>CM077789.1:4259568-13839568 GCA_039737535.1 Lagodon rhomboides | reverse complement strand
AAGGCCCTGCACACCCACACAGCTGTTTTTATTTAGTATGCATGATAGGACCTTGATATCATCAAAGTACTACTACATATTTTAATAAGTGGGACTTTTTCACAGCTGTAATAGTAGAAAAAAAGGACATGTTATTAATAACTGTTAAAGGTGGCTCTTTTGTATTTAAGTGTCCCAGTATGTCATGACTGGTCGACAGTGAGCCAGCATGCACAACACGAGGACACTGAAATGAAAGCAGCTAAATTAATTTATTTTTACCCCTGTGCTTCAGAACCAAATATACCAGTTTTTGCTCTTATTCTGAAAAAGACAATATTTCTAGTCAAATGAGTATTCCATTAATATTCTGTTTACCATGTTCCCCTGCATACTCTCTCCTCTTTCTTCCATTTGTTTTGAAAAGGTCAGCATTGCCATACTTGTGCATGTCCAGAAATCTGTGGATATCTAAGTGTTTTTCTCCCTCTAAACATTTCTAGGGTATTGTGGGCCTTTATTTTTTGCATGCTTCTCTACCACAGCCACGCAAAGCGTTGGCTAGGCAACACACAGAGCTGATGGTAAATCATGTGTCGCAAACTGCCATAAATCCCACAGTTAAGAAGCCTATTCTGAATGTGCTATATAAAACCTGAACATGAGCATATCCCACATGTCTTAATCGGAAAATGCTCCATTTGGAATAAGGCCCAATTCTCTAATAGGTGTAGTGCTGTATGCATGACCCGTATGAAAGTCGGAATATTGTCATATTTGGAAGAATTGTAGAATATTAGTGTGCATGTAAACGTAGTCATTAAGAATGGTGCTGTAAATCTAACAAGAGACAAACGGAGCCTTCAATCAACCACTGTCTGACATAGAACTGTGGCGAGGTCTTATCAGGCAGCATAAGTGAAAACGCAGTGAAAAACTGTGTGGATGAACTAAGGGTGTGTAGAGGCTTTAAAAACACCAGTGAGCTACACTGTGTGACACTTTCCTACATTACAAGGAACGTGCGCACTATAGTTTTTGAGTCAGTCCCACGTACGGTGTTCTGCTGCTATAAATACTCACTAGAACACCAAATGTGTAATAAATAAATAATCTGCATCTGAAAATAGTCCCAAACAAATAGACTCTTCACTCCAGTTTGTGTAAAGAAATTACATTGCCCTGCTTTTTTAGGAAGCTACTTGGTTCTATTGTAACATTTTTTTTCTTTAAAAATTCATATGTGACTAGTATATATGTTTAACATCCTAAGTAGGAATGAATGTGTGCCACAGACGGGGCAGAGATGTTGGAAAGACTGACTAACAGGCTGTTGGTTTTACAAATGTAGAGTAACAGCAGTATTATCCTTTAACTAAAATTAATCTCTGTCCACAGGCTGAGATAGTGAAGAGATTGAACGGGATCTGCGCACAAGTCCTCCCCTACCTGTCTCAGGAGGTAAGAGCACACACACACACACACACACACACACACACACTGACACAAACACGTCACTAACCCTCTGACCCTCAGCCTTATTCCTTACATCCTGGAATGAGATCACCCTCATTCCTGCCTCATTACCTCTCCACCTCGCTGACCCCTCGCTCAGCATCCCTCCCTCATCTCCACTTCCCTCCTCTCGTCATTCATCATCACTCGCTTCCCGTGTTCCTTTCCACCTCACTTTTGCTTTTATTCCTCCCTCCCCCACTCTCCTGTGTCATATTCAATCTGTCCTCGCAGTTCTCCTTCCCCCTCCCTTTTTGACCTCCTCCTCCACTCCCCCTCCTTCCTTCTATGCCTCCCTCCCACCTCCATCCCACTCCTCTTTTCCTTTATACGTGTGTGTCAGCGTAATAAATGGTTGTGTGATTCAGATAAGCCATGCTCTTATCTGCCCACCAGGGCGTTGACCTCCACCCATTACAGCACACCAGCCAACCATCCATTCACCGGTGTCACACAAGGCTTTTGTATGTGTGTGTGCTTGTGTGGTTGTGTGTGTTTGTGTATGACTGGATGAATAGCTGAATGGCCGGAGGGGGGATGCATCACCAGAGAGGGTTGCGGGTTCTCTGTTGGGACTATTGATATTGATCTAACCTCTTCACCCCCCCCCCCCTTCCCAACTCTCCTCCACTTGTTTCTGTCTCGCTTTTATTGTCTCCCTCACTTTCCTTCTCTCGTCTTCACCCCCTCCACCCTCACCCACCATCTCCAGCACCAGCAGCAGGTCCTGGCGGCCATAGAGAGGGCCAAGCAGGTCACCCCCCCAGAGATGAACTCCATCATAAGGGTATGACGTTCCAACCCCGCTTGAGGGTCTTATGAGGACTACAAAGAGCAATTACTGATCATTAGCACCAATTCTGTGGTTTTCACTAATGTCCTAAATTTTTTCCGTTCTTGATTCCAAAGTAAAATAAATGGAGTTATCAGTATTGATAGAAAAATGTTAATACGGCCCATCCTTCTCATAAAATCATTATGACATACAGTGACCAGAATAGATGAACAAATGCAATCCAGTACAAAAGTTCCATAATGAATACAAGATTTCTGGAAAAAGGTTTTAATTCTCTTTTTGATAAATGCAATCATCGTTTAAACTCCATGCATACAGTTGCGTGTCATCACAATGACATCAGACATCATCCAGGTTATTTTCTCAGATTTCAGAAAGCTCCTCCTGACCCAAAGAAGACATTACATTGTTTTCTCAGCCTGAGTAGGACTGATTTTGAGCTGAGCTCAGTGGTTCTCAACCTTTTGGAGTCGCAAAAATTGAATGAAAAAGGTGTGTAAGTGCCTCCATTCAGAACTCATGCGCAAGAATATATCTACTCCAACAAACGCACCAAATAAAATCTATTTTTAGGCAAAACTGTAGCACTGGTTCTGTAATGTAAAAAAAAATCTGGAAATTATCTTTCAGCCCCTTTCGGGGGTCCTGAGCCCCAGGTTGAGAACCGTTGGCTAAACTGCTCCATCACTTTGCCAGAGCTTTAGTGTTAACTGGCCGAACCTCTCCATCATTTTCCTATGGGTCTAGTGTTAGCTAGCTTAGCCTATCCATCACTGTGTTACAGGATTCAAATAGGTGCCTTGTCTTTTTCTTTGTGTCTGCTGCTTTAGATACAGAGGAGTCTGCCCTGCATAGGTCTGTGATGCCCACCAATATCTGACTGACAGCAGTTAATATCGTACTTTATACATCCTATAGAAGGATGTAGAGCATTTGAGCTCTGGTTCTGAATGTTAAGTAGAGCTGTTGACTCTGCAGGTGTAGCCTGTGCAGACTGAGGCTGTTTATGGGAAGTCACTCAGGATTGTCATAAAATCAACTCACTGATGTGTCATCATGCCGAGTGTGTGTCCAACAGGGAGTGATGAAAATGCAGTCACTCGGCAGTAACAATCTTTCTTCCTCTACATTAAGATGAAATGCGTGGTATTTATTCATGTGTGATTTTATATTTTATAATGGACCATCTCTGTCCTCTATAAGACAGTCTTTCCATTTTTGTGTTTCTCTGGGTTGTATATATTGAAAATTGCATCGAATATAAATAAGTTATGTGTGCTGCAGATTTTCCATCTCCTACAGAGCATATGTTGTAGCCATCCATCTATCCTATTGTGCCTGAGCTATTAGCGCTGTGCCTCAGGGGTTATATATTAAACATAATTTGTGATGTATAATAGGTCTGTGCATTGCAGATTTTGCATTTCCCTCTGTGTTTTGCAGTGATTTGTGTGCTGGGTCTATCCCACTGTGTCTTACTTGGTCTGGTTGTCTTCCATGCAGCAGCAGCTCCAGGCTCACCAGCTGTCTCAGCTCCAGGGCCTGGCCCTGCCCATGACCCCTCTGCCGTTGGGCCTGAGCCAGCCAACCCTCCCCGCCGTCACCACCTCCTCTGGTCTCTTCTCCCTCTCCTCCCTGCTGGCCTCCCAAGCCCAGCTGGCCAAGGAGGAGAAAGCGTCACGTGACGGAGTCGACAGCCACCGCGAGGAGGACGGAGACAAGTCCGATTAGATGGTGTCCCCCATTCAGCTCTGTTTTTATCCAGAGATCTACAGCCTCTCCCCTGGTCTCCCTCTCTCTGACCTTAGCTAACACGGGCTTCAATCCCATCACCACAGCTCCAGCTACAGACCCCTAACCAACTCCCATTACTGGGCGAGCTTTGGCACCTGCCTCTCATGTCAGACTGGTCCCTATCTCCTCATATTTACCATGTTGGATTGGTTCCTTATATTTCCTTTCCGTGTCTTTTCCTCAGACGCTGTCCCCTTTTTATATGTGATTAAGCTTCAGTTTATTTTTTTTATTATCAGGACTACTTTCTATTTCTGTTCCTTCCTGCCTTCCCGTCGCTCTGCCTCTCAGTTCTTATTCCTGTTCAGTTTCTGTTTTTCTCTTCCTCCCACTCCCCTCACGTCTCGCCTGTGTTGTAAGCGGGTGTCCATGTTACACAGGACTGATCTGTGAGACTGAACACACCACACTGTAGGTGTTAAAACAGGCTAAATGTTAAACACAGGGATTCTTTGGCAAGCTGTTAAACTTGCAGACACAATACAAAATTCCGAAAAACTTCATTCTGCTAAGAAAGAGGTCCTACAGAGATACTTTTTTGGCAGTTCATATTGCATGCATTCATTCACAGCTTAAAGTTAGCTTCGAGTTTAAGTGTTGGATTGTTTCGGATCAGATCAGGTGTTAAAATAGTGGCCCGGCTAAAAAGAGAAACATCCCAAAAGCTTCTCACACACACATACATGACAACCAAAACTGCTGCTTTTAGAGCAGAAGGATGTTGTGTATAATCCTAAATTTGTACGGAGAAAAGGAAAAGCACCTTCTCCTGCTGAGAGCTGTAAGTCTAGATACCCCCCCCCACACACACACACACACACATCAGATAAACCCAGCGAGCACCTTAACAGAAAGGAAAAATTTTCATCATTAAAGGACAAAGATGCCAATTGACTCCTGCACCCTCCTCACAGAGGGGAGAGGGTGTGAATGTTGTGTGTTTGACAGCAGAGGGCAGTGTGTGTCTTTGAGGAATTCCTCCTCGTTGGGTTCAGGCCTGAGCAAAAACAAGGACAGGACAATGACAGAGTGCAGACTGTGTCGCGAGGGGAGTGTCTTATTTATCCACTCTGTGTACAAACTTAGTATACAGAGACTAGACCGGTCACATTAATCTCTGCATGCGGTCAGTCCCAGTCTGTGTCATGATGAAGTTTTTCGGTCTATTTTAAGGAACATCTCAGCGAGAAAGACAGCTAGGCCTGAGCTTTTGATCCTGCCTGTAAATTTGAATACTGTACATTTGGATTCACTGGTCCGTCTACACACTACATAATACAGATGATTTTTCCAGTTGAAAATCTCCATGACTCTCAGATCTCACAGATGAAGCACAAGCGTCCTCCACAGCTGCTCTGATGAGTCAAAAACCCAAACTCCCCCTCACCATCACAGGCCCCGCACACCTACTCAGCTGTTTTCAATTACCTCGTCCGATCAGGCCTCTCGTCATGTGGAAGTTGGGTGAAACTACGCTGTTAACAATGCAATGTCACCAAATTCTGGCTGTGTTCAAAATCTCTGTCCAAATTGTCACGAATGGCAACGCCCCCCAGTTTGATTCCAGCAGGAGATCTTTGTTGGAGGCTAATGCCCCATTTAATTACTTGAGCTTAATTGCTGAACGATGAACTTTGGCTGACATGAGGCATCCATGTTCATTTGGCTTTCAGGCACTTCTGTATAATTAAGGGCAATGTCAGATATATCAAAGCTTTCACAGAAATCTGAGTTTCCCAGTACTAATTACCACTAGAAGTGTGAGGGAGAAGAGAGAGGAGGTCTAATCAGGCGACATGAGTGAAGACAGCCTACTGGGCGGACTCAGGGTGTGTAGGGGCTTTAACGGGCCTAGTAGCAGGAAAAATGGCCCCATAAAGGCCTTGTCCACACATTTACAGATATTTTTCTAGATCAGTATTCCCCCCTCTGGTTAAAAACAAATTCTGTCCACACAACCTTCATTTTATAAAACATCTCTGGACACATGAGACGGCAAAATGTTTCCAGACACCAAAACAGCATGCTTACAGTAAAGTTCATAGCGAACCCTTCTGGCATTGCGCAACCAAAGCAGAGGTGAAGAGGAACAGTGATGGAAACCGAGGTAAAAAAAAGGGTGAACTGACCGGCATTTGATCGCTGGTGTTGTCAAAGTCTGTTCACCTGTTGATGTTTCCATCTTTCTATTAGATCAGAAAGTAACAAAACCTGCCTACTTGCTACTATAACCGGGTGTCAAACTCTGCTATTTTTATAGCACTGAGATCTGGGTTTTTAGGTTAAAAAGGGATTCTTAAGTTAGACAGCAGCCAGGCTGCTAGCAGTAGCCATGTTGCTAACTCTGTCTTTGCAACAGCAGCGCCAACAGTAATACCACAGGAAACTCGAGGAGAGGGGGCAGTTGAAAAGTTGTCTATTTCTGCTTCAAATGAAGTAATCCAAAACAGTTGTAACCGAACGTAAACAAATGGTGGTGATTGTCGTAGTTTCAGGCGCAGGCTCATTACAGAAAACAACGATGGGCGTACTCGAATTAGCTTAATGACGCCATTGTTTCTTGGAACTTTGGAGGGCGTTTAAAAAATCTCAGTCCTAGTGACCTGAAAATATTAATTTTGCCAATTATCTAAATATGTGTGGACAAGGCCTAAATGTTTGCTCTCTACACACCGAGATGAAATGTACATATTGAAGTTGTTTCACCAACGCAAACATCTCCAGCAGAGGTAGCCTCAGTGGTGATCGAACCTCTGACCGTGGCACAAAGATTGTTTGATTGAATGAGTCGACGGTGGCGGCCCGCGTTTGTATGAATGTTTATACGGTTTTACAAACCCAACAGACTTATACAGATGTTTCCAGAGATGCACCATGGGAAACTGCCTCTTGGCCTGCTTTTCTAATCTCATCTTCTCTCTCTGTGCAGTTCCCCATTGCGCGCGCACACACACACACACACACACTGACAGGCACAGGAACACACACCTTACTTCGCTGCCTCTGTCTGTTTTAATGGCTACACTGTGAGAATGAATCGATATGAAGCGTTTCATACTTAGACGAACATCCTTTTGATTTATAAACACTCTTTAGCATGATGGTGATGATAAAGCACATTTTATTGTTGAATCATTCAGAAAGCAAACACAATAATAAAAACCCGTCTTGTGTCTGGGAGTGGAGATGACAAACTGTTCCTTTTATGAGGCCCGTTGTTGTGTATGTATGTGAATACATTAACACGGTGTGTATAAAACAGTTGTACAGGTTTGGTCGTTGCTGATGAACCACAGAGATAAAATGCATTCCTGTTCTTACTACAGCTAAAGCTAACATGCTATTCTGCTTGTGAATTAAGCTCGCAGCACATCGTCTCCCATCAACACTGTACGTATGTAGCTACATACTGTACTCGTCGTAGTGTATGCAGACTGTGTAGACAAAGCGACACACACACACACACACATCAATGCATGTCTGCGGGGGAAACGAGATTGATTTCTTTCTAGTGGAGACGTTTTTTTAAAGAATGTTTGGTCCAAATTTTCTGTGATCAATGCACTTGTTTTTCTTTTTCCTCTTGTTTGTTTTGAGATATTAATCGATATGAACTAGAGTGAGAATTACAAAGCTGACGTTATAAACATACAAATGAAATTCTATGTATTTGTTAAAAGTAGTTGGAGGTGCTCGCCTCTGTATACAGTTATACATAGAAAGCTTTATGTGTATATAGCTGCATCTTTTCTTGTTTGTCCTGGATGATTCCTGTGCTATTGTGTTACAAAACTGATGTGACACCAGGGGGGAAACTGCAGTACTTTTTGCCCTTTGACCCCTTTCTTCTTCTCCGAACCCCGACTCCTCTTTACCCCCATGTCACATCCCACCTCCCCAACTTTTTGCCCCCATAGCGTGAAGCATTGTAAGCGTTTTGAGCTTTGTAAAGGTCTTTTTTTAAATACTTATTTTGTGCATAATGTAAAACCTGAAAGTGTGTACTTTGGCAAAAAAAAAAAAAAAAAATGTTTTGTGTCTGAAATCATAGCTTCATTAAAACAAAAAAACAAAAAAAAAACTATAAAAAAGTACAACAAACATTTACTATAAATAATATGAAATGTTCTGCAGTAAGGAAGGACTTCTGGTGCCTTACAAATAAAGTCAATCAAATCATAAGAAACTCTCCCTGCTCTTCTGTCACCCTTTGTTTGAACGTCTCCCGATCGGGGATAATGGTTTGGTGGCCACATCTGATTTCTGTTGCAGCATTTCAATCCAGTGTTAACTAAGATGCACCTCTACACTTGTTTCCAAGCAGCCCATTTAAGATTTTGTTGCATATCCTTCCTTCTAGGCAGACATTGGTTCCAGTTAATCTCATCAAGGTATGAAAAGAGTTCTAAAACGTGGTGTAAGTAGGGGATCCATCACAGTAAGCACTTCTCGTCCTTCATTTCTTGTTGAAGTTATGTGATCTTAATGAAAGTAAGTACACGGGAATTTGTTTCAGTGTTTTTGTGTTCAAGAAAGTCTAAACATCTTAGATTTATGAGCTGGCTGGCTGACTGAGCAGTGCTGGAAACAACCAAACTTGCAGTGTCCTCGCAACATTTAAAGGTGCGATATGTAAGAATTGGCCACATGTCGCGTGGCTACTCCAAACCAGTAGAGGGAAGCATATGACCAAAGTAAACATCAACTGCTGCTAGCTGTAGCTGCCATTAGCTAGTTAGCTCAGGTAGCCATGTAGCTAGTGGTCCTGAGTGGGAGCTCTGAGCATCAGGAGCTTTGGACTGTGACAGGTCAGGGCTTCCTGGTTAGCATGCTCACTTCCGTAAATATCTTTGTAACAATACATAGACGTCATAACATCACAAATTTATATTTCTTCACATTCAGTTCGATAACTGTTTTTTTTTGTTTTTTTTTTTTGGTGGTTTTGAACTATAATTCTTACATATTGCACCACAAATGTATGTTTGATATATTTTCTTCTTTGTTTTGTGATGTCCATTCGTCCATTGGACCATCCATGAATTATTTATACATACTAACCTTTTTTACAGGATCAGCTTTGCCAAAAGTCTCTGCTAAACTAACGTAAAGTTGAATCTTATAGCCTGCTGAAAATGAAATGATGGAGCTTTTAATCTTCTGACCTCTGTGGATGGAATTGTAGATATTGAAATTTCAGTTTTTCTTGGCCCTTTAAAGGAGAAGTTCACTTGAAAGTTCAATGAAAATTCAGACATTATCTACTGACCCCAATGCTGATGGAACGTCGGGCAGAGTCTCATAGTCCACAAAACATTTCTGTAGATGACGACTGAATTTTTATTTTTGGGTGAACTTTTCCTTTAAGGACTTTAAATGCATGTTTGTTTGAACTTCAAAGAATTAACCTTAAACTCAACTTTAGGTCAGGGTTCCCGTGGGTCTTAGAATACCTTAGAAGTTTGTGAATTTTAAGGGAATAGTCGATAGACATGTGTCATTGAAAGTGTTTGAATTATATATCTGTGCAAGAATAAAAATTGAAATTCTTTTTATATTTTCTAAAACCTAACATTAGTGAACGGGCTGTGTTCTGCTGTGTGCATGCATCTCCCAAAGTATTTCTTTCATCACTGTAACAAGCGGCACCACTGTGAAGCCTGTCAAGGCCTTCTCTTTTTACCTGAGGTCTGCCGGCTTCTATAAAGCCTGCTAGTCTTCATCGTAAAGAACTGCAGTGTTGTTCAGAAATTAAGCCCAATCCATGTCTCAAACCGAGCTGTCTTTGATTCTTGGTTTTGAGAGAACTGGGTCTGGAGCGCTCCTTGTGTTTCATGTGTTAGAAGGTGAGGGAACCCTGTAAAGTTTGCTTTGACAGACGGTCAGCTACATTTGTAGCTACAGGCAGCAGATCCTGTTTGAAGTCCGGGGTCATTGACGGTGCTTCAGTTTATATATTTTGTGCAAGAATCCAGTTTCTCCTGAATTTCTTTTTAGTTAACGCTAAAGGACAACACAGTTTCATACTGTTTTACTTTGTTTACATGTGGCGGACCCTGCCACCTTTCCAGCTTCAAACAGTGTTCTGAGGACCTTATTTTCCTCTGAGAACACCTTGTTTATTCAGTTATGGAAGAAATGAATATTTGTGTTTGTATTATTACCTCATTAATACATGATATAATATTCCAGCAGCTGTGGTTCCTGTAAAATAACAGTGTTTATTTATTTAAATGATTTGAATGTTTGATTAAGAATATTTGGGTGTAAAAAGTGAAATTGCCTAAATATGATCTAATACTGGTATAATACAAATAGTCAGGCTTAAAAAAGTGCAGTTTTTAAGTATGATTTTGTTCTGATGAAACTATAAACCACCTGTAAATACATTTATTTACATTCGAAAAAAATGTCATTTTTTAACAGACAATTAATTTCTGTTAAAAATAGTCAATTACATTTGTAGCCAACAGAGTAAAACATGCAAAAACACTAAAAAGGTCATTAAAACCTGCCCTTCACAGCACGGTACTGAAGTTTTCTATTACTTGAGTCTATTGAAAGTAAGAAAACCTGTTGAGTGAGAGATCAACAGGACTAGAAGCTAGCACAGATACAGAACACACAGTCACATCTGGTTCTGTGTTAAACGACTCTAAATATGATCTTTCCCGATGTTGTGTGACTTCCTGAGAGCGCAGGAGTGTCTTCTACTTGGATCCATGCTGACTTTAAGTCTACCCCTCCTACATCTGTTAGTCCAGCTTCTTCAGGACCAACATGGAGTTATAACAGTTGTGACAATCTCACTGGTTCTGTTTGAGAAGTACTGAACGTCTGGCCGCCACGGGCCTCCTGTAGTTCGCAGCAGATCCACCAGGAGGAAGTGTTGATTTACGTTTCTCAGCCGAGGTGGAGGCGGCGGCAGGTAATTGCTCTGAGGTATTATCGGGTCTGCTCTCTGTGTTGGTGTGTCACATTCGACAGGGAGCTGCTTCCTGTTCTTTTTGGCTGCGCTGATGAAGGTTTATCTATTCAGCGCCGCATGTACCCAGGATTGATGTGACATCTCTGAGACGGAGGATCACGGCCTGTTTGGCACCTGCGCATAATCCTCATTTAGCTGCTCTGCCTGTTAAGACCTGGGACATAACTTGGTTTGTTGCATTCACAGCTGGCGCAAACACACACACACACACACACACACACACACACACACACACACACACAGATTGATGCAGTGGTTGTGTTTTGACAGCCAACCTTCCTCCTTTCTTCTCCTTTGTCTCCTGCTAACTTTCTTTTTCTTCTTCTTCTTTGCCCCCCGTGTGTCCATGCAGGCTTGTGTGTGTGTGTGTGTGTGTGTGTGCCTCACTTTCTCTGTGTGTGTGTGTGTGTTCACAAATAGAGAAGAGGAGAGAGGAAGGCTTGTGAAACCTCAGAGTTCCTGTGGTTGCAGCCCTCCTTCCTCCCTTCCTCTCTCTTCCCCTTCTCCCTATAGACAGCTCTGGATCTGACACTTGAATAAATATGAAAGTGCCCTATTTTTTCTCTTTCTGTCTGAGGATTCACACACTCCTCACAAGCAGCGACGCCGAGGCAGCAGAGGGGAAGGTTTTTCTCTCATCCGCTCTTTTTTTTTTTCTTCTTCTGTAGAGCACATTAGAGCCTGTGGAAAAAAGATAAAGTGGCGCCATCACACTCGAGTTGTTTAATTAGTCGCACCTTAAAGGATGACGCCGACGATATTATGTGTTTTTTTTCCCTTATTGTCAACAAACTCCCAGACGATTCCACCACTAAAGACGGTGAATTTCTCCTGACGATAATCGTCGCCTGATATTTCTTCTCGATTCAGGTCAAAAGATGATTAAAACACATCGGTGAGTCACGCGGGGCGACATGTTCCATCGCTGAGATAAACACACGCTGAGGTTTATGTCAGGTCAGCCACACTCACACCGACCTGCTGCTTTATACATACATCACCAAATATTGTTTATTCCACATCTATAAATAGTCCCCCGTGTGCGAGAACTCACCTCGCCATCGCCCACCTGTGACAGGAAGTGGCTTTTTCAAAAACATGACAGTAACATTAACATCTGCAGTAAGAACACACAGCAGGTGAGAGACGGGCCCAGGCACCGCTATGTTCCGGAGCGCTATTCCTCCGTCTTTAAACCTAAGTGTAGAGTATCCTTTAAGCCATGGGGATCATCAGATGAGTCAACTGATCAGAAAGATCAGGGTTTCTTAACTTCTCTGTAATTTGTTGTTGGGTTTTTTTGGTTTGTTTGTGACAAACTGCATAGTTTCACCTCTCAATCCAGGAGGGAAAATCACTTTTAAAGGAAAAAGTTCACCTGAAAAATGAAAATCCAGTCGCTATCTGCTTAGCCTCATGCCGATTCAGAGTCAAGTGAAGTTTTGTAGTCCACAAAATATTTCTGAAGTGTCCTCCTGAACAACTGAAGTAGAAGGACAAAAAAACACCTCAAAGAAAGCACATAATGGCCGTACAGCTCGTCCGGCATAACCAAGTCTCTGGTAAGATTTGCAAAGACAGTGTTTACAGCCTTGACACATTGGACGGGGTGTGCGCTAAGGCCTTTATCCCAACAGCTACAGTGAAGATCTAGGCTTAGAAAAGGGTGTAAATAACGTCTTTTCAAATCAATTTGGGATCTCGGGGCTACCGGAGACTCGTATTATGCTGGATAATCTGAATTGGAGCCATTCGTGTTGGTCACGGTTGTTTTTTTGACCTTTTTAAACAAGTCCGCATTTACTTCAATTGTTTAGGAGAATGCTGCGACGCTTCCTTTTGCTGCGAAGCTCCAGAAATGTTTTGCAAACGATGAAACTTTCCATCAGCACGAGGGCTGAGTGTCGACATGTCCGCGGTTTGCAGAAATGTACGTCGTTAACGTTTATTCTGGGGACTGGATTTGCACGTGGTCACAAGTAGCCCGACCTTGAACTCATTCGTTCTCACGGAACGTATCCATGTCCACAGCAGCCAGTCACTGTCCTGCTCACTCTTGTCCCCACCGCTCGCCTCAAACCTGTGCTGTCACTTGCTGCAGACACTCCCCAGCATCCACCCATCCACCCACCCACCTGTAGGCTCTGAGAATTATTGTCACTCCACACCCCCTGCTGTGCCGAGCCGGCTGCTCCGAGCTCAGAGTCCAGATGCCGAATATCAATACTGTTCCATATTCTGCTGTTGTGGCTCCTTCAGTGTGAGGCGGCTGACTGAGTTTCATTTTTAAAGGTTCACAGAGCAACAGACGTCTGCCTGAAAAGACATCAGAGACATGAATGTATGTGTCCTGATGGGGCTGCAGTGGAAGGCAACGTTTTGTGCGTCTGTGTGATGATGATGATGATGATGATGATGGTGATGATGATGAGTCTGAGCGAAAAGAGAGAGACAGAGAGAGAGAGAGAGAGAGAGGGAGCGAGAAGCGTCTTGATTAATCATGATTGACTCATTCAGAGCCCACTCGTCTTTCTCCCCTCGCTCCCTCGCTCGCGCTTTCCTTTATGGCTTGATTACGGAGACGCACTCTGTCTCTCATTACCTCACCCCCCCCGCTCCATCTCCATCTCCATCCCTCACTCCCTTTTCTCCATCTTTTCTCTCCCCTCCCTGCCCTCCCTCCCTCCCCCCCCCCGCGCCGGTTTATTCATCCGTCCCCGGGAAAGGAGGCTGTCAATCTCCGTCTGCCGCCTCTCCATCCTCTAACCCTCCGCCTGTCCCTTCGCCTCTCCCTCCATCCATCCCTCTATCTCTCTCTCATCCATCACTGTCACTCGTTTTCTCCCCCTTTCTCTCTCTGAGACTCTTTTATACACAAATTCTCTCTCTCGCTCTCTTCAAAGGCCTTCCTCTATTTATCTTCATCCCTCCTTTTTCCTGCCCTCCTCTGCATTCAGAGTGATCTGTCGTTCCCTGTGTGTCTGTCAGGCACACTCAGAAATGCATACACATTTTTATTTTACATTCTCTCTCTCTCTCTCTCTCTCTCTCTCTCTCTCTCTCTCTCTCTCTCTCTGTCTGCCTGCCTCTGTGTCTCTCGCCCTCCCTCTCGGCCTCAGCTGGAGGAGCAGTCAGTGTTGACACAACCCGGTCTAATACAGATGCTTCCAGAGATGCACCATGGGAAACCGTCTCTTGGCCTGCTTTTCTAATCTCGTCTTCTCTCTCTGTGCAGTTCCCCATTGCACACACGCACACACACACACACACACACACACACACACACTCAAGTCAACCTCAGTGCGTGTTTGTTTATGTGTTTGCATGATACATTTGTGTGCGTGCATGACCGCTGTGTGTGTACTGTATCTGAACGTGTGTGTGTGTGTGTGTGCAGCAGCTGCTCTCCTCCAGCAGCAGGAAACAGAAAGAGAGATGAGAACTATTCAAACTTTAATGGACTCATATGAGATACAAACAACCTCTCTCTCTCTCTCTCTCTCTCTCTCTCTCTCTCTCTCTCTCTCTCTCTCTCTCTCCCCTCCATCACCCGCTCTGTCTGTCTCCTCTCCTTCGCTGACCTTCCTTCCCTCCTCCGTCTCTCCGTCTCTTCCCGTCCTCTGATATTTTCATCTTTTTTTTGTATGTTAAATCCGCCCTAACCTTCCGTCTCTCCTCCTCTGTTCTCTCCCCGCGTGGCTCATTATTTATTCTCTTCATCATCTCACCCTCTTTTCCCTCTCACTCCCCCCTTCTTTTAGTTTTGTCTTTTCATCTCCCATCCTGTCTTCACGTTTGACTCATAGCGGCCCCTCGCCTTATCTCTATTACTCACCGTCTATCTCTGTCGCTTGCTTCTGTCTCGGAATATTTTTGCTCTACTGCCTAATGACTTTGCTTTCTTCGGCCAATGGCCTCATGGCTTTCTTTCTTTCTTTCTTTCTTTCTTTTTTCCCTCCTGCTGTTAAACTGCTGTTGAACCCTTGAGCTTGAGCGTGAGATTAAATACTTCAAGGAAGACGAGAAGATCAATACCACGCTCATCTCTGCTTTATGTTTTTATATCTATCAAGGACGTTTTGCTTCGCGTAGCTTAGCAGAAAAGATTAAAAAAGCAGGAAGATGCACTCACCTCCTACCTACCAGAATCTTAAAAGTTAAATTTTCATGGTGTGCTATGTGGGATTAGTGTGTGATTAGCAGTCGGTTACAGCTAGCACACATTTAGCTTAGCACAAAGATAGGAACCAAGTGGAAACAGCGAGCCTGGCTCTGTCTGAAGGTCAATAATTAACAGCTTATATTTCATGTGTATAAAGACCTTAAACAGACAAATTGTGATTTTATAAGCACTCTTTGATTCATAAGTTTTAAAAGCACTCGTAAACTACTGTTGGACGGAGCCAGGCTAGGTGTTACCCCGTTTCCAGACTTCACGGTTAGCTAAGCTAACTGGCGGTCGGCTTCAGCTCAGTGTTTACCTTACAGACTTGAAGCTGGTATCACTGTTTTCATCTAATCTGAGCAAGAAAACAATCATATTTCTGAGTAGCTGACCACCCTGGGTAGCGCATGCGTGAGCATGTCCGCCATATTGGACAGCTAGGTACGGCAACACCACATAGACAAACCAAATGCAAAACTGTGGCAAAACCAGAAACTTGTCGAGTTACGGAATGATTATGCCTGTCGTAGCGTGGCATATTTTTCGATGTTCGTATCGCTGTTATTGTCCAGATATTTGGAGAAAGTGCACTATTTTTTTCTTATATTTTCCATGTCGGAAAATAACCATTATAACTATAAGAAAATTAAATCATAATCATATCTAACTAAACTAAAGTTTTTTACTGCAGTAAACTGCGTGTGGTCTGTCCAAGAAGGCGGATGCGCTCGTGTAAGGGTAGTGACGGTCTGTCAAACATTTACAAAGCCCATGTTTGGAACCGTACATCCATTTTTACGTCCACCTTTACCAGGTATCAGGCTTATTTTTCCTGCCGTTGGCGCAACCAACCGTCACTCAGAGAACCAGCCTAAAGCCGTCGGTGCGAATCTGTACAACACAAGTTATGTTCGGCAGACGCATGACATTGGTATCAATCTTCTCATCTCATTCTCAGAAGCAAAGCAAATAAGCTGAACTGCTCCTTTATCCCTCAACAGTTCTGTATAACGGGTATGTAAAGTTGCTCCGAAGTTTCTCGGTTTTATAACAGCAAACAAATTCCGTTTTTGCTCCAATGTCCTCTCTTTTCTTTCTATTTTATTTCCTTGATATTTTATTTTATTTTAATTTTTTTTTCATCCCTTCCCTGTAGTGTCTCCCTCCCTCTCTCTCCCTCCCTCTATAGTCTCTCTCCCACTGGTAATGTTGTTCAGTGTACAGCCCTCCCCTGTGTGGTTAGTGGGCTGTTACCCAGCTGCCTCTGATACTTCCTGCCTGTCACTTCCAATCCTGGTGACAGTGTGCCTAACCCCCCCCCCCACACCACACACACACACACACACACACACACACACACTCGCCTCGTCTTTTTCTGACACACCATCGTTTAGGAACATTATGCAGTCGCCTGTCCGATAGATATGCACAAACACGCACGCTAATGTTTTTCACACACGCTTGCGAAAACCATTTGTGTATTAAAGATACACACACACACACACACACACACACACACACGTACACAGACACAAAATCAGCTGCGGATGCCCACATGCAGGGAGAAACACACACACACACACACACGCACACACACTGAGAGGCAACACTCCAACAAACGCTGGCAGTCATACATGTGTATATATGAGGATATGAACATACAAGCACATATGCCTGCACACACACACACACACACACACACACACACACATTAGCAGCACAGCAGTTGAGTAGACTCCCTATCGCTGAAAGCCAAATTCATTTAGAAAGTGCCCTTGCTTTCTCTCTCTCTCTCTCTCTCTCTCTCCAGCTCTATTTGCAGCCTGCCACACTGCTCATCCTCCTCTTCCTCCTCCTCCTCCTCCTCCCCCCCCTCCTCCTCCTCGTCTCCTGGCTGCCAGAGGAGAAACCAGGTCTCCTCTTTCTCTTCTTCTGTCTCCTGTTTTTCTCATCTTTTTTCCCCACATTTTTCCCCTTCACTCTCGCTGCCTTTTTTCATTCATCTTTCACTCTTTTTTCTTGTTCATAAACTAACTGTGAAGGCTCATTCTCTAAAAAAGTGATAACTGGGTCCACTTACTGGCAGATACGGAGGCTTTCAGCTGTGTTTCGAGGTCGTCCACACAGGGTGGAAACTGTGCGAGCGAAATCCTTTACGCTGAGACGTGTGTTGCCTCATGTCGCTTGCGTCTCAACGGACTTGAACACGCCGCAAAGGCCACGGCTGACAGTCAACTCACTCCTACATTTGAGAGGAAATACGCTGGCAACAAACATGAACAGCGTGTTTAAATCAGTCTTTCATGCAAAAATAAATATTTCTGGTTCTTTTTTTTTTTTTTTATTGCCGCTGCTTTGGTACGTTTTCCAATGTTTGCAGATATCTGGCCGAGTGCAGACAACAACAACAACACTACCTCCCCTTTGAACATTTCCAGTGTGGCTACAAAGTTTGACAGCGCATTTCTTTTCAGCTGCCTAAAATGTCAACAGTGAACCTCAGACCTTGATGCCAGTCGAGTTTAATCAATGAGCGAGGTCAAAGCTCAGGAGCTGATGCCAATATTTAACAATCATACAGAGAGAATTCATCACAGAGGAGGAGGATAGAATTTTTCTCTCTGACAGCAGCCTCGAACGACCAGAACACAATGTTGCTTCATTCACTTTGAGGCCATAATGCTAAAAATGCATAACGGAACAAGTCATCAGCAGCCTTCTCCCCTGTCCTCTGGGTGTTTTTTTTTTTTTTACATTTTTCTGTCAAAAACTGTAAGTGCTCACTGAAAACACAGAAAGTGAATTCCCAGAATGACTCCTTGAGAGTCACAAATTGGTCTTGTTATAATCACAGACTTTTGTGTGAGTGTGAGTTAATTAAGTATTTTACTAGGAATCTAAGCGTTCCTCAATGCTGTGCCTTTTCACACACTGTGAGGAGAAGGGTTTATTTTCTCGTGGCCCAGCGGGGCTGAGAGGACTCTCCAGTCTGTGGTCAGGCACCAAACTGAAGATCGTCATATGGTCGCAGTTTGGTTATGTAAAAAAAAAAAAGAACTTGGTTAGGTTTAGGCATCAAGTATACTTGATTAGATTTAGGAAAATATCTTGTTTTGTCTATAAAATGACTATGTATGTAAGGTACTTGCATTATGAAGTTAAAATAACTCACTGTTGAGTTTGGCTTTCACACCGGACTTGAACAGCAGCCTTTAGTGACTTTATCAACCCCGATCTCCTCCCCTCTGCGGACTTCTCAGTCTTTATACGACTTTCCATGACTTCCTCCACTAGTTAGCACTAGCTGTTGCCACCTAACAATGTAACTATGGGTCATGGTTGCTTTCACAGTTGACCTATACTGTCGTTTTTCTGAAAAGGATAGTCTGGATTTTAGCTTCTTTCTTAAATTTCCATTCTGCCATAATTTTAAATCTTATCCTAATTGTTTTTCTGAGCGACTCTTTGCCTTCCTCTCTTCTGTGGTCAAGTTGACTCTCAATCATCTCAACGTGATTCTACAGTGCTACCACTGCCACTATCACAACAGATTCGTTAGAGCTGGTTTCATTTGTTAGCTTATTTTCTCTACTGCTAAAAAACCCCCCCACCAAACTGCCAACGTGAAGCTGAAGAAACTGAAACTTAAATCGAGGAATATGACAGTGAAAGAACGTCACTGAAAATACGGATTGTACTGAAATAAGCCAGCATTCAAGCTGACAGGTGTTCAGATTGCACTGAAGTGCTGTTGCCGTACGATACGTGTCTGACAGTTCACGGGTTCACGGCTGGGCTGCGTCCCGTCTATCACTTCAGCCTCGTACCCCGGGCGAACCGACCCGTCCCGCGTGTGCCGGCTCTGTCTGGTCGGCTCTGTAGTTTCTGGAAAGCACTTTCATCCTGATCCTCATCACTAATTCATCCGCTTACGACCTCCATCCATCAGCGCCAGCTCAAGTATGAAAAACACCTCGGGGCTAACTCACTACAATAGTGCCCCGGCTTCCTCCTCACGCCATGAAACCCACTCTGCCTCTTTTTGTTTCCTCTGATACGCCTGAAAAAAAAACCCTATCTCACCTTTTTTGCTTCAGTTTCTCTTCATCATCTGCTTCTCTCTTTCTCTCTCTCCCTTTTCTGTTTGCTACCTCTTATATTCTCTCCATACACTTTTTTCTTCACCCCCCCCTCTGCCGCCGCCGCCCTCCCGTTTTTTCTTCTCTAGCTGCTAAAAGCACAGATTACAGCGAGTGCCAATGACAAGATAATGGTGTGTTTGTAGTTACTCTCCTAAACACAGTAATGCTAATGTTAGATCCTCTCAGCTCCTCTGTGTGCCTCACAAATATATTCCTGCCAACACGTACTTCAGAATTCTAATTTTGTTGGTTTTCTATTTTGTCCTTTGTTGTTCGTATTAAAAATTCATACGACTCTTCCGCAGCACTGTTGCGCAGGGATCAAGGTTACAGCAGTCTGAACCGCTGCTCATTGCGGCGGAAGGCATTTAGTTGTGTTTGGATTTTATTTGGGGGGGGACTTTTTCACATCAGGAGAAATTTCTTCACTGTTTTTCGAGAGAGTAATTTTTTTACAGTCTGTGGAGAGCATTCAAAGTCTTTTATACGACTTCGTAAATACATGGTTGTCGGGCTGTAAAATGTTCCGTTTGCTCAATTGCTGCCATGCTGATTTTTTTCCCCTGTGATACAAGTGTTTTCAGCTGTCATCTGTGATTTGTTACCCGACGTTAGCGCGCCAGGCCACATCCCAAATCCATTTGAGTCTGTCCACTCTGGTTTCTAATCCACGCTATAGCGGCAGGGCTCTGGGGATTGGCGAGGTCTCTCTGTCCACAGCGTCGGTCCAGAATGAAACGTGAGATCTCCTGACATATATTGATTGACAGAATTTGGTGCATACATTCATGTCGCCATCCGGATGAATTACATAACTTCGGTTATCCCCTGAGGGAAGTTCCCATGAAACGCTTCATGTGCTGTTTGCTTTGGCAAAGTTACGTGTTTCCTGCTAAAACAGGCAGCTAGGGATACAGCACCATGCTCGGCGTTAACCGCCCTACTCTGCCTCTGATTGGCTACATCCTGCCCGTTAAGTATTGCGCACGTGCAACTCTCACCAAAGATTGAGCCGAGGCGAGATGTCCCACTCGGCAGCTAAAACGGAGCGTTCGAGAGACAGTGTGGAGAGGGATGCTGTAGCAGTGCACCATGTGAGAAAAATATTGTGTTTTTTTAAATGAAAGTATGTAAACCTATTCTACAAGGACCCCCGAACAAAAGTACGAACCTGGAAAGTAGCATAATATGACCTCTTTAATACAGTTGCAATCAAGTCTGAATAGTGACAGAACAGAGATGGTATTTGTTTAAATCTGATGAAAACGTTTAATAAATTCAAACATTGGATTTGAGTCTGTTTGATATCCTTATCAAAATGTAAACAGATCGTAACAGTACGTTCCAATGCTGAATCATTTAGTAATTTGTCATATTATATACGTGAATGAAATGAGGTTTTCTCGCATCCGGAACAGAACAAGTTCTAAATTCCCTCATGTCCAGATACAGAGGTGTGAAATAAAGATAGAGATGCTAACATAACCCTGCCGCACGTATTTTAAAATCTGTGATCAACCAAATCCGAACCTCTTATTCTGTATATTTTCTCTGCCTTTTGTTGCTTTTTAAAACCCTTGCTTCAACACGAGACTGAAAACAGAAATACTTTTTTTTGTGCTGGTAGCATGCCCGTGTATCTCTCTCCGGTTACCTGCGCAACACAACAGTAAGGGTTGCACGTAGGCAGCTATTAAAATAAATCACTTGTGCACAGTGAATCCCCTGTCAGCTGAATTACTCAGTTGTCAGTAGTATATATGGCAGGTTTCGCGCAGACGGGCTGTTGACGGAAAGCTGCATTTTTTGACAATACCAAAATTGGGCTCTTGGTCTGTGTAAACGTCTGCCTCCTTCGTCTTTGCGTTTCTGCTTGTCTCTCCTGCTCTTTTTCCCTCTCGACAGTCTTTTCATACCTTCTTAACGGCACTTCGTCTCTCTTGCCAGCTCTCCTCCCCTTGCCCTTCCTCTTTTCCTACCTTGTGTCCTTCCCTTTCCCCATCGGTCCTCCCTCCTCTTCCTTCCTTTTCTTTCCATCTCTCTTCACTGCTTTCCCTCCCTGTCTCCCTCCATCCCTCCATCCCTCCTTCCCCCCTTCCCTGCAGAAAGCCATATGCAGTGCCGTAAATGGCAGGCTGCTGTGTGGTTGTGATGTGGTCCCTCTGTGGTCTGTTTGCGCCGCCGCTGCGGTTCATTTTGCTTACCAGCCTGCTGCTTCACCCTGTCTGGACCGGGCCGGCTGCCTGGTCGGCCGGCCTGATGGTTGACTGACTGACTGCTGCGTAATTGAGACGGTAGCGCAAATGCTTACACACAAGCGCACACATATACACACCGCCACAAGCCTGCCATAAACTACCGTGGTGTGTCGCTGGAGACACGGGGCAGCCATCAGTGTCCCGTTGCTGCTTAGTGCTCCCTGTTGTCTTAATACTCTGACAATACCCCCAAACACCATTCATCATCTGATAATTGCAACCTGCAGAGAGCCGGGCCAGTGATGAAGCTGAGAATGATTAACGCGGCGACTCATGGGACTTCATGCGGTCGTCCGGCTGATGGGAACTGTGATATATATTCGCGAGAGGCACAGTCTGCGTCTGTAACGTCGGTGAGAGTGTGTGTTCAGCTGCGTGTAGCTATTAGACGGGTAGAAAAAAAAAAGAGCCGGAGCGAAGAAAATGGAACAGTTCACATCCAGGGAGGGGGAAAGTTGGTGCGAGAGGTGCGAGCGCGGTAATGTTTGTTGCCTAAATGTGTGTTTGTGCGCGAGTGTTTCGCCGTCTGCAAAGAGGCAAGAGGGAGCGAGCGAGTCAGACAGCGAGCAGACAGGGAGAGAGGCAGAGAGGAAGCGGGAGGAGGGGTGCTGCCAGAGGGTGAATGTTGGAACATAGAGCATGCTGTGTTGATTTGATTAAATTCAGTTCTGTTCTATTTGCAGTAGGCCTAGTTACTCAGCTATATTTGTACAGTGCTGTCTGCAGAGTTTTAACAACACAGACACAGATTTCTGGGAGAGCGGGAGGCCTGGGATTAGACTCTGAAAGGCACTTTTAAAAAGGATACACTCAGTTATTGAGGAGATTAGCCCCGTTTGTCTGTTTTTTATGGTTCATCCATTGCCACTGATACCTGAATTAATCCGCATGTACCGCTGACGTGATCCCGAATGTTTGAATATTGAACCCCCGGAGAAATCTGTAATTTTTGTTGAACGTAACAATTCATTTGTTGCAGCAACTTAGGAGAGAGTCAGAGAGCGAGGGAGGACGTCAGACGTGACTGAACGTATCATGAACAAGACTTCAATCCGTCACCTCGGGTGAGAACGTCACGTCAGATAGATTTTGATCAGCAACGGCGGTTGTTTAACAGTGAAGACAAAAAAAGACAGAGTTTTGTTTTGACTGAGATAGCATATATTGTGTTTATACTTTATCTAGAAGAGAAAGCCAGCATTATCAAATATAATAGAAATATATTTGATGTATTAGATTTTTAAACACATAGATTACCACTGTATTTTGTTATAAAGTCTGGAGGCAACGTGATGTTTTAATAACAGAAAACACTGTTAAAGTACATTATGGCCGAACAGCTGCTCTCAGACAGTCAGTCCTCCAAAGGTTTTCTCGGTCTGCTGTTAAGACGATCCAACAAGCACTTTGTTTGGAACAAAAAAGTGGCCCTAACAGTGACTGAAATCCCCTCCAACAATACTTTCCTGACTTTGAAATTGGGGGCTGACAATTTTTCAGACTTTCCCAAAACTACCACTTGTTACACAGTGACTTGCCGGGTGTTCAGAGGTGAGAGACAATTGGTCAGTGTGAACCCTGATTCCTATTTACCTGAACCCAGGAGATCAGGAAGGCAGTGTGATGAAGCCATGAGGAGGCTGTAACAGCAGGCTTTTCACTCCACCTGTGAGTGCGGCTGTTTTGCTTCATAGACGTGGTTGGATGACACGTGGCACAAGCTCATTTCAAGAATACCGTACTCGCACTTCATTTGAAGCATACTAACACCCAAAAGCAAGACAGAGAACAGGAGGGTGAACAAAGCCGAACATTAGCTGTTAATGATGAGTGTTTGTAGTACAGTCAGCAGCCAGTCAATAACTTCACACGATGTCTTCTCTACCCTGGAACTCCACCAGTACAGCAGGTGATATATGAGCAGACGCACACAGAGAGAACAGAAGCGCAGCAGCGTAGTTGATGTGGCTTGAATGTATCAGCGAAATCGCTGAAGCTTTAATAGGACCAAACGCTTCCTGGAAGAGAGTTCAATAAGCAAATATTTCCTGAAAACAAATCCAATTCCAGGCGTAACAAGTCAGAGATGTGAAAAATATTACTCTCTAACATAACTCAGTTGAGGCAAAGGAATTGAATTCAGCTCAGTGAGGGATTTAAAGTTCCTCTGAAAATGTTCACGTTTGTTTGATGGATGGATGGAAGGAAGGAAGGATGGATGGAAGGGAGGATGGATGGAGGAAAGCGATGTGTGGATGGATAAATGGATGGTAGATGGATGGAAGGATGGATGCGTTAATGGATGGATGGATAGATGGATGGATGGATGTGTGGATGGATGGATGGAGAAAAGCATTGGATGGATGGATGCGTGGGTGGATGGATGGATGGATGGATGGATGGATGGATGGAGAAAAGCATTGGATGGATGGATGGGTGGATGGATGGATGGATGGATGGATGGATGGAGAAAAGCATTGGATGGATGGATGGATGGATGGATGGATGGAGAAAAGTGTTGGATGGATGGATGTGTGGATGGATGGATGGATGGATGTGTGGATGGATGGATGGATGCATGGATGGAAAAGTGTTGGATGGATGGATGCATGGATGGATGGATGGATGGAGAAAAGTGTTGGATGGATGGATGGATGGATGGATGGATGCATGGATGGATGGATGGATGGATGGAGAAAAGTGTTGGATGGATGGATGCATGGATGGATGGATGGATGATGGAGAAAAGTGTTGGATGGATGGATGCATGGATGGATGGATGGATGGATGG
The DNA here is from genome assembly GCA_039737535.1 of Lagodon rhomboides. NCBI lineage: Eukaryota > Metazoa > Chordata > Actinopteri > Spariformes > Sparidae > Lagodon > Lagodon rhomboides. The sequence goes on along the minus strand of CM077789.1, from coordinate 13,815,140 downwards.
ATGGATGGATGGAGAAAAGTGTTGGATGGATGGATGCATGGATGCATGGATGGATGGATGGATGGAGCTTGGTGAGTCAGTGTGTCGTGAGTGTGTAGCCTTCTGAGTCAATGTCTGGTGACAGCTTGGGAACAGTCAGCCAGCTCCAGTCCAGAGGGATGCTCAGACTAGGTCACACACACACACACACACACACACACACACACACACACACACACACACACACACACACACACACACACACACACACACACGCATAGCCCAGACACTGGCTTGATGCTCGCTCAATGTCACTTTGACATTTACTCTCCAAGGGAACGCTGCTGTCACTGAGGACGATGTGTCATAAAATGGAGGCAAATTCTTACAAGTTTACTCTGTAGTGTACACACACACACACACACACACACACACACACACACACACAATAACACCATACACACTGTATATAGTAATGTTTTCGTTTGTGGGTTGGGTCTCATGATTTCTGGTCTGTTTGAAAGTAAAATCCCAAGTTTACATCTCTTTTAAGAGCTGTTAATAGTCTCCCCTTCCAAAGTGATGGATGTGGAACATATTGCACAACCGTTTTTAGCTGAATGTCCCGCGTCTGCTGCCAGAAACTCATCCGGCCAGACGCACAGCATCGCTCTCTGTCACACACACGCACACACATACTGTATGTTTACACAAAAATGAAATAACACATAAACTCTTCCTCTTTCTCTCTTACTTGACCTCGTTCCTCTCACAGACACACTCGCACATATACCTTTTAATACAATTTCTATAATGCAGACGCACATACACACAAACTCGACACACACACAAACATCCCCTTGCTGACCATGTTGTCCCAGCTTCCTGCCAGATGGTGTCATTTGGCCAGACAAGGTTACTCTGCTCCACTTGCCTGCAGAAATGTCCACCCTAACAAGTTATTTAAAGGGTCACTTCACCCAAATTACAAAAATGATTTAGTCCTTCAAAGCTGTGGCAAATGTACATTTTGAACCAGGCGCACGTCTTTGCACACAGACATCCCCGTCAGTGTTTCCTGCACTCCCCTTCACCTCCAGCTACCTCCTTCTCCTCTATGTTCATGTTCTTTTCAGTTCGTATCTGTTAGCTCCTGATGATGCTCTTCCTCCCTTCATTTTCCCCTGTCACAGATACGGTTGTCACGGAGAACGGGGACGTTAGAAGGGGGGGCGCGTGTGAGGCAGGAGAGGCAGGGAAACTAGGTTAATGTCTGAGGGGGTAAGTCGTGTGAGTTTGATGGCTGGTTTGCGTGGTCTGGATCTGTCTGTCAGATGGTTAGTATTACTAAGGTCAGTGTTGGCTGGTTAAACTACATGTGAGGGTATGCGTGTGTGTATCTGTGTGTGTGTGTGTGTGTGTGTGTGTTTGATCTCAGTTCAGGACAGGGTTAATAATGTGGGTAGGGGTGGAAATCCCAGGTGGAACGCTTTTATTTTCTGAACTTAATTGCCGTGACATGGCCCGGGCAATGTGCCAAGTGTGTGTGTGTGTGTTCATGTGTGTAATGATGTGTGCACCTAGCTGCTGAGATATGTGCGCACATTTGCCTGCAGTGACACAAACATATGTGCTCATGTCTGCACATGCATGAGTGTGTGTGTGTGTACACATATTTGCGCTTCCATTTGTATACATTTATTTGTGTGCTCTCATTTATGAGCGCAAGAGTGTGAGTGTGTGCGCGTGTTGATTGTTTATGTGTGCCTTTGTGTGTGCAGACACGCATGGCGGGTTATATTGAGGCGGTCGGCGCCACGAGCAGAAACAATATCTGATGTCTTTATCTCAGCCTACGGTCAGTTCAGAGCTGAGCTGTAGCCAGGGAGCATGAACGTTTCTGCACGTAGAGCAAACACAAAGAGAACGGCTTCGGAGCGGGCTAAAAGGCCGACATGTGCTTCTTCTGTGTGCACACGCTGATCAGAGACAATCACTGTTCTATACGTGGACATACAACATTTATGCTTTTTCGTCTTTTCTGCAACAATCCCGATCAACAAATCAACCTGCTTGATGGGCAGATCTCTAAAGTCTTTGAGATTTGGAACTGTGCACATCAGCTACTCTGTGAGCCCCTTTAGAGAGGGAAAGGAAGATTGTTTTGAACTCCAGCTTAAAGGTTAGGTTCGCCCAAAAATGAAATTCGGTTATAACAAGCCCGGGCAGATGGAAAGCTGTTATAGCATTCTCCTAACCAACTCAAGTAGATGGGGACTCTTTGTAAACAAAACAACTGAAAGAAAACATAAAAATGGCTCCACACAGGTCGTCCAGGGTGATCCAAGTCTCCAGAAGCCCCCCGAGAGCCGCAAATTGATTTGAAAAGACAGTAAATACACCCTCAAAGTCCACAAAAGTGAAAAAAGGCTGTGCACTTCAGACGGGTTGAGTGCTATCAGACTTGCCTTTGCAGCTAAAATGAGGATTTTGGCTTTAAAAGAAAGCGTAAATGATGTCTTTTCAAATCAGTTTGCTGCCATGCGGTTTTCCTGCAACGCTCCAGAACAGTTTTTTGGACTGCAAAACTTCACCGGGCTGCGTGAGATTAAAGTAACTTGAGTGAGCTTATCCTTTTAGAGAGTCAGAGTGAACTCTCACTTAAAAAATTAGGTCACCCATTTGATGGCTCAGCTGAAAGGTGATGTGTTAATGTCTGTAAATCTGGTGCTGAGACCCTTACCTGCTGTGCTGCCTTCCACCGACAACATACAGAAACATTCCAGCCTCAATTTACCGTGACAAAACATAATCATAAAAATACATTTTTATAGATTCATTTCAGAAACAAAACATCCTGCTTAACCTCTGATATATGTTATTGGAAAACATAGGAAACAAAACATAAAGCAAGTACAACAACAAAAGAAACATAACCCCTGTTATGATCTGCGCGCTGAGAAACAAGATGAATAACACACAAATAGATCCACACCAAACAACAATATATTGACTCCTGTGTGGTACTATTGAGCCCATGTGTTGTAAACAACTCCGTTGAAACACACAAAGCTGCTGTGGCTGACTAAGAAAAGTAGAAATCAAGTAGAAAATGGGGCTGTAATGAGAACTCAGGCTCATATTCAGCTCTGTGTGAAGCTCTGGGTTTGCAACGCCAGCCGCTGCCAGTTTCCATTACCTAGTGCAGAGTCCGAACATGCTCCACTTGGGCCTGGAGTGCTATGTTTGCTCAAATGGTCTTGGCACGCTAATGTGTAGTACACCTCACTCAACAAACACTGTGTCGAGGGAGCAGCCATGGAGTAACGTGTGTAATGGGGAAGTTAGGATCACGCCGCTCATACGCAAGGAACGCGTGTTCTCCCTCCCTCTCACTGGATTTGTCTCTTTTACATGCATGTAAATGCAAACATTACACATGTGCTAAAAAAAAAAAAGAGCGAACATTGAAATGTCATGAGAAAAAAAGCATCTCTTTCTTACTTTTCCTCCGCTCTCTTTCTGTCTCTTCTTCTGCACTTTGTTTGTTTGCAGCTTTTCAGCCACGGTAGCAGTATGACTCTGAGGATGTCTGTTGGTTCGAGCACCCCTTGGGTTCAGACTGAAATATCACAGCAACTACTGGACAGATTGCCATGAAATTTTGCCGCCTAGACGATCAATCGACTCACTTTAGTGATGCCCTGACTTTTTCTTCTGGCACCTCTGAGGGTTGACATTTTTTCCCCCTCAGGATGAATTGTAATGACGATGGTGATCCTCTCGTATCATCAGAGAAGTGGTTCAATGCTTTGGTTTCTGACCAAATCCTCCAAATCTAATATTCCCATCAGCCACAGCTGTGCTTTGTGAAATTAGTGCATGTGCAGCCTCACAGAGCCGTTAGCATGTCCGTTAATTATTTACTGTCCTCTCAAATAAAACATGATTGGACATTGTTCTGGCAGCCTGGCACTGTTTCTATCTGCTTTCATCTTTCCTTTATAGAAAATATAATATATAGTCAGGTTTTAGACTATGGAGCTCCACAGTGAGGTTCTTATAAGGAATTACAAGGTTGTGAGACGCTGCTCCTCTGGAAGCAAAAACGCTGCATGATATCAACTTTGTTTAAAAAAAATATGTTTTACTCACAATTTCATGGAAAAAAGAACTACACTACCCAGGATCCTAATGTGTAAGAGTGTCTGTTTGGTGGAGCTCACTTTTGCCGTGAAGTGTACCTCGCCTGTGCGAGTTACTGCTAGCACAATCATATTGTTTACGTTACGTTTACCAAAGGGCAGTCTGACTCACCAGATGTCACTGCGTGCCTCTTTCAAGCCGTATTCTCCTCCTACGCGCTGAAAATGGCGAGTTACTATTACACTAACCTGGTCACAAACATAAACAAGCTAGCAGCTGTTCCCTTTTTCTTTTGCATGGGATTTAGAGATTTTACCACCAGGACTCAACAAGTTCCCCCTAACTGTGTTTTGGAGGGGCACCATCGCTGCATCCTGGGTGCAGCCCCACCCGAGACGACGATAATTGTTTTACAGAAATACAAACAAGCCCGAGCATTCTTTCCACTACGCCAAAATGAGAAATTGGTGCAGCCAGACCTTTCTCTGTGCTGTGGAGACTAACCATAGAGCAACAGTGACGTCTACTTTGTGACATACTGCGTTTTTTTTTTTTTTTTTTAGAGATGAGGAAAAGAGTCCAAAAATCGTGAAAAAATTGCTACAAGTAAGTACAAGTGTCTGCAAGTTGAAAGTCGTTGGAGAGGAAGCATCTGCAATTTGTTGATGGGATGAGTCATCCTTCACTCCTTATAGCGAAAGTCCTCGCCTCTAAAAAAAAATTATGCACACAGTATTCTACCTTTGCCTTTTTTTGCGTTCTCCGTTGACTTGGTTCCAGGCTTCAAACTTTTTATGCGAGGATTTTGGATCGAATGGGAACTTCAGTTTCATAAACAGAGCAGTCCAAAAAGTGTGCGGTCACAGCCGAGCTCCAAGGACAGCGGTAAAACAATCTAGTTATGTTTGCAACTACAAGAACAATACCGCTTGGAGAGAGAAATTTTGTCATAAAATATGAAACATGTTAAACCTACTGTCACCTCCACGTGCTGGATGAAATGTAACCAGCACACTGCCCCAACACTAATGAACTCCTCTTGTTGGAATACACTAAGGTTGAAGTTAAATAACTATTAACTACAACTAATAACTATTTGTATTTGTCGGAAATGTAAATAACTAACACATTATTCTGTATGAAATATTCACTTGACAGTCGGATGGATCTTGCAACTTGGTGAGACAAAGAAATACCCAAGAGGCTGACAAAACCTTCTCCAAAAAGAGAAAAATCCAAATAACAACACAACACCAACGACACTTTTCATTTCTCTGTGTCTTTATCGGTGTTTCTTCAAATCTCCCAAACATCTAACTCTTTCTTTGATTCTATATCCTCTACATAACACAGGCACACACATACACACACACAGGATTCACAGGTCCAGTGTGTTTTGTGTTTGAGTGTGTGTGTGCGTGTGTGTGTGTGTGTGTGTGTGTGTGTGTGTGTGTGTATAGTGCCTGCCTGCTCTGTAAGGCCAGTTGAACAAGAAGATATCCCCCAGGAATCTCCAAACATGGCATCATGAATTTTTCAACACTGACATCCGCCATCTGCACCTTGGCCAACATACACACAAACACACACACACACACACACACACGCGCACACACACACATACACACACACACACACACACACACACACACACGATCCAGCATTCCACACACGCATACATGCATCTGCTCGCTTTCAGTCTGTCTCACCTCTCTCTCTTCTGCATCTGGTCGCGAGAGCCCCTGCCAGTACATTTTATACCTCCATAATGCATTCTACTGTCAAAATGTTTAAAAGGAGAGACAGGTAGAGAGAAGCAGGAAGAAAGTTGGAAAGTACGGGGTGGAGGCAGAGAACAATATTGAATTTCCTGTTTGATTAGTAATATGGATAAAACCATTTTTTCCACTCCACTGAGGCATATTGAGTTCAAGAAAAGACCCGAGAGTCGGATGAAGAGGTGTGAGTCTGAGAAATTGAGGGAAAGCATTTTGGTATGCAGGATGTATAGATCAACGTGCAGGGATGGAAAACAAAAGGCAGCGAGCCTGTGCTGTGCTGCTGCCGCTGGATAAACGACCGGCTATCACAAAGTAAAGAGCCGCACCGATTTATTTGCCTGGTGCCAGTGGAAATGATCAAGAAACCCAGGGGCACAAATGAAGTAGCGCACGAGGTCTCACGCACAGGAAACGTTGCTGTTCGACTGAAAGGATCAGCTCAGGAGGGTTCTGCTTTATGCTGTTGACTATGAAAACACAGCACCACAGTGAATGAAAGATATAATAACACATGTTTGAGTGTGAGGCGATTCTTGGATGTGTACATTTGTGTGACGTAAAGTTAAGAATTAAAGCTTGTAAAGTTATTCTAGACACATTTTTTTGTTTAATAAATCAACATTAATAATTAACAATCCAGACAGCAATCAGTTACTCAAATGCTCCAACAAATGAAAGGGACAAAATCCAGTAACTGTGGCTGTTGCAGGACTCAAATAAGCTCATCTAATCATGTCTTTAAGCCTGTATGTAAAGATTGGACAGATAGGAGTCTTCCACAGACCTAGGTGGATGTATTGCTAATGCTATTGGCAAGCTCATGGCACAAGATGGCAGAGAAAGTGCAGCCAGCTTGACAGCGGTGAGTACTCACAATAACTATGTTCTTTGTTTAAGTTTATCATAATAATGTTAGGTGGTTGGATTTAGTTCAAACTGGCAATGATATGCTGTGCTCACAGTGCACAGTCTCTGAGTCTGTTGTTCAGCAGCTAGCTAACCTAGTAGCACAAAGCACACTGCCAAAGAGCCAAAGACTGAATGAGCAGCAGTGGCAGTGACAGACTGTCTTTCAGCCGCTCACAGAGTACCACAAAGCAAACAGCCCCTGAGCCAAAGAACAGAGCCATGGTGGCAGAAGAAGCGACTAACGTTAGCACAAAGCACACAACCCCTGAGCCAAGCTAACTCAGTTAACACAAAGCACACAGCCCCTGAGCCAAGCTAACCCAGTTAGCACAAAGTGCACAGCCCCTGTGCTGAAAAATAGAGCTGTTGGAGCAGCGACAGACTCATTGGACTGATGTACGTTCATGAAGATTATTCTGCTTGTGTTAATATGATTGTGGCTTTTAACAGAGCTGCTTATTTAAGTATTTATTAGGCTAAAAAGCTAAGCGAGCTTGTGGAACCTACAGGCTGGACACACTGGATGCGTGTGCAGTGCTGCTGCATGGCCTTCCCTCTCGCTCTTCATTTCAGCCTCTATGTTAACAGCTTAGACGGGCCACCCTGGAGTCGCACTTCTCACACGCCTGTCAAGCAAGGCTGCCGCATCGCTTCATCCAGAGATTCAGATTCTGCCTTTTTCTACCATGACATGTGTGCAGTTCTCAGCAAAAATAGACCTGAACACGACCTGTGTTTTAATGTCTGTTACAGTTTTAACACTACAGTTTTAATGTCTGTATCTGTAGAATATGGCACATGAAGAGAATACACAAAACAGGTGAAGGGCAGTGTTTCTTTCTCTCCCTAGCCCTCTCTGTCCCCCTCCCACTTTCTCGCTCTTTCAACGGGGATAAGGGAAATCCACGTCATCATAATTATTGATAATTATCAAAGGCAACTCAGCCTATGTGAACACAAACATGCGCGTGAGCAGCAGCCGCCGTCGCCACGCACCAAACGAGCATTCCGTGTGGCCAGCATATTAGTGAGCTAGCCGCCAACTCCTATCTCCCTGCTAGCGAGCGAGAGCCACTGGGCAGTCAGCGTCTGTGTAGTCAGCCAGTGAGCGATTGTTGGAGGAGTGTCTTGGAGGGAGTGGGTGGGATTTTTTTCTTGGATACTTTCAAAAATTGAGCTTGCAGTGACTGGTCCCTCCAATCTCAGGAAACCCCAGCTTTAAATATTGTTATTCACATTCAGGAGAGATGCAGGCAGAGAGAGAGAGAGAGAGGTGATGGTGGTGATGATTGAAGAGGAGGAGGTTTTTTATTCACTGCAGTCTGCCTCAGTCCCTATTAGTCACACAATTGTCCTGTGCCAGGCAGGCTGATCACAGCACAGTCTACTGTAGCCTGGAGGGACTCTACACACACACACACACACACACACACACACACACACACACACACACACACTGGCACCCGTAAAATATGCACATGAAAAATGCACACACTGTACTTTACTGCTCTTAGAATAGGTCATACTTTCACTCACTCACTCACTCACACATACACACACACACACACACAGACACACACACACACACACCAACCGATCGACCGACCGACTGACCGACAAAGGCATATGTTGTATGGACACACACAAACACTGATCACACACACATACATTGGAACAGAATCCAGCCCAGAGCCTTCTCACATGGCACATGTCTGATTCACACAAACACTCACGGTATACTGATCTACTTCACCCACAAACACTTACTCATACACACATGTGTTCACACACGTACATCATATCCTCGCATACCTACACACTCGCTCATTTGTGGAAAAACATGGTGTCCACAGGAAAACACACACATTACAGCTCATGAGATGTAACAACCTATAAAGCTTTTAGTACATCTTCACATCGATCCTTATCTTTGTGTGTGAGTGTGTGTGTGGCTGAACGGAAGAAACTAAAGACTCTACGTGCAAGACCATGGCCTCACATATAGACACACACACACACACATAAATATAAATGGCATTGTTCTGCCTTGATTGACAGAACAGGTCTTCTGGGTTGCACAAACATGCAGCTGCCTCTCTGATTCTCTCTCTCCATCCATGTATGTCAGAATAAGACAGTGACTGACGCTGACTTCATTATGCTCAGTCGCCTTATTTCCTGGAGATTCGATCTTGATGTGTCACAGTTCATTAGCAGGACGGGTAGACAGTTCCTGGTGTGTGGCTCTGTACTCCTGTTGGTCTCGAAATCAAACAACTGTGACTATGAGGTTATAATGCTATCTTTTAGCTTTCATTCAAGGATAATTGCATTCAGGTCAGATGAACAATCGAAGAATTGTACCTTATGTAGATATTCTGTAGATTTTAAGGTGGCAAACTCAAATAACTTAAAGTAAATTCTGTTTTTATGTTTTATAAAAGTTCTTGTGCATCTTTAAAGTTAAAATGTACCTACAGAAGCTCCTCTCTCCTACAGAAAATTATTGACATCACACTACCTGACCATGTCACACATTTGCATAATTTATGCCTATATTCACGGTAGAATTGACGCTTACTGGAAGATGAAAACACGACAGAGCCATCCGAAGACGAGGCGTGTGTGAGCTGACCAATCAGAGCAGACTGGGAGTTTAGGAGGGGGGGCCTTGAAGAGACGAGAGCTAAAACAGAGCGTTTCGGACAGAGGGCGAATACACTGTTTAAATAAAATCATGAAAATGAAAATGAGCAAAGTAGGTCTCCTTTAGAGAGTACTCCACACTAGATATTGTATGAAGGAAAAGCGTTGTTTGTTGCTCCACGAGTTGGAAGCACGTGCCAGATTATATGCAGTTGGTCTTTAATTAAAGCAGCATTCAGTGATTATGCACCACATATCTGGAACAAACTCCCAGAAAACTGCAGGTCTGCTCCAGTTCTCACCTCTTAAATCAAGGCTGGAGACCTTTTTGTTTGCTAAAGCCTTTCATTGAAGCAATTTCAAGGCTTTGACTGCACTTTACTTTTTTATTCTCGTCTCTTTAAAACCTATTTCTTGTTTTAATGTTTTGTTTCTGAATGTCTTCCTTCCTTCCTTGTTTTCAGTCTTTTAATGTGACTTTGTGCCCCTGTAAAGCCTTTTGAGTTGCCTTGTGTCTGTACAAATAAACTTGCCTCGCCTAAAGTAATCATCTTGAACATCTAATTAATGTCTAAAGTCTCTGACCCGAAAACATCAGCAGATACTTCTTATCTTCTCTATAGTGATCCTTTGTCGTGGTCCGAACTGAAGCTTGCCGAAGTCCCTGCCTGTTTCAGAACATTCTTGCCTTCAGTCTGTTCTTCAACGAGTGCAACCAGCCCAGCATCCAGAAGATTTACGCCCGTTTTGGGTGAGTCAGCCCCTCCCGGCTTGTTCTGTCCAGTGCAAAAGTTCCTTATCAGTGCAAGAAATGGTATGCCTTTAATATGGTAAGGAGGAAAGTTAGGTTGTGGAGGTTGGGATGGTGGCCTTCTGTCACAGACCTGCAAAATGTAACTTTTAGTTACTGTAACCATTATCTTTTCCGTGCCTAAAACAGCTGTTTAAACTGCCCAAGCCTGACACTAAGTCATTTGCACTTTCTTATATATAAACCATAAAGATATTGGAGATATTATTTAGATTACTTAAAGGCATAGGATGAAAAAAGAGGTAGCTGTAATTGTTATGTTCCAGGACAACATTTTGGGGTTTTTGTGTTCAAAAATACATCATAATTGCAACTTTCCTGCGTCCTATGTCAACATTTGTGTCAGGTGATGGGGTGAGTGCAACAAGCAGTGAGTTAGACTAAGGTCTGCTGAATGCCTCGGTAAGTCGATAACATTACACTGTTTGTCCCTGAAGAACTCATCGGCTGCTTCAGCTTCCCGTTCAGGATCATGACCCTGCTGCATTGTCCTAAAACTGGTGTACAATCTCTGTAAAAAGCTATTTAAAAAAAGTCCTACACTGTTAACTCTCAGACGGCGTGCCTGAATACAGAACTATGTCACTGTCCACACACACACACACACACACGCGCACACACAAGACTGACACAGTTCTTTCCTGCAGCCAGGAGCAGGAAATAAGTTGGATGAGGCTAATTATGGCATAAAGTGTTACTGCACATGTCCCGCACATACAGACTCGCTACGCACGCAGCCAGGAAGTCACACTGATCTTGCAAAAACATACACAATCACACCCAGACACGTCAGTGCACGCACAGGCAGACACACAAAGGAAAACCCACACAGGCACGTATATCCATATACTGAATAGCCAAATGTTTGCACTACAAGGTCAGAGGATCACATGTGTTTGCAGGTGCTCAGGGACTTGTAACACACTGCAGGTACATACACATGGCAGCTTTATTTGCCCCGTGTGTCTGAGCGGTTGCCTGTATGTGTGTGTGCACAGTGAGGCCTATATGTGTGTGTGTGCCAGTGTTTGAATAGGCGTCTGTTTATCTGCCATCAAACCAGACCGGAGTTTATCCAGAGTCCCACATCTCAGGGGTAGGGTTTCCAACTGTGCCGTTTTTCATTTCAAACCTATTTTAGCTTATTTTTCTATTTTTAACTTCTGTTTTTATGTTATGTTTCCTGATGCCTTCTTGCTTATTTTTTAAAATGTATTTTAAAATGTATTTTAATAAGTTACATTGCATCTGAATTATGCCATACAGATAAACTTGCCTTCACACATATAAACTCTGATAAACTCTTCACCTCTGTCATAACATAGAGGCAGCTGAGTCCGGTTTCATTCGCCGCTCACTCGGCTTTGCTTCTGCTGCCCATTCCAGCCATGGAGCTGGCCAAAGCTGCTCAGATTGCAGTTTAGCACCAACACTTCTTGTGGGGGTAGATAGATCCCAGTAGCTCACTTGGTAGATTGTGCACCCATGGGTTTTAATATGACTTATGGCCCTTTGCTGCATGTCACCCCCCCCCCCCCTCCTCCTGTCATCTTTCCAGCTATCCTATCGAGTAAAGGCACAATAAGCCGCCAGTAATAATAATGATAATAAGAGCAATCCCTGCGGATCACTGTACCAATAAAAATGTTTTTGAAGCAGTTATTTTAAGGTGAAATAGTTTTTCCAGTGTCAAGAATGAACTTTCCCACTCAGTAGAATGGAATTAAATAGAGCCAGACGGGAGAAAATAGAGCTGAAATCAAGATAATTAATTTTAACATAAAATACAGAAAAAGTGAATTAGCATACAATATGAATGGAAATCAGAACCAGTGTGGGCAGACATTACTCTTTCATGAAGCTTTTAAATAAAACACCTTGAATAAAACAACTTTATTGGCATGCAAAGCAGTTCATCACTTACATGCATCTCAGATCTAATGATCTTAAACAGCGACGGTAAAAGTCAGACTTTCAAGGAGCGGTTTTGAATGTTTCCACACAACCTTCTGCAGGAGAAGACAGTTTCTCCATAAACAGCAGCCTCAACAGACCATGCAGTGAAAGAATCACTTCATATCGGGTCAAAAACACTCTTGCTTTCACCAACATCGAGGGGCACTCAAAATCACTAAGTGAGGAAGATCTACTGTGGGTGAGGCAGGTTGAGGAGAAGCAGGAAGCCTACAGAAAATACCAATTACATATTCATGCACTGAATTGTCGCAGTCTGTGATGATCTCATCGGGCTCCTGCATGGATGTTTCCTCTGATAAGTAGATACAGTCAGGGGGACCTTTTCCCCCACCATGCATATTGCATTAAACAGCTATACATTCATGAATATGACAGTATCCTCTTTGAGAGAGAAATGCATGTACCCCCGTCCGTAAAGCTTTACGTCAGCCTACGAGAAAAGACAAGGGGGTGAGTAAAATGGGAGTCAGCAGGTTTTTATTTTTATTCTGCAGCAGCGGTGTTCGCCTTTAAAATGTGCCCTGCGAAGGGGAGCTATCAGGGTGAGGCGTGTTGAGACACACCAAATATCACAATATCGCCCTGAAATGAGATGTATGGAAGAAGAAAGGAGCTTGGAGAGGAAGCGTGAGGTTATGTGAAAGAAAGAAAGAAAGAAAGAAAGAAAGAAAGAAAGAAAGAAAGAAAACATTATAGGTGTCAGTGTGCTGCAGTATTTCAAAGCAGAAACACAAAAACTGCAGGTCGTATGTCACAGTCGACTTCTCTCTTCCCTGTAGGTTATGATTTACGGTGTTGTTCCGTATACCTCCTTATTTTAATTTAGGCATGTGAGGGCCACTCATTTACTTATTTTGATTTCAGTGTTTGAAGTCGAATAAAGAAAACTGGCAAGAATAAAAATCATTAATTTCGAACGGGACTTCACTCACAAGGTGTTTAGCCACTGTGTGTGTGTGTGTGTGTGTGTGTGCTGTAGAAATAGCGGGATTGAAATTAACGGCGGAATTTACTGAGCATTTATGTAGCGTGACTGACAGCGTGCGTGGGTGCGCGCGTGTTTGTGCTTTTGTGTGTGCCTGCGTGTGTGTGCGCGTGTATGTGTGTGCAGAATAATCGGGACTTCAATGCCCACAATCCCCACAGACTCCTCCGCCCCCCTCCCCCTCCCCCCCGGGCCGCCCACACCCATTCAGCGGCCGGGTCGCCTCGCGATTGGCCTGATTGCCTCATTACATCAGGGCCCAACGTGGGGTAGCGTTGGAACGATTGGTTGGACCGAGGCATCCCTCTGGCCAATCGGAATGCAGAGACAGGCCTTAGACGAGGGATAGCTTTTAAGGTGGAACCGAGCAGTTGCCGGCTTACTTCTCTTCAGTCTAAATTGAGATGTGTACGCATTAAACTTGAGTTTCCCTCTCCTTTACAGCTTGTTGTTGATGTTAGAAAAAGTACAAGGCAGGCACAGTTACCTAACTGACAGGTGAACTCGTTTGAATGTAAGTTACATCGTCTCTAACGGCCGTTTCTGGTGTGAAGTTCATGTAAAAATGGTACTGCTCTGGTCGGCTTTGGAAAATACTCTTTTTCTGTTTAATAGGGTTTATTTGCATGACATTAACATGTAGCCAAAGTACAGTTACAATTATGAAAGACGAGGTTGAAATAAATAACAATACAATGATGCTATCCGTTGTTACGGAGCTTGAAACACGCCCTTTATTCTGTAAGCAAGTTAGGCTAAGTTTAGCTAACAGGCCTTAGCTAACGTTAGCATGATCTTTCACCGACTCTTAAATCACTCAATTGAGACAGAATTGTACAGTCTAACCTTTGAAGAAATTAAGCATTTGGTACAGTCAGAAGATTATTTTTTAAGATAAATTATAGATATTAGCTTAATGAAACTGCCTGGTGTAGTTTGATCTTGTCTCACTGAGCATAAACTATTAAAAAGACGTCAGTTCACTGTCTGTGCTGCCCTTGAAAAGGTGTCCAGTGGAGAGCCAGAATGAAAGTTTTTTCAACCTTCACCATTGGTGTGTCATCCTTACACGGTTCAAAAAAAAAAAAAAAATCACCTTCATTTACAAACGTCTAAAGAACTTCTTGTGGTTCAAAATTAAATAGGCAATCTCGAAGATTCCCTGAAGCGCAACTGCCGTCAGTTGTCAGTTGACAGCTTTGCCACACCTCCATAACAACACCACAGGAAAGCCGGAGGGGAATGATCAGTCAATCTTTTCTTTGTTTGTTCGGCCATGACCGTTAACAAAATTGTTATGTCACACATGCAAACCACCTACTCTCTCTGGCCGACCGACCACTGCCGGGTGAACGCGTCTAACTGTGCGCAGCTTGTGATGTCTTCTGGGAAAGTCGCCACCGATAGCCAGTGTACATCTTCGGTATTACAGCAAATGTAAGGGCTTTCATCAGTGGGCCAGATTAAGTCATCATTGTGTTACCTCGGCCATAATAGATAGTGACTTAACAGATATTTATTTACATGAAAATCTTTGAGATTATTACTTCAAAGTTTTTTTTTTTATGACAGCCAAATTTTACATCATGCAGAAAAGGCTACAGGGTGGATTCAAAACTTGAGCCTAAACCTCAGCTGCCTGCATGAAGCATGCACTTTACCAGGTGAGCTATTCATCAGCTTTGGTGTTTTGGTCATCCAGCCTTCTTCAGGTAGGCTAATATTTCAAGGTTGGATGATTAAATTGAATGAATAAATTGATGTCTTTTGGATATGTTTATGCTCAGTGGGTGTGAACCTCCTGGACTCCTATTACTCAGTTTGGTAACCTCTGTCCTCGCCAATGTCGGCTTAATAATGCTCAAATATATGATCTCGTTATAGTCAAAAAAATAACCCTATGAAGACTACTTGGGGTTATCTGATCTACTGCACATGCTATGTGACACATGTAAGTGCTGGTATTCTGCTAGAAATGTTTACCACAGCTTTAAGTTGTTCAATATCATCTGTTACTGCTGTTTAGGGCTTTGAGAGCTGAGGTTATAGTGTCTTTACTGTATCTGTGCCAGCAGCAGAATCTGTTCCCCTGTGTTTCAGATGCTGACCATCACTCTGAAGGTGCTGACTCTCCTCTGTGCATCCCCTCAGCCTTTATCCCTGAACTTCCTCATGCATTACAAAGGCAGAGGTCAGTAAAAGGCAATCTTTCTAAAGCATTCAAAATCTATAGAGAACTGAAGTTAATTTGCTTTGCTAAAGGTGAACTTGCCCTCACTGTGTGCATTATTGTTTTCCAAGTTTTTTGCTGCGCCTTATCCAATCCAAAATTCAGATGCCTATCATGATCACTTTACATCTGAGGTGTGCTGTGCTCTGCCCTTTTTAAACTATAAATGATGGAGCTGGTATTCGCTTTGTCTACATGGGCAGGTGCGATCAAAAAGTGCTCATCCCCTACTGTGTTGCTGAGTTTACATCAATCAGTGCGGTATTATGAAGTGCTAGTGGTAAACATGACTGCAAGCTTTGAACTTATGTAACTTCTGGACTGGGTTGACGTCTGTTTGAATGCATGCCTGCCCATCTGTCTCCCTGAAACCCAGTGTGAGGAGCTGGGGGAATAATTACCTGCATAATCCATTTTAGACAATTAGATAATGCTTATTAGTGCAATAGGCTACATGGGGAATGATGGTTGTGGTGGTGTTGGCGCCACTAAATGACAATGGACAGTTTGTCTGTGTTTGTGTCTGAAAGAGAGATTTTTCAATGAAAGCAGATTGGAAGAAGAGCTGGAAAGAGGAGGAGAGACACACAAAGTGAAAAGTATGTACAGAAAGGTTTTAGAAGACTCATCCTTCGGGAAGCTCAGAGTTCCTCACTAAATTTCATGGTAATCAGCCCAATCAATTGGACTGTAATGGCTCTTTTGACTGTTGCCTCCCAGCATGAAGTTGCTGTGCTGAATTTAAGACAGCTAGTGACTTTCTGTGTGAAGTTTGTGTACACTCATCGTCTGTAAGAATGACGTTCCACAGTCTGAAGACATGCAGGTCGGGTAAAATTGGTTTGTACTGTAGGTGTGAAGGTGCTCTGGTGACCTGTTTGGGGTCGACCTACCAGTGTGTGCTGGGACAGGCCCCACCGGGTCAGGCTCCACTTTACAGGTTAAGTGGTTTGGATGTGAATAATCTGGATGGATCAGTGTTTACACAAGGAAATTTTAGGCAGATGGTGGTGCTAATTTTGCGCAATTTTTTGCCAATCGTGGCCTCATGACACACATTATTTCCACTTTGTCTCCAACTTTTTTTAGTCTGAGACAAGGCTGAAGTTATAAAGGATTCACAGAGGGAGGTTGCACAGGGCAAACACTGAGAATAATGCTAGCCAGTGGTTGTCTTGTTGCTGCCCTGTGGGTTGTTTATTTTTTAAAATTTTTTGTCTGGCACAACGGCACCCACTCTGACCATGAGTGATAATTATAGGATAATGGTACGTAGAATTTTCCTTCATTTTCTAGGATTTTTCTTGGTTCATTGCTTGATAAACATCATCATTAGGTGGCACAATTAACACCAAGTGGAATGATATCGCAAGCAGTTACATGTCCGATTGTTTGACTTTGGTGGTGAAGTCATTGAAATGTTTATATTTGACAGGCTAAAGAAAACACAAATAGAGACGAGTCTTAAAGTGAGTGAACAGACTTAGTGACATGTTTTAAACAGTTATATATGGTAAAAGCTTGCTAACATTAGCCAACATAAGCTATATGTCATACAAAACCAACTAGTGGCAAAACCCTTGAGTGTATATAATTAAACAAGGCTGTGTATCATTACTTATGAATTCAAATTTTAATTTGTCAAAGGACGGATGTGCCATTCCGTCTTTTAACAGTAGTTGTATAGCTTTAAACCATAACCCTAACAGATAGAGTTTGAGTATAGTAAAACACAAAACAAATGAACTGTGAGATGAAATATGATGAAGACACTGACAAGACAATTAAAAAAACTTCATATGATGCCATTTTAAAAATAAATGTAATACACTGATTTGTATGTCGATTGTCAGTTAAATAGATTCATTATTTGATGTCAGAATGAGGAAGTAGAACTATTAATTGACAAATATCATGATTATTTTATTACCTGTTTCACTTTTACTCATCTTGTTGTTTCATGGTAATGGACTCTTGCTTAAATCCTGCTTGCTGGTTAATAGTTTACAACTGCTAAGTGCTGTAAGTTCCAGGTCTTCATCACTGCTGTCATCGCAACCTCAAGTTGATGCCTATCTTTATAAATTCTGTTTTCCTTGAAATGTCCACTAATGACCAAGACTTATCTTTGAGCCAGATGAACTAAATTACTTATCCTTGCCCTTCTCCTCTTATATCCAGAGACATTTTAACACACAAATTTTCTTACTGAAAATAGCACAGTGGTTTCTTATCATTAGATCAGATCCTGGGAAACAAACTTTGCAAGGCTAACATAAGCCAGTATTAGGCTTCCCCAAAAGGATCTAACACTATATATAGGCTAGTGTTTGGTAATAGACTGCATTGGATAATAGGATGTCTGTACGTGACCTTAATTGAGGCTTTGGGGCTGCCCTCTGGCTAACCCGCTTGTTATCAAATGCAGTTTCTGTCTTACTGGAAACCCTCCACAGATGCCAAGACTGACTGTGCCCGATCTTACAGTGTCGGATTAATGGCTGTTTGATCAAGTTCAAAGGAAGAGCTGCCCTGGATAAACTCATTATAAACAGCGCCAAAACACTGCTTGGCCAGACTGGTGTACTGTACATGGAAGGCCTTTAAATACCAGGTCTTACTCGGTCCAGGTCCATTCTGGGCTGTCCTGTAAATAACATGTGCACTGGAGCCAGCAGTCAGAAGTAGGCAGGCAGACATTTTTATCTCACCGTAGTGAGGATATTTCTGGGGTGTTACAGTGGTAATCCCCAAGACACTCGACTTATTGATTTTGATGACATCTTTTGTGGTAAGTGGACATTGCTTGTGTGTTTCTGCACTGCACTCTTGCCAGATATCATTACACAATGTGTGACCCTTGATTTAATGTCCATTTCCTTGGAATTTCTATTGTGAGGTGCTGCCCATTTCCTCTGTTTATTTGACACAAACCACTGTTGCTGCCAAGGGGAAAAGTCAAAATGAATTGCATCCTGTGTGCCAAGTGGTTTTTTCCCAAAAGACCACCTACCAGCAAATGGTCAGAATAGAAAATTTAAATGCAACACAATCTTTGAGTTATATCCATATGGTATGATTTTACATGGCATTAGAGACCAGCAAGAAAAAACATTCATGTTTACTTTTGTATTTTTATCATATGCTTTTGTTTAAAACGCTTGTGTGTTGGAAATCCCTGCATCATGAAATAAACTTCATGAACTAAAAGAACATGAGTTTACCCCAAAGTAGGAGTTAAAACCGAGATTTTATTGTTGGGTAGATATCAAAGATGCTACACAGTACGTAATAAAAGCACAGCAGAAATGCACCTTGTTTTACTATACATCTTTAAACAGTACAAGTATGGCTAAAAATGACAACACATCCCAAAAGACAGCCTGAAGCACGACAAATAACCAAACCCTTTTACTTACATGTGCCACGCATTCACACTTAGCATGTGTACATTTGATCTATCAGAGGCCCAGAATTTTTTTTCTGATCTTCAAATCAAGCAGCATGTATGCTAACTACTTAGTTTTAACAGGATTAAAACAATAGGTAGGTTAATAGGTGCAATACTTCATTAACAGATCATTTTGACTTGTGTCTATTATTTCTAATAACTGTGCCATGATCAGAATTTTCTGTGTTTTTCCCAGCTATGTGACACAGTGACCTGGATGCATTGTGGTGTTTTTATACACAAACAGCAGCATGGTTTGGCTTAAACGTCAAATAATCCATGCAAAAACCCAAACACAAAATCAGTGCCTCCGTTTCCTTTCTCCTAGTTTGTGGCACAGATCTGTCATGAGCTGTAGGCTTGGACCTAAACCAGATTAACTGAGGGATGTGACATTTCTGTTGCTCTTCGGATAAAGTTGCTCTGAGGAGTTACGAGTTGACGTATGTGGTTTAGCATGGTGATGTATTTGCACACATCTGGATGCAATGCATCTCTGACCGCTTCCTGAGGAGGTCTGAGCAATCGGATCTGCAGCATTCATCAGTGTGTGTTTACACCTGGATTAATATGTGATTAAGCATGACTGGCCAGTCATCCAAGTCGCATTTTAATGCAACTTGCAAACTGAGTAATAAACTTATCACTCTGGGTTACTGTCACGTGTGTGTGTGCAACTATGTGTGTGTGTGTGTGTGTGTGTGTTTGCACTGCGTAACAAGTGTGTCCACATCGCTGTCATGAATTTGTGTATGAGTGTCGGAGCATTTGTGTGTGAATCTCGATTCATATCAGTTTGAGCCTGAGTCTTTGTGCATGACTGATTGCTTTGTCTGTCTGACCACAACTGAAAAGAGATCCATCTCTCTCTTTGCTTCTCTCTCCTCCCTCCGCCTCCCTCTCTCTCTCTCCCTCTCTCTGTGTGACTGGGTGTCTCTATCTACTCAGTTCCACCTTAAGAGGAGCTTTAGCAGCCTGTCGTGTTTGTGTTGAAGCCAACAGGCACAATATATTACAGTCTAGGGCTTGCTGCTGAAAAGCCCGCTGGATCCTCCACTGACCTGCTGTTCTTTCCTGCTTTCCTCTCGCGTTTTTTTTTTTCCACATTTAGATTAAAAACAAAGCTCTTACTCTCCCTCTTCTCCCCCTCCCTCCTCCTTCTTCCTCTTCTCCTTCTTATCCTTCTTCTTCTTTTCTGCGGCAGCAGTCAAGGCAGAGGCTTCAGTGTGTCAGAAAGAGGGTGAAGAGGGGGAAAAGCAGAGGAGAAGACTGTTTGGACGGAGCAGAGTGTGTGTTTATGTGTGTATGTTTCGCCATTGGACGGCCGGGTGAAGGGGCACAAGGAGAAGAGTAGGAGGAGGAGGTGGAGAAGAGGGGAGCCTGCCTGGATGAAATTCTCTGTGTCATGTCACTGCGCGTGGACCCTGACTGATCACAGGTTGAGGGAAAAGGGAGAGAGACGCTGAGCGGAAGACGAGGAGGTGGAGAAACTGAGACTTGGGGTGCACTGGGAAAAGAAGAAGAAGAAAGAGGAGGTGGAGGAGGAGAAGGAGGTAAAGTCTTGTTTTATCATGACACTGTTGGATAAACGAGTCGACGGATTGAGCGCGCTTCAGTTGTGTGTCAACAGGAATTCGCCTTAGAAGAAAGAAAAAAGGAGAGCCAGGAAGAAAAGAAGGACTCTGGAAGAGTAAAGACTGCTGTGTTCAACCCAGCTAAGGAGCAGGGACTGGACTTACTGAGTGTGTGTGTGTGACTTTGAGAGTGTGTGTGTGTGTGTGGCTGTGTAACCGGTGGAGGGCAGAGGAGTGGAGGGCCAGGGGACTAACCTGGCCATCAAACGGACTGGCAGCCTCTCCTCTCCTGGGATCATGTACCCTCAGGGCAGGCATCCGGTAAGTACCTCCTTATGTCTCTTTCTCCTGTCTGACTCTTTTTCTGTACATCTCTCAACTCTGTCTCTCTGTCGCTTTTATATCCCTCACATTTCCCTTGTCACTTATATCTTTCTGTCTCTTCATATTTTTCTTCTTCAATGATCTTGTTTCCTTCCTCCTTTAACTTCCTCTGTGTTCGAAGTCTCAAGTCTTTTTCCTCATTTTTGTCCTTTTGTCATTCTGTCTTGTCTTTTCCAGCCTTTCTCTGTTGTCCCTCTCTCTTGTTTAGTTATAGGGACTGTACTGTAACATGAGGAGTGAGACGTGACGGGAGGGGGGGGTTGTCTGGGCTAAGAGATTCCCTGTTATGTGTACACACACACACAAACACACACACCATCACCTCCTTCCTCTCTGTCATCTGCAACCAGGTGCCTTTGAGATCTTGTTGATGGTTAGCTGTGTAGGTGGCATATAACTGAATCTGCACTTGTCAGCCTGTGTATGCGTGCATCCATTAGTGTTTGGTTGTCTCTAGGTGTGTGTATGTGTGGTGACGTGTGTGGGAATAGACCCGAGTGTTTGTGTGTGTGAACTGGTCTGTACAAGTGTCAGCTGTCCATTTGCTCTTTTCTGTTGCTAAGCAAACGCTTGCACGCGCGCACACACACACACACACACACACACACACACACACACACACACACACACACACACACACACGACACACACAGACAGTTTAATTGATAGTTAAATTCCACTTAATTCATTTCCATTACTAGTAAGAAAGGTCGTGAGTGCACAAGCACTTCCCCTTTAATACCTCCTTAAAGTCCCTTCCCTCCTTCAGTTTCGCCCTTCATCAGCAGTGAGAATTTGCAGTTAATTTACCTGCCCTGGGTAAAATAAAGGTTAAATACACAGAGTAAAAAAGCACAGGAGGATGAATGACAGCTTAGGCTCAGTCTGGCTTAGGCCATTCGTTTCACTAGGGCCCTGGTCCGGTTGCTATAATCAGATTTGGTTGTCAGTCTCTTTGTATCTGCTACAGATGGGTCACTGGCCACTTTGCCTTGAAGCCAGTCAGCCAGCCAGACAGCCAACCACTCAGTCAGCCAGCAAGCCAGCCAACCACTCAGTCAGCCAGCAAGCCAGCCAGCTAGCTATCACACAGAATTATGAATGACATTTTCACAAGAGGAAGGCATGAGGAATCAATTATATGTACAGAGAGAATGCTAATAAGCCAGTCGCTGGAATAGAAGGGAGAGAGAGACGCCGAGAGAAACAAGAGCGAAGTGAAAAACAAAGGGAGAAAGTGAAAGATGTAAGAGCCAAGCAAGAAAAAAGAAAGAGTGAGAAAGAATTCTTTAAAAAGGCACGGCCGGGGGTGGAAAGAGAAATGAAAATGAATGAGAGATGCAAAGGAAGAATAGAGTGTGAACATTCCTCTGTTCTCTCCTTTAGAGGCGTATCAGAGAGCTTCCTGCTGCGATGCTCTGCGTTTGTGATAAAGTTCAATCCCAGATTGAGCCAACTCCAACCGATCGATAGCCTCTCTCTCTCTCCTTCTGTCTCTTTTCTGTTTTTCTCCCTCTCTCTGTCTTTCCTCTCTCTCCCTCTTCCTCTGCAGCCCTCCTTTGCCAGTGGAACTTTATTTCTGGTGTTGCTATGAAATGTGATCTGTGGAGAGGTGTGAGGGTGCAAAGAACAGTTGTGTGTGTGTGTGTGTGTGCACGTGTGCATGAATGTGTTTGTGGCTAAAGACTGCTTGTACGCATGTCCTCGCGTACGTTTACATACATGTGTGTATGTGTGTGTTTGTCCTCAAAGTCAGAACGGGGCTACTTGTGAAATATGTATTTCCTCCTGTCTTTTCAAAAGCACAGCTGGAATATAACCCCTGTCAAAACTCTGTCTCTCTGGTGCAATTCAAGGAAGATACAATATTAAAAAAATTGTAGGTGGCTGCTAGAAAGAATGATGCCAGATAAGGAAATCAGAAGTCAAACCTTAAGCACACTTGGAAAATGTGAAATGGGCAACATGGGCTTTGGTGCATCAAGCTTTTCAGAAGTTGATTCAGCTCAGATGTTGACTTATCCTTGACTCCACCAATAGTTTGTTAAAAAGTTCCCTCTTGCAACTGCATTATCACAAGATGATAATGTGGCTTTGGCCTAAAAGTCAGAGTGATGAACTGTTCACTGAGTGTTAATTTGAAGCAAACTTTTTCAGTTTTTTCAAGTTGGTTTTCCTACCATGATCAAGTCAACTGGCAACCAAAATCAGCTTTAAAGTTACTCTTTCACAAAGTTTTGGCATTGGTACTGTGTGAATGCACAGTTACTCACCTGTTACTAAAGTGTTATTTCACTCCTGGAAAGATAGTCCTTGCATAAGAAATTGGTGCTACATGTCCTGAGAAAACCGAGAAAAAGGGGTGTTGTATTCCCTTGAACTCAAAATTTAGAAAACCTACAACAATCGTGGCCAATCTGTACACTAAAATATGCTTCTGACATTATTTTAGGTGACAAATATGCAGTGTTCAAACAGAATCTTAGTTTATAGTTTATCAGCGCTGCCTAGTTTAGACAGTTTGATCAAAGTTGGTGAGACACCCCTCACTCGATCCAAAAATGTGGAAATATAATCTGTAGTTGATGGAACAGCCCGAACATCCGCTGGATGACATGTTTGGCATCAAGAGGATTTCTGACAGCAAAAAAGTGGGGGGGTCTGAGTGCAGGCAAAATGGGGAAAAATTTACAATTGTTCATTTGTAAATGTTGTAGTACTACAGAGCTCGTTGAAAAATGGCAAAGTTCCCATGTAAGTGACCTCCTAGTAAACAGGCTTTACTCTCTCTGTAGGCTTGATGTAGCCTTGCTGCTGTCAATCAAACATCATGGACTACTTCCTGTCAGACAGGACAGAGATGGCCTTGAATGCCGCTCCTCTCAACCCCTCTGTGTGCCCCTTTTGGAAACGATAAGAAAGGTGTCTTCAGTATAAATAGATAAAATGGACATCCAAGGTTAGAGCAGTGTTATTTTTCTTCTATCAAAGAAGAAGTCCGACTTTGTTCTCCTCGCTCTCTGGCAGGAAAAGGTTAAAACCGAGGGGTGATTTGCCAGGCGAGCGGAGCTGTAATTGGTTCCACTGGATTTTTGTGGCAAGCGTTATCAGAACTGTGTGAATGCGTGTGTGTGGATATGTGTGAGTTGTGTAAGTGTGTGTGTTTTTTTTCGTATTTGCCGTGTGTGGGTTTTCTTTTTATGTGTCTTTGCCTTTTTAGTGCTTTGTGTGTCTCTACATTTTTGTATTAACTGTGTGTGTTTGCCCTTTCTGTTTACTTAAATGTGTGAAAATGTGTGTGTCGATACCTGTGTGAGGTTTGTTTTATTTTATGTGTGCATTTGCTCTCTAGTGATAAGTGTCTTTGTGTCTAGTATATGTACATGTTGGTGTGTGTGTGTGTGTGTGTACCATGTACGTGTTTGTATTTGTCCTTGTGTGTGCTTGTGTTTGTGTGTTTAGCTGTTAAGTGTGTTTGTGTGTGTGTGTGTGTTTGTATCTTGGAGGAGAAGGGGAAAGTAGAGCGGCGGTGGTTGTGCGTGTGTGTGCGTGTGCACGTGTTCACTGTGGTGCCAACAACAATAACAATAAATAATGTTCCAGTCCGACCTCGACTGTTGCTGTGAATGTACAAGCCCTTGATTGGCTGCCACACCCCAGTGAGGGAGAGAGTGAGAGGGAGAATTTACTGTGTGTTTTCATGGTTAAGAAAGATGTCTATAACTGCTAGCCTGCAAACAAGACTCATCAGCGCTAAGACTCACACTAACATGCGCACACATTTACCTAAAGAGCTTGGAAAGTTTGCTTGAGTGTACGCTTAAAGCTGTC
This sequence comes from Lagodon rhomboides, assembly GCA_039737535.1. Classification (NCBI taxonomy): domain Eukaryota; kingdom Metazoa; phylum Chordata; class Actinopteri; order Spariformes; family Sparidae; genus Lagodon; species Lagodon rhomboides. The sequence goes on along the minus strand of CM077789.1, from coordinate 13,790,436 downwards.
ACTCTGCGTGTAGACTAAAACATTTTTCTCAAACCTAAGAGTTGTGGTGGCTGTGGTCTAGTGTGTATAGATCAGACAGATTCGTAAGAAAGCGTGTAGAAGAGGAAAAGAAAGAAGGTTGGACTTGACTCCAATTTAGTTGCTGAAGGTGTCGATTGTTGTTCTATTAAAGCAACGGTACTCTATCAAATCAGACCTACTCTGACCATCATTTTTACACCATGCTGGAACATCATTCAGTCACTTTCTGCTGTGGAAATGTTTGTTATGACAGTCTAACATCTGTTGAAGCACTATCAGGAGTGTTTGTGTGTGTATGTGTGAGTGTGTTTTGGGGGTACAAAGAGGGAAAAAGAGAAGAGTAAAATCTGAGGGATAAATAAGAACACAAGTGTTCCAGTGTGTATGGTACAATCTAATTGTTGGAAAATCATTGCAACCAGGATGTAAAATCATGTGCATGTACGCACAGGGAGAGCTTCATTTTCCTTTGGCCATGAGAAGGCTAACACTTTATTTTTATGGCCAAATAAACAAACACATACCAAATATGTGGACACAGAAATCACATCTACTCCATTAATGGGGGCAAAGCCACTCCAAGAGTGTGTGTTTGTCTTAAAGTTGGATTTTGATGTGCATGAGATAGACATTTTGAGTTAATTTTGTAGTTGCAGTGGCAGGATGTGCTTAACTAGTTATTATTGCGCCTTGAATTGTGTAAGTGTCTTTGATATGCAACTGTATCTGCTTTCTTGCACACTGGACTTTTTTGTTTTTGGCATCTAGCTGTGTCAGGCAGTTTGTTTTTCCCCGACATTTGTGGCTGTAATATAAGCCATGTACGGTAAACAGCACAGCGGATTGCTGTCACCTCCCACGGATGACATTCTCCCCTCCGTTCCTTTGTCCTCATCTTGTTTACATTTGATTTCATACAGCATTTCAAAGGCAGCCCCGTAAAATGGCAAAAAGTCAAGTAACAACAAAACAGCTGCGTCGAGACGACCCTCTGAACAAGCAAAGAGTCGCACAAGCAACCGACAACTCCATCATCAGCCGCCCAGATTAAGTCTGCTCTCTGAGTAGAAAAAAAAACAGGCTTTTTCTATCCTCAAATCCTGCGTTCTGTGTTCTTTTCTTTGTCATTAAAAGAAATGATCAGAGCGAGGCTTGGATGGAGTCCAGAGACTCTTTTGGCTGCCAATCTTTCCCTGATTTGTAATCCACCACTGGCTTAGTGGCTGACTGTTGAGCTGCAGCATTAACTGACGAGCTCTCTGAATGACTTGCTTATTGGTTAACTGGTAAGACTGACTCACTGTCTGACTTTTGGTTTTACTGACTGGGTGTCTGATTGAGTGTTGGCTTGTCAATTTCACTGTCCAACTGAATGACTGACTGCCTAGCTGGCAGAATGAGTGAGTGGTAAAGATTCATTGTGAGAGCGCCACTAACTCTAAATGAGCCTCTTTCCTTGGGAAGCATGGCTCTCTCCAAGTTATCAAAACCTTTGAGTGGTCTGTGGAAATGCAGACAACACTGTCAGAGAGAAAGGGGCAAATGTGAGGGTGTGATAAAAAGATGGCTGATATGTAAGTCACATTTCCATTCTTCCCTGCAGCTTTATTCAGTCTTTCATCCACACCGTCTGAACCAATGAGCTGTTGCTTATGTTCACTGCCGCTCACTTCAGCAGACACATGCACACAAACACACTGAGAGACATGTACACAAGGGGCACTGACACTGCTCCGCCACACTTGGTATTTCTCATCTATTCATGTGCCTTTTTTTCCTAAATATTTCACCAGCCAATTATTATTTCATGTGCTTTCTGAATTTGTCTCTGCTTGTCTCGGAGACACACAGGCAAAAAGAAGAACAAAGGGTCTAGGGAGGAGAAGTCAAGAACGAAAGGAGAGAAAAGGGAGGGAGGAAAGAGACGAAGAAGCAAGAGAACGGGCGCAAGAAAGAGAAAATGTTTTGTTTGCTTGTTTTGTTCGAATGAATGCATCCATGCATAGGCATGCCTGCTTATACTGCGTGAATACTCATGTACTGGTAGAAGTGAGCCAGGGGCTAAACAGATAGACTGAGATGACAAGCAGATAGATAGAATCATTTATTTCCCAATCACTCCCAGACCTGCATCTGTTTTACAGTCTCTGTCTCTCTCATGCAGCCGCTGCCAGTGGTGGAAAAACAGACAGCTGCTTGAACAGTAGACTTCCTTGTGACGGACGGACAGGCAGGCAGACAGAAAGACAGAACCAGAGTGACCTAGTGTGCCTACAGACTGGGAAAACACTGAAGTGTGACTGAAAATAAGTAATACAAGTCACTAGATAAAGTCAGACAGATTGTTGCAACGTTACATGGAGGTTAAAATTTTCCAGTATATCCAGTGTAGATCAAGGTAACATTGTTCAGGGGATAGTGGTGGTGTAAGAGATGAGAAGGCTTCCAAGCCAGTGGCCGCAGTTCAAGCCTACGGTTCAACATTTGTAAACATGAGACGAGAGGATATATTAAGGAAACCTTGGGACAATTTCCAGCTGTGTTTGTGTTGACAAAAAACATATATTTTTGACGGGAAGTTGCCATCTTTTTTTAACCCTAGCCAATAGCATAAGTACAGCGTTGTCACAAGCTAAAATTGAAAATTGAAGTAAAGTTGCAACATAAAGAAAGGTGAACTTTCATTATATCCGTGGTTTGCAGAAAAGTACATTGCTTCCTTTTATTCTGGCTATTGGGCTGTGGTTGTGATTGTTACCAGTAACACTTTTTGTAAACAGCAAGACAAGATTCTGGTGATGTCAATGGCTGATTTTTTCCCCGTCTGATATCAGGATCATTTCATCATTATATCCTATCAGCGTGTTTTCACATTATTACCTCACTGAAAACTGCTCGTTTATCAAGTCGTGCAGTCAAACTGGTGACAGCCTGAATGGCAGCTGAACACGCGGGCAGGCAGACAGGTGATGGTTACGGCCAGTGGGTCCCACCTCCGTCATGTTATGTGATACAGCACAATGGGCTTCATCCGCCACTCCTCCAATCGCCTCACCTCCCTCCCTCCCTCCCCACTATAGATAATCCCTCCTAATTCTCTGCTTGCCCGTGCCAGCTTGACCAAATTGTGATTGACTGCTGTCCCACATGGTGTCTACGTGTGTGTGTGTGTGTTTGTGCACAAGTGACCCTTCCCTCCCTTCCTCTCCCCCCTCCCTCCACCTCCACCTCCTAGATTAACCGGATCAGTTTTGGGTTTCAGGATCCCCTATGCTGGCTGCTACGGTGCTCACACACACATAAACACACATGAAAACACAGGCGGTAGGCTGTTTTTTTGGCCCTTCGTGACGCGCTATTGGACCCCTAACAGTCTGGGCTGCCATCTGTCAACAATACAGGAGAGACCAAACACACACACACACACACATGCAGACACACTCCAACAACAAATGTTTGTTCTGGTGTACATACGGCATGACGCACTGATGCCTCCATCTTTGTAAACACTGCAGAAAGATGCACATATATCATTGTATATAACTTCCAGCTCAGTTTTATTTTTACCTGCTGAAGTGTCCTTGAGCAAGACGCTGCCACTCCTATTATTACTAATAAGCATGAAGTCATTTGATAGCAGCTTCCCATACTTGACTCCTATTCCTGACAGGCACAGCTCCGCACAGGCAGAGAATATTTCTCCTTGTGCCTGAGGACCTTTTTATAACTTCTTTTTTGTGTGTGTGTGTATTTTTCATTTCCTTTTTGCTCATAAGAAGTTTTATCGCTCCGGGGTCCATGAAACTCATTCAGAAAAGGTGCAACTGGCAAACCGAAACGAAGACAGTTTTGAGTTTGTGTCCAGCAGATGAAAGGAATTCAAATCTCTGTCATCAGCACACCACAGAGGACGCCATGTTGACGCTGACGGTTGTCACTCACGGATCTCTTGTATAAGCCTGATCTGTGACTGTGGGCTTTGTTATATGACTTAGTGCTGCTGATGTAACCCGCCAGCAGCACTTTGTCTGCGTGCGTCTGCGTGAGTATGTGTCTGTGTGCTCATGTGTTCATGGCAGCAGATGGTGGGAGCAGTATTACCACAGACCGATGGACAGTGCGCAGGGCAGAGCGACTCGGCTGTGTTGACTACAGCAAAGACAGTGTGACTCTCTCTCTCTCTCTCTCTCTCTCTCTCTCTCTCTCCCTCTCTCCGTCTTCTCTCCATCCCCTCGGTGTCAGACCGATGAATGGCTGGCTATCTCTCTCAGTCAGCAGCCACGCCGCTCTTTCATCATCCGTCTCTCTGCTCGTTCTTTCATTCCTCTGTAAGGATGTCAGACCAGTCTATCACTCCCTCCATCCCTCAGTCCATCCATCCCTCTGTCTGTCAGATGAGTATTTATCTCTCTTCCACCTCTTTTCTCCCTCATCAGTCCATCCCTCCATCCTCCCACTGTGTGTTTGTGTGAATCTGGATGTGCAGTTGTGTGTGTGTGTGTGTGTGTTTTTCAATGCGCTCATGGGTACGTGGGTGTGTGTGTGTCTATCTGCGCGTGCCAGATCACTATCTACCCCCCTACCCCTCCCTTCCCCTCCCCCGCTGTGTGTGTGGTGTGAATCAAGGTCAGTGGGGATCTGTTGGCAGACACCCCCCATCGCATCTATCCCACCCACCCCCTCCGCACCTCCCTCTCCCACACACGCGTCACACACACACACACACACACACACACCCAGAGGGTTTGTGTGTGTTGTGCCCATCCAGCCATCTAGATGTCCCTGCTATGCCTGCCTCAGCTCAGTTTAGCTCAGCTCAGCTCGGCTCCGTGGATTAATTACTGGGGAACCCACCGCGTCTCTGACCTCCACCGTCGGACTAATTGAAATCTAATTGAATTGTGCTTGTCTAGACTAATGAAGCCCCGCCACTGAAACCGCCAATCTTTTAGCTATAGCTACAGGCCGATAGCCACCCAGCTTCACTGTAGCGTGTGCACTGCGCTGCTTAGTTTGGTTGGATGGACGAATATGTGAACAGATGAACAAATGGGAGGATGGGTGGATTCATAGTTAAAGAAACAGTTCATGTGTTTTATATCATTATTAGGTACTAAATTAAAGGCCACCATATCATCAGAGAAAGAGTGCATCTACCAACCAACAAATGTCCTTCCTTATATGAGAAATTTGATCTGAGCTTATGTCAAAGCTGCATGTGATGTCTTTGCTGTTTGCCTGCACCAAGTCACAGTGAAAAGAATTTTAATTTTGAGGACCACAGTAGCCTAAATCATGTAATATGATATCAGTAAACTTGAACAGGGTTGGAGTAGACCAGTTTTCTCTGCAGAGGAAGAATTACTCCCCCACCTCTAAACCTGCAACTAATTATTATTTTTGGTCTGTTAAATGTTAAAAAAGAAAAAAAAGAAAGTTGGTCCACAAGACAAAGATGTTAAGTGTCCTGTCACAGAAGAGTAAAGCAACCAGAAAATATCACATTTAAGAAACTGAAGTAAGAGATTTTGAGTGTTTTTTTTTCTCTTAAAGAATTACTGATTATAAACTGATAAAGAATTCTCAAAATACTAATAATCAATAGATAGTTGCAGCTCTACACACCACTGTGAGGATCTGGGTTCAGTCCCCAGCTGTAGTGCTTTGGGTATGGCTGGGTATAAACACAGTGTGCAGCGTTTGCAGGGTTGGATGCCGATGAGGTGTCCTTGTCTCTGCACCAGCAGGGTCAGAGCACTTGTGCGGAGGGAGGTGCCATCTAGATGTGATAGTGTGAACCTCAATACTCCTGTTGAGGCTGATCACTGACAGGTGATGAGAAGTGGCTGAAAAGAAGTGGCAGAGACACCTGGCAGGCTGCATCCTCCGTAGGCTAACAGCGGGAGTTCCCCCATGCAGGGAAAATCAGCCAGTCCAATTATATATATTCTTTGGAGAAAAATGAAGGAAGATGTTTTCTTTTTACACAAAAATCTACTCTAGATTTGCCTGCCTACAAACTAATCCCAGTCCTCAAACATGAACAATTACAGCATCAACAAACATCCACGTTGTCCTTGTTTCTAAAACTTTATGAAGACCGTGGAGGAGGGGGGTGGCTGTCGAATGCGCTTTAGACAGACATGGAGGGCTGGTGATGGTGGTGGTGGTGGTGGGGGGGTGTACCCCAGGGAGGGGCTTGTTTTGTTGGGCCTTCTTTAGCTTTTAGCAGGTGAGAGACGGTGCTGTGATTCCCTATAAGTTATTCATTTGACGTTTCCTCCCTTCTCAGCTCTTTGTAGGCTGGAATACATTAGCAACCTGGCAGAGTGGAGAGGATGCTAATGTGGAAGAGAGGGAGAGGGAGAGGAGAGGAAGAAAGGATGGGGGCAGCGGAGGGAAGGAGGCAGAGTCATTAGAGGAGGAGGAGAACAGAGAGAGAGAGGACACGGCTTTATGGTGTGTGGGAAGGGGAAGTGACCTTCCCTCTCACTTTCATCTTGGCTTTTTTCTCGCCTTGCCTTGCTCCCTGACACACATACGCACACACACACACACACACACACACATACGCACACAAATACACACTCAGATATATGGGGCATTCAGGTGCACATGTGCCTATACAAATGTATTAGAGGCACAATGCATACAAGCAACGCGCACACATGCACACACACTCACACTTGCACCTAAGTATCTTTTTTTCATCCCTCCTTTTTCTCTTCCTGTCTTCTTCCTGTGCAGGTCCCCTTGCAGCCTGGCCAGTCTTTCAAGTTCACCGTCCTGGAAACCCTGGACCGTATCAAGGAGGAATTCCAGTTCCTCCAGGCGCAGTATCACAGGTACACAAGCCATATTACACTGCACACATGACACTGACATTAAACAGACATTCAAGCATGCATGCACATAAATGTCCATATGGTATTATGAATAACGTCAGAAATGCGGTTAACATAGTTCAGTTCCTTCTAATCAAGAGAAACTGTTATGAATGGTATGAGGAGTCTCTCTTCCATACTCGTTTGATATTGTTTTTTTCTCTACATTACTTGAAATAATCATGTAACACCACATTGAAATTCAGTTCATATTCAGTTCATTGGAAGTGGGTGTTGGATTCTTTAATGTTTGGACCAATACTGTTAAAATGACAGCGTGCTGTGTGCTGTCCTTTTAATCAGTATTATTACACTGAATGCACAAAATACTGTAGACTGAGATTGTGAGCTGCAGCCCTTCATACTGAATCTAGTTTCAAATCACATCTTTACAAACTTCTCTGAGTCATCATCTTAGATTTATGCACCCTCTTCTTTATAACTAATATTTACAGTAATTACAGAAATTAATAAGGGTTCATAGTTTTCTGCCTATATTCACTCTATCAGTTCTTTTCACATTAATTATATTTCTGTGTGATTAGTCAGATTTCCAGAATTTTACAAGTAATATTCTTATCTTAAAGAAAATGGACAATGTTTCAAATTGCCTCCTCCTAGCATTACTTTTGGCACCGCTGTGAAAAAGACAGGGTTAGCAAAATGGCTAGAGCTAACGGCCTAGCTACTGTACAAAGTAAAAAACATCCATAAGAATCCCGATTTGACCTGAAAATTCCTCAGTCAGTGCTTTGAAAAAGCAGAGTAAAATACCTGATTGTAATAATAAATAGGCATGTTATGTTACTTTGTCATCTAGAAGAAAGAATGCTGGTTTTGAGCTGTGTCAAGTTCCATTGTTCAGTGGAATCACAGATCAGCGAGGGAACAGACTTTGACACAACACCAGCCTCCTCCATCAGCGGGGTTCTTTTTCTTTTGCAGTGTAGAGTTTCCACACTTATTTCAGTTGTTCCACCTTTACCTGGAGCCTTACTTATCTATGTGCCATAATTTGTTCTTTAATTTTTGCGGGAAAAAAATAATTTCCGATTTACCGGTGGCGGGCCGAATAGCATAATGAAAGCAAGGTTTACAGGGAACAGCTACACTATGTAATCAGCAACTACTTTAGAATGATAAGTTAAAGCAAAAAGTTGTCTGTTCCCAGTTGAGAATTTTTTTTGTTTGCTAATTCCTCTTGCCATTACACTTTGTTACAGTTTAACTGAAGTTGTGGAGAACCAAGTGTCTACTTTCCAACATATCATACAAATTGTAATGCAATTAATGTCTTCTTTTATTATTCTCTACAGCCGAAGGTCACTGATGGTTGCTTTATGATATGGCTGACCAGATATGACCTTGGCCAAGAGAGATAAACCTTTGTAGGCTAAAACATCCAGCCTTTTGCTCACACCTCAGTGGGCAGGCTGAACGCCCTGCTGCGATATAGCAACACCACTTTACTGATTTGGCATTAGACTGCTGGATCTTAGTCACACACACAAAGATGCAAACAGCTACAAACATCTATCCATGTGCTCTGTAAATGTTTACATGGTAAGTTGCAGTGATGCATCACAAATTGCAGCCAATTAACAGCAGGGTGCGGTAGCTTTAGGAATTAATAAACCACCGGAATTACCTGTCAGTCTGTTAACCTTTCTGAAAATTGTTCTGATAAAGTAGCTGTTAAACTCATACACTCATTCCCACCTCAGCTTGACGGTTTGAATAGAACAGACCACATTTTAATAATGTTCCTGCAATGAAGCCTTTTCTTTGTCTTTGTTTCATCCATTATTGACTAATGCATAAACTCGACACAAACACACCTATGATACTTTGTCAGCACCTATTTGACTCTAACATAAACACACCAATGTACACATGATGTATATAACTAGCCACACTCCCACACACACAGAGGTATGATAAATTGCAGTAGTGAATAAAACATACTCTGCTGGCAGTTGCTACCACGTAGGCGATATTTTTCAGTGTCACTTTCAGCAGTAATAGGTAGCCCAACTGTGTGACTAAGAATCCTTTTGTGGTATCCTTACTCGGCCCTAAACTATGTTTGACCTCTGCAGTATCTAAGTCCTGTGGAAATTATAATTCATTTCAGTGGATGCAAAATACACCATTTAATCCATGTGTGTCCTTTTTCCGTCCTTGTGCAGCCTGAAGCTGGAGTGTGAGAAGCTGGCCAGTGAGAAGACTGAGATGCAGAGGCACTACATCATGGTGAGTCCAATCAGTGATTTGCTAGTCTGACTGTGGCACTTAGAAACTCTGAAAAGAGTCTGATGGGTTCTTGTATAGGAATTACAATCAGGGGAGTTGTATCTGTGCTTATGATTAGCTGGATTGACTTTGTTGTGTTTGGATCATTCAGGAGTAAAAGCTCTGTTTGTCTCTGTACTTCTCTGTTGTTTTTTCTGTGTTCTCTCAAGATTTTTTTCTTTCTGTTTTCACTTATTTCAATAACTTCATTTACATCAATAAGCTGTTAATAAAACAAAGATAATGTCAAGGAAATAGCTTTTATTTTTAAAATCAATTGTTTGTAATCTTTAATATCTTTACACATTATTATTTACTTTGAAAACCATTTGCAGTGCATAATTATTTGGGCTTCATAATCTTGAGCACCTGGAACAGTGGAATATAGTTCAAAATGTCCAAAAGTTGTACAAACTATCACCAGCAGAATTATGTTTCTCTTTCTGTGTCTTGCTCACTCCCTGCCCTCTCTCTAAAACGTACTTTCCCATATCTCCCCCCATTTTTACCCCCATCAAACCCTCTATCTTCCTCACTCTGTTTCTCTTGTCTCTTCTTCCTCTCTGTTTTCTCTTGTGCGCTAACAGCCTGAGCTCCCTCTGTGTCGGTGTGTCTGTGCGACTAAAGGCTCACATGTATCGTAAGCCTTCGTCTGTGGTACAAAACCCACACAGAGCCGACCAGAATACGATATGCACCATCTGCTAAGCTGCTCGCATTTCATAAACCTGGGAGAGCAGGCAGGATCAGGGCCGTAAGCTAGATAGACACACAGATGGATAGACAGAAAGAGAGAGACCGAGAGAGAGGAGGAATCAGACAGGCAGAGTGTGAGAGAGAAAAGAGAGCAGGCAGACAGGGAAACAAATGGATATAGAGGCACACAGACAGACAGGCAGCTGATAAACAGATAAAAATATACACACACAAACAGACAGGAGCAACAGAATACACACATTCATTCACTCTACACTTACACATCCTTGTTCTAATGTTCTTGTGAGGACTTTCCATTAAAAAGCTGATCCTACCTCTAATTCTTGTAATAACTGTCAAAGTAAAAATAATATCAAAACCTCTCAAATACATAATAAGAGCTCGGGTCGGGCTGGGCTCCGTGCTCTTTGTTTTTTTTTTTGCTGCTCTAAAGTCTATACTCCTGACTGAAGCACTGACCAAGTCTCTGTGACACACACACATACAACCCACTCATCACTCCTGAGCTGTCAATCAGGCCGCGCACAGTGACACACACAAAACACACACACCTCCCTCTGCTTGTTGTTTGCATGTAGCGGATTGCCGGGAAAAGTGAGGGAAAAGATCTAGTTCAGTGTCAGCCATGGAAGAACTGATGCACAAGGTAGCGAAAGAGGAGCTAATTAGAATCCCAAACAAGAACTGTAAGGCTGGTTTGCTGGAATACTTCGACTTGATTGTTGAGAGTGAGACTCGAGAGTACACAGGGAATGTGCATTGTCGCCACTGCAATACGTTTTTAAAATATGATAGCAAGAAGACAGGGACATCCTCCCTCCTTCAGCATACGGAAGGCAGTGGCTGCGCTGGCGGCCATTTATGGTGCTGCTAGCCAGCCAAGACAGTTGCTAGTGACAGCCTTCACTGTACCAGACAAGGTGCCAGCTAAGGTGAAATCTAGAGTTTTGGATAAGTGTGTGTGTTAAATTAAGAATGCTGCTGCTGGTGTGTGTTTGTGTGTGTGTGTGTCTAAGTCTCGGCTTTATTTCTGATATTTAGACTCAGCATCTAAGTAACTAACTTACCTCCGACCATAGTCCAAAGAGTGAGAGGAGTAGGGCCTATGTGGACACTGCAGCGCTGTTTATGTCAACTCACTGTTGGAGGGAAGAAGGAGTGAGAATGTGCAGCTGTTACCGCTGTAGCAACTTGGCAGAAAGTTTTTGTTTAAACCGTTTCAAATATTCCAAATGTATCGAGAAAAATTCATATTTTTGCCAACCCTTCTATAGCATTTTGACAAGATTACTATTGCATATATAATGGCATAATACTTGTAGCAGTTATTCTCAGTCCGTGATAATGTTGGGTTGGGAGGTTTTACAGGAATATTCATTCATTTATTCTTCCTTTATTTAAATCTCGAAAAATTTAATTGAAATTGTAGGAATATTACAGACTATTACTACATGTTGCTACTTGTCACTTTGATCATGAAGGTAACCCTCCCTACTCTACATATTGAGTATATTGGCTAAAATACAGAACAGAAATACAAAACCATCTGCTACTTCAACACCACAGACAGCGCCATGGATTTATCATTACACAGCACAGTTAGGCTACTGATATTTTAGAGCCATGGTCCGGACCATAGATTGGTACTTGCACAAACCGCAGAGAAAGGATCAATGGGTCAGGCCAAATAACCCTTCTTGCATTGGGATGGCATACCACTTCTCACTCCTCCTCAAATTGTCCACTGGTTTTTCTTACACATTGTTGTCTTCATAATTAGAGTTGTAAGAGTGAGGTAACATAACTTTAAAAGGAAGAAATAACACATTGTTTTTCTTATAGGTTGTCACTCAAATGCAAAATGAATTACTCTGCCACAAAAGAAGATCAGTACAGTTTGATGCACTTGCTGCTGCTAGTTTTACAACAACAGCCTTACGTGGACTGGTATGACCAGTACTGTAGCTTATGTTGGCTAAGGTTGGCCAGAAAACCACAGGTAGTTATGGCTGCGTAGCTGACATTGCTGAGTCGGTTTATGACTCTTCTCTGCTTGTGCTACTGTCACTGTACTAAATTTTAACATTTCAGTAGCTTTATAAAGAAACATAAAACAAGTAGTTAACACAGGAGGTCTGTTTGTTGTTTCTGGCTTGTTCAGTCACTTTATGATGATGTCTTTAAAACATGTGGCTCAAGACAACCTTGAATAGTGATGTGAATTCCAGTGTCTTTCAGTTGTCATTTGTGGCCAAAGTGCCGCTATTCAGCAAAAATTACATAAGATCAAGTTAGTCACTCTGGATACTTAAGTTACGACATAATCTCCTAGTCACATCCTTGACCCAAATAAGGGACGTTTTTTATTGCATTTTAAAGTTATGACATTTTCTGGCAGTTGCATAAACACAATACAACTTTAAATAAATCATATACTGTGTAATAACATACAACTGCAAAGCCAAAAACTTCTTGAGGTTTGTTTAGGACCTTAAACTACCCAAACCCCAACCCCCTACTGGTCCCTTGAAAACAGAAGGATTTTCTAACTGACCTCATTTTATAAAAATATTCTCACTGTGTTTTTCAAAGTGGTGAAAAATACAAGAAGAAACATGTGCACATAAATATGATATAGTGCAGAACACACACAAAGAAAAAACCTCTGCAAACCACAGACTTTTCAAAAACACCCACTTCCCTAATCTCAGGCACTCCCCATTTTAGCTGTGGTTTCACAGAATTACTGTGTGGAACAAAGAGCCCGGACAAACATCCACCTTCTCCATTGTAATCCCCACCACCCAGTCTTGTACAAACGCAGAGGTGGCGTGCCAGCGTAGATGCAGTTCCCGTCTTTCAGTTGACAGGGGCAGTGGATGACATTTGATCAAACTTTCTGCGTATAAAATGTCACAGCCTGTGTGACCACTGAGCCATCGGTAAGCTAAAGAAGCAGCGAAATGAGGAGGAGTGTCCTCAGCTATATATTCAAGTTCAACACTCGGCTTTAACTGTTACCTATGGCAGGAAGTCGGGGAGCTGCAGCTGCAGAGGACATATCCACATACTGTAGGTTAGCATGGCAGATGGTTAGCACTTCAGGCTATATTATTTGAACTAGGGCTCACTGTGGTGTAGCGGATGGCTAACACAGTGCTATGCTACTTCATACTGTACTGTAGGCATGGCTCCGAAATGAGAGGGAGGGAAAGAGGGAGAGAAAATGAGAGGGAGGGGAGTGAAAGAGAGGCTCAAAGGGAAAGATAGCTTGAGAGAAAAAAGGCTCAGCGAGTGTCAGACAGAAAAAAAAAACTGGGAGCTGCTGAGGGAGGGAGGGATACAAAGGGAGGCAGAGATAAAGAGAATAAAAGAGAAGAGGGAGAGAGTGATATAGGCAGGAGAGAGATACAGAGGGAAAGAGAGAGAGAAAAAATGCTGAAAAGGAATGAGAGAGACGAAATGAGGAAAGAGAGATACCAGGGGACAGAATTGCAGGGAGGAGAGATGGAGGGTGAAAAAAAGATGCTGCGAAGGGATGAAATGGAGAGAGAGAGAGGGGGGAGAGAGAAAGAGAGAGAGAGAGAGAGGGAGGGAGAAGAAAGAGTAGTATGTAGCACAGAGTGCAGGAGAAAGAGATAGTGATGTGTTTGTGTGGGGGGGCGTGAAATGAAAGAAAGAGAGATAGAGAGGGGAAGAGAGAGAGGGTGCACGCACAGACACGTAAATAATGTGAAGCAACAACGGACTCGCTGTGCCCACAGAGGAGATAACCCAGAAGGCTATATTTAGCTCGTTAGGCCTGTCATCCACACTGAGGCCTGTTTCCACAGGCTGGGGCTCTGCTCACCACGCTGCACTGCTCCTGCCTGTACTATTCATCAGTTTTAAGCTCTTTAAATACTAGGGTGAGGGGTTGGAAAGTAGGGAGATGGTTATACAAGGTGATACACCCATGTGGAATTCTTTATGAACACCAAAAAAACATGACAGTTAAGAAAACATGCTTTTTTTTTCTCTGTAAGGTGGCAGTGTTTGAATGTTTTATTTAACTGTACTCCCAAAGGAAACCACAACATAAATCCTGAAATACAACATGTTTAGGTTAATAGTGACATTGAACTCTCATGGCTGTTGAGAGGAAAAGAGGAAGCAGTGTGAAGTTGTTATAGAGCCACGAGGTCTGCCGAGGTAGGAGTTCTGGGTGGCACAGTGGGTCAATAAAACAATGGATTTTTGACAATTTTACTACATTCATTCAATGTTGGTTTCTTCTAACCATGACCATGATTGTTTCCTTAACCAAGTAGTTATTTTAACCCAAACCACGATCTTTCCCAAACCCTTGACAAGCCATTTTTGTGTCTAAACCTAACCAAAACTTAACTATAGCTGTGTCACATCAGGAAAAAAATGTGTTTTCTAGATTGGAAAATGCTTTCATGTGTTGTGCTGGACGGCAAATGACGTATTTTTACTTTTATTTGAAAGAATTTTCTTTAATAAGTTTCTGTTTGTCTAGGTAGTGTGTCGATATTATCCTTAGTCTGATCATCAACAATTCTTAGCATGACCTGCTCACTAAAGCAGTATTCTTGTATATAATATATATACATTATACATTATATTTTATAAATAAACCATGCATACTTGAGGAGTAGCAGCTGATAAATAGCAGCTACGATCCTCAGATGAGGTCTTGACAATTGTTTCTATTTTTTCTTTGTGACTCTTTCGACTGTGATATGTCGTGGTTTCTTTCTTGTGAGATACCTGAAAAATCTACTCAAGTACAATTCTTTGTCAGTTCCCGTCTCTGGGAAAAGCACATTCAATTTCAATGTAGTGACAGTGCAGGTGGTTCCAGGAATGTCCTGAGGAAACCACTTCAGTAACCACGTACTGAAACAACCTATCAGACTCAAAACGTCACAGCTAAATTTAACTATTTAAACGGATGTGACAATGCAAAAAGCAATGGGCTGTAGAAAGCCTATAACTGTGGTAATTTTGTTGCTGAAAAGCTGTACTTTTCCACCAGCCATCATGTTTTTGAAAACGGAGTAAGTTTTAACGTGCTCATATCTCCTTATGGCATGCTACTTTTCGAAGTCTGGAAGTTTGTTTCTCCTCACATTTGCCACTTAATTTCTATAGCTGGCAATAGCAGTGATTTACAAATTTCACGCTTGGAGGGATGATGCCATAACCCTCTCAAATTGCTCGTCCGTGATGTTTCTTGCAGTGAGCGGCAGAGCCAGGTTTAGATATAGTGTGTTTGTATGTTTGGCAGACCCGCTCTCTTGTGTCTTTTTGGATGGAGTATATGTTTAATATTGGATGCTTTACTAGACTAATTTCTTTGTATGTGAAGAGACACTGGCAAAGTGTAACTTTAGTGGTTGCTGCAAACACACAAACATCAAGTAGCACACATTAAGAGTGTCTGTGGGCGTCTTGCTTTTTCTCCTCCTGTTGTATTTATAATTCATGGCTCTCAGATTTCACTGCTCTCCTGGAATTCCACTGTGTATTTTTAAATAAGGTTGCATTGTAGCCCTGACTAATCAGGGGGCGTAGGCGTTTTGGTCACATGCTTACACACAGTGCCGGCAAGTCTCCCGCCTGGAGAGCCGTGTTCAACCTCTGCTTGCCTGAGGTTGAATCTCTGCAATGAACAGATACACCAGCACGAGGCTCAGTGGATTGTGAAAGAAGAGGAGATAAAGTCTTGCATCATAAAACTCGAAAAGCTAATATCTTAATGTAGTGGACTGTTTAAGGCTTGCTGGCATAAAGTGGGAAAACCTCGATGATGGACTGAAGGTTTTACAGTCAAATATATGTTGTAGTTCAGCCGCTGCCCTTTTTTCTTTCCAGGATTAAATGTCTTCAGAAACCGTTTTTTCAGGAACAGTCTTAACTGTTCTGCAGCCTTCCTCTCATTGCTACTGTCAAACACAAGACAAAGGTCTTATGGGGGAGTGGACTTCCCGGACCCTTTAATAAAAAGTATAAAAAAAAGACATGGCTACTGGAGGGTGACACCTCACAGTCAGGAATCACATTAGCGGGCCTTTCATTGCTGCGTGTGTGTGTGTGAGAGAGTGAAAGTGAGGTACAAAAGGTCTGCAGGGGTCTGGTGTTAATGAACATGCTGCTGCCAGAAGAGACAAAATATTGTTGCCTCAGATATCAATATAGAAAATAATGACAAAATGAAATGTGTGATATTACATTGAATTTGACCACATTTTCACTCCTGTTAAGTATGCGTGCTGTGGGGAGATGTTTGACAATAAGGCTGCCACTTTTATATATGAAACCCAAACTGTTGTTAAAAGTAGTTGGCATTGATTCAGAGGTGTTGAACCAGGCTAACCAGTCAGCGTGTCATTTAAAGGTACACTATTGTTGTTCAAGGTAACAGTGTGTTTTGTTTAGTAGCCTGTCGCTATAACTTCAGGTGGAACATCAGATGATACAGCTGAGAGTGAGGAAGGGAAGTCGGTGAACGTTACAACACGTAACGTGAATAGAACTTTACACTATCTCATCTGTGTTTCACGTCACGTTTGTAATGGCAACAACAACAACGATGAAGACAACAACTACCATGATCCCGCTCTGCTTCATGACTGAGCATTTTGTTTTAATTGTTTTGACTGAGAGACCCTTAGTGGCAGAAATTACATACTATGCACTAAACGGACATTATGTAATTTCTGCTGCCACGGGTGATGTAGTCAAAACAAAACAGAGCGTGGGATCATTGACTGTTGTCTTCATTGTTAAACGACCACAACTGCCAATAAAATTCGGACTTGACTCAGGCAGAAATGTTCACAGATGAGGCGATGTACTTTAGTTTTATTCACGTTACCTTTAGTCATGTTCTCCAACTTGAACGTTCTTTAAGTGAGGCAGCGTGAATCATCTGATTGTCAATCCTACAATATATTTTAGGATTAGGCAACATGGTTTGCAATCCAATTCATTAGAATGACATATGTGTTGTTCCAGTGGACATTAGTGCCTCAGTAAAATGATTGCTTACTCTGTATCGCAGGTTGTCCAAAGCCTTTAAGCCTTCTCCTAGATACTAATATTTAGTTTAATGTGTCAGTATTACATTGATTTGATTTCGTATTACACCCTTAATTAAATGTAATTTTTTGATTTTTTTTTATATTGTCTAAATATTTCATCTTGAAGCCTGTACCAGGATTGTATCATGGCCTCTGTGTTCCGTCTCATGCCTGCCATGCGGTCGTTTGTTGGAACATTGTGATCGTGTGTGTTTGTGGTCTGTGTGTGTGTGTATGTGTGTATCAGTGTGCATCGTCCGTTCATCTCAGCCCCTCAGGCCAAGATGAAGTGTGTGTGTGTGTGTGTGTGTGTGTGTGTGAGGATTAATGCGGTGCTCTCAGCCTCTTACTCTGCTCCCAGCTCATCTGTCTGATTCAGGCTGACACACTGTGTTCTCTTCAGCAACATTACAGTCACAGACTGCTTGAGAAAAGGGGGAGGAGGAGGGAGGGGGTCAGAGTAAAGGATGAAGGGAGGGAAAAATGAAGGTAGAGAATGGAAGCAATAAGGGAAGTGAAGAGATGGGGATAGTGAGAGGGGGACAAAGTGAGCAGAGCAGACATGGATGAAAGAGAAATATGAGAGAGAGAGAGGGCACAAGGGCATTGGCAGAGAGGAGAAAGTAAAAAAAAAGACACACAACAAGGACAAGAAAGAGAGAAGAAACACATCAGTGACAAAACGGAGATTTTTTTTTGTGTATGAGTATGATGAGTAAGGAAGGGGGATAAAGGGAAGGGTAGAACAGACGAAGCAGATGAAGAGAGAGGCCAGAAAAAAGCAGAACTGAGACTGATGTGAGATAGCACCAAGGAGGAGGGCAGAATCTGAATAGGGATTGCTCCTCTCTGAGCTGAACCTTGCTCTGCCAACAGATAGTTGGTGAGGGGATTTAAGCTGGGCCAGATGCAGGGAAGGATTGAGTCTGTTTTAAGAGTCTTAAACCTGTCTGAACTGTCTGGAGCGGGAGAAGCAAACAGGGCAGGAGCGTTCATAAAGATGTGCTGGGACTCCCTCGCCGTACATACTGTACACATGTGTTTGCAGATAGTGAACCCCCTCAAATTCAAGGTCAGTCCTATCTGGTAGTTGTTGTGGCTCTCCCTCTGATGAAACATGCTGCAAGAGAATCTGCAGTGAGGCTGAATGTCTGCCGTGACTGATTTAGTCGTCACCTGCTGACAGGGCACAATGGAGAAGTCAGAGCCTGCTAACCTAACCTCTGATGTGGGTTAGCGCAGCGTGCTAATAAATGTTTTAACATCTTTGTTATGTGTGTGTGAGTGAGTGTGTGTGTGTGTGTGTGTTTGTGTGGGTGTGTGGGCGGGCAGATGAAAGAGACAAGCTCACCCGAGAGACACCGATGAACAATGCTTTTGTTAAGGTTTTTACACACACATCCACACACAAACACACAAATAATGCATGCAGGAGTAAACACAAGCTGCTTGCACACACTTGTCAACAGCACACACACACATACAGTGTTAATTCAAACATGTTGTAAAACCGCACACACACATGCACGCATGCACGCACGTGAATGTCCCATTTAGATAAATCACCTTGGATTAGACCCACTTCCTAAAGCTCATTTTTAAGTCTGCCAGTGTTCTTCGCAGAATGCATAGAAGAGATAGAAAGAGAGAGAGAGGGAGAGAGAGAGAGAGAGAGAGTCTGGCACCATCGTCTGACACTCTCTCAACACCATGAGGGTGGAGGGAAGGAGGGGGTAATGAAAGAGCAAACACTCCCAGAAGAATCGAGGAGTGGAAAGAGGAGGGAAACACGAGAGTGGAGGAAGACGGAACAGAAAGAGAGGAAGAGGGAGAGAGCAGCTCATTGAGAGAAATGCAGGAATGCTTTTCTGTCTGTCCTGGCCAGATGATGACAGTGCAGCGTGTTTGTTATTAGCGGCGGATAGACGTTAGATAGGATGTTCAGAAGACTGGAATGTTACAGTGCGATCAGATAAACAAGAATTACACCGCAGCCTCATTTATCTAAAGTAACCCATCTGCTGAACTGACATAACGAGCCAAAAAGTGAGAGAGATGGGGACTCTGCTGTAAATCTCACAATGTGTGTGGATAAGCTGGAGAACAATTTACAACTCCAGAGATCCAAAGTTTTAAAAAGGACACAAAGGCTTTCAGTTTTGCCGTCAACATTACAAAAAAGTGCTGAAACTTGCCTTTTGATGGTGAGTTTCTTTTTTTTTATAGAGAATAGAGCAGAATCAAAATGATAACAGCGACTCAGTTCACATAAATGGTAATTTCAGTATTGCATAAACACAATATTTAAAGAGCATAATTGCTTGCTCATCTTAGACTTTGATAGAATAATATTTATATGGAGAAATAGTCTCAGGCATACAGAAGATGTTATTGCTGTCTAACTTGTACAGTTCAGTAAATTATATATTTGTGTTAATGTAGACCTGTCAATATGGTGGAAATTTAATATCAGTGGGAGAACCCTGAAAGTTAAAAACTATTTTAGTGTATGCGCCAGGTGAGCGTCTCTCATTGGACTGCATAGGCACCATCTTTGCTTTGGGTATCTAGTTCTTCTATAGCATTAATCTATTGTAACAAATAGGAAATATACAACAATAAGCAAGCAAATTGCTTTCTCACTCTCCTCATTATAAGGTAGCTGAAATTTGTTCTTATATGAGTAGTCTCATTTTTACTGCACTTGTGGATGTACATGTACATATATGATCACATTTCCTGTTGACTTCTACATTGTATTCTTCATATTTCGCTTGAAAGAATTAAAAGAAGAAGTCACGTATTAATACACATAGTCTTAAACTCTCTCTCACACACACACACACACACACACTGTTCTCTCTCCCTGCTCTCTGGGTGGGCAGTGCTGGGTGTTCTTGGTAAGCGACGTCAGCCAGTTGGCTTAGTGCCCCTCTGCCAGGCTTAGCGTGCACACAGACGAACACACACACACACACACACACACACACACACACACACACACACACACACACACACACACTACATGCGCCTTGCAATCTGCCCACGATGACAAGAAATCTTACACAGAGTGCTGAATGAGAACGCAGTGACACAACAGAGGGATTATATAAGGCAGGGGGTGTGGGGTAATTGGAGGAAGGGAGGATGAACCTATTAAAAAACTGACTTTTACCCCCAAAAACATACCGTTCCACTGCAATTTCAACTGCTCTCACACAGTACAATATCTTAGAATCATAATATTTCTTTCATTCATATGTGTGTGGACTATACTTGAACATGCTTGTCAGTATAAATTGGACTATACAGGAGTCATAGTATTACAAACGTACACCGTAAGCACTACAAAGCACAGTTGTTAGCACACGACAGTCCAGACCAGACTCCCATGGAACTTTGTCACCAGAGTGTTGTACAGACTACACAAATAGTACAATCGTCACTTCACTGCTGTCTAACCTACACCCACAGGATAACTGCCACCACATTTCAGTCATTTCTCCTTTCTGCGTCTTCAAAGGAAACCCTGCCTGGACCAGTTGATTGTGGAACTGAAATGGTAAAGGAGCAAATTTATAACTAGTGCGACGTCTTTAATACTGTAACTGAGCAGTGTTGTAACTGACCTAGTAGCTTGTGGCTTTCGGCCAGATTACCCATTCAACTGTGAGCTTCTTGTCAGAGGTTGGTGTTTTAAATCCTGAGATTGTAAGACTGTTTGTTTCTGCAATAAACTGGTTTAAGTCTTGGCAAATAAACATCATTCTAAAGTGTTTTGAGCTGTCCTGAAAGTGATCCTGCAGGGACCAATAAACTGTCACAATTTAATATTTTTTTTACCTGTGGTGGTACTCCAGCTATAGTGTTCGTGCAACAAGGGGTATTTATACATAACGCAGTAAATAACGCACTGCTACTTGGAGGATGACTTTACTTTCCTTGTTTGTCTTTATTGATACCTCACTGGGAAAATTCAATTAAGCAAAATCAATATATTTGATACGTCAGAAGCTTTTTTATTGGTTATCGTGTGAGGCAGCTGGATTCGCGAGAACACATTAGCATGTGATCTCCCAAATCCATTTAACCAGGCTTCAAGCTATGCGATTGCGACCGGACTCATGGGCTCGCACTGCGGCTGTGGTTTTTAGGTGTGACAACCAGCGAGAGAAGCAGCTGAACGTTTGGAAACAACAATCACAGCTCATGAAGAGATTAGCTTGGACACTGCTAGCATCAGTTATATCAGAACTGGAGTATATTTCATTAAAGGTAGAGAAAGGAACAGTAAGGAAGGCTTTTCTTGATGGAAAACGTGTTTGCGCTCTTCTCTCAATTGGCTTCTGTAAGAGTTTGATTTACCAACAGGCTCTGCTGGTAGAAACGCTTTGCCACTGCCACAATCTGATTGATTGATTGAAGTTAGCAAAGGTGATGGACAGATGGTTTGTCCAATCTCCTGCCAA
Organism: Lagodon rhomboides; assembly: GCA_039737535.1. Lineage (NCBI taxonomy): Eukaryota > Metazoa > Chordata > Actinopteri > Spariformes > Sparidae > Lagodon > Lagodon rhomboides. The sequence goes on along the minus strand of CM077789.1, from coordinate 13,768,965 downwards.
GTATGTTTATGAGTGTGAATGCTCTTTTCTAAACAGTTTCTGGCTGCACCTTTCCAGGTGGTTTCTATGTAACAAAGTGTTATTTTATTGTATAACACTATCCGGAGTAATGTGTATCTTTTAGAACTCCTTTATATATTTAAATCTGAACTGTAACTAGTAGTAACATTAGCTATACCTTAAATAGGAGCAGAGTAAAACGTACAATATTTCCTTCTGAAATGTAGTGAAGAAGTAGAAAGTAGCAGACTGTGGACATACTCAAGTAAGGTACCACAACATTATTCCCTAAGTAAACGTACTTGGTTACATTTAACAACTTGCAGGTGGGTATGCTGTGTAAAAGATCTGTGTGTGATATCTTAAGAATGTGATATATCAACGTGAATCACATTTTAGATAAAAAGATTAATCAGTATCAATGAAACTTGACAGAAGTGAACGGAAATCCTTCTCATTGAGTCTATTGATGCGCAGAAATGCACGGTGGCAGCATAAAAGCTCCTTAAATTTTACTCTCGCTGCAGAGCAACATTCCCATCAAACCTTTAATGCATTCCTTCCATAATGTCGTGCTGTTTACATCCAGTCATCTGCTTCATTTTAGTCCAGAGTAGAGAGCTCTTGCTGAGGCCGCCTGGTGAAATGTTGTTACTTGCAAGGTTGTATCCAAATACTGAGGCCCTGGCTGATGCACTCAGCTGTTTGTGTAGCGAGGGGAAAAAAGTGAAATACGAAATTAAAAGAGGATTTTAGAGAGGGGAGGATGAAAGGGGAGCGAGTGAAAAAGAGAAAACCGAGTGTAATGACAGAGAGGTGGAGAGCCTGATGTGAGGGATGGAGGGAGAATTAATAAGGAGAGAAAGACGAGAATTGAGTTAAAAAGATGGGGAGGGCCGAGGTGAGGTGTAATGATGGAGAGGTGACGAGAGAGGCTGATGAGAGATGGAGGGAGAGAGAGGGAGAACAAAGAGAGATGTCACATATCTTTCATGTCGAGAGGGCTGGAGGAGAGGCAGACATGGAAACACAAAGAGCCAGCTGAAGTGTGTGGTGTGTGTGTGTGTGTGTGCGCACACGCACGTGCTTTAAAGTATGTTCGTGTGTACTTTCATTGCTTGTGTGAAGTACGTGTGCATATTAAATGTGAAAGAGATTCCATGCATTGATTGTGTATGCTGTTGTGTGCGTGAAAACGCATTTTTCCTGTGTGTCAGTCTGTCCATGAGAGAAATATAAAAGAGCGAAATACACAGCGGAGGTGATCTCAACGGGGGGAGAGAAAGCAGAGAATATAGATATAGCTCTTGACAAGGATGAGAGAGAGCAAATATCCAAAGTGAGCAAGCCAAGCAGAAAATGGCAATAGAGAAAAAGAGAGCATGAAATGGAAAGAGAACATAAAGGAGAAATATGATTGATAGAAATGACTTAGAGGAGAAAGAATGAGAGAGTAGAAAAGAGACGGGGTGTAAAGGACAGAGGCGAGAGAAAATGATACAGTAGATGGATAAAAACAAGGGGAGATAAGAGAGAGACGGAGAGCAATAGGGAGAGGATAGGGTAAAGAGGTTTAAAAAAAGAGAAGGATAATTGGAAAGAAAGACAGTAAAGGTGTTGAGAGGAAAGAAAGCACAGGGAGGAAGAAGGTGACAGAGCAGAGGCAGGACAAGAGGGTGACAACATAGGGACAGCACAAAATAAAGCTTGGCTGGATGAATGGATAGATTGAGAGGTGGAGAGATCGATGGTCATGTCAGAGACGCTTGCCTGGCGCGCTGCAGTCTGTATGAAGACAAACAAGTCCAGATGCCATTATTTGACGAAATGGACTGTATTCATTTTAGAGAGAGATCATGATCAAGTGTTCAGTCCATCTACTCTAGCCTAATTTCTGAAATGTTTTGCGATACTATAATCACTCTACACCTGACATTGTTAGTGACAAAGTAGTAATAATTCACACAGCCGCTAGGAATCGAGGGCAGGTTAGCGGAAGAAATGCACCATTTTGAGTTTTGCTTTTCTGATACTGATTCTGATACCTTGACGAAGGGTATCTGCCGACACGAAAAAGCTGTCTTTTTCTCGAATAAAAAAATCTTGGTGGAACTCACTGGAATCCGTGGTCATGACAAAAAGCTTCCCGTCGGACACTGGGAATTTTTGTTCGTTAGCAGTATGTATGGCTATTACTTTGCAAATAACAAACTGAACCAAGCGCTGACTCCAACAGAGCACATCTGCTCATGCTGATACCAGAGTTATCTCTCTAGAGAGTTTCCTTTTAGAGGAACACAAAGTGCAATCTATCAGTACATGTTTGAAATTTCCTAGTTTATTACAGTGTGCATAGCTCAGTCAAATGCTTGCCTTCTATGGAGTGTCTGAATAACAACAAGTTTACAGTAAAACAATGTAGTGAAGAACTTCAGCTAATTACAGTTTTGTGGTAAAAGTACTTTGATGATTAATCCTTTCAATGAACAACTGTAGATGATGATAACAAAGTAAAGAGGCAACATTTTGATTGGAAGAGTTTACATTCACTTCAGGAGGGTTAAAATTGGTGAAAAAAACTAAGTCCGGAGCCCATTTGGAATTGGATTTTTAAAAGGTAACATGTTGTCATTTTCAACAATTGGTAAAATAAAACTCTCTAAAACAAACTCTCTCAGACCCAAATGTAATATGTACTTAGAGGAAAAAGTGACATTGCCACTGAAGCAGCAAAATGTCAGAGCATGTCACAGCCTCAGGGAGAAGCAGTGAAACAACACATGAAACTGTACTGAACGCTTTCGAAATCTGCCCTCAGGATTTTTATTTGATCTTTTGTTATTTTATAGTTCTCACAGTATAATCCATGACAGAGTTGTATGCATGTAGTGTATATATATAATGTAGCAATATGGAAAACATTTGTTTTCTTCTTTTTTATTTTTATTTGGAATTATTACGCTTTCTGTACAGTGTCAACCTTGTACGTGACCCGGTAAAGCAGGACTTAATTATGTTCAAGCCAATAAAGCAAATTTGAATTTAGACAGGGAGGTGCATACATGAGTAGGAACAGACAGACGAAGATAGCAAGTTGGTAAATTGAGACAGGAAATAGAGAGATGGACTGAAATGGAGAGCGAAAGAACATCTGACAGCTAGAAAAAAGAATAGCCAGAGAGAGTAGGAGGGGTAATGTGAAAGGCAGACAGACAGCCTCTGAAAGGTAGAGATAGGTGTGAGAGGGAGGGGCTGATTGAGGTGCGGAATGAATGGAAAAAGAGAGAGGGAGAGAGCGACAGAGCGAAAATGAGCAGGAGAGTACAGAGAGGAAGAGAGAGAGAGAGAGTAGTGTCTCGCTCTCATCAGTCAGAGCGTTGCTCATCCGGTGGCAGAGGCTGCCTTTGTCACCATGACGGATCCTCGCTGTCTCTCTGCCGCTCGCCACCAACAACATTACAGCACATTACTGATGTACACACATACACACTCACCCACGGAAACACACCCAGAGGAGAGAGAACAACACACTTAACAAGCACTCGCATGTGTGCAGCGGTGGGAGCACAAGGTTTTTAGCAAGCACATACACACATACACACACACAGGTATATTTAATGTGCTGGTGTCAAATATATAAAGACACACAGACATTCAGATAGAAGCATGACATGACATGACAGCATATACATGCTGTGTTAGTGATGTTATGATCTGGATATAATATCTGGAATATGGCTACAACTAATGACTATTTTAATTAATAATTGTTCTGCCGACATTGACTTATTCGGATTGCTCGTTTTGTCCAACAGTTCAGTATCTCAAAATATTCACAGATATTCAGCAAAACAGCAAATCACATTTGAGAAACAAGAACCAGTAAACTTGGCTCAGGTTTTCACTGCCCAGTTTCACAATTGTTTCAGCTCTGACAGAAATGCGCTTTATTGCACTTTTAACCAAACCCAGCAGTAATGTCACAGTGTCCTTGTTTGCACCTGCACATTACTGCAGGGATGTGAAAAGCTAGATTAATGGCCTGTTTGATAGCATTTAGATTGCTCTTAACAAAGGAATACCTGCATTTATTTATTTTTTTTACAAGAAGAAGATTTGTCTTTTAAACATCACAGTGAGTGTCTTCATAAAAAGCTCAGGGTAAAGTTGGGCTTCTGTTACGGGAAAAGCAAGCAGCATTTTTATCAGAAATGTGTTATGGTAATAATTTATACATGCATGCAAATGTATCTTTTTAAATGTTAGATTCAGTGTTCCTATCGGGGTATGATTTGCCTGATTTGGGTTTTCACAGACATCCCTGCAGCTTTTATTTTTTAGCTTGTAAGTTGTTTGGTCTTCCTCATACAACCCTAGAATGGAACATTATTTGTGTTCTTTACAGTTGCAAATTATGCAGACAAATTATTTATGTCATTCCTCGTACTCACACTTTCTTAGGTGAAGTACTTTTAAAGTTGTTGCACACAAGCTCAGTGTGAGCTACAGAGGCACCTTAAATTTGATTATTTGTTGTTGTTTATTCTTTCATGTGAAACTTTTTGTGCTGCTGTCTTGGTCGGGACCCCCTTGTAGAAGAGGTTTTGAATCTCAGTGGTAGTATTCCTGGTAAAATAAAGGTTGAATAAAAGTAAAACTACATGAAAATTGAAATGCCTTCCGCATGCATTTATGTCTTCCATTAATGTGCCTTGCATGGATGAGATCCAGGTGTAAATGGGACCTGTGCTACTACAGGTGTAGACTCATACTGTAGAAACACACTTATCAAACACACATGCAGAAAAACAGTAGAGCAGACATACACACACATTCAGACACAGGTACACAGTCTTATTATTCTTGTAGCCACCATGTACAGTATACTGTACACAGACACAGTATGCAGCACACACACACACAAATTCATGCTCATTTAGCATCCATACATAGACACGCAGAGACACAAATATCTCATTATCTATACACACATAGTCACACACACATGCACGCTTAAGCTTGTACTATACGTTCACACACACTCTCTTTCTTCTCTTGTTTTCATGAAAAACACAGCGACAAACAGCAGGATATGCAGCTACACTGAGCAACAGATGTTCAATGAGTCGACCGAACGTTAACGTGTGCTGTGTGTAAAACCCTAACGAAAGCTCTGTCGTTTGTGTTTGTCTCCACAGTACTATGAAATGTCCTACGGCCTCAACATTGAGATGCACAAACAGGTAAGAAAGACTGTATTTAGTATTTTTTGTGTTTTCCTTCTCTTGCCAAAGCTTTCTATAGTGAGTAGGCGGAAGGAGGTCAATGTGGTATTTTACACTCACAAACATTGTGTGCCACTGTGTCATTTTGTGTGGGTGGCTTTGTATTATATTTTCTCATACCTGTCCTCTTTTATATTTAGTATTTACGCTAGGTGACATCCATATATATGCTGTTTCTTTTTTTATTTTTATTTTAAGAAGCCCTTTTAAAACCTTGGCCTGGGGGCTTGGCCATTTTTTACATTGTTTTTTTTTTTTTTTTTCACTTTCCCTTCTTAAATAAACTAAACAAACAAAAAAAGATTAACAAATTATTAAAATAATCTTTTATTAAATGCTGCCCAGTGCAACACGACAACAAAATTTAATTTCAAAATGCACTACAGCAATATCTTCTTACATGTTTTTCTATTTTTGTGGTCAGTCAGTGTGTCCTGTGTTTACAGGAAAAAACTGGATCTATTCCATTAAAATTAATAATGTTTTTTTGGTAGAGAATGGCTTGTTTTTTCCCCTTTCTTTCTTTCATTTGATAGACTAATAATGAGTCACTGAGCAACGGATGGTTGATTGTACACATTTTAATCAGGGTCACTGCACAACACTGAACTTTCTGTCACCAAATGTAATCTAAAGTACTGCTGCATGAAACAAGAAGCCATGGTATCCTTATTGACTTATTTTTTCGTGTGGACAGTGTCTTTTTTGTTATTATCAAGTGAAGCAAGTGACAGCTGTTGTAGGTAAGAGAGGAAACAATTACTAAACTGAGAATTAGGCAAGACAAAGACAAATGTATTTATATTGCACCATTCCGACACAAGGCCATTCAAAGTGCTTTACAAGGGCATAGGAATACATTAAGATAAGACATTCAGAAAACATTAAAATTAGCACCACAAAGACAACACCCCCCCCAAAAAAATACACAACTTATAAAGACAATAAAACAAAAGCAAGAAAATGAATAATTATAGATTCAAAAGTAGTTACCTGTTGGAATGTTTTGAGCCCTGATTCGAGTTCAGGATTTTGTTCCCGTTTTGTTTCACCTTGCTTGGTTTTTATCCTAGAAACACAGAGTAAACCTGTCCCAGATGACCTGAGGGGAATCAGAGTATAATAAGACTATTAAATTGTCTGCGGCAGACCATAGAAATGGCAAATGTGTAACAGAACTGGTGGTGACAGACTGAGGCTAACTGACACTAGATGTCGACAAGGCCTAGCTTTTATCTGCAGCATGGGATAGTGATCTAATCACCTTCTCGATCATTCTTCTCAACCATGTAAAGACCAAAATACCAGGTAGGAGGCGATTAAAGAAGGTCAGTGTAAAGTGTGCATCATTTTGTTTTATGCTCACCGAGATCCGGTATTCTTGAATGAAAATGTGTCTCTGATGAGCAGCGTGTGCTCTCAGGAGCCGACTGCTTGTCGGTCCTCACACTTCCTGCTAATTTGCTGTCTGGGTCGCACTGCAGAAGAGTAAGACAGTCAAATTAAAGACAGGCGGACAGGGAGACGGGTAGTAGACATGAGATATGTCCCTCCGTGTTGACAGACCTCTGTACAGATAGACACAATCATTATCAAGTTTAATGTCATCTTCCTTTAAGGTGACTGCCTGTGTATCCCACTCACTCTTAATCTTTCCATCTGTCACGCTAACTCGTTCTATACCATGGCACAGTCTTTTTTTCACACTTTACAATAAGTACCCAGCATGCCATGCAAATGTATTTAGACAGCAGCTCATTGTTTGAAATAATCTCTGAAAACGCCTTCAAATGAAAGCCTCTGCACTTTAACCTCATAATCATTTTGTCATTTCACTGGCAGGGTAATTATAGCACAGAGACATCAAACAGTTGGTTTCTGTCCAAATACTTGCAGTGCAGTGTACATACTTACTCCAGTACTGGCTGAACTTATGTCCAATGGTTGAAGTTAGACATGATGCAAGTTTTTCAGCCGATCAGGCATCAGATCTATTGAATACTAAATCCAGATCATTTGTTCTTGTGCTCCAGGTCAAGGTGCTGTTTAAATTACCTTAATACTGTATATTCTGTTTAAATACCAGTACTTGTTGCCGTCATTCACCTTTGTCTGAGTGACATGAACAATTATATACTGTAGCAGACGACAGTTTCCACGTGGCAGCAAGTATTTATTTCCTATTATTTCTTAAAACGTTACAGGGTTGCCTTTGTAGAGCCCGACTGATGTATTAGTTGGCCCAAACTGTGTGCTGATGTTGGCCTGAAACCAATTTTTTGGTATCGGAATATATTGCATGTTTTATGCGCCAGTATTATATCTGTTTTTTATAGATTGTAATGCAGAAAAAGATGGTTAAAAAGGTGGATATTATTATCAGGTTATTTATAATTATTACATTCCCAGTGAAATTTCCTGTTTCTGTGCACTGATGTAATTTTAGACAATCACGTTTTCTTTAAAAACTGTAAAATATCCTGCTCTAACAACATTACATATCTTTGTCACGGGTGTTTTGTAACCACATTTGAGGGATCATTGAAATAAACTGCTGAATACAGTAAATCAAGACTAGGTGTGGCTCTACTGCTTTCCCTCCGAAGTGCTGCTGTTGGTTGAAAGCTGTATTTGTACGGCGGTTAAAGAGTCTGTCCAGACACTTTTGCTCTCAAATCTTCAAACTAACACATGTAAACTACAGGAAACATTACACGACACTATAGATCACCTTGGAGGAATTCCTTTGCTACTGTATAAATCAGCGTGGATCCCAATTTCGAGTCAGCTGTGCAGGATTATAAGAGAAGGATTGGTCGTTGTTGTCAGACTTAAATCCTAATCAGCTCCATATAATCAAATAATGTGATAATCATTTAATCAGCCAAGTGTGATTGTAATGTCTTAGGGCAGCATCTGCAGGTATAGGTGAGAGGATTCAATGTGCAACGGAGAACAGACAGCATCTGCTTGTTTGCTTTACTTTGCATGATTCAAGATGAATAGTAACCATTATATCTGGAAAAGATTATTGTCACGCCTTGATGTAAAGCAGCCATTCCCAAATTTAAGGTCATTGTAATTGGATAAGATTTCCCTAAAATGTATTTTGTTTCATAAACAGAACAATACTATTTATGCAGGCCTAAGGCAATGCAGTGCAAATTGATAATCCATCTACATACACACAACAATTTGTAATGCATATCTTTCAATACATGCAGCAACAACTTCCCGTCGTTGATGGTTATAAGAAGAATTTCGATGTGTCAAAGTCTGTTACTAAGTCAAACAATATTGCTTTCCTGTTATAATCGTATTTCCTGCAATGCCTCCCAGCGGTGGTTAAGATCATTAGATGGTGCACTAATCAACAGGAAACAGACTTCATAATGTATATATAAACTTAAATAAAAATGGTATTTTTGAAATGAATGACCAAATTTAACATTAGAAACGTTTTATTTATTTATTGTTAATGACCTCTCGCGGCCCACCTGCAGTACCTTCATGGCCCACACTTTCACCGATGTCAGGTAATATTTAACTTTAAAAAGGAACAAGATAAAAATATGTCAGCATAACCATTACAGCCCCAAATTGCCTTTATGTTTGTTTTTCTGCCCCAAATTGAACCTATTTTTAAAATGCTGTGTTGGAAACTGAAATTGCTTGCGAATGGTCCCCTTTGCTCCTCATGTTTTATTCTGCATTCTTCCAAGAGTCCAATTCAACCGTTCTCATGGTCCAAAAATGTGAACCACATTTGAGAGCAGGAAACCTCAGTGGGACTTTATGTTGGAGTTGTTGCGCCATTAAGATGAAGACAAAAAAGACACATGTGAACAATAAAAGTGACTGATGGATGGGATGAATTGATTTATAAACCCCCATGGCAAACACAACTATTGACGGAGCGATAATCAGAAAGAGGGGGAGAGAGTCAGAGAAAAAGGATAGAATATAGGAAAGTGCAGTTTTACAAGCTACCATTCATTTCATACTGAAATAAGTTGAACTACGGTACAGATACACTCAGGATTAATTTCAAGTTATTGTGAAATAGTAGTGCTACTGTATTTTGTAAAAAATAGCGATTAGGTCTCCACCTGTAGTAATTTATCCAAAGATAAAATGGCAGAAGCACTGTCCATTTTTACATTTATTTTAAGCCAAACAAAATACAGAGAAGACTGAATACAAAATGAAAGACATGGCAGAGAAGAGAGAAAGAAAGAGAGAGAGATACTTGGCAACAAAGCCGGGCAGAACTGGACTGTCGCCTCTTGTCACCAAAAAGGAGAAGTGGACTGGGGTGCTGGCTGCACCTCTGAGAGATGGACAGAGAAGAAGGAGGAGGAGGAGGGGGGATAGGTGGGAAAGATGACAGAGGGAGGCAAAGGAGAGGAGAGAGTGGAAAACAGGAAGAAGAGAGAGAGGGTAAAGGAGCTTGTGGTGGAGATGACAGAAGGAGACCAAAGGCGAATGTGACTAAAAAAGAGAGAGATAAATGAAGAGGGAGAGGTCTGGTGTCAGGAACTGGTGAACGAGGCTCTGAGAAGAGTGAGCGGGGGGAATATGAGAGGTAGGAAAGGTAGAAAAGAAAGTAGATGTTTGAGCAACAGGGAGAAAAAAAAACGTGATTCAGAGAGAAAAACAAGAGAGCTGGTAAAAAGGTTTAACAGGGAGAGGTGGTAGGCGTGCCAGTGAGAGAAAAAATCAGAGCCAGGTAGTAAAAGAGAACGTACAGTAGCTCAGATAGAAAAGGAAACAGAAGTGGAGATTGATAGAAATAGAATATAACGAAGAAGGAATAGAGAGAGAGAGAGAGTGTGTCATTGAATATAGAATGAAGGATCTGGTATAAAAAAAGACTATCAAAAGGAGACACTGAGATAGAAAAAAGAGATAGCAAAAGAAATTTGAGAGAAAAAGAGAGTGGACGAGGATGAAACACAGAAGGAGAGGTTGCAGAGTAGATGGTGTTACAAAGGCAGAGGGGAGGGAAACGTGAGTGGGATAGTTTTTAGAAAAAAGTCAGAGTAAGATAATTTAGAAAAATTAGGACTTTGAACATACAAGAAGAGAGCGCACGGGAGAAAAAAAGGCAGCTAAGAGAGTAATGGAGAAAGAGGAACGGGGGAAAAAAAGAAAGTGAGAGAGATGGCAGGGAGAACTAACGTTGGGGGAAAAAAGTGTGAGAGCCAGGATGAGAAGAAAAAGAGGGGATGGAGATTAATTGAACGGATGAAAGAGGAGAGGGTAAACAGGAAGGATGGAGCCTTAGAAGAGACAGATAAAGACCTCAGAGAACAGATGAGGGGGAGAAAAGAGATGGAGATGAAAATTGGAGCCAAGAAAAGAAAAAGCAACGGAGGGAAGAGGAAAGACAGGGGGAGGGCAGCGGAGAGAAAGACGGAGATAGGGAGAGAGAGAGAGAGAGACATCAAGTGAGGGAGGGGAGCTTTGAGCCGCAGTGAGAAATAATGAATCATGAATAGATTTAACAGTATCTGCTCTTATTTCCTCTCCTCCTCCTCCTCCTCTTCTTTCTCCCCCCTCCAGCTTCCTCCCAACATCCTGTCGAGATCACTGCTATTGCCTCTCTTCCCTCTCTCGTCTAGCACACGCTCTGTCATTATCAGTGGCAGGGCCATCTCATGTCCCGGCATTAATAGAGCTGTAACAGTCATCCCATGCCTTCCTACCCTTCCTTTGAGCCCCCCCTCCATTTTTCGCTCTTTACATTTCACCCTCCCTCCTCCCTCTTTCACTATCTTTATCTCCCGCGTTTTCGTTTTATTACTCTCCCTTCTTCTTCTCTTCTTCTTCTATGCGTCTCTCTTTCTCAGATGATTGTATCTGAACTATATGAAGGCACAGAAAAGATAACATCTCCCCCCCCACTCCTCCTCCTCCTCCTCCTCCTCCTCCTCTAAGCTGTATGGATGCATTGAAGCACACACACATGCACGCACACGCCGTCACATTATCTCACTCAGTTCACTTCCATTATCATATCATATCATATATATACTGGCTGTATCCCCCGGAGGAGCGATGGAGGCTATAAGGACTTTACACTGCTCTCTGTGGTTGTTCTATATTCATTGATATAGCACTTCTGGGGCCTGGATAGTTATTGCCTGTATCCCCCGCTACGTGCAGACGCTCCACATGTATATTCAGTGACTTTGTAATTCAGTCATATACTATGGACTCACAGTGGTTGGCTTAGGGCAGCTTCCAGATATGATGCTGGGCTGTATGTGTTGGTGTAAGGTGTGTGCGGTGAATGCCTTGAAGCAGGTTTTGTATTGACAGCTGATTCTAGCAGCGGGACAACAGGATGATGGCGGGAGGTGAAGAAGAAAAGAGGCTTTGTTAGACTTGTGTGTCCTGCAAGAGCTTGTGACCAGAGCGCAGCCAAGGAAAATGTGAAAATATGGAAGGCAGGATGTGAATGAAATATGCCTTTCCTTCCATCAGCAGTTAACTTCAAAGGGCCATTAAACAAAGCACAGCACTGCTCAGAGTCCAAAATATTGGTTCAGAACCTGCCCCAAGTTAAAAGTGCGGTCGTGCATAAAAGTAATCTCCAGCAAACAAAGCAAACTTGATGCAATGGGGCCCGAGGATAGTCAGACCAGGCTGAATGGTATGATGGACTTGATAAGAGATCAGAGATGATCAGAAACTGATAGCGAGTCCATGCAACATTAGAATAGATCAGACTGGACATGATTTAGACCTGCTGGACCGACTCAGGTCAGGCCTCCATTTCTCATGAAGACCTCAAACTTTTAAACGTGGGGTTCTCATAGAGTAACTCACAATACGTTTCACAATACGTTGTCCACTGTAATGATAGTATCACAATACAGTTATTCTGCATAATCGGATACGTTGCAGGACAATTATCTAACAATACATTTCAATATCTGTCTCGCTGAATACTACAAAATATCCTCAACAAAGCAAAGTGCAGTGAATTGTGGTGCCAGTGTCACAGAGTTGATAGGAACTGAGATGAAACAATGCATAAAAAAGTGCATAGAGTCTTTGCTGAATAGCCAGTCTAGACTGGATACAACTATGCCTCACTAAATTCTTTTAAATCTGTGTAAATGAAGTTAACATAGGTTTACACCACAAGAATCTTTTACAGTGACACTAAATGTTGTCAGGCAGTAAACAACCAACAGTTTGTATGTACTGGACATGTAAGATGCTCACTATTTTGCTTCATGTTCTTGCAAACTGAAACTACTTTAGAGCTGTAAATGGCAACATTTCTCTGTCTTCTGTCATGCTGTGAAATGTGTATTTTGTCATGTGCACATATATTCTGCATCTTCACAGTTGCAGTATGGTAATGGCTAATTTTATCAGTAGGGTCCACTATTTCTTGATAGTGTCCCCCAGTAGACCCCTGGAGCCAGCAGGGAAGCTATTGTGGCAACATTTCAATAACAGCCTAGGTAAGTGTTTCTAAACGACTGGGTTGGGACCTGACAGTGCATCACAAAAAAGATGACTGTAAGGGTTCATCTTCACACTGCTACTGCAGGTACAGCCCACTGCCTATCAGAAATAAGCACAGTTTAGTGTCTAAATTTTACCCCGGAAAGGGAACAGCGTTGCTAAAAAAGACCTCAGCTAATGTTACATCATTTGTTTATTCTCCTCCTCAGCAGTCACTGCACAATCATATCGCTGGAACCAGGAAAATCCTCCGATTTGGATGACTCACTGTTGTTTTTTTATTATGATTATGCATGTACAACCATTACAGCGTTTAGGTGTGTATAAATGCCTCCCTGATTTATTTAGAAATCGATATACGAAGGAACCAAGTAGCAGCCTGTCTGAGTCAGGACTGCGTGGTTGCTGATTGAAATACTGTCGACTCAAAGGTTAAAATCCTTCAAAGTTGTGCTTTTTTCATAAGGTTTCACATTGAGCTGTGACACCAATTTGTGTTTGCGGGAGAAGTACTTGATGTTAGTTTGCTGGAATTGTTGCATATTTGTTTGCTTTTTATTAGTCTGATACAGCAGGATGCTAGGCAACAAGGCTCCTGGGCAGAGACGGTGCTTAATGAGAGATTAGACAGCAAGAACCTGGAGGGGCTTGTGTGTGTGAAAGCAGGGTCACAACTGGATTTTTATAATAGATCGATGCAAACTTTCCAGGTGGTCAGGACAAACAAACTGACCATGTATTAGAGGATGAGAACAGAGTGCTTATACCGCAGATACTTTTATATTGCTTTTCAGTTAAAAGTCACAATTATAGAGCAAGCAGAAGCCCCTGGAACTCTAAACTAACTTCTATTAATACTCATGACAGCTGTGCAGTATTTAAAGAAAGGTTTCCAAATGACAAAAAAAAACATGAAAATCTACACCACTTCAAGTAAGAAGTGTTTTTAGGCAGCAAATATCTGAATGTTGAAAAGCCATCTTTGAAATACACTGATCAGCCACAAAATTAAAACCACCTTCCTCTTGTGCAGCCGATCTGACCCATCAAGGCATGATCATTAGACATCTGGGACGTTTGTAATGGATCGTTTGGGTCCTGTATGTTGGGGGGTCAGGCCACCATGCATCGGACTTGTTCTAGCACATCCCACAGATGCTTGATCGGATTAAGATCTGGGGAATTTGGAGGCCTAGTCAACGCCTTGGGATATTTATTGTGTTCCTCAAGTTGTTTCTGATCAGTTTTTGTGATGTTTAGGGGCGTATTGTCCTGCTGTGGGGGGGCACTGCCATTGGGGAGTGTCGATGCCATGGCAGCGGTTTTAGTTGGTGTGTCCTTTAGTAGAGGGTCATGGTAGATCCAATAAGAACTAAAGTTTAATGCCAAACTTGAAGGTCAAATTTAGTTTACTAACAATGTTTCCTCTGTACTGCTCAGTCCACTTGACATTTTCAACACAAGTCTGTCTTGGACTTGGATTATAAACTTGCAGTGATGTCCACAACTGGGCTGTCTTGTCATTCCCATATTCATCTCTCACATTGCCACGTTTTTGCACACGTTACTTAATCTTTTGTAAGATTAAAGCCATTGTTCCATAACTGTCATAAGTGCTCTACATCGACATTACCCTCTTGATATGGTTAAAAAAAAAAAAAAAATATTTTGATTATTTTGATAGATATTTTGATTGCAATATTATCCGTGTTTAGCCGGAATGATCATTTTTGCATCAAAATCATGAAGATGTGATATTTTCTCACACATTTTACTTACAAATTATTGCAGCCTCTGTGATTTGAATTTGGCCATATTTGTGCAGCCCTACCTTTTTAAATATTTTTATCATGAATAAAGCCTCCCTGTGTCTGGAAAAAAAAAAAGAGTTCAAATTTGAAATATTTCTAAATGTCCTCCATAACAATAAAAAAAGGCTAACACGCAGAGAGGTGGCCTTGTGGTGGGAGGGAGCATCCCATTAGTGAAAGGTGTCAGTGTGTGTCGCTGTGTCCTTGAACTGATGGTGAACCTTTGAGCCTGTTACTAATTTTAAAGCCATTTAGGATAAAAGCAGCATGAGTTAAAAGCCTAAAAATTACCAGCTCAGGACTGAGTAAGCCAAATATCAAACAACAGCACACCACTACACAGTATATACCTGATTGGTAGCTGGACTCCTTACCTTGGCAACACCTTGGCTCCTAACCTACATCGTGTCACTGAAATGAATACTTAGTTTGTGCTTTCTTTTTTGCACTGGGATACAAATGTCAGGCTCACACACCATGGACAGGAAGATATTATAAGAATCAGTGTTAGCATATAGACTATACATACTGTATCAGAATGCTTGATGGAGAGACAACGTGGTTCACACACCAGGCAGGATATTATAGGAAGCTGTGTGTGATAGTCAGGATGCTCGGCAGCCAGACGGTTTCCCCTCTGGACTCCTGAGGACAGATGAAGCAGCTGGCTGTCCTTCCTTCCTGCTCTCTCCTTTCATTTCACCACCACACATACATGTATGAGGCTGAGGGTGGGTGTGTGTGTGTGTGTGTGTGTGTGTGTGTGTGTGTGTGTGTGACAGAAAAGAGTAGCCCAGTCTCGCTTCTGCACTTTCTGTTGTGTTATATAGTAAGCGACATTAGCATTATTTGGATTTTTAGGAGTCACACAATTAAAGAAACATCTGTGAATCGAGCTGAAAAGGAAAAGGGAGAAATCTGAGAGACGGCAACGACTGTGAACAGAGTGAAGAAATAAACTGAGAAAATGAATAAAACAGGAACAGGGACTGAGGAAGATTAAGACAGAGTACAAACAAGCAGGAGAGGGAGATCACATGAGAGACTGTTTATCTGTTTGTGTTGTATAAAAAAAAAGTGTGTGTGTGTGCATGCGCTTATCCTCCCACCTAATTAGCCCGAGCTGTCTAGTCTTTTTATGCATGTGTTTGTGCACATGTGTGCGAGCGTGCACGCGTTGGTATATTTGGCTGAAGTTGTGACCTGAATCCTCATTTCATCTGGGAGAGAAAGTGAACAAGAATGAGAAAGAAAGTGGGGGAAAGAGTGCAAGCGAGAGATGCCTTCATTTTCAACTCACTGCTTTGGTACGTAATAGGATTGGGCTTCTCTCCCCCACCCCCCACCCCACCAGCCCGTTTTTTTTTCTCAATCTCACTCTTTCCATCCCCTCTGCCTCATCTTTTTTCCTCCTTGTCATTCCCACCACCCAGTCAGTCGATAATCCTGCGGTTGTGGTTCACGTTTCTCTTCTTCTTCTTTTTTTTTTTTTTTTTTTTTAAAAAAGTGATTTTATTTTAAGGGCAGGATTAGGGCGAGTCTTCATATGTGGGTCAACTAGAACAAGCTTTGGAGAGGTCAAATGACTTTGTGTGCGTGTGTGTGTTTATGATATGTGTTTGCACTCCCTCTGATCGTTGATGTATGCGGTCCCTCTTTGCACATGTTGTAGCATCTGTGCTCTGTATGTGTGCAGCTTTGATCTCTCTCCCTCTCATTCGCTCTCATACCGTGTGTGAATGCCTGTGCATACATGTGTAACAGAGCTCATTTGTGAATAATGAGGCATAGAGAGTGGGATAGAGTGTGATATAACCCTTTAGGAATGATAGAAAAATAAGTTAAGTGAAGGAAAAACTGTGAGAAAGAAAGGAGAGAAAGATGAGATGAGAGAGAAAACAAGTGATTAAATTCCCAGGGAGCTAGCCCTTTTAGCGTAATGGCTTTGTCAGTGTGGCAGAAGGGCTCTGAGTAGCTACACACTGTATTGGCTTATCTGAGTGCCTGTGTGTTTCTGTATGTGCACATGTATGTGATAGTGGCTGCATGTGCCACCATGGTCTGTGACCCGAGCTTGAGTTGGAAGAAAATTAGATGCTGGCACCCTGATGGAGCAGCTGCACCGCAGGTTTTCATCCAGGTATGACTGCTAAACGCACCATTGGAAATCTGTTTGTGTGGAGCTTATGTTTGGCGAGCTTGTGGCGTGGCTCTAAAGATGACAGTGACAGTACAGATATTCATGTTCCATAGAGGATGAATCCTACTGACTTACTTTTCACTGATCCTCCCTGAACTATCTACTCAGTGGATTGGTTCAGTGGTTATCACATGATGTCTTGTACTGAATTTGGTGCTCTCCGAACTTTTCCTCTTGTGCCAACATGAGGTTTACATACTGTATTTTGTCTGGACCAGCACTGGAATATTTGTCACAAAGTTTGGTACAAACATTCATGTAATTTCTTAACTTTTTATCTCCTTAGAACTTTTCATTTGTTAAATTCTGGTCAACATCAGCTGTTCTATGTTTGCTAGTGCTAATTTAGCTACATGCTAATCGAAATTTGGGGAATATGGTAAACATAACTTCCAAACTTTGTCTTTGTGAGCATGCTAATGCTATCATTACCATAAAGCATGACTTTGGCTGTAATAATACTCGGCCTTCTTAATGTGTATTATAGTTTCAAACATCAGTTGGTTTTAGAAGTACTTATACTCATGATAGCAACTGCCAGCATAGCCAAGGCCATACTATGTGAGTTTCTAACAGTGAAGGCAAAACACCTTTTGAAATATTGTGGGTGACCATAAAGAGGGAAGGCTCGGTGTTATCACAGGTTGTACCACCTGTACTCTTGATCTGATTTACACTGCAGCTGAATGTCACAACAACAGCTGAATTAACTTTTTAATCGTGGATACTGTACCGACATTAAACCAGGACATAAAGATACACCATACGATGCTATTGTGGGTAAAGGTCTGATGTAGCTGTTGGCAGTATGTACTGTACCAGTTCAAGCACTGTCTGTGTTGTCGTGCACCACAGTCTGTGCATGCTCCAGTACCCCTCACACACAAACAACAATTAAATATGTGGCAACACCAAGATTTATTAGTGTGTGTGTTTGTGTGTATATGGATGTTTGTGTGTGATGTGCACATTTTTGCTTGCATGCATACTGTGCAGCCAGCTTTGCTGCTCTGGCTACTTTGTGTCTGATTGCATTGCGGCCGACATGAGTTTGAAGCCGTATGCAGTCTGTCAATGCAAGCTGGTGAGCTGGCACAGTGTGAATATGACTAATAGCTTAGTGTATAATATAGCCAGAGAGAGGAGAGAGAGTTCTAGTTGGTTGTAAAACTACAACCCCAACTGTGAGCTACAGATTTTATGTGTCACAGTCACATGCCCGAGAAAGATTACGTGCGTGCTGTGTGTGTGTGTGTGTGTGTGCGTATTTTTAAAAGTCCATGTGCATGAAAGTGTGATACATGTGTATGGACCAAACATCTGTATCCTTAGATACAGGCATATACGTGCATTTGCATGTCACTTACGGTACATGTTGGTATCTGTGATGAATATCCACGAGTGAGTGTGTGTGTGTGAAGACAGAGAGAGAGAGAGAGAGAGAGAGAGCCGTCTGTCTGTATTTTTCATTCTAAATGTTTCTGCTGCCTGGTCTGCTGCCTATCTTGTATTGTTACTGCACTGAAGGTTGAATCTGTGTCTGAGGAAGAGTAAGTGTGTGTGTGCACGCGCATGTGTGTGTGCGTGCACTCATGTGTGCTTGTTGGTCTCATGCTGGGAGGCTCTGCTTGCTCTGCACACAGCTCTTGTATGTGTGCTCTCCTCTGCTCTGTTTGGATTGGTTTTCTGTGTACCCTTGTTGCTTTTGTGTGTGTGTGTGTGTGTGTGTGTGTGTGCGCGCGCGTGCACAACTGTTTGTGGTGGCTTTTGTGCGCGTGTATTTGTATTCACGTGCACAATCCAGAGAGTCCATGTGTGCACGTGTGTGTGCCTTTTTAGTATTTTTGTGTGTGACCATGTGTGTGTTTCGGTGTTTGTGTGTGCTTTGCTGCTCCCCTTCCTCTCCCTCTCTTTCTCTGTTTCCCTTCCTCTCCTTCCAGAATAGAGGGGCCATCAATCAGAGGCAAGGGGGATAGAGGAAGGGAGGGAAGGGGAGGAGGAGGAGGAGGAGGCGGCGAAGTGGAGGAGTGGAGGAGAGGAGTTGGCTCAGCGCCAGGGAAGAGGAGCTGGCACGCTGCCCAGAGGAGAGCGAGAGAGAGAGGGCGGAGAGAGGAAAACAAGACTGAGCAAGAAAAGAAAAGAGAGGGAGGGCGGAGGGAGATTTCTGGGAGAGAAGCAGGGCAGAGAGAGATAGAGCAAGAGGGAGGGAAAAAAATGAAAGAGAATGAGAAGGAGGACAGGGAGAGAGAGCAAAAGAGCGCGGCCAAGTGCACTGAGGGAAAACGGAGCACGAGGACAGTGAGAGAGAGAGACAGAGATATACTGTGGAAGTGGAAAAATGAGCCGGCAGAATAAAGAAAGAAGAAGGCTGATTGCATGGAGAGAAAGAGGAAAGAGAGGAGGAGGTGGTGGGGGGTTGAAAGAGAGGAAGCAGGAATGGCTGTTTTCATTGAACAGCTCTGTGCCTGCAACCCCAATCAGTGGGTGATTAGTACGTCATTGGCTACAAATATTTACCTTAAACTGTTCACAGAGGAGAGAGCGGTCCAATTAGAAAGCAGGGGACACAGATAAGCTCCAGGATTGTGCTTGTGTGTGTGTTAGATATGTTTACTAACCCCCCTTGAAATACATCTGCAGCTGTACATATGCAGTACACAGACACACAAGGCAAAGTAACATGCACTATGTCCAAAATCACTTAATAGCATGTTCGGTCTTTTTGCTTAAAGTCCCACAATCTAATGATTCAAGATTCAATTGTCTTTATTGTCATTATGTCAGATACCAAATAACAATATAATAAAGGTTAAAAAAAAGACATATAACAGAAAACTGAATGTAGAAAATAAACAAAACATAAAGAAAAGCAGCAAATCCAGACAAATGAGGGACTGGAAGTAGATAATGGGGGCATATTCTGCTGGAAAAAAGTTATTGATTAACAAATAGTTGCTTTTTATTTTCTTTAGATTTCTTTAGCAAATTGATTAACTAATTTTTAAGCTCTAATTGAGTGTTTTTCAGAATTGAAATCCGAATCGGCTTAATTGGCCAAGTACGTGTACACAAATATGGAATCTGACTTCACTTTAATTTGCTCTCAACGTACAGGGAATAGTTTTTAAACATTAAATCTTAAAAAAGAAATTAAGTAATTGAAAAATTGAGACTAATATGTACAAGAAATAAACAGTGCAATTATAAGGCATCCAACATTTTCAACAGTATTAACATTAAAACAGTATTTACATTAAAAACAGTGGCAGGATGTATCGCACAGTGTTTTTTTCTGACACTCTTTCTGACTGTTAAGTGTTCATCAGAGTGACTGCCGGGGGGAAGAAACTGTCTGTGTCTGGTCGTTTGGCGTACAGTGCTCTGTAACGCCTACTGGAGGGGAGGAGCTTGAACAGTTTGTGTCTGGGGTGATTAGTGCGTCACAGCAGCAGTCACACTGCCGAAGACGGACCGCAGAATACGGTCAAAAGTGTGGCTTCACTTTGTAAAAGAAAAACAGGACAAGGCAAAGTGCAATGCATGTGGAAAGTTCATTAGCTACAAGTCAGCACGTCAAATCTGACGAAACATTTTAGGCAGCATGGCACTGATGTGAACAAGTGCGCCACGTTTGATGTCTTGTCTTGGCAAAACATACCCGGTCCCTCTGTTTTTATATATTGCCTTTATTTGGTTGCAGTTAGGTGCTGTGCAGTGCCACTGAATGCACTTTAGTTCCAGAATTTTTGAGTGTGGGTTTCCTTTTGTAATGTGTTACCTGTCTACCATAGGGTGCCCAATATTGGAACCGAAACTTGGGATCGATAAACAGAATCGCACCTGGAATCGGAATCGATAAAATTCAATTGATACCCGACCCTAGTGGGCGTTCACAATGAGAGTAGGCATAATAATATGTTAATTCCATCACAGGATAATTAGTTGGGCAATATTGGCATATCAGATAGCAGCAAAAATTCAACATCATGCATCCCTAATTATTAGGTGTTTATTTATTCAGACCACAGTGGAATAAGCCATGATTTCTGGATCAACAATATTACGAAAAACCAATCATACAGTAGGATGTATGAAGGTCACCACTTTCTGTCACCACAAAACTATTATACAGTGTATAACCTTCATTCTGTCAAGGGAACGTAGACTGGGCATGTTTCCTTTTTGTCCATCAGCATCATGCATCTCATTTTCTCTGTGGCCCACATTCATGTTGGAAGTTGCTTATTATAACTGGTGTCCTCTGCCGTCGGAGGTTAAGATGCTCTTTCAGCTACATCCAAGGATTCAAACCAGCAACTATTCTGGTAAAAATCGAGAGAGAGGTGCTAGGAATAGAAAATAAAATGGGAGCTAAGAGACATGGGCAGAGATTTTTGTTGAGAGCAATTAGAGCGAGTAGAGGAGAGGGGTATCACACACACACAGGCCCCCCCTCTAACGCTGGCTTGCTCAGCCGTAGTGGGACTCTGAGGCTGGCACAGCTGGCAGTGCCCGAGCACACTGGGCACAATCTCTCTCCTCCTGTGCCAATCTCAACCCACGCTCATCACATTCAAATTCACCAAGCTTTATTGGCAAGATGAACGCGGTCACTGTTGCTTGCCGTCATGCTGGGAGAACAAATACAAAGCTGATCTTTCACAGGAAAGTGGCTTCCCTGTTGATCCAGTTCAAGTTCACTTTGGTGTCATGAGTGAAAAGTGTACAAAGAAAAACGTGAGCTTGTTTTCTGTCAGTACTTTTCTCCCCCTTTTTTTTCTGGTCTTGATGAGAACGCATTAGATATGAACCTCCTTATATCACTTTCTGCCTCTCACAAGCCTGCAGATATGCTACCGTTACACAACGCCGGACGCCTTGTCGTTTCAAGCAGTTGAAAGAAAAATAGCTCAGGGGCAGATCTCACTCCAACAGGCCCCCCTCCCTCTAAAACAAGCTTTGTCTTTGTCAGAACAGTCAGGCGCCGGCTCATTAAAGAAAATTCCACATGCAGATACACTGTTGCACCATCAGTTTCTGATGGCTTATTTTGTGAGTGAGCGTTATTATTTTCTTTTCTAGTGTACCCACCGCCTCATCTACCCACCTGTCTCGTCTATTTCTTCTTCAGTTAGTCATTCAATACGTTTCCTAGAATGCCTTTTGACAGCCCTCACAGAACAGGCAGGAACGTGTTGCATTGGCTCCGTGGGTTAAACATGTGGGCGGAGAGAGAGCTGCAGCTATAGCGATACCAATTGCAAAGTAAGTGAAGGAGAATGAGTTTTTCTAGTCAAGAAAAATTGAAAATTACATCATTTGCACAAAGCACAACTCTGGTCTCTGCAATGCATTCTGGTCGACTGAGCTGAGTGTTGGTGTAGAAATTGTTTCCACTGCCTCTTTTACCTTGATGGATTTCTTCCTGATTGACAGTTGAATGCAGATACAAAATGTTGGGTCAAGGAAGGTGCTGTGACACCAAATATGACCTTTCCAACCTTTTACCATTATGCCATAGGGGGAAAATGCTCTGGCTTGTTTGTCTTTCTTGAACCAATCACAATCATCTTTGGTGGCACAGCACATTTGTGGGCAGACGAGCACTGGCATTGAAATTACTCAGTCCCTGCGAAAGAAAAGGTAACAACTGCTAGCTTGTTTACGTTCGGACCGTTCAGCATGCAGGTTGCTAGCTCGGAGATTGTTGTTGTTTTCCATAGAGACAGGGATTTTTTAAAACCATAACACGCAGATAGCGCAAGGAAGGAGAATGCAAGCTGAGTCAACCAAAAGAAGCCTTGTACCCACAGTCTACATCTGGTCAGTCAGTCTACAGGTTCTCAACATCATCTACGGAAGACCAGTTATTTCAGAATTGATAAAATTAGAACAACAGTGAATCAGAAAATTTAGTGCACATCTAATACTTTGTAATCGTTATATGAAATCGTATTTTTCCATGTTCCTTGGTAATACTCTCTTCATAAGTTGTTGCCCTCCATGCTCTATTATTTGGCTGTAATTTTGCTTTGAATAGACTAGGACACGTGCTGTTCTTCAGGATCAGCAACTGTTGTTTAGACTTGAAGGACACACCTGTCCTTCAATAGGCTTTAACCGTCACTGCTCACTGGTGTTTTAGAGATCTCTTCAATGGCTGTGACTGTCCTGTCTGTTGTGACCACTTAAATCAATATCAATATAGTTTGCTTTGTCATAATTTGTAAGTGCTGGTGTGAAGATGTGGTAACTTACAAGCTTTTAGTATGACTTTCAATACATCAAAAATCTGATTAGCTAGTGGACTCACCCATGCAAGACACACCATAGAAAATATGTGCACATGATGTTAGAATAGGTAACAGTATTTTTATTTTTTATTTAGGTGTCATATTGATGTACTGTATTTGTATGTGTGTGTGTGTGTGTGTTTTAATTTTTTTCACACATTTCAGGTTGTATAATTATGCAGCAACCACGCACTCTGTTCATATAAACGTTTTGCTAGCTGTTATTATCATCCTGTCAATGATCTGACGAGATGACAAGTCTGAGCACGCTGCCGCTTTGTGTGTGTGTGTGTGTGTGTGTGTGTGTGTGTGTGTGTGTGTGTGTGTGTGTGTGTGTGTGTGTGTGTGTGTGTGTGTGTGTGTGTGTGTGTGTGTGTGTGTCTAAGGCCCTGACAGGCGAACATGCACCACAGCCTCTGGAACAGGCTGTCCTTGCAGTGAATTTCTTCTTCTTTTTCTTTGTCCATTTTCTCCTCTCCTCTCACCTTTACTTTTAGTTTGCATTCATCCGTCTCTTTGAATGTTTTGGAGAATAACTTCTGGGAAATTTCTGCTCTTCTAAATGAAAAGCGTCTGCGTCCTTCTTTGTCCCTCTCACCTACATTTTTTTTTTAATCTCCGTTTCACTTAAAGCCTCTCTCTCTTTGCCTCTCTCTGTCCCTCTGCCAGTTGGCAGCTTATCTGCCCTCAGGTGTTTATTGACCAGCCCCCTCTCTTTCTTTTTATCTATCCATCCATTCATCCCTCCATCCGTTCATCCCTCCATCCAGCCAGTCTTTGCCAGTACTCCCTGATGGCTGTGCTTTGGCACGGCTGTGGAACGAGACTGTGCCGTGTTGTCTCTGACACCTGGCCCTGCTCAGACTGCTTCAGCCCAGCTCACTTTCACTCTGTTGTCAACCCATCGGCTGACTGTCGCCTTAAACTCATAACACCATCCACTGCCTCCCAGCCAGAATGCAGAGTTGGTGGGATGCTGTCAAAACCAATGAATCAAACAAATGAAAGCATCGCTAATGGCACTAAACCTACTGAGAACCAAATGATGCAGCTTTATGAAATGTTAGGTGGCTTTTGGTTAACGGTCTGCATGGTGCTCATCACGTGTCCATAGTACCCTCCTACCTATTGAATGAGCAGCCAGAGAACCAACATATTTACAACATATGAAGCACAGAGGAGGAAGCTAATCCTAACATCTCTGAAACTTCACCTGATGCTTTATGTGGCTAAAACCATTCATCAGTTTAATCATTAGTCATTTAGAGATCCATTAATCAATCAACCAGTTGCTTCTGAACTTCTTTCAGGAAATGTATTTTGTCCTTAGATTATATTTAGCCTGTGAAGGCTGATTTCTCTTATGTGGTTACATAGAAAAGAACTATTCATCATTGAAACCTGTACTGAAAGAAATGTGCCTCTTTTTTATGTCTATTCGGTTACATCTATTGATAAAGCTTTCAATCAAACTCACGGCCCCCTTTGAAATAGTCAATGAAAGAAACCTCATAGATCGACCATGTTCAGGTCAGTTCTGTCCTTTTCTGCTCAGACTTATGGTGCAGCATCCGTCCTGTCAGATTGGCCTTTCTGTGGCCAAAACTCAACCAGGTCATCTCCACTGATCTGTTGCCTGAGGACAACCTGTCGTTTGTAAGGCGGCAATGTTGTGTAGCTGAAAAGTAAAAAAAAAAAAAAAAGTTTACTTTCTGAGGAAAGTTCATGAAGCATAGATGATACAGTATGTTTTACAGCCGCAGCAATTAGCGGATCAATCGAGTAGTCTATTGAAAGAAAGTTGCCAGCTATTTTTATTATCAATTAATCATTTCTGTCATTTTTCAAGCAAAAATGTCTGGTTCCGGCTTCTTAAATGTGAGGATTTCTCTGCCATTTATGACACTGGGGCATTGTGATGAGCTTTTTTTTTTTTTTTTTTTTACAATTTTTTGTCATGTGATAGAGTTAATGATTAAAAGATTGATTGTGAAAATAATTAGGGGGGTGTATGTTTTAAGCTGTTTCTTTAATGGATAGTTGGCTGCCTTAATGATTGATCATTGGTTAATCATTAGTGATATATGAAATATGCTGCACGTTTTTTCAGTAGAAAACTGTTTTAACCATTAACATGATGTTCGATGCAAAATCTGAGAAGGCTACTTTAGGAGTGAAAAGAACAGATAATGGCTAAAATGTAATAATATCAGTTAGTACAGTCTTTTGTTTTTTAAATAACAAAGTAATTGTATTTTATTTCAATACATCATCTGACACCAGTATTCTGTGTTTTATCTTGATATATGTTTTTTTTATGTATTTGTGCCCATGTCTGATTGTTTGTTAATGCATTTTTAATTGGTTAAATTCTTCATGGCGATTAATGATTATTCATTAACATCCCTATGGCAGATAGATCAATGGAATCATAATACTGTATACAGCAGTAAGAAATGTTGCAATTTCCTTTTGTAAAAACTCGTTCTTCTCTTTTATCCTTTCTCTGGTTGTCACTTTACTCTCTATGGACAGGACATGAATGCTGTTCATGCATATCATTCAAAATACACTGAGGAGCTTTGGCGCAACCACCTACCTCCACATACACTCACACTATTGCACACACACCTGCATATATTGACACATGTATGATGTGATAAGTCTGTGTCTGTCCTTGGAACAGAGCTGTGTGTCTGGTGATAGCCAGTTTATGAAGTCATGATGAGACCGGCTGTAAGTGACAGGCCGGCCGTTGTGTGTGTGTGTGTGTGTGTGTGTGTGTGTGAGAGAGTGTGTGTGTGTAGAGAGAGAGAGAGGGAGAGACTTTGCATGATGGTTTATACAGCCCTGTCAGTTTCTGCCCTCCATCGCCCTTTTGCTGTCTCTCTTCTCTCTTCTCCTCCAGTATCTTCAAGTGCCAGAAACATGTGTTAGTGAGGATAGAAGGATACAGAGAGAAAAAGAGAAAAAAGTGAAGTAGGTAGAGGGAGGAAAAAATAAAAATGTATGCGTGTAGTATGGCCGCGGTAATGTGCGACAGCGAAGGAACGAAGAAAAAACACAAGAGAGCGACTGATGTAAGAGGAAGAAAAGAGGGCAGCTGAGAGAAAGGAGGGAGGATAAATTAGAACGGAGAGAAAGTAATAATATAGAAAAATAGAAAGATGGGAGAAAATGAGACAAAGCGAGCAAGGGAGAGATGAGAGAGAGGGGGGAGGAGAGGGATGGGAGGAAGAGGATGAATAGGGTAATAATGGCTCAGTGTGAGAGCTGTTGTAGAAAAAGAGAGAACGGCTGAGTGAAGAAGAGAACAAAATGAGGCTGAGGGCACTCAGACAGATAGAATTAGACACACCGCAGAGGTTCAGCGTGTGTGTGTGTGTGTGTGTGCGAGTGAGCGAGTTTGTTTGTGCATGTGTGTGTCACAGAGAGAGTGTGTGCTCAGGTTTTTATGTGTTTGTGTGCAGGCTGCTTTATTCTGCGGATGGTTACAAGGTTTGCCACGTGTGCTTGTGTGTGTGCGCATGTTTCTGTGTGCATATGTGTATGTGCTTTTCTGTGTGTGGGGGGGGGGTGGTAAGAAAGAGCATTTTTATGGTTTTTACGAGTTTTAGGAAATGGAGAAAAGTAATGGCACTGAATAGCAGGCTGTGACAGGCAGAGAGGTTGAGAGAGAAATCTTAGATGTGTTCTGCTTTTGTGTGAATGTGCGTTTGTTCGCTCATATGTTTGTGTGTGTGTGTGAGAGAGAGAGAGAGACTAAGAGAGTGAGAGGGGAAGACTGGAGTGGGTAAGAGTGTGTGAGGCCGAGCTAAATGAGAGTGTGATGGTGCTAAAAGACCAGATGATGACTGGAGTGCTGCCTCCATCCTTCCACCTTTGCTGTTCGCCACCACATTCACCCACACTTTTCTCCTTGTCACTGACAGAACTCGTCGCTCATTAGAAAGGTGTTTTAATGCTGCAGAGGCTTAATGTGCTGTTAATGTGTATCATCTTCTCCCTTCATTGTGTACTTATTATCGTACAGTATGCAGCACAATCATATATCCATTTCTCTCACCTTCTGTCTCTCTCTCCATCGCAGGCGGAGATTGTCAAGCGTCTCAGTGCCATCTGTGCTCAGATCATCCCTTTCCTCTCTCAAGAGGTAAGTGTCACCACTGCCAGACACACTTAGACATAAACAAAAAATATGCATAATCAGGAGTCAATTAGTCACATTCCCAGTGCTATATCATATTTTCTTAGTATCCTGAATAATAAATAATCCAGAATGGATGGATTTGCATGACAAGCAAAGTTAAAGAGGAAACAATAATTCAGCAGTTACAATTCAGTCATGGTAATAATATATGTTCAGACATGAGTTAATTCAACCTAATACAAGAATAGAAAGTAACTTTTGTTATCTATTAAGGTACTTGTACCTTACTCAAGAATTTCAATTTGTTTGTGCGTATTTATTCTTTTAATATTATATTTATTCTATACTACAATAAAGAGCCAAATATTATGCTTTTGAATCCTCTACTTTTACATTGTCAACATTAAAATGGTGTACACATGAATGCATCACTAATTATAATCCAATAATAAAAGAGCATGGATACCTGACCCGAGCTAGGACAGAAATTAACAAGTGATATCCAGTTTTGAGTCAGATTTGGTCGCCAATTGATGATTAACCAGTTCTGTATGAGTATGTGCATCACCATATATGTAAAATTTAGGCTTTTATATTATCAATCTATAATATGTTCGTAGAACAACGACTTTTCATAGTCATCCACACTGTACATATCTGTAACAGGGTAAACACGCCAGCTGTAACCATGGCAACAACTGCACAATAGGCTAACACAAGCTCAGTGTTTCAGTTTAGACAACTGCACCAGGCTCGAGTTGCGTTCAGGTGACTGTCTAGTTCAGGACCACTTTGAGTCTGTGGTTTGGGTGTCACAGTAAATACTTTACTGTTTGAGGTCTAGATCTAGATATTAAACATGAACTAGTTTTCTGCATATTAATGATGACACAGCTCATTAGCTTTTAGAGTTTTCTTGTCAATAGTTTCTGTGGAGAGCTCATCCCTATTATTGCAAGCTGCCTCAACAAGTTGTCCTCTGTGTTTTCAAAGCAAATCAATCAGCAAATCTATTGATGTATTATCAAACCCCCATTTTACTGAATATATCTTCATTAAACTCGAAACATCTGGCTTATCATTAAGTAAAACAAATCCAAGCAAATATGTAAATTCAGTTAATTATGTCACATGGGTAAAACTAGTTTGAAACATTCTGAATAAGCATGAAAGAGCTTAATACAGTTTGTGGTTCATTATTTTGTTTGCACAGTAAAATACCTTTGTGCTCTCAAAGGGAGGGCACAAAGGTATCTAAATCTCATTTATATCTAAATGAGAGAATTATTTGTGTTTTGTGCAAATCAGATTAAAAATAATGAAGGAAAAAGTCTAAGAAACATTGATCATCATGTCACCTGATATTCGCTGATGTCCAGTGTTATAATCATGTTGTGAGCTGAATTTTTGTAGTATGTGGTCATGTGGTTTTGTCCAAATGACGTGTACCAGGTCAAAAGGTGCTGATATAAAACAAATTCCTGTAGATGTCAAACAATACAGAGAATATAGGCATAAAGAACGCTTTGTGGCTTTAATGTTTCACAAACTACATTATTTTCAGAACATTTAGATCCCATTATTTTTAAAGCAACATTATGCAACCTTTTTTTACCTTAATGTAACAGCTTAAAAATCATTTGACAGTACAGTGTCTTGTAACAGGGTGAGTGGTGTCTCTGTCTCAGCCAATCTGCCCCCTAACTCTTGCTTCTTCATTATGTAACTTCAGTGAGAGGTTAATATCACAGCATTATATACATGGTTACTTCCACATACAAGTTTTCAACACATAACATTGTTATAACGTAATGAGTTTTGTTTGTAATTAGCACCTACATTACATCTGACAAATTGTTACGACCTGTGATTTGTATTTAGGTCCGTGGTGATGCGCTCTGATGATGCACTGTGGGGGATGCAAAATTACACAAAATGCCAATTGCTACATAATGCTGCTTTAAATTCAATATAAACAACTCTTTAAAGATTTACTTTGCATCGTCTTATTACTCAGCAACATCATTATCTATCCCATGTTTGTACATGTCATGTCTTTAACTTAACTTGCTTAATACAACCTAAAAAAGTAAGAGGTGCAGGACCATTGAAGATAGTATTATTGTATTGTGTATGTGTGTACATGTGCATCGTGTGTGAGTGTAGTGTTCTTTGGTGTGTGTTGGTTGAATGTGCGATTGTGTAGATGGGAGTACAAACCTGCAGACACACATCTCTCTGTCTGGGAGTGTGAGTGAGCTTTGATGAGTGGGCTCCCTGGAGACAGAATGGTCACAGCTCTGTCAGTTTGATCAATATTGACAGTGTGTGTTTGTGTGTGTGTGTGTGCGTGCGCGTGCTTGCGTGTGCTTGTGTGAGTGCGTACGCGAGCACTGTTGCACATGCATATTTGCGTTTGCGTGACTGATTACATTGGGATTTTGTGTAAACAGAGCTGAGGTTTTAGTTAGTGTGGCTTTGGGCACATCTGTGTGTGTTTGTGTGTGTTCGTGTCTGGCTGTATGTGTGTTTCTGCTGGTGTGACTTTTTTTTTTGTCAGTGTTTGAGCTGTGTGTGTGAATGCATGGTTGCCCAATCCATTTACGTTTATACACCCGGTACAAGCAGAGTTTAGATGTTGTAACACCTTCTTCAACTTTAGTTCATGTAATGGTTCCTGCTGTGTACCTACTGTATCCATTACGTTTACTTTACACGTTATACTGTAACATAAAACACCAGAGCAGAAGAAAAAACCTGCCCTGGCTCCTTACTGTCTTTCTGTGGTGTTTGATGTGTATGTGTGTGTGTATATAATTTGTGTGTGCAGCACCAGCAACAGGTGGTCCAGGCAGTGGAGAGGGCCAAGCAGGTTACCATGGCTGAACTCAACGCCATTATCGGGGTGAGTCACCTCCATTCGTCATGACAACACAAACACACACGCACCTACACAACACGCACATTAACTTGAGGATGTTCCAGCTGATCTGACTGGCTCTGATGACAGTCAGCTGATTAAATTCTTTCATCACTGGTCCATAAACATGTAGATCAGAAAAATTGATCCTCAGATAGGAAATTGGCCTTTGAAGAGATTATTTTTGATGTATCCGTGTTTGAAATTTTCTTTAGCCAACCTGTTTGAATCAGATGTTAAGCAGCATCTCATCCAGAGTGTGGAGTGTGTGTCTGTTGTATCAACGTAATGATCAGCGGCAACTGCGATGTAGCGATGTCCTATTTCAGTCTGGACCAATTTTGGAAGATACAACTTCATATGCGAAAATCTAATGAATCACCGCTCCTAGTCAAACACTCGGTTGTTCTTGTTCAGACAACTCAGAACTTAAGAATTTCCAACCTCCTAATAGAAAATGTACCAAGGGTGTATTTTTAGACCACAGTACTAAAGCCAGTGAATTAAATGTTTAGATACGTCTTCAAGTAAATATGTGCCATAAAAAAAAAAGTATAATGGCATCTGTCACTTTGTGTTGTTTTTGGTCCTCTATTTAGTTTATAATGCAAGGAGGCTGCACTGCTGAGGGGGTCAGTTTTGTGTGCACTTGCCTAAAAAAACACCTAGTTTTGTTACGGTCAGTCAAGTCCACTTTTGGCGTCATGTACCTGAAAAGCTTAGAGGTCGAAACTTGGAAATTTCAACTCTGAAATTTCGACATCTGATGTAACTATTTGTATAGAGAAATACCATTAATGTTAATAGCTTTCTTGTCTCTTATGTGTCCACTAAGAGTATATGGTTTACACTGCATAAATTACAGCTCAGTTTCAAGGTTTTTGGAGAACATACATTTTATATTTAGTGAAAACTGAAGCTAACAAACAGACTGTAATTATAGAGTTATACTGAAAATTATTACACCTACGCTTGCATCTGATCGTGCATGATGACATGACCAAGAGCAACATAATGTACACTTGTTTGTGTGCACACATGTCTTTATGCGTACACGCACACAGACACAGTGATGGTCCTGAGTGCTCTGGTAGACGGGGCTTTCCAGAGCTTGTCTGAGCACTGATCACATTACTGTCTACTTAAAGCCCTTTGTTCCTCCCAGCACTACAAACACTGCTGTCTCTAAGGTGTGTGTGTATGTGTGTGTGTGTGTGTGTGTGTGTGTGTATGTGCGTGCGTGTGCTCATGTGAGTGTATGTGTGTCGAACACAGCAGCTCGAGACGACAACAACACACGCAAACACATAATGCTCCCTTCAGGATAATAGCCTTTCTTTATCTGTAGCTGCTCCTTTGCTCTCCACTCTCTCTGTCCTCCGCTATCCTCTTTTTTTTTCTCCACGCTTTCTCTTTGTCTTTCTGTTCATTTTCCTTCTGGATTTCACTCAGAGTCATCTCTCCTTTTGTAATCTCGTATCACTCTCTCCCTCTTACTATGGCCCTGTCCTAATTTCTCCTCTCCCATTGTTTTTTATTTTTTATTTTTTGCTATGTCTTAATCTTTTCCTCTCTGCGCTGCACACTTTCCCTCTCTCTTCCTGTGCTAATTTACCCTCTCCACCTATCTTCTCCCTCCTGCTCATCTAATTCTCCTTCACTTTTCACTGCTTCCTCCATGATTCACCTCTGTTGCTCCCCATCATTTACTCTCTGACTCAAACATTTTCTTCCCTCTCTTTAAACCTCCCTGTGTTTTCCCTTGACCTGTTTCTCCATCTACCTCCTTCTGCCTCCTTCATAATTAATCCCTTTCATCACCTCACTCTTTCCACCGTCTCTCTGTCTTTCTTTTGCTTCTTGGCTTCCTTCTTCACCTACTTCACCTTCCTGTTCATTTAACTTCCTTCTCCCCTTCTTTCCCTTTCCTCTTTCTCATTATTGATGTCCATCTTTCTCACCTCTTAATCCACTGATCTCTTTTACATCCTTTCTTCCTTTATCTTGTCTTCCTCTCTGTATGTGGTTTTGATTTAATTTACTTCCTCCCTTTTCTGTCTCTCCCTCATTCCAAACACAACCCCCACCTCCTCTTAAACTTTCCACTCTTTCTTTTGTTCCCTGTCACTTTCTCCTTCTTATTTTCTATCCATTTCTTCTTCTACCTGTTTTTTTTTTTCCTAACCATCCACCCTTGTATGACACCGTCCCTCTCCGACCCCTCCCTCCCCGCTCCCTTCTTTCCCTGTGGCCACAGCAGCAGCAGCTCCAGCACCTGTCTCATCACGCCCCTGGCATCCCTCTGACGCCACACCCATCAGGCCTGTCCCTGGGCGCGGGGGGCTCAGGGCTTCTTGCGCTGACAGGAGCCCTGGGGGTCTCGGCACACCTTGCCTCCAAAGATGAGCGCAACCACCTTGACCCTGAACATCTCAGAGGTAAAGAAGTAATTTTGAGTCTAATAATAAGATAAATAGTACATGAATGAAGTGAATAAGTTGTGTCTCTTAGACTAATTTTTTATCTTGCAACTCTGTCATGTCGTAGAAGAAGACAGTAGAGTGACAGTTTAAAGATCCAAACTTTATAGTAAGATTACTCTGATTGATAGTGGAGAAACACTGTGACGTTTGTAAATTTTGTAAGGCAATGCTGAAATGTTTTGATTTTGTAGTCCTCTAGTATATCATATTTGCTGTAAATAAATATGCATACATGCTTTTGTTTCAGGTCAGCACACAACAAAGGGTTTCATTATTGAAAGTCGTTCACGTTATTTGATATTTTGAGAAGATGTTGAGCAGGTTCACTACAAGTGAGGCAGAGTACTAGACTCCAGAATGAAACCATCACATATCACATACATATGAGTTATTGTTTTATTCATTAGATATTTGTATTTCTGCATGCTGTATGTTTAGTTCAATTTAATGTGTTCTGTACTAGAATGGGCAGAAAAATGAAATGACCACAGCTATAGAATAAGAAATATATCATTTTAGACTGGATAAAATGCAAAGCAGTACTATACATCATTTGTGTCAGGCCTTTTGTATCGTTTGTACAGTGGGTCACCTTTTGGACTGAAATTGAACCCTGTTGTTTAGATTGCTGTCATAATATGGACAGACTTATTCATAGCACTTGAGTAAATGTAGGAGAAATGCTTTCTACCGACGAACTTTCATTCACCCCGATAGAATATCTTATCTTTGCGCTCTGTTTCAGGCACCGAGCCAAGAGAGACTTTCTCATGAATAAACCGAGAGCTGGAAAAAAAAAAGTATAGAAAGAAGTGAGACTAAAGAGGGAAAGAGATAGAGAGATCAATGTGTTCATATTGCAGCATTAGGCATCTGTGTGAGAGCTTATGCATGTCTGCAGCTGTGTGTGTTTCTGTTCTTACATATGAGAGGAAAAATGAGTGAAAAGCAAGTGAGCGCTGAAAGAGGCAGCAGGGGAAGACAGCGAGCTTTGTATGGTTGGAGAACAGAGAGAGGGAAAGATAGAGAGGAGACTGGAATCAGGCACAATAGTGGGTCTGTATCTTTATTAGAGAGGAGCCGTCGAGGTTCAGCCTAACCTTGGCTGACTGGGGGACTGTTGTTATTATCAGGACTGACGTCAAACTTTCTCTCTTTTCCCCTTTACTCACCTCTCTCACTCTCTTTTTCTCTACTCTGCTGTCTTTTCCTACCTTTCTCCGCCCCATCCCAGAGGGAGCACCCAGCAGGGTGAGTAGTTGTGTATGTGTGTGTGTGTGTGTGTGTGTGTGTGTGTGTGTGTGTGACAGTGATAAACTGATGGAAATGGAGACGCACTGTAAAGAGGGCTCTAAAAACGGCTGCGTACTGCTGGAGCTCCGCCAGTAGTAGCACAGCTCAACACCAGCACAATAGCCGCTCGGCACTATCAACCTTGAGTGTCTCAAGGTTTTCTACATTACACATAGATCTGAGCTCACAGCATTTCACTGTTATCTGGAAGAAAGTGCAAATTGAATGAATGGATGAACAAGCAACTGCTTGTATTTCAGTGACACGAATGTTCTGGTAATCTACAGGACTTACAGAACAAGTGAAAGGATTAAAACCCAGCAAAAGCTGCCCAAAACACACCAGTTAGTGTCTGTAGAAATGAGCAAGTCTGGCTTGAAAATGTTGACTTGAGTTCAAGATGCATCCAGTATATAAAGCTACAGGAGGCTCCCTAATGTCTGATGTGAAAGAACCACCAAATGTTTCTCAACGGGTCACACCAGTGAAATCCATTTGAAAAGATGTTTCCCAACAGAACCTGCTCTGTTATATCATTGGTTAATATTTGGTGTAGAATTGCACAACTGCCTCTTCTCTAGAAGCGATCGGGAACAAAAAGGGCTGAGTCCTTCTGTCTTTGTTCAACTGGTGACCAACTTGTACCAAATAACCAAAATGTTGTTGAACATTAACAGAAGAATGATTTGAAGAGTCTGACAGATACATGCACCCTGACCTCCGACTAAAGTGTAAAAGACTGAGATATATCAATGTTAGAATTTTTTTACTCCCTTGTATCGATATCAGCAACGGCTGCAAAAATCAGTGGATCTTTTCCTCTTATACAAGTTCTGGTGAAAGGACTTTATATAGTGACTGAGATGTGACATGTTGGTGACTCAGGTTACCATTAGTGATGATGAAAACAAAACAAAATCCATCTTTAGAAAAATCAAGTTAATGCAACATACAGTTAACCATTAAGTGCATACAAGTGTTCATTTTGCCTCACAGGTTTTGCACATATTTTCTGTCACTGTAGTTAGAAGACCCTGTTAATCGCCTGGAGAATTAATGCAGTGCAAATGGCCTGATTGAAATTCAGTGGACGTCCATGGTTTGTCCTATTCTCTGTGGATGCTTTATGGAAGCCGTGTGAACACTCCCTTACTGTACTGGCTGCAGCGGGCAGCTGGGCTTCATCAGTGTAACTGTTGATAACACAGAGAAGAGAGGGGGTGGGTTAGAGGGAGATGGAGAGTGAAATTGGAAAAGGAAAAAGAGAGAGACACTAAAGAGGAAGAAAAAAAACTAGAAAAATAGGGAGAGAAGGTTGTTAAAAAATACCAGCAAGTCTTTGTTCTGGTTTTTATTGTGAAATGAAAATGATTTAAGAGGGCTACTGACTTAACTTTCCCTCCCTCTTTCTCTCTCTCTCTCTTTATCTGCAATGAAACCCTTAGCATAATTTAATTGCTAAACACAATGCTGACTGTTAAGCACCGGGAAAATATTTCTCTTATGAGTTAAGGTTTGTGGTGAACTTAGCCAAGCATTACGGCGTTTGGGAGGGAAAGGGAGGGGAGGGAGAGATGCATATCAATTGGCATTTGTCAGAGTAAAACATGTTGGAATTTTAAATGGAGGGGAAAAAAGGGACAGGGAGAGAGGAAGTCAGGAGAAGAGGGAAGAAGGCTGCGGAGGAGGAGAAGAAAGAAGAGAGGGAATTTTGTTTGAGCCGCACTGAGGTCCATTGTGTGGTTTTTCTCCTCTCCTCTGTCCAGCGCTCCTTCCTGTCGGCCCGTGGGCTCCTTCCTGTGTGACTCATTGGTGTGTTAAACCCTCACTGTTCTTGTCCTCCCCACAGCAGGGGACGGAGAATGACAAGTGGCCCTCACCGAACCTCTGGCCCCTGCCCCAGAGCAAACACAACACAATGCTTTGATGGGCTTTTCAGAGTGCTGAGCACCAGGCCGGGCTGTATTGTAAATATGCCGGCACAGCTTTATTGCCCAATAATGAGAGTCATATTTTACATGAGGACTGGTGTGTCGAGGGGAGGGCACTAATTAGCTGTATAGGCTGTCTTCTGTGCCTCCATGGTTACGTCTTCACCTGTGCTTACGCCTGCTGTTCTTTCTGTGTGCGTGTGTGTGTGTGTGTAATGTTGTCATGTGTGTTTTTTATGGGGCTTTCTGTTAATGTTTGTGTTCCTGCTTCGTGTGCTTTACCCGAGCCTATATCTACACTGTGACCTGTACATTGACGTATGTGGGTGTGCTTTATGTGTTTTATGCAAGTAAAAAGATGTTTCATGTCTTCCCCCAGAGTAAGTCAGCATCATCGACAGACAGCCAGCCACCTGAGGAGCGCCAGGGCCCGTCAGGAGGCTATTCCTCCTCTCAGGGAGGTGCTGAGGCTAAGAGGAGGCGCTGTGATGACAAGGAGCCGCTTGCGCCACACTCCTATGTACGTGATGTGTGTGTCCTTGTCCTTAAAATATAGGTTTGTAGCCACATGGCTACCCTGCATGGCCTTCAAACCATTGCTGGTTCGTTTCCAGCCGACAAACTTTGTTGATGCTGTACCTGTCTCTCTCCTATGTTTCATGTTTGCTTCAAATCAAATCAAATCAAATCAGTTTTATTTATATAGCCCAAAATCGCAGTCACATTGCCTCAATGGGCTTTACAATCTGTGCAGTGAACAACATCCTCTGTCCTTAGACCCTTGATTCGAGTGAGGAAAAACTTGCCATGTTGATGGAAAAAAGACCCTTTTAACAGGGTAAAAAAAAACGTCTTCTGCTGTCTTAAGGGCCTGTCTAGGTGAACAAGGGTAGTTCTAAAAATGCCTTTTCTGCCTTTCTTTTTCACGTAAATGTTGTTTTAGGTCACTGAAACCTTTTGTTAAACTCTTTCCCGAGTGGAGATACTCAGAAACTCCATTTTCTGTATTTACGTCTGGACTGGCAGAAACAGAGCTAATCGAAAACGATGACTGGACACCCACATTTGCTTCCTATGTTGGCTTTATTTGTATGTGTATCTTGCCAAAGGTGAACTTGGAGTATATGTTATAGATGATATGTAATTCCATTCATTCCATCAATGTACAAAGAGACATTGATAATACAGTCAATACAAAGGAGGGGAAGAAAAGGCTCCTGACAATGTTAATAAAAATAGCATTATCCCTAAATATTCTTTGAAGAGCAGTCATGTTTCTCTTCCTCATTCATAGTATTTTCTATAAACAACCACAGAGTTTACAGTCTGCTTTCTGTTTACACTGGCATGCCCATGGTATGCCCAGTATACATGATTGGCCATGTCGTATGTGTTTTAAGGTGTATTAGTATAAACCAGGACTCAGCAACCTGCGGCTCTGGAGCCACATGTGGCTCTCTTGCTCCTCTGCAGCAGGTCCATGTGACTTTGACAAAAAATGACATGAAAATGAATGATGCAGGTTATTTTTACACACGCTGCTGTAGGCCCAGAGTAATTCTTATGTTCATTGATTGTGGAAACGCATAGCCCACGCACAGTTTAGTATCTGTTCTAGCAAGCTGCGACTTTGTCAGTGAATTGAATGACCCTGAACTGATATTGTTGTGCTTTATGCTCAGGGCTCAGTATGAATTCTGTAAGAAAAGAAAAAAAAAGAGCATTACTTCACATTGAGATGGACAACTACAGTAGACTGTTTTTTTCTTTTCTTTTTTTTTTTTTTTTACTTTTACTGTTTTTAAAGCTAGACTGCTGCTACATGTTTTATTTTTTTTTTATTCAAGTCGCCTGCATATAGTTCTGTATTGCTACTCTATTCCACAGTAGGCCTACTGATGCTAGTGGATACTTTCTTCACCTTGCAAGTGTTTTGTTGGTTATAGCATTCCCCAGTAAAAATAACATATATTTAAACTTTTGCACCAAAACATGGTATTGCTGTCTTGGAAATGCCAAGTAAATAATGAGAATAAATAGCCCACTGCAGAGGAGCCACATGTGAAAATATTAACGAATGCTCTTTCGTGCCAATTTAGACTTTTTAGGCTGTAACTTGTGGCTCCAGACAGATGTTTTTACAAATGGCTCTTTTGATAGTAAAGGTTGCTGTCCCCTGGTATAGACAAAGATTATTTCTGAAAGCGCGCTAAAACATACATGCATAAATCCCTGTTTCTGTACTGACTTATGTACATGTGGACAAGGCCAAATACTAATAATACAAATACTCTTTAACAATGATGAAAGATTTTGAGCTTGAAGTGATACCTGGAAGGAAACTGAGAAGTTATTTTGTAGCAGCACATGTGGGATACAACAAGAAAAAATAAACATAAAAATGACAAATAATGTCAGAAAGTACATGTGCGTCTGGCTGCTTGCGTGTATATGTGGCATCGCCCATGACATTATAGCCCACGCAGGGGTCGGAGGCCTGTGGCCAATAAGAGCAGTGTTTGGTTTGGATGGGTCCAGTGAAGAAGAGCAGGGAGCCATAGGCGATGCAATGCCAGAGGAGAGACGGCCAAGGCAGATAGCTGTAATGAATTAGATGGCTGTGTGTTTGCAGTCTGGAGGATTGATTGACACTGGGTGTCCGTCTGCGCAAGATGGCCTCCAGCTAAATCAGTTTGGCATCCACAACCACAGTCCAAATCTTCCCATTAGTTCCGAGCGAGAACAAGCACGGGTAGTTTCCACTTTCTGAATGTTTTTTCTCTCTTTCTGTCTGTCGAGCAGCATTACAGCCCCCATTTCTCTCTGTTTGCGTTTTGTTCTTCTGTATCTCTCTCTGTCTCTTTATCACCGGCTCTCAATTTCTCCACTTTTCCCTCTCACTCTCACTTCCCTGTCTTCTTCCTGTTTTCTTTTCAATTTTAGTTTGTCTCTCATTTTCTCTCTCTTCTTCCTTTTACCTCTCTCCCTCCCCCTCTCTCACGTTCTCTCTCTCTCTCTCTCTCTCTCACGTTCTCTCTCTCTCCCTGTTTTTTTGTTCTCGGAATAGACTGTAGACGTACCCTGTTTTGGTTCTGTATAATTAGGTACTGATGTCACTCCACGCTGATGTCAATAGGAATATCAGGCCATGATCACATCAAAGCGCTGTTGCCATGGTGACTAAGTGCCATCATTCTCACCCCAGAAAAAGGGAGAGATAGATATAGGGAGATGGCTAGACGGGGAGCGAAAATGTGCCATGGATGGAGAAAGAGCAACAGTGTGCGTCTGTGTGTGTGAACGAGAGACGGATCGAAACAGTGTTTGTATGGAGATGTGTGAGACTATATGGTACACAGTGGTATGGTATCTCTGTGTAAATGTTGCATGGTGGGCAGCCAGTGGAAGGAAGCAAAGAGCAGCTCGTAGTATTGATATATCGATCCGTGTGTGGACTTGTGTGTGTTGCCAGCTTTATTATTAAAGTTCTCCATATATACACATACAGTATATATATGTGTGTGCGTGTCTGTGTGGGCGATAGAGAGATAGAACAGCGACTAATGCTGCCATCTTAATTTTTCTCTGCAGGACAGTGACGGAGACAAGAGCGAAGACAATCTCGTAGTGGACGTCTCCAATGAAGTGAGTGGGCTTTCACATTCTCACGCTCAGAGTGGCTATAATCAATAACGCATCACATGACTTCTTACACGTGAAGCTTGTAGCTTGCAGTGATAAATCAACTGAGAGCAATCACCTGACTCAGCTCTTCCCCTCAGCTCTACAGACTTTCACAGACTTTAAAAAAATAAAAAATTCACAGCCCACAACTTTACTGTTTTGTTTCACTCTCATCAACCTTGTGCTAAGCGACAGCAGGCAGCTGTTTTTCAGTGAAAAACATGTAATAATTTCCACTGTACACTACCTGCTCAGCAACAAATGGCACACAGACAAAGTTAGCAAACCAGCTGGTGATTGTTGTGCAGCATTATGAAGCTAAAGAGCCCGATATTTCCCTCAGGAGACCAAAACAGAGCTAAAAAGAGTGTAAATGTTGGTATCACAACAGCACGGTGACCAGAAACCTGACTACAAATTAACGCTAGTGTCTGCTGGGTGTGGAAATAGACAAGTTTTTGCTAAGAAATTTGCCATATCAGCAACAAAGGGTGCCTTAATCACCCACAATGGAAATTAGCCACTGATCGACATCACTGGAGACAATTTATCAGATTACACAGCTTCCTCTGGAGCCACAAATGGCTTTATACTACGTTTATACTACAGCTCTCCCCAAGACCTGTAAACACCTTTAATGTGTAAAAGTGGTAGAGTTGCCCTTTGTAATGTTACTGTTAGTGTTCTGTTTAGACGGTCCACAAGAGGCTAAAAACTGAATTATTCATTGATGATATGATTTCATTCATATTATTCACTGAACAAATGTATTTCAGAACTGCTGAAATAACAGCTTGGATCATCTATAAAGCTAAGTGCTCATTTATACAGCATAATCTGTGGTTGTGCCTTCTGTAAAGGAGAACATTTGTCTCACAGATGAAAATTAATCACACAGTAAACACTTTTTAACTACGATGGGTTGTTTCTTTTAATTCCTGAGCAAGCAAAGCTGGTAGAAAATGATTATGTTTGCAGCGTACCTGCAATATTATAATAAAGAAAGTGACCCATTGGGGACATATGGGTTATTTTCTGTACAGTCATTGCTTATTGGAAAAGTTTATTAATGAGCCAACCTCCCAGAAACTTCATCCACTGGTGACCACACTTGCAGAAATTTCCCCCGTCACAAAATAGTCAATAGTTTCTTCTGACTTCTTCAAATTAATATTCCACCTTCACTACCAATGTTTACTCACAATTTTCCATCTCTATGTCTGGAAAATATCTTAAGTCACTCACAGAACTCACACTTCACTCTCTCTCCCACACACCTCCTCACAGCTACGTCCTTGTGCAAGAGCTGTGCATCGCTGTCAGAGAAAGTATCTTTGATTTCCTTACAAAGCCACAAGTTACAAGCCGCCTTTATCCGACACAAGCTCCCTGACACTGTGTTGCAGCCCACACATGAATAAAGCATGAATGCAATGTTGGGAAGACCGGTGTTGCTCGCTGGAATGACTATAGATGTACTTGCCACAGCTTTGGAAACACCCTCTGTCCTCTCCATAAGCCTGTCTGGCTGGCTGTCGATAGTTCAGTTCACGCACAGATCTGGTTTTATGTGCACAGTGTAAATGTGTGAGGTCAGTTTTTTATATGTTTTATTTTGATTTGACTCATTCATTGTTTCTTTTAGTGTTTTGTGAGATTTGGTCTTTTTTTAATCCTTTTTTTTTTTTGTTTCTTTTGTTTGACCACTGAGGTTAGGGTTACCTTTATGTTTGACTCATTTAGTTTAATGCTTTGAGTATTTTGACAGTCTTTGATAAAGAAAATGTATCCTGACTTACTTTTCACATTTAGAGAAAGCCACAATTACACTTAATTGGAAAATTGCCTGAATAAAAGCCCCTTGTCTGAAGTAAAATACTGAATAGATTTAATATCCTAATTTGATAATTGATTATTTATTTGTTTTATTTTGGTTAGTTTGCAGGCAATGATTATTATTTTACTTCATACACTCCAGATTTTTTACACCAACTTGGCTTGAACTAACAATTATTCCCATTATTGAAAAATCTATTATTATTATATTTCTGATATACTAATAGTCTGATTGTCTGCTTGTTTGGATCTGTGAAATGTGAATTGAGTCAGCAGGTATGTAGCTAGTTTAGTTTTCCGCTGCACTTTCCTTGTAAATAGGAAGAGCTCCTATGTAAGCTCATTATCAGCCGCTGCTTTTTGTGTTGTGAATTGTGTCCATCCACATGAGCGCACACACCCACACACACACACATTCACAAATTCTTGGTCTACTATCTCTTCTGATCTACCACTTCTCTCTCTCCGACCTCTTGAAGCCTCTGTTCTTCGATCTCTTCACTGTCTCTTTTCTTTCCCCTCTCTCTCACCTCGCTCCACCTTCCCCCCTTTTCTCCTCCCGTCTTTCATTAGATAACTGCAGTCTAGTTCGTGTAATATATGCAAAGCCGTTTGTGTCCCTGGAATATTTTAGTTCTTTAAATACTTCACGCAGTGTACCAAAATATGTTTTATCTAAGCTCTCTGTTTTTGATATAGCACACAAAGAGCGGAACCGGTCTCTTGTGTGATTTGGAAACTGGTACAAAAGCAAGAAAGAAGAAAAATGTGACAAATGTGGGTAATGGCAGAAAAAGGGAGGGAATTTCTCCCTTGTGAACGGTGTGTGTGTGTGTGTGTGTGTGTGTGTGTGTGTGTGTGTGTGTGTGTGTGTGTGTGCATGTGCGTGTGTGCATGCGCACATGGTGTTTTATAGGGAATGTATACGCATGTATTTGAACTTACACGGGGCCCCGTGTACATGTGTGCATTTCTTTTTGCCCATGAGTGTGTCTGTGTGTGGTTGTTTGAGTATATGATCGTGTGTGTGTGTGTGTGTGTGTGTGTGAATGTGCGTGTGTGTGCTAAGCACTAAAATGTCTGTGCTGATCACTGTGACCCAGTGAGAAGTGCTTACTCCAGCACTCTGCTCTGTTCTGGGGGAGGCAGCGCTGGCTCAACAGTGGCTCCAGTGATGAAAGCAGCTGTAACAGCAACATTATCTCCAGGTCCAAACACTACTGTACCAGCGACAGTGACAATCTCTACTGTTTCATGTAAATGTTCCCTGAGCCCTGAACTCCTTTACAAATCAGAATACAGACTGTGACACGGGAGTTTATGCTGCATCCGTTAAGTGAGAATCTGCAGCATTATGTATTTGGTATTTTGAGACTATGCTGGCCCACAGAAAAGATGTGTTTTGCTGGAGAAACTGCCGTTTTTTGACTTAAAGAAAATGAAAGACAAAGTAAAGGAAGAACAGGGAAGCTCCCATGGTGGCTAGAAATATAAAAAATATAGAAGTAGACAGTAGAAGAAAGGAGAAGAAGAAAAAAGAAAAAGACAATAAGTGTGCATTACAAAATGCAAAGGGCATATTATTTCAGGTGAGACATTAAATATGGAATTGCAGTTGGAGTAGTAAGGTGGTATCTTTAACGTTTTGTCAGTCATCTGCACAGTGATTTATATAATTATCAGGAAGGATTGTTCAGTGGGAAGTCATGGTAAAAAACATCTCACCCATTTGTTGCATTGATTGCGAGGCAGCATCATTCACATAGAAACTAAAAAAATCTTCCAGGAAATTGGTCGGATGCAGTCAGTTCAATTGACGTGGTGCTTTCAAGTTCTTTTAATGAAAAATATGGTGCAAGAATAAATATATGTAGTGTGTGTAACATGTGCTTGTGTATGAATGTGTGCAAGAATAAATTAGGGTAAACAGGCTAGTAACCATGGCAACAACTATGCAGGGTAAGGCTTGAGTCAGGTTCAGATGCAAAAAAAAGACAGTTCAGGTCTAGTCTGAACAGCATTACGTACTATACACACAGATATACATGTTTTATAGGCAGCAAAGTATATGGAGTACAGTATAAAAACACTACTACTGCTACTTTAAGGACAGGGATCCCTCCTTTAA
Source organism: Lagodon rhomboides (assembly GCA_039737535.1). Classification (NCBI taxonomy): domain Eukaryota; kingdom Metazoa; phylum Chordata; class Actinopteri; order Spariformes; family Sparidae; genus Lagodon; species Lagodon rhomboides. The sequence goes on along the minus strand of CM077789.1, from coordinate 13,725,466 downwards.
AGAGAAAAGGTCATCATGATGAAGTGCTGTAAAATGGACCTGAGGATAACACTGAACAATATGATAGTTGAAGCACTGTGTGAATCTCTGAGACAGAAGAGAAATGAGCACCCGTTTACACTTTCAATAAGTTTTTCCTTTCTCTTTGTCATTGAGGAGCCAAACTCTCCTGTGGGCAGCCCTCCTCACTCCCCCCACGGCAACGGGTTAGACCGAGCTCCTACCCTGAGGAAAGAGCTCCCGGGCTCCTCTAGCACAGGAGAGGGCCCTTCTACCCCAAACCCCCGCAGCCCCACCCCAGGGAAATCCAAGGACCCTGCACAGGTAAGATAGATAGACCGTCAGGAATTATTCTGTCTGCTTTTTCCCTTTGTGCTAATGTATTACTGTAATTTTTAACATGTTTAATACGATTTTCAGGCGTTTTTCTGTAATAAAATGATGTCTTTTCACATCGTACCCTAAGGTTGTCCATTCCTGTTACATGTTACACCATCATTTATGGTGTTTCACTTTGGGAATAAAGGCACTTAAAAACTGTACAACCCATAACACTTGTACAGCAACTAATCCCTGTCCTATTAAACTAAATTTTGAGCTGCCACATGGATCACTAGCACAGATACCTGTGGCTGTAGGACTCAGACAGATTCTTCTATTATCATTAAGATCAGTCAAAAGCTGACAGTTAGTGTAATAAATGAGAACTTAAAGGTCCCATGACCGATCAGCCATGTGTTTTATTTTTTTTATATATCTCGTATGACTTCTCTACAGATGGATAAGTCACAGTCACCACTGTCCAAGTCTGGCACCCCCTCCCCGTCCCATCGTGAGGCCCTAACCCCTGGAGCACCAGGAGCTCCAGGAGCCCCTGGTCCCAGCACCTCCTGCCTTCGTCTGGTCAGCAAAGCAGCATCCAGTGCAGACCCCCTCGGTGAGACTGTTAAACACGCTTGAAAACAGATAGTTTTGATATTCTAACTGTTACATACATTTATTACGTTTTTATGTAACCACTGATTCAAAAAGTTACACAGCATGACATCACTCATTACTTGACATTTATCTCTTGGACCAAAGAACTCCTTGAATTTGGCTGTCATGTTCCTGATGGGATTTGCACCCAGTCTACCTCTGCCCCTCATACCATGTCCTCTCGACCCTCTGTTTTCTTTCCGTTTCCTCATTTGTTTATGCGATGACATCACTATTGCCTTGTGAGTTACTGTTTTCTTGCCAAAAGCTCATCCCTGATGAGAGCAAAGTAAAACGCAACAAACAGGATTGACATTTTGAATATTTAAAGATAACAAGTGAGATCCCCCTGACTGTATCTGTTACCATTGTGCTCTTGAGCAGGGCTCTTAACTGCTACCTGCTCCTCTGTGGCCAACAGTGAAAACTATCGTTGTACTTGACAGCTCCTTGGTCCAAAACTTAAAACTAATAAACTCTAATAAAAGAAAAAGATTTCCATTCTTCTCAGCCCCTCTATGACGGTGCTTGTGTGTTGTTTGCCCTCTTTATTTCCATCCTTCAATCCTTCCCTCCTCTTCTCCCTCCCTCCCCAGCTCTCCGCAGTCCCATGTCTGTGCCCCCCGGTTCATACCCGGCTCATTTTGGCGTGGTGTCCCACGCAGGACTGAATGGGGAGCTTGCCAGCCCAGGAGGTTTCGGCGGGGCTCTGACTCTCTCCCCACAAATCAGCGCAGCAGCCAACGCCTACTCCCGGAGCCCCATGGTGAGTAAAGGCCAAATTATTCTTCCCTGTCAAGGTTTGATTTATAGTTGAGCATCAGATCTAACCCTCACACTGTCATAGCACTGCTGAAATACAGATGAATGTGCTCTGCATTATCAGGTAGTGTTGCACATTCATTTTATACTCAAAGTTATGATGTCCAGCATCAGCAGCATAAACACAATGCAGCCAAGCGGTCTAATCACAATTTTTACTGTCTCCTGCAGCCCACGTAGCGATGACATGTAGTTACATTTTTGTTGACGTGCATGTGAGCTGTTGCGGGACTGTTGTGTAATGTAGCCGCAGCACGAAGCTCCCACAAGACTTCCACATAATTCAGCCTTAAGACAGGATGTTCACTGCAGTGCCCTGTTCACCACCCTGTCATCACACTGGGGAATGGCAGTATGCTCACAACATCACATATCAGTGTCAGCACACTCGCACACTTCAGCACAGTTTTCACAGTGCAGACTTTTGTTACACTCTGATCGCCCCATTGTTTTGATTCTGCTTTAAAGTAGAACGATTCTGTCTTCATAGATTTGTTGTTATAGTCACATGTAAAAAAAAAATAGATTCTGTTGAATGAATATGTTTTGTATTTACTTACTACACCTTTTTTAATGATTCTGCCTTCAGGCTGATAAACAGTTGCAGCTTTTTTTTTTTTTTTTAAGTATTTTTTTGGCCTTTATATGGCTGACAGAACAGCTCAAGATACGACAGGAAACAAGATGAGAGAGGGGGAGTGACACGCAGCAAAGGGCCCCAGGCCGGGACTTGAACCCGGGGCCACTGCAGCGAGGCCAAAGCCTCTGCATATGGGACGCCCGCTCTACCAACTGAGCTCTAAACGGCGCCCCAGTTGCAGCTTTTTAAAAGTTTCTTGTTTTGTTTTGTCTTGTCAAGCCATTAATTGTGTCGCCACTCTTTTGTCCCCACCAGGTGGCGTATGACTCTCGGTCTCACCTGAGGGCCCCAGGGCTGTCCTCTTCTCTGCCCGGTTCCTCCGGTGGCAAACCGTGAGTTTGTGTTTCTGTAACGCATGCATCCATCCAGTATGGGGATGAAATTTGAAAACATCTGATGCAGTGTCATCCGTCTATAATACATTTTGCAATGAAACTGGGAGGTTATGTGAATTTGGCTGACAAATGTTTAAAGCATTTTGCTACCACAAGAGTTTTCATATTTAGCTCTGTTACTTGCAGTATATTCCACTGTTACACAAGGCATTCAAATAGTTAATTTTCTTTTCTATTAATAGGGATTATTAATAAATGAAATATGTGAAAATAGAGCAGGATAATCATGTCAGGCCAGGGAAAATAGTTATACACAGACGTCCTCCAAGCTGCTCGCTTTGTATTTTCTGTATACTCTGGCCTTTCAGTGCTGCACATTGACCCTGAACACTGTAGATACTATGGAAGTGTCCAGATCATCAACACACACTTGCGCACAGTCCATTCGGCTCTGCTGACTGAGAATATTGTGTTGTTTTTGTCATTTGTTGCAGAGTAGCAATTCATTCTTGCGGTGCTAATTTGAAATCATAAAACAGCCTTGGCTTCCAACCGCTCCAGTATTGATCGGCCATTAGCAATGCCACAGTGACTCTGCCCTGTAACACAATCTGCCATTATGCATTCCCGCCCACAGCTACAGTGGACCAAGTAATTGCCAGGGTTCGGGCAAATATCACTAGAGTTGCAAGGCCATTAGGGTGTCGTCAGATTTCACAACTTTGCGCTCTGACTTGTGTGTGGATGTATATTTACCTGTAGCTCCTCTGCTTTCACTTGCTCATTGATTGATTGATTCTGTCTTGTCTTCTTCAGTCCTTCCATTTCCTTCCTGCTCGTCTAAACTCTTTATTTTTAGCTCTGGCTCTTCAGTTCTAAAGCATTTAAATATTTCTGTTCTCTTCTCTCTCTCTCTCCTCTCCAGCGCCTACTCGTTCCACGTGAGCGCAGACGGTCAGATGCAGCCGGTGCCCTTTCCTCCTGACGCCCTTCTGGGCCCGGGAATCCCACGACACGCCCGTCAGATTCACAGCCTGAACCACGGAGAGGTGGTGTGCGCCGTCACCATCAGCACCTCGACACGCCACGTCTACACCGGAGGAAAGGGCTGCGTCAAGGTGTGGGACATCAGCCAGCCGGGAAGCAAGAGCCCCATGGCCCAGCTGGACTGTCTGGTGAGCCACGAGGAATGATATCAAACAGGCAAACACACAAGTGTTAAAAATAGAAGTGCTTACATCGAGGAACATTCACATCAGGCAATGCAAAACAAACGTGTACGTTTAGTATATTCACTGAGCTGATTTGTTTTTATTGCCTGTGTCATCTTTCCTCCCCAATTTCGCAAACTGACATCAAAATGTCCACATTAATTTCCTTAATATGCCCAATCATGTCACCATCTGTCCCATCAACACTTTTTTCCCCTTGTCCACATCAAGCGTAAGCTAACAGTGTTTTCTTCTTGTCCAATCAGAACAGAGATAATTACATCCGCTCCTGTAAAATCCTCCCCGACGGGCGAACCTTGATCGTCGGCGGTGAGGCCAGCACGCTGTCCATCTGGGATTTGGCCACGCCCACCCCTCGCATCAAGGCGGAGCTGACGTCATCCGCTCCCGCCTGCTACGCTCTGGCCATCTCCCCAGACAACAAGGTCTGCTTCTCCTGCTGCAGCGACGGCAACATCGTGGTCTGGGACCTTCACAACCAGACTCTGGTCAGGTAAGAGGAGAGAGGGAGGCGAGGACGCTGGAAGGAGAAAAAGCACATTAAAAAAAAAAAGACTCCACAAATAGATCGTAGCCAGGGGAGAGCACAGAGGGGAGAGGGAGTGAAAGGCTGGAAGATGTGGAAATATTTCAGTAACTTCTTGAGGAGAGATGAGGAAAAGAGAGAAAAGGTGATAAAATATGGAAGAGGGAGGGAGGGAAAATCGTTGCAGTCTGGGATTTCCTCAGCTGAGGTAAAGGTGTGTGGGGGGAGGTGAACTAGCCTTAGGAGATATGGGTCAGATGAAACATCCAAATTCTGTCTAGGTAGGAGAAAGTGGAATTGAGGGAGTTGAAGAGGAAATACTGTGGTAAGCAAAGGAGGAAGAGGAGAGACAGGAGAATTAGGTGTAGGTGGGGTGAAGGCCGTAGATGCTACAGGGAGGGAAGGATTCAAAAATATTTGTTCTGACACCTCCAGGAGGAAAAAAGAAACAAAGAAACACACAGGATGCAGAGTCTGTAGAGTGTTTGTGCGTCTCCCCTCCGCAGGCAGTTCCAGGGCCACACAGACGGGGCGAGCTGCATCGACATCTCCAACGACGGCACCAAACTGTGGACGGGAGGGCTGGACAACACGGTCCGCTGCTGGGACCTCCGGGAGGGACGCCAGCTCCAGCAACACGACTTCACCTCGCAGGTAGAAATACACACGTGCACTCTCAGGTATACAGCTCAACACATGCACAAACTGCGGCAGGAACAGGTACAACAGGGCTGCAACTAGTGATTATTTTCACGATTAAAGGCTATAAAATGTCTGAAAAATGCTCTACATCCACACAGTGCTCACCTCACAAGTTGACACATCCATGTGATTTCACCTTACAGGCGTTCTCACACACACACACACACACACACACACACACTGCCTCTCTCACCCACTCCTCACCGTCAGAGCGCAGCTATGGAGTTGACCGCCGTTTCGATCCGGCATGTAATGACTTTCTCCGCCACTTTCCCCCCCTCTTTCTCTCTCTTTCCCTACCAATCTATTAACTCACTCTATATTAACCTCCATCCATTCTTTCGTTTTTTTAAACTTTCCACCATCTTTTCCTCCTCTTTGTTCTCACTCATCATCTTTATCTCGATACGCTTCGTTCCCTCATTCCTACTAAATTCCTTCATCTGTCCTCCTTACTTCCCTCCATTGTTCTCCTTCTCTCATCGACCTTATCTCCTTTCCTCCCTCATCCCCCATTCCCTCACATCATCTCCCCCATTCCCCATTTTTGTTTTCATTTCTGCACCATTTATCTTCTGCGCTCGCCTCCTCTGTGTTTTTTCCCCTCTCCGTTTTACTTCCACTCCTTCTTCCTGATTCCTCTCCTCTCCGTCTTTGTCTCCCAGATCTTCTCCCTGGGCTACTGTCCGACAGGCGAGTGGCTGGCTGTGGGAATGGAGAGCAGCAACGTGGAAGTCCTGCACGTCTCCAAACCTGACAAGTACCAGCTGCACCTGCACGAGAGCTGCGTTCTCTCCCTCAAGTTCGCCTACTGCGGTACGGACACATGCGCACAACGACTTGGATTGGTTTCAGCGCTTTCCCCTGCTCGCTGCACACACATTATCGTGCAGTTAATAAACAGTACATTGTGCCTCAAATCACCCCCTTTTCCTTTTGTTTAACACGCAGCACTGTGTTTTCTGTGTTATTTCAGGCAAGTGGTTCGTGAGCACAGGAAAAGACAATCTGTTGAATGCATGGAGGACACCATATGGAGCCAGTATTTTCCAGGTGAGAGTTGAGCGCATCGTTCTGAGGCTGTTTACGCTCTCTGTATACACATATTCCAGCCTACGTATAAATATGTGTGTGTGTGCATGTGTATCTGTATTTGGGGCTGCAGAGTCATCTGTTAGTCAGTGTGGATAGTGTTGTCGAAGCTATCTCTGCTTCCTGTTCTGGTACCGCACACTCACGTACACACACACACACGCACACAGCAAGCCCTGGAGGCAAAAGAGAGAAAAAGATGAGGGAGTTCAGAGGGAGAAAGCGAACGATAAACATTTTTTCTTTTTTTTTTATTCCAGGTTTGTTGATCCATAGTGACTTGCAGAGGTTTATCAGAGAGTGCAGGCTGCCAAACACGCAGTAACAAACACACACACACACACAAAAAACACAAAACAAATGTAATAACTCCTCCGTGATCACTCGCTCCGTTTGAGGAAATGTTGAAACATGAATATGCAGGGGTGCAATATTTTTAGCTGAGCCAGTTCATCTGGGTGTGAATGAAACTAGCATGGTACATTTAAGGTGAGCGGTGTTTGTGTGTGTGTGAGTGTGTCATATTTCTGTAAGCTACAGTGGGCAGCAGGTTTGGCGGCTCCTGTCTCTTTCCCTGCGGACTGAAAGGAGAATGTTGGCTATCTGCTTTGTTATCCAAATGCCAAACGTTTCCCCTGCCAAGCAGCTCCCTCCTGTCACCGTGTTATACAGAGCTGCTTTCTCTCGCTCCTCTTCCTCCTCTCGGGTTTATCACTGTCCTCTTCAGCCTCTGTCTCCTTTCTTGCTTTCTTTCTTTCTTTGTCTCCTTGTTTGTTGTTGTCCTTTTTCCTCCCTCTCTGTGCTCAATCATTTTTATCTTTCTCTCCCACTCTATCTGTACCACTACCCTCACTTTTTTCTCTGTCCTTGTTTCTTGGTTTGCAGATACTGTGTGTGTTTTGCAGCCAAGAGAGCTGATTTGTTGATTTTGTAATTTCACCCTCAGTTATGATGTAAATTTGTGGACATATGATGCAAGCTTTGCGTAAGGAACACCGAGTTGCCAAGTTTGTCTGGGTCAGGCTGCATCACCTTGCATCACAGGGCCAAATAACAGTCGACGTCATGTGGTATTTTAGTTGTTTCCTTCCACAAAGTCAGGTTGGCTTTCCTTTTTAGTAATCTACAAGTTACCGAGACACTCGGTGCTTAGATGGTTCATGGTGTTTGTAATGCTCACGGGTGTTCATATAATCTGCAACAGTCAATCATCATTGTTCAACCAAAAGTGCCAAATCTTCTTAAGTTTCGCTCTCTGTCTCATGTGGTGGTAAACAAAGAATCTGTTGGAATGTTGATTAGATAAAGTAACAATCAATTAAGTAGCAAATGAGCCATCATAAGCTCACTAAATAGTACATACTGTATGTAGATGGACAGGAAACATTCAAACAAAGTAGAATAAAGAAGTTTCTTTTTGGATGTGGCACACAGATGTGATGCCAGAAGAGGGTTTTTTTTTTTCTCCTTAAATGTAAATATTGTTCTTTTAAGTTAGTGTGTTTGGTGAAGAGGAGAAGCTCCCTGTGCAGATAACAGTATGAACACAGTCTGTCTTCTTTAGATTTTTAGTTTGTTGTAATTTAACTTGATCCCTTCCTGACGGTCCCTGGTGGTGTTTGGTTTGATTTAATGAAAAGATTCTAATATGTTCATAAATATACAACATAACAGAGTCATCAGAGGTGGACCAACGAAGTGGACTTACTCCTAGCGTTGTCCCTAATGTTTGCACAGTTGATTACAGCTGCAACTAATGAGCATTTGAGTTTTTCGATTAATCTGTCGGCCATTTCCTCAATTAATCAATTAATTGTTTGGTCCATAAAGTGGTGGAAAATAGCGAAAAATGTTGATCACTTCTTTTGCAAAGGCCAAGATGACATTTTGAAATGTCTTGTTTTGTCCATAACCCAAAGAGATTCAGTTCACTGTCATAGAGGAGTGAAGAAACCAGAAAATATTCACCTTTAAGAAGCTGGAATCAGAGAATTTGAATATTATTTATATATATATATATATATTTTTTTTTTTTTCAAAAAAATGACCAGAAGCGTTTAATTTTATTTAAGAATAGTAGACAATTAATTGATTAATCGACTAATCCTTGTAGCTATACAGTTCATCATTACAAAGATGGAGACTCCTGAAGAAGTGTTTTCTGAAGAACAAGAGCATAAATGGATAACATTTTAATCAGAATGCAATTAATATAAGAAGTATCAGAGACACACAGAGAATCACATAATAAACACTGTAGCATGAGAGGATGTTAAGTCTCTGACTATCAGGTCAAGTGTTCCTCCACGTACCTTTGTTTTCATATCTCTCTGTCCCACTTCATCTCTGGCTCGTCCAAACTCACCGGTGGCTTCATGACTGACAGCCCTGCTGTCCCTGTAGCAGGGAGGGAGGGAGGAGAGAGGAGGAGGGGTCGACATGAGAGTTGTGGACGGAGCAAAAAGGAGAGCCCAAGAAGATGAAGTGGGAGGAGGTGGAGGAGGAGAGTCTGTGAAGAAAGGAAGGAAGATAAATGATGATAGAGCAGTGGGAGGCAGAGGGGGGAGGTGGAGGTGGACGGGGAGTAGAAAGAGCTTTAGATCATCTAAAGCCAGGTGCCCAGGTCTGGCTCTCAGCACGGAGGAGAAGAAAGGGGAGGAAAGAGAGGATTGTACATTTTGCCAGTTCATGCAGACGAGCAGACTTGTGCTGCTTGTGACGCTTAAACCTGCAGTTAATGAGGCTGCATCTCTCCGGAGGAAAAGAGAGAGTGCAGCGTGTCTCACAGTGAGGCAGACGAGTGAGTCAGCATCCTGGAGCTGTGGAGAGTCTGTTTGGAAATAATTGCCGACTGTTTTTGAAATGCAAATATGTCTTGTATGATTGAGTATTAAGTGATGAGTCATATCTTTTCTGACATCTTTCTCTTTGTGTTTGTCTCTCTCCATCTGTCACCATCCATCTATCGTCACACCTCTCTCTCTCTCTCCGTCTCCCTCCTGGGTTTGTCTCCCGCTCCGCTCGCTCGCAGTCCAAGGAGTCCTCGTCCGTGCTGAGCTGCGACGTCTCCCCGGATGACAAGTACATAGTGACGGGCTCCGGGGACAAGAAAGCTACGGTGTACGAGGTGGTGTACTGAGGGCCGGGACGAGATGGGAAGAGACAGGACGGAGATTTTTGGGGTGTTTTTTTTTTTTCTTTTTTGTTTCGGAGGATGGGGGAGGATGACCAGTTGGCCTGCCAACCGCTCCTGATCCTCACTTATTCAGCAACAGCAGCACCCCCGTCTCAGTCCTCCTGGCCCTCACCCCTAATACATCACCCCCTCTCCCCCCTTTTTTTGCTGTGATATAAGCTACTGTGGAGGCTCCCAAATGCCACCTCCCTCCTCCCCCCTTCCACTCTCAGCCCAAGGATGAGGCATGATAGCAGCGAGAGAGAGAAAGGGAAGCAGCGAGATAAGAAGGACAAAGGAAAAGGGCGGTGGAGCATAAAGATAAAGTCAGAAAGCGAAGAGAGGGAAAGACAAGAAGGAGGAGAGAAAGCGAGAAGGAAGAGAAATGACAGGGAGGAAGAGGAGGAGGGGGGAGGAGGAGGAGGAGGGTGGCAGGGTAATTAGGGCTGTTTCCTGATTAAGAGCTCAGTGGAAGGGAGGCCCCCAGAGGAGGCGCGGAGCGGCACTGTGGGAGCGCCAGCCAGGAGCACTGATACCACACAATCGATTCATTAGCCAGACAGTGGAAGCCTTAATGAGGCTGACGCCGCAGCTCGCTCTCCCCAGCGAGAGGTGTCAGGAGCTGGGGAACGATGACGCTCCGAGATGGAGGGGGGCCGCTTCAGATATCCTCACACACTGACATGAAACGCAGACCCGCTCACAAACACGCAGCTACACACGAGGCACACGTCATCGGGCGAGAGTACACACACACACACACACACAAACACACTCGGATACACCCCCTTGAGGTAATCCTATGAAGACAGAAACACACACACACAACACACAGAGCACCCAATTAAACATTCATCGCAGCGCTCCCCGTCTCACTGCTTAATATCTATTTTATTTTGGTCTGACAAAGGCAGCGTCTAATGAGCAGCCGAGTCAATGGGATTCTCCCAGGGCCCACAGACACAAACAGAGAACATCAGCCGAGCTGTTCCCTCTAATTCCTCTGGATTGTTCTCCTGACACCGGGCGCTGCACTCACTCTCATTAAAGGCACTGTCAGCTAGATGAAGTAGCAGCACGCCAACTTCACTGTAAGGCAGACAAGAGGGCAAATTAACACCACCCGATTACGCCGCCATCAGCAGCCGACTAAGCAGCGACTTATCCGAATCCTTTCAAATTTTATGCAACCGGTTGCTGTTTTCATTTGCAAAGCAGATGAGATTACATGTTTATCAGAGTCTTTATCTCCGTCTCTGCCTGCCTGCTGATGTGCTAGTGTTCTCTGGCTAACTCTTGTTCAGTAAGCTATTGATTGCTGTTAATTGAGATACTAAACACCTTAAAGGAAAAGTTTGACGTTTTGGGGAAAAAAAAACTCTTATCAGCCCTCTTGTTGATATTTAGATGAGAAGATTGATTCCAGTCTCTTGCTTGTAGGTCAAGTATGAAGCTACCGGCAGCAGCATGCTAACCCAGCTTAACATAAAGACTGAAAAGAGGCAAACAGTAACAAACAGTTCACCAGTTAGTTATATCTTGTTTGTTTAGCATACTCTGTCTACTTTAAAACTGCTCGGTTAGGTTTAGACCCCAAAACTACTCGGTTAGGTTTAGACCCCAAAACTACTTGGTTAGGTTTAGACCCAAAACTACTCGGTTAGGTTTAGACCCCAAACTGCTCGGTTAGGTTTAGACCCCAAACTGCTCGGTTAGGTTTAAACCCAAAACTACTCGGTTAGGTTTAGGACCCAAAACTACTCGGTTAGGTTTAGACCCTAAACTACTCGGTTAGGTTTAGACCCTAAACTACTCGGTTAGGTTTAGACCCTAGAGACTACTCGGTTAGGTTTAGATCCCAAAACTACTCGGTTAGGTTTAGACCCAAAACTACTTGGTTAGGTTTAAGCACCAGAACTACTCGGTTAGGTTTAGACCCAAAACTACTCGGTTAGGTTTAGGACCCAAAACTACTCGGTTAGGTTTAGGACCCAAAACTACTCGGTTAGGTTTAGGACCCAAAACTACTCGGTTAGGTTTAGACCCTAAACTACTCGGTTAGGTTTAGACCCTAAACTACTCGGTTAGGTTTAGACCCTAAACTACTCGGTTAGGTTTAGACCCCAAAACTACTCGGTTAGAGTTTAGGCCCTAAACTACTCGGTTAGGTTTAGACCCAAAACTACTCGGTTAGGTTTAGGCCCCAAAACTACTCGGTTAGGTTTAAGCTCCAAAACTACTCGGTTAGGTTTAGGACTCCAAAACTACTCGGTTAGGTTTAGGACCCAAAACTACTCGGTTTTGTTTAGGACCCAAAACTACTCGGTTTTGTTTAGGACCCAAAACTACTCGGTTAGGTTTAAGCTCCAGAACTACTCGGTTAGGTTTAGGAAAAGATCTTGGTTTTAGTTCCAATAAGTTCCGCAAGCAAAAGTGAATATAGCAAGAAGGTCATGGTGGATAGGGAGGACTGTCACACAGGAGACAGGGGTTAGTTTCCTGTTTGAAACCAAACTATTTTTAACCCAAACCATTATTTTTCTCTTTTTTCATCATTCTTGAAATATCCCACGATTGTCAGAGTAAACAAACATATGAATCAAATTTCTCTGTATTACTACATTCTACAGCGAGAGAGTTAACATGTTCTGTCCCAGGAACACGACCACAACAACAGCTCAGTAACAGCTCTTTAATCTGTCCTTATGGTTCAGATTAAAGAAAACCAGACCTAAAGTTTTGGTTAGTGAGCTCATGAGCGGCTGGTTGGTGGATTTTGTTACCTTTGGGCAGAGCCAGGCTGGGAGCTTTCCCTCATTTCCGGTCTTTATGCTAAGCTAAACTTACCGGCAGCTGGCTGTCGCTCTATCTTTACTCTACAAAGGTAAGAGTGGAATCATCCTTCTCATCTAACTTTAAGCAGAAAGCGAATAGGCTTTCCAGATTTTCCAAAATGTCAAACTCTTTCCTTCAAACCAGATTCTTACTTTTTTCGACCCTCCTTGTATCATATCCCAAAACCGGCAGGCAAACTGTGTATCAGAGCGCTCTGCTTCTATAGAACATGCGTCACCAATGTGTAGACTTTAAAAAAAGGCACATTTCAAGCTTTTCTTTTATTACTCATTTATTTCAGTATTTTTTATGAATAGTGATTGCTCGTCTTATGTACTGATATGTTTATGTATTGGGGTTTGCCCATGACTGCGTTTCGGGTTCGGGGGGAGCAAACAGAGAGGGATGCACTCACACATGGTGACGTATACAAAATCAAGTGGGGCACAGACAGGGGATTATATTTTTGTTCTTTTAATCTTTTTTTAATTTCAGAACTGTGTTTTTTTTTTTTTTTTATCCTTGGTGATGGTGACAGGCAGAGGGTGTCCAACATCAGCACTCCCATGTAAAGAAAAAGAAATCCTCTGTCTTCTGTTTGTTGTTTTTGTTTTTATTCCCTTCATTTCAACTGTGCTAGTCAATGTGCTATAGTCTGTTTTCAGTCCTTATCGTGCAACTGAGCTATGTCTCTGCTGAGTGTGTGGTCCGTGTACAGCGGGCGCCGGCTGCGACGTGACGATACAGATTAAGCCATGGGAAAGGTCCCACTTTTTACTGCATGCAAAACACTCCACTCGTGCTAATAGAACAAGACAAATTATTCAGCGGTGTAACAGCTGCAGTGTTACAGAGGGACGAATTTTACTTTACAGTATGCAAATTATCTCCAGTTGTATAAACTTTTAGCAAGATTTGTCATGTTGGTCGCTGCAGCGCTAGAGCAGGACAGAAGAATCATGGGGGACTCCGACAATGGCTACTGTACCAGCGAGGAGTCAGAGATCATCTGTACAGTTCAATGCCTTCGCCTGCCTCTTTCCCGTTCTGCCAGTCAGCCACGGGCAGACCTGAATAAGCTTGTATACTACTCAGAGCGATGCTGTATAATGGCTATGCATTTGGTGGTATAGTGTGAATATTTGGGACATTGTATTTGATACTCTTCTTCAACTGTCAGTAGCGTCTCTCCCCCTCCTCTGCCTGTGCTTTCTCTGTTCCAACACTATAAAAAGTTTGTTTTTCTGTTTTACAAGCCCGTGTTTGGTTTCTCTTTTAAAAAGCCAAGGAACTTTCCTTTTTTTTATTATTATTATTATTATTATTAAATGCACCGTGTCTTATTCCCTCCTGATGCATTTCCCATGTGCTGTACATGAAATACTATGTGTGAAAAATAAACCAAACTTGTGTTCATCCTTTCAGGTGTCTGCCGTGTGGATCTGTTTTAAATGCCCATATTTCTTCCTCAACACCCTCCATCAGCTACCAAAACGAGGAAATAAACCTGTCGGGAGAATGTCAAACTTTTCAGAAATCTGCAAAAAACGGAATTTAAAAGCTCTCAGCTGTTGGACTTTCACCAATGATTTTATCAAACCGAGGACATAGTCCGGCCCGTCACAGAAACTAAAAGACAAAATCGGTGATTCACAAACACTGACGATACACTGCGAAACTCATTAAAGGGACAGTTCAGCCAGAAAATAAATAAATAAATAAAAATTCCAAACTCAACAGCAGTGGCTCTTTCCAAAAATCATGCATGTGTGCGTGTGTCTACTCATGGACGAGAGGCTAGCACTTATGACATGGCGTAATGTAAACGTTATTGGCTGATCTGTGACCTACGGTCCTGATCACGCTTTGAAAATTATTTAAAGAAGTGTTTTTGTTTCGTTTTCGTTGCGTGTCCTAAAACGTATGGAGACACATTTTTGGGTAAAGCAATGTGTTGCCCCCCTGCAGCCGGTCTGCGTGTGCAACCATTCGTCATGTATAATTAATGGAAGAAGCAGTGGGACTTTGCTCTTCATGACGAAGAGTCTTCTAAAAAAACGCTGGCAACGCGTTCCGGTGTGATCGGCCACTTAGGTAGCTCGGTGGCTCCCTTCTGTGCAGTGATTTGGTGGCAAATGTGGTTTAGCAGAGAGAAAATAGCTCCTGCATGAGTCTGTGGATTAGCCAGGTCAGTAACTAGGTCATGATTTTCTGGAAAGAGACTTTGCTGTCGAGTTTTTCAAATGCATTCTTTGGCGCTTTGAGCACCACAAGCCGAGCGCGATCTGCTTCCATTTATATTCGAGAGAATGCAAACATCTCCAACACGGTCTAGATTGGATCGAGTGCTAAAGGTAAGGAGGCAAAACATCTATTTCTGATCTGTCTCTTCAAACACTTGGTTTAGAGCTGGATTAAGCTTCCTGCAGTGTGACCAGTGTTGGAGGTCTTCTCGCCTCTTTAGAGAAGTTGCACAACATCAAATGGAGCCAAGATACTGGAGCTCATTTAAACACATCTCCATATGTGTAGAATTTTTAAAAGACGCTGACACGGTGGGCCTAAATTTAAAAAAAAAAAAAACGGGCATGCCGCACATCTTCAAAGGCTGTGCTGTTTAATTGGCAGCCGAGATTCTCATTTAGTTCGCATTTAGAAACCTGCTGCACGGGAGATGTTGGGAGGATCTCGATGCAGCAGATAAACAAACTCCAGTGATGCGATCCTGCTGGAACATCAGCTACAGCAGGATCGCAGAGCAGCGAGAGAGAGACCTGTCATTATTCAGTCATTTGTTCTTTTGTTTTGTTTTTTTCTCTACTGCTCACACTAGACGGCATGTGTATGAAAGCACCGGTAGCCTTGAGTAGGCTGTTCAGCGCGATGATCGTGAGTATTAACAGCAGGACTGTGCATTTCAAAGAGGTCAAGGGAAGAACAACTCAAAAGAAATGAAGCTAAGTGGTTCATCAGCCACCTGTATGCCGATGATCATTCGCTCTGTGCTGCAGATAAATGCTCTACTTTCATTTTTTCCTGTTAGCTTCTCTCACAGTTAAAGCTTTTTGTCTCTGGACTGTCACCACCACCACACACACACCATCACAGAAGAACTCCCTCTTTGGTCATTATTGCTGCAATAATCCATTCCTCAGCTGACTGTACAGCAGATCACCTTTGTCTCGCCACACTACGAGCCAGCTCAGCACAAAAGCATCACTGCACGGCCGCCTCAGTTCTAACCTGCCGCTGCTGCGGGTTTTTAATCTCGAGACACTTTCTTGTGTGCGTGTGAGGATGCAGACGTTGACTAGAGGAAGAAGCTTTGTGCTCGTCTTCCCCCTCAGTCAAAGAGAAATGTTTCCATCACAGCGGAGCGGGCAGAGTCGCATCCATCATTTTTTAAAAATCAAAACATTTCTAAGACGCTTTCTGGCACCTCCCAGTGAGCACACACACTGTTCTGGCTGTTGTGGTTTAAACAAATATTCAACAAATGCTTCTTTTGATTTTCTCCTCTCCCCCCGCTTCTTCTTCAGCTTTAAACATCCAAGTCAAACCTGGCAAGAACCTGACTTGGTTCTGTGGTTGAAAAACACCTTTTAAAACAGCCAGTAATGTGACAAAACACACACACACACACACACACACACACACACACACACAATCAGAGCCACACCAATCCTTCAGGAGTGTTTTCAATCTGTTTTTCTGGGAGCGAAGCTGCTCGTGAAAGACAACAACACACACGATACGCTGCAGATCAGACAAAAACTCATCAGGTTTCTAAGTGACAGATACCATCCTCGTTTGCCTTTAGAGAACTTTATTTACATGTCCATATATAGCAAGGTTGAAGGTTCATTATGCAGTTGTGAAAATACCTGTCTGCCTATATGTGCCCTAACAAATACAATAGAAAAAAACATTTAATGTTGAGTGTTAAGGATGACGATGATGTAGCAGAGGCCGCCGCGTCCCCAGGCCCCGGGGAGTCCCTTCTGTGAGCTGTTTGACTTCAGTGTTCTGTCCTCTGTGTTGTGGTTTTCAGGCCGGTTTCCTCAAAAACATCTCCAGAATAAGTCTGGCTCTGTTCTTTTGTAAAGAAAAACAAATCAAATAAAAAAGGAACAAAGACGCCGGAGAGAAACCGAGCCCTGTTCTGTCATGTCTGCACTGGCGATGATACAATCATGTTGCTGCTGAAACTTAACCTGGAGAAAGAAAATAGCTGGAACTTCACAGCACGCCATCCCGCCATCTGCTGCGCATCTGCTGCCCCGAGGAGCAGCCACGTGCTGCCGACTGAGCCGGACCGGACCGGGCCAAGCTGACCCAGGCTGGGACCTTTTAACACAACACAGAATATGGACCGTATTTTTCCATCAAGAGTTTCCAGCCCCCCTCCCCAAAACCTTCCCAATCTCTCACGTCTTCTTCCACTCGATGGGGTCCAACTGTTTGCGAAAAATTCAAAGGCTAAAAAAATAAGTTTTTTTTTTTTTTGTTTTTTTTTGCTAATTTCTTGTTCACTACAGAGGTTTTATTTTGTTAAAAAAAGGGGAAAAAAAGGAACAAAAACAAAAGTTCTTTGGAGGAATCCACATTTGCGCAGCTCTAACCTAACCAGCGTTCTCAGAGCATTAAAAACAGTTTGTTTTTTTTCCAGAGATGTGACTTTGTGCCCCCTTGCTTCCCTTCTCTCTCTCTCATTTCTTTCACAGACGTAAACAAAACAACAAAGTAGGAGTTGAGTGTCTCTTGCTCTCCATGCCACCGATGCTCTGTACAGTCACTGGTGCAGGAGGGAGCCTCGGCCCCGCCCCCTGATTATTAGTTTTTTCTTTTTTTTTTTTTTTTTAACCCAATCATAGTTCAGTAAATGACTTCGTAGACTGTGGCCTTCTTATCTCCGGAGCCGGTGACGATGAACTGGTCGTCGGGGGAGATATCACAGCTGAGAACCGACGAAGACTCCTTCGACTGAACAGGGAGACAGAGAGGAAGACATGTTGGCTACGGACACGTAATAAATCATGTTTTTGTATAAACAAAATGTGGAAATTCACAAGTTCACAAGTTAAAGCTGATGTGTTTGAATAGTAGCAAGGTATTTTTAGATACAAGTACGATGATGAAAAAGCCCTTCACCATTTTTCAGTTATTTTTTCACCATAAAGAAGGAGAGAAATGTGTTTGAAATCAGTGTGTTTGGCCTACCTGGAATATGCTGGATCCATAGGGTGTCCGCCATGCATTCAGGAGGTTATCTTTGCCTGTGCTCACGAACCATTTACCTACAGGAGGCAACACACAGAGCCGTCAACAGATAAAGCCTCCAGGGAGGTGAGATATGGAGAAGCCTGAGAGGAGGCGCCGCTTTTGTAAAGAACGGGAAGAAACTGTTCCTGTATAATGAGAGAAGCAGGAGATTTGTTCTGCCTCCCCAGTTGTGTGTTTGTGTGTGTGTGCGTGCGTGTGTGTACGTACCACAGTAGGCAAACTTGAGAGAAAGAACGCAGCTCTCGTGCAGGTGCAGCTGGTACTTGTCAGGTTTGGAGACGTGCAGGACTTCCACGTTGCTGCTCTCCATTCCCACAGCCAGCCACTCGCCTGTCGGACAGTAGCCCAGGGAGAAGATCTGGGAGACAAAGAGGGGGAGGAGAGAAAGAAACGAGGGGTTGAGAGCGAGGAAGCGTTAATGATCATCAGCAATGCCTATTAGTCTGCGTGTGTGCGTTCTCACCTGCGAGGTGAAGTCGTGTTGCTGGAGCTGGCGTCCCTCCCGGAGGTCCCAGCAGCGGACCGTGTTGTCCAGCCCTCCCGTCCACAGTTTGGTGCCGTCGTTGGAGATGTCGATGCAGCTCGCTCCGTCTGTGTGGCCCTGGAACTGCCTGCAGGGAGGAGACGCACAAGAGCTCAACCTCCTCTCTCTACCCGACACGCTGCTGCTGATGCATCAACTGAAACATGTCCTTATTTTTTGCGTGAAAGTCTCCTCAGCAAAATAGTCCCAGCACAGAAACATAATTAAATAAACGACAGTGATTTGTACATGCAGATCTAGTATTCGATCTTTATTTGTCTCCCTACTGAGCATTCAGGAGCAGTGAGTGAGTTTAAATCGCACCTTTCAAGAGCAGACGCTACAATAAAAGACAAGAGCAAATAAAAGACATAAAGGAAAAAACATGATATAAAACACGAGTCTAAACCAATCTCAAACTGCCTTTTAAATATAAATAAATATATAACAATAGTGTGTGGAACAACATGTTAATGTAGTTTTAGGCAGATACATGACCCATAAATTGTGGCTGCTGTATAAACAGATTATGAGTCACAATATTGTACAACACAGCTGTAATAATATAAAAATCTGTCTTTATAGGAGAGGTTAAAGATGCCCCGTGTAGTCTTGGGAAAGAAATTTTAATGTTAAGATTTATTTTCTTGCCTGAATAGCTTTAAACAGTGTTCTAGGGAGCTTATTTCCCTCTGAGGACAGCTTGTTAACTCGGTTATGGAAAGACGTTCATCCGATAAATATTTCTGAGTTTGTATTATTACCTTACCCATTTAAGAAATATTACCTTTCTGTGTTTGAATTTATTTTCCAAACCTACATAGAGCAGCTTTAAGAGAAGTTAAAACTTCAAACGACTACAGTGCACGTTCTAAATTACTTGATAAAAATGGGACTCAAAGTATCATGTTTTAGTAAATAGCATGGAGCAGCACCACACGCCTCAGTGTTTATAGTTGAAGCTTATTTGCAGTGTGTGTCCACACATACCTACATTTGTGTATTAGCTGGTGAAGCACTGAATTCTCAGCTGGGTTTATTATCTGAACAATATATTGCAACACAACTGATGTGATGCTTTTATGCTTTTTTTTTCCCTTCAGTGTGTTATAAAGGTTCTTGTGCATTTAAAAGGTCTTGACATTTAAAAAGCCCAAAGTCTGCACCAACCGGAGCTCCTCTCTCCCACAAAAATCACTGCACCTAAAACGCCTCGTCAGTAGTCCCGCCTTTAATTCTATAACTGTGTATAACTGTGACATCACAACCTGAAAATGAGCACAATATGTCTCCTTTCAAAAGACTGTTAGAAATACCAGCTGCATCTTCCTTCCTTAAAGTCGTCCTCCTTTACGTTCATCCTCGATGCCTCTACACCGTTTGCTTTTCCTCCTCTCTACTTGATGACCGACAGTGGAGATTTCCAAAATTGCACTGTTCTTTCTGTCTCCCTGTGCAGCCATCTCTCTCTTCTCATTTACTACTCTATAATTTCTCCTTTTTCACTTTCATCTCTTACTCCTCTCCTCCTTTCTTGTCACTTGAACATAATTTGTCTATTTTCCCTGAATCCATCTACTAAAACACGTCAGCACGAGGCGGTCTCCCGTCGCTCTCCTCTTACCTGACCAGAGTCTGGTTGTGAAGGTCCCAGACCACGATGTTGCCGTCGCTGCAGCACGAGAAGCAGACCTTGTTGTCTGGGGAGATGGCCAGAGCGTAGCAGGCGGGAGCGGACGACGTCAGCTCCGCCTTGATGCGAGGGGTGGGCGTGGCCAAATCCCAGATGGACAGCGTGCTGGCCTCACCGCCAACAATCAAGGTTCTCCCGTCGGAGAGCAGCTTGCAGGAGCGGATGTAGTTGTCCCTGTTCTGATATGGCACAATAAAACAACAAATATGAGCATTTATATACAGTAATCTATGTTGTGGTGCTCTGTAATTGATTACAGGATGCAAAGTTAAGCGTGCGGCTACAGCAGGGAATAAAGATGCTGGAGGATTTGGCTTTAGTGCAGCAACGCAAAGGTGATTCATCATCCAAAGTGTGTTTTTATGTGCAGAAAAACAAGAGCGTCACTTGGTAGTAAAGCACAACAAACTTTAAATACGAGTCTACAAACATCCATCTAAACAGCGTGGCTCACCAGACAGTCCAGCTGGGCCATGGGGCTCTTGCTTCCCGGCTGGCTGATGTCCCACACCTTGACGCAGCCCTTTCCTCCGGTGTAGACGTGGCGCGTCGAGGTGCTGATGGTGACGGCGCACACCACCTCTCCGTGGTTCAGGGTGTGGATCTGACGGGCGTGTCGTGGGATTCCCGGGCCCAGCAGGGCGTCAGGAGGAAAGGGCACCGGCTGCATCTGACCGTCTGCGCTCACGTGGAACGAGTAGGCGCTGGAGAGGAGAGAGAAGAGAAATGGATGAATGAATGAGATTAAAGATGGAGAAGAGAGGGCAAACATTTTATCACTTGGCCTTTGTTTCTAAAAGAGGACTCCGCTGAACTACGAAGAACAACAAAGGATAATAATAACACAAGTGTGTAACTTTGACGAGCACATTTAATGCTGTATCTACTTCAACTTGTGATTTCTGCCTTCCAAAAAACACCTCATTTAACTGCTCGAGTCTGCTGAAGCTGCTCACTGATGTCACGAAAAATACCCAAAACAACAAAAATTAAAGTAGAGCCAAGAACGGAAGTCTAATTTTTCAGGTGCTTTGAGGGTGAATACTTGATAACCGAACACAGACTGTTGATTTAATCAGTGTTGCTCCGGTGCAAAGTTTATTTTATTTTTTTTCCCCTGCAACATCTGTCATAGCTCATCGTTTATTCTATTGTTGTAATTGAAATTTGAGAAGGGCCTCAGAGCAGATAATAGTGAACAGGTGAAGATTTCAGCGATAGCAAAAAAGAGGAAACGCACGGTTTTCCGGAGGCAGCCGACTGCAGGCTGGCAGGCAGCCCAGGGACCCTCATATGTGGGTGTGGAGACTCATAGCCCACCTGAAGAAAAACAGAGGAGAGGAGAGGAGAGGGTTCACTCATAAGAACAGATAATACAGAGACGGTATCAGATAAAAGATCAGAATAAAATGAGATCATATAAAAACAAAGAGACTTTTCAAGAGCCAAGGTCATAGATTGTTTGGATTAACGACAATGCAGCTGCTCTCCCTCCCTCCCTCACATATTTTCCGTATATACTCCGTCTCTCCTCCTGCCCTCTCTGACGGGGTTACATGCTGACGTATTACACATGACAGTGACACTGGAAAGACAGATTATACGCCAAGCGGCTGGCTCACCACAGGGGACCGTCCGTAGCCTGCGGCAGCTGCCGCCGCTGCAGCTGCAGCCCCGTTCATCTGGGGGGAGACCAAGTGGAGGCCGGCGCCGTAGCCCGCCGCCCCGGGTAGGTCCCCGTTCACCCCTGGCGGAGGCAGGCCGAAAGCCCCTGGGGGGTAGGCTCCCTGCACCGCCAGGGGATTTCTCAGACCCAGAGCTGGAGGAACAGACGAGACAGAACTCATTTATTTTAAAAGAAGAAATTATTAATTTAAACTCGAGAGAGTTTCATCTTTTCGTTTTAGCATAGAACAGAATCTGCTCCACATTCTATTAAGGTGACTCCCTCTGCAGAGCCTCTCAGTATGAGAGACAGATGTGACTGACAGGCTGTGAACAAGCTGCCGCCTGCCATACAAAAGGCAGGACATTACAGGCTGCAGCTCTGGACCACTACTGACCCCTGCTGGCCACCGCACCATCCTGCAGCGAGACAGTGTGTGTGTGAGTGTGTGTGCGTGTTCCCATAATCATCCTCTACATCCTCTTACTATGCATATAGCTGCATCTACGAGCGTATGCATACATAATGTGTATGGCCGTGTGTGTGTGTGTGTGTGTACGTGTGAAAGCAGAGCGGAGGATAACAGGTGATGTGAGGAAAAAGGAAAAAAAAAAGAAAAGAAAGATACACTGGAATAGATGGAGGCTCATTATGAAGCAGCTCACAGTCACAGTCCATCACCTCTCCTAATCTTTCCATTTAAAAAGTGAGGGGCGCTGAATATTTTTGCCCACAGCTGCTTATTAAGTCCAGATGGTGGTGGGTGGTTGGGAGCTGGCTGACACCCATACCAACTACTGCGGCCCGATGTTTATAGAACCGCTACATATAACAAAGCGAGTACAGGCTTAAAACATGTCTGCGTAAAGGGATGGAGACGTCTGTCGTTTGGTCTCCTGAGCAACATGGAAATATTCTTTCCTTAGACAATGAAAGTACAGACGATGCGTTCTTTGGGTGTTGGGATGTCCTTACCGAGGTCAACACCAGGCTTGCCAGGGACAGGTCTGAACTGCGGAGGTCCGCTGGGTCCCGGAGTGTTGGACTCTTGAGACATGGGGGTCCCTGGCTTCATACCCGGAGTGCTGGACTTCTCCCTCTGGAAGAGCGGAGAGGTGTTAAAAAAAAAATAAAGACGGAAAAGAAATGAACAAGAATGGAAAGGAAATAAACACGCCGCCTTTAGACTTCGATATTTGGGGGGAAAAACAATTTATAAGTGAAAGATGGAGCCAGCAAGAAGAAGAAAAATGTAAAAGGAGACGAAAAAGCAGACAGAAAAAAAAGAGGATGACAGGATGACTGAGGGCAGACGGGACCTGAGGAGCGCTGAGGGATGTCAGCAGCCCAGACTGACTGTGTGGGATGTTGAATATACAGCATAATAACTCCGAGACGAACTATTGACCCGAACAGAGCAGTAGAATACAGCGTGTGCTGACAGCGTGGAAACACTGATGTCCAATACTGCAAAAACCATTCAAATATTTGTCTTTATGTCTCTGTGTGGTCCACCTGAGCTCATACAGATGTGTCCGTCTACCTGCGGAGGCTCTTTGCCACGAGACGGGGAGGCGGCGCTGCTGGAGGAGGCCAGGGAGGTGGGGCTGGCCTGTGGGGGGCCCTCCTTACGGGACGGGGGCATCTTGTCCAGGCCGTTCTCTCTGGACGAGTAGGACTGCACGCTGCGGGGGGACGACGGGTCCTGGATTCAAAACACATAAAACTTTATTAGGAGACCGTAAGAAGTTATGGTGATGTGTTAAAGCATTCTACAGTGTTTGAAGGACCCAGAACAGCTGGAAATCAATCAGTGGCTCACGTTGTTTACCTCTTTTCTTAGCCATGCTGATTCAAGTCGTATGAATACTGAAGCCAGTTTTGTTTCCTCGTGTTTATACTCTGCATTAAGAAATCACTTCGAATGTGTTTCCACTCGAAGTAAATACAGCCAATGTTTGTCTGAAGTTTATTTGAGACGTCTGCATTCCTGGTTAAAAGCAACAAAATGTGACTTCCTAAACAAAGATAGATGATTAAGTCTCATCCCGATTGTTAAATACTGATGCTACGGGTTGGTAGCTTGGATCGGACAGTCCATCTTTCTACAGGAAGTTTTATTGTTGCCTTTTTTTTTTCACTCCACACTATTTTGTCCAAAACAAGCTTTTCCAAGGCAGCCGTACATGCGGCGAGGAGTCTCTGTGTGATCAGGGCCTAACTCAGTCTGACAAAGCCTCACATCAGCTTTCTGAGCATTTCTGCACACAACAAGGACTGTGGATTTTGTCATCCATCACTAACATTAACGGCACATTAACGGCCAGAAGATGGCAAAAATCTCTTTCAGTGCTCACAAAGGCACCTGACGCCTGTTTTCAAAGCAGACTGGAAAAACTGTGACCCTGATCCTGTAACTGCCACCCTAACCCAGGTATATATTATATATACACATATACTGTGCATCTTTTGTGCTGTATTCAATTGAATGTAGGTTGAAAAGTATTACCAAGCCATTGCATTCTTTTCAGTCGAAGTTTACGGTCTACACAGCAGAACAGAACAGATCATAAAGTAAATCACTTCCAGGCACCGGAGTTTTGAGAACAAGACCCACCAAATACTGCAAAGTGAAAGCGTTTAGGAAGTGGGTTTAGCCTCGGTTACTATTATCGTATGCACAGAGGAAACATTTTTAAGAAAAACTGTAGCGATGGAGCCGATTAGTTTTTGTCTTTTTTTCGCACTCGTTCATTAAGACGTAAACAACAGTCATACCTACAGAGCTGCACGTACAGAAGCAAGCGTGTGTGTGTGTGTGTGTGTGCACATATACTTTATGGTGGATGCTGTGGAATAAGGGCAGGCAGAGGTGGATGGGAGGGGGGGTTATTATTGTTATTATCATTATTCAGACGGTCCTGCCGGGTGTGTTTACATGATGTATGCAGATGAAGGCAGTGAAGAGAGGCCAACGGAGGCCGACGGTCGACTACTAACCTCATCCACCACCAAATTATCATCGCTCTTATCCGCATCGCTGCCCTGTGAGAGAAGAGAGAGACAGAGAGATTAGATATTCCTGCGCCGTTGTCTGATGTCTGTAGATTACATGCAGACATACACAACATGCACATGCAAACCGAGTGTGTGTGTTTGAAAAGGTTTATAAAAAAACTCTTGAGAGAGAGAGAGCTGTAATTAGTTACCCTGCAAATAGAGGAAATTAAGTATCTTGACATTTTATTGCCTGAGATGAGATGGCTCAGAGTAAATGCAATGGACAGTACAAATGTAATTAATTTTAGATCTTTAACTTGGAGAGGTGAAATCCTCTAAGGCGCCGCTGTTTTTAATATTGCAGGTCTTCTCGATCAAAGCGATAAGGATGAACTAGCCACGATTCATTTATCTCTCACTAAAAATAATCCCTCGCAATGCTTAATACATCTGCTTCTCCACAGTGATACAGCGATGAAGGCAGATAGACTGAATATTTCAATTATAAAGAGAGCAGGTCTCCGCTGGACGGACACCACTGGTCTTACGTGACGAAGACGGGCAGAGTTGGGGTGAAACTTCAGTTACTCTGACATTAAACAGTGATATAAAAGTGCCTCACATAGTCTGTCATGAACTCCTTCTCATCAGCTTTCCTCTTCTTGCCGTTGCTGAGGTAGTCTGCTGAGCGACCCTTATCCCCATTGGACAGAGAGCTCTGCAGAGAGGAGAGAGGGGTGAGGAGAGGAGAGGAGAGGAGAGCGGTGGTGTGCACGGGGGTACAAAGAGGAGGAGGAGGAGTGAGGAAAAAAGGGAGTGCAGGCAGAGAGGACGGAAGAGGGTGATAATGAGGTGAGAGGGACTGCATAAATCATGTCAGGCTCATAAGCTGCAGAGATGAATGTGAAAGAATATCAGGCGGCATCGATCGGCCGGCTCGCTGTAGGAGTGAGAGGAAGACAGAGAACGCTTCAAGTTTTCTTTAAAGGCAGCACAAAAGACCGAGGAGCTGCCGGAGTGGACTTTGGCACTGATGCACGTTTTTTTTAACTAGTATAGTCACAATTGTACAGTGGCGGTGATGTAGTGCCGAGAGCTGAAGTGTTGTCATACAGCGTCTAGCACCAGCGACTGTGACTGTAGTGTAGAAAAGCCTTACGTTTTATGCTTGTAGGCCAATTTTAAAACCAGAGAAAGTGACAAAAGCTGATAAAACCAGCGCATATTCAACTCATCACAGCTCGAAAATGTTCTTTAACTATACATTTATGTCTGTTTTGTTCACTTATAGTTCGATAAACCTTAATTTGTCAAATGTGTAAACTGTAAAATATGTCACCCTTTTATGTTTATCTTTTACAGATACCTAATTTAAATACTTCCAAACAATTTCCAATAAGTTTCCTGCAAGAAACTATCTCAGGTTGTACTAATAACGGAAAATACAGCATGCAAAATGCAAAAAAATTGTTGAACTGTCTACAGGTGAGCGTATGGATATTAAAGTTTCCAGTAATAATTGATTTATGAATAGATTTCTACTTGGGTTCAAATGCAGCACTTCTTTTTTGAAGAAATTTCCATTTTCTCATTTCCTCTGTAATTAGTCTGTCCGCCCAGGAAATGCATTTAGAGAATATTTTAAAAAAATGAAATGAAATGATGCACCTGTAAAAAAAAAGACAAACATAATCATTTGTTTCTTTTTTATGTCTGTATGTCCAATACAGTATCAAAAACCCAAAATATAAAGTGCCTGATAGCCAAAGTTAATATCTTAAAATAACCCAAAAAAACCACACACATGCAAAAGTTTTTTTTTTTGCTTTCTAAGACTTTAAACAATTTTTTTATATACTTTTTTATATTTAGTGCAGTTTTGTTATACTTGAGCTTTGTGGGCCCTTGTAAAACACTGATTTTGCCAACAATATCTAAGACTGCTGAACAAAAAAGTGGACAAGTGTTAATAATACTTGATGTTTATGTAGAAATTGGCAACACCACTGAGTCAACACCTCTGTCATAAATACAAATCCCAGGTTTCTGTAACAGTTTGTCAGATGTAATGTAGGTGCAAACTACAAACAAAACTCACCACGTTATAACAATGTGATGTGTTGAAAACTCATATGTTGAAGTAACCACGTATGTAACGCTGTGATCCTACCCTCCAACTGAAGTTACAGTGCAGAAACAAGTGATAGGGGGGGCGGATACTGATGCCGTTTTTCCATTACATCTGCAGGCTTGGTTTGAATCGGCGCGGCCGGGATTTGCATTTCCACCACAACTGTGCTACCTGCTTGAAGGTGTGTCTTAAAGCAATGACGCACTGGTCGATCCCTGCAGTACTATCGAAGAATCACCGCTAACAAAGTGGCTCCGCTAATTCAGTTGCAAACACTTTTCATTTCCTTTAACTTCTTCACAACAAAAGTCTCCGGTTATTTAGAAATTTAAAAGCTTTTATTATGAAGCAGCATTACAGGAAACGTTGTGTTTTCACCAGCAGTAACTAAACATGACTCCTGAAACAGCTGAAAGCGAACACGACGAAACAGTAAAACACAGCAGATGTTTGAAAGAACAAACAGGACGAGAGAAACTAAAGAGATTCAGTTAGAAGCTACAAAAGTACTGAGAGCTGAACACACAGACTTTAAATAATTTCTCTCTCAGGCTTCCTGCACAGACATGAGTTCAGTATCGATTTTAGGGGGAGACGGGTGCTTGTTACGGGTTGGCCACAGTGGCGAGACTTCACCGCAGCCCGCTTGGAGGCGGGGCGGGCCCGGCTTGGCCCTACTCCGGAGCAGGTCCATCGCCGGCGCGGCTCAGCTCAACTCAGCGCAGTAAAACTGGTGATGGAAAAGCAAATCAGCGCGGCTCGGTTTGACTCAGCGCGGCCAAAAGTGCTGGTGGAAAAACGGCAAGAGACACCATTCACCCTATTACAAGACACCGTACCATCAAAATGACTTTGAAGCTGTTATCTTATGGTAAAAAAAAAAAGTTACGTAATGTCACTTTAAAGCTTCTGTGGATTCTTGTAAAACATCTAATTTGTCAACAAAATCAAAAACTGCCGAACAAACAGGTGGACAAGTGTAAGTGCACTTGATATTAAGCGATCAGTGTGTAGTAGTCTGTACTCACTGGTCCTGCTTCTCGGTCTGTTCAATCCAGGCAGAAGTGCCCAACACATCCAGGTAACCGGCCACAGGACAGCACATGCAGAGAAGGATAGACACACACATAAATGCAGGATTATCTGCCATCACTTTACAACCCTCTACAGCTGATGAGTCAGTGGAAAAATATCCCTGAGGAGTGTTATTATCAGCAACACTCTTGTGCCCTGCCAAATCTCTAAAGCAGAGCCAATCATCGGGATCCATCGAGCCAAGCTTCGGTGTTTTCTCTACTCCCACCTCAGCGAGACGTTTCCATCACTAAGAATGCAATCCAACCCTCATCCCCGCCCTAAACTCATCTACAGTTACACAAACTAAGTATCATTTACAGTGTTTCTGTACCTCTGTGGTGCTCTGCAGCAGCAGCGGCGGCGGCCACTGCCTCTAGGTGAGCCCTCTCATCCTTGGCAGCCAGCTGAGCCCCCAGAGCCCCGGACAGGGCCAGCAGTCCGGACCCTCCGCCAAGCGCCAGGCCGGGGTGGGGCAGTCCTGATGGGTGTGGGCCCACTGGCAAGCCCTGGGCATGCTGGGAGAGGTGCTGGGCCTGGAGCTGTTGCTGTAGAGAGGAAAGAGAAAGGAGAGCGAGAGGAGAGAGGAAAGATCTGGGTGACTTACAAGCACTGGAGGAAGTGGCTCACCAGGAAGTGATCAAGTGGAAGGAAAGAAAGGGAACTAAGTGCTGCGATGTGCACGATGGGAGGGAAGGGAAGCTCTGCAGCCAAATCAGCGTGATGGGATATTGAGTGAGAAATAAAACTGCAATATCATTTAATGATTGTTTTAATTCTCTAGGAATCATATTTGCATTTCAAATTTGTGGAAAAAATTATTGGTAGGGCCCACAATTTAATAGTTTTCAGGTCCAAAAATCCAATTCTTGATCCGTCTGATGAATCCTAATCCATTTTTTGTTTTTTAAATTGCCAAAAAATGTGTAAAAATTTATTTGGGCCCAGGAATGTTTGCCTCAAAAAACAAAAAAGAAAAAAGGAGGGAGTATAAATAAATGGGAGGATAAGGTACACACGCTATGAGGCAGAGGGGGGAGCCCACGTACCCCTATTGAAGCATTTAGCTCCCCCATGGTCACCTGTTTGGCGCGCTCCATGGCCTGGACCACCTGTTGTTGATGCTGTGGAACAAACCGAGAGGTCAGTGAGGGCAGGTGGATTCAGAAAGGAAAACTTAACATTCAAATGTTCTTTTTGTCCTCTGTTAACTGAATGAATATTAATGACGCGTAACATTTCTTAATTAGGATGAAAAAGTATTCAGACTCTCACAAACAGCACATTTGAAATACAGATTTTTTTTTTCTCTCTGGGAGTCATGTGAGCGCATGCAAACACTTGGCGATCGAGGAATGTGCTTTGAAGTTCTGTCCATATGCAGCCCTGCGTGTGTGTGTGAGAGAGAGTTATAGCTTATTGTGTGTATGCATGTGCACGCCCAATGTGAGGGCTGCTGTCAGGCGGGAGAGAGAGAGAGAGAGAGAGAGAGAGAGAGAGAGGAGCTGGATGCAGTACAGTATGTGTGTGTCTGTGTCTGTGTCACCTCCTGTGACAGGAATGGGATGAGCTGAGCACAGATCACGTTCAACCGCTTGGCAATCTCCGTCTGAGAGAGAGAGAAAAAAAAGAGATACTGTTACTTTGATGAATGAATGAACACACGCACATATACAAACACACACAGCCAAGACTGAGCTTGAACAAAAAGAAAAACACACACTCATAAAAAAGGACACACACACACACTGATAGACACACACACACACCGACACACACACACACAGTGGCTGTGGCCTGCTTCTCTCAGGGCCAGTGTGGTAAATATTTCAGCTGCTTACATTTGGTCCATGCAAATGGAAACTCTGCCAGGGAGTTTGGCTAAAATATTCATGGACAGCATCTGCTGTGGCCTCAGCCAGCCCACACAGTGTGTGCGCGTGTGTGTGTGTGTGTGTGTGAAGGAGATGCAAGATTCACGGTCTTTTCTCACTGTGTGCATGTGCTTGCGTGTGTGTGTGTGTGTGTGTGTGTGTGTGTGTGTGTGTGTGTGTGTGTGTGCATGTGTGTGTTTCTGTGGTGTTCTTGCATGTCTGTTTGTCTGTGTGTGTGTTTGCATTTTGCATGCTTGAGTGTGTGTATGTTTCCTGCTGGGGGTCAGTGATTCTTGCTGTGGGTGTGTGTCTGTCTCGATCTGCTCTACTACACAGCCAGCAGCAAACTCTTCCTCCCTCCCTCTCCCTCCCTCCCTCCCTCTTCCTCATCATCACCACCACCACCTCTCTTTCCATCCCTCTCTCCTCCTTTCCACCTTTCTTTCCATCTCGCTCCATTTATCGCTCTTTCCATCCATCCCTTGTTCCATTTCTCCCTTCCCAGTATTAGTGCAGTAATCAGTGTTACAAGCACACACACACACACACACACACACAGAAAAACATGTTTAGCGGCAGGCCCAACAAGGCCGTTAGGGCCAGTAATGATATGCATGCAGAGATCATGACAACATCATTATGGCCGCAGGCTGTTTGTCTTGTTGACAGCTAGACTCTGCTGTGTGTGTGTGTGTGATGAGTCAGAATGCACATGCATGTGTGTGTGTATGTACAGGCACACATGCACACACACACACACACACACACACACACACACTCTCCCCACCCCATTCTCTCTCTAAAGTGATTTATTGATGCCGGACTGAACTTCCACCCCCTCCTTTTCCTCGCCCTCTCCCTCTCATTCCTCTCCCTTGCCCACATCTCTCCCTCCCTCCACTCTCCATTTTTCAGCCAGGCAGTGTGCCCCCCTCTCCTCCCTCCTCCCCTCCCTCCATCCTCTGAATCCATCACCCCCCACCCCTAGGGAGACACAATGATTTCTTGTTAGAGAACTCCAACTACTAAATGACATCTTCAGGAGAGAGAGAGAGAGCAAGAGGGAGAAAGAGGGAGAGAGAAGGAGAGAGAGAACATGAGCAATCGGGAGACGGAGGATAAAGAGGGAGGACAAAATGGGAGATGGGAAATGAACAGAGGAGGCGGAGGAAGGAGAGGAGGAGGAAAAGGGCAGATTGGGTTGAGGGAATGACAGCCAATGAACGAAGGATGTGGGAGGGAGAGGATAAATGGAGAAAGAAGAAACAGAAGGAAGGCGGGGGAGGAAAATAAGGATTGGGGGGTGGTGGTGGTGGTGTGGGGGTGAAGTGGCGGCAGCCGCACGACAAAAGCGAAGCGATTGAGATGGTGAAATGAACGAGGGGGAGAGAGAGAGAGAGAGAGAGAGAAGGAGAGGGGGAGAGAGAAAGGGAGAGTAGACGGCAGGAAGGCAGTGACCTGATTTAAAATGAAATTCAGCGTGGACTGTATGTCTGCGAGGAGACAGAGGTGGAGGGAGGGTGTGCGAAGAAAAAAAAAGAGATAAAGAGAGAGAAGGAGAAATCAATGGAGAAGGAAGGGACACAGAGACAGGGATGGTGAAGAAATGGAGATTAAGAGACGGGGGCATTAAAAAAGACAAAGTAAGATGGCAATTGAGGGTAGAGGAGAAAAAAAGAATGGGGACGGAGGAGCAGGACAGGAGTGGTGTTGGTGGTGGGGGGGGGGGGGGGTCACAGAGGCAGTAACAGACTGGGATTTATGACGGGTGAGAGGGGAGGCTGTTGTGGAGGCTCGGAGAAGGGCAGAGTATTCTCATCTGTCTGTCTGCGGTGGTGAAATGAATTCTGTTTGTGGATCCTATTAACGCCTCCACAGCATAATGCCGCCGTATAGATCCATCAGAGGGGGGACTGACATTACAGTGGTCGAGAGACGACAGAGTGTGAGAGAGACAGACTTCCCTGAGAAATATTAGTTACTCTGAGTAAAGCTGATCGAGGGATAATCTGAGAGAATAATGCAAAGATTTAGGAGTTTGAGGGGTGAGAGACATGAAGAGAGGCAGACGGAGAGAGAGGGCGCTCACTCACCTGTTTGTGCATTTCAATGTTAAGGCCGTAGGACATCTCGTAATACTGAAACACAGCAGAACATCAGTTAATATACATGAACGTCCATAAACAAGAACATCAGCTGATAGAGCTGCACAAACTTTTATTTTTAGAGTACATATAAGGAGGGGTATAATGGGTATATAAGGGGATGTGGACTAATGTAGAATAAAAACAAATAAAGGCAATGCATTATTAATACATACTCAATACAAACTGCACATAACACATACCTTATGACAACAACTTATGCAAACACTGTCTTCTAAATTAAACAGAAACTTGAAACTTTAATGACCAGAACACCTGAAGCACAAGAACACCTACATCTGCTATGACGGTTGGAATTATTTGTATCCCGGCGGCTAAAACACTCGTGCGGTTTGAAATTTGAATACTGCGAGCCTTTCTTCTTTAAAAACATAAAAAAGTAACACCATCGGGGCCTCGAGGGTGTACATGCACCCAAAAATCTGTCAAGTGCGGCTAAACATTTTTATTGGTCTAAAAATAAATACTCATTTTTTAACAATTGAGGTCATCGTGATTTCTTGTCGCGTGTGCTGGGATTTCAATAAAGGAAAACACATGTATTTGCACCTTTATCCCTGTTAATCATTAAAACAATCTGTTAAGACATTAAAGTATTATTCGGTGCACCTAAATTATGCAACCAGTGTGAAAAGTGAGTCAGGAGAACTAACCTTAAAAATACACAAAAAAAACCCCAAGATAAATAATCTCTCTTCCAGACGAGGGCAGATGATGAACTACTTGAATCAAAGCATCTAATTTCTGCCGTAACTCATGTGTGAGGTCATATTTACATAAGCTGTTAATTCAGTCATTGTTTCTACACACATAAATTCAACAGTGTGAGCCTTGAACCACTCACAGGCTTTTCTTTTTGCTCCCAGCGTCAGATGATGCCAGCCCCCGCCTGTGCACTCTGAAGTGCCCAGATGTCCCTAAAAGCACATCGCCACTAATTTCACCTTGACTCTGCTGAAAGTCAATGGCACTAAATTGACCCTGAGGCGCATTTCAGGGGCCGGAAACCAGAAGCGAGGCAGAGAAAATTGTCGCCGGGCAGAAGAAGGTGACAGACTATTGCAATAATCATGTCTAATGCGAGCTATTTGACCCTGGCTTTTACCCAGAAGCACAAGGAGCTGCGAGGAGCGCGGGAGGAGATGAATGCCACAGAGAGAGAGAGACAGGTGAGGGTCTCTCCCTCTCTCTACCTTCGAAGATGGATGAAAAAAAAAAAAGGGGAGCATTTTAAAGTCAGATGCCGCGGAAAAGTGACAGGCTGACATTTGCTTTTCAGTGTGACTGGTTGTGGAGAGAGGAGATTGGCAGTTGGGCAGCCAGAACAGGCTGGCAGGACGGGAGAGGAGATGGCAGGGGTCCTCTCTCTCCAGACATCTCTCCTGGCAGTTAACATGCGTGTGTGCATTTGTGTGTGTGAGCAGGTGTGTGTGTTTGCAGCACAAGCCTGCAACTGTGTGGGCGTGTGTATCTATGTGCTTTATGTGTGTGTGTGTGTGTTTTCTGTGCGTGTGCACACGCTCCTCTTTCTGCGTGTGTGTGCCACCATAAAAGAAGCCTTTCCTGGCAGCTGGCGGCTCTGCTTGGCATTCGTTGTGCCAAGTTTCGCCTGTTGCTTAGCAACATCCAAACTCATCCAAACCCAAATCATCAGCCAGGAAAGGAGACCTGGTCTGTGCTTGATGCCAACAGCACCCCCCCTTACCCCATCCTCCACCCATCACTAAAACTTCAATCCCCCCACAAGTCCCCGCTCTGTGCCAAGATTGCCACATAGCTCTCTTTTGGCTCAGCAGGTTCTGGGCAGCCTCCACTCAGTCAGCTGTGGTTGTGTGTGGCTCTGATCACAGGTAAATCAAGGCTGCGAGTTTACAGACAGAAAAAGAGTTTTACCCTTTACTGATAATGTATCCTTCACGGATTATAAAGCCACGATTATTCACACAGAGTTTGTCTAGATCGTCTCCTGGCCTCAGTGATGAGATGCAAAAGCGTAAACTTAAGAGGAACATCTATCAAGCAGCAGTTTTCAGAGAAAACACCATGTGATAACACTAACCTCTAACAGAGCAGTGTGGGTGGGAATGACTGGCAACCAGTGAGACAGCAAGTAAAACAATAACGAGTCTGCATCACTCCACGGGTGAAGTAAAGAGCTGCAACAACAGTTCTCACCATCAATAATTGTTTTCGTTTACAGATTAATCTTTATAATGTTTTAAAATAAAGAAAAATGCCCACGGTGATTTCTAGAAGCTCAAATAAACAGTCTAAAGCCCAAAGTTACTGGCATAGAGGACAAAGAAAAACAGCAAAAAAAAAAAAAAAATCAAGATTTTTGTTTGAAACTCAGGTTACGTTCAGGACATTTAGCAGACACTTTTGTCCAAAGCGACTTACAATAAGTTACATCTTTGATAGAGTTCATCAGCAACTCTGCCAAGGTTTGAGGTTTGATTCCCACTGGGCTCAACTGTAGATAATGTATCAATGTGTACAGAAACTTTCATTACCTTGTGCAGATTTATGGTAAACAAAAAAACATTTGTTTGAATTCAGTGTTATTCAACAAAACAAACACACAAATCTATCCTCATAAAACATTTTCCAAACCAAGTTTTTAAATATTCTGAATCCTGTATGTTCTACATCGTTTACTAGCCTGCAGTCCCTTTCCCTGCCGTTGTTGTATCATTTCTGACACATATGCATCTATCAACACAACTTTCAGTCAGTGAGGAGTGTGAGGAGAGGAGTGAGGAGTGCGATGGTGGCCGCAGTATAGCGAGAAAGTCGACACCACAGAGGAGAGAGAGAGAAATGGACAAAGAGAAAAGGTAGAGCGTTGGCAGGATAAAAGCCCGTGAGGAAGTTGATGGTAAATGCTGTAAAATTACAGATATCACAAGCAGCGGAGATGGATAGTGTTTAAAAAAAGAAAAAATATAGGAGGGCAGCCCTCAGCACGTCATATCACAGCTACCTTTCCTGAGTTGATTCAGTGTTATAAAAATAAAAAAAATGTAAATCATACTGTGGGCTGCAGAAGAATCTGGAAACTAAAGCCCTGCATAGTCTTTTCTGTCAAGGGGAAAGCATCATTCTGTGAGCCATCAGAGTGCCATGATGGGGCCCTTTTTAATTATTTTTAGGATGTTTTTTCTGTAAACTCAAAGTAAGAGATATGTTCCTTGCATACATAGTAATCTTAAAAGTAATGACAAAAACACAGTGCATGTGGTCCGTTGTGAGTGGACTGAATGTGGAGCTTTGCTTGGATTGATGTTAGATTCTCAGCCTGAATTATCATCCCAGTTCGCCCCTGCTGCCGACTGTAACTGTACCTATGAGTCAGTACAGATACCAAACTTAAACTTTTCTTTGTACCTTTCTTTATGAAACAGGGTGAAATGCTATTTAAATCTACAACGTGATCAGTATGAAGTATAGAGAAGAGTAAGAGTCAAAGCGGAGATTGAATGCCAGCGTTCAGCACTTCAGAGTTTGACATTTTAAACTCTGTGGTTTGGTACCAAAGACCGTATATGTTTATGTTTATTTAAGGATCTCCATTAAAAGCACATGGATGTGCTTGTAGTCTTCTTTGGGTCCTGAACATAAAACTGTATTATACGGTTGGCTGGCTACACAGGCCTCTACAGATGTAGACACATCAGCAGCGCAGCCCGGGACTACACTTCTCAGACACAAAAAGAAACACTTGCATACACCAGATCGCACGCCCATGTAAGTGCTGTTTATTCTGCAGTCCCGTATTATGTGTGTGTGTGGTCGTGTGTGTGGTCTGGTGTGTGGTTGTGTGGTGGTTTTTTGGTGGGTGTTGTTTGGCAGCTGTTAGCAGATGAAAGGGATTCAGTGGACTTGGCACTGCACTTGTTGTGAGTGAATGCGTAGAGACATGGCCTGTGTGTGTGTGTGTGTGTGTGTGTGTGTGTGTGTGTGTGTGTGTGTGTGTGTGTGTGTGTGTGTGTGTGTGTGTGTGTGTGTGTGTGTGTGTGTGTGTGTGTGTGTCTCACCATAACGTAGTGTCTCTGGATCTCTGTCTTCTCTGTAGCCAGTTTCTCACATTCCAGTTTCAAGCTGCAACAGAGTGAAAGGAAGAGAAGAGTTTTGATGTTTATCACATCCCAAATATGAAAAAACAAAACAAAATGCAATTAGCAACATGACAACAAATTACTCTCTGCTCACTCACTCGCTCCCTCTGCCTCCTCTCCTCTCCTTCTCCCTCACACCCAGTGGGGGAGGAGGGAGCAGGGTGACTGGGGTGCTGACAGCCCATTATCACCTCAGAGCAGAGCAGAAATAGACGAAGTCACGCTCGGAGCCTGAAACCCAGCCAAGACTGCAGGCAGGCACATCCAAGGTGTCTCTCTCTGGACAATTTTCAATCTATCCATGTGCCCTCCACTCCTCCTCATTTTGTTGCTTCCCCAATTACCAGCCAGTCCGTCTGTCTCCCTGTCTGTCTCTCTGTCTGTCTGTCTGACCGCTCCCCTCCTTCTTTCACCTTCGGCAGCACACTTTGCCAAGTTTCACTGAAGTCGAAGCTTCTGCTTTAAGTGGGTCAAAAGGGGGCCAGATCTGTCTGGATGTGTAATAAATCTGCCTTTTTTTTCTGCTTCCTCTCTCTCTCTTCTTGTGTTCAGGACATGACCGGTCTCCGCTGCTCAGTCTGTGAGCATGTCAGGCTACCACAGCTACAGTGAGGCCTGAGGTGGAAGCTCTCTCATACAGTCACACATCTCTGAAGTGATAGCGGCCAAACACCTCTCCCACGTGTCCTATATTTCTCTCCGTCCTCTGTGTCTGCCTGTCTCTCCTCGCACCCAAACCAGTCCCCAGTGTCCTCTAAAACTGGATAATGCCAATGGCTGGATTTGCAAACACACACACACACACACAGTCCTCCATTTCCAAAATGTATTTGTACATCAGGTCCAGGCACGCAAACACCTCCCTCTGCAACAGCCTCCCTTCCCAGAGAGGTTGTATATTTTGGGCCTTCAGCTTTTTACGCCGACTTGTTTGCGGGCGGCAGATAGATTGATTGGGGGGGTTGCGGTGTGGTGAGGTGGGACGTTGGAGGGAGGTGGGGAGGGTCGTTTGGTGGAGGAAAATTAGAATATGATTAATATCGCAACATTACCCCCAGCCGCAACAGGTAATAACGGCCCCATCCGCTCCCCTTCTCCAGTGCGGCGTGCACACACACACATAATTGACTCATTTATCATTGCCAGCCAGTTGAGGAGAAGAGGACGAGGGAGGAGAGGGAGAGAAGCAGCACGAAAAGTGGGAGAGGGTGGTGGTGTTGGTGGAGGAGAGCGGGGTAGTGAGGATTAAACCCCCCCACCCTATAGATTTTATTACAGTGGAATTGCCTCTCGGCAGAAGTCACTCACGGCCGGGCTGTGAACTACTTCGACTATGTGTGCACGACTGCTGGTGTGTTCATCACGACATAAACTTGGGATGAGCTCAGAGAAGAAATGATTAGACACACATGTACACACACACACACACACACACAGACTTAACATATAAACAGTTATTGATCGGCACAATAAGAGTGATTGTTGTGAAATTCCTATGTTTAAATGCTGCAATTACTATTAAAGATTATTTTCAAAAGCAATTAATCAGTTGATTATTGTTTTTGATTAATCACTTTTCATTAGTGTATGAGCTTCAACCGGTTTGACTTTGTGCCAACCGTCTGAGGCAGCGTTTGTCGTTCAGTGTGACGTTAGGTGGAGAGAACTAGCAACATCTGGCTACTTAGCAGGAGCCCTGGGATAGAAAATCTTTTCTACAGTTTTACTCAGCTGAGGTCATATTTTATCTATTATTTTGTTATTGTTAAACCTCCGAATAAGAAAAGTTAGCAGTGTTTTGGAAGTGAAATTCAAATGTAATATTTACAATATTAATAAGGTAATAATACACACTCAGACATATTTATTTTTCTAAATAAACAAGCTGTCCTCCGAGGAGAATACTCTTCATATTTGCTGGACCCTGCCACCTTTATTACTTCAAAGAAGAACATTTTGAAATTGTGTTGTCCTTTAAAGTCAGTTTGTTTATTCAGTTTAGTCAGTCATGAAAATTAAGAGAAAAAAAACACGAATATTTTCAATGCACCTTTAAGTTGAATTGCTGTGAGAAATAAAAACACCATGCGTCAAAGTTGACATGATGGACTGTAATGACGCCGTCAGTCATGGGCTTTCAAGTCACCAGTTTATAACAGGGCTGACATACAGGGACAAACAACGATTCACGCTCACATTCACAACTACGGGCAATTTAGAGCAACCGATTAACCTTGCATGTCTTTGGATTGCGGGCTGGAGTACCTGAAGAGAACCAACGCAGCAGGGGGAGAACATGCAAACCCGCGAACCCAAGACTTTCTTGCTGTGAGGCAACTGCAGTGCTGCCCAATATTTATTCTCAAGTCTATAAAATGCCCCCAAAAGTGAAGAGCACATTGTGACAGCTTGACATTTATTTTTCTGTCTGACCAACAGTCCAAAAAAACAAACAAAGATTGTGTTCATAGAGCAGAGGAAAGCATCATATCCTCATTCATCTAACAAAGCTATAAAATGGCCCAAACATACACAAGAAACCATCTTATTAATTTACTGTAGATCAACTAATCAACTAATTTCTCACTTTATCATTTCAGCTCCAAATTATGGTTTATGGAAGCATGCTTTGTTATACCACAGGTCATTTTGTGAGAAAAATGCCACATCCCCGAAACCACCTCGGCTCATAAGATTCTGTTGTAGCAAATGAGTAGCAGTCAGCGGTTCTACTAAATACAACTAAAGAGCTTCAGGAAAAGAAATCAATGTCTCTAAAATCACCTCTAAAATCAGTTCTCTGTTTTTGGAGCTGCGCTCTTGAAATTGCACAACAGCATTACAAGGTTGCAAAGCAAACGCACACACAATCTCTCTCTCTCTACACACACACACACACACACACACACAGTGCAGGCAGACACTTCTTCTTACAGGAAAGACCCCAAGGTCGCACTCAGAAAGAAATAATCATTCCCCACAAAATGGACTTCAAGGAATGAAATTACTGTGTGTGTATGTGTGTGTGTGTGTGTGTGTGCCATTATGTGACTGTAGGAGCATAAAAGAGTTGGAGGGGGGAGAAAAATGAGGGGGAGAGAGGGGAGGAGAGCGGTGAGCAGGAAGTGGGTATTTCATGTCGAAATGATTGCCTGTAATAATTAGTGTTTGGCTCAGCACCATTTACTGAGAGAGAGGGAGGGAGAGGAGGTTTGGAGGAAGCAGAGAAAGACACAGAGAGAAAAAAACAAGATTGAGTGAGCGAGAGAGAAAGAAAAAAAGCAGATATGACTGTGTGTATGTGTGTGCGCGCATGTTTGTATGTGTGTGTGTGTGTGTGTGTGTGTGTGTGTGTGTGTGTGTGTGTGTGTGTGTGTGTGTGTGTGTGTGTGCGCGCTTGTGTGTGTGTCACGGTGGGCTCGGTTCCTCCAATCTCTCACTGGCGGTGACAGGAGATAAGATGATCAGCCGAATGCGCTACAAATCTGCAGCCTGCCAGCCTTCAGACAGCTCTGTCAGTGCTGCACTGCTACTGAAAACACACACACACAAAAACACACCTAAATGCTTCCATGCTCCAAGTGTGTGTGTGTGTGTGTGTGTGTGCGTGCACGTGCTTGTAGACACTAAACCCACATACTTGCAGCATATACTGACAACATGTAGTCACACACACAGACAAAACCCACACGTGTGAGCACACGCACGGTGCAGTATGTAAACCCACACATACGCACAAACCTGCTAAATAAACACAGGCAGAACACACACACACACACACACACTCTAACGAGGGCCTACAGAGACTGAAGCATCTAATTAAGATCCTGCACTTTGTAGAAATGTGCCGACTGGCTTTTTAGTCTCCACGTTTGAAACGGGCTACTGGGTATTGTAAAAATGTCAACTCCTCCCAGTGCTTGTTTTTTTCCTTCACAATACTTTTACTTTCACTATTCCCTCATTGATTATTTCACTAAAAGGAACAAAGACTTTCAGTGTTTTTTTCTGTTCTATAAAACACTTGTCCGTCGCTTCTGGTTGCTGGGATATTTCTCCAACAATAACTGATATTTTACACAGATAAATTTAAAGAGAACATCAAACTAATAATGATGAATTTAGTACACAGCAGAAAGCCATTCGAGTTAAAAAGGATAAAAGTTTATGTTCTCCTTCTAGCAGCCTGTGTGCAGTTTAAAAACGGTACAGCCTCAAACTTGGAACATTTCATTGTGATTTCCGGTCATATCTATGGCTATCAGTTTCTTGAGAGATTGATAATTTGTTCAACAGAAAATTAATCTGCAACAGTGTCGATAATAAATCAATCATTTATATCCACGTTTAAACTTAAATGTTAAGGATGTCCTTGTTTAAGCTTTGCAGATGGGAATGTTTGCTGGTTTGCTCGCTCACAAGCAATCCAAATATGTCAGCTTGGCGTTTTGGAAATTATGTTGGACATTTATTGACATTTCATAGACCAAAATGACTACTCAGGAAAATGATCAGCAGATGAATCACTGGGGAAAAAATAAATAACTTGCATCGACATCAACATAATGCTTTTTGAGTAGGGACTTTTTTTTGAGTAGGAACTACACTAAGTGTGTGCAGCACTGAAGCTGGCATTAAAGCAACATTATGTAGAAAATGGCATTTTTGCAATTTGGCGCCCTCCCGTAGCAACACCACTGTCGTAAATTCAAATCTGAGGTCTGTAACAATTTTTCAGATGTAATGTAGGTGTTAACTACAAACAAAACTCATGACATCATAACAATGTTAAGTGTTGAAAACTTGTATGCTGAAGTAAACATGTATGTAACGCTGTGATTCTACCCTCTCACTGAAGTTACATAGTAGAGAAACAAGTGTAGGGGGATGGAGACAGAGACACTATTCACCCTATTACAAGCCACTGTACCATCAACACGAGTCTGAAGCAGTTAGTTTAAGGTAAAAAGTTACATAATGTTGCTTTAAATGTAATTTTGGAGTATTTTGTTAGAACAAAGCTTGTGCTGAGACTTATTCAAGCACTTGCAGAGGTTTTGTTTTGCTCTTTGTAGGGCCAAATCAATACTTTATTTTTGGTACCGATACAGATATTCTATTTTCAATTATATAAACAAAGAACAGCTGTAAATCATCACATTTGAGAGGCTGGAAACAGATTATTTTTTTCTATTTCTGCTTAATGAAAAACAAAGGGTATCCAACAGTGTTATTATGTATCATTTTCTGATGGTGATTTAACAATTAAAAAAGGACCAACTGTGTCAGAATAAAGCATACATGCTGATAAACATCATTATCAGAAAATAGGAACATTTTCAGTGTGAACACATTACCAGGCAGATCAGCCAACACTAAACCTACTGATGCTTATTAATCCTGGCTGCTGCTACCAAGTGTGGATCCACCATCACTTGTTCTGCCGTCTGGAGCTCAGCGCTGTCTTTGGCAAACAGACATCATAAGTGACACACGTGCTATACAAATACAGAGCTACCAGCCAGTACTGAACACACACACACAAACACACACTGATGGGAGCCATGTAGCGACTGCCCTGGTGTCGTGCCTTTACAGTGTCAGGACCATTTAGCCCGCCCGCCTGCAGGTATGTGACTGTTCACTTTACATCACATTAACTATTGATCAACCTTTCCTCCCCGCTGCTCCGCTGGAAAAACCTTCAGCTTCTCTCCCAGTCCCTCGCTCTCTCTTTAAACACACTCTCGCACTCAAACATGCACACCAGGGACCCACCCAACTCGCCTGTGTGCTCTTTCATCATCTCTCAAGGGTGTGTACAGGAGCAAATACACACACCTACACACGCACACACAAAACAGAGCTGGGATCTCGTCGCACAATAGCTGGCCAACTGCAGTCCTCTCTGCTGCCAGGCTCAACGTAAGGGCTGCTCTTTCATAAATGTTTCACACACAAACACACACTCAGTAACTATAGGCAAACAATTAACCCTCAGACCTCCCTAAAGCAAATATAAATTCAATCATTTGGTGAGTGACTAACAGGCAGCTTAAAACAAAAGATCCATGACTATTATATCTAATTATATCTGTACACACACAGCTTTTCTGGATGCATGTGTGCTCTGAAGATACTTCATAGTTTCCTCTTTTTCCTCTATATCCTTTGCACTTCAAGACCAAGGACTTCACTGGCTAATGGCACATTCAAAACCCAAGTATTTTCTCACTACCTCATCGTTATGCACTACACCTCATCCCTAATCCTTAACATTTACTATGGTTTTATCTGCAGTCAATGCAGCCGTAGGCTCCGTTTTTATAAAAGCCTCTATTTTTGTATTTGTAAGCATTTAAAACAATTGACAGATTATGTCAAAGCATTTTTTTAAAAAGAGCAAAATGCTCAATAAAAGCTAAAGTATTTTGACATTTTTCAAGGTGTTTTACTAGAAAAAATTAATGAAAATCTGAAGAGTCAGATCTGTTCTTTGTTTTTGTGGGTAACTGATGTCAGATGGTAAGACCTTTACAATATTAAATCAGTTATTTTCACCCACTACATCTTAGCCTTTTAACCCTCAGATGAACATAAACCACACGCCTGGAACTTTTTAAAATACAAAAATGAAAATATAAAAAATATTATTGGTTACATATTATCGTTTGAAAGGAATCCACATCGTGCATCCCCAGTCCAAAACCTACAGATAAGATATACTATACTAGACCAATTAATGTATCAGCCTGCCATTATCCACCACTACACCTTTTTACATTCATATTATAATGCAGACAGAGATGCTGGGAAAATGTATTATTATTGAACTCAGTTTCAGTGCACTCATGTCCTTTAAGACGATAAAGTTTATTGGTAAACTGGTAAATATTCTGCCTCCATAACATATATTTGTCACAAGTGTTTGATAACAACGTCTGAGGGTTCACTGCAAAAACTGTGT
The DNA here is from genome assembly GCA_039737535.1 of Lagodon rhomboides. Lineage (NCBI taxonomy): Eukaryota > Metazoa > Chordata > Actinopteri > Spariformes > Sparidae > Lagodon > Lagodon rhomboides. Next base: position 13,682,635 of record CM077789.1, on the reverse strand, counting down.
GTTATTGGCCGATATATCTGTATCATAATTTTTTACTTCCTGGTATCAAAATCTGCATTGGCCCTGCAAAAATATCAAGTATCAGCCAGGCTCTGACTACAATAACAAACAAGCTGCACATTCTTATGTTTTGAGAAGGTGGACCCATTAAATGTCTAGCATTAAATAAATAGTTGCAGACTGACTAATCAATGAATCAACTAATCTGTTCTGGTCTACAAACAATTATTTTCACTAATGATGAACTTCAAACAGTTCTTGAGATCACTTGGTCTAGAAAACTTTCAAAAATACCAAAAGGTTTCCATTAAAACTTGGCGCAAAGCCCAAAGGGAAACCTTTGAATTGTGTGTTTTGTCCAGCTGACAGCTCAAAGGTATTCAATAGAAAACAGAGAACTCGCTGATGTCTGGAACTTCTCACTGACAAAAGACAAACTACCAACAAGATTTTCCTTTGTCATTTGAAGGATTGCTGAGTGGAAAAATTATCTCAGCACTACTGTGAACGATTACGACCAGAGATTAACCTGCGACAGCAATTTTATATTAATGAGTTTGAATATGTGTGTTGTACATCTGGCTAATATCACAAGTCTCCCTTGCACAAGGTGCGCGTGGCAGATGTTACTACTGCTTTAGTATTTGGGCAGAGATGAGTGGAGGGGCTCGTAAGTGAAGAGTGGCAGCATGTAAGCGGCGAGCAGAGAGCCTATCTTACTCTGCAGACTGTGCGCACACACACACACACGTTGCATTATGACTGATATATGGCTGTGTGTGTTTATAGAGAGAGAATTACAGTAATGAGAGCCCTGTGTCAGCAGCTCCTCCCATCTCCCTTTAGTCTGCTGATTACAGCCTGTTTAGAACACACACACACACACACACCCTGAGCAGCTGACCAACCAATGACCCTTTAATTAATTAACCCTTCCCTTTCTTTAGCTTCCTCAGTAATCTTTCTCATCCCTTCGTACCAACCACACACGCCACCAAAGACACAAGAGACACACAAATTTAGAATCGCACCCTGCCACCCACACATCCATCCTCCCACCTACACACAGACAGTTGCAGCTCATCAGCTCTAATCCCTTCCCTCCGTCTCTTTCCTGCCGTCTAATCCAACATCTATGAGAATCCAGCCACCTTCTCTGCAGACAAAATACACAACTAAGCCCTGCTATTTCTGGACAGCATCTATTTGTGTGTGCGTGTGTGTGTGAAGATAATTGGGGACGCCCTTGCATGTGTGCAAGTGTGTTAAGCACATGCATCAGATTGGGAGTCTCTCTGAATGGATCAGTGTGTTTTGTGTCTGGCTCTGTGGGCGTCCAGGTCACGTCCTCCCTGCGGTGTGAATAGTGCACCAGAGGCTCTGATTACATGAAGGTTCCTGCATGTGGATCGGAGCTCCGCACTGTCTGCTGCAGGACTAAACAAAGCCACTGTTAATCCAACTGACCACTATCTGTCTGGACCTTTCCAAAACTGCTGCCAAACTGAGTTTTTAAGAGTTACTTCTCAGAGCACACTGACATGCAACAGCTTCTCAGGGTTTCACCAAAGTGGGTTTACTGTGCTGCTTGTGATGTTTAAGGACATCTCTACTGGTGGTTTTATGACATGAAAGTAGCATTTGACTCAAGAGAGGTTGACACGCATGACTGGGCTGCTGGGTTATTGCCATGAACACAAACAAGAGGCCTGCGTAAAAATAAAGTAATATAATCATTTCAATCATGCCACACATTTAAAATAGCATCAGCATGGACATTAATCCTAACATTTTTCTGTTATTAGCATATAAACTCAGTTGTCACTTTATATTTAGGTACACCTAGCTGATATTTAGTCCACCCAATTATTATAAATAGGGTGGACAGAATACTAGAAACACCTCCCAAATGAAACAAAGCAACACAATTGAACAGGAGCATAAAAAAATTTCCATAAAGTTTAATCAACAGCAAATACTGAAAGATATAACCTTAATTAATGTAGGATTTAGTGCAGGACTGTTGTCTTAGAGGGCATTAATTTTTCAGCTAGTTGCACCGAATACACCTGGTGTGTCATGTTTGCCATCAAGAACAGGGAATAGTAGAAAGCAGCAGATCATGTACCTCGTCAGACTACATCCAGAAGAGAAGGCCAAAACAAAAACTAAATAAAATTCTGAATTAGACACATTGATCTGCTGTGTATGTACTAAAGCATATAGTGACACATGCTTTTACCGACCTTGTGTGAAAAGACCATGCTACAAATATTTTACCAGATTCTGGTAATGATAACGCCATTCTACCAAGGCCTGGAATTGCCAGGTGCCCATCAAAACAGTGGAAAATATTTTTTCCACACAAAACCATAGTCTATTATATTTGAAAATCATGACCCATCTCTTGTTAAGAGGTGCACATGCAGGACCGATCAGGCATCAGACAAGGTTCTGGTAGTGACATGGAGGCCACTAAAAGTTTCTTTTTAAAAACATTTTGCTTCAGTTTTGACTGAACAATGATCGAGCGCTGCTTGAACAGACACTAATGGCAAAGTATTAACAAGACAGCAATCCTGATCTTAAATGTGTGTTATAGCATCACACCTGAGAAGGGGCGAAATTTTAGTGCGTCCACCTCGGTCTTGTGTTTCCATGACAGCTGATCGGAGCTGAAGCAGATAAACATCTGAGTATACTGCAGAGTCATTTGACACAGAAGTCAATGCTGATTATGCCCACACATGGAACATTACGCAAAGTTGACATTAAATGGAATGAAATGCAAAAGTCTTGAGTCAAATCTCATGTCAAGACTATGTGATCATATCATCCCACTACCACTAAAAGTCTTTTATAAATAATAATATAGTATCGTGCAGTCGTACCTCAGTACCTTTAAGTGATAGAAGCTCATAGTTTGTTCTTGCCATCGCTCTGAAACAACATTAACATTACTGTTTGTGTGCCAATTATCAGAGAAAATACGCCAGTCAATCCAATACCTACCTGCCAGGTTAAACATGCGTCACCAGATATGTGAAAAGAAGTCTGATTACACAATCTGTTCTGATGAAGACTGTTGCTATTGTTACGAGCCACGGTGACACAATCAGCTCTCAGTTGTGGCCACATGCAGTGTGACGTATTATTGCTGGAGAAGCCCATAGGAAGGTTAAACAAATCTTTCCTGGAAACCTAATCTGGGCCAGCTACAGCAGCACACTGTCATATTAAAACTGGACGAAGATGATGATGGAATCACAAGCTCGCTCTTGTTGCCAATCGTGTTCTTAATCTCATCATTCATTTGTTGTTCATCCTGCTCGATAGTTCTCATTACAAGAGCTTGGCAAGAGGGCAATGATCCAGGTGTTTTGTAACACGAGGTGTAACACTGAACGGCTGCCAGTGGCGCTGATCACGCCGTCTCAAACGGCGGATCCAGGGGTGATTCATGTTCCCCGAATGGCTTGTTTTGTCTGGGTCAGCGCTGCTCAAAGGGGGGTGTGGGGGGCGTTCCACACGAGCTCACAGGGTGATAACTGTGGGTTGACAACTCCGCTCCCACATTCACACAAAATTCAAACAGATATCAAAAAGGATATCATGGTAGAGGGGTGGTCAGTATCATAACCTGTGGGGCCTAATTATAGTTTCAACAATTATTCATTTAATTGTTCAGCTAATGGAAAGAAAAATAAGTCATTTTTCAAGCAACAGTGTAAAATTTTTGCAGGTTCCAGCTTGTTAAATGTAAGGATTGCAGCTTTTCTTTGTCATTTATGATAGTAAATGAAGAGTCTTTGGGTTTTGGACTGTCGGTTGGACAAGAGAAGCATTTTGAAGACGTCACTTTGGGCTCTATGAAATTGTAATAAGCATTTTTCACAATGTTTTGACTTTTAATGACTGAACGATGAATGGATTATTTGCGAAGATAATCAGCGGTTTAATCAATAATGGAAATAATTGTTAGTTGCAGCCCGTGAAAACCTAATCTGGTTGTGTTTCACTATTATATTTCCAGTTGTTTCATTATTCATGACAACAGTTAATCACAATGACAAATAGTTCTTCCTGCACACATTTTTTTACCTCTGCATTGATTTATATTTTTCCTTTTTGAAAAAAGGTCAGTGTTTCAGTCTCAAAGACCTTTCTCATCTTTGTGACTGAAACGTAGACTTAAAAGAAAAAGAAGAAACAAAAAATCAATGCAGAGGTAAAAAAAAAGAAAGAAAGAAAAGAAAACATGTGCAGGACCATTTCACTGAAAATTACTTTTTGAAGATTTGATTCCTTGGACCATAAAAAAGCAAGTGGTGTGCATGTTGCCTTCGACTCATGACAACAGTTCAACCACAAATGGTCTTCCTCAAACCATTTTGGTTAAAATGTTTCCATCATTTGTGGTGAAGAAGTTGTCATATCCATATAGAATAAAGTACTGGATGTAGATAGTGCGGCTTTAAAGACTATGAAACAAAATGTTATCAAATTATGACTCTCACTGCCCTAATTTAACACATTTTGAAATATTCAGTGAACACAATCCCATTCCAAAAAAGTTGAGACATTGTGTAAAACATAGTGAAACAATTAGATGATTTCTAATCTTTCTTACTTATCGGTCTTCATACAATATCAGGACAAAATATTTAATGTTTCGCCTCATCGTCTTCATTGATTTTTGTAAACATCTGTTCATTCTGAACTTAATAGCAGTAACATGTCTCAAACAAGATGGGACGTGGGCAACAAAAGACTGGTAAAGTTGTGGAATGCTCCAAAAACACCTGTGTGGAACTTTCCACAGAGAAACGGCTTCATTGGTAACAGGTGATCGGATCATGATCTTGTATGAAAGGAGCTTCTTCTAAAAGTTCAGTCATTCACAAGCAAGGATGGGGCGAGGCTGATTGTATAAAGGATATTAAGACGTGGGCTTGGGAACACTTTGTGAAACTGATGTTAGTAAACACAGTTATTTTGCAAATGACTGCATTCCCCAATAGCTACAAAAAATACTCTAATTCAACAAGAACGTTTTGAAAAATACTCGCAAGCTGGCAACATATCTTGATACAGAGGTCCAGCCGCTCAGTTGTTTACGTACAAAAGTACCCAAATGTGTTGGTTCAGTCATTCTGGACTCAGTTGGACTGTTGAGCTTGTGGTGAGCAGAACAGTCAGAAGCATGAGCGAGCGCGCACACACACAGACACACACACACACACACACACAGGCATTTGTGTGTACAGAGGAGCAGCAGTAGCCACAGGGGTTAGAGGGGCTGTGGACAAGGGCTGTACAAAAGAAGTTTGAAGTGGGACAGAAAGGGAGGGAGGGAGGGGAGATTCTGGCCGGCACAAATCAAAGCAGGATGAGAGGAGAAGAGTGAGGGGGTGGGGACCGTGTGAAGGTGTGCCACGAGAACAGAGACTGGAGGGAGGGGGAGGAAGGCGGGGACTCCACAGCCGGCCCAAATCCCACATTCAAAAAGCATTCTGAGCACATTCCTGCACATCAAGCCCACCGTACAGTAATGCAAATAGAACAGCCAGCTTTTACAACTATTGGTCCAAAAACTGTGCCAAGAAGGTTAGTCAAAACATCACATAGTCTTGCATTTTTTCAGAGATCGAGTGTCAAAAAGAAAAGCTGAACTTGGCTCAACTTTGGCAACAACTCAATGCAAAGTCACCTCGCAACACACTGCACTGGTCAACCCAATACATGCGAGTCCACATTCCTAGTAGATTTCTTTTTAGCGTGAACCACTCAGTCAACCATACAGAGTGTAAAACAATTGTTGCGGGGTTGTAAAATCATGTTTTAAAAGCTATTATAAACATCTCTGTGGTGCTGTGGCATCTGATAGCCCTTCAAACTCATCTATAACCCAATCCGCCTTTCCTGGATCGTATCTCATTGTCTCAACTGCACCTGAAGCAACCATAGCCCTTTATTTTTAAACACAGTGCTGTTTTTGATCTGAATTCCCAGTAACTCGGAATGACACTTCAGGGGAAACGTCGGCACACAAACTGTAAAAACAACTCACCTGTGGTACTGGGTCTGAAGGAACTGAAACTCCTCCTTGATGCGGTCCAAAGTTTCTGGGTAGGTTAGTTTTAGTGACTGGGGTGTCCCCGATGCTGCTGCCGCCGCCGCTGCTGCAGCTGCCACCACAGATGCCGAGGACCCCGGGGGTGGCTGAAGAGGTGCCTGGGAAAAAAGGAGGCAGCTGACTGAGAGATTTGACTTGAAAGTACATGACACTTTTTATAAAATTCGTCAAAACTGTGTCAAAATCCTGGGGCCAATGGCTTGGTAAATCTACGTGCAATATGGTAAAAAGAAAAGCTTCTCTCAAGCAGGAGCTCCGTCTGAGAAGGACATAAAACAACCACAGAGAGCAGACATGAGCACCACATCTGCACATGCACGCCATCATGCTTGTGTGTAACTATAGTGAGTGGCTGTTACAGAGACACTCATCGCCAGCAGAGCCAGATGTGAATGTGTTACCGAGCCTCGGATGGGAGGGCTGAGAGGTACAAGAGCTTCTTAGCCAAATGAGCACACTTTGTTTAATTGCGAGTCTGAGTAGAAGAAAGAAATAAAGAGAGAAATAGAGCAGTGGGAGGGAGAAGAGTGGGGAGAAAAAAGGGACCCCATCGTGGCTGAAGAAGACCCCTCCCCAGCCTGTGCTTAGTCTCCCATCTCTGCAGGGTTCAGAGCAATTAGGAGACTACAACCATAGGGGTAATGCTGCAGGACAGGCAGACAAAAGGGGGCTGAGAGCTGGACGAGGAGGGTGGTGGGGGGCTGTCCGTCTGTCAGTCTACTTGGCTCTCTGTCAAAATAACACAGTGCAGAGGCCAACAGGGGCCCGGGACAGCCGGTTCACAGGCTTCACGATGGTCAAGTATGACGGTGAGGTTAAGTGATAGTAATATACTTTAATTTTCTCACAGGAAAGCGCCAACTGGTTTTTAATGTGGCTCCGTTAGTTTATTAGAGGCCAAATTCTTGCCGGTGATTCAAACAGTTTTTGCTCTTTTCCCAGCCTGTGATGGGAGGTGTGAAGACTGTGAGAGGACAGAGTCAGATGCTATGCCAAGTGGGATTGCTTGATCTGATAACAACCCCAAATAGCAAGCATTACCTAACAGTTTATAATCAAAAGTTCTAAAAATACGCCTGTAATGCAAATGAAAATCAGATGGCATTTTATGACACAGATCGAGTTAAATTTTTACAGATTTCAACATTTGCCAATAAAAGTTTCTGTAAAAGCTTCATGTAAAGTGGAAACTGTTGCAATCCAGCTGCCCTTTTGTTGAACTCCAGCAGATTCCAGTGCCACACACACACACACACACACACACACACTATGTGGAGACATAACTAATCTATCTCTACTGTGCATCCTTATCTGGTAGACATGTAGCTTCTCTTGCTGTAATCAGCCGACCTGGGTATTTATCATTATATTACTTCCCTGTGCAATTTTTAATGAATATAAATCAAGAAATATAGCTCTGTAATTTTTAGACATTCATCTCTGCAGCGATGTTCATTCCAGCATTTGTCAAACAGAGTCTGTTTGTAGGTTACGAAACATTGGACTAGCCAGACTAGACGGTGAAATGGTAATGCAAGGTTTTCTTTTGAGCTTGGTTGTCCTTTTTAAAGAATAAGTTAACTCAGTCGGTTGAAATTTTGAAGAAAGAAAATATTTCTGGAGCTTCACAGCAAAACAGTGACGCAGCAACAACTGAAGTAGATGGAGACTTTTGCCTCTGCATATCTTGTACCTTCTTTTTCCTACATCACATGTTGACTCCTACAGAGACTTAAATTTATTTACATTCATTTAGTTGACCTCTATCAACCTAAAGGCTTCCTGATTCAATGCAATCGATGAGATGACCCCCTTCTTTTTGACCCGAGCGAACCAGGTTCTGGTTCTGGACTGGTGCTGATTCAGAGCTGGTCCTTCCACCAGCATGAGAGCCACTGTACAGTCACATCATTCATTCAGTGTATACGTCTTCCAATTTCCCAGCATTGTTATGAACAACTATGGTGGACCACTGCTGCTTTGATTTGGCATCCAGAGAGAAAATGTTTGTTTTAATCTCCCAAAGTCAGAACACAATACACCATCTCTGGTTTTTATGGCAATTACAGGCAGTTTTAGTTGGTCCTTGGTCTTGATAACCCAACCCCCAGCCCCTGAAGTAAGTGGTTCTTTGTTCTAGACCAGCAAAGACCAGTCGCGACCAGTCAATCTGGAACCCGTTGTCCTGGCTGAGAGCCAGTTCTTTATCTGTCGAAACACAAAGAACTGGTTCCAGAGAAGGCACTGGCTCCGAACCAGCACCTGAACCATCTTAGTTGAAAAGGGGTATTTTTTTTTTGTGAATGTATGTTGCGCAAGTAAGGACATAATGCTAAAAAAGGGATGATGAGAATAAAATGGCTACAAAAACAATCTGCCCACTCTTCAGAGTTCAAAGACAGTGGGCGTACATGTGGGTAGGCCTGAACGACGGCAACAACACAAGTCTCACATCAACGATGTCTGTCATGGGTTAATGATGTTTAATGAACAAGTTAATCACAACATCGCTCAACTCCAGTGCCAAAAAGAATACCGGGGGGCGGGGGGGATATGAAAGGTGTTCAGGGCATTTGCATGTCGGCATGAGGAGAGCAGAGCTTACCAGCATCCAGTTTGTACATGCATGTGTAAGGAAACGATAAGTGACAGTGTGAGATGTATCGTCAAAAAGCAGAAGGTGTTAGAGATGGGAGTAGACTAAAGAGAAGAGATTGAAGGAAATAGGATGAAATGGAAAATAAAAATGGACAAATAATATAGGTAAGGCTAACAAGTCTTTACCCAAAAGTCGAAAAATATACAGAGAAAATGACAAAAAGACTAAGAATCTGTTTTGAAAAGAGATGAAAATAACAGAAGAGAAAAGAGAGAGGAAAGAGAAAAAGAAAAGAAAGGACCAAAAGAGAAGATAGGAGAGGGGCTGTGGCCTCATTGTTCCTCTTTCTAACAAGCTGCTCTCAATCTGTCGGCCAGATCCCCTCCTAGAGCACAGACAGCCACACACACACACATATACACACACACCCCTTTTCCTTTACACAAAACCAACCATTACACACACACACACACACACACACACACACTGAGTGTTGCTCACACATGCACACCTCTTTTCTCACACAAAAACCCATGATTAAAAACACACACACACACACACACACACACACACACACACACACACACACACACACACACACACACGCTCTTCCCCTCCTGTTTCACACAACTCAGACGCACACACATACACACAGAGCAATTACTCTTCACGAGGGAAAAAAAAGAGCACCAAGGCCATTTTATAGGAGGATGGAAGGAGGCGAAGAAAGAAAGAGGCGACCATCCTTCCTCTCTCTCCTTTTTATCACTCCCTCATTTTTCGTGGCTTTCTTTTTTAACATGGTCATGTCTCCAGAGGACAGGTGAGAGGAGAGGGAGCATCTTCCTCAAAAAAAAATGGAGGCACGAATGGTCAATTTTCTGTTTTTTGTTGTTAAAGGTAATGGAAAAACCACCATCTCTCTGCTGGCTCAGCCACTCAGGACCTTATGCACAACTCCAGTCTGCTGGTTAGGTTTGTTATGATGAATCACACCAGACTAGACTGGACGCATGTGACGGATGCCCGCTCTGAAACACAGGAAAATCATGGATCCTATCCCAGCATTTATAGCCCTTTTCCTCCCACCAACCACAGCTATTAGTCTGCCCCGACTTCTGATCCAACAAACAGCTGAGCAGGCTTTAAAATTAGAGGTCAGGTCGCCGAGCTGACCTGGTGACTTCTGGGAATGGATCTAGGCTGGGAGCCTCACCTGATAATCCAACACTCAGTTATTCCGTCCCTCTCGGCCGTGTCCCGGCCCCAAGGCAAACAAGAGACATGCCGTCTGCCCTTGAACAAAGCTTACATAGACTGAAAATCGCTGTTACACAATTACAGGCTAGATCTTCTGCGGCTCATACAGGCGTAGAGTCGGGTTCTGTAATGCTGCGGACGGATTGCATGAGGTTGGACGGCGAACGCTTTTCTCTGATATGATTAGAGATCATCTGATTACTCATCGGTTTAGAGTAATCAGTGGGGAGGTGTTTACAGGCCCTGAGCAGTCCAGCACCACCGCTGTGGCATATTCCATTCCTGGGACCCAGCTGTGAAAGCTATAGGCTAAATTTGGTGGTTTAAGGGCACCTATTGTACAAGCTAAATGAGAAAAATCCCAGATATGACCCTGTCACATCAGATGTATAGGTGTATAGGCAAGCGCACACACACACACACACACACGTTCACACTAATCTATCTCTCAGCCCTGGAAGGCCTAAGTCAATTGCAATGATTAAATGAGGCCCTGATGATGAGGGGATGAGAGAGAGAGTGTGAACGAGTCATCTACGGGAATAGAAATGATTTAAATCAGACCTCACATCCCTTTAGTGGTGTAGGATAGGAAACAATCCAGTACACCGTTTTAAATGTGCCAACGGATGAGAAACAGCTCAACAGCAACCACAGATCAGGTTATATGTTCTTCACACGCATTATATCCAAGGTCACAAAGCCATGAATGCAAACACTCGATGTGAATGCACAGCAAAATGTGTGCGCATGAAAAAAAAAAAAACGGAGCAGAAAAACATGTTGAAGGGTGACATGAAGGGACCGTTAACAGTGTGGCAATCACTGAATGAAATCATTCCTGTTTTCATTTGAGTTACCTCTAATTACACCGCAAGCAACAAACCACTATGACCTCACATCCTTGCTCTAACCCCCCACCCTCACAAAAACATGTGCACACGTACACACACACACACACACACACACACACACAGATGCGACTACACGCCCACACATGCCCACTACAAACACTAAGTGGATGTGTGCACGACGCAGTTTTCCACAAGTATTTACAAGCACACATGCACTTTATTGTATTCGCACACGACTGCAGCTCCTACGTCAACATTAATGGGAATCCGCAAGATGTGTCCCAATCCGCACTCGCCACACTGACCTACAGTTATACATAATTTGCTAATGGAGCTGGGCAGGGGCCATCGCTGTTATGATGTGGTTGTGTGACCAGAGGAGTATGAGGTTCTCATGTAGGAACACTCCTCTGTGTCTTCTTCGTATGGCTGGAGGGGATTGACGAGAGAAATAGATTTCTCTTGGATGACCTCTCACATTCTCCTCTCTTTCTTTTGCAATTTCCACCACTGAAAATGCATTTTTCACATGCGGCAAAGAAGAAGAAAAAGACAAGACTCTTTCAAGTTCTTTCATACAAGAAGCTCCCACTACTTTGTAATGTTTGTTGTTTATTTTCTGCTGTATAGCGTTCCTCATTACAGATCCCGCTGCACACTGATTGAGCTCGGCTTTGATCAGAAAATCAAGCATGAAACCAACAATTCACTGGTGGCAAAACAAGTTTAAACTCAACATCAAATTTCGCCTGTTCACAAAAAAAAAGACAGAGTCGACAGCCATGCCAGTGCCTCTTGAGACTGTGCTGGCAAAGTGGTGCTTTGAGCTAAATGCTAACATCATAAACATGCTAACTAGCAGTTGACCAACAGTGGATTCTGATGGCTGGTATGATAGTTTGGAGCAGGAAAAAGCTGATTTATGACTAATCGTCGATACTACCTGGTGTTCTTTCTGGGAGGTGCGGTGACTAAAACGGGCAGCGAGTTTGTTTGCTTGAAAGTCACTTTGCCGCAAGGCTAATTTATGCAATGTAAAATGCCACGGGCCTAAACTAATAATGGTGACTAGCAAAAAAAATTGTTTTGTCTCCTTGACAGATAATATTGAGCCAAATGTTTATACTTCTGTTAAGTTCTTGTTTTGTTTTTGTTGGTGGATTTATGTAAACTTTACTTCACAAGTCTTTACAATTATGAATCTTTTTTTTTTTATCACCAAAAACGTAAAAAGGGGGTGGTAGTTTCTTCTATAACTGACTGGGTTAAATGGGCAGATGATATTGTTTCACATCAAAATTGCATCGTGGCAAACTTGATCACCAGCAAATATCGTAGTCATCCAAAGAAACGATATCATAGCGTATCATGATGAAACTGGTGATGTACAGCCCAAATAAATACCGTAACAAAAACAATAAATGAGTGGCTCCATACCGAGGCCCTCCCAGCTCATGTCATGGTTAGTTCTGCAGGTATTTGGTCAGAAATCAAAACCTACTGAACAGTAGAAAAGATCATTTTGACCACATGTCCATTTTAACATAATTGCCGCTGGATAAAAAGTCAGGCGCATCATAAAAATGACTTGCATTCATCCTCGAATTTTGAGCTGATCGTACAGTAGATAGTTGAGATATAACGCATTTTAATGGAAACTCTGACTTGCTGGAGGTGCCACAGAAGGTGCCAACACTCAGGATTCATCCTCTAGGCACCATCAACGCATGTACAAAATTCCAAGTCAATCCAGCCAAAAGTTGTTGAGATATTACGGTCTGTACCAAAGCGTGGGATCGACTGACTCACTGCCATCCCTAGAGCCATGCTGCCAACAAGGCTGAAAAAAATAAATAAATACCGTGCCAAATGTTAAGATCACAGTTTTTTATTTGTTTAATCGGAGTTGGATCTCCCTGTCTGTCTCTTTTAGCTGGGAAGATGCTGTGCTGTTGCCTCCCTTCATATAGCTCATTAGTCAGGCCACTAATTACACTGCTTACCCACGGAGTCGATCATCAGAGTAAACACCCACCAAGCTCTCTCTCTTCTCCTCTCTCATCCAACTACCACCAAGGACGCAGTGACAGTAGGTCTAACCCAGAATAACATTCCTGGATGTGTATCTTTGAGTATCCACCCACATATGCCAACAAAACACACACCTCCCCGTCTCTGAGGGGCCATGAGACATGTAGCCGAAAACACTGTCCTTCCTCAAAAGCGCTTGAAGTTAAAGATGATATCAAATCATTCAAACACGACTGTCAACATTCAGCAGTGATTTGGATCGTTGAAGCGGCTTACGGGTGGGAAGAAAAGACGCAGGTTCGTCGCCCCCCCCCCACCTCAATCCTCCCATCTTACATCAGGTGGCTATCTGCTTGGCTGAAGCATGCTGATAATCTCTCAATGATTCCTGCACTTAGAGGGGAGGGGCTGCCAAGCACCTGTTTCATTAGCGCCACACATCTCTCTTCTTCAGTCCCCCCACCGACCCCTCCACCTCCTCATTCCTCTCTCCTTCCTCCCGCAAGCCTCGTTATTCAAATTTCCCTGCTGTCAGCCCACATTAGCGAAGCGCCACAGTTTGCCTGTCAGCTGGCTTAATTGCTGGAGGTGCCTTCTTTTATTAGGTAACCCCCTCCGCTCGTTTGTTCCTTCCACCGAGACGCAACTCCACAACAGCTTGTGTAAACGTGAGCTCCCTTCAGCCTCTTTTCCTTCATTTTCTTCTGCCTTCCCTTTCTCTCTCTCCCCCAATCTAATCGGTGGCTGAGCAAAGCAGGCGGGCTCCTGATCGATAGCCACACTCTCACCGCTGGACAACAGTGGTGATAAAGAGCTAAAAGCATGCTAGGACTGGGAGAGTGGAGGCTCGCTTTGAGGACGGAGAGGAGAAGACCTCATCTCAGCTACTCATTCAAAGTGCTCTCCCCACAACAGCCTGTATCTCCTACCTGACCATATTCATCTCCACTGATTAGATATTAATTTAGAAAAACCTTCCTTGAAGTGATTGCGATGATAAGAGGAAAAAAGGAGACATATAGATCACGTGGTCCCACTTCAGTTTTTTTTTTTTAGTTTTTTTCACGTGGCTCACATTTCCTGTGAGTGTGTCATGCAGTGTGGGTCTCACACTAGTCTTGGTTTCGACTTCGTCACAACCCCTCAAAGTCTTAGTCTTGTCTCGGTTTCAATACCCTCTGGTCTTGATCACGACTCTCTGTTTAGGTGGTCTTGATAACAATACTACCATCATTTGGAAACTCAACTTGGAACTGTGTTGGGCACTATTTGGATGTTTACATTAAGACTCAACTTGTTAGGCCTGCTAATGGCCTCTGAATCAAAACATGAAAACAAAAAACGTAGTTTGATGGCATTTTGAAGTTTTTGTATTCATTGTTAAAAAGCCACCATTGTCAATGAAAATCTATATGACGTGACTGGGGGAGAAATGTTTATGTTACATGACATATACTCTGATGTTTTGTTAAATGGACAACCAAATCAAAGGCACCATTGCCTTGAAAGAAATGACCAACCAATTTATCTGGGTTTATAACCCAAGTACACAACGGTATACCAAAATTCTAGTCATTTTTAAACCTTATTGATGCAGAAATGTTATAAATCTTATATATAAATCTTAAACTATTTATTGTTCATCTTTGGCTATTGGTTATGGTTGCAGTAGCAACTCCCCAGGTATTGCTTTGAATATCAGATAAAATGGACAACGGCAAACATCAGCCAAGATTTGTTTGACAGCTAACATTCAATTTGTAATATTGCACTGCTGGTTTGGTCTTGGATTACATATTTGACTACTTACACTTCTTAGGCGAGGCTAACTCATTATACTATAACAAAGAAAGGGTCTAAAATGTTAGAGCAGGAATTGGTAAAGACAAATATCAAGCCAAAAATCTGACTTTGAAGCTTAAATTTGTTTTAGTCCATGGAGCTACATAAAAATGAGCTTTTCAAGATAATCCACTGGGACAGGCACAAGCAACAGTCAAACAATCAGTCATAAACAAATCCAGATGAAGTGTATTATCCAATCAAACGCATTTGGAAGAAAAGACTGGGGCAAACACATCCAAACTGTGTGTACCTACCACTACAGTTACCATTTGTACATATAGCAGCTAAGTCTATGTTGAACCAGGAAGATGCTCTGAAAAGTTTAATTAATGTTTACAGAGGACAGTCTGGGTAGCAACCAAATCAGTGGTTTAAATGATATGACGTCTTAGAAAGCTGTGTGATCACTGTTTGCCATGATAGCTTAAAAACACATTATCGAAATGGGTATGAATGACAGCAAGAAATTCAACCAAGATTCAAGCACATTAGGAGCCTTCAAACAAACCCCTCCCCCCGGCCCAGGGTATTGTTCAGGATAACATGGTTGTAGAGGGCTGTTGCTAACATTATTAATAATCTTATTGTGACCTTGGAGAGGTTTGGATGTATTCGAACACTCACTGACAATTAAATTATCTCACACAGATTAGATCCGCTTTGGCAACAGAGAGATCTTTAAATCAATGGTTAGTATCATTACAGGCCAACAAAACAAGTTGGTAGTCTCTGATTTGAATACAATTTTATATGCTGCTTGGATGCTTTCTTCCTCATCCACTTTCATCCTTGTATGTTTCCGTCACTGTGGTGGAAGTGAAAGAACATTAAGGCTTTAAGACAGCTGGCCATGCCTGCCATGTCCTATACACTTCTCAGCTAGTCTACTTTATCTGGCAAAAATCCCAAAAACCATCTGAGCACATACGAGGGCCTGAAGCATTTGCGAGAACGCTCCTCTGTCGTGTTTATGTCATGTAGGCACCATAGTGTCATTGCGTCTGTTCACATAATTAGATTGTTAGTCTCTTGTGAGGCTTAGGTATGTTTCTGTATTTAGTCAGGACATAAACTGAATGTGCAAGATGCTTGATTACAGATGTTTGCATTGCACTTTAAGGGATAGTGATCTCAAGGCACCTCATCAGAGGGCTAAGATGCTTTAATAAAACAATACTCGATGCATCTTTATGCAACTAAAAATGTTTAATTTCTGTGCTTTATTTTTTCTCACTTGCTAGTTGTAAAACATTGTTTAATTGCCATCATTAAAATAAACAGATTATTTTTTTCTCCCATCGTCTTTGCTCACACTCAGCCATCCTCACCAAAACTCAAGAAGTAGCCTAGCTTATAATGTGTTGAGACCATCAGTTGCAAAGCAATAAGCTACAGGTCATTGATGAAAGCCAGCGGTGTGAGGTTTGAAAATAACTTTACAAAATAAATTACACATGTTTCAAGTTAGCTATGTTTTGCCAAAGGATGCAATAATAAGTCAGTGAGTCGGTTTAAAAAAAAAATTAACGGCCCACTCTGATAATCTTTATAATCGATTAAGCAGCGATTTTGTCATTTTCGAGCTAAATGTCAAACAATTGCTGGTTGCAGCTTCTTCAGTATAATATTTTGTTGCCTTTCTTGGTCATTTATGACACTATATGTCTTTGGGTTTAGGGTTGGATTAATCAATCATTAATCAATTGGAAGACGTCACTTTGGACTCTGGGAGGAAGATTGTTTTCCAAATTGACAATGTATGGACTGAAGATATAGATTAATCTATAATGGAGATTATCATTAGTTGCAACCCTAGTTCATCATCCAGTTGGTTCAGCCGTAAGAAAAACGTAAAGCCCAGCACAAAATTGTTACAGGGAATCGTGATGCTGACACCTGGGTTTGAAAATTTCTATCTTCACATTGAGACAATTCAGGAGAATTGAGATGCATCTAAGAATCAGTTTTCCTCCAGCCCTAACTTCACACCATAGATATAAAAAGAAATGATGATTATATGCATGTGCTCTATATGGTAGAAACAGTTTAGCCCAGGAAAAAAGTTATTACCAAGTTCGTATTTTACCTGAAAAATCTTAAGGGAAGACCTGTTGTAAGAATCGATAAACATGCAAGTTACATTAGGTGCTAGACGCCACAACCTCTTGTTTGAGATCTAAAGGTGCACCTAATTCTTTTCTACGTGAAGAAGAACAGCTATACATTTGTTAATATGGGTCAGGTATTTATGTAATATATGGGTCACATCCTTCACAGCAGACCAGTAGCCAGTGATGACAGGCTCCTGCCAGTCTTGCATTTCAAAGATTAAACAGTTTGCCGGGTTGAGTGGCCCTTCACTCCAAGGTGCAAACAAGATCTACTGATGGCCCGACGGTGCTGCTGAGATCTGCAGAGAGGCTGAAATGAAACGAGGCCGCTGGCCTAAACATTCCACCCAGACCCGCCGCAGTCTGCTCCTCTCGCCCTGGGACGCCTGCCCATACATTAAGATGTGGTTTGGAGCTCTCACAGGAACACAGCGAGGAGAGGCTGGATGAGAGGGATTGGGTTTACAGTGCAAACCACAGACCCACAGTCTGCCTCCTGCCCTGCCTTCCTGCAGTCGGCTACACTACATACACAGCTGCTGCTGGTGTGTGTGTGGTGTTTGTGTGTGTGCTGTATGTTTGTGTAGAGGGGACTCACAGGAACCTTTTATCACTCAGAGGAAGTACAGGGTGAAATAAAAGTTGCAATGCATCATGGTAGTGCAATTTAAGCATTATGCAAACACACTAACAATGGAGAATTAATTAAAGTGGCTCACACACACACACGCATTCACATGAAGTTATACGTCACAGTGGGCTTAATCTGGTTCCAATGCATGGGACATGAATGTCAAAACACCGTCAGGGGTGGGGGTGGAGGGATGTAGATGAGGGTTACGCAAATGAGCAGGTCTTAATTGATACTTCACACAGCTGGAGGACCAGTGTTTATGTATTTCAGTCCGCTCAAAAGCTCTCCACCTAACTCGACTAAAACAAATTAAAGCCGTGCAGCATGAATATCTCTCTCGTGGAGATCTGTCTCCAAACACAGACAGCATGCTGATTTCAGTCCTCTCCCTTTTCCTTTTTTACAGCCACATACTGTTATTAGCTTCTAGTTTCCAATCTTTCAAAAATCAGCCACACCGATGAGGTCGTTGAAAAGAAGAAATAAGAAGAAGGAGGCAGATTTTTTTTGGTGGGGTGAAAATGAGTGGTGCTTGAGAGGGGCAGATCATTGAGTGAAGGTGTCAACAAGCCATAGCTGACTCACCCCCCCCCCTCCTCACCCCTCCTGTGTGAGGAAAGGGACAAACAAACACACACACACTTCATCATCTGGGTCAACTCCACAATAGTGTGGAAATAGAAAGGAGGCTCCATGTTTCTAAACTGGCGGAGGTGGGCACCAAGGACATGAGGTTCACACACACACACACACACACACACAAAGCCACTCAACAAAGTTGGACGCCGTTTTAAGGTGGGCTAAAGATACACCTCCCTGACCTTCATGAAAACAAAGATCACATATTAAAGACTATGAAGGATCCCTCAACACAAAAAGGAGTCCCCGGAAATACAGAGTAAGGATGACAAAGACAAACAATTTCGGCTTGTACTTTCTCACTGAGGCTACAACTAGAGGTCCAATACGGTTTTTAAGAAAATCACCACACACACGTCGTGTTCGATGGAGGTTCCGGGTTTGAAACAATAACCCGGTTTAAAAAAAGGCGTGTGGACGGCTTCATAGTAGCGTAGCCTACTCACCGGTGGTCGGTTTTGAGGGAACATTGTAGCCGCCGACTTGTGCGTCTCCCTCTGCGTGTCCCTTCCCTCGAATTCGCCCTTCTTCTTTCTCCCTTTCTGGGGCGGAAAAAGCTTCTTCGTCGAGAAACGCGAGCGGCCGCCGATGCGCTTCTTGTCGGTCTCAGAGAGGCATTTGGCCCGCTTTCAAAGGTAGAGGCGAAGCTAGTCTCGGCTCGCTCATTCCTCGCTCCAACACTCCTTTGTTCTGGGTTATATCTCCAACCCCAAAACCGCACCGCGCCGCGCCGCGCCGCACCGCTCGACGTGTAGTAGTGAGTGGGGAGGGGGGGGGACGACGACGGCGGAGGAACACCCGGTCCAAAGCGGGGAAGCTTTTCCCTTCCAAGTCCTCAACTTCCAGCGAATAACGCAGTCGGTTTCCCCTCTCCGGTATCTCCTCCTCGCCGCCGCCGTGTGTAGCATAAAAAAGGGCCAGAGTGGGGGAGAGAGGAGGAGGAGGAGGAGGGGGGATGTGGTTTCTGCTTGTGGCTTCGGAGACGGACACACCACCGGCACATTGAATGCAGCCGCAGCCTCTTTTGTCTCTGCACTCTTTTCACACACACACACACACACAACACTCCCCAGTCCCTCACTTCTCTCACTCCCCCCTTCTCTGATCCTCAATGGGACATAACATATGAGTAGCTTTCTTTAAGGAGGAGGAGGAAGAGGAGGAGGAGGAAGGGGGGCACCTAAAGACACTGGCTTAGCACCCACCCCACACTCGCTCCACAGTTTGTTTTATCAGAATTAGTAACCTAATGCGCTTCTTTTTCTTTTTTTTTGTATCATGAAGAATCCAATCCAGCCTTTAAAAAAAGAGCTGGGAATACTGAGAGAATATCACACAATGCTGCTCTTCAAATAGCCTCATGATGTTTGCGGGGAAAACCTCTCGTTGCTGCTGTATTGTAATTAGCTTCATCCTCGTGAAGTCGTGTAATTGAAAAAAAAAAAAAAACCTATCCACGCAATTACGGGGAATTTAAATTTTATTTTGGGGAAAAGTGCACAGAAATGTGTTTAGGAAGAAGGGCTGCAGAGGAAATATTCAGTGATTGAATGAAAAATCTCCACGTGGGGCTCGGCCTCGGCACAGTAAACACTGCTAGAGCGAGCCAATGAGCGTCGAGGGGGACCCACGTGGGGCGCGCTGACCGTTCGCTGATTGGCGGGCGCGGGGAGCACAGCGCTACGCACGTCAATCAAGCGGAGCTACAACTTGCTGTGTGAGGTTAACCCCTTCCTGGGCACAGGGAGTGATTGAGGGGCTGGTGTTGGTGGTGGCTGTATCAGGATTCAGTGGTTTTCCTTTTTCTCCCCACAAGCCCGTCAATGCATTTAGAGAATCGCACGCTCCCCCCCCCACCACCATTTTCGTCCTCGTTGATGTGGAAATAAATAGACTCTAGCTCTAACTTCTGCATCATCCTGCTCGTTTTCTGGATGTCAAAAAATTAATCATGACCACAGGGAACTGACCGGACAAGAAAAGACAGAATAGATCTAAATAAGAGCCGGAGAAAGGCGCCAGAACCCCACAAAAACAGCAGTGATGATGCTGCAACGATTGCATGGCCCGTGTATTGAACCTGTGCATTGTTGTTACCTGGAATAAAAAAAAAAAGGGAGGGGGGATTATTCTGGAGACGAAGGGAGAAATGGTGGAAAAATTGGTATTCTGGTGGCACGACCCCTTTGGCGGGGCTCATAATTAGAGGGAGAGATATTGAAAAAGCAATTTCTGACAGTGGAAATCACAACCTGCCAGAGGTGGAGTTGGAAAATATAGATGGGTGTGTGCGTGTGTGTGTGTGTGTGTTTGTGTGGATATATGTGTGTGTGTGTGAGAAAGAGACAGAGAGGTGGGGGGTGGGAGGGAGGGAGGAGGAAGAGAATAAAGGATGAAGGACAGCAGGGGGGATGCTGAGAAAGACGAGCCAGTAGGAGGGTTAGAGATTGAACGAGAGGGAGAGTGCACACGGGTGATGAAAAAAAAGAGTGTGTGCGTGTGCGCGCGTGTGTGTGTGTGTGTGCGTGTGCGAGCAGACAAGTGAGGGAATGAAAAAGAGGGAAGGGTGAGGGGAGCAACTGGGAGAGGGAAGGAGGGAACGAGAGAGCGAGAGAGAGAGAGAGAGAGGGAGAGAAAGAAAGATTTTATTGCCATTTTTTCCCATGAATTTTAATGCACAGCACTGGTCTCCCTCCCGGATTTCTGGGATCACATTTATTAGAAAAAGAAAGTCATGAGGAATGCAGTGCTTTGCAGTCTGCTGCTGCTGCTGCATGGGGAGATGTTTCATGTTGGTGTGTGTGTGTGTGTGTGTGTGTGGTGGAGGTGGGTGGGGGGTGCCTGCCTGCCTGGCTGGGGGTGCACAGGATGTATGAGGCAGCGTCGTGCTGGGGGGAGGCATAATAATATAGATGATAGAAAATGATAAGTGAAGGACACATATTATTGCTATTGGCAGGTCAGATGAAGGAGTGTGCTGGGTGTGTGTGTGTGTGTGTGTGTGTGTGTGGCTGAGCTCCAGTGATTAAATACACCAGGCCCACAGTGCCCTTCTCTCAGAGCAGCGGGACATCAAAGTGGCCCCACGGTAGGGACGGGACACAATGGTCGTAACGCTGCGGGAGCTTTTGGTTTTAGCTCGGTCGTGTGAGGTTGTAAAGCGACAATTGTGTCAGACTTGTGTAACTAAACACAGGCTCACCTACGCACACCTGTCTCAGAGGGCGAGACAGTGGAAAAGTGCCCGAGGGAGCGGCAGCAGCATCTCTTAACAACCGCAACCACCAGTTATCCATGCAGCAGGCAGATTATTACCATGTGGCAAAAAAAAACATCACGAGGGAGTGTCTTTCAAATGAGGTGATGAAAAACAAGTTTGCTTCCCACGAAACTTAATCCCCTTGCGGTCGCCGACAAACACGTGAGGATGGTATTAGCACTAGATGATGCCCTGATAACAGAGGATAAGGTCTGCTGGACAGATGATGAACTGATGATGTCTTTTGTTCACGGGAAGGCAGCACCACGAGACAGTTTGGATCAATAAGCTTCACTTGTCTGATGCTTGTGGGACTGTACTCTGAAATCCCATCAAAAAACAAAAAAACAAAAGTATGAGTTGCAGAAACCCTCTGAAAATCAAGCTCAGAAGAAAAATACACTTGAACCACAGCAGAATGAGCAGTGGTGTTGCTGCGGGTGCGTTTATTCACCTATAACTTCAGCATATTTGCTCCAGAGCTACTTGTACAATTGATTTTCCGGAAAGTGTTCAGCAATGTTAAATACTCAGGGTAAACATCAGGTATTGGACGTAGACCTTCAGAATCAGAGACCATCTCTCCAGACCTATAACTGTACAGACCAAAATGCACTGGAGCTACAACATATACCCACCCTCATGTCGTTGGGAAGTCGAGTTAAGTTTTGTAGTCCACAAAAAAGTTCTGGAGCTTCACAGCAAATCAGTGTTGCAACGATCTTTTAGACAACTGAAGTAGATGGAGACTTGTTTTGGAGACAAACAAAAGGAAAACATTAAATGGCTCCGGTGTAAAACAAGTCTACAGACGCCTTAAGATCTCAAATTTATTTGAAAAGACTTTATCCACAACATGGCCGACGCACTGGAAGAGGACCGTCTACCTCTGTAGGTATTAAAGGCTCATTCTAAGGTGACAAAAACACAATGGTTCTTTGTTTCAGGTGATTATACTCTAATGAAAAATAAAATGATCAATATCATATTAAACTTCTTCCGATAGAGCCTTCTAAATCCTGCACAACAGACCTTTAAAAATGACATTTCATTTCAAAATAAGCACTAGAGTACAATTAAATGGAGCCCTGGAGGCAAGTTAAAGAGGGGATTGTTCCTTTACTTTGCTCAATTCATCAAATGACATCCCGTGGGATAAAGGATCGTACTGGAGGACGGGGCTTTAGCTGGGGTCATAAACTTCTGGTTTTGTGGCGTCCCTATTTGCTCCCCACCCTTCCCGGCACCGCCACCTCTCCCCAATTCCCCCAGTGCCTCCGGGATGGGGTCGGGAATGGCTCCTGCCCAGCGTGGGCTTGAGTGACATGAAGACAAGGCCACAGTGTTGTCACGGTGGTGCCCCCCACCCCCCACCCACCCCACCGTTACCGCCACCCCCACCCCCTACCTCATTTCGCCCCCCCCAGCCCTTCCCTGTCCCTCATCAGACAAGCTGGGTGTCAGCGCAGAGACACACCGTGATTTATTGGTCTCAACTCCTCTGGGGTAACCCCCCACCCCCACCCCCTCCCCACCTTCTCTAACACACACACATCCACACGCACGCACGCACGCACACACACCTTCAACCCCTCCCTCCTCCTCCTCGAACTCCCACTCTACCACCCTCCATTTTTCCCATCCCCCCTCTGCCCCCACACCCCTCCATCCATCCCCTCCCCTTCTGTCCTCTCCTGCTGCATGGCCCCTGGGAGAGGGAAGGGGTAATGACCCACATCAGCAGCAGCTATGCTCACATGCACACACACACACACACACACACACACACACACACACACACACACACACACACACACACACACACACACACACACGCACAGATGTAGTAACACACACACACACACCTCACTCTCCTCCTTGCAGGCAGATACAAATAAATACCCTCTGTGACACACATACACACACGCACGCACACATAAAACAGACGCTGACACATTTACGCCCACAGGCATGTGTATCTGGGAATTCCAGTGTCGTGCCGTAACGTTGTCTCCCCGCTCAAAAAGTCTCCTCCAGGCTTTCGCACCACACAACACAACACTGAAGAGATCGATACTGAATCGTCTGCATCTGTGGTATTTACCAAACAGTTCTTCCTTTTAGCAGAGAGGTCCCGTTGTAACCTCAGAAAGAGGGAAAGTACACCTCTCCTTTTCACTGGCATATTTTCTTAATAAGTCAGAACAATGGGATGATTTGTGTGTCTCTGCAGTGATGTGGAACACAATCTCCCCTTGACTTTCCAAATGTCTGTGAAAGAGCACCAGCTTGCACAATTTGGCCCTGAAGTCCCGAAATGTAACGATGAAGCAAGAGAACTTTTTAGGAAAGTTTCCTCATGGCGTCTTGTTGCAAAAAAAAAACTACATTTGTGCCAGTGGAATTTCTCGACAAGGTCAACCCGACGGTTCATATTCTCACAGTCTGCTGCTGAGAGAAAAAGAGCATCTCTTCGGTGGCTGAGTTTTTGAATTCAGGCAGCCGAGCCACACTGAGGGGAGAGTGAAGAGGTTAAATCTGAGCATTGACTTGCAAATGCTACTGACAGCACTCTGCGCGTGCTGTCACTCATCTCTCACACAGCGGAGGGATGCTCTCTGGCAAAATGTGCGCAGTTACTGCCACAGGATTCCACTTTACATGAGTGTTGGCAAGCCTGAGAGTGCAGGTCAGGTGTTAATTTGTATGTTAGAACAGGCAGGAGAATACATAAATTATTTTTTTCACGCAGAGGAGGATAAGGGCTGTAGCAGAGAATAAAATGATTCGTTGGATGTTCAAACCGAGAGCAAAAAGCATTGTTCTTTTAAAAAAACAAAAAAAAACAGGCACCCAGTGATGAATAAAAGATAGATGTCAGCGTGTGCTCGTGGCTGACTAAATGACACTAGAGATACTGAACTTTCCCCTGAATTAATAGCACTAATAAGTCACATTTTTTAAAGAGTGGGACGTTAAATAATGGAAGGACTTCACTTTTGTTTCGATACAAGCAGTTAACAGCCAATATAATGATGTCTCTCACATCTAAACTCGAACACTGTGCTGATGCAGAGTCTGTTGTGTGTGTGTCCGTGTGTGTGTGTGTGTGTGTCTACCTGTAGACGGACAAGCTGGATCACTACACCATACTGCCACCTGCTGCTCAACAGGGGCACTGCTGCCAGATTAAAACTGAAAAAGGCTGTCAGGAAGCATGCACAGTGTTTCTTTTGTTTGTGATTCCAGGGCACAGTGCTGCTGTTCAGGTAGCCTCATAAGTCACAGTCAGCACTCTTTCATATTAAAAGCTAGGGGAGAGGAACTGTTCAGTAACCGAAGCAATTTGGACTTTTAATCCATAGTAATATGACTTCAAATGTTGGCACGACAACCTGCTGTTCTGGTAGTTTTATTTACCTGCTGCACAGCAGAAAGTCCAGGAAATACTGATAAACAGCTCCTAACTGTGCCTGCAGATGAGTTACATATTTAATATCCCCTTGTGAATAGTGAAAGCTTTCTACAGTTAGGGCAGAGGATGGAACTAAAGGCTACTGTATCCATCAGCACACTGCAATTACACTTTTGTACCACCTGGTGTCGCCATTATACTGTACATGCCGAACTGACAGTAAGTCAATGAGGATTCAAGTGACAGGAAGGTGCATGTTCATGAAGTTCAAGTGTTTATGTGTGTGGAGTTGTGACGTGTGCAGGTTTACATGTGGACCGTCTTAAGTCAACACACAGATGCACAGGTGCAGTTAAATCATATGATTTACTCTCAGTGCCCGCTGATGGATTTACCCCTATGGATTTACTGAAATAATAATAATAATAGTTCAGAAATTACAGCAGTCAAAATACAATTTAAATCTTAGCTCCCTCCTTCACTGTTACCCTTCACCCATGTGGTGCCTGTGGACAGGATTATATATCCTGAATTTAAATGGAAACTGATTTAGAGAACCTCTGTACCACCCAGTGAGATCCTCATACTTTCACATGTTGCTGCCTTTTGTGAAACGTATAAAACGTATATAAAAAAGTTCTGTTAAATTACTTCAATTGTATTTCAAATAGAAAAATACCACCTTGGTTTATTACATGGTTTGGTCAACTTGCTATGTAATACATTTTCATCAGTGAGAATATGAAAAATGTGATGGCCTTGTCAAAAATGTTCTAAAGCTTGTGACCTGTATCTTCATGCTCATATCTCATTGTACCAGCTGCTGGAGATGCAAGCAGCTGTGTTGTTAGGTACTGTCCCAGCAGAGTTCTTCTTCTACTTCTTCTTCTTGAGCGTGAAGCTGTTTTTAACAGTTATCTCTGCGTGAACTATTAAATTACAACAGCCACAAACTAGTGAGCTCATTGTTCACCTAATAATGAAACCAATATGACACCAACTCTTTCAACCATTAAAGGTGAAGTCATTTTACCCCCTTAGTAAATCTAGAAGAGTGCATCGTATTCTATTGATAAACTGATAGTGAACTCTATGCATCAAAGGCGTGGTAGAGTTAAAATGTTGAACTGAAAACTCACCACCCGTGTTCGTTAATTGCTTTCACTGTGCTTTTCAGTGCGAAATGTATTACCTCAGGAAAATGCAAAAGAGGAAGGTAAATGTATTCGGTCACTTTCGAACAATGGAAACGATTTAGTTGGTGACACTCCCGTTCCCATGTTCTGTGATTAAGGGCCAGCTTGTAGTTTTGATTCCTGTTTTTCTCTCTCTCTCTCTCTCTCTTTTTAACCTCCTAATTGCCGTGTCATAAGGTCAAACTGCAGAGAACTTCAGGTCAAATTGCAGCCAGAGACATTTTGAGCCATAATGTCTACCTTACGCGGTCCAACAAAGCAAAAGTTTCTATACCATAAGCTCCATCTTCACTGCTTTTTATCATGCATGTTTGTTTGTCTCTCTTTACTTCTCCTTATTATTATTGAGGTAATTACAGTTTTTTCCCCATCCTTTTCCTCCTCCAGTTCTTGCCAGCGCTTTCCCTTCTTCAGAGAATTGTTGAATCTGACGGAATATGAACCACCTTCTCCTTCTTGGCTGGCAGCTTGCACACTAACATTTTCCCTTCTTTCATTCACTATTCCCTCTCGATCTGCAGATTTCTGGCACAGGAAGGCATCTTGTATTTTCCAGGGGAGACCAGCTGGCGGTCTCGGTGCAGACCCAGGCCTCCCACTTCCCCTTGTGGTCCTTCACTCTCTGCTGCAGCTACATGGACAACAATTACACAAGAAAAGAAATGTAATTATCTTAAAGGAAGACTCATTTGCCTCTATTTCCTTTCCTTGAATGTTCCTTGTTATTACGTTCTTGTGCCTGTGAAAGATCTTGAAAGTTAAAAAGAGCCAAGTCCGCACCGACAGAAGCTCCTCTCTCCCACAGAAAAACACTGCTCCTGAAACGCCTCGTCAGTGGTCCTGCCTTTAATTCTGTGACTTCAGGACATCACTACGTCACAGAGTCACTCGCTTGCATAAATGATGCTTGGGGGCTAGTTTGGCATGTAAGAATTGATTTTGCAAAGCTGCTCTGTTGTTGTTAGTGGGGCTGGTTCAGGCCTGTGTGAGCTGACCAATCAGAGCAGAGTATTCAGGAGTGGCGGCCTTAAAGAGACAGGAGCTAAAACAGAACGTTTCAAACGGAGGGGGACTACAGGGCTGTTGTATGAGACCGGTGTGTTTTTTGAGCATTGGAGCATGTAAACCTATTCTAGCAGTAACCCAAAATAAAATTATGAAAAATATGTCTCCTTTACTTTAATTTATTGCAAGAATGATATCTGTTCCAAGAGTCAGCAGAAAATAATGTTATCACGAAGACAGACCGTATTTGGAGTAACTATATAAACAGGAGTGTTATGTGACAAGTTCAGGTTGATATAAAACACCTTCGTACCCCACCGGGGGTGAGTGAGTGTGTATTCAATGTAACTGATTTAGTAACCGGTCAGGCCGCTCAGTTTGAGTCCCACAAAAAAGTAGTTAAAGTGTCATTTAGGAAAACATGTTGCTATTTGTGAATTACCATCCCTTGAACTGTGTCAACGCTGAGTTAGCGGGTCTGCATCGTGTGTGTTGAGCTCAGTGATGGGTTAAATCCACACACACATGTTATGCTAGGCCCGTATCTTCTCTCTGGCCCCATAAGATAATACAGAAGTCTGTGCAATCTAAATCTGGAAACTTAAACATAACAGAGCAGCATTATAAAAGTGTCAGGCGCTAAATACTGTAACCTGGCTGTGTGAGAGGCTCATACCATCCTCGGCTGATGAGATGGGTGGTCCCTGTATGAGCCCATGCATGTGTGCTTTACAGCATGTTACTGTATATTATTTTCAGAAACAAACCTCCACCTTTCTTGATTATCACTCTTGTGCATTAATAACCACAGCCTGTATTCATCCATGTGGCCTCCACTCTGCGCTACTGGTCCCTTTGGAATGACATCATTCCAGCCTGAAACAGGACCTTGGGCTGTTTCCCAACAGAGGCCCTGTCACACACGGCCTCTAGCGACGTGCCCGAGGTTTGTTTACCTCTCAGTGTCGCTGCTGCTCCACAGCGGGACACATTTTCCCCTCGACCATAAATCTATAAAGTCCTGCATGACTTGCAGGGTTGAGGGGGGGTGACGTGAAGCCCCTTGCCGAGGCGAGAGGAGCGGTGTGTGAGCGTAAATATATAAATATATAAATCCCTCATCGGGGTCACTGGTGGTAGTGGTGAGGATGGCTCGCAGCCAGATAAGCTGCTTCTGCTCTCTCCCTCTCTGGCGTTCACTCCCAAGGCTGCCTGGAAGAAATGTGCCATTATCCGACAAGGCCCCTACAGCCGGGCCCCCGAGCACAGAACTGCTGTCCAAGACAACATGCAAAGGCCAAGAGACTGGAGACTGGAAGCTGGAGACGAGAGAGCTTTAGATACCTCCTCAGACTGTTTACGACCACCTCTACTACAGCCAAGAGCTGCTCACTGCTCCCTGCCTCACTACGTTTCACTCACTACTTCTTTCTTTCCAGCCGGTCATTGCAAGCGAGAGTGTAACGTCTGCAAAACACACTGGCTGTGTGGGCAATGATGGGTCCAAACTGGACTGATCTCCAGAAAATGACGTTGTGAGAGTGTGCGTGTGTGGTCTCATCACTCCTGACAAGGATCTCCTGAGCTCACTCTCGGAGACACAAAATTGCAAGAGACTGAATAATATATTTCCGGCGTTACATTAATGTAAAAAAATTTTCAGCAACCAGCTGCTCTGACTCACTGCTTATCAGACAACGAAGTATTACTTTCTCATTTTGTCAAGATGCTCCAGATATGAGCATTATAGCTAAAAGTCAAATGCCAAACTATAATCCGATTTTGATAAGAAAATGACATAAAGCCTGACATTATCATAGAGCCCAGAATATGATTTTTTTTCCTCCATACGTTTTTTTCCTCATTCATTTCTCTATAAGGCAACTTGTTATAAGACATCTGTCCTGGTCACAGCTCAGGTTGCGAGCAAAATCAGCAGATCAAAGATAATTTACCTTTCTGTGACAACTTCCTCATCCTTCCTGGAAATGCCCAAGTGGTCCTGAGGCAGGGGGATTTAATCACTTTATCATATCCAGGTTCTATTCTTAGGTCTTGCAAACAAACAAGTGCTTGGTGGTCCAAGGAACCAGCCACAGCTCATTATTGAACATTTACTCTACCTTATTGGCTCAACACATGGAAAGAAAATTAAATATTATATTGTGTCAGGAGGAAAAGTTGTAATTTTTAAGAAATGACCAGAACTTAAAGATAGGAAGGTACTTTCTGCTGTACCCGTCTTTGGCTAGTGACTGCCTCTTAGCAAGTAGCCATTGACTGACAGAAGTCACCATGAGCTCAGTCAACCAGCCTCTCTGTGAACATGGCCTGACACCAGTCTGGGATTGAACATCGCCTCTGAGACCACGGATGTCAGTTTGAAGACAGGGGATATAGTATGGAGGCGATTTACAGCAGTTCTGATCAGGACTATGTCTCTGAGGACAAGAAGACACTGCAGGTGGGGACAGGAGAGGAAGAGAGTTGTGCATCAGCAGCAGGCGAAAATTTTTTTTACTCAGTGAATCGAGGATTTATTTTGACCAAACCAGGGGGGACGATTTATTTAGTTCATGTTCTGTTTGAATTAAGCCTGTTTTAGGATGAGTTAAGTGTTTTTTTTTTGTTAAAAAAATAAGTGTTAAAAAATATTTCCTGTCTTGACATTTTATTTTCCTGATTATTTTGTTTAAACTAAGTTGTGAAAAAGTAGCTTTTACATCTTTCAGCTGAGACTGTCGCCTCTTACGAATTGGAAAATCAGCAGCAGCAACGAAATGGACAGGACCTGATGGGGCCAGCTGGTTGGCTAAGTGCCTAGCTAACTTCAGTAGGCATCTCTGCAAAACACAAAGTCTCTAACATAAGGTCCTGCTGCCATTAACTCAGTCTGGCCTGTCAAGTGCAAAGGGTAGTTGTTGTCATCAGCATCATCATCACCATTACTAGTCTTCTCATCCTCATCTTCCTTTGTCTCGATGTCACTCTCCCACAACTTAGTTGTGTATTTAAAGGTGTCACAAACTAATCACGGCTTTGGAAGGGAAAATGAATCACAGGTGTCGAGTCATTAAAGGGAAAAAAAACTCCAAATACATCCAATTTGATTAAATCTATGGATCAGTTCCGAGGGCAAAACAGCTGCAGGTCAGTTGGCTGGAAAAAAATTAAACTAAAAATAAAATGCTCTCAGTGAGTTAATTGTAAATGGAGAGGAAACTAGAATGTTGTCCAATAGGAACAAACTTCATGGTCCATTTCTATATAAACAGGCTACCTGACAGCTGTAGAAAAATGAGCTGAGCATTTTGAAGGATGACGCTCCCACACTACAAACATGTCTACCTTTGTAAAATGACTGTTTTCCTGTTGATGTTAATTTACAAAATTGAAAAGGAAAGCTCAGAAAGCAGGGATGTGGCCTAAACTGATCAAATATGTAAGGTCAGTAGCAGCTGCCTCATTGAAATGCAGTCTGTGAGTAACACATTGAACCTCAGCACGATTTCAAAACTCTGATCATAAAATTATTCCCTCTGCACAGACGGGTTAGAGCAGACAATCCATGAGATTTGAGTCTGGTGGGCTTAATTATAAAATAACATATTCATGCTGTTATTTGAAATTACACAAGGCCGTGACACTGGCTGACGAACCTGCATTAATAATGTCGGTACGTGTGTGAATGTTTGTGTGCGGACTAGAAAAGGGGTTAATTAGTGTGCCTCTTTGCAGAAGCAATACTTTTGGCAACGGCACGGGAAGACCAGCTACTGTCTATAATGGGAGGAGGAGAAAAACAACAGAGACTAGCTGCTCATTTCTGGAGGCATTTTAATTGCTAGAATACAGAGCCAAGCTAAAAATGTCTCCACCGGCCTGCAGCATGAGAAAGTAACAGTCGCTGCTCTCGGTGACACCTCCGAATCGGTGCTGCAGAGTCATGTTCATTGTCAGAATACATGAAACTAGATCTTCAGACAACTGTAAAAGTTCCTGTAGTAGGCCTCTGTACAAATTCTCCCCTGTCTTCTCTCCTCAGAGGCCCCTTGTGTCCTCAGACACAGAGGGTCAGAAGCACCAGGAGTTTCTGGAAGGCTGCAGGACCGACTGTCCGTGTCACTGCGGGTGTGTGACTGTGGAGCACTAAGTGACTTTCTCAGAGGCAGCTCCCCCGCTTCGAGTGCTGAAAGCGGGATGTAAACAGTTCCAGCTCAATGGAAGCCGCAAAATAATAAAGTTAAATTTAACACAGGTTGAAGAACAAGACCGTGCCTGTGCCTCCCATTTATCCACTTCTGATCATGGAAGTGAAGCAGCTCTCCTCCGTAGTCTGTTTCAGCTTTATAAACCCCTGAATCCCTTTGCGTCCTTTGTTGCCTTATGTTCTCTTGTTCTCTCTGAGAACCACCCCAACTTCAATCTAATCCTGCTGGAACATGCCAGAGAATACAATTATTCATTATTTCAGGACCTTAAAGGGACAGTTCACCCAGACCCTTAGTGCTATTTATCCATGTAGGTTGTTTTGGTGTGAGTGTGAGTCAACTTTTGGAGTTGTCTGCCTCTTCCCGATTACAATGGAAACTGGATGCCACTCGGCTTGTGGTGCTCAAAGCGCCCAAAAAACACAGGTGAACAAATCAGCAGCAATGTGTCTTTCCAGAAATCATCACTCGAGATAATCCACAGACTTTGTTGTGAGCAGTTTCATTCATTTCCACTGCGCACAAGGACTAGTGTATCTACTCAAAGCCGAGAAGAGCCAACTGAGCTAGCAGCTCAAGCGAAGAGGATGCCATCGATGGTTACGTTGTGCAATGTCACGAGCCTCTTGTCCATGACCACACGCACGCCTTATTCTCCGGGGTAATATGGTTGGCGGGTGTAGTTTGGTATAGAGAAAATAGCTCCTCCATTCAACTGCTCACAACAAGGTCTGCCGATTATCTTGAGTAACTGGGTCATGATCTGTCAATCTGGAGAATGGGGCATGTGTGTCCATGTAATATCCATGATTGATGAGAGGTTCATGCTCGTGACATTGCAGAATGTAAGCATCAATTGACGTCCTCTTTTGCTGAGCTGAAATGTCAGCTAGCTCATTAGCTTGGTCAAGTAGCCTCTCGTCCATGAGCAGATGCATTCTTCCTTCAACGCAGTGATACAGAAAGAAATTAGTTCCTACAGGAAACTGCTACCAAATGTATTTTTTGGCACCACAAGCTGAGCGCCATCTAGGTACATTATATTCTAGAGAAGGCAGACAACTCTATGACTTGTAGCATTTTGGGTAAGAGAAAAAAAATATGTTTGGATTTTGGGTTGAACTGTCCCTTTAAATCAGCTTCAAGGATCCCAGAATTGTCTTACTGTCACTGTCCCACACTCATTCCTCACTCCTGCTTCTGGTCCTGAAATTCCAGCTCGAGACCATATGGCCGTCGCCCACGGGGACGCTGACCAAAGT
This sequence comes from Lagodon rhomboides, assembly GCA_039737535.1. Taxonomy (NCBI): domain Eukaryota; kingdom Metazoa; phylum Chordata; class Actinopteri; order Spariformes; family Sparidae; genus Lagodon; species Lagodon rhomboides. The sequence continues at coordinate 13,650,178 of CM077789.1, read as the reverse complement.
GGGCTGAACGTTCGAGCATATAACAGTCAGCGACGTCCACCGCAGCATCAAAATACTGGCAGTCGAGTCTCTTCCTGTCATGCTTTACTGCTTCCAGTGCTGAGGTTTTTCCCAAAACCGCTCATCTCAAAAGCCACTTCTCACCAAGCTCTGGGTCATTCACAGAATCCCATCCCTGTGGAGCAAACCATTCATGATTTGTGATGGTTTCTAAGGAATGGTCTATTTTGCTTTGTTTGTCAGAAAACACCACATTATTTTGATGTAAAACCTTCAGGTCGTGCAGCATGAAAGACTGTTGTCATGATCATATATTGCATGACAGAATCTGCTCTATTGTTCCATATAGCCAGCATGCTGATGATTTGGTGAACAGTTACAGAGATAATGTAAACCCACAGGAGTCTGTCTCTCTTCAGGTAGAGTATCAGTTTCATCCGCCTCATTAACCCCACGGGCAGACTCTAGATTCATCCTTCAGATACACAGTGTCTTACTATTTTCAACCACAGGCTGACATACTGTTTAGCAAGCTCAAGAAAAGCCCTGGTTACCATAGTGATCGTCTCTCATAATGTAACAAGGTACATTTACTTTTAGGCCTTAAGGATAATACATTCAGCAGGGGTGGATTATGCACCTCGGGAGAAATTAATGACATAGCTGTGAACACACACATTGTAAGTCACCCTGAGGAAGAAGAAGACCCTAAATGGATAAATAGTCATGTAAATAAAATACCTTAATGTCTTCCATTCCCGGTTGTTTTGACACCACGGCAAAAAAAAGCAGCAGCCTACGTACGCACAACTTTCACAAAATGCAAGTGAGTAATATTGTTTTAAACGAGGGACGACAGTGGTTTTCACTAGCGCTGCCAACAAAACTCCCACAAATGTCCCAACGGGTCCAGTGTTTATTTCGTTATAAATATATGTGTTTATTTTAGTGGAGCGTTCCATTCTCAGGCCTGGACGCACTCAGGCAGCGGCGCTTCTTTGATTAACCCCTCCTAAATCCTTGGCCCTTGGAACCCCTCCACTTGGTTTGAATTATTCCTATTTCGAAAACTCATCCAACGCGCAAGGAAGTCACGATATGAATCAGTCACTTGGCAGAATGTCTCCAGAGGTGAAAGTCTTTAAGCACTGCTGCACACGAGCACTCAAACCATATGCTCTTAACTTTGTACTCGAATCTGTGTCGGAACTATTGCTGGGACCTTTAACCTTGTCTTTCCTGACAAATCTCCTCTCTGAAGCGTGCAGTATGTCACGGCTATTGTTTTTGAGCTGACAGGAGTAAAGCCAAATGATGAAAATTCCACTGACTTTAGTTTTCCACTACACTCAAAGATTTCGCCCACAGGAAGGACAGATTGATCAGAGAATAGAGATGTAAATGTAGAATTCTCTCCGTGTCCTATTTTTGGTATTTTTAGCAAATCTAATCTTCTTTCATTGTACCAGTGTCGATACTGTAATCATAAAAATGGATGGCTCGAAAACGTTGGTGGTAAAAACCAAAACTTTATGCATGTCAAAATGAAACTGGAGGTGAAGGAGTTAATCTGCTTTTTTCGGGCACAGCGACCTGTTATCAGGTTTCTGAGAGCAGATGGTGGATTCATCATGAGATTAACTACTTTTAGATGATTAAACCACTGGTGCCCTCCACTCCTTGTTACAACACCAATATCAAGTATGTTGACATTCTGACTTGTGCACCGAATAATTTTTACTGTGCAAATAAAAATCCAGGGAAAATTGCTTAATCGAGATCACAGTGGCCTCGCCAAGAACACATTTCATTTTACAAAATTCACTATCTGTGGCTTAAAAGGAGGGAAACATCACAGTCTACCAGGTACTGCTGACATGAAATACAGTATGCTTCAAATCTTTATATCAGCAATTTAGAAAGCCAAGTGTTATTCCACCGTGAGGGTTGGGTGCGTCGGTTTTACTTTGAAATGTAGTCAATTACTGAACGCTAATTAATGTATGTGGCAAATTGTGTAATTAGTATCGTAATCCAATTACACCACCTGCGTATAGATCAGTTACCTATAAACTTTGCCCCACCGGGATGGATTTTTTTCCTTAAAATTAAATGTTGCATTACAGGACAAAGGAAGAGAGTCTGCTATTGTTCAGCTAAAACAGGAAGAGGCATTGTTTTCCCTGGTTACAACCGCCAGGTAACAGTGGAACAACTGGACTAACTGGAAACCCTACACTGCAAAAGACAGTAAAGAAAGTACCCCGCTGGTGGAGGAGGCTAAGAAGTTGAGGAGGGAGAGTGATAGAAACCGAGGTGAAGAGTAATCAGACGGGCATTCTTTCATCTTAATCAGTAAGTATCAAAACCTGCCTACTTAGTAATACAACAGAGTATTTTACTCTGCCTTTTCATAGCACTGAGATCAGGATTTGTTGGTCAAATTGAAATTCTTGCGGCTGCTTGTTCCTTTGGACGTCCAGGATGCTAGCGGTAGCCATGTTGCTAACACTGCCTTTGCGACAGCGGGCACCAACAGTAACACCACAGGGCAACACTGACATGCAGGTGCTGTTTTCCTTTTTGATATGTTTTTGTTGTTGTTGGTTTTTTAGGGCAACAAAATTTTACTTCCTGGAGAAAGAGAGCTCACTGCTGGGTCTCATCTGCAGATTGTCAAAGACACTTTGGGGTGGCCCGGTCGGATGCCAACCCAGAGCGTATTTGAGCACCTGAGGCTTGGTTACAAGTTACAAGGCCAGTTGGAGCACTCAAAGTGTTCATCTTTCATTTTCAGGTGAAACAAAAAGGAATAAAATCTCCTGTTATCCACGATCAAAGTAACCCTGTGTCGGATACACTGTTCATGAGTTAAAGCAACACTGGTCATTAAAGTTTGAAATTGCAATAATTGAAACAAAATGAAAAATGTATTCAAGTTATTCTTGACGATGTAACTATGACCTCAATACACATTTACATGTTCTGATTGAATGTACTTATTTTTCTGTAATCTGATTTCATAATCCCGATCACGTTACCCGTTACTACCCATCCCTCTCCATCATAACATCAGTCACATTAAATGTATAAATGAAAACAGAAAAATTTAATTCAATGTGGATTATGTCTTTATTTAAAATCCTTTGTTTTTAGAGCCTATAGATATAATCTATGTACAAAAAGAGCAAAAAACACGAATCATACCTACATGTCGACATATAAACAGGAGTTTCGCCAACCAGTGCCGACTTTAAGGCACTACCTCAATGAAGCATAACAACACATGGAGCCACGTCACCAGCTGAGAACCTCGGTTACCGTGAGGGGAATCAAACACCATGACGTTTCTACATCCTCATTTGGGCTATTAGTCTGGCTGCAGGAATACACGGATGATTTAAATGTAGGCAGCAAGAGGAGGGGGGGGGGCACTTCACTGCAACCAATTCCAGCTGTTTCTTGTTATAAATCTGTGTTTTTAAATGTGTAGAAGACCCCGGGGACCGGAGTTCACTATGGGATACCCCACACCCCTCCCCTGAAAGTACCCAGCCTTTCTCCAGTCGCAGCTCAGCTTCAGGGCTTCACAATCACTACCAGGTGAGATTCTCTCTGTCTTCCTGCCCCCCCCTTCCAATCAGGTTTGTGGTCTGTCTGATGTGTTGTCAGTCCTCCAGGGGTCTGCATGCTGTACGCAATCTATACAGGAGGCCTTATTCACAAATTAACCCCATCTATCAGCACAGGAAGGGGAAAAGGCACAGAGACGAGTCTTTTGAAGTGGCAGCGGAGCGGTGTTACTGGCTTCAAAAACACAGTTGGGTATGTAACCCTTTATCATTACAACAGCCCTTTAAAAGCCCTGCCAAGGCATCTGGCTTATGTTTGGACCTGGAATTGGATCCGTTTGTGCGGCGACTTCAACAGCCACCGGTCTGAAAAGGCACAGGCCAAAGCACACTGTACAGGCAAAAATTAAAAAATGAACCTACACGTGAAATACAAACACACAAGCATGTATATACATCCTTCACGCAACATGAAACATGTCTCATAGCATTAGTACATACATTTGTGGCTCATAGTGGCAAAGCGGGGGTGATTGCACAAAAACAGCGCCGGCATTTCCAAACCTTGTAAGAGTAAATAAAGAACTTCTCGTATTTAAAATAAATTAAACACCATTTTCAAAATGGCTGTCTCATCCTTCTTTGATTATTATAGTTGGAGAAAACTAAATGAAGAAGACAATATAGAGGCCAAATTCCTTATGATTTGATTGGCGATATAGTAGTGGTATGACACATTATAGTCCAACAGGGATCGAAGTCGTCCGCATCAATGGTTTTTCTACCACTGCAGTCCATTTCACACAAGGGAAACACAAGTCATTCATAAACTCCACAGTTAAATGTACACATTTTTAGAAAAGCATCACTACATTTGAGGGTGTATGAAACCCTGCCTGGACATAAAGTCTGCCCTTAAAGTGTAACTCGTCCAATTTTTCAGATGAAAGTGTGTTTGCTGGAAAGTAGTATAAAGCTGCATGTAATCTGATAAATTACCTCCAGTGATGGACATTACCCACAACGCAATTTAGCCAGCGAGCGACATCACTGGAGGCAATTTATGTGATCAAATGCAGCTTACTCTGGAGCAACAAAAGGCTTCATACTTCTTTTGTCTCACATGCAGCTGTGTTCCCCAGGACCTTTAATGTGGAAAATTGGTGAGGTTACCCTTAAAGACTCGTTATATTTCCTCCCCACAATAAAAATTTCAGACTAGTTGGCACCATCGAGCTGATTCAGCACAGTCAAACTCTTTATCAGGACACACGCAGTGATACAACATGACGCACTATAAGAATAATGGCTGGGAGTTGAAATCGACTGGAGCCAGTGAATCAGAGTTGATCAAAGTAGGGTGAGTCATGGAGCACGAGCACGACAAGCCTGTGTAGTCACTTTTTAAAACATCACATTGTTCACCCGGACCTGTTTGTGTGGCAGTTAGGACAACTATTGTCAGCTAATTTCAGATGCTAGTTTGGCGTGTTGGTTAAGTTGACATACATCTTCTTTCAAAGCAGCTTTGGGTTGGCCTGCAGCTGACATGTTTGAGTTTTGGAGCTTTATTGCCAACAGGGCGGCACGATTTACGGGAAAAAAATTAGCTCATCGGCTGTAAACTGGTTGCCACTGCAATAATTTGTTATGATCTGCAACACTCTTCTAATGTGAAGCCAGTTTAAGGTGCACCCAAGTGAAGCTAATCAATCAACAAATTGTGCTTTTACCAACAAATATAAACATTCTTGTCTTTTCCTTCTTCTCATGATTTGTTTTTTTCACTACTGCCAACACCTTTGGCTCCCTACATATTAAATTCAAAACATAAAAAAATGTGTATTAGCGATAAAGCTCCATTAAGCGATATATTTGATGTTAATATTAAATCAAAGAGCTCCCCGTAAGAAAAAAGAGCTGCTAGATCCCACTGTGAATCAACAGATTCCCGCCCCAGATTTCTGAGGTTTATCTATACAGCTGAAACCCAACCACTCTCACTGACCTATTATATGAAACTGTAGGCAGCTATTTCCTGTATCATTACCATGTTTCAAGCCAAAAAAAGCATATTTTTCTCATGGCGTAAAGGCGAGTGAACATCAGACAGTCCCACAGTCCTCTGTTTTAGGTGTCGGTGTATCATGCCAGCCTCGTCACTGTGGGTTTGGAGTCTTTCACTTAATGCAGCTTTAAAACACATACGCTTCAACATCAACAACGATGCAATAAAAAACAATATACTCCTCTCTCTCTTACAGGAGAAAAGGAGGTCATCATGGTGTCTTTCAGGGGGGGCTCGGGCACCTTGCGACTGGTTGCAGCCCCCCCTCAGTCAGTCCAGTGGTTGGGGAGTAGGTAGGGTGTGAGTGGTTGACACGAGGGGAAGAAGCTGGGGGTGTGGAGGTTGCAAGCTACAGAGCAGATCCTTAGCTTTACTCCTTCTAAACAGACACACAAAGAGCTGGTGGCAAAATTCATATAGACACTCTAAGATTAAACATCTCACACTCATAGGACTTCTCACATAGCATCAGGAGTCTGCAGCGAGCTTACAGCCTACAGAGTCAGGACCGCAGGTGACCGGGGTTATCTAAACACTGCTGACTGCACAATCAAGGTTGAAGGCCCAGAGTTGGACCCTATCACACAGGTTTGGGTTCTGCAGGCTGCAGCCTTTATTTCCCCCTGAGCCTCATCCGCTATCACACGGGGCCTGGATTGTGGTGATAGTTGTAATGGTTGCCATGTTCGGAGTCCGCAATCTGCAGGCTGGGTTTCCTCTCCGGCTCTTCGCTATCGGCCGCGTCGGATCTAGTGCAACGCGGCGGACGCTTCTTGAAGAAGTCTGACACAAAGCGCACCTGCAGAGGAGAGGAGAGGAGGTTAGCTTTGCTCACTTAGGGGATATTTTTCCCACTGAGATTGCTGTAAAAGCATGTAAGGGATACAGAGGAGGTAAGGGCAGGGCTGGAAACTGTGATTACATATGTCTGGACGGGTTCGTGCACAGCTGTTAAGTGACACTCACACTTACACACATCTGAGAGGAACACACAGAGAGCAGGCGCAACCCCTGTCGGCCATAAAACGCTATGCCCAGGAGGGTCTCTAATTGCGCACAGCAATGTGAAGGCCAAAGGCGCGGGCTCGCTTCACAATTAATCACACACGGACACGCACGCACGAACACACGCCCGACCACTCCAGAATTTCCACAAGGCGGTGCTGACAGCGGCTCACTCAAAACAGGGAAGTGGCCAGACAATAAAGAAGCCCAGCTGGATGAAGTGAGGAGGGGAGTGGACTTATTGCCTGAGAACATGCCAGTGTGAGTGTGTGGGTTTGTGTCAAGTCACACTCTGCGGCTGTCACACTCCCCCTCATGCTTCCCGTCCATGTGGATTTTCACAATGAGGACTGAAAGAAAGCTGAAACAGGGATTCTTCAGCAGCTGTTCATTATTGAAGGGAGTATCACTAACAGAGGGATTTCCATTAAATAATATTTCTTATGATCTGGACCGTCCCCGCCCGTGTTTGCTTTTCCTGAGGCCAGAAACCACATGGGTAAGACTCATAGTTAAGATGTCATCAGGTTGAAGGCTACCACACATAAAATGTCAAAACATGTTGTGTCGGCATGATTTCTTGAGATAGGTCTTGCTTGTTTTTAGCCGTGAGCTGATGACATCGTTGTGTTTTCAGTATAGAATCTCAGATCAGATCAGAAGTCTTAAATACCGGAAAAATCAATTAGGAGTTCTGAAATTCTGCAGTGTTTGCCCTGAATGAAGTTGGTCGCCTTGGAGACTCACATTGAGCACAGCAACGAGGGCTCCCTGCAGCAGCCCCACCAGGACGTCGCTCCAGTGGTGCTTGTAATCAGAGACTCGGGTGTAACCCACATACACCGCGAAGGCCACCAGGAAGAACTGGATGGTGGGCCGGAGAAGTCTGGCCCACTTAGCTGAGAGTCTCGCCTGCACGTAGAGCTGGAGAGTGGAGGAAGAGCGGAGGGTGGTGAGATGGCGGGGTGGGGTTGAGGGGAGAGAAGACAGAAAAGAGAGAGATCAGTGGGAGAGACCATGTTTTTACTGACATATTGTTATAACACTGAAAAAAAGATGTCAGAGCAGTTTTTTTTTGGTCGCCTTAAAGGATATCGCACCATAAAAGGTTTGAAGAATGTAGACATTAGGGCTTCACGATGTGGTAAGAAAATAAAATTGCGATCAATTTTACAGACGTAACTATTGGGATATGATTTACGATTAGTGGGAGTGATCGTCTTTGCAGCCCCCCCTTGTGCCCCCATGTTCGAATAAAAGCTGCCCATGTGCCCTCTTGGCTGCCCCGATGGTAGATTAAACATGATCAAGTGCCCTCTAGGGTGCCCTTCAAGTTCATGGCTTTCTGCGCGCTGGTGCCCATTTTGTGCCCCAGATCCTCTAACATCCTCACTGGCACTGTACCAAACACATTTTGAATAAATATATAATATTTTGAATATTTGTGCAGCCCTAATTAACATAATGTCATGTAAAGATGATCTTACATACTGACGAAGCAGTGAAGTAATGCAGCTGTCAAATTTCTGCTTTGCACAGCCACCTCTGTATTTGCTTAAATAGATATCCCGTCCTGCTATCTCGGTTTGGGGCTCAATGGTATCTCATCCAACGACCAAAAACAAAAAAAGTCAATGACTTGGATCACTGAGCGTGCCTCTCAGTGCAAAAGCAGGGGCTGGTATGTGCCTCAAATTGGATTCAACAGTAAAAAGGTGTTGAGTACCAATCTAATTTATGTCGGCTATGAACTGAAACTCCCTTTTTTACTGGAAACCAGCAGATGCCAAAAAATTATGAACCTGGCAACAGTACAGGCTTCTCTGGGCCTCTGCTGGGCTGCTGTTGAAGGTGCAAAATTTGGCATCACACCACAGTCGCCCTCGCCACAGAGTCACACTATGCACACTCGACACTGCAGGACACAGGCTGGATATCACGGCTTAGCTCGATTTGTTTGCAGTATTTTCCAGCTAAAACAGAGAGCAAGGACTGAGAGACTGAGGAGCAGACACCAGTTGTGAGATTTCCTGTCTTTTCTTTCAAATGTTCTTTTTAACTGAGCACCGTTGCTTTGCTTGGCCTCCTGACGCCTGCTGTCTACCGCTGGTGCCTGGCTTTTCACACAAAGAGATGAGGCCAAGGGTAATGAAGTGGATGGGACTGGAAGACACAACACAGCACATGCCTTGCCTTCATCATTGCTGGGAAAGCGGCAGTGGAGGTCTCCAGATTACTTCTCTCTGTATACACTTTTTTCCCTCTGAACTCTTGCCTTGTCCTTTTATGTCCGTTGGCACAAACCACCTCTATGAGCCCTTTCTCCTCTCCACAATTAGCCCTGGAGCTCGGATCCCAGTGCGCAAGCCTGGGACTGTGTTCCCAGATTCACACTGAGATATTTGCATGGAGATCACATGGAGATATTTTCATGTTTACTGTACACAGAGATGCATATTGACACTGTGTCTTAAGACTTTAAGTGATCATGTGCTGTACTTACCGCGAGGAAGAGCATGCAGTACATCCCAAAAGAGGAGTGACCAGAGTAGAAGGACAATCTGGAGAAGAGAAGAAATCTGTGATTTAATGTGTCACACAGAATAGCATTGTATTCTCCCTCTGTCTGAAAAGCTCTGATTTAGCTCCTGTCTCTTTAAGCCCCCCCCCCTCCCCCCGCACGCGAATACCCAGTGTCCTCTGATTGGTCAGGTTATGCATGCCTGAGCCAGCACTGCTCACCCTGTGTACGGTCGGCCCTGTTTAATAGCCTGTTAAAAATTCAATGATACAGGTATAATCCTGAGACGTTCTCCTCTCACCTGGACTCTGTGACGTCCTGAAGCTTGCCGGTGCAGTTGATCTCCTGCATGTATCCCTTGCAGACCTTGGGGGCGCACACGGCCATGAAGTTAGGCCTCGGGCGGCCGATGGTGTACTTAGCAAGGTCAGTCAGCGACTGGCTAACAGCCGCTCCGAACAGGAAGGTGCCCACTACCTTGTAGAGTGCTGCTACGTACTGGTTGAAGTCAGAGTTGGAGTAGATCCTCTTGCTGTAGACCAGATAAGCCTCTCCAGAGGAAATCTGAGGAAAAAAGACGAACAATTAAAGAGTTGTTTTTTTTGAAGCGTTGTTCCAATTTTGTTTTCCCTTTTTCGCTTCATTAGATTGAAATTACTTTTCCTCCTCATACATGATCACTCCTGAAGGCTATTCAGTAATGGAGCAAACAGCACAGGATGTTGTTAAATGAGCGAAGTCCTGTAAACTTTCCATGATTTTGCCGTTACCTCGGCGATACGTAATAAAGCTCCCTGTGAGAAGAAAGGGGAGATTGATGCCGTGGGTGAACTTACAATGATGACTGTGCAGGAGATGGTGACAGCTGCCAGCATGCCATGGGTGATGGTGTCTGGTTTTAACGGGTACCTGATGCTCTCGTCCTCGCAGTAAACCCCTCGCTGATATGGCTTGGACACGAGGGTCATAATGATGAAGGGCAAAGCCGCTGTGGAGAAAAACCAAATCAGACAGATGAGGTGAATGCTCACTATATTTGGAGAAACTGTGCTTTTGGTGAAATGAGATCAATGCATTTTAATGTCAGTGATGTATGATGCTTGGTCGCCGCCAAGATTATAACTGGGCGTACAGACTAGAAACAACGTTGATCCAAGTCAATAGACACCAATATCTATGAAAAATATTCTGGAATAACATATTTGTCTCGCTTTCTGAGGGTTTGCAGACATTACGTCATTTCCAAAGCCGGGAAGTGAAAATGTTTCTCTAAGGATAGCTAAATCGTTTTCTCTCTCCCTCTGGAGCTCAAGGTCTGAAATCACAAATGATGGGAAACAACCCGCTAGAAGAAAAACATGCAGTACTTAAATGTGAGGGCAGAAATGCACAGCGAGGAATTACAAAAATAAACAGCGCAGAAATAGCATTTATACACTCATGTGGGCATATGTGAAAAAAAATCAACATTGCACACAAACAGTGGACACAAGTGTGTATAAACAAGACTTTACACCAGTTACTGCAGGCACATCACACACGACTGCGACTCCTTTGAATGATGTGGCTCCATCCAAAAATAACGCCAAATATAGCCGCTCACAGCTCCTGGGTGCACGGATGATGTCCTTGAGTTGTTCAGGAAACATCCGCCCCCCCTAAAATACTTCCCCTCTTTCTCTCTCTAACCCACATCCCTGCATTTTGAGGTCAGATGTAAAAGTGTGCGTATGATGAGTGAAATATAACATTTTAAGACGTACGCTATAAACAAGCTTACGAATACATTTTGCAGATGCTCTTTTGGTTTCAGAGACTGACGGAGAATTTAAAACAGAGCTTGAGAGAAACACGAGTGTTTTGAACATAGTGAGGATGTAGATCGGTGTCAGAGAACAGGATGCAAGTAGTTTAAGAGGTTCTTCTGGATGTTATTTTTTCCCCCAGCCATGAAAACTTTTTCTCTATCTGAATCCATTGTAACTGACCTGATCCTTTAACTTTTAAAAACCAATTTTAAAGCCTGTAATTGCTGTGTGAGTGTTTCATACTGAAATAATTTTGGGTGGAGTAAGACTTTAGTAGATACTGTGTGTGGGAAGAAGACCTTAGTTGATGGACAGAAATGGATACTTTATTCATTTTAGTAAAAGCTAGTTTGCATTTTTCCATTTAATGTCGCTGTTAGCTGTTTTCGAGTGTAACGCAGAAAGAAAACAATTTTAAAATACTGGCTCTGGTAGCTTGTGATGTGGATTAGTCATCATTTTTTTACATTTCCCATTTGGCACAGGGCTGTAGCTAATGACTATTCTCATTGTCAATTAATCTATTGATTATTTTCTTGATTAATCACTTAAGTATCCGCTCTACAGGTGTGTAGTGCTATTTGTTAAAGTACCGGAGCTCACCTAAGAAACACACGTGCCTGCATGCACACGTGAGGCGTTACATTATGGATCGTTTCTTAGTAATCACTGTACCTACAGTTCACATCAGTTAGTCAATTATAACTGACAGCAGGGTTAATTGTTACACTGACTTCATCACGTTGAGAATACAATGCAGCAATCAGCCACAGAATGTTTGGAATGATTACATTTGTACTTAAGAAATGGACTTAAAGGATGTTTTGCTGCCTTTTCATCGTTACTTGTTAATGTTTGCTAGCTATAAACTGAAGGAAAGATTTAATTTCGCAGGGCTACAGGCGTCTTTTGAGGTGGAACATTTTCTTGCATGTTACTCAAAGCATGAATTGACACCATGAATCAATCGGCACGCCTTAAATATCAACGTGACGTCTTTGACCATTCTGTTTGTTGGTTTTATTGGACTCTTTAGTGAGGACTGGATGTCTATGTATTGTAATGTCAATGTATATGATTTTCAACCAGTTTATTCAAATTATGCTGGTCTATAAAATGTAAGAAAATGTGAATCACTGTTTCCCATAGCCCAAGATGACGACCTCAAATATCTTGTTTTGTCCACAAACCAAAGATATTCAGTTTACTGTCATAGAGGAGTAAAGAAACCAGAATCAGAAGGTTTTTTTTCTTAAAGAAAAAATACTGGAACTGATTAGTTGATTATCAGAACAGTTGGCGATTGATTCAACTGTTGACAACTAATCGATTTACTGATATATTATCACAGCTCTCAACAATTTACTATCTGATAAAAACAATCATGAGCTGCAGCCCGACTGAGGAATGTACCCTCCACCCTGATATCCACTACCACTATCCATAACAGGCAGACAGACAGTCTTGGGGCCACCGTGGAAATGCCTTTCGGCCACATACTAAATGCAAGAAAAACAGACGTGAAAAAACACCCCGCACACACTCGAAACAGCGCCCTCACCAATAGTATTACATTCCTGTGTAAATGAGCAGCGCACCCCTCCCATTCTCTCAAAAAATGTCTGCAGCTGACATAATTCCAGGAGGACGTCCAGCGAGACTGACTGATGAGAGACCAGCGCTGAAGGCTGAGACTGAAGGAAAATATACAAGTGGATGGTGGATCGGGATTCAGCTGAGGTCAACACTCGGTAACACCCTTCGTGATGGATATGGAACAACAGCCTACTGTAAATGTATGAGTGCTGACTTAAACATGTGGCTTTTGTTTTGTTGTTTCTTTTCTTGAATGCTAAAAAAGTTCAAAAGGATGTGAAGAAGACAGTACAACATGTTGACACCTTGAGTCATGACAAAACTTGTGATTCGTGAGACTAAAACTTTTGACCCCAGGAAAACTTCGGCGAAGAAGAGAAATTCCCCGGATAACCCACAATAAACAACCGCGCACAATGGCACCTGCACAATGACGTTGCTGTTGTCTGACATCGCATATACCCAAGGTGACAGTGCGGACATTGTTTAGCGACATGCCAACTGCACACATGTTCCACACAGACACCATATAGACAAAGAGTCTCATTGGCTCGGTAACGAAGGGCAGCAGCAAAGTAGGAGCTTTGTGTCGGGAGGAGAATAAACAATAGAGCTCTATAGGATAAACACACATTGCACATTGGACTCCTGGTAACGCAACCTCGGCGGAAGACTCGACAAACAGGGAAGGACGAAACACAGCGAGAGACGCCAGCTGATTTCAACACACTCTAATCTTGAAAAAAGGGAGGGCATCACAACTCCCCACTTCAACGTTTCGACACAAGACGTGCAAGTAAAAACACACCTGCCTTATCAGTTAAGTGAAGTTTACTGAAAAACGCTTGGCTGGCAGGTTTCAACACTTTTCCAAGATGCAAATTACAACACAATGAGGGGGGGGGAAACGCAAAATGTCAGCGAGTGAACACTGTGTTCAGACTCAGAAAGGTTAATCATAAGAGAGGCCGAATTCAGCCTTTAAAAGTCACTAATTTAAACATTTCATTGTTTGTGTGAAAGGCAACGTGAAAAGATAACAATTTACAGTTTTTTCGGAGGTCGTGTGTCAAGCTTGTGCTCAACAATTCTGTTGTAAAGATTAATCAAACAAGATGTCAGTCAGCGAGATTTAATGTTGCTGGTGGGTGAATTCAGGTTGCCTGTTTCCAGTCTTTGCACTATGCTAAGCTAACTGTCTGTTTCTCCACTTCCCTTTATACAGTTCCACATATGACATTCATAGATTATAGATATGTTAAGAAAAACCAAAGACCCAGGGAAAACAACAACAAAATAAAATTTAAAAAACAAATACATGCAAAAGGAAAAAAGGGCTCTTTGTGTTTTTACAATCCATGAGGACAAAGCATCCAAAAAAGTGTCCAAATACTGGATTCACCTTTTGCTGACACCCTTCTGTGTTTGGGGGGTTGTGACTGCAACCATACGACTATAATGTTTTTTTTGGCAATTAAAAGTAGGGTCCTTCATAAATATCTAATCTTTTCACTGTTTGGTTTTCTAGAGGGATCCCTTGGATAAATATAATCCATTGTTAACTAGAAATTTTGGTGCCTATAGTCAATTTCAGCATCGGCCACCTGCCCGACGCATTGTCGCCACCTTCCCCCTTTGTCTACTGCAGCCTCGTCTCTTTGTGAGCAGCAGCAGCTGGAGGACACCTGTCCCCGCACAGTAACTTCCCACTGACGTCAACTGGATCCCTGGTTACACATCTACCAGTCAGGACGTGGTGAACCCGGTGCATGAAGCCTCACTCCACATACTTTCCTCTTAACACCAACAAAATCCTGTTTGTCACAACAGCACTACATGGGGTCTCTGGTATTTAACTAACATCCTGTCTCAGGCGCCCTGATATGGATTTACTGATGTGGCTTTTGGGTGGCAGCTTCTACATCTGTATCCTGCATCCTGCTTCCAGCTGGCAAGAAACACAGCAGTACGTCTTAAAAAAAAAAAGTCTTTTGGCTTAGCTTTCCATGTCACCATCGCCGATAAATGGTTAGACTTAAATCATGCAGGGCTGTACCGGATAGAGTGTCACTACAGGAGTTATTACTGTTACTGCAAGCTTGTGATTTATACTATAAAGGTCAGTTTTTGATTTTTAAAAAATGTTTAGTTTCTGTGGGAAAAAAAAGACGCAGAGATGTCAGGAAATGCCATATTATCTGATGGCCAGTCTGATGCTGAGTATCTATGGAGGACTGAAAAGGCTAAAATAAATCAATCAATGGCCTGATAGAATGAAATGCACCACAAATAATATGGAATGATTAAGACATGAATGCAGAAATGCATAAAGAAATGTAAAATGAAAGCACATAAATACATATGTTTGGGGAAATAAAAATGCAATTGAAAATTAAATGTGAAGGTAAATAAAAAGGAGCATTAATACAAAGGAAAATAAACACAAAAGTCACATTTTATACATTAATCAATGCCTACATTCATCTTTGGTGTCATTTTTGGTGAATTAATTGGTATATTAATTTGTTCACAGAGGCATTTATTTGTGATTTGGGCAGGTTCGGTCCTCCATACGTGTCTTCAAGTTATCATTTTAAACATTTAAAGACTTCTTATGTACGCAGCGTTGTCGTGGCTCAAATGCACACGGCATGTTAACGTCTTAAAACATTATTTATGAACATAATGTTCTCGGAGTGTTTACGTTACCGCACATGAAAACAAGCACGGCCCCTCTTTTGGGGGTAAAATCCATACATGCTGTCGTTACGTTGGTGACACGAAGTCTGTTTCCACTCGACATCTTCCGTCAGCCAACACTAACACTTAAAAAACAAACTGGCACGGCAAACAAAAGCAAAGGACGGACTTGTTTGACCGGATACTGACATGTATTATAACGACATCGCAGCAGGATATAAAAAGGTTTGTGTAAGACTGGCCTGGGTAAAGTCTGGGGGAATGTTTATTTACTTATTACAGCATGGTAAATGTCACTTTAAAATGGCAGAGGGACATAATTATTTCTACATCGGAGTCACGTGGTGTGGCAACCTCGAGCTGTTTTTTACGAAGCTTTTAACACTTGCCAGAGCGCGGCCGTTAATCACAGCGGAGCGGCGGGGAAATGAAGAGAGAGAAGCTTCAAAGAGAAGTGCCAGCTGCTAATGAAATATACCATCTTAAAGGATAAATAGGTTTTCAATGCACATCGACAACATTACATTCTCAAGTGTGAGTTGTATTTATCTGTTTAAACATCCGTTAATGGGGTTTTATGAGTGTTTTTATGCTTACAAAACTTGGATTTTGCCAGTGTGCCAAACTGACTGAGTGAAGTAAGGACACCTGGCCTTGAATAACCCTCCGTTGGCTTGTAAAAAAAAAAGTATGAATTTTTGATTTCTGTATTCATAAATGAAGCACTTGACGCTTGTAAGTCGTAAATTTAAAAAAGTTTGGATGAAAATGAAAGCACTCAAATAAAATGATGCGAAGAGTATTTGCGGCGCAGTCGTGGTACCACCTGAGCCGTGTGGAAGAGTCTCATGGTGAAGTGCCTGTTTGGATAAAATCTGCGAGAAAACACACTAGCCACTCACATATACAGCTCAAAAGGCAAAAAATAGACGCATCGGCAGACAAAATAGGTCCCCTGGACACCACGAGACAACCCCACAACCCAGCTGAATCTGCTCCAGAGCTGCCTCCACTTAAAGACTGAGCCGTGTGTCCAACCTGAGCTAAACTCGGACATCTACGGTGGAGAAAACCCACACTAGTGAGACGGGGGGGTGGGGGTATTTATCCAGGATCCAGGAGAACCTTCTTTCTAGACACCTGCTTCCACGGATGGAGGGGAGGGAAAAACGCTGCCAGTTTGGAACGTAGCCAGAAGCTAATCTCCGGCTGCCAGTCAGAGATCTCCTCCAGCGGGAGCCTGTTTGAAGTTCGCAGGATGCAGGAGCCGCGCTTCCTGTGCGAGACGAAGGATTCGGTTCCACTTCGGGAAGTTCGAGGCTTCTCATTTACCTGGCCGCAAATTAGCATTCATTCGCAGTGGCACCTCAGTGTCTCCCCCTGCTGAAGACGGCGGGATTTTTTAGCACAAACAAAGATGTCAGTGTGAGACGAGATCCGCACTCTTTCCTTCGTTCCCTTCCTCCTTCCTGTGCTGATTCACATCCTCCATTCGGCTTCTTTTTTTTTTTTTTTTTCTCTTATTCTCTTATTACAAAGTCATTCATTCTTCTCTCTGCCGCTCCATCTGTCTGACTGTCACTCTCCTGATCGCAGCGTCCTCCCACACACTCTCCATTCTGTTGTAAATATAGAGGCCTCAATGGGACGGTGCTTTATTTAGCTCGGCAGATGTGCAATTACGCGGGACCATTTGGACCGCAATCGCACTCCGGGGATGAGATTCGAGGCTCGTCGCGTCCTCTCTCTCTCTCTCTGCCTCCCTCCGTCTCGTTGCTTCTTTCTACCTCCTTTTTTTCGCCCTCGTCCCCCTCTCACGATTTCTCTTCGCCTGGACTCTGCCATCATCTGGAAGTTGTTTTAATGGCTCGAGAGCGCCCCGCACCTACTTGCCCCCGGTTTCTCTGACATAACCCGCTGCACCTGCGAAAGCCATGTGGATGGACGATTACTCTCCTCAAGTCGAAAAAACATACAGTCTGGGTTTTCATTATGCATATTTGCAAGGCGTGTGAGGCCTGTGAGGGCTGTTCTCATGCCCCGGGGCTGCCCTGTTTGGTCTAAAACTTTCCAGGGTCACAGCTGGAACATTTGCTCCTCCATCTAATTTCTTCCACTCTCATTTCTCGTCTTTTCCAGCGAGAAGGTCACTCTCTTCTCTTCTTTCTGCCTCTCTCTTCCCCCTTTTCTAATCCATGTTATCCCTCTGTTGATAGCTCCCGTTTCCTCTCGCATTAACGCCCTTCCTTGCTTCTTTTTTGTTTTTCATCCCCGTGTCACTCTGCCTCTAAACTCTCTCATCCCCTCCCACCGCGGACGAGGACAGAGGCAGTCGTTTCTTTTTTTTCTTCTCTTCTTCTAGCTGCAAGTCACTGTTTCCACTACTTCTTTTTCTTTCCTGCCCTCTTTTGTTTGCTTTGTTGAGATGACAGCAAGGAAACCTACAGCATCGAGGCTCGACGTAGGTGATGTTTCTCGACCTTTCAAGAGGTGTCTTGTGGCAACAAAACAAGCCAGCTCTGCCTCTTTCTGACTGTCTCACCCCAAGCCGGACTGACTAATGTGGAAGGTATGTGCTGAGCCTACAACCTCTGTCGGGGTTGGCCTCTGGAATTCTAATTCACACGAGGAACGCCCAACTTCACCGGTCACACCAAATCCTGCTCCTGCTGCCCATTCTTTTCTTTTTAATCCTGCCGCTGCGCTCCGAGCATCATTTACGCATGCTTAGCTCCAAGCAGCGCGGAAGGAGACGGGGTGGCAGGCGAGGTTTGCACGAAGCGGTGGGAGGGCAGCTAAATCTGGGGCCGGCAATCAAAGAGAGTCTGGGTTTGGTGGGGATCAAAGAAGCGAGCCACACAGGTTTGAACCTCAAAACATGAAGGCCGGCAGGAGTTAAAGACCTCAGCGACCATGAGCAGCACTGAGCTTCTCTGAAAGTCCGCTAACGTCTGCATACCACTGCCCAAAACCCTGATTTTCTGGTATAACTACATATGGAAATGCAAACTTTACTCAACACCAGTGACCTTTTCCTAAATTCTTGCCCCCTGTCTGAAAGTAATCATCGTTTCTATGCATGCGTATGTTTTCCCTCCAACTTTACTGCAGAGAATACACATGTTGTCAGGTGACAATGAGAGCTACATCTGTGCTGGGAGAACAGCAGGCGAGGTGCTAAAAAAGCTGCCAATTTTCTCCTCACGCATGTCTTAAAAATAATGATAGATTTTCCAGTAAACCTTTTAAACCTACTCTACTGGCAACCCAAAATAAAATGATGAACCTGAAAATGAGCACAACATGTCCCTTTAATGCCTCATAATAAATGTGGTAAGGCTTTTACCACAACAACCGCGACAAAAAGATCCTCGTCCACTTTAAAGTAAGACTGATAAAAGACTTTACCCGTTCACCAGAAACCCTTGCACAATTAAGATATTTAGAAAAAGACGAGAGCACAAAGGAGAAGAAGAAGAAGAAGAAGAAGGGGAAGGGGGAATAAACTGGGCTCATATTTCTCAGGGGGACGTGCCCGTTTGCTCAAAGGGCTTCAGTTTCCATGACAGAGCTCTCCTGAGGAAAGCCATTCCCATCAAGCGTCTTCACTGCCTTTCTCTGAGAACCCGGGACAATCCGTCTTCCCAACGCAGCCGCGTGAGAGGCCCAGCTCCCGGGAGACGCCGCGGCAACGACGCCGCACCACCGACACACTCCGACTGGCATCCACGTTTGCACACAAGCGCATTCTAATACGATGAACGACAACGGGGAGAAATATGTGGCCACTCTGACAGTTTTACAACTGTGGGGCGTCGGGAGCAAACTCACTGTATCACGTAATAACAAAAAAAGGTGAAAATCGAATGATGGGAACAGTTCAGAGCTTTGTTGACGCTTAAAAAGGAGTCTCAGAAACCCCACTGCCTTATTCTTCAGGTGTGATTGGAGGAACAAAAAAACGTATCTATAAATGATCAAACCAATAAAAACCAATAGTACTGTGTGTGAGTCACACACACAATACAAAGTGGTGACATACTTATGACTCATCGTCATCTTTGTAGCACAGCTGTGTCCCTGCAAATCAAAAGAATATCACATTCAGGAAGGTTAAACTTCGGCTGCTCCCTGTGCATACAGTAGACCTAGTGTGTGTGTGTGTGTGTGTCTGTGTTTGTGTGTGTGTGTAATCTAGGGCATTATAGACTATAGAGCAGAACAGGTTTGTCGCAATGTACAGCACAACGAGTGCGAACAGGCCTCGAGTCACGGCAGTTTAGTCACACGGCTCTTAACACACAGCTCGCCGCCGTTCACATCGCCTACAGAAGTCATGCAGAAGTGCGAGCTCTGACTCCTGGGCAGCCTACACCTGCAGGGCTCCGAGCGTGAGCTGTGGGCAGGGAGAGGTTAAACCCGGTCTTTCCTCTGTGTGCTCTCAGCCAACACCCACCATCTATTTGTGCTGAGTGTAGACTTACAGAGACAGAACAGGAGGGAGGGAGGGAGGGAGGGAGAGACACAGTGGAGAAAGACACTGAACAACAAGCTCAAGACAGCAGCAGATATTTGAAACACAAAAACAGCTCAGATGTCCCTCATGATGCATGACACAGCTTTCTTTTTCTATAAACTAAGCAGATAATACAGCAGACTTTGTGTCTGAGGTATCAGTAAACCACTCCTTGGCTCTAGGCAGCCATTTTGTGTCAGATTTCTCGATTAAAAGCTCCAGCGGCTGTTTTCCTATATTGTATGAACCTTTCAGCGCACAACAACAATCGTCCGTCCAACATCATTAACAATAGCTAAATCGACTTTCCCCTCGAGGGACAAATAAGAATGGAAGTTTTGAGTTTGAGCCGTCACATAAACCGCTCCGCGGAGCCCGGTTTCCACACAGTTTTGTTTCGTGTCCATAATTATGGATGCACGCCCCGAGAGTTCAACACAAGGAAGCACATTTTCTTATGGACAGAGAAAAACGGCACTAAAGATAGAGCACGGGGCATCAACAGGACAAAAACAGCGTGGTCAGTTTGTCCGAGATCTGCTGCAGTTTGTCAAAGCACTGACTGACGACAGAAGGATTTTCTGGAGGTTCTCACAGGAATGAACAGACTGACAGGTGACTTGCATATTTACATGTAACGTTTGTCTTAGGATCCCAGGTATCATGTGTTAAAAAGCGTTATCATCTCGCCTCAGAATCGACCCCATTAACTTTTGGTGCAGATCGGGATAAAGGGACAGATCCAGGATTTTTTTTTTCTCACTTTCTTTAACATTGCAAGATTGCGAGAACACTGCATCTGCTTGGCCTTTGACTTTCATAGCAAAAGGTTGCTGGAGGGACCAGAGACACACAGGTCCTCGCTGCCGAAGCGGAGAACAGGAGATTAATATTTAGAGTCAGAGGTAAATGTAGCAAAGATAAAGACCAGTGAGCCTGAAAGGGAATAGCAGAGAGGAGAGAATAAGAAATGTAAATAGTCTCGAAATGCAGACAAAACCAAACTGAAAACTCTGTTTCCATATGGGCAAATGGTCACGATGATTACAAGCTCAACCATGTTGTTATTACACGGCTGGGGCCAACCTCACATAAGCTTGGGGTCGACTTGATGATTATTTGGGTGGGTGACGTGGGTGGCAACAGGGAAGGGAGAGGCAAAAGAGTGGGATGCAGCTCCCCAGACCTGACCGACCAACCCGGCCCAGACGTTAATCCCAGACTTGTGACAGTGAAATGGCGAGGCTTATCAAGTTCAGCAGTCTGTGGACGTTCCCACAGATGGAAAAAAATACCCCTAAGCTCTCTGAAAAGCCAGCGGAGGGGGCTGGTGTGGTGGTGGGGGGGACTGAAAGTGCACAGCGGAGCAGATCAGCACTTGCGGGAGCCATCGCCCCTGCCTCCCAACTTCACAACTAACACCAGGGATGAGCACGCCGCCAAACACCAGACCATTGCACAACAAACGTCTGTCGAGGGCTTGTGGCATTAACACAGAAAAACCGACGTCCCGCCACAGCGGCACATTCCACACACACACACAAGACCTCTGAGGCTGCAGGGGGGTGGTGAGGAGCCCTCACATGTGTTTATATCAGACACTCATTATTATCACTGTGGAGGACCACAGGTGTCACGTGTTGGAAAGTGTTATTAAGCTTTCTGATTCTAAAATGCAATTTACTGAATCTACTGTTATCAGAACAGTAAGATGATATACAACCGCCTTGTCAAAATTTGACCTAATTACATCTGTCAAAGTGTCCGTTTGTTGGTTCGTCAGCAGGGTTACACAAAAACTATTGAACTGTTTTCCACAAAACTTGGATGGAGGATGGATCCAGGCCCAGAATAGACCCCATTAACTTTTGGTGCAGATCCAGAATTATGGTTAAGCAGTTACGAGTGGTTTAAAAATGTGGAGTGATACAGGGCTATCAAGTCTGAGATTGGATTAGGCTTGATTGAATTAATGGGGATTGTTGGCAGAGGTATGCGCTCTACTGAGTGCCATTCTAGTTATTAATGGACTTGTACTTTGTATTATATACCTTTTCAAAATCTTTTTTAGCACCTGTTTAAATTTGAAATTAGTAAAATATCTCCTCACTTAATTTATGTATTTATTTGTGGATTAGTTTCTTTTTTAGGAATTGCTGTTTTTTTTTTAACTGTTAATAAAATGTTCCATGGCCATTCATTTGACCCCTGTGGTTGATTGATTGATACATACATTATATAAGTAAATAAAAATAGTCAGGGATAACACAATAAAGCCCTAAGGCTTATTTCCATTGTGGTCCCTATAGGGCAGGAGACAGGGGCAAGTAGCAGCATTTCATACATACATCAACCATGTATCATTCTTACATAACCCTACATGCATACATACATCAATCAATCAAACAACAACACATAAAAAAATAGATTTACAGTTTCAAATATACATGACAAATACAAACTGCCAACAGTCTAAAATTGGTGTCTAAACCATTTTTTCAAGTTTTGTTTAAAACTGCTTATGCTCCTGACTGATTTGAGTGGGCCAGGTAACCTGTTCCAAAGAATAGTTCCAGCATAAAGAAAGGACTCTTTACCCATTTTCGTCTTAACTCTAGGTGGTACAAAATCTGTTACGCTTCCCCTAGTGGAATAGCGGTGAACTTCATTTACTCTATTAAAATAATTTTTAAAATAATTGGGTACCTCCCCATAAATACTCCTATGCACCATACATAACTGCATCTGGGATACATAGTCCTCCACCTTCAACCATCCCACCTTATCAAAGTGGGATGATTCAAGGTGGGTTCTCATGGGGAGGTCCAAAACAAGTCTGATTAACTTGTTTTGTGAGGTCTGTAGCCTATAAATGGTATATATGGTCCTCCATACAACATTTCACATTCTGTTCCATTCATTAAAGATTAAAGGCAAATGTTGACAAACTATAACCACAATGTGTGTCACTGATATGATTCATTTTCCGACGTGTCATTACTTGTTAAATGTTACCCAGAGAGTGAAAGAGACAAAAAACTTGCACAGCAAGGATGCGATCAAGTTCCTCCAGAAATGGCAACAGCCAAAATTATTCATGATTCCGAGCTGAGGTTCTGAAAAACAAAGGCCCGTGGAGCAATGTGGAAGCAATACTTTGAGAAATGCAGTGTAGGCTATGTGGGATGTGGGGACATTCTTGAGAAGATTCCTGGCTGGACAAAGAATTGAAGAAAAAATGAGGAATAAGCGGGGCGCACACATGCATATCGGATTTCCATAAACAAACACTCAGCTTCCTGAGTCCTGTGTAAAGTCCTGTAAAAGCGTTTCGGTGGTGTGGGATGGAGCGTGCAGCCCCGCGTGGAGAGTGAGAATCATGTTTCCACTCGTGTGACACATTTCAGCCCGGACAATATTGCAGTTGCCAGTTAGGATCTGCGTAAACAAACCGGCTGACAGGCTGCTCTCGTGGAGCTGGACTCAGGCATGGAAACACACTTACTTCATGTGCCTTCTAAAAGGAGACGCTGAGGACAGAATAGCTTCTGCGTTGCCCCGAGGATCTGATTTAAAACTTGTTTTTAAGTCATTTGAACGCGCAAACAAAGAAACAAACAAACAAAACAGAGATCACATTATTAAGATGAATCCCTGAGTTGCTGTCATGGGTGCAAAAACACACAAACCACACAAGAGTGCTGACAACACAAACGTCACTTCTTCTTCTTCTTCTTGACAACACTGGAGAGCAATCCCTAGATAAAAGTAAGAATATGTTTTGTACTCGGCGTTCGTAACTTACCAACTACAACGCACATGACGTCCATCACAACGTACAGCTTCTTCTTCCTCAGCTCCTTCATCTTCTTCTCGGTCATTCACTTAAAAAAAAAAAATAATCGACGGCTTTCGGAGCGAGTAACTACTTTATAAGTAAGTCCATCGGCGCTCGCTCGCTTTGGTGAAGAAAGCACACGCTATGCAAATAACCTGCTAACCTGCACTACGAGTTCTTCCGGGATCCTCTGCACTACCTGTGCTGACATTGACAGCATATGTGTGTAAGTTTCTTTTAAAAAAGAACAGCTGGTCGTTTCTCAGCAACGCGCGGTTGCGTTGGAGACGTGCGTCCTTTCGTGCGCATCGCTTCCTTGGATACAAAAGCAGAACTGCACAGATCCTCCGATTTCACAGGGCTGGAGGCGTCCGGAGAATCCAGTGGAGACTCTTTGCTCCACACACACATACACACACACACACACATACACACACACCACGCCACTGCACTGGTCCCTCCTCCCGACTTCCTCGTCTGGCTCCTCTCTGGCTATCTGATCGTCGTCAGGCTCTTAGTCTTTACGCACAGGCGTGCAAAGAGCCAGAGAGGAAACCTCGCGGCGGTTTGCTTGATATTGCTCTCCCTGCCTTGAAAACCAACTTATTTTATGTCTTTTGTGAGAGGAGACAAAGTTTGTGAGGAGGAGGAGGAGGAGGAGGAGGTGCCTGACAACAGTAAACCACACATAAAACTGCTCTGCGAGGTCAGGAATACTTCAGAAGACTGAAGAAAAAGAAGAAAAATGGGTTAAAACCTGAAACTGAACGCACTGTCATTACACCTGACCACATTATCTGAAGTAATCTGGACTGAATCAAGGACATAATGGATTTCAGAGCACTACAATAAGGCTGTGGCTTTAATTGAGGATCAGCTCTGCCCCCACTTCTGAAATCCTCACGTACATGAGAGCCCTACATGATCTCATCCCAGCATGCACTTCAGTCCCCCCCCTCCACAGGACGAACACTTGAACTGCTCAGTTTTGTCAAGAACTTAACCTTTTCCCAGAGTGCACCCTCCTCACGTATCCGAGAGAGATTTATATTGAAGCCGACTAAAAAGCAAACAGGTCCAAACCTATTAGTCAACACCTCGGCGTCACCGGGAGGTGAACACACACTGAGCACGCTCGGTGGGTGATGATTAAAAAATGTGTAACCAACAAAACTTTCAACCCAACAAAAGCTGGGAGCCTTTAACGAGCCCTGCTGGGACTGAAGGAACATTAGCATGACTTAACACCAGCAGGGCTCCAAGCTGCCAGGATGTTCCCCCCAACCAGCAGCAGTCAATACCAGGGCGCCACCGCTCACACCGGGCTGCACCCGGCCGTGTGTGTAGAAGAGTCATTTGTGTGTATTAACAGTTAACTCTGTTTGCATGACAAACACCGTGTTTACCCCCAAGTCTATTAGTTCAGCACACTTGAGTTGAGTAGATAATCTCGCGTGCACTAACTCTGGCTCGCAGCTTTATTTGACTTCCTGCATGTTTGCAAACGGAAGAATTAAAGGCATTAGAATAAGGATATGAAAACTGTCCGGCTGCCAGTTAAGACTGTGCAACTGAACTCATCAGTGACACAGAGTAATATCTGGGGTTGGGGGGTGATGGAACATGACACTTCAGGGTTACAGTACAAGGAGCACATTTAAAGCTGAGTTTTCTCTGCCCCCTTCTGGTTGTTACCAACAGCACCAAAGACACGTCGACCCTCTCTAACATCTACTTTTGTCTTTTCTTTTCTTTCCACAGAAACAGCAGCGAGACTCCAATATTCATTTGGATATTCTGCACAAAAGAGATTCACAAATGTGCCTTTAAATGTTGTATTTTTAGCCTCGTGTTAATCTTACAGTGTACGGCTTGTGGAGTTGTAATCTCTAAGTCTGTCATGCTGTGAGCAAAATATGTTCACTTTATGTCATAAAGTAAGAGAAACGAGCTTTATAGTAAATGTTTCTGAATTATTTAGATAGTGTTTGTTGTATGTTGTTGTTGCGAATTATGTTTATAGTGATTGTACAGTTTATGTGCTTTAAGCAACATTGTCTCGTATGCGGCCGGGCCAATAAAGCCTTGAATTGAACTGACACGCATTAGAAAATGTTATGTCAGTACAAAGCAGTGGACGTGGAGGAAAAGGTGGGAGTGGGCGTCGACCCCGGTGGTTCTGAATGTAATAAGAAAGTCCACGATTCTGCACCGAGGACAAAACCATACAACCAACATTCCCATTTTTAAGCACCCATTCTCACTATCTTTAAGCTTGACATTTTTTTCACGAGTGTTTCCTC
The DNA here is from genome assembly GCA_039737535.1 of Lagodon rhomboides. Lineage (NCBI taxonomy): Eukaryota > Metazoa > Chordata > Actinopteri > Spariformes > Sparidae > Lagodon > Lagodon rhomboides. Next base: position 13,624,251 of record CM077789.1, on the reverse strand, counting down.
CGTCTCGTTCGTGCAGCACCATCCACTCCACCTGTTCACTGTCAGGAAACGCTCACATTTAAAACAACGGTATGTAGAAATTGGCGCCCCCCACAGTTTCTGAGTGTAACACCGTACTGTAGGTGCTGACTACAAACAAAACTCATTACGTCATAACAATGTTATGTGTTGAAAACCTGTATTTTGAAGTAAACATGTGTGTAACGCTGTGATCCTCCCCTCTCACTGAAGTTACACAGTGCAGGAACAAGTGATGGAGGGCAGAGTGGCTGAGACAGAGACACCATTCACCTTCTTACAAGACACTGTACCATCAAACTGAATCTGAAGTGGTTATTTTAAGGTAAAAAAGTTACATAATGTTGCTTTCAGTGCAGGGTCAGGAACTCCAGGCCAGATGCTCTGCTTTGTCCTGGAAACAAGAAACAGAGATAGTAAATGGAAGCTTTGACAAGTTTTTAGTTGTCCACTAAAAACACTGGGAAAAAAATTCTGCATTTGTCTGTTAATCTTTGGAACAAATGGCCGTGGCGAGCTGAAAACGCTGAAAAAGAACAGTGATATTAATGTTCCAGTCTCATCTACCAGTCCCCCTGTTTAGCCTGTGATGTTTTATGGTCAACTGAAATGCAAATGCAGATCTCCTGTCTACAGTGAATAACATCCACACTCATTCTCAGTGGAGACAAATCAGCTCTTTTAAGCAGAGCAAAAAAAATCCATCTATTTCCTGCTTGTACGCTGCGCTTTTCTTTAAAGAAGCTGTTACAAATCTACTTTCTGTTGTCCGACTGTGGAAGAGTAAAAGCATGTTAACTGTATTAGCTGCCCTCGCAGAACCATTTCATGCCTACTTTGCATTTATTCTCCTCAAATAAATAACATGCATAATGAGCAGTGTAGCTTCTAATCAGCCGGTTAAAACATGGTCGAGGGAACAGAAGGCCAGGCGAGATAGAGGGACGGTTGCAGTTACGTCACATGAGGGCTTTTCCTGATATAGTGCTGTAAGAAAAATATGAACTAATGTGGCTGAAACTGTCAAGAGTAACAAAATCGAGCCTCTTTCATTGTCAACTGTCTCCCTGTTTGATTCCTAGGTAACATGTCGAGGCACAGCTGAACTACCAGAATGAGTAACGGTAAATAACCAGTCATTTAATTCTATACTTCACACGAAAATGAAGGAACTTAGAGGTCCAGAGTGTAGGTTAGAGAAGGATTTAGGAGGATATATTGGCAGAAATGTAATATTATTTAGATGTAAAATGTATCATTATTTTTTCATTAGTGTGTAAGCACCTAAATCTATCTTTGTGTTTTTGTTACCTTAGAATGAACCCTTTATAACTACAGAGGCAGGGAGGTCCTCTGCCGTGGAGTCTGCCATGTTACACCGCCGTGTTTCTACAATCTCTATGCAGAGCAGACGCTGTAACCTACGCAAGTGGCCTACGTCGTAGTGAACATTTATACATGTGCGCTAGCTTGTCTGCGTTGCAGATTGCCAGCTCCACTTTCCCCTTTAAACTCACCGACTCCTTCGGCCCACAGCTGTGTCTCAAACTGTTGTTTCTTACATACAGGAACCCGCTGAGGTGGACCATCTCGTCCTTCTCCTGTCACTGTGTGAGCGCCATATAGCTCTGACTCCAGACAGACCAGTCAAATGGTATCTCAGTGCTTTATTTGACCCTGTGTGCACTTCACCTGCACCACAACACAGTGAAATTAGAAAAAAAAAAAAAAAAAACATTGTCAACTTATCTTGTTTGTGGGCTGAAACTTGTTAGATAAAGATTTAACAAAGACATAAATGCAAAATGTGAATTTCTTATTTCATTAAAATGAACTTTCACATAAAAAATGCAACAAATGTTGTTTAAAGACTTTTTAAAACATATTTTCATGATGCTGCTTGGTATGAGTTTCTGTAGACTGTGTGTGAGGCACAACACAGAGTACAGTATATAGGCCAGTTATTTTAGGGTGTTGAAGCCCACTTGTTGCATCGTTCTCCTTATGACAGTGGAGGCTGTACTGAGTGATGAAGCCATGCTGCTCCTCCACAGGTGGAGGCTCCCACACCACGAGGACTGCACTGTCGCTCTGTTCCTACACCTGCAGCCTGGGGCCAGCAGAGGGCAGTAGAGAGCCGGGGAGAGGAGTTTAAAGGAGAGAAATCAGAGGAGAGGGTGGTGTAGTTTTCAGTTTGTCAGTCTGTGTGTGTGTCTTCATGGCAAAATGTGGGCCTGGAGACACGACCTGTAGAGGGAGCTGACGATGAAGAGGACTTTGCCAAATGTTAATATGTTTCTTCCTGTCTGTTTGTTTGTGGAATGATTTTGTCAGCGCAATACTGGCACGACCACTCGTGATGCAGCTCGGACACTTAGATGTGTAGTTGAGATCAAAATGAAGGAAAAAAGGAAAATGCAGAAATAAATCCTTTTGTGGAAATAAATAGGCACGGAAGGCAAAGTCAGGACTACAGAAATAAATAAATAAATAAAAAAAGTTTGTTTACACATTGAACAGTACTTCCAGCTGCAACACCATTGGCAGGTAAGGTTTGAACTTTATGACTCTGTGTGCGTGTTTCTTCCCACAGAAGAATCACTGTTCTCTTCTGAAGATCATCTGTAGGTCTTAACATTCTCCAAAGCGATGGGGGAGTGATTGGAACCTGAGAGTTCATAAAACAGGATTGGCCCTGAATCGTGTGCCACTCTGTTAGTCGGAGGGTTGGTCTTTGTTGGCATCACAGACAGGAAAGTTGTTCCCCTGCGTCAGTGTGTCAATGTAAGGCATTTATTACGCTGTGAGCCAGGAGAAACAAACCAAAGACAGAGAGAGAGACTGACAGATGTGAAAACTAGACTCCAGTTTGGTAGCAACGCTGTCACTGTTGTGGTTCTGGCGGACGAGGAGTGGACCCAAAAGCATTAGTGGTGGGCTGAATATGTAGGTAAAAGAGCTTTTTGAAAAGTACCTGAGAACTTGACAATAGTCCTGCAAAGAGATGCACTGAGGGATGCACTGTGAAGCTGTGCTGTGAGTCTGAAGTGTGTTAGAGCTGTCCAGTATGAAGTCTTATCAGACACCACCACACTGCCAAACAGTTTGTTCCCTGCTAATATAGGACCTGATAAAATACAGAAATGTACAATAGCAGCCACAATTTGATCCTCTGTCTGGACGTTTGTGAGGTAAACAATAAACTTTTAAAACTGAATGATGAATTGCGCTGTTATAAGCTGCATTTCCATCACAGCCCTGTGCAGCTGCACTCTCATGTTCCAGATGTGCCAGATGTGGCAACACATTATTGTATATTTATCAAGGAGGAGCCTGCATTTTTGATGCAATGATACTGTCGGTGTGAATGTGTCCTTAAAGTAGGGAACACACAGGTCAGGGTCACAATGAAGGGTGTTGAAAGTAAGGTTACACAGACAGGTCTGTCATTGCTGAGAGGGGTTGGTGGGGATCGGTACGGAGAACCTGAGGGCAGTCCAGGACAACCTTGACTATGAAAATGCACAAATCAGGACTGGTCATGGAAAACTGCATTCTCATGACAGCAGGGCAGGACCGACTGTCATCAGTAGGGCGGCCGCAGCACAGGAGAAACCGGAAGGACGCAAGCAGAGGCTGGGATTAGTTATTTCTTTTTAAAGACTGAGTCATTTGACTGTTACCAAGACTTTCGTCTTTTGGAGATGATGACACAAAGTCTCAATATTTAATGGATTGTTGACTTGTGAGAGAGAAACACACACACACACACACACACACACACACACACACACAATCTTCCCTGCCATCCCTGTTCAGCTCTGTAGCTGCTCGCTCCACTTGCTTGGTAATTACTTGGGAATACTTGGTAATTAAAAGGAATTAGGAGTTAAGTCCCTTTGTCAGATTTTACAGTGTATATGTAGAGGGTGAAACAACATGAAGTAAATTAAATTCAAGTTTAGGCGTCTAAATCCTCACAAGACTTTACCTTACCACCAGTGGGTGAATTGTTAAGGCAACATTATGTAGAAATGGGCATTTTTGTGCAATCTGGCGCCCCCCACAGTTTCTGAGTGCGACACCACTGTCATAAATACAAATCAACAGACACATTTTCAGTTTTTCACTTAACATTTACAGCTTCCCTCGCTGCTTAAAGAGATCTGCGTGTCTGAGTATGTCAAGTGGTGGAGCAAGAATTTTGCAGTTGCAGCCTCCAAAATCTGGAACGAGTTGCCTCTACGTGTTAGGCTCTATGCTGCATGTTTTTAAATCCCGTCTCAAAACCCATTTTTATTTGATTCAGTGTGAGGATTGCCTTTTATTGTTCTTATGGTCATTGTGTTTTATTGTGTTGTTTTTGCTATTTCTGACTGTTCAGCACTTTGGCCGACTGTCGTTGTTTTAAATGTGCTTCACAAATACATTTGGATTGGATTTGGAAGAATTCAGACCTTTTACTCAAGTCAGAGTAGTAATACAGCACTTTATAATTCTCTGTTAAAAGTAAATGTCACGTTTTTAAAATCTTACTTGAATAAAAGTACATCAATATTAACATAGAACTATGATTAAAGTAACAACAGTGGTCTTACTGATTCATTAATGTGTACGCTGGTAAGAGTGGGGCTATTGTCGGATACTTTATGTACTGTTGGGTAGCTTTATCTACAACAATTCATGATAATTAATTAGATGATTTATATTTGGTATGAACAATCTAAAACCATAAAGTGATTGTTAACTGAAGTGAGTCAAATGTACAAAATCTATTGGAGTAGAAGTATAAACTAGAAGTGAATGGAAATACCCAAATAAAGTACAAGTACCTCAAGATCGTACTTAAGTATAGCACTTAAGTTAATGCACTTAGTTACATTCCACCACTGAGTATTTCCAGGGGGGTTTCCCTGCTTATATGACACTGATAATATCACAAACAAGTGCAGGTGATGTATCAGCTTTCAAAATGATGAATACTGCACTCAAGCAATGTATTTTAATATTTCACCCATGTTCATTTTTTTTTTTTTTTTACAAAATATAATAATTATAAACAAACATAACGGAAGCAGTACAATATATAAATGGCTAAAAATAAAAGTGAAAATAAAGAATTAACAAAAGGCAGTGATTCAGCGCCTTTTCCTGCCTTCGTGGTCTCGTCCTGAACCACCACACCCCCCCTCGTGTAAACAGTCGATGACAAAACAAACATTGATCTGAGACCGACTTGGCTTTTGATAGGATCACAGGAAGAGCTCCCACATTTACAGACATAAAAAATAAATAGAAGGACAGATAGAAGGAAGAATGCTGGGCTGAATCCTTTTCCTTCCCTGGATCTTTTCCCTCACCTCTTTAGAGACAATACACTGACACGCAGAGGCAAATACCACATATGTAAATCAAAACATTATTTGAAATAATCACATTTGTTCTGTGACTTGCTGTATTTTCTCAAACCTTCAACTGGCAGATTCTTTTGAGATGTGAAACTGTAGATTTAAACTATACTGAATACATTTGTCCTCACTCGTTTGAAGCTCCTTCTGTGCTTTACAAAAGATATGACATTATACGAGATCATAAAAATGCACCGAAAATATAAAAGTTTGTCATTCGCAAAATTCATGACAGTTTGACATCTTCAATTGATGGGGCCATGAGAAGTTTTGGACACTGGCGACTTAAATGTGAGAAACTGTTACGCAGTTCTTAATAAGAGATTTACACTATCACATATTATTATTATTATTATTATTATTATTATTATTATTATTATTATTATTATTATTATTATTATTATTATTATATCATTATTATAAATGTTAATGTGCAAACATGTGTGACATTTTTCAGTATATTATTTCATTATGTCTAGTAGAGGTCAGTGAAGGAAACATTTCAGAGGCAAGGAAAGATTTGTTTAATCCACGATGTCGCACTAAATATATCATTATTGTACCTTTGTTCACACATGTTCACTGATTGGATGTTAATTGGATGAAAAGAACAAGCAGAAAGAGTCAGAACTGTTGGGGAGCTCTCCGGACCCAGACATCGGTCATTACATTAGTTTTTTACTCATGAGCAAATGTGCTTCAAACGATCCAGTAAATGTCTACTAACAATCTGATCTGTGTATGTGACGCCTCTGCAGAGTGATACTGACTGCCTCTCACTGATTAACGGTCTTAGAAAAATCATTAAAGTTGCAGAACCTGAGAAACTGTGTTTGCATTCAGTGACTTACCTATATGTCCCCATGTACATTTTACATTTACATATTTTATTTTTTTGCCTATTATTCATGTCAAACAGGCTCTTAATGATACAAAATATTCAACATGATTAAACAGAAACCGGTGATCAGAAATGATGGCAAAGCACTGCACCTTTATAAATCTCTATGCAAGTCTTCAAAGTGAAGATCAAGGACGAAAAGTTCCACAAAAGCAAAACTAAAAATAAAACCGGCAGAAATATTGTGCTCCATTTACTTTCACGACCATGATCAAATCTCTACCTTAGAATTAGAAGTTTATGTAGTTTCAGCTTCTTATATTTAAATAAAATTCTGAAGAAAGATCACTTCAGTTTTAGACAGATGGAATGGGGGAGGCAGGAAATTAAAACAGAGACAAAAACAGAGTTAAAGGTTCTCAGTGCGTAGGATTAAGTGGGATATACTGTGAGAATTGGAATATGTTATTCATAATCAGGTTTTCATTAGTGTAAATTCCCCTTAAAACTTTTTTAAATTACAGAGGGAGCAGGTCCTCTTTCACAGAGTCTGCCACGTTTCTACAGAAGCCCAGAACAGACCAACAAAACATGGGCTGTGGAGAAGGATGGCGAGGCGAGTGGTAGTGGAGTTGGTAGCAATCTGCAACCTAAATGCCGGATGCCATTAAATCCTACACATTGGGCCTTTAATGTTTATTTAAATTGTTTGAAGGGACAAATTCTACTCTGTGGACTTCCACCAATCATGCCACTGTGGAAAAAGTGTTAAGCAATATGCAAAAAAAATGTTAAGAAGCAACTGATTGGCTGCAGTCAAACTCTTCCATTTTGATAAAAAACAAAACAAAGTGGTTAACATTGTAAATCATTGATCTGTTTTAGAAAAAATAGGCTGCTAGCCACTTGCATCTGGTTTGTTTGAAGGGTCACAGCGGCTGTCATCACCTGCACTGTGCTTTCACAAGTATGTATTAAATATATCCAATCAATAACATTGTCCTGGTGCAGGTTGCAGTAATAAACTGTTAATAAAACACATGATCAACACCCGAAAGTTTTGATTAACACTCGTCATTCCACTATTGATGGATGGAGGGTTCAAGTGTCTCAGTTTAGAAAGACGGTTCAGACAGACGAGTCACCTCTCCAACACAGGTAGTAGGTCCAACCGTTCTTCACAAAGTGAAGTAAATGCACTTTTGTCCTGGTTTCTTCAAGCCTGGTGTAAATACCAACAGTGATCACAGATCAAATTAAGTGTACCACTCAGTTTTGATTTCCCCCGTCACTGTGTGAGAGAGCGGGGATGCTGGACGGGAGAGGGGTGCAGCAGGCTGCCAAACGCCTGGAAGTGAGATGGGAGGAGGGCAGGTGATGGGGGTGAGGCAGATGGAGACAGGCTGAATTCCACCTGCAGCCCATGGGTGGAGCCAGTCCCTCCGCCTGCTGTACCACAGTCAGGGCCCTCGGGAACTAAAGGTCCACCGCACATGTGTAGCTGGTAGAAGCAGGAGCCTGGGAGACGAAGGTCGTCATGACAGGACGGAGGGCTCCTGCCGGCCCACTGGGAGCTCAGGGGGGAGGGCTGGGACTGGAGCTGAACTGGAACTGAGGGACAACATGTGCCTGAGTCAGGATCCCGCAGGTCGTCCATGGGCAGGAGAGAGAAGGGACAGCCGAACAGCTGCTGAGGACATCCGTCACCACACAGGTCTGACAGCCCCATCACCAGCTCACCATCTGTACAGATGTGGAGAAGTTTGAAGGAAGAACAGATCAAGCAAATGTCTGTTAACTGCAGTCATGTAATCTAATACTGCTTTATTTACATGCTGGAGGTTTTACATAGGTTTACATACTGCCTCAAAAACAACATTCATTACCCTTTGATGGTACTGAGATAAAAGCATGAAAATATAATTGATTTATTGGACTAAGAAGGATTTTAACTGCTAATGCTCTTTAGTTATTACAATTTTATTATATTAATTATTTTTTAATAAGTGAAAGAGTATAATTATTTAATTTGCATAAAGCCTTAGGAGTTACCTGCTCTTGCCAACCATATCTGAACAATATCTGCTTAAAATCGGTCAACACAAGAGCCTTATGAATGATTTCGTAATATTTATTTTGTTGATTTCATTTAAAATTCATGACAGGTTAAACTCTCTAAGTGATTTTAGTTTTTAGTTATGGTTTTAACTAAGGTTATGGATAAATGTTTGATACATGAACAGTTATTTGAAGCTCAATTTCCATTTTGGTACAAACAGAGTTTCACTTTAAGTAACTGTGGTTGTAAATATCAAATGTACTTAAAGCAAAATTAAGTAGAAATTCACATTTTGAGCAAATTGCCGCCCCCCACAGTTTCCGAGTGTAACACCACTGTCATAAATACAAATCCCCAGGTCTGTAACAATTTGTCAGACGTAATGTAGGTGCTATCTACAAACAAAACTCATTATGTCAATATCACAATATTCTGTGTTGGAAACTTGTATGTTGAAGTAAACATGTACGCAACGCTGTAATCCTACCCTCTCACTGACGTTACATAGTGGAGAAACAAGTGATGAGGGATGGAGACAATAGGGCGAAACACCATTCACCCTATTACAAGACACTGTACCATCAACATGAGTTTGAAGCTATTAGTTTAAAAAGGTAAAAAAGTTGCTTTAACTGAATTTGAAACATACAAAGTCAACAAAGGTGAGGCCTGAATTCATTGTGAAAAGACTCAACACATCTGACATTAGATAGTTAGTTTATGGCTTTTACTGAATTGCCAAAGGAGACTTTACGGTCTCAATCCATTTGGCTCTAATCAGTTTGAGTTGTAGAGTTTGATCTACTGTGGGTAAGTTAATGAGATTTATTTAATGTCACCGCATTATTCATATTCACTCTGTGATTCTCTCTGCTTCACTTCTTTACCTGCAGGCCCAGCCTGCTTTCAGTGGCCTGTCTGGACCGAGTTCATGGCTTTAAGAGAAAGCGGGGAGTTCGTCTGCGCCGGGGACGGCCCTCTTCTTCTGGAGCACCATGACAACAGGTGTGCATGCACACACATACACATACAGACATGCAGACATGCGTGCACATACGCAACAACACAAGACACACAAGAAGCAAGAAAACAGCGGGGAAACAAAGGAGGTGAGACATAAAAATGATTCATAGCATAAGATAATGAATATGTGATGTCAACATAAAAGGTAATCAAATTAAGACATTCATTAGAACTGCATGTAAAACATGGTGACATGGTATGTATATTGTTTATATACAGAAAGATGGGTGAAGATGCACAGCTCTTTGATTTCAGCGCGACTGCAAACCAAACTAAATCCTTAAGGCCAGCTGTATGCAGGGTTGTTTTACTAAATGCTCTATTTGCTCAAATGTTAGAGCTAAGTGCTTAATGCCCACTTTCCACTTTAACGGGAACTCTGATTGATGAGTGGAAATTCTCTGAGCTTTTACTGAACGTGTTTCTGTCTTTCTGTTAACACAAGATGATGGAAATACTATCACAGGGTATAATGGCTCTAACGCTTGCTTCACTATTAGTAATGATGTCATCTATCTGTGGCAACGGCTTCCAGAATTTGAGCCTCCACCATGAGATGCTTGTAAGGAAACACCTCCAAGTTTTACCTTGTTTATCCAGCACCAGGCTCGACTGTGGAGGTAACGTGGACTCCAGCTGCCTACTGCCCATGGAGCTGTGAGTGGACAGGCTTGAAGAGTTGTTGCTTCCCTCCAGCTCCCCAACTTCACCGTCCTGGTCTCCATCGTCCCTGCAGCACACAGCACAAACACCGTTAGCGCAGTGTAGTGTGCATCAACAGTGAAGAGCGAGAGTGGGTGGAAGAACTCAGCAGAAGAATGAAACGCTCTTAGGTGAAGTTATTGTTATTAGGATCAGAATAACAAGCATTACAAAGTCTAATCTAATCTATATCTAATTTTTCCATGTCAGTTTTGTTTTGAGAGTTCTCTATGAGATTGTTGCTGCTCTCCTAGAGGTGAATGGAAACTTATTTTGGTACTATAAAAATAAAAAAAAATGACATAACACAACATAATATATATATTATAAAGATAATTGTTCCAGAATCATTGGCCCTGTTGTTTTATTTCTTTGGTAACAAGCAGAGGTGCACTTACAGTAAAAATATAAGTATGAATGACTTCCAGTTAAGAGGCATTATAATAATAATAATTATAATAATTATAAATATAAAGTTACAGTAAAGCTGGAAAAAAAAACCCCCATCAAACCAGGCGAGGGGGACATTTTCGATAACGAGATGCTAAATGGATTATTCTTAGAAATGGCTACGACCAAGCTACAACTAATGGGATCAGGAAATGAACAGAGTATAAAAAGGTCTGCTGTTACTGAAGGAGGCTCTCAGAATACACTACAGATTACACCAGAGATTTAATGGGAAGTTCAGTTGAGAGAATACCGTAGAGGAAATCCTCACTGCAGGGATAAATAGAACACATACATACACATTAGGAGGTTTCAGATGACTCACAGCCTAAAAGTTCCTCTGCTTTCCTCCATGATTGTAAATTCTGCATTACTACTCGTGTATGCTAAATGGTAGAAGTTAGTATTGACTCTTCTTTGAAATAAATGAATGTTTGACGTACAGTAGGCTACATCATGTAACTTTCGGCACACTGAAGAGCTTTTAACCTGGGCTTGGCATCATTGGGTTGCACACTGCAAGACGCAGCCTGTTTGAAGATTTATGTTTCGGCTTAGACGTGATCTCTCTTCCTACATCTAGTCATCCACCACATTATAACTCGACTACGGTTCTTCTCATCAGTGTTACAGCAATACTCACATGTTCCCTGATTGCAGGCTGTACTTCTTGCGGCTGAGTCTGGTGGCCTGCTGGGTAAAGTACTCGTGACGTTCAGACTTCTTCCACATGTAGTAATACTCCACACACTCCCCAACTGAGCGCGTTCGTACCTGAAGGGAAGGAGAATGATTGTGTGTAATGATGACCAATGAGTACGAGAGGTAGATGTTCAGTCAGGTTTGGACAACAAACGACATATTGTCTCCTGAGCGCTCACCTTATTAGCCTGAATGAGGTGGAAGTTTTTCCCGTAAACTCGATAGCCGTGCTCAAAGTTCCTACACTCCTCCTCACTCCAGGCGCACAGCTCTTCTTAAGAGAGGGAAAATTATTGGTGTATTTTAGCAACAAACATACACGTATAGTTTAGTATCAATCTTATTTCAAAAGATCCTTTCTTTTTGATTAATGCATTGCTACCAGTGCTGTGGATTTTCACAAAGCAGGGATTTTGACGAGGCAACTCAATGCCTGGTCCTGACTGGAGTTTTGTCTTTATCGAGACAGCTGCAGAAAAAGCAGGACAGGATGTGGCCAAAGTTAAGGGCTCTCTGGCTAAGCAATGGGTCATTTTTTCCACTCCGATCCCAACTACAACAAAAGGTCTTGGACTTGCACTGGAGCTTCACTGCTGAATAAGGGGTCATGTGGTCGCACCAGTGAGTCAGCAGCTGATGTTGCATTGACAGGATAACAGACAGTCATATTTCGCAGTATCCTGAAGCAGACATGCTTTCATAGGGCTCAAACGTGAGTTTTCACAAATGGGATGCAAAATGAGTCCACATTCTCTGTCTTACTCAGTGCACCCACACTTCTAGTATCTATCCACCTATTGTAGTGTCCTTATGGAGAAAATTACTTTAAATACAAGTTCTAGAAGGTGTGTGTTAGTACAACTTCAAATTGAGTTTGTTGAGTGTCTGGAACACGTCACTTCTTGAGGAGGTTGTTATCTTTAAACAAGTTAACTCTCTTATTTTTCCACAAAGCCGTCTCTTTATAGGAAACAGTGTGTTCATTGACAGCAATTTGGTAAAAATATGCTTAATTAAGTTGTAGATGAAAATAAGTAAATTCAATTATTTGAATATTATAGAAATGAGTCATTGTCATGGTTATGATTTTGAAGTCTAAATAAGTAGAACAGCAGGTTGGAAAACGTGGTGTGGGACAACAGGATGTTTCTTACCACTAAACACTTTCACATTGAAGCGTAATCGTCTCAGTGCCTCTTCTGCATTGAAGTTGCATTTCACTAGTTCATACAGCGCCTGAGGATCAAGAGAAGAGGAGGAGAACGAGCCAAAGATTAGACTGTTGACCTTTGTGTTTACACTGAGTGAATTACAAAAGAACTCCTGTTCATTCAACGCAGAATAACCACTGATAAATTATCCTTGACCTGAAGATCCACTATCAAATTACATTTAGTTGAAGTACATTAATCATTAGGAGGAGATAAATAAGATCAGTGGAGGACGGATTTCAAGCCTCGAGACAACTGGGACTGAGTTTGTGATAAAAGCGGTACATCTGATTAAATTAAAGGAAGAAGACCACTTCAGATACTGGCAGACCTCAATCCATTCATGACCACCAGCTCCTTTAAACACATTTAAACAGCATGTCTTTACGGCTCAACACAGAATACTTCAACGGTGTACTTTTGGGTAATGTAAAGACTTTTAAGCTGACATTGTCTTCTGGGATTTAAACTGGTGCACCTGCTCATTGTCTGGGACCGTGTCCGCTTGTGTTTGTGTGCACGCTGCCCCCTCCTGGACACGTGGTCTCTGGGCATACAGCAAGAAATCCTCCACCTGCTGCACCGGCAGGACACCTGGCCTCCACAGCAACTGGTCCTCACTGCTGTAGGCTGGAGTAACAAAGAGAGGATGGATGAGTGAGGTCCATACAACAAGCTAGATGTAATCTCGATAAAAACAGCCATTAAACTTGTTTCCAACCCCTACAACATGTAATCTTTTCAGTTGCTAACCTCTCTCCTGGTAGATAGATGAACCGAGTGGTGGGATTTTCGCCTGGTACATAGAGCCAACCATGATCTCCTGAGAAGGAAGTCAAAGACACATTCTGTCACATAAATCTGATCTGCGTTATATATGCTGTTTGTTAAAGTCCGTTCTGTGTGGCAGACCTTCCGATGTGAAAATACTAAGACCAGGTGTCATGTCCAAGACACTAAGCTACGATCCTACAGAACATGATTACATCAATGCCAGAGGTCATTACCAACGCAGGATGAAGTGTGATGCAAGAAGGAAGTTAAAACCTCCACTGCTCACTGAATCAAATGTAAGACAGACCTTTACCATTACAGACCTAATTTTAAGAATTAAAACAAAATGTATTTTTTGTTAAATTGTCATGTGAAAGGTGTGTTAAGCAATTTTCTCTCCCATAAAGCACTGTAAACTGCAACATACTGTACAATATGCTAAATGTCTCTTACTTCAACTAGATACTTGTGTCTGGTTCAAAGAGGTTCAGTCATCATAAGATGTGTTTTAACGCCTACCTTGTGCTCTTCATTGGAGGGAATAGAGGCATCGTCGGAGTCCTCGTCTGATGAGCTGACTAATGTGTCTTTGTCCCCACCTGAGAGACAAAACATCAGAGAGGAAGACCAGACGGTCATTTCAAAGACACATACTACATATCTAAAGATTTTGCCAAACCTCTCGATGCTATGTTGAAGTCCGTCTTACTGCTGACAAATCACAGTAACTGTTCTCAAACTGGAATAGCCTCACGGTTGTGTGCCTCAGCCGTCCACTCAAGTTGCAGTTTACATCCATACCTGTCCAGACTTATTGAATATAGCTTAGAGTATGTAGTGAAGCCTTTGAAGAAAGTTACTAAAATGTGTATTTTTTGGTGAAATGATGTTATAACTATATAGACATGTACGATTCCAGTAAATAATTTCCAGTGAGAAACATGCCGTCTTCTCTTAAGCTCTTTTAACACATGTACTGTAACTCTGGGTTTATCCACAGTTTACCCGGAGGAGCTGTATGTGCGCACAAAAATGTCTGCATATTTGTCCAGGACTTTAAACTGCCAGCTCTCTAGTCCTAAATCCAGGTGAGCCACATGTTTGAATAGAACAGCAAGCGGGCACGTCGACATGTATATCGTGAGTGGCGCATAACCGGAAGCATACAAATATCCAACAGAAGGAAGAGTCATTTTGCACAATGACGACACAGAACAGTCAGACAACAGTCTGTGAACTGGAGGGATGAAGAGATTTGTGAACTTCTGGCAGTTCGGCGGGCGGCGTACCTTTTGCGTCATATCCTGCCTCCTTGCTTGCTCTTAGCCGGGCGTGGAGTATTTCGTAACATGTGTGAACGCGTCAGACACGACAATCTCCTGTCGTGTGCTGCATGTGTGAACGAGCAAATGTGGACAATATCCTCATGTGATTCTCTGGATATTGTCCGGGGCTCATATGTGAAAGAGGCTTTAGAGACTGTTTTTACAGAAGAGTACAGAGGACTGATAGAGACCTTCCTCACTACTGCTGTATGTCTATTAGTTTGTAAGGTTATTTAGAGAAAGAAGTAAAATTTCTTGCACGTGTTCACTTGGTTGTCTAATTAAGCTGATTCTTATAGAACACAGATTCTCACAGAAGATCTCTATAATCATCACAGTTCAGACAAGATTAGTGTCATCAATTCAGTATCATACCAAATGAGAGACCATGTTTCACATTTGGTATGATACTGTTTTTGCAGAACTTTATGATGTCATAGTCTGGATGTAAGTAAACCTTTTGGATATAATATGTCAACACTGTCAAACTGTCAAAATCAGCTTTTGAGTTCTTGAGTTATGGTCACAGTGACCTTGACCACCAAATTCTTACCAGTTCATCTTTGAGCCCGAGTCGACATTTGTGCCAAATTTGAACAAATTCCCTCATGTTGTTCCTGAGATATCGCCTCACAACGATGGGGACTGAAGAACAATCCGAAAACATGATGCCTCTGACCACGTCTGGCCAGCGTGTAGGCATAAAAACATACTTAAAAGGTTACATTTGTTCTGTTTATTATTAACCACTAATCAACAGGTAAATCCTATGAAGAATGAAACGCACTGAAGACAACAGTAGGTAGCACTGAAGGTTATAGCACGACAGAGCGGATATAATAATAAATATAGCTTCAATATATCTAACTCTGTATAAAATGCTTAAAACAATCAAAGAGGAGCAGGCTCTACCTGTCTTACCTTCAGATTAACTGTGTGTGCGATCAATTCCACCTCGATATATAAATGAAACAAAAGCAGCGTACCTACCATACATTCAGTTTTCACCATATTGTGTTGACTCAGCACCAATACTGTCACTCACTTCAAACAGAATCACTACCAGGGAGAGGCTGCTTGAATATATTCAAACTCCATCAGTTCACAAATTGTTTGTCTTTGACATCATTCAGTCATATGGAGAGCGACACATGAAGCAGCACATGCTGTCACACAAGAGGACAAAAACAAATCAAAGCCTTTCCTGCAATGTCCTGACATCATAAACTCTGACATGTCATGTTATTGAAAGTAAGACGCTGCAGTCTCAGCAAAGGACAGATCTAAAGTTGAAATATGAGAAGATATTTCACCAAAAACCAAGGCTGTTGGACAGTTTATACAGTTTCATTAGAAAAAGGCCTTGTTCCATTTTTAATTGAATTTACAAACTTAACACTCTGTTTTCTAACGTTTCTTTTGTGGCAAAACTGAGATGCTTAAATGTTGTATAGTCATGTGTAAATGTACGTCATTGTGGGCGTTACCTTGGAGGCGACGGAGCAGATCTGAGGTGTTTGAGGTGACTGAGGGGGTCAGATCATCAGCTGACGATTCTTCTTCCTCCTCCCCAGGAAAGAGATCCTCAGTTATCTGATCCTGTTTGGGACAAATACACAACGGAACGACACATTATAGCAAAGAACACAATAAAAAATAACAAATGAATGTTTCACAAATCAATTAACTCTCATTGTTGTGAATCACCTTGTCTAGCGTCATGCCTGGCAGGCTGGCAGCCACGTGACAGGTCTCCTTCTCTGGATCGGACACTGTGTAGCCGTACAGAGCCAGCAGCTCCTCCAAAGGAAGCTCACTGGCCTACGAACAGAGACAGGTGGAGGGAGATGGTTGGGTTGCTTCCACATCTGTCAGTACCTTACATCTGTCAATGATCTGAAGAACACGATTGGCATTGTTTCCCGCTTTTGCAGAGTCACTGCCAAGTGGCTTAAACATTGACAAAATCAAACAACTTTGTAAAAAAACAAAACAGGTCAGTCAGATTTGGGAAGGTGAAGCAGGTGTGATGATTAACAGCTGTGTGTTTTATTTATATTGTTTCCTGAGTTGCTGCTTCAGTGTATCATTATAAAAGTAAATTAAATGTTGATTACACAATGTAATGAATACAGAATAATGAAACCATCACCGTTTACATTGGCTGCCAATAAACCTCGCTGTACAACTTTGTCTGCCACGAGGAACGGTAAACTGGTGATTGATTTCTATTATAGACTAAATGATTGAATAAACTCATGTTTTGACCTGTGTTGTTGTTGATTGTGACTCTGAGGAAAACGGAAACGACTCAGTTGTCTTTGCTACAGCGGCACCAACGATAATACCACTCGGAGGAGCTAGGGGGAAAAGTTGTCTCTTGCCACTTTAAGGATGCTATCTATGCTTTGCATTTTGTGACAAAGGGCACAGGTAGTAGGGTTAGGGTGTATCACGTCTATCATCAGGATCGGTTTACTGCTGATCCACATAAATGTCGATCTCGGAACCCTACAGCTGTCCTCTGACACAATTCAGCCTCTGGAGGCAATGGCCAATGTTTCTGGGATTCCAGCAGAACCAGCGGAAATCTGGATAACGAATATCTGGGACAAGACTTCCTCTTCCAAGTGCTGGTCATTGTTCTGAGGATTATCACTTTGAGACGCAAGAATTGAGTTGGGAGTTGAGAGACAACTCTTATTTTACCTATATCTATAGAAAGTTAAATCATTGTCAGACAATAGCCAACGGGTTCTGAGATTACATATTCTTTTGCTCTCCACATGGATGTAATGTAGCGTTAACGCCAAAACACATAAACCACAAACTGAAACCAAACGAAAGTTTGCCCCTTTGCCAGTAGCTTCTGAATTCATATGCAGATATCTGTTAATATTGATTATGTAAATGCTAACAGTCACAGTGACACAATGAGGAGTGTCTGAGCTGTATTTGTGTGGGTAAGTTCAGCTCAACAGGAGTCTCAGTTTGGGCCGAACACAGAGCTTTCTGCTAATGACTGGATGCACGTGTCAGGTGGTTAGAGAATATTTACTGTAAATGGGGATTTCTGTCTGTAATTTGCAGGAAAAAAAGTCCCATGAAATTAATTCCAGTTATTTATGTTTAGGGTTGCTTTATCCGTTCGTATCCAAATACTGTTTCTGCATTCAGGGGGATGAACGATTTTGGTCGTCTAAGATTGAGAAGACTGTGACCATTGGTATGTAAGTGATGCAGCGGAGACTACAGCTGTTACGTTCCCGTAATCGGCGACTAAAGCTTTCACACAGCATCCACCTTCAACGTATAGATTCATGGCTGAACTCGACCGTACAGTGTGGGACTGCGCTGCCATCTTCATGGGGGGAAAGTTCTCCAGCAGCTCCTCTACGGCCTGTTAAGACTTCCGCTTCTCCTGCCGAGGGCCTTCATCACTGTACCTCATCCACGGCCTCCACGCTTATCTCCAGGGGCTTTACACCCACCTGCACACACAAACATGAACAAACACGGTATTATTTGTAAGAACAGTCATGTAGGATCGCGTAAAACAGCGTGGGGGTGCATTACAACATGGCAGCACATTCCTGTGTGCATCCGTGGCGCACATGCACGCACAAACATCATGAGGGATCAAATAGTGGCTGATCCTGGCTCATCCCATTACAGATCAGCTGACTGCTGACTTTTAAACCACTCTTTTAAACGTATACGACCTAGTGAGGTGATGTAGGCACGGCAGGTTTTGTAACTTATATATTCTTACACTTTAAAGTAAGTTAAACACAACTCTCTACAGAGTGGTTCTGCTTCAGTAGTAGTTTTTCATACGAGGTGATCACAAGTTGTTCGAGGCTATGTTTCCCAATATGATCCTGTGGCTTCACACAGACTTCACAGTGGGATGTACAGTGTGTGATGAAGCCATTGCAAGTTGAGGCCACAAGTGGGGAAAACAAAACAAAACACCTCTGCTACAGGAGAGGCGACATGATGGTGTCAACAATCCCACCCCGGTTCACACACAGCACCAACACTCCGTCAATTAGATCATAGTTTTTAAAGACGCCTCTTCTTGGTTGAAAAGTTGTCAAAGTGCGGTGGAAACCTAAATATTAATACGGCGTGCGTGTCCTGACCCACTGGGCGCTGTCTGTCTGACCAGGGGCGCTTTCCTGTGACTTGGTGCTGAACGTCTCTTCCTCTCTCCGGCTCACTACGAGTGGCACAAGAAGGAAATAACTAGTTCTCAGCATGTCCGAAAGAGACGGTCGGAGTTTGCCGCCGCCGACTCATGACATCTTCTCCCAACTTTTCCCCCACTCGGTCCACTTTCGTCGCCGGGGCGCACCTGAAATAGTTCAGCACCACCGTGTCAAACCCCGCCGGGCTGCCCTATTGTTTCTCCGGCTTTACTATCGCGGCGGAGGGGAATGGCTCTTTAAAGCCAAGAACGCGGAGAGAGGCGATACGCTGCCGGAGAGCCTCTCCATTTCTCCCCCTCGCTTCCCGGTCAAAATGCCCCCACGTAGCCCTCTTTCGGCCGGCGTTCACCGGCCGGCGACACCGCCGACGGCCGTGTGCACCGCACGGAGCGGCACGGGTGTTAAATCCGGCCCGGTTTCTCTATCATTCGCCTCATTACATTCCTCGTTTTCGCTCACTTACCTCCGCCATTCCGTTTCTGCGCAAGCTGCGTATTGCCCGGATGTTGTAGGTCTGCTGCTCTGCACAGCTCCGTTTATTGCCGCAACGATTCACAGCCACAGTTAGGTGCTCGCTCGCTACATTCACTATTTCCAAGTAATTAAGCTATTTCTGTGTCTCTCGACAGCTGGCGTTTGAGAATTGAGAAACCCCCTCCTCCTCCTCCTCCGACATACTTTTTTAATAAAGTTCCCTCCCACACTTTCGGTATCAAGTCTAAAATTATATGTATATATATATTTTTAAAACCATACGTAAAAAAATTAATAAAAGATATTTACCGGGCCTACAAGCTCGCGGCTACTTGTTTTATAGGGTTTTATCTGCTTTTTGAAACAACAGGTTGCCGCTAGATTCAAGTTAAAGTGAGATGCCACATGTTTGTCTATAGGCTCATGCTGGATATGTGAATGAGGGAGGGGACAGGACATGGTCACAGCAGATAAAGATGTACTGTAAGACTCTGTCCTCACTGCTTACAGCTCTCTCACACACACGTAATGTAGGATATACTGTACGTTGACCAACACGTGACTTTACTTAACCACCGCAAACCAAACAGATCATATGATGATGATTCAGTCAATCTGTCCCGGGTACACTGGTGGGAAGGAACTATTGAACTTTTCAGCTATCACTTGAATATTTTCCAAATATTGTTCCTTTTACTTCACTACATTTAACATGCAACTTTAGCTACTTTAGTTGCAGGTTGAGTTTAATCCAAATAATAATAACAATGAACAAATAAATGATGATGTAATATTATAGATTGGGTTAAAACTGACTCCTAAGGGGAAATTCACAAGCTGCCCAGCAGATAAACTATGTAAACCTATATAATATAGTTAAACCACCTTTACCAGCATCAACATTAAAGGTGCACTTTGTAGTTTTAGTAAGGAAATTTTAATCAGAAGAAAAAAGATCTTCATTGACTGATGAGTGATTTTTTTTCATGCCTAAACCCAATAAACAAACTCTTTGTTTTCATAACTGAATAAACAAACTGACCTTAAAGGACAACACACTTTCATACTGTGTTACTTTGTTTATATGGTCGGACCCTGCCACATTTCTATCTTCAGACAGTGTTCTGGGGACCTTATTTTCCTCTGAGAACAGCTTGTTTATTCAGTTATGGAAAAAAATAAACATTTCAACTTCTTCTCTAAAACTTCATAGTGCTTCTTTAAAGTGATGAAAACACTAAAGCAATATAAAATTCATTATTCTGAAAGATAACTTATACGTTTGTTCTTCTACTCAGGCAAGAAATCTAAATGCAAGACAGTATTTCTACACGGTGGTGTTGCTACGTTTACTTGCAGCTGGAATATATGCAGATTTTAGATAGAACATTCAGAAACCAATTTAAAATGATCAACAGACGATGAAGAAACACACACAAAAAACAGTTTTGAAGTTAGGATGTCTATGTATTGTGTTGCTGTAGATTGTATTTACTGAAGTTAGCATGCTAATCGACTAGCCCCAGCCTGACGCGGTCCAAAGGTCCAGATATAGCAGTGTAAACACCAACAATCCCTTGGTGCTCCGAGCTCCTAGTCCAGACAGCTAGATGAATGGCGAACTGAGCTAACTAGTTAACGGCAGCTACAGTTAATGGCTGCCCTAGTGATATACTGGCCACTTCTTACATATTGCACCTTTAAGTACAACATCTGAATACTTTTTCCACCTCTAAAGGCCACAACTAAGTTTTGATATGAGTCACACTCCTCAAGCGACGATAAACCAATAAAACAAAGAAAAAACATAATGTGAAAAAGCACATATAAAACAATATTAGGTAGTTATTTCTTTTTAACATATTGTTACCTAAAGTCTCTCACTGATATAAATGATAACATTTGTTGGGGCGACCTCTTGTAATTTTGTTTTTCCTGTATGTGTGTGTGTATATATACATATACATATATATATATATAAAACACATTTTATGGAGCTTTGTTTCTGGAGTTTTGTCCTCCCTTTTAATGACTTGGCAAAATGAACTAATGTATGTATGAAGTTAACTGATTGATATATGTAAAAACAAAACAAAAAAAAAGGAGAGATGTAAAGGCATCACACTGGTTTCATTAGCTCGTCTTCATCTGGATCTTATTTTAGAGAAGCAGTAGTTTGGTTCCCTATGGATCATATCTACAGGCCTTGGCACTCCCTTTTCCCAGTAGTGAAAAGTGTTGAAATATTCATGGAGATACTTCAGCTGGATGTTTTTGAATTTAAAGCCTCCTGACATTTCGGTAAAGTAATAATGATAATTCTTATGCATGAACTTAGAATGCACTTCACAAGATAACATCACACCATTTTCACAACACCCACCCATTTCTCATGAGAGGATGTTTGCTTATTGTACATTTTTGTGCTTAATGCACTCAAAGCGCTTATATCATTCTTCATTTGGTAAAGCGAACACTCGGGCTCTAATGTATTCTGGTAAAGCAAATCAGACCAGTTTTACCGTCATGCTTTCCAACTTTTCCACCTGTCGTCACCTCAGTCACTACAGTATGTGTCAAAGGGTATTTCAGAGAAAAGACCTGTGTTTGTGTTCAACAAAAGACTAAACCACACAGAGGAAACAGAACAAAGCATGATGTTTGTAGGGAGAGTGCCACTGCATGCTTTGGGTTTTACTTTTAGTGTATAGAAATTTTGCAGGAATGAAAGTCACGAGAGGAATTGTAATGACGAGGGAAAACTTTGGGTGTGTGTCCATGAGTGTATCTATGTGTAAGACGGTATAGGTCAACTTAGAGGTGAGCTGGTCTAAATGTCGTCCATTCTCTAATCCAGTGGGTGTAGCTGGTTAGTTGGTAGTTGGAGTATTGCACAACAACTAAAGGCTAAACGGGATGAACTGTACAGAACAAAAGACGTTAACCTACTAGAAATCAATTCAGAGCCACACAGCATTGTGTGTAACCGACAGGATAACAACAAGTTGCTGACACGTAGATATACAGCACAGACATGACGAGACAAATGCACACATTTGTGTAGCAGGAGACTGAACTACAACACGTTCATATACATGCATATGTGCTTCTTTAAAGAATGTGAATATCTGATAACTCATGTTTTCTTGTAAGACAGCTGGAAGAGAACATGCATGGACCTGAGTGTGTCAGTATATAACAGTATAAGTGTTCATCAACAGTCAATGGGAGGGATCCAGGCTCGGTAATCACCGCCACTGAAAGGGTTTTATTAGGATTATACAAGCAAGGACACCTCTGTTGTGTCTCCTGTGTCTTCAGGGTCTGTAGCTCTGTCTGTGTTTCGTGTGAAGAAGAAAAGCTGTTCACAGAAAGAGCAGTTGAATGTTTTAGTAAGGCTTCGTTGATAGTGTGTACTATGTGTTTTGAGTTAAGAGGCTTTTTATTAAAACCCCCTGTGTAATTTTGTTTAATATGGGATACCAATAAAATAAAGTAACAATTAGCTGCACAAAGGGAAGAGGACACGATCCTGGAAATGAAGGGCAGGCATTTGAAAGAGAGCTGAAAAATAAATGACACTGCTTTTTGACCAGGTTCCCATTAAACAATCACAGGATTCAGTAATGTAATTGCTAATAAAGCTAAGAAACTGTGTGGCAAAAAGTATGGGAAAAAATGGGGCAGCACTACAGACATTTTGAGAAATACTGCGGTCTAATTCATTTTAACGTTGCAATATACTTTTAAAAAGTCAGTCCCAAGTCAAGGTCCACTTGAGCTTTTATCAGAAGCCTTCATCAATGGTTTTTCATCAGTTTGCTCATCTTTTGAAAGCCCTTTGTTGTGTTTTCAAGGCCTTTTTTCCACTTTGAAAATTAAAATGAATTCCTGACCTTTGAAATGAACAATCTCAACTCAAGGTCCACTAACTAGCCTTTTCCAGATCCTTCAACCATTTCACAACACATATGAGAATTTTGGATGAAATCGTAACTGCTAAACTTTTAAGTGAACGTGAACATCAAGCGAACTCCATGCAGTGATGAACAATGTGTGCTACGCTTGAGAGCTTAAGAAAAAGATAAAGCAGTAACCATTTTGTACCATTTTCAAGGTCAAGAGAGAAAAGGCAAGAAAAAATAAGCGTGTCAAAAGATTTTAGTAAAAGTTTTTTTTTTTGGCAAGACATGTTATACAGTGCCCTGTGAAAATGTAAGGTTGTTGTTAAAAAAATAAGGGTTACATTCATGTTGTCAGTAAGAAACCAAACAAGACAAGACAGCGGTTTCATTTTGGTGTCGTGAGAGTGATCTCAAAGTTTGGAATTGTTGGGAAATTAAACAAGAAACCTGGGAAAAAAGGGAGGAATCTATAAAGTGTTTTTGCTGTGTGATTGTAAAACGAGGAACTTGAGATACGATGGTCATGGGGACGATTCTGGAGGAAACCTACGCAAATACAGTTGCCCTAACACGCATACAGTACGTACAAGATGTATACCTGAGTATTTGTGGAAGTGTTTTGCAGGTTGAGAATTTTTCCTGGCATTATACAGCATTGTGGAATCCAATGATGAGGGCTTAAGTCAAGTAAGAGGTCAAATTATGAAGCTCTTCACATATACAGAGTCTGTCTGCAGTGGGTGTAAAGACAGGAGAATGCACAGCCTCGGGCAGCGGCGGGCACGAAACAGACTGGAGTGTGAACGGCGAGTGTATTCAAATGCATTTATGTGGAAACTTTGCATGCTAACATGTGGATGTGAATACAGCGCCTATAGCTCACCTCATGGAAAGTAGGCCATAGCACATGTTGATTTTGTGTCGCTGTGTTTTACTGTGAGAGTGTGTGAGCGTGGATCATTATAGTGCAATGTAAAACAGGTGCAATGAAGACTTTAGTCCACAGGGTGCAGTATGGACATGCTCATCATGCAGCGACGACAGAGAAGAACTGGCAGTGCATCATGGGGAACTGGGCACTGAACCGTGACCCATCACCGTGGAAAGGATCACTACCTGTGTTCCCAGTGATGAAAGGCAGATGCGAAGCAGATGTGGAGCGATTATGCTTAATGGCCGACGATACTTTGGTTTTCTATTAATGAAGTCCTTTATTATGTCTTTTTCTCAGAGGCCGGATCCTAACTTTTCTCTCTCTCACACACACATGCTGTGTCTGTCTTTGCGGCATATTTAGAGTGAAGTGTACTGTATGTTCTGTGTCCAGTGGGCTGTGAGGACCATGAGTAGCACATGAATCAGTCTGTGGGTTATGACTTTGACCCAGTGCCTAACAGACTTTTAAGAGACAGTTAAAAGAGTGTGGATGAGGACACGCAGAGCACAATACTTGTCCTGTTCTCTGACGCATAAATAAGCATGCTTTTGATTTGCTTTGACCCCTCTTCACTGCTGCAGTTATTTCCCTGCCCGAGGTTAGGATGGAGACTTGAGGGCAGACCCAGGAGCAGGTTCAGCCTGTCCTCCCTGAGACTCAGCTGAGAGCTCTGCCAACCTGTGACTCCTACATGCCCCGGCCAGATGCTGCGTGGCAGCAGTCAGCTGACGGGCCTCAGCCCACATCAGTGTGCACTCCAGAGCAAAATGCAATACACACAAAACCAAACAAACAAACAATAACTCTGTGATGAGATACGGGTGTTTGTGTGTGATGATGATGGTGGTGATGCATTGTGAGGTCAGGCCGGCAGGAGTGTGTGTGTGTGTATGGTGATCACACCCACACAAGAAATAAAATCACATTTACTGCTTACAATATGACATAAATTTAAACCCCCTTGAGATGTATCACCTGAAACAAATAGAAAACCCTGCAAGACGCAATGATATATAGCACAACAAGACAATAACAATAAACTGTATAACAAAAGAAAAAAAGAACAAAAGAAAAGAGTTACAACCATGAAAAGTAAAAACATAAAAATGATCAGTCTAAAAATATAGGAAAGTTATGGGATTGATGACTATTTTCTTTTACAGTGTGACAACAAAACATCTTTGAAAAAACAAAATGATGAATGAAAAGTTAATATTTTTCAATCAGAGTGAGCCTGAAACATAAAAGCTTTTCTACTAACTGCCAAAGACACAAAGGAGGGATCTCTTTTTAACATTAAACATGAAACAATGTCTCGAACAATACACCAACAGCAAATGTACGTTTTTAATGAGGCGATCAATGAGCAGTTGAATTCACACACACTGATGATTCATTTCTCTACTTTCTGAAGAGATCTACCATCCTTACAAGTTTAAAACCAGAGTTGGATTTGGAGTAAAGGTTCTGCCTCATGACAAGACACACTGGATGGGTTTTTGTTTGAACGTGAATGATGTAGAAGCTTTTGACGTACAACCACTGAGCTGTCACAAGAGTCGGCCACAAACTGGATGATGTCATCCATATGTATGTCACCGAAACGTGTGATCCCACAGGCCAACGTACATTTCACCATGTGACACTCTTTATCATGACTAACCTCATGTCTTTTCATTCATACTGTAGATTTAATGGAATTATGATTCATGTGAAAGAGTTCTGTATTGATGATGGCGACTACAAATATACGTTTGTTATAACCAGACCAAGGACAGAATGGGAACATTTTATGTATCTAAATGTTGCTTTGATGACTGTGAGGCACTGTAGCGTTGATAAAAATCACCTAAAATATAATCAACAAACTTTGAGAGAAACAACATCTGATGTTGTTCCTTTTATAAGACCAACTATTTTGAAAAGAATGGAAGGAAGAAGGTATTTCCTCATTCCTCAGGTTACTTCCTGTGGGTGATTTTTGCGGTGCTTGGCCGGTCAACACTAAAACACAGAGCACATGGTCATCAGCGGACTTGAACTCACCACCGCAGCTCACCCATGATGACAACATGATGCTCCAGCTCCTTTAAGCACATACACCTGTATTTTGTTTTCAGAGCCTTTTCCTCATCTCCATGATGAGAATAACGGGATTGTTTAACTCTATGAACTCAGTTGTTTATTTTGTTTAAAATGTAAAAGTAAAATACTTAAAAGCAACCAAAAACACTCTGTGGTAAAATGTTATGAGTCTTTTAGACTAAGAATGAAACTTGATGATGTAAGTCATCGTGCAGTCAGTCAGTCAGTTCATGTGCATGTCATGTTGTAGCGCATGTTTTCGAAGCCACACGCGATCATGTAGATGACAACACATTCTGTGGCTCTGCAACATTTACACCTTCTGATCAGTGGCTGTAAAAACAAACCTTCACATTCAAATTTGAATCCCTTGCCAAAGTACACCAGTGTGAACTTCACACATTCTTTAACATGCTGGTGGAATAACACGGTGTGCCGACAGGCCTTTGCTTTGTTTATTATTCCCAGAGTTTCCTTTGTAATTTTAGAAAACATTTCTGTCTAAGTTAGAAATGTTTCTTCGGGGTTGAGGTTTAGGTTAATTTGTAGTTTATCCTCTATATGCATATTTTCAGAATAAATATGATTTACAAGAAGGGAGTAAACTTCAAAAGTCTTCATAGAGACCAGATCACAATTTTAAGAGGAAATAAAAATGTGGAACATTGTAATGCCTTTACAAAGATATTGACATTAACCACTTGGAGTGCCAAAATTTCAATTTAATTGTGGACAACACCTCATGCTCAACACCTACTGTGTTAAGATGCAAAGTGGGACCACACGGACATGGTGATCTATTATCTAAGTCTGATTTTAATTGTTTTCTCTCAGGGGCAGGAGAGAAAAAAAAATCCAGAACAATTTAAGTTCCTTAAATGTATTTTTTCCTCTTGCCCCTTTGGACTTCTGTACCAAGTTCATTTAAAGTGTCACCTTTGTCATGCTGCGATTATGAAGAATAATTAATGATTAGGGATCCTACATATTAAAAGAACAGTATTAACAATGATTCATATTATATTTTGTAATCATACTTTTTTTAAAACAAATTTTTCTTTCTAGAAATATCAGCCAAATAAAGCATTTTAGTCGTCCCACTTTTGGCATGAAACATAATAAAAAAATGTTTTATTGTTTTACGTATGTTAAAGTTCCTTTTTCCTTCACCAGTAACTGCAATTGAGGAACAGCCCTAGCCCGCACCCATTAGACAGTGCATACTGAAGGATTCATGACTTCTTTTTTTAAATAGCATTATCACTTAATTACATGGTTATTTGCTCGTCTTTTACAATTGCATTTTATGTACAACTGTAAATGATGACATGTTCCACCTCACGTCCACCTCTGTAACTGCCTTTCCACAAGGGGGCAATGGTGTCCTCTGCATGAGTTCAATCAGGAATTCAAAAACTTCAACATGGCAACAAACTACTACTTACAGCTTTGCCAAGTCGTACGCAAGAAATCAAGTGTCAAAACGGTAAAGCTATAAGTAACATATGTGGTAATTCATCCTGTGTCGCTTCCATATGTGCTGCTTGTGTTCTGTGCCCGTCTGGCTCAGATGGGACAAGAGATTACGAGCAGTGGCAGTGGAGTCATAATTAGACTAATTTTCAGTCTGCTGGCGGCTCCGTTTGCTCTCAGGTTTCTGCATGCATACTAATATGACTCACTGCATCTCAGTCTCGCGTTTGCATTTTCTGCACTGACTGAAATTTTGTTGCGTAATGATAAGGAAACAAACACCGCTGCGACAAAAAAAAAGAGTCTAAAAACCGACTGCCCACGAGTACATTTCCACAGACACTGCAGTCAGTACACTTTCTTGCTCATTTACAGACGATTTACACCGTTACACTCTTTCTCTCTCCGTCCCACCCCCTCTCTAAACAGGATGTTTGTGTCTCAGCGGGGCTGCCAGGAGCAGACCAGTGCAAAGCTGATGGTCAGATAGCGTGGCTGTGGAGTGGCCAGTTCTCCCAGCGCTGTGGCAGATTAACTGGGATTTAGGGCTTCCATTCGGACTCTCCACTAAAGCAACACACCGCGAGGGACAGCAAAACAGGGGAGGTCATGTTGCCGGCAGCATGCTTCCCCTGGGCCGAGTCAGTCGGTCGGTCAGTCCCCCCTGCTTCATCTTTCATTTCAAACTGCTCCTCAGCCTCACAAGCGTTATACAGAAACAGGATAGTATTGTGAGACGATGAATTGATGAAGAATGAGTTCTCTGAGTGTCCCTCTCCTTATCTACAGGAGACAATAACTGGTGTGTTTATGCACTGATTGTCACACAAGAGGAACCAAGCCTGAAAGTAGTGCCTAATAATTCAGCCTACACCGATGGGCATGTTCAAAGGTGATATCATGAGGCTCAGGAGACGTTTGTTTCCGTGTATTGTGCTGCTGTGCGTGTGAACTCACCACAGTTAATATCAGATGCCTGGCAGAGCACAGGATCTGAATCACGAGTACAAGTTGTTTCATGGCAAAACAATGTTGCACAAGTGTGAGTTATCTAAGGACCATTTGGTGTTTTAAAGTAATAGAGAGAGAGGTTACACCTAAAGAGTGGGACCAGATTGGAATTCTTTTGTTTTTCCACTGATAAATTATAGGGAAAGCCACAGATTGCAGTGCCACAGTAGATTTTGGGAATAGCCAGGGGTAAAAGCAGGAAACATGCACAGTCATCTCCTCAAAGTGGATTATGTTCTGTTCTAATTTTATTAATAGTCCGCTTGACTTTTTACCATAGAAGAAGAAGTTTTCATGGAAACAGTGGAGGGCATTTCCTGTGAGACGCAATGAGCTCAAATAAAAACAGGAGTGGACAGATGTGTGTATGTGTGTGTGTGTGCCTGTGCCCTGTCCTGATTTAGACTCTCTCCACCCTCCAACCCCAGTATCGCTCTCAGTCGTTTTTAACTCTCTGGTCAAACCACTCCTTTCCTTGCATTTACCATTTCTGGCCCTAATTTACTCCATAAGTAGCTCAAGAGCAAATCCGAGTTGAATAAGATTCTGTTTTTGAAAGGTGTCACTTTTCAAGTCGCCAAGGTGAAAACATGCCAAATGGTGTCTGTCGGATAAAAGGGTAAACAGAATTTCTATTTTGACCCAGAGGAAGCATCAAAAGAGGTCAAACACGAACCCTAAAAGTGTTCCCCTCCAATCTGACTGACACAACTGATTCTCTGTTGGCAGGATTTCCTCGCATGTTGCTTTTTTTCAAATGTGCACAAGAACCTGAGTGTGAATTTGGCCAGTAAGTGGTATCATTATGTCACCGATGCCCGGACACATGGGCCTTTCACACTCAGGACTCACCGCTGTGTGTACACACATGTGCCATACATACGGCGCACAACCAGGCTATTGTTTACATCCAACGTCAACCTGCGAGTATAACCAACCCCCTTTTACCTACACACCATCATATGGGCTGAGAGTGGATACGGCCTGTTTGAAATATTACATCACGCGTCAACGGTCAGTGGTTTTCACTGTTATGAATCGTATAAATCATATGAATTTAACACTTAAGTTCATATGGTTTCATTTGGTCATTTGGTTTCCTACTGACTCGTTTCATTTCCCATTCATGAGACCATATTCACACAACGCTGACTTTCCCCACATATAAAGTGGGGATTTAAAATGTTGTACTGCTGCGCTCCAAGTCCTATAAACGTAGGGAATCTAAAAAATATATATAATTTCACCAACTGAAAATATGACAGATAGTGAAAATCTAGAGGGACATCAGGCCATATTTCAAGGTAAAACATCATATTGGGTTAGCATACATTACTGTTGAAAATTAAATAAAAAGATGAGTTTTTTTAACACCTTTCGTTTTATTATGATTTCACTGCTTTCTGATTGATCGGCAGCTGAAAAGACGATGCTTCAGATAGACAACAGCTAAGCTAAGCTTAGCGTGCAACACCTTTGCTAACATTACTGTTTGATACATGTTGTGATATGGGAAGGCTTCAATTAACTCTAAAAATAACATGTGCACATTTAAGCCTGGAAGTGAAATGCACTGGATATAAGCAAAAAGTAATTTTTGCTAGAAGGTGGTTGAATGGTGACGGTAACGGGATATCAAACATGTTGTTTCACCTTGAAATATGGGCCAGATTTTCACTATCTATTGTATTTTCAGTTGCTGACCAATCGGCAAGTGGTGAAATGATAACAACTTTTCACTGGAATGATATGACTCGCAACCTGAACACACACCGTGTGACAATGGTTGATTGGGTTCACAATAAAAAGTAAACAAACCAAATCATGTTTTTGAAATGAAAAAATCTTAATTACTGTGCCAGGCTTGAAGATTAGCATTCATTCACACAAATCCTCCTGAAGCTGCGCCTCTCTCCACTGTAATACTCATCAGTAATAGTGGGGTCATTTTCCACAAAGACTGTTTGTCTTTCAGTTCTCTACAGCTATATCTGAACTGAAACTGTCCAAGGCAGAAGAAATGCCAAATGAGCAAGTGCCTTTGCGGTGACGGTCTCTCTAGAGTTGGCAGTCCGCTGAGAGGTCAGGTCTTTATCTTTTGGTCCGCATCCATGGAAAACAATCCATCAGAGCGAGAGCTGAAGAGAAAACATTAAGTCCAGCAAGCCCGAAACTCTTTGGCAATACAAGTTTCGATATGTTTTTATTCGCTCCATCTTCATAAGACTTTATCCTGGTGATGTAGAACCAGACGCTGCTGGTAAATGTCACATTGAAGCAGGGTGACGCTAAAATACACAAGATAAGATCTAATTTTCCTGCATTTCAAAGATAGTATCTAGAACTGGACTGTGTTTGGGAAATGTGTGTGTGTCGGAATAGTTTTCAGGCATGTAGGTGATGGATGTGTTGGACACATATGTTCACTTTCCTGTGTTAGTGGTTTGATTGTTTTGGTTTCGACTCCAGGGAACGGCGGTCCAAGGCTGGGGCAAGGTTGTAGCGGTTGTGTGTGTGCATATGTTCACTTTAGCTCCGTCGGAAAGATGATTGTGGAGATACTGGGTTTGTGGCGGTCCAACCCAAAGGCCGAACTGTCGGAAAAGATGATCTCAGAAAGCAGACAATTCGCAGACAGGGCACATAAACCTTGCACAGACCTGGATCTGACACACCATTGTTGGCCGCACTGTTTGTAGCCCTCTTCGTTTATTTTCACACCACATTCCCTCCACGTAGCCCCCCGTCCACCTCTTCCACCCTCTCCCCTCTCCCCTTGTTCACCTCACACTCCATCAATAAACAACCCATGGGTCATCACAGTCACCCTTTCTCGTCCACCGTTGAAGCATGCTGTTGTTGGACCCCCTCCGGCTGTTCTGCACCAACCACCAAAGCTCCCGCAACACACTGACAGGGACAGGAGGACAGATGTGGGATGACTGGTTTGGCTGGCTGAGGGGTGGAGGAGACTGCTGTGATCTCAGCAATGTGCAGGACCATCATGTGTTGGACTTATAAACACAAGTGGACCGCAGCACTGCAGGCCAGGGACTCCATTGTGTGTGTGTGTGTGTGTGTGTGTGTGTGTGTGTGTCAGTTTACATGAGTGGGGATGTGTGTGTCTCTTCACACAGTCCACAGATGAACTGCAGAGACATATGCCCCGCAGATGCCCAGAACCTCTCCATAACGCTGTGTACAGTGTTTGCAAAGAGGATTAATTACCGCTGTGTGCTGTGGTGCAGATAATAATTCCATAATAGGAGCTCTTGTCACGGACAAGACTGCACTGTGTGGCAGTATCAGGAACTATTGTATTGATCACAGGATGCCATCAGTGACAGAGAGTCCACTGTAATGGGATTAAAGATGCACTCGGAGTCTTCC
Organism: Lagodon rhomboides; assembly: GCA_039737535.1. Classification (NCBI taxonomy): domain Eukaryota; kingdom Metazoa; phylum Chordata; class Actinopteri; order Spariformes; family Sparidae; genus Lagodon; species Lagodon rhomboides. Next base: position 13,592,252 of record CM077789.1, on the reverse strand, counting down.
TTTAAATGCACAGTATGTAATTTCAAGGGATCTTTCAATCAAAACAAGGACAAAAGGCAGAGTTTGATAAGGGATCATGGGAGTTGTGCTCCTTGTTGGTAAACACCAACCATTGCCAATCAAAATCTATCTGAAAATCAATATATGATTGAGCAATGCAAACATAGTAAAAAAAAAAAAAAAAAATGGGCTTGCTTGCTAGATCACCAACTGTTTTGTTCTCATGTAAATTATCAGTGATGAAAGTATATTTCACATCTAACTTCTGAGGAATAATTTTAATGCTACTTTAGTTTTGTATTTTTGCTGCATTTCAAAGCCAAATGTTTGGCTGAAAAATAAATGTTGTGGTTTTGTGTTGCTCATGAAACCTTAACCAGGAACAGAATATATTTACTCTGTGGTGGAATACATCTTCCCTTTCAGATCTGATGATGATTCAATGAAATGTTCAGTTAAAGTACAAGTGTCTCAAAAGTGAAGTTCAGTACTTGAGTAGATGTATTTAGTTTTTTTTGTACAACAATGCTATAATGTACAATCTGTTCTGAACATACAGCTACAGGAAATGTATTACGCTGACAGAAATGATGGATGTTAAAACATCTGGCTTTGGAGACAAGAGATGTGATACAGACCTTGACTAGAAAACCTATATATGTATATTATAGTTTTACTCCGTGCGCCTCTACCTTTTTAAAACTCATTCATGTACATGTTATTGGGTTAACTTGGTGGAGTTGACCTGCTCTGGGCCCTCAGTCGGCTGTCATAGTGGCCCTGTGTAATGAGATGTGAAGTGTGTGTTTTTAGCCTTTATTTTGTCCAGCGTGTCCCTGGAGCCAGGGAGCTTTAGGATGGCCATGCCCGATGGCCAGCCTGTCTTATTGTTGTTGCTGGTTGAGCGGTCACCGTGGCAGCCTTTACTACCTCTGCAGATCTCTATCGAGCGTTTCTTTATGTGGAGCATCGCCGCGTCACACAGGCCACAGAGCCCACTGTCAGCGACAGAGGCTGTTAGCCCAGCTGTGACTGATCGCCATTCACACAGTAATTCATTCACAAACATACGCCATTCATTTCACACAGCCACTACGGCCGGGTCACATGCTGGGAAAATACCCCTGGAATTGCACGACCGATATGCCTACATGCTCTCTCTGGTCAGCGTGGAATATTAAAAGGTTTCATTGTGTTTTACCCAAAAACATTTCACTACGATTAGACATTCCTCATGATTTGGTAATGCATTTCTTTTCTTTGTAGCCACACCTTATTATGTGTTGATGCATATTTTGAATAGCCATTGGAAATCTTTGAAAAAGTCCCTATTTAGCTGTTTATGTAGCTGGTTTGAATTTCTTGATCGTCTAAGCGTCCTGACAGAAGGAGACGGTTATACTGATAATGAAGGATTAGTTCAACACTTTGGGAAATATGTTTCTTTTCCTTTTCTTTTTCTTTCTTTCTTTTTTTTTTTTTTACCACGAGTTAGATGAGAAGATCAATACCACCCTCATGTATGTATGTAAATATAAAGCTACAGCCAGCAGCCATGTAGCTTAGCTTAGCACCAAGACTGGAAACAGGAACACACAGCTAGCCTGTCTCTGTCTAAAGGTAACACACTCCACTTACCAGCACCTGTAAAGCTGGCTAATTACTCAATTAAACTAATTGCTCACTGAATCACTATCACTGTCACTATCTTGTTCATCTAATCCATGCAAAAACCACAATTTGCAAATGACATGTTGAGGCCTGGCGCAAAAACTTGACAGACAACAGCAGTGTCAACTAGTCTGACTCTTGGCAAGGAGTCAGACTTTTCTTTTCGAGCCTCCGGTCAAAGTTACCATACGTAACCTGTGTACCGTCATTCATCTGGGAATATGCATTAGCGGGAATAATAAGACACGTAAAAATGTTAATGCTGTATGATTCCCAACCGTTTTGGGACACAAAAGTTGTAAAACATAAATAAAACCAAGAACGCATCCAATCCAAAGTAAATGAGTGCAAGTTTAAAACAAAGTTGATCAGTTTTATCTTGTCTTTCTACTGTGTTCAACTGAATATTAGCTTGAAAGGATTTGCGAAACATTGCGTTCTGTTATCTTTTACACACATTTGAGTTTCTTAATATGATGATAATGATGATGATGATCATTTGTATGAATGACCACCATGAAAACAGTGGGCCAAAGAATCGGGGGAAGTCTGTGCCAGCCTGTAGGACACAGAACTTCCCTCTCTAAACTAAGAAAACTACATAGAAACGGACGTCTAAGCTCTATAGAAGGAAAAAACAGAAACACTCCAAAACAATAAGGACTGCTTGGTTTGTAGAAGTGAGGTCCTTCTCCTCCACCCTCCCCTCAGTATGGTGCAGGGCCTAATCACCTGATCAGGAGCACCTGAGAGGGCAGAGCAGGGAGGAGGAGGAGAGAAAACAGAGGGGGGAGAACGTGACAGACGTCCTGTTGTCCTTGCACCATGTTATATTTATAGTAAAAGTGGGCGACTTTGTGCTATCAAGTGACTACGGGAGAAAAAAAATGCATGAGCCCGTCTCTGAAAGGTTAAAGTGATTCTAAATCTGTACTGATGGTATTTGGAGACGGAGTCTGGTCTGCTTCTGTCAGTGGGTGACTTCGTTCTCAGGCTCCTGCTGCCTTTCTTTGGAGAGCCGAGGGGTGTGGGGCTGGAGCAGGGGCAAGGCGGAGGTCTTTCAAGAGATCGGCGGGGAGGTGGTTTGGCGGATGGTGTGTGATTGGGGGTAAGTGAACATGGAGCGAACCCGCTGGACTGCGTGACCATTAGTCTCAGTCTCGAGGGAAATGTACCTTTGACCCTTTCTTATGGAGCAGCAGACAGACGAAGCACAGCCAGCCAAGACACACAAACCTCCCGAAATAGGATGCATGCATTCCTGCATGTAAAGGATGCAAGTTTTCTGCCCGACCTCTTCGTGTGTGTGTGTGGAAGAGAAAGTCATTATTCTGGTGTGAAGGTGAAAACACACACACACACACACACACACACACAAGGGAACGAGCATAGACATGCACTTTGCCCACAGTCAAAAATGTTTCCTTAGAAAGTCATTTGTCTTGCACACACATGAACACACACACACACACACACACACACACACACACACACACACACACACACACACACACACACACACACACACACAGAGGAATCTTACACAAGCGTTCCCACACATCAGAGAAGCAGTTCTGAGAAAATCGGGCACGACTGTTTACACGACGGAGGTCAAAGTTATTTTTAGCATATTTTGGCAAAACAACGGCTTGAAGTCTATTTTGTGTTTAAGGTCCCCTTATTGTAAAGAAAATAAATAACGGCTTAAAGATCTCGCGTTAGAAAAGTTCCAGAGTGATTGTGTGAGAACAGACATGGTGACATTTTTAAGATGAGGGGGCCACGGTGAAGGGTTCAGTGATGGAGAAATTCATTTTTTTGAAAGTCCTGGATTGTGGGATTTGAAATCCATCAGCCAATGCTACATAAATACTGTGAATAAGGCAACCCTTCCTGATTCTGCTTTCTAATTCTAATAATCCTGATTACATCGTCGAAAGGCTGCGTGTTGAAACTGAGGAACCAGACAGGACTGCTGAACCTTTGTTGAAAGACCGAAAAAAGATGTCAACTTCTTCCTCTTCCTTACTGATAATTCCTCTGCTCTCCTCCCCCCTGACGGCTGCTCACAGCCTGAATGAAATGTCATCTGATCATCTTCCTACCTGCTGCTCCTTATCTTCTCACAGGTATCTCTGGAAAAGAGAGACATTGAATGACAGAATATTACTTTTTTTTTTCCACATACAAATTAAAAGTGTGCATTGTGCATCCATCTGTCCTCCATCTGTGCATCCTTTGATGTTGTTATTTTGAGCTGGCTGCAGATAAGAAAAGATTATCTAAGGGAACCAGCGAGGCTGTTTCTCAGACAAGCAGTCACCTTGTGCCCTTGCAGACCTCAGACCTCCACTGATAACCCACCAGCAGCCCCATCGGCCCAGATACACTATCAGCCCACAGAGCTCCACTCACGACCTCCAACAGAGACTTACCTCGTTTAACAAGCAAGAAAATATGTGATGGTCCTCGAGATATACCGAAAATGTTCCAGTGATCTAAACTAAATTGGGTTTGGTTTAGTTGGCTGTTCATTAAAAATGCAATACAATGCATTTCATGAAAGATGGAAGACTCTTCGGTGACACATCAGTGACAGATGCAACTCATACCATGGGGTGAGGTAACTGTATTGTAAAAGTTGAGTTTGAACTGTTAAGTAAGATGCACATTTTCAGTACTATTCCAGAGTCTGGGGCTGATCGATTGGAAGATAAACTGTGAGGAGGTCACTGTTATAGTCTGGGATAATGCCTTAGAGTAAGTACTCAAAAGTATAAGTAATTTGACACTCTAGGTCACTGGTAGCCTGTGGAGAGATTTTTTTTTGTAGTCTTTCAATGAAATATACTCTCCAGTTCTGATATAACTGATGCCACAGCAGCAGCTACGCTAACCTCTTAAGGAGCCGCCATTCAAATGAACAGTTGTTTCTCTTGCCCAGAAGGGTGCCAACCATGTAATTACACCATTGGGTGATGCACAGGGGCCCAAACTTGTATTTCCCAGAAGCTTACATAAAGATACATTTCCGATCACAACGCCCCACGAAAAAATGTGTTTCACTATCTTAATTTGAGCAATGAGGGCTGACAACATTTGGAAAAGTCTAGAAAAGTTTTAAATTAAATCATTTTATCCTCATTTTAGTTAGTCAGGACTGAACAGGAAGGAAGCCGACTTGACTGGCGGAAGTCTCACTATGAGCCCCATAATAAGGAATGATCCAGATATTTCCATACCCAGAAACATTTTTTTTACTTTTTTAGCTTCATGTGCCGTTGAGCAGCTTTCATAGGAATAAACGGGGTTCTGCTGCTGACACTGTTTCCAGTTCTTGCTATACGTCGATGAATCACACCTAAACCATGCCTGTGGCTGCCAGTAGCTCCAGAAAGGATGCTGGTTGGATCAACCACTGTGTATTCTACCACGAGCACATAGTTTGAAGCCTGGCAAGATAGACTGACAAGATCACGCTATCACATCATCTCCTGAATCCAGCCGCCTCGCACGCAATCAGTGATGTCAGATAACAACTTTGCAGGAGAGAGTGGTGCGGTGTTGAAATCTCAGAATCAGTTGTTGATGAAGGTTCTCAGTCATCCAGGTCATTGTAAATCTGGGTGCTGTATCGTAGGCAGATGGACTTGTTACGTGAAGATGTTTCACCTCTCATCCAAGAGGCTTCTTCAGTTCTAACTAACTGGGGAGGAGTTGGCTGGCGTTTAAACTCGGTGTGGGTGTGTTCTTACAGAGAATCTTAGAATCTGTTACAACAATGTTGGAAAAACCCCACGCTGGAGGAGGCCCAGACCTGCGTGTCGTAGAACGTCACAGGACAAACAAAATAAAAGGCCAATGACTTCTAATACAAGTTCCCTGGTAATTTAACAGACACAAAGCGAGCTGAGCGCCCACAAAACTAGGTGAATCCCCAAGTGTCCAATTTTTCATTTCATAATGACTATATTCCAACCTGTTCACTTTTTTTTTTTTTTTTGCTGTTTTAAAATGTAAATTCTGCTCATTCATTATGCAGTTATGCCAGTTCTGTTCTGAAAAAATTCTCAGCAGCCTGGCGCTCTGTGTGTTCTTTGTGACAGGAAAAGAGAGAGGGGAAGGAAAAGGACAAGAAAGGGGAGAGGGAAAAAAAAAATAAAGGGAAAAAACCCATTTCACCATTCATTACTGGACCAGGTGGGCCTTCCATGTTATGTAACCATTGTTTTTCTGCTGTGTTTATTACGTTGGTTTGGTGGTTACTCAGTGTGACTTGTGTGTTTACGTCAGGAGCGCTGGTGTGATCCTTCAACGGTTCAAAGGGCTCCTTTCCTGGTTTCACACACGTAATGAACGTCACATTGTTTACTTCTTCCCCCTTTTTTTCCTCTTCTTTCCATGTCAGCAACTCTTTGACATTCATATAACTTAATACATGACTACGTCTAATGCTCCTTTTTCTGGCTGAAAATGACGCCGAGGCTGGAATGTGGCGAACATGCATCATTCCTGTAAAGCTAAGGGTTTTCGCACATTTGAAATCCTCGGGGGTTTGGAGGTTTTGTTGGGAAATTGTGGGGAAATTATTTGGAGCTCGAGCAGTTCCAGCAAATAACAATGACGTGTATTTCCTCTCTCTTGTCGTTGCAAAACTTAATTTTAGGACTGCCAAATATGGATGGATCTAAAAAGCCTCAAAACAATCAAATCTGCCACTGTATTCTTGTCATTTTTAGACCTCTGGAGAAATCTCAACGCGTCCACCAAGCGATACTCAAAAATAATAAGCGTATATTTTCACTCATATTTCACTGTACGATGAGATGTGGCTTCTTGACAGTATCGCGCCTCATTGTTCCTGATGTTTTGAGCCATTATTACCATCTCTTAATACATTCTTTTTTTTTTTTTTTTCGTATTGACACTTTCTTGGAAATCAGCAGCACACCAGGTGTCACTCACTGCCATCTGGGAACCGCTTAAAGCCTTCCTCAGGGTGGCGGATCATTTCATATGCAGCTTATCAGACGCCTCGCTGGCTTATCTGTCAGATACGAGTGCTAGACGAAAAAATATGCCAAACCTGCATTTTGCAGAAATAATTCTATTACAAACAGAATTCAATAATCGCTCCGCCAGACACGCTGTAACACTTTCATGAACGACAAAGCAAACCTGTGCTTAACACGAGATTTGGAGCCCTGTCAACTTAGACAAACAGCTGTTAGTCGTATCATGCCAGAAATCCGCAAACCACAGGTTCTTAATTACTGCTCTGCGTAAATCATAAACGACCAGTTCAGACAATTCTGTACTCACCTTAAGACATCAGATGTTTTCGGCAAACCTATTGGAGACCAAGGCTTTTTAAAAAATGTCTGCAATTCCAAGGTTTAGTGCAGAAAATCAGTCCAAGGATGCCATGCTGTCAAGTGAGGGAATAACACAACCTATACATTTCATAAATGTCATGCTAAATGGTTCAAAACCAAGCCCGGACAGGTTTCATGTGAATTTAAAAACAAACAAAAAAAAAAGTTATTTCCTGTTTAACGCCAGAACATACTGAAAGGGCTGAGAGTGCAGTGAGAGGAATTTATTAACTCTTGTCATGAATGTTGTTTTTTTATCTCCATTTTGTCTGTCTGTAGAGTTAGCGTGCGATCTCATTAACACATCAAAGGTGCGATACGTAGGAACTTTAGTCGAGAACATTAACGAATTAATGAAAGAGATCAACAGAATGTCAAGAAATCGGGTTGACAGTAAAGCTGTGAACAGACCTCGCTCCAGATTGTAATCTCCAAACAAAAGAAAAGTAACTTTTTCTTTACCTGTAGGTCCTACTATACTCAAGAGCACTGAGTTGGACTGTAGATATCATGGTTTTGGTTTTTGGTGAGTTGTTTCCAGTTTTATTTTGTAGTTTGTCCTCTTGTGTCCTGCTCACCTGTTGTTCCCAGTGTTCTGTTTCCCTCTTGTGCTCTGTGCTCCCCCTCAGCCTGATTTTCCCCCACACCTGTCTCACATCAGCCTCGTTAGCACTGCCCTGTGCCCCGTCGTCTCTCCACCTTCACCTCGTCCCTTCGTCACAGGCCGGACACACTGGCTGCGTGAGCGGTACGTGCGCTTTGCGGAACCCCTTTGTTTTCATTTCAGTTAACAGATTAGGGCAGCCACGCCGCTGGCATGACTGGCGCTGCTCACAGGTGTGCCAAGCCAGGCTGCGGCAGCGCGTCATCTTGAAGTTAGGAGTCTCGCCTATTTTTACCGAGAAAGACCTGAAAACGCCCTGTCGACAAGTCATATCGACGTCATACCGACGTGTCACTACGGTTTTAACGGTCTGTGCCTGTTGAATATGTCACAGACATGAAGGGATTACACAGAACAGATGAAGAGCAGTTTTATTCCTATGCACTCTCTTTTTCTTTCTTTCTTTCCCTCCCTCCCTCTCTTTCCCTCCCCCTCCCGCTCTCTCATGGCATCATATTTATTGGTAATTATTGAAGGCAAAGTCCATGTAAACAGACAGAGCAGGCAGGAGCCGCGCTACACAAGCAGCCAATGTGGACACAGCGTAAGTTTAGTTTGTATTTAGTTCTGTGTTGTTCCCTCACTCTTTGTTGGTTGGTCTATTTTCATCCTCACGTCACGTGTCTCCTGTGCCTGTTCCCAGGTCCTTGCGTGTTCCCTGTGGTTTTCTGGTTCGTCCTCAGTTTTTGTATTACTTCTGTGTTTTAATTTGCCTTTTGTTGCCAGTTTTTCTTTTCTTTTTTTTTTTGTTTTGGAATTTTGGATTTTGGACCATCAGCTCATTAAAGTTTGCCTTTTGTTGTACCACCTGCCTGTGTTCGGGTCCTTTCTGTCTAACTGCGATTATAGATTTACACGAGTCAGCCTGGTTACACGTTAATGTAATAATGCAAGCATCGTTAATGATTTACTGTAATGCTGGTAATGCATGATAAAAGGTGTTAGTGAATGTATGTAATGAACGTTGGTTCACAAACATATAATGACAGAGAAATCATTGGCACAATTAGCAGTCAAACATATCACAAACTTTTGCCCTATTTATTCAATCGGAGCTTAGCAAAAATCCAGTCGAGAATATTAATTATTCTATGTACACATAGAATCTATTCATATTCACTGTCGTTGATGTGTTCGTGCATACTTCTTGGCATGTTCCAAGAGTTATTCTCTGCCCTGCATCGGGACTTAGACAATGGTTGGTTGTTGTTCAATCATCTGCCTCATAAAGTGCTCTCTTAGTTCTCCTTAGTAATTAATATTAAACTGTTAAAACACTGCATGGCTGTTCACAACTTGCCAAGAGGTGTGAACGTGCACAGAATGTATGCACTATATGTGCGTCTATGTCATATTAAAATGTTATACTGTCGGAGCTCGGTGCACATTCTTGTATAATTCATGTATTAAATCTGTCTGTGGGTGTGGGTAAACTACATGAGTGGAGGGCAGCGGGGTGACGGCCCCAGAGGCCTTCCTTTTCCACCGCGGCTGCTCCTGCTTCGTTCCCACTGCATTTTACATTCCCAAACATTGAACTCACCATCCGATCCTACGTCAGCGTGCCCTGACTCACAGCGCCGCTGCACACTTAAACACACACGGCGGCCACACACACACAAAGACTCAGAAACACGCACGCAGCATCATCATCTCCGTTATACAAACTCGTCCAGGACTTGGCAACAAGCACAGTTTTTTTTCTTCTTTTTCATGATCTGGTGACCTGCAGCTACGTTTCCTCTTTCCACCACAGCACCAAACATCCAGGAAGCCCGTACCCATGCTTGCAACAACAACGAGCCAAGGACTTTGGGGTGTTTTTATATGGTTATAAATGGGTTGTCAGAGCGTCTGTACATCCCTTGCTGCTCAGGGTAAAGTCAACAGCTCTGGGGGTCATTCATTAATCTGCTATGCCTGCCGGGCTGACATGTGCAGGAGGGCCAGGCTGCCCGTAACCTCTCACAATCAGTGATACCAAAGGGACTGAGAGCAGGAGAGAAAGTAAGGGGAAGCTGTCAGCTCCGCCGCTCCTTAGTCTCCAAAGTTTCAAGAAAGTCTCCCTTTCTTGTCTCTTTCCATCTCCTCACCGTTTTATCAACATTTGTTACGGCGTCGGTCTCTGTTAGCCTGTACTGTCATCCATCGCAGTCTCAATTTCTGGCCTGTTCTATCTAATTTTAGCCCATTAGATCCAGCAAAAACAAAAACAAAAGAGACGGACAGTTTGAAAAACAAAGCGGACATCAGCAAAGAGGAGAAGACGAAAAGAAAACTTCTCATGACCAAAGTTGATTCTGTGCTATTTTAGAGACAATTTCCCAAAAATCGCACCTTGGCATCACCTTTTTATTGAGCTACACTGGGCTGCATCAATATAAAAATCCATTTATCTTTAGAAGGTCATGCTGTATTCATTGGATTTTTTTTCTAGCAATAACCAGCTAGGTACAAACTAATCAAAACAGACTTGAGCCAAAACAAAGTGAATTTTTTTGGCCTTGGAAGTCAAAACAATCTCACCACAAACCAACTTCTACTGAAACTGGACAACTCCATCTGCAGGGGTTCATATAAAGAGCTCAAGAACAGCCAATTAGTGGTTAGTGTGGTTTTATCTTCGACACAGACACGCAGATCTATTTTCAATCCATGTTGGCAAAACATTGATTAGTAAATTAACCTGAATCAAAGAATGCTGGGAACCAAAACCTCGCTAAACATCAAGCATCCTTGCCCCCCAACTCCCCTGCCATTTTTTCCTGTTCTCTGAAACTTTCTCTCTGCTCAGATCTCTTTTGACTTCGCCTCTCTCTCTCTCTCTCTCTCTCTCTCTCTCTCTCTCTCTCTCTTCCTGAGTCTTCCCAGACTGAATGTGAAACCATGGCACCTCAAGTCGGCAACCATCATGTGGGAAAACTGTAATAAAAGGCAAAATGTAAACACTCAGTGAGAAGTTACAGCCCTTGGCCCTTTGTTTCCACCCGTTTCACAATCCAGTGGCTGGAATAACATCTTTTGGGAAATTGACGGGAATGTGCGTACTGTTTTTTAAACACAATGCAGAGCCAGCTCGTAGGGGGGGTTATTGGTGCTGGTGGGGGATTAACAGAGGTGAAGAGGGGACAGTCCTCAGCATCATACACATCCAGGTTTCCCCATTGTCTTCTCACCACACGGCACCAGGAAGTTACGGGAAAATCCAGATTGGAGTCGACAGGGATACGACGAGGAGGTGTGACAAATTTAACCTTGGCTTTTGTTCTTGAAGGAGAAAAAAGATGCTCATTTTCAGGTTCATAATTCTATTTTGGGTTACTACTAGAACAGGTTTACATACCTGTGTAACATCTTACAGTTCCATTACTTTGTCCGGTAACGTGTTACCACGTGATATTAAAATGTTTTTTCATCCCGGTCACAGGAGTTTAAACCGCCAGGGACAGTTTAAACTTGTTCAGAACAGCTCATAATGTTATGACCGTTGAAACTTTTGTCGATATGGACATGCTGTACACGGTTATACCGGCTAGACTCTGCACACTTCACTCGTTTAGATCATTTGATGAAAAGAACCGAAGAAGAAGACTACAAAGAAGTCCAGATACTGGACTCTAGTCAGGCGTTTAGATGTTTGTAGCCGAAATATAGTGTCTTTATGATCTCGTATAACTCAGACATGGCAAAGGCAAAAATATATGCACTCACCAGTTGATAGTGTTCGTGACGCCAATTGGCTTTGTAGCGGTCATGAATGGTGGTGGCGGCGGTGTCCATTCCTCCATAAGTTATACTCCTTTAGTCAAAAGAATATAAAACAGTTTATCATCAAATTAACCCGAGTTGTGAATATTGTTCAGTGAAGTCCATCGTCAGACAAAACACAACCTCTTTAGACAGGAGACACACAGTATATTCTGTTCTTCACGACAAGCGTTTTTTGGGTGTGTTTGTCTTCGTTGTGTTGCTGCCGACAGCTTTATTACTCTGCACAGACAGTAATATCATAAAGAAACGTATAACTTTAAAATGAGAGTCACTAGTCTTATGTAATACATTACATTTCGGAGGTAACCAGTCTAACATTGCTCGTCTGTTACATGTTTTCTTCAGAATAACTGAAGGAAAGTGTGACTCTTCGCTTCCCATCCATTCCAGCTGACTCCGATGGGAGAGGTCAGACCTATCTCACACTCTGAAGGAGCGAAGGGACCCGGTCCTCTCTCATCTGAACTAAACAATGACGCATCCAATCAAAGACATAAAACGAGTCACAATTTATCGCCCTGTCAGCGGAGGGGATAAATTCCAGCAGAAAGGCAAATAAACACACATAAGTTTGTGTTCTTTTGGCAAGCTTTGGAAAGGAAGATTTGTCTTTCTGCGCTCCAACAAAATGAAGGAGGAGGAGGAGAAGGAGGAGGAGGATGGGGAGTGTGGCGGTAGAGGCAGGGTTAGTTGGGAACCCCCGTTACTCTCAACCCTCAAAATGAAGGTGACACATGCGGAACAGTAGTTCCAGGCAGTGGATTAAACACTACCTTGTGGTCAAATTCTTGTTAGGACAAGTAAGTGCAGCAGTTCTCTTTTTTAGGTAACTTTTTTATTCAGATGACAAAGAAAACATTTGACAGGACAAGTTTGAACACAGCAAGTCAGCTACACTCATGCAACTACACTTAGAAGTGGGACAGTCCATCAGACTCACGACGACGGATGCTTGTTTGAAAACGCTGAGCAGCAGTGTACACACAAAGTGACACATCCGCACGACATTTGGAGCTCTGACCTCCCTCCTGACTCATAATTAATGGTAAACACTAAATTGGAGAAGGTGAGAGGGAAGAGACCGCCCCGCCGCGTGGGAGGGGTGAGAACAGGACGGCCGGAGCTGGAGGGACTCACAGTGTGCAGAGAAAAGTCCAGGACACAACGCGGACTGGATGTAAGGAGGAAGGCGCGTAAGAGTTTTGGGAGACAGGACATGGACTTTTGACTTCACGTCGAAGATCATTTTTTTTGGGGTGATCTTATAGTTTTTGCGCGTCGTTACGCACGAGAGAAAAAAAAACAGCTTCCAGTGTTGTGCAGAGCTCACCACAGCAGCGGGATGTTCAGATGAGAGGGTTGGCTCTGAAAGGTAAGATGAGTTACTGTCGCTGTGGTGAAGAATAAACCGGGAGCTGTACGAACCAAACTCCATTTAACTTTTGAGCGACTTGACGAAGGAGTGAGCAGGAACCTTGTCTCGACTAGAATCGAGCTTAAACGCAGACAATTGCGCTTTGATCAAAGAGAATAGCCTATTAGTCATCTCTTAAATGTGCATTCACTAGGGGATGTACATAATGAGGTTTAATTGTGAGAAAAACCTGTTGCGCAGACCTAAGGGATTACATGCACTCTAAAGGGTCATTTCAAGATTATATTGTCACCTTTAATTGAGGTTTATTTACAAGCAGTAAATGCTGTCCCACAGTATCTATACTGGAGGTGTTTTCAATCAGGAGTTAACATTTATGGCACTGGATTTACGAACAGCAAGTAGCTTCCACAGCTGTTTGTTCAAGATGCTGGGGGCAATAAATTCAAAATGAACTTTAACTCTTTATCCACAGGTTCCTCTTTATTTTTTATTTTATCGATTTCACTATAATTCTGTGTTTCGTGGCGTGTTACATTTCATTTTTGGTTTTCTGAGTGCTAGTGCTGTCTTGGCAGCACACTTCTGTGAGAGAGATTTCTGCACCTTTCTTGTTAAATTAAGTAATATTAAAGGGGCACTATGTAGTTTTGGGGGCGAACTTTTAATCAGAAGACTGTTTTTCATGTCTAAATAAAAAAAAAACTAAGTAAATGAACTCTTCATTTTTCTCGACTGATTAAACAAACTGAACTTAAAGGACAAAACAAGTCCACACTGTTTTACTTTGTTCATATATGGCGGACCCTGCCACCTTTCTAGCTTCAAACTGTGTTTTGGGGACCTTATTTTCCTCTGAGAACAGCTTGTTTATTCAGTTATGACAAAACGTCTGAGTTTGTATAATTACCTCATTAATATTCGAAAACATCAAAATTCTGAGTTTGAATTTTCTTCTCCAAAACTACAAAATGCCCCTTTAAAGTATGGCTTTTCAAAGTAAAAGTTATCTCTCAACTGCATTTGATTGGCAGGTCTGAAGGGGCTCTGAGATGCCTGCTGTAACCCTGCCAGGTGCCGTGTCAAGTGCTGTGGCGCCCTCTGCTGTGTGACCTAGGAAGGCAAGGAAGGGCAGGCAGGCAGCATGGGGAACGTCCCGGAGGAAGGGATGAATGATGTCATCATCAGACACTACAACCACTCGGGGAAGTGGGACCTGCCTCGCAGCAGCGGGGCCTGCAAGAAGGCCGTGCTGCTCTTCATCTGCGTGCTGATCGTCCTGGAGAACCTCACGGTCCTGCTCGCTCTCTGGAGGAACAAGCGCTTCCACAGCCGCATGTACTTCCTCATTGGAAACCTGGCGCTGTCAGACCTGCTGGCCGGTGTGGCCTACGTGGTGAACATCTTCACCTCAGGGCGCAACACCTTCTTCCTGACGCCGGTGCAGTGGCTGGCCAGAGAGGGGAGCATGTTCGTGGCCCTCAGCGCATCCACGTTCAGCCTCCTGGCCATTGGGATTGAGAGGCACATGACGATGGTGCGTTTGCGCCCGTGTGAGACGGCAGGTCGGGGGAGACTTCTAGGGCTGCTGGCAGCCTGCTGGGTTGTGTCAGTGCTGCTCAGTGCCCTGCCCAGCCTGGGCTGGAACTGCCTGGACAACATGGCCTCCTGCTCCACAGTGCTGCCGCTCTACGCTAAGAGTTACGTGGCCTTTTGCATCAGTGTCTTCAGCGCGCTGCTGGTGGCCATCATCATCCTCTACATCAGGATCTACCGCCTGGTGACCTCTAGTGGCCGCAGGGTGAGCAGCCGGCCTTCGGAGCGCTCGCTGACCCTGCTGCGGACAGTGGTGATCGTTCTGGGAGTGTTTGTCATGTGCTGGACTCCCCTCTTCCTCCTGCTGCTGCTGGACGTGGGTTGTAGCCCAAATAAGTGCCCCGTGCTCTACCAGGTGGACTGGTTCATCGCCTTGGCTGTGCTCAACTCTGCCCTCAACCCTCTGATATACACTCTGTCCAGCAGGGAGATGAGAGCGGCGTTCTTCCGGCTGCTGTGCTGCTGTCAGAGCAGCATGGAGTCCACTGGGACTGCTGTGGTGGGCAACCCCCACCTGGGCACTGTCATCCCGACGGTGGAGAACAGCAAGACCAGTTTGGGCGGAGGAGGGGGCAGCGGGGCTGGCAAGACCACGCTGAATAGAGGGAAGGTTCCCACGCCTATGAACTCTGATAACAAGCATGGAGACCCCTCAGCCACCCCTGTGCCTCACCCAACCGGACCTGCAGACCTGCTCTCAGCTGTGCTGGTGAAGGCGGGGGCGCTCAGCAAGTTCTGAGTGGAAGCACCTCAGTCACACAGAAGTAGAACTGACACACTCCTGCTATCAGCCACTTTTTGTTAATGCACTACGGCCGGTGTAGCAGGAAGGAGATGAAGTGACGATATTCAGTTGGAAACCACATAAATGCAGATTAGAGTACGATCCAATCAACCGAAGCCACTATTTTCATCAACTCTACAATATTACTGACGACACCAGAGTGACTGATGTGTTGTGTTTGTCTCACATGATGATTAATGTTGACGTTTCAAAATTATGAATTACAAAACGAGAATTTCATGGACTAAAACCAAGCCCCAAGGTAAACCTCTTGGCATGATTCAACAGCAGATTATAATTAACTTTATCAGTGTTGTGTCTGTCAGTGTTTCTTTTTTTTTGTTTTTTTTGGTTCATTGTGTCACTATCAGCAGAAAAGATTAACTGGGGCACTTTTTTGCATGTGCTATATGCAAGTACTCTTAGAACACCAGCGTTTTCCATCACAGCCTGACTTGGTAAACTATTTATTTTCTGTGAAAACATTTGCCATCTTAATACTATTAGTATAACTGATTGTTATAGTTTGTGTGCATGTAAACCGTCATGGTACTAAGACTTCAATGTTGACTTTGTTACGATTTGAGATGCACTGTGAGAGAAAACATGACTAGAGCTGCGACGATTAATCGATTAGTTGTCTGAAATTAATCACCAACTACATTATAAACGATGAATTGGTTTGAGTTATTCTCTGAGGAAAAAAAGACTAAATTATTTGATTCCAGCTTTTTAAATATGAATTTGTTCTGGTTTCTTTACTCCTGTATGACAGGACATTTGAGGACCTCATCTCAGGCTTAGGGAAACACTGATGCACACTTTTAACCATTTTCTAATGTTTTAGAGACCAAACAAATGTTAACAAAGACTGATTAATAGAGAAAATATTTGACAGATTAAAGGGGCATTATGTAGTTTTGGAGAAGAAACTCAATCTCTGATTATTTCAATATTAATGAGGTAATAATACAAACTTAGAAATATCTATCTTCTCCCTATCTGGGTAAAAAACAAGCTGTTCTCAGAGGAAAATAAGGTCCCCAGAACACTGTTTAAAGCAGGAAAGGTGGCAGGGTCCGCCATGTATAAACAAAGTAAAACAGTATGAAACTGTGTTGTCCTTTAAGGTCAGTTTGTTTATTCAGTCATGAAGAGAGTTTGTTTTTGAGTTTGTTTAGGCATAAAAAAAAATGTGTCAATGAATTTTCAGAAACACTGATGAACACTTTTCACCATTTACTCTCATTTTAAGCACCAAACAACTAATCGATTAATCCAGAAGATAAGCGACAAATTAATCAGCAATGGAAATAATGGTGAGTTGCAGCTTTAAAAAACACTGTTTACCGTCAACGTATTTTTTTTTTTTTGTCAGACTAGCGGCCTCGTGAGGCTGCGATGCTCATTATGCACCAGAAAACCAAACTGTTGGACGACTGAAACGTGAAGATTGCCATTAAAAAGATTCTTAACCACCACTAGTGGGCGAGAGCGTGAAAAGAGTTGACGCTCCAGGAGGAGGTGTGTTTGAGGGTTCTGTTCCGTGGTTATCACCGGAACTGACTCGTCTTTCATTGTCAGCAGCAGCTGCGCTCCGAGCTGAGTTAGCGCAGCTCACAACTACACTCATGGACAGATTTTTTTTTTGCTTTTTTTTCCTCATCAGCACATCTAGAAACCACTCGCACGTCAACTAACCACTAGTGAATAGGAGTGTTGGATGTGAATTATTTTTAATGGCGGTAGACTGTAAATGACATTTCTGCCTAGGGTGGTGCAGTGCCTGATACCATTATATAGCAAATAAAATAAAATCCTATTGCCTTTTATGAGATTGTTGCGTGTGTCATGTTTTTATATTGAAATCAATGACTTTCAATCTCTCCCTCTCAGCCGTGCTCGCTCCCTGTGTCCATCGTCTGCATAAATTGTCGAGGTGCATTTACAGGATGTAGGATCTTTTACACCATATTAGTGGCGGGTGTTTTTGCTCGCGTCGGTCAAGGTTCACATGAAAGCTTCAGCCATACATATATTAATGAGTGAACGCTCTGATTTGTCAGTTCTACCCAGACGGGAGAAGAGGAATGTCATGTGATTTGCACTGATGTAATATCCAACCGAGAAGCTGATTGATGCTCTTTTATTCCCATTCATAGGTAGACCAGGGTCAGCCACTGATGAATAATGTAGAGAGACTCCTGATATTTATTTAAACCAGGGGTTTTTCAGCTCGGTGAGGTCAGGCAGCTATTAGTCATCAAAGGTATACAGCATGCATCATTAACTTCTCTGGACGCAAGTGTGACAAGCCCAATTTGTTATGTGATTTAACCAGTGTAAACACGAGGATTTCAACATCACACACATTTATAGAAAGGCTTCGGTTGTCAGTGTTAACATTCAGGAAAACTTAAAAGAGAGGAAATCGATGTAACTTTGTTTTTTAGCTGCTGATGCCCAAAGACATTCCATCCATGCGTTTGTTTTTTGTTCCAACAAACCTGCAGCAGTGAAGGTTACTTTGACTCGAATCGATAGACGAGGCGATTGCGGCAGAGTTCGCTGTTCATACCACAGTGCACAGCCACGAGCAGACAGGAGCTGACAGACTGGCATTTCTTACTCACCTCAGCTGAAGGATGTGTCTGCGCTCCGCACGTCCACATCTGATGAAAATAGACAGCGAGGACGGCGTACCAGCCGAGCATTTCCAGCTTAAAGGTCACCGACTGCTTCCTGTCAGAAATGTTTGAATACTCTGGTTCCTAAATTAGCCGGGGACGATCGTGGCCTTATGCCATCTGGAACGTTGGAAAATGGCGAAACGTTGAGCTGTGTAGCGCCGTTTGTCTTCAGTGACTCCATCTCTTCTCCTTCACCTTTTTTTTTTTGTCATTCTCAACCTTCCCGTTTCCTCCTTTTCCATCTCAGCACCACCATTCACCTGATCCTAATCCTTAATAGATTTCCTTTGGTTAACGTTTCTTCGTCGTCAGAGAGATTGTTCACGAAGAAAGAAATCCACACAAGTCTATCAACACTTTTCATTGTCAGTATTTTGCTGATCAGTTGATCTACTGATGTATGAAAACATGCAAGATCCAAGATCTCCATCTTCAGGAGGAGTTGGATGTACCTGGAAACAACAGCTAGTATGACTGCTCACTGGGATTAATTAGACAACTAAGCTTTCATCAAGGTGGACTGTTGACAAGTGAATTAATTTAAGGTGTCCGTTACAGCAGATAATATGTGACGATTGAGTCGTGAGTCGAAGATTTTGTGATCAAAGGGCATCTGCCCTGAGCAGCAGCACACAGCCGGTGCCCTTTTTAATTTTTTTGCCCCTGCCCCTCAAACATCCTGAGTCTGCCACTGCATCGACGCAAAAACACATCTGTAGGTGGCATCCTGAAGCCCAGAAATGTCCCCAGCACAGTGAAATACTTAGAAAATAAGAAAATGCAGGCAGAGGGCAGCGTCTCTGGAGACAGCGTATGCATTCATAATATTCTTTTCATTAGTGTCTAATTACCTGAAAAAATAAGAATAGTTGTGTTTTCGTTACCTTTGATTGAGCCTTTTATATCTACAGAGGAAGCACATCTTCCTCCACCGCTCCCATGTTGCACCGCCATACTTCTACGGTAGCCTAGAACAGACAAACCTAACACTGGCCCTGGACAGGGCCTCTCACGTTGTTAGCGGCCGCCATAGGGGAGGGTGAGACGAGAGGTATTTCTTTTGTTACAATCCGAAACGTCATCACTCAATCCCACACACTGGTGCTGTAAGAGCCTTCTTGTTCCATCGGACTTGACATGTTGAACAAAGTTGAAGAGAGCTCATGAAGAATTCCTCGATGATCAAGGCAGAAAAAAAAATGACCAAGAAAAAGGGTATTAAATTATGAAAGTAATAAGTCACACGATGAAGACGAGGCTGAACGTTCCTCTTCTCATCCCCAGACGCTGTCAGACTCGGACGTAGTTTCATCATCCTTTCCTTCAGTTCTAAAATAAACACAGCTAAGTGAACATTAATGAGTTTCCTTTCATTTTAATCTCCCTCACGTCTCCAAGTTTCCGGCTGTGACAGAGTCCATTCCTCCCGAAACACCTGAAACAAACACCATGTAATGGCTGCATGCGCTAACTGGGTCAAGCACCTTAATAAATCATGTTAACTTAATAGCCGTCACCAGTCTCCTTTGTGGATTTAGACATGGTGGATTTGTGTCATTCTCTGTGCACAATGCCGATTTGCATATGACTAATGTGAACACGACAGAGGACAAGAGAATCACACCACCCCCCTGTCATCGTGATCCTGGCTTTACACTGCTGCGTGGCGAGGAAGAGTGCGTGCGTGCGTGCGTGCATTTGCATGTGTCACGTTTCGTGTGTGTGCGTGTGCATCCGCGTGTGTTTGAGAGCAAAGAACAAAGACTCCATCTGGTCCGAGCCCCTGAATGTGCCAGTATGAAACACTTCTGTCATTCTGAACTCCCCTTTTGAAGCCGCTCCGACGTGGAGTAGGGCCAGGCGGAGAGCGGCGAGGGGTCCCATTTGAGGCGTCCGCTCACGCAGGGAGCCCCCGGCTGAAACCATTCTCTCCTCTGCAGCGAGGCGCATCACTCTCGCCGAGAGAGATCTGGTGTGTGATGATCCTCCTCTCCCACTTTCACCTCCACGGCTCTCCAACTCAATGCGGCGTGATTACATGTGCGACAAAGAGAGCGAGGACCCCAGCAGACTTTGTTGATAAGCTCGCCGGGATCAGAGGGCTTTATCCGGGGAGCAGCTGGAGGAGAAGGCAAAGGTCACTTCGTAGGAGGATATCTGAAGGAGCTGGCTGAGATTTGGATTGGTGGATACTCCTCTCAGCATCCCCCGCGACACCCCACTGCCAGTAATTCTCCCGTCCAGTGCTGATGAAGAGGAATCAAGTCGAGCTGCAGCAGGAATGCCAAAATAAAAAAGAAAAGGACATTTTGATCTGACGGTCTCGGCGGTCATTTTCATCTCTATTTTCTTCTTCCTGAAGCATCAACAAAAAAACACCCATTTCTGTCTGCCTCACAGGGCTCCATCTAACATTAATTCTTTCAATTATTTTTTCAATTTGATTGCTTTTGTCTCTGGAATGCCAGAAATTCCCCTGAGCCCAGGGTGATGTTTTCAAATAGTTTTTCATCTTGTCTAAAATACAAAAACATTCAGAAAAAAGCAGCAAAGAGAGCGACTATTTTGGGCTTTCAAAACGACCTTCGCACCAAAAACCAATGTTTTCAAGTATTTATCATTAATCAGCCAATTCTGTTCAGTGCCCTTGTTTCAGCAGCTCATGTTAAACAGCATGAAAATGACCACAGATCTCTACATTTAGATAAATACTTGTGTTAATGTCAGGAAAATCGATGTGCAACCAATCATGCTTCTCGTTTCACCTTCAAACGTGAAGCATTTTTTTTGCCCGTACCCTGCATTGTTGTATTCATCACAGTCCACCGGTGCGGAGACATTTGAGGTGGGGGGGGAGTGCGACTGCTCCCAATGGTGCCCCCATGAATTAAAAAAACACTGTGAAAGCGCTTTTGAATGCCCCTCTGGTAGATAAAACAAGATTACGTGCCCTCTCGGGTGCCACTGGGCAAAACGTGGTGAAGTGCTCTGTCTTCACGACTTTCTGTTCGCCCGTGCCCCGCCGCATATGTGTGGTTCTCTTTTTATTTTTTTCACCCATGCCCCTCAAACAACCTCAATCCGCCACTGTCACTGTGTATCACAGCATATGAAACGCTGGCTGGTCCTCACTGGCAACAAGAAAAGAACTACACGTGCATTTTTGTTTTTCAGTGCATCCTATCACCTGCCTCACTGTTTGAACTTTGAAATGACTTCTCATCAGAACAGATACCAGGACGCAATGTCAGCCCGTTAACGCCAACTCAGTAAGTACTGGACCAAGGAAGACCCCCTTCCACTCGTTTGCAACAGAAAATGAATGAACTTCAAGGGACATCATGGCTCCCATTCGTTTGCATGGATTTCAACACATTTGCCTCACTCGTGTTCAATGACTTCTGATGATTCTGTGATTCAATGAATGTTCAATAAACACTGGATATTTATTCCTCAATCTCTGCAGCCTCTCAATTCCATCCTATCATAACAGATAGATGGCAGGAGCGGATAAGCAATCTCCTCCAAATTATTCCCTCTAATACCCCCCCCCCAAAAAAAAGAAAAAAAAAAAAACAGCAGCTGCGTACTCTCCAAACCCTCTCTGATTGCAGTCTCCTGGCAGGGCCTGACGGCATGCGCACACCTGCTCACACTGACCTCCAATCTATCTCCTCCACGCCTGCCTGCCACAACTGCAGGGATTAGCTTGTCTGGGATAGGGGATAAGTGAGAGGGAGGACGGCGGCCTTTTAGTCCGACATACGTGTCCCTTCCCTCACTTGTGGCATTGAGCGTGTGTGCACAGCTGGTGGATTCCCTGACTCGGAGCATGTGAGCAGCCCGGAGGTCCGCGTGTTGTGTGAAACAGTGTGACCGGAGGCGGAGACACCAACGGTTGCCTTCACGTGTGCATGTCGTGTAAGAGTTGCATCAAATACTTGTGACTAAATAAGCAACCATAAAAGTTAAAAACATCCTCGGGTGAGAATATTCAGCCCCTTCAGTAACTCTGCTCATGTGCTCCATCAGGAGTGTGTGGGCGTAGTCTGATTTGATTGACAGCCTTGCAACGGAAGCAAACAATCCCAAATCTGCCAACAGATGCTGGTTCAAATGTCGCTAAATTGCAACAGGAGCTCAGACAAAAAACTGTTCCATCTTTGGCAAAGAATATGTCTCTTCATGTAACACCCTACTGCTCATAGTAAGACGCTGATTCAGGACCAGCATGAGTACCTAAGCAATGTACAGGTCTTCAGTAAAGCAGCTTTGGGGGGGAATATTAAAGGGAGTGCTTCTGAGCCTGTGAAAACAGTTGTTCAACAGTTGTCTTCTGTGATTGGGGAGTCTTAAAAAAATAACGTGTGGACTTGTTTTTCTTTGTTTGTTGCGTCCAAACATTTCATGGGGACCAAAATGTTGGATTTCAAAACATAAATCAGTCAATTTCAGTGAGTGAATAATCTTGAAATGAATAGTCAAAATCATTTTGTCAGTCAAGGATTTCAGATAGTGACCCCCTTTACATATTTATCTAACCCGACCTTTAATCTCTCCCTTCGGATGAAAAATGTATTTCTTTGAAAGAGTCTTGGGCAAAATAGAAGTCATTTTGTTTCCATAGTAACCAATTAACATTACTACATTCCTTTTGAGTATGGCAAATGTATGATAACTAAAAATATGGTTCTTCTCCTTTCACTCGCTAACTTGTGTGTGTTTATAATAATAGGCCTAATAGTCAGTCACAGCGTTTTGACTGGCAATAGTAGAAAAAAGTTATAATAACATTAAAGGTCCTGTGTGTCAGGCCAGTGTTTGGATTGTCCATTCTGGGCTACTGTAGAAACGTGGCGGTGCAGCACGGTGGACTCCTTGACTCCTCTGTAGATATAAAAAGTAATAAACATACAAATATTACTTTCAGATGATTTTACACAAATAAAAACATAATTATGAATATCAAAAGTAATTTTCCGCCCCTAAATACTCCAGTGAGCCAGGAATGTGACAGTGAGCCTGCATGAACGTAGTGTTCATGTAGGACTCTGAAAACTGAAGAAGCTAAATGGAATTCGGCCATCATTAAATTTTCTTTACACCTGTGCTTTTTTATGACTGTGGCATGTCAAAATATCTGCTGTTGAAAAGCTATCCGTCTATTGACCGCCACTATTTTTGTGCCTCGCATGTGTGTGTGCATGTTCTGTGGCTTCCTAACATGTTCTCTGGCTCTGTGGCGATCACAGGTGTTCATTCCTCCGAGCCTGTCTGATGGATTAACAGCTGCTGTCACCGCATAATCGTCGACACCCCCCCCCTCCAGATCTGACGTTACCCTCATTCTGATTCGGATATGACAGCTGCACACACACATTTCCAGAATTTACACACACCAGGATAGTGGTTTAATGCTGCGAGGACGGCGCAAGTTTGTTCCAGCCTACACAAATGTGCTCATAAAAATTATAGCTTTAAATCTACTTAGCTAATGGAAGTGGAGAAAAAGCAGCGATACGGTAAGAGCTACACAAAAGCCAGAGAAATGTGAGCGTGATATTTGTTTGATTTCTGCATTCTGCACTGCCACTGCCGTTATTATTCATACCCCTCCCCAGGGAGCCTTGTTTGAGAAATGGGACTATAACAGCCCCCACCCCTCCGTGTCACAGTCTCTCTCACTTACACTCACAAACACCCACGCATGCACACATACACACTTGTTTGGAGCCTTGTTGGGGAAGTACAGCCAGGCAGCGTCTCCCTCCTCCTCCTCCTCCTCCTCTTCCCCCCCTCCCTCATTTCCCTCCTTCCCTTTTCTCCCCCCCTCCTTCACTCTTTCTCCCCAATAGGGAGCGATCCAGCCCGTCTCGTCTCTCCGTCACGCGGGTAATCAGCCTCTGCTATTTCATTTGGCTCAGTAATGAAAGCAATCCCAGCGCTTTTCACTGCAGCGCAGCCCAAATAATGAGGGCCCGCCTCACCCCCCTCCTCTGCCACACCTCACCCCTACTCCTCACCCTCTCCCTCCCCAACCCTGCTGTTAATGGATGAAGGAAAGCAAATGTGTGTGCGTCTGAGTGTGTGAAGCGTGCAATCTCGCCAAATCCTTTGTGCCTTTATTTCCCTTTTTTTTTCTCGGTTGCAAAATAAGTCTGTCGGAGAAAAATCTGATCTCAAATCAGAATATTTTCAAGACGGAAGGATTTTACGTCTATGTTAGTGGTTTCCAGCCATTACTGCAGGTGACCCTAAGGTTACGTTGCATGTCAACGCGTTGTTGAGCAGATCACTCCCTAATTTAATCATTTTTTCAGTTTTAGAGACTTAAGAAGAACAAATTCTCAATAAACGAGTAAAAGTCTGTAAATGAACATGATTTTGTGTAGCAGACTTTAGTTTTTCGTGATTTCCTTCAATAGTTCATCTCCAAACCCGCTGGTTGGGAACCACTGATCTATATAAAGATCTAAATGTCGAACCAACGCTTTGAATACAGATGACATTCTTCGACACAGCAGGTAAATTATACATCCCGTCATCTTTTACTCGTGACAGAAATAACAATTAATACAGCCCAGTCAATAAAGACTTTCAGATGAAGAAATAATGACTTAAATAATTCTTCAATTCGTCATTTCCACTGCCAGAAGTTGGATCTCCTCTGAAATCAGTTTTTTGCCACACGACGCTGCGACCAGGCAGCAGACATGGGAACCCGTTCCAGATGGCAAGCGTTTAACTCAAATACATCTCACTCACCGGCATGTAAGGACTTGGCCGGCCGGAAAATACGTAGGAAGTGTGAGAATGTGGCCAACAGTCACAAAGTTTCCTGATTAGCGTCTCTTTGCTTCAGATGTAGCCTCCAGCTCAGTGAAAAGACGATGACAGCAGTGACAAGTGGCTTTTTACAAACCCAGCATTGTCTAACGAATGCAGGCAACCGGTCAAGAGATACAGGTCAGCAAGGTCAACACAAGTACCGATACAACACAACGTCTCGGTTGTTTCACAATGAACAATCAACAAGTAACATGGAGATGTGTGAAGCAAATCCTCAATGTACAGCAGCATGACAGTGCACAACAGACTGGATTTAAATTAAAAGGTGTGGATTTGTGTAGAAAAGCATCTGGAACATCACTGCTGTTGGTAAAAACCTGTTATCTTTGAAAATAGCATTGTTTTTTTCCTTTTTTTTTGAATGGAAAGTGTTAATTCTCCAACATTTACAAAAAAGTTCTCCCCAAACCCGAGGATGAAAAAGGGTTTCTTGTCTTATTTTTTGATTCTGGTATTGAAAACTCA
This sequence comes from Lagodon rhomboides, assembly GCA_039737535.1. Taxonomy (NCBI): domain Eukaryota; kingdom Metazoa; phylum Chordata; class Actinopteri; order Spariformes; family Sparidae; genus Lagodon; species Lagodon rhomboides. The sequence goes on along the minus strand of CM077789.1, from coordinate 13,567,012 downwards.
GAAAAATATGACTTGTGAGGTTTTTTCACCTACAGTAACAACAGCAATTTTTTTTTTTTTTACCAGTATCAATGAGGTTTTCATTTTTTTTGTGGATCAGCAGTGATGAAACCTTCTGCAGGTCTTCTGTAAACTGGGCCATCAGTTCATTCAGAATATACAGACTTTCGTCCAGTTACAGCTCTGCTAACTTTCCTCTGTATTTCAGTCAGCTGTGAAAGATATGTAATAAGGAAAGGGAGAATTGCAGGTGTCCTGAAGTCTGCCTTGGCGAGGACATGAGAGAGACGAGTTACAGCAAAGGTGGCCGAAAGTTCAGGTATTGCATTTCATGTGAATCGATCCTCCGGATGTTAGAGACACTTGGCACAGGTACAACAGCAGTGGTGGGTGATGTGTTGAATCATCGGAAGTTGTCCGGTCCAACAAGACGAGAGGACCGGCACTCTGCTGAAGATCCCATCAAACATTCAAGTTTTATGTGTCCAATCACAATAAAATCCAAGAGCACCCGCGTCAGTCAGAGCGTCTGCACCAGCACGGGGAACAGCAGGGAGAGGTGCTCGGCGCCTCGGATCGGCAGCTTGTGTGTTGTGTAGAAGTGGATGACTTCCGGGATGGTGTCGAAGGGGGGGCTGTTCTGTCCCAGCACGTACTTGCCGTCTTTGCACTGGGTGAACTTCATGTGCATGAAACCCTGGCAGCTCCTGAGAGGAAAAGAAACAGGAAGGATGGATTAAGAAAAGGGAGGAGACAAAAGGAAAAAAAAAAGAGATCCAAAGTGAGAAAGACGTGCAGAAGAGAGAAGAAGGATGACATGAAATGTGGGGCGCGTAAAAAACACCACGCAGCCTTCCGCACATTTTGTCACATAATGACACAGTGGAAGTGACAGCTGGGATTTATGCTCACGTCTTTTCCCTGCACTTTGAGAACGCGAGTCTGACCAAGATTTAACGGCGTGTCACAAATTAGGAAGGGAGGGACATTATGATGGATGAACGAGTGGTGTGAAGAGCACATGGAGGGACGAGAGAAGAAAACGCTGGACTGTGCAAGTGCGGGTGAGCCGAGAGAACCACACGGGCCTCTTCCCTTTAAGCGTCGGGCAGCCGGGACAGGACTTCCCCTTTAAGAGCCAGACAGTCAGGATGTGCGTCTAATTATAGAAGCAGAGGGAGAGACAAGGGCTGGAGCCGGTCACCGTAATTGTCATTGTTCTAGTAAACCAAATTACAATTTGAAGAGCAGCGAAACCAAAAACACTGGCTGTGACTACAAACAGCCCAGCAACTGACAGCGTGCGACCGTCCCAGCGGCCTCCTGAGCTCAGAGGCTTCATCACGTCAGCGCTCACAGTTGACAGCATGCTTTCATCCACTCCTGTTTGTTTTGGGGAGTCTTTGGATCTCGTGCTACATTAGAAGCTCTGTCATAAATATTCATGTTGGGTTAAGTCTGGCAGGTCTGTCTGACTCACTCTTCATTTTGTCTCCGTTGAACAACCTTCGTCATTCCTCCCATTGTCCACATTACTGTGTAATCTTAATATGCGGCGGGTGTGCTTCACTTTTTCCAAGGAAACGCCCAAAAACGATGCTTTGTTAATTTTACAAAATGGAGCTGATAGCGGTTGTTATCACGCAAGCTGTCCTTACCGAAGGGTAAACTGACATCATGGTCGGTATCAAGTAGTGCCAGTATCTTACAACAATGAGCAAACCAGTCACAACACCCCGATAAAGACAGACGCACTGCTTCTTTATAAACTAGAAGTAGACATGATGTTTGGGGACATTAAAGCAGACCTATTACACTTTTTCATTTTCTTCCTTTCCCTCAGTGTAGGTTCATGTGCATGTTAAATCTCTTAAACCTAAAAAAGGTCAAGGTCCACACCAACAGAAGCTCCTCTCTCCCACAGAAAGCATTGCTCCTGAAACGCCTCGTCAGTAGTCCTGCCTTAATTCTGTGGCTTTGTGACATCCCACTACATCATGGAGTCACACATTTGTCTAATTTCAGCCTCGCTGCTAGTTTGGCACATCAAGAATTGATTTACACAGCTGCTCTGTTGTTGTTAGCCCTGCTGGGTGAGGCATGTGTGAGATGACCAGTCAGAGCAGACTGGGTATTTGGCAGGCTGGCCTGAAAGAGACAGGAGCTAAAGCAGAGCGTTTCAGACAGAGGGGCAATACAGTCGTTCAGCACTGGACAGTTTGAGAAAACTGATGTGGTTTTTTTTTAGCAATAAAGCATGTAAACTTATTCTAGTAGTCAGCCGAAATAAAATTATGAACCTGAAAATGAGTGTAACAAGTCTCATTTAAAGGACAATTCTAATTAAAATATAATTTTCTTTTATGATAACATTGTGTTCCCAGAAGTAATTGCTGATATCTGAGAATACGGCCGAATCTCTTGGCCTAGAAATAAAGTGATCTAATGAATGTTTTAACCACATCATGTAAACTATTGTGTTTGGAGGTAAGAGCCACAGGATTAAAGTGTCCACCACTCACCTGGCTGTACTTTACTGTACTGTACTGTACTGAACTGAACTGTACAAGCTTTTGGTATACAAGACAAATAATGCAGGGGCACTTTTTATACGTTCCAGTAAATGGCCTTGATGCAAATCATCAGACACAAGATTACTCTCAAGGGGATTGTAGTCCATTGGCACGTGAGGACTACAAAGATGAAGAACAAGGATGACAGTGGATGACACAATGAAAATGGAGAGAAAACATGCAGACACGCCATAACTAATGAGGCTATTAAAAACATCAGGCAAATTTATAGTTAAAACCACCCAGGAAAGCGGTGTGCATGCATAAAGAGAGGGAGGTCAATACAGGTCAAAGTATTTAAACTATGATGGATTATCATGTTTTCTGGTAATATCCTCTTAATTTTCTCTTCCAGATACGTTCAGCTTACTACGAGATATGTTTAACAACTCCCTACGATCTTCAGACTGCTCTTGTTTATTGCCCCAAAAGAATGAACCCAAAGTTTCCCTTTAAGCTGATTAAAGATCTAAGTGGCTTCAACTCTTTTCAGATTGTGCCGTGCTGCTCTTTGTTTTGTCAAGACTCTGAAGGTCTACTTCAGCGGTAGACTGTTCCAGCTTCTAAACAACCGAAATAATGTAAGGCTGATAAGATTTCGTACCAGATATTTCTCCTTCCAAACCCCACACGAGCCGGCTGGGGAACAAGTGCCAGTAGTGACCTTGTTGCTTGCAAATGTGCATATGTGTGTTTGTGTGTGTGTGTGTCAAAGTCGCTCTACTCATGTAAATGAGTAATGCATGAGCTTGTTTATATGTCAGCACAACACAGTGACACTCCTGCACCCCCCCCTTCCTCTCCCTTCCCTCCCTGATTCCCTTCTTGTGTGGCCCACAGAAGGTAATTCATATTCATTAGTGATTATGGGGAGGATGATGTGTGCACTGGAGTGTGCTCTACCTGCCTGATTACCACTTAGAAGGCCCGCTGGGGCCAAAAACGGGAGGCCACCGAGAGGGGCCAAGGATGGGGTGAGGACAGAGCGATGATGGGAGAGCGGTGTGTGGCCGGGACGATGGATCACGGCGGTAATTATAAGCGAGAGATTTGACCAGATAAGCAGTATTGTGCCCTGCAAATGAGTATCGGGAGAGAAATCGGTGCTCTGCTGCAGTGATCTTGAGTGGGGGTGATCGTGGAAGGAAGGGAGGGGGAGAGACAGATGGAGAGGTGTAGAGACTGTGATATGAGATCGGTAGCTCAGGTGGCTTCACACACACTTTGCACACAATCCTCAGTCGAACGGCAGATAAAGATGGGAATGAGAAAAGTGCAATTAAATTGTAAAGCTGCGGATCAGCGGACGATATTGAGTGTGTACAGGTATTTGCTTCACGTGTTAGGTCGATGTGCGTGTGCGTGAGTGTGTGTATGTGTGTATCTGAGTCTTACCGTAGGGACAGGGAGTAGTCGGAGCGATTGGTCTGACTGTTCCTCACCAGGTAGCTACACTCTTTACACAGCATTAACAGCGACTCTGCCTCCGAACGTGACAGTGAACCGTGGTACCATCTGATAAACAGAACACACACACACACACACACACACACACACACAAAATCAGATATGGTGCAAGTGGTGTTACGTGTGCTTTCAAAATATTCTTACACTATGATGCTGGATGTTTCTAGCAAAGAAACTTATTGATTTGATTCCAAAAGTTGATTATTACAGCAGTACATCTTAAGATTAGCCGTCTACAGTGCAACAATGATCATGGGTGCAATGATCACACAAGTGGTTATTATTATAAGTCATTAGCAGTATGAATGTTTCTGAAGGTTAATATTAAGATTAAAAGAAAAAAATGACTACACTACACTATTAATTCCAAATAGGAATTCGCCTCTCTGGATTATTTCCATATCTTTGGCACAGCAGTGCTTTGAGCTTAATATTCACATTAGTATGCTGACAGGCTCAAAATGACAATGCTAACATGCTGATACTAAGTAGGTAATGTTTACCACATTCACATTCTTCAATTAGATTATCCACATGCTGATATACTCCAATTAGCCCAAAACTCAAAGTACAGCTGAAGCTAGATTATCAAAGCCATGCATATTGCACAACTGAAAACTTCAACTTTATAATTCACATTAGTGTGTTCATGATATCTGTACTAGGCATAGGTTTTTTACGAAAAAGTCAGTGTTGTCTCTTATATTTTAACGTCTCTAATCTGAACGATATTATATAGCAACCTATGTTATAGTTTTTGAGACGTTTAACTCAAAACTACCAATGTCAAACTCATTGTGGCACCATAGGAAAAAATCAGGGGATTCACCGTGTGGTTACCAAGAGAGGATGTACAAAATTTCATGGCAATCCATCAACTAATAAGAACATTAAGCTATTTCAGTCGGGATCAATGGGGTTGACCAATGTTGTCATCAGTGCTACCGACAGAACAACATTGCCTCAAGTGTGGTTAAACATGCAGGAACTGTTTCACCAACGCACAATAAAAAATAACATATTATATGACAAAACTGTCAGGGAACACAATCAGTAAGTGAAATATATTTTTGCATAATGCTGATATTTTCTTGGACACATCCTGGCCTGGTGCACTGAATGCTACAGGTTGACACTGACGCTGTTTCGCTGTTTAAAGCAGAGCTTAAGACAACCTCATTAGAAATCACCAGGGAGTAATGGAGCATTATAATCAAGCGAACGCTGCGTGTGTCGCGATCGTGCGCATGTGCAAGTGTGCTTAAGGGGTGTCGTGTGGCTGGATTTCATTAGCAAAACGGCCTTTTATGTGCACAGAAACAGCACATAAATAACACCAATGATGTCTGAAATTACAAGACCAAAGTAAATGTGTGTTTTTAATGTTCTGACTTAATTAGTTCTCGTTCTAACCTTTTCCGCAGTTCTGTAAGCTCTGATGAGTGCTGCTTAGCCGAAACACATAACCGTTTGGTTTTAATGTGCCCACGCCCCTTTATAGATCAAAGTGGGGCAATAAAATGGATTTTTGGTTTAATTTGTGGGATGTAGAACCCATTTCTTCCTCAAATAGTCAAAACCACTTTTTGCACGACAGCCATGCAGAGACATTCACAGCCTACAGAGATTAACAGGATGTGCTAATTTTGTTCACATGCACAAATTAATTCCATAATCCAGGTTTGTTTGATGCATTTAAACTTTATAACTCAGAATAATGCTGAGTCCTGCTCGCAAACGTTCAACCTTGCAAAGCATTGTGGGTACAATTTGATATCAGCTGATGTCAAGTCATACAGACCAGTACTATTACTGCTATCTATCTTCTAGGACAGGGCAATTTCTTTATCCTGTGTTATATTCAAGATAATTAAATTAATGGCAGCCGAGACCATCAGTCATGGGACACATTTACATGTGCGTTAGCATCTTGGTCTCGAGTCTTATCCTGTTTTGGATCATATCGGGGATATGGCGTTTACATTGAACATGAACAAACTGGTTATTCGTATAATTTGTAGGCGTGATCATTTCCAGGTGTCTGATTGTCTAGCTGCAGGTGTGCCTTGCTCTCTAATCATCTCAACCACTGTTCTCTGCAAGTTCATAAACCAGGAGAAGGTGTTGACAAACCACATTATCCCGGTTTTTATCGGAGTAGTCCAGAAGACTATGAAGCAAGATTTGTGGTTAGCGGGGTTGATTCTACATAAACCCTGGATTTTCAGTGTTAAGTCAGTAGTTTACTTCTTACCGAGGTACGTCGCCATGGTAACTGCACTCCTAACCTGCTCCCGACCACAGTAAGACTGAGGTTACAGATAAGCACTACCTTCTGACCAGTACATTCTATGGAAAATGGTAATGTCATTCATGTTAGATCCCGCAGAGCTCATTGAGGGATTGTGAGAGGTGTGCTACGCCTACGATTTCCTTCATTTAATTTTCTTTTCCTGTTGGCTGCAAGCAACGTTAAAGCCATTTCATTGTGCTTTTCTTTTTTTATACTGATGTAATCTTAGAACAGAGACTGACTGAAACACTGAAGCCTTGTTCTTGCTAGAAGATATGAAAGAACCACTCTGAATAATGTTTATAGATGTTTTTTCTGATTTGCTCTCAGAGTCCATTTGACAGTGCGGTGCTGCAGCTGAAAGAATAAAAGCTGAAACCATCATAAGAATACATCCCAGGAACACATTAATTTGACAGAATACACAATAATGTGTCAAATTGATGGGGCAGTGATATTATAAGCCTATTAATTTATGAATTCACACAGGATGCAATTCTTCCTCCTTCCCACACTTGGCAGCTACAACCGTGTTGCTTTTAGCCTGGATTATCTGTTTAATTTCTTCTATTTGTCTAATATCATAGCTCTAAGCATTCTGCTCTGCTGTCAGTAGACTTGTGTTGTGTATGTTTGCAATCGTAATATGCCACAAACACCTCCCCTTTTATGTGAGTGCATTCAAGGCTATATGTGGAAAATCTGGCTTGACTTATTGAATTAATAGTTGTGTGACTGCTTAGCGTGATCGTGGCTGCTGGGGTTAGTGATGCCAGATAATGGAAAGATATCCTGGATATGTTAAAACTTGGTGGCCTGGTGGTATCCACGTGTCTCGATCCAGGTTATGTCGTGCCAAAACACACCCAAGATACTCCAAAAACCTGATCATAACCAGGGTGCATGTAAACACAGTCACGACCAATAAAAAGTCACTGAATACCAAAGCATGTATGCCTCTTAATCTGATCCAATACAGAGCAATGTCTTAATGTAACTCCTATGGGTTTAACAGAAGACTGCATACATACACCTGCTTCTCCAGAGGCAGAGTGGGGTCCACTCTCTCCCCCACCATATTAAGGCAGTCCTGCGGCATCCGAAACTTCATCCCCCCTCCTGCGAGCGGGCTGGACCTGGGCCCCGGAGGACGTAGCCGCTCCGTGGGCGACGAGGAGCGGTCCCACTCTGCGCCGTCGAACTGCACTGTTGGCAGAGGAGGAAGAGAAAAAGTGAGTCACAGTATTTACACAGTGCTATAATCAAAAGGGATTAAAACTCACAGCCTGACTTGGGCAAACATCAGACATCCGGCTATTGCAAACCTCTCCCGGGCGGGTCAATTTAGAGGATGGCAGGTCTCGGCCTGACAGACTGCGAAACCATCGGCGTCATCGCAATCACCATCATCAACATTTTCACGTCTTTGTCTTGTGTTTCAGACTACACTGCAGATGACTTACTGACAATACTGGAGCAAATTACATGTACACACTGAAGTGTTATTTACCCCTTCCTTTTCTCATTTTGGTGCGATTCAATCTACAGAACTTGTAATTAAACATTAAGTGTAAGACAGCACTAAGTGCCCTGACACGATCATGGCAGACATCCTAATTTAGAGAGCTTTTCATGCATGGCTGATGCAAGGGCAGAATATGGTGAGAAGGGAGTGCATTTAACCCAAAAAAGCAGACAACTCAACAACCGCAACAGGCAGGGAGGGATGCAGGTGGTGCAGCTGCAGGCCGCTGGGGGTTTGGGATGGAGGTAGAGCAGATGTAGGACAACAGCTTGGGTCATGAAGGTCAGGGTGACTGCATGTGTGCCTGTTTGCAGTGATAAGGGACGGCACGGCGGGAGGGGGGGGCGATGTGTTCAGGGCGGGAGGTCACCTTGCTCTCTGACGAGGTGCTCCTCCTCCAGCTGACCCACCGGAGCAGGCCAGGGCAACTCCGACAACTCCCTCATGTCTAATGGAGAAGGGGGGGAGAGCAGGAGGAGGAGGAGGAGGAGGCGAGAGAAAAAGGGAGCGACAGAGTGAGAAAACAGCAGATGGGTCGGAAAAAAGTTAACCAAAGGGAAGACGTGCGAGAGAAGTGGCGAGGAGATGATTAAGAAGCGAGACTGAAACTCAGGTGCAAGGTTTTAAATGTGTGACTTAGCGAGACGTGAGATGTGGAAGAGGTGCAAGAAAGGGACGCCCTGTTGAGAGGGTTGTGGTGTCGTGAAATGCAGCTAACTACACCTCTTGTCACGAAGTAATACACTCTACCTCCCGTCCCCTCACTTAATCACACTTGTGGAAAAACACAGTCTTAGTCTTCAGGCCCTATATTTGCAGTCATTTATCACAAGCAATGAAAGCGAGGAAAGCAAAGAAACTGAAACAGGAGAGGACGGGAGAAGTCAGAGGCTGAATTATTTATAGTCATCTGAACGAATCCACCTTAAGAAATTGTCTAGCAGCAGCAGTGAAAACAAAACGTGACTTCTTGTGCGCTCAGCCCACAGTGTGACAGAGGAACTGCGGAGCGCGGGGGCAGAGCGATGCTCCGCTCACCGTCCTACCTACCGTACAGTAGGAGAGCGGCAGAAGGTGCACTGTGAGGAAGAACGGAAAATAGCTCATTATCTACCATGGCAGGCAGCCATCTACTGTAACAGTCTTACACACACATACATTATGCGATTTGCCGTTTTCGCACCTACATTTAGCTCCTGCTCACAGCGAAAAAGGGATTACAAAACAAATAAAAGGAAGAGAGGGGTGACGTCTTAATGAGCTGACAAATCCAAAGACCCCCCAGGCCTGCGACATCAAAGGCCATTTGAATGGGCGTTTGGGAGAGAGACCCAGGCTGTACATACATGCCTCTCACCCTCCCTGGTTAATTATTGAGCAGGCAGACACACTCCGCCACTTTCTCTGGCTCTCCGTGAATTATTGATGCATGGCGCAGTACAATGGCCCCATCTGGAGCGGGCTGCACCTCCGCCGAAGCCAGGATTAACGTGTGGCCTGGCACCCCTCAATGGGAGACACGCGCGCAAAACACAAAAGCACACACACACACACACACACACGCGCACCTGACACCCCGAAACTCCAGCACTGCCACACTCCGCTGCCTGTCCGAACGCCACCCCACCACATTTCACACCTCTAAGGAAGGAGTGAGGGGTGTAAATGAGAAGCACACGAAAGCAAGTGAAGGGTAACAAGGAAGAAAGCGAGTGGAGAGAGAGAATTTATTACAGATCAGAAACGTGCTCAGCCATCTGAGCGAGAGATAAGCTCAGGTAGTGGTGTTCGACAGGCAGAGGAGAAAATTCCATCATATTCCTCTCTTGCTACACTAGTTTGGGTGGCTGTTGTCGTTCTTAACAAGTCAAAAAAGTAAAAGGAGGAGGAGGTTTTTGCTGCTGAAACAAGTGTCTTTGTTTCTGGCACTTTCATTCATTTCATTCAACTCAACTCAACTCGCTAGACTGAAGCAAAGCACATCACAGGTAGTTATGTGCATTCATCTTGCATCCGAGCAGTATCACTCACCGATTTGATGAGCACAGTGAAAAACCAGAAGATGACTGGGTCCAAGGCCGAAAGCTTTTTGCTACTCAAACACCAAAATAAAGTCACTAAAACAAGTATTTCACCCCAGGAAAGATGGCCTTTGCATATAACTGGGCTGGAGATGCAATAAAAAGAGATCAATATTTTTGAAATTGGTGCTACATGACAAGAGAAAACAGAGAAATGGAATTCCCTTTTGCTCAAACCAAATATAAACCCTTTTCATGCAGACATTTTGGCTCCATTCTTTTAGGTGTCCCAGTAAGTCATGTCCGTGAGCGAGCGTGCACGGTGCCAGAGCCCTGGCACCAGCTCACCTAAACAGAATGCAGCCATTGTTAACGTTACAAATCACCACCTGTGAGTTTCACGCATTGACAAGTCAAAATGTCTGCAGTGACAAGGGTCTACAGTAACAAGCTGGTAACAAACGATATTGTATTTCAGTTAAACACTAATATATGTTTCTGAAAACATTTTAGAGAAATAGGCAGTGAAGTGACAGAATCTCAGTATACGGCCCTCTCTCTCTCTCTCTCTCTTTGTGTCCGTGCATGCGCATTTACAAAACCTGGAACAACAATCTGTAGATGACGTAGTTTGCATCATTTGGCACATTTTTGCCGGTCTAACGAGCGGAGGGCTCTGGGTGCAGACAAAATGGAGAAAACTTCATTTGCATAAACTACAAAAAATGTAGAGGTACAAAGCTTGTTGAAACTCAGCAAAGTTTTGGCTTACGTTGTGACCTGCACGCACACGCACACGCACACGCACACACACACACACACACGGAGAGAACAGAGACACCTAGTAGCAACCAGACATCAAACAGAAGACATTTGTCGGTATTACTGTGTATTTTTGGTTGTGTAAGCTCTCTACACAGCTCAGGGATTTGGTTTAATGTGCTGATAAATGTGCTAAATGTTAATTCACAGTATTAAAATGCTGTTGGCCTGTGAGTCACAGGGTGAAGCATTCCACTATCTGTCAGAATATATCAAGAAATCCATTTTCACATTACACTGAGATTAAAACTGTTGACTTTTCCTTTGATTTAGGGTAACTTCTCCAAAACCTGCAGACTCTACCAAGCCAACCGGGGCTTACATACACACCAACACACACAAAAGCAACAAAAGGCTGAAACACACACAAACACACAATTGCACCATGACACTCATTCACGAGCAGGGAACATCTGGCTCCCATTCACTTCTAATGGGAACCTGTGGCTCTGTCCAGCAAAGAGGGCTGTTAGTGCTCCGCTTTGTTCTCCCATACAAGACACTGGGACTGAGACGCAAATTGGTTTTACGGACAAAAGCCATGCGCTCATCAGTGCCGACAGCCGATATTCATGATTCAAATCTACTAAACTGGATTCATTACATGTGTTAAAACAAAGAGTGTGTTTTTCATCAGTTCCACCCCGATTTTAACCCCGCTGATGAAACAGGTGACAGCAATTGAGTAATTTGTGGTCTGCCAAAATCCCACATGTGCCTGGAGCCTCGACTACCTGCTCACAATTATCATACAATTATCTGAGGAAGAGACAAGGCATTCCCCCTCTGTGGTGTGCACATCGACATGAGTGATGGATAACTGACTTTTCGAGCACGCCAGCTGTTTTCTGTGTCCTCGTAATAAAGGAGGAGTAGACAAAGACAATAGAGCAGCTTCACTCGGTTCATTAATGAAGACATCTGTTTTTCAAACAGCCCTGGCAACCCATCTTCTCTCTGCAAACAAAGACCTTCCGCTAGGCATAAAGGCCGCCGTAAGGACAAACAATCAACACCTATGCAGGCGAGGGGGAGAAAAAAAGGCATTCACACGCTTTCACAATTCCTCCTTTCAAAATATGGATCCACACACCATTTTGATTTAATCTTAAAAGCATCGCACGTCGTTATTCTTGTCCGTGTATCCATTTTCCAGACATTCATTACATCCTTTCCCCTCCGGCTTCATGCTGCGCTCGCCCTCTTTCTCTCTGTATTGAACACCTCTCTTTCTTCGTCCCTCCTCTTTCACCTATCTTCCTCTAAGTGGGGCATTATCTCTTTTTCAATATTCCCCCGCTCCTCTCCGCTCCTGCCCTACTCCACTTCCATCATCCCTCCGCCCCGTCGCTCATATTGGTCGGTGAGAGAGGGACATGCCTTTTCATTAATGTCAGTGAGGGTTCACGCTGAAGGAGAGCGAGAGGCAGCGAGGGAGGGCGAGGGAGAGGAAATGTGACAAAGAGAAGAAGGAAGCGGGAGTGAAAGAGAGAGAGCGCGACAAGAGTCCTTCCACTGTGCCAGTAAATTGATGAAGAGGCTGGTCAGATGCCCCCAGGGCCTACTTACAGAAACAGAGCAGCATCGCACCAGAAATGAAAATCTAATTTTCTTTGCTCACCATGTTTGCCTGTATGCTCAAACACACAAAAATAAATTTTCAAGGACATATACACACACACACACAAACACACAGAATAGCTGCTGTCAGTACAAGTGTATCTAGACAACCGGACACAACACACACACGCCGACCATCTGTCAAGGCAAGCGTTGCTAAAGTTAACTTTTTGCTTCTGTTGTTAATACTTTCAAACATCCTTCAACGTCCAGATAACAGTGATATTTACACAAGAATGGATAAATCAATCTAATGCTATGGAAGGCGTTCCTCAGAATTTCTTAATTTCACAGCCATGCTAGTGCCTTTGTGAGGCTACTGAGGAGTGGCAGTGCTTTGAGCTAAAGACTAACATCAGCATGCTAACAACGTACAGTGACAATACTAACATGCTAATGTGCATCAGATCAAGATTAGCATGCTAACATTTGCCAGTACAGCAGACTGAATGTTAATTTTGCTGGTATCTGGTCATAAACCAAAGTGTTGGACAAATTAAAACTTGTAGCGAGGGGACCGACAAAGTCACAGCTCGGGGAGGGAGACACATTTCATGAAAGTCAACTAAATAGTTGTCAGGGCAATTCACTTAAAACCGCAAAAGGCAAATTCATGGTCACCAAAGTCAGTAAGGATCACCCTCTGGGGAACAAGAATGTGTGCAAAACGTAATACAGTCAATAGTTGTTGAGACAGTTCGGTCCAGACCAAGGCAGTGGACTGGAGTAATGCAATGTATAATACATAAAGTTTATCTCATACATTGTGACAGAAAAGGAAAATAAGGTAAACGATAACAAGGATGCCCACTTTAAAGGGGCTCCAGTACAAATCTGTAGCAGTTTACATGTATTCATGACCTTTTTATTGGCAATATGCGAGCAGGTTGTTACGTGACGAGACCTTCCCCATCTCTCTCGGTTGCTTTCACAAGCCTTTGGACAATTTGTTTCGGTTGTTTAATGCTGCTGGACTGAGGATTTCTTTGTGAAGGACTCGGGTCGGACTTTCCCCCGACAGTCCAAAGGATGGCACTTTATGCACGCTCTCCAGTGCCTCATCTCAGTGCCTCAACAGCAGCCAGCGTTAGTTTAGAAATAGAGTCCGCAAAAACATAATCTAACGAGCACAACCAGAAGTTGCACAGAGCCCGTTTAATGTCCCATCGTGCTGCAAAGATTTCCAAAAAAATTGTCCACCCTCTGGTTCAAGGGTGCCAACATTAATCTATTCGGGAGCTTCCTTCCACAGCACCCTGTCTCTTGCTGTGGCCTAATGAGCAGCTGCACTCGCACAAGTGGACGATAAGTGCTTTTGCTCAATGGCGCCGTAATAGTAATTGCTAGGGATGGCAATGTTATTCATTCACCTTCCCCATCAAGATTTCCAGCTGATTTGCGGCTCTCTCATCATGATGTGCCCACTCATCCACCTTTAGACGACCATCATCTGCAACAAATGGCTCAAAGCTGGACTATAAAAGGTATAAACACGAAACACCTGAAGCACTCATTATTCTGTTCATTAGGTGTGGCCATCGGAGAGGAAATGAGATTGCGCCTTTCATTAGCTCACTAATTAGAGCTGAATGGCTGCTGGGACAATATCTCACTGCCGGACTGTCTATTGACTCCCAGAAATTAATGACTGCTGTAATTTGAGCTGGACGGTGGTGACTGGTGACAGCTTTCTAACGTTGTAATTAAACCCTACCGGACTTAAAGGGTCCCGTCACGTCCGACTCCTCAGGCACTGCCGCGCTCATCCCCACACAGCTGGACTACAAAATCCAATGGAAAATAAATAACATGATTTGGAGGCAAGCTTACTTCTGATGACATTCGAATATGCAATATGCAGTATTCATCCCCGCGATTGCATTTAAGCGTGGAGCTGTGAAAGTCATAATTAGAGGGAGATTTTGCATGAATGAAACGGCCGCAAATCCACATACAATATGCAACAGCAATCCACCCGGCCCGCCCCTCCCACACAACCCGCGCTCATTTGTGCCAACGCGCACTCAACCTCTTCTCACCCTTGAATTAGGAGCCTGATAATCAGAGCTGGAAGACCTAGTCGAGAATCCACATGTGTGTGCGTGTGCATGCGCCTGTTTGAAGGCGATGATGAGGGGCTGCCGGCAGATTGCGATGCCCCCCTCTGCCCCCTGTAGCGGGTTATCTGAGTGAGTGTGTCACATCCACAGGGAAGGGAGGGCTGCGGGGGCTGCCCTGTCACCGCTGCCGCGTTGGTGTATATATGTGTGAGAGTGTGTGGCTGTGTTCGCAGATGACTGATTGCACCCTGCCACAACGGCCCTGACTCCCCCCTCCCCTTCTCTCCCTCTGCCTCACCTCGCCGCAGACCCCGACCATTAATTCTCCTCAACGCCCCTCCCCTCTGAAGCACCAGGACCCCTAGAACACATCCATTGAGCTGCCACCAAACATACCATAACCTTGGAAGTGCCTGTCCGGCTAGCTTTCTCCACAGCCTTTCCATCCATTCTCTCTCTCTCTCTCTGTCCATCTCCACCATCTTTCTCTGCCCCATCCTTGTCCTTCCCGCCTCTCCTCTCCTCCCCTCCCTCACATGTGGGCCGTGCCTAGCAACGCTGTGTGGGTCTGGGAATATGGATTAAATGTGAGAATGGAAAATACTGTTTGTGTGTTTACACTTCAGTGCTTTGGTCTGCTCAGACAGACAGCACGCCAGCTCAGAGTGCTGACTCCAAACGGAAAAAAACCAAGGGGTCAGACAACTCGAGCCGCACAAGCGTTTTCCTCCACCGCTCCTCTCTAATGGTGCTGTAAGCGCTACTCTGCACGAGTATGTGGCACAAAGAGCGGAGGGAAAACGACGGATGGAGCAGGAATGAGTGCTAAGTAGGTGAGAGGTGAGATTGGCTTTTTAAATTAACTGTCGCGCACCTCCTTTTGAAATCATCCCCACTCTCGAAATAAGTTACGGTGTCTCTTTGCCGCTGCTCTGGTTAATGTGATTTGAGCATGAACACGGTGTTAATGGATATATCTGTGGAGTGTGTGGCGTGCTGACCATGACTCTCTTATTAGCACCGGATCAGTCGTGCACATGTAGGCATGTAATTAACTGAGAGGAGAAGGGGGGGGGCCACACACAGGACGGGAAGAGGGGAGGAGAGCGGGAATGGAGGGGAGTGCACACGAGGCAAGGTTGATTTATTAGCCCATCACCTTGACCTTGGTGACTTGGAGATGCAGCTCAATTAAGTCGAGTTGGCCCGGCATGCCTTACACTGATCCACTCCTAAATGACCCATCAGTCTGCTTGTGTTTCTCTCCTCTCTGTTTCTCTCACCACTTATTCACTCTCTCCTTCCAGTTATATTGAGTAGATGGAACATAATGGGATGGGATGTGACACGCACTGTCAGGCAAATAAAAATCATGCACCGAGCCAATTATTTTTAAAAACAAACCGCACATAATGTTATGATCAAGAAAGAAAATTAACCTCGCTCTCTCTCTGTTTGTTCCCCCCGCTAAGATTCTCCTTATGGCGTCTACCGTATGTCTCTCGTGAATATAAACACACGAGACGTCTCTGTCAACTCTAATGATCATCTCGGAGGCTGTGGTAACTGTGGTCTGACATATGTGCGAGAGAGAGGGAAGAAAGAAATCAATAGTCACCAGAAGGAGTTGAAATGTGGTAGAAAAAAAAATGGAGAGAGACAGAAAGATATGTGTCATTTGAGCAGAGACAGTGAAGGTCACAGCGCTCTCCATATCCTGCAAAAAAGGCTTCGCAGATGGGGGGGGCAGACACGACACTAAAGGTCAGGACAGTTAGATGAGTATTTCACCACGTCGTGTCAGCAGCAGGGCTCTCTGTGTGACCTTTACAAACAGCTCTTTTTGCGCCAGGTCTTAACTGTCTTCACTAATTCTACTGAATGATTCCCTTTCTGACAAACAAGGGCATATTTTGTGAGATGCCTTTTGGATTCTGCTGGACACCAAGAAGCTCCAGGAGCTCCAGGAGCTCCAGGAGATGGGATTCATCATTTCACTCAAAGGCACCACAATACAACAGATGTTTGCCAGTGTTTGGGCTTTAAACTGGGTGTTCTGCTTTCTTCCGACACACTAGTGAGTCAAAGCATAAGGAGAGTTGAATGAATTTATATGCAAAATAAACATTTTAAACATGAAAAAAGAAGTATTCCTGCAGCTCCTTTGCCTAAACCTTGACTTGAGTGTTCTAGAGTTGTATTAATTGAAATTTTCTGGGAAGATTCTGATTGTTTAAGTACAATGTACTGTCTTTCTGAGAACTATAATTAACAGCATCCACAAACAGGTGTAGGACGAGCTTACTACCGATCGTACAGCCTGCATGATTAATACCGTCATTATTTTCTGGTTACCTGCAAAAGCTTTGGAGATGTGATCCTTTTTCCATTCCCAGGGTTGGTCGTACTCATCGGCCGGTCTCTCGTCATCCTGCGGCAGCCTGCTGCTCTCCTTGCCCTCCTCCTGAGGTTCTCCGTACACCAGTCCCAGGCGCTGGCCTCGCTCGTCTTCGTAGGGGGTGTCGTAGAGCTGCACCCCGCCCCGCAGCCGTCCTCCTCCTGGGCCACGCTGGAGCTCTGTTGATGCATATGCAAAACAACACAACTTCATGATTTGACAAACACACATGCTCTAGATTTTTTTTTTTGGGGGGGATGTGTCATAAGAAAAAAAAAAACAAGCAACGTTAAGAAATAATATTTGCCTGAAGCGATGAGGTTCCCCTGAGCACAGCGCTAATATTATTCTGTTCTACAAAGTAAATCAAAACGCCTGTTGAGCTCTGACATGACTAGAATTAGAGGAGAGAGACAAATGATGTTTGCACAGCTTGCCGTGGGCTCAGAATCTCATATAGGGGGGCTTAACGAGGCCTTGGGCTAGATGCTGAGTAGCAACACTGTAGAAAAAAAAACCCAGCGCCGCCCCCCTCCTGCTCTTGTCCATCCTGAAACCCCAGCAGCAATCTAGCACGGCTCACAACAGCATCCATGTTCCCTTGTTAACGTTTTCATCAATTTCTCAGTGGGTTCCAGCCAAGGAATGTTTCTCAGCACCTGCAACTATTATAAGGAGTCAAATATGGCCATGAGATAAAAGGATTGGAGATTATTGACGCAAGCAGCAGGATGAAATCTGATTTCTGAATGCATCAATAGGATCCCCTAAGCTGCGGCGGCAGCTGCAATCAGCGATGGTGCTTTGATATGCTGACCTCAAAAATGTACCTTTTAAAGAAAAAGAGGTGGCACAGGAGAAGAGGGGGAAAAAAATGAAGGAGTAGGTATCTTTTCTGTACACAGCCAGCAGCCATGCAAAGGAGGTGCATCCATGTGAGAAGGGAACAGGAATAAATGGAAGGGTTCGCTGCTGAAAGGCAGAGCAAAACTTTAACCTTCACACGACAAGACACCGCTATTGGGCGGCCCTTCAGTCACCATGGCGACCGAGCGGAGGCCCTGGGGAAAGGCCCTGAGGTTATGAAGAAGAGGGTGGAGGGGAAATGGAGAGGGGAGGAGCAAGGCGAGGGAGGAGGGAAAGAGGAACAGGAGGAGAAGGAAGAGGAAAGGGAAGCGGCGAGGAAGGGTGATGGGAGAGGAGGAGGAGGGAGGGAGGGAGGGGAGCAGGGGGGAGGTCTGTCATCGTTTGATGTTAAGTCATTGAGACAGAAGCACAGCGGGGCTGAACGCTGCTCTACCTGTGCTGGGAACCCGCAGTGTCACTGGCAGCCCGGAGATGGAGAAGATTAAGGCAGGGAGATAAAAACAGGCACGTAGGAAATAAAATGAGAATTCATAGGAAGCTTGATGGTGGAAAACACAAGCAGGAGGGGGGAGGAAAGAAAATAGCAATTTGAAGGAAAGGTGACAGAGATTGAAGATTGAGGGGTAGGGCGACAGGGAGCGTTCAGGTGTACAGATGCATGTCGGAGCAGGAAAACAGAAACCAGTTTATTACGCTGGAAGCACTGAGGACGAAAGTACAGTCCAAAAAGCACACAGGTGTCTTTTCAGGACCGGTCTTTGTGAGAGATCATTTCTATTCCGATGTCACATCTGCCGTTTGCTGCTCTGCTTTGTTTTTTTAATGAGCAGACTAAGACACAGACAGACAAAAGCAGGCAGACAGACAGCCCTGGAGTGACAGGCGCAATTCAAAGTCAGTGAAAGAGCTGTGACAATGCTCTGCCATCACTGCTGCACATCGAATGTCTCTGATGGCTTCATCTCGCTTCAGATTTTCTGAAGGTTTCTAGGAAGCGATGCTCCACATTAGGAACTCCGTTTGACCACCAAAAAGGCAGCACAAGTGAGCGAGCACAGGACATAAAATTCACTAAAGGACAGATTAGAGAGACAGCCAGACTCCCCTCTGGGCCAGGGAGAGCCCTCCAGATGAAGAGAGATAGTGAAATGGAGGGAGAGGAGGAGGAGGAGGAGGAGGAGGAGGAGGGGAGAGCTTTTACACTAAATGACTGGGACAGAGCAGGGAGAGAGGGGCAGACAGAGATGTTATAGGATGAGAGACAAATGGAAAACGATAGATGTGTGGCTAGATGATGTGGGAGAAAATCACGAGGGACGAGGGAGGTCTGAGACTGGATAGACATGTCTGAATGAGGGACATTTCGTGAGGCTGAGAGCAGCCTCAGCCTGTGATGATTGAGAAACACAGTGGAGTGGAGGGTTACAACACTCTACTGTTACACCGTCTACTAACAAATGGAGTCATTACGCTGGAATTACCGAGCAAAGTTGCCTTTAACGGCAGTGTTTTCAGAACAAAGAACTGGAAAATATGGAAATAATGATACATTATGCTGCAAAGGCAGACATACTGAGGTAATAAAGAATAATAAGGCCATTGATCTTCTTAAAGGTGTTCATCAAAGAAATTGCTGACAGATTTTTACAGTAGGTCCATGATGATATTACTACATATTTTATTCATGATTTGGTGAGGCTGAAATGCAATAAAATTCCTGACTGTGATTGTATGTCATGTAAGAGGTCTGACTTTCACCCTTCAGGTTGTCAACTTGCTCTCATATTATGAGGGCAATTCTGATTCATTACTTGTGTGGATGTGTGGGTTTAATAAAATGTTAAAAATGAAAAGCTTTAATAGAAAAAGGAAGCAGTAGAAGGAAAAGGGACCATGTCTCTATGGTAACACCGTGGCTCAGTGAAACACTGTAATACTGATAAGATACTGACTGATGAGCAGCGTAATTCCACTGACCTGTTATGACCCTCTGGGCCTCATATGGCTCCATGTAGCCATTGTTCTCGCAGGGAACAGGTCCGAGATCTGGTTCCGGCCTGTGGTCCAAGCGAGCATCGAATGGGTCCGAATAATCTGTGTCGCCCGCCAACGGAGCAGACGGCACCACCTAAAGGACAAGACACACACTTACTTATGAAGAAAAACTGAGTTTTGTGACAGGGCATTAACTTGTGCCCGCTGGAGGGAAATGTCAGGAGCATTTCTTTTATTTATATATGAATACAAACCAATTTTTAAATGTTTGGCTCTTGCAGGCACATGTGTGTAATAGCGCTGCAAATAATGATTATTTCCATTGTCGATTAATCTGTGTATTATTATCTTAATTAATGAACAAGTTATTTGGTATATAAAAAAAAGGGGGAAAATGTCCATCAGTGTTTCCCAAAGCACAAAATGATGTCTGCAAATGTCTCGTTTTGTCCTCAACCAAAAGAAAACCAGAAATGATCCACATTTAAGAAGATGGAATCAGAGAGTTTTTCACTTTTGCTTTCTTAAAGCAACACTATGTAACTTTTTTACATTAAAATAACAGCTTCAAAATCATTTTGATGGTACAGTGTCTTATAATGAGGTGAATGGTGTCTCTGTCTCAGCCACTCCTCCCCCCACTTGTTTCTGCACTGTGTAACTTCAGTGAGAGGGTAGGATCACAGCGTTACACACATGTTTACCTCAAGACACAAGTTTTCAACACATAACACTGTGATGATGTAATGAGTTTTGTTTGTAGTCAGCACCTACAATAAGTCTGACATAATTTCTACATAATGTTGCTTTAAAAAAGGACTCAAACCAATTAATCGACCATCAAAATGGTTGGCGTTTAATTTAATAGTCGGCAACTACTATCAAATAACTTCATCGATTAAATGTTGCAACTTCAGTGCAAGAAGAGTTGACATTTAAATCACTGGCTATAATGAGTTTGAGTTTCCATCCAGCGCTTTCAAATCAGCATCTTGTAAAAGCTCCACATCGCACATTTTAAATGACACGCTTGAAATCTAACATCCTAGGATCCGAATGTGCTCTGGTAATTAGGAGAATTCAGTCAGTAATACATGTTTAAATGCTCGAAAGAAGGCGTGTTGCACAGACAATAGCTCATCAAGACCTGAGATGGAGAGCGCAACGCTCTTAACAAGCAATCACATCCTCACTGACTGGCACCTTAAATATATGTTTGGCTACCGACGAAACGCTTCTGGAGTATCATCAAGACACTAATTTGCACCTTTAGTATGTGCAATGCCACACCAGAGCTGGTGCTAGATGTATATTCAGTAGCTATGCAACATATTCCCCTCTTAAAACCCTTTAAGGAACTGTAGTGTATCTTTGTTTCTAGTAGGAGCCACAAATCATCCTGTCTCAAGATAATTTGTTTTTTGGCTGGAGAGAGTAAAGAGGGAGAAGGTCGGCCGGTCGGGAGCATTTGTTCTTTCATGCAAGCACAGGAGGAAAACAGTGGTCATCTGGCACCCTGACAGCTACAAAGACAGCCATATGCTCGAATACACACACACACACACACAAACACACACACACACAACAACATGTACACAAACGTGCACGCAGATACAAACACCCTTTGGGAAAGTGCTCTCTTCCCCTTTCTCTCTATCTGACAAAGGAAATTGCTGTCGCTTCCCAAATTCCTGCTCGACATGCACACGCCCTCACAAAAATCACATCCTAATCCCGTGTTGACTCTGTAACAGGTTACCTATCGATGCACAGGAATCTGCAATGTTAATTAGACTGCGGATGTTCCCACAGACCCTGGGAAATTAATGAGAGCGGGAGAGGAGAGAGTGGGGAAGAGAGGGGCAGCTATCGACGTGAGTCGAGACCATTACTTCAATCCACTTCGGGACTTTTTTCGCACTTGTAGCATTTTCCATGAAGCGGAGTCATGGGTTTAACTGCAGAGCCGAAAAACCCTGAAATACTCCTCGACTTACTCAGCATATGTGACCTGAATTAATGTGAAGACCAGTTCCTTGTAAAAAAAAACCTCTGCTCCTGCTCCAGTCGCTCTCTCTCAACATCTGTTTGCCTTTTCTCTTCGCGGTACAACATGCACACTACACAGACAGGAAAGCACCGCAGCTCTGATGACACAAACAGCACAACACTATGAATTATACCTCCCTGTGGCCCTTGGCTTATCACCATACGGCGCACTGTATACGTCCCCCAACATGTGCTCATGCGGGGGTCTCTCTCAGCTTGCAAAACCAAACCCCATTTATTATTTATGGAAGGACATAAACTCGAGGGACTGTGACCCTCTCAGGCTCAACGGTCCGCTCAAACCATCAATAATTCTTTCTTCCAGCCCGGGAAGGGGAATTTATGTGGCGCGTGGGATGTAATGTGATTTATGCAAACAATGCGTATTTGTGACACACATTACCAGTTGCTTGCTTATGAAGTCTGATCAATAAAGCTATCACATGAAATGGGATTTGAGAGGGAAGTGGGAGAGTGTTTTTTATCCTTCACCACTTACTTTGCCTTCCCTTCATCCCTCCTTCTTCCACTTCACAAGCCAGGAACCACATAAAAAACCGAATGTGTCACCACCTGCTTTTTGTTCTGAGCGCCAACAGACAAAGAGAAACTCTTACAGGCTCTTGCTGGTCCTCTATAGAGATGGCACTGAGGAGGATCTTGGTGCGCCCCAGCTCCTGGGAGTCCACTTTGATCAGTCTGTGTTTGGGAGATTTCACGTCCACGCTGGCGGTCTTCATGGGCGACCCGTACACAGGTGTGGCGGGGTCAGAAGTCCCGGACTCGCCCCTGGATCTGCTTTCTGAATCCTCATAGGGGTCCTCGAAGTCCAGGTCCCTCTGCAGCCGGTAGGCTTTGAGGATCTCGCTCTCTGTGTAGTCTGGTGTGGGCGGCTGTGGAGGCACCTTCCTGCTGCCAAAGCTCAGGTAGTCTTTCAGCCACTTGGCCATCGCAGCTCTGCTTCCAAACGTGGCGGACGTGTGGCGGAGTGAGAGCAGGAGGCTGCAGGGGGCAGACAGGGACACACACAGGGGTTAGTTCTTGACCTTATTTCTGATGAGATTGTGTCAGCTGTGGATTGGATCTGTGCGTTTTTCCTGACCAGACGAAAAATATTTTAAAAAGTATTTTTCTATTCCAAAAATAAAACCCAATCCTGATCCTCTTATAATAATATTTGTCCTGGACAACTTTCTCCTGATCACAGACCCACAATCAGTGCGCGTTTACATGCACTCCTGTGGCACTAAAGTACACTAACAGCTGGGCTTTTACGCACCCCTTTTGTTTTACGCAGGGAGCAGTAACGTCTGGCATCTGGACTTTGCCCAAAGGCTGCAATCACATTTCACACCCCTGCCATAAAATCGCGACGTTAACATGCTGATAAAAAATGGGAAAGACGTAGAAAAGAGACCATGAAAGCAAAGTTGCATTCAATTCAAACATCTTATTTTCTTTCATTTCATAACGTAGCTGTCATTAAATGAAAAAAATAAGCTCATTTTTCTTAAACTTCCACTCGAACCAGTCACCCAAAACACTGGGTTTAAACAGCAGTGAGCGCAGCGCAGCCAGGGCTCAGCCACTTACCGACCCTCTTCAGTCCTTCAGCCACTTTGGATGCTTTATTCCGCGTTTCTTCATCTCGATCGCAATAAAAGCGGCACAAAGAAGCGACAAAACCTTCCACTTCTTCTTTTTTTATTCCACAAAAGGACCAACTAAAAAAAAAAAAAAAGCCAGAGCAGCTTTTCTGGAACAAAACAGCGGCACTGAGTTCCTCTGACGACTGACTGCAAACGTGCGAGTGAAGAGTGAAGCGACTGCAGCTCCGAGACAAACTCAACCGAGCGATTAAAGGGGAGGCGCTTCGGTCCCACAGGAATATCCTCCTGCTATTCCCTTTCGCAGTCAGCCGACCGTTCATTCATTGAAATGTCTGCACATCACACCGGCTGCAACGAGAGACGCATCCTCTTTCGGAACCACTACAGCTGCGTGTGGGGGGCAAAACAAGTGAAGAAGCAGAAACTGGAGGGGGGAGGGAAAAAAAAAAAAGAAAAAGAAATTCAGCTCGCACGACTGTGCTCCGAAAGATGTGCATTATTTATAATTCGCGTGACATCACTGGAGAATTTCTCCTGTTTTAGCTTCACTGGAGGTTTTTGAGGATTATTTTGCAGTTTTTTTCCCCTTTCCCCAGAAGAAAGTCTGACTAAAAAGCCTGAAGGGGGAACAAAACCGTTGTCTGGTTTCTCACAAAAGGGTTTTTGAGGAAAAAGAGGAATCCCATCATCCTCTGGGAGACATGAACAGTGGTGTAGTGAAGTTTAGACTGAAGTGTAGACACAAAAACACTCCATATCACAAAAACAAGATGACAGAGGCGCTGACGCCTGTACGCTCTGATTGAAAAGTGAGGTTTCGTTCCCTTTGTTTCATCCTCTCGTCAGAACGTGTTTCATCCTCTCACAGATGTCCCATTACCCAGGGCCAAAGCTGCTAAATTGGATTGTGTGCTACACTGAGCAAGGCCATCTGAGTCTGTGAAAAGACCACAAATGCCTCTTTCTTTACGAGGCTCGTGAGCTCACGTTCTCCCAGGGGCGGGAGACTGGATGAGGTCATCCAGCTAGAATCCACCCCCCACAACCATCATCCCACGAAGACCTTAATATCCTTCTCTTCCTGCCTGCCTCTGCTCCAGCGTTCACTTAGCACCGGTTTCAGACCTAAAGGAGGGTCATGGGGAACATAAGGAAGTCCCAAACTGTTTGTGAGGGACATGAAGTCACTGAGGTTGTGTCACTGGAAACATCTCGCAGGTCCCTGCAGTCCAGTGTAAATCAGTTACGGAGGTTAAGCCGTAAACTTAAAGGCTGGATCAATTTCATGACATCAGCCGATACAGGCGCCTGTCAAATTCGTCTCAGTGGGAAAGAAGTTCTCCAGGGCTGAGGATCTGTTTTATGTCTCCTTCTTTCTGCACTAGTCCACCCAAAAAGATTGGTTTTAAATAGCTAACAGAACAAGACTGTAGGAACAACAAAATCGTACACATATATTGTGAGAACCAGTCATCATCATGTGGGAAAAGGATCAATATGTTGAGCTAAAGTTCTTACCTTCTGGGAATTTTTTTGGTCAGAGACAACGAAATGCAGTTAGCGTCTAACCAGAAGTTTCTCACATCTTAAAGAATGCCTCATGTGCTCAGTACCTTTCCTGTACTCCCCATCTTCCTCCTTTCTCTGCCAGTCTTTCCTACCTTTGCATTTTTTATCCCTTGTCACATCTTTGCATGCACCAATCATCTTCCTTCCCCACCTCAGCCATACATTCCCCCATTTCATCTGCAAAATCCACCGAGTCTTAACACCTCCTCTAAAACCCAGTATAACATATTGAGCATACATTTAATTTTTGTTTCCATCCTGGCCGGGCTGGGAGCCAGAACTGTGCGGAAGAAAAGATTGAAAGTGAGCAAGAGATGGAAAATCAGAGACAGGCAAGCTGTCACACTCGACACATAGGGAGCACAGGGGAGAGGAAAACAGAAATGGAAAATTGGGATCTCTCGCAGTGAGAGATAATCTCAAACAGACAGACAGACAGGCAGACAGACATGTATAAAGTCATTGTGTTTCTTCATGCATAGTAAACACCAATGGGAGCCAAAGATTTAATTGAATCGAACAGAAACAACAAGGCGTTGTGAAATAATTCAGAGAATTAATAAGACTACCTAATTATAAAGGGCTAAATATGGACGTGACATTTTCTCTGAACTTCACGCTTTCAGTTGTTGCTCTTTTTTTCCCCTCAATTGAACAGACCTCATTTAGAAATCTGGGAGGTACACACACACACGTGTTGTCGAGCACCGATGGCTGTAGACAGTCATGTGCAACTTGACATACACCAAACAAAGGCTCTCTGTCAAAACTATGAATATAATCTAAATGCAATCATGAGTCTTCTAGGGGGTTGGAAAAGAGGATACACAGACTTATACTGAAGGAGTAATTGATTTCCAGTGTCCTCTGCCTTGCATTTACTGCCCTCATTTGGTGGATGGTGTGTATTGCATGTATAATTCATAAACAACAACATGAGAAAGGTCTTACTTAACTTCTTAGCTTACGAAAATAAAAAAAAAAACTAGCTTAATTAGTATGCATTTGTGAGAAGGAACTGGGCAGTTTAGATGCATATTTATAAAAACAGAGTGAATTAATGTTATGACCTCAGTAAAATATACATTTAATGGAGTATATAAGCTCATTAGCACCAAAAAATAGTAGGGTAACATTTAAGCTAGCTCCACACTTAGCTGTTTCTGTATTTCTCACTCACCTTTCTCCTTTATCACAGTACAATAGTGTTTACTTCCGGGTTCAGCTCTTCCAGCGTTGCCATTGGCTGAATTCACTTTACTTTTGGTGATTGGCTCAAACGTCCAAAATGAGGAACTTTCCCAACAACCCCCTCGTGTTAAGTAGCTAGACGTGCTGCCGACAAAAAGACAAGCCGTCCACAAAATGACAGCTCTTTAACTTTGCCCACGTCCGCAGAAATGTCCCACGTTGTCCCGGCAGCGACTGACACGACGTATCATCCATCATCGCCAATCAAACGCCGATCCGGCGTTTTGCGCATTGCTGATTGGTTGATTTACGATGAGGGCGGGTGCATTCTTGCTGTCCGCCAAGCTGCAGTGACTTCAGCGTTCTGTGAGCAGCTGATGGGGCAGAGGAGAGACTCACCTGGAGCTGGACTGTACTCCACAGGTAAGCTGCATGCTCACTATATAGATGTGTACATTAACTGCTTCTGGGTTTATGTTAGCCAGGTTAGCCTACAGTCTGTATAGTATGTATGTGTTCCCTTGATGTTTTGGTACACCCACATGTTGCCAATTTTCCTGATGAATCATGGGTAATAAATGGAAACTCTTTTAAGTGACTCACAGTAACATTCAAGTTTCATTGCAGTGTTCCTGTTGAGACAAAGGCCATCAAAGCACCATGAAGAGCTTGAAGGCAAAGTTTAAAAAGAATGAGGTAAGAGCCACCTGGAGCTTTACAGTTACCTGTCTGCTATTCCTGCAAGTTATTTAGAGATACGGGCTGTGTAAGCTGTGTTTTAACCTACTATTACAACGTTAGACTGCTCTACATTAAGAAGCCATTTATAAAGATCCCAAGTTGCTTCTTGTGTGTGTGTGTGTTTGTGTGTACGTGTATGGGGGGCAGCTGGATTCAGTGTCACTGAGCAGCAGCAGGAGAGCAGGGCTGTCTCCAGACTGCTTCTATAACCAGCGATCTCAGGTAGCCTTCAATTATTCACACCTACGTGCACACACATGCACACATTCAATGAATCCCCACTCCCCTGCTGCCACCCCGATGCTGCTCTCAAGGGCTTTGTAAGTGGGGGGGTTAGCCCTCTTCCCGAAAAGTGCTGCATTTTTAAGATTGTACTTTTTCGCCCAATCCATGTAGCTAATAGTTTATGTACATACTGGTGCCAGTGACCTGGGGCACTGGTACAAGCACGTGAAGTGGCAACCGCTGGGTTTACAATGTGGTGTGAACATCTGGATCCTGGTGGATGCTTTTAGCAGCGTTACAGCCTATTTTACTGTCCATCTACCTCTCTTGTCACCACAGTGATGACAAGGATGATCATCTGTCTTCTGTCAAACATTAAACTGTCAGACAGAAAGATAAGATAGAAGGATTTATAAATATCCTAAATGGATGTATCTCCCAGGGTTTCCCACATACATAGGCAAATCCGAGGTTTTGTTAGATTTCATCTTATTTATGTGCCTCGTTACATTCCCCCCCCCGTCCCGTAAATGACCATCCAAACCTGCAGAGCAGAGCCAGCTCTGTTTCTCCCCATTTTGCTGAGTCCTCACATCACCCGGGCCCTGCTCTTTAACTGCAGAGAAACAGAGCTACAGGATGACGCTGCCAGGGGGATACCGTGCAGGACCTGACCAAAAAAAAACTAATGGAGTGAAGGAGGAAGTCTGCTACCAAGAAATTATTATTAGGTTAGAGAAAGGAGGACAGTGAGAAAGGGAAGGCGGTGACAGTGTGTGAGGTGCAGCTGGAGTGTGTCCCTGCTAGCAGCTGAAGCAGGATGATAGGATGACGTTTTTGGACGCGGACAGGGAGCACTGCACCGGCCGACGAATAGTAATGACAGTGTGTGCATGTCAGAGTTTTTGTGTGGCAAGCTTGTCGGTGTCATTGGAGGTGTGATTTTGAGGATAGCGTATATTCTCTGGTATGTAGATCTCTACTATGACGTTGCTGTGACCTCTAAAGGGGATCTGGAGTTTCTCTGCAGTTTCTAATGTTAATGTGCAGATTTGCCTGACATTCAGTGGTGGCTCGGTACTCTGCAGCTGTGTTTATGTGTGTGTAATGACCTGCTAGCAGTTATGGATCCTCAGCAGCCTGTTTTTAGCCTGGTGAAGCAGCTCTGTTGTTTCAGCCTGCTGCCGCTGCCAGTAGGTATCCTCTCTCTTTATCCACTAATCGCATGTAAAGGAATGTAAATTAATGTATCCCTCTTTTCTTATACTTCTGTGTGAAAAAGTAGTTCATCGAATCTTGTAAAACTAGTATCGCATATGTTATATATAATCATAACACATCCTAATTCTATTATATTTATTATGGCTGCAGCCCAATCATCTCTTGTTATGTGTTGTTATGAGATATGCAGTGTGGTATCAGTTTCCACTGGGGCAGTTCAGGGTGGTGACCAGCTCTCTGGCTTTGCCCCCCCACTCCCTCAGAGTCAGGACTGGAGTAAGAGTGATGAGAGGCTCCTGCAGGCTGTGGAGCAGAATGAACCCGACAAAGTCTCAGCTCTCATCGTCAAAAAGGGCCTCTGTCCCACCAAGCTGGATGCTGAGGGCAAGTCGGCGTAAGTTGGCCACATCATTTTTTTTAATCTATCTTAGTCACTGGAAGGAATTCAGGTAGTAATTGTTCAATTCTGCTCTGTAGTGTTGCAGTTATTGTAAGAAGGATTTATTGTTGCGTCTGGTAATATGAAAAACATTATTTGCCCTTGAATACATACCTCTGGGTGTTTAGTGTGGGCACTGAATGGGCTGTGGTGAATCTATGCCACTATGAATTCTGTTTTTTCCCACTTTATCCATGTTATGATAATTGGTAACGTTTTAATGCCTAACTGCTTGTAAAACTTAAAGGTGCAATATGTAAACATTTTAATTGAAAACATAAAAAGTAAATTATCAACGAAAAAAAACAAAACAATTCTGATGTTATGAGCTCCTTTACTAGTGGTGTAAACAACAACACTCCTCCTTGTCCCCAAGCTCCCCGTCCAGACCGCTAGCTTCATGGCTAACTGAGCTAACTAGCAAGCAGCAACCACACGTAGCTGCAGTTAGCAGTCACTCTGGAGATGTGCTGCTCCCTGTTTGTTTTAAGTATGAATTCAACAGGTGGCCAATTCTTACATATTGTACATTTAACTGATCAGTGTTTGGAAAAGAAAAAGAAAACTAAAAAAATCACATATTTTATATACAAACCGATTCTCATTCCTCTTCTCTTATCTGTATCGTCCTTCGTCTTTATGCCAGGTTCCACCTCTGTGCGTCTCGAGGCCGGCTAGACTGTCTGGAGGCCATCATCGCTCAAGGAGCGGACCTCAACGTCACTGATGGTGCTGGTATGGCATCTTATTATCAAATAAAAGTTTTTATCTTATAAGCCAAGGCTGTTGAGCCAAGCATGTAATGGATTGTTCATAAATGTCTGCTTATAAATGATCCCAGGCTTCAGCGCCCTCCACCTCGCAGCCAAAAACAGCCAATCAGAGTGTTTAAAGAGACTCTTACAGGTAAAACGCAGGATGAACTAACAAATACAGTAAAATAATTGTTTTACAAATGGTTATTCATTGCTGTCGTTTGTTGCCATTTTTCCTGACAGGAGAGATTAGCAGTCGATTGCACGGACAGCATTGGGAGGACGGCGCTTCATCATGCAGGTAACGAGATATTACAGTTATTAAAAGTGAAGAGACTTAAAGGAACACTAAAATTGAATTTAAAGCATCATTATGTATGTTCCTTTTTAACCTTAAAATAACAGCTTCAGAATCATGTTGATGGCACAGTGTCTTGTAACAGGGTGATGGTGTCGCTGTCTCAGCCACTCCGCCCCCATATCACTTGTTTCTGCACTGTGTAACTTCAGTGAGAGGGGAGGATCACAGCGTTACATACATGTTTACTTCAACATACATGTTTTCAACACATAACATTGAGATGATGTAATGAGTTTTGTTTGTAGTCAACACCCACATTACGTCTGAAAAATTGTTACAGACCTGAGATCTGTATTTACGACAGTGGTGTTGCACTGAGAAACTGTGGGGGGGCGTCAAAGCTCACAGAATGCAAATGTCTACATAATGTTGCTTTAACAAAAGCTTTTTTTTTTTTTTGATTGTATGTAAACCTCTGATATTCTGATAATTTCCTGCAGCGGTCAGTGGCTGCTTGTCCTGCACTGAGACCCTTTGGGATTTTAAAGCCGATCTAGATGTCCAAGATGGGGTATGTTGAAGAGTTTTATCTAAAGTTTGTTTTGCTTTTACTTTTTAATTTACACAGTACAATACATTATACAACATTACCAAATACCTGTGTTGTTGCTCCATGATGAATAATCACGTGTATCCCTCTGTCAGGACGGGGCCACACCTTTGATTTTAGCAGCCCAGATGAGCAGAGTGGAGCTGTGTGTCTTTCTCTTGGGTCGAGGGGCCAATGCAAACATACAAGACAGCCAGGGAAGGTACATGGAGAGATTTTCTACTCCCCCTCTGGTGCTGTTGAGGCCTGAGGATAGAGAGTGTTAAATGGTGCTGAGGCAGACTGGGGGCATGAAACAGCCTTCTTAGCTAAGCTAGAGCCAAAAAACCTTCTTTAGGATTATTCTCACAGCAGTGAGGTTGTTTGGGTCAGGACGCAGGAGGGATTTTCGCAGAAAGTCTGCAGTGTGAGGGGTAGATTTGGAAGGAGGCAGGTCAAGACCTCCAGCAGGGAGCAACAGCTTGCAGTTTGGCCTTGGCTGTCTCTTTTAGAGAGGATGATTAGAGAATTATCCCCTGGTTAAGAAGGTGAAATGACCAACTTTTTTCTGGCTGCATCATTACAAATAGAAAAAAAAAAGAAAATTTGGAGGTTTAAGCACACTGTGTTCATCGTTGATTGGCTCAATTCAGCTGTTTTCCTGTTCTTACTATGATAGTTGTTTTTTTGTTTGGAATTTCAGGTCTGCATTGATGCTGGCATGTGAGAGCGACAGCGTTGAGACCGTAGAAGCTCTCCTGAGAGGCGGGGCCAACACACAGCTGATCGACGCCCTTGGACACAGAGCCACCGACTACAGCGCAACCACGGGCAACCAGCGCATCATGCAGATGTTGCAGGACGGCGTACCTCCAGGTACAGTACGAGGACTGAAGTCTTTTTTCACGTGGAGAGGCAGTTCGCTCTTTTTTATTATCACGTTATTATGAATTGAGCCTAGTTAGTTTTGTCAAATGAGGTGGAATCATTGAATCGGCAGTGTTATATGAAACACGTGGCAGCAGCATGTAACATATCGTGAGACCCAGTGAGGCTTCTGTGCTGCTCCCGATCCTGGCTGCGCCTCTGCTCCCCCAGGAAACAGCTGTAACAGGAGGAAGTGGATCAGGAGGACAGCTGGGTGTGATTGTGAAGTGGGTTTTTAAAAAAAAAAAAAAAGAGAGAGAGAGACAGAGAGACGAAAGACTTGTTCCACTTTTATCTCCCAACAAAGGCATTGCTGATATATGAAAAGCAGATGTGTGACTGGTTTGAAAAGGAGATGAAGGAGAGAATTTGGTGCACATATGATGCTCGACCACAGTAGCTTTTATTCCATAATTGCACTGCATTTTGGTGGATTTACTGAAAGATACATGACCGCCACTAGTAATAAATTACATGTTAAAAAAGTGAGAGGAAATGAAAGTTTTTTAGGCTGAAGGTTTGCTGGACCTGGTTGCTCACGGGGTTAAAGTGTCTTGCTGTGTGTCTCTTTCCCTCTGCTTACGTAGCTCCTGAGGGCGCAGGCGAGGAGGTAATGTTACATAGCGTGTGTGTTGGATCACTCCCCACCATCAAATGAGATCATGGCCCACTCTGGCCGATCATATTGTGCATGTTTTCCAATATGAGGTCATTGTTTTGGCGTGCTGCTCTCTTTTCGTTGGCTTTCGTTCCCCTTTGTTGCCAACGCTTTTGTCTTATCGTAGTTTCCTCTGTTCGCCCTGTTTTAAGTTGAGCTTGACCTCTGCTTGTCTGTGAACCCCTCTCCCACCCTCACGCAGCCCCCACAAGTCCCCTCATCCGCTTCATCAGTGCAAGGGGGCACTACCCCCCGCAAACGGAAAGCTCCTCCGCCACCTCGCTCTCCTCTCCAGGTACTGAAGCATCTCAGTGGATGGGAAACACATTTTCTTTTAATCGAAAGTAGCATCACAAGCTGCTAGCGTATTCCCAACCGTTAGGCATTTGACCTGTTGGAGTCATTTTACTTTGTCACATTGTTTAGTTAAAGGGTAACTCCACCAATTTAACCTGCATTTTTCTCATATGCAGTAGTACCCTCCAACACCTGTAAACACACTTTAATGTGTAAAATTGGTGGAGTTACCCTTTAAATGAATTTAAGAAGAGAGGAGGTACAACCAGGACAAACAAAAATATCTATCTAAGTTATCCCTGGTCACCTAAATAGTACTACTAAAGATTCAAAGGTGTCCATATTTAAGCCAGTTTCACAATGATTCCTTTGGTAATGTCTCTGGAATACAAAATTGCTTCTCAAGAGATTAACTAAACGCATAATGTCTTTGATGACTAACAAAGATTCACTTTATTCTTTACAAAGATCCAGGGTTTGCCACCCTCTCCTAAACCCCGGAATCCTGCTCCACCTGCCCAGTCCCCTGAGCCCCCGTCCCAGTCTCCTTCTCCCCAGCCTCCAGAAACGCAACAACCAGCCCAGGTCAGGACGGCAAATCTTGATTTTCGTTAAGTAATTGTTGCCGTTTGTCCTTCATATAATTTTTTTTTTTTGTGTGGCTGTTTTTGTCAGGGGGAGGATGAGGAGGTGTTTGAGGAGATTCGACGGCTGCGTCTGGAGAGAGGCCGCCTGCTGCAGAAGATCAAGGCCTTGGAGCAGCAGCAACAGAGCGCCCTCTCTGCCTTGGAGGAGGTACTGCCCCACGGTGCCATTCTCATTCACCTCTATGCAAAAAATACCTATTCATTAGATCTCTGTGTGTGCACCTGTAACAAAGACTTCAATACACTTGTGAAGACTGAGGATTGCTTGTTGGAACCACTGTTTTTACATTTGTTCTGCATCGTAGTTGTCCCAGCTAAAGCAGCGTCTGCAGGAGGCAGAGGCGGAGAGAGACAAGCTGCTGGAGGAGCTGAAGGGAGGTCATGGTATTGGGGCCAGTGACTCTGAGGACATGGATGAAATGTTTGACTTCCCAGGTATGCAGTAAATGTGAGCATGTACTTCCCACGCCCTGGCAGGGGGCACGCACGCGCCTCCATCCATGTGCCCCTGCTATTCCACATGGGCTTTCCTGTTTGTCTGCCCCCATCAAGGAGGTGCACAGATTTATTTTTGTTGTTGTTGCCCTTGAACTTTCCCTCTAGAGAAGCTGCTCTCCAAGCGTTCCAGAGCCTCCCCTGCTCAGGATGAGGCCACTTCTCAAGGGGACGCGGACTCAGCCCGCCCCTCCCCTGCCCCTGCAGACCCAGGAACTGTTGCCGAGCTGCACAAACAAATAGAGGAACTGACCTCGCAAAACTCTGAGCTGGCCCTCAAAGTGCAGGTGAGGTCGGAGGGAGTACGACTGCACGAACACACACACACGCGCTCACACATGGTTGCGGGACTCTTTGAGGGAGGATGAATTGATAGTGAAGTGATTATTAAATGGTTTCCCAGGCAGAAGATGAAGCGTCTGGTTCGAGAGTGGCTCGATGCCTCTGACTCAAGCGTTAGTCATGACCACTTAAACTTTATGATGCTGCACTCTGGTGCGCTAATGCACTGAGGCACATGTGTTCACACAGGTATAAATAGAGCAGCATCAGATGGAGACATGAGGGCATTTTGTAGACATTCTTTGCTAACTGGGTCATACTGGTTGAAGCGCCGGAGTTTTTGTACTGTTGTGATTTTGTACTCTTTTTGATTAAAGGGTAGCTCCACCAGTTTTATAGATAGATTTCATTTTAGGGATCACACATTGAGATATCTGGGCTACTCTGTTTAGTATTGAGTACCTGCAGTTGATGGAACTCAACCACTTACAAGTAGCATTAATATTCATTCTGTTACCAGAGATGTTAATATTTTATGAAGGCGATAACCTCCACAATTTCCTCTCTGCCGTGTACAGATGCTGGAGATGTTTGAGAAGGATGACACAGACATGCAGACCTCCAGCTCGGACTTTGTCCCCTTAGTGCAGTATGAGACCCTGAGGAAGGAGTTCGAAGCCCTTCAGGAGCGCCTCTCTCAGGCCCAGGCTTCAGACGAGACCTCCAGTGCAGCAGGGGAGAGGTAAGACCGATTGATTCATGCGTTCTGGCACATTTATGACTGGGAAACTGAAGTAGCCATCACAGATCACATTCACTCAAACTCTGCTGTATCAGATCTGACCTTTGTTCTGAGATGTGCACGCCTTTGCTAATATCTGTTCCAAAAGTATCTGCTTGGGGCTGTTTTTTAAAAGTGCTGAGCATTTCTGTTTTCCTGCAGCACGCTGGAGGCTGAGCAGGACATCACGGGTTTGATGGTGTCTTGCCCTCTAGTGCATGATATTTCTTGTCTTTCTAACATCTTTGTTGCTTATCTACTATACTAAGGAATGATAAATAATGAATAAGAAATATGTTCTCATGTTTTTAATGACATTAAAAAGGTATAACTCAATGCAGTAAGTAAGTTATGTTCATGGTATGATGGCTATCAATTATCATATCACAATATACCTTCAAACCGGTTTATCGCTGCGACCCTAGTCCCTGTGCATTGATTGGACGAGGTTATTGTATGATGTTTGACATGTTTTATTTACTGTGTCATTGATGTGATTTAGAAGCTGATTTTATTGAGCTGAGTGCTTGAAAGATTGATCACCTTTGTCCTGTCCTGCAGGGGTGATGAGAAGTCTCAGGGAGGAGGTTCAGATGCAGAGAGTACCGAGGCTCTGAAGGAGAAGCTGCGAGTGCTGGAGGAGCAGTTGGCCTCCTCCCAGTCCGAGCTGGAGGAGCTGAGGGAGCAGATGCGCCTTGGGGTGCTCTCTGTGGAGTGCGGTGAAGGGGGTACTGCTGCGGCAGGTGGTGGGACTGAAGACGGTGGTCCGAGCCAAGAGGCGCAGCAGCTGAGAGCGAGGGTGACAGAGCTAGAGGAGGAGCTAGCTAAGAGACGGGGCGAGGCAGGGGGTCAGAGCGGCCAGGACGGTGACACAATCAAACAGCTGACAGAGAAAGTAGAAGAACTCCAGGCTGCTCTGGATCGCAAGGAGTCTACAAAACAAGAAGGGGAGAAGGACGGCGAAGGAGAGGAGACGGAAACAGAAACAGTGAAGAGCCTCCGTGACAAAGTGTCTGAGTTGGAGGCAGCCCTGGCACAGAGCAGGACGTCAGGGAGAGAGGGAGGAGCAGGAGGAGATGGAGATCAGGTCCGTCGTCTCCAGGAGCGAGTGGGAGAGCTGGAGGGGCAGCTGAGAAAGTGCGTGCCCCGCTCGGAGCTGGAGGAGGTGCAGGTGACTCTGGGGCTCCAGTGTGAGCAGCTGGCCAGGGAGAGGGCAGACGTGGCTCGGAGGCTCAACGATGCTCTCCTGGACCTGGAGAGACTCAGGCCTCCTCCCCGCGTGGATGATGAAGAGGAGGAGGAAGAGGAGGAGCACTCGGAGAGCTCAGAGCCCTCAGTCAGATCAGGTTTGCATGGATTTTCGTCCCACTTTAAGGAAGTTTTTTTGGGGTTCCAAAGAAAAACAAAAATTTCTACTTTTTCTGTCCAATCAGATCAGTCCAGACGCTCCCTGGCGGCGGTGAGAGAAGAACTGGAGGTGGCGAGGCAGGAAGCGGCCCAGGCCCTGGACTGTCTGTGTGCCGAGCGAGAGGGCCGGGCACAGGACGCCCTGCAGCTGAAAGACGCAGTGCCGCTCTCTAAGCACAAGGAGGCGCTGTCTGCGGTATCAGAGCAGCTCGCTCAGACACTGCAGGAGCTCCAGGAGGAGAAGACTCGGCGTGGTCAGGCTGAGGAGCAGGCGGCCGGACTGGAGGCCAAACTGCAGGCCATGGAGGACGCCGTACCCAAAGAGGAGCATGAGAAAGTGAAGGTCAGCAGGGGACCCTGAAACTGATCTAGAGTAGATTTTAATTTAGATGTTTCTTAAGAACGCATTCTGCTAATGAGTCTGCCATAGCTGCTGCTGTTCAGACTTTATCACATCAGGTTATCCTTGTGCTTCCTGGCTCCCTAGGGAGAGCTCCAGCGCTCCCTGCAGGCCAGTGAGAGCAGTGCCGCAGCAGCTCAGGAGGCTCTGGGCGAGAAGGAGATGGAGCTGAGAGAGCTCAAGTCCCAGAAGGCTGCGGAACAGGGTCTGATCTCCAAGGAGGATCACGAGGCCCTGCGGCTCTCGTTGCAGGCAGAGATCAACGCCGCCACGGCCCGCTTCAACGATCTCACTCGCAAGCATGAGAAGACCTGCACTGAGGTGTGTGTGTGTCGGTGCACGCATGTTATCGTCTCTGCTTTTCATAGTCCCTTCTAATGCCGTCTAAAGCCACATTAGATGTTATTGTGTCTGCAACAAAGTGAGCCGTGTTCCATGAAGGCCTCCTTCCTGCCTCTACATTATTCATATGTGTATTACTTTCTCTGTTCAGTCCCTTCCTTTGTTCCATTGATCCCACTGTATATGTCTTTGTCTGCCCCACTGAAGTAGGGTTGTATGAACATTATAGGCTCCTGGTCATAGTCCAAAAGTAACCCCCCACCTGTGTAGTGACAATCAGATATAAAAACTCTCTCTTTGTAAACTCAGTAATTCCCTCTGTGACTCAGGCTGGCACACACAGAGGTTTCATACAGAGGATAATATCTTAAAATGGGCTTTTATATACATCATGAACTGACTCCTGCTAAGTAGAAGGCATTTTATCAGAGAAACATGGCCTGAACACGTATCCAACATTTAGTGGTTGACCATCATTGCGACTGACCAATGACGCTGTTGTGATGTCATAGCTCTGACACTCATGTTCCCTAGAACGTCATGATGAATGTTGCTTCAGGACCATCATTTCAAATTATGAGAAAGCGACAAAAGTGGCTTTTTAGGTGAGCTGTTTGGGTTGAATACAGGACTCTCAACGAGGAGACTGGGTCTCTTATCTTAATTGGAATATATTTTTCTATTATTTATTCATTATTTTTAGTTTAGCGCTGCTTTTTTTTTCAAGACAGGCGAGGAGGAAGAGATGAGAGGAGATGACAGGTGGCACAGAGGCTCTGTTTTATCTCTGTACTGTAATTATTTTGTGCTAGGTATTTCTTGTTCATTTCACACGCTTGTGAATATAGCATATAAAAGGAGGCGAGGACTCTCGACTTTCAAAACGCTATATTATTAAGAGCTGTCCCAAAACTTTTTCTTTTTTCGCTTCTAACTGTTCATATCCAGACTGTACTTGTTGTACTGTACTTTGTCGTCTCTGTTTTCCCTGACTCGCATTCATTAGTTGCATTTACGGTCATGGAGCAGCAACGATTATGATGTTTCCAGACAAAAAAACAACACTGCGATATCAGATCATGCAACACATACTAGTATGTACATTTGCCCCGGTAATGTTACAAAGTCACACTTCCCTGAGACAAAAATACAGCGTAACATGGCGCCAAAAGCAAGTGTGTACAGATTTACTGCAGCTTGGTTTGTTGTATTTGTTTGCACTCGGGCTCGGGCGTACAGAGATCAAACGAAGCTGGAAATTCCCTGAGCAAAACCTCAGACAACTGTGATTTGGTGAAGAGATATTTTTAGGTTTCACTGAGCGAAAATGAAAAACAGGAATTATAGTTGAGAGAATGTTCATCTGCTAATCAGACCAAGTAAAGCATAATATTTTACTTTGGAAAAGACAATCAAACAACCAAACAGTGGAGAGACTTCGTCCATTCAGTGGTGTTTTTCTGTCTGTAACCTGTTGATCTCTTCTGTATAAGCACCAAACATAGACATCCTCGCTTTAGTGACAGGGTGCCACTGCTGGTTTTACTGCTCTAGGTGTTCCAGGTGCAGAGGGAGGCTCTTTTTAATAAGAGTGAGCGGCAGGCCGCGGAGTCCCAGCTGGCCACGGTGCAGCAGCAGCTGGCCGAATTACAGGCCAAATCCAGCCACATCCAGGAGCTCCACAAGGACATCCAGGAATCCCAGGGCCTGGTCAAGGAGAAGGACCGCAAGGTGAGAGTTCAGGAAGGCTCGCTGATTGAAGCAGCCATGAGGTGGCCGGGCTTACGCGTCTTGTCTTTGTGCAGATAACAGAGCTGTCCAAGGAGATTTTTCGGCTGAAGGAGGCCCTGGGCGCTCTGTCGCCTCCTCTGGGGATCACCTCCTCCTCATCCACCCATCATGGTAACCCTGGGCAGCAGGTGGCACTGCAGAACAGGATCGCCATACTCAGCCAGCAGGTCCAGGTGAGGAGAGCAGTGACACCTGGGACGTATGAAATGAGAAAGAAATATGATGTTTTCCAGACTTTACGTGACCGTGACATTTTCTGTGACCCTTTTGCAGGATTGGGAGAGAAAGCACAAGCAGGTGGTGACTATATACCGCTCCCATTTACTGGCAGCCGTACAGGTCAGTTTATTGTGCACAGTAGAGACCTCGTCATGGTATTTTTTCCATTCGAGTGAATATGTGTGTACTTGAAACCTGAGTTTTGAGCGGGAGCCCCATCTCAAGGTGGATCAGTGAAATCTTCTGCTGTGCGCCGGGCTGCACAGACACTCATAGTCTAGACTGTGAATGGCACTGACCGCTGGATTTGAATTAGTCCCCCTTTGTGGTGCAGACAATAAAGAGCGGGAGTGATCCGTCCACCATCTCTGCTTACCAGACAGTAAGAAGTGGATGAAATTTCAGAAGAGGTGCAGGGTAAAGGGGCTCGACTCGCTTTCTGCTTCTATCGGTTTCATCATAATCCACGACTAGGGTGTACGCGTTGACCGTTTCTTTTTGTCATGTAGGTTGTAATGAGAGGTATTGTTGACCTTTAGGAGAACGTTGGCAGGTTGGTAGAGGTTTTCATTGCAGTTTTTTCCAGACCAGACATGCAGCCTTCATCTGGACTTAAAGTGATAGTTCGGGTCTTTCTGCTGTGGGCTTGTATGATCTCTGGTCAGTGTGTCACTGGCAGCAGTAGTAGTGTTTCATGAGTACAACGCCCTGCTGCCTGCCGGCGCTGCACGCTGCTTCTCCACACTGGCGGCGAGATGACGGTCACCTACTGCCGGTGACACACTGACTACGGATAAGTACCTAATACAACCCCACATCAAAAGACCCAAACTATCACTTTAACACCTGCACATGTTTTGTGCTGGAATCTTAGAAACCTCTCTTTGATTTGGGGGCAAGGTTGGGTTTGGGTTAGACTGTCCAGTGAGGGTTTATCTATCTTCCTGGTACATCTACCTTTGATCAGTGTGCCAGGAAAGCTCAGAGGTTTTCTGTGAAATCTGATCGTATGAACAGGATAGAGAGGTAAAATCCATCTCCTGCTGGTGACCTTATGTCGCCAAAAAAAAATACGTGTGGTGGTTAAGAGAGAGACAAATTATTTGTTGATCCTCTTTGAAATGTGCCATGAATAATATTTATATGATCCTTGTCAATTTACAAGATAATCTTACAAGTCAAGAAAGTCGCAGTTTGGTTAAAAGATGGCGATTGTCACCATCATGGCTGTCACCTCGGCACAGAAAAAGTATTAAAAGGGTTCAAAATCACAACAAGTCTGAACATATATTGTACAGCTGCAGTTATGCGAAAGAAGAGTTGGCTGTACAAGGTTTTGGTCGTAGATTTCGGTGAACTGTTGGGTGTGTAGTATATCTCGATCCAGTGTATCTGCCTTGGCCAAACCTCTGCAGACACAATGTCAAATACAATGTAGAGCCTTCATTTTCTTATATCCTGTTTTGCTGCCCATCAGGGTCGAATGGATGAAGAGGTGCAAGGCCTGCTACTCCAAATCCTGAGAATGTCAAAGCAGGGACACTGAACCTTACGACATCTGCAAGTGTCTCCCCGCCTCCAGTCCCAGCACAGAGACCTGTGGGACCGACATCACTGAGACCTTGTCTAGGAAGCCAAATACAGCTGATCTGTGTTCAGACATCTGCATGTGTACAATACAGTAACATAAACAACAGCCAGACAGGGACATAGATAGAACTGTAGAGTGCCTTCATGGCTGGATTACTGAGATGACAGCAGCCTATAAGTCAGGGGTTCATGGCAGCAGAAAGTGAATGTGAGTCGTTATTTAGGAGATAGAATCAGGTGCATTGATTGTGTGACAAGCCTATTGATTTTGTATAACGTTGTTATAATAAAAAGCTTAAACTAACTGCTCTTCTGTCGATCCCGTTCTTTTGAACTTGCTTCATGCGCAGACACTGTAGACTGAACAGACTAGGTTTCCAAAGCCGCAGCTTCCACACTGTCCTTCACATCTATTTCTGGATGATGGGAATCTGAAGGCTCAGTTTGGCTGCAGCACATGTGCATGGAAAATTGGACGGCCGGGCATTAGCCGGCATATGCGAGGACTTACAAATGACAAAATACAAATTGGATTGTACCCTCTTTTTCAATTAGTTTTATTGACAAAAAGCCATTAAAGTTAATCAAAGAGGAAAAGATCTGAGGAATTCCTGAGAAAGCAAAAAGGAGATGTGAAATAATGAATCATTTGGACCTCACCAAGCGTCTTGCAGCTCACCTCATCTCTCTGTGCATTCATGAGGCAGCGGCTAAGAACAGTGGGGTTAAAGATATGTCGCTCATGACACAGAGAGAAATGCAAAAAAAAAAAAAAAAAGAAAGCATATGAAGTACCTCTAGTGAGAAAAATGCAGCCAACGAGCAGAAATACTCGAGAAATTAATAAAGTTTCACATTCCCCTGAGCCGGGACAAATAAAGGATTTAATTTCCAGTCCAAATCCCCCGTCTTCAACATCGATCACTGTAGACTCGTGCTAATAATGGCTTGCCTGTATGAACAGAAGATTCACTGAGGAGATTGTTGTAAGGGACGCACACGAAGACGACAGCAGCCATGACACAAAAAGACAGTATTACAAGTATAACAAGAGCAGCTTACATGACTGTTCTCAAGTATAAGAGCTTAATCATCCTGATGTTTGGTCAGTCACTCGTTGGCATGGCAAGAAAACTAGTGTTTTGCGTTAGGAGCATAAATGCACATTATATACACTCTGACACAAATGCCTGTTTCTGTAGTTATTAAGGCACTGAAGTGGAGGAGATACAGGCGTGGTGGGTATACTGAGTTTGTATGCAGAGTAGTTGTTTTTTTAACCCCAGACGGGGCGTAGTATTGATCTGAGTACAGTCCGACCAGTAATGTTCACAGGCTTACACAACACATACAGCACGGTCTTTAACAGATTATGAACAGCCCTTACGAACACAACCCAAATGACAGATATTTATGGTAGATGTGATAAAACGTTGCATTTTTAAGACAATGTACCGTATGTCCACATGGATGTCTATATTATAAGGAAGCTGGGAACGGCCGTGCTTGCATTTTTTTTTTTTTAACACCGTTATCTCAAGAAAACAAGCTTTGTTATCACATAATGGTGCATCAAAATCATTTCTTGGTGCGAGCTATTTTTTTAAGCACATATTTAACTAATTCTGCTATTAAAAATAATCAGGCTAAAATTGGTAATTGTCCCCAGCATCCCCAGTGTGAATGACACCTATGGTCTCACTACCTATAATGTCTATCAGAGCTCAGATGTGCTTTGCCTGCATGACCAGATGGCGTCGCGACAACTGCAGCAATTGATTTAACCTGAAAATGTCAAGCAGTACCCATTATTGATCAACACTGTAGACTGAACTTCGATCCTACAATCCTACTCATTATTATACACACTTTAACATTTAAACACTGAGTAGTGTGCGTAGTTTCTTTTTTCCATTTTCCCTCTCAATGCCTACAAGAACTCTTTTGGTTGCAGCCTACTGGACATTAACACATCTGCTTTAAGTTAAGCACTGTATGTCAGCCTCTCCCTGACAATAATTATGCATTCATCGCAAATCATTACGGAAATTATTCTTACAACAAATAGCAACGGTTCATAGAAAGTTGATATGATTTGCCTTGAAACTCCCAAACTGACCTCACAGAGCAGTGTGTGTACGTCACAGTCCACTCTTATTAATCTTATAAATTGTTTTTTCAGGATAAATGACCTCGTTTTCACCAGAAATTGGCCTGTTTTCTCAAGATAATGAGATAAATGAACCTGTTATCACGAAGAAATTAGCTTTGTTATCTCAAAATAATAAAACAAATAACTTTTGATCTCCAGACAACGGCATTTAAACAGTTATTGCAAGCACTGTCGTTCTCGCCTTCCATAATCTATAGATACGAGGAATGCATGTTTTTTTTTTCAAAAGTGAGATTTAGTGCCTCGATTATCATCGAGAGACGAAAGAAAAAGAAGAAGAGAAGGCAGAAGAATGTGTGGCTGTTATGTAAATCCAGCACTGAATGACGTTCAGCGTGTTTCCATTGTGCCATCGAAGAGTCAGGTGCTGCAGACCTGTGCACACGTAGCAACAAACAGTCTTTACATTCCAATGAAACAGACATTTCTTCACCTGTCTCTTAGAGTCACAGTATTTTCATTTCTTGCATTTTTACAGAAATGAACCACTGAGTAACCTGACATCAGTCATCTGACAACAGTATCTGTACCAGATAATAAGTGACAGTTTTGTTCTGGCGGTGTCCGTTATTTGTTCTGTGGACAACCTGTGGCCGACTGGTCGGGTGAGCCATGCTGCACTGGAAGCACTTCGCTATTACAGGCATAGTAGGACACAATCCGTATGTGATCTCCTGAAGGTGGGTCCTCTCGAAACAGTCGTGGCCTTCGTTGACAGTTTTCTGGCTCTGAGTCAAACTGTGGATTCTGGTTGGTTTGTTAGCTTGACAGCTGCATGCTGAGGAGTTTATGACGGATGAGGGATAGTTCTGTTGATCCTGGTCGGCAAAAGGCAGCGAAAGTACAAGAAGATGTCAGATGCCTCACTCTCCTCCTTAGCAGAATGGTTCATGGAAAGAAGGTATCAGTGGTGTCCTTTGTTCCTGATAAATATCCAACTGGGATGAACGTGTCCGTATTTGTGTGTCTGTGGTTTTTGCATGGGAACACAAAAAATCACCTGTGAAAAATAGAAGACAGTCGTTATGATGTTTACATTTACAGTAGTTAATAGAGTTCATACAGTATATTTTCTTTAACCAGTCGAATTCTTCTGAACATACAGTATTTAATAGAACTTAATTTACACACCTGATATCATGACAACATTACATCATTCTAAGTATCCCTTACACACGCTGTATACTGCATGCTTACCGTCCCATGCAGGGCCAGGTGGCTCACTGTTTCCTCCTGACCACCTGTTTGAGGTGCAGCTC
This sequence comes from Lagodon rhomboides, assembly GCA_039737535.1. Lineage (NCBI taxonomy): Eukaryota > Metazoa > Chordata > Actinopteri > Spariformes > Sparidae > Lagodon > Lagodon rhomboides. The sequence continues at coordinate 13,523,413 of CM077789.1, read as the reverse complement.
ACTCTCTGCTGCCACGATAGGCAGCTCGTTCTTCAGGTGGTATGAGATAAGGTGGCTTATGCTCTCAAATAACATGTCTTTGGTTCGGACCTGGATGGAGGACAGCAAAGAGTGTTTCCAGAATTATACAAAACAAAAATACTCTGCAATGAAGCTACAATAAATATGACTATCTTAATGATTTTCCTCCATTAACTTGAGGACTCAGACTCACCACTCCCTCTGGGTCCACCAGCAGCAGGTGTTTGGGCAGGCCACAGTGCATGCCGGTCAGCACATACTGCCCCTGGTTGGTGGTGCTCTCCCGCACCAGGAAATCTCCATCCCGGACCAGGAGTCTCTCTGCATCCCGTCTACTCATGCGGCTGTGGTACCAAGGCTCCCTGCGGAGCTGCTCTTCATTTGGAGCCACAGGGGCTCGACGGCGTGGAGGGCTAGGCCACTGGTCCTCCAGGACGTGGACGCCTCCGGCTGCAACAGACACACCGGACCCGACAGCTCCGCCACAGGCCTCGTGGAGCTTCAGGGCGTCCTCAAAGGGCCCTACAGAGACAGGTTTCACAAATACAAGTGTGGTCACTAGACAATATTTTCAAATAGAAAAAGTGAGTTTATCCTTATTATACCAGTCAGAATGTGTCCCTCTAACTCTCAAGACTTACTCATGTCGAAGAGATCCTTTTTGGGACTGTCAGGTACCCTGGCCCCTCTGTATCCTTCAGGACCCCAGGAATTCATGTTCTCCAAGTTCTGGGTGTTGACGTACTGATGCTCCTCATAATCTTTGCTGCCTGGCGGCTGACCGTCTGCACACAGGTAACCATCTGATGTCAGACCTGAGGAAAACCAAGAGTTCTCAATACACGTACATTCACATATATATATTTCCTTCATGTGCATGAGCTTTAGCTGTGTGAACCAAGTTTACTCTTTAGACATGTTGACATGTTCTTTGTGTGTGTGTGTGTGTGTATGTCTGTGAAATGTTTGTTGGTTTCTTATTTTCTGTCGCCCTCTAGTGGTCATAACTTTAAATATTTACATTTGGACACACAATTATAGTGTGGTTTATTTCCATAAATTAGCTACGATTATGAGTCCAAATACAACAAGTATAAAGTGGATGTGTAATGCTGATGTCATAATTAAAGACCTATTGCATAAAGCAACATATGCAATAGCATATGTCACATGACTGAACACAAGACTGAACAGTCTTTAAAAAGAATGAAGGAAGCTTCTCTCAATGTTATTAAATATAAAATGTCAGCTGCTGAGTGTTAACAGCAGATTTCTACCACTCAAAAATGTGTCTGAACCTTAGTCATTATATGATTATATCAGATGTCTGAATATTGTATTATCATTTTCACTCTCTGCTCATTGGAACTGTGACGACTCACTTGTCATTTAGTTTATAGCAGAGGTAGCAGAAGTACATGTACTCAAGTACTGCACTTCAGTACAATTTCAGGTACTTGTACCCATCCATTGTATACTATTACTACCACCATTAAACTTTTACCACACTACATTTTGGAAACCAATATTGTACTTACTAATAGTAATTTGTTTTTTTAATAGCACCCTTAATCTGAACATGCAGCCCAAAGTGCTTTTGTGCTTTTAATTGAGTAAGATTTGGAATGCAGTACTTTTACTTTAATTTTTACACCGTGATATTAATATTTTCAGTTAAGTAAAAGATAGGACGACCTGTTCTACCACTGGTTGCCATACTAGCCTGAATAAAAGATGATTCATAGAAGCAAAGTTTGACTGATTGAAAAGCTTGATACATTTAGTGGATAATACATTAAGCTTGGTTATTTATATTCTAACCCAATTTAACTGTTTTTTTATGCCAATTCAGTGAAAGTGGTGAATATTAATATCATTATATCATAAGAATAAAAAGGCTAAATAATTTGTTAATATTGTTTTTTAATGTTACTGAAATCAAATCAAGGACTTCTCCTGAGATGAGGACCATTACAGAAACCTGTGGAAATAAATCCTCTTTGTATCCTTAAAAGAAGGCGGTGGTCTGCACTGCATTCCTCCGCAAATTTAATAAAAATAGTCTGTGAAGATTAACTATCCCAATAATACGAATGGAATGCAGAGAATCTTGAGGACGCTCCAAACCTCCCTCCTGTTGTGTCTCGAGCCAAGTCTTTTATCTTTTTTTTTTATCTTATCCTGATTCAAAAAATTCCTAAGAATCTTAACTCTATCAGGGTGATCTTGAGAAGGGTGCAAACGATGTGCCAGAAGGAGAGTAAGCATCATTCAGGGCACAAAGTGAGGCGACGACTGTGAGTAGACTCACCCTCCAAGTCCATCCAGAAAACATTCAGTTTATTCTCCATTAAACCCTTTTGTTTAGCTAAACACTGAAGCTCTGTATCAACTAAGGTGATAAATCTTCTCTCTGACACCCTAGTGAGAAAATGTTCCAGATGTTATACCTGTGTGTTGCCACAGGGTGTCTCACCTGAGCCGCCCGTCGTCTCAGTGTCCCAGTGAAGTTCATAGCACAGCTGGCCAGGGGGGTAAAATGCCTGATCCCTCCGAGCAGTAGACCCCATCTGCAGACCCACAGACAGACCAGAAGAACACATCCTAAACACATTTGTATCTTCATACCTGAATGGACGACTCTCTCATGTCTTGTCCCAACATAATGCAGTTTTGAAGCACTCTATTTGAAACAGTAGCTACAGCGCGTCACCATATGTAGAAAAACAAGCTGCGGGGAGAGAGCGATGATTTCTCTCACCCAGTAAAGCACCAGAGGAGCTCAGGGCTCTTTATCTAATCACATCTATCTTTGGCAATTAAGGTGCAGGCACATCAGGAGGACAGTTATGGAGTATATTTTCATGCTCCTGGTGTGCGATTCCATGTAAACAATACGGGGATGGAGCAGAAAAACACATCATTCACTGGTTTATGAGGGAGGTATGGCTGTCATTTTTCAGGTAGAGGTTAGTCGTGCATTACTTGATAATGACCAGATGTAGATTTGATCACATCTGTGATAATGTTAGATGGTAATGTAGCATCTCATGCTCACATTGTTGGCAGCACTGGCAGGCTAAGACTACAACACAAGGGCGTAGGTCTTATTTCAACATTGGGGCGGACTAGGGCTGGGCAGTATATTGATATTATATCGATATCGTGATATGAGACAATATAATTTGAGATATTGTAAAATGGTAATATAGCGTATTGTGTCTTTTCATGGTTTTGTAAACTTACCAGACTGTTCTACTTGTTCTTTTACTTGTCTTTACCCAGTTAGTCATTATGTCCACATCACTGATGATTATTTATCAAAAATCTCATTGTGTTAAAGATGCAATATGTACGAATAGGCCACCTGTAAAAATTCATACTCAAAACAAATAGGGGGGCAGCATATCACCAGTGTAATCGCTAACTGCTGCTAACTGTAGTTGCCAGTAGCTAGTTAGCTCAGTTAGCCATGCCGCTAGTGGTTCGAACTGGGAGCTAGGGGACCAGGAGACTGTTGGTGTTTACATCGATAGCACAGGAGCTTTGGACCAGGTGGGGCCGCAGCTAGCCAGTTAGCATGCTAACTTAAGCAGATATCTCTGCAGCACAAAATATAGACATCAAAATGTCTGCGGTAGATACGTTTAGTTATTTTGTGTATGTTTTCAACTAGAATTCTTACATACAGCGCCTTTAATCCTTTGTGAAAGTTTTAAAATACTCCGTAGACTCACCTGTGCTGCCGTCTTGCTCTGCGGTTGGGTGTGGATGTGGCCCAGCAGGGCTCCACTCGACCTGAGCCTGGAGTCCACCACTCCCCCGATAGGAGGCTCCTTCCCCGGGATGCTGTTGTAGTAATCATGATCCGAGAAGTCCTCCTCCTCCCCCCACATCGGCTCTTCTGTCCTGACAGACCTGGAGAACAACATAGGTGTATACCATGTGTGAAAGGATGCATTTTATGCCTGTCCTCAACTTCACCTGAATGTCTAAAAACATACATAATCAATACCACAAATTCTGTAATCTAAACATTAATTATGCTTCATATCATGATATTAATAGTGGCCCCTAAAGATCTGGGTTCTCAAATGGATTCAGTCTGATCAAATGACATCTCTACTTCCGAGAGTGATCTATATGAATCTGCTGGAGGTTTATATAGATCCCCAGAGCGGCTGGCAGCAGGAAGGCGGTCATTTGCAACCAGAATAGAAAACAGTCTGAGGTTCCTCCTGTGTCTTGCAGTGGCATCAGTGCAACACCTGAGGTTCGGCCGAGAATATCTGTGAGGATCGATATTATAGGATGGATTCTGAAGTAATACAAGAACAAACTATCATGTCTCTTTGTAATAAATAACAAAGGAATCTGAGAGTTGTCCAGTAGATCAGGTTTTTGAGGTGGAGAATGTAACTTAGATGCCCGGTCAGTGTTTGTGTCCAAGTATGACTGATACATAAAACCATTGCCTCTTCCTCTGGGTGTCAATCATCCCAAAATAGCATTTGATTCTTCCCTGAAGTTTGCCGCAAGTGTCAACAAGTTCAAAGGACAAGTTCACAGAAAAATGAAAGTTCAGTTATCATCTACTCACCCACATTTTGTTGAAAGTCGGGCGAAGTTTTGTTGCCCACAAAACATTTCTGGAGCTTTATGTTAAAACAGACTTACAGCATTTACTTAAAAAACCTGAAGTAAATGGTGACTCTATTCAGCTTCTGCGATGTAATCCAAAATCCAAGCCTCCAGAAGCCCTGAGTTCTCAAATTGATTTGAAAGGTCAATATTTACAACCATGAAGCGTGGTTGAGCTGATACCTCCACTTCAGACGGGGTGTGTGCTAATTTACTTATCTTAGAAGCTACAGTGATAATTTTGGTTTAAAGAAGGGCGTATGTAACTTCTCTTTAAATCAATTTGGGACCTCGGGGCTTCCAGGGACTTGAATTACTCCAGATTAGTTGAATGGAGCTGTTTCAAAATCCCCAACTACTTAAGTTGTTTAGGATAATGCTGCAATTCACTACATTCACCTGACTTTCCATCAGTCTGACTGAAATTTCATTTTAGGGTCAACTGTTCCTTTAAAGCTTTTATGTACTGTACAAGTTGTATTGACTTTTATATTCTATAAATCATATAAGTAGTGTAAAAGTATGTTTTGGCATTATGCTGTAGGGAGAGAGAGATATGCTGCAAATCAATATTGAGGCAGGATGCCACATATCAGGAGGACAGTGACAAAACCTCTTGGCACGTTACCTCTCCACGGACGCCATGGTTTTGGGTGGACTGTGCAGATACTGTTTGAACTGCAGCTCGAAGGCCTGGCCGATGGTGCTGATGACACCCTGGGCTAAACCATCCGAGCACTCCAGGATGTGACACGCTGGAGGAGACAAAAACAAAAGAAGAAGGTTTTTCCAGCTGCCACATACTCTTGGGTCTAAGAGACTTCGTATTAATTCCACTATTCAATTTTATTGGAAGTCTCCAAAACACTAAATATTTAGTATCTTTGGATTTTATCTTGCTTAAAAATTTTATTAATTTATCTTCTAAACCAAGAAATATGTCATAGTAAGATCTACTTTCATATCAGGAATAACTTGTACGGAGAATGATTTTGTTTCTAAATGGAAGATATGCTATAATGTAGCATATTCAAAAAGCTGAAACTTTTTTCGGGGCATACCTCTCTGATTCACTGGGTCTTTGGCCACATACGCAACATAATCAGGCGTGTCCTGCAGCAGACAGGGAAAACGTTCAATTAGAGCGGATAGATTAGACCTATGTAACTGAATTAATCCCATTGATTCTTTGGTCATGAGATAGGAAACCAGTAGGATGGCGTCTAGTCAGATATGTGCAGTCTGCCAAAATGTCCATTTCAACAACAACAACAACAACAACATAAAGTAGAGGGTGCAGTTTAACGCTGCACTCACTGTGTCTCCCCCAGAGGCGAATGAGATAGACTGCATGGGATGGTGCGCGATCACCTGAAAGAGACAAGTGGAGAAAACAGAGGCGGAGGTTTGACATTATTCTGCTTTTATACAGAGACGGAAGAAGCAATACTACACTGTAAAAATACTGTTACAAGTATTTCAAAATCAAGTAAAAGTACAAAAGTATTAGCAAAAGCATATTAGCATATTAGCAAAGTGGCTCATTTAAGACTCATGTATATCACTTGATTATGATTAGTAGCAGCTTTTAAAGGTGGGGCTAATTTGAATTACTTTATACGCTGTTGGTTAGCTTACCCTATAACAACACATCATCATTTATTATCTGATCTATCCTCTGTTTTATTAATCTAAATCTGAAGTAACTAAAGCTATCAAACAAATGTAGCGAAGTTAAAAGTACAATACTTGCCTCTAAATTGTTTGTATTGTATTGGCTTTTGTATTTCATCATCAGATCATGTGGATATAGACCACAAAGGAATAAAAATGAAGTCTCAATGTTTCAATGAAGTACAGACCAGGGTAAAAGTTAGCGACACTTATACACTTTAGTAGCAGTTAAAGTTTAGTATAATTATTAATTAATCAATGTATCATTCTTTTACAACACAAAGTTGTACAAAGAAATGTGGCCAAATTATCAGTCTGATCCTTGGACAGGTGAACATGGTGGTTTAGCGTCATACCTGCCGTGTGGTGGGGATGAGCAGACTGAGGCCATCTATGGAAATATTGACTGCGATGCTCATGCCTGCAAATCGCAGGTTACTCTTCCCCATGACAGACTGGAGAGCTTTGTTCAGGGCCTTTATGAAGGAGAGACAGAAAGAATACAGTGGAAATACAATCCCGTATTTTTACATTCATTGAAAGAAAAATGTAATTCCTCCAAACCATATCATTTATCATATCACTTATCATATCCTATACTTCAGGGAGAATCACATGAGGTGTCATGTATACCAATGTCAGTTTCATACAGTCTTGAGTTTTTTTAAATCACTGTGCAACAACTTCATGTTGTTCTCCAGCAGGAAAACAATATATATTGCACTTGATAACAATAATGAAACATAATGAAGTATAATGAAACATGCACAGTAGGATCAAATTATACTATTAACCTTCTTCCTCCATGCTCCCTTTCCGCCTGGCACAGCCTCACACAGCCTGTTGATGGCTTCCCTAATTAGGGGAATGAACAGAGGTCAAAGGTCAGACTATAGTGGGACACGCTGGTCACTGATCAAATGGCTACAGGGACACATTTATAATCGGACATTCACACTGGTTCCTGTTAACTGCGCGGCCGAATACTAACGACCCAGTGGCGACAATCTGAGGAGATAAATGGAGATGAGGGGTTTCACACGTTGAGCCGGTGTTTAAAAAAACTGCTGCATCACAATGATGGAAAAACCTGAGGTTAAACATGAACAGAAGCTCTGTTTTCCCTCCCCTCAGGCTGAGGTTAAAGGCCACAGACCCATCACAGTTCAAAGGTCAAGAAAAGGTTTCCAGAAGGTCTGTTGGTTTGTAAACGCCTTCTTACCGCTGTTGTTCACCGCGCTTACAAAGAAAGCATCTGCCATCATCAACAGTGTTTATCAGCCTCATATTGAAGTCCCTGTTGGATCATAATTTGAGCCAAAATAAAGTGTGTAGCATCTGTGCCGTTCCACATAATCTTCTGCTTCTTTACGGCACCATTATTCAGCTTTATTTTCCACAGTGTGATTCTCTGCGCAGATTTGTTACCACTTTGCAGTGAAGCTGCCATAACTCCTGGGAACGGCTGCCTAATGGGCGTTTAAAGCTTCTGTCCCCTGTGTGTGTGCGTGCGCGTGTGATGGCGGGAGTGAGGCATAATGTGGATTTGAGGCTCGTGCTCTCGCTGCCAGGGGACAGCGGGGACAGCAGTCAAGAACCCAGCTGCCCCTATCAAGTGGCTCGTAAATATTTAAAAAGCAGCGTCCCGGGCCCCGTCTCGAGTAAAGGTCTTCTCAGGGATTTTTGAAAAAACACCACGATGTTGGAATGACTCATGCTGATGAGAGGGCAGACTGAGGGGGGAGGAGGAGGGAGGAGAAGGAGGAGAGAGATGGGCTGTTGTTGTTGTTGTTTTTGTCTACAGCCTCGGCATCTTCCCTGCTATAAAATGCCAGGCCTCATTATCGGCAGTGTTGCTGTTTAACACGGTGACACATAGAGTGCTGCTGGGTGAATGCACCTTCTTCAGCTCCAGCAGCTGAAGTGCATTTTTTAAATTCTGATACACATTGAATGTTTTTTTCTGCTTTTTCTAGGACTAGACATCAGCGGAGCTGAAAAAGAAAAGAAATGAAAAGAAAAGAAAAGAAACGCCAGCTCGGGATGCATAATAAAGGCTCTTACTTTAAAGGTGCACTCTGTAGTTTTGGTGTACAAAAAAAAAAATCTTCATTGACTGATTTTTTACACCTAAACTAAATAAACAAACTCTCTTCATTTTCACGATGAAGAAACTGAATAAACAAACTGACCTTAAATGACACTGTTTCATATTGTTTGACTTTGTTTATATGTGGCGGACCCTGCCACCCACCTAGCTTCAAAGAGTCTTCTGGACCTTATTTTCCTCAGAGAACAGCTTCTTTATTCAGTAATCGGAAAAAGAGTTTGGATTTTTACCTCATTAATATTGTAAATATTCAAATTCTGAATTTGAATTTCTTCTCCAAAACTACAAAGTGCCCCTTTAAACTACTGTTCGTTTGCTAGATTTGATTAAGACAGTGAATCATTGATTTTCTAGTCTTGTGGGACAGACGGCCGGTACCGTGTTCCCCAAGGAATCGGAGACCCAGGCCTTGTGCCGTTAGCGTCACTGGAACATTTGGAAGTCTGTTATTGAAATACTGCCTTACACATGCTGCAGTGAACATAAACTGAGGGAAAGCACGATGAAAACTAAATATAAAGTCAAAACCGCAAGGGCGCAAAAACAAAACACATTTACCATCAATGCACTAGAATGTAATGATGTCATACTACAGCTTACTCTTGGTATGGTTTCTCCCTTTGCTAATGTTTTTCTTTTGAACTCTCCTCCTCCTCCTCCTCCTCCTCCTCCTCCTCCTCCTCCTCCTCAAGAAGTTACAACCGCAGACATTATCAAGCAGGGCGCGTTCATGGGGACCACTGCAGCTTTCCACGGTCATTAGCAAACATCATCAATAATAGATCTCCCTCTCTATCACTCTATCTCTGCCTCCTCCTCCTCCCCCTGCACTTAAGCCTTGGATGCACGGCGGGCTCCGATTACTGCCGATCGATCGCGGAGGAGAGAGAGGAGGGTGAGAGACCGGGAGGAGGGAGCAGGGGGAGCGCAGTTCTCCCATGAGGCCGAGGATCGCAAAGAACCCTGCTTTTAACAATAACATCACATGTGGGGCATGGAAACACGCCGGCAGAAACATATTCAGACCCCTGAGGTTGTATACATGAACCTGCAGCCCCTGTGCCACTGAGCACATACACAGTAGTTTTGTTTGTCTCTTAACTGGGACAAACACCACTTTGATTCACATTTTTTATACTTGCATTGGCACTGCGCTTCCACGGCAGCTGACTGAGCTGGGTTTGATGAAATGAACAACTCGAATTTCTAAATTGTGTTGATGTCGATGAAACACGCTACAGGTGTGACTTTCTGTCATTCACCAACTGTAATTGACATGATAATAAGAAAATGACAATCTCACAGTCCAGCACTGGCACACCACTGCTGGTTATTTGATATATCAGTGGTTGATACTTCAGTAAATCCTATACATCTTGGATCAAATTCAATAGAGATGGTCACCAGCTTACCTCGTCACCTGAGTCCGCGTGTTGAAGTCCAGGGAACGCATTGACTTCAGTACTTCAATGCAGCCCATGTACTGCAAAAAGAAAAACGAGTTTTAAAATGTGACAGATTTTGGTGGAGATTAAAAGCTACTTTGAATATGACTTTTAAACTTGGTGTGTGACATATCGTTAATTCAGTAGTGACAATTTTTCAGTTGTACAGATATTAACATCAAAGGAGTGAAAACATTTTTTATTCAAAAAATAAAAGATTAGTTATCTTAAAAATGTAGGATCACAACAAAAGACAATGTTGCAAAAAAATGACCCTGCTTCCCGAGTACACTAATTTGCACAGCAAGCACAGTGTGTGTGTTTTAATACATGAAGGGCTCCCAAGAAATATAAAAAGATATGGGGGCCTTTCTTTACCTACTCAGAGAAGATCATCTGCCCAGAAATCCCCAAATAAGATCCCATTGAATCATATTATAGTTTTTTACTTATCTATGTATTTTTTCCTCTTCTTTTTTTCTGTCCTGAGGGTTGAGGTTATTGTGCTTACTGTGAGATATGAAAAACTACCAAGCTGACTGTTCCTGTAGTTGCTATGTATGTACTACCACCTGATACTGTCACTCACAAAAGCGCTAGCAATTTGGCAAAAATCTTAAGACGAAGAAAAGAGTATTTATGTAATCGTCAATTGGTACGCATGACTATTTAATATCAGTACATCCAGATCTAACTCAAATCCACATATAGGCCATTAAAGTGTACTCCAGCCGGCAGCAGCCAGCTGAGAAGCTTCCTGATGGCTGTCAGGTTGAGGTGCTAATGGAACCTTGACTAGATTAGCGGCACTAAAAGCTCCAAATCATGGACAAAAGGCAGCGTCTTGGGCCTCAGGGGGATGATAAGGGTGTGAGCGTGTTTGTGGATACGATCAGTGTATGTGAGGATGTCATGGATGTATCTCCATTGTGACTGTGACGTTTACGTCTTTACATTTCTGTAATATCTATACAGTAAGATGCAGGGCTGTAAGTAATACGATTTTAGAATCATGGGAAATTAGTTTTTCACATTATTGTGGATAACTCAAAAAACAACCTTGACTCTAATGATGTCTACTGCCTTTGTATAGTGCAATGTTTATATAATAAGTATATGTGAAGACTACCCTTCTGACTGTAGCACTTTTACAGCATTGATTTAAATGTGACCACTGATTTTGAAATTATTAGCGACTGCTATTGCTGTTTTTCACCTGTTTGAAGAAATTCCAGGTTCATAACTTTACCATGGGTTACTACTAGAATAGGTTTATATGCTTACATTCTGTTTACATGCTCAAAAAACACATCAGTTTTCTTCTATTGTCCCCTGCAGCAGCACTGTATTCGCCCTCTGTCTGGAACCAGTGTTTTAGCTCCTGTCTCTTTAAGGCCCCACCTCCTGAATGCCCAGTCTGCTCTGATTGGTCAGCTCACCCACGCCTGAGCCAGCACCGCTGACCGTATCTCCGGTCGGCTCTGTCATGTTTTCAGCTTCTAGTTAGCTTCACTTCTATTGTGAATAGAGCCATACATTATCACATGTGTGACACGGTGACGTACTGTGATGTCACAAAGTCACAGAATTAAAGGCGGGACTACTGATGAGGCGTTCCAGGAGCAGTGTTGCAGAGAGGAGCTTCTGTTGGTGCAGACTTTGGGCTTTTTAACTTTCAAGGCCTTCTACATGCACAAGTACCTATAAAAAACACTGGAGGAAAGGAGGAAGGGTTCCCTTTAAATCTCATACAACATTTAGTGAGGTAAAATGCTTCAGTTTAGCGAGGTAGACGGCTTCAGCAAATACATGTGTGTTTGTGATTTATGGACCCAGTTGGAAACTAATTTGGTGCCACATAATTTACATCCTCTCCGACAGCGTTTTGGCTCAGTCACATTTAGAGCAGTTTCCAGGATTATCAGTAACCGCCACAAACAGCAGACGGACAACACGGAAGAGAGAGAGAGAGAGGAGAAAGACGGAGAGAGAGACAGAGAGCGAGAGCAACCTTTGAGCCTCGGAGCTTAATGAGCCTTCTAACCAGATTTGGAGATGGGGGGAAGTCTTCCATCAGGAAAATTGTCTCTCTCTTTTTTCTTCCCCCTCTCTCTGCCAATGCCCCCATTGTCACACACTCATCTGCTGATACAACGCATCCCCTCTTCTATCACCCTATCTGCACTCCTATCCTTTTGGCCGAGTCTCCAGCACACTCTTCCTAGGACTACAGGGACATTGGCTTTCCAAGAAGCATTCCTCAGAAATCTAATAACTCTACCATTCAAACTTTGTTGCATCTTGGCTGCCTTCTTTGAGATACATGACAGCTTGTTTTATTGTTTATCAGTGCAGAAAATGTCCTCAACCAAGTTTATTGGCTAATATTTTCTCATTTTGCCGGGCAAGGTCAGGGAGCGTGCCTGTTGTGTAAGGACGGATGGGCAGATACTAACAACTGGATGTTGCCAGCATCAGTAACGTACAGCTTTGTCTTGTTTGTTTGCGAGAGGTAACACCGAGGTGCATTTTTCATGTGGTGGACAGTAAAGTTCCCTCTAATTTCATACTTTTGTGCACTGCTCGCGGCAGATTTCAGACCACATAATGGACTCACTGCACCGTGAAAAGACCTTTCTGGAAACTGCACCAACAGCAACAAAAAAACTATATTACAGACATTCAGGTTTTTAGAGACATTGTAAAATGATAGCAGTGTGCGGCTGCTTCGGCAGCTGCAGGGCTTTGTTTGATGGCTGCTGCAATGTCCTGGCTGTCAAAGATGGCAGATGTAGGCCAGACACAGGGCCTGACAGAGAGAAAGTGTAAAGGAGGGAACCAATACGAAGAATCATATTTGTGTCTTTCCCAGCAGAGGAGTGACTGCGTGTGACTGAGAGAGGGGGGAGGCACTGACACAGAAATAGAGGGAGAGAGAGAGCTGTGCACTATGGTCGCTATGCTGATTAAAAATGGCACAGCTCAGCAGAAATCTACTGTCACTTTGACACTAACACATGCATCTCCTCCCCTGCATAGATTTACCACTGGATTGCATGCGTAGCGCTGCTTTAGCTGTCGCGGAATGCATCTCAAACATTGGCTTACACCTAAAAGGATTGCAATGCACCTCCAGATAAGCTGTTAAAAGCTCAATTAACCGAGATATCAATCAAATATCAGAGCAGCGCTTATTATGTTATGTATCTGGGAAAGCCCTGCACGGTGATGAGAGCTCATTATCACCGGACCCCTCCCATACCGTCCTCTCCGGCATCACATGATGCAAATGACTGTGATTAACTGTAATTGAATATAGGAATGAATGGTGCCTGTATAATACCATTAGAACGTGTGCTCGGGCCCCAGACGGAGCTAATCAAGAGCCATATCATTAGTTTCTGGAGGAGAAGGAGGAAGAGGAGGAGGAGGAAGGGGGAGAGCAGTGCAAGAGGGGTGGAGGTGAACAGGCGTGGAGGGGAGATCATTGACATTGACGTCAAGCAGTCTGCTCGGGATGGTAACCCTTTGTAAAACAAACAAATCATAAGCACGGTCAAGATGGTTCAGCAGGGGACACAATTCCCTTTTTTTTTAATTTACGATCATCGTTGTCTCTCTCTGTGCCATCCACTTTCTTTCTGTACCCAACGTTTATTTAGAATAACAACGACACAAAGAGTTTTTTGCATTCTTTGTCATTAAAACGCACTATGATGACACGAACCATGATGAAGATTGGGACTGACTCTGCTGAAGGATTGTAAATCACACTGCCTCGAGTGACTGTAAACAGTCCTGAACCCTCACAAAGAACACCACTCCCACAAGCTCACAATGGGCGCTCACATGCAAACATACACTATAAATACAGATGGGTGTTGTTTTTAAGTATAGTACATGTTGCATACGGTAAACAGTGCAGCAAAAATAATGATCCCGACTCCAGCCTGCGTACATAATTCCATGCTCTATCTTTCTCCACCCTGACGCCTGTGTGTGTGCTATCCTGACGCAGTCTCCCGGCAGCCACACCAAGCCATCTATCTGGATCAAATTATGTATTCCCCGAGCCCGCGCCACATGAGCTGCATAACAAACTGCCTGGCACTGTGGTGTCCTTTTGTTTCCCACCCAGAGAGAGCAACCTTTAAATGGGATCATTAGTATCATGTGGTTCACAGAGTCCTGTGAGGAGTTAATTAATATCTTGGCGCCAGAGAAAGAAAAGTTATTTCAAAACAAACTCTGATTTAAGAGGATGTGCCTTAACAAAAAAAAAAGTTGCCACTGACTCACCCTGACTATATAAGAGGCCCCTGGTCCTGCAATCTTCTTGTCAGGGTGCAGCCAGCCTTGAGAGGGTTTGTGGATGAAGCTACCCTTCTGGGTGAAGTCCTCTCCACCAAGCCACATGCCTTCGACCCTCGTCCTGCGGTTCATTCCGGACCTGGAGCTGCTGGAGCCTCCGGGGCTCGCCATGGCCTCTGTGGCCCCAAAGACGTGGCCCCCTTGACTGGCAGAGTGCGCCGCTGCAACTGCTCTCTGCCCTCGGATGGCCTGCAGGGAACAGGGGGTCACGCAAACAGGATCACAGGAGTTAAGCACCGCTGCGAGACTGGCCACTGGGCCACTAGCTGAAGTCGCACTGCTCGCCCTCTGTGAAGACGAAGAAAGAGAGACAGCGGCCTGGGAGGGAGCCGCTGCTGCCTTGCCCGAGTCCTTGCTAGAGCTAGAGCTGGAGCTGGAGTTGGAGGGGCTCCGGCTGAGCAGGGAGTTAGAAAACTTCCACTGGGGCATCTTAGGGATGAGCATGCAGAAGGTAGTGGTGGCATCCTGTTCCCCATCCAGGCAAGGGGAGTCGGCCAGGGCTGCAGCACCGGCTGCTGAGGATGATCTGTCACTGGGATCCAGAGGAGGCAGAGGGAGGCTCGGGGTGGAGGAAGGGCCCACCGGTGTGGCCACAACTTTGCCGCTCATGGCTAGGCTCTGCATCAGGTCGTCAGAGGAGGTCACAGACTCGTTGCGAAAGCGGCCATACTTTGGCTTAAGGAGCATGCCCGGAGGAGCCGCCCGAAGCAGGAGCTGAGAGGGGGGGATAACTACCAGAGGATGAGGGGGAGGAAAGGGGAAAGGGGGGAGGGGAGGGGGGGAGAGGTGTAATGGATGAAGGGGAGAAAACTAGAGGGAAGATCTTCCAGGTGGAGTCCTATATCCTTGTCAACTGAACGCTGTCTGGTCCTCTCCCGGTCACGCACACACACTGTCCCACTCTCATGCCACTCTCCTCGGTGTCTGAGCTGGCCTGCTTCCTCTCTCTGCCTTAGGCAGGCTCGCTCGCATGCTCCCAGTCTCTCTCTCTCTCTCTCTCTCTCTCTCTGTGGATGATGTCATTGGGTCTATTAGCCCTGCCCTGCCCGGCTGCTCTCAGACTGTATTAGCTAAAACACATCTGCCTGAACCACCCTGCTCTCAGACACACACGCACACACACACACACAACTCGACAGAGCACCTCCTTTTCTTCTATATAAAGGAGGTTCTGCAAATGAATACCCTGTGTCAGTGTACGTTATCTTTAGACTAGGTTAGCTGCAGTAATATTATAAATCTTTCAGACTGAACAATGCGATCAATGTATACATTAAGACATTAAAAACAACTGTGATATTAAGGTTATAGATTAGATTACATCACTCTGGAAAGATTGGTTTCAGAAATGAAGTAGGGTTGAGATGGTTGCCCAGTATTTGGTCCCCACTATCAATGTATTTTGTATTTTTAATTTATGACTGTATTTGTGTATTTTATCTGTCTGTATATTTTGCTAATTTGCAATAAGCATTTGCCGTAATTGGTCTCCCTAAATAAATGTTTTGTGGAAAGCTTAAATAAGCTTTAAGCTTTATAAAGATGTTCTTTTAATTAGGGCTCCAGACATTTTTTTCACACTGGTTGGACTAAAAGTTAGGTGCATCAGCATATATTTTAGGTGCACCGAATTATAGATTTTAATTTAATTTCTTAACATATTAAATCACATGGAACAAGAATCTAACTCTGAAAATGTCAGGCACACCGGTGCAAACAATGAGTGTCTAGTGTCTAGTTTGGTAGATTTTTGGGTGCATGGGAAACCAAAATAGTTGCAACCCCCCCAAAAAAGTAGAAACTAGAATGGCACTCAGTAGAGTGCATACCTCTGCCAAGGCCCAGCTGTCCCTTTTAATTCATTTAAGCCTAATCTAATATCAAAATCAATGGCCCTCACTTTAAATTTTAAACCATCAATAACTGCTACAGATCTAGGATCTGCATCAAAATGTACTCACTCAGATATTTTCACAGGATACTTTTTTTCATCAAGGGCCATTACTCCCTCAGAAATTAAAGAAATTGTTGTAAAGGGACTGTGTGCCTGAAAACATCCACCCTGTCCCATCTGCCTGAATTCTCTTCTTAACTTCCCTCCCATCCGCCTCCCCGGAGAGCAATCAGCCGTCTCAGCACGATCCTTCCAGCTCCTCGTGCCGTCCTCATCCCCTCCCTCATGCCTTTCCATTCCTCACTGAAATCCTTTTCCACTCTCTCTTCTAATTCACCATTTTCACGTACAATTCCGCCTTGAACAAAGTGATGTGTAAGGTACGCATCAGCAGTCGGGATTCTCAGTGTGACACACAAAGTGGGTTAAGCAGGGATTTGAACTGTGCGACTTTTATTTACCCTTTGTGGTGTCCAGATCAGGTGGGAGCGAGTGCAAGGTGTTAAAAAAAAAAAGGGGGGGAAGCTGATGTCACCTATGTCAGGAATGATCCGCCATAGCCACACAGGTTATTCAGTTTGGGAGAATAAAGCAGAGGAAAAGTGACATTAAATGCTAAAAGTACAGGTTCAAAAGCAAGCATCTGTGAATGATGTCTGTATTGATTGTGAAATAACAGTCAGGGTCATCTGTTAGGCAAAAAGACAGGGGTAATCTGCTGACTGAATAACGCCACCTACGCAGACAAGGAAAGGCTCATTATGTTCCTGTCAATTGTTTCAATTCAATAAAGCAAGTCATTACATCTTGTTTGTCCCGTAATCAGTCTGGAGAGTGGTGTAAAATCCCGTGGTCCGTCCAACAAAATCGGACTCAATAACAGCACAGTAAGGAAAAAACAACACTCATTAAAATATGTTCAAACTGTGCAGTACCCTGAATGCAACATTATTAAACCACGTTATTTAAAAAGGCACCAGAGGAAGGAAGCTTACCTATATGGAGAAAGACTGACTTCGATCATAGGAGCTGTAGTTACAGCTGAAAAACCTACACACGCACAAACAAATGAACCATCAGAGAGGTTAGCATACCACCGCCGCTGACATCCCACCTTCGTCCACACAGCCAATCACTTCTTGTTTGTTTGCTCTAACTTGTTTGTACAAGTTACTGATAAACCAGATGGAATCAGTGCATGTTGACAGATGCACAAGAAGCTGAACCTCCTCACTGCATTCTGTCCCCTCGTCTGTCACAAAACAAATAGCTGATCCGCCGATACACTCTATTATTACCGCATTACCTCAAACCAAACTAATAGATGCAAGAGCAATCGTATGAAGATGTTTTAAATGCTGATACATCACAAGTTCAGTCAATTACACTGTGACTTTCTGTGTTTGAGGAGTTAACAGATTCACCTCCTGACTTGAGCAGTTTGCATATACAAGTGGAACAAGTCACGCTGCGAATACACCACCGCTCATTAGCAGCCATTACCTTGACAACAGTGATTGCAATTAAGAACAACAGCATAGGTTACTGGCGGCGCAGAGAGCTCAAACTATACTGTGTGGTTAAAATGTAAAGAGAGGGTTTGTTTTCAGTGTACTCACCAATCATTGATCGAGGGGAGTAATGTATTTGTCCAGCCTCAGGAAAAAATCAGATCCAGCCAGATCACACAAAATGCCAATTTCTAAGTGATGTTGCTTTAAAGATAAATATATCACTAAAGACTATCTAACAGAATTATAACAGAATACGTTATATATAAATGTGAAATGACTTTAATCAGATATAACACAGTTCTAACTTGTTTTCCCCCTCAAATCAGCCAAAAAACATAAATAATAAAAACATTATTTTAATCAGACCTGCTCTAAGGAGCAATTACAGGTAACTAATACATTAATAACGTAATGGTGTATTATAATATATTATAGATTACTAAGAAATAGCCCACATACCAGATCCTTTGGTCTCTTAGAAGAGCCAATGTTGTCAGGCAAATCAGCATAATTTAGCACATATTAGTTTGTTATATTATGTTTTTATATGTAATCTATTAGATTTCCAGTTAACTTTTCAGATTTGCATTTTCACAGTGTGTAGAAGGAGCCTATGTATGCTTTAGCTTTGCATGCCAACTCTCTTGATTGCTTAAAGGGGCCCTATGTAGTTTTGGAGAAGAAATTCAAACTCAGAATTTTAAATATTTATGCTCACTCAATGTCAGCTGGGATCAGCTCCAGAAAAGGATAAGCGGTTACAGATAATGGATGGATGGATATGAATGAGGTAATAATACCAACTCAAAATATATATTTTTTTCAATAACAAGCTGTTGTCAGAGGAAAATAAGGTCCCCCAGAATACTGCGTAGTGACAGCGTCTGTCAAATATAGACAAAGTAAGTTTGAATTTTGAAATTGTGTTGTCCTTAACGGTCAGTTTGTTTATTCAGTCATGAAAACATAGATAGTTTGTTTATCTAGTTTGTTCAGGCATAAATGGAGATCTTTATCTTCTGACTAAAATGCCTTCGCATAAAACTACACTGTGCACGTTTAGGTCAGCTTTACAATGTATCAGCTCCAACATGGTCGATATTTTCCGAGCATGTAGGTGTAGTAGTTCATCTCAGCACCACTGGGTACCTCTTGCACCACTCTTGTTTTGCCTCCACCTCCCACTGCAGCCCGGGGGCGAAGGCAGGAGGAACGGAGACAATAAAGAGACGAAGAGCTCTCACTGAGCCTTCTTTCGCTTTTCAGAAACGTTTTTCAGAATACATCAGATATATTCCATTCAAACGTCTAAAACCCATTTAAACTATATGGCATGAAACTAAAACTGAATATAATAGTTAGAATTTATGTTTTTAAAGAACTTACAGGGAAGTACACAACCACTGTGCTTCCTCGTTGAAGAGCAGCGCTTTCGCAGCCGAGTGCGTGTTCTTCTCAACAATAGACGATCTAATTAGACGGGACGTCCACGTGCCGCTGCCTTGGCCAATCCGGTGAATGCGGGCAGCCGTTGGGGTTTGAATTATCCTGTGAAAACAGCGGCAGATGACAGCAGCCCGTTGCAATCTTCAGAAGCTAAATTCGTGCGCTGCCTAGTTAACATACCCCGAAAACAACTTTCTGGGCTTCAGCTTTTCTCACTATCGTCAACTGAAGATGTCGAAAAAGCAGATTTACTACTCCGACAAGTACAACGACGAGGAGTTCGAGTACAGGTATGATAAACGCTCCTGGCGTCCCTGTTTTCAAAAGTCTGGGAACGTTAACGTTAGCTTAAATCACAGATTGGTTAGGTTAGCTACGTGGCTCATCATAACGTCAGTGTCTGCTGTCAACTTCTCTTTGATACGGGTGATTTAGTTAGTTAGTTAAAGACAGGACTGGAAAGGTGATTTAGCTTACAATTATGCTAGGATTTTTAGCTGTCTGATGTTAACAGCGGTCAAAACAACCCAATGCTAGCCATGCTAACCGCTACCCTGACGTTATGGTAAATATTCAAACCGGTTTGTTTGACGTTGTGCGGTTGACATCCCTGCAGCTGTAGTATTAAAGTCGACTAATTAAACCGTAACGTTCACTACCTGTTATTATCGCAAACTGAGGCTTGAAGCTACCAGATATTTGTCTTCCTCGATGTTTACTGCTCGACTGTCCTATTGAAAAATGTGTTTTCTGAGGCCCATCGTCAACGGCTCTATCTTGACAGTTTTTATGTATTTATCTTCCCATAGGCATGTCGTGCTTCCCAAGCAGCTGTCTAAGCTGGTTCCCTCCTCCCACCTGATGACAGAAGACGAGTGGAGAGGACTCGGGGTGCAGCAGAGCCAGGGCTGGATTCACTACATGATCCACAAACCAGGTGAGGAACTGTGGACTTCAAGGTGCAACACGTAGTTTTGTAAAATAAATTCAAACTCAGAAAGGCAGTATTTACAATATTGCCTCAGAAATATGTATTGGATGATTTATATTTCCATAACTGAACAAACAAGCTGTCCTCAGAGGGGGGAATAAGGTCCCCAGAACAGTGGTCCGATGTGGAACAGTGGCCACTATGAAGGGTCCTGCCAATAGCAAGTAAAACTGTATAAAGCTGTTTATTTTTTGCTTCTTAAAATTCCCTCCCCAAAACTACAAAATGCACCTTCAAGGGATAGGTTAAAGTGATTCAAGTCATTTTTCATGCAAGTTTATTTTATTATCCTAAAGTTTTACAAATATGTTTGATGATTATCCAGATAATATCGTGAATTGCAATTATGCAGGACAATCATGACACGAAAATTTCATATTGTCCCAAAACTCACAGTAAACAAAGTTAAAGATGAATTTGACTACTACCGTTTTTCTTTACACATTTTTAAATGATAATTCGATATTGTAGATGTGAATTTGTTTGGCGATGATAATCATGTTCCGAAAATCTGACATTGTGACCGCCAAAGTTAAAAATGTAGTTGTACATTAACTCTTTTTGCAAACAGTACCATCACACCACTTGAGTTCAGTCAGGAAACACTGTTCAGAGAAGTTTAGTGATTAAATTTTGTACTTTTGGAAAATAGTTTCTTGGTATTTCTCGGTCAGACTGATGAAGCCTCATTTTACTTTACTATATTGTGCATTTTTTGCACAGGAGGACTCTGTAGTCTGCCATTTCTAGTGCTGTACAACTGATAACAGTATTATTTAAATTGCAGTACGGCCAATTGCAAAGAGCTGCAATTTTTTTATAAAGGTAAAACAGCATTATAAAGAAGTGCTGTACAGTGTACAGCTGCAGGGATGTTCTGGCCTTCAAAACTTGTTGTCCAGATGTAAGAAAACATTTGTTTGTTAGAGAGTAGACCATGTCACATCATCATGACTAATAGTTTTTAAAAACTGTAATGCAAAAATGATCATTACCACTTACTGTAAATCATCACAATCGTAATTTATCAGAATAATTGCAGTATTATTTTTTTGCTGTATTGAGCAGCCCAAGCCATTTCCTGCGTTGTAGTATGCCACAAAGGGTTTCACAAGCATACGTACATGAAGAAGAGGCATGATTACAGTGACCGTTAACTCCTGTGTTACAGCATCTGTATGTCAGCATGTGAGTGTTGTATTCTGGTGGACAAGAAATATGTCCTAGCTCCTAGCATGTGCCAGTCCTCGAGGACCACTGCCCTGCATGTTTTAGATGTGTCCCTCCTCCACCACACCTGATTCAAATGATCAGCAAGCTCTGCAGTGGCCTGATAACGAGCCACTCATTTGAATCAGGTGTGGTGGAGGAGACACATCTAAAACATGCAGGGCAGTGGTCCTCGAGGACTGCGATTGAGAAACCCTGCATTAGACTGAGCTGAAAGTTATATACACATGAACCACAGCTTGTAAATGACACTGTATGGTGTAACTGCTGTACTGTGGATGAGCTGACGCTCTCTTCTTCTTTGCTTCACTCTCCAGAGCCACACATACTGCTTTTCAGAAGACCTCTCCCAAAGGATTAAATGGGAACCATCTGTAAATGCTCGCTATCATCTTTGATGATTTGTATTGTCTCGGGACCATACATCTCTCCTACAAACATCTCTACATATGTTCTAATGTATTGTGTAGAAAACCTTTAGTTATGTTTTTTTGTCTTTTCAAACTCCCTCAATTTTTAGAGGTAATGAGAGGCAAATTGATTCCACTGTGACTGATAACCTTTCAGACAATATAAAGGTGAACGTTTGCCTGTCAACTGTACATTTTAATGCCTTTTTTAAATGTCTTTGATGCCATTTTGTTGTAATTGATTTATTTACTGAGTGGTTATACAGGCGCAGGGTTTTATTTTTCTCAAACCCATGATTTTCACAAAAGAGCTTTCTGTGTTTGAACATTTGTTGTTCTTTAAACTTTATTTGTGTTATGTACATAATATTATTTCTAGATATTATAAATTTTGACAGTGAGTCGTCGTTGATTCAACAAGTTATTTGTTGCTGAAAGAACAAAATAAAATGTACTTCTTCACATATGTTTGCTCATGAATATTTTTTTCTCCTAGGTTATGTTGTTTTTCCGTTGTTCAGTCAGAAACATTGACAACTAGTGGAGTAACAAACTCTGAATGTCTGACGCCCAGGGAGTAGGCTGGTGCCCGAGCCTTGTGAGCTGTCACTCTCTCTGGGTTATACGTTCCAGGGCCAGGTTTCTTGGTGGCATCTCTGGGTAAGTCGTGACGTCCCAGCATGGAAAAGGCGGGCTGTCGGGGTAGATACACACTCGGGTCTGTACTGTTGTATCTGCATGGCCCTGGTGTCTTGGCTAAATCCACAGATGGTCCCCCTGTGCTGTAACTGCCTGACATTGTGTAGCTGGCGCTGGCCGGCTTGTTTGGGACTTGAGGACCCATGAGAGGAGGGAGACAATACTTGTTAGGAGCAGGTACTGCGTCGATGCCTCTATAGTGGGTACGAGAGCTCATTGTGTAGGACGGGGGTCTGCGCTGGAGGTTGCACGGCGGGGCTTTCTCAGGGCTGTATGCACCCGGTCCTGGTGTCTGGAATAGCTCCTCTGGTCAACAGAAAACAGTTGAACAGAATAATATAACCCATCAACACCATATGTTAAAGAGTGTGTATACTTAGCGGGGTTCAGGTTGTCGGTTATAACAGCTGACACTGAATCTGTAGAGGTGTCAACAACAAATGTTTTTGCACAACAGGACTGAAACCAACAATTATTTTCATTATTGAATAATCGTTTTGGTCTAAAAAGTCTATAAATTGTGAAAAAGGCCCACCAAGAACCCAAATTACTTCTTCTCCCAACAGTCCAAAACCCAAAGACGCATAATTTACCATCATAAATGACAAGAAAGACAGGATATCCTTATATTTAAGAAGCTGGAACCCATACATGTTTGACATTTTTTCTTGAAAAATTACTTAAATGTAGTTTTCGAGAAGAAATTCAAACTCTTTTAATATTTACGATGTTAATAAGGTAATAATACAAGCTCCAATTTTTATATATATAAATATTTTTTTCCGTAACTGAATAAAGAAGCTGTTCTCAGAGGAAAATAAGGTAGTGCACCCTCTCAAAATAACACTTTTTTTGAATATTATTAATGAATTGGGACTTACTCTCTGCTTTCATGCGTCCCAACATTGAGTATGCAGGGGTGCCATCCCTTCCAAACCGAGTGACCTTTGCATCAATGTGATACTTAGGCCCTGGACTTGAGTCAACACAATACACTGCAGGGAAAGTAAACATTTCTGATCAATTCAATATATTATCTCCTCTGTCAGTTTTAAATAAACAGGCTAAATGAGCATAAGGTGAGATATCTACACACATATGAGGTACTGTCTCCCCCTAGTGGCTTTATATTGACATTACACCGCTTACGATGTACACAAATGACTTTAATTGGACCATATCAAAGTGTTTGGTTACATAAATAAAGAATGTTTCCTCTGTAGCTCTGTAGCCTTGCTATATGATAAATCTAAAGTTATATAAAGAGATGAGGAGCTCACTATTGTCACTCATCCTGCCATGAAAAGAATAGGCAGGGCTAGTTATCTTGGTGAAATCATGGCCCACAAATCCGATGGTGGGAGGAAGCCCATAGCGCCCAGGTCCTGGCCCTGGAGACAGGCAGAAATATCACACATTCACACTATAGCTTATAGAATACATTTACAGAGCACAAATGACACAGACATGCACTGAAACAGTTTTTCTTGCAAGCACCTGGGCTTCTTCTGAAGCTGTGTGCTTATGCACCAAATAATCTGTCAATTGGCGATATATTTAGGTGAAATTGCCCTATATTATGATCAAATCTAAAGACCATTTAATATTGCTGTTTAATTAAACTATTCAAGTGTAAATTATATCATAATTTCAAATAAAACACAGGAAACACGGCAGAATATAAACAGGCAGAAAATTCCCTTGGTTGCATGACGTCAACCGTCCACTCCGTCATTTGGTATTTATATTGCCATTTCTTAAAATGAGAAAGCGATATTAAGACAGTAATCAACAATGCCTTGGGGCTCCACCACCTGGTGATTGGGACATGGTACTCTAACTAAAATGGTTAAACATGGCTTCCAAACATCTGTCACCACTCATCTGATAAACTCCGGTATGGGAGTCTGTATCTGCATTCATCCTGCATCATCGTTCTGGTCAGAGACCTTATAAACTGGCAGCCATTAGCCAATGAGCTCAGATTGTTTGACTATCATGTATACTGTGACTCAGAGCGGCATGCAGCACACATCTAGACACAACCCAGGGCAAGGCATTGCATCTCCAACGAGTGTTCAGTTGAGCAAGTGGGAGCATTTTTCACAGAGAGGAGCAAGTCCTGGCAGGTCTGCATGCTGAGAAGTCCTCCGCTCTGCTCAAGTCAGTGCTCCCCCTTTGAAATTATGGAACGACCACAAGTGACCAACTGGACATATATAATGATACTGATCCCTCTGCACAGGCTTTTGTAAGAACTCATTGTCGATTGGTGAACGTACCTTTTTCTCTCCCTGCGATTACTGGGTATTTCTTCTCCATTTGACTCTTCATCGAAGCGATGGATGCTTCAGGAATACCTCAATGGTAGCAGTGCAAATGAAACATTCACACAACATGTCAGTCACAACAACTAAAAGATGGCCGAAGAAATAATAATCATTAAAAAAAACCCTTCTTCTCAGAGCTAATTCCCCCTTTCAGTCAGAACTAAGGGCTGCATACTTCGACGTTCAGTCATCGGATGAGCATCAGTGAAGCACCTCATTCCTTAATCCATATCCATCCTGCTGCTCTTTCTTCATATATGATCAGTATTGTTTCTCCTGGATCTGGCATCACCCACGCCCCGGCAGCTTACAGTGGAAGCCAGAACCCTGGATGATCCAGAATCAATCCCTAATTTCCTCTGAAAACAATCAGGAAACCTGAGACGTATAATACACATCAAAGTGTCAACAGCAGAGCAGACTCTCCGCTGGAGGGGGGTTTTGTCTATCTGCCTGTTTGTCCCTTTTGTCTGCGGTGGCTCGGACAGGTGAATAGCCCTTCCTGCGCAGGGAGAGGTGGATGTATAGGTGCACTCAGCTGGTACTTAGGAACAATGTCATCACTCCAATTCACTCTCATGTAACGCTAGCTCCCCCCGCAAAACCATGAAACCAAGATCCCCCCCTCTCCCTCCTTTCTCCTTTCACTCTTTCTGCTCATCGCCGTGTGGAGACGCAATATCACTCTTCAGCCAGGCATGCGGCTGCCACAGAGGCTGCCAGAAGTACACTGTTTTTTCCATTTAGGCTGGAGGAGTAATTCCTCAAAAATCAACATTTTTGGGAAGTTTCCCAAGTTTTGCCCGAAATATGAGTACATGCACAATACTGCCTTGAAAGTGCGCGCTGTGTTGGAAAACATTTTCCACACACACACACACACACACACACACAAAGCCCCAACACAGATGCAGCAGGGTCAGATGCAGTGCAGCACCCCCGGAGCAGTTACAGGCTGGAGTACTTTCATCTGAAGTGCCAACATACATCCCTCCGGTGTCTCATCTTTAACTTCAGGTCAAACAGATTACCCAGATGCAGTTACAGCAGTTTAGCCCTCTTTGATCTCCACTAATCCCAGTGATGATTTGTAGTTGGGATTTGAAGGAGTCGTTTAAAAAGGCCCGAGCTGCCGGAGGCCGCAGTAACCGAGAGGGTCGACAAGTGACGTCTGCAGAAAAACAAACATTAAACTTTAACAGGCTCTAACTCTCTCCCGCGCTGTTGCTTTGGTAACCCGAATCTGTTGTGAGCAGTTAAACAAACACATACTGTGCACGCTCAAAAAACTCAAGAGGTTGTGTGTACACAACTGACACACACACGTTCATGCTTTGTGTCTCCAACACAGGAGCATGCCAGGGATCAGAGAGTCGGTTATCAAAGCAGAGGGCTCTCTGAAGCAGCAGGGTTGTAATACAGCTCGCTGCTGACAGGAAATTATCTCCAGACTTAACTAGCCTTTCAAAGGAAATGGAGCAACACAGCTTTCATGAACAACTGCACAGCAGCTCCTCTGCTAGTGGAGCAGATAGACGTACTGTGCTGCAGCTGTAGAGATCATATTGTTCTTAAAAGTTACTTCAAGGTGTCTCTTCCCTTTTTTTTTTTACTTTTCTTTGTTTTATAAAGGTTCTTGAGAGTTGAAAAGGTCATTGCAACAGAAGCTCCTCTCTCCCACAGAAATCACTGCTCCTGAAACGCCTCGTCAGTGGTCTCGCCTTCAATTCAGTGACACCACGCCGCACATTTGCAAAAGTTAAAGCATAGCGGCTAGCTTGGTACGTAAGAATTAATTTAGCAAAGCTGCTCTGTCGTTGTGAGAAGTGCTGCCTCAGGCATGCGCGAGCTGACCTATCAGAGCAGACTGGGTACTTGGGAGGCGGGGCCTGAAAGAGACGGGAGCTAAGACAGAGGGGGAATACAGAGCTGCAGCACTGGACAGTATGAGAAAACTGATGTGTTTTTTTTTAGCATTAAAGCCTGTAAACCTATACTAATAGTAACCCAAAATAAAATGATGAACCTGAAAATGAGTATAATACGTCTCCTTTAATGACTGGACACATGAGCTTTTTAACCACAGCGTAAAAACCTGTAGTGTAGTCAACAAAAAGCAAAACCTTGGATTGTATACAAATTTTATTCTTGTTTGTTTTAAAAAGCACAATATTTGATATGAATAAGGGCTACATTTCATCCAATTTGGTACATTTACAGGAATTCAAAACTTCATTCTTGATTTTTTAAGTTGATTGCTTCACGAATCAAAATTTAACAAAAACAAAAAATAGCTTATGAACTGTACAATCAAATCTCAAGGTAGGTAAGGTGAGAGGTGACTTGAGAGTAGATGATGCTTTCCAGAAACATTTTTTTCCGTCCTGGTTGGAAAAGTGGTCCAAAGACATACATCGTGTAACTGTAATGTCAGTCCCCGCTCTCTTTCCTTATGTTTCCTGTCGACCTCTACTGTGCTGTCTAATAAAGGCATGAAAGAAAAAAAATCTGAAAAATGAAAAACATTTGAGCTTATGTTTCTGTAAAGCATATGGTTAGCATATGTCTTTTTCCAGCAGGATACCAGCAAAGGAATTTCATCAAACATTTCAATAATTGGGTTAAAGCTTGCTATGAAAGAAAAAGAAAAAAAAAGCCTTTGACAGCATATATCTTTTGTTTGAACTCAACGAACCACAAGGGCAAAAAAAAGTAGACTGTATGGGCGGGCAATGACCAAAAAAGAAAAAAAAAAAGATATGATCTCTAGCTACAAATAAATACCACAGATAGAAAATATAACAAAATATTTTGCTTAAAGTCAGGTGTAATTACAAACATAAATACTTGATTATTTGTTCTAGTGATTATAAAGGCAGTACAGTGAATAACAAAGACGCTATGGTGCCTATCGGTGACTCTGAGGCCGGAGGAAGAAACATTAAAGTCTGGAGGACACTAACTAATTCAATAGCAGCCATGCACACAGTCACATCCAACCGCACACACCGCTGTATAAAGGCATCGACACACACACACACTCTCACACAAAGCCATGCTCTCAGTCTCCAGACTCCACTGTCTCTTCCTTCTGGGCTGGGCGAGTCCCGATTCTCTCTTCTCTTTCCATTCACTAGCATATTCACAAATAATGTACAATTTGGAGGCGGGTATGGCTTCACTCTGTGGGCGTTTCTGTGGACGACAAG
The DNA here is from genome assembly GCA_039737535.1 of Lagodon rhomboides. Lineage (NCBI taxonomy): Eukaryota > Metazoa > Chordata > Actinopteri > Spariformes > Sparidae > Lagodon > Lagodon rhomboides. The sequence goes on along the minus strand of CM077789.1, from coordinate 13,495,428 downwards.
AACACAGGACACACTTTCATTGTAAGGTCAGCTCGGACACAGTCAAATCCTCCCTCACTAAACTGTAGAAATCTGTAGTCAGAACCTGTTGAGAGACTGTGTTGTATAACCGCAGGAAACTGTTCTTTCTTTAAAGGAGACCTACTATGCTTTTTTGTTTTTTGTCCTTACCGTCAGTGTGTTACATCGATTCCTGAGCATGTAAAAGGTCTTGAAATGTAAAATGGTCAAAGTCAGCACCCAGAGAAACTCCTCTCTCCCACAGAAAACACTGTTCCTGAAATGCCTCGTCAGCAGTCCTCAAGCTCCGTATTAAATGACTACTTCTGACCTAATGATATACTGTAGCTGTTACAACGGGAGGTTAAACCTCTGTTTATGTTTTACAATTTACTATTTTTATCATCAAGTCCCAAGAAAAGACTGAGTGACAGGTACTGTAGGAAATTCTTCACTATAATCAACATGGGCACTGTAGTTTAATCTGAGTTAATCCCACATACATCTTCATGAGGCTGTAAACACTCATCAGAGAGCCAATTTGTGTATTCATCCGCTTCAGAAGATAGTCCCCAACAAATGCCCTATCTACTCCTGCTTGAGTGATGTTAGTTGGACTCTGTAAGGACACACAGAGTTTAAAAGCCTGCAACTCCCCTCCAGTTAGTTAGAACGGAAGAAGCCTCTTGGATGAGAGGTGAAACGTCTTCATGAAACTGAAACATGTCCAGTTGCCTACGATACAACACTTACCACGACCTGGATGACTGAGAATCCAGGTCGTTAAGTCTAAAAGCTCACATTTCCCACTTCAGAGCCCCTCAGTGAATCCTCTTTATGGAGGATATTTTTGGTCATAATCAAAATTGCAAGTCCAAATCTAAAATTAAAAGTTAGTCTACTATACTACAAGAATATAGGGCCATATTTGAACTTCTAAAAAGTGTTTGCTTAAGTATAAAATGATCATTTAAAGTGTAAAATGATCATTTAAAGTGTAAAAGTAAGTCAATGAAAAAAAAGAAAGTGAAATCTAAAATGCAAACGATTAAATGGAAGTGCCATGCAGTGTTAGTTTTGTTTCTTCGTGGGATTTGTGGACAGTAATAAATACACAGAAATCAAATCACACCAGCAGTATCCTTTAAGCTCCAAGCAAAACACACTAGAAACATGGCAGAGATCCATAAACCCTAGGTCTGATTGAAAATCAAGTCAGTACAAAACAAGCAAAAGCATGACGGAGCCACTCATACCATCGCTCAGGGGTGTTTTTTGTGTCCAGTGTGGGTAGCTGGGTATCTGCTGGCAGGAGCACCTTCTGGTCTACATCCCCTCCACCTTCAGGAAGGTCGAAATGGTCCCCTCCGTCTGCATCGGCGAGGAAAGGCTCGGAATCTTGGTCGTATTCATAGGAGTAGTAGGACACCTCTGCCATGGACCCCTGCTCCTCTTCACCTGGGGAGAATGGAGGGAAACGTGTTCACATATCAATACACATGAGGGCTGGTAGAGACAAGACCTTGACTCGGTACCATTGACCAGTGGATCACAATATTTGATATAATTTATTTATCTTGTACCACTATTTGACAAGTGGCAGCAACGCACAAAGTAACAGTAAAGCCACTGCAAAGGCAGGGAAGAAGAAGAAAGTTGACAGTAAATGAGTCAAAACTTTTAAGAGAATTTGTCTTTGAAAAGAAAATGCTTTTAACACATTTGTTAGATCTCAAGGATGCCCACAATGCTTTTTTTGCTGAGAAATACTGCAAGGAAATGTTACTTTTGTTGGCTGACAAGAAAACTCCACAGGGCACCTTTAATATCCTCTACATCTGAAACTCATGCAGCAGTACCCCGTCACAGACAGTAGGGGTCCCTCCCTGCTTAAAATGTTGCATTCTCACATAGCATGCCACTTTAAAATCACACTATCTGAATAAGAGTATAGCTTTGCTACATGTTCATTTTACAATGAGTACCCATCAGTCCACTGTGGCTAGTTCTTATAATCTTCTAACCCTTGTGGCACACGCTGGACTTGAATCTAAACAAACACAAACAGGCGCACGAAAAAACGTCATGTTAACATTTGATTCTTCGAAGTGAGACATTAAAACTTCACATGAAGGAAAAATGTTCTCTCAAATGAAGCGTGCAAGCGTGTATCCATTATACTGTATGTACGCTGTCCTCTGGTACAAGTTCACTAATAAGACAAGTCTGCACAAGGAAGCTAATTCCAGAGCTTCAGCTTCCTCCGCTGTTCCAGTGGAAACTGTCATTTCCTTGGCACAGCCCGCCTTCACCTATTACACTCTGGGTGCACTTAGCGGGCATGTCGTCAACATTCTAATGGTTTACAATGACTGTGTTTTTACAGTACTTATTCAATCTAATCAGCCCAGGGTTATCATATTATAGCTGTGTGTGTGTGTGTGGGAGAATTTGCCTGTGTGAACATGCAATACATGTATGTGTGCGTGCATGTATAGATATACGTGTGTGTGTGTGTGTGTGTGTACATAACAGCATTCCTGTGGTGAGTGTGAAGCGTTAGCTTTTGTACTAAGGAGGCTTTGACTGAGAGAAGCTTTGTGGGGCTGCAGCTACCTACCTGGAGCTGCAGGCTGGGAAACAAGTCAGTGCAGGCTGTGCCACATCACACACACACACACACACACACACACACACACACACACACACACACAACTCAAACATTCATCCAGGAGGACCTTAAATGTTACACACACGTAGCACCACATGCAAAAAATCCGTGCGCACACACAGCACGCACACTCCTGCAACTTGTGAATGACTGCGGTTCCTTTTAAATGTTCTCCCTGCCAAGTGTAACACAGCTACATCCTCCCTCCGCACGCAGCCAAACATCCTATCAGGAATTCTCTGGCTGCCTCGCTGGAAGTGGCAGCTGATCTAAGCCCATGGCAGAGCAACAATCAAGCCCGCAGTGTGAAACCTATCCACCTATTTATCCCGCCGATTGTAGACATGATGTGGTGGCAGGGGAATGTGCTGCCACTTACTCCACCTACGCATCTACTTTCTTCCTCTCCACCTTTCTCCCCTTCTGCCCTGCTCTTTCTCTCTTTTCCCCTTTCATCTCGTCTCCCGTTCGTCCCTCTTTGACTGTGTTTCTCCCTTTTCTTTTCTCAGTCGCACAGCCTTTCATCTCTTTGTCCCTCGCTCCTTCTTCCTCCCATTCTCCACAGTACAAAAGAAAACACACGCAACTCACAAATGGATGCAGAATCGGAATAAAGGAAAGCCGTAGCATTCAGACAGCAGATATAAATGCAGCTCACTCTCAGAACATGCATGTAAGTATATGAATAACAAGCATAATCAAGAGGATTGAGTAGAAATTGAGAGGAGAGTGGACGGGGGGGAGATGGGAGGTGATGCAAAGCCGAGCAGGGAAAGGTGTGGTAGATGAAGTTACCTGTTTGTACAGGCACCGAGGGCTGCTCAGTTTCCTGGCTTGCTATTGGTTGCCTGTCCTCCACCGTGGTCTCCACTGGAAATAGGAACAAATACAAACACACACACATTAGATTATTCACATTTATGTGGCTACCACGGCACCCTAAAAAAATTGTAATGATTTCAACAGAGTTTCAGTGTTGCATAATCTAAATACTGCCCAGAAGCATTATCCACCCCACTGAGCAACACTTCTTGGCAAAACAATGATGTACACTCAGTCCCAACAGAGGCCTGCATTAAAATCTTTCCAAAAATAGCAGGGACCAAACCATAGCCAGAGGGGCCATGTGTGGAAACAAATTGTATCTTTTTCCTTTTCAAAACAGGGAAACGGAGGCACGAATGTCCCCCACACAAGCATACACAAACAAACAAGGCCGGGGAGCTTGAAACAAAAATACGACTCTTTTGATAATCTACAGCATGACCACTTGGCACAAACCGAGGTCTTTTCCCACCAAAGTTTTGTCTATGCCTTTTCCCCAATCTGCTTCGCAACATGAAGGCTCCTTTGTTGTTGGGCTGTGCGTCGGAAAGGAATGTGACAAGGATTTCAAAGGGCTGGACAAAAGCACTCTGTCATTTGGAGAGAGCCCTGTAATACAGCAGAGAGTGAGAGAGGGGGGGCGGGGGGGTGTACGACGGTAGCTCTCCTCAGAAAACTCGGCCAGTAATCAGCTCGACACCTGAACAGCTGTTTCTACAGCGCAGATCGTGGCACACACACACAGGAGCATCGACACACTTTCACGTGCATGCGCGCAGACGCGCACACAGCGGACACGCGGATGATTACAAACTCACGAGTTAAAGCAAATCCATCGCACTGTATCCGCTAAAGAACACGCGCGTCACAAGGGTTCCTGTGAACACACTCATACAAACGCATACGTCGATCCTCCTGAGGGAGGAAAACTTCTGTGGGAGTTACAGCCGCGAATGACGTCTGTCGCGCCGCCAATGTCATCTTCAGTTGACCCAGAAGCTGTTTTTCAACTGATCAAAGACTTGTCTCTGTACAGCTGTGTCACTCTCATTCACGCTTGTCACTATTTTGGATGAATGCAGCTAGGATGTTAGCAAACTATGTCATAAGATGACCCCCCCCTTCATAATCCTCTTAGAATAGTTGAACAAATCTAACCCCTTTTCCACCAACATAGAAACGGTTCTGTTTTCGGTTTTTGAACCAAATTTTGAATGTTGACTTTCCTTTAAAAAGGCCAGCAAACATGTTACTTCAGAATGACCAAGTAAGGTAGAATTAATTGAGTTTGCAAGCTAAACTTACTTAATTTTAAGGTAATGACGTTCCTTGATTTTGTTAAGCAAAGTCACTTTGTCAGACTTTACAGTGTTTGAAGCATTTCGATGAAAACTAAATTGGTTCGCAGTCCGAAAAGTTGTGAACCAAAAAAGCATCCTTGTTTACCATGGTTCTGCTCAAAACTACTCGGAAACTTGGTTCAAGGAGCGTAGCTAAATCTGGTGGAGAAGGGGTATCTGAAATGTAGGTCTGGAACCAGGTGACAGCAGTGACTGAACTGTTGTTATTTTAAGACCAAAAGTTCAGGGGATGTGTGATGAGGGCCCTCTTACCATGAGGACACTGGGACAGAGGAACCTGCTTGATGCGTGTCCCGTTTCGACAGGCGAACACCTCCATCTGACACTGGTTCTGGTACAGCTGCCCGTCTGACCCACAAACTGGCTCCCCGTCGTAACCGCAGTCCCTGTAGCACGTGCAGCGCTCAAACTGCTCCTCCTCCAGGCAGCCGAACACATTGTTGCACTGGTTCGTCTGCACAAAACCTGCAGGGGAAAAATGCGTATTTTTAATAGACTAGTGGATGTGGGGTGTCTGTGAATCACTGAGGACATCACACGAGTCTCACCTATCCACTGATTGGTCGAACTTTCCACCTCATTGCAAGTGGGTCCATCACACAGCTCCCGTGCAAGCGGACTGCTCTCGCTAACGTTGTAGAACCGGGTGGCCTCAAAGGCTGCATGAAAGGCACAGACCCACACCGGCACGTTCACACATCCACACACACAAAACAATGATGACGCTCACCATAACTAGGTCATAAACTTAAAAAAAATAAATGTCTACGAAAAAGAAGCCACTTCATAAATCAGGGTGAGTTATACGGTTTTCCTGCTCTGTAACTCTTTCAAGCGCAGCACTTAAAATATTCATCAGAGGCACACCTGGTTCGTAGTAGTCATAGATCTTGACCGGAACAGGCGCTGTCTTGCCCACAATGTATTCCCTCACAGCTTGAAAGGCCACACACGTCATACACTGGCTGGGGATCTAAGAGGGGGTGACAAACACAGAAAAAATATGCACAGGAACACCCAGAAAAGCATACAAACATAGAGAAATAAAACACACTTTGCACTCATAAAATGTTCCTAATCCTGTGCAAACACCAACGAGGAACCCTCTCCTCATCCACCATTACCACACATACAGTATTCTTCGGGACACAACGAACTCACCTCGTCAAAGTAGAACAACACTTTTCTCCCGTTCAGCTCATATCTCTTCAGACCCACACGCTTGTCCATCAGCAGCTGTAGAGGCAGACACGCGAAAAAGCTCGGTTTGTCAACAAACACACAATTTGACTGAAGCAAATCTGTGCAAACACAGTGTTAAAGAGGTTGGCCTGGGTGTGTGTGTGTGCATGCGTGTGTTGCCGATGTTGCTCGTTAAGCACCGCAGTGGGAAATTATATTTGGAATAATATTTGAAAATAGTTGTGATGCCTCTCAGTTGTTTCTGGCATTGGAACCGAATGCTGGAAACCAGCTCAACATGTGAAATGTTCAAACTGAAAAAAATCAAAAACAAATCCACTCATATCTCTCTCTCGTGCACTATATCTGTCTGGATTAAGTAAATGCTATAGCTGGCCCTGATGAATGAATTTAGACTTTAGGCTTCAGCTGATTAATAGTTCAAAATGCACATTCATGGACAGTTAGAACAAACGGTTTATGGTCAAGCCAGCTGTACATTAAAACTTGAGCATTGATATGCAACTAGTAGTCACAGACATAGACACAGACATGAATAGTAATCAGCACCACAGCAGACTGGACAGCTCCGTCATATGCAAACAAGGGTTTAATGATCGCTGAGATAGAAAATAAAGTGTTAAATACGTAACAAGACCTTGGGTTGACTCGAATAGGCCCAGGATAACATAATAACAGAATAGTCCTACAAGCCATTTGGACATGTTGATACTCGTGAGTCCTTGCACAATCCTGAATCTGAGCTGTCATAAATCACTGTCAGTTCAGCTGAGATACACCACATTACCTTCTCGTTAAAGGCTAATTAGAGGCAATTCAAACAATCGTGATGTGATAAATGTTGCAAACATGTAACAGGTGGTTTTGTATTAAACTAAATGTTAACACCTTGACCGAGCAACAGACGGAGCTCACTAACGTTACTGAACTGAAGTCAGTCAGAAGCAATGGTGATGCGTTCACGTACAGTTGTACGTACTAACGTGCATGTGAACAGAGGTGCGATAGCTTAGTTCAGACACAAAGTGAACAAACTGCAAAGTCAGTGAGAGGGGTGGGAATCACAGAGCAACTCATAACACAATACTACCGCAATATGTTGCCGACGGAAACAATGGTAACACGATAATCAGTCCCACCCCTGATCAGTAACTACGAATCTTTAAACTGATTTTAATGGAACAATTCAAATCATCAAGGTGATTCACAATTCATACCTCTAGTACAGTGCCCATACCGCCCAACTGTCGGAGGTTACATGGTCTACATTTGAATGTGCTCTGTGGGCCACAGCTGGAGAGCAAACCATATGCACCCTACAGTGACATGACAGCATTGGTGGAAATTGTACAGGTCATTAATCATGGACTCAACTAGTTCTAGTGCAAATCAACAAGGGGCCCATCATAGCTTTCCTCTGGGATCGTTTTATCAGTGTTTTATACTTAAGAGAGAGTCTCTGGTATTTGGCGAACCTTGTGCACAAATGTATGATTGGATCAGACATGCATGACCATATCAAGTAAATATGAGTGTATGAATGAGTAATGGGGAAGCTGTTTACTGCAAATTTGAGTGTGTACGTAAAGAGCCAGCAGAGTTAATTCCCCCCACGGGGGGATTTTTCATTCTGTCAAAGGTGGCAGCCTGTGGACAGCAGGGGTTTATGAGGTTCTCAGCCTGAGCTGGCGCCACCGAGGCACACACACACACACACACACTCACACACACACACACACGCACGCACACACACACATACAAACACACACACACACACGGGTCTCTCTGTTTACAAAAGCATTGTTTGTCTATCTAGCACCTTACATTGCCAATGAACTCCCATAGCTCGAATGTTATACCCACAGTGTGTTCCGAGTTGTTAAACAAACCTCATTATATTGGGTGATAAGAGGCCGTGGCTGTGGTAGCTCCCAGTCAGTCACTGGACTAATCATTCATGACTGCAGCTTCCATGAAGGCAACTAGACATGACTGTAGAAGCCAAGCTTGCCACCATAAATTGAGGAATGTAAGTGGCAGTCGCGCAGGCAGCAGTAAAACTCCAAGAGAGGCCAGCGGGGGTGTAAACTGAGCTTGTTAGCCACTACAACTCGGGTCAGCCTCAGCTGACACACTCGTAGCAGTATGTGTGTGCGTGTTTAACATCTCCCCAGGTAGCCAGAGAGGTGGCTCTCTTAGAGGTGGGAGCCTGCAGACTCAGGCCCTATAACTGTCCAGTAATGAGGGACAGGCTTCTGATGGGTGGCTGGGGAGCTGACCTGGAACCAGCTCTTAAATTTACCATTAATTTCTCTCGCTCTCCATCAGTACTAACGATTCCTCGATTCACCCATCCGTTCTACGTCTGTTACTCCTTTAATTCAGCCCTCTCTAGATTATTACAGTATATCCGTCTCTTTCCTCTGTCCTTTGCAAACTATCTTTTCTTGAAGGCCCAGTGAGGTGTGTGTGTGTGTGTGTGTTTGGTTTGTAGGCCCAGAGAGGCCCAGTGACCTCTGGCCTGGAGACATTGTAACCTCACGGTGCCTGAGCTGGCTGGTCTTTCTCTTATCATACCTGAAAAAAACACCATAAAAAAGGACCCTTGCCTTAATGACCATTCCTGTGACTATGAAACATACACATGAAATACTTGTGCGTTACAGGGCCTGTCTCATTTGAAGGAAGTCTTCAGGAGTTCTTCAGTCCAACAACTTCTTACAACAATGAAGAGAATCACAGGTAAACACTCCTACTGCAGGATCGACATCCGTGTGTGTGTGTTTGTTGATGCGGGTACGCTAAGGGATGCATCCTGTGTGGGTGTGAATGTGTACACGTGAGCCTGGAGTTTGCAAAGGAGTCTTCAGAGGAAACAGGAGGAGTCTGATGAATTCCATGACATACCGCTCTTTGTCAAATGGCCTCCAGATGTGGGCGCATCTGTCTTTCATTCTACCTGCCTTTGGGTTTCGGGCGCTTACCTGACTACTCGCCCTGCCTGTCGAGCGATCGCAGAGCCGCTGTGAGCAACAATAATATCCAGTGGGTGTGTATGGGTCTGTGTATGTACAGGTCGATGTACAATCTCTAAACCTTTGGCAAAAGTGTGTGCATGTGAATTAATGCGATTACGTACCCTCTCAAGACTTTCAACATCTGCTCGGAAACCAGAAATCATGGGTACTTCTATGACGGCCATGTTGGATGAGCCTGAATGGAGCCACCTAGATAGAGAGTCGGGGTCAGGGGGGAAATTGCTAGAAGCAGAACTACGCATCATCTTTATTTGAACGTTTTTTTGTTTGTTTTTTACCTGGCACAGACTTCTAAGGAGATGTGGAAGTCCATCTTGTCCTGGTGGGCCGCCGGGTCATCGTCATCTATGGGCGCCCGCCGCTTCCGGTTAAGCTCAGAGCGGTTGTCGGCACGGCTCCGGGAGCGCGAGGAAGGATGGCGGGAAGAGGAGGAGGGGGGCTGCAGGTGTCGCTCCTGAAAAGGCTCTTTCAGGTCCACCTTGAGCTGGAAGGCTGGCTTGGAGACTGGGTCGGGTAGGTTGTAAGACACATCAATCTACAGAGAGAGCAGTGGGAGGGCAGTATTTAGGAATGATATCCGTGACTTTGGCTGATACCGGCACCAATACCAATGTCTTTTGTTATTGTTCAAATCTTCATTATAAACAATAACTTAACTATTTTAAAGTAATTCCGCTCTTCATCACATGATGGACTTTTTTCCCATCATTAAAAGAGCAAAAAGTCACACAAATGTATGAAACTACATTTAATATAACCTTCTTTCACATGAAAATCATTTTTATTATTGTTTTGCTTATTAGCCTTAATATAGCCTTTTTAACCCGCTATGCAACTACTCAAAATTGATAACACAACAGATAAACATCGGCTACTGAATGTAATCCTATTTGCTGATAACAATCAACAAGGCAAATTCCAGACATTACGGATGCTCGGCTGATAAATCAGTGCATCCCAGGCTAATTAGCGAATATGGCTTCACAGAGCTGCTATAATGGCTTTAGTCTGTATATTTGTGTTTTATACTGTTTCCAAGCTTTATTTTGGCTTCAGCTTGACTTTTTTTTTTACAAGGACATGACCAACAACAAGCACAGACCTTGTGTAGTCCTGATATAGAGACATGAACTTGTTTGCCAAGTGTTCGGTATGTGTTTGAGGCATATTTTTGTATGAAGAAACAAAATTAATACGTTTTGGCATCGGGGACTGAAAACAAACTACTTAGAGTTCAAATATTTAGGACCTCCGGCCTTGAAAAGACTAGACAGTCAGGAAAAAAAAAACCCGACCCAGGCAGCACTTTAAAGCATAAACCACAAATCATATTCACTGGACACAAGACATGCATTCAGAGAGCTACTATTTCAGCCCGAGGACAACTCACTGCTTTGATGCTCTTTTTAATTTCACAGAAGATTATTATTCCCAGAACTGTACACATTCTAAAATAAATCATCCAGGCTGATTTGAGACCTTTTGCAGAGCTACTAAATAATAATCCTGGGGCACAGGACGTATACTCATCACATACAGAGTCCACAAACACACGCACACACACGTACACGCACACACAGGCAGGATTCTCTTTGATTTCCCCCGCTCTTGTATTTCACGAGAGCCCAGGTGCCGCTGGCCCGAGGGGCTGTCAAGAGGGGTGTGTTGACGCATTGGAGAGGTGTGGATGGAGAGAAAGTAGAGCCGGAGAGAGGTGTGGGGAAAGAAACGGCGTGTTTTTGAGCGAGGAACCTGTCGAGGAGAATGGGCTGGGAGAACGTTTCAGGAACCACATGGCAGAGCACAACATCCGCTGCCGTGGCTGGCTCTGCCTCAGTCGAACCGAGTCACAGCTCACATACAGGCTTTTCCAAGACGGGATTTTAAAAACATCCCTGGTCACACATGCTTTTTCCCTCGTATTGAAAACTTACTTTATATTTTTGTGCCTTCTCTAAGGTGTATTTAAAACTGTTCAGCTCCAATCCACTAAAAAACAAATATATTAATTCAGCAATACTTGAAGTGGTATTTTAGTGTAAATTTTTTTCTTTGTTGTAAGTATATCAATATATCAGTATATTACTATATTATATAAGTATTTAGTATAAGTATTTTAGATTTACAAATGGTGCACTTCAATGTTGATTTAATTCAAGTTTTAGTTCTGTGTACTTCTGTGTATTTACAGTTTTAGTACAGAATGTATGTATACAATGTACATTTTCCATCTGCTTCATTACTGTTAGATTTAATTTATTTAGTATATCTTTTTCACAAGGGTTAATTTTATTCCTTGTTTGGTTTTAAAGCGGGGAAAAATGACTCTTACTGTTTATGATACAGGTTTTTGTTTATCTGTGACAAGGTAGGGAGTAAACAGCGCCCAGGGGATAACCTCTGGGAATAAACAGGAATGATCAACACATTCCAAAACATCTGGCTAAACTCTAACTACAATCTAAAGTGAGGAATTTGGGCGATTGATGAAGTAAGCATTAGAGTTCCTTCTCAGGCGATATTCAAGCGAGCAGTACAATACCTGCATGAGACAGCAGCCTTCACCTTTAGCGCTCACGAAAAGGCCAGTGGGGATACTGGGGATCTGAAAAAAAAAAAAAAACAGAAATGTGAGAAACAAAGGGAGTCAGAGGGGGCAGGGAGAGGTGAATGAGTCATTTATCAAGTGAATGAATGCTGTAGGCTGCTGCACTGCCACTAGTGCTTCCCTGGCTACTAACCAGCAGGCCTTAATTGCCCTCAATTAAGCTGACACCACTAATCACAGCAGAGGAACATGCCCGGCAGAGAGAACGTACTGCACTCTCACCTGAACCACTCCGGCTGTCTGATGGAGTTTTACACACACATACACATACACCGACACACACACCGACACACACACCGACACACACACACACACACACACACACACACACATACACACGCATGCACACACACACACAGCAGCAGCACTGACCTGACGCCACAGTGCCCCGGCCAAGGTAGTTCGTGCCCACACTGTCAAGATTGTAATGTGTCGGCAAACGGGCCAATAAAACAGAGTTATTAAATCAACAGACCAACAAGGTGCTTTTGGGAAATCCAGCCCAGCTAAGCCTAGTTTGGTTTGGCACAGTGAAAAGGTCCTGGCTACTAAACAACCGGACATAGAGACCTGGAGATTAATGTTTAATACCGGAGTGTGGCTCTGGTGCATAGATGTTCATCAATCACTGTAATAAAGAGGGAAACGTTTCTAAATTGCATTAAAGTAATGAGGTTTCTGTGGAGTGACATTGCTCGGGCCATCAGTGGACTTTGACGTTGATAAGGCAGCAGCGTGTTAATTCACTTGTTGTGCACACAGAATCATGGAGGAGCAAAAAAGAACCCCGGGAGCAAACACTGTTTTCTTGGATGTGGTTACCTTGGCACTCTGGAGGAGTTTCTTGTTGTCCCTGTTGAGTTCGAAGGTCTCCTGGAAGTCGAGGTTGGTGGAGGCCAGTGAGATGGTGAGGTTAACGCCTCCTACATAGGACAGGATGGCGTACTCCGACAGAGCCTGCAGAGCTACACACGTGTCCTGCACAGGGGATTCAGAAAAATCTGCTTTACATTTGAGTTTTTTAAAAAAATCTTAAGTAGTACTAGCTTATTACTTTTATAGAAGACAGAGGGTAACTTTAAAAACTGCTGTTTTTTTCCTTGTTTAGTTTGATTTGATCCTGGAAAGATGGCGCTACGGAGCAAAACACAAGAGAAGCCGGACAAAAAGGGCTACCTGTGTGGAGGAGAAGCCACCCAAGGCATTCCTCTGCTGGGAGAGCCATTTGACCACAGGCAGGGCAGAAGCCACATCTCCGAGGAGGGTGTAGGTCAGAAGACCGTAGGCTGTCATCTCCACCTCTGCTGATACCACTGGGAAACAAACAAAATGAATTACAATTATTGTTTTCTTTTTGTTGCATTATATTTTCAGACAGGAAGCAGCTAATATTAACGTAACTGACAGATCTGCACTGGTTCCTCCTGTGCTCCAACAGGCAGATCATTTAATAGTCGTAGAGTGTACCTGACTGAGAGAGGCCATCGCTAAAGCCCATGAACGTGTCCTCATCTGTCATGGTGCTGCCGGTCAGACTCCAGTGGGTGAGTCCATCTACAAAGACACACAAAGTGAGAAAATAAAGACAGGGAGGGCATCCTGTATCATCTGACTCACTGTATCAATATCCTAATTGTGCAAATCAGTCAGTGACCAAGCCCTGTGTCTGTGATGCACTTTGGGAGTTAAATTATAAAGGGCGAACATTATTGTGCTCTCCAGCTTATGCTCTGTCACATCTGCCAAAACATGCAGAAAGTTGAGTTGAAAGGAAGAGAAGGAAACGGTCAAAGGAAACCAACAGTGAGATAAGAGACAGAGGAGGAAAGGGAGTAGTAGACGGAGCTGCTGCTGAGGACTACAGCAGCTCCTTTCACAGTCTTTTTCATCTTATAATCGTAGCAGCCTTTGGGCAGGAGGCTTTAGCTGTAAATCTCTAATGGATCTGACCAAGAAATAAGCCACAGATTTCCACAAATCAATATAATCGTGTTTTTTCTAGCGGTGCAATCTGGTCTTTGTCTGTCACCTGGTAAAACATCTGCTGTCCAGGTTACTAAGCTCTGACTGAATGAACCTCCGGTGACTTGCTGATCGTGCTGCTCACAGTAGTGAGTGTGGCAGTACCTTGCGTGATGGCCATGTGGTTGAGGCGGCGCAGGGCCAGCGGGGCGTAAGGGCTGCGCAGCAGAGCCAAGGCGTACGCAGACAGGGCCGTTGTGTAAGGGTCGTCAGCAGAATAGGTGTTGCTCTCCAGGAAATCCTTGGCTTTGGCCACCGCCACCTTCTCTTCCTGGACCAGAGAGGACAGCAACGTGTGGGAAACATTTATGTGTATTTAAAATGTGTATTCAATGCTTTATTGTGGAGGTGCCAAAATATATAAATGCATATAACCTCATAGTTTTTATTTAAAGCAACTGTATGTAACTTTTTTAAAACTTAGAATAACAGCTTCAGAATCATGTTGATGGTACAGTGTCTTGTAATAGGGTGAATGTTGTCTCTATCTCCATTTCCTGTTTTATTTTATATCCTCATGCGTCATGTCTCACATTCTACTTCCTCCCTTTGTCAGGTTTCCCGCCCTTTTTGCTCCTCACCTCTGTTCTATGAGTTAATCACCCCTTGTGTATTTAAGTCCTTGTCTCTCTTTGTCAGTTTTTCTGTTCTGTTCTGCCCTCGTACTCCAGTGTCTCCCTGTCCCATCCTCCAGTCATGTATTTCTGGCTTTTCATTCCTAATTCCTTGCATTAGTACTGTTTTGTACTTCGCCTTTTGATTTGTACTTTGTTTAGCGTTTGTGTTTGGACTTTATATTTTGGTATTTTGTATTTTATGGATTTGGATTTTCAGCTTTTGTCATTTAAGCTCACTTTTTGTTTAGTAACTTGTCCGCCTGTGTGTCTTGGGTTCGGGTCCACTTTGTTTAACCTTAACAATATTTGATGACCCATTATCTCCGCTTACGTAAGCTTACTGTAGGCATTCAACTACTTCCTAGCTAGCATTACTGTTTGATAGTGTTATGTGATATGATAGGAGAGGCCGAAATAAATTCTGAAATATCAACCCAAATCTCTGACACACTTCTTTCACACAAGATACAATGTCTTTTTAATTCTTGTACAGTACACATTTTCCTGAGATCATCAGATATGCCTCTTATATGACATGACCTTTGGCATACGTTTAACAGACACACACACACACACACACACACGCCATCATTGTCTCTTTCAGTATTGAACAGTTTGGCCCCGATCAAACCCACGACCAGCGCCTCTGCTCGCTCACTTGCAGTTATTGAATAAACATTCATTTTGGCCATAAAAAAGTAGACAGTTGACTTTCATCTCACGCAGATGTGACCTTCCCTCTCATCCCTGAGATGATAGGCCTCCAGAGCCGCTCACTGTAATTGCAGCAGTCATCTTTTAATTAAGCGAAATTGGAGGGGGGCTGAAGTTCTGCTTTGATGTGAAGGATACCTTCTCAGTTTTTATCAGTTGTAAAAAGGACAGACTCTCAGAAGAAGCCTTCGGGATAGACAGCAGGAGGCGGGGGGGTATGTATTGTAAGCAATACATGCTGATGATGATTTCACCAGAATTCTGCTGTCACTCCTTCTTTTCCCACATCTCGATTGAACAGCACATAAGGTGCTGATGTTTAATCATGGAGGATGGATATCACTGACAGAAAACAGAGAGAGAAGTAGAGCAACAAGGGAAAAGGCAGAAAGGACACAGGGAGGAATGCAACCAAAGGCGTCTTTCACAGAGCTTAATTGTCTCTGCACGTCAGTCCGACTCTTTTGATGTGGCCCGAAATGTGATCAGATATTAGATTAGCAGCACTGGGGCATAACAAATATGAGTAGGCCGACTGCCAGCACATCCATCTTCACAACTATTAGGAATGCAGCGATACGTCCACACACGACCTGTACTTGAATTCACAGCAGGCTGGTGGGACGGGCTTAGGGGGTAAGTGGTTCAGGTGGGACAGGTATCACACTATTCACACTAAGTTCCTTCACTTTAAACACTGTTTAGCTCAACAGTGCACACTGATGCCACTTTGTTGGACTGCTTACCTCAGTGGTTATCCCCGTCTCCAAGAGGGCTGCAACCACATAAGCTGTAAGTGAGATCTTCCCGTGGATCCCTCCCTGTGGACAAAATCACAAATGAATTAACCTCACATCGTAGAAGCACATTAAGTATTTTATTCAAAACAGTGCATATAAAGTGTTTTTTTTTGAATAATGTGGTTTTCACCAACTTTTCCTGATGCCATATTTCCAAAATGCTCAAAAAGTATGTTGGAAATATGGCTACTGTCTGAAGGAGTTAAAAGCATCTTCATCAATATTGCTGTTTTATGACATATAGTGTACTCTGGACTATACAAGATAAAATAATGGCACATCTGGGGTTTAGGTTAGCAAACAGCAGTGGCACATATTGTTGTCTGCCAGAGGAAATTTAGAGCCCAGCCGATAAATTGGCAACTAAAGAAATGGATGACGCGATAACAGCCGAAAAGAAAAAGAGGGAAAACATTTTTAATGTTCTACTGGGCAGCTGAACAATCATTTTCCTGTGGTATAATTCACCTTGAGTGCAACCTCTCTTGCACTTCCCGTCACGATTCTCACTTTCTACTTCCTGCTCACCTGTGTTCCCAGTGCTCTCTTTCCCGCCTGTGTTCCTGTGTTCCTACCCGGTCTGATCCCCCCCCCACACCAGTCTCACATCAGCCTCATTAGCTCTGCCCTGTTCCCGGTGTCTCTCCACCTGCTCCTCGTTAATTCAGTTTGTATTTCAGCCTGTGTTGTTCTCTCACTCTTTGTCGGTTAGTTTGTTTTCGTCCGTGCGTTTCCTTTGCTTCTGTGCCTGTTCCCATGTCCTCGTGTGTTCACTAAGCACCTGATTTCTTTCTTCTGGTTTGTCCTTAGTTTTTGTGTTACTTTGGTATTTTTCTTTGCCTGCCTTTTTGTTTCTTGGATTTTGGGACTTTAGTTATCAGCATCGAAGCTTGTTTTTTGTTCCTGTACCTGCCTGCCTGTGTGTGTGTGTGTGTTTTGCGTTTGGGTCCATTCTCGCACAAACGTGACAGAAGCTGCTTTTGGACTCATGATAGTTAAAATATTGTTTCATTTGTTTTCTGATTATACTGTATACTTTGTGGCTATTTAAAACATATATTCTTAATGGCCAGACTGTAATATTGATTGCCATAGTGGCCATCAAAAAAAAATGTCTGTTCCTGCTCATCATCCTACGAGCCATATCCCACATCCATAAGGACACAAGCCTACCTGCAAGTCTTTGTTGAGGATGCGGCCCATGGCGGGGAAGGAGCCGTCGTCTCGCTGATGTTTTATGAGCCAGGACTTGGCGGCACGAAGCTCCTCGGGGTCGATGAAGATGAAACCCCGGGACTGAGCAAAGGACTTCAGCACGAATGCTGTCAACCTGGAGGGAGGAAGATGGAGGAGGAGGGGGGTGAGAGACGGGGAATCTCTTCTAACATGTTCTGGCAAATCCTACAAAAATACTTAACTAATGAGAGTTTGACAGCAATCACTTTTTCAGTTTCCCAACGAGTCACACTCATTCAATCTGTCAACAGAGGGGGAGAGGGGCTGATAGAGAAGTACGTAGATGGAGGGATGTTTTTGTCAGAGATAGAGGGAGGAAGGGTGGATGGTATGTATGGAGGGATCTGAGGAAATGGAAAAAAGAAAGGAAGCGAGCAGGGGAGCAGATGGGGTGCGGCGGGGTTTGATCACGGCTACAGGATGCGGCAGCTGTGCCATTGAGAATGTGAAATATCACCCAGGCCAATCATCTATCTTTCTGCATGTATGCTGGAGATTCCCCAAAAGCATTCCGAAACTTATACAAACAAGGATCCCGGGGACAGAGGTTGTGAATCTGGCTGGCCTGGGAGTGCAACTGAAAGTTTATGAGCCATGGTTTTAGTGGGCCACGGTGGAGAAGGACCAGGGGAACCGCGCAGAAAGGCCAAGGTCAGCCCTGGGGGGACACGGCTGAGCTAATAAACACACACTCATCCATAAACAAAAGACCTCCCGGTAGTGGTCGAGAGCTGCAGTCTTTGGCCAACAACTCCACAGTGACTGCGAGACATTCCATCACAGCACCCCGTATAGGATGAGGCAAGCTGTTTACCATATAAAGAACGAGAAACAAGATGGAAACGAAGGAATAAACAAACAGGTCGTGCTCTAGTTTCTCAACGCAGCTCGTAAGTGAGAGCACAATCCAAGAAAGAGCACCGGGGGAGATGAGTAGGAAAAAAAAAAGACCTTGCTCTCGTAAAGCGAAACATTAAATCTTCCCTGGCTGGAACCTGGATGTTATTCCTCCCTGGAGACAAAACTGGGGATGGAGGCGCAAGCCTGTTGGAATTTTTATAATGTTAAGTAATATCATGTCACTGGCTTTAAATGTCGGGCCCCAGGGAAAGACACTGGAGAGTGTAAATATGATTTAGTTCGGGGAAGGAAGGAAGCACTAGACAGGCTCACTTCCACCACTCGGCCCTTGGCTGGCGTCAACCTCTCCGGATTCTCCCCCTCCCCTGTTCTTTCTCCTGTTTTGCGGCTTCCCACTTCCAGATCCCCTCTCTGAGCTACTCTTATCCAGCTCCGTGCTTCAAAGGGCACATCTGAAGCATTATTTCTTTTTAAGACAATACATGGTGTCACATTCACTGAAGTGTCCCCCTGTCCTGTTTAAGTGTTGAGATGTTGCTGCTGTGTTGTTTGGGAAAGAATTAATGGGCACAAAACTTACATCAAACTGGCTGATGCCAACATATTACTAACAAGCGGTCAGGATTAGGTGTAGCCGCCATGAAGCTGCTGAAGCTGAAATGATGGATTAGGTGCTACTGCTGCTACTAAGCTAGGAAATTAAATCAAGGCATGATAAAATGTTAGCAAATGTCTGGCTGTGGCTGAACCTTTCTCTAATATTTGGTGGATTTGTCCGTATTTTAAAAACCGCAGTCTTCTGCAGGCTGTCTGTGAATGATAGATTTCTAAAAACGCCTGCATGCCCAGATCATAGAGGGCTTTATTTTGACAAATACACATCTCTTCAATGGCTTCACAGCCAGAAAGAAAACTGACTTGCCAGTTTGGCACAGGATTGCAAATACCTATTAGGATAATACAGCAACCACAGATATCAGTTCTTTCAATCTCTGCTGGTATTCAGCCCCCCAACCCTGCTAACGC
This sequence comes from Lagodon rhomboides, assembly GCA_039737535.1. Lineage (NCBI taxonomy): Eukaryota > Metazoa > Chordata > Actinopteri > Spariformes > Sparidae > Lagodon > Lagodon rhomboides. The sequence continues at coordinate 13,476,446 of CM077789.1, read as the reverse complement.
TGTCAGATCAGTCTTTGGGCAGACACAAATGCCATGCCAGCCTCAACATGTAGAGCAATGGACTGCAACTATGAGAAAAAGAAAAAAAAAAAAACTGCCCTGCTTTTAAAAAATAATTATATAAGGAGGGAGCGCACTTTTGACAAGTATGTTAAAAGCGATTTATTTGATTCACTTCGACCTGAGCTTTCTCTGTTAGCTAAAATGTATAAACATTTGTAAACTTGAGGGTTTCCTTTAGAAGATGAATTAGATAAACTTTTTTTTTTTTAACTAGGTTTGTGAGAGAGCTTTATGCACTGTTACATTGGTCTGGTATTATAAAATAAGATACATGGGGTACCACAGTGGCTCAGTTGGTAGAGTGTGTGCCCCGTTTACAGAGGTGGTGTCCTAGCTGCAGCCAAATAAATAAAAAAAAATAACTTGGGTATGTAGGTTACAAGTAAATCCGAAGGGGCAAATTTTAATTTTAATGTTTGGAATTAAGGTTAATATTAGGGTTAACAGTTAAGCATGTAGTTAAAGGGCTACACTTGGGGTCAGTGGTGAGGGAATAATGAATGTAGACACTTAAAAGTCTGCATATGAGCACAAATCAACACCCAACAATCTTACAATACATCTGTATTTCTTCATTTGCAACATAGTGGGTACTTCTCATTCAACTCAACATGCCAGGGGTTAAAAACTCTTTTACCCTATGATTCCTCGTCAGTGCCCTCTTTCCTTTACCTTACATTAAGGCAGTGAACTTTCAACCCTCTCTGTGCAGTGTTAACGGCCTTGGCAGCGGAGATAGCCAGTGCTGCACACCAAGCATCTACTGCCAGCCCTTGTCATTACGTTCAATCTTTTCATTAGATCCTGTCAATTTCCACTCAGATACATTTTACAAGCTGGAATACATTAACACGGAATTACAGGCGCTTTTAAGTATGCAGTAAATACACTGCTCCACTCGTGAACCCTGGAACTAAAAACAAAAGCCGGGCTTGTTTTGGATGCAAACATGTTGTTGATGGATTCATAAAGTGTCTGATGCAGGTTTACTGAAGGTTCACCATCTCAGCTGTGCCCACAACCCACACTCGTGGGCCCGGGCGCCAAGGAAAACTCCAAACCACCGCTTGTTACATCCTCATATCCTCTCGCAGTCAACACGGGGAGACTTTCCACAGCAGTTTAATGTTACCGATTACACCCAGGTAGTGAGTCATTAAGAGGCATGCTCCACTTCTATTTTCTAGAGAGCAATTTGGTGAGGTGGCTCCAGACAACTTACAACGCTGTCTCCAATAGTGGCATTAAGAGCCTCGTCTGTGAGGCCAAAGCAGCATGGGTCCTCTCAGTGCCACGGATATGAACCCTGATTAACTGCAAATAAATCTTGACAGCTTTGCCTACCTCGGGGATCCAATTATGCAGTTTGTTTATGATTCTCGGTCGTTTATGTAACCTGCTGTTTCACAGCGCTAGCTCTATTAAATATCATAATACCCACCTCAGCTCGTAAATCAACCGGAGGTATGCGCACTGAGCATGGGCCTCCAAACGCAAGCAGTGGAGCTCCCCACTGAGAGCATTGATTTCAGTTTTATAAATATCCTGAGATGGTTCTGTCTGCCTGCCTGCCCCCGGGGAGTGTAAACATTAAACAGGCACTCGCCGGTGATTTAAGCACATCAACAGGAATAGATTAATTTGAGCACAGTGGACTGAGGTGCTGATAAAAACTTCATTGCTTTGGCCGGCAACCTATGTCCCAGTCAAAGCTGAAGAATGTGGCTACGGCATGGTTTGACTGGTATGAGTTGTGTAAACGTTAACAGCTACACCTACGATCACTTACCACATACTGCCAGAGGAATCCCTCTCTCCGAAGGCACTGTAGGATCCATCCTGCCGTTTGTAGGTCAGTTGTCGCTGGTAGCCTGGATAAGAATAAAGAACGGTAGAGCAATTTCAGTAAGAGCGGTCCCTAAAATGACCCAAATCATCGACATACTTTTCCAGGTTGTACAGAGCCTGTCAAGAGAACGTATGAGCCGCAACTGAACATTTCTTACACATCACTGCAGACACCGATACCACTACCCCTGCTCAAGAAAAACATTCCATAGGATCCTCACACACTGCACGAAATGAGATTCATGCACACTGACTGCAAGAGGTGAGTAAACAGAATTTAAAGTAAATTGTATTTAATGTTCTGGAAAAGTGTCAAGGTGTTGAGTGAGGGCTCGTCTTTCATCTCGTGATCTTTGAAGTTATGGCAGGAAGCGAGAAGCAACAAGGTGAGACTGAACTCTGGGCTGTGTATCACACAGGTGGTGCGAAGACTGGCAAAAGCAGCAGTTCCACACGTCAAATGTTCCTGACCTCGAAATGCTCTTTGGCACATTCATTTGGTGTTTTTTATGCAGCGCCCCAAAGGACACGGTGCAAAGTCGGAAAGAGAGGTGCGACAAGCTACACACAAAGGACGTGGAAGATGCAAGTGCATTCTTGCCACGACATGCACTTGTTCTCGCACACATGACAACGCGCTTTGCACTGGGCACTGCAAATGTGCAAGTTTAATAGAGTAGTCCATTGTGTTAGCTCAAGGTCTGCCTCAATGACATTTCCAATGCCAGGATGGTGAGAATGACTCTTGAACTTTGCCGCCTGTCCAAAGCTCAGGCACAACTCTTTCACATCCATCTGCAGGATGAACTGTCCCTGGTAAAGCATAGCGAGAGTTATTGACTCCCCTCACACTCGGCAAAAAAACCCACTGACACTAACTAAGTAGTAAGTAGTCATGGGTAATTATTGGCTTTAGCTGTGATCAGCGGCTATGGAAACACAACAACACCTGGAGGAACACAATATTTTTTGCTCCTTTCCCTGCATGATTCAAGCAGCGCTAAAAAAATCCTTCAGTCGGTGTTGAGTTTGAAGAGAGACAATAAGATATGAAAAACTAACATACGGCCTCCGTACTTTCTACCGATCCATATTTTCTGGTACATTTGTGACAAACGTGACACACAAGCATTTATAAACCTGCATTTACACTCTTAATTTTGGTGTAAAAAAATGGTAAATATGTGGAAAACAGTGGAAACTGGTGGTGGTTAACTAAGAAAAACAACATTCAGCTTCATGTTCCAATCCATGAGCCAAAGTTTTAAGTGCCAGCCAGGCCAAGGCTCCTCTGTCAAGAAATCAACAGTTCCACAAAGAAAAAAAAACTATATCCAAGATAAACTTCACCCCAAAAGTTTCCAGAAAACCCAACAACAACAACGTACGACTTGCCAATTCGGAAACATTCCTTCCGCCCAGCATCGAGTCACTTCGCTCACTGTCGGGCCAGAAGGGATGTGACTTGCTGAGATTCTTGGCAAACTCTGAGAGCTTAATTGATGCTTTTGTTTTTCTCTGCTTAAACAGCTGCTGGGTAATTGGAGGTAGGTCACCAGGATTTGGGGAATGCAGCACATCTTTGGATAAACATGTCATCAGTTATCTGACCAGTAAACCAGACAGGTGGAATCTGTGGTACCAACGTTGATCCTTCATCTCAAGGTCTATTGAATGAGTATGTAGACCAAAGATAGCAGTTTGTATGAATTAAGAGCTCTTGGTACTCCTGATACTCAGCTTCTATTTTCCAACATTCCACTGGACATCATAACAAAACCACTATGCGAGGGCATAAATCACTAAAGATGACATGTCATCGATACTGAAGTGTTATAAAAACAAAACTCTTGCAGTATTTGAGAAGCTGAACCAACAGATCCACAGAGGATGCCATATCCACTGGCCTCCACTCAGTCTTCACACACACAATAGTTTGTTTTTGTTTCTTTTTCTGTGACGTAGCTAAGAAGGACTCTGACTCAATTTTGTTTTACAACCCTGGCATTGTTAAATGATGAATAAATATAACCTTGTCACCTTAAAGTATTTCCCTTTTGGAAAACGTTTTTAAAGCTTCATCTTGGTCTCAGGATGCAAAATGTCGTGAAAACCAGAATGTGGTTGGGTTGCTGTTTCTTTACCTTGCAGCAGGTAGTCAGTGGCTTCATTCTCGACCTCAGGGCTGAGCTGCCTGGTCTTCTGCAGGTACTTCAGAACAAAGACGTTGGGGGCAAAGTGGATCATGTTCTGCTCCCCACATCCAAAGGGCAGCCGCAGCAGCTTGTCCAGGTTATTAAGAGTTGGCCCCATCACATCACCTGATACAGGTTCACACACACACCATACACAACACACAAATACAGAGAGAATATTCCATCACACTGGGATACATATTTCTTTGTTCCATTCAAATACGTAAACTTCACTGAGCTAAAGCTTTAAACACGCATGAGAGAAAGGTTTACCGATCATATATGCAGTGGCCCTCTCAGATCCAGGCACCATGTTGTGCGGGACCCCCAGAGTGAAGGCCTCATTGTGGTTCTCATCAGAGTCTTCCTTCCTCCAGATCTTAAACTCCCCAACTGAGCCCCAGCCTGTTGAGAAGCCTATGTGACGCACCTGAGTGAACAAACACATCGTTTTTCAAATGCTCTCTGATGATACCCAACCACAGCGAGCATATAAGTGCCATAGAAAAGTCAAACCTGTCCAGGGAATTGCCCATTGCCCACTGCCCAATGGAGGATCACTGACTCATTGGATGGATGTAAACCATGGCCAACCTGGAGAGAATAATTCAAAAACAGGCTGGATGAAAACACTTCTGGAAGAACACACATTTGTAATCAATAACCCATCTGTTGTACTGCGTTTGTTTGTGTTCTTTGGTTGTAGTACAACTGCTCCCTGCACACACACACAAATAGAATAGTATGCAAATCACAGTCAACAAGAAAAACATCACAAATTCATTGAACCCATTTTAGAAAGTAACCAATTTTTTTTTTTTTTTGGTCTCCCTCATACTGAGCACTAACAAAGTCCTTCTGCCAAGTGTCAGGGATGCCAGTGTGATTCACTCACCTCCCACACACATACACAAACACACAAACAGACCCACGTAGAGCACATTTCCTCTCTGTGACTACAGTTTCATTGCGTGATCACATTAAACCGAAGACCACGCAACTCCGAGCCCCACAGCTCAGCAGCCCAAAATGCCATCACCCCAACAAAATAAATGAAAACTTTAGTCCTGTTACATGCAGCCTTTTAACTGCTGTCCTTTGGTGAACGGTGAGCTGGGACTGGGGAGCAGTGTGCCAGCCAGAGAGTGCCATGCGAGCACCAGGCCATGGATCACTGAGCGTTCTCGGTGACATCAGCCCGTTAAGCGTGACCTTACGGGAAGGCACGCTAGTAAAAGTGGCGCCAGTCCTCGTAACACACAGACCCCATGGCCTGCTGAGTCTTTTTCACTCTCTTGTCTTTGTGTCGGGAGCATCCACTTATGATCTGAACACAAATCTGATGCAACTGTTGTTCACCCGCTCAGCAGTCAATCAGTTGTTACAAATCCTTCACACTAAACTGTTACATATATTCATCTGACCACTGGGGTTAAGGAGAAGTTGCATATCAGAAGCATTTAATGTTGTCTTGATTTATATTATTTTCTTCTAAAATTCCTGTATCTCCTCACCTGTACCACGCCTCCCTTCCAACTGATCCAGAAGCTGCGGAACTCGTCCCAGGAGAGGATACCTGGCGTGGCAGCACTGACCAGGGGCTCGCCCATCTTGCCCAAGGAGATCCAGGAGCGAGTGTTTTGCCTACCCCCGAGTACGATCTCTAGCATCTCTGCAGTGTCATGAGGGCTGGCGGAGAGGGCGAAATGGGCGTCGTTGTGGGTCTTGACTGCCACCTGGAACTGGTTCATCCTGGCCGGCTTTTTCACATACTGGTACTCGTACTTGTTAGGGGTGGAAATGTGGATTCTCTCTGGGAATAGAAATATCAAATATATTTAGGACAGTTTTTAGTGAAAATGACAGAAGGGGGATACAGAAGGAATCGATCTCCCTTTGGAAAAATAGTTAAAAATTGATACCATTGGGACAGAAGAAGACGCTGTATGTGTATTCTCTGGGCAGGCCTTCTGGCTACAGGAGAGTAACAGGAAAAGAAACAGAGCTGGATTATCTCAACAAACCTAATGTTGACTCAATACAAAATATAAAGTAAGTCTTCTTCATCAGCTCTCTTACCTCAACCTGGACAGTCCTGCGGACATAGTCCAGACCGATTGGGGTCCTTCTTTCGTCCACGTCGTTGACTGTTTTGCCCGTATGGAGTCCATCTGAACAGCAGCTTGGTTCACTGTAGGCAATAGCACGGGCTGTTGGGGCAAAGGAGAACAGAATTAGCTTTTCATCTTTGAATTACCTCACGGCACAATATCAGCCACCTTGGTTGACTAGCAAGTCTGTGGAGTGTTGCCCAAGCCAGTTGCTGGATTATCCACATCTATATGCACTGTTATTAAATACAAATATCAAATTGTCAATAATCATCATTACAGAGTCTTCAGAATACTTGCAAATTGGGACAGCTGGACAATATTGTTTTGAACTTCCTTCCTTTATTTAATCCAAGTATTTATACATAACTCTTTATGACAAGATTTAAAAGAAAATATATCTTTCATATCAAGGTTGGCAAATTGTCAAGGGCTGTGGGGAAAACCTCTCCACAGCCCAGAGAACACCACATCTCTAATGTCAACTGTGGACATCAACATACGTTGCACGGGACAAACATGTCTGTAAGAGGACTCCCAGTTCTCTTGCTCGGGGAACACGTTGTAAATGTGGCCCTGTGCCAGTGTCGTCTCTTTGTGTGTGTGTACTGAGAGGGAAACTCAAGGGGCCAGGGGACTAGGAGTGGGGCCATGGGGGGCCCATTGACCGCCAGTGACCTGCAAACTCATCAACATGCCACTGAGTGTCACAGCACAGCTCTGGTTGCTCCCCCACTGCTGGCCTGCTTTGTTCTCACATGCGCTCTGGAGGGGACTGTTTGTAACTGTGGGTGGGTGACCAGATCACACACAGCTCAGTTCCCCGGCCAGCAGAGCTCTCCTGAGCCAAAGGCTTGCCTTTTTGTGAGGCATCACACTGAGGGCGCTGACGTCCTCATGCCACTTAAGAACTCAAATAACACTATTTCCATGATCCAGCACAATCTAATCTGTATTGTTTACATGAGCATTAAAACTCTGGGGCGCGCCTTCAAAACAAAGGCTGAGCCTCCCTCCTTTCTGCTCATGTGACAGGGACTGTGGGATATAAAAGAGTTACTTAAGATTACTCATTGTCTTGGTAACACTTCACATTAGGGTGCACATGTTAACCATTAACTAGTTTGTTATTATCATGCATGTTGGCTTTTAATTAGTCATTATGAAGCACTTACCAACGCTTTATACTGCAAGAGCATACTCTGCAAGTACTCAGCCAAATGTAGAGTTTTCCTTCAATAACTTCCGAATTGCTGTTTATTGATATTAAGTACGGAAGTTGTTGTACATGATTTATATCAATATGCTTTGCTCAGTAGGGGTAAAGGATCTATTCTTATGTAACAAAACACAAAATTACGTTGAGATAAGTTTTTCTACCTCAAAATATGTTCTCAATTTCAAAGTTAATGTTGATTAACAGCAGTTAATTAATAGTAGTTGTACTATGTTGCCATGCAGAATAAGATTAACGTTAAGTGCTTTTAATGACTAGAAATGCTATTAATATGCTAATAACCAACAAGTTAATGGTTAACATATGTGTCCTGATATAAAGTGTTACAAATGTCTTTAAGTAAATATAAAGTTGCTTTGTTGCTATTTGTGTTACAGTGTTACAAACTGCTAAGTTTTGCAAATGTGAATGTCTTAAATCTGTCCAGCTTACCTGACATATGAAAATGTTTCTTAATAGACCGTATTGACATGGCGGCCACTTCCCTCTGTTATCACGCTCAGGGCAGGAAGCTCGAATGCTGGGATAGCTTTATGCTGCTGTGTTCTAGCTTGCTAGCCGTATAAACATAGAGATTCTGACAAATTGTTATCATATCACCACTTCTTGATTGACCAGCAACTGAAAAGATGACAGACAGTGAAAATCTGGAGGGACATCAGGCCATATTTCAAGGTAAAACAGCAAACAGAAAGCCTGTTAGCTAACGTTAGCGTCCAACCACCTGCTAGCGAGCCGTTTAACTACATCCTGTGCATTTTACTCCCAGGCTTAAATAAATGTGTCCAAGATGTGTGTTGATATTTTAGAATGAATTCTTGCTTTTCCTATCGTATCGTATCAAAATGGGAATGTTAGCTAGAAAGTGGTTGAATGCTCATATTAGCTGTTGTCTAACTGGGTTATCAAATATGTTGCTTCACCATGAAATATATCCCGATATCCCTCCGGATTTTCACTGTCTACTGTCGATCAGGAAGTAGTGAAATGATAACAATTTGTCAGCCTGCCTATGTTTATATGACTTTCAACCTGGAACACAGCAGTACGACACTTTAGCTTCCCAGCCTAATGTCGGAGGAAAATGGCTGCCATGTGAATTTAGGCTATGGACAAGGTAATATTAAAACCCTACGGTGGGAGAAAAAAATCTACGAGGCCCGACAGGATAAGATTTCGGATGTACCCTGTATAAAGGTTAGGAGACCAGGCCTGATAATGTATGGATGAGGGCATAGTGACGTCTGAAGCAGCTGTAGATATGCTTACAAAACAGATCTCTGACAAACCAAGGCTGTTGTTCATGTAAACTCATAGGATGGCCTTCGACCTCACTGCTGTAGCAGACTGACTATCTGCCACCTTCCTGAGCTGAGACGATATAACCTGAAACTAGCGAAGGTTCGAGAGGAATTGACTTGGTATGACGCCGTGCACACAATTGTGTTGTTATGTTGTTCCTCCTTGATTAAGTTTGTATAAAATTACTTCAACTTAAGTCATCGGTGTCTCTGAGTTTTCTTCATCTCTCCTGAATGGCAAAAGCTGAAATTCCACAACACATACAAACCTGCCGACTATTCCATCGTACCTGTGATGTTTGCTGACCCCAGTTCGGTGAAAGACAATACAATGGATGTTGGTGTAGCCTCTCCAGGGGCAACACACTTCTTCCTGGTGAGGTGGTGCTTTCCGGGGTGGCCGACAAACTTGATGCCTTTCGGAACGGAGACTTTAACATGAACCTGTGAGAGGAGAGGAGGGGAGCGGAGAGAGAAAGGGGACAAATCATAGGCAATTGATCTTCTCTGACAGGCCACAATGACATCATTTCTGCCGGCACGCCCCTCCCTCTTATAGCGTGTTCTCCTCAAAGCTCCGAAAGCGAGGGAGAATTTTTTAAATCACATTGTGAATTTTCCATGCTGACTGACTCATGCTTCTCAAGCTCCCCTAAGGATTACGTTCCACTCATCGTCCAATTTTCTCAGAGGGTTCAGTAATGGAGATCTTTTTAACTGTTCTTTATCCACACGCCACGAGTCGTAAATAACCGAGCAGAAAATATAGGAATCACATGTTGCCGGGGTGGACATCAAAGGAAGGGCTACACTGGTTTGCATATTCACCTAACATGACATCAGGGCAGAACACGCACAGGCCATTTAACGGGCTCATCTGCAAACATCATGATGTCATTGGTGTGGAGCGCAGGATGGACTCGTTTAAGGCCAACACAGAGCTTAGAGAGCGATTCAATTTGAGCACTATAACATACTTCTGGGCTAATCTCATATCCACACGTTACAAACCTGTGCTTCCTTTGGCCACATTTCCAACCCCTCAGTACCCCAGGGCCTACCTGCCCACTGTTATTCCAGAAACAAGCCTTGTTTATCACATATTGTTTTGACATCAGACCAGTCCTTGGGAAAAAAACACAACTTTAAGGACCATAACAGAGGTCTGTGTGTTTTGAACACCTGTGAAGCACATCATGTTTGTTATATTGGGGCTGTGTAAAACAATGGACCTGACTTTCCTACGTTCCAGACAGCCTGTGTTATCTACTCATGTCAACACATTATGAAATTAAATTTGGCGGTTCGGCCCTTTTTGAGTAGTTTTCACATGATTTGTCTTCTCTGGTGCACATGAAGTCACCAGCAACTTCTCTTCACTTGAGAGGAAGGGCTATGTTAAATTTAAGGCTTTTAAAGACCTTTTTCAATCCACATATAAAGCATTTTGATACCTATTTTGGGGAGAGTTGTCCACTAATCCATTGTACAGTATGTCGAAGTGAGCAAGATATCAAACTCTAAGTTGCTCCTGATGGCTGTTCCATCGCTGTATGCGAGTGTATGTAATATTGTATTGTATCGTGGGGTTGCTTTGGTTCGAAAGTGTATGAACCATCCGTGTATGAACATGTGTAATCTGAGTTATCTCAGTTTTGGCCCTCTAAGGACCTTTTAGTAAGCTAAAAAAACATAAAAAGAATGAGCACGGCCCTCTGAGCTGTATCCTTATTAAGTAGTGGTACCTTTGCCACCTCCAGAAAAACAGCTGAGATTAGGGCTGCGTGATATTACGATATTTGGACAGATATTATGATTGAAACATGACTGTCGATAAGTGGGTATGATCATTTTTAACTATTAATATCATGATGATGTGACATTTGTTGGGGACTGTACCCAAAAAACACGTATTCTTACAAGATTTTTGTAGGTCAGGACATCTCTGTAGCCAAATTGAGATATTCTTTCAATTAACTGTGCAGTCTTAGTTGAGATAAAGACTATGAAGTTTGTGCTGTGTGAAGACGCTGCACTGTGGGAACAGTTACTTGTGTCTGCTCCATCTGCCCTCTCATTCATCACCTTACCTCAGCGCAGGTTGGCAGGTAGTTGTAGACAGTGAGGGGAACTTTGGTCTGCTCCCCTCTGATTAGGCTGTAGGGCAACGTGAAGTCGACAAAGAAGGGCTTGAAGGTACGAAGCTCAGCTCTCTTTGCTAGGCCCAGCCCCTTGTCCTGTGACAGGCTGACAGCTTCTGTCACCCATGTGGTGATCGAGTCCGGCACGTCCAGTCTCAGCTCAGCCTCCCCGGTTTCAGAGCTGTAAGCATGTTGAGATACGACTTTAGACGTAATTGCGCAGCGTAGTAAAGAGAAAGATTTTAGCATCCTTTTCATGTTTTATGTTTGCTACAGCTGTGTCAACACCAACACCTGCACCGAAGTTACTACAGCAAACACTGGATAGTTGTGAGGTACAGTCAGGTGTTGACCCGATCTGTTTGTCTGAATGAAATGGGCTGAGATCATTATTGGCAACACATATTTAAAGTTGTTCTTGGCAAACTGTCACAGGTCATAATAAACTTGAAAACCTGCATGAACGCCCTTCCTTTTGATCAAACTTGCCCAAGCTTCGTTTTAATAGACTTTTAAGGGGAAATCAGAGCTTTGGACTTCACAGGAAATTAGGCAGAGCTGAAGTCCCATCCAAAGGAATCAAGCATATGGAACTCTATGGGCATTTCATTTGTATTGGCTGAAAATAAATGGAAGGAGCTGTCGGGAAAGTGACAGTCTGTTCCAAGATTGCCCATTTTAAGTGAGGCACATTCACACCCAGAGGAGGGAAATGCTGGACGCTGCTCGGCACGACTCGCACCTTTCCTTCCCAGCACCCCTTTCTTATCCTTAATTCCCATCTTTTATTCCTTCTGCAGACCTATTATCTTCTCCTCACACCTCATTTTCTGTCCCTGTTCTATCCTACTCTTATCAACTCACTCACTCCATGAATTTCTCTCCTTTAGTTTTTTTTTTATTTTTGCTCCTCTCTTCTCCATTTCTCTGCTCCCCTCCACGCTTTAGATTGTGACTAAATCCCCTGTGAGTAAAGACAATCTGGTGCACCTGATATATCTAGCCACAGGCATGTAACACACACACACACACACACACACACACACACACACACACACTCACACAAGTGAAATATTTATATAAAGATTCAAATACCTGACGTTGAGGCAGTGCCACACCCAAGTCTCTGGGAAAAATGTTCGCCTCCTCTTCTCTGCTCTGCAAACAAAACACAGGCTGACATCAATAAAAGGCTTCAGCTGCTCACAATAAAACAATACCATAATTGGAGAATGTATCCTCCTTCTGACATCCTCCGAGTCACGTCATGTGTTTAATGTTCACCGCTAGAATGAGAAGTATTGGACAAACTAACAATATTAATTTACTTTGTCATGTTTTTCCCGGCTTGTCTATTACTCATCTGGAGACCTTGCTCAACCCATGCACGACACACACCGAAGTGTGCATCACCAGAATCATTGCTCTCACATGGGTCTGCTTTCAAATGAACTGCGTTTTTATCTGTGCTTGGCCGGGTCACGGTATCAATAACACATCGATAACTCCTGACATCCATCAGAAAGACGAGTCCAGTACGTGGCGGGGTAAACGGTAAGGACCCTTAAAGGTTAGAGAGACCGCTCTAACACATAAAGGTTCATCCTAACAGGGAGAAGATATAGTTTTAAGGATCATTAAATCATGGTTTAAAGGTGGACTATGTAGTTCTTGGAAGAAATGTGACCTTAATTGATTGACTTTCATGCTTAAACAAATAAATGCAATTCCACTGTCTGCCAAACTGTCAGTAGAGTGAGAAATTAGAGCTTCTCTGTTGAGACATCATGAAAGATAGGAAGACTAACCTTTTAGCTCGGATATCAGAATGCTGTACTCCCTTTTTCCTTTTTCTGATGGGGTTTGCTCACGCTAGTTTTGCTAAACTCTGATTCAAACAAATCGCAGATTAAATTAATATTAAGTTATGTTATGTTCAGCTGACTCTCGGGTCACATTTGTTAACTTTTAGATAAATCATTACAGACACTTAGATTTTTATATCCGTTAAGAAGACAGCTGGAATAGGATGATACTTCAGTTCAGAACGGTTAGTCGATGCCCAGAGACAGTCTTTGACCTCTCTACAGTGGCTTCTTTACCTGGTCGTGGGTCGAGAGTGCATGGCAGCCACTAAGGTGGAGGTGTGCGGCTGGAAGGCGGGAACGGCCTCGTCGGTGTACATGCCTCCAGTCTGCCGGTGGTTTAAACTCACCATATCTGTCATCACAACCAGCCCTGTTTCCTGAGTTAAACATACAGAGAAATAAAAACAAAGACACGCATTAAAGATTACTGTCTAATTTTTGTTGTTGTTGTTTTTTTTTAATCCCTGTACAATTGCTGTGGGCTCCTTGACTACATGTGTGTTCTCACTGTGAAAGCAAAGCGTGCGTCCTTGGTGATATCCCAGTGCCACGGGAACACAGAGGACCGCCTGCGTCTCTTTGACGACAGCCCCGGCCACCAGAAGTGTCCGTCATCTTTGGGAATGCCGAAAGCATCCGAAACGTCAAAATCTGCCAGCTCTTTAAACACCTGCGAGAGAGGAAACACATTGACGTAAGCAAGGGATGAGCCAAAAAAATACAACGATTACACAATGACATTTTTGATAAATAATCTTTGGTAATGTGAATACAGTGACTAAGTGGGTAAAGGCAAGTATGAGGACAAGCACAACAGTCCGGTATGTTCATAAAATGACATCACTTAATTTAATACAGCCTTTAAAACCAGGAAAGACAACACTTATGCCGTATCACCACATAACGATGTTCAAAATCTAAGCTGATGTACAGTCTTACGTCACAATAACGATATATTATTGATATACTGCCGTACCACACAGACACAGTTACACACATAAATGCAGCTTTAAGTTCTATGGATCTTGTGAGGTAAGAAAAGGATGTTTGACTTAGGTTAAGGGCCAAAGCAGTGGCTCTTCCCTTATCTTCAATCCACGTCAAATAAACATGTTTATATTTCTTTAGACTACGCAAAGTAATAGTGACATGAGATAAAAATACAGATGAAAGGAAACTACATCACTTGGATGCCAGATGTTCTTTTTACAACAGGCGGTGAATGAAATATCACCGTAAACTTCCGACCAACCTTGTCTGGACTGAGCTGGAAGTCGGGCTTCAACAGATAAAGGCTCTTATCGACAGTGGCCACACACACACAGGAGCCTTTTTCTCCTCGGACGTGCAGGGTCACGGGGTCCCCTGGCATGGACTCATTAGCTGACAGAGAAACAGACACCTGCGAAAACCAACCGACACATTTCAACAGCCATAGAATGAGCACTTCTGGGCTATTTCTATGGACCACGAATGCATTTGTACAACACTCTTTTTAGACATAAATATTGTGCATTAAACCTTAACAAATATTTGGCAGTAGAGATGCAGCTGACCATTTTTTTAGTGAGTGATTAATCAGCTGATTTTATTTTAGATTTGCTGATTAATCTCTGAGTCTGTAATATGTCAGAAAAATGAGTGAAATGCAAAGTCTTCTTCTAACAATTCCAAAATCCACACAATACAAAGATGTTAAGCAAATCGTAAATTGTTCCCGAGTCCTTTTTCCATCATTCCATGTATAAATCAGTGAATTGGCTAAATGTTTCAGCACTAGTTGGCAGTGTTGCCCGACAGTTCCTCAGTAGCAACGTTTGCATCACATACAGTGGAACATCAATCCTGACGTGTTGAGACGGTCAGATGTGGTGGGAAAAACGCGAGGACAGTGTGGAAAAGTACAGGCTTCGCAAGGAGGAGGGATGGTGAGAGTCGGCCATAAACTTTCACACATCAAAACAATTTTTTCGACAGCGCGCAGTCACAAATTAGCCCTGTTAATCGGTTCCGCTGCCCTCCTTTCACCACTCTGTAACCTGTCATCCTCTCCTGTCACGACCCCACTCATCTGCCTGCGGCCTGCGCGGCCTCTGTCTAGTCATGCCCTCGCAACCCCCTCCTCCGACACACACACACACACACAAACACACACGCACATAAGAGTGTTGTAATGGCATACCAGGGAGCTGTAAATACTTCAGGGAGTTAACTCCACCTAATGCAGGCAGGAACTGGGGAGCTCTCCCAGGCCAACACAGCTGTTTGTTTACAGACGTTACACTGTGGACAGAGCTGGTGCATGGATACTCGGGCTCAGCTCCAAAATGTATACACAGGCCGCTCCGTGTTTGTTCCACGTTTTTATGGATCGTTACATGATAAAAACTATTTTTACAATAACTAATTTATATACAACCTCGATGTTTGGGCGAGAAACATACTCTCTCATAAGTTGAATGTGTGTTGATGGGGTAATAAAGGGTGTTACAGATGAAAAGCACTTCTGTGTGGAGTAAACCAATGAGCAGGAATGCGGCTTTGCACTTCTTTTTCTACATGACGAGGCAAACCTGGTTTTCAAAGTCGGGCTGGATAGGGATCTGCAGGCTGTCGGTGACACCTTCGCCGTTGTCCCTCACGTAGTACACCAGCAGGCGGCTGAGGGGTGCCATGCTGTGGCTAACCGGGAAACGGAGGTAGGAGACGCAGCTGTCCATCTCGGCCTGGGCGGAGGAGCCTGCAGCACCTGGCAGGGACGCGGCAAGGTGGGTCGATTCAGTGTTAAAGAAGCCTATCTGATGATGTGGTGTTCGAGAAGTCTGCGATCAAAATGCTGGGAGTGTTAACTTATAGAGTGTTAACCTCTGTGGCACATAATTGTCTTAATATGACAACACTATTGTTTATTGCACTTATTTATCAGACAATATATTATCTAACAAAAGCAGTTATTGTGACAGGCCTAGCTGGGAACATAACAGACATCCTAAAAGTACACTCTCTCTACAGGTTTTCTGTTCACTCTTAATCTATTAAATGAAATCAGGGGATAAAAACACACTTACCCGAGGCAGAGGGAGGCAGCTGGGTAGTGTGGATGTTCTTGTCAAAGGTGACTGTCGCCCTTTTTCCTCTGTGCGAGGCCGTCAGGTTGGCTGATTGTTGGCCTGACTCGATGATGTTCCCCCTGGATGTCACCTCGTAGTGCAGGGTGAAGTTACAGGGGCAGGTGGATTTAAGAGCGACTTCTGCTTCCTGGCCAACCTACACACACACACACGAGGGATAAAATCATGCTGACATTATGCCAATTACTGAGGACACTGTGATCGTCCAAAATGGATATTTAGGCAGCGCTTACCTTGAGTGGGGCGCTGGGGCTCTGAATCTGGATGTGACACCTACTGGGGGAGTACCAGCTGCTGATAGACAGGTAGCTGGGCAGGTACTGGTCTCCCACTGTCTTGCCGTCAATGGATGTCACCTTTGTCTGTGTCAAACAAAAAAGTAAAACGTTTTAAGTTTACACTAGATTCGCCTGAAAGGACTTTCTTGCTCGTGCTACTAGAGCCACTGACCTCCAACCAGACATACTGAGCAGCAGTAGGGATGGAGGGGATCTCAAAGGTGGCCTGGCCGTCCTTGGAGATCAGTTCGCTGGTGTAGACGTTGTCCTTGGGGGTCAGCTCTGCTTTGACACGCACCCTCACCCCATCAGCCGGACTCCCGTCAGGATAGGTCACCTCGATCTGCAGGGGGAGGGGTTGACAAACAGCAGATGAGGAAATTACAAAAAGCAGCCCATAGTGTAAATATGAATGAACAACACCTGTCAGATGATAATTGTAACAGTATGTAGTCTTACATACAGTGACAGCAGCTACATTTTGCTTCCTCACCTTCCCTTTGTAAGGCAGACCAGGCTTGAACTGTTTGCGTGTGTCCTTGGAGTACTTGATGTCGATGAGCTGCTTATGGACGGGCGTTGAATCGTCAAATGTGGTTTGCCTGCTCCCGTCTACACTCGTCACTGACGCCCAAATGCTCACAGAGCCCCTGAAGTGATCGGCTACGTCCAAGGGCATCATGTCCTTCACACACAGGCTGAAGTTTGCAGAGCCTTTGATCTGAGAGCAGCAGAGGAGAGATCTGGTACTGCGAACGGGCGGAACATAATTCTAGTGCCGGGGTGCACCCATAATAATGATTATGCGCAATGTATGTATGATAATGATAGTACTTAGAGATGGTTCAATTCAAATTCAAACAATTCAAATGACGCAATCAACCCTTTTAGTTCAACGCCCGCCTTAATCGTCAGCTGCTAAAGTCACACACGGGAGCACAACGGCGGAGAACAAACAGACTGACCTCCATGGTTTTAATCACAGGATGGCCCATCTCGTGACGGTAGTAGCCCACTCCGTTCACTGTCATATTCACCGTCAGCTTCCCTGCCACCGGCTTCCCAAAGGTGTACCTGCCAAACATCGACACGTCAGGCCTCTACAAGGCAGCACAGGTCAGTGAATCAAGAAGGTAAAGATATTTAGATGTTTTTCCATGCTGAATTTCAGGGGACTTACTTGGCCCTGACAGTCGCCTGCTCGCACGAGTTCAGATCACGAACATAGCGTGGCGGATCGATCACCAACTCAAACTTGGGCATCACTGTGAGGAAGGTAACACAATATTACTACATTTTCTACTTTTTGGTGTATTTTTTTCTCATATTTGTGCTCCGTATTAGTCGCTTTCTTGTGCATCAAATAATTAACCTGCTCCTCTATTTGTCTCTAAAGCAGTGGCTCTCAACCAGTCGCAAAAAAATCTGGTTGGTTGACAAACGCCAACACTCCTCTATTGCTCCGAGCTCCTAGTCCGGACCACTAGATCCGCGGCGTACACCAGCTACAGTGAGTTGTAGCTCTAGTGATATGCTGGCCCCTGTTTGTTCTGAGTATGACAACAACTGGCCAGTTCTCACATACTGCTCCTTTAACCAGCCTAAATGTAAGAATAGAATTTTAAAAAAGACTTGATAACAAATGCTATATACTGTTGTGCCAAACTCCTTTGTACTGTATGTGCATGGCCTCACCATATTTCTGCACTTCAAACGACATGTTATAGGTGTGGCCCTGCGCCTCCACGAAGATAAACCACTCTCCAAACACCGGCTGGTCCGACAGAGGGAAGCTCATGTTCACGACGCCTAAAGGACAGAGAAATGCAGTTTCACCTTCGATGCCTGTCTGCTTGACATGACAACATACAATCCTGATCTGACAATTACAGAAAACTGAATGAAAGCAGCAGGTGTATATAATTACAGTACATGTGCAACTTTATGAACTCAGTAAAATTCTGAATCTACAGGCTGCACAGTGATGATGCAAACACAATACAGAAGACGTTGCTCACCACAGCAGATGGATTTAAGAGCTTTCCACTGGACCATCCTGGATCCTCTTGGATCCTGAGGGATCAAAGTTCAAAAGCCACCGTTAAGATTACACATTCTACATTTAAAGGGTCAATCCACCAGTCCACCAAGTGTGTTTACAGGTCTTTGGGAGTACTACTCTACATGTGAAAAAGTAGTATAAAGCCTTTTATGGCTCCAGAGGAAGCTGCATGTAATCTGATAAATGGTCTCCAGTGAAGGCAACAGGTTTTGAAGAGTGTGTGGAATAAAAGAGGCGATTGTTATGATTCTGCTGTATCACTTTTGATCGTTTGTCCATAGTGAGTCCAACGATGCAAACTTGCTTTTCAAAACCTGGTTCCAACACTACCCACAATGCAACTCAGCCACGAAATTACATCACTGGAGGCAATTTATTCGATAACATTTCTGGAGCCACAAAAGGCTTTATACTACTTTTTCCACACATGAAGCAGAACTCCCCAAGACCTGTAAACACACTTTACCCTTTAAGTTTCAAACTACTGTATGTTCAAAAGGGAATCTCATATACAGCAATTGTTAAGACAGGTCTAACAGTCCTTGAACTGAACTTGACCCAGAGACCTGGCTCCTCTCTCAGACAGCTGTCAAAATACTTTTACAGCTTTTTCCTCAGGTGATTCGTTGGCTGCAGGTAAAAAAAAAAAAAAAAAAAGTAGTAAACTAGAAGAGTGTAGATCTCCGCCAGGTGTGTCTGTGGGCATGTGGGTGGGGAAAGAGCAGTGCAGGGCGAGCTGTGTGCAACACTGATGTGCCTTACATCGACTACAAGTCATGTATGGGCTTCCCTAAGCCTCTTATGGAGAGGTAATTAGGTTGTTTTTGACCTAGAAACGTCTCAAGATCTGCGAAACGAGAAGAGAAGGGAAGGGAAGGGAAGGGAAGGGAAGAGAAGAGAAGAGAAGAGAAGAGAAGAGAAGAGAAGAGAAGAGAAGAGAAGAGAAGAGAAGAGAAGAGAAGAGAAGAGAAGAGGTTCCTTTTATGTTGTTTATCCTTCTACTGTTCCAAAGAGCACCCTGTTATCTAGGTGAGCTGCCCTGACTTCTGCTCTGTAATCTCCGACCGGGCTGGGAACTAAAATTGCCACTGTCCCCCTGGGTGGTCCCACCAGCTTCCACTCACCAAAACATACGCCTCGATCTGCAAAAAAAAAAAAAAAAAACATAAAGAGAAGCACAAGATGTAATGAATCAGACACAAACTGTAAAGCCCAGAGACGATCCTATCCCTCTCTTCTCTCTCCCCGCTCCTTCCTTCTCCAACAATCATCCATCTGTGAAAGTGAGTATTGCCGTTTTACCAGCAGCGGACCTTTATAGCTGCAAACATCAATAAACCGTCTGTCTGCACAGTTGCACAGTATATTTGGAGCCACTGCTGACATTCCAAGAGAAATGACTCGAGCCTGGCTTCTGTAAATAGGTAACTGTACATTACTCTGCACTCACGGGGAGGCTGGGTTTCTCCTCCTAATCCCAGCAATTAGAGACGGAAAAGTATGTTCGTGACAATTATTATGTCGTTCTATTGCAGAGGTGACACGGAAGATAGGTGAATGTATCTTTTTAATATTATAAGCAGAGATCTGGCCATTTAGATTCAAGATAATTAACCGATTCTTTATTGTTTTTGTGAGTAGCGTGTCATGTTTTTAGGTTTTTAGGCATGTGTTTGGAGGGCTGCACCTTTACTGGTTTCAACATGAGATCCATTTTGAATTACCTTGTCATTTACCGGCCTCAGGTCGGGGGTCACTGTGTAGACATTGATGCGCACTAAAAGCAGAGAAAGAAACACAGCATTGTTAAAGAAAGCAGGTTTAACACGACATTCTCCATGCATATAAACAATATCTAGTGTCCCAGGAAGTTCTTCTCAGATTAATCCATTTCTGGCCAATCACAGACCAATTTCTTAAAAAGCCTTTGCTCAGCCGAATTGATTAAATTGACTGCCTGAATTGATTTGATGGGTTAAAAATACTGCCAGGATCAAAATCACATAATCGCAGCAATTATTAACATTTTTCTGGGTTTTCCGCATCAACATCTTTTGGCTCATCGGTCACATTTCATGAACCTCAATTATCTGCATCTCTGTGCAGAAATGCCGAGAATTGAGGTTTAACTGTTTAACCACCAGGCGCACTGTGAGGGAACCTTTATGCTTGGGTTTGTAGACGGGCTTGTCGGTCTGGATGAAGACGGCCGTGCCCTTGCTCTCCACTGTGACCGTGGTGAAGTTGTGGAAGATGTAGCCTCCCTCCGTGAGGTGACGGTTCCCCCACACCTTCAGATGTGCCTGGCCTCTTAGCCCAGAGGGAACCTGGTGGCAAACGCGCAAACACAAAGAGGATCAGCGCTGGATTTACTGGAAAGAAAATGAGGTCAAACGGGGGGAAAGGCTTTTTGAAAGTGTCGTACACAACTCGAAACCGTTCACCTTGATTGGGCCTTCTCTGGGAACAAAAAGTTACAGCATGAGAAAAAGAACCGCAGAGGAAGATGCCGAGCTATAACACATCACGCTACACATGACTGTATTTCACGAGAATGAGGGTGGAGGTTTACAGGGAGGGGAGAGACAGAGGGGAAGATTCGAGTTGTGTACACTAGATTGATCTATTCCAGCCTTCGGGGGCGGCGGACCATACATGCATGTCAACAGCTGTTGCATATTACATTGAGGGCCGTTACCTTATTCCCAATGAATGAGCAGAGACAGATGTTGCATTACAAATAACGTTAGTGTTGATTTGCATGTTGCCTGAGGAATGTGCACACAGCGGACAAGAGGCTCTCACTACTGTGCAGCTGTCACCGCTAAACAGAAAGCGGCGTGCGCACACTGTAGGAAACAGAATGCAAACAAACACACACACACACACACACACACAGAGTCGCAGACTCACCTTCAGTTTGATGGAGCCTTTGTCTGAAACAGAAACAGAGAGACGCAATGAATGTGATTGAATCTGTGCGAACATCTGTATAATGCGATTAACATACAGTAAGGGCTGCTGCACCGTGGCTGAGTTCACCCTGGGTTAGCAGGAAATCCAGCTGCAGCCTGTCTCTGTGCCACTGTGAGGCAGAGCAAGCACCATCTATTAACGGTGCTGTCAAACAAATCACACACTGTATACACTAAGTGGCTGGTGGGGGTGGGCGGAGCTGATGCCTCCAATCAAAGATAATGTCTATGAAAAGCAGAGCCGGTCAGGGGCTCACAGTGAGGGCGGCAGGATCATCGTCACGATATGTGTGTACCTCAATCTATGTGTGATCTCAACATCCTTTGAATAAATCACACAAAAGGGAAGGGGGGGAGGGGGTGTCTCATAGCTCAACTTGTTAGTGCAAGTAAGTGATGCGCCGTGCCAACGCAACCTTAGCTTCAGAATGTTTTCTCACCCAGCACTGAGCCGTGGCCGTGGGCGACCGTCTGCCCCTTCACCGACAGCTGCACCTGGACGCGCGTCTCTGCCTTCGCATTGAAGATGGTCACGCTCACGCTCTCCTCCACGCCTGCTCGGAACACGGAGGGCGCGGCGACCAGGTAACCCCTGAGAGAAGAGAGAGCAGGGGGGGACGTGAGAGCGCACAGGGGAGGAGGAGGAAAAGTAGCAGTGGCAAAGCAGAAGGAGAGGTGGCGGCAGGAGATAAAGTAGAGGTCAAAGGTCAGAGAACAAAGAGACACAAGGAGGACAGACTGCCAACGTGTGCAGTAACAGGAAGGGCATCACTGCTCCGCGATTAGGTGCACTGATACCACTTCCCGCTCCCGATCCTGAGGTAGAAGTCGTGTTTCTCCCTGACCCCCGTGTGTGCAGGCCCACACAACAACACGCAAACAGGGGCATTCCACATGGATCTGCGCAGAGAGATCGGGTTTAATTGGCAACGGTTACCATGGGACACAGTTACCTGTCAGCCAATGGGCTTTCTGCTCGCTGGGTGGTCCGGCACCTCTGACAGAACCTTGGCGTCTGTTTTTGAAAAAGTAACAACTGAGATTCCACGCCGTCGCTCTGACATTTAATTGAAGGAAGGGGCCTGTCGCTGAGGTCACGGAGCAAAGGTCACTCTTTGATGCTTATCAACGGCGTGGAAAAGAGGAGCCCCAATTTAAAGTTTTATAGGGATGAAAGAATATGCCATCTGGCGCCGAGGGGCTCCATCTCTCAGGTGACAGAGATAGAATAATAAGTGCTCGTGTTATAACTAAAGCAGAAGAGTGCCGATGCACCTGGACCAGAACCTGACCCGGTCATTCCGACTCTAATTTTCTAAGGGAAATAGGCCGACTCGCTCCCCTGAAAACTTAACCGAAGATCACACAAATTAGGAGTGAGCAAAGCCTTGAGCACAAACCCAATTGCATGCCTGAGAGAAGGATCAGGTGGTTGGCATTACAGTACTACAGCATTACAGCCGGAGGCATCTGCAGTTCCTGAGAGAGAAAGTCATGAGAAAATCCCCTGGAAAATAAGGCTTCGGGAGAAGGAAGATAATACGAGGAAATTGACTCCGCGCGTTTGATCTACAGTGAGTTTAACCAGCTCTTGGATGAGCCCGGATCAGGTGGTGGAGACCATGCTTATTTCAGTCACATGGCTCGATGTACTCAAGTTCTCATTGTTTTCACCCCAACTTTTCTCCCTCAGCTGAGAGCTGCTCAGTGCCTGATTAGGATTTTTTTTTTTTAAAACAGTCTTTTAACAGTCAGTTCTTTTTTAGTCCGGTCACATGATTTGATGCTCTTAAGCCTTTTCCTTTTTTTTTTTGTTTGCCCAAAATTTCACCCTCAGTGATTTACAACTTAATGACAGACTTAAGCTCCCTTTTGTGAATCAAGGCTGCATTTGACAGTAGTTTCTGCTAGAGCTGCGTCCAATCCCTCTTGCCCGGACGACTCTTTACTATAAAAACACGACTCTTGAGGTCAGGACTGAGCTCTGAAGCAGCTGAAGGATGGCATCGCAGAGGCAAGAATTCCATTTAACCTCTAAGTGCCCTGGTGAAAATAAAAGTGGACACCTTTAAATTGACCTTAGAAAAAACCTCTCTGAGAGCTGCAGTGCAGGTCATCTCTCAACATGTCACTACATCAGTGGATGATAAACTCAGTGCAGTGTCATCACCTGTAAGGACACATATATTCACACACAAACAGGATATAAAATATGAATGATGCTTTGCCAGAAAAAGCTACTTTGCACATGAACTGACTTAAAATGATCACATTCTCCACAGTGAGCCTCGGGAGGGCTTGCAGTGAGGGTTAAAGCACCTCCACTCCACTCCACTCCACTCCAGAGACAACGCATGCAAACACAGGCTACTTACAGTCTTTCTTGTGCATAAGCTCTGCTCACGTTGCAGATGAACAAAGTCCATGAAAGACTCAAAGCTGTCAGAGACAACCGCAACATTTTGGCCTCAGTAACCGAGATAATGCTGGATTATCGGGTCCCCCCCACCTCCTCCTCCTCCTCTCTCCCTCTCTCTCTCCTGAAGGAGGTCGGATCTTCCAACTCTGATGTAAAAAAGTTAAATGAAACTTTCAGCAGTCTCGTGTCTGCAGCCCTCTCAGGTCTATCTATCCATTGAGGCTGCTTTGGCGTGATAGGCTGCGCAGAGCTTCGTCCGGAACCAAAGATCAACTTTTTGTAATCATCCCACTTCGTCAAATCCTGTTCCAAGCAAACCGTGTGTGTGTTTTCTTTTTTTCCTCTTAGAGCCCAGAGTACACGGACAGTCCTCTCCCATGTGCCTTCACCCGCCCCGGTTCCGTTCTCTCATATTTCAGCATTACAAATTGTGAGCGTCCTCCCACTTCAAGCTCGCAAATGTCACTGTAAAAGCAATGTTTGACATGGAAGGGAGAAGAAAAAAAATGAAATAAAAAAAATCCCCTGCAACTTCTCGCTTCCCCGATTGTTCCTGGTGATTCTCTTTCAAGTCGGTGGATCTGTTTTTTCTTTTCGTTTTTTTTTTCCCTCTCTTCTTCTTTCCGGGAGGCGATCGGCGTCAGCCTTCGCTCCATTCACTTCAATACCTCCTCTCACTCCTATGCTGCGAGAGCATGACTAACCCCAGTGTGTGTGTGTGTGTGTGTGTGTGTGTGTGAGGAGCCTGCTGCAGCTCAGACCTTTTTTTTTTTTTTTAAATAACCTGCACATTTCACATACTTGTGCTTCAGCTGACCTCTCTACACATCTACCAGCTACAGATACTAGTTTCCTTCGAGTTGGGAAACAACACGAGACTGCCAAACTAAAAAAAACACAGTGCAAAAAACACACACACAAAATAAACACTTTTAACAGTATTATCTCAATTTTATTCACTTCCTTTTTTTCCTACTTGTTGCAGTGCGTTGAGGAGGAGGTTCCCCCTTTGCAGATATCTGCTGCCCTCTAGTGGCAAATGACTTTAAATGCAGCAAAGATAAAGAACCAAAACACTTTAGGTAGAAAATCTCATTGAAATGCTTCTGAGGTACTGCGCTTATAAAAAAATATATGATTGAACACTGTTTCACAGCAGATTTTTCAAACAGTTTTCTAACATTTGACCAGTGACAACGTAACATTATATTCACATCTTAAAAGTAAATCAGGCAGCAAGTGCATGAGGATGAATGAGCAGATCCAGAACCAAGAGGGGAGACGTTTCTGAGCTCGGTCTCTCTCAGGAAGAGCACGGCGGACCCTTAGCTTAACAACAACCCCCTGCCTTGTGCTGAACATGTATGATCTAAAGAATTTCATTTGGGAAACGTACTGGCTCTGGGCATCCTTGAAGAAAGCCCTGAGGCTCAAATACGAAATACAAAAAACGCAAAGATTAAACCACATGAGAGAACAGCTGCACTGTTGTCTCCCCATGGAGTGACAAAGGCGACATGATCATTTCCCTTACAATACAAATAGAGC
This sequence comes from Lagodon rhomboides, assembly GCA_039737535.1. NCBI lineage: Eukaryota > Metazoa > Chordata > Actinopteri > Spariformes > Sparidae > Lagodon > Lagodon rhomboides. The sequence continues at coordinate 13,451,269 of CM077789.1, read as the reverse complement.
CTCACATTAGCTGTATTGCTGATTTGCTCTTTATATTTGTCTCAAGCACAACCGTGAATGGTGTTCCCGATGTCGAGGTCTCTTTGTTTCTCAGCCACTATGTTGTGATACAGATTGCAGTGCAGGTCTCCTTGTGCGGGCTCTGCGAACCCAGCTTTGGAGAAAACCACTTGGTTCTCCTGGTTCACCTCCAGTCCATACGCCTGACAGAGTTGGGCTGCGGCCGATGTGTCCAGGGACAAGAGCTGAGCAAGTCTGTCAAGAGGAAAGCGACAGTTGCGGCTGTTGTATCCGTGGCTGTATATTAGCAGCAAATCTCTGCGGCAGGCCGCCAGGTGACGGTGTAAAGCACAGCTCTGCATAAAGTTCAACCTCTGAGCCAATCGGAGCAAACGCACAGGGTTTCTCTCCAGGAAAGCTCTGTTGATGGACAGAGCGAGGGTGACGGCAGGGGAGCTGCGGAGCCGCTCAGGAAGCTCCATGATGTGCTGCGCGGCACGAGCTGAACCTGGGGGAGACGAAGGAGAAGAAAGGAAGCATGAAGAAATCATCCTAATCATGTTGGATGAACATCTTTCAGGTGACCACCCTTTGAAATATTTTCATATAACTCAGACTCCAGTTCACCTGCCTTAAAGGGGCACTATGTAGTTTTGGGGAACAAATTTTAATCAGAAGAGAAAGAAGCTATTATTAAACATGGAAACCAACCCAAGTTGTATAGGAGACCAAGAGCCTGAAACTCTTCCTGGTTGGGATGTGATCCTGTTCCATCCACGTAGCAATCCAACAGCCAGCTCAGGTTCTCTTGCAGGTGTGTGTCGTTGATTCGCGGGTCGTACAGCCGCAGGGGCTCACCACAAAGCCGATAAGAGGCATAGATGAGGAGCCGCACCGTCCGCTCCAAAATGGCCACACAGTGCAACCCAGACACCCTCTGGATGATCATGTCCTGCTTCACTCCACGCAGTCGATCAAAGACGAAGCTGTACACCTGGAAGACAAGTTACACTTTAAGAATGTATATTTGTAATTTATGTTTGTGTATTCGTGATACACAAGGCATTAGGCACCGTAACACACAGCTAGTGCTATGTCATGAAAACTTGGTGACTGGGAAAATGTAAATACTACTAGCCTCAGTCCAAGGATGCAGGTGAGGGGAGGCAGCGATGTCATCAATGAGGTAACACACAGTTTTCAGTAACACAGCAGGTGGACGGAGGTCATTGGGGTTCGTCGAGTCTTTCCCAGCTGCTGGTCTGGAATACTCTTTGACTGCACGCAATGGGTCTCCCCTGGGCCGTCGGACTTTCTCCATGCCCGCGACGATCTCAAAACGGTGAAGGCGGTTCTGTGCCTCACGGTCCCGCAGCTCGCGAGCAGGGCACATGGTCTGGCAGGCCCCCCGGGGAACTGTTTCTTTTCCTTGCTGCTGATGTTTCTCATCTTCCTCCTCCTCCTCCTCCTCTCTCACCTGTGCTTTGTCTTGGCCTCGCCATTGATCTTGACTCCTCTGTCTACAGTATCGTCCTGCTGGTGCATCTCTCCTCTGAGAATGAGAGCTGCTCGAGGGAAACGGGTTGTTATTAGCAGAAAATTAATTCTGTTAAGGATCAGATACAATAAACATTCAGGAGAACTGCTTCTTCTCTTGTGTGGTGGCCCTGACGACTTCTACCAACTGACACGACTGCTTATACATACTCAGTTCTATTTTGACTGGGTACAGTTACATTTTTAATTCAGTTACTCATTAATTTTACACAAGCTCAATTTAACAGTTACCTTTATCTTAATTTTCGGACTGCAAATCCCATTTTTCCTAACCTCCTGTTCTTTCAGTAGATCACTGATTGACACATAAAGAGAGAGTCATTTTCACGTGAGCTTTTCCATTAGCTTTTTATGCCTAAACAAACTAAAAGAACAAACTCACTTTGTCTTCATGACTGAATAAACAAACTGACGTAAAGGACAACACACTTTGATACTGTTTTCCTTTTGTATTATTACCACATTAATATTGTAAATTCATGTTTTGATTGTAAAATTTGTAAGAATTCTGAGTTTCAATTCTTCTCCAAAACTACATAGTGCCCCCCTTTACGCATGTACCACTACCTATGAATCTTTGTTAATATTTAAGTTAGTTACATTTTGTTTTTTTCAAAATTTACGATAGGTCTCTTTCTGTCACTATAAACCACCATAACTCACTACTTGAACTTCTAGCTACCTTGCACAATATAGATTCTATTTATTCATATTAATGAAATATATATGCATATGGTACATTCCTCATATTTGCACTTTCCTTTTTGCTTCCCGTGCAATCTGATTTCTCTGTGCAATTATATTTATTCTTATAGACTCTATTTAGTAAACACGCCATGTGTTTATTTCATGTATGGGTGCAGTTACACTGTGCAATTGTCCTTCTTCTTATGGTCATATAGTATCTCATATCTATCTTATGCCAATATTAGTTAGTCCATATCTTCCATACACAAAACTGAATCTGAAAAACAGTGTAATAGGTGTTATGCTAGCTGTCTGATATCTTTGATTTGTTTGTTGTTTGTGATTTCTGAAGTGATTAAACAGAGGACACGATACCAACTTTTAACCAGCTGTTAGTTTGTAGCTGGTATCCACTATAACCTAGGCGTTAGAAGCATGTGGTTGTGGTGAGTTCACTGTCAGGCTAATGTCCAAGTTAGTAGTGATAAACATAGACATGTGTATTGTCAGCTAGCTACGAGAGTTAGCTAGCTACCAACGACAGCTAACGTGCGAATAGCGTTTCTGTAAACGAACAATACCCAAGTTACACAGAGAAAAACGACAACAGACGATAAAAAAGCAAACTTTGGAAGCCATTTTTCGACGAAATGTTAGATATATGTGAAATAAAGCCCGTGTTCTTACATGCGTCGAGGCGCTCTCCTGCGGTTCATTGGTCCTTCAGAACAGACCGGTCGTCACTTTCCAGTGTCGTCCAATAAAAATGCGTCATTGTTGTTTTGGTGTAACGTCACATCCGGAACAGACCGCGACGGTTTTTACAATAGTTGAAAGCATCCTCTATACATTTTGTTTCCAAAATCTCAAAACTTTACACTATCCTCAGTTTGTGTCTGTCGTGTTATATTTTATTGTCATATATGAAGACAGAAACATGGGGACAGAAGAAAACTCTGAACTGGACTTAACACTGCATCTATATCAGATTATTAAGTGCATTACCTCCGCCAGGGATGTTACGTTTTCACCCGTCTGTTTGTTTGTTGGTTGGTTTGTCAACAGGATTACACAAAAACTACTGAATGAATATCCATTTAACTTAGATGGAGGATGAGTCTAAGTCCAGAAAATCACCCCATTAACTTTTGGTGTATACCCGGATGAAGGGACGAATCCTGGGATGTTTTCTTACTTTCTTTAAAGGTGCACTTGGTAGTTTTGGGGAAGGAATTTTAATCGGAAGATCTTCATTGACTGATCTTTTATTTTTATGCTTAAACAAACTCTTTGTTCTCATGAATAAATAAACTGAATGAACACACTGACCTTAAAGAACATCACACTTTCATACCGTTTTACTTTGTTTATATGTGGCGGACCCTGCCACCTTTCTAGCTTCACACAGTGTTCTGGGGACCTTATTTTCCTCTGAGAACAGCTTGTTTATTCAGTTATGGAAACGACTAATTCTTCCAAGTTTGTATTATTACCTCATTAATATTGTGAATAATAAAATTCAGAGTTTGAATTTCTTCTCCAAAACTACATAGGCCCCTTTAACACTGTGTGTACTTTTGGACATTTTGTTAACTTCAATTTAATGCATGGATCTGGATGCAAAACATTAGGAATAGTTAGGTAACTAGAAACTTGTTCATGACCACTAACTCTTAAAACTGTTCTAATGAATTGCTTAAGTAAAATCTATTCATCTATTTTTGCTGCTGTTTAACACAACATAAAAGTAGAATACAGCCTTGTTGCATATTACTGCTTCTCATTAAAACACCCATGTTGACGGTTCATTTATATTTTCATTCTTTTTTATTGTTGCAGCTACAAAACGGTATCAGTCATTTTTTAACATTTGCAATATTTCATAATAGAGATGCTAAAAACAATTTTGACAGTATACATAAAAAAACAAAAACAAAAATGGCACAAATAAATCCAAACTGGGGGAACTCTGGGGTGGAGGGGTATGCAAAGTGCATTTACGGTGTATCCCATGCTGTATTGTAATCCGTCACTGTTTGGGACAATAGAGCTCTTGGGTTCTGGCAGTGCCAAGCCGTTCTTCCTCTGTGGACTGCTGGACTTGGATTGTGTGGCGGCAGACCAACGATGACATCTCCTGCAGCTCTGAAAATGCCCTAAGAAAAGGGAAACACCACTTTTTAAGCACAAGTCCAGCCTGGTCACTCAGGGTGCATTTTAGGTGCCACTGTATACTTACAAAGGTATTATTATAATGAATTAAAAAGCAGTCATGCAGTGAAACACAGAGCAGATAATGCATTCACAGCTTTACCAGGTTTCTTTATATGTGCGCCTACCCTAATACTTGCTGACTGATGTCCTTTGATGTCATTTTCATGTCCCTTAGGCACTCCAGAGAGGTGCTGTTGTCTTCATAATCACCCTCTGTGCACTCTACCAGCAACTTCTCACTCTCCTTCAGGCAAGCCTCAGCTTTATCTAAAAAGAGATAAAACATGTGTCATTTGGTGTTTACAAGATCATACACTGGTACAATAATAATGCAATAATTAAAAGAGATTATTCTAATTTCAATCAGTTTATGTGACAAATCCTCAAAATCCAGTATCTACATCTACATTAGATATGTATATTTGTATAGTGTTTTGAAGGGGACAGGACTGTGTTGAAAAAAGGTAATATCAGATATTTTCACGCACTAATAATAATTTATCAATGTCAGAGAAAGCATCAGATTATAAATCATATAAATTGTTATCTTATGTTGGCAGTGATACACAGTATAAAGTACACACAGTTAAACATAGTAATAACAACCTAGAAATTCACTTCTGTCCCCGTCAATGTAGAAATTCTTGACAGGCAGCTCATGTCGGGTGGTGTCAACAGCTGTGGCAAAACATTTGTAGTCCTTTGTGAACTGCTTGGCAGCTTCAGCCACAGGGGTGAGTGCAGCAATCTGATGAAAAATATAAATATTAGTCAGTATAGCTGTTTGAACGGACATTATTGTCAAATTAGAAAAGCAAAATTCATAGCTCTTTCCAAATGCAAGGAGTATTTTTAAAACAGGCCACATCTTAAAAAAGGTAACTACAAAGAAATTTGATTCCTGACCTGCAAATCCAGCATCTCATTCACTAGCCTTTCCTTCTCCATGAGGAGGTACTGGCGCTTCTTCTCCTGAACCTCATTATGCATTGCCTCTTCTTCCTCCATCTCCTGCAGGATCCTTGCCTCGGCCTCGGCCTTGAGCTTCGCAGTATTGCTCTCCATCTTAAATGAAACATTAAAAAGACGGAGTCAGATCATTCACAGAATGAAGACATGTTTATTCCCCACAGAGCACAGTGGACAAGTCACTAAAAGCTATTTATAGTGTTTTATTTAAAACTTCCAGCACATCAGATACACTGAAAGACTTACTTTAGCTGTGAGGTAGGCCAGGAGGAATGTTTGCATCTCAATTTGCCTCTTGTCATTCTCTGGGTTTCTCTCAGGTTCACCTGCTTTTTCAATCACTGTTTTATCTTAGAGAGATAGATAGATTTTTTAAAGTAAATTGTTAAAGGACAACCACATCAGTAAATAATAGCTATCATCGCAGGGCTTTAAATCAGTTTACCTTTAATAACTGAAATATCAAAATCTGGTCGATGGCAGTGTCCATCTGAGAAAGTGGACTGTAGAATACTTCTCCCAAGCAGTGACGGTTCAGTGTCACATGACATCCTTGCTGTAAGGAAGGTAATAGCTAGAATCATACACAATCCAAGTATCAACAATAAACTGTAGCCATTACAAAAATAAAGCCCTTTGAAAAAAGTTCAGTACTTGGAGGTTAATATAATTGCTGATAGAGTATACAACTCATTTGATTTAAATTTACATTATTAAAGTGAGAAATGCAGTTTCCTATCATAAACAATTTACAATGAACACCATGGGAAATACTTACATGCTGCCAGAGCCTGTGGGGCCAGTGAGCGTCTTGGTGGAGTGCCCACCTTTGGTTTGACACCACTGGGTTTCGGTGAGGAAGGCCTCGGCGGCGCAGCAATAGACTCATTTGTCAGCGAGTTACTCTATTAGATAAAAGAGTGCAATGAGATACAAATGTGTGTCAGCAAAAGAGTGACAACGAAAAACAAAGACGACATTACAGGTGAGATTTTTTAAATATGGCCAGAATTTAGGGGGAACATAAGGGGCAGTATATGACCAGATATAGTACGGAGGGGATTTACAGCAGCTCTGATCAGGACTATGACTTTAGGGTTGACAAGACACAGCTGACAGGGACATGAGCGGCAGGAGAGGAGTGCGACATCAGCAGTGGGCAAAATCAGCGTGGAGTGCTGGAATATTTTAACATATTACTTGGTGAATGATGATTTGTTTTGACCAAGACAGAAGTGATTGTGGAGCGACAACCAAGACCTATGTGAGCTATATTTAGTTTCCATGCAGTTTGAATGAAGTGTGCTTTACGACGTGGTTTGGAGGAAATTAAGCTCATCTTAGTTTGGTAAAAGTGAGAAACTTGAACTCAGAAAGGGGCACGGTGAAAAACAGAAGTAAGAATGTTTCATTTATTGACATTTTGGAGTTTAGCTGCACAAACAAAAGAGGGTGATATTACCATTAACTAACTAAGCATTTATAAATTGTATTTAAGTATGTTAGGTGAAATCCGATACAAACAAGAAATAGCATTACCTTTGAAAGAGATGTCTTCTCAGCAGCCTGCATATATCGAGACTTGACAATAGTCCCAGTTGCTAAAGATTGATTAAGAAATATTAATAAAGAAAGAACATATGACAATGATTAAACTTAGTTAACCCTAATTCAACATATCTCCGGAGTGAATGTCTGTCCAGTATCCAACCTAAAACTAACTTCACCTCGGTAGTATAAAGTTCAAAATGTAGTCGAATAAAAGTATAAAGTACAGCACTTGAATAAATGTACTTAGTTACATTCCATCACTGCCAAAAGGTCGTCCTGTAGATGAACTTCTGAGATATAGGTGTGTGTCATGTTATGTTATCATGTCTGATAAGTGACAGCACAACGAACATTATGTGTTCATTACGTTCAGACTAGTTTCGTAAACCTATACGAATACTTACGTTTGACACTTTTCTTCCCAGCCCCACTGTTGTTTGCTTTAGTAGCATTGCTCCCACTTTTCGAGCTGAAAACAAACAAAAATGAGCCGTCAACTTAAATAATGTAGAAACCAGAACCGCTGATTTATTATGAAGAGGAGCGGAACCCCTGGAGCTAAGCTACACAGTTAGCCTAGCTACTATTAAGATGTCACAAATCAGAAGAACACACCAGGCGTGTACATTTACTTGCTTTTACAACATACTTATTGGCATTATGGCTGGTCTAGCAGTGTGAAAAGACGAAGTTACTGCTAAATAGAAGATGATATTGCGTGTTAACCACTAAGACTGACTGGGTCTTCTCTACATCTAATTCTCATAAAATCAAACTGGCCAGACATTTGAGAAATACACGACAGTCGCGATGAAGATAGATAAAAAAAAAACAAAAAAAACAATGAGCACTACCTTTTAGCTTCAGTGGAGACACTTTTTAAGCTACTTGGCACTGTTGTTTTTCGTCTCGACGCCATAATGTTTTGAAGCAAACCGCCTGCACGCCTTTTTTTGTTGACCGGTGAGAACAAGGACTGACACTTCCGTTCCGCTTCCTCTTCTTCGTCGACATGACTGCAACGCCTATGGAAGCCTGCATGCTGACATCTACTGTACCGGAGTGTGATCAGTCACAGTGACGATAGTAGATAATAAACACCAGAGGACTTGCTTGACTGAACACTGTGAAGGTCCATTGTTGCCGTGTTTTGTTGCAGTCCATGGTGGACCTTACAGAACTCCTATATGGAAGACTGAAGCTACCAAAATCAGGAATAAATAAATAAATAAATAAATAAAAGTGAGTACATTATTAAATCAAAAGGAAAATTAAATGGGAATGTAAATACATACCTGAAAGAATACTGAGGTAAATAACTATAAAGGGAAATTAAAGCAAAAAGATCTATTCATGTCACATTTCATAAATTAATTAATGCCAACATTTATTTTCTTATTATATTTTTTGTCACATTTAATGGCATATCTATTTATTTATTTAATTCTGATTTTGTTCAGTCCTCCATATCACTTATAGGCTATAGTCTTTTAAGTTATTTTTATAAAACCTCTGTGATATTATTTCTCTTATTTTGATAAACAAGAGAGAGTATCCTGCTTTTTGGTTTATTATGACAGATGTTTTGTTTTTGGCAATGCTGCCTCAATTTTGTTTGATTTCTGTGGATTCTACCCATGCTTTCTCACTCAGGACTTTTGAGGGCCGGGGTTGAAAAAATTATAAGTCACCAGTGGTTTGTGGTGGGGCACCATCGCGCAGAAAGTCATGACATATTTACAGTCAAGAAATGCATTTCATCACATTTTGTCCACTGCTAAAGCACCCTAAAGGGGAAATGTATCATCTATACCATAATCTACCATAGGGGCATCCATGGGGGCACTAGGGAGGCTTGCTCCTCCTGATGCCACCTGTGCCTCCACATTTTTGTTTGGTTGACATCACTGACTTTTCACAGACGCAGTTTACCGGATAAACTTCCAATTTACCTCTGTACTCCTCTGTCTTTGCTCTGAGAGTTACCAGCTACACTCCTTCAATTGGTTGATTCTTAATCTACACCTGGTTTGAAAAGATTTGGGAAAAAACGTATATTCACACTATGCACCTGGATCATGGAGTAACTTGCGAAGAGATCTAAAATTAAACATGTTAGCATAAACCGATGAATTTTAAAGGGCATCATTAGGAATGTGATGAAGGAGGCACTGTGTTTGAATAGCTGTTCTGTGTTATTGTGTTTTATATGTAGCATTTTAATGTGTTGTGACTTTGTGTTACTCTTGTAAAAGACATCATTGATCTCAATGGGACTTGCTGGTAAAAGTGCTATTGCTACTAATAAATACTATTGCCTTATATTGTACAGGTTTTCAAATTATTGTGTCCAGACTCTACAGGGGCAGCAGTCAGAAATATTTATCTAAGAGAGAATGAAACATCTGCTTTGCATTGACTTTAGGGGGAGACTACAGTTGTTCCTTTAACCACTAGATGGGTGTAAGGGTCTGTATTCACTGCCAGTGTAAGAACACACTCAGTGGACAATGCTTTCCAGTTAATATACTTTCAACCTGTACAAAGTACCTCAAAGATTATGTCTCCTTCTTATATGTTGACTGAAAATAAAACAAATAGACATTTATGCATCAATTTGTATTGCTTACCACTTATTCCCTTATCAGTGTCGTGGGCAGGGTGGAGCTAATCTCAGCTAACAATGGATGGTTTAAAGGCTGTGTGAACACCGAGCAGGTTACCAGGCTATCATAGGTATGAGAGCATCCAGTCCTTTTAAGTTACAGATCTGTCAAACACATACAACTGGAGCACAGCGAAGAAACCCACATAGGAGCACATGCAGACTTAAATCTTTTTTATTTGATCTTGTAAGGCAGCGGGGAGGATAACCACTCGTGTGCTTCCGACTGCATGTGTGCATCTTCATCCAGTGTGTGGGTATCTGCTTAGCGAGCTCTCTTACCTGCAGACTAATGTTCTTTTGAGTGTGTGCAGGAGTCTTAAAGAACATAATGGGTGCTGATCCCACCTGTCTGAGCTGGACTTGGACAACAGCGGGAACAATGAGGAGGGAGCGGGTGTGGGACTGGGTGGTAAACACTGCAACTTCTGCCCCTAAGTCTCTTCGACAGACATGGCTCGGGTAGGGGGAGAAAACATGCTGGATATTTTACAGTGAGTTTAATATTGGCCTTAAGAGTTGCATGGGAATTTTTTACTCAGTATCTCAATATGGTGTATTCCATGATAGCCTGGTATTTTTTTAAGGTTAAGATTTTCAAGTTACAAATGTGTTTTTCTTCTTGTTCCTCCAGATGAATTTTTGAACTTCACTGTGTAGGATATGCAGAGTTTCTAAAAAGGCTGTTTTCACATTAATTGCTGTGTAAGTGTAACCTCTGTCCTTTATAAATGTTAATGCCTTCAGTGGTGCCAGCGCTGCTCCTAGTCGAGTGGTTAGAGCACAGGTCACAAGATAACACACTCTTACTCGTTAGGACTGCCAGCCAAGTGGTTTAACTTCTGTTGCTGTAAAGCTTTTCTTTAAAAGCCCACAAGGACTACCTAAACAACCAAGTCAAGGACAATATATGGCTTGAGATTGCCCAGCTGCTCGGATGCATATTATGTCATATGTTGGTCAAAGAAAGAGGCTTTTGGCAAGTTGGGGTCCAAGGGGAACTTATCGGGCCTCATTCGCAGAACTTTAAGGACCAAAATGAATCATGAAATGTACTTATTAACGTTTCAAATGTGGGTTAGAGCCCACAAGTGGTTAGAGCATAGAGCTTAGGTCCGTACTCTGAAAGATCTCCAATTAAAAACCCCAGACGGTGAAATTACTGCAATTTCAGCATTCACACTGCATTTTCGGCAGGAAATCACTTTCTAGTTGAAGGTCAGAGGCGGGCCTTTGAGTGCTGTTTGTGACATTACAAGTAGTTTGGAAACCGATACTGGTCCAATATTCAACATATTCAAGCCTCCAGTGCATATATACTGATAATAGACTTTACAGTGAAGTGGAAGACCTCCTGTGGCCAGCAGTTAATGAAAAATGTTTGCACACTGATATATATTCTGGAAGTTTTGATGAGGAAGAAAGAGCAGGTGCCACTTTAAGGATTTTAATGTGGCAATTTTACTTTTCACCCTGCAAAATCAATGTTGGACACACATTTTTACGTTTACCTCAATACACGTGTGGAGGGGATCTTTAAAAATCATCCTCTAAGCTGTTGGATAACCAGTTTTATTCTGACCTTTCTGCTTTAATGAATTTTCCTGATAAAGGTTGAACATTTAGTCTTGGCACTCAAACAAATCTCTCACAAATACATGCTTGTGTTTGTGTGTGTGTGTGTGTGTGTGTGTGTGTGCTGAGCATGCCATGTGTGTGTGTGTGCCCTACTCTATCAGTCTGTGGAAAGGCCGGGTCTTATCATTGCTCTCCTCTCTCTCTCAGTGTAATAAAGCTTTGAGGCCGGCTGCTGTGTGTCTGCTGCGTGCCGGCTGTCCATCTCTCACCACCAAGCAATGCTAGGACCAGTGGCTGCTTTGAGGTGGACAACAAGTGCCGTTGATGATGCCGATATCGAGTGTGTGCGAACTCTGTCAGTAATTCAATCAGTAATGCTTGTGATTAAATAATGAGAATGTTTTATGGTGAGTCGCCTTTACGTTTCTCTGAAGCGAGGGACAAGATCCAGTCAGAAGCTGACGAGCTGAAGAGAAAGAGTGAGAAGTGCACGTTGAAAGACGGCACTGTAGGGACACATGGAGTCCCTGAATGAGAGTCCTTGTCTCTTTTTCTAAGCCCACCTCTCTCTGCTCCGAAACTCTGACGTCCAACCGAGGACTCGTCTATGTCACTGTGACCTCACTGATACTCTGCTGTGCCGCTCGAGGACACTTCAGGGCGATGGAAACGCTGGAAGAAACAGCTGTAATTCATGTTCCGAGCGACGTGAAAAAAAATTTCAGCTCTCCTAATGCACAAAAGTATGATTACACACACACACACACAGACGACAACACCCATGCACCCCACACACCGGCCCTCGTTCTCATTTGCGGTAAGCCGTTACTCATCACGACCCAGTCTGCCAGTCTGGTCCACATAGCCTTCCAGGAATGCCTCAAACACACAGTGCCTCATATAGTAAAGCCAACAGGCAGCCTTTGCAGCCTTCAGTTAACTATCTGAACTGAATCACACTGCTCAAAATATGATTATGTATTTATTTTTTTTGCATCTGATTTTATATTCAGTTAAAGTTGTAATTGAACTTGGTTATCTGACGGTTTACTGAATCAGTCATTGTTTGTCTTTTAATATAAGATCACAATAGGTCGTGGATATGTTTGTTTTTGTTTTTTTTGTTTTTTTTAGGTTTAAAGTATTTCCTTTTCATCCTGAGACAGAAGTGCCACTTTAGTGTTTGCTACTGCTTCTCTTAGGATTTCCGCCGTTTGCTCTTGTCTTGGATGGACCTCACCAGTCCACCAGGAGCTCCCAGTATTAAAGGGGCACCATGTAGTTTTGGAGAAGAAATACAGCCTCAACAATATTTATCTCCCTAACTGAATAAACAAGCTGTTCTCAGAGGAAATTAAGGTCCAGAAGGTGTCATGGTCCGCCAAATATAAACAAAGTAAAACATTATGGAATCATGTTGTTCTTTACGGTCGGTTTGTTTAGGCATTGATGTAAGTCAGTGAAGATCTTTCTCTTTTGATTAACATTTCTTCCCCAAAACTACATAGTGCACCTTTAAAAGTAGTTAAGCGTCTCTCTGTTGGCTGACCCTGGTACGCAGTGGAGTATGAGCACAGGGATCACATCTTACATCTACAGGCCATTTTGCCCCTTTAAATTCACAAACTTCAAACACGTTGGGTTCGCCTTTAAGCTTCTCACCCTGAGCATGACATCCAACTAAAATGGACTTGCTTCAAGCTACGCTAATCGTCTCTTGGCTCCAGCATCATACTAAAAAAACACAGGAGTACAAGAGTACAGCATCAATATTTTCATCTAACTCTCGGAAACAAGTGAATAAATCCAAAATTTCCAATTATTCTCATGATGGTGCCAGTCATTGCCATTTTGTTGACCTGCAGTTCAGATGCCGCAGATAAGAGGTACATGGAGGTGGACTACAGCCAAGATAGTCATCTTTCTTTTCCACAATAACCCACAGTTTTGTCATGAGGAACAGCATGGTCTCAAGGCAACGCCACAGACTCCATCAAATGACCTCGAGCTTTGGGTTTCTCACCTCCTAATTGTTTAATTACGGCGCTTAGCTTCGCAGGATGCGACCTCAGCTTGGTGTTCACTCTTGTGGACGAACCCTGCAACATCCCTGGCTGCAGCGCTGGAGGCCGGGGGATTTCCTGTAGGTGTCTTGAGGGCAGTGGGATGTTTATTCAGGCAGAAGCTTTAAGAACAGTATATCCTCAGTCACATCATTACAGGTCAGTGGTTCATGTTCTTCAATACATGTGCAACTGTAGGAGACTTAAAGGGGCCCCATGTAACAAATTGGAACAATTCACAGGTGTTAATTACATCATAGTATCATTACAGTGGATTACTTTGGCTTTTTGGCTTTGTGGCTACAGTGGCTTTTACAGTAATGACAATTTTACAACTAGAAAGCTTTTCTCATAAAAACCGATGCTCTGTTAACTCATGAAAAGCGTGTTTCTATCATTTTGATTAATGCTGAAAATGCATTTTGTCCACACTGAAACATTTTTGAGATGTTAAAAGTGAAAAAAATCATATTTGTTGAACTAGAACTTTTTATGTGGATTTATCCATTTTCTTTTTTTTGTTCAATATTTTCAATCAACCAATGTTTGATTATGAAGTTGTCCAAAAATACTCAGATCAGATTACATGGATTACGTTACTGATCAGTGATCACACAAACTACCGTGTCACTTGTATTCAGTAACTGACTACATTTTAAAGTAATCTCACCCAACTCTTTACATCATGTATACCAAGTGGAGTCTGTTTCTCTATGGCTCATCTTCACTGTAACGTTCACAAATAACCTGGGGCAGAAAGTCACATGTAAGTACAAAAACCTCAAAGTAGATTTAAAGACCAATATCGCTTTGTAACACTCTGTGTGTGTGTGTGTGTAGAGAGAGAGAGAGAGAGAGAATCTGCCTTTGTGTATCCATGTGTTATGCGTCCATGTGAACATTTTTGCGAGTGAGATGAGAACCATAGATCAAGCATGACTGGTTGTGCGTGTCTGTGTGTGTGTGTGTGTGTGTGTGTGTGTGTGAGAACCGTGTGCGGTGCTTTAGCAGGGCAGTGTAGCGTGCAGTGCAGGAGTGAGCAGAGGCGGCCCAGGCCAGGACAGCCCCAGTACCCTGGTAATCCCTGCGTTTTCAGGAGCCCTGGCCCGTACTTGATGAGCTTGAGCAAGAAAAAGGTTGCGCTCTCTCTCGTGTGTGTGTGTCTCTCTCGCTGTCTCCCTCTCTTTCTCTTTCTGTCTCTCACTCTTTTTATTCCCCCTCTTTTTCTCATGCCTCCCCGTCCTCCTCCTCCTCCCCGTCCCCTGGAGCCACTTTGCGAGTGAATGGATTCCAAGTGTTTACTCAGCAACTCTGTCTGTCCCTCTATATTTCTCAGGATTTCATCTAAAAGAGGAAAAGAACCTGCAGACCGGCTACCGTCGGAGACCACCTTAGACTCATCTGACAGATGTTAGGGGATGTAACGCTGATGCCTGCAAATGCACACATGTAGACTCACTCATTCTACAATTTGGAAATTCATGTTGTGATGAGCTTGTGTCTCAAAAAAGTTATTCAAATTTTACTTTAATGCTTTCAGGGACATTTTGACTTGGACATATGCAACCTCTGTCTTTTACAACTTTACTAATATCCTTACCAATAAAAAAATGAAATGGTTCTTTTTTGTATGATGTCAAGGCGAAAACCTGCTGCTCTACAAAAACACATTTATTGCCACATTAGCTTCAAATATTGTCAAAAGAGAAATAAATATATAAGAGGATGGTTTGGGTACTTTTCACTCAAAGAAGACTGGGACAGCAAATCCGAGGTGAAATACATGAAGGATTAAACCCAAGAACAAAATGTGCCTTATAGACCATATTCCTACAGCAGCCATCCTCCTCAGACGTCACTGAATGCTGGGACCATGTTATGCTTTTGTGTTCCACGTTGCAAATTGTATAAAAATAGGGAAACAGACTAACTGTTATCATTTCACCACTTACCTGATTGATCAGCCGCTGGAATGCTGATGGATAGAGAAAATCCAGAGGGCCATCGGGCCAGATTTCAAGGTAAAACAACATTTTTGACAACCCATTAACTAACGTTAGCATTCAACCACTTCCTTGCTAAAATTGTCGTTTGATTAAATTACATGCATTCAATTTCCACTTCACTCAAACAAATGCGTCAAAAGTTTGTGTAGATATTCTAGAAATAACTTTCACCTTTCCAATCGTATCGTGTAACACCATCAAACAGTTAGCTGCTAGCTAGGAAGTGGTTGAATGCTGGAAGCTTCTGAGTTACCAGATATATGGCTTTATCCATTGTCAACAAGCTGTTAAATGCCCTAATCTAAGTGTCAGACTAGCTACGTCTGCTGAATATTCATGATAATTAGTTATTTAATTTCAAAATAATCAAAGTAGCAGACATTTTATAAAATGTATTTTATTTGCAATTAGAAAAACAAAACAAAACACTGATTCTGATAATCAGAAAAATGATGATGATGCTCGAAGCTATTGCATAGGAAGATGCTGACCAGACCAGAATTAATTGAAAGTGAAATAACAGAAATATGGCATTTTCGATCCTCCTTACTTTTAATACATAGATCTTAATGTGGTCCCCAATGCTGCAGGTCGGCAGCATCATTCTGATATTGGGTGAGGGGACAATGTCAGTCATTTTGTCATCATAGTAACACAGGTTTTCAACGTACACAAAAAATGCATGTGCAAATTGGCTCATGTGACCAAAATCGTACGTGCGTTATCTGACCACAGTCCGGGGTGAATGACAGGGAGTGTGGAGGTGAGCAGAGAGGTACAGGGAGGCTCTGGCGGGGTGGTAGGCTGGTTTAGGAGGAGAAGGGATTAGCAAGAGGCCGCAGGCCCTGAGGCAGAGGGCCCGTTTCCTGGCCTGAGCCCCTGTTTGTCCTGCCTGACCTGGCAGCTCTGGGGGCAGATCCTGCTTGGATACAGCCCCGCTCCCACGCCTGTCTGAAGCTGTTAGCCACTGGCTGTGAGTAGCTAGCTGGGCTTAGTGTTGTCTGAGCTGCGGCTGGGGCGGGAGGGGTCCAATCATCTGTGGAGGGGGGGATGCCAGCCACTTTGTGTTGGCGGACTGAGGGTGACGGGGAAACAGGCATCCAGCAAGGCAGTGGGCGGTTATGATTAATCACTCTGGTTTGCTCATTGCTGCCATATTTTCTCATGTTGGGGCTAGTTAGAAGGACAAATAGCCATGTTGTCCTAAGTATTGCTTTCATCACCTCTCATCTCTCCACGTGAACGCATATCTACAACAGGATGACAAATTTAAGAGAAAACCATATACAATTTCTTCACAAGGCGTTTGACCAAAATATTGGACGGAACTTTGGTACAGATTCTACACCAGCGGAGCCCAAAATGTTTCATCTGTAGGGCCAAACTTAATGCTGGGCCACGAGCTAAAAGCAAACAGCTACTGTGCTGTATTTTATTGTTAAGATATAAAATGGTACTAGGATCCAAGTAGTATCACTGCCCACCATGTTAAGATTATGAAACCTTATTTCGTTAATTAGGGATCCTACTTATTCAAAGAGCACTTTTACTTTATTAAACAGCAAACATTTTTTTTTAAATTATTATTATTCTATTACATTTTTTTCTACACTATTCTTCCAAAATGTATTACCTCGTTTGGTGATTTGTTGATGGAAAACCCTGTCCGACAATCTGCTCCAGAATCTCCAAAAGGTGTTCCGTTCAGATGAGACCGTATGATTCACATCTTTCTTTTTTACACTAAACCTGCAGTGGTGGAAGAACTGTTCAGATCCTTTTCTACAGGATTGATTAAAGTATCAAGTATGACTCACACACTGTGGAAACACCAGTTCGAGTAAAAGCCCTGCATTCAAAACCTGATTTCTGTTAAGGTATGCACGTATAATCAGCCAACGTAGCCTTGTTAACGCTGCGATTTGTCAGAAGTTTGATTTAATAATCAACCAAAAGTATCAACAAACTCAGAAGACACTATGAAGTCTACATTTTAATTTGTTTTGAAGTCAGCATGCTGACCAGCTAACTCCTGGCCCAAAGCTCCAGTGCTAGCATTGTAACACTAATCCTGGTCGCCGAGCTCCCAGCCTCGACCACTAGCTGCACAGCTAACTGAGCTAGCTAGCTAATGGCAGCAACAGTTAGCAGCAGTTAGTGGTTACTCTGGTGATATGCAGCCCCATATTGGTCTGAAGGTATCAAAAGTCTTTATATACAGTGTTTTTCAATATTGCTGCTGCCTGAATGTCTATGTGTCATTTCACTGCAGCAGATGTTTAAGATCAAGCTCATTTTAGCTCCTCTATATAATTTAATCTGCTCACCATATGTTTGTGTCGCTGCCAGTGAGAGCCACGCTTTTCTACAAACTCACCCCGCATCAGTTTCAAAGAACAGCCTGTTTTCAGCTCTGTGACGACGCATTCTCCCGCTAACACCGGAGGCTTCTCGCTAATCTATTTAGATCAAGACGAGGATTTTTCTGAACCCACGAAGGAACATTTAATCCTTCAGTTTCACAAACATTCAAAATCAGCTTTGGAGATACTTGTTTGTAGTTGGAGAGGATGTATGTCATATGAAAAGTAACTAAAGCTGTCAGATAAATGTACTGGAGTAAAAAAGTACAAGTAAAACCTGTTCTCCTGCTCCTGTCTTCAGATGTGTTCTTCAGTTTGTTACCTCTCTGTGCGTCGTCAGGTTATTAAATGTGCGAGGGACATGATGACATTCTCAGTCAGCCTCGCCAGGCTCAGTCCAGACATCGTATCGTCCACAACGCCTCTCCCCATGTTGTGAAAAGTGATGGCAGCGGGTCGCCTCTCTGTGTATCTTCCCTTTTGTAATCAACTCCAACCCCTCTATTTGCCTAAACAATCAATTAGAAGCAACACTGCGACATGCTTGTGTTTAAAAGGGTGTTGTCTGCATACCAACAGTGTGCAGAACGGTGTTTTGACTTAAAAATCCATAAGATAACACCTCTCCTCTCAGGCCAGGGGACTGTTTGATTATCGCTCTCCAAAAATGAAAATGAAATGAGGGGGATATTGACTTTTCTTCCCCAAAAGCTTTGATAGCTCAATTGCTTGTTTTCAGTGGCTTGTTATTATTTTTCAATTGGTGGATTGGCTGTTGGGTTTGGAGTAGCGCGGAGCAGCTCTGCGAGTGTTGTTTCTGCCCTGGATATACACAGAGCTGTCAGTGAAAGCAGAGGGAGAACGGAGACACGCACACGCACACACACACACACACACACACACACACACACACACACACACACACACACACACACACACACACACACACACACACACAGGGGTCATCAGTAAATCTCATACATCTTGTTCCAGTGAGGCCTTGTGTGTTAAAGGAAGACATTTCAATCAGAAGAGAAATATCTTCATTGACTGATTTTCCTTTTTTTAGGCCTAAACAAACTAAATAAACAAACTATATTTGTTGTCATGACTGAATAAACCAAATAAACAAACTGACCTTAAAGGACAACACAATTTTATACTGTTTTACTTTGTTTATATGTGGCGGACCCTGCCACAGTATTCTGGGGACCTTTTTTTCCCCTGAGAACTGCTTGTTTACTCACTCATGGAAAAAATAAATATTTCTGACCTCATTAATAATGTAAATAATAACATTCTGAGTTTGAATCTCCATAACTACATAATGCCCCTTTAAGTCAGCTTTGATGTGTAATAATGGTCTGTTCAGCCTACCCCAATACTTTATTCTGGGATTAAACCCTACCATGGACACTGAGCTGATAAAAAAAAAGGCCCTTTCAAAATAAAGCATGTTTATCCGCCTAAAACACTTGTTAGTGCATACAAAACAAACCCCCTCAAACTGTATGATCACGTGATGTCACTGTCAGTTAGGGTGTGATGGGTCAGAGCAATATTAAAAATTCCCTCCTGGGTTTTGTCCTCCTGCCTCCGTCGTCACCAGCGAGCAAGTGGCGTCATTCCTGCCCCGCTTTATAAAACTGTCAGCGCCTTCCTCTCACCTGGACTGACACACCGACCGCCAAACACCAGGAGGGCAGGACGGGGGGCTGTTTTTGGCCAAGAGCAAAGTGGATCAGAAGACGCAGTCTCCCTTTTTGGGTCTTTCACTGGGATTTTCTCCCCGGGTGATTATTATTTTCGCTAAAAAGAAGACCACCACATTGTTTCTTTTATGAATCTGGCAAATTATTCTTACTTCTCTGGCATGTGCAACATGACCGCCGAGACGCAGCACTCGCCCGCCGAGGCGAGTCCTGTCGTCATGTCTCCGAACGTGAGCCTGGACTCGCCGCTGCCGCCGCCGCCGCCCCTCATGCTGCAGGCCCGGTCCAAGGACAATGTTCTGATCAAGTCCGAGCCCCGGGGGAACAGTCCCAACACGGAGGATGGGGCCGCGCTGGGGCAGACCGAGGAGCACCTGCCCACCGGGAGCCGCCGCAGGAAGAGGCCCGTCCAGAGGGGGAAGCCTCCCTACAGCTACATCGCCCTCATCGCCATGGCCATCGCCAACTCCCCCGAGAGGAAGCTCACCCTGGGGGGCATCTATAAGTTCATCATGGAGCGCTTTCCTTTCTACAGGGAGAACTCCAAGAAGTGGCAGAACTCCATCCGCCACAACCTCACCCTCAACGACTGCTTCGTGAAGATCCCGCGGGAGCCCGGCAGGCCGGGCAAAGGCAACTACTGGACTCTGGACCCCGCCGCCGAGGACATGTTCGACAACGGCAGCTTCCTGAGGAGGAGGAAGAGGTTCAAGCGCACAGATGTGAGCACCTACCCCGGCTACATGCAGAGCTCCAGCGCGTTCACCCCGACCCCCATGGGCAGGCCCTCGTACCCCAACACCCTGTACGCGGGGATCGGCTCCGGGTACGGCTCCCAGCTGACCGCCACGTCCCCGCATCCGGCCATGCTGCATCACTACCAGACCTCCGCCGGGGTCGGCCAAGGACAGCCGCGCATGTTCAGCATCGACAACATCATCAGCCAGCAGACGGTGGTGCAGGGAGGCCCGGGGGCAGAGCTCAACTCGCAGGCGCTGGGGCTGGGCGGAGGCGACATGGGCACCATGACCTCCAGCTGCTCGGTCACCGGCACCGACCCGTCCGCGTGCTTCCAGAACCAGACTGTGAACCCTTCAGCGAACATGCTGAGCAGGAGCAGCGGGAACCTGTCATCCAACCTGGCCGCCGGGTACCCGTACTCCTCCTCGGCCTCCCCTCCGAACCTGCCCACCATGACCCAGTCCGGGTTCTCCCCGGGGAGCTCGCAGGTGTACTGCTCCGGAAACCGGCTGTCCCTGCCGGCGCTGCGCCCGGGCTCCTGCGCCGAGCACACGGAGCAGCTGCTGGGCCTCTCCGGCCCCATGAACTCCTACAACAACACCTACATGAGACAAGCCAACTTTGCGTCAGGACTGGAGCGGTATATGTGAAACATTACACGCCAAAAAGAATGAAATCTGACTAATTATAGGCTTCTAAATGAGTCCATAGACACACAGGTCCCCATGAGAGTTTACTGGGATATTATGACCTTATAAATATAAGGACTTATATTCCAGAATGTCACCATTAAACGAAAGATTCATTCTTGTAAAAGAAATTCGGTGATTAATGACACAAAACGACCGAGCCTCACCATGAAACATTCCTATTTTTTAAAAGGTGCAAAGCCATTTCAGATCCGTTTGACACATTCCATGACTGTTTCTCAGAGAGTCTCTTCTTGTGCCACATTTCTTGTGTTTTTACACTTTTTATTTTTATTTTTAAAAGTTGACATGTGTTTGTTTTTATCATTCGAGTCTGCTGATTTTCATGTAAATAGTTTGTTAATGTGTAAAAAAAGGAAAAGGTTATTAAAAGGGTGTTCGAAGGGTCGCTTGAAATAAATTCTTTTTTTTTTTTTTTTTTTTTTACAGTAAAATAAATGTGGCTCTTTCTTCACGACATTTAAAATCGATCAGAGGGAGTGACTGTGGCTTGCTCTGTTTGGTTTTTAGTGTAGCAGGTTACATACGTGAACAATCAGGAGAAACAAATGACTGAAAATGTCTCTTTTTTTAAAGAACTGAAGCAGATTGAATTAAAGCCTATCCTATATTTATAATTAATAATAACATACGTGCGGATTTAATTCGTGAGAATTCGTGAGTAACATTCAATCATGCTTCGAAAATCAGACTTGAGCAATTTTTGGGTTTAAAAAAAAGAAAGAACAAACTAGCTCATGAATTTTTCATTATTTCACACTGGGCCACATTTTGTGATGGTGGAGGATCATAGTTCAGATAGAGTCTTCCACTGACACAAAGTAAACACACAATTACATCTTTATTTGTTTGTATAGCACATTTTGAAAAGCACAGTTACTAAGTTAAATTAGCAGCATTGATTTGATAGACTTCATTTAAAGCCTGTGTGTTTGGTTTTTTAGACACAATCTGAAAATAAAAGAACATTTGATCCATCATCGACCTCCCACATGAGTTGAGACAACAGACAGTAAATTTAATACAAAATAAATGAAGGTTAGGATTTACGAATCAAACTCATTGGCTGAAAAAATGCAAAACGTTCACATCTACTTGTTTAAAATCTTTCACACAGGCCGTCTAGTCAAACCTGAGAGACGACAGACTGTACCAACAACAGTAAGAGATGCTGTGTGAACAACAGTTTGACTCTCTGTCACATCTTCAGTGTCTCCAGAGAAATAATCTTCATACACTTCAGAAATCATTTGTCTTTTTGTGTATGATGTGAAATGAATTGCTTTATTTCTAATCCTAGATGATAAAGTTATAATTCTGGATGCTGTTTTAACTTGTCGATTTCTCTTTAATCTTAATTTAAATGCTTCATTGTTATTTGTTTAATCGATATATATCTGTCAGACTTATGCACCTATTTTAATTCTTCTGAGTGACAGAAAGAACAAATCAACTGATTGTTCACTTGTTATTATCAACGACTTCAACAACTGTTTGCTACTCAGATTTTTATTTTTATTCCAGTTTGACTTTCTTCTATTAGTCTTCTGCCGGAAATGAAAATATCCACTGAAGAATCCCAGAAGGGCATTATCGATGGTAAACAAAATAATGAAAAATGCCTTCTTAGTCATCTGAGGAGACGTTGGTGGAAGCAGCCAGTTTTCATCATTATTTAGTGACCGTTGATTAGAATTTAATTTAAAAACTCAAGTCACAAAAACAACTGAGAGAAATAGAGAGAGGATTATAGATAGATATACATATATATAATGTAATATAATAATGTAGTATATAATGAAAATAGGTTATTCAAGAATAAAAATATTGAGCTTGCAGCTATCAATAATATGGATTTACAGACCAGATGGAGGTCACATGGAGGGACTTTTATTACTCATGACAGATAGTTAAGGCTGATCTCTTGGTCTGATACTGAGGCCCTGAAGGCATCATTCAAACTACTGATGCATCAAAGTAGATGTGTGTGCTGCTACATCCTCTGTGGGGCCAGTGATACACCCAGTACTTTTAAAGGAGCATTATGTAGTTTTAGGGAAGACATTTTAATCAGAAGAGAAAGATTTTCTTTTACTGATTTTTCTTTATGCCTAAAACAAACTAAATAAACAAACTCTCTTTGTTTTCACGACTGAATAAACTGAATAAACAAACTGACCTTAAAGGACAACACAGTCTAATACTGTTTTACTTTGTTTATATGTGGCGGACCCTGCCACCTTTCTAGCTTCAAACAGTGTCCTGGGACCTTATTTTCCTCTGAGGACAGCTTGTTTATTCAGTTATGGAAAAAATAAATATTTCTGACTTTGTATTATGACCTCATTAATATTGTAAATATAAAAATTCTGAGTTTGAATTTCTTCTCCAAAACTACACAGTGCCCCTTTAAGGATTGTATTATATTCAAACTCTTATACGGAGTGCAGCTACTGTCAGCAGGTCCATTTGCCTTTGAGCACGGGCCTGGCAGGACTACAGATATTCTGAAGCTAGTTAGTCCACATGAATAAACTTCAGTACTCCGGTCTCATAAGTAACTGGATGAACAATCTGTTTGTTTCCTGAAGGTGGTTTCCCGCCACTAGATGGAAGCAAAAGCAAAGTGTTCAACCTGTGGGATTGTTTTCAGTCTCTTTGTGCTGTTTGTTTCTGTGATTGTGATTCATTACACTGACAGTCAGCAGTGAAATAATGTCTGAAGTAAGAGGATAAATTATTTCACATGTTCAAAATCTCAAATCAGGCTGGTTGTAGAAGTCTTAATCAGGCATGATCTGATATTAAAGTCTTCAGACAGCTTTTATTCTGTGAGGAAGCTTTGTCATACATCTGTTCTCAGTCTGTAACTTTCAGACTCTTCTCAAGAATTGATTTGTTAGTCGCCACGGGGATACGGGGATGTGACTACTGATGCAAGGAGGAGCACAGCAAGATAAGTGGTTGGCTCCCTCAGTTCTGGTTTCTCATGCAGCTTTTTTTTTCTTCTTGATAATGAAATGACAATAAATTCCCTTTTCATGTGCACAACCTGGACTCATAACTCCGAACTTGAGAGGGGTTGGCATTAAAATACCTGAAAAGGTTTGTGCAGCAAAACTCTCTGTGCAGACATAAATGCAAAACTGTGTGTTTTGTTCTGTAGATAATAAAAACATCCAGGTGTCCCTGTGCTTGTATCAATAATTATCTTCATATACTGAATGTCATAAGAGCTTTTGAACATTGTGTTGTGTGTCTTAACTTCAGGTTTCAGATGATATATATATTCTAATGCCAGAGATGTGGACTCGAGTCATTGTGACCTGAGCTTGAGTCGACTCCAGTCACTGTTCTGACGACTTTCAACTCGACCTGACAGAAAGTAAATGTCTTGAGACTCAACTTGGACTTGGAAGTTAAAGACTTACGAGTTGACTTGGAACATGACGACTCAAATGACTCGTCTGTGTTTATTTCATGTTGTCAGTGTAGTTTTTCAGTCTGGCTGTCAGTATTAAAAAGTGATGGGGAGGGAATATCTTTTGATTGATTGACAAAGCTTTGTATAAATATTTTTGTTTGATTATATTTATTTCACTGACTATCAATAAACAAATTCAAGTCATTGTTCTACTTCTTGAACAGGTTGGATACATTGGTCAGTGATATCATTATTTGACAGGAACTAATACCTTGTCATTTCTCTGTATAAACATCGTATACTCTGTTTATTGAGTCACACACTCACAATGCAGCCTGCTCTTTTCACTTGAAGCTAATTCCTGATCCTCTGTTAGACCCTGTACTTTGGGCAGATTGCTTCATTTAACCTCAAAGTGTTGCAAGATGCTTCACCATGCTGGTCTCACAATCTGT
Organism: Lagodon rhomboides; assembly: GCA_039737535.1. Lineage (NCBI taxonomy): Eukaryota > Metazoa > Chordata > Actinopteri > Spariformes > Sparidae > Lagodon > Lagodon rhomboides. The sequence continues at coordinate 13,426,574 of CM077789.1, read as the reverse complement.
CTAAAATGCAAATCTAATATTGTCCTTAAGTAAATGAATACACTTGTACACATAGTTAACATACCACATAGGCCTTTCTATAGTACAGATCTTTTAAAGTGCACTATTTAATTTTGGAAAATAAATTCACACTCATTTTACAATATTAATGAGGTAATAATGATACAAACTCATAATATATGAATTCATTTAAAGTGGCACTGTGTGCAGTTATGGAGAAGAGATTCAAACTCTATAATATTAATGAGGTAATAAAACAAACTCAGAAATATGTATTTTTTCCAAGACTGAATAAAAAAGTTGCCCTCAGAGGAAAATAAGGTCCCCAGAACACTGTTTGGAGCTAGAAAGGTGGCAGGGTCCGCCACATATACACTTATTTCCATATCGACATGCTGCTTCTGCGTTTTAATGCGATTCACTTCACTTCAAACCTAATTTACACCTCTCTCAACATCTCAGAAGACCTCAGCAGCCTTCAGCTGAGTGGGAACTTTTTCAGTTTTACTATTTGCGCCATGTTATCAGGACACGACACTGGAGCTCACCGTCCACAGTTGTGGGGTTTCATTTTCCTCAAAGCAACAGCAGGGGGCGCTTCAGCACCACAAACTTCGACGATCAGAAACTTCCCCATTTGGCCAGAACCACGGATCACAAGAATCGAAACCCCACTCGACCTCTGGAAACTTGAAGAACCAGAAATATCAGCTAACGCGCGCTTTGTTGTTGAATTAGAATTAATTACAAATTAAATAAAATAAAATAAAAAATGGAAGAAAAAATGTGAAAAGCCTTTTCATCCATATAATGTGACAAAATGAAATATGTGCAGGTACACTGAAGATGCTTCATAACAAAAAGAGTTCTAATTGAAAAGAGGCCTCCTGTGGATCAGAAATGCGCGTTTTTAAGCGGCTCGTGTGGACATTAATTTATGTGTTGACTGTCACATACAATGTTTAAAAAGATATTCCAACACCGTGTAAACCAACGAGTCTGAGTAGGCTGGTGATCAGGTCCAAGTAAACAGTTAGTCCTGGTTTTGGAGGACAGTGTGAGAGGTCAAATAAATAAATGAGTGAATAAATGAAACTTGGACAGTAATTTCATCCCATCGCGTCAGAAACTCCAGCGCATCTATGGCTGACAATAAGAAATATGTGATGATAAATCAGGCCGCTTGCTGTGTGATGAGGGTCTATTTCAGATTTAACAGGCTTGTGACGGGCGGGTCACGGAGGAGGACACACGGCTCGATCAGGGCTGTTTAACAAGTTGCATGCTTGACTTGCGCTCAGCTCCTCAGTGGAGAAGTCGTTTCCTTCAGTCAGAGAGAGAAAAAAAAGGACGAACGCAAAAGCAGCAAACGTACTATTCCAGATATACACAACACAAGACAGGTGAGAATGTGTGTGTGTGTTGCTGGACCTGTGCTGATGTGGATGACACATTACACGTTGTCCTCTGCTGGCCCTCCTGCATGACGGAGACGAGCTGCAGCAGGTTGCAGCTCGCTGTGTGCAGCCCTGGGAACGGTGCAGGAACATGCAGATGGGTTCATGTTGTGACTTCTTGACGAGGAAAAAACACACACACACACACACAAAAAAAAAAAACAAAAAAAAAAACCGTGAGAAGTGATGAGGGAATTAGGCTACTGGCCAAAAAAACCTCTGAGGGAGGGAGGGAGGGGATTAAATCCGGACAAATCGTCCAGATTATCAGTGAAGACAACAGACGAGCAGCTCCGCTTCCACTGCAGATATTTCACATATTGAATACTTGAAATAAAAATGATGAAAACGAAGCAGAAATGAAAAAATATTCATTAAACGTCACACGAAAACAGTAATAATAGACTTATTGAAGTGAATTTGGCATTTTTAAAATGAAGTTATAAATGTTTGTCAATTTTTTTTATCTTTAATATTGTGCACTTTATTTCTGATTACAAATGTACAGCGTCTGAAGAGTAGCGACACAATGATAATAATAATAATAATAATAATGATAATAATAATAATAAATGATGATGGTAATAATAATAATAATAATAATAATAATAATAATAATAATAATAATAATAATAATATCTCATTATCATTTTCTTCGATGAGCAATCTGAAATTTAATTGCAGATTATATTCGTAATCGCTCCGTAAACAAATTAAATAGTTGAAATGAGTAATATATATATGGACACATGCCTTTGCTTTGCTTGTGTCTGTGTTTGTGTGGGTTATCTAATAAAGAGCACAGTAACGGTCATCCGAGTACACCTTCTACTCCTCTCACCTCACACTGCAAGAAAGAAAAAGAAAAAAAAAAAAAGTTAATTGAATTGGGTCCCGCAACCTCCTGTTCAAGAAAATCAATTCGCATTTTTAAAAGATAAAAAATTGAAATTTCCTCGTTGATTCGTCAGCGAGACTATTTTGTTTTTAATGCATTTTATTTGACATATTCTTCATTTTCAACTGTCAATATATTGATACAAACAGCATGCGGTCGATCTCCAGCTATTTTCTGATATAAATAATCTCAGTCTTAAACGAGTCCATATGCGCAGGTACAGCTGATATCAACCCTCTTTATAACCCATATGTTTACCTTATTCTGTTTTTAATTTTTAAAACGAAATATGAAATTTGCTTTTAAAGGTTCGAGAGCAGATCCGAATATTACTTTTTGCAGGGTAATTTCGTCCAGTTCCTGGTAACAGTGACTCAAAGACCACGTGACCAGCGTGCTCCTATAAATACCTTTTGAGAGCTAAGGAGGAGAGTGTCAGAGTCTGGCTGGATACCTACCCAAACCCGTGCGTAAAAGATATTTTGGACAGACTCTTGGATATCCAAAAGTAGCTTCTTTTTTCTTTTTTTAAATGACCTCGACCATAAACTGATCGCGGACGGAAACAATCGCGTCTCAAGACCACACGAGTCCAGACCGGTGCGAGATCGATGATCTTTGACTGTTTTGTTTCAAACCAGAAGTTTTCTGCTCGAGGAGAACCGCGCACGGCCCTGCTTGACCAGCGTCGGACGCCCGGGAGTCGCCAAATCCACAGGTCAAAGAGTTCTTTATCTTTTCAATAGATTCTAGCCATGTGTGCATTCAGTAGTTGGAGATAAAGCTGCAGCAAAAAAAAGTCTGGTGTGGTTGTGAGGGGGAGAGAGAGAGAGAGAGAGGAAGAGTGTGTGTGTGCGCTCTCGCTCAGTAGCCTCACCGGACCAGAGGAGGAGGAAATCTGGGAGAGAGGGGGAAGAGAAGCGGCGTCTCCAAGGATGACTTTAGGGACGGATATGTCCGACAGCTCTGCATTGTCCGAAGATGTGGACATCGACGTGGTTGGGGGTGACATATCCGTCGGAAAGGACGGGAAGTACATTCGCCACGAGTTCAACTTGGACAATGACTCGGACGATAATTACTCCCAGAACGCGGCCGAGAGGGTCTCCTCCCCCGGGCTCAGCAGCTCCGACTGCCCGTCAGACCAGATGGGCTCCGGCGCAGAGGTCGGGACCGTGATCGGGGACAAGCCCAGAAAAAGTGCACTTGTGAAGCCGCCCTACTCTTACATCGCCCTGATCACCATGGCCATCCTGCAGAGCCCCAAGAAACGCCTCACTCTCAGCGAGATCTGCGAGTTCATCAGCAACAGATTCCCCTACTACCGGGAGAAATTCCCCGCCTGGCAGAACTCCATCCGCCACAACCTGTCCTTAAACGACTGCTTCGTGAAGATCCCACGAGAGCCGGGCAACCCCGGAAAGGGCAACTACTGGACCCTCGACCCGGACTCCGCGGACATGTTCGACAACGGGAGCTTCTTGCGCAGGAGGAAGCGCTTCAAGAGGCACCAAGCGAACGAAATCCTCAGGGACTCCGGTGGCTTTCTGCCCGGGTTTGGATACGGCCCGTACGGATACAACTATGGACTCCAGCTGCAAGGCTTCCACGCAGCCCACAACCCGTATCACCCGCACCACACAGGTGGTTCATTCCCCTTCCCTAACGCGCCCTGCACCTTGCCCCCGTCAGCCTCCATATTCCCCGCGCCGCACCCCCTGCCCTCACTTTTAGGGGCCGATTTAAGAAAGCCCTTTTACCCCCAGCTAAGCCCGTCCCTGCCGCCTCTCAAGACGGACTCCAGCGCCCCGAGCCGGCCTTCATTCTCCATTGACAATATCATCGGTGGCGCCAACTCCACCGCCTCTTCCTACAGCGCGCAGCCGAGCAGCCAGGCGCAGATCCTGGCCATGTTGACCCCGGCACTGGCCTCTGCTTCCAGCCACTTGGACATATTACAACCCGGGCCACAGGGTCAGACTTTTTCCAGCAAAACCCCGACTATGAACACTTGTCCTTTCTAGAAATAAAATAATAAAAATAAATAAATGGTGACACTGCCCCGAAAAAGAACTTTGACTAAAAAGCCAGTTGTGGCGTCGTGCTGTGTGAAGGAAGGCTGTACACGCTCGGTGAAATCAGACTGTTTTTGGCTCCCTCTGTTTCCTAACAATGTACGAGGAGAGAAAGGTTTATTTATGGTTTGTAAATATGTGTATAATATTGACGGAAAAGCAAGAGAAACTCGGAGCAGGAGCTTTTTAAAACAACGCTGGCCTGCATACTGGCGTGTGGCCTTCACGTGCCGGTGGGAGAAAAAGAAATCCTGCGATGTTAACTTAACTTGTCACCCGATTTTTTTTTTTTTTAATATAATTGAGAATTTTATCATGATTTATATTGTTTTTATCTTGTGCGTCGTGAGAAAAAAAATGGCACTGTTCTTGTTGTTGTTGACATAGGCTGACAGAGACGGCAAACTCAGGTTTTTACTTAGAAAGCACATGGAGACGAAAGGAGGGTTTCTGACTCAAACAAACAAACAAACAACGACAAAAAAACAAAACATTTCCCATCATCAACCCTCCTTGAATCTCCTTCACATGGTGATTTTGTGACAATATCATTTCATGTCGGTGGACACGTAGGCTATATGTGTTTCTTTTCTTTTTTCTTTTTTTTTTGGGTATAAAAGAGCGCATTACCTCTCTCAATCTTTTTAATTGTTGTTCGTTCCTATCTATTTTACAGTTGAATCTGTGAGACATACAGTATGTCATGTGTTGCCAATAGAGAGAGAGAGAGAGAGAGAGAGAGAGAGAGAGAGAGAGAGAGAGAGAGAGAGAGAGAGACACCTAAATGTTCATAGGTCATTTTTTTTGGTTGTAACGACAAGAATAATAAATGTTTGTGAATTTGAAAAAAAAAGGGTTATTTATTTTTTAATTGCGTTGAAAGTTTTTCTCTCCACAAAACAAACAAACAATAAAAAGGATTAAAAGAGACTAAACTACTTCAGGGTGATTAAATGAATTAAATCAGACTAAAGGAATTGAAATATCTGCTGGTTTTAAATCAGTTTTTATTCATTCACCTTTACTTTTTCTTACTTTTTACTTTATCAAAATCAAATCCTAATATTAACTCTTGCTGGAATCAGACCTCCTCTGACATTCGGCCTGGCGGATCCAGGTGTAGACACGGCGATCGGATGAAACGGCCTCTCAGTAATGCAGTTAATTAAGACTCTGTCTAGGTGTGAGAAAAAACCGCTCGCAGTCCGGTTTAAACATTTCAGACACGACTCGACGTGTATAACAGTCATGAATATCACGCAACAGTGCGCAAGTATTCCTCTTGTGTGGCTCTCGCTCGCTTGTAAAGGACCCATTTTCCAGCGCGTTACAAAGGCCCCCCCCCTCCTCCCCTAAATGAATGGGGCCACGCTAGCGGGCCTCGGCGCTCTGTAATTGAAAGTGAACAAGGATATACCCACGGTCTTTTGGGGTTTTCGTTGCTAATTTGTAGCAGCATTTTTCATCAGGCTCCTAATCCACCATAATGCGGCTTTTCGGCCGTTTGTTGATGTTGTCAGTGCGGACCCCTGGCCCAGGGGGAGAGAATGTGCGCGCAGCGAGCGGTCCCCCCTGTGAGAGGCAGCCACACACATTTAGAGCCCCTGAAAAGCAATCTTCTCTAAAGGCCCTCGGTTTGCTCCTGCTTTCATGTCATCTGTGTTGTCTCGAGGTCCGTATAAAGGAAAGCAGTGGGACTCGTCCGGCTACAGAAAACAGGCCCATTGGTCTTTTTCAGAGTTGTTGGAGCACATGTTTCCAGACAGAAGGGTGGTGTAAAGCCTCCTTTATTTACCCGATCTGTGTGCAAATGGTTAAATTAGTTTGCGGGTGTTTTGACAGATGATTATTAAGGATGAAGGGTGGGAGGGCTGACTCCTCTGTTTCCCTTCAGCACAGCTCGCTGGAAGCCTTTGAAAACGAAAACCAACACATGACTACTTTCTTTCTCCACACCCAGCCCTTTTTCTCTCCCCTCCTCTCCCTCCCTCCCTCTCTCTCCCTCTCCTGCCTCTTTCTTCAAATTGGACGATCGATAAATGTCGCTCAACAATTTTAGGGAAACAGTTTGTATCAAGGTTTTTCTCCGCGCTGTTAATTGATATCCTGCACGTGTAATTTGCAGAGTAAATGAGGAGGGGGGAAAAAAAAAAAAAAAACATTAGCGAGACTATTGAAGTTTTTGCGCGCACGCTCGCCCTGACAGGGAGTCATTACTCACCGCATCAGTCCATTAAAATCCACATGAAGCGTTTGCAGGGGTGGTTAAAAAAAAAAACAGTTAAAAAACAGCAGAGACGAGAGGGAAGCCAGTAAAAATCACGCACACGCGCGCGCAGGCACGCACACACACACACACACACACACACACACACACACAGTGACAGAGGGTTTGAAAATGGACGATTTGCGCTTGAACCCGTTTTTACGCATCTTCAGCTCAAGCTGTCCATCCCTGCTGTGAGATTACAGGCTCCGTCACCAGAATAGAACTCGCCTCTTCCTCAGACCGCCACAAACACCGAACACATTGGACATCCGGGAGAGCATCTTTCGACGCAGCCTTTAATTTTTTTTTTTTTGATGGAAGTCCTAATGGGAGATCATCGCCGCTTTGACGCGTTAATACTTGAGAAAGACAAAAAAAAAAAAAAGATTCCCAGGACCACCCACAGCTTCAGCACCGGCGCGTCTTCGCGGAGGTGACGGCGGTCGTCATGTTTCGTGACGTTTCCTCTAACGACATGAGAAGTGAGTGATATGTGAAGTGACAGCCAAATGACTCAAGAGTCACCAAAAACACATTTATGCATTTCAAGGCAGTTCCCATCTCTGCCTAACCGCTCCCATATGCTCTGATCGGGCTCAAACAGGATTAAACACGGATTTCGTGCCGGTTTAATTTATTTATAGACCCGAGATGTCAACAGGAATTATTTAGATTCCTCTCTTCTGTTCGCTCGGAATATGTTCTTCTGTTTGGAGGACAGGAAACTGAGACTGTTTTATCATTATTATTATTATTATTATTATTATTATTATTATTATTATTATTATTATTATTATTATTATTATTGTGACATTTGAATCAGTTTCAGCAGCTCGGGGATTAGATGAGATCGTTTTTGCATAAATCTTTCACTGCCCTGCCAATAACGTCACGTCCCTGATCGATGCGTCCTGTGCTGCTGCTGCAGCGTCTTGAAGGACGCGAGGACGGCGGCTGTGCTGACACGACGAGGAAACCGTGTCTGTGTGTGTGTGTGTGTGTGTGGGACAGTGTGTGTGGGTGTGTTTGTGTGTGTTGTTGGGAATAGAGATGACAGGCTCCTCTCCAAGGTCACACACCTCAACCCACACTGTTGAAAGCCATTTTTCACTGTGCGGATTTAGAGCTCAGATATAATTTAGTGTAATGTAATGAATTAATGAGGCTTCAGGCGGACATTAAAGACACAATGGCCGTCATTCATTTAATCTATAATGGTTAATAGCGATGCAGCTGCCACGACCTACAGAAGATGAAGGGTTAAATCCCTCTAAAATGAACCATATTAATTATGTATTCTTTTAATGCGCTGATTTGCGAATAAATAAATAAACAAATACGATTTTGCTTCGTTATACGAGGCAAGGACAGGTGCAATATACCTACATGCAAGATGTGTTATTCTCCCTTGCAGTTATATCGTCTGTTGATCATTTAACAAAGGGCGAGGGCAGTTTTTGGTCTTTAAAAGTGTTTCACCTGAACCTTAAACGAGACTCTCCTCACTTTATTCTAAAGGATAAATGCACCAAAATAAAGACACTTGTTCGATTGGGTTTTTTTTTTCTTCACCCGGGACTGCTGTAGCTGGGATATATTTTTGGGATTTGCAGCAGACCTAATCAAAACAAACCGCTCACATTTGACTTTTTGGGACATCCTGGAAACTCACTCACTCACGTACACTTGTCCAACTTGCGGTCCCCGGCTTTTGGAAGCCGCCGGGGGACACGCAGCCAGCTTTAGATCCTGCACGCTTGTCCCACTTCTTCCGCAAATATAACTGCACTTAATATCCTACATCTCACCCACCCTCACCCTCCTTCCTCCGTGTGTGTGGCTGCGCGCGCGGGCAGGCAGGCAGGCGAGCCTCCTCGCCCCCGCGGAGGAATGTTGGCCCGGTCCGCGGCTCCCCGGGCCCGGAGGAGAGGAGAGGCGAGCCGCGCGGCCCTGAGCCGCGCAGCCGCTATAAATCACAGCCTCCCCTCGCGGCTCCCTCCAGCCTCCGTGTTTTTGCAACAGACAGAGGAATCCTTCGCTTAATTAATTTAGAATGTGTAAATAAAGCGAGGACAGTGAACTCCCCATCATCTCTGGAAACACAATATTAACTTTGGAAGATCCTCGCCCCGCCGACTCTGACACACTGGAGGAACACCTGCTGCAGGGGAGGGAGGGGGCAGATAGAGACGAGGGCTCGGGGGTCAGGGGTATTAATGACTGCAGATATTATCCTGCCGCAAAGATCACCAGAACATGATAGCAGGTGATACCGGCCTGTTTTAAAAGAGAGAATGTGTGTTTACTGTAAAGTCTGCTCGGTGTATTTCTTAGAAACATTTTGTCAAATGATGGTTTTAGATCAGATTTTTATCCGTTAAACATTTTTTTTTCTTTTGACCTGTTCAAATGAAAACACAGCTTTGGAGGCCTTAATGCGCGAGATCTAGGCACCAAATTACGCGCCTATAACCTACATAACAACACATAAAAACACACGGGGCACGTCCTGATCCGCTGGTCGGGTGGTTGTGCACAAATGCCAGGAGATAATTAAAGTGAGCGCACAGAGCCGCGCGCACATTCAAAATTGACCAATGAGATTGAGAAGCGACAATAAAAGCGGAACAAAGTGACCATTGAGCGGCGGTAAACAATTTAAAGCCTCCCTGTGAACACAGAGCCCCTAACACTTGGGGGAAAGTTTGTTTCCTTTGCACAGGCACCGTCTCAGTTGGCTGTGAGGCTCATCAGCTGATGAAATCACATCATTTCCAACTTTGGGCCCTTCCAAATAATTATAGTATGATCCAAAAGGAGTCAGATTAAATTTGTGATGAAGATGCCCATCTTTTAGTACGTTTGGTTGAGAGATTTTGGCCAAAAAAAAAAAAAAAAAAAATCGTGTTTTTTTTTCTGCTCCACACATTCACTTGCTTTTCCACTATTTCACTAAAGAGGCACTCGTTTAGGAGGAGACATTCAAACTCAGAATTTTGAGTTATTAATATTAATCTTAAGAAACAATCCTCTCCATACAGTAAGCATATTGAGTCCCAAGCTGCTCTTTATTGTCACGAAAAACAAAATTGGAATTATCTTTTTGGGCTGCCAATCTTTCTTTATCTCCCAAACTAAAAAATATTCCTCCTTAAACTTGCCAAATAAGCGAAACTGCATTGGATAAAAGTTACATTATCTCAGCAGACTTTTTGACTTTTGTAGTTTTGGAGAAAAAAAATTAAAACTCAGATATCTAATATTTACAATATTAACGAGGCAATCACTCAGACTCAGAAATATATAGATTTTAAATAACTGAATAGACAAATGTGTTCTCAGAGGAAAATAAGGTCCCCAGAACACTGTTTCAATCTAGAAAGGTGGCAGGGTCCGCCACATATTAAACAAAGTAAAACAGTATGATATTGTGTTGTGCTTTAACATCAGATAGTTTTTCGTTTGTTTGTTTGTTTTAGGCCGTAAAAAAAAAAATCAGCCAACCAAGATCTTTGTCTTCTGGTTAAAATTTCTTCTCTAAAAACATAGTGCATCTTCAAATTGAACATTTTCTTCCGGATGAGGACCTACTGGGTGCGATTCAACGTCCCCCTTGGTCGTCCCCCGACCTCACATTGGACAACACGAGTCCTCTCTATATAAACTCATATGTCCTCGGCTTGGCTTCACCAGGACGCGTTAAAGGAAAGGGCCGAGTGTGCAGCACTTTTCTGTACTGCTCTGACAGAGAGGCGCAGCTGCTGTTTGCTCACACACACACACACACACACACACACACACACACACACACACACACACACACACACACACACACACACACACACAGCATCATCAGCAGCAGCAGCAGTGTGTCATGCGGGCGCTTCTGCAGCCTTCTTCCCGTTTGACCTTTGACGCCAGCGCGTTACACTCACAGCGAAGATCCACTGCGATTAATTAATCCGACCCTTTATGTGCAACGTAATCATTGATTCAGGATATTTAACATGCTTTTATGAATTAGATTATCTTCAGTGATTTTTAGCTGTCTGAACTGAATGTCCGGAATAAACCGCTGGATTCGCCCTTTAATTTTATTCTCCACATAAAATCATTTTAAGATTTCTGTACCAAATAACAATTAAAACTGAAAATGAATAAAATCAACTCATTCCAATCATGCTGCACGAGCCAACATCAGTCGTAGGCCTATTAAATAAGTTGAATTGAAATGGAGTGATTTTGTCATCGGGCCTGTTCATACGAGACTAAGTGTTTAAATCTGTCCGCTCTCTTAACTATCACAGGCACTGGGATCCACCTGACGGGTCTTAAGTGTCACGATCATACTTCAGGCATGGAGGTTTGAGTCAGTGAAGTAAAACTGAAGTCAGCTCTGGGTGTGATATGAGAAATACCGAGGACACTGCAGCCTCCTGTGTCCCTGTGCAAAAAAAAAAAAAAAAAGGTGAAAATGAAACTTTGTTTATCTAATCTTTTTCAGCGTGAAAGTGTGTTTTCCAAAAGTAAGGGGGGGAAAACCTCGCGATAAAATTGAAGTTTACTATCCAGAGTGAAATGCGATCAGGCCGAGGTCGTGGGGCCAAACTTTTTAAGACTAATGTTTATTTAGAGAAGTGAGCGCTGTCTATGGGACTCCCCGTTCTCCCAGAATGCCGCACTAATGTCTTTAGCAGGCCCGAGCAGACCACCAGCAGGACTGCATGCGGCTCCCCGCTGCAGCATGTTGTAGCCTTCTTTTTTTTTTTTTTTTTTTAAAGACAGGGCTGCATTCAGAGCAGGAGGCTGAGTCACATTAACCCAACATTAAAACCAGCAGGAATGTACGCACGTGAGCCTCTCTGGATGAGCCGCATTTTTGAATAACACAACTAATGCAATGCAAAGGTGACACTCCTCTCCACACAGTTGTCCCATTGAGTCCCACACTGTTTTTTTTTATTGTCATAAAAAGCAAAATTCAAATGAATTTTTATGCTGCCAATCTTTCTTTATCTCCCTAGTTTGTAAAATATTGACACCAAACCACAAATATTCCTTGTTAAACTGGCCAAATAAGCGAAACTGCACTGGAAAAAGTTGCATTGTCTGATCAGACTTTTTGACTATTTTAAAGGGGCACTATGTAGCTTTTAAGAAGAAATTCAGTCACAGATTTCTGATATTTACATTATTAATGAGGTAATAATACAAACCCAGAAATATTTATTTTTTATCATAACTGAATAAACAAACTGTTCTCAGAGGAAAATAAGGTCCCCAGAACACTGTTTGAAGCTGGAAAGGTGGCAGGGTCCGCCACATACAAACAAAGTAAAACAGTATGAAATCGTGTTGTCCTTTAAGGTCAGTTTGTTTATTCAGTCATGAGAACGAAGAGAGTCTGTGACAGTGAAGAGCTTTCTCTTCTGATTAAATAAAAAAATCCTCCCACACTACGTAGTGCACCTTTAAAGATGCTGACAAGTTTCATCATGAAGTGTGAAAGTGCACATATTTGCAGTGCATTTCCCCCGTGCTTGGAAAGCAGCAGCGTGTTTTCTTACAGTTTGTAAAATTGAATTAGATACGGTGGGGAATCTGACCTCCCGCCAGACCCGCATATTTTTCACCCCTCAGGTTTTAGTGTTCCTCGGGTATTTTTGTTTTCTCAGCTGGAACTGCCATTAGACATTGTGTCCGCGCCGTCCATTTCTATCTTTACCATCTCTCCTCTCCCCCTCACCCGAACCACCTCCGCAACAGGGTTCCCCCCCCAAACACCTCACTTTCTCCTCCTCTGGGCAGCTCACACCCCGCCACCTACGTTGATCTGAGACTGGACAAGACTGCAACACAGGCCGCTCTGCAGACCGCGGGCATGCGCACTGCACACACAGCGTGCCCAGAGGAAAGCGCATGTATACACAGAGGAAAGTATGTCGGCCCGGGGCCTTCTGTCAAGTGACAGCACTAATCACAAGAGCAACTTTGTTTCTTTATGGGCATTTTCTGACAGATTAGAGGGGAGGGTTTAAAGGTGCACTGTGTAGTTTTGGGGAAAGACATTTTAATCAGACGAGAAAGATCTTCATTGGCTGATTTTGTTTTTATGCCTAAACAAACCAAATAAACAAACTCTTTTTGTTTTCATGACTGAATAAATTAAATAAACAAACTGACCTTAAAGAACAGCACAATTTGATACTGTTTTACTTTGTTTATATGTGGCGGACCCCGCCACCTTTCTAGCATCCAACAGTGTTCCTCGGACCTTATTTTCCTCTGAGAACAGCTTGTTTATTCAGTTATGGAAAAGAGTTTGTATGATTTCCTCATTAATATTGTAATTATTAAAATTCTGAGTTTGAATTTCTTCTCCAAAACTACAAAGTGCTCCTTTAATTTTGGTTCCCTTCAGAAAATGTTTTTTTTCTGTATGAAATGAGCAAGAATGCATGGCTGTGTGGGTCAACGGTAAAAATATTAACTCAAATTATTAATTCACAGTTTTATTTATCTTATTTGGGTGCTCCTGTCTAGGGTTAAAAGTGACCTTCCACAGGTAAGAATCCATTTTTTCATTTGATTTCATGTTTCAATTGTCACTGGTGATTTAAAAAATGTCCCCTCTGTGTGAAACAAAAACAATTATGTGTTCTGACATTGTGTAATGATGGGTATTTTGCTCAAATTTGATGGAGTATAGGAAGATCTTCAGTCTCCGAAGATGGACCCCTTTTTTCCGCGCGGGTTATTGACCAAAAGTGCCTGTACAATTGCACACAATATAGCCCCATATGATTCTTCAGCGCATAAGAGCCCTGAGGAGCCACAACAGCAGTTACAGAGTCGGCAGCATCGCAGCCTGCAAGCAGCCACTTCACTGGAGAGGCAAGAGTGTACAGGAAGAGTCAAGGGATGGGCGGAAAACACGGGGAGAGACGCATGAAGAGAGATCAAGAACGAGTTATCTTATTATTATATCTATTATTTTCCATAGCTGACACTGGCGCAGGAGAGACTTGTTTCCATCTGCGAGGGAAGTCACTGCAGAGCGTGCAGACGGTCTACACATATTACATAGATACGCGCACACACACACACATGCACATGGATGATATACTAAAGTCAGTGTGTGTCAGGAGGTTCGAATTCAAAAACCTTTTTCGTATCAGTTCACTTCGGACTTGCTCAGCTTTTATGTGGGTTAAGTGTAACCATGCGTACATGCAGGTAGACAAAACATAATAAAAGTCTTATGAATGGCAGCCTGTACAAAGAGCCGCCCCTCAAACACCACACACATGTCGACTCAGAGTCCACACACAGCGTTACCTGATGTCAAGCCGGGCCTCCGAAGCATGGATAGCCTTATATTTGCATTTATTTTCTTTATCCGTGTTATTAATCCGAGTCTATTCATGACTGAGACCCAGTGAGCACTGATGGATCACAAATGGAGTGCATTTTCTACATCTGCGAGTACATCTCTGTGTGACCGTGTGTATGAGTGCACAAAACACCCAGGTTCAAAGGCGAAGTGAATAAAAAGGCCAAAGATGATAAGGCCACTCGGAGGCTCCTCATGGAGGAGCGATGTCACACATGAAGAAAAGGAGAGCGGAGCAGAGAAACAACAGGCTCCACAGTGAGAGGCTGATGCTGGGCTCAAGTAGCCCGAGATTGCACCCTGAGTAGAGGTAAAGGGGCATCTGATCACATGTATGTATGTATGTGTGTGTGTGTGTGTGTGTTTGTGTGTACGTGTGTGCGCGTGTGCGTTTGGATGGGGGGGAGGTTAATGTTGTTCATGACTAGTAGAGTCATTTCAAAGGGCTAGAGGCGCGGCTGGATGATGGATTGGAAGCTGAAGGGGCGAGCAGATGGGTAAGTAGAGAAAGTGAGGTTAAGTGGCAGTTAGATGTTGCAGATCTAAGCAGATCAAGAGCAGGGGAGTGTGTGTGTGTGTGTGTGTGTGAGAGAGAGAGACAGAGATGGAGGGAGAAACAGACCTCACTATATTTCAGAGTGCCACCAAGACGTGATTGTGGCGTGAATATCGTGTTTGTGACAGATTTAAAACTTTTCAGCTACAGCTCCTCACCCCCTCGACCCCTTCCTATTCACTTATTATAGTGGAAGTGAGTGATGATCGCAAGTCATGCGTAAACTTTTCCCATTCATTGGCCTTCTGTAGCTTTAAAAAAACAGCAGGTCTGCACTCTCTGGTATTATGTCTTGTGTCTGTTTGATGAACAATAATTCCACCTGGCAAAATGGAAGAGAAATTGGCTGTAATGATTCAGAGCTTTTCCAGTTACCAATTATGTTTGATTGCTAGGGCCTGAAGTCAATATACCCACTTTTTTCTTCTGCTGATTTGCTGTAAATTAAACTTTATTTGCCAACTACGTCACATAAAAATAAAGTCCACTACATTAAAGGAAAGGTTCACCCAACAATGAAAATGTAGCCACTATCCACTCGACCCCATGGAGAAGAAAAGTTGGGTGACGGTTTTTCGTTGTCCATAAAATATTTCTGGGGCTTCACAGCTTAAAACAATTGGGACTTTACTACTCAACCTAAAAATAAATAAACAAAATGGCTCCGTACAGCTCAACCAGCGCGATCCAAGTCTCCGTAAGCCGTGAGAAGACGTTATTAAAACCCTCGAGCTTCTGCACCCACTTCAGATGGGATGTGCGCTACTGCTTTTAGCTTAACAGCTACAGTGAAAGATTTCGGCTAAATAAAGGGTGTATATAACCTCTCTTCAAATCAATTTGAGATCTCAGGGCATCAAGAGACTTGGGTTATGTCAGATGAGCTGTGCGGAGCCATCTTATGCTTTCTTTTAGTTGTTTTCTAACATTATAAACCACGTCGCCATCTACATCTACTGCTTCTTCTACATCGAATGGGAAAATGCTCGAACACAGAAACAGAAATGTTTTTTGGACTGCAAAACTTTACCAAACTTCCCATTGACATTAAGCTAAGTAAATAATGACTGAATTTTCCTTCATGGGTGAGCTTAGCCTTCAAAGCCCAACTATGATTACATGTTAAAGTGGACACAAAGTATGGGAACACCGCGTTCTGCCAACACAAACTCTTTTCTTTGTACCACTACCACTAACCCCATTTTTTCAATGTCACTGCATTGTCTTCTAATGTTAAATCTAACTTCAGAAAGAATCCATAAACCCAGATGAAAGGGTAAAGTAATGTTTAGAACGACAACTTTATGGTTTGGCGGAAAAAAATGTTAAAAACCTTAACTGCACATTAAAGGTTAACCAACAGCAGCAAACCTCTTGTTCTGAACTGGAGACAAGTCTATCGGATATCCAGGCATCACTCAGCGCCACGAGAGAAAACAGCCTTAATAAGCACTTGCCACCTAGCTAATATTAGCTCGCTGAAACAATTCAATGTTATGAGAGGCAACATCCAAATGAGAATCTGGTCAAAACCCTGCAGTTTCGTGGGGACCACTAAATACAATGATACTGTAACTAAAGAGTCTACGGCCACACTATTGGTGCTATTGACTCATATGGACGGAGCTTCTGGGATTCTCTCTAATGGCCAGCAGGGCTGGCTCCACTGGTTTCAAACTGAAGTCT
The DNA here is from genome assembly GCA_039737535.1 of Lagodon rhomboides. Classification (NCBI taxonomy): domain Eukaryota; kingdom Metazoa; phylum Chordata; class Actinopteri; order Spariformes; family Sparidae; genus Lagodon; species Lagodon rhomboides. The sequence continues at coordinate 13,410,240 of CM077789.1, read as the reverse complement.
GATTGTATGTAAGGTTATGAGAAAATGACCCTACTTCTCACTTGATTTATTACCTCATTTAAAGGTTTACTCATGAGTTTATGGTCTCAATTGTCAGCTTCAAGTCTTCTTCAACACAGCATGGTGTTCTTTTCGTTAAAGCAACTACAAGGAACTTATATATATTATGATATTTTGTTGATTTTGGAGGCCCCTGTGCACAAAAGTGGTCGTGTTCCCATCGTCAAAACCACAAAATATAATGTTAAAAACAAAAGGTATCTCAAGAAAAATCTCCTGCTTCATTTCAACTGGCTGACGTACTACTCACTGTAACTTTGCCTGAGAATATGTAAACACAGGTGCCTCCAGTCTGCATGCAGACCCGGCTTCAGGCGTTAAGAAAAACTAAATTGATCGCTGATGGTCTGGTTTAGGCATCATCAGCATTACATAGAGTCATGTTTCAAAACAAGTTAAAAACTCCTTGTAGTAGCTTTCATTATGGTTCCATTTAGAGTAAAATAAACGATAAAGCAGGGTATGTTTTAAGACATGGCTTCCAGGGCTTGTCTCATTCAGATCCAATCAGAATATCCTCCCCAGCTCCACCCTATCGTCACTTCTAGCTCCAAAAACGCCGGTACTCATGTTTGAGACGTTTCAGTCTGGACCGGCCAACAGGCCGACGTTGCCATCGCTGAAGCCACAGTATTATGGGAAGGATGTGATGCAGGTAAGCAGGCAGTGGCTTCAGAGACGGAGGGTATAAAGGTTGGGGAGGGTCGGGCCACGCAGCCAGGCGCCAACAAGGTTTGGGGAGGAGGGAAGTGAGTTGTGCATGTCTGTTTGCCTTCTACATTGTGGGCTGCCTCGCTGGGACACATCGTCTGGGTGGCAGGCCTGTCACGGGCCTGTCGGTGTGCTGTCACACACCATTGTGGCAGCATGGGATTGATGAGGAGCAGCAACAGGATGACTAAGAGCTGCCGGGAAACAGGAACAGGAAGAGGAGGAGATGAGAAGAGGAAGACGAGGAGGAGGAGAACTCTAACTTGGAGGTAGAGGTTTTGTGAGGCTTTGCAGGATATCAGATGAAAAACGAAGCCGGGACAGAACGATTGTTGATAACTGAAAATGTTTAGGAAAACGTCATAAAAGCTGGAACGTGGTGCAGCTCCTCTGAGCTTTCCAGCGCTTTGTTGAATATGAGAGTCTGCTGGACATTGATAAAATGAGACAATTACTTTGCACTTGGACGGCGGCTCTCCCCGCACTCCCTCATCTTCTTCTTCAGGCGTTATCAGGACATTCCAGACAAAGTGTCTTTCTAAATCAACTCCCATTTATTAACCTGTGTGGCTGTTGTTGATTCCCATCTGGTCTGATGTGAAAAAAAAGAAAGAAAAAGGAAATAAATCAGACTTTGGCCGGATCGTTTTTCAAAAAGTTAAACAGAAAATGATTCAAACCATTTAAGAAATATTTAGACCGCGGTGTCACAGCTGCGATGATGTCATAAAGCGACTTCCTGACATTGATTATGTGACAAACGCCTCCACGGACCACCATTACAGAACGTGGGCACCCTGTCAAGAGCTCTGACACAATAAATATCTATAATCTCTGGCATGTTCCAGGGACTCTGTCTGGCTCTCGGCCCCCTAAAATCACTCAGCTGCCCCCCCCCACCCTCCAGAAGTGCTCCCAACTCCACCCACCTGCTTAAAACAAACAGTATTTGCAAATAAAGTCTGGTCTTAACCTCTCTTTCCGCTGAATCTGCTCTCCCTTTCTTACTCCTTTTCCAATTATCCTAATCCTTCCATCCACTCTGTGATGTGTCAAGCCCCCACCTCCGACAGCCGCCAGGGGATGTAACGGCTGATGTACGAGGGGTAATGGTCCTCCTCTTCCTCCTTGCACCCCTGCTTTCCTCTCCTGTTGCTGTGCTCGGTGGCTCTCCCTCCCCTAATTCAATTCTACATGCTTTTCTTGGCTTGACCGGCTCCCGTCTTGATCCGACAGTTTTTCTCTCTTCGTCCTCTTTTTCTTCTCTGACCTCCCCGCTTTCTGCATTAAATCCTTCTTCGCTTGTTTTTTAAACCTCAGTTTTGGTCTCTTCTTCAACTCCCGGCATGCTCAGCCTCTTTCCCCTCTCCCCTCTTTCGGGTTGCTGTGTTTTTAGTGCTGCCTCTGATTTGCAACCTCTGGATGTACCCCGTCTTGCTCTCACTCTCCGGGCCGTCTGCCTGCCTCAGAGGGAGCTGCTCGCTGGGGCTGAGAGGGGTCACGCCTGGGTGAGGGATATCACTTCTCCCCTATCTCCTTTTATCTTTACTTTCCTTATTCACCGTTTAACTCCCCTTTTTCTTCTCTAGATCGCTTTCTCTTCCTCCTTGTCTTCTTGTTCTCCTCTCCTCTTCTCCTTCTCTCCTTTTTTCTCCCTCTCCTCTTCAAGTGACATAATTGATTTGCCGAATACCTCCAGGAGCAGATCACGCCAAAATCCCGCTCCAAGCCCACCTTTAAAAATGTCATTTCACTATGAGAGGCATGCATTTGCAAATAAAATGATATTTATGATTTCAACATCTCCCATATACTGCACAGGGTATATTCAAAGGCATATGCATACACGTATATCTCTCGTATGGCAGCACTGGAATGATATAGGCGAGAAAGTGGAAGTGTGGGAGTGTGTCGGGGTGCCGATGAATGATTGTACATGTGTGAAGGAGATGCTGTTGAAGAGCTTTGTGTACACAGATGTAGAAAGAGAAAGAAAGTACCATGAAGAGAGTGATGAGGAGGAAGGAGACAAAAGGGAGAAGAGAGAAGATGGAGATAGAGAGAGAGAGAAAAAAAAGAGAGACCTGCGTTCTTGTGGGGGGCAACTGAGGGGATCGTCTTCCCCCCTCAGCCCCTCCCTGGCCCCAGCCAGAAGCCTCCGGGGGTCCCTGGGTTCCCGAGGAAAAACATCTCGGCCCCCATCACCCCTGAACCCAAAGCTGGGCTGTTTACCTTGGCCTGGCTGCCTGACAGCTTTACTGATGTTACATACAGGCACACAGGGACCCTGAGTCAGAGAGGGAGCAGGAGCATAGAGAGGAGGAGGAGGAGGAGGAGGAGGAGGACGGATGAGGAATGAAGGAGCGAGGAGGATGGAGGAAGAGTGACGAGGATGGAGGGGAGGAAAAATGGCACAAGTTGAGGTGAAAAGGAGAGAAGACAGAGGGGTAGAGCGAGAGGTGTGAGGGAGCGAGAGTGTTCGCTTACTCTGATCTTAATCACCACGATCAGATCCGTTCGGGGAGATCGCCAGAGGAGCGAGCCGTTCGGAGGGCAACAGAGTGCACACTGAGTACACACCGAGAAGAAATATTGCCGGCGCAAAGTCGGCGCTAGAAATACAGGCATTAATTTTCATCAGCTTTCTAAGTAGATCACTGTGTATATAAAGCAATATTTTGTTTTTGGGATCATTGCTCGGTGTAGTATGTGAGATTTGAAAAGCAAATGTGGAACGGAGACTCAATATTTTTACAGGAGGTAACGTTACTCATTACAGTGCGGTGTAGAAATGTATACACACTTTCCATAACGTTCACGGGGAGAGAATGGGGCCGGGAGGGGGCCACTGCCACTCACTGAGCAAATGTTGACACAAGTACACCATATCTGCTTTAAAATAAATGAACATTATCAAATTAGAAACAAAACTTTGCATGACAGGGAACTCCTGTATTCACTCGACCGGAGCTCATATGAATCATGAGCAGTGTCATACAAAAGTACCATAAACACATACTTGAGTAAAGGTAAAGATATATTAAAATATTAAAGTCACTCATTTGAATAGTACTTGAGCAAAAGTCTTAGAGGATCTGATATGACACGTACTTAAGTATTAAAAGTAACTTACTGGCAAGAAATGTACTTAAGTATCAAAAGGACAAGTCAAAGTAAATTAAAGATACATTTATATGGATCCAAAATATTTTTTAAATGTGCTGCTTTGCTGATGCAGCTTGTAATCTGTAGAGTAACTAGTAACTAAAATGATCAAATAAATGTAGTGGAGTAAAAAGTGCAATATTTGCCTCTGAATGTGTTGGAGTGGTAGGATAGAGTAGCAGAAAATTGGAGCACCTCGAAGTTGTACCTAAGTGCAGTACTAAATTCCGTCACTGATCATGAGTGGGGGAGGCACAGTCAATGGAAGAACATAAAAATGGTTTCAATTTGCAGTCATCCTTCATCCTTTCCGGACAAAACTTCCCCTCCAGCCTGGCAGTTTGTCTATTTGTGGGCGTCTGTTTGTCCATCTCTGAGCCACAATGCTGGGCTGGGCCGGGCCGCAGGGGTTTCAGCGATGGGGTGGGAGGTCTGTGTTTTGCAGCTCAGGGCTCTAAGTCTTGTTTGTCTGTCCTGAGCAGCTGGACAAGCTGTAATAATACAAACGGGCCTTTGAACAGGCTGCTGTGTTGTGCCGCTCTGGCTTGGGTTACATCCCACACACGCACACTTGCTTCGCTCAGAACCGTTCACTTGCGACGGTGCAGACTGGCAACCTCATGCACACAAATTAATCCCAAAACTACGCGTTCGCTTGCTTACGAGTGCAGGTGGATGTCCAGAGATGCATGCAAGACACGCAAAGCAATGCTCCCTTGATCGCGGCTAAATAACCAGCCTGCTCCGATTCCTGCCTGACTGTGATTGATCATCTAAAACTCTGCCATCACTCTTCCTGTCGGTCTGTTTGTCCGTCTCCTCTGTTTGTTTGTTTGTTAGTTTGTTTGTGTGGACAGACGGCTGGCTTGCTTGTTGTTTGTTTATGGCTGATCATTTGTCACAATAAATCATTAGGCAGGGACACACACACACAGGCAGACACACACCTTTGAGCCCCATGGATTGTTTCCACCCCTCTCATACTGATTTAGGCTTACACAAACACTCCAGGCTCACTGCGCCGTTGCCCTCAAATGCTGGAAGCACCTAAAAAAAAACAAAAAAACAGAAAGGGACATAGTTGAGTGCCACCCCACTCCACTACACTGACGGATGACTTCCTCTGTCGTTATGTAATGGAGTTCAGGGCTTCACCTGCCCTGGCCGGCCGGGCCAGTGGCCTCTGTGCACACACCAGGATATGAGAGGACGGGGAATAGGCCTGTGGGTTGCTGGGTCACTACTCAGGGGATCCACATCAATACCAGCAGAGGGGAGGCAGGAGGGGGGTTGGGGGTGTCCATGTGTACAGTATGTCATTACGGAGTTCTCTTGTACAAAACCTCTGAGAACATTTCCTCACTTGCTTCTTGTATTGTTTCCGAGTATGACCCCCACTGTAAAAGGTGTTTCGTGCCATATCCGGCTGCAGCTGTTTGTACATTTTACAATTCTTTGGATGAATCCCAGGGGGATATACAGTCTGGGTTGGCATGGATTACTGGTTCACCCCAACAGAACAAAGCCATCATTAATGTTATTAGTTGCACCTGTGCTTTAACTGCTATCACAAGCCAAAAGGTTTACTGTGAATACAAGCGTACTGGCAAACTCTCTGGACTTTATTAGTGCTTTATGAAATACAGCTGCACTGGGATGGCCACTTAATCCAGTACACTGTACTGTATTAAAAACATTGCTAGCGCCATGTGATAGATAAATACATCTAGGAACATTTCCATTAACCCCAAATAAACTTAATTTATTTTCTTACGTCCTGTTGTAACAAGAATTTCAGATTTCAGAGACATATTATGCTCTTTTTCAGGTTGATAGCTTTATTTTGGGTCACTACTAGAATAGGTCTACATGCTTTAATGTTCAAAAAACACATTAGTCCCCCCCGCCGTCTGAATCACACTAGCTCACTTTTAGCTACTGTCTCTTTGATTGGTCAGTTCACACACGCCTGAGCCAGCTGTGTCTCCGGTCTGTTGTTTTTTCAGCTTCCAGTTGGCGTTGCCATGTCTAATGCTCGGTTCTGTTCGAAAGTCCCAGTAAACCACGACAGTGTGACGGTGAGCCGACATTTACAGCACAGCAGCAAGACCCTGAAACTGAAGAAGCTAAATGGAATTCAGCCATAATTGATTTCATTATTTACACCTGTGCTTTTCTCACTCTGACATGTCCAAATCTCCTCAGTTAAAAAGGCCCATTTGCAAATTTCGGCATTGCTCTATTTCCAAAAATAACGTGCAAATTATCCATTACTGCCATTGTTGTCTCCCCCCTTAGGTGAGGTTTGGAACAGCAGGAGTAAATCTCAAAAGACTAAAGACTTTGTGTGTGGATATACCCTGAGCGTGGAACACCTGTAGCTGGGTTCGGTCAGTTCTTGCGTTCTGATATGTGCTTAATATGATTTATATCACAAATGGAACATCCAGGACGAGGATGTGACGGTGCCAACGGAGAGAGAGCCGAGGAGGAACGCTGTGATCTGCCTGGCTTATCGAGCCGTGGGTCACACAGAGTTGAGCTTCTGGTCACAAAGAAAGCAGATATAGAGTTACTCATCCCTGGCAGCCAGAGAGAGACAGACAAGACAGAGATGAGTAGCCAGACAAACCTTTTTTTGCAAATTATTTACGAGTTAGAAAGGATGTGAAAAGAGACTCAGGCTTAGGGTTGCTAGTGTTGTTAATCTCACTGAGAGACAACATTAGGACATCGTGTAAGACAAAGAGCCACACATGCATCTGCAGAATTTTCCAACCAAATCAACACTAATATTAGATATTAGGTATGTCAATTACATGTGATAGATGGCGAGAAAGAGGAATTCAGTGGGATGTTCTTGAAGCTCTAGCAGTATCTGCTGAATGTGTAGCTTTAGCCACATGCGCCTAGCGAACTACTAGTCCCCTGAAATTTTGAGTAAGATGATTAGTGAACGCAAACAAACCTGCCGTCTTCATGATGTGTTTGCGCTGTCCGATGTGTCTGGCCTCCCTCCCATTTTGATGAGCCAGTCACAAATGTTTAGGACAGGGTGCGTAGAGCGTGCGCACTGGAGACTTGACTTGAATGGAGATAAAATAATCTAATCATGCGGCTCTTCTAGACTTTACACATTTTATTGGACCAATGCCTCAAATTATGAAAGCGAAAGTCATTTCATGGATGATCAATGTATCAACCGTTCTACAGCCACTTCTCTTACAATGAGAGTCTTTTTGGGTCCAGTCCAGTGCATCACGTAACGATGCAATTACACGATTTGGCCACTATGAAAGTTTCAAAGTCTGGCGCTCTTCCTGGGGGCTTCACCCCAACTTACAGTACATGTTTCACTTAGTACTATGGCTGAAATGTCTTTGCTCTGATTGGTTGTAGGCCTTTCCAATTGCAGAGGCATTTTGACCTGTGCTCAATGATAACTTGCAAACCGAAAAAAAGAGAGAGCAGACTAATGTTCATTTGCAAATTAATCTGGCGACACTTGGCTAGGTCAAGGTCATTGTGGCTGAAGATGTGCATTCACCCAAACATGTAGTTCATACCAGCCATCTCTAATACTAACCTAAGCCATGTGCCCATTTGCAGCTTTATGTTTAATCCTAAACTTGTGTGTAACCATTTATGATTTAAAGTCAGTCTTGCAGTTTGATAGGTCAACCATAGCGCATCAGTAAAACTGGGGGATTCATGATTTTCGAGTTTTCACAAAGGGCACCACTGTATGCACATGATGTTTTGTGCACCAAGAAAAAACAATTGACCCAAAACATGAACAACTTTACTACAATTCCTTTAGCTATTCATGACAACTAATGCTATGGACACAGACCTCCAAACACACAATGAGAGTGGAGAAACAAAACAGAAGGACAACAGGACGACATTGTAAAAACAAAAGTGCGTCTCTCTCCTGTCCTCCCCTCCTGACCTGGAGGCCCTGGGGTGAGTTAGTAAACTGTTTCTCAGTGACCCCAACATCTGACCACCCTGTCCTCTACCTGCAATAAAACACAGACGGGAGGCACAGCGAACACAAGCCAGCCCCATCGGCAAAGACCAACCGGCAGGCCTCACTGTGTCCACAGATCAGCAGAGCGAGAGAAACCCTTTCCAAAACACAAGAGTATGTTATCACGCTGTTCGTTTTTCTTCCGCTGTTTGCACTTCCTCGTTTTTATGTCGTATTTATGTTATATGGAGATCTGTGTGTGTGTGTGTGTGTGTGTGTAGGTGCACATGTAGGCAAGTTCTCGCTCCATTTATCAGCCTCATATTTACTTTTGAACTTTTGATGGAGTGCACACGACACGGGTCGTTTTTTTCTGCCTCGCTCTGTCTCGCACCATGTTTTGTTTTTACATGACGCGCTGGGATTTGTTGTTGTGTTTGGGTTGTGACTCCTCAGCCGCGGTCTTCATTAGATAGCGAAGGGGACGAGTATTTGTGGTGGGAAGGTTGAGGTCACAGTGGTGTTTGGAGTACATGTACAGCATGACTGGTCGGTCAGCCGTGTCGAACTATGCAGACTCTGATGAGTCGGCCACAACTGCCAGCAAGATTTAAGTTTCAGGGTTTTTTTCCGGTTAATGTAATGTTTTTGTATTTGATTTGAGTTCTGGGTTAAAGTCTATGTTGATGTTTCCGTTACATTGTTTTTCAAATTTCATGCGAAGTTCAGAAATGTCTCTAAAGTAGGGTGAGTGATCGACTGTTTTAATGAGAACATACAGGAGGATATAACAAGATTACATAATTAATTGAGCGCAAGTAACTCTGATCATTGCTTTTATTTGCTACTGTGACAGCTCTGTACATCTCAATGTAGCTAAAGTGCATAAATAAGGCATTAAAGCAATTTAATTCAAGATCTTTCGGTAAAAACAGCAGAGTGAGACAGTGAGAGTCTCTGTGTTACTGAAAATGCAATGTTTACTCATTGCTTAGCTGCAGGCTGCAAATCAAGTGCTACATTATTGGTAGCACTGGCGCAATGTAGTTTTTAGAATTTAGCTGTTGTTGCGATAAGATGAGCAAACCAGATATGAGTGTGAGCACGGACCTGATGTTGGTGACCGGGTGAGCTGTGAGTCCTCTGATGAAGACACCTGATGGGCTGTTGAGATGATACAAGGCAGCAGCCTTAGTGTCTGGAAAAGCCCTTTCGTGCCTCTGACAGAGACTTCAGCCTCCACTGTTAGCTGCTGCTCTTCTTCTCTCAGACAAAGCTCTCTCTCTCCAGGGCTGAAACAGAACTGCGAGTTTAACTTTTCATTCCTTTTCATCAGTTTGATTGAAGAGGATGATAGAAGACTGCTCCATCCACTTTTGGTGCTCCTTTCATCAGTAGGCCCAGCCATACCGGGGGTCTGATTTGGGGGTTTTACGCCTTGATTCGTTTTAAATTAGTAAAATTACTTTTATATTGACACTGAGTTGCCAGTAAATTATTTTCGTTTTGATGACATTGTCTGGGGTCATTTAAAAGAGGATTCACTTTCTTATTTCTGTCAGCAGGTTTGTAATAATTTCACGTCGTGAAATTAAAACCTTTTGGTGGCTAACAGAGGATGCCACGGTGAGGAAATGTTCTCACTGGTTAATAAACAACATGGGTGTTACCGATTAGGAAAGATATTCATTGATGACGCTAATTAGGCTATCTCTAGAACACTTACTTTCATATTTAATGTAGAATGTTTACATCCTCCCCTCACTTTGAACAAAACAAAGGCTTAGAAGGTTGGTTCATTTCTAAGTGTCAAGTTGCCAGGTCTGGCAAACACCCCCCATACTGACCCCAACAACTGTAGCTGATGTTCACAGATGAGTTGTAAAGTGACAAAAACGTTAAGATAGCCAAAACGTCTTTATGACAATGTTTTATTAACACACTTTTATGTCTACCCACACTGCCATAGTGAGCCTGGTAGCTACCTTGAAATACGAACCCAAAAACTCCAAATGTTCTAATCTACACTCAGTCAATGGTGCTATATCTGACCCCATGGCAGCATGACATGAATGCGCTATCACAAGGAGATGCAACAGCTCGCACCAAGGTCCATAAAAAATGCTGTTTCCAACAATTTTACATCTTTTTCAGTATGCTAACTTTTCCAACTTGGCCAATCGCAAAAAGAAAAAAACAAAAAACTGTCATAGCAACAGACCATGTGTGTTTTAGGATAGAAACTAGGATGGATTTGTATTCGCAAGTGTGTGTTACTTTATATAGTCTGAGTTGGCTTTACTTCACTCTTTAGACCTCCCATGGTTCCTTGTGGTGTTGGGCTGACGTCAGTGGCATCATGCAGAGACGTATCTCATGTCACAGTCACGCCTTCTCTCGGCCTCTTCCAGTCCGGTCGGCCACCCCCTTGCTGTTTGTTTAGCGTTTGTCAAGTTCAGGATTGCTGTGTCTAACGCTCTGCAATAATGTGCGTTTCACATTAGACGGAGGAGGATCCACCTCAGAGAACGGGAGAGGGATAGAGGAGTGTGTATATGACAAATGGACAGAAAGACAGAGGGAGGTTTGCTGAGCTCAGGCCTCGTAGCGGAGTGACAGATGAGACAAGGGAGAGAAAACAGATCAGGAGGTGGCGGGGAGATGAAATGCGGAAACGACTACGGAAAGAAGAGCAAAGTGGTGGAAAGAGGAGGATAAGTTGGTGGGAAAGAACAAGAGGGCATGTGGAGGCCACGCGAACCACAAAAAGTGAGCTGAAATGAAAAATCTGATGAACCCCCGTCGGCTAGCGGGGGCCAGATCGAGCGGACGGGAGGGAGGGAGGGAGGGATGGGTGGGTGGGCGGGTGGGGACAGGGCTTTAGCGGGGCTATCGGGAGCAGCACATCTGCAGAAGTCATTAAGGAGTGTGTATGTATGCGGCGTGACGCTGTGTTTTCTCTGCCCGGGCCCGGCTTGGGCCCGCGCGGCAAAACTGGGATCGGGTTTCGTCAGCGTGCAGTGGGGGGCCGTCTCCAGTTGACGTGTGATGATTTAGTCAGGTGTGAGCGTGCACTTTCCAATTTGGAGGGAAATAAATTAGAAGTGATTTTTTATGAGACCTCTGTCCCAGGCTGTCTTAACGCTCCCTCTCCCTCCCGCCGTGCACTGTCAGCCCAACTGATGTGTTTATAAAGAGCGTTGCACTGGGAGCTGCCCCACATAAACACACACACACACACAGACAGAAACACACATGTGTACGTCCAGGCATGAGCAATGCAAAACAGTTGGCAAGCATTTAAAACATACATGCGTGAACATAGTTGTGACTGTCTTTGCATAGTTGTACAATTCTACAGGCTGCATGCTCACATCTTTTATGCTTTTCATCCAAGATCACCAAGCAGGGAAAACAAAACGATACTCCGAGTGTCCTCTTTCTCGTTGTCTTTACAGCCGAGTCCTCTGACTGGACAGCGTGTTTCACTGGCAGCATTTCGGCGGCGTCTCTTCCAGGTGCAGCAGCAGCTCTGGTGAGGAACACAGGTGTGTTAGTAGTAGAGGATGCAGAGCAGAACAGATCCAGGCGGAGAGATGACGGTCTTCTGAGGCGAGGGAGACATGTTTGAGCCCCACTGGGGTCTAGAAGCCGGAAACCCAAATCCCACCTGAACTCTGACCTCTGTTTGGTTCCCCTGCTACTGCTCCAACACATGGCTCCGGCTGCTTTTTACTAAATGACTGCCTGACTTGTCTTGTCCGGCCGACTTTCTTCATGCCTGTTTTTTCCCCGTCTCTCTGCCTGTGTGTCTTACTGACTACCTGTCTGTTGGCCTGCTTGCCCTGTAGACACCATTTACATTAGAGATTACAGGTATTTGCAAAATAAATTACCCCTTAAAGTGTTCTAAATTAGAGCTTTTAACAAATGACACCAACAACTAATTCATAATTCGAGTAAGCAATCATGAAAATACCACTGTTGGTCATTTAAAAGTCCTCATATAAAAATCAGTAATTGGTACATTTTAATGTCATTCATAATCATACAAGATGCTGTACAAGTGAAAGAAATAATATAGATGCTGTGGCTGAAGAGAAAAAACTGTCCACTGCACTGAAGAACTATATGGGAATACAACAGGTCAAAGTTGAGAATTTGAGATAATGTTGCTTTTAGCATTTTAGCAACAGTTTAACTAAAGAAGTGTCAGTGAGATACATTCAGCTCGAGTTGATTTTACAGGAAAGGCACCTCGGTTTGTGATCTAGGCACAGCAGATAAGGTGCAGAGGTCAAGGCTTTATGGTCTGAAGGCGAGTTTATCTGACAGTCATGTTAAAGGTGACACACCTCAGTCAAACGCTGATAACTCCAGCAGCATCAGGAATGCATGATTACGCATATTCACTTGGATGTTGAATAGTAAAATAATGATAAAAACATACTGATTCCATATAGAGAATTTCTAATGTTTATTCAGTTTGGACAGTATGAAAGGCAGCTACATCATCCTGCCACCTAGAGCGCTTTACTGCACCAAGCAGTAAATACCATCAGGACATGAAATATGGAAACTCCACCCCTAATATTTTTAATGACAAGTCTTCAAATTCAATAAAGGCTCTTACTTTGCTGCCCTCCCTTCCCCTCTTCCATCTTTCCTTTTCTTCCTCCTATCTTTTCTTAATTTCTTTCCTTCCTTCTCTCATTCGTTTCTTCTTTGTTTCCCTTTTTCTTTCTTCCTTCCTTCCTTCCTTCTTTTTATATTTCCTTTCTTTCCTCATGCAATCCTATCATTGTTTCCTTCCTCCTGTATTTTTTCCTTCCTTTGTTCACTTATTTGTTTCCTTCCAAATATCTTTCTTTTGCCCTTCCTTCTTTCCTTCCTTCCGTTTCTTCGACATTTACTTTCTTTCCCCTCTTAATTTCATCATTTTTTACTTCCTTCTTTAGCTGTTTCCTTCCAACCCTTTTACCTTCCTTCCCTCTTGTAAACAAGGTATCAAGGACGAAAGGAAGGGGGGAAGGAAGGTAACTGATAGAAAAAGGGAGGATAGAAAGGAATTACAGAAATAAACAAAAAGGAAAGGAAAGGGAAGGAAGGAAACAAAGAAGGGAAGAATGGGTGAAGGAAGTAAGCAAAAAAGGAGCTGTACAATCCTTAAGGAGAGGAGTTTTGATACAGGGGTTGTGGCTGAAGCTAGATGTGCTCCATCAGATCTTCTCTGTTCATGTGCAGCTGATGGCGGCCACTTTGGGTTTTGTGTTTCATTCACCATAGGCTGAACAGTCCAATACCCCATTGAAAAACATCCAGTTTGAATATCAAAGCTGTGGTATTTCGACTTGAGAGTACGTGTATATCAATAGACTGAACAGTAGGATGCAATATCCATCATAGTCAGTCATAAAGTTGATGATGTGTTGCAGTAGAATGTCAGAATAACCTTGGCACTGAATCACATCAAAATGATGATTCATGACATTGTGACATCGTACAGGTAACGTTTACTTTCAATAAAAAAAAAAACATTTGGTAGGTTTTATTTGCTTCAAAACTGAATTGCTATAAAATCTGTCCCAAGCCTTTGTAAAGGGGTCTAATACAAGTCAGTAGCTTATTTTTTCTAAAGGCACTTTTCGCAGCTGGACACTTACAATGGAACTTTGAACAGGAAGTCGGTACACAGCCGTCATCTCCAGGCAAGTCGCTCTGAATTTGCCTAACCCTCCTACACCGAGCAGATGAACGAAAGAGATTGGGAACTTCTAACTGAGGGGGTCAAAGTCTCCTTCCTTTACGAGTTGTTACAACATGAATGAGAGCGCTGAGAGAGAGAGAGAGGGAGGGAGGGAGGAACTAGGTACCGAGGGAGGAAAAGCGAGGCAGGAGGGGAGGGAGGGAGAGAAGGAAGTGAACGGTGTAGTTTTTCTCAGCTATAGCGCCCCTGAGCGAGGTGAGAGGTGGGGGCCAGGGGGCACTGGCTGGGTGGTCAGCATGATCGGCGACCTGTGTGTGTGTTTATGTGTGTGTTAATGGCCGTGTGTGCACGTAAGAAAGTCGGAAAGAGAAAGGAGTTCCGTATGCCGAGGATCTCACCATGGGAATAATCAAAAGCATCTCATATTTCCCTCCAGGCGGTTTGATCTTTTTTTTTTTTCTGTCCTTGTCTTGAATCAGTTTTCTTTTCCTCAGACTACTACTTCTATTCTTGTGTCATTGTTATTCCACGCAGAGCTTACACATGCACATTCTCTGAGGTTTTGCCCTTTATGGGCTGCAGAATGAGGTGTAGACCAAAATGACTACTCTAATCGAGTAGCCGCATGGGCCCTAAAACAACAGGCTGCATTTAGCCAATATAATTCATTCCTCTTGACCATAAAGTATCCAGGGTTAATAAAAAAGGCATCAAGTATTGAAAGCTTAAGTGTTTCACTTCATACAGACTCCTGCTAAGAAAAACACGGCAAGCAGGGAGCTATGTTCACTTTTGGGATGTGGGATGATGCCAGTTGAGGAATAGTTTGACATTTTGGGAAACATGATTATTTGCTTTCTTGCCAAGAGTTAGATGAGAAGATTGATACTACTCTCTTATCTGTATGATAAGCTACAGCCGGAAGGTGGTTAGCTTAGCATAAGGGCTGGAAATGCGATGAAACGTCCAGCCTGGCTCCGTCCAAAAGTGCTTACCAATACTTAGGGAGAGAGGTCTTCAGTTCTGACAGGTTCTTCTCCTCTCAAAGCAGAAATGACAATTAAGTCAAATGTTCACTACAACAGAGCTTATTTGTAAATGTAGTGTTTATTTTTGCAATAACTCTTTTTTTTGTACTTTTTCTGTTTTCCATCCACCTGCTAATGCGATACTTCAAAATATGCTGATGGAAACACTTCGAGTGTCGAACAGGTCGCTTTATAGAATCAATTTCTCATTACATAATACTAATTTAAAAAGTAATTTCATCACATGACTAATTAAGCGACCAGAAAAGTAACTTGGGCGAGCAGCGAAGCTCTTTTCCAGTCTTAGCGACCACTAAAAGCGCTTTACAACACAAGTCAGGATTCACCCATTCACTCACACGTTCATACACTGGTAGCACAGGCTGCTGTGCAAGGCTCCAACTGCCCATCAGGAGCAGTAACCATTCATACACTCACACACTGATGGAAGACTGCAGGGGCTGGGCATCGAACCACTGGCCTTCCGACTGGTGGCTGACCGTTCTACCTCCTGAGCCACAAATATTTCTGTTATATATTTCTGTATATAATGTGCAGAGATACAAAAATGGTACATTGTGGTTTAACAAGCAGTCAGCCTATGTTTTGAAGGTAGCAGCTAGCTTAATGTTAGCCCATTAACTGCACGCTGCACCCAGTAGTTTAAACTTTGGTCAAACTGGCTGATTTCTGGAAGCAGGCTTAACTAGTGGCTAATGTTAGCAAACCCGCCTAGAACTTTTGGCTCAGGCTAAGTAAGTGTTGCTGGGTTAAGTAAGAGTTATTATATCTTGTATGTTTGATTTGTACAAAAACAGGAGTGAAATATGACAAGTGCAAAGTCTCCAGTCTTTATGCTTAGCTTAAGCTTATATTTGCCAAAGAGACATGAGACTGGAATCAATTCTATTTCAGATTCTTTTAGGATTAATTTCACCCACATTTAAGGCTGACTGACAGACTCATCGACACCCTGACTAACTTTATTTACAGCATTTGTTGATACAATAACATAGTCACACTCATCATTCATCCGTCCAGTCAGTTGTCAGTCACGCTGTAACACTCTGTGTTCCTGCAGTCTTTGGAGTCTTTTGATAATTCTCATCCAGGCTGTAGCAGCAGTGTGGGCAGCTCGTAGCCACATTCAAGAACGGCTAGCTGTCATCAGACGTTGCTAAACCTAAACACGAGCAGCCACAGACCCTATTCCCTCTCACCCTGTTACTACACTCCTATCGTCTTCCCACACCGACATTAAACAAGCACACATGTTCTCGCTCCCTTCGATATTACTCTCAGAAATATTTTTTCGTACCTTCCCACCCGGCTCGTTCTCTCATGCCGTCCGCACCCACCATCTTTGATCCTCTGACTCCTTTACTTCTCGTGCTGTCTCTCAAGCGGATATCTCCGTCAAATGCACACATGGCAAGAAGGCAAACATAAGTCAAACACATTCAGAAGTGAAGCATTGTAAATTTATGATGCAGGCTTTGATCCAGAGAGCTCATGTGTGACAAAATGTGTTTGTGAGCGTGGGGGAAATCCAAACCTGGCAGGAGTAAGGGGATGGATCAACAAGATCAAGCGATGTGGGGCGAGAACATTCATTTCAGATGGCCCGAGCCGTGACAGAATTGTTCCTGCATGCTGTTTTCCACCGAGCGCCGGTGTCATGTTCGCAGGTTCCATGTGTTGTAAAGTCAGAGTGGTTTTGGCACAGGGGGTGAAGCCAGCTCCTGTTCTGAGGGTGAACCCCATCCTGCCCGATGCGTGGTGGGCCACAGAGTGACGCAAAGTCAGGCGAAAGGAGTGAAAGTGTTGACAAGGCTGAAGCTGGAAATCCAACCCAGCCCTGACACTGAATACTCAGACTGCCACTTCATGTTCCCCTTCACAAACATCAACCCCCTCCGTAGCTGTCTGTCTTCCCCTCTCACTCTTTGTCTCTGTGTCTCTCGAGCTATTTTCTTTTTATTGGATCAGGTTCCCAGTTTTTATAGATAATGATGGCGTTCAGTTAGAGGAAAAGAAATGCCAAAATCCAGTCAGAGCTCTGCAAACGTCTCTTTTCCTTCCATGTAGCAGATCTTTCTCCTCATTTTCTCACCGTCTGGCCACTCTTGTTGCTCTGCTTCTTCTGTCATTGTCGAACTATTAACAGTATACACAAAGCAAACTGTGAAAAGTGAAGCATTTTGACTAAGTTAGGGATAAAAGGGACAGAGATAACAACTGATGTACAAGTGACGTGCTGTTTGTAAAGTGGATATATGTCATGCCCACGCTTTGCAAGTGGGGATTAACCTTGAATCACTTAGTAAAAGTGGCAGAAAAGTGCTGATGGTGTTGAAAGAATTCATGTGTATCCCTGAAGTTGAATGTGTCCATTTGAAGGCCATTATATACGCTGGCTAGACAGACAGACAGACAGACAGACAGACAGATGAGAGATTCCACTGTGACTAGGAAAGGAAAGATGACTCCGCAGCCATCACTTCAGATGCTCCTCATTCCTGTCCACGCAGAATTATTGTCCCTCGGAGGGAAAGAAGACAGGTGGTCACATTGATATGACACCCATCCAGAAACTCATTCCCAGAGTGTGATGGAAAAGGCAGCAGGATGGAGCAGAGAGCCAAAACCAAAAACCCTTCAAAATGAAAGACGGTGAAGAAGACAGTGGATCCTGACCAGCTGCAGTGGGCGCTGTTCTGTCACAGACACTCACCTTGCACGTCCCCGTTTGACACCTTCACACAGTTCGCTATGACAATGGCTGATGGTGACGATGATGATGGCTGTGAAGGTGGATATGCTGGCAAGGATTTATGTTTACTGGCATTGTAAACAGCTGATAAGGGGCAGCCAGGCGTAGCTGGCATGTTATTCTGCAGTAGCAGCAGATTACTGCTGATAATCTGATAAGGTTTGAAATATAACACTTCACGTCCTAGTAAAACGAAGAGGAGCGTGATGGTGATGAAGTAGTAGGGGATAAATAAATGAGCAGGGAGAGGCAAAGAAATTAGGACAGCAGGAGGAGGTCGGAGGGAGGGAGGTGCGGGGATATGAAGAGGATCACAGGCAGACAAAAGGAATTTAAGTGCCTTTTTAAAGCTGGTTTGTAAAAAGCAAAGCGCTGGGGACACGAGTTAATGTTTAATATAAAGCAGTGAGAGACGTGTTGTTTCTTAGAGGTTTCCTCATCACTTTAGCACCCAGAGACAATCAAACCACCACACGCAGCACAAACATCCCGTTTAACTATTTACTTTTCTCACAGCGAACTGTAACTTTGCTCTCCCAGTCGAAGTGGTGATATAATCAATACTGTTTGCTGCTCCCTGAAATAACCCCGTCCTCCTCGCGCACCGCTCCAAACTGTTATGACTCACGTCATATCTAAAAACTCTGATGCAAACACTTGAGCCCCTCCATTATGTGACTGTACTTTCATGCTTTAACACACAAGTGGATGAAACATTGGTCATTAATGTGCGGCAGCCCTCTCAAATCCATAACCGCAACAGAGTCGACCCCTGACACACTCCATCAACATGTGTCTGCTTTTCCATTCGCTCAGACTTGGTAAGCTGTTTCCTATATGCCTCAGTGTAATTCAAAATCATAAATTAAAATGCACAAAAAAAAAAGATGTAGCATTGCTGTCTTTGCCGGGGATTTTCTGCTGGTTTCTCAAATGGTAAATCAACTTAAAGGTGCACTGTGTAGTTTTGGGGAAGAAAGAGAAAGATCTTCAATGACTGATTTTTTTATGCCTCAACAAACTAAATAAACAAACTATCTTCATTTTCATGACTTAATTGAACTCATACTCTTTTACTTTGTTTATATTTGGCGGACCCTGCCACCTCCCTACCTTCAGACAGTGTTCTGGGGACCTTATTTTCCTCTGAGAACAGCTTGTTTATTCAATCATGGTAAGAAAAAAAAACATTTCTGAGATTCTGTATTACCATTAAAACTCTGAGTTTAAATTAATTCTCCGAAACTACACAGTGCCCCTTTAAAACAAGGTCAACAGCTTTCCGTAAATAAGTGCTGGGGGAAAAAAATGAATGCAAACCGCCGATTTAGACATTAACGTTTCTATAAATCACTTACAAATCAGAGCTCTGACCTTGAGCAAAATGCGCGCACGAGAGACTTTTATAAATGAGGATCCCGATCTCTCCAGATGATGCCGGGGCACGACGAGAAAAAGACATAACTGCACAACAGTTTTAGATAATCCCCGAGATGGCCCTTCCCTCATCTTATCGTCCCCTCGTCTGCTTAATGAGACGTCTCTCCTCACGTATCTGAGACTCCGGTTTGATTAGCTAATGAGGCCGCGCTACACTCGCACTTGTGGCTAATGATTTGGTGTCATGCATAAACACTCAGGCAGCTGAGGAAAAGCTAGTTAGTCCTTTGAGTTTTTTTTTTTCTGTTTAATTAGTGTTTATGTGCATAAGGAAGCGAGGAAAGAGATTTCAAAGAACAATAAAAAAACATTTATGTCTTAATGGCGAGTAGCAGTTATCGTACTGCTTGTAAGCAGTTAGAACACACACTGTATTTACACAGTCAGGTGTGAGTGACAGAGAAATAACACAGGCTCTAGCAGTGGGGTCATTCAACTCAGCGGCGTCTTGCTCAAAGCAGTGATTATCTGTGATAGGAGGCCCCCTTTCTCTCTATCACAGTGTTGATCTCAGCTGTGGGCTGAGCTGAGAGCAGGTCAAGCTCTCCGTGCTACGGGAGTCTTCATTCACTGCGGGCTCAATGACTTCCTTTTCTGGAACGCCGTTCACTCCAAAACGCGTGGTCCGTTACAGCGACACATACGACATAATATCATATACTCTTCAGTTCAGCTGCTAACCTTGACTTCCCTTTAAAAAATGGAACAGAAACTGAAGGTTTACGCCTGATGACCTGTAAATATAAGAGGCTATCACACACATCATTAAAAACTGTCCTACTTACTCTGAGATCAGGATCTTGTGAGAAACCCTTAAACCAGGCCAGTCACAATAGCTACTTTTTGTTGGAACATATATTGCCCCAGAAATAATTGCAATAAACTACATTTTGTGCCACTGATGTCATGATGATATAAGAGCAACAATGATGCAACGACAGCCTTTCTACCCGTATCTTTTCTGCTAACGACCCTCTCTCTTCTGACCCTTCACACGTTCTGAACCGAGAATAGTAACTTATTCAGAGATCCCTCCGTTTGAATGCAACGGGCTGAAGGATTCTTTTATGCATCAGGCTATATTGTGGCTAAACAAAAATCAAGCTGCTGCTAAATACAATCTGGATCTGAGGATAAGTGTTATGTGATATGTTTAATGGTCAGGGCTGTTCAATGTGCCATATGTTTAACTGTATCTTTAACCTGTGTGTAAACTTGGTGAGCTGTTAAACTGATAATAGAGTTGTACCGTATTGTCTCGCTTTGTATCGTATGGTATCCTCTTGTATCGTTTTGTACCATATTGTATCGTATCGTATTATTATCATATCGTACCAATAAACTGGAATGTGTAAAAATCATCAAATATCCTAAATTAGAACAGAAACAATGAATAAAATGTGAACAAAGTGTTGCGCCACGTGCTTATAATGGCAGGGAAAACCTCACTGTTTATTCTGGCATCATGCTGGCTAAAATGCCGGTGATGTTCTTATATACGGTTTATAAACGGGCAGCACTGTAGTCAGCAATAATTATCAAGGTCACACACATGCATTGATAAGTTGATAAGATAGGAGCAATGAGATAAGATAAATACGTTTCATATGCAGGCCTCATCCAACCAAGTGTCTCACTTCATATCGTGGTAACTCAAATAATACGAGCTAATTTCTTACAGTAATAAAACACGTGTTGTCTCACCTCATTGTAAACTGACCTTCAACCGGCTGTCGACATCTTCCCCTTTGTTCTAAATGTGTTTTTTCATACTTAAAGATGTAATATGTAACATTTCTGTATTAAAATCTCTAAAAACGATTAGACCTCTGTTATATATTTTAACCCAGACAAATACGTAGCTTTATTCCAGGTAATGATGCGTTTCATTTGGTCGTTTGTCGCTAAAACCTTTCGGGGAAACGTCTGATGATACGTAAAGCGGTGAGGAGGGAAGTCGGCGAATGTGGTGAAACGTTACATGAATTACATTGGATACATTTTCATCAACAGCTGTAGTTGTTTAACACTGACGACAACCGCACACCTACAGTGTTGTCTGGAACTTGTGAGTTTTGACATGTGAAGTACAAAAGAAGCATGTCACTGTGGTTAACTTTTGAAAGCACTGTTGGAAAGGCAACCGGCGGACATAAAAGGAAAAAACCCAAACAGCTCTCCTGGTTCTTTTTTTTCAAAGCCTTTGTAAAGAGGACAGGACCAGTTTTTCTGCCCTTTGATCAACAGAAGAACTGTAAATGAACAAGTATAAAGGAGCACGCTGACAGTAGACAGTACACATGAGCCAGTTGAAGAAGACAGACAAAAGGAAAAAAGAGAACAGACGGAAAGAGACAGATTTTTAGGATGTTTGGTAGAGGAGCAAATATGCAAATGATTTGCGAACATTACAAGAAGACGGATCGGGCCCTAGATTATTGAGATATCTACACAGCCTACGTGTCAATCACATACACGCATCTGTAATAGAAATGTACGAAACCGGGTACGACACACTCGAAAAAGATGAAGAATGAATGTTTTTCTTTTTTTCGATTGTGTAACAAGAATATTTATCTTCCCGTTCACCTCAGACTTTTTGGAAAATAAAGAACGGCACACCGTCCACTTCACTTCGCAATTAAGTTGAATGACAACACTGTTTCGGTACTTAGACATTTAATCAGGTTATCTGAAAAAAATAAAGTAAAATAAAAATAAAGAATAATGAAAAAGAAAAACATACTCTGGAAATCTCAAGTAGCTGTGACCTCCACCTTGAGTTTCTGTGCTTCCCCTTGTGGGCTCAGCGCACACAGACACACACACACACACACACACACACACAGATAGACACACACACACACACACACACACACACTTGTACAGTTACAGAACAAGAACAACAGCTTACGGTGGAAGTAGGTTGGCAGGGGGAAGAACAGGGTTTTACTGCTCTGGCTAAAATAAAACATGAGGACTTTGTGGTCCACAGTGCAGTTGGAAAGACAAATATTATTTTTTTTACGAGCGAGAGAAGTCCGGGGACAGGCCGTATAAAACGCCTTAATGATTGAATGGCTGAAGTATTAAGCCTTGTAACTCTGTGGCTGTGGGGTCCTGACCTGGATGAGTGGGAGGCGAAGGAAGAGAGGCGAGTCCTGTCAGAGCAGCTTGGTGGGGTAAAAGTCTCACACACACTCATCAACAGGCAAATATAGCGACACACACCCCTTTACTCTGAGCTTGGCAGGGGAGTTGCTCAGTAAATCTTTATGTTGGAGAGAATATTGCAGTTTAATAATCGGTTCTGAATGAAGACTTTTGGATCCCTTTTTTTTTTTTTTTTGGTGTTTATTTTCGTTTTGAGGCCTTTTATTTAGCTTTTTATCCAGCCAAAAATCCTTGAGATTCTTGCATTTGCTGACATCCTGACAGAGGTTAAAAGGACATCTATTTAGCACACACTGGATGACCTTTTAGGGTTTTTTCTGCATTGGAAGAGAGTCCATAATCATTTTTTAAAAGTATATTATGCTTCTGACGGAGCTTTGAAGCATAGCCACTGTGGGGCACCACCAGGTTCTCTGATCCCATTACATTCAAACCCGAGATTTCCTCCAGCATTCAAGCACTTTGAACTCAGTATGCTAATGTTGACATACCACACCGACAGCTCTCCATCATAAGGCTCATTATCCGCCTGCTACTCTGTGGGATGATCACCGTCATTACCCTGACGGAGCCCGACACAATCATCCATGGTGCTGGTCAGAATTTCAGGAAGGGCTCAGATTCCAGGCGGGCTTTTTTTTTTCCTCACGCGTCCCCCGGGGGGCGATGGATGGATGGATGGAGGAATGGGTGGTAGGAAGGGGCAGGAGGCAGATGAGCCTGCAGGCATGTCAGATATGCCAGGACTGTGAAATGTAAGCGCATACACAGATAAAGGCATGGGCAAGGTATGTGTGAGAACAATCTCTGACTGTCTTCGTTCGTCTCCCTTTCTCTCTCTCTCTCTTTTGCACACACACACACACACACATATGCAACCTTGGTCCTTTGCACCAAAGGGGAGGAAGAGCTACAGGTGGACATGGCAGACGCACATGTATAAAACATTAATAGAGATGCAAATGTTCCAAACTGTCTTAATAAAACAGATGAAATCAAAGAAATGTTCTGCCACACGTGTGTCTGACATTTGAATGAAAGACTGCACATGCGCCCGACTTCAATGTGTGTCACTCTAGCTGCGTGCACGTGTGTGTGTGTGTGTGTGTGTGTCCCTCTCCCTTTCCAGCTGCAGCTCTCATGCTGGGGCCTCCTCCTGGTAGCCATTATGGGTGTGTGTGTGTGTGTGTGTGCATGTGTGTGTATGTGTGTTTGGGTGGTCTAGTCCCGTCTCCCTCCTTCTAATAGTTTAATACTGTTCTGCCCTGGCGGTGCCCGAGGGCAGGGGTGGGTTGGGAGGGGTAGGGTAGGGTGGCGGGTGTTGCATGGGGGTGTGAGCAGCCCCGTTGAGAAGAGCAGACGACAGGCCTAATAAAGCTTCACAGGGTCTAGGCCCATCGCTCTCAGCACTTCCTCCGCGCTGCCCTCTCTGCTCCCTCCTGCCCCCTCGGTCCGCCACTACCCCCCCTGCAGGCACATGTGGTCCGGCCCTAATGGGACCCAGCTGGACTCCCACCTTCCTTCTCTTACGGACCCCGGCTCCGGCTCTCCTCTCTCTGTTCTCCTTTCAGTGTTCAGCCCCAGATGGCACTCCTTCAGGCAGGATATTCACTGCTGGGGGATGTGTTCAGTATCCCTTTCTTCTTCCACTTCCTTGCCTCCCCGTCTTCCTCACTTCGTCTTCTTCTGTTGTCACAGTGTTTGGCAGCTGTGTGATGTGGCTCAAGTCAGGATTCGACTTCCCAAGGAGGAGCCGTGGCACTAAACGAGGGAGAAGAGATGGAGCTGTCCCGTCACGCCGCAGACCCTCAGCAGTGCTCGGGATCCCCAGTCTCTCCTCCGGTCCCACCACAGCCAGTCGTTCACACGTCAGGCTCCCCACGGCTGCCCTAATCTGTGCCCCTCTGCGGTGAGGCAGCGTGGGGAAACATTTGTTCCCCAGACCTACTCTGCTTCATCTCTCCGGAGTCGCAGCCTCGGCATGTAAACAGGGCGGTGCCAATTGCCAGTCCCCGAGTTTTATGGTACCGAGGCAGAGCAAACAAACAAACTGGAGAATTTTACGCAACAGCCTGCGAAACATTCTCACAGTGCTGCGGGGGACAAGTGTTGCCAAGTCCCCTCAGCTGTAACTCAAGCACGTACACATGGAAGCGTGCTGACATGAAAGCAAATGTGGATGTATTTTGCGCATGCATAGCCTGTGCTCACTGCAGCACATGGGACATGATATGCCAGAAGTCAATGATAGACGTCTCTTGTCATGCATTGCTTAATGCTTGTGGTTGTACCAAAGTGCCCCTTTTAGGTTTTTAAAGATTGTTTTTGACAGTAAATATTTAAAACTCTTGAAAGAGCAAGACCGTGACAACTGGGAGGTGATATCTCTGTGGCTGGGAAACAGTAAATTTTTGACACACTTCCTCTTTTCAGCAGTACGTGCAGCAGAAGGAGTGGGACAGACAGCCCCGCAGTGCGCAGTTTACCATAACATCTTATCATTCTCAGACCATAACGAGATGTTCACGCTGATGAATGGTTGAGCTCCTGCTGTGTGGTCCCTCCCTGGTCCCTTCGCAGATGGTGTCATAGCGGTTCCCCTCCATGTCACAGATGAGAGGGAGCTGGGTGCGGCGACACTGGGCTTTTGCTCTTGAATTCATTATCTCTGACCAAATCCGTCCCTGTGATCAGAGCAGGAGTCAGCAGGGTGGCAGAGCAGGACAGGGAAGTCGTTTCTTCCTCTTCATGTTTTAGAACTCATGCACACACACGCAGCGTCAAATGAAAGGGAGCTTTATGACACCTGCACAGTTTCACGCTATTTTAATAATCGACAATTGGAGGTTGTATTTCAGCAGAAGAAATGTATCAAAGAGAAGAAGGGAATGACTTTATCCAACTGTCTCTAAGACTTCATGGGTTGTTAGAATTTGGTAGAAATTGCTACCTGTTACAGCAGCAAAATATAACTCCCTGGAGAAAGATAATTGATTGATGTGCCTCATTTTAATTGTAAACACATTGTGTGGAAACACCGTAACCAATGCTATATTAGTCCTTCTCTAAATGTTTTCTGATATCGCATCGCATCATATTGTATCGTATTGTATCGTATCGTATCGTATCGTATCGTATCGTATCGTATCGTATCGTATCGTATCATATCGTGTCGTGTATCATATCGTAAGGGAAATGAACATGATTCAAACCTAATTTTAGCAAAGACAAATGCTTAAAAATAAATATTTAACATTAATGATAGCCTACCCATGGTTCCCTGCTTTGTCTCTCCATAAGATAAGATTGGCCCAAAAAACGGTACAGACCCCTGAATAAAGAAAAAAAAGAAGGCAAAATCGATTTGGAATCGTTTACTGAGGTAGTAAACCAAGTTAGCAGTAGGGTAATTTTCCCATAAGCTTCCATACAATCCGACTCCTTTATAAACCAGTGGAGACGCCCCCTACCAGCTGTTAGAACGAATGCAGGTTTAAGGCGCTTGCTCAGTGGCTTCACCTTTCAGACCCATCCATATTTCAAACAGTCATGGGTGTGGCAACAATGGTGGAGCCTGGCGCAGTGAAAACACTACTTGATAGTGAGATTACATAATTTAATTTTATTTCTCTTCATAAGATTTGTTTGCTGCAAGAAAAATACAGACGATAGTATGACTTATCCCTTGTTCTTCAAGGATGCATGCATGTGTTCGTCGTGAGAAACACTGAATGTAAACATGCTCCTACTGTGTTTATTTATGAGGAAGTTCCATAGGGTATCTTAAGGCACAGAGGAAAAGGCGAGTTTAGTTTTGGGGTGAGTTTCGGTTTAGGATCATCCTTCCACAATGCCCCCTCCAGTCAGCCTGTACACTGGCCTTCTCTGAGGTGGCTTTCCAAGGGGATTGAAACCATGACTCTTGCCCCCCCCTCACCTCCATACGTCCACATATCCTGGAGCAGAGGAGGCCCCTAAGTGTTTATGTGCGGCAGACGCCCAGGCTAAACAGGAAGGGACAGGAGACTGTCACTGGGGACTCCGAACGCAGACCCACATCAGCGGGCCCTCTCAGTGTGGATCAGGTTTGCCATTGCTCTTTTAAATGAATATCGCAAACATTACCGCGGCCAAACGCCTGTAAGTGACCACATGTAGCCCGGAGCGCTGTGGGTGGCAAACGTGCATGTGAAGGGATATGTGTTCACACCTGCAGCACGAGTTGGTTTTGAATCGCGATCGAGCGCTGATGTGTGTAAGAAATACTTGCGACAACCCAGGCAAGAAGGCAGACGCTCACACTGTCCATGCAGGCATTCATGGGAGTCGTTCAGACAGAAAAATAAATACCGCCAGAGGAGGAGAGGAGTGGAAAGCGTGTCTGTTTGAAGTCAGGGAGCTACGGAGTGGAGCTGAGAGACAGACGAACCATCCTGTTTCAGTAACCTGAACGCGCCCTTGTTAAGGCCCAGTAATATGTGTTTGTGTGTGGCAGCAATAACACAGTTCCAAGACTTGGCTCTGTGTGTACACATAAGCCTGTGTAACCCTACACACCTCTCCGATGATGTCAGATTAGCATTAAGCGTGAGCTCGGAGCCTGTGTTTATATGCGTGTCAATGTGTGTGTGTGTTCAATGCGGCGAACGAAATGTCTGGTATTGTTTTTTGGGCAGTAAGGGGAAATGTAAACAGCGGAAGGTAGCGGCTAAGGGAGAGTGGAAGAGCGTGGGCGTGCATGTGTGTGTGCGGTGGAGGGAGGATGACATCAGCGGCTGGGCAGAGAGCAGGCGAAGGGGCTCTGGTCAGTGTGAAAGTCGAGTCTGTCACACAGACGTCGTCTGAATGCACGCCACGCTCACAACAGAGCACTCAGGCACTGGCAGAGGCTTTGAGGACTGGCTGACGGTGGTCTGCCAAAGCCTGTCAGCTCCGTGGCAGCTTAAATGTTTCAGGGACGCAGTCTGGAAGGAGAGAAGTAACAGTCTCAGCAGCAAACGCTGGCATTGGATTTCTACATTAAAAAGGTTTCCATCTCAACGTCATGGGCGCACTGGAAGTAAATGGTGTGTACTTTTCTACGCTAAATTGAACATTTTAAGGTCAATTAGAACGGAGCTGATTAGGGTTTTCTCTTTTTTAAGTAGTTCAATTTCAAACAGCCTCGCTCCCTGAAGGAAACCAAAGAAAAGCAGAAATACAGTTGAGTGTTTAATCCCTGTAATCTGCAGCGTAGCTCTGCGTCTAGAGCAGCAGCATGCAAGTGGCTCTGTGCCAGGCTGCGGTGGATGCTGCCAATTCCGGCAGTGAGCACATGCGGAAATGCCCACCTGTTTCCTTTCCTTCAGTTTTTTTATTCATTCATTAATACCAGACGCTGCTGCGATGAGTGCTCATTTTGCACGCGTATCATTTTGGGGGAATAAAAATTCTCCCGTTTCTGTAACCTGTCATTTAAATCACAGCCCAGACAGTCATCCTTTCTCTTCGCTGCCAAGTTTTTTTTTCCTTCCCCCTCCTGCTTATGTAGCATTTGCGGCATCTGCAGGGTGGCCGAAAAAGTTAGAGGCCAGCCTCAGGAGGAAGCATCCATATCAGCCCAGGAGGTGCAGCGCTGCAGCTGAAGCAGTACCCTGACCTCCACGGGTGAGGGCAAGTGTAAGTAATATTCCCAACAGGGATCAATGAAGTATCCTTTTTACAGTAAGTGTTTTATTAAGTATTTTAGTTGGGACCACCAGTGAGGGACGGGCCCCAAATGCAGACTGAGGAATGATGAAACTTCTCTCACTCAAGGCTCATCGGTTCTCTTTCTCCCTCCATCAGAGGAGGTGGTCCGTGCTTTTTCTGTAGTCCCAGTCTTTGATCCCCTTCTCTCTTCTTTTCCTACGATTCATCCTCCTGGCGCGGACAAAGACTTCCCTTCCAACAAACGCAGCCGCTGCCTTTCAGGGCCAAGCGTCAGGCTGTTGAGGAAAGGAGACAACAGGAGAGGAGCACGGACGCTGGGAGGACAGAGAGGAGAGCAGAGGAGAGCATGTGGTTTCACCCACCCCGGAGGTCTCCGGCAGACCCCAGCTCTCAGTACCCTACCTCCAGAAGACCTTATTCAGAGACTCACCTAATGAACACTCCTGCCCTCATTCAGCCCCACAATGGAGCCCTCCACCGCCATTGAGCCTGCTCACAATGGAGAACATCGCTCCAATTAAACCCCAGAGACAATGAGCCGGGGTAGGTGAAGGGGTGGAGGTGTGCGTGTAATATGTGTGCGTATGAGGGGTCGAGCTGGGGGGTCAGCGGGGTAATGAACAGGCCCAACCTAGCGGATCTCTTCGGAGGTCCACTGAAGTGCCGTTGCTTCTGATGTGCTATTTGGATCAGTAAGAAGCAATTATGTGCCCATTCCCAGCACATCCCAAACCCTCATCCTCCCCCAGGAACATCTAGTGTGTGTGTGTGTGTGTGTGTGTGTGTGTGTGTGTGTGTGTGTGTGTGTGTGTGTGTGTGTGTGTGTGTGTGTGTGTGTTTGAAGGACGAATCAGAAAGAAAAGGGAAAGGCAGCGACCAAATGCAGTCATGAGCCTCGGTTTGGCGTCTGGAGCAGACAAGAAATCCTGAGGTGTCTCGATCGGATTTGAACCCTGAAGCGAAAACAAAAAAGACAAGGACAAGGTGAAAAAAAGAAAACAACAAAGGAGGAAGACGAAAGAGAAGGAACTGGTGAACAAAGGAGGAGGAAGAGAAAGGGGAATAAAATACAAAAAAAGGTATTTAAATAACAAATATGTATCAAAAATCCCTCCAAATAAAAGCAGCCATTTGAAAAATCCCCACGGCGATTTGCGTGGATAGGAGAGAAATGCGGAGGAGGTAGAAACAAAGCACAAAACCACACATATGAAAAAAATATATCAATGTGTCTGTGAGCAAAGGGTCCACAGGCTTCCATAACGTTGTACGTCTCATTATTGACATTGATGCTCAAAATACAGCGTCTGCAGAGACGTGACATTTGATGGCGGCAGAGGCAGGAAGGAGAGCCAACAAAGGCCAGAACAAAGGCGGGGTCTGGGCCATGATAATGCAGCCCAGCGCAGATCCCACTCATGAATATGGCAGCTGTGGTGGTGATAGTGGTGACAGCGCGAGCCGGTGTGTGCGATGCATGCGCATACTGTATCTTACCGCAAGTTGTTTGCTCGTGCGCCCGGTATCTTTTGACTCGCAAATCATGCACGTCCTCGCTGCTTCCTCACCGACATGTGCATGTATTACTAGATTGAATTGAGCCTGCTGGTGTTAAGGCATTTATGTGTCTCTATCTGCCCGAGGCTGGCTCCCAGCGGGGCCAAAAAAGTCAATCAACTAGTCTGTCAGGGGAGCAGGACACACACTCTGCCCAGGGATCAATGGCCTTCACTCCTGGGACTCTAGCTTAGCCGGGGGGGGGGGCATCCAGAGACCCACAAAGCTCCTTAAATCCCTCATAGCGGTCTGACACCTCTTTATATGTGCGTATGCGCGTGTGGGTGTGTGTGTTTTTGATGTTTTCGTGTGTGTGTGCAGGTGTCCTTTTGCATGTTCGATGAAGCAAATTAGGTTCAGTGCCACTTTAATTTGGTTTTATGTAGTGTGTTAAATGTGTGCGACTGCACATTTTGGCCTATTTGCATGTATGTCGGCATATCTTATCGTACATGTTTATATCCTACTGACTCACATGACTCAAAAACTAGATTGGCAGTACATGTTTAGAAATAACTTTACCCTTGTGTCAAATATTTAATCTTTACGTATTTAAAGGAGACCTATTATGCTTTTTCATTTTTTCCCCCTTCAGTTTGTACTGAAGTACTGTCGGTTACTGTGCATGAAAGTTAAAAATGCAGCGCCAACGGGAGCTCCTCTCTCCCACAGAAAATACTGCTCCTGGAATGCCTCCTGAGTAGCCTCGCCTTTCATCCTGTGACTTCCATTTCACACATTAGCATGATTCATTCCTTTAATCACGGTAGAAGTGAAGCGGAAAACACAACAGAGCTGACCGGAGACACGTTGAGCGCTGCTGGGTCAGGCATGTGTGAGCTGACCAATCAGAGCAGAGTGGGTATTCTGGAGGGGGGGGGGCCTTAAAGAGAGCTAAAACAGAGCGTTTCAGACAGAGGGGGAATACAGTGCTGCAGCATCGGACAGTATGAGAAAACTGACATGTTTTTTGAGCATTAAAGGTCTTCGAAACCCAAAATGAAAGACTGAACCTGAAACTGAACATCTTAGATCTCTTTTAAGTGTGATTTCTTTTTTTTTTACACAGCACAAGAGTCCATTTTTATTTATTGTTTTGGTCGTGTTTTATTATTATTATTATTATTATTATTATTATTATTATTATTATTATTATTATTATTATTATTATTATTATTATTATTATTATTTCTGTCTTATTTAGTTACAATATTTAATCTTTTTTCCACATTTTAATTTCAGTGTCTGAATATTAGGAACCAATAATTCACTGGTCTCTCAGTTATACCATTCTATTATCATTATATCAGTGGAATAAAATGGTCTTTCAATGGCAATAATATTGTTTATAGCAACTATTTCTGGAACAATACTGTATATCATCGAACAAAAGTAGTTATGTTGACAGACCGATATGTATGTTTATTTGTGACAGCGTTTTTACAGCACAACATGTACCAATGATTGTAGCAGGCCTTGGTACCAAAAGCATTTAGAAAAGAGACAAGTGCTTCAATTGCTTGGACTCATTTGTTGTTATTTCTCCTCCAGTAGAAACATGGCTTTGTCTTGGATGTATTGTATGAGATCCTCTTCTCTCATGCAGAAGACTAATAGCTTTATCGCTCTGTGTGCATAGCCTCCCTCCAAGCTGTTCAGGAGCAACAGCCTCCATTCTCCACCCGGGCAGTTTTTGTAGGCACTAGCCTAGCTTTGTTCAGGATCTCATCTGCCCCCAATTTACTCTCCCGGTGACCTCACAACCCTGACCTGTCTGTCCAGCGTTCCTTTCTTTATTACTGAAAGCCGTATTGTTTTCAAATGAAAAAGGACATAAATACTCGTTGATATTCTAGAGTCTTGCTCGAGTGGAACTGAGAGTTGCAGTAAATCAAAGGCCAAGAAGAGGAGTCCCACCACTGTGTCCATGTGTCCGTGCAGTGTGTGTGTGTGTGTGTGTGTATGTGTGTGCATGTATGTGTGAGCGCTCTCTGTTTTTGTTTGACTGTCTGACTGTGCATGTCTCTACTGAGTGTGGGAGGGTGTCCTCGCCTACTTTTTCTTAATCTCGGTCGTCGTCCTCGCTGGTGTTGCCACAGACCTCCTTCTCTCTTCCTCTCCGGTTCCTGTGGCCTCCCAAGGCTTCCTCTAGCCGTCAAACGTAGGACTGCTGAGGGACTTGGACGACGGTGGTGGGGGTGGAGGTTTGGAGGAGTAGGGTGGGTATCATGTTCTCTCTCTCTCCCCTACTACAGATTTATGGGGGCTCAGTCCTTCTCTAAATATTTGCCTTTCCCCCTGTACTGTGGGAGATTGATGGCCTTTGATGTGGGGGGGTTATGGAGGATGGAGGTGCAGAGGCTCAGGGTGTTGGGATGGAGGACGGGAGGAGTGTATGGATAGGTAAAGACCAGGTTTAAGGCCACTCTGGGGCCCAGAGGTGCATATGGTTTCTCCATGTTAAGGTTAGAGTAAAGAATCCTCATTTACCTCAGTTTACTCCCCTGTTTTGGGTTGATATGCTCCATACATCTGTACAGTCCAGTACATGATGGAACCAATGAACCGATGATTTTAACATAAATGTTTTGGAGTAATGGAACAAGGTCTGCCAATTACCTGCTCCGCTGAGGATTATGCTGGAAAAACCTGAGTGGAGCTGCTAATAATAATCCTATCCAGAGTCAATCACGAGTTACAAAAACATCTGTTATAAAGCTAACTCTCAATCTCTCCCAATCTCCTTTGTAAATAATTGGTTTCAGATTCCCAAATCTATTTCCAGATCCAACAAAAGTTGCATCATCTGGAGTTAAATTTGTCGACGTCTGTTTTCTTTTTGAATGCAGCCCCCTCGCCTTTCGCTCCCCCCAAAGCTAATTGCGCGCTCCCCACAGCAAAGGCCAGCTTATCCCCAGACAATGATGTTTATGTATATGTAATTGTCGTAACTGCGCAGCACGGCGGCCCCCTTCTCTCAATGTCTTGTTGTCTAATCAATCCAAATAAATCTTATGTGGACACGCAGCCAAAGTAGCAACTGTGCTGTGAAAGCAAATAATTGCTCCGGTTATTAGAGCTGAAAGGAACATAAACAAGTAATTTCAGCGATCATGGCAGTGGCAGTGGTGGTGACACAAACTTTTTCTCTCTCTCGGTTGCCTCCCTGCTGCTGCACATCTCTGCTTCCACATAAAAACACACACGCACGCACACACACACACGCACACACCCTCTGCCCACTCCACCCTGCACATCTCCTTTTCTACTTTTCCCAGTTAACAGCTCAGTGTCAGGGGGTAAGTACTGGGGCCCTACCTCTGCACCCCGCTGAGTGGGGGAGCTTCCACCTCGTACACACGTACACATCACACACATAGCACATCGCACACACAAGCATTTTAGATTTAGATTTCCATGCACGCACACGCATACACAAACAAGTCGGCACGGAACTGCAACAACAAACACAGTCAAATGAATGCAGACAAAAATGAACAATTATCTTATGTACAGTGCGCACACACACACACACACACACACACACATTCACACACACACTCCGTTCAGCTCTGGTTCCTATTTAGCTCCCTCCTCCCCAGGCAGCCATTGCTCCATAGCAGCGCTGTGCTGGTGACACGGAAGGGAAAGGGGAGGAACAGAGAGGTCATTCGGATGACTAATGGTAGAATTCACAGGAAACTCCGGGAACATTCTTCCTCAAATTATGCTATTAGCTGCTTGGGGGAGCGAAGAGAGGGAGAGAGAGAGAAAAAAAATACAGGCGAGGATAGTGTGTAGGAGGAGGGGGGAAGGCCTTAAAACAACAGAAACAGAAAGAGAAAGGAACTTGTAGCCGTTCGGCCTCCTGTTCTTTAGTGGAATGCAGTGCAGTGGCATTTACACGTTCGCAGTGATTTATCAGCGCTGGTGTCCCCCCCCTCGTCTCTGTCAATACAGGCCTCTCAGAGTCAGGAAAAGGCCCTAAGCCCAAGGAGACAGTGGGCCTGGACTATTCTCCCTCTCCCCCTGCACCTGTTCCCTCGGCGGGGGGAAATGAGAGCCTGTAATTATGTGTGAAAGGGGCTCTGCCGGATAGCCGGTGTGATAGTGTCAATCCGCTAATGTTTTGCATGGGGGGACGATATGATCCTGTGAGCACGAGGGGGGGCTCTTTGAGGAGTTGTCTGAGTGTTGTGTCACACGACAGGCATTTAAGCGTGTGTGTGTGTGTGTGTGTGTGTGTGTGTGTGAGTACAATATTGTCAGTTGCATTCATCTTGGTTAAAACATTTTTGCTTGCGCATTTAACACCTAAATATAAAACTAATAATCTGCCTGAGAATTAACTGGACAGTCAGGATTATTATACATGGGCTGTGTCAGGTATTAGCCAAGGGAGATGAAAGTTTGATTTGGCCACCTGCCCAAGGTAGCTCCAAAAATGGAAGGGGGGCAGCGTATCACCAGAGTGACTTCTTACTGCTGCTCACTTCATATACTCTTTGCTGTAACTATCTTTGGTTGGAGCGACCCAGATAGCACACTTAAATCATGGTCTTGTCATTTCGGTTTCACTTTATTTTTTGTTCAATCTGTTTTCTGTTTCCCTCCTGTGTTCTTTCTAATTAGCCCAGCCATGTTCCCTCTGTTTTTCCACTCATTCCCCTCACCTGTGTCTCTCCACCTCTCCCCACCTGCACCTCATCCCCTCGTTACGTTACTTTATTGACGTCCAGTCTTTGGTTCAGTCTTTGTCGAGTCCTCTGTTGTGTTGGCCTCTTCCTGTCCTGAATCAAAGTTAATCTGTTGATATTCCCGCCTGCTGTCCCCTGCATTTGCGGCCACCATCTCTACTACAGTGCGACACATATGTATGTGCACTATTGGGGGACTAGCTGCTATTAGCTCAGCTGCTCTTAGCTAGCATTAGCATGCACCTAACTGGCCCTGTTTGCTGAGTTTGCCTGGACTGTGACCTCGGATCACTGGGGAGTCACCGCAACTTTCAAAAAGGAAAAACTATTATGATACAATACAAAGCAATGTGATGTTCAGTTATGCTCCTTTGTTCCCTTGACCTGCATGTCCAATGCAAGTAAGACGCACAGTATGTCATATTGGTAGATTAATATTGTGGAACAGAAAAGAGGAAACAGAAGCTTAATTTATTTACATTAGTCATTTCTGCACTCTTCAGAGATGTTTTGACCTGAGATATTAATATGAATGTTAATTTGAAGATGCTGATTACAGTAACTTCCAAATCCCAGCTTTAAAAAAAAAAAAAGATTCTGTGTTTTGACTCTTAACATGATTAACAGGAAAGACATGCAGCTAAGGTCTGTGGCCAGAACTGAACCTGGACCATTGTGGCTGTAAGATACATATCCCAAACACCACTGCACCAGAAAGCCCAGTATAGTCCAGCTTTTGATCCAAAATGTATGCTTTACTTCATAAAATTGGAAAAACAACATAATTTAACAGATTCCCCCAGTGGAAATATTGGATTATGTCTGTGGAAACAAATGGTTTACTGCTTCCAGCGATGCTAGATAATTTAATAACTGGTAACTCTGTGTGAATTTTTCAGCTGCAATGTCGGTTTTACCTCCGGGTCAGGTTTCCTAGTCTGAGTATGACTTAAGTTGAAAATGGCTGCAGTGGGAATAAGGGCAGTTATTAAATACCAATTTATGTCCTCCAGGTAGCAGCCTCCGTATTCAGTGGTCCGAGGCAGACTGTGCGAACTACAGAAGCTCTGATGTCTTTGCTTGGGAAAATACAAGGCAGGAGAAAGCAAAGAAAAGGAAGAACGTAGAAGTGTAAGAAACGTTAACTGTGGCGGACACAGAGCGGGATACAACTGTATTCTCTCACTCGTCATCCATGAGTGAGACAAGGAGACAGAAAAGCTTATTTCAGTGTTTCCAGGAAATGTGTGTATTGTGTATACACGTGTGTATGTGTGCCAGCGTGTGTG
The DNA here is from genome assembly GCA_039737535.1 of Lagodon rhomboides. NCBI lineage: Eukaryota > Metazoa > Chordata > Actinopteri > Spariformes > Sparidae > Lagodon > Lagodon rhomboides. Next base: position 13,374,975 of record CM077789.1, on the reverse strand, counting down.
TGTGTGTGTCTCTCTACAGCAGTCAGTATATACAGGAAACCACAGAAAGCTAACATTTATCTCCATAAAATGAGGGAAAGGTTTTGCTCCACCTGACTGATGCAGAGAAAATCACAAAGCACAGTGGTCAGACAAAATAACCAATGATTTCTACAGCCACCACTAACTTTATAAACCATCTGACCCTGTGTGTGTGTGTGTGTGTGTGTGCAGCAGCGCCGTGTGAGTCATAGCAAGGCTGCAGGTGATTGGTAAGGAAGTGGTCATGTTATTATCTCTAATTGAGGGGTAATTGTAGAGCTGAGTGTACCGTACTGTATGTGTGTGTGAATGTGTATGTGTATCTTTCTATGTGTCTGTGTTTGTGTTTAGGTGTATGCAGAGTGGAAAATTACATCTAGAGTTTAGGCTTGCTGTGATTAAAAACAAAGCAGAGTAAACACTGGGCTTCAGTGGGCAGCAGTGGGAATGGCTGGATGTTCTGCATCCTGTGTGTGTGTGTGTGTGTGCGCGCGTGTGTGATAGTTTGCAGCTATTGTCGGCCTACAGGGAAAAAAAATCGAGCGCACAGGCAGCCAACTGGCCTACTGAATTTACCGACAACAGTGAGTCTTTAAGCTTGTTATTATTTTAACATGCTTTCTATTATTTTCAGCTATAAATAGGCATAATGAATTATCAAGTCCAATAATACTTGAAAATATGGCAGAAAATGCTGTTTTCAGCCTCTCCAATTTGGACATTTCCTGCTTTTCTCTGTTTCCTATCATATCAAATTGAATATCCTTTGGTTTTGGACTATTATGACATAACCTTTGACTCTGAGAAACTGGGATGGACATTGTTTGAACTACTTTCCGATTTTTATAGACCAAGCGATTAACCTGGTACCATACGCCTCAATTTAACTGTATAGTCGTGCTATTCATCATTAGAAAGCTTAGATTCTTGTGATCTGATTCATGTAAATCAAGATAAAACCACATCAGGCAGGTACAATCAACAAAGAAACAAACCAACTAGCCTACAAACAAGCTTGTCCAGATCAGACCATTTGACCAGTTAGGAGCTTCTATGCCTGCCCTGTGGCCTACAACAGTCAATGGCTAATTTCATAGACTGGCTACTTTGTGCCCGACGAGGATGATTTCGCATAATTTTCGAAGAATGGTTAAATCAATTAACTAAACTAATTGTAGATAATTAAGTCAATTATTAGTTGCAGCCCTAATAAACATAATATTTAGGACACAGGTTTGTCTGTACTGGCATCATCATGAAAGCCTGTGGTTGTTCTAAGCTTTTCGTGCACTGGTAAGGTAACTTCAAGAAGAATATTTTATAAACAGAACAAATTGGTTAGATCTACATATTATTTCTATATGTGAGTATCTACAGAATCATCATTTCAATCGCTGGAATAAGTTGCTTCCCTCTGCCTGCTCCAGCTCCCTTTTTTCCTCCCTTTTTCTCTTCCCTCGGCGTGAAGAGGAGGAGGAAGCGTTTCCCTCACCGTCTGGCTTCCCATCTCTCTCTTCGTGCCGTCTACTGGTTTGAACCCCCAAACCCTCCCCTCTCCAGATAGCTGTCTGTTCTCACCTACTCTGAGCAGGGATCTAATTGAGGGCAATCATTCAGATAAAAAGCCCCCTACAATGACGCTGCTGTGCTTGCGTGTTTGTGTACGTACACGTTTGTGTGCATGTGTGTGTGAGAAGAGGGAGAGGATGGGAGGGAGCCGGGTTCCTCTCTGCTTCTACCACCATCCAACCCCTACACCTCCTCTCCCCTCTCACTCTCTCCACCACCATTAAAATGCCATGTCGCTCTCTCGACCCGTCTACCCTGCTACCCCCCCCCCCCCAACGAGCCTTTTGTGCGCCACAGAGAAGAGGCGCTGAGGCTGGGAGAGAGAGAGACGGGGGGCCGGGGGGTAGAGAGAGAGCCAGCGCCTGTTGTTGACTGGTTGTCTCGGACCGCTGGGAGCACCTCCTTAACATCAGGAGAGCCGGGGGTGCTTCCAAAAGCGCTCCACTTTTCACTCTACTCTCCTGTCCTCTTAGCCCCCAAACCAGCACCCTGACCCCACCCCAATTCCAACCCATATCAATGACTTGTGCTTTTTTTTTTTTTTTTTTTTTGCTTCCTGGAGTTATTTGTTGATTTGGAGCTATTTCTGGCTTCTATTTCAAAGCCTCTCCAAATTGTGATTTTCAGTATTTCTTACATGTTGTTATCAGTAAAAGTTATGAGTTGCGTATGCAATGCATTCTGGCACTGGAGTCGGTGTCTCTGCCTCATCTGCAACACTCTCCTCCCGCTGTGGTTGTTGAATGCTGGTACTTTCTATCAAAGAGGCCCCTCACTTTTTGATCCTCGTGGCCGGGGAAGTGAAACCTAGCGTTTGCACCTGATTTTATAGAGAGCGAAAAAAAAAAATGCTGCTGCCACAAATTCCACTTAGCCGGAGCTCAGTGTTACTCTGTGAGTCCAGTCAGAGAGAAAAAACAACGCAAGAAATGCCGTCCGACATTTAATAAATGTTTTTTTACGCGCTACATTTTCCATAAAATTAAAGCATGATCCCATTAGTGATGGGATCCACCCACAGACGTCTGCTACCCCATAAAATATGCGGAGTGATTGCAAAGCCCTCCACGTGAAGAGCACCCCGCCATCCCCTCTTTCTCTCGTTCCCTCTGTCTCTCTCTCTCCATTCACCCAGTAAGAGCCGGTGATGGTGTCATTGTAGTGCGACTGGTGGTGTGACCCCACAGAGCAGGGGGACACGGTGGTGGTGGTGGTGGTGGTGGGAGGTTTGGAGAGGGTAGAGGTGGGGGAGCTCGGAGGGTAATAGGGTGGGACAGGCTGTTGTCGAGTGATCCAACCCCACTTGGCACCACTCTGCTCCCCATAGTGTCCGTATCCCACTCAGGGTTCTTCTCATTCCTCTGACGCTCCTTCTCAATTCACTTTCAATTTTATTCAAGAAGTTTTGTCGGCATGAGATCATTGTAACATCTCTCCAATTTGTTCCGCTGTGTCGGGGTTTCTTCATCACTTCACCACCATGACACGTTATGATATAACCGACGAGGAGCTATAGATCAGCTATTACCTGAAATGCAAACAGCGCTTGTGGAAAACAGAAAGCTAGCTCTCAGCTAATGAGATCCACGCATTTTTATTTATCACATTTATTTTATCATTCATCCACTGAAAGTGATATCTCATCCAATTCACCCTGCATTGAGAGACGATGTCATTTTTTTTTAACAGGCTCTCTCTCTCAATCTTAGTTTTCTGTCATCTATAAAGTTATAGTCCCTAAATTATAATAACTAAGATTGTAATTCAATTAAAACTGCTGTTAAGCATTATTTTCTTATTAAAATGCATGTTAAATAGCACCATATTCCAACAGTAAAATGTAATAGAGTTTTTGGCCAGTAACCCATGTCTCGCCTCCTCCTGCTCATGCAAGTAAAAAGGGAAATAAATGTTTGCGTATCCCTGCCTACTTCATCCAATCAGACAATCCTGTCTGCTCGTCAACTTCCTCCTTTTTACCGGCAATGACAGAACAGAATAAGCTACAAATTCCAGCACTCCCAGAGGCGGCTTATGATGCTAAACACGCCAAGCGAAGAAAAAAGCTTGAGAACTGCCTTTGAATAAAAGAAAGTAATCGGGCTGTGTTGTGATGTAGAGAGGAGGGAGTGGATAACTAACTGAGAAACGGACAGAACATTTTTCATGCCATGAAGGTCTGCATTTTTTCGGCAAAAGCCGTTCAGTTTACTCACAAAAATATCTCTCTATATAAAAGTTTTAATTGTGAGTGGTGGAGTCCGCTGTTCCCGCACTGGAATCAAATTGCCTTTACCCGCAGAGGGGATTTATAGAAAAGGAAATGGCCATTACCATTCAATCTCCCCTGATACTGCTGATAATTTACATTAAAAGTTTTCAGCTGAGGGACAATGAGGTAGATTTTATTGTGAAGCAGTCACAGGAAACAAAGAATGGTACAGTTGGTAATCGAAAATGAAACTATGAAACAAGACAGTGTTCATTTTCTGAATTTTTGTGAATGGATCACTTTGAAATATTGCAGGGAATACTGGAGCAAGAAGGACCAGAGCCAGCTGTAGCTGGAAGCTGCTCAAGACATGTTGACTATTGTATTAAAATAGCACTTACTGATAAAAACAGAAACCACAAATGCTGCTAAATCAACTAGAACTAATAGTCCACTAAGACTCCCTGCCACTATTTTCTCTTCTTTAAACATCCCGCTGATGTTTAGTGTCTCTCAGAGGTATTGCGACATTCCCCTCCAACTCTCTCCTCTGAGCTCCTCGTACTCTAGACATTACTGAGAGTTCAAAGGCCGTCTCCTGACCCTGGATCTTCTAACTTTGTGTCTTCCTGTGCTCCATCAGTCCTCCTTCTCTGACACCGTGAAAGTTACTCCCTGGCGACTATTACGCTCACTTTGTTTTGCGTGTTTTTTGTGCGCCTCATGTGCGCCCCAAGTCACGTGCGAGTGAGGAAAAGGGAGGAATGTTTGGCAAACTGAGGTAAAGGGCCACTTTGGGAGTCTTGTTCTGCATTTACTTACATTATAGTTGGCAAATGAAAGAGCCACTAAGTCGAGCTGAATGAAACTTCTGCTTCGGCACTAATGTGATTTGGAGCTCTGGCTTGTATGCGCCTTCTGTGGGCGGCTACTGTACTCGTTGTAATGTGGTTTTGTGTGAGTGTGTTTGGCACCGTGGGCTGGTTGAGCAATCCAGCGAGAAGACCCCTCTCCAGTATCAATTTAAGTCACCAGCTCACTCCACTTGCTTCTGTCACCCAGGTTTACCCAGCTCTCTACTGCAGCCAACACGCCAGCAGGGAAAACATTAACATAAGTAAGCCCTCTACTGACAACTCTCTCCCTCTCTATTTCTCTCTCTTTCTCATATTGCCCTCTTTTCCACGTTTTGCCTTTGCCTTTTTTCTCGTTTGCAATCTCTCCCTCGTCTCTCTCCGACTCTCCAGCCTTCTCTCTCCCTCTCTCCAGCAGGGAAAACATCATTGTCATGGAGAGAGGGATGACAACAATGAAGCGGCTGCAAATCACACTGATTGTTAGTGCTGGACCTGGTGGATGGGGAGAGGGCTAATGTAATTGTCCAGGCCCTTGTCACTGTTGATACAGGCTCTTCAGAAGGCGGGGTGATTTAGCTAAAAGCTATCTCTAGGCCAAGTAATTAGACACACCATTCAGGGTGGCATTAGCTCGGGCTGCTGCTGCTGCTGCCGCTGCCACGGTGTTTCTCGCACACACACAGGCAGACCGCTAAGGCCCCATCATGCCACTCTGGGTGTTATTCAAACCATTAGCAGGGAGCATGGTGTTCTAGGCTGGGAACAAGTGTGTGTGAATTTGTGTGTGTTTATATGTGAGTGAGAAATTCATGCACTTCCTGCTTGTGTGCACTCGCCTGTTGGTGTTTGCCTATATGTATCACGGCTATCGGCTCTTTCTGCCAGCTGATCGAGTTGAGGTAGCGCATCACACTTGACTCCCCTAAAGCATGCTGTGTTCCCCGTCTCCCGCTGTGACTCCATGCTCTCCCATTAAATCAATTAAAGCAATCCAACACTCAGCTCAAAACAGACGGGGCAGAGTAGAGCAGGCACTGTGCCCCCCTGTTCAACGTCTACTTCAGTGGCATTCTAACCTAAAACCCATGGGAATTGGACTGAAGTGTGTTGGATTGTTTAGCTATACTCACTCCAGGATAATGCCTTCTGTAGAGGCCCGTTTTCATTTGAGGCCTTGAGATGAATAACAATATGTCCATTCTGATTTCAATTTTTTTACAGTTGTATGGTCAATCCCCATTATTTGGTGCATGAATGACATATCGTCTGACAGAACACAGGCTCTTACCGTCTGGTTTATACTATGAATCTGCTGTTCTTGTGTTTCTATCAAAACCAATAGCGTCAGGGGACGATCGAGCTTGGGTTTGGGATGAACCGAGATCTTCCTCGGGACACCTGCGGGACAAAGGGGTTGTATGGTATGTTTGTATGCATGTATTTATGTTATTGCTTAGCAAATTACATCCTGAAACTCAGTGCTGACTACAATAGAGCATGTCTTCTCATACTGTTACTATAGTTACTATCACTGGCTGACTATGAAGACCTGGAGACCTATGAAAAATATGACATGGTAAAGTCAGAAAGGTTGCAGTAAGCACTATTGATGGGATATGCACCCTTCAGCTACCTGTTCACTGTTGAGTGCAGAGTCCTGCAGTGTGTGTGGCAAAGGGAACAAAACGAACAAAACGGCTAATAGAGCTTAAAACTAATGGAGCTAAACACACGGCAGGACTGAGTTTCTCTTCAGCACTTTTGTTTGTGTACATTCAGTCAAATTTGCAGGTTAACTTGAGACATTTTACTTTTAAGCATATTGAGTTTGCAACCCAATTGCCAAAATAAATGTTTGTTCAATTTCTTCATGTTGCAACTTTACGTTTCTTTTGGTTCAATTTTAAATGTTTCTACAACGCTGTGCTTATTAGGTTCAGGCATAATTTACCAATTGGATAAGGTAAGGACAAGGTAGTGTTTTGGATTAAAGTACCTTATTTTGTTACCACAACCATGGCTGTAAATGTTCTGAGGTCTAGTTAAAAACAGCCTTAGGTACGTTGCCTATGTCTGTTACAAATGTGAACTTCTCAGCAGTTTGCAGTTAACCTGACATTAAAGAGATATTGCTTGATCATTCACCCACACTTATACACTGACATTAATCAGCACTCAAAGTAAAAGATTTGCGATTGGCCTATTTTTAATACTTCTTTGCTTTCACTTCAAATATGAGGAATAGATTTATTTCACTAATGTATTGCCACTGTACATTTGCTTATGTGATGTCGCTGAATACTTCTTTCACCACTGATCTAAACATGTATTTGTCACTGATGTCAGCCTGTTAAGATGTCAGCCATGAAGACTTTCGCATATTTGGCCGTCTCGGGTGTCAACAGACAGTAAAACAGTGACAAGCACTTTGTAATTCTAACAGCCATAAAAAAGACTGGTAGCATTGCTGGCGAGTTAGCTTTACCCTGCAAGCATCCGGATGGCCTGAGGGGAGGTTTGTGTGTAAGTTAAGGCCAAATGGAAAGTACTAAAAACCCCCTCCTAAAAATCATTCCCTCTCTCTATATTTTCCATTTTTCGCCCCTCTCTCCTCTCTCCCCTCCTGCTCTGCTCCCTCTTTTATGGGGACACCGGACTCCCTGACAGTTTGTTTTAAATTTGACCGTGCAGATGTTTCTCTGGGTGACTGACTTTTATAGTTTAGAAAAGATTATATCAGCTTTCCCTAAGATTGTGTTACTGTATTTAAAAATGGCTGGAGATCGAAATGGGAGGGTGGGGTAGGGGGGCTTTGTGCAGTGGGAAAGCGAGGGGAGGAGAAGGACGTTTGTACTGGAGGTCTCTAAATCCTCGGTCTCCCTCTCGGTCTTAGCAGTGCAGACTGGACAGGGAGTTGCTCGGGGAGGAGGGAGGATAAAGGGGGGAGATGGAAATCAGGGGGAAGGAGGTTAGAGTTCACAGCAGCCAGGTTTGGCTTATTGCATTAGACACAGATTCTTTCTAATTTCAAAGGACAACACCAGCGTTAAATTTGAGGATATTAGTTTTTGATAGGCAGCTGGGGCAAAGCACACAGTAAAGGGGCGGCTAAGGGTGAGGAGGACAGGGTGAGCCCTACTTTTCACATTACAGGCCACAGAGCCAGACAGTCACTCCTCTTTTGTTCTTTTGTTCCTTTAACATTTGATAATCATCTTTCTGTAGGGTCTGTCTACAGAGACCTCTCTCTATATTCCTGTAAAATGTCCTTTCGTCCGTTCGTCCTTTATGACAGATAGCGAGCAACTTGTGCAAAGACGGGAGGGGCAAAGCATTTTTATCTGCCAGCTGTAATTGAAATGTTTCACTGTAGTTTAAAGTAAGCTACAGTCACTTTTAGAGAAAGGTCCCAAACGACTACCATATCGTCATCTATTCTACAAGGAAACAGGTTGAACTTTCTCTAATTTGCCCAGCAGAAAAGACGAGGGTTAAAGGAGAGAGCGGACAGACGAAAAAGTGAAAAAATGCATACAACGTATCCATAATCTTTACATCAGACAGTCCTCCCCGTCTGTATCGATGTCACGATGAATCGGTTCCGTCATTCATCCACATTCTCACAAAGGGCAAAACCCATCAGCAGCGACTTCTAACGTTTCCTTATGAAAATATGCAGAACAGCAACAGTAACTGTAATTGAAAGATTAAAGAAATGGACGGCGGCCATCCAGTCTGGCTCGTTCTGTGGGTCCAAACGATTTTAATGAGAGATGAAGAACGAGTAATGTGGAGGTTCTCTTCACAGGTTCGGCCTGTTTGTTTAACGGGGAGCTCGGGTTACGTTCATTAAACCACAGGCTGCTGCTCCACTGTAAGGGTGTAATGCATATGTTATCAGACTGCGTGGCAGGAACAGTTTTGTCCTGTCTGACTCCTTGCTTGCTGGTCGGCTGATTATCTGATGAGCTCGAGTGGATAACTGAAAGATCAAAAGACGGGATTTGTTAAAAATAAAATCTCTTTTCAGGGTTTAACCTTCATCGGAATGACTAACAAAGGACTACAATGCTCATTCTCTAACGTCGGCTCAGTGGCAGTGCAGTCTGGGGTTAATTACAGTTAATTGTCCATCAGTTCCAGTTGTGGTTCTGGTGCATGTGGCAGCATCAAAACAGCTCCTACCATTGGCCCTATACTTACTTACCATATGAGAAGAAATTGGGCTTAGCGCTGGTAATTTTGTTGCTGCGGTGGCCCACCACTGTTGAGGAAATGCAAAGGTAATGCTGCAGGATGAGACAATGACTACACAAGCTGTGGTGGACTCACTGGCTCTCTGACTAACCTGATGTCTCACTGACTGGTGGGCAGTTTGACTAATCCATGTTACTGAATCACCACTTCACCATTTCTCTCTGCCTGTGGTGTCTTATGATGGTTGAAAGAGTGAGAATTACTTCACAAGGCTTGAATTGAGATATATGAGATGTACACAAGCCTGGTACCAAATGGTGAATAAATAAAACGCCAATGTCTTGAATCATCGCGCATGTTTTCACAATGCTTCCTTTTCTTTTCTGTGTCAACGCTGTTCGCATTCATCTTTCCACATGTCACTTTACGTGCAAATGTCAAAGGAAAAAAGTTAAGGAGTATAAATTGATGTATTAATTGATGAAACACACACAGATTGCCCTGCAGTCAATTCATGCATTCAGAATCTTTGAGGATGAAAACACAGTAAAGCCAAAGGCTAATCCTTTGTTGTCCTCTTGTATAACACATAGCACATCACAAAATAACATCAAAACAACAACAGGACAGCAAGCAAGACAAGACAATGAACATATAAATAGAAATGTCAGGCAGCAGGATAACAAGGCTACATGCTCTTGTTTGATTTTTTTGTTTTTTTTTTCATAAGATGATGAAATGAAAATTGAACTTCAGTGTGCTCTGTAAGCATTTCTTTAAAGGGTGGGGAAGTCCAAGTAGGTAGGTGGATGTTGTAGATGGATAGGTCAAACACAAAACTTTGACCCAGGGGAGTGGTGTTCATGTCCTGTTTGAAACCAAAAAGTCATGGTCGACTTATTTGAACTTCTTTTTTTACCAAAACCATGATTTTCTTCTGTACCTAACCAACCCAACCAAACTGCAACAGTTTCACCAGTTCACCATCTGTTTACCATTATAACGAAGGTCACCTGTCTATTCTTAGCCTGATGACAAAAGCCACCTAAAAAAGGTTACCTGCTTGTGCATCCCAAACTAAAATTAGTTATATTGAATGATGTTTAAAAAGCTTAGAATGAATAGACATGTCAATGTCTATGGCAGTTGCCTGAAAAAATGTTAGTCACCACAGATAAGTTCCAGCTCTATGTTTCTTTATGTTGCAACTTAACATTTATTTTGGTTCAATTTTCTATTTCTTTCTGGTCACAGTGCTGTGCATATGCTGTGGTTAGGTTTTGGCCCAAAAACCACTTGGCTATGATAAGCAAAACATCATGGTTTGGCTTAAAATACGTGATTTGGTTGCCACAAAGATGGCTGGAAATGTCCTGACTTCTCCTTAAAAATATATCCAGTGTTTTCATGCTTATAAATAATAACATTTCTTGGTCTAGTCAATAATACCCAGTAGTTCCACAATTAGAAATGCTGAAACGTAGACTCAAATTGCAGTCACCCATTTGGCACCACCATCCCCTTCACCTCCCTTTGTGAAAGTCAGGTAATGAACATTAAATGTGAATGTGATATGACACATTTTGTACAAATGTCAATGTGGTACATAGCCTATGTCATGTACAAACTTGGACGAATCTGTGGTTTGTAGAAACATTAACTGCTAACATTATGTCCTAGTGAGTGGGTTGTGTACGCACACAAAGTGTCCATAAAAGTTGCATACTATTTACATACCATCCCATGAGATCCTGTTGCTACACGGGGCTCTGCGGGCCATGAAGTCTGCAACAAACAAAATAGTTTTTGTTAACATTACAGGAGGCTCCAAGTTTTCACATCACACTACAAACAAATCCCCATTTACAAAACAAATTAAGATGTTACTGACTAAATTCAGTTCAATAAAATCACCTAGTGTGTGTGCATGTGTGCATTTAGTTTGATTTTCTCTCTAGCTTCCTTTTTCAATACCCGAGACCACGGTTAGCATCCTGAGTCCCTCGTGTGGTTAGGAACTCAAAAGCACTTTGGTTAACATCAGGATAAGATCGTGGTTTCACTTAAACGTTAATAAAGTAAACACTTCCTGTCTCATGCTTCAAGCCACTTTTGACCATTTAAGTATTCAACCAAGACCACAATCTTTCCTCAACCTTAACAAACGTGTGCCTAGACATAACCATAAAGAGTATGATAATGCTTTAGCCGCTGCGAGCGGATATTGACGGGAAAACAAGTGTAAACCTTCTGTCAGAGCATTTATGTCAAAATATATTTACTGCCGCAGTATTTAAATGAATGTGCAAGACAGGGTTGAAATGACACAACAACAATCTGCCCTTTGACTTATTTTTCAAAAGCCAAAGCCACTGAAGTAAGAAGAGAAAAAGTATTATGCGGGAGTTAGTCGTGCCACCACCTCTTCACTCCTTCCTGCCTTTTGCTCCGTCTGGAGGAAGCAAAGATTGGTAGTTTGCAGTAATGTACATGTAGAACCCAACATGATTGTCTTGAAATAGATGAAAGGGCACCCCTGCCTTGAACTTTGAGTGGCTTCCATCTTTTTATCATCTCCCGTTCTGTTCGCCCCTCCAGGCTACTCAGAGACGAGGAAGATGGCAGGGGAGACAAAGAGCCTGTACCTCCACCACCTCGCCTTGCCTTTGTAGCGCTCTCTCCATCACGGTTAGTCACACATGATTATGCCCTGTCGACTGCCGACCAAGTGTTGCTATTTGCCTGTAATAGCATGACAATCAGTGTCAATCTGTGCTGGGCTGCAAATGTTCACACTGTGTGTCCTTTGGCTATGTGTTTTACATATGGTTAGCATTCACAAATCTCCACTCTGCTGCTCCTGTTTATACATCTGTTCAATGTATGAGATGATGCGCCGTACATATACACTGTTAAAAATGATCTACATTTTCCATATAAATACCCACTTGACGCAATACTGGAGCCTACATCTAAAGGGTAAACAATTGACTGTCTGCACTTGTCAAATCGGTTACGTTTCATTGGTGAGGATGTTGTTTTGAGTTGTTTTCCACGATCGACACCAACGATGTGAAAGAGTAAGGAAAAGGAGACAAGGCAGTGAGGGGTCAACGTTCATCTCCAGTAAGTGTTTCTGCTTCACCTTTAATCTATGGAAATGTATGGAGCAGATGAAGTATAATTGTAAGGTGGACTTTGACCATTAAAATCTCTCAAGTGCTCGTTGCAGGAGGGGCCAGAGGGAGACTGGGCAGTAATCACTACAGGTTCACTCCGCTGATGATGGGGAGGGAATTAATTTACCCTGGAGAAAAACAAATTAAGGCTCCCCTCAGCCCAGCGCTCCATCACACAATAGCATATATAAATATTTTATCTTGGGCGATCCAGGTTAGCAAAGGTTTAGTACATCTCCATTTTCACAAGGGCCTGCTCTCCACGCTGTGGCCTTCGCTCCCCTCCCGGCTCTCCTCCTGATGAGTGCCTGCTGTCCTCTCCTTCACCTCCCCGTCTTCCTCCTTTCGCTCTCCATCTTCCAGTACTGTCTTTCTCACTCATGTATGCCGCTCCTCCTCTCGTGCCCTCCTCCACTTGAACTCCCGCAGTCTGTTTTCTACACTTTTTCCTCCACCTCCTCCAGTTGTTAAATACAAAAAAAAAAAAAAAAAATCCAAATATTCATTCTGAAGTCTTGCACGGCTCCGATGTCTTAATCCCCACTGACACAGACGTATCACTTGTTGACAGACAGTGTGGAGTACACCGTGAAAAACAGGATTCAGCTGACACAGTTGAAAATGTCACAGTGATTTATGAACCTGTGTATAAATCAAGTTCAGTGCTGCTCTGTGTTATAGAAAAAAAAACGTACTTTTCCTATTCAAAATGGAGCAGCGATCCTGTTGGATGTTTTGGATTGCAATAAATTTGCCCTGGCAAAAAAAAAAAACACAAGGTTTGTTATTTTAGCTTCCTTTTTCACTCGCTTTTCCAGCCGAACAATAAAAAATAAGAGCGTGTCATACTATATTATGGGAAATAGAATAATACCATAAAATAGCTTTCCACTGAATTGGATCTTACTTAGAAAGCCTCTTGTAAAGAAATACCTTCAGTTATAGGTCCCCTGGATGCGTCTTCTAGCCCACAGTTGGATAGGTACAGTATTTATCAAATTAATAATAATAACTGCTGTGTTGATCTTAGAATAGAGACTTTTTTTTGTTTACATCTGTGGAAGTTAGACCCGTGATAGACTGGTGATTTGTCCAGGGTGCTCTCTGTTTCATCCCCAATGCATGCTGGGATATAATGGTACAGAATTAGATGGTTGGGGTTTTTACAGTGACTATGGGACGGTCATAATGCTCCTAATCTCTTCATTAAACATTGCTTTACTTTCTGTGACTACTGGTGGATTGTAACTAAGCACATTAAAGTAGTTACATAACTTATGATGTCATTTTTTTATACTCATGTGTACATATTTAAGTACTCAGTGTTTTAAAGAGTACCCAAAAGTCATACTGAAGTAAAAGTGAAGATATTGTTTTAAAATATGACGTTGATGAAAGTGAGAGTCAACCTCATGAATAGCACTTGAGTAAAAGTCTTAAAGTATATCATACTAAATTAACTTAAGTATCAAAAGTCATTTTATGGCAATGAATGTACTTAATTAGCAAAAATATAAGTAAAAGTAAAATTTTGGTACAAGCACCTCAAAGTTGTACTCAAGTACTGTACTTGAATAAATGTACTTTGTTAAATTCCATCACTGCGTGTACTCAGGGATGGAGGTAATTAAATATCTACTGAAATTACTGTATTTAAGTCGTTTTTGAGTTTTTTAAGTCTATAATTTTACTCATACTTAATATGCATCTCACCATGTAATCTACTTAGTTACTTCCTCAAATTGTACAGTTTAAAAAAATAACTTAACCTTTCATCAGTATTTTTGTAGCCAATAAGGCTATCCGATTACAAATGGGCCAATAAAAACCTTGAGATATGGACGGAAAACAAAACAAAACAAACAAACTCTGCAGCAGGTGCAGGTTTGGAAAGGGTGACCGTGACCACTGAGCAGAACAGAGCAGGAGTTCAGACTGAAGATGTGGAGAAACACAAACACCTCTGACTCAATGTCTGTTACTGATAAAGCATTAAACATTGACGGTTAAAAAAAAGTAACTAATACTTTGAGAAGAATACTTTGTACTTTTACTTAAATATTATTTCAATACCAGTAGATTTACTTGTAAGAGAGTAATATTTCACAACTGTAACTGTATTCCTACTTTCCGTTTCCACCCCTGCTTGTACTTGACTTGAGCATTTCCATTTCATGCCATTTTATACTCACTGCGATGGAGAGGAAATACTAGAAATATAACTTTTTCGCTCTTTAACATATAAGTAAGTAAGATTTTACAAAGGAAGCGTATATGTAAAGCTTGTAAATATTTATTATTTTATAGGTTAACGTAACATGTTAACTACCTCTTACTCCTAGGCTGACAAGTTTAGGCTAACATGTAGGCCTGAAGGTTACTGTGTAATGTTCAGGGACTGTTGAGTCTGTACATTTTTTCAATAATACTCAGGTTAAGTAGGCTACTTTAACTTCAGAAACATTTCAAGGCATGTAACTGAGTAGTTTTACCTTGTGCTACTTTTACCTAAGTGAAGGATGTGAATACTTCCCCTGCTGGAGTCACAGCCAGGCGCTGAAACGAGCGCAGTGTGTTGTTGTGACTCCATGTTGTTGTTTTTGTTGTCAAACAGAACGCAGCAATTAGAGGCGCGGCGCGCGAGGGGCAGGGCGACACCCCGGTGTGAGAGTCAGCACGCGCGCCCCCCCTCGCTCCGCGTCCTGCCTCGCTGCAGTGAGGCTCGTGCCCTAATGAGAGGGATTTAATGGATTTACGGCGGCGGAGGATTCCTGTGTGTCCGCATGCTCTTGGCTCCGCCGACTAGAAAACGTCTGTGATAATTGCTGAGCCGCCTCCACATTAACACGAACCATAGAGAGCGAGAGAGAGAGGGGGAAAAAACCCAACTGCATCTCCTCTTCACTGCTTTCCCACGGCCATGATGAAAACAGGTAGCTCAGGCCAACAACAGATGCTGTGCAGTGAGGAGAGAGTTGTGGGAGTAGGGAGAAATCCTAGTGAAGGTAATTTTCGCACATTTTGTCAGGACATTTCTACACAGAATTTTGTCGTTTGCCGCAGTCTGCTGTGAAGTGACGCCACTATTTCTACAGAGTAGCCTAGCATAAACATTAGCACGGGCCAGGCAGGTGTAGCCTAGCATGGAGAGGAAGCTAATACCTTCTGTTAAGAAATGCATCAGGTTTTTACTGATTAGTAAAAAAAGAGATTCGTTTTTGTAGGCCTGCCATAACTAAATATATTAAATTCTCGAATTGTTTTTTTTAATTAAATGCCCAAATAACTGATTAATACATCATTATGTAAGAATATATATATATATATATATATATATATATATATATATATATATATATATATATATATATATATATATATATATATATGGTATATTTATATTTAATATTTATCTGCATTTATGTTATAAAATACTTAATAAATATATCATTTAATAATTGATTGCTTAAATAAATTGATAATTGTTTAGTTTTCATGAGCACTCTTTATTTAAATTATTATTATATTTCATTTTCATCTTACAGACCAAACAATGTGGTAAGTGCAAGCCAACGAGCAAACACACATACCCCACATTCAAAAACAAAACAACAACAGAAAAAGACAGCGACCACAGAAAGCCAGACCAGACAGAGATATATACACCAAAGTTTAAGCCTAAACAAAACATGCGGATATCGCATAGCAGGGACTTCCACTGAGATCCCGGAGAACTGAAATGTCAAATGATGTGTTCACGAGCACTTAAATGAAACTGGATAAAGCAATAAATGAAGACAGGGCCTCTTAGAAAATGTATTGGCATTAATTAGATTGATTTTTGTCATTGCTGAATGTTGTTTAATTGCCATGTGAAGGTCAAACTCTTTTTTTTATTTGCCACAACATAAGCCTATTCTTCTACCAACAAGGCTTTGAATTTAGAGGCACAATTCTTGTGTGTAATTCCTCTTTGATCCAACCTTTTCAGACTGAGGTGCTCACCAGCTGTCACTGAGTCACAGTGTCCTCTGCTTTGTCAATCGATAGGTCTGCTAATTTATTGTTAATATGTCCATTGATCAGATGTCCTCTGGGACCAGATAGAGAAACAGCACTTAAGCCCGGTTCAACTAAATCCCTATATAACATTGCATTAAAGTGAAAATTGCCATGGTGGGTCAACTGAATGAATCGTAAACAGCCTCATTAAGAAATCATCTTATCACCACTAAATTTTATATTCTAACTTCTCAAATTGTATATAATGATGATTTAATGGTATTAAAGTCATATTAAAAGCAATCAAAACATGTTTTATAATGATAATGATTTTTTCTTACATTTTTGTGTTATTGTCAAGCTGACATGAGCAGAAAATATGTGATTTTGTGTTTCCACACATATTCATAATGGATAAGAAAACATGTCAACATTTATATCACATCTGACCCAAATATCCTGTCTCACAAACCTCATCTGATTTTAATAAATCACATCAAAATGAAAACACGGGCTACAAAACCATGAGCACTTATTGAGTTAACAAGTCAAATTCTTTTTCTTTCCTGTCCCAGCTCACCACTCGCAGGACAAAAGAAACATTTAGTGTCTGCTTGTTTATTCCTGTGCTCGCTCCGTATTTATTCACTCCTGTCACTCATCTTTTTTTCCCCTCTCTCTCGACCTCGCTCTCCCCTGCGGCTTTCTCTCACACACAGGCGGTGTGATGGCGCTGCAGCAGAGAGAGAAGGATCTGGGTGACCATCTGAAACCAATTATGGCGGCGCTGCAGCCACCCAGAAACTCAGTGACGGATGGGGATCTTGTATTTATAGCTGGGGTAATTGGCAACACTCAGACACACACACACGTAACACGCACACACACACACACGAGGAAGTACAAAGAAATAGACACTTTTAAATGTACACACATAAGGCACAGTTTGTGTTTACACTCAGGGATAGACATCACACACACATACACACACATGCACAGGCCTCACAGGCAGCAGAAAAGGTGCAGTGCGTGTCTTGCTTGCAGTCAAAGTGACGCAGCCAGCATATGAATCAAAGTCCTTTGTCATGGGAAGACAAATAAGGCTCAGGGATGGCCGGAGAGGTATGTTTGTGTTTTCCACGGTCTAATCAGAGCTGATGTTTACAGCCGGTACTGCAGCCGGGGACAGAGGTTGTACATCTCAGCTATCTGTCTCGGCCTGTCAGCGCGTCAAACCTGCATGTGAAAACATATACAAAACACATCTGCCTCTTGTTAGCCTCCATAAATGGCTGCCATGTGGTCTGCTGATAAATAGGCCAGTCTATTTATTGGAGCACAACAAATTGGCTACAAACACTGACAAGGAATTGAAGAACTATAAATATTGCGACGTGATGAAACCTTTAAACGTGCTGCAGGTATTTTACGAGGGGTCCCACTCCTTTGCCTTTTTTTATGCAGTTGGAGGTATTTCTTTTGACTGCTTTCTTCTTTCACACACCGCCTTGTTAAATAGGTGGGGGGACAATGGCACTCTCACACTGAGCAGGTTCAGGGCTGAGTGTTTGTGTCTGTGTGTGTGTGTGTGTGTGCGTGCGTATGTGTGTGTGGAAGGCTTGGCCGCAACTAAGCTGAGCAGATCCGCCACTTGAGAACGATAAAGAGCCCTGTTACACCCGAAATCTCAGAGAGACGTAACCAGAAATTCCTGAATGAATCGGCAACAGACAAGCCCTAAACCCCGTGTAATTACATATTTGGAGTTTATCGGGGTTTATGCGAAAATGCACAAGTTTCCCTTCCCTGGTGGTCCTTAAACACATCCATATGTTTCCATTTCTGCTCCTCCCTCTGCGCTCTCTCTCTCTCTCTCTCTCTCTTCTCCCTCCTCCCTTTTTTTCATCTTCCACCTCCTATTTGCCCTCCCCATGAAAAATGGCTGTGGTGTACAGATGGATGATATGACCCGTTGGAGTGGTGTTTTTCTATTGTTAAGTTGTTGTTGACTCTCTAGACTCACAGTGGGACAGATCCAGTTTGGTGTTTCGGAGTGTGTCGAGGCCATCAGCGCCGGGGCCAGAGCTCTTGGTGGAACTGTGTGCAAACAGAGGAAGCCGCAGCCTGTCCACATCGCACAGACTGGAACACACACACAAATCTGGGGAGGCCTTCTATCGTGTGTGGGCCGGTTTTTTCATTTCTTTTCCCTCCCTGTCTGCCTCTCTCTCTCCTCTCTCTCTCTCTCTCTCTGCTTCTCCCTGCTTGAGAAAACCGATCTGTTTTAAAACACGTGCTAAATATTACCATATTTACATTTTCCTGTTTCAAGAAGGCAGCAGAGGGGGAGTGTGTGCTGTGGATTTTTCTTTTTTCTCGCAGTGGAAAGGTCTTGGCTCGGGGTTAGGCTCTGTTTGAAACTTTAAACCTTTTTCATGCTTATTTGTTTTATGATTCTGCAGGGCACTGTGTTTACACTAAGAGTGCAACATCTGGATTAGATAATTTGTTGGGAATTAACCGAGCCCGAATGCTTATCGACCTCATCTGATTACATCTGTTTGATGTTTGGTGCCTTTTTTTCAGTGTTCGTTATTTTCCAGCCGGCTCACTGGTATTTCGCTTTTGCTGTACATTTTTGTTTGATATGTTTTCAGACAAATGGAGGATTAACATTGTGCAGCATTAACCTTCCCTCTAATCACGAGCAGACCCCCCCCCCCAACATACCCTGTCACATCTCTCCAGTCAGAGACTAGCAGTGCTGGTCCTTCCATAATGGCTAATTCCCAATTAGATCTCACTGGTAATGTTTGGCTTTCCAGTGACGCATGAGACTGCTGGAGTGGACGTGTTAGTACAGGGGCTTCCATGTGCATTGCATTAAGGGGACACATTAACTGATTAAATCAAACCTCTAAAAGAATAATCTTAACCCTGGTGGTGTAAATGAAATTTGTATATATATAAAAAAAGTCAGTAATCAGAAAATATATCCAGATTCTCTACTGGATGATTGCCTTTAAATACTATGTAAGAGTTAATGTTTTGTGTTCACGTTCTACACTAGACTACTCCTTGATTTTTAGTAAGGGTGGGTGAGCGAGAGCCTTTAGATAATCATGATAATAATTTTATACTGTAATCGCATTGTAGCCCTCTGAGTTGGAATCTAATGGAGTCATGAGGTGAGATTTCTCTGTGACTCTCTCTTTCTCTGTCTCTCTTCATCACTGTCTTCATGTATATTTTACTAGCAGCAACCAGCAGCTAGAAGACTTCACTCTGTCGCACAGTTAGTGAGTCGTTTGCTCCAGATAGTTCAACAAACTTGACATATCCATTAGGACTGTTTGAGCCTAATTGCTCTGCCACTTTAAGTTTATTGGGGTTTTGAAGCATCAGGCTGCCTCATTAGAAATCACAAATCCACAGTGACTCAGTTTAGCACCAAACTGGTTGCATATTTTGATGCATCTAGTGTTTGATGTAGAGGTGAGTGACATGATGATGGTGGTGAGAACCAGAGCGGCGTCAAGTGACATTTGACCAGCTTTATAGGCGACTACACAGTATGACATCTATCCGACTGAAATGTTCACAGATAAGGTAATGCTTCAAAGTTTTATTCGTGTTACTTTTAGTCACTTTTACCAACTTCCTTCCTCACTTTCGACGTGTCGTCTGATGTTTTCCCAGAAGTAATAGTGGCAAGTGACCAAATGACATGCATGACATGCAGCTCATCAAGAGCTTTCATTTGGTCTATATATATACATCATTTTTACACAAGAAGTTGCTTATGCCTGTCCAGTTCTCACCCCTCAATATATAGAGTGACACAATTGAAATCTTCAAATTAATTGTCAGACATTTTACCATACTGTTCATACCATGGTAGCTATCTTTAAATATGTGTGTGGCACAGCAAAATGAGACATTAGTTTCTAAAATTAGGTTCCAGAAAATTCCCTGTGGTTCAACATACTGTATTGATATCACAATGTAAAAACTACATATACCCTACCCCTGTTTTTTTGTGTTATGTGGTCAAGGATGTCTTTAAGTTCCTGTGTTGACGCTTTCTTGTCAAAAATACTATGTGACTTAGATAACGTCTCAATTAACACTTTTAATTCAACAGTAAACTAATAGACACATGACAGGACATTTCTCTCTGGCTCTTATCCACGCTACTGACTTTATCTGACTACAACATGTCCCCCCTGGCCTCTATCAGGCTTTATCTCCACTCTACAATCCATTACAAAGCTGCCTGCTGTCCCCTGGGTGATCTGCCCTGTCCCCTCTAATCTGGCCGAGCTGCTGCGATTCCATCACTCCCGTCGGTCGAACCACACAGAAAGATTAGTCAGACTCTCCATCCAACAGATGTGTCCAGCGCTTGATTTGTGTGTGTTTTATTGACTCTGGCCATCTGTTAATACAGTTGCTGGTTCCTCCTCTTGTGTTTGTTGATGCACACAGACGGGGGAGCCGAGTGCCAGAAGAAACATTCAGCAAAGGAAGAGGTGAGAGATAGAGACAGAAAGATAGAGAGAGAGTGGAGAGTACTATTTGATATAATGCTGCTCGTTTAAGTTTATATTCCTGCATATAGAACAGACGGATTTGTTCTTGTTTTGAGTGTAGTTTGAACATTGATTCAGGGCAGCACACAAGCAGTTTTAGTTGATGAATGAGTCTCAGATGTTCGGTGCTTTCTGAAAACAGTGAGAGCGTGAATTCCTTCACCAGGAGGAAAGTGAAAGATTGCTTAAGATATCTGAAATTCCTCACAGTACCATTCCTTACATTCCCTCTCAACACCGAAGGAGCAGTTGCTGTCAGCAGCAGTTGCTGTCGGCATTCTTTGGATTGTCCATTTGTGTGTTCATGTATGTGCCTGAGCATGGTAGGAATTTCTGCCCATGTAAAAGGATGATAATGCCCAACAGTTGCAGTCACTTGTGCTGGGTTGTTGTTTCTTGGACATTCCACTGACTCCTCATCTTCCTCCTCTCTGTGTCACTCCTCCTCACAGCCTTCACTCCCATGGTGTCTTTTTCCCCTCTCCTCCTGTCTCACATAACATTTGTATGAATGCCTTGGAAGCCGTAAAGCTTATGAAAACTTTTGCCTCACATTAATTATCCTCTGTCTCACTAAGATGCCTAAAAGGTGAGATAGATTACATCTTAAAGCTTAACCTACTCACTCAGCAAGAATTACATCATTAAGTCATCACGACCTCAGACTATATTTTTACTCTGACCTGTTTCATCTCGCTGGCTGCCCTCCTTCCCTGCATTCCTCCTGTGAAGCTGCCTGTTTACCCACTGAATGGAAAGTTAAAGTCTTCCCTTAGCTGCTTTATCCGCTCTTTTTACGTCAACGGGTGATGTTGCTTCTCGCTACCCTCTCTGCCGTGTCATGATGATGTGATTTCTTGACACGGGCGTCACTCGGCCAAGCTGAAACCCCAGAACTCCATGTGAACCTGCTGAAAGGGAGGTGGCGTCCAGCCTGGGTAAACACAGTGTGAGGGGGTTGGCCAGGGACACAGACTGTTGGTCCTAAATGTGGAGGAAAAACGTCCAATAACTGAGCCTGTGGGGAGCGAGCAGGGCCAAGGCTAACCCGAGCACAGACTCGCTGGGAGCAGGGATAGTAGTGAAGTTGGATCGCAGCTGCTCCGAGGGACGTATAGGTAACAGATGGGATTTGGACCTGTGTCTTGCAAACAGGAAATAATTTTCCCCTTTGCAAAGCAGCAAAGTTTAATTCACTTCTAAGTCAACCTAACAAGTGCATTCTCTTGAAAATAAAAGTTGGAAAATAACCATAAAATTGCTGCACTAACCTTCAAGGAAGTGACTCGGGAATAAGTCTATTTAATCATTTAATGAATTACAGTTTTGAATTACAGGTTAAACTGAGTAAACTTAGAGCAAATTGACCTCAACTCTACAAGGGAGACATTTGAGCTTTACATGGACATGCACTGCTACTTATGTATCCGCCCTTCGTCCTGTACGTTAACCCCCTCTGAAGAGGTATGGATATCGCCCTTCAAGCTTTTTTTTTCACCTCATTGACTCCCTGTTCCCCCTTCAACTCTGACCGCTGGAAGTTTAAGCACAGGCCGGGCAAGCAGCAGGGGTTCATGGGAGGAAAAAAAAATCACATAGAGAGAACACTGTATTCAGCACAGAGCTAGAGGTGTTAACAGTAGTTGTGTCTATGTGAGGCAGAACACAGCCAGATTTGGGTCAAATATGAAATAACACTTACCGTGTATTTTAACCTGCATGAAGTGGCAGGTGTGCTGAGTTTACCCAGTCAGAAAAACTCTGATGGTATCACAAAGAAAAGTATGGCTTTCAGAGACTTTCCTGTGTTTTTTTTTTAACTTGTTGGCACTGTCTGAGGTAACCTCCATCCACCCAGCAACTGCAGTATTTAAATACACTATATATCTACATACTGTAGACACATATATGAGCACCAGGTGGAGTTTATTTTGAGTTTATTTATCTGCTACAGGTAGGGCTGCACTAGATGTTCTGGGCCAATACTGGATTTTTTGGGCATAGGCTAAAATTGTATAGGATGAAGACCATTTAAACATTTTTTTTTTTTTAAATCTGAGCCCTTATGTCCCCACCACTTTTCGACACAAACTGCTATATATATTGTATATACATATGTACATATATATCTCACAATGTGGTTATCAAACTCTTCTGACAAAAATATGTAATGGAGGCAGGATGTTTTACAGTTAAACAATGAACCTTATTGTCTAAAATAACATCAGTCAGTTTATATGAGCGCGTATCGAACAACAAATACTACATAGTGATATATGTCAGGCCAACATCTGCTAATAATTTCCCCTGGCCGATATATTGGTAAGGCTGTATCCAATACCAATGGCTTCTTTTTGCTGTTTTACTCTCCCTTTTGTGCTAGAAAACAATTAAACCCTTATTACAAAAATAACTGAACTGTTTAAAAGTATTTCAGCCCTTTATTACACTATCGCTGAAAAAGCACAAATTAGATCAAACACATTTATGAAACAATCTTTAATATAACCTTCCAAATAAAAAAAGGTTAAAAAAAGGAAAAAAAAAATGCTTGAAAAGCATTTGTAGCCCGCTGTACATCTGTACTCAATGAGAAGAATCTGTATCTTTTTAACATTTTTTATTTTGTACTTACATATTCTTCCTAACCGATGAAGAAGAGCCCTGAAAATACAAATGCTGCATCCGAACAAGACATGTAAGTCACACAATCATTGTGAAAAAAAATTGTAAAAACGTTGACATTATGGCAAAGTAGCTGACTACCGTTAGATAGACCTATTTGTGTTTGTTCTGTGCAAAACGGGCAGTTTTCTTGCTAGTAGGAGTATCACGAAACTTGCATTTTCATGCACAAAAAGGCAGTACCAAGTAACCAGTAGCTCATGAATGTGCCAGGCCAAAATTGATAACAAAACTGATAACATACAACAGATAAACATCGGCCACTGCTATCAGTGAATGTCACCGTATTTTCCGATAGCAGTCGGTACCATTCAGCCAATAAATGTGGGTGCCCCTAGCAGTAGGTGAATAGAAAAATGCTGGTTTAACTATTTTAACCCTGAAGTCATATTCCGTAATGAATTATGATACAGCTTTATAACAAAATTTATGTCTTCAAAGATTGAGAATGTTATTTTCTAGTCATAATTGACAAATTAATTCCTAAAACATAAAGCACCATTTAATGGTTGGAAGAGATCTGTCTTATATTTTCCGTTACCTTGGGGTGACGGCATGTTAATTATACTGAGGTCATCACTCTCCCCACAATGACCAACCTTCTGCTTTGTCATTGTGTTTTAGGGAATAAAACCCTTTTGAACTTGTTCTGATTCAGCCCCGTGGCCACTTGCACCACGTCCACGCCAAGTGCTACCTCACAACCTCCGGGAGGCAGTTCATGCTTTAATTGGCACTTAACGAGTTAATTGACCCCAGCGT
This sequence comes from Lagodon rhomboides, assembly GCA_039737535.1. Lineage (NCBI taxonomy): Eukaryota > Metazoa > Chordata > Actinopteri > Spariformes > Sparidae > Lagodon > Lagodon rhomboides. The sequence continues at coordinate 13,350,899 of CM077789.1, read as the reverse complement.
TGTTGGGGGGAGTGGAGGTAACAGGGTGAAGGGGGGCTTTGGGCGCAGGTGAGGGTGGAGAGGATTGGCCCAAGGTGCTTCCTGTGTCACATCACCAGTGGAGGTACCCATCAACCCCTTTGAACCAGGACACAAACACTGGAAACACTTTCATCGCGCCGATGTGTCATCACAGCCGGGTTCCATGTATATGTATGGGACTGTCTGAAAATATACAAAGTCCAATTTGCCCGGGACAGGCCAACCTCAGGATAATGAATCACATGTGATGTGTATCTGATATGCAGCCTGAGTCATCACCAGATGTTTCGACAGGATTACTTCCAGTTCTGGAGAAGAACAGTGGATTTCCAAAGAGAAACCAACAGCGCTCCATCAAGTAAGACAAAGAAAAGAAGTCAACAAACATTCACCGCCACGATAAGTAGAACAGAGGAGTTTATGAAAATTCTGCACTGGAAGGCACCCAGTGCCTCTGGAAGGCAGACCAAAGTGTTTCTTATGTCTATAATTGGGGGTACGCATGCCAAATGAGAGGAGTTTTGAGGTCAAGCACAGAAAAGGAAGTAACTCAGGCACCAGGCCCTTCAGATAAAAGCTTACAGGTGGAAGTAAGTACAGTCCTACACATGTAAGCAAGCTGTGCTGCTTGTTTGTTCTGGTGTCTGTTTGTATGTGGAAAATGCAGCTCCCAGCGCATAATATGTTTGCTCAGTCGGAGCATAGCATGCACTCTGGATAACATTGGCTGTCTCTTTCACTTGGCAACAACACATATGAACCTGTGTGAATTTGTGAACCCATGTGCTAAACTCAGCGCACTGACATAACCACACAAACACAGAGGGGCGCACGCATGCACACCTCTTGTTCTTTCACACATGTGCTTGTTGTTCCTCCTTTGTAGTTCGTTCAAACTTATGCAAAAATAATTCTTGAGTTGAAAACATCCGGAGTTTTTTTCGGAGGGGGGTGCTTCGTCTCAATGTGTGGGTTCCTGCATTTGCCCCTGTGTGTTTGCACCCATGTGTGTGCATCAGAGAGGGACGCCCAGCAGGCAGTGTTGTTGTAGGTGAGGGTGAGGAGCCCCCTGATGGGCAACTGTGGCAGAGAGGCCAGCTTTGATCAAAGGCCCAAGAAGAGGAGGAGGAGGAGGAGGAGGAGGAGGAGGAGGAGGAGGAGGGAGCAGCAGGCCATCCAGAAGAGAGAGGAGGTGAAGCAGGCCTGCAGAATGGGGGACCCGGGACGACGGAGTCCTTAAGCCCACAGTGGGACCCTTCAAGAACCAAGAGAAAACACCTGCTTCTCTGCTACCAGCACACTGGGTCAGACGGGCTGGAATATTCTCCCCCTGTGCTGAAATATGTAAATGTTTTTGGACGTTGGTGTTGAAAAATAATGCCAAGGGTGCACTAAGAAGTCAATTTTCTTTTTCTTTTACAACATTTGGGGCAAAACTGCAGACGCCAGACCTGACTCTGCATTAGATTTCCTCCTGTGATGAGATGAAAAAAAGGGGCTGCATGCTGCTGAGTTTTCCAAATAATTGAATCATGTATTTATTCAATAGGCTCTCGGCAGAGTATTGATTGTCGACAGATTGGGTTACGCTGAGAATCTGTGGGAAGTCTCGCAAAAGGAGACGACCTAACCAAGGGCATGTGTGCAGACAAATGTATTCAGACGAAATTCATGTTGCTTAGGTCATTCTGGCTTCACATTTGCCCTGAGGGAGACGTGTTTAATTAAGGCCTTCGGTTCTTCCAAATAAAACGCCTTCAGTCTGACCTCTTGCTACTTAATTTTGCTTTTCTGGGCTGGATTTATGTTTAAAATATTTTAACAATATTTTGCCTTCATACATTCCTTATTTTTCAACATAATATATTTTCACTAATGAAATGAAGAAACCAAAGGAGAAGCTGCACAACGCTGGTGTGAATTTGAATATTTCACTTTTAATAAACATCCTCCCATAGAGACGGGGATATTTATCGAAGCTTTCGCCACATTGTGGAAATCCTGCCAAGCTCAGGAGCTTAAAAAAGGATTTTTTTTTAAAATGAAATAAAAGTTGTCTTTGAAACACAAGGTCGTGCAATGTTGAAACCAGCCAGCTTTTCTCTGCCAAGCACAACTACAAACATCCCTCCAAATCCAGGCTTCATTGGCCCTGACGCACTCTGGGAGAAAATTAAATTTGACAAAATAAATTAATGCCAGCGCACCACTTGGACTTCAGCTGTACTGACATGCAGCTCATACTGTTTGATGTAACATTTGTAAAATGTGTTAGCTGTATGATATATATATTTTTTCCTCTTTGGGTACTGATTTTTTTAATAAAAGTGCCAAAAATAATAGAAAAAATTCATTTATGACCAAAATGTTGTAGTTATTATAATTATTATATTTGAGCCCTTTTATAAGCAAATTTATTTTGTTTATTAGCACAGTTTTTAGTTAATTCTTAACCTTATAATTTATTTAATTACATAGGCTTAATACATGTATTTTAAATAAATATCCTACTCACACCATTTGGATCTGATTTTAACTATTCAAATCAATTATCTCAAGCCAATTATATTAATACAATTACAATTAAGATTAAGATTGTTCTGTAGGTATTATGTAATGGATGATGTTACTTGGTGGCCCAGGAGTTGGTCCATGAATCACAGCAGCATCAGGGACTGTATGGAAATAGAGAACATGTGTTTCAGCTTTGACTGCATGGCGCATCTTTCATGCTGTTGTGCGCCTCGGTACAACGACTCGAAATGTGTTTTCTTAACCCCTTCATACACCTGCGTAATGGAGGGTTTTTTTTTCCTTCTCCCGTGTAACAATATACGATGTGGATAAAGACGGATTAGGAAAAGGAAAAGAATGAAATCTGGCGTCTGTCGGACATTGAAAATGGGTGTTAAATAGTGAGACGAGGCTCTGCTGGCAGGAGGAACAAGTGACTGCGGGAGTGAAGTTGTGATAAATGAGTGAGGGGCGGCTGGTCTGTGCAGCCACACAGTTAAAGGCTGTCATTTTACCCCGCAGCTCCTCATGCGGATCAGAATAATGCCATCAAACCCCGAAACTTTTCTCGAGTGTAAATCGAAGTGCGATGATGCTCACTTGTTGTAGGATTCAATTTTACTTGATTATTTCCTTCTCATTGATGTCAAGAAAATTGCTCTAATTGCGCGCAAAACAAATCACAGCGCGTCTGTTTGCAGGCGTAAAAACGAAATCAGCTGCTTTTGCCATAATTTCTCTCTTTCATGCTTTTATTTTCCACAAAACGATCTCAACGATGAATGCGTGACTCAGGCGACTTGTTCGGATGCATCTTGTATATTTTCGGATCTCCTCCTCATTGATGCTAAAACGGACACTGACTTCCGTTATAATTATGGCCGTGTTGATCTCCATGGAGAGAGAGAGGGAGGGAGAGAGAGAGGGAGGGAGAATGACGCTTGTTTGGGGCCGCAAGCCGGAGCCTGCTGCTCTGCATGCAATGGGAAACGGCGGCCCTGCGCTGCGCCGTTTAGTGTGGTTTCCGAGGAGTACCGATGCCATATGCGCTGCCTGTCCTGCATGATGCATGTGCGCCTTGTGGGGTACACTAAAAAGGAAAAACAACAATTAGACATGAATGTGTGTGTCCAAACAAACGAATCAAAGGGCCGTTGTGTTTGTGGGAAGATGACTGGTTGGGGGGGGGAGAGATCTTCACCCCTCCCTCTCCTCCCCTCTCTCCCTCTCTCTCTCCCTCTCCGGGGCTGACCCCGCCGTTTGAGTCCTGCGGTGCCGGGGCCGAGACACACAGATGGGCTGCAGTCTCTCTTTCACTCGCTCCCCTCACTCTTTCATTATCTGCCTTTTTACTCCCAATTCAATTCATATCATCCCAAATGCAGTTTCATTCACGGGCTGTGGATGATGCCACACACACACAGACACACACCCACACGCACACATCCAGACACAACAAACAAATAGCAGTGAGTCCCAGACAAGCCAAAAAAAAAAAAAAAAAAAAATACTGTGTTGTTATGTTTTTTCTTCCTGCAGGCACGTGAGGATGTGGTCGCTCTCCCATCACATGTAATAACAGGACCAAAACAGTCCCGTCATGCTTAGGTCATCGTGCCCAACAACAATATGACGCGCGGTGATTTACTTAAGATGATGGAAAAATGGTCGCAAGAATGAAAAATAAACAACAACGATGACAAATAAGACTAACAGTATGATATTTTATACCCAGCAGATGGTTTTTTTTAGAGATAGAAAATGACTTCCCGGCCTCGATTGAATGTCTGTTTTGTGTGATTTATATATATTTAATTTAAAAAGAAGTATGTTGCGGATTTAAAGCTCATAATCATGCATTGCGCTTCAAATGCGTAAAATCTCTCGCGCACGCAGCCTCTCTCTCTGTGTGTGTGTGTGTGTGTGTGTGTGTGTGTGTGTGTGTGTGTGTGTGTGTGTGTGTGTGTGTGTGTGTGTGGCCCCGCAGCGGTCGTAGTCTGCGTTTAGCTCCGCTGTCCCGACACCAAACTGTCTGAGCCTCAAACCCCTGCTCGGTTTCTGTCCCTCTCAACCTCCCAAGCCGCTCACAGAGGGTATAAAGCTCCAGACGTGCATCGCGTCTGAATGGACCTGAAGGGCCAACAAAGCGCAGGAGCCGCGGGGCCCCCGGCCCGCGCGCAGGGCCTCCGCGTTTGCGAGCCTCCGGTGGCTGAGACGAGGCGGTGCATGCGTGGGGCTGCCTGAGGAAGGGGAGGGTCGGAGGATGGTGGAGGTGGGGGGCTCCCTGTGCATTAGGCTGTAATAGGTTTGGGATGACTTAAACGATTTGTTGACTGGGACAATAAATCTGTTGTGTGTTTCTTGGCATGCTGAGGGGAGGATTACAAGTTGTCACACAAAGGAATGCAAATTGCAAGCCAAACTCTCCGAGAGGCCTGTGGAGTAGCCAGCTATTTAGAGCATTTGTGCGGATCCCTGCTCCTCTCTCTCACTATTTTATGTTTCTCTATTAGTCCTAATAACCGTGAAGGGCCTGAGAGTAGCCACTGTATTCATCTCAAATCAATGGCTTTCCCGCACCAGGCCCTATAGACCTCCGCATTTGCATCCTATCGAGTGAGATGACCAGCAGGACAATTGGCGTTAAGTCTCTTTCAGGCGGCCAAATGGAAAATCTTGAATCCTAAACGACATTTTCTCCCCCAACACCCCCTCCTCTTTTCTTTTCTTTTTTTTTTTTTCATAAATAAAATCCACTCTCCATATTTTGCACATAGTTTCTCACTGGTTGAACCCTGAAGGGGCCAAAGGTGAGATTCAATTATAATCTTTTATAATTGAATATAATTGAAGAATTTAAATATATATATTTATTTGTACTGCTCTCTCTCTCTCTCTCTCTCTCTCTCTCTCTCTCTCTAGCTGACAGTTTTTTCCTCATCCACTCGTTATGTGTCAGTCTTTTTTTTGAATCAATGCGTTTATTCATGAGGTCATTTTTTCATTATTTTTTTTCCCCTCGTCACTTTCGGTTCTTGGTGTAGTCTTTTGAAGATTTCACCGACGCTGAGTTTGCAGTCCTGGACTCCTCTGTCCTCACTCACACCTCCTCCTAGCGACTGCAGGCTGAAACGCCGGCCGGCAGCCTCCTAAATCAGCTGAGGCGCAGCAGCAATAACAGCAGGTCGACCCCGGCTGAACGAGCAGTAGCAGGATTATTAACATCGGGCCTGTAAGCTTCACTTTAGTGGCGATGCTTTGGGCCCCCCCTCCTTTTTTTTGTTCCTCAGGTGAAATCGCGCCGCGGCCTGTGTGCCAACTTTCTGTCAGGCTGCAGATGCCTGAGGCCGGCCGGACAAAAACCGCAGGACGCGGATCAACGCGGAGATAGCGGAGTGATTCCTCTCAAATCTCCGCAGTAGTCGGTCTGACCCACCGCTACAGCCGAGCTGAGAGGAAACACACGCGGGTCACGTTACTGCGCAGCGAGGCAGCCTCCCACCAGAAAGTCGCAATGAATTCAGACACATAATGATAATAATGTGATTTAAATTCTATATCTAACACATTGTACGCGTTATTACGATGTTTTTTTTAGCCATCAATAGTACTTAAAAACCAGTAGATAACAAGCCTGATCGATTAAAAATGATTATTAAATTAATTTCTTCAAGAGGAGCACATTCATGTGTATTTAGTAAGCAATAAATATTCATGGGCTGAATGAAGATTTATCCTTTAATTTGACAAAAATGATATCAAAAGCTATATTTTGAAATTATGTATTATATTTAATTATATATATAATATGTGTTATATTGTAAATTTGACTCCAGTTTTATATTGTTCTTAGTGAAGCCTACTTACATAGAAATATAGGAAAACTGGATAAATAAGTATCAGGATGTTTAAAAAATAATAATAATAAAGCTGTGTGGTACAATAGTTTGTGAAAAAAAAGTAGGTTTATATGGACTGAAATCCATGGGTGGGAGTAACTAATTACATCTACTTAAATTACTGTAATTCAGTCATTTTTTTGGCTCCTTTTTTGAGTATTTTTCAAGTCTGCAATTTAACTCGTACTTAAATATGCATTACACCATGTAATCTACTTAGTTACTTGGTACAATTTAAATTAAACATTTTTATCTGCATTTATGTAGCCAATAAGGCTCTCCGGTCATGAACAGGCCAATGAAAACCCTGACATATGGATAAAAAAAGAAAACAACAACTCTGCAGCAGGTTTGGAGAGGTGACAGTGACCGCTGAGCAGAACAGAGCAGGAGTTGGGAGTAATTTAGACTGAAGATCTGGAGAAACAAACCTCTTTGCCTGGATATCTGCTATTGATAATGCTTTGAACACCATCAGTTGAAAAGTAACTTAAACTCTGAGTACCATCTGAGAAGAATACTTTGTACTTTTACTTATACTTATACTTGAGTATTCTTTCCGCCACTGCTTAAATCATCATAAAAGTAGCATAAACACCATGAAAATCAGCATAACTGAACTATTTCTCTAGCTGTAAACTCAGGGCTGCCCTAACTTTTTCTCATCGGGGGGTTAACGTTTAAAACTTGACGGTGGGCCACGGGCCAAAAACAAACCGCTGTTGTATTGTGAAGATGCAAAATGGTGTCAGGATACCAAGTCCCCTTAATTGACTGACAGCCGGCGCAGAGTGTCCCTCTGCCTGCTTTGCTCCGATTCTAAAAAAAAAAAAAAATGAATAATTACAGTATCCATCCTTCATATTACAGGGAATTTTCACCTCATAAAAAATAAACCAGCATACACACCAAGTAATATAATAACTTGCTGAATAAATGTTTATTTTCTTTCCACTCGAAACATTTGGTGGGCCAAATCAAACTTTGGCCTGCGGGCAGCCCTGCTGTAAACAGTACAAGTAGTGCAAAGAAATGAATACTGGTTGATGTCAAAGTAGCTTACGATAACATTATTTTTGTTGTGCTCACATGTTTATATTTGCATACAGTAAATCGTTTTAAACAAACACCTGCACTGCGGAACACAAGTGACACATTAACCGAAATATCTAAAAATCCCTTGTGTATTGGTTTAAGCTTATCTCGATCGCTGCAGCACCCATGCAGGCGCTCCATAATAATGCATATACAGTGTGTCTTTGTTATTTGTTATATAAGACGTCGGTGCTGCGCAGTGTTTAATCTCCAGGTTTTAATCTTGTAAGTCGAAGCTGCTTCAGAGGCTGATCACCTGATTCCTGTAATGAGCTCTGATGGTTGATTCATAACTGTGATTGCAGGGAGTCAGTTTCATGTTATGACTGAGCCACGGGTTGTTTTAATTGGCGATCAGTCTGGAAAGTAGACACACACACACACACACACACACACACACGCGCGTTATGAATGCACACACACACACACACTACCACACAAAGAGCCTTACACTTTGCCTCACAATATTCGACGATGCATTGTTTTCCACCGTTCGCCCAAGGTTACCATGTATGTGCCTTCTCCCCCGCGCTTCTTCACGGCACAGCAGAGATAGTTTAATTAAAGAACAACATTATCTTAGGGCAGCAGCACTCCTTGCAGCGAGGAATGCCTTGTTTTCAGTGCTGCGTCAGGAGAGAAGAGAGAGCATGCCGCCTACGTTGGCTGCTGCTGCTTACCTTCCCCTAGCTAGCTTATATGGCCCATGCTCTCTCAATAGCTTTTAATGGTGCGATTGTAAAACACCGTGTCACATGAAGGAGTTGCAATGATGTTTTACAGCCCCCAACCCCCCCCCTCAGCTTTCAAAGATGAGCCATAACACTGCCCTCCGTAACTTTTAAAACAGGCTCGGTGTGTGCAAAGAGTTGCATAACGCCGTGGACCATTATTTTCAAACGCACACTTCAAGATGGGAGTTTGTGTGTTCTGGTGTGTATCATAAAGTGGGTACTTAAGGACAAGGCCGCGGATACGGACATGGATATACACATGTGCAGAAACAAATCAATTAATATGTAAGAGAAAATATATATTTTATTTTGATTGAGGAAAAATCTTTGGCCATCCATGAGCAGAAGAGAATACTATAGCACCTGGACAGCTCACACAGAGGGCTGACAGACAGACGGACGTGGTCAAAGGGAAGGAGTTAAGCCTCGGTCACCTCCTCTTTTTTTTTTAAAATCATCTCACCAGGACAAATGTAGTGTTTGCATTCGCTGGTTATTAATTTGCTCTCCATTATCTTCCTGTTTTCACTGAACGCTGGTGTCTGAATGCTGATCTGTTGGCCCCGGCCGGCCACATGATGTCTGAGGCGGGCTGTTTAAACAAGATTTTCTTTTAATTTTTTTTATTCCTAATCAACACGATCGTAACCCCCCGCAGAACAAAGGCATGAATATCCATTTCCAAGGAAAAGGGTGAGTGCCCTCTCCATGCCCCGCTCGCCCTCCCCGCCCCTCCGTGTACTGTACTTGTTACCCTGGTAACCTCATGGGCAGAATGCAGATCAGGGGGACCAACGAAGCGGTCCCCTTGTCTCCCCTCACAATTCACCCTGATGATGACTAACACTTTTGTTCATGGAGAGGGCAGGTGGGAGTTACAATACGCTTCAAATCATTGCCCACCCGAGATCTCCCATTTACTCACCCCCTCCAATCCCCCCTACATATCTTTCTTTCTCTTTTCTTCCTTTTCATCTTTCTCACATATTCCCTCTTTTTTTAACATTTGTGAATAATCCATTTCCCCCTTTTTTTTGTCCATCCTTCCACTCAGGGATGACAGTGAGTCCCCGCAGAGCTCGCCCACAGCAGACGGCGGTGCTGGTTTGCGAGAGGTCAGTGTTATCTAAACAGACCCATTGGGCTATTTGCTATAGCACCCTCCATCAGGCAGGAAGCTCCGAGGAATCAGCCCATCACTTCAATCAGCCACGACGGCATACAATGAATTTATAATGGCTGGAGCAGGGCGAGGAATGAAATCAGATGAGAGACGGAAAGAGGGAGCGAGAGAGAGAGAGAGGGAGGGGACAAAGAGGGTGAGGAAAAAGATGGAGAAGAGGAGCGTAGTGGAGAGAGGAGCCGGTCTGTGTCAATGACCACTATGTGGGGAGAGCGAGTTGTTTGTTTGTGGTGTGAAACAAACAAGTGATTGTGATGTGAGGAGATGGACTGTGACTGTGTTTGACAGTAAACTGCGAGGTTACATCCAGTCATGTGTACTCTACATGCTTGTACAATGTTTTTATATGCACAAATAGACACACACAAAGCAGCTCATATGGACGCATTTGTGTGGGTGTGTGTGTGCGCGCGGTTGCGTACTTCTGTGTTTATTGGCCTGTGTGCAAAGAGAGGTAGTAATCTTATCGCTATTCAGAGGGTAAGTACATGTGACAGTAGAGATATACAAACTCTTGATCAATATCTTGATAGATTGTCAGATAATGACTCTTCAGGCAGATATGGACAATTGCTTCAATATGTATGTTTTCCTGGCTGGTGCGCAGACAGCTTGGCTAAGAGCCACCATCCACAATTTAATGTTCCAAAAGCCGAGCACGGCCCGGCCTCGGCTTGGACTGACTGCAGCCGGCCCCTGCGCTCGCTCCCCCAGCGCAGCCTCTGCCCTTTGACCACATTAACCGCCGCAGTCAGACTCATCTCCCAGTCTTCTCTTATCACCTGGAATCAAACATTAAAAGAGGGAGGGAGCTGGAGTTACTCATAAAGTCAGGGAAATATGGAGCGTCGAAAGGGGGAGAGGCAGCGACAAAGACATTTAGAGGCAGAGAGGGGGATTTAAGATGAAAGAATAACTGTTACTAAAAGATGAAAAACTGGATAAAAGGAGATAAATATACGGAAGGAGAGGAGTTAGGACCACGCCACGTCACCTCGTCCTATGAGCCGCCACTTCCTGCCTCACCGAGTTTGGCGTCTAAAACAAGCAGGGCGGAGTTCAGCTGTCGGCAAACAGGCTGTTTTACGAGTCCTGTTCCGCAATTACCTGTTACCTTGACTGTCGCGGGTTTTAAGAGCGGCGTGGCCTTGGAGTTACCTGGATACACCTGGAGGAGAGCGATAAAAAACACAGGGCGGGAACGGGCTCCTATCTGAGCAGCCCCCAAAACTCCATCTGTCTGTCTGCTGTGGCACGACGGCTGGCGCCCACACACACACCCTGTCTATCTGACTGTCTGTATGTCAGTCTGACTCCATGTGTGCCATAATAAAGCCAAGTTGTCTCAGTAGTTTCATCATCCGAGCCTATATATGTTCCTCAGCCGCCCTCTTGTACGTGCACACACGCACGCACGCACAGCTCAAGATTTCAGGCAGGTGGTTTGCTGATAGTGATGGGTAGGAAAATATTTGATGTCCCCAGCTTGGCCATTTAACATTCTCACCCTGTGCTCTGACCTTAAAGAGTGCGCATGCATGCATACGGCGTGCATGGGTTTGTGTGTGTGTGTGTGTATTCTGTGCTCGTGTGGATCAGCGCAGTGCATCGCTGGGTGTTTGTTCACTTAGCTTTTAGCCCCAGTTAGCCGGTCAGACCCCCACAACCCTATTCACACACACACAGACACACACACACACCGTCCTATTAGCGGGACTTATCAGAGCCCATTTGACCTCCACCTTCTCCCTGACCTCTAGAAGGTGGAGGTCTCCATCCCTTGGGAGAGCGGGTCAGCAAAGGCGAACGTGTGCAAGTGTGTGTGTGTGTGTGTGTGTGTGTGTGTGTGTGTGAGAGACAGGATGGGGGGCTGCTCTGCTGTCTGACTGTGAGCAAACACTGATGGTCAAACACACGGCCTCCTCCACCCCTCGTATTCTCTCCCCCTCTCTCCCTGCTCCTCCTCTGCGACTTCACCTGTTTCCGTGTGACAGCTATTCAAGCAAATTCACTTTTCCATAGCAAATTAAATATATTTAAAGACATAACATGTAACATTTCTGAATTAAAATGTCTAAAAATGACTAGACCTTTGTTATATATTTTCTTTAGTTGAGCACTTTTACCCCAGTGATTCCAACAATGTTTAAACCCAGAAAAATCTGTCTTTTTCTTTAAAGGAGAAATATCTAACAATTGACCACCTGTTGAATTCAAAACATATAGGGGGCAGCATATCACTAGAGTAACTGCTAATTGCTTCTAACTGTAGCTGCCATTAGCTAGTTATCTCAGTTAGCAGTGCAGCTAGCAGTCTGGACTAGGAGAACTGAGGGAGTGTTACAACGCTAGCACGGGAGCTTTGGACCCGGTCACGTAGGGGCTAGCTGGTTAGCATGCTAACATCAGTAGATATCTCTACAACACAGTAAATAGATCTCATAACTGTTTTTCACAATCTGTTGATAATGGATTTTCATCAGCAGTGGTGGTTGTTTAATATTGAAGACAACAACTGCCACAATCCCACGCTATTTACATATGTAGTTTTTTTCGATTGAGAGACCCCTAGTAGCAGAAATTACATACTTTAAGTTTAGGTGGACTTTAGGTGATAAGGCTTGAAAAACTACCCTAAAATCAACACGGCTGCTGATAAAACCTTGAAGATACTTAATATTATAAAAGTACTGAATGCATGACATTGTATGCTTACAATTAGCTACACATAAATCCACATCATAGCTACTGCCAAGAATACACACATTTCCCATTAAGCAACTTTTCCCATTTAACAAATACTGTGTATGTATTGTGTTGGAGAGATATCGACTGAAGATTGCATGCAAACCCTCTAACCAAGACCTATTATAATACCACTCCGAGCTCGCACTGTGGATTGCTAGCTGCACGGCTAACCGAGATAACTGAGCTGACTAACTAACGGCAGCTACAGTTAGCAGGAGTGAGCGGTTGCTCCGGTGATTTGCTGCCCCTGTTTATATGAATTCTTACATTTTGCACCATTAATGCCAAGAAATATAGAATGAGATTTCATTCTTCCTGCCCAAACTTGTAAAATAAAAGTGTTTAATAACATTCTAGCTTTATTTTTTATTATTCATGGTTCAAAAAATGTTGTTATTATAACTGAAATTTTGAGAAATGAACACACTCACTCAGGTCATGCTAACTCCAGTGCGATATAGTTTACACTGATGGGGTGGGCGCCCAGCCATTCGACGATTTTCACATTTTTTCCTCCATGCCATCTCTGCTCCTTCTCCCTGTTCCTCTCTGCTGTACCTCTCCAGATTACTCTCTCGTGGGATGTGTGTCTTTACCTGCATAGAGCACCGCAAAATTGTCCCTCATTCATCTCCAACAAACCTACTGCCAAATTTACCATCCATCCAAATCTGCCCCGCTGACCGGCCTCCAGCGCAATCACACAGCCATTTCTGTTTTCAAAAAAGGGAACTGACGATATATCACATTTTGTTCGCTCCCTTGTGCGCTCTGATTTGTTTCTCTGTGTAATATCTGGCACTGTTGGAGCTTGACTGGAAAATGCAGGCATATCACTCAAATTTCCATTGTGTAAACTTTAAACATAATACTTTCCTTTTAAAATCTCTTACCTCCCACAATCAAGTTACCAGTTTTTCCGCAAATGGGACTTTTGAGGCAGTTCCACGGAGCCGAATGTTTGTGCTGCAGAGTTAGTTTTGCCGTCCAGATTGGGTGAATTTCAAATCTGAAAGAAAATATCTGCTGCTGCGAAGAAAAGGGCCAAAGTTAGAAGAGCAGAGCAGAGCACATAGAGCACTCTCTTTAGAGGTCTTTTTTCACACTCCTCCATCCTGTGTTCTCCACCAGACAGGGTCTTCCATTGAAAGGGAACAATAGGGTTCTTAATCAGCGGACCTTTCCCCTTCCCCAGTTCCTGGGTCAACTGATGGCCCACACTGCTTTGTCGCAAGTGAACGGCATAAAATATATGTTTATGAAAAGGAGAATTAATCACAGTGGGTATCTTTGGATAAAGTCATATTTGTTGTTTTTTATATCCTTTCTCCAGCTCTGTCTAGGAGGGCTTTCATGTGGCTGTAATTACCATATTTCATTAGCGTGTGGAGTGTCACCGCTGGAGCATCAAAGCGGTTGGCTCTTCGCATGTGCGGCGACCACTGCCAGGGAAGTACACAACTATCTGTTTTTTTCCCAGAATAAATTCGCCCGCGCCTGTTTTTGAGTGCACTCTCTCCCTCAAGCTGCTGTCGATATCAAAGAGAACCCATTCCGCATGTGAAGTGCCCCTTGTGCAGAATAATAAAGCAGTGCATCATGGCAAAAAACTGTGAAACACAACACTCTCACCACCATCCCTTCAATGCGCACACAAGGACACACATGCACATGTACACACGGGCGCACAAGCACACATGGTATTCCTCTCTCCTTTGTACCTACTTTACTCTCCTTGGTACACATTCACTCCTTCTACCTCTGCACTCAAAAACAAACTATTTTGGCCTGCTGCATGTTGAAATACAGAACCGGTAGTGCAACATAGCTGTGTTTACTATTCTGGTACTTTAATTACAATTTTGTGTCCAGCGTAATAATGCATGCAGTTTTTTATTTTCTTCAATGCATACATTCAGTATCCCCTAATATTTGGGGATTAGGTTAAGATTGTCTTTTTATCATAATAAATAAATCCCGATACAAAAAATTCAAATTACCCGGTAATATACTCAGCCAGCTGTTTGGTGTTGTCCACAAACTACTAAAAACACATAAAAGAGCCATTCTGCTGCATTGGGTGACATATTCCATCAGTACACAATGACCTGCATACTTTTCCCTCACCCTGTGAAACTAAGGGAGCGTATAGAGCTAAACAGTGAAGAGTGCCCACTTTCTGAACCGCCCTCATTCCGGAAGTGAATTTCCCATTCAAGCCAGCCAACTACAAGATGAATGGTGACCATAAAAAGATTTGAATTGGGGCAAAAACTAAAAATGTGGAAAACGGATTAATAAGTAAAGGTGCAAGACTGTGTATATAATTCTAGAGTGAAAAACTACTCATCGCACGAACCATTTCAAATGATTCCTCCCTGATTACTCTCAGTTCACAAACACTAGTGCATGGCCTGACTTGCAGCAGTGTCGCATAGCCAGACCTATCTCTTCAGCGCTGTGTCGGTGCAGGCGAACGGTCTGGCTGTACCAATTCTCATTCTGGTTTAGGGGAAAAAACGTTCTGGCTTGTTTGTATTTTTTTTTAAACCAATCATAATCATATTGGGCACGGCTAAACCCAGGATGCAGCAAGGGTGCCCCTGCAAAATAGTGTTGGGGGTTAACTGGTTTTGCACGTGGGCAGGTGAGCCCCCCCCCCCCAAAAAAAAAATCCCCTCAAAAGAAAAGGTAAGAGTTGTTGTTAAAGTTGCTTTTTGTTAGTTTGTATGCTTTGCTTTTGCTGTAGGTTGCTATCTCGGTGGTTGGTGTTGTTGTTGTTTCTCTTTGTGACATGGATTTTGAAATACACAGATAGCGGAAGTTAGGAAAATGCTGCCTGATGGATGCAGGTTTATGTTTGGTGGCCTACAGGTTGGAGAAGCGAGCTTGTGATTGTAAGGTCGCATGTTCTGACAGGATAAATCTATGAAAGGCGCTTGCCCCTCCCTCATTACCACCAGCAAGATGCCCTTGAGCAAGGCACTTAACCCAGTCTACATCCGTCGGACTAAACTTCAAGTGATTTCAACATATTTCCTCATCTCTCTAAAAAAAAAGAAAAGGCAACATGTCAGGAAGGGAAATCAAACAATTCGCTCACAAGGGTTCACAAGTTGTTAAAACCTTTGTGGATGTGATAAACATATCGACAGCAAGTTACACCAATCATGGATGTCACTCATACACTTTAGGATTATGGGTAGTGTGGTACTTCTCCGCGACATCACAAATGTATAGATATTTTTAAACAAGATGGCTGATAATAAACAAGATAATTAAGAATAAGAATGGGATTTTCACTTCCGGATCTTCACAGCTGAGCTCCATTAATGGAGCCGCGCTGCAAATAAAGTAACTGAGTTAATGGATAACATTGGAGTTACATGGGAAAGAGTTACAATGATAAATACAAATTCATTGTTGGTTTTGGTATCTTCAGGGGATTGATACATATTAAAGAACACCAGCTTTATCCTTCAATAATTCAAGTTTTAATCATCAAGAAGAGTATACTCCACTCCACAGTATAACATGACCCCTTTACTATGAGCAGAGCTTTTATATACCTTCACCAGATGCCGTCTTCTCAGAGAGACTTGCACCTGACCTGCTTTCAGGCCCTCCAAGGCCACAGGGCCAATCCTACGCCTCAAAGCCGCACATCTTCAAGGGGACTCGGGACAATGAGAGGGAATAATGTCTCAACCAGCACAAACACAGATGAGCTGCGAGTTAGCAGAGCTCACCAAAGAGCACTGCTCTGCCTCTCACTATCAGCAGGTTTATCTAAAGGGAGAAGAGCTATCTGCCCCGGGGCTAAACACACTTTTGTTTTCCCAAAGCTTTATGACTTCCCTCGGCTAGACAGGCAGAGAATCAAAGCTTTCAGCCAAATGTGTGGTAACGGTCACCACACAGGACATGGTTAGGCTAGACAGACGTTCCTGGTAATGCACAATTACAGATCCAGTGTAAAAAAAAAAAAAAAAACATCCTTCGACAACAACCAGACGAAACTTCTTGCGTGGCTTTCAGTGCATACACATGTTTCTACAATAGATCTGATGAGCTGAGAGACAACAGTGTGTTGTGTTGGCTTTGCATGATGGCAAACTCCTCCGTGTGTTATTGCTGCGATCGGTGTGCGAGCTGCGGCTCAACGATCAAAGCAACACACACTTGAGATGCTCTTAACAGCTCCAGCTGCCAGAGATCGATGTTCACCTTGGCTCCGGTGACTTTCACTCTCTGTGAGCTATTGATCAAAGATGAAGGCCACGGCACTGAAATGTGAAAACTGCAACACTTGTGTCTCTTTCACTTTTGTCTTCTTTTTTTCTGCTGTTTATTGCAACACATGCGTCATATACATTGCGATGTATATTCTTCTAGGTCCAAAACCTTGGAGAGAAGCGAACAAATGATCCCTTATCTTGCTCCTATTTCTTCTTCCCCATCATTCCAGTGACTCGTCGCGAGCACCTTCACACCCTCTCTGGGCAAACACTGCAGTTTGATTCTTAATCCTTTTACCAGAGGTGATTTTTAACAACTTCCTGCTCCCCTTTCAGTCAAGTCAATGAGTCTGAAGCCTGATCCACTGCAGAGTCTTCCTCAGGCCCAGTAAGCCTTAACCTTGGAGCCGACCCCCCCTTTACCCTCCCCAAGAGGCCCAGGCCAACAGGGAAGGAGATGGGGTGGGGGAGGTAGGCCAGGGGGTGCCGGAGGTGTGTGGAGAAACCAAGGACCTGCCACATTATATGCTTTAACATGACTGGCAAATCCAGCACGGTTAAACAAACTTAACCTTCATTTGTGAAACGGTGCAAATCAAAGGGCAAAAAACGACTTGTGCAAGTAATTACCACCGGGGGAGAGCAACAGGGCAAAGGAAGGATGGAGGGAAGAGAGGTGGGAGGGAGGGGATGAGGCGGCGGCGGCGGTGGGGATGTGGGGGCTGGTCTCAGGGACAGCTAGGCGTTAACAGGTTGAATGGAAGGAAATGGGAATCATTTAAGGTGAGGGGCATTTTTAATGAGTTTGCTCAGAAATTGATTTTCCACTGTAATCTTTTATTTATATGCGGCTGGCGGCGTGTCCCCGGCAGAGTACGGGTCAGCCCTCAGAGCAGCATGTCAAGGCCCCCACTCCTTCAAACAACACCCCAAAGTCCAGGGAAAATGGTATTCTAGCTAAGGCAAATATTGTCCTGTCTCGGCTTAAGGGGCGAAAAAGCTGTTTGTTCTAAAAAACTTGCTCTTCACTCGTTTTTTTTTCTTTTTTCCATCGTTTAAGAGGAGACTGTTGAAGAGGGGAAGGCTCTCTTGAAAGATAAGTGTTAAGTTAAAATTAATTACATAATTATTTATACTGTCCAATTAATGTTAATTATAAGCATTTAATTCAAATGTCTTAAGAGGATTTGGAGGCATCTCACCATTAACAGTAAACTTACTCTACTTTAGACATATTTGTCTTATTTCACTTTATTTGTATTGATTGATTTTTGTGTCCGATCAAGTTCAGTCTGTAAAATAGGTTTTATTTATCCAGTTGACTTATTTACTGCGCTCTCTTAAATGTTAATATTTTTACTTTTTTTAGATATGTATTATTTTGTGAAACAGATTTTTATTATCTGACAGCCAATTCAGTAACATGTATTTTAATTTGAATCTAACGCTAAACCTACATAATTAATGAATTTAAATGAATAAAGCAAACAGAAATAATTAAAACAAGCCATAATGTTTCCCACCTTTTTATAAGACATAAAATAAAATGTCTTGTTGTCAAAGTGCTCAGAAATGTGAACTAAATTGACATTAAATACAATATGAAATTTAAATGTTTTACATCATTAATTTTCTTTAAAACAATAACACATTAATTATCTGTCTTTTTGATATTTTCTGACCATGATAATATGAAAAGCACAGCAAAAACTGTGTGGTTAATTTAGAAGAAATCTGTTACTCTTACACATACATTTGGAAATCATAGAATTATAGTTTAGTATCAATTATATAGAAACATACTTAATTCTATATTTTTTGCAGTCATTTCAGAATATAATATAAACACCATGTCGGATGAATCAGGTGAGCCGGTCCAGTTTTCATCGGCTCATCTAAAATATACAATCAAATATTATTCATTGGCTCAATTATTACGTAACATTTTATTGTTACATTTTTATTTTAAATGTGTCAATAAATGTGTCTATATTCAGATATCATATCCAAAAAGAAGTTCCTACCTCTGTGTCTTCAGGCTCAGGCTCTGGTTATGAGGCCTTTAAACAGTCTGACTGACTGCACTGTGTGCACTTTGAGCCGTCGCTCAACTTATCTTTTGACTCTGGCGCCACTTAGTGGTCAAAGCTCTAACTACGCTGCAAGACACTTATTGTATGTTTTCAAATTACCACTCGACTTTCATATTTAAGTTGAGTGGTGAGGGACACTATGTGGATATAACAATTTACGTTCAGCACATGGATTCATCGGGCTGGTTGCACAGAAGAATATTCTTCTTCTGACTGCTGCGTAGTTCAGCTGGAACATCGTGGGGTCAAGTGTCTACACAAGGGCAGCTAGATGATACTTGTGAAGGGAGAGCATTCATCTTTCACTTTACTGTGCTTTCCTGCAGACTCATAACCTGTGACTGCCTCTCCGCCTTCGTGTTGCTTCTTCAACCAACAAGACTGTTTAGTCGACATGGAGTTGTTGTTTTTTTCCACAGCTCCCTTTGACAGTAAATATATCATCACATCCCTTTTACTTGTGCAGCCTTGTTAATGTAATGTAAAGCATCGGATAAAAGACTGTAATAATTAAAACATTTGATTAGAAATTCAAGTTAAGCTAACTATTCAGATTTATTGAAATTACATGTTTTTTTGTTGTTATTTTTTAGAGCGTTAAATAATGTTTGTTTTTTCACTAATGAACTTTTAACTTCCCATGAGACATGAGTATTGTTTAAACGTCATAATGAATATAATTTCTTGCAATGAAAGTCATTATTAGAAGGCAACTTCACCGAGCTAACCACACTGAGCAGTCTTCAGACTAAGAATGCTGCATCAATACAATCTTGTGTCAATGCAAGAAGAAGCCTTAAATATGTCGCTGATGTGAACACATTTTAATGTACAGTGATACAATCAGCTGCCATTATCCGTGCCTTCAGTAAGTCTTCCGCTGTTACAGACTTAGCACGAAATTGTCATCAATTCAGAAGGTTAGGGGGACGTTTTTAGTGGTCTTCATTGTGTTGATGAAGTACAAAGTATAATGCATCATGCTTTACCGTGAAAATTGGGTTACTATAAACAGCACAATGCTGTTGAGTTTTTTGCCACCTTGACTGTTTTCTACTCAGTTAACACTCTGATCTAGAGTCATCATGGCTTCTTCACAGAGCAAAGCTGGTTAAACAGCCGTATAGATTTGGCCCACATACAGCAATGGATTAAGGTCCAGAGGTGGTCCAGATCTGGTAGTCAGAACACAAGTCCCTGTGACACACGCCTGTGTTCGGGGCCAGAATAGGGCCAGCTGTATTCATACAGTTGGATGAACAGGTGCCTCTGTCATTGGCATAATTAATAATTATTCATAATATTTGAATTCAACTTTGTGTGTGTCAAACCCTAGTAAAGAAAAACTGCAACCCTCAGACATCCCGCGCCCTGTCTAACCTTCTTCCCTGCATTTGTCTTTTCTTTTTTTTTTATATCTCCTCAGGTCTGGTGATTTAGACTTCATCGTGGATTAACCTGGCTGGTAAAAACTGTCTCACAGTCCCATCTCGGGGGTGTTCAATGCAGCTGTACTACTATTAGAGGTACGGGGTGAGTTGTTTTCCTAACTTTATCCAGCAGGTGGCAGATGGGGATCACCTGTTGCACATGTCTGCACTTGTGTTGATCTAAAATGATAAATAACTTGCAAGTTATGTTTGCAGTATGTAATTTATGGGTATTTATTGTGCCAATATTATATATGTTATATAATTATGTTATATCATATTATATAATCTGCCAACATGCAACGTACACACACCACTAAATTTAGCCTAACATATACCCTGGGGTTCATAAATGGACATCGTGCACGTCAAATATATCAGCAACATATATAATATAATGAATTGATAAATTAATGAGGCATATTTCATTTAAGGAAAGCATATGCTGTAATTATCAATATTAAGATAAAACGTCTAAATTAACAAACAAAAGGATTGTGTGTAGAACATTCGGGGAAATCTGTCTTTCTTTGTTGCCGGCTTCTATTCGATTCTATTTTGCCTCCAAGATTTTGCCATAAACAGTCTGAACGATCAAAGAAAAACAAATCTCGAAACACTCCCATAGTTTTCAAAGTTTATTTTTTTTCATTCATCTTCAAAAAGCAAGAAAATATACTCTTTTCTTCCAGAAATAATAAATATACAATATTTTTTTATGAACAAAATGCACAATTTACAAAAAGTGGCAGCCGAGCGCTCCACCTCCTACACAGTTCTGTCAGACTGTATGCATTCAACTCATTTATCACAGAGTTACAACTGTTATTAGTATGTTCTATTCTCATTGTTAATGTCAGTCTTTATTTTTCTATACAGTATTACAGTTTCTTATTAGGTAGAGGATTCCACCACACACACTCTTCAACATGTACAGGTCTTCATTGTGATATCTGTCCCGTTATTCTACCATAATACTTTCATGAGGTTTGAAGACTCCACCCTTTCAGAGCGCAGCGCAGTCCGCTCGTTGCTTGTGTTGTTGCTGAGAGCTTATTCCAGACATTTTGAGAAGTGACAGGTTTGTGAGGACAGGCTGGAGCAGACCTGTAGGTGGAGGCCGACAGCAGGATTGTCCTGCCTCAGGACGTCTTGTCCTCCACCTCTTTTCTGTGTGTGCTGACGGCCATTCCTTGTTTATCAGGTACATTCCACTGCTCTGGTGTGGACGCAGAGGTGTCTGCAGTGTCTGTCTGTGAGATAGTGCTGTCTTGCGGTCAGGAGGTGAAGAGCATGTGTGATAACAGCCAGGCTAAAATACAAGACAGCGTGAGCGAGCTGTGGACCAAAGCCGGCTGGGCTGAGCTGGGGTTAGGCGGAGTGGAGGAGGCCGGACTGTGGTGTCGCTCCGTGGTGTAGACCTCCATCCGTCTGCGCTGCTCCTGATGGGTCAGCGGAGGCTCCACTGTCACGTAGCCATTGATTATCCTCACATTGGGTGGTGGAGTAGTGCTGGAGTACAAGAGGACACAAGCAATCAGGGTTTAGCTCGCAACTAGTCAGTAATAATTTTTTAAACAAAAATACCAAGAATTCACTGGTTCCACCTTTTTAAATGTGAATATTTGCTAGCTGTCTTCGTCTGATATGACAGTGAGTGTTGACTGTAAGGCTGCAACTAACAGTTGTGTTTATTATCAATGAATCATTCTCGATCAGTTGATTGCTCATCAAAAAATTCCCAAAGTAATGTTTTCAAATGTATTTTTTTGTCCATCCAACCAACCAACACTCTTCATTTACTGTCATCAAAGTGAACTCATCAGGTCTATTTTCTTATTAAAATTCAGTGTTGATCACCAGGTTGCAAGGTGAACAGTGTGCAGGAGTTTTTGTCCCGACAACGGAATGGCTGTAATAGCTAGAATAATGACACTAAATGAATATAGTAATCCAGTCACAATAGATATCTCACCTGTCTGATCCCATGCGAACCCACAGGTCACTGAAGAGGCGGGGTCGGCCATGGCCGCGGTGGACTTTGCGAGGCCGTTTGTGTCGTCCGAACTCCTCTAGCTGGCTCAGGCTGTCGGGCAGCAGCATGTGGGGCAGCTCCTCGTCTCCGAGGTCGGGCATGTTGTCCGGGTCCTCCAAATCCAGCTCCATCTCTGGTAAATTGGTCAGCCAGCTGGTGGGAGATGGGTCAGTGTCCTCCTCGCTGGAACCTGCTGCAGGCTCTCCAGCAGGCTTACTCCTGGAGAAGTGAAAAACCAGATAGAGAGGATGTGGAGTCAGTCTATACTCATTAAAATGAAAAATGTGGCCACATAAATCCACAAAGGTATCACTCAAACCTTTGACTTATAGTTGGAAAATAAGCTTTTTGTGTCTCTGAGCTGGTCAAGACAGAAAATACAGGCTTCCTTTCTCTAAGATTTCAGAGTGGCTGCAGGCTAGTGTTATTGTTTGTGGTTTCTGACCACTCCATTGCTTTCCACTTAGAACTGTTGACTTCAATCAAGAACATGTATCCCACATAGGACGCCTTGCCCTATAAACGCTGCACTGAGTGGCAGAAATGCCCGGCAGGCAGCATTAGAGGAAGTTGTAACTCCTGTGGCCGTACCGTTGCGTCAAAACTGACATCTGCCCGAAGCAGACCACCCAGAATGCACCGGCCTCTCCTCGAAAAAACATTTGCCATGTTTCTTTTTCTTCCACCTATTACTCATACTTTCTCCTCTCTTGTTCTTGCTCCTGTCAGTGTGGCTGGCATGTGACCTTGTCTTTCAAGGTGAAACACAAGAAAGAAACTACTGTCCACATAATAAAACAAGCAAAGTAAAATGTGAATTTTCCTCGCTCATGTCAAACTTTTAAGATTACAGAATCGTATTACTAAACATGATATGATGGGTGTTAGTCATGATTTCCACTGCTGCTTATTCATGATTAGTTTTTTCTCTCCGATCATCATAAATTTGATGATCTGCACTTCTACTTTACAGCCTCGAAACCCCCATGGTCAGGGTGATGATAGCTCCGGGCCCGCGGTCAAGCTACTGTGGAGCCAAACCCCGTTGCTCCGTCTGTCCGTCTGTCAGTCATATAATCACTCATGGAGACCTTTTGCCAATCGGCTCTGGTCTGAGGCTAACAGCTTTCATAAACACCTCTCGCGCAGCCATCTTGTGGTGTTTTTCCTCCACCCGTCATGTCACCTTGTACCGGAGGGCTAAAAGTGTCTTGAGTGCATGCACACGTGTAAGTGCGTGGTCGTGCGGTTGCGTGTGCAGCGTACGCGAGTGTTTCCTGACCACAGTCAGTCAGTCCACTTGTCAGCTTTTTAAACCAGAACCACTGGCTGAAGCCCACAAGTCTGCA
Source organism: Lagodon rhomboides (assembly GCA_039737535.1). NCBI lineage: Eukaryota > Metazoa > Chordata > Actinopteri > Spariformes > Sparidae > Lagodon > Lagodon rhomboides. Next base: position 13,327,560 of record CM077789.1, on the reverse strand, counting down.
AACAGGGTGGAGGGAGATAGAGAGGCTAACGTCTGCAGCTGAAGCTCGCAGTGAGAAGTTCTAGATGGATGGATGGATGGATGGAGACAGGGGTTTTAAAGAGATTGCTTTGTTTTTTCCTGATTCGAGTGGCTTTGTTGCCATTTTACGCCCCCCCCCTGGATCAACCCCTGAGGTGAGAGGGTAGCCGCTCTGTGCCAAGGAATGGAGGCACACACACACACTGAGATATTAAGAGGGATTTTAGAAATGCTGCAGGACGCCAAGCCTCTGTGTGAGCTCGAGTGTGTGTGTGCAGCCATGCTCCTTGGCAGCGTGCAATCCCTCCACAACCCCCTACACGCACATGTGTACGTGTGCGTGTTTCTGTTGACCACGGTACCGGTGGCTGCTGTGAACAGGGCAGAAACGCCGCTGGCAGCTCGCCTTTGGCAGAGAGGGAAGGGAGGCGGCGAAGGAGGAAGGTGAGGGAGTTGATGAGGTTTCAAAGGATTCCTGCATAGCTGAGCTTTATTTGTTACAGAGCACAATCTGCATCGCACCACAATAAATCCACTGAGGTTAAAAAGCTCCACTCCAGAGAGAACAAGATGGATGTGGACTGGCTTTACTTTCTCTCTCTGTTTGATGGGCTCTGTTGATCTATGTCCACATGTATCTGCACGCTTGCCAACAGCGCTAAAATGCTCTGTTTCACAGTTCGCATTACCATAACATTATCGTGTGATGCTGGCCTTTTTTTTTCCATTCATTATCTTGTCAGGTTAACGGGATCTCAAGGTTTCAACTGTAACATGTGACTTGGATCATCTTGTGCTCATGATTTAATTACACTGGAATTATTTAGCCACAATACAACAATGCGTATGTTCATCTACAACCTTTCGAGATGCAGCAGTCATCTACTTTTACAGATTTGTGTTTGTTTCTTTGTAACCACAATCATTTAACTGAATTTCACGCTCCGTCATGTGTCGCGTCTCTGCTTACTCACTCTTTGACTGGCTCTTGGTAATCGGGGGGCATGTGGACGATCTCGTAGCCCTCCCGCCTCAGGATCTCCAGCACACTGTGGTTCCCCAGGAAGTGACCTGACAAAAGACAAAACATGAAAAGTCACGAGAGATCCAAAAGAAGCAAGACGGTTAAAACCATAGGGTTAGGGTTAGGGTTAGTTTTCACCATGCATTTTATCTGTATGACTAAATAAAACCCGGATGCCGTTTCGTAGAAAAAACATCCTGATGCTAATAACAGCAATCTACAGGATATCACCGTGCCATGTTTCTGACTTCCCATCAGTCCAAAAGCCCAATAGTTCCCACAGTTTGTTATTCCAAAAACAAATGCCCATTGCTCACGAGGCCTGTTGTTCTGACGATATACACTATGGTATTCCCATCTTATGTGTATGTGTATAACTTAACTAATCTCCATATTTTATCCCAAACTTTTCCCAAACCTAAACAAAACCAAGTACCTTTAATACCTAAACCTAACCACACTGTGATCGCTGTCACAGAATGTAACCACATGTTTACTGTTGCTTTCTTAGCAGTGGGCGTTTGTTTTCTGAAAAATGTTCTGTTGCACAAATGGGCTTACGGTCCAATTCTTTGGACTGCTGGGGCTTCAGGATAATGGGCTGTCGGAACAATCGGCGGTTATCTAGATGGATTTATATTTGGTACAAACATTCATGTCCCCCACAGGATGATTCGTAATAACTCTTGGCTTGATATATTGACCTTTTTGTTGGCATCATCCTCACACCAAAAACTCCGAATTGACTTCATACATATTCTGAGAAAATTACATCATGGGATTTCAGACACACTCGAAATACAACTTTTAATGTTGGACCCAGGATCGACACTAGATCTGCTCGACATTCAGTCGGCCTCCTCCACCAAAGACGATATTTTTCCATCCAGGGATACGTGTTTATGGCAGTTACAGTCCCGCTGTAGACGGAGGCAAGAAACAGGACTTGGATGATCCGTGAGACAACCGGGACTGTTCAAATGTAAGGTCTCTCTTCATCTCCTGGGCCCACTTGTTGCTCTGTAATGACCCCATATTGTCGGCACTCAACCTCCCGCCTGCTCTCCGCCCCTCTCCCTCTTTCTTTCACCTTGTGTACGATTCCTTCAGACAAACATCAAACATGTGGGCCTCAGCCCCACACTGATAAAAGCTTTTTTTTTTTTATTTCTCCCATCAGCCGATAATCCAGCACGTCACTCAACCCAGCAATAAGATGTAATGTAGCCTGACATCACCCCCGCTAACAGAAGAACTCATATTTGTGCTGACACACATACACGAACCTGCGCATGCAAACATTTGCACACACGCAGGAATTCACACACTCGCACACCTCGGCTCTCTCCTGCAGCTTATTAACGACACGTTGACAATATTCAAGCCTCTCACTCGCTTTTCGTCAGGGCCTTCTGCTCCCACTCAGCTCCTCACCCCCTGCCAATTTTATCATTATAATGTTCCTGATCATTCCTGAAAGTCAAAGAAAGAGGCACGCGGTGTTACACTTTCTTGGCAGCCGAGTTCAAAGGCAGCGCTGGGATAGGCTGCCGAGTGAAAGGAGGCTTCTAACAACAGAGTGTCGGCGAGATCAGATGGGATTACACAGAGGGGAGGGTGTGAGTTTTTGTCTGGCTGAAGGTGGGTGTATGTATTTGTGAGTGTGTCCGTGTGTGTGTGTGTTCTTGTTTTCCTATACTTATGCAGACTAAAATATCCTCACAACGGCAGAAGTTGGGATATATTTCATATTCGTGTTTGTTCAAGAACTTTCTCAGAGTTAGGATATTTAAAAGAAAGTTTTTAACAGCCACAGGTGATCATCTTGTCAATGCAACATACAGACAAAAAAAAGCAAACAGTTCCAATTAGATCCCTTTATTGGAAAAGATTACTACAAAATAAAAAGAATGATCCTGTCTTAGCAGTGTTGGTCCCAAATGTGAACCCACTGGGACGTGATCCTTTGAGTTTGGCATTGCAGCCATCGCCATCTTGGTTTTTCTGTAGCTTGAAGGAAATGCCATTGTAGCGTCTTGTCAATTGCAAGGTAGCCACGCCCTAAAGCATACCCTGCTTTCTCGTCTACTTTGCTTTAAATGGGACCATTATTTACAAAATGAACATCATGCTGTATTGAAGGAGACTTGAAACTAACGATTGTGATCATAAACTCATTCAGAATCTTTTTACTGAGCCAAAAAAAATCTATTTAGAAGTAGGGTCATTTTCTCATATGCTTATACAATCTGCTGTACGAAACCGGTGGAGTCGACAGGCAACATCGTATCAGATTGCCATTATGAGCATGTTAGCATGCTGAGCATTTAGCCTCAAAGTCGTTCTAGTGTCTGCTCTTGTTTTACCAAATAAAGCCATATTGGGAAATTTATTTTGTGGATAAACTGTAAAGATGTAGTCTACTGGTGGATTTATAGAACAACATAACAGATACTAATGTATAAACATAAATATATGTGAGAAAATGGCTGCTGAAATGTATAAAAAGTCCCACTGCACAAATACCAGCTTAATTACTGCCACGAATAATTCTCCCCTCTTACATTCTTCTCTCTTTTCTTTCATCCCTTTCTCCCAACAAGACACGGGGGCCAAAGTCAGCTCATTCAGCGACTGCATGCTGACAGATTCAACCACCCTCATATCTGTGTCAAGCAGCTATTTCATTAATTTTCTGCAGGCCAGGGGCAGAGAAGAACACCTCCTGTGTGTTCTGCCGGGTGTGAGGTCAAGCTGACTGTTTGATGTGCTCACTTGATTTCCTCCGCTCTGCTCTCATGCATAACACACCCAGGCAGAGCTGTGTGTGTGTGTGTGTGTGTGTGTGTGTGTGTGTTTGTTTGTTTGTTTTGCATGATGAAATGGTAGTTTCCCCCCCACAACCAACTGATGACCACATGTTTTTCATTTCCCAAGACACACCTGCTGTAAATCCGGCATTCTTTAAACATTCAATCTGCTGAGCGTTCCTTTCAGTTCACCCCATTTGTCGTCTTCCAGGATCCTGTAAACACGCACCCACTGCTTAAACAACCTTCTGTACACACAAGCAAACAGGCGCGCAACGCAAACACTTTTGTCTGCTAAGAGGGGACGCGGGTAAACTGCAAACGGCTACAAACATGCACTTATATACACGTGCTCCCTCTCTCACACAAGCAAACTGTCATTCCCAATGTCAAAACCACCAATTGTCAGATTTTGGTAACGTCCATGTTTGAACTTTAATTGAGGGATTGTTCAGTTCCCCATGAGTTGGCAAAATTAGTCAAACAAACAAAACCGTTTCTCTCAGTACCTCAAAATTTTGGACTTTTGGAAAAAACGCATTCCCAAGCTTTTCATCGGACAACAGAGGCGTGTGTGTTTGTTTGTGTCTGTGTGTGGTTCATCCCTGTGTGTGGTTGACTGACTGGGGAGCAGAGATAATAGCTCTTTCCATACAGTGATGGTGTGTGTGGGAGGCTGGGCCGGTGTCTCTGTTTGTGGAGTATTTAGGCAGTAAGCAGTGTGGCGCTTCTGAAGCAGAGAGCAGGCCCAACAAACGGCTCCATTAGCCACGACGTAATGAGAGGTCAGCCGACTCCTAATCTACCCCCCGTGCACGTTGCGCTCGTAGGCTAACTGCATCCGTAATGCACTGTAAAACGTCCCGCTGCTGTGTAACTCTTACAAGTTACTTACAGCAGTGACGTATTGCACTTTGCATACACATAAATGTCTTTTGGAAGCGTTTATGTGTTCTTTTGTGAACATCAGGTGTCGTGAGAAGTGTTTCTGAAATCCGTCAGAGCACAGGAAGTGAAGGGAAACCGAAGGAAAAACCAATAATGGTTTATCAGAAATGTAGCATAGAAACTTGTGTGTCCAAACGCCCCAAGGTATAGTTCATTTGTTCTGTTTAAACTGAAAAAGGACCACATGAATGTGTAGGCCACCGCCAATTAAACACAACAATGAGAAAGCAAAATGTTATTCCAAAGACTCAGTTCTTATTTTTTCCTTATGCTGCATCACCACCCGTTCACATGATGTCTTGCAGCTGTGAGCAGCTCCTTAGTTTCCATGATTAATGTTTTTTTTTTTTTTTTATGTTTAGGCACACACTCAGAGCACTTGGTTAAGGTTAGGGAAAGACCGCGATCTTGGTTAAAAGTCAAAAGTGACTTGAAGCATGAGACAGGATGTGTTTTACTTACTTATTAACATTTAATCAAAACCATAATCTTTCTCTGTGACCTTAATCAGAGAGAGTTTGTTGTGTAAAACCAACCACAGTCTGGGCTTCACTGTGTATGCCCAGCATTCAGCATAAATCCTGGATGTGATTATGTTTTCCTCAAAACATATCTGGTAAAGCGAATGTGAAGTGTACAGTGCATTTAACTGTGAAGCATGACATCTCTGTCAGTCTGTCTGACTGTCTGTTACTCACATATCTCAAATATGTTACGTCATATCTGTTCATTTGAAGGACCCGAGGAAGTGCAGTGTCCAATGTGGTGCAATTTTCGACGTGTGACACATTGTATATTAATGAATCTTACTGCAACAACTTGCTGTTGTAACATGTTGCAGTGAAAGCAGAAGGTTAAACAAGTCTTTTTTTTAATTCTATAGAACTAGAGGTGAGATTTTAAGTTCTGTCAACCGTAGTTTGCCAGGTAACGTTAGCCTCACAGGCTAGAATGTTTACCTTCACTTTGCAGTATCCTAAGCTGCTTCTCTCATTGGTTGTTGTGGTCCGGCTCAAAAAGTACCAGTGTGATTGTCCAGATTAAATATCAAACATATTTGACATTATCGGGTGAGCTCAATTAGTCTGTGAACAGATCAGGAGACTTAAGACTGGATTTACATTTACATTTTAGGGCATTTAGCAGGCACTTTTGTCCAAAGTGACTTACAGTAATTCATACATACATTCATACAGTGATGGCGGTGGCTGGCACACGAGGTGCCAATCAGCACATCAGGAGCAGTTCTGGGTTCAGTATCTTGCCCAAGGACACTTTGACATGCAGAATCGAACCAGCGACCTTCCGATAACAGGACGCTGCCTCTACCCCTGAGCCACAGCCGCCCCTGGATCTGTAAAGCCCCTCACATTATCGGAATAATCTGTCGAACTGCATATTTTGAGCGGGCACCAAATGTCCCGTAGACAGGGCTCAGTTGGACAGTATACGACTAGGGCACTCACAATGTCTTAAATTAAGTCTGAACTACTGAAAATACTAAAAACGTCACACAGTTTAGAGACGGAATTAATGTTAAATTGTGGTAATGTGGCTTCCTACCACTTTCACATAACGCCCAACCCACGGGTCTTTCCTGCCACTCTGTTGTCATCGCTCTAATAACACAGATACGCCTCGAATATTTTCTTTGCTAAAAAGGGGTCGGTTTTCAGTGGGCGCGAGCGTGACTTTTTGCAGTGTGTGTACACTACCTTACAGGGTGTTTCCCCCTCCCGTGGCTCCTGAGAGCAGAGTTAATGACCCAGTTACTCCTGTGTTTAATAAGCTCTCCATCCTGATTTCCACTCACGGTAGCGACTTGATGTCCTCCACTCCCGCCTCTGTCTGTCTGTCTGTGTTTACTGTAGCCGCCTCTTGTCTCAGGACTATCTCTTTATCGGTCTGGTTTTCCAGACTGAATCATGTCTTTTTACAGCATCTGTGCTTGTGTCTGGTTGTCTTCCATCCTCTATTTGTTTATTTGCCTCTTGTCTGCCCATGCAAGTTTGTGTATGAAGGCTGTATTGTTGCAGCATGTCTCTCTGGTCGCCACCCAGGATCGACTCCAGCCGTGTCAGCACCTCTTTACTCACGCCCGGCCCGGGCCCGCACTCCTCTTTCTGTCTTCGTAGCCCCCTTTCCCCCACTCTCCATCACAGGCTCACCGCGGCTCCCATTATTTCTGTTTCTTCATCCCTCTGGACAGCCTCCAAAGTGCAAAGACCAGCTGGTTGTAGCGCAGGGGGGGGAGAGTGGAAACTTAGATTGATCCAGAAATGAAGAAAACTCACAGGAAGAGAATTATGTTATTTTTCAGTTTTGCGCAAACAAATGTGTTTGCAATTACGCTGTGTAAACAACGGATCAACTGATGCACACTGGTGGTTTAAAAAAAAAAAAAAATCCCACATGGCTTGCAAGCAGACCACCTCATATGAAGACTGCAATCAGAGCACAAACAGTAAGAAGATGAAGGGAGAAAACATGAGGGGGGGGAGGGAGAGAAACAAGCCCTCATGTGGTGGATCGGGTGAGTAAAAAGAGGAAGGTTGCAGACAAGACGGATGGAGGACGGATTGAGAGAGTGGATGGAGGTGGAGACGGAGGATGGATGCAGTGCGTGATCAGAGGGCGAGAAGGATTGCATTGACGTACATCCTCCAACCAGGCAGAGGGCATGCTGGGTACTGTTGCTACATTAGGATCTAAACAAACACAAGCTGTTGCCCCACAGCCATTTGAACAACAGATGAAAGAGAGATGAGAAGATGAGGGAGAGAATACACTGAAGAGAGAGGAAAATAAAACGACTTTATAGCTGACATGGGCGTGTGCCTCTTTAGATTTGTTTGGGAATGCGTTCCCGTGCGACTGTGTACCTACGTAGGCTGAGATGATGGGGAAAATTCCTCTCATCTCCATGTGTTTGTGCATGCGTGCGTAGGTGTCGAATGGGTGACAAATTAAAGGAAAAACTAACGTGAGGTGTTGGACCACCATGTGCCACCAGAACTACGGTGCTCCTCCTCCTCTGAGCTCTGTGATGAACACCAATCCTTCATAAATCATTCCTCACTCGGTTGGTGTTTTGAGAAAGCTGCCCACCGGTCGGCCTGAAAAATCGCGTAGGTGTTTAATTTGCTAAATATTACTCCCCAAACAGAGATTGTCCATTGGTGACTTAGCAACTGTATCTGTTACAGCAGGCCTGCTTTGGAATTCACCACATGCTGAAACACTGGGCTCTACTAGGAGCCATACTTGGTATAGCGAGAGTTTGAAGGGTGGTGTGGATGACTGGTTGAATAGCTTAAACAGTGTTTATCAGGCCTTAACATTAGCTGCAATCGATAGCCTGCCCAGTTAACTAGTTTACTACCTACAATAGAAACAATATTTGGCTAAAATGAGAATCCGGTATTGATAATGTGCTTTTTACAAATATGAGTATCATCCAAGAAAAATGTTTCGAAATCTGTACTGTCTCCTCATAGGGTAGCTCTTTATTCATTCATGTTTATAAAAAGCTTCTTTAAGCTCATGTATAGTATTTTGTAGTGCTGCATGCATAGGGACAACTACTTTGTTATGTGTGGCTACAGGTCATGTAAAAAAAACTAAAACTCTTATACAGGGTTTTTATTTAAAAAAATGAATTCACTCAGCTCAGCTGGAGATTGAGTTACAAGCAGCTCTGGATTTAGCATGAGCTTAAGCTAGCTCGCCACAGCTGATAAAGTTTTCTATCAGCAGCTGACATTTCGGTTAACATGATCAATGATCGTTGGCAGGAAATAATGCTTCTGTGTGAAGTCAAGAGCCTGTCATTTTAAAACTGCGTATTTAGCAGCTACAGCAACAGGGCTTAGTGAAGAGTAGGCTACGTTTGTGGGCTGAGGCCTGTTCAAGGTTTTATTTTAATTCGCCACCTGTTAATGTGCTAACCAGTGTGTGTTTTATACTTGTAACATTGGGTGTACATTTGTATACCTGTATGTGGTGTGAGCCTCTCTCCGACTTACCCTGCGCCGCATTCTTTCCTTGAACAACATATGACTAATGCAAAAAAGATTTTAATAAGCCCAGCATCTCCGCGCCTTGCTGTGCATTTCCATTTACAGTTTTACAGCACTGGGATCCCTCTATAAATCACACAGCAGCCTTTGGATTAACGGAGCGGAGCCGGAGCAACAACTACCCTCGGCACTTCAGAAATAGTTGAACCGCTGCCTTGAAAACGGAGCGCTGCTTTCACTTGATGTGTAAATCTAAAAAAGGCAGGATGGTAAATTCCACCTCTCGGGCCGGCGCAGGGCTCGTAGAGGAGGAATAATGGCAGTGTTTCCCCTCAGCCTCCCACAACTCTCACTCATTCCCCATCTCCATAATGACTTCACTTCCTATGCATGCGGCACGACGTCTGTCTGTCTCCCTGCACCATACTGAGGTGTTACGACTGACAGCGGTTGATGGGGTCATTCCCGTCCAAGTTCTGGTTGACGTTCAGGTCAAATACAGAGATCAAGAGTTGCTGGAGGGGATCCGATCCAGAGTCCGACTGCTGCATGCGATGGGCCTGACACCGGTCCATGTCAGACAGGCCGGAGGGCGGGCTCAGTGGCGCAGTGTTTGAAGCTTTAAAGTGATTCCCCACGTTTAAATATTTAGACTGCGTGAGCTTGCCGCGGCAGTCTGCAAAGCTCTGGTAGCGCGTAGAGAGAAAGTAAAGAGAGTGGGAGAGGTGAGGGAAAAACAGATGGGTGTATGGAGGGAAAGAGAGAAAGTTGGAGGAGAGCACAAAGGCGCAATGAAATAAAGAAAGGAGAGGGTGGTGAACAAAGCTTAAAGAAAATTCCGCCATTGTTTCCAGCCGCAAAAGCATCAGTGGCTGGTGATGTTTATACTTTGTGACGCTGTGTGTTTATGTCATCATGGCAAAACGTGGTCCTGGAGACAGCGATGGTAGCGTGAACTAAAACAGAAGTGATTTCTGGTATTAAGGCGGTGATATGTCTGCCTGTCTGTCCCAAGGACCGCGTTTCAAGAACACTCTATTGTCTTCACCTTTTCCGTCCGTCCGTCTGTATGTGGACCAATTTTCCCATAATAACGTTACAACAGTTGAAATCAAGATGAAGGCAAAGTTCATAGGTGGGTGTGGTCCGAGGAAGGGGGGCTAAACACACTTATTGTGGCGGAAACTACCACAGAAGCAGTTTTGAGTATTCTGCCAGGTCTGTCAGTCTGTCTGTTGACATATATTGTCACCGGGATAGCGTCACAACCATGTAACGTGTAGCCGTGGAAGTTTATATGTGTAGTTGACATAAAATTGAAGGCCAAGCTTGAAAATATGCTGTGGGCTCATGTAATGATGTAGCCATCACTACCAAGAAGTCATGGGTCAGCATGTGAACATGGTGACGGGTGTCGTGGCTGATGTGATCTCACCACAAGATGGTCTCTATTTTGATGGTTTCTGATCCTGTCAGCTGTGGTCTTTACGATCTCACCCTGCTGGGACAAGAGGAGTATCGGGAGCAGCTTGTCAGTAGTGTAGGAATAACTCTTTCTTATGGATACACACACACACACAGACATGTGATGGAAGACGCCTTGACATCCTCCCAGAGCTCCGTCTCATAGCAGCCTTCATCTTTCTCATCTCATTCTCGCACCATCGGTTCATTTCCTCCCCTCCGCCCTTCACTTGAAGTTGCCGTTAAGAAGGAAGCGCGTTGAGTTTTCATGCGTGCAGGTAGAAAAATAATCACAGATTTCCTTTCATCACAAAGTACAAACGCTTACATGCGTGTCATCTTGTTTATGTGTTTTAACCTAGCGCATATTTGTGTGCATGTGGCAATGTGGTGTGTGTGTGTGTGTGTGTTGCTGGTGTACATTAAACAGACGTTATGCCCGGCAGGCATGAGCTCAGAGATAAAAGTAAGTGTGTAGGTATGTGATTGTGTATACCTGTGCCCTCTTGTGTGTTTGAGTCTGTCCTTGATTCTCAGAACCAGAGGCCGGCTGGTTTTCATTCTTACCATTTAATCAGGGTCTGATTTACACCTGGGAGAACAGGTGAATGCAATTAACCACCAAGTAGGGAAAAAGCAGCAGTACTGCTGGTCCTAAGAAAGCGAACCTTTGTGTTCGTCGGCCTACAGTTCCACACAGCAATGTTAACGCTTAGAATATCAAAGCTAGAAAGCATCCATGTGTTTATGAAATGTAGCATTAAAGTTATTGGCTCTGGAAAGGCTGTGAGATGTTCTTTCAGTTGCCAATGAGGTGTGTAATCTTCCAACAAGCTAATGAGCTGTACTGATTTAATTAGAGTTAGGAATCCAGCGAGCTAACAGTTACCATAAGACGTTTTCACGCAAACTCCCGCATTCCTGAACAGTTCCAAGACGGCATAACCTTACATGGATATCACAACAGAGCCAATTCCGATGCCTCGGTAGTTCGAAGGCATGTACGCTGTCGCTCCGAGTCATACGGGGAAGAAACTATTCAGGATTATTTGAATATTTTTGACAAATGGTGAGCGTATATAAGATGTGGGGGACATCTGGTTGCTCAACATTCCTCGAAATGTAAGTAAAACTATCCTAAACGTTCATCCCAGTCCCGCCTAAAGCTGTTGTTGAACCATTTCAGCTCTTTTACAGGTTACAGTCTGAATTGTATGCTGAGTAATTATGTTTTTCTTGCCACATGGTGGGCATGGAAGCTCCTAACTGGTCAGATGAGGTGTCAGTTAATAGTTCAGAGGTTGGCAGCCATTTGAGGCAGCTCAATATTGCAATTTAAGGTATGTAGTGTTTTTTTTTTTTGCATTCACAGCCACTTTTGTCGCTATTTTGTCAACATAATGGATGGAATATTATGTTTTGAACTAAATATTTTACTGAAATGGATTCAGTTGACATTTGTGAATAAGAGAAGGCAGCTTTTGTTGGATTTTGATATACCACTGAAAACACCCAGATACTCCATCTATCTCTGTCTCTCTGTCTGTCCTTTCCACTGAGCAGGGGACGACACATGGAGCACATACGTGGCCTCGCTGTCACTTCATAAAATGCTCTTGCGCTATGCAGATGTGAAGATGGCATTAAAAGACAGCTGGACAGCAGTGAGGGATGCTATCAGTGTAATAAAGTCAAGACAGCAGAAAATAGACAGGACAGATAGGACGGACCAGGATGACGGAGGCTTAAGACGGATAAACTCGTCGCCAATACACAGAGCGAGGTGCAGAGGTGGAATTAGAGCTGGAGACAAAATGGAGAGCGGCCGGTAACAGAAGGACACACATACGAGGAAAAAAGGGCTGAGGAAGGAGATATTGCAGTAAGAGAGGAAGAGCCACGGAGACAAAGTGACATGCAAGCCAAGCAGACTCTCCTTCAGTCATCACTTCAACACCACAACACCACAAGCAACTGCGAAACACATGGGCCCGCTCAGGCTGCATAATGGCCTATTATAAGGCCGCACAGCCGAACATATGCACAGAAATCATCAGCATTCTGCAAAACATGTCCGAAGTGGATCAGACTTCAAAACAAACAATGCAGTACATGTGTATTTCTCACAGTCACTGCTCTGTTTTGACGACAAATATCTCCGCAGATCATGTGAATTTTGTGTCGCTGACGTACACAGACACACGTGCGAGTGTGTATGTGTGTGGAGTGGTGTCTCGGGCCGTGGCAGCGTCAGGAAATTCCACGGGATGTTTTCAATAAGGCCGGGCAGCGGCAGCCAGAGAACTGGCAAATGAAAACCTGCTGAAGCACACCACAGAACTCCAACAACACACTGCCTGCCCTCGCAGCAAAAAAAAAAAAAAAAGACAACTGTGCGCGTACTTGTGTATAAAAAAACGACTGTATGTTTATTGTTTGCGTGCGATCGAGAGGGCGAGAGCGACCGTGGATGCATTTTTTGCCGTGCGAGTGATGGAAAAAAAAGTGCATCGAGGCTCGTGTCTGTTTACAGTGGAGCAACAGAACAAGTGTCCAATATGTGTACGGCGTGTCTGCGAGCATGCTCTCCCTTTACTGCTATCATCTGCCGCTGCTGTGTCATTCGGTCCAAGGGGAAACAGTGATGTGTTCACTTGGCCTCACGCAGAACGCTAACGTCATTACATAATGCTGATAGTAATAGTAAACAGCAGTGACCACAGTGGTTTGAAGGAACAGGATGAGAGCCTGTGAGGAGACGGAGGCAAAGACGATGGAAAAGCTGAATCGCAGTTTTAGATAAATATTCAATCAGTAACACAATGTGGCTCGTTTCAGCCAAAACATCCCCCCCCACCACCATTTTTTTAAAGTCTGTACACTAAGCTAGCTGGCTGGCTGCTGGCTGTTCATAACAGACAGCTGTGAGAGTGGGATCAATCGTCTCGTCTAACGCCAAGCGACAAAGCGAAACGGCTTATTTTGCTAAATGTCAAACAAGGAGACAAACACACAGCCTTTACATATTGTTACTTTATGATGTTGTTATGGCTAATGTGTTAGCATGCCTACACATCCAGCAGATAGAGCAGTGTTGCCTTAAAATTAGCTTATTTTGGGGGGAACAGAAGTTGTAATTGTCTAATATTACATTAATGCAAATGTGTGTCATGGTGACGTAGTGTGATGTCAAGAGGTCACGGCATTAAAGGTGTAACTACTGACGCGGTGTGTCAGGCACTTCAGGACCAGTGTTTTTCTGTGGGAGAAAGGAGCTCCTGTTGTGGAGTTTGGGCTTTTTGACTTTCAAGACCTTTTACGTGCAAAAGAACCTTGTAGAACCCTGAAGAAAAGGAAATTGGACAGAATGGAAATCCTCCAATTTTCAGTCTCCTTTAGCTCTGGTTTAGCCTCCACGAGCCAACAATATCTACATTAGCTGCTTGCTTTCCTCACTTCTGTAGCTAATTGCTAACTTTGTCAACTGTTACTAGGCTGGTAGCATACTATATATATATATTTATTTTTTTTTTGTTGTTGGTTTTTTTGCTAAAAAAATGTTGCTACTGCCTATAAAATGTGGGGAATTAAAACTGTAAACCAAATAAACCAGATACTGTAAATGAGGTTTAATAGCTGCCTGGAGCAACCTCTTTAATATTACATGTAGTTAAAAAATAAGCAACAACAAGTAATTAGTGCAGTTTTACTGATGTATTGTAGGCTTACAGTGATGGAAACTCACTGCATGAGAAGTCAAAATATATGCTACATTACCGACTCAAACAGAGAGACTGAAGTTGAGTGAGCTGCTTCTGTGGACCATCAATATCATAAAATCTTGGCTCCGACATTGGTCTCCAGTAGAGACTAATACTGCTCAGTCAGTCTCTTTTATACTGCCTGGGGTAATTCAATTATGCCTGCTGGAGCTCTTTTACCTCTGTAATTTGTATTAATAACCTGTTGGTGAAAGTGAGGAAAATAAAGAATGTCTGTTACAACATGTGCGTGCATGCAGATGTGTGCAGGACGGGGGGGAAAAAGAGACAGAAACCGCTTGAGCAAGTACAAAAGCATACATTTAGCACACAAAAGTACTTGTGCCACAGGAAGGTGTAGGTGTACAGCGAGAGGAAAGGGGGAGGCTGGGAGGCAAGGTGCTGAGCTGAGCAGAGATGGATTTCCTGCCTGAACCACTTTACACACACGCCGTATAGTTTAATTACCCTGCGAAAAAACTCCTGGACGGACTTCGACATCGGTTACTCTAGAGGGCCGTGACCTGAGCGCTGCCCCGGCTCTTTCCCGACAGTCCTGTTTTCCTTCTGCGCTCTGGACAAGGTTCAGGCTGGAAGTGAAGCGGTCCAAAGGGAAACACTGCTAGAGGGGCCATTAATATTTATCTCCTGCATGGCAGAAATGCAACCAGATAAACACAAAAACAGCTACTTGACATGAATAGACACAAACAAAGCAACAGAGAGAGAGCGAGAGAGAGAGAGCGCATTGGCCTGTCAGACAAACAGCTGGATCACGTTATGATTATTCCATTTTATAATCCACAAGAAAAGGCCGCATGAACCAACGCACGTCATGTTAATGTGATTTTTGAGATCTAACCATAAAGATTGGATTTTTATGTGATCTCATTATTGTACGCCCACATTTGGCTTCAAATCTGCTGTTATACATCTCCCCAGGCTGTATTTATTTTGAAATATGTCTGGACAACCTTAGTCTGGACACCTCCTGTCCTCTTCATTACTCAAAATACGCATTGTGTTGAGATTGTAATCAGACTTGTTCACAAAGCAAACCTCACCACTTCCACAACTTATACTTTTTTTTAAAAAAATCTTCGAGTGCAGTCAGATTTCTGGGAGTCCAGGCCGTCACTTAATACATCCTGGCATCATTGGATGATAAAATTTCATGGCTGGTTACGGCCAAAGGGAAACTGGGACCAGCGGGGACAGTTACAGGACCGTAAAGGCATGAGTCAGCATCCTAAAGACAGAAATAATAGATGAGAGAAAGGAAGCTTTGTGATTAGAGCATGGGAGAGACTTTATGAAGGCTGATTTATGAAGCCTTTTGTGTCTTGTTTTTCGTAAATCTGCCCAGTTTGTCATCAAAGACACAACTTGTGTCTATTCAGCCAAGTATATAGATCTCTCTCCTTCTTCTGTAATAGAGGGAGACATGATAAGTGTGGTGGACAGATGTTCAGCTGGATTTACTAACTGTCACTACAAGATCAGCTACACATTTTTGCTTGTATATTGTGGAATTAGCGTTTTAATAACCTGTATTCTATACGGATCTGCAGTGAATTAGCTACGAGTTTTTACTGTGTGGTCATACAGTTGTAATGTTACATTCACTGCGCTGACACGACGATATGGCATCGGCTCTCATGCCTCCCATTTGGCTTTTCTAAAAGTCTTCTCATTTTATAGTTTCCATTTAATTTATTCTCGATTTCCTGAAAAGTGCATTTAATGACTTCCAGTGCAATAGTTTATCTTCCTTAAACTCATTTTAATTTGATCAGTATTTTTTTTCCAGTGATTGCAGTCTTAGTAAATGTTTCTGAAATACCCGTAACACGCTGTAATTGATATATATTTCTTTTTTTATTGCGCGTTTTTGATTTCAATCTTCGAGGTTCTCCTTGAATGAACCTAGGAGGGCAGCCTAAGTAACCAGTGACTTAATTAGCTTCTGCTGTTGTAAATCAGACACTAATTACATGCAGATTGCGAGCGCAAAATTGGATGAACGTGCTGCACGAATTTCCCCCTGCTCTTTCATGTAAATCTGGCCCTCATTGACTGTATCTGCTCTGCCTTCCCGAGGCCTTTACTGGGACGACTGTGTTTACTGTATGTGTGTGTGTGTGTGCGCGCAGCAGGGTATGACTGTAGTGGCTCGTATCACCTCACACTAGCTGTCAGGTCTCTCGCACACACTGCAGCCTGTAGGTGACCCGACACACACGCTCACCTCCCCTCTATCCAGGCCAGGTTGGACACACGTGGAACGCTAACACATAGCTGCCTTCCTGATGTGCAAACATTCAACAGAGCGCAACCTGGGAAACACAAGCGCCTGTCTTGTTAACGCGAAACATGCGACCTTTCGTAGTCCCTGTTAGTTCACTTCCAAATTGGCAGAGATTCGACGGTTTTGAACACTGTTGCACACCATCGTATCATTATCTATCCCGAGTTAAAATGCGGGCAAGGAACCGTCGGTAGTCTGCTCAATGTAAGCTGACAAAGTCCAAGACTCAGCAACAGTCACGTATTTATCCGCAGATGATTGCTTGGCTGAACACCGTCCTATTTCTCAGCGCTTCCCTATTCTCATCCCAAGAGCTGCCCAGGAAAACAAGCTACGTTAGCAAGGGAATTTTGACTCGAGTGCTTGGATGTAAGTACATTCAGACTTCGTTTTGTTGTCTTTATCTCGAGGGAATCAAAAAGTCATTTAATCATAACCTACAAGTCCAATTTAACTTTCCACCCTCTGTGCTTTAGTTTAAACTCAGCTCTCACACACAAGTGGAGTGCTGCGTCAAAGCTTTCACTTCAACTTCAAGGGACAGGTTAGCCTGAAAACAAAAAAAAGCATATTTACGTTTAGTTTATTTTACTTTCTACCATAAATACCTTTCAACCCGCGGGTTGGTGTTCATGACCCGACTCCTTGGTCGAGAACCAATGACCTAGTTTTGGTGTGAGTTGCTGAGTTTTGGAGATATCAGCCGTAGAGATGTCTGCCTCGTCTCAAAGATAATGGAACTAGATGGCTTGTGGAGCTCTAGGTGCCCAAAAAGTAAAAAGTAATTCGCAACAACCCAACAAACTCAACAGCCTCCGCCAGTGACTTTACATGCTGGACTGTATGCATCACCGGGCTCTGAGGTTCATCACAAACTGTGGTTTTCTTACTCATCACTGTGTGTGGTACTTGAAAGTGAATCGGCCTGCGTTAGGTGCGGGCCACCTCAGTCACTGGTATGTGTTTATTTACAAATCCTCTGCAAACTTCCTATTAACTTATCTTCTCTTTAAAACTTGAAAAATGTAAAACAGAGTCTTGACATTTTGCTATTTGTTGTTCCAAAAGTCCAAACTGAGTTGGGAAAGAAAGCTTTTTAGGTTTTCAGCACCTACTGCGTGGAGCAATTTACAGACTGAATTAAAACGTCAGAATATTGTACCACCTCATAATTTCAAAGCTATGATGAAATCCATTGAGTCCAAGTTGTCTGTGTTCAAATGTTTTATCTGATAGTGTGTACGTGGATATTTGTGTTGTTACTCTGTGTTCAGTTGTGCTGGCCAGGTCTTCCTTGTAAAAAAGATCTGTGATCTCAACAGGACGAAATAGACCCGGTTAAATGGAGGCACACAAAAAAAAACAGTAATGTATCTTTCCAGAAATCATGAAACAGTTTCATGTAGGAACTATTTTCTTTCTCCTGAGCTACACGTGGCAAGTCAATCACCACGCAGAAGGAAGTGTGTGCATACTTACAGACAAGAGGCTTGTGCTCGTGGCAGAACAGGATGTAAACATTAATGGCATGCAGTGTGTTTTGACAGAGGACAACAAAATTGTCTCCCGGCTGTCTTAGGAAAATGTTTTCACATCCCATCCATCCGTGCAGGGATTAAACAATAAAACATTGCTAACATCTTGTAATGGGAAACATGACTGTTTTTTTCTTTACTTCCTCAGTACTCTCCAACTCCCAACTCCTCCGTGCTTTTTTTTTAGCCCGAGGAGTTAGACTTGGATCGTTTGCTTTCTGAGGTCAACGTGACTTTGTGCGTAACAGGAGGGGGACACATCATCAAGACTCGTTATTTCATCTACGTACACCTCAGAGAAACGCCACTTATTAAAGTGCTGTTTCGCAAATTCCTGCCTCCATCATAGCACACATGCTATCTTACAGTGTTCGGTCCACGGACACACACATGGCAGCTGGATGGTGCAACAGCAGCCTTGTCCAAACAGCACAAAGAGCAGAGGGAGCAGAAATGCTCAGAGGAAGGACGCAGGCATCCAGCATTAATCAAACACTGGCACACACACACACACACAACCTCACACACGCACACACACGAACCCTAGAGGCGGTACCACCCATTTTCGGATGCATAAGCGCAGACACACAGTCATACAGTAAACAGACACCCACCCACCACCTGCTTTTGTGGGCAAACACAGTTACATGTATGCGTATGTTGATGCACGCACACACTCACACACAGAGACACACACTTCCCTCAGGACACACTACACCATTCAGGAAACATTAGCAGCATTAGCCAGGAATGCTAATTGAAACAAACAGCTCATGGTTTCTTCATTTCTGAGGTGGGAGCTGGCTGTAATTGAGACTTCTGTGCGTGTGTGTGTGTGTGTGTGTGAGAGAAAGACAGAGGTGTGTGTTTGTGTGTGCGCGTATTTGTGTGCGTGCGCGCATGCGTGTTTGTGTGTGTATACGTGTTTTTCATGCCAGAGATCTGGGAACCATTGTACACTATTATTCTCCTGCTTTTTCTCCAGATTTGCTTTCAAACACGAAGGAGAGCAAATTGTTCACCATAAACACACATTAGCGCTGACAGGATCAGTGTTCCGGACCAAAACAAACCTGATCTCGCTTTCACTTCACAATTACATGTTAACACACACTCTCAGCTCCAATCAGAATGAATTTGGAAAGACCCCATCTAATGCAAAAATAGAGACTCGCGTTAGAGTTGCTGCCATGTTGGATACTCATTTTGTTCGGCCTTCAGAGAGACACCACATACCCAGCATGTTTAAAGGTCAGCTGCTGTGGCAAGGGCAAGAAACTCATCCCCCCTGCAGTGCTCGAGACTCCCTTACCTGCACCAAAAGCGAAAAAGTATGTCTGGTTGGGGTTTCTCTGCAGCAAGGCGGACACGCGGCGAGCCATTCGCTCGTTGCGTTTGTAGATGAGCTCCTGGCGGAAGTAGCTGTCGATCTGCAGGGCCGTCATGCGGTCGTGGGCTGGCAGGGAGCTGTTGATGAAGTGAGGCAGCTGAGAGAAAGTGAGAACATTTTAATGGTTAAAATCCGTGGCAGAGTAAAGCCGTCACGAGTCATTTACATCAAACGCACAAAAAGAAAGAGCTGGTGTGAAAGAAATCGACAGGGATAGAAAATGAGAGGGATGAAAGAGGAGGACTGAATGGGGGTGTTGGTGACAACCTGGCAAATGTGTGGGCCCGTGTGAGTGTGAGACCTGGCAACCAGGAGTGTTTGTGATGTTACGCCTGACAGAAAATGACCAATGTCTGCACAAGCTGGCGTTTAAATGAGACGGCATCGATGAACGAAGGAGAGAGGGAAGTGTCAACACTATGGCTGTGTGAGCACGTTTTTCTTAATGTGACACTAATGTGGTTATATATGTGTGTGTACAGCACATCCACCAGTGCGAGCGTGTGAAAGTGTGTTTAATTGCTTTGTGATTTATTAAGAGCCAGACAGGCAGAGACAGTCCGTGCTTCGTTCCACTCTTGGCTGCGTCGCTGAATTCAACAGGCTGTTAATCTGTGAGGATGAGCGGGGTCGGACGTGGGGTAGTCTGCGTTTGGCACCGGGGTCTCAGCCGTCCAACTCAGACGCACACAGTCTCACTTTCTCTGTCTTAAGTTCTTTTGCTTCCTCTCAGGGTATCACTGAACCTGAATTTGACTTTTTCTGGCTCTTTCGCTTGATATATATGCAATAAAGTATGAAATATTGGAGATAGGTGAAATCCCAGTACACCCGAGTGCGTCCATTCAGTCGGTTCGCTCTTCCTGGCATGCTGTCTGCTGCCAGTAAAAAATACGTCTTTTCCTAACTGAGGGCTGTTTATACTATTGTGGTGCTAAAATTCTTTTCCATGTGTTGTACTTCCTGCTTTGGGGTCCAGAGTTCAGATTCACACTTCAGTTCATTGCACTTTTATTGCTTTTTGTCTCTACAATATAAATGTATATATTTATACATACATATTAGATATATATTGTCACAATTTACACAAAAAGGACCCAAACTCAAGACATTCACAGCCACAGGAAGGTAAAGAACAAAAAGCAAGCTTTATTGAGCTGATGTCCCAAAATCCCAATATCCAAAAGCGCAAAGGAAAATACCAAAGTGATACAAACACTGAGGACAAACCACAAAACCACAAGGAACAAATCGGGAACAAAGGAAACACACGAGGACCGGGGAACAGGCACAGGATGAAAACAGACAAAGACTGAGGGGACAACACAGACTTGAATACAAGCTAAATTAACAAGGGGATTAGGAGCAGGTGGAGAGATGACGGGAACAGGGCTGATGTGAGACAGGTGTGGGGGGGATCAGGCTGAGGAGGAACACAAGAGGGAAACAGAACACAGGGAACAACAGGTGAGCAGGAAGTAGAAAGTGACAACAAGACACAAACAAAGGGATGTAAGGAGGATGTAATTACAAAATGAAACAGGAAATCAACAAACCAAAAACCAAAACCATGACATTTATATTCTTTCAATCATTATTTTTGTCCTTGTTTTTCCTGATGATGAGCATTTCAAATACACAGTATAGATGCACAATTGAATTTTTGCTGACAACCAATACAACAATATGGCTTTCTGGCCAGTTATCAATGCCGATACCAATCCTTTCTTATCACATGTACAGAACTAAAGCTCATCTTATCGGCCTGTCTAATTGGTAGTAAGGTTCATTTTAAAGCTTTTATTGGCCAACACAGACGACGTGCGGACCTTTATCGTGCACCTCTGGGTTTTGTAAATGCTTAATGTTATGTAGAAAAAGTGTCAGAGCAGTTTGGCTCACCAGCTACAAGGAGGGTTCAATGGGCTCTACTGCCTGTCACTCTCTAAAAGTCCTTCTGTCACCTTCCTTCGCCGGTGTCTCATCTGAGCAGCAGTACATCTGAGGGGTCTTCCCAGGTCAGAAGGAAAGATTTGAGTTGATGTGGTACAGCAAGTTTTTGTGTTTCCATGTGTGTTGGAGTGCACATATGCATATGTGTTTAATCTGGAATTGTATTTAAGTGTGACGAGAACACACATTTATACATGCAGTCGCTGTCTAGAACTGAGTTACAAGTTCACACTTCGGTAGACCAGCTGCAAATGGTGCATAAATCAGTGTGTGTGTGTGTGTGTGTATGTGTGTCTGGCGGGGGGGGGTGTCTGAATACTCAATACATGGGGGGATTTATTGTACCACATGTGAACAAGGTGCTGCTCTCCAGCATCCATCCAAAATCTATCGCATTTTCTCTCACTCCCCCGACTGCTCCTCCTACGCGCCTGTTTCACATATTGGTTGAGAGGTTCTAATTCATACATACGTCAGATATTTAGTTATTTCATTTGTGATTCCCATTAAAGGGAAATCCCCCAATTTTCACATCAATGTCAGGGGTAGTACTGCGTATGTGGAAGGAGTAAGAAAGTCCACTTATCAGCCCAGTCCTTGAAGCTAGCATCTCAAGTTTATATTGAGCACTATGACCATACCACACCCCAATTTCTGATGTAACAGTGTTGCATTTTGGGTAATGTAGGCCCCAAGTTTTTAAAGAGACAATAAACCTAGTTCGACTGCATCGATTTTTTTTTTTTTTTTTTAAAAACCATCCATTGTGACAGTTGGCATTGTAGCTAAGTTGCACTGTGGGTAATGTAGGCTCCAGGTTTTGAAAAGGAAAAGGAAAGTGTGGAATAAAAAAGGCGATTTCTCTGGTTCTGTTGTATCGATTTTGATAATTTGTTTTTAAAATACCTATAATGAGTCCAACAGTCTTTTAGGAGTGCAATGCAGTGGCGTGCCTTTCAAAACCTGGCACCTACATTACCCACAATGCAACTGGATTGACATCATTGGAAGCAATTTATCAGATCACATGAATCTTCCTCTGGAGCCACAACGCCGCACAACTCCCCAAAACCTGTAAACGTACTTTTATGTGGAAAATAGATGGAGTTCCCCTTTAACTTACAAAGATAAAATAGTATCTACAGGTTACTTTCAAATGTTACGATTATAGTCAAAGCTTTATGTGTGTGTTTTTTTATATCACAAACCATTTACAGTAAAATGAGTGTGTCTTTTCAATGGTATCTGCCTCTATAATGCAAACTTAATATGCTCAGAGTAAACCTGTGATAGAGAAAGGTCCCTGGCCCCGCTGGAAACATAATGAGGTTATCTGCTAATTGTTTGGGAGGTGGTTGTCAATTTCAAGACCTGATCAAATCCAAATCCCGTTCTTTTCTACAGATACAGTTACTCAGTGTGAAATTAAAGCCAGAGCGAAATTAAATAAGTGTCATTCACACAGATATCAGTAGCCTAAAGTCTTGTACCTATCTATGTTTTATCAGGATGAATGAACCAGGTTCATCCAGACTGACAGTTGCTCATGACTCACTGGTAAAATGAAGCAGAGTTGGACGAATACGGAGGAAATAAGTTACAGAGAGAGAGAGGTGGAGAAGGAGTGCTTCATCATTGCTCCGACGAGTGAGGATAGCGTGAGTGTTTCGTGACGAGAGTAAAAAGTGTGCGGTCGGAGAGGGGTCAAGGTGGGAGTGTCGCGGTAAATGCAGATAACTTATCACGGCAAAGGCCATTAGCTGCTTTGTATTCCAACCTGCGCAGGAAATGTGGAGTGACAGGGAGATATTTCCTCCCTTCCTCACTACTGGTATCGCTCTGCACTCACTCGCTCAGTCAGTCCGTCCTGCCAGCAATTGACTCTTCCATTCATTCTTTATGATTTGGCTCTTTGTAGTCATTTTTTTTCCTTTCATGTTCTTATACCTTATTCCTTTACTTTCCTTTCCTTTCCCGTCTTCACGCTGATGTCGCTTGTTTCCAGCTTGTCTTTGCAGAGTTTTTTGAATCTGAACCTTGGTTGTCGAAAAGCATTAACCTGCCCTGCACCGTTCTGCTGGGCCTCGCTGCTCTGGAGCCCATCATCAGCCTTTTTCTAATATGATGAAGGTTGAACTGTCTGAGGCCTCTGGATTACGTCCTAATCTATCAAAAAACACCTGCTCTTTTACAGCACCGAGCGCTCACACACACAGACACAAACCTGCTATAGATCACCAGGAGGCAGGCACCACAGTCAGGAGTCTGATTGCTCTAGCATGTGCTGGGGAATGTTAATACATGTTATTATGACACGGGGAGCAGGGGTACACTGGTATGATTCAAAGCTTCTCATGCAGGAGACGAATGTAGCAGCGGCTCCAGGTTGAAACTGTGGCTAACAAGCCCTTCATGGCCCCCAGAGAGTCAGAGACGGATAGACGCAGATAATGAGGGAGGAAAAAAAAGGGGGATATCTGTGTGTCTTTTGTAAAGTGGAGTGTCTGAACAGTAAGTTGTGCGTACTTTCTCTTGCTTTGTGTGTCTCCAGTGTAAACGGTGTGGAATCTCTGCAGCCGAGCGCTGAGTTGAGGTTACATGGTGCGTTAGCTTTAATGAGACTTGAGGATCAGTGAGGGAGGTTGACACGGCATAATTGACTCGCGAGGAGGGCTTTCGAGTAAATCTGCATTCGAGGGTGGAGAGGGTGGCGCCGATGTACGTGTGTGCGCACTATATACTGAATGGCCTTTTTGACAGCGAGCGGTGCTGGGTGTGATGACTGATGAGGAGGCCATCACTGAAGCAGCGGAGGCTATGTTGGGAAACACTAAGTTAAAGGAGGTCGGCCGGTGTATTTACGGCCGAGTCCAGAGCTATTAAAGTGTCAAACTATCAAGTAACTTTGAGGTTGAGAGGAGATTAAGACGGCAATGTGCAGTTTTGTGGAATTGATGTGCGAGCCTAAAAGTTTGAGGCGATGATAGCGTAATGGCAGACAAGTGGGTATGAGTGGGCTGCCAGCTCAAATCGTCGGTCTGACAGATTGGGGTTTTTGAAATACCGTTACAAATGTTTTTGGATTGAAGCTGCAAGTTTCTGACATTTTTGTGTGAATATTTTGATATGTCAGAAACAAACAAAACCCCCAAAAATCTAAAAGATTCACCTTCACTCCAAAATAATTTCATTCTTGGCAGAGAGTAAAAGCCTCTGAAACGTTTGGACTAAAGGAGAATTTCTTTGGCCCTTAAGCGAATACAGGAGGGAAAAGTAGAAGTTTATGTGGTACCAACGGTGCGGAGATGTTTTCTGGATGGTCCCTGTGTCAGAGCACATGGAACACTTGGCAAGCGGACTACAAGTTGGATCTTAAAGACCAATCATACACTTGTCATGTTTTATGACCAGGAAACCAGCCTCTCTGTTGCAGAAACAGCAACGGATGCCTGCGTACGATGACCCGTTTTATAAATTAAAGTCAACCGTGAACCGTTCATCGTCCGTCTTTTTGAACTGATAGAGTGAGGGGTGGGTATTTGGGTGAAACCACAGGTGTGAATCATTTGGTATAATCATACAAACAACCACAAATGGACAAAACATTGAAAACTTTAAAAAATATTGTAACATGTGGAATTGAGAGTAACTGCTAACAAAGTAAAATGCTGATTTTTGTTACCCCGCACCTGCCATAAAGGTATGTGTTTGATTGACGATGGGCTTTATACGATGATTGCTTCCACCTTCCTGACACCCGATAACTGGTAGGGGCCATTATGGGGCCAATATTGTGTCGTCTGACAATATTGCATTGTGGGACAATATTGTGTTGTCTTAGTAACTTGTTATGTGACACATTTTGGTTACAATGTTACGTAACCCCCTCCCACAAAAAAAAAAAAAAAAAACAGCTTGCTAGAAGCCTTAAGACATTTCCAGCAGTAATTGGGGGAAAAATGGCAGCAAATATTAAATATTTTGGACTTTTCGACAAAGAGCAGTAATGGCGTTTAATCGCTCAGTGTGCCGGGCAAGAGGTTCATACTGTTTTTATGGTCTTTGTGTTGCCCTTTTTCCAAAATCAGCTGTTTTTATTCACAAGCTGCAAAAGTAAACACAGTCTCAGCTAACAGACAAGTGGCTCATGAGCGACTGGACTTTTGACCGACCTGCGAGGTGTCGTGGTTGAAGATGATGGAGCTGAGGTCTCCACAGTTGTAGTGGGTAATGAGGTCTTCAGTGGTGTACGAGCCCTGCAGGCTGCCTGCTCGGACGCCTTCGTGCTGCAGCAGCGTCTGGTTCAAGGCAAACAGCACCTGCAGGGAGGGAGAGACAGACAGACAGACAGGAAGGGTGCTTTTACTTTCTGCATCCACAAACTCATTTCTCTGCGCTCTGTGCTGTGGAGGAATTTGCAATGAGGGGGGAGAAGCTGTGCGAGCATGGCCAGTGTTCCTCTTTAAAATATACTGTATAATGTGACCTTAATGTACAATGAAGCCGTTATTCCCCACTGTCGGTGAAGTTTCTTTTGCAGCATTTTCTATTCGGGATATTTTCATACACTTTCCATACGGGCTGACTGCAGGTAAAAG
The DNA here is from genome assembly GCA_039737535.1 of Lagodon rhomboides. Classification (NCBI taxonomy): domain Eukaryota; kingdom Metazoa; phylum Chordata; class Actinopteri; order Spariformes; family Sparidae; genus Lagodon; species Lagodon rhomboides. Next base: position 13,301,730 of record CM077789.1, on the reverse strand, counting down.
CAGACCACAAAAGACATGGCAAAGCTCCACTGACTTTCCTCTGAAGGAGGGAGAAAACAGGGGAAGAAAGGGCGAGAGAAAGGGAGAAGGAGAGAGAGAGACCCTGTAAAAAATAACCCGTCCCTCTCTCTCACCAGGCCGGGGTGCCGTAAATTTACAGCACCCATTAAAATCAAAAGTAAACCCTCTTTAGAGAGAATTTATAGCGTGCAGCCGCCAGCCAGCACAACGACTCCACAGCTGTCCTAGACACCAGGGGTTAACCTCCCTGCTCCCGCCCTCTACAATCCCACGCCACCTCTGACTGGCCTGGCAGCCGGGACCAAGTTGTCAATCACCCCTTAGCTCTCTTACACGAACCAGAGGTGTGTTTTTTTTGTTGTTTTTGCATGCAGCAGATTACACACAGTTCTACGCTGAGCCCAGTAAGACAGTTTCAGCCGACTTGATTAGACTCAGCTCATCATATCTTCAAACCGCACCAGCCTGATCCGTGACTATGATCCTAATTACTAAGAAACCTGACTAGAGCTTCGGAAAATACTGCAGGGAGAACGTCAGCATCCGAGCAGCGGGTGATTTGTGGAGCAGCTTAAGACCGATACAGCTGCGCAACTGATTGAGCCCGATGTCAAAAGTCTAGCTCGTAACTCACGCAATTAAGTAATGTTTTTGCAATCACAAATGCCCATATCGTGCATATTGAATGTTTCAACTCCAGGTAACCTTTACGCAGGGATAATCACAACCAAAGCTCTAAGCTCAACCTTGTGACTCTCTCTCTCTCTCTCTCTCTCTGCCTCTCTCTGAGGTCATTGTGTTTGCTAACCAGTCTTGTGGGCTCATTTTGGCTTTAGCGGCACTTGTTTCATAATGCAAAGAGACAACTGACGAGCTAAAGGCATGAATTACTCTCACATTATCCACTCTATCTCGCTCCACTTTCACTTCAGAAGTGTGTCCACCCTCCTCTCAGCTCTCTACCGGCGCTGGATCCCCGAGCTCTTCCTCCTACTGTACAACCAAGAACTGAGTCTGATCTGATTTATTCTTTTCCACGTTCCACATGATCCAGAAATGGCTCTCGACCGTTTCAGTCCTCAAAGAATATGACTTTGATGCTTTTCTCAGCTCATACCTCAGCCCTGAAGCCCCCCTGCTGTTTGAGTAACGACACTTTACCTCATTTCTGTTTCCATCTCTCATGGGATTATTTTATTGCTCTGAATTTGAGGTCATGTGGAGGTGTGATGCCAGGCCCAGACAGGCTAATACCTGCTTGGTGGCTAACTAGCCACAGTAGCTAATTCTGCCTCTACAGATGCTGATTCTGTGCCAGTAAGGTGCCACTGCCCCTCGTCCTTGACCCACAGGGCTCTTCGCCACGTCTCGAGGGTTTTTCCAAGAGAAACACCAGAGCAGAGATGCCTGGGCAGAGTCAGGGGGCTGGAGCTGGCAGAGCACACACACCTGCCAGGCTGTTTGTAACGCTGCCAGCCCCAGTAGTTTCCCTTTACATGGCAAACTGCGCCAGACACGACAGACCGGAGGGTGAGTGCAGGAGAGGATGCGTGGCGAGAAGGGAGGGTGTGTGTGCGGTTGGTTGTGTTGTTAAGGGAGTTGTTATTTCAATATTGTCTGTCTCCCGGGGAAAGAACATCTCTGCAGCTGTAACCATGGCGCCCGAGTTTGTGCTGGGCCGAATGAAAGAGCACGTCAATCACTGCGGGGGAGGCTGAGGGGGAGAGAGGAAAAATGCAAACATTCCCTATGTGTGTGTGTGCGCGCGTGCGTGTTTATGCATACGTGTGCACGCACGCATGCATGTGTTGACTGACAGAGTGGGTGTTCTCATGCTGAAGTGGTCCACTCACCCTGACAGACTGGCTCTTTTACAAGCGAGCCTTTACAGAGTAACTTACATCGACACGGTTCCCCACACAGTTTACTACTGCAGGTTTTTATTCCTCGTCTCATCTAATACATGCGTGAGAAACTCCCATTGTAATTTAATGAAAGCTTTATAAGAACAAAGCTGGAAGGAGCGGAGCACTCGGATGGTCTTGGAAACCCACGATCAGAGAGCAGGCCTCCAAAAATTCATTAGTGAGCTTTGGAGGGAAAATAAAAAGAGGGCAGGGTGCAGGAGCAGGAGCAACTTGAAAAAAAAAGAAAAGAAAAAGGAAGTCATCAGACGGATCTTTTATGCTTCAGAAAATGTCATTTATCAACATGTGTGTGCATTACAGCTATTGACCTTGAAGTGCGTTAAATCCTGGCTGTTTGCTAGCAATAGCGTTAGCTTGTTTGAAGGTTTTACGGGTCTGAAGCGTGAGTAGGTGCCGATGACAAGGTGCTGGAGCCGAGAAAGCTCACTCTTGTCGACTACATCACTCCCCTATTATACCTCCTTAAATCTGAGTCGGAGAATGTGAGTGATGGATCGAGCTAAAGGGCTCCGGGCTGCGATACAACAGAAGGAAGTGTCAAACCGTGGAGGCCAAATGCTGAACTCTGGAAAAGAGGGGAAAATATAATACCCGGGACTACTTTTTTTACTCGACAGCTGTAGGAGTAAAATGATCTTCGTTAATCATTAATGGAAGGCACGCAGCTGTTAATACACAGATCAAGAAGAAAAATAAATAAATAAAAAACTAACACTGTCTCCATCATGTTCACTTTCTCCGAGCTTCTCTTCTAATTGCTCTACCCATTACTCATTTGTTCTCTCTAGGTTGTGGTAAAACAATGAGGGGCATATTCCACAATCCTGCAAACTGACTAAAAAAAAAAGAAAGAAAGAACAAAAGGAAGGGAGGATTAATAGTACAAGGAAGACAGAGAGCAAAGAACAAAAGCCTGAGAGAGCTGAAAGTGTGAAAGAATGGTAGAAGACAAATAAAGCCTTGTTCTCAATGAGGAGCATGTGCTGTGCAGATGGTGATTCTTCTCTGTTTGCACGGTGGAGTGTTTGGGTTAGGTGGTGCACACAGTGTTTGGGTACTGGGTATGACGGGCAGTCAGGTGCATGAAAGCTTGACGTGACTGCCAACGTCAGGCAGGAGCTCTCAGAGGGTTTGTTAATTCACATATCTCAGTCTGTCTCCCAGCTTTATTGAAGTTATTTCTCTCAGTACACCTATCTCTTTTCAAAGATTATGTATCAGGGCCATTGTAGGTTTAAAAGAAAATACAGAGCCGAGGGAGGGGGGTAATATTCAGAGACAAAACTCACACATTTGTATGAGATTTTAAGGAAATTCTTTGAGAATAAAGACACAAATTTCCAGGAAAACACTCCAAATTCAAGTGTTTTGCTATTGACCCACACCGTATCGACGTCGCCCCAACACAGATCCCGTCGGCTGTCATTAATTATGTCAGCGATGGATGATCCAATCGAGTTAGACGCTGCAATGGGATCTAGCGACAAGGAAATACTTGTGATTTTGGCTCAATTATCAACAATTATATCCAGAATTTGAAGAATTTGCCCATTAACAGTGATATTCTGTTGTCCATGTTATGTTAATGTGCTTCCTGATGCACAAAGGCTATCGCCTCATCCAAGTCAGCAAGTTGTTTTTCTTCTGAATGGGCTCAATTCGCTGCAGGGTCTCTTCAAAGTCTAGATTCTTGATATTAAATGGTATTAAACCTTTATAGCTTCATAATCTCAGAGGATATTTGAGGTTTTTATTTCTTGTTTGTTGTAAATTTAGGACTTAATTCTCAAAGATCTAAAAGAGTGTAGAAAAGAGTTTTCTCTCTAAAAATCTTACCATCCTCCCCCTAAAATGGCCCTAAAATGCTGCTGTCTTTTTCTTTGTTTTGCTAAATCAATTCTTATCCATTCTTAATTAGGTGCTCGGCAATATGACAGCAATACTGATCACGCTGGCTTCCAATGTAGGAAATCTGTTGGATTGTGGTACCGCAAACCTTCTGTGGTTAGTGTTCTTTTGTTGCAATGAAGCAGCTTCTATTTGAGACCCCTGGTCACATGACTGCGACTTCGTGCAGTGCCTATAACAAGTTATTTTCCTCTGTAAGCTTCTTGTTTCGTTGTACTAGTTTTAGAAACCTTCACATGTAAAGTTATCCAGTATTTCACAATTAAAACAGCAAAGATTTGGGAAAAGTTGGAAAAGACTCAGAGTCATGCTGGCAGCTCTGCGAGGCTTTAATAACGCACACATTGCACAGTGGTGCTCTGAGCTTAACTCTGATGTTGGCTTGCTGACCTTATCTTCGTGACAGAAAGCACATTTCCTTATTTCTCTGACTAATGGGTAAAGTGTGGTCTTAATTCTATAAAAGCGCAATTGAGATGAAATCGTAACTATCAATCAAATATGGTGCTGTGCTTTTGGGGATTTTTGCCAGACATGAATGAATTTATCAGCAATCAGTCGATGCTTAAAAGCTTTACAGCATCTTTGAAGACAGACCGTCTCTGTGTCTCTATCTCCGGTCATTCAATCAGCCCCCTGATAAAGAAAACAGTCCAAACAGTTTCAGGGTGGCGCGTTCCCCTCGACCGCTCTCGTCTCCCTGAGAGCCGCTTGTGTTTCATCGCCCGAGAAAGAGAGTAGCTAGACCCCTGACCCGGGACACGCACTGCTGGGTTCCTCCGGGTCGAGCCGGCTTCCCCCCCTGGGCTCAGACGACAAGAGGGGATTGGGTTCGCAGCACCCTGGGGTGACTGAAGGGAAGGAGGTGGGGAGTTGAAATAACATCCAGGGCAACCCAAGAATAGGAGAAGCGTGATAGCTCATCCCCGTTCCCCGCAGAGCAAACCCCAAAAAAGGGTGTGGACCAGTTTGTGCGAGTGTACTTCCCCCTTCATGGCCACAGTAGAAAACCATTAAAAAACAACCTCGTCTCCATTTTCTTTCAACTTGTACCATCTCAGTATGACTTCATGCTTGAACGTACACATAGCAGTGGCGGGGGGGTGTTTTAAAAGCCTGCTGTCGTCTGACCTCTTTTAGTCCGTGCTAGCTCTGAAAAGCACCTTGAATACATTAGGGGGAAAGACGGTGTCACACAAGACCACATCAAAGTTGTCTGGACAGTCTCACATGATAGCTTTCGCTGTTGTCTCCAACGGTTTTATCAACAAGATCCCCGAGACTTTCTAAGGGAATCATGTAACCTGTTGAGGGCTTTAAAGGCAACGCCGCAGCATAAAAATGCCTCAAACATGACCTCCAACGTCAGAGCGTTGCCAAAGTGGTTTTACAGCCCTTCAGCGGCCTTCTGCATACGTATCGTTTACCCCGTCGAAGGTGAGCAACACTTTCAACTCATCACATCTGGCATCAGCCGCAGCAAGCCAGAGCCTTTGTTTCTTCCAACTCTTGATCCCTCTTAATACCCACAATACACTCACACACACACACACACACATGCGTGCAAACTCACAAACACTGCCACCCGTAAGCACACACGTTTATAATTATACACGCCAGATTCCTCTTTGAGCAGTACCTGTATACAAAACACTCACTGTAGGAAATGAAAGAGAAGACATTTCACATCTTTTCCACCGAGTGCAGCGTGATTATTTTTGAATATTGTTTCTCCTTCGCCTCTGCTTCCCTTTCTCTTCCCCCCTTCTCTCATTCTCTGTCTCACTAAGGCCCTCACGCTGCCTGGTCTGCCTCCTGTCTCAGCCTAGGAAATCCAGGGATTACCAGAAGAACAATCCCAGTGGCAGAGGCCTGCTGCTCCCAGCTTCCACAGAAAGCCTCCTATTCTTCCCCCTCTTTCTTCCTCAGGTCCTGTCTTATTTCCTCTCTGAGGCAGGGGGTGAGGGTCCAATGATGGGAGATATCCCTCTCTTAGCTTGAAATGGTTAACGTCTTCTAAACATCCACCCCCTCCTTGTTTTTTGTCTCATCCGCCCTTCCTCTGAGTTCATTCTCTCCACTATCCTCCTCCATGCCTGCTCTTCTCCACTTGTTTATCTTCTTCTTTCCTCCAGTGAAACCAGATCTATAGGCACCCATACAAACACACATACTGTATACAGCCCTCCAGTCCCCAGAGCCTCCTGTCTCTCCTTAATAAGAGTCTCCAGTGAATGGGGGGGTGGGTGTCGCCCCTACACTTGTCCACAAATAAACCCCGCTGTTTGACTTGGCAGCGCTGCTGCTGGGCCAGTCATCCCAGCTTTCCTGCCTTCCCTGAAAACAGAGAAAATAATAAAGTATCACTTGATCCGGAGTGAAAAAGCGCACAGCTGGTCTCTCACCGTGAATGCCCACAAGCAGAGGGTGTGGGGTGTGAAAGAGTGGTGGAAAATTATAGGGGGAAATTGTGCTAATTTTTGTTTTCTTTCAACATGAAGAGCAAGGAGATGCTGGAGAGGAACATGGCTGTGTGTCGATATGTGAGGACAACACTGCTGAACATTACAGGACTAATAAAGGTGACAGGCGACTAAAGTCCTAAAATATGTGGTTAAACACAATGCTTGATTAAAAATGGTAAATTATAGGTAGAATATGTAAGAACTGTTCACGTATTGATTTCATACAAATAGAGGCAGCATGGTATCTGAGTAACTGCTAACTCCTGCTAACTGTAGCAGCCGTTAGCTCAGTTATCTCTGTTAGCCATGCAGCTAGCAGTCCGGACTGCGAGCTTGGAGTGGTAATATGTGAAAGGACGCCGGCTAGCTGGTTAGCATGCTAACTTCAGTCAATAACTCTTCAACACAATACATATACAATATACAGTACAATATTTGAGAGAAAGTAAAAACTTTTTTTTCACAATCTGTTGATCATTTTAGTTTTAAATGTTTTAATATAGTTCCTATGTATCATTAATTTTGTATCAACAATAAATCAGTTGACTGTGTGTGCGTTGAATGGTATCACACTGAGAATGATCACCCAACTCTGAAGCTCTACAGACTTTTTTTTAGCATCTTTAAGCTCATTGTTGTTGTTTGGTCAGTGACTGCCTGGTCTATTTAGCGGCTAAATAGCCAGATCTTTGTCTCAGGAGTCGGTGGAGACCAAAACAGAGGTTAAAAGGAGAGTGAATATTGCACTTGCATTCATCAAGTGGCCAGAAATACATACAGGCACTGAACACAGAATGACTCCATCAAAGAACATTTGCTAACCTTTGGTATATTTAAAAAAGTTGCCGCTAACTGCTCATCTTTTGCATGTTGTATATTTATATGTTTTCTTAATGGTATGTTATGGTAGATGTAGTGTTTGTACCTTTATGGATTTCCTTGTACTTTTTCCACTGAGTTGGATAAATTAATCTAATCTAATACAACTCCAAATTAATGTTAATGTACTCTTTCTTCCAGATGTTAGCAATAGTTAATTAATCGATCATTTTATAAGATGACAACTTGTTGATGTCAGTTTACAACCTGTTGGACTTTCGCCCCAAAAATCAATTAATTCAGTTTTGATGTAAATTAAATGATAGATTAGATTAAATGTAACATCTCTTTCCTTGCACATCTATCACTAGTATTCAAAAAGATCTTTTTATATTGCTACTTTTATAATGTGCTTAAAGTGCAGCCTATACTTATATGTTATTGGGTTCTATAAAATGATCTCCTTTGAATCACTCAGAACTGAAGAAAAACAGCATGTGTTGGCTTCGTAGGGCTTTATTATATTTAATGGCCTGATCTGCTTTATTTCAAGACACAGATGTATTTCCTATAGGATCACTGATGTAAATAAACTGCATCTGAAGCGAATGAAATGATCTCACCCAAGATAAAAGGACTTTGTACGCTTGATCAGGTCACTCCGACCTTATCTCCCTCACAGCTTATAGTCCATCTCTAACATCATGGCCTCCACTAATCCTAACACATTTCACAGTCCGCTTTTTTTTCCGAGGGAAAACTTTCGTTGAATTCCATCGGATTTATCCGGCTCCCATTATGATGTGTGATGCTATCCAAACCAGATGAGCTGGGTCTTCTCCACAGCATGAGAACGGAGCGGGCAGAAAACAGCCGTGTATGTTTAAAACACGTCTCCTCAGCCCCAAACCAGGGCCCAGCCACTCACTCTTATCTCCCCCAGTCTGCTTTGGTTGGACTAATGGCTTTGGACAGAATAATTCCAAAAGAATGATTTGTCCTTTGTAAAGTCCACATCTGAGGTCCAGCAGAAACACGAGAGGTGCACATAATCTCCTGCATGAACATAAATTGTGAAATGGAGAAAAAAAAGCGGATCCAGATTGAGAAACAGCAAGTGTCCAAAGGGTTTGCTGGTCCAGGTGACTAACTTCATTCTTTTTTAAAGAGAGGAATCCTCGCAGAGGTTTTTCCATGTGTGCATGCAAGTCCGGCACGCATGCAGCCTTCAGTCATCGCACGTTGTTCTGATGATATTCAAATGATGTCATGCCAAGTTGAGTCAAACGGGTTTTTCCTCAAATAAATCAGTTCGGGTTTGTGAGTGCACCTAAGCAACTGAATTGTTCTTGTTTGTACTATTTAACAGGCGGATTGGATTTCCCCCTGCAGAGGAGTGGACACTTTAGTAGCACAACGGACGATAGCTATAAAATCGTTCATATCAAAGGGAATATGATTGAGATGTTTTTATGTACGAGTTAGGATCTGCGTATGTGTTTCAGTAGAGTGTGTGTCAGCAGGGGAGTAGAAGGTGAATGGAGGAGGAGGAGGAGAGAAAAATGAAGTGAGAGACGGCATGAGAAGAAAAAAGGGAAGAGGGAGAAAAAGTGGGAGAGATACAGCGGGGGGTGTAATGTAAAAAGACACAAGAGTCGAAAAGAGAGACAAAAAGCCCAGATGTTTACAGTTAACCGCGAGATGTAGAGAGACGAGAGGAGGGAGCAGAACCATTGCTCCTCACCTCCTCCTCCTCCTCCTCCTCCTCCTCCTCCTCCTCCTCTAACTGGTCTGGAGCACAGCTGGGCAGCTTCGTCCCCCGCCGTCTCCCTCCTTCATCCTCCCAAAGCCCCTCCATCCTCAGTCCTGTCCCCATCCCTCCAAAAACAACTCATGCCTCTTCATCTCCCATCATTTTTTCAAACCCCTCAATCACCAGCCTTCCTCCCTTTCCCCACCCAGGTTATGTGTTCTCAATGACAAATCTCTAGATTATACAGTTCATCAACATCCCTTCATCCTTCTCCCACCCATCCCTCCCTCGTGCTCTCTCTATTCTTTCATTTGATGGCAGCTCTCCTTCGACCGCTGTCACCGGCCTCTGTTTATTTAGCTTTCATGTCCTTCCCTCCTTCCTGTGCTCCACTCGGTACACACTCGGCATGTGTGCGTCAGCATGCACTTGTAACTCAATGCTTGTGTGCATATGTGCACGCACGTGGGCACTGTTTGTGTTTCCATACGTGTCTGTCCTCACTACAGACTCTGTCCAAATTGCACAGTGCTCTGACTGTCTATTAGACTGGAGCAGCAGAAGGAGGAGTAGGTGGACCAAACTTCCTCTCCTCTCCTCTCCTCTCCCCTCCTCTCCCCTCCTCCCCCCTCCTCTCCTCATCCCTCCTCTCATCTCCCTCAGTCATGGCTATATTAGGCTCAATGCTGAAGCTAACGCGGCGTAATCCCACACAAGCACACCATTTCACGGCAAATCAGCAGGAGAAATGTTCAATTTCATGCGCGCGTATTTCGGCCTGCAGAAAAGCAGGCAGAGACAAAGCGAGAGTGTAATGTATACCTTACGCCACAAAAGAGACGCGGGCTGTGAACAAGCAGTGTATATGTGCACAGTGTGTGTGCGGGGGTGTTAAATAAGGGCTCTCGAGGGGTCACGCTGCTCTATCATTTTAAAACGTTCTGTCAGCACATCACCGAGGAAAAAGTCCAAATCAACTCCCCGATGAGAGCAGGCTGCCTCAGATGGAGCGTGGAATGGGACACACAAATACACAAATGCACTCAACCTTTCCAACTATTGCTTACCAAGGTTTGCCAGCACTTAACAACTGTAGGACCACCAGAGAGGAGAGACTTCTGATGTGTTTGACAGATATATAAAAAGTATTTTTAGTTTTGGAAAATGTTTACTGGCTGTACCTTTTTTCTTCCAGCGGTGAAAGGAAGTTTAACCCTCTTCAATGCCACGCTCTGTCCATTGTAATTTTACGAGTGCGTGTGTATAATTTTGTTTGTGCATTCAGTGGAGTGGCCGGACCGAGACATGTTCTTTAGCCTCTGCCAGAAGAGAAGGCCTTCACCTTCCAGTAACTCCGAAAGTTGTTCTTTTTCTGACATGCTGTCTTCTTATCTGGGTCGCCCGCCGCAGTTAAAGGAGAATACTGTGCTTGTTTTTAGGTTCTTAATTTTATTTTGGGTTGCTCTGTTTCAACCCCTGTCTCTTTTAGGACCCTCTCGTATTCCCAGTCTGCTCTTATTGGTCAAGTCAGACACGCCTGAGCAAGCACCGCTCACCGTGTCTCCAGTCGGCTCTGACGTGTTTACAGCTTCCAGTTCATCACCATGTCACACATTTGGTTAACTTATCCCTATATTTACTTCTACCGTGAATATAGGGATAAGTTGACCAAATGTGTGACATGGTGATGTACAGTGATGTCATCGACTACTGACAAGGTGTTTCAGGCAGTTCAGGGGCAACAGTGTTTTCTGTGTGGGAGAGGTGCTCCCGTTGGCACGGACTTTAGGCTTTTTAACTTTCAAGAACTTTTACATGAGGTGCTAGAAGGCACCTTATCAGAATGAGGCTGTGTAGCGTAGTAGTGTGTAACTGCATAAAGTCTCACAAACTCCTGCTCTCCTCTGTCTCTGTCTCACTCTTTCTGCATGAATGAAAAGCAGATGAGGAGCAGACGAACAGCCAGTCGACAAGGTTTCACGTGCTGGACTGACTCGGGAAATCTTGGTACAATCGGACACTTCTTAATCCACTTCCACGGTGTCTGATCGCAGGGAGAGATATCGCACACTCGCAGACATACACACACACACACACACACACACCCGACGCAACCATTCTCTGAGGGCTGCGGCTTTCACTCGCTCACAGAGGAGTAAAAGCTGCAGCTGGTGATGGGAGACCAAACGTGAGGAGGAAAAGTAAGAAGAAACACAATGCGACAGCTGTGGGGAGAGGTGTCAGGCAGGAAAGTCGGTGTGTTAAACTGAAAATGAGGTTTTAAAGAAGTGCTATAATAGGAGTTCCTGATGCTGTTAAATGTGTTACTTTTCCATAGCATGCATACGGCGCCACATGTGAAAGTCACTTGTTGAAAGTCAGAATTGCCTTCAAATGTCTAATGTGTAGGAAAGGTGGATTTTTGAGTCCCATTCCCAACTCGTTAAATACTGACGCTTTGGGATTGCAGGTCGAGTTGGCTGCCGTCCCACAGGGTCGGTATTTGACCGGTTGGGAATGAGACTCAAAAACTAACTTTCTTACAAATTGGACTTTTAGGAAAATAAATGCGTAAATAAAAATAGATGCCCTGAAAAGGACAACTTTGTGACTGATTTGTTGTCTCTTGCATTGAAAGTAGTATTAGGTGATGGAATTTTTTTAAATGAAATCGAGCTACCAAATGAAAAAAAAGGGAGAAAGTAATTTAAAGATAGACTTAGACTTTCTTTATCATTCAAATTACACCATAGTTACATTCCGCTGATAGCGCATTTAAGGTAGTTTTTAGCAAAATGCAACAAGACCGCCGACCTTTGTGTTTGCATCAACATACTTGACCTCCCTTGATCAGAAAGTGCTCAGCAGTTAAGATTTCATAATGACATTTATGAATTTGGGACGTCAGCCAGGAGGATTCTTAAGTGCTACTCTTCCAGTTATTGCTGCGGTTCAGCTTTGGCCTCGACACACTGCAGTTAATTAAGAACCTGTTCATGCTGACAGCTAACGCAGACGTCAGGCCTGTGCTGGAAATTGAACTGAGGAAGAATTAATCATGTTTACGAGCCGCGCATGAGTGAGTCTGCCTGCATCATCAGAGCAACTCATCAGTGTCGGAGGCAGCGAGAGTTGGAGAAAAAAAGTTGTGTTTGCTTGTGTTTGTCTGTCTGTGAGAGACAGAGAAAACATTATTTGTGCGTCTGTGCGTGCGTGTTAGGAGGAGGGAGGTCGGAGACGGAGGCCGCGAAGCCAACATGGAGACAGAGCAACACAGACAAACAAACAGACAGGAAAACTCACAGAAGCACGTCTGGGAGGCGGTGAAGGGGGAGAGAGCCCGGCGATACGATATGGGAAATAACTCCCCCATACTGCCAGTGGTTTGGAGGTGGAAGGCAGAGTCCTGACGGCATGTGGTGGAGGTTTACAGGAACGCTGGCCATAGATTAGTAGCTCTTCCTCTCGCTGGCCTTGACTTGGAGCGGTGCTGGCTGTCGCATCAGAGACGGGGCATTTAACTGCCCTCATAAGACTCTCATTATTTCATAAATCTGCAGTTTAGGCGCTCAGCTCTGTTGATTTGAGCCCACGCCAAGGCTTAGAGAATGTTTTTACAATCTCCCTAATTTATTTACAACCTTGATACATTTCTGCGCGCATATGTGAGAGAGCAAAAAAAAGTCGAGAAAGTCATAGGATGGATGAAGAGGTGAAACGCTCTTTCTCTGTTTGCTTGTTGTTCGCCTGGCCGCGTGTGTGAGCCGATGTGATAATTCTAGCACAGCGCCAACAGAGTATTAAATTTTGCCGCGTCTGGTGCGCACATGAATTTAGTCCTTCATGAATCAGTAACACATATTTCTAATACCAGATTGAACACATTCTTGGCTGCACCTCGTCTTTGTTATCTGGCCTCTGGTGCTGTGACTGTGTGCTTTAAAGGTGTCATCTTGTAGAAAGCGTGATTTCCATCTGTTTTTCTGACAATAAAGCGGGGATAGATGCTACGCTAATGCTGTGAAAGTATCAAAGCAGCCGTCAGGACTTCTGTGAGGTTGTGATGTCGCAAATGTGCAGTCACCACCCTCGGCCAAGCACAGTCGCCTCAGGCCTTTGACAGCTGACCAATCAGAGCAGGACGGGGGGGGCTTTAGGAGACAGGCACTTCAGAGGGTGAATATAAGTGCTGCAGCAATGGACAGTGTGATAAACATAATGTTTTTAAAAAGAATTCTATTAGACACCCACAATAAAAGTAACAACCTAGAAATGAGCATAATACGGGACCTCTAAGTCTGACGTGAAGCCTCTGAATGTCTCAGACCTCACAACCAAACCTCAATTTGCTAAACTGCACCGTCTACACTCCTCAAAAGCAACACATACACCCTCTATTTCCTGCGTCTCTGTCTTTGCTTTCTTGCAGGGCACACACACTCCACATACACTTCCATATGCGTCCCACCTCCAACCACCCAGAGCTCTGCCCTGCAGCCTCCCAGGGAAAGTGCTTGGTACGGAGAAATCCAATATGATTAAGGCTATGATTGCTGCCTCTAATAGTTTTAGCACCCATACCCTCTATTAAGGAAAACATTGGGTTTGGACCACAGCTCAGCAGAGGCTTCTGACAGACGGGATCAGCCTGTGGGAAAGACCCATAATTCAGTGTATATGTGTGAGCGTACAGTTAGGTGCGAGTTGTACATACGTACATCTCTCTGCTGCGCTTTTCCTACGTCTTGTGTGTATGTGTGTGTGTGTGTGTGTGTGTGTTGGTATGTGTTTCCGTGCAGCCCACAGCGGCTCAAGGGCAGACTTGGTCAGCCTTGCATAAGGGCTTGTGGTCACGACGACCAACAGATCACAGGATTGTGGCTTTAAATGGGCCGCAAATCATCAAACAGGCCACACGGATAGACAGGAATGCTGAAGCAGACGGGAGGAGTACAGGATAAACAAGATTACATCTTATGCAGTTTCTCTTTACTGGAAGAATAAAACCTTTGGGGAAAAGAAAGCCAGTAGCAGGGATCAGGAGCCAACGTTGTTTAGTGTCCTATTTACATGCACTTTGTTCGCTGCGGAAACGATATACAGGAGAAGGATTCTTCAATAAATGTATAATCCTTTGCCAAATTTTGGCTTAACATGAACTCAGGCACCTTAAGCTTTTGAAGACTAGGTATTAAATGTAGAGCTTTTCAGATCTCCCCGTGGTAGCCTAGCGTGCTCCGCCACAAACGGGACCGTAAGTTCACACAGTTTATTCAAAAGACGTATTTGTAGCATCAACTTTTGTCAAATAACTGCAAACAATTTCTCTTTGGTTGAGCAATTTATACAGCGAATAAGTGAATGGCGCAACACAACGAATCAGCGATGAGAGCTTATTTCATTTTTGGATTGTCCGCCAAAACGCCCCTTGAGCAAATCCGCAGACTACAGCATTTCCATTGGAAATGAATGGAATCCGCCACAAGATTTCGACATTTTAACGAGTAACCGGGCATTTTGGGCTTAATCTCTGAGACAAACCTTTAGTTTCAAACTGAGCGTGCAGGATTGCAAGTTTACTCGACACGTGGGCAAGCGCCAACTCAGCTTCGGAAAACCAAAGCTTGTATTGTGTTGTAGGAAAACACTGATTAGGAACTGGAGGTGTAGTTCCTTTCTGGAGCCAATTTGATGTTGAACAGACGCAGAACAGTTGTTTGGATGGAAGCGAACAACTGCAGCTACAACACACTTCATGTGAGGACAGGCCACATATGCACACACTCAAGGACACACTCAGTGGCCGACTCAGGGTGCCAGAGAAAAAGGGAAACCTTGAGGGCACTCTATCACAGTTTCTTGCACATTGGGTCAGTGTAGAGGGCACTTTATCGTGTTTTATCTACCACTTGGGCATCCATGAGGGCACTTAACAGCCCTTTTTTTTTTTTTTTCAAACATGGGTCAGCAGGAGGGGTGAGTGCCCCCGGAGTCCACCGGTGCACACACTGCTTCTTTGTGACCCTGGCCTAACCTTAGTGTTATCTGTCTCCTGATCACTGCTTGAGACTACAGGCCGACTGTCTGCCTGAACTGCCTCTGGAGCCACAGACACACAAACAAACACACACAGTCTCACATCCACACTGACATACACACACCTCAGCCTAATGGGCCGAGTTCCACCACAGAGGAAACAATTTGCTATCAAAGCTGCTGTGAGTTTCCAGAGCTGTTTGTTTAGTTTTTTATTGTAAGAGATGATTCGCCTTCTAATGTTCTGAGCTTTTTCAAAATAGGCCAGTGTTTCACCAGACTTTCTGGTTTGCGGCTAATCTTTGTCCATTAGCGTGGCCTGAATTGCTTCACTATGCCCCTGTCTATTTATGTGAGTTTTACTGGTGGCATTGTCTAAACATACAAGAGCTTTTTTTTTTTTTTCCAAACAGCTTCCATCTCACCACACTCCATCTCACTCCCCGCTGTGCCAAAGCCTATCTTAATTAACGCTGGGATTTTTTACTAGATGGCTGTTGGTTTTAATACACATCGTCCCTGACAGTAGCTAAGTGCCAAAGTCAAGGCTGACTGAAAATGTTATGTGGCTTTAACACACACACAGAGAGACACATGATATTATCAACTTGAGGGTCAGTGAAAACAATATCTGTCAGAGCCTATTGAGTAGAAATGGAGCCACATCAAGCGGTGCCACAGTCTGCGTGTGTGTCTCTGTGTGAGTGTTTATGTGTTCTCCTGCATGCATGAGTGTGCGCCAGTGACCCAGTCGTCAGTGTGTGGTTACGGGTGAGTAGCGGTGGTTTCAATGGCTCCACACACACACACACACACACACACTCGGAGGGGCTTGCTGACAGATGCCTTTACACAGTTCAGGGTTACAACAGAAAGAATGGAAAAGAGTGATTGTGTTCCGTAGCGCCTGCAAATAAATAGCTTGTCCGCCACGGCCATTGTTGGGAAAATACCGTAAAGGGAGTATCACACAATCGAACACAAACTGGTTGTAAACACGCATACACGTAGAAACATGAAAGGACATAAAACATAAAGGAACATACTGGTGTTTGCAGTCTCGGGGACGTCACCTTTTAGAGCAACAGGAACAAGCGCGAGACCGTTGACCCCGCCAAAACAAAAACTCTCCCTCGAATCATTTCTTGTCTTTCTTCCTTTTTTTTTTTTTCTCAGGTCACCGTCCCTTTCTCTCCACCCTCCTCTCCACCTCTCTCTCGCTGACCCCCTGCTCTCTCTGTCCACACACTCCCAGACCCCCACCCCCCACCCCCGTCAACACCCCCACCTGGTTCATTTCAGGCCAGGCTGGCAGTGGCCATGGCAACACTCCAGGAAGGTTGGGTGAGTCAACAGAGAGCCACAGAGGCCCGTCTCTCAGCCTCCGTCTCTGGGGGTGAGAGGACGCAGTGAGGGGACATCAACTTTCACTGCAAAGATCTCCGAATGACTGAATGAGAGGGGGGAGGAGGGAAACGGGAGGGGGGGGGTGGGAGTCCAGAAGATAGACTAATAGCATTGAATAGAAAATAATAGAATTTAACTCCGAGTCAAGGTTCTTGATCTTAACAGCAAATACTCCTACATATGTGAGTCATGTCAGAATGGGTGCCAGTAGCACTTGTGCTATAAAAGAAGTCTGGAAATCACACCGTTGTGTTATTTTAATGTCGGCTCTGAGTTTTTGAAGCAGTGTGAGCCAAGCAATAAAGCTCCAACGAGGCCAAATCGTCTAAAACCTGCAAATGTATTTAATAAGTGAAGTGAGACAGTGTTTAAAAGTATACTATGTTTAAAAGAGACTCAAGCCATTTTTTTTTTTACACAGAAATCGTGCAATCCCACCGCAATGAATACCCTTCTTTACGTTGCCTTTGTTTTGTTTTTTTTACACTTAACAAAATAACAGCGGCATAATGCTGCCACAGTGTGTTAATTTGGATCGCATACCCGTGTTCCACGAGTAAAAGAGCAGAAACATGTAACATAACAGCATCTGCCTCTAGTGAGTAGAGTAGGGCCTTTTTTTAACCTGTTATTAATACCGTAAAATTAATGTAAAATTATCCTTAACACATATCCCAGTCTCGCCGAAAGTAAATTCAAAGCTGTTGTTGAAATATTCGGAGCACAGGCACGGTTTTGGGTTCTGTTGAAAGTTTATAAGCTGAAAGAAGCTCCGTACGTGCCTCTGGCATCAATAGGGGTTTAAACACACTGAATTAATTATTTATTTTTCTCGCCTACATTTTTTTAGTGCAAAAATGAGCCTGCAGATGATTTGTAACTGCCGCTACTGGCTTGAAAAGGGAGAAAGAAGAGAGAGTGGGTCACTGGTCTACACGATCATTCACTGGCTGTTGTAGGCTGTAGGGCGAGCATAGATGCTCCTAGCTATCTAACTCTATTGGTGAGTTGGCAAACTTCGTCGATTGTACCTTACTTATGTGGTTTTATCTTGAAATGGTTTTCATAGAATAGAATAACAAGAATCGAAGCTTTCTAACTATGACAATACACTTAAATTGTGGCTACGTGCTATGCGTATAGACAGTGATGTCTTGCAAATTTGCGATATCGACACCAGCTTCCAACCATCTTGTCATCAGCGTCAAGTCCAAAAATAGATGGAAGTTATCGTAATCTGCAAGCTGTCACTACCTCAAAGTGCTGAGGTTATTTTGTCCTGTAAGTGAGCAGCCAGTTAGAAGGCAGGTGAGGACAGGACCGAGGGAGAGAAGGGGAGTAGAGTAGAGGAGTCGAAGAGGAGATGCAAAGCGTCGCTATCTGGCTCCGCAGTGTTGTGTCGAGGGTGTGATGGCTTGTGTCAGTTAACACTCCTGCGGTACGTTTCCCCCCGGCCGTTGCCAAAATGGTGGACGAGGTGTCTGTGTGCGTGTAAGTGTATATATCATCATCAGCACTGTCAGTGTCAGGAGTCACAGTGTCTGTGACTGTGAACACACACACACACACACACACACACACACACACGTGGAGCAGACAGTCCTGGGATGGGTGACACAGACACATGTTTATCATTGAGGAGATTGGCTGGGTTCCTTTCATGTGAAAATGGCTGACTGTTCCCTCGCTCCCAGCCTGACCCCTTGGCTGGCTTTATCTGCCGCTCGCTCTCACTTTCTCCTCAGCTCTCTGTCTCTCTCTCTCACACACACACACACACACACACACACACTCTCTTTCTCCTATATGATTTGTCCCTGCCTCTCTCCCTGGGAAGTTTCTCTTGCGCACTTTCCTGTCTAATTCTGACCCCTTCATTGGACTTTACACCCGTTTTATTCCTCTTCACGTCTTTCTTTCTTTCTTTACCCTCTGACCCATCTGCTTTTCATCTCAGCCCACATCGACAGAGCGCAGCGAGCCGGCCACGATGGAGCTGCGTCGGGATGGGGGGGGGGGAACATCCTTTCGGTTATCACTGCTGACAGATGATTCATGTGAACGTTGTGTCTGTGGGTGTGTTTACGCGGATGCATTCCTGCATGCGTGCGTGTAAAAAAAAAAAAAAGACGTTAGTTATTAAGCTTCAGCGGGGATGTTTGCCTTCTCATAATAAATGCAGATATTTGGCACGCTCTGACACCACACCACCCTCACACACACACACACATATACACACAGCAGTTCTCAGTGAGATGAGCTGTCAGTCCCTGTTAGGCTTGGCATTCTCGTTAGCACGCGGTTTGGATCGCCTTTCAGAGGAGCTGAACTCGGGACCTTTTCCCCTTCAGTATTTCAGAAAAGCAGCGAACAAGAAGGGAAGACAGACAGGAAGTGAGAGCCAAGGAGCTTTCATGACATCGGAGAGTTTGTGTTTAATCATTTGTTGAAATGTCTCCCGTGCTGTGTGAATTTTAAAATTCAAGCGTGTTCCCGCACGGCTTCAAAGCTCATGCCCAAACTCAAATAATTGTGTCTTCATTGAGACTGCTTTGGGATCACCCTCGGGGCATATCGAAGGCCAGCTGTGGGGGAGAGAAATCAAGCTTACCAAAGCACATTTACCTTATGAATATCTTTACCTTAAGTTTCGATTACATTCCTTCCAAATGAGCCCCCGAAGAACCCGCGGCTGATTAAAAGGAATTTATTTGTGTTTCTCTGGGAGAGAAAGTGGAATAGAGTTGCTTTTTACAAGAGCCAGATCAGCGGGTCCTCCTGGGTGGGCAGTGCTTCCCCCCAGAAAAAGCTGAACCCAGACCAGACATCCCTCAAAATGATTTCGGCCACAATCACTGGTGCAGTGACGACTGCAAGCCATCCAAGATAAGCACCATTTTAAAGAACAGCAGGGAAATTGCTCAAAGCGGAGGGGAACGTCCGGCTGACATGCCCAACAATTTCTCCCAAACTTGGCGACTTCCCAGTCCAAAAAAACTCCCACCAGTCTGCACCATCCCAGGTTAGCCCGAGCGAGGATGGGTGGGACCCCTGGAACATCTTGCAGACTTAAACCAGACCTTATTTTTTTCCCCCTTCATGTATGCTACTGATGGTTTTTTACAAATAATCCGTCGGTCCCGGGAGAGTGTGGTTGGGGAGTGTGGGTCTAGGTGAGGTGTGCCATATTTGGTGCCACGGGGTTCAAGGTTTGGTCTTCAGGCAGACCACAACGGGTTTTGAGGGGAAGGAACGCGGACAGAAATGTTTTACTTCAGCGTAGCCTCTGCTTTTATTTAAGTTCTTGCTCTGCGAAATGAATTACTGTACTTGAAGTGATGCAAGCCTCGCAAACATTTCCTCATAAATAAGTGATAAGTTTCCGTCCAAGCTTTGGGGATGGCTCATATCAGTGCAGGGAGTGACTGCTTCAGTAAAAATCCAGACAGTACTCCCTACTGTATGAGAAACCCTCAAAAAGAATTCAAGTGGAGTCTTTAAAAGATACATACACACCAAAGAAATACTAAAGTAGAGTGAATTTAATAGTTTTCCAGACATGTCATTCAAGTCAAGAGAAGCTACACAACTCTTTGTTTTACCCTCCTTGAAAACTACGAAATCGAAATGAAAGAGCACTTTTTTAATTTCTCCATTTATTTTTCTTTCTCCTCTCTCACCACCTCCTGTAATTTCGCTCTTTCTCTTTCCCCTTCTCATCATTCTCATCTTCTCTTCCCATGGTTTCCAGGGAGTCGTCCAGCTTTTGTTTGAGTCGGGGGGCCGTTTCTGTGTAAACAGCAGCCGGGCTG
This sequence comes from Lagodon rhomboides, assembly GCA_039737535.1. NCBI lineage: Eukaryota > Metazoa > Chordata > Actinopteri > Spariformes > Sparidae > Lagodon > Lagodon rhomboides. The sequence continues at coordinate 13,281,581 of CM077789.1, read as the reverse complement.
AGGTAAGATAGTGAAGTTCATGCGGTTTATACGACCTGACCGGTATTCCCCCTCTGACAAACAAGATAAAAGCGGATCCTTGCTCTCTGTGGTTTTTTTCATGTTTGATTTTTTTTTTAATTTACATTTGGACTGATTAGGTGCATAGCTATTCAGTTTTATGACACCAAGGCCAGTGAACTGATTTATAAAATCCTTTGCTGTTCAGTCAAAGAGTAAGAACTCATTTATTAAAACCTTTTGGACACGCATGTTTGCTTTCTTCGGCTGCAGCGCTAGACTCCCTTGATTTGCCTCCTTGGCAGCGCAGCACAAAACTCTAATCCCTTACATGCAGCAGATTACGTACTGCACTATTTGTGGAGCTAGCATGCCATTTTTTATTATGAAAACCCATTAGTCGAGTTCAAAGGTCATGTCTTTTTACAAATGTAATAAATATTTTGGACAAATGAACACAATTTTTTTTTCCATTACTGATGATCACAATTAACGGGGTCGTATCGTATGTGCTGAACTCTCCAGAAACTGGTCAGAGGACAAAACAATGAAAGCAATTTTGTGATCATTTCACTCCTACGCTGAGCTATTGTGCAGGACGGCTTTTGTCTGGAGGCAGCTGTAGGAAAATGTAAAGGAGCTCTGCAGTCATGATTAACCTCGTCAAAGCCAAGACCAAACAAGAGTCGGGTCCAAGTAGACAAGCCAATGCCCTCCTTCTGACTATCGCCACAATAGGGTGCAAATTTGTCAGGATCATTATTGATAATACACTGGACTTTTTTTTTTCCTCCTTGTATTGGACAGCGTTTTTCAACAGCACATAAATCCAATCTGAGTGAGTGTGTAATCAGTAGCCAGCTGGACATTCATCTATAGATAGCGGAGCAATAAAGGCAATTATGCCTGTGATTTCCACATAATTGAGACGTCATTTGTGTCAGTTTCAGGAAAAATAACAAGCCCTCAGAAGAAAAATACGGAGACACGACCAAGATAAATGAGGCTGGAGACGGAGGGAAGACCACAGCTTTAAAAACTGTGATCGCTAACAGCATGAGGCCCCGACTGCGCTCAGGTCAGTAGCGAGGGCAGCGGCGTTGCAGCAGTGGTCAGCTGGGACTCCGAACGTCGTCGTCATTCTCATCCTCTCTCCATCCCTCCCATCCTTCACCATATCCCTTCATCCAACCCCCCCCCCCCGACATCCCACTAAATACCCCGGCTGTTAGCAGGCATTAAAAAGCCATTCACACTGCTCTCAAGTGCTTGGGTTGGCCGTCACCAGAGCTGACTACAGAGGCTTTGAGGTGGCCTGGCCTCTCTCTCTGTCTCTCTTTCTCTGTGTCTCTCATGCACTCTCCCCTCTGCATTTTGGCAAGCTGATAAAATAGACTTGTGTTTCCATTCCAATACTCACTCGCCCTCTGTGAGCTTTTCGCAAAGATCAAACTTTTGGCTGTCAACAATGGCACGCATGCCTGCACCGTCTGTCCGTCAGGCCTCTGTCCGCCGCCCGAGGCGTTGACACCATTACCGGAGAGAACCTACAGCAGAAAAACCTATCAAAAACATAGGATTTGTTCATGTCGATCCAGAACATGGCTTGGCTCACACCTCACCCGGCACATATTTTTCATATTATCAGATTCTGTAAAGCCGGAGCTTGACGTAAGACGCTGAGGGCCACATCCGTTATAGACCAGTGGCAGGAAACATCTCTCTGGAGCACTTTCACCACCATCACAATAAAGTTCGGGAAGAACAGGGACAGATGCCATGCGTGAAAAAAACACATTCCATTGTGAACTACGAGGACGCAGACAGACAGAACCACAGGGGAAAAAAGCGACCTCTTTTAAAGTAATTTGCAAACTAGATTTGAGACCACACGTTTGATTCGAGACTTTCAACAATTAAATCACTTCTTCACTTTTTCATTTGATGTTTTAGAGATACTGAAGAACAGATTTAATTTATTTTTTTTCAAAAGTCTGACACTGTGGCCCACACCACAGACAAAATTGAAACAACTGCACCCTGTGTAACAGCCTGTATGAGTCCGTCAGTTAGCTGTGGGCTACGACTTGAGCCCTGTTTTTTTTAAGCCCATTATTATATTATACACTAATATAAATACTATATTAGTTTTAATTTTGGCAAATTGGCACCATGAAAAGTATGCCGATATAGCTACTATGAGTTTGTAATGTAACAGAAAACTGTTTCACTACTACTACACTACTACATATTGTGTAGCTGTATTACTTTGCTAGACGAGAAAAGTTAAAACATGATTGTCAGTCACAGGTTGGGAGGTGCAGGGCTGAAAAAACGCATCAGAAGTGCCCCCTCGGGTGCCCCTATGGTGGATAAAACATGATAAAAGGGCCTATAGGGTGACCCACTGCATACAGCTGGTGCCCTTTTTTTTGCCGATCCAGGCATATTTTAAAAGTTCATTATTGGCAAAAATGAAGCCTCTAAAAATGCAGGTTGGCAAAATACAGGGAATCACAAAGCCTTGTGAGAAAGCTGTTATCTTTGCTCTCCTGTTAGAGATGTTGCCAGCGCTAACTGTTACATGATTAACCGCCATTCGTCTTCCTCTCTTGTTGCCGCTGCTTCTTCTGCTGTTCGTCTCACATCACTTTCAGGAGTCGCACTCTTCCACGTAAACTGTCATTCATATCACATCAATAATTGCAGCTCGTCAGCTGTGTGGTTTTGAATCGGGACCCTCAGTGTTTGGATCAGGTTGTTTGTGGAAACTTACGGTGGGCCAAATTTAAAAGGTAGCAGACTTGGGATCAGACTCTGTATCAGCATGAAAATGTGCTATTCATATCCTGTGCTAGAAAGTGACACTATACATGAAATAAATATTATTTCAGGTCAAAATGTGGTTGCCATCTTCATTGGGTGGTACACTATGAGAAGCTGTTACTGGCGCAGAGCTGACAGGAGCATCAGAAACCAATAAATGTCTGCTTACACACCGCCGTCCTTCAGCCAAGTTAAACTTACATATCTGTCTCTGTTCCCAGAGTCAATGTTAGCTGAGAACACTACTGTACGTTACAGGTCTGCTTCTTGTCTGTGTATAAAAGCCAGATATTACATTTTTACAATGAAGTCGTAGATTTCTATTTTTTGTGTCAATTTTTTGTTATAAATCTGAATAAATAAATCAGAATTTTTATTTAGTATTTTAAAATATTTTAAAAGTATTCTCAGAATAAGTTAAAAAAAAAATCTTCATTCATCTTCATCACAGGACCCCTGAAACAATAGTTTGACATTTTGAGAAATACACTTATTTGCTCTTTTGGCCAAGAAATATTTCAGCATTTAATCCCTGTTAAAACCCCAAATAATTGTCTTTCTTACACTCAAATGTCACACAAATTAGATATAAAATGTAATTAGTGAGCTTTAAAGCCAAACTGGTTTAACCAATTCGAGTCTTTATGCTGAGGTAACTGGCTTCTGTCTGTAGCTTTAAAGTGAAAGAGTGTATTTCCCAAACTATTGATTCTGAACTCTATTAACACCACTTACAAATGTAAATGTGTTGCTAATCTTTTTTTAGATATACTCAATTTAAAACAGTGCAAAAACAATATATTTAATGTTGTACATAATTTACATCGACTTTATTGTTTTCTATGAATTTATGCTTATTCTGAAATTGATGCGAGCAACATGTTTTAAACAGGAGGGGACAGGGCCAACAGAAGACCGGGGAGGTTTTGTTGAGCACAAAAACACCTGTTTGAAACAGGTTAAATGGTAACAGGTGAAAGTGTCATGATTGGGTTTAAAGGGGGCATCATGGAAAGGCTCAGTCGCTCACACGCAAGGATGGGGCGGGGCTGACTGTTATGTAAAGCACATGATTATATTCTGATCGACAGTTCATTTGCAAATGATTTTTTGGGAACCTGGGTCGAACATCAAAGTGGCGTAAGTCGGTGTGTGCGAGCTGCAGTCTCGCTGTGAGAAGTTGTAGTCGTTCCACCGGCTGATCACACAATGAACTTCTGTTCAGCGTGAGCAGTAAAGCCAGGCTTTATGGCAGAAACCAAGACTGGTATCCTCCAATGTCCTCAAACCACACCGAACCTCTGGAATATATGAGCAGAGTGCAAACATAATTTAATTTAGTGGATGCAATTGAAGCATTGAAAATCTGTCTACGCATGAATACGTCTGTATTCAACATGTGTGTGCGTGTGACTGCGCATTAAGACTGGAGCTCTAGACGTCCCCCGCGTGCCCACGGGAACAAATTTGTCTGCGACAAAGTCAACTGCCCCACCTGTTCACCATTAATATAGGTTTTACTCTATCAAACCATTTCCCACACAATCCCACAGCTGTGATTCACACAACACACACATTCACCTCCGCAGCCCCTCAGGCTGACATGTTTCCCTGCTAATCTGTTTGCACAACTCTGGTGTGACCACAGGCCAATTACACATCGTCACATGATGCACACCCACAAGAGAGAGCGGGGAAGAAAAATGAGAAAAGCGCCACCCACTGAGAGCCTCTCTTTCTGAACTTCTCAACGCTCTTTTCTCCCCTCCGGACCCTCTCCCCCGTGCTCCCTCTCCTCCCGGCCCTCTCGCTCGTCCCGTCCCCTCCATCTCCAGCTCTCCCGCACGGTTTGTGGCTGTAATTACAGCTGCCCATCACTTAGGCTCTCCCTAAACAAGGGCACCCCTCAGAGACCACGGTCCCGCTCTAAGCAAATTTGATTTCTCATCTCATTTACATTCCATAAACTCTGCCATATGTTTGATATTATATTTAAACTGCTGCAGTGGAGGCCAAGAGTGTGTGTGCCATGGGAAAGGTAGAAGAACTGTGCTGGAAAAACTGCACTGGTGAATGACAGGTGAAATTGGCCGTGATGCGAGAGAGCAGGAGGGGGGAAAAACTCCAAACCAGCAGAAGGGGAAGAGAGAGAAACTTCACAGCAGCATCCTTTATTTTTTTTCTTTTTCATTGTTGTCTTTTTTATCTTGGCACGGAGGAAAGTGCGGAGTGGAGAAAGTGAAAGGTTTCCTGTGTTATTGTTGCGTTTGCTCTCTCCCAGTACCACCAAATTGAACAATTTTATTTTCCTCTCCTCTCTTTCCCGTATTGCCTGAGTGGCGTGGGGTTACTCTGCCTCTTCCCCCGTTCCCTCCTTGTCCCCTTCCTCCACTTCTCTTTCTCATAATCCCTTTTTATGTTCCTTTTCTTTTTTTTTCTTTTGGTCCTTTCTCTCATGGTAGGGATTGACCAGGTCACAAGTCAACAGCAGGGCAGCCAATTTTATCATTATTTTTTTTATCCCTTTTACGTGCCAGATGGATAGAATCTTTCACATAGGACCTATAGAAAGAGTGACAAATAGTTTGGTGAAGTATTTTGACACAACGTTAGTGCACTTTTTTCACGGTCCTGATATTTTAGTGCAAGAAAATCTAAAAACAATCTCCATCCATCCATCCATGAATTCGCTAAACCGATTATCTCGTTAAAACCAAATTTGCAAAGACTAATTGACTCAGACTGTGTCGCTACAAAGAACTGAAGAAGTCATGTTCAACAGCGGTGGAGCGGGGGGGGGTTGGGGAGGGGGTTCCTGGGGCTTTAGCCAAATGGATGAGGTCATCCAGAGGGCAAGGACGAGGGCAACCGGCTCCCTCAGTCAATCCGGCTCAGGGAAAGTTCTGGGAACTCTAATTTGAAAGGTGAAACAGAGGCCTGAATGCACAAACGCCTGGAATCCCCTGAGCTACTCAGGGCACACATGGGTAAAACAAATTTATTGACCAGGAGCTGAAGGATTCTGATGAAGGCTGCAGTAACTTGAGGCCTAATGCCCATCCAGGTGGCCAGCTGCTGGTTTGGGATCGGATTTTAAATGCAGGTCCTTTATTTTTTTTTATTAACCACATCTGGCGTTTCAAAAAGCAGCTAACTGCATGTATTGTGTTGTGATAATGTACATCCACATGTCGATCTGTTTCGTGAAGACATACAGTCAAGAAGGATACTTCTCAAAGTGGTCGGATCGCTGCTCACAGAACACAACTTTCTGTCTTGTAATCAGGAATCTTATAGTCGTGGTTTTTTTTACAACATGAAGGTTAAGGGACAGTGGGTCAAACATCATCAGACCTTTTATCCGGAAGAATCCTCCCCTTCCCCCACAGCCTGGGTCTGCTCTCATTGGCTTAAGATCGCCAATCTGTCCCTGTCATCCTGCTTGATATCTTTCGGGCTGATGCGAGGTATCAGCGAGCTCTAGGGTTTTTGAACAGTTCAGACATTGTGATCGAGTGCCAATTTGCCCGCGCCAACCAGACACTTTTTTCACCACTATTCTGGGGGCTTTAGTCTGCAGTCTCCACAAACTGTCGGCGACTGGAAAATGGGGTCCACAGTCCTTTAGCGTGAACCTGGCATTACGTGTTACAGTGAGGAAGGAACCGGAGTGCAGAGACTCGTGACTGAGAGCAGGTCTGCAATGGGAGGACAAAAGTATGTGCAGACGGTAACATTTTTCAAAAGAGTGACTCAGCTCCGTTCGACCTGTGCAGCTCTGTGTTTGTGCTTTCACTTATCTGTGTAATCTATCCCTGGAAAACTGTTTGTGCTGGTATCTGAGCATCTGTGTCTCAAGTCTTGTTAATGGCACTGGAGCCTGTCTCCTGCCTCCCGCCGCTTGTCTGTCTGATGACCTGCCTCCCCTCCTGCCAGTCTATTTGCCCAATGATCTTTACACGCTGCATCTCACTCTCTGTCTGCCTGCTTCACTTCTTACCTGTCTCTCTCTCTCTCTCTCTCTCTCTCTCTCTGCCTCCTTCAACGGAGAGGTACTCTTAGATGGAGAGGTGTGTAATGGGCGTCACTCCGCCCGACTGCATGGAGAGGTAGATAAAACGTACGACAGGATTTATGTGCTCCCTAATAAAGTTTACAAGTGGAGCCGTGTTTAAGAGGTCCAACGGGCAGTTTTCACATCGGTCAGGGAGTCGGGGACCAGCTTCAGGGCCCGGTGACGCACACACACACACAAAAAAACAGCAGCCACTGGCCTTACATATCTCAGTTATGATCGCTTTATTTTTGCTGCTTCATACTTGGACCTGAGAGAGGTTTATGAGATTTCGATTTGTGCTTATGATGTCAATGATGGAAAAAAGTTTCCAGGGCGCCCCTTCCAACAAGTGTTCATCACCGTTGTGTTATAGATAATCCTACACCAACGATAAATGTCCGATCAGATTTTGGAATCAACATTTTCTAACGTTGAACAATAAAAAAAAAGTAGGTCAATAAGTAACTTTAAAAGGTGCAACACAAGTTCAAAGAGAATGATATGGTGGGGCCCCATTAGGGAGGTTTCCTACCGAGAGGTCACTGCAAATCATCCATTGGTCTTTTTTTTAAGGGGAAACGGTTTGCGATCACTGCACTTTTTGAGATGTTTCTCTGCTTTTTCCTGATTTCCTCCTCGAAGGGGCCCCAATGAGGAGGGCCCCAATGAGGAGGGGTTTTGAGTTAGCACTGTGTAGTGCCTTCATGGGAGGCTTAAAGGGGTTTATATGTGAGAAAATGTGCCATTATGAGTGGCCATCAGGGCCCCCCTTTCCCAAAAAGTTGCCTGGTTTGCTCCTTCTGACGATGCCCCTCTGGTGAGGCTTGTTTTATGGAGGCCTGACAAAGACTTTGTGGTCGAAACATGTTTGCGTTTTTAATGATTTAACCACAATAATAAAGACTTTTTAATACTTCCTTGTATTTGGAGTGCCTGGATTTCCTTCTAGTTTTTGAAGTACACCGCAGAGCGTGACCTAAAAGATCCGCTTGTTTTTTTCTCCCGTTTGACATTTGCAGAGTTTAGTTGAAGTGATCTTGACTCAACACATTAGTGTTACTCAGCGGCCAGTCCTTTCATCGTGAATGAGCTACAGTAACATTTGACCCCAATCAACACTTTTTAAATGTGACTACAGTAGAATCAAAGTGTTTTCATACAGGACAGATGCTCCACTGTGCGAATGTGTGACACACACTTTTGCCAGAAAAATGACGTACATGTTCCCAACAAGTCTGAGTGGATAAATAAACATAAAAAAGCACAACTGAGGCATTATTTTTGGACTTTGCGGGATAATGCAAGTAAATGGTGTGAAAGTGAAAATGAGCGTGAACATGTAGGTTTTTGGAGAGGTGGGGTGCAGGAAGGTGAGAGGTGTAAGTAGAGCTGAAGTGCTCCACTGGGTTGTGTATAATGGGGGACAGGGCAGGAGGGGGCAGAGAAGACGCATGGGTCACATTAAAACCGGGTTCAGTGAGAGGGCTCCACTAATGCTACCTAATCCCCGACAAGCCCGGCTCTCTCAGCGCGCACACACGCACGCAGTTGTTCTCCGCTGGCACATATTTACGACCGTTGGCCAGTGGTGTGTGAGAGGTGTGGTAGTATGTGTGGCTGATGTCACACGCAGGCTGGGACGCTGAGTTCACCTCGGATCACCAAGCATCCGACATGGAAAGTCGCATGCCGCGGCTAGTGGCAGTCAGTTTTCCATGTTCACCCGCGATATTGATACGCCACATTGTCTGGTTACTCGTCGGCTGCTGCTCTTTCACTCTTTGTTTGTTAGCACTAATACACGGTAGTTTTATGGCTATTGTGGAATTAGATTTGCTTCCTCAGTAAATTTAAATAAGATTAAGGTGCAGACTGAGAATTATTCAAACAGTCGTTCCAGGGGCAAAGACATCATCCGTTGTCCGAAAGTGATATGTTTGAAAAAGACTGTTGGGAGAAAGAATCCATTCTGCTTGTTGTGGCGGCTTCCTCTTCTTGTTGTTTCACAGAGGATGTCAGTTGTGTAGGAAGTCCCACAATGTGGCACAGGAGGTGTGCCTACACACTGCTAGATGAATGTGGTCAGGCCACCTTCGGATTTGGTCTGAGTGATGGGATGGCAAATGAGTCCTCAGTGCGTCTCGACTACGCCCGTGCGTATAGCTGTCCACTTTGTATCGGATCACTCAGGACACATGTTGATGCCAAATGTGAACACATATTTTTTCACTGGCCAGAGTTTGTGTGGATGCAGCTGAAGCGCACCTTCAACTCACATAGAGAGAGCAGAGGCACATAAAGAGGGCGATGTAACCTGGTCACAGTGACCGCTGTCAGGAGGAGGGAGGCAAAACACCACTGCCAAAAGGTTGACCCTCAGAAACATCCCAAACACAGCAAAATAATGAGAAAAACCTACAAAACACAGGCAGAGTGTATAGACTCTGCAGACACAGGCACCGCCAAACACTTCTAGTGGGTCATAAGTGATGATTGAGAGGGATTACTTTTGTATCAGTCAATACGTTGTCCATTCCCTACTGCAAAAAGTAACACCTGATACAAACACTATCAATATACAAAAAGCAGACTGCTGTGTTACATTTATGCTTTGTCTCAAAGTCAAAATTGGATGAAACATATCCGGTTAGAATGTAATTATGAGAGCAATTGTCTCAGCTAAAGCACAAACTTCATCACATCGCAGGTACATGCGATGACCCTTGGTTTAAGCGGGGGCTAACGTGGTTAAACAAAGGCTATAAACGACGTCCCAAAAGACAACAACATTCCAGAGGGGCCAAGTGGGTCTCTGAGGAAATCAGTCAGTCACATTCCTGTCTGTGATCAATCAGCCTCTGGCCCAGACAACCTGAGATTAACCTCAGCCTTCCTGGAAACTACCTGCCCTTCCCATGGAAAACAACCTCCAGCTCTGTACACTTTACTGCAGCCTCCCGTTGCCGGGATGAGCAGATATGTGTTATAGAAATATAATGTGTGTGTGTCTTTGAGACTACCTGCCTGCAGGAAAACGCGCTCAACCACCATTCACTTTACTACAATTTCCGCTGTTGGGATGACAAAATAATTACACGGAAACAGCGCAGGGCTCGTGTGGGCGTGTGCCGGGAAGCTCTGGTCCTCATTTTGAAGGGAAGATGACTGCGCAGCGAAGACGGATCGGCAGCGTGATGTGAGGCCGCTAACAATTGAAGCAGACAGCAGCGCTCGTTTTCTCCGCCAAAGGGAGGACGTGGGCGAAGGGAGGAGGGGAGGATTTGGCACACCGGACACTAAAGTATGGAAGAGCACTCCCGACCTGCCACGCTTAGCTCAGGACCTCGGCAGCACTCAGCTCAGCGACAATGTGGCGGAGTCATTACTTCAGGTCTCTCAGGTGCAGTGAGGAGGGCTGTGACCTCGGTTGGATTCACTGAATGGGGACAACGCAGAGGGCTTATAGAGGAGCACAGAAAAAGGAAAACAACTTGGACTTCTTTTATCGCTTTTTATCTTATCGCTGCAATTTACCTGGTTCCTGACAGCTTTTTTCTTTAAACATTTCGTTTTTTTCCACACAAAATATGAATACAGTAAAAGAATCTGTGAATTATTCAGCCGCCAAGTGCACAGTGCGCCTGTTTTCCCAGCGTCCACATCCAGCCTCTCTACCTCGCTGTCAGCCTGCAGTATTTCTGGCCAGCACATAATTGTCTAAGTGCTTCTGGATGGCAGCAGGCTATTTGGTCATTAAGGGGCCTATTAAGTCATTAGTGCAACAGTGGGACTGCCGTCTGCCTGCCGACAGCACCAGATGATCAGTCTGATACGCGTTGCCTCGCAGTTTTCCACATATTTGCACAGGTAATTATAGCTTAGATGTGAAACACCCTCAGATGTCACGCTTAAAGAGGGGATACATGTCGCCAGCACACTTTAAAGGTAATCTCCTCCTCCTCCTCCTCCTCCTCCTCCTCCTCCACCTCTTTTTCCACTCGGGGTGTGCAGATGAGCAATGGGTTAGCAATGGGACAACCAGAGCCTCGGGACATGTCAGAGGGAATAGATAGGGAGCGAGAAGGAGGGAACAGAGGTCCAAAATGAATGAGGAGGTCAGAGAAAAGAAGAGCAGAGTGCAGACAAAGAATCGCTTTTTCCATCCATCTGCCTCGGCAGCCAACACATTCGCTTCAAACCAAAACGTACACGCCCGTCACGGAATGTAAATATTTGGATATGGGTAAAGTTGGATGTGACTTAATTCCTCCCTGTAAAGATGTCCTGCTTAGCTGAACGCGGTCCAAAGAACACAAGGAGAAGTATCCTGCACGATTTGATATGACGCATGAGAATCTTATTTTGATTTCTGCGCTGCTGTTACTCTTAGCGGGGCTCACAATATTATATTCACCGCTTACCATAAATGCTCATCAAATAAACTGCCCTCCACAGCCAGAAAAACCTCTGGAACTGTCCAGAGACAGACATTCCTCCTGGACGTGAGCTGTATTTTACTTTTACTGTTTTTAAATCATTTTCGAATCACCCATCTGTATCCTTGGGCCATATACTTTACAAGGTCCACTCTGAATGGGAAAACCAAACACAAACACAAATCAAATTTAAAAATCATATAAAGTAATAGTGTCTTATGGGAAACACAGACTGTGTGGGTCTAAACACAGTTCAGGGGAATGCCTCTGGCCCAGGCAGATAAAAGTTTCACTTTATGACCACTGTGTGTAAATTCGGTGGTTTGCTATCCTAGCACCAGGCACTTTTCATTATATACTTTCATGCATATATTGGAAAAACTCATGTTTCATATTACTTCACCACAAAGAAATGCATTGTTGTGATATTTCCGCCACATCTCCTCACCACAGCGTGTGTGAAGCTGCAGCGTCAGCACAACAGAAAAGCCTCAGCCTGACGTCTTCCCGAGCAGAGAGATGGCACAGGAGGGTTCGCTGATTGAAATAGAAATGTCAGATTGACACCAAGGCTGTAAACAGAGCTCACCAGGAGGAGGGCGCCCTCCTGCTGAGAGGAAACCAGAGTCTGTCACCTACCACCCTCCCCTCCCTTAACCCGCTCGACGGGACAACACTTGGGTGTAGCCGACAGTCAGCCACCGCTCTCATGCACACACACACACACACACACACACACACAAACACCTACACATAGTTGCACAAGTCGTGGCACAAAATAGCCCGAGCTAATGGAAACTCAGCCTGGTCAGGGGTTGAGCCAGGTACTCTATCAGATTGGGCGCTGCCTGCCTGCTCAGCGGTGCCCAGACTGACCCCAGCAGACTGCCAGTCTCCTTACCGCTCTGCTGCTCCGCGGCTCCGCTACCACCTCCCGCCATGACCCCCGACCCCTGCCCAGGAGACAGGCGCCACCAATATGATGCAATTTCTCTCCGACATGGGCCAGTGGCTTCAGCTGCAATGCGACCCAGGGAAAATAAATACGGGTGTTTATTTGGTGGGAGCGTGAGAGGCTCACAGGCTGGAGCCGCCCTAGAGTTTCCCAAAAGAGGCTTTGCACTGGTGCTGTTTTTGTTCCTTATCTTAACTTCAATAACACACGGTATGCAGGTGAAAATAAGCCATTGTGTTTTGGAAGTGGACCGCTGTGATGCAGAGCCTGGTATGGTATAATACCTGATAAATCATGGTGATTATTCACGGATCCACTGTTGAGGGAACAGCGGGTGTATCAGAGTCGCCTCTCAGAGCTCTGATTGTGCAGCTTGAACCCTTCTGCTTCACAAAGACTTTAGTGCTGTCCAGCCCGCCCGCCTGTCAACCCACATCAGCCTCCAAAGAGCTGGAGAAGAACCAGGCACCACGATCCTCCTCTGTTTCTGTAAAACTCTAAACTGCCTCTCACAGAGACATCCACACCTCTCCTCTCTGTGATCTAAAGAGACCATCGAGAGTTTCAGACAGACAGAGCTCTCGTTAGACCACAATGGTCTAAAGAGGGCTCTGGCATACTTAACGTCTCTTTGTCCCTCCTACGCTACCACCAACACCACTCGAAAGAGATCGCTGGATTAAAACAGACACTTCTCCGCCTCTTATGATTATGATCCGCTTTGCCAGTTTTCGTCTAAAGACTACTTCCTCTGAGGACCAGTGCTTCAAGACTAGGGATGGGAATCGACTACCGCAACTGTTGAGAACTGGTTTCGGATGGTCTGTTCCACCGGAATCAAAGGCTATGTCTCCAATCATATCAATTTATTTTGTAAATGCCGGTTATTTTTTTCTGACTGTTGCCGATGTCAGTGGTTTCCACGTTTTTCAGCTGCCTGATCGGTACTGCACATGTGCAACTCTCAACAGAGATGAGAAGGAAGCGATATGTCTAACATCATGAGCGACCTCCATCAACAGCTCAGGCAAAAACAATGTGTCACGTTCAAATTCTTCATTTTTTGATTAAGACTTTTTAGAACAAGTTAATCATCATCAGTCGCATTCGTGACGACAAACGTGATGCACCAGGAAAAACAAAAAGAAAGGCGAACACACCCCGTTGCAATGGGAAAGGAGTCAGTCGCTAATTTTAACTGTGTTAAAACATCTCAACAACTATTGGGAATCGATAATGAATTGGGATCACAACTCAATTCCCCTCCCAACTCAAGACCGCCCCTCTACCAGTGGTTCTTGGATCAGGCCCTTCTGAGGAACCTCCAGTCTGACCAAATGATGAATCACCAGCGTTCATGTTTCTAAGAGCCTCTTGGTGAAGTCAAAGTCACAGGATATTGTAAGCAGCTACTTTTATTGAGAACAAACAATATGTGGGCCGTCAGGGTTTGGAACCTGTCCCGACTCTGATCCCCCTTTAAGCATTGCTCATGTTTCAGATTAGCGTTAGCGGTGGGACGACACACATCAGTCTCCCTGCGTTTTCAACCCCGCCGCTGCCTTTACAGTTTTTCTTTTTTCCCCGGCCAGTCTCTATCTGTGCCTTCGTCTCTGTGTGTCTCACTTCTCTTTCTCCTGACTCCCACCCACACGCTTTCTCTATGACTCTTTTCGTCTATCCGTCCTCCTGACCTCATCCTTGTTACAGTCGAGCGTAGCGGGAATCAATCAACCATGGTGTTCTGATTAAATCACAAATTATTATAATTGAGAATAATAGTTTCCATGTCAGTTTCAGTTCAGCTCTCAATTGTTCTCATACATATCTGGAAATGAGGGGGCTGGAAGCTCAGAAGTCCAGCGGCGCTTGTGCTCTGGTGGGGTGAAATTCAAGTTATCCATGATCCAGTTTTGACAGAATTTCCACGGCAATAAAATTCTGATCTGAATTTGAGCACCTGTCTCGTAAAAATCTTACCCTGCCTTGTAAATCCAGTGCATTCTGCCCATTCTTTCCTCTGCAGAACAATAGTTTATGCTTATTAAAATCAAATAGATGTTCTCAGGAAACAGAGACGCTGCTTTCTAAAGTTGGACTGCGACTCAGCTCTGTTAGGGTGTAATTTAAAACAGTGTTGTTTTTAGGGGCAACCGCCGTGCCTGCCGCACTAAATACAGATCAGCAGCAGGGACGGTTAAACTGAGACTACTTTATAGATCCAGTCCCTTTAAGATAACAAGAAAACAACACGTCTACAGGAGATAACAGACTACACAAATTGCAAAGCCCTCCTGACAGCATTAGCACTTCTCCTCTTCATAACCGAGAGGCTCGGTGTGTCTCGCTGAGCTTATTTCTAGGGGCAGTAAAGCTCCCTGGCATGTGCGGGGCATGGAGTGCGACTTTGACAGCGTAGTTAGGAGGTGCTGATGAAAGAGGAGAGGCTGGGAGCCCACTGCCTCTCAAATTAGCCCCGGAGCCCTCCGACCTGTCACATTGAGGTGTGGGCCCTCACAGATTCTGTTGCACTGCGCCGCCAAAGTGCATGCGTGGAGCTTTTTTCTCGCCTTCGTGTCGGGTGTGGTGTGCTCGGAAGGCACGTGTGTTTCGTCGCACTGGAGCGTTTCCCCTCCTGAATGTCGATCAAAGGTCGCCTGAGAACGTAAATTAGAGCAGAGCGCCTTCCTCGTGCTGTCGAGGCTTGTCACAGTTTTTTGAGCGACCTCCCACAGTTCGGAAAAATGGTCTCCAGTCACTATGGTAGGGGACCTCCAACTGACTTATTCTATAAATAGACGCATATTCCCGCCATCTCTTTATCATCAGACAAGGAATTTGAAGATGGAGACGCTCCCAATGTTTTGCTCATCAAGTAATTAGGTTGTTTCGTTCATCTTCCGGTCTCCTGTTACAGTGCGACCTCTGCAATACCGCAGAGAGTCAGACAGACAGTCTGCATTAATGGAAGAGGGAGCGCTCCGCTCTTCTCACCTTCTCTAATCTGTTCTGCATGTGCATCGCTCAGCCTGACACCCTCTGCAGACTCAGCTGATGAGTGTGTTTGTTTAGTGAGGTGGAGGGACATCCATAACCGTAAAGCTGTCCCCGGGAGAAAGGCTGTAATCGCTTTTTTTTATCCTCACATTGTCTCTTCCCAAATTCTCTGACTGTTTCTCTGCAACACCCAGAATCTGTGCACACACACTCAACTTTTACTGTATATTATGGAGCCCAACCTGCTTGTCTGAATGACAAACCAGAATAAACGATCTGACATCAGCTATTCCAGCTGTGTACACACTGGGAGTCAAATGCAAGAGGGAGAAAACAAAAAAAAAGTGTTCCTTCCTCCTCTTACCTGAGAGAAGTTGAGTCCGTTGAGAGGGTGACACTGCTCCTCCACCCGCTCCACCGCCCCCGTGATCTTTCCCATCCTCTCAGCCTCCTGAGCCAAGAACAGGTCCAGCACCGGCGTCCCCCTGGACCGGACGTCCCACTCCGTCAACGAGTTGACCATCAGCATCACCCACACAGGCCTTTTCCTCTCCCAGTTTCCAGCAATGGCGTTGAACAGGTAGTCGGCATACAGGCCGCGGCCACGCTGGTCGGCAGTCATCCAGTAGGGCATCATGTGTTTGACGTAGTCCAGGTGGCGTTTGAGGCGGCGGTACAGGTCTCGAGGTAGCAGCATCTGCAGGTTCTCGCCGTGGGGCAGCAGCTGGCAGCTGGTCAGCTTGGAGATGGTGAGAGGGTCGGTCAGGTCGAGCTCAAAGAAAACATTGCGGCTGTTGTGGAAGGCCTGCTTGGACCTGTCGGGGATGAAGTCCCAGACCCGAGTGTAGGGCACGTGGATGGTGCCGAATAAGTACGAAGGCGGGTGAGGAGGCGCACGCTGTACCCGCCACAGGAAGGAGTTCATGTCGCTTTGCTGTCGAGGTGGGAGAAGGAGGAGGGAAGCAAAGAAAATAAGATTTTGAGAGTAAAAGGAAATAAAAACACCAGAGCCGTCACGTTCGAGCAATTCGGCGCGCCTTAAAACTAAAGCTGACACATCTCTCCTCTGTTGTGGTTTACTGGCTCATGGGCTCGGGTCAGCAAGTTAAAGATTGAAATACCATTCTGAGACGACGGCAGGGGAAGCATGAAGTCTCGTCAGCTCGGGGCTGAGCTGCGAGGGCTTGCTGCTGTGGTGGAGGCAGCGGGTTTATAGAGGGGCCTTCTGGGCTGTAAACAGACCCCCGTGTATTGTTGAGGTGCATACCTCGGTTGCCAAAGCTTCTTTCGGCCTGGGAAGCATTTTGAAGGCTGCAGTGCAAATATACTGCGCTGGAGCTCATAAAAGCCAAAAAGCTGAAAGAAACCTGCTCTCGGCTCTGACCCCACTGCGATACTATTGTTTGCGATTTATTTTATTCTTTTTTTTTTACACCAGACGGGGAGATCTGCTGCCGACAGCCTTAAGTACAACACTGTTTTTGTCCTCAGCAGGAAGTGTTTGTCGACTGCGGTTATCTTTACGCAAAACAATGCCGCGATGGAAATTAAATCACAAAAAGCCACTGGAAAGGAGCGCAGGGCCTCACACTGCCCTTAAAATATGGTTCTTGTTAAGAGCTCTGTGAATGTGCCGTGCATGTGCGATGACTTTGATGTTGGCATTATTCAAATATGAAGAAAGAATTAGCTTCTATAAACAGAATCCAACTCCTGGCCTCCGAGACACGCTGCAATCAGGCATTTGAGGGATGAAACCCATTACTGTAAAATAAAGTTATTCTTAGAAAATGTTTACTTCTAAAATTCAATCAGAGTTTCCTTCAGACGTGTTCCAATTATGATGCGCGCTGCCAACCCTGCCTTTGTCACATAAAACTCTCTTAAAAAAAAACCTTCTGCCTGCCAGGAGCGGGTCAAGTCTTCAGTGTGTGGGGATGTTCTGTTATCATCGCGGTTAACTACAGTGAACATGCAGTCATCTCTGGCACAGTCTCTCCCCGTGTCTCTGACAAAACGCATCTAAAGTGCTGCACTTAATCCGAGAGCAGCTTTCCCTTCCTTGCTCAAATGTTTGCTTCTAACTCGATTTTCAGGCTGGCAGGGCGCACACTGACGGGAACCCTTTGGACGGCATTAGTGCATTCTCCATCATATTTTTCAGACACGGAAACTTACAAAGCTGAACCTATTTCTTTTCTTTTTTTTTTTAATGCCTGTGCAGCATTTTGTCATCCCCTTAACAAGCTACTCAGGCCCCTAAATGAGGACTTTTTCGACATGGAAAGTAAGTGTGGTCGTGTCCAGAGGAGAGGAGAGAGGAAGAGGAGAGATTCTCCCTCTGCTGCTGAAGCTGACGCTGACGCTGCGTGGACGCTTTTGGAGAGCCCTGACGCGCAACGGCTCCGTTTTATGGGGGTAATTACTCCTAACAGAAAACAGAGACCACTGTACTGACGCATTACAAATCACATGAAGTCTTCAGTGATCGCTGACAGCACATTCATTATCTGCATATACAGGACATAACGCACACATGAAAACAAAAGCCTCCCTAATGATCCCCGCGCGCACGGCCAGGAGCCATATTTATAGACGTGCCTGTTGCTCAGAGGTTTTTTGTTTTTTTCCAGAAAGGAATCTTGTTGGAGGTGATGATTTTTAATTCACATTAATAACCTCCCCTCCCTCCTTCATGAGGATGCGTTCACAGCGGGAGGCCGGCTGACAGACGCGTGAACTGGAGCCGCAGCACGGCTGAGCGCCGCTGCGCCTCCCCATCATGAGGGCTTCAAGCCACATCCATGACTCCTACCAGTGTGCCCGATAAGTGTTTTAATGGGCCTTGTGTTGCGGTGAAACACGATCGAGACAGAGAAAAGGTCAGGGAAACTTTTTTCCAAATGAAGTCAAGTCACCCGTGGGTGTTCCCCTCACTTGCGTTTGTCACATAAACAGTCATAAAGTTGGCGCGAGTTAACAATTTCTCCTGGAAACCGCTTTTTATTCCAGCTGCAGTTCTGGGAGGTTCATGTATGACCCAGAACCGAAAATACGTGAAGATAAGACAGTGTCGTCTCTGATCACTGTCTCCTAGTTAATATTAATCAGCCTAATATCAACATATTATTATTATTATTATTATTATTATTATTATTATTATTATTATTATTATTATTATTATCAGACATTCTAGACAGTGTGCCAATTAACAAGCAACCCTAATCATGCATTTTTAATTTGTGCATCTTTATGTATTATTTGTTCATCTTATCATCAGTTTATTATTTATTCATAAAAAGTATTCAAATGTATTTTTTAATGGGCCATAACCTTTGACCTCATTATAAAGCAGGACTTTGATTAATGATAAACAACACTAGGTCTGATTGTCTCGCTCTGCCATAAACATTAAATCATAAAACACTATAAATACTATTAAAATAATTAAGTTTAAGCTCATCGTTGTTTCTCCAGCTGGAACCAAGAAACATGACCGGTTGTGTCCCCACTGCTCTTAAAAGGCGCAGTTGTTCTTTAAAAATGTTCTAAAACAGCTTCCACCAAGAAATGTTAACTAACATATGGAATTAAATGAATTTATTGTGAAACGTATTTCGTTTTTTTAATGTATTTTTCCATCTGAGTCCTCATGTTCCCTCCACTTCTCAACACAAAGTGCCGCCCTCGTCCAGAAAGCTCACTTTTTGACAACAAGTGTCACCTCTGTGGGCTGACTGGCTTTAACGCGCTCAACTCTTGTGTATTCGTCTACATGCTTTTTCTAACACGCGTCTATCTCGGTAGAAAGAAGAGAAAGAGGGTGTCCTTGACTTGA
The DNA here is from genome assembly GCA_039737535.1 of Lagodon rhomboides. Lineage (NCBI taxonomy): Eukaryota > Metazoa > Chordata > Actinopteri > Spariformes > Sparidae > Lagodon > Lagodon rhomboides. Next base: position 13,262,472 of record CM077789.1, on the reverse strand, counting down.
TAAAGTGCCCCGACGCGACTCACCGACTTTGGTGGGTCGCACTGCCTCGGTCTGTCCGGTCGATGTGCGCCCCAGGGTGCCACAGTGTGCAGGAGAGCGCTCAGGAAGACCCAGCTGAATCCCGGCAGACAGACCATCGTGTCGAGGTGACAGGACACTTCTTAACAGTCTCTCAGCTCTCAGACACTTTTAAGTCTGCTCTCTTCTCTTGAAGTTAAAAAAAAAAAAAGAAAAGAAAAACGTTACCGGTGGCCTCTTGGCTCACATGTGCCGCTCGGCTGGAGGACCATTCCGCCCCTTCGAAATTCCCGACTGCTCTCCGCGGCTACAGTTGAGTTAAGTCTGTCTTTAAAAAAAAAAAAAAAAAACTGTTCCTCACTCGAAGCAGGAGCTGCTGCTGCTGCTGCTCCAAACTCTTTGGAGAGTTTCCGCGGTGCGCTCCGAAAGTTTGGAGCGCCTGGACTGGTAAAAGAGAGAGGGAGGTGGGACGATCTGAGTAGCCCCTCTACCCCTCAGCCCGACACACACACACACACACACACACACAAACCTGCTTCTTTTAAGAGGAGGGAGCGCAGGTTCAGAGAGGGATGACAGGTTTGCGTGAGTAAAGCCCCTCAAGACAGACCCAGAAAAAAGAGAGCGGAGTGCTGAATGAATGTTCTTCTATCGTCCTGCCTGCAGTGTGAGCTCGGACATGAGGCAGTGTTTATAGTCTGCTAGGATCGTCCGTCGGGCTCAGGAAGGAGTTTATATGGTTGTTTAGCAATTGTGATCTTGTCTGGTATCATTTTATCAGGTCACTGATTGAGCAGTGAACTTGTTTAAAGGTGCACTATGTAGTTTTGGGGAATACATTTTTAATCAGGAGGGAAAGATCTTCGTGGACTGATTTCTTGTTCATGAATAAACTGAATAAACACACTGACCTTAAAGGACAACACATGCTGTTTCACTTTGCTTATATGTGGCGGACCCTGCCACCTTTCTAGCTACAAACTGTGCTCCGAGGAACTTATTTCCCTTTTGAGAACCGTTTGTTTATTCAGTTAGGGGGAAGATAAATAATTCTGAGTTTGTGTCACTACCTCATTAATATTGTAACTATCAAAATCCTGTGTTTGAAATTCTTCTCTGCCCCTTTAACTTTTAGAAATGATCACTCAAAGTTCCCACAGTCTTCCATCGGATGGAAGGCCTGATGTCCGGTTCCCTGACTCGTATTTTTCTTGCATCGGTCTCACTTCTGCGCTGTGACGTTTGTTTGATATTCTCTCCTAAAAAATGTACGCTGTAATTGGGTTTCCTACTTTAAAGAAAACTGCGGAGCCAAGAGGTCAGGTGGCATAGCTACGCAGAGATTTGTTTCGTTTGCTTTTCAACACAGTCATTCCGGAGAGGTAAATGAACAATATTTCATACGCTGTCATGTGCTTCCTCCTCGGCGGGATTACATTTGTCTCCGTCCGTCTCTGTTTGACAACCCCCGCGGCACTACGTTCGCATATGAAGGTCTCGAGCTTCGGACCTTATATCCGTGATTAATGTTCCGAGTAAAGACAACTGTGAGAAGTGTTTTATTTATTTTCAGTCCAGCGCTCTTCTTAAGATGTATTAGTCGTGATGGGAGGCAGAGATCTGGAATAAACGCTCGCGTCGAGAGAAAGTGGCCCCCTCTCTGCCGGCGGAGGCCACCATGTCAACGCTTCGCTGCTCTGCTATGACCTCAGTTATTGTCCGGGTGGCAGACAGTGTGACAGAGTCAAGTAGTGGGAAATTTATCATGGAGACCCCTCAAACAAGTGGCACCGGGCCCCCTCCCTGCAGGCCAGTGGCAGACAGACCTCGGACAAGCGGCTCTTTGTCCTGGGCCATGTTCTCCCCTCCCTTCCACTCCTCTTCTCACCACTCCGTGCTCACTTGTGTTACTGGGCAGCTTTGTCAGCGGCCGGCCGTCCCTGTACGCTCATTGTATTTCCCGTTCAGATGAGGTCCGATTGGGGCGTTTCTGCTGAGTGTCTTTGATCAGCTTGTCTTTTAACACAGTCTCACGTTGTAAAACTGTGACACTTCTGCCCTTTGACCCCCCCTTGACTTCTTTTATTGGGCACCATTCATCAAGCTTGTCGAATCTGAAAGACTGGAAAGTCAATATTTCTTTGTTTCATACAGCTGCACAAACTTCAGATTGGTTTCAGATCCGTGACGGCAGCATATGAAGGATGGAACCGCGTTGATCTGATCTAATCTTTTCATCCCCGCTGCTCTGTTTTCTCCCCTTCGCTCTGAGGCAGGTGTGGGATTTCAGTTAGCGGGTTTCATCTGCTCTAATATGTCCACCTGTGGACTCAGGTACTTGCTTTAAACCACACCTTGCAGAGAGGGCTTCTCTTTGAAGGAGCTATTCACATTCTTGGCCGGTTAGAAGAGGGCTTATGAGTCGGCCGGCTGCAGGAGATTCCTGGACGGGGGCCAGCGCTTACAGCATAGCGCACATATAGCTGGGGACGAAAGAAGACTTTAAAGTTAATGTTCTGTTAGCAGACCGCAGAAACGCTCGCTTACAGAGCGCACATCTGGGGAGGCGTTAGAGAGAGAGAGGTAGGCAGATTTTAAAAATGTTAAACAAAGTATATCTATAATGGAATACCCCTGCTTTGACTTTCATTGACTTTGCATGTTGTCCTTGACTGTTTCCATTCTACACAGTATGCATCCCATATGGCAGTGGTGGACTCAGGATGTTTGAGGGACCGGGGTGAAATAGAAGGGCAAGAGTGCATAGTCATGCACAAAGTCGTGATACATTTATAGTCAACTGAAAGGTCACCCTAGAGGGCACTTTATAACATTTTCTCCACTGGAAGGGCGATTGCCCCCCCCCCTGCACTTCCCCTGAGTCCACCGGTGCCATATGGACAGATAGAGGAAAAGCCCAGGGGGAGACAGGGAGAGGGAAAAGAAAGAATGAAGAGACCTTGTTAATGTCTGTGGCCCCTGCAGCTTGAAGGATCCTGTATCTGCTTGTCCTTGTGGCTCCGCGGCTGCCTGTCGGTCTGATGCTGTGCAGAAGCCCTGCCACAAAACCCCAACATTAACTCACTGCCTCTGCCTCGGCATCATTACACGTCTATCTGTGCGTAATGATAGAGGTGCTGCTTCTGTTACAACTAGCACCACTGCTATTACGCCACATGAAAAGGAAACGTGAACGGGGGAAGCGGAGGCCGGATAAGTGGGTGCTTTGTTTGTTGTGCACACAGGGACCCCTGGTGGCGTGAGGAAGAATTAAGACGACGCACGGCGTGGACAAGGGTGAGGGACGCAGGCGGACGGTTGACCCGAGGGCAGAGAGATAGTGCTTCAAAGAAAATGTGAGTATGATGGATATGAAGGAGTGGCTCGTAGCTTTAGGCAGCCATACTTCAGAGACTCACTGTCAGGCTGGCTGCGAAGGCCACACCGAACACTCTCTCCGTCTGTTGTCTCTGTTCACAGCTGGACTACGCACACACACACACACAGACACACACACGCACACACACACACACACACCCCCTGACTATCTCCACCCGTCTCTTGCTCGGGCTCCAATATCCTCTGTCCCGCTTTGAAGATGTCAAGGAATAATATTGACTGAGTCTCTGGTGAAATGTTATTGTGGTTTCCCTTTCCGGACGTCCTGGGGAAAAGGGGGGTAGAAAAGGAACGGGTAGGAGGTGGTAGAGGAGGAAGGTGGGGTTGGCGGAGGGGGGGATATGTCAGAGAATGTCAGAAGGGGCTTCAAAATGAATCTGCTTAAGTCAAACCAGACAGGGAGAGATAAACGGAGGTAAGCTAAATGGACCAAAATGTGAGTTTCCTCTTGGTGTTTTAGACTTTTTCCAGTGTTCGTGGAAAAAAGTCTGATTTAGATGGTGTTCAGCGACAGCAGGTCTACATCAGGTTCTTCTCTCTGTATCCTCCGCAGTGCCGTCCCCTGTGGCGTGTTGACACATGCAGTGGATGGCTATCTGTCTATCTTCATCATCCAGAATGAGCAAAAGCAGGAGGGGAAAGATGAGAAGAAGAGATAACGTGACAGGGGCCACGGTCAGGGTTGTTTTTCTGGAAGCAATTTCTCAAATGGGCTCTCTCTCACTCTTTATTTATTTATTTGTTTGTTTTACACATTTTGGTTATTGTTTTGGGGTGAATTAAAGAAAGGGGATGAACTATGATTCATCCCCTTTCTTTAACTCACCCCCTAACATTGATGGTTATTTATTGTAAGTAATGAAAGTAATTCAGTTCAGTCAGTGCAGACACAGTTTGGTTTGAGCTGATTGGGCTCTTCTCATTTACATTTTCAGTTACAACTGAACAAACAGCAGCCGGTTCTGTTGTTGAACCAATTTATTTAAATTACAACACATTTCCAGATATCAGCTCCAGTGATCAGTGAACTCTACATCCAGACGGGCTTCTTTCATTGGGGCGGAATCCTTTTCGAGTTTTAAGCGTTGTATTTGATTGGTTCTTTTTTTTCTTTGAATATGCATCAACTCTCCTTTTGCTAATCTGCCTTTTAAGCTTTATTGCCTAGTTTAAACCGCTGTTTAACGAAGTCATCAAAAGTAATCAGTAACATTACTTTTATGATGTAATTAAACCTCGTAGTCTGAAACCTATTACATTTTAAAAGCAACCTCTCCAACACTGTCAGTAAGTGTTATAATTAGGCTATGGTCTAATTTCATGTGACAGCAGGAAGTCCTCCGCAGTGGAACTTAAAAGATTGCAGAGTTGTAGAGAGATAGAAAGGATTAGCTCAATAATATGAGCAATACACGTATTTCCTTTAGAGTTAGATGAGTAGGTATCATTCTCATATCTGTCCGAAAGGCTACAGCCAGCAGCTGGCTAGCTTGGTTTAGCGTGAAGACTGGAAATGGTGAAACAGCTACACTGGCTCATTTTTACACTTCAGTTTTGGATTGAGCAAACAAGATACAGCATGTTAGTTGGTGCGCTTTAGAAGTTCTGGTAGGTGGATTTCTTTTTAAAACTTTGGACAGGGCCAGGTTAACTGTTATCAGTCTTTGTGCTAAGCCTTAATAAGATCTTACTCAGCAGGAAAGGGAATGTACATCCCAAAACGTTGCTTTGGTCTGAATTTGATTTGAATCATTTTCAACCTGATTAGAGACCTGTGGTTGTTTTTGGACCGAGGTGTTAGACAGCCCTCTCCACCATCAAAACACCAAGTGGGGGTCAGTACATCCTTTGGGAGAACAGTGCTCATCTTTAATATGTCTGCCAACTGTAGATTATTTTTTCAAAGTAAAGGAGACCTCTTATATGAGGCACAAACCTACTAATTCTATTAGACATTGTCACGACGTCTCCTGTGCTGAGATTTTAGTCAAGCAACAGTGTTTATTTTTTGCTCTTTTGGCACAAATACACACATACTTACTGACAGAGATCCATATTTTGTATTTGTTGTTTTTTTTAGAAATCATAATGCTCTCACATCAAAGGCATGGCTGGCAAAGTCACCCCATGATGCGTTGTGTTCTCTCCCACTGGTCATTGGCATTATGAGTAGGCCTATATGTATTATCCATATCGGGAATTGTATTTTCTCTCATTGTGCCCCATTTACCCCTGAGAGCCAAAGCAGGGCCGGTGGAGGATTGGAAAGAGCCTTCCTGCTGTTAAGCAGATCTACCTTTGGCTATTCGAATGGTAAAAGAGTAAGATAAGAAGGAATAATGATGTCTCCCCTCTTGTCATTTCAGCAACCACAGTGCAACTCTCAGCACCAGACAATAGATGCTTTCATATCATAATATCATGGAAATGCAATCTATATATATATATATATACCTAATGTTAGTCTGTATAATACTTTTGATATTCATTGTCAATGTCCTGTTTGTGGTTTATCCAAGCAGGGGTTCGACAGAGCCAAATAAGGCCTTTTGCGTTGACTGGGGAACACAGAATAAGCAGCGTGTGTTATGATACCATTAAATCAAAGCCCCTGGTCTGCACTGATGTGCAGGAACCACACATGAATTTCAGCCTGAAGGATCAGATGAGCTCTTCTTTAAGTAGACAAAAATCTGGATTTGGACTTGACCTTCTTTTGAAGACGGTCATCGGCTCTAATGAGGTTCTTTGAAGATTATCTCATTGTCCGAGATGCTTTTATGTCACATGTATAGTAAATTCATGGCATCAAAGCTGGCCCCGGTAAAAAGATATCAAGCTTAGAGATCAACAGAGATGGGGAAGAGTTGCTGTAACTGCTGTCAGCCGACATTGGATTCGCACATGGTGCCCTTCCTTGCTTGTGTAACGTGAGTTTACAGGAGCGAGTAAGTTAGAGAAAGCAGAGCCTGAGTCAGTGCAGTCTCTGTCTGCTTGGATATAAAATGTTAGGTTCGGTGGCTGTGAAGCTCTAACTGTGTTTATCATGCATTTATTCAAGGTTTATTTGGTGTATGTCTGACACAGCTCTGTCTGAAGTGGTAATGCACCCTGGCTGCTGTGGGCTGTGTTTGAGGGGGTAGTCTTAGTCACTGGCCATCTTGGGCTTTGTTCGCCCACATCTGTGAAGCCAGGTGTCCAAAATACCACATAGAGCGTGCTTGCATTTCAGCAGATACGCAGCGCAAAATGGCTGATGTCTCCGGATTTAACGTGTGCGGAGGTCCGGGGCGAGGCGGGTGGCAAGAGCCGCTTCTCAGCTGCTTGGAGCGGGCTAGAGCTAATGGATTAGAGTCAGACCCTCTGGAGTCACTTTGGATTCTGGTCTTATCCGGAAAACTGCTTACCAAACGGAGGAAAGATCAGAGATTACGTTTAAACTTTTGGGAATAAAAAGTGTATTTATCTTCACTCCTGTTTATCGACCTGACTGGAGCCGTGATTCGCGGAGCTGACTTGTGTTTTTTTCTGATGATTACTGTAATTACTGTAAAGACGACCGGAGCTGGAGGGGAAATGTACTTCACCTCATGCACGTAACGTAACAGAGAACTGGAGTGGGCTACTGAATTCACAGAGAGTCGACCTGAATTTAACTACACAGACACACACACCTAGTGTACAGTAAAGTAAAATGGCTGTTTGGGGCACACGTATAAACACCGCGTGAGTAATGCAAATAAGCAAGAATGTTCCTGCCGTCAAACTTGCTCCACTGTTTATGTATACGCCAATAAACAGCCCCCACTGCTGATGAAAATCCATCTGATGTGACTCCGGCACAAACGTTTGCACCTTAAATTTAATCTCGTCCGCTGTCTTCTAAAAGGAGCAGCGGCACCCCAATGAAACGTGTTGTTAACTTGAGTAAACTTGTGGATTTCTCTGGTTTTTAGACATATCACGCTTTTGAAATCAGCAGCTGTTTTGGGGGGGACATGTGGCCTCAACATGAGCATGAGTATGCAAACCTTTCAAATGCCTGACCTGTGTTTGAGCTTCCTCTGGGTCAGAGAAATAGGCACAGGAGGGCAAACATCTTGACTCAGCTGGCCAAGAGAAAGAGAACCATATGATGCATTCAAAAGCTCCTAGATATCTGTGATTAATAAAACCGGACTCCAGCAGTGAGGTCAGAACCAGTGTAAGGCCGTGGGAGAGGGGGGCTGAATTATGTGATTTCTCTTTTTTCCACCACGCATGTAATGTTGTTCTGGTAACACAATATGACATTTCATGCTTCCTCTCCATCAACTGCTCTTTTCTGAGTCTTTTCCCCTCCACATCTACTTCGGTTTTTTCGGCTCTGTTTATTTTCAAGATCAATGAGCGGTTCTGTAACACTTGGCTGGTCTGCTCTCCTCAAACCCGAAGGCTTGAGTTCATGTGTCAGTGTGGATATGCATTTGTCTAAATATGAGACAGGAGGGCAGTTCACAGAGAGAGAGAGGGAGAGAGAGAGAGATTGGGAGCAGGGAGATGAGGAAAAAATTAAAGAGAGACATAAAAGGAAAATGTGGTGATGGAAAGCAATCGATGTGAAGAGCTGCAGGAATGCCAGAGATTGAGATGATTAGCTCTGATTAATGACTCTGTATTGATACAACACAGACATAATTTATTACTCTGAAGGGCATATTTCAAGTGTCGGGAATTAATGGTTTGTAGAAAGAGGGTAGGGAAGGAGGAGGAGGAGGTGCGCAGTCTGATAAACACAGACACACATAGACAGCGACGTAGGTACACACATCGCGTACACACACACACACACACACACAGTCCAGACATCTTTCTGCTCTCTGGGCATCCCTCCTACAGCTACTCTTCACTCACACGTAGAGCTGTTCCCGTGCTTGACAGGGAGCAGAGGAGCTGTCAACAGGCCCGGAGCCTGTCAAGAAGCAGGCTACCACGCTACACTGCTACACACACACACACACACACACACGCTGATGTAAACACAGATCCATACATGCAGTTGAAACATGTCACACAGCACGGCTTCGATGACTAAATACACACAAACACACATGAACGGGGGGGGGGTCGAGAGACGCGTTAAACAGCGCGGCTTGTGTGACTCGACTGTAACACACAAAGAACAGAAACGCGCCGGACAATACGACCGTTATGGCTGAACACACAAACACACACACACACAGGCAGAGACAAATACACAAACAGTCCGCCCAGGAAAAGTCTGCAGAGGTAATTTTCTGCTTCTTCAGCTGATCCTGAACATGTGTCAAGGTTTATACTGTAATCTACTGTAAGAGACGGAGGAAAGAAAATATACCGACTCCGCCGCTCCTTTCATTCCCACATTTATTTATGGTCTTGCCTCGGGCTCTGTTTGGGCTGCCACAGGACCTGTGTGTTGTATCCCCATGACGATAACCACTTACCACAAGTTACCTTGGTATTAGCTACTTCACAGCATCACAGAGGTGATCATTACACTCTTACAGTGAAGACTACAGTGTATTTTATTTCTGTTTTTTAGTAAGCCAAGCTGAACATGTAGCTCGGTTCCTTGCGGCCCAAGTTCAACCCATCAATAACATGACGATGACAGCCTCCAGTCTCCACCTGGCCTCATACAAGATGAATTACAGCCTGAATCTGACTGAGCTCTGATGCACCGGTCCAAGTGGAGGGCCATACTGGGGGCCTTAATGGCCGACCAGGGAGGCCAGTAATACAGTAGGAGCAGCACAGATACATATACAAACTGTATCAGTGGACACATACATCGTGTAACCTGCCAGCATGTACACTTAATCTGTATAAACATTTGTAAGAGAATATATTGAATGTGGACAGAAAAATTGGACTTGACTCAGCAGTTCAGTGCCTTTGCTACAGTTTTTCAGTTATCAAGTACGTTAAAATGTTCGAGACTAAGTCACAACAGCAGTGACAACTTAGTTAATGTATTTTCATCGAGACAGAAAGTCGACATAAACTTTAGTAACAGCTCTGTCTCAGCTGTACTTTGTGAAGGACTGAAACTGCCAAAAAGGAAGAATTAAGCCACCTTATTTGTGTAATGAAGCAAAAACGCATTAAGAAAAGTAAAAAGAAATCCATAAAATTAAATACATTTGTGTAAATGAATAAAGTAAAATTGCAAAGGAAAAGTAATATAGAAATAAATATATATAAAAGAATATAAACAGGGAAACTAAATGTTTGCGTAAAAAAATTGTTGGATTAATACAAAGGGAAAAATTAAAGCAATAATATGAATTATGTCACATTGTATCAATTAATGTCTACATTTATTTGCAGGCTGCTCATAGTAGGGATCACGATAGTTATTGCATTATTGGACTTAATACTTTAATTGAGGTAAGTTTTCAGTATATGAACATTGACAGGCTCTGGTCAGTAGCTCTCCCTCATCACATAAAAGGACCTGTTATCAATCAGCCCATCTGCCAATATGACTCTTATCAATGCCAAAGCTAATCTATTTTCCACATCTGTTTGGGATAAAAATGATTCTTCCTAGTCATTCTGTCTCCATACGATAGGAGGTCATACGTATCTTGTACAGACGTTAAAGCCTGGATAAGGATAATGACGGTTGACCTCCTATTGTATGGAGACAGAATGACTAGGGAGGATCATATTTTTCCCCAGCAACATTTAGTGAAACTCTTTTTAATCTTTTGTAACACACAACAAAAACACTTTTTTCAGGACCAACGTTTGTAAAAACAAAGTTGTGAAAACATTATTGTCAAATGTCTGCTCTCTTGCTGTGTTCTATCCTGTACCTGCAGACAAACACTGTGTACAGTACAGACATGAGCTGAATCACAAAGGGAGACTCTTGCAGTGACCCTGCTGTCCACCGTGGCCAATCAGAGGCCTGAACTGAGTAGCCCGGTCTGACTGCAGAAGGTTAAAACATACATTACACTCTGGGGAGTTCAGAACTCTGCAGCAGACTCGGTGAGACAGTCGGTTGATTTATGAGCCGGAGCCGAGCCCGCCGTAGTCTACTGGGTCGAGGCACGCCACCATGATTGAAAGTCACATCCAAGCCAATGTCCCAGCCACTCACTCACCACGCTGAACCCGCCCAGAGATAACTGTGTTCTGTTTTGATATCGTAGGCTCTCAAATGAAGTTGACAGAGTAGCATTTACAAAGTAATCTGAGCGCACAGGATACAGAGTCTACTGTTTTTATGAAGTGGTGTTTGAATTTTGTCCCTCGTAAGTTTCTCTTCCGCTCCCTTCCACTTATTTTCCGCCGCACACTATCCTATCCCTGCGTTTACGCTGTTAGATATATTGAATAATCTGCATTTCTGGAAATATTAGCATACCTAATGCCACATACATCCTGCTTTTACATGACATTTTTTCAACAAAGTTCAGATATCAGAAGAGAAAAATGGTACCCATAAATCTCTAATGGCTGAAACTGGTTGCACTTTAGCCACAGCAAACAGTAAGTTCCCTTCCAATGTGATTTCATCACAAAGTAGCCTGCCACACGAATGCGATGCTGCCCCTGATCACCATACATCTTGATTCCCACCCTCATCTCCTCAGTGTGCTTGTGCTGTGTTTGGACGTGGTGAGGGCAGGTCATAACTGGAGTGAGCCTTTGTCAGCCATCAGCAGCGTACGGTGATGATATCTGCGGAGATCTGGCGCGTTGTCAACCATGTTGTTTGGCAGACAGCAGAGGGAGATAACAATGGTTGGGTGATGCAGGCTTCAGCAGACCACTAACACTGCAAACAGACTGATCCAAAACCAAATATTTTGCAAGGCCAGCGACCAAAATGAGCCTCCAGTTGTGTAGGCAGTGGTAAGAACCTCGTTACTGGCTTGAACACATACAGTGACCTTAGTAAAGTGATACCGGTCGTTTTTGACAATTTTGTTTGGTTCAGCTCCAAAGCTTTGTATGATTTTTTTATATTAAAGCAATAATTAAATAACAATTTCCTAAACAAGAGCTGAATCAGAAACAACTGACTTATATTCATTTGTTTTGTTATTCTGTCCTCAATTCACCCGCATTAAAATGATAATGGTGTAATGAAAGTAATTACCGACATTTACTACTCCTACTGTAACTTTTTAGTGCTACGCTGATGCCAACTATTCTTCAACCTCACTCGTTTGGAACCATTTCCTCAGAGAAATCTATAGTCTTTTCCTGCCATCCTATCCCAGTGTCGCTTGTTCTCACTGATCCAACGTCCAGAACATCTTTACTGTCTGGTCTTGGCTTTTACATCCTCTCCGCGTCGTGACATCAAACGTTACACATAAAAGCGTCTCTGCGGCTCTGGAAAGAGTTTTTTCTCTTTAAAATGTGTTTCTCATTTCATGCTATTATCATATCACTGGACATGTCCACATGCAACTTTTGTTTTGAAGACCGTGGATTCAGAGCGTAAATGAGCCACAGAGTCGGTAATTTGAGCTGTAATCCAGTCGTAAGCCCTCGCGGAGACTCAACTGTTTAGTGGAAACATTTCCGAAGCCAGACATCATTCGGGGGGAAGGAGAGTGAAGAAGATGTCTATTCAAACGGCTGAATAATCCCAGAGTTCCTGTTTGTCTTGGCTTTGTCGGTTGCTATGTGACAATGGTGTGTGTGTGGGAAGGGAGACGAAGAGAGACAGCGAGCTGTAGAGTAGATTTCTGGTGTAAGGGGGAAAGTAGAGTTGGTGTTAAAACTCAGAAATTTTCTGTTCGATGAGCACATGTAGCGCTGGAAAGTATTGATCAAGGGCAGATTGGTAAATATACTACTCAAAGCGCTTTACAACACTGGTCACCCATTCATACATTGATGGCAGAGGCTGTCATGCAAGGTTAATGCGAGCAATACAGCGCTTCCTATCCAAAGTGCCCCATGATATTTCTATACTTAGCCATTCACACACATTCGCACACCGATGGAACAGCTGTCAGGAGCAATTTGGGGTTAAATATCTCGCCCAAGGATACCTCGACGTGCAACTGGGGGATTTGGGTGTCAAACCAACGACCTTCCAATTAGTGGCTGACCCACTCTAACCCACTTCTGTGTTACAGCCGTCCTAGACTGATGTAAAATGGAAGGATCCTGTCACGGGTTTCCTATAGTTTGGTTTTCATTAAGTACAACACGGTTTTTAGAAACGGTAAACAAGTAGGAGCCAAGTTGGTGCCCTTGGTGACTGATTGTGCTGATGTTTTTCCAGCCAACAATTGCTCTAAATAAACTCAATTTGGTGGAAAAACTCCCAAATATTATCTAGAATAAAAAATACAAATTCATTCATAAATAATAGCAGCAGTATTGTGGTTCATCACACTTTTATAAGCTGACATTATAATTAAACAACAGTTCAAGTGTTCACTTGAAGAGGGATGACAGAGAGCAACCAGAACTATCTCCCCGTTTTACCCTCTGCTGTCAAAATAAAGTGACAGCTCAAATAACACAAATAATAGGTTTTTATTTAATGGGCTACAAGCCTTAACGGTATGCCAACTTAAAGTGTACTTCAACATAACGAAAAGGAGAAAGAGACAAGTACATGTTTATATTTTCAACATACTGTTATGTTTAATGTATTTAAAAAACAGACACCCAAGCCCATTTAAACCCGCTCATTGCGACCCAGAACCAAGTTTTGGAGCACAGGTTGATGTATCTTCATACTATAATATCAAAAAAAAAAAAATTCTCCTTTCTCTTTCTCCATATTTTAGTTGGAAAGGGAAAGCAGGACGTAAATGTATTAATAATTTCAACAAACAGAGATACGTATGATCAGGGAGGTAGCTCTATTTCGTGTCCACATTTTAACTAATGTCACTTGGCTATAGATCTTTTCAAAGTTCATTTATCTGAATTTGGATCAAACACAGTTGATTCAGTCAACTGGCAGTAAACCCCATTAAGGAAGCGAGATCTGAAGATTAAATATTACATTTTAAGAACTTGACGTTCTTTGGATCGCTGCACATCCTCGGAGAGAGTGCTCCGTGAAAGGCTCCACTGCCTTTACAGATGAATGCAACGGGAACGACTGACGTTGCAGGATTATAAAAATGAAGAAATAATCTTTATGATGAAAGCAATGCGGTGGTTTTGAATTACTGCACACTAAATCATTTTTATGCAAAGAAGTAACTCCAGCTCCATCATCGCATAGCTGTGGACGAGGCCCATGGGCTCAGACAAGGGCTTATGATTGCATCTTAATGGGTTCAGTGGGAACACGGTGTCACAGAGAGTACTGTGGGATTAGTGATAAGAAAAATGTCTCCTCCGACACTGCAGGTCTGGAGCGAGCTGCTAATGTGTTCATAAGCCATCCTCTCAGTCCAATCTGAATGAATGTTCTGTCAAAAACACCACAGCTAGGTGCTGGAAAATGGACACCTGCTAATGAAATTACTGTGAAACCCGACTGGAGTTGCCAAGTGTATTTCGCTATTAAACTCATTATGATGCAATTAGGCCTCTGCATGTGTGTGTATGTTACCGCTACACAAAGTTTCCCAGTGTATTCCACAGTGGGGCCTGTCGGAGGTTTGACTAGAAGCCGGGCTTGTGGGCTCCCCCTGCAGCGGTCGTGATTTATCTACCAGCCATCCCTGATCTGCTCCTCGCGGGGCTTCCCGGCCCTCAGCGAACCTCCATGAGCTCGTCTAAACCCCAGAGGCCATTCAGCTCTCAGGCAACAGGGTTGTATTGCGGTTAACCATCACTCTTCAAAACAGATCTCATAATGATCCATGCTGTGGCTGCTACAGTGGCAGCAGATCTGGATTACAGCCATATTACCAATTGTCCCCGTCCCAGTCCCAGAGCCACTCTGCTCAGTGTCTGACCCCTGATCCACACCTTGGCCTCACCACCGAGGCTTAACCAAGAGCTGTTGCCCCTAACTATGTACGGTACAAGCACTGCGGGGCAGCACAGAGATCCAAGTCTGTACAACCTCAACCTCTGCTCCAGTATCGAATTCCCATCCATAACCCAACTCTGACCCTTTTTTTAAACCCTGGTCTGAACCTCTGTAATTTTAAAGAGCTGCCAAATCATTAGAGGCTCACCAACCATTCAAAACATGTTCTAACAATTACTTAAACTTTCTCAAAGAGCTCCATCGATCGCAGGACTGGCTTCCCCAAACAAGACCGTACCGTGCTGGCACACTGTACCGCACACCCACACATGGACACAATGAGGCGGCATAATGAAACCATCTATCTTCTTGACACTAAAGGCTAGCATACAGAAGGAGCTTACTGTCTTATAAATCTTCCTCATAACCCGAGCCAGTTTGGTCTGTGCCGTTATTGAGGTTCTGGACAAAATGATGGTGCATTTGGTTCTCTTTCTCCCCCTCTTCCTCCTTGTTTTGCAGCGTTGAGCATGGAGGTCCGACTGAGAGCGACTTGGCAGGGGATGTAAAGGAGATGAGACAAAGACGTGCAGCGGAGGAGGAGGACATGAAGTGTTTTGAAGTTGTCTTGAGAACCTCCCAGAGCATCCCCCCCTCGGGAGCTGACTCCATTTAACCCATAAAAGTGGAGACCTCGAGTTCACTTGGTGAGGGATCAGCAGGCACACAGAGAAGGCAGTGATGCTCGCACAGATATGCTTTGTGTCAACCAAACCCAGGAAGACCATAGACTTCTTGGCTGTAAGTGTGTGTGTGTGTGTGTGTGTATGTGTGTGTGTGTCTGAGAGAGAGAGAGAGAGATTAAAAAAGAAACCGAGACCAAACTCAGCATTTATACGTTCATTTGTGTGCATGTGTTTTGCATCTGTGTGTGTGCGTGATACTATTCACCAAACCCAGTCTGAAGATAGCATGCATATGTTGAATTAAGTTGTGTGCATATGCATTTATCTGTGCATGTGTGGGTAAGCTGTAGCTATTTGAATTAGCGTGTTTTTGTGTCTGTGCATGTGATTGTGTCGACCAAACCGAAGATAGTATGAATAGAAAGTCTACAAATAGTATTTACAAGCTTGTAACGTTCATGTGTCTGTATGTGTGTGTGCATTCATACATACGCTTGCTGGTGTGTGAGAGAGAGTGCGAGATAGCAACGAGCACTCAGTGTTCGGCCAAGGACAACAAGAAGTTCCTATTGGACAGAGGAGGCAGTCATGAATCAGGTGTGATACCTGCACCTAGCATCAGCAGCACGCCAAAACAAACACACCCTGAAGTGGAGCTGCACTCCACCTCTACTTCTCCCTGTGTGGAAGTAATTACTGAGGTGTTGAAGTTGTCACTTTTCCTTAGCTCACATGAACTCTCAAGCAGAAACACTGTTATTCACATCAAACTTCACCCTCTAAACTGGCTCTGTGAGCTTACCGGCTCACCTTTGTGTAGCGCTGAAATTTGCATTTTGGCCGATTCTGTTGGACACACCAGCTCTTTCCAGTTATGGCAACTTAAGCTGTTCACATGACGTTTAAATTTTCTGGCCGTACAAGTCGCCGTATCCTTTTCGTCTTGCCTGTGCTCACTGACTACTGTACAGCTTCACGATGAGATGATACGGCAGATATACGGCAGGACAGAGAACGCACGGAGAGAAGGATCCTCTGGTTTGCTGCTATGTCTGGCGATTACCGCTGGAAGTTCATGTGGTGGCGTAGGGAGGACGGAGAGGATCAACTGATGACTTGATGAGTCAATCAGTTTTAAAGAATTGCCACAAATCTACATTTAATTCTTTTTAAAGCATCATGTTCATGTTGAAAGCAAATGACCTGCATTCACTGACAGTATATTCCGAGTAGCAGTGACCTGTTAAGTTCATGCGAACACACACGGACATGCCTGGTAATGATGTTTGAGTAATCCGATCCGCCCGTGGTTTACTGCACCTACTGGAGCTGTGATTTCACATTGTCAGGACTGATTTGCAACTGGAGTTGTCTCCAGATGGCGTTTCCATGGACGTGTGTCTATAAGCAAATGTACTGATTAATGAGTGAGTCTGTACCCAAGACCTATCTGACAGTTATGGGTTCAAAGCTGATGTGAACCGCTGGGTTTACGGCGCGGGGCAGCACCAGCCGGGTGTGGCCCGCCGTGGGGCTGAGCAGCTCCACCGTCCCCATCAGGGGTGGCCGAGCGGACAGAGCCATTTTACAGGAGAGGAGGTAAGTGTTGGGTTTCAGTGTCACACAGGGGTAACTCCTGCAACTACACTCCTCAACCCCTGGCCTCCTCACCCTGCCTCCCTCACCAACGGTATCCTTTATGTCCCAGTATACTCCTCACTCCCTTTCCCTCCCCCGGGGAGCTCTTGCTGCCATCATGGCCCAGTGCGCTCCCCAGACCGTTCGTACTCTGTTTCACTGCTGTAAATGTCACCTGAGTTACACTCTCTCCGCTTTCCACAGACGGCCCTTTATTCGCCACCCTTTTAAAAAGACCCCCGCTCACATTTCATGTTTTCTCATTTTTACTACGTGCCAGAGAGCTCTTTTCCTCCCCATTCGCTCGGCCATAACACTCATATTTTTTTCGGTGAATGCCAGAACTTCTTTCCCTGCGTCGTAATTCTTGTTTTTCAACTTTTTCTGCTCGAGATTCTGCAGAGCTTTGTTGTTGTCTGTATTTACCATACGTAAATACTCTCGACAGCTGGAGCGAGTGTTCCCATGTGCGTCTGGGGTTTTTCGCTAATCTAAATTTAAGCTAACCGCTAGTTTACGGCGCTTTGATGTAGGAAAGCGAACATTAAAACAAGTCTTGGCACTTGGCACAAGACGGTTTTGGCAAGTGCGCTCAAAACACCATGAATCTGTGACAGTGGATAGTGCAGAAAGAAACATTTTAAAGACTAGAGTAAACATCACTGCCTCTCAAATCGTGTGACGATATGAAATTTCACAATTTTGTCCCGTCAGGCCGCAGATCAGATCCCAGCTGATGATGGTCTATGGTTCATGTTGGTTCCTCTTGTTTCAACAAAATGCAAATCTCTCCGGTGTAAACATATTTAACATCAAGCTTTACAGTATGTCTTTGAGTTCGGTAGGAATCTGGGCACAAGGCCGCAAGATCATTAAACACTTACGATCTTGGATTTTGACCGAACACGATACATTCACACTTCTTCCATGATGCAAGGTCCGTATTCTGCAGAGGCCCGGTCTGACAGTGATGACAGCATGATTAATGCTCACCTCCGTTCACACTCGCACACTAACTTCTCACACAGCAAGTCTAAGTGGCTCGAAGAAAAGCTGGAGAAAGCTGCCCACAGGGCTAACAGAAAGTAGCCAGTGTTCATGTGAAGATAGACGCGTTAGATAAGATAAAGTTTGACATCAGCGAGAAGTCAAGGTCGGCATTTTGGTTACCTTCGCTGTATCCAAGTTATTCTGAGATGTCCAATCCTTTATTAAACAACATTCGACTGTATGCTAATGAAATAGTTTTATTCACTTTTCTGATGCACTATCCATCAATTAGCCTCATTTACTTCAGTTAGACTTTTCCTATAGCTTGAATTAATTTCCTACCTTCCATTGGTTTCTAGTTTAAGTGCTATATAAAAATAATTTGCAGATTTCAAACTTCTAGAAACTTTTACTTCATAGTTCCTCTATGATGTGTTCAGGGACATGCAGACGTCAGAAGAACTGGTTTGATAATGCCGAATAAAGATATGATAATACCTCTGTGAATGAGAATCCGTCCAGAGCTGTCTGTATTTATCAGCGTTAAGTGGAAATTATAATTTCTTGATGTTGTTATTTGCATATTTGCATTGTATACACTTGGTGCAAAACATTTATTGTACAGTGTCCCTGTTTTCAATTAAACAAATTAAATTTGACAGCTAGACGGACACACTGACAAAGAGTCTCAATTTAAAATCACGTGAGATAAGCACAAAGGGAGCACGCAGGTCATGAAGATGTAAAAGTTTATTTTGTTGCTTCATGCACAGTGTGTAAAGCTGGGGGGGCTCTCAATCAAAACAAAACAAAGAGTGCAAGTGTTGTGTGAGAGTCATGTCGGATTCTGCTCTCATCTTGAGCCATTTGCAGACGGGGGGAGAGCTCAGAGATTACCTCTAAACTTTTGGGTTAAGTGAGAGGTTGATCTGAATTCAAACATGCTGACACACACACCCTCTAGAAGGCTAATGTACAGTGAAGTAATGGCTGGCTTTTTTGGAGCCACATGGATAGATAAATAAATAAATAGATAAGCATGATCCTCCAGTTAGACTCACATGAATGATGCCCTGCTGGTGGGGAACACACCATAAAACAACCACCATTGCTGATGAAAATCTATCTGATGTCACTCAGGCAGTAATGTTCACAGACATGGTAACTTTTATTCAGATTATATTTTTTCTCTTTTGGCGATTTTCCCTATCCCGGAAGTAGCGAGGGGCGACCAAGTGATAGCACAGTTACCTCGAGGAAACCTTGCAGATTTCTCTTGGTGCGAATATCGTTGTCGACATTTGGGAGAAGTTAAGTACACAACTCATCAAAATATGTAATTATAATGCCGAAGACTTACATGTTATATCCATAAAGATTTACTAGAGTACATGGCGGGATAGTTTTCACCCAGAGAAAGGAAACATACCTCACTGAATACAAGAACTTATTGTTTACAGTGCAATAGTGAAAATTCTAGAAAAAAGCAGCTAAAATGCATTTAAATAGGTGAAACATTTCTTCTTTGCATCTTAACTGCGCTGTAAAAATTTCACCCTGACATACCATCCACACTATTAGTGATCAGTGGGAGTGAAAGAAAAAATGTCAGGCAACAAAAAATTGTGTCTAGACATGCAAGGTACATCACCAAATATAAATCTTCTTCCAAAACACTTTGCGGTCGATTCATCTCTCCACAGTCAAAGTGAGCTGCCGAGGAGATGCAGTGATGTGACTGAGCTCCTTCTGAAACCACCTTTGTTCACCTCAACACCTTCATTAATCTTCCATAGGCGTCTATAATGGAGCCTGTGTGGAGCATGAAGAGGGTGCTTGAATCCAATGCATGCCAGGGGCCAAATGGTAAGTCAGAGTAAGGGGAAACTCCGGTTGGCACGGCGAGTCCGTGCCAGTCACTGCCAATACAAGCTATCAGGGCACATAGAAAAAGCCCCGGGACGAACTGCTCCATACTGCCAGAGAACATCTCCGGACTGCCAAGTCTTACGGCAAACTGAGGATAGTTTAATGGAAACCACAGATTAAAACTGCACCTCTGTGTTTTCCTTTCCCCATTTATGAATTTAATGTGATCATGATATATGAAATCCCCTTTAATTTAGCACAAGTGTCAGCAACACACCTTGTAGAACCATCCAAATTTCACATGCGCAAAAAGTTTCCCCAACGTTTTTATCATTGGAAATAAGTGTTTTCTTTGTGTTTTACGACCCTGTCATTAATTATATTACATATTTTTTTACACAGCCTGTTAATAATTTCTGTCACATTTCATGTCACACATTCTTCATTTAATTGAATTCAGAAATCACTTGCTGTGTCAGGAACCTCAGTTGGACATGAAGTACTGAAAACTGAAACGTTTATTGCTCATCTGAAAAATTGCAAACACTTATAATTGAATTTACTCCTAATGTGAGAACAGTATAGTTGCCTCATTTTCACTTATAGAATCCCAACAATGGCAGGGATGCAACATTTGACTGTTTTGTTTTGCATTATTTCTATGTCATGCACCAAATGTCTCACACAAACAGTTTGTCAAAGCAGTGCCCGCAGTATGGCTTCCCTTTCTGCTCCTTGAAGATGCCTTGGTTGAGCTGTCGCAGACAGAAGGCGCACACAAAGTGCTCGGGGTGAAACTTGCGATCGAGAGCGGAGATGCAGCGGCCCGTGATGGGCTCGCCGCAGCTGCCACACAGAGTGCCCTGCCGGGAGTGGAAGTGCAGCGAGCAGAGGGGTCGACCGTCCATCTCCATGAAACAGCCATCAGTGAAAGGCTTCATACAGTCCTGGGTAGAGTACAGAAACATGGGTGATGTGGGAAAAGATGGAAGAGAGGAGGGAGGATACAGAGAGAGAATGGCCAGAGATGGATAACAGTGTAAAATCTGGATTAGAGTTGTGTTTCATGATTTACCTCATTGTAAACTATGCCGCTGAGCCTTTTCTAAACCATTACCATGATTTAAGGACTGCATGAAGTCAGATTATCAAATTCTGGAAATATATCCCAGATTTATCCCTCCATGGTGAGTTCAAGAACATGCTGACCTTAGATATTTAGCTAAGTTAGCTGCAGAAAAAGTATTCACAAGCTTTCTTCCAGCTAAATTAAACATATATGATGAGTGAAAAAAGACAATATGGATGCATGCTTCACATGCAATCTTAATGAATCTGAACCTAATGTTTTCTGTATACATGTAATTTAATACTATGCAGAAATGAATGAAAACCAAAGGCTACCAAGAACTACAATGTTCCAAGCAGAGCCTAAAGAGCTCCAGAGCAGAGCAGCTTCAACCTGTTATATTTTACAGTCTCTGAAGAAAATCATTCTTGACTGACAGAACAATCTTCATTGCATGGAAAAGATTCTTAATACAGTTAAGATCCAGAAACCAAATTGTTTGACCAGGTCATTAAACCAAGTGTTTTGGACAAAATGACATGTCGGCCAGGTGACAAAAATAGGACGTTTCTCTGGAGACCATGAACGTGTGCGATAAATTCACAGCAATCCATCAGATAGCTGTTGGGACACTTGAGTCTAGAGCAAAGTGCCGGTCTGACCGTCAGACCGAAGTTTCGTTACTAGAGACATGCCGCTAACATGGCTAAAAACTGTTAGCATTTGCATCAGGTGGTTCATATCCGTTATAGTCGTGGAACATACAACCTGCCCAGTATTTTGCCTTATTTAGAACTTGAATTAAATTGATCAGTACAGGAGGGGTACTGCATATGGCCCTGTGGTTGATTACAGACATTTTTCTTGGCAGACATTTTGACTTGTCACAGCAGTAAAAGCACAGGTGTAACTTGTAACATTAGCAATGTCTCTGTTCCATTTATACGTGCCAGTGTGACGGTGCGCCAGCAAGCACAACGCCAGAGCTTTGGCACAGGAACACCTGAGCGGAAAAATCCATTCATGACATTTGTAACACCTGTGTTTAACAAGTCAAAAAGTCACAGCCCTTTTTGCTCAGTGATGGTGACCACTGATCCTTCAAACTGAATGTACACTTACTTAAAATGTCACATGAATTTTGCCTCTGCACATATATTATTGAATATTTTCATGTGTGATTGTCATGTGAATGAAAATGTTAACATCTAAGAAGATAATGTGCCTTGTGAACTGGACATTTTCACACGTGACAGGCTTTTTTCATACGTCAATGAGTGTTTACACTCACAATTTACATTTTCAGATGTGAACTACGTACATTCACATGCGATTGGCTTTTGTTCACGTGAGGAAACAAAACATGCCGCATCAAATCACATGAAATCTGCTTAGTCACATGTCACTTCTGAACTTCTACACATTTTTCACATGTAAACTAAAATTGACAGGAAATACAGTGCTGCAGCATTGGACAGTATGAGAAAAATAATGTGTTTTTTTTTAAACACTTAAGCATGTAAACCTATTCTAATAGATAGTAAATTTAAGAGCCTGAAAATGAGCATAATATGTCTCTTTTAACTGAACATGTTCATGTGGAAACTAAAACTACAGATTTAGATTGCAAAGTCTCTCTAATAATGATGTTTTGATAACAATACCCCGACGGTCTGCAGAAAAGCTCAGCAGTGATTATGCTTCCACCTCAACTTTTGGGGGTTTGGTAGATTTGTAATAATATTTTTTTGAAATCTCTCTACTGTTGACAAGACCAGGCTGCAGCACAGCACAGAGAGAGCGGCCAGACAGATCAGAGGTGCTACATTTTATGAACCCCCTTTATTTATTTTTAGCAAGAGGTTGATTAAAAAAGGCTCGGCCACTTTTGAGTGTCCACTTCATCCTCTCATTGGAGTGTTTGACCCTCTGCCCTCTGGAGCTAGATTTTAGATTTAGGTTATTGAAGGCCAGGTTGAAATCTGACCTGGTTGGTCATAACTGCTCGATATCAAACAATGTGGCTTCTGGAGCTTAACTGTATTTCATGTTCAGGTTTATGAAGATTGTACTTTCAGTCGAGAGTCATTTTCTTCAGCGACTGTAAAATGTGACAAGTTGAAGCTGCTTCCTTATGTCAGAACATCCCTACTGAGAGCATTTCATGTTTAACAACTGCTCATAGCAGACGAGGGGCTGCACACTGAAACGTTTTTGACCAGATGCTGCATACAGAAGTATGTTTGATGAGAATGTAAAAGATACCCACAGAGGAATATGGTTCCCTTGATTTATTTGCATCATTTCAAGCGCAGCGTATTCATCAGGCATACGGTTTTCATCAGCCTTGTGGTCAAAATGTTGCAAATAAAGCAAATGTGTGGGTATCTTTCTCATTTATTCTCAGGCTTGTGTGCGAGCCAGAGCCGCGTGTGAGGTCTGAGGTAAGAGGCTTACCGAGCAGACGAAGCACTCTGGATGCCAGGTGCCATTGGCTGCAGTCAGGTAGTTCTCCTTCACTGACTCCCCACAGCCTGAGCACTTCGGAGCAAAGAGGTGGTAGAAGTCCTTGCAACAATAAGGCTTCCCTTCCTTTTCTAGGAAACCTGGGACAGGAATAACACATATAAATTTAATTCTGAATGATAATGGATGCCATAATTTCTGGCCATTTGCTGAAGTTGTGGTTTTCCAGAGAGGGGCCGCCCACCTTCAGGTCCAAAACGGCCCCCGCAGTGTGTACAGAAGAAGTGCTCGGGGTGCCAGGTCTGGTCCAGAGCTGTCAGGATGTTCTGGTAAACCAGCCAGACATAGATATATTAGATCGTGCTTTTACTTCCCTAAAGGATTAGTAAGGTCTGTCTCATCTCACATGTTTAAATGTCAGGAGGCACAGAAATGAGCTCTGTGAAACCACAAAAAGTGAATCAGAGGAGAAGTTGCATTAGATTTCTGATAAATGACTTTGGTCTGCAGCATAAGCCCAAACTGAAGAATCCCAACATGGTTTGGTGCTTTATTTATTAAGATGTCATGTGGGATACGTCAAGAAAAATTAACAAAATAATACATCCTTCTGTATGTCATCACCCAATCCTCAAAAGATTATTGTGCGAATAAATGAATGCAATAAAAGACAGAACAAATTAGAATATGAATCAGGAAACAAAGGCAATGTCGCGTCATTAACACACAAGAGTAAACATAAACAAAAAGACATGTTCTTACATGCAGAATGGGCCCCTGGCAGTAGGCACATCGAGGAGAGAAGAGTTCATGGTAGTCTTTGTCACAGTACGGCTGTCCGTCTCTCTCGAAGAAGCCTGTGGTGCTCAGCTCCATTTTACACACCATACACACAAAGTGCTCAGGATGCCACACCTGACCCAGCGCTGTGATAATCTAAAGAATCAGGAAATCCAAGCAAAACAAAAAGTGGGTTTTGGGAACTTTAAGGGAACTTTTTTTCTTTGTCCCATTTGTTTCATGTGACTTGCTGTACCTTTCCCACAATGGATTTGTTGCAGGCGGCGCAGTGGCCCTTGGCCACGGTGCGTACGCCGATCTTCTCCAGGTCAGAGCTCAGCCCGCCCAGCAGATCATCGATTGTATCTGTTTTCTTTCTCGTAGTCGAGGCCTTTGCATCTGAACCTGCCGTGCTGCTGCTGCTGCTCTCCTTGTTCTCCTGCTGCCCACCTTCTTTTTTCTTTTTCACTGACGTTTTCTGTGTCAGTGGTGGCGGAGTCACTGAAGGCGCTTGATCCTAAATGATGACACAAGTAAGCACAACTATCTGTTATTTGTAGATTTACATTTTATTACATTTTAAAGGTCACTGCTCATATGGCGATTTGAATTCTATTACATGAGGCTGAACAGGATGTCGTCATTAGTACAATGCTGCCCTCTGCTGTTAATCCTTGTTAATTTCATTCACGTTCGGAAAGTTTCTTCATTGCACATCCACTGTTCTCTCTTTCCATATTCATCACAAGTTCATCACAAGTCTGTGAATCATTCTTTATCATGCTGAAACAGATTAACACTGACAATTTTCATTTCACTCCGAGACATGCACTCGCCGTCACTGTACTGACCCCTTGTGCCATCCCCATCAGATCCTGTAAGATGGAGTCCAGCTCATCAGTGGGTGAGCTGGATCGCGGTTCAGCTGCCACAGGAGCTGGCAGGTCACTACAAGCAGGAGAGGAGAAAGTTAAACAGCATAATAGCTCATATTTACCTTCAAGAGCAATAACTTCCCAGTGATTACTGCACATGTCGTTTCCAATATCTCTTGGCCGTTATGTGAAATGTTTATTTTAAAGTAAATTAAGTAACTACAAATAGGTAAAGTCACTGAGATTGTCGTGTACAATAAGATGCTTTAAACGTGGAGGACCTTATAACTACAGCACATGCAATGAATTTAAAGTTATTTCCTGTTTCCTCTCCTGTAGTTTACACAATGATAATGTGAATCAGGGGTCAACAGGAGCCTCGAGCTTCACCTGTAAACATTTGAGCAGGCTGAGCCTTTTTCCTTCTTGCTGAGTCCGCCATAGTCTGCACCCAGCACCTGCGGACGCACAACCAAAATACAGCGTTGTGACTTTCTGTCATTCATCTTGTCATTGATTGATAAATGCAGATTATGCAGGTTGAGAATTATCTGAATTGTGACTACAGCTTAAATAGGTGACAGTCAACAAATGAATAGCACATTTTTGTGTGTTCACCTCTCCGTCAGCTGGGCCTTTGCTCCTCTTCTCATGGACGCTCTCCGAACCTGTTGGGTTCAAGGCCAGCTCCTCCAACAGCAAATCTGTGTGAGGATACAGGCCATGAACCTTCTAACCGCGTACATAAAATCACAAACACATATGCAAGCATGCGTGTACGTATTCACACCACGCAACCACCTAAGCGCAATGTCGAGCGAGAGTGTTGAAATTGCAAAACACTTCCTGTGAAGTGTGATGGAGCACCTCGGTGTGCAGATAAAGGTGCTGGTAGATCAGTTTGAGGTTGCCACATGTGAGTCAGCTTCCTCAGGAAGTGATGGAGGACATGTTGCAGAAGTGAGACTTCTGATTATGTTGCAAGACTTTGGTGACAAAAATGACACATAATTCAACTTAACTCTAAACAATGTGTTTTTTAGGCGTCATGTAACATTTGAGAAAATGGGAAGATATTTCTTTGAAAGTCATGTGGGGATGTAGACAGTGTGGCTGTTGAAAAGAAAAGACTAAATGTTCCGCTTTTAGGGCTCTTATCTTTGACAAATGATCAGTTTATGTTTTCTAACGCCTACACATCTCAAAAGATCTGCACATCCTCTCATTTGTTTTATGAGGCATAGAGAAACTCAATTGAATTCTTGTATTTTTTGCAAGACAAACTGTATGATATATATATTTTCATCAGTGAAGCTTGATCTTTTTCTGTGATTATATTTCTTAACTTCACTTTACCATGATAATCTGTTGAGATGAAGTATCTCTTCTTGAGAGACTCCTGGCTAAATGACAGCATCATTTAAAAAAAACAATAAATATCATGATTACATACAGACACAGAGCAAAACAAAACTTAAGAAACAGCAAATATTATGTGTTATTCAAATAATCACATGCTGAACTGCATTTCTTAATACAGTAGGCGATATAATGGATACTGTACATGGCGCGAGTTACAGAATACATAGCCTGCTGTAAAACACCATCATCTTATTCTGTGATCAGTACTTCTTTTCACTTCTGTTGTCTTCATCAGTTTTAAATCGTTCCACCTGGCTCTGAATGTTTTAGAATTACAGTAATATTTCAATATCTAACAATCAATCCACTGATCGGTTTGAGGGTCATCAGCAGTGTAAAGTATGACAGGCAGTTGTCTTACCGAGCTCTTCCATGGCGTCTCCTGCTCTCACTATGTGTGTGTGACAGTGTGAGTGTGTGTGTGTGGGGGTTTTTTTTTTTTTTTTTTCTTATGCAGCTGGTTAGTTACTAAGGTAACCAGGCCAATTTCTCATCTGGTCGAAACCGTCACTTCCTCTGACAAAGTTTTGTTTTTGATTGTCACTGAATCAAGACTTCGTACATATTTAGCATGAGGTGTTTCTGTTTCCTAGTGAAGAGGAAACCAAGAATGGTTTGTGTGTATGTGAGATACCGGCTGAGATAACAACTCACATTTATGTTCAGTATGTTAAAGTCTGTTGAAACCATATTATGAATTGACTGTGCATTATTTTATGTATATATATATATAACTGCTTGACATAAGACAAACAAATGCATTTAAAAACACAATTAAGTGTAAGACAAAAACAACATAAGTAGCATAAAATAAAATAAAAAGTACATGTACATGTAATACAATTTCAGTACTCTCGGTGGTTCTTCTCCTTTGTTTCACAAACAACAGATACAGATGATCAACAAACAAAATAACATACATTTAAATGTACCATTGTGTAGAGATGTAACATTTAGCCTTACTGTAACTTTAACTGTAATATGACTGTGTGTGTGTGTGTATACAGTAACTCAATTATATGTTACAGGAATGGTAAGAAGATGCTGGTAATTCAATTATATTGCAATACTGTGAGATTTTCACTGTATATGTCTCAGAAAATATCACATAGCCTACCATGTTTCTTAGTGCAATGTTTACAGTATTACACAATAATGATTATAAACAGTATTATCGATTACAGTGACCTTTAAAGAAATGGAAACAGAAGGGTTTTATTGGCTGAACAAGCACCTCATTATAATTTCACACAATATTATTTCCTGTCGGACATTAAAGTTGATATAAACTTAAAATATTTTTTATTAAACTTAATACTTAAACTTAATTAACAGGGTGGAATTCAATACTGTAGATAAGCGAATGTACATGGTATGATACATTTTCATACTGTGTTATTCTATGTAATGTGTGTATGTGGCTGCAAAGTAACACAACTGCGCCCAAAAAAGCAGATACATCTTGAGGGAACTTGTGTTTAAATGTCTGATAAAGCCAGCAACAATACGGACAAGGCTTCACATGATGTTTATGCACTGATGTTTACAATTTGGGCAGGATGTGATTCAAAGTATCCACGACGAAGGACGACCAGCAATACATTCAAGCAGAATCATAAGAACTGCCCCTTTAATCACTGAGAAAAATGCATAGTCCTGTAGTAGAAATCACCTGTCACGTAAGGGCTCCCAAAAATCAATCTAACTTTGTCACACTTGTGACCACAACACAGACACAAAGTGGACCAAACAGTTTAATTTTCCAAGACCAAGGCTGCATAAACTTTAAATATTTTTAGACAGATTCTGACAGTTTCTATTTACATTTTAGTCAACATATGGTAGTCACCTCTCCGGGCACATACCTGCGTTATCTCGCACCACTTTGGCCTCAACCATTAGCGTTCACAGTAGGGGTGTTTGTGGTTTTGTGTAAATTTAAAAGTTGCATTTTAGCACGATTATTGTTGCACTTTATGCTTAAATTATATCCACCTCTTACATACTGACAATCTGTTTTTCACACTTGAGGCTAACGAGCCTAACTGGCTCATTTTTAACAGTTTTAAAAGCAACACCATCCCCTGCTCCGTGGTTTGACGCTAGTGTTTTACCGGAAGAGTCCGTGTTTACAGCGCAGCTTTCGCTCCACGTTAGCATCCGTGATTTGTCGAGAAGTAACAAGGAATTTATTTTGTGCTTTTTTTTTTTACTAACCGTTCGACAATTTCACAAAATAACTTAGTCACTTCTGCGCGTATCGCGGGTAGCATGATAGTTTCGAGGCGGAAGTGCTGCCGACAAGCATAGCAATGACAAGCTGGCTAACGTAGCGCCGAGGTTAGCCAGCTAGGCAACTAATAACAGCAGCTAACTTCTATCACAGCAGCGGTCAACCAGTCCAGTGAAACAGGTACCAGTATGTCGACATCACTCTGAACAACGTTTATATGTGCATGTTTAACGACTGACAACTTCGCGTTGCCACACTTCGCGTTTGGTTTGCATGTTTGACGTCCCTCTGCCCCCTTTCATTGCCCTCCAGGTCCGGGAACAAGCGCGGCCATGGGCGCTGAGAGCAGCGCGGTGCGGAGCTGCACCCTGGAGGAGCCACTCCTGACCCTGCCCTCTGGGCTAACGATGCACTCGGCGATGCTCCAAGATGGAAAGCCCGCTTCCGTGTTTGTTCACAAGCGAGGCAACGAGGACAAAGTCAACAAAGCTGCCAAGGTAGTCTTCACACTGGCTGCCTTACAGTAGCTGTAGCTGTATTAACAGTTGTTGTTTTAGTGTCTTGTACACACAAGTTTCCCAGAGGAAACTGGTGGATGAGTGGATTGCATTGAAATCTGTGCAGTCATTCTCCTCGCTCAGGCGAAGTACACTAATGCTGCAAAAAGATGTCTTCATGCTTGCCATTAACAGCACTCTGTATTTGATTGGCGTTGCCAATTAGTGGGTTTGGTTCTCAGGATGCACAATCACTCCCCTATTATTGGGTTTTCAATCAGCTGCATGACATCCACTTTTTCCACAGGAAATAAAGACATACTTTAATTTCCTACAGCACCTGAAGACCTTGAGGCATCCATGCCTGCTGCGCTTCCTGTCCTGCTCAGTGCAGGATGGCGGCATCCACCTGGTGACAGAGCGTGTGCAGCCTCTGGAGCTGCTGCTGGACAGCCTCTCCCCAGAGGAAATCTGCGCAGGCATCTACGACCTCCTGCAGGCGCTTGTCTTTATGCATGAGAGGGTGAGCAAAAGGAAGCATGCTGGGGTCGCAGTAGATGCATCTGGTGGCACCTCGGCAGTTATCTTAATGAAAGATGTTGTCCTGAAGGGATCATTGTAAAAATTACTATTCAAAAGCCATTTGGGGTCTGTCTGTCCTTTTGGCACATGTAAGTTCCTAACCTGTCTTCTTTTAACACCAGGGCAAATCAAGCCACAACAATGTCTGCATTTCATCTGTATTTGTCAGTGAAGATGGTCATTGGAAACTGGGAGGAATGGAGACCGTCTGCAAGTTCTCTGAAGCAACGCCTGAGGTAAGAGGTTGAATAATAGGCTGAATGTCTTTTGGCTCCACATTTCAGATCTTTGAAGACTTAGCATGTCAGTTTTATGTTTCGATTTTCAATTTTTTATTTCAGTTTCTTGCAAGCATTCAGAATGTGAGAGAGGCCAGCTGCATTCCTCCAGAAGAGCAGGTAAGCAAACTACAGATCATGACAAAAAAATGGAAGAACTTACTCTTTGTTCACAAGCTCTCATGAAACACATTATTGTTGACAGGCTGAGGGCTTTAAAATGCTGCCAGAGAAGAACGCTCACTCTCGGGACTGTTACTCTTTTGGTCTGATGGTGGAGACATTTCTCACTCTCCTGAATGGCTACGGTAAGTCGAGTGATGACCTCGCAATGTTTGCGTCAACCTTAAAGTGCATCTTATCAGATGGCGTCAGTGTATGCAGTCAGGCACTTCCTCTTACATTTGGTCATCTTTCTCCTTCCTTTGTTGTCTCCAGTGTCTCAGGAGCTGTCTGACAGCCTGACGAAGACCCTGCAGGCGGGCCTGCTGAACTCTGACCCATTGTCTCGGCCTCCACTCAGCTCCCTGCTGACTCATGATTTCTTCAGGTAAGTGGTGTTATGTTTACTTTTGCTGTTATTTGTACAAACTGAAAGTGTTGTGGTTTTTTAACACATCATGTATTTTTCTATGAACAGAAACGACTTTCTGGATGTGATGAATTTTCTGAAGAGCCTGACCTTGAAGACAGAAGAAGAAAAGAACGAATTCTTCAAGTGAGAACAAATATAGTCATCTTTCTTTAGTGTGCGCTTTTGTAATAATGCATTGTCTTCATGCAATGAAGTATTATACACTGATGTCATATTTTACCCTTTAAGGCTTTTAGGTGGATATAAGTATATCTGCATCATATTCTTTTTGTGGGTAGATGATAACAAGTGAAATGTTAAATAGTATTGATTATACATTCCCTCAGTAATATAATATATTATTTTAACTACAACTTATTTTGCTCAACAAGCTCATTGTTTTTTTTGTTTTTTTGTAGGTTTCTTCTGGATCGGGCCCAGACTCTCCCTGAAGAGCTCATGGCTGCACGCCTCGTCCCCAAACTCCTCAACTCTCTGGTTTTTGCAGAGCCCATGGCTGTCAAAAGCTTCCTGCCTCATCTTCTAAGGCCAAAGAAGGGTAAGACGGATCTCTAACGCTGCTAATAATAACTCACATCTTTTAATCCCTCATCAAAGAGAAATAAGTGCACTGTATCCGTCAGGCATGAGCGTTGTGTCATATTATAAGTGGTTGTTCAGGCATTAATTTATAAAGAGGAGGGAAGAATGTTTTAATTAGTTATTATCTTGTGTTTTGTTTATTGTCCTGTCTTTTATTGCCATGATGCATCTATATGTTATTATATTGACAGTAGTTATTTGTTGATGTATACCTGCAAATCATCTAGATAATGAATAAAAGATTGGTCACAAAAAAAAGTTGTAATTGCTGATGCTCCTGCTCTTTATTTCATCTGTGTGGACAGATTCCAGCGGTGGAGGTAGTGGTGAAGAATGCCTGCTGTCTGTGTCCCTTTACCGTAAACACGTGATTCCTCAGCTTCTCAAGCTCTTCAAGGTCAACGAGGAACACATCAGGATCGTGTTGCTGGCTCACATCCACATCTATGCTGAGTTCTTCTCCCGTGATGAGCTCAAAAACCAGATCCTACCTCAGGTGGAGTGTTGACATAGTACCAGCATATTTGACTTTGATATCAGTGGTGAACACGATGCTAAGTATATAAAGGAATGGTTTGACATTTTTGGAACTATGTTCGTTCACTTTTCTGCTGAGAGATCAGAAGATTAATACGACTGTCATGTCTGTACATTAGTTATGGAGCTAGAGCCAAGAAGAGATTAGGTTAGCCCAATAACTGGAAGTAGGGGACAAAAGCTAGCCTTGCTAACTCAAAAATGTTCAACTATTCCTTAACTATATAAAAAATGTGATCATAAATAAAGTATGAGAAAGGTAAGTGATAAGTCAGATGTGCATATTCTTATCTGGAAATTACATTCGAAAGGGAAATATTTTTTTCATTCGAGGATAGCCATAATTGTCATTATGTAATATTGTTGGTTACATAATATTTGTTTTGTTTGTTTGGGGCTGCAGGTTTTGTTAGGAATGAGAGACACCAATGATTCGCTGGTTGCCATGACACTGCAGAGTCTGGCAGTGTTGGTGCCGCTGCTAGGGGCTCAAGTGGTGGTTGGTGGAGAGAGAACCAAAGTCTTCAAACGCACCACACCCAACTTCACCAAGTCTACAGAGGTCACTCCTGAAAGTAAGCAACACTCAATTAATAATGACAATTACAGTGATGGCTATGTTATCAATATCAGTCGTCTTTAATTGAATTTACTTTACTTCTGGTTTGTTTGTTGAACTTAAAGATGTGCATGTACATTTTGCAAATAAACTTTTCATTTGCTCTAAAGCCTACTCACAACAAGATAATGAGAACAGCTGGTAGTATTAAATAACAAGACAATCCAATAATCATAACAGAAAGAAAGTTTATGAATGATTTGAGAAGTGATTTAAGACTAGAGTCATATAGACTCCTGAGCTGGCTGTCCTTTTTTTAATCATAGTTTGGGACTGATTGGAGACATTTTTTTCCCTTTTTGAATTAAGGTACAAGTAAGGTCTTTAATTTAATATTGTCAGTCAACCAGTAAAGATAGTTTCAAACACTTGCAGCAGTAACTGGGATAAGCTGAAGGCATGTAGTTGTATAATGGGATCATCAGCTGTCATCAGGTTTGTCTGGTTGTCTGTCAAAGAATTGGCCTCAAGGCTCAAGTAATAGGTTTTCTGAGTTTGTCAGTTCAAACTTGAAGATCTGGGTTGAAAACATTCTTGACTTTCTCTTTAGCTTCACCGGTCCATATAGTTGGCGGCTCCCACCCTCAGATGGCCCAGCCCTCCAAAGTCTTGAGTTTGTTTCCCAGGCCGGCAGGGACTGAAGGCCTGGTCCTGGGTCACATGGGTAACTTAGCAAGTAGTAAGGAGACTCCAAGAAGTTACCCTCTGGCATCAAAATCAGGTATGACCTCCTCCCCCCCCAAGCCTTCATACTTATAATTAAAATTCAAAGTTTGACGTTCTTGTGCCTGCAGCTAAGTGTGTCTGTCTGTGACATGTTTGTGTTTCAGATGTCAGTAGACAGATGTCTCTGCCTTTGAACGGCTTTCGTCAGGAGCGCGAGGTGGAGCCGCTGTCATACAGCCGAGAGCAGGCTGTCAGACCAGAAGGCCCAGTGGAGGACTGGCCCGACTGGAGCGACCCTGAAGAGAACGAGAACAGAGGTGGACAGTCAGTCCAGATCCACATTCAGGCCTCAGAGAGAGAAGATCCAGTCGGCAGCAGAGTACCACTCTCACATCCGCAGATGGAAGAGGAGCCTTGGGACGACTTCGAGGACACTGAACCTACCTCAGATCTCTCCCCTACGGCTCCTTTAACAGACCCAGTTATACTCACACCACCCAGAGGGGGCACTACTACACCTGCACAACATGCCCCTGAGGCACTGAGACTGGGCTCCTCCAAACCCCTCAAACTGACTTCAACACTGAGACAGTCTACAGAGAGCAAGACCACTTCCTCATGGGACGATGGCTGGGCTCAAGAGGAGAGAGACTCACACAGCCCATTAAACCCCAAGCCCAAACCTAAAGTGCCACAAAAGAACGGGGGGACAGAAGGTCTGGGCGAGGAGTTCACCATCAAGGTGAAGAAAAAGGTAGAGCTGGACCCAGAGCTGGATCTGTTTGCAGACATGGTGCCAGACATTAAGCTGTCCTCTCCAGCTCTGCTGCCCCTGGAGGAGAGCAGTGTGAGTGATACTGGACTGTCTGTAGCATCTTCAGAAAACACAGAATCTCTGCAGGTTGACTCGTCCATCGATACTGCAACACTCACTGCCAAGTTTGCAGCTGCCAACCTGACTGAGGTGAGTGTGTGTGTGTGTGGTGGATCACATTTTATATCCAGGGATTTTGACTGGATCAGGTTTCTAAGGTTGAAGGAGGCTGAATTAATGTGCCTCAATACTTAAAAACGACTTAAGAACACTAAATATGTGGCTCCCTGGATCCTTTTGGGATCCCTTAATACCAGCCAATGTCTGCATGCAACACCTCTATCATAGGGTGCTTGTTTGAGATGTGAAAAGCACATCACATTGTTTCATTTCAAGAGTTTTTAAAGGCCTAAAGAAATAAAACTTAAAATATCTGAAAAAGGAAGCAAGATTTGTTTTCTTATAAAACACTTTAATAGCATTTAAAACCAACATTGGTGCAAGAAGACAGAGGTTTGTGTGTAATGCAAAAAGGTGAAAAAATACATTAAAAATATAAATGCAGTGAACCAACTGCACTCAGCTTAATAATCCATAATTTAAAATGTCCCTTTTTCTGTTTTGTTAATAGTTTTATAGACATCTGTCAGTGAGAATTTACAAACTTAGCGCTGTTATAATTGTTCTTCGTTTATTTCTTTCTCTCAAAGGCTGAAACAGACGGCTGGGGAGATGAAGAGGACCTGAACTGGGAGGATGAGAATGCCTGGTGATGATGTTTGATCCGTCTGGAGCAAAAGACTTGACCACTGGGAAACTGAAATCCTCAAGATGCACCATTTCAGTGAGCCTCCAGTTCTCATTTAACAGCATGATGCAGTAAGAGTAATAATGGGCTGGGACCTTTTAATCCTATTCTGTTGGTTTCTGGACATTTATTATCAGCCTGTTCTTTAAGGTTACTTGATTTTAAACTGGAAGGATTGGACGTTAATCAGATGGTGGTGGACTTCAAGCCATTCTTAATTCTTTTGCCAACTGACACTTGTCACCTGGAGGTGAATAAGGACCTTAATCAGAGGTGAATATCATCCTGTTTTCATTTGCTTCTATTTTTTTTTGTTTTTGTTAAATGTGCCAACTTCACTACTGGCATGAAGATCAGCATAGACTTTTTGGCAAGACACAAGGTGTCCAAAATGTGTCAGGATTGATTTACAGAAGGTTTGCACTTTGAATGAATGTGAAATAGGAATGACATAATTTATTAGTAGTTTTTTGGTTGCTGGTGAAGTAAAGGTTTTACTGCATCAAGTATGACCCTGTTCTGTTTTATTAGTTTGTCAGATTTACATTTTCTTAAAGAATTGCACTCGTGTGGGGCAGCTGAGAGGAAGTTCTTACTTGCAGACAGGGAAAGCCTCTATTCACTATTGGAAGTCAGTGAGAGATAGAAATGGTTTTGATAACTAAGTTGTTAAAGACTTCTGTGTGAGTTGGTAAACACAAAGAAATGACTAATGCTTTGTAATCAAAGAAGTTTAATAAACAACGGCATCAATCAAGACCTAACACAGGTTTAAAAAGTGAATAGAACATTTTCAGCAGCAGTAAAGGGGTAAACGGCCTTCCACAGGGTCAGGCTATAATTAAATATATTTTCTATACAAAAAAGTAAACAATCTGGGGCTGGAAAACAAACTGGAGCAGCTAGGTTGTGTGTCTGGCTGTACTGATGTTGGTTATGAGGGTCTGCAGCTCCTTTAGTCTGGATCCCAGCCACTGTGGAGGTGGTGCAGCCGTGTTGGCTTTACCCTCACTGAGAGCCTGAAGGGCTTTCAAAGCACTCTCAGCTGTCTGGATGTAGCGGCTGTACTCCTCCTCTGCATTGGTCTCCTGCCTTGCTCTCTTTGGGCATGGCTGAGAGGGAGGAATAATTACAGGGGAAATACATCTTCATAAATTAAATTCGCACTCACTGAAATTCTTTTTTTTTTTTTCAGAAGTCTTGATTTTACAGATTAAATTTAAACTTGCTGAGAAGGACATTATGTAATGTATTTTACATAGAAGTATTTTGCTAAATCAACATTTTAGTGCTTTTGCTATTGCAAGGGGATGTTTGGACTGAGCTACTAGAAATATATCAATAACCCTTAAAAGGATAGCAAATGCTTAAATCTCACCAATTAATACATTTCTAAAAAACAAATTTAACTGGGGCTTTAAATAATAAACCCCACTGGGAATCATGAAGTTCTCAGTTCATTTACAGCCAAATTCTCAAATATAAATAAATACTAAAATAATCATTCAGAATAGCCTGGTTCATATTATGACATGTACACTAGGAGGTGCTGTCGAGCTGCCAAACAGGATAAATGTGAAGAATCTGCATGCATGAGCATAATCAAGAAGCCTGTGAATAAAGTTTTAATTTAACCTGATTGATTTAACTTGATGACATCACTGACCTCCGAATCTACAACAGCGTCAGCAGCTTGTTTGCTGGAAGCATTTTCTTTGTCGTTTTCCAGCTTCTCATTGTGTTGCTCAATAACTGCCGACTCCAGCTTGAGCCTCTGGAGCCGTGAGTCCAAATCTCCCTGTGCGTTCACAGTCTACAACAAAACACACACTTGTTCACGTCTATATGTTTCATCTTAAGTTCATCTTCATCGCAAAATATTGGCATGGCTTACCTTGCTAAGATAGTTCACAACCTTCGTCTTGGTGTCTTCGTCACACAAACTCTGGGAGATGACCTCTTCATGGTTTGTAATCTTAATTACAAAAAGAACATGTAAGTTTATGATGTCAACAGTACAGAGGATTGCTTCTGAAACATTGGTAACAGCTACTGATTTCCAACCATACCTCTGCAAAGTGAGAAAAGGCCTCCAGGGCGTGCTGGTGGAGCAGCCAGGATCTGTCGGACAACAGGACTCCAAACAGGCTGCTCAGCCTCGGCAGAATTTGATTCTGTGGGACAAAAAAGTTGGCGTGAGAGAGAAAATATGAGAATATGATTACATTGTGGAGTTCAGAAAAGCAAATTCAGAAATAACATTTCTTTAATTATTCAACTAATGATAACTAATGTTGTTTTTTCATATAATAAATTATTTGTTTAGTCTATGAAATGTCAAAATTGAAATCAAATGATCATCATAAAATGCAAGAAACCAAAGTGATTTTTCAAACTCCATACTACAGAGTTCCTACAGGTTTCTTCAAGTCAAATTCAAGTCTTTTTAAGACCATTTATATAAAAACTTAATACCTATTTCACGGCCTATTTCACAACATTTTTTTTTATTTGTTCATTTATTTCTCAAACAAATGTGAAAATATGGACTGTGTAAAGCATTTTGGAAGAATGATGTAACATTGCAGCATAGTAGTGAGTACTTACGCTACAACACCACAGCACAGACACAGCCCACAGACAACAAGCCAAACAGAGGTGTGAAAAATCAAAGAAAATTTCAGCAGACCACAAAAAAGTTTGACTAACACAGTTGTTTTTTTTGTTGTTGTTGTTTGGTTACGTTAGCTAGCTACTTATTCCATGCTGGGAATATGGGGAGTAGAGAGACTCCTGAACAATAAACAATGAAAATCAACTCAACGATAAATAAAATTCACACAGTCAACTCCTAAGCTCTGCACTCTTAGCAGCGATCTCTTTATCAAGGAGAGGCAGTTCTGCCAACAGGATGTCGGACCTGGTGATCAGGTCAGCCATCTTGCTCCCTGCCTTCGCTTACTGCGGTCAAGCCAGCCGTGGTTCACGTTTGCTTGGTCAAATCAGCCGCACATTTTGTTCTAGTGCGCAAATCTTCTAACATTTACGGTATTCGTGATGAAACCGCTCTGAAGAGCTGCTGGTACTGACTGTGGGGCAGACTGCAGTCTCTCAGTCAGACCCATGAAACGTACGATACTTTTACAGTAATCATACCCGGTAGTGAGCTGAAGGTATCACGATGATATCCTTCCGGATTTCAAAGTAAAGGACGACGTGAGAATTCTTTTTTTTTTTTTCCATAAGTAGTTTTGGATTCATACACTGCTGAACTAAGTACTTCCTAGACTACTTGCAAGTAGTACAAGTGTTCGTGCTGCAGAAGATTATGCTTGGCTTGTTGCTTGTGGTCTGTGTCTGTGTTGTATTGCTGTAGCAAAATGACGTGTTCGGACCGGGGCAGCGTTGCGTTCTCATTTATTGGTTCCGCCACTCTTTATTTAGGCTACGTTATTAAATCAAAATAATAGTGGTTGACAAATCAAACTTTTGAGGAGAATGCGATACGGAGAAGTTACATAACTGCACAAATTTTAAGACCCAGATATCAAAATTCAAGACTTTTTCCAAGTCTTTTTAAGGTATTATTTCCAAATTCATAAATTCAATGCTTTTAAGACTTTTTAAGACCCCGCGGGAACCCTGATACTAATGATTATTTTCAATATTGATTAATCTGCCGATTGTCTTCACAATTAATAGCTTGGTCTGTAAAATTCCCCCAAATTGAGAGAGTGCTCATCAAAATGACGTTTTCCAATTTCTTCTTCTGTATACTAAATACTCTTCATTTCCTATCATATTTGGCAAATTACAAATGACAGATGATCAAAATTTGAATGAATTTCTTGAACGCCAATTTCTTTTACCTAAGGCATCACTCCTGAGTCTTACAGGGTCAAAGATTTTGAGTGTGACTTCCAATAAAAACAGCAATTAAACAATTTTCCTTATGCAACTGTAAGTAAGGATTGCAAGGACATGAAAGGTAAGATCCTCAGTAGTAATAATATGGTTTCATCACCTGGCTGTCGGGAGGAACAAAGATCTTCCCCAGAGACGAGAGGAACTCCAGAGCAGCCAGCAGCAGCTGAGGCTCTGCACACCCCTGAGACACAACAGCATCCACACACAACAAAGCCTAGGACACACACACATACAGTCAACAGACATATTCTCCATTCAGCATCTGTTTAATTTGAACTGTGAAAACTAATAGTATACCTGAAGAAGGAGTTGATGTTCGAGGTTCTTCACTAAAATGGCTGATATTGACAGGAGCAGCTGCAGAGTAAACCGGAGGACAGGGTGGGTCTGCACCTGGAGTGTGACGGGTTACAGG
Organism: Lagodon rhomboides; assembly: GCA_039737535.1. Classification (NCBI taxonomy): domain Eukaryota; kingdom Metazoa; phylum Chordata; class Actinopteri; order Spariformes; family Sparidae; genus Lagodon; species Lagodon rhomboides. Next base: position 13,223,768 of record CM077789.1, on the reverse strand, counting down.
GATAATAATTACGCATAAAATCTGTGCGTGTTTGTCTGTCGGTGTGTGTTTGTGTATTTGGATCTCACCTGGTCCGGACTCATTCGTGACCAGAGCTGTGTGATGGTCCTCACCGCAGACGGCACACACTGCTCCTCTGGAGATGACTGCCCTCGAACCGCCGCTAGGAGGGCTAACAGCACCACATTCTGGACACAGCAGGGACTCTGTAAATTCTAGATTTCTACATGTTTCCATTCCAAATTCCCCCACCCTGCTTCCTTGCATTGTTTTCTATACTCGATTTAATCATCTTTGGCAAGAATTTGATATCAAGCAGCCAGACAAAATGACCCTTGAAGTTATTGAATGGGAATGGAAAGACAGATCTTTTATGTGTCAAGTTAAATTTAGATAAAACATTCCACAATGCTTTTGACCTTCACGAAAATTGAGTAAATGCACGCTAACGTTAATTATTTCTATCTTTCAATTTGCATAGTTTAGATGAGCATGTATAAGATCTTAGAGATACAATATAAGTTCTTGTTTTGTCTTTGCACAGTCATGGCATTTTCACTTGAGCACAAAGCAGATATTAACCTAAACCGTGAATGACATTTACAAAAAGCAATGAGACTACTTCAGTTAAACAGATGGTTAAACCTCTGCTACCACCAGTATCTGAACTTGTCCTCACCAATTTGTGCACTTGTCCTAGTTTGTACCCTCCATTCTGCCAGTCAGTCAGAGCTTTCTGAGTCAGGCCAGTGATGTCTGTCTCTACACGGTAACGGGCATCTTGCGAAAGAGCTCTGAGGAGGACATGTCGCCACACTGGAAGGTTTTCCACATCAGAGGGTGGGAACCGTGCCACCAGATCCATCTAGAAGAACAAACACTTTGCATTATTAAAAATAATCACCTTATAGGTAATAGAGTTGTACAGTTCAATGTGTTTTTTATGGTTCAAGCATGAAAATGATCATATACTATGGACTGTACTGCCACCGGATCTCAACCCAGCCGCTGACCTATGGTAGAATGTGGACAAACGTGTGAGACAGTCCTCTCTGATTTGGTGGCACAGCACCTTATTTTGTGGATTTTTCACGCCACCTATATGTACATGAAGTATAAAGAAATCTTTATATGTATGTAAATATACTGTCCTATTTAATCTGTTCTAATATATATTGTTTTGGGTGACACAATAACAATGTCAGGCCCAATTCCTCCAAATGTTTTAAACCACTGAAAAATCTTACAGTATACAGAATGATGTTCAAAATATACAGCCTCAGTTTTTGTCAGTACTATGACTGTTCATAGTCAGTCAAATACCTGCAGTACAAATTCCACAATTTCCTTTGTTTAAGTTACTGCTCTAAAGTTTAACTCTCTCCGTTATCACAAATATTTACTGTTAAATTCAATGGCAGTATCTGGTGGTTCTCAGTTTTTGAATGAATGTCAATATACAACCAGTATAAATTAGAAAATTGTGTAGTGACACTGAATTTTGTGAGGTCAAAAAAATTCTGATTCCAGTTACAAGGGTTTCTAACCTGGTGGTTCGGCGTCATGAGGAAGACCATGCGTCTGAGCAGCAGGCCCAGGTGGACCGACTGGTAACACTCAGTGGTGCAAGCTTTCACCTGAATGAGAAGCAGAGAGGAGGTGAGGAACAGTGTGAGTGTCAGTGTGAAGACTCAGGGGGAGTAAAATCACCAGGGCATCAGTGATGAGGAAAGGTGAAGAGCTGAAAGAGGGGGACTTGTAAGGAGATGAGTGGAAACCAGCTCCATCTGATGACGTAATGACGTAACAGGTTATGAGCAAGTGGCCCCAAGGTCCAACAACACCAATTGTCACCTCTGTCGGGGTGCCACAGAAAACCGGGAGGACCCCATACTAATAAATATCCCTACAGAGAGAGATTAAGGGGATTTAGAGTTATTTTAGAAAGCGCTCAGAGAGAGGTCATAGACGTGGAGACACATCCGTGACCTTGTAGTGTGTATCAGCGATGGTGCGAGCCAAGATCTCAGAAGCTGAGATGAGATCCTGTAAACTATGTCTGCAGAGTATAACAAGTCAGCAATATGAAGCATATTTATAATACATGTCTGATAATGGGCAGTAAAGTGCCATTTTTCAAATCAAAACAAAACCACAAAAATGTATTCCTTCAACTGTATTGTGTGTTTTCCTGGTCTCTACCTACCAGCTGAGCAATGAGGCAGACATGATGAAGACAAAGTTCTGCTGTCCCATACCTGTGAGCAAAGAAGGCAAAATATGCAGTTGAGTCAATATAGAATAGAAAGAAATGTAAAAAAAAAAATTTAGCAGCAGTTCTATGCTTTTTTTAGTTTTATGCGAATGATTATGTATACAAGCTCCTACCGCGCTGTAAAGCACCACACATCTGTTGCCAGCAGAGCTGTTTGTGTATCAGCCTGCAGTACAGCATCTGCCAAACAACGCTCCTGAAGGAGAGAGATAAGGAGAGTGGGAGTCAGCAAGCCAGACAGTATCAGGGGGGCAAAATAACAAAATATCACGAAGTTTAAGACAAACAATCAAAATGAAAGTGAAAGAATAAAATACAGGAAATTCTCAACAAAAACACAGCTCTGGCCACATGTGATTAGATATCCAAAATAAATAAATTGCTTCAAACTAAATTACAACTAATCTTTATTTCTAAAACGAAAGTCCTCATAGTTCAGTGTTTTAAAAATAAGTATGCAGTCTGTGATTGCTAATGCTCTCCAATATTTGACATAAAATATTTATTTTTTATTTGACATAAAATATCTGTGATATACCAGTACTGGCCAGTAATATCCTCCAACATATCTCTTTCTGGACCAAGAAGAAGCCAGTTATCATAGTCAAAGGAAAAAAGAACGCGATAAAGTCAAATTCATGCCAAGCCACCATTGACAGAAGAGTTTGAGGTCAGGTCAGGTCCATGTGAGACTTGAGACAAATTGATGAAAGACACATCTTGGCACGTTTCATCGTAACCCTGCTGTGAGAAGGTCGGGCTACACTGTTCCAAATCACCACACCCGCAACTACAACAAATCCTGTTTGTATAAAACATTGTTGATAATTTGTAAGGTGGCCTGCCAATCGTCCTCTTCTGGCCTGTGACATGAGAGCACTGGATTTTTGGTGCAGCGGGGGGAGAAGTGGGAACAGATGAAGCCTGACCCAAAACACACATGAGGGCACAAAGTCGAAGCATCATTACTATTTCTACTGATGCTGCTTACAGGGGTGATTGCAAAAAAAAAAAATCCTGAGCCGGAACGTTTTCCTATGACGTCATTCCCCGCCCGTACCTACAAGACGTACCACCTACAGTCAATCTCAGAGCACATCTATGGGCAAAGCTACCACAGCTGCTTTAGGACAGTGTTCGTGATTTGTGCCGTGATAGCGCCTTTTTCCCGCTAGTTCCACACATTAGCCTCCTTGCGCACAACGTGCAGAAGCATGCACCTGGTTGTCGGAGCTTTTGGCACCGCCTCCCAAAGAGCTTTCCATCGCTACCCACCTCTTCTAGCCAAGCCCAGCGTCATTTGTTCTTAATGCCTTTGTCGACATCTTTAGTGTCTTCCCCTGGCTTCCTGAATTTGCGGTCCATCCTGACACTACGGTGCGCGTCAACAACACGTGGAGCGACTGCTCTCTGGATCAATCTGTTTGGCCAAGGTCCGCCCCCACCGTATTTCTGATTGGCTAGTAGACCTGTCCTCAAGGCCGGGTCTAAACAGGCATGTATGAGGGGACAGCCACAAATCTTGAGGGGGCACTGTGCTCCAGCACCTTTTACCATGTTTTACTCATGATTTAGTTTGAGGGGGCACAACATTTATTTGAGGGGGCCAGGCCCCCTCTTGCCCCTGTCTAGACCCGGCCCTGCCTGTCCTTAGTGTAACTGACTGAAAGTTGCGCCTCTGTGAGACCCAGAGAACTGAATGTTAGATATCTGGGCAAACCCGATTTCTCTTTTTTTTTTATTCGCAGTCATGGCGGTACGCCTGAGATCCGGTACGGCGCCGGACTGCAATTAGCCCTGTGCTTATAATACAGTGTGCGTAGCCCTCACCAGCACGGGAAAGTACACCGGGGGAAGTGCAGCCACACTGGCGCAGAGCTGTACACAGATGTGGTGGTGCAGAGTGACCTTGATTTGGGCCTGACCCTTCATCATCAGCCCTGGCAACAGCACCGGCACCTGACGCTCAGTATTGCATCGCCTGAAACTGGTGAACAAGGCCTGGTAGAGAGGCAGCCTAGAGAAAGAGGGGGATGGCAAAGCAACGTAAGAACCATTTTAGATATATTTACACATTAGCTCCAATAAAGACTAGTATAATCTTTTCCAGACTACATGAATGAAACATACAGTTTTTATTTTATACCTAAAATTTCAGCTGATTACAAATACCAAGACCCTCATCATTACCTGGGTGTCTCTTCTGAGAACTGGCTGCCAGAGTACCAAAGCTGCAGCACCTCCTCTGTTTGGGAGCTGAGCTGACCCAGGGCGTTCACCAGCAAAAGACACTGAGGAAGCTCATGTTCAGGACTTAACCCTGCAGACAAACAAGACAAGGAGTTTTACTAGGGTTGTTTAATGAATATGAATATTAATATTAATATAGAGTGAAGTTTTTATCAACCCCGTCACAGTATCTGGAAAAAAGAGTAAAAAGAGGCCAAGTTTTAAACTCACGCAGGTCCGGCTGGAGGACAACATCAGCAAAGGGCCTGAAAGGCAACAGGTGGAGTAAGAGAGCCTCCATGGGAACCAGAGCTGCTGCATTCAGCTCCTCGGACAGAGCTGAGGGAAGCGTTGTAGCACATAGGCTGGGAGGGAACTTACTGCAAGACATCAGAATGTATGTTTCCTCAATAAGTGTCACTCATAGGATATATTGTAGTCTGAATCTGCTTCTTAAAACTACACATACCTGATGATCTGGAGGTAGAGTTGGTGAAAGCAGCTACAATACTTTGCCAGAAAAAATTTGAATTCCTGTTCAAAAGAAAACGAATGATGGGATGTAAGTTCAGCAGCTCCTTATTCTGAAGTAGAGAATGAAAAAGTTACAGTGATAGTACAATAGTGAGCAAGTTTACACGACCACAATAATCCGATAAACTGTGAATAATCAGGATATCATAATAATCTGATTTGATGTGTTCACATGCGCTTCAGAAATGCCATAATGGAAAAAACAGGTTTACATGATTCAGTCAATTAGTTGGATTTCTTTCCAAGTACATGAAGTAAAACTGTTGTTTTGGTTTTTTTTAAAAAGCAGGTCAGGGCTATACTTGTGTGGGATTTGTTAGTTCGCAAAACATGCAAAATAATGCTCTTCTTCTTCACATTGTGCATATGAGCAGAAAAAAAGTCCACTCACATTTTAACATCCAGTTTCTTTTATGTTTTTACACATGCACAGATGCAAAAGATCCAAAGGAACCGGATTAAGAGTATCCATGCACCAAATAAAACGGAACATTGAGCAAAAAACTGTGTGTTTATCTGATTTCTCATAATCCGATAACGGCTTTTATCCAATAAATAAATATTGCATTATGCTGTTTACATGACCACTTGGAATGATCTGGTAACTCCATAAATCAGATTATTAATGTGCATGAGAACTGTTGTGGAGGATGCATCTGTTGCGGCCAGGGTTCAAAGAAGAATCGACGCAGAGACGGGGTTGCAAAAAGTGGGAATCCGTTTATTCTTGGGCTGACAAGTACTTATGTAGCTCAGGATCTGTTCATTGCTTACGTTGTTGTGTGGTGATGATCTGGACTGTTATCAAAATGTTCCTGGTGTCCTTGTCCTTGTTCTTCTCAGTGTTCTGTGTTTCTCAGTAAGTTTGTGTGCGTATGTGCATGTTTTTTCTCGTGCATGTGTGTGTGTGTGTTTGTCTTGTGTTTCATATCTTGGAAGGTCCTGGCGCCTCTTGCTCATGCCTATGTGTGTGTGTGATTGGTATTTCAAGGTATCAGGATTTGTCTATAGAACGTGCACAGTGTTTTTGTTTGTAAAGTTAAAACGGTTCCAAGAAGATCCTACTTTTAGTACCTTTATGTAATGAACCAAAGTGTTGGCAAAAAATCTGCACATCTTTGCAGATTTCTGGAACAGCTTGTATTCTGTGCTTTGTGTTGCCTCCTGTAAAAAAAAAAAAAAAAGGAAGAGCATGATACAAAAAGGTGACACAGATCAAGTCTACCCTTGACCTTACACTGATAAACACATTCTCTGAGAACAAAAAGGTACAAAATTCATCAATCATTTTTTCATAAGCCCTGCATCTGTAAAACTTTGAAAAGCTACAAATAACACATGATTCATATTTTAGTACTACCAGTCAGAGTTTTCCTACCTGCAGACCTACATGTTTAATCTGTTCGGCCAGCTCCACACAGTTGTGAAAGGAGGCCAACAGGTTGTCACACAGGCTGTTGCAGATGTCACTGTGATGTAGATGTTCCTCAACCAATGACTGGTACTTCAAACTCTGCCTGAACAGAGTAATGATCATTTAAAGTAAGTCACTCAGTAATCAAAATGACAGCTACATGCATCAAACCAGCAAGTGGTGCATCTAGTATTGAAATATGACATTAATAAAAACAAGACTGAGTTTCTGCTGTACTGACTTGATGAGAAATTTCCATGTGTTTGCATGCAGTGCTATGTCCAGGTTGGAGATAATAGAGCAGATATCCAGCAGGCTGTGAATCACTGAATAAGAAGAAAAAATAAAACTTGAGTGAACCGTAGATTACATTGAATGTATACAAGAACAACAATCAAAAGGCTTTGTGATAAAGAGGGTGTCAGTGGTAAAGAGAGAGACACACACACCTGTTACAATATCAGAGACCTCCTCTTCTGAGGCGCTGCTGTCGAGGGAGATCCTGTCCAGCAGCTCCAACAAACCTTTCTGGAGAGTGAAGGCCTCCTTGAAGAGTCCCTGCAGCAGGTCAGCCACCAGGGACAGACGACCACAGTACACCACCTCACTGTCCTGAGGACAACGGGCACCAAGCTTAATCTTATCATCAAAGATTTCCCTGCTGCTTCAAAAAGTTTGTTCTTTTTAATCAGATGGAGATTGTTTAAACTAATTTGTGGCAGGCTTTTATGTTCTCTTTGATCCCTAAGTGGTCATGTTTCCTGCGGCAACAAGATGTTTATCACAACATTTTTTCTGTAAATGACGTCCTTAAGAACTGTCAACCCCTTAGATAAAACTTCCGGTAAGGAAAAATGATATAACAAGAAAGAAAATGAGGAGGAAACACACATGAGCTATTGAGTCTCTCTCTTAAAACTGCATTCTGCAGGTCCACATGGTTACAACCGTCACTGGTACGATTCCGGCCTGCACCCTTTCTTGCAAGCCAAACCCCTCTCTATCCCTCGCTTCCGTTCTGCATCTTCACTGTCTCGATCCAAAACATTATTTTGAACATAAATGTAGAAATTAAAAGCACTGGTGAACCAAACAGACCAACCTTGCAGTGCTGAAATGTTTCCCTCAGGATTTTCAGGATACAAGCTGGTAACGAGCGGATAGTAACTAGGTCAGGTACTTTCTCAAATGTGCCAACGTGACGCACACAAGTGGACAGTGCATCAATTATCTGCATCATTGCCTGAAAAAGACAGAAGGATCTTGTCAAACTATTGGTAAAGTGTGAAATGAAAACAATGTTTTTCAGATAATATATAATCATATCCACAATACACCCTCTGTCCTTAAACCCTCGATTTGATTGAGGAAAAATTTGCCATACTGTCATACAGACTTTAAAGCTGTGATGTCCTAACTGCACCATTTCAAATACACAGTAATAATAGTACCTGCAGAATGTTCCTCAGTAAGGAACACAGCTCCGTGTTTTGACTGGACAACCCTCCAACTTGGTCCAAGATTTCTTTCACCATGCTGTCAAACATCGTCACCGCCTGCGGACATTTGTGACGGACAAGGACGAAGACATTCACACAGACAAATCAATACAGGACAGGGAAGATGTAAACGAACCAGTAATTCAAAAGACAATAATACTTCAATCAACAAATCCTAAGATCCCGGGGGGAAAAGGCAAATATTTAATCTGGCTAATTTTGCAGGAAACCTACTGTATTACTTTAAAGCAGCTCAGGGTGTTTACATGTCTCACTATAAAAACAACAGTGCCAAGTGACATGGAAAACTGAACTTAATTGTTATAAAGTGTTATATTAACTAAAATTGTCTCGTTTTAGATTATATAATTCCATATTACATGTTATTTAGTAAATGCTTGGGAAGGTATTCACATAATAGGTCCTAAAGACAATATGAATGCATCACGTTTACCTTTGGTAAGATCTTGGATAAGCACTCATCTTCCAGCTCTGACAACCCAATATGAGGGAGGAACATTTCTGTAATTATCTTCAGTATACCTGCAGGGACATTATGTTTTTAAGACAATTCATACTCACATCACAAATTACAGTAATGACAAGGTGTGCAGTGAAGAAACTTACGTATATGATCATCCCAACTCTCCGACTTATGATGCAAAGAGTGCAAACAGTTAAGGAACATCACAATATTACATTTTTTATAAGGCTGCCAAATAAAGTATGTCAGAACTGAAATAATAATGCAGATACATGACAGATTAGTATGAGCATAACACAAACTTGTGGACAGCTTCACACAGAATACAGTTAATAGTAACCAAACATTATCATCAAGAGGGAATTTTAAGACGTTGATGTTCAATGTAATTGATTATAACAGGGCATACAAACTCCCCATAATTAAAATCCCAAAGAAAGTATTTTTTTTGCCCCCTTCCAATATCTGAAGCACTACAGAAACCTTGGATATCACTGGACTCCCCCCATGGAAACTTCTGTATTATAGCTATGCGCTACTTTCTTACAACAATGAAACTGGGTTACGTTTGAGAGGATATAGTGAGTTTGGGCAGGACAGCTTTGAGCTCCTGGCGGCAGGTTTCCTGACTCCACTGCACCACCTCGTCCAGAAGAGGAGTGTTGGTCTGGGACATGATGACAGCAGTCACTGGGGAGGGTCAGGACAACTGTCCCGACGACAGACCGTTTTAGAACAATAATAGCGAGTGAATCACTCCGTGGCTCAGTTAAGCACGATAGCTTTGTTAGTATTTCCTTACAAAACAAAAAGCTGATGTGATTGAGAAGTCGCTTGCCGATTTGACCAGAGAGCACTGAGGCTAACGTTAGCTCGTGTTTGCTACGGTATGTTTTGCTAAAGGAAACATCTAACGTTAACGTTAGCATGTTAGTGCGTAACTTTTTAGTTTCTTACCATAAATGCGACACCGTGTCTTCACAGTTCACGAGCACAAAGACACACAAACGTTACTACGAGTTTATTTGTCTTTACGCCACCTTTTACATTTTAGTTAGCCACTGATAGGAAGAACACAACGAGGGAAAAGAGCAGAGTCGAACTGTAGACAAACATACAGCCCGCCGCTGACTGAGTCGGATGTGACGTAGTGACAACAGCGGCTCATCTACCCTTACTCTGATTGGCTGAAATAGTAAACTCCAAAGTTTTTAACTAATCAGAGAACTAAACGACTGCAACAGCGCTGAAAATAACAACAGTCCCCATGGAGGTGGAATATACACAGGCTATTTTATACTGTATGTTAAACAGTGACGGAATGTAACTAAATACATTTACTCAAGTACTGTATTTATGTGCAATTATAAGGTATTGGTACTTTAATTGAGTATTTTCATAGGGCACTGCTCGATGACATATGATGATAATATCATTGTTGAGACGGATTACTTCAATGGTTACTGGCTTGACCTTGGTGAGTAAAGGTTTCCGGAGGCAGCAATCGCAGAGAACAAGTGACACATAGCAGGGAAAGTACACAGGAACAAAAACATATGCAAAGCTTAAGATTAGAAAGGAGCGCATGAAAACAAGGAGAAGTCATCAAATGTAAAAATATTTATTCTTTTTTAAAATCTTAAGCAAACATCTCCTGGGACCGTGAGGGAAATGATTAGGAATTTTCAGATTGTATTTAAATCAGTTAAGGGAAGGATGATATCCCCCAGGAGTCTGGGATTTCTGTTGGCTGTGACCTGCCTGACTCATTAAAATAGTCGTCTGGTAGGCTATTGTTTTAACTGATAAAATCTGGAGCATTAAAGTAAACCATCACGCGTTTGTTGGAGCTGGACCGCTGTTTCCCAACAGCCTGAGGTGTGAGCTGCAGTCCATGCAGGAAGGGGCTGACTTCTTGTTTAGAGAACAGGACTCCACATTGATGCTAATCTCTCTTCACCTGCAGTTTATTGCAGTGCTGCTTGCAGTGTACGTAGACAGGTATTTGTAAATTGTGGAATACAATAGTAAAATCATTTTTCTTCACTTGTTATGTTGATAAGGAGGGCAATGTGCAGCATCTCTACACCATCTTGACCTAGTGCACTTTGAGATGGACTGTCTGTCTTCTCTAATCGCACAGTTTTTAATTTGTAAGACAACTTTTAGAAATTATAGGTAAAGTTAGTCTTATCCATTACTGCAAAGCTTTTCAATAAAAAAAAATAGTCACATTTTAATTTAACACAGTATACATTTTAAATGTACTCAAAAAAGTAAAACACAATATACTTCATAAACAAGGTAAACGTATTATTCTTTGGGTTTTGTTTTGAGGGATTGTAAAAGGTTATGATGAAGGACTTTCACTTTTAACCATTAAATGACGACACGGTTCTAATGAAATCTCATCAATGAGATTTCACTAGAAACGTGTCATCATTTAACCGTAAATTAAACACCTTCCAGGAAGAGGGTTGAGTCTAACACTTTTTAAGTCTTCTCCCTCCTGTGCTGACCTCCCTGTTTGTAGATAATGCAGAGGTTATCAGTTTGCAGGAAACCGGCTCCGGATTTGGAATGGAAACCGGAGGGAAGATCGCTTTGTGTTTTCTTTTTTTGAGGTCACAGGGTAACTGGCACGCAGCACAGGTTTTTTACGTTAAGTCGACGCTTGAGGGTCAAGGGCAAATGGCATTCTCTTTAGTGTCCAGAGTGGCAAATTCTGTAAATATAGTCTGCAGGGTAACACACCACTCTTCCTCTCTGTATTTTCTCTGTAACTCACGAGGAACATGGTGATTCACAAGCAACAAAAAAAAGGAAGGGCAGGAATGGTCTCCACATTTACTATCAGAGAGTCAGTCAACCTGTTGTGGGAAAACCCAGAGGAAGTGGAGGCAGACCGATGGAAATGGATGGTGGAATTGCGTGGGAATAAAGGTATATTACGTCTTTAATACCAATAACTTAGATCTACAACAGCAAATAAGAGAGAAGAACAGGACATTGTATGACAACAGCAAGTCACTCTCCCCTTTAAATCACCTGAACAGCCTGCTAACGACACAGATTAGAACTCTGGTTTGCCGAATTTTATTCAATATGATTAAGTGGGCTTTTTGTTGTTGTTGTTGTTTTTTAGGTGGTGGCTTTTGCATTTTTACATACAGATGCTCAAAGGCTCCAACACTTTGGTCCAGATTGAAATATTCAACAATAACATCAGTGATGGAATTTAACTAAGTACTTTTACTCCTGCACTGTACTTAAGTGCAATTTTTAGGTTCTTGAACTTGAGTATTTCCATTTTCTGCTACTTTAAACTTCCACTCCACTACATTTTGGGAGGAAAATATTGTCCTTTTTACTACATTTATTTGATAACTTTAGTGAGACGATTAGTTATTTGGCAGATCAGAGGTAGCATTTTTTATTGCTTCATTTTATCTACAATCAAATAAGAAAAAACTATGATTCCGTTAACTGTAAGAAAAGCTGAATGATGAATTCAATCGGCCGACCCAGTTCATGAAGTATACTTGTACTTTTAATATTTATGCACATTTATTGGCAGAAAAGTATTCTTGATACTTAAATACATTTAATACCATATACTTTAAAAGTTTTACTCCAGTATTGAATAGCATTATATTTTAACTTCTGTTCGATAATGACTTTTCGGTACTCTTTACAACAGCTGTTTAAGATGCATTACTATGATGTTGTGTGCAGACTTTGGTGATCCTCCTGTGCAGACTTTTCCGTGTCAACAGGAAGTCAAAGTTTTCACTGACTCTAGGAAAACTACCAGATGAGTGTGCCGAAAGGTCTCACAGACATTCATGGTGCAGTTCTCACAAAGGACTTCAGTGATCAGCTGGATGGATTGCCATGAAATGTCCTCAGAATGAATTGTGATCTTTAGGTATCCATGACCTTTTTCTATAGCGCCATTATCGGATCAAAATCTCAATTTTTCCCAAACTTTGATTTATGAGAAAATGTGTCAGTAGTCAGTACTCACTTTTTTCTTTTAAGGTAGCAGCTTGGTCTACATGAAATTGCCTTTTACTCACTTTCTCACTTTCTCAACTTTAGTGTGGGAGGTGGAAGAATGGAGATAATATGTGCGTGTCTATGCAGAGGCTATCCTATCCCACCCTAACTTGTTTTCTCTCCTAGCGTTTATTATTGTGTTATTGTTTCTAAGCCTGGTGGAATTTGGTTTGAGGTTTATCATTGCTCACCATGAAAGAGGAACGAAAGTGTATAACCACAATGACGTGTGAATGCCCCTCTTATCTGTTGGGGTTTTTATACACGTGAAACTTTATCTCAAAGTAACAGGATATATTCGTGTTTCCAGCTTGCTCTCCCCTTCCTGTATGGACTTTACGCCTGGCACCCGGCCCAACATTCTAATGGAAGTTTATTAAACACCAAATAAAAGGGTTGAAAAATGAATAAATAATCAAATCTATAAATAACACATCACAGCACTTGCCGAGCTCTGTACTGATATCTTTCAGTAGTCCGTTTTTGAGCTTTCACAAAATGAGAGGCAAACAGCCGAATGCAGCATGGTGTATTTGAATAAGGTGATGGTTGTACAGAAAAGTCAAAGTGTTATTTTGCGGTTATCATTTCGGAACTGATAAATAAGTGCAGACACTTGAAATGAGATGCAGGCGTACACTCTTATTTTTTGTCGTCAGACCAGGTGATCTCGTAGTCGCTGAAGGCACCCTTCAACTTCTCTACAGACACAGAATGGTCTGCTTTCCCAAAGCCCTGAAAAATGAATGAGAGAGAATAAAGCATCACAGAGTAACTGGTTATTTTATTTTTTTGATTCAACGTCTTTCCAAATCAGGTGAACTTACAGTTGATTCTCCGAACACCCTGAGCTTTTTCTCTTGGCTGTTGTGCTCTATCTTCCCTCCTCCCAGGCACTTGCACTCCATCCCCAAGGCCTCCATGGCTGGATTGACCTTCTCAAATATATGATCTGCAAATAATCCAAATCATTCCATCAATCAAAACACAGCCTTCAATCTAGCAGTCAAAACAAAACAAGACAAAACAAAAGCAAATATTTGCAATATGAGGGTTGGCAGCATTGCATCTGCTTTGTCTGTTTAGTATTTATGCACATGTTTGCAGGGTGCGCCCAGCAACAGACTGTAAGTGGGTCAACTCAGACCTCACTGCTGCAACAATACAGGTCATCTGCGTCTTGTCAGTTTGACGCACTTGACGCTCCTCCGCAGCAGACCACTCTACGGCCATCAACTTACTGTGATACTCTGCACTTTTTGTGCCTCGGACTATGTCTTTATTCGCATCGCCATCTTTCACTTTCACTCTGACCAGTATGTACTTGAAGGTTCCCTCTGGATCGATCTCCACATCGGGGATTTTAGCCAGAGCGTCTGCCATTGTGGCTGCAGCTTTCCGGAGGACACCGGAGACTCGGAGACTGTTCACGGGTCTGCTGGCGACAGACAACATGGTGCGTTCTCGCACATGCCTTTATTAGGGTTGGCATGTCCGCTTCCTGTCTTAAAGAGACAGAGCATCTGTCCCGTGGTGCTGCACCTGACGAGCTCGCACGGTGGCGACTCCACATGGCAGCAAGAGGGAACTGTTTGAATTTTACAGCTTAGGTCCTTTTTTAATTTTTATTTTGGTAGGCCAATTAGACCATTCATTAGTTAAAAAATCTACATTTATGGCATTTTAGCAGATGCTTTAGTCCAAAGCGACTCACAGTACTTCATACTTACATACATACACTGATGGCGGTGGCTGCCATGCAAGGTGCCGACCTGCACATCAGGAGCAGTTTGGGGTTCAGTATCTTGCCCAAGGACACTTCAAAATGTAGACCAGAGGAATCAAACCAGCGGCCTTCTGATAACAAGATGCTGGCTCTACCCCCGAGCCACAGTCGTCCATACAAAAGGTTGTTCTAAGTGCTGTATCGTAGGTAACCGGGATGTGTTTCAGTTTCTCGAAGACGTTTCACCTCTTATCCAAGAGGCTTCAGTTCTAACTCACTGGAGGGGAGTTGCAGGCTTTTAAACACTGTGCTGTATCCAAACAGCTTAACAACCATCTACACCTGGGCTCAACTAGCCCCAGCAAACTACATGCAGGCCAGTTGGGTAAGCAACTGTCAGCGTGTTTGTTTATCTGAGATAGAGAGAAGACGTACGATGTACCATTTTACCATTTATTTTAGAATTGTATCATTAAACACATTTTGATCAAGGACCTTCTCTGTTTGACAAATCACAGTCAGCTAGGCTGTTACTCTGCAACCCATCGCCCAGAAAAGGATTAAAAAAAAACTTTCATTTACATTGTTTCTTATAATTTTAGCCGCAAAAAGTGTGTAACTTCTCATTGGTTAAACTTCCCAGCCCCTTGGCAACACGATCCTTCCAATCATTAGGGATGTCGCCCCTGTTGAGAGAACCTCCCTCTACTGTCTAACTTTCCTCATCACTCACTTGTCTTGAGCTCATCTTATGACATGTTTTCAGCAATTCTGACCTTTGTCTGTAGCTCGTGCTTCTAACTGCTACTTTTATTCTTTGAAGGACATCACTGTGCGTGCAAGCAGAAATAGAGTAAAATGTTCATCATCTGATATTCTCATGTAGCCTAATAGGCACTCTCTGTTCTTTGTGTTATCCTGGCTTTTCTCTCCAATGTATTAACTCTTCATAACATGGGTTTAATGCCTAGTTCAATCACATCGATCAACAGGGTAAGTACAACTCTTAATAATACAGTTTGTTAGTGTTTAGTAATTAGGTCACAGTAGTCAGGCACTTGATTCAGGTAGGTAAAATAATAAATCCTAACACAACCCACAAGGGGCCCTAACAACTCTGAAACTCAGAGCTCACACGTGTCCTATAGGACTCTGTAAGGACACAGACTTTAAACACCTGCAACTCCCCTCCAGTTAATTAGAACTGAAGAAGCCTCTTGGATGAGAGGTGAAACGTCTTCAAGAAACTGAAACACGCCCAGTTGCCTACGATACAGCACTTAGAATTACCACGACCCGGATGACCGAGAACCTTCATCAGCACCTCATTTAAAAGTTTTAACGCAGGCTGTTTAAGCAGAGGGAATGTATGAGTCAAACTGACAACCTGTTTCTAAGATTTAAAGAGATGCATTTATTTTATCCTGTACTTTTGTATGTATAATCTGTCTTTTTTCAATTGTGAAACTGAAATTGTAAAACTATATATAACAAACAAACAAACAAACAAACAAAAATAGGCCATAGGCATAGTCTGTCTGTTTTATCTTGTGACTAAATGTCGAAGTTGAATCTTACTCTGTCTTAAAGGTGCAGTGTATTGTTTTGGGGAAGGAATTTTCTCTCTTCATTTACATGACTGAATAAACAAACTGACCTTAAAGGACAACACAGTTTCTGGGGAACTTACTTTCCTCTGAGAACAGCTTGTTTATTCAGTTGTGGGGGGAAAAAAATATTTCTGAGTTCTTGTTATCACCTCATTAATATTGAAAATGTTAAAATGTGTTTTAAATACAGTGCTCCTTGAAAGAAAAAACTACAAAATCCAACCAAAAACCAAGACAGACCACAGTAAGTGTCCTACACTCTGTGACAGTTGTCTGTTAAGACAGGGACAAGATAAGATTGTATGAGAGCATATCACTCTAAGAATAGGTTTACATACATTTTAAAATGACGCTAAATACACCAAGCCATCTTAATACTGAACCTGCCGAGTTTTGCTTTCATTTGTCTTAATTACTCATACACTAAACATTAAAACAAGAAAATACAGATATGATGTAATAAGAAATAAAGTTAGATTTAGACATTAAGATTTTCTCAGGAAGAAGACAAGGAGAAAATTGTTGGTTCTGCTCTCTATTTTTCAGGTAATACAGAGATACAAACACTGGGTCATAGATCAAATAATGAGTCATGATTTGGTCATGAAAATTACTTGAATTATACATATTTGATATGAACATAACTGCTGTTCTGTTTTTTTCTCAGTTTTCATAGTTTGCGTGATTACAGCAGTTAGCCTTTGTAGGGCAGTGTAAGTGTCCGCTGGTCATGTTGTCATGTTGAGTTCATTAAAACCTATCACTCATTTGATAAAGTTGGGTAAACTACACTACATTCCGCTACAGCTCTGTTTAGATTGGCGTCAGTACACTGCGGTTTATACTTTCCCACATAGTTTTTTTAACAAAGGGAAAAGACCAACAATATGTCCAATATTGGCCTGTTTTTCATCCAGGAGCCTTTTTGTTTTATCTTTCTACTTGATGTGCAATTTCCTGCAGTTGGAGAAGATTTTCCGCCAGCATCTATCAGGACGGTCAGAGGTCAAGGCCAAATGAGGATGTAGTTTTTGGTTCAAGAGCTCAGGATGGATGTTTTTTGCCATAGGTGCTTGAACCTGTTGTGGCCTGATGGGCTCTTTAACCATTAATCCACCCTGAGGCCTTTAACGCAGAGCCAAAACACCATCAGATGTTTGTGAGACAGATGCAAAACCTCTTCCCAGGAAGGAGCTTAGCGCTTTATCACGTCCAACAAGACAGTGAGCGGACAGTGAAGTAAGTAATGGTCACTAAATGTTTTGTCCAGAAATATTGTCTGTAGTTATAACAAAGTGTGATCAAAATGCAGTAGGTGTATTATTATTTAGTACACATAGCCCTTAGTAGTCTATAACAATAATGTTAATGTTGTACTTGTGGAAATAGCACAAATCTATATTGGCCTAAGCATCTGTTTGGGATTTTTTTTTTTTGTTTGTTTAAATCAAAGTTGAATTGAAGTTTTTCCCATGGGTCTTGTTCTGTAATTAGGGAGTTCATATTATTCCATTTAGAGGAAGGGGTGGAGGTTAAGAGGTGTCAAGCAACAGTGGCTACTATCCACTGCCTGTTGTCAGACAGGAAGGATGTGAACTGTCACTTCCAGAAACAGGAGGCAGCCAGCAGGCGCCTCTCCGCCTGCACTGCACACTTCCCGTCCCTGAAAGCTCATAAAGAATACCAGTAAGGTGTCTGTTAGCTGCCATTACATTGTTGCTTTCCCCTCTTTCTTCTTTTGATGACCACATCCTTTGACAGCACATTTCAATTCTTTTAACTGAATTGTAAAAAAAAAATGTAAAAATTGTTCCAGATATAGATTGTCCGTTGGCACATTTTGTGCAGTACTGTATGCATCAACCAAAGTGACTCGTCATGCACACTCATGAAGCTTAGACTGGTCCAAAGGACTTCTCATTAGTGCTGTCAGAGAAAAGCTATTTGCTTTAATTTGGTGAATTGTTTTTACAGTCAAATTTATATATTTTTTTTAACAAAGTCCAATTCAAATAAGAGGAAACAGTTGGAATAAACTTGGCACTCTAAATCTCTCTGAGACACTCTATCTTATCGGTTCACAGGAATTCACAGCTTCCATGAGCGCAATTTCCCTTTCACTTGCTTTTCACTTGCATACATGCATCATGATGTGTGCGCTGCTATTGTGCCTCTCCCATGATACTTATCACTTACTCATGCCATGCACTTTATTTTATCATTGGGTGCGTGGGCACGTTAGTACGGAAGCGTATTGCATTCTCTTGATAAATTTATATTTTGGTTTGTTTTACAGAGCAAGTATTTGTTTATATGTGGCGCACCCTGCCAACTTTTAGATTCAAACAGTGTTCTTGGGACCTTATTATCTGCTAAGAACAGCTTGTTTATTCAGTTATGGAAAAAAAACAACTGAAAAAAGAG
Source organism: Lagodon rhomboides (assembly GCA_039737535.1). Lineage (NCBI taxonomy): Eukaryota > Metazoa > Chordata > Actinopteri > Spariformes > Sparidae > Lagodon > Lagodon rhomboides. The sequence continues at coordinate 13,205,514 of CM077789.1, read as the reverse complement.
TTTGTATGATTACCTCATTAATATTGTAAATATCAAAAGTCTGAGTTTGAATTTCTTCCAAAAACTACATACTGACCCTTTAACATTTAGTGAGGTTGAACTGGATCTGCTTCTAACTACTTTGTATATTTAGCTGAGTAGTATAATATATGATATCTAAAATAAGACATCATATCTTGTTTTATTTGAACCCCAAATATTGTTGTGGGAACCCCAAATTGTTGTGGGTTAGTATAAAGTAGTGTAAAATTGAAACACTCAAACTTGTACTTAATGAATACACAAAAAGAAAAAGGAGCAGAAGAAATCACTGTAAAAGTGGAAGAAAAAAAACTAATCTGCTCGGTCGTCAGCATTGGGCTACATATTTTCATCGACATGACACCTGATGTCTTTTCTGGCCAGGCATCTTGGGAAGTATCTTTTTGCATGCCTTATTCAGCCCTGGCAGTTGTCAGCTGTGATCAATGTAATCTTCAATCCATTAGTTTTGAACATGAGGTTTTCTGTTTTGACAAACTGGGTGAAAGCAATTGAAAATTCACCAGTTAACATCTACTGTTTTGGTCTTGATTGAGCTTGTGTGTAAAAGGAGTTAAAACTAATTTTAAATGTGTAAAATGTGTGTATTTTGTGTCAAAAGAAGAAGAATTGTGTTAATTGTATAGCCCACACAGGCTGATGTTGTGGTAACTGTGTGAAGAGTTTTGAAAAAGCGTTAAAAGTATTGAACAACGGGTCATAGCAGTTGTAAAAAACTGTAATGCTCATGCTTAAGTATCTATACCTATTTTCCTGTAATCATAACTGTAGAGCATTTCTCCTAAAACGAAGGAATTTTTGGCTTCAAAGCGAGATGGAGGGGGGGAAGTTTCCACGGACTCTGGTGGGATGGATCAGCAGTGGAGGGGGTGTGGGGGAATTCCAGCGAAAAGCCCGACTCTGATCAGACTCCGGTTTAAAAGGAGGCAGCTCGACACATACAACACAGAATCATCTTAACCTCCGAGGTGTTGAGACTGAAGAAATACTAAGAGTCCTCTGTAGACACACAGAAACCACTGAAAATGGTGAGTTTTGAACTGTACTGTTGTCTTTAGAGCAAATCCCTTTATAGTTTGATTGGGAGAGATGCATCTATGGTGAAAATGTATCTTAACTCGTATTTTTTAACTTGATTTTTTACAGTTCTGCTTTGGATTCAAGACCTCTGCCTCGTGGATTAGCCTGACCTTTCTTTGCTCAGGTGTGTAAATCTTATCAAACAAAAGCCTTTTTCTTTTCTTTTTTTACTCGAAAAGACTTTTTAAAACTCATCCTTATTACCATTCCTTCTAATATGTGTCTCTGTCCTCCGTCCTCAGTGCTGTGCATGTGGACTACAGTAGAAGGCTGGTCCTACTTCTACTCCAACAAAACCATGAATTGGAATGATGCTCGTGCCTGGTGCAGGGAGCACTACACAGACATGGTGGCCATCCAGAACCAGGACGAGATTGGGCATCTCAACAGCTGGCTGCCCATGAAAAAAGGTTACTACTGGATTGGGATCCGCAAGGTCAATGACGTGTGGACCTGGGTAGGGACCAACAAGGCTCTGACAGCAGAAGCAACCAACTGGGCGAAGGGGGAACCGAACAATGGCAAGAATGGACCGAGCACGGGGGACAGCGAGGATTGTGTGGAGATGTACATTAAAAGGAACATGCAGACTGGCAAGTGGAATGATGAGAGGTGTGGGAAGAGGAAGACAGCTCTGTGCTACACAGGTAAGCAGATTTTGCTTTGTCTTTGTTGAACATTTTATTTTGAAAATAAAAAGCTCAGAGAAAATATTACAATATTTTATACAAGCTATATGAAAGTACTTCTTTTTTTCCTCAGCTGCCTGTAAGAACGACTCGTGCAGCCATGGAGACTGCGTGGAGACCATCAACAGTCACAGGTGTGCTTGTTTTGAAGGCTTCTACGGAGAGATGTGTGAGCAGGGTAAGAGAATACAGTAACTGTGTTGATTGTGCTTGTTTTAAGTTTACATTACTCTCAATCACGCCCAGCCAGGACCTGATGTCTAACTCAGTCTCGTTTCCTTTGTTGACAGTTGTTAAGTGCCTAGAAAACGAGATCACCGTCCCATCTAAAGGAAGTGTGGAGTGCACTCATCAGTATGGAAACTTCTCCTACAACTCCTCGTGCCAGTATTCCTGCGAGGAAGGATACCGGCTGAGTATGTCAAGACCCCTGACCTGCACTGCCTCCTCTGAGTGGTCAGAGCAGCCTCCGACATGTGAATGTGAGTTGAAGTGTAAAAAATACCAGGATAACTACATTTTATTATCACAATGTGGGAGCTTGCTTTAATGTGATCTTTTTTGATCTTGTCGTCCACAGTGGTTCAGTGTCAGGCGCTCTCTCGTCCAGAAAGAGGATCCATGACGTGCTCCGACCCTCTGGGCCCCTCCAGCTATCAGTCCACATGTGTGTTCACCTGCGATGAAGGCTACGTTCTCAGCGCGTCCCCGTCCAACACTCTGCGATGCGAAGCATCAGGAATGTGGAATTCCTCTCAGCCGTCTTGTGTTGGTAAGCCTACATTTATATTTTCCTACCTTGCAGGATTTCATAGTATCAATTCCGTTATTATGAGAGTCTATGATTCTTAAAAAAGGCTGCTGTTGACCTCTTCCATTCCTCTGTTTTGCAGCTGTCCAGTGCCCCGCTATCCAGGAGCTGGAGAATGGCGTTGCCAGCTGTGGAGGAAATGCAGATGTGAGGTTCAGCTACGGAAACACCTGCAGCTTCAGCTGTATGCCAGGCTACCACCTGGTGGGACCGAGCAGGATGACCTGCACGTCAGAAGCAGAGTGGAGTGAGACCAGTATGCCTCGCTGTGAAGGTGAGAACACACTCTAAGAATATTCAAGCCGTTTTCTGTATGATTAAGAAGAGCTTTCTTGTATTGTGCTATTGTGACAAACATTTTTTAAAAGTCATTTTTCTTTGTTAGCCATTACTTGCAAGAGTCCAGAGGGAGGAGCTCACCTGAAATCCCAGTGCAGCCAATCTTTGACCGAACTGCGACCAGACTCCAGCTGCAGCTTCAGCTGTGAAGCAGGCTTTGAACTGCAGGGAGCTCAAACCATTCGGTGTTCTGAGGACGGACAGTGGAACGAAGCCATACCTACCTGCAGAGGTATGAAAGCAATATTTTGACATAAATCTGTGCTCACGACACTATTTTCTTACTACATTTCAGTCTGTTTGTACTTTGTGTGCTTTGACCTGACATCTCATCATCTTTTATTCTTTTCTTTTTAGCATTAGGATGTCCTGCTGTGGAGATCCCATCAAACATCCAGATCAGCTGCAGCCCCTCTCTGTCTTCATCTGTTTCTGACGTGAACGCCCGTCCATTTGGAATGGTCTGCACTTTTAGCTGTGATGAAGGCCATGAGCTGCAAGGCGCACTCAGCATGGAGTGTGCACCTCCAGGCCAGTGGACCTCCACACCACCAACCTGCACAGGTATACACATTTTACTATTTGTGGTGTTTAATCTGCATGCTCAAATGTTTTGAGGCAGTGATAGTGTGAAACAGATATCCTTTGTCAATATGTGACGGTTGACATCTAAATTCTTCCCGTTTACTCCCTCAGCAGTCAGATGCCCGTCGCTTGAGGCCCCTGAAAACGGTCACATCAACTGCTCAGACAGTGAGCAGGCGTACAACACACAGTGCTCCTTCACATGCAGTCAAGATTACTCATTACACGGACATGAGGTTCTCACCTGTGATCGTCATGGCAACTGGACTGGAGAAAAACCCACCTGCCAAGGTAAAACAAAAAAAAATATTGTTAGATGTTAGAAGAAATGTAATACAGTACAAAGTTAAAATGCATGCTTTGAGTTTAAATGATCAAATGATTCACATTAGATATTGTTTCCACAGCTCCTCCAGCTAAGGTTGCTGCTGTTGCTTCTGGAGTGGCAGCAGGAGGCGCTCTGTCAGTGTCTGCTCTGTCTCTGGCCGCGTGGATCCTGAAGCGACTGAAGAACAAAGCCACCAAGTTTGAGCTGAGCAGGTTAGATGTGCATTCATCTCTCTAAAATCACACATTTTTTCAAATCATTTTGTTGAATTGAATTGCTCATCTTCTTCTTTTGTCTTTTCTTGCAGCAATTCTGACATAGAGGTGCCTCCACAGGTCTACAAAAACAGCATCGACAGCCTCATATAGAACAGTCATATACTTCAGAGACATATATTGAGAATTGTGTATATCTTTAACATAACTATGTGAATTAGCAGACATAGTAATTTGAACAATATGAATAGTATACATTACTATAAACCTGAGATTTTACACTTTTACATTTTTTTTATATATATATATCTCACGATTTGCTCTGTAATGTTGTTCAGACAAGTATTTCCTCCCCAGGGGAGTTTCATATAGAACATGTTGTTCAAAAGCTTTCCGAGCATGCTGGAAAGGTAGTTCCATTCACGTTACTGTAAATGTTGCATAACATAATGGGTGGACTGCCATGTAATTGCAAGACTGTGAGTATTTATGTGCAATTTATTTATGAGATTGCATTTGAAGAGTTAATTCATATCTCTGTGTGTTTAAAACTGTACTTCGTTTTTTAAATTCATAATAAAAGTCAAAACTGTAATTTGCTTCTGGTCGTTTTTATACGTCTTCCTTTATCATGACAAAGTTAGGTCTGTTAATATTTGAAGAGTGACACTAGTTCACAATTTTTTTGTTTTTGTACATCACAATGGATTTGAAATCAAACAGTCAAGGTGCAATTAAAGTGCAGACCTCCAGCTTTAATTCAAGGAGCTGAACAGAAATATTGTAATCAACTATTGTTATACACAGTGCCCTATTTCAAAGGGCTCAGATATGATTGGACCAATTAACATAGTCATAAATACAATTTTCATTCTGTGCTTGAAGCTTATTGCACTTTGTGGTAAACCCTCTGTGTTTGGACAACGATGTGTCTACCACCGTTGTTTTCAGAATTATCTCAAAACGCACCAAAATGTTGTTTTGGCAGCTCCTAAACTCTTCCTCTGTTTCTCTGCTGAATCATTTCTCTTTGCAGCCTGTGGATGACTTGTTTTACTTGCATTGTGAACTCCCTTGACTGCATGTTGTGGGTTCTACGCAACTTAACTGACACATAAAAAAAAATGAACGAATAGCCCACACCTGTCCATGAAACAGCTTTGCAATTAATTGTCCAATTAGTTTTGGTCCTACACATGAAATAGATTTTATTCCTAAACCCCTCCTGCAATCTGGATGTGAATACCCTCAAATTAAAGCTCAGAGTCTGCATGTGAAGCCTATATTCATTATAAAGTTACTGTTACTTGAATATGTTTTTGTTAACCGCTAAAGTAACGACCCTGTGTCAGTGTCCATATGCAGTATACAAATGGACCTAACTGTACCTACTGCTGGTTAAAGAAATAGGAATATTGCCAGTCATGTCACTGAGGTTCAGGCATCAACCTGCTCTCACACTTTGAGCAGGGACTTTTATGCTGACACTGCAGGACATTGTGTATTTTTTCAGAGGTCCAAGAAGAACATCTGTCCAAGAACAGCACAGACCTCTTGTCTGTATCCGTGACCTCCTTTACAATGGTCGGGACAGGGATGAATGGTTGAATAACACCGAGAAGTATGCAAAGGAGGAAGGGTTATAATGCTGGGGTAATCTGTTTTACAGATCATGAACATTGTCTGTTTTTACCAAATCTTCTTTGTCAGCACTTCAGGGGGACCAGAAATGGGTCTGATATCTTACATCAGAATAAAGGCGACAGCGTGGGTACTGTCTGTTATTTATTGCTGCTACATACAATTCACAACGTGTAAGGATGCAGAGAAGTAGTGCCAGTAAAAATACAGATGAGCATGTGTATTTCTGTAATGGCCATTCCTTCATGCTGTACACACTGGCCAACCATTCTGTATGAATCTTAATTTGTAAAGGTCAAGGAATAAATCCCCATCTGATGCACAAACTATGGAAACCCTTTGAAATGTCCAACATGGGTGAAAAATGACCTGTGTTCATCTCCTATGTTTTTTCATCAGTATTCATCACCCAGCTCTGCAGTTCCCCTCAGCACTTCAGAGCTTTAAGGTCTTTTAGCGCATTGTTTCTATTTGAGTTTTTTTTTACAACATCATTTCTGTTTTTGTTCTGTAAATTGACTGTATCTAAAGATGGACGACACATCTCCGCTTTCTCCCACTGTACAAAAATGAAGAGAAAACAAGGAAGAGACATTGTGTTTTTATGGACTTGTCGTCCAAATGGTTCAGCTCTCTCGTCCAGCAAGAGGATACGTGAAGTGCTCCGACCCTTTCGGGTGCAGATCACACACACGCGCGTGCACTCACACGCACTCACTCACACACACACACACACACACACACACATACATACTTGTTCCCACACTTTGAGCAGCCACATTTATGCTGACACTGCACGACCTCATGTGTTTATTCAAAGACCTAAGAAGAACCTTTGTCCAAATACAGTATAGGCTACGAGAGGTCTGTACACGGGCGTCATTTGTTTGTGTGACCTCCGCTACAAGGGCTAGGACAGGGATAACCATGAAAGCTTATAATGCTGCAGTAATCTGTTTTACAGATCATAACCATTGTTTGTTTCACCAAAGCTTCTATGTCAGCACTTCAGGGGAGAGACAGGTCCGATTATCTTACATCAGAGTGAAGGCGACAGCGTGGGTACCCTGTAATTTATTGCTGCTACATGCCCCACTCGAATTCAAACACATGTCAGGATGCAGAGAAGCAGTGTCAGTAGAAGCTATTAATATTTGCATTCTAAGTGAAAGGCTTCACTCCATCATGCTATGCACAGTTGGCTTAAGTCCTGTATGACCCATCTTAAAGGTCATAAAGGAATAAATAGAAAAGCAACCACCTGGAAAAATTAGCCCTATAAGGGCAAACGGTGACCTTCACTGTGCTTCACTTTAAGTTGACGAATTTTTATACTGTACGTCATATGTTTGTTTTCCCTTTCATAGATTTGTTTTCTTTCGTCTGTGACTGAAAATTCTGCCCCGTCCCACATTTACAAGAAACAGGTGGGATTTCCCCAAAGGTGACTTAAATCATTCAGCCATTCAGTCAGTCTGTCATCACCTGCATTCACCCTGTACGGTAAACGTCCTGTTATTGTATGATGATGTTGTCTGAATAGCCAAAGAGAAATATAAAAGCCAGCCCCAAACTAACATTCACTTACTGCACTGCTGTGGTATAATGTTCTCTGTTTGATATGATATGATGAAGTAAGGATTTAACATAGGTAGCAAGCTTTTTTACAAACAATTTAAGAAAACATATTGTTATATTGTTAAATGTGAGAATAGCTATTCTGGATAAGGAAGGTAGGTAAGTAAATTCTTACACGGAAATTCATCGTGATGATTTATTTGGTTTCTGATCATCTTTCTTTGGACAGACAACAGGTGTTTGTACGTCGCTAATTGAAAATGTGGACACTGATCCTCCTCCTAGGTGAGTATTGGCTACAATACTAACGTTTCATGACTAATGATGGATTATAACACTAGAAAAAAAATGTTTTCTTTTTTTTTCAAAAACAAATATTAGGCAGCTCCTTTGCTGAGACTTCCTTGGGCTGGACATATAATTACTCAGAAAGCAAAATGAACTGGACCAAGGCCCGAGAGTGGTGCCAGGAGCATTACACAGACTTGGTGGTCATCCAAAGCCAGGAGGAGAATGACTTTGTGGTCTCAATTCTGCCAAACAGAACAGGTGTTCCGTATTATTGGATTGGAATCACCAGAAACAACATAAATGGAACTTGGACCTGGGTTGGGAATAACAGCACGTGGGTTGGTAACCAGTCATGGGCAACAAACGAGCCCAATAACAACGACGTCACAGAGTTTTGTGTCGAAATCTATGTGAACACTGGACCAAACCGAGGAAAGTGGAATGATGAGAAATGTGGCAGTGAAAAATCCCCTGTGTGTTATAAAGGTATGTGAGGCTGATTGTTTTTGAAGGCTGTTACAGATTAAAAAGCGTTACTGTAGAGGTTGTTTTAGTGTTGCACTTTTTCTTAACAGCCCAATGCAATGCCACATCATGTGGCAGAGGAAGATGTCAGGAGACTATACAAAACATAACCTGCAGCTGTGAGCCTGGCTTCAAGGGAGACAGGTGCCAAACAGGTGAGAAGAAAGTGCTCTGAGATTAGCTAATGTTTATTTAAAGGACAGGTTCACGGTCTATCTTTACAACAAATATTTATATGCCCATGTGTACATTTGCTCTAATTTTACAGCTTACGAAGTACAGCTTAAGTCATTTTTGAAACATTTGGGAGCAACCGTGTCTAGTTATGGTTACGGTTATGACTGGACAATACATTTACAGTGAAGGAGTTTAGCCAACTGTCCATTATCACCCAACTCTGCTGTTCCCCTTATCAATATAAAGCTTTAACCTGTTCTTATTCCTGGAAATTCAAGTAAAGTTATCCTAAAATGCTGATCCCAGTCTAGTCTTTGTAGAACAGGCATGGAAACGTTAAAAGTTAGTGCTTCTGGCATTAATCTGTGGAAGTTTGAACATACTGAATTATTATTAGTTTTTCAAAAAAATAAGTCTGCAGATGCCCTGTGAGAATTAGCTGGAAAATATGTAGGGTCCACATCATATAATCTTACATGGTGAAACATGGTCCAACTTTACGCAAACTTTATTCATATAAAATAGTCCAAAACAAGTTTTGGGGTGGAAAAATAGCCTACGCAAAGACTAAAATGCATAAAACTACATAAACTTTCATGGTTTCAAAATGTAGGGCTTTAAAAACTGATATAAACTATCTGCGGCTGGCCTTGAAATCTCATTACATGATGCTTAGTGAATAAGGCGAAAGGAGAAAGAAAGAGAGCGGGTCATGTGACTAAACAATCACTCACTGGCAGTTGTGAGATGTAGGGAGGGCATATAATCCCTTAATTGTTCAAAATGAGCTGTCATTGAAATGGCTGCTACCTCAGGATCTCTGGTGTAGAAGGAAAATGGTGTCTGCTCTGAATGCCATGATGTTTTATCCTTTTTTTTTCTTTCTTTTTAAAATCCTTTTTATGGCATCGAATAACTAATTTAAACCAAAAGCAATAGGAAAAATTTACACCTGAATAAACATCACCCTGATAAGAATTACCTAAAATGACATAAACCATGTTCAGGGAAAACTAATTTCCTGTGTATTTTCAGTCTTTAATTTGACCCATTTCCCATTCATAACATGGAGGGAGTGGGTTAATGACCTACGTACACTGCAGCCAGTTGTGGTGAGATGTTTGTTTTGGCTTTGAGAAGCTGTCACGTCATCCTTTTTTAAATACATTAAATGGTTCACTCTCATTGATCTGTTGTTTTGACCACAGCAGGCAGCTGTCTTCAGTGAAAAAGCTATCAATAAATAGATAAATAAATAAATACCATGTATTTTACCTGGCCAGCCCTAAATGGCAAACAATCAAAGTTAGCAACATGAGCATGGTGGAGTGTTTCATGCCGAAGACAGTTGTTTGAGACCAAAAACTGAGCTAAAAGTGAGTGACTCTATGCTGCACAAAAGTCTGTTATTGCAGGTGTAAGATCACCAAGATGTAGTTAATGTTGTTGATCCTTTGTGAAAACAGAAGGCACTACTCTGCTGTCCCCTAAGCATTGTATTTTCCTGCCCAAGACATTTTGTATGTTTGTGTCTGCATACCTTGAAACCACCACTGTCAGCGAGGTCAGATTTCCTACGTTAGACTGTAGACTATATCCTCTGCATAGTTCAATGATACTGCTCTTCTTGAGAACATAATGTATAATTCGACAGAATTTTAACATGGTCATCATGATTCCTGCATCTGTTTTTCTCTGTTTCCTGAGGTCGGGCTGAGGATCCTATTCAAAATACTGATTAAATACTTGCATCAGCATATGCTCTAAAACTATATTATTTTCACAATAGAAACTAACATAAGATGTTATGTAACTGTATCCCTGTGAACTTTAACCTGTTTGTGCCCCCAGCTGTGGAATGCACCGCTCTGCCTCAGCCTGATAATGGAAACTATAGCTGCTCAGGAGGAAACAACACATTCAACACAACCTGTCGATTTCAGTGCCACCCAGGCTACCTGATGAAAGGCTCGTCGGCTGTAACCTGCGGGGTCACCGGGGACTGGAGTGGCCCAAGACCCACATGTGCAAGTATGCGTATGAAGTTATGTAAAAAAAAAAAATGGTCCACATCATGTAATCTTACATAGTGAAACATGGTCCAACTTTACGCTAACTTTATTCATATAAAATAGTCCAAAACAAGTTTTTGGGTGGAAAAATAGCCTATGCAAAGATTAAAATGCATAAAACAACATAAACTTTCATGATTTCAAAATGTAGGGCTTTGAAAACTGATATAAACTTTCTGCTGCTGGCCTTGAAACCTCATTACATGATGCATCAATCATCTAGAGACTGGTGTGTAAGTGACTAAGGCGAAAGGAGAAAGAAAGAGAACGGGTCATGTGACTACACAATCAGTAATTGGCAGTTGTAAGATGTAGGGCGGGCATATAATCCCTTAATTGCTCAAATGAGCTGTTGTTGAAATGGCTGCTACCTCAGGATCTCTGGTGTTGAAGGAAAATGGTGTCTGCTCTGAATTCCACGGTGTTTTATCCCTTTTTTCTTTCTTTCTTAAATCCTTTTTAAATTCCATCAAATGGCCTTTTTATGGGTTAATGACCTACGTACACTGCAGCCAGTTGTGGTGAGATGTTTGTTTTGGCTTTGAGAAGCTGTCATGTCATCCTTTTTTAAATACATTAAATGGTTCACTCTCACTGCTCTGTTGTTTTGACCACAGCAGGCAGCTGTCTTCAGTGAAAAAGCTATCAATAAATAGATAAATAAATGAATGCCATGTATTTTACCTGGCCAGCCCTCAATAGCAAACAATCAAAGTTAGCAACATGAGCATGGTGGAGTGTTTCACGCCTAAGACAGTTGTTTGAGACCAAAAACTGAGTGAAAAGTGAGTGACTCTATCAAGTCAAGTCAAGTCACTTTTATTTATATAGCACATTTAAACAGTTAATGTTGTTGATCCTTTGTGAAAACAGAAGGCACTACTCTGCTGTCCCCTAAGCATTGTATTTTCCTGTCCAAGACATTTTGTATGTTTGTGTCTGCATACCTTAAAACCACCACTGTCAGCGAGGTCAGATTTCCTACATTAGACTGTAGACTATATCCTCTGCATAGTTCAGTGATACTGCTCTTCTTCAGAACACAAAACGTATAATTCGACAGAATTTTAACATGGTCATCATGAGCCCTGCACCTGTTTCCTCTGTTTCCTGAGGTCAGACTAAGGATCCTATTCAAAATACTGATCAAAATACTTGCATCAGCATATGCTCTAAAAATGTATTATTTTCACAATAGAAGCTAACATAAGATGTTATGTAACTGTATCCCTGTGAACTTTAACCTGTTTTTGCCCCCAGCTGTGGAATGCACCGCTCTGCCTCAGCCTGATAATGGAAACTATAGCTGCTCAGGAGGAAACAACACATTCAACACAACCTGTCGATTTCAGTGCCACCCAGGCTACCTGATGACAGGCTCGTCGGCTGTAACCTGCGGGGTCACCGGGGTCTGGACTGGCCCAAGACCCACATGTGCAAGTATGCCAATGAAGTTATGTAAAAAAAAAAAAAAAATTAAAAAGTGTGCATGTAGTGTAGTGTAGTGCAAGCTTAAGAAATGTGTTCTCTTTTTTTCTCAGGCTATAAACAAGCCCTGTTGGCCGTAGCTGGGTGTGGAGCCCTCTCTACCTTCTGCTGCATCTGTTGCTGCTGGATGAAACGCAGAAAAAGTCAGTGTTTCTCAATTATGCTTCATAGAAAAAGTGATGCAAGACAGTGTTATTTCAACAGACCTCAATAGTGGCCTTTTTTCTGTTAATTTCTCACAGGAAAGAAACTTGCCCAAGGAAGGTCAGTGTTGAAATGCTCTCGTCCAGAGTGGCCTCACCCATTTATGTGCTTTCGAAATTTGAAAAGTGAATTTACTCAAAATATAATTATTTTCTAAAAAGTATTGCTTCAGTTACTTAAAGGTGCACAATGCTAATTTTTTATGAGCCTATAAACAGTCAGAGACAGAGCCCTTTATACAAGGAATAGCAGTTTGCATGATATCACATGAGTTATGCATGTACTTTAAAGACATTTTTACATTTGGATTTGTAAACATTAAAACAAAACAGGCTCGTATTTTGAGTTATGGTGGAATGAGAACATAAAGAGCACACTGCCCATTTAAAAGTCCTAGGGTTCAAGAAAATAGGATTATACAACCATAATTGTTTTCAAAAAGTTACACAGTGCACATTTAAAATGCACAAATATCCCACTGTGACTTTGTTTCAGTCCTGTAAATAATTCTTTAATTGCCCCTTTAATGTCAATCTGCTTCTCTTTTATAGGGAGCCTGAAGAAGTCACAGCCAGTTTGGGGCAGGAATGAAGGATGGCTGGAACCTCATTTGTGTCTTAAAATCTATTCTATTCGACTATTCAACTAAAATCTATTCTATTCTATTTCTATCATTATAGATCTATTAAAACAGATCTATAATAACCAAAATCTTAGTATATTCTTGATAAATAAACCTAAAGAGTCACCAGCTGAAGACTGTATGCCAGAATAATCATTTAGCTTTTTGTCTAATATACTGCATGTTAAAGCTTAAAGGTGCAATATGTAAGGGTTTTAGTCGAAAACACACCAAAGAAATCACTGAAATAATCCCCAGAATGTGATGAAAGAACAGTTTTCATGCTATGTCAAAGAGATCTACCTATTGTGTTGCAGAGGTATCTACTGAAGCTCGCTGTGTAAACAACGCCAACACTCCCCCATTGTTTTTAGGCTCACAGCCCAGATCGCTAGCTGCATTGGTAAATGAGCTAAGTAACAATCAGCAGCGACAGTTAACAGCAGTTAGCGGTTACTCTTGTGATATCTTTTGTTTGGATTATGAATTTGACAAGCGGCCAGTTCTTGCATATTGTACCTTTAATTTTAGTATAATGCATGAATATTAAGTGTGTGTATATGTGTAATGGTTCATTATCAGGTTACACGTAATGTAGACTTAAAACATTTACTTGATCACATTAGGTAGAGTTGCTTTTCTGTGGTATGATTGTTAATGATACATTGAATAAAATAAAATAAATTGCAGTGAGTAATGAGTTTTTATGAGTGCTCGTGAGCGGCTGTACTCTGTGTGAGTGTTCGCAGGGTGTTACGGGTGGTAGAGTTGAGCACTTCCTGAGAGGAAGTTATGGCAAAAGAGATATTACAAAATTGGTCATTGGTCAATGACTCATTCCCTTGAGGACAATTAATTCTGTTTTGCCATTGATCATCAGCAAAGAGAAGTGAATGCATCAACAAGAATGAGCGACTGAAAACAAATCAAATGGTAAGACCTGCAAGCGTCGTACATGCATACAAAACTCATATGCAATTATGAGAACAAAATTCTCTGTTTGTTTCAGATGTTTGAAGAATCAGTTGATGCTAGACGAAGGCTGCGTCACAGGGTGCTTATAGCTGCATTAATTGTTTTTGCCCAAGGTAAGTCTGCAGAAAACTCTTTCAAACACCTTTCTTTTCTTGCATCAGTTAAATTTTGTCTAATAGTCCATACCCTTAATCTTAGACCTGAGCAGCAGAGGAGGAGCGCAGGCATGGACCTATAATTACAGCACCAGCCCGATCCGTAAATGGATTGATGCCAGCCAGTGGTGCCAGCAGCACTTCACAGGCATGGTGGCCATCCAGAACCAGGAGGAGAGTGACTTCATCAACAATCTGCTTCCATTTCACCCAAAATATTACTGGATAGACATTCGCAAAGTGGATGGAGGTTGGTACCGGGATGGAACCCATGAGAAGATTCCCGAAGAGGCTCAGAACTGGGCACCAGACGAACCAGATGACATAGAGGGTCAGGACTGTGTTGAAATTTACATCAAGAGGGACATAGACACAGCCAAGTGGAACAACGAGGACTGTCGCAGGAAGAAGGGAACCATCTGCTACAGTGGTAAAACACTCTTTTTTTGTTAGACATTTACCGACTCCTGTAGATGTTTTACAATACTTAGACCTCTCTGTGTATGAAGCCTCTTGTACACAGGATTCCTGCAGTGCCCATGCAGAATGTGTGGAGACCATAGGGAACTATACCTGCCAGTGCCATCCTGGTTTCCTGGGGCCACGCTGTGAAGAGGGTGAGCAAACATTGTTTTATTTAAACTAATCATAACCTCTTTCTGTGAGGGGAGAAATAATCTCGTTTTGTTTGTCTTCCTCTTCAGCAATCACATGCAAACCCCTGCTGGATCCAGAACAAGGTTCGCACTCCTGTTTCCACCCTTATGGGCCCAATCGTTTCAACTCTTCCTGCCTTTATCATTGTGAACTCGGCTTTCAGTTGGTAGGTGTGTCCCAACTGCTTTGCCAAGCCAGTGGACATTGGAACAACCCTGTTCCTCTGTGTCAAGGTAAGCCAACTGGGTATCAATATTGTTCCAACAATTGTTATTTCAAGGGTAAAACTACAATAAAAAATATTTGTCACTGCCTATCTTAGCTGAACAGTGTCCAGTTCTGAACACCAACATCGATGGAGGAAGTATGAACTGCGGCCACCCAATTGCACCTTACAGCTATAACTCAACCTGCGAGGTCCAGTGTGACGAAGGCTATGAGCCCAGTGGACATAAGCAGATACGTTGTGACCACACCGGCCAATGGACAGCCAGTGTCCCAGCATGCAAAGGTAAAGTAGACCGAATCATGCTTTAAAGTCGCACTCCAGTTAAAATATGTTTCCCCTCATATTCCTACAGTTAAAGGAGACCTACAATGCTTCCTTCAGTGTGTTATATACTATGTTTGTGTGCATGTAAAAGATCTTAAAAGTGAAAAAGTCCGAAGTCCATGCCAATGGGAGCACCTCTTCAGTAGTCCCGCCTTCACACTTCATCACCATGTCAAATGCGACGGGACTACGGGCATGTTTTGTGACATCGCAAATACAGTAGTTTGGAGGTCGATCTGGGTCATATAGCACAGGTGTGATGTGGAAATGTGAAGCTTCCCATGCACATACATACACTGACAATATACTTTACAGTACCGTAGAAGACATCTTGAGTCCATCTTTTGTTCCCAGTCCATCTGCTAGCTGCATGGCTAACAGAGCTAACTAGCTAAAGGAAGATACAGTTAGCAGCAATGAGCGGTTACTCTGGTGACGTGCTGCCCTCTATTTGTTTCAAGTATGAATTTGACAGGTTACCAACTCTTACATATTGTACCATTAAACTTGTTAAATGAAGAAGATTAGCATAACAATCTAATCTGGAGTTTAACAAGATGGAATAACTTTTGTGGAAAATCCATATCAGAGCTAAATTACTAGTTAGAGTGTTGTATATACATCATAAAATATGTCTGGAGTGTATCTTTAAAATATATCATCAGCTTAACCTTTTCAAAAATGTGTTTTAACTGAGCAAGCTCCCTGAAACACTCTCACTTCTCATATATGCCTTTTATTGTGATACTCGACCCATGTTATTGCATTGACGGGCACCTTTTACCAATATTTAGCCGGCTTTAGTCTGTTCACATCCTGTCCAGACATTATCACAGTTCAGATTTAGGTCACTTCACACTCAATTGTGCTTGCTGTGGCAAAATAACATTGTCATTTAATGTGAAGGCAACTGCTGTTTCCCTTGACAGTAAATCATGTCAGCACGCTTATTCAATCCCCCGTCTCATGCCCTTCCTAAGTTTGCCTAAGTGCAGTCAAAATATACAGTCGATAAATGCTAACATATTTTGTTGACATTTTTTGATGGATATCTACTGTATGTTCCACCACAGTGAAAAAGTGCTCCCCCATTTCGTTTCCCAACACGGGCAACATGACATGTATAGACGCTCTGGAGCCTTTTTCCTTTGGCTCAAGTTGTAACTTCACCTGCCGGGAAGGATACAACCTGACCGAGGACAACACACTCACATGTCTGGCCTCGAAACAATGGAGCAAACCTACGCCTACATGCACAGGTAGGTCACAGATTTTCTGTCAGGTAGAAAAAAACACAAGCTACCTGAAAATAAATCTGTGTATGTGTTTCTTCTTCTCCAGTGGTACAGTGCGACAGTCTAAAGGCTCCCCCTCGTGCCTCACTGCAATGCCACGACCCTCTGGGAGCGTACAGCTATGGCTCAACATGCACCGCACAATGTGAAGAGGGTTTTGATCTGATTGGCACAAACATGACGAAATGTTCTTCACAGGGCAGCTGGACTCATGCTCTTCCCAGTTGCCAAGGTACGTCCACAGATGACTTAGTCCTGAAGTATAAGTAAAGCATAGTCTGTTCTCATCACTCATTCATCTTATAGTTTTACTACTTTGTATGTCTAATGTGTTTGTAAGTGGTCTCTCGCTGGTTTCTGTTTCTTCAAGCTAAGAGGTGTATTCCAATAAATCCTCCTCACGGCTCCGTATCCTGTTCTGACCTAAATGGTCCCTTCAGTTTTGGTTCTCGGTGCGCAGTAGCCTGTGACGAGGGCTTTGTTCTACTGAATGGCACTGCCAGCACTGAGTGCAACTCCCTGGGCATGTGGAGTGCCGATTTAGCGCATTGCTTGGGTAAAAAAAAAATTATAATAAGATGTCTTTATCATGATATATTGTTGTAATCTCATTTGTAATATCATTTAACCGCATGATGTTGTGAAAACATGTTCGGGTGTTCCCTCTCTGTGTTCCCCTCCAGCTAAGAGATGTCCCACTCTGATCGCTCCCTCTCATGGCTCCTTAATCTGCTCTGATCCTCATCAAGAGTTCAGTTTTGGTTCTCAGTGCAAGTCAACTTGTGAGGATGGTTTTGTCCTGAATGGGACGGCTGACTCAGAGTGCACCTCTCTGGGCACATGGAGCACAGATGTCCCAAGTTGCTTTGGTAAAGTATACATCATTGTCCTAATAATATCCTAATAATCCACATAAGAGCTCTTAATCTAATGGTTTATATGTCTTAATTCTTTACCATGTGAACCTCTTAAGTCATTGGCATCTCCCTCTGTCTGTTCACCTCCAGCTAAGAGATGTCCCACTCTGAATTCTCCCTCTCATGGCTCCTTGGTCTGCTCTGCTCCACACGGAGAGTTCAGTTTTGGTTCTCGGTGCACATCAACCTGTCAGGAGGGTTTTGTCCTGAATGGGACGGCTGACACAGAGTGCACCTCTCTGGGCACATGGAGTTCTGGCATCCCACCATGCTCGGGTAAAAAGAAAAGAAAAAGTATAAATCTCTGTGTTATGTTACAAGGGGACCTCTGAGTTTAATAGTTTAGGCTTGACTTGTACATTGTCACCTTGTTGTTTTTCCTGTCCTTCAGCGTTTTATATCAGTTCTTGGGCATGTGAAAGATCTTGAAAGTTAAAAAGGTCAAAGTCTGCGCCAACAGAAGCTCCGCTCTCCCACAGAAAACACTGCCCCTGTAACACCTCATCAGTTATCCCCCCTTTAATTCTGTGACTTTGTGACATCACACTATGTCACTTTGTCATACATTAACATAACTGAATGCCTAGCAGCTAGTTTGGCAGGTAAGAATTGATTTAATACAGCTGCTCTGTTGTTGAAAATGTTGCTGGGTCCGGCTTGTGTGATCTAACCAATCAGAGCCTGGGGAGCCTAAAAGAGACAGGAGCTAAAACTGAGAATTTCAGATGAAGGGTCAATACAGAGCTGCAGCACTGGAAAGTATGAGAAAACTGATGAGGTTTTTGATCCTTAAAGCACGTAAACCTATTCTAGTAGTCACCCAAATTAAAATTATGAACCTGAAAATGAGCATATGTTTCCTTTGAATATATTGGTGTCTCTTTCTCCTTGATCCCCTCCAGCTAAGAGATGTCCCACTCTGATCGCTCCCTCTCATGGCTCCTTGATCTGCTCTGATCCTCATCAAGAGTTCAGTTTTGGTTCTCAGTGCAGGTCAACTTGTGACGACGGTTTTGTCCTGAATGGGACGGCTGACTCAGAGTGCACCTCTCTGGGCACATGGAGCACAGACATACCCCGTTGCTTTGGTAAAGTATACATCATTGTATCTAGTAATAATCCACATAAGACCTCTTAATTTATTGGTTTGGATGTCTTAATTCTTTACCATGTGAACCTCTTAAGTCATTGGTGTCTCCCTCTGTCTGTTCACCTCCAGCTAAGAGATGTCCCACTCTGAATTCTCCCTCTCATGGCTCCTTGGTCTGCTCTGCTCCACACGGAGAGTTCAGTTTTGGTTCTCGGTGCACATCAACCTGTCAGGAGGGTTTTGTCCTGAATGGGACGGCTGTCACAGAGTGCACCTCTCTGGGCACATGGAGCACAGACGTCCCCCATTGCTTTGGTAAAGTATACATCATTGTATAATCCACATCGGACCTCTTAATTTATTGGTTTGGATGTCTTAATTCTTTACCATGTGAACCTCTTGAGTCATTGGTGTCTCCCTCTGTCTGTTCACCTCCAGCTAAGAGATGTCCCACTCTGATCGCTCCCTCTCATGGCTCCTTGATCTGCTCTGATCCTCATCAAGAGTTCAGTTTTGGTTCTCAGTGCAGGTCAACTTGTGACGACGGTTTTGTCCTGAATGGGACGGCTGACTCAGAGTGCACCTCTCTGGGCACATGGAGCACAGACGTACCCCGTTGCTTTGGTAAAGTATACATCATTGTATATAGTAATCATCCACATAAGACCTCTTAATTTATTGGTTTGGATGTCTTAATTCTTTACCATGTGAACCTCTTCAGTCATTGGTGTCTCCCTCTGTCTGTTCACCTCCAGCTAAGAGATGTCCCACTCTGAATTCTCCCTCTCATGGCTCCTTGGTCTGCTCTGCTCCACACGGAGAGTTCAGTTTTGGTTCCCGGTGCACATCAACCTGTCAGGAGGGTTTTGTCCTAAATGGGACAGCTGCCACAGAGTGCACCTCTTTGGGCACATGGAGCACAGATACACCCCGATGTCTGGGTAATAAATCATAATATGAGAGCTACACTTTGCTTATAATCCCCCCCGGCCAGGTGCACATTACCGTACATTTGTCATGTCTTTATCAGTGGTTATGTCTTGAGAAAATAATCCTTTGTCCCACTTTGTTTCAGTAAATGAGCGATCATATTTTTGCTCTTCCACAGCACAACCATGCCCCCTACTGGCCAATGCTCCAAAGCACGGGAGGATGAACTGCAGCCATCCACACTCCCCTTTCAGCTATAGCTCCCACTGTGACTTCGAATGTAGTGATGGTTTCTGGCTGAGAGGAGCATCATCTATGACATGCAACAGCTCAGGCCACTGGAGTCAGGATCTACCAACCTGCCAGCGTGAGTGCTCAGAGTGCCAGCTTTACCTTAAACCTTTCATCTATACATTGTTTATAATATGTTGCTGTACTCTAACAGCCGATCTTCTGTCCTTTCCAAATCACAGCCGTACAGTGCAAGGCCATTCGTGCCTTGTCTTTACCCATGTCCATGAACTGCTCCCATCCTCTGGGTAACTTCAGCTTTGGCTCCCAGTGTCTTTTCACCTGTAGAGAGGGATACTCCCTGAGCGGCACAGAGGTGCTGTCCTGCTCCTCCACTGGGTTCTGGAATGACAGCCTGCCTAGCTGCACGGGTAAATTTAAATTTTGTCGACATGCTGGCTGGCACGCTGATAGTAATGTGTACCATGCTCACAATCTTGATTAAAAAGTTAGGATGCTGATTGAGGATCTTGTTGCAGTGGAAGGTATGCCGGTGGGGACTGCCATGCTGATGTATACAGGTGTGGGAGCAGCCACTGTTGTCGTTCCACTTGCCCTGATAGGACTGGTGGTGCTGATTATAACAAGATTGAAGAAAAGAGGTGAGAACTGCTGTGATGCTGCTGCACAGTTTCACACAAACAGCATGTTATAATACTCACAGCATATCCTTAATCCTTATTTCTGATCTTTGCAGGAGATCCACTCGTGTCGGATGCGCCGGGATGTGGAGACAGAGAGAATCCAGCCTTTGAATTTTGATGCGTTTGTTCCGTTTTTGCAGCAAATCATTGTGAATAGTGCAACCTAATGCTTGCTATTATTATGTGAAAGCTCCACTTTAACTGTGATTTCAATTTCCACTCAGAAAATCTCACACAATTCATGCATGATACAGCTAAGTTTGTCCGCAGCTCTTGCTTCATGTCCTTGACTGTATTTTGCTTAAGTGTGAATAAATTATCAACAATTCTCAAACCTTACATATTTTATTTTATTTTATTTTACGCCTTCTCACGCGTAAAGCACATTATCAGTGTTAGCATTATTTCAGCAATGTCCAGTGTCATCTGGGTCAGTATGGGGTGACTCTGGCTTGCTGGTCCCCTTGTTAGCAGCTCAGTTTACCCACATTTGACCTCCACCCGAGGAACCTCCACTGTGGGGTCAAGTGGGGGAAGTGGCCTCGAAAACATCTGAGATTGCCAAACAGCCACAAAGTGTCAGTTTAGCACATTTAGTGGCCAGAAAAGCTCCCGTCACCGAGTGGTGAGGAGGCGATCAATTATCGGTCTCAGCTCAATGTGTCACACTGGGCAGTGATCCCACACTGAGGGGAAATCCACGACCCCCACAGTTACCACAGTATATTGAATTTAATGGCTTGAACTGAGTCTCACGTGGTGTTGAAAAGATGTTTGTGACTTGTAATCGTATCTCAGTATATGCAAATATACACGTACATCCCTGGAACAAATGGATACAATGTTTTATACACAGAGAAAGAAATATATTCATGAATAACATTGACCGAGTTAACTAAAAGGCACAAATATTTAAGAATGTGTTGAGGACAGCGTTTCACAAAGCGTATAAAGTGTCTCCTAATGCAACAAATCTTAAAAATTGAGCAGTTTTATAAGGGAGTCCAGGGACCTTCTCCACGAATGTCAAAGAAGTAGCCTTTATTTTGTAAAAATTTGGATTGGCTACATTCAATAAAATGTTGTCGTCTTTCATAAATTTTGTGTTTAGTGAGAGCATTTGCTCGAATCAAGGCCCGAGAGCAGCATTAGTTGCAGTTATTGTTCAGGTTTTAAAAAATAAATAAATAATAAAAAAATATATATATATATATATATATATATATTTATTTTTTTAAACATCAGAAATTTTTAAAAGTTTCAGTTTTCACACATTTATCAATGCTGTCAAATTATTTATAATATAATTGTGATGAACACTGGTTGGCGGGCAGGCTGGGAATTTTTGCCCAGGGCCCAAACAGACTATAAGATCGCAACTATTTGTTTCAGTGATGACTACCAATGGAGGTAGAAATCCATTGTCTGAATTAAGCAAAAAATGTGCATTGTATGGCTGTATAGGCGCTTCCCTGGGCATCTGTGCAAATAGTATACCCCCAGACTTTAACCATGTGCTGCAAATGGCCAAAGGACTATCTTCAGCAAAGCGTGTGCATCTGTCTTGGCGCTGCAACAGCATGAAGCCAATTATAGCGGTTAAAAGACAGAGGGTTTTGGCCTGTGGTTGGCATGGAGTGTGCAATAAATAACCGAACTGTTGACAGGAAACTGTTTGGCTACCGTCAGAATAATAATGAGGTTATTGCTACCTGCTGTGACCGTATGATCACGGTTTGATTATTTTTCTCATCCCACCCACTGCTGCTGGCAGCCATGTACAGCGTGCCAACTGCGCACAGGCTCGCGCACAAGAAGGGAAAAGGCCTCGCAGGTGAGCACGTTGGCTTCCTTCCCTGATATTTAAGTCTGGCTCTTTCTTTTCTCCCTTCATCTACCTCTAAAGATACGAGGAAATGCATTATGATACTTTACAACAAAGAGTGTTGTTCCTCCTAACACATGAGCACGCACACATGCGCATGCCAGCAGACACTTAGAGCAGATACAGACACAGATACAAAGAAAACACACACTCAGTATACTGTGCTGCACACTTCTTTAGCTCCGCTTGGCAGTGGCATACCATGGTGACAGACAGTTAGATTGTTCCTGACCATTGACTTGCGCTCTCTGCTCTGCAAGGTCTGATTTCATAGTGGGGAATATGAGATGGGTCCAGGAGAGGGTTCATGGCTGGGGCAAGGAGGCACTCCATACAGTGGGGCTTCATATCTCCGTGTCACCCTGGGCATTCTCCCCTGACACAGCTTTCAGCCCCTCCGTTGTCTGGAGCGCCCCGCCCTGGGGTTTCTCAACCTCCCTCCCCAGGATTGGTGCATTCCAGCTGGGCACAGAGCCTGGGTGGT
Organism: Lagodon rhomboides; assembly: GCA_039737535.1. Taxonomy (NCBI): domain Eukaryota; kingdom Metazoa; phylum Chordata; class Actinopteri; order Spariformes; family Sparidae; genus Lagodon; species Lagodon rhomboides. Next base: position 13,182,951 of record CM077789.1, on the reverse strand, counting down.
CGCCCCCGCCCTACCCCCCCCTCCCGTTCTCTGTGACTGGAGGAAGGAAAAGGCAGAAAAATGCAGAGAGGGCCTTTGACCGCGAGGAGCACAATGTGAGCGTTGATGATGGCGGCGTGGATGTGATGCTTACCTGCCACTGACCCATACAGCTGTCATAGCCCGGCGTTTTTACAATCTGATGATCCACCCAACAGCCAGGGAAGGATGCCTCACTGACCTGTCACCTAGATGGGACTGATAAGCACCGAGGATGGACTGACCCGGCTCTGACCCTCAGCATGAAAACACCATCTTCATCAAAAATCAGCCTCTGCCTTTCAGCGAACATTCACTGTGTCATAACCATTATTTATTGATCATTGTTGATTCATTCAAGACAAACAGCATACACACATTGTGAGAATAAATACAAATACACGCCCAAACAGCTATTTACATTAGTCGATGCAGATATAATCTCATGGTCTAACATTCAAACATAGTGAGAGAGGTCCGACAGTGTCGTGCATACACAGGAGCCTGTGTTGTACAGTGGGATTGTAAAGCATAAGAGGCAGTAGTGTAATGTTTATATGCAGGTGCACATGGAGTATTGCGTGGCATCACGGCGTACCTCGGCAGTGATTTTTCCGCAACCACTTCTTCAACCAACTCGTGCACGCCACAGACAGACGCATGGTGAGACCAGAGAGCGAGGCAGAGTGAGGGAGGCGCACCGCTTCTTCTCACTTGAGTCCGATCTCCACCCTCAGGAGGCGAAGTAAGAGTCCTGCATGGAGTAGAGGCGGTCGATGGGGGTGAGCAGAGAGGAGTCACCCAGGGCCAGGCAGTCGGTGTCAGCCACGTGACACAGAGGGTCTCTGTCCATGTCAACGAACACACCTTTGAAACCTGAAAAAGACACAGAGCGGATGATTAGGCTGTTGTTTGATTATTGGTTGGTTTAAAAGGGTGTTTGTGAGATGTTAGGGAATAATGCATGGATAATGATAAAAAAAAAAATTTGACGCCGATGCTGATAAAAATCCAGATCTAGCAGAAATAAATATGTTTTCATAGAGCGGTAGTTTTTATTTCAGCCGCTGTATGGTAACAAAGGGGATATTGGATTAGGCTTGATTAAATTAAAGTGCCAATCTAGTTTGTTTGTTAGATTACATTATATTGTAAGATGCAAATGTTATTTTAACAATAAATAGAATTATTTTGGATAGAGAAAATTGTGTGAGAATTTACTGTAAAGGAAGTCATGAAGATGTTGTGTGGATGTAAGTACAGTGTAGGAAAATTTGCTGATGTCTTCTTGATGAATATCAGCTACATTTAAAATGAAACAAATCCTTGTTTTGTTTTTTTTATGGCATTAAGTCCTATGAATTGGTCTCGTACTAAAAAAGAGCAGCACAGGAACGACAGGAAACACTGCTATGATGCTGAAAGCTGACTGGGATTCATAATAAGAAAATAAAAAATCAAATAAATTTTTGTGCATTTAAAAAAAGGATTGCCAGAACTCATTTTAAAAACATTTTGTCTTAGTTTTACTGATCACATTAATCTTATTGTAGAGCTTAAGATGTAATTCTCCATCGTGGTTTGACAGCACTGAGGTCTTTACCATAGGGGTGCATGTGATCCCCCGGCATCTGAGGTGGGGTCAGGCCCTGTCTGAAGGGGTCCATGTCGTAGTCCTGCTGCTCCAGTGTGGTGAGTCCCATCTGCTGCTGCTGCTGCTGCTGCTGCTGAATGTGGGTATAGGAGGACGCCAGGCGCTCCATCTCAGAGGTTAAACCACCACGTGAGGGCACTGTGGAGCAGAGGAGACACATGAGGGACTGTGTTGCAGTAATGTCTTTTAATGAGCTTCGGTGCAGTGTGCTACCTGCATGCTGCTACAGTTATGTCGCCTCTTTGGAGCTGAATTTCCGGCTTTCAAAACTTGGAAAAAGTGTCAAGATGTCTGTCAAAAACCTTTTAAAGAGACACTCATCTGCCTTTTTTTTTTTTTTTTTTTTTTTTACAATCGATTACTTAATTCTGTCTGCAGGAGTTACCTAAACACTCCCTGTACTCCTACAAAATGTTGCAAAATATCTTGCATCATAGGCATTTTCTTTCTTTAAAAATGAGCTTCTTTCTCACCATCGAGAAGGAAGAGTTACATCTGACTTTATCTGTACCACATCATGTCATATAGGAGTCAAAAATTTCACTAAAACATTTTCCAACAGTACAATACCTGTGTGATTTGATGGGTGATCACACTGCTCCTGAGTTTGCTGCTGCTGCTGCTCCTGCTGCTGCTGCTGCCTCCGGGCCAGTTTCTTCATCTAAAGACGTGAGGAACCGGCAGACACAAAGCTCACATACAGGCCGAGTGTAAGACATTTTTTCTCACTCCGCACCCCCTCTACCACCCAGGCGTATACGAGCGTGTTCACTCAATTGCAAAGTATTAACAGTGAGGCAGAGGACGTCTTTCAGTGGAGGAGGGAAGCCGCACATGAGCCCACTTTGTGAGGAAATGTGGGGTTTTAATCTACAGTGATCTCGCAGCGAGATGTCATCAGTTTCCTGTATGAAGAGATAACCAGGCTGATTTCCACTCTGGCATACAAATACGGTGCAGAAAGAGTCCTTTTATTAGTAGCGCATATGACCGTGCGTGTTTGTGTGTGTGTTTGTGTGCGTACGGGTGTGTACTTTGTCGTACTTTGGCTCTTTGGTTCTGGAACCAGACCTGCACAACCCGGACGCTCAGACCGGTCTCCGCTGCCAAGGTCTCCCTTACCTTGGATCAGGATTCAGGGGGGAGGGAGAAGGTAGGAGAGGGGGGGTAAAAAAATAGGAGAAAAGAAACAGAGAGGAGGTCAGTTCAAGGTCAGAAAAAATCTTTGTGATCCTACCGATCCACCTTAAAACGAGGAGGACAGTATCAAACATTTATGAATCACAGTACTTTCGAAATGTTTGTACATTTGGATTTTTTAAAGACAAGCTGTTAATGCACCCTATTGCCAAATTCCTGCCAAACTTCTGGGCTAACTTCTCTATTTTCTTCACTGAGTTATTTCTTTGTTCTTTCTGAAAATCCTGATAACACCGGTTTTCTGTCCACATTCTAAGGCAGGAAGGTTTTTACTTTACCCCAATTTAAAATTGGTGGATCTGACAGAAAACAACTTATCATGGTGAAAATAAAAAACTACACCTCCTATAAAAAATGTTATTCCTTTGCATGCTAATTTCTAATGCTGGCCTATGTCAGTGGTCCAGTCTGACACCCCCGGGGGTCCTCGAGGGGTTTATTTTATTTATTTTTACTTTAATTAAATCCATAAATAACATCACCACAAAATGTCAAAACTTGGAAAAGCAGAAATCTTATCTGATGAAATCTCATGAAATGGGTGTCTGTGACCTGATTTATGCCTTTTTTCTGGGGTTCCTTGATATGAAAAAGTTTGAGAGCCACTGGCCTGTGTTCATTCAAATGAAAAGATTCTCGGCTTTTGTCAGAAGTACAGTAAGAACACTGACAAAAAAACAACAGCATAACCCTCTCGGTGAACATACATTATACCAAGCCTATGTCGTCTGGATGAGAAGCTACATTTACAGACTTCAGCTCCCTGCATCCACGTAGTCTGAAGTCGACAAGGTGAGCACAGAATAAAAACACTCTACCTTGCGGCAAGGCTTTGACGACACCTCAAAAGAGGCTTTAAAGGTGCGTCTTTGTTGAGTGGTCAGAATCGTGCGTGGCCTTTTGGGGCGTTTGCTCTCGGGGTCCTCTGATCTGACTCGCCTACCCGAAACCCTCCCAGGTTCCTCCTCCTCCTCTTCTTCTTCCTCATCATCACTTTTACCTAGAAGATTAAAAAGCAGATGGTAAATTACTTACAAAGCGTTCACATAAAGAAGACAAATGTTGAGAGATAGATAAAAAGGAAAGCTGATGCCATCAATATGAGAGTTTCAGTACATCATTTTCCTTCAGTTGTTCAGCTTGTGCTTTCCTACTATTCCCAGAATGCTTTTAAACAACCAGGAGTGACAGAATGGACCGCTTGAATATTTTAATAGGTAGAGAATAGCTAAATAGTAGCTGGTAGTAGTTTTTGTCATAGTCATAAACATTAAAACAAAAGAAGGCGTTCGATCAAAACCTGCCACAACAACCTCTCGTATTGGAGCGTTACCCAGTACCAGCGGGATGTTTACACCCAGTTTTAGTGTTATCTTTTCATATAACTGTTGGGCTATTTATCCAAACTAGAATATTTTACCCAGTATATGACATTTTGGCAAAACTGCAAAGAGTACACAAATTATTAACAGTCAGTAACAAGTGTTATGTAAATTTAAAAAAAGCTTGAGTGGATCAAACAGCTTGCATCTGTGTTATTTTCTAAAGGGTGAATATGATTTTAAACAGACAGAACAACCCATAGGTGATGGAAAATGTAACCCAGTATTGCACTGGTGTTGGCTCATACACACTGTCCACTACAGCCTGTACCTGTGTCGGAGGAGGTCGGGCTGGCCAGACACCGGTGGTAGTCCTCTCTGGCACACAGTAGCTGTCCGTCCCTGAGGACGCAGCGGTCTCCGGTCTGCAGGCGGCAGGAACAAACGCTGCAGGTGAAGCAGCGCAGGTGGAACACAGCAGATCCTGCGCGCATCACCAGCTCTGCAGGAGAGATGGCCTCCGCACAGCCCCCACAACGCACCGCAAACAGGCTGCAGAGAGGGGACGGGAGGGTAGGGGGAGTAACGAGGGAGGAAATAGAGAGAAATCGTGTGAGAGCTAAGTAAATAAAAGAGAAGAAATGCTTTTGTTTGAGCTGGAGTATAAGCCGGGACACTTGAGGAGCCCTCACACCTCAGTAAGACGGGACTCCATGAGAAAAAAAAAAAAAAAATGCTTGGTTGACTCAGGGAATGTTGCTGAGTCGAGCTGTCACTCAAAACAACTGCCAACCTGACTTCTCCCCTCTTCCCCACCTCCTCCCTGCCCCGAACACTCAGACACATACCCTCAGCGTGGCGGGTGTGCATCTTAGCGCCTGGCAACCAGGACTGGTGGGCTTAGCCTCAGAGACTGTTGCCTTGGCTCCGGCTGCCGTGTCCGAGGCTGTGCTCCTGGGGAGGCAGGAGAAAAGCTCACGGCAGGCCATGGCTCCAGGCAGAGGGGGGGAATCAGATGTCCCGGTGGGAGAGGCTGAGCCGTCGGTCCCATGAATTATCCGCGGAATTATCCTTAAGTCTGCTTAACCAGAACGGGACAAAGACAGAGCCAGCCCCCAAGCAGCAGGACCATTGTCCGCTGGCTGACACCGCGGCATTTTGGGTCTGTCACGCAGGATGATGCGTCATCATTCTAGAGCTGGTGTTTGTCTCCAGACCTGACTGGGTCACCAGACCAGTCAGCCCAGAGGCATGAGAAAGTGACAGCTTTTTTTTTTTTTTTTTTTACACATAAATATACTCTGTGAGGCCTACAAGGAGATAAGCCTACCAATATCTCTGACTCTGAGTCAAGATTTTAATTTCATTTTCGTTACATGTAGCCACCAGTAAAAAATTTAGGAGCATGAGAGGTTTGTGTAAAATAAAAAGATGTAACTTGAATGATGAGAAGTTTTTTCTAATACCGATTAACGCAAGGATCATGGACAAGTGGAACATATTACTTTTCATAGAGATTGGTCATCTATGTGGGCGGCTGCAGATATGATGAACCACAGCCCTTAAATCTGTTTCATTAGAGTAACTCTGTGTTGTAAAAAGTACCCCCCAAAAAGATATTGTACTAAGATATAACTTGAGTTAAAGTCTTAAAGTGTACGATATTTAATGCACTTAAGTATCAAAAATACAACAAAAAGTAAATTACACAGACATTTACATGTATATACTGTATACTAGGGGTCAGATGATTATCCAGTCAGATATTCAGCATTTTTCTGATTATCTGAATCAGGTTTTTTTTTTTTTTTTCATCCAACTGCTGATAAAATACAAATATTTTTAAAATGTGCTGCTTTGGCTCAGAGGATGACTAACTAACTAACTAACTAAAGCTTTTTAATAAATATAGTGAGTAAAATTGCCTCCAAAATGTAGTGGAGTGGCAGTGTAAAGTATCAGAAAATGGAAATGCTCAAAAAAGTACTGTACTTGAGTATTTATTTAAATCAAGAATTTGACCTATGATTATGGTTTACAGTAAAGACATGCTGTGCTGAAAGCTCTCTGAAATAATTTGAACCATCCAGACAAATAAATAACAATGAAATTAATACATTGTTTGACAAAAGCAATTTTGGCATAAATTATGCATTGTGTCGGCTTCTTATTGCTACAAATCACGTTGCACGCTTCACGCCTTTCAGCCCTGCATGTCTGGCATGATGATTTACATCCACCTACGTTCATCAGTGTATTTTGGTAAATTACTATCATGGTTGTGAGTCTAATTTGGTCATTAAGCATTTGCTGTTATTGCAAATTTCTTCCCCTGTCTGTTTTTGTTCCGTATACGTGCAGCCATGATGGGACAGCAGTGCGGTAAAGGTGTGTATTTAATTTGACGATATGTGTACATTGCTCTCTGGTAAGAAAATAATGAGCATATCAGCATTAGTGGTTTCAGTAAAAACACACCTAAACAAAGATTTCACATTAGCTTTCGTCAAAAAACAAATACTGCTCTTGACTTCCTTTTAGATGCAAAATGAACGTCAATATTTACTAAACAACACACAAAAGCTGAGACTAAACATAGAGCAAACACCCAGGTTGAGACATCCCTGTCAAAAGGTCTGGAGATGCTACATCCTGAAGCCAAACATTGCTCGGACCCCTCGCTGTTGCCGTGGGGTCGCTGGGGAAACGGTAAAGCCCCATTCCCAGCGGCTCAGGAGGGTCAGTCGGGCCACCAGACCCATCTGAGTCGTCTGCCTCACGGCCTCAGTGGTATGCGCTTTAATATGGCCAACATACCGTCTGTGGTATGTGGATTCCTGTGGCAACACACGATGCATCAACCAAACATCATCAAAGGAAGTGTGGCGGAGGAAATACCCGGAATGTTGCAGCAAAGCACTCGATTTAATGTCTCAGTGTGATGCTAATGCTAGATGTCAGTGAAGAAGAAACTACGGGCATTAATGTCGTGAGATCATTCGGGTTTTCGAGAATCGCTTTTCCATTACACGCCCCGTCCAGTTCGTCTTATTACACCCAGGATTCTTAAGCGTTGTTAATGCAAAGGTAAGAGTGGCTCCAATACTTATGGAGCAGCTCAAGGTGTTTAATATTTCAGAGTTTCCGTTGATTGGCCCAGAGGCCCTGCCAGAGCGGGAACACTCAGTCACGCTGGATTTAGACATGGCAATTAGTGACAAGATCATTACGGAGTAATAAGTCAGCAAAATCCTGCGCTCGTCCACACTGACATGGCCAGGGTCAGGCACTCTCAAGGTAGAGAGATGCACTGTCTAATAAGATGAGTGTTTAGCAGAAATGCACACACACACACACACACACACACAACACACACACATCTACTCCGGAGCGAAGCCCTCCCCTCTCATTGTTCTCGCCCTGACTTCAGCGCTGACCTTTGGCGCTCAGGCAAACAGACTGCTGGTCTGGTGGACATGCAGAGAGACAGATCCTGTTTCTGGATCAGGTTAACTTGGATCCTTCTCCGAACACACACACCAGCAGAGAGCGTGTATCAGATACAGATCTGCGGGTCAAGTGCACCGACAGTCACACCGCCGATCTGACGACCAATCTGATGTCCAGTCCACCCTGTCCACTGAACCGTTTAGCCAATCGAAATCTACTGACAGTCCAACCAACCTAAACATCAGCTTGTCAGACAGGAATTTGCATTCTGCTTCATTAAATTACAGCACGGTGTGTTGTTCGCATTGTGTGAGCCCACCGACTGCTGCGGGTCAGGCAAAACAAACCACGTGACTTACACGGACACTGCAGTTGAGTCTGGAATATTTATCATCATTATCTCAGACACTATTCTAATGTGTTGTTTTTCTACAAATAAACCTCATTGTATAATCAAAAGATATATATACATGAACTGCCATCATTATCCTTGATATCATTACATATCAGTATGTGCCATTTTAAGAAATATTAAAACATGGAAGAAATATTGTAAGACAAATGTATTAAGGATAGAGGAAGGGTGGCCAAAACAAAAGTAAATCTATCCACATCATCTAAATCAGCTAGTCTTTAATGAGTTACCAGATTCAGAAAATCTCCAGCAGCCATCTCTGGAATTTATACCAATCCCATCAATACTGCCAGAGGCTTCAGTGAGTTTTTTTTTTATAAATGTTGCTGAAGACATAAACAATGAGCTCACTTGGTCTAATCTGAGTTCATCATGATGTTTTGAGCTCATAGAAAATGGATTAAATCACAGAGTTCAAAGAAATTCTACCACAGAACACCGAGCTGCAAAAAGACGTCGACAGTTCTGGATCTTCTGAATCACATTCTTGCTGCCAGAGTTTAAAGTAACAAAACGCGACTTCCCGGAGAAAGTTTGGGTCGCAGCTCGGGTCAGACAGCGACCCTGGGGATGAGACTCACCAATCAACTACCTTTCTAACTAAGCTTCATTTTGTGGCTTTAAAATTCCTTCAGTTAGACTTCTGATTGATACATTTAGAGCCAAACTGTTTATCAAACAGCCTGAATTATTGAATTACAACAGTTTAGTAAATACATGGATATGGAACCATTAGTGGTGACATATATAACCATATCTGAAATAAATAACTTGACTCGAGGAGCCTGAGTGAACACCTTCAAAACGTCTTTTTAGTTTTGTCAATTGTATCTGTTTGTGATATCGTTCAGGTGCCGGCCGTTCACTCTGACTGCAAGTTTTTTCCTTCCTCCTCATATTCTGACAAAAGAATCCATACATTTATGTTAATATGCTAAATAGTTCACCAACATGAAGCTAGTTATGTATAAAATCCTCTCGGACCCAGTAATAAGAGAAGATAAGTGACACCGTATAAGCTGCTTCCGTGAACAGGCCCAACGTGGTGGTCCGGCCGGCGCTGACTGACCACACGGGCGAGGGTAAAAACCACGGTGGGACTCAGACAGAAGATACAGCGTGTGGTAGGAGACAAATGTTGTCACAGTATGGAATAATCGTCACTTACGAGCTGGCTTCACACTGGCCCCGGATCAAAAGAAGGGAGGGAGCGGATCACAGTTTGCACTGCGAGAGAAACACTGGCACAGTTTTAAAAGCCCTCATTTTGGGGGAAAAAAAAAAAAAAAAAAAGTGGTGCTCATGTGTTAGTGGGTGCCACAACCCCGGACAGGACGAGCGGGGAGGTGGAGACCCCGGAGGCAGAGCTCTGGCACCAGGCCTCCTGCTAATTGGTCAGGTCAGATATCTCACGGTCGGCTGGGCGTCGTCCCAACGCTCGACGCCGGGGCTGCTGTGAGCGGAGCTTTCCAGATGCCACGGCACATAACGCCAGGGCTCATGGAGCGCACTGTCCCCCGAAATAAGTTCACAGCAGCCTCACCGTCTCTCTTATAGGGATGCACCAGACCTTCTGACATATGGCTCTGCTCTCCTAATTACCTCTCGGCCCCGCTCTCCTCTCTGTGCCGCATCCAAGTGCGATGATCTCCTCTGATCACGCGAAGGACTTTGAATTGGTTTCATGAGAATCCACTCTGATTTCATTTATCTATTTGACAACATTTTAAAAAAACTGGCATGTCTTGAAACACCACTTCAGTGAATTCTAGCTGTCTGGAAGCATGATGGCGATGAGTATTTTGGACCAGCGAGTGTTCTTGTTCCGCCGCCTGCTTGGCAGAACGGCCGTCACTAAATTGTTCAGCAATAATGTGAGCTGCTGCCTGTTTTCCTTTTGGCTCTTGTTTAGGTGAGAGCATGTTTTGGAGGAAGAACGAGGGGATGAGGCAGAGGCAGTGGCCGTGGGGCGGGTAGGAGGGAGTCGGGGCGATGGGCGATGATGGTGGAAGTTTTGGGGAGGGGGGGGTGGAGGGGTCCGCCTCATCGACGAGACCATATGTTGTCCCCAGCTTGCAGTTGCCACGCCAATGGGCCTCGAAATTTTAACACATTTTGACAATGTGTCAGTTGAGCTCTACCCCTGGTTGCGTGCTGTACGTGTGTGTGAAGGTGTGACTGTGTTGCTTTGTGCGTGTGTGCGCATGTGTGTGCGTGTGTGTGGATGTACACTATGCAATAGTGTTCTCACATTCCAGCTCCCTCGCCACCCCTTCCTCCTACAGTCACCTTGTTCTCTTAGAGCGCCGTGCCAAGTTCCCTGGACTTCAACTCACACTATACACACATGTACACGCACACACACACACACACACCACAATGCTTTTGCCATAAGCTATAAAATGTGTACAATATGCAAAACTACGAAGTACGAAGAGAAACGTTTAAGTTACTAGATAAAGAGAAATCACTTGTTTCTCCACTCTCTCTCTCTCTCTCTCTCTCTCTCTCTCTCTCTCTAATACGTACACACACACACACACATACACACATTCTTAGTCAAGGTCAGATCTGGACAAGGGTTCTGTTGTAAAAAAAAAAAACTGGCTTAATAACACACAATAAGTTTTGGATCCTGGGCCAAAAAATAGGATAAAATGTATCAGATAAGATAAAATAAAATAAACAGCCCTTAATATACAAGATTAAAAGAACATTAGCAAAACATCATCAGGTATTTTTCATATATATGCACCAGTAACGTTGGGAGGATATTTGAGACATGCCAAAGTTGAAACTGAATTACAAAAACTGAATCATCAGGCTACTTCAACATATTTTTGTGTTCAAACAAGAAATTGGATGCGACTAAAAAGTGATATTGTTGCATATTAGACACATTTTGACAGAAATTGTCACCGCAAAGTCTATTAAAAAATTAAAATACATATAAGTTAGTCTTTACCAAGCATTAACTCATCAAATTCCAATTTCTTCATGCAAGGACTTTACATCTGGGAGACAAACTGACCCAATCACATGACTTTATCCAATTAAAACAGTTTATCTGCATTTCATTTTACTTAAATTAAATTCTAATTATCAATGCAAAACCAATGATATTAAAATGTGAATGTCAGGTGCTAGATTTAAAGGGGAAATTAAAGGGGAATTTTCTTCTTCTTTGGAGAAGAAAATTCAAAGTCATTATTTACAATATTAATGAAATTCAGAAATATTTATTTTTCCCATGACTGAATAAACAAGCTGTTCTCAGAGGAAAACAAGGTCTCCATCTCTGTTCGAGGCTAGAAAGGTGGCAGGGTCCGCCACATATAAACATAAAGTAAGAGTGTTTATAACAGTATGAAATTGTTTTGTCGTTTAAGGTCAGTTTGTTTGTTTGTTCAGATTGTTCAGGCATTAATAAATCAGTCAAGGAAGATCTTTCTCATCGGATTAAAATATAGCCTGTTCCCAAAACTACAAAATGCACCTTTAAAAGTGACACGTCAGTGCATGAGTGCTTTAACATTTTAGCTGTATGAGAAGAAAAAGTCTGGGGGTGAGCACTCACTCGGCGTAGTCCCGCTTGCAGTAAAGTTTGCGGTCCCGCAGAAAGCAGGAGCTCTTGAGCGCGTCCCCGCACGCCGCGCACCGCACACACTCCTCGTGCCAGAGGCCGTCTGTGACTCTGAGCAGGAATCTGTCTCTGATCAGCCGGTGGCATCCGGCGCACACTGCCCTCTGATCCATATCTGCAATGATGGGGAAATCCTTTAATTAGGACACTTTTCCAATCAGCAGGACGCAGCTGAGAATATCAGGCTGATGTGGGCCGAGCGAAGTTTGATGGAGGGGCCGTTCAAATGCGACCTTACCTCCTTATAATGACGGAGGGAGGTGTGTAAAATCATGTTTGTTTATTTAAAAGTGGATATTACAGCTATGTTAAGACGCCAGCTGTTTTTAATTGTTTTGACCTTTGTTTAAATTGACCAAAACCATGTGCCAAAAATAACGCGAGAATTCAAAAAGTCTATTAAATATTTTTAAAAATTAATTTATTTTTAATCTAAATCTTTCAGCTGTAAATAAAACAATAATCCATGAATTAGTTTTACTCACTTGAGCATAAAGCCGGTCGATCAACCATCGCGATCCTCTGAGGAAACACTGTGAAATATATTTCGATCAAAAGTCGTGGCGGGAAAGATTCATCACATAACATTATAAAGTTCAGTAAAGCCTCATACCTGTATAGAAGAAGCGACCTTCCGGGCGGTGGGAAAGTAGTTTTGCTCCGCAGTTTTTCCTCCTCGGTCCCTCTCAGAGCATCTCCGGAGATGAGTCTTGCTGCAACTTGCTGCTCGGAGCGGAAAGTTTCCTCCTCGGAGCTCCCGACGACCTCTCTCAGTCCACTGTTATTGACTGTTTAGGCTATCTATCAATTATCCTATTAGGAGTGAACGGGAAGGAGAGAGAGAGAGAGAGAGAGAGAGAGAGAGAGAGAGAGAGAGAGAGAGAGAGAGAGAGGTAACCAGCACCTGCACATGGAGGAAGTCTCTCTCTCTCTCTCTCTCTCTCTCTCTCTCTCTCTCTCTCTCTCTCTCTCTCTCGTCCATGTCTCTCACATGAAAGTTTTTTTCCCCCTTAGAAACCAGTAAAGAGCAGGTTAAAAGGTCATAGAGACAGACAGACAGACAGACAGACAGACAGACAGATAGATAGATAGATAGATAGATAGATAGATAGATAGATAGATAGATAGATAGATAGATAGATAGATAGATAGATAGATAGATAGATAGATAGATGCCACTGCAAAATCAAATTAGTTGTTTGCACCAATCAGATGAAATAGGCAGTACAATGGTCACGTTAAGCAGATATTACTCAGTATGTTAGGTGTATGTAAGGGGAGGGAGGGGCCTGATCTGTAGCAAATTAGGGTGGCATCTATGATCAAAACTTGATGTGTGCCTTTGATACATTTCTATATTTTAGGATATATATATATATATATATATATATATATATATATATATATATATATATATATATATATATATATATATATATATATATACATATATATATATATATATATACATTGTACAATAATGACACATTAGTAACCATGATAAAGGTTATTATTGGGTTCAGTCTTGATCCAATCACATTTAAATAATTTAATGTACAGTGAAATTTTGTAATCTGTGCCTGGCTACTACAATAAATTCACTATTAGGAGATTGAAGAATTGTGTTAACTCTCAGGGGATAGTTATTTCTAAATTAATCTGATATTATGTGGTGTTTAATTCACTCCAAAAAAATTCATTTGTACAACTTATACTGTCAAAACGTCTGCTAATGTAAACTAGATATGTCTGCTTCATTTAATCAAGTGTCTGAGTTTGTATAACTAGTTTAGTTTCACCTTGTGAAAAATCTGAAGTGGTTTAAGGCAACAGGTTTCCACTCAGTTTTCTGGTCAACTAATCCGGGATAAGGGTGCACATTAAAGTTGTTGGTGTTGTTTTTTAGCCTTCTTTTTCATTATAAGTTCACCTGAACGTGAAAATTCAGTCATTATCTACTCACCTCCATGCTGATAGAAAGTCAGATGGAAGTTTCTGGAGCTTCACAGCAAAACATTGTTAAAGCGTTCTCTGAAACAACTGAAGTAGAACACATAAGGAACACAACAGAAACAAGAAAAAGACAACATATACTGGCTCAGTAAAGCTCGTCCAGGTGTCATCGGAGCCTCTGGAAACCCAGAGAACCCAGATTGGTTTTGAGAAGATGTCATTCACACCCTTGAGCATCTACAGCGAAGAATGAAGATTTGTCTAAATGACATCTTTTCAAATCAATTTGGCTTCCAGTGGCCTGGACCAGCTGTGTGGAGAAATGTAATATTTATCTCATTTGATTTTTCAAGTTTTCAAACAAGTCTCCATCTACTTAAGGTGTTTAGGAGAATGTTGCAGCGCTGTTTCTTTCCGTGAAGCTCCAGAAATGTTTTGTGAACTTCAAAACTTCACCCGACCTTCCGTCCATTTTTGTGTGAATTTATCCTTTAATACTTTTATCAATCTGTGAAATTTACATGCATCAATACCACACATTTTTTTAAACAATTTTTCTGTAGCTAACATATCTTATAGGTATTTCTGTGCAGTATTGCATTCACGTTATCATCAGCCAACAGTACACATGTTCGATACTGATTGAATATGTTCCATATTTTGTTGTAAGGAGTTACTGGCACCATGAAGAGGAGGATACAGGAATCTGCACAGACAGATGGATGTCAAACATCCTATAAAGCAGCATCTGTGTTTTCCTGTTTACACTCAGAAGACGCCATCTGGTGGCCAAGAGCTGGAAATTTAAAGAAAGGACAACAGTTGCTTAATCCAGGGGAAGCCTGAGACCTGAAGTATCTTTTTTCTACTCAACCCAGGGAATATTTATCAGCTGGTTTTGCCTGTGAAACGGTAAAAGTGAAACTGAAGCAGATCAGTCAATTGTGATGATAAAATGCGTTGATATTCTATTAAAATTATATCGTTTGTTAATAATATAGTTATTACTAAACATTTGTGAGTCAGTTAAGTTTTCATAATGTGTTAAACATTTTCTCCACAACTGATTAAGCTATAAGACATTCTGGCTTAAAAGAGCTAAGCCCTTCAATTCTATTCCGTTGTGTTGTTTAAGAGTCATACAGCCTGATAAAAAAATCTTGTTTAAAATCAGAAAGCAAAGTAAAAAAAATAAATAAAATAATAATAATAATCAGGATTTTAAAGGCATCAAAATATCAAAATGAAACACCATTTGCACCGGCTTCTGAATCCCCAGCTCTAACTACGATGCAGTTCTATAACATGTCAGAATGAATCAACACAAACAAGACAAGTCAGATAAATTTTTAAATAACTTTATTCTGTAAGAATTCTCAAATGTTTTGTTTTTTTAAGAAATGCTAGGATGGTTTCTGTTTTTATACAATTCCTCTTTGAATAAAATATGATTCTCCTTTTTCAAATTGCATTGGGTTGCTTTTAAAACGGACACCTGAAATTATCTATTTACAAAAGTAATCTGTTAGCAATTCTATTAAAGTTCATTTTTGACAGTTTTACTCCACCCTCCGACCCGTGACTCCACCCTCCCCACAACCTCAAAATACTTTTTTTATTCACTTTTAATTACAATGCTTTGCTAGGTACAAAATATGCTGTTTTACAATTTGAATCAAGTCTTTTTTTTTATTCCGTGTTCATATCACTGACAATGTGGGAGTATATACAGGGGGAAGGGGGGGACTGGTGTCATGTGATCTGATGCGGAGCCTCCAGCATCTCCATCAGGAAGGTGTCGATAGGCGTGTCCCCGATCAGCTTGAAGAAGAACAGATGCTCCAGACACTTGAGGCCGATGGAGCGCAGGGCGGGCAGGCGGAGCAGCAGCTTGGCAAACCTGCAGACAGCAATGTGTCATAATAATGTAGAAGAAACGTTAACACGTCTATAACTGAATGTTCTGTTCTTGGGTAAAGGTGATGGCCTACTCATGACTTTATTTTCAGT
Organism: Lagodon rhomboides; assembly: GCA_039737535.1. NCBI lineage: Eukaryota > Metazoa > Chordata > Actinopteri > Spariformes > Sparidae > Lagodon > Lagodon rhomboides. The sequence goes on along the minus strand of CM077789.1, from coordinate 13,167,286 downwards.
TTTTTTATATAGACCTGGTGCCACCACAGCTTGTGCATGTGCAGTACTCCTTCTGAAATCAGTATAACTACTTTTTACTTGTGATATTTAACAGGTATTTACCGATGCTAATGCTTTCGTGCTTCATAAAAAATCGGAATCCAAGAGTTCGACTTTTTATGCGGCATTTCTTCGTTACATTATCAATATTTTTACCAGTAGGGTAATATTTGATGGCATAATATGTAGGATTTTCCTAAGAAAATAACAAGACTCATACAAAAGTAATCTGGTGTTTGCATCTGCAGAGACTCGGTTGGTTTTTTAATATGTTATATATATTATTCTATATATTTGGGACAACCTTTGAGCAGTGGTGTACATATAGCTCCCACCCAATAACAGTGCGAGGTTGGGAATTTATAAACATAGTGACATGGTTTCAACTTTATGGTACCGTCTCTCCTCTGCTCTCGGGTCTGTTATGGATGTATAAAGAGCTACAGGTCTGTTTGACTGAGGGTGGGTCTCAAACACACACACACACAGAGCAGAGAGGCGAACAGAGGACAGGATGACGCCTGCACTTAAGTTATATTCACAGAAACAAACACCACGAAACAATCGGAAATAACATTTGATTTCTTTTTTTCACTTTCGCTTTGTTTTTTGCTGACGCTGCTCCCTCTCTACATTCATCTCTAGCTCGCTCGACCACTGCTGCTCTCTTTCTCCTCCTCACATTTTGATGGTGTGTTTACCGACAGCAACCTACACATCCTGCAAATTATGCTTTTAAATTTTGGTGTTCTGGTTGTGCTGTCAATTACAGTTTTGTGTGTCCACAGCTGAGGTAAACTGCTGTTGATCTTCACCTGTTGATCTTATTTAGCTCCCAACAGTAACAAAAAAAAAAAAAATCAATTGCAACCACTTCCTATAAGCGATAACACCACCGGCCTGTATCCTTTTAAATCAGCATCAAGTTACGTAAGAGCTGTGGAGGGTAATCGGCTCACTGCATTGCTATGTACAACCATAAAGCCGCAATTAAACAACGGTGTTTGATATTGATTGAGGTTGTAATGTAATGCATCTGCTACCTGCCAGGCTGGTCCGGGTATTTCTGTTTCGTGTACGACTCCAATGAGGCGTAAACTTTTTCCCTCAGGCCCTCAACCTCTGGTGGGTTTGAGAGACCTTTTGCATCTGAAACAAAACACATGCTCACGGTCAGGCCAAAGGTTACACCGATGAAACATTAAATCCACAACATCTCAAAGCCACAGTGTCTTCACTGGGAGAAAAGGGAGACCGAACCGACCTGGGTTGAAGAGGACGATGGCTCGCAGGCAGCCGAGCTCCGTCTTGTCCATCTGCATGTCTTTCATTTTGGATACCAACTCTGTGAGGACTCTGCAGGAGATCATGTGAATAACATTAGACTGCATCAAAGAGTCAGCTCAAGTGACACCACAACATTGTATATATGAATGTAACAGTGGCTCATACAGGCATTTGGCAAAAGTTTTGATCCCTCAAACAAAATGAGTGATTATTGATCATCTGCAGAGGTTTGACAGGGTTGTTGTTTAATACCAACCGATCAGATTTCACTTGCATTTTCACCTCCTTATGACAGTAAACAACTTTACCAGCATGTGACTGGAAACATCACAAGAATTTTTAGATAAGAGAGCAAATACACCTTGTTTTCAAGCAGTGTTACTATTACATCATTATTACATACATAACATGCTCTGTACTAGTTCACATTAGTTCATATTAGTTCAGATTTTTCTTTCATACATAAGCTTCTCACTCAATATTTCTTGGTTTGAACGATGTGTTTTTTTTTCAAGGCCGAATCAGATTAGCGATTACTGGCAATCAAGGAAAACAATAATAATGTTTAGTACCAATAAGTATTCGCAGTTAAAAGTGAAAATCTTTAGTCACAATTAAGAATAACCAGTGAATTGTACTTTACATGAGCGTTTGCATTTCCTGTTTTTCTTTAAAATTCCACTCCTCTACATTTTGGAGACAAATATCGTATTTTTCTACATGAATTCTACATTTATTTGATCTGTAACCAATCAGACGGTGTTGTGGGCGGGACATTGAGTGAGACCAGAGAGTGGCAGCTGGATCAGAACTGAAGCAGCGCATTGTGAAATTAATTTATTTTTTAATGGCAATCAGCAAAAAATAAAAACACTCATTCTGATGGTCAGAAAAATGCTGAATATCGGATCTGATAATTGGCCGGGCTGAGAATCGATCTATCCCTACACTGTACATGTTTAAGGGAACTGATTATCTCAGAATTCCCAAGCAAAGCAGACTATTAAATTTAAGTTTTACGAGGCTAAAAAGTTTTAAGTTTTACTTAAAACTATAAGTCTACGTTCCTTGGTAATTTTGAGGTAATTGATTTCCTTGATTTTTTTATAAGTTGAGTCACTATGTCAGATTTTACAGTATACAGAACAGTAACTCTTGCCTTGCCTTTAAATGCCACCTACCTATCAAAGATGGAGCCCACTCCAGCACTGTGGGCGCTGCTTCTGTGCACGTGGAGGCCCGTCGCCAACAGGATGCCATCTTTAACCGTGACTGAGCGATGCGAGAACGAAGCGATAAGGAGCTCGTTCCAGCCTGGATGCAGACAAAACAAACAGCTGTGACCTCTCTATCCTTCTGTCCCTTCCTGAAAGCTCTTCTTGAGTTTGTGTGAATGATATATGTGTGATTTGTTTTTCGTAGACGCTAGAAACATCATTATGGGGTCTGGTCTGTGGCTTCCTTTCGACCTCATTCAGGCCCGTGTGTGGAGGCTCTCACCAGAAGAGGTCAGTGCTGGTGCGGCTGCAAACCGGCACTGTTGGGACTCGGCAAATAGTCCAGTTATATTTGGTTTCACTGCTCCATTAAACTAGATGGCAAAAATGTGTTGAGCAAATGTAAAAGACTTTAAATAGACTGCCTGCCTGGGGATGAATTACTGCCCTGAAGGAAATACTACACCACCATGAGGACAATGGGTTGTACAAAGGTCTGTTTACTGTGGCAAGGAAACGTTTGTGCGTGTCTGTGTGTGAGAGAGAGAGTGTGTGTTTGTACCTGCTCGTAGTAAGATGACCTGGTCGTCGAGGGGGAGTTCGGAGAAGTGCGGGATCCTTTTGGCCCACTCCACCAAGGTGAAGAGCTGCTTGTCTGCTGCTTGGCAGATATTAGTGACAGGGTCGTTGGTCTGGAGAGGAACAAGGACACAAAACACAAGTTAATAACTGTGCTGAAAACTTCCTTCAGTGAGATCTTAAAGGGGCAGTTCACCTCAAAATTAAAATACATTTTTTTCCCCTCTCACCTGTAGCGCTATTTATAAATCTATATTGTTTTGGTGTAAACAGCTACATCAGATATCGGCCATAAAGATGTGTGCCTTCTCTCAAAGGTAATGGAACTAGATGGCACTAAGTCTGTGGTGCTCAAAGCAGTGAACAGATACATTTGAAAAACGTTCTGTCTTCCCAGAATTCATGTCTCACTGACCGGGGATGAGCCACAGACCTTTTTGAGAGCAGTTTGCCAGAACTATTTTCTTTCTACAGAGACCGCACCCACCAACCGTATCACCGCGCAGGAGGAAGCGTGCGTCTACTCGTGGTCAAAAGGCTTGTGCTCATCACAGCGTAGGACCTTAACATTTACGCCGTGCCCCGCAGGTGAGCTGCAACTTCAGTCAGCTTAGTTACCTACGTTGACTAGCCTCTCATCAACTCAGAAGCCATTCTCCCGACTGCACACGCTAATACATGTCACTGCCGCCCGTGCAAATATCCAAACATACTTCAGCACACTTAATTCACATATACTCCACCTTAACTCTATAATAGTTCCTTCTGGAACACTGTATTTTCTGACCATCTCTGAGCATTTTGTCTTCCTCATTGTTGTTTCCCTGGTAATGTTTTTTTCTTTGTTGTTTTTTTTTTTTGTTTCTTGTGCACTTGTTTGTTTCATTAACTTTATCAACGATAAAGACAAAAAAAAAGAAGAAGTTATGTATTTTTTCGCCCTCAGAGCTGCATTTCAGCATTTTTTTTTGTGAGGAAATAGTTCCTACATGAAACTGCTCCCAACAAAGTCTGAGGATTATCTTGAGTAAGCGGGTCATGATTTCTGGAAAGAGACATTAGTGTTGTGAGTGTCTTCTTCACTTCTCGGAACAAGTGTTAGCTTCAGATCAGGGTGGGTTTACACGCTTTTCAAGTCAAACACTGCAATAATAATAATAAAAAAAAACAGACTTAAGAGCTACTTTAGAGCTTAAGAGCTCCCCAAAGCTGCTCAGCTTGCGTTTCCAAACCACAAAAACATTTTCATCTAGTTCTTCCTGACTTTAATTAAACTTGGTCTGACCATATTCCATCATTTAGCCTCTTAGCAGAGACTTTCTTCACTCAGCTGGGTGCATATCTTCTGACCATCAGGCCAACATGATAAAGCAGCACTTTTTCAGCATACAGTGGTTTCCCACCCCCATCTGCTATCTGCCACCTCAGCCTCATGATATAAAAAAACACAGTGATTAATAGTTCATGCGTTTGGCCAATTCAAGCTGAGTGTCTGTTATTCTTACTGAGTTGCTGGGGCTGCCGTCACTGTACGTCTCTGTTTTGGGCTCCACGGCCAGCTCAGCATCCAGGATCTTGTCCACAGGCATTTCCTCGTTGAAGCTGCTGGTAGACTCCACCTCGCTCTCCCCCCGCTCCTTCCCACGCTGCCTCTCTTCCTGCACCGCTGCACACACACACACACACACACACAAACCAATACACTTCTGGTCAACCACCCCATGCTCATTGTACTGGATTAGATAAAGCAGCAAAAAAATCAGTAATATGAACTCTGCACAAGAAATCATTAAAACAGATGCTCTGCTCTACAGTTTGACTGTAAACCAAACCCCGAACCATTTTCCTAAAATCCAAGATAAGATGTCAAAAAGTAAAAGATATTCAGCTTATTATTAAATAAAACAAAGAAAAGCAACAAAGACTCACAATAACGATGCTGCAGCTAGGGAATGTTTTATCAAAATAAAAACATGCCCATTGTACCGTAGATTAATTCAAATATTCTGTCTAAAAACGTCAGGATGTGATCACTGCATCGCATCGTGCAGTGTCGAGTTCAGCATCATGCTTAGTGTTTTTGGAGACTTTGAGATCTTGACTTGAATCTAAAATACATTTCTGCAGCCTCGACCAATGCTTATCCCCCACAACATGCATGTGTGATGATATGTTAAAGAATGTAAGCCCATAGCTTAAGCACACTCACACACACCTTCTCTCTTCATGCCCATGGCCAGGCACTTCTGGTAGCGACAGTACTGGCAGCGGTTTCGCTGGCGCTTGTCGATCAGGCACTCCTTGCTGTCTCGACACGTGTAGGTGAGATCTTTGCGGACGGTCCTCTTGAAGAAGCCCTTGCATCCCTCGCAGCTGTACACGCCGTAGTGCTTCCCTGTTGAAACAAGAGTCCAACAACGTCAGTGCTGCTTTGAGCCCGTGAATAGATAATAAAACACAGAACAGATAAATGACAGGAAAATACATCAAATTCTCCACGAGCCTTGTATGACGATAATCACCCACATATCAATTATTATTAATCCTTCCACACACAGAACCAACTTTTTAAATTTGTTTTTGTTTAATTTTTTTGTTGTTGTTGTTGTTGTTTTTGCAAGCAGCTTATTTTTTTTCATTTCTCTTTGGGCTGCCTGCATTTATTTAGATACATTTTGTTGGGACGCATACGGTGTTATGATGTGCCTCTTCAGCTCCTCCATCTTATGTCATGTGTGTAAGAATAAAGAATAAAAATACATAAATTGCAAAGTTTTTAAGTTGCCCCAAATGCAACAGGAGATTTTTTGATTGACTGATTTCTTTTGGATTCGAAGACAGAAAACATAAATCCAAAGGATAACGTGTTAAAGTGATAACACTTATTTCCAACATGGACCTCGGTGTCAACACAAAAGACACAAAGACACAGAAACAAGAAACACTGACATACTATCAGACAAAATCCCCCCCAAAAAATAAATACTAAAAGTTATGAGCAAATAAAATACATATCTAGTAAAAACATAAATAGGACAAGCATTGGCATGACTCATCATACATTCGTCACCTTGTTCCATAAAAAGGCCTTAACTTGATTTCTAAAAGACCGTTGACAATCAAAAAGTTTGGTGCCAGGTGGCAAACTGTTAAATAACAAAATACCAGTGTAAAAAAAGCTGCTTGTGGAGATAAAGGTGCAGGAGAGAAACTGATCAGTCAAAGGCACAGCAGAACAGCAGAGGTTTTATATTTAACTCTAACTGGGGTTAAGATCATCAGGAAGTTTGCAGCATACCTTGAGTCAGAACAAAAGACGGTGACTCTTGCTCTGACTCTCGGTATGACCAGTTGACTTATGCTTTCCAAAAGAGTACTCAGATTACTTTTTTGTTGTTGCTGGAAGCGCTATGTGTTAGTTTTGCAACTCAAGTAATCAGTTATCAAGTTGTGTTTTCAAGTGAGCAATCTGTTACTGTAAAATCTAACCATATTTCCCTATAACCTGTTTTACTGTTTTCATAGAGGCAGCTGTGCCTTCGCCCAGGTACTCTGTCACATTGTTTGGCTGTACAGGAGCCACCTGTTAGGCACCTTCGGTTTCTGTCTACTTTAAGCACCTCAAATAATTCTACTGACATCATTGTAGTTGAATTGACAAAAAAAAAACACATCAAACGCAATGATACCCTCTTGACTGATATTTACCTGTAATTAAACATGCATAAATAACTGTAAAGGGGATATTGCTTCTGTCATTTTTGTCAATAGTCTGCAGAGTACAGACGGGTTGTAGAGCAGGCATTCCCTTGATTCAAAGGTAGATGTAAAGGAAGCTACGCAACCTCGGCACAATATAACCAACATCCACGGAGGGGTTTTTTATTTTTGGTAACTCAAAAGTCACTTTCCTCAGTAATGGTGTGACGTAATGAGTTACTTTTACTGGCAGTTATCTTGTAATGCAATAAGTGACTTTTAAAAGAAACGCTGGTTCTGAATGAGCTGAAGTTGCCTGAAGGTCTTCTTTGGGCAGACCAAACAAGAGACTGTTACAACAGTGTATCCTGATGGATTTATAGGCATGTAGGATTTTCTCTAAACCACCAGATCTCTTATTCTTGCTATTTCTTTGAGGAGATATACACAGCAAGCTGATTTAGTTGGAGATTTCTTATTTAGCCTTTAGAGCTCTGGAATCAAGCGGAGCAAAAACTCTCTTTAAAGATGTTGTAGTCAAGTCAAACGTCAGGTGTGATCATCTGCATCGCATCGTGCAGTGTGGAGTTCAGCATCATGTTTAGTGGACTACAAACACGGAGGCAGTCTACAAGAAGGGCCTGAGCCGGCTTTACTTCCTGAGGAGGCTCAGGTCCTTCAACGTCTGCAACCGGATGCTCCAGATGTTGTATCAGTCTGTTGCTGCGAGCACCATCTTCTTCGCTGTGGTGTGCTGGGGTGCGGGCATCAAGGCGAAGGACGCAAACAGACTAAATAAACTCATTAAAAAGGCAGGGTCTGTTGTCGGCTCTGAGCTTGTCACCCTGGAGGAGGTGGCGGAGGGCAGGATGCTGGCAAAACTCCTCATAGACAATGTCTCTCACCCCTCCACAAAACTCTGGACAAGCTTAAGAGCAGCTTCAGCAACAGACTAATTCAACCCCGCTGCCGTAAGGAACGACACAGGAAATCGTTCCTACCTGGTGCCATCAGACTTCACAACGCCCACGCAAAAACACACACATCATTCAGCTTATTCACTATTTAAATGATTATCACTGTAAATAAAACTGCACCTTAAGTTCCACTAAGTTCCACTTTGCTCAGCATTTTATTTTATTTACCTCAGTATTTTATCTAACCATCTACTTTTACACGCTCAACTTAGTTTTCCTTCATCCTCTTTTCTAACCTCAGACAGTTGAGACATTTCGACAATAGTAAGTAAGCAAAGATTAAATCAACATGTGCACTAATGAAGCTGTGAAGTAACCCTGAAATCAGTCTCTCTCTTATCTTTCCTTCAGTCATCCGGCTGGTGATGATTGTGGTGAGTGGGAGTGTAACTTTGCCCCCCGCCACCCTCCTCACCCTCTAGTATTACCTGAGGAGCGGTCCCCGCATATGGAGCAGATGTGCTTTGACATTCCCCCGGGGCTCGTACACTGGTAGTTGATGTTCCCCAGGCTCTGCAGGCCCGGCGGAGGCTTGATGTCCTCCGAGCTGCTAACACTGTTCATCGAATTCATCTGAGGACAACAGGAAGACAGAAGAGAGAACGGAGGCAGAGAGTTAAAGCTGAGGTGGCCACAACTGAGCGACTGCTCTCTGGCAGAGCGGAGGAGGAAGCAGAGGGGAAGTAAGAGTGTAAAGTGTCGGGCTGTCTCATGACACTCTCCCACTCTCCTTCCTCTATTTTCTCATTCTGCAGTCCACTTCCACAGTTATTTTCTCTCTCCCCACCCACACGCTTTATTGTGAAAGTGTCTCATGACGGGTCTCTCATTTAGCGTGAAGTGATCACATGCTCGGTGAGTGGGCGGAGCCGAGGCTTCTGTCTGAGGCTTGTCATACAGGTTTTTTAACGTCTGTTGACGTCGTGTGAGAGGGGTCACGTGTGCCGAGGCTGCAGTTCTCCAACACCGGCAGCAGGGGGCACTCACGTGTGGGGTCTTCCAATATCTGAGAGAAGTGACCTTTTGAACCCTGTTGTGAAGACACTGAGAGGTCTGACTGACACTGATGTTAATTTTCATTCGTTAGTGTCTTAAAAGATGGCTCCATATGCAACCTCAAGGAGCCAACTGAAAGCAACTCGTACGAATAGTAATTGAGTCATAAAGTGTCTAAATTTACCTGAAGCAACAATAAATGTACCCTAAATGTATCTAAAGTAAAAGTAAAAGTAAATCATACATGTATTTACATTTCAGATAGCTGTGGACGTGTTTAAATTGCCTCTTTTTCAGAGGGAATTCAATACTTCAGATGAATGCTTTAAGGTTTATGTTCTAATTACGATGTTTGGCACATTCGAGTTGCAGTGAAATGTTGTCTGTCACCCTCATGTATAATATATGTATAATACACTTTATGTACTGTACACTAGGGGTCGACTGATTATTGGCCTTGCTGATTATGTTATCAGATATTCAGCCATTTTTGATTATCAGGGTCAGATTCATCAGATTGCGAATAAAATAAATGTATTCAAATAAAAATGCCCTATACTGTGGCTCTGATGCAGCATGCAATCTGCAAAGTCATTTGTAGAAGTTGAAAGTAGCAGAAAATGGAAATATTACAGTATTCGTATACACATTCTTTACTCAAGTAGTAGTAAAGATACTTGTGTAAGAGACTACTGTTAACAGAAGAAGTACTGATTCAACTTCTTAACTCACGAAAAAGTATTTAAGATACAGGCTCTGACAACAAACTCAGAGTAGAAAAGTAAAAAGCATACATCTTAAGGACATTTTAAACCAGCCTTTTATGTGCAAAGCTGACTGAACCTCACGTCACATTAATAGAAATCAAAGACTATCACACTTGAAGGTAGAATCGGTCAGATTTGTCCGAGCTGTGTGGAAACGCACCAGAAGGACTCTTAATTGTGGTGTCTCATTCCCAGGAGGTCAAATACTGACACTCGAGTCGGTTAAGTGTTGCAAATAATCCATAATTTGATAATAATTTCCCCTCAAACGCATTAATACTAAAGCTACAAGCCTGCTACGAAAATGTAAGGGGAAGAAACGTACAGGTAAGACTGGTATTTCGTACTTACTGTACTTCCCACCTCTGCCTGTGCTTAAGTACACTGTACATTCCATCACTGCGCATGAGACATACAGGTGTGAACAAACCACTGAGGTTAAACCAATTGCACTTCCTCCCACTTAGCAGAGCTTATAAAAACTCCTGAACGAGGAGTGAGACGCGTTCGGGGCGGAGCAACAAGTCCGGCTTCCTGTGGCTTCCACACACATCTCTCTCTCTCTCTCTCTCTCTCTCTCTCTCTCTCTCTCTCTCTCTCTATCTATCTCTTATCATTCTCTTACCCTTTGACCCTCTCCTGCAGGACGCATATTTGCGCTGTGCATTCGTTTGTTTAGTTGTTTATGTGCAAACATCTGCACTCCCGAGTGGAAACAACAAGGTTGACCTACATATGCCCCCGCCTGTGCTATATATTTGATGCAGCGTGACATATAGGACATCTTTCCCACAGTCACCTCAGGCTCTTCCTATCACTTATTTACAATACGCACTCTCCTCTGAATCTCCCCTAATGGCAGTCTGAGCTCAGGCCCGTGACCTTACAGCAGAGGAGAGTACACAAGAGTTTTTCTTTTTCTTTCTTTCAGTTTTCCTCTAGCTCACTCGCTCTCTACAGCACCGCCACCATCTCCCCACCCTATATACCCACGGGCAGACTATCAGACTGAAAAGGAGCATTCAGCCCTCCACACTCGCTGGCTGCTCACCGCGGACTCGCAGCGAGTCCGCGGTGAGCAGCCATCCCCTCCTCGGCACTAATAATTAATTCCACACATGTTTGGTTCGAAAAAAGAAGCCTTGTGGTGCATTCAAACAGTTGTTCAGACAAACACGCTGCTTTGGTCAGACAACATACTGCTGTCGAAAAGGCCTACAAGCACTGTATATGGATTATTGATGCATCATACATTCTTTATACAACACATGGTATGAAGAACGCACTGCTTTCATACATGTGAAGTTCACTTGGGCCTTGCGCAGACCACACATGCGTCTACTCCAGGAAGGGTATTCATCTCTAAAATTAGCTGATTCCTCAATGAATCAAATAGTCGGTTGACAGAAAATTAACCAGCGACTTTTTTTCTGATAATCGATTAAGCCTTGTTTGTAATTTTCCAAGCAAAAACACCAAAAAATCACTGCTTCCCCTTTCTGAAATGTCCTAGTCTTGCATGACATTTAGCTGATAATCTCTGGTTTTGGATAGTTGCTCAGGCAAAAAGAGGCATTTCATTTAAGAAATTGTGGGGAAACAATAATTGTCAGCTGCAATTGAAATGAAAAAAAGAAAGGAAGCAACTCTGACACACAAATCAATTGACAGATATTTAAATGCATGAATACTTAAAGGTGTAATATGTACAAATATTATCAACCGAATGTGAAGAAATAACAGTCTTGAACTCATCACGTCTATCTGAAGTTAGCTGCTTATGCTAACCAGCTAGCCCCAGCCGATCATGGTTCAAAGCTCCTGTGCTAGCCACACGCCATCATACAAACCACATAAAGAGTGCTCCAAGCTCTCACTCCAGACCGCTAGCTTCACGGCTAACTGAGCTAACGGTAGCTACAGCAGACATAGTAGATATAGTACTAGCAGTTAGTGGCTATTCCGACGATGCACTGCCCCCTATTTGATTGGAGTGTGAATTTGACAAGATGCCATTTCTTACATACTATACCCTAAATCTGAGTTTTTAGTGATATCTCTTGCGGTTGTTACTGGTTTGTTTACAGCTAAACGCAGCATTAGAATAAGTTCATATAAACAAACAAAATACTTTATTCTTCACTTGGAGTCAAACTATTGAATTATGTGTAAATATATATGTAATTTATATCAGAAAATACTTATTAGGCCTTTAAAAGATGATAGTAGAAACACAAACATCACCAGAATGGACATTTAGCTATACTACTGACAATGCTTATGTGTCCGTCTGCCCAGCACTGCTCATGAACTTAATTTCACCCTTCGACATAGTATGAGATGTTACATGACACAATGATTTGATGGCGGCCGGGTGATCATATGCTGGCGAGCAGTGAAGAGACGGTCACGCCACACAATCGTATCAACGCTGACTGTCCCTGAAGGCACAGATCCATACTGTGATTAAACCAACATATATCATTGTCCGCTGTGCCCTGAAGCACTGGCCTCGATCCAGCCTTTGAAGCTGTGTGTGTGTCTCTATATGTGCAGCTGATCATCAAAGCACTGAGCCTAGTGGGGTTTGTAGTTCATCCAAGAGACCACTTAAAGAAAGAAAGCAGCTCCATTAGCCATCCCTGCTGTTTGTTCTAGACAGTGGAAAAATGAGTGAGGTATGCATTTCTGTTTATTATTTATTAAATCTCAAACAGGCTCGCAGCGAAATGAGCTGCGGATCGCGAAGAACTCCGAAGAGGGAGTGTGGCAAAAAAATAAATGATTAGAAATGGTTAAGAGGAGCCAAGAAATCCAGAAAAAAAAAACGGGGGCTGCTCTTATTCTCCTTCTCCTTTCTCTCAGTAATCCATTAAAGGCTTAATAGTCGGCCTGCGTCTTAAGTCCCCTCGCATGACAGCAGTAACACAGAACTCAAGCATGACCTTTTAGGGCGAGAAGTTTAAAGGTCAGTAGAAGGGTAGAGGAGAGAGAGGAAAGCCAAGGTATGCCGGCAAAACACATTGGATATGGCTAACCTTCAACCTCCCGTCTGCTGTCGGAGATTCCAAGACCTAGAAGCACATGATCGACCAAAGAACATGATAGTTCAACACGGACTGACCTTGCCAAAAGTAGTTATTTGAAAGAGTATGGGCCTCTGACGATGCTGTTCGGGGCTTAGGAGGAGTGCAGCGATGAAATGTCTGTAATTTAATAACATGAACTTTGCCTGGTGTTTCCAAATGTCTCTCCAGATATTATAAGTCTTCACTGACCGAGGCCTTGAAAAGTCACTTCTGCAGGTGAACTGAGAGGGCGAAATACAACATTTTGCTGCAACTCGAACGCACCAAACACCCTAATTCGAACATAAACCTTGAAGCATTCGTGTGAAGTATTGAACTCCGTCTGAAGAAGAAGCACTTTAAGCACATGTCCACAGCTATCTGAAGACCATCAAAACACCTACACACATTTTCTCACCTGTGGACTGTTGAGTTGTCCAAAGTTCATGTTGGGCGTGGACGGCAGCGATACGGAGGGTGAGCCCAGGGAAGATGTAATGACGGGGTAAGGTGAGGCCAGGCCGTTCATTGGCGAGCCCAGAGTGGACATGGGGGACGGTAAGGGCCTGGAGCTGCTGATGACTGACGGGTGCCCCATCATGCCGCCCATGTGGGGGGGGTGGGTGTGCACCGTGCTCATTGGCCCTGTAGAGTCTGGGAGATAGAAAAGATGTATAACGAGTCAGTCGATTAGTACACAGTACACGTTACAACAAATTCTGTTTTTGTGAAGCTGACAGCTTTTGGGTTTTGCTGTCACTGTCAGAGTCAAGTTGGAACGGTTCATATAGGGAGGACGGAGGGGGTGAGAAATAGAATATCACCCAATGTAATTACTCCTCGAAGGTTGACCTCATGAATTACTTATTGATTGATCCGAAAAGAAATCACATTGCTTGGATCTGATCAAATATAATGCACATTTTTGCCAATTAGAGCAAGCGGAACAGGCAGCAAAGACAACACTTACATATTATGCCCCTTGGAAATGGCAATGCCAACATGTTGGCTATCAGTACCGTATCGCTGCACATCCATTAGAAATGCAGGCAACCTGACGACCTTCACTTTCCTTTTTATTCTGTTTTGGTCTATCTGCCTCTGTAGTAGCTAAATGCTGCACTATCTTCATAAGCTAGTTGCTAGTCGCTTCTTAGCTAAAAACAGTTGCCTGCTGTGTCTGGAAACAAGTGAAAGTGTGCAATAAAGTAATTTGGCTGTTCAGGCAGGATAAAAACTTGCAGGATTAATGTAAATAAACACATGTGATACACCATTAAAAGACCACTGTTTCAGATTTTTTTTTTTTTTTAAATCTATCTGACATGACTCGGGCACAAATGTTCACAGACGAGGTAACGTTTTGCAGATTTATTCACGTTAAATTAAGCCTCATTCCCCACCTTCCCGGTTCGGCAAGTAGCTACGGTTGACCAAATGTAAACACACCGTTACATTGAATAGGTTTGTGGATTTCTCTGGGTTTTAACATTGTTGGAAGTACACAGCTTAACAAAAATATATAACCCTTACTCATGACGAAGAAATCATCTCAGTGCAAGAGTATGATATGCTGTATGTCCCGAAATATCACATTTCCATGTTAGGTTCTGTATGAATGGGTTAAACAAGCCTGAGCATATTAGGATATATTGTTGAATAACACTGCTTTATATCTTTATGCAGTCAGTGTTGTGTAAATATGGCTTCACAGAGTGAAGCCCGCCTGACTTTGGTCACAGGGTGCTGACTTTGCTTTGCATCCATTGATGTGAACTGACAGGCTGGCATTTACATAGATGACCTACTTAGAAAAGCTGTCAGTCATCCTGGTAACTGGGCGTGGTGTGTAATTTAATGCATGTGCTGTAGCTATGAGGGCATTCATTCGTCATCGCGGCAAAACACAAATACCATACATACACCGACAGTATGTTCATGTAAAGACCAGCGTGTTCTTTGCACACATTAAATATACACAAACGCTGCTGGCTGTCACGGCTTGTTCTGATGCAGACGGATGCAATAAGCAGCACCTCTCTGGGCTAATGTCGATGACTCAAACAAATGAACAAAACTGGGTGGGTTTTTTTTTGAGCAAAATGTTACTGATGAAGAGTGACGTGCCACCATATGCACATGAACATTAATCGTAACCCTCAGAAAAATTCAAAAGCCTCGGCTTGCCTGTCGGTGCACCATCCCCCCACCTTAACACACACTCATACTCAGTGCGATACTGGGCCTGATGCCACTATTCTTAGTTAGATGTAATATTTCTGTTTGTGTGTGTATGACGGTGGGCAGAAGCACGATGCACACACAATGAAAAAGCACCTATGTTTTGGTTTCTTAAAAGGCGCGAACAAAAGTAATTTCTCTCCCTTTGTTCGCTCAAAGCTCGACAAGGTGCCCAGAGGGGGAAAGGAGCGAAGGATGGAAAGGAGAATTTGATTTCAATCATCAAAATCAAAAGCAGGATTTCTTCAGGATTTCTTCGTCTCTCCAATCTCACCATCACCAATCTCCAATCTTGTTTTTTTTTTGGAAGAAGCGTGGGTTTTGCAGGTGAGGAAACACACACACGGTTGTCTGAAAGTTCCCATCTGCCATCTCCTTTTCTGTTTCTGTGTTTCACAGTTTGTTCCACGTTGACAGGTGAAATTGTGTTAGCAGACTTTAAATAGTTTCAATTTGACCACCTGCGGTAAATATGGTGATAGCATCACACCCGGGGTAAAAAGGTCAGGTCAATTGCCACCATGGCAGATTTTTGAAGAGCAATTCCAAAGTTAAGAATAGTCAGGGGCTCAGATGACATGATGATATGATATAATATTTCTACTTTCGGGTACCATTGAGTCAGTGGTTGCGATTTTATAGCCTTCTACACTGATTTTAGTTCCAGATATAAAAACTGAGTAGATGGTAGAAATGTTCAGTGGCAGGTGAGGAAAAAGATCACACATTTCAGACTCGTTGTGAGTCCTTCTCTACTGAAGAATACAGGAAACATCTTTTCCAATTGACAAAAAAATGCAGTCCCTTGAAAATCAATTTTACATTAGCAAATATTCACTACACTTCACACTCTGCAACTCACAGCGCGAGAGAAGTGAGCTTATTATGTCTTATTCATGATCCATTCATTTAAGAAGCTGCTCAAGATAAACGTGTGAATAACAAGACAAGGTTTCATTGAGCGGCGAGTCCAAGCTGCTTTGATCATTTCACCTCACCAGAGTTGAACACGTTCCTATCGTTGTGAATGAATGTTGTGTCTGAATGAGAGATGCTCCAGCTCTGCGTGGAAGCTAGATTTAGATAAACTCCTCCATGACGACCCCAGTAATCTCACTCCTATAGGCCTGATATATATGAAATCATCTCTTGACCTCAGCTTTACTGCATGCACCAAACCCTATAATTACACGTGTCAGTGTATGTTGCAGGCAGTGATGTAGTCCTGTGCTGAGCACTCTCAGGATCAACTAGTTTTTCCAGTTTTGACATCTAGGTTTCAATGTACTATGACACCTTTCGATACATATATATGGGAGTGTTTGAACATAACTTTTTTTATGATAGTACATTGTGTTAGATTTGCATTCGACTTCTTGTAACTCTCGTGTTGTAGCTAGCATTTATTTCTTTACTTGAATCTCATATATCTTATCTTGTCATTCTTGTTTTTGTGATGGTTGTGGCTCGCTTTTAAACTCTTTCTTTATATGCGACAGGCAAATACAGATTAGCACTGCATGGTCTTATTTGATCTAGGGGAAAATGGTAAATGCTAACGCCGTGAGATAAAATTCACGGAAAATTTCTCCTCGCCCACAGGCGGTATCTGTCAGAGGAACATCTTGTATGTTTACAAAGACGCGTCTGCTTCCGAGACATAGTGTTTCTGCACGTCGAGTTTCCTTAAGGGGAATAACAACTTGCTAAATACTTTGAAATCGCTCGGAAAAACGTCGCCCTGATACTTCAACCTCTGGCTGTGATTAAGCGCACATTAGTTTCTCCTCCGCTGGATATAAGAAGCATAAACGCTTTGCCAAAGAAATGGAAACTTTGAGCAATGCAAGACAGTTGCTGTCAGATTTCAAAGAATTGGGAAACAGGGAGGAATGTCACATTGTCTGCCGCCTGGATGCAGGACTTTTTGCATGAAGACACACTCTAACACACAGCTGGCCATTCACTCCCTCTCTGAATGCCAAGGAACAGATGTTGTGCAACTTCCTGTTTAGCACTGAGACTATAGCCTCCACCCCCTTTCTCACCCGCCCACTCTCTCTTCAGCCCTCCACAACCGATCCCTGGCAGGCAAATATGTATCAGGGCCTCCCTCTCTCTCTCTCTCTCTCTCTCTCTCTCTCTCTCTCCCACAGAGCTGAGTGGACACACAAGATATAAAATACAATTTAAAAGCAATAAACTCTTAAAAAAAACTTATGCTACGGCCTATGATGCAACACACAGAGATTTAAATTCTACAATGGTGGGAGTGTTTTCAGAACTTTTGTTGTTTTTTTTTTTGGAGTGCACATTTGTCCAAATAATGAGCTTATGTAATGGAAGGGCACTGTACAGCATGTACTGGGTCTGATTTTGTGCACTGACCCCTCTCTTTATGTCCATGGCAAATTCCCTTGGGGGCTCGTAAAGATCTATTCTAGTCCAGAAGTGCTGAGTAGGAGATTAAGTAACAGGGCTATCGTCACTCCGGCCAGAAATCTGCCAACGTGCTCTTGTGGATTTCAACACCAGCAAGATGAAGGTTGCTTGATAGAAATTAGGGCTGCAAGATATGGCCGCTTTGACAAATATTGCAATTACAACATGACTCAAGACTCGAGGGCATGATCAGTTTTGCATCACAATGTAATTTTCGCTGAAAGAAACTGTTGAAATCACGATCATGTGACATTTGTTGGGGTCTGTACACAGCAAACATGTTCTCTTACATCTGGAGAACAAGATTTGTAGGCCAGAGCATCTCTATGGCACTCTATTTATTATAACGCTGTTCCGTCACACATTTCGCATTTATCAAAAAATTGGAGCTTCTTGCGATTTGGATGTTGCACTAGGCCATAATGCGGCTTTGATTATATTTCGGTTGATTGTGCAGCCCGAGTTAAAGTCCGAAACAGACAAAAATTGTCAGATGTCACTTCGGGCTCTCGGAAATTGTGAGGAGCAAATCAATCACGTGTGAAAATAATCAGCAGATGAATCGATAATGAGACAAATCCTTCATTCCAGCCCAAGCTTACTGACAGCAATTGGATAAAGGCAAGTATTAGGAGAAGTCTGGTGAGTTCGAAACCAGGAGAAGACAACGCTTACGACAACACATGTCAAGATATAAAGGAATCAAATCAAGGAATCTAAAATCTAGTCTCATGTCACAATATCGATAACATATTGGTAAATTGCCCAGCCCAACACCATAGTTAGCATGGTAACATTCTCAACCAGACCTCAAAATAATACATATTTAATACATAATCAATAGTGCACACCTTTCAAATTGGTGCAGGATTTGGTCATGATCAGAGGGCCAAACTGCTCTGGACCCAAACATGCATTTATCTTATGCTCCTAGTAACTCACAGACCATTCATGTGACACTATTGCTGAGCTAAATATGACCAATAAATCGATCTTTGGATTCATGACCTGACCTGGGGTTCAGAAAGCTTGAAAGCTTTTCCGACATTTACTAGCTTCACCAATCAGCAAAACAACAGACAAATAAAGCAATTCATTCTAGAGACAGCCGTCAGATGCGGTCCTATTTGAAACCTACTCGGTCAACATGACATTGCGACTGTCTAAAGCCTAACCTGCATGTTCGAGATGAAACCAAAGATGACACAGGGGAACACAAAAGCGCACAGACAGTCAGCTGGTGGGATGCCTAACAGGGAATGGCCGGCGAGCTGAGCACGCTTTGTGAAGACAGTGTGTGTTTGTGCTTGCATTTCTTAAGGAGGCCAGCATGTTCAGCGGAGGAAGCATAAATCGGCCCAGAGCAGCTCAAAGGGGCCTATCCTCGAATGACCCGCCTCAACCGGCTGTTCCATCTCCATTCTATGTAAATCACCTCCACACAAAGAAGCCTCTGGAATGTACAGGCCTCTCACACGTTGCACAACACAGAGGGACATTAGTCGGCACTGGGAGGTCGATCATAAACAGACACTCATCATAGGGAAACTCACAGAATTCACCCAGTTCCAGAGCTCCCCGTCGGACAGTGTCGAAACAGATACAGTGCCGCAGAGACACAAGCATCTATTTGAGCGCAAACAAACAGACAGAGCAGTGAAGGGCACCTTTGACCGCTGGCGCTGCAAATCAAAGGTCGCCTGTTGCCAAACTCCTGAACCAAGTTCAAAAGAGTTCCTATCTGCTGATCATTCCCAGAAATAAGTGCACAGAGACGTGCAGAGAAAGGGTATCATTACAGCATTCTGACAGAAGCCCGACACAGTTTGATCTGAATTAGGGATGGACGGTATTTGTCACGATAAATTCACTTCAACAGAAATAAATGCAACAAATCAATTTCTTCTGACATGTTTGACTGGATTTATTGTGATATGAATGGTCAAAGATTCAGGGCAGAACTGTGGGACAATGGGTTTGTTAGAAGTCGTAGCTACAGTGTTTTCAACAAGAAAGAAAATAAAATAATGTGATACCGTACTACTGTAATACCATTAGAATTTGATATTCTCTGAGATGGTTATCGTGCTGTGAAAATGCTGTTGTTCATGCTGTTTCAAACCTACCAGACTTCCACAGACTACTACAGCATGCGCAATCTAGTACATACTATACTGCACGACTGCACTGACACACACGGCTTGAGGGCTTCACAACAACACATGCAGGACTGGACAAAACCGTAGCGAGGTCGGACTGTGAGCTGGTGCCAAAAACAACGAGTCGATAAACTGATAAGTTGAATGACAGAAAATGAATCAACAACTGTTTTAATAATTCATGCATTCATTTAAGTCAACTGTAAAGCTAAAACTGTAAACCGTCCTCTGTCTCCAGTGTCTCACATATTCGGGTTTGTTTGATTTTTTTTGTGTTTCGTATCATTGTAAATGAGAGATTGTTGAGGTTTCGCACTGCTGGTCGGAGAAAACAGCCAATCTGAAGTTGGGCTTTGGGAAAATTGTGACGTCCACTACTTTCTGGTGTTTCACAGACTAAGCAGTAAAAGATTAGTCAAAGACGAATGAACTGATAAAGAAAATAATCACCCGACTAGGAACGATGATTAGTAAACTGCATATATCATGTGTCATGTAAAATGATCACATCCGGTTAAAACATGACTCTTAAATTTGTATTTCTTATATCCGCATGTCATTTACACTTTGTCCCCCGGCACTTTTTAAAAGCATCATTCATTTAAAAAAAATAACAATCTGGAAAACACCAAACAGTGTTCTCATGAGAACATCTTGCTCTTCATCAGCACCTTTATCTGTAACTGGCTGCGTTTGTTTCTGGTGTAAAATTATGAGAAAATCTACAATCTTTACACTGTAAACTAAGGCTAAGCAGAAGCCTACAACTGTTTTTGTACATCAGATAACAGATGTGATCAGCATACAGTGTAAAATCACATCGTAATATACTGGATGGGCTGATTACATAGCAAGCTACGGTAACTAGTCTAGCCTAAGGTTTGTAGACATATTAAGACCAGTAAATTACCACGTAGCTTGCTTAAGTAGTTTCTAATGTCCTCTCCCTTTTTCCTCTTGGATATTACATCGCCTGATCTCCTCTGAGCCCTCGCGTCCCCGCCACTTTTTCAACACAAAGCGACACCATTGCTTATATCACAATGTAAGCAGGTAATCAGAGACAACGCCAACATACACAGTACCACATCATCCTCCATCCCATCGCCGTCAAACAGCTGCCGTACGCCTCGGATGATCACTTTATGTGGGCCAACCACAGTTTGTTCTAACATTTTGTGGCAGGGAACAGCCAAAGCCACAGATCCATCGCACTGATCTGATGATCAACAGGTTTAAAGAAACATCACGGACCACAAACCCTCTAAATCCCTCACTGTTAATTACTGGGTAGTGGCCGCATGGAGCACTCCACTGTGTGGTAATTCAATAAGCCCACTAACTAATAATATCTCCTGTCTGGAGAGCAGAGCAGCACTGGGAGTGTACATTGGGGGGGTGGGTGGAGGTAGGGAGCAGCAGATCCACTCCTGAACAACAACACAAGCCTCAGATTAGTCGCTATGAAGACGGATCCTCGGCATGTGCATCGATCTCTTTAATACCTGCTTTGTATCTGTGTCTGCGCGTGTGCGTGTGTGTGTGTGTGTGTGTGTGTGTGTGTGGCGTGCGTGCGTGCTCTCGTGCTCATATCTGCTGCTGACAGCGCTGTGCCCATATGACAGAGAGCAGAACGCATCCTAAAGTAATCAGACGGACAGCCTGCGGAGCTCATTAGACGCAGCAGACATGTAATTAAGAAATCTCTTCACTGCCAAATGAGCTCATGAGCGCCGGCCGCGAAACCCTCCTCCGACACACACTCCACGTCTTTCACATCAAAAGTTTATATATAAAAAAAAACAAAAAACAGACGGATCTTCCGCGCACACTGGTAAGCGCAAAGCCCGCCACCCTTTAAACATTCATTTCTTTGCTAAATGAGGTTGATGTCTGATCAATTGTGTCAGTAAATCCTCTTATCCCCGGGTAAGTATCTGCAGCTCAGCGGGCCAGCTGTCAAGAAGGTGGGAGGCCGAGGAGGACGGGACGGAGGGAGGGACAGAGCCGGATAGGAAGGCAAGGGGGCGATGGATGGACGGATGGATGGACGGAGGGAAGGGGACGAGTGTTGGGAGATGGGGGAGGGCATTGTCCCGCTTCGAAACGGCTTCCCCTCCCACATGATCACACAGTCACACGCGCCTAATCTCCCCGCCTGGCAGAGAATATCAGATCATCAATTGGGAAAAGCCCCTGTGTTTTTCAGCACAGCTGTGATTTGGGAGATAGAAACGGTTTTTGGTGAGAGAAGATGAGGATATTCTCTACTGTTGCATAAACGGCAAACGGTCCAAAGCTCCCCCAAGGACACCTGTTCCATTTCACGACTGCCTTTTAGGAGCTAGAGAGCCAAAATAAATATAGCCCGTAATGTCAGTTGAACTTCATTCAAAAGCAGATTCTATAGTTGTTTATCGTTCCGACCTTGCTGAAAACATTAGGAAATAGAAAAATGTTTTTCCCATAAAGGCATACGGCTGTGACAACACAAGCGAGTGAACTTCTCTGACCCCAAATTCTGCCCTGTAGTGAACTCACACCATCTCCCTGAAAAGAAGATAAACTCTGCTCCCTGTCTTCCTGTGCAGCCTTCGCAGTTCTCCTTTAGCGCTGCTTCGTACAAAAGTAGATTTCAAACCGAGCGACTGAACGTCGTAGCGGCGTACAGGCCGTTGTTCTCGTCTGTCCTCACATCCAAACTAGCTGCAAACCTGCCAGCGGGGTAATTCTTTGCACGGATCGATGAGGAGGCCAGGGCTGAGACACAGATGAGATAAAGAGTGTTTTGTGAGTGATAAAAAAAGTTTTGAACTTAAACAAGAGATAACAGGAGTCTGCATGCACGGACAGAACAGGCTGACCAAGCAGTCCTGGAAAAAACAAACAACCATGCGGAGTGAAAGGTCCCGCAAACCGACGCATCCGTCGGATGAGCTAACTCAAATGACTTCCGAGAAATATTGTCCCGCTGTTGCAGAGGGCTACAGAGAGACGGGTATGCGCCAACAACACATAAACACACACTACGGACACGCACTACACACTAAGCCACTCAACTCGTGAATGTGACCCAGTGTGTGACCAGGGCGGCCTGACCTTCGGACTGGTGACCAGATCCTAGAAAGAAAGCCAGACTACACAACCAGCTCAGACGCTACAGTCAGCTCGATGTAAGTCCTGGGGTGAAGTGGCACATGAGGGAAAAATCCGAGAAAGCAAATATGTACAACGCCGACCAAGCTCTCATTAAAAAAGCAGGAGAGACCGAACTGAAGGTTACAGAAAGCGGCAACACATGCATTTCCACCCACCTGTTTGTTAAATTTACATTTCAATATGTGCATAAAAAAAACAAAACAGTGGAAAACGCTGTGGAAATGTGCTGTTTTTTCTCTTGGCAAAGGTGTAGGTGTATTGATAAAGAGTGCAATGGAAACAGACTTGGTGAATATTTAATGACGGACAGTAGGCATGCGAGAAGTGAAAATTGAGGCAGATGAAAAACACCATCTCTGTTTGGAGAGGGCGTAAAATATGAAACAAACACGTCTGCAATATTTCCGTCGTGTTTTCTTCATTGCTTGAGGTTTCGACTGGCGCTCGTCTCCTGCAAACATCCCATGGCACCCGACCGAAGAATTAGCACAAGCGGCCGTTTATCTCGATGAACTTATCAGTAATGTTAGCATTACAACAGTGGGTGGAAATGCACATAAATACGCATTTTATTAAGCTGATTTTGCTAATTTGCACCGACAAGGCTAGCTATCTACAGCAGGGCTAGCCGGTCTGTGAGGCTGAACTGCTTTGAGCTAAATGCTGAAGTTAGAACGCTAGCACGCTTCCAAAGACGATGCAAACATTCATCCTGAGGGAAACACGACTGTGGTCCAATGGACGGATCCATCTGTAAAGCCAAACAGCTAGCGTGGCTAAAAAAGCCTTATTTACTGAACTGTATGCTGCTGCTTATCACCATCATCATCCAAACAACATCGGTTTTCGGTTTATTTCTTACCTTCCCACAACCACAGCGTGACTATCATCGAACACAGACTCAATGACAGCTAGAGGCAGACCTTTGTTTTATCTTCCAGGTTTATTTTCTAACGGGCTACTTCTTTTCAGCAGTTCAAGTTCATTGATCAAGTGAAATTATCAGGTGAGGTTGATTTTCCAAATCATATTGGTATGAACCGAAACTCATGGCTGTCTGGAACACAGATAAAATCAATACACAAACTTACAATGCGTTTTAAAATGGCTAGAGTCAATGTTGAAAACACGCAAAACCTACACATACAGATGTATCGGTATCGGTGTATATGTTGACCGATATGTGCTTATATGAAAAAACTTTCTTTTTTAAAAAGAATAATGCAAAAAAAGATGCTTGGGATTAATAAATAATAATTAAATACATTAAATATAATTATGAAATATCCTGCCTTAGTAACATTGTTATCATACGATACATCATATTTGAGGGACCAATGCATCGACCCAGACATGCAGAGTGAATGAACATGTTCACGGTTTTCAGCGGGGAGGAACTACGGTTGTGAACGTGTCACATGCTTCTCACAAGGACAACGGCGAAAAGAATCGGCGCTCTACTATCAACACATGACGCGTGCACGCACAGAGAGCGGTTTAAAAAGAAAGGCTGACTGCAATATGCGTGGAAGTGAACTCGCATCATCGCCTCCCACACCTCTCCAAACACAGGAAGGACGACAAGAATGAAAAAAAAAAAAAAAAAGCCTTGTCGGTGCGGGCGTTGATGGAAGGATGCAGGGTGACAGGCAGCAGACACAGAGAAGGAGAGCGGAATGGAGAGGGCTAATAGGAAGGGACAAGTGTTGAGAGATAAACAGATAGTGAAGGACAAGGCAATGAGAGCTGGAAGCGCCCCGTTATGTTGAGTGGCACCCGCACCGACCTCATCTGAGACCCCGAGTGAGTCACAAGTTTTGCGATTGTAGCGGCCAACAGCCAAGCCTTGTACCTGTCACAGCTGGTTAGATTTATCCAATGATTTTGAAGGAAAGAAATTGAGCTGTTGGGCGCCAATACGATCGTGAAACCTGGACTGAAAGATTCAATCCCATCCGAACAATATAAGAAATGATTCTGGTCCATATGGGAAAAGGCAAAGAAGCTCCATAGATGAATTTGTCCTGCTTGCTGCACATGTTTCCCGCCGGGGAAATAAATTCAACACAACTTGTCCGAAGTGTGCACGGGGATTAGAGGCTTTACCGTGAAGCATCTGTGCACTTTCAGTACAACAGGGAAGCGGCAAAGCAACATCCTTCACCACATAGTTCAACCCTAGCACTGATGTCTTCCTTTCCAACAAACAGACACATACACGCAGGCAGGACAAAACCCGGCTACTCACAGTGGCCGTAACCTATCTCCCTCCCAGGGCTGCCTCCAGTCGCAGGTGATGCCACGGGGTGCCACATGCCTTCGGGTGCAAGCGTGGCGCTGGCAGGACGCCAGTCTTTCAGGACCAGGACTCAGACACGAGTGTTGGTGGGGTGACAGGCTAAAAAATGCTGCATGCACTGTTTTCCAGGACAGACCAGGAACGGACGGGTCGACTTGGAAAAGAGGGGTGGGGGGGTTAGTGAAGAGCAAAAGAGGCGGAGTCCAACGGCGCCGGTTATAGGATTACCCAGATTATCCTTCCCCAGAGATCAATCCCACAGGAACTGTTTGCTGCCCGACTGCTGCACAAATCAGCTCTCCTACCGCCCACTCATCTTGTGTCTCTCTCTCGCTCGCTCTCTCTCAGTGTTGGTAAAACTATCTGTGCAGAGACACCTGTTGTATTAGCAGAGAGGCGTGTCTGACATTGGTCGGGGGGGTATGGCTGGCGTTGGCAAAAGGAGGGGGGGGTCACACTCAAGAGTACAGTGCCACCAGAAGTTTCCGATTACTCCCTCTTAAAAGGGATCAGAGCTGGAGAGCATGGGAAGACAGTACGCCGCTGATGTTCCTCTTTTCCACAGAGGTTTTCATGTGTCAATGACTTTCTGTTTCCCAATATTTCCTCATTTCGTTCTCTTAGTAATAGACTTTCTGTCTCATACGTAGGTTGTATGAATGAAAGTGTCGACAAAGGAGGCGACAGGAAGTGTTTCTTAAGCATATTTTAATTCTCTCTCTCTTCCATCTACCGCAAAACATCTTTCATTCCTCTTCGCA
The DNA here is from genome assembly GCA_039737535.1 of Lagodon rhomboides. NCBI lineage: Eukaryota > Metazoa > Chordata > Actinopteri > Spariformes > Sparidae > Lagodon > Lagodon rhomboides. Next base: position 13,141,596 of record CM077789.1, on the reverse strand, counting down.
ACCAAGAAATAACCGTGCCAGCACGCGCACTTAACGGCTCTGTTGTTTCTGCCTGCGTGAACACTGTAAGTATGTTTGTGTGTTTAGTAAGTGTTATAGCATTCCAGGAAGTCAGGAATTGTCTTTTTCGGTGCGCTAGGATGGTCAGGCAAACACACCGCAAAGTGAAAAGCCAGATGCAGACACGGGCCAAAAATATACCTTGAAGGCAATGAGGAACAAAGCACGACAAAGCCTAAGGGAACCTAAATAAACCGCAAAACCCATACAGGCACGGAGGATTCAACCTTTAGTCTGACTCTGCCAAGACTTCATTTAGCAGAACAGGCTTTTAAAAATAGTGAGAAAGAAAACAAAAGCCTGCAAAAAAAGAAAAAGGAATGCTTTTTCAGTCTTTTCCCTTCCTTCAGCATGTTATAAAGTTTCTTGTGCACGTAAAATGTCTTGAACATTCATAAGCGCGAACTCCAAACCTCCTCCCTCCCACAGAAAACACTGCTTCCAAAATGCTTCACCAGTAGCCCCGCCTTTAATTATGCGTATTCTTGACATCACTACGTCACCATGTCCCAAATTTGCAAAATTACGAAAGTGAAGCTAACTGGAAGCTGAAAAACATGACAGAGCCGACCAGAGACACAGCGAGTGGTGCTGGCTCAGGCGTGCACGAGCCGGCCAATCAGAGCGGACTGGGTGTTCAGGAGGGGGGCCTTAAAGAGACAGGAGCTAAAACAGAGCGCTTCAGACAGAAACCGACGTGTTTTTTTGAGCATTAAAGCATGTCGACCAATCCAAATAGTAACCCAAAAATAAAATAATGAACACGAGTATAGGCATAATATGTCTCTGACAGAGCAAGCATGAATTCTTGGCCATGGATGTGTGTCATATCATTGTCACCTGGAAATAGCCCTAGCCAATAAATGTGAAATTGGCACTGATTTCAGTCCACAGCTGCTCTTTTTAATTTATCCTGCCCCCCTATCGAATGTTCGCCCGCTTTTGAAAGACCCTTTGAAAGATAGCACTAAAAACTCGAGAGGCCCTCCGGAGCATGTGTGCATCTATTTTACTTACATGCCTCAAAAGAGTTTTCCTGTGCAGTGCACCTGCACGAGGCTGGATCAAATGTCTATACAGTGTTTGAAGGATAGCCACCAGTAACCAGACCCCCTGACAGTAACCTGGCAAGAGACTCAGGCGCAACAACTCAAGAAGAAGGGAAGACGGAGGGGGGGGACACTTGCCTTTCTATCAGATTAAAACGCTAAAATAATACAGTCCTTCTTAAATGCATGCTGTGTTATATTAATGTGTCATGGCCCACATAAAACACGCCAAATTAACCCTGAGCCATAATTAGCATTCATAGACGTATCATGGACAATGAAGACGAGGGAGGAGGATAATTGGCAGCCCTAAATTTAGGGTACACATCTGAACTTCTAATAATTTCATTGTCATTTTTGTCAAGAACACTCGTGTCGACAAATTGTAAATCTTTTATATCCTTGAATGAGAAGCAGAGACGCTGCTCGACCGATTTCCTCCTCTCCTTGCCAGCAGTGATTTTTGACAACAGGAAGGACATTATCATGCAACACGCTCGGTCGAGTAGACATTTGTAGGGAAAAGGCAGTGGAAAAAACAAGTGAGTGAACAGCAGAACAACATCACAACAGCAGCGTGCTTGCGTGTCGTATTAATGTGTTGCATGCTTCCAGTTGTGGGCGTGAGAGAGGAGCAGCGCACTCAGAATAGCCAAGCGAGGTTTTGAGCGCGTTCTTTATTATGCTGGATGGGTTTAATGAGATCTGTTGTACTTAGCTGTAACCTGTTGCTGCCATTTGTGCTCCGGTGGGGCACAGAGTGAACAGTGAAGAACTCTGACTGGTTCGTCAAACCAGCGTCTGCTGAGCTATCCTATTACAGGGGCACTACGTAGTTTTGGAGAAGAAATTTAAACTCTGAATTTTAGTATTTACAATATTAATGAGGTGATTATGCAAACTCAAAAATATTTATTTGTTCCATAACTTGATAAACAAGCTGTTCTCAGAGGAAAATAAGGTCCCACGATCACTGGCTGACGCTAGAAAGGTGGCAGGGTCCGCCACATATAAACAAAGTAAAACAGTATGAAATTGTGTTGTCTTTAAGATCAGTTTGTTTATTCAGTTTATTCAGTCATGAAAAGTTTAGTCAATGAAGATCTTTCTCCTCTCAATAAAACGTCTTCCCCCAAAAACTACATAGTGCACCTTTAATGTATAATGTTAGGCTGAGTTCTGTGGTGCCATGAACTTGAGTCTGGGTACAGGGCTGAAAACTGTTTTTTTCCTTACTGATTAATCTGTGTTTAAGTGACTTACTGTTTCGTCTATAACATGTCAGAAAATAGTGAAAAATGCCCAGTACTATTTTCCAGAACTAATGGTGAGCAGCAAACACTCCACAAACTGAAAGATACTCAATACACAATGATACAAGACAGGGAGAAACAGGAAACAGATTTTTCTCGATGGAATGTTACGTGATGTGAACTAATCACATAAAGTCATGGTGACTTGATCATTTGTCAACGGTTAGTAACAGGAATTTGTGAAACATCCTCCTTTAATTCATGGTTCAAAGTATTATTACGAGTAATGAATAAGTTAATCATTACTCAAGTGTATGATTTATATCCTTGTTTAGTGGTACCATTAAATCAAATATAAAAATTGTTCCCTACGCCAAGGAGGTTATGTTTTTGCCCATGTCCATTGTTTGTTGGCTTGTCAGCAGGATTACACACAAACTACTGAATAGATTTCTGTGAAACTTGGATGGGTCTCGCCCCAGAACAGTCCCCATTAACTTTTTGTGCACGTCCAGATAAAAGGACGAATCCAGAAATGTTATTCTCAGTGTCTTTAACATTGTGAGAGAGAGGGCGTTGTGAGATAAGGTAATGTTTTATTGACATTTTTGTTAATTTCTGAGGGAATAATGCATGGATCTTGATGAAAAGAAATCAGGCATATTTAGGTGGCTGGTATCTATAAGGGAGAACAAGTTCATGTGGATCGTAGATCTGGTCATTCTATCTTTAAAATGCTATATTATTGATATTGGATTAGGCTGGATTGAATTAAGGAGGACTGAGTAGTTATGTTTAACATCGTGATTTAACAGATAAAACCCATCAGTCTCTAAATATATATTTTTACTGTTCTACCCAACAATATATGAAGTTCAAATGAGTTCCACTTCGACCATATTTACATGTTAATACATGAATAATAACAATCTTATAATCTATTAATATAGCTGATATAACAATGACAGGCAGGGCCACCGACACACAGGAGGACCAGGTCAGTTGTTCTGGGCCCTTTGGTCAAGAAAGGGCAAAAAAGGGCCCAAACGGCCCCTCTTACCCTTCAGCTAATATGGTGGGGGGCCTTTACAGATTATCTTGCCCTGTGCACTAGCAAAACTATTGGCGGCCCTGCAGACAAGGACCACTCTACATAATGAGTAATGTACTTTTAATACTTAAAGTATATTTTGTTGTGAATGCATTTTGAAGTGGAGTAGGTGAAGTGTTAAATTGAAACAATTTAAATATTTCTTCCGCCACCACACTGATTTTATTATAAGTCAACAAACAGCGTTGCCCCTAGTGTTTGTACCAGTGACAACTGGAAATAACTTTGCTTTTAGAGACACGTGAACATCCGTAGCATTCACTCTGCACCATGATACACCGTCGGGAGAGGCTGGTAATTTATTCGACATTTAATGCACAATGTAGCCACACACTCAGCTGTTATCCCTCGCAATTTATGAAATAACTAAAAACAACCACTGAAACCGACAGATGCTTTAGATCAGGAGGACGTGTAACACACAACGTTCAGTGCGTGGTGAATTAAACTTAGTGTGTGCGTCCGTGCGAGGCACGTATGTTGTTCCTGCACAATTAGCAAAGAAACAGCTATAAACGTCTCACAACCTAACACGGCTGCAGCCTGTGGGCCTTTCAAGGTTCTCTGCTTGATTAAAGCTGGAATTAAATCAAGGCTTTGACCTTCTTCACTAATGACTAATTACTGGCAATTAGCCCAGAGAATGGCCTCCTTCCTTGACGCCCCTTCTTTTCCCTCATCCTGTTCTCACAATTAGCACCCACTCGCACACAGCCAAGACAAGCAGACTCTTCTACACGGACACACAAATACACATACTCAATCCAAAGTGCCTGGAAATAAATATGTTGCACGCGCTGTGTGCTAACGCATGTGTCTGCGCTGCAGGTCTCAAGCTACAGAATTCTTAAACAAATACCTGCAGAGAGCCACACCCTCTACCTGTGTGGTTTATTTATCTCTGCGGGAGTGGGTGGGGGAATGCTCTGTGCAGGGATCGGCCGTTAGAGAGCAGGTTTAATACCGCCAGGACTTCACAGTCAAATTGCACCACCTGCATTCTTTCAAGTCACATGATATCGGGATCTCATTCTGCGGTACAATAAGCTATGCATATATAGGAAGTCCACATATTTGCAGCTGTGAAGTAGTGACTGTGTCCCTTTTCTGTGTGTGTGTGTGTGCACTGGGAGGTGAATCTATGACCCCTGGCGAGTGATGAGAGCTCACATCAACTAGGGTGACCTCTCACTCCACCGCCACCCCCACCCCCCCGCTCCACTTCCCCTTTATTTGGCTCCCCTCACTCTCCCATCCCGTTCTTCTTTCTGCCACGACTTCCTTGAACTGCGAGCTTTCTCACTGTCGAAAGCGGCGAGTGGGTTGCCCGACCTGTCAGTGCGTCTAGGATCGCTTCCACTGACGGAAAATAAAAAATGCTGAAGTGCCGGGAGGAAGTTGAAAAAAGAAAAATGCTGATTCTACTGGGGCAGGCCTGAATCAAACCTGCTGAAACGTAACATGTCTGGGAAAAGCCGAGTGGATCACGAAACAATCGGCAAATAATCACCAGACTGGTTTTTGACTTCACTCTGCTTCACCACTGCACACTAATGACAGGTCACAAAGAGAGCAAATTCATTTGAGAGTGATCGTCTCCCAGTCAAGGAATGAGCTGTATTTATACCCCTGTTTTTCATGTGTTCTGGTGTTTGGGCTGTTGACACTAAAACACATCGTAAATCATAGTTGTGGGCCGCCACACAGACAAAACAAGGACAATTCCTCCTTTTAAATGATCTGTCGGCAGTCGTGTCTTTCACTCAGAAAGCAGCTCGGTGGCTTTAACTTTTATCGTGCTATTGCACCAAAAGATAAGGACTGTCCTCATGTGGGGTTCAACTGATTCAGCTGAATGATCAGTACTTTAAGCTGTTGATCAAACAAAAATTACAAGTATTTTTATTAGCCCAGACTGCAAAGTCGTTGCGGGCTGGGAAAAGCTGCGACAGCATTACTGTTGGACCATAACTGGACAACAAAACCCTTCACCAAAAACCACAATTCCATCAAAATGTTTGAGATTAGTGGTTTTTAAATGGTATCTCTCCATAAACAGCTGGATTAACCCTAAAATATATTGGGAATTTCAATTGGAAATGCGTCAATTACAAACAAGGAGAGAAATATTTCAAAACGAGAATCACATACGTTACAGTCCCCTTTGACTCAATTGAGCCTAATCCAATATCAGACACAACATTTTTTTTTTCATCAAAATCATTGCTAAACTCCCGATCTCGTAATGTAAAAGAGAATGAGGGAAAGGATCCTGGATCAGTCTCTTTATCCAGATTCGCACTGACAGTTAATGGTGACTGTTCTGTGCTTTTTGTGTATATTCTTGCCTACAAACCAACAAATGGACACGGGCCAAATTATAACCTCCTTGGCGGAGGAGGTAAAAGAAAAAAGTTTTACAGCCTGTTTGGTGTAGTTGTAACCAGACAGTATCTTCAGGCCTGCTTGGTATATCACATACTTAACGACTGCTCAGTAACAGCTGATCTGCGCACTGTCTGATGCCGTCCCTAAATCTTAGGATACCAGGACTGTCTGATCAGAGTGAGTCTTTCAAGACGGACATGAAAGACTGTGTAGCCCAGGGGGACAGCTCCGTACACTGTGGGCTTCCCTCTACATGCTCTCACATCCAGATGTCCTCTTCATTCCCCCCGGGAGCCACATTCATTATTGAAACAATTTTCAGCCCCTCCAAATGGTGCCGAGATATCTGCGATGACATAAGGGGGGCTTCAAAGGCTGCGTTTCCTTGTAGTGCCACATTATTAGCTCCTCAAAAAGACAGTGGTGGAGAAGCACATTGCATGTGGTTTGACAATGAGCCTATCTTTCAGGGAGAGAGAGGGAGAAAAAAACATCACATGATAAATGATGCATATAGTGTGTGACTCAGTGGAGCTGAAAGGGCCTCTCAGTGAGGACAGTCTCATTTAAAAAGAAGAGGTTTAGCTCGCAAAAACACAAGCCTGACACTCTCTATGTAGGACATGTACAGTATGTAGCCTACTGCACATGTTGCAAACTCGGGTTAGGGTTAGGAAGAAGCTGTTTCCTCGCCCCTGTGGATTTTAAAGGCTGTCACAGAAATCCTGATAATAGAAGAAAGAGAGAAAAAAAAAAACATCAGCTGGTTCAAGGGCAAAGTCAATGAGTCGGACCAGAGTTCAGCTTTGCTGAGCAGAATCACACCAAGCTGTCATTCAGCTGGATATCAGAGGTTCAGCGCTGACCGGGGCGGCTCTCACACACTCGTCTCCGCCGCACACAGCAAGTTTGTTTATCAGTAGAAAATCCGCCATTCCTCAATCCCGCTTCATGCGTTTCTCCCTGGATCTCACCGCCGTCCCCAGACCAATAAATTGTGCTTCTGTCTCAAACAGTTTAGCAAGAGACGCGCGACAAGCGCCATAAATTACATAAGCGCAATTAAAGTGCCAACCTCTGACCTTGCCTGACCGGCGCAACCACGATCACCTGACTTTTGCATCGGCCGCAGCTTTCGTTTTTACAGTCGGCACAGTTGGGACGCGGTCGTTCGGGCGAAGAGAGGGAGGCACAACAAGCGGATTCACACGGGCAGGAGTCGGGCTGCTGAAGTCCGCGCAACGGGCTCGAGACAACGCCACGAAACAAACGCACTCTGAACCAAAGTCACAACAAAACGCAGCAGCTCGGCGAGACACACAACAGGCTGGACGGGGCGCGACACGGGTCGCTGAGGGGTACTTACTGAGGTGTAAATACGGATCATTACTGTCCATACTGCGCGAGTTGTGGCGTCGATTTCCTACAGTCGGTGCTGCTCCGCATCCCAGCGCATTCCTCTCGCAGCCAGCCAGCCCGACTCAACTCTGCAAGGCGGCTCTACACGGGGGCCCAGCGAGGGAGGAGGAGGAGGAGGAGGAGGAGGGGGAGGAGGAGGGGAGGGGGGGTAAAACAGGGCTTCTCCCAATGACAACAGTGGTCGATATCAAGCTCCAACACGATCATGACGAAACATCTCTCCTGCAGTGACACTGTGTTGCAATATTTTCACAGTAACATGTTACTTTCCGGACAAAAAAAAAAAGGGGGGGGGGGTCGGTTTCAGAAGAGCCTGCCTTTTTTTCTCTTCTTTTCACCAGTCACGCTTTTTTTAAAAAAAAATCTTCCCCACTACTGAAAAAATACACCATTTTAACGAGGACATTATGTATTTAAGATTTAGATAATAAGACGTAAAAGAGAAGTTTACATTTATAATTTTACATTTCTCCTTATCCGTATTATCAGCTCCGATTAATCATCAGATCTGTTTCTGTTTTCAACATGTATCCCATTCATACATATTTGTGTTTCTAAAAAACATTGTTTTTGGTCTCCTGCCGTCTCTCCCTGAGGGGATCTCTCTCTCTCTCTCTCGCTGTTTACCTAGTGAGAGTCCTGGTCTGGGTACCCCCCGGAGTCCCCCCACGCCCCTCTGCTCAGAGTGCCGGGGTCATGTAGGGGTGAGGCTCCCGGTACCTCAGAAGGTTATTCAGGAGTCAAGCCGCACTGAGGCATTCACAGTCTTGAACTGCGGAGCGGGCAGACGCTCCGTCAACGCCGGCCCCGCTGACCACTCAGCGGCGGGGGCTATTCGGGCCGCCCCGCTAATGGGACAAGCACCCCCGGCTCCGCCGTCCATGCAAACAGCGAGCCATAAAGGAGCGCAGGAGGATGCTAACCGAGATGAATGGCATTTTCTCCCCGGCTCATTCTACACTAATCAGAGCTTTTCATTTGTTATGGCCTCACGCCAGCCCCCTCCGCCGCAGCCTCCATTAGGGCCAGATAACGTATAAATTCATTAAAGTCAAAGAGGGACATTAAAATGGCCATTTGTCAGATCTCTCTTTGTGTGTTCCTAATGGTGGCACATGGTTCAAGGCATTGAGATGATTTTGGTAGGGCTCTCTCTCTCTCTCTCTCTCTCTCTCTCTCTCTCTCTCTCTCTCTCTCTCTCGTCCCCTCTCTGGTGCGTCAGGAGAGGGACGTGGGAACTGAGGGGGGACATGTGCGGTTTTCTGCCTTCATGATTTTTTGAAATTCAAATTTGAACATTTTATTATTTGATTTTTTTTATGATGTCCAAAAAATAAATAAAAGAAGACCCTGAACTTATTTTTTATCCTGTCACATTATTTTTGGATATTTTTTTATTTTATTTTCTTTGACTTTCTTTTGTTTCTGCCCAATTACAGCAGAATGTTTGATGCTTGTTGGCTCTCCAGTCCATCCGTCAACTTCGGAGGCCACCCTCCCCTTCCCCTACACACACACACACTCACAGTCAATGAAGCAACCCTTTGCACTAATCCCTTTGTATTCATACCACCATTCCCACCAAACAGTGTCCCAAAGCCTAATCCCAAGCCAAGCAGCAAACCTGGGCCACCTGCTTGCAAGTCACAAAGCAGCTAAAAGGACAACACAAAACCTGAGCAAAGGCGTCTTAAAAGCTGCACTTCACGTGAAGAGCGCACACATATGAATGCACGCATCCAAACACGCACATCTAATCTTTTTTCACTTTCTCCCTCTTCTTGGCTCCCTTCCTCTGTGTCCGTCCTTCTCTGGCTTCGGGATGGAGGTTCTGGCAGCGTCGTCATGGGAGATGGCTCTCTCCATCTGCCTCCGCTGTCATTAGCCCATCTCCATCAGGCTTTATCGGAGGGACCTCGCCACCCCCCACCCTCCCGGACCCCCTTCACCATTCTGACAACCCCTGCCCCCTGCTCCATACATAAGGCTGAGATGATAAGTGTTCCCCCTCTTTGTGTCGGCCGGGATAAGACAATGCCACACAGCACTACAGAACATCATCCATCTCGTAGGTCATCAATCTGGCACACAAAAGATGAAATGTGGCTCGAACTCCCCTCTCTTCTTTGCTTAGAAGGAGCTCGTCCTCCACCTCTCTCGCTCCTTTTCACTGCTAGGTTAGTGGTTCACCAACGGATTCTTCTGCCTTGCGTGGCCTTACATGGGGGGGAAAAGTAGTTAATGCAACTATTCTGAGTATTTCCTAAAAACGCCGGCGCATCATTGCAAATCGCGCAAAAATAAAACCAGACATCATTTCAACATCCACAGTGATAGATGAACTCTGTTTCAGTTCCTCAGTGGAAAAGAATATCTTTATATGGAACGCCTGATTGAAAACAGGCTGTGGATCCATTTAAAATGTCTTAAACTGACACACTAAAAGGCCTCTGACAAATTTACATGGATTCGTGTGGTGGTAAATACTAATTAAAAGCCATGTGTGCCATGAATAACTCCATTTACCTTTTGTTTCTCCCCTTTTCTGCCTAATTAGGTTTACATTGTCTGATCGCCAGCATGGGGCTTTTTGTCTTTGGTCATTGTCTCTTACAGCAGCGTCACAAGTCTTCACTTTATTTACAACCCACTGAGATTTGTGTGTTCTCTCCGAGGACGCCAAGAATCAAAATTACAGACACACAAAAACACAACAAATGCTCTCCGAAAGAAAAAAAAAATATCCCAGAAATCATCATTTAAATCATGCACGACAGTTTAATGGCAGTTAATCCTTCAGTGACATGATTGCTACTCATTACTGGAGTTATTGCAGACAGTTGCTGCTTAATATCATGCAAACCAGTTCCAAACATAACTTTTTGTGTTTTTTTTCGCGGCAGACATTTGTGAGCAGAAGCAGATTTGTGGGAATGATCGTTGGATTCTACTGGACGATGGTGTGCTGTTTTATTTTGCATCTCCCTGATGTGCAGGTAAGGTTTTATCATCTTTAGCCATCATGACTACAGATAACAAGAGACAAAAAGCGTAACTGCCCAATCTCTGTTTAAATGCTTAAACTGGGTTACCATTGGGTGATCTGGCTTTCCTCTACAGGATCTGATGGCTGATCAGTGAACAACTATCTTGTGAAAGTGTCAGAGCTAGGCATGTATTTAAATTGCATGATATGACACAGGATATTTCCTGGGATTGTGTTGACATGATCATCTTTAATCAGTTAAATGGTTCATTTGAGTTGTTTCAAATGTAGGTACTTTTTCCCAGATTGTCATCTTTGTCATATCACATGGCCCAACAAACCATCAAAACGGATGTCACGCTTCAGATAGAAGATTAGAGATACTGTAGCAGCTCTAACAGCAATATGACCAAAGCACTCCATTTTATGCAAATGTCGTGTTAAACCATTCTGCCAACATTATCAGGTTAACCTGGTAATCCGCTGTCCGTGTCAGGGTCTCAGGGGCTTTACACACAATCAATATGATGAGCCCTGAACTGTCCACGGACTAAGGACACCGTCCATGCCATTACCACGCCACTCCAATTGGACACGGTTGCATTATCATTAGCATCAGGACACGTGATACAGGCAGACACGTGGGTTATATTTTTATTTTGAGGCAAGGCCACCTTTGATTTCAACAAGATGCACAGCCACACTGATTTAGGAATAAATAAACATATTGAAGTTACCGGTGATTCATGACATAAGACTGCGTACATTAGTTGATTAGGTTTTATGTTATAGGTGGAGTGCAGATTATAGGCAGATGGTTGACCTCTATGTTAGACTTTACCTTGCTGTAATAAGTTAAGACTGACTAGGGCCTCGTTCTTTTCGCGATGGAACTCAACCAGTCCAGCAGGGAATCAACCGGACCGCCTCAGGTTAATCTCGCAGCGACCTGAAATGCCCACGAGGGATTACTGATTTTTAGCACACAATGTCACTTACCGCTGTGCCTGTGCCATTTAAAAAATCACAAACAAAGTCTTAGAACGTGCTTCATAAGAGAAGCTGACAAAGCTTTTGTTTGTGCAAAAATACACAGCGGGCACGATCTGTAGGTGTCACCATTCCAAACATTTTGTGCTCTGCATGAGAATTCAATGAAATAGGTCAAATTATAGGTGCAGTGACATTTGGATGTACTGATTCAAATTATTCATCGGGTTCAGTCCATCAGGACAGGGTTCACCGAACATTACATATAACTATTATATAACTATAACTATGTATAACTATAGATAGATAAATAGAGGATGTCTACAGTACAGAGGCTTTTATTTACATATTTATACATATATTTACAAAATCTATTGCTCACCTATTTGTTTGTGCAAACACAGTATTTGTACCCATCTTTGTCCAACTATGGTGTCCTTGTTTGGGCTGAATGTCTATTTACTCAATAGCACACCGAGAGCAGGTTAAAGGATAAATTCACCCCAAAATGAAAAAATCGGTCATTATTTATTATTCATTGAGTTATTATTTACTCACCCCCATGCCAATGGGAAAGATAATAGGCTATGTACACCCTGGACACACAGTCAAGTTTGTGCACCCAATTAGGTTTTAGTTTAAGGGTGTACATAAAGTCTTTTAAAATCAATTTGGGATCTTGGGGTTTATGGCGACTTGGATTATGCTCGGCAGGGAGATGTATGGAGCCATTTCATATTTCATTCAGTTGTTTTTGTTTGTTTGTTTGTTTGGTTTTTACAGTTTAAAACAAGTCCCCATCTACTTCAGTTGTTCACTGTTTTGCTGTGAAGCCTTGGGTATGTTTTTTGGACTACAAAATTTCCCCCAACTTTTTGAGAGTGAGTGCCTGGAAAACGACAGAATTTTTCATTTTTTTGGGTCCTATCCTTTAAAATCAGAGTCAAATTTCTTGGCTTACATGGTAAAGAAAAAAAATCTGATTCATTAAGGGCTTGGACTGTCAGTATTTCCAAAATGTTTATAATTATGCAGTTTTTGTATCTTTACCAGATTATAATTTCTATAATTAACCACTCTAGTCATAATCAGTCACACGTTATTCAGCATATTTTACTTCTCCTCCGTTCTGTCATGAACTCAGTGGCATTTCAAAGAGAGGTCAACTTTATAGAGCACAAAACACACCATGCTGCCGAGCCTGCAGCACCATTATGCCGCCTTGTGGCCTGAAGAGGCGTCACCGTCTACATTCTGACAAAACCCCCTGCGTTTCATAATTCACGCTTTGGTCCCTCGGCGGCATCCGTAGATCGAGTGTAAAGTCAGACGTGTATTTTCCTTGTAGTCAAACAGGAAGTTTCCTACCAAACAGTTGAATGATGAACACTCCTATGGACCACCGCTTGATTGTTTCTCGTTTGTCTGAGATAATTAACGTATGAATTCACAAGAGGATGTCATCCGACTTCGAGCTAAACTTCGAGAATCATCGACAGTATCCCGTGATGGACAGCGAGACCGGCACCATCTCCATCGACCAGGGAGGAGAGTGGGGTAAGAGTCGATTAACGCACGTTCTAGAAAGTGTCAGACGGCCAAGCGGAGGTAGATAAATGTGTTGTTGACGTAACAGATATAACCAACTGATAAAGCTGACCATAAAATACACGCTGTGACGAGACTAATGTCTCAGTAACCCTCGCACACACACGTCTGGGGTACAAACTGGCACTCAACTAGCTAACGTTGTTAGCATATGCTAGCTTTAGATGATGTGTAATGATGTAACAGGCTGAGTCTGGATGTCATACAAATAATAAGCAGCACCGTGGCCGGAGACACACACGGTGCACTTGTCTCATACAGACACGTCACTGTAAGGTTCTCGACACATGATGTAAGATTCATAAACTTTGATGAAAGCTTTGCTGCTCTTGCTATGAATTTCTCATGTGTCATATCTTTAATGCTTGTATTTGTAATATGTGTGAAATAGTTATTGCACCTCATAGAAAGGTAAATCTAGCCTAATTCTACCATGGGGGGAAATTGCATTTGCTAGTGATGCTGACAAAAAATAAAAATCAATGTGCACATTTTACCATATTAAACAAGTGAAATGTATTTTGTATTATTGTTTTTAGTATATATTATCATAATTGTTGTTGTTGTTTTAAATAATATTAATAATGATAATAATAATAGTAATGGACCATCATGGGAAGAAGTTAACTTGTATTGTTCTTATCTCATGCTTCATCCACAACTCCTTGCTTGTTTTACAACATGCCATTTTACTTTATTTTTGTTTTATTTTCAGCTTGTGTTTCGTGAGCCTCAAGTTGTATGCTGTCTTGAATATGTTAGTTTTGGTTGTTGTGTTAGTTAGTAAGTTAGTGTAAGTGTACATCATCTGTATTTGGACCAAGTGCTTTGTGTGCATTTTGTTTAAAGACAGAAAGACTAAAAAAGCTCTGCTAATATGCTTCGATGGCTCAAGGGTGTGACTGTTTTTGTCACACAAAATCTGTGAACGAAAGCGTGTCCAAACACTTTCATTGAATGTAGCTGATGAAATATTTTCTACAATCACAAACTGGCTGTGTAGACGGTTGCCTTTGAACAATTGTATTCCTGTTTACAATCATTTGTAACATTTGTTAAATAAGTTAGTTAAAGATGTAATATTGGGTGCATGTAAATGATGTGCCGGTGCACCTAAAAAAAAAAAAAAAGTAAGATGCACAAATGCAACCAGTTTAACAATTTAGTCTAGAGCCTGACTTCATATTCATACGGAATCTTCTAGCTACAAAAAATGTGTTTACAAGCTCCTCTCAATTGCCAGTTCATATCTCAAGTAAATTCTCTCAAAAGCCATATATGACTGCTTGCACTTACTGCTGGGTGATGTACTGAAATAATATGAAACAGTTAAATAGTTTCAGTACTTGTATTCATTTGGTATCCAAAGACATGGTTAGTCTTTTGCTTAAACTGTGCAATGGAAAGTAGTTTGACCTGCCGCTGTGTGCTCTATGCTTGTTGTCACACAGACATTAGCCTGTTTGATGAGCTCGACAACCTGGGAGATGCAGATGAGCTGCTTGAGGCTCTGGAGAACGCTGGCTATGTGAGTAACTCAACCTTTAAATATGCAAATAGAAACTGTCGGCTGAAACCTGAGAGTCTTATATGGAAAGTTTGCAATAGAAATCGGCTCATTGACAGTGGAGCTGAGCTAGAAATGCAGGTGCATCATAAGCCAAGTGGTCGCACATATGTTATGTAAGGTCATGTGATAAAGGCACAGCAGCAGCCCACAAACACTGGTGTCAGCCATACTGTAGGCAATAACAAGAATTTTTACAAGAGTATTATTGGCTGCTTCCTGAGCGTTTGGAGTTCTCCGCCTGCCGTATATGTCACAACAACTTGGCAGAAATGCATCTTGCAGGCAAAAGTTTGATCCCTGAAGATGCGTCCAAGTTGCTCATAGTGTTTGAGATCCTAGTGATCAAATGCATAATGTGTAGACTGCTCACAACACCTTTCTTTCTCCAATTTGCCTTCTGAAAAGGTCCAGTGTTTCAAAAGTTTGTGCTCGGTTTCTCAGGTCAGTGAGGTTCCGGACCTGGACTTTGACATCGACATACCGTCGTGGAATGCGGTGGACACAGGCAGCACCTGCACAGGTACAGCAACACATGTTGACATCTGTGTGAACATGGCTGTCACATAAAGCACCAGTGAGGAAATGAAAATAACAGTATGATTACTGTTGTCTTTTAAGGTCACCTACCTTTTGGAGTGTTTAATAGTGGTACCCTACGTTCTGAGGAAATGTGCGCAATTCTGAAACAATATTCCTCAAATGATTTGCTCAACTTTTTTTCAGTGCTGATCTGACTCTGATACAGGAATATTATTATATTATTATTATATAGACTTGTTTAGGCAGGTATTACTGGCTATCTCAGCTGCAGGCTGTCCCGTGTTATGTTGTGGCAAGAATTCTGGGAAACAAAACAATATGAGGATTACTGTATACATTTGTAGACCTGTTTAATTGCTAATGAATGAATTTATACATTTGTGCAGCTACGTTTTGGCAATGGGTTTAAAACTGCAGTATTGCATATTAATAATTCATAAAAACACCAGACTCTGGATGGGTACAGGTATCTGTGATGTCAGTCCAATATTCAATGAGTGAATAACGTCAGTTTTGGCAGCTCATACCAATATTGGATCTGATCTGTTCCGACTCTGCAAGTGAACCACATTCGCCTGCTGCTGATGAGCCTAAATCTATGACACATTTTCCTTTGTCTTTGTCCTTGTGTATCCAGATGGTGAGGTGAGCGTGGACTCTCTGTCACCTGCCCACACTCTGAGCTCCGTCCCCTCCCCTTCCTCTGTGGAAGCTCTGTCCCCGTACTCCTTACAGGTAAGTCACTGTGTTCAACTCTTTGTCCTTCTCAGTTTTCACCAGTTGACTTGTATTTCCAATGCAAATCTTACTTACTTGTTTTTGGGTTGTGAGCATTTGCATATGCATCCCTTTTGGTGCGCTGTTGCCATCCAGATGGTGTCTCAAACATTGACAGCTGCTCTTTGCTTTCGGATAGCGACACACACATACACACTTGAGACCCTTATTAACAAAAGCCTTAAACACCTTGTCACACTAATAATGTGCTGCCAATCTGAGCTGTGCCCCGCCCCCTCGTTAAGTATAAGGTGCTGACAACTTCACACGCATTAGCATAATTTAGCAGGCAGATGTTTTCGCAGTGTGTCAAAACAAGGACAAGGGTCTCATCTTTGTCTGGCCACAACATTTGTCTGCTAACTGAATCACCCTGACTGAATCCAAGGACACATTTGTCTGCATGAGTCTTTGCATATTGACAAGGACACTTGATTCATATGTTATCTCTTGTGTCCCCACTGCAAATCAAGCGCTGTATAAACTGTATAGTGAAATACAGTACAGGAATCGTATTTTGTCAGACAGTTTTCTATATTTTCCTTTGACATTTGTTGATGATTGATGCAACTTGAAAATAATCTTGCATCTTGTGTTCATCCGTAGCCTATTTGGATGGCAATTACAGGCCTTTGTGCTCTCATGACACAGTTTTGTACTTTGTCAGAGCAGAAGAGGTCAAACAATTTAACCTTTGTAGGAGCTTACCATATTTATCTGTAAAAGTCACTGAACTACAGCCATACTCTTGTTTACTGCTGATCTCTTAAAATATAGCGGTCCACTACCAATAGACATATGACTTCTCTTCTTCCCCGTCCAGGATGAGGCCCTGTCCCCACAGTCGCAGCTCTCTCCTGTTTCATTCTGCTCGGAGTACAGCAGCTTTTCCGGGAACTCTCCCCCAGCTAAGAAAGCTCCAAAGAGGAGCAGCCAGACCACACGAGGTGAGGCTGCAGCATTATCATATAGACATCTGTATTTGTACACAGAGTCCAAAAACCAGGGGAAATTCTGCGCCTGGTTTGTGAACAAAGAGCAAAGACAGATTTCCTTGTATTTACATAAGTCCTGTTTTCTTCTCTTATCTTACTCCTTCCACCCCCGTCCCCTGACACACACCCCAGCCAAACAAGCTCAGCCAGTCAAGAGGCCGATTCAGATTGGCCCGAAAGTTTCCATCCAACCCAAACCGCTGATTACAGCTGTGCCCTTGGCTCATGCAGCAGCTCCCCTGCAGACCAAGACAATCATCATCCAGCCCCTTCAGACCACCATGCTGCCTGTGGTCAAACCAGCTCCGGTCAGCATCCAACCAGCACCCCCTCCAGGTCAGAACTCACTCTGCAACACATTGAGCCACATTGCCTCACATCACACCGTATTGCAGACCTGTGCACTAGATATGTTGGCAAACGGTTTGTTGTTTTGTAGTATTCCATAGGTCATTTTATCGAGGGATGATATGATTTTAGTCATGTTGGTCATTTCTGATGAATTTGGTTGTCGTTCTTGCTTAGACAATAATTTAGTTGTTGTGTTTTGGCCAGCAGAGGGTGCTTTAACCTTAGTTTTTGCTCAAAAGTGAACTTTAGTTCTCACTCCGCCTGCTGCTCTGGTCAAATAATGAGAAGTAAAACATACTAAGTTGGGAGGTCTTTCCTTTTTGTATCCAAAATATGTACAAATCAGCCATCATAAATGTGCAATCACGACATTTTGTTTTATAACCACACATATAGCCAAATATTATTTATGGGCTGCTGTGGGATTTTGTGTGTTTCGTGCATTAACGTCATTATTGTGTTGTTCTTGTGGTTCACCAGTCTGGTCAGCTCTGTGTGTTACATCAGCAGCACCTATGCCAATGTAAATACTTATGTCATGGCCTGGGACCCAAGTGGGTGGAGTATCTGACCTCTTTTAACTTGAGTTTGAACTCCCTGGTAGCAGCCAAGTTGGCAAATGGCGAGGGCCAAGACATCTAAGTTTAGGACCCCAGATGGAAGTCAAGTCAGGCCTGCTCAGTGTCGTGAATTAATATCTTAACAATAGTTACAGCTGAGGAGTGAGCCCTGTGCAACACGGCAACCGAAGAAAGAAAATTGAGGTATTTACTGAAGGGTTCACATTTTATAGAGTCTGACGTGGGCAGTCATGGAACAAAGAACAACAAGGCTGACAGGTGTTCCTGAGACTTTTAATTTCTTTTGACTTTCATCCTCATGAATTCTTCTTACAAATGGTGAGCATGGGCACAAGACACAGGGTTGGCACCACACACATTCATTAGCAGGACCGGCTAACACTTCTACACAATTAGCACTGACAGGATGTTTAGAGTTGGAGGTGAAGGTTGCTGGGTCAGTGTGAGGAATGGTTCCTGGCACACTCTTACTGGGCAGGGTGGGCTTCACTCTGCCAGGCCCCAACATGAACAGGACATTTATAAACATGGACAATGTCTTGTTTTGTTGAGGTTTGGCTTGTTTCTTTATTTCAGGCCATTTGAACATGGGCACATATGCATGTTGATGTGTCCATGCATATAAAACACACACCTCTGTGTTTGGAATGTGGAAGTTTAAGACCACAGGTCGAGGTGGTAAACATCTTTTCCACCTGTACTTTAAACACAGAGAGTCCTGTTAAATAGAAGAGGTTAATGTAGGTCACCAGAGGTGAGGGGGGTTCAAGGAGCTAGACTGTACCACCTGCAGCTGGAGGCTGTTTCCACAACTGACTGATGTGGTTTCCAGCTTGTATAAGATATTAATGTGAATATTTTTGTTATGAAGACAAATGTGGGATGAGACCATAAACACAAGAAACTGACAGACACACATAATCACATAATCATACAGTAAAAATATGATTACAGTTTAACTGAGACCTGTAATTTTAAAATGCCTATGTGTTGTGTTCTCAGGATGTCCCATAGTCCTGTCTCAGCCGAGCCAGGTGCTACATATCCAGGCACCGCAGGCTGTCACCAGCAATGTGGTCACCATGCCAGCGCTCAGACATGACAGGCCTGTCCCTGTCCCGGCTCCTCCATTGGTCTCTGTCGCACTTCGAAGCCCTTCGTCAGACGATGATGTGAGTCCCGTTCACACTCTTTATCAGAAGTCTCCCTACCCGTTAGACTGTTGAACTGCAGATATGAGAGGATTCCATCTACACGTTGAACAAATGAAAGGTTGTTTAGCGAAAAATCAAGTCCATAGCTCTAAATGGTCAGGTGATTGCGCAAACAAAACATCAAAACGAAAACAATCATTGACATCCTTGTCAAACATCTTCTCTGTGCACACATGACCCTTATCAGCACCACCCTGATTCATCTGCTCTGAGTGGAAGAGTATCTTTCTCTGCTTTATATCTCACACTCTAATCTGTGGGGATTTTTGCTCACAAGCTCCTTCTGAGGTCAAACCCTTTAACTTTCTGCCTTACTAAGAATGTGTCCAAGCAATTTATTAGACAAGGCCTTTTAACAGGACTTCCTTCAAGAGTTGTGTTTGTGTGCATAGACATGGGAGGACTCGCCTGTGTGCACTTACAGGCAGCTGCACGCTAGTACGTCGTCGCATGGACATGTGCACGTCGTGCACGCACTCGCCCATTAGGTAACTATGATGATGTGGTTGCCATGTTCACACATGGACTGGAACCTGTCCAACATAAACTTTTTTGTTTTTCATCTTCCCTTATTTTTAGTATTTATTGTAATTTCACAAACCATTAACTTTAATTTCTGCGTAACATGTGAAAATAAAGTGTTGAAGTAAAGCGTTTAGCATTTAAGCGTTTGTATTTATGATGGTGAAAGTTTCCACACTGAAGGAAAAGTTACATAAAGACACAAATAAAGCCTCAAGTGAAAAAATAACATGAGCATTTATTTCTTTTAGGCAAAACAACATCAACTTTAATGATTTTTCACTTTGTAATGGAAAAAAAAAATCTTCTCAACTGAGGGTAAGACAAGGATGCAGCTGCACGCTCAGCACGCACCATGACGTATTTTGTGGATTGAATTGTTTGTTCCTCTTGTACTCATGATAGTTCCTTCATTTAATATGTAATTAAATGAGTCATTTTTTTGTAAATAATGTTGATGGTCGCCAGAATAATAACCCCGGAAACTCGATGGTTTTCATAGAGCCGCAAACAATCCACAGATGATCATTGTTGGCCTCCGCTTTGTTTGCACCTGTGGGGTTTGATTGGAACGATGTACGTTATGTAATTGTAGTACAGACAGCTTGAATGGTGTCATAGAGGACATTACTCTGACTGAGGGTGGATCTTTCTGTGTGTTGCATTCAGGGGTGATGTCAGGACAGCTGCAGTGTACAGAGGGACATGCAAAGTGAACACAGTATTTGTCCATTGTGAACTCATTTCTGTTAGGGCTGTGTAATGACAGCACAGGACAATATAGAACTTTCAGGGAATCTTATGAGGTACTATTAAGAGCAGAAGGGACTGCCCCAGAGATTTAAAAGTTCAATCAGTTCAGTCACAATCAAGAAAATTCAATCACAGTATGTTTTGTCCATGGTTCAAGCTTGTGGTCTCTCAGTAGAGGTTCCCATTTTTCATGCATTTCTTGTCTTATTTTTGGTGGGAGAGGGTTGTTTTAAAGACCTGGGGCTGGTTTTTGGCCTGTTTATCTGATGATCTTCTTGTTGCTGGAATGAATTGCTAGTGCTGTTTCTGCTAGTCTGAATCGTCAGCCTCTGTTGCAAGTCAGAGAGATGCCGTGACTTTCAGCAACGTCAGTGTTGTTTCAGGCGTCGGCCTCCCCGGCACAGCAGTTCCTGATGACTTGCTCTCAGTGAGTTGGGAAACATGTTCCCACCCCGATTTCTTTTCTGTTTGTTTTGTTCTTTTTTTTTTTTTTTGGAGCAGAACTTTCACATCCACAGTGTTTTCTCATTTGCCTACAAGCTCTGACGTGGCGGTGAAGCATCATTGTTCATAACGGTAACTTTATTTAATTAGGGAGAACCATGTGTGTCACATTTGTGGAATGTCTCCTAAATCAACTGCAGTGATTTCGGTGGTGACACTGGGACGACCACAGAAACTGGATCCAGTTTTCAGATATTGTCATCTCACCACTGCATGGCCCTGATGCCATGCCTACGAATGTGAAAAGCATTAGTCATAATCTAATGTCACGATGTTCTATTTTACCCATCGGCGAAATTTATTTCGACATTAACGATGTTTTCCATCAGGCTATTTTTAATGATTAACCTCAACTGCAATTTCACAAGTGGTTGTTGTTTTATAAAGGGTAATGGCTGACCTCTGGCTGTAAAAATAGTCAGCCCCCGAAAAAAAGGGCCTGAGAGGAACTTGTCCAATTATCACGGGTAGAATCAAGTCTGGAGAAGCAGTTTTTCATGCCAGACCTCGAGAACAATGTCGAGGAATTCCAAACCCCAGAGGCCAGAGCAAACACGCCTCTCGGCCACTTGTTAGGGTAGCCGAGTCAATAAAGTTTACACAAGGTGATTAAAGGGGAGGGACTGTATGCATTAATTGTGAGGGGGAATGAGCTGACACCTCCACTAATTTCTCAAGAGAGAAGAGTGGAAGTTTTGGTAACCCTTTCTATGAAGTCCACGTCTATAACGCATTATTAACATATTGTGTTTGAATGTACCCATCGTGCTGCATAATCATAGTTATAAGTCATCATAAATATTCATCATGCTTTATACCAATAATCATAACACATTATAAACCATGACTTACAAGGCCAGTTATCATTGCATTATTATTGCTGGTCACTAACTATTTTTTCAAGGATCATATTGAATTAAAATTGTCATAGTAATACATAAGTCATTTTAAGTTTGTAGTCTCTGCAACTGAAGGTCTCTTAATCTGAACAAGTGGTAGCATGGGATCGTGGGGGGTTTTGTCATTTATTATTAAGATACCACTATTGCTAGTTTTACCTGACTCGGGCAGAAAATTTCACGGACAACGTAATGTTTTAAAGTGTTAGTCAGTTCCTTCCACAATCTCCCAATCATTCCTCGAATTTACTGCGACATGCGACCAAATGACGCTCACCGTTTAGTTAAATTAAATTTGCATTTCTGTGGGTTTTAAATATTCTTTAGGTTTCATAATAATGTAAGTTGCGGATGATGTTTAGGATAGTGTAAGTGCAATACTCAACATGAAATATAAAAAGATCTATTCTTTTTGTAGACATTTTAATGACATTGTACTTCTTACATCTTCGAACTGAGACTAGCTAAATGGCGGCATTGGTGAAACAATTAAAATCAGTGGAACAGTAGTACAAGTTGAGAAGAGTCATAATATCTGTGACCCAGTAACGTCACTTATACAGCGATATCTGTCAAAAGTTTGCTAGCATTAGCCACTACAGGCTAACAAGAAGATTGTAGCAGGCAGCAAATTGTATTAAAGTAAGGAAGGGTTTGTTTAAATGTTTATGAATTCAGCTTTTTTTATTTGTAAGAAAGAGAATGTGTTGTTTCCTCCTTCTAAAGTGACATAGTCTTCCTTTTGTTGGGCTTTTCCTGACACACCGAGAAGCTCTCGAGCCACGTCATGCTGTGCGAGTGTGTGTGCTAGTGTTCGGACGCGCCGCAGCTGTGTTCACTTTATAAGCTCGCTGCGGTTTGGCTGCAGCTCAGTGGTGGGCCGGGGGATCTGTAAAATGCCTGTTAAAGATGGCATGCTAGTGCCAGGTGTGACTGCATATCGTATCTACAGTATGTCTGAGTTTGCCACTGTTCATGCTTACAGTACTGTATTTGGGGCTACAGTTCACCTTTATAAGCCGGGGCATTAAACGGCTGCTAACGATTACACGCTTCAGACAGGTGCGGTGCAGGACGAAGCATTTGCGACAGCTGTAAACAGCCATCAGGGATTGGATCGCTGTAATGCAGTGAGCTCCTACACGACCGGGGATTTAGCTGTGTATGTGTGTGTGTGTGAGAATGAAAAACAGCAAAGCCTGGAACTGCAGGCCTGCTTAAGTGTCTAGTTTCCAAATTGGACTGCTCAGTTGAATTGAAGAAAAATCACCTTGAGAGACGTCCAGGGTTGACACAAGGGAGTTTGATTACTGCCATCTCAGCTCTCTGAAGCATGAGTGGAGATTGTTCAGGATTCTTCTCTGTTGACTCAGGGAGAAGGCTATTGTTGATGTCAGGGTGTAACAGCATGGTATCTTATTGATTAATACGAGGCTCTTAAGTTGAATAATTCATCATATGATGAGTTGAAAACCTGTTCAACATTTTAGCTCCCTGGACTTGGAAAATTGAATGCAAGTGTGAATTTTTTGACTTGGTACATCCCTTAAAAAATACCACGGACTGTATAATACATAATAGCTGACAATATTTGGATGACATTGGGGAGCTGGGGAAGATCTTGATTGGATCTGACTGAGAATCTGAGGACAGGCCGTGGTAGCCATGCCCGGATATCCTGCTTTATGGTCGAATCTTAGACCCAGTCCACGTGTACATATTTATTTTAGGAAATATCGTTTTTAATAATAATTTACAAAATGAACATCATGCTGTATTAAAGAATACTTGAAATAAGCAATTTTCTCATAGACTAACATAGAATCCGACTTCTTTCTGAAACCAGTTCTCACTTTTCAGACCCAGAAGTTGAGTCCACTTATGATACTGTTTATGAAAAAATGCCATAATACAACAAAGCAAAACAGCCGCAAGACATTAGTCAACTAGACCAATATGCTCGCTTACTTTTGCTCTGCTTCTACATGTTTAACCCGCAGTGCTGAAAGCAGAATCGGTTAAACACCATGTGGATTTCAAAATGGAGATTTAGGAAATTGTAGTGCCTTAAAAGGGAAATGCAACAAGAATTCAACATCACAGGTTGACAGTTATTTCACCTGTGGAACGCATGCCACATTTATTGGGTGTTTATTACCTACAGTAAAATCAGGACACGTTTTCACCCGAACTTGTGAAACTCCCCTCCCATTTGGAGGGGTTAATGGTTCATCACACACTTCCTCCCGGAGTAACCCTTCAGATGCTGAATGTGAGCCTTCGACAGCAGCGTGACAGGAGGGCATGCTGGGATGGGTTGGCTTTTTCTTTTCCCATCAGCACTTTAATACTTTGAGTTTGGACCAGCAGCCCTGTTTCCATCTGTTCAAGTGAGGTTAATTGAGAAGTGCCATTTTGTTCCCCCCTGCCCCACATTTTCCTCCTCAGCCTCATTTTGGTGGTGATGTGAAGTTCCCCCTGCTCTCCACTCCCTGGTAACTGCTTACTTTCAGCGTTCCCAGGCTCAGGCTAGTGGCACGGCTCCCAGTTTGGGCTGGGAGACAGAGGGGTTTCTCAGGAGACAGAACACAAATACAGGGATCCAAATAACTTAATCACCAGCGGGGCCATTAGGTCCAGGATCTTAGAGACTTACCCCGGCGTTTGTGTTTGGAGAAGGGCAGTAGACGGGTAGCTGGGGACTGGTTGGTCAGTGATGGTGTTTGGATAGTCATCACAGCCATGGGTCATGTTAATTTGCGTGGGGTCATGTCAAGATATTTGCTGTTTGGGTTTGCGTGCAAAACTTTGTTTTTCGGTTGTCACCTCATCGACCTTGAGTGGATTGAATCCCATTGGTTATCCTTACTGGAGACGAGCTGTAAAACCGCTCGTTCTTGTTTATTTATTCACTCATTTATTTATTTTTACACATGTGTCATCATGTGTTTTGTTTTCGCTTGCCTTTTCTGGGATTTAGACAAAAAACAAATGGCAATTGTTTCAGTATCTTTGGCCCTGTCTGCTTTCACATCTAGAGGCTGCTTGAAAACCGGAGGGATAAGTTGTTGGACTCATGGCTCCAGTGATTGGCACATCTGGGTGAGGCCGTCTGCATTACCGCCATTAACTGGGTTGAAATGCGGATCAGAGCGGTGATACTCTCGCCATAATGTGACAGTCAGACGCTTTCTTTGTATGACTGCATGCACTGAACCATGGCGTCCTTACCATGACGGTTTGGGATGAATACATGTACCGTTACATCCCTAATCCAGACGTCGAGCATAAATAGTTCCTGTGTGCTTATGTGCCTCAGATGTGAGGCCATTTGTCAAAGCGTGACACACTTCGTAAACACATCCTTCTTCACATTTAGAACAGAGGCATGGCAGGCGACCTCTGGACCTCTCAGAGGGTGTCAGTGTAAATATTTTCAAGCAGAAGCTTGATCATGTGCACTTAACGGCTCTTTGGGGCGATGTTAAAGCCATGATTTGTTGCAGAGGTGTCATTAACCATGCGACACATCTTGAACATGTTTATTTACTGTTCTATCACCGTAGTAAACCAGAGCATCAGAGGCTGGCTGAGGTGTTCTCCCCGCTGTGAATAACAAAGTTGACCCTGGCTTTTATGTAGGAGCCCCCCTCTCTTCTTTCAGGTACTTTCTCATTATGCCATCCATCTTTGAAAAGAGGGACACTGGCATGAGAAAACGTACCACTAGAAACACCTGTCGAGCCAGCTTTGGCCTTTGGTCCCCACTTTGGGCTGCCCTGCTCTACACACTAGTTTGGGTGGTTTCACAGAAAAAGATTTCTCATGAATGAAAGCCACTTTAACCATGCATCTCATAGATAAACATGATGTCACACTAGTGAGAGGAACCCATGATCTACAACCCAACAGGTGGCTCAAGGAGGCATTTCATTGCATTCTTACAACAACCACACGCCTCTCCTGTTTGGTGTCAAGTGGACATGACATGGGTGATGACCTGTGTCATAACATTATTCTTATGTCTCTGTTTCTATCTTTCTCTCCCCCTCCCTCCAGTCCAAGATGTCCCAGAGGCAGCAACGCATGATAAAGAACCGCGAGTCGGCTACCCTTTCTCGGAAAAAGAAGAAAGAGTATCTGCTCTCGCTGGAAGCTCGTCTGAAACTGGCGTTGTCTGAGAATCAGGCACTCAAGTGTGAGAATGGCAACCTCAAGAAACAGCTGGAGGACATGCTGAGTGAGGTGAGAGGCTAGAAGCAGCTGCCCTGCTAATACAGCCACACAGTCTAAAGAGAGCAAGTCTAGAGAGTGGTCCTTCATTGATTACTCATTTATCTGTGATTTGTAGTTTGTGATTTAATGTAACACCTTTCTTCTCCTGCAGAACACATTACTAACTGCAAAGGCCCCCAAGAGGAGAGCCGTGTGTCTCATGGTGGTGCTGGTGTTCCTTGTGCTCAACGTTGGACCAATGAGGTGAGCATATGACACATAATGTATGATTATGGATCTGTCTATGACTTTAACTGTTCACACATCAATTTAAAAGCAAAAGCGCACTGATGCAGATACTGTGGATGGAGGAAGGTCCCTGGAAACTGTAACATGTTTTGGACGCACGAGAGTTTAAGTTCTGGAGGCAAACAAACGGGAAGCCTCATGACTCATTGTGGGAATTTCGCCTCTCATCTAAGACATTACGCAAAAATGTTTATTGAAAACATGCAGTGCAGAACATTTCCCATTGAAACAATGTGTTCACACAAACCTGCTTCACCCCAAGATAATTAACACATTGGCCTAAAAACTTAAGCTGACGTTGACTCAGTCTTTTCCAAAGGTTGAGCTAAGGCTTGTTTGTGTATCACATGAATTCACAGCGATCACCCTTTAAAGCTTTGAGCAAAATAACCTCAATTCAACAATCGCGTGTTACAGTCCAGAATAATGTCGTCCAGTAATGCACATACTGTACAAGTCCTGATGTAGTTGGTAAAGAAGTTGACGACTAATATCTCATCCGGGCCAAGTGGCTGTTGTGTGTGTATTCCATCCCTCTGTAGTTGGTGCCAGAGTTTATAGGACTATGTGACTAATGGGTGAATAAGTCTCTGGACAACCTGATGGGTTAGGCGGAAAGTAAACATTTACCATTTGCAAGTGAAGAAAAATCATTTCAGGCTCCAAAAGAAGTATAAGACATTTGTTTATGGCAGTTTTTCTCATCTCTGCTTGTAATATTAACAACGGTGACAAATTAAGATGAGTTATGTAAAATTACACGCGGGAAAGAGTGCCGATTCCACCCATTTTAGCAGATGGAGACATTGTGTAAGCTCACAGTCCACCTCCAACCGTAATGATGTATTCTCTGTTCTCATGTTATAAAAATGTTTGTTTTCTCCCGAGAATATTTTTCTCCTCGGAGATGCGAGCGTCTACTTGTCAGATTTGTTTGCTTTGTAAAGTCTGGATGTGCTCCGTGCTGGGAATGTGTTCACTCTTTATCTCTAGAGCTTTAACATGAAAAACATTTCCTGGGACCCATAAATGAGTTTGCTTTCGCGACTTGAATGGTTTTCGCAGCACCTAAAGGCTGTCTGTGTCTGTACCTGTGCTCGCATCTGTGCGTTTTGTGTCAGGGCTTTCCTGTGGAATGCGAAATATGCCTGCTTTTGAGGTCGGATCCCTTTGAAATGAAAATGCCACCCAGTGTAGTAATACCACTGAAAGAGACTGTGTGTATTTTTGCTTGTGTGTGTGCCCCGGTGTGCTTTGGGTTATACAGTCTAGATCAGAGTTCAGATTCTGCTTGTGGCTAAAAAACGAAAATCCCTCCTGTGCGCAGGATGTGGGATACATGGAATTTGGCGGCGGTTTCAGTCCAGTACCCAGTTCTTCTTCTCCTGATTTGTCCTGACTTGACCTCACCTGTCTCCCTTCCTCACCTCACCTGTCCTCTGTTTCATCAGTCTGTTTCAGGGCGGCTCCAAGCATGAATTTTTTTCCCCGCAACCCAGCGGCAGACACCTGTTGGGTTTCTCCCCAGAGCCAGAAACAGAGGCCGTGATGGGCTCCGATCCCCTCAGCAGTGGCCCCTCTGAGATTGCCGACAGGTAATGAGCTCAACGCTCCACTCCCGACACCTTTCACAACACGACACCATGTCAGCGGACCAGGATGCACCTGTGCCGGGGCCGAGTCCGAAATCGTACAGCTCATTACGGCACGTGTAAACATGTGCGCCAGCCAGTGAACAACTCTGTCCAAACGTCTACCTTTAAAATGCCTCCAGGCCTCTGGCTAGTCAGCCAGCAGTTGTGCCTTGAGTAACAAGGTGGGAAATTGGGGTCAGGCCTTGTTTGACATTGCCAGTAACAGTTTATTTTTCTAAAGGTTTATATATTTTTCTTTCTTTTTTTAAATGCAATAGAGCCCCAGCAGTCTCATTTGTAAATTGCATAAATAACATTCTTGTTTGGTACATTACCTGCAACCCCATGTCCTGAAAATGATGTTTTGCAAGGTGGCCAGAATGTCCGACGTCTGCGTGGCATTGCCAGCCTGTGTTTTCTCAGATCTCTGTGTAGGGTATGTTACATGTTAATGCATACCATTCAGCTCTCGTATCAGGTTTCCCCACCAGCATACAGCCAACGCAGGCAGGAAGGAACACATTAGCCTTTACAAAAGGGGTGACAGCACCAAATGCAGCAGAGGGGAGGATGACGGGGGAGATATGCAACCTAATCTTCGGGTCCCGCTGAACAGGAAGGTGTGTGTGCGGGAAGGTTAATACGGGCCCCTCGGTCAGACTCATGATCAGGCCCCTGCAGTCTGACATGTCGTCTCGCCGCACCATTTTCAGAGCGTTTGGAGGCGGGAGTGCGAGGCGTAGTCGATGTGTCGGCTCTGATCAGGGGGGCCCAGGGGAGGTATTACCTCGGTGGCAGACGTTTTGGTAACAAGCGCCCTGCAGGTGGGCACTGACTGTGGACAGTCTACATCATCGCCCCGAGGAACATAATCATTCATTCACTGAGGTCTAACAGTTGTAATTAAAGTCACAGTAACGTCTGAGGAGGAAGTCATTCACTGAACTCTGCTGCTAATCCATAATGTTTGTGAACCCACCTCGTGGTGACCCTGACTGTTGGACTGTTGTTTTCATCTGTCATAATCAGACTGGATTTGAACCTACAGAGTGGGAATGCTCCCTTCTCCGTAGCATGTTCGATCATTCTGAGTAGCTTGTAGACGTATCGCTTCAGAATCTCTGCTTTTCCCTTCTCAGTGTTTTTGTGCCTACATTCAGCAACTGCAGCTTTACCACATCATCTATCACATGTCACGTATCAAGAATTTGAATGAATAAAACTTATTAGTGACCCGTGTAATTCAACAACTGTCCCCACATTGAAGCCCCACTGGGTTTTCTTTTGGTGCCGTTTTTCTTCCCGTTACTCAATACTGGGTGTTTCACCTCCGTCAGTAGGCAAGCAGCCATTTTGGCTCTCAGATTGCATTCAAAGCATATTCCCAACATGTGGAAAACATTTTTAACAGATATTACGTACTTAAGATTGATCTGAGAGCATCTGAACAGCCTTGTAAAGTTATCACTTTCCTCCTTGTTTAACACTCTCTGTCTGCTCTTTCTTGTTTGTTGTAGCGCTGAGGATAAGGCCCTGATGGTGGTGAAGGACCCCATCTTCCTCAGGCCATCTCCTCCCTGCCAGCCTCCTGTAAACAGGACCAAGTGCTTAGAGTAAGTTATGAAACATACTTTTCTCCTTTCGCACGGATTACTCAGATCCTAGCTTATATGTAAAAAAAAAAAAAAAAAAACATATATATATATATATGTTGATTGGCAGGTTGGCCCATGAGCTGAGGGGTTGGGTCCACCGTCATGAAGTGCAGCAGACCAAATCCAGGCGCATGAGTAACAGCAATCACAAACCCACCAGGACCATTCTGGTAAGTCCCAGCAGCGTGTTCTGGAAAATAGGAAAACACGTCTAATGGGCCGTGCAGAAAAAGAATGCGATGTTCAGTTTTTGCAGTAAAGCTTAAAAACTAAACTTCACATGAATTAAGGTCATTAATTCAGCAGAAAGGGATTTTTGGCAAACCCAAAGCCTCTCTTTCACCACTGTTTCACCTCCCCTCACACCTTCCCCTTTTTCTGCCTCTCATTTCTCTTTATTGGGCCGGGTTTAATCCGGCAGCCCTGAGAAAGTAAACACAACACTTAGAGGGGGGCTGTAGGATTAGTGCCCCCTGCTCCTTTTTTCCATAATTTTTTTCAAAATCTGTCAGAGTTAGTCTAATCCGCTCGGAGATGCCCAGTTTGTATATAACCATTCTTCATTTTACTTTAAATAGAAGTGTAGATGTGTTTATTTCTCACCTGTATTTAGCCGTTTCAGCCCTACCGACACACAAGTCCTCCCATTATTTCAACATATGGAACCTTACAATGCTGATCGTTGTAAACTGTAGGACAGGAATGTGGGCACGATGTTATGGAATGATGTTCAGTTATAAAGTTTTGAGTGGAGCCTCTATTTATGCGTCAGATGTAGTTGCCAAGAGTTTATCCTGCTCTCTCTAATGGTTAGTTGAAGCGAATATAAAGAGATTATAGCTAATTCTCTCTCATTTTTTCCCAACAGAAAACAGAGAATAAGGAGGCTGAGAGTGCCCAGATTGTGACCGTCCAATACACAGATACTACAGAGGAAAAGTGAGTAAAGGCCCGTCGCAATGTATTTGTCTCAGATTCACGCAAGTTTGTTTCTCACAAACAATTCCCATTCCATTTTAAAAGCTGCATTGAGTCTTTTTTGACAGCTAAAGGGCGGAACACTGTGTAGATTTCAGAGCAAATACACTGTCACGTCTACTTGTGCGGTAAAACAATAACGTGTTGTAAAGTAAAACCGTGAGCTGGAATCTGTTTAGAGCTGCAGACGGGAGTGGAGCCGATCAACACAAATAGGTTGTGTAAAGCAAGTGTAGACATAACAATACATCACAATATAACAATACATGAAATATACAGTTTATGTTTTATTGTTGCAAAATTGCGTTTGACCAGACTGGGTCCTGAAATAGAACTTATAACATTATGGTTTCTATTGCAGCAGTTTTGGCGTTTGCCAGCTTTTTGAGTTTTTACAATCTGATCGATTTATGATGCAGTGATTTTAAAGCATGACCTTTAAAATACACTGCTGCTGAGGTCTGGCGGTCAATAAGAGCCTTTTTTATACTGGAGTGCACTGTGTAGTTTAGATCAGACAGATGGAGTGAATAGTTTTTTGGCCACTTGCAGTTTTTTTTCCAAGTTGTAAGTCTAGAAGGCCATGAAACGTCCAACGCTGCAGGACAAAGGAGGGGAAATCAGTTTCAGCAGTTAACCTCTGCAAGGCCACCGTTTAGCCTGAATTTGAATTTCAAACTTGCCATTTCAAGCATGACACCTTGTACCAATGTCCCAGAGAGATAATAGGTTACCCCACACAGTAGTTTTTTCTTTTTTGGTTTCATCCTCATGTCTGTGACCGCCCTTTACAATACATGACATGCAGCTTCCTCTACAACCGCAAAAGGGTTTATACTACTTTTTTCATATATGCAGTAGTACTGCCTAAGAACTGTAAACACACTGATGTGTAATTGGTGGAGTTGCCCTGTAATTATTGATATTTTCTTGATTAATTGGCTAGGTTACAAATAAGGATATAAGGATAAATACCCATCAAAATTTCCCTCAGCCTGACATGATGTCATCTGAAGAGGATTTGTTTACTGTCGTGTAAAACAAGGTCGACGAGTAGCATGAGACAGACATATCAGATAATCTTAGTGTTTTGATAAAAATCTGATATTAAAACTGTTAAAGAATGTATTAATTACTTTTTTTTGGCCATATTTGATTGAGACCTTCCCCGTCTCTCTCGGTTGCCTAAACAAGTCTAAGGATGATTTGTTTAAGTTGTTTAATGCTGCTGGACTGTGGATTCCCTTGTGAAGGACTGCCAACGTCCAAATGATGTGACCCCCTGCATGTTCTCGAATGCTTCATCTCGGTGCCTCTCTCCGCTCCACTAACAGAGAGCAACAGTCGTTGACTAACATAAAATAACGACCAGCTTCTAGTACAACACAAAAGTTCCACAGCGCTCCTTTTTAGATAATTTTATTCACATGAAATTTGCCAAAGAAGATAAATTTCTCTGGCAAAAAACATTGATTATCAGCACTCGACCAACCCTAACCCGAACCCTAAACACCAACATTGTTTGAATCTGTGTTTCTCCAGATTCGTGAAAATGTTTTCGTGTTTTTCCCCATATTTGTCTGTAACCTTGTTACTCTTTATCAACAGGAACCCTAGCAACGAGCTGCAGGTATACTACGCACCTCATCACACCTACAGCGACTTCTTTGATGAGATCCGTCGCCGTGGCGACACTTTCTACGTCGTGTCTTTCCGAAGGGTAAGTTCGTTCCTTCACAATGTCTCGAAAGGGGAAATGGGTGCCGGCTCGCACACAGTGTCTGACACACGGCTGAAATAGTCCACATAAAGTAGAATTAAAGGGGATTTCAATCGAAGTTTTTCACAGCTCAACGCTGATTTCATTTCATTTTTGTCTGTCGTGAGATTTCCTTCTCCCAAACTGGCCTTTAAAAAGCGACAACTTAATTACATGAAGCGCAACCTAGGAATCATTAACTCTATTTAATAAGTGTGTCGATTTGAGAGAAAAGTGCAGGGTGGGGGAGGGGATGACTTCTACATGCCTAAGGGTGTAACTACCCCTTTTCAGTCCAGTTTCCTTGGTTCATTTGTAATCATCAAGAACGTGTTTTAGATCTTAGGGCATGAGACCAAATGTCACTGTTCATCTACTTGGTCTTTATTCATTTGACAGTTTTTCCACATTCGAGACTCTGAACCTGTTTTTACTTTCCCTTCTTCATATGATTGATCTTGGACATCATGCTCAGAGAGAGTTATTTGATTAGTTTGGGTTTGTGTCTTTGAGTGCTTTCCTTTCTTTTCAAAATATATTTTTATAGCGCCCCTAATCATGCGTCCTTTCATTCTTAAGCTCTAACCAAACAAAAATGAAATGAATATGCTGTGTGGGGGGAAACACATTACAGTTTGTGTTTTGTTATGATAGGAAGCGTCTGCTCCATCTTCATCAGCTGTGCCAAACAACGCTCATTTACTTGGTCTGAAATGAAGATATGTTTCTTACTAAAAACACATTTGGTCCCTGTTCCAAGCGCATATGACACTCGGCACCTCAGGACACTCTGGGCGACGTTAAGCCCTTAAATCCTCAGGATTACTCAGTGGGGTGGGAGTTTTGAAGCATGTGGTCAAAGATCAGGACCTCTCGTCACCAAGCAAGTCACAAAGGTTTGGCTCTGAGTTGGCATGGTGACAGCACTGACAATGGTAACAATGGTGTACCCGAGTCGGGTGGCCTCTACAGGTCAAGTAGCCGTCCTTCAGTTTCTAGTGGCTTTGTGTTACATGAGCTGTGGGTGTCTAGTTAAAATAATAGTAACACCATGCTGTGTATCTTGGAAAACCCCTCAGTGGTGCTTCAACTCTTAATCAAGCACAGTTAAACAAAAATATTAAATGGTACCTCCTGAGCTCTGATTCACAGTGACCTGTTCGGACCAAGTATTTATACGTAATGAGTTATTAATGAGTGATAATTATTTTTTATGATTATTTTGATATTTGGTCTATAAATGCCAGAAAAAAAGTGGAAAATGTCAGTCTTATTATCCAGCCCAAGTGAATGTCTTCTTGTTGCTTGTTTTTGTCTGACTTTCCATTTTACCAAAACTCAGAGCTACGGGGCAAAAAATTACATAAAGGATGAATCATCAAAATCGTTGCTGATTCATTTTCTTTTGGATGAGTAATTGTTTCAGCTCCATAAAGATGTGTTAATTGTTGTGAGTTCTAATTTTTTACCTCTCATTTAACTCATACCAGACTAAAGGAAAACACCCCAAGTCTACCTGCTCTGTTCAGGTGTGATTTTTGTAATATTAATTTAAGTGCTTAAGTGAATTAAATATATTTTTAATAAGAAATAAAGGTTACAGTAGCCTAAAAGAGATGCATTGTTGGATCTGTCAGAAACAATACAAGGAGCAATACATAGTAAAAGACATAGAGCATAGATGGCAGGCCTGTAACTCAGTGTGGCCTTTTTATTTCAGACATTTGTTGCACAGACCTTTGTCAGCTTTTCTCAGTTAGTTTATTTGCCTATATTTTGTTTCCTGGGTTTCAGGGTGTGTGTGTTTTTGTGTGTGTGTGTCGGCAAAAGCGGGTGTGTGCTTTTGTGTTGTAGTTCCAGTCGCTTATTACAAGACTGCCAAAGCTCTGGATTAAATTTGGAATTTGTTTAGACTTTAAATCAGATCACTACCAAATTTGACTTTTGTCCCTCCTGGCAAAAAAGATGTTTCATCTCTGCCTGTTCCCGTCCTCGCCAGCAGTTGAGTTCATTCTCTGCAGTTTGTCAGAGATGGCCGTGCTCCGGTCAAGTCCTCGACAGATACATTACCACCTGTGGTTTGTGTTTCAGTGTGAAATGAGGTGAGGCGATGGAAAACATAATGAGAGCAAAATATGGAACGGCTCTTACTCTTCCGTCATTTTGCGGTCTTGCCTCGCCTCCCGTGTTGTTTTAGCACCTGCGGCTTTATGCAAGTGTACATTGAGGTGAGGTGGTGGAAACATTGGCTGCTTTCACTCTGGACCGTATCCAATGAGGCTCAAGGAAAATTCACCTGTTGTCATGGTAGCTGCAGCTGTTGTGTCAGCTTGTCAAGCTCGCTGGTCCCCTGATGATGAGCAGTCAAGTGATTGGTGTGTTCCTGCCACTCTCCAAACACAGTCAAGGCACCCTCTCGTTCATTTTTAGCATCCAATACTCCCTTTGGTGGCTTTTAGCTTGTCTTTAATGCCTTGCAGCTCCATGACCTTATATTAGACCGAACCCTTTATTCAAGCTTACATCTTAGCTGACATTACAACATTTTGGTGTCATTTAGGACTCCGAAACTTTCAAGGCATTATCAAGAGCCTACAAATGCCCTCCATGTATGTTCTGTCTTTCTCAAAATCCACATCGGTATGTATCTCCTCATATCTCACAACTCTTCCACATTGCTCCTTCCTATTGTCTCGCTGTCATCCCTTTTCCCAACCTCAGACCGTACTCCCATCTGTCATCACCTTAACACGACTCATTTTTCATTTCGCCCAGACTGGGATTTGCAAGCCAAGTTGACAAGTTTTCAGTTGGTCTCCTGGTAGTTGGAAAGCCACAACAAGCTCCAGTCTTGCAGCCGATGGAGACCAAATCATGGGTGATTTTTCTGCAAAGTCTCACTTAACTCTTCTTAAAGGGGCACCCCATCAATTTTACAAACTATCATTATTGACTGAACTCGGCCAATTGCTGTGCGGCATCCAACAGTCATGTGGGGAAGTTCATAATTGTTTTGCAATGAGGCTTCATATATGAAGTCAAGGTAATATCTGTAATAGGGTATTCCAGAGATATTTATATTTAAGTTAAAGTCAACTGATAATAAGAGAAATTTATTTGTGAATTATGAGAATTAAAAAGAAACTATATCAGCCTTTAAAGGTGCTATTTGTAAGAAAAGTTGATTTTTGAGTCTCATTCCCAACTCGTCAAACACCAGTTCCCTTATGGCTCTGGGAGAAGCTTTTATAAATTTCTCAAGCCCAAACCCTTTGGATAACACTTCTGACATCAGCATGGCTACTTTTTCAAACTTTAAAGAGAAGGCCTACCTTCCAAATTGAAGGAGTAAAGTTTAAAATAATTATTTCTCTAGAGTTGTATTGATTGTATTGTAGTCGTTCAGTGTGTCCTTCAAGTCCCACAACTTTGTGGAATACCAAAGTAAATCCATGGAGTGTCCCTTTAATTGTGCTCAGAGAAGCAACTAAGTTGTCATTGGTTCTTCTGATGTCCCATCTCAATTTTAATTACCTTGAAGTTATTTTTAGGAATCTTTTCTGATTCTGATTGGTAAATTTCCTTTTTACCTTGCAAGGCAGATGGGATCAATCAATCTGGAGCGTTAGATTAATTACGTCTGTTAATTCTAGCTCATGCAGCTTTCATTCATTGGTTGTGGTATGCGGGCTGCTTGAGATGTGTGTGTGTCACATGTGTGTTTGCACATTAGCATTCCTCTCCACCACAGCTCCTTCTGAGAGGATGTGCTCAGATTAAAACCTCACCTCTCATTGTCTAATGAGTTGCTCAAAAGCTATTTTAATAGTCTTTGAACTGAAGTACTTTTTCTGATTAATGCCGTTTTGATCTCAGACTTCGAGTGGATTAACAACTGGATTAATTCGTCAAGGCCCTAAAATGACAGTATTTAAGAGTGAGAGTGGTTTCAGCGGTTTAATTGATGAGACAAAGCATCAAAAAAGTTCTCAATGTGAAGAATTTTGTGACTCGAAAGGCCCTGATGGAAATAATTGCTTCATCCTCAGGCCTTTTAGCCTCCCAGATGACTATTGCATCATTGATAATTTGTTGTTGTGAGTTGTTAATGCAAGTCTGTCAGTCGGTCTTGTCCTCAGAGTTATAAACTCCACGATCAACAGCTGCTTTCATCCAACCATTCTATTTGCTTCCAAATGAATATATAAATGTATTTTCCTCCTCTCTTTGTTTCCAGGATCATCTTCTGCTTCCTGCCACCAGCCACAACAAAGGAAGTCGACCGAAGATGTCTGTGGTCTTGCCTGCCATGAACATAAATGGTATGTACTGCAGCACAGACACACCAGTTGGGGAGATCGGTCACTCAACACAATGCAACAGATGAGAGGCGAGCTGGGTGCAAATTCAGAAACACGCCTCCCACAAGAATGCATTACTTGTGATCTAAGAAACTTCTAGGACCAAAATAGAGCACTTTTTACTTTTTAAGCCTTTTAAGGTGATGCTGATTCTTTTTTCCAAAATCTACCTTCTTGGATTGAGAGCATGTTTTGCCTGTTTAAATTAGATTAACATGTCTTTATAGTTTTTCTTTGCCAGAAACTGTCTTTGACATCTTGTTAGTTGAAGGTCTTTGCACCCTCCCTGCCTCCCTCCCTCTGGACTCTTTGTGCTCTCCGTCATGTCCTTCAGCCTCTGATTATATTCTCTGTTGCATTTAGGAAAGCTGTCTGTACAGCCACTGACCAAACCACACACATACACCAATATAAAACAGAATTACCTTTTTCAATATAGTCATTTTCTTCTGATCTTGATTTTCTTTTTCCATATAGTTTGTGCTGAAAGTTATGTTAAAGTTGTGACCTGGGCAGAGACAATTTGTTATTATTACTGTATTAAAAAGCCAAAATTGTTCAGACAACATTTAAAAGACTGCCCCTCTGCCGGCCTAAAAACAGAACGTGACCACGTCACTAAATACCTGCAATGCTTGAACTGTCTGCTTTGAATCAATCATCTATAAAGTACGCTACAGTAGTAGGGTAATGGGTTGATTTAAGTTAACTCTAACAAGGACAAGTTGTGTGATTTGTAAAAACCATCTAAGCCATTATCATCCAGATCTGCACTTGTATTAAGGTAAGTAATGATCTGCGCAGCAATGTGTCAACAAAAATCTCTTTCTTTTATATATTTAGTGAAAGTACCAGCATTCATCCCCACAATATTGTGGCAATATCGCTATCGAGCTATTTGGTCAAAAATATCGTCCTAGCATTAATGAAGTTCTTCTGAGGAGATTTCAAAATACAGAGATGTATATTGTGTTTTGCGATATAGAAAAGTAAAGTTTCTCTATATTGTTTTAAAGCCGAGTCGCCCAGCCCTACATGCCAAGTAGGAGTAGTTTAGCTAGGAAAGTAATTTTATGTAGAATTATTAATCCAGACATGTAGGATTCTTGGATCTTGAGCACTTGGGGAAATGTAAGCTCTTTGGTTCGCCGCACAAACGTTTATATCGTCGTTGCACATGACGGCCGCATGCAAGTGATGAAAAGTCAAATTACAGGTCCTCTTCAGATTATAGAGCAGGAACATGGCTCATTTAGACTGCTTCATTTCCTCCTAAAGAAAACAATTGCTGTCCACAGCTTGTAATAGTGGGTGGCAATCAGAGTGCTCTTGGTTTGTGGTTTGGTGGGGTGGGGTGGGGGGTTCCGTCAGCCCATTTGAGAAGCAATCACCCGTTTATTTGACCACCTGCCCTCAAAAACAAACCTACCCAAACATTTTAACACTGGTATACATGAGATACGCCTCAGTATGTGAGCACTTTGTTGGCAAAACTCTTGGAATTTGATTGGCGCATTTGTTGCCAAATTGTTTTTTTATGAATAATTTAAGCGTACACATGTTTTTGATTTCCATGAGCTCATCACTGCTTTGCTCCATGGTCTTTGGATCTGCTAGATCATTGACGGAGAATGTCAAAGTCAGGTCATCTGGGTTTTCAGTGGAAAGAAGTCCTTTGTCCAAATACTGCAAGCTTAATTGTCAGGTGGCTTGATTTTCACCAAGCCTGCAGGACAGTGATATGAAAGGAAACCTACCCCAGAGTGTTTGTGTAGGGTGTGAGCAATTAGGAAGACAGCCTGTTGTTGTTGGCTGTTAACCCGGCATTTTTTCCGAAATCTCCTGGTTCTTCTGTTATCTCCCCGTCTTGTCTGTGGCAAAGCACGAGCAACAGATTTGATTAGTGATTCAGCCAGTTTGAGAGGAGTGAGTCAGTGGAATATGAGCCTCTTGCTCAGCAGGGAAGACACGGCCATTGGGAAATAACCTCTTTTTTTCTGAAAGGGCGGTGTTTGAGATGAAGATTGATGAAGGTAAACATTGTTCTTGGTTGGTCTTGTCACGGAGGAATGTTGAGGTCCGTGCCGGTCAGATGGCCCATTGAAATAGCGGTAAATAGTGAAATCCAAGACCTCCTTTTCAGCTAATTGTTGAAATGGGCAAACAAAGGTGGCATTCAGGGAAAGATATCGGGTCTGGAAAGATTCTTGTTACCTCAAGAAAAAGGGTCTTCAATTTGCATGATCTGTCATGGATGCCTGCAGTTGGCCACAAATTCAAAACCAAAAGTCTCCCGTTTGTTCCAGCCGTTCGTGTGGTTGCATCTAATGCGCCGGTTGGATCGTGCGGTCTCTTTGAGAGAAACGACTAAGACCAGTTTTATGTTGGCACGGATGCATGATTCAGTAGAGATACAGTAGCTTCAATCTCAGTTCGTTCAGTCCCTTGTTGACCTGACAGCAGGGACTGCAGTTAAAATCCAACCCAACAGAGGTTGACATAGAAAAGAGGTCGTTGGTAATCCTGGTCCCCCCTCCTTCAACATGTAAAGCACCATGTGTCGCCCAGATGACAGTCTTCCAGCAGCAATTTCAGATTTATGTTGTCTTTTGTTTGAAACTTTGAAGTGATTAAGTGTAAATGTGAATATTTAGCTGGGTGAGACCCTTAGAAAAGCAGCACTGTCTTCTTTGTGGAACATGATTGCTCCGCAGTGGAGGATAATTCTTTCCAGCTTTCTGTTGCTGCTCTGCTTTTAGGAATGCCTTCCTTCTCCAGTGACTAAATGGTTTTCATCTGGAGGAGGTGGATAGACTGTTAATCTGGAGTGAACGTTTGGTCTGTCTTGGTCAATAACTGAATATCGGAGATTGAAACTTTGATGTAAGCCGTCTTCAGTTTCTGTCTCGCTGCGTGTCCACGGTTCAGGGCTTCTGTTAAAGTTACTTGACCTTGACGTCCTTGATTTTCTCTGAAAACATATCTAGCTGAGCAGTGGCTCCTCGTAAGGACTGAACGGTGTGTTTATTCAATGATCCTCTGAGTTTGAAAGTAGCTCGATCAAGTGGAAGTGACATGTTTGGAGGAGAGGAATGTTTTGGGGATGACATCATTTACAGGTGGATCGACCGCGTGGACGCACTGCAGTCTATTTTTACTTCTCTGAGATTGTACATGTGCACTTTAGCTAACAGGCAGCTTTCACTGGGGGTTCAAGTTAGAGAAGGAGTTGGGGGGTCAGATTTTCCAGCTCCTCTAATCTAAACAAACATCCCCACCAGTCCTCTGACAAGGAGTGTACTCTTACCAACCCAAATGTTTAACCCTTTCCATCCTTGCCAAAATAAGCTACCACTTGTTCTAGTGATTCTTTGCCTCTATTACTTACTTGTCTACATGGAAAGCTAGTTATCAACCATGCTTGCTGCTTATGTAGATGGCAGTGTCAAACGTTGGTCCACCATTTTGGTAGGGATTGAAATATCTCAACTATTTGATTGATTGCAGTAAAATTTTGCACAGACATTCATGCTCCCCAGATGATGGATCGTAATGACTTAGATGATCCCATGACTTTTCCTTCTACTACCACAATGAGGTTGGTGCTTTTGGTTTTTAGTGAAACGTCTCAACAAATATTGAGTAGATTCCAGTAAAATTTAGTTCAGATGACCAAGTCTGTCCTCAGGATGAGTTTTAATATCTTTACATCTTTCTTGTACCTGGCAAACTACAGCCTTCCTTTTAGCCTCAGCACTACTTTTTGTTTTTTTATTAACTCATTCATGTTAGAATGCTAACATGCTAAACTGAGATGGTTGATATGTGAGGGAATATACCGTAACTGCTAAAAAAAAAACCCCAGCATGTTAGCATTATCATTGTGAGCATGTTAGTGTGCAGATGTTAGCATTTAGCTAACATGCTTAGCATGGCTGCTGACTCTTTTAGTCTTGTTATGTCTCTGAGATTCCTGACTAATTTTGTCATGGTGAAATACTGTTTTATTATTCAACATTGGCTTGTGCCTTTTATCACAGAGAATGCCAGTCATTCATATTAAAATGTAAATAACAGATGAGCATATTGGCAGAATTTTCTGAATCAAAATCCTCTGAAAATTGGCTGGATTTTTAGCTTATGTGAATATTAAAGTTTCATGGACATCCTGTTAGACCCGCGCTTACTTTTACTGACTCAAATCATGTCCTGTGATTTTGTGATTATACTTGCTGATGAATTGCTTCCTTTCTGATATTAACAAAAGCTTCCCTCATGGACTCTTCAGAGTCTGTGCCAGTCTGGCAGCCATCGTCCTCCCGAGATGCAATCTCAGGTTACCTCAGAGACGTCATTGCCAGAAATTAGGGCTTTATCAGCACACACCAGCTCACTGTGTCGCTGAGTCTTTCTGGAACATCTCCAGATGGCACTAGTAAAAGGGGGATGGAGACCACGCAGCGCAGGATGGTAGATTTGGCAGCTTCTTCAAAGACCTGCTGTTTGGAAGTTGGGCCTCGTGTCTGTGCGTTTCCTGTTTCACTGTTCAGGCTGCTGAAGCAGTTGGCTGAGTAGAATTTAGACATTTTGGTAATTTGGTGAAAAGTGGATGTAATGAGTGTCGGGAATTAAATTTGAGTCTTCACTTTGGTTAATGGTTTAGATTATGGCCAAGAAATTACAGTGTAATTGTTTTGGGTTTTTTGGGCAATTACATGATAATTGTGGGGTACAGTATCTCATTAAGGAGCAACAGAAGCAAACTCTCAAAATAAAGAGCTAACAAACCTGAATAAATCAACTTTCTTTTGTTTTGTTTAGTTTTTTACAAGATTTTAACATAACATTGACATATCATTGCCTGACGTATCAAACTGTGTAGTTGTGTGCAATAAAAACCAAAACAATAGGCTGAAAGACACTAAATCAGTCTGTAGAGGTGAGGGGAGCTATAGAGTCGAGGGAAAATTCCACGTTGGTTCATCACTATGAGCTACACATTACATAAAGTCGTATGACCTATTAACATAAAATATTACTTAGTGCAGCTGTAAAATTTATGAGACATGATTTCAATTTTATTATTTATTATTTATTTTAAAATACCTTAATGCAGTGGTAAACTAAGTACATGGGAAAAATTGTGAAAATAGGTCACTGCAGGGGTGAGCAGGAAGTATGAAGGCTGTAATACAGAGCAGTGTAAGTTAGGATACACAGCCTGAAAAATTGCAAAAGGGGGGAAAAAAATGTGATTAAAGTTAACTTTAAAAGGACTAGCAAACTCATCACCCTCAAAGCCACATGGCTTTCTTCACTACCAAGGTCTGCTGCCTCCTGCCCATTTCTGCATCCATATGGCGTCCTGCTTTCTTCTTCCATGCTTTCTTTTTGAGTCAAATCTTTTATACCTCTATCAGAATTTGCAGGGATTTCCATTCCATTCGTCCTCCAAATGTGTTTTGCATCTGCATTATGCATGTGACACGTTTCCACTCCGTGCTGCCGATCAGTTGGACTGCTGTTTATTATTGGATTGAAATTAGCTAAGTGGTGGTAATGTCAGAGTAGTTTTTTTCTAAACTGAAGAGAATCCACAGGCTCGACTGTGCAGTAATGACAGGACCTTGAACCAAGCAGCTGCGATCTCATCAAGCGATATGGAGATACGCAGAAAATAACATTCCCAGCTCTGCTTCAGGCAGAAGCCTAATTCTAGATTGATGTAGCGTGACAGAGAGCAAAATCTGAACCCAGAGGATGACTTCCAGAGATGTCTGCTCAAACACTAAAGCCATTTGAGAGGTTCCAGTTTAACTGCAGGTGCAAAAGAGGAAGTTCAGCAGCAGATGAAGTCATACTCAGCATTATGTCTCCCAGCCATCTAATGATATGAACATCCATGGAGTCTTCGAGCTGCCGAATGTGCTATTGTATCGTGGCCATACAGTACGATCTGATAAACTCTTAACTGCCTCTGAAGTATCCGTCTGTGGAAATCCCGAAGAAGAGCCGAAGAGGCTGATGTGTTGCACAGGTGTCTGGAAAAAGACTGCAGCTTTTAAACAACTCGCAGTGCTCTCAGGCATTTTAAAGATGCCTACAGGTCCATTTCTGGGTCATATACGAGTGCACTAAAACTGACTAAGGCGTGTTTGTCTTGTGCACTCCATATGGGGAATGTTGTTATCATCTCCACTCTCTCGCTGACATACAAAGGAAGCCCAGAGTCTTTAAGTTGTCTGTTCATGTAAATACACCAGAGATCCCTCAGCATACCGTTAAGAGCTTTTTCTAGCAAAGAATTTTACAAGCGTGTCCACTTCAGAGGAAGTTCTTCCCCTAAGCTGAGCAAAGTAAGGTTGTGGGAGACCACAGACCATGAACCACACAACGTTGTCCAACGTCTTGTTCCAAACTTAAACTTCCGAAGATGAAGCCAGAATAAATACTTTTTTCGCTCAAACCTCAGGATGACCTTTTAAAAATGTATTCATCTTTGATAATGACCTTTGTGTGGATCATTCTGCTATACACCATCTGCGGTCTGTTGCAGTCTCTGGGTTTTTGTTTTTTTGGGTTTTTTTTTTGTCAAACACAATAGCCTGACTCATCAACACTGATCACTCTCGGTCCCTCAATCCTGCCCGAGTTTCTTCTTTTCTTCTCTGAACTCAGCGTGAAGCCTGACTCATCATCAGTGATCTCTCTCTTTCTCTTTTTCTCTCTCCAATACTCTTGCCAGAGTTTTATTTCTTCTCAAATTTGCATGTCATGCTCTTGTTTGGAGCTGTTTTGTTTATCTCCATGAAGTAGAAATCCAGTAAGTGACTCACCTCTGGACTCCATCTGTTCTCAGCCCCCCCAGCTGCCTCAAACAATACTCTTTGACACTCCCAAAATACTCTGTCAAGTCTTTCTGCAACAGATTCGACAAAAAGCCTGAAGCATTGACGAAGATTAATACACTTTGGAAACCTCTATATGTGTGTTGAGTTGGTTAAAGCTTTAGCCGGTATATAAATCCACAGGTGATAGAGCAAATACATAAATGATTCAATCTACAATAGAGCCCAACCAATATATGTCAGTTGGCCGATATTATTGTTGATAACAGCTGATGTGAAAACTTTTTGGTCAAGTGGGCGATCAAGTGCAGAAAACGATGCCTGGTATGATTTTAGAATTATGAAATTTCGAAATTAGGTCAAAAAGACGTGTGTATATCGGCCGATATATTGATATTGTAATTTATTTGTCCCCAAAACCTGCATATCTGTCGGGCTCTAATCTAAAAAAATTTTATTCATGCATTTATTGAAGAGTTGCAACAATTAACCAATTAGTTGTCAACTATTTGGATAAAATATTAATTGGTTTAAGGATAAAAGATTAAAATTCTCTGGTTTCGGCCTCTTAAATGTGAATATTTTCTGGTTCCCTGATCGACATATTTCACCAA
The DNA here is from genome assembly GCA_039737535.1 of Lagodon rhomboides. Taxonomy (NCBI): domain Eukaryota; kingdom Metazoa; phylum Chordata; class Actinopteri; order Spariformes; family Sparidae; genus Lagodon; species Lagodon rhomboides. The sequence continues at coordinate 13,097,653 of CM077789.1, read as the reverse complement.
ACATCTAACTGATTAATCAAGAAAAATAATCAACAGATGAATCTACAATGAATGCAATTGTTACTAGCAGCCCGATTATTGATGAATCCAGAACTAACAACTTTCCGCTTCCTTTCCTGCCATTACAGACAGCATCATCAGGGAAGACAAGTACGAGGTGATGATGCAGATTGACTGTGAAGTAACGGACACCAGGATCCTCCACATCAGGTCCTCCACCATTCCACCTTTGCTCAGGGTCAACCGCACGGACTCGTTTTATCAGCACCCCCCGACTGAGAACCAGGCCCCACCGCCTGTCGGTGTTCTAATGGGGTCTGCATGAGGGCACCATCAGCACCTGTATCATTTTTATCTCCTCAACAAAACCCACAAAGACAAACGGAGCAAAAAGACCAGAATCAGCACTCTTTTTTTTTTGTATGTGATGAAGTGTATTTTATATGTTGTGCTCCCACTTACTTCATGATTGTGGTGTAGATTTGAATGAAATCCAGTCATCATAATTCAAAGTTAGGTCAAATTGTCAGCACCAGTCAGCTACATTCTTCATTAGGGCTGATATCCGGAGGTAGTCTGCAGCTCCTTGTGTGGCAAAACTGACTTCTCCCTGTAACCCCAGACGCCCCACATAAGGGTAATTGCTTAGCGGCAGGAGGCCGAGCATTGAACCTTGAGTCACCCCATCATAACACAAATACTTTCACCCCATAGCAGCTCTCCTCAAGTGTGCTCTCTCTTTTTTTATTTCTGTTGTTGTTGTTGGTTTTAGAACAAACTACAAAGCCAGAGGAGAAAACAGAAAATGATTATACACTCAAGATTAATCTCGCAGGGAAGTTTCCTAACTAAATGCAGAGAAAGACATTTGTGATATCAGTGTTTACAAGCACGGCAAATTCTGTGGTTGTATCGACACAAGATGAGAGCGCTGTAATCGTCTCTCTTACTCAGTCATCTGTTTGCCTCTAACTAAAGCAAGTTTTACAAGCGATGGAGTAAGAGATGCCAGATTGATTAGATGCAGCACTTCTAATTCAGTGAACTCAGGAAGTCAGGTGATCCGTGAAGGCTAGCAGGCTGACCAACATGTTGTCGGCTGGTTTTCATTAAATTCAGCATTTCAGGTGCTCTGTTTTTTCGCACTGTATTGATGAAGAATTAAATTTTTTTTTTGGTCTTTGCACTGTGCTTCTCAGATTCAGATATATATAAATATATATATTTATTTGTAGTAAACAAACTTTTGTGGTGTGATCCATTTCACTACTTCCTTCTGTCAAGATTCATTGTTTTTATTTTCTGTATCTGTCGGATTTCACTTTGTTGAAACTGTTTATTTTAATTGACTACACAAAATCTAAATGACATATTGTGCATATGCTAATAAATGATGGATTGGAAGGAAACAAAGAGAAAGAAAGAAAGAAAAGAAAGTGTCCATTTAATGGGTGGACATTCAGATTTGATCTTAGGAAATAAAATGTTATCTTCTTCAACTGTTGATGTTTGACATCTGATGAAAAAATATTGAGTCCCGACTTCACCGTCCGTTGATTAAAGTGCACTTCTATTTGGTGCAATCAAGCCTGTATTGAAATTGCAACCCACTGGAAATTCGTCTTTTTCTAAACTGTGTGACAGAGCTAAATTATCGGCTAGATTTTAGTACCAATTATTTGTAAAAAATTTTGCACTATAAATGCAGAACCTAGGAAGATGCATTATGGCTTCAAATGCCTTGTGTGATTGTTTCTGTTACCTTGTTTTGACTACGGGGTAAAAACTGGTGTGAAATAAGAAATGACACATCATCAACATTAGAAACTATTTGCTTATGCCGACAGTTTTTGTGTATGTAGATAAAACAGGATACTATACTTCTTTGTGTGCAAGTGCATTTCTCATAGCTACAGGATTGTACAGATGGTTATGTTTAAGCTCAACAGATGCCCATAAAAAAAACTGAAAAAAAACATGCCCTTTGCTTTTGTTTTCTTAAGCCAGGCCATCTGTGTGGGTACTTTTTTTTTTTTTTTTTTACCGTTTTGGTTCCAAAAATATTTGATTCACTGCATCCCAGCATTTCTTCCTGGAGGGGCAAGCAAGAGTACAATTAACTTTTTAGGTTTGTGTTTTTTTGTATTCTATTGTGTGCAGAAACCAAAATAAACACTGGATTTTCTCTATAACTATAGACCTTTGTGTGCATCCTTAAAGCTGTTGGGGGAAATCCTACAACTGCATCATTTCTGTTTTTGCTCAGCAGGTATAATAGATCGACTGTTCTGGGTACTTTTCTGCACAATCACTCAATTTACGTCCAGGAACAGCAAATTACAGGCTTGAACACTGTTTCTCTCTATGTCTGTATTTATGTTTTTCCTCTGTCTTCGCAGTCTTCCTGTTGAATTAACGCTCATAAATTGTGATTGAAGCCTCTTAAAACTGTGATTAGCCGAACAAAGAAGACATTTTCTCTCAGCATTTCCGAAGTTTATTGTAATCGCCTCCAAAGAGTCTGATATGCAGGGAGTAAGTGCTTTCACAAGATCAAGGTCAACAGCGATATCTGTGGTCTTATCGTGAAGAGGAAGAAAAATGTAATACAAAAGCGTACGAGTATGAAACAGAAATATGTAATATGGGAGTATACTTTATGAACTGGTTCTTTAATGTGAACTTCTTTCTACATTCATGTAGCTCACAGGGCTTCACTTTTTTTTTTATACAGTATTACAATATATACAGTATAACTTGATCTGTTGACTAAGTAATCAGGCTCATTGTTTCATTTATTTTTGTAAATTTAAAAAAGTAAAAAAAAAATCAGAATATGAACAGAACAGTTTAGTCACAATATACTGACGTACATTTGTACATTTGGCCTTCGTCTGTCTCCGTACTGAAGGCCACATGGACTGATCTACAATCCATTCAAACCATAGAATTACTTAGTACTACTCTCTAACCCTTACTAAGGCTCTACATAGGCAAACTTAATGTTGTATGTGACTTGGTGTCCATTGTCCCACGCATACAGAACACCCTCTTTGGGATTATAGTCAATCTGCGTGGTGTAGGTGTAGTTGTTGGTGAAGGGCATTCTGGGAATCATCTGAGTGTTTGTGTGCGTGTCGAAGGCGTATTCCAGGTTGGCGTCCCTTTGGTTGTAGCTGTCAACAGCGTACAGGACGCCGCACACGATGAAGCAGTTTCCATAGTGGTTTCTCTTGAGCCCGGTTCTCCAGGTGGTCTCCCTCTGCATGCTGAGGTCTGAGGGGTCCAGTCGACTCAGAACAACCACTTCCTGTAAGAAGCCCTCGTCATCCAGCGCCGGGTAGACGATCCACAGGCCGCTCTCGTCCACGGCAAAGTTGACATCCGAGTGGCTGCGCCACTCCCAAGGTGATGATGCCTCCTCGACCAGAGCATCATGCAGCATGGTCCAGGCGGCCACGTAACGCTTACGCAGGTCATACTTGATGACGTCTCGAGAGAAGGCGCGGCAGTAGTAGAAAGCCCCATCGTAGACCACGTGGCCTGTGCCAATCCAGTTGTAAGGAAGCTTGTATGAGTTGGTAAAACGGCCTGGAAAGGATAAAGAGAAATGAAGAAGCATGAGATTCATCAAAGCAAAATGGCAACAAAGAAGAATTCAGTGGAAGCGTTGAGTACTTGCTCTTACCTCCTTTGAAAACCTCGAGGTTGCGGAACTCCAGGAGGTTGTTTCCATAGTAGAAGTTTGTGACATAAATTTTGTCATTCCCAGACTTTGGATCCTTCATCCATGCTCCTTCATTCCTGCCGTAGGTGTTGTGAGTTACTGGCTCTGAGATTGTTGCCAAAGTGTCCTTACACTCCCCTGTGAACGAGTCAGAGAGCCATGAGTGAGGATTTAGAACGAAACAATTTAACATCATCCAGACCTCCGTCAAAGAGTCTGAAAATAATTAGAGGCTTTTGTTTTAACCAGATGGAATCACGGAAGGGGTGAGGTTCCCACAGCGGACTGAGTGCTGAATTACAAAGTTTAGTGATTCATAGAGTGATATCAATATAATATTTTTCTAAACGACAAGAATATGTAAAGAGGTGAGGCATGTCAGTCACAGGATATCTTGTTTGTTGGTGTTAAGCTCTTGTAAGTACCCGCTAAGCCGTTTTTTTAGCCACTCTGTCGGTCTGTCAGGTGGTCTGTTTGTTACTTGGTCAGAAATATCGTAACCACTATTGGTTGGACAGCCAGGAAATTTTGTTCATTCGTGGTCGCCAGAGGAAGAGGACGAAGGACTTTGGTGATCCCCAAACTTTTTCTTCCAAGATTTCATTCAGCAGTTTTGTTTCAAACTATTTTGCCTCAAGACGATTACCACTATTTTGCCCCAGCCTCAGCTATTTATTGTGCTTGGAACAGGCATAGGATGATGCCGCTTAGCCTTGCTTCCAATCCGGCATGGTGGCCACTCACGGTACTGCAGCGAAAAATTCCCCAGCGGCCCAAAAAGCATTTTACCCATGGACCACCATTCAAAGAGACATCTGTAAAACTGTTGACAGGACATCAAGAGCTGCAAACAAGGTTGTTTATGAATCTTTCTACAATGAATTATTGATCCATGGAGGCTTTATATGTGGAAAACTTTGTTAGTTTACAAATGGAACCCACTAACGTAAACGAAGCACAACACAGATGTCCTACAAAGCTCCTTGAACATGCTAAACTAAGATGGTTATCATGGTAATTGTACATGCTTAACATTAGCATTTTAGCATGCTGACATTTGCATTGAGCTCAAAGAACCACTGTGCCTACTAAGCTGTAGGCGTGTCTGTAGATTTGCTTCTGTCTTCCCCTTAGTCAACACATAAACTCAACTTACCGGGTTTTCTTGAAATGGATTCCTGCTGTCTTTGCATTGGCTCGTCATCTGCTCCCTTTTCTTCTTCCCAGCTGATTCTGTATCTCCGTCTGACTTGAGCAGCCTGCCTGGTAGTGGTAGTAGTGGTAGTAGCTGAAGTAGTGGTAGTGGTGGTAGTGGTGGTTGAAGAAGAGGTAGTTGAAGGTGTGGTGAAAGATGGAGAAGTGTGAGGAGAAGTGACGATTCTCTCTGTGGTAGGAGGCGAAGTCGACCCTGAAAAGATGGTGGATTCAGTTTCTTCTTCTGCTGTTGTGGTGGCGGCCTGCGTGGGGGCAGCTGTTGTAGGGGCTGCCGTGGGGGTTGTTGGTGCCAAGGTCTGGGTAGGCTGGGTGGTGATGGTCATCGTGGGAGTTGGGTGGGCAGTTGGGGCCTCTGTGGCTGGGTTTGGTACAAGTGTGCTTGAATAAGCTGTAGTACTGCCAGGTATGTTTTGTCTCACCTCCAGGGTGGAGGTTTCCATCGTGGTGGTTGGTGTATTTCTTGTTGTGAACGCTTGTAGGATTTCCCTTGTGACTGTATTTTCAGAGGGTTTGGTTGTGTTCCTTGACGTTTCGGTTGTTGAAGAAGTGCCTGCTGGTTCAGCCATCAGAGGGATCGGCGACTGAGTGATTCCTGCAGTGGCTCTTTGAGTAGTCAGAGGTGCAGCGTCTGCGCTCCTGGTTTTTTGTGTCGTTGTAGATGGTCCAAACGCGGCCGACATGTCACCCTGTGCATCTGTAGACGCATCAACTGATGCAGTTCCAAGGGCACCGATGACCTCGCTATGGGTTTCTGAGGTGGGCTCAGTTGGTTTCAGTATTGCTGATTGGCTGGTCTTCTTGGAATGATATAAAGGATCGGTTTTCTTCAGTCGATTTAAGTGTAGTCCTTCCCTCGTCCTGGGGCGAGGGGCTCTGTGTTGGAGAAGATTCTCCTCAATGAAGAGGTTAATTGGGCCATCACCACTGAATCCATGATACTCAAAAACTAAAAAAAGGGAAGAGAAAAGATTTGGTCAAGTAATCTGAGCGACAGTTATACAGTACCGTCAAAACGAGGTCGTCCCTGAACTAATAACTTACAGTGCACATTTGTAATTGTGCTTTTTGCACTGACAGAGCAGCTCGTCCTGACAGGCAACTTAAGTACACACTCACCTTCTCTGACTATATTTTAATGTTTCGTGGTTAGCAGAATGTGGATGTGTAAAGAAAAGTCGAAGATATACTTTTTAGTATGGCTGTGAATTGGATGATAACTTGATTTCAGATTTTTCTCAGCCCATCTGCACAGTTATTTGCTCTGAAAGCTCACTGAAGGTTTGCACTCACAGTTCTCACCAGGCTCCCCATCGTCTGCCACCATCGGATCAGGCTCAGATTTATAAAACGTCATTCCTCTGATGATCATTCCGTTGGGGCCGGTCTTCGACACCGGAGAAGCCTCCTTGTTAGCCACATTTTTGGGAGTCGCCTGAGGTCTGACCTCAATGATCTGAGCGGAGCCATCTGTCGGTCGGACGGATGGATTTTCCCCAATAAACTTCTCCTCATACTTTTCCTGTTAGTGGACAGATGGACACACAAAACGTCTATTAAGCAAAACTTACAGATGTGCAAAACCTTAAATGTGACATTTTGCTAAAAAGAAATGACTCAAACGATACATTGATTTTCAAAATAATGATTGATAGGCAACTATTTTTCTCTCAGCTGGCTAACTGACTCATCGATTAATCAATACAAATCTACTTTGAAACTTAAACTGGAGTCTGTTTAAAATGGGTACGGCAAGCTGGTCTCAATCTGATCTTTTGTTTCTTTCCCTGTCTGACTTTTTTAGCTGTGGAGCCTCATTCATACACAGATCTCAACGATTAAATCGGTGAGTAATGTGTTACTATTACCGATGGAAATGATGACCGAAGCTTCAAAGTGCGACCCAAGTTGCAATCAAACTGAATTATCCTTTAATAAAGAGGAAACTTTTAAACGAAAAATGTAATTTAGTTTTCAGTTTTCATTGATGACCTTGTTTTATGCTCTTGCAAAAACATATTAAAAAGTGAATCACTTGTTTGTGAAGGGCAGGTCCGCTGCCATGGATCAGGGCCCTGTGGTACAGTCACTGCTCTGAGGTCTGCTGTCGTCCACTGGGTCTGCCAAACCTTCCCATTACCTCCATAACTCTTTCACACATTTTTTGGTCCTTAATCGGTGATTTTTATGAAGGAGTTTGTGGAAAGAACACATAATTGTTCCTTTTGTTTTGCAGGAACACAAGACTTCATAATGGAACATGTGAATCCAATCACTTCTCTTATACGTGTTCAGAGCCTTCACAACTGCTTTAAATATGTAATACTGTCTTTCAGGATGTGTTCTACAATGTTCATGGATGTAACAGAGGATATAATCTTGCCATGAATACATCTACAAACTTTACTTAAAAGGAAGTTATAACCCACCTGAATGTGCGTGAAATGTTGCGATTATTCTGACAGATACTGCGATTGTGATATGACTCAGTGGGAATCATCATTTTTGCATCACAGTTTTTCATTTTCACTGAAAAAAAGAACATTTTGGGAGGAATGTTGTTCTCTTACATCTGGAGAACAAAACGTTGTAGGCCAGGGCATCTCTGCAACACTGCAGTACTTCGTTATGAGGCTGTTTTGTCACACATTTTCCCAAAATAGCGTCTTCTGGCATTTTGGATATTGCGCTCGGCCATATTGCGATTTAAGTAATACTTGGATTTGAGCAACCGCAGTTGGAAACTAGTTGAAAATGGTGGTAGAAACTTACAACGGTGTGAACTACCTTTAAATGCATAAATAACAACACAATATTAGTATTTCTTGGCGACTAAAAGAAATCAAACTTTTGCGTCTAACTGCAAAAGAGCTAATCAGTGACCCCATCTGTTGGTCCTGTGATATCAGTGTTAGGATGTCGCACTCACCCCTGGGTCTCGATATGCAGCGGCCCCACTGATCTCACTGAGTCCCTTCTCTTCCTGATGCTTTTGTGGGGGAGGGGTGGGCGGGCTTTCCGTCACATCTGCCTCGACCGGAGGACTCTCCTGGGGCTTCACCACATCCGTCGTGTCGTTCACAGACACCACCTTCATGCAGTCGGGGACAAATCAAGACATCAGCAGAATCATGCGCATGCGATAATGGAAAGCGGGCTGCGATCATCAGCAGAGATAATCACTCACAGGAGGCTGAAGGGGAGAGTTTCCTGAGTCATCAAAACCTATTTTTCACTTGTCATGGCGGGAAAAGCACAAGTGTTACCAATAACAATAAAGATCACTCATGACAAGCGTCCCAGTAATTCATGTGACAGTGAGACAGCATGAACGAAGCCAGGAACCTGAAACTGACTGAACCCAATTCGGCCGTCGTTCGTTTTATTTTCACCTGCGTTTTTTTTTGTTTTTTTTTCTGTTGTGGCAAGATTTTTTTGATTGCACTAGGTGCCTCCCAGAATGCACTTTAAAAAAAAACAAAACACGAGCATCTTCACTCACAACACTTCCACTTCTCAGCAGTCTCAGCAGACCTTTTCACATGTTGCACAAAGACACAGCCGAAACCAATTAACATCATTAATGAATATGCTTGATTCACCCGCTTATTTTATTAACTGCAGCTGTGATTTCCATGCCGAGACAAGTTTGTGAATAAGGTCATTTCAGAAGCAAATGCAGTTTGTACAGCTTTCTAACATCGCGCAGGCACAGTGTGTTGCACATGATGCTATAATCAAGTGTTCTGAAGTGCCACTGTAACTCATCAAATGAAGTGTTTTGAGTCCACTTGACGCTGTGATTCAGTACCCAAAGGGAGCGACACACAGATCTGGGTGTGAGGAAGTTTGACTGAGGCAGCTCGGTCAATCATTTCTGATTCCAGATTGGAAAACTTGACTTGCTATCAGGGGCACAAGATACAAGGCAATACAAGTGTAAAAACAGACAGATAGGCTGTTAATAGAGGAGAGATAAAAACCCTGAAAGTGTGGTGTGGACACTTGTGGTAGGCAAGTTGTTCCAATCAAGATAACGTTGAACATGTTGTTTATCTAATGACTAATGTCTGCGGTGCACCTGTGGCACATTCACACAGGTGTTTGCAGTTGTCTTTTGGATAATTAGACTCTTCTCTGTCTGGGCATGTAACCATGTGGTTAGCTTTGTTGCACCTGTTTGGGCGGGACAACTTTTTGATTCATGATGTTTATGAATCATTTAGGTACATGGGGTTTGGTACAATAACTTCACTGTTGAAAGGCAGATTGTTTACGGCCGACTTAGCACCGAGTTCATGTGAAAGAACTTGTGCCGTAAAAGGGCACTAAGTAGTTTTGGAAAAGTAATTCAGCGACTCGGAAAGGTAATATCAACAATATTAATGAGGTACTTATACAAAAATTCATAACTGAATAAACAAGCCGTTCTCAGAGGAAAATAAGGTCCCCAGAACACTGTCTGAGTGTGTCGTCCTTTAAGGTCAGTTTGTTCATTCAGTCATGAAAATGAAGACAGATTGTTTCTTTAAACTTGTCAATTTAGATCTCTCTCATCGGATTAAATTTCTTTCACTAATTTCAATTTCCAAAAACTACATAGTGAACCTTTAAGTCATTTCATTTGATCTGATAAACTTAGAACAAAACAAAAATACTATTCTACATAATCTAACAAACATTTGGTCAGTATTTCCATCCTTTAGTGATTTACTTAAACTAAAAAGTAATTAAAGTAAGTCAGGAAAAAAAGGGTTTCTTTTGAAAATCTTCCAGGTGTGATGGAAAGCCTGATCACTCCCTCCAGATGCAGCTAAAAATAAGGTCTAAAGAGTGTGTTTGATTGGACCCACTACATCCACAAGCCAAACACACCTGCTACCACCAGTTTGTACTTGTGTCCTGCTCACCAGTTTGCATAATATTTCAAGAAGAAAGGTGCAATGTTAATGTACCTTTTCGAGATGGTCCATGCGACGCAGGAGCTTGTTGGTGACGGAGTGCAGCTTCAGTAGATCCATGCCATAGAAGGATCCCTCCAGCAGCTCCAGGATGGTGGACAGCTGGAATGATCAAGCGGATTCCGTCAAAAGGGTTTACCAATTCAAGACATGCCATATTTTAAATGGGCCCCGCGCCTCCCGTCCGAACTCTGAATCTCCAGTTATGAGTGAGACGATCCAGGCCTCTTTAGAAACTGGCCTTGACTTGTGTGTTTCGAGGCCCTAGTGTGCACAAAAAGTGGACAGGAGGACACTTCACCTTGACATTCTCCTTTCCAGCTTCCCTAAGTCTTTTCAGCCTGAACTCTCCCTCGCATGGATTGACCGCTGACGGAGGAGCGATGCAGGCGCACTTGCACGCTGGTCCGGATGTGATTGTCTCCACAGTGTAGAAGTCCTGAGCTGTGGCGCTCCCTTCTTCTATCCGCCGGCAGGCGCTCCTGCTCAGGGGTCTGACAACACATTTACACCGACAGTCAGAGCCTTCCGAGAGGGCTTTCACTTTGTCATAATCACCCAGCAGCTACAAAGAGAAGAGGACGAATGTATTTTGCACCAGGCTCAATCAAAAACGTTTGAATTTTCCATAAAAGCACAACAGGCAAAGCAGTGAAAAGAGGGGGACGTTTCCTCTTACCTTAGAGAGGATGCTCTCCTGGCCATCTATCTCCTCCTGCAGCCCGTCACTTTGCTCTGCCGCGCTCTCAAATCGTGACCCGGGATCTTCACCCCGGGTCTGCGGCGCCGCAGAGCTCCATGGAACAGACGCACAGCACATCAGGATGACAATACATAACTTGCACATGTTGTGAGGCTCACAGAGCGCCGACGAGACAAAGAATCTTGAAAGCACGCTGGCAGGCACAGCCTGTCACCAATTAACTCAGCTGCCAAGGAAAAGCCATGCTTCTGTCTCCAGAAATGATATACGTTTATCCACAAGTGTCATCAGACAGCGAGATCAAGCTTTATAGCGCGGGGTCATCTTTTTCATTGTCACAGTGAGCGCGGGTGCAGACAGAGCGCGCAGTCAGTGAGAGAGCAGCCGGCATCTGCTGCTGCTGGAGCTGGAGCTGATGGAGCTGATGCTGGAGCGGCGCTGACAGGAGGCGGATCTGATCGGACTGGCAGGAGGAGCTCAACTACTGCAGACGACTGTTCACGCACGATGCGCAGCGCAATTAATCCGTCACGAGTTGAATATTCGCTTCAGGCTAATCGTGAATTTTTTCCTTGAGCTTCGACTTGCAGTTTGAGGCTCTTAATCACGTTTCGTGTTCAAATTCAAAGTAGCGGCCTGTTGCACAGCGATCAGATGCCACTTCGTCGCCTCCCGGCAGCGCAGGCTCACACGAGGTGCTGCTGCCCCCTGGCCGCCGCACTGATCACTACAATGACAACAAATACAACATCTTCACGTACTTGTTCATTGAGACTTTTATTTAAGGCACATTCAATTTATGCACCGAGCTTCATCAGACGTCTTCCTTTAGGTGTGATGCACGTATATGTGTACAGAAAACGGGAGCATGGGAAGTTCAGACGAGGCTTGTGGTGCCACGTACAGTCGCTCTGGAAAGTGTCTGTCATAAAAACAATCATCTAAAAATCAGTGCTTTTGACACGAAAAGAATGGTTCTGCCTCTTATCTCGTTGCGATCATTATCCATAGGAGAACAATCGAGTCTTACATTAAATAAAACATTTACACAAATTGCATTACAATTGCACATATCCACAAACCCCCAGCTGAATCGCTTTTCATCTGCAATTTGTCTAACATTACATGTGATCAAAGTACTGATACAACAGAGCCCCACAGCCAACGTACTTTCTTGATTAGTGTCCAAAGAAATGTTTACAAAAATCCAATACCAAAATCAAGTGTCTCATTTCTACTTGATGCCTTATGTGGAAGTGAGCTTCAATATAGTCTGTGTCCATCCAAGAGGCCTCTGAGTGACCAGTCACCCAGTGAGAAAGCTGAAAGATAGTAGAGCTGCAACAATTAATCGTTTAGTTGTCATCTATTAAACTCAATGCCATATATTTTGATAATTGGTTAATCAGTTTGCATCATTTTTTTAAGAAATACGCTCAAAGTGCTCTGATTCCAGCTTCTTAAATGTGAATATTTCCTGGCTATTTCGCTTCTCTATGACAGTACACTGAATATCTTTGGATTGAGGACAAAACAAGACATCTGAAGACATCATCTTGTGCTTTGGAAAACACTGATGCGCATTTTTCACATTTTCTGACAATTTAAAAAAAAAGATCAAACAACAAATTGATTAAACGAGAAAATAAATGACAGATTAACTGACCATAAAGATAATTGTTGCAGACCTGATAGGCGGGAGAGTTTACTGCTTAGATCAAAAGTTCAAACAAAGGTGTCCCCTAACATCCATCACGTTCCATCCTTTCCTCTGCTGTCACAGGCAGGATGAGGTGAGAAATACGACTCCACAGTCCGCCGTACTTGTCAAGGTCCATTCTGTCAAAAGATACAGGCTGGCCATCAGAGAGAAACTTCTTCTGAAGGTGGTCGTCCACCATCTCCTCCACAGTACTCAAATGACTCTTGGCAGGAATCTCCTCTTCTTCCCCCAGCAGTACTGTGAAGATCAGAAACGTCTTCTTGTAGGCAGCGTTCTCGTGGTCGCAGTAGCGATAAAAAATGAGGGTGGAGCCTGGAGGCAGCTCTTCGAAGCGGTGAATGACGGCCACAGGTTTGTCTCCTTCGAAAGCTCCCTGCAGCTTGCTGTCGATGTCCAGTTTGACCTGGTCACTGTCCTGGCTGGCTTTGCTGGCTCCATCGATGTGGAGGACGGAGGCATTGAGGGCAGAAGAGAAGGCAGAGGCCAGGCCTTTAGCTAGGCAGTGCAGCGTACGCTCAGCCCTGAGGCCTGCAGTCAGAATCAGACTGACTGGCTCTGTCGGCTGGGCTGTCTGGAGGTGTCTCCGCAGGTGGATCTTGCTCCGATTCCAGACCTCAGCACGCTGGTTAGGAAACTGGGTCTTTACTTTTTCCATCTGCTTGAGGAAGATGTCTATCTGCCGCAGATCATCTTTCTGAGGTGGAGACTCAGACTGGAAGAGCAGCTGCACCAGGATGGCGAGCACCAGTATACCCAGAATACTCAGTGTTATCAGGGATCTGCTATTTCCTATGGAAAGAAGGAACACGTGTTGTCTAAACCAGTACTTTATAAGTAATTATTAAGTTATTTATAATAGTGTATGAAGCAATACACAACATACAATGTTAGAGAACTATTTCTTTTAATGACAGTCATTGAGAAAGTCTGGTGATGTATGACAATAAAACACAAGGACAAAAGTAACAAGATTACCTTCAGGACCCTGAATGATATTCCTCTGTTCGTTTTCTTCTTTGTTTTCCTGTAGCAAGGCTGTCCGCCTGGGGGTTGTGTTCTCCTGGATATCAGGTTCACTTCGATCATCTGACTGGTTGAAACTTTCAGGTTCAGTCTCCTGAGTGGTAGGAACAATGGTCTCAATTTTATTTTTCTGTTCATCTTTCTTTTCCTCATCCCGTTGAAAAGCTGTCTGTAGGGAGGTTGTGTCCTCTTGGCAGCTTCCTTCATCTGAGCAGTGGGGGAAAAAAATAACAAACTTGCACACTGCAACCACCGGAAAACATTTGTGTAGAAATTCTGCAGTTATCAAAATTTCAGAAAAGTCATGCTCACCTTCTCCAGCTTTATCATCTGTGTTGTTGGTGCCTGGGGTTTCTTCATTATGTTCAGTGTTTGGTCCGTCTGCTTGGTCATCCTTACAGTCGTGCAGAGTGTGTGGAGTTGTTTTTGTTGCTTTATTGTCCCCAGTGTTGTATTCTCCTGCTGAAATTGAAATAATTAAACTTCCACAAGAGCTCCAACATCAGTGTCTGTACAGTTACATTTAAAGTAGGATTTTTAAAAGGTTCAGTCCAATGACAGTTGCCTTTTTAAACACATAAGATTGAAGGATAGGTTCACAAAGTTCATCTTAAAACAGTACTCACATCAACATGTACAACTCACTGTTATTTAATTTGTAATATGTTTTAAATATTTTTTTTGTAAGTAGAGGTGTAAATAAATAAAAAGGTTTGAATCACTTGTCATAATTTTTCAACAGGAACACTCACTGTAGATCTCCTCACCTGTCATGGTCTGCACATTGCTCTCTGTCACACTGTTGGAATCACCGTGACTTCCGTCATCAGCCTGAGGTGGGGTACTCCTGTCCACCACAGTCTTCACCGAGGTTTGTGTGCTGGACTTATCTGGAGAAGAAGATCTATCTGTAGAAAGCGTCTTCTCTTCAGTTGAATCACCCTCTGTAGTAAAAACAGAAATCCGGTGTCATCTAATGGCTAATGTTTAATTTCCATTTTAATACACATTTTCCTGGCTTTGAATGTTTGTCTATGAAAGACTATTTAATGTAAATGGAGGAATTTAAATACTGGTATTTTTATATATGTACTTTTAGCATCACCCTGCTCCATGTCTTTTCCATGTAGATGCAGAAACACAATTAGTCAAGATACATCGACTGGATTATGATTGACCCTGCTTTAATATTTTACCTCCTGTCGCTTCCTGTTTCCGCTCATCAGGTGGTGAAACAGGATCCTCATTTGCTGACTGTGTTTCTTCAGCCTTGACATCTGAAATAAAGTAGTAGTAAGTAAATAATGACATACGAGGTAACCCACTGGGTTGGGCAACATAACCCACTGCTGTAAATTATTTGTTAATATACTCCTCGTCCAGTGTAAATGATATGTGGTCTTTGGTCTTTTGTGAAGCACTCTGTAAGGAAAAGTGATAGAAATAATATTTGTTATGATCGTTATTGTCAGTATTTTTGGTGTTTCATTACCTGCTGTGTCCGGATGGGGGCCTTGATCTGCCATGTCTTTAGATGGGGGCACTTCACTCAAGATGTTTCAGAAAGCTGCTGCATTAGAAAAAACAAAAAGATAGTATACGACATTGTTTTTATTAACGCACACGCCCATTCATTAGGTGTGGACATAATCAGGTCACTTGTTCAATGTGACACTGTAAAACCGGTTGTGTAGCTGTCATCAGTGACAGGCTAAAGTGCATTCCTTGACGTTATGTTACCCTTCAACACAGTCGAATCTCTACCGGACGTTTTTCATTTACAATGAATTGAAACTGAAAGCCAACATGAAAGTGAACCTCTCAGCACATAACATAACGATACATATTCAAACTCATAGATTGAATCACTGAAATGTCTGCTCAGATGTTTCCCGGGGTTTGCTAATGTTAAAACAAATATTTGGAGGCAGACCTATCACGGAAATTGCGGTGCAAGCAGATCCTGTAAGCAAGGCAAAGATGATAGTTAGCTAGTTATATTAACTTACAGGTTCGCAAGGCTGTTAATTCAACCTGCTTGCCGAAAACGAAGCTGGTAGCTGGTAACGTTAGTTAAGTTAGCTAACGTGTACTAGCTAGCAGGTTAACTGACAGACGTAACGTTAGCTAAGCTGAACAAGCAAAGCTAAGCAAAGTAACACCATAGTCTGTGATAGCTGCTATTGTGCAACTTACTCATCTATTTTTAAGTTACGTTTAACGACTAATGCTTAACAAACGTACCTTCAATCACACCTCCGTGAAGTCCGACCAACATTAGCCTTCCTTATCTTTTGTAGCTACGTGTGTTGCGCTGACAGCTCACAGGACGGAACCTTTCCCCACCACCCGTGTTTCTATGGGGTTGAGCAATTTCCGGACACCGTCCCGTCACAAAATGTTTCCCCTCACAGATACAGGAAGGAAGCCTGTCCGTTTCGGTTTGCGAACACGATGTTTCGTCGCATTGTTTAATTGGTGTTTAGGCATCGCTCGTTTCGTATCTAACCAGAAATGGATTCCAGGGCTTCCGGAAGTGCGAAGTCTGCCGGCTTGAGACGATCGAGAAGGATCTCCGCGGGTAAAGTTGATCGAATATGCTATTGACAATTAGCTACCGTAGCCCTCGAAGCTAGCTGACTTTAGCTCAGTGTAACAACAAAACCCCTTCAGTTTCTGCTTTGAATAACGTTAGCTGCCTTTATCAATGTAGACGTTAAGTACTAGGGAGTTGCGAGCAAATTAACTTCACGTTAACGCCAAGTAGTTCTTAAACACTTTATTAAATTTGGTGAGTATGCTCACTTTTTCTAATAATTTCTTTCTTTCTGCTTCTTACTTAGCAGTGTCTTATGAGCCGACCCCCAGAAGTCCCATAAAGGCGGCCAAGAGGCGTTTAGAGCCCCAACCTCCTGCTGCAGCTGTCAATGGTTCCAGGGATGTGGAGAGTGGCTCAGAAGATGAAGGTGGGATGCCCCAGTTAACAGTATATGTCTATTTACAACAACAGTTAACCCTCAGTCAGTTTCATTCCAGGTGGTGTAACAATAACGGAGTATGTTGTTTGTCCCTTAACAGGATCCCCGAGCAAGAAACCTTATCTGGAGACAGAAGAAGAAGGCGGCAGTGGTGATGAGAACGAGATGGATGTCCAGGAATCAGCTGAAAAACTGGAGAGAAATGAAGACCAGGAAATGGATATTGGGCAGGATTCCTCTCATGATACTCACCATCCAAAAATATGCCAAGGTTAGCAGCTAATGAAGCTTCTATTATGCATGAATCTCCCCTTTTTAAAGTTATTATTTGATAATACAATAATATTCATATTATACATTCAAGTAGTCTAGGAAGTAATTAGTTCACTAGTACATGGATCTTGGACTATTTATGGAAAACAAGTTTTTTATTGCACATCAAAGTTGGCCGAAATATCCTTATTCTTGTGATCTGGTCAGGATTTTGACAAAGTATTACTCTAAAAGTACACAGTAAAAGTACTTCATATTATACATGAAAGTAGTCTATGAAGTACTTAACTCAGTGAAATATATAACTTGGACTATTTATGGAAAACAAGTTTTTTTATTGCACATCAAAGTTGGCCGAAATATCCTTAATCTTGTGATCTGGTAAGGATTTTGACCCAGGATTACTCGAAAAGTACACAGTAAGAGTACTTCTTATTATACATGCAAGTAGTCTAGGAAGTACTTAGTTCAGCAGTACATGAATCTTGGACTACTTATGGAAAATAAGTTTTTTATTGCACATCAAAGTTGGGCGAAATATTCTTATTCTTGTGATCTGGCCAGGATTTTGACAAAGGATTACTCTAAAAGTACACAGTAAAAGTACTTCATATTATGCATGCAAGTAGTCTAGGAAGTACTTAGCTCAGTGGAATATAAATCTTGGACTATTTATGGAAAACAAGTTTTTTATTCCACGTCAAAGTTGGATGAAATATCCATATTCTTTTTCTCTGTTAAGGATTTTGACAAAGTATTACTCGAAAAGTATTTTATGCATGCAAGTAGTCTAATAAGTACTTAGTTCAGCAGTGTATGAATCCAAAACTACTTATGGAAAAATTCTCACGTCCTCCTTTACTTTGAAATCCGGAAGGATACCATCGTGATACCTTCAGCTCACTACCGGAATAATTACTGTAAAAGTATCGTATGTTTCATGTCACTACCAGCAGCTCTTCAGAGCGGTTTCATCACGAATACCGTAAATGTTAGAAGATTGACGCACTTGAAAAAAAATGTGCGACTGATTTGACCACGCAAACGCGAACCACGGCTGGCTAGACCGCAGTAAATGCACGTAGGTGCTATCAAACTTCCTGTTATGGCGGCTTGCTGAGTAGACGCATGTCAGATTGCTCTGCTACTCAACCCTTCAAATCCTTCCTTAAAGCTTAATTGTATGCGTCATTCAGCCCAACTGCAACATCAAGGCTCAAGAAAATACCGATGGAACTAAAGGGAGACAAATCGCGGCCGGACACAACAAATCGACCGACCTGACTAATTTCACAACTCCGCTAACAACGAGACCATGGAAGCTAGCGCTAGCCCCGAGAAACAGCCGGGGGGAGACACTACTACTGCCAGGGAAGAGTCCGGTAACTCTTTGACAACAATACTGGCTGCTATTAACACCATGAATATTGAGGTTTCATCCAAATTCGATGACATCATGTCCGCGATTGAAAATGTAAGGAGAGACATTACAGACTGCTCGGAAAGACTCACACGGGCGGAGACGAGAATCTCAACAACAGAAGACGATCTGACTGCGCTCGAAGAGAAGGTGAAAAACCCAGAGGGGGGAAATAAAGACTTGGAAGAGAAAGTGCTGGACCTGGACACTCGTTCACGTCGCTCCAATGTACGGCTGGTTAATCTACCCGAGGGCGCGGAGGGTGAAGACACCTGTGGAGTCCGGGGCAAAATTACGGTGGAAAGAGCACACAGGCTTGGGCCAAGAAGACGACACAAGACTGGCTCCGCACCCAGAACCCTCATAAGAAAGTTTCTGAATTACAAAGACAAAGAAGCGGTGATGAGAGCGGCGCGGGCGAAAAGGCAGATCCTCTACAAGAATCGGCCGGTGAGGTTCTACCGAGGCATGACGGCGGAGACGCACAGGAAGCTAAAAGAGTTTGAGGAGTGTAAGCAGGTGGTTGTCTGAGCTATCTACAACTCTCCCCTTGGAGAAAATTACATATACAATAAAACATCAACAACATCATTTTCACCAGATAGACATGTTTGTTTAAGACATGTAATTGTATTTCTTTGTTATGTTGTGAAAACAATAAAAAAAAGATGACATCTTTGTTGTAGGTGGACTCTTTCACCAGTTGTATTGCTCTGTGTTTCCCTCTGTATAAAACAGGTGCCCAAGGAGATGTGAATTTATCGCCTCGTGTTGTGCTTGGGGAACGCTACCAACCTAGTCATCCTGTCAGTGAAGCCAGGAGAGGTAGGAAAGTACTATAGTGTCATTTTGCATGCAGATGATTACATAAAGGGAAGATATCACAGGCTGGTTTGTTTGTTTTCAGAAAATACAGCAACAAAAGGACCTCAAAAGGACGCCAGGTCTGCCACGCAAATCGGATCAACAGCGAAAAGATATGATGTACCGATTCCAAAGACCAGCATGGAGGAGTACAGGAGGAAGATGGAAGGTAAAATCAAGAGCCTTGTTATGGTAGACATTTTGAATTAGCCAGATTTTAGTCAATCTCTGAAAATGATCAGATTTTTTTGAATAAACAAATTCTGCCTCATCTTTAGGCAAACCAGCAGTTAACAATCATGTATCAAGCACGTATCCAGCCTCAGAGAAATCTTACACAACACGACAACGTGTGAATAACATTCCGACACAAAAAGAAGCCTTCCAGCCCAAAAACAAAGGTACTGTGGCCTCATGTCAACAATACTTAGCAATATTTTATGTTCACATTTTGACATTGATTTAATGAGATTTTCTCTTTTTAAAGAAAATAAGAAACCTGCTGTTACCAAAAGAAGGCCTGCACATTCCTCTAGAGGTAAGTCAGAGTCGCTTTAATCACTTCACTTAAAACCGAAGATTTTTTCTACGTTCTTTGCTTTACTAAATTTTAATATTGTCTTGTGTCCTGTCAGGATTCTTGTGGTATCTCTGCCATTTGTTTCTCCTGATACTGCTCACTTCTTCTGCCGTCTTGCTGGCCTACATGATCATTCCTGTAGTACTCAGAAGGATTGAAGGCGGTGGAGAGCATCCATCCAGCGGTTTAAGACCAGAAAAATTTGCCGATCACTTGACTCTTCTAAAGACTCAGTTCCCCAGTCAGCGGGATGACGTGTGGAAGCGGAGCAAGATCCACCTGGAGAAGCACCTCAGAACAGCCCAGCCCACAGAGCCCGTGAGTCTGATCCTTACTGCCGGCCTCAGAGCCGAGAGGACGCTGCTCTGCCTGGCTCAGGGTCTGGCCACTGCCTTCTCTTCTGCCCGCAACGCCTCTGTCCTCCACATTGACGGAGCCAGTAAAGCCGGCCAGGACAGCGACGACGTGAAGCTGTACATTGACAGCCAGTTTCGAGCAGCTTTTGAAGGAGACAAACCCGTGGCACTCGTTCATCGCCTCGAAGAGCTGCCTCCGGGTTCCACGCTCATTTTTTATCGCTACTGCGATCACGAGAACGCCGCCTACAAACGAGTGTTCTTGTTGTTTACTGTGCTACTGCCTCAAGATGAGGTCAGGGCTGAGCACAGTTTGAAGGAAGTGGAGGAGAAGGTGCACGACTATGTCAAAGAAAGGCTGGTGGGCGACGGCAGCCAAGCTGCTTTCAACGACATGGACATCGACAAGTATGGTGGACTGTGGAGCCGCATCTCCCATCTCATCTTGCCTGTGGTGTCTGAGAAGGAGGTAGAGGAGAAAGGATGCTGATGAAGCAAGCTGGCATCACAGAGGACTACCAGGATACCCCTTTGAACCAGCCTCATCCCTCTTGAAAATGTGCAGGAGCAATGAAAAAGAAGTAACATGTAAGTATAACGTGTGCTGTTATGTCTCGCATAGATTTGAGTTCACATGTTCGAAGGTTGTAATTATCTCTCTTTGTCATGGATAAGATTGTTCTCATGTCGAAGTCCAATGTCGGTGATTCCTTTTGACTGCTCACAGAGATGTCTCGCACTGAGTTTTTACATACAGGAAATGTAAAAGGATGTAACAGTGGTGTTACACCATCGTTCCACGCTCAAAGTAGGGCAGGACATTTATATGCTAATGCAGATTAAGCATACAGCATACAAGATGTGATACATTTGTAGAGATGCATGATATGGATGTTTTTTCAGCTGATTCCATTTAGCAATAACTACGTGCTTCACGTGACCGATTCCAATAAGAAAGCGTAAAATTTAGCTGTCTTTTTTCGTATTTCAAAAAAAAAAAAGGAACTATGCAGTCCTGAGAGTAAGAAAGGCAACAGTGAATGGTGATGATTTTAATATTTGATAGCCTTAATGAGACTCAGGAACATGTATTGACTTTCTTTGAAACTGTAAAAATAACATCCACACTGGCGACAACATGTTTGGTCCTTTACTGTACACCTTTTATATAATTGGCGTAATAATAATTTATAAACCATGAGATATATCATGCATCCCTATAAATTATTTTTTGCTTTGTTCTATACCATAAATCTGTATCAACAGCACTTCTTTTTAACAGACATTTCCAATCCAAGGAGAATTATTTGGTAAGTGATCAGTATTGATTACAATTGATGATTTGATCTTAAAATTAACAGAAACTATTTAATTTTCTGTGAACATGTTGGTTTTAGTTGGAAATTAATGTTTATTGTTCTGTATCAAATCTATCAGGCGACTGCTGTCTTACTGTTGTATTGATTCTGTGTCATGTCCCCATGGAGATGTGTGTCCCTTTATTTCGTTCTCCTGTGTATGCGATCAGTTTGTTTTTGCACTAAAAATGTTTAATTTTGCTATAAATATCCATCTTATCAAGAGTACTGGCTTTTTTTAAAGACAAATATTTTATATTCTTTGTGTTTTTCTGAATTTGTGTATTGGTGATATGTTGTCTTGCTAGATTGGAATATTTTTGATAGCTGTGTGTATATATATATATATTGGATATAAAAAGGTTTGTTCTTTGCACCTGAAATGTAAGAAACCTCTGAATCATACTTACAATGTTGTCAACTAAGAAACATACAGGTTCTCACCAAGTGATTTGAATTTGTAAAGATATTTGACTAAATTTTAGTCAGCAAGTCGCAAAATGTGCCTTAAACATTCATATTGAGAAGATAAGACTATTTGAGAAGTACCAAAACACAGATCAATCATTTGATAACTATCTTGACAACGTCACAACCCAAACAAGGTTTCTTGTAGTTAGATTTAAGTTCCAAAGTACAGGAAATAGTTTTTTTTCTCCTGTGAGGCCACTCATTCCTCTTACGTTATCCCTCTGAGATGAATTCTGTTGTGCTCATATGAATATGTGTACATTTTCAATAAAGATTATTTTGATAACTACTAGAGTTAATTTTCTGACCCGCGGTTTTGCTTTGTTTCTGGAACAGCGGTAAGAAGATTCTTCGTCTTGTGACTTCATAACACTGTATAACACACATAAACAACATTTGGACTTTTCTACTTGTAATATAGCAAAGAATATGAACCTGCCTTTCTAGATAAGTATCGTCAAATTGATAATGTTCAGGAACCAGGAAATTGGGTAAACAGCAAAGCAGGTGTTCAATCATTTACCAAGCAGTTAAGAGGTATGAGTCGGTACTGAAGGCAGTTTCAAGATTAAAAATGACAAAGAGTTCAAATGTCTATTTCCTGACTGAGCAATGTTTACAGCCAATATATGTCTTCTACATTACTTATCTAAATATATTTGGAACTGTCTAAAATGTTTCCTGTGCTTCTGTTAATGATCATCAAATGAGTGAATGCTGGAACAGTGTCTATGTTGTGCTGCCAAAACAAGGAAGTCACAGCAAGTCCGGTCCGGTGTGAGTTGTTTGGCTGAAGGCTGCTCCCTTCTTGAGAATCATAAAAATGAATAATCGTTAGTGAGTTTGACACGAACATGACTGTAGATAAGAAAATTAAAGTCGCAGTAAGCTGTATAATCTGGTTGACATAATAAAAAACTGTGATTTACAATGTAGTATTTGTAAGAGCCTCATTCCTACGTCACACGCTTTGGGGTTGTAGTAAGGGCCAGCTATGCCAAAGCGAGTTGGGAATGAGATTCAAAACTAGGACCTAGGAGGATTAATCTCCTGTTGTATGTTGTCATTACTGACAAATTCTGACCACAGAGACAACGGTGGTATGGTAAAACCTTGTATCTTTCAAAAGTAGTTGAGCATTTTCATGACTTTTCATGTCAGCAGACTGACTCAGACTTTATGATCCATCTGTTTTCAGAAGTTTCACCTGACTGATTTACCTTTGCTCTTAAACTCACAGGGAAATCTGAAGTCTGTCATGAGTGGTATAACCTCTTTATAGCGTATTTGTTTATAGGAATACAGTGCTCTTGCTTTTCATAAGAGAAGCGCATTCCACGCGGTTACTCATCGAGGGCATGATCACACCAGTGAAACATTCCCTCTCCTATCGCTGGTTGTGCCTGGCACAGGGAGATACAGAAATATAGGCACGTGTAACATTGAGCAAATATTTGCAGTTTCACCCGGATGAAAAGGCTTGACCTTATTAACTAAACCTCCCTGGAATATTTGAAACAAACCTTTAAGAGATTAACAATGTCAAAGGTGTGCTGTGTAGCTGGGGAAGAAATGTAAACCAGAAGAGAAGGATCTTTACTGACTATTTTTTAATGCTCTTTACATTTGTGTGACTGAATAAACAAACTGACCTTGAAGAACAACACAATTTCATACTGATTTACTTTGTTTATATGTGGCGGACCCTGCCACCTTTCTAGCCTCTAACAATGTTCTGGACCTTAATTCCCTCACCTATTCAGTTAATGTAAAGAAAAAAGACAAAATCTGAGTTGTTATGCTACACAGTGCCCCTTTAACACTGGAATGTTATCCAGTCTGTTTAGTCTGACCGGTATGACATGTAATAAATTAGAAATATCCGCATTTCCAAATTAGGCGGCTTTGTTGTTGTTTTGAGATTGACATCAACGGTGCATTATTTACAGCTCATGAGGCACCAACTGGGGAAACACAACTACACATTGTCAATTTTAATTAAATTTACAAAAGCTTCTATTTGTACTCAATAACTTAAAAAAAAAAAACGTAACAGCATATACATTTAATCTATAAAAACGTGAATAATAGCTGTGGATCACATGCAAACAAAGTACCAGCAGAACTTGGCCCTTGAGGAAAAACTGCGATTTGTGATACTAAGCTGTACAAATACAATTTACTTGGCCTCATGCACAAGACCGCTTTCCTGAAAATATCCCATAAATGACAGCTGCAGTGAAAGACATGGTTCCAACGATGAGGATGACTGAGACGGCGGTAGCAATCTTTGCGGCTGCACTGAGCGTCCTCTGAAATTCGGAGGGGCAGTAGTGAAAAACAGCCGCGTGCATATTTATTGGGATGCATGATTTTCTTATTGTTGCATTCAGTGTGGTTGTCATGACATGGACAGGCTCTCACCTTTTCTCTTTGTTCACTCCATCTTTCATTCTGCCTCGAACTCCCTGCAACAGAAAAGAGTAACCGATTTGACACATTTGTTCACCTGTAGATTTCTCACTGTATTTCTTGCGTGATGTGTGTTAGCCAGTCACCTGTTTTGCTTCTCCCCATCATCGCATGCTTATGAACACTGAATACGACGACCCAAATCACAAACAGGAAAATCCACACCGTGTGAGCGATCATCACTTTCAGAAGCCAAGACTCTGTCCTCCGATTTCTTTTCTCCCTGCAGTCGACAGTCTCCAGGACACCAACGAAGACGACGGCGGCTGTGCGTAAAACAGATTTGGAAATGCAATCAGTAGCAGTAAACGGGCGTGAACCTGAAGAGACGTGAACTGTCACATTGTGTTTCTCAATCTTTTTAAAGCAGGGGCTCGACATTTTTGGGAAATCTGCTTATTTACATTCTTGCCAAGAGTTAGTGTCATGGGTCGGGGTTTTTTTGGGGTTTGTTGGTTTCCTGTTTTGGCGCTGCCCTCTTCCCAGTGTCTCCACCTGCACTTCATCCCCTCGATGGTTGAGTTTGTATTTAAGCCCGTGTTGTTCCCTCGCTCTTTGTTTTGTTCATCTGTTTTCGCCCTCACATCGGTCCTGTGCCTCCTGTAGCTCCCGTGTTCCTGAATGTTTATGGTATGTCCTCAGTGTTCGTGTTTCCTTTGTTTTTTTTTTCCCTCTGTCTGTCTGTCTTTTTGGATTTGGGACTTCAGCTCGTTAAAGCTTGCCTTTTGTTTTCAACCTGACTGCCTCTGTGTGTCTGGCATTTGGGTCCTTTTGTCCAAATTGTGACAGTTAGATGTGAGGATGTATGCCGCTTTCATATCAGTTTGGTAAAAATGCAGCAGGTGGCCGCCGGTTAGCGTAGCGTTAGCTTGAAGACGGAAAATGGAAGGAATCGACCAGGCTCTGTTCGGATGTCTGCCTATGAGCACTTCTAAAGCTCACAAATTAACACACCATATATCATATTTTTAATATGTACAAAAACTAAATTAGCAGTTTTACGGGGGTTTATGATGGACAATATTTCTTGGCCTAGAACAGTAATGAGATATAAAACGTTAATTGAAATAGCCCAGCCAGATTGGACAGGTGAAATTTACGTCACGCAGACCCAAGTATAAATGCAAACTGTGAGTTGGCCTTTACTCTCAAAAAGAATGCACATAAGCAACTTTCCTAAAATGTCAATCTATTGCTTTAAAGACATTGAACGAGACACCTCACAGAACCAAATGAATGCAGTAAAATTCACGACTGTAGAGGTTTAAAAACAGGTCAATCTTACTTGCAAAAATGAGGTGGATGACAGAACACACTTTGACAACAACGCTGCAGATCTCCTTTCTGTAACAGAGCGGAAGAGAGACATAAACAGCTGTGCACAAAGTGTTGATGCAAGGATCAAGTCAAAAATACAGACAGAGGAAAAGGAGTTGAACTCACAGCTCATGACTGAGTCCAACTGATATGGAGTCGGTTACCACCTCTATAAAATTGATCAGTAGCACCGCACAAACGAGAGCAACGAGAGTGACCTAAACACACAAACACAGAGGGAGACACATGCAGATATTAACGACATACACATTAGAATGAAAACAATTCACAAATTTGGATTAGATATAGAGAAATATTGTACACCACTTATTAATACTCACGTTCATGGGTTGTGCCACAGCAAACAACATCAGGGACGATATTTCAACTGCAGCACAAAGCAAACCGCACAATATTTTCGACACCTACGAAAAAAAAATACACCTGCGCTCAGTAAATCTGAATAAGTACTATTCAGTGTCGTTTTAAAGGTAATATTTGTAAGAAAAGTAGATTTTAGAGCCAATCCCCAATTGATCACATAATGACGCGTTGGGATTGTAGGACGGGTCGGCCACCATCCCAAAGAGTTTGTTTTTGACAGGCTGGGAAACACAGAGCATCATTATTTAATGAGTTGGTAATGACACTCAACAATCAACTCTTCTTACAAATAGCAACTTTAAAGGCACATGAGATGCTGATTTGTATTTGTCCCTGGCCTTTATGGTAAAAAGAGAAAACTACATTTTAGACAATTCAGAAAAAAAAAGTACAAAATCCAAAAAATAGCAAAAGACCTCCATTGTATGTAAATTCTGTAATAACCTATACACCCACTATCTTTTATGTTAGTGGCGGGGTCCGAAATGTCAGAATCAAATGACCTGCCTATGGTCAAGGGATTCACGGGAAACAGGGCAAGACTGTGGGGATGAGGAGATCTAGAAACAGTTACTATGACAACACAATCCCCCCCAGCTCATGCCTTACCGTAATTAGACAACGAGAACGAAAGCTGTTGGTGAGGGTGGTCGTCACTATGTGAGCTTGTGCCTGAAGAGAGATGAGAGTGAGAGAAAAAAAACATTTTCTTGTATATTTTTTGATGACAGTGTCTAACCAAGCAACAGCTTTGGCAAGACTTTGGTTAAATTACATTTACTGGGTGACATGGGACATGAAATTATAAAAACTGTACCGTTTTCAGTACCACAAACAGAATGTCGAAAGCCATCAGCGCAGTTCCTGCCCGCTGGAGCTAAATCAAGAGAGACAATGAAGAGTTTGCCTCTAGACACGTTAAAATTACAACAGAATATTTTCACATGCAAGTAGCCATTCTCACATGTCAACTAAAGATTTTAACATTAAAACAAAAAAAGTGATCGGTTTTATTCACATATGAAGATTTCCAGATGTGAAATTTTACATACAACACATATAATTTCTCTTTACACTGAATTATATGCGTCATATGTGGTTTAGAATATTGACATGTGGCAAACATACACATGAAATTAGGAAAATGTTGCTTCTCCTCATGTGAATTCCACAATTTTACCACATATTCATGTGCGATTGGCTATTTTTATACGTGAACAGGAAAAGGGAATAAAGAATTTTCACATGCAAAATTACAAACACACATATGTGAAAATATAGAGTCAGTCATATCCACCTCTGGAATAATTGTTGGAGTAACTGGCTTTGCAATACTTGGCTTTGTGGTACTTGTTGCAGTAATTGGCTTTGCAATACTTGGCTTTGTGGTACTTGTTGCAGTAATTGGCTTTGCAATACTTGGCTTCGTGGTACTTGTTGCAGTAGTTGGCTTTGCAATACTTGGCTTCGTGGTACTTGTTGCAGTAGTTAGCATTGCAATACTTGACTTCATGGTACTTGTTGCAGTAGTTAGCATTGCAATACTTGACTTCATGGTACTTGTTGCAGTAGTTAGCATTGCAATACTTGACTTCATGGTACTTGTTGCAGTAGTTAGCATTGCAATACTTGGCTTCGTGGTACTTGTTGCAGTAGTTGGCTTTGCAGTACTCGTAGTAGTTGTTGGTGGTGCCGTGGTGGTTGGAGGTGGAGTGACATCCACATCCACCGATTCCCAGAACGTTTCAAACTCTTGAACAAATGTGGCTCTGAAACATGCCCAAGCAAAGATGTAAATGTAGATTATTTCACTCCACCTTGTAGCTAATACTAACAAAACTAAAGCAGGTCAGTTTTGTTCATGACTTTGTGGAAATCCATCAAAAGTGTAGAAATACCTGAAAGTGATGTTTAGCTCTTCTCCTGGTGCTGTCCAGTTAACTTTTATTGAATACTTTTTGAGATTTAATGTTTGACTCACAGCTGAGCCCTAGGGCGATAGACAAACACAAATCAAATGTCACATAAATAAGAAAGTTTAACAAGGCTTTGGCCTTAAATTTCCACTTTAAATTCATTAAACCTTGTTACTTAAAGTGGACACACACGTATAGATATTCAGTTAATCAATTCAAGGCATTTGGGGATGGTTACTTACTGCTGGATTACTGCACGTCAGGAGTTGAGTCGCCTCTGAATCAAGCAGGATAAACGTTCCTACAGGAGGGCTTTCATCTACCCTACCTGTCACTCGAGCCTCCAACATAAACCCCCTGAAGTAGGCAGCAGCTGTCTTGCTCTGGAGAATTACTGGACAAAGGTTTGAAGATTCATCAGGGAAAGGTGGAGGAGCAGATAATGAAGACAGGGATCATCATAACGTTGCATTTAATTGACCACTGCCACGATAGTGATAAACAAGCTTTCAGGAAAAAAAGTCTGTACCTGTAATGGGCTCGCCCCTTTCGCCATGCTGGTAAGTGACCTCAAAGGGTGGCTCACTGCTCTGAGCAGCAAAAGTTGAATGTTTAGGTGACATTGATTGACATGCCTCTGGGAAATTACCACTTGAGTACCCGTGTGCCTTTGTGATGATGCTCAGGCCAGTCAAAATCCACAACCACATCTGTAAAACATGTGCGCAATGATATCTGTAAATGCCACAAAATCAAAACTGAACGTGTCTTTTTGAGCCTTCTTCATTGGCATGCCGCCCATGAGCATTAACAGCCCTGACCTGGAACACCTTCACAGTGATATTCAACTGCTGCTACTGTAAGTTTGGTTTGGTTTCTTACTAGTATTCATATCAGAACTTTTCAAGTAATCATGAAAACGTGATGAAGTGCCATCTCTTCGTCATGACTTTCTGCATGCCGGTGCCACCACATACAACCGGTAGACTTTTATTTTTTTTTGCCCCTGCCCCTCAAACATCCCGAGCACGCCACTGGTCAAGCACCTAATATGGATGTAAAGTCAGCCCTTCAACCTCCAGTTTGCTGGAATACAGATCCAAAACAAAGATGCGAAATCAATCTGATTTGAAATGTGTGTATGGATTTCCTTTGGAAGATATGAATATTTTAAATAAAATTCAGCCTCAAAGTAAATGGCAAGCGTATTTGACATCTCTCTCCCCGTTTCACTCAAATTCAAACAAAACATTTTAAGATCTCTGTGGCAAATAATTGAATATACAATAAGACAGTAACAACCTTTTTCTCTTACCTTAAAATGAAGTATTTGTAGAGCCAACACCATGAATCCACAAGTTAAGTTTAAAGTCTTTTTAAGAAAAGTAGGACCCTTAAGAATGTCTTGCGGAGAGTGATCCTCCTCCTCCGACGGCTGGGCGTGCAGTGTTTGCTAGAGAGCGGCGCAACAACTCAGCAGAGCGAAGAAGGAAGTTAGAAAGGTCAATCTAAGTGCTCTGCTAATCACACACGTACATAAACACACAGAGACCTGTGTCTCAAATTATTCTCACAGTTTGTTGGTTTCCACGGAAGTATATTTGCCTACTGTAACTACTAGGGTATCTTTTACTTTTTACTACACTAGCATTATTTGACAGCTTCAGTAATAGGTTACATTGCAAATTAGGATTTTTGCATTCAAACTTCGAAAGATGATGTTATGTTATATATTAAAATACCCAGCAGTATATTCAAGATCCAAATCCGTGGTGCCGGTACAAAACCCTGCCTTGAAAAATACCTAAAATCAAAATAACTGTCAATTTAAATCAATCTATTATGACTCAGAGAAAATACTGTTTGCTTCTTACCTTATCTTAATGTGTACAGTATGTCCTCTAAGTTAAAATGCCTATTTAAAGGAGGAGGAAATGCTTCATAAACATTTATTTGGGGATTTCCAAGATTAGAGCAGTATTTTTTCATATATAAAGAAGGTTTAACACATGTGAAAGCATCATCAGTCTTTGCAATAGATACGGCCGAAAGTATATGGGCCCTGGAAAAGTGTATTATCAGTGTGGTCCTTTTTGGCTGTTCTAAAATGTTTTCAATGTTGGTAATAACACACTGGTATTAATGATCAAGCAAAGCCTAATGTTAGCATGACAATGATTACTTCAGTCCAAAGGGTGTGTCGAGATTAAAGTAAACGGCAAAGGTCAAGCGAGCAAATCAGCAGTGCTTTGCCACAGCCTTAACAACAGCTGAGCACGTCTGATTTAGGTCAACAAAGATTTCACGGTTGAGTTGTTGTTATTTTTACTACCTTTAATTATTTTTGTATTATTTAGATGTTTAAATATGTGTGCTATGTAAAATGTTTTTGCTTTTAAAAAAAAATTTTTTTTACAGATAACATCTTTCTTTTATTATTAACTGTCAACTCAGCCGTGTGGTCGAGGCTCGTGGAAAAAAAAAAGAAACATGTTGCCATTTTAAAAAAGTCATCATGGTTTTTATTGCACAGGGAGACTGCGAAATGCAAACACATATTTTACATGCCTTTTTACAAAGTGGGACAATTAAAGCATATTTGTTAGAATTACAACAAAAAGAGTTGAACTTGTTAGCAAACCTCTTGAAAAAACTTGTTTTGCCATTGTGTGCAATGGCAGATTGGATCGAATTTAAAGAAACATCATAACTACAATAATAAGGGTAAACTCAGCATCACAAAAGTGAGAGTGAGTATAATTACACATGAATAATAAATCATTTTGCACTGTGAACATAAATTGCTATCAGGGCTCCACTGCCACTGCGACTAATTAAAGACCCCCTCCAGCCAATATGTTTTTTTCATCTTCTCGTTCCTACAGTTGAATGTTTGAGCTTCACTGTGTAGAAAGATGTGTATGTGCAGAGTTTGAGATTAGGAGGCTGTTCTCACATTCGTTGCTCAAAGTGTTAATTTTCTCTGTGCTCACTGGGTGGGCCTAAGAGCATGATTTGTGACATCACAAATAATTCGGAAGCCAGTCCTGGTCCACTATTTAGCATAAACAAGTGTGATGTGGAACCTTGAAGCCTCCAGTGCACATACACTCAGAATGGACTTTACAGTGAAGTAGCAGACATGCTTTATCTAGCAGTTTAACTGGATAAGATATTTGCATACTCATATATTTTGGAATTTTTAATTATGGAGAAGGAATAGGTTCCATTATGAGGATTTCAATGTGGTAATTACACTTTTTTCTGCAAAAAAACATGTCATACACACTTTAGATAATTATCATCTATGCCTTAAAACATGTGTGGAACCATCGACATGATTCTGAAGCTGTTACACAATGTTGTTTTAAATCAAAATTGGAGTCGCCTCCCATACAAGCTACATTTTATGACAAAGGTTTAACACAGTCACAGACAATGAACAGCAAAAGTCAGATCTGAATTTCTTTTCTACAAACGGCTACAGATGAACCAGTTCCTAGATTTTTGCTGAGATTATATGGATTTTAACCAAATGCACACTTAGCTTTTAAACAGTAGTGCAGCAGTAAATACAAGGAACTATACATATACTTGAACGGCAGCTAGTACATTGACCCACGTGAGAAGTTTTGCAATTTAGCCTGCTGCTCTTCGACCCGACTTTGGCAAATGAACATCCGACGCATCAGTGACTTCAAATGACTCCTAAACTTCACACCAACAAATGCATAAAAGACTGGGTTCAGGCAGCAGTGGGAGAAGGCAATGAGCCGGCACACATAGAACGCATAGTCAAGCTGGATACTTTTGTCGCAGGTGTCAAACGGTGCGACCAATTTGTCAGCCAAAATCCCCAGAAAGATGACCACATTGTACGGCACCCAGCCGAGGAAGAACACAGCCACGATACAGAAGACTAACTTGACTGCTCTGTTCTTTCTGTGAGATTTTGTTCTTATGATTTTCCCCAGGATCTGAATGTAGCAAAAAGCCATCACTGCGAAAGCAAGCAGGAAGAAAATGTTCTGTTGGGAGATACTGATGGTTTTCCACATGGTAGCTTTGTATTCACAGCCGAGGGAGTGTTCGCCATCGTGGGGGATTGAGACGATGGAGCTGTAGAGCAGGGAGGGCATGGCAGCTCCTATGCTGATTGTCCACAGTAGGACAGACAAGAAAATCCCGGTGTTGAGTTTCCATGTGCTCAGGTTAGAGAGCGGGTGGACCACGGACATGTACCTGTAGATGGTCATGATGGTCAGGAAGAGGACGCTGCTGTAAAATCCAGTGAAGAAGACAAAAGTCACTGTTTTGCAGAGAGTTTCTGAAAATATCCATCCCCAGATGTGGTATATCGCCCAGAAGGGAAGGCCGGTGGTGAAGACGAGGTCAGAGATGGCCAGGTTTAGGATGAAAATGTTGGTGAGACACTTCAGGTTTTCGTACAAAGCCAGGATCACAAGGACGAGGATGTTACCTGTGAGGCTCAGTGCGATCACAACGGAGAAGAAAACAGGGACGGCAATGGATCCAAATTTGACCACCTGGCCTTTCTCACAGACTTCATCTTCATAGTCGTTGTCATATGTTATGTTGTCATTAACAGA
This sequence comes from Lagodon rhomboides, assembly GCA_039737535.1. Lineage (NCBI taxonomy): Eukaryota > Metazoa > Chordata > Actinopteri > Spariformes > Sparidae > Lagodon > Lagodon rhomboides. Next base: position 13,065,305 of record CM077789.1, on the reverse strand, counting down.
GTTATTCATTGCTGTGAAACTGGATCCTAGAAAGGAAATAAAGTATTATCAGCATGTGCATTACTGCTAGTTCTTATCATCTTACAGCTCATCATTTTAGAAGCTAGTAATAAAATAAGTGTAGTAATGAGTGTGTATATACTTAAAGGTGCTACAAGGAACTTGAATGTTTTGGTGATTCTGGCAGAATTATTTTTCTTTTCTAAACACAGCTTGTTGTTTAAGTAGAGTAAAATGAACCTACCTCTCAGTCAGGACTGGTATGTTGTTGGTTGCGGCGCCTTCTGTCTACTCAAAAGGTGGTTCAAATAGGAGACGCTTTAATAATCTCATGACAGGTTTCAGTTCCTCTGTTCTACTAACCACTCCTGTTTTTCCCCTACCTCAGCTTCACCTGTGATCGTGGTTTTTATTTTGCCCACATCACCAACGGAACTCTCTCAATGATAGTTCAAACAATGGATGTGGTTAAAAGCCCTAGAAGAAATTGAAAAAGTGGATGCTGTCAAGTATCTCTTCTGGTACCTATCCATGCAGAACTGTTCAGATACTTCTTTTTTTTTTTTTTTTTAACTAATCTATGTTTCAAATTTGGGCAAGTAAAACCAAAATCATTTGGATGAACAAACACTTTAAGCCACCCATGACTCTTTAGAAATGAGATATGAAACTTTAAAGGGGTACTCCAGCGATTTTAGTGTTGCACTTTCATAATGTTTGGGCGCTAAAACAAGAAGTGTAAAAAGTGGTGAAGCACAAGCCGAGATGCCATGACTCTTTTAGTCGTTAAGTCCCTAGTATGGTTCCCACACTGTAACCAATATAGTATAATTTCATTAAACACTCTCTTCCTTGTAAAAGACTGCCCTTGAAACTCCCAGGTCCCCAGATTGCAACACAAGCTTTGAAAATGTGTAGTTTCCAAGCTTGAATTGAGATTTCAGGTTTTAACACAGATCTGACAAAATCTTTAGTTGATGAGTAGGCCTATTACTCCCCATTATGAGGCCAAATAGTGTCAAATCAGTTGAGTGTTCCTTTAAGAAATGAGAGCTCAGTAAAAAATATCCAGTGAAATGGATGTTAATTAAATCAAATATCAGGCTATTTTACTCACAAGAATCACAACACAGTATTTATGCTATAATCTTTATTTACAAATCATAAAAGGCAAATAAAACATTTTTAAACAAAGCTTTAAAAAAGAAGTCCATTAAGACTCTTCATCATGTTCACCGTGATTAAAAAAAGAAAAACATTGTATTATTATAAATATTATATTGCTATTTTGATGTCCTGCTGTCAAATGAACAAAGGAACACAGCTGTGGGACAAGTATTTATGTCTGTCATTGATCACATGACATCTGTGTTTACAACCAAACTTCTTTCAAGGTCCCGCCTACCAGCCTCGTAGTCATTGGTCCGAGCGCTAAACGCCGCTTTGTCAGTGGACGGCCCCATGTCAATCATAACACTTTAAACAAGTTTGTATGCAGACACATTAAACGAACTGGGTTGCTATGGACTTGAGCCATATCTGTAAAAGTATGTCAAAGTTGTTATTCTCTTCTAATTCTTTCACCAGCAACTATTTAGAAGCATGTTAGATCATCTAAATTATCGCTTGTCGGTGATGTCACGGTTATTTTCAAAATGTCAGTCAAAGGAACACTGAGTCAAAGCTAAATATAATCGTCTCGGAGACAGCTACAAAGCACTAAAGTCGTCTGTAAAAGCTTAAACTGCCAACGTTGTGTCATTATCTGTCGTTATTCGATGTGACAAAAGTATTTTTTTATAGCTGTAAGAGCCAGTTGTTTGGGTTATGAAGCTCTTCTTGGTGTTTTTCAAACTATTAAAAAGCCAACTCACGTTAACCTAGTTAGCCGTTAGCTAACTTAGCTGTTAACTAAACAAATGTAGCTAACGTCAAACAAATCATAAGAATGTCAGGCTGTCGTTAACTACTAAAGCCTGAATGTTTATGCATGGAAGTGGAGATTGTGGCTGCTCTTACATCGCCACAGTATAACCACTTTCGTAACGTTAAAGTTGAGCAAGATGTCATACGACCTACTTCCTGATAGCTAACCTACAGTAGGTGGACAGTGACATCAGCTCCTACATCATAGCCTACCAGTAGGCCCATGTAAAAAAAAAAAAAAAAAAGCACAATAAATACTAACCAACTGCTGTGAATGTTATGTTTCTTACTTTAGTCAGAAGTAGAGGAGATTCTGTACATGCACGCACACAAACCAATGATCTAGGTAACTATATTGTAATAAATCTAATGTGACTATTGACATTATTGACATAATATCTGACACAGTATTGTGATAAAAGCATGGGAACATTTTGCAACACATCAATCTGAAGGCTTGCTATTAACACAATATTTCTTGTAAGGTAAGTTATGATATAAAAGGTGAGAGTTAAGAAAATCTATCTTAACCAGCTTCCAACAAGAACCAGTTTCAGTATACTTATTTTCCTCACCTAAATAAACTTTTCTTTCTCCCATAGTTATTTAATTGTTGTGCATTATTCTTTAAGAAATCAAAAACGGTCAAATTTGCATCCATGTTCATAATTTGAGCCATAAATTGTCAAAGTATTGTTGCAGCTATATAAGAACGTAATGTTTTTAGTTGTTAGGAGTGCCTCATTGAATGTCACAAAAACAAAGATGCATAGTGTAATTCAAGTCTGATGCAAGTCTTTTTTTTTCCCTGGAGCACCAAAACAAAAACTTACTGAATCTAAATGAAAAACAGCTGTTGTATTGTACTATTATGATGCAAAAATGGTACTGGAATCCAAAGTTCCCTTAATTGACTGACTACCTCCGCAAACTGTCACCCTGCCCGCCATTCTCTGTTCAATAGAAACAGCTGGTGGGCCAAATCGAACCTTATGGTGCGCTGAATTTGTGGATAGGAATTAAAGGTTGAAAAGTGCAGGTAGTTGGCAGTCAGAAGTTGACATAATTCTGAATACAGTTTATCAAATAGATGATAGAGAATCAGATCAAATTGCATATGTGACAGACCATTACATCTCTGTCAGACTGAATTAAGAGCTACATTTTCTGAACAGAATTAGGCAGTATACCCATTATTTGAAGTCATGAATGCGTAGCACATTTGTGTGAATCAAGGGAGAGAGAGAACAGTAAGTTGGAGCATTCATGTCAATCTTTTGTTCCTGACTGCTTCTGATTCTCTGATTCAGCAGACTGGATGTGACCCTGTGACCCCTGGTTGCCAGGGAGAGAGCGGTGGGGCCATGGCTGTTGGGGCTTCGGTCGGGGAGAGCCAACTCCAGAGGATTATCCGAGATCTGCATGGTACGCCAGCTTTATGTGTGTGCGCGTGTTCGTGTGAGTATGGGTGAATAGATTGGCTGCGGGCGATTGTTGGCTGACATGGTGTGATTGAAGAGAAGAGAAAGAAGAGTCAGAAATGTTTGTCATGATATCATGACCTTCGTCTCAGCGTCAAGTCTAAATACAGTTTTTACTACTGGAACTACCTGACATCTCCTGCTCACCAAATTATTTGGGAAAACATCTGACCTCATGCCCCTGTAGTAAGGGTGTGGTGGAAGCTTCTGTCAGCATGCAGCGAGACAGAAAGTGCGTACTGAGGGTGCACCCATCACAGGTGTCCTTCCAGTTTTTACGATGGATCCGAGGCAAGTGCTTGATTTACAAAATAGCTTGTCCATGAGTAAGTAACCAAAATTTACAAAGACATACAATTTTGCAATATAATTGTGGTTGTGACTTTTGGTAATTTCTAAACAGAAAACAATTTTCCGCTTTTTTGCTGTTTGCATTCCTGCTTCTTCACAGCTCTGATACAACTTCTCAAAGAAGACCTGCTATTCATTTTCAGCCAAAAACATTTTGTCAGTTTGCCTTTGAGAAGTACATGTCTTTTGCCTTGTAAATGTGTTTTCTAAGGAAATCTTAATTCCACCTGGTTGTATGAAACCTGCTTTATTAATCCCTCATCTTTTGTCATTTTTTGCTGAATTTCAGAGGCCGTTGCAGAGCTTGCGAAGGAGTATAGGGAAAGTGGGGAGCCAATCACAGATGACAGTACCAACCTGCACAAATTCTCCTACAAACTGGAGTACCTGCTACAGGTGTGATTTGCTTATATTTTCACAGCTGATCAGTGAATCCCAATTTCTCAAGGAAGATGTAATTAAATAATAATCAAACAAGCTACTATTAGTTAAATGTGATGTCCTCTCTTACAAAAAAATAATTTTGCATGTCTGATGATTCATTCGTACTGTTTGTTGGATAGCTGTTTGGACAAAAATGTCCTTCTCATATTATTAAATTAACACACGAAAATAACCTGTCTGTATCCAGCTCCATCTATATATCTGCCTATCTTTCAGTTTGACCAGAAGGAGAAAACCACATTTCTTGGAACAAAGAAGGATTATTGGGATTACTTCAATGACTGTCTGGCTAAGATCAAAGGAGCCAATGATGGGATCCGTTTTGTCAAATGCATCACTGAGGTGTGATGATTATTTTGTTGTTGGTTAGAGTGACAGCACTGATTACACACGGCGATTATTGGTAATAGCTGATAACCCATTAGAAAATATCTGTGTTACCCTCTACCCATGACTCAAAAAGGTTTTTACTTCCATTTTCTTTCTCGTCTCTGATACAGACGTGATGTAACATTTTCATATTGCTGCTTCAGTGTTTCCAAAATATAGGACCCAAAACATTCAAGAACTCAATTTTAGTCTTGGCACTGTTGTGATATACATCCCTGTAACATAAGCAACATGTTGTGTAATTGCAATTGTAACATGTTATGATTCTTTCTTCTTTTTGGTTTTACATGTTTGTTAGGAAAATCAACATAATAGTGTTTGTTGCATTTAAATAACATTAGCTCTAACAATCATGTTGCTTTGCATTTAGATTAAATAATGATTTGTCATTAACTTTGTTTTGATGTTTTTTTGATAATCCAAGGTTGTGAGTGTGAAGTAAACACTAGTTAAAAGCTCTGTGTAAAACCATGTCTTCTTTCACTTTGACAGCTGAAGACGTCTCTGGGGAAAGGACGAGCATTTATCCGTTACTCACTCGTACATCAGCGGCTGGCTGACACCCTGCAGCAGTGCCTCATGAACCAGAGAGTCACCAGGTAGAGCTGTCAGAGCACACTTTTTTCTGTTAGATCTGAAGAGTGATTGTCTTGTATGAAATGATTAGAACAAAAATAAGTTGAGCAGAGACCATGAAACACTTGTTGCATAAACATGCAGGTTAGATGTGGTGACACTGATGGAAACTGATGCGTATGTCATTTCCTTATTTGCAGAACCTATTGTTGATGTTCAGTTGTGGAGTTTTACTTCATGGTTCAGTCTGTACCTTGTTTAAATGTCACTTTCTTGTCACAGGTCAAAATATAACTTCCTTTTTCAGCTGATATTATTGTCTGTAGCTGTTCTGCTATGTCCTACTGTAAAGTCTGTCACATCTCTCCTCACGCAGTGACTGGTACTATGCAAGAAGCCCCTTCTTGAAGCCCCACCTCAGTGTTGACATTATCAATCACCTGTATGAGCTCAACGAGGTCCAGTTTGATGTCGCTTCCAGAGGCCATGATCTTGATGCCTCCTGGCCAACTTTTGCAAGGTAATATACAAGACAAGTCATGAAAACAGCACTGAGAGCAGATGAAACAAAAAAGAGATCTAAATAGGCGTTATTATTGTGTGTCGAATACAGCTAGCATTTCTTTTTCTGATCAACAGGAGAACACTGACAAACTCACCGGGCCACATGTGGAAACCACCCAGTCGCAGTTCCAGTATTAACAGTCTAGCCAGCACCTACTCACAGGTAGAATTTGCCTCAAATAACATCCTGTAATTTTATCATAATTTAAAAATGATGTCCGTTACCCTTCATCTATTCCTTTCCCTCTTCTTCGGTTTCCCTTGCAAACATCTAGCAAGCAGCTGAGTTCCCATCTAGTCCTGACTATGGTCAGGGACTGCTGAATGACCTGAATGAGTCTCTCCCTGCCTGCAGAGAAGATTCCAGCGCAGTTGAAGACCTTCGTTTGGAGCTGGATCAGTCGGAGCTGAAGCAGCGAGGGCTCCTAGATAAGGTGCAGCAGCTGGGTGAAGAGGGAGCTGAGCTCAGGGGAGTCATTGGAGAGCTCCAGAGACAGCTGGATATGTCCCTTTCTGCTCAAGAGGAGCAGCAGGGTTTGCAGGGAGAACTGAAGGCTCTGCAGGGTAGAGAGGAGGCACTGTCCAGAGAGGTGCAAGCACTTAGAAATGGGGAGAAAGCCAGGGAGTCTGAACAACAGCTGCTCCAGGAAAAGCTGGCAGTTGCTGAGGGGAAGAACATAGAACTCCTTGCCAAGTTGGACGGGATTCTGAATGAGAAAGGCCAGCAGGCAGCCAGTTACTTTGATTCAGCTCAAAAGATACACGAATTGTTGGACAGATTGAAAGAGGCAGAGAAAGGGAAGATGGAAGCTGTAGCTGAGTTAGAGGAGAAGAAGAGGCAGACAGAGAGGCTAGAAGAGGAGCTGCGAGTCAAGGAGGCAGCTGCGAAGGACAGTGAAACAAAACTGGGAGCATTAGCCGCATCTACATGTGAGGAGAAGGCCAAGTTGGAGGAGAAAGTTGAGGACCAGTGCAGTGCCCTTGATAAGCTGCAGGGGGCCTTGACAGTGAGAGAGAAGGAGGCGAGCAACCTGCAAAGGCAGCTGCAGGACCTCCAAAGATCTCTGGAGGAGAAGGAGGAAGAGTTGGAGGAGGTGAAGAGGAGGGCACACCAAGATAAAGATGAACTGCAGAAGAACGCTGGTGGCTTAAAGGAGTCTTTAGAAGCAGAAGTTGCTGCCCTTAAGGAGCAGCTTAAGAAGAAAGAGATGGAACTTACCTCCAGCAGCAAGACACTACAACAGCTCGAAACCAAGAACCAAAGCCTGACCAAAGAGAAGGACAAACTGACTGCCAGTGTTGTTGAGCTCGAGGGCAGCATCAAGGAACAAGCACTGAAGATAGAAGACTACAAGACACAGTGCGCCAACATGATGGAGCTAAATGAGAAACTGCTGACCACGGTAAAGAGAAATGAGGAGCTGAAGAAGGAGATGGCAGAAAACAGAACAGTGCTTGAAACCGAGTTAGCATCTCTACGGGCTTCTGAGAAACAGCTTCGAGGCCAGCTCGATGACACCAAGATGACAGTGGATGAAAAGGAGAAGCACTTGCGTGAGGAGAACCGCAAGCTGGATGAGAGTCTGCAGCGAGCCACCATGGCCGCAAAGCTCTCAGAGGCCACGTCAAAGCGGCTCGAGCAGGAGAACCAGAGTCTGAGGGAGGAGCAGGACACTGTGAAAGCAGCTCTCAGCCGCATGCAAGCTGACCTGAAGAGCGTTCATGGGCAGATTGGAGAGTTGGAGAAGAACTTGGGAGCTTCACGCAAGAATGAAGCAAGCCTCCAAGAACAGCTCCAAGCCAAAGAGGCCCAGTTGGAGAGTAAAGAGAAGGACCTTGTTGAGCTGCAGTCCACGTTAACAGCTCTGGAGGCCAGGGAAAAGGAGCTTGAGATTGCCAAAGCTGATGCAGAAGCTACCTGTGCTAAACAGACGGAGATGATCGAAAGGGTCACCTGTGAGAAGCAGACAATGGAGAAATCTCAGCTGGAGAGGAGCGCAGTCCAAGCAAAGGAGAGCCAGGAGGTGAAAGGCAAACTGACTATGATCGAGGGCCAGTTAGAGGTGAGCATGAAAGACGTGTCCAGGCTGCAGGCAGAGATCCTGGACCTCAAGGTGCAGGTGAGGAGGGCTGAAGAGGAAAAGTTAAAGTCACAAGCACAGCTGGAAGTGACGGAGGCCCAAAGGGATGAGCTCAGGACTCTGACCGAGCAGCTTAAAGCTCAGACAGAGGCACTGAATCAGAGGCATGTAACAGAGCTTATGGAGTGCAAAAAGAAAGAAGAGGCGGTGATTGAACAGCGTGACAGAGAAGTAGCTGCCCATGCGGAGTTGGCTATCTCAGCAGCTGCAAATCGAGAAGAGCTGTCCACCCTCAAAGCAGAAAATGACAGACTGACCTCAGAGAACAGCGAGATACGCGAGGGCCTGCACAGAGTGAACACAGAGATGGCAGAGCTGGGGATGACCATCTGTAAGCTGAGTGCAGAAAAGCAGGAGATCAAAGAGCACTGGGAAGGGGACACCGCCAGGATCGAAGAGCTGGAGAAAGAGGTGGAGCGGATAGAGGAGGGCATGGCAGAACTACGGATGGAGAATACCAAGCTAAGAGAGGAGCTGACACAAAAGGAAGAACTTCCCAAGACTATCATGGAGCTCAGGGAGGAGCTGGAGAAGACCAAGAACCAAATGCAGAGCGCCAAGTGTTCTAGCCGTGAGGAGGCGGAGGCCATCAAGTTCCAAATGAGCTCAGAGAGCATGAATCACCAGGTCCAGATGAAGGTGAGAACTTTTTAATCATGTCTTTTATGACACACAGTGTGTTCCTGTTACCTTAAATATCTCAGCAAGGTAACTGCAACTGAATAGGCAGATAAGTCAAGCGGGTTCTTCCTTACCCAAATAATGTGCCCAGATACAGACTGAATTCTAATTCCAGGTGTAAATGGAGTACTTCTGTCAGAATATATCAAATCAATTTTCACTTGAAATGGCATGAACATGTCCACCACTTTGGTCCAGACTGAAATATCTTGACAACTATGGGATGTATTCTCAAGAAATTTTGTGGAGACATTCAACCTAATAACTTTGTTGATCCTCTCCCTGACCACCATGAAGTTGACATTGTTGGTTAAGGAGGAAACATCTCAATTGCCATGACATTTGATATTGTAGACGTTCATGTTCCCCTCAGAAGGATTGTAATAACTTTGGGGAGTCCCTGAGGTTTCATCTAGCTCAAAATCTTAACTTTCAGTACTTTGGTTTCAGTCCAAATACCTGCAAAACTAACTCCATCTGCCTCAGCTGTTGTTTGTGTTTGGTGTTAATTAGCAAATGTTAGCGTTCTAACACTTATTACCATTAACATGGTAAACATTATATCGGATAAGCATTGTTATGTAAGCATTGTCATTTTAAGCACATTAGCATTTAGCTCAAAGCATGGCTGCAGATTTTTCTTATTTCCCTTTTCTTGTGTTACTTTCACATTTCAGAGTGTGAATGAACAGCTGGACAAGGTGAAAGCCCAGCTGCAGGAGGAGCTGAAGAATGTGTCCAGCTTGCAGGCCAGAGTGTCTGAACTTGAGGTGTGTGTCTTCCACGCAGTGGTTCATGGTGACATAATGAGTAGATACATGGTGGAGGCTCTATAATCCTTGGAGAGTAAATGCCTTCGGAGAAAGATAGTGTTATATAAAGACACACTCAAATAGAAAGAAATGTGTGATACTCCCTTTTTCAAGTCTAAAAAAAAACCTATGTATGATTAAGAGAAGACTGTAGACAGATATCAGTCAAAGGTGCAACATCTATACATGGCTGGAAGCACCAATGCCTTTATCATTAGTGGATTTGCAGGAGGGATGGAAAAGAAGAAGCCATGCACCACATGGGACACAACAACAGGCAGATTATGTGTGATGATTGTATGAGAAAAAAAAATCATTTTTTTTCATGATAAGGTGCCTTGATTGCTTGAGCAGTTTTTTTTTATTGTAGACAGTAGAATAGATGTAAAATCACTGCAGTGCTCTGATCCTAATCCAATTAGTAGCTCGATGAAATCGCTTTGAAATAATAATTTCTGATCATTTCTTTTATGTGTTTACAGAACCATATAATAGGATTTGATGTTGAGCTGTTAATTTTTCTGAATTACGTGTCTCTGTATGTCCTCTCATGTAAGATGCATCAGAAAAAATATTTTTGTTATAATACAGAATTTTAGCTAATGTAACTCCGATTGAAGACCATTTTGGGAAGAAAAACTGAGTAATTGTTTCAATTGTTGAAAATTTTTTTGGTAATGATGTTTTTTTTTGTCTGTGTGTGTTCTTGCAATGTTTGATAAAGGTTGTGAATGAGGAGTACCTGAAGCTAACTGGCGAGAAAGATGCTCACATCACAAAGACCGAAAATTCTGTCCGTGAGAGTGAGAGCGAGATTCAACGCCTGAGAGATGCAGTAACCAGGTGTGTTTATGTAACATTGATACCTGTGAATTTCATCTTCCGGTGCAATAAATGAGGCACTGACTCATTTTCCTTGGACCTAATACTTTCTTCAGTGCTGAAGACGCACACTTGGCTGTGCAAAAGGTCTGCAAGGAACTGAAGGAGAAACTCGGCACATCAGAAGCTGACAAACAAAGCCAGTGCCTGAAGATGACTGCAGAGATCGATGACCTCAACAGAACCAAGACGAACCTTGAAGAGCGGCTCATCGAGCTTATAAGGTATGATATGTCTCTGGTGCAGCTGTCGGCAGCGTCAACGTTATTTGTTACAGCATCCATATCATTTCTTAAGGAAAGGTGTTGAAGCACATTTTCTGTTTGGATATCTACCACATTGTTACGTTTCGTTTGGTTGCTGCCTGCTCTTTGATTATCCCACCGGGGGAGTTTTTAATTGGTTCCTCCAGTAAGAGCAGTTCTCTGATGTTGTCGTGCTTGACGTTGTCGGGGGCAAATTAGGTTCAAGGTGAAGGATCAGGGGAGAAGCCTTCTTTGAATGCTGAGATAACTTACCGAGAACAAGTCTGATAGAGAGACTTGGCGGAGAATATAGATGCTACTGAATAGAACGACTGGATTAAAGAGCCACTGTTGCCTCAGAAGCTTTCATACTCTGCTAAGGATGAACCACAAATACAGTGATTCAGTCAATTCCTTTGGGATTTGCCCACATGATTTCAGTCTTTTCTGCTTTTGTATTATGCATGCCCTCATTGTTATCATCACATGGGGTAATGAGGCTACTTCTGGTGTTGAATGTATACAACATGTTAAATGAAATGAATACATGTCAGGCCAAGTGCACTACATGCTAAATTAGTTTCTATTAGACGCTAAAAATGTTTGGAAAAGGGCAGGCACTTTCAAAAGATACTTGGCAGGTGATTTGACGAACCATCTGTCTTATCACTATCTATCACAGGTCAAATTCGACCTATCAGATCAACAGTGAGAGGGTGCTACCACCAGCAGAGCCCATTGGTAAACCAAACTCTTACTGAAGTTAATCGAGAAAAAGGCATAAACGTTGAGAAAAGCCTTCAATACTGTTATTTGTTCCCTCTTTCAAGGAAATATTTCTCTAGTTCTGATATGACTGATGCTATAGTAGCTATGCTACGCTTTAGGGGCTGCTATTTTAGGGGCTATTAGGGGCTTCTCTTGCTGGTCAGCACACCCAAACCACACCTGCAGCTGCCAGTAGTTCCTTCAAGGATGCTGATTGTTTCAATGCCTGTGTGTTGGCCACAAGCTCCATTTGTGAGATATGCGAGATCACGTGTTCTTGTAATCTCGCATATCTCCCTTGTGACTGGCTATCATGTAAAAAATAAACCTCACTAATCTTGTGATGTTATCTGTTATTTGTACGGTATGACTCACAATTTATGATCTTTGACAACACGATTAAATTGAATTCAACGATGTAAAAAAAAAAAAAGAAAAACATTATCAAAACTTTAAATCTGGTCCCAGGCTGAAATTTTTGAAGATAAGAAAATGCTCCATACATGTTTCTTTTTGTAAATTACTTCAGGGACAAAGATGCTTTGTGGCAGAAGTCGGACGCTCTGGAGTTTGAGCAGAAACTGCGAGCAGAGGAGCGCTGGTGGTTAGTGGATAAGGAGGCCACGCACTGCCTCGGCTGCCAGGGCCAGTTCTCCTGGTGGCTGCGCAGACATCACTGCAGGTTGGCTTTCAGCAGGCACTGGAAATGCAAGACATCAGAAATGTGTTTCATCAACAAAATGACAATTTTTTTGATACATTAATCACTCTTTAGGCTTTGCGGTCGCATCTTCTGCTACTACTGCAGCAACAACTTTGTTATGACGAAGCATAGCAGGAAGAAGGAGCGCTGCTGCAGGGACTGTTACACCCAACACAGCGCGGTGGTGGAGAGGTTCACCGAGGCAGAGCTGAGTCCTTCAGACACTCAGCCTCCTCCACCCGGAGCTGGACCTCAGCCACCTCCTGAACCAGCCCCATATAAACCCACACCCAGGGTAACAGGTGAGAGGCAAGCTGCGAGCTAACTTGACAGCTGCACACTTGGCTCAAATGGTTGTTGCAGTAGTTCTAGTAGCCTATTGTCTTCTTTTACTGTAAGTTCACTGGGAAGCAGAAGTGAGAGGACTGACTGCGCCATATTTAGGAACAGGGACAAGAACATTTTAAAATGAAATCATTCAATGGTATTAAAGAGGAAGATGGTGACATTTCAAAGAAGCTGTTTTGTTTTAATTGTAAAGAAAGTGAAGCTTCATAATGTTAGGTCTATTTTTGTACTGACTTAGTCGCAAAGATGAATTTCAAACAGTTTTTTCTCAACTGTACATGCAACATGTTTTTGTATACTGTGTAATCAGACACAGTGGAGTGGTCCGATAGTTCAATCGTTGTCCTTGTTCCTCTCAGTTTCAGACCCCAGCAACAGATCTGACGACGGAGCCTTTGACATCATCACAGAAGAGGAAGTGAACGGCGTCTACGACAGTGACACCACCTCCCAGACCACAGGAGGCTCCCTGGAGGGAGAGCGAGACCGACGGCCCCTGGGGACACTAGATTTGTGAGTTTGATATCTATCTTAGGACGGCACAGAGGAAGCAGGTTGAGACCTCGCTCAGCCGCTGGTCGTTTTCTGAGTCAGTTTTGTGATGTGGTCAGATTCCTCATTTGAAGGTCAAACCGTCACAATGCGAGAAAACGCAACAGCTTAGTGCTGAGCTCCTGAAATTGCAGAGTTTTAAAGACATAACTGCCTGGGGTTATACTTCACACGTCAACATCCCGGCCTCCATGGTCAATTACTTCTCTAAGAAGAGTGACAGCTGCATACAATGCATTCATAAACTGTACTGATGTCATGTCGGCTAATGAGAGCATGTCACAGATCAAAGGTGACGTACTATCTACCGTATATAGTGCTGGATAATTTAAACATAAAAAGACATAATGCTATTTATGAGAAAATTATAAATGTTTCAAATTGTGTTTTTTTCTGGGAAACACCTAGACATTTACAGTACTGCAGGCTTTTTTCCAGGTTGCCATGTTCACGTTAACTCCCTGAACTTTCAAAGATGGGAAGTAAGAAATTGGGAAGTGAATTAGTTCAGTTTTTTTTTCAATCTATGACGTATAAACTTTTATCAGTCTGGGGAAGTTAAAAAGAGACAATTTGTCAATTTTGCCTGTAATACCTATCTATCATTCAGTGTCATAAATAACAGATGATTGGAGACACCCATCATGGCCCATTCTTTAACCAGAACTCACTGTAAATGTCCCACCTCTGCTCTTAAAAAGGACAATAATCACAGACTCACGACTGCTTGAATGCAGAAATCTCTGAAGTAGATGCAACTTGTTTTCTCTGTTTCAACCCTTTATGATATTTTCTAGTCTGGGCCACAGTGCACCATTGGGGATTCAGCACACACGTGTCTGCCCTTTCAGGTGTTAAAAAAAAAAAAAATTAGGGAAGTTCTTTCTTTTGTTTGCATCGATAAATGAAAACAAGAGTGGCACTTCTCAATTGTAAGAATTGAGAAGTGGCACAGTTTCATGGTAGTAAAAGGTGACAGGTCGGTGGAGGGAGGCTGAAGCATTCATGTGTTACCATAATGTTGTACACTGCATAGAAACATAAAAGTACTGCTGGCGTTGCTGTACGTCTGCATCCTAGTAATAATGCACCAAAAATGGTCAGTGTACTAAGATGTATGTCAGAGATAGAGCTGCAAGGATTAGTAGATTGAAAGAAAATTAGTTACCAACTAGTTTGTTTTGTTGTTTTAATTCAGTTTTCAAACAAAAAAGTCAATAATTTGTTGGTTTCAGCTTCTTAAATTTGAGGATTTGTAGTCTTTGGGTTTTAGCCTGTGGGTCGGACAAAAGAAGCAATTTGAAGACGTCACTTTGGGCTTTAAGATCAGCAAACTAAATGATTGATGATGAAAATAATTAGGAAATTAATCAAAACGTAAAAATAATCGTTAGTTGCATTGTTAGCCATGGATGACTGGGAGGCAGATGAGGAAACACTGTATTAACTTGTGCGTGGATTCAGTTTAAATTCATAATGACATAAATGGGGAAAAACCCAAACAAAGAACAGCTCCTTGCTCTTAATGACATACATGGAAAACAAAATTTTAATCTCTGTCTGGATTTCACAGAGGCACAGGAGATGTGACCCCTGATGACCCTGAGGAGCATGTTCCTACAGTTCAGGATTCAGAAATCAACCTGCTCAAATCAGGCGAAGTCACGTGAGTCTTGACCACGATGTACTTGATGTGTGAGTGTGTGTAAATGACGAGTCACTCATGCAACCTTTTGACCATCGCAGGATGGCTGTCCCTCTCAGCATCGATGACATTTCTCAGTTTGGCGACGGTTCCAGGGAGCTCTTCATCAAGTCCAGCTGTTACAGTGTGATCACTGTTGCTGTGGGTGACTGCGGGCCAACAATCAGCTGGATGTTCTCCTCGGAGCCGAAGAGCATCTCCTTTAGTGTGGTGTTCAGGGAGTCCGCTGACACTCAGATGGAACAGTCGAAGGTTTGTGTGCTTGTTGTGTGCATTTTTATGTTTGTGCATGTAGACCAATGTGTTGTGACACCCTGAGGGGACTGCGGCACCCCCTAAAACAAGGTATAACAACCATCAATTGATCGAATAAAGTGCGATACAGACGCGAAGCAGAAAAAGTGAGAGCTCACATGGATGAGAGAGAAAGAGGGAGCGTGAAAATATGAACAGAAGCGCCCACGTGATACAAAAACTTTCTTTGTTCAAGAAGCCTAATGTTACATGTTATCAGTCAAGTGTATGAAATATACTGCAGACTGGAGTCTTTGTTGGCAGAGACAAACAGGCGGATCTATGTTACATACGCCCCTCTTCTCAGTGAAACATCTGCATTCACTGCAGTGCATTATTACACACTATGATGTTTGATACCTGGCATCACAGGTGAACGACTCTTAGTACGTCAGGTCTTGACATGCAACTCGAGTGACTCACTGGGTTCAGATCTCACTTCCCTGCTCTTTATATAAATACATCGCCGAGACAATGGAAACAATCTTCTTTTACACAAAGAAAGAAAGACCTTAATGTGTAACATTTGCTGAATTTACAAGAAGGCCCCTTATATTATATCAATAATGCTGTTTTAAAGGGAGTCTGGGGGATTTCTCCACGGGCGACGACAGAAGTAGCTTATATTGGATACTGCTCACTGTATTTGTAAAATTTTACATGTTTACTGTAAAAAAAAAATGTTGTCACCTTTCATAAATTTGGTTTTAATGGCGATATCAGTTGAAATAGTGTTCTAACAGTTGCTAAATGTTGGCAGATAAGACACGCTAGACGAACTGGTTGGAAATTACGTGTGGCCATTACTGTGGCTGCTATGAGTGTTTCTTGAAGTATGTTGTTGTTCAATTTTTCGGTCTGCCTAAGTGTAAAATGTTCTCAAATTATCATTAATAATTTAGATATCCTGGCCATTCATTATACCCCACTGACTATGACATCATAATATAGACTGGCTTCTTAGCACCCACAACTGTGGCTGACTTCCATTGTCACGGCTTGTTCGTCTGCCAACGGGAATAGTCCAGAGAGGCAAAAGTCGAAGGCAGTGTTGTTACATAAATTCAAATTAAAGCAAACAGTAAGGCCAAAGATAAATCTTTTCAGTTGTTGTAAAATTGCAGCCACTTCAAAACGCACAAATGATGACTGAGAAGTTATTACCAGACACAATGGGCTGACCGTGTGCGTGCTTCCATGGGCGCCCCCCTGCAGAGAGAAGGGCTATTCGTTTTCCCTTTCAAATATCACAGCCTGAGGAAAAACACTGCAGGTTGTCGCTGGTGCTCAGCAGGTTTTGGGTAAAATGTCAGGGGTTGTTAATGAGTTACGACCTTTCATCCCTTTCTTACCAATATCACTTATTTTTTTCTAATCTAATGATATTTATATCTGTGTTGAAGTTTGCAATATATTACAAATATTATGATTCTTCGTGATGATTGTTTTCTTGCTGCCCAACATTATGTAGAGTACTATAAATAGAGATTTGTACGTTGAGTTTCACATCAGACCGATGTTTCTGTTCTTCTCTCAGGTCCTGATTCCTCTCACTCGCTGCAGTTCCCATAAAGAGACAATTCAGGGACAGCTGAAAGTGCGACACCCCGGCCTCTACACGCTCATCTTTGACAACTCCTTCTCACGGTACGGAACTCCTGATTCTTCTTCTTAGTGGGAGAAGCTTGTGCGTCACAGAAATGTTTTTACCTCTTATTGTTTTTCACCATCATTTCCTGCCACGGTTCGGGGTGTGAGTGTGCGAGCATTTTAAGCCGGCCTCCTATTGTGCCTCCGCGTCTCGTTGCAGTTAATCGGATTGCGGGTCCTTTGATCACAAACTTTCTCCCAACAGGTTTATCTCTAAGAAAGTCTTCTACCATCTGACCATGGAGAAGCCCATAATCTATGACGGAAGCGACTTTCCCTGAAGCCGGATGACACACACTCCCACTGAGGCGTCAGCGTGACGTCACAAAGACATCATCACGATGTTGTTACTGGAGAGATGGCGCTTCAGTGACTGTTTCTAATTGATTTGACTTTTTTGCTCTTTTGTTCCCCAAACCTGTTTTACCCAAGTATTTTATGTTTTCAGAAACATCTCTGTTTTATTTTTACTCTGTTTTGAGGTGTGCTCATGTTTTAACTGTGGCCTAATTGAAGTGTTGTCAGTGGGATGGAAGTGGTTTTTAGAGGAGAAGAAGAAATGTTTATGCGAGTTTTAGCGTATTTTTCTTTTTAAAAATACCAAGTAGTATACTTTAGTCAGCTAAATTTGCAATTCTTTTTAGCTAGACAAATGTGTAATTTTGTTATTTATTTCTGTAATTTTTGTCTGTCTTAGTTTTGGTTTGGCCTCTCTTTTCCCCAAATATACTGTTACGTTAGGGAATGCAGATTGCTGCAGCAATAGTAACACTATAAGTATGAAACATGATAAAAGACTGTCATCAAATGATAAATATATATCGGAAAAAAGTTGTCTGTATAGACCCAGGAAAGATTTTTTACATTTACAAAACCATGGCCAGTTAAAAAGGTTTCAAGTGTTGTGCAATCTCTTAAATCAGATGGCCAAAAGAAGCCCAACCAGCCCAAATCTATTTTTTGGGCATTTCTAGATTGACTGATAATGCTTCAGTTTGGAAAGCTAGGTCACCAGCGTACAGAGCTACTGACGCCTACGTTGTTACCATAGCAAACCCGTTCAGATATGTCGGTGTTGTCTCAACATAAAAATCTGAACTGATCACTTGCAAATAACAGTACGCACCCCCAATCTTCCAGATCTGGTTTGAGAGACAAATCCATTTGCCTGCTGTGTGAACAAAGCATACGTTTGCACTTTGCCAGTGCAGGATGGAAACAAAGTAGTGAATAGTAACTGGCCTGGAAAAATGCAGTTTCCGTTTGATAACTAAGCATGTGCACTATGTGCAAATCTCAGGATTGGGGCATACAGTTGTCCTCCAGTGGTAACGTGTCCTAGTGTTATGTTTTTGGAAAAGTAAAAAAGAATAGAAACACTCTCGGTTTAAAGAGACCGACAAACCAGCTTTACAGGATCTAATGAAGAAGAGTACCTGATCTTCCACAGGCTGACTTGATGTGTCATTACAATGATATTCAGTTAAATCTAACAATGACTGCCAGGTTATGAGCTGTTGTACTTCCAAAGTGCCTATTAACTCTAATAGCCAGGGATTAGTTTGCTTTTATAACTATATATTTTACGCAGAACACAACAGGTTGCATGAACTGGTAATATTCGGTGACAGCTTAATTCCGGTGGCTTTTAAATCACAACAGGCGCAATATCACTTATTTCAGTTTTATCAGTTGAAAGGATTTTTCAGTTTGTATTTCATTTTGAATCTCTTTTTGTCATTTGTTAGTACTCTCGGTGATCGGATGGGTTTGAACATCGTGCGCTGTTTGTTGTTTTTTTTTTATAGCAAAGCAATAAGAAAAAAGCGAGCTTGGTCACGTGGGACACAACCAACACTTTATGAATCTAAGGCTTATCTATGCTGCATTTGGGTGCAGGTTTTTACGTTTCACACTCAGATCTCTTTTATATTTTTGATGGGTGTAAATTGGTGCAATTTGTATGCAAAGCCTCCTATTTTCTCTACAGAGCTGCACTTTGTGATACTGATTTTATAAATTCTTACAAGCAATATTAAATCTGTTGAGTTTACATGATCTTTGTCAAAGAATTCACACAGGGACGGATTCCTTTTTTGTACTTGCTGTTTATTTGAAGGATCTTTTTGGAGGTGTAAATTGCACATGATGAATCATCGCTACAAGCGCTCAATAATAGAACTGTAAAACATCCGGTAAACATGAATAAAACCGTGAGAGCAATAATGCCTCCAACATCCACTAATCTGTGTGTGTGATTTAGTGTTTGACAGCGTGGAACATCGGAACAAGATCAATACATTGCCTCTGTGTGCCGCCTCGCTCGCTCCGAAATGTCACGAGAAAAGACAAAGAAGTGTGTTTACTGTGTGACAATACCTCCGTTCTACATTTACATCAGAGGTGACGTAGAGTAGGTCTGTCTGATGGGGAAGGGACTTTTCATCATCCAGAAAAAAACAAACAGTTCAGTCCAAATGACAGCAACACTCCACTGAAAGGTAAAAGCTACAGACGTGTATTCTTCTGAGAGAAAACACAAAGTGTTGAAAACAATACAAACATCTCCTCTGTCAGTTCCGTGCTGGTTCAGCACGGCTTCACAAAGTAACACCAGCAGAGCCGTAGCCGAAGACGCCACCATTACATCCTCTGTGTTTGTACCTTTGGGAAGGTTTCACGCTGAGGGATGTTGTTGATTTTGCTCCTCCTGTGCTTGTGTCGGAGCCTGTGGTGTTAATCATCCAATCAGAGCTGAAAACAATCGGCTGATTAATTAAATAGTTGATTGACAGAAAGTGAATTTGCAACCTTTTTATTCAGTCAGTTTGTGAAGAATGTGAGGATTTGCTTTTTTTAATGAAAGTTTTGGATTGTCACTTTAAAGGAAGGTATTCGAAAATGTCCCCTGGGGATCGATGATGGATATTTTTCAAGGAAACTGATTGATAATGAAAGTGGTCTAGACTATTTTCATCTGGGGCCTAGATATTCTGTCACACATGATCTCTTTGGTGTAATTGAAAATAATTTTCTTATATGCTTTTCAGAAGGGTTTTATTTAAAAAGAAATAACACAAAAAAATGACTGTTTTTCATCAAATTGTCAGATTGCAGAACGCCAACGTCTGCAGCAGTCTTTGGGTGGGTGGTGCGTGTAAAATGTCATTTACAAGAAGGCCAGAAGTCAAGTTTTCCCAGGAGAATATTGCATTGTAACTAAAAGATCAATGTTAACCACTTCACTGGTCAGTGGTCATAATGCTGTGGCTGATCAGTGATCAGTGTGTGACAGAGAATATCTGTTTCTATAGTAAAATACTGCAAACTAAACAGCTTGATATATCTGTGTAACAGCAGACCACATTGTGTGTGTGTGTGTGTGTGTGTGTGCTGGCGACACAGTCAGGCCCAGCGAAGCAAAGACAAAAATTTGGAGTATCTCAGCAGCGGCTGTAAAGCTCGCTGGCTGAACTCTCACTGACTGTTACTTTCAAAATAAAAGTGAGATGCTGCTGAGAGATGACGCTGACTGAAAGCTTGCATACTTGCCCCTGCGCACACATGTTGTTCTGCTCACAACATCTGTCAGGAGGATTGTTCAGTTCCAACCAGGTGTCTTTACTGTGTTCGCTCTGAAGTATCTTTTCAAATCTTGCAACACGCGATTAAAGGCTTTAAAAAGGCCGCGCATAGTTCTTATTTTGAAAATACACACAGGAAGTGCTACATTTGTTATTGTTGCTTGCATGACAGGTGTTGTGTTTACACGTGGGGGAGAGAGAGAGAGAGAGAGAGAGAGAGAGAGAGAGAGAGAGGCGCTCAGCAGCATCCCGTCCTGCAGGAGTGTGATGCAGCCTCACAGAGGAGAGCTGAGCCGAACCGAACCGAGGAGACAGAACCGACAGGATGTCCCGTCTCCACATCAGGAGGATCCTTCTCACTCTGTGTTTGGCTCCAACTGTGAGTGACTTATTTTAACTTTACCTCTGTGAAAGAACAATAATTATGATATAAATGATCATGTTTTGTAATGTAGACAGCGTGAAGCTCTCTTTTGCAGGACATGAGAGGTGTGTGGAAATATCTGAGCTTTTGTGAGAGATGATTTAACAACAGCTTTCTGAAAAAGGCCAAAATGAACACGACCTGAAACAGGTGTTCACCTATCACCTGTCACCTGTAGACCCGTGTTCTTATTTAACACACAGTGAGTTGTGGAAGTGAAAGATCTGGAATAAGTGTGAAGTGTGTGTGTGTGTGTGTGTGTGTGTGTGTGTGTGTGTGTGTGTGTGTGTGTGTGTGTGTGTTTAAAATCAGTTTGGTGAGATGAGTTACATGTTACACTTCACAGTATGTGCATATGGGGTGTGTGTACATGTTAACATATGAATGTATGTGGCCAGGCTGCCTAGAATCCACTTGTTCTTGCTTAAATCTGCTTCTAAAATCGAGTTTCCACTGCTTTTCTCAGCCCTTCATGATAACAGACTGAATACATTTGGGTTTTGGACTGGAGACTATTAATCGGTCACGTTGGGCTCTGGGAAACTGTGACAGCTTTTATGGATGCATCTATTATTCACTTATAGTCTGCAGATTCATCTTTCATTAAAAAAAAAAAAAATCAACATCATCATTTGCAGCTTTAATGGGCTGTTATTGCCGCCTGTGAACTGCTATTATTTTACCATTACTTTGTACTCAGTAATTTAAATTTTGGAGAGATGACGATGATTGCAGGCTTTGGTTAAAGGCAGATACAAGTGAGATGCAAGTATGTGATTATAACTAGAAGGACTTAATATGTATTGTGTTTGTGCAATCAAATATAAAATAAAAATGTAATATCAAATATGTATAATATGCATGTGAATTTATGAAGAGGGGTGGGATATTGGCACATGTTTCCGTGAATTCACATTATTGAAATCAGGAGAGTGAACATCAAAACCACTTTTTCCAACCGTCTACATCGTTTGTGCAATTTGTCTTCGCTGATCGACTGTGCAGAAGCCATTCAGGCAACAATCTGTGCGCGTGTTGGCCTTTTATGCAATCACACTCGCAACAGCTTTGTTTTACTGGCCACCTCTCTAATTTCCATAATGGGGTAGAAATATGAGAAGCAGGCAAACAGGTGGTGTGATGATCAGCGTGGCACAGAGACGATGGGAACAGGGCAGACACTCATCACTGTGCTCCACTTCATTCTTTTCTCTTTCGCTGCTCAGGATTGCAGAGAATTATAATGAACTACCGCGGTCCATTCATGTTGCTATCAGAGTGTGCCCAAGGGGTCTGAGGCTTTTATATCACAAAGTGAGTTTGTCCCAGACATGTTTTTCCACCAGCGCCTTCTCTAAAATCACTACAATATTGCTTTACCTTAGTAGTGCAACCAAGCTCAATTATGACTCTTTTTATTATGAATTTTTGATCCATGGAGGTTTTTACATTCGTGCCGCTTTCCTCAATCTGTGAAATCATCACGATGTAAAATCTACGGGTAGAGCGGGAACTCATGGGTGAGTGTAGAGGGATGACATGTTTTCTTAGGCTAACTGAATTAACATTGCCCTGGTTCCCTTGACAAAAAGCCTGTTGGATTTTGGATTACTGATGAAAGTAAGCTCAGTGGCAAACACAAGTTAATGATACACGTTGTGTTCAGCGAGATAATCTTCACAGATGAACACCACTTCCATGATTTTTGTGGCGGGAAATAAATTGCTAGAAGTAAAAAGCTAATGTTAGGCTATAAATGAACGACACTGCTGTCACGTGACTTCGCCGCCACCACTGAGTGTCTTACTACACTATACTATACACACTTTACTATAAAGTGATGAATCTAAGTTGTAGAGTTAGAATTGTTTGCAACTAAAGTCCATCTGTGAAGACGATGAAACGATGGGCCTCTCCCTTATCCACTTGTTAGCAACCACCACTGTTTAGATACGTAAACGCTCTATAATTCAAACATACAGTAGGGGCTTTTACAGACATATTTTAATGCTGTTGCAACAAAACATGAAAATCTCTTAAGCTTTTTTAACCACAGACCTTATTTCAGGCAGTCACCATAACCCAGTCAAAGCCCCATTTACATCGAGGTACAAACAGATATAAGGTAACCCTGTGGCTCAGGGGTAGAGCCAGCATCTTGTTATCGGAAGGCCGCTGGTTCAATTCCCCTGGTCTGAATATCGAAGTGTCCTTTGGCAAGATACTGAACCCCAAAACTGCTGTGCTGGTCAGCACATTGCATGGCAGCCACTGCCATCAGTGTATGAATTACTGTAGGTCGCTTTGGACAAAAGTGTCTGCTAAATGCCATAAAAAAGATTTATATCTGCGTTTTAGGACTCATGCCTGCTGCACTATAAGTGGACCACATGACAGGAAGTCAGCCTTGAGGAAAGAAAATGTTTTTGTTGTAGGTGAGCACTTCTTAGTGGAACTGAATGGGCGCCCTGTTTGCATTCACTATCGTTTTCTTTCACTATCTATGCATTCAGCAGTCCATTAGCTTAGCCACTGGAAACAACTGGCTACGTTCGTTGTGGTTTGGCCGTGAACCCTCAATTTGTCCTTTTCACACTTGGATTAAACAATCAAGCTCTAAAATAAGGAGACTTTAGATGTATTAGTAGGCAGGTTTTCTTTGCTTTGGACAGTACTGAACTAGCCATTTACTTGTTTTTTCAGTCTTCATGAGTGGTGGGTTAGGTTATCAATCTTCTCATCTGTCTCCCAGCAATAAATAAAGAAAAGAAGAAGAAATATGCATATTTACCAAAATGTCAAACAATGTATATAAGTGTATGAACTTCAGAGACAGGCTGTGTTTGTGCTCTCTGAGCGACTGAGCATGTCTCATATTTCCGTGCTGTGCCACCGTTACGGCTGCAGCAGCGTGAAAGTGCCCCTCATTCCCTGTTCAAAATAGAAGACAACATCTGCAAAGTGAGCCCAATCCAGTGGCCCCTTTTTGGGTAGTTAGTGGATAATGGGCTTCACCTCTCAGAGAACATTTTTACAGCAGACTGCAAGCTAACCTGGCAGTGTGAAGTGGCTATGCATTTAGTTGCATGGCTCATATTATCCAGATGTACCTTATGCGGCTCATCCGTCTCTTTATCTCCCCTATGTTTGATTCTGTTTCTTTTTAAATGCAGCGCAGTGTCTCCCTTAATCCCAGCGTGCAGTTGAGATGCGTGAGCACGTCATGCGAATCCGGTGCTCGTTATGCACTATCCATTCTGGCTTTTGTTTCTCTTCGCTTGTCTTCTCTTTTGGCGGCTTTGCTTGCATCTACTCAACTGCACATCATTCTTATGTAGAATAAAACGTCTTCACAGCATCCTCTTGCATATAAATGGAAGGAAGGGACGCCATGCGTGGTACATGGCGCCCATCTGACAAACACTGTGCCGTTTAGCCGTGCGCTTTATGGTGCCATCGCAAACAGCACAGCCACTTGGTGTTTAGCAGAGAACAATATGCCGCCGCATGCATCCATGGTGCAATTTTTCAGCAAGAGGCAAAGTAAACATTTATTTTTTACATGTACCCCTCGCCTGCCTTTGAACAGGAAGCGCAGTAATTGCTTCCTAAATTGCACAATAACACCTCTCATTAGCTTATTAGCATAGCATTAGGAACAAAGAGGACTGGCAGCGATTTGTTCTGGATGCTTCCGACACATCCGTTCCTTGTTGGTTTAGGGAGAAATGGTGCTGAGAGCTTGTATATTTGTTTTCCGCCACAGCAACTGTCAGGAGGATTGTGTTCAACTCTGTGTTTCATGTTCATGCTTACATAATCCTTCAGAGTTAAATACATTGTTTAATGTATTATGTTTATCCTGTAAAAACCGCCATTCTGCACATTCTGCATTTTTTTCTAGAAATGCCCATTATTTGTGTATGTGTGAGATACCAAAAAAGTTCACCGTCAAGACACAAAATGAAGAGAAAGGGCCGAGGTGAGTGATTGCATTGGAGAAGCAGAAATCGAGCTTTGGAAAAATAGTTTTCGGTCCAAACCAAGTTCACCCTATGGCTACCTGTTCACAAATATACAAATATATCTGGATGAACAAAAACAGCACTTATGCAAAGGCAGACATTTGCCTTGTGAGATTCACCTGTCCAGCTGTAAAGCTTGACTGAATAAGAAGATAACATATTTTGTGTACATGTACAACTTTGATGTTTAGATATTAGAAACTGTGCATTTTTGTTATTTGCCACTGACTTTACGGACATTCTATTTTCAATGTCCAGTGTGATTTTGGCCTTGCCTTTCATATATATGCATGTATGTGGGAGCCAGGGGTGCTGAAGGGGCTGCAGCACCCCCTAAAATGAGGCCATAGAATATGCTGAATTAGCAAGAAGGCCCAGATGATTAAGAATTTGTCAGAAACAGTGCTTCATTAGGTTTCTCCAAACTCAGCAACTCACAAAATTGAGCGATTCTATAAGGGAGTCTGGAGAATTTCTCTCCCTCTTCATCTCCTTGCTGTTTTTTGACTGTAGTTGAAGTGGCTGCTTTGACCTATACAATTTTGCTGTGGTGTAAAACTTCTCAGCACCTCCACCTGTGACTGACTTCCTGCATCCCTGCATATCTGGCGCTACAACCCGGAAAGATTACCCAGAGTTTGGGGTTGAATTCCAGTGTTTTCCTGTAGCAGCATCCCCCCCCCACTCAGCTCAAATCAACGCACAACATAATGATAATAAGAAGCTGTCTATGCAATGCATACCCAGTCCTGTAATTTCATGGAATGGCTCCAGGTGTGTTTGTATGGGTGCAGATGTTGCCGCTTCCCTCCTCAGGGAACTCAGAGATCTATTTAATGGAAATGTTTATAACCCGCAACCAGCTCATCCTATTGGATGACACTCAAGAGAGCTGGTGAGAGGGGAACCTGGAGTCATCCAGCGGGAGTGTTTGCGGTCCCAGAGGAATTTAGCTTCTGAAGCTTATTTTCATGCAGAGTTTGATTGTGCTTCCCCCTTCAGGTCTTTAAAAATGAGATGGAACTGTGCTGAATCAAGGACAAAAAAGGCTGTGCAACGTGCCTATCAATGATGTATCTTACATCACGTATCTCTCATAACCAAAAGAGAGACTCAGATAGCAGCCTCAAAATTACTCAGCGTCGGAAAAACTAAATGCAAAACATCCTCAAAATTTAGAGTCATTTTGGAAATGGAGGGACATCATGATTATCCGTCAGCCTGTAACCACCTCATTTTATACTTCCTTTTCTGCTTTGGTCTTATTTTGGTCTTTTTAGCGCGCGCTCTTCTCTCATACCTGCTGACATCACAGGGTGCCATCCACTTGCCAACCACTGTAACTAGAAGATGATGTCTTCAAGGCCCATGCATTAAACTGAATAATAAAAAAAAAAGATCATTATGGCAATGACTAATGAAGTCAAGTGTTTGTGCTGCTTTCAAAGTCATTAACAGCATCATTAAAATCTAACAGTCAACCTGGGGCAACAGTAATTATCACAAACAAGGCTTTTCTAACATTTTTAACTTTCCTAAATAATAAAGATCAAAAAATCACGGTTGAATTTGAAAGGACATGATTATTATTTGGTCACAAATTGGCCAAGTGAATTAAGATGAAGCAGACTTTATCAGGAAACACACACACTGTCGCATGTTGTCAAGGCTAATACAAAAGACCCGGCCTGCTGCTCTGACCTTTACATTCAGGACCGCTTACGTTCACCAGCAGCATGATATAAATATGAATGACACTTGAATGCAGCCCAGAGTAGTTCAGCCCACTCAAACAAGACACTTCACCCACCAGCCTCAACCTCCTCAGTCAGCATATACACAGATATCGGTTTTATTGATTATGTGTTTGAAATCAATGAGGGATCTTTTTCTTTTTCTTTTTTTTTTTTACCTAAATGTTTTGTTGTTTTCTCAAGATAACATAGAAAAGCATACACTTCACATCACAATAAACAAAACGCATACATAAAAATAATGGAAGTGAGGCAACATCTGCTGTCACGCTTGTTGCCAAGATGCTACAATCGCACCTAACTGAGGAACTCAAACAGTCAGCGGGCTGCCTGACTCTCCTGTGTTCATTTTGATCTTCCCACCCAATTTTAGCAGTCAGCAGCAAGTGTCATATATTGCAAACATAATTTTATTCAGGAGAACCCTAAGTTCCAGTGTAGCTTATTTCAAGTCCCAATTTTACCTTTTCTTGGTCTGAGAATCGATGAATTCACCAGAATTGTTTTTTTAAAAATGCTAAAGAATCTAGTGGGTTTTTTTCTTTTCTTTTCTTTTTTTTTTACTGAAATCTTAGACAGAACCCCCAGGAAGTTATGTTTTTTTTATTTTAAAAGATGTTCTTGGGTGTTTGTGACTTCCTTATTTGTCTACATCTGACCTTTCCATGTTGCATTTATTATCCCAGGCATTCTGTCAATGAAAACAAGTGTAATCCTGTATTCTATTGACTGACTATGTAGATGTTTCCAAAAAGAGAGTAAAAAGAAAGGTCGTTAAATCAAAACAGAGGAGATTTAAGCAAAATGGATCTTTTCAAAGAAACAGTATTATCCACTGAACATGAACATTATACATTAATAATGTTTTTAATACGTGAGAACTAACAGTATGTTGATGTTAATACACGCTGTAACACACACTACTCAGTATACTTCCTCCATTCGCACTCTTCCCAGGTATCCCCCAGACACCCACCTTACATCAGTCCGCTTGCTTCTCCGAGACAAGATGTTCTTATTTGTTTCAGTCCGAGGCAAAAGTCAGTCAAATGCAAATCTTGTTATTCTGTTTCTATTTGACATATGGGAACAAAAGAAGGAGGGAGCACAGAGTGGTCGGAGATCAAGGCAATCACCTGTGTCCTAAGGGATAAACTAATTTAATGATTTCTTACGAGACAGCGATTCCTGCCGATGGAAGGGCATCTACGCACCAAGAGTCACTGACCTTTAAAAATTGACATGCGTTTATTTTTCCAGACGTATGAAATGCCTTTTAATGTAACTACAGACCACCGCTGTGTCTTGGTGAAACGTCCGTACATATCTAATAAGGCGTCCCTTCCCTTTTATTCTTCCTTTCTTCCTTCCTCCCTGCCTGTAGGCGTTGTCCAGCCTGCACCCCGAATGCGAGCTCATATTCCAGCTGAAGAGAGAGGAGCTCAGCTGCCTTCAGAACGTCGCCGAGAAGGCCAACAGAAGCACAGAAGGTGTGTTCCCCATTTCGACATCGTGCTGCTGTAGTTATGATATGATATATATCCCAAATGTTCCCATTAAGTATAACAGTCTAAGCGGGAATAAATGCTTCGCAGAGGATCATCAGTCGTCGGCGCAGATTCTTGATGGCGTCCCAGTGAACACGCGCTAAGTGATCAATCAGTGATGCGTCTGTAGCGGAGAACATTAAGGAAAGTTACGTAAGGATGTATGTGTGTAATCTAGCTCAAGATAAAGGTCCTGGTGTGGGATCTACAGCACTTCCTCATCCTTGTCCTAATAGAATTCACTCAGAGGCAGGTGTTAAGGCTTTGAAGAATGTTGTTGGGGCTTTTGTGCACGATACACCCCATTTACCTCCACTGCACCTCCACGAGTATGTATTTATACTGTGTGCATTTCAGGCGCCGGTGTCTGGCAGTGCATGCAAATTCATGAAATCTCTCATCTGATTAACTGCCCTCGTAGACACATACTTACCTTTATTTCCTCTCCTAAATCTCCTCCGAAAAGGTTGTCAGCCTTTCTGGGACGCGGTCGTCTGCTGGCCTCATGCAGCTGTTGGGGAAACAGTCCAGAGAGCTTGTCCTGCGATTTTCTCCCTCTTCAAAAACAACACAGGTGACCAAAGGGGTGAGAGGGGAGGGAGGGTGAGTGGTGTTCAGGCTGAGATAATGATGAGAACAGCGTGTACACCAGTGGGCTAAAATAAATGAAATGCGCTGAGAGGAACTTTTATGAAACACTCTGATTCCTCTGCGTGAACTTCATTAAAAAACAAGACCGTCAGCGAGGAAATTGGCCATTTCTGTGTGAGCTTAGTTATTTCTCATGCCTTCACCAGGACTTATCCTGGTCAGATGATTCATAAAATTAAAACTATTATTTCTGAAAGAGTGCAGAGGATAAATTCTCCTCTTGCACAATGTAGTGTGACGTACATCCGCTTTACGAACTGCGTGCCCTTTAGAGTTGGTTAGAGAAGTTTACTTTGTTTCACCGTTGTCTCATTACCGTTATTGATCTCACATAGCCACTGATAGATGCATCACCTTAAACATCCTAAGTAGTTGTGTTTACAAAAGAAAAACAGTATTAACATTATGTTGTCTTTCTTTTACTCGTTTCTGAAACAAATGCGCAGGCTAGCCAGATCAGGATCTTTCCAGTATGAGGCGGTGCTGCTCATTCCACTTTTGTCCACAGGGGTCTTCAGAATCAACAATAATGAAAGGTCCTTTCAGCAGCTTTAACTTACTGTTTTAATAAAAAAAAAATGTTATTGAACCAGATGATTTTTACAAATTATGTTTATTCAATCAGGCCTCTTCTTATTATTATCATTATTATTATTTTTCTTCTTCTTACCAGGAATCTGCATCCCCGTCCATGAAAATAAACAAAACTTAGGTCCATTGCTCTGCCAAACTTCCTCATCTGGTATTGTGTGCTAATAGTGGCGCTAAAGTTTAAGATTTCAGTCAAACATGCTCCCACTTTGCTAGTTTAATCAAAAGGTAGGCTTTACAATATGTCCTCAAATGCCACTGTCTTGGTAGATGGAGTGTGGTAAATTTCAGAATTGTATCTCAAAAACCGAATCTTTAAATCTTCATGCAGTCAGTGGAAACAAAACATCTTTTGTCTCTTATGGAGCAATCGATCTTGGTAAAACATAAATTACAGCCGTCTCTCTGTGGTATAGATGAAGGACACAATTCTCAGAATTTTGTCTCATGACTGATATTAAATATAGTTCAAAATATGCTTTTACACACAACCCTGGTCATTTCCAAAATTATAGTGTGATGCCATTATTGGCTGATACAGAGTAAATATGACTAGTGTTGTTTGTTTCTGGTCCTAGAGACCCTTCTGATTCCCTTTTTCAGCACACCTCATTTAAATTATCAGCTTGTCATTTAGTTCTGCAGAAGCCCGATAATGAGCCATGTGAGTTTGGGCAGGTAAGAAGGGCAAGTCTTCACCCAGGACCGGGAGTGAAAAACACTGT
This sequence comes from Lagodon rhomboides, assembly GCA_039737535.1. Classification (NCBI taxonomy): domain Eukaryota; kingdom Metazoa; phylum Chordata; class Actinopteri; order Spariformes; family Sparidae; genus Lagodon; species Lagodon rhomboides. The sequence continues at coordinate 13,035,491 of CM077789.1, read as the reverse complement.
GCTGATTCCTCCTCAGGGGTTTTTCTTGTGTGGATTAGAGACACGTGGCTTCAAGATTTGGTGATTATTTTGGTCTGAACAGTTCTGCTGATGGACTCTGTTTGATTTCTCCTCTTTATTTTTTCATCTTCCTTTTTTTTCCTCCTTCCACTTCTTTCTCAAAATATCAGGCACTGACTCACTGCTACCCAGCAGCTGTTATTAACTTATTTGTTTTCATGTGCTCAGGCTCGCTAGATTGTCACAGGAGACTGCCATCAAATTAGTTTTTCCTTTAGTAAATTAAATTACTTGTGAGGAGGCACCCATATAAATGATTTACAAAGTGAGCAAACAAGAAGCACCTTGGCACGTTGTGGATATATATCAGTGTCTGAACAAGAGCATGCCAACAGCCCTGTGAGGCTGTACTAATGCACATAGATGCTTTGAGCTGAATGCTATAATGTCACATTTATGTACATTGATATTGGATGGACTGTAAATATGGGAATGATTCCCATGTAAACAACTTATGATCATCTGACACGTCAACAAGGTTATATGAATTAGTTGTGTGAGGGTTAGAAAACACGTGCATTGACCAAATTACAAAAAAAAAACATCAGATCTTGACCAAAAATAAATTAAAGAATAACTAATCAAATGAAACACTAAAAAATCCCAATATCCAAAACTAATACGATAATAATCAAAAAATGGCAAAGTATTAAACAAAATTAAGCATCCAAACAGAATACTAACAAACAGGATAATACAGGAAAAAACAAGTGATGAGAAGTTGGGAACAGACTGGAATAAATTCAACTTACTAACGGCACAAAAATCACCTCATTCATTAGACTGCTTGATTGCAGTGGTAGGGTAACTAATTAGTAATAATTTACACCTTTAATCAATCTAAAATAAAATAGCCAGGTTCAATGTAATGACATATTTTATAAATTTAACCAAAAATGAGTAATATCTACTTGCTGGCAGTTTTAAAGAAAAAGCTTTTTTTTTTTTATCTGCAAAAAAAACATTTTTTTTACAGGAAACGTGAAAACTTTGACCTGCTGGAGGTGCTCGGAAAGTAAAAGTCAGTGAATCACTAAAGTCACTACAAATCCATCGTCTGGCCGTCGTGGATATTTCATCCTGCTCAGTGATGGAGAGAACGACACAAACACAGATAGAAAAACACCAAACATTTTAGCTAATGAGTCTAATCTAAAGATTTTCTCTTCGTGCTTGACATTTTGACTGCTCCGCGTTTCACCTCAGGTTCAGTGAGCCGTAACTGCACCAGCAGAGGATGGTCCAGACCTCTACCGCCGTACCACGTCGCCTGCAGTGTGGATGATGACATTCCTGAGGTGAGGGTCGTTGGTGCGAGGCAGATGAAATTGTCAGATTGGGGAACGGGAACCTCCAGGAGAAGCGAATAAGAAACAAGGAGGGGATGCAAAAACTGGAGGAGAAATGCAGAAAAGAGAAACTACCTGCTTCGACTTCAGAAATAACCGGACCAAATGAGCGAAATAACATCTATTCAAACATTAAATACTGTAAATGTGCCTCAGGTGAGAGCATACTTTTGCAAGGCAGTAAGTGAATCAAACTTCACCCATCTGGTAATAGCTGAAATTATCTTCTTTGACAAAGAGAGAATGGCGCTTAATCGTACTGAACAGTATTTTGGGGGGAATAATTATAAAGATACTCCCTTTGGTGCGATGGAGAGCAGCTTTTGTCTTGCGTTAAAGAAAACCTTTTAAGTCTTCCAGCAGCAGAAGTGTAAAGTCTGCTGTAATTAAGTAGCTTTTTCATGTTCTTTTTTAGGCCCGTTCGGTAGTCTGCCGAGCCAGTCACACTGCCATTACAACCGGCCTCAAAGCATAGCAAAAGCTTTCTCGCAGTTATGATCTCGTCATCTCTTCAATGCGGCCCGAGTCCCAAGCTTGTCTTACAATTTGGTTTCACTCTGCGACATTACTTTTCATTTTGAGGGCTGACAGCATGTTGAAAAAGCTTACAGAAACCTCTTTCTCATCTTGTTTTTTCAGACGGAGCAGTCGTACTTTGCCACAGTGAAGCTGATATACACCGTCGGGTACAGCATCTCTCTGGCGGTGCTGGCTGTTGCTGTGCTGATCCTGTTGCTCTTCAGGTAGGAACGCTAGAGGAGTACATGTTCCCCTCATCCAGAGACCAGGCAGCAGACATTTACTCCTTTTTTTAATCAGTAACAGTACATTTTGACTAACTTAAGGCCACAGTGTGCCAAACAACAGTATTGCAACGATGATAGTAGCCCAGCTTCGAGAAAAAAACACTGACTCCTACCAGTTTTTGGCCTTTGTCAACATCTACTGTGTTTTATATGTGATGCTATGGACATACTGTGTTTGTAACAATGTCCTAGTGCAGTTTATAAAAGGATTCGTTTTTTGTGGAGAGTTAGAAGACAAGATTGATACGACTCTAATGTCTGTACGCTAAATTCCGAACGAAGCAAGAACCAGCAGGTGATTAGCCTAGCCTAGCATAAAGACCGGTAGCACGAGGAGACTGCTTGCTTGGCGCTGCCCGAAAGTTCAAAAAGACCAAAAGATTAAAAAAGTTCTTCAGTTAAAACGTTCTGGCAGGGCACAGAACAAAAAGCGAGCTGTATTAAAGTAAAGCTGCAAAGAAAAGTACAATGAATCCGAAAATCCAAAATGCCAGTTACAAAAGGAAACAAAAACAGAGGGAGCCTTCAGGGGCAAATCCAAGAATTAAGAGGTAAAAAGAATACCAAAACTGAATAAAGCACAAACCAATTAGGCTGTGGGAACATAGCAGGACTGAAGAACAGAAAATACAGGACTGACACGGGGAAACAGAACAGACGAACGGACAAAGCAAACAGGACATAACTAAACCAAAAACAGTGCTGCGATGCCTTCGTGTAATGACTCGTGAGAGGGATGGTTCGCTCCGCATCCGGTGTCATGAAACAATGACCGCTAACAGATGATAACACACTGCCATAACTTCCATCTCTATTTAAAATCTTGTTTACTGTATTGTTTCTCATACACTGTACATTTTTAATGGTTTAATTTTCTTGCTAACTTTTTTTTTTACTTTTGCATTTTCTTTCCTTCACACATTTTTCGACGCTAACCTCACATCAAACTGGTTTTACCTGCCAGTCAAATACCATGGAACTATTATAACATTGTAGCTGTTAATAGATGTGTAACAATGCAGTGTGAGTAATGAGTGTTGTAAAGCAGAATGTATTGTATGTGGCCAACTTGTTCACTAATCAAAACACCTGGCTGTGATAGTTTTTGTGAAGTAGACCATTGGTTCTCCACCTGGGGGTCAAGACCCTGAAAGGGGTCACGAGTTATCCTCCAAGGATGGAGACACAAATCACATACTTTATGCATATTTTAGTTTTTACATGGCATTACCTGTGCCAGTGAAATCATTAGAGTGAATGACGACAACACTGCAGCTGGTTTATTACACGTTACCTGATCTTTCAACAGGAGGCTGCGCTGTGCCAGGAACTTCATCCACATCCAGCTCTTCATCACATTTATCCTGAAGGCTGCGGCAGTGTTCATAAAGGATGCGACTCTGTTCTCGAGTGAGGACACGAACCACTGCACCCTTTCCACAGTAAGATATGACGTTGAGGGACAAGAGGTTCTCGGCTGTATTGAGAAAAATTCCTGCTGGCGGATTTGCTTGCTCTGCATCGCTCTCATCACTTATTGCCTGAGCACCTCCTCTCTGATACTAATCCCTCCTTGTAATTCACTTTATGTCCTTTCTTTTCCTTCCGCTTTCCTCTGTCCAGTTTGCCTGTAAGGCCTCTGTGGTCTTCTGTCACTACTGTGTAATGGCTAATTTTTTCTGGCTCCTGGTGGAGGCGCTCTACCTTAACTCCCTGCTGCTTTCGTCCTTCTATCGCAGTCGTCGATGCCTCTGGGGCTTCAGCCTGCTGGGATGGGGTGAGAAACCTTGACGAGATATCCCACACTTTGAGACACAGTACTCTTATAAACAGACTAAACAAAAAGGCAGTTGTTACGCATTAGCAGGTAACGCATGAAAGGTTACACAATGAGGCTTCAAAAGACGGGATCATTTATATATTGGAGACGCTTTAGTTTTCATCTCTGTATTAAATGAATGTCGGCTCAAGGTGAGACGCACTTGTACATTAGAGGAAAGAGGAAGATGCCAGAGAAATGAAGTTTTATCTGACCATTAGTGACTAATGTGGCTAAAATCGAGTTAGTGTAAGTGCACTCATTGGTTTGTGTCAGCCACAACACCGCTGTTACTTCTGTTCATGCAGCCAGTACATTACTGCATGTGCAGACAGAGTTTTTGCTTTTTTTTTCAACTTAGAAAATATCCCTGTAATTGGATGCTTTGGACACTTATTCTTCTTGGAGTGCACAGATAGTTGCACTGTGTGATGATGTGATCCCCAACTTGCATCTGGTTTAGGACGCAGCTCGTCCTTTTGAAAACATTTTGCTTTGCACTGCAGATGTCCAGCTTTGTCGATTAACATGCCAGGTTACTTAATTTTTCAATCTACAAAATGGGTGTAGAATCGTGATGTCAAAAAATACCCCCAGCTCTCGTTGCCTCTTTGTTTTCCTCAAGCGTTTTTTATTGCTTGGTAGAATAAACACTGAATTAAATATTCAAATAATAAATAATAATATAAGTATTTCTGTAAATTTTTGATATTAAAGATTCAGATTTGGACATTTAGTTCTCCACAGTGAAGAATTTGAATTTTTTATATTAATTAATCTCTAATTGATTCCAATTGGGTTCTTTTTTACTCCAAACACAGTACCACTCTCATTAATTAGTTAAGTGCTACAGTTGGTGTACATGTATATTTTTTGACACTTAAACAAGCAGGAAGCTGCATCATCCTCCGAAATCAGATGACTGATTTCAGTGTTGTTCTGACCTGAACAGTACAGATTTGTGTTCCAAACAATCTCACAGCTTTCTTTAGGGACAGCAAGAAGCCGACAGACAGCCATCAGCCAGCATCCCAAATTTATTACTGCAATACAGCCAGACACTCTCCTGGCTCGGTGGCATCGGCTGTAATTACCAGACAAACTGAATTAAAGCTCAAATCCCTGAGGCAGTCACTGCTAATGTATTAAATTATGTTTGTGGTTTGGATGTTCCTTCAAAAGATGATTTCGAAAGATGAACTCATGTATGATTAAATCAAAGGCGTCACTGCCACTGAACTCGCCAGCTGCAATGAATATAGAGACATTTGTCCAAGTAAGGCAAGGCTTTGATGCACAGACTGGAGGTGAAGGGCACAAAGCCTCCATTTACTTTACTAAAAGTGACATTCAGCTGTCTCATTATGATTCAACTGTGTATTGATTTATTGTGTTTCACTGATGGTAGTTTTTTGTTTTTTTTGGTCTTTCCACAGGTGTACCTGTGCTCTTCATCCTCATATGGATTGGATCCAGGGTTTACTTTGAGGACACTGAGTGTGTATAAACCTCCATTCCTACTTTTACCTCCACAAGCACAATTATTTCTCATGTACATTTACAGCACACTTCAAGGGACTTAATGACCAACACTGCATTCAGAAGTACAGTGAGGGCTGCAGCAGTTGGAGCCACAATGTAGAGCTTTAGCATTTTCCTGAAATAATGATCTGATATACAGTGTTATAGTTTTTGACAATGAAATATAACCTCATGAGGGATTTTTATGTACTTAACCTTTTAAACAAATGTTTTAATGTATTTATTCAAAAGACAATCTGCAGACTGACTACACATTTCTAAATGTCTTTCTATATAGATGTTGGGACATCAACGAGGACTCGCCCTATTGGTGGATCATCAAGGGACCGATTGTTGTGTCTATAGCGGTAAAACCCAACACAGTTGCCAGAATAAATGTTGGCACGTTACGTTTCTGCAAACCACGGATACGATTTAAATCTGTGCATTTCATAACAACACACTCACAGTAGAAGTGTATGAGCTGACTTTAATGTCCGGAAGAGGACGGTAAGCTAAGCGAGACGGCTGCCAAGCCAAAGACCACTGTTCAAGACATGGTTTCAACATTTGTAGCACTGGATATTTTTAAGGAGACGTCGGGTCTGAGTGTGTATAAACCTCCATTCCTACTGACACAGTGACACAGTGCTGTGGAGATCATCATAATGAAATCTTCATCATAAAGACCGCGCTGTCACATAAAAAAATCGAACATAAAAAAAGAAGCATGAAAGTTGCAACATAAAGAAAGTTAAAGTTCAGGGTATCTGTGGTTAGCAGAAATGTACGTTGCCAACCAGGTTGTAAAAGTTCGCATTGTGCTGAAACTAATAAAACAATGGACTGTAAATTATGCACCGAGCAGACAACAGATTAACATGCAGATGATCTCTGATGAATTTGAAAAATGTATGTTTAGAATAGAAAACTTCCCTGACACCAGTCCTCCCAGTCATTTACAAACTTGGCTGCCCATTGTTGTCGCCATGACATTCAATAATCACATTGCTGTGAGCACATTTGTTAGTAGCTGTCGAGGCTCTGTCTCTTTAAAGCTGTTTCTTGATTTGCTTTCTTGCTTCGTCTATCAACAGGTCAATTTTATGCTCTTCGTCAACATCATCAGAATCCTGATGCAGAAGCTCAATCCTCGGCTCATCCAGTTCAATAACTCCTCTCAGTACAGGTAATACTGTCCCAGCACACACGGTTGTTGACTCAGTGTGAGGGGCTGAAATTCACTGTGATTTATAAGCATTCTCTTTGATTTTTGCTCTTATCAAATTTAATGTTCATGTTTTCCACTCTCTTTGATACTTCTCACTCTGACAAGTGGACACTTTGATGCAGGGAAAGATGCTAATTGTGTGGAAACAGTTGATTCACTGTGGTGGAAGCAATGCATAATTCATTCAGTCACTCCAGTACCTCAAACGAGTCAGTCCGTCCACGTGCACCCGTCCTCTTCCCAAAAGGCTTATCAGGAGCACTAATTGAAATAGGCTCACTAATTGGCTGAAAGTGTTCAGGGACATCATGCATATCCGGTTCTGATAAAAGACACACAAAAGGTAAGTTAAGTGACGCTTGACTTAATCGCACCAGTTAGATTAAAATGTTCCACACATGGAAAGCATTGCCTCAAAACTCGATTTTGAATATCGCCATTTCGAATCATGCACCTGCTACTACTTTTCCGCTCGTGAACAGAGGCTGTTTACAGACTGACGCACGCACAACCACACACACACACAGACGTACACACAAGTGTCCTCCTGATCTCGTGATTAGCATGTCTTTGGAGCAGAACATGTGGTTCCCTGAGGTAGCTTCACCTCCTGCGTCTCTTCTCCTTCCTTCTGTGCAACAGACGCCTGACTAAGTCCACCCTCCTCCTCATCCCCTTGTTTGGCACCCACTACATGTTCTTCAATTTTCTGCCTGACTACTTCAGCGTTAACCTGCGCCTCTGTATCGAGCTCTGCATGGGATCCTTCCAGGTACGCACGCACACACACACACACACACACACACACACACAAACACACATGCGTACAATCAATCAATATTCTGCCAGCAATATATTGTGTTTGCTCTAATACCCTTACAACACACACACACACACACAGACAAACACACACCCATACCCACGATGCAATCTCCCCAGGGAACTGTATCATATCATGAAACCCTCGTTTGTCTGATCAGTGAAGATGGGAGTGAATATTCATCAAAATAAGTGCATCTGATTTAGACAATATACATTTTTCATGTTACTAGTCTTTAAATTGAAAGTCAAGGTTCTTGGATTTGCTGTCTGCACTTTTATTCCCTCGTAATGTCGCCTGCGTGCAGCTCTATGAGGCTGTGCGTTGGCAGAGCTGGACTAAGTACATGCTAACGTCGGCATGCTAACATGCTTACAATGACATGCTAACATGTGACATACTTCAACTATTTTGGGGCAGACTACAACTTTATTAAGACGAGAAAGGATTTTTTGTAAATTGACAAACATCTGTCCATCTTACTACTATGCATATATTTAACTGAAATGAGGTCCCATGGTGGTGCAACAGAAGAGGAGAGACTTTGTATACTTTTTGGGGTCACAGCCCAAAACAGCTAACTTATGGAAAAGGGCTTAGCGGTGCTGTGTTGCTGAGAATGTGAGGGGAAGTTTGTCACATCTGCCAAACACATGCAGCCACAGAGAAGTCAAACGGCTTTTATGTCTCATGTGGCACTAACTGGTTTGCTTGCCCGGCCCCAAAATGAATTTGTTGCTGCCTCCCTTCCTTTTGAGAAATTCAAATTCATGAGGCGCACAAGAGTGTGAAGTGAGCATGGAATTTATCATTTAACAAGCTTTGTTCATCAAAAAGGTGAAACAAGAAAGATTATTGTGCATGTTTTAGCGTGAAGATAAAAGGAAGAGCAGCGGAGTTAACAGCCTTATGAGATATGGATTCAAACCATTCATTATTCCATTCATGTTTGCCAGCAGTGAGCGGAACATAATAGATCGACCTACTTGTAAATTCTCGTTCTTGAGCCTATCAGCTCTCACTTGTGTCTGACATTTAAGCTGTCCACCTTTTGATGATGCGTGCCAGTCCTAAATGTGAATGATTAAAACCGTCTCTCCTACAGGGCCTTCTCGTTGCCATTCTCTATTGCTTCCTCAATCAAGAGGTCAGTACGAGCAACACCACTCTTGAGCATTTACTGTAACATATTCAGCGAATTACACAGATAATGTAAAGCCCTCTGTTGCATAATATACCTGTGTACCCGGATCGTATGCCTGCAAGATGTGAGTGATTTAGAGCTGTCGGGGCTTTAAATGGAAAACAATTTGCCACTTTTCTTCACCTCATTGCATAACGGAGGGACCCCCAGCACTTATGTTACCCATCAAGACTAATGTGAGGCCGACTCCACACAGTCTGAGGTCAACGCCAGTCTGTGTTTAACACTCAGTGCAAGATAACTCAAAACCCATGTTCATCCATTTGGTGCTTTAGGGCCACATGGGTAATAATATCTGTTATCATATCTATCTGTATCCCTTTGTAGATTAAAAGAACTGATTAAATTACAGCTGTGGTCTATCAATGAACAGGAAATTATTTCTAATGCTGATCATGACTTGATCACGACTTGGTTTTTTGGTCAGGTTTTCAGAGATTAAAGAAATAGTTGAACATGGCAAAACAGCTGGCCTGACTCTGTCCCAGTGTAACAAAACCCACCTACCAGCATCTTTACAATTCACTGATTCAAACAACATATGACTGTGTTATTTGAACCAAAGTATCTCAAAGTGCAGCAAGCAGACCAATGGTGGCTTTTAGAAACACATTTTTTGTGGCCACCAAATGTGAAATCCTGCTGCATTGAAATATTTATTTCAAAACTTTCACTGTCAAAAGCCAATATTTAATTAACTACCAAGCCAGTGTTACAAACTGCACCATTCGTTCCATCCGTTAGGGGAGTCCACTGCTTTTCTTAACCCAACCCTAACCCTAACGCTTGCCTAACCCTAATATTCCTACTCTAATCCTAATCTCACTCCTCATGCCTAAACCCAACCAACGAAAGCAACCAATCAGAGACAAAGTATGGTGGGTCTTAGCAAGACACCAATGGGATCCAAAATAACACACCTGTACAGCTAGGAATGACAGCTCAGTTAGCGATTCTGGTGGTCAACTCTGCAGGGAGATGGAAAATCCACTGTGGAACTGTTGAGTAGAAAAATGTATCAACTCGGAGGGACAGATACAATTATCTGTTTTACCTGTAAACCGGTGAATTCGATTGCTAGAGGAATTTAATGCTAAGTGCTGTTATTAGACCAATCACAAATCCTACGACAGGTTCATGCTCCGCTGTGCCGACTCCTGAAAGTTGGCACTCAGTCATCGTAACTTTGAGAAGCAGTGGTTTACTCCACACTAGAAACAATGTGTATAAATGCCAATGTGTAGTTTTATTGCGGGCTGTGTACCAGACTAAAACATGATTTTAGACGAGCCAGTAGGCAGATTGTGTTATAGTCCCCTAGTCTTAGTGCTGAACTACTGTAAGCCAACCAGTTGCTGGCTGTTGCCTCATATTGGTTTTGATTTTCTCATCTAACTTTTAACAAGAAAGAAAATAAGTGCATTTCTATCATAAATATAAATATGCAGCATCCATTATCCGCAGCACAACTGCAGCATATGAGGTATAACACAGCATCATCTTAGTTACTTGCAAACAGCCAAGTACTGCGTTTGTTCTATGTGTATGTGTGTTTATGCCAGGTCCAGACAGAGGTCCACATGCAGTGGCTGAGGTGGCAGGAGAGGAGCTACGGGGTGGTGTCACCCGCGGCGAAGGGCAGTCAGATGGACACACCCTTCTAGTGGTGTCATGACTCGTCTTCACCCTCCTCCTCTCGGACCGAATGTCACGGAGGACTGATTCTGTGCACGTCATCGTCTCCCAGTGCGCACCATACACCGCTTCTCGAGTCTGTACGCTTTCACTCCCTACTCTATCACAAACCTAGCTTCACTCGTCAGCCCGACTTATGGTGGACTTTTCCGTGAGGAACGATTCTGAAACTTCATGACATTTTACACAAACTTTTCAGGACAGATCAGTTTCATATGCATATCCCATTGGACGCTGTGGCAACAACTCTAGAAAGGTCAGCTCCAAGATTTCCTCGGAGGCCTCTCCAGTCAAATTAAAAAAAGGGATAACTTTGCTGACCTGAAGTAAGAAATTGTAGCCGGATGAACGTGTGATATTCCGGACTTTCTATAATGAAGCTGTGATGTCAAGTGAAGCACAAATGATTCATCACTCAGCTGACATTAGAATTGATTATTATTCATTTGTTTTATATTATTTATTGGTTATTTCATAGATCTTACACAGGCATATATTATTTATATTATCTAACAAGCACTGATTGTGATGTATTGTAAGTAGGTTTATGATTTTTCTTGGTCTTTGTACTTATTTATTTATTCATTTATTTATTTGTCATTTATTTAATTCAAAGTAAGGATCGAGGTCAAAAAGAAAGTCCTCTGCCAATATTGTTATGACTGCAGCTTAATGAATGAATATCTACTCATCAGTCTACTGATGTTAAGCAGTGACATTAGCTGCTACAGTGAAGGTTTCTTGGAATGAAAACACACTCTTGAACTTCAATGGCACACTGTTAAAAAAACGACATCACTGTTTACTTTAAGGTCAAAGCCAATGTAGCGTGTCGTATTCTGTCATGTAGTGTTTGACTCCACCAATATGAAAAAGTCTCCATCGCCACCTGGGATTCAGCAAACGGACTTGAAAACATGAAGAGATACACTTTCATATTGATCATTCTTAGAGGACACTTGTCGCGCTTTTTCGCATTTTTTTCGTTCCTTCAGTGTTGTATAGGTTCTTGTGCATGTAAAGATCTTGAAAGTTAAGAAGGTCAAAGTCCACACCAACAGAAGCTCCTCTCTCCCACAGAAATCACTGCTACTGAAATGCCTCATCAGTAGCCCCGCCTTTAATTCTGTGACTTTGTGACATCACACTATGTCACAGAGTCACACATTTGCATAATTTATGCCTAGCAGCTAGATTGGCATGTCAGAAATGTTTCAGCACCGCTGCTCTGTTGTTGTTCGCGGGGCTGGGTCCGGGCATGTGTGAGCTGGCCAATCAGAGCAGATTAGGTATTCAGGAGGGGGGACCTTAAAGAGACAGTGGCTGAAACGGGGGAATACAGTGCTGCAGCACTGGACAGAATGAGAAAAACGATGTGTTTTGAAGCACTAAAAGAATGTTAACCTGATACTAGTAGCAACCCAAAATAAAATTATGAACCTGAAAATGGGCAAAATATGTCTCCTTTGATTATTCCAATCAAATATAACTGTAGCTGCTTCAACTGCATGATTAAAAAATCATCAAGTGATTGTTTTCTTCATGTTTTATAACCTCATAAAACTATTTCATCGAGATAAAATAACATAAAAATATTGAATTTCTGCCCATCTCTGCATCCTCCAGAATCCTTTGTTCCAACCAAGTTTATTTTATGTAACTGAAACATTTGACTTAAACTGAATGTACAAACTATCCGCTGTCACTTTTTTTCTGTTGTTGAATTTATATCTTGATCTGCCCTTCCTATGCCTCATTTTATCATGTTTTAATGCCTTTAAAAAAAAAAACAGGTTCATAGATTTTTTGTTGCTTCATTATGGCTTTCTGCAACCTCTTTAACAAAAAAAAACAAAAAACGATGATGTCATCAGCCAGCAGCTACAAATGTCAAATTATTGGTAAATGCTAAACCATTGATCTAGTTAGGTTTAGGCACAAAAAACACAGTAATTTAAGTGACGTATAACAAAGCCTCCCCTATGTGTTTATGTGTTTAGATCTTGATTTAGCAACCTGCTAATTCCAGTTGTATTTGCTCGTAGAGTATACAGCCTCTGGACTGGAAATAGGAACGGTAACACTGTCATCTTCACTCAGTAGCTATCATTGAGTTCCCTTGAGCAAGACACTAACATCCCCCAGTTAACTGACAACAAATAAGCACACTTCATCTTTGTTTGCCAGGTCCCGCTGAGGTTTGGACACCTTTTTTTTCTAGGAAGACCTGGACAAGACAATAAAGCAAACAACAGCAATAAAACAGATTGTGATTCTGAAAGTAGGATACGAGCAGACACAGTTAGAGAAGGTAGACTTTTTAATAGAGTTTGCAGAAGTCAGTCACATTTTGCAGTGCCTGGAGCAGAGAACATGACGGCTCACTGTTCCATTTCTGTCTCTACATTAGGGACACGCTGTAGGCATAAACAGCAGGTGTTTGATCCGAGGTAATGATTGACGATGTTGCATAGTTTTACCTCTGCTTTCGGTTTGAATTTAAATAACAGCACTTATAAAGTCAGGTGGCGGAATGATTGAACATCGGCTGTACCTGCTGTTCACGCTCAACCGGCTGCGTACAGATGAGTGCTCGGGTGGCATTCTCTTATTTCATCTGAGCATTTTTAAAGGTTGTACTTATACATTTTTGCGATCACACTTGTGAACGCGTGTCTGCCTCTGTGACTGAAACTGTGTGTGTGTTCCCAACAATTCTCTAACCTCAGTGAGAATGAATGATTAAATGGATAAACAGACACATTCTGCATTGGGATTACTTCATGTATTTTAAGTACTTCTACATTGTAATATTGCTACTTTTACTTCAGCTCTGCTCTAAAGACGTTTGCAAAAAATGACAAAAGAATGAGCTCCACGGCTCAGAAATAATTGGGCTCTGGGTTCAAAAATAGCAGCATTTACTTAAATATCTCCCACTTTTCTCCAGTCGAGGCCAACTGATTTCAAAGTCTAGACACACTCAGGAAAAGGGACCCCTATTTTTTCACTTTGAAAGAGTTGAATTCTTGAGAAGTTAAACGTTTTATGCTCCTCTCAAGGTTGCTGACCTCGAAGAGAAGTCACCTGCTGCCATCATGTGGTGTCGTTAACGATGAATTGTGATGGAGGAGTTTTTTTATTTTTTTTTAAACTGTTTTCTGCCTTCTCTTAACAAACTGTCTGTCCACGTCCCTGTGACCTCCAGCGTGTTTTTTTCCCCCCGAGCTGATTGGTTTATGAGCTCCGTGTCAGGGTTCAGGTCGGGGGCACGCTGGAGCAGCCTGCAGGGCCTGACTGACTGGCTGACTGACTGCTGCTCCTCCAGCGCTGCTGTGGGATTTGTGGAATGGGAAGTGCAGAGCTCCTGGACAGGATGTGGAGTCACTGCCGTGGTGTACAGCCCCCCACCACCACCACCACCACCACCACCCGACACTGACACAGAGCTGGCTTGCGGCTGCACGAGCGAGTCCGCATCTGGAGCAGAGAGGAAGCCCGTTCTGACATCTGGATCTCTCGCTGTTGTCTCCGGTTTTGTCCGCGTGAGGAGATCTAACCCGGGTAAGTCGGCGGGAAGAAGTTTGTTGTGCACTTTTTGTGTGTCGCGTTGTTCCACAAGTTGGTCCCACTGGCAGTTTGGATGGTTTGTCAGAGTTTTCTGGTCGCAGAGGTTTTTCCATTAAGGATCGATTTCTTTTTATTTATTTATTTATTTATTTTTTTATCATAGATGAACTTCACAAGAACATTCAGCTGCCTTTACGTTGAACACGTCGCTGTGTTGCAGCTGCTCCAGCTGCTGGAAGCGTCTTTTGTTCTGTGCAGACAGGCCCCTGGGGGCTGATGTTAACTTAATAACAGGGTGCTCTTACCCCTCTGTTGTTCTGCCTGCCTAGACTTGCGCTGTATGGCTGGAGTGTTCATATGAGTGTAATGTCCCTGTCATTTGAAGCATTGTTAAACTCCCTGACACTAACCCTGCTGATGGCTCACCTCCTTCTCCAGGTGATGGCTCAGCTCTGGACCCTCCTGTCAGCCCTGCTGCTGGCTTTGACTGTGGCCGAACCTGTGGACAGCCCCGAGGAAAATGAAAATGAAGTCCTGAAACACACAGAGGGGGATCTCACCAAGAGCCAGGCGAGCAACCGAGGAACCCCTCTATTTTTCCACCATGTGTGATATGTGCTTTTTTTCAGATGTGATGGCTTCCATTAACGTCCTTGTTTCCTCTGTTTTAGACTGAGGTGGCCGAGAATGCCATCGGAAATCTCAGTGAAACTATACAGAGCCGCACCCCTGCCACAAGTGAGGTTTTTTGGGGGGCTTTCCCTTCGTTTTTCTTTTGATTTGCCCTCCAGTTTCTCCTAAAAATGTCCCATCTTCTCTTGTTTTTTTTAACATTAGCAGCTTCCTTGACAGCCACAGTCTCCCCGAGCTCTACACTCGCTCCTCGGTGTCCAGGAAGCCAGGTGATGCTGGAGAACGGGACAGGCTGCGGCTGTCCGCCTGGCATGGTGAAGGGTGGAGACAACTGTACCTGCCCTGTGGGCTTCACTCTGGAGGCAGCGGCAGAGTGTAAAGGTAGGAAGGTGCAGAATCGACGACAGAACCACCGGGGCTTCAGTGAAGATACATTAAGTAACATTACATTTGGGAAATAAGTGATTTCTCTGCATTTTAGACGATTTTCAAGCAGTTTTTGGCAGGAATTCAGCAAAAATACTCGTATTGAGAAAGTCTTTCGTAAAAGGCTACCCCTTGTCTCAACTATAATCTGCTTTATTTACATTTATACATTTGATATGTCAGTGTCATCCATCAATACACCACGTGTATCACCCTGGCAGCAGAGCCTCTTCTATCATTCGCATACACCGATGTCAGCTGGACACAGCATATCATCTTCTCTCTACTCGACAGATGTTGATGAGTGTGAAGGAGAGGGGTCCGGGCCATGTGGCCTACATGCCAGCTGCACCAACACCCCCGGCTCTTATTCTTGTAGCTGTCTCCGTGGTTACCTGATGGGCGCCGGAGGGTGCCAGGGTTCGTCAGAATCTGTGTGTGGTTGTGTGTGAGAGAGGATGTACAGTATGTGTGTGTGTGAGGGGTCTGCAGGGTCCTAAAAAGTCTTATTACGGTTATAGTTTGTCAATAGTGTTCAAATAAATAATTCACCTTATTTTCATGTATCCACCTTCTAATATCTTACAAGGTACAAGGTACATTTCATGTCATTTTTTTAAATGCTTCATACTTACCAGCAATGCCAAAATAAATCTAAAAGCATTCATTTTAAGTGTCTGATACCTTTATGTAAAATGGTCATAATGCATGTATGTATTCTGTTTTTTACAGACATAGACGAGTGTGCTCTGGCTGCGGTGACGGGCCTGCAGGCCTGTCGAGGCAACGCCGAATGCAGAAACAGCCCCGGCTCCTTCAGCTGCTCGTGCCCTTCAGGATATGTAATGGCTCTAGATGGAGAAAGCTGTGTAGGTGAGGCTGACATCTAGTTTGTATAAGGAGCAGCTTTCTGGGCTGACGGAAGAAATGTTGCCCATTACGTTATTATTGAGTCTAAAATCCTTGGCAGGTCCCTCCTTTTCTGGCACCATCATTTCTGTGCATGCACCAGCAAAGCAGGGACATTTACTTCAACATTAGCTTAATGTTCTTATTTTGATAAGTAATGTTGAGTGTTTAAAATAAAATAAGGTCGGGCCCCAGAAAGTTTTCCCCTTTTCCACCCCTATGGGCGGCCCTGTTTGTAGTCCTTTGTTTCTCTCCTCTCCTCTGTAGATGTAGATGAGTGCAGCTTCGAGGAGCAGTGTCGCCGTGAGCTGGGAAACGTGTGTGTGAACACTCCCGGCAGCTTTGTGTGCCAGTGCCAGCCAGGCTTCAGAGCAGAGGCCCCCGCCTGTGTTGGTAAGTCTGTCATCATAAGCTTCACCACAGCTGGGTAAGACTGATGTCCAGATTAGATCTGGTGTTGTGACTTTCTCATATTTTGCTTCAGTTGCCCCTGACTTAATAACTCCAGCCGACAGGAAGGAAGACTTGGCAGGAACAGGGAAGCTTAAATCTGCTGCTGTGCTGCTTGCCTGCTTTGTCGCACTTTGTTTTTATTTCCCAGTCGCTCTCTCCCCTCTTTAATCCTTTCATTCAATAGCTAATTTCCTCTCTTGTCCTCTGAAATACTCCCAGCACTCTATTTTTTTTCACATCTCCCTTCTTATGTCTCTGTGACTCCTCTGCGCCTCTGGTCTCAGGTCCTGTGTGCCCAGACTACACCGTCTGTCAAGGTATGATGTGCTGTCCATGCTTAACACGCGCTGCTTGCTTTTTTAAGGGGTTGAAATATTTTTTACCCATGTTTTACTGCCATTGACACAATTAGCATTTTCTTTAAAAACTGCCATGGCAAAGTAATGGATGTGCACAAAGAGAAATCTAAAATCTCGGGAAAGAAAATAATGCAAGTGCTTCCCATAGTGTCACAGGGACAAAATATTGAATTACTTACTTAATAAGGACTTTATTAGTTAGTTTGAAAAGCCAAATTAAAACCCTACAGTTGCTTTTCAAAAAATAGGTTGTTTTACTGTAAATCATGTCAGAGCAATAAGTAAATATGTGAAAAAGTCGAATACGGTATGTTCGTTATATCCTCTTTCTCTGTCCCCCGTCTCTGTCCCAGATGTGGATGAATGTGCGGAGAGTCCTGCGGTGTGTGATGGTCAGGGTGTGTGTGAGAACACGCTCGGGAGCTACAAGTGTGTTTGTCGACCAGGTTACCGGGGAAACGGCACACACTGCGAAGGTAGGCAATTAGTGCTGACGTGCCTCCATTAAAACGGGGTCGGCTTCCTTGTGTGCGCGTGTTTTAATGCCTGCTGTTTTGCCTTCCAGTAAAATTATCCCGAGAGGTTTTGTGAATGGAAATGAGCTGAGCTTTGGACCTGCTTTTTTTTTTTTTCTGCTCTCTCCTCCCAGATGAGAACGAGTGTGCGTCAGGTGGTCACGGGTGTGACAACAACGCTCGCTGTGGAAACATCATTGGCTCTTATTTCTGCCAGTGCTACCAGGGCTTCAACGGAGACGGACACACTTGTTTTGGTGGGTAAGCAAGCAGTAAGTGTGTGTGTTTACTAGCGGTGCTCACCAGTGGTACTTGTGTCAATACTTTGCGTGTGCCAGCAGCACTTGGGCACGCAGCACTCATCAGACACCCGTCCTTCAGGAATGTTCTTGTTTACAGACACTGATGAGTGCGCTGTGAACAACGGCCACTGTGAACACAACTGCACCAACGAGGTGGGAGGGTACAGCTGTCGGTGTGCGTCAGGCTACCAGCTGGACCAGGATGGACACAATTGCACAGGTAAAACACAGCTGGGGGGGTGTTGATCCCTTCAGTTTATCCTGAGCCCTTTCTCACTGATAGGAGCTCAGGGGATATAGGGGCAGATGTTGAACAGCATTAATGTATAATCACATGTTTTGTTACCTCAGAATGAGCGTAGCCAGGGGAACTGTAGCCAGGGGAAAAAAACAAACACTTGCTCGGCAGAGGGCCTCTTCTGTTTTTAGAATTTTGAGCAGCCACTGCTGGTGAGGGTGACACGAGGGGTGTTCAGTTGGTCGCAGTCCGCAACCTCATCACTAGATGCCACTAGATCCTACACACTGGACCTTTTTCCACATGTGATGAAGGGGGATAGTTTCAACAGAAATATGCTCAGCGAGAGGATGTACACTACTATCATTTCTATACGTTAGATATGAAGCATGTAAGCGTATGGTAGCTTAGCTTAGTTTAGCTAAGTGGAAAGACTGGAATCAGAGGAAAACAGTTTGCCTGGCTCAGTCCAAAGATTAAAAAAATCTTGATAAAGCAAAAACATGTTCATCTGTGAGCGTTAGAGGCATTTTTTTTTGTTTTGTTTTTTGGGGACAGAGTCAAGCTCGCTGTTTCTTCTTACTTCTAGTCATAAAGCTAAGATAAACTAACAGTCTCAAATTTACGCTTCATACTTATAGACAGGAGCATTTCCCAAAATGTGGAACTAGTCCTTTAAAGCATCTTTCAGATTTTTCCATGTAACATTAGCTTTTTGTTGAAAGATTACCGTTGTGGTGCACTTAAGCCACACACATACATTAAATGAAGATTATTCACAATCCCTGAAGTGTCACAGCTATAAGAACATGCTTTACTATAACATAGGTAAGCCGAAACATAGATAGATCTTTTTAAAATAGCCTTTATGTTAAAGACAGCTAGTAGCCATGTAGAACAATGTTTTTACAAAGTTAGATGACAGTTTGTGGCGGTAACAGCCCGCAATACATAGCAACATACCAACGAAGGGAAAAAAGAAGACTAGAATCGTCTTGACTTTTAGGATACAGACATTGTTTTTGGTGAGAAACACCAAATGTCAACATAAAACTCCACAAAGTACCTTCAGCCTACATTATGTACCTGACAGGTGAGGTATACTATACTATACTATACTATATATATATATATATATATATATATGTCAGTGCAATCCTAAACATGGTAACTTACATGACAGTGGAGCTACCGTACAAGTTGCAGGCTTGCTTATAGGAAGTAACTTGGGGTTCAGTGTCTTGCTCAAGGATACTTGAGTCCTGCGATTAGTGGACAACATGGTTGTCAAAGATCGTTCTACACGCTGAGCCAAACTCACTCAGGAGGCTGCAGTTTTGTGATTGCACCTAACTGGGCTAAGTGGAGGCACAGAACTTCAAAACCATCATCACCAATTGCATTTATCTTTGCAACCTGTGAACAAATTCACAGACTGTGTTGTTTCTGCTTACACAATGAGCTGTAATTTTCCAATCTGCTCCAAAGTGGAGGGGAGTTATGAAGATCAGTATATCATCCCCAAAAGCCGATGCCAGTATTTGGTCTCTTGATCCAAACAAGCAGCCTCTTGTCAACTTGTCCTGTGTTGCAAACACCCTACTCACCTGGCCCTCCTAGCTTGTTGGAACAAGTGCTAAAATGAATTGCAAATAGTGTTTGACTCAAAATCTGAATGGGCCTTTATATGGAGCCATGTATTTCCATTTCAAAAGAGTAATCTGATTGTTTTGATCCCCTAGATGTGGATGAGTGCTCGGCACTGAATGGGACCTGTGAGCACGTTTGCGTGAACACTCAGGGATCTTTCCAGTGCTCCTGCAGGCCTGGCTACCAGCTGCACATTGATGGCCACACCTGTGTGGGTCAGTCCCTCCCAGACACTCTTTCACCTCTCACTGCTGTTTACCTGCTCATTTCAGTCATTTAAACAGGCTGATGTTCCCCTAACAGACATTTAAAAGGTATAAACTGCTATGAATCACTTTCTCATTTTCTGGCTGTCTGGATGCATTCATCCCTCCAGACAAAAGGGGACTTTTAAAGTATTGATGTGCGAAGCCACTGATATACTTTCCGATCCCATACCAAGTAAAACTCAAGCTGGTATCACCAGTGCCAATACGATATACTATATACTATATATACTTTGTTCATAAGCCCAATAAAGCATAAAGTGATGGGGTGAGAGTAATAAACGTTGACAATAACTACACTCTCTCTCATGCTGTACCTGGATAAAACCTGCCAGTGAAGATTGAAGTTTGTCTCACCCTAGCAGCGCCTTTCTTCTCCTCTTCTACAGACCAGCGCTGCATAACCTCATTATATTCTGTACTGTGATTAAATCTCAGATGCTTCACAAGTTTGTGGTGTTGCCACAGTACCTCAGAGTCCTTTCACACACATCTTTTTCTGTTTTGAGGACTGAAAAAGCTTAACATATGACTATATTTGGGGTCAGCCATAATTTACGTCACCTGTCTGTCAGTTAGACCTTTATAGAGCATTTATAGAGCTGTAGTTCGCGTATGACTATGACAGGTGGAAGGAGAGGCAATTCCTGTCAATCAGGTATTATATGTCTCAGCTCATGCGCTCTTGTGTTTGTGTTGCTCCAGGACTATCATTTAGAATTACAAGGAAACCACAAAGTTAACGTCTGAGATCACTTTTTTCTTTCTTCTTTCTAAAGAAATGAAAATATTTGGTTAAGTTTAGGTAACAAAAATACCCGGTTAGGTTAAATGAACTAATAGTACTTGCACAGCAGAGATGTCCAACAATTATGTTTATCTTACCTTTATGTGTGTGTGTGTGTGTGTGTGTGTGTGTGTGTGTGTGTGTGTGTGTGCGCTCAGACATTGATGAATGTAAACTGCAGAATGGTGGCTGCTCTCACACGTGCAGCAACTCTCCTGGAGGACACGCTTGCCACTGCCCTCCTCCTCTGCTGCTCGATACAGACAACTTGACCTGCAGCAGTAAGTTTCTCATTCCAGCTCTGACATCATGATATTTTTTTTTTGACCTTGTTTAATTTTTACCAAGACATACCAGGAATGAACTTAATGTTAAACTTAAAAAAAATCCACAATCTCTCTGTTGTCTGTTCTCACATTAGAAGCAGCAATTAGGCAGTTTTGGACATTTTTGCTCGAAAATGACGGATAAATCAGTCTTTTCAGTTCTGCCCAAAACGTTGTTATTATCTGTAAATACTCAATGTTAAACAGTTTTTTTTTTATATTAACAGACTTGACATCTTGCAAGCTGAGAAATGGTGGTTGCAGCCACCTGTGTACTGTGAGGGCTGAGGGTCAGGTCCGGTGTAGCTGTCGAGCAGGCTGGAAGTTGGGCGAGGACCTGAGGGGCTGCGTGGGTGAGACTTTGTTTTCACTCCTCTCACTCTCCCCACCTTAACTAACGAGTCCAGCAGTACTGACGACACCGTGAGCACTGACTGTAGTCAGTTTCGTAAAGTCTTGGCCCAGAAATGAAGCTATTTATTTTTCAGTATTTTATTTTTTTAAAGGGATTCTGGGAACAGCTGATGTCATTCGATCTGCGGGGAAGCAATGTGTGATGGGATTCTTCAAGCACGCGTGCATCATTCAAGCATCGTTTTGAACACATTTAATGTTCTAGTCTTTCAGATGAAAACACTTGCAATCAACTTCTCATCCATTTTTACACTTGCCAGATTGAATATATTCACAAAAAGAAATCACATCAGTCTGAACTAGGAATAGAAAAGGGAGTGCAGGAATTTGATTGGCTGTTAATGGCTGATGACTGCGAACGGTTCTTGGGTGCTAAGTGTGTTGTCTGTTTCCCTGTTCACTCAGCCCGAGAGGACATGAACAGACTGCCTCTGATTGTTTTGGTTGTTGTCTGCCCTCTTAACTGCCCCCGTTGTCTTTTGTCATAAGATGTGAACGAGTGCGAGGACTTCACTAACGGAGGCTGTGAGCAGCTCTGTGTGAACCATCCCGGTGGGTTCAACTGCGCCTGCAGGGAAGGGTATAAAGTACGAACTGATGACCTCACCAAGTGCGAGCGTGAGTCAAACAATCGTCGATCGCACAGCTGTATATGTCGATCGTTATAGTATTCGCAAGAGGAACTGTTCGATTCTGCTTTATATGCAGGTTCAATTAAATTTTGCCCATTAACTTCTCTTCCTTTCCAGCTGTGTGTGACCCTCCCTGTCACAACTATGGAGTGTGTGTGGCTCCAAACAGCTGTGACTGTCCTCCAGGCTACCCGGGACTAGGCTGCTCAGGTACAAGCTTAGACTGTTGTACATGGATAGCATACATTATTATTAATATCAAGGCTATCTAGACGCAACGTACTGCTAGTGTGTTGAAACTCCAGTTTATCTGTTATGTGATCATGAGCAGGGAAGATGGTAGCGGTCCCCATATATCTAAGGTTTCAGTTGTGTACCCTGCAATGTAATGTGCAGAGATTACCTAAATTACTGAGTCTAATCCGTCATTACATACTAGTATTTTACATGCAGGCTTGGGGAGTACATGGGTACACAGCGTTACGTAATTTGGATACAAAAAAAGGGTAACTGTATTCCCTTGAAGACAGGAAAAAAAGACAGCGTTAGATTACTGATATATTTTCTAAAAATGGGGAAAATGATCAGGTTCACAGTTTTCAACAGGGCTGCCAACTCTCCCTGCGACCGTGACTCATGCCCTCATGCCATAAAATTAACACTGATAACGGCACAAAAAGGTGACGGCGCACACAGACAAGCGTCAGCAGATTCTCTGGCAGCAGCATCTTCATCTCTCTGCCACAGCGCAGGCAGGCAGGAGTGACTGGGACAGCTTCTGTCACCCTAGAAATTTAGCCATTATTTTGTCTTTAAAGCAGAAAACATTTTTATTTTCTCTTGCCCTCGTTTATATATTTGGGATTGAAGTACTCCAAAAGTAGTGGAAAGTAATCATGTTAAATTACTTTTATGTTGAGGTGTTTTTGAATAGTTAATAAGTCCCTTTGTCAGAACACACTTTTAATGTAACCCTCCCAACCCTGTTTACGTGTGATGTTCATGTTCCTGGAGAAGCTCTCTCTAATGCCTGCAGATAGTCGAGACAAACCAGTATGACACAGGCTGCAAACGCAGGTGAAACAGGACAGCAAGAAAAGGGACCAGGGAACAGACGAGAAACACAGGAACACAGATTTGCGGGATGAAAACAGACAAACCAACAAAGAGTTAGGGGAGAAAACAGGCTTAAATACACAGGGATGATTGACCAGTGGAACACAGGTGAGCAGGAAAAAGGAGTGGAAAAAACAGACAAAAACAGGAAGTGGAAAGTAAAACATCGCACATGAGGATAACTTGTCAACATAGAACAGGGAATCACAAAACTAAAACTCAGGACCATGACACAGATTTCATTTGTATCCGTCTCCTTTTTGACAAAAACAGGTATCATATCTTCTGAGACATGACTTTGCTTAAACATTGAGATTATAAATCATGTCCTTCAACTGATGAATCCATGCTGGTTGTGTATTTCAGCTATGTGCTCCCCACCCTGTGCCCACGGAGGCACCTGCATGCGCTGGAACAAGTGTCTGTGTCGTCCTGGGTGGACCGGAGCAGGCTGCCACACAGGTACATCACCTCTGACGTGGACAGTCATGAAGACGGTCCTTTCAGTTGAATAACTTTCAGATGTAAATATGATGTATGTCATTTATATGATGAGTCTTACTTCTTACTCATTTTTCAGCTTTAGTTTACTGTCATCATGATGGTTGACTTCTCTGTGTCTTTTCTTTCTATCCTTATGCCTGTGAATATTCTCATTCATCCAGGTCATAGTTATCTCAAGGAAACTGAATCGAATGCAACTGGATTTGGTTTTTGTCTTGAAGACGTTTCACCTCTCATCCAAGAGGCTTCATCAGTTCCTGCTCCCTTTCTAACCTTATCCATTTCTATTCATGCTGCTTATTTCGTCCATTTTATCTTTCCCTGTGTGTCTCTCTCAGCGGTGTGTGAGCTGCCCTGTGCTAACGGTGGTCGCTGTGTGGGGCCTGATACCTGCCAGTGTCCCTCTGACTACATCGGCCCCCAGTGCCTGTTGCGTGAGTAACATAACCACCAACACATCTGGCATCACTTACACCAGGCACTTCTTCTGGGGGGTATCTTGATTTAATTCTATGCCTCTGCCTCCATGCCTGTTAGCAGCCCTGCCTTGTAATATATAGATTATACCATCATGGAAAAACTGAAATGCAACTTTACCAACTAAAAACTGTGATGCTTAGATTACCCTGAAATTTTCTCTGCGTGTGCGTGTTTTGCAGCGTTGTGCACCCCTGCCTGTAAAAATGGGGGAAGATGTGCGGATGTCAACAAATGCACATGTGTTGCTGGATGGCAAGGAGCTCGATGCCAGATAGGTGAGATCACAATCTATGTTTATGCATCCATCGATTGTTAAATATCTGAAATATAAATGTCAGCGTGCATTTTATTTCACACAAGCCCCATTTTTCACTTGTGTTTCAATATAGCAAAACATATAAAGTGATTTAACTTTCAGTAAAAAAAATTGTCAAAGTAAAAGTCATGACCACTGTTCCCTAGTTTTATGCAAAACAGAAACCCACTTACTTTGATGAGGTGCTGAACTTATTCTCAGTTCCCAGAACCCTTAAAGGGTTCTATCCTTCTACCCTGAATATAGGCCTAAATATTATGCAAAAGTGTGACATGGTGACGTAGTGTGATGTCACAAAGTCACAGAATTAAAGGCGGGACTACTGACAAGGCGTCCAACTTGTTTTTAAATATTCTATAGACCAATAACGTGTAAACAATAATGAAAACAGTTGTTTGTTGTGACTGTGTAGACATGGGTACTACTGCTGAAGAGCATGCAGTTCTCCAGGCAGCCAGACAGTGGTGCTGTCTGTGCACACATTCTGGAGCAGCACCAGAATCTGCAGAGGCTAAAGTTAATGTTTGTTGATCCATCTGAAGCCTTCAGGATTTACAACCTGTATAATAAATGTCAATCGCTGCAGCTTATTGTGTAATCAATAGTTATTAAACCAATATCTCCCCCTCAAGGAGACATCACTTACTAAACAAACACAGTCCAGTGTGCGGCCCAGCTGGTCCTGTTTGCTCATACCGAGATTCCAAATTCAAGAAAGGATTGAATCATTTTCCATAACAGAATAAAAGCTCTGTATTTAGTTTGATTCCTGTTGGGGTGTCCTCCATGTTTCCTCTTCTGTCTCCTTCAGAGCCTGTTCAGTGTCACAGACCTTGTAAGAACGGTGGAGTGTGCGTGGGCCTCAACAGGTGCCGCTGTGCCAAAGGCTTTACTGGAAGTATCTGTGAAATCGGTTAGTGTGTGTGTGTGTGTGTGTGTGTGTGTGTGTGTGTGAGAGAGAGAGAGAGAGAGAGAGAGAAAGACCTTCTTTGCCTTCACTTTGTATTAAGACTCTTGCTGTGTGTTCTGTCCGTAGCGGTGACGACTCCCTGTGTGCCGCCCTGCCAACATGGCGCCACCTGCAGTCCTCACAACACCTGTACTTGTCCAGAGGGCACTGCAGGCCCGCGCTGCGAGAGACTGTAAGCGTGAACGACAGTTTTCTTTTACCCAGGCACACTATACGCATAGCATACAACTTTTTAAACATCTAGCAAATAAAATGTATGGAGGTTTGGGCCACGAGGACCAAACATTGTGGGACGATAGAGACAGAATCATGGCTGTGGTGTATGTCATAACTAACGCGCAGACTTTGTCGACTTGCAGGTACAAAGTTGTCGTCTGATTAAAATGATTATTATAACTTATTCTTGTGGATGATCTGTTTGTTTTTATCCTAGGACATGCCCTGTGGTCACCACAGTGGTCAGCATGGCTCGAGCTGTCAGAAAGGCGTTTAGGGAGAGTTACGTGGACCGCTGTGGACCCCTGGGAGTTCAGCTATGCACAAAATACAGGTTACCTTTTTACCTTATCCAGCAAGTCTGGATTAAGTAGCTCATGCAGCAGTTGTTATCTGTTTGAACTAGCAGCTGGGTGGAGTAAATCCCATTGACCCTTCTGTATGTACCTAGATAGAGTCAACATGCCAGAAAAGTTTAGTTATTAAAGGGGCACTGCGCAGTTTTAGAAAAGTAATTAAAAAGTCAGAACTCAATATTAATGAGTCAATAAAAGACATATTTATTTTTCCCTAACTGAATAAACAAACTGTTCTCAGAAGAAAATAAGGTCCCAAGAACACTGTTTGAAGATAGAAAGGTGGCAGGGTCCGCCACATATAAACAAAGTAAAACAGTATGAAATTGTGTTGTCCATTAAGTTCAGCTTGTTTATTCAGTTTCTTCAGTCATGAAAACAAAGACAGTTTGTGTATTTAGTTTGTTGTGGCATAAAAAAAAGATCAGTCAGTGAAGATCTTTCTCTTCCGGTTAAGATTTCTGATCTTCTGAAGTAAGATCAGAGTATGATTATAATCATCATAATAATGTGTCTGCTTTGTGGTTGTGTTTCCAGGATGAACCAGGCACGTGTCTACCTGCAGGCCTACAGGGTGGGCTACAAAATCCAGTGTCCAGAGAGGAAGGGCAGATGATACAAGCTGTATGCACGCTTCTCGTCATGAGAAAACATCAGCAAACAGACAACATTTGGAAACATTACGAGGCAACACACAGGAACAGAAATGAGATGAGCGGTCAGCTGTAAAAATGAAATGTATCTGAGTTACGAAAGA
Organism: Lagodon rhomboides; assembly: GCA_039737535.1. NCBI lineage: Eukaryota > Metazoa > Chordata > Actinopteri > Spariformes > Sparidae > Lagodon > Lagodon rhomboides. Next base: position 13,008,791 of record CM077789.1, on the reverse strand, counting down.
GTGTTCTGGCTTATCTGACCCTTAAATTAGGCCTCTGTTGAAGTACATCAGGGGACATGACTGTATCACAAAGGCTGCTTATTTTACCAGTGATGTATGTTGACAGTTATCTTTAAATCGAAATCTTCCTGAATCTGTGAAATGAACAATGGTTTCATCATGTTTCCTGTTGGTTTCTGGCAGCTCAAGGTTATCAAATGTATCTTTTTCTTTTGTCTTTACACAAAATGGTGTCTATATTTTTTGTACAGTCTGTAAACTCTTGCCAATGATTGTCTAATAATAATAATAACTGTCAGTGTCAACGTCATACTCAGCGAGTTTACTTCAAGGAATATTCCCAATAAAGATAAACTGTCACACAAACACAGATGTTGTAAAATGGTACCTGCCAGCAGGGAAACAGGTCAAAGCTGCACACTTCACAAACTTGGCCTCCTTTTTAAGGAAGGTTCTGTGCAGGCAAGATATCCTTAGGACTCAGTGAAATTTCTGTATTATCTCTACATTTATGTGATTTTAAATCTATTCACTTCTATGCTGTGGTAAGGCTTTCAGGTAAGCGGAAGGCAATTGGTTTACAAATTATCATCATAACACAACCATGGCTTCGACTTGGATTAACACAATTGAAGAAAACACAAGTGCAAAGAAACTAACTTTTTTTTTTTTTTTTCCATTTCTGCAGCCTGATAAAGATTTGAGCAGTGGACCCCAAAGGAAAACCATAATTAAATCCAAAAATAAGTTTGATATATTCTCTGAGCCCCGGACACAGATGTAATCAAAGCGGGGACAACAGAAAAGAATTGGAGAAAAAGAGTCTGGCGAGGATGCATCTGGACACACTGGACCACAAGGAGCTCCGTCTGCTGGGTGACATACGGCGAGTATGGCCGTGCTTGGATTTTCAAAATGGCAGCCAGTTCACAAACTTTTTCATATGACCCCCTAAACAGTACATCTTTCCAAAACATCTGATGTGAAGAACATACACTTACAGAGTCTTGATTCATGTGTTATCCATCAAAGAATCCAGTGTGCCTGCACTTTTAGCGCGAGGTTGCACAGATTTCATACTGATGCGGCGCCAGGGTGATTCCAAAACGGGGCTCCATCATAGGCTTCACCCCAGGAGGCATGCAGAAGGTGAACTGCTGCATGAAGGAGGTGAAGAAGAGGAACAGCTCCATCCTGGCCAGAGTCTCCCCGAGACACAGTCGCTTACCTGAGACAAGAAAACAAACCTCAGATCTCAATCTAATGTCGACATTTTGCCCTCATTTTTGGCCTAGACGAAAGGTCAGAGATTCATCAAAATCGTAAGTCAGTAATCGGCATTGTTAGAGTGTGCTGGTGCCCACTAGGAGGGCCAATGTATTGATGAACAACCCCCACTTCTCTCTTTAAATCATCCCTCCTGGTATACAGCCTGGCCTGAACATATTAGGAGTCTTTCATAAGAAATGCTGACTGTGATAATACTTCCAATCAGTTAATGAAGGGGTTTCAGCGCAGTGCTGACCGACTGGCCTTCATCATAAGAAGGACATAGTTGTGATCCCAGGCATCCGAGGGAGCAGCCAATGACTGAAGCTATCCTTTAAGACACAAATCAAACAAGTGATTGTGTTGCTCCTCACCTGCAGAGAACGGGATGAAAGCAGCAGGCTTCACAAACTTGCCCTCCTCGTTCAGAAAGTGTCCGGGGTTGAAGGTGAAGGGCGTCTCCCACACATTCTTGTCGAACAGCACTGAGGTCAAATTGGGAATCACTGTGACTCCCTGGTGAGTGGAACAGTAATTTGAATTAAAAAAGGATGCAACATGGAGGTGAATGTGACGTAAAAATTGCATATGTGAGCATTGACCTTTGGGAGTGTGTAGCCACCCAGCTGGATGTCCCTGATGGTAACGTGAGGCAGGCTGAGAGGAACTATGTTACCCATCCTCATGCACTCGTGGATGACGGCGTCAGTGTAGGGCAGGTTTGAACGATCGTCCATGGACGGCTGTCGGGACTGTCCGATCACTCTGTCTATCTCTTCTTGGACCTTTGCTGTTCAACAGGAGAGGAAAAGACAAAGAGTAGGAACAGGATTTCACCAACAGGCTGCAGCAGTACGTCTTAAAGTTCTCATGAAACCGCTAATGCAGTGCTATTTGCTAGTTACGTGTTTCCTGTAAAAACCTTCTGCAGCCGATAGCATTGGAAGTCCACGTTCACCCAAATCACTGAATAAAGTTGTAAAGGTTGGTCCAGTCCTGAGCAACACTCCACTCTGGTAAGTGCAGGGTGAGTCATCAACATTTGTAATGATTTTCCAGGAAGTTACAAACACTAAATTCTAAAATACCATTAAAAAAACACCCACAAAACAGCTTTTTCACCACTATTGGGCCTGATGAAACAAAAGTGAGAAAAACACTTAAACAGCGATGTTGACTTCATAGGGAACTTTAAAGATTCATGGACAGATGAAGACAATGTTGTACTGTCACATTAGTGAATAGATTGATTTCTGTTTTTGCTGATTTTCCATCCTGAACCAGTCATAAAAGTACAGACAGAATTTTTACACCGGTGTGGAGTTAGATACTTAGATAACATAATACTGAATACCAACAAAGAGCTTCACTGGCTTGGTTAGTGCTCTTACCCTGAATCTCAGGGTACTTTGCCATGTAGAGCAGAGCCCAGCGCAGGGTGGTGGATGTGGTCTCAGAGCCTGCCACAAACAGATCCCAGACACAAATAACCAGGTTTTCCTCATCAAAAGTACTGTCAGCCTGCCCCTTACTCTGAGAATACACACAAACACATTTGTTGGAAAAGGGCTGCAAAATAGCTCAGAACAACTACATGTCAGCACTTTTACACACAGTCACAAACCTTTTACGATGGCAACTTTGAGTTTAAGTTTTGATTAGTAAAAAGCTTTTCTGTCATCCGTACCTTTAGACTTTTTACAACAGGCTTTGGAACAGGTCGCTGTTAGATTAGATTAAAGATAGAGCTGTTCAAGTGTGTTCACAGTTGGTGTGTCAAGATTACACACAGAGTCCAATTGGCACGATGCAAATGATGCCCAACTCGCAGACTGTCTCCCTGATTTACCAGATAAATGTTTAACTTTTGGCAAATAATTTGCGTGTCACATGACTTTCCCAAGTGTTGTGTGAGGCGGGCCAAAAAGCACCTATAGCCCCATCAGATTATACTCTGTTCCGGAGCTCTTTACCGGCGAGAGGAGAGCACGCAGATCACCAAACTTTTGCAAGTGGATTTGTGTTCACTCCGAGCCTGAACCTGCTTGCGGCAGGATTGTGCACCCCTGCGGCAGAGGCGACGTCCATTGTTGGGTGTTTATGTTCTGTTCTGACTGCTGACTGGAGCTGGAGGGGAAATTAATTTTATGAATATACACAGGAGAGGGGGAAAAGAAAAAGAGAGAACTGGAGTCTCTAGTGAGTCCTGAGTTTAGTCAGAGGCTTGATTGAACTCAATTACACAGACACACACACCCACTTCTGTGGGTGCTGTTACTTGCTAACTTACAGCAAATGTACAGTAAAGCATTTTGGCTGTTTGAGGTGATTAAACACTCCCTCAAGTAGTACAGGAATAACCAGAAATGATGCCGCAGTCAAACTCACAGAAGTAATACAAGGCAAACATTTGGTTCATGTTTGGTGTGAACACACTATAAAGGCGCGGTCACACGTATGCAAAATCAGCAGAGGTGATTATTCGCCTCTTGTTCACTTCTATGTCGTGTAAACCAAAGGGCAAACAAGAATACCGAATGAACTTTGCCTGGGAAAGTTGCAGCCACAACCAGCAGCAAAGACGAGTCTGTGTCTCTAGTCAGTCGCTCAATGTTTGATTGTGCCTTTAGGCAGAGGCCCTGACAAAAGTATACATCTTGTCTTTACATTTTTCACCACATATAGTACCAGAGTGGTGCCACAATAAAGTGTCATGTCAGTGCAACATATTAACTAGTGGTAGTTCTCATGTAGGTGCAAAACAAGCAGATATCATGTTCACAGGAACCAAGCGCTGAGCTTCTATATGAGCAACACAGTGTAAGCAGTAGAAAGGTGCAAATAGTTCAAGTCACCATCTGAATCTCCTTCAGGTAGCAGTCAATGTAGTCTCTTGGGTCTGATGGATCCCAGTTTTTTTTTGTGCTCCTTCAGCTCTTCCCTTATGAAGTCCTTTGAAGCGTTAGTGATGCGAACGTGTGTCTTATGTGGCCCTGGCAAATGATTCATCAGCAGAGGGAATGAGTTGTAAAGCTGCAGAGGAGAGCAAGTTGGAACAAAAATGTATTGTTAAAAATCGGCTTTTGTGAATCATACAACTTAGGTCCCTGTGTGAAACATAAACAAATATTGCAATGATTTGCAAATTCTTTTTGACCAATGTTAAGTTGAATACAGTACAAAGAACAGATAACATCTGGTCTGGCCTGTCTTCAGACCAGCCTCTGCATTATCTCATTGGAATAAGATGGGATGTTGCTGAAAAAGATGCCATCTGGATCAATATCTAGTTCATTAATCATCAAATGTCTTGTCTTTGTACCTGAAAAGGACTGGCAAATCATTGAACTCTGTTGTTATTTACATTTTACACAGCGTCCCAACATTTGGGATCAGGTTTAAACACTTGAAATCTTGAGCTGTGTTTTTACTAAATATTACATACCTTTGCCCAAATAAAGCCACGAATGAATGAAAAACTGCAGCACAACAATGGCACACAATCTTAAGATTTCATTAATATTTTTAAGATAATGTACCTGCGCCCAAAGGGAGGCTTCAAGCTGGAGACTTTTTTCAAACCACTTTATCAGTCTCATGAACCTCTCATCACTGTACTCAAAACGGTGACCAAAAACCAGGGAGCAGATGACGTTGGAGACGATGTTGCTGATGACTTCTTGTGGATCGAATGGCTTGCCTCCACGATTAAACAGAAAATGATGATGATGAAAATGATGTCATTTGTGCAATTTTGATTGTGTATCGTTCAGATATGTGCATGCGCTATTTACCTTCGAAGCTACTGAAGTGTTTCGCGCAAAATGTGAATTCGTCCAAGATGACAGGTTCGAGTGACTTCTTGCCAAATCCAAAAAATCTGAGGGTTGAAAGGGCAAAACGCCTCTGCTGCTTCCATATGTGCCCATTACTGAAAATTACACCTGACGGGAAACACATCATTGGTAGATAAAAGTTGAAGCAGAAAGAAATCAGGTCAATTAAGGAACATTCATTAAATGTGAAATGCTGACAGTCCAAGTCCCACAAAACTTCTTTATTTCTCAAATTAATTCTATCACAATGACAAGAGAGGAGATGTAGATCTAAAGAATCATGCAGATTGACATGTAGACTTGTTCGATTGGGGACGGCTCAGTGGTTAAAAACACATCTCTATTTTTGTTGATTCAGTTTTTCCTTTAACATATATGATAAGTTTATATATGTTTAAAATAATACAGGATAAATGTGTTTCACGTCAATATGAGTGTGGGAATGTAACTTAAAAATACAACATGTCTGTTGAAGGAATTAAACATAACCTCTGAACTCAGTGAAACCTATGACTAAATAAAATACATAACACTTCAGGGGGAAATTAGTTTTGCGACTACACAGACTTTAGCTGCGTGTGTGTGTTATGTCCTCTCACCTAGTCCATGCATTGTCTTATCCAGCAGAGGGACGACTGGACGGTCTACCAGACTGTCTCCCTGATTCACCAGAGCTTCTTTCAGTACCTCGTACCTGTTTAATACCACCAGCCATTCCTGGCCCATTCGCAGGCTGTACACATCTCCATATTTCTCTGCTAACTGTGAATGGTTTTGACAGAAGAGGAACAAGCGTGATGCTTCACGCAACATATGACGGAAAAATAATATTTTTGGATTCTGTTAATCTACCTGTGTCATGCTCTCGTGGGTCCTGCTGTGGTCCACAGTGAACATGTTGCCCACAATAGGCCATGCCCAGGGTCCTGGAGGGAAGCTGGCCTGCCGACGGTTCTTAATGTAATCTGCAGTGATGAGAAAAACTGCAATGAAGAGCAGCAGACTTTTGACATCCCAGTCCACGAAGGATCCAATCGCAGAAAAGATTGAATTCATTTCATCAACAGGGCCTCTAGTTTGTCTGACTCAAGGCTGTGTTTTCGTTTCTTCTCCTTTGGCAATACAGCAAATGTTGCTGGACTCCGACCCCCTGCTCACTTATCACCCTGTCGACTCATCTGTTCTGAGCTTGGTTTCTTGAGCCTTGTGGCATTGGTAATGATTGCTCTCTTTGCTCTCTTTCTGCCCTTCCGGTTCCAGCAGAAACCTGGAAACCTTCCTGCAGGGCACGCTTTGCAAAAAACGCTTCACATTTCAATATCTGTGATGTCCTCTGTCCTGACCAACATCAAAACTAAAGCTAGGTCCTTGCCTGAATTGAAAAAGTTACTGTCCCTTGTGCTCTCCTGGGCTTTCCTCACATCCCACTTATTAAGGTATACCAACACCTCATATCTTTGCTTGTTATTATTCCATGAAAATGTTATGTAGAACGTTTTCACGTTTTCACCGATTTTAATTGCAATTCATTCTGATATATATGATCATAAAGGCTTGTTTTACAAGTCACCACGATTCTTAGACTTCTCTGTCTGTGTCATTTTAAAGGCTCTGTTCACTTCTTTTACTGCAGGCTGGGGGAAAAATCGGTTCAATTATGGACCTCCACCACAGCTGCCACAAGCTATAACATTTCTCTTAATTCTAATGTAGAGAACCAGTCAAACTCATGAACACAGCATCAGACCTAAAGTAGGCCTGATGCTGTGTTTCTAACACAGCACAGGTTTCGAACAATTTACCTATTGTTTTTTTTTTAACACATACTAGTGTATTTATTTTAAATACATGATTGCAGTGTATTGTGATTTTTTTTCTTCAACTTTTAGAGCAAAAATCCTCAACTGAGTGAGTAGAAGGGGAAATGTTGAGTATTTAATGTCTAATCAGTAAATCAGTCTGGCCTGTTGCGCCTCTGAACTCCTTGTAATCGCATCAAAATTAGGCTTTAAATCTGCAACAACACTAACAGTGATGAAGTCAGTTTGGTGTCTTCAGAGCTGAAATATTTGACGGAGCTCATACATTACTATATTCAACGCTGAATTTGTTATTTTTACATTTGACCTAACTCTGTCACCAAGTGGGAGAACTTGGTGTTTATTGTGAAAGTCCTACGGCCGGAAACTGTTTGGTTGTTTCCGCTGACTTGTTAGCTGCTCATGTGACCTGTGGGTGTCCTCCAGCACTCGAGACTTGACAGCCGGTCATTTAAGGACAAGATCACCAGAATCATGGTTTTCGAGGAGAAGATGATCATGAATGGAGAGCCAGACGATGTTAGTAGCTTTCGCAGATTCACGACAGCTCTGCTGTGCCAGTAACGTTTGGTCGTCGTTAGCCAGCAAGCTAAAACAACATGGCTAACTTAGCTAATGCTAATTCACCTTCAGCTTGCATTAGCTTTAGCCACCGTTAATTTTCTTATCGTCGTTGAGAAAGAAGGTTGGAGCAGCGGAATCAAAAGTGCATATTGGCTTGCTGGTTAAGCTGTCTGACTAGTTGTCGGATGTGTAAATGATACGAAAATCAACAGCGTTATCTGATGGGTTTTAGTGAACGCTTATAATGATGTGGTTGTATGTCTGTTACAGGAGGAGGAAGAAGAAGAGGAGGAGGAAGAGGAAGAGATGGTCCATCCATCCATCCATCCATCCATCCATTGTCATCCGCTTTATTCGGGGTCAGGTCACGGGGGCAGCAGCTTCAGCAGCAAGCCCCAGACTTCCTTTTCCCCGGCCACATTGGCTCACTCTGACTGGGGAATCCCCAGGCGCTCCCAGGCCAGAGAGGAGATATAATCCCTCCACCTGGCCCTGGGTATACCCCTAGGTCTCCTCCCAGTTGGACGAGCCAAGAACACCTCCCTAGGAAGGCGCCCTGGTGGCATCCTCATCAGATGCCCGAACCACCTCAACTGGCTCCTTTCCACGCAAAGGAGTAGCGGCTTTACTCCGAGTCCCTCCCGGATGGCTGAGCTTCTCACCCTATCTCTAAGGGAGACCCCAGCCACCCTGCAGAGAAAACCCATTTTGGCCGCTTGAATCTGCGATCTCATACTTTTGGTCATGACCCATCGCTCATGACCATAGGTGAGGGTAGGGACGAAGATTGACCGGTAGATCGAGAGCTTTGCCTTCTGGCTCAGCTCCCTTTTCGTCACAACCGTGCGGTGAAGTGCATACAACACCGCACCCGCTGCTCCGACTGTCCTGTCGATCTCCCGCCCCATCAACCCCTCACTCATGAACAAAACCCTGAGGTACTTAAACTCCTTCACTTGGGGCAAGGACTCATTCCCTACCCTGAGTTGGCAAGCCACCAGTTTCCTTCTGAGAACCATGGCCTCAGATTTAGAGCTGCTGATCCTCATCCCTGCCGCTTCACACTCAGCTGCGAACCGATCCAGTGAGCATTGTAGATCTAAAACCGATGATGCCATCAAGCAAAAAGCAGTGATGCGATCTCCAGGCCACTGACCTGTAACCCCTCCACACCACGACTGCGCCTCGAAATCCTGTCCATGTATATCACAAACAGGATTGGGGACAAAGCACAGCCCTGACGGAGGCCAACACCCACTTGGAACCAGTCTGACTTACTTCCGAGTACACGCACACAGCTCTCGCTTTGAGAATATAGGAATTGGATGGCCCTGAGAAGGGACCCCGTCACCCCATACTCCTGCAGCACCTCCCACAAAACATCGCTTGGGATCCGGTCATACACCTTCTCCAGATGGACTGTGACTCCCATGCCCCCTCCAGGATCCCTGCAAGAGTAAAGAGCTGGTCCGTTGTTCCACGACCAGGACGGAATCAGCATTGTTCCTCTTCAAACTGAGGTTCGACAATCGGTCGGACCCTCCTTTCCAGCACCTTGGAGTAGACTTTCCCAGGCAGGCTGAGTAGTGTGATACCTCTGTAATTGGCACACAACCTCTGGCCCCCCTTCTTAAAGACTGGGACCACCACACCTGTTTGCCACTCCTTCGGCACCGACCCCGACCCCCACGCAATGTTGAAGAGGCGTGTCAACCAAGACAGACCCTCAACACCCAGAGCCTTCAGCATTTCTGGTGGTATCTCATCGATCCCTTGGGCTTTGCCACTGTGGAGTTGTTTGACTACCGCAGTGACTTCACCCAGGGAAATCGGCGATGATACCCCGTCATCCTCCAACTCTGTCTCCGCTACAGAGGGTGGCTGAGTGGGATTCAGGAGGTCACCAAAGTATTCCCTCCACCGCCCTATGACCTCATCAATTGAGGTCAACAAGGTCCCATCCTTGCTGTACACAGCTTAGATGGTTCCCCGTTTCCCCCTCCTGAGGTGCCGGACGGTTTTCCAGAAGCGCCTCAGTGCCGCCCGAAAGTCCTTCTCCATGGCCTCGCCAAACTCCTCCCACACCCGCTGCTTTGCCTCTGCCACAGCTGTGGCCCTCTCACCTAAAAACCGTGATGCTTAGATTACCCCTAAATTTTCAGACATAATATTACCTCTTTCTTTGCGTGTTGTGCACCCCTGCCTGTAAAATGGGGGAAGATGTGCAGATGTCAACAAATGCACATGTGTTCCTGGATGGCAAGGAGCTCGATGCCAGATAGGTGAGATCACAATCACTGTTAAAGCATCTATTGATTGTTAAATATCTGAAATTTAAATGTCAGCATGCATTTTATTTCACACAAGCCCCATTTTTAACTTTCACTGTTAACTTTCACTCAATATAGCAAAACATAAAAAGTGATTTAACTTTCAGTAAAAAAAATTGTCAAAGTAAAAGTCATGACCACTGTTCCCTAGTTTTATGCAAAACAGAAACCCACTTACTTTGATGAGGTGCTGAACTTATTCTCAGTTCCCAGAACCCTTAAAGGGTTCTATCCTTCTACCCTGAATATAGGCCTAAATTATGCAAAAGTGTGACATGGTGACATAGTGTGATGTCACAAAGTCACAGAATTAATGGCGGGACTACTGACAAGGCATCCAACTTGTTTTTAAATATTCTATAGACCAATAATGTATAAACAATAATGAAAACAGTTGTTTGTAGTGACTGTGTAGACATGGGTACTACTGCTGAAGAGCATGCAGTTCTCCAGGCAGCCAGACAGTGGTGCTGTCTGTGTACACATTCTGGAGCAGCACCAGAATCTGCAGAGGCTAAAGTTAATGTTTGTTGATCCATCTGAAGCCTTCAGGATTTACAACCTGTATAATAAATGTCAATCGCTGCAGCTTATTGTGTAATCAATAGTTATTAAACCAATATCTCCCCCTCAAGGAGACATCACTTACTAAACAAACACAGTCAACAAACGACATTCCAAGTTCAAGTTCAAGTTCCAAGAAGTCTGGATTAAGTAGCTCATGCAGCAGTTGTTATCTGTTTGAACTAGCAGCTGGGTGGAGTAAATCCCATTGACCCTTCTGTATGTACCTAGATAGAATCAACATGCCATAAAAGTTCAGTTATTAAAGGGGCGCTGCGCAGTTTTAGAAAAGTAATTAAAACTCAGAACTCAATATTAATGAGTTAATATCAGAAATATTTCTTTTTTTCCCTAACTGAATAAACAAACTGTTCTCAGAAGAAAATAAGGTCCCCAGAACACTGTTTAAAGATAGAAAGATGGCAGGGTCCGCCACATATAAACAAAGTAAAACAGTATTAAATTGTGTTGTCCATTAAGTTCAGCTTGTTTATTCAGTTTCTTCAGTCATGAAAACGAAGACGGTTTGTGCATTTAGTTTGTTGAGGCATAAAAAAAGATCAGTCAGTGAAGATCTTTCTCTTCCGGTTAAGATTTCTGATCTTCTGAAGTAAGATCAGAGTATGATTATAATCATCATAATAATGTGTCTGCTTTGTGGTTGTGTTTCCAGGATGAACCAGGCACGTGTCTACCTGCAGGCCTACAGGGTGGGCTACAAAATCCAGTGTCCAGAGAGGAAGGGCAGATGATACAAGCTGTATGCACGCTCCTCATCGTGAGAAAACATCAGCAAACAGACAACATTTGGAAACATACGAGGCAACACACAGGAACAGAAATGAGATGAGCGGTCAGCTGTGAACTCAGTGAAATTTCTGTATTATCTCTACATTTAGTTGATTTTAAATCTATTCACTTCTATGCTATGGTAAGGCTTTCAGGTAAGCAGAAGGCAATTGGTTTACAAGTTATCATCATAACACAACCATGGCTTCGACTTGGATTAACACAATTGAACAAAACACAAGTGCAAAGAAACTAACTTTTTTTTTCCCATTTCTGCAGCCTGATAAAGATTTGAGCAGTGGACCCCAAAGGAAAACCATAATTAAATCCAAAAATAAGTTTGATATATTCTCTGAGCCCCAGACACAGACGTAATCAAAGCGGGGACAACAGAAAAGAATTGGAGAAAAAGAGTCGAGGATGCATCTGGACACACTGGACCACAAGGAGCTCTGTCTGCTGGGTGACATACGGCGAGTATGGCCATGCTTGGATATTCAAAATGGCAGCCAGGTCACAAACTTTTTCATATGACCCCCTAAACAGTACATCTTTCCAAAACATCTGATGTGAAGAACATACACTTACAGAGTCTTGATTCATGTGTTATTCATCAAAGAATCCAGTGTGCCTGCACTTTTAGCGCGAGGTTGCACAGATTTCATACTGATGCGGCGCCAGGGTGGTTCCAAAACGGGGCTCCATCATAGGCTTCACCCCAGGAGGCATGCAGAAGGTGAAATGCTGCATGAAGGAGGTGAAGAAGAGGAACAGCTCCATCCTGGCCAGAGTCTCCCCGAGACACAGTCGCTTACCTGAGACAAGAAAACAAACCTCAGATCTCAATCTAATTTCGACATTTAGCCCTCATTTTTGGCCTAGACGAAAGGTCAGAGATTCATCAAAATCGTAAGTCAGTAATCGCCATTGTTAGAGTGTGCTGGTGCCTACTAGGAGGGCCAATGTATTGATGAACAACCCCCACTTCTCTCTTTAAATCATCCCTCCTGGTATACAGCCTGGCCTGAACATATTAAGAGTCTTTCATAAGAAATGCTGACTGTGATAATACTTCCAATCAGTTAATGAAGGGGTTTCAGCGCAGTGCTGACCGACTGGCCTTCATCATAAGAAGGACATAGTTGTGATCCCAGGCATCCGAGGGAGCAGCCAATGACTGAAGCTATCCTTTAAGACACAAATCAAACAAGTGATTGTGTGCTCCTCACCAGCAGAGAACGGGATGAAAGCAGCAGGCTTCACAAACTTGCCCTCCTCGTTCAGAAAGTGTCCGGGGTTGAAGGTGAAGGGCGTCTCCCACACATTCTTGTCGAACAGCACTGAGGTCAAATTGGGAATCACTGTGACTCCCTGGTGAGTGGAACGGTAATTTGAATTAAAAAAGGATGCAACATGGAGGTGAATGTGACGTAAAAATTGCATATGTGAGCATTGACCTTTGGGAGTGTGTAGCCACCCAGCTGGATGTCCCTGATGGTAACGTGAGGCAGGCTGAGAGGAACTATGTTACCCATCCTCATGCACTCGTGGATGACGGCGTCAGTGTAGGGCAGGTTTGAACGATCGTCCATGGACGGCTGTCGGGACTGTCCGATCACTCTGTCTATCTCTTCTTGGACCTTTGCTGTTCAACAGGAGAGGAAAAGACAAAGAGTAGGAACAGGATTTCACCAGCAGGCTGCAGCAGTACGTCTTAAAGTTCTCATGAAACCGCTAATGCAGTGCTATTTGCTAGTTACGTGTTTCCTGTAAAAACCTTCTGCAGCCAATAGCATTGGAAGTCCACGTTCACCCAAATCACTGAATAAAGCTGTAAAGGTTGGTCCAGTCCTGAGCAACACTCCACTCTGGTAAGTGCAGGGTGAGTCATCAACATTCCTAATGATTTTCCAGGAAGTTACAAACTCTAAATTCTAAAATACCATTAAAAAAAAAACTCCCCTCAAAGCAGCTTTTTCGCCACTATTGGGCCTGATGAAACAAAAGTGAGAAAAACACTTAAACAGCGATGTTGACTTCATGGGGAACTTTAAAGATTCATGGACAGATGAAGACAATGTTGTACTGTCACATTAGTGAATAGATAGATTTCTGTTCTTGCTGATTTTCCATCCTGAACCAGTCATGAAAGGACGGACAGAATTTTTACACCGGTGTGGAGTTAGATACTTAGATAACATAATACTGAATACCAACAAAGAGCTTCACTGGCTTGGTTAGTGCTCTTACCCTGAATCTCAGGGTACTTTGCCATGTAGAGCAGAGCCCAGCGCAGGGTGGTGGATGTGGTCTCAGAGCCCGCCACAAACAGATCCAAGACACAAATAACCAGGTTTTCCTCATCAAAAGTACTGTCAGCCTGCCCCTTACTCTGAGAATACACACAAACACATTTGTTAGAAAAGGGCTGCAAAATAGTTCAGAACAACTACATGTCAGCAATTTTACACACAGTCACAAACCTTTTACGATGGCAACTTTGAGTTTAAGTTTTGATTAGTAAAAAGCTGAGCTTCTATATGAGCAACACAGTGTAAGCAGTAGAAAGGTGCAAATAGTTCAAGTCACCATCTGAATCTCCTTCAGGTAGCAGTCAATGAAGTCTCTTGGGTCTGATGGATCCCAGTTTTTTTTGTGCTCCTTCAGCTCTTCCCTTATGAAGTCCTTTGTAGCATTAGAGATGCGATCGTGTGTCTTATGTGGCCCTGGCAAAGGATTCATCAGCAGAGGGAATGAGTTGTAAAGCTGCAGAGGAGAGCAAAAATTGGAGTTGCAACAAAAAAGTATTAATAAGAGATTTTTTTACTGTTTTAATTTTGAAATCCCATTTAAAAATCGGCTCTTCTGAATCTTACAACTTACGTCCCTGTGTGAAACATAAACAAAAATTGGAATGCAATGATTTGCGAATGTTCCGTTGAATACAGTACAAAGATAACATCTGGTCTGGTCTGCCTACAGTCCAGCCCCTAATAAGATGCCATCTGCAGCGTGTGTTGCTCCAAAACCTGTTTAAGATCAATTGTTCCTCACTGCGCAACTGCAAGGAGTTTAGGGATGTGTGTGCAGAGAAATCTCAGATTCTTAGAATCTTTTCATGATATTAGATTGTAGATGGTGAAATCCCTTAATTCCTTTCAATAATCCATTGAGACATATTGTCATTAAACTGTCACCAATTAACGTGTTTGCCAGTGGAATATTCTAAACTGCTGTTTCTTGAGCATTGCACAACTTTCCCAGTCATTGGTTGACTCTGTCCAAACTTTTTTGCATCATGTTGCAGGCATCAAAATCAGAATGAGTGAATATCTAGTTCATTAATCATCAAATGTCTTGTCTTTGTACTCGAAAAGGACTGGCAAATCATTGCACTCTGTTGTTATTTACATTTTACACAGCGTCCCAACATTTGGGATCAGGCACTTCTAATCTTGAGCTGTGTTTTTACTAAATATTACATACCTTTGCCCAAATAAAGCCACGAATGAATGAAAAACTGCAGCACAACAATGGCACACAGTCTTAAGGTTTCATTAATATTTTTTAAGATAATGTACCTGCGCCCAAAGGGAGGCTTCAAGCTGGAGACTTTTTTCAAACCACTTTATCAGTCTCATGAACCTCTCATCACTGTACTCAAAGCGGTGACCAAAAACCAGGGAGCAGATGACGTTGGAGACGATGTTGCTGATGACTTTTTGTGGATCGAATGGCTTGCCTCCACGATTAAACAGAAAATGATGATGATGAATATCATGTCATTTGTGCAATTTTGATTGTGTATCGTTCAGATATGTGCATGTGCTATTTACCTTCGAAGCTACTGAAGTGTTTCGCGCAAAATGTGAATTCGTCCAAGATGACAGGTTCGAGTGACTTCTTGCCAAATCCAAAAAATCTGAGGGTTGAAAGGGCAAAACGCCTCTGCTGCTTCCATATGTGCCCATTACTGAAAATTACACCTGACGAGAAACACATCATTGGTAGATAAAAGTTGAAGCAGAAAGAAATCAGGTCAATTAAGGAACATTCATTAAATGTGAAATGCTGACAGTCCAAGTCCCACAAAACTTCTTTATTTCTCAAATTAATTCTAACACAATAACAAGGGAGGAGATGTAGATCTAAAGAATCATGCAGATTGACATGTAGACTTGTTCGATTGGGGACGGCTCAGTGGTTAAAAACACATCTCTATTTTTGTTGATTCAGTTTTTCCTTTAACATATATGATAAGTTTATATATGTTTAAAATAATACAGGATAAATGTGTTTCACGTCAATATGAGTGTGGGAATGTAACTTAAAAATACAACATGCCTGTTGAAGGAATTAAACATAACCTCTGAACTCAGTGAAACCTATGACTAAATAAAATACATAACACTTCAGGGGGAAATTAGATTTGCGACTATACAGACTTTAGCTGCGTGTGTGTGTTATGTCCTCTCACCTAGTCCATGCATTGTCTTATCCAGCAGAGGGATGACTGGACGGTCTGCCAGACTGTCTCCCTGATTCACCAGAGCTTCTTTCAGTACCTCGTACCTGTTTAATACCACCAGCCATTCCTGGCCCATTCGCAGGCTGTACACATCTCCATATTTCTCTGCTAACTGTGAATGGTTTTGACAGAAGAGGAACAAGCATGATGCTTCATGCAACAGATGACGGAAAAATAATATTTTTGGCTTCTGTTAATCTACCTGTGTCATACTCTCGTGGGTCCTGCTGTGGTCCACAGTGAACATGTTGCCCACAATAGGCCATGCCCAGGGTCCTGGAGGGAAGCTGGCCTGCCGACGGTTCTTAATGTAATCTGCAGTGATGAGGAAAACTGCAATGAAGAGCAGCAGACTTTTGACATCCCAGTCCACGAAGGATCCAATCACAGAAAAGATTGAATTCATTTTATCAACAGGGCCTCTAGCCTGTCTGACTCAAGGCTGTGTTTTCGTTTCTTCTCCTGTGAGACAAGAAGCTTCTCTTGTGTGCTGTGTTTCCAGGAGCCAGCACCTTCACTCTGTGTGAGGGAGAGGCTGGGTTTTATCAGCTTTGGCAATACATCAGATATTCAATGCTGGACTCTGATCCCTTATATCAAACACTGTAAATAAATGACTGTTTGGTGTGACTAAGGTGAAGTGTAATCCTATCAGAAGTAGTAAAGTAAAACAGACAGACAAATGCACCAGACGATTGCACTGTGAAGTCTCTGTTAAACTGCCACGTGATGGTCATTGCCCATTAAAAAAAAAGATTAAAAAAAAAACCTTCAGTGGCGTTGACTGTTGAGCTCTGCTGCTCGCTTATGGCCCTGTCAACTCATTTGTTCTGAGCTTGGTTAATTGAGGCTTGTGGCATTGGTAATGATTGCTCTCTTTGCTCTCTTTCTGCCCTTCCGGTTCCAGCAGAAACCTGGAAACCTTCCGGCAGGGCACGCTTTGCAAAAAAGGCTTCATGTCTCAATGTCCGTGATGTCCTCTGTCCTGACCAACATCAAAACTAAAGCTAGGTCCTTGCCTGAACTAAACAAGTTCCTGTTCCTTGTGCTCTCCTTTTGTTCCCCCACATCCCACTAATTAAGGTATACCAACACCTATTGCTTGGAAATGTTGTTCCAAACAGTCTGTTATAAGAATGAAATGGTAATTTCTGCGTTGATGGATTCTACTCATACCTTTGCTTTTTTATTGACTTTAATTGCACTTCATTCTGGTATATATGATCATAAAGGCTTGTTTTACAAGCCACCAAGATCCTCAGACTTCTCTGTCTGTGTCTTTTTAAAAGGATCTGTTCGCTTCTTTTACTGCAGGCTGGGGGGAAGAGCAGTTTAATTATGGACCTCCACCACAGCTGCCACATGCTATAACATTTCTCTTAATTCTAATGTAGAAAACCAGTAAAAATCATGAACACAGCATCAGACCTAAGTAGGCTTATACATTCTTTATTTTTACATTTGACCTAACTCTGTCACCAAGTGGGTGAACTTTGTGTTTATTGTGAAAGTCCTGTGACCGGAAACTGTGAAAGTCCTACGACCGGAAACTGTTTGGTTGTTTCCGCTGACTTGTTAGCTGCTCGTGTGACCTGTCGGTGTCCTCCAGCACTCGAGACTTGACAGCCGGTCATTTAAGGACAAGATCACCAGAATCATGGTTTTCGAGGAGAAGATGATCATGAACGGAGAGCCAGACGATGTTAGTAGCTTTCGCAGATTCATGACAGCTCTGCTGTGCCAGTAACGTTTTGTCGTCGTTAGCTAACAAGCTAAAACAACACGGCTAACTTAGCTAACGCTAATTCACCTGGCCTTAGCTTGCGTTAGCTTTAGCCACCGTTTTCTAGTCGTCGTTGGGAAATAAGGTTGGAGTAGCGGAATCAAAAGTGCATACTGGCTTGCTGCTTAAGCTGTCTGACTAGCTGTCGGATGTGTAATTGATACGGAAATCAACAGCGTTATCTGATGGGTTTTAGTGAACGGTGTTATTGATGTGGTTGTACATGTCTGTTACAGGAGGAGGAAGAAGAAGAGGAGGAAGAGGAAGAGATGGTGGTATGTCTAAAGGAGATTCCTTTAAGATGTCAAATCAAAACATGTTTACAGTCCTTCTGTTTACTGTGATATGACGCATTCGATCACAAGCCTAGCCGCCATTTTTATATTCGACATGACTATTTATAGACTATAGCAATTGTCAAGCAAGGAAAGGAGCATTTATTTTTAAGAAGCTTCGGGAAAGGGCAAACAATATTGAACCAACCAATAAAATACATTGGTGGTCTAGCTGTGGACCGATACTTAGACCAATGGTATGTATAAATGGTGCAAGTACAAAAGCAATAACAAAACACAATAACAAAAACAATGTGTACGCCTTTCCTCACATATGAACTGGTGTTCATAAAGGATGAATGTGGAGTGGGAATGTGTGTACAGAGTTTTCAAGAGATGGTTGCAGGTGAGAGGTGAGGTGGGAAATCAAACCTTAGAGTAGAACATTGTTGATGTTGTTTGCCAAGTTCACTGAGTGTGTTATTATTATGTGGTCTGCACAGCATTCAGTTAGAGGCACATTTATGAACTTAATTATAAAGTATAAGTGATGGATCTCATAATTATTTTTATTTAGGAGACATTACTACCCTGGTAATCATCTTCTCATGTGATCCTCAATTGTGAAGCACTTTGTAAATATGAATATGAATTTTATAAAGCTTTGTAAATAGCCACAGCTATGTGTAATGGTTGAATGTATGACAGCTCCTTGAATGCTGTTGGAGAGCCTCACTGTTGCGACACGATCAGTTGTACTTTGTTTTTCCCACTGACAGGTCTAATGAGTCGATATGCAAACGGATGTTTCAAGGCGTTTCTATGTCGATATATAGATCATGGTGAGAGTGGAGATGACGCTTGTGCAGCTGTGCCAGTTTTCATAATGATTGAGGTTTATGAAACAGAATCAGACGTGCACACTACCATATGAATCTGACGAAAGAGAATGCAAATGTAGGTTTCTGTCTTTCTGCGTACACACACAGTTTTTTTCGTGAATCTGCACAGAGGCCCCTGATGTCTTTTCCCCTACCTGACCAACAATGACCAGACGTAGGGTCCTTTCAGGCCTTGTCCATCGCGGCCCCTCCCTGCAGAACTTTATCTATAAATACATGTCAGGTGTTTTCTCCCTCTGCCATTGGAACACCCACAGAGTTTTAATAGATTTAAACTTGAAGAAAATAAGGTTGGAGGTTTCTGTGGGTGTGTTTTTTCTCTTTGTGGATAATGACATTTCTCCTCTGAATGCCCAGTACACTTTATCAGGAGATGTTCATGGTCACCTTGGAGTTGGAGATGTTTAGATTTAGTTAATCCAGGTTTTAAACAGGACAGGACTGATTGATCGTCTGCTGAATGTGTTTTTTTGTTCATTATTAAACTGTACTCATGAAGGTACATACTCTGAATGCTGCATATTCTGTTAAAGGATCCTATTGAGGTGATGCGACAGAAGTGTGAAGAAGCGGAGCATTGCGTTCACACTCGGTCGCGTCTGGAGGAGTGTGAGACCAGAGTTGGCTCTCGGTCTATGACAGCGGAGGATTGTACTGAGGAGCTGTTTGACTTCCTACATGCTCGGGACCACTGTGTAAGTGTGACATTTGCCAACTTTACCAATCATAAAGCAACAGTTGCGAAACATTTTTTTGGGGGTGGACAAATCAGTGAAGCAGCACTTCATTGCTTGCAAAAAAAAAAAAATCGAATCAATTTTATTTATGTAGCCCAAAGTCACAATCACATTGCCTCAATGGGCTTTACAACCTGTACAGTGAACGACATCCTCTGTCGTTAGACCCAGGACGGACAGACATGCAGTGGATGTGGCATGTATAGAAAAAAACAACAGAATCACAGTTTGCAAGTTGCATTGACAGAATATCTGATACAAATTATAATATATGTTAGGTGTGTGGATCCAGGAGACGACTGAGCATGCCTAGGCATTGCCAAGTGGCGCCAGAGCCACACAACCTCCTCCCCACCATAGTGACCCAGATGAGGGCAGGTCACACAAGATAATGAGCAGTAAAACGGAGCTAGTGACCTGCACTACCTATAAATGATTGTATGTTCACATTGACGGATTAGAAAATAACTAGCAGAAAGACTAAAAATGTGCCTTAAAGAGGCCATGGTTTGTGAGTAGTTGGCTCTGGTTCATGTTAAGCTTCACCTGAAGACCTCTGTCAACCCGCCAGTCTTTTGTCCAGATGATGATTAGCCAATAAAGTTGCATGTGTTACTTACCTCAGTGAAATATGCTCAGCACTGCTCCTCAAGGTTGACATATATTTGTATTGAAAGGATGGATCTTCACAGATTTCAAGATACACTGTCTTTGTGTATTGACGAAATAATAATAATAGCATAAATGGTCCTCACAACATGTGCAAGCAAGGCTTTGATGCTCTTTACTGGCGGACATATGCAGCCCTTAACACATTTTCCTCTAATTGCAAAAAGATTTTACTTTATTAAAATACACGTTATTTTGTCCATTACCCTTTTCTCTTTTATTTGTAAGTATATCCTTACAGTAGGGAAAAGGACTGTAGTGTATATACTGTGAGATTGCCAAAGAGGTGCATGAAAAAATAACATTGATGTTCATGTGAATCACATATGTATAAGTAACATTAGCAGGGTACATCAATTTATAATCCATTTTCCATTCATTATCTACAAACGTTTATACTTAAGAGGGTCGCGGGGGCTGGAGCCAGCTCATCACAAGGTTGACACATGGTAACAAACAACCATTCAAGCTCACATTGAAACCCACACAGGCACTGGGAGAACATGCAAAACTCCACACAGGAGACCCCAGGTTCGAAACCAGGCAGCAGGGCTAACCACTGGACAACTGTCCCGCCAACATTAGTTTAAAATGAACAAAAAATATATGATGCAATTGTTTTTGACATCCATGTTGCATAAATCAGTAATACTTGCAATGATCAGTTTACCTCGCGCTGTATTTTCTGTTTGCATTAATGAAAGTTCCTCTTATGTCCTCTCTAGGTGGCGCACAAACTGTTCCATTCAGTCAAATGAAGTTGTCCCTGATCGTTGCAAAACTGGCTGATGACATTCTTCAAATATTGTATTATGTAGAGAACATGGCTTTAAATGCATCCATATGTGGATCTGCTGTATGTTAAATGTATGCTATACTGTATCTGCTCATGAGATAAAACATAAGTATTTAACAAGGTAGTCGGAGTCGACATTTCATTAAAGTGGATGGCTTGAAAACCTTCACCCGTGTAACAATTTTATTTTATGACCATCAATGAGGTTTTGTCAATGATTGTTGTGAAGTGCAACTTCCTGATGTAGAGTCAGGAGTCAGGTTGTTCACCTGCTGTGTAGAGTTACTTCAGGTGATGATTACCAATGGAAAACAAGAAGGGGAGATTATATCTAGGGACACTTTACTAAAGGACACAATTGGAGGACAAGAGTGTTTGACTTCCTGCACACTCAGGACCAAGTATGACATTTTCCAATTGTAGTGAATATTTGATATATATATGATTTAAAATACACTTCAAAAGGTGCCAAGGTTCAATAAAGTTACACCAACAACAGCACTGGTAAATGCTAAATGGTTTATAGACCTCTGTGTCAGCATGTTATTTTAATGAGTCATTATACAATTGTAAATGTATTACTTTACCAACCTGGATCAGTTGGAATCCACCTCACTGACGGATATTAAGAAAAACTATAATATTTTGACAGAAATATCCAGTCTTCTCTCTGATGGTCTTGTTTGCTTATGTAGGTCATAGAGGCATCAGTTTTTCAGTTCTTCATAGATTTCAGGATACACTGTCTTTTTTTGTACCAAAGAAATAACAAGTGGTCCTCATAAAAAAAAATTTATGTCCAATGTCCTTACAGCTGGGCCTACGTATAATTTTCTCATTTCGGTACCATTTCGTTGTACAGTCCAGCGTTGAATAGTGATAGTGAGCATTTCTACAATACTAAAAGATGCTACACTAAAGACAAAGGATGGGGCCACAGGAAACATTGGAGCTATCAGTCAGCAACCATTAACATTTAAGAGAGGCTCAGAGGCCTGGTCTCAGCATCTGGTTAGACTTTGTAGCCTCACCTTAACTTGAACTCCAGCAACTGACACTGAAATGAGTATCAGCACTGGAGTGTTCCTTATAGTGGCCTGTAAAACAACTCATTTGTGCCTTTATGACGGCTTTGTGACACTGAGAGTTGACTGAGGATGGTGGGAATATACTTGTTTGGTAAATTTACCTTTAAAGGATGAATTCATCCAAAAATGAAAACCCAATAATTTCCAATCACGACCATGCAGGTGTAAAGTCGGACGAGTTTTGTAGTTCATGAAATATTTCTGGAGCTTCACAGCAGAACAGCGTTGCAGCATTCCTCAAGATATCAAGTAGTTAGGGACTTAAAACAAAGAACGACAACTCAAAACAAAACAAAAACATAAAATGGCTCGTCACAGCTCGACCGGCAAGTCTGCTGAAACCCCAAGATGCCAAATAAAAAAAAAGGGTGTAAATAATGTCTTTTCAAATCATTTAAGCGTTCACAAAACCTAAACTCTAGCCTGGTTTAGCCATTCCTTTATTATTTTTGATGGGTGTTTGGGATCCTTGTCCCGTTGGAACACCCAACAGCACATAAGAACCAATCTTCCGGATGATGATTTTAGGTCTATGTGATCTACCAGCACCATGCCTGACAGTAGGTACGGTGTGCTTTGGGTAAAAGGCCTCACTTTCTCGTTTCCATACTGCTCATTGTGGCCAAACAACTCAATTTGTGTTTCATCTGACCACACAGTTTCCGGTGCTGAGTCTGGAGCGAGGGCTTCTCTATTGCACGGCAGCCTCTCAGCTCATGTTGATGCAAAACAAACTTGTCACCTGTCTTTCAGCAGCTTCTAAATCATTGCAGATTTGCTTTTGAGTGGTTTTTGGCCGACTCTTGATCATCCTGACCAATCTTCTCTCAGCTGCAGGTGACAGCTTGCGTTTTCTTCCTGATCGTGGCAATGACACAGCAGCGCCATGCACTTTACGCTTGCGATGCGAACATGACTTTCTTACAGATCAATGCTGAGCCCTTTAGACATAGTGACCCATTGTAGTGTTTCTGGCTGATGGGTGGATGAAACAAGCCCTGTTTAAATGGTCCCAGAAAAGTCACCCGCCGGTTATCCATCATAATCACACAGGAGGAAATAAGAGGCCAAGCTACAAATCTGATTCACACAACTTTCTATAATCAACTAAATTAATTGTTCAAGTTACGTGTTTATATTTTTGAGCAGCAGATTCGGTCACATTTTCAGAATATAAATAATAACAATAATAATACATTCAGATTTGAAGCAAACTCCACAGAGCTGTAGAAATCAATTGAAGTGTAGACCGCCATGATGTACATTTTCTTTAAGTTACGTGTGTGTGTCAACTTTTCACCGCCACCGAGAGGAGCAGCACTGGCGCCCTCCATCTTGTAAATCACATTGCCCTCGCACAACATGCTGTCCCGAGAGAGGCTTCTCTGTTGCTTCGGCGGCAGTTAGGGCCAATTCGCACTCATCACCGTGGAGACGAAGGAGCTCCACCATGAATATTTAACCAAACACCTTAACCGCGCCCACCTTTAAACAAACGTCTCTGTGTGTGTGTTAGCATTAGGAAACCAACCGTCATCCTTGCACTTGGAGCAGTGGTGACCTGACGTTGGGACGGGGAACCATGGAACATGTGAAACTGTATCTCCGGGGAGTTGAGCTCGACTGTCGGACGGCGGTTCGACTGGCCGGTGCCGCCTGTGTGGTGGGAGCCCTGACGGTGCTGGTGCGGATGGTGAGCAGCCGCCGAGTCGCGAAGGAAAAGATCCAGAGAGCCAGAAGCCGGAGAGACGAGAGCCTGCAGCGGGCTGAGCAGGCGGTGCTCCGGTACAAGGAGTCGGTGAGAGCTGCATGGGGCTCGGAGGGGAAGTTGTAAACACCGTCTTACCTGCTTTTAACTCTGCTCAGGGTCATGTTTTTGATTTCCACGAACGATGAACTGGCGTCGTGTGGTGCCAGCAAGTAAAACTACTGGTGTGAATTGCTTACTTAAGAAGTTCTGCTCAGTGGTCACCAAAAAAGCTTTATTATGTATTATAAAGAATACTATTTATGTGCAAGTACCCCCACCAAAAAAAACTTAATGATGTATTATGAAGAATACTATTTATGTACAAGTACCCCCACCAAAAAACTTAATGATGTATTATAAAGAATACTATTGTGTACAAGTTCCCCACCAAAAAAACTTAATTATGTATTATGAAGAATACTATGTATGTACAAGTACCCCCACCTAAAAACTTAATGATGTATTATAAAGAATACTATTGTGTACAAGTACCCCCACCCAAAAAACTTAATAATGTATTGTAACGAATACTATTTATGTGCAAGTACCCCCACCAAAAAAACTTTATTATGTATTATGAAGAATAGTATGTATGTACAAGTACCCCCACCTAAAAACTTAATGATGTATTATAAAGAATACTATTGTGTACAAGTACCCCACCAAAAAAACTTAATGATGTATTATAAAGAATACTATTTATGTGCAAGTACCCCCACCAAAAAAACTTAATTATAAAGAATACTATTTAAGTACAAGTACCCACCACCAAAGAAAAAGAAAATAGCAGTAATGAATTTGTTACTTCCACCCCTGCCAATTACAGCTACTCAGATTACTGTAATGAAGTAATTTTTGGGGTTAGGGTATTTTTTCAAGTCTAATATTCGTGTGTGTGTGTGTGTGTGTGTGTGCGTGCGTGTGTGTCTTCTAGCATCCCCTGGCCGACTCTGCTCTCATCTTGACGCTGTCCTTGTCCGAGTTGACGAAGAAGCTGCAGGAAGGCTCGCTGAACCCAGAGGACGTGTTTTACTCCTACATGGAAAAGGTTCAGTACCAACGTGGCACTGCTCACATGTTACATCCCAGCACAGACAAACAATCAAGAAATAGTTAATCAATTTGAACTTTTGCTGTCTTATCTCTCCTTCGTTTTTGTTTTTCTGGCCTTGTTGGCAGCGTCCCAGTCTCAGTATCATTATCAAACTAAAGTAATCATTATATCCACAGAAATATAAATGCAAACTAGTAAATCCTTGTTTGTATGTTGAAACATGTCCTTACAGTCTAACTTATGTGCATCACTATATAACGGGCATTTTATGAATATATATATTTATATATTTATTAGAAAATATATACACTCCAGTCAGTCAGCAGACAATTGCTGTGTCTCAATTCAGGGTCTGCATCCTTCGGACGCCGCATTTGAAGGTCAATTATGTCACAACACCGCTCAAAGGCTGTCCCAATTCGAAGGCTCCTTCAAATGCACCCCTCAAATGTGGCCTTCTTTTCCCTCTTTTTGGAGGATGCACTGCTACTATCCTTTGTGGCCTCACATATCCCAAGATTCTTTGCACGTTCGAAAAAGAAAGAGAGAAATTGGCGACATCGCGTGGCGTAGATCGTCACTTTCGCGGGCCTGGGTGGCAGAAATCGTGATGTAAGGGTAAGGGTGGGAACATCTGGTGACGTAACCAGGAAATGCTTCAAAGGCTAGACCATCTCATTTAACAGTGGTTGACGCGACCTTCGAAGATCTCTCTGAAATTCGCCTTCCAAGATCGCAAAGGCGGCTTTCTTCGAAGGATGCAGACCCTGAATTGAGACACAGCAATTCAGTTGCTGTAGTCATAGATATCTATAAGAAAGGCTAGATGGCTCGAGGCGGAGTCACCAGTGTCCCTATACGGCGGCCATCTTACCACAGGCAGCTCGCCCACTCATAACATCAGAGTCTATGGTGCATGTAGCATTTAAATAACCATAGATTGCTTAATTTTAAACCGATTTTCAAACTGTTTGGTTTGTTATAAACCTCAGAGTTGTAGTTATGTTCCTGCATACTCAAAAATAATTTTGAGTTAAAATGTTAAAATTATTTTTGCGTATGCCAGGAACGTAACTACAACTCTGAGGTTTATAGCAAACCAAACCGTTTGAAAATCGGTTTAAAATTAAGCAATCTATGGTTATTTAAATGCTACATGCACCATAGACTCTGATGTTATGAGTGGGCGAGCTGCCTGTGGTAAGATGGCCGCCATGCGAGGACGTCGGTCTCCATTGGCTAACAGCGTGCGTGAGCCATCTAGTGTTTATATATATATATCTATGGCTGTAGTGGCCTTATTTTAGATCACACTACCTTGCTCGGCATGGCCCCCCCTTCTCTGCCTCTGATTGGCTACATCCTGCTCTATATATAAATGTGCATATGCAACTCTCACAAAGATTGAACAGCAGCTAGATGTCTCACTCTGTAGCTAAAACAGAGCGTTCAAGACACAGTGTGAAAAGGGATGCTGACTCAGGCAGTCAGTGTGGCTGCTCTAACCTGTTAACATGGACACTGAAATGAAGAGCAAGAGGTAATGCCACACGCCAGTGCTGCACACGCATCCAGCGTTGCCGGCACTGTTAGTCTTCGGACTGAGAACTGCTGCTTTTTTAAAGGTGGAGTAGGCGATTCTGGAGTCGTCAAATACCGGCGCTTTGGGCTGAGCCTCAAGTCCAAGCCACCAACCCAAAGTGTCGGTATTTGATGGCTGAGAAATGACACTCAACAAACGACTACCTTTCTCCAGAATCACCTCCACCACCTTTTAGATCAAGTTTATGCACCATCTCAGTACCAAATATAGCCATTTGTTCGAGACGTTTGGCGCACTGTCAGCAAACACATATTTTTCTACTTTAACATTCTTTCAAATTGTAACTTTTCATCATGCACCTGTTTGTTCTGTCCCCCCCCCAGACTCTGGAGCTTAACAAAAAGCTCAACTGCTGCACTGGGATTTTGTTGGAGAGTTTCGATCAACTGAAAACAGTTGCCTCCAACAAGGAAGGTCTCTTATACGGAGTTCCAGTTAGCATCAAAGACAATGTTGCATACAAGGTATTTTTTAGTTATGTATACCCTGTATTATTACAAGACGGTGATTACTCTGTCAGGGCCTCCAGCTATGTCTGTAAAAGTATTATAGCATCAGCTCAGGTTTATTGTATGTCCTTGATGTGCTCCTGTCTAACATTGCCCTTTTCTTCTGTTTTCATTTCACAACACAAGAATTACGACTCTTCTTGCGGTCTGATAATTAAATTGGACAAGCCTGAAGATAAAGACAGTGTGATTGTTGAAGTTTTGAAGAGACAAGGAGCTATTCCCTTTGCGAAAACTAACCTGCCCCAAGGACTACTAAAGTAAGTCATTTTTACTCAGATTATTACTACTATTATTTCGTGGTTCAGCAATATTCAATCATATCTGTCAACACAAATGGCCATATGTGATTTTTACATGATACTCATTACTTATCTGTGCTTTTCTTTGATTCCCTCATTTCCAGCTACGACTGTGGTAACCCCATCTATGGGCAGACCGTGAACCCCTGCAACCTCCAGAAGACGCCTGGAGGTTCGTCAGGTGGGGAGGGAGCTCTCATTGGGGGAGGAGGCTCCCTGCTTGGTATAGGCACTGATATAGGGGGTAGTATCCGTATTCCTGCCTCCTTCTGTGGCATCTGTGGCTTTAAGGCAACATCCGGTCGGCTAAGGTGAGTTACTCTGCTTTGGTCAGACCCGTGGATGATCACTGTACCATCATAACAGTCTGCATTACATCTTTGCTTTGTTTAGACGTTGTGATTTCTTTGTGTTTTCAGTTCACAGGGTATAAGAGCAGCTTTGCCGGGGCAAAAATCTGGTGAGCTACTTTTTTTTTTTATTATCGTTGTCAACATACCATGCTGTGTCTTCTGATAAAATTGGTCACTATTTCTTACTAATCTTACTTATGTTTTACTAATTTAGTGTGCTCATCTTCTGGACCCATGGCGAGGGATGTGGACAGTCTGGCTCTGTGTATGCAGGCTCTACTCTGCGACCACATGTTTTCATTGGACCCAACTGTACCACCCATACCTTTTAATGCTCAGGTTCGTCTACGATAAAAGAGAAATGTAAAACTGGCACCAAATAATCCAGCACATTACCCAGCTTGAAATGGCGAATTGCCGTCACTGTTGAACTATGCACAGTTGAAACGTGTGTTAATGAGTGAGTTTGAGAGGTGCTGTAGGTGGATTGTGTTGGCTGTTTACAATGCCAAGCTTTGTGCTGTTTCCATTCTTTATTCTAAGACCTGTCTGCTGGCTTCAGCTACTTATTTACCCTGTGTAAACACTTTAGAGTGGTGTCAGTATACAGTACTCATCTAAATAGCAAGGAAAGGGAACATGACCAAAACGCTGTTGAGGTTTGCTGCTGGTTGTTTTCCCTATAAATGTTCAGTCTGGGGAAATGT
This sequence comes from Lagodon rhomboides, assembly GCA_039737535.1. Classification (NCBI taxonomy): domain Eukaryota; kingdom Metazoa; phylum Chordata; class Actinopteri; order Spariformes; family Sparidae; genus Lagodon; species Lagodon rhomboides. The sequence goes on along the minus strand of CM077789.1, from coordinate 12,980,563 downwards.
GCCCTGCTGTGACAATAATAAGTTGGGTTCACCTATATAACGTTGAATGCAAAACATAAAGTAACATTATTATGCATTTATGGCAGGGTCCGCCACATGTAAACAAAGTAAAACCGTATGAAATTTTGTTATTCTTTAAGATCAGTTAGTTTATTCAGTTTATGCAGTCGTGAAAAAGAAATAGTGCGTTTATTTGCTTTGTTTAGGCTTAAAAACAAATCAGTCAATGAGGATCTTTCTCCTCTGATTAAAATGTATTCCCCGAGGACTTCCGGTCTAACGGGCGACGTGATGGCAGCATAGCGCAACAGGTTCCCGACAGCAACAATCAAGAGATGCCCGATAAAACTCGAATTCATCAAAAGAACTGTCAAAGCAAAGCAGGATTAGTTACAGCGGACGAGTGACTATGTCCATCAGAAAGGGCAAGAAAAGTCTCGCACAAAGTAAGAAACACGACGATGAAGAAGAAGAAGGGCAACTGCCGCAAGCTAGTAACGTTAGCATTAGCAACACGGAGACCGATATGCAGCTGGACGGCGACTCGGGACTAAACTGTGAGGCTTACCTGGATGTAATATTGAAAGAGCTACGGGAATTCGGGAAGGACTCCAGTCAGCAACTTAACAGCTTTCGAGAGGATATTGTTGGAATCGACCGAAGAGTGGAAGAAGCAGAGGAACAAATCAACGCAGCCAAGACACGAATCCAGTCATCGAAGGATGTTTTACCGGAGCTGGGGAAGCTTCAGATACAAACCACAGGCTAAATTGACAGATTTAGTGGGGCGCTTGCATCGTGACAACATCAGAATACATGGGGTAAAAGAAGGAGCTGAAGAAAGCATGGCGTCAGTGATTACTTTCGTGGAAGATGTTGCTGTTGAAAGGCTTGGAGATACCTTCTTCTACAGCGCTAAATATAGAGAGGGCGCACCGGGCCCAAGATACAGAATGAAGGAGGAGGTTATCAGAAAAGCCTGGCAGAAGAAGGGACTCGACTTCCAGCCTCCAGGGCAAAAGGATTCATCTGGACCGTGACTACGCCCCAGAGCCGCTGTGGAAAACAGAGGGAGGATGCGGAGACGAAAGTTTTGCTGACGAAAAAGAAATATAAGGTTTCAGACTCCATTCCCGGCCAGACTGAGAGTATTTACAACTTGCAACTTGCTTTACAATGAAGGTGAAAGTGATTTACAAATAGGCAGAAGAAGCAACGGCGGACATGGCAGGGAGGGGGATACCGGTGTCGTGCCAAAAAGTGATCGTCTGCCAGAATCTGATTACAGGCCGCGGGAGCGCGCACAGCAGCCCGTTGAGCGGGAGCGCAAAAACGTCTGCTTTTCTCTAGATTAACCGGTCATAATATGCTGATACACACAACTGCATTACAATGTAATCATAGCAAAGGCATGTGTCTTCGAAAGTTTAACGTTTGTTGTTACGTAGGCTAATTATTACAACTGTGACCAAAAGAAGTGCAGTTTGTAGCGAAATCAGACATGGCAATTACGTGATATACGTGTCTGTGCTTGGTATGTCTGATGACTTTGTTTAGCCCTGTCTTCGGAAATTAGACTATAATGAATATGATTTATTGGTGGTTTTTCAATAAAGACATGATAACTTTTGCAGTGATCCTCGTGACTCTGCATTGTTTTTATCTGATCTGGGCACTATACATAGCATTTGCTTCCCATGTTTGGATGTGTTTCAGTTTCAGATCAGTTTTCACCTGTCAAAAATTGATTGAAGACCAAATACAGTTAATGAAAGGTGATTTCTGGCTAAATATGACTTGATCTCATTCATGAGCTTCATAATGTAAAGATCTGAGCTCCGAGGCAGAAATCACCTTTCATTAACTGTATTTGGTCTTCAATCAATTTTTGGCAGGTGAAAATGCCTATTTTCTGTTGTAATGGTCCTTTAAAAGGATTCAAAGCTGTCATGTGAGCTCTAGTGTTTATATTATGAAGCTCATGAATGAGATCAAGTCATATTTAGGCAGAAATAACCTTTCATTAACTGTATTTGGCCTTCAGTCAATTTTTTACAGGTGAAAACTGATTGAAAACTGCAAAACACATCCAAACATGGGAAGCAAATGCTATGTATAGTGCCCAGATCAGATAAAAACAATGCAGAGTCACGAGGATCATTGCAAAAGTTATCATGTCTTTATTGAAAAACCACCAATAAATCATATTCATTATAGTCTAATTTCCGAAGACAGGGCTAAACAAAGTCATCAGACATACCAAGCACAGACACGTATATCACGTAATTGCCATGTCTGATTTCTTTTGGTCACAGTTGTAATAATTAGCCTACGTAACAACAAACGTTAAACTTTCGAAGACACATGCCTTTGCTATGATTACATTGTAATGCAGTTGTTTGTATCGGCATATTATGACCGGTTAATCTAGAGAAAAGCAGACGTTTTTGCGCTACCGCTCAACGGGCTGCTCAACGGGCTGCTGTGCGCGCTCCCGCGGCCTGTAATCAGATTCTGGCAGACGATCACTTTTTGGCACGACACCGGTAACTGTTCTGAAAAATACATCTTCAGTCCTGGACCAGAAAGCCCAACTGACTTGGTGGACAGGTGGAAAACGAAAAAACCAGGAAAGCACAAGCTCCAGGAGAAGCTTCAACAAACGGCTCCAGGCTCTCCGTCACCGAGACACTCGATAGGTAACGTCATTATACTTTTGCTGTAACAAAGACAGCATACATATTGCATCCTACCTATTATCAAACATATTCCCGGCCTACATGGCACTGATTTAATCAGCAAGATGAGAGCAAGGGCATACGGAGGTAAGGTTTTGGGGTCGGGACCCCCTCTATCAGAATCAGAAATACTTTAATGATCCCGAGGGGAAACTGCTTGTGTTACAGCTGCTCCCATTCAAAAGTCTTAGAAAATGAGCAGAAAAATACAAACTATATAAGCAAGAATAACAAAAATATAAGAAATGTACATCTGTATATACAGTGTAATAAATAATGCTACATTTGAAATATGCGTTATTGCACATTATTTTTTCTAATAATTGCACATTAAATACAAAAGAGAGAAACGAAGCGTCCAGAATCCTCCTATTGACTCAGAGTGTCTGACACTCAGAGCGAGGAGTTAAACAGTTTGATGGCCACAGGCAGGAATGATTTCCTTTGGCACTCTGTGGTGCATCGTGGTGGGATCAGTCTAGTACTGAAAGTACCCTACCCTGACCACCACATCATGGAGTGGATGGGAGGCATTTTCCAAGATGCCATGCACTTTGGACAGCATCCTCCTCTCTGCCACAACCGTCATAGAGTCCAACCCCACAACATCACTGGCCTTGCGGATCAGTCTGTTCAGTCTTTTGGCGTCTGCTACCCTCTACTGGACACTATGGACCTACTTATCAGCTGGAAGGCTGGCCCTCTTCAGCCTTCCATCTTTCACTGCCAGGAGGAAGAGACTTTCCCTCTGTACTCACATTCCATCAGAGTCAGGAGGCCATTAAACAGGCCATCGTTTTGGAAGTCAATGTTGTTATTTGTGATCAAGTTCATTATTTTGTTACTGTGTTACAGGTTAATAGTTTTGTTTTTCTTGTAGATCGTGTTATTGTTCTTTACAGCTCCAGGGGTGTAACCTATACCTAAGTCACATCGACTTAGGTATAGGCGTACAGGGGCTTAAAAGAAACAAATTGAGAAGTATTAAATCAACTAAAATAATCATGTGCAATGTCAATGGGCTAGGAAATCCAATCAAGAAGAGCAAGGTTATGACAAAATTGAAGAGGGAAGGGCTGGACATGCCTCTCTTACAAGAGACTCATTTAACAGAATTGGAACACAAAAAACTTAAGCGATGGAAATTTAACCAATATTCATTCTCCTGCAGTCAGGGTTCTAAGAGGGGTTACAATTTTAATTTCCAATAAATTCAATTTTAAATGCATATATGAAAAGAAAGACAGAGACGGGAGATTTGTATTAGTCCGGGGATATCTGCAAGATGTTGTGGTTACTTTTATTAAGTGTTTATGCTCCCACATTTTTGAGTTGTTGAGCTCTGAGGCTCAGGGTATGGTAATCTGTGGGGGAGACTGTAATGTTAGACTTCACCAGACTCTTGACACATTGAAACCTTATTATTCAGGAGAGAAGAAAACTACCAAAAATATAAAATTAATGATAGAGGAGCTGGGACTCTCAGAGGTTTGGCGGGATCTGAATCCTACAAAAATTGACTAGACTTTTTTTTCTCACCCGCACAGTGTTTACTCAAGGCTCAACTATTTCCTTACGTTTCTAAGAGATTTATATAGAATGATAGATTGCGAGATAGGGTCAATGGACTTTGTTATGGATGTTTGAAAAGTCTTGAAAAAAAGGATACTATTTGGAGATTAAACATAGGGATCCTAAGGAGACCGCAAATAAGGATGGATATAAAGGAATGCCTTGATGAAAACGATAATGGGAGAATAGAAAAATTGGAACAGCTGCAAAAAGAATTAAAACTATCAAAGAACATGCATCAAAATGCACTGAATCAGGTAACAAAAATTGAAGTGGACAAGAAAAATAATTAATTGAATGAAATCTACTCAAATGACATAAAAAAAAAAAGAAGATCTTTCTGAAACAAAGATGTTATGAAGCAGGGGGAAAATCATCAAAATGGTTGGTCCCAAATACTGACTTTCAACTATAGACCTAGCCAGATCATCAGCTCCCAAAATCAAATTCAATTTGGATATGGATCATATTAAAACATACCTAAAGAGCTAACCAATTTGTATGATTTGAATTTTAAGTTGTGATCCAAAAGATAAAGGACTTGCACTCCCTTGCCTGAAAGTCTATTATATATCGGCCCAACTGAAGATATTGTATTGTTGGTGCAATCCCAATTACCAGGCGAGATGAAAAGAAATTGAAGAGAAGATGTCTGTAGCTGTTCCAATTCAGGCTTGCTTAGGGGACAAAAGACTTATTAAGAATTTAATGGAAACAGGAAGCCAACCACGATCACTTGTTTTGCGCATATGCAAAAGTACTCTTGGCGTGAGATTTATTCAGAATTAGTTACTATACTAGGGACAAAAATGAAGCTCTTTGTTTTGTTTTGTGTTAAAAAAAACTGAAAAAATGTTTCACTCTATGTAATCTTAAAATGAATATGGAATTGTTGTGAACATGTGAAACTGAATGAAGGAGAAAATGTCAAAAAATTCAAATAAAATTAAAAAATAAAGTATTCCACAGAAATACATAGTGCACCTTTGAGGTTCCCAAAGTAAATGAATTAAACTGAACTGGAGATCTAATATAAACAAAAAAGCCTAAATCTCCTATCCAAAAATAAGTATTAGTTGTGTACCAAAAATTAATCTGTTAATGTATAATAATTTCTCCAGACTGAGCAAAAAAGATGAAAATGTCTCTTGTCTTCAGATATACCAGAGCACCAGTCCTCTGAGGATCGGTTACCTAGAAAACGATGGCTACACAGGACCATCTCCAAGCATGGCCCGAGGCGTCAGAGAGGTCAAAGCCCTCTTGGAGCAAGCAGGACACACTGTAAGACCACACCACGCATGGACACACACACTATATAAGTAACGGCAACATAAAATATGTGACATGAGCCACATGGTTTTTTTTGCAGTTACTTTATCTTCTTCTCTGTTATTCGGTCCTGTAGTTGGTGCCCTACAGTCCTCTGACGGGCAGTGACGTTTTCCCTGAACTGGTAGTAAAGGGCATCCTTGGAGACGGAACTACCACCCTGCTTCAGAACCTGTGAGTTGAGGTTCCCTTTAAAATCAGTGTAATCATTGTTGTTAATTCAATTTATCTGATGAGCACTTTCAGGGCCTGCGCAACGAGCACCCCATTTAAAAATTCAAGGAATTAGAGTCATTTCAATTTTTATGTACAACCAAATGCATTGTGCAGCGGCTAGGGATGCTCAAATATTCACAACTCGGCACATGTATCATCTCCACATACTTAATTTATTTTTCATTTTAGGTTTTTCTTTTGATTAGTTGACCATTGTTATACCCTATTACTTGCAAACAGACAGCTAACTTATATATTTCAATATTTATATATATATATACATGTATATAAGTTATTTATTTTTGTTTTTCTTCCATGAATTCCCATGATTCTTCTTTCATTTATATTACATATATACTTGTTTTCATTTGTCTGTTTGACTGATTCATTGTGGCAGGGTTGGCCTAATTCCCTCTCCTTCGATTTATGTTGAACAAAAGAGAATAAATCCTATGTCCTCCCATATGACCAGGCTCTCTCCCAATGAGTCTTTGAGTTCAGGAAGAATGACAGTGAGACGTACAATAGCCAGCCTCCTCCCAAGGGCCTGACGGTCCCCTAGCTGGATGTCGTGCTGTTTTACAAAAGCCAATGATGATAGTAATAGTAAGTAGTAATGTAGTTTTTGTATTTATTTAGTTATGTATTGTATGTATTTCTGACAGTTGTTGGTTAGCATTTCCTGATACAGTTGTTTAAATTAATTGGTAAATTGGTAAATTACTTAATTGCTCAGGGGAATCCACAACTAACTCAGTGTAAAACTCCACATTCCTGAAAAGGTCTGACATGTGACCTTTGAACTCTTGATGGTTAATAATTACTCTGACAAAGGTTTCGTCTTCCATCACATCTTTATTTCATGTTTCTTCTTGAGTTGCATCATCAACAAAGCCAATGAAATTATGCCCAACAAGACAACAAATCATATAATAAATACATTTGCAAACAGCTACAGATTTAGTGTACTAGTAAAGGAAAATAACCATTAGTCTATAACTATTAAATGCAGTGGTTAAATGACAATCACAACTAAACACTTGGGATTCAATATATGGAAAACAAGCCTTGAGTTATGATGTCATATTTAAAGATTAATTAATAGACAAACATGTTATAATGTCAGATATTGCCCTACACACCACATTTCTCTTCCTTCACGATCCAAAGAATCTTGTGCAAACAGCACTAGATGGCAACGTTACACTATGATATATAATATATAACATGCAGTGTAGAGCTCAACTTCAGCAAATAGAATTAGCTTTATCACTTATTCAGATAATATATTGTGATTGTAGTGCTGTGGTATTGTTATTTTTGTTATTTCATATCATATGTTCCTGTGTGTGGGAGCCACTGGTTCAACCATGTGGATCTAGGATCAGTCACTAGTAAAGGCTCCAGAAACAGCTTCCACTTCCTTTTATCTCATAAAATTACACAAGGAACATCAACAAATGGATTGGACTGCTCAGCTACTGTTCTGGCATCTCTGTCAAAACTGGCCTGTACCCTTTCTCTTTCCTCTCTCACTGCTCTCTCTTGCTCTTCCTGCATTCTCTTCATCATGATGTTTCTCTCTCTTTCTCTGTCCTCTCTCTCTCGTTCTCTCTCTCTTTCTCTCTCTTCCCTCTCCCTCCGTCTTTCCTCATTCCTCTCCAGCTTTATCCTCTTCATCTCCTCTTCTCTCTCTTTCTTCTCCCTCTCTCTCTCAGCCTGGAGTTGCTCATTCATTTTCTTCATGGCTTCTTCATATTTTTTCTGTAATTTGCGCTCTACTTCCTCTTTTTCTTTTCGAATTTCCTCTTCTTTCTCTTTTAGGATGCGCTGTTTTTCCTCTTCGAGTTTCCTCTCGGCCTCTTGGAACATCTCATTGGTGTAGTGGCTTCCTCCGTTCTTCTGGGTTATATGTCTGATCTTCTGGAGCAGCTCAGTGACCTGAGTGGGATCCTTTGTCTTATTGTTGAAGACATGGTACTGGCCGTTACATCTGGCCACAAGCTGTTGAAGATCTTCGCTTTCATTCAAGAAGTCATCGATTGGCCTGTCAAGTAGGTCACCACCAGTAAAGAGAACCATGCTGTATTTGTCTGCTGCTTGGCCAAAGATTTCTTGAATCTTTTGCACCGTCTGCATTTCCTCAGCAGTGTATCTCCCCAGCCTGATGTTCACAAGGAACACATGGGGTCCAGGAGAAGAGTAAGAGATGCACTGGCCTAGATCTTTAGCTGTCTTATCCATACCAAACCTGGTGTCAAACAGGCCCGGGGTGTCAATGACAGCAACCTGTAGCCCACCCACTGTGGCGTTGCCCTTAGAACAGTCTACAGTCATAGACTTGGCACAGAACTTTGATTCAAAGCATTGTCGTCCTAGAATGGTGTTTCCAGTGGCACTCTTCCCAGTTCCAGTCTTCCCCACCATCACCATCCTCAGCTCTGCATTATTTGTTCTGCTTGATCCTGTGTAGAAGAATGAGGGACACTGAATAAGATCATCAGGTCGTGCATACATTGTACATCATTCAAATTAATCAACAATGTGGTAGAAGACAAACTGTTCAAAATGAATTAATTCAGTAATGTGCATCTGTGACTATCTTTCCATGATCCAATGTGGATTCAGTATATTGTTCAGTTAGCCACTTAAGGTAAAGGTCAGCAGTTGTTTTCAACAGCCCTCTCCCTCACTACAATGTACAATTCAGGAAGTTACTCAGTATTGTCAGAGTCAAACATTGGATTTATCTACATTGAGCAACTCTATTTGGTCCATTTGAGGTTTACATCTTAAATTTTGATACAAGTTATATTTGTCTGCTGCCAAAAATAATTCTTCAAATATCGACTACATAATCCCAGCACATGTCTCTGAATGAATGAGAAAGAAAATAATTGAGCATAGACATACAGTAAGAGTCATGATAGTTTATAAGATAGAATTTTTTATTTTTTTTCATTACAGCAGTACATTATTGTTACAGAAAATTAGATTCAGCCATGATCATTGTAAAATGGTAACATGGAAGCAGCATAATGACTTACCTAAGTTCTTGGCCATGTTTGTGTTAAAGAGTACCGAGTAGATGCAGCAGCTGAAGTGAAGATGCAGATTTCCGAGTGTCTGCTCCTGCTGCTGCTGCTGCTGCTTTTATCATGGCCAAATGCACCAAACCCCACCCACAAATAGCTGCATGACTCACAATGACAGTGAAAATAAAGGTATTTTGCTTGTTACAGTGACAGAGGGATTTTTTCATAGATGGGGGAAACCACATATTGATCCAGTGGCCAACATGTTCAACAGTCTGCATAGTGATGAAAGTGAAACACATTTTACATCTCGCACCATAGAGCTCTACTACAACAAATAAAATCGGCTTCATCATTTTCTCAGAGAAAACAAAAGAAAAAGATTGTGATTGTAGTTCTGATAAATGTACAATTATTAGCCACTGGTTTAACCACCTGGAACTAATACCACTCACTAGAAAATGCTCCAAAAACTGCTTCCAATTCCTGTAACTCATGACATTACACAACCGGGAGAGGGAGGAAGGAGACTTGAATGTATTTCAATCTACTTAAACAATGATGGGAGAAAGGCAGTGGTGAAACATTAGAGCTGAGACTTCAGCTCAGCCGATACTTAACAGACACACCATTTTTCTCTGGATAAGCAGCAGGCTGCCAGGTAGCTTGTGACAACAGCAGGTACATCCCCTTGAATGTACAGCTCTGTTTAAACCTACCTTGATATAAATTCATCATGGCTATTTTTCAATAATACATTTTTTTATATGTTGAATTCTATACTTGCCTGTCTGTATAATATAAAGAAAAATCAGACATTATCCTCCATATACCGGCAAAAGAGATCATGAGTCAGCCTTTGTCAGTCTGCTGCTTATCAAACTCGGTAGCTGACCCTCCTGCCTGATTCCTCCTCCATGCTTTTCTTCCCACTGCAGTCACTGCCCCACCCTCTCTTCACCATTTACAGAAAATGGAAGCACTTATTAATGAAACGATTTACCCATTAATTATGATGGACAGTTCAGCCAGCAGACACTTAAATCACCGACTTTTTAATTTACAAGTGTAAGTTCCTTGTTGTAGCTTGTTTGTTACAAGCACCACTGTGTGGAACACTGAAGGACTACACTTTGTGTTGTATACAAGACATTCAGATTTGATTTATTTCAAGCGCTGAGGTGTCTGCAGTCAGCTGATGACAGTGCCACTCATTTTAGATACAGGCTTTAGTGCATTGATTTAGACCAGTAATCAGGCTGTTTCACTGGAACCACTTGAGAAGTTCCAGAGATCTCCCTATATCAAAAGTTATTTGACACCCTCCAACCAATCTGAATTGAGTATTCACCCACACCATGGTATGATAGTGACTAACATGCAGTATCGGCCTCTCGGAACATCTCGTTGGTGTAGTGTCTTCCTCCGTTCTTCTGGGTTATATGTCTGATCTTCTGGAGCAGCTCAGTGACCTGAGAGGGATCCTTTGTCTTATTGTTGAAGACATGGTACTGGCCATTAAATCTAAAGCTCTTTGTGCTTGTTTCAGTTACAGAAGGATCTTTTTAAGAGATGGGGAAAAATACATACTGGCCAAAACGGCCAACTTGTTCAGTATTGTCGAGTGATGATGATTTGTAATATTTATGAGCTTGTTCAGAGTCATTTATTTGACTGTAAGACACCTGTAAACACTCTGCTTATTTTCCAGGCCCTTGTTTGTTATCTGCTCTCAACAAACATTCCTCTCCCCTCCTTCACCATTACTACAAAAGGGCAGCAGTTTCCTGTGACTGCAGACACTCTGCTGCACAAAGCAACACAAAGTTCCTTCTCCCATTTACAAGAAACGAAAGCAGTTCTTTTAAGGTCCACATGATACTGTGAGCTGCTTCATCTTTCAAATGAAAATGAAACAATATGGTTAAAATGCGTCCACATTTAGATGCATTTGGTTGAATGTTTTCAGGGTTCACAACAGCTACTATGTAGTTTGATTAAGAGTAATTTAATATATTTATTTGATGGAAAACAAAACACCTGCTCATGTCAGTGATGTAATGCTCATTTTGCCATTCTTATTCTTATACCAGGGAGTTTATGAGAACAAAAGCTGCTCTATGAAAAATATATTTCTGACAGTTGTTGGTTAGCATTTCCTGATCTACAGTTGTTTCAATGAATTGGATGCTCAGGGAAATCCACAACTACCTCAGTGTAAAACTCCACATTCTTGAAAAGGCCTGACACGAACTCTTGATGGTTAATAATTACTCTGACAAAGGTTTCATCTTCCATCACATCTTTATTTTATGTTTCTTCTTGAGATGCGTCATCAACAGATCCAGTGACATTATACCCAACAAGACAACAAATCATATAATAAATGCATTTGCAAACAGCTACAGATTTAGTGTGCTAGTAAAAGAAAATAACTATTAGTCTGCAGAAACAAAATGCAGTGGTTAAATGACAATCAAAACAAAAACTTTGGATTCAATCTATGGAAAAGCCTTGAGTTATGATGTGATATTTAAAGTTTAATTAATAGACAAACATGTTATAATGTCAGATATTGCCCTACACACCACATTTCTCTTCCTTCACGATCCAAAGAATCTTGTGGAAACAACAGTAGATGGCAACGTTACACTATGATGTGAGTGACTAACATGCAGAGCTCAACTTCAGCAAATAGAATTAGCTTCATCACTTATTCAGATAATTAAAAAAAGAAATTGTGATTGTAGTTCTGTGGATGTTATTATTTTCCTTATTTCATATCATATGTTCCTGTTTGTGGGAGCCACTGGTTCAACCACCTGGATCTAAGACCACTCACTAGAAAATGCTCCAAAAACAGCTTCCAATTCCTGTAACTCATGACATTATAAAACCAGGAGAGGGAGGAAGGGGACTTGAATGTGCTTCATTCAACTTAAACAATGATGGGAAAGAGGCAGTGGTGAACCATCACTGTTAGAGCTGAGACTTCAGCTCAGCCAAAACTTAACAGACACACCATTTTGCTCTGGATAAGCAGCAGGCTGCCAGGTAGCTTGTGACAACAGCAGGTACATCCCCTTGAATGTACAGCTCTGTTTAAACCTACCTTGATATAAATTCATCATGGCTATTTTTCAATAATACATTTTTTATATGTTGAATTCTATACTTGCCTGTCTGTATAATATAAAATAAATCAGACATTATCCTCCATTTACCAGCAAAAGAGATCATTAGTCAGCCTTTGTCAGTCTGCTGCTTATCAAACTTGGTATCTGACCCTCCTGCATAACAGGGATGCTTTTCTGCCCACTTCAGTCACCTCCCCACCCTCTCTTCACCATTTACAAAAAAATGGAAGAACATATTTCAAACTGCAGGACACGCTGCACTCATTGTTCACACTCTGGAATGTAACTGATCTGGTTTGTGGTACTTTGATTAGAACCTACTGTAACGATGTTGTGTCTAGCCTGTCACGTCCGTGTAGTGACATTCCAGGGAGTTTGTGAGAAACAAACTGCACTTGGAAAAACAATATTGGACAGTTGTTACCATATTTTTATCACTGTGCTTGTCAACACGTTTCCTTCAAAGACATTTTTTAGGCACTTCTACCAGGAAACTTTCCAGTTTGTTGTAAAAAGGGCATGTTCATGTCATGCCAGAGGATTATTCCCTTTTCTTACTTTCACAATTCTGGTAAAGTAGCCCATAGTATATTATCACTTCTTTGTTTCACATTTGTTCTTGAGCTGCATCATCATCATAACCCAAGAAATCAATTCCTTGATGAGAAATTGTGACCAACAGATAAACAGAAATAATGTAAGTATTTGCAAACAGGTACACAATCAGTGAGTGAGCAAAAGAAAGTCACTATTAGTCTGCAGAAAACAAAATGCATTGTTTGAATGACAAACACAATATAATACAATTCGTTAACTGGGAAACAATACTGGAGTTCTGATCTGAAAAATATAAAGCATATGTAAATATTTTATACTGTCAAATGTTTCCCTTCACACCACATTTTTCTTCATTCTGTATTCAAAATATCCTGTGGAAAGAACACAAGATGGCAATGTGAGGCATTATCCCACTAGTATCATGGTCACTTGACAAAGAAAAAAACATTTAAGACAATTTGTGTGTATTTTCATGTGTTTTGTGATGAAAATATAAAGTTTTGCACAAGCTGTAAGTCTGTTTCCCTTGCAGCACCTGAGAGTTTGACTTTGTCATGCTTCCCAAATCAATAAAAATGAACACGAACAAAAAACTGGCCGACTGCAGCCCAAAGTAGTGAGTTAAATAGCAAATAGGATGAGGGAGGAACGCTTGATACAGTAAGCTCAGAGGGACAGTGTAGCAAGGCTGAAGTGGGAAGTAAATGCACATAGTTTAATCAGCTTTTTTCAGCCAAAACGTGTCCAGTATTGTCGAGTGATGATGATTTGTAATATTTATGAGCTTGTTCAGAGTAATTTATTTGTCTGTAAGACACCTGTATCCACTCTGCTTATTTTCCAGGCCCTTGTTTGTTAACTGCACTCAACAAACATTACTCTCCCCTCCTTCACCATTACTACAAAAGGGCAGCAGTTTCCCGTGACTGCAGACACTCTGCTGCACAAAGCAACACAAAGTTCCTCCTCCCATTTACAAGAAACGAAAGCAGTTCTTTTAAGGTCCACATGATACTGTGAGCTGCTTCACCTTTCAAATGAAAATGGAACAGCAGGGTTAACATGCGTCCAGGTTTAGATGCATTTAGTTGAATGTTTTCAGGGTTCTCAACAGCTACTATGCAGTTTGATTGAGAGTAATTTAATATATTTATTTGATGGAATACAAAACACCTGCTCATGTCAGTGATATAATGCTCATTTTGCCATTCTTATTCTTATACCAGGGAGTTTGTGAGAAAAAAAGCTGTTCTATGAAAAATATATTTCTGACAGTTGTTGGTTAGCATTTCCTGATCTACAGTTGTTTAAATTAATTGGATACTCAGGGGAATCCACAATTACCTCAGTGTAAAACTCCACATTCCTTAAAAGGCCTGACATGTGACCTGAACTCTTGATGGTTAATAATTACTCTGACAAAGGTTTCATCTTCCATCACAGCTTTATTTCATGTTTCTTCTTGAGTTGTGTCATCAACAGAGCCAGTGAAATTATGCCCAACAAGACAACAAATCATATAATAAATGCATTTGCAAACAGCTACAGATGTATTGTGTTAGTAAAAGAAAATAACTGTTAGTCTGCAGAAACAAAATGCAGTGGTTAAATGACAATCAAAACTAAACACTTGGGATTCAATATATGGAAAACAAGCCTTGAGTTATGATGTGATATTTAAAGATTAATTAATAGACAAACATGTTATAATGTCAGATATTGCCGTACACACCACATTTCTCTTCCTTCATGATCCAAAGAATCTTGTGGAAACAACACTAGATGGCAACGTTACACTATGATGTGAGTGACTAACATGCAGAGCTCAACTTCAGCAAATAGAATTAGCTTCATCACTTATTCAGAATTAATTTAAAAAAAGAAATTGTGATTGTAGTCCTGGGATATTAGTATTTTTGTTATTTCATATCATATGTTCCTGTGTGTGGGAGCCACTGGTTCAACCATCTGGATCTAAGACCAGTCACTAGTAAAGGCTCCAGAAACAGCTTCCACTTCTTTTTATCTCATAAGATTACACAAGGAAAAGCGCCAAATGGATTGGACTGCTCAGCTACTGTTCTGGCCATTGCTTCATGCCTATCCTGCACCCTGTTTCTTTCCTCTTGCAGTGCTCTCTCATGATCTTCCTTCATTTTTTGCATCATGTTGGCCGTCTCCCTTTCTCTCTCTTCTCTCTCTTTCTCTCGCTCTCTTTCTCTCTCTTCCCTCTCCCTCCGTCTTTCCTCATTCATCTCCAGCTTTATCCTCTTCATCTCCTCTTCTCTCTCTTTCTTCTCCCTCTCTCTCTCAGCCTGGAGTTGTGCATTCATTTTCTTCATTTCTTCTTCATATTTTTTCTGAAGTTTTCGCTCTACTTCCTCTTTTTCTTTTCGAATTTTCTCTTCTTTCTCTTTTAAGATGCGTTGTTTCTCCTCTTCAAGTTTCCTCTCGGCCTCTCGGAACATCTCGTTGGTGTAGTGGCTTCCTCCGTTCTTCTGGGTTATATGTCTGATCTTCTGGAGCAGCTCAGTGACCTGAGAGGGATCCTTTGTCTTATTGTTGAAGACATGGTACTGGCCGTTACATCTGGCCACAAGCTGTTGAAGATCGTCGCTTTCATTCAAGAAGTCCTCGATAGGGCTGTCTTCAAGTAGGTCACCACCAGTAAAGAGAACCATGCTGTATTTGTCTGCTGCTTGGCCAAAGATTTCTTGAATCTTTTGCACCGTCTGCATTTCCTCAGCAGTGTATCTCCCCAGCCTGATGTTCACAAGGAACACATGGGGTCCAGGAGAAGAGTAAGAGATGCACTGGCCTAGATCTTTAGCTGTCTTATCCATACCAAACCTGGTGTCAAACAGGCCCGGGGTGTCAATGACAGCAACCTGTTGCCCACCCACTGTGGCTTTGCCCTTAGAACAGTCTACAGTCATAGACTTGGCACAGAACTTTGATTCAAAGCATTGTCGTCCTAGAATGGTGTTTCCAGTGGCACTCTTCCCAGTTCCAGTCTTCCCCACCATCACTATCCTCAGCTCTGCATTATTTGTTCTGCTTGATCCTGTGTAGAAGAATGAGGGACACTGAATAAGATCATCAGGTTGTGCATCTCTGACTTTATTGCAATGATGCAATGTGGATTCAGTATATTGTTCAGTTAGCCACTTCAGGTTAAGGTCAGCAGTTGTTTTCAACAGCCCTCTCCCTCACTACAATGTACAATTCAGGAATTTACTCAGTATTGTCAGGGTCAAACATTGGATTTATGTACATTGAGCAACTCTATTTGGTCCATTTGTGGTTTACATCTCGAATTCTGATACAAGTTATATTTGTCTGCTGCCAAAAATAATTCTTCAGATATCAACAACATAGTACCATAATCCCAGCACATGTCTGAATGAATGAGAAAGAAAATAATTGAGCATAGACATACAGTAAGAGACATGATAGTTTATAAGATAGGAAATAATTTTTTTCTTTACAGCTATACATTATTGTTACAGAAAATTAGATTCAGTCGCGATCACTCTAAAATGATAACATGGATGCAGCATCATGACTTACCTAAGTTGGTGGCCATGTTTGGGTTAAAGAGTACCGAGTAGATACAGCAGCTGAAGTGAAGACTCAGAGTTCAGAGTGTCTGCTCCTGCTGCTGCTTTTATCATGGCCAAATGCACCAAACCTCACCCACAAATAGCTGCATGACTCACAATGAAAGTGAAACTAAAGATCTTGTGCTTTTTACAGTGACAGAGGGATTTTTTCATAGATGGGAGAAACCACAAACTTATCCAATGGCCAACCTGTTCAGCACCGTCTGCCTGGTGATGAAAGTGAAACGCATTTAACAACTCGCACCATAAAGCTCTACTTCAACAAATAAAATCGGCTTCGTCATTTTCTGAGAGAAAGAAAAAAAAGATTGTGATTGTAGTTCTGAAAAATTTACAATTATTATCTAATATGTTCCTGTGTGTGGGAGCCACTGGTTCAACCACCTGGATCTAAGACCACTCACTAGAAAATGCTCCAAAAACAGCTTCCAATTCCTTTATCTCATGACATTACACAACCAGGAGAGGGAGGAAGGGGACTTGAATGTATTTCAATCTACTTAAACAATGATCAGAGAGAGGCAGTGGTAAACCTTCACTGTTAGAGCTGAGACTTCAGCTCAGCCAAAACTTAACAGACACACCATTTTGCTCTGGATAAGCAGCAGGCTGCCAGGTAGCTTGTGACAACAGCAGGTACATCCCCTTGAATGTACAGCTCTGTTTAAACCTATCTTAACATAAATTCATCATGGCTATTTTTCAATAATACATTTTTTATATGTTGAATTCTATACGTGCCTGTCTCTATGATATAAAGAAAAATCAGACATTATCCTCCACATACCAGCAAAAGAGATCATGTCAGTCTGCTGCATATTATACTCGGTAGCTTACCTTCCTGCTTAACAGGGATGCCTGTCTGCCCACTTCAGGCACTGCCCCACCCTGTCTTCACCATTTACAGGAAATGGAAGCACTTATTTCAAACTGCAGGACACGCTGCACTCATTATTCTCTCTGTGGAATGTAACTGATCTGGTTTGTGGTACTTTGATTAGAACCTACTGTAACGGTGTTGTGTCTTGCCTGTCATGTCCGTGTAGTGACATTCCAGAGAGTTTGTGAGAAACAAACTGCACTTGTAAAAACAATATTGGACACTTGTTAGTTGACATTTTCTTGATCTACAGCCATTTGAAATTAACTGGATATTTCAAGTTGTTAAACTAGTTCAGTATAAAACTCTAATTTCCTGAGAAAGTATTGTCATGTGACCTTTGATCTTGTTAATAAGTACTCTGACAAAGGTTTAGTCTTACAACACATCTTCATTTCATATTTGTTCTTGAGTTGCGTCATCAACATAGCCAGGGAAAGTTAAAATCTTTGACATAGCCCAATCAACTGCACACAATGCCAGTAAAACTAATTTGATTACATTTGGAGGGAGAGAGACAGTACCATATTTTTATAACTGTGCTAGTCAACACTTCCCCTTCAAAGACATTTTTTAGGCACTTCCACAAAGAAAACTTTCCAGTTCGTTGTAAATAAGGGCATGTTCATGTTATGCCAGTGGATTATTCCCTTATCTCACTTTCTCACTTCTGGTAAAGTAGCCCATAGTTTATTATCACATGTTTATTTCACATTAGTTCTTGAGCTGCATCATTGTCATAACCCAAGAAATTAATTCTTTGATGAGGAATTGAGACAACAGATAAGCAGAAATAATGTAAGTATTTGCAAACAGTTACACAATCAGTGAGTGAGTAATTAATTAAACCAAAACAAACAGAGTTTGCTCACATTATATGAGTTACTCATTACTCAATATGGACAGTTCAGCCAGTTGACACTTAAATTACACACTTTTTAATTTAAAAGTGTAAGCTCCTTGTTGCAGCTTGTGTGTTACAAGCACCACCATGTGGTACACTGAAAGACTACACTTTGTGTTGTATACAAGTGTTGTATTCAAGACGTTTCAGATTTTCAGTGTTTTTCCTCTCTCAGTGCTTTTTCTTCATCTGCTCTTCATATTTTTGATAATTTGCTAATTTGATAACTGCATTTCCTCAGCAGTGTATCTCCCCAGCCTGATGTTCACAAGGAACACATGGGGTCCAGGAGAAGAGTAAGAGATGCACTGGCGTAGATCTTTAGCTGTCTTATTCATTCCATTTACATTTTGTCAAAGTAGGTATTTGATAAGAATGTTAGACAGGAAATGCTGATTGGTTTTCCATCCATATCAACATAATTCAGGTCTTTTTTTTTTTTTTTTCAATTCAAAACCAGATCCCGCCATGATCACTGTTACATTACTGAAAAATACCTGAGTTATAAAACATGGATACAGTTTCATGATTTACCTAAGTTGGTGGCCATGTTTGAGTTAAAGAGTACAGCGTATATATGGCAGCTGAAGTGAAGACGCAGAGTTCACAGCGTCTGCTCCTGCTGCAGCTGCTCTTCTTAAAATGGCTGTATGCACCAAACCTCACACACGAATAGCTTCATGTCTCACAATGAAAGTGAAACTAAAGCTCTTTGTGCTTGTTTCAGTTACAGAAGGATCTTTTTAAGAGATGGGGAAAAATACATACTGGCCAAAATGGCCAACTTGTTTAGTATTGTCGAGTGATGATGATTTGTAATATTTATGAGCTTGTTCAGAGTCATTTATTTGAATGTAAGACAACTGTAAGTACTCTGCTTATTTTCCAGGCCCTTGTTTGTTATCTGCTCTCAACAAACATTCCTCTCCCCTACTTCACCATTACTACAAAATGGCAGCAGTTTCCCGTGACTACAGACACTCTGCTGCACAAAGCAACACAAAGTTCCTCCTCCCATTTACAAGAAGTTCTTTTAAGGTCCACATGATACTGTGCACTGCTTCATCTTTCAAAAAAAAATGAAACAATATGGTTAAAATGCACCCACATTTAGATGCATTTGGTTGAATGTTTTCAGGATTCGCAACAGCTACTATGCAGTTTGAGAGTAACTTAATGTATTTATGTGATGGAAAACAAAACACCTGCTCATGTCAGTGATGTAATGCTCATTTTGCCATTCTTATTCTTATCCTAGGGAGTTTGTGAGAAAAAAGCTGTTCTATGAAAAATATATTTCTGACAGTTGTTGGTTAGCATTTCCTGATCTACAGTTGTTTAAATTAATTGGATGCTCAGGGGAATCCACAACTACCTCAGTGTAAAACTCCACATTCTTGAAAAGGCCTGACACGAACTCTTGATGGTTAATAATTACTCTGACAAAGGTTTCATCTTCCATCACATCTTTATTTTATGTTTCTTCTTGAGATGCGTCATCAACAGATCCAGTGACATTATGCCCAACAAGACAACAAATCATATAATAAATGCATTTGCAAATAGCTACAGATTTAGTGTTCTAGTAAAAGAAAATAACTATTAGTCTGCAGAAACAAAATGCAGTGGTTAAATGACAATCAAAACAAAAAACTTTGGATTCAATATATGGAAAACAAGCCTTGAGTTATGATGTGATATTTAAAGTTTAATTAATAGACAAACATGTTATAATGTCAGATATCAATCAACTTTCCTATCTCTTTATCTTATTGTATTTATTGTGTTTATCCATTTATTCTTTGTTTGTTACTGTTGAGTCTCTTGTCATTGTAAAGTGTCCTTGGGTACCTTGAAAGGCGCTATATAAATAGAATGTATTATTATTATTATTATTATTATATTGCCCTACACACCACATTTCTCTTCCTTCACGATCCAAAGAATCTTGTGGAAACACTAGATGGCAACGTTACACTATGATGTGAGTGACTAACATGCAGAGCTCAACTTAAGCAAATAAAATTAGCTTCATCACTTATTCAGAGAATTAAAAAAAGAAATTGTGATTGTAGTTCTGGGATATTATTATTTTTGTTATTTCATATCATATGTTCCTGTGTGTGGGAGCCACTGGTTCAACCATCTGGATCTAAGACCAGTCACTAGTAAAGGCTCCAGAAACAGCTTCCAGTTCCTTTTGTCTCATAAAATTACACAAGGAAGAGCACCAAATGGATTGGACTGCTCAGCTACTGTTCTGGCATCCCTGTCAAACCTTTCCTGCACCCTGTTTTTTTCCTCTTGCAGTGCTCTCTCATGATCTTCCTTCATTCTTTGCATCATGTTAGCCGTCTCCCTTTCTCTCTCTCCTCTCTCTCTTTCTCGCTCTCTTTCTCTCTCTTCCCTCTCCCTCCGTATTTCCTCATTCATCTCAAGCTTTATCCTCTTCATCTCCTCTTCTCTCTCTTTCTTCTCCCTCTCTCTCTCAGCCTGGAGTTGCTCATTCATTTTCTTCATGGCTTCTTCATATTTTTTCTGAAGTTTTCGCTCCACTTCCTCTTTTTCTTTTCGAATTTTCTCTTCTTTCTCTTAAGGATGCGTTGTTTCTCCTCTTCGAGTTTCCTCTCGGCCTCTTGGAACATCTCGTTGGTGTAGTGGCTTCCTCCGTTCTTCTGGGTTATATGTCTGATCTTCTGGAACAGCTCAGTGACCTGAGAGGGATCCTTTGTTTTATTGTTGAAGACATGGTACTGGCTGTTACATCTGGCCACAAGCTGTTGAAGATCTTCGCTTTCATTCAAGAAGTCCTCGATAGGGCTGTCTTCAAGTAGGTCACCACCAGTAAAGAGAACCATGCTGTATTTGTCTGCAGCTTCGCCAAAGATTTCTTGAATCTTTTGCACCGTCTGCATTTCCTCAGCAGTGTATCTCCCCAGCCTGATGTTCACAAGGAACACATGGGGTCCAGGAGAAGAGTAAGAGATGCACTGGCCTAGATCTTTAGCTGTCTTATCCATACCAAACCTGGTGTCAAACAGGCCCGGGGTGTCAATGACAGCAACCTGTTGCCCACCCACTGTGGCTTTGCCCTTAGAACAGTCTACAGTCATAGACTTGGCACAGAACTTTGATTCAAAGCATTGTCGTCCTAGAATGGTGTTTCCAGTGGCACTCTTCCCAGTTCCAGTCTTCCCCACCATCACTATCCTCAGCTCTGCATTATTTGTTCTGCTTGATCCTGTGTAGAAGAATGAGGGACACTGAATAAGATCATCAGGTCGTGCATACATTTTACATCATTCAACTTAAACAACGATGGGGCAGAAGACAAACCATTCAAAATAAATTAATTCAGTCATGTGCGTCTCTGACTTTCTTGCAATGATCCAATGTGGATTCAGTATATTGTTCAGTTAGCCACTTAAGGGAAAGGTCAGCAGTTGTTTTCAACAGCCCTCTCCCTCACTGCAATGTACAATACAGAAAGTTACTCAGTATTGTCAGGGTCAAACATTGGATCTATCTACATTGAGCAACTCTATTTCGTCCATTTGTGGTTTACATTTCGAATTCTGATACAAGTTATATTTGTCTGCTGGGTCATTCCGTGTCAATTCACACACCCTCCCCAGTGACACCTCTTCAATTTGCCTAATGTTTTTTTTACATTTACCTTTTGATGCCAAATGAAAGAATCCCTAGTTTTAGCTTCCTACCTCTAACGGTTTTGGATATATGGCCCTTCAAAGTTTGGGTGCCACGCCCACTTTTCAGGTCTGTGAATTGCACACATAATTTGTAAGCATATTTGGACACCCATATCTTTGGTTTTCAGACAGATACAGGCCTTAAAATTTCCATGTGCCCTCATTCTGGCCTTGTCTATCAGATTCTGCACTTGCATTTTTGACATTTTGGGGGTCCAGATTTTGGAAAATGTGTATATTATTGGAGTTGCAACTGATTTACCATCATATTTGTGAAGTTTACAGTGTATTTAAAGAGTGTAAGGGCACTCAGACCTTAAATTAGGCAATAGGAGGGTCTCAAAAATGGCTTCAGGACAAAATGATCCTTCAATACCCCCTACATCAGGCCCCCGGTTGACCATGTGGGCACTTGATAACTGGAATGAGCTTTTAACCCCATGTACAGTCATACTTTATCAAACATTGAATCCAAGAAACACTTTGTTTTTTCCAATTCCTTCATAATAATCTAGGCCTTTGAAGATTTGACTCCCATATTATACTATAAATATACTATGCTATACTATACTATTTCTAAATGCAGAATCTGATAGACAGGATCAAAATGATGGCACATGGCAATTTTAAGGCCTGTATCTGTCTGAAAACCAAAGATATGGGTGTCCAAATATGCTTATAAATTATGTGTGCAATTCACAGACCTGAAAAGTGGGCGTGGCACCCAAACTTTGGAGGACCATATCTCCAAAACCGGGATTTTTTCATTTGGCATCAAAAGGTACCTGTAAATAAAAATAAAAGGGAAATTAAAGAGGTGTCACTGGGGAGATTTTCAGGAATCGTGTGAATTGACATGAAATGACCCTGCTGCCAAAAATAATTCTTCAAATATTGACAACATAATCCAAGCACATGAATGAGAAAGAAAATAATTGAGCATAGACATGCAGTAAGAGGCATGATGGTTTATAAGATAGAAAATAAATTTTATAATTACAGCAGTACATTATTGTTACAGAAAATTAGATTCAGTCACAATCACTCTAAAATGATAACATGGATGCAGCATCATGACTTACCTAAGTTGGTGTCCATGTTTGAGTTAAAGAGTACCGAGTAGATGCAGCAGCTGAAGTGAAGACTCAGAGTTCAGAGTGTTTGCTCCTGCTGCTGCTGCTGCTGCTTTTATAACCCCACCCACAAATAGCTGCATGACTCACAATGAAAGTGAAAGTAAAGGTCTTGAGCTTGCTACAGTGACAGAGGGATTTTTTAATAGATGGGGAAACAACATACTGATCCAGTGGCCAACATGTTCAGCAGTCTGCATAGTGATGAAAGTGAAACGCATTTTACATCTCGCACCATAGAGCTCTACTTCAACAAATAAAATCGGCTTCATCATTTTCTCAGAGAAGGAAAAAAAATAGAATGTGATTGTAGGTCTGATGAATTTACAATTATTATTTTATATTTCATATGTTCCTGAGTGTGGGAGCCACTGGTTCAACCACCTGGATCTAAGAACACTCACGAGAAAATGCTCCAAAAACAGCTTCCAATTCCTGTAACTCATGACAATACACAACCAGGAGAGGGAGGAAGGAGGCTTCAGTGTACTTCGTTCAACTTAAACAATGATGGGAGAGAGTCAGTGGTGAACCGTCACTATTTAGCTGAGACTTCAGCTCAGCCAAAACTTAACAGACACACCATTTTTCTCTGGATAAGCAGCAGGCTGCCAGGTAGCTCGTGACAACAGCAGGTACATCCTCTTGAATGTACAGCTCTGTTTAAACCTACCTTGATATAAATTCATCATGGCTCTTTTTATTTATTTTCTATATGTTGAATTCTATACTTGCCTGTCTCTATAATATAAAGAAAAATCAGACATTGTCCTCCATATACCATATAAAAGAGATCCTGAGTCAGCCTTTGTCAGTCTGCTGCTTATCAAACTGCTGACCCTCCTGAATAACAGGGATGCCTGTCTGCCCACTTCACTCACTGCCCCCTCCCTTCACCATTTACAAGAAGTGGCAGCACTTATTTCAAACTGCAGGACACAATGCACTCATTGTAAGCTCTGTGGAATGAAACTGATTTGGTCTGTGGTACTTTATGAAAGAAATACTATAACAGTGTCTAGGCTGCCATGTAAACTTGAACCAACTGCACACATTGCCAGTAAAAGTAGTTTGATAACATTGGAGGGAGAGAGACAGTACCATACTTTTATCACTGTGCTAGTCAACACTTCCCCTTCAAAGACATTTTTAGGGACTTCCACAAAGAAAACTGTCAGCTTGTTGTAAAAAGGGAATGTTAATGTTATGCTAGAGGATTATTCCCTTTTCTCACTTTCTCACTTCTGGTAAAGTAGCCCATAGTCTATTATCACTTCTTTATTTCAAATTTGCTCTTGAGTTGCATCCACGTTATAACCCGTCAAATCAATTCTTTGATGAGGAATTGAGACCAACAGATAAACAGAAATAATGTAAGTATTTGTAAACAGTTACACAATCAGTGAGCGAGTAAAATAGAATAACTATTAGTATGCAGAAAACGAAATGCAGCATTTGAATGACAAACACAATATAATACAATTCATTAACTGGGAAACAAATCTGGAGTTCTGATCTGAAAAATATAAACATTTTATACTCTCAAATGTTTCCCTTCACACCACATTTCTCTTCATTCTGTATAAACATCCTGTGGAAAGAACATGAGATGGCAGTGGGAGCCTATGATGTGTAAGGGACGAGGTGTCCCTTATGAGAAATTAATTGACGATGTGGAGGTCTGAACCAATACCAAGCGTATTATTCCACTAGTATCATGGTCACTTGGCAAAGACATTTTTTTAAGACAATTTGTGTGTAATTTCATGTGTTTTGTCATGGAAATATAAAGTTTTGCAGAAGCAGTGGAGAGTTTCACTTTGTCACGCTTCCCAGATCAATCAAGATGAACACGAACAAAAAACTGGCCGACTGCAGCCTAAAGTAGTGAGTTAAATAGCGAATAGGATGAGGGAGACACACTTGATACAGTAAGCTCAGAGGGACAGTGTAGCAAGGCTGAAGTGGGAAGTAAATGCACATAGTTTAATCAGCTTTTTCAAATCAGAGTTTGCTCACCATTGCATGTGTTATCCATTACTTATTTTGGACAGTTCAGCCAGTGGACACTTGCGTTACCCACTTTTTAATTTTCGACAGCCCTGAGTGTAAACCCCTTGTTGCAGCTTGTGTGTTTATGGCACCACCCTGTGGTGTGTTGAGGTGTCTGCAGCCAGCTGATGCCAGTGCCACTCATTTTAGATACAGGCTATAGTGCATTGATTTAGACCAGTAATCAGACTTTTTCACTGGAAGTCTCACTATATCCAAAGTTGATTGACACCCTCCAGCCAATCAGAATCAAGTATTCACCCACACCATGTATGATAGTGACTAACATGCAGTAAATAGCTCAACTTCAACAAATAAATGTAGCTTAATCAATCGGACAATTCAAAACAAAAAAAAAGGAGATTGTGATTGTAGTTCTGTCATTGATTCCTATGTGTGGCAGCTACGTGTTTCAACCACCTGGATTGGGGACCGCTCACTTACCAAAAGTTAAATGGTTTTCCAATTCCCTCTACTATTAATTTGCCAGCTCTTATCAGATGATTTTTGTCCTCAGCTTTGTCTCTGGCCTCTCTCTCAAATCTGGTCTGCACCATGTTTCTTTTCTGCTCACTGCTCTCTCCTGCTCTTCCTTGATTCTATTTTTCATCTCTCTCTCTTTCCTCTCCCTCTGTCTGTCCTCATTCATCTCCAGCTTCATCCTACTTGATCGCCTTCTCTTTCTCTTCCTTCTCCCTCTCTCTCTCAGCCTGGAGTTGCTCATTCATTTTCTTCATGGCTTCTTCATATTTTTTCTGAAGTTTTCTCTCCACTTCCTCTTTTTCTTTTCGAATTTTCTCCTCTTTCTCTTTTAGGATGCGTTGTTTCTCCTCCTCGAGTTTCCTCTCGGCCTCTTGGAACATCTCGTTGGTGTAGTGGCTTCCTCCGTTCTTCTGGGTTATTTGTCTGATCTTCTGGAGCAGCTCAGTGACCTGAGAGGGATCCTTTGTCTTATTGTTGAAGACATGGTACTGGCCGTTACATCTGGCCACAAGCTGTTGAAGATCTTTGCTTTTACTCAGGAAGTCCTCGATAGGGCTGTCTTCAAGATCGTCACCACCAGTAAAGAGAACCATGCTGTATTTGTCTGCAGCTTGACCAAAGATTTCTTGAATCTTTTCCACTGTCTGCATTTCCTCAGCAGTGTATCTCCCCAGCCTGATGATCACCAAGAACACATGGGGTCCAGGAGAAGCATAAGAGATGCACTGGCCTAGATCTTTAGCTGTGTTATCCATTCCAAACTTGGTGTCAAACAGGCCTGGGGTGTCAATGACAGCAACCTGTAGCCCACCCACTGTGGCGTTGCCCTTAGAACAGTCTACAGTCATAGACTCGGCACAGAACTTTGATTCAAAGCATCGTCGTCCTAGAATGGTGTTTCCAGTGGCACTCTTCCCAGTTCCAGTCTTCCCCACCATCACTATCCTCAGCTCTGCATTATTAGTTCTGCTTGATCCTGTGTAGAAGAATGAGGGACACTGAATAAGATCATCAGGTTGTGCATAAATTGTACTTTTTTTAACCTACACAATGATGGAAGAGAGGCAGTGGTGAACCATCACTATTAGAGCTGAGACTTCAGCTCAGACAAAACTTAACAGACACACCATTTTGCTCCGGATAAGCAGCAGGCTGCCAGGTAGCTTGTGACAACAGCAGGTACATCCCTTTGAATGTACAGCTCTATTTAAACATAAATATAAATTCATCATGGCTATTTTTCAATAATACATTTTTTATATGTTGAATTCTCATTCTTCTTACCTGTCTTTGTAATATAAAAAGAAATCAGACATTATCCTCCATATGCCAGCAAAAGAAATCATTAGGCAGCCTTTGTCAGAGCTTGGACTTCAGCTCAGCCAACTTAACAGACATGCCATGTTTGTCCCAGTGTGTACTTGTTGTATGTTAAGCCCTGTAGAGAGCAGCAAACAACACACAGTGATAGCAGAATAGGTCATGTTTTCCTAGAGCTGTATGAGACATACTGATACTTGTATTAAGCAGGAGAGAATTGTAATTGAATCTGTTGGTGTACAGTCCATTTGGATAAGTGTGTTTGATATTAAGAGGTGTAAGACAATGAATAATTTTGAGTTTCATTTTATTGTTCTCTGTTTCAGTAGTAGAGTTAGCACACACACAGTCACATGTAGCATTTATCCCCAGTATTATTTATTGACATTACAACACAGCTCTGTGTTGTACTTAAGATTCAAGTGTGTGAAATTTGTTGTCTGACGAGACGTGGGAAGTTATTGTGGTTAGACTAATTATGCTTTACATTTTGTCAAAGTAGGTATTTGATTAGAATGTTAGACAGGACATGCTGAGGGGTTTTCCATTGTAAAATGGCTGTATGCACGAATAGCCTCATGTCTCGCAATGAAAGTGAAACTAAAGCTCTTTGTGCTTGTTTCAGTTACAGAAGGATCTTTTTAAGAGATAGAGAAAAATACATACTGGCCAAAACGGCCAACTTGTTCAGTATTGTCGAGTGATGATGATTTGTAATATTTATGAGCTTGTTCAGAGTCATTTATTTGAATGTAGGACACCTGTAAGTACTCTGCTTATTTTCCAGGCCCTTGTTTGTTATCTGCTCTCAACAAACATTCCTCTCCCCTACTTCACCATTACTACAAAATGGCAGCAGTTTCCTGTGACTGCAGACACTCTGCTGCACAAAGCAACACAAAGTTCCTCCTCCCATTTACAAGAAATGACAGCAGTTCTTTTAAGGTCCACATGATACTGTGCGCTGCTTCACCTTTCAAATGAAAATGAAACAGCAGGGTTAAAATGTGTCCACGTTTAGATGCATTTGGTTGAATGTTTTCAGGGTTCGCAACAGCTACTATGCAGTTTGATTGAGAGTAACTTAATGTATTTATGTGATGGAAAACAAAACACCTGCTCATGTCAGTGATGTAATGCTCATTTTGCCATTCTTATTCTTATACCAGGGAGTTTGTGAGAAAAAAAGCTGCTCTATGAAAAATAACAGTTGTTGGTTAGCATTTCCTGATCTACAGTTGTTTAAATGAATTGGATGCTCAGGGGAATCCACAACTACCTCAGTGTAAAACTCACACTCCTGAAAAGGCCTGACATGTGACCTTTGAACTCTTGATAGTTAATAATTACTCTGACAAAGGTTTCATCTTCCATCATCTTTATTTCATGTTTCTTCTTGAGTTGCGTCATCAACAGAGCCAGTGAACTTATGCCCAGCAAGACAACAAATCATATAATAAATGCATTTGCAAACAGCTACAGATGTATTGTGTTAGTAAAAGAAAATAACTATTAGTCTGCAGAAACAAAATGCAGTGGTTAAATGACAATCAAAACAAAAACTTTGGATTCAATCTATGGAAAAGCCTTGAGTTATGATGTGATATTTAAAGTTTAATTAATAGACAAACATGTTATAATGTCAGATGTTGCCCTACACACCACATTTCTCTTCCTTCACGATCCAAAGAATCTTGTGGAAACAACAGTAGATGGCAACGTTACACTATGATGTGAGTGACTAACATGCAGTGTAGAGCTCAACTTAAGCAAATAAAATTAGCTTCATCACTTATTCAGATAATTAAAAAAAGAAATTGTGATTGTAGTTCTGGGATATTATTATTTTCCTTATTTCATATCATATGTTCCTGTGTGTGGGAGCCACTGGTTCAACCATCTGGATCTAGGAACACTCAGTAGTAAAGGCTCCAGTCTTACAGTTCCTTTTATCTCATAAAATGACACAACGACGCTCAGCTTTGGCTCTGGCCGCTTCTTCATGCCTGCGTTGCACCCTGTTTCTTTCCTCCTGCAGTGCTCTCTCATGATCTTCCTTCATTCTTTGCTTCTCGTTGGCCGCCTCCCTTTCTCTCTCTTTTCTCTCTTCCTCTTCCTTCTTTTCTCTCTCTTCCCTCTCCCTCCGTCTTTCCTCATTCATCTCCAGCTTTATCCTCTTCATCTCCTCCTCTCTCTGTTTCTTCTCCCTCTCTCTCTCAGCCTGGAGTTGCGCATTGATTTTCTTAATTTCTTCTTCATATTTTTTCTGAAGTTTTCGCTCTACTTCCTCTTTTTCTTTTCGTATTTCCTCTTCTTTCTCTTTTAGGATGCGTTGTTTCTCCTCTTCGAGTTTCCTTTCGGCCTCTTGGAACATCTTGTTGGTGTAGTGGCTTCCTCCGTTCTTCTGGGTTATATGTCTGATCTTCTGGAGCAGCTCAGTGACCTGAGAGGGATCCTTTGTCTTATTGTTGAAGACATGGTACTGGCCGTTACATCTGGCCACAAGCTGTTGAAGATCTTTGCTTTCATTCAAGAAGTCCTCAATAGGGCTGTCTTCAAGATCGTCACCACCAGTAAAGAGAACCATGCTGTATTTGTCTGCTGCTTGGCCAAAGATTTCTTGAATCTTTTGCACCGTCTGCATTTCCTCAGCAGTGTATCTCCCCAGCCTGATGATCACAAGGAACACATGGGGTCCAGGAGAAGAGTAAGAGATGCACTGGCGTAGATCTTTAGCTGTCTTATCCTCTCCAAACCTGGTGTCAAACAGGCCCGGGGTGTCAATGACAGCAACCTGTTGCCCACCCACTGTGGCTTTGCCCTTAGAACAGTCTACAGTCATAGACTCGGCACAGAACTTTGATTCAAAGCATTGTCGTCCTAGAATGGTGTTTCCAGTGGCACTCTTCCCACTTCCAGTCTTCCCCACCATCACTATCCTCAGCTCTGCATTATTTCTTCTGCTTGATCCTGTGTAGAAGAATGAGGGACACTGAATAAGATCATCAGGTCGTGCATACATTGTACATCATTCAACTTTAACAACGATGGGGCAGAAGACAAACCATTCAAAATAAATTAATTCAGTCAAGTGCATCTCTGACTTTCTTGCAATGATCCAATGTAGCTTCAGTATACTGTTCTGTTAGCCACTTAAGGTAAAGGTCAGCAGTTGTTCTCAACAGCCCTCTCCCTCACTACAATGTACAATTCAAGAAGTTACTCAGTATTGTAAGGCTCAAACATTGGATTTATCTACATTGAGCAACTCTATTTGGTCCATTTGTGGTTTACAACTCAAATTCTGATACAAGTTATATTTGTCTGCTGCCAAAAATAATTCTTCAAATATCGACTACATAATCCCAGCACATGTCTGAATGAATGAGAAAGAAAATTATTGAGCATAGATATATAGTAAGAGGTATGATAGTTTATAAGATAGAAAATATATTTTTTTCATAACAGCAGTACATTATTGTTACAGAAAATTAGATTCATCCATGATCATTGTAAAATGATAACATGGATGCAGCATCATGACTTACGTAAGTTGGTGGCCATGTTTGGGTTAAAAAGTACCTAGTAGATACAGCAGCTGAAGTGAAGACTCAGAGTTCAGAGTGTTTGCTCCTGTTGCTGCTTTTATCATGGCCAAATGCACCAAACCTCACCCACAAATAGCTGCATGACTCTCAATGAAAGTGAAAATAAAGGTATTGTGCTTGTTACAGTGACAGAGGGATTTTTTCATAGATGGGGGAAACCACATATTGATCCAGTGGCCAACCTGTTCAGCACCGTCTGCATAGTGACGAAAGTGAAACGCATTTTACAACTCGCACCATAGAGCTCTACTTCAACAAATAAAGTCAGCTTCATCATTTTCTTCAGGAATAAAAAAGATGATAGATTGTGATTGTTTTTTTTTTTTTAAATATTTTTTATTTATCAAAAGCAGGTCACTGACAAAGAGTACGTACAAAAATACAGAGATATATAATACATAGATTGTGATTGTAGTTCTGATAAATTGTAGTTCTGATAAATATACAACTGTTATTTTATATTTCATATGTTCCTGTGTGTGAGAGCCACTGGTTCATCCACCTCGATCTAATACCACTCATTGGAAAATCCTCCAAAAACAGCTTCCTGTAATTCCTGTAACTCATGACAATACACAACCAGGAGAGGGAGGAAGGGGACTTGAATCTACTTAATTCAACTTAAACAATGATGGGAAAAGGCAGTGGTGAACCATCACTGTTAGAGTTGAGACTTCAGCTCAGCCAAAACTTAACAGACACACCATTTTGCTCTGGATAAGCAGCAGGCTGCCAGGTAGCTTGTGACAACAGCAGGTACATCCCTTTGAATGTACAGCTCTATTTAAACATAAATATAAATTCATCATGGCTATTTTTCAATAATACATTTTTTATATGTTGAATTCTCATTCTTCTTACCTGTCTTTGTAATATAAAAAGAAATCAGACATTATCCTCCATATGCCAGCAAAAGAAATCATTAGGCAGCCTTTGTCAGAGCTTGGACTTCAGCTCAGCCAACTTAACAGACATGCCATTTTTGTCCCAGTGTGTACTTGTTGTATGTTAAGCCCTGTAGAGAGCAGCAAACAACACTCAGTGATAGCAGAATAGGTCATGTTTTCCTAGAGCTGTATGAGACATACTGATACTTGTATTAAGCAGGAGAGAATTGTAATTGAATCTGTTGGTGTACAGTCCATTTGGATAAGTGTGTTTGATATTAAGAGGTGTAAGACAATGAATAATTTTGAGTTTCATTTTATTGTTCTCTGTTTCAGTAGTAGAGTTAGCACACACACAGTCACATGTAGCATTTATCCCCAGTATTATTTATTGACATTACCAACACAGCTCTGTGTTGTACTTAAGATTCAAGTGTGTGAAATTTGTTGTCTGACGAGACGTGGGAAGTTATTGTGGTTAGACTAATTATGCTTTACATTTTGTCAAAGTAGGTATTTGATTAGAATGTTAGACAGGACATGCTGAGGGGTTTTCCATTGTAAAATGGCTGTATGCACGAATAGCCTCATGTCTCACAATGAAAGTGAAACTAAAGCTCTTTGTGCTTGTTTCAGTTACAGAAGGATCTTTTTAAGAGATGGGGAAAAATACATACTGGCCAAAACGGCCAACTTGTTCAGTATTGTCGAGTGATGATGATTTGTAATATTTATGAGCTTGTTCAGAGTCATTTATTTGAATGTAGGACACCTGTAAGTACTCTGCTTATTTTCCAGGCCCTTGTTTGTTATCTGCTCTCAACAAACATTCCTCTCCCCTACTTCACCATTACTACAAAATGGCAGCAGTTTCCTGTGACTGCAGACACTCTGCTGCACAAAGCAACACAAAGTTCCTCCTCCCATTTACAAGAAATGACAGCAGTTCTTTTAAGGTCCACATGATACTGTGAGCTGCTTCACCTTTCAAATGAAAATGAAACAGCAGGGTTAAAATGTGTCCACGTTTAGATGCATTTGGTTGAATGTTTTCAGGGTTCGCAACAGCTACTATGCAGTTTGATTGAGAGTAACTTAATGTATTTATGTGATGGAAAACAAAACACCTGCTCATGTCAGTGATGTAATGCTCATTTTGCCATTCTTATTCTTATACCAGGGAGTTTGTGAGAAAAAAAGCTGCTCTATGAAAAATAACAGTTGTTGGTTAGCATTTCCTGATCTACAGTTGTTTAAATGAATTGGATGCTCAGGGGAATCCACAACTACCTCAGTGTAAAACTCACACTCCTGAAAAGGCCTGACATGTGACCTTTGAACTCTTGATAGTTAATAATTACTCTGACAAAGGTTTCGTCTTCCATCATCTTTATTTCATGTTTCTTCTTGAGTTGCGTCATCAACAGAGCCAGTGAACTTATGCCCAGCAAGACAACAAATCATATAATAAATGCATTTGCAAACAGCTACAGATGTATTGTGTTAGTAAAAGAAAATAACTATTAGTCTGCAGAAACAAAATGCAGTGGTTGAATGACAATCAAAACAAAAACTTTGGATTCAATCTATGGAAAAGCCTTGAGTTATGATGTGATATTTAAAGTTTAATTAATAGACCAACTTGTTATAATGTCAGATGTTGCCCTACACACCACATTTCTCTTCCTTCACAATCCAAAGAATCTTGTGGAAACAACAGTAGATGGCAACGTTACACTATGATGTGAGTGACTAACATGCAGTGTAGAGCTCAACTTAAGCAAATAAAATTAG
The DNA here is from genome assembly GCA_039737535.1 of Lagodon rhomboides. Classification (NCBI taxonomy): domain Eukaryota; kingdom Metazoa; phylum Chordata; class Actinopteri; order Spariformes; family Sparidae; genus Lagodon; species Lagodon rhomboides. Next base: position 12,947,581 of record CM077789.1, on the reverse strand, counting down.
CTTCATCACTTATTCAGATAATTAAAAAAAGAAATTGTGATTGTAGTTCTGGGATATTATTATTTTCCTTATTTCATATCATATGTTCCTGTGTGTGGGAGCCACTGGTTCAACCATCTGGATCTAGGAACACTCAGTAGTAAAGGCTCCAGTCTTACAGTTCCTTTTATCTCATAAAATGACACAACGACGCTCAGCTTTGGCTCTGGCCGCTTCTTCATGCCTGCGTTGCACCCTGTTTCTTTCCTCTTGCAGTGCTCTCTCATGATCTTCCTTCATTCTTTGCATCATGTTGGCCATCTCTCTTTCTCTCTCTCCTCTCTCTTTCTCTCGCTCTCTTTCTCTCTCTTCCCTCTCCTTCCGTCTTTCCTCATTCATCTCCAGCTTTATCCACTTCATCTCCTCTTCTCTCTGTTTCTTCTCCCTCTCTCTCTCAGCCTGGAGTTGCTGATTCATTTTCTTCATGGCTTCTTCATATTTTTTCTGAAGTTTTCGCTCTACTTCCTCTTTTTCTTTTCGTATTTCCTCTTCTTTCTCTTTTAGGATGCGTTTTTTCTCCACCTCGAGTTTCCTCTCGGCCTCTTGGAACATCTCGTTGGTGTAGTGGCTTCCTCCGTTCTTCTGGGTTATATGTCTGATCTTCTGGAGCAGCTCAGTGACCTGAGAGGGATCCTTTGTCTTATTGTTGAAGACATGGTACTGGCCGTTACATCTGGCCACAAGCTGTTGAAGATTTTTACTTTTACCCAAGAAGTCCTCAATAGGGCTGTCTTCAAGATCGTCACCACCAGTAAAGAGAACCATGCTGTATTTGTCTGCTGCTTGGCCAAAGATTTCTTGAATCTTTTGCACCGTCTGCATTTCCTCAGCAGTGTATCTCCCCAGCCTGATGTTCACAAGGAACACATGGGGTCCAGGAGAAGCATAAGAGATGCACTGGCGTAGATCTTTAGCTGTCTTATCCTCTCCAAACCTGGTGTCAAACAGGCCCGGGGTGTCAATGACAGCAACCTGTTGCCCACCCACTGTGGCTTTGCCCTTAGAACAGTCTACAGTCATAGACTCGGCACAGAACTTTGATTCAAAGCATTGTCGTCCTAGAATGGTGTTTCCAGTGGCACTCTTCCCACTTCCAGTCTTCCCCACCATCACTATCCTCAGCTCTGCATTATTTGTTCTGCTTGATCCTGTGTAGAAGAATGAGGGACACTGAATAAGATCATCAGGTCGTGCATACATTGTACATCATTCAACTTTAACAACGATGGGGCAGAAGACAAACCATTCAAAATAAATTAATTCAGTCAAGTGCATCTCTGACTTTCTTGCAATGATCCAATGTAGCTTCAGTATACTGTTCTGTTAGCCACTTAAGGTAAAGGTCAGCAGTTGTTCTCAACAGCCCTCTCCCTCACTACAATGTACAATTCAAGAAGTTACTCAGTATTGTATGGCTCAAACATTGGATTTATCTACATTAAGCAACTCTATTTGGTCCATTTGTGGTTTACAACTCAAATTCTGATACAAGTTATATTTGTCTGCTGCCAAAAATAATTCTTCAAATATCGACTACATAATCCCAGCACATGTCTGAATGAATGAGAAAGAAAATTATTGAGCATAGATATATAGTAAGAGGCATGATAGTTTATAAGATAGAAAATATATTTTTTTCATAACAGCAGTACATTATTGTTACAGAAAATTAGATTCATCCATGATCATTGTAAAATGATAACATGGATGCAGCATCATGACTTACGTAAGTTGGTGGCCATGTTTGGGTTAAAAAGTACCTAGTAGATACAGCAGCTGAAGTGAAGACTCAGAGTTCAGAGTGTTTGCTGCTGTTGCTGCTTTTATCATGGCCAAATGCACCAAACCTCACCCACAAATAGCTGCATGACTCACAATGATAGTGAAAATAAAGGTATTGTGCTTGTTACAGTGACAGAGGGATTTTTTCATAGATGGGGGAAACCACATATTGATCCAGTGGCCAACCTGTTCAGCACCGTCTGCATAGTGACGAAAGTGAAACGCATTTTACAACTTGCACCATAGAGCTCTACTTCAACAAATAAAGTCAGCTTCATCATTTTCTTCAGGAATAAAAAAGATGATAGATTGTGATTGTTTTTTTTTTTTAAATATTTTTTATTTATCAAAAGCAGGTCACTGACAAAGAGTACGTACAAAAATACAGAGATATATAATACATAGATTGTGATTGTAGTTCTGATAAATTGTAGTTCTGATAAATGTACAACTGTTATTTTATATTTCATATGTTCCTGTGTGTGAGAGCCACTGGTTCATCCACCTCGATCTAATACCACTCATTGGAAAATCCTCCAAAAACAGCTTCCTGTAATTCCTGTAACTCATGACAATACACAACCAGGAGAGGGAGGAAGGGGACTTGAATCTACTTAATTCAACTTAAACAATGATGGGAAAGAGGCAGTGGTGAACCATCACTGTTAGAGCTGAGACTTCAGCTCAGCCAAAACTTAACAGACACACCATTTTGCTCTGGATAAGCAGCAGGCTGCCAGGTAGCTTGTGACAACAGCAGGTACATCCCCTTGAATGTACAGCTCTGTTTAAACCTACCTTGATATTAATTCATCATGGCTATTTTTCAATAATACATTTTTATATGTTGAATTCTCATTCTTCTTACCTGTCTGTATAATATAAAATAAATCAGACATTATCCTCCATATACCAGCAAAAGAAATCATTAGTTGGCACTTATTTCAAACTGCAGGACACGCTGCACTCATTGTTCACTCTGTGAAATGTAACTGATCTGGTTTGTGGCACTTTGATTCGAACCTACCGTAACGATGTTGTGTCTAGCCTGTCATGTCCGTGTAGGGACATTCCAGGGAGTTTGTGAGAAACAAACTGTACTTGTTAAACTCTATTGGACAGTTGTTATCATCAAGGTGTTCACAACTAGTTCAGTATAAAACTCTAGTTTTATGACAAAGTATTGACATGTGAGCCTTGAACTTGTTAATAAGTACTCTGACAGGTTTAGTCTTATATCAAGTCTTTTATTTCACATTTGTTCTTGAGGTGCATCATCGTCATAACCCATGAAATTAATTATTTTGATGAGAAATTGTGACCAACAGGTAAAAAGAAATAATGTAAGTATTTGCAAACAGTTACACAATCAGTGAGCGAGTAAAATAGAATAACTATTAGTCTGCAGAAACCAAAATGCAGTGTTTGAATGACAAACACAATATAATACAATTCATTAACTGGGAAAAAAACCTGGAGTTCTGATCTGAAAAATATAAATCAAATGTTTCCCTTCACACCACATTTCTCTTCATTCTGTATAAACATTCTGTGGAAAGAACATGAGATGGCGGTGTGAGCCTATGATGTGTAAAGGACGAGGTGTCCATTATGAGGAATTAATGGACGATGTGGAGGTCTGAATCAATGGATTTTACGGAGGCTCCTGATAATAGACACTTCAAAGGGCATTATCCCACTAATATCATGGTCACTTGGCAAAGAAAAAAACATTTAAAACAATTTGTGTGTATTTTCATGTGTTTTGTGATCAAATATAGAGGTTTTTCGCAAGTAGTAAGTCTGTGTCCCTGGTAGCACCTGAGAGTTTGTGTATTCATAGCACCACTCTGTGTTACACTGACGTACTACACTTCGTGTTTTATACAAGAGTTTAGATTTTTTTTAATTTGATTTATTTCAAGCAATGAGGCGTCTGCAGCCAGCTGATGCCAGCACTACTCATTTTAGATACAGACTATAGCGCATTGATTTAGACCTGTAACCAGACTGTTTCACTGGAGGTTTCAATATACATCCAAATTTAATTGACACCCTCCAGCCAATCAGAATTGAGTATTCACCCACACCATGGTATAAGAGTGACTAACATGCAGTACATAGCTCGACTTCAACAAATATAAGTAGCTTAATCACTCGGTTAATTCAAAACATAAAAAAGTAGATCATGATTGCAGATCGCTCTTTGATTTTGTATGTATATTTTATATGTTCCTTTGTGTGGCAGCTTCTGGGGGGTTCCTCTGTGTTTCAACAACCTGGATTCAGGACCGCTCACTTAAAAAGTTTCGAAATTCCACGTACAATTCCTCCAACAACTTTAATCAGAGGATCAAATAAATCTTTGTCCTCAGCTTCGGCTCTGGCCTCTCTCTCAAACCTGACCTGCACCCTGTCTCTTTCCTCTCTCACTGCTTTCTCTTGCTCTTCCTGCATTCTCTTCATCATGATGTTTCTCTCTCTTTCTCTGTCCTCTCTCTCTCGTTCTCTCTCTCTTTCTCTCTCTTCCCTCTCCCTCCGTCTTTCCTCATTCATCTCCAGCTTCATCCTCTCCATCTCCTCCTCTCTCTCTTTCTTCTCCCTCTCTCTCTCAGCCTGGAGTTGCTCATTCATTTTCTTCATGGCTTCTTCATATTTTTTCTGTAATTTGCGCTCTACTTCCTCTTTTTCTTTTCGAATTTTCTCTTCTTTCTCTTTTAGGATGCGTTGTTTCTCCTCTTCGAGTTTCCTCTCGGCCTCTTGGAACATCTCGTTGGTGTAGTGGCTTCCTCCGTTCTTCTGGGTTATATGCCTGATCTTTTGGAGCAGCTCAGTGACCTGAGTGGGATCCTTTGTGTTATTGTTGAAGACATGGTACTGGCCGTTACATCTGGCCACAAGCTGTTGAAGATCTTCGCTTTCATTCAAGAAGTCCTCGATAGGGCTGTCAAGTAGGTCACCACCAGTAAAGAGAACCATGCTGTATTTGTCTGCTGCTTGGCCAAAGATTTCTTGAATCTTTTGCACCGTCTGCATTTCCTCAGCAGTGTATCTCCCCAGCCTGATGATCACAAGGAACACATGGGGTCCAGGAGAAGAGTAAGAGATGCACTGGCCTAGATCTTTAGCTGTTTTAACCTCTTCAAACCTGTTGTCAAACAGGCCCGGGGTGTCAATGACAGCAACCTGTTGCCCACCCACTGTGGCTTTGCCCTTAGAACAGTCTACAGTCATAGATTTGGCACAGAACTTTGATTCAAAGCATTGTCGTCCTAGAATGGTGTTTCCAGTGGCACTCTTCCCACTTCCAGTCTTCCCCGCCATCACTATCCTCAGCTCTGCATTATTTGTTCTGCTTGATCCTGTGTAGAAGAATGAGGGACACTGAATAAGATCATCAGGCCGTGCATACATTTTACATCACTCAACTTAAACAACGATGGGGCAGAAGACAAACCATTCAAAATAAATTAATTCAGTAGTGTGAAAGGTAAACTGAAAGGTGGAAACCTGTCCAGACCAAATTACCCTCACAACACTGTGCAATTCAGGAAGTTACTCAGTATTGTCAGGGTCAAACATTGGATTTATGTACATTGAGCAACTCTATTTGGTCCATTTGTGGTTTACATCTCAAATTTTGATACAAGTTATATTTGTCTGCTCCCAAAAATAATTCTTCAAATATCGACTACATAATCCCAGCACATGTCTGAATGAATGAGAAAGAAAATAATTGAGCATAGACATACAGTAAGAGACATGATAGTTTATAAGATAGAAAATACATTTTATCATTACAGCAGTACATTATTGTTACAGAAAATTAGATACAGCCATGATCACTCTAAAATGATAACATGGATGCAGCATCATGACTTACCTAAGTTTGTGGCCATGTTTGGGTTAAAGAGTACCGAGTAGATACAGCAGCTGAAGTGAAGACTCAGAGTTCAGAGTGTCTGCTCCTGCTGCTGCTTTTATAATGGCTAAATGCACCAAACCCCACCCACAAATAGCTGCATGACTCACAATGAAAGTGAAACTAAAGGTATTGTGCTTGTTACAGTGACAGAGGTACTTTTTTCATAGATGGAGGAAACCACAAACTGATCCAACGGCCAACCTGTTCAGCAGTTTGCCTGGTGATGAAAGTGAAACACATTTTACAACTCGCACCATAGAGCTCTACTTCAACAAATAAAATCGGCTTCATCATTTTATGAGAGAAAGAAAAAAAAGATTGTGATTGTAGTTCTGATAAATGTACAATTATTATTTCATATTTTATATGTTCCTGAGTGTGGGAGCCACTGGTTCAATCACCTGGATCTAAGACCACTCACTAGAAAATGCTCCAAAAACAGCTTCCACTCCCTTTATCTCATGACATTACACAACCAGGAGAGGGAGGAAGGACACTTGAATGTATTTCAATCTACTTAAACAATGATCAGAGAGAGGCAGTGGTGAACCATCACTATTAGAGCTGAGACTTCAGTTTAGCCAAAGCTTAACAGATAGGCTGCCAGGTAGCTTGTGACAACAGCAGGTACAGCCTCTTGAATGTACAGCTCTGTTTAAACCTACCTTAATATAAATTCATCATGGCTATTTATAAGAAATTGTGACCAACAGATAGACAGAAATAATGTAAGTATTTGCAAACAGTCACACAATCAGTGAGTGAGTAATTAATGAAACCAAAACAAACACAGTTTGCTCACCATTATATGAGTTACTCATTACTTATTATGGACAGTTCAGCCAGTTGACACTTAAATTACCCACTTTTTAATTTACAAGTGTAAGCTCCTTGCTGCAGCTTGTGTGTTACAAGCACCACCGTGTGGGTACACTGAAGGACTACACTTTGTGTTGTATACAAGACATTCAGATTTGATTTATTTCAAGCATTGAGGTGAAGATTGTGATTGTAGTTCTGTCTGTGATTTTGTATTTATTTTATATGTTCCTCTGTATAGCAGCCTCTGGGGCGTTCTTCTGTGTTCAACCACCTAGATTGGGGGCCACTCACTTAAAAAGACTCCCAAGCGCTCTCCCTAGCATAAGGTCGGCAACTTTCGTCAGAGGATATAATATATTCATGTCCTCAGCTTCGTCTCTGGCCTCTCTCTCAAATCTGCACCATGTTTCTTTGCCTGCTCATTGCTCTCTCATGCTCTTCCCTCATTCTATTATTCATGATGTATCTCTCTCTTCCTCTGTCCTCTCTCTCTCTCTCTCTCTCTCTTTCTCTATCTCTGTCTCTCTTTTCCGTCTCCCTCTGTATTTTCTCCTCTTGCAGTGCTCTCTCATGATCTTCCTTCATTCTTCATGTTGGCCATCTCCCTTTCTCTCTCTCCTCTTTCTCTCTCTTCCCTCTCCTTCTGTCTTTCCTCATTCATCTCCAGCTTCATCCTCTTGATCACCTTCTTTGTCTCTTTCCTCTCCCTCTCTCTATCAGCCTGGAATTGCTCATTCATTTTCTTCATGGCTTCTTCATATTTTTTCTAAAGTTTTCGCTCCACTTCCTCTTTTTCTTTTCGAATTTCCTCCTCTTTCCCTTTTAGGATGCGTTGTTTCTCCTCCTCGAGTTTCCTCTCGGCCTCTCGGAACATCTTGTTGGTGTAGTGGCTTCCTCCGTTCTTCTGGGTTATATGTCTGATCTTCTGGAGCAGCTCAGTGGCCTGAGAGGGATCCTTTGTCTTATTGTTGAAGACATGGTACTGGCTGTTACATCTGGCCACAGGCTGTTGAAGATCTTTGCTTTTACTCAGGAAGTCCTCGATAGGGCTGTCTGAGAACCATGCTGTATTTGTCTGCTGCTTGGCCAAAGATTTCTTGAATCTTTTCCACCGAAAATCAGAGTTCTTAACTCATCACCAGTAATAAAATGAAGTGCAGAATGATACACTGCATCAAGCTGCTTCAACGTTGAGAGAGCAGCATACATGTAGAAGACATCCGCATAATCTAGAGCAGGTAAAAAAGTGGCCTGAACAAGTTGTTTTATTACAATTTCAGTAAAACAAGCTCTGTTACGATAAAAGAATGATAATTTACTCTTCAGTTTTTTAGTTAGTTAGGAGATATGAATTTTAAAAGACATCTTATCATCTATCCAGATGCCCAGATATTTTTAATTGGAAACCCTTTCAATAGGAGTCCCATTCAATGTAGAGATACGACTTTCTGTAAGAAAAGAAGGTGACAATCTTGTGAACAACAAGCATTTTGTCTTTTTGGGATCAAGAAATAATTTAAGGTCAGTCAGAGCTTGCTCTATAATGTGAAAATCAGACTGAGGGTTTTTAAGAGCTAGATCAGCAGAGTGGGCGACTGAATAGATGATAGTGTCATCAGCATACTGATGAATTGTTCTATTTGCATTTCCAATACTAAAATCATGAATATAAAGAGTAAATAAAATAGGGCCTAAGATGGATCCTTGAGGAACCCCTTTTAATACACTTTAAAAATTTGACTGATAACCATTGGCGAGCACAGCTTGAAATCTGTCTGATAAATAGTTTTTGAACCAATTAAGGGATTTCCTGTCAAAACCAATGGTTTCAAGGCGCTTTAAAAGTAATGAGTGGTCCACTGTGTCAAATGCCTTAGATACGTCAACAAAAAGAGCAGTACAGACCACAGACCATTAGTAGCAGCTAGTAGTAAAAGTTGTGGATCCAACTGATCGGCACCAGTAGACTTTTTAGGACCAATGCCACACAGGGCTTCAAATACTTCATGACCAGAGAAGGGCCTACTTCAAACACATTGTTCTGTTGTGTGCCAATAATCGATTATTGTTTTCTGTTTTTTCAGAGAGGGGGGGCCCCTGGACCCCTGTCTCAAAGTCCAGGTTCTCCCTTACTATCTTCCGAAGTGGTTGAAGAAAACCATCTCATTCTTCCTTAAGCCTCTGGTGAGTCTTTGAGGAAGAATAACAACAAAAATATACAGATACTAAATACGAATAAATGATTATTTACAAATAGCCATAGGAAAACTTTACTGTGCTACCAGATGCACTACCACTGAACCTAATGAAAACAATTATAATTTGCAGGTTTTCTCTCGTTGACTTTGTCTCTCTTTACATAAGAGACATTTTTTTTACAACACAAAGCGTAGTTCTGACTTCACGGCTACTATGTGAAGAGATTGGCCAAAAGAAAAGTGAAATCACATAGAATTATTTAAAATATAGATACTAAACTCTTGGTCATAATGTACTTTATTATACAGATTATAAAGCTAGGCATGATCCTCAGTATGCCAGCAAAAGAGTTAATGAGTCAGCTTTTGTCAGTCTGCTGCTTATCAGACTTGAGATTCTGTATCTGCCCCCTCTGCAAAACAAACGGTGAAAGACCGTTTACAAGAAATGGCAGCCCTTCTGTCAAACTGCAGCACACAGTGCACGCATTGTTCTCCGCATGGAATGAAACTGGAACTACATTTGTTTGAAATGGACTATGGTACTATAATCAGAATATACTGTAACAGTGTTTTATCTAGACCAAGTGTGACATTTGTGAAAAAAATAAGCCTCCAGTGAGTTCTCTTCTTTACTGACATGTGTAAACTAACAGACATACAATTCTTCCTCAGGGACAGTGAGCATGTTCTTGGTTTGATTAATTAGTTGCAGTGTGATTTAACGCCTATGCTTGTCTTTTGCAGGCTCCCCGTATTGCTTCCGTCTGCAACGCTCTCTGTGGAGTTGGGTGAGAAAGGAATTTCTTCATTTGTGCTCGAGCTTTTATTTCTAACAGATTGTATGAAATGGATAAACGAACAAAACATACTAATTCTTTCTCTGCCTTGTTTTTTAGATCGGTTGTAGATCAGTGGAAGCATCAAAGTGCTGTTGAGGTACCGCTACTGTCAGCTAATGATGCTTGCGCGTGTATGAATGTACACAGGTAAAATCGAATGCTCTTGTGTTTTCAACAGGACTACATCCATGAAACGATTGCAGAGTGGAGAAGATGCAACATAGACGTGCTACTGTGCCCTGCTCTCGGACCGGCCTTCAATTTCTTATACTGTGGCAAACTTTCCTGTATGATACCCTGAACAGTTATGTGTGTTGTACCTGACCTTTGTGAATGATTAGATCAGAGAGCTGTAGATATAGTTGTGTCTATCTTTATCTCAGCACTGTAGGTTATCACATTTATTACTGTACAGAACAGCAGCAATATAACCCAGTGTAGCACATTGAACATTGACCAACCAATTAAAAACATTATGTCCTTTCAGGTGCCAGCTCTCCCATGATACTTTACAATCTCCTCAACTTTCCTGCGGGTGTGGTTCCTGTTTCCACGGTAACAGCAGAGGATGAGGAGAAGCTCAAGCACTATAAGGGCAATTATCAGGACCACTGGGACAAGGTCTTCAAACAGGTAAGAAAACGTGCCAGCGAGAGTTGAAGTCATCTGCACAAATAGTTGCACTGAGCTACTGTCGACCACAAGGGGGAGCAAAGAGCATGAAACATTTAAACTGATCACAGTTTTACTGTATTTAACCAGCTGCCTGGTCAACCTGCTCTTTCAAGATGACAGATACGATACATTGGATGAGATAAAGATAAATTAAAGCTGCAAACCCATATCACATATGAAAAGCTGGAACCAGTATTTTCTTTTTCAACTTACAATTCATTTTCAGTCGTTTCAGCTGTACATTGGAAAGCACCTTTTGAAAGGGGGCCGAAAATTCAAAGAAGAAGAAAATGAGTTGTTAAATGAGTAAAGTTGTGTTAAGACTAAAGTGAAAAGTCCTGGCCTTGTTCATTAAGAATAGTTAAATATTGTTTTCAGTGTACAATAGATTCATGTCAGTAAACTCTTTTAATAACATTATCAATAAATAGCTGCTATTAGCCTTTGGCTGATATTGGATATGATCAAGTATCGCAATATTTGCCATCTAATGCAATATTTTTCACAATATCGAATATGAAACAGCTCTGTGGTTCCTCACCTGAAAGGAACTGCTCTGACTGTATTTTAACTTTTAATTTTGATTGAGTTCAGTGTTAATTCACACCTGGCCGGCCCTTTAAAGCTTAGAGGGAAGAAAAACCAGTAACGGACTAGCTGCACCTAATATTGCAGCTTATTCTGCTATGTTTGCAAATCATTCTTTGCTCTAAAGTTTTAATTTAAAAGCGCGTATTAAATATTATTTTATTATGTTGTATGTGTTGCTGAAAAGGGAGAAGTAAAGAAGTCAACAGCATATCAACCTGTCAGTCTTTTATTCTTCCATATTATTCATACTATTGTGTATTGCGATATCTGGGCAGGACAATGTCGTGATATATAATTTTGGGTATTGCCCAAACCTTTGCTGTTATTTCTAATTACAAAATTCAGCTTACATGGATTATGATACAAGGGGCCTCCCCACTCCTAGGAGCAAGAAACCCACGACCGATGGCGTGGTTGTGGTTCCTTTGTCATTTTGTAGATGTTTTGCTGTGTGCCTTTGTGGTTGTTAAGTGTGTTTTTCTGGTCCTTTCATGTCTCTATGTGGATGTTTTTCACCACTTTGTAGTCATTTTGTGTCTTGTGTTGCATTTTCTTCAAGGTAATTTTGTGTCCGTCAATGTTATGACTTTCCAACAAGAAAGGTTAACAGTCCCTTAAGACAGAGGCCTGTTCAGTGATCTATCTGTGGTGTGGCCCTGCTGTTGCACGGAACTGTATGTTCCTCTCTGTCAACCCAAGCTTCAGTCTCAGGCCGTTTGAGTAAACCCTAAAACAGTAGTTCCACAGTTGGTCAGTAGGTGGAGGCAGAACACTGTGGTGGTTCTGGTTACAGACTGTTGACTGACTGGATCCTGTGTTTGGTGACAGGCTGTGTCTGGAGGAGAGGGTCTGCCCGTGGCGGTGCAGTGTGTCGCCCTGCCCTGGCAGGATGAGCTCTGCCTGCGCTTCATGAAGGAAGTGGAACAACTGGTCAAACAGAACAAAAAGTAAAGCCTTGAGGCCACAGGTGGGGCTGCTTACTCCCAGGAGCTCAGATTAACTTTGCTTTGAGTTAACTAATGAATGTGAAAACACAAACAGTAAGCCAGTGATGACGCTAGTCTGAAGTAGTAATAACTGCACATAACACAAGATAAGGTAAGCCTTAATTAATTCCTTGAAGGAAATTCAGGAACACAAAACGACACTCCTGTACAAGGAAATGAAAAGTGATTAAAGGTTAACACAATTAATGTTGCTTTTTACTGTAAAAGGTAGTTGAGTACTTGAAATCTTGAATATTTTGAGTTTCCTTCCCGTGCTCTTTAAGGATGAACTCAGTTGTTTTCTGCTCTTTGATTTTTATTTTTTTGTTTTTCTGTAAGAGATTTTATGGTGCTATTCATGTTTATTGGTTCAGGTTCACACTTTTTCTCTACTTGTCAACTTATGAAATGAGTCTTTGTTCTCCTTTTGCTACACCTAATATTTTCATAGCACGAAAAGCAACTGCAATGTTTTAAAAAAATGTAATCCACGTCAACAACACAACAAGAGGCTCCGCAAATCACATGAGGAAAGTGTTTAAAATTAGGATTTATAATGAATATAGAAAACTATTGTCTCCTCAATCATTTAACTGTTTTCTGTCATATGATAATAAGAATGAAATAAAGTAACTGATTTCTCATATGAGGATCCACTGCTGTCATTTGTTTCCACAACAGGAATGTTGTCACCTGTGACCCACCGTGAACAGGTCAGACGTGATCCTCTGTTCCTTCCTCTGCATTTTGTTATCCGATATTTACGAAAATGTAAAACCTGTACAGTAAACCCGTTTGTCATTGAATATTTAATGAGCTGAGTTTATAAAGTGTGGTACGCCATCAAGTCATCGCGCATAAAAACCTTATTTCTTTCCCTCCGTCCTCATCCTCCACCTCTCCCTCTCTATCACTGTGCCACAGATGAGCGCAGATCATTTTCATTCTTTTGTGAGTGATTGTTGCACTCACGCCGTAGCAGGAAACAGAAAAGAGATAAAGGTGACTAATGACACATGGCGCCTCCATCTACAAGGCCAGCGCACCGTGTCGTCATATTGTGATTACCCTGTGCTATTGTAAATATGTGTTTCTGTTGGGTTTACATAAATTTACATATGTTTCAAAACTCTCCTGGGATGGGAAACCATTAGGGACAATGTTAGCATTTTCCATTACAATCACCCACGTTTGCACTGCTGTCTCATTGAATGGAAATGGCCGTGTGCGCGCGGCAGAGGAAGGAGGGCACATTAGGCGAGGAGGAGAGCTGGAATTGAGAGGTTGTTCTTAGCATTATCTGTGGCACATAGAGAGAGAGTGTGTGGCTCTTGCTGTGCCACTCAGTCAGGGAGCATTAAGCTTTAAGAGGCAGTGAAGAGACTCAGGTCTTCAGAGGGAACTTGACATTGTTCATAAATCCCTCAGGATCTGAGACAGAGGCAATGACAGATACACACACACACACACACACACACACACACACACATGCACAAAGTCAGCCTTCAAAATTGGCCCATTAAATACATTTAACAATTTGCCAATCGCGTAGTGTTTTATCAATTTATATTTTGTAGCACTTTAAAAAAACATGACAGGTAATCAAAGCAAAAGTGCTATGTAGTGCAAAAGAATATTTATCAGTTTGCCAAATAGCTGTATGAACAAAAAAAATCTGTATTCAAAGGAAAAAGGGTGAAATCCTAATGTAATCCCAATTTATTTACACAAAACACAATACTAGCATAAAACACATTTGTCACTTTTGTAAACCTATAATAAAGATTTGATGTGTCTGAATGTAATTGAAAATGTTATAGAGAGGCAAAGACACGCCCCATCTGGTGGACTACTGTGGTACTTTATTATAGGACAGCCAGCAAAACATTTACATTTTACAGACGCTTTTTCTCCAAAGCGACTTACAGTAATTCACACAATTATACACTGACGGTGGTGGCTGCCATGCAAGGTGCCAGCCAGCACATCAGGAGCAGTTTGGGGTTCAGTATCTTGCCCACGGACACTTTGACATGCAGACCAGGGGAGTCGAACCACCCACCTTCCGATAACAAGACGCTGGCACTACCCCCTGAGCCACAGTCGCTTGTTAATAATGTTTATGACATCAACAATACATCTCTTCTCATAAACGAATAAACTTTTTTCTGAATGGGAACAAATTTGTGACATGAACCCACAATCCCATTTTGTCAGCCCTATTTACATATTAGCTAGAATGGCACTTAGTAGAGCGCATACCTCCGCCAACAGTCATCTTTAATTCAATCAAGCCTAGTCTAGTATCAACCTCGATAGTCCTGTATCACTCCAAATTTTAAGCCAACCATAACTGTTCACCTGATCTAGGGTCTGCAGTAAATTGTACTCACTCATAGATACCAGCCACCTTAATACGCCGAATATTTTTCATCAAGACCCATGCATCGTTCCCTGAGCAATTAACGAAAATGTAGAAAAACACCTTATCGCACAATGTTAAAGAAAGTGAGAAACAAATTCTTGGATCCGTCCCATTATCCGGATCTGCACCAAAGTTAATGAGATCTATTCTGGGACGAGATTCATCCTCCATCCAAGTTTCGTGGGAAATCCGTTCAGTTGTTTTTGTGTAATCCTGCAGACAAACCAACACACAGACGTGGGCACCAACATAACCACCTTGGCAGAGGTAATGAGGGCTCATTCACTGGTAATAAAGGAGAGTGCGCTGTTTATTTGGTTGTGTGTGAGAGCTGCATGTGTGCATAAAAGATCAAATTTGAAAGCATTGCTACTACTGTCGATCCCACTTACAGTCAACACAGATTTCTGCAGACGTTTGCAACCTTTTATCTAAAATGTTCTTAATGTCACGATGTAGTTGTGATGCTATGAATAATATCCAGGATTTTCGCGCAAAAGCAAAAGTAAGACGGTGTAATGGAAGAGTTTGAGAAGTAGGATGTTGAGGGCATCTGGCCAAAGCTCAGCCTGTTGTAATCATGCAGCAGAACCATCCAAACGCCCCGGCAGGCCAAAGTGCTCTTCTCATGTAACGTCTCATTGATAAGAGCAGCAAACACCTCATTTACAGGAACCTTAGACTATAAGATCAGGTACTTTAAAAGCAATCCTAACACATTCAGACCCTGCCTGTGTGCCAGCAAATAAAACACCTTGATATCGCCCCAACTAAACTAGGATGATTCTGTCTTAATGTCCCATTTCAGGGACCAAGGAGCCCATAGTCTTTATGGCTCCACAGAATTGCAGGTAGTAATGTTTGACACAGCAGGGCTCCTGCCTTTCAGATGATCAAAGTGACAAGTTCAGCCTGCAACCAGAGCCACTTACAGCAGACATCAAGAAGCAGCAAGATTGGCAGCTTTTAGGTCTTTGGTCCATTTCATCAGCCATTACTACCAGCGGAGGCGACGTGCTGTGGAGGACGAGTGGGAGGAGGGGAAGGCAGATTAACAGACAGCTGATACAGGTGTATAGGCGGTATCAAACAGCAGCTCTGTCAATACAGCAGGCTCCAAATTTCTTCAGAAGGGGCTGGGATCCCCAAAGTATGCCCGCCGATTTCACTATGACAGGATTAACTGGGAGCTCCGTATGATTTTCTCAGATTCTGTGACTCAACAATTCAGTGATCCACGTTCTATCGGCTTTAAAGGCCCCTATCCCAAGTTTCAAAAGCTTACCCTTCGGACAAGGGACAGTCTTTTTCTCCCGTGCGGTTCCGCTTTCCCTTTTTTGCTGCATTCAGTTGTTCATCAACCCCCGCGTCCTCGCCAGCTCTCCCATCCTCCCTTCTCTGCACATCTGCTAGGTCTGAGTTTTCCTTTCTTCCCTCCAGCGCCTTGCTTGGCCCAAGGCCCTTACAGCCAAATTGGTTTACATTGGAGAGATAAATGCTCTGCAAATGCGCTTAAACACGTACAGTAAAAAATGCAGACAGTGCGTGTCAGGATTATCACCCAAGTCAGGGGGAGAAAGGAGAGCGTCTCTGTAGCACAAAGCTGGGGAGCCAGAGTGAAGCCTGCAGATATAGTCCGTCTCATCCACTTCTCAGGAGAAAGAGAGGAGGATTTAGCATTTGCATGCTAGTCTGTAATTCCTGGCATTATATAACTTGTCGCCAACAATCAAACTCCTGTGGTATTGTGAAAGTATTGTTTCACATGGGTGAGCAAAGTGTGGAGTTACACTCCTGGGGGAAGGGGTTTTGGTGGGAGCGTGGAGACAGCTGGTCCAAGATGCATGGCAGGGACCACCCCACGAGCCAAGTCGAGAGCTGTTCTGCAACACAACCTCTGCAGAAGGTGCACCTCAAAATCCATCCCAAAAATTCGGTTTAGAGCATAAATGACATACCTGAACAGTGAGTGATCCAAAGTGCTACAGCTTTTGGGGGAAAGTAAGAAAAAAAATGTCCCAATGATCAGGTCTGCTTGACCATACAGATGGTGATTAGAGATGTTTCTTACATGAATTACTCCTGTTTGTATTTCATTTAATATGTAAAATGTCCAGAAGCCATATTTGCTGAAGTTCATCACATTTTTCACCCGAAATCTGTTTTCTGTGTGATGTGAAATGTGAAGTTGTGCTTCTCACATGTGAGGTCTTTCATTTCAAATTTAGCATTTCGGAAAAAATCACATGTGCCATCTATTACATTTGATAAAAATGTGATTGAATGCTTTTTTACATGTGATAAACTCACATGCTTTTCCGTAACGTAGTCGTATTCTGTCTCAGGGCCTACAGAGGGTGTTAAATGCTGTGTCTCTTTTTGCTTAAGATTAAAGGTTTAAAGTATAAGGCTGGCAATACTATATGTATTATATTATATTATATTATATTATATTATATTATATTATATTATATTATATTATATTATATTATATTATATTATATTGTTTTTATCATCATCAAATCCTATGAAAAGAATCTTAAAGAACAGATTTAAAACATATATACTGCATGAATAGTGTATGTGAATTTATATACGTTGATCTTTTACAAGGCTCAGTCATTTCCTAGAACAGCCGGGGTGCTGTGACTTTTTAGTAAATGTTATTTAAAGCAACATTATGTAGAAATGTTGTGCGAGCTGACACCCCCCCACATTTTCACAGAATTAAACTGCGGGGGTGGGGGGGGGGCGCCCCGTATTTCACTGGTGTAAATACAAATACTGCATTTGGGACCTGTTTAAAATATACTACAGCGCCAGTGTCCATTGTAATGAGGGAAACACATTCTGTTTTAAATGCTTGTGTCGTCATACAGTCGGGGTGATGTGCACAGAAGTTGAGGTGAATCGTTCGCCTTTCTTTTTTTTTTTAAAGCATGAAACTTGGTACAGCTGTACAGTCTGGCGCCCTGAACATTTTCAGAGATGGAGCCTCATGGCGGCCATTTTACTTTCTGCCATAACTGAATTCTGTATTTTGCATCATTTCTCCTGATTCGAAGATGATAACACAGAAAAAGGGAATGAAAATGTGGCTCGCTCGGCTGGATGCTGTTATTTTTCATCATTCTCTCTAAATCTTTTAACCGTTACTGCAGTGCCATCATTACGGTAGTTGATACAATTGGCAGCTGATAACTACTGTGCATGCGATCGTGAAACTTATTCAATGAAGAACAGCAAAAAACTCGAGCTCCCTTTGAGTCATTATCGGTAATTCATTTTGTCACATTCATTTAGAAATTTCTATGTGTTGAATTTTAAATTTCAGCAAATATGTATTTTTTGCCAAAAAAAAAGTCTATATATCAGGGGCCGGTGTCCTCAGATGTGTCGTCTGGATGAAAATACAAATGTACACACATCTTTTTCTCATGCTAGTTTATCCAGATGAAAGTGTCAATCCATCTGCTGAAAGGAAGTAGGAAACAGGAAATGACATCTACTCTGTTAAAAGTTTTCGAGGGGAGACACACCCAGATATTTCATTGGATTGTCCCACCCACATTTTGAATGCTTTCTACGCTCATGAACACAGGTCTGGTAGTTTCTCATTACATATTATAACTTTAAAGAGATACATTTTAAAAAGAGAGAATATCGGAAGAAGAAGAATCAAAAAACTAAGATAAACCAATCGGAACAGAGAGCCTAATGTAGCCGTGGCATTACTACATGACAGAGGTCTCACTTGGTGAAGACAGGTATACAGACAAACCTGACCCTTAAGATTCAGGAAACAGCATCCTCCCCTCCCTCCCTCGTTCCCCACCTGCTGCTGCCTCTGCTGCTGTCGTCCCCTGCGGTACACCAAGCTGCCGTCCCTGTCCGCCAGCATCAGTATAAAACCCCTCCACATGCCCTGCCATGGGGATTTGGGTGTTAAAACTTTCAAGAAAGACCACCACCCCCCCATCCAAAAAAAAAAAAGCCCTCTTTTTCTCATCCCCATGACCTACGCCTCCCTCCAAATCAACGCCGTCCCCCCTCAGACCTCCCAACACAAAGCCCTCAGAGCAAAACCCCGCACAGAAATCATAGCACACCATTCAATCATTGTTTTTTCCCCTCTCTCACCCCTTTTATGGTCCCACTAAAGGTTTTAGCCGGGCAGAGAAGGAGGGCTGTCACTGAGGAAACCTTAGCCCATTGATGAAGTGACAGGAGCTGCCAGAATATGATCCTAATCCTGTTTCCAGCATTCTTTTAGCCCGCTGGCATCGCAATTCCTCCACACATTCTCTGAGCTGTCAACTAGGAAAATCCCTCTAATAGCGCATTGCCCAGATACACATCAAAGAGCTCCTGGAAACCTTCAGCGGCTTAGCTGCCATAGACACACACACTCTCTCTCTCTCTCTCTCTCTCTCTCTCTCTCTCTCTCTCTCTCTCTCTCTCTCTCTCTCTCTCTCTCTCTCTCTCTCTCTCTCTCTCTCTCTCTCTCTCTCTCTCTCTCTCTCTCTCTCTCTCACACACACACACAAACACAGCATTCCCATTAACTTACACCTATATGATCATAACGTACACAAACCCAGACATTCATGACAAATTGACCACGTACTTAAAGAGTATGCCTGAAAAAAGGCGGTTGTACGAATCGTCTTTGCAGCCCCAAATGTATTTTTATGCACTGTAACCCCCCCCCCCCCCCCACACACACACACACACACACACACACACACACCAGGCCTCTCACCTCCCTTTCTCCACGAAGACAGTGATATAATCTTTACAGTCATGGAGCAGGGAAGCGGGAAAAGACCAGGAAAAAAAAAAAAAACAGGTGTCTGAACTTTGCTGACTCCAGGAACCCTTTCAGTTCTATTTTATCTCATTCTATTCTTACTTAATCCATCGATATCCCAACCAAAGGTAATCTTCTTATGGCAAAGCATTCTGTTTCGGTGCAGCCAAACCTCGACTGACAGGGTGGGGGAAGAGGGGGGAGCAGGGAGAGAGAGAGAGAGAGAGAGAGAGAGTGAAGGGTGGGTGGGTGGCTGGTGGATTGGAGACTCTTTAGAGCCTGACACTGTGCTTCAGTCATTTCATTTAGGATTAGTTATTCTGCACTGGGTGAACAAGTGGCAGGCTCTCCCGCATGTGGTATGTAAACCTCACCACCGAGGATGGAAGACCTCCTGTGTCTAAATTATTTACGGTTCCGTCAAGGTGTCTTTCAGGAGGACATATTAACCAATTTTTATTTTTATGTCACTATAAAATATTGAATGTCATATGTAAGGAAATCAAAATTTAAGACTCCCATTTCTGTCGGAGAGGAGCTGGAGTCGGCGCACCCTAAGCTAATCCCTCTCTTGTTTCCGAATTTCTGCCACTCGAGAAACTTTGAGAAAATGTTGTTTGGATGTTTGTTTGAGACGTCACTAATTGTATCAACAGAATGTGGACGAGTATCACTTTTGACATCATGACATCTGTGTATTGTGTTGCAATGTTTAGCATGCTAACCAGCTAGCCACGGCCCATCCGGGTTCGAAGCTCCTGCGCTAACTGTGTAAACAGCAATACATAAACACCGCTAGCTGCACGCCTCACTGAGCTATCTAGCTAACGGAAGCTACAGTAGTTCACAGTCACTCTGGTGGTATTCTGCCCTGTATGAATACAATCAGTATGAATTCAATGAGTGGCAATATTTTGACATATTTAGTATTTCACCTTTCAGGCCTTCATGTTTGCATGCTGGTTGTGTTAGATCGAGATAGACGGCTTGTCTGGTCTCCTTCCGACTCACGTTTAAGCTGAGAAAGGTGAAAAGATACAGAAACCCAGAAAAACGTCTGAAAATACAAAACTGCCTTTAAGAAAATTTGAATTTTAATGATATTCATACAGAGTGTCTCTATTTCTTCAGTCCAACAGATCTGAATGTAGAACTTTTGTACGAGAAAGGTCGCCTCATGTATTTTTTCTTTTCTTACATTTTTTCTAAGAGGTTCTTGAGTCGTGCTATAACTTTAAGGTCCAGTGTGTAAACATGTAGGGGAATCTATTGGCAGAAATTGAATATAATATTTCTAATTATGTTTTCACTAGTGTTTAATCACCTGATGCTGAGAATCGTTTTTGTCATCTCAGAATGAGCCTTTTTTATCTGTAAAGGAAGCACGCAGAAGACGGTGAGGCGAGGGGTATTTCATCGGTTGCAGTCTTCAGCCGCACCACTAGATGCCACTGAATCCTACACACTGGGCCTTTAAAGCTCCCTCTTTGCTTTGGAAAAATGTCAAGATGAGGCAACGCAAGTCGGTGCGGGCAAATATTTTCCTCTTATATTTCCAACCGACGACACTGAGAACATGAGTCATTCTTAGGTGTGATTTATTCCCTTGCATTAAACAGATAAATTACTCACATTTGAAACAACTGAGAAATACATGTCTTGAATCTATATCGATATAATACATAGAGAATGGGCCTGTGCGTCTCTCTGCTAAAGTCGTTGGCTCAGAAAAAGTGGTGTCTCTGTTGAGTTCAGTCCCGAGTGAAGAAAAAAAAGACGGCCAGGTTCATTTCATTTGTCGCCGTGTCTCCTCTAGTGTTGTTTCTGCCGCAGGTCCTTTGCTTCAAGCTACAGCTGCAATGGAACGTTTCCTCTCGAATCCTTCACACGAGGAGCTGCTCTTCAGCCGGGCCGACGGAGGCGAACACTGAGGGGTATTTACAACGCTCACTGGATTCTTTGCAGGCTGAGCTGAGTGCTGTAACTTAAACAAGGAGAGTCACGTGTCATCTACAAAGAAATACAGCTGAATGGGGGATTATATTGAGCAATCTCAGCTTTATTTCTGATATCAGATCTGATGTGACTTCATTCTGTGTCTTGTGGCTGTAAACCATGCTTCAGAGGGGTGCATGCATGCATAGTTCCCATTCAGGGGCTGAATCGTAGAATATTTTAATATCTTATATCTGTCCTGGAATGAGGCTTTTTTTCTGTCCGGACTTCACAGAGGAAGCTGAAGAGGAGTCGGATACAAGCAAAGTTCCACGGGCAAAAAAAAGCACAGTTCAGTCAGTCCAGGTGGGATTCTTTTCATTTTCAAGTCCATTGAGTTCTTGTTATAATCTTATTTTCTGTTAAGTCTATCCAGCCGAGACGCTCTTCATGTTCTGGTGTGTTCCCAGCGGTGGGCCGCATGCCCACACGGTGACGATGATGAGGTGAAGGGGAGAACGTGTGACGACTGCCCAGGGCCCCCCCGAACTAAAGTGCTGCTCTATAAAAACATGTTGTGGTCTTCACATGTGCCTGAAAATTATGTTTTATCTGCTTGGTTCTGATTTTGAAACTGGATTTATTTGAAATCTAGAAAGCTGAAACAAAAAAATCTAAATAAAAAGCAGTTGTTTAATTAAAATAATGTGGAAACAAGCACGAATTTATAGGAGGAGGACAGAGGAGTTTTGAAAATTTGAAATCGTTAAGACGGCCAATTTTGTATGGACCAAAACAGCTCAATGAGTTTTTGGCGATGTGTTTGAGTTTAGAGTGGGTACACATTGTTGCTGAGGCGAAGAGAAGAGTGAAGGGGGGCCCAGAGTCCCCTCCTGTTGACTGGGACCATAACTCGTAGGTATGGCCCTGACTAGTGGGCGAACACACAGAAGGAGCAGCCTGAGCTTCAGTTGGGGAGCGTGTCCAATCCGAGCGATGCTGCATGCTGCTTGGCCCTCAGACGGAGGTTCTCAATGCTGGTGGTCTTGCTGTTGAGGCTTCCGGGGAGGCTGCCCGGCGGCGTCTGCAGCAGCGGGCTGTTCCATACCTGCTGGGCCTGCGACAGGGTCTGGTAGTAGGACTGGCAGGGCAGGGAGCCCAGCGGGGACGGCATGTTGACGTTCATGCCCAGGTAGGGCAGAGAGGACGGCGTGCTCATGTCGAAGGACGGGTAGTGCACCAGGTTGTTGGTGGCGGCCATGTGCTGCCGAAACTGCTCCTGCAGCCGGAAGAGGCTGAGAGGGGACGAGGCGTAGGAGTTGCTTTGTGCCAAACCGCCGGACGCGCTGCTCGAGGATGGCAGGGCGGGGGAGCTCAGGGGAGAGTCTGAGAGACAGGAAGACAGGAGGAGGACTTTAGTATGTATGGACACACACACACTGACATGTCTTGCAAAGATGTTTTTTCTGTGTATCCTGTAAATTGTGGGTTTTTGTTAAGCCTTTGGATATGATTAGATTCTTTAATATGACACATCAGTGTGACAGAAATAGTACCTGATGTGGGGCTCAGCCGTTTGCAGGGTGGAGAGCTGCTCCCCAGCTGCGCTCCGCCCTCACCCTGCATCTCCTCCGTGATCTTCACCCTCGCCTCCCCTCTCATTTCGTCCTCGTCTCTGTCGGCGTTGTCCTCTGCTGCCGACTCGCTGTCTGACGGCTCTGGGGAGGTGACGTTCACTTCCACGCTCATCTCTCCGGGCTGCGGCCGCGCGGCTGCCAGCCTCTCCGTCTCTGAGTGGCAGGAGGAGGAGGAGGAGGGAGGAGGAGGAGTGTGGGCTTCAGGGACCAGGGTGGTGCCGCTGCTGCTGCTGCTGGTGGTGGTGGTGCTGCTGCTGCTGGTGGGGGTGGTGGCGAGGTCGGTCTTGGACTCGTCTGTGGAGCCCTCTGCAGCTCCGGAGGCCTCCTTCTGTTTCTGGAGCTGCTCCTTCTGCAGGCTGCGCTGCTTCTTACGGAACTTGGCCCGGCGGTTCTTGAACCAGACCTGCCAGATGCATCGACAGACAACTTTAAATGCCTCGTCTTCACATTTTGCATCACCTTGACTGCGCATCATCACTTCTAACGACACGTGATGGCATTAAAGTTCACCTCTTAGCTGAGTATCTCTGAGTGAAACAAGGACACAGCCCAGGAGATAAATTCACTCTGAGGTTTTTTTTTTTTACCTGAACGCGTGCCTCGGGCAGGTTGGTGCACATGGCCAGACGCTCACGCATCACCACGTCAGGGTAGTGGGTCTTCTGGAAGGTTTTCTCCAGGGCCTCCAGCTGCTGGGCGGTGAAGGCCGTCCGACTGCGCCGCTGCTTTCGGTGCTGAGAGCCATACCGGGCCTCGAGGATAATGTCTTGAAATGTGCAGCCGTTGAGAAACAAGAAACACGACCAGTTTAAATGAAGGCCGGTGGTCAGGGGGCGTTTCAGCACCCGGAGGATCGATGGTGACGGTTTGAATCATTTTAAACATCTAACGACAAAATGAGCTACTGATTCTTACCAGCCAGCCTCTCAGCAAGAGTGAGGGCATGCACCGAGGGCCTGTAGTCAGGCGCATGCTGGGCCTGCTGCGCCGCCTGCTGGTGGAGGTTGTACATGGCGCTCAGTGAGTTCATGGCGTGGAGAGAGTAGCCGTTCACCCCGTAGTGCTGCATGACTGGCGAGCTGTCTGCAGAGAGAAAGACAAGCTGTGTGAGAGTCAGGCCTCCTTACAGACCTAAACAGTCTCCAGGTTTCCAGTTGTAGCGCCTTTAAAAACATCTTCCTGCGACAGTGTTTGGTGCAGTCCTGACTAATTGAAATGGCAACAGGTGAGCATCAAAAGTAAAAAATGATTCCTTCATTTTATTATAATAATTATATTTATAATGTCAAAGAGATGAATGACTCATCTGACACCGTTTGTGTAGGATGGTAGTGAGGCAAAACAGAACGGAACATTTTAGAAAGCGTTTTTTTAAATGTTTACATTTTTGTATTTATTATATATCCTTATACCCTTTGAGTGTTTGCCCACATTTAAACATTTAGTGGATCAAATAAATATCTTGGTTTGAAACTATTAATGTGCAGTAATATTATAGCTAAGGTTTAATGAAAGCAACACTGAATCATTTGGGGACAGATTTCGTTTTAGTCGAGGTGCATTTAAAAAAAAAAAAAATAGCTGATTTAAATAGAAATTACAATTTATGTTTAGCACTTAATTCTATAAATTACAATGTAGCACGGGCCTTCTCCAGCAGTATGAAAGCGAAATAATGTTGTAGTATTATAAATAAAAGCAAATATAAAAGTTAGAACACATGTTTGCATTATGAAAGTGGCCAAGATGGTCGTTAGATTTGTTTATTGTGGTCCACCAAATTTATATGAAAAAAAATCCCCACATAATAATAATAATAATAATAATAATAATAGTATTTTTTCCCCGTCAGTGTCTCATTCAACCATTTCCGATCAAATTAAACATTCAGTCTGCGGACGTTTTTAATTGGAAACACTTCCTCCGTGGCGCTGACACGCTGCTGAAGCTCCGCAGGCTGCACTGACAGCAGGTGCGTCCAAATATTTACTTTGCTCCCCGAGAGTCTGACTCGAGTGGGGGGAGCGGTTTATTTCAATCTGTGGCGGGTCCCAGGTCAGCCTCAGACGCCCGGAGGCTGCCGGAGACGTGTGACAAGGTCTTCAGTGAAATATGCAGCAGGATCGGGTCGGGCCGCTGTCTAATGCGGGTGCAGAATAGGTTCCAACTAATATAGGAGGCTGTTAATTTATCATCAGGGCCAGACACGTGAAAGATGGGGCAGACTGTGCGCGCGCGCGTGTAAGTGTGATGAAAACGTGTGACCAATACATTAAAACATTTTTTTTTTTTTTTTTTACATGTGTGGTGTGTGTTTTTTTTTCTTTGCATCATTGTACCACACCAGCCTCTGGCTAGATTCGTGTAATCTGTTCGATTTTTTTTTTTTTTTTTTTAAATCTGCAGCTTAAAAATTCAACATAAGGCTCTTCTTCTTTCAGGACAATGTCACGCAGCCGCCGGCTCTGATTTAAGGCTAATTATGCTAATTGCCGTGGATTTATGAGTTATACAGCATTTAACTGAAGACTGCCTCGGGGCCCGGAGCTCGGTGCCGCACGGATGTCAGATCAGCAGCGTGCAGACCTTTAAAGGTGCATGTTGTAGTTTTTGGGAAGAGAAGAGAAAATGCACAATAAACAAACTGAATAAACAAACTCTTTTGTTTTCATGATGGTGTTAGATGAACAAATAAGCTGACCTGAGTGGACAACACAGTTTCAGACTGTGTTACTTTGTTTATATGTGGCGGACCCTGCCACCTTTCTAGCTTCAAAACAGAGTTCCGGGGACATTTTTTTTCCCTCTGAGAGCAGCTTGTTTGTTCAGTTAAGCAAAAAATAAATACTTATGAGTTTGTGTTATTACCTCATTAATATTGTAAAAATCTAAGCTCTGAGTTTGAATCTCCCCTTTAACCTAAACGTCAAGTAACAGCCTGTAGCCTACATGTAAACAAAAGAACAACCTCAAAAATAAATAAAATAACGTTTCTTTGTCACGTAATTTATCGCCTTTTAACTGTCACTGTCAGTGTCACTGAAAACTTTGAAACTCTTAAATGAGAAGAAAAAGACGCTCGTATCGTTCAGGATTGTCGCGGTGTCGTTCCGGACCTCGAATTTATGAGACTGATTCTGGCCCGAAACAAAACTCCATAACATTCACACAAAAACAAAAATGAAAGTGAAAAGACTCGTAAAAGCAAATGCCGACAGCTTTAGACAACTTGTACAGGAGCCCGGACTTCTTACCTCTCTTCTCTCTCTGTGTATCTGAAGCGAAATATTTCCACCGGCACCAGAATATTGTTTCCCTCTCAGATCTTCGTCTCTAAAATCCGCGGGCGCTCGCTCATTCTCTCGCGTCTTCAGCGTGTCTTCATGCGGTCTGGTATCCTGAGAGTGTCCCGGCGGCTCCTGCTCCTGCTCCGTCCTCCGGCTCTCCTCTCTGTGGATGTGGGAGGATGCTGAGCTGCCATCTATCGGCCTTTAAAGCGCTCCGGGTGGGGGGTCACCGGGGCGCACGCACGCTCCCTCCTCTGTGCCAATCACGTCGCTTCCCCTCCAACCGCGGCGCCTCCGCCCTCCTCCGTCACCGCGCCGCTCACCTCAGACGGCGTTTCTCTGCAGCCGAGGTGTCGACTTTTATAACAGGAGGGAAATAAAAAAAAAAAAACATTTAGTCGTTTTTAATTTTGTGGGCTGTGTAAAGATTTTTTTTTCTTATTTGTTTTGAGCTGCTTTAATTCCTATCATTAAGCTCACTGTTATTGTTGGAGGTTGTAATGATAAAAACATTAATAATAACAATAATAATAAAGTGTTTTTGGTTTTAGGGGGATGATGTGAAGACGAAGTTACACATAAAAAAATAAATGTACTTTAATGCTTTAAAACCGATGTGAGATGATCTCAGCATGACGAGATGCACTCAAGCTGCTCTCCATCATCTGTTATTTCTTTTATATTTTTAAAATCTCGGAGTCGACCTAAAAAAAGGTGTTGCTTGATAGGAGCCAAAGCCACTTTTATTTATTCTTCACTTTTTATTAGGCTATATATTTTTAAACACAAATCCTCAACTGTTATCTTATTGTTAGCACAGCAGTAGTTTTTAAGTCGATTTAATATTCATAATATCATTAAATAGCTAACAAACACTCAAATGGTCATTATGCTAATACTTTTTGTAGGCCTATTGATTTTTCACGTCTAATATCATGCATATTGCTTGACTTAAATTTAGAGGAATGAAGAATTTGATGTAAATATTTGCTTCAGCAGATCGTCTTTTATTTTGAAAATTAAATAAATGTAACTCCAACACATTTAACGCTGGAGTTCAGCCAATAAAAGCCCAACAACAGAGGTCTTAATTAAATGATATGCGCGCCGGCCCGCGCTGCTCCTCCGCGCTGACTTGCGCGCGGTGACTTTCAGGTTAATTCCGGGCTTTAATTTTATTTTCCTCCTGCCTCGGTGTGACTGCGCGTTCGGTGGGAAAAAACGCGGCTGAGATGGAGAGATGCGGGCTTGGGGGGGCTCCACCGCTGCCTCCAGCGGCTCCCCGGCCCCGAGGGATTTGGGTTAGGATTGGGTAGACAAGACGCCATTTCACCCTCCAAAAAAATGTCTTAAAATGACTGCTGGTAAGAGGATTAAAACAATAATGCCCCTCTCTTCTCCGAGGTTTTTTAGAAAAGATTTCTTCTCCCGGAGAAAAACCGTTTAGGCTGGAATTAAGGGCAGCGGAAAGTAGCCTTTTAATGTAAAGCTTGCATATTTTGTTGAATTTTTTCCTCCGAGAGAGTGAGAGGAGAAGGAGGAAGGTGGTGGTGAGGTGGTGTTGAGGTGGTGGAGAGGAGGAGGAGGAGGAGGAGGAGGGGTGGGTGTGGGGGGGATCAAATCCTTAAACTCAATTTGATCTGCGGCCACATTCATTTGCAGAACTTCAGAGTCCTGGCAGCCAAAGTGTGAGAGGAAAATCTGATCGGAGTTCAGTTACACAGACTGCCATTGTCCTCGCGCTCTTTTCTGCTTTAATTAAACTTTTTATATAATTGGGGGGAGAATCCAAAATATGAAAGCAACAAAAGTACAAGGATTTTTTTTATTATTATTTTTTATTCTTCCTTCGACCTGAACAACAAGCAACAAGTGGTCCATCAGCGCCTGAGTGATCATTTTTTGTGAGTTAACGAATCACAAAATAATAAAAATTCTCTAATGTTATTATTTTTTTTCTTTCTTTTAAATTCCGAACTTCTGTTTTCCTTCTGTGTGTGTCAGTGTGGCTTTGCAGAGCACTTAGGTCGAGAGGAGGCGAAAAAAAAAAGAAAGAAAAAAAATCGGATTAACTTGTGAACCGATGGAAATAAGAACTTAAACTGGAGGTAAATCTGGCCAGTGTCTCTTTGTGGAGACCGTTTCTAAAGCAATTAAAGCGAGAAGGAATTCCTCTCAGCTGCTCTTCCTCAAATCAGCTTTTTTTTTTTTTTTTTTAATGCGGGCTAATGTCCAGCGTGGCTGAAGGCTTTAATGCAAGTGTCAAGAGGGCCTGCTATTAGAGTGATATTAGGCCAGTGGAGCAGCAGCCCCCACCCTCCTCCTCCTCCTCCTCCTCCTCCTCCACCACCTCCTCACCATGCAGGGGTGGAGTGGACAGCAAGCTCACAACTGACTCACTTCACACTTCATTTTACATTTTCAGAATAGAATTTGAATTAAGAATTAAGAATTAAACAAATTCTTAATAAAAAAGAAATATATATATATATTGAGGATTTCTAGAATAATAATCAACGGATTTAAATGTGAAGTTTTATAAAAGTGTTTCTGAACGGGTTCACTTGAAGTTGTGATGCCTGTTTTGTCAGCTCACCGTCTGCAGAGTCTCAAGAGTTACAATTGCAGATTTGATCTGAAATGATTACATTTTTTAGCATATTTTTCCTCAAAGTTTAACTACGGTTTGTGTCTTCAGCCCCACAAAGTCAAACAGCAGAGAAGAAAATGTGATGTTTTCTGATTCAGTCCTAAACCTGAGTGTACCTGGAGCTCTTTTTTTAATGTCCTGATGTGTTTCTATGTTGATGTATTTTAATGTACCTTGTTGTGACTGTGATATGTTGTGGGGTTTTTTATTGTACCTTTTTGCACATGCAAGCAAAGACACATTTCTGCCGTTTGCACGCAAAATGTTGACAACAAAGTATTTTTTCTTTATCTTATTATTTGTTTTACATTAATGTGGACAAAAGTGAACATTTCCCCGAGGTTTGTGGAAGAGCGCAGGTGCGTGTATTTGTTGGGAAGTCTGAAGGTCCTCCCCAAGAAAAATGTATGTTTCTCAATTTAGAAAAAATGCAATTTCACAGAATTATTACCAAGTCTGTGTGCAAAAAGTTGGACAAGCTTGAGCAGATTATAATAAGACAAAAGCTTCCGAGACAAAACTTCAGACCAAATACAACCAAATCTGAAAGTCATTTAGTTAATTTTGATGTTCTCCACATTGATTTTACGATTATTCGGCTTGGATGCTGCACCTATAAGCCTTATAATGATAGGGAAAACCCTTAAAGTGGATTGTATGTTATTTTCAGAGGTGATTAATCTCCTTTTTATTTTCTTGATTAATAGTTTGATCTTTAAAATGTCAGAAAATACAGAGAACTATTCACATTTCTAAAACATAGAGCTCGTGCTAATGTCAACAAGTATCTTGTTTTGTCAGATCAACAGTCCAAAACCCAAAGACAATCCATTTTCAATGACATGAAACAGAGAAAAGCAGCAAATACTCACACCTGTGGAGCTGCAACCACCAAACCTTTGGTATTTTTGCTTGAAATGTGGCTCAAACCATCAAAATAGTTGCCAATTAAATTTCCTGTCAGCCTATAAATTAACTAATCACCGCAGTCCTTCCTACTCTAAAAGAAACAAACAGAAATTCACGATGTTTTATTTTGCTGAACAGTATCAGCCGTGATTATGCTGATGATCCTGAATGCAGGATGGTTTGCACATCTCTTTATTTACCATCTTCACGCGGCTTCTCATCCCGATCACCTTCAGGATCTCAGCGCCGCTCGCTCCGGGCTAACTTTCTAAACCCCGAATTCATCTCAGATTTCTGTGGATTTCATCGCCGCACTCATTGTTCTCTGCACTCTGGCTGCATTCAGGCTTTATCATGTTAAAGCCTCTCCCCAGATCTGAGTTATCGTCTTTACTCTCAATCATCCTCCCGCCTGCTCTCTGAATATCAAAACTTTATCCCTGCATCAGGACTTTGGCTGCCTGAATCAAAGCTCAGCCGAGAAAGCTGCAGCGATTTATAAATCATGTTCAGTTTTTAATCAGGTTTATAACGCATGAGCGTTTGTAATTTTACCCCTCAAATGACTCACTATATTTCCAAGCGGCATTTTACATCAGATCGAGGAGAAAGTTGATGCCTTCAGCCTTCAGAGCCCATTAACTTTTATCATTAGGTTTTCTTTAACTTCATGAATATATTAGGTTTCAATCCAGCTGCTCGGGCCTGCACATGCTCTTAGTCAAGGTTAGCTTGTGCTCATTTGGGTGAAATTAATCATTTTGATGTATGGTTTGGAATTGACTGCTTCCTCGGGACTTGTTTGACTGGAGTAACAAAGCAACTTGCCATTAGCGATCCTCCGGCTGTGTATTAGCAGGGCATTCACCTTTAAGACTTTCCCCATACGTGTTGGATATCTGATTTAAATGGACACATCTCTGCCTCCACAGCCTCTGTTTTCTGACCACACAGCCTCTTATATACGGCTAATTCCTCTCAGTATCACATTCACACGGTTGTCATCTCTTATATCTGTTAGAAGCACCAAAGTTGCATGTAGTGTAAGACAACATTCTGCATAACCGAGGTAAGAAGGACAGGAAGTCTATTTACTGCCGTGACAAATCAGGCAAATAACGGACGCATACATCAGGCTTCTAACTTATGGAGATCCTGTAACTAAAAACAAACTAGTGCAAAGTTAAAGTTGCACATTTTACTTATAAAAACATATAACCTTTAGAGAAAACACAGTGAATAAAACATTACAACAAATAAGTCACAAAAGACTTAAGAATCAGTTTTTTTGTCCACCTGGGAGCAGAATAAACTGTAGGCAAAAATGACCGTTATCACCATTATAAAGCTTTTATGTTGAACATGTCAGCAAACAGTTGCCAATTTACACATCCAGCAGACATGGAGCAACATCAGCATTCATTCTGAGTTGTGTTACTTGCCACCTGACAAATATAAAATTAAATATTTGCTCTCATTTTTGGCTCTATTTTGGTCTCCACCAACTCCTGAGGAAAATATCTGGTTTCTTTAGCAGCCAAATGCTCCACAATGTTCACCAGCTAGTTGCTAGATGTGTCTATCTGCAGTTTGGTGCTGGTCCGGTTGTGTACAGTCGATTTATCAGAGCCTTTTTTTGCGCAAAACAACTGCTGAAAGCAGCAGCAATAAAACAGTAAGAGTGAACAAAAGTGCTAAAAGATAAATTCAAACACAGAAAATTCTCTGTGTGTTTAACTATTACTAGTTACCTTTATTTCAAAGTAAGATATTATGTTTCAATATTACTGGATTGGATTGATTCTTAAAACAACAATAAAAGCTAAAATAACAGTAACACGTTACCCCCAACAGATGTCATAGGCTAGGTACTATATTTACATTTCTACTATACGTTCATTACCTGACTTTCCTGTTGGGACTCTGAGGGTGTGGTAGTGAAGTGACTGTGGTTCAAGTTTTTTGTGCCTCACCTAACCAGAGCCTGAGCAAAACATTGTGACAAGAGAACTGAACCTAAGGAAAACGTAAAGTTTTAACTCTGTTGTGGTTTTGTAGAAACCTGCTAGATCTAGCAGAGATGAGGAGCTAACGATAAACTCACTTCCTTCCCCACCGATTTGCTGCATTTTTGAACTTGCAGTCTTTAGCCCCGCCCAACAAAGACTTAAGTGTCATCACTTGAGGCAGTTTAGTTAGTAGATTTCGTGCGGCTCCCTCTGGAGACACAGAAGGATTTATATAACTTTTTCCACATTTGCAGTCAAACTCCAGTCAGTCAAAGACCTCTAAACAGAGTTTGATGTATAAAAGTGTTGCCCTTCAAAATATTTTTTTTAACTTTTCACATTAAGAATTCTAATAGAAGTTGGTGTTCAAAGAATATAATAACTGTAACAGAGACACAGATATTCTCTCCATGTGAGGCTAACCACAAGTTGTTCACTTTCACTATTGTTTATCCTGGTATGATCCTGTAGACACAGCGCACCATGCTGCAGCCAGGGCTGCTCCTCTGAACGGTTTCTCTGGCAGACTTGACATATCGAGGTTGGCAGGTTTGTTTCCTCCCTCTTTCTCAGAGCCGGTCTTTGGTTGTGCCCCTCAGGCTGCGGCCCAGCACAAGGGTTCCTATTGT
The DNA here is from genome assembly GCA_039737535.1 of Lagodon rhomboides. NCBI lineage: Eukaryota > Metazoa > Chordata > Actinopteri > Spariformes > Sparidae > Lagodon > Lagodon rhomboides. Next base: position 12,915,430 of record CM077789.1, on the reverse strand, counting down.
CATTGCCTAATCCAGGGGCTACACAGCTTTAGCAACATGGTGGGATAAAAGCCCATCAAACCACTACTTTATGGGGGCAAATCTTTCCTAATCCCTCGCTTTATCTAAACAAAAGGACAGAAACAAGAGGATAGAAAGAAATTGTGCAGACACAGGGCAAGACCGGGAGCTAAGATGCAAAGAAGTAGTTTCACTGGAGAAGCTAACCATTTTTGACAGGCTTTCACTAAAGGGTTGACAAAAAACGGACACCAGGATTCCAAAAAGGGCCGTACAGGGTCTTTTTTCTTTTCTGAAGTTAAGCTTTAAGATCCTTAGAGGGATATGTCGAAATTAGTGAGATTAAATTCAAAAACCTTAACTATTAAGAGGACTTGGCAGGGGGCACCTGTCAGTTTTGGACGCTAAGAGAAAAAATGCTCTTGGTTGACACTCGGTTGATGTAAACAAGCGACAACTGTGTGATCTCAAACCTATTCTTTGCTCTTTTCTCAGACTGGGAACAGGGAGTATGGGAATTTCTCTCTCTCGCCTCACACACTGCCCAGACAATCTGCTCAATCACAGCGACTGGGCGACCTCGACCTGTGTTCAAACCACATTTACTATCAAGAAGACTCAAGTCAGCATTAGTCTGTTCAAATTCATCTGTGGGAATTCTTCGAAATGACAGCTACAAATTAGGCTTTTTATTCTTAATCTGTTTTCTAAGACTGCCGGTGACACTATTGTTTAAACAGACCCCCCCTTGTAAATTAGAGGACCCTGTAGCTCACATGTTCTGTGCGTGTTTGTGTGTGTATATATACGTGTGTGTGTGTGTGTTTCAGGGACAAATCCCCTGACCCCATTTCATGTCTGCTGCCAATTCCAATTTCTATCTTTGCTCTGTGGCAACTCGCTTCGATTCCCGAGTGTCGCATCCGCAAATGACTCTGTGAGTTAGAGGCTCCATTTTCTGCCACGGCCCAAATGCTCCACAAGAGGACCATTTGGAGCCGGGCGGTCAGAGAGCCGAGCAGAGATTGAGAACAAGCCAGTTCGTTCTGGCTCTATGTACATAAACCACCACAGCCGGGGGGCTCTCAGTGTCTCGCTTGCCCTCTCAGGTATACGAACAGAAACATGGTGACATACATAATTCACCACCTGACAGTAAATACACTGTCCTCATCCACACACAGCAGAGTCCAGGCTTTTGAAACTGAATATCCACGACGGAGCACCAGCTGAATTGATAAGCATCATATATTTTTTTATTATTTTTGTTTGACAGCACGCCCCCTGTTGGTCCGTGTTGATGCCCCCTCAATAGGGTAATTAAGAGATAATAGGCTGGGGACGCTCGTCAGGGACCGAGTGATTAGTGATTCATTACATGAGCTTAGAACGAGGAAGAAGAGAGGAGGGAAGTGGTTGGGTTTTCGTGGGGGGTATACCGGAAGAGCCTGACAAATTACCAATGGATTTATCCAGGGTAATTAACTATCACCCAGGGAAAGGGCTGGTGCTGGGACAGCAACCTACAGTACAGCCACTCAGTCAGACAGGCCGAGTCTGGTTTTCTCTCCTCTGTTAACGGCAGGAAGTCTTTTTAATGTTGCTTTGTGTGTGCCGGAAAAAAAGAACACAAACTACGAGACTCTGCGAATGTAAAAATGGGTTTTAATTTAGATGTTTTTACTATTAAGTGAGTAAAATGTTGGATTTTCTCACACTTAACTGTACCTTTAGTTTGTAGTGCCAAGTACATTCTATGGCTTCAGCCAGCGGCCAGTTAGCTCGGCTTAGCACAAAGACTAGAATCAGTGAAACTGCTAGCCTGGCTGTCTGTCAGAAGGTAAAAAAAAAGTGCCTGTCCTCACATCCGATGGACACATTATATATAATTTTAGCGGTTTTTTTTCCCTTTCCCAGTCTTTGTGCTAAGCAAGTTTGTCACTTTGTGTTAAAAAGTGGTGGAGACATAAGGGCTTGGATAAAAAGATGGTCTTCAACATATGCAATTGTAGATTACATAACGTGGGGATCAATATGAGGCCAGAGTACATAACCATATAGGAGAAAAAATGCATTATGGCGCATGAAAAGGGCAAAGCCTTAGGCTACTATGGAGTCAACAATACGAATACACTTTTAAAAAATCGTCTATTTTCAAAAGTGGTGGTCCCCTGCATCCTCAGTGTAAATGACACCAATGGTGCCAAGCTTAAGGAAGAGGCTGCTGTCATTTAGAAGACTGGTATCAACCTTCTCCTCTAACTCTCAGCAAAAAGGGGAAAAAAAAAGAGCATTTCCCAAAATCTCAACTGTTGCCTTAATTATTTGTTCTGTATTCACTGGTTGATTTAAAAGAAAGTGTTGTCAGATAATACTGTTTGTGCTGCAGCCACCATTTTTTTCTTTTGATTGTGCTTTGGGCTATAAAGGCAGGTTAACAGTAGCAAATAAGACCCAGTTTACAGGAAACAGTGTGAAATGTTAAAACCACAATTAACGAGAGTCTAAGAAATGTGGCATTAAGAAGTATTAAACTGTGAAATTCTGCAGTATTCCTCTTCAAGACTCTTTGCATGGCAGACCCGAATGGCTTCCATCCACTACTTGATTGTCATGATCCTATAAAGTAGGAAAGTCTATATTCCCATCTCCATAGTCCTTCCAAAGCCAGCCTCCCATCCAGGAATAATCCTCTCTGGTCCATATCAGCCTCACAAAGCAGCGCACACTTACATGGAGAAGTTGGTTTTCTCTGTCTGTTTTATCTGATTTGGAAGCACTTAGAAACAGCTCTAAGTCTTTTGGCGATTAAAAGGACGGGAGAAAACCTCAGCCGGTGTGATAACCGCTCCCCCCTGCACTAGCTACCTCTCAACATCCAACATCTGGCTATTGTTGCTAAATCTGCTTTAGAGCATCTGTAGGTCATCTGGATTCAAACATTTAGAGAATTGGGGCTCATCTGTTGAGCTTAAGTCACTGTCGAGTTGCACTCCTCTGCTCTGAAGTCTCTAATCAGAATAGAGTCGGCTGAACTGAAGCTCTTGCTCAAACACCTCTCAGAGTGCTGCTTCTTCCGCAGAACATCTGCAGGCGTCTGCACGAAAACAACATAAACATGCACAGAAACACCAGCGATTGTTACTGACAGATCAGCTTCCGTTCACCCGTTATCATCTCCTCACTTCATAAGTTGTGAGCCTGCATCTTAGCGAGAGCACAGATCCCAGGACCCGGTGGGTCAAGCTCTCCCCGCATAAGCTCTGTTATACAGTGTTTTATGAAATGAGCATAAGGGGTTGATTTATTATTGTTTCATAATCTGGGTTTATGCCTTGTTCTGCAAAAAGCCTTTTTAAGAAGGCTTTGGCTCGCTGTCAGGGCAGCTTTAACCCACTGACTGACCACTGACTCCACCCCAACACCACCTTTTACACAAGCATTTTGGCAGGAAGAGCCAAAGGATCACATTTTTTGGCTTGTGGATGGGGAATAATTCAACTGATAATCATTCCAAAACCAAACCAGCGAGAGGAAATGCATCTTAGTCTTAAAGATATAATATGTAAGAATTCTGCATTAAAACATCCAAAGAAAAACATCTTTGTTCTATAATGAGCTGGGTATTCACATTATCTGGGAGAGAGTCACTGAGTGGGAAGGTAGTCTAAACGTAACGTAAAACTTTAAATAATAATCTCATCCGTGAACATTTGACTGCGACATTTGTGTTTATTTGCGTTACTGTTATAGTGCACCTCCGTAGACTCTTCTGTAGTCAGGGTAATGAACGGGAGTGAAGATAAATTCAAGTCATCTCTGAGCTCCCCTCCCATCAGTAAATGGCTCCAGATCTGAGCAGAATCAGATGTGTCCTGGGGAGTTTATTCCTCCACAAGGTCTGGCTCTGCATTCAACTATATATTGTGTATTTAAACAATCAAAGGAATAGTTAAACATTCTCGTAGATATTCACTTTAGGACGTTACTGCACCGAATCCAGAAATAGTGCATCACACAACCTCCCACAAAACCACAATTTTTAGTTGTTGTACGAGCCTGTGTTAATCGGTCAGCATTAGAGGTGCTGGATAGCGATTTTGTGTCCCCCGGACAATGCCAGGCTAGCTGTTTCCCCCTGCTTTGAGTCTTTACGTTACGCTAGGCTAACTGCCTCCCAGCTCTAGCTTCATATTTACTGTGGACCAAATGGTTTTCATCTTCCTGTCAAACTCTCAGCAAGAAAGCAAATAAGCAAATTTCCGAAAATGTGTAAATATTTTTTTTTAACATTTCTTGCGATCTTAACATAGAATCAAATTTTAAATAGGTTTGATATTAAAGAAACATTTTGCAACCTGTTTTTGTAAGTAAGATTTGTTGGAAGATTGGAAACTTTATACATTTTACCTATCCTATTCCAATCCTTTTTTTTTTTCCCCCAGTGTCTACCTTTGTTGCAGGAAGATATATGCGTACCATTTTGTGTAACTGGAAAAGATTTAACCCAAGACAAATTACACTCCCCTTAATTATTGTGTGGTAACAATGGCAGCGAAGTTGAAATCATATTTTATTGGGTTATAGCTGCAGATCAGCAGGTCTGCTCCCAGCCATTTGGCTCTAATTACAGTGTGGTGAAAGCCTCTGCAGAGAATGCCAGCCTGTGTGGAAATAAGTGCTTAAGAAATGACTGTGTGAGATGGCCTGAAGGCACCGAGCTCTCTGCAGGGACGCCGCGGTCGGCCACTTAACCTGGATACCTGCTCACGCAGATTCCCACCAATCGGGGACGAACGAAGAACACTTATTGAGGAGAGCCGTTTGGCTGAAGGAATATTTTTATCAGTCTTAATTCTGAAATGAAAGTAAAAAAAAAAAAAATCACTCTCTACACCCACAAACCCACCTCCTTCACCATGAGAGGCAGAGGAGGAGAAAGACAGAGGCCTCGAGAATAGAAAAGAGTCTTGCTGGGCCCAACTGGCCATGTAAAAGAGTCGGGCCGTCCTGCCTGTCAGATGGCGGCTGGCTGGAGGAACCCAGGAGTGAGAGCTGCTGTCTTCTCGTTAGATAATCCCTCCGGCACACAGCAGCAACAGGGGGGCTGCTGAAGAGAGCCAGCGCTGATGGATATCTGCGTGTATTTATCTGTTCCTAATGAGCGTTGATTAGCTGCCCGCCGAGCCGGAACCCGGTGTAAAACTAAACGCTGGAGGGAAATGACAACCTGATTTTGCCGAATATGAATTATTTTGTTATACTTTCGTCATGCAAATATGTGTTTGCATTAAAAAGAGGTCTCGCTTTTAAATAACGCTCCCAAAAAACACGCGCATTTGTCATATTTTCCCTCTAACGAACGAGTACAGTGTGCTTCCCGCTGAGATCCACTGCGATGGTTTATGCGTGTGTGTTTTTAGTGTGTTTTCGTTGCCTCGGGGTCCTGCAGCACACACACACACACACACACACACCCCACCCCGCACCCTGCACAGGAGCCCTTTGGCAGAGATCTGACTCCACATGAATATGAATGAGGGGGTAACTCACTGGGGAGAGCCGGGGAATCTGATGACAGTGCAGGAAAAGACCAGAGCATCTACGGGGATGTATGACTTCACAGCCCTGCCACTGATATGATAAAGTGGCTGAATTTGAATATGTGTGTGTGTGTGTGTGTGTGTGTGTGGGTGGGTGTGAGGGTGTGCGTGTGCCTCCCCTCAGAGTGTGTCCCGTCAGATGGATATGAATAATGTATTGATAGCCAGCCCCCTGTGGTAGTCCATACAATCTCGCCTGTGTGCGTTGTGTTTAGCCTGCCCAGCTGGCAGGGTCACAGGGGGATGCACAACACATTATGTCACAGTCCCATGAGAGGTGTGGGCGCATGTTCCCTTTTCATCATCAATCAACAGAGCAAACTGTTTAACAACAACAATGAGGCAGTTAAGAGGCCCCTCAGCTCATGCCAGAAGTGGTGATAATTGCCTAAACATGAAGTTGTCACTCCTCTTCCTCCTCATCTGCCCCTCTTGATTGTGTGCCGAGTCAAGCGTGGCTCACTCACAAGTGAGACAGACAGTAATTGGTGAGATTGATTTTTAAAAAGCTTATTCATTTGACCCGCGCCTCGTCCATATGGAGCATTTTCATTAAGCTTGATGAATGCCTCAGTAAGTTCCCTCATGCTCTCATGATCGAAACGGCTTCTTCGTCTTTGTGAAATGAATCTTTGTCTTTTTTTTTTTATTGGCTTTTTTATCATGTGTGCGTTCAGCCCCTTTCTGATAAAAGTGTTGGTCAAACACGCCTCCTGTCAAATTGTCAGCAGGTCTGGTTTAAATGCCAAATGCCTCAGAGTGCCTGTGCTGCCGCTGATGTTTTCAATGTCGACGTTAATACTTTACACTCCCTATTGAGGTAAACAGGAATTGAGAGCCTCAACCCATTTCCTAGCCATATGTAGTCGTCTGTTTTTATTTGATTTATTGTAAGATAGGCAACAGAACAAGTGATTAAATTGATGAAAGCATTTGTTATGTAATCTGTAAAGGGAAGCTGAGGTTGAGTGTCACTTATGCCTCGACTGCAAAATACATTCCAATTGTGTTGCAGAAAAAAAAACACTCCTCCACCTCCATTTAATTTTACAGCACGCTACCGTTCTTAAGCAACTTCAGACAAGTAATACAGATGTCTTCAGGCGGATGTCTGAATATTTTGTCACTATTTGGAAGCATAATTAAGCTGCTGTGATATATTATTATTGTATAAAGTATTAAATATCTTTATATTCCAACAGTCATTACTGTTATACAGTGTTTGGTCAGTAACCCATGTCTCTCCTCTCCTCATGCAGTAAAAAACGAAAATACATTTTCTCGTATCCCTGCCCACTTTATCCAATCGGGACGGAGAACTCCAAAAAGAGGCGGTCCTGTCTGCTCGTGAACGCGGCGAGAGCAGGATCTTCCTGTTTGCTCCTATGTCTGGCGATTACCGCTACGCATTCATGTGGTGACGTCAAGAGGAGGGAGGGGGCTGCTGACCGCAAAATGGACAGGAAGTTAGCCGAAACAACGACAACGCTCACATCAGCTTTCACAGATATTTTTTTCCCGCTAGTGGTCAGTGGAACAAAGTGTAAACACACCACTGAAAGTGTGTAGTACTATCAGAGATAAAATTCTTAGTTGACAACAACATAGAGGCCACCGACAGTGAGTTCTTCAGTGAGGTGTGAGGCCCACTGGCACCTTGTTTCTATGACATCCATGACCCCTGCCCTCTGGAGCAGTTAGCCCTCCATTGATTTCTGCTTTCTCCTCAGCTTAAGTGCCTGCTACAATAAACAGAATTTCCCTGGTTTGATAGTGTAAGCGATCCACTGGGAAGCTTTAGGAAGAGACAAGAGGAAGACAGAAATAATGAGAGAGCAAATTAAAAATTTTCTTTATAATTGCATCGCACAAATGAGACTTCTGTGATGTTACACCCGAGGAGCTGCAAAGTTAAAATGTGGCAGAGTGCTTTATCAGCGCTGAGCAGGCTTGCAAAAGGCAGACTCGCTCTCACGGAGTTGCATAGCCTTGAAACACAGAAACTAATCCATGATATTGATCAGTGTGTTTCATATTGGCCCCTGTAATCCATCAAGCTAACACTGTGGGATAGGCCTAATTTATATCATCTGAAAGGTGTAATCAAAGATGAATGAACCCCAGCGTGATAGAAATGTGAGCTGGGTCATAATTTCTACCACTGTGAGTAATGGCAGGAGGGGATAAACACAGCAGCCGCTGCAGAGAATAGGTAGAAGCAAACACAAGGTTCGGACAGCCCGGCAGAGCGTGCATGTGTGGCACCAGCATGATCCGACTATAAACTTTATTATTAGACTTGTGCAAAAGGGGACACAACGAAAGCATGAATGGTGAATAATAACATTACATTTGATTAATACCATAACATGTGAATGCAAACATGTCGGGTCTCCACGAATATCTCTACACGAATATGTGAGTAGTTACTGAGGAGCGAGTGAGGAATGAATCATTATCTACTTCATAACAAATTAATTGTTAATGAGCAACTCCTGAATAAATGTGATTCAAGGACTATAGAGTAGATAAAGATGAGTACTGGGGAACAAATGGTCTCCCAGCAGACTCATTAAAAACTAATTACTTAATCATTACTTACTCTTTTTGTGCACTTTCAAGTATCATGAAACATAATACTTACTTTGCCTTTATAGACTCCTTAGATACTACTTAATTAATCATTGGTTACTCTTCTCCTGTCAACTTAAGTAAAACATCATACTGAGTATTTTACCAATAAACTCATTAAAGACTAATTACTTAATCATTAGTTACTCTTTTGTGTATTTTCAAATCAGGAGGTTATTATCAATCAGGATCTGAATCATTATCTAATCATTCATTAATGCAGTATCTCCCAGTCTGTTCTCCAGTAACTCATCATTATCTAATATATAGTCCTGAAATTACAGTTATTAGCTACTCATTAAGGATTCATTAGCTATCAAGTTGTTCCTGATTCATGCCTCACTCACTCCTCAGTAAACACTCACATTTTTCTGGCCCTTATTGTAAAGTGTTACCGGCAAAATATATACATAATGGCTGCGTGTTCACAGCCATCCTTAGCTTTGATAAATTAGCTGAGAGTGTTGCTATAAGCTCAGACTTAACAAGAGATTTTTCACTTGTACAATAGGGGAGCTCATGCATATGTGACAGCACAGAGGCTGACCCAGAGGGTAAACGATGGTGGTGAGGAGCTTCACGAGTAGCTGTGGAGAGGGAGCGAGAGTAGCCGTAAATATATGTGTAAATATATATAAATGTTTCCTTTTAAAAAGCCACTTAAGAACTCCAACCCTTTAAATAAGGCCAGGAATAATCTGTTTCCTCCGTTGCGGTAGATCCAGCGGGGATTTGCAGAAACATTCGGCAGTGACACAGATCTACATAATCATTTTAAGTTTCTACCCGCTCCTTCCAATGATTCTCCTGCTGTCACTTTAGATACCGCTAAAACTGATTTGGGCTCCCTAATCTCCCAGTATTTCTTAGACTTTAAAAATCTCTAATATTATAAGGAGATTATTTCATTTATAATTGATTGAGTGCATTTGCCGGAGTGCCACTTCAAAGTTGCTGAATTAAAGATGCATTTAAGAAGCCTGGTGCCGGGCGCTGTGAGTCGCGGGGTGGGGTTGGGAGGTTGCGTTGGCGGGGAGGCTGGTGGAGGGTGGCGGCGGAGGGGGGGGTTTGGGAGCGGTGGAGGGGGAGGGCTTGTGTCTTCTCGGTGGAGCGAGCGGGGCTGATCCATGGAGATTGCTTTAAAATGGGCTCTCGCAAAGTGCCTCGCTTGGAGAAGGCATCGGAGGACACTAGCGGATGGCTGTGGGCCAGCAGCGGTGGGAATCTGTGTCTAAGGCTCTTCAGTAAAGAGGTGGCTCTCGTTACTTCCTCAGAGATACCGCGTCAAGTCCTGTCCATCCTCAGAGTTCCTCTAAGAACACATCAAGAGGATGATTCCCAGGTGAAGTCCGCTCTACCTGTGAGAGACTTTACCCAAATATCTTCCTCTCCACTCAAGTGAGACCACTCTGCACTGCCAAAAAGTGTACGTTTTTCAAAAGCCTTTTTTCCTAAGCTCTATCTTTGGATTCCCAGCACGCGGGACCCTAAAATCTTCACAGGCCAGGACTAAAATATGAAGCTCCCTCATTCCCCATCTTTCCAAACTGAACCCCAAACCGCATTCAGGACTCTCACCTCCTCATTGGCTTAACAATACCTGCAACTCCTCCCATCGGGCCACTTTGAGGGTCTTCATTAACGCAGAGAGAGAGATAGAGAGTCTTTAAAGAAAATCCCCCCCAGCCCGAAATATCAGGAAGAAGATATGGCCTACTGGAGAGCTCAGGCCTTTTGGAGTGCTTAGTTCTGACTAAATGAATCTTGACAGTGAGGAGGATGCTCTCCTCCTGCCCAGTATTGTACCAGTCGACTATGTGCCCCCCCAACATCTCGCTGCCTTAGATGCTCCCCCTCCCCCTCCAACCACCACTGCCGCCGCCGCCACCACCATGGCCCAACCAGATCATAATCCTCTTAACGCTCTGCCTTATTAACCACTCATCTAAATGACATGAAAGCAACCAGCTGGAGAGAGATGAGGGAAAAAAAGTAAATTATTTCCCCTGGAATAAAGTCCTGGCCCTTTCACCATACACTACTTTGTATTTCACATTTGATTATGTGACAAGTGTATCTAAGTCCGCTCGGGGCTCAAGAGAAATGTATTTCAGAGCCCATCAGGCACAGCAAATTTAAAAGGGGGTCCAACGTGCCCCTGTGATTGTACACGCACGTACACACTGTCACAATAGCACTCACTCACACGCACACACACACACAGCTAAATTGAATTCCAATTAAGACGATTGCACAGATGATGAATAAATGGATGATCCACTTGGCTCACTTTTTCAATTGAAGAAACTGTGATCCCCCTCACCCCCCAAAGGAATCCACTCATTAGGCTCCATTTTTTTGAATTAAGAACTCGGTTTCCATTTAGCCACACTCGCCCTCACGCCCTTCGTCACCGCCCTGCCTGTACAACCTGGTGAACGGTTGTAATGCTCGATACCACCACCTGTAAATTAATTCTCGGTTCAACCATTTGACCCAGTTCTTTTTTGCTCCAGAGGTAATAGAGGTTCGTCCCCCTGTGCATTCACAGGCCGAGGCTCATGCAGGACTAACAGAAAAAAGGCTTGGTTACACACGGACGTACACGCACACATGGTCTGTCAGGACTCTGGTCAAGTGTTAAGCAAGAGTGAAAGAGGTTGGTCAAACAGTGAGGCCAAGCCAGCTATTCCTCTCCAGATGTTCCCAGCGTCAGTTCATGTTGCCATGCAAGCATTTTATTTATCCAGATTAAAAAATAGTCCAGGATACTAAAGGTATAATATGTGACATTTTTCCATTAAAATGTGTAAAAATTACTATATTTTGTCTCTGTATTTGTTAAGGTGTGTTTCAACTGATTACTATAAATTCTAGGAAGTGAGTGAGTGAGTGAATAAAACTTAAAACATTACCTCGTCTGTCATTTTGCTGCCTGAGTTACATCAGATGGATTTTCATCAGCAATGGATTTTGTTTAACATAAGAACAACAACTCCCATGATGCCACCCTGCTTTATGACATCATCAAATTGCGTTCAAGTTGTTTTCATTGTTTTGACTGAGAGACCCCTTAAGGCAGAAGCTACATGTTGTGCGTTTAAAGTGTCTCCAATCAATACATTTATACCAAACAATGGATAACATGCTTATTACGACTCTTCAGTTCCTCTCAGCTCAGTGGAGCAGTTTAGTCTCTCTCAAGTGACTGTTTTGGTTTTCTGATTCACTCTCACAGCTCTAAAAAGTTCACACATACCGGCTGTGTCTCCAACCTACCCAGAACCAAGTGGCAGACAAAGTTTTCGGCCTCCATTTAGCCACCAACCATCTTTTGAAGTAAATGTTGAGGCTTCAAAATTAATTAATTAATGCCAGAATTCTACGGCAGCTTCAGAAACATAGAGGGCAGCATATCACCAGAGTAAAAGACAACTATTTCTCTCGATATCCTTGGCTGTAGCTAGCTAACATTAGTTTATTTGCTCATGGCTCAGTAAGCTTTGGAGCCAGTGGCCCTAGAGGTTGTCTGGACTGGAACCTCGACTCATAGGGGGTATCACAACAGGCGACAGAGCCCAGCTCAACTGGATTTGGCTGCCTGACCTGAGATTGAACACGGCTGGATATCAACCTGAGACTAAACACAGCCTCTAAGACCGACTGAGGTCAGTTTGATAACAGGGGATACAGTACAGAGGTGATGTACAGCAGCTCGGACCAAGAGTGTGACTTCAGAGACGACAAGACACGGCAGACGCGGACGGGAGAGGGTCATCAGCAACGACATCAGCAGAGGGTGAAAATAATGTGTAGAGTGTCGTAGTTCAGTAAAACAGAAAAAAACTTGAATTCAGAAGGTGTACTTTTGTATTTTTCTGTTTTCGTAGGGAAAATATAAGCATTTTATTTCCTGACATTTTTTTTTAGTTTATTTTGTTAAGTTAGTACACTACCAGCTGGGGATAGCTGGTTAGCATGCTAACTTCAGTAGACATCTTTGACATAACGTCAACACTGTTGTTTCCTCACACACTGTTGATCATATAAGTAAATCTTTTGAATTTTAAAACTAAAATTCTGCCCACATCTTACACTTCATTTAATACGTTATTAGAGTTACTCTACCTCCAACAGCTGTCCTGGTTTTAAATTCCTCATATACTTCCTGTCTCTCTTAAGCCAGTGTGTGGACTGTATTATCATGGCTATGACAGAATCTCACACCAGGACCATAAATGACTCTGCTGGGTCCAAGTGTGAATCACATTGCTGTTCACAAGTCCACGCTTAGCCTGGATAGGCATTCCCATCTCATCACCCATGATCAATAAGTGATAGCTTTCACTATTATATTGTTTAATTAACTTTATCTTAGTATTCAAAATGAAAGCATTAACTCGTGAATCATCTCCCTGAACTACCTCAAATCTGTGACTCTCTGTCTTAATTTTATGTTCTTTTACATTGTTAAAATCATTTTTTGTTATTAAAAGTCTACACTAAAAAGTGTACAGGCTTTTTCCACGAGAGAATTAAAGAGAATAAACACATTTTAAATAAATATTGTAGATCAGACAGAAAACTGGTTTAACAGGCTGTTCTCCTCCGATTTTCTTGGTATCACTTGGACACTTTTCAGCATGAAATACAGCACCGGTCTGTGTTTGGACCTGCTGAGATAAAATGGAGCTGAAATTTGCCTTTCCCTTTACTCCCCCAAGTGAACACCATACTCCTGTTAAGTTGACTAAAGACACCATGTCCAGGGCTTTGTAAGGTCTGTTTGGTTTCCCCACATCTTGTTTTCTTGTGGCTCCTCAGCACTCTAAGTCCTTTTCAGGGAGTTTATGAGGGCCCGCCTCGTGGAGAGAAAGCCTTGGCTGTGTTTGCTTTGGGAATAGTCTCCTGACAGGGCGCTAAAGGAGCATGTCAGAGCACGGGTCCCAAAGTGTTTGGGTAAAGAGAGCCGCTACCTCTTGCCACTGAGGAATCCGCCCTTCTTCGGTAATCTGTCACACCTCCTTCCAAATAAAATGGCTCAGAGATTTTCACACAAGTCTGTCAGGGTTAATATTTACCCCTGCCCTTTGGTCAAGAGGGGGGAGAGAAGCAGACAGGGGGAGAGGGAAAGTGGGAGAGTTGGGTTTTTGAGGCCGGGAGTCATCTGTGTGTCTCCACAGTCGGCCTGACAAGGTGAAAACATGCTGACAGACAACATGTTTTATCAGGAGATTTTCCTCAGTTGATGCTTATGACCACTTAGTAAGGTCTGATAGGTCATTTGTTTACAGGAACCAGGGGGAATTCTCACTGGATTCTTAAATTACAACATTTTAAAGCAGTAGTTTTAACATTTTGGGGAAAATGCTTGTATTTGACGAGAGGATTGATAAGTATCATATCTCAAGCTGCAACCAACAAACTGTTTAGCTGGCGAGGCAGCTGGATTCGCGAGATCATGTGATCATCTTGATCACATGATCCCATGCTTCAAGCTATGCACTTGTCGACAAATCAGTGGTTCGACCAGTATCTGTTGAGGAAAAACAAGCAGCTGCAGGCTGTGTGTCATTAAGGGTGACGACCAATGAGAAAAGTGACTTTTTCGTTTGAAAGCAACAATGACAGCATCTAACAAGGTTAGCGTTGCAGCTACTACAGTAAGAGTTAAATTTACCTATTGGCTCCATTGGATCAGATTGGTTGAATTCAGCCCATGATAGACACAGGGCTTGTCCTATCCAATGCTGTATCGTTTGCTTAACTGAGCATAGAAACTGAAAGCAGGGCTAAATGTTGAGCCTGTCTTTGTCTTAAGGTAACATAATAGCTTGAAAACGCCCTTATAATCATGTTATATCATGTTTGTTTAATCTGTACAGAATCCAAGGTGAAAAAACGACATATTGCCGACTGATTTCTTGACTGTGAGCTGTGACCGACTGACCCTGACTTGTTGTGTCCTCCTGCTTTCAGTATTTGTGCTAAGCTAAGCTATCACCATATTTAACAGAGTGGTATCAATTTTTCACATCAAACTTTCTGCAAGATAGAAACTAAAGCACATTTCCCAAAATGTCAAACTACTTATTTCAAGGTTCAAACTAATGAACTGGCAGCATGATTCTTTTGTATCTTTTTCATAAAGATGAGCGTAAAATTCCCCTCTATCAGCCTCTGTCTTTCTGTGTCTGTCTGTCTGTCACAGCCCGTCAAACACGTGCGGCGGTGGGTGAATCGGGGGAGTCGCTGCAGGAGAGTACAAGAGGTAGGAGCAAGTGGGGCGGAGGGGAGGAGGCGGTGGGATTTAGCGTGGTCTGTCGGAGGGCTAATTCCTGTGCTTGGCGTTGGAGCTCCTCAGCTCCGCCGTGGCTCAGATATTCAGATTTGGGCTGGGCTGCCATGTGGGCTCGGAGATACTCTGCAGCCGGCTCCTCCCCCGCTCTATTCAGGGCCTGCGAGGAGCCTTGGGATGGCGTTAAAAAAGGAGATTAAGTTTCCTCCAGAGAGCAAAGCTCCTTAAGGGGGTATCTGTGTGCCTCTCAGCCGCCTGGTCAGTGAGGGATGCGTGAGGGGGGCCTCGCCATGAACTCTGCTGAGACAGTGGAGGGTGGGGGCGGGGGGACACAGGGAGGCTGACCTGACTCCCACCCCATGACTGGCTCCACCCTGACCCTGGTTACCTGCTCAAGTATCAAATCAGTTTCACTGCTTCGGGTGGCAGCAGAAAAAAATCCTCCGATAAATGATGGAAACAGATGGTGTCACCTTAGAGGATTTTGCCCTTGTTTGTCTGTATTATACTATCGTATAATGTCATTTGAGAGTATGTCTCATGGGTTTTGTGAGCATGACCATGCATATGTGCTTTTGAGTGTGCGAGCGAGATATCCTGTGTCTGTATACAAGGAAAAAGTCTCATTCCCAGGGCTTAAAATCGGGCCGCAAATGCAGTGGATGGCTGTTTTTCACACGTGCGGCCAGAAAGAAGTGCTGTCAAACACAAAATGAGTGTCAGCACACAAACACAGAACAAGCTTGATGCAAACAGACTTCGTGTTGGACCTGACCTCTGATAAAAGGTCTGAGCAGTGTCAGTCTGTGGTTTAGATCACGTCAGAAGCACACAGGCATCTATTAGACTCCTGGTATTAGATCATTAGGTGGTCATTCAAAAGGCAGAATTATATGTACTGCAAATTTGGACCTATGAAGTGAATAGAGTTTAAATCTACCTTTCAAAAGGCTTTGATTCATTCCTTTGAATCAAAAAAGGACACAGAAGCAGAGAGGGGGGAAAAACGTACACATTCCTTTATTTGATTAGCAATACTGATGACGGGGGTTGAATAAGAGGGGGGAAAAAAATCTAATGACTTCTGCAGCTTTGTAGTGGGGCTGAAAAAGCCTTATCTGCTCTATTCAGCAGCGGTCTCTCCTGGGAAACGAGGATCACTGTGGTGAGGGACTGTCAGGTCCTGCCAATAGCCGTAATGGGCCCTAATTCCATATTAATGCAGTCTAAATGAAGTGTCACAGGAAGATTGATCTGTTGAGGGCGTTGCCTTGATGGAGGTTGTTCTAGTGAGTGGGCGCTTCAGTGGACACCTGGTTACCCTCTGCGGTGCCCCCGGGGGCCTCATCTGAAGCCTGCAGAGAGCAACCTGTCAGACTCTGCATTCAAGACGTCTTAAATGTATTTTAGAAGAACTGTAACTGAGTCAAAACGAGGGCGTAATGTTCTCTGATTCGTGTGAATAAATGCTCGCAGGTGGAGGGATGGAGCTCTAATGTTTTGAAGATCGTCTAATATTTGCCAGGCTCCTTTTGATGAGGGAACATTTCTCGTCATGTTCTGTTGTCTGACAGGTGCATAGGCCGGATAATGCTGCCAGTGGGAGACTTTGCGGGGAGCTTAAATACAACCAGTCCTCCTACTGTACATTTCTAAAACCCCATTTTACTCCTTTCCATTAGTAATTCTTGTCCACAGAAATGGATTTTTACTCACTGTCAAGTTTAAACTGCCGCCTTCCCTGTATGCAGAGTATTAGCCTAATCATGCAGTAATTCTGGTTTCTGTATGCTTGTCAAAAATATATATAGTTGGGCAGCCACTTTTGAAAAGATCTCTTTTTTTGTTGTTTGTTATTCAGTGTTCTTCATCTTTACATTGGAGTTCAAATAATAGGGGCGTGTTTTAACCTAATTTGCAGATTTTGTCATTTGAACAGGGCGACAATTTGGAATATTTATTTCTAACATACTATATATTGATTGTTGAGTGAAAGATGATGAGGTATTAGCAAAAATCTGGATGTTATATTGTGCAAATGTGATTTTAATTTTATCAAAAAGTGTATCCATACCTTTTTTTTTTTAAATCATAGCTTGTCAGTTGATTTTTTTTGATATTATAAATTCTTTTCGTTTTCGTCCATGTTCGCTTGTGAGCTTTCTTTCTTCCGCCAACCATGGGCCTCCCTAAAAATGTGGTATTTCATCCGAGTGTTCCCGAGTTGTGATGTGCCTGATTCGTGTTCTCTCTGGCATGTATTGGGTGTTTCGTCACTGTTAACTTAGTTAATCAGAGATGATTTTTTATTTCTGGTGATCATCGTTCCGAACGAGACAGTGCTCCTGTCCCGTGTGAAAACAAAACTCAACGTTGACTCGACATTTTAATCTAAACCCTGATCTTTTCCTAAACCTAACCAAACTGCGACTGAAAATATTCTTCCAGAGAATCATTTTCTATGCACATAGACGTGAGGTCAAATACACAAATTATTAAAAAACTTGGAGTCAGAGATCAGGCTGAGACGGTCATCGAGTTTTTAAAGAGACCCTTGCGCCTATCACAGTGCGTCCTCATGTACAATACAAACAAAACAAGACCAAAACATGACCTCATTGGGCTCCTGGTGGTCAAAACCTCCACAGGGTAACTTTAAGTGATATTGCTCAATAAAATAAATTGTATTAAAGCGTATTCAACTGTTTTAACACTTTAAAGTTGTTGTTTTTTCCTTCAAAGGGTTGGCCAAATCAAATTTGGCCTGTACAAATAAAATCGACAAAACGCATTTTTTGGAGGCAATGGACACAATTCGCCACACTCTGGTAGTTCCGGGATGCAAACGACATTTTACATAATTAATATATTTATTTTTTGCCCCGTGTGTGGGAGATTCAAATTTTCACTTAACTCTAATGATTTAAAGTGTGACTCTAAATAAGGCCCGTAATATATAAGGCCCCTTCAAGGTTCCATTTGATGTTTAAATCACATTCATGCAGTCGTTACATTTAGCCATGAGGCTTACAGCGCTGGACACACTTCCTCCACATCAAACCATCCTCCACAGTTAATTGGAACTCCAGAAATAATATTTCATGTAGTTACGGTTGCAGAGGAGCGTTGAAATGAGTGTGTCAGCTGCTGAGCGTGTGTGTGTGTGTGAGTGTGTGTGTGAGATTGCACATGAGCAAACATATGCATACTTCATGTGTGCACCTTCAACATTAGAAGCAGCAGGCCTCTGGATGAGCTTCCCAGGTGACCCAGAAGACTGCAGCAAGTGTGTCAGTGTCAGTTTGATTAACTCTAATACCGGGGCTTTTGGCACATGTGGTCAGGTTAATGAAACTCAGTGAGAAGGCACTTTTTCCTGGTTCCCTCCCTGCCAGGAAGCTGCGGGTGATGGGATGAGGTTCAGCAATTCGCTGCCTCTCTCCCAGAGCGACCCCCCCCTCCACCGACGGGACAGTCTGATACCCTCTTTAGGCACCGAAGCAGTTGAGATGTGTTACTCTTCAGCCTCCACATCCCTCCTTCTCTGTCACATCCTTCTGATTTTACTCTTCTAATGAGGTAATCACTTCTAATTTGAGTACAAATGAAAAAGTATCAGCGTAAAGTTTATGAGATGAGATGTTTTTTTAACAGGGAATCATCCTAATTTATTGAGATTTAATCACGTGCAACAAAAACAGAAAACAGGACCTATGAACGGGTCGAGTACCGGAAATCTAACCAATAGAAATCTTTCTCTGAACGCCCAACATTTAGTTATGGTTTCTCCGGGGATTGCCGAGGTTATCATGACACCAGCTCTTCCAACCCTAAAAGTGTTTCTCCTTGCTCTCTCTTTCTTCGCTGACACAGAAGTAGGGCACACCGGAGAATGAGCAACACAATCGGGAGGCATCCTGTCGCTTTAAGAGGGGGACCCATCTAATCTCTCCCTATCCACTCAGGCCCTGGATTTATAAATTTCCTGCAATCTCGACTCTCAAAGCCGTCTTGATTTTGAGAGTGTGTGTGTGTCTGCTTGTGAGGGAGGAAGTGTAGGACTGGCAAGAGGTACTATTGGGGGGTTGTGGTTTGTTTGTGCTGTCCTTTAGAAAAAGAGCTTACGGGTTCAGCAGAAGAAACGCGGGGAGCTAATGTGAAGATTTAGGACTTTCTCCGAGGCTTGGCCTCGTCTAAGCTCTGTTTGCTTGAGCCGTTTGTGGGGTCCTGCTCACACTAAACCCAGATTAATATTCCCCCCATATCCAACCAGCCCAGACACCGTCTCCCGGCCTCGCTGTCCTCCACTACCCCCCCTCTTTTCCCTGCCTTTTCTGGCCGTGATCGTCTCCCTTCCCTAATCCAAGTCCGCTGCCTCTCATCTTGCTCTTTATCTCGTCTAAGTAAGCACCTTTCTCATGGCTTCTTTCCATGAGGGGGAAGCAGCGGGAGGAGCGTAAATATGTTTTCCCCAAGCCCTCCTCATTGCTCACTGACCTCTGTGAGGTGTTATTATCAGAGTGACTGCTAAGCCCTGAGATTGCTTTTAGCCAGGTTCACCAGGGGAGAGTAAGGCTGGCTTTAATGGCTCTGTATTGGTTTACATGCCACGCAATGAACACATGAAGGATGGCTTTGTATTGTGTTAGGCAAATATTTCAACCATCAACAAAAATAATATACCCAAATAAGTGCAAATAAACTTTTTTGAACAGAAGTGAAAGGAAACTATTTGAACTGTCATTCATTTCCCTTTTGTTTAACTCAGAGGTCCTGGCAGTTAAAGTTACAGTATGTAATTTCCGCTGGCACCGAAGCAGTTGAGATGTCTCTCAATCAAAACAAAGAAAAAAGGACGTAAGCAGCGTGGGATCATGGGAGTCTTCAACAACCAACACCGCTGATAAAAATCTATATATGTGACTCAGCCTGAAATGTCCACAGAGGAGGCGATGTTTTAAATCTGTATTAATGTTTAGTTCACGCCAGCTTTTAGTTGTCATGAAAGAGATGAACAGACTGAAGAGGATGTTGACGGAGGAAGTGAAGAAGAGAAGAAGAGACAGTGACCGAACAAGAGACCGGACAAGAGTAATCTCAGACTGCAGACGCCAACGACAGGCGCCGTGCTGGACTTGTTGCTGTTGGATGTTGCTGTTGTTTGTTGCACTCGCTTGATGTTTGGCCGTGTTAGCAAAGTTGTCAACTTGTTAGTCTGCTCATTTCGAGATTTATCTGCACAAAATAAAGACTTCTACATAATGTTGCTTTAATGCAGAAATGTTGCATATCATATCTTTAATATCTTCCTCAACATTTTGTATATATTTCTCTATCATTTTTTTAACTCCAGTGATTTCTTAAAAATCCAACTGACTCTGGGGAAATTGCCACGGGAAAGTTATTTTTATACAATTTATCAGGAGCACTGGATAATATTATGTTATCCGTAGGAGCAACACCTAAAATCAGCTTCAAAAGTGATCAGAATACTCAATCAACACCTTCCCCACACTCATCAACCTCATGCAAGTCGTATTTATTGCAGGCCTGACGTGTTTAATATGGGATTGCATTAGACCGTTGTGCGTTCCTATTATTTTGTCCACCAACTGTATGTCACCTGTCCACCTGCTTTATGGACAAACAAGTTAGTGTTTGAAAAGGAGCTTGAAACTCACGACGAGCAGCAGCAGGCCAGTGGCAGCGGTAAGACAGTCACTGCTTCCTGCTGCACATACGGCTGGTTTCCCAGGCTCCCTCACAGGATTGTCACCAAAGCCTCTTCTTCTCCTTTTTTCTTCTCCTCACTCTCTTTTTTGTTGTTCTTCCTCCCTCTCTTGTTCCTTTTCTTCCATCTGGATCAAGACGGAGAGAAGAATAACAAATGCATTTTGAGCCGAGAGAAAAGGGGATGAATTTGGCGTGCTAAACAGGCAGGCTAAACCCATTACCTAAGTGTTCTTTATCTCCCCATATGCTTTTGTTGTTTAATCAGCTTTGTATCTCTCCAAATCCTGGATTGAGATAACAAACAAATGGATGAGCTCAACGTGCAGAGGAAGAAAGCCTTTTTGCTGGCACCTTGAATGCCAGAGACTATCCTGACTGGTGAGGCCGCACAGCGGTCCGAGCCCGAAACACAACTGGGTCAGATTCTCAGATTTTTCCGGACCAGGTCGACCTCCCCTTCTCCCTTAAAGTGACCTCCCATTTTCTTCCTCCCTGCTGTAAGGGAGAGAGAGCGAGAGAGAGAGAGGGAAAGGGGGAGTAAAGCTGGAGCTCACAGATTTGCAATCTTCAGGCACGATTTCTCTCTGCTTCTTCTACATAAGAAAAGGAGGATTCTAGATTATCTCTGGCACTCAAAGCCAGGGGAGAGTTGGAGCCTCGCTGAATACAGAAAGGACTTCACAGCCAGTGTGGTTGTACAAAAGCCACAATCTTTATCAGATTTACTTTTTGGGTGAAAATATGGTTTGTGCCTGTTCGGCTATGCACTGCAGGTTCGCACCGACGAAGCAGACAGTCAACTTATTGAGGAAGAAATCAGCAGGTTCGTAAAGAGTTAAAACAAAAACAGACAAATTCAGCCCAAAGTCTATCTGTCAATCTAAAGTGACTTATTGTGTTACTGTGTGTCTAGTTGCCTTTGTTTAAATCTTTACATTTGCAGTTCATTTTTTGGTAAACTATGTTTAGCGTTGAGGTTAAATGAGGTGAGATGTGTTGTAGGCCTGCACGATTAATCGTATTTTCATCATCATCGCGATGTGAACATGTGCGATAAACCCATCGCAAAAGCTGGTCTGAAGTGCGATAAGTTTTGTTTACATCCGCCATGCTTTCACACTCAGCGTGCTGACATTTGGCCAATCAGATGCGGCCCTTGACACATGTGCAATGCATGCACACCGTTTAGCCAATCAGATGACGCCCAGCTCTGCTCACGTTCCTGCGTGAAAATTAGTAGCCAGAGTAAACAGGATGTCGGAGGCAGGAGAGCAGAGCGGTGAAAATGCCTACGAAACGCTTGTGGCAAAAAGAAATAGCAGCTCCGTGATTTGGAGATACTTTGGACTTAAGCCAGAAGACAATTTACAGACTCAGGTACTGTGCAGGACCTGCAGAACAGTTGCTGCAACGTCCAGAGGTAACACCACCAACCTCCGTCACCACCTGCTGCACCACCATAAAGAGCTGCACGAGCAGTTTAAGGCCAGTCAGTCTCGAGCGCAAACGTCGAGCAGCAGTCAAGTAACGCGACCATCACTGCAGCAACAGTAACGTGTAAATTAATGTTATAAGGGTTTTGTTCAATAAAAGCATGCTTAAAAATATTTTTTCTATTTTTTTTTATTTAATTGTCATCAGCTATTAAGTGTTTAAGAGTACCTTAAAGCAGGGAATCTATTAATGCAGAAAAATCTGAAAGACAGTCCTGTATGCAAACTTAAATATTTTCTTATTTATCGCAAGTCATATCGTCATCGCAATATTGAAGGGTGTCATCGCACATCGCACATTTTGCTCATATCGTGCAGGCCTAATGTGTTGTCAGCACACGAATACAGTCCTTTCAATTTGTGCCTTGAACAAATCAATAGGTGGATTAGCACCAGAACTGTCAATTATTATTAACAACAATTATTTTCATTATCAATTAATTTGTTGATTATTTAACAATTAACCATTTAGTCTATAAGATGTCAAACAACTGTGAGGAAAAGCCAAGAGGGCAGTGCTTCAAAAAACCCGAAGACTTATCACTTTCTGTCATAAACGACAGAGAAAGGAGATGTTTGATTATCAAAAAAAAAAAAAAAAAGACTAATCGATTAGTCGACCAACCACCACAGTTCTAGAGTGGATGTGACAAAATTCTCTGAAAGAAAAAATCAGAATAAAACTGAAAAAACTTTTTTGGGAGTCAGCGCTCACCTAAAATCCATGACACCAAAACCTACAAATCACGCCAGAAACCTCCGTGTTGTTAAGAATAAATTAAGTTCAGCCTTCTTTCTACTTTCAGACCTGGTTCGGTCTCCACCAGAACTTTTTCTGCTGGAAACAGCTGCCGGCTGTGGCCAAAAACAATGCTGTGAGGGCTGTGAGAACGACCCAACACAGGAAAGTTGAGACCAGAAACACAAAACACTGAGCTGAAAGACGCTAAAATGGTATTGATCATTAATACAAAAACATTGATTTGATGGACGTTGACTGTGTGCTTTCTGTTCTACAGCTATCTGAGACATTGTTCCAGGAGCTTTATGTTAATTTCAACATTTTTATCTCTGTCATTTCATACCTGTGAAATCCTTTTGCACTAAAATAAGTTCAACAAAGAAACAAAATCATGGTGCAGCAAGTCCTCACACTGTGAATCTGCTCATTTTTCAAAGAGAACATTTGGAAGTTGGAGAAGCAGTGTCTGACGTACTGGGCGATGATACTCCAATCAGTCATTAACATTATGTGTGGCAATCGAAAATCTTGAAGATATATCATGTAACACTTGATGAATAAATTATAACATTGTTACATGTTGTGTTGGGTTGTGTCCTTGCTTTATCCCTAGTTTTCCAACATTGTTCTAACCCAGAGAAATCATTCATTTTATCGGCCATCGCTGTAATTTTTGAGAGAGTCAGAGAGCGAGGAAAAAACTGAATATAATGTGAATAAAACTTTGTTTTTCTGCCTGAGTCATGGAGATGGATTTTCATCAGTAATGGTAGTTGTTTGATAATGAAGACATTAACAATTAGTGCATGTAAAATGAATAAGAACAAAAACCACAACATGTGCAGCCTGAGCTCAAGTGTACAAACAATAACTACCCGGGAAATGTTTAACTTTGTCATAAGTATACAGTCGTCGGCATGAACAATATCACATCACCTGTCAACGCATCGAGGGCTCAAAAGTTCCTCTGAGCGACACCTGAACTCATCTTTGACAGAACAAAAAAGCAAACACGCACAGAAACAATTCTGCTCAGACCGGAGGAAGTGATGATAAGAGTGGGTGCAGGCGACCTCAATGTGCATCTCACAGTTGAATTCCCTCAGGGTAGAGGGGCTCATCACCCCTTCTTGTTCCCCCCATCAGCTATACACACACACACACACACACACACCTGCCACACACACACACACTGACACACACATACACACAGTCTGGGAATGCTGGGGAAAATAGCCCTCATTTATTATTGCCACACTCCCTCGTCTCGTCCCCTCGGTTCAACGGGTGCGCCGCCAAAGCACGTCTTCCACCGCCAATGTCACACAATTACCTCTTAACTGCTCAAACAAATAGAGCGACCCAGAGAGTGACATCAAATCAAAACTGTCACAGGTGATTGAGTCTAGTCATCAAGGCAGCCCGCCCGCTACCTGTCAGGAGAGTGCGGGAATGAAAGGAAGAGGCAGAGAAGAGGGAGAATGTGATAGCAGCTTTATAATAGACCCCCTAATAATGTATAAACACCCCCTCTCTCCTTTTTGCTCCACTCATATTAAAGTTGGGCACAGAGTGCACGGTGCCCTCCTTTTCAGCCGCTCCGCTCCCTCTCGGGACTCAGGATGGAGAGAAATGGCTGCGAATGGAGTAATGATAGGGAAAATGATAGAGGGGAGATTGAAATTTCCATCCTCTCTGAACCATGCCGGCTCTGCTCCTGAAAAGACATTGGCTGCTAATGGGGTTAGATCACACGCATGAGAGTTTGAGGCCTGAGTGATGTTGGGTGTTGATACTCCAGACACGGACCGAAAGAAGAAACACTTTAAAGACGAAAACTCCCCTAAGGTTTGGACATAGAATGATAGTCCCAAGACCCCAGACAGTTTGGGCCTCGCTCTTGCACAGGAATTCACAGGTGGATCCAGACAACTGATGGGGCTTGTATAGCTGCGGTGCAGAGGACGCAGATCAGCCAATGGTGCATCAGAGAGCGAGAAAACAAAAAAAAACAGGGAAATAAAGAGCGCGAGCAAAGGGTTGAGCAAGAGCAAGCCAAGGGGACATTAGGGACATGATGATGTTGTCAGTGTCTGATGTAAATTGGAGAATGACACAGTCAACAGACACGGCTGGCTGCTCGCCGCGGCAACACGCCGGGGCCGTGACACTGACAAATGGAATATTTCAAAGGACTTAATCAGAGGAAATGGGGTTTGGTCTGCAGGTGACACGAGTCCCGCTCCAGCGCTCACAAAAAGAAAACTGATTGCCTGCCTCGAAACCCCCTCCATCTCTCCATTTCTCTGTGTGTCTGTCTGTTTCTCTGACTCTCACTGTTTCGCTGTCCTCACACGCCTCTGTCACCACAGTACGAGTGGGGGGGTTCACCATGAGCATGAAGTACAATTAGATTCAATCAGAGATAGCCAATGCAGAAGTACAATATACAGTAGACTGTATAGGTTTGTGTGGTTATGCAGAACTATAGGTCTGTAAAATGTGTTACGAAGACTCCATGAGTGGCTACATATAAGCCAATGCTAAGGAAAATAACTAAAGCATCTCTTTAAGGCAATACTCGCAGTGCAAGCAGCCGTGCAGTGTTTTCAAAATGGTAATGTCATTATGCTCACAATGACAATACCAGCAGTAAATTATCATGTTCACCATCTTTGTTTAGTGTGTCAGCATGTCGACATTTGCTCAAAATACAGCTGAGGCTGATGGGAATGTCATTAGCTTTGCAGCTATTTGGTCATAAATTAAATACTGGAAATTGGAGTAGAAGTCACCAGTGTTGTACAAAGTACCCAGAAGTCATACTTGAGTAAAAGTAGAGATATTGTGTTAAAATGTGACTCTGGTAAAAGTGAAAGTCACTGGTGTGAATGGTACTTCACTAAAAGTCTTAAAGTATCTGATAAAATAAATGTATTTCAGTATCAAAAGTATTTCTTAGTTTTTATTTGCAATGAATGAAAGTACCAAAAGTACCAGTACAAGTAACAGTACATATACTGTACGTGCATGTATATATTTACTGTATACTGTGGGTTGGCCCATTACTATGGGATGTGATGGCAGAGCATCCAAATGTTGTGGAGAAATCTCCCTCAAAACCTCACGGTGGCGCGAGAGGAAAAGTCTGGGGATCAACAAAGTCATCAAGGAGCGAAAAAACATCTGTGCCAAGTTTTGTGCCTGGACATCTAGTAGATGTTGAAGCATTTCATGGAATAAGTGAGTAATTAGACCAGCTGGTTGTGCTAGACATGAAATCAGGAGATAACCAAGGCCATTAGGATCAATCTTCAGGGGACCAATAATGTCCACACTAATTTTCATGACAATCCATCCGACCGTTGTCGATACATTATACAAAAAAACCCAAAAATGTCGACCTCGTGGTGGAGCTTGAGGTACACAAATTGGATCACCAAAGTCACTGGAGTTCATCCTCTGAGGATCATCAATGTCTGTACAAAAATGTAATAAAAAATGTAAGATATTTCAGTCCGGGGCAAATACATCTATTCCTAGAGTCATGGAAAAGCTAAATTTAGACTAACTTAGAAACAAATAAGAAAATCATAGGTGACTGGATGTGTGCTGCTCTGCTCGGGTGGCCACCAGAGACAGCACCAGAAGGGAGGTCAACTCACTATCACGTCAAAGAAATTACTCTGGAAGTATTAAAAAGTCAACACAAAGCCACATATATTGTAGTGCACTAACTACAGGACTTTGCAGGACAATGCATGCACAATAACATTGTGAGCCTACATATTTTGCTTTGTTCATCTCCCCATGCACTCTAGGTTACCGCACTCAGGCAGATCAGCAGTGATAGATTTCCCTGCTAATAACCCAGGAGAGGTGAGGGCATCCTGGCCGACGGACGGCAAGGACAACAAGAGGCGGGGGAAACATCATCAACAGCCGAAGAGGAGATGCAGAGAACACCTTCGGGAGGAAAGTTAAGTTTACGTAACTTTTTCAGGCTGCTTCATTGTTTTAACTACGAAAAGAGCTGAGTTGGTCCAGAGACTTTAGAGCTCTGGCACAACATGCCGAGCAAAACTCTCCTGCTGCTAATTAAACTGAAATCCATCTCCTAACTCCTTTGTTTCCAGGACCGGGCATGGCAGTGCCACCAGAAGCTGCATGAGATTGGTGATTTGGTGCCTCAAGTCCAGTAGCCCCACGCCGGGTATGAATCACGGCAAGGGGCCACAGCACTGTCACAGCGGCTACAGATCAATGATAATTACCACCTTGACATGAGTACGCTTATTACTGAACAGGATCAGGGACAGGGGCCCGAGCTGTGGTGGCCGTAGGGCCCGATCGATACTCCAGAAATAATGGCTCTCTGGGGCCCTAGATTGGACTTTGCCACTAAACAAGCCATTACAGCCGCACGCATGACAGCTTAGGTCTAGATATGCGTCCTAACTCTCCTTCTCCTGGAGGCTTCTCTCTCAGAGCCTGCCTCACTATGGCTCCCACAGGCCTCAGTACTCAATCTTGTCATAGGCTGTTATGGGCAGGCGAGACACATGCCTCTGGCTTTGAGACGTGTTAACCAGAAGTGAGTGATTAGGGGAAGCATGCTGCTACAACACAATGTGCTCCTGTGCAACACGCCGGTGAGAGGGGCCTTGCAATGTGACCTGATGATTGCCACTGAGTATAGAGATCAAACACAGCTGCACCGGTGTGTGTACACATGAACGTTACCGCACACACACACACACACACGCAAACACACACAAACAAAATGCACACAAAAGCAAGCACATCAATGCGTATAAGCGATGCTGATCCGTCTATGGCAGCCCTCATCTTCTTTTCTCTTTGATTTTTACCATTTCCCTCCTCCAGATCCCTTGTTTTTTTCCCTCGCCTTTTTTAATCCGGTCATACCTGTAATCGGGCTCTGCGACAGGAAACTTCAGAGAATCAATTAGTCCTCGCCTCATCCGGGAGCCAAGACGATTCCTCTCGACTTGAGCCGCAAACTCCTTCTATCAGGAGTCATTCTGCCTGCCTAACACCCAGACTCCTCTCTCCTGAGCCCGGATAGGTTTGACTCTAAGCCTCTAAAACGTTGACAACCCAAAGCGCCTTTCTCTCGGCAAGCCCTAACAGCCTGCCTCACCCCGGCCCCTTCTCCTCTTTCTAACCGTCGTTGCTGCTAAATAAAGAACGATTTGTTTTTCCTCCGGAGCAGAACTGTGATAATGACGCCGAGTCGTGGCGCTTCATCCACAATTAAATAAACAGTCGCTTTTCACTTGGATCCAAACTACATCTAAACTTCGAGACATGTGGACGTGGTAGGAGAAGCGGGTGACTCTGGGCCTTTTCTTTGTCGCGGTCCACTGAAGAGGCGGCATTGTGGACGGTGTTGTTTTTAAATGGCGTCACACGGCACAAAAGGAAATGTAAACCAGGGACTCTTCTGCTGGCTACAGCAGGCCCTCGAGTGGAGTCTGGAACAAACAGAACATTGAGGGGTCAGATTTAATCCCCCCGCCCCTGCCTTTTGTATTCAGATTAAAGACTAAGGAGGATTTGCAGGAGCCTGGAGTCTCTTGTTAAAAGACTGTGTTCTCCACTTAACCTGCAATTTACCTGTCACTTAAGCCCGCTGCAGCGATCATCCACACCTTTTGGTAGTGAAAGGGGCTGCTATTTTTCACAACTCTGAAGAAAGAGCTTTATGCTCACTTGAGCATAATGAATTCCACGACAGATGCTGATTAAAAGCAGCAGCAGCGGTTTGCAAAAGATACTTAACACTTTAGAAATAAACAGAAGTGGGCACACACACACACACACACACACACACACACACAAACACACACAAACAAGTCTGCTTCTAATAAAACCAGAAATCACTTCTTGACCAGTCGGACTGTTCTGATGAGGTATGTGTTCTCTGGAGGGCCGTGAATGAGATGCCTGCAGGACACGGAGCCGAAACACATTGTGAAGCTCCTTGACTTGATTTGTATTGCCGAGTCGCCTCATCTGCTCTACTGAAAAATCCCGCCATTGGAAACCTGACCTTCTTTTTCCCTCTCGCCGAGGCCGAGCGTGATTCATCTCCCCTCCAAACTAAGTCAGGGGAATGAGTGAAACTGCCGCCATCATTCTCGACCACCTCATCCATTTCATCCTCTCCTGTGAGTTGTCTTGCCCTCCGCTGGACGGCCATAACGCCC
This sequence comes from Lagodon rhomboides, assembly GCA_039737535.1. Classification (NCBI taxonomy): domain Eukaryota; kingdom Metazoa; phylum Chordata; class Actinopteri; order Spariformes; family Sparidae; genus Lagodon; species Lagodon rhomboides. The sequence goes on along the minus strand of CM077789.1, from coordinate 12,886,697 downwards.
CCCTAAATCTTCCTCCTGAACAGAACTCGCCAGCAGTAAAGTGGACCATTCGTTTTCACAGCGCGGCCAAGAGGAGTAATGGGAGTGATGTTGAGACTTTATCAGTCACTCGCTGGCTGCCAAAGCTCCATGAGCTGCTCCTTCTTTTAAGAAAAAAAAAAAAAGCATGTGCAGATGCCCACCAAACAACCGCACAGCTCTTGATGGAGCTTTACACAAGTCTTTGATACGTCCCTTAATCTCCACTAAACTATCCCACTGGTTTTTAACACCCTGACGCATTAGCCTATGTCTTATAACTTAAGAGTTTATCGTTAGGCGCTAAATTTAGACGCCCTTTTCTTAAGACTCCAGGCAGCTTGTGTGGAAGCTGTGTGCATACAGCGTGCAAAATTATAAACCTTCCGCAACATAACAAAAGGACGCGGAAAATGTTCATTGTTTTAGGACTCTGCACCTATCTCTTCGATTGAGCTGTGACAGATTAAAACAGTTCGGAGGAACAATCGTTCGGCTGGAGGAGATCACTTTTTCCCTCTTTGGTTTGCGCGGACATTCAAATGAGAGGGAAGCTCTTTCGAAAGCGAAGGGCAGGACCACAAACCAAAGTCGCTCATCTGCTGAGACCCTCTCCTCGATTTCTTTGTTAAAGAGGATCACTGTCGGCTGTGTTTTATTTTTAGAACGTTTCCCGTCCTCTTTCTACGCCTCTCTTGCTTTTCCTTATCCCCTTTTTCTCAAGCCTGTTCTCTCTGGTGCCCGTGAGACTTGCCCACCTGTCCGCCCGCACATCACACCCATCCCCGGTGGGCTTCTGTGTTAAATTCCAAACTTAAAACCCATTACTGAGCTATCAGCCCACTCATAATGCTGTCTAATGACCTCATTTCCCTAAGTGTCAGCCCTGTCAGTCACCAGAGGCCCTGTCAGCTCGGCTGCCCATGTCCGAGGGTCTCGAGCGCTCTGAGGCATCACCGTCGCCGCCGTCCCCGCCGCGTGCACCTCCTCTCCGCCTGTCCTCATCAAAAACAGGATAGAACCCTCAATCTCTGAAAATATGTCAAGGCAAAGTGACTGGGGACACAGGGGGTAAGAGACTTTGGAATGAAAGTGCTGGGTATTTCATTTACCATATCCACTCTATTAGTCGGAGAGGCACAGTCAATCAGGGCCCCATTTTGATTCGAGGGGAGTCAGGGGAGAGAATTGGGACACGGCAAAATGGCTGACGGTCACGGCGTGGCTATTCCAGCTCAGCCGAAATCAGTTTGAGGAGTTGGCGTGTATAAAATGGATTATTACCATACATATCCAAAACGTCACCGCCTGTCCTTGTTAGCCGAGCGGGCGGCACTGAGCATGTGCGGGGAGGGAAGTGAGGAGCGGGGGCAAGGTTGAGCCTCGGAGAGGGCCGAAGACGATTGTGTGTGTGTATCGTGCGTGTGTGTGTGTGTGTGTGTGTGTGTCTCCTCCCCAGGTCTCCCAGCAAACCTTTCTGTGAAATGATTTTGTAAATATGGAAAGGGGCCCCTAGGCCACACAGGCCCGGCCCCTCTTTAGGAGTGGATAATTGACTCCTTTTCCTCCTTGATAATTCATTGCTTGCATATGCCAGCTAATACATCAGCTGAGAACTGCCCTGGCCCTCATCTCCCTTGACACACACACACACACACACACACACACACACACACACGCCAGCACCCAGAGGAATGAGCGACTGTGGCGAGACTGAGCATAAAAAATGGGGATGACAAATGGGAGCACTTCTAGATCTATGAATGAATTATGTCTTCTAAATACCTTGAGCAGAGGCAACTGTCAGCCGGCGTCTATACTAATCTGGGACAAAATATGACCAGCTCCGCATTAAAAAGGAGGGAGCAGGGCTGCTAGAGAATGAGGCGAGAAATGAACGAGCAATCAGGCCATTAAAATGTGGTGTCTGATTCAGCTTTGGTGGACATTTGCACATTTATCATGAGATGGAAATATCCCCCCCCCCCCCCGCTTTTGTCATTTTAATACGGCCCCCTTTCCATTGAAATAGATTAGGATTATTCCAACAGGACAGAGATATCATTTGTTTTACAATAGCCGAGTCAGCACTCACAACAGTCATTAGGAATTAGATCAAGCCGGCTTCTGTTTTCGAAGCAAACTGAATGGAGGAATCAAATTAATGGTACTTCATTTCAAGAGGTGGGATATTAAACGGCTGTTCTGAGGCGGGCTGGAAAGACAAATGGCTTGTACAAGACGCCGGGCCTGTGTACGGGAAGTTCAGCGTGCATGAAACACACGGGGGTCGCTCACCTGCCGATGATTATTCTCACAGAGGGGGTCAAAGACACTGTAACCTTGCTATTGTTCTATCTTCCGGTTATCTGGGAGCGTAGTGTATTACCTGTGGGAAATGTATTTTTCCAGGCAGCGGTTCAGAGACGACCTGCCCGTGGTTCAGGGCCGCAGGAGGTTTCGCCGCATCCCCTCTGAAACGCTGGGAGCTGCGAGCAGGTGGAGGCCCAAGGACGGTGCAGCACGGCCGGGCACAGATAGAAGCCATGGTGCATTCACGGTCCACACGCTATGAATGTTGGAAAGTGAGAAATGAGAAAAGTCCAACCGAACAAAAATAAGGAAATAAGCATAACTTTGAGTTCAACATGAACATTAAAGCTCTTGACAAACCAACAGTTGAGTGAAAATGTATGAGATTGTTTGCAACTCAGTAGTGATGAGTTTTTAATTCTATCGTGCTGAATGTATTATATTTTTCACACATGCTTTAAGACACATAAAAACACTCTGATTTTAACAGTGGAGGAAAGGGTATATAGATATTACTGTTCAGATTTTACTTGAGCAAAAGTACCAATACCACACTGATAATACTCCACAGTGAGTAAAGGTTATACATTCAAAACCATGCTTGAGTAAAAGTATGTCAGTATTAGCAGCAGAATGAATACTATCAAACGTATAGTATATTAAATTGGAGCTCATTTTTACTACTTTATTTACTGTTGGGTAGATTAATTTACAGAAATGCATCATATTCTACAAAATCATCCTTTGTTTGTCGCATCGCTGCCATGTGAGAACCATAAAGTATCTCTAAAAAGTCAACTTTTCAACAGCTCAGAAAATTTGCCCTTGTTTTTTCATTGTTTTTTCGAGCGCCTCCAAGAGGGATTTTAAATATTTTGTTTAGGAACGCTCAATTAACTTTGGAGATGCATGGTTATCACTGGACAGGATATGAAAAATTGCAATCTGAGAAGTAAGCAGTAGCTAAAGCCGTCATGTAAAGGGTATAATATTTGCCTCTGAGCTGTAGCAGTAGAAGTATAAATTGCATATCATGAGAATACCTGAGTAGAATAAGTGAGGATCAATAACTGAAATCTGTGTTTAAGTAAAGTTTATCAGTAAATGAAACATTCCACCACTGGTGTTTAGTAATAATTTGTGTTTTCCACAAACAAAGGTTAATCGACAATTTCTAAAAATTCTAAAATTACATCTGCTCCTTCTTCATCATTGAAAAGTCCAATAAAACTTATTTAACTGCTGGATGTTACCACTTACAAAAAAAAAATCCATTCTCAGTGAATGACTGATTAAAACATTTTACAGACATTGGAGGCTTCAAGTTCATGCTTTGCATATGAATATTGAATCACTATTGGCTTCCAAACTAGCGGTGATGTCGCAGGATCCTTTCATGCCCACACACACCTTCAAATCAGATCTCAGGTGTGCACAGATGAAGAAGAAAACAGTCCTGCAACAATACTGACAGCCGTTTCTAAATAAGCTAATATTTTTAATGTCATTTATGTCTCTGAGCACTTCATGTTGAAAACTGTATTTTGAATGGTCTTCAATGTGTGTGATTTTAGGCAATGTAATGAGGTCAAAGTAAATAATTAAGGCAGGAAAACAATGACATAATTGTTAGTTAAGACATTTGTTAGTTAACATCTCTTGATGAAAACTGTTTTTCTTTAATACTATATACGTAATTATGCTTGTAGAAAACTGATAGGGACAAAAGTGGACATTTTAAAAAGGTCGCCAGCGTACACAGTGTAAATGACTCCCACTGTAAATCCCTGAGGGCAGACTAAATATCTGTCTATCTATCAACACACTACAATTCAACAACAGCCTGTGGATTGAACTCTCTGCACTCACCTCAAACAGCTTCAATAAAAACTGATGTCACCTTCATGAAGGAGGAATTTAAGGCAGTTACACCTGGCATTAGTTTCAGCCAGGTGTAACTAAAATACAACTGAGTATATGTTCCTTAAAAAATGTAAAGTTAAAAGCAAATTAAAAGTGCTGGACTAAGTTTTTTAATTAAATATGATTCAAAAGATCATGAAAGCCTGAAGACGAGATCAAAACAAACCGAGTAAAATGTTCTTACTTGAACACGAATTTTAAACTGGCCTCCAAAGACCATGTGAAAGGCGATACTGCCCCCTAGTGGCCGAACTCCAAACTGGACAGTAACACAGGAAGATTTAACCCTGTTGTTTAACCCTGGTTAGAATCTGCTACATAGCTTTTAATAAGTAGTTTTTTACTAGTGTAAAATATGGAGGAACGTAATGGAGAAATATTCTGCAACTTCTGATTAATTCATGATTGACAGCCACAATGGGAGGAAACAACAGGATGTGTCGTTTAATGACAACATTTCTCATATGACATCCCATTTTACTCAAAACAACAACAACAAAAAAATCCTTTTGAAGAAGAACGACCCCGTCTAGTTTCATTACTGACTTTAAAGCATCTCTTCATCAGAAGTCTTACTCTGCCTTCTTCTCGCCACTAGGTGGAGTCACAAGTCCAGATTTAGATGATCTCTGTCAATGGAGATAAATCATTTTGTGGTAATTTTGTTTCTCTGGACCAAAATGATGAAGCTTCATGAATAACCATTCACTGAGCTGTATTTGATTCATTGTACACCCTCTGAACATGTTCCTCTTTCTAATGGCTAGATGGCTAGATGACTATTTGCATTACAGTAATAGCCTCAGTCTTTTGTGAATCATTAAGCTCTCGCTGACACTCGTGTGATTATGAGCCCCTCAGCCTCACTGTCATTATTAGACTCAGAAATCATTACTTTAATGAGCGGGGGGTGGGATGAAATAAGATTGTCTCACAAATTATTGCTATATTGTGTATTTTTCAATGATCAAAGACACGTTTTGCTCTCAATAGCATTTGGAGAATCATGCAATAGTCAATATAACAATAGAGAGGGAGACGCAAGTGAGACTGCAGTCTGGTAAAAATAGATTCAGTGGATTATAATGTTTTGTGCTCTGCTATCACTCAGGGCAACGTGACTGTTACCTTTCTGATAAAATGAATTCAATGCATGGCCTTCAGACACTCCATGAATTTCTGATTCAATAACGGAGCTGTCAACACCTCGACTCTGTGTAGCCATGCCAACTTTAACACTCATTCTGATGAAATAACCCACAACAGCTTCTGCTTGTGTTGTGCTGGTCTTCTGAGTGGACCAGAAACCCAATAACAGCTAACAGTGGTTATTATCACAGCAGTGTGTTTGTTGGATTCCCAGAGAGAGTCTGAAGTACTGGAGATAGACAGGGACACGGGCCAGGACCATGTTCTGCTTTCCAGCAGAGGCTTTTTTCAGGTTTTTTCGCTTTCTTTTTCTTGTACATATAGGGAAGTATTTTTTTTCTTTCTGCCTGACAAACCCTCTGAAACTTCCTCAAATATTTCACATTTCACTCAGGAAATACTCAATTTTTTCTGTTTATGTACAGTTACTTGTGACGCAGGGTAATGGTAATAAACTTTATTTATGTTGCCTTTCAAAACACAGTTGCAAAGTGCTTTACAGAAACACATATAACACAGTAAATTTAACAAAATAAAAGCTATGAAAGCTAGAGCACAAATGGAGTAAAACAGAATGACATAAAGCAGATAAAATCACCAAAAAGCCATTTTAAAACTTTTTTAAAAGATGAGACTGAGCTTGCAGCCCTGATCTTCTCAGGCAGATCATTCCAAAGTCAGCTAAAACACGTCTGAGGTTTTTGATTAAAGATTTGCTAAATTACTTGGAGCGAGGCCTCTCAGGACATTATTAAAATGAATACCAAAAAGCAACAGGTAAGATGTACATTTTATATTCTTATGTACTGAAAAGTTGCAAAGCCCAGTAACACAGTGGGCCGATACAACACTACTTGTATGACATGTTGTGTATTCATAATTTTCTCATCTTTGAATACTTCTTCATCAAACCCCAACAGTGCTTGCTGGCACAGGCAAGATTTTATTATATATTAATATATTTGTTTTATGTTGCTAGTTACATTTATCAGATCAGTCATTTACAAGACAAAAGCCGTTTAGAGTGAGCAACATTTGGTTGAAAAGAGTATTTTAGACGATTAGGTTTCATAAAATCATTGTTCTGGAGGTGCTCCAACTCTAAATATTTCTACTGAGAGGCCCAAAAGTTTAACCCTAGTATCAAACTTTTCACCACCAGTAGGCCTAAAAGGTGTCCGTCAGTAGCGTTACATCAGAGCTGGATTATTGCAGCCTCCTTTATCTCTGCATGGTGCATGATACTCAAAAAATACCCCCGTATTTTATTTCTAACAAAATTAGGGGGAAGATTTTACAATTTTAAGGATGTTCTGCAAATATGTCATTACTACTGGACCTTAATACCACGTCTCATTCATGCACGTCTTCATTTAACATCAGACTGGGAGTAAAATGATGAAAGAACTGTGGAGACTTAAACAAAACAGCCTATTGTTAGGCTCCCTGTGCCATCCTTCAGAGCACCTTGACCCCATTACTAGTTTATTTAGTAAAATGAGTTCAGGCTGACTTGTCATCTTCCTCGTAGAAACAGTACCGGTGGTGTTTCTGACTCACTCGATAACTACAGACACCCACACTGCCTGCTGGAGGTGATTCATAGAGCCTAATGAACACACATGCACAATGGACTGCTATAACAGCAGGCGGTGGCTGTTCTGTTATCTTTTCCAGTGGTTGGAGAGTTGTGTGTGCGGCGATCACACTGTGTGTCTTGCTGTGTTTGTGGACAGCAGATGTAAAACGTTGAGTAAACAGGACTCTCGCCTTTGCGGCAGCAGCTGTTGGGTCAGATGCCAAGTTATGGGCGACGTGTTAGGAGGGAGCTGTTTGCACTGCGGCCGCTGGCTTTTCTCAGATAACAAATGGATTATCTTCACAACCTGTGTGCGTTTCTAATGAAGCCTGATGTGTGTGTGTGTGTGCTGCTGCTGTTGTGTTCTTATGGTTTTGTATCTGTGTCTACATAAACAGTGTTTTTGTTAAATTATTGTTTTGGTTTGGTTTTTTTTATCCTAAAACAGAAATCAGGACAAAATGTTGGGAGTTAATGATTCTGCAAACCACTGATATGTTCACATTTGAACATGTCATAGGCTTCGTACTACAATAAAGATGCCGAATGTAAGATCTGGCAACCTGTCGAGTTCATACTAATAGGGGGGAAGCCTATCACCAGAGTAACCGCTAACTGCTGCTAACTGTAGCTGCCGTTAGCTAGTTAGCACCAAGACTCCAGGAAGAAGACCAGGCTTTGAAATGAATTCGAAATGACTCGCTTTACTGTCATAACTGGAGCCATTTGGTCCAATAACATTTGGAAAGTCTAGAAGAGCTGCACGATTAAATTATTGTATCCCCATTCAGGTAAGCCGGGCCCTAAACCAGAAGTTAGCCAGCTTGGCTAGGAGAAGTCTTTAGTGTACATGCTCTACAGAGCGCAACACAGTCTGGGTTCACGTTTTCATACCTGGGAAGTCGAGCTTTTTTGGCTTCAAGGCACCACAGAGCAGCTTTAATGGGAATAAATAGGGAACCAGCTCCAACACCAAATCCACGTTTCTTGGTACGTCCATGGTTAGCACAGTTAGCCGCACAACTAGTGGTCCAGTTGGGAGCTCAAAGAAGAATCAGGAGACAGGCTGTGCCAGGACAAGCTATATAAAATGCTAATGTTAACAGAGATCTCTGCTTTGACATAACACTAAAACTGTTAATTGACGCCTGATATTTCCATTAATTTTGTCGCGTCCAAAGTTGGTGTTATTTTCTAACTCTAACTAAGTGGGCTTTGTGTCTAAACCTAACCAGACAATACGTACAGCGTCCTTACGAGATAAAACTGAGAACTGAGCCTAAAGAAACGTAAAATTACGACATATCTGTGGTTTGCACGAACATTTATTCTGTTTATAAAGTTGCAGAAATTCACCCAAAAAACTGACAATCAAATACAATTTCAACTTTATTTTTTAAAAATGTACACATGCTACAAATGTGTATTGAAGTCCAGAATAGTATAATAATAATGATGACAACAACAACTTTTAAATACACGTACACTAATTTGTTCCTGAATATCCAACACTGACACAGGTATCGACTCCCTCAATGCAGCAGATGCAGACATTAAAATAAGACAAAGAAATTCAAACAGTTTTGTGAAAGTGGCTGGGACTTAGCCGGCTTACACGGGAGCAGCTCTCGTGACTCAGAGAAGCTTGGCTGGACACACTGATGGTGGGGAACACTAACCGCAGTCGATCCATAGGACGCCCACGCAGGATAATCTGCCTTAGCTGGATGTTTGAAACAACAGGAAGTACACAAACAGGCACTTGGATTAAGGTATCATCTGCCGTTCCTGTTTCTGTTCTGGCAGAGAACTGTACATCCTGGGACTGAGCAATAAACATTCAACAACACCGAATAAGCTACAATCAAAGCACAGGTCCACCTTGTAAACAGCAAAACAACAGCCAGTCTTCAGAGGAAGGTCCATGCTACGTAGAGGAAGTGTTCTGAGCAGTGTCCTTACAGTTAGAGGTCAAGGTGGGGTTATCTCCACTGACACCAGAATCAGACATCTCTGATATGGGCCGCTCACCGGCTCCATCCTGACATCCCGCAGGCGGAGCAGTGGCTCCCTGGCTGGAGTTGGACTTGTGAGAGGACGAGGGGGAGTTGGTAGGGCTGAGTTGGACAGCTGTGGTGTCTTGCAGCGTGTGCTCGCTCGTCTCCATCTCGAACGCCACCGTCCCCATCCGCATCAGCCCCCACTTCTCGCCTCCTTTAGCCTTGCGGGCCATGTTGGCCGGGGGCCTCCTGCTGACCACACAGCAGGCTGTGAAGAAGGCCAGGGCTATCAGTAGGAGAAGAGGCCCGATGATGATGGGGGGGTTGACGGTGGGGACGAAGGTGCCAAAAGCGAAAGCTCCCACCAGGGTGATGTTGATGCCGGCCAGCATGATGCAGAGTCCGCAGGCGCAGCACAGCGCCGGGGAGGGCAGGCTCTGGTGGCGCAGGGAGCTCTGCTTGGAGAGCTGCTTGGGAGCAGATGGTCTGGAGGGTTTTTCAGGTAGCACCATGTCTCATGGAGACCCAGAGAAGCTGATGTACAGAAGTGCAAAGTTGTGAGATTTCACTTGAAATGTTTCTGTGACTATAGAGCTGCAATGATTCATCAATTAGTTGTCAGCTATCTTGGGTTCAACAGCCTAAGTAATTCTAAGAAAAGGCAGCAAAATTCTCTGATTCTGGCTTCTTAAATGTGAATATCTTTGGATTGTGGACAAAACAAGACATTTGAGGACGTCGCCTTTGGTTTTTGGAAACATGGATTGACACCTTAAATCTGAGAAAATTATCGACAATGAAAATAATTAATAGTTGCAGCCCTTTCTGTGACATTATTTTTTACACATTTCATTCAAAGGTAATTCCTAAAATGCAATCAGGCTCATGCAATTAAATTTCCTCACTGAATGGTCCCACTGATATCATTATAAAACCAAATACAAACAACCTCACAATCATTAAACCGTTTCCTCTCTGCTGGTCACGATGTCTGACTCGCACACACAATTCACAAAGAAGAACCACAAAACCAACATTTATCAACTTGTTTTGTCAGTGCACTTACCTCAGATCACACCAACAGTCCAGCCTGATGTCCCTCCGTCCATCACTGTGTGTTGCAGGAGCCACGGAGCTGGAGGGGCTCTCTCTCCCTCCGCCAGGTGAACATCAGCACAGTGAACTGCTGTTCACACACCGCACGTTATGATCAGGATGGATCACCGGGGGCGCCAGAGGGCTCTGGAACAAACTGTCCAATTGGATGAGGCGCAGTGAAGCGAGGCACTGAAGACATTAACATCTGATAAACAGAGGGATCAGTGGGGACACAAAGACACAGGATGGGTTTTACGACTGCTTCTTGTTTCTTAATCATGGTAAAGGTAAATTTGAAGGGTTCAGCTGTAAACTGTAGTTGTTGTTTTCTATCTCAACCTTTCCATGCAGGAATTATTCAATCACAAAGTAATTTCTCAATGTTATTTTTTTTTTTACTCTTTACTCAAGTGAAAAATCAAGACAATATCTCGGTTGTTTCAGTATATTCTGCTTGGAAGTGGTTATGTAGATGTCCACTGCAGCGGAAACCATAAATCAACTGTTAAATCCTGTCATTGTCAGAAATCCAGACAGGTCAAAACAATATTTTTCAACGAAATGTTTTTCCTCACACATTTTCTTTTCACTGGAAATTCATACATTCGTATGTTATGTGTCAAAGGGTATATTCTGACTGTAGGGCCTAAGATAACATCTGAAGACCTTTTATTTTTTTTTTATCTTTAATTAAATTATTCAAATGTAAATTCTATAAAAGAAAATTCACATATATGTTAATTTATTCTGAACAATATGTATATGAACAAAATACTGTTGGCAAAAAGAGAGGGGGGAGAGGAAACTTTTAGTTTTTTTCTTTTTTGAAGAAGAAGAAGTAAATGATACAAAAGTATGTACACACAAAGAGCAGTGTGTACAGGAGGGTGTTTCACAGAAGACATGGCACATTAGTCTTTACCCTGCATAAATTCAGAACAGACCAGTATTATATTTTTTAGGGTTATTAGATTTAGATTTTTTTAAAATCTTAATAGGTAGAAAATACTCTCAGGTGCATGATGTAGACAACAGTATTTCTAACACCTAATTTAGTTGCAGAATATTTTTTGATGTGTTTGGTTTTCTGGGAATTTTACAATTACATTTTGAGTTTGTGATGCCATATTTCTAAATAATGGACAGGAAGACAATAATCAAAGAGAATTGTGGACATGGCCTCGAGGATCCACCACCTGGTGATTGGGAGACAGTACACCAGCTCGAATGGCTAGCTGTTTGCTGTAATGGACACTGTTCTGGTTTTGAATATAAAGTCTTCATTTGTTGTAAAGGCCTTTAGGACCTTAAAAAGATCATGTTACCAGCAGCAAGTTGCTCGACAGAGCCTCTCCTTTCTTTGAAAGAATTGACAAGGACACAGCTTTTGTCAGTGCCATGCGATCTGCTCCGTGTCTGAGCAGCCTCATTCATCACACCCTCCACCTGTGGCTTCACTCGGCACATATGGACCTTCACTAAAAGGAGCCACAGTAGCTCCTATGGAAAAAAAACAACATTTGCTCACATTTCCTCAAGGACAAGGGACACGGAGTAAAATGATGTAACAGATTAGACAGGAGAAGACGTTGGGGATCTTTTTATTGAGAACACAGCATACCAATGAAAATATGCATTATGCAAATGATCCTGAATGACAAATGTCAATGGGGGCTCCATATTTGCTCACCAATTACGGTTTCTCATCTGATGTAATTACAAGTCAATGGGGGCAAAACAAACAAGTCCTTTTATGATTCATAATGCAGTGAGAGGGGCTTAACATAGCAAATGGATGCTTCCTAATGCATCTCTGCTCGTGAAGGTCCGTAGTGGCTATACGGCTGGGGTGTCCATGGCAACAGCGTGAAATCAGGTAATTTAGTGGGCAACACATGAAGTTAAAAGGGTTAGGTGCAATCAAAGTGATAGACTGCCTTCGGTGACCCCATTCAGACATAGCAAAGGTCATCAATGAATAAAACAAATATTTCTTTAAAAAGAAAAAAGGATCGGAAGGAAATATCAGCAACTTGAACCCAGGGAAGTCTTAGCATGGTCAATCCATTGTTCTTTCAGAACCAAAAGTACAAAACTAAACAACATACAAACACTTGTATAAAAATAAATCCCTCCATCCCCAGTACCCTCCATCTTACTACAAAGTGTAACATCAACTACTTAAAGTCGTCTCATTAACTACATACAGGAAAAAACAAGTCATTTAGACTCGAAAACACTCGGATATCAAATCAATAAGACCATGAGAAGCTAAGCTAAGGTTTTTTTTTTTTTTTTGGATGGTGTCACATTTGTACAGTACAAAACGTGGTGCAAAAAAAAAGAGCCTGAGGTAATGTTGGACTCTGATGAGGATAAAAAGTTGTTAAAAACCGTTTAAAAAGATAAATATTACTTTATAGGCGTCGAATTCACATTGTTGGACCAAACTGATCATAAATAATAAAATATTCTCCCTTTTCAGATCAGCTGAGTAAGTGACTTCTTTTAAAGTACATCAGTGCTACAGGTAGCTTGTGTTGAAGTGATATGATAAGAAATACAAAAGGGATTTCCTCTAACTTCAAGATCCATTCACATTCCTGCACCTTCTGTTAATTCTACGCACCCTCAACAAGAATGACTTCGATAGGTAAAACGAGGAAAAGCCCATCCCCAGAGATGGACTGCCTCCTTTAAATGTCGTCCATTCTTATCATTTAAACCACATACATCCACACACATCAAATCACATACACTGAAATGCTTAAAAAAAAGGCAAAAAGATTAAAGAGAACTCTCTTTCCTCCAGAGAAGCAATAAGTAGCATTTAAATAAAATATTAACCCATTTTACAGTTGGACAACAAGACAATTCTAAAAACATATCAGAATTAGACGATATTCAATAAGGACAGAGCTGCAAAACTGTGCTGCAATTATGTAATGCATACGTGCTGATGAGATGTTTAATAGCTGGCATTAAGAGCTGTTTCTGATGTATTGGGGTCATCATAAACCTTTTCATTTTCTCTGTGAACTGCAAAAAATAAACCTGAAACGATTCTCAAATGAAACAGATCAGGCAGCTTAAACTCCTGAACAAACATCAGGACTTTCAACAATGTTTCCAAGCATTAACTGTCCTTTTGGTGCTCAAACTCTATCTGGTTGATAAGATTACTGGCCATGGGAAAGAGCTTCAACACCAAGGACAGTTAGTCACCGCTGATACTGTGTGGCAGGTCCTATTGAGCCTCCCTGTAAAAACAAAAACACACACACTCACAAGCAGTAGGCAGAGGTTTCAAAATCAGTCCGAAAACAATGACGAGGGGACTTGTTGCTGGTCCTTCAAGCGGCGAGGTCGTCCGATGCTGGCGCGAAGTCCCTGGTACGCAGGGCGTTGGACTGCGCACGTCTGCGGGCCAGTCTGGAGTTGGAAGGAGGAGAAAGCCTCATGGAGCAAACGATGACGCCGATGTCCTCCTGCTGCTCGTCGTGCTGGGATAGCTGCCGGTTGAAGGCGATGGCTTCTGCAGCAAACTGGGTCAGGTCTTTGGTGCTGCTGTTCCTGGAAGAAGAGACGAGGCGGGAGAGGATCAATGATTTTGAATAAAACAAAACCTGTCTTAAAAGCACAATTTGACTTTACTTCCTCTATTGAGCATTTTAAAATTCTACAATTAAGTCTAAATGTCACAAAAACATTAGACATGACCGTCAAAGCTGTCTTTCATACCTCTGCAAAACATGAGGAGTTGGAAGACCTCTCTCTGGAGCGTTCTGTAAAAAAAAGAGAAAATGAATAAATGACTTGAAATCACAGCTTTCAATAAAATAAAAAGAGCGCTGGATGAGTCATACAGTGATCTCATATCAGACAATATAAACGAACAAAACAGCTACTCTGGTGCACGGAGGTAATGATACCTCCTGGAGTCGCAATGATTAGTCAACTAATCATCTGACAAAAGATACTTAGTTGCCATATTATTATTATAATATTCATATAATACACTAAATGTTGAGTCATATTTCAAGCAAAAAAGGTTGAACATTTGTTGGTTTCCGCATCTAAAATGTGAGGATTTGCTGCTTTTCTTTGTCATTTATGACAGTAAATGAAAAGTCTTTAGGCTTTGGACTGTTGGTTGGGAAAAAAAGGGATTTGAGGATGTCCCTTGGACTCTAGGAAATTGTGATGAGCATTTTCATAATTCATGTGGCATTTTATAGACTTACAGGTGATTATCAATTAAATGTGAAAACCATCAAACTACCAAAGTAGTGACCTGATAAAGGAGGAAGGCTGGTGGTTTTTTTCTTTCTTTAACTTTTAGGTAATACTGTGATGTTATGTTACTTATACATGTTAATAAAAAATAAAAAAGAACATATTACAACCCAATTGTGTGTACATGTATATAGCTATATATGTCTTCTCGAGTCTCTGTATAAATGTCAACATGCTCAATAGTTGCAGCCCTAATACCTACCCCCTGTACCCAAGGGTGCTTGAGGACCTGAGCAGCACTGAGGCGCAGCGTTGCATCCCGAACCAAAAGCTTGGATATGAGATCCCGGGCCCCCTCTGTGATGTGAGCCCAGTCCTTCTCTGGAAATTCATACTTGCCCTGCTGGATGCTCTCAAACAGGTGACTCTGAGGAGACAATATGACACAATACCCTGAAAAAACTGAGGCACAGTGACAGTCTCAGTGCTTAAAATCAGACCAGCTGTAGAGTGACTGTTCGTAGATGTTTTCTGAAATCGAGCACACATCAGTCACTAATTACGGGAGAAAGGTTACATGTTGCTCCTCCAGTGTCTCCTGAGCCAAGAGATTAAACATTAAAACCAGACTCTGATTATAATCAGGTGATGACAGAGAAAAACAATGAATGTTCCAAAGTACAGAGGAGGTCACAACTAAATCAAAGCTTTACAGTCACACAGGGGCTTTTTCTTCCTCATTGCTTCAGGAATAGAATTAGATTAGATGTGACCAAAGCTAGTGGCACATGTTGTGTGATTATTGCTGAACAGCATCACGGCTATTCCTAGCCAATATACTATCGGTTACATACCATATGCATATTATGTTACTGCAACGTTAGTAGTTTGACTCCTCCAAGGGACCTTACATATCATCCTCTCTCCCTCTTTCCTACCAATCTACTGTTTAACATACCCCATTTTTGCATAAAGATATGAGCCATCAGCTGTGGTCAAATAGTTTCATCTTAAATATCAAAATACTAGTAGTGCACTTCATTCCAGCTCAATGATGCAAGGACAGAAAGAAAAAACTTTGTTACTGCTGTTGTAAAACATGAAATCATGATCTAAACATGCCATAGCTTCAACAACAAAAGCAGTTAACATCACAACTGTGACATGGTGAACTAACACTGTGCCAGGGTGGTGACAGAGGAAGCATTCTTTACATTTGTGCTGTAAACATTGTAGGAAGTGAACACTTAAAGGATTGTCTGGTGAGATGGAAACTAGGTGAGCATACCTGGCAGGTTCTGCAGGTTTCTCCACGGTCCCAGCCGCAGTCAGTGCCACAGTGGCCCGTGAAGGGGGGGCTGCCGCTCAGCAGGATGTAGAGGATGACCCCGAGACTCCAAAGATCACAGCGCTTGTCGTAGAAGGAGGCCTCATCAGTGAACACCTCCACCACCTCTGGAGCCATGTACTCTGCTGAGCCGCACTAAGAGAAGGAAAATGGATCAAACACACATTGAAGAATCAAATTACAGTTATTTATTTGACCGATTCTGTTTTCTGTGTATGAGTCAAAAACTGGACTGTTACCGGTGTGGTGAGCTCTGGGGTCGTTATGGGTGTACAGGCACTGCTGAGCTTCACTCCACTTCCCAAGTCAAAATCACAGATCTTAACTGGGGACACCTAAGTAGAAAGATGAGGAAAAACATTATAATGTTATTCTCTACACCTCTAGGACCAACTAATGTCTTTCTGAAAGCTTCCTGCCATTTGAAAGTCACTTACCCGATCAGTGTATTCACAAAGGATGTTCTCCAGCTTAAGGTCTCTGTGGGCAATGCCTGCAGAAGAGCACAATGTCACTGTCACTGTTGTAATTGTTGTGACGAATTAAAGAAAAAAAAAAAAAAAAAAAAAAGACACAGGTCTTCTCATTGGTCTTTGGTAGCCGATTGGATGCCGACCTACCTTTTGTGTGTAAGAAGTCAAGAGCTTGGGAAATGTCCCTGACCACCTTACTGGCCTCGAGCTCATCAAAGTGCTTTCGGTTCTGGATGTGTGTAAGAATGGAGCCTGAAGGGAGAGAAGACAATCACTTGCAGCAATCAGTGTGTTTACAGTGAGTCATTTGAAAAGCGTATATGCAGATGTAGCTGTTGAGTTATTCATTTATTCTCACCTCCGCGCAGCTTTTCAAACACCAAATAAAAGCAGGAGCTGTCTTCAAAGAACTGGATCAGTTCCAAAATGTTCCTGCAACAAGACATTTCCCAAATGATTAGTATCTGTTTCATTCTGCTTTAGTTGTAATTAAGTTGAAACATTTCTAAGACCAAATGTGCTCACCGGTTTCCTTGACACTGGTAAAGAGTTTCCACTTCTCGAAAGACTCTGCTGCGGCTGTGTCCCGCACTCTTCTCTATGATCTTTGTTAAAAAAATATATTAAAAAACAGACAGTACAGTGTTATTTGCCTAAATAAAAATGTTAAACACACAAGCTGGCGTGTTTTGATGACACTTATATGATTAACATTCAAGTATTTCTGCAAATGTATCTTAAACTATTTCTACACTTTGTGTGTCAAGATTCTCCATCAGGTACAACTGAAGCCAGGTTTTGCGAATGGTTCATTAATTTGGTAATGGAGTACCAAAGTCTTGTGTGGCTCTATTTGAATGTACCAATTGCTTTTTAACTCATCTTTGGTGCTTTTATCGTTTTAATCATTGTTATATGTTTTATTTCTCTTTTATCACTATGTATTTGAGTGTTGTGTTTTTGTTTGTTCTGAAACACTTTGTAATGCTCTGGTTTTGACAAGTGATGTACAAATAAAAATTATTATTATTATTATTATTATTATTATTATTATTATTATTATTATCATTAAACATTTTATGTCCTTAAAGCCGTAACGTACAGAACAACTTATTAAAAAACTCTGACAAACAGCATCCAACAAGCTGTCGCAACATTGCCTCAATGCCAGTGACACATTTTAATTTTTTTTTCTTCAAATGTGACTGTATATATCATTACTCACCTTCACAGCAAACTCTTGTCCATTCTGCAGACTTATGCATCCCTGAACTTTAGCATAAGCCCCCTGACCAAGCACCTCATCCGTCAGCTTGTAGAGATCTGAAGAAAATGTAACATATGAGATTGCAGTATGTGTATGTGTTGCTTTTGTCTTGAATAAGACAATATTAATATGTCTAACATTAACATCAGCCTCGTTACCATCAAAAGTGCCCGTCGAGCTGTCCGTTGCTCTCGTTCTTTTCTTCTTCTTTCTCTTAGCTGCGTCTGGGATGTTCACTGGCTGGCTTTTCTCAATCTCTGCAGCAATTCAGAAGAATCCACATGCAAGTTAAAACAGACTTCCCAGGTGTGTTACTGTGTGTACCATAAGATCCAGTAGCCCCAGAGCTGTTGTACCTGCAGGGCCTTGGGAAAGGTGCTGTCTCTCCTCTGAAGCAACCCTGTTCTCCTGAATTCCCCCGCAGCTCTGCCCCACCTGGCCCACAGCCAGGGAGTTGCCCTGGAACAGAGAGAAGGGGGCCACATGGAAGGGGGAGAGAGGGGGGGAAAGTGCGAGAGAAGTCAGAAAGATCAGGCTACGGTACAGTAGAGAAAGCATGAAAAAGAGTAGGTTATTCTCCCACTTTCTTCTCATTGTGAAATGTTACAAAAAAAACGTTTACTAACTTTTTAACAATGAATTAAGAGTCCCTGGCAGACTAAACCTACACCAACAACTGCATATCTCCCCCTGTGGCGTCCTGCCATAACACTGGCTTGATGAGAATACAGGAAACACTGTGACAGGCCTCATCTCACCCTGGACATTACCAGAAACATTTACACAACCATTCAGTGTTCATGACTCATGGAGAGTGATGAAACTTCTCCATTTCTGTGCAGATAACCTTGACAGCATGCACTCTACTTTCTGGCAGCTCGATCTTATCATACACGTCCTGTTTCAGGAAGTTAGAGGTTTTGAAATCCCCAGTATCATCACAGGTCAGAGCTTACCTGGCGGGTGTGCTGGAAGGCTTGCAGCTCTGTCATCATGCTGTGCCTCACCATACCTGCCAACTGAGAGTATAACACACACACTGAGGCTGTCCGGAACAAACTGCGTCAACAAGGGCATACATATACATGGTAACATTTCAAAGTGGCTGTAGGTCAATGAATTTAATGTTCATTTAAAAAATAAGGAAAAATAAAGTCCATTAATCACCAGTCCATTACATCCTGACGTGGTTTCCGGTCTTTCACCCTCTAATACCAAATCTTGTACTGTTTTGTTTGTGGTTACTGAATGGCAGTGTAGTCGCAGACGGTTCAAGTCCCAGTCTGTTTTGATAGGTTAGCTTTAGCCTTCTGTCGGGTATACTGACGTAAGCATCGAGCTAGCTATAACATCTGGCGTTACAGCAGCTCAAAGCGATGGTGGATATTTAGCTTACTGATTAAACTGATCGGTTAGCAAGTGTGTATCGAGTCAGTAACGTTACTGCAGTTAGCAAACAATAACAACGCTAGCATTAGTGCTGTCGCTACAAATACAAGTACAACCTTACCAGGATGGAGCAATGTATAAAAGAACAACCAGACCATCAGTAAAGACGGATTTAGCGTTAACTGCTGACTGTAACGTTACAATCCGACGCTGTTATTGTCGTTAGCACCAGCTAGCTAGCAAGAACCCTTAGCTCGCTTCTCCTACCGATTAACGTCCACTCGGTAGTTTGTATTCACACACCGGTACGGTCTCATTAAGACTAAAAGAGAAATGCAATAAATATGCTTCTAACCTGGACCCTGTGCCCAATCCAAACCAGCCAGTTCCCCTCTGTCAAAGCCTCTGACAGCTGATGTAAGTATCCATCGCTAGCTGAGATCCATCAGTGAGACATCCAGTGACGCACACGGCGGGAAAACACACAAACAGCCGTTCGCCCCGCCTCCTTTCTGCATTCCTCCGTCTCCCATTGGTTGAGAATACAGCTGCCACTGACACGTCACTTGGCTTGACTCCCCGTCACACCCCCATCCACGTAGTGGACATTTTTATTGCATGATGATGATCTGTATTTACACTCTCATTTAGAGGCTTGGCAGGTCAGCACTGACAGGAGGAAGTGGCCTAAGGCTCAGGCCACATACCTACAATGTTTCATCATTATTATTCTCCTAGTTAAGAGTTTATCCCTTCTCTATGGAGGCCAAATTTAGCAAATTAATTACGGAAAAATGATTTAAAATTAGCCTTGATTAAAAAAAAAAAATCGCATTATAATCGCATGATTATTATAATCGCATCATAAGACATTATGGCATTGATTTCAAGTCAATGGGTCAAATGACCTGGAAGTTATTGAAAAAAGTGGCGATGGATCAGATGTTAAATTTGACAAAAGTGTCAGGGCAAACATTGCTCCTCCAGGAGGTGTTTAGGAGCATATTTTGGGCCATATGGAGTCCACTGGTACCTATTTGTAGTGACACTTTTTTGGATTTGGGGTTAGGGTTAGGTTAGAGGTAGGAAACTGACTTCAATCAATGACTGAGGGTTAGATTTAAAATATTCATGAAAAGTAGAAATTCCACCAAAATCCAATAAAAACCAGTGTGTCGTATTCAAGCAATATCAGAAGACATTGTGGCATTGATGTTGAGTCCACGGGTCAAATGACCTTGAAGTTATTGCAAGAAACCTGCCCCGATCCAAAGTGAATGGGATCGATTAGAGGTAAAATTTGACAAAGTGTCAGGGCCAAAAATGTTCCTCTAGAAAGTGTCTCAAAATGATGACTTTTTATCTCATAATCGTGACTTTTTATCTCATTAGTATGACTTACCATAGGAATGTTTTTCCATCAAGTTTGGTTTTCATAACTGCTAGAAATGAGCTTAAATCCTGTCTCCATGTATCAGGTGATATCTGTCTTTGTGTTGGTTTTGGCCTGAAACTTAAGTCAGCCCGTGTGGCGAACCAAACCTTAAAACAAACATATGATTCACTTCACTTCAGTGATACAGTGTTGACTTTCACGTGAAAACAAAGTCATGACTCGATGTTTTGAATCTTTTTGTGGTGCAGTGCAATACATTTAAAAAAGCATCTGCAAAAACACTGAATTTTTTAAAGCTGCATTTTTATGTTCAAACTATAAAAACACTGACATCACGTACAAAAACAAACTTTCATTCAACAAAATAAGACTCAACACTGTATATAAAAAAAGGTCAAACATAAACAAACATGCACAGAAGGAAAGAAAAAGCATAAGAACAGGAGATGTAGTATCATAAACCTACACAAAGTCCTATACTGATGGCATGATGGCATAATTATTCTAAGTAAAAACCTCTGTGAAGGCACAGTACCACAGTCTGAAGAAGCGTGGTTTGATAGTGGACCTTCCCAGTTCTGCCAAGAAAACAACTCATAAAACTTTGTTTGAAATTGTTCTTTGTTTCGAGTGTTGTTGAGTTGTTTTGAAGCCGATGAATTCTCATGGGGCTCAGATAACGTCATAGTGTAAACTCCTTTGTCCATGTGGTTTTAGTTTAGTTGCATATCTTCTCTGTCATCTCTTTCTGTAGGAAAAGGAAACAAAGGACACGTTCAACATATCAAACTCACATACTATTCAGCGATGACTGATTGTTACGAAGTGCACCTTTCAATATAGAGAATAGTAAAACTGTTGTTCTTATAAGACCAACAACAAAAAGACTAGCAGTAGGCACTTGAGGTGGGGACAATAAAAGGGTCTGGTTTCAAAATGTATCTCTTCTGTGTTGTGTTGACAAGTTGAGAAGTCTCCTCCTTGTTTCACTTTGCAGGGGGAATTACACAACCTGGAAGATGATAGCTGAAGCTTTTCACTGACCATCCTCAACCTGCTCATACGCGTTGGAGGTTCGTTTGTTTAGAAAAGACTTGGCCTCATTACATGACAGCAAAAAATAAGGAAAAAAACAAACATAAAGTGACTCCATTCAGCTGGTCCAGAGTAGCCCAAGTCTATGGAAGCCCCGAGATCCCAAATTGATTTGAAAAGACATTATTTTCACCCTTCATGTGTGGTCAATCTTGTGTACCGACTTCAGACAGAGTGCACGCTAACACGTTTAGCTTAGCAGCTACAGTGAAGGTTTTTGGCCCAAGAAAGGGTGAAAATAACCTCTCTTCAAATCAACTTGGGATCTCAGGGCTTCCAGAGACTTGGATTATGCTGGCCGAGCTGAATGCAGCCATTATATGTTTTACATATTTTACATTACATTTTAGAACAAGTCCCCATCTACAGTACTTCCGTTGTTAAGGAGAATGTGGCAACGCTGTTTTGCTGTGACGCTCTAGAAATGTTTTGTGGACTGCGCAACACCCATCTCTCCATCAGCATGGGCGTGAGAAGATAAGGACTGAATTTCCATTTTTGGAGAACAAGCTTCTTTCATGATGAAAAAATCGAGATTAACAAAAAAATGACATCTTCGGGAGAACACAGCTCGACTGTTTTATTATGTGTCTTCTTCAGAGGTTAGTGATCTGTGTGGCTCAGGAGGACAAAGATAGCTGTCATTTTCTTTGCGCTACATGTGCACTAGCTGGGAAAACACACAGACGCGATGATACACTCACTGAGCACGCTGCACAACGAGGTCATAGACGGCAGCGCAGCTGACATTTTCTGCTCGACTGAGAGTGATACTGACAACCCTCTTTCCTGCTCCCTTTCCTCACCCTCACACATCTGAGGTCACACTATTGTCTCACCAGGGGCTCCAGTTCAGAGTGATCGATGAGGTTGAACTCTGAAATGAAGTAGTAGTAGTGCTTGTAGCAGGTATTGATGTGGGCCTCGGCGCCCATGCTGCAGATGCTGTCGAAGTGATGGATGTAAACATGCACAAACACCCTGAAGAGACGGCTCAGCATCTTCTTGCACACCTGCTGGAAGTTCTTGGGGAAAGGTACACCTAGTGTGAAGAAAGGAGAGAGTGTTACAGCAACCATTTCCTATGATTGGAACCATCATTTAGCAGGTTTAATAATCTTTAAGGAACATTATTTCTCCTCAACTGTACGATCTCTGAGCACGGTGTCTTACTGATATCTGATTTGCACGGGTAATATATTTCAGTGACAAGAAGTAACTCTGTGCACAGCCTCTTTTTCAGGTACTGGGTTGATTAAAGTGGACATAAAGGAGAAAAGATAAGAACTGCAACATAATAATCCATTGCACCTTTATTCAAATTGTATAACAACACAATTTTCAGTCGCATGAGTGTTCAGTCAATCCAAAAAATTGCCTGCAGGCTTTGTGCGCACTGACAAAAGCCTCTTGTAGCTGAAATACCCTCTTTTATGTATTCATTCTCGCCCAGGGGGGTATTTCTGCGGTTACATTTGGGAAGCTCAGCCTATTTTACGAAATAGAAATTATGATTTAAAAAAGAAATAAATTATCTACATATTTTGCGTTCAGGAGCAAAAATGGAGACACAAATGGGATTACAAATTGCTGTGAGCTTCATCTTTTGTGAACTTCCTGCAACAATTACCAAGTAGCGCAGAAGCTATCAGAAAAGTCCAAACACACAAAATGACTGCAATGTCTTTGCGTGGTAACAAGATGTACACAAAATTGACTGAAAGGTTGTTGTGTTTTTGAGGTTTTTATATCATTCTGTAGCTTCCCAGTATAGTGTTCAAGGAAGCTAAAAAAGAAGGAAGGGACGTAACCCCAGTGAATCTTGCCTTGGTGCCAGACTGTGGTGACAGCTGTATTGAAGTCAAGGCGATGCATGGAGAAACACACTTCAAAGTGAACACGCTTCAGAGAGAAGGTTAACCACTGATTTTTTTTTTTTTTTTTTTTCAGATGATTGACAGGGCTAATAATATCGTGTCCGAGTGGGGCAGGTCCAACCAAATATCACTGAGACTACAATTACACTGCGAACAGGAGCCTTTCCCAAACTCAGTCGAGGGACGAACAACACGCTGACAAAAACAAATCAGTCATTCCTAAAGGTGTCTTATAACACATACAAAAAGATTTAAATTCAACTCCCGGAGGAAAATCTGTGAGAGATGCTGAAAGTTGGGGTACCCGGAACCTTATCGGTGAAAAATTGCAAATGTTTACCTTTGTCTTAAGTAACATGTGAGGGGTCAGACTATGGTTTTTCAGTATTCTGAATTGATTGCAACCATTTGATTTGTACCAAAACCACTCCTTGGTGGAAAAAAACAGTCAGTGGAACAACTTGAGTATGTTTAGGTAAATCTTCTAGTCATTGACCTTGTACCTTGAACTTCACCTCCATGGTCGATGTCACTGTTTGTCCTTCCAGCGTCTCGCTTCATCCGTGTTTTGCCAAGGTCTTTGTGGAGAGGACCATGTTTCTTGACACCTTCCTCCATTTGCTGGGAGACATCGGAGAAGTGGTTTAGAGTCTGGTGCCTGCACTTGTGGCCCGAATCAATATTTCTCATCCTCCCTCTGCTCAGCACACTTATGACTTGGCCGCCTTCATCAGTGTTTGCTCAATACAGATGTCACACCAGCTGCCAGACCAATCATGGCAAGAGTGATGGACAATGTGGTTCCCGTGGACAGTGAAACTTCCGAAGGAATCCTTGTAACCAGGTGAAGTTTCAAGTTGCTTCATCAGCTGTCCAACATCCTGGTAACAACGCAGGACAGATGCCCTATGTAGTTTGTAATCTGTTCAGTTTTGATGAAGATCTTGATGACATCGACCATGTGGTGTTACTGCACCCAGAGTGCAGGTGTTCTTCCTCCATCTGCAAGTCTTTCGAAAGTTTCTTCAAAGACTGCAAATATTGGAGCTGTGTGTCTGGCTCCCATCAAAGTGGGTGTTGGCCATATTTCCACCAAGGAGTGGTTTTGGTGCCAAACAAATGGCTGCAATCAATTCAGAATCATGAAAAAACCCTGGTTTGACCCCTCGCAAGCTACTTAAGATCAAGGTAAAAATTTTACTCCAGGAGTTTAATTTAAATCTTTTTATATGTGTTATTAGACACCTTTAGGAACACATTGGTGAAGAAATTGTTTGGTAGAGAATTTATTCACAGATTGGCCAGATATCTGATAAAACTCCCAGACTATCTGTAGAACTCGCCATGCATCTCCCACTGACTTTAATACAGCTGTTACCACAGTCTAGCACAGAAGCAAGACTCGGTGACGTTATGGCTCCTTCTTCCTTTTTAGGATATTGGTAGTGTTCCCTACGTAATATGACAATTGAAATTTTGGTATGTGCATGTTTTATAGTCAAAATGTTATTTTCCCAAGCCCTTCTGAGAACTTCAGTCAGGAAGCTACTTGTCAAAAATATCCTTGAAGGGGCACAGTATCAATGGGCACTTGAACCCATCTGAGAGTCCTGTTGGGATACGCTAGACAAAAAAGGTTGGGAGCCCCCATACGAGAGCACATTGTTCCACTTACGATTACTCTGTCTCTTTGTAGTCCTGTTCAGGGCCCTAGGGAATTATGGACACATTAGGCAAAAGGCAGGGAAACACCCTGGACAAATTGCCGATCTATCACAGGCTAACACATTGAACAAAAGGGAAATTTAGAGTTTCATTTCACCTGACCTGCACGTCTATAGACTATAGAAGGAAACAGGAACATTATGCCATATCTGCGGATCAGACCCCAGATTGGTTCAAGGGACTCACTCACATTATGCATGAAATCCTCATCTCTAATAAATTTGATTGTCATATCCGGTGCTGAGATAAAATAACACAACAGTCGCCCGTTTAATCTCATTGAAATGCCAACCTCATCGTTTAATTAACCTCTGCTTGAACTTCATCATCCCATTGGGGATGTTAATGAAGGGGAACAGCACTTCAGCATTGATGAGGCACAACATCAGTGCAGGCAACAATCAATCAGTGTTTTAAGTTACACACTCAATAATAGTCTGCAGGCGCCTTCATTTGCAGACTCCTTACACACCTACTCTGGTGGGGAAGATGTCTTCATTATTAATGAGCGACTCGATCCAGTCCATCAGCAGATTCATGTACTTGAGGGCAGGCAGCTTGGTGGGTTTCTTGTAGTCGTCACCGTCCTGCCACCTGTACTCGTACCTCAGCCCCCCGGACATGATGGGACATGAGCGCTCGGTGCAGAACTCGCTCATTGTGCCGTAGATCAAGTTGATCCTGTTAAAGAAATCCACCACATGAACAGCAATCCAGTCGTTGATGTTCTCTCCCTCCGGCAGCTGGACCACTTTCCTCAGGTCCAAGCCGGACTTGAGCGAGGCCTGGGCCTTCTTGTAGAGTTCAAAGCGCTGGGTGCCTGGCTCGAACCGCTTCCTGGGTCTGAATGTTTTATCTTTGCTGAACACTTGTCCAAGACACAACGCCATCGGCTCAGTCGTTTCCCCTGAGATAAGGGGAGAATAAGCCCTCCGGAATAATAGTTAGTTTTGAGTTGGGTAAAGCGCGACCTTCCTGAGGGATGGCACCAGCTCGGAAAGCAGGTCAGAGGGGGTCAGCGTCTGTCATGTACAGATTGCAGGGAGGTCTTGTTCTGCAGATGGCGGGAAGTTTCTGTGAAGCAGAACAAGAGAAGTTGGAGGGATATTCCTTTCCTGTAAACCAACTGCGTTAGGCCAGAATGACCAAAAAATTCACATGACCAAAACATCAAAAGTAAAACTACAAAACCATATATATTATAGTCAGATATTCAGATGCAATAAAAAAACACAAAGTACACAGGCATGACATAAGATAATTAGGTCAACATTTTGGCTCTCATTACTATTGACACCAGTGTCCTCATCCCAAATGTCCCAATATTGCACAATGTGACCAGATGATCGTATCACAAGAAGCTTTCAGCCAGTTGTTGTCAAATTCAGGCCAGTAGTCGAGCATAATTAAGAAATTAAAAAGCATGCTGCAACATACAAAGGATTAGAAAATGTCCACCGTACAATACCAGCTTTGCTTGGATAGATACAGCACTGTGACTCTCATTCAGAACATCTGGGTATAAAAATAAACACTATGACAACTAAGTTTGGTGTAAAAACACTGACTGTGGCAACTGATGAAAAACACAGACTGTCAGTTCCCTTTTCTGGGAAATGAGTCATGAGACTCAACCAATCAGAGATGTTGACTCGAGTCACTGTTTAGATGATTTGCAACTTGTATATTTATTTTTCTGACAACTTTGACAACTTGTTACTTTTACTTCCTAAATTTTTCACACAAATATCTATGATTTCTTTTTCATTTTCAAAACAGGCTCACTACTCTAGTTTTAACGCATTTGACAGCAATGATCTATAATCGATTACCTACAACACTTTACCAACCTAAAATGTCATCCTGGGAGTGAGACTCAACAATCAACTATCTTTCTGATGTGTTTACAAACAGCTCGGACAAATCCTGATTCCACCTTTAAGTTTAATAGTCTTTGAATTACATTAATATGACATGAGGTTCAGTTAACTTTGCACAGAAAACGCTGGTAGAAATGTCCTTCAGACGAATACTGCATAATCTTATACTTTGTACATTTCATAGCCTGTACTTTCTTACTTTTACTTGAGGATTTTTTAACACAAGTATCTGTACTTGTACCTGTGTGAAGAATGTGTCCACCTCTACAGGTTTGCCCAATAACATCACTGTACTTGTCTTTTCTCTTTATAAGGACTCGATACTGCAGAGTGACTTAACTTGCTTTAACTGAGGACTCGACTTGACGCAAGCTGGGACAAGTCCAAGAAAAGATGACTTCTGACTCGAGTCACATGTCTGCAACCATGCGTTAATGAGAGATGTTTTTTCCCCCTGATTGCTACTAACTATCTGGCAGACAAAACACACTGATAGAGAGCATGACCGCCCCAAATGTTAATGCAGCGAGGTCATGAACTGTAATTATAGGAAAATGAGGTGGGCAGTTTATTAGAGGTAAAGTCCAGGTGCATCACATAACTGATAGGGTTATGTGACGCACTCACATTGTATCACACTCGTCCATTTATAACTGTAGCATACATTATGTTGCTTCCACAGATGTGACATGCATTCAGTCAAACTGGGGACTGTGGTTGCAATATGACACTATATCCGCATTTGTGTCCCATTTTAAACTGCCGGTCTGGATGTTTCCTGTGGTCGTCGACTCAAATTAGCAGAAGTTTCTGTCTCTGCATTATCATCCAGAACGAGCACTGATTACTTTGTTTGCTGTGAACTTCTGTTGACTTCCTAACATGTCTGCTAAGCTCATAGTTTTGCTGTTCACTCTTATGAATTTACAGCTGATTCAACAGCATTTGATATATGAGAAGGGTACTTTTTGTTTCCACTAGCTTTCACAGACTGCCTGATCTCATTTCAAAGCTCACCACTGGGGGACCATGAATACGTGGTCATGAGATAGCTCTAGATGTGTCCATAACAAAGGGGCTTCAGAGGAAGGCTCGTATAGTCACAGTGTTTGATTCAGCCCTGGATTCAGAGACACACAGCTTCAGACAAACATAAACTTGGACACTCCTTTTTTTATATATATATACTGAAGACAATAGTGGCTTGCAAATAAAGTGACAGCATGTGGGACAATGGGACTTCAGTTTTGATCACTTTACGCCTTGCTGCATGCCTCAACAGCCTCAGACTGAAGCATGTCTGATCACGCTCTGTCCTGCATACCTTCGTAGTTGTTGTGGAATTTGCCCCTGACACTGAAGACCTACAAACATCATGGACTGGACACACAGAAAAGAGAAAAAAAACAAGAAAGCACTGCAAATCTCAGTACCCAGAAACAAAGGAAGACAAGAGAAGAGATTAGGGAATGGGGAAAACAGAAAAGTTATCTGCACTGTACCTGGTTGAAATCCTGCAGCGGAGCGTCTGGAAAGTGGTGCCAAGTCCTGAGAAGTTCAGGGAGGATTCAGGCGCCGGACCCCTTCAGCCTCAAAGTCCCTGTGGAGGACAGAGTCAGCTGCTCTGCCCCCTCTAGCTCCTCTGGATCCTCTCCTTCTCTGCCAGCCACGAACAGACCGAGAGGCTCCAACTTCTCTCAGCAGCACAGACAGCACAGAAAAAGGAGAAAAAGTTGTTTGGCTTCTCTTCCTGTGGATGATGTCACATCCTGACTTTGTCTCTGCTGTGCGTCTGTGCCTGCATGTGGGTGTGTGTGTGGAGGACCTATAAATTGAAAGAGTAGACGGGCTGGAAAAGGCCTTTCCAAACCCCCACTCAGCCCTCCCTCTTCTCCATTTTTTTCCCCCTTTCTTCTTCTCATCCTGCAGGCAGAGCAGCCAGCCCTCTTGTCCCACCCAAGCCCGGCCTTCTGGTAAAGGTCCTGAGAAAACAACCCCTCCTCTCAAGCCACATATATAGGACAGAAGGAGCAGAATGATCCCACAAATATTTCTGGATGCTTGGCAGTCCATGCCGCTCTTTTTTTTGTGTGAAGTCTCAATAACATATCATTTAAATTCTTGGCCTTTTTGAGATATTGTCGCTGAACTCGGAGCATACCCTTAAATAGAGAAAGTGCTCTTCAGATCATGAACAAACAAGGCATGTTGGACTGAAACTGTCTATTTCCTGGTGCCCTTGGGGAGTTGAGTATTCTCATGAGAGCTGCCCTGACTGTCCCCTTTGTGTCGAAGGTGAATGGGTGTCACTAAAACTATGAGGGTGTCTGTTACACTGCTGTGTGATGCCACCTAAACTGAAATGTAAAACTACAGTAGGATGACACAGGATGAGATAAAGTCTCATTTGAAAGAATGACAGCTAATTTTAAGATTCAGTGTTTATATGTGCTGCGACAGGATAATCTAAATCATCTACTCATAATATATAACCATTCCCAATGTTTCTGATCGAACTGCAGCAATCAAGTATTTGATTTGAGGCGATGAGATTCCCTTTCTGTTTGCCTCCTTTATGGAACATGGAAAAGTTATTGCTCTGCAGTTTATGTTTGACTTATTATGAAGGGCAAAATATGTGCAGGGATGACTTCCCCTGAGTTTACTCAAACCTTTTTTTTCAGGGGGCAGGTGTTCTATATGTATATATATATTTTATACATGCAGGCACCTCATGGTTTAGCTTCGAGCTATCCTGCTGGATTTCTTCTCCCCTTCGAGCCACTTCCTCAGGCAGGACTCGCAGCCTGGGCCCCTCAGCTTTGGAACCTGAAGATCTGAGGTTTCAGAATCAGTGACATTCTTTAAGTCACTTGTCAAAACTAGATATTGCTATTCATCCGAAATGTGGACTCGAGTTTCGACGGTTTTGATGGCTTGAAACTTGATTTATCATATAAATTTGGCACACACAAAGGGCTTTAATGAGGTCCCAGTCACTTACAGTAAACTAGACAAGATACGTCTTGATCTTGAAGAAGGCCTGAGGACAAGAACGTTATATAATAAAAGAAAAGGGCATATGGAGCCAGAGTATGCAACGCCTTTTTTCACTCTCCTGAAACTTCCTGATAGAAAATAAAAGACTTGAGACTCAACTTGGAGTCGGAGGTTAAAAACCTCATGACTAAACTTGAATGTCTTGTCTGTGTTTTCTGTTTTCTGTCTGTTTGAAAGTGATGTGATTGATAGAAAAGAATATAAGAAATAAATAAGCTTTTATCAAGATATTTTTTTATAAAAATTTGATGACATTTATTTCAATGATTATCAATAATTATCATTACTAGGAAAAATCTCGACTTTTCTCCAGTCTTAATAAAAAGACCGGATACTGCAGGTAAGATTGCAGCATCTTGTGGCGGAGGGGTGACTTGACTTGCCTTGATCCAGAAAAAAATGACTTGGAACTTGCTTGGGAATTAGTCTAGTCACACTTTTTTATTTCCAGCATGTCTTATTGCAGCTGTTTTTTCTCTGTATCATAGAGGCATTTCATTTGAATTTTGAATTTGTGTTGTTTAATTTGCCTTTTCAGACCTGAAATGTTTTAATCTTTGTTCAAACATGTAAAACACTTTGAAACTTTGAATATATACATCAATGTTGAACAAAAGAAAGTAGTTGTGAGTTGCAGTGATCCAGCAAATCCACTTGGGGTCACCATGGCTGTTGTTATGACTCTCCCTACAGTATATTCAAGGGTACTATTTATTTATTCATTTGAATATTCAAAAACACGTTTTCAACTGTCAAAATATTTGACACAATGAGACAAAATAATTGCGTAAAAATAAAACAAATAAATGTGACCATCATGCTGGTGGATTTGATTTAAAAGCTGATTAAATATTGTTCAGCGCTTATCGATTTAGCATAATATGTTTGTATAGTGCAGAGTATATGAGGAAGGTAGCTTGAGGGTAAGTGGAACTTTGCCCAACTAAATTTAAAAGGTAGAAGCAAATGTCTTACAAAAAGGTTAGGGTGTCTATAATCTCTTCTATAGAAACAGTAACATGCAATCTAACCAAGAAGACCAAAATAAGAATTAACATAAAAATAGTATCTGACTTACACACATATGCAATGCTGTTCATGTTTTTAGAAAACTCCCAGGGGTGACGACACAAACAGGAAACAATAAGTGAAGCACTTGCAGAACAGATCGGCCTGCTGCTGGCCTCTGCCCCAGTTCTGATGTGACAGTTGATCACTCAAAAATGTGACACAGGAGGAAGTGGAACCAGTCGGACATTTCTTCATCTTTGATCCTCCTTGTCAGCTTAGTACTCCATCATTTCTTACCTAAACAAGGCTGCCTGTTGCTTTCAGCTCTCAAACCACCAGCACAGATACCACAGGAAGAGTCGAAACAGGAAGTGGTGTACCATCCGTGTATTGAACAATAACAAAGTTGCCACTATCAGTTTCTAATTTAAATGACATTCTTTAAGAGACATTCTCTAAATATGTTGTATCCGTTATCAATAATTATTTCTTTTGAATCTGATCATGACGACAGAGTGATACTTAGTGCAGGAATTAAGTCAATCAAGAGAACTTGGGGTTTTAGTACCATTTCACATCTTAACAATAAAATGCAAAAGGCGTTTGCTTTTGGACCAGAGCCCACCATGAATGTCCAGTTTTCACCTCTGAGAAGGAAAAGGTTTGTGCACATATTTTGCTGTCGATTCAACTTTTGTCTGCGTTCCTATATGGAGGATTTATGTCTTTTCTGAGTCCACAACTGTCCTTCAACTCGTCACAGATTACTGATGGTGTAGGAGGAGTCGTCCTTTCCGGTTTAGAAGTTCTCCATCAGGCCTCGGGCACCGTCAGGGAAAATCACTTAGACAGTTTACTGCCTTACAGCTACAAGATTTATGACCAAAGTGTCTATCATGTGCTCCGGCTTTGCTGCAGGCTCTCTGCTGCAGGTGAGGGATCCCTTCACACAACCAAGGATGCTTTTGTAAAAATGTGTGCTAAATAAGCTGACACATACCTGAGCGGAGGTATGGTTTATATAGTGTGTGTAAAACACCTTACTGCTGCTGATTGACATGTGCCAGCAGACTCTTATGTTTAGTGAGGACGAGCTCCGGTCATTCGTTCACCTGAAGCCTGAATGACAACAGTGTTTCTGTGAATGATGTCACTTGTGTATCATACTGTGTGTCCTCGTTGCTCTGTTTACACCAAAGATCAAAATGGAAACTATGGACTTTTAGTGCCTGATTTAAAGGTGCACTACGCAACTTTTTTTTTACAGGCCTATAAACACACAGAGTTCTTGATACAAGGATAACAGTTTGCGTGAGCTGACATCAGCTTTAATGCACTTTGAAGCTAAAAGTTTATGGTGGCATGGGAACAAATGGTGCGCTCCACTGTACTTGGAAAAAAAAAACGACCTCTGACACGCATAGTGCAATGTCGTCAAAGTCGGAAACTGTTTCTGACATAAACACGGATGACATCACAGCAGAACAGCGGCGCGCATAGTGAACAATTACTTTTTACCTCTTCGTCAATTTTTATGTCATATAGTGCTTAGGTTAGGAGCTGACTCCTCCTGTCGTTTTCTTAAAAAGTGCCCTTAACTGTTAAATCAGCTGCCGTAGTTGTGAAGTCCGCAGACTTTCCATTCAAGCACCTGTTCGCAGCAGGCGTCCATGTTTTTCTGAGCAGATGCAGACTCTGAAACTCTGACTTCCGACTTGCCGTGGAACGCGCCAGAAAAACCGACAGAGGACAGCAGCTTGTATGAGCCGACATTAGTTTTAAGTGGAGCTTAAGGCTAAATGTTTACATTATCGTTTAAAATCAAGGCAAAACAGGCCTGTATTTTGAGCTACGGTGGCCTGAGAGTGACAAGATCATAGAAGCCCTACAGTTTAAGAATAGAGGACCTTATAACCAAAACTGTTGCTAAAAAAGTCACATAGTGCACCTTTAATCCCTCTCATAAGGTAAAAGAATCTAAAAGCCCACCAACATCACTTTCTGGTGAAGACATCAGTGTTTATTTGACCCTGTCCCTGTCCAGAGATCCGACAGGTCCACTCCCCTCAGAGGTAAACTGCTGAGTCTGCTGGAAAAAGAAGCCGCGCCGACCTGCTCCGGACCTGTGAGGTTTTGTCTTCTGATATTTGATACAGTCGGTCGATTACGTCCATATTAGGCGACCAGCAGCAGCTCACAGCAGCGTAGACATGACTCCACCTTTTTCCAGCTGCACCGCAGGGCTGGGTCAGGGGGAAGACTTTAAGCGGAAAGGAAGAGGAAGCTGAGCTCGACTTCAGACACGAGTTCGGCGACATTATCATCTCGCTTCTCGACAGACTCTGCAGGTTTGTCCCAGCTCCTACTTTACACTACGACGCTCTTAATCACCCAAACGTCGGCTCAGTGACGTTTGAGTTGATTTAAAGTGCGTTTTTAAAAAAGAGAATAAATATTTTTTTTGTCTTTTGTGGTCGGGAGGGGTGATGGGCTCGTATTTGTGCGTAACGTCATGTTTAAGTTGTGTTCATCATTTCGTTTTGCTCCTCAAAGCTAGAAATATCTCACGCGTGGAATAAAAAACGACAACTTTACAATTTTGTAATTTCAACATGTTTAGTATTTTTAGTTGGTTAAAATCCGACGCGCGTCACCTCTGACCTCGCGCGGTCGCCCCCAGTTGTAAACGCGTGGCTGCAGGTTTGACTCGAGCACCGAGGAGCTCAGATATTTGGGGCTGTTGCTCGGCTCCTGTGGGCTCCTGTGGGCTCCTGTGCATGCGGACAATGAGCTCGCAGACGGCCGGACTTCCTCCCTCGCTCTCACTGGTCATTACGTTAACCTGCACTTTGAAGGGAATGTTGACGGCCATCTGTTTGTTGGATGCAGCTGTCAGATGATGAGCGCACAGATGTTGCTCCTGCGTCTATAACATGTAGGCACTGGGTTATAGCCGCTGAGGGTTCAGCCTAGTGGATAAAAAGTAACAGTTTTTTTTACCTGCTAGACAAAGGTGATAACTGTTCACTGACTCACCTTGAGCTGAAGGTTGTGCATTTGTGCTTTATCAGACAGATGTTATCTTTTTGATTGTGGCCTGTTTGTGTGTTTACAAACAGTGTCCGTGGTTGTCGTCAGTCTGAGCCTGAGTCTTGGCCTTGTCGTATCTTTATTTAGAGGACGGCTTTGAGAGATGACAAGAAGAGAGGGGGGGAATGACGTGCAGAAATGGCCACAGGTTACACTCGAACCCTGGTCCACTGCAGCCTCTGTATGTGGGTCGCACGCTCTACCAGCTGAGGTTCTGGGGAACCCCGCTGAACTTCATCTAGTCACGAGTTACAGTCAGTCAAGTACAAGATGGTGAATGTTTTGTTAAAAGTATACTTGCGAAGAACCTACAAGGAGGTCATTGAAGGGGTCAGTGAGGTCACTGGAGTCACAAGGCTGATCGAGGGGTACAGCATTATGGTTAATGGTGTCACACAGTTCTAAAATGGCAGGAGCCGCATTGTAAAATGTAAAATGTTTTGTTTTTTTGGGAGACGTTTCAGCCTCATTTGATTAGAAATGCAGAGAGATAGTTAGGCTGCATCCAAATGTCCTGACGGGCGTGAGTCTTGCAGCTGTCCAAACTCAAATTTCATCCTATCAGTAAGGTCATTGACGTTGATATCATTCATAGCAATGCGGATGTGACATCATAAAATACGGATGTGACATCATAAAGCGTATCATGAATGTGTAAAACATTTACATTAATATGGCGTAACTTGAATCGTGTAGGCTAGAAAAACAATATGCAACTAGATCATAATACAGAGATATTTGGACGTGTAGACTATAGAGGTAATCAAATGGCATTTTTTTCATTTGCAGATTCACATTTAAGAAGATTAATCAATTATCAGAATAGTTTGAGATACATTTAAGTGTAAACATTTGATTAATTGTTGCAGTTCTGTCAAAAATCGTTATAAATGCGTTTTCTAAAATTATTCTAAAACTGTTTGAATATAGCCGACAGTTTACAAAGTATGATACCTTTCTAGAAAATGCCAAACATGTGTCACCACACCAGAGTTTTCCTCTACATGAAATTCTTGTTTGTTGAGTGTCTTGTGCGAGCCGGCCCTCATTGATGCTGTCCTTGTCAGATGATGGTCTCCTACGGCACATATGGATCACTAACTCTGTAGATATGTAAACACTGGCTGTAACCTACGCCTGGGTGATAGAGACACAGTTCCTCAAGGTCAACTGCCCAGGTGTATTTGTGATAGTAATGTCAACACGACAGCAGCATTGTGACCGTTACCGCTCCAACGTGTTGTGTTGTTATCACTTCAGCAGCTGCCAGTGTAAACACTCCCCTGTAAGGACTTGCGTCTAAGGCGAGAGCAGGGCCGATAATCCGGTGGAAATGACATGGACCCATTTTTAAACCAGGCTTCTCCTCAAGACGTTTGCAGGCTGTGCCTGGTGTGTTCATGCAGCAGTTACACGTAACACAGTTCAACAGTCTTCTGCTGTTGGTTACTGAGCAGCTGTAGTGACGTGCACTGGCTGGTCGTGCGCTGCATCAATAGTGTCATTGATAACTTTGACAGTTTGCAGCTCTGACCTCAGTCTTCAGCAGTGTTCCCCCTGGGTTCCCCCTGGGTGTTTCACCTTTGTTTTGAAGTCAAGATGGCGACTGTGGCTTCATGACGACTCCCTCTGGCAAAATGTATAACTGTCGAGCTTTACTGCAGTTGACCTCATTAGCTTTGTGCGGTCAGTAAATCAGTTAAAAGTCCGTCTGTTCAAGTTAACATGATTTTTATTTTTAGAAATGATCTCAGGAAAAAACGTTTGTGATCTCATTATTTATGTAGGTTAATGCATCATGAATATTTCCCACATGTTAATGAATAGAAGCTGCTTTAAGTGACACCAGTAAGTCTGCAGGCTATTTGCTCCAAATAACAGGGAGGGGTTTACTATTGAAGCAATTTGAACTTTTGACTCGAGCGCTCGCGTGCTGAGATTTTGAAAATAGTTTGTAATTAAAGGACAGCTTCTGTGTTTTTCAATGTTTACCCCATGTTTTTGTGTCTAAAACTTGTAAGGACAACCATTTGTGGTTTGGTCGAAATAAACCCTTAAATATTTTGTCTCTCAGAGCTTTTACCCCCCACTCCTCTCTGAATATTGTCACATCACAGGGCATCTCTGCAGTACCACAGTACTTTATAATGCATAGTAATGCTGTTTTATCTTATATTTGGCTTTTAATCAAAAGAATTGCAGCGTCTGCAATTTGTAGGTTACGCGTGAATATTGACTTAATCAGAGTTGGTGACTGTTTGAACAGTGGAAAGATGAAGCAAGGTGGTTTTAGTGAGTTTTATTTTATTTCTGTTGAGTTTGAAAGAAGTGCGTTAAAATGACTGTTTCTGCAAATGGAGTCTGGCGGCTTTGGTGAGAGCAGTGTAGCTGCTTTATCTGGTTAAGCAAAGAGGATCTGACACTTTACATAATTTTTTGTCACGCACTATGGAAACAGTCAATGCTGGACCAAAATTGTTGTCCCCATTAGATCCCTAAAACATAAAAAATAAT
Source organism: Lagodon rhomboides (assembly GCA_039737535.1). Lineage (NCBI taxonomy): Eukaryota > Metazoa > Chordata > Actinopteri > Spariformes > Sparidae > Lagodon > Lagodon rhomboides. The sequence continues at coordinate 12,850,256 of CM077789.1, read as the reverse complement.
AGGGCCCAGGATGAAAAGTACTGAACCTGCTAGAGCCTGACCGATGATTTGTTTTGTTTTGTTTTTTTAACCCATGTCGATACTGAGGAGTAAAACATTCTGATATTGATATATCAGCTGTTATACATAGATTTGTTTTGCAGTGATCCTTCAGATGTTGTTATATAACACTTAGCAGGATATATTACAGTTGAGCAGTGAACCCTATTGTCTAGAATGACACCGGTGCACTGAAACAGTAAACCTCACTGAGAGTTGAATCATTGTAAAACACCCCATGAATCCTTTAATGCTGTCATGTTTGTTTTCTTCCCGTAGGTTGAGAAACCATCATACCTCACATTCAGCATTTCATTTTTTTAACAAATATGCTGTGAATGACAACAAGGGATCGTTTCAGGATGCTGTTAGTTCCTTTTTTATTTCAGACGCCGTTATTTTCATACAGAATAAATCTTGTCATGTGCAACTTCCAAACTCACCCAACCCCCCACTGACATCCTTTTGGTTGAGAGACATATCGAGAGGAAGTAGTGTGACCACGGTTCCTCTTGTCAAAAACAGAGACACTGTGAGGAAAGTGATTCGGGTGTGGCCAGAATTTCAACATGCTTGAACCCACGTGAACCAGTGCAGCATCAGTTCTTCACGCTTCCCTCGCTGTGAGTTTACCTTTTGATGCTGCCTTGTAGTCGCTGTTGAACAGTTGAATGTGGTTCAAATAAGGTTAGGATTATACCACGTACAGCTTCTCTGCACTGAGCTGAAGTGTGTATATCAGGACACACATTTAATTAAATAATGGACCAGAGAAGTGAGACCGCCTGTGATTTCTCACACGCTGTTAAAAATTGTGTTAGTAATTTTTAGTTGTAGGTTAAACATGGTTCACTACTTTCTTTTTTATATATAGTTAGCTTAATGGATTACTATTACTACTATTACTACTAATTGGATATGTCAGCCCTGTAGCGTGTACTCCGCTGTCGCTCAATGTCAGCTGGGATCGGCTCCAGGCCCCCTGTGACCCCGAAAAGGATAAGCAGTTTCGGGCAATGGATGGATGGATGCTTCACTACAGTACTGGGACATATATTACTAACTAACATACTAAATGGCTTCCAACATTGTTTAACTTGCTCATGAAGTAAAATGAGTTCATGAAGCCAGTTTAACTGTACTGGCCTCGTTATCTCCTCATTGATGAACGTAATGTTTATATGTCACGATGGCCCTCGGAGGTGACTGGTTGTATTTTGACCAGCATGCCTTGAAAAGTGGCTTCAACTTCGGGTGTGTTTTCACTTCTCAGTGACTGATTTTAATTCTTACTTTTCCTGATGGTTAATGTTTTGATTTTTAACTTGCAGAGATGTCACAGACAGTAAGGTACATTTCTTGATTAGTTTTTCTTTGGCATCATCACTTTATTTTTGGACAATGAGACCAAAGGTCACATTGTCACACATTAAAATCGCAAAACGATTCAACCGTGCAGAAGTCATCGGTGCAAGTGGGTATTGTTTTCCCTCTCTGTGTGACACTTATGAAGTGGAAGTTCCTGTCACAATAACACGTTAGGTATTCTACACAGACATAGTGTCATTCCAGTCGTGGTTAGGGCTTGCATAATCCCAACCTGTCTACCAGGTCCTTTTTTTATCCCATGGCCCATCGATCAAGTCTGAAGTTGTTTTGTTGATGAGTTTTAGCGTGCTCTCTCCTCTTTGTCACCTGCAAGATCACACCCTTGAGTGGGGATCGGGTAATCCCCTTCACTGGCCACTAGGTGCTAGCAGGTAAAATTCTGCAAGGGTTCAGTTGGAAAATTACTCAACTGGCAGGACGCTTTGCATAAGGTTCCCGTCTGAACTTGCACATTTTCGCACATTCTCTGCCATTGCCCCACATTGGCTCCTTAGAGCTCTGACTGCTTTAAAAAAACAGGTAATTTGCCCCTAGGATAGCCAGAGGTATTTGAAAGAAGAAAAACAAAAACTGTACTCTACAGTTACTACCCCGTCCCCTGGGAACACCATCACAGTTTACAGAACGGGTTCCTGGTTCAACTTTGACCTACATTACTTTCGGTAGCAGTGCCTTATCAATTATCCTGTGATAGTCTGATAATCTTGTAAAGTCGTTGTAATACTGGTGTAGCAGGGCTCTAACACCAACTTTTCACACTGGCTGGCAAAGTTTTTCATTTAGGTGCACCCAATGATACATTTTGATTTAATGTCTTACAACATAATGTTGATTGTTAATGGGAATACAGGTGCAAATAAATGTTTTTCTTCTTTTACCACCAAAAAACAGACTGACCAATGTGGTAGCACCTAGCCCTGGAGCAGTGTATCAATTATCTAAGTTCCTTTGTTATCGCAGTTTGACTTTGTTGTAGTAATGTCCTCTTGTCCTCAGATCTAATTTACGTTGAGTATAATTTTCATTATACCTGATAACTGATGGAACATGATGACCAAAACCAAAGTTAAGATAAACGAAAATGATCCTTTAATTTTGTATAATGTCACTTTTTCTGCGGGGCCTAAACTGACTAATTTCTAAGCTCTCTCAGTTAATCATCCGCAACATCATATCATACCAAACCAGTTGCAGCAGTGTCACTTAACTCAGGTGGGCTCAATAATTTACACCTCAGTCCCGACAGAGACTGAAGGATGGCACCCTGCAAACTCACTTTCCCTCATGCTTTGTGCACCTGCATTTGTTTCTGCCCGATCCACCTCAGCTTGAGCTCGTTCACAAGGACACCATCCTCTATTGTTGTCCGCGGAAAGTTCCAGAAATCTGAGTCGCTGGTGGGTCAGACCCGCAGGGGGGAGGGGGGAGTGGCGTGAATGAGACCAGTGTTGAACGACCTTGTCTAAATGCTCGCAGGTAGGGGTGAAACTGCTCCCCCGCCCGCCACCTGCACGCACACACACACACACACACACACACACACACACACACACACCCCTGCCCTCACCAAAAACACAATGAAGGGAAGATGGTGTCAACATGTCAGCTTTGAGGCAAGTCCAGCAACATTCCTGCGCAGGGGGGGTAACAGTAACTACAACTTAAGCATTTGTATCCTAAAAGTTGTTTTCTTAAATGTGTTACAACATTAATGCGTCATGCTCAGTTTTTTTTATCATTAGCCCGCTGGTATTTGTCTTTATCGTGCGACAAATCTGCCATCCATGGCTGGAAACCAATGGGCACATTCACATCTGTGATCCATGTGCAGTCACTGTCTGAAGAGATGCATTTGTTTTGGGTGAACAGAGAATATGCAACTTGCACTGTCACCAAACAAGTTTGTTTGTTGTTGTTATTTGTTTGTTATTGAAAGGTCCATTAGCAGTGGGAATTCTTTATGAATTCAGTATTTTGTCAACTTTAACATAGTTAAATGACTGACTGTTGCAAAGACTTAAATCCAAGTAGATTCAATACTGGATTTTCAAGGAAGTTAGAAATATTTAAGTTTTAAATGATGCATTGGCCTTTTTTTCTACTTCTACATATTTGACAGGCCCACTCAAATAATGTTATCGAAGAACTGTGATAGATTTGAAACAGTTCAAACAGTGAAAAAAGTGTTTTCCCGAGGTGTGTTCAAGACTGAGGCCGCGGATTTGGGAGACCGGAGGACGTTTTATGTTTTTCAGAAAGAAAAATAATGCAAATTCGCAACATTTTGGACCAATATTGTTTTAATGTCTGTGTTCAAAGAGTTGGAAAAGATGATAATAAAAATAAACAACACCAAAAAAGGTTTTGTGATAAAACTAGCTAAATAAGTCCACGGAGGATGAAATACAATGAATGAGTACCAGGTAGTCCCTGTAGAAGATGTTTAGAGTGACAAGAGGACAGAACCAGTTTGGATGAGAGAGATTTGTAACCAGCCTGGAATGAGAGCAGATTGTGTTTGAATACACCTCATTTTTATCTCTTGAGAGACAGTTAAGTCAATGATAACTGGACTGAGAATACCTGGGCCCCAAGTAACTTTACCGTCTCCTGAGGGCCCAGGGAGTGTGCACTGAGTAATGCCTTTGTTTTCTCATCCTGCTGGCTCGACTGGAATGTGTGTTTATTGTTTTTCCATCTGAGACTAGTACTCGTTAACCGATGTAATCTGTTTAAACTTGGCATTCACTCAATTTTCAGATTGATGTTGCTGCCATTCAGGACTCTGCTGATTTGTTTGTAAGCTGACAGTACAGGAAGAGACTGAAATAAATATTTCCTGTGCTTTGTAAATTTAACCTGACAAAAAAGAAAAAAATCTTAACCCTCCAAAATATTACTACTCCTGACTGAGCCACTTGACTTAACCTCTGAAGGCAGTGTCGCGACTATATGGTCTGACTTTTCAGAGCTTATCATCTTCTTGCTTATCATTGTACATGTTCCTCAAGCTGCATTGCTTGACCTGAGATCCGTACAGTGACAAGGCCTTGCCAGTAAAGTCAGACTGACAGTCGTGTGTGGTATGCTGGTGGAAATTTTCTTGGAACTTGTGCTCACCGCTATAATACATCTGCACACGTTCCTACATTTAAAATGCCAATGGATGATCCATTCCAAATGAATGGATCATCCATTGGCATTTATACTGTTACCAGATAATCAATCGCCTACAATGAATATAATCAGCTCCAACCCAGTAGACTTTGAGTCGATATTACTCTCATGCATTCCAAGATGAAGTTCTAGATGTGTAGTCGGCCTGTGTAATGAATTGATTTCTAGTCTATAATCTGCATATTAAAGGTTAATAGTTATTAGTAGGAGGTTTCTTTTCCCTGGGCCAACGAGAGCCTACTGGGCAATAACACGACTGCTTTTAGTCGATCACTGTATGTTAAACTATTGATTCATTCTGCCCTGCCTCCACACAGAATAGACAAGCAAAGCATTTTTAGCTGCTTACACTGTTATTAGAGATGGAACGGTTCACGGTTCGGTTCGCTTGTCACGGTTCGGAGCATGTGTGTATTGTTCAGTTCTGGACATGCACAAGTAGCCCAGTGGAGGTTGTTTTTTTTTTCATTTGGCGGAGGGTTGTAGTGTCACGTGCAGCAGGTCAGCTGTGGAAATGGCAAGCGGCAAAGACAAAGGAGGCCCAGAGTTAGAGGTTGTCCCAGCGGCGGCGGTGGTGGTGGAAAGTGGTGGATAAAACTACGACTGTGTGCACGCGCTGTGCAACATGTGTTGCTTATGCTAGCGGCGACACCTCCAATATGTCGGCTCATCAACAGAGACATCACCCCAGTGTGTCAATTGACGGCATAAGGAGGAGAGAGTCGGGTAGAAAAGAGCAGCTTCTACTCCCCGCAGCATTTAAATGGCAACTGAGTGAAAAGTCAGACAAGGCGGAAGCCATAAACCAAAGCGCTGGGCCCGAACATGCACAAAAGGTCCTGTAGATGGCAGTAACACTGTATTAGTGACGAGAAAACCTAAGATTTTACAATGAATAATTGTTTATTTTCTTAGCTAGAATCGGAACAGATACACAAAATCAGGTTGAAGTCACCAATGTCTCCCCTCCTGCTGTATCAAAATCTAGTTTTAACCTATGATTGTCACAATGAGTTGCCTGATGTCAAACTGCCCCATCCTTTAAGTTTCTGCATTAGTTCATGACACGTCCTTGATAGTAACGGATTATTTTAATTACTGTAAATGGTGGATTATTAGGCTATATTTCTTATGCTGATGCATCGTGTCTCTGAAGTGTGATACGAACTGAACCTTGTATATCCGAACCGTTCCACCCCTAACTGTTATTATATCTGTCACAGACTCACCAACATGGCTTGATGAACACACACCTCATACATTATCGAAGCAAAAGGTAAAACATCCATGTCATATCCCTTTATCTTTGTTGTTCCGCGATAACGACATAATAAAATCATGATCTCGGGAAAACAAATAAAATTGAGTTCGTCATCGTGGGATAACGGAGCAGTAACCTGTCTGACCTATGACCGATAAGGGCCTCCATCGTTTTTTCTCTCTTGACTTTTAAACCACTAAAGGTAGCGATATGTCCTCCACAAAGCCAAATGATTTATTTAAAAAAAGTCGGAGCTTCCACTTTTTCCCCCACTCTGACGTAGACCCATGATGAGTTTAAGAAAATGTTACTGTATCAATCATCGTGCGGCAAATGCATCAAACAGTCACAAGGGGGACTAAGTAAGTTAAGTCAGTCATTCATCGTCCGCTTGAATGAATGACTTCTGTCACATCCACAATGTTGAAATGTTGTCTTTAAGAAGACGATTGACTGAACAAATGTATAATTATTTAGTGTCGGTTTGGACACTAAACAAATAATCCAATTTTACTTAAGAAGGGTGACATGAGTGCTTCTGATTTGTTTTTGTTGGATGGGTTGTCTGAACAAGGGCACATTTCATAAGATAGCTGTGTCACACATAAATTAACCACCATTGTAAACAACCATAGTTGGCATTTCCGCATCTTTCTTTGTGACATTTGCTTATTTTGCGAGATGAAGCGAGGTGTTGGTTTCACAGGACGAGATGAACGAGATGACTATCATGTTTTAAATGGCTTTGTCAGCAACTACAGCGGGGAGTGATGATTTGTTGTCTTGTCAGGTGTGTTTCGGTATTTGGAGGAGGGGCTAAATAGAATAGTGCTCCCATCACTACCCCACCCACTATCATCCGGCAGACACAGAATGAGGTAAAACCAGCCCTGCCGATCAGATTCCTACGCTGAAGAGGGCATCCACAGTGGACAATGGACAATATGCTTTTAATAACAATTATTTGAATTAATTGCTGTTTTCATGGTACTCATAAGCCTTCCAAAGCAACATTTTGAGCACGATCTGTCTTTGCAAGGCTGTGAGGAGTGAATGCAGCCTTGTGGATTGATTGCAAATTATGTGCTGGCTAACAGACCATGTTAGTGACAACAGGATTTCCCCATGCATTTCTCCCTGTAGTGGCCATTCATCTGCTGCTGAAGGACTAAAATGTTCCATAATGAAATGATGAGTTTGTAGTATTAATTTCGTAGATCCTTGGAGCAGCTGGGTGTGGCCACGAGATCAGAGTAAAGTGATTCCTACCAGAGAGAGTGAAAAACCCTCCTTACACAACACGCTCGGAAGAACTTTAAGCATTAGCGTATGAGTCACGTCTTCCCTGTACACAGCAATCGTTTTCGTCTCCCATTACCAGCCAACCTTGAGTAAACAGAAGGCTTTATGACCTGATTTTATGATACTTCCTCGCTTGGATATGTTCGTTTTTTCCCCGGTAAGATATCATGTGGTTGCCAGCAAACTGGACATGTGTGCTTAGGCGTACCAGCTGACGTAGAAGAAGATAGAAATAGAGAAACATGGGTAGGAATCACTACAAAAGTGAGAAAAGAAATGGTATTTTAGCCATGATATTGATTGTCTCTCAACACCGAGAGAGAAATGGACGCTAGTTCTGCTTAATGGGTGTTGGTTGGGTAGGGAGCCAATAAAGGCGCAACAATAGCCCCCTTCATGATAACAGAGTCTCCACTGATTTCTCGCCCGCTTGCCTGTGAATAATATTATCAGCCCACCACCGAGAGAAAAAATTTACAGGCCGACTCCAGTGTATGTGTGTGTGTGTGTTTGTGTGTGTGTTTCAGTGGGTGTAAACTTGAGAGTGGGGGGGGGGCGACTCCGAATCGTCAAAGTCAGGGCGTCGGCCACAAAATGGCAAGTTTTTTTCTCGAGTTTTGTACTGTAGGTTTAAATAGGGGCCATCTCACTCACACTCCAGTTGTACTCTGTGTGGTGCGGCTCACCCACACAGTGCTCTCCCTCTCTCTCTCGCTCTCTCTCTCTCTCCCTCCCTCCCTCCCTCCCTCTCTCTCTCTCTCTCGCTCCCTCTCTCTTCCCTCCCTCTTCTTCTGTGAGGTAGTTATTCATCCGCCGTGTGAGTCAGGGAGGGTGGGGACTTGGAAGACTGCTGTACCAGTCACACTTTGTCAGTTTACTTTCTCATTCCCTTACCCCATCTCCCTCTTTCTTTCTCTCTGTCTCTCTCCCTGCTCTGCTCTCTTTTTTGCTGCTGCTGCTGCTGCCCACCCGCCCGTCCGTCCGTCCGGCTGCTCGAGTAGATTGCAGAGAAGTTTTGCCGTGCTGTAAAAGAGGAATCCAAATTGGCAAAAAAGAGGAAAATTCAAGTCTCAACAAGGTAAGTTGCTCAATGACATGTTGGAGGTGTACTAACTTGTGTGTGGAGTGTGCCCACAGGGGGGTTTTTGGGTTCGTTCACTTTTTTTTTCCACAGGAAAAGGTTTCTTTCCTTTTTAATCTTTGAGGATCTCAGGCTGTTCCTGTTTGAAATGTCCTTTTATAACACGCTTTATTGTGTTTGACTAATGGGTTTCTGGCTGTCCGTCTGATGGTCTCTGGTACAGTTTGTTCATCATTAACTCCATGAGCCTGAGCTCCTTTTTTCCATCCCTGTGATTCATTGACATGGCTCTCAGGAAATGTGTTTCCCCTGTCTTTCCACTGCATTTAATATGTGTCCTTGGCAGATGTAAGCCAGCTACCTCCTTGTTGAAGAGTGGCTGTGGTGGGATATACAGAAATTATTTGAACAACTTAATTTTAGTTTGGTGACAAAAATGGACTGATTAGGTTCTGGACTGCTAAACATTTCTCTTGAGAGAGGACAGAAGTCATGGTTTAACGGTAGACCGGTGGTCATGTGTCTGCAGCTAAATTGCTTCACTCAGTCATGGGAATAGTACAGCAGACACTTTATGGATCCCTGGCTCACACAGTTATGCGAAAGTTCCTGTCCTCTTGTGGAATTGCTACCAGTATTGCTGATTGTAGCTGAACAACAATGACCGTTGAACAATTGAGTTATCATTTGTACAACCGGTCCAAAAGCCAAGGTGATGCACAAGCTTTTCATTAGTGGGGATGTCATCAGGTTTGAGCTCATTGGTGACTAGATGCAACAGGAGAGCAGTGAGGTACAGTAATTGCTGTTAGTGGTTCTTATCAGATGGTCTTTGCCAGTTGTGGGCACGTTCAGTAGTTTCTTTTTCATTTTTCTTTGAACTTCTATCATCTTCCTCTGGGACTTTAGGATACAGACGTATTCTTTCCTTTTTACTTCTCAGTGTTGTCATAATCATAAGACTTTCCCCCTGACTCGAACAGTCATTTTTTTTATTGGCCAGGATTCCTTTAAAAAAAATCACTCTCAAGTGAGTCACATGCATGTTGCATGTTCACACAGTAGCCGTAGGGAGATTTAAAAAGCAAATCCTACACATTCAATCTCAGGATTATGGAACAACATATGCAATACAGTTTGAGCTCAAAGTAGCTCTTTCATGTGATACAAACTTGCACTAAACTATTGACATCTAGTGCATTACCAATACAAATTCTTGGCTCAAGAACTAACTCAAGAAATTTCTTCTAAAATCAGATTTGATCCACGTGAGGTGGTCAAACCGCCACACAATTCAAAGTCACTGTGTTACAATGACGCAAGCGTTATTCCCACTGACCTAAACATGATCTAAGTGATTTAACTGTCGAGAATTTTTCCTCAGAACAAGACAGACGCTACACCACAGACATGATGATACTCTTGTTGAAATGTGAAGCACCTGTCCAAGTGCCTCCTCAGCGATTCAAAAACGACCACAGACTTATGCGTAAGAGTTTTCTGAACTGTCATGTATCTGATCTGTTATATGACGCCGCCATTTGTACTGTTGGTGATAACACTGACGCCTGAATGAAGACAACCCTCCAGTCAAAAGTTTTCAACTTGACGTCAGACCGTACGCAGCTGTCACAGATCGGTATGGAACACTGGACTTTATCAGCTGGAAACTTATCAAGAAGATGGACCAGAAAGATACAGTTGTGCTGACGTTGCTTTGTGGGCTACAATTGTAAAAAAAAACAAAAAAAAACAACAGCTTGTGAGATATAATCTGTTTTACCTTTGACCTAATTACTGTAATGCACTAACCCAAGCAAGTCAGGGGCTGGTATGTTCTGAATCAGCTGATTTTGGATTGTGCAGAAAAGGCCTTGACTTGATATCACTGTGTCACTTTTGTTTTTTGATGTAATAATGTGAGGTGACGTGTTTTTATAATAATTCTGTGAGTCGGTTTGAAACTGAAATACCTTCGTGTCCCATATCTGATTTCCTAAATCGCAAGCGTCATTTCCTCCTCGGCATCTTGCGATAAGAGGACAGCATTTAAAAAACCTGATATTGAAAGCAGTTTCCAGTTTACACGTGACATGTCTTTGCACCGTATTCCTTTTTCGCTTTTTTTTCCCTGAGCAGCACCTGCATGATCTCCGCTCACTGCCCTTTATTCCACAGCATGAAGTTATTAGCCTTTAATTATATTGACTTAAGGAGGGCTGTTTTTGAATCCTAAGGCAGTGAAAAACTCAGAGCATTGTAGACTGTGCCTCAAACAATGGCTCCCTCTGGGTCAACCACAGCGAGAGGTGACCGCACCCTGCATGTCTCGAACTTTGTGAACACACTTTACAGTTTGAACTTGATATGATAAGCCTTTGTTGGCAGAGAAATACGCAGGTTAGAAAACCATTGCAACATTCCTGTGTACCCACCGCCTGTTGTGGCACTTTGATCGGCAGAACATATTTGTAGTTTAACTGAATCGCCGATTTTTTGATTAGATGTGGTTGCCACATCAAAATGAACACTTGCTGTTGGTTTAAGGAGTTTAAATCAATGTTGTCCTGTTTGCCTTTAGTCCGGTGATCTCTCAGTTGAGTTCATTTTAGCGTTGCATGCAGGAGGCATGCAAGAAGTGTGGACCCAATACTCAAACAGCCAGTGGAGAGCCGCCTTAACATGGAATGAGGGATTCCCACCCAGTTGACAAGCACCTCCTCTCTAATATCAGGCCATGTCTGATGAGTGGTTGGAGCCAGGGGCAAAGCATCCTGGGACTTGTTGGGAGTGTTTGTTTGGTGAGGGATAAGCTGCTCTGTCCCAGTAATTGCATTTCAGTCCTGCTGAGTAAGTAGATGTCAGAAAATGGTCTTCCTTGAAGGCATTTATTGGTCACGGGTGTTCACCAAGAACAACTGAGGAATGAATGAGACATGTGGTTTTTATCAATGCATGTCATCCATTCAGAAGGAGAATACTATTTTTGATTATTCATGTCTCAGGAAAACATGGTTTAAAAACTACTTTTATGACTCTGGCTCTCGGGGGATGGGGGAGACTGGAGCATGTGAACAACATTTACACATCCAGGAAAACTACATCTGGTATCAGGAGATGTGTCCGAGACGTCCATTTTTATTTCTTTTATTTTCCTTACATGAAACTTGCCAAAGTATTGTGTTCTTGAATTTGAATTGCTATCATGGTAGTGCTGTAAGGATTGCTGCTGTGTTTGGCTTTGGAGAGTCAAAACTAACAGTGAGCTTGTTGGGTTTTTCGCAGATCATTGGGTAACAATAATACAAGATGGCGAACGTGCTTCAAGGGATCAAGGAGATTGGCTCGCATGCCGTGGATATCTACGACTACCTCTTGGCGGGATTTGGTAAGGGATTTACCCAGCTGAATGCAAAAACATAATTTGATATATATTTGTTTCTTTTTTTAATGTGGTTTTGTCTTCTCTTTCCCTTTTTTTCCCCTAGATCCTCGGCTGAACGATTATCCACTTATGCAGACTCCTGGTCCCATGTCTGCAACTTTGGTGTCCTACCTGTTCTTTGTACTTTACCTCGGACCTCGAATAATGGCCAATCGAAAGCCCTTCCAGCTAAAAGAAGCCATGATAGTCTACAACTTCATGCTAGTGGCACTGTCAATATTCATCGTCTACGAAGTAAGACATTCTTTCAAATCTCCCAACATTTAAAGTCTTGTAACAAATGTGCTTTTTACATTTCTTTATAATGATTGTTATGTAGCTTTGGTTGTAAGTAAATCCCATTTTCCTGTTATTTAGTTCTTGATGTCTGGTTGGGCCACGACGTATACCTGGAGATGCGATGCAGTTGATACGTCTGACAGTCCTCAAGCACTACGAGTAAGCCCCCTTTATTAATACGAAGTCATGCTAGTGTTTGATGCCTGTGCACCTGTTGTCAACTTAAAGCACAGCTCCCTGTCAACTCAAGTCTTTTTTTCTCCTCACCAGATGGTCCGAGTGGCCTGGCTGTTCTGGTTCTCCAAGATTATTGAGCTCATGGACACAGTAAGTTCAGTCAACTTTACCGAACGACCTCGGTTTTAATTTTGGGCACGAAAAACTAATCACCAATATCTTTTTTTTCGTTCAGATCTTCTTCGTGTTGAGGAAAAAGCACGGCCAGATCACCTTCCTACACATCTTCCACCACTCCTTCATGCCCTGGACCTGGTGGTGGGGAATTTCCTTTGCTCCTGGTGAGTATACATGAAGTAAAATCAATCGACGAGATATGTAATGATTAGTGGAGCAGGATCTATAGCAGGTGGTGTGGTATGACATCATTACTTTACGTTACTGTACCCGTTGACCCTGTACAATCTTGCAAATCAATCTTGTACCCATTGACCCTGTACAATCAGCAGCAGTGTCTGCCTTTTGGTATCTGTATTGCTAACTGTAAAGTACTGACTACTGTTGAGTCATAAGGAAATGATTAACCAAGTGTCTCTGTGTACAATCTCTAGGCCTCTACCGTCTTGATATTTATTATTTATTCATTCATTCATTATGTGGTTGCACTTGTCTGAGCGAGCCTGATCTCATTTGTGATTATTAATCCAGGTGGAATGGGATCTTTCCATGCCATGGTGAACTCTACCGTCCATATCATCATGTACTTCTACTACGGCCTCTCTGCTGCTGGACCACGCTTCCAAAAGTTTTTGTGGTGGAAGAAATACATGACCGCCATTCAGCTGGTACATATGTACACATTAATGATGCTCATTGTAGGCTTCAGGCTAGGGGGTAGGCAGTCTTGCCAAAAAACATCAATATGCTGATTTATTTAATCGCATTCAAGCTTCATTGTGATCGTTTTTTTACATTTTGAAATGCCCTGTAGACTGTTTGTGTAGCACATCTGTTAAACCGAGCTCAGACTACAGGAGTATTTAACCCAGATTCACCAAACATTTTATCATCCAGACTTGTGTCTTCTGCTTTATTTCAAACTGCGAAGTATTTAGACTATGACAGCAAGTTGTTTACATTTGAGATCACGTGAGAAAAGTCACCTGAGCTGTTGCATCGCTGTCTCTGAAATCATTCATTTTCAGTCTTGCTCAGTGTCTGAAGCTACTCTGCTCCTGTCAGCAGTTTTTATTTTCAAATGCCAAGTTAATGTCTCTGCCCCCAGGACACCAAGACGAATTCCTCTACATTTACTGTATTTTTACTAAGTGCTCGGCTAACTTTCATTTTCCTCCCAACAGATTCAGTTCGTCCTGGTTTCCCTCCACGCTACCCAGTATTATTTCTTGGACAGTTGCGACTACCAGTACCCCATCTTCTGCCACCTCATCTGGATTTATGGAACCTTCTTCTTCGTGCTCTTCTCTAACTTCTGGGTCCAGGCTTACGTGAAGGGAAAGCGGTTGCCCAAACAGGGCAGTACACCGTGTCAGAACGGCGCAGCCGTCTACACCAACGGCAAACACCACGAGAACGGCATCACCCACGGAGCCACCAACGGCTCGACCCACCACGAGAACGGCAGCACTCACACGGGCAAGATGAAGAAGGCTTAAGATGTCCGAAGATGATTTTGGTCTGTTTCTTCTCTTGTTTTTGATTTCATATGCAAAACAATGGGAAATTGCGTGGTCAATGATCTCCACAGTTGGGGTTCCACTTTTGGTTCGTTTGTGTGTTTCTTTAAGTTGGGGAGCCATTTACGGAACACAATGAATGAAGAGAAGATGTTTTGACCTAAATGTTATCTTCACTGATGTTGCAGCAACCTCCTAGTTCACTCTTACACCACCTCTCTTGCCTTCACCCCACTTATCTGACCCCTCCGTGGACAGACGACTGTACAGTTTCTATCAAACTTGAAAATACTTTTTGTAAATAGTTTTACAACACCCAAAAAAAACCAAAAAAAAAACAAATAACACATTAGACTTTCTAAATTTTGTTACATTGTGTATTTAAAATGTAAAATACCAATAAATCCCATTTTAAATTATCTTACATACATTTTGTGTGTCTGTATTTTCACTGAACATGTGACGCGCTGAAAGGTTTTCAGTCATGGCCGTCAGATTCTTTTGGTTGAGACGCTGACATTGTGCTGCGCTGAAACAAAAAGGGAAAGTATTTGCATTGCTTGCTTGTGCCTCTTGTCTCGGCCATCCCAAGCATGTGGAGCAAGTAGGAGGTGAACAAGAGCCCCATTCTGCTTTGTTTGAAAAGATTGAGGCAGAGAGAGAGCATCCTGCGGACCGGATCTACACCCACAAGCCTCAGCTGGCAGCTGGTTCATCAGGGTCAGAGCGGGCAGCTTCTCCTTTATCTTAACGCACAGTAACACATGTCACTGTAAAACATTAACCCTCCTATATGGTTCAGTCATGACATGATGAGGTCGTCATCATAGGTGTCTGCTCTGTCAACGAGATTATCTGCGTCTGTCACCGGAAGTTGTTCATTTGAGCATGGAAATTGATATGGCCCGATTAGAAGTTGCTACATCATTTATTGGAAAACCATTAACGTAAGCGTCAGAGCTGAGCTTCAGATCAATACATTTGATCACAAGAGTATAAGAACTATTTACAGAACAAGTATTTTATAAACTTGAATATGGACATTAGCACACAGACTTTATCGCAACACACGTCACAACTGTCGAACATTAACCTTCCTAGAAGGTTCAATTCATGAAATGTGCCGGCAACTACAGATGAGAGAGAGGCCCATTATCAGTTCAGTCAATTTAAGTATCAGTGTCTGGAACAGGAAGTTTCTAATTTCAGTCTGAAGTTGATAAGGATTGATCAGACGTTTCTTTATTACCTCAGCCATGGACGTCCTGTTTTTACTTGTTTTTTTGTCAGTTGGTTTGTCAGCAGGATTACACAAAAACTACAGAATGTATTTCCACAAAACTTGGATGTAAGATGGGTCTCAGCCCAGAATAGACCTCATTTACCTTTGGTGCAAATCTGGATATAGGGACGGATCCAGGGGGTTTTATTTCTTCCTTTCTTTAAGATTGCAAGATAAGGCTTTTTTTTTTTTTTTCATTTTTGTTAATTCATCTGGTAATAATCCATGGCTCTTAATTAACAAGCAGCTTGTATTTGATGCAGCGTTGTTTATGGTTAAGCAGTAATGGGTGGTTCTACATTTTGAGTTATACAGTGCAATAACATTTTATATTGGATTAGGCTTGATTAAATTGAAGGGGACTGTTGAGCCTTTGCAGAGGTAGGATCTCTACTTGGGCCATTCTAGTTAATAATTTATTGGAAAACTATTTACAGATCAGCCTTGAAGCTGAGCTTCAGATCAATACCTTTTAGTTTAGTATTGAGTATAAGAACTATTTACAGAACACATCTTTAATAAACTTGAACATGCATTTTACTCTTTGATACTTTAAAGCTAATTTAAATATTTAAGAAGCTCAGAATAGGTACTGAAATACAAACACAACATTTTAGGACTCACAGTCAAGTAGACATGCCAGCCTCAATAACACATGCACCAGTGCAGTGGTGGACAGGATGTTCAAGGAGCAGGGATGGCACCAGTTGTAAGCAGTGGGAAACAAGCGCAGAAAGTCGTGATATAGTTATAGTAAAGACAGGGCACCTCAGCACGTTTTGTCCGCTGGAAGGACATCCTAGAGGGCACCATAACATGTTTGATCTGCCATAGGGTCATCCTTTTTGCTGCATTTTTCTCGAATGTGGGGGCACCAGTGCCTCCTCAAATTTACCAAAATGACAAAGATTGAAACTAAAGACATTTCTTGCATGTTTTATTTTCTGAAGTGTAGTTTTAAGTAGGTTTTTCAATCGACGTTTTGATTTTTAGTTTAGTTTTACCTAACGGCTACCTTGGTAGTGGAGGAAAAAGTACCATATTTCCCTCTGAGATACAGTAAAGTGTAAGTATGAAGCAGGATAAGATGACGATGCTCAAGTAAAGTACAAGTACTTGAAATTCTACGCGAGTGAATCCCCGGAGTGTTGAGCAGAGGGTCGTGGCAAGAGGCAGTAATTCAGTCGTCGTTGCAAGTTTAATTCCAGGCTGACATTACATTTCATGAGCAATCAGTTAAAATACATCCAAGTATGAAAACATTCTTTTGGCATTCATTCGCTCCGAGTGCATCAAATAGCTACAGATCTACTACATACAGTACTTCAAGTCATTTTCTTTTTCTCTTTGCTTTAAGGTCGTGGGGCTGAATCCAGCTCCCACTTTAAAGGTATTCTCCATATGGGAATTTAATGAACATTGTGACGTGAATGATATCAAGCTATGAGGTTGCTACTATACTGTACAGTGTCAGTACCCAGATCTGATGGTCCATCCTAGGTTTCATGCGTACCCAGATTGTCTGCTGCAGGCCGGGCAGGGTGAGATCAGAAAACCGCTAAGAGTCAGACCACGTCTCTCTACTCGTGAGTGAATGAGATGGATGCAGACCTTGGATGTGGTCTGGTTTGCCCTTTGAATGCTTTTATTGCCCTGAAACCGATGGCAGCACTGATGAGAAGTGCTGGAGACAGAGTTGTGGTCAGGGTTAAAACGATGAGATGGTGGGACGTGGCTGTGAGCTCTAAGTGATGTTCTCCAGGATGTAAAAGATAAGCTCCATCACGATGGGCTCGTCGCCCCTCTTGCGCCCCCTGCTGTGTATGACGGGAATCAGCACGCTATCCAGGGCGTTGAGGTACTGAGCCGGGAGTGGCTGCCCATTGCTCCCGGCCACAAATCCCACCTGAAATCACAAAACAAACCACTCATTAATTTTACTAGAGTCACACCCACGGGCTGGGTTGTAAACTTTACAACTCTGCTTTATGAGAGTCCAGTGAAGGGCATTTACTCAAATACTGCGCTTAAGAAAAGTTTGTCAGTATTTGTATTCTTAAGCTACTTTATATATCTACGCCAAAACATGTTACAAGTAAATATCTCACTTTTACCTGACAGCTTGAGTTACTATTTACTTTACAAATTACAATTTCACACAGAAAACCTGTAATGAGTTTCTCAAGTGTTATATTACATATTAAGGACTAAATAGTAATGTACTGTACATAAAGTATGGTAATTAAAATCAGCCCCACCTCAACCAGTCACAACATTCATAGTACATTTATAATACTCAAAATCGGACAAAGCAAAGGCAGGGGGCCAGTCTGCTGTCTAACCAGCATTTTTCTTTTAATATCGCAAGTACTGTTTGTTACTAATACCTTAGACATTTTTCAATCAAGAACTTTTACAATATCTTAATATCTGAATACCTCTTCTAGACATTCATAGATATTTTTGGCTAAGTGGAACCAAAGCTTCCTCTGGAGCCACAAAAAGACTTTATACTACTTTTTTCACAGATGCAGTAGTACTCCCCAAGGCCTGTAAACATGTTAAAGAGGTCATATTATGCTTTCTGGGTTTTTGCCGTATTGCGTTATGAAGCATTTGTGTGCATGTAAAAGGTCTGCAAAGTGAAAAAGCCCAAAATCCACGGCAAAGGGAGTTACTCTTTCCCACAGAAGACACTGCTCCTGCACTGCCTGAAACGCCTGTTTAGGAGTCGAGCCTTTACTTTTCGTAAATTATGTGCATCACTATGTAACAGCGATATATAAATATATATATTTATTATAAAATATAAACAACCCAGTCAGTCAGCAGACATACAGTTGTAGCGGTGTTATTTTGGATCACACTACCTAGCTCGACATGACCTGCCATACTCTCCCCCTGATTGGCTACATCCTGCCTCGTGATCTTTGAAATTGGTGGAGTTACGATTCCAGGCCTGATACACAGTATTTGTAACAATATGTTGTTGTAGCTGTCTCTGACCTCTTGAGATTCAAAAGCGACACGTAGCCCCAGTTTGGCCATCCCGTCCTCTTTCAGCAGCTTGAGGTGTGGACACAGTGCCAAGCAGAAGGCTCGGGCGATCCGCTCCGTCAGCCGGTTGTGTTCAGCGGAGTCACTCGGTCCTCCTTTGGGATGATCCCCCCCCTGCAGAAAGAACACCTGCACAAAACACACACATGCATGTAAAGAGAGGGGACCGTTTCAGCTGGACTGATGTTGATATTTTTAAGCAGATCATGTACTTCTGTCCAGCGGATGATCTTCCCGTTCTCTTTGTATTCTGACTTCTGGAACATCTTCGTACTGCTGATGGACTCCATGGATTTACCATCGATGGGACTTATAACTCTGAGGGACACGTACGCACAAACACATACAGATAATTTACAGCGTAGACCAGACTTAAGACGTATTTCTTTATAAACAGGATTGTTTTGTAGTTCTCTTTGAGCACAAAAGCTTCAGTCTGAGGCCGAACTTCAAACATGTGAACACACCCACCCCTTATTCACAGTGCATTTCTCCTCCACCCACTGTACACAAACAAGCTCCTGGCTGTCTGACTGGTCCAGCCGTCCACAGGTGACGGTGTAGTCTTTCATCTCCCGTAGTGACCGGCGGAGCTCTGCCATGGTTTCCACAGTGATCTGCACCATAAGCCCATCTGGGGAGAGGGGACAGCGATACAGGAGAAACACACAAACAGACACCAACAGCCACACACACACACACACACACACACACACACGCATCAACATGTACACACGCCTAGACAAACAGTCTGTTAAAATATACACAGACACACACATACAAAGATCAAGACACTCTGAATAAAGCAGTTCTGAAGAAGGGATAATAACATGCACTACTTTAGAAGAAATGTCAAATTGTAAATTTCCTGTGAGTGAGCAGGAAAAAGTCAAGGTGACCCTGACTCACTCCCCTGAGTGCACATCCTACCTTCTACGATACTGGACTTGGCAAGGTACCCTGCAGACGCTTTCAGTGCACTGCTGAATATAAAAAAGCAGGATCCAGTCACTGCAATAAAAAAAGAGAAAAAAAAAAACATCCTTCAAGACAAACTCTGTGGTTCCATTCCTGTAATAATCAGGCTTTTAAAATCACAAGAAACAAACATGTAGTGCCATCTAGTGTTCAATAAGGGTAAGTGAACTTACTCACGTAAAAAACATCTAATGTCTTGGGATTTAGAATAATATCTCATGGGGTGTACGCATTGTTTGGCTGCACATCTACACGTAATGTCATTTGAAAGGCTTAACAATGACCAGACTTGCACTAAATGGTCTGTGGAGTTTTAAGGCCCAGTGTTTAGGATTTAGGGGCAGAAGTAGAATATAATATTCATAATTAGGATTTCAATACTGTATAATCACCTTAAGCTAAGAATGCATGTTTTCTTTCGTCAGGCCATGTTTGCATGACTTTTCAACTTGTTGTTCTGACTTGAGGTGGATCACGTGAATTTTTCCCAGTCGGAAAAACATTTCCCCATTATTCTGACACCCCATGAACACGCAGTTTTATATCTACAGAGGGTGTGGGTCCTCTTCACGGATCCAGCCGTCTTTCACCGCCATGTTTCTACATTAGCCCAGAATGGACAAGCCAGATGCTAGCTCGTTTCTACCATAGTAGAAGGGTAAGTGGAGGGTCAGCAACCACACCACTGCTGCTAAATCCTTCACACTGGACCTTTAAAAGTGTTTTTATATAGTTTATAATTAAGAATCCCACTCTTGTACGGATCTGAATGTGCTGATCTTTTTCTTTCCAGTCCACAAATCCAAACAAGTTTCAATATTTCCCTAAAAAACAGCTCAATGATCGTATCAGTCAATCAGGACTATCCTCCCCCCCCTTTTATCCTCCCCCCCCTTTTGCGATTATCATGCTGATGTCCCTCACTGTATCCTGTTATTCCCACCTTTGCGTGGCTGATTATGGATGCTGATGGCCTGGGTCTGGTACTGGCCGTCGTCTCCTTGCACACAGATGAGGTGAGAGTCTGCCGTCTCATTGAAGCACGCCCCGATGGCCAGCACGTGCTCATTGGACTTATTCAAAGCCTTCATCAGCTAACGTGAGACAAGTGGTCAGAGAAGAAAGGGTCATGATTGATGAAACGCACATACGCATTAACTTTGTGAGGAAAATAAAGGTTGAGTCTTA
Organism: Lagodon rhomboides; assembly: GCA_039737535.1. Classification (NCBI taxonomy): domain Eukaryota; kingdom Metazoa; phylum Chordata; class Actinopteri; order Spariformes; family Sparidae; genus Lagodon; species Lagodon rhomboides. The sequence goes on along the minus strand of CM077789.1, from coordinate 12,829,904 downwards.
CTTCATTGTACCCGGTGGTTGGTATCTTTATGCAGGTCCTCTGCGCCTCTAGATCCACAGTGAGCCCTGGCACCATTGGTAGGCTGTAACGGTAATTCCTAAAATCCTGGAACAGCATGGAAGGAGCCTGTCAACATCAATTATGGGATATAAGACACCTTGTAATGACGGAAAACAACATACTCACCACTAACAGTCTCATGATGGTGTGACCAATCTCTCCGAACAAGGGCTTCCTAAGACGCACACTGTACAGAGGACACGGGTAAACTGGGAACAAGAAACAAAGACTGTAACTGAAGAGGAAACCTGTGTGAGCAGAGGCAGCGTTCAGCATTAGGGCCTCGCTTACATCTGTATTCGGCCCCCAATCGCAGCATGAGACGCAGAGGAAAGGCTTTGGCCCAGGCCACCTCTGCTCTGTGGACCAGCAGGCCAAAGAGGTAGGGCTGGTTGGGCAGAGGTAGACCTTGAAGGGACTGGAGAGTGGAGCGGATGTACAGGAAGCCTGCATGATCCTCGCTGCCCAGGAAGCGGCTGCCGAACAAGGATAGCGACAGATGTTTCACAACCTTTCCTACAGGGATACAGAGGAAGGACACATGTTATTGTTACTATAGCAGAAAAAAAACACACTGAGGGGCTCAAAAGTGGGAAGAATTCACTCGAAGACATCACTACTTCTACGTAGCTACTTGAAAAATGACTGCATCTTACTGCGTGTGCGGCTCTGACCTGTGAGGCTGTCCCTGTACAGCTGGATGAAGTGGCTGAAAATGTCTTTGGGGAAGCTTTTCTCTTCAGGCAGGCACTGCAGCAGCACCACCACCTCCACCTGGCCCACGGCGTGCATCCCCTTCGTCGTCACGCACCAACACTTCCTGTTAACATCTGTCACACAATCAAGGCACAACCTCAGGGCTCTACAGGGATGGTTCGACTGAAATCCCATTCAGTGATCCCTTTATGTATTCAAAAATGACGTCAAGGTAAAAGGAAGAAAAAGGGTCTTTAGGGAAATACCAGAAATCCTCCTTTTCGTCTCAGCCAGCTAAAGGGATGTGATGGTGTCTAGTTTGACTGACAGCAGCTGGCAGGTTGCCAGAGTGAAGGTATTAGACCGTTGGGAATAAGATATAAAGCAAACAAACTTGTGCTGTAGCCAACCAAAACCAAAGAAATCTCAAATATAAATGTCTCCCTTTGCAGGAGAACGTGACTTACACAGCAGATAAAACAATATGAAAAAGTATAACTCATCTGACCTTTAAAGAGAATATGAATTACAAAATAAAGTAGGAAGTAGAGTGTCGGATGTGATGTGATGCAACTAACTGATTTCCCATCATCTCACACTGTGGCTGCAAAAACGTGAAAGGCTTGGGTTTGTCCGCTCTGGGCTTCTGTAGAAACATGTCATTGCAACATGGTGGACTTAACTCTCTACCCTCTACTCCTACCCCTCTAACCTGACTACCCTCTCCTCGAAAAAGGACCCGCTCCATGTGTAGTTATAAAAGGCTCATTCTGTGGTAACAAATACACAACAATTCTTAGTTTCAAGTCATTATACACTAATTAAAATGTAGTTATCAACATTATATTCAATGTATGCTTCTAAATCCCTGTTAATCCTACACACTGGCCCTATAATTGAATGAACCTGTTCAAAATATGTTGCCAATGTGCGTCTTTTTCTATTCATTTTATCAAGCATAATGAAAGTAAATAAAAGAAACTTACAGTTGACCAGTTTGACCATAGCGAGTAGGTTTGCATTGAGGACAAACACCAGGGGCTTGGGCCTGCCGCTCTCCAGCTCCTGAATGAGCAACATCTCAGAGGGCTGCTCCTCCACAGTGTAATCTGAGGAAGGAAAAACACAGTAATCACTGCTGTTCGATTTCATCTTCTACAGCTGCTGAGTATTTTTTATGACATTGTACGTTTGTCCATTGTGACCAAATAAAAGAGCCAACCTCATGAAAGATTCATGTTTGAAAATGAACTCCTAGCTGTGCGAGGATTAATAACCATTGTCTACGCCTGCTCCTAAATAAGATGCAAAAACCAGGGAGGTTTTATTAATGCCAGTGTTTTGAAACGTCTTTGTTTAACCAGGCAAGGCGGGGTTCACATTATCATTTACAGTGCCAGCGCTAACAGGGAGTCATTTTTAAAAAGGGGGAAAATGAAAACATCAATACAGCACATGCACATGCACATGTACATGTTAGGTGCCTTGCTCAGTGGCACCCTGATGGTGATGGTTTTCTTCTCATCACAGGCTTTAATTTGTCGGCCATGTGCATAGACAATGAACGAGTATCCAAGCGCACTGCTAATTTCACTTACAGTTAGATAAAGTTGAATATAACGGTAGAAAATGTAACAATCCTGCAATAAAATGTCCACAGATGAGTAGACCTTTGTTGTAGTGCGTTTAATTTCCTCACCGGTCACAATAACTTCCGGGGAAATATCAGATGATATGTCAGAAAGTGAGGAAGGAAGTTTGCTGACAAAACTTTTAAAAAAAAAAACGTGTCTGTGAACATTTCAGAGTCACTTCAGATTGATGTAGAATGAAGACAACAGCTGCCATGACCCCACTATGGGTTTTGTTTTGTTTTGATTGAGAGACCCCTAGTGGCAGAAATGATATGTGTCTTTAAATTAGAGGCTGCCAATGAAACAAAAACACTGAGCAGCAGTGATGGAAAGTAACTTCAGTACTTCAGTATTATTTTGTATAGATAGATACTTTAACTTTGTACTTCTACTACACAAGAGGCAAATATTGTATATAATAATACAATAATAATATATCTTATTCCACTACATTTATTTGATAACTTTAGTAACTAGTTACTTTTTGAGATTACATATGGCATTTAAATTAATACATTTGATCGGAAATTGGATAAAAAAATATTTTTAAAAATCCACCAGTAGTATAAAGTATCTACATAAATGTTACTATATGTATACTTTTACTTGTACTTTTGATACTTAAGTAAGATACTCAGCTACTTTCCGTATGGGTGACATTCACTTTAACCAAAGTACTGATTACTACTACTACTACTCACTGATTAATCTTTAATTGAATGCACTTAAGATTGAAGTGTTCAGTTAGGTGATTCAGTATTATTCTGTAACTGATGTCACTTCAGTTGGTTCCTCCTTTTGTCATAACTAAATTATCAACTCCTCCCAACATCAGAGGCCAAATTTTCGCCTGGCTGATTTGCATGAAGCTCCCTTCTTTTCGTGCCTCTCCTCCTATCTTTGCAGCACGCACACTGTGCAACACATGAGAGGACCAAGGAAAGCAGGTGCAGCACTTTTGAGGGTCAGGAAAATCCAGTTGTTTTGCTAAATCTTTGACTCTCACCCTCAAATGAGATGAGATGGGTGGAAGCTGTCTTACCTCCTTTGACTCCGGTGGAGGTGAGGATGGGTGGCAGGCCGTCCAGGGGGATGAGGTTTGCGGAGCTGCTCACCAAAGCCGTGGTGCCCCATCCGTAAGGACCACAGGCCTCCTGGAGGAAGAGGACGGCAGAGGAGTGAGCCCACTTTTGTTGGACAAGCTACCTGATAAAATATGTCCTGTGTCGTGTTTTGGGTGATCCTACGTTGATATTGGTCCCGTGCGGACGCAAGGCTCTCCTGAGCTGCGGCGAACCCACAGGACTTTTAACCGGCCCGCCCAGCGCTCGTCTCATCAGCGGGGAGAAGTTCGGTCCTCTGACCGGTGTGGTCGGAGCAGACTCCGACTGCTTATTGAGGATCTCATCTGCAAACCACACCCTCCTTTTCCCCCTCGGAGGTGTCCCTGAGGAGAAGATGTAAGAACGACTTACTTGCGAAGTTTCATTTTAAAAACAATCTAGGCCTATATAAAAAAAAAATAATAATAATAAATAAACATTGCTCACTTTTGATGAGGGTTGAATGGCAGGAAATGCAAACTCTTCCCTCTTTGCCATCCAGATGTGTGAGTCTGAACTTCAGACTGGAGCAAAGTGCGCAAAAAACCTGACGATACACACACGCGCGCACACACCACATAAAGACACACGTGTTATCAAAGGTAGAGAAGAATGCTGCTCGACATTTAAACTTTACATTTTTTCTTCCTCACCTTCCCACAAGCACGGCAGTGGTGCCTCCTCTTCGTAAACGTAAACTTGACCCCGCACTTCATGCACACCAGAGCCTGAGCATCAGGGATCCACACCGGAGCCACCTCCCCGAGGACAGTGCCTCGATCCTTGGACAGGATCCCAACGGGGCTCGACTCGTTGTCAGGATCCGCAGGGGAAGCTGCGCAGTCTCCCATCGCTCCCTCCCCGCTGGCTGCTGTCTCATCTCCTCCGTCAGAGCTTCCCATCTTGAACTGGCTCTGGAGCTCCTCGTGTGCCGCCGTCGCCTCTGAGCTGCAGGACTGCTCCTGCTGCTCCAGCCTGCTCTCCTCCAGCTCCTTCTCCTCGACCACAGAGTCCTCCTTTGATGGGAGAATCTGGGGCTCCTTCTTCTTCTCCCCTGCCAATCCGTCCTCATCCTCTGGCCACGCAGCCTCGGCGGGGCTCAGCACCAGGGGGCTGGAAGACTCTCCCCACGAGGAGATGGTGGTCACAGTGCAGCTGCCCTCCTCCAGCTGGGAGGGTGAAGCAGTTTTGGCAGGATGCTCGGACGGTTTCTGCTCACATGGCTCAAAGCTGCCTCTGACGGACACGTCTGAAGTCGTCTTGGAGGGAGACTCTGGTCGTATTTGGCCGCAGCCCAGTCCTGGTTTGGACACGTCTCCATCTTTGAGCACCAGCAGGCAGGGTCTGTTCAGCCAGTGGTGCTTGGTGTCCTGGAGAGACGGGTTGTCTCCCTCATCTGTGATGAGGACATCATAAACACTTAATGTCTCTGTCCCCTCCTTCTGTCAAACGCACACACTTATACCCACACCATGCTCATGAATAATGACTCATTTGGTGTGAAACTGTGTTCACATGTGCTAAGTGGCCATTTAGCAACGTGTGATCATTTATTTCATGACCCTGTGCGCGCCTCATAGCTCTCAATCATCACTAAAGGCAGCACTGACACTCAGGTGCCCTTGAGAGGTGTTTCACAGACCGGGCTACATGGAGAGGACTAATTGTTGACATGAAACCAATAAGTAATTGGTGGTCGCACATAGCTGCTGGCTCCCAAGAGGAGAAAGAGTTCAATCCGGTTTTAATTGGCTCTGCAGGATGAGGATCTGCAGATACTTTTGTTTCTTTACGGATGTTTTGTTCACACTAAAGCTTTTTTTCCTGTCCCTGTGTATCGGCTCATTGTGCGTGGTAATTAAAATGTTTCTCCACATTGGAGTTTTCCACTGATCACAGCACTCTGACATGACTCCATTCATAACCTCAGCAATGAAATACAACATAGAGGCTGTGATTGCAGCCAATGAGCATCCTTCCCTCATATGTGAGTCACGTCATAACCATCACTGTAATGCAACGACGGTTAATGTGGCCACAGCTGCTGTTTCATTGAGCCGGTTCGTGAATAGTTATGACTCAGGACCAGAAGCGGCAGAAATCCCTGAAAACCAAACAGCTGTTCGGCTGACACTCCGGCACTGTGCGACGCGCTCTGGCACCAAAACGCTTAAGAATATTTGATAAGACTGATTTCTCGGGTTAAACTGCATTGCAGCTGCTTCACAGAGACCGTGCGAAAAGAAAGGCGGGCCGTGTCGCTCCTGCTGCGGGCCACAGAGTGAAGATCGCCCCGCGACACGGCGGCGGGGCTCCGGCTGACTGGAGCGACCGCTTCCCCGGGACGGTGACGCATTCAACACACGTGCGTGTGTTTAATCCGCTCGCAGGCACCGAGACCACCGGCGGCAATGCGACACTCACCCCGCATCCCGTTACATCAGGTCCAGCAGGACACTCACGCCGAGGCGGTGTTTACCGGGGAGCCTGGCGCGCGTATGTGCGCAGCAGCCTGCACGCGGGGCATGTGCGCAACACACATACATGATGATGCGGACTATGCGCGCGGCCAAAATGCTGGATCAGCAGTTTTCTGTGACAAACACAGGCGCGCAGTATCATCATCTTGTAACGCGCAGGCAGGCAATGAATGGAGAGTAAAAGCAAGCAAAGCGAGCAAGCAAAGCGAGCGAGGAGGCATCCCCACCCCGCTGCTGTGAACGCTCGTTCTTACCCTCAGTTATCGCTCCCAGAAGGCTTTCATTCTCGTCATCCCGCGCGGAGAAGAACTTCAGCATTTTATCCGGTTACATCTGAGTGCGGGAGCGAAACGGGTTCAAGCAGCAGTGCCTTGCTCACAAGCAGGGAGGATGGGATGGGTTTTTTTTTTTTTTTTCGCCTCTCTTCCCCCCTCTCTGTGATCTCCCTCCTCCCCTGTGTCTCTCTGCAGCTCTTTGAAGAAACTCAAGAGGTGTGCAGAAACGTCCCTCCCCAGTTTGCTGTCTACACAGCCCGCAGGACAGCGCGCAGGCCAACACAACACAGCTATGATGCCAGATATGAAAAACCCTGCATGCATGCATTTATCCCCACCCTGTCATATCTCAGGTTTCAGCATCCCTCAGTTAGCAGATCATTTTATTCATTCAATAATCTTTACTGATCAATGATCACAGCACCATGTAAAAAATGTTAATCACCTTTATTTTGTTTCATAAACAAAAAGTCTTAAGACTTGCTTTAATGACCACTGTAATCCTGACCATGACTGACAAAGTGGAGAGGGGATTTAACCATTTACCAGAGGGGAATATGTTCTTTTTTTGTTTTTTGTTTAAGTGCACAAGCCAGTCTTGACTCAGGACATACGTGGGCCATCCATGGTAAAATAGAAAAGTCTCTGGTTTGTGGGGATAGTGTCTGATATGTCTAGACTTTAAAACACTGGAGAAGCTTTCTCGCTTCGTTGCAATCCAGTCCGTGCGTACGTCTTCTTCACGTTCGTCAGTTTGCTTCGTTCTTTGAGGCTTCATCGAAGTTCTCCACCAGATCTGCAGAACAACACATTGTTAATATTTACAATTCAAGAAAACACTTTCACGTGATTCTGTATTTACTCTATGAGTCTTAAAAATTGCACCAAATGAAGGTGAATTTAGTCTTTGCAAGGACTGAATAGACCAATATCACCTCTACAGTGTGGATCTTCTCCAGTTAACTAAATAACAGAGTTCGTGCAGAATTTATGAAATCTGCTAAACATTTGAAAAATCTTACGATGTGTTATAAAAATGAGTTCAAGTGTGTGTGAAAAAACATTTAACTGTCTGAGTTTTTAATGCATCTAATACCAATATCATACCTGGAACATCATCATCCTCTTCCTCGATGTCCTCTGCCTTTGGAGCCTTGCTGTCGAGAGCTGAGATGAAACGTACAATCAAAAAAACATTTTATAGCTTTGGTCATTTAATGATTTTAACCAGATCTGTAATACTTTCATAGAGGATAAGCTGGTGATATTCTTTATTTTTGTCATCGTCAACCATGCTTGGGCCGATATTGGATAATATTGAACGTTATTTGCAATCATTTGCAATACTTTACACAATACCGAATACTGAATAGCTGTTATGGTATTTTCAGGCTTTTATTTTGAAAAGACAATGCAGGCAGAGCAGTCATGGCAGCGGAGGCTACAAGTGTCCAAATTTGGGAGGTTACTACAGGAAGAATGCCAGCTCACAAATTTGAGAATATTCTGGGTTTAAAGCGTGAGAAAATGGCGAGTCATGGCATCTTTGCCTCACTTCAGCGTCCATCACATCGCGCCGTTCGGTCGGCTGGTCTCGCCGAGCGAATGAGCAACGACAATATTGTCTGTTGTGATATTTAGGCGGGACAAGATCATGATAAAACATTTTGGATATCGCCCAAGCTTATGTCAACAAATCCCAAGAAAAGAAAAACACAATCATTTATCCTACTGACAAATCTTTTCATTGTGGCCCAACCCTGATACATCTTAATCCCCCGTGCTACAGAGCTCCACTGTTGTCACTGTTACTGTAGTTTGAGTGGACCCCACATACACTGTCCAGCTGCAGGAAACACTCACTAGAGCACCAAATGTGTACTAATCCACCTCTGAAAATAGTCCTTGACAAATTCCCTATTTACTACTTCTTGGATAGAAGTTTGCTAAAAACTATAACAGCTAGAAGTTTTAGAACATTATTTTTGCCCTTTTAAGTAATGAAACTATAAAACTGAGAATTGTCAATTGAATTGTTTTTAAACTTCAGTGGCAAGGAATGGGCCAGTCGCTGGGAGCCACAGAGAGGCTGCCGACATTGAATTTCTGCAGAACGTTCTGGATAACATCAGTGCTACAGTAGCGGAGCATCTGTCACTCAGCAGCCACATTGTAACAAAGAAATAAATAGATACACATTTTCAGCTCATTTAGATCTAGTAACAGATGTTTTGTGGCTGGATTTTAATATGGCAATCTTTCTTTGCCCGTAACCTTCCCTGTCATCACTAATTAAATATTAATATAACCAATCTCACAGTACAGCTGTTAGTTGTTCACTATAATGACAGCCAAAACCAAATTTCATACTTGTTTTGTGGTCTGACAGCAGTCAACAGATGTTCAATAAAATATGACCCCGCATCACAGATATGCCACTTTGCACAGGACTAATATTATGACATGACCTCTGTGTTTGGTGCAATATGGTCGGTAATTTGCCGTGGAATCTTTAGTGTACGCAGGATTAAGATCAAAGCCGACCTCTGTAATTATGACTAATTACTTAGAGGTCCTCAGATTATACTAATCCCATGCAAATTGGTGTTAAACAAGATCTCCTCATCCTCCCCTTTTTACAGTGATTGGTGAATGTCTCAGCACCCACCTTGCCGAGGGAACTGTTCCGCCAGTTTGCGCAGGCTGCTGAGGCTGTCCGCTCCCAGCTGGCTGAGAATGCCGGGAAGCATCTCTGTCAGCTGTTTGGTCTCAGCGTGGCCCGTGATGGCGAAGGTGTTGGCGGACAGAGAGGCCTGAACTTTGGGGTTGTTGAAGTGGATCACAGTCCCGTCATCCTTGATCATGTTCACCTGAGAGGTGGAGTTGTTAAAAGTTAAGGCCACATAAATGCTGAAAACATCACTGAGCTCTACATTCAGTTTCCTCATACAAAAGATCAATTTACCTCCTCAATTCCAGCAATGTTGTTGACAGCCAATTTCTTTAATGAACTCTGAAGCTTCTTGTCGTCAGCAGTTGCAGTTCTGTGTACCACCTTCTTCTTCCTGCGTGCAGATCCCTACAATCAAACAGAAGATAAGACTCATTACTGACAGCGACATGAAAAGTGACAGCATTAAAAGAAAAAGAAATGACTTCTAGTCTGAGTAGAACATTTTTGACTTTATTTGACAATAAACTTGTCATAAGTCTCTTGTGGTAAAAACAACAAACATATTTTGGGCATTTTTGCACCACAACTTCTTGTTATTGGCTGGCGTCAGTGACTACAGCAATAAATCAGCGACAAACTAATATAAGTTGATATACCGGCCTGGTGGATTTATAGATTCGATATACTGCAGTCTACAAGGGAAGTCAGTATCTCTCCCGTTTTTGTCAACAAATATTACAAACTCAGAAATATTATTTTTTTCCATAACTGAGTAAACAAGCTGATCTCAGAGGAAAATAAGGTCCCCAGAACACTGTTTGAAGTTAGAAAAGGTGACAGGGTCCGCCACATATAAACAAAGAAAAACAGTATGCAATTGTGTTGTCCTTCAAGGTCAGTTTGTTTATTCAGTCATGAAAACAAAGAGTTTGTTTATAATGCTTGTTTCGGCATTAAAGAAAAAAAAAAAAACAGCCAGAGGATCTTTCTCACCCTCTTATAATTTCTTTCCCAAAACTACATAGTGCACCTTTAACAAAAATAACAGTAAGCTATAATCATCTGAAAGGGGGAACGTTAGGCACTTAAAACTGTATCATAATGCAAACATCAAAAACTGATTAAATCACATAATAGATTATGGAGCAATCCCCTAATTTTGTCCTTAAATAATTTAGTCTAAAAATGTCATACAGATAGTATAAACATGCTCATACGTTTATTTTGTTGGACTGTACTGAGGGTAAACTACATGAATTTCAACAATGACTTTGAGTAGGCTTCATATTATTAACACTGTAAATAATACATTTTTAAAAAATACAAACACCACTTTAAATGGAAGGATGTACTGTTAGTTTTGGTTTAAGTGTTTTTTATTTGACATAATTAAAAGGGCAAACCGTCAAACCACAAACACGTACAATATGTTATTATGTACTTTAATGCAGCATCTGTCATTAAACCTCTTCAGTTAAAACAAAAGCCCGTTTCCTGGGTGTACACTCACCTTTCCTCCTATCCGGACCTGGGCTTGAAGCTTTGCCAGTTTTTCTTGATTCATGTTTTCACCTACAATGTGACAGAAATGGAGAGAATACTGAAAAACTAAAAATACACATTAATGTTTTTAGCTGCACAGCTAACATGCTGCTGCTGCTGCTGCTGCCCTGTCGACTGTCAGCAGCAGCATTAGCTACAACAACATGAGTTAACGGGACAGTTAACAAATAAGCTAACAGGAAAAACCGTTAAACAGACATTAAACTGACAGGACAATTGGACCACGCTGATGCAATAGTAACTGAGACTAGCTCCAACTTGCCAGCAGACAGTCTGCTGTGTGTCTGTGTCTGTGTCTGTGTGTGTGTGTGTGTCTGTGTGTGTGGTTAGCAGCTGCAGATGAAAACACCACTCGGGGCCTCCGGACTGAGCACACACAGCGTGTCACCGCTCCGCTCAGCCCGACAGCTCTGCTCCGACCAGACATCAACATCCACAAACACCAAACGTCGCACACACACCAACATTAATCCGGCCAAACCTGCTCTGAGGTCCACAGAGGCATGCGGTACTGAAAGATGGAGGTTATCAGGAAGAGATTACGTCACACACCATACGGATTTTTCTTCTTCTTCTCCTTCTTCGTTTCCGACCAGCTGGATAACTTCGGGGCTCGTGCTGCCACCTACAGGACACTTTATCAACTACAGCAACACACACTGAACACATACTGCTGTTGGGGCATAAAGCTATGTGGAAACGTATTTTTTTCTGTCCCTAGCCTTTATAGAAAAATCACACCAGAAAACAGTCAAGACTTAATTTTTCCTGATATTTTACAATAAAACAACAGGTTATTTTAACAATTACTGCCTCTTGGGCCATCAATTTGGCAATATTTGTTTTTTTAAAACACTTATTTATCATTCCCAGCACAACAGAACTACTTGTGCCCACAGTCATGTCTAGAAAAAGTAAAAAAAAAAAAAAAAAACAGCACTGGTGGGAGATTTTAAGAAAACTTAAATAAAAATTAAGCTGTGTATATGTGTATTCATGCAATCAATGAGTTATCGAATAATGTGATCTGATTTTGAAAGTTAGAAAAGGAAACGGTACAACCCAAAGTCTTAAAACACTGCTTTAGCATTTTATTCTTTTATAAACAAAACAATAGTCTCATATGGACTTGAAATAGTGATAGATAAGATAAGATAATGACTTTATTAAGGACACAGAGGAAGGTCCATAGCACACTAAAAACTACAGACAACATATACAAAAACAATTAAATTAGAAATAGAAAAACAGTAAATAAATAGCTGCACAAATGCAAATTCATGTCAAAGAGATACATTGATTTTCCATACAGTGTCATTCCTGTTTATAATCAATAAACTGATACATAAAAAACAATTGCAAATTGACTAATCAAATTAGATTTTAAAACTCACAGTAAACATAATTACAACTGAATTACATCTGCTGATAAAAAAAATAGGTTAAATGTAGAATTCCAAAATTATTGTTTTTATTTTTGACAGCATATTCTGACCAAGTGTGTTTGTTGCATTTGCAGACTTTAAACACATAGTTTGTAATTTCTGCCACCAGGGGTCCCTCAAACAAAACAAAACAAAAGACAGAAGTAGTGTGAGCATCATGGGAGTTGCGGTCTTTATTGTTCCATATTGCTGATGAAAAGCCGTCTACGTGACTCAGGCAGAAATGTTCACGGACGAGGTTATGTATCAAAGTTTTATTCATGTTCTGTGTAGCCGTGTTCGCTGACTTACTTCCTCTCTCTGACTCCATGCAGGAAGTTATAATGGCATTAAACCTTATTATAAGGTTGCGATTAATTGAATTTTGTATTTCCCAAAGTTTGAACATCGTGGGGAAATTTTGTGATGATGTAACTACACAGCTCAACAAAATGTATAACAAAGGTTTAGTCATATTAAGACATTTCAATGCAGAAATGTTACATATGGAATCTTTAAGTTTGCTATTCGTTTTTTCCATTGATGTGTCTGCCTATTTCATTCCACCTGACAGTTTATTTGTTCTCCACTTTCTGTAACAGCACAGTTCACATCTTGTGACACTGTAATTGAACAATGGCTCTGTGTGTGCCACCTAAACGCTGAATGCAATTAAACCCCCAGAGCAGCAGCAGGAGCTGTGATTAGCAAGAGTTCTGCCAGCACGCAACAGCAAGTACATTTTTTTATACTTTGTTTTATGATGCACAATTTAAAACCAAATGTAATGTAATGAAATAGAAACTCTTATTACATTTTTTTTGGTTTTTAAATGTGTCATTATTGATTATAATTAATATAATTGATTGGATTTGGATAATTATAATAGACTATAATTGAACACTGAACAAGTCTAATTATCACTGTGCCACACAGACTCCATATAGAGAGAAAGAAAGACAGACTGACGTTCTCCTCAGAGTAACTCCTTCTTAACACACATTACACACACCAATCCCAATTTGACTCCAGAACCCTGATTTAGGCAGAGCAAAACATTTGGTTGTATCAATAAGTAGGCAGGTTTTGTTTCTTACTGATGCAGAATGTCGGTTTTAAACCATTTCGAGCCCCACTGGTAAAGGGGAACACATGTCAGCGAGGGAACAGACTTTGACACAACACCAGAGCGCTCTCCATTGGTGCTCGTCTATTCACTCTTGTTTAACCGCAGTTTTTAATCACGCTCCCGCTTCACTTTCTTCGCCTCCTCCAAGAGCGGGGTTCTTTTCCTTTTTGCAGTGCAGTGCAGAGTTTCTACACTTACTCCAGTTTTTCAACCCTCACCTGGGATTGTGACCAGGGGAAAACAATGCCTCTTCCTGCTTTGGTTGGCTTTGTGCTTTAACTCGGAAAAATTTAGCCCCCAGGCAGGCCGCATAGCAAAGTGAATGAAACAATCTGTGCAGGGACAGAGTCATTTCTCTACATTAATTACACTGTGCAATCAGTATTCAAAAAAAGTCTTGCTAGTTTCAATAACTAGATGTGGGATTCAACACGGGAGATGGAATAACCAATTTGAAATGACCTTTATCCGTAATAATTGAATAAACACATGAAGTTTCATTTAATCAGACTAAGTCAATTTATTCACACTGACTTAACATGATTACATTGACAATTAACATGTTATTAAAATACTTTAAGTGTTTTAGGAAAATGATTTTTTGGAGTGCACCAGCCGGAGCTGCCATGTGCAAATTTCAGCAGCATTAAGAACAAAGACGACAGCTTGTCAGATGGAAAAAAGCACGTGAGAGGAATAATTTAACGTTCAAACATGAATATTTTAGACGGGTTTTGATGCATTAAACTGAGCTGAAAGTTGAGAGAAATAAGTTATCCCACATTACATAAGATCACAATACCACCAGTTCATGAAAGATCCAAAGAGAACATGAAAATCAACATTACAATCGTAGTTTGTGTCAGATTCCAAATGAGAGTCTGGTGATGGGTCCCAGAACTTAAAACCATCTGTATTCCAGTAAAGTTTTCAGAGCCTCTTCCTGTTTTATTTCACAGTTCATTGAAACACTGCGACCATGTTTCAGGTGGTGATGGATTTGAGCTCAGTGTCCGGCAGAGGTAATTTACTGAGGCAGCGGCAGTCAGACTGCCCAGCACCCGAGTTGCTGGTCTCCACCGAGCTGCGGAGCACGCTGCGCTGCCAGCGGTGTAGTTGATGAGAGTTTGGGCCCCAGCAGCTGTGGATCAACATGAAGATTTTCCTCAGAACAGCCTTTCTCAGCAGGATGTAGACCCAGGGGTCCAGGATCTGGTTCCAGGTGGCCATGCGTACCACCATCAGGAGACTGAACGATGCAGGCTCGCCCTTCGCTCTGATGCTCATTATGATGACATGGATCTAACGGGAAGGGAAAGAAATTAATTGTTCAGTTATAATTGTGTTTGAGGATGCCACTGTGCCTCCTGCTGTGTTAACCTCGCTGTGCTCTAACTGAGGCACTCGCTTATCTACATGAGGACTGGGGCCAGCAATAGTTTGTTGATAGGATGTGAGTGACAGGGTGTCACAATTCTCAAAATCCATGATTCACTTTCATTTTTAAGGCTACAGTTTGGTTCCATTTTTGAAATAAGCTGGCATTGAATAACATGAATAAACCTGGGACTTCTCCCACCGAAGCAAAAATTATATCATAACTATATTATGAATAAATAGTTAATGCATAAACTGAAAAAAAGCTTGTTAGATTCTTTGCTTTGATCCACTGTTACAGGAAAAACATATCTGGTGCAAATTGGCTGTCAAACAAAACAGCACTGGTGGTAAGTATTTTAAGCTCACTTCTTCTGTCCTTTTGCCAAAAATTTGAGTAGCATAAAAATATGTTTTAAAAAAAACAAAACACTGATAGCCTTATAGCCTTATAACTGTAGTAGAAGAGGTGTGAAGCATGAACTGAGGTGATGGCGTAGATCACAGTGTGCTCTTGGAGAAGCAATAAGAGGTATGAAGGGGACATGAGAAGGAGCTGGACATGTATGTCTTGTTCCAAAGGGAGCGAGTGGATATTTAAGGACAGTGCGTGTGACAGTGTAGGTTTCACACAAGTTTCACAAGTCCAGAATTCTGGACATATTGCAGTTTTATTAGGAGGTTAGAGGAGAGGTCAGACGGAACAGCTATTGAATTTGAGCCTTGGTGTCACAAACGGATGAACGGGAGCTTCAGCAGCAAAGAATGAAAGAGTGAGAGGGAGCGACGGATTGAAAATGATCTTTTTGTGAGTCGCTTTCCCATCACACATTGTGGATGATAAAACCTGCAAGGTTTCTGCCTCATTTCAAAATCAATTTTTCTGTCTCTTGACAGTCAATTTGTGCTTAACACTGTTCAAGCTCCATGACAGACGCACTGAAAAACAGGAGATGAGGTTTGAAGATCAGATAAATGATGGTATGAGGGAATGTAAATGTGAAGACGGATGGATAAAGCAGGAGGGAATGTGGCTGAAACAACACCTACCAAAGGGCTCCTGCAGTGTCAGCCCCCACCCTGTGAGTTTTAATGCCAGATAGCAGAGCTGAAGGTCTACTGAGGAGGATTATCTTACCAGTAATGGGCCCCAGCACACGCAGGACACCAACATGATAGCCAGCAGCTGGCAGATCATCTCTATGTGGTAGGACGTGCCCCTGCAGTGATGCTTGCGGCGCAGCCTGGCCTGCAGCAGGGCGCAGCTTGTCAGTGTATTGCACACAATGGAGAGCAGTAGGGCCAGCAGCCCCAGCATGGAGAACAGCAGGGGCAGGAGCACATCCAGCCAGTCTCTGGGTTCCTCCATATGGAAGAAGCACCAACTCCTGGAGCTCTGAACCTTATAGGGCCTCCACAGCAGCACAGGCAGCGCAGCTACCAGGGCAGCCAGCAGCCAGGTGAGCCCCAGCAGCCTCTTCATATGGTAGGAAGCTAATGCCGTGGAGTGGAAGATGGGCCTGGTGACTCCAATGCAGCGCTCCACCGCCATGGCACTGCCCAGGAACAGGGGGCTCAGGCCGAAGAACACCATGCACGCCCCGAAGATGCTGCACACGATGCGGTGAGGGTCAAACGTCTCCCATTTCTTGTGGGAGCCGTAGACGAAAAGCACCAGTGAGCCGATGAGGAGGTGACCCAGCAGGTCTGTGACCACCAGGCTGCTGGCGAACAGCAGGAAGGATGCCTTGGACTTGATCCGGATGCGGTTGTAGGATTTGACGAGGATGAAGAGGGCGAGGCTGTTGGACAAGATGCCCACGGTCATGGAGATGACAGAGGCAGTGACGGAGAGCTCCTGCTGGATGCAGGTGTTGTTGCTCGGTCTGACCTCTGACCTGCAAGTGGTCTCTGAGCTCCCATTAGCTGACATAGTGGAAATAAAATCTAAAGGAGAGAAGAGAGAGACTTCAGACTTCTTTTTCTACCTACATGTTTTAAATCATAAAAATGTTGGTCTGGTGAGAGATTTACCTCAAAAGTGATGACTTCAGCCAGAACCCATAGTTTCACTGGTCTGGAACTGTATATGACACAGAATAATAGATAATTATTATAATAAAGCGTTTAATACATCTTACTATACAGTGCACATGCAGCTTTGGGAGTGAAACTTCCTTTGCCATGAAGTGTGGTGATGCGTATTTTCCATTCACAATTCTAAGAATTATTGTTGATATACAGCTAAACTGCAGTGAAAGCTATTTTAATAGATAATTAATAAAAAAGATAAATAAATCACAATATACCATCTTCAAATGAGAGATGTTCTCCATTCCAAGAGTCAACGCTGCGCCAGTTTCTTACCTCAGGTTTGGTTTTCTCTTTCAGAACTCGCCATAAGTCAGCAGCCCCTTCACTCTCTTTTACGTCTTTTATCATGGTCAAAAAAAAAAACAAAGAAGAAAAAACAAAACAAAACAAAACAAAACAATAAAATATAGAAAATCCCATTGAAAGTCCCGAAACTGCTCTCCTCAATATTCCCGTCGGGGCAGCAGAGTCGTGTGATGTGCGCACCTCGTTCCGTCTGCGCTCCGCTGGTGCCAAGTGGGTGAAGGCGGGCGAGCTCCAGTCTGTCTGCGAGGCTGCACACATGTGTCGCAATATGCAAAAAAAAAAAAAACAGCACAAGTCTGCTCTTTTTTTATGAGTGTCGACTCTCTCTCGACATAAAAAAAAAAAAAAAACTGTGGATATTATAAACTGAGCCCAAATACATACATTCATTCGCACGGCTCATGTGAAGCTCAACCAAAAGTCGACATTTTCTTGAAGACTACACATTTCTGTATGTCATTTTATCTTCATAGACTCATTACATGCATGTCAATATATATAATAGATATATATGTTCTAATTTACTTTGTGTCCTGCTGCTTGTGTCTGAATGACAGTTTGTCCACAATTTTCCATGATGTAATGGAAGTACAGGCTGCACTGCTGTTGATTCACTTTGTACGTTATCAAAACTTACAAAAGATTTACCGCCTTTTTCCCAAAAAATATAGGTACACCAATGTCTAATTTCACATTAAAGTGTTTAGAACAAGGCCAGTCCAGCATGTAACTAGTGTTAGTACTTTGCTAAGGTGCCTTTTTGTTTTTATCTAGTCATGTATTTATTAATTCTAATTTCCTAGACCTGTGTCGGTTCTTTCACCTGCTGGATATTTTAATGTTGCATGTTCATTTTAAGCCGCTTCAACGTTCATTATTCAAAATATTACCAGACCCAATAAAGAGGTTTTATCTGTTCCGAGGATCTGACTGTGAAATGCTACAATGTGATATGAAAAACGTATCCGAGCCAGATTTTATCAGCTGAAAGAATAAAATGTCCAGTTTCTTTGCAACACTGAGCCTCAGCTCAGACTGGACGGAGAGCTGGGACGTGGTACAGAGCATCCTTCATCCTTTTAGGTGATACAATCTGTATTATGAGGTGCAGCTTTTTTGTGTTTTCTGATACAAACAGTCACCAATTTGCTTGACTAAAATGATGCTTAACTTTAATATCAGATGTATGTTTTCCAGCATTTGTTGTTGATGGCATTTCTTTTTTTCCATAATTAGGGTCATTTAAAGGGTCTGTGCATCCTCTTGCTCTTGACTATGTCTGTTATCCTTTTCCTGATTTCTGAGAAGTGACGTTGAAGTAGCAGATCAGTGTCATAGTGTTACAGACACTACACTTTATACTGAACTATCAGTAAGGACTGACAGTCATGTCTTTCTTCAATTAGAAGGGATCATTTGGATACCTATGTTCAAGCAGAAGTCATATAAACCCTACTTCATTGATGTCTTGGTGGACCCAGTGAAGAAATCAGGGAAGAAATCTAACATGGACTCAAACATTGCTGACAGAAAAGATGCAGCTTCAAATTAAATACGACGAAATTCACAAAAAAAGACAAAACAAAGTGCTCTGCATAAGAGAAATGGTCACTGGCCAAATGAAAACCCTCTAAACTAAGTCAAGCTGACTGAGTTTGGCACAGCAGAGAGCAAATAATCGACTTTTGTGAGCTGCCAATTTAAGACAGATTGAAGAGGAGTGCACACGATTCTGAGGCAGAAACAGAACGGAATTTACACAGAAACAGATTTCTGTCGATAATTAGTCATGACACGAGAGGAAATCTGATGTAAGCTTTATTCTTGAGTGTTTGTCCCAACAGAAAACTTTTCTCCAAGGAAAGGAAGGAAAGGGTCAAGCTTATGATTGATGGACCTGACTGTTCAGTTCTTGAATTTGGGGGGCTTTGGACCACCGTCCACATGTGGTTGCTTTCAAAAGAAACTTGTTTCTGACAACATTTGGTCAACTTCCAATTGTTAAATATATACATTTTAAAAAAAATATATTCTTCATGAGTTCTCAAATGATTTGCAATAACACTCCTGTAATATTGTCCGATACTGTCCCGTGATGGGCAGTAAAATGTATGCAGCAGAAGCACAGATATCGTCTCTTTCATTCCATGCATTCTTCTCCTTTGTAAAAACCTGGAGACTACATTACCCACAATGCAACTTGACCACAGACAGTTTTGTCAGAGATTTGTGTGTGTTAAGCTCATGGTACATGTGGAGCAGCCAATGTAGCGTCAAGCTGCTATTCCAAGCAGAAACCAGGAGCAGGCTACGGATGTTTGATAAACTCACTTCTCTCTGACTCCACACCCACAGATTGTTTTCGATTTTCAGACTTGTAGTCTTCAACCTCAACTGACTCGAAGTGAAATCGCTCAAGGCAACACATCAGACTTCAATCAGCCTCCTTCTTCAGCAACAAAAGGCTTTTCAGTTTTTGTAACATGTGCAGTAGAAGTCTCCCACCTGTGAATCAAACTCGGATGTGTGAGATTGGTGTATATCCCCTTTAATCTAAATAAATAATTTAAAGAACTCATTGGATCATCTGAAAAAGTTCATCATAACTCAGGAAAACTGGACACACAGAACAGTGATGAGCCCCAGATTCTTTAAACTTGCATGTCTTTTGAAGCCTCGATGTCCCTCCTTCCTTTGCACCGTTGGGCCTGTGACACCTTAACGTTCACCATCTCTCTGAACATCTCTAACAATACATTTTATTTTATGTTATATTCTGTGCAGAAGGAGGAGTTGAGCTGGAGTTAGATGGCACCATCTGCCGCTGCAGACATGTTGCCTCTTCTCCTGGCTCAGTGTGGAGCAGATCATCTCCAGCGGGAATAAATTAGGTGTTTTTCATTCACCGCACACTTGGCCCACTCCACAGCTCTCCCTGAATTGTTTTGTTGGTGAGTTTTCATTTGTGCTACAAACTCAATTTAATTCCGGAGATTCTCACTTCTGAGAAAACATAACCATCTGTGTGTTGTAAGCACACTCTCGGTAACGGCACTTCCTTGGCTATGGAGAGAGCTCGCTATCTAAACAGGATACACCTGAGTGATGTTTTGTCTGAGAAGGGGGGAAGTTTGAGCTCTTAGAGGACGTCTGCGTGATTACTTTGATTTGAGTCACCTTCATGTCCCACGCAAGTGTTGGAAACAGGGAGGGTATAGTTGTTAGAAGTAGCAGATAGAATTGACTATTCTCTTAAGTTCTCAAGAGAGTGCAGACCCACTACACTTACCATCGTCTCTGGGGTCAGCATATTGATTCATATCATCTCCTGACATCAGCCCAGTGCCTGGAACAGCTTCTGAGTATCCGCCATGGTGCCAGGCAACTGAGTCAGACAACCTTTGGGTCACACATCAGCTTCAAGCGTTTATCACTACATCCAGAGCAAATGTACCATCCTCCTGAATATATTCAAGCAATTAGTTATCATTAGAAAACTGATTATTGATCTGTTTTGCACACCGAAAGAGTGCGTTCTTTCGTCTTCCATTCATCTTCCATTTGAGACTCAGAGCTGCTGTGTATTTGTGTGAAATTGAGTGATATTTCCTTTAAATAAAACTGAGAATGTAATTCTTTTTGCAGTACCCTGAAGAACGTTGATTCCTTATCATACGTGAAGTTTTGAAGAAATGCTGACTTATTTCCACCCTCCAACTCTTAATTTCCTCTATAATTCCTTGGTAAACAGATATTGTGACAAATGTACTCTTCCCTCTCCTCTGCTCAGTCTTTCAGCATCACACAGCTAAGTGGAAAGAAGAGTGAAGTGTCAGGATGAGGGTCGATCTACAGTCAGACTGCGCCAAAGAAAATGCGACAAGAAAGTGAAAAGTGCATATCCTGACTCATGTAACTGTCATACATTTTGTAATCCTGTACAAAGAAATGACGCAGGGTTTCATTGGAAATATATAATATATTGGAAGAGTTTGATGTATTAGGCTTTTTATTCTTTGCTCATAAGAGTGTCAAACCAACCCTCTACTGCCTCTGTCATATTTGTGAATAATACCTTTACCATGAGAAGTTTCCTCTGCCAAAATATGCACAAAGTGAAATACTGATAATTTTGAGATTTACACTTATTCTTCTACTTTCATTCTCTAGTGTTTCTCTGTCTTGAAAACAGCATATTATACCTAGGCATAGGCAGAGAAAAGAATCATTGATTTCAGAGCGTGTGGTCACATAAAAATGCCTCTCCGTCTCAAAATGATAGCCCGTTGTTTTGAAGTATTTCCTCTATCAACAGAAAATCCCCCTCCAAAAGCTTGAAATGAACATTTCAACAGACATATCTCTTTCTAACTTGATTTGAAGTATGAAGTATTGAAGTATTTGTTGGTTCCTGAAGAGGCAATTCAAAGAAAGTGGTTTTGCAAACGCAAATATACAGAAAACATTCACCCACACGCAACAACACGTAAAAAAAAGGGGGGGAAATGATAGCGTAAAGGTAAAAAAAAAGAAAGAAAAGGAGCTGAAAGACAATGGTTAATTAGTTGAGTCCAAACTCATACAGTATACTGTATCTGTTAATGCACCAAATGAACCCACACTCCTTTACCTCAGCTGTACTAGTCATAAGGCCCCAACAAAAAAACATTTCTTCCTAAACTGAACTCCTGACACCAGTGGCTCAAAGGTGCAATGTACAAGATTAGGCCTGAATTTCAGTTGAAAAAAATGAAAATAAACTATTATCAGAGTTTGAAGAAACAACAGTTTTGGAGTCAAAATCCTGGTGAGAGCCTCTGTAAATCACCTCTGTAATTCACATCACAACACTGCTGTTGTTCGAAGCATCTGCCCCCTCTAGTGGTTGACAGTTTGTTGTACTATTTAAGGTTGCCAAGACTAACTAGCAAACATTGACGTCGCTAAAGCTAGCTAGTGTTAATTTTGCTAATGCTAGCTAGCAAACACTGACGATGCAAACACTAGCTGGGCGCATAATGTAGAGCTCAGCCATTCTTATGTTTTTATTCCATAAACTGGCAACTACCAAGACTCTTGATGCTGACGAAACTCGGATACCAGGTGATACCAACGGCATAACGGCTCACAAACATGATGGGACCGAATAACATTTTCTAAATTAGTCATTCACAATCACAATAATGTTTCTAAGGAAAATAGATTATTCTGCACATTTCTACAAGCTCTGAAGATGTGTTATTTTTCCAAAATGACTTGTTTACAAAAAAAGTTATCAATGTGACGCTGTGGATACGCTGACACAATTACATCTGCACTGTCAACACGTCTAAGTTATTAAACATAAGTAGCACATTAACATTTGTTGAAAGACTGCCTGTGTATCTTGTGCATCTGTTTTGGTGTTTTCATTGGTTCTGACACTGAATATAACAAACACAGTATGCAGGAGTATGAGTGCACACAGCAGGAGATGATCCAGCATCTTCACTAGTTACATGTAAAAATTGATCTTTTTCATGAATTCTAGGCAGCTATTAAAAGAGCCCAATGGGAAAAAAAAGTGTGCTGTTCTTTGTCATTCACAAATTAATTGATTAGTTTAAGTCTGTGATTGAGTTCCTGCTGTGTCTGTGCTCATTGTAAAAACAGAATATCTTGATGTTAGAATAGAACTGTCTTTGAAGCATACTCGTGCAGCCAAACGTTCAGTAATTATCCACCAAAGTGACTCCTGATAAAATCTTCTCCAAGGTGACATTACACCCTCAGGTGTGGTGTCATACAGTATCTTCTGTACGCTGTAATGACCAGCCGGTGACAATGCTAGGAAAGCGCAGGCATGGGAGTGCAATCATATTCTTTTGTTGGCTGTATCAAATGGGGCTGCTGTAAAAGACTCACTGCCTCAGTGGGGTTCAGATGGAGCTCGGAGTAGATTGAGCGAGATGGGAAAATGACACATAATGCAGGCTTTTTGCCAGCAGCTTCCTCCCGTCGCTTCCTCCTTCATATCTCCATGTAATCACAAAGAGAAACCCTCCTGTGGTAAGATTCGCAGGTAGAAGAAGTACTCTCTCTCTCTGTTCTCCCTCATCTTATCCCTCTCATCGCTTCTGTTCTCTGTCTGACTGTCTGTCTGTCTGTCACCCTGACCAAACCATTTCCCTCATTTTGCTAATGGAGCAGAGTTGGTGCAAAATGTGCCAGAGCTGTTTATCAAGCCAGGAAGCGACAACTGATAGAAAGCGGTCAGTTAGTATTGGTGACCCCTGGTGTTAGGGCGACAGGAACACAGGGGATAGCGTGCACCATCAGAAATCTTCAGCTGTTTGAACACAGATCGGGTTAGCGACTTTCTGCTGTCGTCCCCGCAAATTCTCATCTTTTGCTAATATCTCACATTTCCCAGGCACAGCACAGAAATGATTCCCTAAAAGGTCACAACTGAGAATAAGACAACATCTGCCTGTTCCTCCCAGATGACAACCTCACATATCATCAACGCAGACATCAGGGAAACCAGAGAGAGCGGCAAATGTGTGTAATTATTTTATAGTCCCTCTGAGATTGTCGGGCTGAATCTAAGATATGACCTTTATGAAGGCATGAAGCTTGGATAAAGACTACAGCTGGGAAGCAAAGCCGAGATTTGTGATGTTATAGGTTCATTGTGACTGAGACAGGTGGGGATTTGTGGTGCAACTGTTTATTACTAGAGGTAGAGTGTATCAGTCTATCAGCTGTTGTTATTGTATTGTTTCACAGTATATTGTCTGGGTAACTAAGTAATCTTGGCTTGTTGATTCTGCTCCACTTAAAGCTGAAGGTACATGCTGGTTTCTGAACTACTAAATTGGCAGGCACACGTCAAAGTTATCCCATCAGTTATCCTTTTGTAGCGTGAATTCTCCTTTGATTTTATGATGCTTTTGTTCACAGTACTTGTCATGTTAAAGGAGGACCTGGTATCCAGCATTGTCCAAACTAAAAGTACCCAAAAGTAAAAAATTGAGTTAAAGTAAAGGTATCATGATTTTGGCTGTACCTCTAATTTCAATAGGGCTCAAACTTGGTCTGCAAACCTGAGACAACAACCACAATATTAAGTGGAAACAGATCGCTGAGCACAATGACGTTGTATGCTATGTTCTAGAACATTTAGCCGGCAGGACGGTCTGGTTCAGCGATCACGGAGAACAAAATGGCCTCAGAGGAAAAACAAACATGCTACTCCATCATGAGACACACAGCTGTAATTAGCGAGGCGCATCATGGGAACAGCTTACGCACTGTTGCCCTGGACTGAAAGGAGTGGAGGCACAGTTGATCCTTTACCTCAGCTTATTGATGAGCGGTGAAAACCTTCCCGACAGTTCTGCAGATAGTGCAAACGTGAACAGCATCCTGCAAACAAAGCAACTCTTTGACACCAGAGGAAAGGAGGAAAATCTTTCGTATCGATTCCCTCCTGCTGGATTTAAGGTGAAAAGATCATCTTACAGTCTTGTGCGATGCCTTCAGCTCTCCACATCTACCGAATGCCTCTGAATAATGAAAGTGGATGTTATACAGAAGCAAGTCTGTTAGTGAATGCATGCCTTTGGAGAAAACATAGATATTTTATTGAGACAATGTCTGACACACTTCAAAACAGGACCTTTTTTATGATGTTTTGTTTGGTTGATGTGATTTGAATGTACTTTGTGCACCAACTTTATTCTGTGGGGTTGTGCTCTTGGTCAGTCTGGTAGTGTTTGAAGACTGTTTGATCAGTTTTTTCAGAAAAGAGATCCAATATGCAAATCTTCTAATGCTGTGTGTCATTTTTTTTTTCTTTAACCAGCGCTTGGATACATTTTCAAATCCTACACATGCTGGCTTCAAAGGGAAACGCCACAGATTCTCAACACAAGAGTCTTTTTTAAAGGTCCTGAAGGGATGTGACCTGAGGCAATGTTGTGTGGTCAGAAAGAAGTGAGCTGAACAGACCTCTGCACCCGACTCCTCATCTTTGCTGGAGGCTTGCAGCATCAGGCAGCATTAGCCGTTACAGACATAAAACATCTGAATCTCTGACTAAGCACTCAGAGGTTATCGTGGTGGCAGGGGCAAAAAAAGGGGGCACCAGCTTCACACATTGCATCACATTTTGTCTGTTTTAAAGGGTCTTTGAGGGTCTTTATTGCATTTTCTCCACCGCCATCCTGAGGTGTCCTGATGGCCTGTTGGTTAAAAGACGCATTCCATGTGTCACCACATACCGAGTTTGATTTCTCCTGAGTACCTTGGTTGGATGTTGCCCTCTTTCCACATCTCTTCATTGACATTTCCTGACAGGCTATGCTCCTCTTCTTGTCCTCCTTTTCAGATGTCACACATACTGTAGCTATGGTGGAAGTGGAATGCTTTTTATCGGATGAAAGAGCCGCTGTATGTCTCGTCAGTTATTAAAACAGAAATCAATCTCACTTTTTCCTCAGAGACTTTCTTAATCAGATCGTCTGTCTGAGGACATAAATGGTGTCATATACTTTACGCAGATTGTAATCCGTAATTCTAGGCTATAAGAAGAGGATTAACTTGACTTGATATATGAATACAGATAATGAGAGCAGCAGTGCTACGAAGCTCTCAAGGCCAGAGGAAACCCTTGAACCATCCAGGCTGTTTCTTAATCATCCACATTGTTGCTAATTGGACTTTAATGATGATTTCAGTTTCACTTGCTGCACTATTACACATTATTAAACCACAGCACCTCTGCCTAATGTTACACCTCAATCATTTGCATAAATGTATCAAAGACAGGCTTTTGTGGTTTTAGTCGGTGGAGCCATGGACAGAAAATGCCGACACACATGAGGCCACCAGGGGTCAGTGCAGACTCAAAACACATGGTGCTGTATTTAAATAGAGAAAGGTTCAGTTTAACAACTTGTTTTACTGATTCTGGCCATAAAAAAGACTTTACTTGTAGACGTTTAAGATAACGTGGTGATAACAATGACGGTGTTGATGGTATTTTTTTCATTCTTGCTGATAAAGCTCCACAATTTTCACAGCCTGCTATCATGACCAGGGCAGATCTATAACTCAGGCTGTCTCAGACACAGTGCTTATCAACAGCAGATATGTGGTTACAGTATGTCTGATATGTGTCACACAAAGAGAGGGATAAATATGTGAGCTTATCCTGCTGCTCTATTTAGAGAGACGTCACATCGAAACACCCAGGGATAGGCGACTTGAACATTGGTAATGGAAATGAAGGATTTGGGGATGAGGTTGAGGTTTAATCGTGAGGAAAAATACACAAATTTATGATGTTTCCAACTGCTTCTGATGGTTTTTGATAAGAAGGAGCCCTCAAACTGCTGCTTTCGGTGGCAGTGTCTGCAAGCCAAAGTGATGAAGATTAATGAGGGTCACATTGCTAGGGCATCAGTAAATAATATTTCATATATAATATCTTACTGTGCTGTTCAGTGCAAGACTCACAGTTCTGTATAATGGTGTGCTCAACAAATTCAAAAGAATGTAGAGCAGTGGAAGTTACCATAAGATGTTTCAGATGATACATTCCAGATCAACATTTCTGCAATGCATCAATTCATGTTCACATTTTTGTGGCCACAACAGTGGATAATTTTGATGAGACGTTGGGGCAAAGCATGATCTTTTCCAAACCCTAACAAGATGGTTTTTGTGCCTAAACCGAATCAGACGATAAGCACAGCACTATCACAACACAGAAATTAAAATTTAACCTTAAGAAAAGTAGCGTTGCAACAAAAAGAAGTGTCAATATATCCATGGTTTGCAGTAACATATATTGCTAATATTCATTCTGGTTCGGTTGTTGTAAATTGCTGAATTTGCAGCTGGAAAATTGATTAAATAGATCTGGCAACATTCAAACGTTTAATTAAAAAATTGACTTCACTGTAATTGGATGATATAATTTAAAAATTATCATGTAAGGCACATTGTACTTATTTAAGATGCAAGAGAGATACATTTCAAAAATGTTATTTTGGTGAAAGTTAGATGAGAAGATTGATACCACTGAGGCCAGCACCCGGTTAGCTTAGCTTAGCACGGAGAGGTGTTGGTTGCTGACTGTATTACCTCCTGACAGAGCCAGGCTAGCTGTTTCCAGCCTTTCTGCTAAGCTAAATGTATTGGCTGCTCACCCTACCTTGATATTTCGTGTACAGAGTTAAACTCTCAATTTATCTCAAAATGTAGAACAATTCCTTTAATCAGGTTTTGGTCATTTAATTTAAATAATGTTCACCAAAAATAACAACCTAATTGATAATGTCAATGTATTAACAAACATATAAAGACATTTGTATTAAACATCAAGTGTCTAAATATATAAACCTCACTCTTTTTCCTTTTATCACTGTTTGTCCGCTCGGGTGTCCAAGGTCAATGAAAATCATGATGTCGCCTGAGGCATGTGTAAGGAGGAGACGGCGGACTCATTGGCTCGTCCTTTGAAGCCTTTAAAATCCAACCTTTCTACCTGAAGCAGTAGTAATTGGTGTGCAAAGCACACAGCACAGCGCAGATCTCAGGAGCAGTCAGTGCACTTAGCATGACACCTCATCACTGCCTGGGCTTTTTCTCAGAGCACCTGAGAGCTTCACATCAGAATTCCACCTGAGTACAGGCAGGTGCGGTGCTCGTGGTACAATCTGAATGAACACAGGAACAGGCAGCAGTCAATGTCTTTTTTGCAGCCCCCTGTGCAGGACAGCACATCTTGAAGTGCTGTCGTGCTGCTCCCCTTCGCCTTGGAGATGCGGTTGGATAGCACAGTATAATCCCTCACTAACAACCCACTCCCCTCTGTATACTGAAGAGGCAGAGACAGAAGCCTGTGGGTCAGCACTGAAGAGGCTGCTCGGACACTTTGATGTAATCATTCGTATCAGTATTACAGAGGCCGAGTTGCTCTGCACTCAGGGGGGGATGCCTTCGAGGGCTTGTTCTGACATTTGGCTTTAATAAGAGGACAAATGATGGCCTCGAGTATCACACACATGGGCTTTTCAGAGGGGCCATCTGTTGCAGAGGAAGAGAACAACAAAATATCTTGTTAACATGCCCCTTCAGTGTGGAGTGAGTCGAGGTATGATTTTATTTACAAATGATTTTCCAAAGTGCTGCAAGAGTGAAATCAAATCAAGTGACCCGTGTGCTTCATACATCTCGTTTCTTTGAACAAAACTTCCAGTCGTGGGTCGAAGATGCGTCACATTTCCTTTGTAACCCTTTTTTTTCAACGTGATTTGAGTGATGACTCACTAAATTCTTGTTGGATTTAATGTTTATTTTTGCCACATTTTACCTTGATGCACATCACTGCAGGCAGGACTGTACCTAGTATTTTGCTGATATGTTTTAAATAATTGTAAATTGAATATATTACGGAATGTTTGTGGGATCAAAACAAGACGCTCTTACCTCACTCTACAGGCTCTGAAAAACTGTAAAGGGTCATTTTCACAATTTTCTGACATTTCCATAACATTTATTCATGTCAACAACAACAAAAAAAAAATCAATATCTTAATTTATCCTGTTAAAGTTAGTTGCAGCACTAAACAAAACAACAGACCCATATCCATGTTGGACAATGATTGGTGTACCCTCACACCATCTGCTTCAGTGTTAGCTTGGAAGGCTGCCCTGCTCTCGGTCTGTTACACCATTGGTTGTCAGCCTGGGCGTCCCAAAACCCCAAGGGGGTCATGAGATTATTTCCAGGGGTTGCTACACAGTTGTGGAGAAGAAGAATTAAAACAAATATATTTTGAACTGGGTAACAGTTTTTTACATTAGATTTCCTGCACCATTAATAGGATTCTACTTGGAATAGATTTTATTGAATGTGTTTGTGAGAGTCAAACATGAGTTCTGATCGGACATGCACCTTTTTTTTCTGTTTTGGCACTTTTAGGATATGGTCAGTTGCAGTTTGTCAGTTAAAAGTCCCAGTGCTGAAGAGAAGGGTCACCAACACCAACCTGACGTTTCTGGGCGGTTGCGACTCCAAAAGGTTGATAACCACTGTGTATTACAATTAGACTGAGGAGGTCATGACGTGCCCTTAAAATATATCACTTCAAAATAGAACAAAATCTATTACTTCTGCATTGATTTTGTGGAGAATCTATCCTTTCCAACAACTTGATTCCTAACAGAATAGCAGAATTAGCTCTGTCTATTTGAGGAGCCAACATCGTAATTGCGACAATAGCTTTTTTTTTTTCTTACTTAATTGTGATACAAGTAGCCTACTTGAATGGTACAAGGTTGGAAATGCACAGTATAACTAGGCTGTATGCAACAACTACACCCTAATTATGTGGTGTCTGCAATTGTTGCTGTCACGCTTTTTTCTCTCTTCATCATATTGTTGAAAATAGACAAATGTTTGAATAAAGTGTTTACACATTCAGTTACAGTGACTAAAAATATCACAATCAGCTTTGAAGACAAAACCATGTTTAATTTGTGTGTGAAGTATAAACTCACTGTCACATTCACAGACACAATGGGGAGATGACCTCACAGCCCTTTATGAATTTGGTTTAATGAAAATGAATCAATCATGCTGCAGTTATTGCAGCGCCGTACTGTCTCATGCCTGTCTGACAGCTCAAGTGTTATTAAAGCCGCTCCACACAGAGCAAAAAAAACACACTTGAGCCGAGCTCCATGGCTTTGATTCCAGTATGAAATTCATCCTATTATAGTTACACTTCCAAAAACATTGTTGAGGCTTTGTGCTGCCGCTATTATGCAATGATCCCATTCTGCCAAGCAGCTTAGGCAGTAGGCTAACAGCCACAACAGTTGCATGGTCTGTCCTACTGCTGTCTCATGCATTCATGTCAGCCGCAGAGGGAAGCTGCACACTGGAAACTGTCCACGCACATATTCTGCACTTCTGGAGATCGTCCCTGGAGTGAACCTCAGGATCCAGGAGTGTACGAGCTGTTCGTGTTGGTGGCGACAGCCGTGGGCTTCCAGTCCGGCTGGTAAAAGTGGATGTTGCGGGTGCGAGCCCAGTTTGCAAACACCTTCTTCTCCGTGATGAAGCGGTGGTGGCTTCCTCGCCGGCTCCTCTCGTGGGAGAGATACATGGTGCACTCATCGGGCCCAGAGGGCTCGTAGTAATGATACGGCACGGAGGGATGGGAGGAGGATCTACAAGGCGGGAGAGCAGAGGAGAAAAGAGAAGAGTGAAGCATGAAAAGGCACAAAAGTCAAAGTGTGAAGGAGGGAAATGGAGTGATAATTATGAGATGAGGGTGGGGGGAGAAGGGAGTGGAAGTGAGTCACAGTGGGGAAGAAAATGAAGACGGCAACAAAGGAAAACGGAAAGATCAGAAGAATGTGTGCTCACAGATGTGTTCATTATACACCATCCTATTCCTCTGATAGCCGCAGTTGCAGCAAGCTCAGTGGAAGATTCAGCCACATGAGAGTCACTTCAATCTGCACCCAATTTCTCCATGAATATCCAAATGTGTCAAACCGTCCTTGGTGCCCCGAAGACGACATTAGCTACATAATTCTTCCATTTCCAGTGAACCTGAATGTTTCACAGGCATATTAAACTGCGGCACTTTGCACCTATTCAGTGAATGATGTTGTTTTTATTATAAAAATGTCAAGATGAATGTTCCCACTGGCAACAAAAACCCCAGTCATTCACCAGCCCGACTGCATGGCAATAAAAGACACTTAAAGTTGTCACTGCAGGGAGCAAATGTTATATTGTCACTGCAAGTTGAGGACACCATTAACGACAGACAAGATTTTTATGTAGGAAGACACCCATGTTGTCACAGTAAATCACGGAGTGGAGCTGCATCCACTTTGTGCACCATTTGTCCTGCCTGCTCAAACAGGAAGTGACAAACTGAAAACTTGAGACCTGAGGATAACGGATTAGATGAGACAGGATGTTACAGAAAGCGTGTGTGTACACAATGTTAAACATCTTGGTGTCTTTCAAATAATCATGTGAACGATATCATGTATGTGATAATGGTCACTTAAAATGAATATGTGGCATAAAAACGTAAAAAGACGCCTTTTGCCACTTG
The DNA here is from genome assembly GCA_039737535.1 of Lagodon rhomboides. NCBI lineage: Eukaryota > Metazoa > Chordata > Actinopteri > Spariformes > Sparidae > Lagodon > Lagodon rhomboides. The sequence goes on along the minus strand of CM077789.1, from coordinate 12,798,956 downwards.
TTGAAAATTATCTATACTCGTAATTAACGAGGTGGAATCATCTTCTGTCACTTCATTAAAATTTATGATGCCTTCAAATGAGTCCCGCGAGATAGCGTTTCCACCTGACGAGTCAAGGACACAATACTCTTGGCTTTGAGGTGGTGTAAGTCATGTCAACACTGTTGCTAGGAAACTGACAATAAAAAGGGGACACTGCCTTGTTTTTCTTTTCCAAAGGCGCTTCGTGATTTTCTGTTTTCTGCATTTTTCAATGTCAAACGTAATCGATAACACTTTAAAAACATTAGCAAACAACAGTCGCGAGGCTCATTGTGGGACTTCTTAGGAATGTTGTACATATCTATGATCACTCAGTCTCTCAGCTCACTGTTTTGGTCTTACGGCCTTATCTTTACAGTTTTAGTTAGGTCTCACAGCCCTCATTGGAGGCATTTTCAGACACACCAGGCAGCTGTTCTCGGTGAAAGAGCTAAAATAAACTCACTGTGCACTTTCTGCCCCACCCAACAGGCAAAGTGAGTGACTAGCTGATGAAGTGAGAGGAGTACTTAGCAGCTAAAGTGTCAGCTATTTTGCTCAAGAGTTAGTGGACAGAAAAAGAGCAATACAAGGAAAGTGCATTTTTGACTTCAGCAGGTGGCAAAACTCCAATGCTAATGTTTGTTATGTGAATATAAAAGTTGGTAATATGTCAGTGTTGTGTTCTCAGATTGTTTAAACTGCCCCCAAGTCTCCGGTAACTTGAGGGCATCCATTACACAGGTAGTTTAAGTAAGTAGAAAGCTGTGCTCGTAAACTCACACAAATGAACCAAACTTCATCACATCCCTTTGGGTGAAAACGACCGACTGGCCAACTGAGCGAATACAAAAGTCTGTGTGTCGTCTACAGCACACAAACCTGTTGTATTTGTAAATTCCGATGTGTGCAAAGTTGAAAAAAAAAAAAAAAGAAAAAATGAGCACCTAAATTCTTGTATCAAAAAACGATTTGACTCTACCTGCAGAAATCTGGTGGCACCATGCCAAACACGTTGGTTCTGTCGCACAGCTCGAGAGCTATGGCCATGGTGAACCATCCGGTACTCAGCCAGGAGTTGGAACTCTTCCTGAAAGACAAAGGTCACCATCTTTAGTAGATCCACACTCATGTAGTGTAAATATATTGGGAGTACTGGAGAACAAATGAGACTAAATGGATTAAAGCCGTGAACACACATTCTCTATATTTTACTTGATCAATCATCTTTTCATAGATGGAGGCGAAATGACAGATTGAAGAAAGACCATCTTTGTTTCTATTGCGCACAACAATAAAGGAAATATCCATAACGAAGACATTTATTCTGGCGCTGCTTACATGACAGCTGAAGTGATTGGATCCCCCATTCAAACACAACATCCTCTTATCCCTCCTTTTGGTTTACTCTTCACATGCAAATGAGATTATGAATGGCTGTGGATGTCTTTATCTATCTGGCTCTTTTTCTGTAAGCCAATATTCAGTTGGCCATTTTCTGCAGCACGGGTGTACCTCAAATAAAGACAGACAGGCAACCATCATGTGTTGAAGGCAGGAAACCTGCACCTTTATACGTATAGTATAAAAAGAAAGAAACTAGCTCTGGTGGTCCTCTGCAAATCAAAATCCTGCTTGGCATGCCAATTTTCTTTCTGTATATGTTGATAAGATTTCCTCTGCTTGTTCCGTGCCATGTGCCGAATCCTCCTTTGAAATGTAAAATGTAAAACCTCCTGCCAGAATCTCTTAATTGGGAAGTAGGAGAACAGATTCTGCAGGATGTTGTTATACAGTATATATTCCATCTATAATTTACTATTAATCTATGGGATGTCCTCCATCTTTGGATAAAGCTCACAAATTCCTACAATTGTCACTTTCAGTGAATAATTTGTCAGTTCCCACTCCATGATACTCATTTATGCTCACTCACCATTTTGTTTTCGGCTTATGACAGGGGAACTTTGATCCTAATGACACTGCAGTGAAATGTTTTTGAGCCACTTCTGTTCATGTCTTACCACATGGTAGCACTACATAACAAAATACTTTGCAATACCCTCCCTAAGCTTGGCATTAGTGTGACAACTGTGCACGTGGCACCAATCAAATTCCTTAAAATCCTTCCAGACGTAACAAACAAGTTTTAGAGCTCGTAGAACTTCATCTTTTGTGAGCAAGTCATAAGCTGAAGGCATGTCTTGTTTCCACGCCCAGATTTTGTTTGTCTCAGTTCAGTAACACCAAAACAAAACTCAAAGACAAGACTGATTCTGTGAGCATTTACCTATCAATCCCTGTTTCCTTTTTAAATAGTTCATCAAATTTCAGCATTTTGTTTCGGGAAATGATGTACACTTTAAGTTTTGGCAGTAGCTGGTTCAGCAGCTTGAGGTGGTTGTAAACGTTTCCTTTCCCATCCCGTCTCATGAGGCTGCTCGGTCCCCAGAAGATGAACGCCGTGTCTTGGCTCACGTTGAGCAGCTCCTGCCGGCTCCGCAGCACCCTCTGCAGGCTGGAGTGAGCTATGACACGCAGGCTTGTGCGCTGACCGACGTCCTGCCGATAGCCGATGCTGGGAGCGTCGTTCATACGGATTACACAGTCAGAGCTGTCGATTTCTCCGCCTCTCTTGCTCCCTGTAAGATGGCCGGAGCTGGTGACCAGGGCACAAGTCCTGCAGTGCATCTTCAGAGGCTGTGGAGGTGAGAGGTTAAAGGTCAGAAATAGTTGTAGTTCAACTCAAAGAGCATTGAAGACAAGCTGAGAAAAAGGCATTTTCAGGACTTCACATTTCCTCTGGAGAATCTGTTTGGTTTTCCTGCAACTGATATAAAAAGATTACATGACATTCTCAGAAGCAACAGGCGCTTACATGCTAACGTTGAGTCCGCATGCTAAAAGGTTTACAATGACAAATAGGGCTGCACCTATCCATTATTTTCTTTATCGGCGGTTAAGCACCACAATCCTCATGCTACCAAGTGGACCAATCGGGGGGGGGGGGTTTACCCACCACAGATTTATAGGAAGAATAGGATACTAGATACCTAAGCTGCTTTGCGGCTAAGGACAATGGGAATGTTATCAGTCCTGCAGATATTTGGTGGTATTGCATACATTAAAATGTTGACGTGCCACTTGCACTAAAGGAAAAGTTATGGGATCACGAATCAAGTGATATATGTGCAACATTTCATGGACGTTGATCCAATAGTTGTTTGAGATATTTCACACGAAAATGGTGGTGCTCAAGGAAAAGTCAGCAAGACATTGCCATCCATAGAGTCACACTGCTAGCGTGACTAAGAACTAAAACTTGAAGTAGCAAAAGGGGAAAAAATGAATCTGCGACCAACCATCAATGTCAAGTATTAGTTGCAGAGATCCTTATGGTTTGACCTTAAAATCTGCCAAGAGGAAAAAAACAATGACCCTGAAAGAGCTCAGCACAGTGTGCTCAACAGACACAAGAGCCTCACTCCTCTAAAGCTTGATATAAAGCATCTGTGATAAAGAAGACAAAACTTTATAAATGAATTCCAGGCCCTTAGATTTATATTCACAGGTTAATGAGGTTTTCCATCAAGCACACATACGCACACCGATACCTGAATAGAGCATGAATAAAGTGACAGAATTGAAACAGAATTGAGCAGCTCGACTCGTAATGGGATGTTCCGTCAGGTATCCTATTATTCAAATGCACTGCAGATTATCACGGTTGACAGTAGAGCAGGGGCTATTCTCTGCAGTACCTTTTGGTTTTTGTAGGGAAATCACAACTACACGTAAGCCTGTACCTTTACTCAAACACAGAGCAATGTTCCTTTTCCACAAAAACAAGGGATGCGGGTCGTCAGAACATGGTCCCTTTGTACAAACGTCCACTTCACTCAGAAAATCATTCATGTATGCCAGGTTTGCGAATGTAGTATGTATTGCAGAGCTTGCATTGCATTTACCAGGTATTCAGGTTGTTCTGCCCGACCAGGCTTTCAAAGTTGGAAAAAGGCGAGCTCGGATTGAATGATCCGACAGCGAAAAACCCAGAGACTCTTCACATGAATTATTCCCAACCTTAATAGGGAGCTACATTGGCATTCTGAACTGTGCTCTGAGCTTCACACTCCATCAGTTTCTGAGGTGGCAGTGCGTGTGTTCATCACTGTGTGTGTCTGCGCGTGTGTGCATACAGGTAATATTACCATCGCCACAGGCCGTGCTGCTCCCACTGCTATATTTATAATACTCTTCCACTATCTCTGTGACCCCACACTGAATGATTGCCCAGTGTGGGTGTATGTGTGGGCGTAGGTGGCGTGGATGTCCTCAAATCTTAGCTGGATGTGGTCCCAGATATGTAATACAATCACGTTTCTCTGGCAAGAGTCCGCAACTATCTAAAAGTGTCTCAATCCAAAAAAAAAAAAAAAGAACTGTTGTAATCCCCTCTATACACACAAACACTTACAATCGCCCTCTTTGTGTTGAGGAACAGGTATTTCCATTCTCCATCACATTTCCCAAAACAATCCACATCCTTTTGTGTGTGTTTGCACTCTCTGTTCGCAGACCCCCTTCTCTCAATAACAGGTAGGCAGGAGCAAATTACGTGCTTCACCGCACAAACACACCCTCCCTGACTCAGCCGGGGAAAAAAAAAAGAAAAAAAAAATCACAGTCCCTTTAGCCGTTTCTTCTTCTACATACGACAGATAGAGTGCATGTTCCCCTCGGCACCGTCCAAACAATTACTCCCAAGCAACTTTTAATCATTCTGGAAGTCAGGGAATGTGTTAAAGTAGTAAAAGGCAGTTGAAGGTTGCATATAAAAGTGTCCTTGACAATCATGTTTGAGGCTCCAGTGCCAGTCCCCCTATAGCTTCTGACAGCTTGATGATGCTGGGAAATAGCCACTTACAGACCATGCATCACTCCGAGAGGGGCTTTCAGTATCAGATGGAGAATATTTGCGATGGCAGGCGGCTGAAGGAGCAACCCACAGACTGTTGAATGAATGAATGAATGAATGAAAGAATAATGAGTGTAATGTGTTGCATTTTATCTCATAATCAACCTTGAATTAACACAGCGGCCCTTTAATTTGTGAAGCAACTCACATGCTGACTCACACACACACACTCAGGGCTGCACTTTATCATGAGGACAGAGAGCTGCCTCCCTTAATCAATAATGCATAGCCTTGTAAGAAATACATTGTCTTGGATACACCAATCCAAAAAGGCAATGATGTGATGCCAGCTGGATTAAAGAGAGCCGTGGCGAGACATCCAGTGTCATGGCTGTGTGGTATCCATGTTTCGTCACCATCAAGAGTCTTGGCCGCTGCCAGTTTCAAATGGCTGATTTCTACAGCATGTGCCCAGCATACTGTACTGCCCTAACATTAGCTAGCATTAACAGCAGGAAGCTAGAATTAGCAACGTCATCTAGTGAAGCAAACTGGCCACCACTTGAGAGGGCAGATGATTCAAACAACAGCGCTGCTGTGGAGTGAATACACTGGTGGGAGGATGGAATGCCACGTTTAGGGGCTGAATGTCATCAATAACACCTTTAACTTTATCAAGACTTTGGCTGGACTGATTTTAGATGGCCAATTTAATCGCATCCAAGATTTAACTTCAGTAACACTTCATCTTACAGGTCTGGATATTTCATGGTAAGAAGGCAGTAAATGCCAGCTCTTGGAATATTGGTCGACAGGATGATGATAATTATTGAGTAACTAAAACACATTCTGTTGTATTTGTATTTTGCTGTTGCTGGCCTCATGAGGGGTGCCAATATAATACAACTTTAAGTCTGTTTTTGCCAATACCGTTTACGAAAAATATTGACTTATTGTGTATTACATTGAGGATTTTTCCATGCCATTGTATGTTTGGATTCTTCTATTGTATAACTTAGAGTATTAAAAAGTAAAGAGAACACTGTTGCATTCAGTGCAGCAGAAGAAGAAGTCAATTACGGCCCACACACCGACTCCCAACTCATCAGTATGATCCTGTTTATATACTTCCCAGGGGATCCCGGGATCATAATTGCTTTCAGAGCAAACCCCATCAGTCAGCCTCTAATATTGCACCAGAGCCTCCAAAGTACCTCCGATCCCGCAGCCTCCGGCTGCACCCATTTCAGTTTGAGAAGGAAAGCGAGTACAGACCTACAGGAAAAAGACTTGGCAAGGCTTTATAGGTCAGAGAGGAGTCATTAGTACTGAACAAGAAAGGCCCCAATGTAATTGTTACCCATGGATTCAAAGGATAAGGCTGATGTTATTTTGTATGTTTCTTTTTGTCAACAAATCCAATGAAAAGAACATACCTTTGTCCAAAATCACTATAGATATAATACTATATAGATGTAACAAGTCAATTATCCAGCAGCAACATGTGTAACATCGTCAAATATACATTGTAATATGTAGTTTGATGAATACACAAATTAGTCATGTTCGCCAACTTCCTTCCTCACAATTTCTGTCAGGGTTATAGCGTTAAATTACAGTTTCTCTGAGTTTACACATCATTAGAAACACTGGGGTTGATGTAAGCACACAACTCAACAAAATATATAAAGACGGTCTAGTAATTTCTACACATTTAATGCAGAAATGTTACATATTAATTCTTTATATTATGTTTAGTCCTTATCTTACATTTGTAGTGAAGTACGCTAAAAATATTCCCGTGCCATTTAATCTCAAGGTAATGACCACAACTGATTTTGTTATTCACCACCGTTATCAGAATTAACAGAGATCACCCCCAAGGATATTCTGGTTTGATCCCAACTCATCATACACTTTGGGGTTGGAGGTTGGGCCGGCCACCATCCCAAAGCACAAATGTGACTCAAAAATCACCTTTCTTAAGAAGTGGACCTTCAACGTTAGACACTACCGGTTACACAGAGACACAATGTGATGCCCTCAAAAAATCCCAAATTGTACAGATGCAAAAAATTACTTGGATCTGGTTTTATGTGTGATAAAAAACACACATAACACAAACTAACCAAAAGAAAGTAAGCAAAACCAAAACACAAGACACAATTCAATTGAATTATCAGCTGCAGATTTGGTGTGATACTGAGTATTTATGTCTGAAAGGTTGTATGTGGAAAACTATTGTGGCCATGTTTGCTATAATAAAGAAACATGTCCTCCAGCACAGCACTGTGGCTCATTTATCTATTCAATTGTTTTTTTGGACATCGATGGATGAACTATATTAGGCTTTAGCTACGCAGGAGGATCCGGTCACTGTTGGTTTTGGTCTTTAAATGGCATTTGTTGACATTAAGAAAAATACAGCTACCGGCAATCAACAGTCGCTGTACACTTTTCATTACTTTTCTAGAATTAGGCTCCAGTGAGAGCAGAGGTAGATTCGGTGGCACCGGTTGTGTGATGTGAAAACTTAACGATGTGCTTTCTTTTCTCTCCGAGAATCAATTAATTGCAGCCGAATCCTCCTGACAGTTGACATCTCATTAAGCTCCTCCTGGTGGCACGCATTCAACTCGCAACCCTGAACTTGCTCCGTTTCTCAATTCGAGGGACCGAAGGCGAGATAATAAAGGCGTTTGTTCTCATCTCCTTCACCCAGTCAACCTCAGATGAAGGAGCGAAGAGGGTGGCTGCATCCCGGAGGACGTAGCCCTCGTTAGCTGCACAGACAACGCAACGACCCATCCCAGACAACGTATCCAGATACAGATCACATGTTAACACCAGGTGTAATTGGGGCCTTAAGGTATATACAAATTAGGCTATGTAAAGTCAGTCTGAAGAACACGCCGGATATCTGTTTTGCCTCAGGTGCTCCCTTACTTTGAGTGGAATTTGCATATCCTGGAACTTCATCCATTAAGCAAGCTACATGTTATCACACGTACTTTGCAAGACAGCTTAAATTGTATGTTAGAAAGGAGTCAGCACAGAAAGGGCACATAATAGCGCCTATTTCTCCATGGCTGACTGCATTAAAGGCTGTCAGAGCACAGAAAGGTATCGCCCATAATAAGTAGGTACATCATAAAGTAGCGCGGGCACACAACCCACGTTCATGCTTTCACACAGCCTTTGTGATTAGAGCGCATAAAAGGCCAATGTAGATTGATTCTGCTGACAGTTCTTCAAAAGGTCAACATCCCTTTAACTGGAATCGGCAAAACATCAGTGAGGCGGGGAAGATGAGGAGCCGAGCGCAAGAATGGGGCGGCTGTCTATTTGGGCGTTTCGAACTCAAAAGTGTGTGTGAGATTTGAAAGGGGCCTATTCAACTCGGCCGCTCTAATTACTGTAGCTTGTCAAAGCAAAGAAACGCGCGCCAGAGGAGGACATCTCGGGAAAAACGTGCAGACATTGCAGAAGACGTAATGAACAGCGAGACTGCCATACATCCGCTCAAGATATCCCACATAAAGGCAGCGCGCCATCACTTTGAAGTCTGATCTCACAGTGTTCGGATTTGTGGGAATCAGGGCTGCTTTTCGCCGTTTCTCACATCACTATTAAGCACTGAGAAGACTGGAGGAAAAAGCCAAATGTCTAGCCTTTAACCCTCAGTGCATGAAGCGGCACAGTCTCTGATTAACTTGTGCTGGGTTGATTTGCAACCACACAGGTGAGACATAAACGAGACCATCACCCATCCTGGCGAAATCACAGCCCATGCAAACAAGATGTGCACCTAAGTTAACACGAGCCATAAAAAGGCACATTAGATAGAGCTCCCATCGCATTTTCAAGCATCCCTGGCTCTGATGAGGGCATCAAATGTTAACGTGTCTGGGCATTTGCATGGGCTTTTTCTGCATCTATGATCAGTGCTGTGTTAATGTGTGTTTTTATGTGTGCATGTGTGTGTGTGTGCGCGCTTGTTTCAGAGCCAAGATTCCCTCCAGCAGCAGACCTCAGATGACCCTGGAGGGAGCAGTACAGACTGATCCACCCACTCCACAGATCCAACAGCAGGTTTGGTTAGTCATTCCCCGGCTCCGTCTCAGGGTGCAGCAGCCGAGCTGGAACCCCCCTCCCCCTGGGAGATAGGGGGGGCCGAGTGACACTAAGCGGTATGAAAATGTCGCAGCGTGGATCTGTCATGATTCAGCCGTCATCCAGGAGGAGGCGGGCGTGCAGGAAAGACTGCGCTGCGAGAAAACTCTGAACTGAAGTCACTGCCTCTCATTTCTCTTAAGAATCTGTAGATGAATGTTTCTTGTAATGAGATCTGATGAGAGGTGAAACATCTCAGAGACAACATCTGAAAAAAGTACAGGAAGCCTCAGCCGGATCAAAACTCAAGCTCTCTCAAACACTCATGTCACTGATCATTAATCACCGAGAGGTGAACTGTAACCAGCACTTTTTTTTTCCCCCCCTCCAAATCCTCTCCTCGGCGCTGCCTGAGCAAAGCAATGTCCTTTCCACTCTGCTGTGCCTCGCTGCGTATCTCTCTCAGCGAGGGGAGAAACGACGCCGTCTGAATCATCCATCTATCTGAACGAGCTGTCTGTAACACTGAGCCGGGTCTGAGCGATAGGCCTCTGCATTACAATAACACCGACTTATATGACCGAAAGATTACAGCGGAGATGTCTTGAGTAGCCCTCCTAGAAGACATCCATCCTGTTTTAAGTGCTTTTGTCACTGAATATTTCATGGTTGGACACATTAATTATGAATCAAGAAACGGAGTAAACTACAGAGAGAATTTAGAGATGGTGCTGCTGCGGCAGGTTCAGCTTTTGATTTCAGAGTTTAAGAGCTTAATTGCAATTACTGTGGTCTTACAGCTGGGATAAAGCTGTAATAAACTCCTGTTTGATCTGAGGCTTTCCCTCATTAACAGAAATTGTTTCAAAATTTCAATTACTGCATGTATTGCTAAAAAAAAAAAAAAATAGGGTGCACTAATTACAAACAAAAATTAAATGTAAAAAACGTGCAAATAATAAATGTATTACCCAAAGTGAAAAAACCTGGACATAATGTTGGACACAGAACAGGATTTCCCAGTTCCACCTGAAACCAGGCCAGTTCCCAGCGCTTCAAAAGGCCATTTTCAGTGCATACCTGAACTCTGCATTAACATGCCAGTCGCTCTGCTTTACCTGAATGCTAGCAGAATACAGATGAGCTGCGAGTTTTGGATTACATATGTACGAAGGTGCCACAGCAATCAGTGTTGCTTTTTTAAGGGTTAGGTGCTCGACATGTATGTCACAAATGCACAGAGGGAATTCAAATTATTTCCTGTAGAATGGCTGAACAAGAGCAATTAAGGATAACCACTGTGTGTAATACGCTGATTTGCAACAGCTAATTAGTCAATTAGTGGTCAATTATTTAATAAATAATCGCCAAGAATTTTGATAATCATTTATAAATATTTTTTTAAAGTGCAAATCCAATGATCCCAGCTTCTTAAATTGGGATATTTTCTGGTTTCTTTACTCCACTATGACAGTAAACTGAATGTCTTTGGGTTTTGGACGAAACAAGACATTTGAGGACGTCATCTTGGTGCTCTGGGAAACGCGCCTTTTTCACATTTTTCACCATTTCATAGACCAAACAACCCAGCAGTTAAGCAAAAAAAAAAAAATTGTTAGTTGCAACCCTATTAATCCAGCACAATCTGTCCGACACACATACCACACAATATTAGGATTTTTTTTTTCCTGCCCCAAATTTGGAGAATGGATTAATTGGTAATTAAATAAAGGTTACAATTCTCTGATTGCAGCTTCTGGTCTATTTATCTATGGCAGTAGAGTGAATATTTTGGGTTGTGGACACAAGAAATTTGAGGATGTCATCTTTGGCTTAAAGAAACACTGTGAAAAAGAATCGTAAGTTGCAGCCCTGGTATCGAGCAAAATTTGTCCAACACATATCCCAGACAAAATCATGTTCTTTCTGCAGTTTTTCTCCTCAGTCTGGTACAACAAAGTCCCTAAACTGCTGCTGTCGCCTATATCTCCACTGCTGGACTCTGTTGGCTGCCAGTAATGCCTTTTCCCCAAATCCCACTCCCCTCTCCACACAGGAACAGAATGAACTGACAACAACCTGAAGCCTCACCCCAAACTGCCATTGTTTTTGCTGGAACACACAACCGAGCTGAGGTTTAACCTTTGTCTCTGTGGTGGGTGAATGTTTAAGCCTCGCAGCTACATGAACCACCTTCCTACCTATTTCACTAGAAAGTGAAGAGACTTCTTGCTTTTCTAAAGACAAACTGGTAACCAAATATAACGGCATGGGTCCTGTTTAAGCAAACAGATGATCGTTCAGGTGTTCTTTCCTCTGGCCTGCCTCAGAGCTCTACAGGAATTTGTAATCATGCGATAGTTTGGACATGAAATGACATTTGGAAGGAAGAACCAGTTGCAACCTCATCGAGAGAGGACAGATCATCTCCCAATGCACAGATGGTGCATGTTTACCTTGTGATCCATGACACCTGAGTACCCCTCAAGTGTTGACGTTTGGTCCTTCTGCCGTCTCTCCGGCTTCTTGGTGGAAGGAACAGCACCATCTAAACGTCTGGACGACGACGCCGATGCCGTTGAGGAAGGTGATCTGCCACCAGAGCTGCTGTTGTACACCAACATAAAGCCGGTAACCATGGTGACGACGATGATGCCACTAACTCCTTGGCACTGGAGAGACACATGAAAGACACAAGTTCAAAAGAGGGAGAGCAACATCGAAGCCAGAAAATATAAGCCTCGGAGCTTGCATTTTTCTGGTCAAGAATTCACAGCTAATTAAATGTCAGCGTTCAAAGCTCAGGCAACACAGTAACAACAGCTGCTCTTTGCTCGCGCAAGGCTGCGGATGAAATGTCAGCTGTGCCACTCAACACGGCACTGTCAACATGTTGTACAGAGCGGTGCGAAAATAGGAAGATAGGCTGCTGGATTCAAAACATGGTCCCGGCAGAAAAAATCAACAACCTGCGCTCCTATAACAGTATTATCATGACTATAGAAATATGATCAATTAACACAACTGCAATAAAATAAAATATTTTTTTTTGTTTGTTTTTGTTTTCTTTAAAGTGCAATCAGGTCACAGTAGGCTCGCAACTCACTTCTGGGCAGCAAAAGGCACAAAAAGCCACGAAAAGGAAACATCACAGTGATGTTTCCTGAAGGGTCTCATTCATAATTACCACTCTTTTCTTCATCTTCATTTCCCCTCGTTTCCGGCCGCGGACCGAGCCTTCATCCTATCGGGGCCAGGAGCTCTCTCTCTCACACACAGAGCGTCGGGACTCTTCAGCATGCAACACTTGAGCGGCAGCATCAGCGGGATGAGCGCGCAGCGAGCGACGGCGACGCTCCACTACTCTTCTCCCATGCTCTCCTCCACAGGGACGCCCTCCACTCAGCACCGCGCTCCTCAGGGTCCTAGAGACCTCGGCTCTCAGTTGGTTGAGTGTTTACCTCGCTCTCAGGGTTCACTGGGGGTTCGAGAGACGGTAATTACAAACATAACATTATGATAATGTGCAACACGCAGTCCTCCTTTTAAACATTAAAGGGGCTTTTCAAGCTTTTTGTTTAAAGAGACATTGTGTGTGTTTCTCTGCATCTAACCACGTCACTTTACATTGATAATCACCAAATGACTGTCATTATTCTCAACACATTGTGTGAAACTGCTCCTTCTCTGTGCAGTTTTCATACAGAATGACGGTTATTTTCAAATGACCCAGTGATGCATTCAGTCTAGATTGTCAGAATGGGTGGATGGTTTTCTAATGTTTTTACTCTCATGTTAATCAATGTGCTCATTGTGTCCCTGCATCCAGATCAAATCGCCATCCAAACATTGTTATCTGTCCAACGTCTTGGCATTTTAAAAAAAGGTCCAGTGTGTAGGATTTTAGAGCGATTTAGGTAAAGTAATGGAATATGATATTCATTGTTATGTTTTCATCAGTGGATAATCACCGGTGTGTCTTTGTTGTGCTAGACAAGGGTTTGAGCAGGTTGACATTAAATAGGAGAGGTCTCATCACAATCAGTCTGTTTACAGGAAGGATGTGGTATCAGAGTGTGTCTTTCTCTCCGTCTACACAGCATGTGTGATTGTCAGTAGATGGGATGGGAAGAGCGAGGGATTGTCCGCTACTTAACTGATGGCGGATGGCCTTGTTCTCTCAGATCACAGGATCACTGTAGGCGACCAGGCACCAGCGGGCACCATGTTGGCGCCCCCTGCCCTTTATTGAGCCTTCATCCACATAGTCTGCCGTGTTACACTGCCATGTTTCTACAGTAGCCGGGGATGGAAAGTTCTCTCCAGAGCTGGAGTGTAGTGAAACACTGGCTCCAAAGAGAGAGCCTTTCACATTTTTTGCATTTATTACATCATCCATGAGGGAAAGTGAGATAAGGTGTGTTCAGCTGGTTGCAATTTGCACCCTCATTGCTAGATGCCACTAAATCCTACACACTGGACATTTAATGGAGCCTAGCACATGTTGTTGTGTAGTGAGTGTTTGCTGGTTATCATATTTTCTTAATGGAGTTTCTCCCACTGAGGATTTCTCTTCCTCCTGGAGACAGCAAATGTACAGTCATCACTGACTGAAAGGGCATGCTTTATTAATGAAAAGCTGACTGACACAAAACCAAGAATCAAAGTAGAAGTAGCAACAAAAGAACTTAAACAAAAGCAAAATACAAATCAATTAAAAACACAAGGAGCAAAACTCAGAAACATACCAAGGGGAGACACTGGTGGTGACACTCGGAAGACATGAGCGAACACAAAGACTATATCCACACACACACTAACGAGGGGATGAGATACAGGTGGAGTGAGGCGGGAAAAGGACAGGTGAGGGAAATGAACGGAAAAACACTGGAAGGAGGGGAAACCACCCAGAGGGAGGAAATGAAAAGCAACACGCGACACATGAGGGCACAATTTCAAAATAAAACAGGGAACGCGAGAACAACAAAAAACTGGGATTATCTTCATGACTTTATGTGTCTGCTGGGAGCAATGACTGCTTCTGTGGTTCAACACAGACTATCAAACTTAAGATGTTTTTCTTTACTCTGCAACACTACCACAGTTGCCATTGCATGTTTTCTATTGTATGTAGTTGTTACTGTAATGTGCTTACTGACTACAATAATGCTCACTGACTGAAAGTAATCTGTGAATGCACTTGTGTGCATAACCCTTTGTTATGCAGAGATAAGAGGACATTTCATTTTGGTAGCAACACTTCACTGGCTGATGATATTTTATCCTGAAAGAGGACATGAAATAAATGTTTTGAGTGAGTTACAGCAGTTAGTAGGTCAGATGAAGTCTGTACAGTACTTTACACTGTTACAGTAGCACTAATGTTTTCTGAATAGCAGAGGTGTATCATAATATGAGCAAACCACTGAGTTAGTTGCCTCATCCCACGTTTTGTTAGGATTACTTATATTCTTCTTTCTATCTACTTTCTTACTTTCCACTATTCTTCAAATGGTGTTGGTGATACCACAGATAAAGTGGTCACTGTCCTTGGTACAGTTCATCAACTGTTTTTTGTCATCCAAGTCGATTTTTGGGACATCTCATTTAAGGACAGGATAATATTTCTCTCATTTGTCACGGCAACCTGAGCAACTAAAGCTGCACACGGGAGCCAGAGTTTGCTGGAGGCTGTAATCTAGTCAGAAGGAGAATTGAAATGGGAAATGAGTCTTTTTATAGGCGCCCTCCTTCCTGGCATCATTGTGTGCGTTCACTGATGTGTTGCTTGTGTCATTCCTCAGAAAGTCTCACTTCAGAAAGTGAAATGTGCCTGTTGGCTTCGTGGGAATTGATAAGTAATTTATCTCAAGAACAACAGAGAATAACACGGCTGCATGCAGTAAGAAAAATCAGGGTAGCCTACTTTAAAGCTACAGTGGGAACAGCATGTCTTCCCTTTTATGTTTTTGGCCCAGATTTGTGCCTTTTAGACTAATTAGTTTTCAATCTGAAAGCCAGATACAGTGATTCATAAAGAACATGATGTGATACAGGATGTCAAGATAACGCAACATATCACAACGCAGTGCAAAGTATGACACAATGCAAAATGAGACAGCTGCCTCTGCACATAAATACAAGCCAGCAATGCAGTTTAGCTCCCAGAAATTACTAAAGCAAATTTCCGGTTTAGCTCCCACCAAATACTTTAGCGATGCAGTTTAGCTCCCAGTAGTTACTTAAGCAATGCAGTTTAGCTCCCAGCAACTGCTTAAGGCAGATTAGCTCCCAGTAGTTACTTAAGCAATGCAGTTTAGCTCCCAGCAACTGCTTAATGCAGATTAGCTCCCATCAGTAATTTACGCAATGCAGTTTAGCTCCTAGCCTAGCCCTCCATCCTTCAACCTCACCCTGCTTTTCCAACCAGTCATACTCCTTTAGCTGCTACTTCCAACAAATGATAAAAGACAGCAATTCAATTTAGCATCAACTTTTCAACAAACCTGATATATATTCCAAATTTTTGCTGCACAATGAGTAGGCTGCTATTGAAAACCAGCTATGCAGTTTAATGTCACCTTTTGAACATCTAGCATTCAAACCTTTTGTACAGTACACTGAGATGACATTTCATCATTACTTTGCAATTTTAATACAGAAGAACTTTTTTTTTGACATTTAAAGATCCCTGGCCAAACATTGCTTAAAGTCAGGAGTTCCCATCCTAGGAGGCCACAAGTTAAACCTGAGTGGTGGTTTCTGCAACTGAAAATTCTGGTTATTTATTTTTGAGTGGGGTTTTTTGTATATGTATATATGTATTTATATAATACATACTGTACTTTTATTTATCCTGCCACTCCCATCTGCCTTCACCTCATTTTCACCTCATTCCCCTGACCTGAGCTTCCATTTCTTTCCCCATCTGAACCTCATTTCTTCATCAGCCAGTTTGCTTTTGAGCCACCTTTGTCTGTCTGCCTGTTTACCTGCTTATTTGCAGCTTCAGTGGTATCTACTGATCCGAGCCTCTGAGGACAACAGCTCTGAAATAGAACCACTAGTAGAGCCAGGTCATTTGTTGGTTTGACAGCAATCAATACAGTTTTTAAACTCACAATAAGTCCTACATGGAAATGGATACTAGTGTAAGACTGCTAAAGTAGATAATATTTCTCTTTGAGTTCTTGTTAGAGTAAAAGCCAGCTTAAAGAGCTCTGCTGCAGAATAGTTGAGGAAAATAGTCTAAGAGTCACTGCACTCTTTAAATCATACGTAATACAGAAATCATATAAAACCATGATGTTGGAAACATTATAGATATATTGATTGTTTCCAAACAACATGCAGTATTTCTGCCGAGTCACTGTTTTCTTTGACACCATATGGTCATGTGATTGGTAGAATATTTTAAATCATCTAATTATCTGAATCACTGAGGAGCAGTGCCTCATAATTCAACTTGCCATTGTGAATTCAGAGGATTAGGTGGCTGGCAGTCTGTGTTTTTTTGATTAGAGGTGTCCCTGAGGTCTCAAAACACAACTCCGGGGGCACACACAACAAATATACACACACACACACACACACACACAAGGGCAAGGCAAATGTCTGCGGAACACAACCTTTTTTAATTAACCTGATCCTCCTATGCAGTGAGGCGCCAGACAGCTGTCTGCCTACGCTGAGCCAAATACAATACAAGTGTGAAATGTGCTGTTTGCACCTGTTTTCTGTGCCAAAAGCTGTTGTTATTTTACTCATTATTATGTCCCCATATTTGAAGAGTGGATGCCTCTGGGTGTCAGTAAATTAACCCTATACTAAGACTAGACAACGGACTGTGAGTACATCCCTGAAGCTGCTCATGTTAAAGAGCTGTATGCAGTGTTCCAATAGATGTTATACCATGCTCGGTGACAGTGGAGGTGTGCTTCAGGTTGTTCTTGCACATAGAATAAAGGTTCATACCAATCCTGACATCTCATAATAAATAGAGTCCCTGGATCTTTGTGTGAATTTTACCACCAAAGGTTGCAAAAATGTATATTGTTTTCACTAGAATTGTCTTGCTAGTAGGTAAATACCCCCGAAACATTAAATAGACCGTTATATGACTCATATACCGTGTGTACCACCATTTAAATGTATTTTACAGGTGCAATTTGTAAGAATTTTCGTTGAAAACATTTTAAAATATGCTAAACTGATCCACAGAATGTGAAGAAATCATTGTTTTGACATTATGACTTCTCTGTTGTGTGTTGGAGAGATATAGCCTACTGAAGTTAGCATGCTGACCATCTAGTTCCGGCTGGTCCCGGTCCAAAGCGAGCACACTCCCCCAGAGCTCTGGACTCCTCCTGACCACTAGCTGCACGGCTAACTGAGCTATCTATAGCAAATGCCAGCTCCAGTTAGCAGCAGTTAGCGGTTACCCTGGTGGTATATTGCACCTTTAACAGACTATTTAAACTACCTATTACACAGGCATAGGTAATACCAATATAAATCTCTAAAGCTGCAGTGAACAAAAGCAGAGGTGGGGCAGTGGTGGAATGTTATTCTATTCTCCAGTCTAGACAAATGCTGTGCACTAAAGCTGTGACACGGGATTAAAAAGAGAGCATTTGGAAGATAGATACAAGCTTAAAGTTCTGCAGTTGCAGACCCAAGAGATAAAACATCTCCATTCTCTTTGCAAATTGTCTCCGCTTACAGACAGATCATTGACTCATCGGCTGGCAGTGCTACCAATCGCAGATGCAATTTCCTGTTGTGCAATATATGTTTCTCCAAACTGTTGTGTTCATCCGATCGATTCCAACCATCTATAGTGCACTCCGTGTCTCTCTTATTCATTTATACAGCGATGCTGTACACCATAACTGTATCACTTCCTTTATGGTAGGACTTTCAGTTTTTTAGGAGTCAGCAGGGCAGCAACTGTAACCACTGAACGAATAAGAAAACGGGTGATTGTGTTG
Source organism: Lagodon rhomboides (assembly GCA_039737535.1). NCBI lineage: Eukaryota > Metazoa > Chordata > Actinopteri > Spariformes > Sparidae > Lagodon > Lagodon rhomboides. The sequence continues at coordinate 12,780,914 of CM077789.1, read as the reverse complement.
AGTGCATTTCCTTCTGCCTCTGACCATGAAAAACTAACCAAACTGCAAATGGACAAATGCCACAGAGGAATAAATTGCCTTTTGTTTCAGAAAGTGGAAAGAGGAGGCAAACCAAAACCGCACTAAATGTGACTGTATCTGTTGTGCACCCTCTCTATTATGTAATTAGCAGGCTGTTGGCATTCATCATTTTTTTCGCTGAATGACAAGCAGATGGGCTGGGGACGCTGGAAAACGTGGTTATTCTTAGAGGGGACCACAATTCACCTATGATAAGTCATCGTCTTTGTTCAGTCCTCACAGGATTAGCGAACAAATAATTTGCTTGACCTTGAAACACGAGATAACATAATGCTTGTAAAAATGGGATGATACCATTCATTTCTACTAATGCACGAATGCACACAACAGCACGCAGTATGTTTCCAACTGAGCTATAAAAATCCAGGGTCCATCTGGCTGTGGTATCAATCTATTTTTAGCATCAAAACCCAACTGCATCAGACATCGATAAACAGAAGTGTTAGAGATGCATTACAAATGTCTCTGAAGAAACATAGGGCTGAGAAACAATCCTTTACATTTCTGTCATTCCCACAACCCTTCAGTGCTCATACACTGAGAATGGATTTTCCAGTGAAGTGGGAGACATTTGTGTCCAGCAGCTAAACTTGTGAAATGAAAATGGAGATGGACTAGGTGCCATTTTGAGGATTATAATGTGGTAATTATATATTTTTTCTTTTAAAAACTATGTCTGACACACATTAGGGATTTTTTATGTATGCCTTAATAAATGTCCTGAGGGGGGGATCTTCAGATTGCTCTACATTTATCGCAATTGGCATTAATGTGATCCTGATTCTCCCCGTGTGCTACGGGCAGTGATCCTGCCACATCAACACATGATCTATCCCGGAGGGAAGTCAATCCCTTCTTAATGACTGGCCTTTGGCAAGCTGAGCTCTCATTACTTTTATCCACAGCACTAAGAGAGACATCGCTTTTTAGATGTCAGTAATACAAATTACCTGTCTCATTTCTAATCCAATCTTACATTAAGTGCATGAAATATTAACGTTTTAGATATTCTTTGAGGGATAATGTTTGGCGATGTGGCAATTAATATTGAGGTAACTTCCCTTTGGCTGCGGCTGTCACAGATAAAACATGATTCTGTCTTAGTTTTACTTCGTTAATACTGTATGAAAATCTCACCCTGGATCTCTTGGATCCCCCGGTAACTGTACATGTCACTAGAATGGATTCTTATAATCTCTCATAATTAGTGTGTGTCTGTGTGTGCCTGCAGATATGGAGACCTTCTTGAAGACTCAATACTTTTACTTCATATCAAATGGGAAATGTTATAGTTTTTCCTCCACTACATTTATCTAAATTTACTTGCAGGACAATATTTTGCCTGCAAACATACAGCTCATAGATGTTTGAAATGTGACAGCTGTAGTTGTTAGAGTAAATGTTAGTCACCTGATTTTTTTTTTTTTTTTGCCAAAGTGAACTGCCCTCGGGGACCATGTGGGTGTGTAATGATTGTACTTCATTTACATCTCTAATCCTGCTGTTTGTTTTGTTGCACCTGTTTGGCTGGAGGAACATTTCCAGGATTCCAGGTTCCAGAATAGCGCCACCTGGCTTCAAATTCGTCAACCAGAAAAGGTGGAAAGACCTGTGGGTGCGCAAGACATTTAGGCAGACTAATGAAGTGTCATTTGATTTGGACTTTATGTAGGCCTAGACTTAAAGGATAAGTTCACTCAAAAATGAAAACCCACAAGTCGATGGAAAGTCGGCTGAAGTTTCTTAGTCCGCAGAACATTTCTGGAGCTTCACAGCAAACTGCGAAAAACTCTGCAGCATTCTCAAACACATCGGGGGTACATAACATCTTTTCAGTCAGTTTGGGATTGGATTATGCCAGACAACTGTATAAAACCCAATTTTTTTCCAGTTGTTTTTTTATGTTTTCAAACAAGTCCTATCTACTTTAGTAGTTGTTGCACTGCTACGGTGTTGTTCTGTAAAGCATGAATGGATTTTTATTTTTGGGTGAACTTGAACACAAATGGGTTGATATTACACCTTGACAGAATTTTTTCAAATAAAAGGTTAGCTGTGAACATGACACACAATGACTTCACATGATATCCTCACAGTACAGCAGGATGTTAAGACAATCAGTAGATTTAAATGGCAGGGGGAGACAGAGAGAGAGAAACTTGCAATGTCACATAAAGCCCACCTGAGGTCAGTGTTTCTCCACCGGACGCCTCAATGTGGCTCGAGATGCCCCCCCAAAAAAATGTTTATTCTTAATCAACCAGTGTCTTGCAGACACAGACAGGCACTGTGCTGATCCCCTCTGTGCTTTAGCATCGTTGATAACAATCCTAGAAATGCCTTTACCAGCTGACAAACTGCACAGAAGCCACGTGAGTCCGTGCTTTAAATCACATCCTAACAAAGGGAAACGGGACACTCGGCAGCAGGAGCGGCGGCGTCGGCGGCCCCTTTAAGACCGTTTCGGAATAATTAATGACGTCGCGCTGTAAACACGACTGACGCTCAGCTGCGTGGCCGAAGCATCCTCCAAGAGCCCAAGACCTCTCCAGGTTCCCGTGTTTATCTCTCGACGGGACCGCTGCAAAGCACGAAAATAGCTGCGGTTCACCTCGACTCTCATATGTGGTCTCCAAAACCCGGACGACGACGGTGCTGCATCTCTCCTACTAAGTGCCATGGCTAGAAAGACGGACATCCCCCCCTCTAACTATGGTGAGTCGGTTCGTCTTTGTTGTAAACGCCAAGAGATTTTTTTTTTCCCCCCTCTGTGCTGTGTAACGTTATGACAGCGGGGTATAACGGTATCTTCCTCAGCCTGGGTGATGTTTGACCCCCTTGCTGTGATTTACAGGGACAGCAGCTAGCGTTAGCTCACATTGTCAGTTGCTAACTATTTACTAGAGGCTACCTAACGGTTGACATCACATACGCAGTAACGGTAGAATAACGTTTAAACGTTAGGACATGTTAGCTTAAAAAGAACGTCTTTTTCTGTGTGTTTTTCCCCCCAATCTGCTTCATGAATTATGCGTATTCTCGGTTTACCAGGTTACCTCCGGTGATTTAACATGATAATTTCTGCCTTGTATTGTTTACCTGGTGTAAAAGTCACAACAATAAGTCTCAACACTTTCCTCCTCCACTTGTCGTCACTTCGTCTTTGTTGTCACGTTCAACGCAGTGGCCAACGTTAACTGCCATGTAACGGAATGACAACACAACAGTGTCTTCGTTAGAGCCGCAATTGACGACTAACATCGATTAATCTTAATCAACAAATCAACCATTTGGTATAATTAACCTTACACTGTCAGAATATAGTGGGGGAAAATGTCCATCACTTTTCCCCAAAGCTCAAGGTGATGGCATCAGATGGCTTTGTTTTGCTCCAGCAGCAGTCCAAATAGCTGGAGAATATCCAGTTCAGGACAAAGAAACGCAGAAAGCTAACGTGAATCGTCAACGATGAGAAACTAAAATTAGCTGGAAAATTAGCGATTTGAACGATTAGTTGATTTATGAAAGTAGTTACAGGTTGACATCCACCAGGAACTGCAGCGGATTTCTGTTGTAAACGCGTGTTTACATGGATATTACATAATCTGTTTTCGCCTTGCATTGTTTATATTTGGGAAAAGGGAGCTCATGTTTAGGAGAACAATAAGTCTTATCGCCACTTTCCACCTCCGCTGTCTCTTCTCGCCCACACCGAGGGATAATTACAACATTTTAACAACTGCAGTCCAGGTAGTGCAGTTAATAGAGAACAGTTTTGATAACAAAGGATTTGTAGTCTCCGAGTGGCATTTTCGCTGCTCCCGGTGTATAGATATATTTAATCCATGGGCAGATTTTCTGTCCATTAGCCCGCCTTAGTAATCATGTTGTTTATCACAGCAATATAATCCTTTATCATCACCAGATGCCACACAGTGAGTGTCTCTCCCCTGAAACAAAGAGTCATTTACACTGCTGATTTTTACCATGCTGGTGGCATTTCTTGGTTTGATGCCAGTCCGGCACAGCTAAGAATATTATGGTCTTACATTTTGTAATCCTCAATGAAATCAAAGGCAAATTAGTATTTAGTGCTTCTTTCACAGTTGTATTCTTGTTGTCAGTGTCTGGCTACTGGCAGGCTACTGATGTACTGTACAAGGCTGTCACAAAGGAACTGAATGGAGCATTTCTGAGCAACAACGTTAGCATTTTTTGATTTTACGAGTTGTTTTTACATGGCTGTTGTCAAGGAGAAACCTAAAGGGGCTCTATGTAAGAATTTGTAGCAATTTATATATATTAATCACTTTTGTTTCGACCATACATGAGTGGATTGTAATGTGATGTGAAAAATAAGACCTTCATCTTCTCTCTCAGTTGCCCATACAAGCCCATGGACAATTTGTTTAAGTTGTTTATTGCTGCTGGACTGTGGATGTCTTTGTGAAGGACTGTGAAGGAACGGTTTTCTGCGACAATCAGAGCAGGGATGTGACCTAATGTATGTTCTTGAGTGCTTTGTCTAAGTGCAACAGTAGCTAACGTTACCTTAGAGATGGAGTCCACTAACATAAACTAACTACCAGCTTCCATCACAGCACAGAAGTTCCATATAGAACCTTTTAATCCAATATGCCATATTGAACAAAAGCCAGAGTAACATCACAAGCATATATATGTTATATCCAGAACTTTACACAATTATAAACTGTTTCATTATACACTAATGCCAGTGTCAGGGGAGTCATCTGCATCATCATCATCATCGTCTGTTACAAATGCCTCCTATCATCCATCTCTGTTCAAGTCTTGAATAATAAATCCCCCCAAGATGACTGTCAGGGAGAATTGATCTTCAGATCCTTGATCCGTATAGTATCTGTACAGTTTGAGAGTGACATGGGCGTTTTTTAAGCCAACTCCTCCTGACTGCTCTTGACGTGGAAAAGCTACTGTGTGTTGCTGTTATTTCCCCACATGCTGACCCCATGTGTCCCACAGACCTCATGACTACAGCACTCTGCCAATCACGCCTGCAGCCTGTCAGCTGTAGTTGATTCTCGCTGCTCTCCGCAGACATGCATCTCACCACTGGGGCCTTCAAACCCTATCACTCCCTGTTTGAAAGTTCAAGCTGGTACTTTACAGTGTACCATGAACCTGACGTTCATAGAGATTATGTGTGTGTTGTATGTACACAGCTTCGTGCAGATTTGGAGTACACCACAAAGCAGAGCCTGTGTGTCATTATTATTAGTACATATATATTTTAAGATGGAGTGAATGTGCATCATTACAGGGGTATAATATATGCATACAGTATACTCACATTAGCTTCTATTGCTTCAACTCAAGTGCTTCTCTCACGAGAATTACATACAGTATGATATAGTGAGACAGTTTAATTAAGGAACATAATTTTGCTCTAACAGCGTCCAACGACCTAGCTAGTGTAGCATGCGATGGAGTTATGGTGACTCCCTGTGTTTAGGTCAGCTGCTTTACGTTAGTGGCTCCCTGGTGCTTTCGTTCCATCAGCTAGCTTGGCAAAAGAGCAATTCAGAGTATTTTGGGCTCACAACTGAGCAGAGACCGACAAGACAAATATTATATCAGCGTTCTCTTCCCCCGCAACTAATGTTACACACACGGTATTTTATTTAAATGCGGACTAAGCGTGGAGTGCATAGTAAAGAAAATAACATTTGCGCTTGCTGGTAATGTACCCACCATTTCTGGATTTCTATTGTGCTTCTTTGTCTTCTTCCAAAAGATGAAGTGGATGAATCTGTCCAGTATATTATCCTCTGTTCAGCTCATTGGACAATTCTTGTCCATAGCAGAACTTTGTATATTCCAATTTCCGTGCTACACAATTGAAGCACACATGTAGAAAGAAAAGGAGACTTGCCACATTGCTTTGACACTTAATTGTCACACAAGAAGAAACAGAAAAAGCAGAGACCAGTTTTTCCATGAACAGAAGTCACAAGGCATGTTTTGTGGAAGAAGTGCTATATTTTTTCTCAACAGAAAGCCCTCCCACTCTCTTGGGCTGCAACTAAAGATATTTTTTTGCATTATGGATTAACCTGTTAATTATATTCATGATCAATCCAATAATCAATTTGTCTATAAAATGTCAAAATTGTGAAAATTGCTCATCACAGCTTCCTGGAGCCCAGAGTGATGTCTTCATATTGCCTCTTTTGTTCATCCGACAGTCTAAAAACCAAAACACTCTTTGTTTACTATCATAAACACAAAAAAGGCGCAAAAAAATCTTTACATTTAAGAAGCTGGAACCAGCAAATGTTTGACATAAAAAAATGACTGTGGCAATTCATTTTCTTATGACTGACTAATTGATTCGTTGACGTATTATTGCAGCTCTGCTACCTTCTTGAAAGAAATCAGTTCTGGGAAAACACTAGCTGAAGCAGAGATAGATTGCACAGGATGCGGGGGTGTCATGATGTCCCTGGATGTAAACATTCGATTGTCAGCTAGCTCCATTATAAAGTTGGATTTGTATTTTTTAATGAACAGATATTGCATGTTCCCTCATTAAAAACGTCAATGTTTGAGAAAGCATAACTGATCCATGTCTTTGCAGCTGGTTGAACTACTCGCATCCCACCATTCACATTCAGCAGTCCTCCACTTGCTCTACATCCTACATTCAAGTGTACTCTTGTGGTTAGTATATTATATAACGTTTCTAACTGTGTAGCAAGTGTTCAGTGGGCTTACACTGTACTGCTGAAATGTTCAGTCAGTCAGAAAAGCAGAAAAATGGCTCATAATCATTCTGTGACAGGTTTGTAAGTAACAATTTAGATATGAGTTCCATTTACCGCAGAAAGTGTTGAGTCGGGCACACTGTTAATTAACAAATTTCTCGCATGGGCAGCTTCCCTAAACGCTGCATTTTTATACGGAGTCAATGCAGAGTCTTGACAGAAAGCTGAGAGCCTTAGTTTAGAATCAAACATTCACAGCTTCTTCCTGTGAAATTGCAGTCAGAGAAGGTTGTGCCTCAAATGGCCCATTTTGCACCCGAGACTAAGTGCTATTATGGGCTTTTTAAGTGTCACTGTCCTCTGCAAATACTCATCTCAAATGAAGACCGATGCTCACTCCGTACTACTCCCACACATTTTATTAGTCTTTATGGCGTTTTTGCTCATTATTTTTAACAAGGTTATGTTCTTTCGCTACTAATTTCATGTGTCTTCTCTCAAGAGATAGTTGTGTCAGTGCCGGAGGTTTGAAGTATATTATTCACACTAATGATAGGGTGAGTCAGTAAATAATTTCAGAGATTCACTTGTGCACGGTGGCAAGCACTGGGTGGTTATTTGTTCGAGTCTGTAAAAATGGGACATTTAGCTGTGAAGGGGCTGACTAAGAGACAGCAAGGGGACTTTAAATTTCTAATTTGCACTACAAATATAGTCGGTGCTGGTTTGTGACTGGAAGGCTAAGTGACGTTGACAGTGATGTATGAAACACAACCCAAATATGCTCTGGAAAATGAGTGAGCGATACAGCTACATTCATGCTAGACACGTAGGTTTTGAGTCTTGGGTGCACAGTGAGACTTGAAATGACTTTTGATAGGTTTAATGAGCTAAACGATGCAGATAGCTTTATTGAAACAAATTAATTATTACCCTAGGAACAAAAGAAGCGTGGTGTTCCATTGTTGTAAACATGTTTTTTTTTTTTTTACACAAGTGAGAGACCTGTATCTGAATGTTTGCTGAGATGTGTCAGGGTTTTTGTGACTTTGACACTGAATAGAGTTGGATGTGTTGATGTGGTGTGACTGCTGAAAGGCAGAGGTGAAGAGGATTCCCTGCTGGAGAACACAGACAGAAAAATATCACTGGCCTTGCTTTTGTTTAGGCAATCTGATTTGTATAACCAATGACATAGATTCATTAAATCACATTTACCAATCATGGAGCTCATCAGCAGATAATGATTGGGGCATCAGCCAATATTTCAGGTCTTCTGTTGTAGCCAGTTGAAATCCAGACACGAGACAAATGACTTGTCTCATATGAACATTTTTTAAAAAGCTAAATGATTGTCAGACGATAGCCAGTGGACTACAAATAGACCATAAACGGATATCAGAATACTTTTCCAAGATCTTGTCCCTTGCCCTCAGATTATGCATTCATGTACAGATCTGTTTATCAAGATAACATGAGTACAATAAATGTTTCTCTGCTTCTTGCCACCAGAGAATCAAGATCTGAAATCTGTGATATACTGATAATGAAAAGCCACATCATGGACAGTTAGCAGCGGGAGACTGTTACTTCCACATGACCTTCAGCTGTTTATCAGCTTTTTGTCAGTGCTGACTGTTGTGGAATTTTGTCTCGCTTGACCAATCAGGAGAGATGAAGAAAACTCAGAGACACCGATGACCTAAGTTGAAGTAGTTTATATAACATGGCCATGAAGGAACAACATAACAGTACAACTGTATGCACAGTGTAATGCCAAATCAATTCCTCCTGAACCTCCCCAATGTTCAGGTTATATCCACAGCTCATGAAGCACCCCTCTCATACATGGTTATCTGTTTAACAACAAATAGGTGGAAAGCTACTGCAGAGCTGCTCACCCCTGAGTTAGTGAGGAATAGAGCGTAAATGTGTACAAGACGGTCAGTCTGCTACCGGAGATAGATCGAAGACCATCCTATGAGTTTACATAAACAACAGCCTTGGTTTGTCAGAGATCTGTTTTGTAAGCATATCTACAGCTGCTTCGAACTGCTAAGTTTGCAAAGACCATGAGAGATATAAACTCATAGATCAAGAGGTCACTGTGCCCTCATCCATACATTATCGGGCCTGGTCTCCTAACCTTATATGGGGCACATACGGAATCTTATCCTCTGGGGGAGCCTTAGATTTTTTCTCCACATTCACAGTTAAAAAAAAAAAATGCAATTCATCAAAAACAGGCTGTGTTCTTGACCAAGTTCACCCTGACATGTGTAAATAGCAGTTTCATACGTCCTACCATTAGGAATCTGGGCCCAGTTGCATCCTGCCTGACATAAAATATGAAACTTTAAGGTATTGAGCGAGATTAAGATTTCTGTGTTAACAACCACTACCAAAAATCCCCATCGTAATTATCCATTTAGTCAATTAATGAGTCCTAAAAATCAGTTTTTCCTAAAAAATGCAGATAAGTCTGCCTACGGGGTGAGATTATTTACAGAAGTATGTTTTCATTGCAAATTAACTGGTTTTGCCTCATTCTTTCCTGGGTTTTCCAGATACCAACACTCATTTCTAAACCATACCTGAGTAAGAGGAAGCTGCATAGAAAAAATGTGGAATTAGTAGGTAAACTCTCAAGGATCATGTGTTGTTAGTTGTGTGTATAACTGTGTTTCTTCACCTTGGGGTCAATAATTCATATTTGGATATCAAGATGTGGCCTGTCTTCTTGTGTTTAAGTCTTTCTCAATCCAGGCCAAAGCCAGTTGAGCCTGTCACTGATCTACAGTAGCAGTAGTGAGTCTCGTTTCACAGGAACACAGGGCTGCTACTGACATGCCTGGAGGCTCCCACAGAAGTAACCAAGGTCACAAAGCCCCAGCCACAATACTGCTACTTCTCTCGGAGCAGCAGGCTAGCTGTCAGCCGCTGACACTCTCGGATGCTAACTCCCCTCTTGGGGGTCGAATCCCAACCCGGATCCCACTACTCCGGGCTTTGGAAGGGATGTCAGCTAGCAATGTGTCTTTGCTTCCCCTCTAAAATTCTGCACAATAAACACTGTTCATGCACTGATTGGAGTTAACCCAATGGGCTACCAAACCAGATTTGCCAATATGTGCCAAGTGTTGGGTCCTCGACCATCTGCTAATAGTTGAGAGGATCCCAAGGGACAATGTTAAGTAAACCTAAACCAGAGATCTGGATGTTGTTGTCTTGTCTCAGTAAGGAGACAAGCACTTTAAAGGTTGTACTGTTCTCCAGAGAGGGAGGTTAAGAGCAAGGCAGGGTGGATGTTTTCGGATTCAGAAGGGCGATAGAAGAAAGGCAGAGAGAAAGGGAGTTCTGGTGCTGCTACATGGAGAGTGTTTGCGTGCATTATCTCTCCACATTTTAATATCTTGAAGAAGGAGAGCCATCTGGAGCTTTTTAACCGCTTTGATTCTATCAAAGATGGACTCCAAATCTTCCTTTTTTTCTTTTCTGGAGAGTGTGGGAGACTTGTGTGATCATGATGCTGTTCCCAATTGTGAATGTGCGTGTTTTTCATCTTTGTGCAAGAGGGTTAGTGGGATGTGAGAGTGTTGCCTGATTCAAGTGAGACCTTGCCAGAGAATTTCTGCCCCCCATGTCCCTCCCGATTCCTCTCAATTTGTGAGTGTTTTTCTCATTCATCTGTGAAACCTTGACAGTGAATCTTTGCTCCACAGTCTCCGCGATGACCTCATCCCAGTCTCTTATCCTATCACAGCTTCACTAGCCCTTTTATCTTTATAGCAGTAATCCACCGAAGCCGCTTTGTTACTAGAGTGCCATGCACCAATCGCCAATGTTGTAGGAGAAACCTGAGCACTGCTCGTTTTTAAATACAGACTAGAGGAAAGCCCCAAAGCCATGTTACTGATGTTGCTTTCCTCTATGGATTGGCAAAAAAAGCCAGTGCTTTCATCAAATATGAATGAACATACAGCACAGCATTCAGACTTACAGACAGCGCCTACCCTGCTGAGCAACATCATTATGCTGAATATTTAACATACTATTTTCTTTTTTTTCTTTTTCGCTTACTTGAAGCTGGATCTAGGCCCAACATAGCTTTTCTCACAGTACTTCACTCTCTCCAGGTCTTGGAAATGTTTATGAATCAGCAGTGTGAAAACAACAAAAAAAAGAGTCCTTTCCAAATGGCCCCTCTGACCCAACCCATGTAGAGCACCTGCGGTGTTCGAGCTGTTTGCCTGACCACGGTATGAAAGAGGCCTGTGTTGGACAGTGGAGCCTGGGGACACTGGTGCCTGTGTCTGCCCGCGTTGATGTGTCTGTGTACTGGATGTGTTTACAGAGACGGGCTGAGAAACGCTGAGGAGGGCGTTGTGGAAACTGGAAAGAGAAAGTGAAGAAAGTTTTACTCTGGAGGGTGTGATGTCAGCACTCGATTGTATGATTTATACTCCCACCAATTTTATATTTGACACTTATGTGTCTCATGTAAGTTCTTGACTTAGATTTTTCTATATCTGCTTTTAGCTGATGCAATTTTATTCGCTGGTTATCTTTGCGCTCAAATCTCAAAGTCACACTATTATCTGCAGTATTATTTGCAATGTAGAGTGTATATATCCATATATACTATATACTGTGTATATACTATATACTGTACTATACCAGAGCCCAACCAATACTGGACTTTTTGGGCATTTACTGATATAAGAGGGTAAAAAAATCTAATATTGCTATATTGTCCAATACATATCTCCTAATTTTTAGAATTATTGATATCTTATCAATGACTACATGGACATACTCACAGATGTCGATAGACAGATGTATCGATGTATATCTGTTCTGCTATAAATATAAGAGCTGCAACAATTAGTCAATTTCAAAAAGAAAGAAAATGAATAGGCAACTATTTTTAAAGTGTATGATTACTAATCGTTAAACTGACTTCACTCATTTTAAAGCAAAAATGACTATATTTGCTGGTTGCAGCTTCTTAAGTGTTTGTGGGACTAAAGAAGCAATTTCACTTCAGCTCTGGGAAATTGTAATGAGCATTTCTCACAATTGTTTGACATTCTATGAAATATATGTAAGTATGTATACTGTGTGTGCGTATGTGTGTATCCACAGGAGATAGAGTAGGTGCACAATTTAGTCTTCTCACTAATAAGTCGATGAACTGCTTCCGCGACTTTCACCTGAAGCTTTATCGCTCTAGGCTGAGTTGTCACATCTGGCTCTCTTCCAGCACAGGCACTATGAAGTTGATTCTCAGCAGTCAATCTCAGCACCTACTTCAGTGTCTGTCTGACAGTAGGTACGGACTTTAAATTGAGGCATTGTCACAGTGCCTTTTAATCTTTTTTCATAGCTCATATCAAACCTCTATCGGTGGAAGGAATTTTAACACATCGTTTTTATGTGTGTCGCAGACATAATGGCGATGTTAAGTCCTCACCACTGGAAATTGATCCATAGATCTTGTTGCTATGGCAGACTAGCTGCAAATGCAAATGGATTTAGGGTGCAAAGATTACTGCCAAAGTCTTTGTCTGATCCTGATGTGTAATTCCTCACCCAGTCCAGCCTCATTGCCTCAGAGCCTTTGATTACCACCATGATTGTTATGTTTTGAGTAAATCTTTCTGTCACAGCAGGACACGGTGGCGTCATCCAACAGTATGTCAATAGAGGAGATGAGCAGTTCGTGAAGCTAACAGTGACTAGCTGTCCCAGTGTAGCATGCCTGCCAGGCTTTTTCCAAATGTTGTTGGCTACAGACCCTCATTCAGCTTGACTACAGCAGCAGCACACATCCAGTCCACCAGCCTCATCTCCTGCACTGGCAGACTGCAGTGCAGTCTAAACAGCCGTCATCTAATGCAGAGTCTGCTGGTGTCCACTAGGCATCACTGATGATTTTCACCACTCTCTTTTAACCCTTCATTGAAATCTGTTTTTTTGGAGGGAGGAAAAGTATAACCGCCTGGTGGAAGTACTCAAGCTGATGTAGTGAGTAGTTACAGCAGCCAAAGCTAAATTTAGCTGAGCTGAATAAGCACATGCTCTGTCACCTGGATGTTATTGTGTTAGAATGAAGGGTTTTTGTAATCCTCCAGAATATTTATATTATATTATATTATATTATATTATATTATATTATGATTTTGCTACTTGAGAGTACACTTGCATTATAACGTGTTTTTTTTACCTTCCCTCTGTCATAGTGTATTGACAGTTTTGTATTCTGGGTTTTGAACAACATAACGACTGCCCTTGTTTTTTGTCAGCTGGCAGGGGACCTTGCTGCCGGCTGGTCCTCTTGCTGGAATTACTGGCAGGCTCCGCAACTCCAAACAGTAGACTGATCAAGGAACCACTGACATGACTCTGAAAAAAAGCTCTGCTCCCTGACACTCACTGCACCACAATCTGTCCTCTCACCACTGGCTCTCCTTGATCTCAGTGTGATTCAGCTTGCACTCACCATATGGACTAACCTGCTTTTATTACAGTTAATCCTGCACTGTGGACCTGTGTGTGTTGTGAATATTCACGCAACCTAGGAAGATCAATGAAAAGATTCTTTACATAAATTCTGTTTGCATTGGACCCGGTATAGAGGCTAGTTTTGTATCTGGCTAATTCCCAGCAGATCTACCTCTAATTAGCTCTGATGTAAGTTAATGTGATGTAGCCTGCTGGTCATGTGCGTGTAGCAGCAACCACTGAGATAGAAAAGCCACTGCAGCCAGCTTAAGGCACAACACAGGAATAGTTGACTCTGTCAGTACACAGTTGTTACTTTAAAAGGCACAAATTAAAATCTAGTGGTATGAAGCTGTTGTCAGCGTGAAGCATGACGTATAAGACACAAATATATGACTGATTTTAAACCTGTTTTCACATCAGGGAAATTTGCGCATCAGGGACATCCCTATTCTCAATATTGTCGACCCTTTATTTAGAATACAAAGTGGCATCCTCTCATATTAAATGCCAGTGCTCTGCACATGCTGCAGTGAGCACCTGGTCTGGTGACACTGTGTCCTTGGCTGAAGAATTCACACACTTAACCCAGAACATCTCCCATTTTTAGACTTGAAACACAGCTCAAGTAGGGGACTTTCAGTGACAGCCAAACAGATGGCAGTAAAATGGTTTAAACACTAAGGACAAAAGATAAAGGGACATTGAACCTCTCATATCAAATATCTTAAAAGAAAGGTTAGTGACTCACACAGCTTCGATGACAAATAGCTGAAATGGTGCACATCTTCAGTGCATGTATGAGTGTCTTCATGATTCAGTTTCATATTTTCATGAGATCAGCTCTTGTATTTTGCTTTTTGTATTGTATTCTCCTTTTGAAACATGCAGCTCCTCATCTGTGATGCTTCAATTTATACTTTGTAAGAATGAACAAAATAGGAATGTAACAATGCCAACTCACTTAGATTAAAGTACATTACACATTGTAATGTGGTGTACATTCAGGTACACTGTATTTTTGTGCTGCAGACTGTGCAGCTTGAGGACACCTGGGTTGTTGGTGAGCGGAAAAACAGTTTTTTTGCTCCGTCATTTTTCCTGTCATTATTTTACTGTTGACCTAGAGATTTCGCATCTCTATCCTTCTACTGCTGCTGTGGTAGTAGAATCCCATTGGAGAAAGGCAGGCATGAATATTGTATATGCTTCACAGATAGGTATGTGTGCTACATCCTGGCTTTTTAATACCTTATCTTCATGCAGAAATATTGGCTATAGAAATCATTTTCGCTACAGCCTGAAGAAATTCTTCCATGGCCAAACAGTTGTCAGTTGCTGTAAGTCACTCGCTTAGGGATGTTTGTGATTAGCAGCTGCCAGGCTGAACTGTGCTGAATGTGCTGTTATGTTTATAGCCAAAGAAGGGAGTTTTTTGGTTTGTTTTTTTTTTTTGCATATTTGTGTTGTTTTACATGGTTTATCATAGTGCAGTTGTTGTTGGAGTTGTGGAGAGGCACTAGAGAACAGAGTAACATTTAATGGCATTTAGCGGTGAGGTCGTGGATTGTACCTACTGAGTACTCCTCCACTCACCCTCCCTTTGAGTGTGTAGCAGAACCTAATGTGGCCTAAATAGAGCCCCCTAAATTCTACACACCTTTAAGGAGAACTGGATGCCACAATTAAAAATGGCAGGTTATGAATTCCTATGGAAGTTGCTGACTGGGCGCATATGCCACAAAAAAGCCTCCGCAAGCTTCCATGTTTCTGGGCCATAATGATTAGGCACCAGCCTCCTTCTCCAGCCTAGCCAGTTTAGAGTATACATGCCTGGCTTCTTTTTGGCTCCCTACACATGAATACGGCAAAATATTGGAATCATACAGCTCTTATAGACTTTCTAACTGTTATTTTTTCTGAAAAATCATTTAAAGGTATTTTTTGACACTCAAAACTCTGTTCACCATTTTGCAGCAGCTAAACATAGAACTGCGTTAGTGAGTTTATTCACTGTTGTCTTCACAACACAGTGAGCTTCTCTCCAGAGATCAAAAATGCAGTTGTGGAGTTGTTCCAGAATACACTACACTGGCCGTGTTTGTTGTAATGAGAGATTATATCACTCAGTGCTCTCCAGTATGGCTTTGTTATGTGTTTCTGGATGATTTTGGAGCTCTGTGGGATAGACGCATAAGCTAAATCCAGTACAGCCAATACTTCAAAGTAGCTGCTTATTTTGGCCTTATCATTGGAATTGCTTATAAAAAATAAAACTGTTTTGTGCTTGTTAAATTCGGGACTTTTATTTTTAAATTCATAGTACATTCAGAACAGGCCCACCAGATTTGCATGTACATAGTAGAGTGTACTAATTCCTCATACTTTTAGGAGCGAGGCTGGCTTGTACTGACAGGATCAGTTTAGGGAATGGGCAGATGGGAGACAGGCCCACTCATGCTGCCCCTAAGTCTCCCCCGACTGCTAGGAGATATTACGCTCCATGTGTGATGATTAATAGGTCCTCAGGAGCAAGTTGTTTCAAATGGGGTAGAGACTTCTTGGGCACCAAAGAAGCAGCCAGTGATGAATGCAAAGCATGGGCTCCCTCACACCTGCAAGCGCATGCAGTCAGAGTTAGGCCCCTCAGGTGAATGATGGTGCCTACAACTGTGGTTCAGTTTGTACTCTGCTGGGTTAAAATGGGGAATCCTCACTGTGACCCAGATAAGCTGTTTGTTTAAGAGTTGTTAAAATGATTTATTATATTTCTGTCATAGCCCCATTGTTTTGGCTTTTACTGCTTTGGCTCAGTATGATCATCTCTCTTCATCCCAGGATCCCTAAAGGAGACCAGCACTGTGAAATGGCCTAGTTAGTTTGTCCTGGCCAGTTGAATAGCACACGCTTTTAGTATGGTATGGTGGTAGTGTTATGAAATGTTCTTTGTTACCATTTAAATATTTTATTCTCATTCTTATTTGTGTTTCTTTTTGCTCTCAATTATACCCTCTCAAGAGCAACCTTTTATCATATTTTGTCGGTGAAGCATATTTTAGAACGTACAGGTTTGCTGTTCTGTCTTCTCTCTTCTGTATATGCGCTCTGTCAGTACATTTGATTCTTGTTCTATTTGACAATCGCAAACTCTTGTCAACTAATCTCAACATACTCTGCTTGTCTTGCAGGTGAGCCGCGCAAGTTTGACCCAAACTTCAGAGGGCCTGTCCATAACAGGTACTCCAAACACTTCACACTATCACATTTGCTTTATAGTTATTGCATGTAAAAATGTAGCATCGTATGGAGAAATTCAAATTGTGTCTACGTGCAATTCACATTTAGTCACTGCATTACAAAGATGTTTACACACATTTGAGAGGCATTTTGTCATCGCTGAATTAATCACAATGAAACAAAAATCCATTCACCTGCACTGTATGAGAGTGGAGGCAGAACTCTCCAAAACAGATGTCCTTAAACATCAATTAATTCTCAATTCTATGTACATTTACATGTAAATAACACAAGGATAACATTTTATTTTTACATGTGTATTGATTTTGCCCATTGTATAATCTTTTTGGCACCCATCGCTGTCCGGGGCGCTGATAGATTGATCATTTGTCATGCTACGTTAATAAAGATCGAGGCCGTGTGCTGGCAGCTCTCTCCACTCTACCACACAGATCGATGGCCATAAGTCAAGCTGGTGGCTGGAGTTAGACCAATGACACACACTATTAACCAGACAGATACACCCAAAACAGATGTAGTCCACACATCACCTGGGCTATCGCAGGGAGATAGTGAACTATCTCCTATTTTTCAACCGGCAGCACAGTAGCACTTCTCCTAATGGACTGCAGTCGGCTATCTGCCTCATGAGGGCTACAATTCTGGATACATCACAGTAAGATTGAAAAACCCTGATGTAAAAAATGAAAAAAAAATAAATTATGGTGCTTCACAGATTAGATCATATACATTAAGATACATAGAAGTATGAACTTCAGGTTGAGGATTTTACCTCCAAATCTCAATTCATGCAATGTGGGGATAAAATAAAGTCTGCTTTTTGAGACAACGCACAATGAAAAGCAGAATTTTTGCAATAGAGCAAAACCTCTCGAGGGTCTCACCACAGGCTTTTCTTGATGATTTAGTCATTTTCTGCAGTAATGTAGGCTCTTATCTCTTTTATGTTCAATGTCAGACTGGCAGGCTGCTGTGAAGGCATGTTTCAGTCCTCCCGTGTCTCTTTATCCCACCCTCTCCAGCCCATTTCACTGCTACAGCTGGTTGAAGGCACCAAGGATACTTTGATGTGTCTGTGGCTCAGAGGCTTTTCTTAATGAGAACTGGGAGAGAACTGACTCTGTGGTCGTCTTGTTTTCATGCAAGCTCAATGACTAAATGAAGTTACCTTGTCTGTGGTTATTGAGCAGTCTTCTAAAGGCCAGACAGAAGCGGACACTGCATGGCGTTAATTCAAACTAAATATAATATACGGATATAAGCTGTGTCAAATATAAGACACAACTCTCTTGTCCTGTCACTGTGTGTGGTTCATTATAAATCTCAGTAAAGTAAATCTAAGACGGCTATTATCCACCACACTTGCGTAAATGTCTACCAAAGTAGTATAGAATGAAAGCAAATATTCCTAGAGTCTCCAACAAGTTTTAGTGTTATTAGTGGTGTTATTTCTGACAAACACACCTTGGGACTTAACAATGCAAATGGGCAATGAAGTTGTTCTGTCGTGCATACCTTTGTTGTTCTTTCTACATTGGCAAATTAAAAAAAAATCATTTTAAACAAGCTTGTGAAATTGTTATCAGCAAAATCAACCATATCATTGTACAACAGATCCAACCATCTAAAGGGAAAACAGTGTTTGGCATCTGTGTTAGCAGTGTATCTACTAAAGAAGAAAGACATAGGGAATGTATAGCTGATATGCACACGTAAAAAATCTTTTAGTTATCGCAAAGCATATTATCATCACAATACTGAACTGCATACCGTGCAGGCACATAAGATGTGCACATAAAACAATTTTAACTGCAAATCAGGTGCCCTCAGCCACCACAGCATGTGTGACAACTTACCTAAAGGAGCTTTGCGTTCAAGCAGGGTACTTGAACTAATGTCCCTCTTTGCTGTCTTGACCATGATATATACCCCGTTTGTGTGCAAATCTGGCCCTCCAAATATTACTTCCTGTTAAATGTCTGTGACAAAGCAGGGACAGGCTGCAGATTCGCACCACAATGGAACCCATGCTACTCTGTGGCATTGCTGCCATCTGTGTCACCTTGGCTCCTGCTGAAAATCAGCCTTGCAAATATGACACTGACACAAAAGTTTCTTATTGCACTGACAGAGCTTCCAGTGCTGATTTCTTTTGTTTGTTTCTTTAAAGCAGCACTGCCTGCAAGTACAGTACACAAGCAGGGGGATGCTTTGCTCCCTGTGAAAGTATGTGTAAGTGACATCTGAGGAGATCTGAAGTTTGGGAGTGAGGCCAGGTTGGGGTCCGAATAGATTTGCGGTTTGACTGTATTTTTGGATCTGATCTGGGCCATGTGGCCTGCTTTCCTGAGATAAGACAACAAAGCAGAATTGTTTTCACTCGCCTCACTTTGTCAGCTTGTCTTCACCACTCACCGATGCTTCAAAGGTGACTTTGTACTGCAGGAGCACTGTGGTGCTGTGTTTGCACTTTGTCTTAATAATGCAGTCGTGTCTATATGAGGGAGTTGAGGGAAACAAGACAGATCTACAGTAACAGTCACATTACGTTGGAGGAGAGGCAAGGTCGTCTTCAGACTCCCACCCCTCACACTCCCCTCTTTTAATCACCTATGATGTGTGGCTGAGTGATGGCTAACTTATCTACCAGCTAAAGGAAGGGGAGGGATTCGAAGACGAGTAATGAAACCATTGCCATGGCAACCCCGACAGCTCTTCCATTTATTCTTCTTTGAATGAAATGAAATGGTGCTCCCTTGTCTCTCTTTGTTAATAATATGCACAATATCAGCATCAGCTTTGGAGGTAGTGCAGCAGTTTGTCTTTGTGCTCCTTATATTCAATCTCAGTGTGAAACTGTCTTCACCAGGCAGAGCTGTGCCCACTTTAACTCCATTTGACGCTCTGTTATCTCCAGAAAATAATTGCTATGCTTTCCAAAAAATAGCTTACACCTTGATATGTGTCACAAGTCTCTAAGTTTATTTCTCATGGCAGTCAGCTGCTCCTCTGTCATCCAGTGTCATCTGTTGGATGTTTCAGCTTATGTTGGGATGTTGCCTGAAGATACAGAGCAGATGGCGTGTGGGTCATACTATTATAATCAGCTCCAAATGTGCTCCCCAGGTTAGGAGTAGAGATTTCGCAATTTGACTTCGCTGGTATCTAAAGTCTTAACGTAATTCGGAAAGGAGGGGTGATAATGGAGTCATCTTATTCTGAAATAAGAAACAAGGAGTAGTAGCAGACCTGTTGGGACAAAAAAGATTTGCAGTCCTTGATATTGCTAAATTCAGCAAACCAATCTACCAGAGAAGCCTGTTAACATAGATTTATACTGCAGTTATTAATGCAGTATCATTAAAAAAAAAATAGCAGGTCTTAATTGCAGCTGCACTTGAAAACAGTCCAGAATAATTTGCAGTGTAAGCTTAAATTACACGATTGACCCTAAATCTAAGGGGCTACACGGAGCATACAGTCTAATTAGTCGTGTTTGTTTCTTGTTTGCATCTTAATGTAAATTCATTAATGTCTATTTAAGCTGTTCTTTATATAAGTTGATCCTCAGCTGATATCCTCTGTGTGCATCAGTGCTCTAGTCTTCTGGGGGATTATTGTGACGCCTGTATAGAACCATGTAACCATACTGCATACAAAACAAGGACAATCTATTCCTTAAAGAACTACAGAGGAAACGCTGTCACATCTCTGAGCTCGGGCCTCCTTTTGACGTTGGCCTTGCTCCTCAGGATGAAAGAAGAGAACCGTTGAAAGCTGGAGGAGATGAGGCTCTCAAGCCAGTTTGTGTAGTGTGTGTTGTAGGGTGAGGCTGCATATGTCCCTTGTATTGAACTGCTGAGCACAGTGGATTGAACTTGGCTTTATTTGAGGCTGGGCTCAGTGCTCATCGTCTGAATAGTTTTGAAAGAAGGGGCTGGACTGACAGCTTCTCTCGGCATGGAAAGAAGGAGAAGAAAGCTTGTTCTGGGAGACCGACAGTGAGACGGTGAAGAAAGTCTCAGAGAGAGAGACAGAGACTCTGCTTTAAACTAGCAGCAGAGGCAGTCTTCAAATAGCTGCTTCTGTGCCTGTGGGACAGTTAACTCGAGAGGGAGGGAGGATTCAGGGTCTCATTAGAAAGTCAGTAGAGCTCCCCTTCAGTTTCTCTAAAAACACAGTATACAGATGACACCTTGTCATGCCTGGTAGCAAGTACTGCACCCAGATATAGAGCTCACACTCACCTGCCCTGCAGCAGCAATGTCATGATTACCAACAAGACATGGTTTAACACACAAAACACTTTTCTATTGTCCTCAAGATGATACAGAATCCAAATTCCCCTGGGGGATGCATTAATACATTTAATTGCTCAGTGAGCAGCCATTCATAACTAAAGTTAATTTCCTCTTGCAATCTTGGTTTTCCCATGTCTCACGTTTGTTTTTTACGCATTTTGTTTTTTTGTGTTTTTTTCCCAGGAGCTGCACTGATGTGGTTTGCTGTGTTATTTTCATCATCGTCATCCTCGGCTACATCGCTCTGGGTACAGTTGGTGAGTTTGACACATTGCTGCTGATTACATCACACAAAGTTTCATAATGACACAAATCCGCACATGAAGAACAGTGGTGATATGTTCTGGTTGTGGCCTGGAAGTGCGAATTGCTCACTCACTCCCACTCTGCCTCGGTGTACGGAGCAAATCGTCTAGCTGCTGGAAGGAGTGGAAAGGTGAAAAGTGACAACAGTTTACCACAAAACAAAATGGCCCTGCTCCTCTCCACAGGGTGCACAGACACTTAAGTAGGAAAACCATCTGTGTGTTGTTTTCTTGTTATTCATAATTTCATGATGGGTGATTCAACAAAATGTCTGATTGTTCAACATGTGGGGGAGTTGAGAAATGTAGCTCCCCCAGAGAATGGGCTATTCTTTTATTAAGTGGGAGTTTCACCACCACACGCAACTTGTATGGCTCACTCTGTTCTGATGTCCCTGACGAGGTTTTTGACTATATGGCCAGTGATTCCCTGAGGCCCTCATTTCATTCAAATTTCCTTGGAGCCATTTAATTCACTCCATCACACTCGAGTGAACTAAAGTCTACTTTGTCCAGCTGACTGTGGCCATGCAGTCTTCTAAATCTCCCCATCAGCTCTTCTTTCTTTCTTGCTCTTTACACTTTTCTCATTCTCCCCTCTTTCTTTAAGTTTCCCCTTGTTAAATGTTCTCCCTTTGTGTCTTTCTGCCTTTCATCCTGTCTTACATTGTTGTCCTCTTTAATCCCTTCCCATATAAATGCATATTCTCTTTTATCCAGCACACCTGACTGCACATGTCTTTTCTCCCTCTTTTAAGCACAAGTATGATATACATCTTAAATTAGGGTGAAATGAATGTCCCAATGCTGTGTCACCAAGTGCTGTCCTGTGCCAGCTCGTTGTCAGTGGGGTCACGTCTCTATCTTGGCATGGTACATGGAAAGGACTTACTGTTTCCCGATAATTTAAAAGGAGCAGAGGGCATGACAATGGATGTGACTTGAAATAAACACTGACTTGACTGTAATCAGCTGAAGAATTTAGTGTTCTTTTCGGTTTCGTCATCCTTGTTGTGTCCAACACTCGTAGGAGCCTGTGTTGTCTCACAGTCAGTGCAACCCTTCATTGACTGGCAAGGTGAAAGGCCTTAACGCTGTGTTGTTCATGTTGGGCAAATAAGAATTGCTTCGTAAATTGAATTTCAGGGTTACAGCTACTCCTGCCTGGAGAGAAAGAACCAAGCAAATTAAACTGGATTGATTTTGTGTTTTGTTTTTCTATGTGTGTGGATGTTGCTTCTTAATTGAAATGAATACATGCAATAATTTCCAATGCTTTTAATTGTGCTTTTTTTTTTATCCTTGGTTAATTGACAGAGAGGCAAACATGGAAAAATAAAGGAATACTATTGATTTAGACAGGAGTAATAGTACAATGCTTTTAGGTAGCTGAATGTTTTCTCTGTTACATAAAGAGACAAGCTCTCCCATGTGTAATTTAGAGCCACAGAGAATCTTAAAAGGAAGGTAATGTGTTGTGTTTGTGTACCTTAGTTGGTTGAGTAAGGCAGTATCTGTCTAGAATGGCTACACATGTTGAAGTTTGTGCAGTTCAAAAGAGACTCTGTTGTGCTATGTTTCAGCCTGGATCCATGGCGACCCCAGGAAGGTCGTCTATCCAACCGACAGCCACGGTCAGTTCTGTGGCCACCAGAACACCCCCAATGCGTGAGTGGAAAAATCATCCGTTCTTAAATTGTTCCTCAATTCGTCTGTCAGCTTTCCATTGTTATCTTTACACTCACAAAAGACTTCGACCACAATACATGGAAATGAGTTGTGATTAATTATGGCAGGCACGGTACACTCTCTCACTCTCTCTCTGATCTGTGTGTGTGTGTGTGCGTGCTTAAATGCTTGCTGATAAAACATTGCAGAGTAATGCACTGATTTCTCAATCTTGTAAAGCCTTCTAAATAATCAGACCTCTCTCTCTCTCTGTCTTCCTTGTTTGTCTCCACAGACACAAAGCCATACTATTCTACTTCAACATGTTGAAATGTGCCAATCCTGCAGTTTTAATTAACCTCCAGTGCCCTACAACCCAGGTAAGAGTCTGAGTGATGCCACCTCCAGCAGCACATTCTTACACTGCTTTACGTTGCCCTCCAACTTTTCCTCCACGCTTGATTATGCAAGATTGATGGGCTTTCTTATTAAGAGGATGCGTTGTCTCTTGCAGCTCTGTGTCTCCAAGTGCCCTGACAGATTTGCAACTCTCCTGGATGCGTGGAATACCAAAAACTGGGAATATTACAGGCAATTCTGCAAGCCGGGCTTCGAGATTGGCAGCAAGGTGAGAGCAAGTGGTTAGAGGTCTGTTTTGCCTTCTTGCAAACTAGATGATGTTTAGATTTTTATAGAGCCCCGTGTCTTAATTACAAAAGTTTACACATTCTTCGTTTTGTTGTAGATGCACATTTGATCAAACATGAGTCTGAAGAGAGACAAGAACGTCATGCCTAGTGTAGCTTTCAGACATCCTCAGATTTCACCAGTCATTATAATGAAGAGCTCATTTGAATGTGCTTTGAGAGACAGGCGGAAGTGAGCTGGCGGTGCACTGATGCACATCACAGCCCTCTTCTGTCGGCTGGCAGCAGCTCAGTGACGTTGGCGAGATGGTGTGTAAGAATCAGAGTGAGGTGGCGTGTGGGAGCACCTAACAGCTCTGTCAAACAGTTTGAACAGAAATACTGATTTCCCTTACGACATCATCGAGCGTGACAGGGTTACATCAGACAGGATTCACTCCAACTCACTGTCACATCTGACTTCTTGGTGTTGTGCGGGAATAATGATATAAATGATACCAACGCTATAGTCACTGACAATGAAATCGTGCTGAAGCAAGATTTGTCTGTGACGCTGTTCTGAAAATAAGAACTATTTTGTATTTGTAAAAATGTGACTGATACAAATAATTTGTTTGATGAGAATAAACTTATAACACATTTTTATGGAAACAATCCAAAGCAATTGCTGCTTAAAAATGTATGTATTTATATCTTTAAAGGCTGTTTTCTAAAAAAAAAAAAAAATTCTCATATTCTGAACCAGAAATCGCTACTTCAGTAGCACTTACATAGACCAAAGTTTCCAGTTTTGCTCCTACCTATATAATCATATATAATTTGTAGCCTTATTTATGCATTTTTATTCTTTTACTCTAATGTGTCAACCAGATGGATCAAGAATTTTGCATCTAGCTTGACTTGGCTATCAAATGTTCAGATTTCTGTTCTGCATAGTTAAACATTCAATTTGAAAAAAAGTTGTAATACAAAGGCTAATTGTCTTGATGTAAGTAATCAACTGGGGAAGTTTCATGGTGATATTTATCAGTTAAAATTTTTACCCCGTTCACATGTAGTGTCTCCTCAATCAGTGTTCTCCCTAACACAAAATACAAACAAAAACAGGATTCTCCGCGCGTCTTCCAGGAAAATGCGGCTGAATCAGGTGCTTCTCAGCTTGAGGAAAGCAAACCTTAAAAGAAAGTAGGGGGACTGGAGCACACTGATACATTTGCAGCCTTTAATTGTGCAAACAAGCTATTGTTTCGCCACACAGAATACTGTGTCATATTGTTTTCAGTGAATTGAATCATCATCTTCCCTTTCAGTCAGCTACAGAAGTCATACGAGATGAAGACTGCCCATCTATGATCGTGCCAAGCAGACCTTGTAAGTATATCTGAGTAAGTGTAAACGCAATAACCCGCAAAAGATCATTATTTGTTTGCCGAGGCCCTAAAGACATGAACAAAATGTTTAAAAATGTGTTTCAGTCCTTCAGCGGTGCTTCCCCGATTTCATTACGAGAAATGGAATTTTGACTGTAGCCAATCAGACCCTCTTCAAAGACGGACACAACAATGAGAGAAGTGTCAGCGACCTCAGAGAAGCTGCCAAGTAAGACCTGCCGCCCTGCAACGTTAATATTTATCCTTGGTGTTTGACCAGAAAACTTGCATTTGTTTGATTGAGAATCGGCATTCCTGCTGTAGTAAAGAAAATTGCATTAATCTACTCTGTAAAGTGAAGTGTTTTAAAACTGTTATACTGTCAATAGGGCTGCCAACTCTGAACCCAAAGAGTTCTGGAAAGATATTACGGGGTAGGACAAGTTGACAAATGATTCCCAGGAATGTGTCCAACCACATTCGACCATTTGCATGTTTATTGCATGAAAATACAGCTTACCCGCAAGGTCATGAGTAGAACTTTAGTGGCACCTACAAACTCATAACAACTGCTGTGTGACTCTACGCTATCAACATGTTAAATGACATGGAAATTTCGATAAGCAGAGAAATCATGTATTTATACCAATGGGCTGATGTTCTAAACATACATGATTCTGTGTTTGCTGTGATCAACTTTTGTTTGTTACTCAGAAAATGTAATGTGCTTTAATGCTTTTTCTTCTTGTAGCCAAGTAACTGCCGTGCAGCAAGGAGTGGAAAGGTTTTAAAAAATGATTTATTTCAGCTTTTTTAACTTTGCCTCCACTTTAGCCACTAGCTTTGTGTAGACTAACCTTCCCACTCGTGCTCTTCAGCGTGATGAATCTGCTCCTGTGTCCCTCCACCTGCAACAGTGGACAGGAATTAGGACAGATTGACACAACTGTCTGTGGCAAATATCAACTTCCAAACATTAAGTCATCTGCTACAACTGTATGTGAATGGCTGTGCATTGTGTCAAATAGAATAGGGAGTGGTGTAGTGCCCCCTGGTGGTGTGTAGGTCTGCTCCCTTAATACAGATACATGGATAGATGAGAATGCAAGTTTGTGTAACAGTGCTGGGTATGAGCCAAGTCCTTGCCAGTGACAGGGTTTCAGTGACCTTTAGGGAGCTAAATTGGAGCTCTCCATCATTTTTTTTTTTTTTAGCTTGTAGTGTTCTGTTTGCCCCATAGCAATGTTAGCTTGTCCTCTGTCCCTCATCTGTCTGTACTTTGGAGATTTATCTGAGTCATAGAGCAGTGTGTCTGGAAAGGTGTCAGGGAAAAGTTAAGATTTCCTGTCAGATTTCTTGTCATTTTGAGGTGTCAAACAGTTTTTTCAATTGAAGATGAATTTAGGTGACACGTAAAACCCATTAAACCCGTTATTTATCCAAAGAGTTGCCTATACTGTGACCAGAAATAACATCCATGCTCCTCTGTATCATTCAGTAACACACTGCTAAACCATTTGCAGCCATACTGAAGAAATCATTGCTCAGTAGTGCTTCAGTAACACTAATGCTGTTTAGTGGCTCTTTTAATATGAAACTGAAATATTTTCCCTCTCATAACCTGATAAGTAGGTCTCAAAGCTGAGAATATCAAAAGCATTTTGAAACTGTATTCATCTTCAGTGACAGTGAAGATAAATAGTGTCAAAATGTTTTTTGAGAAACCTTAGTAACTAAAATATTGCAGGCAGAAGCACAAACATGCCACAGCCCCTCTGTGTCCTTATTAACGTTCCTTTTTGTCACCTCTTCTCTTTCCCACTTTTTCCTCATCTCCCCTTGTTTCTCCCTCTCAGAGGTTTGGCCAGTCTGCTCAATGCCAAAGAAGTTGGCATGAAGATCTTTGAGGATTATGCAAATTCCTGGGACTGGATCCTAATGTGAGAATATTTTTTTATGTTTTCGTGGATTATAGTGGCTGTCTGTGGGTGGAGAATCCAGTGAAATTAAAGACAAAACTGATGAAAACCCCTGTAACTCTTAACACACAAGTGGTTCCCACTGTCTCTCCTGCTTGAGGCTTAAGACTGATGGAATTTGCAACAGTTGATCTGATAAATTATTATTTACAGATCATTTAACTAAATGGATTATTAAGCCTAAGCTAATTTTGTTACTGGTCAAATTTGGGTCGGTTTCCAGTATGCATGTGTTTATGTCATTGCAGTGGTCTGGTGATAACCATGGTGGTCAGTCTGCTTTTTATCCTGCTGCTGCGCTTCACTGCTAGCGTGCTCCTGTGGCTCACTATCTTCGGTGTCTTTGGTGCGCTCAACTACGGTGAGTGTGCACCTCAGACAGTAACGCACATTGCCAGTAGCTCCTGTATACATGTTGGAGATGCTGCCCACGTTTTTATATTACACTTCTGTGCCGGCGATAGCCATGTCCGGAGGCATTATGTGTACAACCGTACATCCCATTCGTGTGAACGTGATGTGTCAGAAACGCCTTGAGGGAATTTCTTCATAATTGGAAGAAATGTGAAATTGCACTCTAGATTTGAGTGGTCAAAGGTCGAGGTCACTCACAGAACACAGTTTTGACAATTACTCAACAATTCATAAAAGTTTGACCCCAAAAAATTACATAAAGTATCTAATAGGATAAAATAATCAAGTGATGACCTTTAAAAGGTCAAAGGTCAACCTTACTGTGACATCATAATAATTTGCAAAAAAGGTCCTGGCCATTATTCAGTGCCGTTGCTCAGGAACAGCTACATGACTGGTACATGGAGGCATACAACTGCGATGCAGCAATATTAGTGTACATTTGACTTTCTCATCTGTGAGCAGTTCTTTTATAATGGATAAGATAAGATTTAGTTTTTTCTTGCGTTGTTGCATCCTTTTCTGGCTCTTATTCTCTCTCTCTCTGTGTCTCTCAGGTATCTGGCACTGCTACTGGGAGTATGACACCCTGACCGGGAAGCCTGGTGCTGATGTCACCATCTCGGATATCGGCCTCCACACAGACTTCAGCATTTACCTTCAGCTCAGCCAAACGTGGCTCGTCTTCAGTACGTCGTCATCCACTACTATACCTTCACGCTTGAATGCTAAAGTGACATGTTAAAACATATGTGCCGTATGTGCATTGACTAATAATTAAACAAATTTGTTTCGTAGTGATCTCACTTTCTGTGATTGAGGTCATCCTTTTCATTATGGTGATATTTCTGAGGATGAGGCTGCGCATTGCTATTGCATTACTGGAGGAGGGAAGCAAGTAAGTATGGACAAAAAGCTCTGTTGTCTCCCTTAAAATTAAACGGTGTGTTTGACTCCTTTGAATCGTACATGTGACACACAATTGAGAACGATGTTCGATCTATCTTGTTTTTAGGGCCATCAGCCACATCATGACCACCCTCTTCTACCCTATTATTACCTTTTTCCTTCTGGCCATCTGCATCGCTTACTGGGCTGTCATAGCAGTGTATCCTTCCTACTGCATCTCACTGATGAGCTGTTTTATCCAGAGAAGTACAGGAGTTCTGCAGCTTCTATAAAGCTTTTGTGAATGAGATGACTTTGTGTAAGTAGCCTGTAGCTAAAGTATTAAAAGAAAACTGACTATATTTTATCAGTAGTCAGTGATTGTTGTGTGGAAGACATTTCCCTTTCCCTTAACTAGTTTGCCCTCAGCTTCTTAGCATCATCCGGTAATGCAGTCTACAAGGTCACACCTACTGATGATACATGCATGTATGCCAACCTCACATGCAGGCCAAAGGTTAGTCCACCACTCTGTTACACAATGACGTGCATTCGATGATGAAATTGTTTTCAGAAAAATTCTAGTGTCCCTGATTTTTTGTTTTCATAACTGCGTCATTTATTTGCCACTTCATCACACTCTCAGATGTTATCTGTCAGAGCAAATGTAATAGCTTCTTCTTATTGCCTACAAGTAATATCTCGTAGCTGTGTTTATAATGTAAATAGAGTTCATAATAGTGGCTGACAGCTATGGCGGCTTATTTGACAGATGTTATTTATCAACCGGCCTGCCCTCCCCGGTTTGTGTACGGTAATGTGAGCATCTGAAATGCTGCCTGGCCACACAACTTTTAATAAATGCAGGATTACCTGGAAGCCAAAAATGAGGAAATGATTCATTAATATGCAAAAAACTAAAGTAGAGTGTCAGAAAAAGCCAAGAAGTTGTGTTTTTATGTGGTTGAGTAGTTTTAAGTGTAACAGAACCATTAAAGCAAGCATTACATGACATCTCTCTGTTGCTTTCTTTCAGATCTTCAGTCAGACCAATATTACCAAAGTTTGCCCCGGAGCACAATGCTTGTTCGCCTTCTATGGTGGGGAGAGTGTGTACCACCGTTATATCCTAGTCCTGCATCTGTGTAACCTGTTCGCGTTCCTCTGGCTGGTCAACTTTACCATCGCGTTGGGCCAGTGCACTCTGGCTGGGGCCTTCGCATCCTACTACTGGGCCCTGAAGAAGCCAAACGACATCCCTGCCTGCCCGCTCTACTCCTCTTTCAGTAGGGCCATACGGTAAGGAGCTGTAACAAGCCAGTCACGTTTATTGTGTACAGTTAATATGCCAAGTTCTGTACAATGTTTTTTTACCCTTAAAATCCCCCAAATTTGAGACTGAACCTGCTTGCCTTGTCAATAACAAATTAAGATATTTTTCCTTATAGAAGCATCTTTTGAATATACACAAATGTTCAAACGCCTTTATTCCTTTTTGTTTCTTGCGTCACAGTTACCACACAGGTTCTCTCGCCTTTGGTTCTCTTATACTCGCTTTGGTACAGATGGTCCGAATTGTTCTCGAGTACCTGGATCACAAACTCAGAGGTAAGATGTGACTCTTTAGAACTCCAATTTTCCCACTCTAACACAATTGGATGATTATTTCAAAAGAGGTGTTGATGATCGACGGTGTGTTCCCAGGTTCTCAAAATGCATGCGCTCGGTTCCTGTTTTGCTGCCTCAAATGCTGCTTCTATTGCCTGGAACGTTTCATCAAGTTTATAAACAGAAATGCATACATTATGGTGAGTTAAGAAACAACTGTTTGGCTATACTTTGAACTAAATGTTTGCAATCTGTTGGCAGTTCGGCTGTTCGACTCTACCAAACACTGTTTATTCTCACTTACAGATAGCAATATATGGAAAGAGCTTCTGCACCTCTTCAAAGGATTCTTTCTGCCTCTTGATGAGGAATATTATTCGGTAAGAAATTTCTAAAATCTGTCAGATCCACGCATCTAAGAAGGGTTAGTGTTCAAATTATGGCTCCTGAGATACACTCTCAGTATGGCTAAGCATACCATAAAGTCAATTTTTTTTCCATTTAGATAGGTAAAATGTTTTTTTGTTTTTTTTTTTACTCAGTTAATATTCCAGGCTGACAAAATAAAAGCAATTATTTTGAAACAATCAAGAATTGAGTGTTTTAAAAAGTATTTGTCCTTAATGCCCCCCTAGCCATCTTGTATTTAATGCTGTTTGTACTTTCATAGATCTCTCCTCAGTCTGTGTCGCAGTGCGTGACAATGCCCCCACTGTTCACTGGCTTTTCTCTTCCTCCTCTGTAGGGTGGCTGTCCTGGACAAGGTGACAGACTTTCTGCTCTTCCTTGGAAAACTGCTTATTTCAGGAAGTGTCGGTGAGTTTCACGTCAACCGCAGCCTGCGAAGTGGCATCAACAGGGACGCAGATGAAGAAGTGCAGAAGAGACAGGATGAGACATCCTCCTGAATATTAAGATGATGATGAATCTTCTCAGTCCCAGTTATTTTCGCCTCGCACATACTCTGCCTCCACTCAGTTTGCGTCATTAAAGGTTTAGATTTGCTGTTGCTCAGGTCTTTGAAAATAATCAGATCTCTTAGATCACATTTTAGAAAGCCTTAAATTCAGTTTAGTTTATAAGATCTTAATTTAAACATTAATCCAACTGTATCCTAGTAGTTACCCTTTTCTGTGCAAATAAGTATTGAGCTACTTGTACCAAAGTAAGTCTTCTGGAGCCCCATAATTAAATATGTTGTTTCTGATGACATGATGGTTAAAGGTGTTGTATTTCTGCTACTGTGGCCTTAGTATGTGATTGTTATTTGCACCCTGTGATGTGTCCCCCGTTTTTCTCATCTCTGCTATCAATTTGTACATTTATTTATTTATTTTGATCTTTTCCAGGTGTTCTCGCATTTTTCTTCTTCACACGTAAAATACCAGTCATTCAAGAGGAGGTACCATCCCTAAATTACTTCTGGGTCCCCCTTCTGGTAAGAAATTCAAATACGGGCTATTTAATGAGTACATGTACCAGCAATAACAGCAGAGCCTAAATCAACATTCTTGCAAGTTGAGATATGTTTGTATTCTGACTTGGGCGATTCACTGTGCTCACAAGAGATGAAAAAATTCAAGTGAAACTGGAGCATTAGTGTGGAAAATGTATGATATGAAAATTCACTTTGAATCACATAATGTACTGTACATATTTTATATGTAGCTCGTTTTATGCCTTTACATTTGTCACATTTTTGCAAGGATGGTACTGATTGGCCCAGTTAGTGAGATCTGATTTCTTCCCTCATCCTCTATAACACCATGTCTAACAGCTGTCTCTGGTACAGAAAGAACACTCAGTTCTTCAAGATCAGATTACTTTACGAGTTAATTAGTTGGTGAAGGATTTATGACTCGCAGGTCATGTTGATTTTACTGTTTTTGGTTTTGTTGGTATGCAGATTTTTGTGGTCACATAATAAAACAGTCATGCAGAGTAAATCTTGGTTATATAACCCACTGATGGCAACCTATTGATTCTTTCAGACGGTGATATTTGGATCATACATGATTGCACATGGCTTTTTTAACGTCTACGCCATGTGTGTGGACACATTGTTCCTGTGCTTTTGTAAGTATTAAGTTAAGTACTTTACATGACAACGTGTGTTGAGTATTTCTATGATGGTTAAAGATTAAAATTCATGTGGCCTGTCAGCAGTTGAATCTAAGTCTTTCCTTCTTTAAAACAGCCTCTAAATGTAAAACTGATTCCAGCTTACTCTTTAATTCCTGCATGACCTTCTTGACATTTTTTCCCTACTAAGCCTTTGCTTTTTCCTTTCTCTTTCTGCCTGTCGCTCTGCACACTGTCTGCTCTTCCTGCTCTTCCTCTCCTGTGCTGGGACCTGGTCTCAGGTGAAGACCTGGAGAGGAATGACGGGTCTTCCTCCAGGCCCTACTACATGTCTCCCGGCCTGCACAAGATCCTACGCAAAGTAGAGGAGGGTGCAACACTAGGCACTGCCTCCTGAGCAATGTGCAGCCATTTTACTGAACTGCTGACTCTCTCACTCACTTCTCCATATCTACTCTATGTGTGTGGGGGGGTCTGGACGTTTGAGAGCAAGTACTGTAGGGCTAAACATCAAATACCGGATGCATCCCAGCCTGGTCAGGGATGGCGTGGACATGAAAGGACATGCTTGTATGTCAGTTCTTCACAGAAAAGGCATGGGGGACTAGAAAAAGACCTCTGTTTACTTCCTCTCTTGAGCCAACTCAGATACTTGCCTTTTTTTCTGTCACACTTTTGTTCTTCTTTCTTTTTTTTCTTCTTCTCTGTATTCTCTGCTGACCTCTGCCTTACTGAGAGGGTACGTGTCAAACTCGGCAGGACAGACGCACAGGCTGAGATGAATATGATGGAAGCGTTTTTACCCAAACAAACATGAGGACCTTAACATGTACAGATGCCACTGATGGACTACGGCATAAGGCATCACTATGAAACAGTGGTGGACTTATGGGGCACCCTCTTGTCGCACTTTGGTCTTCTAGTGTAAAAGTGTATGCACTTTCACATATGGGAAAAGAACCATGTGATTAATTTCTTTTGTCAAGCATGATTATTTTGCTGGCTGTTGATGTTTACCATTTGGTTTTATAGGTTTGTTTTGATCCACCTATTTATACTAACACAAACACACAGATCCAAAAATGGTGTGTAATCCTGCACTTAGCAAAACAGGTTTCTCATATTTTACATCATTTATATATATATAAAAAAAAAAAAGAATGAAAAAAAAGAGAAGTCACAATCATTTCAAAGTTTCCATTATGGTCATAGATGTACTGTAAACCAGACAGAGACTTTTGTGGGAGGTCAAGACTTCAAAAGATATTTTATGATTTTTTCAAATTTTTCTTTTGCTTAAGATTTGAACAGAACCTGACCGTTTTCAGGAAACTTCTGAATGCAGCCACTAGTTTATGTGCCTAGTTGTGAAAAAAAAAAGAAAAAAAAAAGATGTTCCTCTTACTCTGTGGTTTTAGACCTAACACCAGGAACCTTTTTGCGATACAGTTTATATAAGGATGTCAAAGCCATTTTTGGTAAATTTTTTATTGGATGGTTCAGATGTAGTGCTGTTTTAATACTAAGTATAATACACACATCTGTCTGGAGGTTATTCAGTGTTCTTTTTGTATAGGAGAATTTTTTTTATCAATGAAATCCAATGAAAATGTGAATCCTTTTTTTGAATAAACATAAATGGTTTATGTATTGTCCAGTGCATTTTCAAAGTACCTTGCTTGTGGTTTTAAATTTGGTGGCCTAACAATCGAGGTGCTAAGTGATTCTCTCAGCTGTGATCTCAGTTTGTAACATCTTGCTACTGCTGCCTCCTAGTGTGGGATCTGGAGGTGAATGACGGCTCTGCTGAACGGCCCTTCTACATGAGGAGACGCTTGCGGCATCTCCTGAGCAAGAAGAATGTCCAGAATACGGGCAGAGAAAAGAGATGAGATGAAAGGTGGGGGACGGACAAAGACTGAAGTTCATTTACCAAAGCTTGGTACAAGCCCATGAGGCAGTAAGCATTTTGCCAAATATAATTAAGTGTACACAGGTTGCAGCTGTACACTATAATGGACACACCGTAGATAATCAACACTAATAAGTGACAGTTTTTTGGTATTTAACTTGTTAACTGTTAAGGTCAGTTTGTTTGTTTGTTTTTAAAAAAAAAAAAAAAGGTTTATTTTTTATGGTGTACAAGGTCACACCAAGTTCTTGTAAATAGTTTTAATAATATAATTTGTTGTCATGTTTTATAGCCACAGTCATACTACACTACACAGTAAGTTTCTATGGGAACAAGTGATTTCTTTCTTTATTGAGATTGTGGTAAACATGAGCCGTTTTGGCTCTTAAGCTCTTGTAGTTACCAGTGTTCACCACTTGGTGGTGCCATTAGTCACCAGACATCTTCTATGTACTGTCGATGAGGTGTGAATGCACTGCTCATTGGACTCTTTTTTTGCCATGAAATGGTCGAACGCTAGCTCATCTGTGTATTGTGTCATCACAGTTTTTGACCTCACATTGTCTCACATTGAGAAACATGTCTGCCAGTTAGTGTCCACTGTTTTCATATTTAACTGGCAAGGACAAGACGGCACAGGAGTTCAAAGCTTCACTCTTGAAGTGCCGTTTTGCTTTTGGCATAGCCACACAAGTGTTTAATCGTATCTTGCAGCTACATAGTTTACATTTGAAGATGTTTGTCTGTTTTTTTTTTTTTTTAAAGGACTTAAAGGGATAGTCCGCAGCCAGAGATGTATGTTAAGTGTAGGGATAAAGGTGAAGTAGAAGGATGTTCTGTGTTAATGATAAAGTCATCCGTCTATTGTCACTGTCCAACCACCAAAAAACACAGACCCTCTCCCTGTTGCTTTGCTGTCTAACCTGCTGTTGATGTGCATACATGGGTGTCACCCACAGCTGCTCTAAAAGTGATACTCCCCCAAGAGTAATCTGTAGAGCTGTAAAACGAGGCTTTCACAGCTAAGAAAATGACCAGAATGTTGTCAGAAACTACTCCAGCTGCACCTGCAGTATCATCTACTGGTCATTTGTATCATTTGTATGTGTGTTATCCATTCCAGCAAAGAAAAGTGTCTCAAACAGAAGTCTCTGGAGAGATTAGGGATATTTCTGCGATTACTTTAAAATTTTCTTCTGTTGTCTAAACTGCCATTATACTCTGTGAAAGTTGGCACTTCACCTTAATTCTGAAGAGGCCAACATCACTTGTTGGAGTCATGAACCTCATTTTAAACAGTGTTTTTGTCACTATGGGTCCCCTCGTTGATCCAAGGCGGAGCTGGTCCTGCACAGTATTATTGATTTATTGAGGCAGTAGTCAAAAAGATCTGTTCATTAATCGCACGGATTTTATGATATTTTTTAAACTTAACATCTATTTTGCATTGGTTGTGAGTATAATCTCATCTCTGGCATCAGACAAAGCACAAATGCTTTTGTGAAATGAGTGATGTCATGCTGTTTGAGTGTTTGGATGACTGTTGAGCCAAGTTTAGGCGTCACCAGGTAGTCGGTCAGGTGACTGAGTGATGCAGCAGTTGGCAGTTTCACACACTGCGTCCTTGACTTCAGACCTCTTGTCTTTTTACTAAATGTTGTCATGCATCAGTTGGGATGATGCTCACCTTTAGATCTTTGAGATGTGACTCATGCGTGCGGGGGTTCGTACTGCGTTTGTCAAACCTGAGAACCTGCCCTCATGGTGCCGCAGAGTGACAGCACTGCCAGACTCACACACCTTCTGCCCCCGTTTGAGCTGAACACGCTCGAACACGTACAACGTAAGCGTTTCCATAAAAGCAAAACAACTCAGCCTGTGTGTCTGACAAGGAGAGAACTGATGCATGTAGCTCTTAGTGTGGCATATTACGCATGCAGCATGTTGTTGTTCCTTTTTTTATACGGGGTAACTTCTATACTCCCTGTTGTATTTTGTATCTTTGTGTGCATGCGGCTCAGGTTCATTCCCATGAGGGTGAATACCTGAGATCTGATAAGTGAAGTAAAAACAGTAAGAACTGTTTTATATGCCTCCTCCTCCCTCCCATGTCTGGAAATTAGATTCTTTTGGTCAACCGCAGTCAACAAGTAGACACAAGTTGAACGTGAACGTCAGTTTTCTCACCGCTAACTCTTAAAAGTCAAACTCAGTCCTCCTACCTGTCAATACTCGAGACTGTTTTATTTATTGTTGCTCATTTGTGCAGAAGCGTCATATATTTATTTATGCAGTAAAACTTGCATGTTTTTTAACAGAATATATAACTTGTGTGTATGTTCAGTCAAATATAGATGTGTTTTGTACTTCTATTTTTATGAATAAATAGTTTATCTACTATGCACTTTTTTTTTTCCTGACTGAGGCCTGAACGCAGCATCATGCCAGCTGTCTTGTAAAATATCTCCCGTGTCATTCATTCACCTCGGGGGTTTGTGAAAGTAGACATTTATTTTCAAAACAGACTTCACATACAATAAATAAATTAAATTGCAAAAATTCAAACACAAACAATTTTCAAGTTCACCTTCATCATGAGTTGACATTTTGGGTCGGGGTGGGGTTCACTTTAGAGTAGCACGGTCAAACTGTGTCACCAACTACACAAACAAATAGAAATCTATGATGTCATATGTCACAAACTGTTCCAGTTCCACATTATACAGTACACTTAGGACTGTAAATATGCTCGACGGTGTTTTTAAAGGATGTCAACATGTGAAAGAAAAGGTTTTATGGTTCACTTAAAATGAAATTATAATTCTCATGAAGATCGGAATACTGTTAAGGGCGGACCACTGCTGGAGAAGTCTGACGCTGCTGTGTGTGTGTGTGTGTGTGTGTGTGTGTGTGTGTGCATGAGCGTGTGTTCGAGCAGCTCAGGCGTGAGACACGGGCAGGGAGGTCATGGCGTGGGCGGGCAGCAGCGGTTGAAACATGGATGGAGGGGAGTGAACTGTGAACACATACAGAGAGCGACGGAGTCAGTACACGTCACATAAAATATATTCAACGAAAATGTTAATTAAGACGTTGGTGTAAGCTTCAGTGTCATCTTTCGTCTTAGTTTGATCATCATTGTTGACAAATGTAATTTGAGGTTGGTGCACTTTACAGACAGTGAAAATAAGACATAAGCTTTCAAGTGTTAAAATAGAATTTTTTTTTTTATAGTAAGCCGTTAATATGAAACCCAATGAACAGGCTGGTGGTGCTCACTGTCTATGAAGGAGTGCAGTGCAGAGAGCATCGATCCCTCCGGGCCCCCGTACGCTGTGTACTGCAGCTCCTCGGGGGTCGGGGTGTGCTGGGACAGGCGGCTGGGCTGCAGTGAGGTCATGGGGGTGCTGGAGGTGTGGTTGGGGCTCACGTGCTTCTTGTGGCGTGCTCGGCAGTTCTGGAACCAGACCTGCATTAAATGAAAGACACCTTTTTTTTAAGGTTGCTTTTGAAAGTAACAAAGAAACAAACTCAGGAGAGAATAAAGTGGGTAGTTAGCTCGTAAACTGTATTTTTCCTTCTTACTGTAAAGTACATTTAATGTCAGATAAGCAAGATTTTAACACATCACTACTGACACTCAAGTCTGATTTTTGGCTACTTTTTTACAACACTGCAATTTAAAAATGCACTGCTATGGACTGAACTATGCAGCAAAATATAAAGTATTTCAACTAAATTTACTATGACCAGCTACACCTTTAAAATGCACAAAAATTCAGCAATAATCACAAACCAGTGGTGCAATAGATAGTATGTATGATGCACAAGTCGGCTGTGGGGGTCGTGTGCAGTTTTTTTTTTCTTAATTGTAACGTAGACACATATTATTTAATTAAGGAATTGATGGGGGGTTTTGCTGTGTTTTTACGTATGTTACCAGCAGATCATCGCCAGTGTTCCTCATTTACTGTTCGAGTCTCTTGCTTCTCTCTGAATAGTAGAATCTGTATTTTATCATCCTCCATCTTCCCCCGTCCTCCACTGACCTGTATGACTCTTCGACTGAGGCCCGTCTGCTCCGCCAGTTTCTGCAGCGTTTGAGCATCTGGGTTGTTGTCCTGAGCAAACTGGGCCTGCATCACCTGCACGTTCAGAGGTAAAAAAAAAAATAAAAAATCTGTTAGATATCACACAGGTTTACGGGTTTGCTTAAAGCAACATTAAATATAAATATTTTTGCAGATTTTGTTCATCTGTCTTGCTTTACATGCTGCTCGTACTTTATATTATTGCTTTAACTGGAAAGCCTGACATTGATATTTTAATATACCCTGAACAATGCACATAATTACTATTACTATAATTGCTAATATTATCAAGAGAGCATTAAAAAAACAAAATGCCTCATATTTCAAGTTTATCAAAATCAACATCTTATTTTAGTTTTACCTTATATCAAGTGTTTTAATTACTCTATGAAGACTCTTCACACTAGAGACACAGAGCCTGGACAGATCTTTTGTATAAAGTTGTAACATATCTACCATTTAACAAAAACATAAACACATGATGAGATTTTAAAATGATATGGTTTGGATCCCTCCTTTTTCTGTCTGAACAAAAAGGATCATAAATCTCTGTTACAAAAATGTTTAATTATCGTATCAAGGATGAGGCCAACTTTTTATTTTTTTGGTACAACAAATGGAAGAATCCAGTGTTTTCCCCAGAAGAATCTCATCTTGTATCCATGTGTCTGTCTGTAACGTGTGATGACGGAGGTTAACCTGCAGCTGGTCGGCAGTGAAGCTGGTCCGTGCTCTCTTGGAGGGTTTTGGCTGGTTAATCTCCTGTTCGGTGGGCACAGCCCCCTCCATGTTAACACTGTTCCCTGCAACAACAGAAGATCAGGAATTATTGAGCACAGGATTAGAAACCAGTCTTACTTTGAAAAACTGATACTGTGGCTGCACAATTAAATTAAAATATATATTTTTTATCTAAATCACAGAAGCTGCAATTTTTTCAGAGGTGAAATGTGTGCGAGAACATCAGCATCATGATGAAGTGGTGCTGCAGAGATGCACCGGCCTACAAATCCTGTTCTCCAAAACATGTTTGTTGGTTACAGACTCCAGCAAATGTCCCCTCATCATGATTTTAATAGTTTTTACAGTGAAAATGAAAATGGTGATGCAAAAATGATCATAATATCTATCAAAATAGGATAAGGAAAATGTGCCATACCATGAACCCCTCAATAATCCTAATGAAAAGAGCAGCATGCAGTGGCCATATTTTAAGCCATTTAAAAAAAAAAAAGAAAAGAAAAGGGATAAATTCAGTAGATTCATATTCTCAGAACGTGATGTTGGAAAACTTGTAAATTCAGTTAAGGCCTTTTAGTAGCTCCCACATAGACCTGATAATCTGTTCGTGGCTTTTCGTCCAGTAGCTTGAGATGGAAATAATAAATACTAATTCTGTGATACGTGATAAATATTTGTGATAAATACTTGATTTTTCGTTTTCCTTTTTTCTTTTTCTTTTTTTGAAAATAAGGGAATTATTGTGTGTTTTTCATGGCAAAATGTAACAAATCGGGAGAAAAGTCTTGGAGGGAGGCTTGAAGTAAAAAACAGTATTCTCTATATTTGTGGAGTCAGAACCGGGTCCCCCCTGCGGACACCGGGCCGGCTCACCTTTCTCCACGGCCCGCTTGAGGTTGTCCAGCATGCAGTCGTAGTGGACCTTGCAGAGCACCTTCTCCTCCACCAGAGCGAACTCCTCCCCGGTGGACAGCTGCCTCTTGCAGGAGAAGCAGGCGAAGCAGGCCAGGTGGTACACGTTGCCCTTCGCCCGGCGGACCCAGTCCGTGGAGTGGATGTTCCGGCCGCAGCATGCGCACCAGGTGCCGTATCTTCTGCAGGTGAAGGCGAGCAAATCGAGACAGTTGCGTATTAAAAGATCTGTTGACATCATATATTTGTATTTTATTATTATTATTATTATTATTATTATTATTATTATTATTATTATTATTATGTACTCAAAAAAGCCAGTGACGACAGAATTTGGTGTTTTATTCCAAGCAGAATGTAGTACTCCTTTGGGATGAAATGGCCCCGAATGAAATTAAATTATGAGGAGTTCATATAAAACTGACTTCTACTGAAATATGTGACGATTATTACGTTTGAATTAAATACGTTTACAGCAAGATCAGGCAGGAAAACCCAGTCCAATAAAGTCCAGCATCTAGTATTATTATTATTGCTTTCTTATTATTATTATTATTATTACTAATTTGTATTATTACTTTTTTGACAGTTTCGTTTGGATGCACGTACCGAAAGTAATCCAGTTTACAGAAAACCTCCTTCTCCTTGATGTAACAGCTCGCGTGGCCGCCGAGTGAGGTCTGACACACGCTGCACGACAGACAGCGCACGTGCCAGCACAGGTCGTTAACCTAAAGCAGGGACGAGAGACATGAGCGACAGTCAACCCAAGGGGGTTTGAAGGTAAAGGCCTGTTTGGAGTGCGAGCTGTTAAAACCACCACGAATCAACAACAAAAAAACAATATCCACCATCTAAAAAAAAAAAAAAAAAGAAGGAAATTGGCACACACACAAAAAAAACGTGCAGACAATAAAAGAGCTGTCGGTGTTTTTTACCTTTAATAAATATTTATCCACGATTTCCTCGTTGCAGCTGGCGCACACAGCTCTGCCTAACAGCGGGGCCATCGCCTGCAGCGACGACGCGTCTTCATCCAAAACCTCCACCGGCGCGCCCTGAAGGGATCAGACCTGCGGTGAGTGCACTTTACGCACAGGGGACGCGTCTACTACACGTTTGAGCCCCACCTGTTACCATCGCCAAACGTAAGAAAACCAATCATTCTGGTGGTTTCGGCTCCGCTTAATTATAGCTTCAAGTATTTGTGGCGAGCACCTCGACATAAACAGCCATTGTTTCTAACAGGAAAAAGTTTAGTCTAATTAACTTTTACTCTTTTTTTTTTTTTTTTAGATGTGGAACAGTCGCTGTAGGTATTTGCCCTCTAGAATCTTTTTCTGATTTTGACGCGCGCAGTCACAATTATTTAAAAAAAACAAAAAAAACAAAAAAAAACCTTCATCTGGATCACTCTTTCCAACACATCGGGGTTTATCTCCCGTCCTACCATGATGTCCCTCCTGTCCTCAGTGCACTTGCCAAGCAGCTCCTCGTCCCCTTTGCAATCCTCGCACATGACAGCGGCGGTGCGTCCCCTCCCGTCAGACCCGCGGCAGCTGCCTTAAATGCCCCCTCGCTCCCCTCGTCCCATAAATATCATGCCTTTCACTTTTTCACCATGACAACCCCCCCGGCGATTATCGAAAATGACATTTAAAAGAGAAGGGTAGTCATTACTTACAAAAACAAGACAAC
Organism: Lagodon rhomboides; assembly: GCA_039737535.1. Taxonomy (NCBI): domain Eukaryota; kingdom Metazoa; phylum Chordata; class Actinopteri; order Spariformes; family Sparidae; genus Lagodon; species Lagodon rhomboides. Next base: position 12,739,709 of record CM077789.1, on the reverse strand, counting down.
ACTTGAGCTAATACTTATCCGATGTGCATTATGTGCTTGAGATCTGCATTTTGGGGGGGGACTCGGCGGCTGCACCGCGCGCGTTTAAGAACCCCCCCTCCCCTCCCATCCCTCCCCCCCCGACACGCCAATTCCACGCGTCAATCAAAGAAGCAGCGCGAGGTCTCCTGGAAAAGGGGGTTTGATTTTTTTAATAACAGCAATTAAAAAAGGCTAAGTTCACCAACCAAAAAAAAAAAAGAAGAAAACGTCTAACCGGGCCAAGCGAAAAGGTGAAGAGGTCTCATTAACTACTTGAGTTTTAATTGCGGAATTCAAGGAGGGGTAATTTTCTGCGACATTTCTTCAAATTGTGAAAATACCGAGCTGTCAGCGTGTGGACCGGACCGGCTCTAATGACAGGGCTGAGGGGCCCCTCACTTTATTTTTAATTGGCGACGCGGTTTTTCGACTCGCGCGTAATCTGGAGCTCCACGCCGACTCTCACCTCGCTCAGCCACAACAACAATAACTCACCTCATCGTTGGACAGCACGGACCCGCTCTCGTCCTCGCTCACCACGCAGCACTCCACTTTGACCTCGCTCTTCCAGCGCATGTCTGCGTCCAGGAGGCTCCCCGGTGCCGAAGTCCAACTTCTTCCTTTCTTTTTGTTTGTTTCTCTCTTTCTTTCTCCTCCAGGATTGCTCTCCCGGTCTGTGTGTGTGCCCCGAGCTGTTTCCAGAGGGCGGATCGTAATTCATATTTCCCTGTCCTCTTCGGCCGCGCCTCCCCTTTTTGGAAATAAGCTTGTTGTGTGGCTTTGAGGAGGAGGAGGGAGGGAGTCTGTCACAGTAGTGTTCTTTCTAAAATGCGTTTTTGATTGAGATTTGCCTACACCTAACTTCTGAGATGACACACACAAGGCAACACAATGCATTGTGATTTTTTCTTTTTTCACAGAACTTTAATTTTGCGGTGCACTTCAAGTGTTCCAATTATCTGCTACACACACTTCTGAGGGAAATGCACTCCTCACTCCGCTTGTTTATCTGACACCTGCAGTCACCGGCTACTTTCCACATTACGCACAAAGTACATCTAAATAAGATATGATGCATTTTTTTTAGCCATTAATGTAATTGTTACAGACTAACACATCAACCACGATCACCAAGTGTTCTCAAACACATCACAATGAAAACACTTGGATACTTTCGGCAGCTGTTCTGCAGAACAAGCACATTTACTTGTGCTACTTCGAGTGTGTTTTGTAGTTTATATTTCTGTCCTTGTACCTAATCACATCTTCGAGTGCAGGAGTTGTGTTGTAATGAAGTGTTTTTTATTTTATATATATATATATAAGGCTAAAGAAAACCTTTCTTCCACTCCCAGTTGTTACCCCCATGGACATGACAACCTATGTTGATTCGCAGACAAAGTGCCTAACCTTTAGTGTTCTAATAATGTTCAAAAACCCTTTAGAGCCTGGACAATATATTGATGTTGGCCTAACCCAGTAATATATCGGTGTCGGCCTAAATGTTGCCTGATCTGCACCAATATGAAAAGGAATTGATTTGAAGAGACTATGATGCAGAAAAGGATTCTCGAGGTGATTTAAATGTTGCAGAGTTTACTGTTCGACGCCGCTGTTTCAGGGCACTGATGTCATTTTGGACAGTCACATTTATTGTTAAACTGTAAAATATCCTGCCTCTGTTACATATCAAGTGTTTGATTACCACATTTGAGGGATCGTTGAAGAAACAATGTGTGTATACCGGCCCACTCTTTAAAAATAGAGTCAGGCGATAACTGTGATCCCTTAAAATCTTTTGGTGTTTACTTGCTATCCCTCGTCACTTACAAACTAAATTGTGGTTACTCATTTTTTTACCCCCTTGTTTTGTATTAATCACTTTAGGAGACCCAAAGAGAAAGCCTGACTCTGTAATCCACAAAAGCGAAAAGCAAATCAGAAAGAAAGGAAAAAAACTTTCAAGGTTATGTTTCATATTGCTTTCCAAACCTTTAAGTCCTACAGATTGATCTCGCAACCCTTACTGGCGTACAAATGTGTGAGTCCCCAAGATTGGAAACCACCCTAAGACACACAAAGTTGAACCCTATTGACACCCAAAGTTTTGTACTGCCCAAGGGCACCCCAATACAGTTGTTCGCTCCCCTCAGGAGCCACATGCATAATATGCATCTACCTGATATTTTACACTTGGTCATGATCATTTACAGTAAATCACAATGAAAATAAAAAAATATTGCTTTTTGCCCCCCCAGCAGTGTTGAACAGTAAACTCTGCAAAATTTAAATCACCTCGAGAATCCTTTTCTGCATCATAGTCTCAAATCAATTCCTTCCATCATCATCAGCTTCTGCAAGATAATCTTTACAGATGACCACCAACATTTATGATTTTAGAGGCGTAAATTAAATCGTTAGAAGTAAAAAGCTAATGTTAGGCTGGCTGAGCGTCTCACTGCACAATTACTATTCACGTGTTTCTGTAAATCGATCAATCTACAAGTTGCGAAGTCAGAGTTGGAATCTAGTGAGTAGACAAGTCTCCGTGGTCATGCTTACCTCTGCGGTCTCATTTAGCCACCGTTAGCAACCGCTGTTTTAAGACACTTTGTGATTCAGTTTTTTTGGGACATTCACTGATGTATTTTTTGCGGTTGAACAAAATGTGTAAATATCTTCAGCCTTAATTCAGGCGTCTCACTGAAAACCCATTTTAAAAAATCCACTGACTTCAAGATGAGGGAACCGGAAGTGCAAAGATGCTCTCTGATTTCCGGGTTTTGTGACTGCAAACTACACCACTCTATTTCCTTAACTGGTGGAATAATGCTGCTTCATGGACGTAGCCTCAGTAAGAGTTACAACTAAAACACTGTGCTTCATGTTGGGCTGTTGGATTTTTCAAATATTATTGTTTTTTATGTGTATAAATACATGTGTGCTTGAGTAAATGTACCTAATTAATTTCCACCACTGCTCTTTGGCCTTCGTAGTGTCTTTGCCTCTTCAGCCGCATGACGAAACCGGGAAAAAAGCAGCCCACATCCAGACAGCGACAGGGGACACTATACAAGGTAACACAGATACTTTACAGGGATCAGAGCGACGGGAGTGACACAAGCTGCTGTTTTTTACTTATTCATTCAACCCCGCCGCTCACGCAATCCCACCCATCCCAGCCGCCACACACACACACACACACACAAAAAAAAGGTTATTTTGTGTCCTGACGGGATAACAGTAACCTGCACCAGCATGAGTCTGCATCCGTATCGCTCCATCTCAGAGGGATAAAGGAGTTAGCGTGCCTCCATCGAGATGTGTCCTGTTCCACCTGGTGGAGATGAATGCTTTTTTTTATCAGATAACACATCTCAAGCGTTGCAGGCTGCAGAGCAGAGAGTTCACTCAAGCAGCCCGTGAGACAACCGCTCTCTGTTACATTTTTAAAGTAGGAAAAAAAATCCCGGGAAGCTTTTTTTTTTTATTATTATTATGTTGGCCTCGGTGATGAGCTCTGATGGAGAGGTCAAAGGTGAGAGGAGAAGACGAGGGTTGATGCGGAACATCAAAACGTGTGATACCTACAGCGCCTAGCGAGCATTTTATCATGCAGAGACGAATCCTCTCTCAGACATTAAAGTCTTTATCACTCCTACGCACCATCTGTAGAATACCTGATACGACCACAGACGTTGGGGAAGATGTAAATCTGTGTGTGTGTAACAGTTGTATGTTTTCATTTTCCACATCGCATGGCTGACTTGGTAAATGTTTTGAGTGATGTGGACCAGACAAAAACAAATGCCTCATCTGTCAACATACTTAGGAACTGGGTCTGCCGCTGCGTTGCTGTACGTCTGAGGCTGCTGCGGTACACAGCACCATCTATAAATACTTTAAATCATTAAGCATGACAGGCAAGAAGAAGGTCAAGGATCATGGTGGCAAAATGGGTTCCTGGAGAATTATGCAACGCTGACATTGTTACAATACATTTGACAAATGTTTTAACAATAATTTGTTTACCATGAATTGATTTATACTCAGCTTGTATTTACTGTGGAGGTCTTCTACAGATGTGATTATAATGATAACTTTTTTAAGCTTAATGTTCAGTTTGGGGTCCTGAAGAATCTGTCCCTCCTTTAGCAGGTTAAACAAACATTCCTAACATTATGTATCAGCTTTAGATGTAAAGATTTTCTTGAGAATGGCTGTAAACATTATTATTTTTTTAACTTTCATGTTTCAGAAGTCCACTACTGAGCAATTTCTTTTGTTTGGGCAAGTGCATGGTTAATTTTTTTTTTTCAGCAGCACTACAGCTCCCCAAATCACAGAAAAGTCTATTTGGATTTCTGTTTTAATTGTTCTGTTTTGTTTTTTAACAAACCAGCAGGGAGTTCGAGCTTTCTGGGTCTAATTGACCCCAAACATAAGTAGCATCAGTATGTAGGACAGGCTTTTTGACAAACAAATGTCATATATATTTTGTTATGTACTAACACTTCATTGATGAATTATTCATTTACAGTTAATTACCCTTTTGTTGATAGTTATTTCATAGTTAAGAAACTATTCATTTCTTTATAAAAAAAAAAAACATTTGACAAGCATTTTTTATTGTAAAGTTGCAACGTGTTTTGTTACAGCACTGTATTTATTTATTATATTTGTTTGTTTATTTGAGAGGAACAGTTCATTTATATCTGTAGCAGGGGACGGAGACAGCATCTCTGTCAAAATCAATTAACACTATAGTGTAAAATCAATTAAAACTATAGTGTAAAAAGACATATTAAATAAATACAACATTAAAACACTGCAACAGTAACAACCAGATGTCATGAGAAACAGAAGTGTGATGGGTCATAGTAGATCAAGTTGTAAGTGATGTTTAGAAACCTTTACTGTTGCTTCATAAAATATTTATGAATTGTTTATTTGTTAACATGAACTAAAGTTTAATTAAGTATACATTTAGCATTCATTAATGATGTTATATGGTGGCATCAGCTCTGCATCAGCTCATATAAAATACAAAACCTATAATATTTACTTATATGACAGCCTGGTCACCTTAATCAAAAGTCCTGTTTGTGGCAAATGGAAGAGTAACCACTGTTAATGTAATGTAACGTTCTGTGTTGTGGGTTTTATAAAGGTCAGTCGGAGAGAAAAAGAAAATATATATTTCAAAGAAAAGAACAAGTTAATTATGCAGTTATTAATATTATTTTACAAACTGTAATACAAACTGCAGTGAGAGAATTAAAGCCAAAACAAGGTGGAACTTGGTTTCATAGCCTAGTATAAGTACCTAAACAAGAACATGACAGACTAACGAACTCCCGAACACACAAGGCCTCTAAAAGACATAATGATTCACCCCCACCCAGAAATGTAGAAGAATGATTACTTAAAATAAGTCACGTAAAATAATGCTTGATATACTTTCTTACATCTTACATGTTGCAAAAATGGCACCGTTGGTATGTTTTTACATCCAAAGTGATTTCTTATTTTAGAAGTTTCTTCAAAGAATAAGACAGGATGCAAAGAGAGCAACGAATGCAGGAGATGGACCAGGAGAAGCGCTGGGCGTTTGGCCCCGGCGATCCTCTGAGAGCATCTCCTAATTTGCTACTTCCACATGGACCTTTGCTTTCTTTTGGTCTGCACCTACTCATTTATTTCATTGAAATCAGTGCGAATTGGGGTGGTTTACAATTGACACAACGAGTTTGGCATGACCTTTTCTCCTTGCTGTAAATGGGTACTCATCGAATCTGAAGGGGGGGGGCTGCTGGAGGAGGGGTGGGGGGGGGAGTTGGAGGGGAGGAGGTGGGAGCCGCGTTGGCTGGGGGCCAATGGGGGGATCGGGTGGAAATCACAGCAGTGAAAATGGCAGTGCGGTGAAAGAGGGGCCTGATTGCATTGGGACAGCGTGCGAGAGGGGAGCAGCATGCTCAGCCCAATCAGAGCGACATAAGGAAAAAGTGCTCTTATCAACGAGTAATGGCCCACTTGACAATCACACAGGCACAAAACTGCTCTATTTAACGCTGATTGCAAAAACTGCTGCCCCCCCTCCTCACCACCACCACCACCACCACCTCAGACCTGCATGACTCCCCGACATCTCCCTGCCACCTCCCAGCTTACAGCCAAGACCCTTTCCTGAATGGAATTTATAATCACCCCTCCTCTATTTCTACACTAATTGTTCTTTTAAGACCTGCGCTGTGTATTAGGCGTTTAGTGGCTGGTGAAACGCCTGCCTTGATTACTGTGTTTATTGCGAGCATTCAGGGCAAATCCGGTTCAATTCCACCGGTTGTGACAGGTAGTGAATGTTTAAACAGGTATCATCTACCTGGATGTTCACCCCCACGTTCACGTCCCGCCGGCACATGTGAGGGTTAGAGGTGATCGAGCTCTGCGAGGCATGTGCTGATGATTCATGAAATACTCTGACAATCAGAAACCATTTTATATTCAGTCTCTACATTAATGAGATGGCCTGAAAAACACATTTTTTTTTTTTTAGATCTCAGTGTATTTCTCATTCATTCATTCATGCAGTAGCACACGTGTATTTTGATATGGCAGCCACGCTGTGACATCAAACTCTTCTTATTTCATGTAGACTTGCTCCTCAGTATATTTGTTTTGCGTCTGCAGGGACTTGGCCTGTTTGATTGAGTGTATCAGAATAATAATATTAACTCTGACATCTCATTAAGCTCACGTCTAATTACATTTTTTGATTTTGTTGAACAAGCATTTGAACAGATCTTTTCTGAGTGAAATGTCTCGTGACAGAAACCAAACAGTGATTCACCTGCCGCTACAAACACAGATGTTATCTGTCACCCGGGTTGTTTTTTCCTTCTCGGTCGTGCAGCCTCGTTGTTTCAAACCTCCACAGGTGTGTGTTGGCGTCCCGGTGCAGAGAGGCAGAGATGCTGCTGAGTGTGAACGGCCAACAAAGATACCAACAAGTTTCATCTATTGCATGTCTGTCCCTCCTGAGACAGAAGAGAGAGAGATCCCTCCTCTGTGGCTCTTCCTGCGGTTTCTTTCCATTTCTTCTCCCCCTTCTACAAGAGGTTCTTTTTATTCTGGGAAGTTGTTCCTCACTCTGATCGAGGGTCTAACGACAGAGGATGTCCTTCACTGAACAGATTGTAAAGCCCACTGAGGCAATGTGACGGTGATTTTGGGCTATATAGATAAAATGTGTTGGCTTTGATTTGATTTGAATGGAGAAAAAAACAATAATATTATTATGATTAATTAAATGAAGCCCTCTTACTATAAATGCATAAACCTGTGTGTTCTGTCTTGTCTTCATATATTTGTTATTGTTTGTATTGGGAACATTTTTTTATATGTTTGTAACCTTGAAATAGGGCAACACATTTGCATCTCTCTTTCCATCCTTATGAAACAACAATCAAATTGTATTGCTGTTTACGCGATTCACGTGATTTAATGAATCACAATCAAAATCAATTTTAAACTAAATGGCAAGACTTTTTTCTTGAAAGCACTGCCTCAAGTCCGCCTCAGTCCTTTTTGTTTTACAGCGCTGTATCGAAGACTGACACCATTAGTCTCATTATCAGTTAATTTGTAATTTATTTTCTCGAACAATCGATTAGTTGTTCGGTCTATAAAATGTCTGGAATGGTGAAGAGTGTCTGTCAGTGTTTACCAAAACCGATGATAATGACCTCAATGTCCACAAACCAAAACTATTAGGTTGAAGAGAAGTAAAGAAATCACAACATTTTCCCATTAAAGAAGCTGGAATCTGATCATTTTGATGATTACTTCTTTAAAAAAAATGGTCAAACTGATTTATTGGTTTTATTTATTGGATTCATTTAATTGTTGTCGACTAATCCATTAACTGATTTGTTTGTTGCAGCTCTAGACACATTCCTGTAATACCTTCGTAATCTCAGCTGATCAACTGACCAGCATGCACACACACATATACACAGACAGTAGGAAGAGTTACTGCACGCTGCACACAGCCATTCACAAACCACATTAGTACCATGCAGAAAGAAAAGTAAAGATAACTAATAAGATATAGTTTGCTGCTTCTTTTCCTGCATTTTAAGCTTTGAGCTTTTTTTTTTTTTCACAAAAAAGTATTTTATATTGTCATATTTGTATAATATGCACCCTGCTTGTGATTAGATGTAATTTGTCTATGCATACAGTACATTCATGTTTCACTAAAGTCGTCCACTTTGCAGCCTCTGGTCCAGACCTCATGCTTTACAAGACAAGGCTTTGCAACAGAAGTAAGGTGCTGGTTATCATATTTGTGTTACTGTCGTCAGACTTCTGCATGTTTTGAAATGAAGGATCTGCAGATAGTTTGCGCACCGTCACATGTGAGCCAACTGAGACCTGTTTTGTGGCAGGATAGACTTGTTTAGTAAAGACCCTGAACAACTTCTCTGCAAGTTTTCATCTTAAATTGTGCAGTGCATTATGTCACATGCTTATTTCAGAATGATCAGCAACTCCACAGTAACATCCCCGTGCCCTCTGTCGTATATGTGAACAGGTAAGTCGTCAGCTAGAAGACACAATCACAGGACGACCTTCTCCCCTTCATTCATAATACAGTTTATTCCTCTCTGACCGACTCGGAGAGGGACACATCAGGATCACATCTTCAGACAGAAACATGGCTCCTCTTACTGGTCAACTCTGGAACTGATAAAACACTTAAACCTGTTAGAACAATAAGCCACATGATCCAAAGGCTTTGTCTCACACACTGTGTCATCCTTTCTACACAACATCGACACAATGAGACACTGGACGATATACAGCAGAGTGCAAAGCCACCACATTTGATTTGACCGAATATGCCATCTTAAATATCTTTTGTAGAGTTAACGTTGCTCTAATAAGTGTCACATAAGAGGTGGCTCATGAATTATCCACACACTAATAGAGCATGTGAAAATGATGCCGTGTCCTGAAGCAAATTTCTTTTTCCACTTTCTCCACAAGAGGGCCACAGAGGACCTGCTGCTGAGGCTCATCCTGGTGAGGGGTGAGTTTCCTGTATTTTCTGAGGTGAAAACTGTCACCAAATCAGTGATGTTGTCATTGTGGTGATATGTTTACAGTTCATATGTTCTATAACCTTTAAAATCAGAGGCTGGAGCTGTGATTTGACATGAGTTCAATAATGTGTATTTTGATAAAATGTATATTTTGTAGCAGTTTAATTGTTTCAGGATCATGCAGTTTTGTGTTTAACTTTATTATACCAAATAGTGACAACATACAGCAACATCATTTCTATGAGTATTCCCACACAAAATACACAGTCCAGCATACACACACACACACACACACACACACTAACACACACACACACACGCTAGTTTTCATCACTTGTGGGGTCATTAAAGACTTAAATTATTTTCTTGGAGACTTCCTGGAGACCCAAGTCCTCACCTGAAATTGTAATGATTAATGTTATATTGTCCAGCATTCTGGTCCCCACGAAGCTACCGGGAAAACAAAGACTACGCTCATACACAAATACATGCGCGCGCGCACACACACACACACACACACACACACACAAATACACACACTGTCCAATAAGTGATTGCCTTAATCAGCAGTTCTGTGCCAGTCACTTTCCATTACAGATCTCTGGGGATATTATAGTAGTCACTAATCAGCCTGCTCTCATTTAGCTATTAACTATTATTGCTTAAAATATCTAATACAGTGACTAATAATTATATTGTTTCATATGTATTTATATATATATATATATATATATATATATATATATATATATATATATATATATATATATATATATATATATATATGTACATTTACTCAGGTATGACAGGCTTCTTAAAGGGGCTCTGTGGAACTTCTGTGTTGTGTTGAAAGCCGGTCATTAGTTTATGTTGGATATTGGATATTATTATATTATTATATATTATATTTGGATATCAGATCCCTTAAACTGTCGAAGGAAATCCGACCTGAGTCCTTCACAGAGAAATCCACAGTCCAGCAGCATTAAACAACTTCAGCAAATCATCCACAGGACTGAGAGAGAAGCCGGAATTTTCACGTCACGTTACAATCCACTTACATATGGCCAATAACAAAGTGATATACATGAATACATATAAATTACTACAAAAGAGCCAGTGATTATGATAAAAAAAATAATTTATATTATCAGATAAATTATGATAATATGATAAATTATGATATCAAATTCATAATTACCTAAAAATCACCAAGTAAAGTAGACTAATAATTTGTTAAAACTTTTCAGCCTGTACAAGTTAAATTGTATTCTACTTAATTTAGTAATTCTGAGCTAATCTGTTTCCAAACGTTTACAGTGCAAATTTACAGGCAAATGTTGTACTTTTTACTCCACTACATTCAACAGACAGATTTAGTTACTACTTTACAGATTACTTTTTTCACTTCCTGTCTAGAGAAAACCACATATCTCCAAATTTGGTGTTTTGAATTTTTATGATAAACTGATTGAAGAGGTGTTGAGTTGAGAAGTTTCTCCTGATTCTTAAGGTAAATGAACTGTTATAAAAAATCATCTTGGAATAGCTAGAAAATATTATGCTACTCTGATTTAGTTATTATTGGGATATGGGTGCATATATGTGTGTGCATGAGTTTGAGAGTCTCACAGTCTGAGGAGTGAAGCTGCTGTGTAGTCTGGTTTTACAGCAATCTGCCGCTGTACAACCAGACTGCACAGCAGCTTCACTCCAGCTTCTGTATCTTTTGTCAGATGGCAGCAGGGTGAACAGACTGTGGCTGGGGTGTCTGTTAGTATCCTTTGGGCTCTGTGCAGACACCTCACTTCACCGATGACGCTGATGCTCTGTAGATGGGTGCCAGGGATGTTATGGGCACTGTCGAGTTTTCCTGTCCTGGGCCGTGCACGAACCATGCAAGACTGTGCTGCTTCCAGTCAGGATGCTTTCTATAGCTCCTCTGTTAAAGCTGAAAGACAATCTTGTTCCCAAAGAGCCTTTTCTGTGCTTTTTTAACCAGGGTGGTGATGTGTCTTGACCAGGTTAGGTTTGATGGCAATTCCAAGGAACCTACAACTGTCCATCTGCTCCACTTCAGCTCCACTGATGGAGACAGGCATGTTTGTCTTTGCCTCCTTTTTAAAAAAATCAACAATCAGCTCCTTGGTTTTGCTGACGTTGCGCAGTAAATTGTTCTTCGTGCACCACTCTGCAAGATCGTCGATTTCCTCCCGATATGAGCACTATGATCATTGTTCATAAGACGGCAGATGAAGATAATGATGATGGCGTCTGCGTACTTCACAGTAGAGTTCTCCTGAGGTCTGGGAGTGCAGTCATGTGTGTACAGTGTGAACAGGAGGGGGCTGAGCACGCAGCCCTGGGGGGCTCCGGTGTTGAGGCTGATGAGCTCATGAAAAGTCATATTTTTTTAGATAAAAAAGTTGACTTATATGATGAGCTCATCCGTTGCTGTAGATTCAACTACCCAACAGTTGGCTGTATAATTGGTAACACACTTATGAACAAGTAGGCTATTAAGTAAACATCATATTCAAACAGTGACACGGTGACAGCGGGCATTTTAGGGCACTGCACAAAGAGAGCAAATGTACTATGAATAATTTAATCAAATGCTGCTGTCTGATACTCTCACCCTGCTTAAATACAGGACCAGAACAGTTCTTCCCGCCTCAGTGTTTACATGCTGACGGGACTCTTTGTAAGTGGAAACCAGGCTGGTTGGCAGCATCGTCACGTGGTCTCCCATGGTAACCGGCGAGTGTCATCAGTTCCGCTCCGGCAGAGGCGCAGCCTCGGTCCTGAATCCACCGCGACACTTTATAACAACTCTGCTGCCGGCTGCTGACTTCACACTGACCCCCCCGACATCTTCCAGAAGGAGACCGAGGACAGTCCACGACCTCCTTCCCTCGCCTCGAATACTGTGGGAGGATATTTTTTTAAGGGAGTCCCGAGGAGCTGGAAACCATGAGTCACCTCAGCCCGGGGTGGGTACAGTTGAACGTTTTATTTTGAGGAGTGGAGAGAGCTGAGATACAGGCTCCTGTGTCCATGTCTGTGTTGTTAGATATAAGGTCCGGTCAGAGGTGTGACCAGGTCACCAGTCTTTATTTGTTCTGAATGTGCTGTACTTTAAAAAAACAAACAAACAAAAAATGAAATGCATTTAAATTGTTGAGCAACATAGTCACTACAGAGGCTTAATTGACTACTTTTAATTGGCTGTGCTAAAGCTACCGTTAGTCTACCAGTAGGTCCCTATGGCTACCGAACAGCTAAACTTTAGCCACATGCAGCACTTTTATAGAAGAAAGTGCTTCACAAAACGACACTAGTATAAAGTATAGAGTAGAATATAGAGAACAATCTCTGGCAACAAATCCTGTAAAGTATCTGTAGCTGTCAGATAAACATGGTGGAGAATAATGAATTAGCACCTTTAAACTTCACCTAAGTACTGTAGGCTCGCTCAGTAAATGTACCTGAGCCCATTTCAGAACTGGTAACTGGTACTGATATTTTTACATAACTCTCCATCTTTGTTTCTGCTGTTTCCTTCTTTAACTTTCAGATGAATTTAATGTCATTTGCCCTTCACAGTAAAGCACTAATTGGCACAATTAGCTACTTTTATGTGATTCAGTACCTATAATCTTGATACTAAGGGTTGAGACTGAGGTGCAAAACTTTTTAAACAGCAGCTCTCTGAAAGAAAGTGCTTTACTTTACTGTATACTATATAAATAAAGTTGTTATTATTATTATTATTATTATTATTATTATTATTAACTCCACAGAGACATGATGGACTACTTTTTATTGACTCCAAACAGATGCCAAAGCTACTGTTGGAGAATCCTGGTGTACTAATATGAATTAAAAAAAAAACTTAAAAAGCTAAAGTATGTAGAAACAAACATATTTCTGTCGCAACATCCAGTGTATTTCTGCCTCCTCAAAGCATCAGCGTTTCAGAGAGTGTCATGTATAAAATAACAGGTGACAGTCAATCCACAATGTTTTGTTTCAAAGAGAAATCTGCAGCCAAAGACAGAAGACAACACAAGCCAGAGCCACAGCGAGGAGGCAGACGGGGTTAAGTGTGCCGTCCCCTCCAATTGCTGTTCGTAATCGGACACCGGTAACAGACCCCATAGTTGTAAGATCCTGTTGTCTCGTACACAAATGCTGGATGAAATCAAACCGGCGTTGGAAAGACACTTTCAGACGAGCCGGGCTGCAGACGAGCTGATGTCCGGTTAATGAGGACAACAAACAAACATGGTGTTGTGTCCCAGTAAAGCATTCGATTGAGGTTCTGGTTTTCTGTTAACTGTAATCAAGAAGTCTCGAGTTTCTCCCTCGGACTTTTATTTATAAAGTGAAGTTTCTTCAGCTGTCTGGGATTGATTCCGTGTCTCTTTTATTCCTGCAGACTTATTTCAGCCTACAACAGTCTCACAGACAAACATCTCGCTGGATACTTCAGCAACACTCGGATCAGGAGGCACCTGCACAGAGCCGGACTGGTACGTCAGCAGGATGACAGTGATGGTGATGGTGATGATGATCAGGGCCGTAGCTACTTCTGATGACACCGAGGTCATCATGGTTAGGCATTCAGAGAATTTTTTTTATATATATATATATATATATATATATATATATAACTGTCAAAAACTCAGCTAATCTGCTTCATCAGGACTGTTTGAGTTTGAGTTTGGTTTGATCAGATTTGATTATCAGTGACCAAGTGTCATCAGTTTTGGATTCAAATGTTGCTTAATCCTGATTGGTGCACAGAAATACGTGACATCGCCATTAACAGATCTCTCTCTCCCTCAAATCTCATAAGTGAAATATCTTAAAACTGTTCTTTGACATTAAAGTTTGTGTGGGACCTTGTTACTCACAGTGAAGCTGAAAGAGATTTTTTGTGTTATGTTTCTATACAAAGTGTCAGCTGTTGGTGACCTCAGTTTGAAAACCACCCTCACAAAACCTGTATAGACTGAACCCTGCTGATGCTGTTGTTGTCATCAGATCACCCGGAGTGGCCGTATTGTTCCTGAGAAGGAGTACAGACACAAGCTGATGCAGAGAGCCCACCAGAGACACGTTCGAGAATGCCTGGCCCAGGCCATTTTCCACAAGGTGCTGGAGATGGAGGTGGGGGGAGCACGGTGTACTGGAGGAACAAAAACAGTCAACGCACTGTCAGCTAATCTGTGCCTGTCCCTGCATATTAAGTGATGGTAATTTCTTCTGTGTCCTCCTTCCATGCAGCGTGTCCACCAAATAGAGATCAAAAGGAGACTGGAGGAGTTTGCAAGGAGGGAAAGAGTGCACAAGATCAAGGTACATCATTTACATTTAAACACTGCTCTGTGAACTAATGACTCACCGTCCACCTTGAGTGTCCAATTTGTCTTATATTATTGTCATTCACCATTATGAATACGTAATTATATACAATTATATCTCAAGTTAAAAACAAAAGGCAAGAATATTAATACATTGTCTCATTTGGAAGGTGGATCGCTGTAAAAGGTACGAAGAAGACATCATCCGCATCCTGTCGCCACGCCCACCCACGGGCGCCAGAGCCATCCGAAAACAGCACTCTGGGCCAGAGGGGGAGCACTCTGAATCCTCTGAGTCTGTGAGTCAGAACATCTGTCTTAATCCACTGTGTATAATACTATCTGTCATATCACGTTTAATATGTCGTCACTTGCGAATGATAGAGGAAACCTTTTGACCAATCAGGAACAGATCAAGTAAGAAACAGACGAGTAGTATTGATACTACTCTCATTAGTCAGTACAATAAATGTGAAGCTGCAGCCAGTTAGCTTAGCTTCGCATAAAGACCGGAGGGAAAAGCTCTTAATATCACTTATTTATATATTTTATCCATAAAAGGTAGTAAAAATGACAACATGTGGTTTTTATTGTATTTAATGTGCCAGGTTATTTCTTGGCCAGGACTCTTCCTGGAGTTTCCACTGGTTGCTGGGCAACAGCTTACCTTTGGACAGAGCCAGGCTAGCTGTGTTCTCGTTTCCAGTCTTTATTCTAGGCTAAGATTAATGCCTGCCGACTTCAGATCAGATTTATATACCATACAGACACGTATCGATGCACCATCCCTCTGAATTTTGTCAATAATTTGATGAACTGAGATATCATGTGTGATGTTGCTGATGATGTTTCATCCTCAGCCAGACACCCTCAGTTTCACTTCAGTGGACAAAAAGAAATCAAAGACTGTTTTAATCATGTAAACTCGGTCACAAGTGACTTGTGTATATTCTTTCAGACGATGAGCGTCTGTCTGTGATGAGAATCATTATCTGCGCCCGCTTATGATGTCTGCACTCAAGTCTGAAGAGCTGTCTCAGCTGCTGTTTGCTCTGTGTGCAAACAAGAGTGTTTCAAATGAAGAAGTGGGATTAGAAGTGTGTTATCTTTGAAATATGAAAAGTCACAGACCTTGATGCCAGAATAAATATAGCTGTTAATGCCGGCCTTAATCTCTGTTTACCCTGTGAAATCTCTAACCTCTTGAGTCTGCAAACATCTCACACTTCAGCAGGCCGAGGCTTGTTTGAAATACATCAACAGTGATATGTTGGATTGAATGTAAAGGGTACTTGTGTGTACATTAATAATGTGCGGTTGTGTGCAGAAATTCTGTAAATGAAGTATCTGGCAGATAACGCTTAATTAAAATACCACAACATATTGAGAGTAGCAGCAGCACGCATAGGTGTCATGCAAAAACCAACACACATGTAATAATGCCAAATTAAGCAATTACATTTCAATTCACAGTCTTGTATACTTTGTGTTGTATTCAGTGTATTAAGTTTACACTACAATTTAAAGGTTACAATAATAATAATCATAACTATTTTTATATAGCACCTATCTAAACAAGAGTTCTAATTGCTTCACAAAAAAGAAAACAAAAATAAGACGATGGGCAACCATATAAAATGTGGTTAAAAATAAGAACATATAGAAATAAAACAACAGCATATAAGGTACAGATCAGACACTGAATAAGGTTTTCCAATAAAAAAAATGTTTTAAGCAATGTGTAATGTGTTTTTGAGCCTAATGTCCTCATGCAGGGAATTCCAGAGCTGAGGGTCTATGATGGCAAAAGCCCAGTCGCCGTTGGTCATCAGCCTTGACCTCAGAAAACCTTGCCAGGGAAATTAAGAGGATCCCAGATTGCAATTTGGAAGATCAGTAGCTTTGTCCTATAACTGGCGACCAGATCATGTTGAGCCTTAAAAGTTATTAAAATAATCTTAAAATCAGTCCTGTATTTAACGGGCAGCCAATTGAAGGAAGGGCAAAAATTGGGGTAAGAAAAATAAAATAAGGGCAGCAGCGTTCTGCTCTAGCTGAAGATGAACAAGGCATGAAAAAGTGAATTGCAGTAGTATCAACGCACAAAGACAAAGGTACTGATAAGCCTTTCATAAAACTGGAAAAGACAGAGCTGATTTATTCTTGTCAGTAATTCTTAGGTGGACGTGACAGGATTTAATGAGATGTTGACATGTAGTTCACAGTTCAGTGGTGAATCGAATGTGATACCTTGATTTTATATCGGTTGCTATGGTTTCCACAGCAACAAACATGCATGCTGACTGTACGTGTGTGTGTGTGTGTCATGTGTGCTGCAGCCGGGCTCATCTCGACCCAACACGGCTCCGGGGAAGATGCAGAGGCCGGTGCGTCTGAAGCCGATCCACAGTAACAGCACCACGGCGTCGCTCAGACGCAGCTCCCCTTACAGACCCCTCGATTCCTCCAATGAGAACGACCAGCCATTCAACTGCACTGTGAGGCCGTGACACATGAGACACACTCTCATTCATTCATTCCTCCACTCAAGTGCTTGCTTGCACAGAGGAGCGTTTCTCTCCAGATAAAATCATATTTTTACCTTTGGTCACAGTGTTTGGAAACGACTCTTTATAGATGTAGAAACTTTGCTGTAAATATTTTTAACTGTATCTTACATTAGCTCAAAAAACCTTCACCTGTGGTAAAAGTAACTGTTTTCACACCACATGCACAGACATTGTGCTACAAGCTGAACGAATAACTGTGTTAACTTCTCTCCCAGATGGAGTCCCGCAGACGTTTGAACACAAAGGAGGCCTCTCGAGACATCTCGCCCTACTGCCTCCCCGTCATCAACAACTTTGTCACACCAGTGCCTCCAACCACGAAGAGGAAGGAGAGGGGGGTAAAGGTCAATGCCAGCGGCACGCTCAGAGGCCGCAGACTGCGTCCTACCACCGCCTCCAGCGGAGCTGACGTCAATGAGGTTTATATCTCTCTTTATGTTTTCCCTGGCAACAAAACTTTCCACAACAAACTTACAACCTGCAGCCCCTTCGGATTAATTAGGGACAACAATTAAAATTTCCAGGATATGCTTAGATTTTTGCCAGACTCAGCAGGAGGGGGTTATAAAATATGACTTTGTGTATCTAAACTTCACCCAAAATGCACAGTACAGTGTATAGATTTTCTATAACTTCATTTGTATCCACAAAGTATTGTTAAATACAGTATATTTGCTTAGTTATCAGTTATTTGCATTATATTTGTCATTATAGAGAGTAAATCTCATTAAAACATTAGATCAGTTGTATCAAAATTGGGATTTTGGAAGTCAAAATCATTTCTTAAACCGGATTAAATTGATATCAATCTGACCCCGACCTGCCTTTTTCTCCGTCCAGGACCCCCCCATGCTGAGGAGCTCTGTGCTACAGAGCAGAGTGTCTGTGAACATGACGTACTTTGGCAAATCAGTGCATCTCTCCCACGACCTGAGCGACATGAGGGATGAGGTCAAAGTGTTTCAGCAACACTGTGGAGGAGAGAACCTGTGTGTTTACAAGGGCATGCTCCGCGAGGGAGGTCAGTGTTTGGGTCTGTGGGCCTGTTTGTTAGAGTTGTAAGATTGAGAACACAAATAAGGGAAATCCAATCATTCAGATGACTTTGAGCAAACGAAACAATTCTGTTAACGGGTCACCAAGTCTAAAGGATCACTTTAAACTGAGTTATTTCTGCTGTTACCTGTCTTGAAAATGTTCCCACTCCTCATCTCCATCCTCAGAGACCTTCCAGTTTATCTCAAGGCGACACCGAGGCTACCCCTTCAGCCTGACCTTCTTCCTGAACGGGCTGCAGGTGGAGCGCCTGAGCTCCTGCTGCGAGTTCAAGCACAGGAAGGGCTCCAGACTTGGCGGCAGGCACGGACACTTTGGCTTCTCCAGCGTAGAGAGGGCCTCTCCCTGCTACAAGTAAGGTCTCCTCTTGTACTACTGCATGCATGAAAAAAAGTTGTACGAAGCATTTTGCGGCTCCAGAGGAAGCTGCGGGAAATCTGCTGAATTACCTTTTGTGATGTCACTTGAGTCAGTTGGGTCTGAAGACTTTGAGTTTGACTTTAGTTAGTAGCCACAACCAGAATAACACACTTGGGTCTCCAAGTGAACTGCCAGCAATCAAGGTTGCATTGTGGGTAATGTAGGCCCTATATTTTGACATGGAGGAAGAATGCCTTTTTTTGCCCATCAACTTATAGTAGTGCAATAAAAATCGATGGAGTACGCTTATAGAGAAATTAACTGTCTGATGTAAAACAACTGAGACAATACCATTACAATAAATGGCAAAAAATATGAGTTCCTCAATTTAAAGGAACATTTCAACATTATGATGGGAAGATCAATTAAACTCTCATGTCACTACATTAAATATGAAGTATTAATATTCTAACATATCACATGAGTACTTGAATGTGAAAGGTGTTGCTTGCTATAATGAAACCACAGAGAACTATCTTTGCAGTCCATGTCTACAGACCTGTACAGCAACCTTTCGGCTCATTTTTTGCTGCATTACTGTTTTAGTTCATTCTCGCAGCGTTCACTCTCTTTTCAGCTGCAGCAGGTGGCTGTGCTCACCTGAAAAATGATAAAAAACTGACCAAACAGAAGAGAGATAACGTTAACCAACAGCTCTTGAATATTTTGGAGCATTTATCAGCTAAAGAGACAGATAATCCCTCAGGAGATGGTGGATGGTGCAAAACAGAGACAGAGGAGAGTAAATATTGGATTAAATTCATCAGGTGGCCAGAAACACAACTAACCTCAAATAACCTCTTATCTACACGCTAACTGTTTGCTAACAACTACACCATCTAAAATTGATGAACATATGTCAGCATTGTGTTCTGCTGAGCAAGATAAAATTACCTTCTCATCAAATTCTCGGCAATAAAATGAATAAACATATTTTAAATAATAAAAATTAAACTGTTCCTCTAGGTGCATCATAGCTATGGGATTGGACAAAAAGCCCACTCCTCCACCAAAGAGGGTCAGAGAGGACGGAGGAAGAGAAGAGTCACTCATCAGCCTGAAGGATGCTCCTGAGCTAAAGACAGAGGGGGCAGGAGAGGACGCTGCATCCCATTCAGAGGGTGAAACTAGCCAACAGCAGGACATGGAGACACAAGTCAAAGAAGAAACAGCAGCTGTGGAGGACAAAGTCAGAGATGGTACAGTGACTATGCCAAAGAAAGGGCATTCATGTAACAGACTTCACAGATCTTTTCTGTACAGTGTCTCTCGACGACTCTTCTGTACGTCTTCCTTTTCAGATTATGAGGAAGACTTTGAAGCAGACGACGAGGGCCCTGTGGAAGATGCCGAGGCAAAAGAGGAGAAATCCCCGTCTCCATCCAGTGAAACTCAAAGGCAGGTGAAAGAGAGAGACGCCTCTGAGACTGAGGACGACGAGAAGGATGGTTGGTGAAATCCCTTGTTTGATAAAATCTTTCAAGTATTGCATGAGAACAAAATGAGACTGAGATTTGAAAGCAAAATGTATTCAGTTGACAACTGCTTTTAATACAGAAAGACAGAATCACACTGTCTTTTCGAGGCCATTCAAACAATCATTTCTGTTGATTTTTGATGTAGCTGCCTACTTTGAGAAGAGACTGTTGCTAAAGTGGGAGTTTGGAGAGAGATTTTTTTGTTGAGGAATTCAAAGTGCTTCATCTTTCTTGCCCAGAGGACATAAAGTCTCGTTCAGGCTCCAGCTCCCCAGGCAGCGAACAAGAGGAGAGCGATACTGAAGCCGTCAAAGACTCCAGAGAAGACGAGAAAGCAGACCAACCTCAAGAGGTCGATCAAGAGGAAACTGCTGTTCCACTTGATGAAACAGACCCTGCCACTGAGACGGAGGCTGCTGCGTCGAAAGACACTGACATACACAACAGTGCGGGGGACAGCACAGAGATAGACATCTCTGACACCAGCGTTCCTTCGGGGAACAAGCAGAGTGACGACACCTCCGGAGACAGAGAGGTTGAGAAAACTGTAGATGAGTGCAAACAGGAGGAGGAACCTGAGAGGGGTGAGTATAAACCAACAGATGCAGCTCTGGAGCTTTCACCTGAGTGAGAACATGGATCCATCTCGAATGGAGGTTTTTCCACTATTATAACAACCACTTTATTTGAGTCTGAATCAGTGCCAGGACCGGGTGTGTACAGCCCTGACAACAACTTAGTTACTATCACAGTGTTATCAGTGCTGTAGTGTCAGTTTGAGATATTTGAAGTAACATTGTTGGGTTGTCATGAAATGTAATAGTGGAAAAATGACTTGTGTGTTTTTGTTTTTGTTTATCTTTCCTTGTTTGTGTTTGAGATTTCTGTCTGATCCACTTTTTTTTTATGAGTTTCAAGATGTTTCACCTTAAAAATTTTGGTTGTAATTGTGTCACTCCTGGCAATAATTTTAGGCTCAAAACATTTTATAACGTTGCTTTTTACTGATTGTATTTGTTCTTAAAGAAGGTGCGTGGAAAGTCCATTTCAGCATTATCTACTGATGCTCTCTGAGAGGCACTGAGTCGAGGCACTCGAGAACGTGCATAATGTGACATCCTTTAAACTGTCGTGGAAAATCCGACCCGTGTCCTTTGTAAATAAATCCATAGTCCAGCAACATTAAACAGCTTCAACAAATCGACCACAGTCTTGTATCGACAACCAAGAGAGACGGGGAAGGTCTCATATTTCACATCACGTTACAAATCGCTCACATATTACCAATAAAAGCTGCGCAATGCAGTTCTATTTAAAGCAAAACATATGTGAAGTAAAAAAAAAACATTTCAAAACATAGCTCTGTAAAAACAAAGGGGAAACGTCTGTGGGGGGTAACAATGCAATCAGAAGAGAAGGAGGAAGCAGCCGCTGATGTAAATGTACATGAATTCCCAGTATTTCAAAAAGCTCAAAATATGCAGCTGTGAAGAGTTCCTGCATATTCAAGTATAACATGTTCAGAAAATGTATTATTAATGGAACCAGGATTGTAGGTAGACCTCCACATTCAAACTGTGCTCCTGGGATCTACTTGCACAAACACTTCAGTGCCAAAATCAGTTTCTCGTTAGCTAGAGTTTCAAAATCACATCTTAAAACTAAATGAAGTAAGTTTGCATTGTGTTTCCATTTTGGTTGTGTACTGTGTGATGCTTCTGTATGTCTTTTTTTTCTGTGCATGTTGTGTTGCTCCCTTATGTTTGCACCTGTATATTAAAGACATCTTTGTTTCGTTCGTGGCTGGATGTTTCTTCATTGGCTCAGTCCTCTCATCGGATTTACATTGTTCAAATTCTGCCTCGTTCGTTTTAACATCCGGACATCATGTGTCACAATCAGTCCACCCTGCACTGGCCTAAATGTTTGCTTAATGTCTCTTTTTGTTTCCCCAAGCCAAATCTGTGCAGGAGAAGCTGTCAGAAGCCATCCTGATGGAGTCGCACTGCAGCTCCGAGCCTGAACTGAGCGACACGACTACTGAGGAGGAGGAGGATTCCGCAAGTAAAGCTTCTGCGCAGGACAACAAGGGTAACAGATACTCATTTTTATTATTGAAATGAATCAGCTACACAACAGAATCCGTATTTTCCTAAACGATCTGCCGATTGTATTTGCAGATGCAGTTCCAGAGAAATCAGTGGCATGCACAGAGCAGCAGCAGACCCTCGCAGAGGAGACAAAGTGTGAGGAAGATGTTGGTGGTGAAGCTGAAGTGGCGGTACTGGATCCGGATGAGACGTCTGATCCAAAAGAACAGGAGGTTGAAACCGAACAAGAACCCCAACAGAACGGTGAAGAGAAGGTCAAAACAGATGAAGAAGATGAAAAGGCTGCACCAGAAGAAAACACAACAGAGAATAATAAATCAGAGGATGCAGCTCTGCCTCCTGTATCTGAAGAGGAAACGGCTGAAGATGACAAGACGTCAGAGCCCCAAGAAGATGCAGCAGCGAAACCCACTGATGCTGCAGAGAAAGACGAGGAGGAACCTGGAGTGGAGGCTGAGGCGCAGCCCGACGAGACGGGGCAAGGGGCAAAAACTAGTGAAGAGGATGAGTCATCGGCATCAGAGCCAAATAAAAAGACTGATGAGACAGCAGCGGCAGATAATGCAGAGGCGGAGGCGATGACAGCGAGCGAGACAATGGAGATGAAAGCAGAGCCCTCAGAGGAGCGAGAGGCCCTCGACTGTGAAGAGGCACCTGTAACCGACACAGAGGAGAGGCAGCAGGGAGACAGCGAAGACAGAGCAGCATCAGAAACAGAAGTCACAGCGGAGAATTCAAGCAGCTCGCTGGAGGGGAGCGGAGACACCACAGTTGAAAAAACAGCAGAAACAAGCGGGGACAATGCAAAAGATGAGAGCAATAAAGATGATATTAAAGAGGAGGAAGCAGAGGAAGTGTCAGCAGCGGAGGCGAAGGAGGATGAAGGAGAAGAGCAGACAGAAAAATCTGTGGAATTAGACGTTAAGGTAGAGGAGAAATGTGAGGAGGAAGGTGAGGAGGAAGAAAAGCAAACAAATCCAGTTGAGAGTACAGAAGGTCACAGCAGTGAGGAAAGCAAAGCAGATGATAAAGACGAAACAGTGGGAGAGGAGAATAGTGAGAGTAAGACAGAAGAGAGGGTAGAAGATGAGGAAAACACTTCAGAGTTGACCAAAAGTGACTCGAACACTGAAGGAAAGGCAAATGAACAAGCAGAGAACACTCATGACGAAGAAGTGCCGGCTGAAGAGAAGAAAGACAAATCAGAAAAGACGGAGAAAGATGAAGACAGTGAATGCGTCAAGAACGAAAACGGCGAGCAAGAATCTGAAGAAAAGGCAGCGGCGACTGATACAACTAATGAGGGTGAAAAGATAAGTGAGCCGAACACAGCTGCCGATGAAGGAAAGGGTGATGAGGCAGAAAAAGATCAGAATGAGAACGACGCTGAGCAAAGTGAAGCTGCCAAGAACGAAGATGATGAAGAATCTGAAGAGAAAAAAGTGGCATCTGACGAGACTGCAGCGGGAGAAGAAACATCTGAGATTGCAGAAGAACCTGAGAAAAGTGCAGAAGCAGACTTGGATAAAGATAATGTGAAAATATCTGATGGAAATATTGTTGAGTCAGAGGACGTCGGTGACAGTGAAGCAGTAAATGCAGCGGATGAGCCTGAGGAGACGCCAAACAACAGGGTGGAGGCTGAAGATGTGACGAAAGAAGCTGAAAAAGGAGGCGACAACAATGACAATGGAGAAATTGATGCCGAAAATGGAGAGATTTCTACAGGAACGGAGATCAAAACTGATGAGGACGAGGGAGAGGCTCAAACTGATGGCAAAAATGACGCGAAAACAGAAGAAGAAACAGAAAACGAGATAAAAACTGAGGAAGATGAGAGCACGGAGGTAGAAGAAGTAACTGTGGAGTCAGGAGACGGTGCTGAAAAACATGAAGACAACAAAGTCGATCAGGGTTCTGACACAGATGTGGTAGAAAGCGAGGCTAAGGAAGGGGACGAGGGTGTGGAAAAGCAAGATGAACCGACAGAAAACAACTGTGAGCCAGAGACGTCTGGAACGGAAATAGAAGAGGAATCTAAATCAGATGACAGAAAGGAAGGAGAGGAAAGAAAACAAGATGAAAACGGCAACATATCTGACCCTGATCATGAAAACAGAGAGACAGGTGTGATCAAAACGAACGATAACATCCAGGGCAACAACAATGAGGTGATTGTTGCCTCCCCAAGTGATCAGGGACCATCTTCAACACCCTTAGATGATACAGCTCCAGACGAGTCCAGCGAACCGTCCAAGACCGACAAACACCCACAAGCTGGGGAAAACACTTCTGTCGTTGACTTCTCTGCTGCCGACGTGGAAAATGGAGACACAGAAGAGGCAAGCAAGGCCTCGGAGGAAGGAGCGAGTGTGCTGCTCAAACCTCAAGCACAGTCGTCCCCACTAGGTCAAAACAGCAAGGCTGAAAACACAGAAGAGAGCGGTGCAGTAGGTAAAGAAACCCCGGAGGCCTTAGCAACAGAAGACAGCACGGATCTGGTCAAAAACTGGGTGACCATGCACCAAAAATCCAAGTTTTTTGAGACGTTTGTTGAACCTTTAGAAGACTTTAAGGAATCAGAAGCGAAGGTATCAAACTCTGATACAGAGAGTCCACTTAAGATGGTGAAGATGTCTGAAAATGCAGAAAAAGAGCAAACAGTGAGAGACATAAATGAGTCAAAGGACGAAACCGAAGAGGAAGCCGTGGAGAGCAGTCACGCTGAAGATGCAGAGAAAGACCCTGAAGAGACTGAGGTGAAAGAGGTAATACCAGAAGCAGAGAGTGAACAAAACGATCAAGAGTCTGTGAAAGGGCGAGACCTAGAAGAGAACAAAGAAAGCGAAGGATCTCTGAAAGAAGATAAAGTTCAAGAGGGTTTAACTCAGAACACAGAGCAAACTGATATTTTCAAAACGGAAGTGGAGAGCATCGCAGGTACCCATCATTCAGTCACTAGTGGCAGACGTGAGAGCGTCTCTGAAAACCAAGCTGAGGAGAAAACTGCCGATGGGCCGAACGAGCCGGACTTTAATGAAAAACAAACAACAGTTGAGGAGATCACAGATCTTCTACCCTCATCCGAAACAGCAGAGCACCGTGAGCATTCAGCAGCTCCAGAGGGGCTCTCTGAATTGAAGACAAATGAGCTTAAAGAGACAGAAGAAACGTGGGAAACAAGTCGGGAAGTTACAGAATTAACTGATTTTACAGAAGATGGGAGCCATGAGGAGTCCCCTCCTGACGAGACTCAACCCAAACCGTCGGACGAGAGCATCAGCGGGGACAGAAGAGGCGTGCAGCTAATCCAAGACATCCAGCACACTCTCAGTAAAGACCGGCTGAGCACTTTCTCAGTGGATGAAACATTGTTCGGTCGAAGTTCACATCCTTTGCTGACTGCTGCGAGGACGGAGAGTGGACATTAGAGCTGTGGCACCAAGGTACAGTGATGCCTTACTTGTTTGTTTTTTTTGACAAGTAAACATTTAAAAGAAGAAAAGACTTTAAAAGTGAAAATGTTAAAAAGCTAAAGACTTGCATAGATTTACGAGGAAGTGCCTTCACGCCGCGATTAGACAATCAGATTAAGAGCCAGAAACAGAATATTTGTAGCGATCAGGAAATGTAATCTGATCTTACTGTTGACAGCGGAGGTCAAGTGTCTTGTGGTTTCTGTGTTTACATTACAATGACCTCTTCTTAGATGGCCTTCATCCTTCAATCACCCAAAAGAAGATGCACGATGAGCTTTGACTGCTGTATAAGATGTTTACAATAGACCGTCTCTTCCTATTGTTGGTAACAAAGAGGCGTAGTTTTTGTGAGGTATCAAGTACGGCTGCTATCACCTATTACCTGTAAACAGATACCCTCCCACTCACGCTCACATATGATTGAATAATTCATCGTTGTTGGACTCCTGCAGCTTCGTTAGTGCACTTTACATTTCCAATGACCGCCGGGCACAAGCACAATATTACAGTAGCTCACTGTGATCAGATGATAATTTTAGTTTAGTTTCGGATGATGTCGAGACGAATAAATGCAGTGAAACATCAGGAATGCTAACTTCATATAACATTAATGGTTAATTCATAATTAGGCTGCTTATTAGTTAAATAAAACAGTGGTAACATTGTGAAAAGTCAAGTTTAGGCACATCATGTGCATTATTGCTGCTAACACTACCTCTTATTTGAAAAAAAAAACATTCTTCAAGGTGAGTTGACTGCAAAATCAGAAATACATAATTTTCCTCTGTCCTGTAGTGTTATTTTTCCATCAGGATTGTTTTGGTGTGAGTTGCAGAGTATTGGAAACACTAACGGCGTCCTCCTTCAGTTAGCGAGCTATCTCTGCTGCTGATACCTCCAGAATTCTGCGACTCATAATTTTAACAGCACCACAGGTTAGAGGAAAATACATGTTTTTTGATTTTTGGGTGAACTTTCCCCTTGAAAATGTATTTGTACTGCCTTTTCATCTGGGTTTGTGAGGCTTCATCTGTTAATTTGATATCTGTCAATGACTGAACCCCTGTGTGATTTGGCCACTCATATAAAAATAAAAAACATTAGATAACAAAAGATGGATGATGACTTAATGCTTTTTTCTTTCCAGGAATGACGATATGTGACACTGACTCTGACGGATTCTTAAAGCTTGTATTTCAGATTAGGCAAACCATGTACACAAAAACAAGTGATTATCACATACAGTATTTACAAGATTTAAAAGCCTCAACAGAGTCTTAAAAAATGTTTCTAACAAACTCAATGTAGCACAAAACTAAATATTACAGACTGAGAGGGTTCAGTGAATTCATCTACAGCTCGTCCATATACAGTATGTTACAACTAAATACAGTTCCGCTGGCACTATTTTCTTCTCGTACCTACCACTATTAATGCAGTTTTACTTCAAATGATCAGTCCAAACAGCCACAAATAAAATAATAATAACAAAGAGGGTTCTTGAAGCAGGTTTAGTTACTGTCCTCGAAGCTGCCGCTGCTGCTGAAAGACGAGCAGAACCTCACGGTGCTCATGGGATCAGACACGTACCCTGATATAAAAGAGACAAGTCAGTAACAGACACTCACCGTTTATGATCAGCTTCACTTGTGAGTCATTTTACTGCTGAAGGAAAAGTAAATTTAAAGGATAAAATAATCATCAACATCTGGTTGTCACTGTACAGTTTCAGTGCACATGTTGTGTCTGCGAACACACCGTTTCGATCAATGGGAGAAAACTGCATGTTCCTTCTGAGTTCCTCCAGTGAAAGGCCTCCAGATGCACGACGGTGCTCACTAAAAAAAATAAAAAAAATAAAATCAGTCATTACACATTAATCCACTCTGAACACTGGTCTAGAAATACATACTGCTTGGTTTACATGGGGAAGGACAGATGAGATGGATCCAGATAGACGCAGAAGAAATTCAATATGTAATGTCCGAACTAATACCAGGCTGCTCTCACCCTCTCTGCAGGAGTACGGTATACAGCACTGATGACGGGTTTGATGGGATGACACACAATCTGCACACGGCTTCATAGAATGATGATTACTTTAGAAGTGATTATTGATTTGAGAAAGTTAAAAACACTTTTTTGGGGGGAAATAAACATCCAGGAAAGGTTTTGTCTAACTTTTGATGGAGCACGAGGGAATTACTGACGCATCACTGAAACGCCACAATAACCCCACCTCCTGTTTCTGGGTCAAAGCTGTTACCAGGCTGCGATTACTGGGACACACACACACACACACACAAATACAAACAAACACACACTGTTACACACACAGTACAGAGACTCAAAGCCGGGCGTCTAATGGAGGCCTTCCTCCTCACCATGCATGTTTTATTGCATTTGCTTTCCTTTGTGTCCTGTTCGGTATCCGAGCAACTCCGCTCCTCACTGTTGCAGTTAAGTATCTGAACTGGTCCACATGTTACTGGCAAAGCAATTGCTGAGACTGAGTCATTTCTACAAACCAGAGCAGGCCCAGACATGATGTTTCTGAAGTTCTTGTTAGCAGAGTTTAAAGCCCATTTCACTGAACTTTCTTGGTTCAACCTTTTTTACCACTTTTTAAGGGATATCCACATGGTAAGTGTAGGGATGTATAAGTAACTTTAAGAAACATGGACATCTGTGTTCCCTCTACAATGATGACTTTAAAAACAACATCTTTATATTGAGTTTGATCTCAGATTTATTTGGCTGCAGAGACAAAACATGCAAACATTTTCAATCAATCAAAAAAGCTCTTAGAAATGTTGTTGGAAGGGCGACAACATGACATCTGTAATAGGAACAATGTCAATTTTCTTCCAAACTACCCTCCAAAATTAGTTTCGAAGTAAAATGAAGGCAAGAAAAGAAAAGCCATCATATCATGCGCAATAATAGGTCTACGGTGACAGGTTTGGACGACTGTTAATCAAGCTTGTAGAGGCAAAGATCTCAGCATCCTAACATTTACTGACCCATCCACAAAGTGGCTGATTCAGTTCTCGAGGAGACAGGACATCGTACAACATGTATGATGATATATTAGTTTTTTTGATAGACATTTTGACTGTGTTTATGAAAATGAAGCCTTATTACTTTGTTTCTGCTTTCATTTCTGCCTGATTGGCCCAAGTCAGAGACTCCAGCTGTTGTTTAATTGTTAGCCAAACAAGAAACATTAAAGAAAACTGTCAAAATCAAGGTAATATCGTCCTAAGTTCCCAGGATCCCGTACACCAACTCAGCCACAACTAATAGCTGGGTTATTGGGTGCTGTAAGTTAACCTTCCTCTCTGGACCCTCACCTGTCTGTGACCGTGCTTGAGTTCTCTTACCTCTGAGTCCAGAAGGCGTATGCGCGTGTATTGAGGGCGTACTCGAGTTCAAAACGGGAGCGCAGGGCGGCCACGTGGCTCCTGCCGGGTCCTCCTCGCCCCAGCAGACAGTCAGTGGAGGAGCAGGGCGACAGAGAGCCACTGCTGTTACTGGAGGCCGGAGACATAAGCTGACACACACACACACACACACACACCAGCCGAAGAATTGAGAAGATTTAATTATCACAGCATACTTTATATGTAACGCACTGCAGCGTTAAACACGATTATGTACCTCAACGTTGCACAAGCACTCCTCCAGGTTGGAAACCACTTCAGAGAACTCGGGCCGGTCCTGAAGTGGAAAAGCAAACTCGAATTATTGTTTCTGCGTCGACGCTGAACAACCAAACACGTCAGGTACAGACACAAGTGTATTCTCTCAAACACCATCCTGTATGTTGAGCTCGTTGTAGTCCACCCACACATGAAGCAAAGGTGAACTCTGCTTCAAAAGCAGTCCTCAGATCTCTCGCCTCACTGTAAAACAACAAACGCTGCCTACACCGGAGCTGTTCAATTATACATGACATCCTCAGACAGAGGCCGAGGTCTGTCTGCGTGCTGCTTCAATACAGGAGCACGGGAAAATTAAGACGGCACAGTGAAGATGAAAACACGATGACAAAGATTTTAGACCAATGACTCAGAAAAGTGTCTCTCTCCGGCTTAAACAAAAACATTTTAAAGTGCAAATCCTGTAAACACAGTGCAGTGTACTGCTTTTGGCCCCACAGGAGCTGATCACTGGGTGCCTCACCTGTACAGTACAGGTGAAGCACCATGAGAGGTGCGTGCACATGAAACGTTGTGCTCGCCGTCAAGCGTCTTGATGAGGCCGTACGGGGACGAGGCGATCACCGCGGGAGCAACTGACTGGTTGGCAAACAGGAAGGAGATGTACCACAGAGGGAGAAATGTGCCGACATGCTCTGCCGTGACAGAATGTGCCCTAATGAGGCCGGGGGAAAAAAACACGCCTGGCTCATTACTACCATCTCGGCACAGAAGCGAGGATGGGCCGGGTCACGTCTTGCTCCTAAATGTGAACAGCCGTGCAATAATGTATCACCTGGGGACGAATCGAGGCCGTTCATTACTGCTGCACGTGTTTGCAGGGGCAGCTGAGTCAGCATCTCTTACCTCTCTGAGCTTCAGTATGTCTAGATGGCTAATGACATGGAAGGACCGTTTTACAGTTTGAAACTACAAAACAATCCCTTTTCGAGTGTATATGCACACAGTAGATATAAAACTACATTTAGTGTAAAATGTGCTGTGAACGAATTGAGAACGCATGAAATTCAAAATGGGGTGAAGTCAGGTCATGTACCTCTGGGCAGGCGTACCAGCCTCTCATCAGCAGTGCAGAGATGGGTTTGGGGATGGAGTAGCCAATAGGAGGCCGGACGTGATGGTAGGCCATGTCTGCAGCAGCAGCAGCTGAAGACGGAGCAAGGAACATCAAAACATTTGTTTCAGTGTGGTTTGACAGCTCTCTGCCTTTTCAATTTGTTTTGACATTTTAAAATATTAAAAAACTATGATTAAAATACTTGCAGCCATACTAGCGCTATGGATAAACAAAATGTCAGTCTGCGGGTACAGCGCTCTGGTCCAGACTGAATTATCTCAACAGCTATCTGAGAAGAGATTTTGTGCAGACATCCTCGGTCAGCAAGCGATGTCGTGGACATTTGCAGTTTTGAGTGAAATTTCTCAACAACTATTAGGGGGACTGAAACGCAATAAACAACATTTATTGGATTGGATTGGAATAAAGCTGCTGTACATTATATATTTTTATTAAAATAATTATTTAGCTCTATATTCCAACAGTAATTACTTTTATAGAGTGTTTGGTTGGTAACCCATGTCACTTTATCCAATCAGGTCAGAGAACACCGTAAAGAGGTGGTCCTGTCAGAACACAGAGGGCAGGATCCTCCTGTTTCTCTCTGTTGGTTTGAGGTCATGCACACTTAATTAATATCTCAATTTAAAGGTCCAGTGTGTAAGATTTAGAGGCATCTAGCCGTGATCACACCTGCCAACATTAGGCTTTCAAAAGAAGGAGATTTTGTGGGGCACCTGAAAATGGCCTCAACGCGTCAGCCAAAGAAACAAAAGACAAAGACAAGGATGTGAAAGTAAAGTAAAATGTCTTAAATCTAATGCTCACGTAAAATACATTTTTAAAAAAACATTCAAAATGTGGCAAGACAAACCTGCAGACTCTGTGTAAGAGGACCCGCTCCCTCTGTAGATATAAAAGCTCAATCTAAGTTAAAGAAAACATTTAACATTTCATTCCATTTGTGCCCCTAAATCCTACACGTTGGACCTTCAAGCCTTTGACTTGTCTTGACCTTTAAAAAAAAAAAAAAAAACACACCAGGTTTCAAGTGAGCGAAGGGAATTTCTCCAGTCAGCAGCTCCCAGAGACAGAGGGCGTAGCTGAACATGTCCGCCTTCACCGAGTAGCGAGTGCACTGAGTGAAGACCTCGGGAGCCATCCAGCGCAGGTTCTGCACAAACACACACGCAGATGCACACTGAATAAAATACATGCATAAAAGAATCATAGAACTGTGATGTTTGAAGACATCAGGTCATCACACACACATGCGCACACATGCGCGCACACACACATACACACACACACACACACACACACACACACACAAATGAGTCCCAATTACTGACATGAAGACTGTGTCCCTGCAAGGGCAAGTAGTTTACTCACAACAGGCAGTTCCCAAGAGATGAAACACACTTAACACCAAACTGCAGGCCAAGCACTCTGGGTAGTGATGAGTCAGCACATTGAGACAAAATCTGCATGAAGGCAGTTTTTCTTTTTTCTTTTGCTAGTGGGTAATTGATGGCAGGAGCCAGCAGAAGCTCTGGCTTGCACTCCCACAGAATAACAGCATACACTTTAGTACAAAGAGCCTTATTCTTTGGTGCGAGAGAATTTGGCCAAAGAAGGCGAAAAACTCGTTCCAAAGGGTTTTGCGTGCGTCATCGACTAAATCGAAAGGAGGAAACAGCACTGACCCCCGGCTGCTTGGTCATGTTATCCTCTTCCACCGATTGCAGAAACCTAGATTCTGTAGAGGGAGCGAAGAACATGCGACGGTCAGACAGTGTACATCTACTGGTCGTTAAAGGGTCACTCCACCAACTTTACACATTAAACACACAGGTCTTAGAGGAGTACTACTGCATCTGTGAAGAAAAAAAAAGTATAAAGCCTTTTGTGTGCCCAGAGGAAGCTGCATGTTATCTGATAAATTGCCCCCAGTCATGTCACTCAGTGTCTAAATTGCATTGTGGGTAATGTAGGTCCCAGGTTTCGTACCTCCGAAATCAGCCACCACTGCATGTCCATCCTCATAGAGCAGAATATTGTGGCTAGAGGGAACACAGATATCATTAGTAATGGCCACAGTTAATTCAGCCTGCCAATACTGACCCACCACATGTGTAACCACTGTGGCACCCACCTGTTGAGGTCCCTGTGGATGATCGGCTGGGTGAGATTGTGCAGGTACTCCATGCCCTTGGCCACATCGATGGCAATGATGAGCTTGGACTGCAGGTCGATAAGCCTGTCCATTGACACATCATTAAAGTAGCAGCCACTTAGCGCCAGGTCAATGGTCCCTGCCAATCACACACAGCACTTTACACGGATCAATAGGACAGTCTATAAAGACAGCACCTGGCCACACAGTTAGCGGAACACTTCATCTGGATCAATGATGATCCCGGCCGAGAGGGGGAGACGGGTGAGGGGACGCTTCCAAGGAGGATAATGAGACCTGAGGCCGTCAGCTGTGCAACCGTGTTTTTTTGTCAGTCACTGAGTAACTCCTTAAGGTAGTTTCAGATCTCGACATCAGGATGAGGAATCAAACGTGACATCGAATTACTGACGTCAACACCTCGCAGCATGAGACTTGAAACTTCT
The DNA here is from genome assembly GCA_039737535.1 of Lagodon rhomboides. Taxonomy (NCBI): domain Eukaryota; kingdom Metazoa; phylum Chordata; class Actinopteri; order Spariformes; family Sparidae; genus Lagodon; species Lagodon rhomboides. Next base: position 12,706,697 of record CM077789.1, on the reverse strand, counting down.
GCTTGGGTTTTGAAACTTTCTTTGCTTAATTTAAAAGTAGTTTATCTGGAAAACGTTAAAGGTAGAATGCAATGTAATACAGTGACCCTTAATAGATAATATTAAATATGTAATAATAAATAAGTTACTTAACATTCTGAGTTTTAAATGCATTGTCGACCCACCTCTGTGGTCCTGGAGCTTTAGTTTGCTGTAGTCTATCGGACTGCATAACTGCAAGGTGTCTATTATTTTGCCTTTAAAACTTTTTGGGGGCATTTTATTAGGAATTGAATAAGAGAGAGAGACAGGCAATTCAGCAGCAGGGACTCAGCCATGCCATGTGGCATTCGCTCTAAGCTCCCAGGACGCCACAATCATGCAAAGTCTAAATAATGCTGCTGTGTAATTGTTAGGGGAGTTATGAAGTTTAGTAGTTTCTGTATTTCGGTGGGCATTAGATGGGGGCTTTAACAGACAGAAAAATCAACTGTAAGCTCCACTGTGTAACTCACACTTCCTCACCTCTTCTGCTCATGCAGCAGAGAGAACAGAGAGCCTCCAGAGACATACTGGGTCACAATAGCAAACTGGCTGGGGTCGTCCAAACAGGCCCCCACAAACTGGATGATACAGGGGTGGTTGAGGCGACAGAGGATGGAGACCTCTCTGCAGAACATGTCCACGTCGGACTTCGAGCAGTACGTGTTGGCTCGATAGCTGCAAGCAACAGTCGAATACCAATCAGTTTGTTTATTTCTTACCAAAGACGGGATGCAAAATGTCAAATTTAGAGGTTTTGTTACCGTTTTATGGCAACAACTTTGTTTCGACATTTGCCTTTGTAGACTCTTCCAAAGGAGCCTGAGTGCGAGACAGATTTGATCTTCAGCGACGTCATCTGATTATCTGAAACTCGTTAACTGGACAGAGAACACATGAGCGTTGAGAGTTACCTGATCCGATAATCTCATTGAACTCCAGCTCAGACAGCTGAAGGTGGAAATGAGACGGGAGGCTGGCCCTGAGGAGGAGAACTTCTGCTTTCTCTGAAAATAGAGAGCAACATTTTTAGAACTACATGAATGCCAAGAAGATGAGGTTTAAACCAGCTAATGGTCGCCTCGCAATGCATTTTTTTTTTGTCAAAATCTTGGCTGATTAAAGAGGCTATGGATATTATATTATTCTGCCAAGACTGGATGGGAAAAGGAGCTTTCAGTGAAATATACTTCCCTTTTTAGCAAATGGCTCCACAGATGGTCCATGGCCAAAAGGCTTAAAATGTGTGTTTCATCCTATTCAGATCAGTTCTTTCTAAGATATTAAGTGTAAATATCACACAGCCAGAGACATAACTGTAGTTCACACCGCCCCTTAATTTCACCAACAGTGTGCCGTTACATCAGCTGACAGTGATGTGAAGTGCGGGGAAGATACGCCGTGCTTCACTCCACCTCGCTACCTTTAGTCATGCTCTTGATCTTTCCCAGAGGAGACGGGACAGAAACGTAGGAGCCATCTGGAAATAGAGCCGACATGTTCAGGCACATTAAAGGGAGGACTTGTGTGACTTTTTTAATCCAGATAGTGAGAGGTCACTGACTCACCGCCTCCTGGCTGGGAGTACTCATTGCAGGGCGACTCATCGGGACGTTTGTAGTGCTTCAGTAACGTGACAATGGCATCGTGACCTGAAGTAAAACGCACGTTATTAGTTTAAAGTTTTCATCAGATCTCTCCTGACAGCTGAACTCTGTATTACACACACACACACACCTTTCTCATAAGCCCACATCAGGCAGGTCTGCTCGTCCTTCTCCCCGCTGGACCTGCTGGGGTCGCAGGCAACCAGGTTCATGTCCGCCCCGTTGTCCAGCAAGAACTGCACCAGGCGGATGTGGCCGTGGAAACAGGCGCTGTGTAGAGCTGAATAACAGAGGCATCAGGGGCATTTATTAGTATTGGTATACACACAATTATAATTAAAAGCACAACTGTGCTGTAAACACAACAAAAATAACCTTTACTTAAATAAAAGTACTTGTATCATAGAAAAATATACTAATATACTCATGCAGAAAAATGCTCTTTTTTATGTTTATGTATATCTAATTATATAGCACATTATACGTGATTACTTATGCGCATAAATGTTAAAGGTCCCATATTATGAAAAACACGTTTTCTCTAGTCTCTACATAAACTGGTCCTCCCTGAGCCTACCAACTCCCAGAATGAGGAAAGCAAACGAGTCCTGCATAGTCTCTGCAGCCCACCCACTGGTAAAACGGCGCTCCTACAGGCTGTTCAGATTCAGCTCCTGTCGTTACGTAACGACAGGAGAGATTTTCATAAGCCGGCCTCCTCTGCGCGATGATAGGAGATATCGCGAGGGGGGCGTTCATCCCGGAGGTGAAGTTCGGTGTGTCCAGTGGTAAGATAGCAACGTTTTGTAATGTCGTCGCTCAGAGCTAGACACGCAAATTACTCTGTTGTTGGCTGTAAAAATCAACATAAGTGCCTATATTCTGTCCCAGCTACAGAAGAGACAGTGGTTGCGTTTCATTTTTAACGACAGCGTGCCGGCTACGGTTCCTGTAAGTCTGTTTGTGTGTGCTAACCACTTCACATCGGACTGCTTCAGTAACGAGGGTCAGTACAAAGCTGGCTTTACCTCGGCACTGACCCTCGAAAAAAGGGTCAGTCCCAACCATACGGGACCCAGCAACTGCACCCGAGCCACAGGTAAGTGTCGCCACGTTTTGATAGTATTTACAGCTGCCGACGAGTGAAGTCAGCTTGAAATTGGCTAAGTAGTTAGCTCCGCTTCGGTCCGCTATGTAATGCCATTTGAAGCGAGTTTAATATTAATAACATTACGAGGGAGCTTGGTTGTCACAGTAAATGTCTGGAGACATGTGCAGACTGGAGACAGAGACCATGCGAACAGTGTCCAAGAGTTTGGAGACTGTGTTGGAGACAAACACAGCTTTCGCTAGCTGTGTTTAGATGTTACCTGTTGCAGGTCATTGGGGGATGGGAGCCGGGTGGTTGTGTTGGGGAGTCTCTCATGTAATGTCCGTATTTCTTCAGGAGCCTCTCCTTCTGGGTCAAACTGGTATGGTTGAACGACAGCATCTCGGCGAGCCATAGCGATACATCCAAACATTGTCGCATGCTACCGCTAGCGTAAATAGCATCGACTCCCTGAGCGGGGCGTGTAGCAGGCAGGACAGGCGATGACAGACGGAGCTCATTAGCATTTAAAGGTGCAGGTACAGAAACAGCATGTTCTCAGTAGAGCTCAGTTGAGCGACTTTTAGACAGCGGAAATTCAGGACCACGGATGGGTTTGGGGCAATACATTTCGAATACAGTGTGGTTTGGAACCGCAGTGAAGTTAGTTTTAAGTTGGATATTCGACAGACATTCGCTCTGGTTAAACCTCTTCTTCGCTCCGGGTACACTGCGATCCGAGCAAGCCGCTCCAATATTTCAAGTGCACCCGTATTGCAGACTTTACAGTAAACACACGGCGATAGAAAACGGCTACAGCGTGTACCGACTTCCTGTTTTCAAAATAAAAATGTGGGCTATTTAATGCAGAAATATTGTGTTTAAAGCTATTGAGAAGCTATTGAGCTAAAATGCTAATATTTACATATAAAAATTAAATTAAATTAAAAATATTTAGAGATTTAAAATGCAAAAACAAGAGGTGTATCTCATGCAGCCAGTGGAGTACTATGATCCCACACTGATTTTGAGTCAATTGATCACATGACCTGGAAGCTATTGAGCTAAAATGCTAATATTTACATATAAAGATTAATTTAAAAATATTTAGAGATTTGAAATGTAAAAATAAGAGGTGTGTCTCATGCAGCCAGTAGAGTACTATGATCCCACACTGATTTTGAGTCAATTGATCACATGACCCGGAAGCTATTGAGCTAAAATGCTAATATTTACATATAAAAAGTAATAAAAAATATGAACAGATTTAAAATGCAAAAACAAGAGGAGAAGGAGAAGCTGAAACCATGAAATTTGGGGCATTTCTGCATGAAAAATGACTTAAACCATGACAATTATTTTTAGAACTGACCAATCAACTAAAAGATGAATCTGTTGACTGGTTAAGCTCATATTTGACACTGTTCAGTAGATACTTTGAAGTTTTTCAGGCGTTTTCCCCCTGAAATGTAGCATGTCACAGGTACAAAATGTCAAGAAGTGGGAGGAAATTTAAACTCAAGCACAGACCTTGAGTAAATGTGCACTAGTCACCTGTGTGTCCGTCTCTGCCCTGGCAGTTGATGCTCAAGGCGTTCTGGCTCAACAAGAACTTCACCATCTCCAGGTCTTTACCGTAGGTGCACGCACTATGACACAGAACTCATTATCACCTCAGAGCAACATGAGTCACAGGTTCAAGTGATGCTCATAAATTAAATGTGCCAATATGTACCTATGTATTTGTGCTCTGCAGATTATAAATAAGTACGCTGTGTGAGACAATACCTGTGAAGTGCTGTCTCGCTGAATATGTTCTCCTTTGACAGACTTTCTGTGCCGGAGAGCTGTACGATCTCCTTCGCTGCCTCAAATTTCCCATTATAGCAGGCCCTGATTAAACAGTCAACACAGAACTTCATCTCCACTACACGTCACTTATAAAAAAAAAATGTATCTAAGGCTGCCGACAATGCACATCGTTTACAGGTGTAATGGCGTGTCCCCGTAGATGTTGACAGAGTGAGGCTGTACGTCAGAGTTGCCCTGAAGGAGGAAGCGCACAATGTCATGGTGACCGAAGCGGGCGCAGAAGTGGAGAGGAACATGATCTTCGTTGTCCTGGGCGTTTACTGGGAGAGGCAAGCAGAAAAGTTCACACACTGACCTACAGAACAGCATAGTTAAAGGATAACTCCACCAATTTTACACTTCAAAGTGTCTTTACATGTCTTAGGGAGTACTACTGCATATGTGGAAAAAGTAGTATAAAGCCTTCTGTGGCTCCAGAGGAAGCTGCATGTAATCTGACAAATTGCCACCGGTGATGTCACTCTGTAGCTAAGTTGCATTGTGGGTGATGTAGGCACCATGCTTTGAAAAGCAGTCCACAGTTCAAAAACAAATACTTGCGATCAATACAGGTTTTCTTTTTCCGTTTTAAAAACTTGGCGCCTACATCACCCACAATACATCTTTGCCACTGAGTGACATCAGTGGAGGCAATTTATCAGATTACATGGAGCTTCCTCTGGAGCCACAAAAGGCTTTATACCACTTTTTTCACATATGTAGTCGTACTTGAATGTGTAAAATTTGCGGAGTTACCTTTTAAAGGTGCACCATGTAGTTTTGGCGAAAACATTTTAGGACTTACAAGGACCTTATTACCAACTGACTAATGTTTATTATATACAGAATTACCAGATTATCTCCTTGTCCTTATTGAAGGCTGTTTTACAGACAAATTTACATTTACAAATGTAGGTAAGTTAAAGCAACATTATGTAGAAATCGGCATTTTGTGTGCGACTTGGCGCCCCCCACAGTTTCTGAGTGTAACACCACTGGCGTAAATACAAATCCCAGGTTTGTAACAGTTTTGTCAGTTTGAGTTACATCCATCCGTTGACTCACGTGACTAAAGTAAATGTGAAGAAGCAGCTTTGGAGGCTCAGGAGTCTCACCATTAGCTTTGCTCCCTTCCCCCATCAGCAGTTTGATGATGCTGAGGAAACCTTTGGCTGCAGCCAGGTGCAGCGGGCGGTCACCTACCTCCCCGCTCGCGTTCACATCCGCCCCAAACTTCAGCAGCAGCTTTGCCACCTGAGAAAAAAAAATGAGTTTCTGATCAGCTTTATTCGTCACGGTCAAGAGTGCAGAGATAGCTGATTGGAGTCACTTTACCTGCTCGTGGTTGTTGTAAGAAGCGATATGCAGCGGGGTGAAAAACACAGCATCCTGAACGTTCACGAAAGCGCCGTGCTGCAGGAGTATATCTGCTGCCTGTGGAGGGGGGGAATTGCATGTTCAGAAGCAATAAAAACGCATTTTGTTCACATTCATTGAGGACAAAAAGCTCTCACCTCGTGGTGCCCAGCTATGGTGGCCACATGCAGGGCAGTGAGGGCGCCGTAGCCCACCTGCTGCACGTCTGACCCTCCGTGGAGGAGTGCGGTCAAGAGCTCAGCATTATCCTGTGGTACAGACAGGAGCCACATTGCTGTTTTACTATCACTCACTTTAATTCTGATTGCTCTGCCTTCACCACATCACAACAAAGCACTTCAGGGCCGGAGTTAATCATGCTGGTTTTGTGTGTACTTGCACTCCACCATGTGGTAAAAACATAGACAGCTCTTCACCACATAACAACACACAGACAAAGGCATAGATTGCACCTGGAAACATGTAAAGAAAATACTTTGAATTTGTTCATATTCCTCTTTTGTTCTCTCCACCTTGTAAGCAGCCAGATGGAGGGCGGTGAATCCATTCCTGGACAGTCTGGAAGGACGCAGGCCTTTGAGCATCAGGGAGCGAATGTGGGCCTTGTTGCCTGCTCACAAACAACATGAGCTGGTAAAATATGTCACTTGACTAACATGTCAACAGAACATCATCAAAGAACAGGGTGGAATGATGCACTCAGTCTAACTATGTGTATTCTTTATGTAGAATTTGTCTCATATCTTCTGTTTATGTCAAAATGTTATGTTTAAGGTCATCCTCAGACAATAATGTCAGTCGATCCATTGTAATCCCTCCCTCCACTGTCACATTTCGTCGAGTTATAAATAGCCTCCAGTAGTCATGCATACCTCCACACACGCAGCAGAGATGCAGCAGCGACAGCCCCTTCTCTGTTCGGTAGCTCACGTTCACCTTCTGAAAAGCCTCATCGGAGCTGAGCCACAGAAAATCAACATCAGCCGACACAGGAAAGTAAGCGGACTGAGGAGGACACAGGCGTAACAAACAGGTCTCTGATTAAATGTAGATTGCACCGTGACACACACACACACACACACACAGAGTGAATGAAATCACCTGAAAGCAAGTTTGAGATCCGCGAGCTCGCTGTCTTTGAGCTGGAGGTCGTCCTCCAACTTCTCCACGATCACAGAGTACGACTCGCCCACCTTCTTCTTCCACTCATCTTCACAGTCCCGTCACCAGAGTTACACATGATCATTTAATCAAATCACTTCCACCGCTCGTACACAGAAATATGCCTAATTTTATCTTTAAATTTGTAGGGGGGGAAAAAAGGCCAAACATCTGCATACTGCACTGTATTGAGCACCACTACAGTGTATATAATGATCAGTCACAAAGAGTTTAAAAAGGCCTTGTACAACTTCTCAGTGTGTGTGATAGAGAGTAAACCCCTCCTCCAGGCTTTTCCTCCTTCAATTCAATCCCTGCTCTCCTGCTCTCTCTGTGGATACGTATGACATTAAAATATTCTCACACAATCATAAACAGGCCATTACCTGTACACGTCTGAGACGGTCTTGACTTGTAATTTCCCATGGATAAGGTCCTTCTCCTGTGCTATGCGCTGTGCAGTTTGGTTTCCTGGAGTAAAGCAGTAATACAATCTCTCACTCGGCCACAATTGCACAGGTCCAGATAAAGGGGGGGATCATGGCTGTGGGCTAAAAATAAACACCTTGGAGTGGGATGCCTAACAACTACGACAACTGACCTCCCTCCAAAATGTGAGCGGGCATGTATCATTGTGGCTGCGTATGTGTGCGCGCAGTGTGAAAACAAAGCAGATGATCCAACGCTCTGCACTGTACCAGTCTGGCCGATGGCCTTAAAGGATAAGTTCGCCAAGAAATGGAAAGTCAGTTGAAGTTTTCGTGGTCCACGAATCATTTCTGGAGCTTCGCAGCAAAACAGAGCCGCAGCATTCTCCGGAACATAAAAAAGCATCCCGAGATTAATTAAATGGCTCCACACAGGTCGCCAAGAGTCTCTGGACGCCCAGAGATCCCAAGTTCATCTTAGAAAAAAGGGTCTGAATAACGTCTTTTTGATCAGTTTAGGGTCTTGGGCTTTCGGACACTTGGATCACACTGAACAAGCTATATGGAGCCGTTTTATGCTTTAGCCATTTTTTGGTTGTTTTGCCACGTTTCAAAACAAGTCCCCATCTGCTTCAGTTGTTCATAGGAGAGTGCTGCGACGCTGTTTTTGCTGTGAGACTCCAGAAATGTTTAGTGGACCGCAAAACTTCACCAGACTCTTGTGGCGTCCCCAGTGGTGGGCTGGTGCCATACCGCTGGTCACGCCCTCCTGATTAAGGCCTGCCGGTGACACCTGGGCCTGGTGTCACCAGGTTATAAAGCCAGGCCTGCTGATTGCTCTCACTCTCTCTCCTTCTCCCCTCTCCTGCAGGTACCGGTGACGGCGATGCAGTCTCCTTAGTTCCCTTTGTCGCTCCTTTGTGTTATGCACCGTACAACACCCCACACACACACATACGTCTCACACTCACACAACATGCTCTACACACCTATTTACTGACACTCACACCCCATGATCTGGTCTTTTGTTACAGTATATTATTATTTATCCTTAAATAAACATTTGTTAATTGTTGCCACGGGGGTCTCTCCTTTTTTGTCATGGCTGTAAGAGCCAGGCTGTGACAAAAGTGGGGGCTCGTCCTAAGCTTATTTTGGTGATAGATTAAATTTGTTTGGTTTGTTTGTTGGGGCAGCGTGGCTGTGTAATCAGGTGAGTGGGCCCTGGTGCGCGCTGTGCCCTGTTGCGTGGGTGGGGAGATCCGCCGTGCGCTAAGTGTCGTTGTGGCTCCGGTTGTTTTTTCTCCTCTCGTTTTGTTTGTTCTGTTGATCATTCATGCGTTCCAAAGAGAAGGTAAGTGTTTCCGCCCAGTTGCACTGCGAAGTTTCCCCTGTCAGGTGAATGGCGTTTCCCCTTTGGGTTGCGTCGGTTTGTTTTTTTCTATAGTGTTGTGGCGACGTGGTTAGTGTTAATTGTCTTCGGGCAATTATCTTGGGGGCACCTCCGTGGGATATTGTGGGGTCGCCTGCGTGCAGGTTGCTTTCACAAACCCACTGGTTTTGCGTGCGTAAATTCCCACCGCAAGCCACATGAAGACTAGGGTTGAGGGATAGGTAAGTTTTGGTTAGGCAGGTAAGTGGGGAAATCTTCGGGAGGTAAAGCTCGCCTCGATTGTGCAGTTCGGGAGGGTAAACACTGTGCATTCTGTTTGGTTCACGTGCTGAGCTATGGCTTCGGTGGCAGAGTTTGTTGATGCGCCCTCAGAGGGGTTTCTTAATAGCTGTTCCTGGGAGCAGTTAGCGCAGATTGCTGAGCATTATGAGATGGATTTTACAGGGAATGAGTATAAAAGTGAGTTGAAAGAGATTGTTTTGTCCACGTTAGTAGGTAAAGGAATTGTGGGGAAGGGAGAGTCTCTTGCAGACTTGGCTGCGCCAGATGCGCCAAGTTCTGTGCCGGTGTCTGAGTCTGGGCTGACGTTTGAGCAGCGCAGGGAGTTAATGGCTTTGCAGTTAGAGCAGGAAAAATTGAGGCTCCAGAGAACTGAGGCAGAAAGTCAAATTGAGATCGAGCGAATGAGATTTGAAGTTGAGAAAATGAGGCTCGAGCAGCAGAGATTGAGTTTGGTCCGAGATGGGAAGCTTCCGAGTTCCGCGTCACCTGAAGAGGGACAGTGTTTTTTTGATCTGGGCGCAAATTTGAGACTGATGCCTAGGTTTAATGAGAAGGATCCTGATACATTTTTTGCTTTGTTCGAGCGCGTTGCAGACGCGAGGCGGTGGCCAGATGCGGATAGAACTTTAATGCTCCAGTGCGTCTTGACTGGGAGGGCCCAGGAGGCGTACTCGGCATTAAGTGCCGCTGATTGTTTGTCGTATGCAAAAGTGAAGTCAGCTGTGTTGAAAGCGTACGAATTAGTTCCGGAAGCGTATCGCCAAAAATTCAGGAATTGGGTAAAGGGTGAAAAACAAACACACATGGAGTTTGCGCGTGAGTTGTTGTCCCACTTTAACCGTTGGTGTTCTGCTGCCAGTGTGGGTGATTTTGAGAGCCTTTGTGAGTTAGTTGTACTGGAGCAGTTCAAGAATTCGATTCCGCAGCGCATTGCAACGTATTTGAGTGAACAGAAAGCGACTACTGTGTTGAAAGCGGCAGAGCTTGCCGACGATTTTGTTCTTACGCATCAAAGCAGCCTGGGTGATGCGCAGCGTCGGGCAAGTAGTTATGGTAATTCCCGCTATAGCGCACAGCTTCCCACATCTGGCCCGTCACAGGCCTTTAAAACCTCGAGGGGCAGAGATGAGGGGGCCAGGGTGTGTAATTATTGCCAAGGCGCCGGGCATTGGAAGGATCAGTGTCCCGTTTTGAGGTCTAAAAGTAAATACGAGTCGTTCTCACCTGCTCTTGCGTGTTCCGTTGTCCCGAGGAGTGTCCCTGTGAGTGCTGATCCGGGTAGTAGTAATGGTTTTGAGCCTTTTATCGCTGATGCAGTTGTGTCTTTGGTTGGCGGTAAGGAACGTGTGCCAATAAAGATTTTGCGTGACACTGGTGCCAAACACTCGTTTATTGTGGAGTCAGTTTTGCCTTTCTCATCGAAGACGGAGACGGGGGACTTTATTTTGATGCGAGGCATGGGTTTGGAGCTGACGCCGGTTCCACGCCATAACATGGTGTTGGAGTGTGATCTGGTGCGTGGCGCTGTGGCTGTCGGGGTGCGTCCTGCGCTGCCGATTGAGGGTGTAGCCATGATAGTGGGCAACGATCTGGCTGGTGGTGTTGTGTGGGCGGATGGCCTGCCGCCTGCGGTGGTTACTTCGAAGCCACTTGCGTCTGGGGAGCTGGATGAAAGTGGTCAGAGGTACCCGGAGGTTTTTCCAGCCTGCGCAGTGACACGCGCGCAGAGCCGTGTTCTGGCTGCACCTGATTTGTCTAGCCCAGTGCGTAAACCAGAGTCTGTGGTCTCCATTCCCGATTTGCCTCCATCAGTTTCCCGAGATGAGTGGATTAAAGGCCAGGGTACTGATCCATCTTTGTCCGGGGTGGTTGCTAGTGTCATTGCAGGGTCTGAGTTGGAAAATGTTGCGCACGGATACTTTGTACAGAATGAGTTGCTTGTGAGGAAATGGGTGCCGTGTGATGGTGATTTTGTGGGCGAACCAGTGTTTCAGATTGTTGTGCCTGAAGTGTTTCGGGACGCAGTGTTGAAAATCGCACATGATGAGTCTGGGCATTTGGGCACAAGGAAAACGTATGACCGGGTCCTGCGTTTTTTTTTCTGGCCAAGGTTGAAGCGCGATGTTGCCAAGTATGTGAAAACGTGTCACACATGTCAGTTGACGAGTAAGCCGAACCAGTGTCTTAAACCGGCACCTCTTTGTTCGATTCCAGCTGTTAGCCAGCCGTTTGAGCATCTGATTATCGATTGTGTGGGGCCTTTGCCTGCTGCTAAATCTGGTTGTTCTTATTTGCTGACGGTTATGTGCCAGACCACAAGGTATCCAGCGGCGTATCCGTTACGTTCCATCTCGGCGAAATCAGTCATTAAAGCGTTGACTCAGTTCATCTCAATATTTGGGATTCCCCGTGTGATCCAGAGTGACCAAGGCTCTAATTTCACGTCTAAAATGTTTGCGCAGGTTTTGAAGGAGCTCAAGGTGAAGCATAGCCGTGCGTCAGCTTATCACGCGCAAAGCCAGGGAGCTTTAGAGCGCTTTCATCAAACCTTAAAGTCACTGCTGAGGGCATATTGCACAGAGTTGGGTCGCGATTGGGAAGAGGGCCTTCCCTGGCTGATGCTGTCGGCCAGAGAGGTCGTGCAGGAAAGCACTGGGTTCAGCCCAAATGACCTCGTTTTTGGTCATGCGGTGCGTGGTCCTTTAGCTGTCTTTAAAGATGATTTGACAGTGGCTGATCCACCTGGGGATCTTGTTGACTATGTTAATGGTTTCAGACATCGTTTGTATACAGCTGTTGAGAGAGCCCGTGAGAATTTGGGTTGTGCTCAGTCCAAGCAGAAGAAGCTGTATGACCGCCGGGCAGAGAGGCGCCAGTTCAGCCCGGGAGATCAAGTTTTGGCGTTGACTCCAGTAGTGCATTCACCATTTCAAGCCAAGTTTACAGGTCCTTATGTTGTGGAGCGACAGGTCTCGGAGCAGAATTATTACATTGCGACTCCGACGCGACGAAAATCCTCTCGTCTTTGTCATGTTAATTTATTAAAACCTTATTATAGACGTGACACTGTTGAATCTGTTCCTGTTGGTCCTGAGTGTGGGTTGAATGTAAGTCCTGTTCTTTCGGTTGAGTCTGTGTCGTCAGGTTTGGGGGGTCCTGTGGTCGGATTGGACAGGGAGACAGATGTCCGAGTCCCTGATGATCCTGTCATTTGTGGTAGGCTCAAGAATTCGGAGACCTTGAATAAATTGAAGGGTTTGTTTGTGCATTTACCTGAGTCTCAGGGTGAGGAACTTGCTGCGCTCATTAAAGCATATCCCATGTTGTTTAGTGATACACCCTCACAAACAAATTTGGTGGAACATGACATTGTTGTTGAGAATAGTGCGCCAATTAAGCAGCGTTTTTATAGGTGTGCACCACACAAACAGAAAGCGATGGCGTCAGAAATTAAATACATGCTTGACCACAACATCGCTGTGCCTTCTTCATCCAGTTGGGCGTCACCATGCATCTTAGTAGACAAACCAGACGGTGCTTATCGGTTTTGTACTGACTATCGAAAGGTGAATACAGTCACTAAGCCAGATTCCTATCCACTTCCACGTATGGAGGACTGTATTGATCAGGTTGGTGCTGCAAAGTTTGTGAGCAAGTTTGATTTGTTGAAAGGTTACTGGCAGGTGCCCCTGTCGGCCCGTGCCCGTGAGGTTTCTGCCTTTATAACACCTGCGGGGTTATACGAGTATACGGTAATGAGTTTTGGTCTCCGTAATGCGCCAGCAACTTTTCAGAGAATGATGAATATGGTTGTGTTGGGTCTGGAGGGTTGTGCTGTTTACCTTGACGACGTGGTCGTTTTCAGTGACTCTTGGGACACTCATGTCCAGCGCATACGTGCCCTGTTTGGTCGCTTGGCTGAGGCGCGCCTCACCGTCAACCTGGCAAAGTGTGAGTTCGCCAGGGCGACGGTGGCGTACCTCGGCCGAGTGGTCGGACAGGGGCAGGTGCGACCGGTGGATGCCAAGGTTAAAGCAGTTGTGCAGTTTCCCACCCCAACTACAAAAAAAGAGTTAATGAGGTTTCTGGGTATGGTGGGTTACTACAGAAGTTTCTGTCAGAATTTTTCTTCTGTTGTTGCGCCCCTGACGGACCTGCTGAAGGGCAGTGTCAAGTTTGTGTGGTCTCCTGTGTGTGAAAGTGCTTTTCAGAACGTCAAGTCCCTGCTGTGCTCTGCGCCGGTGCTGGCTGCTCCGTGTTTGTCTGCGCCCTTTAAAATCCAGGTTGACGCCAGTCAGGTGGGCGCAGGGGCAGTGTTGTTGCAGGAGAAGGAGGGGATTGATAGGCCTGTGTGCTATTTTTCGAAAAAATTCAACTCTTACCAACTCAATTATTCCACCATTGAAAAGGAGGCTTTGGCTCTCATCTGGGCGCTCCAGCATTTTGAAGTATATGTAGGTTCTGGTGGCGGTCCTCTGGTGGTGTACACGGATCACAATCCGCTGACGTTTTTGGGTTCTCTGCGGTGTCCGAATCAGCGTCTGGTGCGCTGGGCACTGTTCCTTCAGGCTCATTGCCTGGACATTAGACATATTAAAGGCAAGGATAATGTGTTGGCCGACGCCCTTTCTCGTGCCCCAGTGGGTTAGGCGGGGTATTGGGATATTGGTTGTTGTATGGTTATGATGTATTGTATGTATTATAGGATGTAAATTTATTTAGTTTTTTTTGCCACCTGTTGTCCCATGTTTCTTCCTGTCCTTCCTTCCTCTGAGTTTGTTTGCAGGTGCAGAGGTTGGCAGGGTGGAAGGTGTGGGGTCTTCAGGTCAGTGATCCATTGGGTCCCTGTCTTGAGGGGGGGGTGTGGCGTCCCCAGTGGTGGGCTGGTGCCATACCGCTGGTCACGCCCTCCTGATTAAGGCCTGCCGGTGACACCTGGGCCTGGTGTCACCAGGTTATAAAGCCAGGCCTGCTGATTGCTCTCACTCTCTCTCCTTCTCCCCTCTCCTGCAGGTACCGGTGACGGCGATGCAGTCTCCTTAGTTCCCTTTGTCGCTCCTTTGTGTTATGCACCGTACAACACCCCACACACACACATACGTCTCACACTCACACAACATGCTCTACACACCTATTTACTGACACTCACACCCCATGATCTGGTCTTTTGTTACAGTATATTATTATTTATCCTTAAATAAACATTTGTTAATTGTTGCCACGGGGGTCTCTCCTTTTTTGTCATGGCTGTAAGAGCCAGGCTGTGACACTCTCCATCATCATACGGGTGAGTAGATAATAACTGAATTTCTTTCTTTTTTTGGGGGGGGGAACTTATCCTTTAAAATTAAGTGCTTTACAATTTTGTATAGTTTGGGTGCTTCCTCAGTGGTTCAGTAGCTTTTTTCTGTCATTGCATTTTTTTGTTGACCTGTCATATTAAGACAAGCACAGGTTGAGCTAATATCACAATGTAGCAGCTAATAATGTTTTTAATGAATGTCTGCTGTGCAAAATGGCCTATTAAGAAAGATAAGATGAAGGCACCATTTGCTTCACGCTGTTATAAGACAATGCACATGTCTATGTAGGGCAGAGCCCAAGATGCTGACACGACCCAAACTGGTTTCTCTGTCTGCCGTCCTACCTTTATACCTTTGACGCTGCCATTTTAACAGGGATGAGAACAGGGAAATGTGGAAGAGAAAATAAGCAAGATGCAAATGATATTTTAATTAGAATGACAGATTATCAGATGACAGAATCCACATCAGCACTTTATACTGCTGACAAAAGCTCACAGTCCAGACTGTTATAAAATAAAAATAAAAATCAGCCCAGTCGCCAGAATAAAATGTCGGCATTTTCAGAGACTACTCGACAGTTTTCAACGAGACGTCGGGACGTTTTCCAGCTGTGTTTGTGGCAACACAACCAGATAGGCCAAAACATGAACTTTACGCAACCCCTACCAAATGGGTTTGTCATAACATAAAATAAAATACTGAACATAAAAAAATATAATAAAAATAAAGGAGAAAGAAAGTTAACCTGTTAACCTATTTTTTTGTCCATTTACAATCTTTGTGGTTTTCGTACTGAAACTGAGAACATAAACGCTCTCAAGTAACCTGAAATAACAGTAACTTAGTTGTTCATGTTCTCTGTGTGATGTCTTCATGTAGTCGCTTCCTGAACTTCAACATCTCCTCCAGGTTCTTACACTGTAAGGCCTCTTGCATGGACATCAGCGTTGTGTCTTTTGGCAAAGTGAATGTGGACCCACTCAGGACAGCCTGCAGCATCTCCAGAGACGTTGAGAATGAGCTCTGTGGATCGGAGCAAACGGGACTCAAACAAGCCTTCCACAAGCTGCCGCTGGATGCATCTCCGGAGAACTTCGGGACTTCATTTTTCATCCCCCAGCGGGACAGGCAGTCCGCCAGGGTGACACCAAAGAACTTCAGCTCTTCCAGGTGTGCAGGGACTTCAAAACCGCGCTTCAAGTCTTCATTTATCCCAAACACGACAGTCACAAACCTGGTTTGGTTCTTGTGATTCACACACAGTGTATGCATGAAGACTCCGTCGGGCACCGAGAGGCCCGCGCTGACCCAGCAGCTGCTGATGATGGAGCCCTTACCTACAGAAGCTCCTGCTCCCAGTCTGGAGTACTCCACCACGGACCCAGCTCCCACAGAGCAGCTGGGATCAACAACACTGCACATGACGCAGCTTTGCAAGGAGCCCTCGGAGCTTTCATTCACATGTACACTGAAGGCACTTGACAGGAGACCCAGCTCATTCCTCAGCGCCACGTCCTCAGTGAGGTGGAAGAGGTACTCTGATGTGGTTCCGATGTGATAAAACTTGGAGTTGTTCAGGAGAATGACATTCAAGGGAGTCCCTTTTAAAAGATGGAAGATCTTTTGCCGGGTTTTCACCAGGCTGCTCTCCTCTTTGGTGACATTTGCAGTGTTGCTGGTGTAATCTATCGTGGCTTTAGGGCCCAGTGCTTGGAGAAAGTCCCCGTATGCGTCTATCTCGCACTCCAAAGGCTCCAGCTCTTTCAGCAGATTAAGAAGAGACTTCACGGTATCATAGTCGGCATAATAGGTGCTGTCCGTGTAGACAAACTCATCGTCAGAGGGAGAAAAACAACCATTCTGCCTTTTACGAACAGCTCCGTTAGCTCTCATCTGATCGATGCTGACCTTGTGCAGAAAGCGCAGGCAGGAAACGTTCTCAATTTCTGAGTGAGGAGACTTTTCGTTTAAATCCAACACAAACACTCCATGTGTAGTCCCGATAGACAGCGGGGAGGGGTGGGCCAAAGCTGTGAAGCCAGGTTGGTCAAACCTGACGCTCTGATCCTCTCCGATACTGTAGAGCTCAATGTCATCTGAACAGGTCACCAACACACCGGGCTTCATCTGCAAGGGGAAATCCACATATACGGCCAGTTTGAGATCCAGCATCTGGTAGATAGGGTCACCGAGCGGCATGGCGCCGAAGATCTTCCCCATGGCGCTGGCACTGGGCAAACGCTGGCTAAAGCCTCCTGGAAAGATGAGAGGGGACATGTTAGAGTGGGAAACATCACATACAATATGTGCATTGATTTAAATGTCTGAACATTTGCAATGAACGACTTAACTCTGGAAAAAACGTAGTTAACTTTCACCTGCGAAATTAAAAGTCAGTTTTTGACACTTTCTTTTGAAAACCAAAAACATATGTCATCAGAATCATTTGGAAGATGCTACAATCTTTTAAGAATCATACACATATGATCTCCTCACATTTTTGTTTCATCATCAGGGCAACTGTGTTCACTGCAAAGTATTTATTTTCACAATACGTCCCATTATTGAAAGAGAGTAGATTTCTTTTGAAATATAAGATAAAAAATTAGATTTTTGAATAATTACATAACTAATTAGGTGCAGATGATCATCTGCTGTAGGGAAAGTGGAGTGGCAGAGATTACTTGAGTAAGAGAAAAGCTCGTAGGAAGTGTGTGTGTGTGTGCAGTTTTTGACCTCATGTTAGACTCTGCAAAGGATGCAGCAGTAACTGTGCTGTGGTGACGTGGATTATTTTATGTGTGTGAGTGGAGCTGCGTCGCAGTGATGAATGAACCTTAAGAGGCGGGTCATGACGTCATGTTAAGATATAGTTTTTTTATCAGGTACTGGCTGGTATCAAACTCTGGCAAGTAGCTTTAACAATTAATTGGCATTGATGGATTTTGTATTACTTTTATAGCATATAAGCAACCCAGACCATTCATATTTTTTTCTGCAGTCCATTACTGATATTCAGGGTCATAATGAAGATAGGTGTTATCGCGGCATGTAGCTGTGCTGCTGTCATCATTGTCAAGTTGTCAAATAAAGCCACTGTGACGATCCTAGGCCTTAGGCCAGTATCTGTGTTTTCCCTTTCCCGCTTGTGCTCCTCTTTTCAGGTTCTTCCTGATGGTCTGGTCTGGCCCCACCTACCGACTTCATTGAGGGATTAGTGTCGCCTGATAAGAGCCTTTTACAAGTTGTCTCTCTCTCTCTCCCTCCTGGAAGGCTGGTGGCTTTTTGGGCACTCCATTTTGGGATTGTTTGGGTTATGATTATGTTTAGTTAGCCCTGGTTCATGTTAAATAGTATAGGTTGGTACCCCCACAGTTTCATTGCACCCAACACCCATCCTTCACTGCCGACTTTACACCTCATAGTTTGCTTCTGTTGAGTTATCTTTAATAAATTATTTGGTTTGACTTAAGCGGTTACTGTGTGGACCTCCCTCCTTTGTTGTGCTCCTGACTGAGCCGGGCATGGCATCATCATCTGCATTTTCTTAGAATCAACTGATCAACTGAAAATGTCTTTTCCTTCTGTATTTAGGCCCTTGTTATATTAAAGGGTAATTGCACCCATTTTAAATGTGTTTACAGGTCTTGGGAGTACTACTGCATATGTGGGGAAAAAAAGTAGTAGTTTGTTGCTCCAGAGGAAGCGGCATATAATCTGATAAATGACCTCCAGAGATGTCACTCAGTGGCTGAATTGCAATGTGTGTAACGTAGGCACTGGGTAGCACTCCCAGGGAACAGTGAACACACTTTAATGTATAATACTGGTGGGGATAAAACAAAACAAGTAATCTGAGGACATCAGGCTTTGCAATGGGCATTTTCTCCTGACTATTTGCTGACATTTTATAGATACAACCATCTAATCGATTTATCAACAAACTACTCAGCAGATTAACCAATAATTAAATTAATAATCTAGTACCAGCATTCATTGAGTGAAAAGCAGCGGCAGGTATAAGTTTCGTGCAATTTATCTAAATATCTGACAGCAACAAAAGGACACTGAATCTCAAACCTGCATGTATGATGATGACTCTCAGACCGCCCAGAGTCTTCCCATAGATTTGATTCAGCTGCTGCAGCACGCACAGAGTGGAGCCTCCATTCCCTTGAACACACATGGCTACATTAGTAATAATAATAATCATCATAACAAATATGATAACATGGTGCATTGTTGATCTCCCTCAGTCTGAGCGTCAGTCTGACTCACTCACCTATTTTACATCCGGGTGGGTCTGAGAACACCTTGTACTGAACTCCAAGAGGAAGCTCCTTCCTGTCAACTTTCCCGCTGATCTGCAGCTCGTACGCCTCTCTCTGGCTCTCATCCGCGGCGGTCACCACCACCACGTCCCAGAACTCACCGGGCTGCACCTCTCGGCCTTCACAAAGAAAAAAAACAAACAGCCAGGTAATACAGATAATAAAAAAAAATACACGTAAACGCAGCAGGAGGTAAACAAACTGTCACTGAACTTCATGAGACGTTAACAAAACACAAAACTCACGACGCAGAGAGTTGTACTTTCTGAGTTTTTCTCTTGTTGCCAGTTGTACCCTTAAGTCATTATCCTGACTCATACCGTCACTTCAAATGTCGATTAAATTACACCCGAGAAGATAAACGATCAAAACTAAAGCGCCGCAGACATGTCTATGTGAGAACGTCTCTTACTTCCGGGTGAAGGCGGCGCGTCAACGGTGACGTCACGAGCCAACGTACCTGCACGTTAGAGTGCCTTAAGAGAGAGGGTTGGGGGCTAAGGTGCAAATTAAAGATCTGGTTCAACAGGAGTAGCCTGAAGTTTCGATGAGTTTTTCTTTTTCTTTTCTTCCTTCCTTTTCTTTCTTTCTTTTTTTAAATTGTATTGCCAGTGAACGCAGATTTTAAAAAGGAAAAAAAACTTTACACAAACATATTATATACATTTGATAAAAAAAAAAATAAAGAGTTCTAAATCATTATAAACATGTTAGGCTAGTTCTTTATAAACAAAATACCCAAATTTCAGACAAGCCAGAACATTTTTGCTCACCAGGACTTGCAAGAGTATTCATCATTAGTAATATTAAAGCGGACGTCCTTGAACATATAAGGGTAAATCACTGAAACTCTCTATTGTCAATGGCTTTCTCGCAATTCACAGAAAAAACAACAACTGCAAAGGTATAATAAAATATAATAATCAAACCGCAAAAAACAACAGCTGTCACTGAGCTTCATAAAACGTTAATAAAACATAAAACTCACCTCGCAGAACGTTGAATTTTTTGAGTCTTTCTATTGTTGCCAGCTGAAACTTTTTGTTGTATTTCTGACTCATGTTTTCGCTCCAAATGTCGATTAAATACACCTCAGACGAATGATCAAACTAAAGCGCTGCACACCTCTCGGCTTCAGAGCGTCTCTTATGTACCTGGGTGATGCTGTGCTGGCAAATTGCGGTGCGTGAACGGTGACGTCACGAGCCCAAATACCTGTACATTGAAATAAACTGGTTTAACTGGAGCAGCCTGAAGTTTAAAGGTGAAGTATATATAGGTGAAGTGTATATATATTAGTATTGCTAGTGAATAAAGATTTTATTTATACAAACATATTATATACATTTGAACTGACTATAACAAACCTTGTTGAGAGCATGGACCTTTGCTACCTTCAACCACATTATCCTTCCAGAATTAAGATCTTAGCTGTCAGAGCTATGTCAATGAGGCTCCCTCCAAGATGACAGCCTGCAGCTTTGAGGACAACCATGAGCAGGATGAGTTACTAAACCAGTCTCAGATGAGGGCTGCACTGAAACTGTGACAGATAGGTGCAGGAAACCAGGCAGAGGCATGCCACATTTGTAGAAAACAGAGGAGAAAGAGGGTGGCTTTGTCGTGGGCACTGATGAGGACAGCTTGCCTCACTGACTGAGAATAGCAAACATCAGACCTGCAGAGTGGCGAGAACTGGCAACGAGCATCAAACTGCAGGCCAGGACACATAATACACTCATCTAGGATTGTTTTGGACCACAGGATTACTGACTGGGCTCGTGTCTGACAGCATTTCATCGTTTCAGATGCATTCACTTGTGCTTTTTACTCCTCCCTGGTTATGCTGTCCGGGAAGCATAACAGGATGATCACGGAACAATCACACCATCCTGGAAAGCAAGCGGAGCTACCAACTCCTTTAAATCCCAGTGAAGAGGCAGCCAGCCGAGGCTTTTACCGTTTCACTTCCATCACACTCCTCTGCTGGCCTGTACAGCTATCACAACACAAAAACCACAAGTTACAGTGGGATACAACTGCAGGCTGTGTTTTTCTTCACAAAAAAACGATTAAGGAATGTGAGGAATGCAGGGTGAGGGAGGTGAACACCAACTCAACAGCTGAACTGAGCATAATCCACTGGTCTATCGTGTTTATTGTTTCAGGTTCAATCAAGAAAACAGCTCATCGTGTGAGAGTCTTGGTCAAAGAAGGTCAACATGTTATACAATCAGTGCAAGAGTTGGCCTAGAAAATCATACATATCAAAGTAAAAAAACAGCATCACACACTTTACTTACATTCTAAGTCTTAATCAAATAGTTTAAAATCTCAGGAGGTAGAAAACTATATCAAAAAGAGGCCAATCAAAACGTCGCTCTCATCCTCACATTAGTTTTCTCTAAAGACTGGCGATAGCATTAAAAACACGACACGTGTCTCAGGATAACAGATTGCTTAGATTGTGTTAAATACTTATATTTACAAAAATGTATGGATCTATAAATTAGTATAACACTTTAAAATTCAAGAAACATTGTGCCGTCTTGCTTCAAACCCATCAATCTTGCTGAAATTAAATAGCAAGTTCTTTTTAAAAAAACAAACCAACTACTGTATACAGTGAATGAATCTCATTTTCAAAAAAAGTCACACAGTGAGTCCTAAGGTCTAAAGGCTTGAAAGAAACCACCAGAAACCAAATCCATCACAGAAGACATCTGTAATCTCAAGGTGGGACACTTTGATCCAAGAGAGCAGCAACTCCACAACAAAATGAAAATTGATAAAGACAGAGAGATGATCCCTATCCCTCCTACTGATGATCTTCTTGTTGGGAGAGACCATGGCAGCACTTTTTTGTGTCACAGTGCAGAGGGCGGCAGAGCAGCCAGGCTGTCCTTGTTGGCCTCCAGGAAGTGGCTACAGGCAGAAAACGCACTGTAAAAGCTGGAGGAGAGGCCAGCGATGTCTGTGGAGATGTATGGGAGGACACCGGGTGTGGCCTGGTTGTAGTAGGTTATCTGAAAGAAAACACATCAGATCAACCGTGGCGCAGTTAAACCAATGCATCTCTTAATTACTTCTGGGTTGTGTTGCAAAAGTATGCTGGGTGCACGGACTGCGTGCCCTTCTCGTTTGGCCAACCTTGGTGACAATACTGGACTCTTCCCAGATTGTGAAGCCAGCACAGAGCACCTCTCCCCTCGTGTAGTCCTCAGTGGGAGGGTGAGTGGGCAAAGTGACAGAACGCAGAGCGATCAGATACGGGTCCCTGAGAGGGACAAAAGAGGATGGCATCAAGAGACTTTATGAAATATAATATATGGTGGAGTAGGAAATCAAGAAGCAAAATGTAAAATGAGATGAGCAGGGTGATTATTGTGTAGTATGCTACAGCACCTGGCATCACATGGCTTCCTCTTGGATGCCAGCAAGATGAAGTCCTTGCCTTTGCCCCCTTTACTGACAGACGGTGTGGCTACACGATAAATGGTGTCTTCTTCATCTGCTTGGATGATCACCTCACACTCCCTGTGCAATGAGCATGTGATAATATACACATATAAAAGGTGGAGAATTAGATCGGCTCTGCATCTCACACTGCTGTCATTATCAATAATTAATTATATTGTTCATTGTATTAAAAGGTGTTGTAAGAAATGCAGAAACAAATATTAAAGATATAAATATAGGGGGCAGAATGTTACCAGGGTGATGGTGGCTATCTTTGGCTAGGGCTAGCTGCCATTAGTTATTTAGTTCAGTATTAAGGAAATGTAAAAATATTTCCTGACATTTAGAATAAGTAGTGAACTACTAAAATACTTGAAATGATCAGACTTCGCTTCTTGAGGTACAAAGTGCTAGGCAAGACAGGATCAGCCAGTGCTAGCTTGTTAGCATGCCAACTTCTGTAGACATCTCTGCAAAACTATACGTTAATATTTAGATGATTTTGACACAACGTTATGTCAATGACGATATGATAATGTCGACAATGTTGTTTCTTCACATTCTGTTGATAATTTTAGATCCTTATTTAAAGCTTTAAACTAAAATTCTCAACATATCTTATTATATATTACACATTGCCCCTTTAATTTAGTTCTTTATTATCATTTTGTATTGAATTAATATGTGCCAGCCTCTGTCAGGCATAAATAAAGAAGTATCTAACCTTAACCTTGAGTTGATTAGTTGTTTGCTTTAATAATATGATTCAACTTAGGAATTTAAAGGTCCAGTGCGTAGGATTTAGTAGCATCTAGGAGACTGTAACCAACTCAAAACTCCTCATCTCACCCTCCTCTAAGGAGAGCCAGAGTTTGGCTCGTCTGTCCTGGGCTACCGTAGAAACACAGTGGACTCTTCCTCTGTAGATATAAAAGGCTTTCTCTAAAGATACGAAAACACAAGGATTCTTGGTTTCAGGTAATTACACACTCATCAAAACATAATTAGGAATTTTATATCCCATTTCTGCGCCTAAATCCTACACACTGGACCTTTAAGAGGTAAAGCTGGTGACAAGTTACAGTTCAGCTGATGTCAACAAATCCAATGAAAAGACCATAACCAGCATTCATTTATTTGTATTCCTCTGTGCCATAAACCTCCATTGTTGTCCAAAAGTGATGAGCGATGAACCTCTCTGTTGCACTGGGTGGCATGTTGTTCAATTGCCACGAATACGGGCACTGCTGTTTATTTTTGGAACATCCCACATACACCTTCCTGTTGCTGTAAATACTCACTTTAGCACTAAATGTGTTTCTAATCCACAGTCTCCTGAGAAATACTATTTACTCGAAAAACAAACAGTGCCAGGCTATTTCAGGAAAATACTGAGCTTTTTTAAAAAAATAAACTAGCATGGAGAGACGGACCAAAACATTGTTGGTTTTTGTGTTTTTATACGCTTTGCTGATAATGAAGAGGAGAAGATATAGAAAAACATCACAATTATCCTCAAAGCTTGTTCTCCGACTGTATGTTGCAGTGCGCCGGATGACGCACAAGGCCAAAAATGTATATGTAACTGACTCATAGTGCCGGTCCCACTCCTTTCTCCTCCTCAGGTCTGACAGGAGGTGGAATGTCTGCTCTGCCGGTACGCTGACGTGCATCTCCACTTTGAAACACAGCATGTGGTTTTCCTCCAGCGTGTACAGCCTGACCTAAGAATGGAGCACATCCACAGAGAGGAGGTGGGCTCTACGTGCATGAACAGGATTTGTTCCAGTTATTTTCAAATCTGACTGTTCTCAAAAAACTGCTTAATTAATTGGTGGAAGTCAGTAGTCAGTTCTTGTTCTAGACATCTCTTAAAATTACCTTTGGAAGTCAGTTTAAACGACGTTTTCTGACTTATTCTGCATTATTCCACAATTTAATTAAAGCAATATGGGCTTCCTTCCAGGGCAGCCATTATGACTGTGCAGCTTGTCCAAAATAATACAGATCAGAATGCATGGTGGAGTCACAACAGCTGTATCTATTTAACAGGCTATATCCTGGATGATAATAACACAAACAGCACTGACCTTGTTTTTCTCAGAAGTTAATACCCAGTTGTTTCTGGTATCCATTAGTTTCAGTGCCGATACATTATTATAGCTCAGGTACATCTGAAAAACAAAGGGTTGTCTGAACTCTTGAATGCAGTGGCAATATCTAATAAGCCCCGCTAAGCGTGCGTGCCTCTGTTTGCCAGAAATTGCAATACCTGGTTACTTGGATCCCAGGGCACAGACAGAGGCACTTCAGTTTGCTTGCAGGAGATAATGTATTTCCTGTAAAACACGTAGGGCACAGTGATTTACACTGAGGGACAAAAGGAAGATCTGAGAGCCTGACCAACACAACAACCTTTTTTGCATTTTAGCCGTGATCCAGCACATTTGGTTATTAAACAGTGGAGTGAAGATTATACTGGAGGCAGGGTATTTTACAGTTGAACAATGAACTTATTATTCTTGACAGACTTTGCAACAAAGTCTGCTCAGCTGTGATATGCCGCTCTGCCAAGTCATGTGCTGCTGAAGACTGAGTATCGTAAACAATGGATTCTGTAGAACAACACTGGACAAACGACTCCCAGTGCTTTATACTGAAACATGTAATATGATCTGTGTTTCTTCCACTGTGTTTGTTGGTTTTGTAATGGTTTATAATGACTCATCTTGCATATAATGTTGCTTAGTGGCGTACCATCAGTATTACAATATTATATACGTTGGGTTTTAAAGGCGTGAAATGGATGGAAACTGAATGGCACTTTCATAAATGAAATAAACCTGTGTCTGTTTGATTCCTCTGGACCTTGTCAGGCAGCTGGATTCGCAAGATCACGAGAGAATCCATTTTTCCACGCGTCACGCTCTGTGTTTGTGGCTGAACCATAATGGGTCAAACTAATTATTGTTCTGTTTCCAAACAGTTTCCAAGGACGACTGCTTAGGTGGTTCTGTGTAACTAACCATCTTGTACGTCAGGTTAGCAGAGACCCACTTTAGGTCAAAACATACTTTTCCTAACGTAATAAATATTATTTTTTTTAAGGGAGCAGATGGCAGTGTTGCGAGTCCTTTGGAAGAATGTAAACATATTTTCTGCATAAGGATCAGCTTTTATACTGACAATATACACATCTGCAATAAACCAGGTCAGCCCTCTGAGATATCAGTGGGATGCACATACAACACAACCTGATAGTTTAAGGAGGGAGACTAACCTATCAAGGCGAATCTTCTTTCGGGCAATAGCCTCTTGATAACGTCTTTTTCCATCCTGTTAAACATGGGAAACCCCAAAGCTCAAAACATCAGAAAAGGATGCTCATTTTGTGAACTTTGTACTCAAACTCTGTTTTTTTTTGGCTGAATACTTAACTGTATGCTATGGGCTTTCAACACTTTTAAACACACAAAACTCACCACAGGCTCAGGTCGTATCCGTGGCAGGGTTCTTGCTTTCCTGTCACTGTCCAGCACCTCAAAGGTCATAAAAGCACTATTTATATGGCGTAGAGGTTCTCCACCCTGGTAGGCCTCAGCACACACGCCCACCTCCATGCTGAATCACACGGTGTATCCAGGCCAGGCGCGTGGGTTCACAAAAAGATATGCACACACGGAGATGTATTACAAACACTGTCAATATTTGAGTTATAAAGGTGAATTTATGCAGACATTATTTAGATGAGTTGAGAGCTGTTTGACATTTGCGCTATTCTTGCAAATTCGTCATGATGTGTAGACTCACCTGTGCTTGAAGGCGTTGTTAACGATGGCTTTCAGCACCAGTCTGTCACCGATATGAGACGGGCCTCGAAAATGGAACATGTCAATGCTCCTCAGGGTTGGGTGAGCGTTACACAAGCGACTAGATCCGAGATAAAGAGAAAAAAAGTGGGACTCTTTTGTAGTTTAGTGCCGTTTTGAAGCTTGGCCTCATTACAGATAGCCTTTTAGCAACCTAGATTTTTTTTATAGGAATAACTGGGAATACACTTTTCTTGCCCAGTGGTATATGAGAAGATATATGCCACTCTCATATTTGCCAGTTATATATGAAGTTACAGCTAAAAGCCACTTATCTTAGCTTAGCATAGAGACTGGAAACATATGGAAACAACTATCCTCGCACCCACCAGCATCTCTAAAGCTCACTAATTACCATGTTCTATCTTGCTTGTCTGGTCCCTTCAAATTCTTAAGTGTAAAAAGACAACTGATGGTTACATGGGGGATTTTGTCCAGGACTACTCCTTGGCCAGGTGCAGTGACTTGAGTCTCCAGTGGTTAATCCACAAAGTTACTGCACCCAGCCAAGAAATAGTCCTGCACATTACTCCCTGTGAAAACCACATGAACAAACATATACAAGATATAATTATTTCATTAGCGAGCCTTTAATATGCTGGTGGATGTTTTATGTTCCTGCGCTAGCTCTTCCCCTCTGCTTCCAGTCTTTATGCTAAGCTAAGCTAACAACCTCTGGCTGCAGCTCTAGATTTAACATGATTTGGCTCGTTTCATCTCTCATAATATGCCTTAAAATGTCAAACTATTTTAATTAAATTTATTTTTATTTTGAAGATTTATCTACAAACCATGCTGCGATTGTAGCCACATTCTCCATCCAGGCCATGATCTGGCCCCCGAAGGTGCTGACTTGGTGGTTGGCATGTGGCGGTAGCACCAGCTCCACGCTCTCAACTCGTGTCCGCTCGGCTGGCACAGCATCCTGATACTCCTGGCATTCTCCTGGTAAGAGCACAAAAAAGTGGAGCTTTAATCAATCAGATTCCAAATGGTGCAGCCGCCCGGCCAAGTGCTGTGTTATAAAGCCCTGCCTGTACCCAGTTGAGCTGTGCTGCTGCTCAGTAGGTCTGTAATGATCTCAGCATGGATCAGCCTCATCCTCCTCCGCTCTGCTGCCAGGCTGTACTCCATCTGCTCCATTTGTGTGCGAGGAATCACCTGCTTCAGCTGTACCTGTGCACAAAAGACGCACACAGGGGATGTTGAATCGGTTTTGGTAAAATGGTTTTGTATCGATATTTTGGTTGTTGTCGCTTACCTTCCCAGCTTCAGTGCGCCTAGCAACAAAGGTTGCAAAGGCATGGCAAACCTTCCACTGCCTGTCAGTGTAAAGGTCCTCACAAGTCACCAATATACCCACCTGAAATGAACAGAATCACCACATTTATTTGATTCATTCTGAAATATCATGAACGTTCAACATGCTGAAATCAAAAACAACGTCCACCAACCTCCATACTGGATGTGAAGGCTCTGTTAACCTTTGCTATGATGTTGACAACCTTTCCCACCCTGGAGTTGACAGAAACAAACCCTTCTCTTTACCATCAACAAGGAGTGAAGCAGTGATTATAGTATCAACACGATCTGAACCATCTCTACCGTGAGACATCCACGCCCACCTTTCTCTGCCTGTGACTGGAGTAGGCCATTATTTGAAGACTAAAACTACAACATCCATTTATGAATTCATTTTTTTAAATCATCTGACACCACTGCTAATGTTTTGCAACAAAAACAGCCACCACCACAATCAATGGATGCAATATAGTCTGTCTCTGTTACTCAGCTGGAGATGCGACTCGATAAAGCAGCATTAAGGTTAATACCTTACCCTATGGTGTGTTCAAAATGGATGTCGTCCACGGATGCGGTGATACAGGAACAACCTGCATGCCTCTCAGCTGGAAGAGAGTACACAAATATTTAGCCAGTGCAGCACAAAGACACACAGTGACAGCATGTAATGAGTCAAGGCTCATGAGCTGTAACTATGTGCACGTATAAAGGCAAACAGACAAAATCTAGCACACAGAAAGACTTCAGACCGGTTTAAAATTTTAATTCAGTGAATTGGTCTTTATATAACTAGGATATATTTATGCATACGTGTTATCTATTGCTTCCATGAGGCAATAGAAAATTGTCAACCTTAACAGATTTTCAGACCATTTATCTTGTGGTCTCCTTAATACTTTTGCATTAAATAGGATATATTGCAAATGAATGGGCAGGCTGGACTTTATGGCAATTAATTAACAGACATTAATGTGATTAAGCGCCTTTTAAATCTCAGGTACTTATTTTGCTAGAGCAACCAGAAACAGACCTTCCTGTCTGATTATTTCATCCTCAAACTGTGACTTCATTGATTATCCAGAAAATCCAACCATATTGTGATGTATATAAATAGATCACAATATAATAAACGATAAACACTATCTTAATTTATCACAGTGGTACAGCTGTTGGATGCATTAAAAAGGCTTAGTTTAGAAATGTCACACCACTTTGAAGACCCAGTTTTCAAATATCGGCCGTGGAATTACTTGTTTGAATAATCAGGATTTGATTCAGACTGCACATTCCCTACTGCCTGCTACGCTTCAGTGGACATGATGGGATGTTCTTGGATAACTTTGGTTTATTTATTATATCATGGGTTCCATGGCGTGATGTAGGAAAACTACTGAAAGTTTTTTTGATATTTTCCTACCAGACAAGCAGGCTGTGGAGTCCATCCACTTCAGCAGCTGCCCAACACTCAGCTCTCCACAGTGGTTGGCATGGCATGGCAGCACGATCTGACTCATCTTCACTTCAGTGGGGTTTCTGTACCCTTCCTCACTCTCCTGAATGAACAGAGAGTCCAGCATGGCGTCTGCATAGTTCCCATCTGACGTCATAGCTCACAACTACACAGAGATGAAAACAGAGGACAATTTAGTTACAGCAGAACCTGTAGTCATAGACCAATACACTGAAGGAAAAAATACAATAGTTTCTAGGGGTGGGAATAACAGGGTAACTCACGATACGTTTCCCACACTTATAATAGCACCACCATGCAAAATTTGACATGAACTGAAATGAAAAGAGAAATAAAGGGAAAGCTTAGTTCCTCTTTATCACCCACGCTGACCGCAACTTACTGCATGTGCGCCATCATGTGAAACTGCCAGAAAGCAAAACAGTTTTGGAGTTAAAATGTTTTAAGGAAGGATACAACCATGGCTCACTGACTTCTTTCCATCTGTGGAAATTATGTAGCGAGTCTCTTAAGTCAAATTGTCAGGGGAATCTCGTTTGAGTGCCTGCGTAAAAATACTGATATTTGGTGCCAGTGTATCGATATAACCAAACCTCGAGAGGACACGATACAAAATATTGCTGTATGGATATTGTGTTACCACCCCTAAGAGTTACAGCTACAACCTGTAATCCCAACGTTAAAACATAAGACTGGAACTGGCATCAATTATGTCAGACGAATCTACAGTATTTATATGGTTACATCAGTTGTAAACAAAGTAGTTAAACAAGGGCCTTTATCAGCATCAAATGTAAATTATGTCCTGATGTGGAAATCTTTTTCCAATTTAGCAATCCAGAGAAACTCAGTAAAGGTGCTAATTGGTACGAGCTCAGGTCTCCATGGAAATTAGAATATTTAAGGCACTATATGTAAAAATAAAAATAAAATAAATGAAATTAAGTAAAAGTATCAACAGTGTTTGAATGTGAATAAAAATTATATATATATATATATCTTATGACATCTTATGTATTGTTGCAGAAATACCTACCAAAGATAGCATGCTAACCAGCTAGCCTCCGCACATCACGGTCTACATCTTTATCAGTGTGAACACCAACACTACCCTGCCGCACTGAGCTCCCAGTCCGGACCACTAGCTGCATGGCTAACTGAGCTACCTCGCTAATGGCAGCTGCAGTTAGCAGCAGTTACTCTAGTGATATGCTTCCCCTCTATTTGTTTGGAGTATGAATTCGACAGGTGGCCAATTCTTACACGTGGCACCTAGTGGTCGCCAAGGCAGCAGCTAATGGGGATCCATCGAATAAATGAATAAACACGTGGCACCTTTAACAAAAGCACTCTTAATTTGTCATTTTCAAACTTTGGATTCATAATACAAAATGTAATCTTTGACCAATTCAAGGAAAAAAACTAACAAAAAAAATGATGAAATGTAAACTACAATTCAATTTTGGCCGTGAAAGGAAGTCAGATCTGTTTGAGACACTAACAGCTGGCATTTTCCATCTTGTCTGTATTTAAAGGGGTCTGCTGCAACACAGCTGTTTACACCAATTTGGTAAGGGTAACTTAAATGTTGAATTTTACCTACTTAGTTGATTGTATACTTTGCACTGACATTTCGTTATACACCGTGCAACAACAATAAGGGCATTTCATTTCAACTTCTGCCAAAACACAGACATTTGTAATAGATTTTATCCACTACTGAATCTACAAAGAACTGAAACTGAGTTTGAGCCGATGCTGCAACATAAGACGCTTTAAATAATCTGCAACTCATTTTCTCGTTGTAACAGCCTCACTGAGGGATAAAGAAAGACCTAGAATACCTTTTCATTTACAGATTAATTTGATGCTGCTGTTTGTCAGCTGTCAGTGAATGCAGACATACATGTAAGTTCTAATCAAGCTGGCACAGAAACTATTTAGGGGCATAAACTATTTTAAGGCATGCTGCTGAATGTGGTATTCATGGAAAGTATCTGCTGGGATACAAGTGTTTGGCCGTAACTTGTGCTCCAGTGGGGCTCAGCAGTGGTCACCTGTCTTTCCTGTTATGGATGACAGGAGCTGCCAAGTGACCTTTACAGAGAAACGAGACATTCACCACGAACATACGAGGAGGACTGCAGCGGAATTAAAGCCTGGTATTTACTCTGCGAAAAAAACAAACAAAAAAACAAGTCGTCACCGGTAAACACGCCAAGTAAAAAAACGAGCTATTTAAAAATGGCTTACCCCAGTTTTAAAAGTGACTGCTGATGTTGCGGTCGAGATAAAAGTCCTTCGCGTGACAGTGAGCGGCGGCGGCGGCTACAGAACATG
The DNA here is from genome assembly GCA_039737535.1 of Lagodon rhomboides. Lineage (NCBI taxonomy): Eukaryota > Metazoa > Chordata > Actinopteri > Spariformes > Sparidae > Lagodon > Lagodon rhomboides. The sequence goes on along the minus strand of CM077789.1, from coordinate 12,675,409 downwards.
GACACCGGCTTACACACTGCAGCCTGCTGCGACCAGGACCGCGACACTCCTGATTTCCCCCATTCCTCAACTACACAACAACTTACTAAACACACTCACACATGCACACACAAGCCCCAGCTTTACTAAACGCTCTCACCACTGGAGGGAGAGAGAGAGAAGGGGGGGAGAGAGACTATCCCCTGTAGTGCAACGTCCACATTTTTTAAGGTGGAACTGCAGTGGCCTCATATTTGGGGGCTGCTTAAAGGCGATAACAAGACAAACAAACTTTTTTAGTTACAAGAAAAATAATATGTGCTTTTTTCTAACGTTGATTTAAAGCTAACTAAACCATTGAAATGTTCTTTATAAGGCGAACCAACAATGATACCCCCACTTATCTAGTTTTTATCTAGCTACTTGAGACTTTTCAAATTGATATGCCATGTATATTAGGGCCTACATATTTGCTTTTTGGCTTTCGTATCTCTTATATACTTTATAAGGGAAATTAGAGTAAAACTAGTCGTTCTTCATACAATATAAACTGCTGATAAGCCCCAACAATATAGAAACATACAGCCATTTATGTCAAAAATGTTGACTGAATATATCCAATAAAAGCAATATTGTTTAGTAAATATAAACTTTGCCATAAGCCTTTAAATTATTTGGACACTGTATACATTTGATACTCCTTTTACATTAGAAATATTCCTTAAATTAGCCCAGATTAGATTTTTATGGCAGGGTCTGCCATCTGATAAAAACATTTTCATTTAAACGTTTAATTGCAGAAAGTGTATTAAACACAATAGTCATTGAAGCAGTCAATATTCTGTTGGTGTGTTATTTGTTGATGGAATTATAGTGAAAATATATGGTTCCCTTTTGTTTGCTTGGGACACCCTGGAACTACCGCAGGGGGTCCTATGGGTCCCCGAACCCCACTTTGTGAACCCATGAGATTATAGATACTTAAATATCAATTTATTTTATTGTAAAAATATAGGACTAATTTTGAAAAGAAAAATGTTTAAATTGATCACTAGAAGAATTAATTTACACTGCATAAAAAAGTTCAAGTCAAGCAAACAATTAGAGGAACTATTAATTTCTTGATTAAATTACGCTCATTGATATCGCAGCTATCAACGTCAAAACAGAAAACAAAAAAAAACACGAAAAGGCAGACCTTAAGGCGAACGGCGCCCTCTCATTGGCTTCCGGCAGCGTCAGTCAGGCCTGGCCCCGCCTCTTCCCCCCGGACCATGCTCGGTTGAGTCGTCGGGTTGAGCAGGAGTGCGGTTGGAGTGCGAGAGGGTCGCGGCCGCGATGATCTGACAGATGAAATAGCGAAAAAAAGAAAGAGAAGGCGGGCGTCCTCCCACACAAAACAATGTTCCCCAAAGGCAAAGGCACCCCGGTGCCGTCGGACGGCCAGGCACGAGAAAAGTAAGCTCAGAAACGTTTATTATTGTGTGTTTTTTGCCTCGCAAGTTTTTCCCTCTTGCTCTCTGTTGTTCGCTGGACGGGCTAGCAAGAGGCGATTTCCTCCTACCGAGAATGGAATTGAATGAACCGCCTTGTCTGCTCGCCATTCCTCCCCTGAGCCGTGTTTCTGCTACCTTTGGCTTATTGCCGTCTCTTAACGCCGATTCCGACAGCAGTTTGGTTGTTTTTCAACCGGCGGTTGCCTCATATTTTTTGCGGATATTCAGTCGAGAGCACGGAGAGGAGAAAACAATAACATCGCCTTGCCACACAGTACATTGTTTTCTCTGTTGCGCTCCAGATAGGCTCCGTTTTTATTTCCCTCAGCCCCATCAGTGCCACCAGGATACTGTACCAGGCTAATACACAGCAGGCTGGTGCTCTCTTTTCTTTTTCTTTTTACAGTTAACATCACGACGTTAAATTATACTGTTGCTTTAGCACTTTCTTTCCAGTCTCCTCATTGTAGTGAATTCTACCCAGGTCCTGGTTACACAGTCCCCATTTAATTTTTTTGGCATAGGCTATTTGGCAGCCATTGTTCAGGGGGCCTGTACCCGACTCTGGTCACTCAGAGAGCCAGTTGAAGAAGATTTAACCAGCAGTTCGACGTTTATTTATTTATTTATTTTTGCCAGTTTGTTGGATTAAAATAATGTTGTTGTTATTTTTCTTTTCTCCCCACGCAGGTTGGCTCTGTATGTCTATGAGTATTTGCTACACATAGGAGCACAGAAGTCTGCACAGACCTTTTTATCAGAGGTATGTGGAATTTAGGGGAAAAGTTTCACCATGCTAGAGAGCCATTTCTACATTTTAAACACGTCCATTTTTATGTGAATGTATTGCATATGCTCGTGTAGGAACAACAATATTAAAATGTATGTCATTTGCAACCAATTTTCTAGATCCGATGGGAGAAAAACATAACACTTGGAGAACCTCCTGGATTCCTACACTCCTGGTGGTGGTAAGGGATAATGTTCTTGTCTTCCTGTAACATGTCCACGGGTTGTTTGTGTGCTTTTGTTTGCTTCATGGCCTGTCTTGTCCACAGTGTATTCTGGGACTTGTATTGCGCTGCGCCAGAGAGGAGAGAGACATGTGACCACTCCAGCGAAGCGAAAGCCTTCCATGACTACGTGAGTAGTGCTTACACTGTTGCACAGGTCTCTCTGTGTTCTTCTGCTAAAGAGGAAAACAACTTTTCTATCAAGGCTAAGTCATGGTGTAAATAATGCGCCTCCAACTCGGGTTGTGCAATGAGTTAAATTTTTTTTTTTTTGAGCAAATAACTCATAATCTCTGTTTGTCAACGCTCAAGTCCTGACAAAATCTCCCACATTCTCCTTCAAGGGTGATGCAGCTGCCATACTTGATGTTATCGTGATTCCCCTTTAGCTCAAAATTATCTAATGATTCACCCTAAAATGATGTCTGTCTGATATTCGCTTGCTTTGTATTCCTCGCTGCACTTTTGTTTTAGCTGTATTTAACTGCTGCATGCAAATCGGGCCAGAATTTTTTTTTCTCCTCCTGAATTTACGATCGGTCATCTTGCCCTGTCAGTGGGTCGAATGATGCGCCCAACAATGAGCTTTATAGGCTTCTGGGAAAATGATGCTGATGTCAGCACGTCCTGAGTCAGACCTGTCGAGCGCTCCCCCCTTATCCGCGCCACGCTCGAACTCCCTGCCTCAGTTGTGAAGACGAACAAGAACCTGCTGTGCTTCATGCACACAGCTTGATTTTTGACAAAGACCTCCAGCTGACCTGATGTACAGTAGCTCAAGTGCATGCCGAAACATATTACCTGCAGTGTTAAGATCCTAATGGGTTTGAAACTGAAGAACTGCAGGGGCAGTCTCAGATCCCACATCTATGTCGCTCAGGAGTGCATCCCCTTATGACAGCGCTTCTGTATTTGCATGGTACGGGTGTTTTGCATCCTGATAACTATGCCATTTTAGAAACTTTTTTTTCTTCATGTGCTGCATTGTTTCCAGCTTTGAGTCAGCATTCAAAAGGAACATCAAAAAGAGCCTCATGAGGATCAAAGAACGTGTGAACTGCTTGTCAGTGGCTTCTGCCTTTCCCATCTTTGTGATTCTACCGAAAAAATGAGACGGGCAGCTGATGTCAATTAAATAAAGATACTTATTCAGGTTTCCCTGCATCAGCACAGCCGAGCAAAGCCGTTAGAGGTTAAGGAGTCCTCTCAGGATGACGGCTATGCAGCCAAATTTGTAGGCAGTTTGGTTATGTACCAGATGAGATGGGGTTAAAACGGAGATGCTGGTCCTGCTCTTGGCAGAAAGGGTTGTCAGGGTAACAGGCCTCCTGATCTGGCAGGTGACCTGGGAGCCAGGAGAGAGGCTACAGCGTGGCTCTGCCCTTTCAGGAACCGCCATCCTTATTATTGTTACTCACGGAGACAAAGGAGGAGTGCATTTTACTTGAAACTGGGCTTTTAATCACATAGCAAGCTTTATAGTTATTTATCGCAATATTGTTGAGTGCTTGATTTCAGAAATCTCCATCTGTTATGGAGAAATAGTGTCTCTGATCATTATTACATATCATATAGCTACACGTTAGATTTTCTCTGTATTAAGCTATTGTGCGATAACTCTTGAACTCATATTTTTAAAATAATTTAGCAGTTCTGAAAGATTAAACAACACAAAATAAGCTGTTAGATCGCAGCCTGTGGTTTGACTGAGACCATTTCCATAACATGGAAAACATTAAGCAAATGAGGAAACAGTGAAACGTCAGTCTGGGCTGTGTGCTGCTGTGGTGAAGAGCTTTGAGAGTTTCTGTGCGGCTGGCTCTCCCCGACATCTTGTGGTTGCCCTTCGCTCTGATGTTGGTTCTCCTTGTGTTCATTTGTGGATGTTGGTGGTCAGGCAAGTGTGTGTGTGTGGACAGTACTAGTCCTTGGACCCTCGCCTTTGTCTAGGTGTGGGGGAGGTGAGCGTTGCTCTGTTAGCCGGCAGGGCTCGTAAAGCCTCGGCGGGCCTGATGAACGCTCCCCGAGGGGCCCCGTCGCCATGGCGTCAGCGCCTGATTGATGGCTGTCACAGAGCTGAGGGGCAGATTGGGAAAAAAGAAAAGGGGAGTGGCACCGTGGCATATGCCCAGCATCCACCGCCGCCGAGGAGGAGCTGAGGGAATATAAAGAGGAGGGGGTTGGGGAAAGGAGAAGTGGAGGGGACCTGTGAGAAGTAACTAGAGAGGGAGAGAGAGGGAGCATCCAGTCTGGATCCAGACTGGGTTTTATGATGTTGATTGATGGTTAAACATTTACAAGCTAAACACAGGGGCTGGTTTCTTTTGAGCGTCGGTTCCAGTGGAAGAAGTGAGGCTGTTAAGAGCATGCTAGGTCAGGAGTCGTCAGTTGGGTGGTCCACATCACTTCTCTTACATCCCCTTTTACATACAAATTTTTTAATCCTTCTTTTTATGTGTCTCTCTTTTTGTATATGCATTTACCTCCCAGTCAAACTCTTGGTCATCCTCACCCTCTTTACTTTTTTCTTTCCCCTTATGAGGAACTGTAACCTCAGTTAACTGTTGTGGGTTGGTACACTATGCAACTGATTCTGGTCAGAGAGTCTTTTGTGGTAGGATGGCTTGTTTATTTTCCAAAACCTGTGTTGAACATACAGCATGTGTGGTCTGAAATGAAACAAAAGGAAATAAATGGTCTTGAATAGGCATTTGCACGACTGGTCGATTAAATGTTGCTACCCTCTCTAGCACCAGAAATACTAGCTGGTTAAACTCATTCCTATTTTATGAATGTACACAATATGTAACATTTCCGCATTAAGATGTTTTTGAAAATTACTAGTGCTTTGTTATAGATTCCTGTGTTGTGTACTTGGGTTATCTTAAGCGTTTCCAGCAATGTTCAAACCCAAAAACGCCCTAATCTTATTAGTTTTCATTAACTCGCTTGTCCCTACAACATTCAGGGAAACATTAGATGATAGAACAGAGAGTAAGTAAGTGAAGTTGTCAACATGACTAAACGTAACGTGAATACAAATTTAATACATGAACTTGTCCGTGAACATTTCTGCAAGTCACTTCAGAAAGATTTGAAGAACTCCTATGATCCCTCGCTAATTCACTACACTACCAAACTATGTCTTTGATTTTCATTATTTTGATAGAGAAACCTCGAGCAGCAGATATAAAACACTGTCCATTTAAATTACATGGGCATAATTTGCTCTGAAACATCATGTCTTCCAGTTCAAAATGTTTTATAAAAACAAGTATCCGTTATTAGCGTTAACAATGTTGGTCAACTGTAGCGTCTTAGACGTTATGCAACCACCCGCCACTAGGGTGCCAGCGAGATTAAAATCCAATTTGGTTATTGCTTTTAATTTTTTGGGTTAAGTTAAACCGTACAGACTAAAGTGTGCTCAACTCTGACTGCTTCCTGAATGTTATATTACTTTAAAACTAGTCTACTAATCTCAAATTGGAACGTCAGGGAAGGAATGTTAGGAACACCCCCTAGTCTCAAATTTAATCTAAATCCAAATTAAACAAATGAGACAGTTACTTCTATTTACAATAGCTATTAGGTACACTTGGGTTATATATAGGTACTTCTTGTGTTTAGCAAGCAGGCCTTAATATTTACAGATTGCTTAATCAGGGAAATAATAAACATTTAAACTATGCACCAATAAAGCAATATGGCTTCAACAAACAATAATATACAGACTCATCTGGCAAACCGTAACAGTACTACATCAACTTTCGTACACCACCAATGTGTGTCCCTCTCCCCGCTCTTTCTTTGTTTTTGAAAGGAGTGCATGAGCACATCCGCCGCCACTCTGGCCTTTTGTGACCTCCTTCAGTGATTCAAGAATCCAGTGGAAATTTGTTTGGCTCGTGCGCTCTTTAAGTACACACATATACACGCTGAATCATGGAGGGTGAGGGGAGGCTAACTTATAGGAGGTCCCCTGGGGAGATGTAAGGAAGGCCCCAGACAAGAGCTTTGTAGCCCGGGGCAGAGCTGAGACATCTGCCCCCTTTCCTGTACCAGAGAGTCTGTTAGTGGTGAGACGTGGTTTGTTCAGAGGAAAAGCAGCATCAGGCTGTTTGGGACAGTCCAGCAGTCACAGCTGTGGGCTTCAGCAGGACATGATAAAGATCTAACACAACATGCCTGGAAACCTGCCATGCACGTTACCTTTCAGTCGCGCAAACAGCTTGTGACTTCTACAGAGCTGTGTGGATTGTTGACTGTTGTTTTATGACTTCGTGGTCAATACCTTAAGTACAGCTTTGTTTTACTTCATTATTTCTTTGCAGGGGAGCAAAACAATCTGCAGTTGTTGTTTCACTGTGAAGGGGCCAGACAATGTGGCTGTCTTTTTTTAAACTAGCCATTAACTGTAGCTCAGTCTTTGTCTATAATGAAAATAAACTTCTTCCCCCAGAATGTTCTTCAGGTTTAAGTATAACACACACTTTCTTAGAGGTAAAGAACTACTTACTACTGATCTTGATCAAAGTATGTCCATCTCAGAGGCGCAATTTATCAACTTATCTTTAAGCAACTGATAACTTAAATATGCATTAAACTGTAAAAATCAAGCCTGGGACATAGATCCACTGCCATGTCTGTGCATCTGACGCACAGGACTACTGATGGTTACAATATAAACACTTGTAGACCTAACTTAGATCACCAGAGTAAAAACTAAGGATCATTGCTGTGCCTATGACACATAAAAACATCCTATGGGGGCTGGTGAAGACTTTAATAGACAAACACATGGTTTTGTGTGAGGCATTCATGCTGTTTGGAGCTGATAAAGTTGGACAAAGGTACCTATTTTAGCTTTAAAATGTACACAAATGCCAAATCTAAATAAATTCTCTCCCTAATTAAATATGAAGTTTCTACAGGTTGTTGGTATTGCTCGTGAGGAAGTAGTAAAGTATTAGTTACCATGTGTTTGGAGATGTCAGAACTATGAATAACCCCTTTACTGTATAATGCAACTGACTTATGAAACTCTTTATGGTGTACAGAATAAGAGGGGCCTGCTGGAGTGCTTAGAGAGCTTGATGTTAGTAAGGCTTGGGGAACGGCTCACAATACTCTCATGTAAATATTCGAATACGGAAACTTGTTCCTCTTCTTGCAACAACACCATGAACAAGGTTCCCAGACTATGATCATAATGCCTTTTATTGCCGTCATAAAACCATAAAGCAGTATGTAATCATTTAGTAAAATAGTGGTAATGACAATGAGGCTGTAGGTCTTGAGATCTCCCAAAGTGTTTTAACTGCATCACTGCTGTTAAAAAAAAAAGAAGTAATTTTCTGTTATTGTCACAATTCTACTTTGATTATGAGCTTCTAAGATGCTTATCAAACAAAAAAGTAAAATGAATGGAAATAATGGAAACAGTTAGCCGGAGTTTTTGTGTGTTGGTCTACCAGTCAGGCCAGGCAGGTTAGATGTGATAATTGCTGGATGACTCCTTCCAAGTCAGGCAGGATGGGATCTTAACTTCAGTCTTGTTTTCTTGCATATTGATGGCTTGTCTGGGCAGCTCGATTCTTGCAAAACAGGGAGTTTTTATATATGCAAATTTTTGATTTGCTTATATTTCCAGGAGTTGTTTTGTTTATGCTCCCAATATGGTGCTGTCTTTGACAACAGAAACTATATGCCAAAAAGACTCATAGATATTCATAATTCAGTGGCAATGTATTTAAAATCTTGGTCAGATGATGGAGGTACTATATATGTAAACTGTCAATGTACTGAATGTTGGCGGGTAATGTCAATGTTAATTGTAATCTCTCAGGTAGATATGCTTGTGTGTAAAATTTGTGTGGTCAGTGTGTTCTATTTATATCATAGTCTCACTGGTCAGGGCCTGCTCACCTGTGTTATAGCTGAAAAAAACAGCAGTGTTCAGAGCCTCCCTCGCTTACAATGATGCCAAGAGGATGTTTTTTTGTATATCACATCTTAGGTTTCCAGTCATCTGATTGTCAGCGTGAATGTTGCCTCGTGTCAGGCAGAGATAAGAAACCTAGTGAATAAGTGTATTTGTGACTGGATAAGGTAGAAAAACAGCATAATTGATTTTAAATCCTACCTAAAGCTCCTCGTTATGCTTCAGAGATTGGTCGACTCTGTGCTTTGTGTTTCATATGTGTGTGTTTCTGTTGTCTGAAATTAGTTGCACCCAATACTTGATTTTTAGGGCTGATGCACGTACCGATTTTTGGGATTAAAAAATTCTGATCGATTAATCAGCCAGTATACATTAAAAATGTTTTGCAGTGGTCCTCCAAATGTGGTTATCAAACCCTTCTGACAGAGAGATGTATTAGAGGCAGGATATTTTACTAACTTGGAAAGTACAAGCTATCTTTACTGAGTGAGCAGTCTTTTCTTCTGCCTTTGGTAAAAAAGCATCATAGACCAGGCAAGTTACCACACATGTACAAGTGGCCCGTCAGTGGTATCATATTCAATTTTGATGGTTTCTGGGTGCATTCTGGGTCCGACGTCTGTATTTTAACCTGTGAAAATGAATTTGGCTCAAATTTATTTATACACAGATTTACCAAATTCTGAGAGCAACCTTTTCTACATCAAAGTTGTTGAGAATAACTGGTCAAGATGGGTGAGGAAGTACGTGGAGTGCAAATTAGATCTGTGGAGCAGCTGAAACTTCCTCTCCTACACATTTATAGCAGTATGCTTTTTTTTCTTCTTGTTTTTAAAAGGGCTTAGATGTTAGCCAGGTTTGAGAATTTTTCAGTCTTGCATCTCCCTTTTGGCACCACCTAGTAAAGAAATAGGGTTTACAGGCTGTCTCTGTCTCTGCATCCGTGTCCCAGTGGTGGTGGGGCCTGATGAGACGTGACTTCTCCCTGTGGCCTCACTTCTCTCCTTGCTGAGGTATTTCACAGTGGCCCTGCAGCCTGAGCAGATATAATTAGGGGGGGGTGCAGTCAATATCAGGGAGTGTGTTGGCTATTGACCAGTGATGTCTATAGAGCTCTGTACAGAGACAAGGCGTGTTTTGTGTGTATAAGTTCTGGTACGTCCATCCCTGTAGTAATCATTGTTCTTTGCGAACGTCTACACTTTAACACGAGAGAGCTGCACATTAACAAATGAGGCCGAAGGCGCTTCTCTCGTTCTGTAGCTGTTCTTAGGATGCGAAACCCCACAGCTCTGAGGACATTAGCCCATCTCAGATTGCTTCAGCTACAGGGAAGAAAAACTCAGTCAATTAGGAGCGTGTGACCGAGGCAAATGGCACATTAGTGAATTAGGGCTGCGGTTTGAGCAGGAAATCGGCCCAGCAAGCCCCTGCTGTGCAGCAGCACTTTGGAGACACTGACTCAGTGAATCCCTCCAATACTTATCTGATCCACTCGATTCTGGATCAGCAGGGTTCAGAAACCTCAATAAAGGACCACATTAACATACTGGAAACCAACAGATGATACAGGTCTACTGAAAGTATGGTAGTGTCCTTCCTTTTGAAGATGAGTCAAAGGTGGGATAAATGATGTTTGAACAGCAATTACATTGAATGAATTTCATTAAGTGTGTGCAAGGCTCATGAATCCTGGACACACACTGCACACATTAACCCATCCAGATCGATAGGCAACACAGGTTTAGTCTGCGTCACTGTGTTTGTCCAGGACAATATTCGATTCCTCAGATGTGCTCCTCCTGTAAGATAAAATAGGTCTCCAACAACGTCATTTCATCTACATGTCAAAGTTCCATATGTGTACTGAGATTGCATTTTGTCTTAACTGGTCAATTTATCATGTGCGGCACAATTAGAGGTTGTGATGTTGCTATCCTTTGTTTCAGAGTGCAGCAGCAGCGCCCAGTCCTGTGATGGGAGGGATACCCCCTGGTGAGGGCATGCCAGGAGGACCCATGCCACCTGGCTTTTTCCAGGTCAGCCAATCCACACATTGATACTGTCTGTTAGGAATTCTCTTAAATTGACTTTGCCCCAATATTTACCAGTAAATCACTTCATAATCAACAATCAAAATGTTCCTAGCTCCAGACTCCAGCTTTGTAAAATGCTGTCATATGAAGCTGTAGCTCTCCACATACACTGCTTTTGTCTTTTGTTTTGCTCCAGTCTGCTCGGTGAACTTGTAGTAAATAGTCATAGACGTTCTGTCTGGCTGAGCCCCTCCAGTGCTGTAAACAGGCAGGCGTGGCCTGGCCATTTTCCCTAATGGAGAAATCGAAAGGTGCAGCACCTACTGTAAATCAATATCTCGTGAGGATAAACTCTTGGCAGGCAACGGTGTGGAACTGTGGCTCTTAAGAGGTGACATAAAATCCCGATGTTGCTCTGCCTCTGCTAGACCAACCTAGTCACTTTAAATCCACCAGCTTATTATGTACTAGAAGCCACAAAGGCGTGACTCATTATGTGATCATGTTAATATCAGGAAAGACATTCTACATTGATACATGAACGCACACACACACTCATACTTTCCATACCAGAATCCATTGGAGGAGCTCAATTAGACCCCTCACTCGCTGTCAGATCAGCAACATTAGTGACACAGTGCCGGTGTTTAGTGTTGTTATACAGCTAATTGCATAGAGCTTAATTGACGCTGTTAATTCAGGGAAATTAGCTCTGATAACATGCTGCATGCAGCAGGCTTCTTAATGTCTTGACTGACAGGCAAAAGAGCACACATCCCCTCTGTCTCTTTTCTCTCATCCAAGGCTAAGCCATTTGCTTGCTCTTCTCTGCTCAGTCGCTCTCTTTATCTGTGTTCTTCACATGAAAATGAGCAACTTATTTTGGACATTTTTAAATTTTTTTGCGCCACACTTTGGTTCTTGCACTCCAACTGTCCTCTGCCCTGCAGTAACCCTGCTTCTCTCTGCCCCTCTGTTCTGTTACTCGTCCCATCTTTCTCTCTTCACCTCATCCTCCCATCTTTCCCTCCTCTTATCTTCCTCCTTGCCTCTTTTATTTTGTGCGATGCCACAGGGTCCACCTGGTCCCCAGGGCTCTCCTCACCCTCAGCCTCCTCCCCCTAACAGTATGATGGGACCTCACAGTCAGGTAACACTCCCTTGCCCTCTTTCACTCTTCTTCTCTGTTTATGCTATCCGCAGTCATTTGGGAACACTGGTTCTCGACGCTGATGCTTCATGCTTTGGCATTCGTCTCAGCTCAATGCTTTATGCTGCTTCCAATATTCACCAAACATGCTGTTAAGAAATTATTCATTTTGAGAATAGTGTGTCTCTTCCGTATTGAAATCTCATGGAGCGATGTTGTTTCTGTCGTAGTCCTTCATGTCGCCTCGCTTCGCCGGAGGCCCGAGAGGTCCTCCCATCAGGATGGGCAACCAGGTAGAGTGCTCACACAAACACACACCCACCCACACACACACACACACACAGGATGTAAAATGCATAGCACACATATAAAACTGAGGTTTCATTGAGCTTTGGAAAACACTAATCGACATTTTTGACAAATAATCAACCAATATATCAACAATGAAAGTAATTGTTAGTTGCAGTCATAATTGGGTCTTCGTATCTGATCCCCTGCAGCCACCAGGTGGAGGACCAGGCCCTCATCCCATGCTGCCCAGCATGGACCCTACACGACCACAAGGTGCGACTCGCTACTGTTTTCACTTAAACTACATATAAGAAATTATTTCCTGGCTTCTCCCCTTACATATATATATATTTTATTTTATTTTTTTCCCCTCCAGGCCATCCTAACTTGGGGCCAATGCAGAGAATGAGTGGCCCACGAGGCATGGGACCCATGGGGCCCGGCCCTCAGGTAGGCTGTTCTAGTCGCTAGGAATAATATCACCATTGGCTTTGGTTCTTCACTAAACTGGTTTAAATACTGTACCAAGTCCAAACCAAAGCTATTTTGAAAGCCATGTTGCACCTTAAATCCTAAGATTTGATGATTTTTCTTTTGTGTCTTCTCAGAACTTTGGTGGTGGGATGAGGCCTCCACACAACACCATGGGTCCTGGTATGCCAGGAGTTAACATGTGAGCCTTTTTTTTTTAGAATTTGTAAATGTGTTCCTTCAAAAGTCTCTCACCTTAAATGCATTATCCAACTAAAATTTTCATTGGTCCTATCATCCAGGGGCCCAGGGACAGGCCGGCCATGGCCCAATCCCAACAATGCCAACTCTGTGAGTACAAATACACACACAGACACCCAGAAAAATGCTGGGTCAGATTGCAGTCAGTCCTAATGTGCTCCAAGGTTCTAGTCTGGGATGTAATTGTAGTATTATGTGTCAAGGTTTCCACAGACAGATGGACAGACGGCCGTAATGATATTAGGATGATCAAATGATGAATGATGACATTTTGAGGTATAGAACGGGTTTGCACTCACCCATTTCTGGTCTGTAATGTTTGTGTTTCTGGTTTCAGATGCCTTACTCATCCCCCTCTCCTGGTGCATATGGGGTGAGAACACATCCTGGCCTATTAACTTACACACATTATGTGCATTTCATCTTAAGAAAATAAGATTTTATAGATAATTTTAACATGTTAACATTTCTTTATTTCTTCTCCACAGGGTGCTTCTGGAGGTGGGGGCCCCCCAGGAACTCCCATTATGCCCAGCCCCGCAGGTTAGTGCCTCCGTTAGCTAAGCTGATAATCAGTAACCTTTTCATGCACTATCCAGTACCAATTATATGTATGATTGCACCTTTTTCAGACTCAAACAACTCTGGTGACAATTTGTATACCATGATCAACACTGGACCCGGCAACCGAAATAATGTACGTTCCTTCTCATCATTCTGAGTGTGGATATTTTCAACATTGAATTAAATAGAGGTAGCATTAGTCTCATTATCATAAATCTGAAGACATGGCACTTCTAGAAAGTTGTTTTTCTATCTCACAAATGACTGTATTACTTATATCCCATTTGCACCAAGCCCATAGCCCATAACGTCATCTGGCAATCTGTTTTAACAGCACACCTAAACATTAAGGTCAGCCCTGTGAATGTAATGTCTTTCATTGAAAAAAGAGGCGGTTGACAGAGGACAACAATTACGCGGCTGAGGTGTTCAGTGTGAGCTCCAATGGTCGTTGTGTAAAGCTTGTACCATTAACTAAACACCTGACCTCTACCATCATAACACACTCCTTTGTCTATTGGCTGCTTTCAGCTCCTGGGACAGTGACTATTTCCGTCCTCTGGTCTATACATCCATGTTGCTAGGAAAATAAATGTCATGCTTGTTGGAGTTAGAAATTATTATGCTCTTGAATTTTTTGTCATCACTACAAAGTACATTTTTGGGGGGGGTTATACAAAGTATTGAAAGTTTAGGAAATGCTCAATGAACTAACCTAAAGTCTTTTAATATTTTAAATTAAATGATACCATCATCATATTTGTTGACGATGAAATTAGCAAGAAATAAACAATCATGATCAAAACATCAAATCAATATGAACAGCTGGTAAAATAAACATAAAGTACTCAACACATTGATAGCTGTGAGTATAAAGGCATTCTGTAAACTTAATTTTTTATTTATTTTTATCTGATGATGGAGGCTGCGAGAGTCTGGACATTTTTGTAGGTACCCAGAAAGTGCTTAAAAATGCTTGAATTTCACTTTTAGGAAGCTGTACAAACCCTGTACATTATTTCAGCTGGTTTGCAAAAAGAGTAGTTTTAGTTGACGCCTAAGCACATATTCCTGAGTTGCACAGAGATTCTGGAATAGACATTTTTATCGAAACAAAACAAATACACTCGTTATAGTGGTTCCATTAGTGTTTGTTATTTGATACTGTAGGCTACAGTTTCAGCCACCGACTCTCTTGGAGCTGAAATGATCAGAACAAAGGTTTTTCAGTTAGAAGAGGGACTGAGGCTCACAGTAGCAGAATTAAGTAAATGCACTGTGTCATACCTGAATTCCTGTTTATTTTGAGTCACTTTCATTAGAGCCTGCTTGTCTTCGGTATGGTTGAGATGCTAACTTTGTGGTGTGGAGATGTGGTTACTGAGTCCATGCTGTCCTCTTCTCCCTCCAGTTCCCTATGGGCCCTGGCTCTGACGGACCCCTGGGAGCCATGGCTGGGATGGAACCACACCACATGAACGGGTCACTAGGTAACACCACTCACGACAACACACTTACTAACACAACACAGACATATTTCTTTGAACTAAATTAGTAAAATTTAGAGGACAGTATGTTGTATTTTAGGCAGAGCCAATACATTAAAATCCCCACATGATACCAAGTATTGTTTTTCATTTTGTTTTACTGTCAGGCTCCGGTGATATGGATGGAATGAACAAGGTAAATAGTGTAACAATGCAGATTGTTTTTGCACTGAGAGCGTAATCTTGACCGGAGTGAAATTTTATCCATTTAAAACACTGTGCACTCTTTGTCTCTAGAATTCCCCAAACAATTTAAGTGGCATTAGCAATCCTCCTGGGACCCCGAGGGATGACGGGGAGCTGAGTGGAAACTTCCTCCACTCCTTTCAGAGCGAGAACGTAAGTCTCCGCTTCGCTCCTCAGCTAACATCACCAGACTGTAATTGTACTTTGATGAAGCCAGAGCTAGAGCACTATTGACCACACAGCGAAGCCACAGTCGCAGCATATTAACATCAGACTACGGTGTGGAGAGCCAGCCGGTGGTGAAAAGGTGTTTCAATCCCCTCTTCTCTGTGTGTGTGCCTCTATAGTACTCTCCAACCATGACGATGAGTGTGTGACCCGCCCCCTCCACCCCACACCGACATTATTTGCCATCATTCCGAGGATCTGAACTCACTATAGGACACGGCCAAAACACATCAGCACCGAATCAGGGACAGGCGCCATTTTGGTTCCACACTAACGCCAGAATGCTGATCGGAGAAAAATGGAAATGCCTGGCGACTACTGCTCCTTGCTCAAAATGAAGGACAATTTCTCCATTTATCACAACCCCGAGTGTGACAAAACCAGCTACTGAAAATGCATACATGACACGTTTTATGTTCTTTGCAGAGCCCCCCTGCCCCCGCCTTCTCTCCATCACCCTCTCAGTCCCTCTCAACTCTAGAGCGAAGAGAGAAAAAAAGGTTGAAGTTTACCTCTTGTACTTTTTAATTATTGCTTTGTGGTGCAAGATGTGCAGGAAATGTCTCCGCTTTTGTCACTTAAAACACTGGAGAGTGTGTATATGCATTGTGAGCTTGGAAAGTCTTTGTCTTGTCATTTTACTTATCGCCATGCATACTGTGTCACACAAGTCAGTTGACATAGGACTCAGATTTCTTGCCTTTTACTCTGTGGCCACCTTTTACGAATAATGTACTATTCTTCCCAACGCCCACCCTTCTATTTAAAGAGGTCTGTAAAAGGGGAAACGACTTGAAAGAACGGCTTTTATTGTGATGAAACTTTCACAGTATGTAAGTGCTCAGATGGTTCTTACATTGTCAAATTGATCCCGTTCGATCAGTCTCTTATCATTGACAGCGATGCGATTCTGCACTCTCGGCTGTTTTTTAATTTAAAACGGCTGGATTGCTGTTGTGTCCCGTCAAGGGGAAACCAGACGTCGACATAAGAAGTGAGTGCATGAATGCTGAGAATCTGTGTACAACATACTACCTAGTGCTGCTCTTCTCTATGTGGACACCTGCTTTAAGATGTGGTGTATATCTCTTTACCTGTCTGTGCTTAACACTCTGTGCTCTTCATCGTCGTAGCCTTCCGTGTTATTTCCAGTTTGGTTGATTATGATGAAGAGGCTATGGATGAGCTGCCCATTTTAATCTCTCTTACATATTGGTTGTTCATACTTCCCTCCTGTATCATTGGTTGTCCCCTTGGCCCTGCCCCCTCTTGCCCACCCTCACATTTTTTTAAATATTTTGATACAATCTTTGACTACATATATTGCCCCAGTTATTCAGAGTTAGTCAAAGCTTTCTAAACCGATTCTAGTAGGCATCATTATAAACTTAGCGGCAGTCTTGTAAATGTGATGAGAATTTTTTTTTTTTTTCCTGTGAACATTACGCATTATACACATCTGTCCTATGTTGCCTTTATTTGCTGATATTTTTTTATTTCAAATTGAGGAAAGATTGCTTGTTAATATAATTTTACAATAACTTAAGTATCTGTGTCCCTTGTTTTTATTTTGCTTGAGCATTGTTTCACATTGCATTACATTTAAACGCACAGTATGTCATTTCTTCTGCTCGAGAACTCTCCTTCACGAAGATACAAATGGTGTGGGATCATGGGAGTTGCTTTCTTAATTATTAAACTGCCAACAATGGCACACGGTAGAGGGCATACCTCCGCCAAGGCCCAACAGTCCTCATAAATTCAATCAAGTCTAATCTAATATCAAATAAAACATACTTCATGTATTGGATCTGCATCAAAATGTACTCACTCATAGATACCGGCCATCTAAATACCCTTGACTTTTTTCACCAAGATCCATGCTTGTTCCCTGAGAAATTAATAAAAATGTTGCAATACGCCACACTTCATAATGTTAAAGAAAGTGTGAAAAAATTGGAAGTTATAGCGATGTGAAGAAACACACCGTTACTTAGTAAAATTACAGATTGCTCTGGGTTCGAACATTTTGGAAACATTAAGGATATTGTAAATAAACAGCTCAACAAAACGTATAACAAAGGTCTAGTTATTTTAGACATTTTAATGCAGAAATGTTACATATTATTACTTTAACTAGTATGTAACTGAAGCAAAGAATATGTTACTGGACTTGTGGTCATGACAAGCACACACTGATCCTCAAAATAATGTTTTTTAATGTAAAGATTTGGGGGATTCCATCTTCAGGTTACGCTCACAACCAGCATAGCATGGCTCATTGTTTTGGCATGTGCGGGAAACTACAGGTGTAAAAGGATAACGGTCCAAAAGGCAGTAGTCAAAATTGCATTCACATCCCCTCTCCATTGACCGCCCCAGCACCACACACATCAGCCTGTAGTAGGCCCGGCAGGATGCACTTGCATCACCAGATCACCGATCGCTTCATTTATTTGTGTCTGCGGTGGAGTTGCTCCCGTCCACAGCCGCCATACCAACAAGAGGAAACCCTGGAACATGAGCTAGACTTAGTTCCAGGAGTAACATCTCCATGCTCTGACATTAGAAAGTAAAAGGAACACAGAGGTTCAACTGTACACATCAGTCCAGTGGGTCACCAAACGATTAAATGCAATGGGGAATAAGAAAAAGCCAAGTTGTACACCAATCATTCATTTAAGTTTTAATTTGTGCTGACTACTTTACTTCTTGGAGATATTCTGAATATCATATTTGTGAGGAAAATGTGGACATTCAGCAGTTCCTCCAAACTGGCTCCCGAAAACATCACAGCTGCATCATCCTGCATCCAGCAACATCTGGAACTGGAGTTGGGTCGACCTGTGGTCCCTTCAAAGTACAGGACAAAGCAGTAGAGTTTTCTGGGTCTTAAAGCTTACCTTCAGCTGTGTCTGGAAAAGGGTTTGCCGTCTGAATTTGTCCATGATTCAGTACAGCAGCTGAGGTTATGACACTATTAAATACCTTTAAAGGCCAATTGATTTTGAAGATGATACAAATTCAGCCAGATGGGTCCCTTTAAAGTCTTGGAGACCAAGGACAAAAAAAAAACCCTAAACTCTTTTATGTCCACTGCCTTCCTGTTGAAGTAAAAATGGCTTCACATCGCCCTCTGGTGGGCTTCTGAGGACTCGACCGCTTAGCAAAGACCTCTGCCCTAGACACAGTATTTACCTTCTCTAAAGGCAAACGAGCATATTAAACAGGCCGTCTTAGGTTTGACTTTAAGATTCAGACATGAATCGTCACAAAAGTCCATGTTTGGGAAGGATCTGACAGTGCTCTGGTTCCTGTCTAACAATAGGAAACGAGGCTCAGCTGCTGCTGGCTGCTTTCCACAGGATGTGGCCTGGCTGGGCAGCAGCCAAACCTGCTCGCCAGCTTCAGAGCCACACAGTTAATGTTATGAAAGCTGTAGCCACACAGAACTGCTTTGTTCACTACCATCTCCTAGTAGTAGACTGATTACCATGAGTAACAAGCCGGTAGTTTTTAAGTCTTTAAGTCTGATTTGATTAGTCAAGGGTTTTCCATCGTGTTTGTATATTTATATGTTATTTACTTTTCACAGTTGCATTTTACTTTAACTAGTGAAGTCCAGCCTGCATTCCCACTACCACTCTCTGGATCGTGAGATATTGCAGAGGAGAGCATCTTTGAATGTACTCAAATATATTCACAGGTTTTTAATTTATTGATGGCGTGGAGAAAAAGAAAGAAAGAAAAAAACAAAACAAAGACAAGAGGAAAGCCAGTAATTATAAACATACTGTTGGGAGTTTAATCATACTTACCTTTAGGGAAATTAAAGTATCTGTTGCATCTGCACACCATCTATTTTACTTTATATAAAAAAACAAACAGTTAATTCACCACATGCATAGAAATTCATCAGAAAAACATAAACCTTAGATGGCCGCAAAACTCAAAACTTGGATTAAATTGCTCCGTCACACTCACACTAACAGACGTGTTAGATCATTTTAGAGACATCAATGGATGTGCAAAGATTAAACGGTTAGGTATTAACTCATATCAGGGCCTGAACAACACGCCTTGCAGCTCACATGTGCGCACACTGGTCTGGATTCACTGAACTTGCGTGACCCACATACAGTACAGTACGTTTACCATTTATCGCTTCCAGACAAGACAGCAAACAACGGCCACATTGTGATGTGGTGGAAGACTGCCCTATATGTCAACATTAAAGCCATGCAGCCGTTCTCTCTGAAGAAAAACACGATGTAAAAATAAGAAAGAAACCCTCTGGAGCTTTGCAGTCAGTATTATTTTGTGTCGATGGGTTGGGGAGAGAGAGAGGATGAGTCATGGCGACTCAGAGATGTGACAACACAAGTACAGATGTGTAGGAAACACTGGCTTACACACAGTTCTGGTATTTCCTCTGATTTTAATCATCTACTGTGAGAGCGATAGCTTGAATAATCTTTGTTTTTTTTTCCAGAGAAAATGTGATTTTACTACGCCTTTTTTCCATTTCCATCCAGCTACACTGAGTGGAAGAAGTATGGAAACTGACAAACTATCATTTGGTAACTAGGGTCATGAGGAAACAATAATTAGTACATGAACCGAAACACACCTTAGGTCATATGTAGCGTATAAATTAAGACATTGACGCAAGAGTCTTTGCAGGTTAAATATTTATCATTATACTATAAAGACAACAATACAAAAGAAATTGTATTGTATAACAACATTTTGAGTAAATGCAGATTGTTTAGCAAGATGCTTACTGCACATAAATGCTCCCACATAATTCAGAGAAGGCCAACTCTTAAGTCATCTTTCATCAGATTACAGTTACCAGAGGTTTGCACAGTAATCGTCACGTAAAAAGCAGCCCCCTGTGAAATTACCTTGGAGCATTCATCAACAGTAGAAACCTTTAGTGATTAATACAGGTTAAATTGCTGGTATGATCAGAGACAACTGAACCTGCACGAGAAAACAAGAGCTCTCATTGTCACATCTCCTGTACATTACGTGATAACTCAAAAACACAAACTCCTCACTGAACTTTCTCTGTGTTTCACTTCATCTGGCTACAGAGGCCAAAGGTTTAATCTGTAGCCGTCACCAAGAAACACTGAGAGGTGAGTTCAAGATCAGAGACTGATAGTGAGATACCTTTTCCGAGAGTACAGGAGAGCCTGAAGGCAACATCAGTGAAAGCTTGGACGGTTATGCATGTGATATGATTTAACAGATGCCAGAGAACAGCTATAGAATGACATGTAGATGGTGCAGTGTATTCATTTGAGTCTGATTTCAAAAAGAAAATACCATCAGTATATGTATATATCATTAATATATGCTGGTTACAATGTTGACACCCGTCAAGACTGGTCAAGACTGATGGCTTATACATGACTGGACAACCTCCTTATTTCATCTTCTCCAGGAACGAACGCACCTCCTGTGGATTATAGCCCCAAGGCCCCTCCGTCCCCTAGGAAACACAAAGTGTGGACTGTTAATGACATATTGCAAACACACTTTAAATAAAGCCAACATGCTTTCACTAGAATCAGAAAGAACACACCAACAATAGACGTGAAAGACATGTCTTTGTTATCCAATTCTACATTTCTTGCAGGGCAGACATCAGCCTGGCTCCGTGCCAAGAAATGAGTGTTGTTTCTTTCACAGCTCCTTCTCACGCAATCGCATGACAACAGATAGGGTAGGGACACTTTCACCCACAATGCTGGTTTTACTTCTAATCACGCTATTGCGTGAGAGGAGCAATCGAGACCACATAACATAAAATAGAATACCATATACGATATTCTCACCTTGTAGACAACTTTCCCAGCCTGCAGCACATAAAGCCTCTCAGGCAGGGCACCGTATTTTATGGCAGCACCATCATTCATTTCATCCACAACCACTGGGCACAGGGGCTCCTTCTGAACCAAGATCTGTGCTGCAGACAGCCTGTCCTCCAGGCTCTGGTGCATGTTGATATCGAAGTTGCTGGCAAAGGCCCAACCGTCTATACAGATACAGAGATAAAGGATACAGCAGGACATAGAAGGAGCATTTAGTGAATCCTACATAGTAGTGGTTACATAAGTGCATTACAGCGTCAAGGGTTAATTGAGCGCAGACTATGGTACAGCCTGATCTGTAGGCACATAGCTACTTCTCAGGGACTTAAAGGGCTTTTCTATAGTGACTTTTAACATTTATTTATTTATTTTTCTAAATTCAACATTAGACTGTTAGACTTGATAAAATATAGTGAAACAAGTCAAACCAAGACTTACAGAATGATTCTATTATTAAACCTCTCAAGTGATGTATTCATGCGAGAATAAACATTATGATTCAACTGTAAGAATTTTCATTCAGGATGCAAAGTGGTGAAAATCACTGACAAGTCAGAATCAGTAAAAATCTGAAATACTGTATTGATCTCCGAGGAGGAAATATGGTGAAATCAGCAGCCACAAAAAAAAAAAAGATTATACTTTGTGTTTGAGGGTTAAGAAATTAAGTACGTTTCAAGATTTTTCAAGAGCTTTCCATTTGTCAAGTATTTCAGGAAAGTGCTCATGAACACCTTTTGCTTTCTTTCTTTCTTTCTTTCTTGCTTGACCTTCCGCTTCCAGATTGTGGATGTATAGTTCCTCCTTCATCAATAAATGTTGTGGTTTTAATGACTACAACCTGGCAACTTTCACTCACCTGTTGAATGAGCTTCCGCGATGTAGACCACAAGAAAGTCAGCCACATCGCTGAAATCCCTGACGAGTTGCTTGAACTCCTCAAGTTTGAAGATAAACGGGGGTCAGGTGCAACTTCCAAAACTCAGCACCAGCGGTCTGTTGCCTGCAGAAAAAAACAAAAACAGCTCAATATCTCAATATCCAAGAGCAGAGAGAGAAAAATGCCCGAAAAATACACGTCTCATCATAACTCACCGTTTAAGTACTTGCAGATGTTCGTTTTCTCCCCCTTCATGGTGACCACAGGTGAGTCTGGAGCATTTGCTCCCACAAAAGCCTCTTGTCCGAGAGCCATCCACAAGTGAGAGGAGACGGCTTTGATGAACTCTTTCGAGCCAAATGTCGGACCCCAATCTTCAAACTTAAAGTTGGGATTCTGGGTCATGGTGGAACTTTCACCCATTTTGAGAGCTATCTTCTTGGCGAGGCTTGGACAAATTAAGCGCAGGATCTGAACTGTGAGACTGATTCCTACCATAAAGCAAAATATGCCTGCTATTGACAAATACACCATTAGTTTTTGCACAAACATGCTTGCTCCTTGGTGGTGGAGTCCAGCTTTCACACTGTCTCTCCCCAAACTGCCATCTGAATGTCTTGTCGCGTAACGCCCACCCGGCTCGAGTTTGATAACAGATGCGTTCAAGGCCTCTTTCTTAGCTCGTATTTGCTAGAACTCAAATGGCAAATACTGTGTTGGAGCACTGGAGTTGCCGTGCAAAGTCGGGCTCGGTTCGACTTTGGTTTTGCACAAAATGTAGAGACACGGTACCATCCATCTAAGGAAAAATGCCATTTGGTTTTCATTACTTTGGCTAGAAATTGCCTAGCCCCACGTTTGACCACAGCACCCTGAACGTTGCTGTGTGATTCGGTCAGGTAACGTTAACGTTAATGTTTCCGAGAAAAACTTAGGAGGAAAAGTCCGAGTATTTTTTTTGCACCCGTTAAACTGTATCTCCAGAGGTATTTAAAATATTTTCCCAGGTTTAAAACAAAATTTTAAGACAATATTTCTAAAGACTGATGCCACTAGCTAGAACCAGAGTGGGCTAGCTAACATAGCATCAGTGTTTTTTATTTATTCATTTATTTTTTAAATTAATTTTTATCTCACACCTGACTATTTTCTAGCCAGACGACAGGATATCTCTACAACTGATAATATTTCGAGTCTACGAGAGATTTGCAGCCTTCCTGAAGGAGGCAGAGGAACTACAAAGCAACCTGACTATGAACATTTAACTTCGCTAGCTTAGCTGTGATTTTAACCGCCCCAAACCGAAGCTGGCCAAGTGTGACGGAGTTAACAGACACATGTAGCATGCACTGCGGTAGTTAGGGCTAGCTATAGCTAATTGTTTAGCAAACAACTGCTTAGCTTCTTACCATTAATTGAACCCCACATGGAGACATGAAGCATCACTGGCTTCCCTCTTCAGTGTTGTTTCTTGCCTTGTATGTAAGTAACTTCAATTAAGTGTAATTTAAGATCTGCATTTTGGTCTGCGACCACCTGAAATACGTGTAAGGACTTGCCACAGTTAACGTTAGGTCACATGTTTCTTCACCACTGACTGAATGTTAACCTCTCTGCTATTTTGCCTGGCTGCTGCTGCTATCTACACTTCCACACTCCAATATTTTGTTGGACCGCCTTTAGCTTTGATTCTGGCCGGCATTCGCTGTGGCACCGTTTTGATAAACTTATGCAATGTCACAACATTTATTTCCATCCAGAGTTGCATACATTTTTCGCCAAGATCTTGAATTGACTGTGGGAGTTGGGGGTTGCTGCTTAAAGTCCTCTCCAGCACATCCCAAAGACTGTCAATGGGTTTAAGGTGTGGACTCTGTGGTGGCCAATCCATGTGTGAAAATGATGTCTCATGTTCCCTGAAACAATCTTTCACAGTTTGAGCCGGACGAATCGTGGCATTGTCATCTTGGAATATGCCCGTGCCATAAGGGAAGAAAAATCCATAGATGGAAAAACCTGGTCCTTCAGTATATTCAGGTAGTGAATATGTTTTGATAACATATTCAGGTAACATTGCTGAACCCTGACCTGACCAACTGAATCAACTCCAAATCATAACACAGCCCCCACAGGCTTGTATGGTATAGGCACCAGGCATGATGGGTGCATCACTTCATCTCCCTCTCTTCTTACCCTAATGTGCCCATCACTCTGGAACAGGGTAAATCTGGACTCATCAAACCACATGACCTTTTTCCATGCTCCAAAGTCCAATATTTATGCTCCCAAGCAAAGTGAAGCCATTTTATCTGATTAGCCTCACTGATAAGTGGTTTTCTTAAGGCTATACAGCTGTTTACTCCCACTCCCCTGAGTTCTGTTCACACTGTGCATGTGGAAATTCTCTTACTTTCACTATTAAACATAGCCGTGAGTTCTACTGTTGATTTTTTTACTAATTCAGTGATCGTGGATCATTCAGTATTTTTTTCCGACCACATTTCTTTCTCGAAGATGATGGTTCACCACCATCCTTCCAGGTTTTAATAATGCTTTGGACAGTTCTTTACCCAATTTTATTTTTTTACTTAAGAAAAATCCATCTCTTTGTGCACTCATTTAGCTGCTCTTTTATGCTATTTGAAATTTTGAAAATGATGATAAAGAGTGAAATTAGCAAACAGTTTTCCAATGTTTTATCAAAAGGCCACTTCATCTGTAATGGACACATACTATACTGATGATATAAGCTAACAGCTGTTGTAAATGACTGACTTATGTACCCTTCTCTCCTTGACTTTTCTCCCTTCATTTTCTTGCTAGCAGGTACCTGGGTGGATTGATAGGGGTCCATGGCTAATGTTGGCACCATGTCCAAGTTACCGTCTCCCAGGTGACAAGTAGATGAGAGGAAACAAGCAGGAAAATGCATGTTCTGCAAGAGCTCCGAGGTGAGGGAAAAAGTCTACAACTTCTAACACAACAAATTTTATTAAAGCTTAACACAACAAGTGCTCCACATTAGCAGTCTATCTAGAGATAAAAATAAAGAAAAACCATTGAATGAGAAGGTGTCCAAACCTTTGATTGGTCGTATACATACAGTAGAATGCCAGAAACAACACGTGATATCCGGTGCTTAAACTATGAATGTGCATTAAGTGCTCTCTCTCTCTCTCTCTCTCTCTCTTTATGTTGCATATTTCAATAACTGGTGCTGATCTTCACATTTCCAACAGCACCCGAAGGCAACATCATTCGTGCATTTCCGTATTTTACTCAGACTGGAACAAATGAAAACGAACGCACCCCACCACATTTGTTCCATAGCTTTTGTGAACTTGACACTCTTCCGTCCACCTTGTACTTACATAATAATACCCACAGCCTGTGTTGTTACTGACATTGTAGACTCTGTGACCCGAGTTAGGAGTTTCCCTTCGACGTAAAGGCCAGTAGATGGCGCTACAGAACAGCATTTCCCACATTAACACACTGCACCAGATGAACAGCAGCTCTTTTAACATCAGGCTTATTATAGGAAAGCTGAATTTCATGCGTGATTATGAAGTTTAGGCAGATGATAGTCATTTTATTTTACACATAGCTTTTTTTAAAAACCCAATTTAAAGCCATTTAATCTAAATATATCCAGGTGATCATTTTGATCTAGTATTTTGTGACTGCCCACTTTTAAATGTAGTCGATCAAACGTAATGAACCTTAATCCAAAGAGTGACTCAAAAAGAATTAAAGGAAACATTCAGTAAATTATGTCAAAATGGTTTATGAGAATTCACATCTATTCTTTTAAAAGTTGGCCCTCCTGTGCGTGTCATTCCCTCATCAATCTATCTTAAAATGGGATGGAAACTAAATGAAATAGACATAAAGGAGTAAGAATAATAGCAGAATGCTGATGGCTGATCCTCACAGAGAGGATGCTATCGATCAGGCTCGCAGATGCTTCCCCCTCCACTGCGATAAACATGCTGATGTGCGCAATTAGACTCTTCCTGCTCCTCATTGGCTGATTGGAGAAGGTAGGTGTTGTCAGATCCCCGAAGTTTACGCATTTTGTCCGATGTGTTGATTCTTTCTGCCCGAGTGAAAACAGTTTGTCTTTGCGTTGATGCAGATTTATTTTTTCTTTTCAAGTGCACAGGTAATGTGAGCAGCGGCTGCACGCTGCATGGGAGAGCCGAGTCATCGATGCAGAACCCCTCAGCGCTGTTCGGAGTGGTCAGCCACTGTCAGACCCCGACTTTCACAGACTTCACCAGCTTGTCACTCGCCGTGTATGGCGGCAAGGCAGACATTTGTGCGTGGCGAGCCGGGAGCGGCGGTTTTGGATCTCAGATTTGCCGAAGCTCCCATGACATCCCGACTCACATGAGCTGCGCCAGCCCGAAGAGACTCAACGCGTCCGAGGAGAAGGCGCATCTGTCAGCCAAAGCTCTGCGCTCATGCCTCCCTCTCCCACCCGCGCAAGGTAGGCCCCGTAGATCCAAGTGTTCAATTGGTGTGATTAGATGATAAAGGTGAGAGATTTCTGAACATTTTATTGTAGTAATGATTATTGCTCTCATTATAATAAACAATAAGGATAACAATAACAAATTTAGTCAAATAGCAGCTCTGTCAGTCTGGTCATTTTGACCAAGTATCAGTTCAAGGTTGTTTGAGATTGATAAAAGCCTCATCTAAAATAATGCTGCTTCCATGTGGGCTCCTCAACAGCATCCTTTGATGCAGCTGTGCTGTGTATTTGTGTTGAGAGCCCTGTTTGTGAAAAGCAGCCCCCTGTGCAATTACCTTGGAGCATTCATCGACAAAAGGAACCTTTAGTGATTAATACAGGTTAAATTGCTGGTATGATCAGAGACAACTGAACCTAGAGGAAACAAGCGCTTTCATTGTCACATCTCCTGTACATTACGTGATAACTCAAAAACACAAACTCCTCACTGAACTTTCTCTGTGTTTCACTTCATCTGGCTACAGAAGCCAAAGGTTTAGTCTGTAGCCGTCACCAAGAAACACTGAGAGGTGAGTTCAAGATCAGGGATTGATAGTGAGATACCTTTTACGAGAGTACAGGAGAGCCTGAAGGCAATATCAAATGTAGATGGTGCAGTGTATTCATTTGAGTCTGATTTCAAAAAGAAAATATAATCAATATATGTATATATCATTAATATATGCTGGTTACAATGTTGACACCCGTCAAGACTGGTCAAGACTGATGGCTAATACATGACTGGACAACCTCCTTATTTCATCTTCTCCAGGAATGAACGCACCTCCTGTGGATCATAGCCCTGAGGCCCTGGCATTCCCTAGGAAACACACAGTGTGGACTGTTAATGACATATTGCAAACACACTTTGAATAAAGCCAACATGCTTTCACTAGAATCAGAAAGAACACACCAACAAAAGACATGAAAGACATGTCTTTGTTATCCAATTCTACATTTCTTGCAGGGCAGACATCAGCCTGGCTCCGTGCCAAGAAATGAGTGTTGTTTCTTTCACAGCTCCTTCTCACGCAGTCACATGACAACAGATAGGGTAGGGACACTTTCACCCACAATGCTGGTTTTACTTCTAATCACGCTATTGCATAAGAGGAGAAATCAAGATCTCATAACATAAAATAAAATACCGTATAAAATATTCTCACCTTGTAGACAACTTTCCCAGCCTTCAGCACATAAAGCCTCTCAGGCAGGGCGCCATACTTTTTGGCAGCACCATCATTCATTTCATCCACAACCACTGGGCACAGGGGCTCCTTCTGAACCAAGATCTGTGCTGCAGACAGCCTGTCCTCCAGGCTCTGGTGCATGTTGATATCGAAGTTGCTGGCAAAGGCCCAACCGTCTATACAGATACAGAGATAAAGGATACAGCAGGACATAGAAGGAGCATTTAGTAAATCCTACATAGTAGTGGTTACATAAGTGCATTACAGCGTCAAGGGTTAATTGAGCGCAAATTATGGTACAGCCTGATCTGTAGGCACATAGCTACTTCTCAGGGACTTAAATGACTTTTCTATAGTGACTTTCAATATTTATATATATATATTTTAAATTTAACATTAGACTGTTGGACTTAATAAAATATAGTAACACAAGTCAAACCAAGACTTACAGAACGATTTTATTATTAAACCTCTCAAGTGATGTATTCATGCAAAAATAAACTTTATGAAACTATTCAACTGCAAGAATTTTCATTCAGGATGCAAAGTGGTGAAAAACACTGACAAGTCAGAATCAGTAAAAATCTGAAATACTGTATTGATCTCCGAGGGGGAAATATGGTGAAATCAGCAGCCACAAAGAAAAAAAAGATTATACTTTGTGTTTGAGGGTTAAGAAATTAAGTATTTTTCAAGGCGCACATCCATCTTCAAAACTAAAACAAAAGAGCTTTCCATTTGTCAAGTATTTCAGGAAAG
Organism: Lagodon rhomboides; assembly: GCA_039737535.1. Classification (NCBI taxonomy): domain Eukaryota; kingdom Metazoa; phylum Chordata; class Actinopteri; order Spariformes; family Sparidae; genus Lagodon; species Lagodon rhomboides. The sequence continues at coordinate 12,647,013 of CM077789.1, read as the reverse complement.
TGCTCATGAACACCTTTTGCTTTCTTTCTTTCTTTCTTTCTTTCTTTCTTGCTTGACCTTCCGCTTCCAGATTGTGGATGTATAGTTCCTCCTTCATCAATAAATGTTGTGGTTTTAATGACTACAACCTGGCAACTTTCACTCACCTGTTGAATGAGCTTCCGCGATGTAGACCACAAGAAAGTCAGCCACATCGCTGAAATCCCTGACGAGTTGCTTGAACTCCTCAAGTTTGAACATAAACGGGGGTCAGGTGCAACTTCCAAAACTCAGCACCAGCGGTCTGTTGCCTGCAGAAAAAAAACAAAAACAGCTCAATATCTCAATATCCAAGAGCAGAGAGAGAACAATGCCCGAAAAACACGAGCCTCATAACTCACCTTTTAAGTACTTGCAAATGTTCGTTTTCTCCCCCTTCATGGTGACCACAGGTGAGTCCGGAGCTTCTCCTCCCACAAAAGCCTCTTGTCCTAGATTCATCCACAAGCGACGAAAGGCAAATTTGATGTACTCTTTCGAGCCAAATGTTTGAGCCCAATCATCAAAGTTAAAGTTGGGATTCTGGGTCATGTCGGCACTTTCACCCATTTTGAGAGCTATCTTCTTTGCGAGGCTTGGACAAATCAAGCGCAGGATCTGAATTATGGGACTGATTCCTACCATAAAGCAAAATTTGCCTACTACCGACAAATAGTCCATCAGTTTTTGCAAAAACATGCTTGCTCCTTGGTGGTGGAGTCCAGCTTTCACACTGTCGCTCCCAAAACTGCGATCTGACTTTTGAACTAGTCTCTTATCTCACCTGGCTGGAGTTTGATAGCAGCTGCGTTCAAGGCCTCTTTCTGGGCTTGTATTTGCTAGAACTCAAATGGCAAATACTGTGTTGGAGCACTGAAGTTGCCTTGACAAGTTGGGCTTGGTACCATTTCCCTTGAAACGTCTCCTTGTTTATTTCCTACACCCTCCCCCCCTTTTTAATCCTGAAACGAATGTTAACTTCTCCATTTTACCTCTTACCTACCAGAAATTATGTCAGGTTACTTCAAGGTCTCCCGTCAGGAAGCTTTATCTTAAGAAGTTGCCATCCCACAAAATGTAGAGAAACGGAACCACACCAGTGTAAGGAAAAATGCCATTTGGTTTTCATTACCTTGGCTAGAAATTGCTTAACCCGCGTATGACCACAGCACCCTGAACGTTGTTGTGTGGGTTGGTCAGGTAACAGTTAATGCTAATGTTTCCGAGAAAAACTTAGAGGGAAAAGTCTAAAAGTATTTTTTTCTACCTATATATTATATTATTATATTAAATATTAAATATTAAATAGTTTCCCAGGTTTAAAACAACATTTGAATTCAATATTTCTAAACACTTATCTGAATCTGGATGCCACTAGCTAGAGCAAGAGTGGGCTAGCTAACATAGGGTCAGTGTTTATTTATTTATTTATTTATTTATTTATTGATTTATTTTTATCTCTCACCTGACCTACTTCTAGTCAAAGACTGGATATCTCTACCACTGATGATATTTCGAGTCTGCAAGAGATTTACAGCCTACCTGAAAGAGGCAGAAGAACTTCAAATCAAACTGACGATGAATATTTAGCTAGTTTAGCTATGAGTTTTTACCTGCCCTAAACTCAAGATAGCCAAGTGTGACAGAATTAGCAAACATATGTATCATGCGCTACGGCATGGGCGAGGCTAGCCACTTTTTAGGGGTGCTTCAGCACGGCGCGAGACACATGCAGAGTGAGAATCTGTTTAGTTGTAGTGTTGTGAATCAACTATTGCTCCAAAGCTGTGTCTCACACATCTTTCCTTTTACCTAGAGTTCTTCCGATTCCGGTTCCATATCGGTGAGGACTGGAGTCCAGGCACCGTTTACCAGTTAGCTCCATTAGCCCGGTTAGCTTATTTAGTGCCATTAGCGCAGCTACAGTTGAACTGGAGCGGTCCGTTTATTTAACAAAAATAGCAGCGCAACAAATAAACTGCGTACCTGTGTAGTGCGTACGTGTGTCTCTGTTGTTAAAGTTTATCGTTACTTTGAGACTCATTTTAAGAATCGGGAGTCATGTAAACATGACGTCATGCGCGTCTTTTCTGGTCAGTCGTCAGGGAAACACGAAGCCCTGCCAGTGGTGCGGCGTTTGGACCAGAGTGAAAACAAACGTGTTGACATATCACTGTATACCAGCAGTATGTATGAAAACACTCACTGTGGCTTGTTATTTATTCCTAGATTTATATCTGTTATTTTGTGGTTGTGTCTGACTATCAAACTAGACAATAAAAGAAAGTTAAATGTTTTTCTTTTGCTGTATTCATTCGTGTTTTACAGAGGATTTAACCTGAACCAGGCTTTGCAACAACAATAATCACATCACATGCATGCAACAGTTTTTTAAAAGAAAAAAGACAGATTCAGGTGAGAGACTAGGGACAGTCCATAATGACCTCTGTCTTTTTTTCTTGTTTTTTTTGCTCTTGATGTGAAGCTTGCTTTATTATTAATTATTGATGACTTATATTTGTTTCTGAAAGTTCAGACAGGTGTGCAACCAAGTAGGTTAGAGATGGCCATTTGTAAATAATTTATAGAAGATGACTTGCATTTTGTTGTCCTAGTACCTGTTAGCTTGTTCAGTGACAACAAAGTTGAATCTAATCTAATCTAATGACTGTTGATACAAAAAGAGGCTCATGGAGTTAACGGTCAGGAAAACCACCCGAGTGAAGAAGGTTTTGTGTTTGTTACAGGGGGCTGTCTGTGTGAAGTGTCACAATAAAGCTGGTGTTCTGGAAAGGTCTCCAAAAAAAAATAATAAAAAAAATATCTGGATTTTGGAGTTAGTTGAATGTTGAATTTTAAAATGATAAAGTTTTTTTTCAATGGACATATTTTTTGTTTTTGTGTGAAAAAAGGGTGGGTGCGGCAGTGGGGCTCATTGGGTGCTCAGCACCCCTAAAGCTCTGACCCTAGAATCGCCCCTGCGCTACAGTAGTTAGGGCTAGCTATAGCTAATTTGTTAGCAAACAACTGCTAAGCTACTTATCATTAATTTAACCCCATATGGAGACATGGAGCATCACTGGCATCCCTCTTCAGTGTCGTTTCTCGCCTTGTAGGTAAGTAACTTCAGTTAAAGGGATATTCCGGTGTAAGTTTAATCCATGGTCTAACACACCTTGACACCGAGTAAGACTCCCCCTCGAGAGGTCAAGTTTGCTGACCGCTAGCTTAACTAGTTTTAGCAACCTCAGAAAAGACCGCACGAAAACAATACACTGCAGCTTATGTCTCCATCTAGAAACCGCCATCAAAAAGCCACTCATGGCCACAATTAATGGTCAGAACAGCACCAAACTTCAGCAACAGTACATGTACAGTCCCAGCATACAATACGAAGCGTCAAATATCTGTTAGCTTAGCCAGATTTGTATTAAAAACACAGCCCTGACGAGTCGATTACAGAGTGCAGTAGATTTCTGCGGTCTTTTCTGAGGTTGCTAAAACTAGCTAAGCTAGCGGTCAGCAAACTTGACCTCTCGAGGGGGAAGTCTTACTTGGTGTCAAGGTGTGTTAGAACATCGATTGAATTTACACCGGAATATCCCTTTAAGTGTAACTTAAGCTCTGCATTTTGGTCTGTGTCCACCTGAAATATGTGTATGGACTTGCTATAGCTAACGTTAGGTCAAATGTTTCTTCACCACTGAATGAATGTTAACCTCTCTGCTGTTTTGCCTGGCTGCTGCTGCTATCTACATCTCCACACTCCAATATTTTGTTGAGTTCTTGTTAACACTGTGCATGTGGAAATTCTTACTTTAACTATTAAACAGCTGTGAGTTCATCACATTTCTTTCTCAAAGATGATGGTTCACCACTATCCTTCCAGGTTTTAATAATGCTTTGTTCTTAACCCAATTTTATTCATTTTTTTCAGCAATTTTACTTACTTTACTTAAGAAAATCCATCTCTTTGTCCACTCATGCTGCTTTTTTATGCTATTTCAAATTCAGAAAATAATGGTAAAGAGTGAAATTAGCAAGCAGTTTTCCAATGTTTTATCAAAAGGCCACTTCATCTGTAATGGACACATACTATACTGATGATGTAAGCTAACAGCTGTTGTAAATGACTGACTTATGTACCCTTCTCTCCTTGACTTCCCTCCCTTCATTTCCTTGCTAGCAGGTACCTGGGTGGATCGATAGGGGTCCATGGCTAATGTTGGCACTGGGGCCTGTAATCTGACCATATCACTCACCATGTCCAAGCTACCGTCTCCCAGGTGACAAGTAGATGAGAGGAAACAAGCAGGAAAATGCATGTTCTGCAAGAGCTCCGAGGTGAGGGAAAAGTCTACAACTTATAACACAACAAATTTTATTAAAGCTATACACAATATTGAATCATCCATCTTTGCTCACTGGAACTTATGCCTTCGCCACACTACATGACGTTCAAAGTTGTCAGTTTGCTGTGCTGTTCACGCTTGAAAATCTTCTGCACACTACTAATCAGTGACGGGGGTCACATATTACAAGATCACACATGCGACCATGGTTGGTAATAATGAGGTCCGAGCAGTTCAAGTTGTTGATTTGCAGAAGAAAAACAACGAAGAAAAAAGAAAAGACTGATATAGAGGGCAGTTCAGGATGCACAGAAAGCATGGATCATTTTTGCACTGAAAACATGAAATGGCCTGCTTGTTTTGTGTTTCAGCAATGGCAACACAGTTACAAATACTGAAAAGGTTGTGCGTATGTATTCTGATATAAACTATAAGTTGTTATTGTGCCCACTCCATACTCACAGATACATGCAGGATAAGGTTGGGCTTAGAGAGCTGCTGCAGATGACAGAGGAGAAAGAAAGGAAAGAGAACCTTGTCTGCTCCTTTTGGCTGTAGTTCGTTCCTGGCTCACTGACCTGTTGGATATCTAGCCTAGTAGATATCCAGTGGACGCCTGAGACATGCCAGTGAGCTTTCCCCCACATCCTGGATCCCATCTTTGAACAGTTCACACATACTGAACTTCATAACTACAGGTTATGAAGCTGATATAAATTTGTATCATGCATTTCTATGAAGATATGATACATACGGTTTCTAAATGTCTTGACTGAAAATAAAACAGCAGGAAGATGTAACAGTGAAGAAACGTGCATAGAGTAGAATGCCAGAAACAACACGATATCCAGTGCTTAAACTATTAATATACATTATAGTGCTCTCTCTCTCTCTCTCTCTCTCTCTCTCTCTCTCTCTCTCTCTCTCTCTCTCTCTCTCCTCTCTCTCTCTCTCTCTCTCTCTCTCTCTCTCTCTCTCTCTCTCTCTCTCTTTACACTTCTTCCGTCCACCTTGTACTTACATAATGATACCCACAGCCTGTGTTGTTACTGACATTATAAACTCTATGACGCGAGTTAGGACTTTCCCTTCCACGTAAAGGCCAGTAGGTGGAGCTACAGAACAGCATTTCTCACATTAACATACTGCACCAGATGAACAGCAGCTCTTTTACATCAGGCTTATTATAGGAAAGCTGAATTTCATGCGTAATTATGAACTTTAGGCAGATGATGAGCATTTTATTTTACGCATAGCTTTTTAAAAAAATCCAATTTAAAACCATTTAATCTAAATATATCCAGGTGATCATTTTGATCTAGTTTTTTGTGACTGCCCACAGTCGTTTGAATGCAGTCGATCAGACGCAATGAACCTTAATCCAAAGAGTAGTTAAAAAATAATTAAAGGAAACATTCAGTAAATTATGTCAAAATGGTTTATGAGAATTCGCATCCATTTTTATAAAAAGTCGGCCTTCCTGTGCGTGTCCTTCCCTCTTCAATCTGTCTTCAAATGGGATGGAAACAAAATAAAATAGACATAATGGAATAAGAATAATGGCAGCTGCTGCTGAGACCTGTCTTACTGATGTAAATACCAGTATTGCCTTATTAAATCGCAATAAACTATTTTTATATAAAGCTTAAAAATAAGTGTAATGCACGTTATTGCACAGTTGCTTGCTTTTTTTTTTTTTTTTTTTTTACTAAAATAGGCTATGCAGCAAAAACAGTGAATTTGAAAAGTCCTTTAAGGGACCTACTTTACATTTTTACATCGACATTTGTGGACTTGGAACACGCCAGGTTTCATAGCATACACGCATGCAGGAGCTCGCAAACTTCACAACTCAGCTACAAACACAGCCGTCTTGATCCAGACCTTATCCTCCCACAGAAACACGGACACAGTCTTCATTGGTGCTCCTGAATCCCGCGGAGCAGTGGAGCTATCGGTTGTCAATCAGAGACCGAGGGAGGGAGGAAAGGGGGGGGAGGGAAGGAGAGGGACGCATGGGATGCTGATGGCTGATCCTCACAGAGAGGATGCTATCGATCAGGCTCGCAGATGCTTCCCCCTCCACTGCGATAAACATGCTGATGTGCGCAATTAGACTCTTCCTGCTCCTCATTGGCTGATTGGAGAAGGTAGGTGTTGCCAGATCCCCGAAGTTTACGCGTTTTGTCCGATGTGTTGATTCTCTCTGCCCGAGTGAAAACAAACAGTTTGTCTTCGCGCTGATGCAGATTTATTTTTCCTTTTCATGTGCGCAGGTAATGTGAGCAGCGGCTGCACACTGCATGGGAGAGCCGAGTCATCGATGCAGAACCCCTCAGCGCTGTTCGGGATGGTCAGCCACTGTCAGACCCCGACTTTCACAGACTTCACCGGCTTGTCACTCGCCGTGTACGGCGGCAAGGCGGACATCTGTGCGCGGCGAGCCGGGAGCGGCAGTTTCGGATCTCAGATTTGCCGAAGCTCCCATGACACCCCGACTCACATGAGCTGCGCCAGCCCGAAGAGACTCAACGCGTCCGAGGAGAAGGCGCATCTGTCAGCCAAAGCCCCGCGCTCATGCCTCCCTCTCCCACCCGCGCAAGGTAGGCCCCGTAGATCCAAGTGTTCAATTGGTGTGATTAGATGGTAAAGGAGAGAGATTTCTGAACATTATGGATACATTGAAACATCATTTTAATGTAGTAATGATTATTGCTCTCATTAAAATAAACAATAAGGATAACAATAACAAATGTAGTCAAACAGCAGCTCTGTCAGTCTGGCCAACTGGACCAATTATCAGTTCAAGGTTGTTTGAGATTGATAAAAGCCGTCATCTGAAATAATGCTGCTTCCATATGGGCTCCTCAACAGCATCCTTTGATGCAGCTGTGCTGTGTATTTGTGTTGAGAGCCCTATTTGTTAATTAAAACCAGAGCTCTCTTGGATCCTCGGCCAATTCATAAATAACACCAGAATCAAAGTCTCTGTTGCACACGAACGCCATGTGAAGTAATGTACAGTATGTTGAATAACTGCCAAGCAAGTGTGCACTTCCTATGGATGTTAACAAGGCATGGCAGCGTTTAGTTCACTGGGAGGATTAGTGTGATCGTGGCTCGATTAGTTAAATATGGAAAACTTGGCAACTTGGAGTTTTGACGGAGTGATTCATTTAGAAATATTTATTCTGTTTTTTTTCTCTCTCAATTTTAGAACATTATAACACGAAAATAATTAAGTCAGTCTGCTCAAATTGCCCACACTTCTTATTAAGATCTCCTTTGGAGCCTTAATAAATAAAATGATTAAATAAACTTTGACACAAGCTCATCAGTGAAGGGAAAAATGTTCAAACAATTACACAGATGAAATGAACACTGTCACACAGATAGTATCCAGAGTGGAAACTGGGCTTTAAATCTCAGTGGAAGCCTGCTCCTCCATCCTGTTTAGACAGAGTGTTGTTGTGAGAGGGCGGAGGTAATTACAGCCCCATCCTAAATTATGATTAGACGGAACAGACTTTTATATTAGCAATCATCCTTGCAGCAAGAAGAGGATCAACGGATTTGATTATTGTTTCTTCTTGCTAAACACAAACCATATGTGTGCAGAATGTGTCTCAGCATTTATGAGTTTTCTTGGAGCACAGTTGTGCCCTCAGCCCTCCATCCCCAACATCCCGAACCAGAATGAATCGTCTCATTGTCTTTGTGACGCTTTTGAACTCGCTTCCCGTAAATTGTGGGAATGCAAGATGTGTTTGTGGATTATGTTGTGCAGATTAACATTGAAGCAGACACATGCGTATCTCTTTGTTGGGTTGTCTCTGCGAGGCAGTTGAATGATGTTTTAATAATTTCAATATTTTGTGGGTTTGTGGATTAAAATAGTTTTCCGCCTCCTTTTGCAGTGAAAAATCATGTTCCTTAAACACATACTGATTCAACTAAAACCCTAAATGTATTGCACATTCATGATGTGTAATTCATTATTATTATTATTACATGATATTTGACTGTAATATTTCAGGTCCACTTTTACTCCTAGTGTTGCTGTCTCTATCCTATGTGAATATGAGCTGTATTTCATGCATTTTTGTGTTGTTATAGTCTCTTACGGTGAGCACAGAGTATGAAGGTGATCTCAGTACTCATCAGTCTTTTGTATCATGCCTCATTTCAGGCTGATCATATTACATACTCCCATTTGGGGACAGAGCTGGAGTTTAAACTGATTCTCCACCATTACTTTAGATTTATACTGAAAGGAATTTCTGAACAAACACAGATTGTAATATTTATCCTGATGGAAGTGAGACAGTGGAGGAAAGACTTACCTCAGACGGGAGATTCCTGACCTTTTAAATGTACCCTGTGATTGCGAAATGTGAATGATTACTCAGTGATAAATGTTATTAAATTAGATGTTCTGCTGATGTTTCATCTAATCCTCAATGTAGGATTTTTTTTTTGGAAAGAAAGCTGCAGTGCACAATTCAGTGCGGCACTGCCGATTTCCTAATTACTCCCAAAAGTGCAACTTGTGCATTAACGTTTTATTGTGTCAGTGTGTTTGCATCTATTTGTGTTTACAAGTGTATAAATAAGTGAGAGAAAGACAGAGATTGACAATGTGTGAGAGCTTGTGTGTTAATAAAGAGTTATGGAGCTGAGGTGCCGTTGTATGAGTAGGCTCGCGATACAGATATGTATTTGATTTTTACGGGCCTGGTATCCTGAACGAAAAAATATTTTTTTGTCAAAACTCTTAACTGTTTCTGTGCATCCTCACCGTTACAGCATAAATCCAAGAAAAATGATTCTATATTTTTCTTTACATAGAGTTCAAAGAAGCACAAATCACAGTGACTCGTGTCACACCTTTTGCGTCGAAACTCTTTGCTTTGCTCTTCGTGAGTGGAACAGTGGCTGATCATCCTCACACTGCGACTCCACTGTGCTATAAATGTAAGTGCCCAACAGCAGAGAAAATATTTTCCTTGCAAAGAAAAACACTTGATCCCTCTTGAAAAAGAATATCAGGTTGGAATGAAGTGTGTACTTTAGCATCATTTGATACCTTACTAAAGTTTCTCCTGGCCCGGACGAAGCTGCCGAATCTGTGTGCCTGTTTGAGGAAAATGTTTGAGTTAGCGGAGTGTGCGAGAGTCTCACACTCCCTCCCTCAGATAAATGCACAGGTCAGTCTGTTGATTCAGCCTGTTTTAAAAAAAAGAGTTTGGGATCTAATCATTGTCTGAACTTTTTACATTTTAATGGCCAAGTCTTGTTGTCTGTTGCCATCAAACATCATTGTGACATGTCTTCTATAAACCTGTTCATGCAGTATTTATATATGCAGTATGTTCACCTGTATGCAAGCACACAAACCTACCAGCAGCCATTGCTAATACATACTGACACTGTGCCAGTATATGCTGAACACACAGACTATGCACACATACTGACACTTTCACACACATATGTACATGCACACACACTTTTTTCGCAGTGGCATTGGCACCAATGTTGAATTTCCTTAAAGTGACTTAGTTTCCTGTGTTTTCCCCAGCAGCATTTGTAGACGTCAGGCTACGGGGCGATAATCTAACTGTTATGTGAAACAACCAACCATTACAGGCGCTACATGAGCCTCTGCTGTGTGAAACGTTTAATGACACCGTCCCTGTAGCTTGTGAATAGTTTAGGACTTTGTGTCTGCACAAAGAAACATTTTACATGATTTTGTTAAAGTCACTTATTCTTTATTTTTGTATTATTTTTTGGAGAAAGAAGAGAGGGCAGTTGGACCTAATTTTATCTGACTTCATCATTAATTTGAAAGCCTGGTTATATTTTTTCTTTAAAAATCTGGGCTGCGTGATATGGTGAAAAAAATCCTAATAGCATTATTTTGACAGATACTGATATATGCGATATGATTTGTGAACAACAATTCTTGCACCACAATTTTTATTGTCACTGAAAAAATTATTAAATCATGATGATGTGGCATTTGTTGGGGTCTCTACCAAATAAACATGTTTTTTTATTTTTTTTATTTTTACATCTGGACAACAAGATTTATGGGCAAGGGTGTCTCTGCACCACTGCTGTACTTCATTATAATGCTGTTCTGACAGAATTTTACCTTTAGCTGATTTTACTTTTAGCAATGTTTCAAAATATTTTGATCAATTGTTCAGCTCTTATTAAAAAAATCTGAACCAGAGAATAATTGATAATGCAAATATTCAAAGAAACATACATATTGTTCATCATCACATTCATCAAAAATATGGCCTCCCCCTCACCAACAAGTAAACTGGTGTTCTTGTGTAAAATGTCTGTGTGTTCCAGTGCCTTCTTTGGGCAGTTGTTTTGGGACTTTGATCTGAGTAAATCTTCAGATTTATGTCACATAAAAGTTTAAATAGAGCTATAATTCTGGGAAAAAGTTTGCCTTAGCAGTTTCAAGGGGTTTTGAATTTCTGAAATGACTTTGGACTCCAAGCTAAAATTGCTTCAAGTTTGGTTTTGATTTATGGATGGATCATAGTATTTATACATCTTGGATCTCAGCAAATTTCGTTGGTTTTGAATTGTGAGTATGAGTCAGTTGTCTCTGTTATACCCATTTAGCTGAATCAGTGGTATGACAGAAGTCTAAGTCAGTGACTCAACTGTTGGTTAATTGGATAAATAGTATTAGTGATTTGTTAACTTGTTGTTTAGTGTTATAAAGACCAAATAGAGGATACTTAGTCAAAAATGGACTGATCATTAATGGGGCATGATTGAGCAGATGATGCAGTACAAATATTTAGGCGTGTACTTGGGCCATAGTTTAAATTGGGGCCACTATTTTAAGAGTTTACGTTCTTAAATCAGTCCTAGTTTGATCTTCGTGTGTAGATTAAGGCTATGCATACCTGCCAGTATTATGCCGTGACATAGGAGGGAGATTTCTTGGATTCTCTGGGTTGGGTTGCCAGGTACCACGACACACGTCCCACAAGAAACTGAGACACTTCCATTTGATTTGTAACACTATGAAATCGGGAAAATTAACATGAGATATTACCAGGAGCACAGTGGGAGAAATCTCCAGCAAAAATCAAGAGTTTTGGCAGGTATGACATTGCAGAGTAAGTAAGAACATTATGATCTCTCACATGGTCACTTTTCGATTAGTTATTCACTGTGGCTTCATAGTCTGGTTTGGCAATCTAACTGTGAAATGAAAATTTCAAGTCCACAATTTGATAAGACCAGGGGAAATCAATTACTTTTGCCTCCAAAAATCTTTTATGGAAGATATTGGAAGAAGAAACCATTTGCAGGCCAATTTGGCTGACCCTAATTCTGTCCTTTACAAAGAATATGAGTTTTTTTTTTTCCATTTGATATGAGTTACATTGAGCGTAGATATTATTCTTCTTCTAAATTGGCTTAAAGTTGTTATCCTGTTATTGTATTTTTGATTGTACTCTATACAGCTGAAAAACAATTGTGGCTTATATCCAAATCCTCAGATACACAACCACCAAAACGGTTAGATTTTTTGTTGTTGCCATTTTATCATTTACATTTGTCCCTGTATTTTGGAATATAACAATGGAACATTTTTATTTCTTACCTGAAGCTGTTTTTTTTTTCCTTGCTGGATCACGCAAGACACTAAATATATGCCACTTCGCTATGATCTCTTCACTGTGGAAAAGAGAATAGGTCAAATTGAGCTCTTGGCAGAGTAACTGAGGATCTCAACATCTGTCGGCTGAAAGGTTGTATCAGCGGGTCAAGGTTATAGTAGCTATTCCTCCCAGATGTTGAGAAAGACTGGTCAACCCTCAGAGGAAGTATTTTGCTGTCACTGCTGCTAAAAGAGATTTGACCTTTTTTTGAACTTGTGGTTCACTTGACTAAGAACATTTTTCAGTGATTTTTCATATCAAATATGTCAACAGGAAGTGACTAATGTTGAGTTCAGGCCTCATGATATCAGCCTGATTATAGTCCGATCTGGCAACCGTCGAGTTGGGAACAACGTTGGATGTCGGGCATGACGAGTTTCATCCAATGTAGTGTCTTGAAGTAATGTTGTCTTTTCCGAAAATGAGACAGTTTAAACAGGAAGTTAATCCGCTTCACCTTCTCCCTCGTGACATCACGCATTTCATTGAAGACAGCGAGCTAAAATTGGTCTGGAAGCAACATGTAGTCTGTCTTGTCTCTCGTCCAAGTCATGGCAAGAATTTATGACTTTATAATCGGCTAATATGATGCAACAGACAAAAATATTGTGCAGTCTGAACAGGCCATAACAGACATCCTGTCTTTTCTGCATTTGTGGCTCTAAATCAGGTTGATTAAAACATGTGAGCCTGTTTATGTCTACCAAAGTAGTACACTGATAGTAACATTCTTTTCACAACTTTTCTCAGCAGTCAGTACATTCCCATGAGCCAAAGAGAGACCTCAGCCCACGTCTTTGCTTCTTGCATGAGCTCAGCAGTGAGTTATGGGCAAATGTGAGGGTGCTGCCTGGGAAGGGTGTTTCAGGGTGTAATGTTTTCTAATGTTTGCAGCATGTTCCATTGATTCATAAAGCTTAGGGCTGGTGATGATTCTGCAGCGGTATTCCCGTAAACGTCTGTCTGGCTGAGAAGCTGACGAGGGAATGCTTGGTAATGGAATGAGAGCGCTTCCTGAGTCACAGCCACTAGAGAGGGAGAGTGAGAGAACACCCCTGGTCTGGCATCTGCTTGGCTGAATCACCCAATCAAACTTGGCCAGGAATACACATGACGTGGGTGGAAACAGGAGATAACTGGCAGAGGAGGAGATGAGTGTTGCATCAGCTTCACTGAGGTCGCATTCAAAGGAAGAAAGGAGATTTATGGGAGGTTGTGACTCTTTCTGCTTGTGTATCTTCTGATTGGTCCTCTGAAGTTGAAAATGAACATTTGCATGTTTGAACCCTCAAATAAACGGACAGAAAACGTAGCGATAGCATTAACGCCTCTGCACTGTCCTTTTCCTTCTCCGTACTCGGTGTCAGTAGGGTCAGATGCTCTCATTCTTATGTGACCAGTGTGGTATGCCTATGGCATCTCACTGTAACCAAAGGCATTCTGACTTTCTTTCTGCCAAAGATTTCAAGTTGAGGCACACAGCAAAACTATGATCTGGTTTGAGTAAGTGTCGAAATATCACTTGAATACCGTAGAAATGAACTCCGGGCCTCAGTTTAATCAAGAAAAAGCTGCAGAGCTGGCTTAGATATGTCATCATAAAATTTATTTTTAGCCTAAACCTTGCCTTGAGAAGTACTCACAAAGTTTCATGTGCTCCACTTTTGCTGATGAGGGGATTAAGCTGCCAGGTCTCATGAATTAGACTGGGTTAACTGTGTGTAGCAAAGATAAAGATACGTCTCTCCTTCTCTCTGATTCTCTTCGCCTGGACAGACGTGCCACAGCTGACCACATGTCTATAGAGTCTGTATTACTCATGCATTTTCAGACAGCAGCGACTCCTCTCGCAGACCTCTCTGTGTATGACTTAGCACATGGGTGGGTTTTTGATTTACATCTCGGCTGTGCCACTTGCTGTTCTTGGCTCGATGCTGCTGTGTTTCATCAAAGAAAAATCCGCTCCACTCTGACTGTGGCAGTTAAGGCGGCCGTCCGCCGCTGCGCTGCCTCTGCCAGAGCGGGGCCGAGAGCTGACTGGGCCCTCGCAGCTGTCAGCTGGAGTGAGAGAGAGAGAGCGAGAGAGAGATGGCAGGAGAGAGATGTGGAAATTAAGATCAGGGCTTCAGTGACCTCCCTAAACAAGCTGCAAGAACACAGCTTGTTTGAGTGTGAACGGGCAGTTCTGGAAGTCTGACTCAGTCATGTCATCCAATTTTAACTAAAATGTGTGTAACATTCACAACACGTAATAGTTGCTAAGTTTGTACCATAGCTATGTAAACAGAGCAGCATTTAAAACCAACAGCAACAATTTCGAAAGCTCAGTCTCAACTTGTTTAAACGGTGTCTGAAATGGCCTTTTTTTTTTTACAAGGCTGGGCATGTTGGAGATTGATCAGCCAGCCAATCAAACATTGGCTTCAACTGAGTGGTCAAAAACAAATGGGCAAACACGATGCGAACCGAGGCTGTTTTAATGCCTTCATTAGAGCGGAGGAGAAAGCAGCCAAAGAGCTTGAGTTTTATCCTCTCTCTTGTTCTCTCCCCGTCTCTGCCAGGAAGCTGCCATGGGGCAGTGCCCAGCCAGCTCACTGCACCATTGGCTGGCGTTGCCCCAGAGGACTATGAAAGACATTATAAAGTCTAATAGTGCAGTTTATATACTTTATTAGTGCTTGTTAATAGAAGCCCAGCATTCTGGAGGAATTACTTATTCTCTAGTCATGTGCAACGCAATCCAGGCCTTGCGCTGTATTAACGTGCTCACCAGGACTAATAAGTGCACAAAGGAACGACGCCATAAAGGTTGCAGAGAGAACAAGCGCTCTTGCTTGTCTGTGAACGATGCGGGTCGACATCAATCACGAACCCTGAGCGTGACAACTTGCACTTCTGTACTCAAATTTGGACTCATATATGTGCTTTAGGTCTTGGCAGGTATAGATGTGTACACATTATTGTCCTAGATAGAGAGCCAAGTTTCATCACTCAGAGTCAATATCTATTGAATTATCCTTTCAATGATATATTTAAAAGCACTGGCAAGCAAATCTTTGAGTCAGAATTTATTATAGCTTGAAGTTAAACCCTCCAAAGTTCCATCAGCGCGGGGACTGATATCATCCTGACCGTCCAGTGTCAGCACACAGGCAGCATTGTAGCACAGGTGGACTGGGGTTTTGTCAAAATGTTTCTGTTTTAGTAGCAAATCTGTACAGCACAGTGCTACAAGAAGAGAGGAAGTTGAGGATTTTGGGAAAGTGAGGATGGAGCCCTGTTCAGGTTAATGCTTGTAAGTCCAAGTTGCAGGGAGCTGGGAGGCTCGCCAGGCCGACTCTGGATGTTAATAAAGTTTAGAGGCTCTGTGCCAGCACTGTGATCTGTAATGCTTGGGGTTATTTTTACAGACTTTTTACAGACAATTATATTTGAAAGGCAAGGCTGTTTTTCAGTGGGCTAATATCAGAGCAAGGAGATAAAGTATGTGATAAGAAAGATGCAATTTCCCATGATGTGATGTTGGGGAGTGTGTTTTTTCTCATTGTGTGGGAATACAGTAACCCCATTCACACTGGCGTTTGGGTGTGGCTTTAGTGCGCCAATTCTCCGCCTCCGTCCCAGTGTGAATCTCTCGGATGCGACGAGGGGTGAAATTTTGCTCCGGCGCTGATACGCCTCTGGAGGTAGTATCAGGGGCGCATTATTGGCGAACCAAACCAGTGTGAACGGATAAGCCGGCTTCGCGTATTGAGGGCGTGTCGATCGGACGGTCGGTTAACTACACAGGTCCTTCACTCAACTTAATACAGAGAAGTGTCCCACAAAGCAACGTTACATGACCAAACAAAAGTAACGTAGTAACTGTAGCTGTCTTTGGCAACTTACGTGAGGAAAAAAATACCGCTGATATACGTGGAGAAACGTCTGTCCTCACGCCTGTCTGACCATCTCTTCGTCACATTTCTGCCTGAAAAACAGCGTCTGTCATCGGCAAAAAATTTTAACTGTTTGTGATGAAAATAAATCACCACGATGGTCAGTCCTCCCGACCGAGACTTCAGTGAACTTTCCCCCAGAAAACAGCCTCCGTCCCCATGAGTCAGACAGCGTCCAGATTACTGATGGCGATTATTTAATTATGTAATTTAGAGGGAAAAACGTAACTTTGTCACTTTCCTGGATGTTTGGTGGGTCAGGATCTCAATCATTATAAACTATCTGTGGGTTTAGATTGACAGGGGGGACACCGGGGACACACCTTGAAATCACACAGACGTCATCATCATGACGTATACCGTCACGCCTCTTCAGGAGCCGCAGTGCCGGCTTCTGTGTGAATTCACGGCGGTTCTTCTTTAAGGCGGAGATGCTTTGCTCTGTGTGAATCACCATCAGCGGAGAATTGGTGAACCGCTAATGCCGTTAATGCGGCTTCTCCTGTGTGAATGGTGCTAGTATCTTCTGTGTGAAAACTCCACATGTACTGAAACAGCAGACTTTTAGCAGACTTGTATTATTAAGGGTTTGTGAAAAGTAGATGTTTTTCTCAAGGAATGCTCTGCTTCTTGCTAGCTACACACCCTAACACCTGGTATTTATCCAGCAACAACCACAGACAGATGGAGGTTGAGGGCCTAAAGGGCACTTTGACAACATTTTTAATAAGGAGAGTTAGCACTGTTGGTTCATAATGGAGTCCGACCGATATACTAGCCTTTCACAGATATCGGTCTGTATCGTTTTATATGTTCGATATTTGTGCCAATATGAATTTCTTTTTTACAGAACGTAATGCAGAAAAAGATGCTTTGGGCTATTTTAAATTATTTTAGCCCAAGTTGAACTTTATTGTTTCAGTGCACTGATGTTGTATTAGACAACAAAGTTCACTGTTAAACTGTAAAATATCCTGCCTTCATTACGTAGACATGGTGGTGACATAGACATGACCAGTATTTGATACACATTTTCGGAGTCATTGCAAAAGATTTATGCTTCCCAAAAAATCCATTATCGGTCAGGCTGTAGTTCATATTCCAAGTCAATTTTCTTAGCTAGTCAGAGGCTTGTCTATTCAATCTATCAATCGCATGTCAGTGTCTTTTGTTTAATCCTCTGTGACGGACTGGTTGCCAAACAGGGAGGTGAAGGAATCAAAGATGATACTGGCCTGTAGTCACTCTTCTGATGTCGCTGTCTACCAGAGATGTCGACTTGATTTCACCCTCTGGAACTGAAAACCGCATCTCTCAGTCCAGAAGCCTCCACTGGAAACAGTAGTGACATCTGTTATCTTCTGGCTCCTGTGGTCTCTGTCTGCTTACATCAAATTGCTTTTAAAGAAAGCTGTGCGCATCATTTCCTTCAATCCCAAATGAGGAAACAATCTGTAAACAGTTTTGTTGAAGACAATTGGTTCTGTTCCTCTTTGGTTCACTGTTGCCAGGACTCCTTTGTTCCGTTTAAACTCATATAGGCTGTGCATTAAGTGTTGTAAATGGATCCATATTACACTGAGTACTAGCCTCAGTATGCACTCTTCATTAACATGCTTAACATTCCCCCGAAGACCCAGAAGTCGGCTTCTATAATACACCGCTTAACACAAACATCATGTTGGACACTTAAGATCTCTTATGGGGCTCGTTGTTGGCAGTTTTAGTACTGAGCGGATTTGGACAGTGGAAGTACTTGTGTGTGTGTGTGTGTGTGTGTGCTTATGTTTGGGTCAAAGTGGAGGACAAGACGGACACGTTGATGAACTCTGCACATAAAAACCTTGAAAAGTTAATAAAAGATACACACACTTTTTGCCAGCTAATTAGAGCAGAGATCCAACAGAAAGGTCAAGTATAGAGGTTAATAAAATGTTATTGTTTTTAGCTGTTTTGGCTTGAGAATTACATCTGTTGCAACACTGGTCAGCCGCTCGTTGCATGTTTCCAAAAGGGACACGCAGCTTTGTTTTCGAAAGTAAGAAATCTTATAAGTAAGTGCTGAGCCACTGATATATATCAACAACTGAACCAATCTCCAAAGAGATATTCTGGTCATCAAATGCTTTAGGACAGTTGAAGACATAGTTGATATCTGTGTTTGATTGTGAATGCATTTGTATTTGATTAGCTATTTGTGCGTTTGTGGGTGTAGATGTGTGGATGTCTGTTTTCATCAATGTATGAAGTGTTTGTTTTGGATCGCCACCTGTTGAACCTTCCAAGCCTTGATTTCGTTCATATTTAATAAAGATGGCGATGGTGGGCAGGTTACTTTAATGGTTATCAAATGGTTAAAAGTTAAGAGATTTGAGCCTAATGTGAACTAGTACCTAGCTGTCCCATCTGGCTTGGCATTTACTGCCGTTTTCCCCACCTCGGCTTTCAACCTTTATGATGACGTGAAAACCCATCAAGAGGAGTCTCACTCGCCTTAAAACTGATACGCTTAGATTTCTCTATCCACACAGACAAGACACATGAGTTCCCATGGTTTCAGTAACCAATTAACCTTCCAGCAACAGTTCCTCATATATCACCAGCAGTTTTTGACAAGAATATTTAGGATGAGTATCTGGCTTTTTCCCCAGTATGTCCTCACTGAAGCTGAGTCACAGATTTAGTGGACGGATAGAGAGAGTGATGAAAGCAGCGTAAGAATTCCCTCTTCTCTCATTTCTGTTTATCTAACTTTTGCCCTTAATAAGTCAGCTCACAGCACATGTTGACTAATACCGATAAAAAGCCTAATCAGGCACTTTCAGCCCGTATCGACAGTGATCTAATAGGCATGTGTTTGAAAGTTGAAATGAATTAGGCAGCGTCAGAGCCGTGACAGCCAGGTGCTGAGCACTTGGCCCAGCGTACCCGAGCCTCAGCCAATTGGAAAATGCTTTGCAGAATTTATCTGCACCCTTCTCCCTTGACAAATTATTTTATTGTTCCCACACAGTTGGTTTTCATTTGGTCTTTTGGCTAATGATAGGCCGAGAGCATGTGGTCTATTGTTATTCCTTTATTTAGTATAGATTCTCTGACTGGAAGTGTTCACATCTGATAGCACACTCCCATACAGAAGAAACCAAAGAAACATGACACACATAAAGTTAATAAATGTACACAGATGGTACACAGTGTAGGAAAATGTAGCATAAGAAGCACAATCTTTATAGGGTTATTACTATATAAATGCTATAAGTGTCTCTTTGGCATGACCTTAGTGACTATCTGTCAGACTGGGTAAAGCTGCTTCCTGAAGGGACAACTTCTGTACGATCTCCCCTCAGTGAACTCCAAACCCCCCGCTCCAAAACCTTTAATCACATTATTCGGCGTGTCTCATGTACCAGGACTAGTAGATATGCTATGTGAGAGCTGCAGATGGGAGAGATAGGGTAAAACTTGCCTCACGTCCGAGCCCTGCACTCTGCCTGACCTGAGCTCAGTACAGCAGGACTAGGCCACTAATCTTTAACAAATGCTGGGAGTCTCCATGACCGGGCCCTCGCTGAGATGGCTTAGTCAAAACAGCCCCGCTGCTCCTGAACACAACCTCGTCCTCTGGCTTAATTCAAACGCTGATTAACTAACAAATACCTGCTGCTTGTTCTACAGCATTACACAGCCCGGTGTGTTCTGCAGCGCTCCATGGAGTTTGACAGTGTGTTTGCTGCCATGCAAGACATGTTTAGTGAGCACAAACAGCCTGCACTGAATGAGGAGGGTTTTATTGTTTCATCGGTTATTATATCTTTCAGGGATAGCGTTGTCTGAATTGGAAAAGAACTATATAAATAAACTTTAAGCATTGTTTCTCCGCTACATTGTGAAAAGTTGTGGTATTTTACATAATGGGATAAAAACAAAGCAAAAACAAAAAATAGTAGAATAAACTGACTTGCTTTCTTTTCTCCTTGTAAGCATTTGATACGCTCAGACTGTGATTTACATTTACTGTTAAAATAAATCCCCCGATTCAGCAAGTACCAATTCACACTGACAACCATAAACCAAACAGCCAAGATTTTGACTGTTTGGCTTGAATGGAAACGATTCTGCGATTAAGATGATCACTGGTTCAGCAAACACAGTTGCATCATCACAGCATCTCCTGCCAACTAACAAGAGGGGTAAAAGCAGAAAAGATACTGTTAGCAGATGATACTGGTAGAAGTGATGAAAGAAAGCCTCTTTGTCCAAATTTCATTGGTGACTTGTTCTTAATAATCCCCAAAACCCCAAACCCTCTCACTTCCCATTTTCCAACAAAGCCATTTGGTTTTACTGCTGAACTATTTTCCCATTCCACCTGATCACAACACAACCGCCAACACTCAGTGGACACGACTCTGCCTCGTCTTCTCATACACCGTCACAGTTAACCTGGGCCTAGCCACATTTTCTGACCACATGAGGTCTCTTGCCAGGCTCAGGCACAGAGTCGGACTTTGTACACAGAACAGCCTGACATGTTGAATTAAGCATCAAAACTTTGAGAAGTATTGCAAGTAACATTGGAAGTATGTTTTCACTATCGACTTTGATGCAGGAAATATTGTGAAATTTAACAGCAGTAGGTATGCGTTGAGTAGTTTATAAGTGATGAATAGTTCAAGTTTCTGTGGTGCTTTGATTGTCTTGGTACTCATATCTGATTGGACATAAATGGCAGCGGGGTACTGGTGTCCAGCATAAACTGCCAGTGTGCGTTTTTTATTATTTGTAAATTTTTTAGAACAATTTGATACACTGGGAACAATAAATCTTTGACAATTTTTCCAAAAACACAGTCATTATCATTCCAAAGAATGCTGCGTTTTATTCCAACTATAAAAAAAAATTGGAAGTTCAACAGTAACTATAAACTGAATAGAATATAAAAAAAAAATGAAGCTTAGCGTGGATGTACTTTCATATGAAGGCTAGAAAAGGCTGCAGTTAAAGAAGTATTTTATATAAAGCCCCTAAAACCGCAATTCGACAAAAGTCAACAGGACTCGTTAGCCATGTCCTTGATAGCTTTAGCTGTAAATGTAAATGCACAGCTTACCACAGCGGCCACTTTTACAGGGCCAGGTCTGTCATTTGACACGAAAATATGGCCAACCTAGGCCACTGTAAAGATGCCAGTCTTCTACAAGCCTCAAGAGCTCTGAGCCATGAAGGAGTCCAGCGAGAGAGGCAAAGCATCAGTATATGTACACTGCAGCGTGCCAAAGTACACTCATTTAACAGCACAAAAAGACTTGCACTGAGAACCCGCATGTTTATGTTAGGGATGATGTAAAATGGCCAGAATTCATATTTCACATCAAATTTCTCTTTTAAGATGGCTTCTCTCAATTTTTACGTGCAAGGAAACAAACATTTGCATTTCAAAGTTCTTCAAATAAAAATAAATGAAAAGCAAACCCTTTTATGGGTTTGGAGACTATATTGGAAAACAGGTCAGGGGCGAAATGAATATTTTTTATGGTTCGTAAAAGAGCTTCACAATGAATGCCAGGTTATGTGAAAGGCTTGACACATGGTACAGGCCAGAGCCCTTTTCGAGGTTCCCTCTTTATTCAGACATAGCACTCTCAGGCCAAGAGCAGCCAAACAACACACAGGGCAGAGGCCAAGACGGTGATGAAGAATGATCTCTTTATTTGTGCTCGTTATCATCTGATTAGACCCCTTCTCACCACAGACCCATCCAAAAATATATCAGCTAGCCTTCCGTTTTCCCTTTTGGGTTTATCACACTCCGTTCTGTTTCTTTCCTCTTTGTTTTTTCTTCGTATTTCTTTTAACATTTTTACTTGATTATTGCAGATGAGGTTGGGGGAGTGGTGGAATGGTGTGCAGCTGTATCATGCATTTTACATAGCAGTATGTGGTTTATGTGAGTTACTGTATATGTAAACTTTAAATATGTCATGGGCAGACCCAGATGGATAATAATTATTTTTTTTAAGCTTTTTTTTTTTAAAGTTTTTTTTTTTAAGTTTTTTTTGCAGATTTCAGAGGAATGTGTCTTTACTTTTAAAGCGATAGACAATATTAATTTAGGATAACAAATATTGTTTTAGTAAACAGATAATATATTAAAACAACCTAGAATTATCTCAAACAGGTTTTAATAAATATTTAGTGCTTAGTTCCTCAGCAGTAAATCCAACTTTTGACATATTGTCATGCTGGCCCACAAACGTTTAAACTTAACACTAACTGAAAATGAAAAGTTATTCCAACTAATAATCATAATTATAATAATTGCAATAATTGTGTGATACTGTTTATCTTGATATCAAGACATTTTCTGAGATGGTTATCATACTGTGAAATTATCATACCGTTGTAACCCTTGTACTAAGCAAGGTGTAAGTGGGATCTGTGGGAACTCTCATTTATTCTCTCCATGCAAGCTCACCTGAGATGACTGGTCGAGAGGTGATAGATCAAGTGTGTTGTCTTTTGTTTACAGTTTGTCCCATTTGTGTCAGGATACACTAAAAGAAAGGAAAAACTCTTGACTTCTCTATTTATGTCCTGTATATCTCGGTTATTGTGATGTTATTGAAGGTGCTGGGGCTGAGCCACAGTTGAACAGAGTGACAGGTTCCGACTCTGAGACAAAACTCTTTTACTACTGAGACAAAACTCACGTCTCACGTTGGCCGTAACCATTGGCTGACTCACACGGTGAAGGGACTCAGTGAGAGCAGAAATCATAATAAAAGGAATCTTATTACAGCCATTAAACAAGAGAAGGGAAAACACAGGAGGCTCTTTAATGCCTGGACATCTAAAACGCTTACGCAGTGAGAATATATATTTGCTCATAAAGCTCTTTGATGGTGGCCCTGTCCGTTCCAACACAGAGCGCTGCTGTCTGTGTAAATAGCTGTGTATTGACCTCCCACCGCACAAGATTGAATGTGTTTTCCATAGGTGTCATTTGGTACCATTTTGGGTTTTTACAGGCCCCACTGCGCCCTAGTCCCTGTAACCACAGGGGCGCAGGAGTCATGCCATCGCTGCTCAAACAGTGGGCTCTTCCTGAGGTTGTAGAGAGATGAGAGGTCAACTATGATCTGCAGCCCCTCCTCCTCATCCTCCTCACAGCAGCTCCGTCTGATGTGGAGTGATGTATAATGTCTGGTGGACTGTCCATCTCAAGTTACCTAGAGTGCATGTTCCTGTCTCTATGTGTGATCTGTGTTTGTGAGTGAGTGTGTGTGTGTGTGTGTGTGCGGTCGTGAGTGGGGGTGGGCCTCCGTGCCAAAGCCTTTGGTGAATGAGGACTCCCCACACAATAAAAGAATGGTATTGCTGACTTCCTTAGGTATGTGTGGTTTGAAACTCAACACAGGTTTGCTCAGTGGGGCCCTCTCTTATTTATTCTACATATCTATGAAAGCCCAAATACTGTGGTGCCCTCTGAGTCAAGGAGGAGGTCCCTCTCTAGCACGGGTTATGGTCATTTTTCAGCCAAGTTAATGACCTTTGGGGGCAGATGTTGACTGCTGTGCATATTTCCTCTTTGAGTCAGTTCCAGGATATTAACCATTTTGCTGTGTGTTTAAATCATAAACAATAGGGAGATGTTTTAACAATTAACAAAATGTTAAAGTCTTAAGAAATAGACTGTGTCATTCTTGACTCAAGCTGAGTGGTCGTCCTCATTTCCTGTTTGACAACATGTGAAGTCATCTCATTTCTTGCTAAATTGCAGTGTATCATCAGATAGTGTTTGAACCACAGTCGGATCCTCTCACATAGGTGATTGTTACAGTGTACTTTCTCGTGTGTGTTGTGCCCTGTGTGTTTGAGGATACATAGAAGGATTTAGTCCCTTATGTTTGAGTAGATCAGCTTACTTTGTGTGCTGAAATGTAAGGGTTTGGAAACCAGTGACATGAAACAACATCAATAATCAAATCAAAATAAAAGCTTCCCCTCTGTGCCTCTGCTGTCAAAGCAAATTGTGGGCTTTTGTAAAACTCATTTTTCTCAACGGGCTCCATTTTGGGGGTGAGTTAACCCCTAAACACCCTGACTAGCTAATATTCATTACGGACACTGTGGAGAATTGCTGGCCTCAACATTAACCGGAAACTTCAAAAGCCAAAGCAATTACCATGCATGCTTTGAACATATCCTTTTCACAAAGTAACATTCCATTATTCTTCCTGCGCTAAAACAACAAAAAGTACCAAAGAAGTAGGAAGTGAAATTGGATTCCTCTTTTGGTTCACAGAACATCTGGTTTGGCCCTTGTTTTAAACAACTAGCATCCCCTCTGAGAATAACAGAAGGTTATGTGCACTGTGTGTAGGTAACAAAATAATCATTTTCAAATGTTGCTCCATTCAAATGTGATCTAATTACCAACTCAAATTCAACCTCTCAGTTGGACCACCGGCCATCAAGGGAATTTTCCTCCAGACGTTTTCCTAACTATTCATTTATTTCTCCCCCACTGCTGCCTCGAAACCATTAAAGATATACAGTAATTGCTGCAAATTGATCACTTGTTTTACAGATGTCATATAAATCTCCACTATTGTCAAACTGTCAGCGATGGCAGGAGGCAGTGCTGGGCGAGAAGAAGATAGATACCTGTCAGATGGGCCTTGATGCATCTGCTACACGGAGATCCTCTCATGTTCTGTGGTTGAGCTTGGCCACTGTCATTTCCAAGGAATTTCCTGCCATCTGTGTTCAATCGAATTCTCTCACAGATTTGGGATTGCTTGTAAATATTGGGTGCTGGCTGAAGAGGGTTTGTAGGAGTACTGTGAGTTTTGTAGCGACGGCCTCTCGGACCGGAGTGAACACGCCACAGGCACAGTGATGAGTTAGGCTAACAATGCATTAGTAATGGGAGGTACAGCAGAACAACATACAGAATTTTGTACATGCATTTGTGGTTCCCAGACAATGACTTTGATGATTCCATTACTATTTGTACCACTTTATTATACCACTGTACCACTCTATTGTACCACCATGATGTTCACACATTTCATTTTCAATTCTCAACCGCCATGGTGAGAGTGAGAGTAACACCATTTATGCGTGCTCAAGACGTATGTGTACAGGTGAGCGCTCCAAGCTTTAAGGTTTTTCCCACTGTAGGCCACACCATAATCCTACTTGCTTCCTGATCTATGGATGCAGTTGCTCACCCACTTCACATCTGGCAACCCAATTGCTGGTTTGACGTACAAAACGTAAAAGTCACTAGAGACACCAGTTTTAAAAACTATATAATGTGAAATACAGCGGGATTTAGGCAATTAAAGGCTTAATTCGACTTTAGAAAAGGCTTGACCGTATCGGATGTTCATTTACAAGTACAATTACCGCACTCCAGCTTTAAGGTTAATACCAAATACTTGATAGACTAATGACATTCCCATTAGCTTCTGTTGTACTTTATTTTTAGTGCTAATTAACACTACATGACAAACATTTTGCCTGCTAAACATCAGAATGTTAGCAGTGTCATTATGAGCATGTTGCCGTGTGTATTGGCATTTAGCTTAAAGCTCAAATCCCCCTGAGTCTCTGTCATCAAAGGATGTTTGGAAACGTATTACTTATTCTTTTTTTTAATAAATGCTTCTCTATTCCATTCTTAACTTCCCTGACACCTTCTTAACTACTTGATCAAATTCTACACACCTAGAAACTGCACATGCATACACAAAACTAATCAGTTTTAAGATACACAAAATCTTGGAATATGAACATTCAAACATCCAAATTTGCTATTTTTCCAAAGAACGGTCACAATAAGTCCAAACTCAGCTCTAGTAGTCAATTTTATCGATTGCATTTTGTCATTTACCAATACTTAGGAACTTTTGAAATAGATTTTTGGTGTCACAAAGACTGAGTCTGTTATTTTAGCCATGGCATTTCTCAGTGCAATTTGCATTTAAAAAAATGGAAAAACAATGGACATAAAATTGTTCTGTCATCTCGTCTCTATATTTTTTTTTTTTTTTTTTACGATATCACATTGAATTTAATTTAATATGAGAATCAAGCTCTCATTACAAATGACCTCTGTTTGACTAAAGCTTTTTTCCTAGCCCAGCTGTTCTTTATAGTGCAGATTTATTGAGCTATTATAGTAATTTTGACAAATAGAGTACCACGCTGATGTTTGACAAATGGTTTTGATTTCACTTCAGTTTCAGGGGGACGACTGCTGTGTTTTGATACGACTCGAGCGGGCACACAGACAAACTGAGGCCGATTGTTCAGGCGGGGGAAACGCAGCTTCTGCACTAAATCGCCATGTTTATTTTTTACAGCAGATTTATATACACTGGTTATTCTCATGAGTGAACACATACACACACATTAGTACAAGCACAGACAAAAACACAGGCACTCAAAAATAGCATATTTAAAACCATTTAAATAAACATTGATTTGAAATGTTTTAAAGTACTTTGTAACAGTATTTATGTTTAGTTGTTGCTGGAAATAACTCGTTTCTGTTGAGAAGAGTACCAGTCTCACCTTAAACACTTTCTCTGAGGGTGCGGTGTGACGAGCGCTTGTCAGTCCTCTGGACTGGGCTACATTACTCTGCCAGTATTAACTGCTGCCTCCAAAAACAGAGCAGCCTCTTGTCTGGCTTTGAAGCACTTCCTGATCCCATGCCGAGGTTTCAGCACTGTTGGCCCGGCTCCGGAGCCGTGTTGTTCAGCAGCCCTATAAAGGTGTCTGTCACTAAGCCAGACGTCCCTGTCACGTCTGCCAGCCAAGTGCATCACGTCTTGTCAGTCCGCTGGTCTATCAAGTCAGTCCACGGGCCTTACTGACGCTTTGTGCACTGTTTCGCCTTTACAATTATGTGGCTTTTCAGTCAAATTATAGGATGTGGTTTGGCTGAGCACTTCTTGTAAAAGTTGTGATTGTCTGTGATTAATCCTGGCAGTGTACTGATTTGTGGGCAAAATCCTGTTATGATAGTGATTGTTAGGATAGAGTTGTGGCTACTGGTGACTTTAAAGTGGTTTGTTGAATATGCACATTTTTGTTATATTAACAAATACTCTAAAAGAGTTTGACTTAAAGATAGAAGATATGCTTATTTTTGTGATAATCAATCATTGCTGTGGTGTCTCTCCTCATAGAGCTTCCCAGAGGTCAGTGTGCAAACAGTGTCTTCAAGTACTATGAGGCCTTTTCCTTGGATTTCCTGCTGATTAAGTCTGGGTTTCTGTATGCTGAGCTCTAGTCTTTTTCTGTTCAGATATCATCATCTGGTTATCATTGCTTATGTTAATTACTCGGTTCTGTTGATTCTGATCATCTCACTGTTTTATCTCTCGGAAACATAAACACATCACTTTCTGAGCATCTGTTAATTATTTAAAGAGCAGCTTGCACTGAGAGTATAGGGATGCAAATGTAAAGGACTGGTACTGCCGTGACTCCATTTTTATATTAGTATGTAACAGAGAGGTGCAAAATTAGGATTTATGTATGTAAAACTGTGCAAAGTATTCATCAGTTCCTCGGGATATACACTCAGTGGCTAGTTTAAAAGGTTTAAACAGCTAAAGCCAGTGAACAAAGAGGGTTAACTAAATAAATAAGTGCTATGAGAGAGTGTGCTCAGTGTGATGTCTTACAATTCAAGAGCACCACAAGCTACAGCTGCCAAAATGACTATTAAGTCAATTCAACTGAAAAGGAAATCATAACCTTCATGAAGTTAGGAGGTTTTTGCCATGGGCGTTACTCTTACCTACCAGTGACTTAATAAACTGGCTACTTACTGTTGGTCTGTTTTTTCTCTAGTATTTACAACCTTTTAAACGACACAATGTCTGGAACAGTATCCTGGATTGAAAATAAAAATATGTCATTTTCCAGGTCACTGAATTTATCAGAGTGGGATCAGATCTTCTAATAAAATATGTCATGTTTGTAGTCCAAGGAATCACATGCAACAAAGCTGATGATGAGATGCAGTGCAACACCTGTTCATGGATTTGTGCTCAAACAGGATGGCCCAGAGGGCACAACCAGTGACAAGGTGCTACCACCAGGTGGTGACATGTGCAAGTGTAAAGTTTTAATTATGTTAATCAAGAGGGACAGCAGAGGTAATGATTGGCTGTGGCAGTTCGCAGGAGGTTGTGGGAAGTGATCAGGAATGACCAACGGCCATTCAGTGCATCATCCTCTGAGCTCAGTGTGAGTGTGTTCTTTTGTGTGTGTGTGTGAGTGGCAGAAAGAGACAGAGGTGTGTGCGTGTGTGTGTGCGTGCGTGTGCGTGCGTGTGTGTGTGTGTTTGTGTAGTCACATAATCCCACAACATTTTCCCCTGTGTTTGGGTTTTGACTTACATCGCCCTCTCTGTGGTAAACTGGTCGGTCTTTGGGACTCGCCGGGCACCGAGCCTGGCACCGAAATGGGGTGGGTGGGGTAAATTGATGGGGTTGGGGATGGGAGTGTTTTTGGCTGCCAACTATTTGTTTGTGTTCATGACTGCGGTTAGCACTGCTCCATTTGAAGAGCTTGGTATTATGAGGACGGCTGCTTCCCACAACATGTGCCTTCTTCTCCAAAAGGCAGGAGAGCTAATCATTTACCGACCGCTGAATTCATCAGTATGACTTAAACTTTGATGCCACTTAGTGTGAACAACCAAACGTATCCACGCAGAGGTTTGCTTGGACGACTGGGCTCATTTGTTGTTATATATACTAATGAGTTCTGTAATGTTATTACTTTTTTGGAGCTGAAATAGGATATTTTAATGCCCAGAAATAGTACAAGCTTCAAGCATCTGGAACCACAAGTCGCTCTGCATTACTTTTGACTTTCTAGCAGCCAATCTTAGGTTATTGTGCGACCAAGCTGACCATGAGAAAACAGGGAGGAACAAAGATACCTGGTTGAGAGCGGCTTAAATCAGCTGGAACAAATTGATTTTATCCTCATGATAGTTCTCATGTCTGCTGGTACTGGTAATCCTGCTACGAAAACACTGACATTTCTGTGCTCCAACTGTAATTTAATAGAGTTTTTCTTCTCCCCTTTGCTCTGCACCTGCTTTAAGAGGAGTAGACATTGTTATTTTTCATTTACTTGTGCCCCCAGGTTTTTCAATCATACATCTATTACTAAGCAAACAAATAAGTTCCGGGCCTATGCCGCAGACACAAATATAGACATGAGTTATGAGATTCAGAGAGGCCAGGGAAGGCTTTGGACCCTAATACGCAACATCTGCACCGGACAAGACGCACAACCAGAGCATCCTTCTACAAAGTCCTGCTGCCTGCTGTTGCACACTTGTATCTGTTGACCTGTCTCATTGTGACAGAGAGGAAGGGGGGGCGATGGCAGGTGGGGTGTTGGGGGCAGCAAGGAATAAAATGATCATTATTAACTGTTTAAGTGCTGAGTGTATGATTTATGGAGCCAAAGTGGGGCCAGTTGAGGTGTCACATTGGATTTCCAGAGGCATCTGTCTTGCGGTTTTGGCAGCTTGTTGTACCTTGGGTTCAGATGTTTGCATCACGCTCCTGACACTCCGTTTCCCTCTCCAACACCCAGCTCCCCCTCCAACAGCCTCCTCCTGCTTTAAGTACAGTACACCTCTGATCGCTCTCCTTTCCTCCGCCATCCATCTGCACATCTGCTTTTCATTGAGGCCCGCATGTCTCTGAAGACTTGAACACATTAAACGCTGGCACAAGCAAAGTCTCGCTCTGGCACTTAACACAACGCTTAGGTGACTTAAAAGGGAGAGGCGAGAATTATAGAAGATGAAGTGTCACCAAAATAAAAAATCGCCCTAGATTACCACCAATTACACTTAATAATGCTGTCCAGACCATCTGCTGATCAGATGGAGGACTGGTATTGTCTGTGGAGGACTGCAGAAAGGAGAGGGATTCATTGAGGGAGACAGGGACATAGACCTTCGACTACGTGATGATGTGGTTTGATCTTTTCAATACTGTATAGACTGGAATGCTTTGTATGGTAATGCAGTCATAACTGCGTATCTTGGGATAATAGCTATGTTGTTTCAGAGGGGTTATGCTCTGCTAGATTGGAGACATGTGTCTGCTCTGCTTTATTAGTCATTTATTAGTCACCGAGGTCAGGAGAGATTTTTTAGCCAAGGCACAACACCGCTGAACTTGAACATGACTCTGATCATCAGCCCCTGAGGCAGCCTGAATAGGTGTTCAATTACAGCGCACTCTAACTGGCCACGTTTCCCAATGTGAAATTCGTCAAGTATGTGAAGCGTGTTCAACAATCAATGTAAGTACCTTCACAGTGACCGCAACCTCCCACTAAAGAGTGAGTCGTGCCCTTATTATCAGAATTATCGAGTCTGCATTCATTCGTTGTTCCTGTCTATTGTCTTATTTCTCAGCCTACATGGTCACAGTGGCTGCATTCATCAGCAGGAGAAGGATTAAAAGCTCTTTCCACTCACGATCATGATGCATCTGAGTTTAACGACTTTGTGCGCCTTGTTCCCGAAGGATTTTGACAAGAAGGAAACATGACAAATAGATGAAATCCGGGCAAGCGTATTGCAGGGTGATTGGAAACTTGTTTGCCTCCACGACCTCAGCCAAAAAATAAATCCTACACGTCCCAAAACAAGTTCTCGAATAACCATGTTTATCCCTTTTATAATTGCAGCATTAATTTTCATATTCATGTGAAATGGAGCATATAAACTGGCATACTGTTCCTTTAATTTCTCATCTCCTTTTGTGTGTCTCAGCGAGTTCCTCAGTTTACCGTCATCCTGCAGTGATGCTCACTGAAGGAATGTGCTACTTTAATTATACAGGAGAGAAGAGTAGATGTGGCAGAGTGAGAGAATAGATACCATGTGATGACATTTATGGAACGGAAGATACCACTTTTGATGTAACAGAGGGTTATTAGGACATGTTATCAACAGGGATTGTTCTTTACCCACAGTCCCTGTTTTAAGAGGCGGATAACAATAGAGTCCTTATTTGTGCCCTTGTCTTTAGTTGGCAATGCTGACATCAGTGGCTCTTTGTGAGGATGAGCCAGCACATCTGTACATGGTCTCCGTACTGAACACAACATTTGCCCCTGGTGCTTTTGGCACTGTTGTACGTCTTTCTTTCTCTGTCTTTCTCTCTGCCCCTGTTTCCCTGATCTCACGCCCCTACAGCGTCACTCCTAATTGGGCCTGAATGCTTGCAACTGTGTATATCAGCGCAGCATCCCACCCTGCTTGTTCGAAGGTGATAGACTGGAATTGGGGGCAATGCTTGATTCTATTTCCATAGATAATCTGCAGGGGATTAACTGTAAATGCTAGGAATGTTTTAATCATCTTAATAGTGCAATGTGGAGTTTCCGTGTGAACACACATAAGTTATATTCACATTCAGTGTTTGTTTGTTGTTTTTTACCAGGGAATCCTTGATGTCTAACAAATGTGTTGAATACATTCCCTTTGCAAAGGAGATTTTTTTTTAAACCTGTGTCATTTGTGCTGTGCTTTGTGGGTGTATTGCCATGCTTCTTTGCACATTACTGCCACAAACTGTTGATCAATGGAATGAATAGTTGCAACGGCTGGACACTCGCTCGCACGTCAAGATGACTTGTGAGACTTTGGAGATGGGGGTGGAGTGGACAGTGGCTGATGTCAAGGAAAATAGGGGGTCGACCTCAGAGTCATCACAGCTACTTGCTTGTGGGAGAAGCTTCCATAAGCTCCCTTGTGCTTATAGTTTTCTTCTCGCAAATACATTTCTGTGTGCTTATATCACGTTCACGTGCCTGGATTTTATGAGTGGTGGCACTGAGCCTAATTAAATGCCGATATGTGACCTACTTATAAAAATATTGCTCCATAGCGTTGCTAACGGTAAAGTTTTCCCCAGAACATTTCATGGAAATATTCAAATCCAGAGCCAAAGGAATGTAAAGTATGATGTACACACAGCTGCCCTGCTCAGCAGACCACCTTTGAACTCGGCACATTTAAAAGAGGAAGGGTCATCTCTCTCTTTCTCTGTCTCACAGTTTCTCACTCATTCATTCACATAAACACATATTCTCTCTCTTTTTTTCCTCTCTCCCTCCTGTCACTGCTGCTGGAAGGTCTTACATTTCACCTCAGTCCCCGATGCTCTCTCTGGCTTCCACCTCCTGATCAAACTAGGCTCTAACACACAATGAAATGTTCAACGCTGAATTACCATGGCACATTCAATATAAACTGAATTTACTGTTGGGTCCGATCCAAGCCACCATATGTTGAGGAGCCCGTTTCCCCAACCTGAGCATGACTGATTCTGTTAATGTAGCAAAGCTCTAAATCAGTGGTGAACCAACTTTCTGCAGCAGGGGGATCAAGACCTTTAACACTCATTTAACACTCTGACTTCAATGTCCTGGAGACACTCAGAAGGTGTCTCTAGGATGGAGTTACTTAAGTCCACTTGAGCTTTCGCAACACAATGCATAGCTCTATTGGACACAGAAGCAAGCAGGTCTTTTTTAAGCCCCTTTTGGATGTATTGCTATCTGTTTGTATTTGAACTAAACTAAAGTAATGCGAGAGGGATTTGAGTGACACTCATTGTCTTTTTACAGACTGATAGATAAATCTGCCACAAATTGTCACGCAAACTCCACAATTCAATTAAAACCCTTGTGAAAGTGAAATTCCAGATGTTTTTTTGTAACTGTGTAGGAAACAACATAACAAGAGAAAAAGACCTTACAAACAAATGGGACTTTTAAAATAGAGCCTGACCAATTTTTAGGGACCAATATTTGGGAGTAAAAAATTCCGATATCAATATATTGGCCAATGTACAATTTCTTTGCAATGATCCCTCTAATATGGTTGTCAAAATAATTCTAAAATTCCATAATTACACTGAAACAATAAACTTCACTCACTATTGTATAATTATATATTATCCCAATTGTTCTACATTTTGGTCTTAAAATAAAGTTTAATATTGGTGCATATTCAACAACATAAATGCCAATACTGATATATCTGTGATAAGCCAACCTGATGATATTGGTCAACACGGTCGTCTGTTGATCCAACATTCCCTAACTTGGCCTTCTACTATCTGACCACAGAATAAGTAAACAAAATTTAAAATCTGACAGCTTTTGGTTTTAGAACCAGTGCTGGCTTTAAAAGGGTGTCTGTAACTTAGCTGTGTTCAGCTTCGGAAGCTTGAAGAAAAGTTAGATGGCTAGCTATACTGAGCAAGCTAAGCTAAGAAAACACAAATAACAACAACATTATTGAAAGAAACAAACTTACAGCTGCTGCCACCGATCTAACCGAGTGTCTTGCACCATTAGTGCATTGAGAAGCAATAAACTTCTTTTCTCTCTCTCCCCCACATGTCACAAAGACCAACAACTCCTGCCTCACGGCAACTCTGAGGGGGGGACACTATTTTTCTGTGGTCTCTGGTGGAGGCCTTTTAAATCATGATGTTACATAGGGACAGAACTCAGTAGTCAATGACTATTAGCCATCAGCAGTGACATCGTCTGTAGGCCCAACCCTAACAGACACATTTCAAACATTGTATTGTACAATATTACAATATTGATACCTAAAAAGTGTTCAGGTTTAATATCCAGCCCTAATACAAAGTAAAGTGTTTTGCAAAAGGCATTGAAAACCAAGCTCATTGCAACTTCCAATCAGTTCAGTGATCTAAGATGATCATGCTGATGTACTATCAGTCTGTTTTAGTTAAAAACCTTGCTGACAGGTAATCCGTGTTCTGGGATCATCTCTGTCTTTTCTCTGTGTCTAACTCATTTACGTGGTGGACTTCTCCTGGCGAGCATTGTCCTGTGGAACAGAGCGCTAATCTTTAAAAGAGCATCGTCTCATAATTGGGGTTACATTTACCGGGCCGCCTGGTGTGGGTCTGTGTTTTATATAGTGATGACTGTGATATGTGTGTGAGAAAGAGCATGTGCATCCAGTCAAGACCTCATTGACTGACTGCCAATCCATCCAGTGCTTTATGATGACATTGCTTTTATTTGGTTGTTTGTGTTTTTGTGTGCATGCATACGGACAGTCAAGGCCTAATTAAAAGATCTCTGATGATGTTAGTCATCTTTAACCTGACTCATGTCACTTTTGGCCATCCTGATTGAATTACCCCTGACTTGAGGCAGGGAAACACTTGGCTTCACATCAACAGGCCTTGAAACGTTCATACAGAAACGCTGGTGAGCCAATAAGCAGTTAGAAAAAAAAAAAAGAAATAAAACAAAAAAGACAGTACAGTCCAGAATTTGGTAAACAGAATGATTTGTATTGCTTGAAAACAGACCAGAGCTGAAAGACATTTTGCCTTCTGTTAACAGCTTTGAGTGAAACCAGCGTTGTTCCTACGGTCCCCTGGCGATACTGGGCCGTTTGCATTGCTCGCTCGGCCTTTTCTACGCTCCTTTGTGTTTCTGCCGCGACCCGTAACAAGACAAATGCAGAGGAGACTAATCATACATCAACTGTAGGAGGGATATGTAAAAAGAGGATAACATGGCTCACAAAGTGCCATTGTTTTTTCTCGTCTTTTGTTCGTTCTTGTAACCTTTTTCCCATTTTCCTAAACACGTCCTCCCTTTCTCTGTTCTACTGTTTACTCTCCCTCCTCATATGTTACTCATGTCGTAATATCTTTCTCCTGTTTTTTTTGGTCTTTTTTCCTTCGTTTTACTGGATATTTTACTCACTATTTTTCCATTTTGTCTCCTTATATCCCTTTTAACCATTTCCAGTACCTTTTCTTATGATTTCTCTCGCATTCAGGGTGTTTTGGTGACTTTATTAATAATAGCTCATGGTGTGCGATAACATTGTCAATAACATCGTTAGGAGAAAATTTAATTTGAGAAATTGAGTTAGGAAAAGTTGGAACAGGGGACGCGTGGCCGCCTACACGCGAGTGTGGGGGGATATCAGCTTACCCTTCACAAATATTTCCTAATACACCGAGGCCCTTAGTTCACCTTCATCTCTCTCTTTCCTACTTTTATTATGGTTTTGGTCACATTTGTAAAGTCTTTATTTCATATCAGATATCCATACTGGTTTGATAAAAAGGATGACAAAAACAAGAATCTTAAAAATATGCTCAGTTATCTGGGAATTGTGTCTGAGGAAAAAACACAATATGATTGGTAAAAAAAAATATATATAATTAGATATTGACGAAGAAATTGCAGATTTTAAATTAGTAGCACTTTTTTCCCCAAGCGCCTTCCCCATGCGGTCATTTGCTGATACAACACATTCATTTGTTATAAGTTGTTCCTTCACCACTGTTACTTTTTAGATGGACTTAAAACCTTAAATATATGAAAAAGCCCTTTGTATGAGAGACGAAATGTCTACAAGAATCAGAACCAATTTTCCTTATTTTCTACTTCTAGATTAAATCACTGAGTATTTATACCACACTTTTCCCAAAAGAAATAACTCTGCAATTAAATAAATAAAATGACTAATAATTAAATCAATTAGTGAGGTCACTGTTTTTACAAAAGGATTAATTGTATAACATTAGAACAACTGATGGTAAACTGAAAGGGACAGTATGTAATTTAAATTCTTGATTGATTCAGCACTCACACTCTAACTGGCTGGATCTTTCGGAAACATTCATTTGAGCTAGTTTATTTTTCCAAAATGGACGCATCGCCATTTGGAGTACAATTACTCCAGCAATAATATCTGGCAATAAATCTCCCTGGCGTTATTCTTACTGTCACCAGTTGAACTTTGCCAAAGAGCTCTCCATATATCACTAGATACTCCAGTTGTGGCAGCCAGCAGTTATCCCTCAAGAGAATATTCATAATCTAATAGGATTTCAACATGTCAGTGATGGCATGGATCCCACTATAAACTGATTATTCTTCCAGTGCAGTCAGTAGATCATTTAGTCCAATCTGCTCAGCCAGTTCTTAATTTGAGAGTGACATTGGGTCAATGCTCTGCTGGCTAAAACACACTCTAATATCCTCATGCGGATTTACCCCGTTTAGTAATATTTCTCCTTTCTCTTTCCAGCGAATGGTGCCTACTGCTCAGAGAAGGATGTAGACGCTGTGCTGGGTGACGCTGAGGGCGCCCTGATGCGCTGTGGGCAGAGCTTGCCACTGCTGGTGGGGGGCCATTTAGGGGGGCTTTATACCCAGAGCCTCCACTGCGACAGACCCACACCCGACCTCCTTCTGCAGGACGGCCCTCACCAAGACACCAGGTAAACCGTCACTATCATTGCCCTTTTTGGAATGGTTTTGTTCCTGTTCCAGTTCAGAATGTTTCCTGTTGGGTATAGCATTACTAACAATTTGCAGGTACAATGTGTTTTCTATTACCCCTGCTATTGTGAATCTAATACACACATATGTAGCTGGAAAGCTTTACCCAGTCTCATAAAACACACCGAAGGGGTCCAGAGTATAACATTTATGTTACACTAATGTGATTCTTTTGTTGTGAAATATTTGACTACTGTTGGTCAAGTCAGATTGAGTTTCCAGTTGATTTCTCTGTTGTGGAGTTTTGTCCTCTGTCTTCCCCCTCCTCCGTTCTTTCCCTTTTCACTTTTCCCTCCGACCGACAGACATTCGCTCCTTTCATATTGCCTCTCAATATTTTCACTACAGCCAAACAGGAAATAGCGCTCCTGAATAGAAAGAGAGGGCAGTCAAGTCTTTATTAACAACAACGATAACAAAGTCCGCCACTGGCTCTCTCCAGCCCTAGCTAGCGTTAGCTCTGTTTTTCCCCCAGCGTACTCAGAGGGAAGAGACAAAGACGATTCCTTCATGAGACAGCCCAGAGAAAAGAGAGCTCTTCTCACATCACTCAGGGGCTTTGGACAAAATCCATAATGAGCCAACTGACAGGAATGATTATGTAGGAGATCACAGCAACGCATGGAGAAATCTGACCTGGGTTCCCCATTCAGCAGGGCAAAGATTCCCACCATAATACACAGTATTGTAAACGGTGACCCTTCATAGGCTGCAATTATGCCACCAAAACAGGTGACTCCCTATTTATCCCCAATGTTGGGTTGGGTTTAACCCCTTTGTGTCATCAAAGCCTGTCAGATGGACACACTAGCCAGTGGCCTCTCTGTCTCAGTAGCCATCCATCCCTCCCCCTCTCTCTATTCTTAGTTATAAATGCCCATTCATATCCTCTCTCTACCAGAAGATCCTGTTTCATTTTTTCATAAAATCACTTTAGATCATCAGCAGTGGATATATCTTAGTGGCCAACATTACCTTATGTCACTGAATCCTTACCGTGTCCTGCACAGTGTTAATTATTGTTCCAGAAGGTCCCTTACAATGAATGGCTAAATTTTCATATTTTAGGTTGGTTGGACTCACTTAGGATCATATGATTTTCATATAGAGTAAGAGAATGATTGGAGGAGGAGGGGTAAGCAGGAGGCCAAACTCTGACAGTGTAGCTGGTGGGAAGGATCAACCAGCCAGTATCTGTCATCGGCCTGTCAGCTAATAGCGCTCATATTCCTTTCTGTGCCTTTTCTCCTTACAGATCCTCTTCGGCCTTCCAAAGGACCCTGCCGGGGGCCTCACCCGGCCTGGGCTGCGGCAATGCCAACGGGACTCACTCCTCTCTCCCTTACCCAATCAAACAGGAGAACTCAATGGGCTACAAGATCTCAAACACCGTATCCAGGGACCATAGCCCGTCTCAGGCCGGGTTTCAGAACTGTAGGGCAGGCCAAGTTTTGGGAGCGACAAGGGACAACATAGTTGGAGCGCCGCATGTTAGCAACAACGGTATAGGCGGATGCACAGTGAGCGGTGTAGGCAGTACTATGTCAGGGGACGCAGTGCAACCCTTTAATAATGAAGATGGCTCCTCCCCACTGGCTTTGTCCCCAACAGGCTCCCGTCATTCAGCGCGGCTGCTCAGTGCTAGCAGTCTGAAGAGACGCTGCCTGTCCCTGGCCTCACAGTCCGCCGCCGCTGCTGGCAGCGTTGCTGCCACAGGTTCCACATCGGCTACCGCCGCTGCGTCCGAGGAGCTCAATATCACCGCCATCATCTGCTCCTCCTCCCAGATGTCGATGGTTGCCTGCGTCAACGGGTTCCGCACTAACCTCTCGCCTAGCCACGCCAGCAGTGCCGGCTTTTCCTCCTCTTCCTCCTCCTCTTCTACATCCCCACCCTCTAACTCCTGCTCACGGGAAGCCCCCCAGAGGCCCCCACCTCACGGTAGCCCCCAGCAGACCACGCTACAGGAGAGCTGTCAGCTGTCCTCACCTGCCACCTGCCTGCTGTCCCTTTCCTCATCCTCCTCCTCCTCGTCCTCCTCTTCAGTGTCATCAGTGGAGCAGGAGCAGGGCCAGGGGCTGTGTGAGGAGCGGGGCTCCATGCTGCAGGGGCGTGGGGCTGGAGGAACAGCTGGGGGAGGTGTGGGAGGAGGAGGAGGAGGAGGAGGAGGCTCGGACGGGTTGGGGCTAATGATAAGTGGGGGCCTGATGTCCGGGATCCTGCATCCAGGGGCCGAAGCTGGGGCGCTCTTGGACGGGGGCCAAAGATCAGGGGCCACTCTAAAGCAGGAGCCCCTGGATGATTTTTCTCCCAGTGAAGACGAACTCTTTCAGCACCACTATCATCATCACCATCACATGGGTGGTCGTAGCGGGCACCTTCGGCACCCTCACCACCCCTCTCGCCCTGCTATGCCTCCGCCCTACCACCTGCACCAATACGTGGGGCCCAGTCCTGGGGGCCTGCTGCACCACCAGAGCCAGCAAACAGCACCAACCTCTGCCCTGGGACTCAAACCGACCCCTGGAGGCCCTCATGGGTCACATACGGCTCCAGAGCGGGAAGAAGTCGGAGGAGGAGCACTGGCCGACAAGCAGGTGTGTCGCTGGATTGACTGCAGTGGTGCGTACGAGCAGCAGGAGGAGCTTGTGAGGCACATTGAGAAAGTCCACATCGACCAGCGCAAAGGTGAGGACTTCACCTGTTTCTGGGCTGGCTGCATTCGCCGGTACAAGCCCTTCAACGCCCGCTACAAGCTGCTCATTCACATGAGAGTCCACTCCGGAGAGAAACCCAACAAGTGCATGGTGAGTCATCATAACGCAGTTAGACCCAAAAAAAACGACACCAATGATCAGTTTTATACAAACACACACATCCAATATTGTTGAAAATCCCCTCTTGGTCAGCTGTCTCAATTTTAGGAACTTTTTTTCTTTTTGAAGGCATTAGGTTGTATTTATATATTTAATACAAGTCTAGTTTGTCCTATAATTGCAGCCATCTGTTAAACATTTTTTTTTATTTGTTTGAATTAAACACAAGCATATAACACAGTCCCTCAAGATGATTTTTCCTCAACAAGATATGCGTCCATTTAGCTCAAAACCAAGACTGGACTTGCTTCACTGCTGATTACTTTTCAACATTAACTTTTATTTTGTTTTGGTTGAGTAGCACTCATGATTATAATTCCTTTATTTTTCGTGGAACATGTAAAAAAATAGCTTTTTTCCACTGAAGATGTGAGCTGCTGTAAGAGCAGCACTACCTTGTCAGTATAAATAGATTTGTGGTTGTATTCTTTACAGGTAAAGCTCCAGTTGCACAAGTCAACACACTAATCAATGTCAAGCTGTCACTCCCCAGTATCCCTTAGCAAATGGAAAAAGCCCTCCAACCTTAAGAATGATTTAGTCCAAATACACAATTAGTCCACAATTTGTGTAGGCGAAGCCATGTTTATTTTCATGAGCACTCTGTTTTTTGAGAGGGGATTCAGATCATGAAAAACCAACACATATGGTTAACATAACTAAACAATGCCTTCACTTGATCCTTTTAAATGGGAGCTTTAAATGTTTAGCTGTCCCACAAGTATTAAGTGAATTGGTTTCGTATCCAAGCCAAACATGAGGAGAAATGTAGTAGTCT
Source organism: Lagodon rhomboides (assembly GCA_039737535.1). Lineage (NCBI taxonomy): Eukaryota > Metazoa > Chordata > Actinopteri > Spariformes > Sparidae > Lagodon > Lagodon rhomboides. The sequence goes on along the minus strand of CM077789.1, from coordinate 12,606,921 downwards.
GGAGAAGGCCGCCACAGAGGGTTAGTCGGTAACATTTGCTAGTCTTGCTCAATTCACGGCTTCACCCAAAGCCCCTGTCAGAAGTGGTGCAGAAGTTCAGGATCCCATCCAAATCCTAATTATTGAAAAACTGAGTCTGCGATATTGCTACAGCACCTGTTTTATCTCAAGGCCTTTTTTTTCTTTTGAGAAAAAAAAAATGGGTCTTGTTTATTTTTCTAAATAACAGTGGGTTGTAAAATTAGCGGAGGGTCTGTTAATAGAAAGTTAGATTTTATGGCAGTTTTCTGTGGCGTTGGATAAGTTCTTTAATGTTGATTCTGACTGATTCTGATACTTGTTTGCACATCTCTGAGCTGAATATTTGTTGAAGCCAAAAACGACACAAACTCCTCAACTGCTGCTGCTGTTCTCCCTGCTTTGCGTCACTCGGGGGGAATTAGTGTTTCTGCTTCCTTGGCTCAGCGTGAACGAAAAATTTGGAAGTAATTTGCTGCTTTGTGTGTTCCCCAACTGGTGATTCTTTCAGAGTGCATTGTATTAAAGGCTTTCATACATCTTTTTTTTTTTTCATCTTCGTTGTTGTGGCTCTTTGTAGCGTTGTGCCCATGGATCTTTAATCCAACATGGAATGAAGTCCCCTTTGGGTGACACAAGGCAAACAGGCACTGAGTGAATGTCAGTATGGCATGTAGATGTATGCATGAATGTGTCACTGTGAAGGTGTGCGTGTTTATGTGTGTTTTTGGAGATGTTTACCATATGTGAGCACTGGAACAATTCGGCTCAGTGTGGACAAGCCACTGGACTCTGTCTGCCGACTTGAGGCACTGTGAAACTCTGCTGTACATGCTCACCTCCTGATCACCCCTTATTTCAAGCGCACATACAAACACAAATTCACAGCCATGCAGAAATATGAAAATGGGGATATTGTTTCCATTGACTCTCACAATAGGAAGTATTGATTCCGCGTAGAGTACATTGGGTTGTAACACTCCTGCTTTTCCGACAGAACATAAACAGAACTGTGAAATGTTTTCAAGCTTGAATCAACACATATAATCAGCAGGGATTGAATGTATGTTGATGTGGGACTTTGGCAGATAAACTTAGAGGGCCAGAGAAAATAAGCACACTCTCTGTGTGTATTTGTAACTGTGTTTGCATATAGTCTATACGGATTTAAGCAAGTACTATGTACTTGCAGGAAACCTAGTGTCTTTGTGTGCGTCTGAAAGAGTGTGCGTGCTCATGTATTTTTGTTGTGTCCATCCCAAACCCATATTTTTTTTGTCTGAGCTTCTGTGCTTTTTGGCCACTAGCACTGATGCCTCTTGTGTTTGTTGTGCTCATGCAATAGACAAAGGCATTCAAGAATTTGAGCAATTCGTATAGAGGAAGCAGATGAGACATTCTGTTTTAGGACCAAATGCTCTAGAAAAACCAGAGCTAATCCCTTTATTATCTTTCCAGCGGCAGATTCCAGCGAGCGCTCATGAAACAGGGCTCTCCTCACATCCAAACATAACACATATCTCTCCTCTTTCTCCCTCTACCTCTCTCCCTGTGTTTATATACTGTATGTCTTTTCCTTCATACAGCTGCACAGCATTTGCTTCATGCTGCGTCTTGGCAGGAATAAGTCATTATCACAACACACAAGTCTTACCCCGACCCCTGCGTGGGCCTGTCACAGTCTGTACCTGGCTAATATTTTAAGAAATTCCGCATTTAAGAAATAAAAGTCAGTTCCTTCCACATGCAAATGGCTGAGTTCATGCCTTTTAAAAAGTTCTGCTACCTTTTAGAAAATATGTTTGGTTCCCTCTCCCCACCAATTAAAGCCAGCCCTGGGCTGTTGTGTAGGGCAGGCAAGTGCTGAAGGACACACTGGCGAAAAGGAAACAACATAATCTCTCTGCAATATCCTGTTGTGTTTCATGCCTAATTCAGTTGTTGTTTTAGTTTATTACATTTTTTTTCTGCGTCTGCATAAATATTAAAAATATATCCAGCAAGAGCAACCCTGACATGGTCCCAGACTTTGATATTGTTCTGCTTTGTCAGAGGCTGGCCCAGCAAATCTGAAGCGTCTGAAAACTGAACTATGAGCTATGAAGGTCAGAAAATATCCTCCTAAACCACAGAAGCTCTCTGTGTGGAAAGGACAGAGCGTTTATATGGCTGAGTGACTTCAGGCTGGAGTACAGGCCTGTGCGCCTTATTTGGTTTCTTTGGCAACACTTTTTTTGGTCATACTTTTTTGGTACTACTCAAAACAATAGTTTTGTTGGTTATGTTGTTGTGGGATAAAGGATCCAGTCAGTGGTTCAAGGCACGAAACCTGAATCAGTGGTTTAGTCTCTCTGCTGTCTTTACATGCACGATTTCAAAGTTAGACTATTTTGGAAAGATGCAATATTTTTAAGTTCTACGAAGGTCTAACAAAAGCTCTGGTAATGTAAGTGAGACAGTTTGGCTTGGATACAATATTAAGGCTTTATTTAGATTTGTTATTTTTGCACCTGGCTTAAAAGACATTTATTAATGCATGCTTATTAAGTTGTGTGAAAGTAAAGTAAGGTGATCTTAATGGTGATTTATATCTCATTATGTAAGGAGATTAACATGTTTTCATTGTGCACGTAATTTACAATACTACAGTTTTTAATTTAATTGATTCATTTTCAGTTTTTTATCCAAGGGTTCATACCATTAAGGTGATGTTATTGACAGCTATTTAAAAACAAAATAAAATTCCTCCGTAAAAGGGTAGATTCACATACTTAAGTGTTACTCATATGTTGGAGCCAAAGGCGAGACAGAGATCCACTCACTGATTTCACAATGATAAAACTCAGCCAGCATTAGAGGCTTAATGGGACCCTGCCCAAACACATACACAAGCGTGCACACACAGACAAACACCGAGACGCACACACTCACTGACCCACTCCGTCAAACCGCTTGTTGAAAGAAAGTTGGATGTTTGAGGCCCGCTGGAAAAAAAGTGTAGATCATGGAATTTCCTCTTTTTTCACCGGTGTGAAACCAGCAAACATATATATTTAGATTTACGAGACTGATTTTTGGAGGAGAGTGGCAAAATCTCTCTGCAGCAGATGTTGAGACATCGTGGGCCGATGCCAAGATGGCGTGCGTTTTCAGGGGTAAATGGAGTCTTTTGCGAGCAATCAGCTCAGACGCAGGAGATGGAACAGGGAGTGCCATTAGCTAATTAAAACTGAGGTTCAGCACATGACCCGACTTTTCCCCTGAATGCCGCCTGAAACTGGAGCTGTCTGGGCGCTGGGTGCGGGCGGCGAGTGACGTTGATATTAATGTGTTTTGTACCCGTATGAGCCTCTGACACTCTGGCCTGTCTGGGCAGTTTAAAGGCCGCAAACTCTGAGCCCAGTTTCTGAACCACCGGGGCCCAAAACTACCTGTCATAAAGGGAGAGAGAGCTTAGAGAGGTTAAGAAATACTCATATATAGAGGTTATTCCTGCAAAATGTTGTTTTTTCAGGAGCTTAGAAACCTTTTCTCATTCTTTAAGATGGCATGTAATTTAGTTGATAAAAACAATAAAAATCTCCAGAGTAGCAATCACGTTTTGTGCCCAACAGCAACGACATGCAGACGTTCAGACTGACCCGAGGAACTCAGGCATGCATGGAAACCAAATTACCAACACAAAGTCTTGTGGATCAGCAAGGCCAACTGGTACCTCAGGCTGTACACACACACATATTCACTCCAGTGTAGTGGGAGAGGAGCGATCTGTATGTGGCTGATTGAAAGTAATCAGGGTCAATAGCCGAGAAAGGGCATTGGTTCAGTATGTCAGGAGTAACTGCATGCTTAGAAAACAGAGCTCCTCATGTCTGTTAGGTTGGCGCTAATGCAAAGACCTAATCAGGCACAAATAAGGACCTGGCATAGATAACTTATATCACTTTATCTGAAGGTCCTATCCCTCTGCTACCCATTAAGTAATCACCAGAATGAACCTTGTCAGTCATTCCCTCAGCAAATGAGTTCACCAGGTAGCTAGATAGTCTGATTTCTTTCTATGAGCCCATAATCCAATCCAGTGGTTATCCTCTGTCTTTCTGTCAGGTCTGCTGTGCTGCTTGGCAGTCCGGTCGTCATGCTAATAGTAACACAACACTGTCCACATGTGATATTCGTATGATGAAACTGCTGGCAGAGGACTTCTGGGATTGATGTTTTGGCATATGAATGAAAGCCCTGGATTGATGGATCCTGCTTGTTTTCCTTGTTGAGAGGGCCACGCCAAGTTCTTGTCAGGCTGAAAAAAGATTTCCAGTCAATCTTTCGCAGTAATGTAGTCCAGTAGTCTCCAATCCCCTCCTCCCCCTCTCTCTTTCTCTCCCACTATCTATCATTTAGGTCTGAATTTATCCCGGCTTTGAAACACTCAACACTTACTACACATACGCAACCGCAACATACTCCTCATTGTGCCCACTGGATCTTTTTATTTAGCCAGAAACTGAAACACTCAAGTAACAACTAATGTAGCTGTCTATTTGTTTCTCATTGGCATTACATATAGAATTTTTAAAGAATTAATATTTAATCAGTTAACTATCCTTTTCATGATAACATGAAACCTGTAAGGGGCTATGCTATATTTTAGAGCTGCAAGATATTGTAAAATAAATCACATTGTGATTATTTTGACACATATTACTATTGTGGTATGATATATTATTAGTGGATGGTCATTTTTGCATCACATTTTCATTTTCACAAAAAAAAAACATAAATATTATATGATGATGTCACATTTGTTGGGGTCTTAACCAAACAAACGTTTGTGTTTAGGACGCTGCCCTCCCCTTTTTTTTTTTTTTTTTTTTTTACAACTGGAGAGTAAGATTTGTAGGCCAGGACATCTCTGCAGTACTGTTTTGTTACATTATACCCTTTTTTTTTAATGTAGCTTCTGTGATTTGGATATTACACTTGGCCACATTTCAATTTTGATATTTGATATTTCGATAAATTGGGCAGCTCTACTACATATAGAAATATAGATAAATCTGAATAAATGCAGTTTTAGTATTTATGAAATAACTTTTTTAGGTTATTGATGACATTTTAAATAATAGATTCTGGTAAAATTATTTTGCATCTCTTTTGTTGGCTTTGATTCTTTTTTTAAGGTAAATATTTATGTAATTCATATATTTATTGTGATTGCTAACATTCAGTGCTTCTAAGTGTTTGACTATTCAATATGCTTGAATGTAAGTGTATTGCAAAAATGTTCTAGTTTTGCTTATTTGATTATTTTTGTTCTGTTTTGAGATTTAAGACATCGTTAGTTTTACATTTTTAACTCAATGTTAAAGTTTCAGTCAGTCTTTTTCTCAGTCTTTATGATGCACGTCAGCAGTTGTGTCCTTATTCCATACAATTTTTTAACAGGTTTGAGTACATTCTCATTGGACAAGTGACAAAGTTAGGATTTCCTGGTAAAGTATGTTAATTTCTTGCATAATATTGTCTTGCTCAAGACATGCCAACTCTTGCCAGTAAGTGTCACAAGTTGGCATGTCTGAAACTGCAGGTGTGGGGTTGCGGATATAATCATAAATCACAATTTGCTACAACAAAAATGTTAGGCTTTTGGCCTAGTAAATTTAGCTTGGATCAAGCCACCAAATAGACTGTGCCAGACACTTATGCACAGAATTATGGGCACCCATGTAAGGAAGACAGAGAGACTTTTCCAGAGCGTGTGCTGGGTGAGTCGCTCTCATTCAAATGAATAAGCTCTTTCCTTAATCCATTGTTTAAAACATCTATGGCTGGCATGAGAAATGTTACTGCATATCTGATACCTGCATCTTTTTCTGAGATGATTGTTGCTTTCAGAAATACAGTTAACATCAATATCGATGTTTCAATAACAATATAAGCTGTTGAGTATTTCTTGAAAATAATCTACTCTTCTACAATGATCTGAAAAGTCAAAAGGTCAAACAGCTACCTTGCTTTCAAACTCATCACCAGGTATCAAAGCATGCAGGATTTACAACATGTGATACACACTAATTGCATTTGTCTGGAATGCAATATTTTGAGTTTCCCCATTTCCTCAGCATTTAATCACGCTCTTGTATCGGAAACCTGAAGACCCAGGGCTGCGGCTGGTTATACATTACACAGAGATTGTGTCATAATTGTGTCCCATCCAAACCCTTAATTAGTTTAACCTCTCTACTGAGCCAGATCAGTTTACTAATACATCGGATAGATGAGGCTTGGGTGTGTGTTTGGGGCCTCAGTCATGTTCGGGGGCCAGTCGCTAAGATGCAAACCTTCTAGGATCTTAAAATTTTCCCAGGTTGTTGGAGCTCAATGGTAGTGCTTTTTGTTTTGTGTACCGTCAAGGATCATGTGCATTGTGGCGGCGTACTTAAACCGTTTCTTTGCCACAGTCAAACAGATAATTATAGCCAACGTGTGTTTGTGGGATTTCAGGGGGCAAAGACATAACGGGTCCTTTCTCCTCTGAGACTACCATCCTCTCCCACTCCTCACATTCACACACTGGCCTCGTTTTGTGACCAGGCACAATTTTCACCACCGTAACCACTCTGCAAACATACCCACCAAACCGGTCGGTTGGTAGTGTGTGTGCTTTGTGTGTTGAACAGAGGTAAATCTCTTGGAGCATCCAAATGTTTGTTTTTGTTTTTCGCTGACCTGTCAGTGTGGCAGAAGGCACTGCAAAGAACCGAGTCCAGAGCAACATTTACCTCTAGCCGCCTTTGCATCACCCACCAAACAAACTAACAAGAAGGACATTTATACACAACGGCCGGGACCACTTCTGTCTGAGAGCCATGCCACAAACTCAGGATGACAGTATGCCTCCACCCAACCAGGCTCATACTGCAACACAGCAGACTAGGCTGGATCTGCAGCGAAAATATATGAGAAACTGAGTTGCTACCGTGCAAAATAAACATTAAGAGAAGTATGGATAAATTATGTAGCGAAAGACGTGTTTACGTTAAGGGTGTCAAGTTTAAATTATGCACTGCGGTGTTCTGTGGTTAGTGTGCCGGGTTTAATTTGAATGTTTGAGAGGAGTGAAGGCTGCGAGAAACGGAGCCAGACAGGCAATTCAGCTGCACTGATGTCATCCCAAAAAACGACATTTTTGCCCAGAATTCATCACAAGGCATTATGCATGACAAGTGATTTGGTATGCACTGAATGCGGACTTGAGAGCATTTTTGAAGCATTAGCAGAGCCGTTGAGCACACAAGTCGAGTGTTTGTTTCAAGTCGAGCAAGCCATCCAAGCTGAGATGTGTGTGTGTGTTTATACTGTCAAGACCTTCAGTGTGTTTTCAAATGCCCACCAGAGAGTGAGAGAGTGGAGACAGATCCACACGGAGAGATCCAAGTAGAAAACTGAGGCGTGGATTGTGGTGTTAAATGGCACATATATCAAAACAGTGAGCCTTTACCAAAACCACATCTACTGTAATGATTGATAATGAGAGAGGGGGTGAAATGAGAGAGAGAAAGACGGACAGGACCAAGAATCTTTTGTACTGGGACAAATAAGGACACAATACACAGATTAATCCAATTTGTTATTACTATATTTTATGATTGTGTGACCCAGCAGAACTGGCACTATAGAGACGCTGATATTTAAGCTTGGATTTACCTCTCCCCCGTAGAGTTTTACACCCCAATGATCTCTAACTGTCTCCAGAAAAAAGCCCTCTCGTTTTTTGTTCACGTCTAAGAACATCTGTTTCACATACAGCCCGCTTTGGAATTAGTTTAGCATCAATGTAAAAGGTTTATGCGGGATTTAGAACCAGATTGGTATAGTTATTTGAATTACAGTAGAAGCAAGAAGCCTTTAAGTCAAAGCATATCTTTTTTGTTTTTCTTCTGTTCTTCCTGCTTCCCATAACAGCAGTCTTTCAAATTGTTTCATGTAACAGCTGTCATTTTCCGTAGATCAAGCTGCATTCGTGTCAGGCACAAAACACACAAAACATCAATATCACCAGTACGCCTGTCTCATTTTGAAAGGCAGAGAAATTTAGATTAGGTCATGCATGATTTAAAGTACAGCCAGGAAATACATATTGTATATGGGGAAAAATGTGTATTATATTGTGCCTGCACTCTCTAACTGGCAAATCCTGAGGCCAACAAGTACCAGGCTGGGACTCTTGTTACAGCTAACGTAAACATATGTCTGATAAGTATTTCTGAAGGAAATATTCCATAGATATGAAAACGTTTACAGAAGAATACCAGTGAATAATGGAACCTCAGGATTTTTGCCGATGGCGTGTTGCTTCAGTCCGTAGTAATTGCAGAGGAATGAGGAGCGGTTTTCAAATAAATGTGTTTTCCTATAGGACAGTGGGCACGGACATGTTAGTATGGACTGAATTATTGAATATGAACAGAGCTCTATATACTGAAATGTGGTAAATTGATTTATTGAAATGTGAATGAATGGTGACGTGCTCGCTGAGAACGCCTGAGCCATGATTTGACTTGACACACTGAATGTCTAGCGCAGTCTGATATATTGCAACCAGCCGTATCGACATAGCTGGAAACTGGGCCCCGAAACCCACAGAGAGCAGAAAAGAACACAACCCTGGCATGTTGAGGAGTGAACAAATCTAAGGGCACCGTGGCATTTCTGTTGCACCACATTTCTTGGGCAGCTGCTTTTTTACCCAAAAGGCTTTGTGGTCTGGTTCCCTTCCAGAGGGTTGCATAAACGCACTCTCTTCCCCTAAACCCTGCTTGAGACCTTGGGCTGGTGTTGATCACAATGCCATGTTGACCTATTGTTTAATTTTGCTGGCATGTTTTCTGTCTGAATACTATAGCGCGTCTGGCATTAAGGTATTTGGGTTGGCAACTCGCTGGACTTCTGCAGTGTTTATTTGTTGTCACGTCAGAGTTATAGAGTCGCCCAGTGTATGCTACGGTAGGCGTAAGCCTTTGGACAGCTGTGTCAACTCTTGCCTTGTGTGGACAACGAATGGTTTGCCAAAAAGGGAGAAGGGCTTTTATTTCTTTACCCAACAAGTCTCGTAGATGCAGGAATGCTGTGACTTCAACTGTGGTATTAATTATGTCAGGTTGTCATCCAAGAACTAAAGGCCAGCATGGAAAAATACATCCACCTCATTATCTGGTATCACATCACAAAATGGAAATGAGACATGAATGGTGTTTCTGTCTGCATTTATCTGATAATAAAAATATATTGTTGGGTGTGTTCATGAGCATGAAATGTTCTCTGATCAAAGCAAGACACATACTTAAGAAAAAAAGGGGTTGTTCCAGCACCTGCTTTGAAAAGCCTCCAGTAGAGCCTAAATGCAGGATGAGGTATTGGCGAGTACGTGCGACCATGTACCAATTTGATAGCACGTAATTTGTTAGCCCCCAAACAGTGCCCTGCCACTCGCAGGAGTATCCTGTACACCTGTATGCAACTTAACAGATTTTATACTGCACAAGTAGCTCATTTTCACTTAACTTTGTTGTTGTTTGTGTTCAGTTTTAGTTATGACTGTCAAACTAGATAGATGCAAGAAAGTTTTATGATGTTCATTCTCTGTTTTTATTTGTTCATGTTTTACAAAGGGTTTAACCTGAGCCAGGCCAAACAACAATGACACAAGTTATATCACATCTGTACAGGGTTAGTAGTATATAGCTGTTAAAAAATAGTAATAATGAAAAATATATATATTTTTAATGGCTTGGTTTTAGATGGTATTAGCCAAAAACCAAGTTCAAGCATTAGAAATTACTATCTGGAAGGAAAATGGTATCAGACCAACAAATAACACTAAAATACTACACTAAAAACACAACAAACCTAAAACACCTCCACCCTGTTAGAAATCAACTGCTTGAAATATGCTTTGGTTCTACCAATTGATGCTGTGGTTTAGCTCAAGATTTTTTTTTTCCTGCTATTTCATGAATGTTTAAAATCGGGAGTTGCTGCCAGGGCAGTGGCATATTTCCAGACCTGTGGCAATGTCCAAAGATGCCAATTTCTCCATTACCAGCAGCCTCAATAGACCAAAATGAAATGAAATCACAAGAAATGTTGTCTTTCGATCAAGTAATATGAGATATTGTTTTGTTTCGTTTAGAAAGTTCTGTCCCTGGGAAATTAAGGGAATGACAGCAGGAGTGGAAAAGGCAAGTTAAAGTAAAAAGAGACAAAACGATAGAGGTCTGTCTTTGTTTGTCATTTCAAAAATATTTTTACGTCTAGGGGAAAAAAAAAAGAAGAATAGCTGTGGAGGCAGGAAGTCAAATGAACGCTTAAATACGAAAAAAGTTACAATGCCAGAAGGACTGTGAAGAGGTCAGAGGAAGGAGAAAATAATGGATGATTGTGATGATCCAATATAAACAGGCCAGTCATCACATTAGATTGTAAAGTATTTATCTAATAGTCAAACAAAAGAACATTTAAGTGGATCAATCAAACATAATGATATTGTCATTACTGGCTGTTGCTGAGTTGTCGTCTATCATCCCCCAATAGCATCAATATGAGATTGAGTCATGGAGCACGTTGAGGTATATAACAGCCCATTGTAGCGCTGCAGCAAGAGGAGCTTATTGCCAGAAGGGGGTAAGAGAGAGAAGAGCGAGACAGAGAGAGAAAGCGAGAGTGAGAATAGAGGCAGGTGTGAGTGAAAGGTGCTGGACAGATTGAAGCCCGGGTGTCAGAGGACGCCGTAGCTCATGGGCCCGTCGAACAGGATCCTGCATTGACTGCCAGTAACATCAGTCCAGGCGCCGGCTCGGAACACAGATCATGTTTAGGATTCTCATTGCGTAACCCCCAGTCTGTCTTTTTCATGGCAGGCTCGGATTTCGTGAATGGGTTTATAATTAATGCCTTGATGGTTGCTAATGGCTGTGGCCCTGGAAGCTTTGTATTGCACTCTAATTAGCCATTATAAATGGTTGGGATTGGTAGTGAGAATAAACACACTGTCTGGAGACAAAGTGGGATGGCTCTTTCAGAAGCCTCTCACTGTATGAGAGGTCACAGGATCATGTGTCTCCTCACTAACACCCCAAATCCCTCATATTATTGAGGCAATATTCAACTGCACAATACGTCTTTCTCATCTTGCAATCTTACTGGCTTTATAAACAATACCAAATGTTGTTGCATAGTAACATTAGAAGCCCCTTTCAGATACACCGAAAATATGACAGCATTTTATATGTTGGTCTCACGTTTAAATAATTACTTAAGTCACTTTTCTGTTAAATTCATGACAGCAGTCCTAGGAACGTTTCCATTACATTTTGAACACGACTCAGGTCTAATTCCAGTATTATCACATTGAAAAAAGGCTGCAAAAATGCAAGATTTAATTATTGTTCTTATAATGGTGTAGTAAATTTGTTATTTAAAGGTGAGGAGATCTATTGGTAGAAATTGATAATATATTCATAACAATGTTTTCAACAGTGTATCACCTGTAATTTAAAATCATAGTGTTTTTGTTACCTTAGAATGAGTCTTTAAAATCTACAGAGGGAGAGGGTCCTCTTCCAAGGTGTCCACCGTGTTGCACCACTATGTTTCTAAAGTTATCAGAGCAGACAGTCTAAAAGTTGGCTCTCAAGAGGGCCTTATGTGTTTTTCATTGAAGGTTCTCCTTCACACTTGGAAGAAGAGGGCTGAGGGGAGGGGTATTCAGTTGGTTGCAGACTGCAACCTCACTGCTAGATGCGTCTAAACCCTACACACTAGTCCTTTATTAACAATATCTGCTCAGTAAGTGCTCAAGGAAATAAAATCACTTGAATAAATGAAAAGACTGTGTCAATAAGCCAGTTTTAGGGGTTTTTTCTCACGGCAAATGAGCAATAAAGATTTTTGATTTTTTTTTCCAAGGCTTAAGACCAGAACACCTTATCTGGAGGATCTGTCTCGGGGCAGCCTGTTAAAAGGAAAATAGGCTTTTGAACTCCAGTCACATACTGGGGGCCAAATATCCTGCAAACACTATATCATGTTTGAGTACAGCATGATACATTATGGATCACTGGTGTAAAGAAAGTATGTTCAAATGCCAAAAAACTGTTCCTTAACAGATAGATAAGGCCAATAAGGTGACAGATTTGTCTTAAAGGGCCTGGCTTGGACGCGATCAGAAATGCGATCTAATGTTTGTTAGAAGTGGACTCTGTTTGAAAGGAGCTGTGTTCATACAGTTGAGTGTGAAGTATAACTGTGTGAAAATTATTTCTTAACACCCTGAACCTTTGCCCAGAAGGAAAATTTAATATACTGGAGCAGCAGAGGAATGGAGCTGGAAATCGGTTTGGTTCTCCTCTAACGCTGCATGATAACACACACGACATATCCTCTTCCCCGTCAGTCCACTTCATCTCTTTGAGAACGTGACCTTGTTTTCCTTTCCCCTCAACCTGGTGAACCGGTAAACCCCAGGCAGCCCGGTTAAAGAGGAAATCACATCTTAACTCTCTAATCTGATGCAGGGCTGCAGAGCTGGTAGACATTTGAATGAAGGCCTCTGAATCACAGCAGGTTAAGTGCTTCCATGAAGCCTCACTATGTTGTTGTGCAGCCAGGCTCGCACTCTGCCAGGCCTCCACCGCAGGAACAGCGCTTCAGATCCATCACTACACTTCCTCCTCAATCTCCAGCTAACAGTCTGCAAGAGGAACCAAACAGCTGGGCCGGCTCATTATGTGAGCAGCCTCATTAAGTCATCATAGGAATGCTTCCTGTTGTGCCATCCACATAGTTTTTAATCTGGCCCCCAAACTATTCAGGCATGAGTGCAAAATGGCTGTTAAGAACAATTTCTTTAGTCATTTACATGACTACTTCCTCCCACCAATTTATCGGCTGAGCTCTTGCTCCATTCGCTTGTTTATTCGCATCTGGACAACACTCCCTCGCTTTGAGTCATTTCTGCTGTGGGTATTCATTTCTCACCATTCATAAATCAAGGGGAAAAAAATTAGACAAAGTGAGGGAGACGGGAGAGAAAAGATGCGTTTTGGAAAAACAAAGAAAGAATGTGTGAATTAATTTGTCTCTTACTCTGACGAAAAGGAGAAGAAAGTCAACCGCTATCTTTGATTCAAATTAAAATCGTGCTCGCAACAGATGAGGCTGGCTGCTAAAAGGGTCCCGCTCCGCAGTGGAAATGATATATGTAAACTATGTAATGCGAATGTTTTAGCAAAGCTGTGTTTAATTTTGTATCCTGACGAAGCGCATGAGAAACCTGCCTCTCCTTAGCTGTCTCGTTGAATCATATGGATATAATTTCATCCATTTACGTTTTTCAGCTCTTTGCTGTGGTTGCCACAGGGCATTTGGAAGCAGGCAGATTAAATGCACATGTTCCTCCCATCGGCTGCGGGGGCACTCGGCTCCATAGCCTCCCCTCCGAACAGATCCTGAAGTGTTGGTGGTTTTCCTCGTCGGTCAGGGCAGAGAAAGACACCTTGTGATAAACCTACTCATTCCCCCAAACCCCCTTTTTCATACCTATAAAGTTATACAGGCTGCTTTTGAGCATTGGCACTTTAAACATGTTTTATTTGGCAGTGTTTTCTTTTGCCACCATTACTCTTTGCCCTTCATCGTGTCTTACAGGCTTGGCTGTAAAGGAGCCTGGATGTATTAGGTAAAACTAATCACAGCAGAGAACCGGTCGGGGATGGTCTTTGAGAACCTTTTTCTCCTTTTATGGGGGGCCCTATGAACATGAGTAATAGTGAATTTCATGCTAGTAAGCAGCCGTAACAGTCGAATCCCATCTCCCCATCATTAGTCAGAGGCCTGATCTACAATTACTGCCCAGGGCCAGAGAGATATATCAGTGCTGAAGGAGATTCCCTCGCGTCTGTAGCAACCGCGGAAAAGCTGGACTGTCAGGAATGAAAACCCTGGAGCTTATTCTTGTGGGAAAAAAAATCTCCTGTAGTTGATGACCTTGGCTGCAAGGTCCGTTGTCAGATTTTTCTCCCCAAAAAAACCTCTACCTTAAATGTAATTCTCTCCTCTCTCAGCATTTCTCTTCTTACACCATTCATTAAAGCTTTTAATCAGATTTCTGTCCTACATGTCAGCAGCCATATTTCCTTGCGACACCCCTCCATAACGGCTGGTTTGTTTCCATGATCCGCAGCTCCTGCAGGTTACTAATGAGCCGCCGCATGTGAGGAGGGCCGCACACTGCTGCCTTTTAGCCCCAACACTGTTTGGCCTTTTCCCTGCCAGTCAGGAGTCATTTCCCATGAAGGCCTCAGGCGCGCCTCACCTCCACTCGCCTGCATGCTGGGCCCATAATCTGTCTGTTGTGATCAGCTGCCTGTCCACCCTTTCAACCCGCTCTCGCCCCCTTCAGCCATGTCAAGACCCCGCTGTCATCCCGAATGTTTACCGAGCTACTGAACCCCCCACTCAAGAGTGAGATGGTGTCAAACGGGGATCAAATCCCTCCACACTGCCAGTGCCGCTCCCCTCATGCGGTGATCTGCCCGTTTACCTTAGATGGAGGTTTCAGAGAGGAAAACTAAACATGTTTAAAGCAATTAATGTGATTAGCGCCGTCTAAACTGTTTTCATAGATAATATCAAAGCTAAAATCAATCCTGTGTCAGAAGCCTCAGCCGCTCTGTTTATGCCACTTTAACCTGTGTGTTCATTACTTTCTAAACAGTTTATATTTTAGGCAACTCCTTATGGACGATACAGAGAGTCTACTGACATGCTTTAGAGTCTTATATCATCACTGTATTTTTAACTTTGGTCCATTTAGTGGGAATCAAACCCAAAACCTCGGATGTATAAATGCCATGGGTCACTTTTTTATTTTTTTACCAAAATAAGACCACATACAGCCCACATCAACTGTTAAAACACTTTCACATCCTTCATCCTTAAGTCAGCAGTGCTGGGCTTTAACTGCACATTCCAAATATCCAAACCCAAGAAGGTTTTTGACAATCTACGAACTCACAGAAATAAGTCATTTTCACCAGCAGATTGGCCAAAACAGCTTACTGTAGCATAAGATTTTTCATGCAGGGTTCTGGGTAGTGTCCATGCCTGGAGGTGGCGGTGTCTATTGGTTTCCCAGCAGGCAGGAAAACCTCATGCTCAGCCGTCTCCCTGCTAGTCCAGCTTCCAGAGTAATAATACGCTCTACACGATTAACACGGTTTCCTCCACGGACCCGTAACTATAATTTAGCCTCAAATTTGTATTGCGGAAAAGAAAGCAATGAAAGAGTGATTATTCCCTTATACATAAATACACACATTTGGCACGTCAATAATAGGCGTGTTTGTTTTCCAAACTCAAATGCTCGGCGCCATATTTCAGGAGTCAGCGTAGACCGTGTCTGTCATGACTGGTATGGCAGTGTGGATGTTCCTCAGTGCTGAGATTTTTATTAAACTTTCCCACCCTCACCGCGTCTCTCGTTTCCATCCGAAACATTTGATTGGCATGACTTTAGAATAATATGTTTCTGCTCTACAACCCTGTGCGATGTGAACTGATTTTCCATGGCTGACAGAATGTGTGTTGATGAATTCAGGTTTTTTATTCATACTACATCTCAGTCCTCTGCCTCATTATGACTTATGCGATGCTGACTAGTCAATAAGTCACTCACGTTGTCACGCATTTCTTCTGATTATGCTTAAGTCATGCAGTGCACAGGTCCAAACGTAGCTGATAAGATGGAACCTAAATGCCACAGTCTTGTACATTGGGCTGTGTGTTAAACCTCCTTTCAATTACAGATTGAAATTTGTCGATATCAGTGAGCATTAAAAATGTGAAATATCAAAAATGTATGGTCAAAATCTTACTTTTGTTTACTTATTCTTTGATCAGGTGTTTCTTGATTTAAATCACAATGTACAAGGTCATTTAATCGTCATTATGATCTGATAATATCTATGATCTGTGGTCTGATAATATCTATCTCTAGATAAGTCTAGAAGAGCTGCACATTTAAATAATTTTTCCCCCGGTCAAGCTAGCGGGCACACAATGCGGAAGATCTGGGTAATTTTATACTTGGACGTCGAACTGTTTTGCCTTCATGGGCTATTGACTTTCAGCTTTCATAAGAATGAACAGGACCCGCCTCCAATTATGTATGCAGTTATATTTATATTTAGTTCTATATATATTTTATGTCCATGCCCGCTCCCTCTGTAGATATAAAAGGCTCTTAGGTAATTAAAAACACCATTCTTAGTGTCAGGTGATGATACTCTGATGAAAACATAATTAGGAATAGTCCATTTGTAAATCCCCCTAAATCCTACACACTAGACTTTTAATTGAGGTAAGGAACATAATGTTCTTATGTGACTCTAATATGGTTTGCACCATATGTTTGAGTTTTTTTCAGTGAAATCCACTTCGCAAGCTAAGTTTAAATCGTTAGCTTGTTAAAAATAATCTTGTTATAAGGGCAGAAAAGGCATCTGTACCATCATGTTGACAGGTTGATTTGTTTCCAGACTCATCAGCTCAATGGTCGTACAAACTTCATGAGGAGCTGTTCGTGGTGCAGCCATAATCGGGCAGATTAAGACTCTCTTACTGAGTCACACAGGCACATACACCCACAGATCAGCCTGGTCACCCAACACGGCTCTACCATGACTGGCTTAGGTTTCGCCTATATTAAATGGAGCCTCAGTGAATAGAAGGCTCTGCCTGTGCTGTGTGAGTGAATGAAGGAGACCAGGGATGAGTATTGAGCCCAGATGATGCAGAAGGCCCATTAGAAGAATGGTGTCACTCTCTCCTTAGCCGTAACCCGACCTGTTGTAGGCAGGCTTCACTAAAGGTCAGGCTACAATGGACAGTAGAGACCGCAGCGCCTCGACAGTTTGTCCATGAAGTTGTATTTGTTGAGGTCAGCTTCGCCCTTTGAAAGAACTTGGTTTTAAGAGAGATTTAAGAGTAGGGGAGCTTTTATTGTAGTAGATATTGTCTGACAGCTAAGTGCAAGAGTTTGAAGACAGAGTTGTTCCACCATGTTTTCATCAGACTGAAAGCCTTCCTGGCTGCCTGCTTCTCAGTGGTTTTAAACTCATATTTAGGTGATTGACACAGAATGAATGTCTCTAGTCATCTCATTGTTTGACACAATAAACATTTCTTGAATCTTATTATCTATCTTTTTCACTATATTTATATAAAAAATACAACCCCCAATTCAATAAAGTTAAGATTTTATGAAAAGTTAAATATAAACAGAAAGCATTGTTTTGCAAATCCTTTTCAGCCTATATTTATTTGAAAAACGTACAAAGATAATACATTTACTGTTGACAAACTTTATTGTTTTTAATGGATTTAATGGCTGCCACTTGCAAAGTGAGATAACCACAGCATCCCAACTTTTTGGGGAATTGGGGTTGTGTACTTAACTGTTTTCTAGAACTGTTATGTGATCAAAATTGCTATGGTATCATTTTTTTTAACTACAACATAAGACAAAGTTTAGTCTTATACTATATACTTCCTATACGATAGTTCCTGGTGTCAAAACGATGTTGAGGTTGGATATTTGAAATGCTTATTAACACTGAAAACAAAGTAAGACCTTGGCTACATTCAGATTACACCAGGCAGGGTTGCAAAAAGCGCAGGTCTTCCCATTCATTTTAACGAGGGTAGTCCATTTTGGCTGCGGCAGTGCTGGTCGCAGGGGGCTCTGAAAAAAAAAAGGGACAAAGGCAACAAGGCAACAAAAAGCTGAAACCGCCTCAGCTTTTGGAGAAAGTTAACTGTGTTTTTTTTTGGCAAATAAATAACAATCAAAATACAAGTTTAGGGAGGTGAAGCTGGAGTCTGTTACCGTAACTGTACAGAAGAATAATTACACTTAGTAAATAGTAAAAAGGAAAAGAGATAAACTGATAAACAAAAGATCCACAAGGCCTAGCATCAGCGCTGGATTAATCAAACGATATCACTTTTTTATATCACGGTTATCATCAATACTGGTATACTGGTGTCACCCCGAGTAAAAATTGTGTTTCAAACTGCGTCATCATGGGTCGTTTTTGTCTAATCTTCAGTCAGTTATGGCCAAATGCAAATCAGAATGCACAAAAGGGACGTTTAGTTCCTGAGTTTAGTTCACCCTCCTGGATAGTTCCTGGATCTTTTGGTCAAAAAGGGTTAATGGCTGCTTCAATTTACTTCATCAGTTTATACTCTTTTCCACCTCTCTGTACTCCTTTGTCTTCACCTTCACGTGACCAGCTATCCTCTGCCTCTCTCTTTTAAATGCAGTCGTACAAGCCATGCATCTGAAGTCCTCGTAGGCTCACCGGCGAAGGATGCCAACATGAGCTCCTCTCTTTTGTACCCTGTGACTGTTAAGTTTAGGTGTATTGATGTCAAGGCGCTGCTGAATATATAATTGAGATATTACTAACATTGAGCCATGCTTCCCATACACTATGTGACTCTTTACACAGCAGCCCCTGTAGGGGGTCTTGACATTGACCGCCTCATCGACCAATCAGCCATGTTTTCTGCCTAAGAGCAGCAGTGGACATGCGAGACGCTTCATGAATCATTCACGTGTTAACAAATCTGTGGTGTTCATTGGCTGAGTGGTTTGGATCAAATGGGCCAAGCTGGGTCGGATATGAGCTTGTTTACAGTCACTGTCACTTGTCAGTCTAATGCACTATACACAGCAGAACACTTATCTCCAGCTATGCATTACAGCCCATTAACCGCCGCTGTACGGCACACTCCAGTTTCCCGTGCAATTTAGATGCAGCAGCAGCAGCAGCCTTGAGGCAGGTGTACTGTCACGCTCGCCGCTGTCTTTCAAGTGCACGTGGTTTTCAACAAAGGTCCTCGGATTGGCCTCGTAATTCAAGAGCCATGGAAAAAATGCTTGCGATTATGCCACCCATGTTCTTAAGCGTCTCTCACTTTTCCATAGCCGGTGAATATGTGGTGTAGAGTGAACTCCTCCAGCTGTGCTAGTGATCAAGGGACTGAGGAAAAGAGTGGGACAGCTTCTTTCTGAGTCACACACGCACGCATATACAGAGCCCACATTGTACCAGAATTTACCAGCTTCACAAAGATTGATTTCTTTTTTCTGTGTGTGTATGTGTGTGTGTGTGTGTGTGTGTGTATGTGGGTGTGCTTCTCCATGTATATGTGTGTGTGTGGGCACATGTTTATTTCCTTGTGTGGTCCCGTGCATACCTGCCTGAGTGTGGTTGTCTTTGTGCGTGTGTCGGTGTGTGCATGCATTCCTGTGTCGTCGTCTTTGTGTGTCTGTGTGTGTTTGTGTGTGTGTGTGTTGTCTTCCTTCCTCCACAGTTCGAGGGCTGTAACAAAGCGTTTTCCCGTCTGGAGAACCTGAAGATCCACCTGAGGAGCCACACAGGAGAGAAACCGTACCTGTGCCAGCACCCCGGCTGCCAGAAAGCTTTCAGCAACTCAAGCGACCGCGCCAAGCATCAGCGCACTCACCTGGACACGGTCAGAAACCAAGTCTCTGCTCTGTCTTACCTCCCAAAGTCTCTCCAGAGCAGATTAATGGTTAACCTGTGTCGAGCCAACCCTTAAAATAGTCTGGGTGGTCACTGTGTTGCAGAAAGGATGGCTGCATGAAATTATAGATTATTAATTTTAGCAGGTACAAGATGCAATTAGATTTCTACAAAGTCCATTCAGGGATTAGATTGTACGCTAAATTGCACATTTAATTGTGAATGCCAGTCAGTTTATGTGTGGGTGTGTGTGCTCATACTGTATCCCTCCGTCACTTTTACACCCACAGTGAAAAAACTGTGCTGCCGTCCAAGTCTCAATGCTTATTTTTCACATCTTGACAGTGTTAGACTTTAATTTGCTGTCACTCAGTGAGCAGTGTGGCATTCTCGCCCACTGTACGCTGGCAGTGACACGCCACAGATCATTAAACGATCAGTTCCATTAGCCGAGTCGCAGCTTGGGCCGCAGCAGACTTGGATTGGAGCTGCGAGCTCAGACAGAGCTTCGCCTGTTTCTCTGACCTGCGGAGCGGGAAGGAAAGGTTGAGTCAGCCATCGCTGCCACTCGTCATGTCTCAGTAACCCAACCAATACCTCACTTTATCACCATCCGCATGCCAACACAGCCAGGGAATAAACAACTTGTTTTCCTCAAATTATGTACTTTTGTAATTTCTACTCTTGTCAACGATATCAATACAAACCCCTCTTGTTAATATCTGTATGTTGGAGACTATTACTCAATATAGCAATAACAAGATTGAATCATATAAATCAAGGTTATTATTGGGATATACTGATTTTGTAATCTGAATTTAATCAGTTAGTGAAGACTGCGTTTATATAAATCCCCTATTAAGTAAATGTTGATGGTAAATGCTTCGCATCCCCTGAGTTATATTCAAGTCAGTTAACTTTTCTTTACAATATATACCCTCAAAGATCTAATGTTTGTCTCAGAAGTCTTTCCAATCTGAATAACACACAACTCCTCAGACACTTGATCACGTCCCATAGTTACATTTCTGTGAGAGAACAAAACTCTCCAAACAACTCTTCAACTCAATTAAGATCATTTACAAGATTCATAAAAATATGGAACTAAATTTGTTTCTCAGAGCTATTTATTTAGAAAGCCTTTAATTTGTTCACCCTCTCATGTCGATTGTCCAAATCCATTTCATTCAATTGCTTAACGTAAAAGTAAACAAACACGTCCAGTAAAAAAAATGCAACTTTCCCGATTTCTCACGTGTGGAAACACAGAGAGAGAGGGCTTTTTAATCAAACTGATTAAAAATGTTAACTCTTCTCATCTCTTCTTCCTTGACTTGATGGAAAGTCCTCCTTTTTGTTTTCCTTCACAGTTGTCAGGGTATATGCACAAGTAATGAGACCGCCAGAGAGAATAAAATGGGTAGAACAAAAGCTGCAGCGGGTGAGATTTTTAGATTTTTTTAGATCAGTAAACTCAAATTCACCACTTTCCGCAAAACTTAATTGAAAGAGATTCATTTTAAGTGTATTTATATTTCCAGAATATTCTCCCCCTGTGCTCTCATATTGGATACCCACCAATTCTTTTGGTCCGTGTAATAGTAAATCATTCATAAGTTTTACTTAAGTAGAGTCCTGAATGCAGACTTGTGTTATTCTATCGGTTAAGGGTTTTCTTCCACCACCCACTCTTTCCACAGTAGGACAAATGATACAGCTAATCTGGGACCCCGATGCTTACGGCTTCACATTAACACCCTGCTAAGGCGTTCTCTGTGCCTGCCCAGCCGCCGGCCCTGCCAAAAACACTTTGGGGAAAATCATTTTCAAGCTTTAATGATATTTATTCTACACAGAAGTTGTGCTTGATTTTTCTTTTTCGCTCAAGGTTCTGCGCTGTATTGGGGTACGTTGCTTGGCAAAACAAACATGGCGAAGATGAGTGGCACTGTAAGCGCCTTGCAATAACAATGGCTTATTTACAGAGGAGGTTGAGGCACGGAGGCAGAGCTAATAAAGACGCGTATCCCCTTACACTTTAATGGCCAACTTATATTCCTGAGGATGAAAGAAAAATTGCCGTGAGGGGAAAAATCCCTCAATCAGCTAGCTACATGTTATATTTGCTTGGCTAATGAGAAGAATGTGAAATGATGAGGAAACTCCGTGACTTTGTAGTCGTTTTACAGATGTCATGTCTGCTACTCTAATCCACCTCCTTAAAACCAGCCTGTCAGCATACACTGACATACAGACAGAGAACCATTAGACAGATTTAATGACATGTAGCTCTTGATTCTTTCACAATATCCAATATATAAAACTTGCCATTACTGAACAGTTCTATTTCATAATCGTGCAAAAAACACGCCCTGCTTTTCTTAAATATTAGCTGAGTGTTTTAAATACGTCGTCAAGTATTAATATTATTCGTGTAGTATAATGTTGAGAGTACCAAAGAGAGGGGGTTCGTTACTTGATTGGGAAATGAAAAGGAGGATATACCAGCTTTCCTGCCTGACTCTAAAAGAAAATCTACAGGGAGACAATTTGGTTTTGAAATATTGTATAATGGATCTTTTCTTTTTTCTTTTCCATGCTTTTTTCCCTCTTCTTCTTCCTTCCAATTCTGTCCTCCTCAGCTGAAAGGTAGGACTTTAACTTTGCCTTGCCTTGACTACAACAGATTTCAAACTTAATGCGTTTTACTTGTTCTTACTCACACCCTCATTTCCTGGATCTCTTTTCCTCACAATAAAGTGAATTTAAACGTATTACACACTTTAAACTGATGTGAAATATCTCTCTCTTTCTTTGCAGAAACCATATGCATGTCAGATCCCTGGCTGCACCAAGCGCTACACAGATCCCAGCTCCCTACGCAAACATGTCAAGATCCACTCAGCCAAAGAACAACAGGTGCGTAGAAAGGTAAGACACCTTCTAAAAACTAGAATTTCTCAAAAGTTCCTTGTTTTTGGCATTAAATGTTTATTCTGTAGTGGTACCCCATTTGCTTTCCCAGTGTAGTTGATAGTCCTCATGTGGTCTTTATTTACACTTCAACAACAAGAAACACAAATTAAAATGGCGCAGTATCAACAAGACAGAAAAATACAGTACAAGCCAAGTATGAGAACCAGAAAACAAATGAAATGACACTACAAATAAAACAACAGCCCTCACAAGAAATTGAAACGAAATCGCCAAAAACACACTGCTCCAAAAGAGAAACAAAAGCAAACAAAAAAGCAAATAAAAAGATAGATCATCGTATTGAGCAACTGGAAGATGAATTAAATGTTTCCAACTTAAAGCTGGCTGTAAATTAATTTGAGGCTATAAATTTAAAAAGGAATTTCATCTATCACATTTTATTTTTATTTAGATTTTTTTTGTATTAATTTATTTGCAGTCAAAACAAATCACAGTGGACATTTACACTGTACATATGGTTGCCTTTGCCTACATATCATGTAGATTAAATGATGAAGAACGACTGTGGACCTTTTTCTTCCAGCAGGACTTTACGGTAGAGCAACAGATTTTACAAACAGACCTCTTTATGTAATCTCTCGTGTCCTGCTGTGCATTATCCACAGATCCATCTAACTGGTTTAATTGAGGGTTTTGTGAGGCCTGGGTGGTAGAATGGTATCTTTGAGAATCGTTTCCCCCACAATAGATCAGGTTTGACCACATTTCATCATGTTCACGGTCAAAAAGCCTGTTCTTTCCCGGACTGGAAGCGGGTAAATAAGAGAGAATGGGCTCATTGTTGTGGAAGGGGCTGGATAGTGGCAGGCTGGATGATGTGTTCTTTTGCTTAGCGTCGTAAAGGGAAACACATGTGTGCTTGTAGCATTGTTAATAAGCTGTACTGCGGAATACCCCAGTGGCCAGATGTTATGGACAAATGTCAAACAAACGCTCTTACTCCACTCTTGGAGCAGCCCGGAGAAAAACTGCTAGGAGTGTCGCTGTGGGGAAAACAGAACCCCAATTACATGTGATGAATGTTCTGCAGGAGCACATGCGCACACACATTCACTGACACACGGTATCTGAGTGTGAAATCATAACGTGGACAATGCCAGCTGTGAAACTGTTGAGCAAAACCACGCTGAAAGGTTAGCTGGCCAGATATGTCTGAAAAGATTTATCTCATGCACACTTAAAATGATATAATTGTTATCTGTCCACTTGGCTCTTTGCTGTCGATGAACTCTGTGGGAATAATCAGAGGGTAATGTAGTTTTTTGTTATAATGCTGAAGAATGTTTCCAACCGCAGTCCAACCACAAAATCAAAATGTGGAATTGATTTTCGTGGAATAACAAAGGATGGATTTGTGGATGGATGGACAGACAGGCAGACATGAGGAGACAGATGGGCAGATTGATACTGTTGGAATGATGATGGAGAAAAAGCCTGGTGAACAAAATCGAACCTGTCATCTGTCTTTTAAACATACACTTGACTCGTGTTGGTCCACATGACTCACGGCAACACTGCCAGGTTTTTATGCCTCTTGGCATCATAAAGTTATCGCCTCTTATTATTATACACTCTGCTGATAAATATGTCTTATTCAAGATAGTTAATGTCCCAGCATGATGACAAAATACGAAATGATTAACAAACAGTTTACATGTTGATTTCCTGATGAACTCAAGGCACATATGGTGGATTCAAACGATTTGGAAACAGTTGCAACAGCTGTTCTTAGAGGCCCAGTGTTAATGATTTAGAGGGATTTAGGACGATCAATTGATAGAAATGAATTATATTATTAATAATTACGTTTTCTGTAGTGTATAATCACCTAAAAGAGAAAATCTTTGTGTTTTCATTACCGTAGAATGAGCCTTTTATATCTACATTGAGAGCAGGTCCTCTTCCACAAAGTCCGCCATGTTTCTACAGTTGCTTCAAACGAAGTGGGAGGGTGAGACGAGTACTGATAAATCTTTCACACTGGACCTTTAAGCTCAAGCTGAGACTAGTTACTAACACAACTTAACTATTAGTGCTATAGTAACTGCCAGGCTATAGCACTGACAAAGCTAAAGTTAGCTTGCTACTATATTACAGATGAACCATTTAAGTTGAAGAATAGAATAGATATTTGAACATGGTTGAGAATAATATGGATGAGTAGTAGATCTATTGTACCAGGTCATGTCCACTGACTGTTTGTCCACGAAGTGGCATCTGATATTGGAGTCCTTAAGTTGATGTCTCCCCTTCCTGTCAGTGTCTTTATTCTGGCACAACATGCTGAATTTGTTTAAAGTGTCTTTCTTACTACCTACTTCTGATAGTCAGCTATAGTCCTGTTACAGTCCTTGTGTTGCATTCACAGAAGGTAAATCTTGTCTCTCCTGTAATGGAAAGACGTGGTTGTGAGTACAGTCCTGGTGTGTACCTCAGCAGCTGTAATGTTTTATTGTATAGAAATCCCCTGATAAAAAAGAAGGAGGTCAGCTGTTCCACTGATCCACACGGCAGATGTCCCATTTCTCAAACTGATACAAGTTGCCTTAGGTTTCTTCTGTTTCTTCTGCATGCCGTGTGATCGACTCTCCAGCTTAAGTGTCTTCAGTTGCACCCATTACTGTTGGCAGGTAGAGAAACAGAAGCAATCTCACATTGGCTCTGAGTTGGTACCATGATCACTTACCACATTGTCCCAGGCCAACAAATGACTCAAAAAGTAGTGTCTGATCTTCTCTCTGGTTCCCCCTGACTGAGAGCGTATTCTCATTTGCTGAGTTACTGTTTCAAATTAACATTACAATCACATTATTACAAAAAGAGAAAACAAAACACACCCCATATAGAGTCAGACCTACAAATAGACACAACTGAAGCTTTGCTTTGTTCTCAGGGTTGTGTAATCTTGCAAACCAGATGGAGTTCTCTTTAAATGACTCAACGTCATTTCTTGTAAACATGTTTCTGTTTATTCTCACATCACAGCTCCGGCCCTGTCCTCACCTGGAGCAGGACGTCCTGAGTGACTGTCTGTCCATGCAGCACCTCCAGAGCTCCAGCTCCTCGCAGCACCTCTACAACGGCAAAGATGGACGCTCACCTGGACTGGGCCAAGACATCTTCACAGGTGCACACAGGACGCTGCTCTGTCATCTAACACCCTGATAATGTAATCTCTTACCACTGAGTAATCTAATACCTCTGTCAGCAACAACAACTCAGGACTCGGCTCTCTCTTTCAGTATGCTTCCCATGTGTTATTTTTCCAATTAAATGATTGTTAGAGATAGATTTGCAACTTTTAATAACAACAGAAAAACAAATCAATTGGGGAATTAGATGAATCATTTATTATTATTACCAGAAGTCTTCATCAGCTGGTAGCCATCGGTCCTGTGTCAGCTGTGTCCCTCCCCCGGTCCCTCATAATAGCTTTTTTTTTTTTTTACATGTTATTATGTTGTTGTTGTTTTTTTGCAGAGTATTTGTTATAATTCCTTCAGAGAAATTACAAAGATTCAGTACAATGCAACTCAGAGGGACCTCATATCATAGTACTTGTTGTAGCACTTACGTACAATTTCTTGAAACTGTTATTTTCTGACATTTCCAAGAAAAACATTTTAGTCTCCACATCCAACTCTCTGACGTCTAATTACCTGCCTCCTTTTGACCTTGGGAACGGTGAAGAAACAGACTTTTCCTGGAAAATTAATGTGTCCCCAAGTTATATTTTTGTCTCAGATTTTGGAAACTCTCCTGCTCTCCTTTTCCAAAGGACACTTAGCTTATATTTATTTTGCTGGCCATAACTTAAAACTGGTCATATTGAGCTGGTTTGAAGTAACTATCTTAGTATCAAGTGTTTAAAGGGTAACTCCACAATTTTTACACATTAAAGTGGGGAGTACTACTACATATGTGGAAAGAGTAAGCTGCATATAATCTAATAAATCACCTCCAGAGATGCACTCAGTGACAAAGTTGCATTCTGGGTAATGTAGGTTGTGAAAAGGAGTTCTGTGCTGATAATTTTCCGACTGTTGTCTCTCCTTTGTTTATGATTTAAGAATGGGTTAGAAAAAAGGTTATTCTTGGGATAAGTTTCTTAAATATTGTTTTCATCTGATCTGTGAAGCAGGAGGTGAAAAAGGTTTTGCCTGGGATTTTTTTTCTAAACTACTTATCTGTGGGAAAAAAACAGGTGAAAAAAGTTTTAATGTGAGAACATTTTCAATCTGTGTCACACAGATGGGAAAACAATTTAGATCAGACTTAAAAAATTGGACATTGGTTTATTTTTCGTACTTGCCTCTAACGACTTCCATATATACATTTTTTATATTTTAAACACCACAAATCTAACTTAAAAGTTTCTCACGACACCTTTCTTAAAACATAATAGAACATAAGTCAATTATGGCATAGATTCTTAAAATAAACACATTTTAATGAGTAATACCTCACACGTGCAATACAACCTGTCATGTGACACTGGTAGTAGCATCATTCTCTGTGCTTGAGCAATTCCCAGTGTGAATGCAAGAGACTGGCCGTGTCTCAAAATATTGATGGCCAGGGAGTATTTGTTCCAAAACAGAAGAACGGGCCAGCAAGTGAGGTCTGACCGCCAGAAATCCCAACACCTGGCAAAGCAATCACCAAGTCATTGGTGGTAATCAACAGCCATGTCGACATTCCTGCAGATGTATTATGGTAATTTTGTGCTTTCAGGCAGTAAAAATCAAACATATGGCGCCTTTGGTCAAACATAAACAAATTACACCACCATAATTTGTCTTTAATTGCTTATACACATTTTATATCAACATTTTAGCTGTTGGACTGCACTTGGACGTTTAAGTTTAGAAGGAAGTGTTACGACCTTGCACTTTTGTTTGTTTGGTTTTTACCTCATAACCATATCATGTTAAACTGTCATCTTGTCATGCAAAGACTGCAAAAACCATTACCAACAGCAACAGACAGAAACTTTTATTCATCACATGTGGCCTTTAAACTTCCATTTTCCTAATTGATGAATTTGACCGT
This sequence comes from Lagodon rhomboides, assembly GCA_039737535.1. Classification (NCBI taxonomy): domain Eukaryota; kingdom Metazoa; phylum Chordata; class Actinopteri; order Spariformes; family Sparidae; genus Lagodon; species Lagodon rhomboides. Next base: position 12,579,238 of record CM077789.1, on the reverse strand, counting down.
CGCCAAATGTCAACACAACTTTGCATTGGGAACACGAGAGATAGAAATGAATCAGTTTAACAATCTTAAAGACAAGAGAGTTGCCCCGCAGCTTCCTCAGTTTATGGACACATCTGTCCTTGTTTTCTGCCTGTACCCCGTCCAGACTCCCCATCGCTTTCTGTTGTTGTTGCTGGAACTCCAGCACACCGTTGACGACTGTGAACGCTCAACTTGTCTTTGAATGTCGAACCAGGCCTCAGAGTCTTGGCTTCTCCCCCTCTGCCTCCCTCTGTTTCTGAGTGGACGTTTCTTGCTCTCTTGTTTTAAATGTCTTAAAGCCCGGAGGAGCTCTCTCGCGAGCCAATGCCAAGTCATTCAGAGATGCGGTGTTATTCGAGGCCAGCAAAGATGTTGCAGGTTGGCATGCAGGATCTCCATTTACATGAGTTCCACTTTGTTCCCGAGCCAATAGGATGCATGGAAGAGGTGGGGCAAAGTGGGCAGCCATCCCATCATTAACACTTGTGGAGCAGAAAATGAGTCATGCTTCCAGTCAGAGCTCAACTTGTTTTCCTGTTCGCCTCTTATAAGTCTGCTCTTATTCACATGGCTGCAGCGAGACTTACGAGAAGCCCCTCTCTGTTTTATAGAGCATAATTAGGGTGTTCGCTGATTAACCAGAGGAAGGACTCATCATCGTTTTACATGCTCCTGCTGTTATGCTGAATGGCTGATATACCCTACATCTCCCTCTCACACAGAGCTTTCTTCCTGAACTTGACCAGAGCCAATCCACAACATGTCCACAACATAATCCTCTACTAACCCTTAAAGAGTGCCACCAGATCCCCCCCCCCCCTTTCTCCCTCCACAAGGAACTAGCGATGAAATTGAGGCAATCACAGCCATTATTTGTCGACTGTTTTGCCGGTCTGGTAGCAGATGTTGGGGCTAAAGGGGAAAACATTTAGGGGTCTGTGATTGATGATTTGGGGGTAATGAATCAAGCTTGTAACCATTTCAGAGTCCTGTCAGATCAGGCCTCGGCATGCTTCCACTTGAGAACAGCTGGACCCGCAAACGGCAAAACCAGGAGCACCGATCTTTTCTCCTCCTTTCATCTCCTCCTGTCTCCTCTGCTCGTCGCTGGTTAACTGCCCCAGACAGTCCTCGCGGATGCTGGGAAAGAAATCAGCAGATAAACGGAGGGGAAGATGGCGAGAGCAGATTTATTGTGTTGGGAGAACAAGTGGAGATCAAGTATAACTTCTTACTAAGATTCACTGTCTACAATGTCTAGTTCTTGACTGAATATTTAGAATTCACTATGATTTGCCACGAGTCTCTCCCTGGAGCAACATTTTCGCATATAAATGGTGGAAACTTGTCAAGGGAACTGATGGAAAGGTCAGATTTAGTACAGCAGATTTGTCGACTGATATGTCCAAGTGCGGCTCCCAAGACTGGCAGACATGCGCAATGTGGTGACAAATTAACAGGGATTTCCTGGAGAAATGTAGTCCAGCAAATATGGCTGAACACTCGCTGCTTCCAGCTTCTGAATGAAAATATATCTACTGATTTTCAGTTTAATATGACAGCAAAATGAGTACCTTTGGGTTTTCAGCTACTGGTCAGACAATGAGGACATTTTACAACATCATCTTGGGAACTTATGAACTTGTGATAGGCTTTTTCCACTGAAAAATAACCTGATAATACATAAACAATGACTGTAAATTGCAGCCCTGGTTTGCAGTGCATCCTGAGTCCACAGATTGCAACAATCAAACAAAAGTTGGCAACATGCATCTGGCTCCGGTAGAAAATGCAACCCCCCAGCAGACCACTGTGTCATCAAAATGTTAATCAAATATGATTTAGAAATACTCGATGATTGAAAAGTAAAAGATCAATTGGACATTTATGTTTAAGCTAACAAAAATGAACTATTCCGTACAGCATGAATGCAGACCTGAACATGCAGAAGTACATCACATATACGCGTACACGTGCTCACATAACCATAACCATGAGTGTCAGCATGCAGAAACACACACACACACACACACACACACACACACAAAACAGAGGTTATCCATTAACTTTTTCCCCCTTTTAAATGTCCTACTGTTTAAAGTCACTGTACAAACATGTGTAACGTTTTAGTTTATTATTGTGTATTAAGAACAAACAGCTAAAAAGGACAAACAAGGCCAATCCCTGTGGCAGCACAAACAATGTACCCTAAATTACAAACAGCTCAAACACAGAATTTCATTTCACAGAGCTCTCTGATTGGATGAAGGTTGTCAAAACAAAATCCCGTTGCCATGAAATGGCTTTTAATTTGTTCAAAGGAAAAATGGAGCGCGGGGCCCTTGGGTTTATTTGGCACGTTTACTGAATTAGCTTTGTTTGTCTTTCAGGCCTGTACACTGGCTCCAGCACCCCCCATCACAGCGCCTCCGTGGAGCTCCTCTCCGCGACCCCAAACCCCACCCCCTCCACCTCCGCCACTGACCTGCCCTCCCGACAACACAGACTGGACCGGGACCTCAGCAGCCCTCACCATCTGTCCCCACTGGCTGCCATGGATGGCCCAAGAGACGGGTGAGTCCACCGTGGGTGTTTCACATGGATGTATTCAGCTGTGGCTATGTGTCATACTCACTCTGACACTCAAGGTCACTGTGGAGGGAGGCGAAATCATGAATGTGCCAGAAGGGTGGGAAATATAAACATTAAATCTGGTAAAAGTGTACATTTTCCTGATTAAGGAGAGGAAAATTCTATGAACAACACTCATGTAGTTCTTTGTCACAACCTTGTCAAATGACCAAAACTTCGTCTCAGTGAACTCAAATACATAAAGTCATGTTAGGTCAAACTTTTTCTAGCTGAAGTCATGAAACTTGGATTGAGATGAACAAGAGCAACATCTAAACAAAACAGAAATCACCGCAGATGACAATAAATGTACCACTTTTAAACATTAACATGTAAGTATCCCCATAACTACATACCCACGCAGGTCAGATGAACTTTCTTCCTCCTTTAATCACACTGATAGTATTATGATCCTCGCACTGTGTTTCCATTGTTTTTCATCTATTTATCAAGGCAGAACCGCAGGGCGAACCCACTTAGATCATGTTAGCTTAAGGCTCTCGGTCCTGCTGACAAACCTATTTGGCCGTCTCTCTGGAAACAAACTCAAGTCCACAACCACTAAGACATCCCTGGTGGGAAGTGGGGCCGTGCTGGTCACCACAGGGTCAACGTGACACATCACCGGCTCTATTTCTGGCACTGTGATCAGTGTTCATAAGGTCCCATATCTCCACTGGATACGACAGCATCAGCACAGTGACCAAACGGCTTGGCCGGACATGATTCACACTTTAATGAGGGTAAACTGTCGAAGCAGCGTGATAGGATCATCGTTTCGTATTGACGTTGTGAGGTGTTTTATCCTCAAATTCTCTATGAAAACAGAAAACATTACCAAACATTCATGTTGTGCAAATCTGTTGCCATCCATGATTTACAGACCATCATAAACTGTGTTAGACACTTGATTTGTTGAGGGATCATATAACAGATACAAACAATGTACTGCATTAGATCATTAAAAGAAGAGGCATCTGCCAGATCATTATGTAAAGTCCAACTGGGCATACTTTTAAAGAGAAGACTATTAAACTGAAGACAATTCAGTGTTATTTAGTAAGTGTGCCAGTAGCCTATTGTTACATGTGACATCTTTGGCAATGGCGTAAACCAGTTTCTTTTCAGTCCTGTTTTAAATTTAAAGAAAACATTAATTGACTGTAATGAAAATAAATGAATTATTGTACAAAAGCTCTGTCAGTAGATACCACAAAGTATTCACAAACCTGCGGCTCTTTGAAGAGCAGTTGTCTTGCTCAAGGACACTTCAGCAGGACTGGACAACGCTTTTCATGCATCTGTGTTGTTTTTTTCCATGTGTGTGTGTGTGTATGTGCGTGCGTGTGAGGGGCACAGCATGTTTCCTATTAGTGCTGATGATTTCCCCAGAGAGCCAGCGGAGCAGAGTTGCAGAGGCCGAGTGTCGTCAGGAGGCACAGTGTGCACTGTACTAAACAATGTGCCGAAACCAGGGAGGTAGAGAAAGAAAACAAGTCTTTTACAGTTTAATAACATTGAGAAAGAGTGGATGGAATCAGGCATCATAAGCCCTGTGTAACAAAAGTGATCGTGTTACGTAAACATGCTTTCTTTTAACTCTGTGGTCTGCTCTTTGGGTGTCTGTGTGTGTATATACACTTTTATGAGAGTATACACAGCACAGGCCTATGACAGAATGAGGTTTGATGGCTTTCTTACTCTCAGGGCCGTGCATGCATTCGTACTCGTGTGTGTCTCCGTGTGTGGGAGTGTGTGTGAGTGAGAGGAGTTTACATATAGTAATCCAGGAAACACACATGATTGCATGTGATTGGGGTGTGAGGCACAGCAGACGTCCAGCACAAACAGTGCAGCGGGCCGGCGCGGCGAAAGCGCCTGGATGTAAACGTCCGAGCGCCGCTCAGAAACGTCAGGTCGCCCTGGAAGCATCTGGAAGGTGATGTGTTGTTTCAAGCCTTGAAAGCAGGAGGAGAACGCTGTTGAAATTACCTTGCGGTTTCAGTGCCTCTCTCTCGCACCGGCGTGCACAATTACCGGCTCGAGGAGAGAAATGGAAAGTGAAAGGACCTGAGTACGGGATGCTGTAAGAGCGGTTGCACTGGCAGGGTGACATATTGGATGTGAGATGTGGGCTCGTTCTTTTGGGCGCTTGATGAGGAACATCTGAGCATTGTGTGTGTGTGTGCGTGTGTGTGTGGTTAGCGGTGCTTACACATGTAACGTAAGAGTCCATCATGCCATAAAAGTAATCTCCTGTGTTCACGTATGTATTTCCCACCTTAAGCTCCTACATTCTTCTGACGTGATGACAAAGCGGCATTAAAATTGCAGCAATTTCCAAATTTGCAGATTTCATCAAATCAAGATGCTTGACCTAAAAACACTCACAAGTGCACACACACATACACACACACACACACACACACACACACCTATCTGTTCATCACAGTGTGGACGGAGGGTGGGGTAGAGGAGTCAAAAAGCGAGTTTGTGGCAGAGACCTACAGAGCACCTCGCCGGGCATGAAATGTCTACTCACATTTGCCTGAAGATGGAGCATTTGATTTACATGTTTAAAGCCTTGAGTATACAGACTGCTGCCAAAGTCAATATCAGCGCCGCACTTGTTTTTCCCAAACGGTTTAGCAGGACATTAAACATTTTGACAAAATTATCAAACTAACCTGCCTCTAGTGTGGCAGCCTCTGACCTCATAGCTAAATGTGTTGACTCTGGCTCAGATGTGCCATTTAGACTCTTTTGACTTTGTATATACCAGTGTCATTTTTCTGAAGCTAATATTAAAATATGCCAGTTAAAATACATTTAGTGATCGGCGTGGCACGAGTGCATGTGAGCGTGTGAGCCTCTCTCTCATAGTGATGGCTGTTCTACCATGGCGGCCTGTGCTCACGGAGAGATGGGTGGTTAATGTTGTCATTCACTGCTTGAGCCATATGTGGTTATATAATTGTGGAGGGGAGAGTCTCCCGCCTTCACCTGCGTATTGATATTAGAGCCCCTCTGCAAATATTGGTGCGAGGTGGTTTGATACCTCAGCAGTGATTGACACGGGCTAATTGAGTTAGAGTGGCGGCAGAGACGGCACAGAGCTACATTAAGAGTTCCTGCTCTGAAGGGGGACGTTCACGGCTCGCAACTCGACACCGTCTGTCTTCCAGACATTATCATTGTACAAATGATCCAGAAAATGAGTGTCAATCTCAGAGCCCAAACAAAAACATTTTTGAGGTAGTTGCTCATGGCAGCATGTGGTCAGTCACTCATTTTGTGGTGCTCGGTTGTAAAATGTTCAGCCTTCAATTAGCCCGTCTACACAAACGGTTAACGCACAGAAAAGATTCACATGATTTACTGTCAATATTCCTCCAAGACAGATGGTGATTAAGGACGGATCCTGTGTGTTTAGGGCAGTTATCTCTCCCGAGCCCTGGCTGTGCTCTTCACACTGGGGCCTGCAGGGCTGGCTTAGCTTTAGCTTAGCTTTAGCCTGGATGCTGTAGTCGGTCTCTCAAGCACTGCATTAGCTTGCTAACCAGAACCAGAAGTGTTCCCACCAGTCCGCGCCAAAGAAGCCCCTGTCATCCATCAGAGGGGCTTAATACTTGGCTACAAAGGGGGGAGATGAGAAGGGAGGTGGAGGGTGTTTGTTGAGAGCGAAGGGTCTGTGGAGGACAGGGTCTGATCCTCGCTCCCTGGTGGGACAGTTAGCTACAGGTGAAGGAAGACGAACGAGGAGCAGAGCAGGACTGCTCATGAATCTTCCTTCTATCCCATCACGCCTCAGTACAAAGAGGCAGGAGTCCAAGCGCAGCTTCTCTTTAACACAACAAGAGTACATCAACTTGGGAGCAATGTTTCTGGATCATAGTTGTAGTTGATGTACAAACACACATGCCTGAATACAAGTCATCCTGTCTGGGCTTCAGGGTCCAGTTTAGGTTGGAAGTCCTTTTCATCTTTCTGTTGAAGCTTTACTGAGATCAAAGTTTAGTCATAAACAAATTCCATTCCCACAATGACGTCAACTTGCCCTTATTACTCACAGAAAAAGTCACTCGAGCGGGTGAGGTCTCATTAAACATCTAGCTCATCACTGTAAAAATGTCCGTATTAACATCATCTCCTGAAACCATCTTCACGCAGTTGAGGTCACATGCTCTAGTAGACAGCACACAAGGGTATTTTAGCTATCTGTCCACACTCTCCCCAACCTCCTCAACCTTCCTAATATTTCTTAAATCGAGTCCATCAATCTGATAGCCTCACCTTATAATCCCCTCGAGTCTACCTTCAGGAATCAACGGGTCACCGGTCAGATCACTCTCTCACTGCAGTGGGACAGAAGTGGGTGGGCTGGCTGGAAAAAAACAGGATGGTCAGTGAAGATGAATATCAGGAGAGAGATTAATGCTGCATATGAAAGATTCCCCTCATACCTCGAGCCTGAGTAGCCAACACGCTAGAAACCAGCGAGAGCAGGGCCGGGGGCAGCTGGCAGTGATTAGCTTATGATTCACTTTAGCTGCACATAGAGGCAGCTTGTAAAAATATGAACAGTATAACTGTTTCCTGAGTTTGTGCTGACAGCAGCTCCTGGGGGAATGCTGCTCTCTGCAGGAACACATGGCCACGCACTGGGCCCGTGCCAACCCGTGGATTAGCCACACTCGCTAACAGCTAACTTCTCCAGAGTTGGACTAACACAAGGTGCATCACAAGCTTCCTTGACTTTGTAGAGGTACACATGGAGGTCAAGTGCATTCCATTTACAGTTAAACACTTACATTTGATACCCATATGAACATGATGATGAGGAAAAAAGCATGCAGAGCGAAAAACCTCCTATTTAGAATAATTCCCCGACCAGCTGACATCAATCTTATCACCTGAATCTGTTGAGTCAAGTAGCTGATCCTGCAGCACAGGAGCAGTGACAGAGGAAGTATTTAGATCTTTGGCATACCAGCAATACCACACAATGAAAATACCCATTTACAAGTAAAGGCTCTGTGTTCATACTTTTACTTGAGTAATTAAACCTATTTTCAGAAAAAATGGCCCCTCTCTGTGTGATTGAAATATTTGTATTGATGTACTGTAGCTGGTTGAAGTGCAGATGATTTTAATACTTTATGTAACTTCGGGTAGTTTAGTCTTTAAATGTGTAAAATGTGGCCATTTATTTTAAAAAATTTAAAAAATAAAGTAATATCATCAACACAATGTAAAGAAACAGCAGTGTTGACGTTATGTCAAATGTCAATGACGCTGTATTGTGTTGCAGTGATATCTACTGAAGTTAGCATGCTAACTAGCTAGTCCCAGCCCATCCTGTGTCATAGTACCACTTTGTACCACAAGAGGCAATAGTTTCTCTCTTTCACCGAACAAAGACGAGTTAATTGCTTCGTTAATTCATCAAAAAACACACTTGATTCAAAGACGACATGGTTTGGTCAAAAAAATCTCCTCAATTCACCTCTACAGGCCGTTTTCATAGCCAAACATAGCTACAGCAAAGAGTAGCAGGTCCAGTATAGTGAGTACCCAGATAGCAAAATTGTAACAGACAGATTAAATAAGTGCATACTTCCTACTTCTTTTCGGGCATGTCAGTGCTTGTTAATGAAATATACTTTGGAAAATGCTTTTCATTTTATCTGCTTATTTGTTGAACAAGTTGAACTTGTTTTGCTTTGACATGTCTGAAATACAATTTTCATTCATTCATTAATTCTTTTATCTGGCCCACGTACTGCACGGAATGATGACACTTCGTATGTAGACCGGATAAATGTGTCTGTTGTGGGCGAATCTGGGCCACAACAGTTTTGCTAAAAAAGCGGTGTTGCTGCCCCCTGTAGTTTTGGAGCTGCCTTAAAAATCTGGTCATTTCCTACAAATGACACCTTTAAGAATACATCACATTTTATGAGCTTTCAAATAACTTAATGTCATAAAAAGGTTAATGTTTCCTTCTGAAATGTAGTAGAATATAAAATGTACTAAGTTACTGGTGGTTAGTATAATGGAAATCCCAGAATCATATGACCACTGAAATGCTTGTGCATCATATTTTTGAACTTTCAGGGGATCCATTTATACGTTTATGAGGCAGACAAACAGACAGAAGACACACAGGAGAGAAACTTAAGTTCTCTTATTGAGTTAATAAAAAGAGTACGCCAAAATATATTTTTTATTCACAGTTTTATGATAATCTCTATCGATAAAGACAGACACACTTCGAGCCTGAAGCTATGTCCCTCAGCTAGATAAAATGTAAAATAAATTCAGCACTGGCAGGAACTTCTTCACAGCTTCGTTTACCATCTCCCTTCATCAGCCCCCCTCTGACCTGCACAAAGCCACTGCCAGGCCGGCTACTGAGTGCTGGGTGGGACGTCCCCACACGCAGGCGGCAGTAGGTCATACGGTCGGCTCCAGCCTGGCCAGCAGCGAGCAGTCATCTGAGGGCTCGGCTGCCTCCAGCAACACTCTGTCATCACGTCCGTATAGCGCTTAGTGCAAACCATATGCGTCCACGGCACAGCAGCACATAGTAACACAGCAGCAGTTTATGTGTTGGCATTCCTGATGTGCACTCATGAGAGGGTACTAAGTAGCTGTTGAATATTTTAAAAAGCTCTGCAGGTCTGTTGGCTATCAGTCTGGATTTGGACCAGATTGCTGTTTCATTAAGTTAATGTCAAGTGTACAACATGAAGTCGTTAAATCGCTGGTCATTTTGAGTTTCTTGTTAACTTCCACATTCAACATTTAAGTGGCTGAATAAATACCAGACGTGGCTCTCCCTGCTCCTGGTTGACTTTATTAAAGTGATCTTATGAAGGCGGAACGAGAAGCACATTAGATATGTCTCACTTAGCATAAAGACTGGAAACAGCTACCAAATACACCTACCAGCTCCTCTAAACACATAATATCTTTTTTATTTGTTTTTGTATAGGTTGAATAAACAACACTGTTTAAAGAGCATCAGATAGTCCCTCCAGGATTTCTCTGGCTGTTCTTGTGAGGTGTTTTTGCAATGAAATTGTGTGAGCAAGAGAAAATCGGAAAAATAGTAGTGATCTTTAATTTGTATAATCACACACACGTCCTCAATCCCTGATTTCATTACAAATTTTGAGATTTTTTTATTTTTAAACAATTTTCTCTATCACACGCTTTGTCCGGCAAACGCATAAGAATGCCTCCGTCCCTTTGTGATGCACGTAAACGTAACCACTCACCATGCATATTTTTTCAGCACATAAATCTGCATCTGTCAGGGTGATTTGTCTGTTGTCCATGTGTTGCTGTAGGTTTGTTTTGCGGTACAGAAGTGTTTGTCAAACTGTGACTCATTGTCCACCACAGCCTTGAACGTAGTTCGAGACCACATTAGCATTCCGCTTTTGTGCAGAACATCAGAGATTCGCCTAGCTTGGTCTAGTAATTTTTGTTGGTGGATGTGAGACGTTCGTGTCCAACATGTCTGCATCTTCACGAAAAGTGATTAGACAAAATTCTAGTTCTAGCAGAATTTATGGAGATTGGTTGAATTTGTGTCGCGACTGTTGTTGTTTGCGATCACAACTTCCTTGAGGATCTGATTAGAGTTATCTTTTGTTATCTTCTGACAGAACGAGGTTAGCTGGTTTCCCCTGCTTCCAGTCTTTGTGCTAAGCTAAGTTAACAATATCCTGACTCTAGCTTCACACTGATCGTGACCGTGGTCTGACTTTTCTCTCTGCAAGAAATCAAATAAGAGTCGTCCTGTAAAATTTCAAACTATTCCTTTAAAGTGATTTCAAGTCAGACTTCCGTGATAATGGAAAAGTGACTCAGGCACTCAAAGTATTTCACCCGAGACAGACATGTAAACTGAGGAGGTTTTTCACATTTCCGCTAATGTTTGCCCAACTTTGATGATGTTGAGGTGGAATTCCCCTTAAAGTGCGTGATGTAACCCTCCAAATATTTAGAAATCCCTTGATGTGCAGACTTAACAGCGAAGACTAAATTAAAAATAAAAAAAAACGGCATACTTTTCATGTTAGATGATATGATGTTATACAGAACGTGGTCTCAGCTGCTGATGACAGCTTCTGCACAAACTCACTGAAGCTGCAAAGAGCAGCATTTCGTTCTGCGAGTTTTACAGGGTGAACAAGTTTAACTGTGACACTAAATGGGGGGATTACCTTCAAGCGGTTTGATCGTAATATTTCACCATTCGCCTTGACTTCTTTGATCTCCAGATTGTGGTTTTCCCAGCGCACAGTGTGACTCGGCAGTACGCGAGTTTGAGATTATGTCTCTATTTTCTAGTTTTGAGGCTGTTGTATTGAATTTTTTATATAAATGATCAATATCCACAAAAGTAATCTGATGTGGAAAACTCGGCTGTTCTCCGCAGAGTCACAAACATGTCATCTTAATATTTCTCTTTCTCAAAAGTCATGAATGTAAACACTATTGTGCTTTCTTCTCTCTGGGCCACAAAGCCCGGGGTTACTGCAGTGGTGGGCAGTGTGTGTGTGTGTGTGTGTGTGTGTGTGTGTGGATGGGGTGGGGGTGGGTTGGTTTCACTTGAATGCACACTCTGCTGTTTGTTGACTTAAGATCATAATATGTGGTAGGAGGACGATTACGTGTGGGGAGCCCGAGTTTCCACACGCCTGGAATGTTTCTTCTTCTGTGTGTTTAGGATCACTAACTGCTCCGCTGGGTTTGTCGGATCATGTGGTTAGCTGGCCGGCATGTTGCTCCGACTTCGATTGGGATGTCACAATGCATGAAGCATTTTTATTGAGAAATTACAAAAAATTGCCGAGAGAGGGGTCTGAATACTTGATCGAGAGGCTCGCTCAACTTTTCTTTGTCTCCCTGCAGAGTGTCGGGTACCCTCCTGTCCCCGGGGATGAAGGGAACGGGGACGCCTCCTCCTCCTCCTCCGTCTCTGGAGAAACAGCATGTCCACCATCAACACAAGCCCTACTCTCACTATCACCACCATCAGCCTGCTAATGACGGTAGGACAGACCCAAAGACATCTGGCTGAATCAGGAAATCTGTCTCAACTTGAATTTTTAAAATGTTCTGTTGGCGTTTCTATTTAACGTTCTGAAACGTATCCTGTTGCAGGTGTAACTTCTATATAACTTCCTATAAGAGAATCCGTGGTGTCAGATCACTTGAATACACATAGGAACACCCGTGTACTTTTTTAAACTCACTGTAGCCGTAGACCCACATGAAAGGCCTCAAAGAGAGGAAGTTGTCTCTTAGAGCAGCCATACTGCCCTGTGGCTCTGTCAGACCATTTTCAGGACAGAAAGAGATTAGAGTCGTAGAGACAGAGTGGGGAAAACCACATGCCGGAAGCCTTTTTCCTGCGCTGAATTAGCCAACAAAATGCTGGCTCGTGTACTCAGCTGTCTCTCAGCGCCCTAACATGGCAGGCTCAGCTGTCACTCCCGAGCTTTTTTTCCTAATGCCTTAAACACTGTTTTCCCTGTAAAGATCCACACATGGACGTCTCTCTAACCACGCTGCGGTCGGGGAGTTGCGTAAAAGCGCTCCAGGAAAGGCTGCTTTCCCATTATCGTGACTCCTGCGGTCGATCCCGAGTACAAACTGAGACGATGGGGACAAATGTTACATACTATGGGGCTGGCCCAGTTAGAATGAGCACAAATATAGCATTGTCATAATTTGAGATCCACATCGAGTTTCAGCCGGATGGAGCAGACGCTCGCTGACCTTGGAGACAATCACCCGTGCAGGCTGGTAGCAGTTGATCAAGTCTGGTTTCTATTTTTCTTCTCTGTTCCTCCTCTCCGCTCCCCTGCATCCTCCTTCATTTCCTAGAATACCAAGGCAGTTTTCAGAGCTGCTTCCATTTCGGAGACTCCTACAGGATGGAGCAGGCGGTCGGTGGCGTCCACGTCCCAGGAGATTCTCACGCCTACACTTCCCATCAGCACAATGGCTTCCACATGTCGACTAGCAACACTGGCAACGCAGGTGAGGACAGTTTACCTTAGAGCCTATATGCCAGACTCATCACAAATGATTGATTTCACGACAAACTGCTCATTATCTTGTCCGTTCCAGGCTTCAGCTTGACCCAGGATTTGCAGGGCGGCGCGGGGTGCCAGTTCTCCTCCAGCCCAGAGGAGAGCGTTTTCTTCCAGGTGGGCAGCTTCGACCGCAGCCTGAACCACATGTCCTCCATTTACACAGAGACATAGAGGCACACTGGAGCAGGGCACGCTTCACCACACCTACTTTACCACACAGCAGTCCAACTCTCTCCACAGCCATCTTGTCACACTTGGATCGCCTCTTCCCTACTTACTGATTCCTTTTTTTTTTTCCACATAGCAAATCACAATCATTTAGAGCTCATTATGACCTACTTAGCTGCCAGATGGATGGTAAACGGGCAAGATGAGACGGACATTAAAAAGTCTCGAGTCAGTCAGTTTAGATGACTAAGATGTGCTGCTGAGCTGACACTATCTGCACCGTATGATACAAATGACTTGTTTCATAGTCCAAGTAGGTAACAAACAGTGGTTCCCAACCTGTTTCAATGACGTCTCATCACTGGTTGCAGACGTCTTCCAGCTGTAACCAGTTAACCAAAACTCGTTTGTAAACTAGAAAAACATAATTTGAGGTTTTTCCTGCTAATGTTTTCTGTTAAAATGTTTTCAGACATTTTTACTAATGAACTCATGCTTCGTTGTCACGATGAGTACCGTGCTGCTCAGCCCGCAAAAACACTTCTGTGGAAGAGAAGGGAGCTTTCTATTCTGACGAAACACCTAAAGAAGCGCCAAAAAAACAAAAAAGACCGAGATGATATGCCTTTGGCGAGTGGACACACAAGTGAAGCCTCAGCAGTACAGCCTTCTCGCATGAATAATTAAAAAATAGGACATGGAAACGTCACACGAGGTACAAGTGGCTATTATACTGTGCATTTTATTTAGCGGCACTGTTAAACTTGGAAACGTATCTAAATATTCCATTCACTACTCAAATACTGCATTTGTATTATGAAGTCGGTGTAGATGGATTTCGAGTTTGCAAGTACGTATTCTGACTTTGAGTGGCATTCAGTTGCACTTTCCGCAGTAGGAAGTCAGGAAACTTTAGCGTTCTAGTTGTCTGGAATGTAGCATAACAGTCAAGATATCTCAGCCTCTGCTGCGTCTATTTTGACGATTCTGTTTTTAATTTTCTTAATGACTTAATCACCCTGAGGGCCCTTTAATTGTGTTAATTAATTTAGAGTCGTCTTGTGACTGTGTGGGGGCCCCAAACCCTATGTTGGGAACCACTGGGTTAGAGAGACTTTCAATCCTGTAAACATTAAAAAATCTTCTGATTTTTCACTCATCTTAAATGAAGGAATGACACGAAGTCTCCTTTTCTTCTTGACAATGTAGCTGAAGAATTCCGATTTAAAAAGGATGGAAAGAAAAACACACGTGCCCTTCTGTCTTTTAAAGGCTCAGAATGACATTTATTGGCCAAGAGCTCATCATGTACAAAGACTATGACTCACACTGGTGCTAAGACGCTCACAGTACAATCAGATCAAGCTTCCACATGCCGGTTTTTTTTCTCAGTCTAAATATATACATTTCAGATGCTACAAATGAAATGCCCTCTCCCTCCTCTTCATGTTTTTTCTCTCTGATCTACATCTTTCAATCTATATTTTAGACTGAAGTGTAGAAAAGAATATATCATTTTGCCGTGTTTGTTGTAAAAGTGGAAAAAAAATGTGTTTGCATTTTCCATATTTTGTCGTTGTTTTTTTTGTTTCTTTTTGGATTTATCTCTGGAGGAGGGTCTCAACTCATTTATTCTGCAATAATGCAGAAAAAACCAACCTACTTTATTATTATAAAATGTATAAAATGTACAGTTTGTTTACAGCAATCATTTGAATGTTATGTCATTTCTCAATTTAAGAAATAAATAATTGAATGATCACACAATGTCTTTTTGGCACGTATTTAACACTGTATAGAAAATACAAAAACAAATGCAAAACAATATCATTGAGGTTGACTGTTTAACTGGCAGCTGGCAATAAGAAAACCCTGCAGATTGTGGGCATGTTGCTCCCTCTAGTGGACGCTGGTGAGCGCTGCGGGCGCCTCACTTCTGCTTCTTCTTGTTGAGGTAGCTCTGGTAATAGAAGTTACTGAAGAGGATGATGAGGGTGACGCAGTAACTGAACAGCAACATGTTCATGGAGTTGGGGAAGTCGCACTCGGTCAAAAGGTTGTTGCCCGTGTGCAGCAGGAAGAGCAGGAACTGCACCTGGAGAGCCGGCAGGGCAAGTTCAGATCACACAAGATAAAATATTCAACAAGTTCGTCTCTTACAGAGAGGAGACGCTCACCAGCTGCAGGGACGTCAGGTATTTCTTCCACCACAGGTACTTCTGCATGTGAGGGCCGAGGGCAGCCAGGCCGTAGTACGAGTACATCACAACATGGACGAAGGTGTTGACCAGGCCGTTGAAGAACGCTGCAGGATACGGATCAAACAGGGAAACGCAAAAACAATCAGAGTGGCATGAGGAAATAAAAGATGTAGAGAAACGACGATTCAGGTGTTGATAGCGAGAGAACTGAGGACACTGCAAATACTGAAAAATATCTCATTAGACTTAATATAAGACACAGTCAGCTTGAAAATACAATGTCAGTAAGATATAGGACGCTTGTTTTTAGACAATTCTCACTTACATAATGCAAGAAAGCAACGGCTTGTTTGTTTTTTAAACTTATTTTAAAGTGGAATTTTGTCCAGTGTATCAAAACTGGTACATGTTTTAGCTTTGAATAATATGTGTGTGTGTGTGGAGGCGGAAGACATTCAGTAAAACAATACACAGACACAGAGATTAATCTAGATATTACTTCAGTAATTTAGGTTTAGTTTCGGAGCATTTCAGTCACATTAAACATTGTTATTAAGCTTTTGTTATTTACATTTATAAAAAAAAAAATCTGTTTTTTTGATCATTTGTCAAATTACATAGTCCTGATTTTTTTTTTTCTGACTTCAACATCATCATACCATCACACCTCTCATCTCTTGTTAACAATAAGATGAATACTGAATATGCTTCTTTTGAAACTCGTTAGCTTAACAGCTGACTTACACTGTCCGCCGGCCACATACTTGATTCCCATCCACCAGTTGAAGATCATGGTGGCGTGGTGGTAAACATGAAGGAAAGTCACCTGACTGTCCTTCTTCCTCAGGATGAAGAACATCTGCTCATAACGGAGGAGAAAAGGAGACCGTTACACTTCAGAGGTCTCGCTATTACACCTCAAATTCTTTAACATCGAATGTCTTCATGTGTACTTGCCGTGTCACTGAGCTCTATAATCTTGGAGAAGAAAAACCACCAGCAGACTCTGGCCATCTGGAGGAGGGAAACCATGAGTTTTACATATTCTACTGTATGTTTTATTTTGAGAAGCGGTGGCAGAAACATCATTTGGTGAAATATGTAGCTTGTGACAGACCAAACACATGAAAGTTACCGAAGTATGAAGTGAGACATGCTTACCCTCATCGCCAGTGGACTGGTGCTGTAATCTACAGGCTGACAGAGTAAGCTGTAGTTTGAGAGCCAGGCCGAGACGAAGAACTGTGTGTAAATATTCAGAAGATTACTTCAAAGTGAAATGATACAGCAGTAAGAGACACAGTAAATCTGAATACTTCAGATCGGCCGATGTTAACACAGCGGAACAAACACACCTCGTAGCACATGTAGGCAGACAAGGCGACCATGGCGAAGTTGTAAACAATGAGGACGGCTTTGAGGTCAAACGGCTGTCTGTGTTTCATCAGGCGGGGGCCGGCCCAGACCGCACTGAGGTAGATCAGGAAGATGATTGCCACCGGGACGGGGGAGTAGACCAGCAGCCACGGGTCCGTCCTCTTGTCTGGAACACACAGAGCTCTGTGTCAGGGACTTCAAGGCATCATTTAGAAATAAGTCAGAAGGGACCCATTATCAACCTTCTTTTTTGTTATTTTTTTTCGTTCCTTCAGTGTTTTACAGGTTCTCGTGTGTGTAAAAGGTCTTGTAAGTTCAAAGTCCACGCCAACAGAAGCTCAACAGAACCCTCGGCAGTACCGCCGTTTATTACGCGACTTTGGGACATCACACTGCGTCACCATGTCACACATTTGCATAATTTTTAATTATTTTTTTGGCCTTTATATGGCTTTAATGATAGAACAGCTCAAGATATGACAGGAAACGGGATGAGTGAGAGGGGGAGTGACACGCAGCAAAGGGTCCCGGGGCCAGGACTCAAACCCGGGTCCGCTGCAGCGAGGACAAAGCCTCTGTACATGGGACGCCTGCTCTACCAACTGAGCTAAACTGCGCCCCAACATTTGCATAATTAGGTGAGGCTGAAAACATTACAGAGCCGACTGGAGACACGGCGAGCGCTGCTGGCTCAGGCGTGTGTGAGCTGACCAATCAGAGGAGACTTGGTATAGGAGGGTGCTGCTTAAAGTGACAGGAGCTAAAACAGAGCGTTTCACAGAACAGTACAAGAAAGCTGAGGTGGTTTTTTTTTTGAGCATCTGAGTTATACATTGTAAGATGACGTAAGCTTGTAAATGATTACCCCAAACTCTTATTCGCCGGCACAGGAAGAGTTCAGGTTTTTACAGTTTTGTCTGCAGTCTTATCAACATAAACCAGACCCTCAGTCAAAAAGCATTAAATGTTTAATAAATGAGTTTTTGTCTGATGAGTCTGGGCTCCTGCTCCTCCCCCTCCCGGCCTACGTATCCACCACTGTAACAAGATCATACCATTTGAGTTGTGTCATGGTGGTTCCTGCATGTGACAAGCCACAGAGCAGTCATTGTGAAGGCGGGCTGTGGAGCACATCTGTATCTCTCAACTCCCCCACACACACTGAACACACACAGCACAGGCTTGTCTTCACACACTGAGAATGTCTTAAACTAAATGCAACAGCAGAGCAACAAAAAAAAAAAAAAAACCCGACGCGAGACAAACTGTATATGAGATGTAAAAATCTTAATCATACCTCCATTGTCCACTATCCTCTGGTGCGCCGAGACGACACTTTGCCACAGAGAAGCCATCTGGCGGGAAATAAAGACAGTTATGATGACTAAACGCTCAAATCTTTCAGCATGTGAAGACGGAAGTCTACTCACCGAGGGTGTTTCAACACGATGGAGAACCTTTGGACGCAAGCCGGCAACTACTTATTAGCCAAGTTCAACATGCAGCAGCAGCAGCAGCAGCAGCACGCCCTGCGGACAGACCGGGTCCTCGTCCTCCGGAGGTGAATGAACGAGGACAGACAGCAGCGACCAGCCGCGACGCAAACAACCCGCAGCAGACTTTAAACCGCAGCTCGGGACACTAAATCAATCTGTGCAAAGAGCAGCTGCAGATACGGAGCACGCTTCCACCTGAGGAGGAAGTCACTGAGAAGGGTTGGATAACTTCCTGTTTTTCTTCGCTTTGGTTTGGAGAACTTTTTGTCTTCTTAGGGCGGACCGGCTGGTTGTTACGCGTTCCGTCACGGCAGGGGGCGCTGTTTCCTCCTGTAGTCTGACAGCGACTGTCATTAATACAGGATTCAACTTTTCATTCGTTTTGTGCCATTTTTATTATTATCATCATTGTGGTTTTATTATTACTATCATGCTTATTATTAATCAATATATATAATTGGTTGCTGAGTAGCACATAAGGATTAGACACTTTCTCGGTTTTGTTTTACAACCCTCTTGTAAAATTGATCAAAATGAATTAATCTTAAATCTCTTGTCCAATTGAAATTGAAATTGAATTGAAAGCAGTAATTAAAGACGAAGAGAATCTCGAGAGTAAACAAATGAATCAGAGCAGAAACAAGAAAATACGCTAATTAAAAGTATTTTTATACAAACGAGTTTGATTTTGATTTGAGAAGGATGAATCCACAGTTGTGGAGCCGTTACAGCAAATGTCCTACCACCTCCTGTCTGAAGCTTTGCCCTGGGCACTGACACCGCAGCTGGTCTGCAGATGTAAGCGAACAAAGTGAAGAGTTAAAAGATCATTAATATAAGAAGGAGCAAGGCCGACCAGTGAGATCACAGTAGACACAAGCAATACAATTTAAAAAACAATTCTTAAAAACCATGGAAACCAGTACAATGAGGCGAGAATTCGTCTCGTTGTGATATTTCTATAATAATACAATAATATAATTAATAATTATTTCTATTTATCTTTCTGTGCTCTGTAAAACCTTTTGTTAGTTCAGTGGTGAAAATGATCCTCAGTGCAGAAAACCCACTGATGGTGGACCCAGGACCTGGACTGAGATCCACAAAGTTCAGACATACTGTTGCACCAAACAGCTACAAGTATTCACGCACATAACACCAGTTGTCTGTCTCATTCTAAACACTAAAAAAGACTTCAACAAAGCTACGATACCTTCTCTTCAGGTGTAAAATGGATCTTTATTCTTGCTATAACCGGTGAAAGCTTCTCAGTCATTTAACACACCAGGAACTTCTCCTATAAGATGAAATAACTCGGCATGTGGCAGCAACAAGACAGAAACTCATTATAATACCCCTGCTGCTGAATCCCTTATCCACGCCTTCATCTCTTCCCGTCTGGATTATTGCAACTCCCTCCTCACTGGCATCACCTCCCACTCCCTCCATAGACTCCAAATGGTTCAAAACTCTGCTGCCCGTCTCCTCACCCACACCCGGTCCCGTGAGCACATCACCCCAGTTCTCCACACTCTCCACTGGCTCCCCATCAAACAGCGCATCAACTTCAAAATACTGCTCCTGACCTTCAAAGCCCTCCACCACCTGGCCCCCCCATACCTGTCTGACCTCCTCATCCCCCATCGTCCCTCCCGAACCCTCCGATCCACCTCCACTCTCACCCTGACCATCCCATCATCCCGTCTCAAATCCTTCGGTGACAGAGCTTTCTCCCGCACAGCACCCCGTCTCTGGAACTCTCTCCCCCTCAGTCTGCGACTCCCCACCCTCCCCATATTCAAATCCCGCCTCAAAACCTACCTCTTCACACAAGCTTTCGACCTCCCCTACTCCCAAACTCCCTCATCCCTGCCTCCTCCCCTCTGATCTTCTCCTCTTCACTCCCCCCACTCTCATCCGACCCTTCCCTCCATATAACTCCTGTTGTACCTGTCCTGTCTTTCTGTCTGCAATAACTCATACCCACCAAGCATCCCAACACTCCTTCTGTTGTAAATTGTTGTGCTGTCTTTTGTTTGTTTGTGACCCCTGATTGTTTCTGTTTGTAATGCGTCTTTGGGTCCCTGAAAAGCGCTATATAAATAAAATGAATAATAATACGAAAGCAGATTTTTATTTTGATCAAAAAATAGCAGATTGTTTTAAAAATCACTTTCTCCATGACACAGTATATATATATGTATAGAGTATATCTTGTTTGGCAGCTGACATGTGCCATCAGCTTGCATGATTCCTGACTTGTGTTTGGGCTTTTCCTATCCAAAGGTACAAACTCTTCACTTTGTTTGCACAGTGTAGTTTTATTGTGGTGGTAATAAACATGACAATTATCTCACAAGATGCACGTAAAACTGCTCTCGACCTGAGATGAACTGAATGAATATAACTGCTGATCCAGTACGAGTCCCAACAGGAGCATCACAGCAGCAATACACAGGTTTTTATGAAAGTTTAAAAATGGATCTTGTTAAAATAATGTTGATGCCATTTTGTTTCTAATTCCATCACTGCTGCACCACAGGGGCGCCGCCGTAACAAAAAGGCACACGTTCGTGTAAGGACTTCATGTTGGACGTTTGCACACACCTCCATCAAGATTCCTGTTTGACTGTGTTGAAGAAGGAGCTGAGGGAGAGCTGTCTGCTGCCGCTCTGAGCTGCACTCAGTCTGGGCTTTTTAGAGGTCGCTGCTTTCTTTGCGCCGCCGGTCTTTTGTCTTTTTCCATCCTGAACGAGACGAGCAGACATGAATGATAAAAGTGGAACAGTAATTTTAGAGTGAGGTATAATTTTCAAAATAAATATTCAGAAGAACTTACCTTAGTGGTTTTATCTTTTTGACCGTGCACAGAGTCACATAGCTTCACAATCTGAAAGATAAGATGAAACTCTAAGGACTCGGCACAGCGGAAATTCACATGTTAGAGCAGCTCAAGAGTGAAAAACAGACACACAGATGATTTTAAAAGTAGACGAAAAATAGAAAATATAACAAAATGTTTTTTGAAGGTGCAATGTGCAAGAATTCTGTCTGAAACATTCAAAACATTAACTTATGCACTTCTCTCAAGGCCACAATTAATTAAAAATGTTAACAACTGAAGGTGTATAGGGGCTTGGCTTTCAAGGGGTTCAGTTAAGATAAACCAAAGACAAACAAGCAAAAGAAAACCTGCAGGCGTCCGGCTATTTGTAAGGCAAGCAACCCTCGCACAAATAAGGATGACCCTGATGCAGGTATCCTGGTTGACTGGTGACTCTTGTGGTCACTCAACTGTGCTGAAGAATTAACACAATCTCCCTCAGCTAGAACGAAATGGGGCATTGACGAAATCTCAATAGGGGCCGAAAACAGACCAGAGTTTCTGCCGCTTCATAACTGGGAAAACTCCAAATCAGTGTAATCCTGTAATGTCACACTCGGAGAATCCACTGTAATTAACTTCACACACCAGACTGGTGATGCTGAAGCCTGCTTTTCTGTGAGTGATAATCAAGTCCAGTCCTGCAGGTGCTGCTGACCTCAGTCACTCACTCACACACACCACTGAGTAAACAAAATCAACACCTTTTTCACTCCTGTGGACACAGCAGCTTCCTGCAGAGCCGACTTGCTGAGCCACTGCGCGTTTTCAGTCCGCGTCTGTGTGTCACCGTCCTTCAGACGCACACTGTGAACCACGTAGGTCTGGTGGATGTGGGAGAAGATGTGAACCACCTGCAAACAGCCCATGAATGATGCATCAGAGGGTGGTCACACAGCTACAGGAGGAGTTTATGTGTCTGTGTGCGATGGATAAACATGACTGCTGACCTCTCCTACATACTGGAGGAGGCTGTCGGTCAGGCGGGTTCCCAGCTTCTTGCTGATCTCGGCACACAGCGCCTTCTTCTGTTTCATCTCGGAGCTCTTCTCCTCCTGCAGGAGACTCGGAAACTCCCACATGCCCGCCAACAGACCTGGCAACACACACACACACACACACACAACAGCAAAACATAAAAACTCAAAAGAAGCATTTTAAAAATCTCAACAGATCAGATTGTGCAGTGCATATTCTATTTAAACATGTAATGTGTAACATCGGAGACACATTGTTTCAAACAAAACAGCATTTTATCAGCCGATGGACGTGTTTCATGTCACCACCACCACTGCACCGACCTTTGTTGGGTCTCTGTGTGAGCAGGTACTCGTCCTCTCCCTCTTCTCCCGCTCGGATCACCACACACGTCAGGGTTCGCTCCACCCGTGGCGGCTTCTTCGCCGGCTTTCTGGGGAAGTTCTGCACACCCAGCTCATCGTCCCAGGGCTCGGAGGGACACAGTGGACACGACCCGCTGTCCACTGAAGGAAGAGGAGACGGTACTTTGATATGACATCATGACTCCATGAAGGTGTGAGAGGAGGACTGGGGACACTTACTACAGTCTTCTATATCAGGCAGGACCGACGGCTTCCTGTCCAGCTTCCCCAGCAGCTTCCTGGAGTTTTCCTCTTGTTTCACATGAACCTACACATACATACACCATCATGTACAGTCTGAGCTGAGGCATTAATAATCTATGTTCGCACTTTAATTTGAGGGAAATAAATCAAGGCCTTGTAATGACATAGCCTGACGAGGATCATTGAAAGTGTTTAATTTATTTATCAGAGCATTATTGTTGTCGGTGAGCTTCTCTGCTAGTTATAAAAATCGTTGTACAGTATTTAACTTTGATCAACGTCTCAAACTATGTTGTGTTGGTTCCTTGAATTTGAGAAAATCCTTCCTGGAAAGTCCTTGATTTTGATGTTTTTGGAGGCATAGCAACCCTGACATACCAGAAACATGACTTACATCTATCAGCACATGTTTAGCACTTGTGGTGTTTTTTTACCTTGCGATAAGAGTGACAGTGTGACTGTACCGGACACTGGCTGCACAGCGGCCCTTTTGGTGTGCAGACTCGTGCTCCCAGCTCCATCATTGCTTGGTTGAAGTCCCCGGGTCTCTCAGGGTCCACCAGTGTGTTGGCTAGACTCCTGAGACAAAGAAAACCATGAATCTTAAGACTATATTTAATCATTTAAAAGTCTTTCTTATTTTTTTGTGCTTTGAAAACATAAGGTCCCGTGTCGACATAGTGTTTTCTGAGCGCCAGCATCTTTCTTTGATTTTTCCCGCTGAGGAGAGAACGTCTGTGGCCACCCAGACAAAAGCTGCTTTTTTCCGAGCGCTCCGCCTTTTTTGTGCGGCTGCTCTGAGGGCTTTGAGTTCAAAATCCCTCAACTTTTCAGAAAGGCGCTGGTGGCGTCACCGTTGCTCTTTTTCTTTTTCCTGGCCTAGGCGATCATATTCACCATATTTTTGTCTGTTATGGATCGTGCCATGCACACACATCCTCCTTGCTCTGATGTCACGATGTCGAATAAAAAACCAAACGGATAGTAAACTGAAAAAGGGGTGGTGTCTATCATACAGAGCAATAACATTCTTAGATATTAAAAGAGAAGCTTGTGGGTCAAAACTCAGCTCTTTGAGGATAACAGTTTGAAGTTTAATCTCACCAAAGTGCCTCTGTGACTGCAGGGCTCGTGCTGTCAGCTCCGATGGCCCTCAGGCGACACAGCACCCGAATCAGATTGCCATCCACCGCTCCCGTCACCTAGGCAACACATATCTTCAGCATCAGTGATAAACAAGTGTTACGTGTCTCCAGGTGTGTGTTTGTGTGTGTTGACCGACCTGGCCCAGAGCGATGGAGCCTACAGCTGCAGCGGTGTAGCGTCCCACTCCAGGCAGCTGCTTCAGCAGGCTGTCGACTGTGCGAGGCATCTGTCCCCGAAGCTCTGACACCACCTGAAACACGATAGTCACCTCTAATCACATGTAAAGACACAGAAACCAAACTATGACCCTTTAGGTGCAGATAGATGCTACAGAAGTGTTAGATACTGTCAGAGCAGAAGTCCAAAGCACGACAGACCTTCTGAGCGCCCTCATGAAGCCTTTTTCCTCGGGAATAGTAGCCAAGGCCCGCCCACATTTGGTTCACTTCCTGCACAGAAATTAAATCAACAAAACATTTTTTAAAATCAGTTATATTTTTAAACTACCATCATCTTCAGCAACCGCTTTATTAGTAATCACCTCTAAAGTAGCTGCTGCAAGATCCCGCACCGTGGGCCACCGCTGGAACAAAAATGAAGAGAGAGTTTAAATTACACATGACGCGTTCAATATATCGCTTTAATGAGATGAAGACCTCGCTGCCGCCTACCTTCATCCATTTGTTGTAGTAATCTATTACTGTGGCAACTTGTGTTTGCTGCAGCATGATTTCTGAAACCCACACTAATAAAAAAAAAGGAGAGAAAACTTAATCTAAATGGTGTCGGCAGCAGTTAAAGCCGTGTGACTGTGACAAGAAAACATCGTCTCACCTCCGTATGTCCTGATGTTGAGGTCTGATTCTGTCTCAGCCTGAAAAACAAATCAATCATATTAGTCAGCAGTGACTGTTTGCATTGTTTTCACATTGTTTAACGTGTGTAATCAAAGGGTGGCTGATTTAAGTTGATATGAGGAATGCTGATCACAATTAAGCATTTTAGAATCCCATCTTGAATAATACAGATGTGTTTAATTATTCAGTCAACATAATATGATGCATTGAGGTCATTTGCGCTGATAGCTAGATGAAAAGGACAGTCTGAAGAAAGGACACAGCACGACAGATAAGACACTGAGAGGACTTTGCATTAATGTCATTTCAAGGTCAAATACAGTCAGATATCATCCTTAGGAAATTACGATATGATATCTGGACTGTATTGCACACATGGATCTGATGATATAAGATTTTATTGCAGATATCGCAATAATAACACTCAGGATAAGTTACTTGACCTTGACCCTGATTACCTTATCAAAGATTGACTTTTCACTAAAAAGAGAGTTCACACAAAAAACTAACTAACGGCAACAAACTAAAGGATTAAAGATACTAATGAAATCGCCAAATTATGTGTATCTCAGAGATGAAAGCATAACGGCAGGTTTCATGTACGACATGGGCTCAGCACCCCTAAAACTTGGAGTAAGAAATGTTGTTGTTCAAAAACTTTTGTTCGTCTTTGTTAAATAATTAACGTCCAAAGACGGTTTAAAATGTATATGTTAAGGACGAAAATGAAAACACCCCCGCTTAGCAAATGGTATCATCCTCTTCTCACCCGCTACTTCTCCTTTGTACCTGCACCGCTCCGCAGCCCAACCGTCATCCAGCTTGATGTGAGGCTTGTTTTATTATTATTTTTTTATGACTTATATTTGTTTATGAAAGTTCAGACAGGTGTGCAGCCAAGTAGGTTAGAGGTGACCATTTGTAAATAATTTACAGAAGATGACTTGCATTTTGTTGTCCAAGTACCTGTTACCTTGTTCAATGACAATACAGTTGAATCTAATCTAATCTAATGACTGTTGATATAAAAAAGGAGGCACGTGGCGTTAAGGTCAGGAAAACCACCTGAGTGAAGAAGGTTTTGTGTTTATTACAGGGGGCTGTCTGTGTGAAGTGTCACAATAAAGCTGGTGTTCTGGAAAGGTCTGGAGTTAGTTGAACCAATGTTAAAATGATAAAGTTATTTTTCAATAGACATATTTTTTATTTTTGTGTGAAAAAAGTGTGGGTGGTGGCAGTGGGGCTCATTGGGTGCTCACCCCTGATGTACGGCTTACTAAAACAGCTCCTCTACTTTCACAATGACACAAAGTTGGTCAAACACGTTTACCAGAGTCCTCCACGGCAGCTCCCTCTTCTCCTTGTCGTACCAGCGGAGGAGCTGAGAGCGCAGCAGCACAACATCTGCAGCATCATGGAAAGTGTGATATGTGGACGGTGAGGAGGGACTTGTGCTTTCCTCTGGAAGAACAAAAAACATCACACTTGATATAATAATATGAATCTGCAAAGTAACAATGCATCAAATAAATGTAGTGGAGAGTATAAAGTAGCAGAAAAGGGAAATACTCAAGTAAAGTACCTGGAGATTGTACTTGAGAACAGGAACAGTTCTACTTATTCATTTCATCACTGGTCTTTGGAAATTCTGACACAAAGAATTTAAATCTTTACAGCAACATTGGTCGCGAAAATATCTTTTTTCTGTCTTCTTGATTTCTAATAATCGGTATCGGTCAGGAAAAAGCCATATCGGTTGACCCCTGTCAAATAAACATAGTGGCGGACAGAGCATGAAGAGAATAGATGATACTGGGCTGATGTCCTACTTCACTGCCTGCTTTATAGGGCGAAGCTGTTTCTATACTTACAGTTTATTCTCTGTAAAAGCATGAAATTGAACATATCATGCTTGGTTCTCTCTGAACCTTCAGGTTATTTCTGAGGCTGTGAAAGTCCACCACATATTTGAATGAAAGCCTTTCTGACACAAAAAAGCAGAAATGTAAACATTAGTGGTAGTATTTATTTTGGTTTGCATCACACACTGTGCAAATGTTGCTTTTATTAAGTCCCTCATATATCTGGTGTGTGTTTCAGGCAACACTGTACTGTTTTATATTCCCTATCATATCAGTGTGGATACGTCACTGTAACGTGAAGTGGGCAAAGTCTTTCTATGAGGTAACATCGACATGGTGCAGCTACCTTCTTTCACAGCGGTCTTTGACCTCTTCCGCTTTGGTTTTGCTGCTCCTGCCGCCTCCCGTCCGGTTCTCTCGCCTTTGTGCATCGTTGAACGTAACCTGCTCATGAACAAACACCTCATGTGCAGTTTTTATTTCTTAGCAGCAGCAGCAGCAGCAGCAGCAGCCGTGTTTACTTCACGGACTCACTTCACTCCCGCCACGTCCAGGAGGGCGGGCGGCCGCGGCTCGTCCAATCAGTAGTAGACGAACGTTTGACGTCATCTCCGGTAGGCGGGTCAAAAGCAACTTTACGTAACGGCGGATTACGTGGTTGTGCAACTATCATTTAATATTGATTATCAGTGACTGTACTGTATTAGAGGATACATTAACTTCATTAGTGCTAGTGCTACTTCAGTAGAAGTACTAAGATGACAATAAATCAGGGTAAAGTTTTTAATAAAAGTAAAAGTACTCTTACTTTCTTAGGTTAAAGTCACATGTTGTGTAAGGCAAAGTAATACAAGTTCACCATAGATTATAAATAACAACACTGTGCAAATTGAAGGTTATTACTGTTTTATGGAACTCCACAATTAAAAAAGTAGACATCAAAACAAAAATCAATAATAACAAACAGTATTCACACTAAATTTTCTTCATCTGCTGCAAATGATTCGTTCCTCTCGTCAGCATTCAGTGTTTATCACCGTCCAAAACTGGAATGCAAAGATTGACAAATGCACAATTATTCTCACAGACTACAGGCAGCTGAGGAAACTCTGAGATGAACTCAAAACACTTTACCTTCAGTTATGCTCACATTGTTAGTCAGCAGGATTTCTGCCTGCGTTTCATCCAAATCCATGTACAAAGTGTCAGCTCTGTGCTGTAGAAAGATGTTGATACAATCTATCAGAGCTGCCTTTTAGTAGCTTTCACATGAACCTTTTTACCATCATTATATTACTTTATTATTAAAACTCACCATAAATGCTGCAAACAGGGTGCTGCCAATGACCCTCTCCACTTGTTCCTCAATAGCCGGGTATGAGCGGACAAAGTGCTGGACAGAGATGAAAGCAGTGTTAGTGTTCATCATGGATATCAGCTGTGTCTTTGGTATGCATGCATCTGTGTATGTGCATATTTTTAAGTTTATATGAGAGCATGTTTGTACCTCCAAGGCCAGACTGGCTTGTATTTGGGCATCAGTGTGTTCTCTGTTGCCCAAAGCATGAAGAAGATGTCGGATCACTCCAAGAGAGAGAAACTCACGGGAAACCTCTCGACTGTCCTCAGCCAGCAAGCTTCAACACGTTCAACAAAACAGTAAAAATTTAACCTGACTGAATGGCGACAGCTCAAACTATCAGAGTCACGGTTTGTAGTGTAAATAATCACAACAGTATGTTTTTTAATGAACTAATATTTGTGTCAGTACCGGATCGTTTTAGCTGCAGCAGCTTGTTGCACAAACACAGGAAGTGATCCAGTTGTCTTGATTCTCTCAGACTCTGGTGGGATCGTATGTATCAAAAAAACATGTTCAAAATCACAAAACATCAACACATTAATTAACAGGGTCGAGAAAATGGAAAATTACATATCAGTGTACGGACATATTAGCATAATGTGATTGGACCTATAGGAAAAATAAAGTTCTTATCATGGTTCAGCCGAAAAAATATCACTTTGAAAAAACAACACACTAATAGACAAAGTTGTTACCGTCATGGTTCCGGTGCTGCTGTACGTCTTCTTTCGTGGGCCTCAGCAGAACCACCAGTCCGCTGAGCAGCGTCGACCTCACATCGTAACGCGTCAGGTCTGAGATCAGATTTATCGCTGACAGAAGCATTCACAACAGGGAGAGAAGCGAGAAGGTTGGCTTGTGGATTCATGTATCATTTCAAGCAGGTTTCAGCACAAACACACAAACTCATGAGTCACAGCAAAAGTTTACTACAATGTGGTTTTTAAAAAATGTTCTCTACTTACCTTCATCCTGAACCTCCAGGTGCAGGGACCTGAGCGCATTCAGCAGAGGCTCCACAATGCTCGGATGGGCTGTTTTCATTCTGGACTGTGAGAGAGTAAGAGAACTATTGTATTTCTTCTCATATGTTTATTTTATCAAATTTCACAAAAAAATACAAAACCAGTTTTTCAGTACCCTGGTTAAGTTAGTGTCAAAAACAGAAAAATAATTAAAAAGATATACATTGAGAAGGCGTGAGAGTGAAGGCACGTGTACGCTCTGAGAATGATGACAATGCCAGCAATTCTCTGACAACAATAGACGTCTCAGTGTGTTCTCTTTTGCTTTACCTGTACAGTGTGTAAGGTGTGCAGGACCAGCTGCTGGGCTTTAGGGGAGGTACAGGTCATGAGGGCAATCAGACCTTTGTAGATTTGGTTTTGATATTTGGGGTTTCCATGGGACAGGGACTCAAGGAGGGTGCATGCTGTCTCTTTGGGTTCATCTGTGCTTGATGTCGCCAGGCACTCTGCGATGGCTTTTACACCTGCAACAACGTACAAAAAAGGAGAAGGTAGAGCTGCTGCGGCCCCCACAGCACACGTAGGTCCAGTGATAAAAAACAAATAAATAAAATACAGATGTCTTGATAGAACTTACCATGGCTTTCACAAATAATCTCTTTGTACTTGCGACCGGCCCTTGAGACAGCGAGCAGGAGACGGAGGGCCTCTGTCTTTTCCTCGGCTTTGCTCCGAGAGTGGCTCAAGATCTCCAGCAGAGTGAGAACCCCTCCGTCCTCCACGAACTCCATCAGGTACTGATCACTGAGGAATGCGAGAAATGTGGGTCACTGACAAAAAGAGTAAGGCACAGATACGGTAGTTTAGAGTAGTATATTTCATCTCACTCACTGGCTTGACGCTGAAAGGAAAATCCCAATTGCTTTAAGCTGCAGGCCTAAGAATGTCCCGAACATGTATCTGAATAATCAGTGAAGGACAAGGTGACAAGAAATCCAGAAAAGGAACCATGAGTACTTTCTTTGAGACTCAAAGCTTTAAATTTGTATATATTATATATATGTATATGATCACAGTATCCACAATATAGTTAAATGTGTGCATGTATGTAGTAAAGGTCATCAGAAATAAGTAGAGGAAATAATTATTGATATGTGGTGATGCGTTCAAAGCAGCTCTCCATCATTATGAGTTCTTGTAGATCCCCATCCTCATCATCCGCTTTGTCAAAAGTCAATACATATATGCTTTATAGCTCCTACAGATAACAACATGGGGCATATAGTATGGTTTATGATAAATATACAATAGAATATGATTAGTGTAGAACTAAATCTGTGTAAAATGTGTAATATTGAAAGTATAGAGAGATATATTTAAATAAAGATACAATTAAGTGATCCTTACTGTTGCATCATTCGTGTCTAGAAAACTATGCAATTATTCAAATTACTTATTTATTTTTTATTCATTGTCATACAGGTGTCTGATCATTTGTGGTCCTGATACTTTTACGTTATGAAGGATTGTTTGCATTAAGAGTGTTGACACAGATCCAGGACCGTCTCCAGAACACAGGCCGGTCTGTCGAAGCACCGGCAGGCTCGTCAACCTGATCCAGGAAGGATACGTGAGTCTCATCCAGGTGGTGAGTCGCGCCAGGAAGAGGCTGGCGACCTGTGCGAACTCCAGCTCCAGCTCATAAAACGTCTTCCCGGCGTTGTGAGTCAGAAAGGTGCTCAGCATGCGGCTGCGGACCGTCCCGTCCCCTCGGTCCCACTCGCGAAGAAAAGTGAGTACGGTGCCGATGTTCGCCTGCTCCTCCTGCGTTGACACCGTGTGTGTCTTCATTGTTTTTCACGGTGAACGCTGTGAAGCCTTTTTTCGCACCAAAAAACAAAACAAAACAAAAAACAAAACAAAACCCAGAGCCAGGTAGGGTACTGGTTGTAGCTGCTGTCCCGCTTGTTTCTTTGAATGTTAAAATTGGGTAGATTATTTAATTTTTCATGTTTCGCGGGCTTGATTTGTCTTCCTCCACTTCAGTTTGTAGCAGCTAGCGAAAGGTTGCTTAGCAACGCCACCACAATGGTGTAGCCGGACTGATCAGAGCCGATCAATGCTTGATTAAAAGCGGTCCTGTACGTTTAATAATGCATAAACTGTACACTATATATAGTAAACATACATAAACATTTTATTTGTATAAATTTAAGTAGGAAGTGTCCTTTAGATAACATTTTTGTGTGATAGAAACAAACATATAGCCTAGGCTAAAAGTATTTCTCCAAATTTCAGTTAATTCTCTTTTGAGAGAAACGTATTAATGTTCATTATTTTTTAAGTATGCAGTTAAAGGGCACATTAAAAGATAGATAGATAGATAGATAGATAGATAGATAGATAGATAGATAGATAGATAGATAGATAGATAGATATTAACAGCTAGATGTCCTGTTAGCTTTTTAGTGCTAGCTAGGTAACCTAAGATGGATATGGAGATAGATAGATAGATAGATAGATAGATAGATAGATAGATAGATAGATAGATAGATAGATAGATAGATAGATAGATAGATAGATAGATAGATAGATGTTAAACAATAACATTAATTGGACCCTCCACTGACACATGAAAAATCAATAAGCTAACGTTACTGTTTGTGTTATTATTTCTCTCACTTTGTTAGTAAGGATATATTAGCAACTTTACTAGCATTATGAAATTAAAAAAAAGTCCTCAAGATGCCACTGCTGTGGAAAAAAACGATTTCTTACCCAAAACTATGTAGAGCGCCTTTACAAGAAGGACGACAAAGGTTATACAATTATAAGGATAAATTGAAAGGTCACTCTTGACTTTCTGGAGGACATAAATATTTGCCTTTGTGGTATCAATCACTGTGAAATTGAAATTTGAAATATGTCTGTTGTGGGATTAAAACGTGGCATCAATTTTCAACATCTTTTCTCGGAAACACCCCCTCAGAGGGTGTGAGGTTTCCTGGAAAGTGATTGCATAACACATTTAACATTGGGCACAGATTCACATTACTATTCCTTCAGTGTGACATTGTTCTTCTGTTCGCTTCATTTTGATTCCCGGTAAGTTCATTCCTATATTTAACCAGAAGAATTTATTGGCTAGAGATTGCATCACAAAGTATTTGTGTGGAGAAACTGAAACGACAGTTTGTGCTTCTCACACAACATTTCAGCGACACCATATGCTCAGCAAAATTGTATTTGCATCTGTTTGCGCAAACTCGGTATGTAGGAAATGCACTTAGAGTACATTCCTATGTCTCTTGAAAATCAATCAGCACTATGACAAAATTGTTACTGTAAAGTACTGCAGGTGTTACTAGTAAATGTTTTGCATTGACAATGTTGCACAAGTAACTCAATTACGAATAAATCATTTAAGAAATGTTTTGCTCGTTTTCCTTCTTTTCTCCAGTGGACTGGCATCAAAATGAAAGATAATACTTTATTACTATGCCTTCTTTTCCTGAGCTTCAGCTTGTCTGCTGGTGAGTAAATTAACTCAAAGAGCCTAATTCAACAGTGAAACCAAAGCCTGTGAATATTCACATTCATCCAGGTCATAGTTATCTCAAGGAAATTGAATCGAACGCAACTGGATTTGGTTTTTGTCTTTGAAGACGTTTCACCTCTCATCCAAGAGGCTTCATCAGTTCCTGCTCGCTTGAGTAGGCTGGGACTAGTCCCAGCATGCATGGTGGTGGGTGTGACTAGTCCCAGCCTAGTCAAGCGAGCAGGAACTGATGAAGCCTCGTGGATGAGAGGTGAAACGTCTTCAAAGACAAAAACCAAATCCAGTTGCGTTCGATTCAATTTCCTTGAGAGTGAAACCAAAAAAGAACCTTTCCAACCCTCTTCTCTCAATGTCTTTCACCACCATGCATGAGAAACATATAATAAACTTTTACTGGCTTATTTTAATTTGTCAGTAAACAATATTCTCAATGGCAAAACTGGTGAAAGTTAATATATGTGTGTATTTTAACTTAAATATTATAATATGCTACTTTTTTGATCACATTCATTGCAGATTTTACAATTCCTAATTTGAGCTTGTGGCATGAAATTATAGACATGATTTGTAGATATGGACCTATTTTCATCTTTTTCCAGTAGAAATCATTTGGCACAGATAATTAAACTTGGTTATGACGTTACATGTTTCTAAAGGTCAGGAGGAAGGTTCTGTTAGGCTGGCTGGTGGTCAAGATCACTCTGAGGGCCGTGTGGAGATCTTTCATGACGGATCTTGGGGCACTGTGTGCGATGATGCGTGGGACATAGATGACGCGCAGACAGTGTGTCGCCAGCTCCAATTCCCTGGTGCAAGAGAAGCTATGGTATCATTTGGCGAGGGTAATAAAACTCAGTTTGACTTTGACCCTCTGAAACTTAAGGTAGTATGGCATAAGCATAAGAGTGTCAAACACTAATGATGAAAACCTATAATTTTGAGCAATATTTAGTACAAATGGCTGTATTGACACTGTCATATTCTGTGGTTGATTTTGTGTTAGGCGATGGAAACATCTGGATGGACGATTTAGGCTGTATTGGGACAGAGGTAAACCTGCTCCACTGTACATTTCCTGGTTGGGGGATCCATAACTGTGGTCACAGTGAAGATGTTGGTGTTAAATGCAACAAAGGTAAGGCAATGTGTAGGTAAGACGTATACATCATCCATAAAGAAATAAATAAAGATAAATAAAGTCAGACGCTAATTCTTTCTTCAAACTGTGCCCATTTTGTGCCCAGAATCTACCAAAAGAGATACAAAAGAGTACAGTTTGTACCACATTGCAAGCCTCTCTCACCAGCTGGGGGAGCTGTTTGATAGTGGACGGGACTGTGACTTGAACATTGCAGTGGTGGTGGACAACAACACCATTGAGACAATCTGTGCTCACAAGGTCATCCTTTCTTTGGACTCAAACCTCAGAACTTTACAGCCAGATTTCAGCAGCCTCAGCATTGATGTCACTTCTGTTTGCAGTCAACACGCCAACGACTTTGTCAGGTAAAAGCAAGCTTTTAACTGCCACCTCTTTGTCGACCGTTATGTAAACGTGAACCACTCAGAGTCTCTGTCTGTCTGATTGTATGCACTGATTTAGAATAGCTAATACTTATAGCTGAACCATGCTAATGAAAATGTTTACATTTCAGATACTTCTACACAAGGAAAATCAAAGTTACACTATCATCTGCCCTTTGCATTCTCAAGATGGCATTTGACTGGGGTCTGGTTGAATTTCAGAATGAGACTTTAAGTATTTTGAGGCTGTTTCTTCCAGAGGATCCCACTTTTCAGAGTCTGAACTCTATCTATGAGTATGCAGTTCTTACAGATGATGAGGCTCTACAGGAAGTTTGTGTTCGCTTCCTGGCATGGAACTGTGATGCGCTGATCCGTTCCCAAGCTTGGGAAAATCTTCCATTTGGTCTGGTCAAAGCTCTTTTATCTCGGTCAGACCTTGTGGTACGAAGTGAAACCGTCATCCTGAATGGACTGGAGAGATGGGCGGCAGCCCAAGGAGAAACAACAATTCCTGAGGTCCTTCTGAAGCTTATCCGTTTCCCAATGATACCAGCTGTGGACTTGTTCTCTCTCAAAGGCTCACACTACTCCGCCTGTAAGTTGCAGGGGTTTCAGTTTAATGCTCTGCCCTCCACATCATTGCTCAATGACCTGAAAGAAGAACAAAACATCTACACATCCAGGATTTACACTGGCAGCCCATGGAACTTTACCTTCGACTACTACACCATTGAAGCTCACAAGAATTTGAGTTACTACAGTCGTAATGGCCAGCTCATCAGTGATCTGACATCTAACTTCCAAACACCTGTTCATTACAGTGCCTATTTTACTTTTCGCAATGTGCACTGGAAAGCAAGGGTGTATATCAGTGATGAAGATTGCTCAACTGAACATATCATTTGCCCTTCTTTGCCAGCTGTTAGTTTGACGATTGACGAAACGAACAGTGCTTTGGAGGGAAGCATTCAGTACAACAATAGAATTGTTATTGAGTGTGAAGGGAGGTATGTGGTCCATGTTGAGGAATTTGATGTTGTGTCTGGTAAGAGTATTACATTTGTCCCGAGCAATGCTGAGCTAATCTGTCCATGCGACTCAAACCTGTTCACCTTCAAAATGGTGATACGTCCTCATTACTCAACATATTAGCTTCTGTTTCAGTAAAACAGAACTTAAGCAAAGAGGATAGGGACAAGACTGATTTATGAACAGCATATTAACTTTTACATAAACATAATGATAATTGAGTTTGATTGGTTTCATTTCTCTTTGCTTTGCTATGTGATGGTACTAGAGGAAAGCCCGTTGTAACATTTCGGAGAAATATAATTTGATTATTAAGTCTCATTCCTAGGTTGTCAAATATTGACACATTGGGTCGGCAGCTCGGGTCTGACGCCAACCCAAAGTGTCAGTATTTGAGGATCTGGGGATGAGACTCAACAATCAAATACTTTCTTCAGAAAGTTACATTTTGTAGCTTTAAGTATAGCCATTGAGAGAACACAATCTGTGGTAAAAGACTTATTTTGTATATTATTACTATTATTATTACCCATTAATACAACCTGCACACTCAACAGGGGTGCATACATGTGAAAGATGTATTGGTTTGTATGGGGGGAAAAGATGCCACTGAATGCATTATAATAAACTTTATGACACTCTGTCTGCACATATTATATACTTTGAAAAAAAGATACATACATTAACATGCTGTGTACATTTACACAATATCATTTAACATGAATTTAACTTTTTCAACAAAAACTGAGGTTCTCAAAATGTATGGTAATAATTTTTTTCTTGCCATTTTTACAGTTACTATTTGTAAAGGCCTTTAAAATTGTGTAATGACAATGTAATACTGCCGCGTGTACTTTTACAAGGCTGTGTCGGAAAAATACATTCAGATGTAGACAGTATAATTAATGTTATTTTGTTACAGTTATTAAATGTCCAAATAATGTAAAAAATCTTTTAAAAAATTCTGTTTTTCAACTATTTATACAAGTTTGTGTCAGTACAAATACTGTATGCGGTTGTATGTATTAAGAATAATACTGCTGCATTGTGTCACAGATATTTATGACAACAGGGAAGGAGAGCACTAATTTTTCTAACAATTAGTTGTTTGCTGAAGAATTGTTGAATATGATTTTGGGGGGTATAACATATTCGGATAAAGCGGTTACATCACCTGATTAAAATACCAGTAGCAGCAGGTATGATAATATGATAATGAAACGCATCTATATCTGAGCCTGAACATGATGGTACATGTACTTGACCCTTTCCTGACCTATTTAATGCAAAATGGCTCCATCTTGTGGCAGCTCAGCCCTAATGTTTAAAGTAGAGATGTGACGGCTTCACTTCTATCAACATTCAGTCTCTAGATTACTCAAAGAGGCACATTCACTGTATGCACTAATTCCTGTAATCTGAATTTGAGGATGAATTTGGGCCACATTGTATCCAGACTACCACTAAATTCACTAGAGATTTCTTGTGAACTTAGAAGGAACAATAATTAGGATGCCACTGACCATAATGTAGGCCTAGGCCTACTGTAAAGTTTTCAAGGTAAAAAGAGTTAAGCAGTAAAGGCCCCTAAAACACACACAAACAAATTAGGTTATTGTAGACCTAGCCTATCTGTCAAGTAAATGTCAGTTGAACTTTCCTCTGTAGCTTTGTGAAATATAAGTTTGAAGTATCACAAAATGAAAATACTCAACAGCAGTGTTGTAAAAAGTCATACTTGAGTAGAAGTGAAGATATTGTGACGAGCACTACTGATGACTTCCCAAATACTACATAGTGCGCCTTTAATACCAGGACTGTTATGTCATATACTATTACATTATGTAATATTACTTGGATAAATGTTTGGTCTTTGCCTCACAAATACTTCACTACTTATAAAATTAAAGATGGTTCGTTTAAAATGATACGAATGTTTTACCCTGCAAAGAATTTCCATAAGAAATTTAAAGGTGCAATATGTAAGGATTTTTGTAAGGATTTTTGTTGAAAACATGAAAAAATGTACTTAAATTATTAACAGAATGTGAAGAAATGTCAGTTTTTACCTTATGATATTTACTTGTGCACATCCGGTTCCCTCGTCACAAAGTCTATGAGTTTTTTTCCATTGATTTTCAGTTAAATGCCTGAAATAAGGTCTGTAGTTACCACAGATTTAAGATATTTACAGATATTTGTAGATTTTGTTCTACAACATAAAATACATGATTAAATGTCCCACAATTTAATTGTAAATCACTTTCGTGTCTTAAAAACATCACAACGAACATGGAGACTCATCTACTCACTAGTCCAACTTTACAGACAGACTTCAGTTACAAAAGTCACTTTTCCACTAAAGTAAGCAGGTCTACACAGGTTTTTTAAACGAAGGTTAACGAAGGTACCCCATTCCCACTTCCTGCAGGCAAGGCATATCATCTGTGATTTTTATCTGAAGCGCCACGTTTCACGTCACGAATGCACCAGAAACAGCTGTAACAGAAGAGTAAACAACATTAGTCCCATTGTGAAAGAAGGGTCTGTAAAATGGCAGATCAATCAATGCACAAATAAATTACTTTATCCCCATTCAAGTTAGCCGGGCGCTAAACCAGAAGTAAGCTGCAATCAGGTATTTTCACAGCTGGGAAGTTCGAGCATTTTTGGCTTGAAAACGCCACTGAGCAGCTTCCATATAAATGAACAGGGCTCCACCTCTGACGCTTTGTCCAGTAATAAAAAGTCCTGGGATAGACGCATAAAAAATTCCATCCGTATTTATGTGCCACCACCGGATGTTGATAACGCTCCATTACTTAAGCGCGTTAGCCAGGGTCTTCCGTTTCCATCAAAGCTGAGCAGAGGTGAGAAAAACCCATGTCTGCTGCAAGTCAGTCAACCCGGGTGTAAATGAGGAGTTTACACATTCCCATTGCACACAAAAGACCCGATCTTAGCGGGTTTTAGTGGGATTTTTGACCAGTGGAAAACAAACTTTCTTTCTTTTCAAGACTAAAATAAGCTGAATACACAAACTAACCTTAAAGGACGACACAATTTCGTACCGTTTTACTTTGTTTATATTTGGCGGACCCTGCCACCTTTCTAGCTTCGAGCGTATTTTCCCACTGAGAACAAAAACGACATAGTGCCCCTTTAATGTGAGCCTGATACTACGCTGAGGGGTTTCCTGTTGTGTGAACGCGGACCTGTGTTACCACCACGTGGGTGTGAGAGGAACTGAGCCCAGTGAGGACTCACTGCTGGAGGTTTGCTGCCCTCCGCAGGCTGCACCTCGGTAGATGCGTTTCTTTCCGGAGATAAAGAAGGAACATCTCGGGTGTAGTGAAGAAAACCATTGTGTGCACAAGAAAGTACGGGGACGGGGGTCGTATCATCACAGCACACAAATCACTGGCTTTCTGCTCCTGTGCGGTGTTTTCCCATGTGTGAGGAGCTCACAATCTTCAGGATGTACTTTTAATCTGCCTGGATGTTAAATATCGCTCGGCTCGGGCGCACGGCGCGACACTTCATCTTTCCGGAGGAAACGCAGATGTATCGCCGCATTGTTTACATTTTTAGCAACACCCCAGACGTTTCCTACAACCCCCCACTCGATCATACTCTCTCCTAAACGACCCCGTCGTGTTTTTTAGTGTCACGTTTGGGTGAATTAGGGCAGATAGAGACCGGCGCGGCGCGCCAGACAAACCCGCTCCGAAGAACACAGGGAGAGTGACAAGGACGGGGAGAGAGGGAGAAAGAAAGGGGAGGGGAACTGACATTAAAGCAACACAACAAGGAAACTACACTGCAGAGCCACAGACGCCTTCATTTTATGTTTTTGAATAATAGCCGGAGCTAGTGTGCCGGAGTGCAGGCCCGTGTCTGGGAGATCTGCCCGCAGCTCGGCCCCACACGGCGCCCTGGAAAAAGGAGCAGCTTTGGCCCGAGTTTGGATTTAAAGGCGCTCTCCGACGCGTTCAGAGATATGGGTGAGGATAATGAAAGAGGCTTTAATTGTGATTCTGAGGCAAATTAACAGAAGGGGAGGGGGAAACAGGCCTGCTGTTGCGGAGAGAGAGCCGTGCCCTAATGGGAGGTGGAAACAAAGGCCAACCGCATAGCTTAGCCGTAATTAATGAAATGCCAATTTAGATTATCTTTTGGCGATTTTGTCCCCCTTGAGATTCCTTTCCACCATGAGATGGGGCTGCTATCATTTTAGCACGCTGCAATCATGAATGAGTGCCGGCTGCCATTACAGTGGGGCTTTCATTATAAAGTCATTGTAATTACAATAATGGGACATTTGCATTGGCTCTGGTCCTGATGTAACTGTGATATACAGATGTTTAACTGGCAGCCAGCTGTTTTGGCTCATTTTGAAGCCTCTGGGTAATATGACCACACATTAACTGAATGCATCTAACATACCAAGATTGTGTTTTGTATTTGTTTTTTGTTTTTTGTATCATTAACATTACACCCACATGTAACACGTGCACAATAGGATAAAAGATGTGTGTTTGTGTTTGCGTGTCTCATCACCAGGCTCGGAGCCACCCAGCTCTCCACAGGTGGTGGAGGATGGAGGAGAGGAGGATGAGGAAGAGCTGAGTGGAGGGGAGGAGGCAGACCTGAGGTCCAGCTCCGGACGGGGCTCCCTGCTGACCCGGAGAGGCATCACCCTGAGAGTGCTGCTCAAGGACGGCCTGGTGGAGCCGGGGGACGGCGCGCTCGCCATCCACTACCTGGTAACAACACACGTCACAATATGAAATTTGTTCACCGCTATTTATGTTAGTTTAGTATATTATGAGGTCGAACTTGTTATTCAAGCATGGTACACTGGCAACAAAATTCAATGAAATGCTTTAAAGGAGTAAACTCACACACACGTCCTGTTTTTTAATCAAAATATCTCTCTTCTCTGCTCCCTCAGGGTAAGAACTTCATAGGAGACCTGTTGAATGATGGGAAAATCAGATGGGTGGAGACGGGCCAGATCTTCAACTCCCCCAGCGCCTGGGCAACACACTGCAAACGTCTGGTCAACCCAGCCAAGAAGTCTGGCTGCGGCTGGGCATCTGTACGCTACCGGGGACAGAAGCTGGTCCAGTATAAAACCACCTGGCTGCATAAGTACCAGCCCAGTGCCGACATGGTGAGAGAAGAGTGGAATCTGTAATTTAACCTTTTATTTTTTTTTTGTGTATTATAGTCTGTGTCAGTTCTGGGTTGAGAACCATCCTCCATCCAAGTTTAGTGGAAATCTGCTCTGTATTGTTTGTGTAATCCTGCTGACAAACAAACAAACGTACAGTAATTCATCTTGCGTTGGGTCACATTCGTGTAAATCTAACGTAATATGCAATACTGTCTGTATAATTGTGTTTATTTCTTGCGGTGCCAGAGCCTTGTGAGCGAGGAGGATGATGACGAGGACGAAGAGGAAGGGAAGACAGCTGTGCAGGCAGACGAGAAGAACAAGAACAACAAGCCTGGATTACACGGTATAATTGTCTTTTCTTCACAACTAAAAACACGTTCCTTAATTGTGTGGTTTCAGCAGACTTTCAAACAAACGCTCTTCAATCCTCCAGATGTTGTAGTTTCACGGAGAGCTGACAGAGAGAGAATTCCTGTCAGATATTGCACCTTGGGCACCAGGGACGCTGCCAGGTACTGACTTTTCAGTATCAGTGCAGTTTTATTCGACCAAAGGAGTGAACTAGATTGTAATAAATACTAACTTGTTGTCCTCAGGGATCCGCACACACTGGTGGAGCTGTCAGCCTTCTCAGCCATCAACAGATTCCAGCCTTTCAATGTAGCCGTGTCCAGTAATGTCCTGCTGCTCATGGTAAGAAGCAGCCACATCTAAAACAGGCAAATGAACACTGATGAACAATATATGGACCAAATTATCCTGCTTTCTGTCCCCATCAGGACTTCCACTGTCACCTGACCACCAGTGAGGTGGTGGGATACCTCGGAGGACGATGGGACACCAACACACAACGTGAGCGTGATGAGAAAGTTACTAAGAAATACACATTAGTAGAAGATGAGAATGAAGCCGTCTTTAACTCCGGCACCCTCCTGTCTGTGATGGATCTATTTCAGTGCTGACAGTCTTAAGGGCTTTCCCCTGTCGGACCAGGCTGGCAGACAGAGACTCTGCTTCGGCTGTGGAGGAGGAGGTGAGACGTGGAACAATGAATCAGTAGTCTGCTCTAACATCTCGCATGTGAGCCTTCAGTTAACACGAAGGTGAACGACATCTGTTTTAAAACATTCACCAGTTCTTCCAGCGCCTCAGGACATTTCTGCAGCCAGTCATCATGCATCTGTCTTTCCAAAAGCCAGAAACCCAAAAGCTGACAGTGTGTTTCCATCACTGGGAGGTTCATCCTGACTGCTGTGTGATAAAGTGTGCTAATTTGAAGTAGCTTGCAGGAAGTTCCACTGCATTTGTGTTTCCATTGTGATTCAAATAGTTCAATTACTTGTTTGCCATTTTTGTGTAGTTAACTACTGAAACTGCAAACAATTATGGGCCATAAAAGGAGAGGGAGGATTTTTTATTTGTACCCTACTTTGCTTCTCTACTGAAGCTGGCGTTCCACATACTTTCCCATGAATGGTGGGGTATATGATTTTTTTTGTGTTATGTACAACCTGCGAACAATTGGGCACTTTTGCGATAACTCAGTTAGGTGGCATTTTTGCTGGCATGTGACTGTATTGTTTAATTTTGTATCACATGCACACTGCCAATTAGATAAAAACATTTTGATACAAACTGCTTTGTCTACGTAGCTTTAGATTTCTCCCGACGGTAGCTTTGTTGTAGTTCAACTTCTTCCAGTGTGAAGTTGGTTAAAAGCCAAAACTTCCAACTGCCATGACAAAATTCAGCAAATTGGAAGGTAAGGTTTTTCCATATTAACAAGGTGTTGCTCTTACAATTAGAATTGTCTCTCCAATAAGTGCTGAGCTTCCTCTGTTAAGTGTCTACAATAATTAGTATGCTAGTACACACTTATTCACTTTCACTCAAGTAAAACAACTTCAGGTTCAGTTCCTCTCACACCCACGTGGTGGTTTCACAGGACCACACAGGAAACAACCCCTCAGCGTAGTATCAGGCTCACATTAAAGGGGCACTATGTTGTTTTTGTTCTCGGAGGAAAATACGGTTGAAGCTAGAAAGGTGGCAGGGTCCCCCAAATGTAAAAGTTGGGCTTTATTGTAATCGGCGTCTGTCACGTTGACTCTTCTCCAGATCTGTCAGAACCTGTTCATGCGCGGGCTGTCGTTGGTGGGCTGGTACCACAGTCACCCGCGAGGTCCGGCTCTGCCGTCGCTGCAGGACATCGACTCCCAGATGGACCATCAGCTGAGGCTGCAGGGTTCAAACAACGGCTTCCAGCCTTGTCTGGGCATCATCTG
Source organism: Lagodon rhomboides (assembly GCA_039737535.1). Taxonomy (NCBI): domain Eukaryota; kingdom Metazoa; phylum Chordata; class Actinopteri; order Spariformes; family Sparidae; genus Lagodon; species Lagodon rhomboides. The sequence continues at coordinate 12,536,978 of CM077789.1, read as the reverse complement.
CGGTAAGTGCCTACCTTTATATACAATGTGGGACTACATATATGTATACTTTGACAAGAAACTAGATTGATGCCATGCAAGGAAATTAAATAATAGTATTGCCGAAATAATACAATGTACAATACAAAGCAGGAGAAAGAATCTACAATATATTGTATGTAAAAACCACTATGTTGTACTTCTTCATAAGTGGATTTCAGGAGGATACTGAAATTGTAATTTGGTTTTCTTAGAAATGTTTCTCAATCAAATTCTAATTCTAACAACTACCAGTATTCATCATGGCATGTAAAGACATCGTTACTGTCATGAACCATCAATACCTGCGCTTTCAGACAGTCAGGTAGGTTTTGCCGCCACTAAGCTTTCAGCTTTGTTTCCCTTCAGGTCCTTACTATCACGGCAATCAAGGTGTTGCGTCCACTATAACTCCATTCTGGGTCGTACCACCCCCTGAGGTGAGGACATGGGTAAATCTAATTTTATTATTTAGTTTAGTCTTTCCTGATATTGTTAATTCTCACACGCACCTGTGTGCTTGTTTTTCTAAACTTGTGCATCATCTGTTTTTCTTGCAGCAAAGGCCTAACGACTACGGTATCCCAGTTGCTGTAGAGGTCACTTATGTACAGGACAACTTTCTCACCAGTGATGTTCTAAATGAGATGGTACAGCCTCAGTCCTATGGAAACACTGAACAGACATCAGTTCTGTTAATACTGTAAATCATTATAAGAAACGTCTGTTTGTTCTCTCCACAGATGCTGCTGGTTGACTACTACAGGACAGCTCCCGACCTCGTCCAGTTCAGCCAGTACTGGTGTCCAGATACGACCATGATGGACAAGATCAAGGTAGGACGATAGATAGAAAACCTCAAATCTTTATCACATTACATTCCTGACAATCTCACCCTCATACACACTCCAGCAGGCAACCTCACTTCTACATTTACTTTACTACTTACAATTACTTTGTGTCTTCTTCCTCAGGGCTCTCTGAGCTGCCACGCTCCCAAAGACCAGGCCTACTCTCAGATCTTAGAGCATGTCTACAGTCAGCTGAGCGGCATCAACTGAGCGGATCTGCTGTTTGGTATGCATGTGGCCGATCTACATTTCAAAACACCTCCTGTGCTTGAGGATGTACGATTTAATACCTGCTTGAAAAACACACACAAGAAAAACAAAGATGCCTTGAATTCCCTCGTGCTTGAGTGATGCTTGATATTGAAACAGCATAATGGTGAGTTAAAAAAATCCCAACAGTGACTTTGAAATCGGATATTAGTACTAGCTTGTATTTATCAATGAAAAAATGTACAATTGAAACACAAAACCAGAACGCACCGGATCAGAGAACCAATATCTTACAGATGGACACTTAATATGGACCAGATATCCGCCCGCCTGTCCAGCCTCCTACCATTTACACATGGACCTATGTGCCTATCTGTGCCAGTGTCCCTCGGTATGAGCAGATATGTACAATGTAAACTTATAATGTGTTGTAATTGCCTTTATAGACTGAACCAACAGTGGTTGGGAGGAAAAAGTGAAAATGAGTAGTGCAAAGCATACTACAGTAGCAAAGTATGCCCACGTGTGTTGGTTTGACATGAACTGTTTTCACTTTTGTGAATGTTTGTCTTCAAAGTCAAGATGGTGCAAGTAATTCCACTGTGCCAAGCCAACTTTTTTTAATGAACCTGTGTGTGAGTGTGTGTGGGTGGGGGTGTGTGCTATGCTGTGAATGTGCCCCTCTACTGTCTCCCTGTTGGGTTGTGTGAGACATGAGTCCTGTTGGTTGGGACTGATACTTGCTTCCTCTATACCTGTACTGTATTTATTACTAACTGTGGATTGTGTGATGTACATGTACGAAGACAGAGCAATGCCTTAAGCCTGCTGATGATCCACAAAGCATTAAAATATACACACTGGAACTATTTAAACAGGACTGTTTGTTTTTCTTTTCTTTTTTACTTTAAGAGTCTACAGTCAGCTCTTAAACACCCACACATATTGAGACAATATTCAGGCAACGGTGCTTTAAGCTAAATGCTAACATCAACATGCTAACATGACAATGCTAACATTATATGCAGGGTTTAACTACAATTTCTTTGTAGTAATTATGAAAACATTTCACTCAAAACCACAAATCCGAATCTTAAGGTGGCACTAGAGGGGAAGTCAGGAGTTGACTACGCTCATTAGGATTCATGAGTGTCTGTAAAAAATTTCAAAGACAACTTTTAATTGACTTTTAAACAGATCAGTACTTTACTGATACTCTTATCGATTCAACAACTCTACATAACATAAATAACATTCCTTAAAATTATTAGATAATTATATAGTATGTTATATAATTGCAGCGGTGCACCAAAATCATTTTCCACAATCATATGCTAATTTATACTCGCATATTGACAGATATTTTTTATCCCCAGAGCTGTTATCGTAAAATATTGTGCTCCATTACAGTGACAGTGAGCATTCTGTGCATTAAAAATATAAGATTTCTTTTTTTTTTTTAAATGTGAAATGTCTTAAATAAAATTTTAAACCAGCCATTATGTCATCTGGGAAGACCACGATATTGATCAAACACAACAGTAACACATTTGTCTGTTTTATTTATTGTAAGAAGGGGGAGGTGGGGGACAAGAAAAGAAGCACGTACAAATACTTTGATAATAAAAGACAAAATATTGCGGTTAAATTCTGTACTCATTCCAAAAGTAAAAAGGCAACTTAAATCTAAGACGTACATTTACAAGGCGTAATATAGGACTACATGCAAAGATCAATTTAAATGTTTTAAGGTCTTGTATATAAAAAATAATACTATAGAGAGCCAGAATGATTTAATGATGTTCAAAGGAGCATTTAAGACTGATTAAACAAACATAGCCCTTTAAAAACTGAAATCAGTGGGACATTTTTTTTTCAACATGGATTAAAATCTACATAAAAAACACAGTTTCCACTGGCGGTGTGCTGATAAACCTCACATTAGTCTAAACAACACACGTCCAGGAAACTGCCTGTAGTGTCAGAAATGTGCAGAATTGTGCACACATGCATTTCATGTTTACACAGGAAAAGTGCCAACGGCTGGAAATAAAACCAAAAGTAGAAAAGAAACCCTTCTCATAAGTAGCTAGGTTAGGTTTTGGTTGCTGTATTAGTTGCATTACTTTCCCTCCTTTCTTTTCCAAAGGCACTAAAACAAAAGCTATCAAGGACTTGTTTGATAACAGTGTAATCCAGACAGCACCCCCGACAGTCCTTAAACTTTGCCCTGAACTTGATACAAACATCGAAATGTAGTAAGATCAGAAATGTAAACATGTTAGACCAGGACCAGACTCAGGAGTGGGGGGAGGCGTTTGGAGTGTGTAGTGATGGACAGATAAGAAAAGGGGAAATGTAGCAAAAACGATAAAAGAGCACATAGTTTTCATTCACAATTCAATTTTTTCTCCCCCCACCCCCAAACAATTCAAAATCAGCAGGACTGATGATTGTTGGGTGAGGGGTTCGTGTTTTGGTAACAAAAGTTCTCCAAATGAGTCAAAATGGAAACCAGCTTACACTTATTTTTCCCTTGATGTTTTCCCTTTTCGCTCCAGGTCTTCTCCTCATACTCAACACCGTATGTTGGATAAGACTCCCATCTGCAGGTGTGGACCGTGACAAGGAACCAGCCTTGTCCAAATAGATTAATTAAAACAGGAACAACCTGTCAACATCAGCCCGAATGTACTAACAATAACTCCAATCAGAGCCGTTGTGAATAATCAGAATCACAGGGTGAGAGAAAGGTTTCAAAGCACAGATGAATTTCACATTCTCAAAGACACGAGGGCAGACATAAACAGCGGGACAGTTAGTGATGAGTCGCTGCCAGCAGCCTCATCAATTCAGGCACTGCATGAAGGTTTAGAGGCGCCTGATACAGGGGGTCAAAAGACCGAATAAAGGCTTAACATGCAGAGACAAACAGGCCCCAAACTAAATGAATATATGGCTGTGTAACAGAATAGTTAGCAGTTTAACAAGCTAGCGATATGTTTTTATTGCATTTAACAAACTTTTTGGCTCTGTCTCCTCTATTGAACCAACAACCACTGAACGACCAATCATCCTGCGTCTCTACACAACAAGCACACGGCCGCCTCAAGTGACAAAAACGTGCAACGTCTGCATTGAACTTTGGGGTCTGTGTGTGTTGGTGAAGTCTGTCACACACGCACACACACACACACGCACATCAATCTCAATTGAGGACCAAGGTGCAATTACAACATTTTCTCACATATTCAGTAAGAAGTTCTACGTTTACTGTAGTAGGTTGAGACAAACGTGAATCAAATACTGAAACAATAAAAAGGAAACCACTGTGCCAGGCCTGCTGTCATCTAAGCTACTGTCAGTGCTCAGCTTAGAGATTTTTTATAAAGAGCATTACAAATCGGCCAAAAACCTGAAAACGGTACAAATCACAGATCTGAGGCTAACTTCGGCTCATGTTTCTCATTAAAAATATGAACGCATTTTCTTTTTTTAGTCGCGTGTAGTTCCATTTTAGTCGAGTTAAAGGCAACTTTCAGTCTCGCCAGCAGGTGGCATCAACGGATGAGTTCCAGTCCTGAGGGGGGGCACAGTAAAGGTTTCTGGTTTTCAAATGAGGATAATATTCAGTCAAGTTACACGTGACATTTACTGTGAGGTTCCAGTTGGCCTCTACAGTCTGAAAACTGACTGTTAAGTTGGTGACCACCTGAGTTTTAAACTGACTGCAGTCACACAGAAATGATGGCATACATGTGTCACCCCAGTCATCAGATTAAATACAAATTGTCTTTATCAGTAATTTGTGGTAAAAGAAAAATATTGCTTATAAATGTGTCATAAGTTAGTCCTCAAGAAATGTTTCTGACTGCCGGATAACGAGAAATGACATTTTGTGTCCATCTTAGACCCTTGAACCTCTGAGTGCAGCAGGCTGATATTCTGCTCTGGACTTTGAAATGTGACCATCTTCTCCAGAACTCCAGATGACAAAAAGTGCTCGTTGGTGGTCGTGACGCTGGAGCTGAAGGTGAAAATGAATAATCTGCGGACCATCCCTTGGCTTCACTTTCCTCCCTCTCTACTAATTCTACTCGCCCTCTCCTCCTCCTCCTCTCCGTCAGTCTCCTCCTCGGCTCTCTTGCTCTGTTTTTATTAGTGTGGCAGCGGAACGAGGACCTCGACGTAGTTGAGAGGGAAGAAACCCGACTGGCCGTTCAGCATTCCCTCGTACCAGTTCTCGTCGATCTGATTGGTCAGGGTGATGATGTCGCCCTCGCGGAAGCCCAGCTCTCCCTCGTTCTCTGGCTCAAAGTCGTACAGCGCCTTACAGCTCGGCTGCTCCGGGGCTGACAAAACACAAGCAGTAAACGAATGAGTGAAAATGAGGAGAAAACTCTGATTCCAAAAATTCAGGATGCTCTCTGACAGCGTGAACGACCACAGCAGTACCAGTTTCACAAAAAGGTTGTCACACTGCACATACTTACCATATACTATAGCTCATACTGGTTCACATGTGTTAGACCAACATTAACATGTGCTACAGTTAACATTGCAAAAGAGCCAAGGATTGCTGACAAGTCATGTCTTAGACCAAAAACCACAACATCCTATGACGCCGTGTTTCTGTATAACTGTCCTCCTCCTTCCAGTATCCATCGTTTCCTCCTTCCATCTCTTTCTCTGTGACCTCACATAGATCAGCAGAGTGAGAGTGGGGCTCCACACACAGACAAACTAGGCTTTTTGTCTCCTAACAATTTTCTCATTGTATCAAGTTCACCCAACAGACTGCTGGGCAGGCTCGAGCTGGGGAAAGCTTTGGTCACTCATTCTGTGTGTTTTACTCTGTACTGTATCAATTTACAGGGGCAGCAAAGGTTATGTAAACCCTTTCATTTCTCCGTAGTCAGGTTATACTTGAATACATTTCTATAAGTGGCAAGTTGTCTCTTCAAAAGAAGACTGCAGGGTCATAAACTGGGATAATACTGCTAATTAGACATTAATCCAGCACGACACACTTTTCCATCCGAGCTTTTGATATTGATGTACTTGATGTTACTTTGAAAAAAATTTAAACCGGCCATATCCAGATATTATAACAAGTTCAAAACATAGATGAATAAACACAATTATTGATGGTGCTACTTTAAAAAGATTTTTGGCCACTTGGAGGCAATGGGAACAAGCCCTGACCGACATGTTATCCCTTACATGACTTTCCAAGTCGTCAGATTGCTGTCCTGTTACACAACGTTTTACACTACATAACCTTCTGTCTTGTGATTTGGAGTCTTACAGTCGTGGCTTACCAGACTACATGACTGATCAGTGACAGTGGGTCACGAATTACGAGATAACGCACGCTAGACGTAACATGGTCCAAGCAGTCCAAGTTGTTTGTGCGCTGAGCGTATGAAACAACAAGGGAGTAAAAGAAAAGAATATGAGCGAGGATGGACTAGGATGCATGGGCAGCAAGGATTATCTTTGCTCTGAAAAAGTGTCACTTCCTGTTTGTTTTGTGGATCAGCAAGGATGACACTGTTACAAACATGGAAAATCTTTTGTGTATATTCTGATAAAAACCATGAGCTATTATTGTGTCTGCTCCATACTAATAGATGGATGATAAGACTGTTAAAAGAGCTACTGCAGATAACAGCAAAAGGACCATCTGCTCTCATTGACTGTAGCTCAATCCTGACCAGCTATTTAGCCTGCTATCCAGTGCGCATCACGGAGCTGTTGGATTGTGTCCTTTAAAAGTTCTCACATACCGACGCACTGATCTGCCTCTGATTTGGAGCTTTTTGTCTGTGATCTCCATAAATCTTCAGCAAGTGGAGGATCAGGGTTAAAATCCTGCACTGTGAACTTAGCAAACAGATGCTTACAGCAGTTACAGAGCAACATTATCACTCTTTTTTCTTTTCTGCCACCTGATGAATGGACTTCCAATACTTACTCTCTTTTTGCTTTGTTTTTGGTCTCTACCAACTACACAATATCGTTGTGGGACATAAATAATAAAATGCTGAAATACTGTACGAATGTAGCAGTGATAAAGACTGGATTATACAAGCTAAAATGTGCCTAACACTTCATTCAAAACTCACCAACCTCAACATTTTGTTGTGCATATTGTAACAAAAAAGGTGGTTTGGAAGTTTGTTATTTGGGAACATCCTGATTGTTCTTTAAGGATGTGTTTATAACTGCATTTTAAATCAATTGAAGTCTTGGCCAGTGGCTGCAGATGTGTTAGAAACTGTTAGTAAGTCAGGCTGCAGTATGTAAAGCGCAGGATGTGGATTTCATACCACAAAAACACAAACAACAAAAAACACATACATGCTGTTAAACAGGCCATGCATTATAGACCAGTGTGTTGAATCTGTGAGAAGCGACTTTAATGGTGCTTCCTACACGTCACACCAGAAGCTGTGCAGGCACACTGCACCATTTCAACACCACAAAAACTGTGACGAGGAAAAATGGCCCACACTATCTGTGACTCACGCAATCTGGGTTTCCGAAAGGACAATCTGGCCAAGTGAAAAGACGGCTCTGATGATGTCAGAGGAAAGAGGAACAAGGTCAGTTGGAGAAAGGCCGGCCAGATGACAGGGCAGGCCACACGCACACACACACATACGCACACGCACACGCACACGCACTTTCTCATGGTCAACGGCTGAGTCGAGAGTCAAACATTCAGTGCATGCCACCATTTACAATGCCTCAATCACACTACAGGAAAAAGACTAACTGGATTTGTTTCACATACTTCTGCTCAGTGGTACTGATTGGTTGCAGGCACACATGCTACTTTGGCTTAGTCCATCTTGTGTGTGTGTGTAGAAACAGCTGGACATGGTGTTGTTGTTTCCACAGCTCTTATGCTGCCCTTTTGTGTGGCTTAGAGACTGACATAATTGTAAGGATGAATATGAAATATTACTAATTTAGTTTTCTAGGTTGTCAGCCACTTCATCATTTTTGACATTAATGGTCAAGTGGTTCAAGTGTTTGCAGTAAAAGATAATCCTCAATGACAATCTCTTTTTTTTAAAGCCCACCAGCTGTTTCTTACCTGAGTTGCGTGAAGGTGGCATCGCCATTGAGGTCGAGTAGCCGCCATTTGAATGGTTGTCCTCTCCGAAGTCAAAGATAGGTTTGGGTTTAGGTGTGTATTCACGTCTTGGTCGAGTCTGAGCATCGGTCATCCTATTAGAAAAAGAGATAAATTGACTTATGTTCTACATTTCCACACCTACACAGTAAATACAAAAATATTTTTGAAGTAACTGGGACTGAGCCAGTCTTGGAAGTGTACATATATATACATATACAGCATGTTGGTATGTGTGTGCATCAGGATTCATGACTGCACCTGTCCTTGAGTTTGTCAGAAAGTTCCTCCAACACCTGCACAGCCTGTCTGTGGTACTGCAGCTGGGACTCCACAAGAGACGTGAGCTGGCTCACCTGCTCTATCTACACGCACACACACACACACAATCACACACAGCAATCAAAATCATTTTTCTTAAACTACTGTATTTGTCATCCACATGGATAAACAGTTCCACATTCAGAACATAAATAACAGTTCACAAAAGACCGAGTGACAGCATGTGGTCACATCCTGCACCTTGGAGGATGGATTATCTTGTCGCTAATGTGTAATAAATAATGTACATGTTTATACAATAATCTTAACTCTTGATCGGCTCTGAGCATTCGAACTCATCTAGGGACTGTAAGTAGACCTTGAGTTTAAATTATTTACAGGTCCAACGGTCAAAAATTATCTTTCACTCTCAAATTTACGACTAAGTGTTTCAATAGTAATAGGGAACAACACAAAAGAGGCTGACTCAAGAGAAATAACAGGACGTTTGCAACGGACAGACTTCCTCCAGTGCTACACTGGTCATATTCACACCGTCAACATTATCACTAACTGCTGTGCTATAAATGCTCAAAGCCATTTTGTTCTGCACACCTTCAGTTACGTACAGGGCAAACCAATGCTGGAATTCCCCATCCCAGATAGTAATAAATGTTACAAGTGATTGAATGCAGGTATTTAAAGATGTGTTTATTTTAGGGGGTGTTGGGCTGAACAGGTGTGTTTCACTGCTCTTTATAGGTGTAATTATAGGTGTGTTTGACTTGTGGGTGTGTGTTGGACAGAAGTTATCTAATGCGAAAGTGAAGCTCAGTGATGAAGAAAATGTTCTCACATGACGCATCACCAGAAGACCAAGGCTAAAAATAACTGCAATTACCCTTTGAAATGTTTTTCATTCATATACACATACTTGCTACATAATTACAAACAGGATTTTATTGTTTTTTTCTATTGCTGTAAGGACCTTGCAATCAATATTTTTAGATTCAAGGCATACAAACGTGCTGACAGTGGAAACAAGTAACATGAGAAGCCAAGTTTGTAGCTGAGGAAAGGAATAAGAAAAGTTACCCCTTACTTTTAGACATATTTTATTTTAAAGAGGGACTTCAGTGTCAAATTGTGCTTAAAATGATGCTGCAGAGGACAAACACTGACACCACAAACTGAAGGCTAATAAATGAGTCCTTACATCAGTCTCCAGCAGGTTGTACATGCTCGTCTCTGCCACTTCCTTTGACTCGTGAAACTTCTCCAGGGCCTGTCGAACCTCCTCATCTGGGATCTTGCCCTGACGCTTTTTCTTGTAATCGTAGTCCAGGCGACGGCCTTCCAGCTTCTTCAGGTGGTGCTGAGGTGATAAAAGCCATAGTTAGGGTAGGAGGGGGCACAGAGGAGATCACTATGATGCATTAAATGAAATTTGACAGTTTGAGGAAATGATGGTAAGAGGTTTAAAGGGTTTTCCTTTCATGTTGCACAATAAGGGACCAACAGTGAAACAGCACGTCAGTGTACCTGTATCTCTCTGAGGTCTTTATCACAGAGCCCTTGCAATGGATCGATGAAGTTCTGTTTAACATCGATATCTAGAGAGTCTTTGACTTCTGCCAATCTCTTCATGGCTTCTCCAACATCTACTAGTGCTCCACCTGAGCAACACAGACACAGATTAAAAGCTCAGTGACATCAGATTTATAGTTTAACACCAGAGTTATATCACCATCAGACCACTGATAAATAGTAATGTATTAAAAAAGAAAAACACAGACACAGACAGACAGAAATTCATGACTTTAAACAGTCAAAAAGCATTTCATAAGCACTGTAAACAGTTTGGGTGCAATTTATAAGACAGTATCTAAGGTATACTTTACATACACACAAGCACAACCACCCAACATCCCAAAATAAAAAACCTCAACATTCCTCTGCCAGGAATGTACTATCCTAAACCACGAAACACACACACAGAATCACACACAACTTACCAAAGTTAGTGTCCTCTCCGAGTTCTCGTCCGTACTTGCCCATGCACTCCCCCAGCAGCCCCTCGGCCTGAGGGTAGCCTGGATTCTTCACCTGACCACGTATCTTAGACATGGTGTTCAACATGGACAGTTTGGCCCGTGATGCTGCAGACAAGAGTCAAAACTAACTTGATCAAAGAGTTCACACAGTTTAAATAAACACGTCAAAACAGGTTTTCTACTCACCTGGGTTGGGCTGAAGGTACTCTGATGTTTTGGAGATGACCTCCACTACTGCTTTACTGGTCACATCTACTTTCTACAAAACACAGCAAACACACAGACGTGAAGTGTACAGCAAAGCTAGTGCGATCATAGAATTAAAATAAAACAGCTACAGGCAAAGGAGTTATTTGCCTATGTTTGCATTGTTGACTGCTATCGTCCAATCTGCAACCTGATCACATTCACATCTGGCAGTGGCCAATGTTTTTCTGTTGGGTAACATAATTCATTCAGGCAAATTCACGAGTTATTGGCTTTTGACATCTCTGCAGTCAGTTTGTAAAGCTATGTAAGTACCTCTCTTTTTCAAGTGACAGAAAGGTATATTAAAAGGCCACTTCATACATTTGTATGATTGAAATGGTGCTCTTTCGAGACAGTTTAACGAACAAAGGGCTGAATGACTAAAAACAGGTTTTTTTTTCCAATGATGAAGATTTGTTTGCAGCACAAATGGGGAAAAAAACAGCAGCACAACAACAAAAACAAAACAAAACATTGGTTTCAGCATCGGCCAAATTGTGTTTTTAAACATCTGTATAAAAATGTAAACTAGGGCCCAGTGTGGCGTTAACAAATCGCTTGTTTTTTCTGCCCAAAATGTAAAGTTGTGTAATTTAGTATGGCATTTGAAAAAAGAATTAACCTTTAAACTATGAACTGAGGCATTTTTGATTCAAGAGTTATTGATTATCACAATGTTGCTGATTGATTTTCTGTGGAACTACCTGACTTATCATTCTAACTATAATGTAAACCTAATGGCAATGAGATTTGTTGTCATCCACAGAGCCTGGAGTGCTTTATAAACTTTGAGGCCCTCTAAACCAACAGAGGATGATGTAATGCTTTACATGAGGTGTAAACATCAACTACAGAAACCCCACTGGATTCTAACCACGCCTACTGCTTTGGCTAAAAGATGTTTCTCTTTAGGCAACATAAAGACGCTCCTCTTACCCGCTCCAAGTCTTTGAAGTCTTCATCTAGTTTAGTTCCTTCAGCACCTCCGACTTTCTCACTTACCATCTAGAGTGAGACAGAAAGAGAGGGAGAGGGGAGAAAGGGGAGGCAGAATGAGCGCAAATGAATTAATGCTGCTCATACGGTTTTGATTTGAGTGAGGATCAAGCCAACACTCATCTCACATTTAATCATTCACATGCCTGCTTTGTAAAGTAAACGCGATAGTGAACATTTCCTTTAGAAATATGGACGCGGAGCTCACCGTAGTGCATGCCTTGTGTTGTACAGATAGCAATACATGAATTCAGAACAACAGATAACAGTGTAGTGAAGAAAAACAACAGCACAAACACTGTTGTGCAATCCCTTTTGTTTACACTTAGCCGGATAAAAAAAAAAACACAACAACTTTGGACCAGCTAACATTACTTCTCCTTCAATAAAGAGAATATGCTACAACTTAAGTAGACTAAAACATGTTGATTGCAAGCATATGTATTTCCAAACGAAATCTGTCAGCATGTTTCAGGCCCCAGACGAAAGCCAATAAATGGAAAACAGTCCCTTCCCTGTGCATGCACGGTACATCTGTTTTTGAACATCCTTCTTGGCTAATTCCTTAAATTAGAAGCAGGGTTTGCAAGGTATTTAAAACCTTGACTGTGACCATGAGCTACATGGTTCCCTATCTGAGTATCTCAAAGTGCAATGGGTAGAAAATAACTCCAATCACAACCAGTACGATAATGAAAATGGCACACAACAACAGTCCTTGGTTGCAGATTAACATTTAGACCTATTATTCTGCAAGGACAAAAGTGATCGACACTGACTACTTTCTATTTTGTTTGGAATTAATTCCAGCCAGTCTTTTTCACAACACTTTTGTAGTGGTAACACTTGTGTCAAACTGGGATGTAATGAATCTGTCTTGGTCGTTGTAGCTAATCTAAGTTGCAGCAGCCCTGGTGTTAATGTTTAATTATTTGGACCTACAGTATTAACAGAGTGAGCATTTTAAACAGTCTGGAGAGTTAATGAAACACTGCAAGAGAGGCCCAGAAAAAGAGGCGAGTAGTTTAGAAGTGCATTTTTCGATTTTAATTTTATTCTATACAACACTATAGTTGATGTTCCTGAAGTCTTTGAGGTGGATGTTATGACTTTCTTATATGGACTTTTTATGTTTATTTCATGCTCTATATTTTTTCCCACTAGAGTAGCTTTACGTGATTTATAGGTTCAAAAAGTGATTTATGTAATTTATGTTAATAACCCTAACCCACTGGCTCATGATGCAACTCCTCAGTTCTGTCTGAAACTGAAATATGTGTGTGTGTGTGTATATATATATATATATATATATATATATATATATATATATATATATATATATATATAAAAATAAAACTAGGTCTCCATTAAAGAGTTTTCAGCCAACTGTGTATTTGTACAGAAGCCCTGTATAACTCAGCATAATGCTCCTGCCACATTTACAGATTCACCACATGACCTTTTCAAATATGTAAATACAATCCTTTGAACAAGATGCCATTTTCCTTTCCTTAGTCAAATTTACTTATCTGTGACAGAGCAACAGTTGATTGAGTCATTGCCTTCATGACTCAAACTACCGTTGGTGACCTTTTTGGGATTACTGGAATTCCCAATACTTTTGTGTCTGAAGGAAATCCTCCTTCACAGAACGGGTGTGTCAGCAGTAAAGTTTAGGGTGTAGTCACAAGGTTTACTACCACAGCCTTTATTTAAACAATTGTTTCTCTATCTAGTGTTCTAACAAACAAAAAATGAAATACATAGTGGTTACTGCTCCCCTTCAGCAGCAGCTGCCAGACTGTTGTCAAACAGTCAGGGATCTTCAAGTCATACTGCAGAATCTCTGCTGCATGCACAAAGCACATGACAGGGGGCCTTGGGGGATTCAGGTCAGAAGTAAAGATACAGACTCAACTCTCAGCCTACTCAGCATTTGACTCCCTACCTTTGAGGAAATACTGCAGTCTGCAGAACTAAAGTTTTGCTGTCTTATATTTTCTAGCACCCTAAACTTTTCTTTTCATTTCTGTTCAGTAGGAAAGGGAATTTTGGGAGTATTTTGATAGCCACTGAGTGTATGTTCTTCTTCTGCTTATGAAAACATCAGATTCTCGTGTCAGTGTAACATTACTATTTACATGCACACAGGCTTAAAGGAATGGAGCCCAAAAACATCCACAAAAGGTTTCCTTGGGAAGTTTTAGTATAAACACGCATAGAGTTACACAGCGGGATCAGCCTTTAACAGGTATCCTTCTCATTACAATGACTAGGTATTTAAGCTACTGGTGGTAAGTTAAAAGCCAGCTCATTATGACAAAGCCTAGTTGAAGATCTTGTTTGGATCCACTGACTTGAAGGCTGGACCAGGCCCAAAATGCTGACCTACACAGAGGCCTAAATATTAAATGAGTAGCCAGAGAAAGTTGAAAAGTGGCAACCATAAATAGATGAGAAGACTCTTGTATATTTACTGTAGCATGACTTGTTAAAAGGTTAAAAAGAAAAGCTGCTGTACAGATGCAGTTTTGTGTCTATACAACTAGGTCAGTGTGGTTGGAGATCAGAGCTAGAGATAAAAAGAGCTCTGTCATCACAGGATCTGAACACCACGCTTCAAGAGGAAATGATCTGACTGTCATCATATAAAGAGGTGAGAGACATTCAGCTGCCTTTCTGGTCAAAATAGAGTTCTTCAGACACTAATGGAGCTTAAGTCAGTTCAAAAAGGGAAAACAATATGACTCATTTTCTAAATCTCTTCCTCCTTCTTACTTCACTAAATGGTGCCTCGTGGTGTCTTTGCTTTTAAAAGGGTTGCTTCACCAATTTTACACATTGGAGACGCCTCATGAGGTGCTGGGACGTAATCCAGCGTCGCCGCCATATTGGATGGGTCTAGTCACTCACCAGAGTCAATGGAGTCAAGGGAGAGTGAGCAACTATGTCTGTATTTTGTGCAGTTTATGGTTGAAATACCCGGTGCAGTACTGTTACCAGATCGCATGGGATTACCTTACACAAGTAAGATTGAAAAATAAAAAATTATAATTAAAATATTTTTTGTGACAGCGTCCTGTATCATAACTACAGCTCTGCCGTTTGTAACAAACTAAACCGTGTGAAAATCCGGTAGAAATTCGGGGAGTTATGATGATTATTGTATTATTCCTCAGTAGAAATGAATGCAGGGGGGCGCATTAGAGACCCATCCAAGATGGCGGCCGCGCCGATATGTCAGCTCCAGTTGGCAGCGTCAGTCTATGAGGCGTCTACGTATATTATGTCTATGGTCCACTGGTCTAGCTCTGCACTCCTATAACACCGCTGGACTCATTGTGGAATGAACGATCAACCGATAAAGCCGAGCCAGAGATATCACCTTTGTTTATTCCAAGCATTCTTTTTCCTTTTCAAAACACGGCACCTACATTACCCATAATGCAACTTAGCCAGTGACATCACTGGGGGCAATTTATCAGATTACATGCAGCTTCCTGATGAGCCACAAACGGCTTTATACGTTGTGCTCCCAAAGACCTGTAAACAACATACTAATGTTTTTTACTTTAAATATTTTCCCACCTCCATGCATGCCTACAACCAATTATTATATTCATTTTTATTATTCTGCTGATTGCTTTCACGATTAATAGTTTAGTTTATTAATGTAAAAGATATTAGGAAAAATGTTCATAAAAATTGCCCAGATCCCAAACTGATGTTATTAAACATCAACAAACACGTATTTAGCCCAACCAACAGTCAAAAACCAAATGACTCCTTATTTACTATCATAAATGACAAAAAAGGCAGGAAATCCTTACATTTCCAAAACGTTCAACATTTTTGCTTGACAAGTGACTGAAACAATTAATCGATTACAAAAGTAGTTGGCGATTATTTCTCTTTCAATCGACTAATCTTTCCAGCTCTACTTTCAGCTATTTATAGTAAATTAGAAAGCCTAAAACAACTATTACCCCCTTTAAACAGCCAATAACTGCAGTCTTTCAAGCATTGCCAGCACCAGTTTATTGGCTTATTCTAGATTAAAACTAATAATTTCCAAGATTTAAATAGTAATTATTTTGCAGAGGGGTTATCACTCCTTATGAGTATGACTAATCCCAGATAAAGTCTGCACCAAACTCTAATCTACTTTTTAAATCACCAGCAGCCATTAACTAATCTGCCCTGATTGAACTGTGTCTTAATGCCCAATAACATAATTACTATGGTAGGCCAGAAACAGTAGAACTGAATCCAGACCACCTGCAGCCCTGCTCCTGAAACATAGCCCATTCATTTATTTCAATTGGACTGGTGCTAATGCCCAGGGCTTTTGCAAAACAAACACAAGGTCTTGAAACACTTGTAATGAAAATCGGCGCACAAATAAATTTGATAAACCAGATAAATATTCTTGAATAACCTGTTGGATACTGTGTAAATCTGTCATCGCCACTCAGGATTAGCCATCACCCCCACCGTCACAAAACTTCGATGTGTCATTCTGTTTGTGCTCCAAAGAATGTGGCATTTCGGGGTTTAACGTTTTGTGAAGACTAACTCCCAGGAAAACAAATACCAGGGAAGCCAGACATTAAAAGAGAAAAACAAGGACATGTGAGCTACAGGCCAGAGGAAACCATTTCTATAGCCAACTTCCTGCATGCCTCCAGAGTAGAAAATCTAAGGTATGCCAAGAGTTATTGACTCTCAAGGAGTTTTGGCAAGAAAAGCAGCTGCATTGCAGTCAAATAAAGGGAGAGCACACTCTCTTCCCACCTCCTTCCTTCCCTGCATCATTTCTTGGGTCACTTCAGGCACAATTCCACTTAATCGGCTCCAAACACCTTTACCAGTACAGCCAGTGCCAACAGTCCCAACATGACAGCTTCTAACTCATGTTATTTTTCCTCAATCCAACAGGGATCTGACTCTGTTCCTGACAGGAAGCTGCTGCCGAAACCAAATGTCTTTCCTGCTTACATCAGCAGGGGTACGAAGAAAAAGAGACTCAAAAAAATCCTTTTAACCGTCCCCGCCCATGACTAGAGAGAGCTGGCCAAAATTAAAAACATTCACACCAAGGTTAGGACAGTATAAGACAGTAAGACTATTACACGGTCCCTGTCTGGCAGAGGCATTTTGAGTCTCTCCCCTCAAATGCCCTAAGTATTGATCTGGCTCCCTAAACAAAAGACTGACCAAAAAAAACACAGCTGGAAAACAGGTAACTGGGTCTTCACTCCAAATAAGCACTATTAAAACCTCATGTTCAGGTTATACTGCCACACAGATGCACAAGGTTTCTCGACAGTGGTCCAAAACTGCTGACTTTAATGTGTCAGTGCTCGCCTGGTTTATATTTCACGACCTTTTCGTGCATTGTTTTTTTTACTCTAAGAGATCTGAGTCACCCGGAGAGCCCCTTAGGCAAACAGCTAGCTAATGTTTACCACAGGATGTATTTACTCAAATCTGAGTTGGTGCACTGCCGGGAAAGGACACTTAAAAGCACAAAATGTGAAATACATGTAAAAAGTAATTAGCATGACACCATTATTAGCATTAGTTAGCTAAAGTTAGTCAACACTGGTTCCAACTGACGTTCAGGCAAACATGTCCGACAGATGCTCATTAACTTTAGAGCTAGTTAGCTGTAAAGTGCTAACTAATTAAAGGAACACGGCTATTTTTCATGTCGACACAAGCCTATTCTAACATTAGCTTCCTGCTGTCACAACACAAAGCGATATTAACCTTAACTTAGCCGACTACAAACCGCTAGCTACGAATGCTAAACGAGGCTAGTTGCTAACATGACAGTTGCTAGCTTAGAGAAAAGTTTTGCAAACCTGGCTGGCTTTATAAAACTGCTTCTTCAAGCCCGCTACAGACATCTTGAAGCCCGGTCGTCTTCCAACTTTCGACGGAGGTGAAAATAGGTCACGATATAACTAAAGTTAGCGACACAGTTTGTTAGAAAAAGGGGCCAGTGCAGAAATTGTTTAGGATGAATCATAGGACTGCACAGCCGTCACTCCAAGTCGGGACACGCCAACTGACCACGTCCACGTCGAGAGGGTGATTCTTCCACTGTCACAGCAGATAACGGAGCAAAATGTTCTAAATCCACAAGAAAATAGCGATACTACGTCCCGAACTAAAAAAAACAAACAATCTCGGGCACACTTGTACGCCACACTGAGCTCCAAATCTGCACCAGCCACTTAGAAGAAATCAGTTTCCCGAGTTTACACAGCAGGCGTCAATGGACTCATACGTGAGTGAACACTGCCCCCTGCTGGATGTAGCCGGGACACACCCGGCGGTCTGCTGCAGGACAGATGTTCCTCTGAGACTACAGCACACAAAGGAAGAGGTTTGAAGAGGCGGAGTCCACCCAAATACTACTTTCTGACTCATTATATATAGCTTAAAGTTTTATTCCACCCAAATACTACTTTCAGACTCATTATTTATAGTTTTAAAGGCTGATTTCACCTAAATAAAACTTTGACTCATGTTTTTTTTATTGTTTGAAATGTTGTTCCAGTCAAGTACTATTTTCTGATTCATTTTATATTGTTTTAAAGGTTGATTCCACATAAATACTATTTTTAGAATGTATTATTTATAGTTTTAAAGGTTGATTCCACCCAAATACTACTTTCTGATTCATTATTTATAGTTTAAATGATTGATTCCACCCAAATACTACTTTCTGATTTATTATTTATAGTTTTAAAGGTTGATTTCACCCATATACTACTTTCTGATTCATTATTTATAGTTTTAAAGGTTGATTCCACCTAAACACTACTTTTATAATTCATTATTTTTAGTTCTAAAGGTTGATTCTGCCCAAATACTACTTTGTGATTCATTATGTACAGTTTAAATGATTGATTCTACCCAAATACTACTTTAGATGTATTAGTAGATTAACTTAGTTACATTCCATCACTGTATACTGCACCATTAGCACTGTCACTGTTACCTGCCTCATCCCAAGTGCCTTTATTTATTTTAATAATGTATATAGAGAGATAAAGAATCTGCGTCATCATATTTATCTTGTTTATTTACCTTTGTAGTGGCCATTTGTCGAATAATCTGAATTCAAAAATCAAACTTCAAACTAAAAATCAAAGAGCCACAACAAGCATGCAAACAAACAACAATAGGATCTTGCATCTTGCTCTGGTAAAAAAAAAAAAAACATCATTCATGGTTCATCATGGCTCTACACCTATCCTTCTGCCTATATAACCTCGGGTGCCCATGGTGTTACCCAAATTCCTAAATAAAAGAAAAACTAAGCCAAATACTAACTCGACAGAACTAAACATGCTAAAGAAGGAAATAATTAGACTAAAAAAATAACTAGCAAAAGAAGATGCTATCAAACTGTAATCTAAATAAAGCAAACATCGACAATAATGAAACTAAAAATACTGCTTGTTAATAGCAAACTAATAACCAAAGCTAACAACAAACAAATAGCTCCAACAACCTTATTGTTTTTTGTTTTTTTTAACCTTGTTTTCTATTGCTTCTGGTCTTCTTGTATGCCTACAATGACAAAGAGTCTATTTTTGTACACTTAGATTTCATGGTGAATAACAACAACATCAGCACAGTACAACAAGTGACAAAGTGTCTTATGCCTCATGTTGTTCCATGCATGTGATGAAACACAACTGGATTGCTTAAAGGCACTCTATGAACAGTGTATATGGTTTTTCTTCACTGCAGAAACAATGATCGAACAGTAGTCTTAAAACTAAATGTAGAATCTTATCATATCAGTTTATACTCTATTTCAGTGGTTCATATCCTGAAATGAAATAACAGTTAAATCAACACAAACTACATCCCACACAGTCGGCCTGGAGTTCTGTCCCTCCTTATCTGGTTGGCATTTCAGCCGTGACTTGGAAACATCAAACGGTCCCATCTTTTCCTACCGCCTTAACCGTATCTAACTCTCTAGATTCTAGATAGTCTAGATTTATGGGACAAGGCTTTGAAGCGAACATCTTTGAGATTCCTGCCACAGCACCGCAAAGGATTGAATTTCATTTGCGGAGCTCGAAACATTAGAAAATCTCATCAGCAACATGTCGTTGACCTGCTGGTTACTCTGGATTTTTCTTCTTTGTGAAAACTTCAGACATTTCAGAAGCGGACACTCCAAAAGCTCCAAAAACTACCAACATGACCTGTCACCCTGGTGTGGAGTAAAAATGTGTATTTTTATGATTAGAGAGGCGACGCAGTGAAACCACTGATCAGACTGTTTTACAGTCCCCCTTATTAATCTTCAGAGTTTGGTAGTATTGTTTTACATGTGATAGGGGTTACATAATCAGATTACAAAAAAGTAACTATAATCAACCAAGATTATGTTCAAAATATGTGTAATTAGATTATAGTTATAGTTAACGATGACTTGATTACATTTCTGATTCTTTCAATTTCATGGCCACGAAATGTTGTAGTGGCTAAGTTACTCCTCTCAGGTTGCCAGGTTTTTAAAGGGTGACTTTACTAATATGTGTTCTTGTTTTTTAATGATGATATGGTGTATAAGTGTATCAAAGTGCTTTATGGAGGCAACTGAACTTGCGTGAGTTTCATGCAGATGTTCCACCTCTCATCCAAGAGGCGTCCTCAGGTTTAAACCTGCTGGATGAGAGGTTCTCTTCAAGATGTCCAGCTGCCTCCATAAAGCACTTAGATATACCATGACTGAGCATCTTCACCAGCATAAATTGAAAATGGAAGATGATCATTTGAAAAAAAACTTAAAAGAAACAGCATCCCACATGTTGCCCAATACACACAGCACATCTGTTTGACGTACTGTATTGTTTTTACAGGGGTGGTTAGTTTAGACGTAACCCTGATTATGTGACCAGTAATAAAAAAAAAGGACTTATGGGGTCTCTGAACAGCTGCTGTCTACAATATGGTGGTAATAATGCACTACATGTTCCTGGTGCAGACTATTCTTCACCTCCGCTTTAATGTGTATGGACTAGAATAACTAAAACACATGTGCTGAACAGGCAGAGTGACAATGACAAATATAGATATAGGACAGCTGTAATTATAGCGTATATACTGCGTTATGTAAGAGTGTAATGTCAGCATGGTGTTATAAAACCCTTTATGTGAATGGCACCTGAGGCAGCTAACAGGGTTTATTTTGAAGCAAAGCACAGTAACTTAGTCATTAAACACAGTATCTTTTAGGTGTTAAAATGCCCTTAAATGGCAAATTAAAATATATATTCATTAAATATATTGTCTGGCTGTATCATCTGACCAAAGCAGAAAAGTGGTGATAAAAGTTAACTAAACTCTGTGTTTAATCAAACTGGGATAAATGTACTACGCAGCTCATTTTAAGTGCAATCCGTTAGACAATATAAGATAAAACCACAACAAACTGTTCATTTAATTGTAAAAAGACTTTTATTACATTCTTAAATCCACATATTGTATCACCATTGTGCAATAACACTGTGATAAAACCACTCGGGCTTTATATCCATAACATATCATAAATTATTTCTTATTAAAATCTATATTGATTTAATAATAATAATCTTAAAATAGAGTGAACATATCATAAAACAGAAGGATCATGACAAAAGAGAAACTTTTTAGGGAGACATCTTTAAAAACGCTTTTTAAAAAAATAGAATTACATCTCTCCAAGACAAAAAGGACACTAAACTGATGAGAAAACAAACAAACAAATAAAACAGTACATATAAGGATAAAAATTAAGAAAACAAAAGATCACAACAAAACCAACACAAGATTCAGAGATTATAATCAATCTTTTATATATATATATATATATTTTTTTTATATTTACTTTTTTTTCACATCCTAATTCATCTATGACTCAAACTGAAAAAAGTCTTGCAATAATGATATTAGACGGGGGTAAAATCTTTGATACTTCTGAAATCAAACATTCACAAGAAGAACATGTATACTGTACACAGTGATCAAGGTTTTAAGGTCTTCTATGTCGGTGCAAGGTGTCTTGCTTAGCTAGACTAACTGCAGACACTGTAGGACAGAGAGCCCAGCTATCTCCCTGAGTAACTCTAAACAGAAATGTAAGTGCAGACCTTCAGCGCTGCCCCCCGGACAGCGTTCAGGCCTGCAGAAAGTACACTGACTCTTGTCTCATGTCTATCATTCGAGGACTGGGCGCACAAAGTATTGCACTTTGTTACAATCTCCACGCGTCATCTGGCCACGGCAGCTGATCGCTGACCTGTGTTGCGGTTGGCTGTATATTTGGTTGATTACAATCTAAGTAGAAACTAGTGCTGCAAGGTTTACTGTGCTGGAGTGCTTATGAAATATTGTAATGTAATAGATGGCAACAAAGGCCCAACATACTGAGAACAATGGGAAAGACATTATTGCACAGTCCCACCATGCCACTGTCGTACGTCCCCTCAAAAAGGGGAACACCCCTTCATACTATGTGAGATAAAATAACGTATGGCTAACAGCACTATTCCAGCAGTGCGAGGAAAACCTGGCTGACATATTAAATAGAGCTCCAACAGTATATCATGTGATTGTCTTAGTTTTTCTTTGATTAACTTGTTTCTAGTAGCTTCTTTACTTTGTTTTTCTTTACAGAAATCAAATCCGTCCCCCTGAAGAAAGAGGTTTCATCCGGACACACCCATGTGTTTCTCCAGAGACCTTTCCTCACAAAGATCTGTATCTAAATACGGCTTCCTGGACCCAAAGGCATAACCGGCTCTCAAATGACAGAAAACGCATATTTGGTATAAGCAGATCCAGCATTTTAGTTTGTCTTCTGTCCAGTTTTAAGAGCATAACACACATTGTTGTGACCGTTTTAGTCAAAACTGGCCTTCAAAGTTTTTAATTTAAAAAAAAAAAAGCTCTCTGGCATGAACGCAGAAATACTAACTCAGGGGGGTAGCTGATGGCTCTGTCAACCCTTTGCTGTGCCATGTAGTGTTTGAAGAGGGTGAGGTAGTAAGGGAGTGGGGGAAAGAGGAACTTGGGATTGAACTGTCCAATCAGAACACCTTGGCCGGCTGCAAGCGACAGCGCAGGCCGTCTGACCCCGAAGCAGTGAAAATTGGCGCAGACAGTAAATCCCCTCAAACGTTTGTCTCTAAGGAGCTTAAATAAGACCGTCACCCACCTGTCCCCTCTCTAGTCTTTGCCCCTCATCCAAGCATGTAGTCGCTGTTTACATTTCAACATCATTTACTCCAAAAGTCATTTTTGAACCGGCTGGTTGAGATGCTGCTGGATGTTTTGGGGGGGGCGATGACACTCTTCTGCGGAGGGGTGGGCATTTTCCAGATGCTCCTCCATGAGAGCACAAGCCCCCGCAGTGGTCGGCTGCCCAGCACCTGGTTCACACAGCGTATCTACAGCGTGGAGGGGGCGTATCTAGCATTTCCGACTGGTTTAACATCAGTTTCACAGATGGCAGTCTGAGTCCGAACCCGTAAAATCTTGTTCCAAGAGTTCATTGTGGATTCTAACAAGTGCTAATGGTCAACTAGATTTTTCTTTTCAGCAACAACAATCTTTCCATCCCAGAACCCCCCAGCAGGCAGTGTGTTTGAGAGACCTGAGCACAAGTACAACATTACCCTGCTGCTCACTCAGGATGACTGCTCTTAACTTAAATGGTTCTATAAAGGTTGTTATATGAGATAGGAACATCTGAAAAATACTTTCACAATACCGCTGTGATTCTCTCAATCTCGCTCTCTAAGTGGCATTTCCAAAAAGGGGAAAAGGTATTAGGACTGAGGTCACTGATTGCATAAAAAAAAAAAAAAAAAAAATCAAAGAGCTCACTTACGTCAGTGTCTGAGAGTGTGCTAGTAAAAATACCTACAAAGATCAGGATAAGTGCTATGTTTTGTGCTCTGTGTGCAAGAGTTTGTAGGTGCATGGTGGCATACACTGTTGCCCAAAATTCACACAGTAAAAAAAAAAAAGAAATAGAAAAAGTAAAACCCTGTCTGATTGTGAGTTTGATCATGGTCCCTTTAAACAGTTTGTTCATACATCACAAAACTGCAAAATGTGGGCACTACCAAAAAAAAAAAAAAAAAAGTGAATGAAACTGTTGCTAGTCTGAGAAGTGAAACAGGCATCATTACTGCAAATCTCCACAAAGTGGCTGAGGATCTTTAAGTATGTACATTCTATATCAAGCCGAGGGCTGTGCTGAGCGGTTAAGGGGAAAAGGGGTACATTCAACGATAGCTTACAGGAACTGTGAGAACGGTGAAAGTCAGATTTATACTCGAGAGGAATTCGACACGATGAGAGATTTAAGGTCTCGTCATAGAAAAATATTTTTGAGAATAAAAATCACTTAGGCTACTTTAATCATTTCTCCGTAAAAAAAAGAGGTAACATGCACTGAGTACCCAGCAGCAGTTCCTGTAGTGTTACGGTGAAGCTGAATGGACTAGCTTGCAGGGCGGGAGGTGAGAGGAGTGTGTCCTAAAGTGTAGCGTGCAGGATTGTCATTGAGCTGCTGGTTGGTTTTGCCTCAGCTGGTTGCCACATTTGTACATCTCCCCCCTCCCTACACCTCAGTGTCTCTATTTGAATCACGCTGTTTTCGCTAAACGGTGTTAGCCCTCTGTGGAGTCTGGGAAGGTGATTTCACTGCCAAAAACCTCCCTGTACAGCGGTGGAAAGGTGTACGCTGTCTCAGGGTGAACCAGGCGGAAAAACTCCAGTTTGTCGATGTGAAGGTTGCAGATGGACTTCATTGTGGGAAGCTTGGACACCATCTAGAGGGGAGATACAGAATAGCAGGAACGAGTTAAAAGAGGAAATGAGCATCAATTAACGACAGTTTTTTTTGAGTGATGCAGCAGGATTTGTACCTTTGCCAGCTTCTCTTCTGATGCTCCCTCTTTTTGTAGGCAGCGCTGCAGAGCGACGTAGACTTTCTCTTGCAGCTTCTGTACCTTATGAACATCTGTCAGCCAGGGTCGGTCTGAGGGAGATCACAGGGACAAGATGTTGTCATTACTGTTGCCACGTTACAAATATGAAGCTACATGTGGTTTACAATGTCAAAATACCCTGGAGAATGATACAAACGATACACGTGATACACGCACTGAGCATTACATGTGTTTTGTTGCAGTGGCGGAGTCGGGATGTTTGAGGGGCAGGGGTGGATAAAATAAAAAGGGCACCTCATGTATGCCGGGGGGGCGTGATATATTTATAGTAAAGAGAGGGCACTTCAACACGATTTCTCCGACTAGAAGAGCATTCAAGAGGGCACTTTATCATGTTTTATCTGCCATAGACGGCACTAGTGTTTTGTTGTTTAATTTTGGCAGATTGAGTTCTTATATTTTACAACTGCTGACCAGTTTTTAAAAGCATGTTGTAACTTATCAGACTGATAAGCAGCCAGTGGCTTCCCAGCATAATAAAAGGTGAGTTTGTAGAGACATGCAACTTGTCTGAGATAAGTGCCAGAGGAAAGTCTGGCTGTACGCATTAGAATATTCTGGTATAGAGGGGAAAATTGCTCTGGCTTGTGTGTATTTCTTCAAACCAATCACGATCTGGGTCAGCGCTTGTTTTGATGGAACACTTTGCATTCCTTGGCATTAAAATGGCTAAATTCATGCAAAAGAGCCACACAGGCCTGCCTTATTGCACAATCAGATCTTGCCATTTCCACTGTGAAGTTTGCTAGCTTGTTGTTGTTTCACTTAGCGACGGCAACTTTGAACAGTAAAACGCAGTTGACGGAAAGAGAAGAAAGAATACCGCCAGAGCTATTCGGCCGATGAAGGCTTACGCCTGCAGATTAAAGTTTTATTAGCATTGCATCATAATGCAGTTGTCAGCAGGGACCACTTTCAAA
This sequence comes from Lagodon rhomboides, assembly GCA_039737535.1. Taxonomy (NCBI): domain Eukaryota; kingdom Metazoa; phylum Chordata; class Actinopteri; order Spariformes; family Sparidae; genus Lagodon; species Lagodon rhomboides. The sequence goes on along the minus strand of CM077789.1, from coordinate 12,511,238 downwards.
CCTGTTCTTGCTGCGGTTTTTACGATTTCACGGCTGCCAAATGCCTTTGCAGGGACAAGTTGTTTTTGTTTGAACTCTCTGTAAGCTGATTTTAAGACTCTAGTGTAATGAACTGAAATCAACGTCCGGCTGTAAAGGAGGACTGTAAAAATGTATGTTACGCTTTGTAAAATGTACATCAGTGAAGTCAATTATACAAAGTTCGCAGCTATCACGGAAGGCTACCACCTATGAAGGAGTCTCACACTGGGATTAAGCCAAGATCCTGTCAGCGCCAGTACTGCTGCCACGGATGCAGCACTGCAGATGTAGGTTATAATTTTCCACTGATTATAGGCGAATCTGAAGTGTATTAAAGCCTGTGACAGTACCAGCAAACACATTTCTTCTCCTTGACTTGTAGGGTATTTGGATACGATGTGGGAAACACTGTACAGCAGCCTCTACCAGATTTATTTCACGAATTCAGTATGAGTGTAAATACTACAGTGAGCAGGTACATCCGAGTCTGTCTTACACATTTAGTTAAAGAAATGTGATCTCACCTGGCGAGAGCAGCACTGCAGCACTGAAGAGAGCCATCTCCTCCTCAGACATCTGTATACGGCTCAGGCTCTTAGCCAAGTCAAACACTGCATTCACAAGGTCGTCACAGCCTGGAGTGAAGGAGGAGAAAAACAAAGCTATCAGCAAAAGCAGAACAACCGGCGGTGATAACTTGTCAGAGATGAAACAGAACAAATCCGCTCTTCCTCGTCTCATCGAGCTTGTGTATTGACTCACCGAGAGCTTTGAAGAGCTGAGGGCTGGCAAACTTTCCGTTGAAGAGCAATGTGTTATTGATGGGGTTATAGGCCCGACACATACGGATCAGAAGGACATCCATGCAGCCTGTGGACAAATACACAAAACATAGAGAAAAAAAGGTTAGAAGCATATACAAACATAAATAGCCATAAATAAACATACGCACAAAGGGAACAAGATGGGCACTTGACGAGCGCAGACGTCCACCAAGGCCACTTTTCTACACCGTAAAAAAAGTCAGGAAACTGATTACCCCTAGAGATACCAGGTAAAGTAGACTAACAATTTTAAGTTGTTCAAACTTTTTAGATCATACAATTTAAATGCAATGGTCTACTTCACTCAGTAATCCTGAGGTGATCCTTTTCCTGACTTTCTTCAAGTAAAGTCAACTTTCAAGATTTACAGTGTTTGGTAATGTCTTGGTAATTTTTCTGTATGAAGTTACTAAGAACTACGCGTGTCGGCTATCCCAAAACCTTAGTGCTACCTGCGAATGCTGATTGTGATACGGAGCTTGGCCATAAATGTGCACAAAAAAGAAGGGTCCAGTCGCATGCGAGATTAGCTGCGACTACACATGACCGAACACTTAATTCCTCTCCGGGCTTAGGCAGGCGGTGATAATGATGAGATAATGGCAATTTAGCATTAATGATGTGGAAAATATCAATGAAAGGAGAACAGTCACCAGTGCAACTGATGGTGTGATTAATGTGATCAAGGCAGACAATGCACGTTGACATTATGTCTTTGGTTCACACATGACATAGAACATGTTTGCATCTCGGTTGTTTTAAATGATTGTGTCACAGTTGATAATGTGGTGCTGTGGATTTGTTATCTGTTATGTCTTATCTTTTTCTCCACCCTTCAGGCGTGGACCAGGTTTAGCAGATAGTGTATAGGTGTTGTAAGTCTTCACTCTAATGCCATCTGAGAAAACGAAAGAAAAATAACTTGGCTGCCACTGAAAGCCATTAATCTCCTGTTTTGACTGATTTATTGTTTTGCGTCTCACTGAAAAGCATCCATCTCCTTCAACTCTTCCGTACATGAGGAAATAGATCATGCTGAGACCTCCGTGACTTCCATGCTGAGGCACTTTACTGTATGACGACCAGCGTGATGGAAACAAGGCCGGCCATTCTTCAGAAGCAGAACAACCGTGCACCTTTTCAAGTCACACTGCTCGCATGTGATTTTTTTTTAAACTCTGTGAAGTCAGTTCCCACTTGAAGCTAATATGCTGTTCATATGACAGCAGCTATCTGTGTCACAGCTATACCTCTGCAGGGTCATAAACATACACACAGCAGGCTGGCTGCCTTGTTGGAGGCTCTTGACTGTTTTATGTGTAGATATATGTGTAGATTTCAGACTGCAGGCTGTGTGTGTGTGTGGGTGTGTGTGTGTACTGACCTGCTTTGAGGAGGATAATCTGATCGTTCTGACAGAGGTCCATGAAGCCAGTGATGCGCTTGGCAAACTCCACCACATACTGGATTGCGTTGGTGATGTGAATGGCACATTGTTGCCACATCACCTCAGCTGACTGAAAGAGAAAAACACAGGGAGGCTTTTATTAGAACTGCAGCAACTGGAGGGCGTCATAAAAGTTGCATTGTTCTCTGCTGACTCTGATTTAGACATCCAGGACTGATGTGATTACAGCTAAAAGACATCCTGACCTAGTGTCTGATAATATCTGCTGCTTCTCTTGTGGCAAATGTGTGATTAAAAATGTTTGAATGTACACTGTATGGCTGGACTACAGTGATAAGAAGGGAGCGCTTGTTTTTGTTTTGGGGACGCTTCTTCACTGTTGATTTTTGTGCAAGGCTACAAACTGAAAACACGAATATCAAATTATCGAGGACGAGGTTGGAGATTTTCCATTTTTTTTTGGATCCTTAAAGCAACTAAAAGGAACTTTTATTTGTTGTTGATTCCAGAAGCTCCTGTGAACAAAAACAGTTGTGATCCGACCGCCTCAAGTCCTAAAGATCTTAATCTGGCTAGTGCGCGCATTTGTTTTGGAAGTGAGAGAAAGAAAGATGCAACTTATTCAGGCTTTTTCTTCTTCTAAGAGGGCCAATTCAGGATTTGTTTTTAATCCTTTTAAACAGTATACTTCTCTTTATCTGTTGAATGTGCGACCATGACACAGTTCGTTAGTTTGTTCTTTTCCCTTTGCCAAACCTTCCTGAGGGAATTCAGATGATGGCCGATTCTTTTTGCCTATGGTGTTGTCAGGAAGTCAGATTAGCTGACAGTCATTGTATTGCAAACTGTCAAAGGGTCATTGCCCTGGCTGCAAAGCTCTGCCTCACAAAATAAAATACTGTAAGGCTCTTCCGATGGGCTGCGTATCTTTTCATCTGATATTGGACGCAGCGGCAGGCATTAACAATGATTAAAAAGAAGCAGCCAGGCTTCTCGCAGATGGTCTCGTCTTACAGAGGCATCAGTATCAAGTTGTGACTACTTCATAACCAGTTTAAAGTCCTTGTACTACAGTAGATAAACCACATTAGATAAATGCTGGCGTGATACATACCTTGATCTGGTATGAGCGCGTCTCTTCTGGGTTGTACAGGGTCCACGCCATTCTCTTGAGCTCCTCTGTGCTGTACTGGCTCGTCTCAACGTGGGACTTCACCACACTCTGAGTTATACGCTCTGAACAGAGGGAAAGTTTGTGGATGAGATCTATGTTGTTTTTAGGACATTTAGCCATGATACAGTAGCTCGGTGTTAAAGGATTTATACTGACCGAGGTCGAGCAGGGAGCAGCCCTCGGGCAGCGGGTTGAGGATAGCATGTGAGAAGAGACCAGAGTCGTGTAACAGCTGGTACTCGTGCTTGATGTTGTGGTTGCCGTCTACAAAGTCCAAGTTGGTCTGTTCTGGTGAACTCTGAGAGGATGAGCTGCTGCCTGCACTGCCGCCCAGCATGTCCAGGTTACAGTAGTCTTCGCCCCCATCCTCTGGGGTCAGCGGCAGGTCGAAAAGCAGACCCTCTGGCAGTGTGCTGATGTCGTCCAGATTGCTGAGCCCAGCGCTGGAGCCTCTTCTGTAGGTGCAGCCGTGGTTGGCCATGTCGCCGTTCTCCTCGCGGGCACCGAGCCCCGCACACTCCTGGGACTGCTGGTGCTTCTGGACTTCTGCGTACAGGCTGTCACGCTGCTTTTTGGACATCCGACCAAACTTGACCGCTGCGACAGGAGGATGTAAAGACAATGATTAAACATTCAGGAAGGTATGGTCTTGGCGGAACGAGGATCAAATGACTCATTCAATGTGATAAGCAAAGAGTGGGAGGTGGAAACTCTTGAGGTAATTAAATATAGATCGAGGAGCTGAACTCACCATCGCGGCTCATACCCAGAGCGAGACACTTCTGCAGCCTGCAGTGCTGACAGCGGTTGCGGTTGGTCCGGTCAATGAGACAGTTCCTCTGTCGGGAGCAGGAGTACATAGCATTGTTCTGCTGGCTGCGTCGGAAGAAACCCTACAAACAAAGACACAAACACAAAGTGAATCGGTGAGCATCTTAATGCTTTCATTCGACTGAGTAGAACAGGTGACAACAAGAACACCTTAGAGTTCAGGTTTTACGACTGTAACTAACGACTGATGAGGGAGAGGTTATAGCTCACCTTGCAGCCTTCACAGGTGATGACACCATAGTGGATCCCTGATGATTTGTCCCCGCAGATTTTACAGGGAATCACCTCTATTTGAGCTGATGAAAGAGGAAGGGGAGAAAAATTCAGTAAAATAGCAAAACACTTTTAATTAGGTACCTCAAGACACAGGGAAAGCATATTATGAAATACTAACTGCCGTCATTGCATAATATCAGACACAACACTGTATTTCTTGCATCTGACAAAATAATGATGAACCAATTCATTGATATAGGAACTAAAGAGAATTTTTGCAGCCCTTCAACGATACACAGCATGTCAGGAGATTTTATCCATTTCAGTTGTTATGCAATTGCTGTATAGATAAACATATATAGTCGGGATGCACATTTTAAGCAGTTATTAATTATATTATATTATTAATTGATAGTCAGCTGCCTTAAAAATTGATTATGGGTTATTCAATAGGTCTAATATATGAAATATGTAGAAATTGTTTTAACCAGGAGGTGAGGAGTTATATAAAAAAAAGATAAAGTAAATACCAAATTAATTGAAATTAACAACATACTTTTAGATGTCTGATTGTCCACTAAAACGTTTTTAATCGGTTGAATATATAGAGAGCCCAGCCCAGCAATGTAAACACATGTCTGGCCACCATCCAGCAGCATTGTGAAACGGAGGCAAGTCACAGGAACATTCAACATTTGCTTTTCAGGCCTATCACACTGATTGCAGATACTGTCAATAAAACACCTCAGTCAAATCAAATGAAGTGGGCAGCCTACAAATAATGAGTATTTACTTTAGAACACCCTGACTTCTTACTCAAACAAGTTAATACAATACACAGATCCCTCCAATCGCTTGTGAAAAATGCATGTAACTTGAACAAAAGACTAAAATGACATCGGTGCACTGAAACAATAAACTCCACTGGGATTTTAAAGAAAATGTAAATGAACCCAAGCATCTATTTCTGCATTACAAAGGTTTTCATATCGGACAACACATACACCGGTATCGATTCACAGCCAACACCTTGCGTGTGAAATTTCTCAGTGCAGGCAGCAGATTCACAAGACATTATATGATAGTCAAAAGTTAAAAGTTTAGCTAATAATGATGACTATGTAATAGTGTGTGGCAGGAGTCTGAGTGTGAACAAGAGAAGTGTCAAGAGCACATGATTGACGAAGCAAACTAGGTGGCTATACATTATATACCTTGTGTTGGTGTAGACGCCTGAGCCTTCTTACCCAGGAACAGCCTGTTCTTTTCATTATGTTGTTTATCTAAGTAGCTGGGCCTCCTCAAGCCCAGAATAGCAGGTCAATTGCATTAGCTGAGGCCCGGGGTTATAAAGTTTCACAGCTCCCTCTCTCGCGCGCTCTCGTTCTCTCTCTCGCTCTCTCTCTCTCTCTCATGCGCGCTGCGTTTTTCCATCTCCAAAGATGAACAAAATGTTAGCAGGTTAACAAAAGGCTTACTGCTGTGCGGCTGAACCCTCCGAGGCCTAACAATTGTAACCCGCAGAACAACTACAACACTGTTCACTGTGAAGGCTGTGTGAGAGATTTGATTCGGCTCTGGCTGCGGGGCGTGCACTAAACCACTTTTGCTGGGTCACACAGGTTATTAGGTAACCTGTAAATTGCAGCAGCAGTAGCGGCAGTCAAAGCAACGCTTCAGAAAATTGCTGTTCTCCTTATAAACTACTCACGAACGGACCAATCACATGAGTCATTGTGTGTGGGGACGGCAATGCGTCACACGCTGAGACAAAGCAGAAGAGGTTGGTGACTGACATTAGCCTGAAAAATCACAAGATTTCCTTATACAGAGGCCGTATGTGCAGTGTAGGTGACATATTTCAGTGTTTCTGGTTGGGTAGAATCCCTGTTGGACGACACATCTGAGAGATATAAATAAATAAAGGCCAGTGGAAAAAAAATCAACTGCTCCCTTTATCGCTCCCCCTCCAGAGCCTCACCCCACCCTTCAGCCTGTTATATAACTGCAGTCTGGCCGCATTCCACGAACACACTCATTCAAAGGTGGTTGCTTTGGCAACGGTGTGACGATCCTCCCTCCCCCCTCCTATTGGCTACGGAGTGGGCGGCTTTCTCTGTGACTCGCCGCCTCACCTGCCTGTCAGCTGAGCGGCACCATCAGGCTCGGGGAGCAGGAGCTGCTCCACTGACACAGTTTCCCATTCAGTGGAGGGGGCGGTGCCTGTGGTCGGAGGCAGCCTCACAAGGAACGCGTCCTGATTTCTTGCAGGTTTTAAGGTGGAACCAAATGTGACACAAGTTAAAAGAGGGTGGAGGCCTTCTTCTTTTTGTTTTGGAGGTTAAACAATGCAAGGTTTAATGACTAAAAGATGGATGACCGGTTGAATCCGCCACAGTGGAGGTTTTCCAACTTGCGCAACATCTGGAAACCCTTCCAAAAACACCAGTACAGTAAGCTGCAGCAGGGGGAACAGACGTAGCTAATAGTAGCTCTCTACTTGTTGCAGCATGTCAAGTATTTGAGTGAAATTTCAGCTGTGTTAGAGCTTGACCATAAATCTATTTTTACTCCGGCGCAGTTGGCTGCCCAGAGATTCCTTCTGCCGCTCTGATCTAGCGGCAAATAAATGTTGCATAAGTCACAACACAGCACAGAAGTAAACCATGTTCAATGTCAGTAATAGTGCGCTAACGGAGCCGTCTCAGACACATGAGAAGAGTCTACTCTGAGAACATTCATTTTCTGGTATGTTGCACCCCGGCTCAGGCCTGAACAACAGTGTCTTTATTCAGAGTTTGTTTAGGACATTTTCGTGAAGACAAAATGTCACAGAAACACTTATACTGATGTCTCAGAAAGTTCTGTGTGTTTGACTGTTTTAATGGTGAAGCTGGCAAAGATAGACTTACTACCTTTATATAAAATGTATCTGCAGGCTAGCTTGTAAATTAGGATCAATAAAGTTAATCCTAATCAAGCCATCAATACTTATTTCTTGATCATATTTTGTATTGATAAACTAAATCTCTACAAAGTAACTACAAACTAAAGTTGTCAAATACATGTAGTGGAGTGATAATATTTGCCTCTGAATTATAGCGGATTGAAAGTATGAAGTAGCAGAAAAAGGAAAAGCTCAAGTAAAGAACAAAATTCAGTGACTCAACACAATTAATTCAATCATAATTTGTATCATATTTTTAGAACCTCATTGCAGAGAAACATAAAAACATTACAAAACTGTCACTTGTGCTGATTTCTAGTCTTTTCTGTGACAGTCAGTCGGTGTGTCTCCGTTCGATCAGCACTTTTCTTAATCAGTGCAGTAAACCTGTGCAGGGGAGACTTTGCCCTCTCATCCCAGCTAATCAAACAGAGTCCAAGGTCCTATTTACCTTGCACTTTACGTTTACCTGACATACTGTATACTTAACCTACATTCTGAGGGGCTCCTGGGGCCTCAATGGAGGGAAAGGCATATGTTGCGTATTGTGCAACATACTGTAAAGTTAGATCACCGACAGAGCAGCTTTGCACGGTCAAAGCTGGCTGGTTTTTTTAATGTCCTCTGTCTGCAGGGCGTCAATGACAGCTTTCTCTCCTCACTGACCTACCTATTGGAGGCAGATAGTACAGTATGGCCTAGAACTCACCCCAAACTCTTAGAAATGCACGGCAGGTTTGGGTAATTACTCAGCAGATGCAGCGATAGTGGAATGAGAGGTATGAGCGCACACCTGGTGCTCTTAACTGTAGCTATAATAAAGTGTTTTTATTACAAAAACTTGGACAAAAGTGGGACATTTCCAGCAATGTCATGGTGTACATTATGTGCAGAGAGGCAAATAAGAGACACACGTCTCTACATATTTGTTCTAATTCATGTGTCAGATGTTCCCTCTGTCCTTGTGACGGGAAATATTTTCTTTTATCTTTCCGTGACACAGTTGGCATAATGTAATTAGCACTGGGGAAGAGTATTACTGTCTGTGCACACCCTCACCAGGTGAAAATCCCGAAACCCTTTTCACATTTTGTACTTCCCTTTGGGTTTTTTTACTATTAACAATAGTTTCATGCAAACTGGATGACTTGACAGATTCCTTGCAAACAATCTCCCGATGAATAAGGTTTAACATTCTCCATACTTGCACTTTTTTCCACTTTGCCTACAATAAACATCCACACGTCGAACAACAAAGCCCCACCTGCCAAGACACCAGGCTTCACCCTCTGTGCCTCTGTAATCCCTCGCCATTGATCAGAGGAGATAAAGTACATTCACTTGATCGTGCTGTTTGTGCAGCCCGAACCCAAGTGGGCCTCCAGACTGAGGAATTCAGTGCACAGCGTGTAATTTAGCATGCTGCTCCGAACCGCAGGAACAAATTTAGGACTGTGCTGCAGTCTGTTTGGATGTCACTTATCCTTGAGCACTCTCGGAGGATATGATATGGCCTGTCGACTTAAAAGGAAAATATTATTCTAATGCAATCGTTGTGTACGAATATGTGCCGCTGAAAAGAATTGTATGCCCCGAAATCAAGAGACTTGAAGCTTCAGATGAGGCGAGTGGAATCTTAGCGTGCAGTTGTCAAGAGAGAAAGGGCACCTTGACACATACTGTAGCTCACTGTGAACTTGCCCGAGGCTGCACACTCAACAGATAGTGGCTCTGGGGCTGAGCTCAGCACAGCAGTGGCCTTGGGGAGCAGAGAGGGGGCCTTTCCCCTTTCCTGCCGCGCTGCCTCTGATCCCGGGCTCACTGAGCTGCACTGAGGCGCAAAATCTGACACAGCTTTAATGGCGTTTGTTTATTGTAACGTGTTGCATTTTACCTGCCTAACCTGTTTGTGCGTGTGCAAGAATAACTCCAAGACAAACGAGTCCGACTGCATCCTTGATCGCAATCGATCACGATGCTCAGACAGTTTAATCTATACGCCCCTTTCATGCATTTTACTTGAAGACTGGGGATGATTCAGTGAATAGCGTGGCAGTTCTCAAAAATCAGATTGACAAGCCGTGCTGTGCTGGACTGAAACACACTCTGGTTGATGTAAGTAACCTTAGCTGACAGAGGAAACTGAGCTTAACTGAACCCTGCTGTGCTTCGTGGTTACATGTGGGCTCGCTGTGCCCATATCCTGCTTGTCACAGCGGTGCATGACTTTGACCTCACGCAAGCAGCACAAAACCAATCAGCAGTTCTAACTGCTGAAATACACCTCATGAATAAAATCTTCTAAAAGGGGAAGAAGAAAAAGGAAAAAAGGCAGCGTGCATCTTGCAATGGTGCATTCATATCAGGCTCAGCTCGTATCTGCAAGGAGGAGCGCTCTGCCCTCACAACTGATTTAAATTATCAACGTTGTCTCATCAGTGATGACGACAAACCATGCTCCTCCACCCTCACGCACACGCACACACACACACACACACACTCTTGCTGTAATCCTCAATGACAGAACTAGGTCAATGGAGCACCTCCTCTCTCTCCCTCTCTCTCTCTCTCTCTGACACCCCCTCTCTCACTGGCCGCCATAGTGCTGACGCTGAAAACAAAAACACGCTGGCTCATGAACTAACTGGTAAAAAAAAAACACAGTTAAAACACACCATCAGTGCTCCCAGGCACCAAACACCAAGTGCAGTAAAGAAAAAAGAAAAAAAGAAGAAAAAGTGCCAACAGCAAATCTGTCAAACTCACACATTCATCATATAAAAGTGATAGGCCTACCCAAGTGAAGTAAATCACAGCAGGTTGGAACATGAGAGAGATCCAAAGAAAAAAAGGGACTACTTTCACCATGAACAAACCCTGACAACAGATTTTCGTGCGGGTTGACAGCCTCTGAATCACTCCGCTCGCTCCCTCCCTCCCTCCCTTCTCTCTTCTTACATAACTGGAGTCGCTTGCCGGTTAAGCAAAGTAATCCAGCTCAAACACAAGGAAAACTAAAGACATGCACAAAAGAAAACCAAAAACATTACAGTCCAACACAAACACACTGTTCTAGGACATTTTTCGTATTGAAATACATTTTTCAGACCGACTGAAAATAAAAGATATTCCACTTTAAGACACCGCAACATGCGCACATGAAGCCTAAACGCGTAATAAACTTTCAATATCACCGAGGTGACGTGTTAAATGTTTACACGGAGTTTGTATACATCGAGAAAGACGTTGTTTTTAATTTTATTTCTCTTCGTGATGCAATCTGGTGGTTATCTCAGCGCGCGCCTGCAGCCTACGCACTTCGGACTTCGCTCTCAAAGCGGTGCCTTATCACACTCAGGAGTCATTTGCAAACACCAGGCGAGTAAAAGAAATAATAATAAGATAATTTGCAAAAAAGACAGAAACAATAAAAAAATAAAAAACTCAAATGAAAACAACAACTCACCTCTCATGTCTGCGGTGAAGTGTAGCCAACTCTTCAAGTCGTACAACTCCAGGTGGAAACGAAGTGAGGGAACAGCACTGGGAGGGACGCGCACTTATTCGCTCCAAAGCGGAGCAGCTGAAAACTGACACAACACCAAATCCTCATATGGATTTTCTACCTTTGTTTTTTTCTCCAGAAGCGCTGACCTTAAACATAAATAAGAGCGTGTTTTTTTTTTTTTCAGACGTGGTCTCTCTCGGCGGGCTCTGCGCAGGCTCAGACGTGCTGTCGCGGTAAAACACCTCTGAAGTAATAACTCAGCTGCGGCTGCTCGGCTCCTCTCGGCTCTGTCCTGCTCTCTGCTGCTGTAACCCAGTTTCGGCGCGTGGACTACACATGATCCTCAGCCAGCGGTCCGCCCGCCTCGTGCCCCGTGAGCTGACGTGCGCGCGCCACCCTCAGCGCGCTCTAGGGAAGCGCTCGCGTGCGTGGGAAAGTGTGGCAGTGTGTCAGTCCCGAGCGACAGCGAGCCGGCGTGGGAACTGTTTGATAACAGGAGCACCGTTTTAATTCCTGACACATCATTTTCCCCTTTTTAATAGTCAGCAGCAGAGTTTTTACTCTCACTCCACCACTAACCCCCAATGAAAAGGACCTATGGTGGCTTATAAACTATAGAATAATGTCACAACTATCAATATGTGGACTGTGAATTACTTACAGACTTTAGACTTTAGCCATGCACGATATACAGCGAGGCTATAATAGAGGAGCTCAAAGTTCAAATAAGCTTGCTTTCATTTTCTGACACTCATCAAATCAAATCAATTTTATTTGTACGGGCCAAAATCACAATCACATTGCCTCATTGGGCTTTAAAGTATGTACAGTGAACGACATCCCCTGTCCTTAGACCCTCGATTCAAGGGAGGAAAAACTTATATTGAGAAAAAACAACTTTAAAAAAAAAAAAATACAAAAAAAAAAAAAATAATTTTAAAAAATGCAAGAAACCTCTGGAAGAGCCACAGAAGAGGGATCCCTCTCCCATGTACAGAACAGAACAGCAAAATCCCAATTTACAATTAGCACTGACAGAATATACATGTTATATAATATATGTAAAGTGTGTGTTATGTCACCGAGTCATCATTATGCAACCCCAAGAGTGGCTACCTTCGGCAGAAAAGTCCAGATCTCACCCCTATGTTCAATCTAATTGATGATATTTGAGGAAATAGTCAAGATTACAGAAGATTCCAGCTTCTGGAAAAGAAAAAAAAAAAAAAAAATTACATAATGAAATGCATTGTTGTAAAAAGTACCCAGAGGTCACACTTGAATAAAAGTAAAGACATCATGTTAAAGTATAATTTTATTTAAAGTGAAAGTCACCCATACAGAGTGTCTTACAGTGTCTGATATTAAATGCACATTTACACAGAAACAACATGTACTCAAGTATTAAACTTACAAGTAAAAGTAAAATTATACATATATTTACATGTAACTTTGGGTCATCCGATTATCAGCCTTGAAGACTATTGCATCCAATATTCAGCATTTTTGTCAGAATCAGTGTTTTTTTGTTTTTTTTACCTAATTAAATAAAAATAAAAAATGTCTTACTTTGGCTCTGCTGCAGAATGCAATCTGCAGAGTGACGAATAACTAAAGTTACTAAATAAATCTACAATATTTGCCTCCAATATGTAGCAGAGTGGAAGTATAAAGTCACAGAAAAATGGAAATACTCAATTAAAGTACCTTGAAATTGTACTTAAGGACAGTTCTTGACTAAATATACTTAGTTACATTCTATTACTTCTGAAATGAATGTCTGCCATGCTCAGATAGACGGGAGCAAGCGTTTAAAAAAAAAAAAAACAACTACATTGTATTATGCAACGATCTCAGACTTCCACTTGAATGATCCTGTATGGCGCAGAAAAACTGTAAAATCTGTATTTTAACATTAGTTTTAGCAGCATGGAAACAATATGCAATCTGATAATGAATGTGCATTTAAGTTTTCCTAATTACTCCCATATAATTATGGTGTTTCCTTACTTGCTCTAAAAAAAACAACAACCCACATTTCTGTCACCTTCAAAACAAAATATGACGCACGCACGTATTTGGTTGTTATGTAAGGACTGCTGCTGTAACGCACGAGACAAACACGGAACATGGGAGATAGAAATCATCATAGAAACATCCGTTTAAAAATGGCCTAAATTATAATCCAATACTAATATTACTAATACTAATTTAAATAGATATTTTACGTATGAAATTATAAAGACAACATTCACCACGTTACTTATTCTCTGGTTATTTAAATATTTATTAAAGGAGAAGCTACTGTGTCCTGAGTTTCCCCAGAGCTGTGTGCAGCACTGTAAAAGCTCTGCATTATATCACTGGATTAACAAACACTAATCTTGGTAGAGGAATTAGTGTGGACACAGCTGCTGCGCTGTATTTCCTTTTTTCTTCTGCTTCCTCGTTTCCTGAAAATGTCGAATACCAGGTTCAGTTTTTCGAACTTTTCAAACTTTTAATGAAAAAGCGTGTTAAGATAAATTGAAAAACAATTGATGCTTCATTAACCGACTAACGATCTGTTTATCCAAAAGAATGAGATCGCATGTATTAAACAGCTCTTCTGATTGAAAAATCCGCCTTTCTAGGGTTCATCTGTACGTTGGCGTTTCTCTTTGAAATGTAAGCGTGTGTCAGACAGAGAGGAGTGGGCACACCCACTGAAAATCCTGTGACATCAACCACGACCATCAATAATGAGCGTTGATGAAAATAATTGATTTGCAGGCGTGGGTACGGTGACGAGTGTATCATGTAACTTAGGCACAGTTATGAAATGAGGAGAAGAGAGAGATTATGGAAAGTAGGTTAGTGGAGCAACACAGAGCGTTCACACCCCTCCCTCTCTCGTCTCTCTGGTGTGCATGCGCGATGACTCTCCCTCTGTCTTTCCTCTCTGTCTTTTTCCACTCTGAACGCTTTTGTCCTGAATCATATCTCCATGTTAGCTCACACTTTTACATACAGTCTCCTGGCACCACCTACAGTGCTTTGCGGTCTTATCTCTGCCTATTGTTCCCGAAGTGTTTTATCCATACTTTTTCCCGTATGTCCAGCCTCTCCACTTGTACAAATCAAGAAAAGGAAGGACATAAATGCAAAGCAGTAATGTATTTGCTTCTTCCTGAATGCAAAGCTAAAGAAAAACAATGCTGGGAAAAGTGTGGAAAGCTTATTTTTTCTTTATTATATTCACTGTAAACTTCCTCTTCCTCCCATTTTGCTGGTTTTGGCTGATGGTTTCCTTCCTGATCCTCATCTGCCGACTTTCTCGGGTTATATTATGTCCCTGAGCATGTCTCCCTGTCGCCATGAAGCAGCAGCGACACATCCATCCGGTGTTCGCCTGCAACGTCACTGACCTCCTGACCCTCAATCTTATGTAACCATGGCAATACCCAAATTAGAACATGGAGCATGGAAAGAAGGAGGCGCTTAGCGCTTCACATACAAGCACGTAGCTCCCAACCAGCTTTCCAGATTAAGGCAGACGGAATGAACGCGCCTGCCACTGTGCGTGTGTGTGTGTGTTTGTGCGTGTGTGTGTGTGCGTGCACTCTGTGTGTGTGTGATGGGCCAGAGAAACATAGACTAAAAAAGTAACCAAACACCTCCAGCTCTAAAACAGAAGTGATCACACATACCTCAGTGTTTTCTGCACGTTCAAACTGCGGCACATGAACGCGGAGACAATTTAATATCTCAAACTGGCCTCTGCCTCACAGCGCATAAAGCCCAGTATACTGAGAGGATTATTTTGGGATCCGGGCTCTGGCTTCCATAATCCTCCGTCCTCTCCTCTCCTTCATCCTGCTAAATCCCTCTCCCTTCTCCCCTTTCGAATGCCCACTAATCTCTCTTACTCTGACTCCCTGTGCGGCTGTAATCTGGTTTGTGCCCATCTTTCACCTGCACCAGATTCACATCAATAGGTCAGTGTGCCAAACTGCAGGGTGCTTCTTCCTCTTCCTGCAGTCACACTTTGTTATAATCATTCCCGTCTCCTCCACGTCTTGAACGATGCCACGCTGGTACCAGTATGAAAATTCATTCCTTACACTATATATATTTTTTTACAAGTTGTGATGGTTAAAATAGTTATTGTTTTGTTTATATTGTTTGAGACTCATTCACATGATTCCCCTTCAGCTGCACATGGTCCTCATCAGCAGGTTGAGGTTTCCTCAAGTGTCCTGAAAAAAGTACAAAGTTTAAAAATCTTTAACTGGGTGGAACTGACGGAACTCTGCTGATGAGGACCATGTGACACAGTTGAAAGCTCCAGAACAGGTGAATCAGTGGACTTTGAGATGAAATAAATGTGTTGGCTGCTGTTGCCTTCCAGAGGCCAAGAAAGGACTGTCTCGTGTTTTTGTATTCTATTAAAAATGTGTATAGAAACCCATTTTATCTGCTATTGCCTTTCATTCATCCATTGCCAACTGATGACAACGAAGGACCAATTAGTCTCCAGTCATGCCAGCAAAGTTCCAACACGTCCTTATACGTAAATTACAGAAAGTGCTGTTTGCCGATGACTCACATAACAACGTAAGACCACTGGAGAGGGCCGGCGTCAGGCATACCAGAGAAACACCAGGTCGAAGTATGGTTACGCCATGTTAACAAGTATAAACATGTGGTTAATGGGCATGATTCGATCCCACAGGAATTCAGTAAAGACTCACCCTATGCTGCTACTGACTGCCTTGTGTTCTTTGCCTTCATTGCTTTGCTTGGTTAGGTTAGGGTTAGGGTTAGGTGGTTAGTTATCCCTGTCAGAGACGGGGTTGGGGTGGGTCTTTGCGAAATATGGGTAGGAAAGAAAAAATGTGGTTAACAATGTGAAACAGTCACAGTTTGGTTAGGTTTAGGAAAAGATAATGGCTTGGATTAAAATATGTATGTTAGCAATGTAAGTTCCAGTGAGTTAACTTAGTTAACAAAGTTAAGTTAGGTACGTCACATAATCAACTTACGACAGAAGGGTTAGGGCCAAACCACCCACCCTTCCTCCTCGCTCTGTACATGTTGTCGCTGACGTCTTCCTATACCCAACATAATTACTAAGCCAGCTAGACGTCACTGCCTACTAATAAATCTAAGTATAGGTGTAACAGCTGCTTGAACAGACTAGCTACACTACTGTGTTGTTCTATGTTTTGGGTCGGATGATGTCGAAATGCAAATGTCAGCAAGCTAACATCGTGCTCACCATGACAACGATAATATGGTTTGTAAGAGACTAAATATTTATAATGTTCACCATGTCACAAATCAAATTATTAGATAAATACAAACAATTGACTTGCTGATGGAACTAGATGAATAGTCAGAGGATCACAAAGGCTATTACAGATCATCCTGAGGTGAGCATTAATGTCTCTTTATCAAATTAACTGGCCGTTCATTTGATCATTTGCGGAAACATTACATTAAAATCACAAATGTTGGCCTCATGGTCGCTCCAGAGTACAATGATGAAAGTCTAGAGGGACATGGGGCCACATGTCAGGGTAAAACCACATATTTGATAGCTCATTAGCTAAAAATGACAAGAGCAAACGCTATCATTCAGCCACTCTCTAGCTAACAGGGTCATTTCATAGCCTTACATAATATGATAGAAAAAGGTGTAAATTAATTCTGAAATATCAATCCACATCGTGACACATTTATTTAAGCCTGGAAATGAAATGCAATATGGATTTATGGATGTAATCAAGCTTGCAATGTCACATTAACTGTCTTGCTGCCTCCTCACCCAACCTCAGGTGTAGTCGGTAATGTTACGTGACATTATACTCACTGGAGCACATATTTCTGTGCTCATGTTCATTCAGATTACATCCAACACAAAAGGGACCAGCTGAAAAACTTAGCATTGCTGAAAACTGCAGAAGTAGAGAAGCTTTTTAAGTGACTTTGAAGACAAATGCTCTCACTCAGAAGACCTCTCAACTGCTTCAGTATTCTGCTGCTTACCTACGACTTCATCGACTATGCTTACGGCAAGGTGAACTAGATGTGACACGGGTAGCGAGTGTTAATGAGCTAAACAAACAGTCTAGAGTGCCCTTCAGTTCACTTTTGACTTGGTATTTGTCCTCCCACAGCAGCTGTTGATAACTGAGATGCCTGAATTTATTGCCCTCAGGTGCACATTAGCTCCACATCCTGTCATCAGGAGTCGTGCTGTTTATTTGGTCTTGATGGGCAATATTTAAACGATAGGCATCCAATTAAAGGTGACATTTACCATGGTGTATCTGTCCGCGCTGCTTCCTCACACAGTGTTCGTCCTGTTGTCTGTCGATAGCGCTCTGCCTCCATCTCGATAATATCGCATCTGACAGCCATGACAGGAAGACGCGGCCACAGGCATTTGCGGAGTTGTGACAGGGGTCTGATAAAGAGATAGAGGAATAAACATCCATTTAGACAGCCTAATAGATAATACTGGGGCCCAGAAGAGATTATGGTGGAGATTATGTCTGTGAGAAAGAAATTGAGTCTTAGAATATTAAATAAGAATGGATCTGCACCAGGGATAGAAACCTACCGGGACTGGGTTATTTATCCTCTCAGTGTGATATTACAGATCCATGCTGAGATGAGGTTCAGTGTGATAAACACAAGAAACTTGATCTAAATCAGTGTTTCCTCCTTGAAACAGAATCATATGGCTTTAAATTGTTCTCCAACCACAATGGGACTCTAAACTGGGTTATGAGTAAAACCTTTCATTTCCACAGTTTCTTTCAACGGCCAGTCTGCTGCAGAGATCCAAAGGCATGCGCGTGGTCTCTGTCTGTAGGCCTGGCAGTTTATTACCTCATATCTCATTCCACCCATCTGCTGCTATTTTTTCCCTTCCCTCCATTGCTAATTAGGTGCTAATCCCGCTCGTTTTTCTGGTTACAACACATGTTGTTAGAGTGATGTCAACATTTGAATCAACGATGACATTAAGAGCAGAGGAAAACTTGACTTTGTCAACATGGTCGGATGTCTGCACATGTCTGCACATGTCTTAGTGTATGTCCAGAGTCTGAGGCCTTCACATACAGGGGCAAGTCCAGAGGGGTGGTACAGGCACTCACTGGATGGTGATTGGTCATCACTGGTGCCTCCCCTACCAGAGTCAGAGACTGATAGGTAGTTTGAGTTTTGGTGTCAGAACCTCTGTGTGAGCAAACTGCTGACACTTTTTGTCTGCAAGTCAATCGAACCAGCACAAAGAGATGAAAAATGACTCCAAAGAGACACGACATGACCACAAAGTAATGGAATATGATCAAGCAGTTATACCAAACAACTCTGAAGGGACACAAAGTTATTACAGAAAATATGAAACAACCACATTGAGATGCAAAACGATCACAAGTAATAAGATAACTAGAAAAACAATGCAAAATGATCACAAAGAGTCACAAAACAACCAGAAAGAGATGCAAAATGACCAAAAAGATACAAAACAAAGACAAAGAGATGCAAATCGACATCAAATTGACACAAAAAGACCACAAATAATGTTGCTCTTTCTTTCAATCAGAATTTATTTATAACATTGAATAATAAAATAACAATGTAACTATTAATATTCTAATTCTTAATGTTTTTAATATAAACCTAAGCCTAAGCACACGTTTACTGACTGAACCATTTCAAACTGTGCCCCAGTCTTGCCCCCCATGCAAAAGTTTCTAAACTCACTTCTTGTCACATAATCATCCAAACAAGTATTGTCCAATGAAAAGACTCACAAGTGTTCCACCATATAATCAAACATATCATCAAAAACAATCAGTCGGACAGGTGTCTGCTGCGTTGCACGTTTTCTTCACAGCCACCTGCTCTGAATTTCCACTTCAAACCAGTTTACCGAGGCCGGGCTGGGTTTCACCATCAGAGAGGAGGGAAGAGAGACACCGAGCCGAACGAAGATAGATAGATAAATATGGCAGCCATATGTACATACAGCTTGGTTACAGGGACTCAGTGTGTGCGTGTGTGTGACTGTGTGCACGCTAAAGTGTGGAAATGGACTTCACATTCACAGAGCAAAAGAAGATATGTGCATTTGGCTATGACCTGTTGTGTGTGTCCAGCAGGGCGTCATTTTGAGTCATGTTGCTCCTTGTTCGGGGAAAACAGAAAAAATAACACATTGCATAAGTAGCATTTAGCATTGTAGTAAAGGCAGTGTTCTGAACACAGTCTAAGGATGCAAATGTATTTGTTTTTTATCAATTATTTTATTTCGATATAATGAAAACTAACAAAAGCAAGAAATCACAGACGCAAACAACAACAACAACACAAGAGATGCAGCAGTTAGAGAGACAACAAGGAGAAAAGGCGAGAGACAGAAAGCCAAGTCGATGTCCCAACAATCTGAAGACGATACTGAAAGGAGATCTGCCGTTTCCAACACTCGCTTCCATGACAACAGCCGCTGAAAGGGCCCCCGACCCCACGGCTTGCCTGTAATGAATCATCTGCCCTGAAGGTGAGATAACACCCACAGATGCACACATATGTGCATGCTAAGACTCACACGCAGGCGCGTGGCAAGACACATTAATGGGCACACGCACAAACACACCACACACACACACACACACACACACACACACAGCCATGTTCTCCTCTCACGCCAGATTGGCTTTCAGAGAACGCCTGTTTACTTCTCACAGAAGTGCAGTCGGGGAAAAAAAACACATACTTGTTTACATCAAGAGGATTGTTTTTCAGCTGCAGCCTGTTGAGTGAAGAGAGAGGTCGATTGTACGTTCAGCCACAAGTGCAGTTAACACACAGCTGCTGATTAATGACCCGCTCTGATTACTGGCTCCGAGCCACACCTGGAATCCGTGCGCTTGTGCTTGAGAACGTATGTATGAGTGTGTTTTTATGCCAAGCTACAATCCTGTGAGACACACACACACACACACAGGCGTGCCTCCGAATGTGAACGAGAGATTGAGCCTGCTCGACGACAGTCAGTTTCACCTTCCGAGAAAGGAGGAAAACTTCGGCCTTTGAATTTATAATGGATGGTGTGTTTTGCCCAGTGCCATCAAACGGAGGAAAAGCTTTAAATTTCACACATGCTTGAGAGATCTTAAATTATATATCCGTGACTGCTCTGCGTTCTTGGCCTGTGGCAATCGGTGTGTTTGACAAACTATCTATCACTCAAGTGCTGCTTAGGTCCAACCAGGGGCCCCATCTTTCTCCTCCTCCGATTCCTCTCGCAAACCCTCTATCTATCTATCTATCTATCTATCTATCTATCTATCTATCTATCTATCTATCTATCTATCTATCTATCTATCTATCTATCTATCTATCTATCTATCTATCTATCTATCTATCTATCGCCCTCTGTGCAGAGAGAAAAAGCACCGCCCAACAAGTGCTATTTCAATTATTATGTCTTTTCTGCTAGATTTGAATATGGTCATAGAATAACACTTTGCTGCTCTAAGTGCTGATAAATCAGGGCTCTAAGCTCCAAACTGAGGCACACTGTATGAAACCAGTCAAAGTCAATGTGTGATATGACACACTGAGTGGAGGCTCTATCAGTGTCTTTAAAGGTTGCATAATTATGTAGCTAAAATTGTTCACTGTAAGTTCTGGTTGATTTGGCAACACTGATGGTTCCTGGTGATTATAGAGCACTCATGGAGCACCTGTTCTGTCAGAACCACGACAGAAGGACACACGGTGTGTTTGTTCACACTGCAGCCAAACAAACTAATGTCGCTTTGATTTCGAGAAGTCACATAAAAAAATAAAAAAATAATAATTGCTGATTTAATTTCATGATGCATACAGCTGCGGCTCGCTTTGAAAATCTTTGATGAGCAATCGCTGTTGGCGCTAACAGCAGTGACAAACACATAATTAACCCCATGCTTCGCCAGTCGCAGGCTTTTAATGTGATCTACCAGCAGGAGGAAATGTTGGGTTAACATTAGCAAAAACATAACAAACCTCCGATACAGGTGCTGGAGAGTGAACAATAAACAGTGAGGCTGATACCAGTGAGGTACAATTACAACAGTGCTGTAAAAGGTACCCAGCGAGTGGAGATATTGTGTTAAGATATTACTTAATGGTAAAATTGAAAGTCGCACATACGATTATTTAAAGTCTTAAAGTATCTGATACTAAATGTACTCATACAAAGTATAAAAAATACTTTTCTGCCAATAAATGTACGTAAGTATTCAAATTAGAAGGAAAAGGAAATGATCCACTTATTAGCATGTATATACTGTACACTATTGTTCTATCAGTTAGCAGCTGGGCAGATTATTGAACCCAATATTCAGCATTTTTCTGATATTCTTTTTCTGATTGCCAAGAAAATACATTTATTTCAAAATACACTACTTTGGGTCTGATGTAGCACATAATCAGCAAAGTTACTAGTGACTAAAGTTGATAAATAAATCTAGGCGTAAAAAGTACAATGTTTGCGTACAAAATGTAGTGAAGCGGAAGTATAAGCAGAAAAAGGAAATACTCAAGTGCAAGTACCTCAAAATTGTAGTTGCACACATTGAGTGAATGTACTGTTAAGTCACATTCCATCCCTGAGTTACCAAGAGAGTAATGCAGGATTACATGGTGAATCCTTTCTTGTTGATTCCACGTGCATAATGTTTGAATCCGGCACTAGAATGGCGGACTCTGCCACTGATGATGACATAACTCCAAAACGTAAATACAGTGAGACTTTGTTGCCGTGAAATGCTAAAGTTGAATTGTAACAAAATGGAATTTGATTAAAAAAAAAGATTATTGAAAAAGGATTATGACATTACATGTTTAAGTGATCCCCTAAGGTCAAGTTGGATCAGCTGGACACCTTTTCACTACAGCTTCTTCAGTCTTTAATTTGTAAAGTATGGTCAATATTCATAGGTAGCTCCGCATTTACAAATACAGCATCAGACAACTGCAGCACGTTGTTAGCTATCTTAGGCTGCAGCTAGCTACTGTTAGCTAATCAGATCAAGGCTCAGTTAGCTGTGGAGCCATCGGGGCTTTCGGTCTCTTGCTGGTGCACAGTGGTATCATCAGACAGGATGGACTGGAGCTAGCTAGGTTATCATGCTAATGTCAGTAGCCATCTCCCCGACACAGTATATAGACTTCTTTGATGAAAAATCAACACTGTTCTTTCTTCACACTCATAATGTTGGTTCATTTTTTTTTGACTGTTTAAAACCAAAATTATGGCCGTATATTTAAATTGTCCCTTTAATGATTACTACAGTTAAGCTAAATAATCCAAATGCCATTTATAACTTCCAGCATAGACAATGAAATAATGTGCAGCCTCAGACTACACAGATGATCTTTTACCTGCACAGGTGTGAGTCCTGCACTGAAACGACTGTTGTTTTTCAGTCCTTAAGACAAACAGAAGGCTGTGTCCCAAATTTCTAACGTATCGCCAAAAGGTGACTTAAGATGAGCGTGGCGGCTCGTATATGGGCCACTGCCATGCTGTTGAGGATTTACTTATCCCTGATCAATCAGCGTGATATGCCGCGTGTTTCTGACCTACTTACCAAAGCATGACCCACGTATACATGAAACCCACAAACAGGTATGAGCGGCGTGCACACGCCGAACAAAGCAGACCAGAGCTCGGTCACACCCTCGCTGTGGCCTACAACATCACAGTCTAAAAGCACGAGTTGTTGACGCACGTCTCCACCCTTCCTCTTTTCTTCTTCCTCTGCCTCTTTTTCATCCGTCCTCCTCCTCCTGGCCTGACATGACATACAAACAAATGAAAAGCACTTATCCAACAACACCTAGATACAACAAAGAGCTGTTCTCCAGCCCCTCTTTCTCTATCTTCTTTTGCAGTGTCCACGTGTTTTTTTTTCTCTCGCCTCGTGGCCCACTTATTCTAACCCTGACCATCTCCATCCATCGGTCCCTCATTTCTCCTCCATCTTCCAGGAGCCTCCAGGCACTCTGGTGTCAAGTCGGCTAAACTGTGGTCATCCACTTATCTTTGTGCCTTTCACCTGCCTTTCTAAAAAAAAAAATTAAAAACACTCTGTATGTTCACGTTCAGTTTTTTAAAAAAATCTTTCCACTTCAAAAACAAAACTTCTCTTCACTGGCCAACATCTCCACGGACATTTCAGAGAGCAAACCAGCCTTTAGTCTTAAAGGTTTGTGTGTGAAGTTAAAATGACCTAGTTTTTTACTGCCTCGTCTATACTGCACAAGTGTGTTTGCATAAGTGTGTATGTTTTTGGTCATTTTTTACAATAAACTCCATTGTTCAAACCACAATGCGCTCTCTCTTCATGACTCCAAGGCTTTTTTTCTTTCTTCTCCACAATAGAAACAAACATGTTGTCTCTCCAGGCTCGCAGTAGGTGCAGTAGATCATCGGATTAGTTTGTTTGGTTACGCCAGTCAGCTTAAAACAGTCTTCTCTCTCAGCAGGAAAGGCATGACTTTGTTTATGTATGGTCCCCCTCTTGCTGTCTGGTTTTATTAGAGTCATGTGGGGGAGATCTGTTTTGAATAATAACCCTGTGCGGCAGAACGACGACCCCTGGTGACAAGACGTGTGAAGGCACTCTGTGCGCCTTACATAATAGACACCGGCAGAGCTCCTTTTGGCAGAGCACCCCCCTTCATCAGATGTAAATGAGAGATCATAGAGCTCAGCGGTTATAATGAGAACATTATAATTCTGTGCATGTGTGTTGGGGAACTTGGGCATTAATATTCTCTCTAAGCCAGATTAATCAGTTGAACACACACAGGATTGAAGTAACTGCTATTATGCAACGACTCTGGTGGAGAGGGGCTCGGTGCCGAGCTCTGCAGGTTGTTTCAGTGCCCTGGGGCGTCACTGTCATACAATCTATGGTAACATATAATTTTGACACCTATTCCGGTTGAGACAGGTTAAGCATGCTTTGATAGGTGTCATTTTCAGTAATTAAAGCAGGTCTATGTGCCAGCTTTTCAGTCTGAGGAACCAGTTAATCAGTGAATGAAGCATCTCTTCAGACTATGAAGGAGGCAGGATGATGAATCTCAGACAAACTTTAACAGCACAATGAGCGTACTGAATCACTAAAGCCATCACATTGGTTGGTCACTCTTATATAACAACCATCGTTAATAAATGGTACATTTATAGTGAAGTAATACTTATTAAACAATGCTTTAAATAACATTCATAACAAGCGACTGTTTATTATAAAGTCGCAAAGGGTGTTTATAAGCCTTCCATTAGTTTTAGTCTTAATAAATGATTTTAATGCATTTTATTGTTTGTTCACAGTGAAGTAACTGAAGTTAAGGTTTAATTAACTATAAATTCACCATTTATTAATGATGATTATAATTATATATATATATTTTTGCGCCAACCCTTTTTTCTTCTGTTATGCTTTCAATATATGAACCAATCTGAACAAGTATTGTAGTTTCAGAGGATCTGAGAGTTTCTAAAAGCACTTAAAGTAAAATTCAAAACCTAGCCTCACTTTCATTAAAATGTCTATTTTTTATGTCACTTTTTTTATTACAACCTCAGCCAAAGAAATGATGGTTTCACCTGTGTCCGTCGGTTGGTCGGTTGGTTTGCCAGCAGGATTACACCAATATTGAATGGATTTCTATTAATCTCGGATGAAGGACAATAGACTTTTTTCCCCTGCTTTCTTAATCCCATTTCCTCCGGGAATAATGATTGGATTTTGATGAAAATAATCAGCCGTGTTCAGGTGGCTCGTATCTATGAGTGAGTATAAAAGGGGACTGTTGGGCCTTGGCGTTGTTATGTATTCTACTGAGTGTTATTCTAGTTAAAAATGTTTTATTTTTAATTGGCTTTGATTGATTATATTGTCTTTTCTATCATTTCTATGTTTCATGTGCATTAGTCTCAAATTGTTTTACTACAGGGTTTGAATCACACCTACCTGTAATTTATTTAAGTGCATCATAAAAAATCTGAATCTTATAAGTTATATATGCTTTCAGTAATGCACGCCTCCATTTTTAATTACAATCAGCTAGAGTCTCTTTGTGTGTGTATATACATTTAATTTATAGGTTTATATAATGTGCGTTTAACACAATGGATATTCGTGTTGCACGAAGAAGAAAAGCTGTCGCTGTCCTGATCACTGACAGGTAACACATACCAACGAGGCTGAAGAAGTTAAAGGTGGGAGAAAAGGGAGAACAAAGGAGGACGGGAAGAGAAAGATGAGTAAAAGGTTGACAGGGGAACACAAGTGGGAAGGGGGGAGAGGTAAAAAGAGATGGAGGAAAGGGAGGGAGGGGGACCTACTTACAGCTCAGGGAGGAAAATTACTGCACAGCTCCAGCATCCCCACCCTCATCCTCCACATCCTGTACGGCTACAATTCCTATTTACATTCACGCACAAAGCCATCACATTTCCCCATCAGTGAAGCACTGGATGCGCGCGGTATCTCTGCGAGGATCACCTGCAGTGCCAAATTATTTTTTATAAGTGTCAGTGGGGAAGCAGTTCATTAGTTGCTAAAAGATGATTCGAGGCAGTTTGAGCCTGCTGGTTTGCGTCAAATCTGTGGCTAATGCTCATTATTTTGTCAACAACGCCATCCTTCTTCCAATACAGCTGTGAGTGGGAGCAATGAAAACGCTGAGAGCTGCATCACTGCGTGGAAAAGAAAAAACAAGACTTAGCACCAGGATCTCTTAGAATATATTCAATAAAGTTGACTGTCAATTGCGTAAATTGGATTGCTGGAGGAATTTAGCCACGGATTTATTATTTCCTGCTCATAAACCCCTCGCTCATATTCACAGACGTCCCCCAGAGCTTTTATCTAATCTGTGGCCAGATTCAATATAGAGAGACATTAGACGGGATGAGAGCGACGCTTTATTGTTTTTCCCATGAGAGTTTCTTGGTTACCTGAGGAAGGGGAAATGGCATTTTAATGCCAGTGCCCGTGCAAAACCTTGTTGTAAAGTAGTCTTATGTTATAACTCACGAGCATCTGGTTTGTTTAAGGGGCTCTGTGGAACTTCTGAGATGTGGATCACAGACTCATTTCTCCAAACCAACAGGGGGCGGCATATCACCAGGGCAACCACTAACTGCTGCTAACTGTCGCTGTCCATTAGCTAGTTAGCCCAGTTAACTGTGCGAGTATAGTAGGCGTGTTAGCTGACTCTGCCCAGACTTTGGAGCTCAGAGCATCAGGTGGAGTGTTGATGTTGCTTACTATCAGACTCATCAAATCTTAAGGGGCAAAGTGGCTAGAGGCTAGCTGGTTAGCATGCTAACTTCATTAGATATCGCGGAAATGCAAAACATAGACTTTCTTCGATGTCAAAACTGTTATTTCTACATGTGTCCCTCTGTTTTAAACTAAAAGTCAACATACCGCACCTTTAATACATGTAAATTGCATTAAATTGTTGCAAAGGGCCCCTTTAAACTGTGGTCCGGACTCAAAAACAGCAGCTCACAGTACTTCCAGTGGCAAATAAAGTGAGATTAATGATTAGATCAAGTTTAATACTATATTATGAGTGTTCAGATTTAGAAAAGTTAGAAGGACGGAGCTGATAAGTGAATTACTCATTGAATAACAGCATTGTCTTAGCTGCGATCTGAAACAATCTATCAAACTGAGTTACTTTAAATTGCTGCTTGCTGTAATGTAATTATGCATGCAGTACATCATGTCTTACCTCGGTAACTGCAGCGCCACTTGGTACACATAATGTGATGTAGGCATTACTTACTTCTCGGAGTGTGTAGGATTTCTGACTACATAACAAAGTATCAGTAAACAATCCCTAATTAGTCTGACCCGATGCTATTTGTGCCAGAAGTCGTGAATAATAGATCAAACGCCGTCCCAGGACAGTTCAACTGACCCAGATCAGGACTTTCTTAATTTATTTATTTACCGCACTTTTTTTTTTTTTTTTTAAAGTCTCTCTAGTGTTAAAGACAGCCCAACTACACACACCTGACACATTTAATTGGGACATTTAATTAAACTGTTTTCAAGGCTATTATTGAATTTGTAAAAAAAAAAAATGTGGCGCAGCATGTCAGCGTCAGAAACGAGGACACAAACAAGACAACAAAGACATTCCTGTTTTCCCCGTCCTGTTTCACAGACATTGTGGTTGTTCCACATCTTGTGATTGCAACTTGTGATCACTTGTGCAATCTGTGGATAAAAGCACTAAATGGATTACGGACAGTCACAGAAAGTGTCTGAGAGGTTGTTTTTTTTGTTGCTCATAATCCTATGAATGTAAACATTATGCATTAGAAATGTATCTATTTTTATATATGACAGCTAGATGGGAGTGTGACTGGCATTTTGCATAACACTACAGATTTCTCTGTACATGAATGAATTATAAACGGCTAATCCTCATTCCCCTCATGTCACTTGACGACCACCACAGATAAATGTGGTGATGAGATGCTTCGATTCTCGTGAGATTATCGGAGAACAAAGACTCTTACATCATTGAACACAAAGTTCTGGGGAGAAACAGACACCCGCACATGCACACAAACACACCTAGCTGCTAATCTGTGGTCATGGGGACTGATTGTTCTCCTGCAGTGTGACGTGGGTGTGGTTACGGGAGAAAGTGGGTCGTTTTCGGCGTATTTTGAACAAAAGCTGACTGAAATGAGGCGATGTTACGGTTACTCATCTGCTCGTACCGGATGTCCATGAACAGAGACAATCAAGGGCAAATTGCAAATTTACACCTGGAGCTAATCGAATTACTGCCAGCTGTAATCAAGTAAATTAGTCTCTTTAAATAAACGCAACAACAGAGCTCTCTGGCTCCAAATGTGCGGTAAAAATATTCTTGATTTTCTGTGGGGAGCTGAATTTGCAGCAGTCTACAGTGCAGTATATTTATCAGAATGATCTTACCTTACCTTTCATGCCATCACAGCATGTGAGACAATGTCAGAAGGAGGGCATTGTGTGTGTTGTATACAGGATATAAACAAAGACCTGTTTTGTATCAGTCTGGAGGCAAGTGTATATTTCCCTCTTCACCTTACATACCGTGTAAGGCAGTGATCTTTCTCATCCTGTTGATTGTAAAGCGCAGGGCGGTGATGAATGGACAAGTGAAAAGGATGGTGATGACACAAGATAATGGAGAAATTGTACCTACACATTGTGCACATATGGAAATGCACAACCGGATAACTACACACTGAACCACTGAAGTGGGTGTAATATCAGATGAACACATACACATTGTTCACACAGGACTTGTAAGGACATAATGTTCTCCTCCGATCAGTGGCCCCTTGAAGTGATGCAATATGTACTCGTAATGCCTACTGTATACCTCGATCAGCCCTCGACCTTCGTATGAATATGAGAGTGGTTCTCCCTTTGTTTGTTTGTAAGTATTCCTTATGTCACCGAAAAAGCTTTTTTTTTCTCCACTCTTAGATTTATCTCTGAATCTCCACTATGTGCCTACCATTACCAGGTCGTCAAATAAGGACGCTCTGGTATTTGACGACATGAAAATGAGACTAATCAATCAATTATCTTTATTTCGATATGCCAACTGCACCTTAAAAGGAATAGTTGGACATTTTAAGGAAATATGCTTCTTTGCTTTCTTGCGTTTGTTTGGTGAACATGTAGCTGACCTCCGCACCGAGGACGAGCGCCAGGCTTTGAAGCCAACTTTCATCGTGGCCAAACCGTGGAATTGAAACATCGTGTGATGCACTGGCGCCAAAAAATACTTTTTCCCCACATGAGCTTACATTATGAAAGAAGTGGCTGTGGAGCATCACGCCACCTGTGAATTGATTGCCACGTTTGACTGTAGTGATTGGAGCTGTTCAGTCGGATAAAAGTGGGAAAGTCTAGTGGAGATGCAAGATTAAAACCCTGTTTTCCCATTCAAGTTAGCCGGGTGCTGAACCGGAAGTTAGCCGGCTCAGTGGGTCACCCAGGAAGTTGAGCTTTTTTTGGCTTAATATCCAACATTAGATCCCTGAGCTACTCCCAGCACCTAGTTTAGTTTAATAAGTGTATTTGAAAAGGTTTTCCTTTAAAACTCGAGGCGAGAAGAAACCACTCAAGGTCTAAAAAACTAAGAACACACACATATTGTACACTTCGTTTATATCTCTACCACCCCTACCACCCCTACTCCGAAACACTGACTCACTCCCCCATTTCAAATCACAACTCAAAACTCTTCTGTTTAAAACTGCCTATTCCCTCTGATGTCAATTTCCCTGTCCCAGCCTTTGTTGTTTTTAACAGTCCTTATTCTGTTTTATTGATATTGTTCTGTTTTTCTTTTTTACTATTACTGATATTGTTGTGTTTTGTGATATTGATGTGTTTTTAGCACTCGTGTACGGTGACCTTGAGTGTCCAGAAAGGCGCCTTCTAAATAAAATGTATTATTATATTCTGTCTAGCTGTGTTCTGATCTACACATACAGACTGAAAGAACATAGTGTCCCTGTTCAGGGACATCAGAGTGTCTGACTCTACACAAACTATGGACACTAAGTCTCCAAGTGCTTAACAACTATATAATTTCTCTTCATAATAATCCATGCTGTTACGTACAACTTAGAAATGGAACGTGAAAAACCCATCACATTCATTTATCAGATGCTTCTGTACTGAGAAACAAATGACTGTGACGTTACATGTTGCATCTTATTCATCAAAGCATGAGCTGAACTGACCGTGACACACAGTAGCTCTGTCCTTAAAGCTGCTGCCAGGAACTCATCTTGTGTCGATCATGGCGACACTTGCGGACAGAAGCGGGATGAGCGCCGCCATCTCCTGTCATAAAGATCTTGATTTGGCTATAGCCTGCATCTGAAACAAAGGCGCAACGGCTATTTTTCTGCCTCACAGCTATTCACAGGGTGCACAGTGATGCTATAATGCGTGTATTTGTGCCCACAGATGTAAACAAAGAGAAACATCATAATGACTTACCCTTAACATCACAACTAAGACCCTGATGTAACGTATTCCGTTCCTGGGCGAGCAAACTAACTGTAACTTACGCTCTCTGCCATAGGGAAACCTGCAGGAAGGTGGAGATGAGGGTGGGTGTACAGGTTGGTGGTATTTCCACCTCATGCTGGTACTCTTAATCGCCATTTTCTTGTCTACCAACCAATGAATTTTTTACCAAAAAACTCACACAATTCGAGCTAACTCTGTATTGATGCAGGCCTTGTCTGTCGGTCGATAATAAACCAATGAGTAGTAGCCACACACTCTGCTAGCAGCTAACTAGCTAGCCAACAGTTCTGCCTTCTTTTTCCAAGTTTCGCAAGGACATCAGCGTTAAGCCACTGACTGTGACGAAGCCAGAATGGTAAAAAGTGAAAGTGCCAGATTTTTTAACATATATTATCAAATGCATTTCATTGAGACTATAACAATATTATCATGGTTATCGTCAAAACCTGCTACTCGCAACACACTTCTATGTCTCAAATAGCCAATAGCAAGATGTAGCTCAGTAGCAAGGCCAACACGAGATACTGTGTTATAAGCCAGTTGTTCTGCTGTAATGTCTGGCGATACAGAAACGTCCGCTGACCGCCAGACTACACAGCAGCTTCATTTCTCCGTCCTCAGAGACCTCTCCATTCATCCTCAGCGACTGGAATTAGTTTAACTTTTCGGGAATTTGACCCAGACGCAGCCATTAAGAATAATTTATAGAAAAAGCCAACCTTCCTGCTGCTGGTCTCGTTTGCTTATGTAGGTCATACAGTATAGCGGCATCAGTATTCAACTGAGACTGTGTCATAGCCACTTTGAAAACTCTTTGTGATCTAGAAATGGTTGTTTGACTTCCAGGTGAGCGACTAAGCCGAGCTGACCCGGTCAAAGGCAGAATGTTCTGTGTATCAGCCCTATCAGTCTCACTTTCGGTCCTGCAGCGGTCGGCAGACTGTGGTAAGACAAGGCACACGATAAGACGTATCGCGGCGAATGATCTACAAAGGCTCAGGGGAGGCTCAGTTTTCAATTAATCCAGCCTGCATTGTGTTACGGCGCATCAGTACCAGAGCTAATCACCAGCACCGGGCCTGACACACTGACATAAATTTATAGCCACAACACACACACTCATCCCTAAACCACCGGCTGAACGCACAGAGCTTTGTATGTCATGTGTCTGTTTTTTTTTTGTGGGAGTCTGTGAAGTTGCAGCATGATTGTCAAATAATCTGAAAAGAACAGTTTTTTTTTCATGCTAAAGTGACAGTAACACTTTATTGCAAACAACAAACTGCTTAACACAAAAATAAAAAACAAAAAATGTATTTATGAGGTTTAAAGGGGCACATGTACACGTGTATTTCTGAAAACAAAGCTTTTTCTATTCGTTTTGGCCTTCCTTGTGTCTTTTGTTCGAGGTGGTGGACGGCCGCTCGGTGTGGGTGCAAATCCCCTCACGGGACGCCCCAGCTGATGCTGGCTGGCCCCGCTGATGCTGGCTGGCCCCCGCTGGGCGCATTTCCTTTGCAGTGGTGCGGCGTAACTTGTCAACCAGGGCGGGGGCTGGCCCACCTAAAAAGGCATCAGGGTTCTGCAACCCGTGTTGAAACATCGACCAAGGAGTCTAACACGTGTGGAGTCAGAGCGTAAAGTGACAGCAGGGCTTCAACGACCTCTGCGCATCATCGCTTTGGCGTGCGCTTGACAACCTGCGTTTTCATGTGGACAGGGAATTTTTTTCTAGGTACCGTTGCTGTGGACGGGAAGGAAAAAATTTGATTTTAAAAATAACCTGTGTACGTATGGACTAGGTCTGATAAAAATGTCCTCCTCAAAACGTTATAGCGCCCCTTTAAATAAATGAAAATAATAATATAAAATAACATTTTAGCTCATAAAATTTAATGCAATAAAAGAAAAGCCACACAGGGAGTAAAAACAGGGGACCTGGATGTGTGGGCAGACATTTAAATATGTTTAACACAAAGAGGAAACAACACAGCATGAACACCCGGGATTCACTCAAAAGTCTGGTCACGATGCCTCAATTTATAGCATTTTTACATCTCGGCACAGTGCATCTGCAATATACTGACCCCTGAACCGGGTTTCCATGGAGACCCCTGGTTGCCTCAACAACGCACACAGCTGGACAATGGCTGAGGTAATTTCGCCATCACATGAAACAGGTAAACACCTTTGTGTGCGGGAGCAAAGGAAAAAAATGAGGACACTTTACTGGGAAATTGGAAAAGAGATTGAGGCAGAAATGAGAGTTTTATACGGAGGAGGGTACAGAGGGACAAAAGACCTCAGGGATAAAACAATATTCTGCTCTACTGCCCCACTAAACTCTGACATCTACAAATTGTTCGTCGTTTATGTGCCCTGCAGCCGTGTCACACAGGGAGCTCACGTAACAGAGAAAACCCTGAAAACGTACATAAAGAAACACGCCGCTCTACATAACGCTGTGAATGAACGGATGAGTTACGGCGTTTAATGACATTTTGATTGAATTTGCTCAGAGGCACAATATTATCTCCACTTTCCTTAACCTCGGTGACGACAAAAGTATATGATACGATAGAATTAACAGCACACTACAGTGTATTAATGATATAATATCAGACAGTAGGATAATTGGCCAATTTCCCCCTGCAGCATTATCTCGCCAAACATTCGGGTCCGTCAATTCTGTTCATTTGTCTGCGCAAACTGCACTGTAGGAGATAATGATCAAATTACTGCAAATAGTAATGACTTTCTTCATTATCATCATTGTATTGCATCATCTTTTCACTAGCATCTGTCATTCTGTTTGGATCTACGTCGAACATAAAAGAAAAAACACGCAAAAAGAAAATAAAGAGTACAGACTTACGTGTTGTTTGTCCCTAAGTTTATACACATGTAAGTAAAACTGCGTTAAAGATGACGAAAGGCAGCAAAGTAGATGAAGAGATAACCACATAAGTAAAATCACATATGGTGTACAGTTTGTCCAAACTTTCTTAAATTCTAATTAGTGTATAAGAGTCGTTGTGTTTTCATTACCTTAGAATCAGCTGTTTATATCTACATAGGGAGCGGATCTTGCACCGCCATGTTTCTACAGTAGCCCAGAACGGACAAACCTGGCGCTACTGAGGGCCTGAGAAGAAGAAGAAGAAGAAGAAGAAGAAGAAGAAGAAGAAGAAGAAGAAGAAGAAGAAGAAGAAGAAGAGCGAGTGGCTGCTGTTTCCCACCAAACAATCTGTACTGTGAGAAGTTTGAAACCACGGTCTGATAACGGATGGATGATCATACTTATTTTGTGGAAGAAAAATCACATGAGCTTGAATCGTTGTCGAAGAAACGAAAACTCCAAGATGCTAAACGAGATCGGGAAAGGCGACGGCATAAAACAGTAATAGACATTGGAGCTGGCTTTCCTGGATGGAATGTCTCTGATGAAAGAGAAATGTTTGCAGATTGACGCTGAAGTGTCCGGCTTTCTGCTGGACAGGTAAGAGTAAAGTTAAAGATTACAACTGACCGTGATATATATACTTTTTTTCTCAGTTTTCAACAGTCGGATGGTTAAATTAGTTTGATGTTTGCTGACGATGGCGCTACATGTAACTACAGACAGTGCGATCACAGTCCCAGTCTGTGGAGGTTTATGTGTCTGGACGGCGGAGAGTGCCCGAGGCGTTCCACATCGTAATGGATGTTTACTTACAGCTCGCATACTGTATCTTCCCCTGCAGTGATGAAACATCTTGTTTGTCATGTGTGTGTTTGCAGTGATGTGGAGAGCTGCAGGGACAGAAACACACTAATCCAGACCTCAGCGGCGCTCGCGTTCATTAAGATGTTTGTTAGTGCGCCCCTGCACTGTTTGCACAGGGTGCAGCTGTACACCCTACCGACGTGCCAATTAGGCCCTTACATTTACTCGGGCCCCCTGCTGATTTTCCAATTATGAACACCTACACAGCCACGCGTCCCGCTGACTGTAATTAGGCCTACGCGCTCTCTGTGACGCACAGATGTGCATATAATGTACAGCTGCTGGAGTTATAATTAATAATGTACAGCTTACGAAACTGCAGTCAGCAATCAGTCAGTGTCAAGATGGAAAGCTGTGATTCGGGTTATAAAAAACGATGAAATATAAAGGAAGCAGACAGATTTTGCAAGGCGCTCCTGACAGTCCAGCTCCAGCCGCCAGAAGCTAAAGTTTCTGCAAACCACAGACACAAGGTTGACATTTGTACCACACATGACACATCGTGTTCACAATGTATCTTCATCAGCTGAGGAGGTGGAGGGTGCGGTGGCATTAATACAAGCCAACAAGGCTGCCAAACGGCCAACTGCAGCTCGAGTCACACCTCTGGGTGCCTTCAAGGACACTCAGGGACGTTTCCAGCCATTTTTGTGGCGTCAAAACCAGGTGTTCTTCAAGGAGACCTGCAGAGGTTTCTTGCCGTTTTCGTGGTGACCAAAAAAACGCTATTTTTCACGTGAAGTCAGGCCATCTCCATCTGTGATTGTGGCGACCAAAAACAGATATTTTAAGCCAAACCATGTTTTTTCCTAACCCTAACCGAGTGGGTTTTGTGCGTCTACTTAACCAAAGCTTAAGAACAGCACTGTGACAAGAGAGAAATTGAAAATTCGATAAACATGCAACATAAAGAAATGTTTAGTCTGATCTTATCCGTGGTTTTACCGAGACGTACTTAGCTAACATTTATTCTGGTGATTGGGTTGGATAGACGCCTGTCTGGACTTCCAGTCTCATAAGTAATCATAAGTAGCGTCTTTGTCTCTATACATTGGTGTTCCACTAAAGCGAATTAAATATGTGGCCAGGTCAGTTGAGGGGAACTACACAGCTTATCTGCAGTGAACTGGACCGGCCTGCTTGCATACACCTCGGGTTGTCGCTCGCTACCCACAAAGTAAACAAGTCTGAGAAGTTTGGCATTGATCAACACAGAAAGAAATCAGAAGATACTGGACCTTGAACATCAGTCCTGCCTCTGGGGACGTCTCTCCAAAACATTGCGCGACTGTTCTTCGGCTGGTGGAGATACATTTAGGCCCCCGGCACTCAGTCCTCCCTCAGCTGTCCTCGCTGTGACCCCCCCCATGTGGACGAGCCAGCAGGGATTTTCCCCACACGGACCTAAATATGAATCACTAACTACAGAAAGTGTCCTCAAACAAACATGTAGAGATAACACGCCACCGTGTCATATTTGTCCTCAAAACTCAAATACGCTGAATGATACCCAGTCATCCATCTTTAGTCTAAGCACTAACGAGTCATTAGCTCCACACCTACTGCTTTGTGCTTCTCACTATACAATACGTCCACCTGGGGGCTCCCTGCTCCCACTCCTCCAACCACCAAATTAGGTTTTATGGACCTGTCCGTCACCACGTTTCCCTTCATCTCTTCCCCTTCTCATGCATTTTATCCCCTCGTAGTTCTTATTTCATTATCTCACTCTCATTGCCGTACTTTTCTCCTCTCACTTCCCACACATAATTCTCAGTCGGTCATTACACTTTTCCAGGCGTTTAGTGTTGAATATTAAAATGTCAGCATTAAGTTTTAAAATAATCTTGAAAGCACGCAGTGTGCTTTAAAATTGGTTTGATGTGACTTGTCACGGAGCCCGCTGGAAATTAAAGCTGGAGGAGGCGAAAGGACAGAGAGGGAATAATTAAATGTACTCTTCTGGATCCGAGCAGCTGAAGCTCAGCAGAGGGTTTGTTTAAAGGAGCTTGCACCGCCCCCTGGTGGTCAGGATTGTTATTACAAAGCACCTGAAATAACTTGGCTTGGAAAACTGGCTGGACTCTCACACAGCATACGCCTCTGCACACTGCATGTGTTACAGATGTTGGATGATCAGAGTCAACAAGTCTCTGTTTAGACTGTGAAGATGTTGAAACAGAGTCAAAATCTGGAAACACGATCTGACACAACAATTACAATCAAATATCTCTGTAGTCTTTTGCTGGACGCGTCATCACATCACCCACATCCAGACAAATCTATGTTTCTAGTTTGCGTGTGTGGGACGGTGTCTGTACGCCATAATCACATAATTTACACTCAAGCCAGTTAAGCTCTGAATGTGCCCTGTATCCGCTTAACATACAACGTTGTGACTCAACATCATGACCTTTCTCGTGCTCTTTCCCGCTCAGTGAGTGTTTCGTGACACCCTGTCAGGTCACATGACTCTGTGGTGCACTCGCAAATTTGCGTTCCCCTAAATCATTTCACTCAACAGCTCTGTTTCGTCATTAGGTAATGTTCAAGGGAGGCATTTAAAGTGAAACAGTGACACTGGTGAATAAATAACATTCTGATTTTAGTTATTAGTAGTGATAAGCTGCAAACCATGGACATGCTGAATTTTCAATCTTATGATGAGACAACGCTATGGCTGCTTATGATCATGGTTTGGTTTCGGCAAACAAGAACAAATAAACCACTTATAAATCGTGAGGAGGAGATCCTGTTTTTGGTCGCCTCAAACACAGACGGAGACGTCCCATCCCCTCGTCAAAAATAACTACCACACAGCCCCAGGTCTCCTTACAAGTATCCGGCGGTTTCACACCTCTAAATGAAAACAGGCAGTCTCAAACTGCAGTCACTAGCTTGGCGAGCTTCTCGCCTGTAACTGCGCCGCTGTCCCCTCCTCTTTGTATTATGACAGTCAGGCTGTAAACATGTAATGTCGACGTGATGTGACACATTTTGAAATGCCAGTACGCAGCCTGAGACACATGCTAATGCAAATGTGTCAGTGATTTGCGTAAGTGCTAACATTTTATCCGTGAGCCGTGAGTGGAGATCTTCCCGCTGATGCATCGACTGTTGACGTGAAAACTGAATGATGACAGAGATGATCGGTTGCTGTCTGTTAAAAAAACAGAGCCACACTCATATAACCGACACAGCTGCCGGGATAATTGGTCTCCCCACGCTCAACCTTAAAGAGCTGAATCTGACCACGACACACGTTGCAACCTCAATAGAACAGGACATCACACATCCACTCAACACCATCTCTCCCCACCGCCTTCAGGGCGGAGGTACAGAGCACTTTAAGGGCTCACTTTGGGAGAATGTGGATTGTAATTGCAGTTTTGGCATTGTGTGTTCTTACTGTGTGTTGCTGTATGTCCTGTTTTTAGCATGCTGCCGGTTATATTTGCTGTTTGTCTGGCGGATACGGTGCTGCGAAAAGGAATTTCCAAGTCTTCGAGGTGTCGCCCTGGAGTGTCTGTGGTTTTGAGTGAAACGTCTCAAAAGTCTCATACTCACTTTGATGGTCAAAAACTAACCACATACCTGCAAACATAATGACATGACCGCCGCCCGTCTCATCTGTACTTTGTGTTTTTTGCTACTTAGCAAATGTTTGCGTGCTAACAGGCTAAACTGAAAAGGTCGAACACAGTGAATTATACTTGCCGTAGTAGGGATTTCAACCACAGCGTCGCCTACTCTACTGTCAAACCTGCTGTGAAGGAAAAGGTCACCCAAGCATGGAAAATCCAGTCATTATCTACTCTTCTTCTTGCTGATGGAACATCAGGTGAGGTTTCGTTGCCCACAAAACATTTAGCATTCCCCTAAACGACTGAAGGAGATGAGGACACGTTGGCTGAATTTTCCACTTTTGGGTGAACTTATCATTTAAAGAGGGTTAAAAAAACAACTTTACTGTGAGACCAACATGTCTCAGCTTTCATTCAGGTCACAAAATGAAACGGATGTTACAAATAGCTGCATAACTTTTCCCTATTAAATGGGTTAAAAGTCAAGTAAAACCGCTTTGTTCGTGATTTGAACACTCAAATTTGGGTTAATAAAACCCCCTGTGTTATTGTGCTGACACGCTCGTTCCCTCACACCATGTTAATATGGTACACACCTGCTTGTATACCTAGAAAACATATGGAAAAAGTCTGCTGAGCTTTTGGAGCAAAAGTGTGTAATTGGAGTCCAAATATTGAGATGGTGAGATGGACGGCAGCTGGCGTTACGTGGAGCTCAGCTGTGGAGTGGGCAGTCAAATCAAGGAGAGTACCCACTGGCACTGTTTCAGCCTCTTCATTAATCAGATTCATCATAATGAGTGTGTCAGTGTGTGTGTATGTGTGTGTGTGTGTGTGTGTGTGAGAGCGAGAGAGAGAGAGAGAGAGAGAGGGAAAGAGGGTGGGCTGCGGGAGTGAAGGACAGGGAGGGGGAAGGAGATAGATACCGGAGGAAAGTCGGAGGAATTGAAGGATGGAGAGGACCACATGGTGCCACACACACACACACACACACACACACACACACACACACACACACACACACACACACACACACACACACACACACGCACACACAGGCACGCTGCCTCATACTTTTTCAGGGATTTGATGGGACGCAGGCTCGGGTGTAAACAAGCTGTAAATTATCCCAAAGCTGGCACATGCAGTCACCTTAAATCTGCAGAGGAGAGGGTGTCACGAACGCTCCGGCGGAATTGCACACAGGGTGGAACGCAGTCACCGTCCACCTCCCTCCCTCCCTCCCTCCTCCTCCTCCTCCTCCGTTCCTATCACTCGAGTACTGCAGCACTGGAGGGTTTCAGTCCCATAAAACACCAGCGAATGAGAGCCCCTGACAGGTCCTCACAGTCCTCCACCACTCAACAGATGTGAAATGGCCTGATGGGCTCCCCAGAGAGATGAAGAGCTGTATGGGGAGAGGAAGAGGAAGAGGAAGAGGAGTACAGTGACGAGGGTAGGTGGGGAGCGGTGGAGAAGGGTGATGTAAATGTCTGACTTCAGCGGGCAATATGCGCTGACAGGAAGATGACAAGCCCTCTCCGTGATTTACACATTTTTATGAATGTTTGACTGAACACGTAGAAGTGTCGCTCCGGGCCTCGTGCACTCATTGCAACAGTCACAGCGTGCTCGTGGAGCAACAGCTCTCTCTAATGAAGACCGATGGTACTACACTTTAATACCTGCTCAGTGTGCACTGTGTCTCAATCTCTCTGTCAGCCGGGTCTCCAGTTTTCATGGTAATGCATTTTCCATTAATTCAATGTGATTTTAGAGGTTCTCTATCCATTAATGAGTCTTCCAGGCCGCAGTTTGTCTGAGAACATAACAATAACCCAATATGACAAAGTGAACAGCTTTATTGAAGTGCGCTCTCTTCGGTTTGACACCTTGCATCTTAATGAAATTACATCATCACATTTTTTTTTTTCAGTGGGTGATTCATTTTGAGGGTGTTGAGCTGATACGTTGGCGTCCATTTAAATCAGGGGAGACTTTGTTCTGAATGACTAAATGTATCAGACGAGATCTACGAGTCTTCGGCAGTTATTTTTAAGAAGGAAGGTGAAGCAGAGATAAGATGACTCCCTGATGGAGCCTAGATGCTGCCGGTTGGAGATGATGGCTGAAGATCCTGATATGATGAGCTGGAGGTGAATGGAGACGGCTGACAACAGCTGAGAGGAGGATGGGTTTAGAGTTTGACGGCAGCAACGTGAAGGTCGATTAAGTCAGTCAGAGTTAAGGCCCAGAGTCTGCTGATTAAGGAAGTGGGGAGAGAAAGAGAACCGTGAATCTTCCGGAGCTTCATTTGCCGGCCCGAGCGACGGGCCTGAAGGGAACCCAGCTAATGATTTTTCCACACTGAAGTTAGGAAAATTGCATTTTTAAAAACCAAATAAACGAAGTTGCCTCTTAAAGCAGCTCAAATTAAACCAAAGTAGAATGCTTCAACTCTGCTCTCTAAATAAAAAAACTAAAATGAACACTGAAAACAACTTTACAATCAACATGCCTGAATTATGTTTGGATAATAAAAGTGATCGGCCTGCTAACGGGACTGCTAACTTGATATTGTGTGCTTCATTAAAAAAGGTGATGGTATTTTGTTTTTCTTTTAGTTTGTCTTGTTTTAAATAACTAACTAAATGTCGTCCAACACACACAAAATTAAATTACAAACATATTACATATAAAAAGCTACCAGAACACTGCTAGTACCTGTTAGTTATACAGTCATCAAAACATTGTAGATGTATTCGACTGTTTGCCGGCACAGTAATGCAAATCCAGTGGTGGACTGTGACAAAGTACAATAGCACTGAACACTGGTGCATTTTTATAATGGCTGGTACTGGTCCTGTGGAAAAAGATGGATTGGTTGCCTGATGTAATACAACGTAGGGAAAATAGTGTTTGGTGTTTTTGGCAAACGGGACAAATAGCACTTCATTAACCAGAGGCAATCCAACTATAAGAAACCGTATCCAATGAGGAAGGAAATATTCAAACGCTCTGGAGGAGCCCTGATGAAGACCCAGTGGTTGAAATGTGTGTGCTGTTTTAATGATTTAGTCACTACAATAAAGGCGTTTATATATTTCTTCCTTGTTCAATGCATCTTCTTAAATTTGGATTTCCTGGATTGCCTCTGATTTTTGAATTACCTGCATTTTACTTGAGCATTTCCAATTAACGATGAACTTCTACTCCGCTACAGTTCAGAGGAGAACCTCCCACACCACATTGATCTGACAGTTCCTCAATTTTACATACAAAACACGTGATTCTTTTTTAAGATGTTCCCGAGTTTAGGAAGAAAGATGTACAGTTTAAGAGCACACGCAGTCCTGAAAAAGATTTAGATACGGGGCTTTTTGACTTGCGCTGCCAGTAGTTCATTCTGCATAATGAATACTTTTACTTTTGATACTTAAAGTACATTTTGGCTCATAATACTCTTGCACTTTTCCTGAAGTAGAGTAGAGTTTAGTGCAGGACCTGTAACAGAGTATTTTGAGTGTGGTATTACTTTTAGTAAACTATCTCAACACTCCTTCCACTGCTCAATGACATAGGAGGTAGTCGACCAGAGTCTTTTATAAAAAGAAGTAATTTCACGTTGCATTAATCAGTGTCCTCCAGGCTTCTTATTGTTATTATGGGATTATACATAAACGACATGAATCAAACAGACTGTAGGCAATAAAGACACCTCAGAAGTCAATGTTTGAGTGGTTTATTAGAATAAGAAAGTTGACATAGAGCAAAGTCTCCATGCGGAGTGACAGGCAGAGCTCAGGACAATGTGGAGAATGGTGAACAACTGCTGGAGTGTGTTTGTGTGTGTGTGTGTGTGTGTGTCTGTGTCTGTGTGTACATGTGTGCGCGTGTAGTGCATGTGTGTACAGTGCAGTTGTTGGAGGGTGCATGCACGTGTTGCTTTTTTTTTGCGTGACGACAGACGGGTTTTCTTCGCGGACACAAGCACACACACACACACTTGCATGTACTGTACAAATTCACACGTCGCTACTTCTGTACACACACAGAGGCTGTGTCGTCATGCAGCTACTGCACTTAAATTACATGTAAGCATCAAGGTTATGTACACGTAGCAGGGACATGTGTTGTCATCTGATGACAGCCTGCCCCCCCCGAGGTCCCTGGTCAGAGCCACAGGATGGCGGGGTCCTTCACAGTAGCGGGAGACTCCACTCCGCAGGAGAAAAGTAGAATCTCTTTTAGAAACCTCAGCCTGTATGAGTTCATTCAGTCTTCCTCCTCCTCCTCCTCCTCCTCCTCCTCCTCCTCTTCTTCTTTTACCATTCAGCATCCGAACAGGGCGCAACACCTCAGTGCTGCTCACAGTACTGCTTCATTGTCACTGTCAATGCAATAATAATTATGATAGTCATCAGGTTTCGTCTTCATTGTCGTCGTCGTCGTCAAATCCGGCACACCAGAGAAATCGAAAATTGAAATCATATACAATAATATTCCATATAATTTCAAACCAAATACCTAGCACGGAAACAAACTATAGAAAAAACAAACATGACAACAGAAATGATCAGTGCCGACTAAATACATCTACAACTTTACAAAAATGCAAACGTTGATTTTGTTTTTCGCCTTGTTTTTGTGCTTTTTTTCTCCCCCTCCCTCTCACGCGTTGGCTCGGAAGTGCGATGGTGGTTTTATTTCTGGACTCTTTCTAGGGCAGAGAGCACGTACAGTGCAGAGGAGCACTGTAGGGCAAGATGGCAGTTATTGGCTGGGTGGGTGGGTGGGGGGGGGGCAACGCATCGTCACTGGGACCACACAGCACAAACAACCCCAACACACAAAAAAGGCATGGTCTCTTTAACAAGCACATCGACACAACCTGATAAACAAGAAGAAAAAAGAAACAGACTGGGTCACGAGGGCTGGGTGGGAATTTCATGAATGTGCGTGGTGATATGTGCAGGGTAGAGATAAAGAGGGAAAATGTGTGTGTGCGTGTGTGTTTGAAGGGCTGGAGGCAATATGTGCAGCGTGTAACAAAAGAAAAAAAAAAGAAAAAACTCCAAACAAAATCATTTCTAAGCAAAGGAAAGCAATTTCCCGCATGAGAGGCTCTGAGGATGTCTAAAAGAAATTGTAACACATTAAGGATTTGATGCGAAATAAAGCGGGATTTTGTGAATCACTCTGATTTGTGTTTTCCGTCATCGACTCATTAAATTAACCAGCTAACCTTCGATCGTGACGGGCAGGACGAAAAGCGGCGGGCTCGCCTCGCGGGGTCGAGATGCTACTACGGGTGCGTGCCGAGAGATAGTGTCGAGTCTGTCGACAATAAAAAAAAGGGGCTCTTAGGGAGAAGAAGACAGAGTGCAGCTGGTGAAAGAAGAGGAATGACACGAAGTATGTAAAGAAAAGGTGGGGGGGGGGTGGAGGCTTTAATAAACAGACGAGGTTACACCTGAATTCTTGAGCTGCTCTGTAATGTCGAACCACGGTAATCAAATTATACAGTCAGCGAGATAACATCGCGTACAGTGCGTTTCCTAGAATCACTCACTGTCGGCCTCTTTTTCTGAGGTTAATTCAGTTGCCTCCCGAATTTGGTAAAATGGCCGACAGTATTTTTTGTGTGTGTGTGTGTGTGGCTGGTGGTGGTTAGTGGAGGGGTAAAGAGCTGGTTGAACG
Source organism: Lagodon rhomboides (assembly GCA_039737535.1). NCBI lineage: Eukaryota > Metazoa > Chordata > Actinopteri > Spariformes > Sparidae > Lagodon > Lagodon rhomboides. Next base: position 12,468,126 of record CM077789.1, on the reverse strand, counting down.
TTCACCCCCCCCCACCCCTCTCAGGGCTGACGTGTCTGCAGTAATCTTCTCAAGGGCTCATCAGGCCATTAGAGGGCCGGGAATGTACTTTGCCTAATCAAGCATGTTTAGTGAAACACCGGAGGAGATGCAGAGCGAGGACATGGCTGGCTGGGCACGCCGTCCGAGACAGAGAGGCCTCATTCACACACACACACACACAGACACACACACAGACACGCAGCACTCAGGTCACAGCAGAGATGGAGACGGAGAGACGAGGGTCGGTGCTGGTGGAGGGCTCCGCATCCTCAATACTAATGACCTGTTTCAGGGTGGAATGTGTAAAGAATACACTGTTCTAATGTGGCGAGGCGGTAATGCAGTAACATCATGTTCGCCCGCCTGACCTCCTCCTCTGTCCTTGCTTTCATAAATCTCTTTCACTGGCCTGTCTCACGCAGTACCTCCAGCTCCGAGCTGCGTGTCGAACCTTATTACCGTTTGGCCACAGACTGAAACGTGTCAGAAAACTGTCAGCTGGCATTGAACATTTGATCTGAGTCACAATCTTGTTTACTTTGTTGGATAAAACAGTTTGAGTCGCTTGAAATTTTGACAAACGGAGGGAGTTTGTTCAATTATTTTGGGAAAGGTTCTCGCAGGACTGTCGGTGTTTCAACCAGGTAATTAGTCTGACTTCAGTTGGAGCAAAAAAAAAGTTGGATTTTGTGGAAAAACTTTTTTTTTTTATATCATTTTCAATGGTAGGTACTGTATTACTAAAAGTATAGTTTGCTGTTATATTGACCTTTGTATGAAAACATTTCAAACGATACCCAGTGTTAGTATTTTATGTCATTAAACTTTCATTAATTGTGAACTGTAGTGGATTTTAATCAAATCTTCTCTCTCTTTAGGTCTTTTTTTGGTCTCCACCATTACTGGGGGACAAATCTGAGACTTTAGATGCTAAAAACTGCTAGCTGAGGCCTAAAAACGACACTGATGAAAGCTATGAGAGGAAACCAAACCAAACCTGATGAGTTACGGAGGCTACAAAGCTTCATTTTGCTGCTTCAAACTGCAGAAATGGTTTGTTGGAAAAACATGTATTTCAAACATGTGAAAGTCTCCAAAGCGCATTGTGTCATATCGGCACAGGTATTCCAACATTCTCCAATAATGCCTGGCCCTGGAGTTTTGTACATTGTGACCCTGACAAAGCGAGAGAACAGCTCTCCCATTTCAGTGGCACTTCTTTATGTAAAGTATAATGGTTTAAATATATTGTATAGCATGGACAGCTCCCACGCAGGGCTCTGACCCTGTTAGCATAGATTTGTGAATATCAAGCAAAGGGCTGCTCCGCAACATTAATGGATCACTAGAGAAAGGAACGGGGTCAGGGAAGAACAGAGGAAGGGCGAGAATGAGGGTAAAATTGATCAAAGCTGTTTTGTTGCACTCAATATGAGCAACGCATTCATGGACACAAACCCAAAGAGACTCAGGCACGCACAAAAAACCCCACCACGCCATGACCCAGATGAAAAAAAAAAAAAGAATCAAAAAAAAAGAAGAAGCTATCTCTGGATCTACATTTCAATCAAGAACAGACAAAAACAGAAAACATCAAAAGATCAGACAACGGAGCGAAAGAGTAACTCCACACCCAAGTATACCCATGCCCATCTGTTTTCTTTATCCCCCTTTTGTGATGAAGCACACTGAGAGACAGAAAAGGGATGGAGCCACAAGGGATGACCATTGTGACAGTTAGCAGTGCCCCAACTCTGGCCTCAGCCCCGGCCTCAGCCCCTCGACTCCTCCCTGCCCTGGCAAGCCGCTGAATAACTGGAGCGGGTGAAGCGCAAGAGATGCCCGGTCCTGGTTGGTACATCTCACATGACGGATGGAGCTGCTGTCCTCCTCATTGATATTCTGCGAGGCTGCGGCGCTGGGCTAGGTCCCTGACTCTTAACGGCTATTTGTTGCCGCAGTCTCCTCCTGCTTCTGGGGCACAAAGAGGCTCAGTGTCGGGGCAGAAGAGGCTGAATGGAGCTCCCAAGCGGCCGGGCCTCACCGAGCCAGTCAGACAGCCAGACAGCCACAGCTCACATTCCCTCCTTCAAATGGACTACGGAGCCCAGGGGGGCCTCAGGTCGGGTCAGGCAGACCCGGGCATACTGAGAGGCAGCTAGGGAGGGAGGAGAGGAGGGGAGGTATTGTTCCTTCTTTTTCCCAGTGCCCAGCTTCCTCCCACGTCTCTAAACTTCAGTTGGCTTCGCCGAGTTATAAAATATCAAATTAAATTGGCTTCCTTTTTTATGTGTATCTCGCTTATTATTGCTTTCTTTCACTTCGTGGCGGCTCCGTCCAGCGCTGCCTCGGAGCTGCTGGGAATCACAGAAATTACGATGGGAGTCTCAGCGCTTCACTAGCCAGTGGTCAACCATCCAAACCTCTAGTTGATAAACACATAGAGCTCCAAGGAGACACATAATAAAATCCGTTCGTCTCTCTGTGATTGTTTGTATATAAAAAAAAACAAAAAAAACGGGGAAATAATGTTAACATCAACCTCCTGCTTCACAGAAATGTCATTACATAGTTACACTTCACAGTAAAAGATGGGACACTGGTTGGGGTTGTTGTGGCCACTCACATTCACGCCAAATCACATACGCACAGACACGCACACACACATACACACACTGCATGATTCACTGAGAGTCAGTGCCCTCTGGCACGGCTACAACAGTTTTTAGTGTCATCTTAAATCCATAGTAAAGCACATTGTTGTCTGCTGGATGCCACTGGCACAAGAAAACAAAAGCAGAAACAAAACTTCACAATCAAACAAGATCCATGGTGTCAAAACGGTGAACAAAATGGCGGAGGGAGACCTTTCACATTTGGCGCTGAAAGCGAAATAGTCGTTTTTTCAATTTTTTTTCCTGCCTACATGCTCCACGGAGAAGTTTCCCTTTCCTTTGCACCCCTCCTTTTGCCTTTCTGTTTGTCCTGTGGTGTCAAAGTCAAGCTCTGCGGGTCGTACCACGAACAGAGCAGAGGGGTGCGCCTCGGGTTAAGAGCAGAGGAACCGTAGACGTGAGGAGAGCTTCCTCCTCTTTCTCAACTCTCTCTTTGTTTCATTTCTCTCTGTCTCTCTCTTCAGTCAGCTGAATGACGTCAGAACATTGAATGACAGTGAGAGAGGACAGACAGGGTAAGGTTGGACCGGGACAGTGAGTCTGAGGGGTTGATTTATTCCAGTCTGCTGTTGGAGGGAATGGGTGTTCAGAGAGAGCTCACGTTCTTCTCCTCACTGGCCACTGGGGGTGCGCTCGCCCATGTTCTTCCCTAGAAGATGGCTGAAGTCAGCCAGTTCTCCCAGCCCTCGAGGCCCATGCATGTCTGGCCTGATGAGGCCCTGACGCTGGGGGTGATAGGGCGCTCCATTGTTGCTGTTGTAGTTGAGTGCCTCGTGACTCCAGCGAGGCTCCCCATAGTCCATGTGGGGAGTGGGAGCCGAAACCACCCTCCGTCGGTCGGGGGAGTCCTGCGGCGTGGCGGGGTAGATGTATTCTCCCGCTGAGTTTCTCAGGGCGCCGCTGGGACGACTGCCACCGTGCTCCCCTCTCTGGGTGGCGAGGATCAGGTAGCGCTGGCGTTCTGTGTGCGGGGGCAGCATGACTTCCCCTGGGTCCTCTATCCGGACCATCCCTCCTCCCCCTCCGCCTCCGTGCAGGAACTTGGAGCTCAGGTAGATGACGGAGTTGTTGGGGCAGGGCGTCCCCACGGCGGTGAGGAAGGTCTGGCTCTGGTCCCAGTCGGTGTCCGGGAGACGCATGGCCCGTTTCTGCTGCAGCGGGGTCTGCTCCGGGGTCGGCAGCAAACCCGGGTCCATCTCTCCTTTAGGCCAGCCGTTGGGCGTGACGAACGGGTTGTCCGCCTGTGAACGACGCCTCTCGCAGCCGCTGGTCCTCGTCACACTCATCACCGACCCGCTGCGGCCCTGCCCCAGCATGCTCTGCTCTTTGTCATTCTTGCGGCGGGCGCCGTTGCCTCCCGAGCCTCGAGAGTGGCGGTGGCGATGACTCATGATCCAGCAGACAGTGAGGCCCGAGAGGATGGCTCCTGTGGCGAAGGCCGAGACGGCAGACACCACCAGCAGGTTTACAGACACCAGTCCATCGGGCTCCTCGATGAAACTCTCCTGGAGCAGCAACCCTGCGAGAACAGAGAGATGCTATCAGTCAACTGGTGGGTCCATGTTAATAGCGTCAGTATTTCCTGTATTAAACATGTGGGAGTTCACAAACAGCGAGACAAAACAGCCTATTTTCTCTCTCTTCCCTCTGTGGGTGGGAACGGTCGTATGCTTTCCAGCCAAGGTAGCTCCAGCTAATTGCCTTCATTACTTAAAGTGGATGGTGATTTTAATAGCTGTAATAACTGTCTTCCTGATTGAGAATAGCTCTCAACCCTAACATGTTTCACAACATTAGCTTTACAGGGAGAGATGCCAAGTCTGGCAGTAATGGTGAGTAATGCGTTCAAGTTTTCATAACGTTCACAACAAAGATCTTGTTGATTTAGATTTTAAAAAAAGATCTGAAAACAGTTAAAGGGGCACTGTGTAGTTTTGGAGAAGAAATTCAAACTCAGAATTGTAATATTTACAATATTAATGAGGTAATAATACAAACACAGAAGTATTTATATTTTCCATAACTGAATAAACAAGCTGTTCTCAGAGAAAAGTAAGATCCCCAGAACACTGTTTGAAACTAGAAAGGTGGCAGGGTCCGCCACATATAAACAAAGTAAAACAGCATGAAATCGCGCCATCCTTTTGTCTATTCATGGACACGAACCCAAAGAGACTCAGACACACACAATTCTTTCTCTTCTGATTATTAATTTCTTCCCCTAAACTCGGTAAAGTTTGCATTTAATTCTATGGATACTTCAGCTTTGAGTCTAATGTACAACCACAGTTAACCCTTAAAACACCTTAACTTGGTGTCTCTGTTGCAAATTTATAAATAAAAAGTGCGTGTACTCCTTTTTGCTCAAACAAATGCCCTGATAGTTTTCCCCTGTTGCATCTAAATGCCAAAGCCTGAGCACGAGGCGTTGTGTTCATAGATAAAGGGTGCCGTATCAGCAGACGAGACCACGAATTTCTGTATTTCTTTGGTATAAGAACACGAGATGAACTCCCTCCGAGAGAAGTGTTTATGAATTATTGAAGATATGAATACAGCTAGACCACAGCGCGGGCCTGCCACGGATCAATTAGAGAATGCCAGAAGAGAAGTTGTTCTTTGCTGCGTGAGCTCGTGGGACCAACACCAACGAACACAATGAAACTGTGCCAAGGGAAGCAGATTTGGAGAGAAGCAGAAGAAGGAAATGAGGAGGGTGTTACTGAGAGAGAGAGAGAAAGAGAAAGAGAAATGTTGCCCAAAGCGAACTCGAACATTTGGGGCCTTAGACAAACATAGTAATAGTTGTTAAATTACAACACCAATAGCAGCAGAGGGAGGACTGTGTCTCCACGAGGACAGTGAAGTAAATCCTTTCTCGCAGAAAATAAATGGATGTCATTAATAGACATTGGGAGCCACTTACTCACTTACACACAGCACAGAAAAGCAGCCGAAAAAGAAAAAAAAAAACAGAAGAAGAAGAAAACGGGACAAAGAATGAACATGCAGAGAACAGCAGCAGATTTCTCTGACAAACACTTTTATCGAGTGACAAATTCGCTTTTAATGGGGACAAATGGAGCTGGTTGTGGTGCAAATACTCAAACAGCCTGGTGGTTAATTAATGTGGCCTGTGGCTTATAATAATAATGTGTTTCTCTACACGCTGACATTAAGCTGAGGGAAAGGCAGCTAAAGCCCTGTGAGAGACTGCTGAACTGCTGTGTGAGCCCGAGGTGCCGTTTGTACACATTAAAGGGGCAGTCGACCAAAAAAAAAAAACACAGTAAAAAATATCTCTATTTCAACCTGCAGCGCAATCCATCTAGTTTCATGTTATTTTTCTGGCATTTATGTTGTTGGTTTGTGTTGGCTGAGCACAAAACAATACTCTTTCAAAGCTCTCCAGTAGGCTAACACCTCTTTTTAGGAAACAGTGACACAGCTACTGAAGAAAAACCTCGGGCTTTGTTTTTTGGCTCCTTCCCACTGTGAGGAGATGCTGGAAAACTGTGCCTTGTTAAAAATAGCTCTTAATGGGAAAAAAAAAGCAGAGTCATTTCTCGAAAGTGGCCCAAAGCCTTGAAAGACAAAATTGCGATGATCTCACATTTTACAGAGAGAATGATCGAGGCCAGAGAAAGCACAAATGTGGCTACAAAGAGTCTACGATCTGATCTGCACAGCTGAGCGGTAACGCCACCACGCTAACAAGCTCAGGACGACAGCGCTAACAGGCAGAGGAGTGGACGCTAGTCACACGACTTTGGCTTGAGTCAGACTCGAGTCACAAAATTGATGACTTCAGACTCGTCTTGACAAAATAAAAGAAAGGAAACGCCCTGTTTTAGCTCCTGTCTCTTTAAGCCCCCCCGATACCCAAGCTCCTCTAATTGGCCAGCTTACACACGTCTGAGCCAGCACCGCTAACAACAAAAGAGCAGTCGTGCTAAATCAATTTTTAAGGGCAAAAATAGCTGCTTGGCTTAATTTATGCAAATGTCTGACATGGTGATGTAATGCGATGTCACGAGGCATTTCAGGAGCAGTGTTTTTCTGCGGGAAAGAGGAGCTTCTGTTGGTGTGGACTTTTGAGCTTTTAAATGTCAAGATCTTTTACATGCACTTAACTTTAGCAAACACTGAAGTAAAAGGGAAAAGTATAATAGGTCTCCTTTATCAGCATGGACTGGTGGTTTCACTCGGACTTCAGCCTTTTGAGTTGACAATACTTGATACCTTCCTCCCGGGCCTGAAGATTAACAAGTGCGATACCTCTTGACACCTACTCATTGTGAGGGGGAATCCATTCATTGACTAGTTGTTGAGACATTTCACTTAAAACCTCAAATGTCAATCTCATGCTGGCGCTAAAGGAAAGAAATCAGGGAATAAAGAAACTCTGTAGGGTTCCTCATCTGGGGACAATGAATGTCTGCACAACATTTCATTGGCAGTGCTCTGATGATTCAGTCTGGTCCAAAGTGGTGGACCGTTGCTAGCATGGCCAAAAATATAATTTTGTCATTAACAAAGAGGTTCAATATAAAGAGCCTTGTCTGTGTTTTTCTTTTATCTATTCAGACAGTTGGTTCAATGCCAGGCCAGCTTAAAAAGCCTCAAAACAAAACTGCTCTGTAAAAGACTCAAGGCTACCAATACCCAGAATTATATTCAACCATTCATCGACCGTTTGTCGTTCACAATTTCATCTTATAGCTCGGACAATAGATCCTGGACACTTGCCATCTTCGCAACAAGTGTGCGGTTTCCATTGACTGAAACCTGGCATTAATCAACTGGCCGTGTTGGTCAATCAATGTCCTTTTCAGCACTAATTAGTCCTTTATCACCAATCCAATAAGCTGAGTGATACACGTGGACACCGGCCATAGCTACTGCCCGTTAATTACGTGACACGCACAGTTCAGCTCAGTTCAGCCCCGGACAAATCCTCCTGGATAACTGGAGATCATATTTTATCAGCGGGATTGTGTCCGGTCTTAAAGGGTATTTGTTTTTAATTTTTTTGTTTGCTTGATGTCGCAACCTCTTCTTTTCTCATTTCCTTCTGACGTCTTGTTCTTTCTTGGATCCCCCATTAGTTCATTGCTGCCTCTGAATATTAATCTTGGAATAGTACATTTCCATCTAATATTTTGACCTAAAATGGGATTGTTCCGAAGCATTTTTTCATTCAACATTCTCCTGAAGAAAGCCCCCGCATGTGGCCTGAATTAAATGAATCTTAAAGTGTTTATTTCACTGAGTATTAAGGTTTATTTCGGGGGTTAGCTTTGCCCAATGGGATGTAATAACTTGATTGCTCAATATCTCAAAATTGCTCTGAACGCAGATGGCAGCTTACAATTCCGATCTCTCGACCCATCTTTGTTGACGGATCCTTCGTGCCGTCACACAGCCGGGCTAACATGCGCAGACGTTAGCCTTCATGCATTCATGTTCCCCTATGTTTATATTGACTTTGGCATTTGTTGGGAGTTCTTTTCTCCTTGAACACATTGTTGGCATCGTCGTCGCAGCAGCCCAAACATCAGCCTGATTCTTGCTGTATTTATTTTCAAGTTTCCAGGCCAATGTTCAATTTGGAAAGACTGCCAGCTTCAATCACATTATCGCTCCTCTACTCAGTGAAAAGGGTGTTCTTGAGGGCAGCAGATGCGACACGGAGAAAGGCATTTGGAGGTTATCACTGTGTTCATCTAGAGTGTCCGCGCACAAACACACACACACTCACACACACTCACTCACACACACCGCAGGAGTTTGAAAAGCCAGGTAATGAATTGATTCATTTTTTTTTCAATAAACCGCAGCCCTGATGACTTTGTAAACAAAAATGACGTGCTGCAACCACAGAAAATTCATAACGAGGCAGCAACATAACTGGAGGACAGCCGCAAATCCCCTCTTACACACACACACACACACACACACACACACATCACATCTGGAATTGTTCTTGCCATACTCAGCTGCAGAGGCTGTAGATATTTCTCTAACATTTACCTCAACTGTGGTCCAGGGTTGCTGTGTGGCACTTCAGATTAAATTCTGCACGGTGCAATAATACTGCTGTCATCTCTATGCAGGAGGAAAGGTCTTGACAAGTGTGTGTGTGTGTGTGTGTGTGTGTGTGTGCGCGCACATTATGCTTCCCCAACTCTCTTTACTCTTTCTCAGATATTCTTTAGCAGGTAGCAATAAACCGAAAAAGCCTGCATATGAACGGACGGACGGATAGATTTCTGTGTTGTTGCGTGACAGCAGGCAGGTTTCCCCGCATCCTACCGAGAGGTGACAGTAGGAGCGGCAGCTAGCGCATTCCCCTCCCTTCAACTCTCCTCTACCAATCCTGCTCCCTTATTAAAGCTTAATAGAAGCCAACGGACCTGCCTGTCAGCCTGACGCACACTGAGCTGCTTGTCTCGAGGCTTCCAGCTCCAATTACAGCATAACAATCGGTGGAGGGGCGAGAGGAGGAGAGAGGAGGAGAGAGGGATGCTCTATAGGTTGAGGAGAGGAGGGGTGAGGGAAGGGAAAAGGACGCGAGACAGACGAGGAGGAGAGTTGAAACAGAAGAGGAGGGAGGATGAGAGGAGTAGGTGGCTGAGGGAGGAAGACGAGAGGAGGGCGTAAGTGAGGATTAAAGAGGTGAAGAGGACAGAGAAAAAAGGATAGCGGAGGAGAGAGGAGACCTAGTTTGAACCAAAAATGGAAGGATAGAGAGGCTATTTAGGGCAGGATATTTGTGTATGACAAATCATGAATTTATATATTGCATCAGTTAACTGTCAAACCCAAAAGTACAAAGGAGCTCGCTCATAGTTCGATTTTTTCTTCGGTATATGATTTCCTTTGTCTCTAACCGGCAGTCATCTGTTCCTCCCTCCAATCCTCTTGTTAGCCGTTAATCCTCTCTCCATATCTCTCTCTCTTACCCACCACTCCTTTGATCAGCAGGGGTGGCCGCATGATGGAAGTAATGGCTTCAAAATTCAAAAGAGAAGTCAAGAAACCTCAACCGGCACACTTTTTTCGAGCCGAGGTTGCTCTGGCACGATGTTATTTAATGTCAGTGCGGCAGGAGTCACGTCTCCGTTACACATCGATCGTGGCAGCTGCGGTCGCGTTAATCGCAGTGATTTTCGCAGAAGTTTTCCCTCACGCCTTCCGCTCTCATCCGCCCCTCTCCCTCCTCCCTCCACTCTGCCGGTGAGGAAATTAATGAAAAGCCCTGCTAGCGCCATGCCAGTTGTTAAACATTTCCCTTGATTAGAGCACTGGCAGAAGAACTCGGTGTATCTGCGCGGCCCATGCGCGCACAGTTTGGCTGCGCTTTCGACGATGGCCTTGTAAACATGTGTGTGTGAGATAAAGACAGGGAGGCAGATGAAGGGGAGGATTTTAAACCCGGCGTCGGTGATGCTGATGTTGATTAGAAGCACAGATCCAAAGGATGATCACGGTTTATTACGACTTGGGTTACAACATGGTTTTCCGATCATTTCCACTGGCTGCTGTACTAATCAAAGTAATTGCTAAAATATGGGAACACTGCAGATTCACTGGATTGAAGTCTGGCAAGAAAGACGAGCTGGAGAATCTAAACCAGTGGTTCCCATGATGGGAGACCCCTCAAGAGAAATCTGAGGTGTTCTAACAAGAACATATTTCTCCTACAGAAAATTATCCATATTTTTCTGATGTGTCTCAAGTGTATTTCTCTCTGTTGTGAAGTTTTCCCTCCCCATGTCTCTTAACTGAACAGTTCTCATGAATGCAACTTGTGCCGGGGGGTTTGAGTTACACTGCTTGGCTACGAAGGTGCACAAGCCGAAAAGGTTGTGCACCCATGATCTAACAACTTTATTCGAAAGTAAAACCAAAAAATAAGCACGACCAAAAACGTCCCTTCATTGCAGAGGAAAACCCCGTGTGCTTACAACTACAACAAATATGGCGAGAGAGGTGAAGTTGAACCACCTGCAAGCTGGATATCCAGGAAAACAATTTCACCATCTGCTGTTTGTTTCGCCTCAACAAAAGTCGAACCAACCTGGGATTTTTTTTTTTTTTATTTAACAGGTGGAGGTCTGGAGAGGTCACGCTGGATCTTGATGGTGATGGCAGCTCAGAAAGTTTTTGAACGCTTTTGCCAAGGGACGACCAGAAGATTCACCGGCTACAACAAATGTGACCACCGGTGATCCCGCACTGACCACTACCTTCCGTAACCAACGGTCCAACATTCATGCCCACTTAATGCAGCGGTTGGTCAGCTGTATGGAAGTGAGGAAGTCCGAATTGTTTGACTGCCTCTCTTTAACTCTATTTGATTCTTTGTACAACTTTTTATCACTTTTCACACACACAAAAACAAGTGTTACACCAAAAGGCCTTATAGGAGCGACTGTCTGAAAATGATGCCCGCCTCACCACAACAGGTGGCTTTTCATTCCTCCTTTGAGCATGGCCATGACTATCAGCTATGAACGCTTTTGGGTTCCAACATGTTCAGACAACATGTTCTTATCCTGCATAGCTGATCGAAATGACGAGCCAGACTAACCAAATGGGATCCATGTTGTAATAAAACCAAATTATTCTCTCTCTCAAAAAAAAATGACTTGTGAGATGGTATCAATGAGCTCTCTTCCTACACTAGTTTTGCTCACTGTCTGGAAGTTCACGCCATTTTAGACATTAACAAAGCACTATTTGACCGAGGCTTTCCTACAGTTGGATAAGTTCCCTAATCAGAAGCCAGGCGAGGGAACTTTTATGCAGTTTGAGAGCTGGAATACATGTATTAGCAACACAGCACATCAAACCAGAACAAAGAGACTTCACAGCATCCCGGCGGACCTGCCGATGCCACGAGCACACACTTCTGAGCTTGATAGGTTACGACTGTGTCAGTGTACAGCCACTGATCTGAGGGGCTTTCATCTCCAGAACCCACCATTTCTCTGCATGTTAATGTGTTTATGCACGCAGTGACGGCAGGGATGCACGTGGCAAAGCATGTGCGCCGTGGTGTGAATTAAGTGTGCATGGACGTATGAATATGTGTGTGCGTGTGTGTGTGTGTTAATAAGTGACTGCATGCACCGCCTGCACCCATGGCTCAGTGATTTTGCTCATTATCCTCCTCTCCTTCTCCTCTGTTGAAAGACTGCAGGCGCTATTTTGTTTCTTGTTTTTTAGCACGTCCTCCTCCTTGCTGCCGTCTCACCCCCTTTTTTTTTTTATTTTACCAACCCCATTACTTTTCTTTCGGCAGATAAACTACATATCTCACCCGCTGCTGCATCTCTGTCTCTCTTTCGCACACAAACACACGGCACACCTGAAGTCGAGAGCTGTGAAGCTCAACGCCGACGTGTGCTCAAGGATGGAAAGAAACTGAGAACGAATTAAAGCTCCTTAAAAAAAAGAGGCTGCAGAGCTCCTTACTCGGTCTAAACCTTGCTCGCTCGTAAAGCGTGTTTACTCTCGGGATGATCGTAAAACCATTTACAGTCCCTCCCTGACAGCGTTTTCAGAGCCCCGGCTGAGGAACGCTGCTGGAGAGTTCTGCACGACTCCCTGGTTTAAAAAAAAATATATAAATATATAAAAACCCAACCTTAGCTCCTGAGGGCCAGTCGGACGTGCCTGTCTCGCACCCGGCTGATCAATATGTTAAAACATTTATGCGCACCAGCCATGTGTTTGCAATTAAAATTCCATAAAATCTGCACCAAAAAAACCTGCTGTTAATAGATTCAGGTCTTCGGCTGGGTCTATTAGCGAGGGCAGATCAGGCTTTCGGCTGGCTCGGAGTCAAGGTTTGCGATGATGACTGCATGATTACATACATGCACGACTCCCTCGCTGCCTATAGATTCCACCCTCTAGCTACTCAGTGTATCTTAATTTTAAACTCCCCCCCCCCCACGCTTGTAGAAAAATCTCTACTTGGGGTAAATGAGGTAAGATCATCAGAGGGGGCCAGAATCCCTCCCGCTGCTGCACAATCAAAAGCTACAGGACTTTTTTTTTTTTTTGTGCTTCCCATAAATGTTTTTTTCACAGCCTTTGCACACGTGTTGCTGTCAGGAATGTTCCTCATTGAATTTGTGGATTCAATTATATCAGGAGTCCTTGTTTTGCCAATCTGGTCAACCTTTAGCGAGAGGCAGCTTAACAAGGGCCAGTCTGTTAGCAGTTTCAGCTGCATCCAATCCAAACAAAGCAACTGGGCTGTGGCGGACGCTGTGGTGAAATAAATTGTTTTCCAGAGACTTTTGCGTGCATGAGAGTGCACGCGCACATGTGTGGGTTTCTCAGTAGGATTTAGGCTTTATTATTTTACTCTGTATCCTATAACTTACAGGTAACGCAGTTGGCTGCTCTTTCGTTTGGTAATTGATATTCTCATTTTAGTTGCAAAGCCAAAAGCATACTGTGGAGAGCAATAATAAATATTCAAAAACATGTCGCTGGCAATAAATTGGAGAGCAGGACCGCATAGCATTAGTCTAACTATCTGCCCCGAGGGCTCATATCTCTCATTCCCAAATCACGTACCAGGCAATTTAAACTTAATCTCTCTCACATGCTACATCCATATATCACATCTGAGCTATGTACAGGGCCATACTGTGCACCCACCAGCTGAAAATACATGCCAATTTGTTTTAATGTTCACATCCCCTGAGCTGAGGTGTTGGACTCGTTCCTGATACAAATTTCTGAAGGTTTAACAGAATGATTAAACCATCAGACCTCATGTCGAGGCTGCACGCCATCTGGGTGGCTGATTTAAACTACCCCTCGCCCCATTCGCTCAGCCGTCCGCCTGCTTTGTTAATTTACAGGCCGCCTTTAATGAAATGTCTCCGCGGTGACACGGGCCAAGGCCTCGCAGGTGGACGTGCCGCCAGGACACATCCTGAGCCGAACGATTGCTCAGGATCACAGCGCCTGTCGGCCAACCCCCGGACCGAACAGAGAGTTTAAGGTGATCAATACTGAGGTGCTGCGACAAACCCCAGGGTGGAAGAGTTAGCAGGAGGCTGATGGTCGGATTGACAAAGGGAGTGACAAAGAAAGGAAGAGCAGGGAGGAAGCGTAGGAGGGAAGGGAAACGTACCTGAAGTGAGAGAGAAGCAGACTGAGACGGAGAGAGTGTGACAGAGTGAAACAGGGAGAGGGAGTGTGAAGGAAGTGCAGGAGTGTTATTGATGTGTTGCAGAAAGGAGGAAAAGTGTTGTTTGATGCAGGGGAGTTAGGGGAACTCACCGTGGTCGATTTCTGTCTGAATGATAGACACAAAAACAATTCCCGGTGGTGCGAGTGGGGAGTAGTTACAGTACTCTGGATGTCACCCAGCAGGACTCTCTGTTGAGGCATTACACAGAGCCTCCAGGTCCTGCCCGCACTTTATTGGACAGCTATTACTCAGCGCTGACCGCGGACCTGCCTGAGGCCCGTCATTCTTCATCAGCCCTCTTCTTCCCCGTGTGCGCGCTCAGCCGTATTCCTCATTGCAAGTGTTTGATCCAAGGTGTAATCCAAGTCTCCAAAAGCCCAATTTGATTTTGAAAAGACGTCATGTACAGATTTTGTTGAGCTGATTTTTATTTTTTTTTACTGCAGCTGCTCGGCCAAAAACATCAGCGCTCACTCCATCTGAAGTAGGTGTACGAGCTCGATTAAGTGTCAAGGGGGTAAATAACGGCTTTTCAAATCAATTTTGGATCTCAGGGTTTACGGAGACTTAGATTACTCTGGACCAGCTGTATGGAGCCATTTCATTTTTCCCCCCTCCATCTCCTTCTGTTTTTAAGGAGAATGCTGCGAAGCTCAAGAAATGTTTTGTGGACTTCGAAACTTCTCCCGACTTTCCAACGGCTTGAGGGTGAGTGAATGTTTATTTTTGGGCGACTTTATCCTTTAATCCAATCATGTACAGACATGCACATATACTGGTATCACCAGACTCCAAGTCCTGCCTTTCGCTTGTAGGACGACAAGCTTAAGTAAAGTATGACCAGTTTAGATGAATTTAGTTCCGTCTGCTGCCATTCATCAGTGAAAATGTCATAAAGTGCAGTTTGAGTTTCTCAAAGTGTCCCGAGCAATTTTATTTCTGCCTTTCAGTTGGAGTCCATCAAGGCTGTGGCCTTTTAATTAATCCAAAAACGCAGCAGGACTAGTATCAAAACATGAAAGTGCCTGAAAAATAAATGTTTCTCAGTGAGTTGATGAAGTTTCTCGGTAAGATTAAATATTCATGGATGAATGAAAAAGATAAAGTTACAGTTCAGAGACACTTTTTCTTTTTTTTCATTCATTAAGAATTTAACACGGCTTCATCATATGTGGGAGTAGTTTGATCAGATTTGATTGACAGCGGCTTGGAAATGTGAGCAAACAACCTCACAGCTGTCAACAAGGTCCTGAACCAGAAATCGCTCGGAAAATAACCCAAAACTTCTTCCACTTTCCGACCTCACTGCTCAGAGAAGCTGATTGAGAAAACAGGTCTGGAGGACTGCATCTGTAATAGAGTTTCTAATCATTTCAGTTTTGAAGGAGAACAACCAGCGTGGGTTGAACATGTTTTGTTAAGCTACCTTTGATTAAGCTACCCAACCTGACAAACATTGTGTAACTAATATAGCCGTGTTGGTTTTGTTCCAAGAGCTTCATAATTAATGTGTAAACATTATTTCCGTTCGGGGGATCGACACGTGGAATTCTGAAGAGGAGACTGAAACCCTTTCTGAAGAGGAATCAGTCATGAATGAACAATGTGGTGCTTGTCGTTTTGTGGTATTTTGTTGTACTGCATCACGGTTTGTGTTTGAAATTTGTATTCTTGTACATATTTGTTGTTGAAGTTGTATTTGGGCTACACTATAAATGCTGTGGTGTGTGGCATCAGATCAACATCTGCTACACTTGTCCCTACACATTAAATACATCAACGTTGCTCCAGGAGCATCATTGAAACCGACAAATAACATTATTATTAGCTTTCACTTATTATTATTTTTACACTAAGTTAACTTATTATATTAGTTTCTTTTCAGTTTTCCGTCACCTTTTGTTTAGGTAAAGGGAACAAAAATACTTGGTTAGGTTTAGCAAAGACATGATTAGTTTCAGTGATGGTCCTGGAGCAACATTTCGCATGATGTTCCAGTAACAACGCCAGTGGTATCAGATCCTGCGGACTTACCTGTGGCAGGTAAGGATGCTACCTGAATAATTTATTATCATAAATGCACTCTACCGTCATGGAACATCTGTTATCTGTTTTTAAATCCAGGAATCTGTTCCATCTATTTTGTTACTTAAAAAACATGAAAGTTTTTTTTTTTTATTAGAGGGACTCTAATGTCAGGGTTGCATAATGAGCAGTTTATTTGCATTTGCACTGCATCTCCCTGTCTTTTCTCTCCATTTGCTTTTACTTAAAGCATTTTCTGAGCTGTCAGTGGTTCTAAAAGGCCACGTCTACTGTGTAGAGATCAGTGGCTTCCGGCAGCACGCAACTTTTGGATATGCGAGCACATAAAATCAGTTTAAACTCTACAAACGTTGGTGTATTTTTTGGTGAGAATGAGTAAAAACAAAAAAAAACAAAACTATGAGTAACTGTAGGCTATATGTGTACAACCTTCACCACCCAAAATCTCACTTCAACCACCCGCTGAAAGATGCCAACCCGGTGCACACACACACACACAAACACTGTCAGCGTGAGGGGGTCAGCGGGGCCTCCCCGTGCTTTTCAAGGCTCTCTCTGAGGCTGCCGCTGTTGGGAAGGAGATGTGAGCAGCAGAAGGAGGACTCAGAGGAGGAAGTCAGATGAAAGCGCCGAAGCCCTTCAGGAGTGCTCGCACCTCGCCAAGCCTTCCAGAGGCTGAGGCTGCTATTCTTATCTTCTTACAGCTCGCTAAAAAGATTCCCCGTATCTGCACTGAAAACTGCTCATACAGTATTCCACTTCCCCTCATTCCGCTGCCATACCGAAGCGCACGCACACACAGACGTCAACTGTTATACGGCGCGTTGGTCCTCGTATTTCATCAGCAGAGCCTCGGCGGGCACAGAGGGGATCAGCTCTGTTCTTCAAGCCTCTCAGAAGCTCCGCGGGGTGGGAGAGATGTGCGAGTTGGAGGCATCTGGGGATGTACGTCTACACACCACACTTCCTCCATCTCTACTTGTCTATCTCTCTCTCTCTCTCTCTCTCTCACTGTGTCTTTGCCCTTGGTGTCTGACTTGCAGGAGTGACAGCGGAGGGAGTTAGCAGAGGAGGAAGGACGACGGTGGCGTCAAGGTTACACAGTACTTCTCTCCGTCTGAAAGAGGAGACCGCATCAAACAGAAAAATGAACTACTATGTGGCGAAAGCTCCCCCCCCCACAGCCCCTCGTCTCATTCTTTCTCGTTTCCTGTCTGTCTCTCAGCTGGGGTTCAAGCTACGGGGCAACGCATTTATCATCGGCAGACTTAAGACCCTGCGCTTTAACTAGCTGCCATGTAAATACAAAGAACTGCGTCGGCTTTATGGTTCCCCCCTTCCTAAGCCTCAACTCGAGCCCCATTCCAAACCGCAGCAATTAGAGTGGAATCAGATGAGACCACGCTCGTAAATTTGGCAACAAATTTCCTTTCCCGCACAGAGCTCCTCGCAACGCTGCAACCGCCGCGCAAGACAGCCAGACAGAGTCGGTCCTGGCCCTGCAGTGACCGTCACCCGCTCGAACATGACGCCACAACAAGGAATTTCCAAATCTGCCTCTCCTCCTCATTGATGTTTCAGTGGACCTCAATTACTGAGTGATTGCATCCCGCTGTTCCACCAGTCAAAACACCGCCTTTCTTCGGGAAATATTTTCACAGCGCCATAATTGCTTCCATCTGTAGCTACACTGTGGCAACACTAGCTGTGTCATTACGGCTGAGTGAGTTCACAGCGAAAACGGGTGGCGAATGTGTGTGCGCGAGTGTGAACGCCGGCGTGTGTCGTCGAGGGTCTGGATAGGAAAAGCGTACTCCGCCGTCGCCGCCGAGAAGGAAACAGAGATTTCGAGCATCGAGGGGGGGGATGTGATGAAGCCGGGACGTGTCTCCTGTGGCAGCAGCAGCGCCACACACACACACCTCCGCACACCGGTTCCTGCGCCAATTTGATGGCTGGTTTAACAGAGTTGACTTTAGCTGATGAGCTGTCTGCGCAAACACAATTTGACTCGTTCCCCCAAAAGGCGTGCAAACAGCAAAATAACACGAGGGAGCGCGCAGCTCTTTGCTGCTGGGAGATTCAGCCGCTTGAGGCCGTTTAAAGTCCCAACAAGTGATTTGGATGGAGGAATCGTTTCCCTTTAGAGGTAAGAGACCCTCTCTGCAAATTAAAAGAGAGGAGCTGGAGGTTTGACAGACCATTTAGTCCGCGTTTATGCTGTAACTGATCTGCCTTTCAGCAAGGGTCGCAACCTAGAGCAAGAAGCCGGGCCAATCGACACGTCGTGATAACCTGCCGTAAGTGGATCTGACATCCTACGCCGTCTGTCGACGCCTGAACCAAATCTGACTCATTACTCTGTTTACAGAAATGGTTTATATTACCTGTCACACGCCCAAACACACACACACGCACACACACGCGCCGGCGGTTCAGACTTAGTTAGGTGATTTCTGTCAGGTGGGTGCGTTCAGCTCAAACATCATTAAAACTAAAATCCAGCTGCAGTTTGTCACGCTGACTGAGTTGTCCACAGTGAAGTCAACTAATTTAGAGGGCACACAACTGTTCTCACACACACACACACACACATACACACACAAATTAATGGCTCTATTTTCCTGTAAGCAGAATGGCTGGTTCAAACTCTGGGCACAAGTGGGTGTGACCAGCTAATGTTTTTTTGGTTTTTTTTCCTATTTTAGAGACCAGAGGCACAATGGCGGTCCTGGCACAGCACAGTGAACACTGGAAAAGAGGCTGAGGAAGAGGAATTAATAGTTTATTAGCAGGAGAAGGGTGGGTTTATTACAAGAATCCTGCAGAATGTTTATTCAGCACTCTTTAAATGGTTCCAAGGGCAGATTATGTCCCTTTTTTCTGCTGTTAATTTATGTTTTTGTTATTATCAACCGTCCCCTTGAAGAGTAAAAACTAATATTATCCTCCTGTGGCGCCACAGCCTGATATTTCTCACGCCATTGTGCTTTAAAACTCCTCCGCGGTCCAAAAACCATTAAAAATTGTTTTTTCTTGCCATTTTACTGGGTGACATACGGCTTTTCTGTGTCGCAGTCACCACAGTTTGGAGAGCTGAGAGACAAGGAACTCTTTTCTCCACTTGAAAAATGGCACTTAGAGATTTTGAGCGAAGCACAGAAGTTTCTCACAAGAGTTTTCCGTGTTTGAGACCGAGTCTTTAATAGTTTATTAGTCTGAGAAGCTTGTGTATCTATCCCAGCGCTGTTAATAATTTATGAATGTACCAATGCTGTTTGACCTAAGTGTAAGTATGGTCATTATATCGCTCAAACTACAGACTGGAGATAAAATAAACAGATGATTCCAGCTGCTATACGATGGCTACACGTGTTAGATCAAATGAGGGGGCGGGGGACCTTTTACAGTTCACCCTAAAAGCGATAAAAAAATGCATTAAGGATGTTCTTTTGGAGTGTGATGTCTAAAAAATGTAACAGAAAAAGTTACCTGTGGAACTTCTGTCTTCAACATGACTGTGCTTGTGTTTCATTTCATGCCAGGAGAGCTGCGTCACCTCACCTCCCTCGATGCACGTAAAATCACTGAACAACATCGAAGTCAGCTTGCTTAGCGTCGGCCCGGGGGCTAATAGACCTACATCGCAGACACACACTTATACACACACGCATAATTGAACCCAGTTATTTTCTCTGACCTCATCTTTTTCATCAAAGTGTCCCTCCCACAACACATCGTCTCAATTAGACGTCCTGCTTCCAAACTCTTGCTTTGATCAGCCCGGCCTCGAGGGACCGCGCGCCTTTACATACTAATACTGGACGCGTGCGTGTGTTTGCGGTGTGTTGCAGAGTGAGCCGTGTATAACACCCTTAACTAAAACTCGTATAGCTTCCCGTCATTAATTTAATCTCCTGAGGATGCAGAAAGACATTTTTTAGCAGCGTAAAACCCAAACGATAAAAACAAAGACGCAGATGTCGGTGTGAATTAAGGAGAAAGGGCAGCAGCTCCATGATAAATGAAAAAGAGGAGATGAAGAGGACGTGAGGCAGGTGGTGTACATCACCTCGGCAGAGTTACAGCCTGGCCACGAGCCCACTGAGAAGGCCTGTGACAGCGCCGTGACACAGGAGATGCCGGTGGCACTCTCAGTCCATTTGTCACAGCGGCGCCCATGAAAACAGCTGCTCCTCTCCCATCCCTGCGCCACCCTCCACTCTCAAAGCCCGCATCCACCCTCTCCCTCGTGTTTTCTCCGTTTCCTATGTGATTACCCCCACCGCCTCGCCTTTCTTTCCCCCTCTGACCTCCCTCATTCCACCCTCTCTTCCTATCTTTTTCTTATTCACCCTCATGACTCCACACTTCTGATCCCCTGAACCGTTTCAGCCTCTCCATCCTCAAAGTTTGCCGTCTTCCTGTGATCTCCCAATCTCTTTCTGCTCTGCTCTCTACTCCTGAATCTGATTTACCCAGCCTCCCCTCCTCTTCTTCCTCCTCCTCTTCGCAGCCCCATTCCTTTCCCTTTGCAGAATCACCCTTGATATCTATTCGGCTGCCATCAGCCCGGGGAGAGATGAAAATCGATTCTCCCTCCAGCAACTGCTCCTCTCTGGCTAAGGAGAAAGGGGAGGCAGTTAGCTGGGCTCTAAGTAAGGCCGTCCATCCATCTCCCTTTGAGGTCTGTAGACAAGGCTGTTGGAAATCAGTGCAGCACTGACTGTGACTGGAGAGGCACCGGAGCAGAGGAGCAAGAATGGCACAATAAATGGCTTGTTCTTAATCATAAAGTCTGCGAATCCGGAAGCATAATTTCCCCCCAGAAAACTGAATATAACAGGTCTGACCTCATTCGTAAAGAGCCGGTTCATCCAATTTACTAACAACTTCTCTCTCGCTTACTGTGCCTCCTGCAGCATCCAGCCACGCAGACAGCTCTGGTTTTAATTTGGCCAGGTTTCCAAATAAATGTCTCTGAATTTTCTGCCACCACCAACACAACTGAGGCAACTGAAATGTTCCGAAATGATTCTAGCTTATATAATGCCGGCAAAATCCCCAAGAAAAAGAGACACCGATGGAGCTATTTGTTGCATATTTAAAAGGCGACAAGCTGTGAAAAACATTCCCGTCGTAGGACTGTTGTCAACTTGCCAGAAACAATGCCCCCCTACTCTTTAGAAAATACATTGGAGTTACTTTGTACTCAAGAAATATTCCCCCAGAACCAGAAGAAATACAACAAAATGCTTTTCCTTCTCCCACGAGACTAGGTGGGGAGAAAAATGTGTATTTTAGGTAACTGTTTGTCAAAATATGTCTATTTGCAACTGCTCATCACTGATCGCATACAATGATTGTTGTCATTGTTTTCAGCAGTGGCTGACTCGTGATGTATGAAGGCCATGGGCGAAAAAAAAAGGGGGCACCAGCTGTATGTGGTGGGGCACCAGCGCACAGAAAGCCGTTATATATATTTTTAGTGAACATTATCATGTTTTGTCTACTGGAAGGACACACTAGAGGACATTTTATCATGTTTTATCCACTGGACGGGCACCCTAAAGGACACTTTATCCTGTTTTGTCCACTTGAAAGACACCCTAGAGGGCACTTTATCATTTTATCTACCGCAGAGGCATGCAAGAGGGCACTATTGCAGCCAACCAGTGTTTTTTCAGTATCTAAAACAAAGAAACATTTGCCCCTGAAAACCTTTCAGATAGTTTTACTTGAATACTTGTTGTGACAAGTCAGCAAAAAATTGACAAATGCCCATAAAACGATGTATTGTTTCTCCTTCATTCCTGTTTTTAAGGATCTTGTGACCCTTTTGATTTATCTTGTGACTGACTGAGCCACCCCAACCCACACACGTTGGGAACCACTGATCTGACCATAATCATGATTGAAAAAGCTGTTCTTCATGCTTATTGACTGCTGAAGACGGGTGTGTGTGAATTTTGATTGCTACTGCGGGCCTGAGAGGGAAAATTTTTATTTGACATGCAACTGCAGAAAAAAAGATTCTTCTCCCAGAAAAGAAATGAGCAAAAGGGAGAGTGAAAATGAGATGGCTGAATTCCCCCGAAGAGAGATAGAGAGGCCAGAGCATATCTCACCTCCCATCTGCCGGGTCGAGATACAGTACAGACAGGTGGAATGAGTCCAATATAGATATGTGAAAAAAATCAGCGACCAAAAGCCTTCTGTCTATTCCCACAATCCAGGTCCCTGAAGAGTCTGTGTTGGTGTGTGTGAGCATATGTGCGCATTTGTAAGTACACAGATGAAGAGTGCATGTCCTGTGTGGAAGATGCTCACGGACACACACGTAAATGCATAAAGAGGACGCGCAGACAGTTTTAAAGTCTTAGTGACAGTTTGTCATCTCACCGAAGCTCAGACTGTCTGTCTTCCTCTGACTGAATATCGCAGACGGCTGAAAGAATCTTTTTCTTACAGGAAGACAGAGAAAGATGGACTCGGAGTTAACGGGAAACACTGAGGAAAGCATCCATTTTACAGACAATGAAAGTGTCAAATAAAAGAGGAGATATGATGAAAAGATAGGCTGCGGCACCGAGTTCATCACAATACCTGAGATGGAGTGCCGTCTAAGTGTCGGCGGCGGCCGTCAGACGGATGCTGCCTCTCATTCCTGCAATGCCAACCCCGGCAACTCTCGCTCATTCAGAGACAACAGAGCTCACCTCTGTCAACAAGGCATATTTCATGACGGGATCAGACGCGGGAGCAAAGATGCCACAGAGCTCAGTTATCCCTCAAATGCAAGGACAGAGGACAGCAGGACAGCGCTTCACTGTCCGAGAGGAGCAGCTGCCAAAGCCAACACACTCACACCTCTGAGTAACTGATGTTCTTTGTTGTGTACCAATCTGAAAAATGACTCTGCTTCATACTTGTGGCCAGTTTAAAGGAGCACTCCGTGGATTTTGTTCATGAACTGTTCTGTCTTTTGTTGCTCGGGACGATGCTCTGCAAAAGTCTGAAGGAAGACGCTGCCACGTTGCATTATGGGATATGGGAAATGTAGGACACAGGGTTTTGGTGTTTGGCCCACCATAGGTAGAGATGATTGACTGTGTGTATCTAATGAAGCTGAGGGAAGGTTTAATCAGGAAGACTATCTTTATGCGACTCATTGATCACATTTCTCTCTTTCTCAGCTGACTGTGGGTGTTTCCCCACCACTGTTGTCTTCGACCAATCGCATCACTGCTACCAAACTTTAAACTTTAAGCGCATTTCTGCATCTCTGGCCAAATTCACCTCCAGTGGACCTGGTCTGAGCTGTTGTCTTGTGTGTTGACTCCATCAGGAAGCTATCTTGAACAGATTCGCTGCCCCATTTAAAATACCACAACGCCTACTCGCCAAAGACTATTCACATTTTCCATCTTTATTGTGCACATGTCAATAAAACGCTTGTTCACTCTTAAAACATCTCCGCTAATTGAAATCACAAGGTTAAATGTGACGAGGCAAAACAATCTCAGAGTAAACCAAGGTCGCATACTTTTTGTGAAAGTAATAAAAATAATGCTGGAAACTGTGTTTTTTGGGGGGATATATTTGAGTTATTTAAGAAAAAGCGATTACTACTTGTGCTTAGATAAGAGCTGGATTACTGCCACTTCATTAAGAAATGGGTCAGTACGCTGCTTTGGGAGAGGAAAATTGAATTTGTCCAGTGAGTGATCTTGGGGGAATACAGAACCAGAGTCAGTTAGTTTTTTTTTCTTTCATGTCTTGCATATTGGGGCGTTTGTTTATTGACCCGAAAGACACAAGTGAGTTACGAATATGATCGACTCACAGACCCGAAATAGTTGTTTGAATGTAACACATACAGATTGGTTGATGTGTTTTATGGAGGTTCAAGAAGAAAACCTAACGTTTGTTCACACACAATCACTCATGCTGATTTGTTACCGACACAGCTGGAATCTGTTACCTGCTGACGTTTTGTAAAGGTGTTTTATAATCCTTTGAGGGATTGGCAACGAGACAGCATGACACGCATGTATCTGTTTGGCAGACCCTTTTGAACAAAGCGGCAAATGAGATACAGCCCGAGCCGCAGTAGATTAGAGAAAAAGTGCTGTGATGATCTGCGGTGTTCAGGGAGTGGAAAAAACATTCTCCACCTTCCGTATCAGTGTCGTTACATTCTCTGACCCCGAGACCTTGACCCAGAGGTCGAGATATAACAAGTATCAGAAGAGGATCTGAGACTAGAGCTTGTAAAACACTTAGCACTGAACAAGAATAATTATGTTCATCTCTCACCCACTGGTGTAATACAGAAGTGGAGTAATGATCATAGAAGATGCACTTTTAATTACAAGCTTCCTGCACAACAGTGTGCATTCGCTGAAGTGGAGCTCCCTCGTGGAGAAGATGTTTCTCAGATATTTCATCAAACTACAGCAGGACACACGCGCAACATGGTCTGTTTTGAATAAAACAAACCCGTCGGAAGATCAGGGATCTCTCTGCACGACCTACTGCTTGAGTAAGATCCCCCACGTGTTCTATAAGAAGCTACACATGGGCTCGATGAAGACGAATTACTAGCTTAACGTCGGCGTGCATGGGGCGAGCCTCAGCCATCAGTTACAGAGGTCGTCCCCTGTGGTTTGGCGGTCAGAGGTCTCCCTGAAGTGAGAGCGCGGCATCAAACGGGGCGCCCATCTGAAACAGGATCAGAGTTGTACGCGGACTCCGATTATGCAATATTTATCTGTTCTTTTCTCAGGGAGCACGGCACATGAACTCGGAGAACTTTCAGAAGCACAGGATTAATTTGCACGCATTGGAATTAGCGCTCAGATCAAAGAGAGGCGGTGTCACGGGAGTACCCTCTGTGTATCTGGAATAGAGATTTCGCTTTGCTGTGTACCACTTCCTATTTTCATAATGATATGGAGAGAGGGGGAAAAAAAAAGAGTGAACATCAAGGGGAACTCACGCTGGAGATGAATATAATTAACCACATGTATACTGTATGCAACAAAAAACCTAACAAACCAAAGCAAAGGCAGCACACAAGTTATGACAGAGTAAACATCAAGAGGAATAAAGTTAAGCTAAAACACACACAGGGATTTTCTCGCCCCGGCTAGGAGGCAAAACGAAACTAGCAGACCATCTTCGCGTCGGATCTCTGCGGTGACTCTTGGGAGAAGTGAGACACTACAGAACACCGGAGCGATTTGGGACTTGTCTCTGTGTTTATTTGTCGATTTCCTCTGTAAAATCTACCAGGCTTCCTCCTCTCTTTTACTGTACTGTTGTTTACCCCGAAGGTACACAAGTTATATAAGGATCTGGACGAAGACAAGAGAGCTATTAGCTGCAACACTTGTGGGCAAACACACACAAAGACACACACACACACACACACTCCTCTTACCGTCACAGTCACCCAAGTGGGCCACGTTTCCCTGTTCAACATCTTGCTCGAACGGCAGTCTGCAGAGGAGGAGAGACACAGTCATTAATCAGAAGGCGCAGAGGCACGGCTACCCGGCCACTGACACACAGCACAGATCCACTCTGATAGAGGAAAACTATCTCAATGTTACAGCAGAGGACAAGGTACAAGGGAATGGATATCTCTACAAGCGCCTTTAACACTTTCGATTGTAGGATTGTTTTTTTTTGTTTTTCTGACAAAGTAGAGAATCAAAAAGAAATACAACTGCAAAAAAACCTCAAGAGGCCTTTGAGCTGCCTAATATCCTGCAATAATCACCATTATAATGTAGAGATAACCGCTTGTGTCTGCAGGGTCATTAATTAAGCTAATTAATGCACTGAATTGCAAATATTTCTAGGTCAGCACACTCGTCTTGTGGTATAAATACAATTTCATGTCTTTAAGTATTAAGGAGTTGGGGTTTTCATGATGGGGCTTAAGGTAGTGAGGCTCTCTAACAAATAGATATCATAACATCTCCAGATCAGCTTTATTGTACCAACAAAAAAGCAATTTGTCAAGTAAACGTTCGACAACACGTCAAACTTCACTCATATTCTTCAAGAAACAAAACAAAATCTGAGCATATCTTATTTCTACAACTCCATCCCTGCGCTTTAAAACTCATTTCCCATTCAGGCGACAGGGGAGCACCGGAAAACTCAAAGGACAATCACATATGATGAAGTGAGGAAACGGAGAGGAAATGAGAACAGCACACGGACCAGGTGCTCACAGAGAGAAAACACAACTGCTCCTAATCATGGCTCATATCAAGGAAAACAGCACCGAGTTGCAAAGGACATTGTGTGTGTGTGTGTGTGTTCGGTGTGTGTTTGGTATGTGTGTGTGTGTGTGTGTGTGTGTGTCCGTGCGTGTGCATGTGAATAAGCCTTATACTTGAGCACGGAGCACATTTAAAGGACCTCTGATTTAAGTTTAACATGCCTGTGCAACAACTCAACACTTGATAACACTTGATAACACTTGATAACATCAGTATTACCAAATGCTACAATGCAATCTACATTCCCACTAAAAAGTGTTATGAAGGACTAGTTCAACATTTCAGTGTTTTGTGTTTTTGCCGATAGTCAGATGAGAGGATCAACACCACTCTTGTCTCTGTATGACAGGCTAAATATTTAGCTACGGCCAAAATATGTTTAGCTTAGCTTAGCATTAAGACTTTAAACAAGTAGCCCAACTCTGTCCTTATTGAAAAATCCAACTACCAGCTTCTTATTTCCAGTTTGTCTTATCCACACAAAAGTCAAATTTTTAAGCAGAAATTGCTTCCTGGCTCTTTTAACTCTTTACAAGAAAGCATATAAGTGGATTTTCTATAATTCTAACTAGTCTTTTAATAAGATGACATATCTAGAATGAAATCCTTTGTCTTTAATACATGATCTGTAAGGTTGATCTTATAATTTTTTTTATAGAAATAACTGGATTAAAACTGCCTAAAAGTTATCCTATACTTCAGTGACCTCTCTGCAGCAGAGGTGCTTAAGAGACATGATGCAAACCTGTGTAATATTTCAAGGGAGGAGATCAAGAAATGGGAGCTAATTCGAAGCTACGAGCCTTCCGGGTATCAGGCAGGTACTGAATACTGGCTAACATTTACAAAGAACATTTTCCGGTTGCTATGATCTTCATCACATCTTTTGTGTTAATGAGTCAGCCAAAACCACTGACGACACTTTTAAGTTAGGCATGGTTCCAAGAACAGTGCTGCTATATTGGACTAGTTGGCCAGCTTTTGAAGAACCAGAGCAGAAACTACTAGAGGATGCTGAAAAAAGCTCATTGGGACAAGTGACTGAGGAGTCAGTATTCTGCAATTTGCCAAAAACTCTGGCATCAGCGCCGCCAACATTTGTGCTTTTAAGCCTGGAAATCACGGTGACAAATGACTCCATGTGCACTGTGAACCTACAGCAGCTGTCATCTTAATAAAGAATAATGGTTTTTGTTCAGTCGGCTGCCTCTCGTGGTCTGTGGGTCGTTTACTTTGTATACATTAGCTTTGCCTGTGGCTCTGTGTGCGTGTGCATGCGTGATTTGTTGTTTCTTTTTACGGTGTTCAACACATTCTCACAGGTACACCGGCTCTATATTTAAAGACTTCAAAGTAAAACGATAAAAAATAGAGACCATATGTTTATTCATGTTGGTGCTGTTGTAGACAGTGTTTAATTATTCCCAACCAGGGGCGCTAATTGCAAATATTGTGCTTTTACTTCTGTGCAATATAAGAAAGTGGGCAGAGTGCTTGAAATAGTTAGCAACAAGATAGATGGTTGAAATTGTAATGGATTAGTTTTAGAAATCTTTAGCTAACAATAATGAATAACTTGTCAAAAGTACTTAAGTAAAAGTAATGGATAAACAGCTGGAATATTGGATGATCAAATGGATAAAATGTCTCAATGGTTAGCAGAAAGTCATGGATAAATTGATAAAACAAATAGCTGTGAGTAATCGACAAGGAGCTGAAAAAATAAACAGCAATGCACAAACGGTTTAAACAGTTTGCTAGGCCAACAAGATAGATGGTTGAATAGTTAGCTAAAAGATTATGAATGAGAGGGTGAAATGGTTCGCAAAAAGAAATGCATAAAATGTGAAAGCAGTTAGCTACAAGATAGATGGTTGAAATTATTTAGCTTATGGTTAAGTTATCGTAAATCGTGAGAACAAATAGCTAATTAGCTAATGGGCAAATGGTTGAAACAGTTAGCTAGGAGATGCTTGAAAGTGGACGAAGCAGTTAGCTTAAAGTCGACCCAGTGGATAGGTGGTTAAAACATTTAACTAGCTGGTTGACATTGTTAGCTTAAAGTTTTGGATAAAGGTTGAGATATTTGATTAGATGGTTAAAATATTGAGCTAATATGGCTAAAACGGCTGAAACATTGGCTAAAAGTAATGGATCAACACTTGGTCAGAAGTTGAAGAAAGTGCAGATATTTTGGGTTCCCTTTGTGTTGCAGTAGCCGACAGTAACGGCAGTGAACAAGACAAACATGGGGCAATCAGAAACACTCATAAGCACAGCAATAAAACCAAACATACCCCATTTTTCCTCTCAGGTAACAACCACAACCACCTGCTGTCATAGAATATATATTTGTTCCCCAGAAACTGCCCAAATAACAATCTAATGTTATATAAAAGCTCTCCTCTGGCGTCAGTTTGCAAAGAAAGGTTGCATTAGTCTACAAAGAGGAAATCCACAGTAACTCGATGCAAAATCGATTGTCAAGTTGACCGGCCTTGGTAAATCGAATCAGGACCAACACAGAGGCCTTTAATAGTATAAGCAGGCAGCCTGGGGTGGTATTTAAAGCCCATGTTGTCTGTTCTGCTGGCACTACACCTGTGTTTTGAAGCCCTAACTCAATAAGCGGCCTGACTAAAGAGAGATTTGATTTCACTGGAGGGAGGCAGCCAGGACTGGAGGTGAGCTGTCAAGACAGACCGCTGCGCTTCAGTCACAGGAAGAGAGAGAGAGAGGTCACACAGACACACATACTTCTACATCCACGCACACAAACAAACAGATCCAGACAAGCCACTGTCTGGGTGCGCGATGCAGACAGGGTTACACAACAGAGGAACACGCGCAAGACTTTGCACCTGCAGAGCGTTATGCAGCCAGCAATTGATAACAGACAAAGTGAAAGAACATGGTGTTGTTTAAAAGCAGCCGCAGACATCTTGAATCAATAAGTGTGCACAGAGCAGACTGTGTGACAGGCACGGATGTTACTCAGAAGCTCAAATAGTCTCAGATAGAACCAAGGACTTCCAGAGCAGATTAATAATACATGGAGCGGCTCTGCTAGGTGTGCTGTCAGAAAAAATAACCTTGACGGGAATGATAAAAGTAGAAACAAATCAAATGAAAACCAAACAAGTAAAAAAAACAAAAACAAAACAAAACAAAACAAAACAAAAAAAACAGTTGGATCGAAGAGAGAGAACCAGGAGAGGTGATAAAACTTGAGATGGCCTTGCAGACAGAACCAGACAGACAGCTCGCGAGTATGTATGATACAGGGCAGGCACTATAGGCTGTATGAGGTGATGTATATATGAATGGAAAGGTGTCATACCTGGTTCCAGGTCGGAGGAAAGAGCAGGTGCTTCCTCTGGTCCATCCACAGTAAGGATCCCTGGAGGCGATACAGTTCCTGCAGAGACACAGACATTCACTTAAACAGCCCATTTCACTCCCACTTCACCTCATATGGCTTAAAAGTTCAACACCGATTTGCTTGATCTTGGCTACGACTTCTAGGTGGCAATCCACCAATTCCACACATGAAACAAGGGCGGCAACTTATAACTTGATCGATTTATTTAGGCTGCTTGGTTGATAATAGGCTCCTACTAGGAACTATACATCTCATCATATCTAATTCTCTAATATTTCTGTACAACTGAGCGCATCAACTCCCAATCATGTCGACCGTTTCCCCAAAGTGTTACAAGGGTTTTCAGATTAACTCCCTCACATTCCAGAGAGCTAGTCATCACTATTTCTTTCCACCTTCTTAAGGTTTGAAACTCGCTTGATGATGTTCTTCATCAAAGTGAATATTTTGTCTTCTACTTTTTTTTTTGTAAAATTACAATAATCGTCAAGGTGGAATTATATTTGAGAGCAGAGACAGATGTTACTTCTTCTTTTTTTTTTCAAGTCAGTGTATTAAATTGGTTCTTTTGTAGGAATTAAAGACTTATTTCACAGTATGAAAAGATGATCCTTGGATAAATGCAGAGAGCTGAGACCATTTTTTAAAGCTGGTGCCACACGACCAGAGAAAGCAGAGAAAGAAGGGCTGTGGTATTTTCATTCTTCTGAAAAGGGCAGAAAACCAGACAAATACGCATTCAATATCATATTACAGCTAAACAGTAGGCTAAAAAATATTTTTGGCGAAAAATAGGCAGCACAGTAACAGAATCTTGGTTTCATGGTTTGTCAGCACTGCCTAGTTTAGACAGTTGGATCGGAGTTCAGTGAGACGCCCCTCTCTCGGTCCAACTCTTTGTGTCCACACATGCAAAAATGCTGAACTTCCATCTTTAAAGTCAATACAACAGCCCTAAAATACTCCAGATGAAGCGTTTTGCATCATTTGGGAGTTTATCTGCCAACAAAAGAGTGACTTTGGGTGCAGGCAAAATGGAGAGAAGTCTACAGTTGTTCATTTGCGTTTATTGCCAACCACGCAGTGATACAAAGTTGGTTGCAAATCAGCAAAGATCCCATTTGAGCGTGAAAGTCAACTAATGAGCTTTTTCCAGGATCTCCAACTGCATCTCACGGTATTCACAGGATGTAGATGCAGTTAAAAGCTCTGTGAACAAGCTAATAAGTGGATTTCACTTTTATCTTTCACGAATCCATTCTAGGTAATTGAGACGTTGGCTCTAAAAGACTATTTAAAGAACAGCACCCTTTCATATAGTTTTAGACAGCCACACCTATCATCTATCCTCGATGCAGCGAGACTGCCCCTAAAAAATAGTGTCAGTGGAACTTTTTAACATGTGGGGAGATAAGGGTAGCTCTCCAATTTCAGCATGTAGGTTGCTACCTGATGGGTTGCTGTTTCCTGTAGCAAAGGCTTCAATTGTCAGTCAAAAGTCTACGTCTGGCGGGTCACTGGGTGTTAATGTGCTGTTAGAATTATTGGAAAAACATAGAAATGTGAATGCCCTCTCAAGTTAGACAGCGGACGAAAGTAAACATTAGGTTGATGGTATGAAACTTTTACCCAAGTGATTCATTAAACAGTCATTCTATTGTTTCTTTTGCTCTTTGTTGCTGCTCAATCTTTAAAGGCTCTGAGTGATAAAATGCAAATTCTGACCTGACTCACATGAACCAGGACCATCCGAGGAGCACATGAATGCAGCGTCAGACTAACTTTTTATGCATGAACTGACAAAATATCAGCTACAATTTCAGTGTTCATCTTGCGTGGGGTTTGATCTCTCCGGGGTTTGATTTTCAGACAACAAGGTTCACGAGTCAGAAACCTTTCAATCCGTCTCTTCAATATTAGATTTCAGTTGGCGTCAAGCAGTTTTTGCAATGAAATGCTCTCGACTACATCTGCACTGTTTCACAAAACAACCAAATGTCAATGAGACGTTCGATCTGAAGGATTACCAATCTTAAGACAAATTCAAGTCTCTGTGAGTTTTTTTTTTTTACCACAGTGAGTCATGAAAAGAAATGACTGAAATGTAGGGAATCAATCTAAAAAACCTGTGGTATGTTTTCGTAAAATGGTTGGCGGGGATGTCCAGTCGCCTCAAAGGAGATTTGTTGTTGTTGAGCGATGACACATAAAACTCCAGATATGGTCCTTTAATGATGTGCTGTGAGGCTCGCTCAGTGGTTAACTACACAACATGAGTTTTTAATGACTGCTCGGCGAGTGGGGTTAAATGAGGTTAAAAGGTCAGCCCGCGACAGCATGCATCGGAAATCAGACCTCTTACTAAGAAACGTTGAATTATTAAAGATTTATTTGAAGAGGAAAAACGCCGACCGTGTAGACTGACATTCTTCTGAGGTTAAGGATCAGACCTGAAGCTGCTGAAGCGTGATTACAAGACCTTGAACATACTCGCACACAGAACATTTACCCTCTCATCTAAACACATAAACGCACACGCGCACGCTAAACACACCTCAGAAAGCATGTGAGCGTTCCTTAATGCGCTCTGGATTACACGCTTGTATGACTCACCTGGTTCAGTGAGCAAACTGTGCGCCTGATGTGCCGGTGTGTGTGCAGCGGATTGTGTTTGTGTGTCAATGGACGTTAACGGGCCACAGCCACAGGCGTCAGGACCGCGCAAGTGTGCCAGCAGAGGGGGAAGCGAGTTGGTGTTCCGGTGCTTGTGTGAGTGCATGCAGGTGAAATATCATTAGTTTGAATATATGCATTTTTGTGTTTAATTATGTGGGATTAGTGGAGTCGGGGAACCTTTTTGTTTTTTTCAGAAATGCCCTGCTGCACATTCAGATAACGTTAAACAAATTCATAGTGGTGAGCTGCGAGAATAACAAAATGAGGAATTCATTGGCGCTTTGATACTACTTTAACTGCTTGATGAAGAACTATATCTAAATATAATATATATTATATCGGGTAAAAGTAAAGGTGCAGATTCACCTTCTCTACTCCAGACTGCAGTAAAAAACTGAGAAAATAAGAGCATCCAGGCAGAGGGCTGCAGGGTCTCTGCAGATAGGAGACACTAATATTAACACGCCTTGCTTCCCCATTTGAGTCCCGCTCTCTGTGTGTTTCCGTCTTGTTAGGTCTTTTACAGTGTTTTGTCTTGATATGCGCTGAAATCAGTCTTTTGATGTTGGGAAACACTGCATAATTCCCCTCAAATGTATTTAAACTAAAGTAATGAGCCTGTTTGGAAACTGTAAGGAGTACAACGTTTAGATATTTGTGTTAAAACGTAGGGAGTAAAAGTAAAATGCTGTCAGAAAAGTAAAAACTCTAGTAAAAGTTCAATGTTGGGGGGAATGTTTGGTCTAGACCTGCTCAAATTTTGCTGTGAGTTGTACAAATAAAGACTGATTGATTGAAAAATCGACTTAAGCACTACTTTGTTTATTCCCACCTCTATATTTAACATAATGCATTGTCAGTAAACATTACCTTGTTCATTATCTGTTAAAATTATAGAGTAGAATTTGCAGGCTCAGGCAAAAACACAGCCTTATTTTTAATGGTGATGACCTACTATAACAGCTTTTATTAGAATTTCTTCCCATTAACTGACATTTTATTGCTTTTTGAGTCATTTTGGTGGTAAACAGCAGTTACCAGATTATCACTTTGCTCAAGGACACAGTGACAGTCGTTATTAAGCTGTACTAGAGTTATTATTGGAGTAAAATTCAGGTCAGCTACAGTGCAGCAACTCGGGAGCTGGCAGGGCTTCACAGTGTCTGGCTCAAGGACACTTGTGAAGGCCAGATGGTTCTTGAATGGTCACCTAACTTCTTGTTATGCTGCCCCGCTGGCCTTTTATGTTCCTGTATGCGCCGTATTTGCGGGGGGACTTACTTCATGCACCGGGAGTAGAGCTGGCAGCGTGCCACTGGCACTCTGACCACACAGGAGGGGAAGGCGAGGAGCAGAGTGTGGCTCGCCCGGTCCAGAGTCAGGGACAACAGCTGCCTGGCTTGCGGAGAGTCTTCAGCACACCTGCACCACACAAAACACAGGAAGGCAGGCACACACACACACACACACACACATAAAAGGAAAAATGCATTAGGCGATTTCAATTACAAGACAGAGACAACACATTAAACCTCTGACCTCACTCCGCGCATTACAGCTGGAAACAAACAGTCAGTGTGAAACACAACTCAACATAAACAGTTCAAATCAATAAAAGCCATAATAAAAAGAGAAAGCGAAGAGAAGCCAATCCATGTAGCCAGATGTTAGCGTGTGTTAATCCAAATATGCACCGTGCTGATTGTAGAGGTTCAAGAGGTCGGCCGACCATCAAAAATCAGCAGCCGGCAGCTGAATCGCTTCTAATTGGCACTTAGAGCTATGATAGCCGGCACCAACCTGCCTCCGTGCCGTGGCTTTATACCTTTTTATGCACATGTGCACTCATGCATCAGTTGTATCTGGATGGTTTATGGTAATAACATTGCGGCGAGCCCACAGTCATTAAGAAGAATCTATCATTCTGCTAAGGCCAAGCTGTGAGTCATCCCTCACAGCCAATATCATGGAAGGCAGGGAAAAGGAGGAGGGGGGGTACATCAGAAAATAACAAACGCAGGAGAAAAATCATGAAAAGAAAATAAGAACCAGGACGAGACAGGGGGAGACAACAGGAGGAGATACAGGCTCTTTAAGCGCTGCATCTCTTACAGGTCATTTCCAAGTTCTTTATGTTGACCAGCCAATCACAAACCGGTGATTTCTATCTGCGCTAACCTCTTAAAAGCCGACTGTGCCTCTGTGCACCATGGAGTTTATTACAGGGCACAAAGCATCACTTTGTGTGTGTATGTAAGGTGAGTTTGGGGTGGCCTAGCCTGGAGCATTAATGAAAGAAAAAAAGAAAAAAAAAAGAGGCCCTGATGTGGCTGTGCTCTGTCTCCGTGATTAGCTAGGTGCCTGCTGAGATAGCCTGACTGTCACTGACCTCCTGGTGGGCCCACCATGCACACCAAATTATCCCTCACACACTGGCTCCAGTCCACGTTGGCTCATTCATCACACAGTCTCCCTCATTTCACTCGCCATCAGTATCCTTCATTTTGTCAAGTCCAAAGCAGAACAAATAAGCTGAAACATGAATCGATGTGCATATTTTAGAGAGGTTCAGAAAGGGAGGAAGTTTATTACTGAACGAGAAGTGAAACAAGCTCGTTTGCAGCCAGTTGGTTCAAGAAATGATCCCACATTTCCTCTTATTGCAGAAAAAATGGGATATATATCAGGGAGCGCAATTACCACGTCAGAGAGCTTGTGTTTAGAGACGTGTACTTTCCTTTTAAAATGCCTCTAATTAGCCTCGGTGAAAGATAATCACCAGCCAAATCTGCCTGCATCTGTGTGACAATTGTCTCCCCCTCCCCGCCCTGCAGCCATCCGCCATGTGGAACGCTGCATCTCAACAAAGAACAAAACGCAGAAATGAAGATTGAAAACGCATTGTACCCAGTGCTCATTACGTAGTGATGGGTATCCAATGAAACCTCGGAGCCGCCCGCCTCATGCGAAATGCTAATTAGAAAGGGAACACGAAGCTCGATCCACTTCAGTCTTTTGTCAAGATCCACATATAAATTTAATTTAGCCTCAGACTGAAGATAAGGGGTCACTTTTTCCCTGACTGTATGTCATTTTTGTCAAGATTAAGCACAAGGCGATTTTATCGTCACTTCATTATTTTCGGATGTTTTGGCACTAATGCCGTTCTACCGTGTGTCTCAACCCCATTATTAAAAGATGTTCAGATTTCCCGATAATGACTATTAGCCTCTTAATCCTATTCTTCTCTGTTTGCCCTATTTGTATTCTCGGCATGGGGTTGCACCGTCTCAGCAGCGCCTGCACAATTATGTGTATCTCTGGCAGAATAGGTGAGGTTTTCTGCATAATTCAGGACACGCCATGTTTCGAGGACATGTCACGCTCCTTTTTTTTCCCCCTTATTTGCAATTCTTTTTCTCGGCGTTTCTCACCACCAGCTCGCCTCGCGGCGTATACATCAACCGCAGATGTCATTTAACCATTTCCTTACCCCTCTTGCTGTGTGCAGTGAGCTATTGACCTCTGTCTCATTTGACTTTGACCTGTGGACACTGTGGACACCTTTTAAAAGCTGCTCAAGACCCATTTGTTTAGACTTGCCTTTGTGTATTTTTTTTTTTTGGTATATTCGTTTTCTGGTTTCTTATTTTCCCCCGCTCTTTTTGTGTTTAATGTTCCCACTTATGTTTATGCTTCTTCTGTGAAGCAGTAAATGTGCTGCGATGAAGTTACTTATTCAACCAATCTCTCCAACTATACAGGCGTGCCATGAAGAAATAGCTTTGATATTTTGGGAAAGACACATATTTATTTTCTTACCTTCACTTCTTACAAGAGTTAGCTAGGTGATTGAGACTGCTCTCATGTTTGTAAAGCAAACCAAAAAATAAATAAATCAGCGCTTCTAAAGCTCAAACAACCTCACAGTGATGATAAGACTCCAGGTAGCTCCTGAAAAAAATCATCTGGCACAAAAACTACAATGCGACACTTTCATACTTAAGTTTGGATAAGATGGATTGGACTTAAGATGGATATAATGTGTTCATTTATGAGCTTTCAGATGGATTAAGTAACCTTTAGAGAGAGCCAGGCTAGCTTTCTCCCCCATTTCCAGTGCTGAACTACGCTGACTGGCTGCTAGCTTGAGCTTCATATTTAACATGAGAGACGTATCAGTCTTCCCATGTAACTCTCAGCGAAACAAACTATATACTGTACAATGTGTTAATTATTGAGCAGCTGAAGTGCTGGTACACGGTCACCTTTAGAGAGACGCAGGCGAGCGGTTTCTGCCTGTTGAAAGTGCGAAGCCAAGGCCACAGCTTCACATTCAACCAACAGACATGAGTGGCTTCAAACATGTCGTCTAACTCTCAGCGATAAATTCAAAAGATGAACTATCTCTTTGACCGTTCACATTATACGTCCATTTCCTTTTTCCTTTAGCTTTTCTTACTTGTCGGGGTTGAACCCCTCCAGTTCCTCCAGGAAGATGTTGCTGTTGGTGACGGTGTTGTCCTGGTTGGGCATGATGAGGAACTTGAGGATGGTCCCTCTGCTCGACCCGAGGAACAGGACGGTCCGGTTCCTGTGAGGCCCGGCTTCTGTGTCCACCACAATCTTATTCAGCTGGTACCTGAGCGGCAGGACAGATCAGAGCTCCGCATTAAGGCTCATTCGGGACTTTTCTCTCCTATGAAAGCTAAAAGCATTGTGAAGTAGCGCCCGGAGGAAGGTTTATGATTTAAGTGCATTACATCTGATTGGTTTAGGTGTAAAATACAGACTCCTGTGAATTTAAATCATAATATGCCATTTTCTCTTGAGCCATTTCCAAATGAAATGAATTCCACAGAGTACAAACCGCTCATCAAATTTGCATAATAAACTAATTACGCCAGACGTTGAGTCATTAATAATATCAGTCAAGTAAATGGGCTCGTCTTGGAACAATAGCAAAGTGCTGCTGAACTACACACAGTCCTGTGTGTCTGAGTAAATAGACGCGAATAGGAGCCATGTTGTGCCAGGTCTTTAATATTCCACATACATCCAGTCCCCATAATCCCCTGGTGGCTAGTTGGCAGTGGGACTCCATAAAGAAGATAGTGGAGAGAGAGAGGCACGCACGCATTAATGTGAGACTTGACTGTGATGTGCTACAGCTGCTCGCCTGCTACTGCAACGCATAGCCAGGAAAACTTCTACAGAAGGAGTCCACAGCCCGAACAGACAGACAGTCTGTGTGTGGGTGTGTGTGTGTGTGTTTAAATACAAAGATCTGTGTATGTTCAGCAGCTTGTCTCCTTCACCAGGGGTTCACAAAGCTTTTCATGTCAAGGAATAGATGTATATTAAAACCACAGACTCTCACTTTGAAAGAATTTCGTCTTAAGGAATCTTCTCTCTCTCGTTATTATTCATTTTAGGGTTTGAAGATTTAAAAGTGCTGATAGTTAATCAATGATCAAACTAGGATCACGATAATCCTGGTTCACAGTCAAATATTTTGTTCCAACTTCCCAAAAACGTGATGAAAGTTTAAATATTCGACCCCTTCAACCCACTCAAGGACCCCTGTTGGTCCACAGATCCCAGTTTGAAACCCACTGCCCCGCATGGTAAAAACATCACACGGGAATTTATCGACTAACATTTGATCATTTAATAAACGTTAAGACGTGAGTTTCATTAATGAAGACTCTAGTTTTCATTTTCAGACTCTTTCAAAACTGATCAAGTGAGTGAGTTCTTCTGAGTTCTTCTGTCTTGTGACTTAAAATGATGAGTTCAGTGAATGTTCAGTAAACTCATCTAATTAAGTTTCTAAAAAACAACAACCCACAATTAGCATATTAGAAGACTTAAAACTCTACAGAGACCCTTCTTCTTTGAAATAGAAATGATGTTTTATGCTAATAATTTGTTTTTAGGACCAAACAGTAGTCATTTGGAGGTGGTCAGCAGGGTAGATGGTTGACATACAAAGCACCAAAGTTTGACACTGGGGGAACAACTGGAACAACTGTTGAAACTCTACACCGCAGAAGAAATCAACCACGCTGATGGAGGAGGCAAAGATGGTGAAGAGGAAGAGTGATAAAAACCAAGGTAAAAAAAGATGGATGGTGCTCCGGTGTTGCGCCAAAGTCCGTTCCCTGGTTAATATGTGTTTCCTCTTCCCAGTGGATGAGGTCTAGACGGTTCAGAACCGGCATTCTTTCTGCTACATCAGTAGGTAACAAAACCTGCCTGCTTATTAACACAACCAGGTGTTTGACTCGAGGTCATATTGGGATTCTAAGGGTTGTTTTTTAATTGTTTTATTTCCGGTTTAATCAAGACTGCAGTCTTTCTGTCAAGAAAGTGCTTTGAGTACCTAAACATAACCATTAAAAACCTTTATTATGATGTAGTTGCTTGAAAACAAAAATGAATGACGTTGTTTTTTTTCTTCATGAACATTTTGGAACTTGTCAGATGTGCTGATTAAAAAAGTCTCCTCATTATGTTGACGAGAAATAAATGATGATCCTTTCAAACTGTATTAGTAGTCTCTAAACATACTTACTAAGAGACAGGGTCTAGTCTTACCTGACCATGGTCCTGACTATCCAGGGCCTTTGTCCGAGGGACGGGACGGCTTCATCCATCAGAGGATGGGTCTTGACGAAGTTGAGCATCTCATCAGGGAACGCGTTTGACGAATTAAACTTGGAGCCCTGAACAGCACAGCCGCCGGGTCTGGAGAGAGCGAGTTTGA
Source organism: Lagodon rhomboides (assembly GCA_039737535.1). Taxonomy (NCBI): domain Eukaryota; kingdom Metazoa; phylum Chordata; class Actinopteri; order Spariformes; family Sparidae; genus Lagodon; species Lagodon rhomboides. The sequence continues at coordinate 12,429,035 of CM077789.1, read as the reverse complement.
GCACATGTTTAGCAGATGGTACCGAGACAAAGTGGCATCCTTATTTTCTGACTACTTCAAGCCTCGGCAAAAATATAGTTATACAATTAAGCCGTCTAGACTGTCTGAGTGTCTCGCATTCAGAGACTAGCCCCTTTTATCACCAAGAGATTGATTTGATTTAGTCAAAAGAAGCTCAAGTTTGACGCATTTGGCAAGTGACAGATAGCTGGAAGAGGTCAAGACACGTTGGATATTCAGAGAACACATTGTATCCTTGTTAAAAAAAATCAATGTCCCTGATATACGTGATATTATACTGGTGTACGTTTTCTCCAGGCGGAAAAAGTGTATGATCACTTCATAACTGTACTGATGCTTGTATGGTGACAGACGCACTTTCAGAAAACAGTTATTGAATACAGCTTTTGTCCTAATTCTGTTTTCTTCGCACAGTTCTCTGATGAAAAACTCAGCACAGGTGCATAAAGTGATTACAACCATCTGCACCTAGGCTTCGGGATGACTTCATCTGGAACAGGCGTCCAAATAGACTCAGGTGATTTCTGCTCCTTGAACCTCCCATCGAACACCCCGGCCAGCTGCTCCATGTCGAAGGCACACACCGCCGAGCCTGGGATACTGTAGAGACAGAGACGGAGACGGAGAGGTGAGCCAGAGGTTGATTGAGACACGGAAAGACTGTCAATCTTGCGTCAAGTACTTTGGCCCGGGGAGAATAAGTGACTGGAAAAGAAAAAGATAAGGTGCCAAGACTGAAAAATAGACTGTGAGACGTGAAAAAGGAGAGAACTTAAAATTCAATTGAGATTGTGAGAAAAGGGACAGGCACCCAGCGAAGATGTCAAATTGGATATTGGCTGTTCATATTTTGACATTCAACGCTGGAACACAAAGGAAATTGTTATGGAGACGGAAAGAAAGACGGGATAAGATAGATGCTGTCAACTCCCCGGGCGGAGAATAGATATGCGGCGGATGCAATATCTAGATTAGACCCATGAAAAGAACTTGGCTGGAATTCCTGGAATATAAAACAGGGAATGAGTCACTGAATATTCTGCCTTTTCAGAAAAGAGGGTGGAAGATTCTCACGAACCCCGACAACACATTCCAGTAAAACTCCCGGTGCGCCGCGGAGGCTGTTTAACTACTCATGAACCCTGCAACAGGGATCAGAACATCTGCTCCGTCAAGTGTCCACAGCCCACACACACACACACACACAACAAACACACACAGGAAAAACCAACAAATAGAGACGTGCTGTATTCACACAGATCCTTTTCACTGAGCCTGATTCTGTGCTCTTGTGCTTTGGGCTGCAGAAAGCGCTACAGAGAAATAAAGAGAGCGGTGTCAAGATGAGGTAAGGGATGAGTTTTTTAAAGACATCCCATTCTTCCTGCTCCGAGGCTCGACTTTCTGCTCTGAATGTGTCCTCGTCAGTGACTAATGGTGTGCGTGGTGTGAGAGCTGGTGACTAAGTGCTAATACCTAAGTGAAACACGCACATTGGAAAACCTGAGAGACTGAGTCACCTGCAACCTGCTGCTACATAAATCCCACACAGACCCCATCTGTTTCCTGCCTTCTTTCTGTCATAAAAACACAACGTCCAGCTGCTGATTTGAGGATATGCCGCCCCCCTGGTTCTATTTGAGTGCCCGTCTGAAAGCCACAGAAGGGTTCGTCTGGGATGGCAGCGCCCGAAGGCTGGATTTTGGTTGCAGCGGGGAGCCGTGCTCTCCTGATGCGCCATTTGATCAGGTCACGCCGTCTCCCTCAGCACTTATCATTCATAGGCAGGGATGCAAGTCAACCCGGGCCAGTGTGGCAGAGCTGCAGGCGTATCTGTGGACGATACGCCGTCCTTCTCAGGAGCGCAGGCACCAGATGTTAAGCCTGACATGTCTGCCAGCTCTGCAGCGGTGCCAGCTCGGCTTCCTTTTCTCTACCTTATCCCCACCCAAGCTCATTCTTCCTCTCTCGCTGCAGGTCACTGGGTTTTTCCCCGTGTCTGACAGAAGTAAGCCAAAATGCCTCGAGCTGTTTTGCTCTCCGAATTCTCTTAATTATTCTCATTTTCACTCTGAATAAGTCTCTCCTGCTTTTGTGTGAGTCCATGCGAGTCGTTGCCTTGTACCGTACACAACTCATTTTCTCAGTCACGCTCACACTTTCCTTTGTTTACTTCCTCTCTGTTCACTGGTATTTGTCCTTCTTTCGCTCTTTTCTCATTGACGTAAGGTTGAGTGACAGGCTGTCAAGGCTAGATGCAAAGACCGTCCGTTTGTCGAGTCTAAAGTACTTCCTCACTGTTTAACAGCCCGCTGACAGCTCGGACTAACGCGGTAACACACACCTAACGGACACATGATGCCTTGTAGGAGTAGACAAGGAAGCAGAGAGAGGAGGTGAGAGACGGGGGAGGTCTCACTGTCCGTCCCTTAATAAGTTCAACTCTGATAAATTGGAATGACTTGACATTTTCCACAGTTTTAATATATACAGAAAGACTTTGTGAAATATGGTACAATTAACCACATGGGGGCTATTATATATCATTTCTGCTAAAATGTTTATACTTTTAAAGGTCACAGATCCCACACACTTAGTCTGATCCTTTGCACAGTGCCAACATACCAATTGGACAATTTACAGAAGGGCTTAGCATAATGCTTAAGGACATTTTCATAGTTTAAGAAGTGTTTTCAAGATTGTTGTGTTTGTTGACTTCATGAGTGACTTGACTAAAGCCAGACTGCCAGATGTCACCGATTCTGGATACAGTCATTCCAATGTTGTCAAATACAGATGCTTTGGGTTAGTGGCATCGCCAGCGTCGGACGCGGAGCCCTGTTTATTCCTGTGGAAGCTGCTCAGCGGTGTTTGAAGCCAAGAGGGCCCATAGAGCATGCGCACTAGAGACTTCCACCCACTGAGTCGGCTAACTTCTGGTTTAGCGGCTGGCTAACTTGAATGGGGATAAAATGTTTTAATCATGTGGTTCTTCCAGACTATCCAAATGTTATTGGAACGAATGGATCAAATTATGATAGTCGAAGGGTGCGGGGGCTGTGACACTCAAAAGAATGTGTCCATGGCTTCTTTCACAATGTAAGGTCATGGGAAAAAAAAGTCTTATTCAGCTCCAGTGGCTTGCTTGAATCTTGTCACACTGTTGCCAGACAACCAACAGAAGCACACACAAAAAAAGGTGAAAACAATTAGTTGTCGTAACCAAAAAAATGTCAAGCTATTCCTTTAAAATAAACCTCTCGGGGGCATTAGAAGGGACAAAAAGATGCATTTTTCTCATTATTTGGACAGATCTGGTAATATAAACTTTAGAGATACTATATACTGTATATACATATATTATTCTCAATGAAATCAACATAAGAAACATACAACAAGTGTGTAGCACGCAGAGATCCAATCACATAAACAAAGGCATTTCTGGCCAATCACATGGTGGTCTTTTAACACTGATCGATATTATATTAAACTCTTTCAACTTTTATGAGAGTCTTTACACATCCCAGACTTATTCAGCCATTCCTTTTCTTTGTTTAATTCTACTACAGACCTCTCTCCTGAACTTCTTTTTTGGATTCCAACAACCTCATTTGTCATACTTTCCTTTGACCTTTCCACATCAGGTCCCTGTGAGTATTCTCTTCTCTCTATATTCCGACGATCCTGGCCCATGTGAACCAGTGAATACCTCTGTAACAACTCTGTATTTTCCTTGTGACATGGCTCCGCTGTCACCTACACGCGTTGCTCCGTCCCTTACCCATTTCTTTAGCGAGATGCCTAACACACTCCACTGCCTTCTCCACCGTTGCAGGCCCCGGGGGGACAAGCTTGAGCATCTGTGCATCCTCCCCTGTGTCACACTTCTTCTGCCACCGTAAACCTGTTCTCCTCCTGCACCTTGTCCTCCTCGTTTCCCCTCCCCTGCTGTGTTTTCCCAGAGGGGCATCCTGCTGTCTGACCCTGTCACGTGGGGAAATCTTTACAACCAAAAAACCAAACGTGGCCTCCTACTCTCAGGATGCACTGGATTTACTCTACTTTGCACGGGATGTTTTCGCTGCATTCCTGCGCGGCTCCATTAAGCCTAATGAGCCCGCGTCAGTCGACTAGCAGCAATAGGCATTTTCAGCTGCCAAAACAATAGCTTAAGAAATAATGAGAGATGTTTATTTTCAGTACCGGTCCACTGCAGCCTGATGACGGTAAGCTTTCAATCTGATGCCTTGCTGTTCTTTCCACACACAACGCATTTATTTGAGTTGCTAAATAAAGCAGAAAGTACTTCTTTCCTTCCCCTCCCCCCCCGAAACATCTCAAATTCGTATTCTTTCGCTGTTGTTCCTTAGGCCTCCTTGACCTCTCGAGCATCGAGAGTGCCCGGTAGGAAATCCGAGCTCTTCTTTCATCCCGCTCTGAGGGGAAGAGCCCGGGGCTTCAGAGGTGGATGCACAAAGGAAATGACAACTGGGGGGCGATTTTATACTCTGGAAGCAGAGACTGAAGAATCCCTAAAAACTCAAGTACAGTTGGCGAGCTGGCATGTGGCCGTAAAATTATCCCTGGAGTATGCGGGCACGGGAGGAGACGAATAACTTCAGGTATCCAGGGGAGACTCCAGGAGGGCGAGTAAAACCTCGACTTCATCCTGTTATTCCCAGTCAGAGCCCCATATATGCTGAGGTGGGCCAAATGGCAGGAGAGAATAGCTATTCCTTCACTCCCAGGTCCGGCTTCATGCTGTTTTCGCTGCACGCTGCCAGCCAAAGCAATTTGTCTGGCAAGCACTTAGCCAGTGTGGCGCAGTGGGCCACGCGGGGGCCAGTGGGAGTTTCGCAGCTCACCTCACACATTCTCTGCTTCTCTTTGTGTCCATTTTCCTCCATCACACCCGTCCTTATCCATCCATCTGAACCGCCCTTTTTTTTTCTCCCCTCTCTCTCTGTCTTGGCTGGCAGTTATTTAAAACAGGACCCGGTGGCAGTTTACCCAGGCAGGGGTGCGTGTGTGTTCAGCTGGTTCTCCTCTGTGGCGTGCTGGTAAATGCTGCTATCTGGGAACCATTGTGAGTGTGTGTATACGTGCGTGTGTGTTCGTGCGTGAGCGTGGAAGTGAGTGTAGTGTGTGTGTGTGTGTGGAAGCATCCATCTGTCTGTGCAGGCAGTGGCCTCTTCTCGCTGCGAAGCCCGTCGTCCAAACAAACAGATAAGATGCAGCTGATGAAACAGTTTTAGATCTCAGCGAAAGGAGCCGTGCACGTGTTGTCCATTACTGACTTCCTCGTCCTTGAGTTTTCTCATCCATCCATCCATCCATCCCTCCTCCTCTATTCTCCTCTGCGTCTTCTCGCTCACTCATTGTTATTGCTTCTCTTCTCTTCTTTCGTTTCTGCCTTCTACTGCGAAGGTCTAGAGGCTACTGCACTGAGACACCCGCAACCCGTAGAAAAGCCTCATTTCAATCATAAAAAAATAGAAGTGGTACTTTACCGGAACAAGTGAGAGTTATGCTGCCGGCTGCATTGAAGTGGTAGACCCGTATTGATTCCATACCAGACTCGGAGAGAAGCCAGTTGCAACGATTTGGAAGTGATTTCTTTAAAACGTGTTTGCGCTACCAGAAACAGTAAAGGGCCATTTAGATAGAGATGAGTAAGATAAGATGAGCGGGGCATTACAGAAAAAGGTATATTGGACACTTTTGTATGATTTGACTCACTCCTATGTATGCAGAGACGTTCATCCCTGTGCAACTTGTAGGATAAGTGGAGGATGTTCACATTTAATGGTTTAGATCATGCTTTTCTTACTGATGTTAAAAAAAAATGGCTACAAAGGTTTTCAAGTACTCTATCACAAAGAGACATACGCATGAAGAAAACTGTGCTGCTGAAAGGGGAATTATCCCATCCCACTGGCAGTTCTTTCACTTGTTTTAGGAAATCTAAGACTCAACGCCAGATTGAGTCACTGTAGAACACCAGTGCCTCTCTGATGTAGACATAACAGTATATTTGGTGCTTCAAAAGAATCAGAAGTGCACTGTATGCGTAGCTCACATAAATATTTTTGTCACACTCCTTTCTTCTCTTTGCTGTTCAGTTTCTCTGGTTTGCTTTGTGCGATGTCTTTGGTTCTGTAAATACCCTGAGTCTCCAAGAATCCCAGATTTAACAGGCAGCATTCTCCCCTTTCCGCTCCTCTCACCTCTTTCCAATTTAATCTTGTCTTTCAACAAATCACCCTTTTGTCCTCGACGGAAGCGTTCCATGTGTGTTAAATTACTCTGTACCTCACAATCTTGACCTTTGTGCTGCCACGCAGCCCTTTTCATTTCTCTAGAGCTTTGCTCGGCCTGTAGGAAGCCTTGCTCTTTCCGACTTCATAGGCGAAAGGAACAAACCATGGTGGTCCACTAAATTTTCAAGGTGAGCCGTGCGAGTGCCGCCACACACCGGGCGTCTATCTCAGCCTCCATGGGGAGTATGTCTCGGTGCTTCTCTGTGTCTGAGTAAATCTTAAAAAAAACACTCTCAGCGTGATTCAGTCCCCGTTTCTCTTTCCAGAGAAGACGTGGATTAAAATCCCTCCATGTTAGCCCCAGAAGTTATAAATGTATGCACCGATAAAAAAAACTTATTTGAAGGCCGCCAGGTTGAGAATTGATCTAGAGTGATTCCCAACCAGTGTCTGCACTTTGGGGTGTGTGGGAAGATTGTGAAGCACTGTAGGCCTAGTAACAAGTAGCAGAAGTAATTTAAATAAAAAAAACAAAACAAAACAATTACAATCTGAATACAATACATCCTAATTTTAACTGAACACCATGTGTTGGGAATGTGTGCAAACTATTTAGCAATCCAAGAGAGTTTTAAACTGTTATTTAAGAACAGCCCAAAGAATAAACGGTAACTTACAACTAAAATGTAACACATGGTCGAAACAGCTAAAGTAATGGATAACTGGTTGAAGAAGTTAGCTAAAAGTAGTGGATAACAGTTGAAACAGTTAGCCATAAAAATGATTGATAAATTGTTGAAATACTTACTGGATAAATGGTTGAAACTGTTAAACTGCTAAAAGTAGGCTAGCTTTATGGATAACTGGTTGACGATGTTAGCTAAAAGTAATGGAAGATTTGTTGATATAGTTAGCTAAAAGTAGCTAATGGATAACAGTTAAAACAGTTAAAAATAACAGATAAATAGTTGAAATATTTAGCGAAAATGTGGGCTAGCCCAGTAGATACATTGTTGAATTAGCTAGCTAAAAGTAATGGATGAATTGTTGGAGTTGTAAGCTAAATTAACAGTTGAGGGTTAGCTAAAAGAATTAAAAGATTAAAAGATGAACTAGTTTGCTAGCTGATGGCTGATAGCTGGTTGGGAACCACATTTCTTGAGAGAACGACATGTTTGTGTGTTTTGTAGCTTGTTAACAGGTATATGTTAGCCTGTTAGCATGTCTGTGGTGTACCTGTTAGCCGGAGTGGAGAACACCCCCAGGATAATATCCCTGCCATGCATCCTGATGATGGGGCTGGTGGAGTGGAGCAGGTTAAAGTAGAAGTGGGAGTCACCGGGGACGGAGCAGTTCAGACGAGCCTTCAGAAACGACGTCCACTGCTTCTCCAGGACGCGCTGGGACCCTCCCAGATCGCGTTTGCACACCCGCGCCACACGTGACACCACCACCTGTGAGTAGAGGGCAGATGTAGGCGTAGAAAATAACCGTGCACAATAGATTTGCAACATACTGACAGGCATATCTGTAAAGGCGCAGCTCACATATAACTTCAATGATTGGCTGGGGAGTTAGGGTATATTTCCCAGGCTTTGGGTTTCATCTTCAAAAAGGCATATTTAAAAGCTCTTTTCAACTCCAGGGTGATCTCTGAAGAGTCATTTGCATGCTATTTGCAATGCAGAAAACCCTGCTTTGACAGATCATTGTTTTATAATGGTAAATTTAATATCAATTATTCATTAAAATGTCAGCGCATCTCAAAAGTGCTTCTTTGAACACCCTCATCCACACAACGGTGACGCTGTTAAGTATCCATTTACTCTGCTCTCTGTAAACATGTCAGAGCCTGAGACCTTGTGCGAGCGCTACGAATAGCTAATTTGTCAGCGAAACAGGTTTCCTGATGCTGATATTTCTTTTGTAAAGATGTATTCCCAGCTCTGTTAAGGGCAGGAAATCTACCCAGTTCAATAAAAATAACGTTTCTGAGGTTAATACAGACATGAGTTGTTTGCTTAGACTGCGATTTGTTTGATTAGATATGCAGACAAACAAACACAAGGATGAAAGGTCAGCGTAGCTGTGGGAAAAGACTTCCAATCGACATCCAAATAATAGCAGCGGAGAGATATTGTACTGGCATCTCCTTTCATGCCGCTGCGTTTTAACGACACATTCACATATTTCTCTGCAGTCCTTTTAAGAGATGCTCTGAATGGACTCGCAGCACCTCTGCGCTCAGCGCTGCGAGTTCGGCGGGAGAGGAGGAAATGTTTTCATCAGATCGACGTGTATACCTTCTCCAGGTAATTGAACTCCATGGCTATCTCTCTGAAGAAGAAGTAGATGTGAGGTCCCCACTCGACAGCGCTGACAAAATACGGCTCTATATCGTGGAAGAGAGAGAGAGAAGGAGGGGATAAGAAAGTGTAAGAGAGGCGTGTGGCGAGACAGGGTTTGATGAAACATAGGTGGAGAGAGCATACGTGAGACCGTGAGAAGGCACACAGCGAGCAGTGCCTCCATTTGCAAATGCATCAGTCACTCCCACGACACCGAGGTAACATGAGGGCAGTGAGAACGAGGCGCAGGCCATGCTTAATTTCATTACATGGTGAAAGGGGATTTCACACCAAACAATAAGCGCATTATTACTCCCTGATGTTTCTGAGCACTCCTTTTCATGCTATGCATTACAGCGAAATTACACAGAGAACTGGCTACAACCTTTGTCTCTAATATTGTACATTTCTTTTACATTTTTTACATTTACATTCACATTTAGGGCATTTACTGTAGCAGACGCTTTTCTCCAAAGCGACCTAATTCATACATACATTCATACACTGATGGCAGTGGCTGCCATGCAAGGTGCCGACCAGCACCTCAGGAGCAGTTTGGGGTTGAGTATCTTGCCCAAGGACACTTCGACATGTAGACCAGGGGAATCGAACCAGCAACCTTCCGATAACAAGACGCTGGTCAAACATAACGACAACAATGGAACAGTAAATGGGGGCGGTTGTGGCTCGGGGGTAGAGCCACAACCGCCCCCATTTACTGTTCCATTGTTGTCGTTATGTTTGACCATGATGCGGACGGTCCAGACTCTGTCAGGGAGCAGCAAGTTTGACAGCCTCGTGTCCAGTGACCTGAACACGGAGCTGTCAGGCGGCTGACTCAGCCCTCTGCTACTGACACGTGTATCGATCCTGCGCGCTGCTAAGTGATGCAGACACACACTCAAAACATCAGACAATAACACTGTCAGCAGGGGCGAACGCTGACGAGAAGACGCACTTGCCCTTGCAACTATACGTGCTTTAAAAAGACAAACAAACACACTTAAACAGGCACACACACACACTCGCACACACTCGCACACATGCCCGCAGGTACCTCTGAACCATTTGGAGTCGTGCTTGACGGTGCGCAGAGCGGGATGGTCCCCAAGGCTACGGTAGATCACTGCATCGATGGCCAGGAAGTCTGTCACTGTGGCTGTAAACAGATTCCCCTCTGACACACACACACACACACACACACACACATAATATCAGCAAACAGAATGACTGCGAACAGTAAAAATAGAGCGAACGATGGCGCAATATGAAAGTCCTGCATCGTAAACATGCCACGACTGACCACTCAGCAGTGTAATTGCAGTAACATAATTGCAACTTTGCAGCTCTGCCTCGCTTGTTTTTTTCTTTTTTTTACCTCAAGCAAATATCAGATAATGGGATGATGGTTGGAAAGTAATGGCTCCCTACAGCTTCGGCCACAAAACCCTGTTGATTTGATTATAGTGAGGTATTTAAATATGATGGAGTAAACAAAGTGGAAGAATAAAATCGGAAGAATCTTGTCGAGCTTGCACACGTGGCGCCACGTTCACGGGTCGGAAATGTTGTCAGTGGTGGAACGATGACATTCACCACTGAACCACAAAAACTACATTGCAGACATCACATTAAAGGACTGTCCGGGCCTAATTTCCCTCAAATCCAAGGACTCCAACATGCTGAAGCACAGTATGAGACACCGATCCAAGGTTGACTGTTGCCGCAACACTGAGGATTTTTATAATGAGAAGTAGCAGGTTTTAGAGAAGCTCACAACGATTAAACAGCGCGGCTCGATTGTGTGAACACTTCTCAGTCTCGCTGTGCTGCAGTCAAGGGCGTCGCTTTGTGTTGAAGAGTGGTGGGGACCAAACACCAATCATCCAATTATATTACCTACAATCGCATCCTTTTGAAGGTGGTTTCAAAAATGTTTTTGCATCCGAGCCCTTCTTGTATGTCCCCCACCACTCATTTGACCACAAAATGACACTTTTTCTTTCTCTTAATACGTTTACGTGTTAGGTCCTGGGGTTGAAATGTTTGTCATAGTCAGCAGCAGCAGCAGCCAGTTTCAGCAGGTGCTGATGGAGAGCCAAGTCTTCTCACTTGTTAGTTAATATTTCTTGGCGCGTGCGACTTTTCAAGACATTTTTATAACAATCTGTGCGTTTAAAAACTTAACTTATCTCATCTTAAAAAGTGGTGGGGACACGTCCGTAGCATCCCCAGTGTAAATTACATCTGTGGTTATGATCAATTTACTAATGTTTTTCTTTCTTGCACAAAGCACTTTCAAAGATCCATGTTTCCATTATTATTTTCCAAAACTTTCATGGCCTTGACTTTCCCCAAGGACCTGTGGGAACTTTGCCATAGTGTCACGCACGTGAGGAAGTAGAGACTCAAACGAGAGGCGTCTTACCTGCAAACAGAGCTACATTAGCGTGTTTGGGGTCATAGGGGCACCTCGCCATACCGCTAACCGCGTCTCCTACCATCTCCAGAGTGTCTCCCTGTTACAAACACAAACACACACACACACACACATACGCATCAATCAGAAGAACTCCAAAACAACGGGAATGAATCTACAGCAGCATCATGAAAACAAGCAACAAAGAAGAAAGGCAATTAGGGAGTGTTAGCCTAAGTGCAAACTAATGATTCACTGGTGGCAATTAGGCGCAGCAGCTCCAGCAAGAGAGTCACATTCTCATGCATAAATAAAACAGACGAACACACAAACACAGGGGTCCACGCACCCACATCAAAATCAAAAGTTTCAATCTCTTCCTCACAAACACAGTGCACGTGTATACACAGCGGAATCTCTCCCCGTTACGCAAACACACACACGTTCGCGAGCACACGCGCGTAGCCCAAAGCAAACTACTCCGACAGCGGAGTCTAATTCTCATCCGCGGCTGAAATTCATACGTGTCATTTCATTAAAAACCGGCTATAAATAAAACAGTAGCTAGCATCGCTAACTAGTCCCCAGAGGAGCTGACAGTGTATCAGGAAGAGACAGGTGTGTTATACACCGTTGTAGAGTGTCATTATCGGCTGACAGATAATGCGCCAGGTACGTCTCAGAGTTTCACTGTTGCGCTATGTTTGAAATGCGCGAGACTGAAAATAACACTTATCTGAGAAAGCCTTTGATAGTGGAAGGGATTTTTTTTTCCCGCCTTCATCCTTCATTTAATATTCCTGCAGGATGATGTGAAATCGGCCGAGCCGACGATTAATATTCATGTGTAGTTTTTTTCCCTCCGCAAGTTTGAAATCGTTACCGTAATTGAGCGAGACACGGACCGGTTGGGAAGTGGAGCACATTCAGCTGCGCGGTGGAGGATTCAAAGCTTCAGACTCTGACAAACATATTTTGGACAGAGTGGAGGAAATAATCAGTGCCTCTAATTGTCTAATCAGGCCGGTCAACACTGAAGGCTCGTCGCCTGAACCCTTCCCTGCTTCCAGTTGGGGGAACCGCTCTGCTTACTTTAAACACAAGCGAAAAAGAAATCCAACCAGGCAAACAAGTCACGTCCCCAACCCCTTACCCTCCGAATCCCCTCTTCTTCTCCCTCCTCTCCCCTCGCTGTGTTCTTCTTGATTATCCGTCTCTGACTCTCAATGATAACAAGCTCGGCGGACCACAAAGTTTAACCACCGAGAAATAACAACTGTTGTATCGCAAGAAAAACAAGGCACTGGGGCTGCCAGACAACAAGGATAAAAAAAAAAAAGTCCTGGGGAGGAAGTCAACAACCGCCTCGAGTGCTGAACAAACAACTCTAATCAGGCGGTGAATGACAACCTGGAGAGGCGTACCAGGGTGAACCCTCTGTTTCGGGAACGTTAGACAATGTGGCAAACCACTCATCCTGACGTCACATTCAGTCTTCACTTACAGTATAGTTGGCACACAGCGGGTTGAAGGCGTTGGTCCCGCACACAAACAGGCCTCCTTGTCTGCTGAGCAGCACCTTCATAAAGTTACGGCATTCATCCTGCAAGCAGAAGGGAGAGATGAAGAGTTAGAGCGCTTAGTATGCAGGAGGGGTGAAGAAAGGGAAAGACGATGGAGCGAATACAGGAAAAACTGTTTTGTCTTTTTTGGAGAGACTGATTATCCAAACCTCTCTGTGAAATGAAGCTTTTCAGTTGCCTGATGTGTGGAATTATCACACCATTAACGCTGTCAATCATACTGATACAGTCTGAACGTAGCCCGCAGAGACTTTAAGTGTCTACCCTCTTCGCACATGCAAACACGCAGCTGCCATTGACTGACAGACGCTAATCCGAACCAGCTCCGGGACTTTAAAACGAGCGACAGATTCAAGGCTAATTTCTCCACTGTGAGGCGTCAAAATACATAGCCTGCTTAATGACTAAATAAAACCCGAGTCACAGTTTCATTCTGCCACGCTCATTCTTTGTAATGAGAAGTCGTGTAAGCACCGCATGACATAGCTGCAGTTGCCACAGTGCCAGAAAGTAATAAATGTTGGTGTTGTTAAACTGAGAAAAATGGCTTTCAAGTTAATGTGCCGCCTGGATTAAAAGTATAGTGTGTCAGTGTGTTTATAGAAGAAATGACTGAACACATGTTGATATAAACGCTTTACACTGCTGAGATGATTACACACGCGTCACTGGTTCCATTACTTCTACCAAGCTACTTTAACCATTTAGCCAATAATTTTAGGTTTCCACTTTAGACTCATTATGGATCTTTGTGAACGATCAAAGCATTTATTAACTAATTTCAACTGTTTAGCCAATGTTTCTAAACCTTTCATCCATCATTTTGGAAGCAAACTATTTATCCATTAGCCTAGGCTACAACTTGTCCATTAGGCCTACTTCTAGCTTTAATCTGTTTGTCCATCACTTACTTTTATTTGCAACTATTTATGCATTAATGCTACTTTTAGCTAACTATTTCGACGGTTCGTCCATTAATGCTCTTTTAGCTAACTAGTTCAAAGGTTTATCCATTAATGCTACTTTTAGCTAACTATTTCGACAGTTTGTCCATTAATGCTCTCTTAGCTAACTATTCAACCATTTAGATTTAGATTGATTATCTATCAAAATGTTGTATTCATCATTTCATGCCATCAAACCATTCATCCATTAGCCTACCATCCATTACATCTAACCTTCAACTGTTTATCTATTACTTTAAGCTAAATATTTTTTTAACAGTTTATTAATGCTACTGTTATCTAACTATTTCAACCGTTATCAATAAATGCTACTTTAGTAAGCCTATTTCAATCTATCTAAACCTTTTATCTATCATTTCAATCAAACTGTTTATCCATTAGCCTATTTTAGCTATACTAAGCTAGCTATGCAAGCTAATAAAGCTTGTGTTTGTTGTTTTGGGCACTGCTCTACTCTGAAGTCAATAAACTGCTACAGTTGAGTCTTCTTCCTAATTCTAATAGTGCTGCTGGCCTTTCATGGGAGTGGGATGAGCGGGGAGTCACAGCATGCTTTGTCCTGGTTCACCTCAATCAGGGACGTAACAGCTCTTACCACAAGTTCTGGCCTTTGAGTTGACATGAGTTGTAGCGAGTATTTTAATTAAACTTTTGTTAGGTTTATGTGGGATTTCACAGCGTGAGGAGGTAAAGGTATTCAGTATTTCACAAGAAAAGAATGGTGAGAGTCTTTTTTTTAATCATCTTGTCAGCCTCTCAGATTTATCTGAGGACCACTTGGATGGGTCCCGATCTCCACGTTGGGAACCACTGTGTCTCAAGGGCTTTGCAACCAAAAAGTAACATGATAATAAACAAACAAAGAACCTTTCAACGCAACCTTTTCTTCATGGGTATTAAATTGAAATTCCAGTCGTGGCCTTTGACTCTAAAAGCCAAAAAGTGCGGGCCGCAATTTGTCTTAGCAAGGCCGAGCCCGCCACCTGTGTGTGTGTGTGTGCGCAGAGTGAGTGGTGATGTACAGTAGATCACTGGTGAGCAGCCGCCAGCAACCCCCTCCCCAAACTACTAGTGTCCCAGCCAGGATGGCACCAGTTCTGACACACACACACACACACACACACACGCACAGACACACACACACCAGATGGGCTTCAAGACCACCACCCGCACTGATGTCATCGGAAAGAGCAGTAGGGCTGCAGCAGGAGCGCTGGTGGTGATAGCGGGTATGTCAAATGACAGCGTGTGTGTGTGCGCGTGTGTGTAAAGTATGTGTGTATGTTGGTGTGTGTGAAAGAGATCAGAGGGAAAGCAGTGATATGAGAGGCGGGTGAGTGTTATTCCAGATGCTCCACCCTACACCCTTCTACCCCCTCCACCTTCCCACTTCACTCCCAGCAGGGTTCTCATTTTTCAACGGCAGAAAAACAGGAAAGAAGGAAGTGTTTTTCGAGTGTGTGTGTGCGTGTGAATGCGTGTGTGTTGGGGTGCAGGGGGTGTGTCAGGTGTGAGGTGTAAATTTCCGATGGCGCAGCACCGTGTGACAAATTGAGGAGCGACTGTGACAGAATTTGTGTGTGTGTGTGTGTGTGTCACTCCCACACATACAGCATGTGTTCATGTGAGCCTGGTGCATTTATCTGTATACGTACGTGCATATAGTATCTCTGTGTGTGTGTGTGTGCGTGTGTGTGTGTGTGTTTTTATCACAGCACAGATGCATGCTCATGTGCGAGAATCATTTGCATGCTGTTTGTCGGCGGGGTTGCAGTCTGTCGGCTTGGTCAGAGCTGTAATCACAAAGCCAGATGAAGCACTCTTAATAACAACCCAGTTCGACTGCCAGCGTCTCAGAGAGGGGAGGGAATACTTCCAAGAGCCAAACCGCTGCACAAATGTCTACGTTTGGCAGCATGTGTTCGTATAAAATGAAACATTTCGGCACTTGAGGATAAAAACAAGGGTTGGATCCCTCGTATCACTTCAACTGTAGAGTTTGATTTCCATTTATATTCACAGGCATCATCAAAAATCATCCCCCCGCTGCATACGCGCTGTTCATTAACCAGTATTCATGCAATTTGGCACTTCCAGGTATGGGTCCTTCTTTATTCAAAGTCCAATTCAGTCAGCTGGATTACGGTTTTACTATGCTTTTCCACATTCAAAATTAAACCAATTACAAAGGATCAAGCAGTGACTCAGTGAATTAGACAATTATATATGAATCCAAACGCCGCACGTCCCGGTGCCTCCTTCTTCTCCCCTCTGCCTCCCCCCTTCCCTCTCCGTTCCCTCGCTCCCTGGGCAGAATCCAGACAAAACGCCACCTGTGCTGGCTGGCAAGCCTTCCCCGAGACCCAGACGACTGCAGCCCTCCTCCTCCCCCTCCTCCTTTTCCTCCACCTCCTCCTGCTCCTCTTACTGACAGCGGCAGAGCTGCCTGGGCTCTGAAAAATTAATCTGCAGCACAGATGAATTACAGAGGAGCGCGCGTCTGAGTGCAAATATGGACATAGTTGTGAACGGAGGAGAGATTTAAAGTGTAAAGATAGGGTGGGAAGGTGCACGAGTGTGTGAGTGTGTGTGTGTGTCTGGGAGCAAGTTTGCATATGTGCACCTGCATTTTTAGAATCTAGACGCTACGCAGGCAGCAGCAGGTTTTCTTGCTCTTTATGCAGATGTTCGCCGGGCTACTTCGACTCCGCAGATGTTGACCGAGCAAGTGCGTTCTCGGCACAGGCGCAGACATTTTCCTCCGGCTTATAAATGAAAGTGATCACACGCACGCACTCGGTGGATCGGCAACAAGTTCTCTGTTGCTACAACACATCTGCTCAAAACAACCTGCACCAGTCAGACACCATTAAAACTGAGAAGGGTCCACATTCTGCATCTGCTTTCCATCTATTGTCCGGAACTCAACCTTTACTCAGAGATGATAAACAGCTTTTTCATTTGGCCTAAGCCTGGGCTCTGTGTTTGTTCTCATGATGAAGCTTTGTCCAAAAAAAACCCTAAATGAACATCGGTTTTACCTCAGGCTACAATCAGCGATCCTGTGTTACGTCTAACCGAAATAAAAAACAGGTCCGTGCGTCGTAAAGTCTTCTGCTCGTTTTCCTGCTTTAGGAGCAACCCCGGCATTTTTTTTTTCATGCGCTCATAAAAGTTATCATGATGACCTGCTTTAGTAATGTTCGCACAATAGGAGCCTTCTAAGGTAGTACATCAGGGGGTCGTATTTAGCGAGCTGCTCCTCTAAATCTCAAAAGTTTCCATTACATGCCTGGCTGGTCCCCTGATGTTAGCGACCAGGGAGAAGAGAGCGTCGCACTGCCAAGAGCCGCCATTGAGCCAGAACGCTCCCACACACACACTCTCTGTCTGTCACACACACACACACACACACACACACACACACACACACACACGGCGAGAACACTTCCACAGTCATTAACAGCAAACGTGTCACTTCCAGAAAAATGCCTGACACACAATTCTGACCGAAAACAGTGACTCTTCATGACAGGAAGGAAGTGTGTGTGTTTACGCTTGTGTGCTCGCGGGCGGAGGATGAATTAATGGCGCTACCAAATTAGCAGCAACGCGCTGTTCCGAGTTCTGCGGTCTCACTCAGCATGTTGAAGCTAATCCGCGTCCCCTTCGCAAACCCTTCCTCCCCCGTTTGATGGTAATTCTGACTGAACACACCACAGGCCACAAACAAACATCAGACACCAGAGGGAGGGGGAAGCGAGATAATAGAGATGAGAGGAACGAGTAAAGAGGGAGAGGAAGAGAGACACGGGGACAGAGTGGAGGGGAGAGAGTCAGAAAAGGGAGAAACGTTGAAAACCGGAGAGTTTTTCCTGGCCAGTCAGCCATGTGGCAGCCTCAGCGGTGGAGCCGACCTGAAGTAAGACCTACAGATCGTGGGGGTCAGATGAGCTCCATTCCCTGTTGGAAACATACACACACCGGACACACACAAACACACACACACACACACCGTTCAATCCTCGACCACAACACTTAACCTGAGTCACCCCTGGCAAGCTCTCGGTCTGACAACCTGCTGAGAAAACGGTGGCAAACCGTCTCATTGTGATTAATGCACGTGATGCTGAACGCTCGCGCTCGGGAATATCTTGTGAAAAAAACTGGCAGACTGAGGCAAGTGTTTCACGATAAAGCCGGGTTTTAGTCACTAAACCTTCATCAGGGCACATTTTTCGATGAAAGCTTACAATGACATCAGATATGTGCTCCACATGGCTGTAGTTAACAGCTGTATGATCCCCAGCTCAGAACACATACTGTGCCAACGATTACAGCATATGAGGGCTGTCCCGAATACTATTTTTGGGGCTTTCGAAACTTCTGTGAAGATTTCCTGCTCATATTCAAAGCTTTGAACGGGTGGGGGGTGGGCAACACAAGCTCTCCAAACTTGCGTCATCATTTGCTTATTTACTTCGCTTTTATTATAGTTATGAGCCGAATGAGAGGTGACGACAGTAGAGGAGACATCAGCCACTGTCTTTTGTGTGTGTGTGGGCTGAGACTACATTTCTGGAGTGCTCCGTTCTGACACCAACCCAAAGTGTCAGCTTTTGACAATCTGGGGATGAGACTCAGCAATCAGCGATCTTTCTCCTGAAATGTACATTTTGTGGCTTTAATCATCGTGGAGGAGCTCCACTTCCCACTCTCTCACTCTCACTCTCTCACATCTCCTTCCTTCAAATAGTGATTTGGACATTGATTACCATAATGGTAGAAAGGGCTAAGCTTTGAAGCATTTGGGTCAGCCCTACATCATATCACCCCCCCCAAAAAAATGAGAATAAATCAATGAAGAAAGCCAAAATAAGGGAAATAAGCCTCTGAAGTAATGAAGGGGAACTAAATACTCCACAAACATCTGAAAAGTTGATTTCTTTGCTTCATCATTACTTCGTTTCATTGGAACTCAAGGCCCCGACCCACCAAACCGACTTCAAAGAACTAGCAACTGTGACTCGGCCAAAAAGCTGCACTTGAACGCACTGCAAAGACTTTAGTCGAAGGCAGGCGAGCCTGTACATTCTGCACACGCCTGCAAGGAAATACAATACACAAACCGCTGTTGTGACTGAGCAGCAGTTTTTGACACCACTCTAACCACTTCTAATCAGGAATATGTCTGATGAAAGGTTGGCACTGACAAAGAGGCGGAGGAGAAAAATAAGGCGAAACCGCGCTAAATCGGTGAAATCATGGATACTACAGCGACAGGCCCGAGGGGCTTTCCCTTTCTTTTTTACATTTCTCTTTTCATGCACTGATTCACTTGCCTGAACAGCAAATCAGAGTGATTTCTGTCACCAACCAGCCATCGCTGATTCTACTGTACATGCGCAGCTTGCCAAGAAGCCGCTGATAACACACTGGGCGCTCAGATGTCACCGAGGGGCCAACGTCCACCTGGTGTGTCAGGGCCTTTTCTTTCCGGTCCGTTTTGATGTTCTTGCACTTTCTTATTAAGTTGCAAGTTTTGTGATTGTCTCGCCAAAAAAATGGAAATTCCTTGGGAATGTAAAAAATGAGCTGCTCTGATATGAAAGACACAATAATGGTTGAGCCTGAATGAATCTCTTTTGGAATCTTCAAAAAGAAAATTAAGTAGTAAAAGTCTTCAATGTACAATAACATCAAAGGCAGTGAAACAAGATACTTTATACATAGGAGCCACTGGTGAGATTACGAAAAAGTGCCCACAGCTACGAGGAATGAAAGTGACTCCACATGTGGTATTTTAAATGGATTCATTGAAGAGCCCCCTCCCAAAAAAAAGAGAGAAGCTGTGAAACTGAATCCTCTGCCTGTCAGAAAAAGGCATTTGGGTTCGGACGATTGAAAACCCGGAGCTCCTTAGAGAGCTCGATCAACGCAGTATCGATCAAACAATCTCGCTAAGTGCTGCTTATAACGACGCCCGACCGCTCTTTAGACGCTCTCCATACGGAATTGCCTTTGTTTGCGCGTACACGCCACACTGCCACGGCCTGATGTGCGCTGGAACGGGGCCACCGCTGGGGATCGTCTCACCCTTTATCTCTCTTTCTCTCTTTGGCTTTCATAACAAGAGAGAGGTAAGGAGTGAAACAAGGGGAGGGGAGTGACAGAGAGAGACACGGAAAGGGCAAAAAAAGCAGGAAGAGATAAGAAGGCGGCGGAGGGGACAAAAGAAATATGAGGGCCATATGCAGAGTGAGTGGCACCGATGGCGGCTGCTGCATTCATCAACAATCGTTTGGTCAACGCGGGAGAAAGGCAAAAGAATTAGGATATTGAATTTTCACCTTAATTAGGGAGAATGCTGTGTCCTTTGTGATCAACCAAGCGGAAACATTTAATTACAAAACCAATTACGAGGTGGTGAATGTGTCACATCTGACACCACCAGCCCCCAAGCAGAACAGGACATATTCGGGAGGTGAGGCGGAGGAGAGAAAGGGTGGAGGAGGAGGAGGGAGGCACGGGCAGAACGACTGTTGCAGAGATGTGTTTGTTGACATTTCCTTCTTTTTTTAATTGTGTCCGTGTTTGTGTGTGTGTGTGTGTGTGTGTGTGGGAGAGGGAAACAAAGAGATAAAAAAAGACACTGGGATTCATGAATATGTACAAACATACTGTATGTATGAAGTACACGAGGGTTGATAATCCCACCTAAGACCCGTCATGTTGTGTGCATTCACGCATTAGAGCCGGGGAAAAGATGGATCTTTTGTTAAATAGTCAGTCGGCTCAACCTCCAACGTGATGAGCGCAACGGCAACAGGGGGGCAACGAAAAAACAACAACCCCTCCAAGCAATCGAACGCATCACAACACACAAGCTACACAATACAGCCCCGTATTATTGATACTGCGATATATAATTCACATCATAGGATCAAAATATACCTTAAATGGGGTCTTTTCCAGGTCTCAAAGGCTGCGTTAAATCTAAGTGACTTATTCCATTTCTTCAGTGGAAAAGAAAAAAAAAACGATGCAATACTTCACAATCAGATATGAAGAGAGAAAAAGGGCTGTGCGCACTAAGATCCACTTCAGGGATGAGTGATTAAGCCGATTTTCCTCCAGCTAAACTGACACAAGGGAATCCCAGATGTTACGATGACATCTAATAGAGCACACCTGTGTTTTGGCATGCGGGTTCACCTGGGACGTGGGGGTTGCTAGTACTCGTACGTCCCAAGATGTTATAGCTCAGTGAAATGAGCGTTATTCCGCTTGTGTGGTCACATTACAAATTATTTGGAAAAGCTTTCCTCAAAGTGGAAACAGACAACCCCCTCCCCCCGCTAGTGTTTCCAAGTGGTGTTGTTGTTGGCGCTGCTGTCGTAAGGAAGATAGCTGGATCCTGTTCGTCTTTACCAAACATGAGTTTATTCATTCAGTTAGGTCTGAACTTGTGACATGAAAGCAGATAGAAATCTTCAGATTATTATTATATTGATATTGTGGTATTTGTTGGTCTTTCAGTTACATTTCCATAGTGTTTACGATGCTGCTGAGACACTATCTTTATGAAGCTTAAACTAATGTTTTGACTTGTGGGTCCCTATTATTTTGATGCGTGCACACGCACAAGGACACGAGTGTGTGGGCGATATTATGTCATACAGCCCCTTTAAATTGTTGCATTTTTGTGTGTCGGAAAAAATACTCTCCAGTCATTTTCAAGGCTATAGTTTGTTATGAGTTATCGTAGCACAGGATTACATTACATCTTTAGATGTGTGTATTTTCAATTCTTCACACTTACTCACATTTTTTACGGAGAACACTAAACGCAGCGACTTTAAAATCTCCATTGCCAATGTTGGTTGCACTAGTTGTCTCTCTCTATGTGTGTCTTTAATTGCGAGCGTGTGTGTGTGTGTGTGTGTGTGTGTATGCATATGAACACACTAGCACAGCCATTCATATGCGCCTGAGCCCAGAGAGCTGACTGAGAGGACCTGGCAGCGTTCTTATCTTCCTCACATTGCCGTGTGACTCACGGTCTTACCAGGCAGCAGCACAGTCATTAGGGGCTAGAAGACCTTTCATATCTCTGTCAGCCCCACAGCTCTCCTCAGGGCCGGCCAACAGGGACACACACACTCCCTCCTCCTCCTCCTCCTCCTCATCTCCTCTCCTTCATTTCCTTCTCCTCTCCTCTCCTCTCCTCTCCTCTCCTCTCCTCCTCTCCTCTCCTCTCCTCTCCTCTCCTCTCCTCTCCTCTCCTCTCCTCTGTCTCCCTCACCTCTCCGCCTTGCCTTTTCTCGTCGCCGGCCCCCTCTTTTCTCCATTGTGTTTCTGTCTGGCGCTGTCTCACACAGATTTCATGTCAGGTGTTCTCTTACTGTGTTAAATAAGTCATTTTTTTCTGTGCCCGGAGGGGACAGAGCCCATGTTCCCACTGCAAACCACAACCATCACCACACACACACACACACACACACACATGCACACTGAATAGGGGCTGTTTATGTGTGTCAGACAGCCGCTAGGGATGTGTGTGTTGGAGATATGAGGGGTATTCAGGCGTGGGCCGCTGGTGGCCGCTGGGACGTTTCTTCCTGACCGCCTTGGTTTTTCCCAACGCCCACCTGCATTTTCCGAGGGCACAAACCGCATTCCTAACTCATGACGGCGGAACAAGCGGTGTATAGGTAGGAGGGGCTCTGTTCTTCTGATCGATGCGTGCGTGTGTGTGTGTGTACGTAACGAGTTTGATGAGCAGGGACAATGAGATAAAATGCGGTCGAACACCCCCCCTTTCCTCTCGAGGCTGTGCCAGCGGGCATGAAGAGTCAGGTGACCGCCGCGATGAAACTAAAGCTCCGGGCAGACAGGTAAAACATGTGCAATGATAATGTGTGCAAGGCAGAGATAGCCAAAAGACAAAAGCTCTCAGTGGCGAGACATGGTTTCATAATTCACTCATTCTGCAGTCTTTGCATATAATCCCCAGTTGTTGGGGGAATCACTCAGATTTTATGCTCCCGTGCATCCAAAACGTGTTGCGATTCAGGCTGAGAAACAACTCAGAAAAATGCTTCTTGTAGATGAAGGTGATTAAATGTAAATGAGATGCTGAAATCATTTAAAAATCCAATCAATGTGGAGAGACTTTGTGTCTTTCAGACAGATTTTTGCGTTATTAAGTCTCTGATCTGAGGTTGATGTTTTTAAGTACAAACCTGATGATGCTCTTTAAAGTAGCTATGATTAACAGACTGAAATTAACAATGGAGCAATTAACTAGGCCTACTCAAAGCGACAACCCGAAGACAATTATCACTCAACTCCACAACTCTGGAGGCAACTTTCATCTTATTGTTTAGGCAGTAAACACATTTCTGCACATTTGGTGCCCTTTTAAATTGTTTTTCAACTGCTGCTCAAACATCCTGAGCACGCCATTGCTGCTCCAATCAGCATTTAGCTGTTTTCAGTGGAAAAATATATGATAAACTGACTCCACGCTGCGTGCGTCGCAGCAGACAGACAGCGTTAGTGACCAGCTAGCGAGCTACTGTGAAGCATTTAGCAGCTAAAGAACCAGATATTTCTCTCAGGATGTGGTGGAGAACAAAAACAGAGATAAAAGAGAGTGAAAACTGTCCGGAACCACGACTCCTAATGGATGCTAATGTTGTTCTGTGTGACTGATTGCCAGTACTCCTGCCGTATCAACTTCATGAGGTGATAATATGTCAGTGTTGTGTTTGCATCTTGTTGAGCTGACCCCCATAAAATCAATTCATGCAGGTTTAATGTGCTTTATTTCACACTATTATTAGAGAGCCAGATGGAAAGAGATTGTGTTACTATGGAGATACAGAAACACCGTCTTACCTCATGCTTGCCTTTCATCCTGCAGATCCTGATGTCGTTCTTGTTCGACTCCCATGTTCTTTTCTATACATAAAAAAAGAGAGAAACACATATTCACTGCCAGTTAGCTACATTTGCATTTCTCTGCACCGGAAAATGACGTTTTCCAGCCAAATGGCGAAGTAATACGTCCACTTAAAGGTTGCGAATGCTATCGCTGTCCGTCCAGAAGGTGCTCACCTTGCTGTAGAACATCTCGTCTCCCGCAACGATGTCCAACTCCACACGGAAAAGGTCATCCCTTCGAGAGAGAAAGGGAGAGATAAGGGTGAGCAGTGGCAGTCCGCCAACACAGCACTATCCACGGCTTAAGGTACAGCCAGATACCGCACTGAGCAAACCATGAACACCAGTCCAGCAGCAGAAGTACAGCTCAGATATTACTGCGTGCTTAGGGCAGCGCAGGTCGATGCAGATTTTCTTTTGGATGAAATCCAGGCCACCAACTTAATACAAACTCGAGTATGAATATTTCCTCCCTGTATTGAATCTGTGCGGTTGAACTGCTAAATAATTCTGTGCGTGCGGCTTTGTAACGCATACATATTAGAGACATCTATTCCTTTAAAGTTGATCAGACCCCTCAGAGATTAGGGAACAGCTTTACAATGTCTTCCAATCCTCCCAATATACATGAGAAATGGAACCCGACTGCATAATGATGTCTCATATTTCCCCTTCCCCTTTTGCCTCCGCTCATTAGACTTGACTTGCTGCATTGAATTTGCTCCCAGGCCCTCAAATTCAGCTTATCGGTCTTATTCAAAAGCCTGAAATTGAATTAATGGATGATTTAATCAAGCCGTTACACTGATGCCTGTACACCCTCACACTCTGCCTACACGTGCTCCGACGCCATGCATGTATGCATGATATCCCAAACACTGCTTTTTCCACCCTCTTAATCCTCTGATAATTCTGCAGTAACCTTGGATGTTCCTGTGAAAATGCCAACTAAATGAGAGTTGGGCTCAGGAGCTGGGAGCTGACGTTTGCATATTGATCAAGGCCTCGGGATCTGCTGGGATGTATCTGAAGCTTCGGGCTCCATCTAAGCAAAGGGGCCCAGCTCTGAAAGGGCTAATCTGTAAATCTGCCATAGCCGTGTTATTGCAGCACTATCGATCCCATCTCTGATCCGGCTCTGCCTCCCATCTGTGCTGCATGTTCTCTTGGTTTCTCCTTTTTTTTTTCTCTCCGACAGAGGGAGGGGCCGCCGCTCCTGCTGCTCCTGTGAGCGTCTACGCCACCTGAGTGTGTGTATCAGTGTGTATTTGCATCTGTTTTTTTTTTGTTTTTTTTCTGAGAGGACTGTGCGTGATGAGAGCAAAGGTAGGCCATCAGGTTACTCCGCTTTTTCCTGAATAATTCATCCTCGCTTCCCGCCGCCGCGTTAAAAGATTCCCCACTCTTGCTCGACCCCCTCGCGGAGCGGGACGACGACTAAGTGGCGTAGAAGTGCGAAAATCACCCAACACTCGCTCGCCGCGTCCCTGCTTAACAGGTCAGAGTTTAAGCGTTCTTCAAACAGTGGAGTGGGCCAGAGTGTGAGGCGTAATCTCATCCAGGCTGCTTCAGCGTTGTCTCAGCATTAACATAATGAATACAGCACCGGGCCTCCTAGTCAGAGTGGCTGGCAGCCAGCACTGTTGACTCTGATAGTGCAGAGGAGGGGGAATTATTTATGCCGCTGCTTCTCCTTCTCTCTCCATCTCCTCTCCTGCCTTCCAGGTTGTTTGAATGATGCAAAGCCTGTGGCCTGTGTGTTTTTTCTTTGTTTATACGTGTGTTAGTGGATTTAATGTGTGCTACAGTTGGTAGAAGGTTACGATTCAGGGCACAGACTAACGTGAACAGTGTAAAGATGTCATTGTTCGTTCTGTTGCAGGATGTGCGCGCAGCCTTGAACGGGCTCGACTCTTTTTATGTGGTCGTAACTGTGTAAAAAATCTGCTCCTAGAACCAACAAATAGAAAGTCTCGGATTCCCTGCTCTTCGCGTGGCCTCGTGTGTGGATATGTGCGTCGGATTTACGCGTGCCCGAGCTGTTATTTTGTAGACGCCTCCGACCCCTCTTTGTGACCTGGCTAATGCAAAGTCAACAAAGAATCAAGAGAAACCGTCAACATTTCCTGCGTTCCAGACCCGACCAGCTCGTGAACTTTCTCCCCGTGCCCCGCCAAAACAGCCGCAGACTCAAGGTCACGACATCTTAATCCACCGAGTTCTCCTATTTTTCGTTTGAGTTCTCCCAGTGTGAGCAGCGCTGAGCTGCTGGATGAAACTGGGATGGAAAAATTTGGAGCTGACCACCTTACTTTACGTTACCCTGACATTTGTGCTGACTGAGGCAGAGAACTCTGCGGCATGTCTCCGCGCGAGTTCGCATGTAACTGGGTGTCTGCGAATGTGTAACTGAGCAAGTAGCCGTGTCCCAGTTTGATGTGACACACTAAATTCGAAGAAGTGAAAATGCAATGTTCTCCAGACTTAAAAGTGGGCGTAGTGAAATCCAGAACTTCTCACTTGATGCGCCGAGAGAGCAACGTTTTGTTCAAAGACCTGCTTCAGGCACTAAACTCTAAACAGTGCTTAAAAACAACTGCATGCTTTAGCTTCAGGCTGCGACAACCAATCAAAAAGAGAGTTAATCACAAACACCATGGACAACAACTAACTTTATAATTGATAAAATACATAAAATGAGACATGAGTGTTTAAAAATAAGTAGCAACCTGAAATTAGAAAACCTTATCAACCTACCTTTCAACAAAAGAAGTTTGATTAGGAGATTACATTTGTAATCTTATTCCCAACTTCTCAAACGCTTTATTTATACCATATATATCTAGAATAGATTCTGAGGTTGTTTGTCTTTTCAGTGTGATGAAGATCATCAGCAACTATTCTGTCAATTCTATAGAAAACATGTAAAGAAAATATTGCAAAGTTATGTTTCCACCTGTGTCTGTTTGTTGGTTGGTTTCGTCAGCAGGTTTACACAAAACCTTCAGAATGGATTTCTAGTCGGAAACTTGGAAACAGGACGGACCTCATTCAGTTGGATCCAGAATTTCCATCTGACTTTCTTTAACGCTGAGATATAGGGGGGTTTTTCAACATTTCGTTAACGTCTCAGAGAACACTGCATGGATCCTGATGGACGTATTTAGGTGTGTGGTACCTATGAGGGAGCACAATGTGATGCGGATCCAAATAGAGATCTTGATCGAACGTATTTAAATATGTTTGATATCGGGATTAGACTTGATTGAATGAAAGGGGACTTTGGGGCCTTGGCGGAGGTATGTGCTCTACTGAGTGGCTATCTAGTTTACAAGATATGTCAAAAAAAAAAGGGCTCTGGAAAATAGTTCTTTCATTGTCATATGTTGTTGTACTTTTAGTTTACTTGTAAGAATATGTTTTAGGTCTGAAATGGTCTAATCAGTAACCCACATCAGTTTAATTAACCTCTTCTGTGACATCTTATCGGCTTATTTTGTGTTTATTTTGATTCATTTCAATTTTGGAAATCCACCTGTGACTCCCGATGCCCGCCAGCTCGGCTCCTCACGCTGACCAAATGCCAAATGCTTTATGGATCAATCAGAAAAAAAAAAAACAGTGAATCATTAGCTGCAGTCCAACATTTAAAACAGCAGCTTTCCAATAGTGCAGTTTAAATTTCATCATTAGCATTTGTTTAATTGGCAAAGTGTACAAAGTGTTGTACACTGACTGCCAAATGGTATCCTGTGAGGATTAGTCCTGAGCGTACACTTTATAGTACGACCATACAGCGTGGAAACGGCGTCTATATCATGCGTCCACGTGGGTGTCTTCACCTGTGTGTTTGTGTCCTCGTCTGCACGCTAAACTTTCCCTGCCGAAGCAGCCTGCCAGCTTTAACTCCCGAGCTCCCGGTCGTTGCCACAGCCGAGCGTCTCCCCGTCCGTCTGCCATGAGGCATTTGACCTCGCCGTGACCGTCTTGTGACCCACGGCAACCTCTGAGGTCGCTGTTTGCGGGCTAATAAACCGAGTCACCTCCGAACCTGGCAGCCGGTCGACACACTTTCCCTTTTTCTACAAAACGTAAACGCACGCGCGGACCCAGATGGCAAAAAGACCTCTTCGGTTTTATCACAATCGGAACAGTTAATAAGGAGTTGGCTTCGTTCCTTTCGGTCGTCCTGTCAATAGGTAAACACTCGCCAATCGGTCTGTATTTGCGTGGATTAGACCTTTGGATGTGACTGAGGGCTGAAGACCACAGGACCACAGCTGCTCATCTTGACAGCAATGAAATGGGGCTTAACACAGCGAGGCGCTTTACTCCACCTGTCACCAGCCAAACACGTAGTTTACTTTCATTTAGCGGGGACGGGAAGAGGACAGGGAGAGGTAGCTGTTCTCAGCAGGTGCTCGGGGCAGGGATTTAGCAGCGCTTGCAGTCTGAGGAGCAGCTACGCTAATGGTGACAGGATTTGGGGATGAGTGAGGCGTCTTATCGGGCCGTGCACTCTGTGGAAGCTTTTGGCAGTCATGCCCGCCACCACACAGGTACTTATTTGTGCTTTAAACATTTAAAAACTCTGCCTCCCTGCTGGGCTGTCTGGGGCTCACACAAGAATTTGCACATGGGTCTGTTTAGGCTGATCATTCTCCGTCAGTAAGCTGCAAACACTAATAGCCTCTTACAAAAAAAGATATATAAATAAAGTCTTAAACACTTTTTCTCCGAATCTCTCACGATGCCATCAACCTTCCCCGCCTCTCTCGTCTCTCTGCCTGTCATTCTAGCATTTCATTATCGTCCGGCTGGCTGATACATTCATCTCGGGTTACCTCCGCTCTTCTGTAAGAATTTCTGAAGCTGTAAATTGAAATTAATGTCTCTCAGAAGCGTCTCGGCTCCGGTTATACTTAAAGCAGAGTGCAGCAGCCGTACAGTAGTTGTCTGTGGGCAGCTTTATCCGACTGTGTGCTTATAGACCCTCACAGCGCAGACAGAACGGCTGGAACCGTGTTACATAGTTTTGATATATTTACTACCTAGCTCTCAGTAGTGAGGTTAGACCAGCTGGAGGCCGGGGACTGGGTCATTTCCTGGACCACAGTGGCGTCTCTCATTGGAAACCACTTCAATCTTCCTTCAGGCTGCCACTACTGCAAATAACTCGCGCCATATGTGGGAACTGACTGTGTGTCTTGTTTTTTTTCTTCTCTTTTTTTATGTGTGTGTGTTTCAAGCTAAATGATTTTTTGGACAACTCGGGCTGTAAATCTTGACGTGAATGTTTTTTGTTAGCTCAGTCTGTTTCAGGTCGGCTCCTGAACGGCCCGAGGGGGAGCGGCAGATGTAGCTTTGCAGTCTAAACCTGGTGCAGCTGAGCGGGCCGTCCTCGTCTGGCCCTCCTGACCATGAGCGCTACTGTCTGTCCACGATCAGCACATTCACAAGGCCGACAGACATAAAAGGGGAACCAGCATCATATGGAGCAAATAGAAAACATCTACCCTGCCAAATATCTGCCTTCAAATGAAGCTGCAGTGACAGATTTAGTAGCGAAATCTTGTCCCTGCAGGGATCTAACTACAGTTAGCACAAGTTGGGGATTAGAGCCTTTAAATATCTTAGTTATAGCAGTTTAATTATAAAAGAAGAGGTTTTTTTTCATCTTTTAATGATGTAATGTTTGTTAAAATGCTGGGATTTTGCAGAGACATCACTTCACATAAAGTTAGTTGACTCTCTCACAGGAGCAAAGTAAATCTGCTAACTGGGACATGTGAGAGTCCAAACCAGAGGAAGATATGGTAGCTAAGAAATGTTGTTATATAACTTTACTCTGTCGTGGTATAACTGCTTTGTTAAAGAGGTGTTTTCTATAGACGGCTCTGTATGAGACGGTTTAAATACGTTACATCTCTCCAATAAACTGCACAGGCTAAACTTGTCCCGTTAGCTACCTGACAGTTACCGTAGGTTAAATAAAGTATGGAAAGATTTGAATAAATAGACCTGTCAGTATCCACTACTCAAACAAACATCTAGCTGTCCCTATTCTGTGATGATGCCGCTTTCTGGTGTAAGCGAGGCTTCACCCCTTGATTTTGTTCCCATTTGTTTTGTTCACAGTGACGAGGTGAATGCAAAGTGACGTGCTCAAATCTGTGGATGTTTTTTGGCTATAAACTGGACGCAGGGTCATAGTATTGGCGTATTCAAGCCCCGGCACATAGGTACAGCTACAGCTCAGAACCTGAGGACGCGTCGTGGTAGCAACTTGTCAATGACGTGCTCTAAAAACATCCCCTCTTTTTTCTCTAATTGCGACCATAATTTACTAAATGAACATCATCTTGCATTGAAGAAGGCTTGAATCTGACAATTGCGACCGTAAACTCCTTAAAGGACTGTTTAGTGAGGTAATAAATCAAGTGAGAAGTAGGGACATTTTCTCATACGCTTACATGCTATCAGACTTCTTTTCCGAAACCAGACACTTCCACATTTGCTTCACTTCTCAGACCCGGCAGCTCCATCCTGCCATAACCCATAAATTCATCAAGGAACATGTTCCTCACTTCTCTACAGCAGCGCTGGTGGTAAGTTCTGTTAGTAGATGTAGGTTTGAGGCTCAGACACTGTAACTCCTAAAATAATGTCCAATGTTGCTTGGCAACAAATGTAGTGATAACCGACAATCCCACAGATATTAAAGCTTTAAAAAAGAGCTATATTTGTGCCTGTATATGATGCAAGCAAACAAAGACATTTCAAAGGTCCCAGATGTCTCAAAGCATATTCTAACTGGAGATAAAGACAAACATGAATAGCTTTTACTATTAGTTCACCTTACTATAAATTATACTGCTACCACTTTCAGTTCATCGGTGTGTTTGGGTGCTGTACCTGGCGCCGATGTAGAGCGTCCGATTGACCTGGAGGATCCTCTGGATGTGCAGAGGCTCTTGTCTCAGCCACGTTCGGTGGGGACGGCCCAGGAACACTGGGTGTCTTCTCACCACTGTCAGTGAAACGAGAGGCAGAAACACACAGTGGCTCATCCCACAACTGACATCCGTCTTTGACTAAAGCACATGAAAGTGGTTTTGCGTTAGTTTGTTTTGACAGTTCGAAAAGTAGTAACAAGTATCCGAGGTGATGCAGAGGCAATGTTCGCGACCTGCTTTTGAAAAACAGCCGCGGTGTGCACACAGAGACGCGGAGCGGAGCGCGATCTGAGCTAGAGGAGACGGATATTCTTCTGAAAATAAAGGATGCGTGAACTCTGACTATGCGTGTCAATGTTTTTTCATGTCCCGTCAACTTATTTAGGTAATTTCCAAAAGAATGACACACAGAGACAGGTGACGTTTTAAAAACATCACAAAAGGGTAAAAAAGAAAATGTTCAAAGTGTGTCAGAGGAGGAGGAAGAGTTCTGTACATCAAGACAGGGAAACCTTCAGGGAGAGGGGGATTAAAGTAGAGCAGCGTTTTCAGCATGTCTTGTGCACAGAGAGACAATTACAGTGAGGAGAGAATCAGGAATAAAAAAAGTTCCATAGAAATCAGATGGATCGCTATGAAAAACCGGTTTGTCTGTCTGTCTTTGACCTTGACTTTGATGATGAGTATTTTCGTCTGCCATCCTTTGATCCTCTCTCTGCTCCTCTATCATTACTTCTTCATATCCCGACCTATAGTCAGCTCATCTGTTCTTCTTCACCTTTATTATTATTTTTTTTTGCTTCTGCCTCATTTCTATCCTGTAATTTGTTTCCTATTGTATCTGTGTCACTCCATCCCGGCACCCACTGTGAATCACTCTACCTCTGTCCACCTCCACGCTTCCCTCTATTTGTCTCGTCCGTCTCTCCAGATGAACCTGCGCCTTCCACAATCATTTCTACCTGTTGTAAACCGCAGCCGCTACCGGTGTGGCTCTCAGTATCCCGACAAGCTCTGTACTCCGCTGTTTGGTATTGATAGCCTGAGAAGGGTCTGGACTCAGCTGGGAAACCATCAATCAATATTATTGAACTGCAATCAATCAAGGTCTGGTCTGAGCTGGAGACTGTCAGGCTGATATGGAGACTCGAAGTCTGAGTGTGCAAGCCTCTCTTGAGGGTCGGAGTGTGTGTGTGTGTGTGTGTGTGTGTGTGTGTAAGTCGTGAGTCCGAGAGCCCCGTCCTTCACTCCGCGACCCCACACCTCCTGACCTGGACACCACTCAACACCCTACGTGTCTGACCGCAACGGGCCACACTTTGACCCTCCCCCCACCACAATTCAACGCTCACACCTCACACGTGACGACCTGGGAGAGAGGCATGCGGGGGGGCGCAGGCGGCTCGAAGGCGAGAAAAGTCAGGAGGTCAGTTACCTTCGGTGGGAATGAAGTTGAGGGGCCCCGGCTCCTCTGGGAACGCCGAGCTGGCCGATCGGAGCAGGCAACACAGCAGGAAGAAGGAAGGAGGGGCCATGGTCGTCATAGCAACACGACGGCGGACTCTGTGGAAATTTTCAGAAAAACAAAAGAGAGGAGAGAAAAAAAGGGAGTGAGTGGTTGCTGCTAAATGAGGCGGAGGAGCGAGACACAAAAACACATGCGCGGACGGGAACATTCGCTCGCTCGGCCTCCGACGGACTGACTTTTCCTGACTGAGCTCAATCTTTGTATTTGCACAGCAACTCTGTCGCATCGCCCTGATGTGAGGGGAGATAAAGTAGCCTGCTCAGGAGTGAGGGATTAAGTCACCCACTGAGGGGGAAGTGTCCAGTCAGCTCTGATTGCGGCCGGATCATCGTGAGGCGCACCACGACCACTTCAAACAACTCGTCACTTATGAGGCATTTGAGAGGAATGAGAAGGAGGCAAAGGGGCGACATCTCGGGCAGGACAGAGGCCGACACACAGCCTATAGATGAATGGAAAATCTGCCTCAATAATGCTCCAGACATCAAACATTACCCAGCATTAGACAGGCACAGAGAGGGAGAAAAGTGGTGGTGTACTAAATTAAATGCTCGCCAGCGATGGAAATCACCTCTCCGACGGCGCAGCTAAACAGTCGGTATTTTTCATCAGAGGCATATGCAGGTCTCGGATGTGATTCATGTGGAAATACAAATGATACCCAAATTAAGTTACCCTCCGCGATCCATCTAGAAAAATGCACCAAAGCTTGAAATGCACTCCGCCTGGCAGGGGACAAGCCGACAGAATTGCTATTGATGTTGGCCGCAAACCTCAGACTGGCCGCTAACTCTGCGTGCTGTTACTGCAATTTAGCCGTTTCGATGTGTGAGCGGTAGAATTCGACGTGAATCCAACAGGCATTTTTTTCTTTTTTTTTTTTAGTCAAGTTGTTATTATCTTGAGCTCTGATTGATGTGTAATCATGCATCACATTTTCCCTCTCCGCACGGACCTGGCACGGAGCTGCGTTTTCCTCAAAATTTCACGAACACGCCGTAATTTGCCCCACAACTCCACTTTCAGCTCGTCATCTTAATGCCGAATGCGTCAGCGAGTAATTTGTTTTGAAAATCCGGTGGAGAGGCCTTCCATCGCCGCCGCCGCACACACAGAACGTGTCATGCAACATCTGAAATTTGAATACTCCAGGTTGTATTTCTTTATGCAAACCTCCACGGCATTTTACTGTGGTCGCGGATGAACAATGTGCCAGGCAATGCAAAAACAAAACACTTGGCTGAACGTACGCTATTCACAATGCACTCCTCCTTCCTGTGTCGGTTGTAATCGCTCTAACACTCTCTTCATGTCTTCTTCAGTTTAGTTCAAGTCAGCTGAACTGCATTGTGAGTTTAGGCGCTTTACCGGCCAAGATTACATTTTTTTATTTATTAAATTACATACACTAAAACCAAAAGCATGTGGACACCCTAACAGTACATGTTAAAGCTGTTAAAGCTGAACTTGTCTTTCCATAGCCACCGGCATTAATGTGCTGCTGTGACAGCCTGCACTTTCTGGAAAGGCTTTCCACAAGAACCTGGCTGTAGGGATTAGTTCCCATATGGGCGACAGGAACATGACTGAGTTTGGTCAACGATGTTTGTTGCTCCAGTTTATACGAAAGCCGTTGAAGGGGGGTCGAGGTCGCAGCTCTGAGCAGGCCAACAAAGGATTTTCATTGACCTTTTCTCAAAGTTAACAAAAAGTTAGTCAGCACAATATTGTGTTATATATCGTTCTATGCTGGGGCAACACTAGGTTGAGTTATCTTCACTGATGTGCATGAATGAGCATGAAAAGCGCCGTTACAAATCCAGTGGCGGGCGATATTGTACCGCCTAATGAAGGCTCTCAGTCGGAAGCACAGCCTCTGATTGGTCGACAGACACAGCCCAAGGCATCACGGAACAGCCGGCGGACAGCTAACTGCCATGCTGACAAGGTCGACAAAAACAGTTGTCAACAGAGAAAAATAAATAATTACAAAGGACAGTCAGCGTTGGATTTATGATTGCGGATTTATTTTGGAATCAAAAGTCTCAAAAAAGACACTGCGATTCAAGGACGGATCACAGAGCAGCTGAGAGGGACAGGATCGCACCGGAGGCCTCACTAGATTGACGATTCAGACCAGAAATGTAGCTCTAACCTGCAGCTTTCCAGAGATATGTAGTTTGCCATAAATTACATGTTTTGATGCTTATATGACAGAATGTCGACGACGAGATCAGGTGGTAACATGTTTGTTGACAAAGCAAATGTAAATTAGCACTGAATAATCAGTTGACAGAGGTTTAGTTTATTT
Organism: Lagodon rhomboides; assembly: GCA_039737535.1. Lineage (NCBI taxonomy): Eukaryota > Metazoa > Chordata > Actinopteri > Spariformes > Sparidae > Lagodon > Lagodon rhomboides. Next base: position 12,394,696 of record CM077789.1, on the reverse strand, counting down.
TTGGGACTTTAAATTTTAATTATGTGTAATCTGTGTGAACTAAGGTTTGATCTCGCAGTCTAAGGTTTGTTTATGTAGTCTTGCTTCGAGATAAGGACCCTGTTGCCATACTGTGGAAGTAACACAGTAAAGCATTGTAATTAGGTACGATAATTAATTGGTTTATCATAATCTTAATTAAAAATGAAGGAAAGTACACAATCAAGTTCAACGGAAAATAAAAACAAGGAATAAAGTGCAGCAACTGAGTATACCGGCATGCTGTATGTTCTCAATGTAGTTATGTGCAAACAGTTTTTCCTCTCTCTCTCTCTGTCTTACTCACTCTCTCCCCCGAAGGGAACAAACAGCCATTGTGCAGCCCATCTCTTTAATGGAGTCCCAGACATAACCTTATCTGGACACATAATCTTTATGGGACATTTCTCAAATTCCCTGCTCTGACATCAGAATAAAAGTGGGAGGCATGCTAATTACTCAACACCCACAAGGCAAATTACCCCGAGGTGAAGGGGAAAGAGTCACCGGGAGAAGAAAGGAGGTCACGGGGTAAAGAGAGAGAGAGAGAGATTGTGCGCGAGATACGTGGACGACGTTAAGAGAGAGGGCGAGAAGATGAGAAGTCAGGAAGTCAGTATATCCTATCAGAGATTCTATTGTTTCTGCTATTAATAATGTATGAATAAATGTCAGGCGGTACGCATTCGATTAGTATAATTAGACACCGAGGGCTATACAATTTCATGGGACAGCAGAATAAGTAGATACAGCGCACAAGTATAAAAGCTGGTGTGTGTATGTGTGTGTGTGTGTGTGTGTGTGTGCGAGCATCACCGTAATTATGACAAATGGCTGCAGCCGAGTCCATTCAGAAGCCTCGCTGCGTGGCACAAGCTTGTACAGTAGTACACCACGATCGCTGGACAAGAAGCGCTGCAAGTCGCGTTAACATGTTACCGTTTGTAGGAGACGTTAATCCAAAACATTTAACCCCGGGGTGCTATAACGCTCCGTGTTTCCAAACCGAAATGACACTGGATGTGACTGAAGTCGTATCAAAGCCGGCACACTGTGCGGGCTCCCTGGATTCAAGAAACGTCAAAAAAACGACACTGTCAAGAACAAATTATTGTGTCAGCTCTTTCACCGGGGGGGAACTATTGTTTCCAGTGTTGTGACAAACATATTCAAGGATTGAGCTTGATTCCAGGCACCATCCCAGCAGTCTTATTTCGATGCCAAGTTAATACAGATGGCAAGTGACACCAGTGGAGGGAAAATGCTAACGATAGCTGATTAAGTGAAACTTCAGTGCGAGCTTTGAAGGTCCCGTATCATATTTATTTTCCTGTCAGATTTTCAGCAACAGTACTTCGATTTTGGGTGTCTCAAACTATCCAGTGCTGCAGAACCTCTACTCACCCCTCTGAATGTTTTAGCTGCTGTGCCTTTAGGCTCCCATCTGAAAGGCCTAGTCTGCTCTGATTAGTCATGTATCGAAGGCCTGAGCAGGCACCATCCATCCTGTTTCCACATGAGATCTGCTGGTGTTTTTGCAACCACTGACATGTTGGGAACAGTGGCTAAGAGTGGTGATGGTATAGTTGTGACATCACAACTTTATGGAATTCGTGACGGCTCATATAAAGGCCTTGTTTCTGCAAATGGGCATTGTTCCGTGGATTGATTGTTTTAAAGGAGATCTATTATGTTCTATTATATTTTTCCTTTCTTTCAGTGTTTTCTATAGGTTCTTGTGCATGTAAAAGATCTTGATAGTTATAAATGTCAGAGTCCAAACCCACAGACGCTCCTCTCTCCCACCGAAAAAAACCCTGCTCCTGAAACGCCTTGTCAGTAGTCCCACCTTTAATTCCTTGGACTCTGTGACATCACACTAAGTCATCATATCACACAGTTTCGTGTTTTGTACATTTGCGTGCTCTGCCGTTGTTAGCGGTGCTGGCTCAGGCATGTGTGAGCTGACCAGTCAGAGCAGACTGAGTAATCAGGAGGGGGGCCTTAAAGAGACAGGAGCTAAAACAGCACTGAGAAAACTCATGTTTATTGAGCACTAAAGCTTGTAAACCTATTCTAGTAGTAACACAAAATGAAATGAAAATGAGCAAAATATGTCTCCTTTAATTCATCCACATTATTACTATAACGCCTTGACTTGCTTCATAATGAAAAAGATACATGGATTTTACTTCCCCAACCACTCTGACTAGTTTTTGTTTCCTCCTAATGAAACAGGACTCCTGAACTAACCACCACGCTCCATTCGCCTCAACAGGATTTACACAGACGTGTTAATTTGTCTGTTTCCACAGCCCCAGATCAATTTGATTGTGGGTGTTTAGGCAGGTAATTTCCTAAACAAAGCCATTACAAGATCATTTAGCTGCCGAAAAAGGTGGGAGGGAGTTGGGTGTGGAGGGTGCTGCGTCTCCCTGGACCCCATCGACGCCCACCTCAGAATGATCTCCGCTGTGGCCAACATGCATGACTTAGATAACAAATCATCGGACAATCAATGGTGTCTAGTGTCTTTAATAAAGCCCTAATGAGGACTGATGCTGTTCTGATACTGAGTCACCTCACAGAGGCTTAAAAGAGAAGAAGAAGCGGTTTGAAGGCGGCGAAGAGATGAGAGGAATTGAACGCTGGTTATACAGAGATAGTGACCCTCTGCTGCTGAGGTTCGGATACTTTGCATGCAAATAGAACACCTCGTCCTCAAGCGAAGGCGCTAATATGCTCTGAAAGGCTTTTGTCACTTATTAGTTTGCCACAGCTCTCGCTTTCTTTCCCCTCAGTCTCTCTACCTTTTCTGTTTCACCATCTTGTTACGCCTTGGATCCGTCTCTCGCTCGCCCCAGTCTTGTTGATGTGTACGCTCTCAGTGTGTTTTCATTACACAGCCTATGAGGTAGTTGCACTAAAAAAATTGGACGGTTGAAAAGAAAAACCAAGATTATGCATGTCCTAGATATATGGAGAATGGTAATGAAACAGAGCAGCATTAATGGGGACGCTGTGGTGGTTGGGGTATTTGTGATTAAAATATTTAACAGAGGGGCTGTCAAGTATTATATAGAGGTAAAGCAATAGTTTGATATAATCCCTTTTCACACTGGTCGTCCTGATTCAAAAAGCCTGCATAGAGGGAAGAATGAATTCAAACATGGTCTATATCCACTCAAATCCTTTTATCAGCGTTCTACAAGGCAAATTGTATTTAATGTTCACCCAAAAATGATGATGCCTCTATAGAATTTGCAGGTTTTGCACATATTAAAGCTGAACGAATCAGTATTTTTAGATCAACAATGGATCGCATTACAACTGGTATGTGAAAGGAGACAGTCTGCACAATAAACCCACAGAGATCTATCATGCACTTTACGCTCCATAGTGAGTGTTTCACCCTCTTTCTGCTCATTGTTCAGATGTTTGGCTGCACCTTCACTGTCCTGGTCCACTCTCGCTGCTCTCATGGAACATTTAGAGGCTTGAGAGGCAGATATTCATAAAACAGAGCTATTATTAGACTAAGCATTTGACTTAAATTCACCAGATGTCCCAAAACACAACTCCAAATAAATGCTAATGTTGCTGTTTGTCTGCTGGAGACAACAAGTTTTCCATATCAACTGCATGTCGGTGTCGTTTTCGCGGCTTGTTGCGCTCCCAATTTAATCAATTAAACAGCTTGTTGGCATTGTGTCTGTGATTGATCGTAGTTACACAATGATCCGTACGGCGTTTGAAATATTCTCTCAGGCATTGTTTGTCCTTGTGGAAGCTTTATTGGCAGTAGAAGATGACATAGTAGTGTGAGTGATCGTCTTGATTCAATTCAATTCAAGTTTCCAATAAAGCTCCGTGAAAAGAGATAATACTGGACGGGAGCCAACAACAACCTGAAGGGTTTCAAGCTCTAACAACCTCTGTTTTTTTTAGGGAGACACACTAAAACCACCGATAGACATTGAACTTGATCCAAACACTTAATAACTTTTTAAGAGGAATTAATGTTCAAAGAAATACTACTTTGCCCAAGGCGCACGGGGCTGAGCTCCGCTTTTATTGTTCTACATCGCCGAGATGACCTTCAGAGTCGGGTACATGAGACTGTGCAGGTACATGGGAAAGTATTTTAAGTAAGCAGTGGAGGATTTTATGATTGTTCCATTTTCTTTATGTGGATTTAAAGACACCCCATAGATTTCCCAGAGACTGGCCTAATTGTCATATTAGTAAGAGAGGAGAGGCTGCTTTATGGAGTGTGTGGAATCAATGACAGGTGATTGGATCTCCTTCAGTCAGCAATAGCATAAGACACTGTGCTCGGCAGGGATGTGAGGAGGAAAGAGAATGAAAAAATAAGATGTGAAAAAGAAGGCTGGGAGGCAGGATTTAAGGCAAAGATGGGAATGAACTGAGTGGCTATAAAAAGAAAAAAAAGACATTTGAGAATGGAGAGAGGACATGGCAGGGAAATGACAGAAATAATGCACCGCATGGAGTGATGAAGAAAAACAGAGGTGAAAGAGAGACAAGCGAGGCATTCAAACAGAGAGAGGGGGAGTCACACCGGACATAAAGAGAGCGAAGCCAAAGAATGTCCGGAATGGGAGAAACAGAAAGACAAAGAAACAGAGGAGAGGAAGAGCGGAGAGCCAATGGTACATTTGCAATGCCAGATTTATCTCCGTAGTGAGCCAAGAGGACCTTGTGGGAAGAACCTCCTGGCTCTCTGTTGGCCTGGTTTGCAGCTTATCTAAAGGGATGACATTTTTCTATTTCTCTTTATGTGTAAAAAACGGTGTCCCCCAGGGGTCAAGACTTGGAACATTGATGTTCAGTCTGTACATGTTGCCTCTAGAGGTCATAAATCCTATACATAAAACATAACTATGCTGATGACACACAGTACATACCTATCATGCAGTGCACATAAAGTAGCTGTCCTTGTCTCCTGGAAACCTCAACCCTCTTAAGTCACTGGTTGAATGCATCTAAAACGGAAAGAACTTGATGCCCCACAACTTCCTGCAACCCAACAAAGACAAACCAAATTGTTGTTATTGCTGCTGAGCCTCCGTGGCAGGAAATGTGTTCTGATTAGCCTCATTCTCTGTGGAGGTACAGTACCGCAAAGGTCATAAATCATAAGTCCTTCCTAACAATACGTATGGAGTAAAAGGCTTCCCCACTGATGCAGGCAAAACTGCAAACAGTTTTGACAATTTGTCGAACACGTCGGTGTACTGTGTTGCAGTTATGTCTACTGAAGTTAGCATGCTAACCACCTAGCCCTGTGCCCGAGCAAGCCTTTCTCCTGGCGGTCCATAGCTCCTGCAATAGCAGTGCTAAGACTCCCCGCAGTAGTCCAGCAAGCTGCATAGCTAACTTAACCAATGAGCTAATGGCAGCTACAGTCAGAACAGAATACAGTTAGCAGCACAGTTAGCAGCAGTTAGCAGTTATAAAGCCTTTTGTGGCTCCAACTTATTCAAAGTGTCACTGCCCGTGTTGTCAGATAGAAAGAACGCGTTTCATCACATCACACCTGTGACTCGTCACAGATCTCCAGCTCTCATTCCAGGCTTGATTACAACATTTAACTTGTTGTCTTTAAGGCCCTACACGCCCTCGTTCATGGCATATGCGTACATCCTTCGTCATCTGGCGCAGTCCCTCCGGTTGTTCCAAGGGCACAATGAAAAGTTAACAAAGCAGGTTTTTAGCTGCTGAGAGATTGTGCCACATTTCATTAGATTGGTTTCCACATTAACATTGTTAAAAAGCAGACTGAGAACATTTGTTCTCCCCCGGTGCATTTGATTAGTTTTGCTGTGTTTGTGTATAAAAACTGCATCTGATTGCTCCCGTTGTTTGTACGTTGTATCTCCCCTACAGAAAAATATCCTATATGAATAAAGATTTGCTTTGCTCTCCTGATTTTACCGCCTAAATCCGCTCTGCCGATGCCAGACTCCTCTTAACCTCTTCCCGAACTCCCAGACATAGATGTACATATACATGAGCGCATGCACTATAAACTCTCCACTCAACAAAACAGCTAACACACACATCTCCTCTGGGCTTTGTGCCTTCACTTAAGCCAAACCACAGTCTTCCCCCTCTATCTCTCTCAGGCCTAATGCGAAAACGATGTAGGAATTCCCTCCACTAGAGCGAAATGCACAGATAATTTTCCTTCCCTTTGCTTTGAGACTTGAGTGACCTCAGGTCTGTTTACTCGATATTTGCATCGCCCCGAAATCTTGGAGCCTCAATAACATCGCACGTATTTAAAGAGAGAGAGAGGGGAGGGAGAGCGGAGAAGGTCGAGAGAGAGAGAAAGAGATGGGGGAGCGCGCAGTAAATGAAAAATGAAGAGTGACCTTTGAGCACAGAAACAATTTTCCCATGCACGGAGAAACAGCATGGATTTATGTAGGGGGAGATATGTGCAGCACGCGCAGTCAGACAAAACACATCTATAACACTCGTCTTTTATCAGAATCAGACCGTGAGAACGCGTCCTCCGTCTCTGCTACCTGACAGCGAGGACATCCGTTAGTACGGTATCTTCTTTACACAGCACCATGTGTCTAATAGATATATAATTTCAGGGGATTTAAAGGTTGGTGCCGGAATAAGATAATCTCTGACTCTTTCTCTCTGCAGTGCGTGTGCTCCCATTAACAGGCCCGACTAAAGAGCGCAGGATGACAGAGCAGTAATGTAATACCTGTAATAGCTTATTGTTGATGAATGGATATCTTTTGGTATTACTGGAGCTCTCGCCGGAGTTGTGTCACTATCATTAACCTTCCCAGTCCTCAAAATTACAGCTGCCGAGACGCCAGGAGACAGGGGAGCAGTAGTCGAGATCTAGACGGCGCACGACAAAAGATTTTCGCAGCGCTGCCCGACAACGTCTGCGAGAATCTGCAGGTTAATTGTAGGTCTGCGTTTCCGGAGGAAGACTCTACAAGAAGGAGTGCTGAGATAAATCTTTTATTCTCTGTAACCGCACATATCTTTTATTTCTCTACTCTCCATGTTACTTCTTTCATTTTTTTTTTTAGGCTTCAGCATGCCTCACCAGACAGGGAGAAAAACATCAAGTCACATCACAACACTGGAGATAGTCCTGACCTTTGGCTTCCCACCAGTTTACAACCATCATTAGCAGGGCAGGGATCAGGGGGGTAAGGCCATAAATCAAACTCAAACCATCCATGTAGGGGGAACCCGGCTACACTGCAGTAGAAATAAAAAGAAAACACACTCCGAGACTGACAGGAGGCTAAAAGCAACTCCATCCATCATTGGCTGGAAGCTCCATAAAGCCAGTAAAGGAAAACACACAAGGCGATAATCTCCAGCATGGTTATAAATAATACAGAAACCTTGCTAATGGCAATAAAAGCTCCTGCAGCATGACAGAAACCCTCTTGATGTGATTATTCTGCTAAAATTTCCCCAAGGACATGTATTATCTTGCATAAATACTCAGGAGTAACTCAATAGGGCAACATGTTCCCATCCGGAGACTGTTTGCCCTTTTTGCTCGAGAATCAGGAGGAAAGGTGGATTTATTGTAATGGCAACAAGTGACTGTCAGTGAGGCCGCGAGGTTGGGTGGCGGGCAGAAATAGAACATTTGGGGGGAAAGTGGAGGGCAATGAAAAATGAAAACAGACTCCTCAGGCCTTTTTGCTTTTTTCTCTGCATGATAGTACAACTGCTAACGGTCTGATGAATGGTTCTGCTACTAGAAGGTATTGAAAAAAAACAGGCGGGGAATGCAAATGACCTGCTGATCGTGAGTCATTCGCACAGAGTAAACAACAACAATAAGTGATTCGACTGCAAAGCTGTTTTCACCTTCATATTTTTATCCCGGTTTTCAGCCTTCTTAAAATAATGAGCCCTGATGGGAAAAAAAAAACTGTGATGTATTTAGAGCGGAGTGAATCACCGCTATTAGGGCTGTGATACCAATATGGTGCTGAAGTGGCGAATACATGCTCCAAAAAAAAAAAAAATGTCGTATTTAAAATTGACAGTATGGCTCATTGAGCATCTCACATACATGTCTTGTTAGAAGTCCTACCCCTCTGTGATCGAATGCAGTTGCTCTCCAGCCCAGTCGGCAGGATATAATGATGGCGGTGAACTTTTCTGCAAACCACAGACACAGTCCAAGGTTGACGATCTACCAGAGGTGTTGTATCACATTCACATGATATGCTTGTTAGCCACCTTCCACATCGAGAGGTGGCAAACAAGGCTGCCAAATGGCTGTGCTGCAGTTGGAGTCACACCACTGGATGTTTTCAAGGACGCTTGCGGACATTTCTAGATATTTCTGTGGCGACAAAGCAGGCAGTTTTTTCTAACCAGAGCGTAAGTGCAGTCAATACAAAATTAAACCAAAAAAAACGTACATTCGCAACCTAAAGAAACAGTTTTAACTTATCTGTGGTTTTGCAGTAACACACTGCAACATTTATTCTGGCGATTGGGTGGTGGCTTTCATGTCGACGCAGAAATGTGCCTTCTTGCAGAGAGTTCGATGGAACCATAGATACCCCTCTCATGTTTATATGCTAAACACAAACCAGGAGACAGTTAGCCTAGCGTAGCATAAAAACTGGAAACAGGGGGAACAGCTAGCCTGGCTGTATCCCTAAGGTCATAAATAAAAAATAATAATCAGCCGATGAGCGCCTTTAAAGCGAGCTGAAAGTAACACACTGTGGTTTTTACAGGGTTACATGTGGACCATCTCTTGGCCGGGAGCGCTTTTCTTCCTTAGGTCTTGTCGTCACTGGGAGTTTGCCAGGCAACCGGCAGAGACGTCAGGAAGTCTAGAAACAAACAAGCTAAAACATGTTAATGTATAAGCTTAAGTGGTGCTGGAGGGCACATTCGATGCTGTTTCTTCCTGTTTCCAGCCTTTATGCTTGGGTAAGCTACCCGGCTGCTGGCTGTGGCTTCTATACTGCCTCTGACAGAAGATTAGATATAGTTGGATCTGAAAGTAGTGCAGTAGTGGTAGTCCTTCTCATACGACCCACAGGAAGAAAGCTTATGAGTATATTTCCCCCAAATCTGTAACAGCCTCGAGGAAAAAAAGCCTCTTAAACACCACGCAAAGTGGGTGAACGAGACAATCGCGAGGTCAGATTGCACGATACACAGACACACTCGGATAATACGCGTGCGATGTGTGAAACGGCGGCTTGAAATTGTCTAAGTGTTTCTTTTATGGGGCAGAAAAGAGCCGTCAGGAGAGGCAGAAGGAACACAGAGGTCTGTATACATTTCAGACTTCACAACAGCATCTCTGCATGCTAATGGTGTTTACCTTCCCGTCCTCTATCTTCCCCTCCCTGCACAGTACGTGAAACTCAAATAAAGCCACCGCTCGGCGTCTACTGTCAAGATTGGCCTATTAAATGCAAAGCCGATGCCGTGGCTATATTAGCCGTGGCAAAAAATGAACACGTCGCTCGGCCCTGTCCAGATTTTTTGTATTCACGATGGCAAATCTCGCAGGAAAATCATCTTGTCAAGCTCAACACTGTGAACGCCCCCGTCATAAACAGTATCTAAAAGCAATTTTCTCTCTCCCAGGAGAGGCAGGGAGGCCCGGTATCTCCTCCCAGCGGAAGTCCGGCCAAAAGATAGAAAAGTGCACCTGCAATTTCACACGGGCGATCGCTTGAGCATGCGCCCGGGCTCGCAGACATCCTAGACTCACACACCTCCCTCACCCCGAACCAGCCACCTGCTCGTCCGGCGTGCTCCGATTCAACTCCGCCCGCATCGCTTTCAAATGCGAGTTCACACACTACAGTAAGTCCGGCTTCCCTTCTCCTGCTTTATCTCCCCCGGCTGCTTTGAATGTCACATCTCATGTGGCGTACGGACACACCGCCGCGTCAATCAACAGAGGTCTCCGGTTGACGACTGTGCACACAAGGCAGCTGCGAGCGAAGATGTGTGCCGAGCAGTGGATCCAAACAAACAGAAACGGAAATAAACACACACGTGCACAACACACACACACACACTATCATTGCATTGCAGGCATAACTCCCAGGCCTGGCTGTGTGCAAGTTTGATCCCTCTCACCGTGTCTGAGAGGCATGTTAATCAGCGGAGGAGGCTGCCAGCTCAGCCATATATGTCTCTATCTTTGTTGCTCTCGCTCCCTCTGTCTCTGTCTCCCTGCTTCCATCGGCGCCTTTTTCTCTCCAATCTGTCCTCGCTCTTCGTCAAAAACGCCGTCTCTCCTCTTCTACCTCATTGCATTTATCTCCTTTCCCCTTCTCCCCCTGTTCTCGCGGAAAGCTGTCATCCCATCACAGCAAATCATGTCTTTCTTTTTTTTTTGTCTTTCTACATTTTAATGCACCCCTCCCTCCCTCCCTCCCTCCGTCCCTCCTCCTCCTCCTCCCCATCCTCGAGGTTAGACTGATGGGATTTAAGACACTAAAGACTGGATGGTTTATTTAGAAGTGCTCAGGGAAGATCTCTCACTTTTACCCTGCAGCCTGACATTTCATTGCCCTCTTCTTTCCTCCCCTCTTGCTGTCAGCTCCCACCCCCCTTCCCCTCCGCTGCATCGAGGCTTTGGGATCTGTTTGTGCCCGCGTTAAAGTGGATTTGGTTATGGTGCCTGGATCAGGGTGGGTGGCTGTGGGATGCTGGATGAGTTTCACAGGAAGAGTTCTGAAGAACGAGCTTTGAGAGCTGAAGGGCAGAGAGACAGGAGGACGGTAAAGAGGAGAGTCTTGTGCGAGGAGAGATATAGCGGTTATGTGTTTACGGCGGCGTCCTCCTAAGGAGATTTCCACCCCGAGCACTCAGTCATGAGGTGGGGGAGTGGAGCGAGGCGGTCATCTCTGTGCAGACAGCGATAGCAGTGGTGAGACAGATGACGAGGGAGTGGAGCGAAGACGGGGGGGACAGAAAAGGGGAAATTAGAAGAGATGCAGAACATGAAGAAGTGTGGCGAGCGCGCTGAGTTTAAAGAGAAGAGCACGCCCATTCAGTGGCGCCACATGTGTAGAGTGCCAGCACAAAAGAGGCCTTTTAGCCTTATTAAACAATGGTGCGAGGCCAGGAGACGCAAATTAAAAGAGATGCTGCTTCCTTGACCTGAATAGACCCGGGCAGACGCTCAAAGGCGACGTGTCATGGTTAACAGCTTCTTTTCTTCAATTCACCCCACGAGGCTCTCGGACTCGGCCTCCGTCCGCGCGCCGCACTTAAAAATGAATGCATTCACATGACACACTTCAGAGATAACATCTCGATGGGGGTGTTCTCTGCTCAGTCGCCCAGTAACATCAATTCCTATTTGCATAAAAAACGGGCTCAGGCTCGAGCCTCCTCGCCCAGGATCGTGGGGATGTTCAACAATGTCATTTAGTACCTGGCATCTCACGGAGCGGATCAAATCAATAAAAGCCATTTCCCTCGGAAGTCAATGGCCCCCGCTCTGGTTGTCAAGTTAATTCAATAAAACCAGAGAGGAAACAAGGAGCGTGGAGGAATATGTTGGTGAGCTCTCACTTATGTGACACGGGGAACTAACGCGAAAGACGCCGCGCAGGTAAAGGCATGCGGGAGCGCTCTCGGTATTGATCGCGGCGGCTGGAGTACGATACGTGCTCAAGGATATGTGAGGTTGAAAGGCTGTTCTCTCCCTGTGTTACCTGTCATGAAGTCAGTGGAGAGGAATGGAGCGGCTCATCTGGGCCTTTTAAATCCCACATAGCAAAAACAAGAATGAAACACACAGCTCCATCAGGCCTCCCTCACATCTCCCCATTAAAGCACTGGTATAGTACACAGGGTCTTTGTGCTCCTTCCACTCCGGCAGATTGGTGGCTATACAGACATTATTTGTTCTCTGAATAACAGGGCAAGTGGCTCGTCCATTGATTGGTCTATCTCCGGGCTTTTGAGCAACAGGGTATAACGCCGCAGAGCCAAACAGACAGGAGACTAACCCCCTACTGTGGCTGTTGACAGAGGCTGCCATTAAAAAACACTGAGAAGAGGACAAACAACGAGGCGGCGAGGAAAAATTGCCCGGCTTGGTTTCACCACAATTTGTCCTTCAACGCTCTCATCCTGCTGGAATATGCGCACAAACACTCTAGTTTTTAAGTTTACTCCAAAAAGATAAGACACTTTGGGGAATAGTCCAATTTTTGCAGAAAAAAGGAACATTCCTCCTTTGGATACTCTTACAGAGTTGTATCCTCAATCTGTGACGTTCAATGAGTTCCAGGAGCTGCTTCCTGATGAAGCCGTTTGCATCCGTAAAAAGCGGCTTGGTCCACACTTTGCAGGAGTGACTCCGAACTGCCCTGAGGGAATGCAAATGTGATGCATTCAGAATGTGTAGGTGGACTCACCGAAAGCTGTAGTACAGTAACAAACCCCCTCGAAAACACAACATGGCCCCAGGATGCGCTTCTTTCTGGACAACAGTGGCTCCTGTCAGTGGAGAAACTGGTATCGCTGTAAAGAAACTCAAGTCCCTGCTGTCTGACTGCGACTGACACAAATACAGTAAGAGACAGTCCTGTCAGTGTTTGTTATCGAGGAAGGATTACAATTAAATTTGTTTTTAATGGTTCCATCCTGCCCTCACAGGAAGTTATCTCACGCTGGGTAGAAACAAAACCCCCCCGTGGGGAACTAAGTGAATGGAGCCAAGGCTGTGAGTCACATGGCGGCCATTTTCCTCCAAATCCATAGCTGCTCAGCATGGGAAACTTGAATGCTATGATTTACAGCTGCGGTGTTCAAGTTTTTGTCATTTCACAGCTTCCCAACGGATCATCAACTAAAAAGGATGATGGATAGTTAAAATTTGGAGGCACATTCATCCGTATTTCAAGGTAAAACACCGTATTTGTTAACTCATTAGCCAACGACTCCCTAGCTAACATTACCGTCTGATTACATCGTGTGTTTCACTCTCAGGTTTAGACAAATGTCTCCAACTCGTGTGTTGATATTTCTGAAGTGATTTGCACCTTTCCTAATCATACTGCATCAACAGTTTTGTATCAAACATTAACGTTAGCTAGAATGTGGTTGAATGCTAACATTAGCTGTTGTCTAATGGAAGTTAATCGTTTAAAAACCCTGTTTTTACCTTGAAATAGCGGTTGTCTTTACAGTTACTAACAGTTCAACACACTATACGATGGTACAAATGTCTGATATATACGTGATAATGGCAACAAGTAATCCACAAATTAGTTTGAACCGCATAATGTAGACTATGGGTTCATTTTCAGCTGGTCAGAGAACAGCAGGTAGCAGCAGCTGATGTTCTGTCTCGTTCCCGCCTGAACATATTCTACGAGTGCCGTGACGTGACATTTAACATCTATGTTTTTGTCAGGCTGATGATTTATCTGCTGTCAAACTGTTAAATAAAATAATTCACTCTGGTGCTAAACTGTTGATGCTTTGCCACACTGTCTGTCTGCGGCCAGTTATCTGCGGCGATAGGAAAAGGAAAACCACAGAAAATAAAACAAATTACAAAGTGGCAGCTGTTCAGTTCAGAAGGATTTGTCCAAGTAAAGCCTCGCACAAAGAGATTATTTTAAAAAAATGAATAAGTAAAACGTACCGTCCGATCATTGTTAACACTGTGAGAAGTACCCCTAAAGATTTTGGCACGCATGAATGTAGGGAGCATGTGTTGCTCTGTTAGTGCACATGGCAATTAGAAGTGATGGAATGCTCCGGGCCTGGATTGATCCTGAAACAACAACCTGCCTGTTTATTGACAGATCTCCGGGGTTTCACCGCCGCACACATGCCCCGAGGCCACTTCATCGGGCCCCAGCTTTCTCTCTGTGCCTCTCGCTCTCCCATGCCCCCTGTTCTTTGTGACCATGTGAGAAACAGCGCTGTTCAATATCCCCCTCGCCAACGTCAGGCTTGGTTTTCCTATCAACAAAGAGGTCCGGCCTCAGAGCACGGAGGCTGTTATTATTTAAGTCTAGCGCTGGCATAACAGTTTGATTAAGATCTACCTTGCCTCTGGAGCTATGGATTTGACTCCTTTCAAATTGAATGCGGCGTCTGAATATAACTCGGCGCATTAATATGATGTGCAAATTGCATTTCTGACACAAACAAAAGGCAATAGTCAAAGTGTGTTTCTAAATATTAGACATAAACTGTGTGAGAATCAAATCCAACTGAGCCAGGAGTCGTCAGATGATCAGTTTACAGCAGCGTAAGCAAATTGGAAGTGAGCGTGCCTAAAAATGTCAGTGATAATCTCTAATTTCACAGAAAAAACGGTGTGCACGAAACTAAGACAAATATAGGGGTTTCAAGTTGAAACTTAAAAAGTTTTCTTTTTCTCTTTTTGAAATAAGTTTGGCTAACCTGACAATTTGTCCAAACCAGCAGGTGCAGCTGAACCTTCTCCCATGTTGCATGATGGTATTAGGATGCAATTAAGGGATATTCGGATCCTAATACCATCATGCAACATGGGAGAAGGTTCAGCTCCCATGTTGCATGATGGTATTAGGATCCGAATATCCCTTAATTGCATCACAAAAAAGATCATTTTGCTGATCTTTTTTGTGATGCAATTAAGGGATATTCGGATCCTAGTACCATCATGCAACATGGGAGCTGAACCTTCTCCCATGTTGCATGATGGTATTAGGATCCGAATATCCCTTAATTGCATCACAAAAAAGATCAGCAAAATGATTACTTTATCTTTTTATTATTTATTTATTTTTTACAAACATCTGGCAGACCGAATATAGCAGGTCAGCTTTGGGTAGCCCTGGTCTCATGTCCACAGAGTCATTTTATAATTTCCTTTATAGCACTTGTAGTATTAGCTGAGCAAAGTACAAATATATTGACGTTTTTAAAATCGGTTTAAGTATGAGGCTTTAGAACACAACATTCAACATTTTTTAGATCAATTAGATCATCATGTCCCATAAATGTGAAGCTGATTTTGGATGTTGATGATGATTTTGTGTCGCCATCTTGAACAGAAAAAAAACTCAATTATAGTCATTGTTGATGGGCTACACTTGTATTTACACATCCCTGACCCAAACACAATAAAAAAAAACACGCTTCTAGTTATCTTCCTGCGTTCCTTCTGCAGCTGTCACTTTTTATTTACATCTGAACTGCAGTTCTATGATGCTGTGATGGTCAGAACCATAATAATTACAAACAAGTTGTACTAAACTGGAACAGAGCGCAGTGACATCACGTCACGATTCCTAGCATACCAAATGTGCACTGTAATGAGTGCTGATGAAGCAGAGATGAAGACATACGGTAGCTCTGTTTACACGGGACTCAAGTCCTGCTCAGCCAAACATTCTCCATCTGCAGCCAACATGGTCGCGGAAAAACACCAGGTACAGCTGAACGACAGCTGTCAAGCCTGAGAACTGTTATCGGAAAAAGGGAAAAGAAAATGAGAGAATTGATAAGAGGTGAGGATGGGGGTGAGAAAAGGTTAAAAATAAAAAAAAGGAAGGAAGTAGAATGCGCGAACAAAGACAGAGGGGAAAGAGAGGTAAGCCCAGCGTAAGAGAAAGAGCACATAAATGAATTTTAGAGTCGGAGAGAGATGACACGGGGAGATAAAAACGAAAAATAGAGGGTTGGATTGGAACGGCTGGAGACAAATGGAAAGATAGCGGAAAGGCAGCCTCGCCAGCAGTGTGGTAATGCCTTGCTCTCTCGCTGAAACAGTTTGGCTCATGACAAGATAAGGACAGCCATCACAACCTGAGCCTCCATTTTTACTCATCTCGAGTGGCGACTGAATAACACCTCCTCTAACTCCCTTTTTTTTTTCACCACATCTTCCATCGGAAGCTGCTATTGTTTGAATCGCACGCGTACACACACACACACACACACACACACAAACACAGACAGACACAAATGATTAGCCGTTACAGTGGCATTAAACGGAATTTAAAGAGCGTTGCGAAAGGACAGACACAGTTCATCAATTGAGCGCTCCTGAATTAGACTGCCGGCTTTATGAGTCTGAGGCCATAATGGCTGCTTCATTACTCTTTCTTTTTCTCTCTCTTCTTACAGTACAGACTTCTGACCGCAGAGGGGAGAGGACTGGACTGTTTAAGGCTATATGTCAAAGCCTCTCTGAGCTTTGAAATGGCTGCCCAGTGCTAATCAGAATGACTCATGCTGTGGGAAATCTGTCTGAGATTAAAAAAAAAAGAAAAAAGAGTGACGGCACGGAGGCACAAAGGCATGAAGTAAGTAGCAACAGAGGTTTAAAAAAGCAAACATTCAGCTATTTATTTGTTCATTAACCTCTCCACCCCTCGCTGTTTGCTTGTTCATTTCTTTCCTGTGCATTTCTCTCCTCTTTATGATTTGCTCTCGCTCTCCATCCTTACAGTCAGGCCACGCTGCATCCCTCAATGTCAACGGGCACTATGGCAACAAGAAATAGACTCAGTTAATGTGGGAAACAACATGTGAGCGTGACTGTCTCTCTCTGAACACATTTTATGCCTTTTTCATCATATACGCACAAATTAATCTGCTTGTCTTTGCAGAAACATACGGCGCTTGGGGCTTGGTGATGCAGTGACTCCATCCCGGGTAACATGGTGAACTAGTGAGCTAACCGGGTACATGGTCGTGACAAGGCCCCAGAAAGAGCGCCAGGGTATAAGACAGTTTTCCTAGTGGCCAAACCGTGTAATTACATCATCACGTGATGCACTGGAACCCAAAAATACTTTTTTGCCACAAGCTTATATTGTGAAAGAAGTGTCTGTGTAAAAACGGTGGCTACATTTTTTTCACTTTCATAAGTGGAGCCATGCTAGAAAGTCTAGAAGAGCCACATGATTAAATTATTTCATCCCCATTCAAGTTAGCAGGGCGCTAAACCGTAAGTTAGCTGGCTCGATTAGAGGAAATCGAGAGTGTTCACGCGCTATGGGTCGCACAACATGGAAGATCGCGGTAAGTCGAGCCATTTTGGCTTCAAAACGCAAAAGCTTTTATGGGAGTGAATGGGGCTCCACCTCCACCGCCGTGTCCAGATTTAACGGTTAGGGGTTAGGGTTAACGTCCTTGGCTAGTGGTCGTCACAATATCTCTCTGAGCTTCTTGTCTTCTTGCTAGACAACAGCTAGCAAGCTTGCTAACGGTCACCTGCAAACTCGTTAGCTCGGTCAAAAACAGGAGTGTACATTCTTTTATTCAAAATACATATTTGTACAATTGATTCCCGTCTCAAAAATGTCTAAAATTCATCACTCATGTGTAATGTTGCTCACTAACGTTAGCATACAGCTAATGTACAGTGAAATAATCAGGCTGTGAGAAAAACCCGAATAGCAAAAACACTTCCTTCACTTGTGGTGAACTCAACATTAAACAACCACATAACTGATACAAATCTATCCATCTGTAAGTGTTCACAGATTTGGTAAGGTTTTAAAGTTTTGTTCACGCTACATTTAGTCTTGTTTGTTGATCTCCCTTCTGAAGTAGCAACGTTTGATCCAATGAAACATGCAGTCCCCTTCCTGGTGGATTCATCTGGGTTTGAACATTGTTGGAAACATTTGGGATAATGTAAGTACACAACTCAACAAAAGAGAATTAATACATATAGTATCTTTAAATAAAACCAGGCTGCACAATAAAGCTAATAAACTGTGACCCACAAGCTTTGTTAGCTCGTTCGCTTATGATCAGTTCCTGTCTCCGAACTGTCCAGAAACCAAACCTCTCTTGTGGAGCAGTTTATACTTCAGAGAGAGTTCAAATAACTCTAATGTATGACAGCTTCTTTTGTATTTGCCTCTCCGGCTCGCTTTCTCTCAGAGGTCAACACTTTTCCACTAAAATGAATTGACTTAACCCCAAAACTTTGTCATTTTAAATGCTGGTGCGACCAGGCCTTATTCTGAGGTCAATTAATCTCACATCATGTTTCTACATTTTTATTTAACATTAATAAATTACCCACTGCTCAAGATCGTGGTGATATTATAGTAAGTAATTAAAATGACTTGTTCTTGTTACAGTGTTTGCTTGCCCTATTAATTCAATGTAGAAATCAGGTTAGGTCAACCTTTATTGCTCCATCATACAAATGACTCCTGACACATCCAATTACACACAAAGGCTGGTCAGTATATCTCTTGTTATGCTGTGAAGCAGGGAAACATGTACAAAGTCAGAAGAGAATAAGTCAACCTTTGTATATTCAGCTCCCATCAGCTTTTTTTCTCCAGATACGAAGCACCGTCTAGCCAGAGCTGATGTCGGCCTCGGGGTATGTTTCCCTGTGAATGCATCCACTCAAAGTATCGTAGCTGCTAATGATAGCAAACTTCCCACGCAGAAGTTGAGCTCTCTCATCACACAATAAAACTTATCTGAGAGGATGTGAAAGCAAACAAAAAAAAAAGTCAGAGCATTTTCATTTTGATTTTTAGTGAGCAGAGGCTGTGATGCCTGTGAAGACAGCAAAACACTGAGGGCCAAAATCCATAACCAATCACAAGTAAAGCAGGAAGTTAGGCTTTGACTGAAGTTGCTCTTTGCTGCGGTGGCTGGTTGACTCGCCGAGCTGAGCTCCAGCTCCCCAGAGGGACCGAGGAGGCTGCCTCATTTATTCTCGAGCCATGATGAGTGAAGCGCTTTGAAGGAGGTTTGAGTAATGAGGGCGATGCCATGTAACCTGGCAAGTTGCTACAGGAGAGGATGCCAAGAAAACAGAGCTTGCTGTCTTGGGGGAGGGGCAGAGGATGCTTAGAATGCACAAAACATTTGCTCGCGTGATACCAAAAATATGTTTGGTTTTAGCATCCAGTGGTGTTAATATGCAGTCGCTGCTGAAAGCGAAAGTGACCAGATGTTTGGACGCATTTTCTATTAGCTGGTCTTCCTGTAAGTGGGAGGGGAGCTGGTTAGTCCAAAAGCACCAGATGCTGTTTATAGTGATCAAAGATTGCAAAACAGAAACAAGACGAGGAGACAGGTTGGACATATACGGAGGCTCAGATTCTCTTTTCCAGCGTCAACTCGTCTCGATTTGATCAAACGCAGGCAAGTGACGCTGACGAGCAGATCAAGACATGTGAAATTACTATTCAAGAAAGTACACCGTTGGCATCTGTCCCGCCTAATCATGTGAGAAAACACCTGTGAGAATACAGTCAAGAAACAGCGGTCAAAATATAGATTCAAATGCTAAAATAGATTTAAAAGAACCACTTCAGGTGCTCTACGGCAGACATCTCATCAGAAGGACACTTCAGAGAGGACGCACTGACAGGAGCCGAAAATTGCAGAGGAAAACATTTTCATGCCTCCACACCTGCGACAGCCGTGGCCGGGTTAGGGGTTACATTCATCCGTCAATCCGTCCAACAGAATCCACTCAAACTCAAGGACGAGCTGATCAGAATTTGGTCGTCAAAGGTCACCGTGACCTCACCAAACACATTTTTTGGCCCAAACTCAAGAATTCATGAGCTCGTGTGACAAAGATTTTCACACAAATGTCAACTTGAGTAAAAATGATGGAGCGATGACATTCAGTGTGGCATCATAATGTTCTGCAAAGACACTTTTCTGGCCATTAATCAACACCATAACACAGGAACAGAAGGGCAGATTGTGGCCATATTTCACATTTGGTCAGATGCTAAATTGGTGACGCCCACCGTGGTGATAGATCTTCTGCAGTGCCAGGTTTTAGAATTTGTCACTTCCATGCTTCAACATTCATACAGTGTTTGAAGCACTGTAGTCGACCACAGGCTCATTGGTTTTGATGATATTGACCTTCAGGTGATTGTCGTTGCACCATGTGACGACGCTCTCTATCATTCCTCTGTGAATAAAGTGAAAACAGCACGGCGCTCACTGGGAAATATTCACTGGAAGATGATAACTTGAATTTTTGCAAAAATATAAACAAACACCTTTTATTAATGTCAAGACGAGGCTGTAATTCTCGATATATAAGTATTTTAAGTGGTTACCGCATTCCTTTCATTCCCCTAGCTCACTTTTTCATCTGTTGTCAGCAGGTGTCATTGATTGTTATCACGGAACGCAGCTTTTAGATTCGAGAGAGCCCGGGGGGAATGGGGAGGATAACCTTTCAGCCTGACAATGATTTATAAATCTTTATTTTTACACCGCACCAGTCTAAGAGCAAAACTACTCAGGGGTGGAGCAGAGATTTTAAGTGTGGGGGTTTCAGAGGGTGGGGACGTGAGCAACACCGCTGCCTGCTTTCGGCCCCAGTTGAAGTCTTCAGATCAAGCAAGATCAAAATGCATTTTTCACATTTTCTTTACCACTGTATGAAAGTAATATTGCATCATGTATGTGTCATGTAACAGTATAAAAATATAAAGACTTTAATCAACTTTCTCACTTATTTCTAACAATATGTAAAATATACATTAACTAAGGTGGGTGGAATTCTTTGATACATAATAGAAGTTAGCAAGAAAACTCAAAAGTTTCACATTATGTAAACAAACAATCAAACAAACAAGCAACAATAGAACGGCACTCAGTAGTGTGTATACGCCTGACCAGGCCCAACTAATCGAGCCTAATCCAAAATCAAACTTCATGGCCGCGTATCACTCTAAATTTTACGCTCACCACATCTAGGATCCACGTCAAATTGTACCCACTGAAAGACACTAGCCACCTATATATACCTAATTATTTTCATTAAGATCCATGAATTATTCCCTGAGAAATTAACGAAAATGTTTAAAAAGAAATGTAAGCAAGCCTGCTGACAAACCAACCAACAAATGCACAACCTTTGCTCACATATATAGCCCGATGTACTGAAAGTGTCACTGACCTACTGTTGTCCAACTCGGCTGTAGCAATTCCACAAACACATCACATCACGCGACAACGTTACAAAGAACATTCCACATTACTAACTCAGTAAACAAACCCTGGAAGCCCTGTTTACTCTTCCCTGGCCTGCTGGTGATTGGCTGGATCAACCAACCTAACTTGACCAGTGGGTTCTCGTGATTCATGATTTAACTTCATACTTCAGGGTGGAGGAAGGTGTGTGTGTGTGTGAGTGTGTGTGTGTGTGTGTTCTTGGTTGGGGCGAGGGTGAGGGCGATCATGTTTTCTGCGGAAGTGCGGTTGTCACAACATCTGTAACGACCACAGGTGCGACCACGCCTGAGCCAACCGGCCTGGCAAAATAAATGAGTCCGACACATCTTAACGACGAGCCCCGCTTGATGTGCGCTTGAAAGTCATTTACGAAAGCAGGTAAAAGTAATTGAACTGGAAATGCGGCTGAAAGCTAATTTCCTTTTTATGCTTCACCTGGATGGAGAGACGGGCTGGGAGTTTTTAATCGGAGAGTGTGTGCGCCGGGGACAGAGTTTGTGTGTGTGTGTGTGTGTGTTTGTGATGAGCATGACAGCGCCTCCACCCACTTTTATAGCCTTTTATTGGACAGGAGCCTGGCAGCCTCCTGTGCCCGGTGTAAAAGTGTAATCAGACATGGCATCAATTAACAGTGCGGGGCTCAGGCAGTCCATCAGAAGGCCTTTGACTGCACGCTTGGCTCGGACGTCAAGGCTGCTAAGGAGGGGGGAACATGTGGGAGGACGTGTGAGAGGCCCATATGTTCAGAGGCTGAGACAGTAGGTGCGGGTGTGGGTGTGTAATCCCCCTTGGTTGTATGAAACGGTTCTCAAGCTGGGGGGGAAAAAAAAGAATCCTGCCATGCTGTCAAGTCTGACCCTTTCCCTCCCAACTTCAATCTTGTATAAATTAATGGAAAAAAACTTGAAAGAAAGCGAGACCTCCAAATCTCTTCAGGGGGAAGAAAAAAAACGAGACACCAGACCCTCCTGACGGGGGGAGACGTGTCGAACAAGTGACCGCGGCGAGAAGCGGTGGCAGGAGGGAGGTGAGAAAAAGATGAGGAGTAACAGACGGGAGAAGCACGGGGAGAGAAGGGGAGAGAACAAAAGAGAGTCAGGCGAGGGCGGAGAGGGGAGAGGGAGAAAAAGAAGGGAGGTGGAGGGGGGGGCGAGAACAGACAGCAGGGTTTTGGCGCTCCGGCTCGCTGGCACCTTGGCGCCGGGCCAATCGCTGGGCTGTGTGGGCAGCAGCAACGATTGATGCAGACGGATCGCGAGGCTTTTTCCCACCGCGCTGCCGATGTCACGTGAAATGCTCGCACGCCGACGCATCTCACATTCTCAACCCATCGCAGCCACTTTTTTTTCTCGACGCTGTCACACGAACCCCCTCAAAGCGGGGCAGTAAGTCGCGCGTCACCGGGGTCCTTCCGCCCCTCATCTTGCTTTTCTGTCCGTCCCTCTCCGTCTTTCCCTCCTCGCGTTTTGTTCATCTGTTCTGCCAGTCTCTAACAGGTCTCTATTGATCATCCTATTTCCTCTTTATCTTTAATCAAAAGGCTGGGAAACTCTGTTGTTTAATTGATGAGTCTCTGCGAGGGCCCACTCACTGGCTCCCACAGAACCCGCTCTCATTCATAATTAATAAGCCTACTGCTAATTATCCAAAGCGCAGCTCCACACCATGCACGTCCTATATATGAAGGGAGGAAGAGAGAGGAGAGGGAGACAGCGAAAAAATGGCTGGAGACGAGAGGCAGGGCGGAGATGTGGGATTTTGCGGAAAAAGAGGATGGAAAGAAGCAGGCAGGCGTTTTCTTTTTTTTTTTTTTTTTTTTAGGCGAGAGGGAGGAGGAGAGGATGAGACCTGTCACCTGTGGCAACCATCCACATCCAATCTATCTCCGTTTCATCATCTCTCTCATCTCCATCACTTCACACACTTCCTCTCGCGCTTTTCATCTTCTTATTAAAGCGCTCCAACTTTTATGGGCTCGGGGAAAACAGAGAGGGAGAGAGACAGAGGAGGTGGCGGCGGAGACAGGCCGATGATAGCGAGGAGTAAAACCGCGATTGATTTGAGAGGGAATAATGCATCAGAGGGCTTATATATTTATTTATCCTCACATGTGTGTCGACGCCAAATTTCCTCCTCTTCGGTATTAACTTTTGAGATGTTTCAGAAAGTGTTTCGGGCACCGCCGAGAGTTGGAGGGGAGGATAGTTGGGGCTCAGATGGATGGAGCGGCTGTCTCCATTACGGGCCCATCTGGAGGTGGATTGACCTGTCTGCCTACCCACCACCACAGCCTAATGCCGACTGATAAATGGGTTGTGAGGAGCGGCGGCTGTGGCTTGAGGAGGACACTCGGATCGGCGCGTCACGCTCGGATACAGAACCCGAGTCACCGCTGCTCAGCGCTGCCGGGGACGCATCTGCAAAAGAGGCGTGAGGGGAAGTTTGGCTTTGAGCATGGAAATATTTACATAAAGAAATCTATGGCGAGCTTTAAATCTTGATTGCGTGGACTGGGGGGGGACTTTAAATCAATAAAGTAAACAGAATCAAACACACGCACTCACACGCACACTGGATAGACTCCAGAGCTCCACTCTATTAATTGGTCTCTCATGTCTTTTATTCCAGCAGATGTATCTATTTATCTCATTTAAGGCAAAATCTAATAGTGTGCTTACGCCGGCCACAAACACATTACAGGATTTACTTGTTTTCCTCCTGCCCATAAAACTCTTTTTATGATGCACAACTCAACTTCGGGATTATTTTAACAAGCTGAAATACATGATTATTAAATTAGATTGTGGGATGCTGCAAGAATTTTTGCACACAGCTCTCAGCGCCAACTCGTACTATTCACACCAGGCTTTTCTCATACCCTTCAAACTCGCTCTCGCCTGCAGCCTTTACTCCGTCTCTTTCTTTTTTTTTTTTTTAGCTCCTCGCTCCCCCTTCTCGGGGAACAAAAAAAAAAATATGTTCGGAGAGGGATGAGCTAATGTGAAAATACTCGGGCTCATCCATATTCATCGCCATGTTGCCGAAGACGAGCAAAGTGTTGGAAAGGAGCGCAAACGTGGCGTGATCCGAGCACTTTTATACATTTGTAACAGCTGAATCTGTGGATCTGTCTGAACTTTCTTGTCTTCTTTTCTCACTATCTCCCTTTCACTTCGGTGACTGGAGATTAAATCATAAACCCACCGGCAGACACACCTCTTCTTCCTTGGCCCTGTTCCATCTCTGCCGTTGCCACGGGCAGGTTGGACCTCTGCTAGCCTTCGTATCCCCAAACTCCCCCACCACAGCCTCCTTCCTCTCTCTATTTCTGTCTCCTTCGCTGCCCGATGTAATTTACCCCCGCCACCAATCGCCGTCATTTCCACTGCCTCTCTTTACCCAGGATGCAAAGTGACTTCACCGGAATCAGTGGCGGTTCTAGACCAGTTTTAATAGGGGGGCCAGGTTGGGGCCGGCTTCTTTGTGAGAGGGGCACATACAACCCGGGAAAAAAAGACAAATGCCTCATTCAGACAAGGGATGAATGAGACTTAAAACAGTGTTTGCAATTTCAACAGTTTTAATTCAACGCCTTTCCCTTCAGTACAAAATCATCGCAAGAAATCTGTCATTTTATAATTGATGCAGACTCTTTGTACGGGGGGGCCACAGGAGGGTCCGGACTCAGAGTTACGGGGGCACTGGCCCCTGTTGCCCCCCCAGAACCGCCACTGCACTGGAACCCCCTCAAGTGGCGGTGACCTTGGCTTTCTGAACTGAAATAGAAGACGGATAAAAAATCACCGACCGCCGCCCAACCCCAACAATCCCACCAATCACTGCAGCCGGCCCCTTCCTCTCAAATTACACTCTAATGGTTTAAATGGCGCGTTCTGAGGGCAGACTGGGGCCGAGGGAGGCTGAAGGGTCCAGCTGACAATTTATGACTCGACTAAAGGTCATCTGTGAACCCCCCCCCCCCTCCGCCGCTTCACTTCTGAACTTTCACTTAGCAACAGTAAACACAGCACAACTTGTGCAGCGGTTTCATGAAATCTATTCCAGCAAATTCCTCCCTCACAAGCATGAAGACAAGTTTTCGGAGCGCTGCCATAGACATCAAACGGGGGGGAAATTATTCGTCTGTTGCAATCTGCAGCCAACAGGCAGGGCCAGATAAAATGGTATCTCCTATGACATGCTGCATTCCCCAACTGACTCATTCGCCGTTTGGCAACGAAAATAGAAACATAAAAATGCACAAATCAAACCAGCGAGTGCATGAAAAAGTCATTTATAAAACCCTGCTGTAAAAATAGTGCTCTTCCTCTGTGAAATCGAAAAAAGGAGCCCAAGTTGAAGTTTACCCTCTCCTTCCGCTCCATGGGGTGTTTGCAGGTGGTGCGGGCGGTGTTATTCCATTATGACAGAGCCAATACATTATAATTATCAGTGGTATTTGCTTTCCTGCCTTGGGTTACCTCAGCGAGGGGGGCCCTCGTTCTGTTTTCACCGTCCTGTCACCTGACCGACTCTGATTCATGTTGGTCTTAATGTCACAGCTGAAGCACTGACCCTTAAATGAACTGCTGGATTTGACTGTATAATTGATCCTATTTAAGTACAGCACAATGCAAATGAGTGGCTATGTTATAACTGGCTTATCAGTGTGGCAGAAATTCAGCTACCACCAGCTTAAGGTTAGAAGCAGAGAATACAAACAGCTACCCAGGCTCTGATGGACTGAAACCAAATCCACGACCTAGCAGCTCTAAAGCTCGCGTCCTTTGACCGAGCTCAGTGACTTCCTGGAGTTTCCCTGGCATTGTCACGGTCATGAGAAGACTGCAGGAAGTCCACTGGACCCTGCCAAAAAAATAGTCCAACACATAACCCCCCCCCGTAAATCCATAACATGTCACTTTTACACTTAGTTTTTTTGTACAGATTAAACAAATGAGATGTAACATGTCGATTGGTGAGCTGTAGAGGCGTTCGTTGGCTGATTTTGTTACCTTACAACGGAGTCAGGCTAGCTGTTTCCCCCGTTTACACTCTTTTTGCTAAGCTAACCAGCTGCTGGCCCTAAACCTTCTTAGCAACTGTACAAACTTGAGTTGTATCAATTTTCACATCAACCTCCAGGCTCATGTGCTTGTGTTATGGTACGCTACATGCTGGAATATTTCTTGATGGCGCTCAATGACTTCCCGGAGTTTCCCTGGCAACCTCAGGGTCACGATAAGACTCCAGGAAGTCACTGCACCTGCCAAAAAGCAGTCCGACACATTAGCTCCCTGTAAATCCAATATGTGTCAATTTTACTCTTTGTTTTTTGTGCAGATTAAAGAAAAGAGATGTAAAATGTTAGTCAGTGAGCTGCTAGAGGCGTTTGTAAATTGTGTTACCTTTGGACAGCGTCGAGCTAGCTGTTTCTCCCTGTTTACACTCTTTATGCTACGCTAACCGGCTCCTGGCGGTATACCTTAACAGAACATTAACAGGCATGGGTGGTATTAATTGTCTCATCTACCTCCAAAACTGTTGAACTATGCCTTTTGGTTTGTCCATGCACTACTTTAACTTTAGAAAGTTAAAGCAATGTCATTTTTTTGTAGGTTTTAGTATGGTGACACAGCATTTTTGTCCCAGAGAGCAGTCCAAGGTTGAACAGTTTTTGAAACTCTGACTAGTTTCCACTTTTTCCAGTCTCTCTCTCTCTCCCTCCCTCCCTCGGGAGGATTGAGGCTTCCCAGACAGACAGGCAGAGAGGTGGAGAGATATGATGGACTCCACTTGATACATGGCAGCCAATATTTGTTTTGTGTTGAAAGACAAGCTGTGTGGGTCAGAAAATACAGGAGGGAAATACACAAACACGGCTCTCTACAATCCCCTGACACGAGCTCATTTCTGAGCAGCGTTCCGAGAGTCAGAGTGAACCAAACTGAAACACTTTTGCTAAATTGTTTTGATGTCAACTTCGAGATATTTGCCCGACTGTAAAACAGTTTCACTGGAGCGAGTTCGGGCGTGCGTGTGTGTGTGTGTGTGCGTGTGTTACAAATACAAAGACGACACATGTCGTTCATACCGGCACGGACCGGTGGATGTTGTGACAAACTGTGAGGCGACTCCTGTTTCTATAACGCTGAGACGCATTACCCCTGTAGGTCACAAACACCTCCGTGATTGGCTGCGTCGCCTGAGCAAACACCGCTGACACAGTATGTCGTCCTCAAACAGATGCCAGTCTCCCTAGCGACAGCTCCGCCGGTGTCCAATCCTTACCCACACACCCACTGTTTTTTCTTGGAGTCCCGGCACACATTTGCACACTTGCACTCACCCACTTGCACACCACCGGTCTCGAATCGGAGCTAAATATAGGCGGTGAGGTAGGCCTATAGGTAGTTGTCAGATGAGGCCCCATTATCAGCCTCTGACTGTGAGGCTCTTGTGTTCTTCCATAATGACCAGCCGCTGCACCTGTCTCTCCACCCAGGCCTCCTCTACGCACGGGCACTCAGGTCAGACTAAATATAGCCGTGCTCCCTCTTTGTCTCTCTCTGTTGCCTCACGCTGCTGCAGCACTCTGCAGAACACCCCCCGATCCCCCCAAAACACCCCCGTTTTCAACCTCTCTTCGGAGCGGGCTCAGCGCGGCGGTCAGGCCGGCCTGAAGAGTTACACCGCCCCCCCCCGCCCCCTAATCTCACCCCCTTTTATAGAAACACGATGACATTACAGCGGGTACAGGGATCTACTGGCACCAGAGAGGGGGCCATCAAACACTATCCACTCTGATTATAGTGGTGACGTGTGTTTGTATGAGTCTATCCTTGGAAAGCTAGCGAACAAGTCTGGGGTGACAAGAGTTGGGGGGCTGACAGTAAAGCTGACAAGATCTCTTCTTACAGTTAAGCACAGGGTTATTATTATTCTTTTCTTTTGGATAATAAATATCCAATAGGTCATAAAATTACTTGTATTCTTCTGCTTATTTATGGGCGAAAAACTCAATAACCTAAGAACTCATCTGAAACACAGAAGAGGATGTATAGAAAACTATCGGTGGCAGGCACAGTTATAGCTACATGATTAAACACCAGTATTATTATACTCAAAGAATGGGACTATGTTGCTGTATGTGTCAGAAGGAAACAGGAACTTTTCTTCATTTATTGTTAAAATGTTCATTTGATTCTCCTTTCTGGGAAGAAGTAGTCAAAAGAATTGGAGAGCGCTCCATTAACCGTTCCCAGAATCTCCCATGCTGTGTTTATTTCTTCTCCGTAGAAGTCCAACAAAGGCTGAAGCTTTAAAGTTGATGATATATATCGTCTCTCTGGAATCGTTATCACAAGGATTAATGATTCCCGAGAGAAGTATTAGTATTAGTATGTTCAATTCGTTTTGTCAACTGTTCTTAAATCACCTAACGTCATGTGTTGAATCGTGTTGCACTTTGCTGTGGAATCAGCAAAAGTACAAAAACACAAAAAACACAACACAAGTGTAAGCGAAAGTCACACTGTAAAAAAAAAACCCAATGACTGCATTTAAATTGAGCAGTACCTTGAAGGATTACGCCACAGCCAACAGCCTACTTCAGTTTTTTCTCTCCATTTTTGCCCTTCATCTTCAATTACACAGAGGATATTCCAAACATTACTTACTGCACCAGGTCCCTGCTGTAAACTGTTAACGGTGTCTTCGTCTGTGAAGTGAAACAGATACGCTCCTTTAAAATACAGATCACTTATGTTGAAATAACAGCTTCAAATCATGTTGATGGTACAGTATCTTGTAATATGGTGACTGGCGTCTCTTGTAACTTCAGTGAGAGGGTGGGATCACAGCGTTACACACACGTTTACTTCGACATGTTTTCAACCCATAACATTGTTTTGATGTCATGAGTTTTGTCTGTAGTCAGCACCCACGTTACATCTGACAAACTGTTACAGACCTGGGGTTTGTATTAACGACAGTGTTGATGCACTCAGAAACTGTGGGGGGCGCCAAATCACACAGAATGTCAAATTCTACATAATGTTGCTTTAATATAGCAGCAAACAATATGTGCTATGTAAATAGAGGAGTGATGGCGCTCTGAGCAGAGAATGATGTCACGCTGCCGTGATGTGTGTCAGCCGGGCCTGCCGCACGTGCATGTCACTGCATGTGGTCAATTGCCAGGAAGCGTCGATGAACTGTGAATGAGACTCTGCGCTCAGCAAACTAACTTTCTCCGGAAATGCTTACTGCACCTTATGGTCTTCTGTTGTGACCGTGAAACACCCCATCAGCAACTAACATGCTACGAGAACTGAAAGTATGATTGTGATAACTCCTTCGGCTCGTGAAAAACACAGGATTTAATGGTGCGTCGCTTTGATCGATGCTTATTGTCCTGAATATCTGCGAGCTGGTCCAGGTAACTGTAATAACGTCGATTACAGGAGAGCAGTTCATCTTTGCCCTGTGATTCTACCCTCAGTCCCAAAGGTAACATCAAGACTTTGGCGATATTTCCTTAATGTAGTTTTTCAGTCCTGCGAGAGTTTGTTGGGATTCTATGTGCGAATATTAATTCCCGGGAGCAAAGTGAGGATATTACTGACAGTCATATTATGGTCTGTCTGCTCTCCTCTATTCTGCCGCTAACTAAATGTCCAATACCGCAGGCGGTAGAACATCTGCAGCGCCAGCACCCGAGAGGAAAACGACTTTCCGAGGTAATAAAAGATGAGATGGAGTGATTAGGGAAATGCCAGTGAATGGCTGCGAGGCATCCCGGCTCACTCCTTCTCCTCGCAAAATGCCAGCCAGGGTTACTTCTGACAATACACAATGCATCACCTGCTCAACCTCCACGACGAGCCACCGCCGCAGCCAGCGCAAAACACTTGTCTCCTTACTAAATGCAATCAAACAAATTGAAAAGTGCAATAATGTTTTTGGCTGACGGAAACATCGTTGTCCTACATCTTCATCTCCGCACCTCAGGATGCCAGCCATGCCGTGCGGCGCCTATCAGAAATGGGCCAAAACATTCTGGTGATAAAATTGACTACACCACAGTGCACTGCGTGGCCTTCTCTCCCCCGTCTCTGTTACCCTGGAAACTGTTGTCCATGTAGGAAGGAGCAATTCTATTACAGCGGCTGGGCCAGCCGGCAAATATAACTATAAAACATGACTTAACAGTTATAGAGGCCGAGAGGAAGCAGAGAAGAAGAGGGCCGGGAAAAATGCGGCGAGGAGGAGAGGAGAGGAGAGGAAGGGGACATGGGGGGGAACCGAGAGGACGAGATGAGCATAGATTAAAAGGAGAAGGGCACAGCAGGGTTGGAAAAGATTAAAGGAAGTTCAGAAGTGAAGGGAACGTGCAGGAATATAGAGACTCGCTGGAAGTACGGAAGATTACTTCCAATCCTCTGACCCCGGCTCACGGAAAAGAGGTACATAGAAATGTAAGACGACCGAAGAATTTGCTTAATAACAATATTAGAGGAGAGTGCTAATGCACACTTGGCACAGTTATGATAATAACTGCTATCGGAGTACGTCTGATTACACTCAGGAAGTGTGAGAGGATGGAGAGAGGGGAACGGGGGCCAGGAGCAGTAAGCTGGTTAAGCAGATTGCCTGATCTAGCTTCTATGCTTCCCTACATCTATTCACATCCTCTCAAAGCCTCGTCCTCGCCATCCGTCTCCCAGCCGCAACCCCTCCCCGGCTCATAATGGACCTATTGAGTCACTCCGTTTGTCTCCCATCACATGCCCAAAGCCAAATCCTTTTCTTTATTCCTTCTTTTTATTCTCTTCCCCTTTGTTTTTTTTCCTGCCCCCGACGCCCCCACACACACCGTCTCACACCATCTCCATCAAGGGTAAGTTATCACGCTCGTGGCAAGAGCTTGTGATCCGTGTGTGTGTGCGTGTGTGTGTGTGTTGGGGGAGATAGACAGTCAGAGAGAAGGTCAGCATGGAGCCTGCAGGGAGACACAGGAGAGGGACGACTGGCAGGGATCAAATACTAATCGATACCGAACACACACTCTGTCACACAGGGGCCGTGCGCCTAACTCGGCCTTGTCCCCTTCACACTCTCGTGCCCATTGGATGGGATGCGAGCTTGTGTGTGTGTGTGCGTGTATCAGGTTTCCCTTCTTTAGCAAGCGTTGGGGGAGCGCTCCTCTCCGATGTGACACGGCCCTCGGAGAGACATGTTCGTGTGCGTGACCCCCAGATGCCTGGGAATGGTTGCGGGGCGGATCGTGTTGCCAGCCGGCTTAGGCCCGGCTTACTTTGTTCTAATGCGAACTACGCGAGCTGGTAAAGCGCCGCAGCCCAGGGCTATGCTATCCGACTGGGGTCAAATTACTCCAAATCCATTGCGGTGCTTTTGTGAGATCAGCTGCAAGTTGAACAATGGAAATACAAGTGAGTCAGTCCTAAGGCTTTAAACACACCCACCTGTCTGAAGCTTAAAACCTGTGAAGAAATGTGGTCGTTTCGAGATGTTGTTCATAGATATCTGAGTCAGGCTTTTGTCTGACAGATTACCAACAGTGCTGGTTAGGTTACCGAAGAAATGATCAAACGTCCTACTCAAGAGATGTTGCCCAACTGATGTGTGTGTATTCTGATTACTTTAAAATGCTTACGCTGCATTACTTCCTGTTTATCGCTTCTTATTTCAGAAAACATACGGTAGATAATATGGTAGTTCATGGCAAGAGAGACAAGTCATTTTTTGTTGCCGTTTGAATTGCGCCATGAATTACATATATGATGTTTGTCTGTTTAAAGGACAATTTTTCATCTCGAGGAAGTCATAGTTTGTCATAAAACGATGAAGTCCAAGTGTCTGAATGTACGCGAGCAGAAAGACTACACACACAACATTCACTTTAATGCCCGGCAAAACCCATTACTGAGACCTTGTAGAGTCGGCTAGCTCACAAAAGGGACTAACTCTCCTTTGGCATAGCTTCAGCTAATAACAAGGCCAGACTTACTTTTTCTGTGCTGCAGCGACGGCCATGTTGACGTTAGAGATGTTTATTGAGCTAGACGGTGCCATCCCCTGAGAGGATTCGCACAAAACTAAAAGATACTTTACTTTCTTTTCCAACAACTGTGACCTTCTTAACTTGAAAAATCCTATGTGTAACTCATGGCACAAAATGGATTGTAAAATAAGGTCTGATGGGGACAGCGGGGGTTGAATTGAGATTTGTGAGGAGGGGGAGACGCTGGTTGTGTTTGAAATCGCCCACTCTTCACTCACTTCCTATGGATTTCTATGTGAGGACGATATGAGCTTATCATTCAAATGAAAAAACACCTTTTGGACACCGCTAAGGTCATTTTTTCCCCTCCAACCCAGAACATAATGGTATATAATGCTTTGTTGGTGACCATCGGTTGTACTCTACCGTTCACGATGCACTGTGGGATGAGCCACTATCTCGTGAGCAATGAGTGATTTTCGGACAAAGCCGCTGATGTTGTATTCTGTGGATTCTCCAGAGCAACAATAGAACTGATTTCGGGGAGAGATGCTGCCGTGTTTATTCATAATTGTATTTTCATCATCATTGTGATGTGAAGGTTGCCAGATGAACACACTCCAAAAGAAACATGACGGATGAGACAGATC
The DNA here is from genome assembly GCA_039737535.1 of Lagodon rhomboides. NCBI lineage: Eukaryota > Metazoa > Chordata > Actinopteri > Spariformes > Sparidae > Lagodon > Lagodon rhomboides. The sequence goes on along the minus strand of CM077789.1, from coordinate 12,361,999 downwards.
GTTATGTTCGCACTGAGCATACCAACGTTAGACTTAGACTTCGAATCAGATGGATACACTGTGTACACGGACCATGAAGTCACATTGTTTGGCCAATCAGATCAAGCCGGAGCTAGCCATCAGCTACCCTCAGACTAATTGGTGGCAACTTTGAGGTCAGCTCGCACAACGTGAAGAGGTGATGTGGGCACTTCAAAATGTTATATTATCGCAAGTCACGTCGTTGTTGTAACATTAATCAATGTTATAGTATATCAGTATAGAGTTCTCATGCATGATATCTACATTTCTTTACATGAATTCAACAATATGTTTTTTAGGTACACTATCTGTTGCCTTATTCTTTATATAACCTCTTCTGATTCGACTAAAAAAAGGTCAGTTCTGATGTGAATTCACACAGTCAGACACTTTACAAGAATGACTCTTGTTTTGGGTTTTTTCTTTTGCGAACATTACCGTAACAGATGGTGTCATTTAATCCAGAAACTCGCTGTGAAAGAGTGCTTCATGGTTTTATCGAGTTTGAGGTCCCCTGTAGAGATTCAATAGAATCAAATCATCGTATTGTCTCACAGAGGGGTTTTAGGAATCATTTTCTCTAAGGGGGAAGTACCTGCCAGCTCTACACAGATGTTTAAACATGCATTACCGCCCGCTTTAAAAGAATTCCTCTGTTTAGTCTGTCCTCTATCAGCGATTTACAAAACATTATATTAAGGAGAAAGTGCTCCATAACCAAACCCCCGCTCTCAAATACAATAGCAGCTGTTTGGACGATGCTGCCAGTGAAGTGGACCGAGGACGAGGACTGATCTTCTGTTTGTGAGCGAATGGAAAAGCTTGCTGCCAAGTGTTTGACAGAGCACGGAAAATTCTGGGAAAAACTGAAAACCACTCGTTTGACTGAATGATGAAGAGGAGGAGGGAGGAGGAGGAGGAGGAGGGAGGAGATGTGAAAAGGTTTTAAAAAAAAAGTCAGAGAGGGGAAGTTTAATCTGCGGGAAGGTGAAACTAGATCGTGGTAGATGAGCACCTACTCCGCCTCACAGCCTCGCCTCTGGGGAATTTAGTCTCTCAATTTCTTTAACTTCAAATTGTTGTGTGTGAGCCGCCTGTGTGTGTGTGTGTGTGTGTGTGTGTGAGGGGAAAGAGAAAGTTTGAGGAAAACACAGCTAATGAACACCTACCTGTTTCTTATCTCCCCCATCTACATGTCACATTGTCTGATGCATTATCCATCTAGTCTGCGCTCCACTGCTCCTCACTCGTCCCCCCGTCGCCCCCCTCCAAACCCCACCTCGCACTGCACTCCGTCATATTAACTACCCAACCTGTCACTTCGCCTGCTGCAGCCTGTCTCTTATCCCCTTAAACCAGGTCGCCTTCCTCTAACTACATCCACTATTTCTGCCTCGCTCTGGCCCCGGCGCTGCCACTAATTCTCCTCCACCGAGAGCTGAAGTTTGAGTAAACTCGCTCTTTGGCAGATCCAGTTAATCAATAAGGGCTGATTGAGACAATAACATTTAAATGCGCTGTTCTTTTCCTGTTGTCAAACTTTATCCCCGCTGCCCGCCGTGCACTCGCCGTTGACCGCGAGCCAATCAATGCCTGTGTATTAAAGAGAGCTGCCTCAGTTAACTTTTCCACCTCCGCTTCCATTTTCTGGATAGTAAAAAAAAGTAATTGACTAATGTCAGACACTGTTAAATGCCTCTGTAACCGGACCACAACGAGCTGGGAATGAACTTTTAACAGTGTTTGGGTGTTTGTGTAGGCGGCGAGTGTTCGTGGGATTTTCACCGTAGGTTTTCAAGGTCCCGGATCTTTACTGATATCAAGTTATAAGGAGAATGTTTGCACTTGTCTTCTTTAAAGAAGGGGCAAGACTTTGATAACAAAGCAAGTTTACTTTAGTAGTGATATTTAGACTGACAAACTCACCGGTCTCAACTCAACTGTCAAAACTTTGATTTCACTCATTTAAATTGAGGCACTGAACACTTTTTATAGCTGAACTTACTTTAAAAAAAATCTGATTGTCTTCAAAAGGTACTTAGATAAAACTAATAGACCTCAGCAAAAAAAAAAAAAAGAGTTAACCCAAATCTAATACATTCAGCACACGGATAACATCAGACTTCATTGATTTGAATGAAATCCAGGAGATTTGCTATGAAAAATTGAGTTGCATAACACCAGTAATCCATGTTTTAAACATTAATGCCAACTCCTCCTTTTGAAGATCAGGTGGAGACTTCAGTACATTTATTAAGGGAAGTTGAAAGAGAAAATTTGATTAACCCGCATCAAAGGTCCGCACCGCATACACTCCGTAACAAAAATTGCAGCTTCTATAGTGAGAAAAGTAGCCTTTAATGAACGAACTATCTGACCATTTCTGAGGTGAGGCTGAAGTCAAACAAGACTGATTATGTTTTAACAACTTCAGCCAAATATTTCATCACAAAAGTATTGATTGAAACCCCGAGGCCAAAAAGTTTGGACTCTGTGACCGGGCAGGCCCGAGGCTAGCTGGTTAGCGCGCTAACTTGGAAGTGCAGTGTGTAGTGGATATCTCTGCAACACCATATATAGAAGTCATCATGTCGGAATGATGATTTTAGTTCTTTTTTTTAATACTCATCAAGTAAAAATCGCCTTTAAAGGGCTGCACGTGGAACTGAACGAGATTAGCAGGTACAGAAAACGGATGAATGAATTGTGGCGACAATATTTTCCACTTCTTGGCAGGTGAGTCAAAAAATCTCCAGCTCTCCTGCACACCTCATCTCTCTTTCCTTTTCCTGCTGCTCTAGTCATCTACAATACCTTACTCTTCATCCCTCCTTTGATGTTTTACCTGTGAGTTCACCTGTCCACCTGTCCTTCTTCATCCGGAGAGAAATAAGAAAAACAGAGCTATCTGCTGTTCCGCAGTACAGTCCCCTAATCAGGGGCTTTGCAAGGTCTAAACAACACTCCCACAGCATACAGAAGAACAGAGGGAGGCGAGGCCGGAGAAGAGAGGAGGTAGAGAGAGCTGCTGAGAGAGAGAGAGAGAGAGAGAGAGCTTCAGGAGGAAAATACACCATCCTACCTCATAATCCCCTGCCATCCCACTTGAATCCTGACAGCGCTAACCTGTTTTTATTGCAGTGAATGGGCCGAATACCAATGGAAATGCACCTACGTGTAGAGCACTTCACCGCACCGCTGCCAGCCTCCGCTCCGGCTGGCTGCACTATTATCATTCAATTAACAGCCCAGTAATCTCCAGATAAACGTCCGGGAATCAATAATTCATTTTCTTAGTCGGTGCAAAAAAAAACAACACTCTTTATGTCACAAAGTTCTGTTTTGCCAAACCGAGCAGAAAAAATTGGACACAAAGACGCGACGTCGAAAGCTGCGAGCCGCTCTGCAGAGGTCACGGCGCGCCATTAAATATGAATCTCCTCTCCTCTCTTCGTGTGTGAGCCCGTCACGGGAGGCGCGAGCGTCTTCATCGACTTCAGAGGGAGATTCTTTTGTAATCAAGATTGTCACCGTGCGACCCGTCACGATAATGGAGTCATTATTCAGAGAATAGCCTCCAACCCTCTGCGATCTTGACAAGTGACATTTTCTGTTCACTTGTTTGAAGCTTTTGTCTCCGTCTCACACACAACAAACACGCACACACTCGCTCATTTACACTTGATTGCTACAGTAAATACATCATCCGCTCCCGATCCTCCCGGGGCCGGCATTATTTGGGGGGAGAGGTAGATTCAATTCAAATCAATAGGGAAATTAGGAGTTCACTAAATAATGCTACTGCCTTTTAGATTGCCAAGAGAATTGAGATTAAAGCGTGCAACTCGTTGCCCGTTAGCGAGGTCTCACTCTGTAATGTGATTATTTTCGGCTCAAACGCGAGAACGAATTCTGCCTAATCCAATTAAACAAAGTCGCATTCAAACGTGCGCCCAGGTCGACTTTTTACGAATCGGAAGACAAAGCAACGCACGACTTTGGGGGGGAAAATCTTCCATTATGCGCCGAGACTGAACAAATAAAAGGGATATTAAACTATTCACGCCCTAAAGCGATTTTGAGTCCAGGCAGGTTTCAAAACTCTTTTGTTTTTCGAGAGACGCCGAATCCTCTTCGATTATTATTACCCAGGATTCCACCTGCCTGCCTGCCTGCCTGCCAGCCGCCCTCGCACTCGAAGCCTGCTTCTTTTTTTTTTTTTCTTTCTGAGTGCATGTCGACGGGATGCATCACGTCTTCGGCTGCACCGAGACGAGCCGGGGATGAAGTGTGTGACAACTCGTGTTTACTCCACTCACAATCGCCGCATGAAAGAGTCGGAAAGGGAGGGTGACGCGAGGAGACGGAGCAGGGCGAGCGTAAAACGGTGACGAGGAAGACAGACGGATGGAGAAAGAACGGAAGAGAAGAAAAAAGGTGCTGGGTGTGTCGCCGCTTTGGCTAGACTGTGATTAGGCTCATATCTGCGGCGGACGTGGCGCGGTTGTAAAGAGAGAGAGAGCGAGGCACGACGTATACAGAGGGGAAGAGAGGGCTCGGTATCCATCATCTTGGAGATCAAAGCCCTGTCTGCTTGTTCTGCCTGCAGCCCTCGTCTTCAGTTTGGAAGAAGGGAATAGGGTAGCGAGAGGGAGGAGGGGGTCTGCATCAAGGAGCTGACGGGAGAAACTTCACTTTTTTTTTCTCGCTCACTTTGCTCTCCTCTCTCATATCTTATTAGCAACAACCTGCCGTCGGCCACTCAGCGCGAACAAAGCGCAAACACACACTCGCGAGGAGGCCTACGAGCAAATTACGGAGTTAATGAAGCCGAGGTCACCCCGCTCTCACCCCCCGGCAGCCGGCGGGGGAATCAGCGATCTGACCTTGATCTGTGTGACTCACCCCAGAGCACTCTGGCCAATCATCTCCGCCATCACCTCCACTTCTATTCTCTCCCCTCTCTTGCACACACACACACACACGCAAAGATAAAGCTCTCCTCCTGCTAAACCCGAAAGAGGGATTAAAGGGTAAAAGTATTCATAGATATTCTCCGTAATCTTCAGTGCTGAGCTCAGTTGAGTTGAGGATTGCAGTGTCAAAAAGTGCTCGGCTGAAACTTCTCCACAAAAAAAAAAAAAAGTCCCCCCCCCCGCCTCAGCCGCAGCCGAGCATCAGCCTGAAGACCGCCCGCACATTTTTAGCATTCGCGTCAGAGGCGGTCGAAAATCCACAAACATCTGCTCGTGCCAAAGCACCACCAGCGGACCACACAGACAATGGCCGACAGCATTAAGGTATTTTAAAATGAGCTGTGGGGGCAGAGCAGAGCCAAACGGAGGAAGAGAAGAAAATGAGAGGGAGAGAGAGAGAGAGAGCGACAGGATTGGAGGATGAAGACAGACCCAAGTAAATTCAGGGGGGACGGAGTCGTGGCGGCGTGGACATCAATCACCGCGGCTCTTTATCACGTCAGAGGCAAAGACATTATTGGTTACTGTACTCCTCCCGTAGCCAAAGGACGCCAAAGTGAAAAAGCGTTGGCGAGGAATACTGTGATTTCTCCCCCCTCTCTCTCCAATGGTTCCCCAATTTAAATGCTAATATTAAGGTTGAGCCCGGGTGTGCGCGGAATCGTGCGACGGGCCGAGCAGTTAGCGGGTGACAAATTGGGCCGATGTCACGCGGCAAGCTCGACCTGTCGCTGCGTGTTTGTGAAATGTAAGTGAGATGCGGACGTAGAGAGGGGAGGGAGGGAGGGAGACGGGATGGGTGAGTGACAGCACCCGGGAAAGAACCTCCCTCTTCTCCTCCCTCAGCTGCCATATATCTCCTGTTTGACGTGACACGAAGGAAATGGAGAATTTGCTGTGTAAACACGACCTTTGACCTCCTCCTTATCCCATATTCCATCAGAATGACAGTGGAGGCAGCCGACGATCCCCTCCACTCAAAACCGGCAGCGCCAACGGGAGGGTTTCCATCCGTCCCTCTCGGGCTGGGTCACTGTAGATGGAGAGGGGGAGAGATTGAGGTCCCCCGTGTCTTGCGGCGTGACAAACACCAGAATAAAATGTTCCTGACGGCTCGGAGGGCTGAGAGCCATCTACGTGGGCCGACTCCCCGGAGATCGCTGGATGCTCATGCGGTTGCAAATGTTCAGTCCAGAGGTTTTTTTTTTTTTTTTTTTGGAAGAGGAAAAAGCTTCGGCTCGGTCCAAAAATTTCAGTCACGACCTCACTTATAACAACCCGGTGCAGGAAAAGGTGGGCCGGTAATATCAACCGCTCCCTATTGTACCCCTGGCAGTTTGATTCAGTTTCCTTAATCAGAAACTACTCTGCCCTCAGGGTGTGATACTAACTTTGTGCAAGAGAGGAGAGGAAGAGAAATGCAAGGAGAAGGAGGAAAAAGGAGGGAGATTAAGTTAACAGGACGAATGGGAGTCATATGTATTGTCGGGCTGCGTGGCCAAACAAAACATGCGTTAGGGAACTTTGCTAAATAACCGTTCGCCGTTCTTTGGCACTTCTCGAAAGGTTCTCTGGAATTTCTTTGGCGTCACTCCCCCACGCCTCTGATCCTTGTACGATGGCCAAATAACACAATCCCCTTCCTTAAACCCACATCTCACCGGCTCCCTGATCCCACTTTATTATATTGTAGGTATAAGGCTTCGTGTACAAATAGCATCGTCCCCGTCCGCCGCTGTGTTCCTGTTTCTACGCTGCATACAAACAGGTTTATCCGTAGCATCAAGCCTCCGATTTCGAGTCAGCTAGGAGCTTCAAAGCAAAAGAGAAAAAAAAAAATAGGGAAAAAAGAGAAAGCTTTCTCGCCTCCCGGCATCAAAACAGCTCATATGCATTCAGAGCAGTTTGGCATAAACGCGACGGACTGCTGGGAGGCAGTGCAGGAGGCAGACGCCGAGTTAAGCGAGCAGATTTGGACCCAAGGTGGCGCTCGATAGGTCGAAGAGGACCGCCGAGGCCCGTATGAGAAGCAGCCCCCCCGCCATTTAACGTCGAACTGAAGGTTTCCATTCAGAGCCATCACGTTGCAATCTCGCCGCCTTCAGTCAATCTTGTCTTCCGAGTCGAGACTTCCTAATTGTGGGAGTTGCGACGTGCTGCGAATGCGTGATGTTATCTCTAATCCAATTACTGTAACTCAATCAGGAAGAGTCTACACAATTGCTTACATAAAAATCAATTAAAATTCCGGGTTTAGACTATAAACACGCACGGCTACAGATCATCCATTGTTGGCAGTTTTTCCCTCGATAATGGCCCTCGCGCTCAGTAAAACCAGCTGGGTGGCCGACGTGAGCGCGAGTCGCCGGGGACACGAATAAGCCGAGATGGAGGGCGGAAAAAGTCGGATAATATAAACGCGTGAAGGGGTGTTTATGTCCCCGTCTCACCCGAGAAGTGTTTAATAAAGAAAAAGGGTCGTATTTAAAAGCACTCACACCCTGTCAGACTCTCTGCCATCGGAGTGTTTTCATATCCACTGTAAATTGCACTGGGACTCAAGCGGCCCGGAGTGTGTGTGTTGGTGTGTGTGTGTGTGTGTTGAGTAGAAAGGAGTCCTATAGTGAAGCACCCTCTACCAGCGTCTCTCGTCTCCCGCTGAGAGGGCAAGGTGCCATCGCTAGGTGCTCCGATGTGTTCGTAAGGGGACGCGGAGTTTAATGACGTCGTCGGAGAGTCAAATAGTCAAACAGCGCCTTTCTGTGTCTGTCTCTCTCTTTTCCACCTCGCAGCGCGGTGATAATTCACAGAGGGGTCGCTGGGGTAAGCAGATATATGCCTTCTTGGATCGGATAGAGAGGAGAGACATGGCACCTTTTAAATGTGTTTTTTTTTTTTTTTTTAGAGCCGGCAGTGACGGAGGAGAAGTGAAAAGACTCGGCGAGTATATCTCATTATCCCCGGACACTGTGTACAGTAGGTTTCTTTATAGGCAGGGTTGCGATCTGTCTACACACCACTTGGCAGGCCAAGACACTACGTCTTTGCCCGAATGGAAATCAAGCCGTTTAAGCGCCGAGACACTCAGGACCCGCTTTGTCCTCTGTTTTATGCCACTTTAATGTACAGCCGAAAGAGAGAAAAAGCCAAGGAGAGGCAGAAGGAGAAGACTTTGTGAGAGCAGAGAGCCGTGTCTAGTTGTCCGTGGGAGGTGGTGGCTGTTTTTTCTGTGCGCATTTGTATTTGTATTCAACGTAATCTCCATTTCTTTTTCTTTTCGGCATCGCCCCTTGTCACGAAAAAAAGCAAGAATAATGTCGCTGCGGGGTTTGTGTTCGAGCCCGGCCGAGGCTCAGGATACACAGTTTTGCTACCCAACCGCATCGCTGACATTTGGAGAAAGAGAGACGCGGCGAAATGAAACGAGCGCGAGCGCGGGAAGCAGAAGAAAAGATGCAACAACAGCCGAGACCACCGAGACGCCCGAGTTGTTATTCAGGTGATTAACGCCAAAAGCCCCGCAGCCCTGATTTAAAAACTTGAGGAGAGCGTCGCTTCTCGCATCACGGGAGATCCTGTTGGTGCCCCTGATACACTCGGAGATGGATGACGGATGGCACGCCCATGCCCTCAGCCCTGTCGTATCATTACTTAATCCCCCTCGGTAGCAATTACCTCCGAGGGGAACAAAAGGCTGGTGCCAGGCAACTATTACTGACACGGCAGCTCGATGAACAACACGGCCCCCTTTTCTATGAGGCCAATTTGCAGAGCAGCCGCAACGAGACCCGATCTAATGAAGGGAAATGTTTAGATCGGCAGACACAGACCGCAGTCACGCAGGCAGGAGCTGAACATCTCGGCATGAAGTTGGTGGTGGGGGGGGGAGGGTGGAGGCAAAGAAGTGTGGAGCAGCGGAGAGGGAAGGTAAAAAAGGGGGAAGAAAGATAAAGAAAGAGTACGCGCGGCCGTTACGGACAGAAGCGAGAGCATCGGAGGGCACAATCTTGACCATCTGAGAGAGCTATTGTGACAGCGACGGATGCGGCCTCGTAACGAGAAGGGACAGGGCAAATGGGAGGGCAAACATGAAATGTCAGGGCGCAGGGTGCAGGCGCTAGTCAGGGCCGCGATGGCAAATTGTGTGGAGCGGCTGAGGCACGAGGGGTCACAGGACGTCTGCACACTCGGCAGGTTGTGTGCTGGAGTCAGCAGTGACGGAGCGGTCCCTCCACACACACACACACACACACACACACTGTGGCCGGGGCATAATCTGTCTCCTAAAACCACAGGACACCGCCGAGAGAACACTCAGCGAAATACTGATGGGAATAGGAAGAGGAGACAGACAGACAGCGAGCGGGACAGATACATCACGGCGGGTCGACTCTTTTTTCGCCGTATCATCCTCCTAATTTACCGGCACTCCGGCGCCACGGGAGGAGGAGGAGACGCAGAACTGAGGAAATTATGATGAAAAATGAAGATAGTAATTAAGATAAATAAATGTTAAAAAGATGGAGACAAAGTGTTTCCTTTAAAACAATTATACACCGGCAGCCTTCCCTCCGAGTGAAAATGAGGCCCCCAGACTGACAGCGAGAACAAATGAGGCGGTGGGGAAGCGGTCGGGGTTCGTTTGGGGACGGCGCGGATGTTAATCATTTCCACCGCTGGTTTACAAGAAGCCAGCGTGCTTTGTCTGCCAACGCTCCCAAACCATGTATTTACCCCCGCACTCATCAACATTCTCCTTCTGCTGAGTAACGACGCCGTCACACACACACACACACACACAAACACAAACACAGGTTTATATCTCACAGGAGTTACGTTCGGTAGGTGCAAAGACGGCAGCTCGAGGCCGCGGGGAGCCTCCACCAAAAGACAGAATATGTGCCGTATCAAAGAGTGAGGGGACGTGACGATAAGACACATTTCGACAAAAAAAAAAACCCCAAAAAACCTTCGAATGATCTCAAAATTGGAACCTTCCGTCCCTCCTCCCTCGGTTGATATCGTTCCCAGCCTTTGTTCCTGCCAGAAAAGCAAACAGCCTGAAACTACCTGCGAGATTTTTTCCCTCCGGAGTCTCCCTCACGAGGACAGAGGGGGCGAGAAGACGCTCACCTCATTCCTGTTTATCAGCCTGGAGAATCAGTTTTAGTCTCTTTGCTTAATTAACTAAGCGATGTCTCTAGGCCCTGTCGAGGTGCCAAACTCCATCAAGCCACCCAAGTGTCTCCGAACTTCCTGGAGACCGCCCCTGGTCTCAGGATGATAATTGCAAAAGCAACAGGAGGGGGAGAGAACACGCCGGAACAATTACAAACATGCAAAGGGGGGAGCGCTGCCTTTTCTCCCCTTTAGCTCTTGTTTTCTCCCTCCACACGCCCACTCGCCTTGCTGTCTTCGCAATCCTTCAGCGGTTTGTTCTAATTTAATGGCGGCTTTCGAGGCTTTCTCCTCGTTTGCCTTCATCTTATTCTGCTGTAATCTTGTGGCCTCTCCGCTCAAAAAGCTCCACTATATCCCCGCCTTGGCCGCGGAGAGAGAGGCAGCGACCGTCCACCAAACTCCGGCAATCTTTCTCATTTATTCCAGCTTATTCTCCTTCCCCACCTCATGCTGTTCTCTCCGCTGCTCCAAATTCTTCAATTTGCCCTGCTGGGCCTTGGCAAGAGGCAGCAGCAGTCTTCCTCCAACCAAACTTCGATTGGCCCACTTCAAGCTCTCACTCTAGGGTCCTTTATTTCTTCCCTTTCCTGGCATGTACCAGACTGCATTCTTCCAAAGGCACTTATGCGGCAATGGAAATCGTTCTGGAAGTGACCCAGGCTCTTCTCCTTTTTGTGCCCCAGTTTACGCCCACAGAGGGAGCAGGGCGGACGAGCAGAGGAGAGCAGAAACTTGTTGTAGTGTGGCCTTTGGACCGACTCCATGTCAGCTGGACAGTGGGGCAGAAAACTCAACAGAAACATAAACTCATACCACACACACACACACACAGTGAGACAAACACTGTGCTTTGTTTCAGCTGAAAGCACCACTCTGCTCAGCTTGGTACCGAGGTCCCTGTGGAGAGGCACACAGCTACTCTGGCTGAGCTGGTCTTCTTCCAGTTGAACTCCCACACTGTAGTAAGTGAGGGCCATTACCCCTCATTCACTGTAACTGACCTGAGACTCACCTGCTCCACTGACCCTATTGACACAATCCAGATAATTGTTTCCGATAGCCGAGGGCTTCAGTCAGGTCGGTGGCGGGAAGACAGAGGGCAGTGATACAATGACATGGGAGAAAGGACTCAGGCCAGCGTGCAGGATCGGGGCACATTGAGTTTACCCTGCCTCCACACCAAGGACGTTCATTTCGATGCAGAGCGAGTCTGTCCTGAGCAGGATTTCTCACCACAATTTGTGCAGGGCTGCATATAATGATTATTTTCATGGTTAATCGTTAAGTCTAGAAAATTAGAAATGCTCACCAGAATTTCCCCAGAGCCCAAAGTGACTTTGTCAGAATGCTTATTTTTGTCCAACCAGACAGTCCAAAACCTAAAGGCTCCTCATTTACGCTCATCAATGACAAAGATATTCAGCAAATCCTCACATTTGAGAAGCTGGAACGAAGGAAACGTTTGAAATTTTCAAAATAGTTGGCATCCCATAATCCAGTGGCATTCCAGGAAGTGGAAGCGGACAGGAAGTGGAAGAAAAGACAAAGCTGACTTCACTGCAAAGAAGAATGGAAGAGAAGTTAGATATGTCTACTGCTGGATTTACTGTATGTAACTTGACTCTCTGATCCCAACACGACTTGGCCAAAAAAACCCAAATATATACCCTAAATATAAGAGAGAGTATGGGAATGTCTTGTTGGAAACAGAAAACATTATTTTCTTCACATGATGCTTGACCAGCCATAAACTACTACAACTACTGTTGTAAAAACTGAACGACTGAAGGGTGACATTTTATCACGAGCTTTAAAAAGTCTTTTTGCTGACTGGGGATCTTGTCAGACTGGCAGCCTGGCATCATTTCAATCTGCTTTCACGTCTCCATTACAGGCTAAATGCATGAATAATCTCACGTCTTGTCTTGTGTCGCTGGTAGTCGCCGCTCTAAGGAAAAACAGAAGTGATCCAGATGCCGTTGTGACATCGGCGCCAACAATAATACAACTGGGAAACGCTAGCAGGTCAAAAGTTGTCTGGTTCCACACTGAACACTATTAGCCTACTTGCAGACCAAACTGAGCCAGCTCACCCACACAAACCACACAGTCGGTTCATTGGCCGTCTTTGCCTTCAGTTTCCGATGGCTCCTCCTGAGATCTGTCAGTGTTTTTTGACATGTAGGCCCACAGACCCTCGTGGTGGTCAAGCCTGCTCTGACTGTATCTAGGTCTCTCTCTCGCCAAAGCAGGGACTCTATTATTTCCCAGTTAAAGCGCCAGTCTGAATTTCACACACTGGCACACACCATTACATTAGAGAGGGATCCTGGACCAATTTGCTTCATTTGCTCCTGGAATAACTGATTTTCGAGGCTTAATATTCTGAGTAACTGAGAACTAGTTTAGGGCGTGATTATATTATTTGTCTAGGAGCCTGGAGGGTAAACTTAACTCTGGCTCCCTAAATGTGTCCCTGCACTCTAAATAAAGATTGACTGAATTAAGCAGATGGGATCTCTGTTCTATATTAAGTCTACAGTACATATCTAATAGTGGGAGGCTGTGGTGGTCTATATTAAGGAGTGTGCGGATTAAAAATACAACACAACACAGCAACAGTCGGGCCCGGAACAATTTCCAGTTTTTCTATTCTGAGGGGAGCTAATGGAAGCACACTTTTCCGAAATAACAGACTATTTATGTTGTGTTCCAGTTGTAATGAAACGAATGCTGGCTGCAGTCGGGACGCCAGCGTGATGGCTCTCGGGGGTTTGTGTTTTCCTTTCCCTCTGAAGTCTGTCTGCATTTTAAACAGTCTGTGCACAACATCTAATTATCACAAAAATGGCTTTCACATTTAGCAGGATTACTTTTTTTCACCCATTCAGGGTCACCACTTAGTGCGCGGAGAAGGCCGACGCAGTGTTTTTCTACTTTTCTCTCCTTATTCTGAGCTGTTTGCTGCATCGCTGTGACCTCTTGCTAACGCTCATCACAAAGGGAGACGTTATACACTTTAAAAATAACTTCGCTGCAGACGCTCAGATGCTTTTCCTGCAAAAAAAAAAAAAAACATGTCAAGAAAGTTGGATCTGCTCGCTCAAAACATTTTATTTAGGTGCTTCTCTCTAATTACATAAAGTTTGTTCTCCTTTGCATAAGTCAGGAAAGGTTAATTAAGTGCGTGAGCGAAGCCGTCACTTAACTCTAATTTGAGCGAAATCGCTCTCCGGTAAGCATGGAAACCGCACTTGCACAGCGCGGCAGCGAGTGTGAGCACAAACGCACACCTCACATGCTTAAATCGGCGTCTAAATAAGATGGAAATCCATCTCTGACAGAGAATGAGATGTCAAAGGTCTGCGCGCAGCCGTCAGAATGATCTGAGACACAAATGACTCAGCGCGAGTGGGCATTCTGATTTTTCACACTCGCGCGCCAGTAAACACTTTGGCCGGTTGGCTCACGACTGTGGCCCACTCTCTCTCTCTCCAAGTGCATAATCAGTCACATTAATGAGAATGGTAATGTGATGCAGAAGAATTAGTCCAGGTCCGCGGGGTTGAGTCTCGGAAGGCCTCGCAAGAGAAACCAGCTGCCTCGGCCTTAAAAATAAGCAACCCCCTCCTCGGAGCTCTCCCCGAGCGAGGCTACCGAGACGCCTGACAACAATAACAAAATGTCTCGACGTATATACACACACTAAATAACACTATTACGCCTCTGAAACCGCTCCGACAAAATCAATACGGCTCTCCTGTTAACCGTGCTGATGCGAGCTGTAGTTGGGGGGGTGAAAAACAGCTCTGGCACAAGCCCGCAGACGCATTCACACGTTTCCGTGAGGTTGTGTTTATGAACGGAAAAAAAAAAAAACCCGGGCTATTTCTAAAGCTAGTCCCCCCCTGTGATGTCTGCGTCCCCTGGCATTTAAATGAAGGAGAACTAGTTCACCAAAATACGGCGCCGGCTCGGGGAGCGTGTTCTGCTTTAAGATTTATCACTACATCCACTTACGGAGACACTCCTAAGCCTCGAGTCTGACTAAACATCAGCTCCTCGGCGGAAACATCAGCGGTTGTTAGCCGAGCTGCTTTTGTGTGAACGTTCTTAAGCGTGCGTGCGTGTTTGTGTGTGTTTTTGTTTCTTTACTCGGCCGGATCGGCTCTCTCTCCCTCGCTCCTTCTTTCTCTCCGGGGCTCTTCGTTAGTCTGTGTGTGGATACTAATGAGCGATATCTAAAACTTGCCAGAGGCTCGGCTTTACCCCCCCTTCTGCCCGGTCCGGGGGGTCCGGCGTCGAGCATCACCTCTGCGCTCCTAGTTTTTTTTTGGGTTTGCTCGGTGCTAAGGTGCATTAATGAGCCACTGATCCAGCATCCGTGCGCGCGTGTTTTGCGCGAGTGCGTGTGTGTGCGATGAAAGACGAGTCCTCCGGCTGCCGCTCCACAACTCCCCGCTCCCCTCCTCCCGCATCCACTATCCAGGAATCTATTCATTTCAATCAGGTGAGGTTCTCGGCAAAGAGTCCTTGATTGCTGACAGAGAGGCCTCCTCCACAAACTCTCAGGCGCGCACTCACGCACACACACACACACACACACACACACACACACACACACACACACCCGGCACGCACACGTCCCACCCGCTCCCCCTATCTGTTCTGTTTCACACTTCTACATTTGTAATCCTCGCTCATTTGTAATTTCGCTTCTGCATGTTAGCCTCAAGAGAGAGAAACTAATTTCAGGAGTGAAAAGGGATTATCAGATGCAAAACGAAATCTCCCCCACCTCCAGACAAAGATATTGATGTAGACTTTTCAGGGGAACAAAAAGAGTCTCAAAGCCCGCTTCAGCCTGGATGGCAACTCTCAAGGAAGAAGCAAGTCAACTGCCACGCTGGCAATTACTTCTTATCAGCGGCGCCGGGGAACCGGCTTGACAATGGCGGCAGAAATGCTGAGCTGATGGCCCGTAAAACACAAGGAGAAGTGACTGCGCGGAGCATAATCAGCTTCCTCCCCCCCGTTCCTTTTTGTGAATTTTTTTGTGAAAGTGACAAATATAAAAATAAGAAGCAAGGTGGCTGCGGAGGGTCCAGCGAGGCAGCCATTCAGTGTCTGTGTGTGTGTGTGTGTGTGTGTGTGTCATAATAAGAGCATGAGGCATGCTAGCTGCTACAACCAGGGAGTGTTATTATATTAATGAAGCTCCTGGCGGCGGCGGCGGCTTGGTCGTCTCCTCTGTGGACAGACCTGCCAGACAAATAATCCCCGTCACATTTTCACCGGCCGCATTGTATTAATGTCACGCCCGGCAGAAGACACTGTTACATTAACCTAGCCACCTAGCTTCACACACACACACACACACATTTTGTCACACAGAACCCTGCCTGCCCGACTCCCTAAAAAAGCCCAGGAAACCATGGAGACAAGACGAGGAGAGACGGAAGATGAAGATGTTTGGAGCCAGCTGGTTAAAGCCTGCAAGATAGTAAATTAACCATCTGATTAAGATTTGAAAAGCGGCAAAGGAAATGAACATAACGCATCCAATTAAGAGACGAGACAGCAATAAATACGGCGCTTCCAGCAGTCGCTACCTCTGCCTTGAAAAGAGCTCCAGTGAGCGGCGGCTCCGTTGTCACGCACCCACCGCTTCGGCGCCATTTAGCCCGTGCTGTTTGTCGACCTCACCTTTAATGTCAGGGCCCGGTAAAAACAGAGATGAGAGGCAGTCAGGGAGGTTGACGAAGAGGCAGGCAGAGTAATTGGTTCAGATGTCTTTGGAGGCTTTATCTCGTGGACGGGGACAGAAATCTGAACTAAGGAGCAAACAGCCCCGGCGCTTTTCCCCTCCATTATAGCCCGGAGGCCTGAGCCCCCGCACGGCTTCAAAGCTACTTTGTTGTGGCCGTTAATGGCGCTGATGACAGCAGAGAGGGTCTCTGTGCCAGGTGAAGCGGCCCGAGCCAGAAAACAGAAGAAAAAAACCACGAGAGTGAAGAAATAATAATAATAATACAGACTGCCCACCAGAGAGGAGCGGCGCTGTCCGGCAGGCGGGCGGGCGGGCGATGGAAATAAACAAAAAAAAAAACCTTGTGCAGGAATAACTGCCATCTTTAACATTTGGCAGGAACAGTGCTCACCAGTGTTTCTGTAACTAAGCACTCAGCTCGCCCCCTCAGGGTAGCACAATTAAAAACACGCTCACAGAGAGTCATCAATAACGTAAAAATTGAGGAGGAGAAAAAAATGGCTCCATTACGAGTCAGGAGCATGCTGGGAAGGCAGGCGGCAGATCTGAGAGCTTAGTCATTGGCTGCGTGTTCCTGTGATGATTTCGGGGTTATTTTGGCCAACTCCTCTGTTTACTTGCTATCACAGCAACAACACGGCTTTTATTGCTGCTCCTCTCCTACATGCGTGCGAGCGGGAAAAAAAAAAACCCGGTCGATGCTTTTCTCTCTCCTTAATGTTTCATGGTACATGGCATATCTCAGGCCGGCTGTAAGAGCTGGCTCTCTCCATCTTGTTTATGACTTCGGTTTAGACGGCGGGATCGAGTTTCCCTGTAGTGCTGCTGAGAGCCAGGGGAGAGCGTGGCTGGGTTTTTTTGAAACGAAACAGACAGAACAAGGAAGGCTATTTATAAGAGGCGAGCGCATAATTGTTGAAAAGGTTAGAGCAGCCGCAGCAGGTAACAAGTGAGCTGCGTGTTGATGCGCACAACAGGATGTCGGGGCGGCGCGGCGGCGATGTCGCCAGGTGAGGACAATGTCAGAGAGAGCGGCCGCCACAAGAGTTGAGAGAAAGGTTACTAATGAGGAGTCAAAATCAATCGACTGCGAGCGCGAAGCGAGCAAACTCGAACCAACTTTTACATTACAGCGCGATTAAAAGGCCAGACAGTTTAAGCCCACGAGGTGCCACGGCTCCGCGCACTATATTTAGAGCAGCCGATGCACAAATACGGCTAAGAGCAGCGTAATACCATCAACAAACACGATGTTTCCGTTTAACATGCCGCGGACAAACCGCGAACCGGCATCCCATAATTGGGACGAAACAACCGAGCGCTCAAATGTCAAGAGCGAGGATTAGAGAAATGTTTTAAGCGCTGTCACATCAAACGCAGGCAGCGTAAACTGGGAGAGGGAAACTTTTCAAAATAGTTTTCCTGTTTATTTAGACTGTCTATACATGCGGAGCTTCCCACACTGAGACACAGTCGCATACTCAGACAAAGACGGCGGGATGCACCTACATCAGCGTACAGAGGAGAGCGACGACAGACTGGGAAAGTGATATCCGACAGAGCGGCAGCGTGGTTAAAGGGGCCTTTATGTAGTTCAAACTCAAACTTCTGATATTTACAATATTAATGAGGTAGTAATACAAACTCAGGAACATTTAATTCATCCCTAAATGAATGAACAAGCTGTTCTCAGAGGAAAATAATGCCCCCAGAACACTGTTTGAAGCTAGAAAGGTGGCGGGGTCCGCCACATTTAAACAAAGCAAAACCGTATGAGATTGTGTTGTTTATTTAGTCATTTAGTTCACTGGGTTTGTTTAGGCATAAAAAGCCCATGAAGATTTTTCTCTTCTCATTAAAATGTCTTCTGCAAAAACTGCATAGTGCACCTTTAAATTAACACATTCCTTGCATTCCAGTAGGGGAGGTGACTAGTTTTGATTATTTATGTCCTCATTCGTTCTCAAGTCAATCTCAAAACTGATTAACTAGCCTTCTCCTCCGCGGTTCCACGTCTCGCTCCGAGGAAACCAAAAGCTCAAGCACCTAAAGGACCGTGTTTCATCCGATGACAGAGGCTGATAAATGCCTGACAGACTGCCAAACCCTGCTTTGTGCTACATGAGTCAAGCACAAACACTCCTCCACTGCACCGATATGCGTTTGAACACATATCCATCATCGCCATGTGGGAGGTTGCGAGTGTGTGTGTGTCTGCGTGCCCGGCGTATGTATGTATGTATGTGTGTGTGTGTGTGGCGCGCCGGCCCGAGCGAGAGAAAAAAAGCCTTCGAAAAGAAGTGTCCATCTCAGTGGCGCCACGGGACGATCGGAGGTGGCCGAGCTGAGGCTCTGATGAGGTAGGAGGATGTGGGATAATTCTCATGTTTAGTGCAAATTAGGAGCGAGAACACCCTTTCCCGTCTCTCGCCGTCTCCTTCCCACAGAAACGGAACATGTGAGCGAACAAGCGAGTGAAAGCAAAGGGTGCCGCGCCGGCCCGAGCTCTGAATGTCACAGTCAGTCATCGCAGCCTCCCTCTTAGTGATGCAGACAGAGAGCCATTCTGATTGCCCCACCAGTCAAGCCAAGGGGTGAAAAACATTTACATGCAAATACGAATGACCCACTAGCCACTGTGAGCACGCTAGCTATGGTATCCTGAATGAACGGCGACCACAGAAAATCCGGCACAGAGGACTTGCCAATCAGCGGCTCCATTGTAGCAGCACACAGGCTTTAGAAGTCGCCGTTATGTGTGTAGGATATCAATTATTTTTTTTCCGCTTTTGTGGCTTATTGGTTTGCGGCTGCCATTGTCGGCGCTCCTTGCATGAAGCGAAATTAATGTTAATGAATTCAGAACCGGCAAACATAATGTACTGCGTTAACAGATTGGCTGTGAAGGAGCTTAACTCCTTTTTCTATCTATTCCCGCATAACTCCTCAGCATACAGACCGTCCTCGCAAAAAATCCACTCCTCTCTGACAGCGCCATAATGCCATCTAATCAACCGTCCACTCAGCGTTAGAGTGATTATAATCCAGGACCCGTCATAACGAACACCCCTTCCCGTCGCGTTGAAGTGGTTGGTATCGGGGGACAGATTGCGGGTGGACTGGCTGGGTCTCCGGGGGTCTTGGACGGGAGGAGACTAAGGCTCTCCGTGTGGCTGTCACCCGCGGCTGGGATACTTGGATCAGGGACCCGCCTGCTGTCACCAGACCTGTTGCCTCCAGATGGGCCCCGGATCTCTGTCCTCGTCCTCCTCCTCCACTCCTTATTTCATCTTCACCTCCTCGTTCCGTCGTGGGCACATCAAACGTCACCTTGCCTTCATCCCCCTCGCTCGTCATTAACAAAGTCCAAATCACCATGCTTTTGTTCTTTAACCTTGACATTCAGCTTTAAGCTCCACCATCTCATCTCTCGCTCATTGGCTCCAGTTTTTCTTGGCTAAAAATCCCCCTCCGAGCGTGTGTGTGTGTGTGTGTGTGTGTGTGTGTGTGGGTGCATGCGCGCACGCTTAGGAGATGAGCAGACGCACCGCACAGCGAGACCTCTTTGATTCGGCACAGCAGAGACCCGCAGTGAGGCTGTACATTAATTGGTGCTTCTGAGCCGTTAATTTAGGCGAGTACGTTCAAGGACCCACTTTCCTTCCACTTTCCAGCAGCAACAGAGGGCTGAACGAGCATCCTCTCAAGACTCTCCCGCTATTTTCCGCCCTCTCCTGCTCCATACCTCCCCACTTTCCCCCCACCCGTTACCCTCACAGTCCAGCCTCTCCCGTTGAAACTTCGCCCCGCCGTCAGCGAGCGAGGAGAGACGGCGGGTCACAGTCTCTCGGCTCTCGCCAACTGCCCCCGCGTCCAGAGCCAGCAAGCCGGGGTTTTCTTTCTCTTTTTTTCAGCATGACTGCCTCCCCCAGGTCAGTGAACGCGTTAAGCTGTTAATTACCTCAAAGCACAAAACAAGTGGTAGCCTGGCAGCGGACATTTAATTCTTTTCTTTTTTTTTTTTTAAAGTGTACAGTACAAAGTTAAAACCAGAGCACCAGCAGAACGAGCCGAGGCCACGGCAACAATAGCGGCAGATGCAGCCGCGGCAGTAAACAACGCTGTCAGCGGCACTAACAGACAACGGCGATGAGCGCATTCTCATTTTATTTTTGCTGCCTCTCTGTGACCATAAAACTCCAGGATGGAGCCATTTGGGCTGGATGTTCCCCTAAGAAATGAATCAGCCATAAAACAGCAGCAGGATAATACCAGCCCGGCCCACGGGGCACGGTTTCTTGAGAATCACACTGTTCTGATGTGGGAAAGGATTCAGGATGTGTGTGACCAGCATCCTCCCCGCAATGTCTCCCACCATCCAGGAGCTGGTTAAACTCAAGCCTTATTAGTTGTCTGCTTAGCGATCGGAGCAACCTGGCGCGGGAAATGAAACCGAGGAGGTGTGTCTGTAGATGCTGTAATAGAAGTAAGTGTTGCTATTTATATCGTGTCAGAGAAGGAAAATAATATAATTGCAGCATGGCTGCTGGCGCTGCTGCTCCAGGCTTTGGGCTTGTGGTGGCTTGTTACTTGGCTGTGAGTGTGTGTATGTCTGGGAATCAATGCACCAGTGTGTATTCATGTATTCCGGTTGGTGTATGGGACCGGCCTGTCCTCTCCATTCCTGACCCCTCATTAGTCTCCTCTCTTGTTAACAAACAGGGGGCTCTGCTGACACCGAGACTTCATAAGAGTGCGAGACGGAGAGACGGCGATGTGTGTGTGTGTGAGAGAGAGAGAGAGAGAGAAAGGGAAAGCGATGTGATTGGGCTTAATGACAAGCAACCAGGCTGCGAACAACATTCAGCTCACACACTCTGCTCATTCGTGTCCGGCAAGCAGAACAAGCCGGCGTCGTCCCCCCGTCATCTTCTCATCCCGTCCCCCACAGCACTCGCGGAAGCGTCTCTTTTTTTCGCCGCTGCGGGGGAACGCAAGAATCCCAAGTGTCTACCTTATTCAAATACAGGAGAGACACACACGCGAGAACACACTCCCCCTGTGGAGGTACAATAAGCCTACATGGGATGCCAGTTGTACCAATGGGGAACATCTTTATTCAAGAGCCACTTGGCCTTTGGTGATAGCAGCTGCATTCTTTGTTCCTGTCATACTGCGCCACCTCGGGCTCCACACAACATGATATCGCTCCAACTTCTCCGAGACACTCTGTCACACTTAAAGGGCATAGACGAAAAATATTGAAATCATAGACTTTACAGACTCCGAGTGGAGAGAGAGAGAGAGAAAGACTAGCCCGTGGCGGACGATGAGAGCGCGCAGAGAGAGAATTTTTTCGAGAAAAATGAAAGAGCGCTTATTATTGACTATATCGGGCTTCCTTCTTTGAACTCCCTCATCTATTCTGGCTGCCTTGGCATTGCTCTGGATGCGTGAAAGCCATGAAGCAGACGGAGAGATGAGAGCGAAAGGAAGACAGGACTGGAAAAACAAGTGATTAAAAGATAAAAGGGAGAGAGCAGATGATGAGGGAGCAGCGGCGGTGTGTGATTAAATGGCGGCGGTGGTCCCGTTGGGCTGCGGCCCTTATTGCAATTTAATGGGGGGGGGGCCGGGTGACCCTTGACCCTTAGTGAGTCAGAGGTACCACCTTAGTGCGGATCAAACTGCCAGGCTCGACGAACACCCCCAACCGCAGGGCATCTGGGCCTTGAGAATAAGGTGTGTGTGTGTGTGTGTGTGTGTGTGTGTGAGGGCTTGCAGGGTCACCGGCAAACGTGTTTATCCTGCTGCCATGGCAACCCCAGCACTAGCCTTGGGCAAATAACAACAAGAAAATCCTTATGTGCGAGTGTGTATGCGAACAGGAAGGAGATGCGATGTGAAAAGAGCCGTGTGATTTAATACACGTCTTAAATTCATACATTTCAAAGAGCTGTCCGGTTCCCTCCCTCCCTCCCCCCCACGCCTCTCTCCCCCTCTCCCCCCTAACCCCTCAATCATCGGGCCCTCCTTTTCACCTTCTCTTTCTCCCAGCACCACATGCTAAGTGGGAACATTGTTACGGTCAATTTGTCCCATTCAGGGTCCCAGTGGGCAGTGTCCCTGCCCTGACAGCCTGCAGACAGAGACCACACTGCCTGAGAGGCCTTGACATCAAGGTCCGGAGGAGACGGAGGAGGAGGGAAGAAAGCGGAGGAGGCGGAGGGGGAGGAAACAGGAGAAGAGAGGTGACGCGGGGGAGCTTGCGGTATGGAGGCAGAATGTGCGAAAGGAAAACAAGCTCGGAGAGCGAGAATGACAGAAAGAAAAGGAGAGGGAGGCCGAGGTGCCAGGTCGAACACAAGCCCCCCAGACTCAGCTGCTCGACGGCGTTTCCGACCGCCCTGTCAGTCTCGGGCCGGACTGACGTAGACGGCGACAGCTCCGCTCCCGAAGAGGACGGCTCTAACAGAACTGCCTTCGATTTGGCCCGAGCCCAGAGAAACACAAGCCAGACCAGACGAGCTCAGGAGAGGAAACGCAGGTGTTCGTACGTGTAGATTCGGTGCGATATTGAAACATAATTAGAATCAAATGTTTACCCTCGTGACTCATTTTTTGCCAGGAGAAACTTCAGCCAGAGGGATGTTAAAAGGGGACTGCTCGGCCGAAGAAATCATTCTTTCTCACTTCCCTCTAGAGGTATGCTCAGTTTGGATTGGAAATACTTTCCACCAAGAAAATAGACTGTTGACAGCGTGTTGATTTGCAGCAGATATAAGGGCGCTGTTCCTCGAAAGACTTCTGAATTTTGAAATTACATTCTTCTTCATGGCTTTCAGTACCGCAATTGGAGTTCCAGTTCATCTCCATTGTATTGAGTTAGAGGGAGAAATCGCAGAGACAAAACTGTGTACGTAAGGAAGCATGGTTTTGAACTGAACCTTTAACTTAAACTTGGTTAAGAAACAGTCTCAGTTTAATAGTGACACCTCCACATGACCTACATAAGCAAACGAGACCATTAGACGGAAGATTGGCTCTTTCTGAATAATAATCATAGTTATTCTCCACGCCTGATGAGTCACAAAATGACAACTATTTTTGAGGCGGAGTGCTGAAGAAGCTGCTCTGTAGTCTGGCACAAAAAACAAGTTTATTTTGTTCCACCATATTGATCTTTTTTCAGAATCAGCAACAAATCAAAGTTCCTTGTAGTCTCACATAAAATCAACGCGAACTGCTAAGTGGAACCTCCTGTTACACTTTTATAAAGCCCGAGGATTCGTAAGAGACCAAATCGAAGCAGCAGAGGGGACCAGCATACCCTGACTGTTAGTCCCAAGTATGGGTCAATCTCCGACAACACTGGATCCGTTTCCCGTCATGCGACTCAATAGTCTCTTTCATTGGACACCCTCTGCCTCGCCGCAACTTCGGTTTCTGATGCAGGCTTTATGCCACAGAAGACATTATACAACTGTTTTCACAGGCTGAGTAGAAACCACTCGCTGACCAACACAATTACTTGTATGAGCTAAATCCGTCTCTTTGAATGCACAGTATGCAATCTCTGCCAGCAGGGCTCTCTGATTCAAAACTATGAAAACAAAGGATGTAGTCTGGTGATGTGGTGAGGTAGCGCGCCATCATTAGGTGTTGTATTCATCGTTTAACAAGCACCATCGTGTCTCTGGGTTCAGTGGGACACTGTACGTACAGTGTCATCTTCAATGTGGAAAAAGTTACATATTATACCTTTAAGTAAGCAGAGAATTGTGAACAGGCAACAACATATATCTAACAGGGTTTTGAAGATGATTTTTCTCCCTCTCCCACCTTTGCTGTAAAGTTGAATCCAAGTTTACATCCTCACTTTGGCCTGAACTTGTCCGACAAACGCAGCTTTGTCTGACTAATCTATGATTTTTCATTTACTACACGTTGGGAGCCGCCCCGGGCCCCACAGGTGACGTAACCCCCCCCCCAGCAGGGTGCAGCGGGGAAGGTGGGGTGGTGGGGGAAAAGGGGGATTAAGTCACTGTGCAAAGACACCTGTTATTTTAGCACATAGGGCGCAACACTTGCTCCGAGGCAAGGGGTGCAGAGGCGGCTGTTGGCGTCAGAAACGAGGCACAAACAGGGCGCCCATTCAACCCATGCTGGACAGTGCTGAATCACACTTGTATGGGGCACAGACAGACTGACTCACACACACGCGCACACACACACACACACACACAAAGTCCATGCAAGACAGGAAGGCAAACAGACACAATGTGATGCACAGTGTGCCTCATGTTTTCTCTTTGATAGACGTGGGCAAACACTCACTCTGTCTACCTCTTTTCTTAACGACAGACACACACACACACACACAAACTATTCTTCAGACTAATTGGCGATGCAGACTCCGCCGCAAAGACAGCGGGGATCTGTCAAGGGCATGTGTGTACGGTGGGATGTTGCAGATCTCCCCCAAATTAACTAACTTTATAATAAATCACTGGGCACTGCTGGCCAAGGATTAGCCGTGCTCCAGTGGGCAGTTTGTTAAGCTGCCGAGGAGAAGCACCGGGGACGGGGGGAAACATCGCCAAAAACTGACATCAGCACTGGGACCTTGGAGCGGTCCAAACCCCCTGCCTGGTTTCCTGGGCACACATTTAGCCTTGTTATCTGAGTTCTCCACTGACACACAATCCTGCTCCTATATTAAGCTTTTACTCGAAACTATTGCTTTTTTTTTGCTCCTGCTGGGGTTTTTCTCCACTAATCACGTTCGGCGTTCAGGACCTCGGCTCTAACATCAGGTACGCCTGTTCCTTCCATTGCCTTCCCTTATGTTTGCCTTCCTTGTCGGTGCAATCTTGCCCCCTACTGAGTCATTTCTTTTGGCAGGCGTGATGCTTCCTACAGTCTGGTTATTTATATACTGACTGAGAAAACATTAATCCCCTCTCTCATTTCTGCAGACATAAATTAAACTCTTTTGAGGACGCTTATTATAAAATCATTCAGAACCATCACAGCTCAAGTAACTTTTAAAATCGTCTCATAGCTGTGTTATTTCTGTTCTGGTTACATTCACGTGTCTCTTGATCACTCTCGTCCCCTGATCTCGCTCCGGGAGCGTAAAACATATATTCTTTTGTCAGATTTTTCGTTCAATCGCCGGCAAACGCCGCTTTTTCTTCAATCACCGACTCCCAAAAAGTGTTTTGTCCTCGACATCTGAGCAAATGAAAGCCGGAGCGCGGGGCGCAACGAGAAGATCTGAGATGGTATCAGACAGGTATTTCCTTCTGTTGTCTATTAATTCGTACCCTCTGATAGCGCTTCTCTTGTAATTACTGGTGGCGCGATGGGCCTACAAGAGGGTGTCAGCACATGAGAGGAAGAAGGGGGCACCGCTCCTCCTCTGCCACGGCGGAGGAGCTGCAACACTCGGATGATTACAATATCTGGTTTGTGATCATCTTCTCCCTTCATGTCTCGTCTTAACTTCTTCCCTCTCACCACCTACCGCGGCTCCCTTCGCCTGCGCCGCCGTTACTGTCAGGAAAAAAACCGAGGTCTTGGTGCAGCACGATGTGAGCAGCAGGGGAGGAAGGATCTGCGTGTAACCTGCGGCAGAACCCCTGAGCCCTGGCTGTCAGGGTGGGTGACAGCCCAGAGGAAGACGAATTAAGGAGGCTCTCGTCCTCTGAGGCTGATTGACACAGTCGGAGCTACATAAAGGTTAGTGGAGGTGCCGGTATTCCCTCGGCTGTGTCTTGCACTGGCCGAGGAGTCTCACTGTCTTTAGATGTGTCTTTCCTCTCTCTCTCTCTCTCTCTCAGCTCTCCTCTCTCACACACACTCGGGCTCATTATAGGAATGCTCCGACCCCTTTGGGACTTCACTTACTTCTGTCTCCCTTTCCAGTCCACAAACCTCGACGTCGGACAAAAGGCAGCTGAAAGGCAATTTGAATTTGAAACAGGGGCCACAACAAAACAACACGCAGCTCCCCCCCAAAACTTCAGGGGGACTCGGTGCCAGCTATTGAGAGTCAGCGGCGCTTGCACACACACACACACGCACGCACACAAAAAAAGCTAAAACTGAGATTCTGACACTTTTGCAGCCAACTAGCTCAATGCACTGTAAAGATATCAGCTGCTGCAGAGGGAGAGGGAGGGATGGCAGAGCCCTGAAGGAGGGAGCCGTGGACACCAGGGGCCCAGCGGGTAGGACTGTACAACACACACCACCGCCAGCAGCAGATAACATGCAATCACAACAAATACACACTGAGAGGAGGGCGCGTTTTGATCAAGTCTGCTTCCACAGCTCACGCAGCAACTCGCTGGACGTCTCCATGATGTTCTCTTGTTGAGAAAGGGAGGAATTCCTCTAATTAAAACAGCTCCAAGAAAGAAAAAAATCGGTTTAATTAAGGTGTGTGTCAGCAACAAAAGACATAACCATCAGCCGTTATCAATCACACGATGAGTCGTGTCAATACCCAATCAATGGATGGACGGTGGAGTGCCTCCTCAGGCTCCAGACAGCTCAGAGCTGCTTGTTTTGGTGCGTGGCTCCGCTGCGAGCTACGCAGTATGAAATTGAGAATTATACAATGAAGCCCGCTGTCAAAGCCAAGACGTGGAAGACTAACAGATCAGCTATTGTGTATCGATCCGGATCGCGTTTAACCAATCGCCACAGTTTAATTCCCCCGCTTCGTTGTCACCAGAGGCAACGCAAATGTATCCAAACGCATCAAGGCGCGACAGAGCCCCGTGCCCCCGGAGCGCACCGCCGACCACCGGCTCCCACTGGCACCCACCAGCACCCCCCCACCCCAAGACCTACACACACACACACACACACACACACACAGGACAGCTCGGGTCACTTACCTCTGCTCGATGCGTGGAGAAGGTGCCGCCGACACAGCCGGCAGTGTGAGTCGATTGCGAGTCCCGCTGCTGGGTACAAGAAGAAGAGAAAAAAAAATCCGAGAGTGATCAGAGGAGAGAGGCGGCTCGTTAGCAGATCCTGTGTGGGGCTTTTGTAAACTACTCCTCCCTGTCGCACCTGTCTCTGGCAAAAACTGATCCCGCGCGCCGGCCTGACATCCCTAAGACAACTGTCTCAGGGGCTGTGTGTCCGTGCCCCCCTCCCCTTGCTCGCTCCAACACACACATACATACGCGCACTCACACTCACTCACTCACACACTCAATCACTCACACACACACACACACGCACGCACACAAACGGCACCACCTGTCCCCGGTGCAAAACAGCCCACAAAGAGCTCCTATGTCGCGCAACAACACATGGCATTCCCCCGTTAGTCTCTGCAGCAGGGCTCCCTCGCAGACAGCCGTCCGAGATCCTCCAAGTACGCTGGAAAAGGCTGGAAGCGGTGCGTGATGACCGGGAGAGCGCAGTAACGACCCATCCAGCACACCGCTGGCACCAAACCAGCCGCGACGTCTGGGGTAACAAATTTACATCTGCCGCTCTCGCTGCTCGCCCAGTTGTGTGATCAATCTCCCCGTCTCCCTCACAATAGTTGGTTCTGTATCGCCGCTGCGCACGACTGCTGCTCTGTCACTGCTGCGTCTTTTTTTTTTTTTTTTCTCCCACCCTCCGACTCGAACTGTGAGGAGAGAGCAAAAAAAAAAAAAAGACCGTCCCTTCTGTCCGCTCACGCGCCCCGCTTCCACGCAGAGCCAGGCTCAGGATCCGGCGCGAGGCAAAGTCCCGTTCATCGGCGTTTTTTTTTTTTATTGGAAATAGTTCCTGCGCTCAGGAGCTCCGGTGAGGCGGGAGGTTTGTCTTTTTCTAGCGGCTGTGCGAGCTGTACAGCATCTCCAGCAGCACTGCTCCCCGCTGTCATCCACCGGAGAGACTCCTGAAAGGCTGTTAGTGCCAAAACCTGAAGCAGAATCACGCAGCGACTGGAATGGAATTGATTAGTGACTAATTGGGTTTCACTTGGAGACGTCAAATCCCTAAAAAAAAAAAAGAGAGAAAAAATCCATTTATGTCAGAGCCAGGCTCATCGCGGTAAATAAAAAGAAAGAAAGAAACCAAAACCAACCCGAGATGACGGGGTGGTAACATCCATACCCAGATGAGTCACCTGTTCGACACAGAAACCAGACCTGAGGCGCACATCAGAGAGAGAGAGGGCACTGTTCCTGGGTGAACCATAAATCCAAGGAACCTTTATACTTGCAGGACAAACAACAGAGGGTCACAAGAGGTCTGGCAGGCTACACAACACTGATTCAAAGCAGCCTCCATAAAAGTGTGTATTGTTACTGTGAGAATGTGGAAAGTACCCACAGAAGACTCCATGAGATCCATATCAGCCAGGATGATCACACACACACATGGTCTTGTGTAAAGGTGCTAGATATGAGTCATGCTTAAAGATACCATGTTAGAATATTACTTATGAAAAGGAGTAAAAGTCTTAAAGTATCTGATATTAAATGCACTTTAGTATCAAAAGTAAATAAACCAATATATTTACCTGTATACTCTCCATGGGTCGACCAATGTTCAGCATTTTTCTGATCATTGGGATCAATTTCTTTAGATCTGATTACTGATCAGATCAATTTTAAAATGCCCCTTCTTTGGCTCTGAAGCAGCATGCAATCCAAAAAAGTAACTAGTAATTAAAGTTATCAGCTAAATGCAGTGTTGCCAAAAACAGCCAAGAGTCTTTTACTTGAGTAAAAGTAAAGAAATCATGTTAAAATATCACTTTGGTAAAAGTGAGAGTCACCCATGTGAATAGTACTTGAGTAAAAGTCTTGAAGTATCTGATATTAAATGTACTTCAGAATCAAAAATATATATATATTTTTAGCAGTAAATGTATGTAAGTATCAAAAAGTACGTAAGTCAAAGTAAGTTATACATATTTTTGTATAACCGATGGACGGTTATTGGATCGGGTATTCAGTATTTTTTCCTGAACATTGGAATCTGTTATTTTTAATCTGATTGTGAATAAAATTAACACATTTAAAAATGTGCTAGTAACTAAATGTATTAAATAAATGTAATCAAGTAAAAGTCCAATAGGCTATTTTCCTCCAAAATGTAGTCGAGTGGAAGAAGAAATTAGCAGACAATAGAAATATTCACTTAAGTACAGTACTTAATCAAATGTACTTAGTTACATTTTATCACTGATTAAATGTAGTGGAGTGAAACGTACAATGTTTTCCTCTTAAATGTAGTAGAGTGGAACTAGAAAGTAGCAGAAAATGGATATACTTAAGTACAGTACTTAAATGTACTTAGTTACTTTCTACCACTGGATATTAGTTTCTCATCACTGTATTTTTGCTGTCAAGTGTTCAATTAACAACAGAAGTACAAGTTCCTTAGGGTCTACAATCCTGGAGAGCTAGCAAGATTTCAAAGTGGCATCTCCTCTAAGTTCCACCCCCCTCCCCATCCCGTCAGTGCTCTGCAGCCATTTCTGCCTCAGACTTTCTTTTCCTTGCCTTTTTAGCGGGGTGAGTTGGTAGAAGTAACGGTGGCTGCATTTTCTCTGCCATTGTAACCAAATGAACTCCGTATTCCTGCAGAGGAGTGTGCTGAATATTTCCGGCATCAGTGAAACCGGACGTGTGCACGCGCGGAGGAGGGCGGGACATGAAGGCATCAGACCAATCCGTGCTATTCAGGCCGGATAGCACTGATTGGTCAGCTTTTTCTCAGTCATGCAGCTGCCACAGAGGTCTGATTATTTTCGCTCCTTTTTCTGAATACATAATGTATTGACTACTCTCAGGACAGAAGGACCATTTCACCCAGTATAACAAAATGTGTTTCTGAACAACATTGTAGACCCTAGCTTTAAACGTGTGCTCAAGTGCAGCACTTGATTAGATATACTTAGTTACATCCCACCACTGGTTACATGTAATGGAGTAGAAGAAGAAAGTAGCAGTCACATGTAACTACTCAAGTAAAGTACACATTCCTCAAAATTGTGCTTAAGTACATTTTTCATTGTCACATGAAAGCAAAATTAAATTCAAGTTTAAAGTATTTCTGAAGGCAGCTTCAGTGATGGAAAGCAACTTAGTACATTTACTCAAGTGCAGTACTTAATCACAATTCAAAGTAGTTGTACTTCACTTGTATAATTCAATTTACAGTACAGCTACTTTATACTTCACTACATTTCAGGGGCAAATATTGTACTTTTTGCTCCACTGCAATTATGTGAGTACTTTAGATTACTTTCCAAATTGAAAACGATATTACAAAATATAATCAACAAATAACTACAATGTAATATTATGGATATGATGAGATGACGTTTAGGTTAAAGTTCACACGCTGACCAGCAGTTTACAGCATAAAAACCACAATGCTTCTTCCTCCACTGTAAATATTAGGAGGAGAATTCCCCCATCACTTGGTCAGCAGGGTGAGAAATTTGTCCATTTGTTTCCACTTTCACGACTTCATCTCATGTGATTCAGCACAAATATTTTATGGGACGCAGTTTAGTCGGAACAATTAGTTTTAATTAGGATTCCTGAAAGTCCAATTTGCTGAACTCAGTGAACTCGAAAACCGTTTCCGTCCCCGACTTTAAGGTCTTTCTGCATCGTCTCATTGGGCCTAAATTAACACAACAGAGGAATAATTTAGCCTAATTAAATCCCAATAAGCCTCCAGCCAAATGTAATAGTAGCTCTACTTCACTCTGGGCTTTGAGTTTGAAGTCAAATCAGTGTTTTTTCAGCGACGGTCTACATCCTCGCGCCGACCTCTGCATCTAAATGGCTCGTCGAGGACAGAATTATCAAATGGCTACGTATTCACAGCGCAGTCAGTGGATAATGCTGGCGCTCTGTTATTAAAGGAGTTAAAACCTACTGGACCTCTTCATGAAATGGCAAGGAGCCAAATCCACTTTTAAGCTTTTGATTCATGCATAATTAATTTAGCCGAAATAATGACTTGTTTAGGTTTCAGGGCTCCTGTGTGTAGCTCCCTCGCAATAAATTCACTGCCAGCCATCTGACAACGTTTTTGATACAATCTGCTAATCACCGCTGCCAAATCAGACCCTGATTTGGGAGAAATATATGCAAAAAATTAGAAGCCCCCTACTGAAAATGATTTGGCCTGAGGTTATCATATTCAGTTACTAATCCAAAAGCATATTTTTGGATAACTTGATTTACATTAAACGTCTAAAGCCCAGTCATCAGAATAAATTAGACACATTTTAGGTTTCCGTAAAGCATGATACATTTAAATGTGTGTGTCTTACAAACATTTTTGCAACACGCGTTATATCACATTGGCATTATGTGCATATGAGCGTGGCTGCCAAGCAAGAGACCACTGTTCAGGACAGTGTTTCGACAGGACATTTTCCAGGCGTCTTTGTGGCGTCACATTGTTTCTTATTCCTCAACCTAACCCGACTATAAGCACAGTGTCTTTAGTTTCAAACTAAAATTGAAACTAAAGAGACGTTGTTACATGACGGAATGCAAAGTTTCAACATATTAGTGGTTTGCAGAAACGCTCACTCCCAAAATGTTTCCTGACAATTGGGTTGCTTAAGATAATCACCCTCCTACAGTTTTGGAAGCTATTTCGAAATAAATGCCAGAAGGCTCTACAAGGCAACTTCCCGTTCTTTAAAGGGCAAACGTCACCAATTTTACACAGTAAAGTGTCGTAACATGTCTGGGAAGTACTACTTCATACGTGGAAAAAAGGAGTTCATGACCTCTTTTGTGGCTGCAGAGGAAGGCGCATGTAATCCGATGAATTGCCTGGGGTGATAAGTTGCATTGTTGGTAATGCAGGCACTATCATGGGCGTAAGTTTGCATAGGGACGATAGGGACAAGTCACAACCAAAGTTTGGGAGAGAGGGAGTTGTCCCTACCAATAGCTTGATATATTTTAATATAACGATTTAAAAAAAAAAAAAAAACTTACTCGTTGCAAACTTATTCGTAGTATTAAGCATATGTATAGAACTATTTGTCCGACGTGCCCTCTCATCGCAATCTTCAGTGTAACCTGCAAGGCAACACGTTTAGATATGCTGCCATTTGATTGGCTGAAGGGTTATCACGTTCTCGGCACATGAAGGTATCAAAGCCCCTCTCGTCACCTCTCGTGAAGAAGACGCGCTGTGTGGCAGAGTTGCTGCAAGATAGCTGGACTGACGGTAAAGGCCGGCACACACTGGCTAAAACGTCGGACGTCTGAAGTGTTTGGAGAGAGTCGGACGAGTTCGGGAGCTGCTCTGTTCGGTGTGGTGGAAGCGCGAGGACGGCACTGCGGTCAAGCCAGCCGTGGTTCGCATTTGCTTGGTCAACTTTGAGGTTGAATAAAAAAATTATTTTCCATAAGTAGTCCAAGATTCATGTACTACTGAACTAATTACTTCCTAGACTACTTGCATGTATAATAAGAAGTACTCTTACTGTGTACTTTTCGAGTAATACTTTGTCAAAATTCCTGACCAGATCACAAGAATAAGGATATTTCGCCCAACATTTGAGGTGGAATAAAAAACTTATTTTCCATAAGTAGTCCAAGATTCATATACTACTGAACTTCAGTTTCAGCTGAGGTGTTGACAATGTCAATAAGCAATTTTGTTGGAATAAAGATGGCATGAGCATTGCAGTTCTTTGTTTTAGGATGCCTTGTAGTTGTAACCTATGAATCTCATCATCATGTTGGTTATTTTGAAAATAAATTTTGGATTTGCATAATTAAAGGTGTCAAGATGTTATTCTTCAGATGTTACCCAAATGTTCTTTCTTATAAGTTTGATATGTGTAATGGATACAAAGAGGACATTTTATTCATTGATGCATTATTTTGAAATACATTCAGGAAACTCAGATATCCAGTACAGATGTAGTGCAGGTTAAGGAAGCAACAGCTGGACCGTCTGGGCTTCAGGTGAGGTCTTAAATGGTTCTGTGATGAGACACAAGGCGGGAGGGATAGGTTGCTGGGCAATGTCCCTACCAAAGCTGAGACCAAACTTACGCCCTTGGGCACTTTGTTTTGAAAAGCAGTCCCCTCGGATAGTTTAATATCTCCAGTGATCAAAATCAATAAAGCATCATCATCAAGTATCCTCGTTATTATTCCAATCATTCTTCTTCCTTTTCAACACCTGGCGCCTGCATCTCCCACAATGCAACATAACCAGTGAGTGACATCACCAGAGGTAATTTACCAGATTACATGCAGCTTCCTCTGCGAAGTCTTTGTACTACTTTTTTCACATGTGCAGCAGTGCTCCTCAAGACCCGTGAACACACTTTCATGTGTAAAGCTGGTGGAGTTTCCCTTTAATCCACTGCTGTTTTGTGAATTTTGTAATATGGCCCGCTCTTGTCTGACATTGATATTATTGTAGGACATTGTTTTAGTGTGCTTTTTGTTTGCTGTTTTGTGTTTAGCCTTATCTTCCTTTACACAGCCCAAATGTGCCCGCACCAGCACTGTAATACTTATTAACATTATTCATCCTGCTTACCTTATCATCCCATGCTGCCTGTGACTTTGTAGCCTCCACAATTAAAACTTAAAAAGAAAAAGTTTCCTTTGCAGAGGAGACAGGCTGAAAGTCTTTGTACAGGCCGACTGCGGTTAGAGCAGACTCTGCTCCGACAGGCAGCACTATCATTATTCAGGAAGACACCGTTTCAGCAGCAGAGGAATAATGATGAGTTGTCCCCGCACGCTTGATTTCTGTCCCTCTATTGCTCTCGCTTAAAACCCCAGCGTGTCGGCGTGTTTATAAGAAATCTAAACCAAGTTGTTCTGTCATGGCATGCAGTGAAGGGCAAACTGGCTTTAAGTGCCTGGGACAAGAGAGCAAATCAATACGCACCGTGAAATGTGTGAGAAGAGCAATAAATTCAGTCAAACGCTGTCTCTGTTCTATTCTAATAGTAATCTTTAGCCACCATTAGGTACTTGTCACACCAGGCCAATTAGGCCGTATTGGCAAAATTTCTCAAGGAACTTGAGCAAATATCTGTTTTATTGCTTGTGAATGAAACTTTTGTATTTCTAAGAGCAGGGACGTGTTGTTTCTACTTTCAAAACAAGGCTTAATAGTTTTACTGACGTACCATGTTATGTTACTTAATATTCTACTCCAGTACATTCAGAGGAAATATTTTACGTCTTACTCACTACATTTATATGACAGCTACAGTTAGTAGCTGCTTTTCAGAATAATATCTTACATAGAAAACATGTGCTCATATAATATAATGTAATTTGCCACCTCAAGCTGCTGCAACCATTAAAACGATGCTCACCTGTTGATACATCAGTGGTTACAAGCTGGAAGGAAGATGTAAGTCCTTCTGGGCCGTTGGACATACCTGGGCTACAATTAGTCTTTGTTCAGTTGTCATTAATCTCATTTTAATCAGTGTGCACCCAACTTCACCCTCGCAGAGTTCACGACAATACTCCTCATGTTGCTCGGCTCTGTTACTCTCATTACTGTCCCTCCTAAAAAAGTGGCAGGTAGAGGCTAATGTTGACTCTTTCTACAGAAATTATATAAAGAATAAGCCAAAGGTAATGTAATAGTTACAGTAATCATATTTTTATACTTCAAGCAGCGTGAATCAGTAATCATGACTACTTGTATGTGAACGGGGTCGCTCATTGTCCTCAGCTCTGTAGTTTGTAGTCCTTCAGCTTTTCAGCTCGTTGTTTTGGTCTTCTGACCTGTAACTGTTTTGTTTTAGTGATGATAAAACTACGGCACACCACCTGCCCGGCATCGAATGGCACACAGACAAGATTAGCGACTAGCTGGTGAACACAGCGGAGCATTTAGCAGCCTGATATTTCCATTGGGCGTGGATGTATGTAACTTTTTTACATAAAGATAACTGCTTTAAAATCTTGAATAATGTTGATGGTACAGTGTCTTGTGACAGGGTGAATGGTGTCTCTGTCTCAGTCACTCCGCCCCCCTATCACTTGTTTCTGCACTATGTAAATTCAGTGAGAGGGGAGGATCACAGCGTTACATACGTGTTTCCTTCAACATACAAGTTTTCAACACATAACGTTATAATGATGTAACCAGTTTTATTTGTAGTTCACACAAAATGCCAATTTCTACATAATGATGCTTTGATATTAGACTTTCTGTCTGATGTGTAAATGGACTTCTGTCAAATTAAAATGTGATTCAATCTACATTTTTGTTTACAGTTTGTTTCTGCAGCCTTCAAGTGACAAAAAAAAAAATCTGTTTTTGCACATTTTAGTACATTTTCTCAAGTAAAATTTGGATCGCAGTTTTTACATGATTGTGTTGCTGCTTTTTCTTAATTTGTCTTCCAACAAGAGCCCAAAATAGGAAATATTTTGGCAAACCAAGTGAATAGAAGCAGGAAGAGAGGACTTCCACAAAGCGCTCTATTGTAATATTAAACAGCTCTTCAAAAGTTATTCTCCAAATCCCCAGATTAGCTTTATTATTCTGTTTCCAGCTACTTTGCATAGAAATGATTAAGGACACAGAAAACTTTGAGCCATGTTCAACAAAAGAACTTATGCCATGTCATCTCCTGTCAAAGTTTGCGCGCTGACAATAAATAAATAAATATTTGTTTTGTTCATCTGTTTCCTTTCATCCCACTCGGTCTGTCAGAGCGCGCAGGCAGTAGACCTGAGCCAGATAAAAAGCGCGAAGAGCTGCCAAGAGAAAGCGAGAAAGCTTAGCGAGAAAACCGCAACCTTTGATGGAGGATGCACCTTTTAATCTTTGAACAGCATGGGGAAAAGGGGAAGGGCACAGTAGCCGTCTCCCCCCGAGGTACAATGGTGTGTGTCTGTGTGTTAGTCGGATGAACTCTTCACAGCGAGAGCGTTTGTCCTCTAACTTCACAATCAGCAGAAATATGACTGCAAAATAAAGATGCCTCAGTCTCCAGCGTGACCATTTTCCACCCTACCAAAGTAATCACATGGTTCACCAAGCTGCGAACAAAGACTCACAGGCAGCATGCAGGGTTCATGTGATCAGACCCAGTTCCTTCACAGGCTCGGCAGTCGATCTGACGACTCAATTTAGCGAAATGGAGCTCGGCCATTTAATAAGTGGTGTCACATCCCAGGCTTTAAGACCATGACCAATTCATTCATATTAACAAAACCCATAAGCGTTTAAGGCAGGAAACAAATCGATTTGTAACGGCAATGTCAACACAAGTGATTTGTACTTTTTCTCGGAGTGATTAAGATCACGAGTTTAAGATGTTCATTTGCAGTAAACCTGAGCTGAAACAAC
The DNA here is from genome assembly GCA_039737535.1 of Lagodon rhomboides. NCBI lineage: Eukaryota > Metazoa > Chordata > Actinopteri > Spariformes > Sparidae > Lagodon > Lagodon rhomboides. The sequence continues at coordinate 12,325,693 of CM077789.1, read as the reverse complement.
AAGTTGCAAGCATACTATTTGTGACTTTTTTAAAACACGTCCTATCACAGCGCAGGCTCAGGGAGCTAGACAAAGAGGAAAACATTAAATCCGAACAATACTTTTATTTGAAACGAAGACAAAGGCAACATAATAAAAGATTCTGTGGTCTATAAGTCAGCGGTGGGTGCAGTGTTGAAGAGATGTTTGGTGTTTTGGAGGCAAAAGCAGAGAGGAAATCCAAACCACAAAGGTAGGTGATGATGAAGAGGGAGAAAACGAGACAGGGTGAGGAATCAGCCTGAATAACCCGAATCCATCCTGCCTGGGCACAATGAGGGTAACACTTTATAATAACTATCATTAATAAATCATAAATGCATAGTTTCATTATTGCACTGTTAGCAAACAAAGAACTACTTTATAAACCATTCATTAAGCAATTGTTTGTTGTAACTTTGCAACTGATGTTTATAAGCCGTTAGAGTTGTTTAATGAATGGTGTGGCTATGGAAGCCCATTTACACCAGTTTGAAAAATTTATGATGGTAAAGCCTTGATAATAAATCCGATAGTAAATCATAATTATGAGATAATAAGTCCAAATTATGAGCCCACTGAGGCAATGCGATTGTTGGCTGTATAAACAAAATGTATTTGATTTGAGATTTTAAATAATTATGAGATAAATCTGATAATTTCAACTGTTTATCTCGTAATTATGATTCACCATGGCAATGTTGTTTTCATCAAGCTTAGTTTTCATCCTGTTTTTGTAGCTGCAGAAATGGGCCTACATTTGCAACCACTTCAGGAAACAATGTGGAAGTCACTGAGAGGCTGAGGTCAGGCTGACTTTACCTTGTCCGACTGTCCGACCGGAAAAACACTGTAAGTTAAATAACCCCAATAATGAAATAGATCATCTTATTAGAACATGCAGAAACTCACGACGAAATATGACGACTCACCCTCTCTCCACTCCGAGCATGCAGGTGAACAGGTAGTTGTACTGCGAGTGTCACCGCCAGTGCACATTAGATTAGATTAGATTCAACTTTATTGTCATTGCGCACAGTACAAGTACGGAGACAAGGAAATGCATTTAGCATCTAACCAGAAGCCTCATAACTCAATATACAAGGATATTTTTGCTTAAATACTAATATAAACATTTGGCTTTAAAGCACATCTTAAATATATCAAGAGCTCTGATTATGATTATCTTTCATTTTGAACAGATGGATTACCTTTTGAATTAAGAATTACTTAATTCATTAATTACTCATCGTCATGGTCTGATCTCCATCTACTTAAGGGCTGATATTTAAAAGGATATTTAAAAGTGAAGAAGTTGGCTAACTTGACCGAGGCACTGAGTTCTCCTGTCTTCATTCTGCAGAGCGATGAGTTATGAAATGTTGATTATAATTAAAGTTGTGCCGTAGATAAGAGCAGGAATAATAAGTGTGTGGTGAAGTTATCGAAAATAAACAAACTCGAGAGCGCCTGGGGAGGCTTGTACAGTGAGAATCTGGATCAAATGAAAACACGGCGAACGACCTTTTAGTCCCCCGACGTGAAACTCAGACAAAACATCAAGGCAGAGAATTCAATTTTGAATTCTTCCTCTCCTCGGCGTCACATGTGAGGAGGAGAGTAAAAAGCTTTGAATAACAAAGCACTGTTTGGTTTTTGAATGAGCGCACAACAACAAGTCCGCTTTCATAATTGATGGGTGTTTGTTCGTCCCCCGTGTGTGAAACAAGCTAACTCCATTTTACACTAACGCGTGTTTGTGCAGCCGCTTCCATTTTTCCCTGTTTGTGCACAGGTCTGCTGCAATAAAGATGACAGTGTAATTAATACTGGGAAAATGCATTTGAGTCCTGATTACTACCGAGATTTAAATAGTCTAAATATGACATAATTTACAGTCGGCGTGTGAACACACAAGCTGTAAATTAGTCAGGGCCAATCTAGGTGACTTCATTGTTACGGAGAGGTGATGCAGAAGCGGCCATCAATCTGTCATTATGAATGTGGTGCAGAGATGACAAGGTGGAGGAAATGAGATGGGATATTGAATGGGAAGAGGAGGCAGCGAGAGGAGCGAGGGCGAGCACACTTAGCTGCAAAGAGATTTGAAGAAAAATAATGGTGGAAGGAAAAACAGCGGAAAAGAATAAAAGAAGCAAGGAGAAAACAACGTAGCTACTGAAAGGGATGCGGATCGATACGAAAATATCCTGAGACATCTTTTATACACAGAGAGGGGTAAAAGCAAAGCTCGGAGACAGAGAATGCACCATGGCTCACCTCTCCAGGCCACAACAGATAGCAACACATCAGGCCTTTTGTTTGGGGGAAGGGTCACAGTGATGTGCCTTCGCTGTCAAAACTCGTACAATCACAACACTAAAGAACCATAAATATTTCAGGGCCAGTCGGTTCTTTCCATGATGCCTCTCCACCTACGCTGTGGCAGCTGACCCGTTGTCCGGGGCTCTGGGGTGAAATAAGCTCTCCAAAATAAACAGGGCAGACCTGGAGAAATAGAAAGTCAGCCGCTGGTATTCAAAAAAGGCGCTGGAAAAGCCATAAAACACAGTGTGAGGAAATTGTCCATTCTGCGGAAGCGGAGCTGAGACTACCTGTTGGCCGTGAAGAGACACAGCTCTGTTATTTGTTGCCTTTCATTCTGTATGTTGCACGCAGTGACCTGGCATTTCCCATGTTCCCCGACCGTGGCTACAAATCTTTTAGATTATGTGTTTTTAAGGTCTGCTAGAGGCTCCCCACAAATCACTTTTCCAATATCCTTTAAGCCGAAGGCGCAACAGTCATAAAGCGTCTGTAGCCGGTTAAGTTTTCCTCACAGGGCAATTTTACTCAAAAGATTAAAGACTGTTGCGCTCGCAAAAAAAGTTTAATGCATAAAGTCAATGACTTTTATGAGCCTTCATTTTCGGCTTCCACTTCATAAACTATAAACACACTTTCTTGGTATGTTCAATTCTCATACACTCCGATGCACATAATTAGTCAAGTTTGTGTGTTTTGCTTTTGAGTGTGGGCAGATAAACCTGAGAGCTGCAGTTAGAGTGTCCAGTATTATTGAACTTGAAAATGAATATATACAGTATTTATTATTAACTGAGAAAAAAAAAACTATTGAAAAAACATTACCTCGATGCACAAGAAAACAACTTTTATAACATTTATCCATTTTGGTTTTGGTCTGAAAGTAATAGTAAATATGAGTATTCATTATTTTGTCAAAGTTTACAAAGGGTTCAAAAGGTTAAAGGTTCATTTAATAGTCCGATACACCAAGGTCGTACAGCGAAGTTTGAGTTGGAGTCCCTTTATGCCAAAACAAATCATTTTAAATAGTGGAGTGTAGAGGATGAATTTAAGAGTCTCTCGGCCTGAAGTAAGAAGCTTCTCTGTAGTCTGGTGGTACGGCATCGAACACTACTGTGGGTGTTGTCTGTCAGTATCCTTTGGGCTCTTGTTGAGAATTATGTAAGAAGAATGATACAACTCTCTTATATGTGCAGTAAATGTGTAGCCTAACCGGAGGCAGCAGCCAGTAAGCTTAGCATAACTACTTTAAACAGGGTGAAAGAACTGGTTCAGTCTTAAGGTAACAAAATCCACTTACCAGCACCTCTTAGACTCACCGATTAGCATGTTGTGCCTCATTTGTTTAATCATTTGACAATAGGGGTTCTTTTCAGGGAGTTATTTGTCTGACTGTTTCTTGGTCGGGGCCAGTCACTTCCAGGAGTGTCCGCCAGTCAGCCGGCAACTGCTCGACGCCGAGAAACAGTCACATAACTGTCACGTTTCACTCACTGGCTGCACCAGATTGGACAAACGAGACTCGTGCTCGGGGATTTCAAACCGAACCAACACGGAATTTTGTTTGGGAACTTTCTCTTACGTTACAGAAATAGATCAGCCGAATGTGTTCCTGAAGACATTTTAGGCGAGAAAATAAGCCAAGCCGTTTATAGTTGTTTAGGAGTCTCCAGAGACATTGTTCCAGGCCCGACCCAGCTGAAGAAGCAAGATTTCAACTTTATGCAAATGAGGAACGAAACGCAACCATCCGCTAACAGAATGCATCGCACAGCTTTTTAAATAGACGATAAATGGCAGGCATGGAAACGACAGATCCTGTGGACACTTTCACCTATCTCTTATTAGTCTTCCCTCCCTTGTGTGTTTGAGTCTGTCTTCTCCTCTCTCTCTTTGTCAGTTTGTCTGTTTTCCCCACGTCGGTCCTGCGTCTCCTGCCTGCGTTACCAGTGCTCCATTGGTTTGTACTTTATTTAGTTTTTGTACACTTTTACTTCACTAGTTCTCAGATTCGCTCCTGCCTGCTTCTTCAGTTTTTGCCGTCCGCCAGTTTTGTTCTTGGGATTCTCAGCTTACTTTATTAAAACTTGCTTTTTGTTTCTTTAGCCTCCGCCTGCTCGCCTTGGTGGTTTTGTTTTCTGAGTCCTCAGGCACATAAAACAGCAAACTGGTGTTTTTACATATTAGTTTTGGCACAGTTTAAACAATCATTATACAAGATGTTCATTAGTGAGATTTAGAGGCACTAATAGGTGGTTTTAATTACCGTTTGACTGAGCCAGACTAGCGCTTCCCCTGTTTCAAGTCATTATACGATGCTAAGCTAAAGGCATACATAGTTAACATGCAGACATGAAAGACATGAAAGTGCTCTCATCCTTCTGATCGTTCAGCAAGACAGGAAAAAGGATTAGTTTCCAACATGTGGAACTTCTGCTTCGCCTCAATGCAGCTTCAGATCATGATACTCTGATCAATGCACCTGATAAGAAAGAATGTTAATAATGAATGCCGTGCTCACAGACATTCGACTCAAAGTCAACCGCCCATCTCTTTATTATTTCAGCATGGCGGAGCTGTTCTCCAACACAGCTGGTGCATTATCCAAGCCCTGGTTATGCCTTATTAATATGTTATTGGGCAGAATATAGTAAGGGCAAAGGTCCATCTCAAGTTTCACCTGGAGATGATTTGTAGCTGTGTTGTATGTTACTGATACCTCACGTTGCAAGCCTCCGGAAATTTGTTGCAGGATGTTGGAAATAAGATTCCCATCGATAGAAAAACCAAGCAGATCTGGTCAGCGAGTAACGGACAGGGGGCTAATTTGTAGGGTTTCGGAGGCTGCCGACAATGAAGAGCAGAAGGTGAAACAATCGCTGAGCCAAGGAATTGTTTGTGATGTGATCTGTTCCAGTACACCTGAGACTCGTGGCCTCATAGTAAACATGTAACAGAGCAAATGGATTTCATTACAGTGTTATTGTACCGCTCCTTTCATCGCCTAGCAAAGGCAACGTCCTTGCAAAAGTGCTCTTTGATGATGAATAATATCTCATTGGAGCAATTCATCTTCGACACAAAGCACCTCAAAGGCTAAATGTGCACCTGGGACTTGAACATCTTAAAGATTTTCATGGCAATCCCTCCGCAATTTATTCCTCAGTTTACAGTGATTTTGTGTATAAATTGGTGTATTTGTTTAACAAGTTTAACGGCTGCTGTATTGAACGTATGCAAGTCTACGTGCCTCATACTACACTGCGTATGTTTCATTTACCCTTTTTGCATTATTTATTGGTGCTATTCGCCGCTTCATACTGTGTCTCTCTTTCCTATTGTTACCAAATGATCTGAAAGTAAAAGGCACAAAATATCTCCAGCATTAATCTTTATAAATACGATTTGTGGGTTCTGCTCTCACATCCGTGAAAATCTGTTCAAATTGCCAATTTATTGCTCTTATCTTGTAAGGTACGTCCTCAGGCAGGGAAAATAGAGGAAGGGAGGGAGGGGGGGAGAGTGGAGTGATCATTTTCCTCCAAGGGATGAGTGATTTTCCTGTTATCTGCTAATCTTCAATTACTCAATATCCAGAACAATTTTGGCCTCAATCAAGTGATACAGTGAAGCAAAGTTAAGAGTAAAGCAGGAACAGATGAGCGCCTTCGGGGCACATGTTGCTAACTCTTTTGCAGGAGAGTGTGGTGGCTCTGCTGTGTGCTCAACTCCAGCGGTCAAAATTTCTTGGTCGCTCAGAAACACATCAAACAGGAAGAGAGGAAAGGAAGAACACTACACGCCCATGTTCCCCAGCTCGCGCTATTTCCTCTCGCTCTGACCCGTTTACCCTCGCGGCCTCGGTCTGGTCTGGTGTTTTGAACATTGCAGTGCAGCCTGGATTTCAAACCTGGCCAAAACACACCTACAGCAGGTCTTGTTTAATGAATTTCTGAAAGCAACATTAGTGGTAATCTGCCTGCCTTCCTCTGAAGCCCGGTGCAGGCGTTTAGGAAAATACAAAAGGGGCACGTAATGAAAACTGTAATGGCTTGAATAATGAAAATCCTCCTGGAGTGAAGAGAGAGCGTTGCTAGAGCTCTAGTGGCGATGATACGCAGCATCCAGCAGGGGAAGACGCTGCGCTGGCCACGTAGTGATAAAGGGTGTGAGCGCCACATGAAGAAGAGAGCTTATTGATGTGAAAAGTGCATTAAATGACAGCATCCATTGTTACAGTCTTCCCTCCTTCACCATCCACGCCTTATTTTTCCTGTGGATTTATAAATATTTTATTCTTTAATATTTGATACAGAGAGACTCCCTGCTCCAGAGTTGTGGAGCATCTGCGGTAAAAAAGATCTTAGGGATGCAACTGAGAGCGAGCCGAGCTCAGTGTGGGTGAGGCTGCAGGGGGAAAAAAGTCTGAGTTGACTGAATGGGTAAAGACTGCCCTCTCAGGGTTTACTACAACAATTGCAGTTAACATGGTTGCCTGACTTTCAGCACAGCTCAGCCAGCTGGTTTTTATACACAGCGTGAAGAAAGTTAACACCAGCAATCAGCATCACATGTGATACACCAGGAATAAGTACTTAACTGATGTTTTCAAGCAAGTCTTACAAGCAAAGTCCACTTATTATAAACAGTTTTAATCCCAGTTGTGAGTGATTTATACATGTTTATAGGTGTTTAATACATGTTTCTAACATATTGAAAGGGTGTCTTCATGTGTGTAATATATTATGTTAATAGCTATACATTATACTGGGTTATCTATTGTTAATTCTGTAACAGCTCATACACCAGATCATGCAAGAGGCAACACATGAACCTATCGCACTCAGCTACAGCTGTTGTTGAACCATTAGGAGTACAGACATGGTTTTGGGCTCTTTCGAAAGGTTATAAGGTGATTTTTTTTTCTCGCAAGCAAAGCTCTGTAAGTGCCTCTGGCATAAATCTATAGGAGCTTGAACGCACTGAATTATTTATACATTTTTCTCGCCAAATTTTTTCATTGCAAAAATAAGGCTGCAGATGACCTGTAACTGCCCCTATTAGCTGGAAAAAACATAATGGGTCCACATCATATGGCCTGACAAGCTCCAAGTTCAAGTTAGATAATAATCACCTAAAAATGAACAATTAACACATGTTTTTCTAAGGAAATATCCAGGCGCCTGGCAAAAAAAGATGCCAGTTTGTGACCTCAAAATACCCCTGCTTGAAAGCAACAGAAGCAAAAACTTATTTTAGTTCTTTATTAAAGTAACTTTATGCATCTAAAAAAAAGTCAAAAACAACTGTTTAGGTGGAAAAACAGCCGATTCAAAGAGCAAAACACATTGGCTGTTGTAGGCTTTAGGACGGGTATAGAAGTCTGATCAGCTCAACTGAGCTGTCAATCAAACGTCTCAGGATCTCCAGTGTAGGGGGATAACGGTGAGTTAGATAACGGCGTCTGCTGTGAAATGAGAGGATTCCTTTTACAGATAAAAGCGTCTTTCTGTCTATCACATAGGCCTACTATTAATATGAAATCATTCTGTTTCATGCATGAAGTCATGCATGAATTAGTGATTTTTTAGGGTATTTAGCAGACGCTTTTCTCCAAAGCGACTTACAGTAATTCATACATACATTCATACACTGATGGCGGTGGCTGCCATGCAAGGTGCTGACCAGCACATCAGGAGCAGTTTGGGGTTCAGTATCTTGCCCAAGGACACTTCGACATGCAGACCAGGGGAATCGAACCAGCCACCTTCCGATAACAAGACGCTGGCTCTACCCCTGAACCACAGTCGCCCCTTTCATGTGCTACAGGAGCTGGAATTAAATGTAAATGTAAATGTAAATGTTATCACCAGCTTGTGATGGGCTGCATGGCAGGTTGTCTTGTCATTCTCACTGGACATCTTCCAGTTGTTCTTAAGTATATCTGCAAGGATGACATTATGGAAGCAGCACATTGTGTGGGCGAGTTCTAAAACTTATTTGATTACAAGCCATGACAGCATTGGCTGATAATGTGTTCTGTGTGTGTGTGTGTGTGTGTGTGTGTGTGTGTGTCGTCATGGCAATCGGTGGTTCAGGAGAGACCTATTGAATGATCACAGAAGCACTTTCGAGTATTTGTCGAAGGGTTTTTATATCTGTCAGTCAGCCGTCTGTCTTTTAGTCTGTCTGTCTGTCCCTCAGCTACAAAATACTGACACAGATGAACTGCTGTCAGAGAGAGAAGAGGAGGAGGACCAGAAAGATGTGTTTTTCCTGTCTGACTCAGGGATGACAAAGCAAGTGAAAGAGAAAAATAAGGACAACTGTGCTGTTGATATGAGACCTAACATAGCCGATATAGACGCAAAGGTATGAGTAGACAGAGGATGAATGCTGAGAGGGAATGTGAAACAGAGGTAGAGGTAACAGATCCTGACCAGAAAGATATGTTCGCCCCGTCTGAGTCAGAAGAGGGTGACAAGTAAAGAGAGACAAATAAAAACACCTGTGATGAGATGGAGAGTACGTACAAGGTGGACAGGAGACTGAGGGGAACACTGTGGCAGATAAGGAAAAATGCCACATCGCCTTCAGAAAAGGAAGAGCTGTGACAAAAAATGCATGTTCCTCATAAAAACCAAAGTCGGCTTTGAGAGAAATTAAGGATGAAAATGAGGAGACTCAACGTAGCCACTACAGACGAGGAAGGTATGAGCAAACAGAGGATGTGCGCTGAGAGGCGAGGTGAGGTAAAAGATCCTGACAGGAGATTAAGAAGAACACTGTGACAAACACTGATAGGTGCTACAACACAAGAATAAGAAGAACTGTGAGAAGAAAAGAGGCCATCTTATAAAAAGATCTATGATGAAGATTAGGAGATTTTACATGGCCACAATAGACGAGGAAGGTGTGAGCAAACTGAGGATGGATACTGAGAGGAGAGGTAAGAAGACAGATCCAGACGGTAATATGCAAAATCAGACTGCAAGCAATTCTGGTCATATGGAAGAGCTGCAGGAAAATGAGTGTCATTTGCAAAGAGATAAGCAAGAGAAGACAGAAAGGGAATGGAGATGAAGAAGAATGCAAAAAAATGTGGTAAAATAGAGATAGAGACGGTAGAAGAGACAATGACACATGTTTTTTTACACCCAGGAAGAGCGCACAAAAAGTCAATTTTGCTTTAACAGTTTGGAATCAGTCATTCTAATGTTAAATGTCTGAGTTATCGTAGATGTATAAAGACACCAGCCTGTATATTTAAATTCTTTACCATTTCTTTTGAGGTCTCAGTGGCTTCTGTCTTACTTCAGGTACCAAAGGCTTATATGTGTCAAACAGTGTGTGGTCCAGTAATATTGTTGAGACATGTTGTTGTCATACATGAGAAATCATTTTGAAGCATTCAGTTAAAGCAAAAGTTTAGATTCAGTTGAACAATATCTACAATTTTAAGCCCTGCTAGCATAAAGTTGTCGGAGTAGATGTTGCTTCTTGGTTACTTAAAGAGACAAAAAGTGTTAAAGGCAGAATGAGTTGGATTTGTCTGTGCCATCATTCCCAAGCTCTATAGCTCATCTTGGATGCTTGCTGAAAGGGCAGTTCTGGTGTTTTTAAATCTGTGTCCTAATACTTTACTGTCATTGTGCAGAGTACAGGAACAAAGCCAATGAAATGTTGTTTGTAGTGTTGAAAGTGGAAGCAGTATATTCAGTGTTTACAGTATAGGCAGTATGACCATATGTACATTAGTACTTAATTAAGTCTCCACTACTGCTGACAACACTAATAAAATTCACCCATCTTTAGGCTGTTTTTAGTTTACAATCTGTGAATTTTTGCCTTGGTCTGTTAAGAAAATCTAAGAAAATCTTTTAAAATAGGCATCATAAACAAATAAACTGTGTAGGAATTTAGATTTTCCTAAGTTAATTTACATGTATCTGCTCCAGATGACAACAGATGTGCCCGGTGTGGCCCACAGACTGTCACTTCCGTGTTGCTGTAATTTGATTGGTTAAAAGTTTTTTAGACACGCCCACACACCCGCCTCTATGTCCATACTGAAGTCGAGCATCAAGAGCAGTTCGTTGAGGGCAGGACAGGTCCATTAACCAACAATACACGGCAGGTCAAAGCAGGACAAAGGGACAACAGGCTGCCAGTGAGGTCAGTGAGTTTTGACGGCTCTGTTTTTGTTTCTAAATCAATCCTCAACTTCTAGGCGCGTCGCTGAGCTCAGCTAACGTGACTCGTTTGTACGTTAAGTAGCTAACTAAACCTAACGTCCAGTGTTAGCTTAACTTCCATGTGACGGCTGCGGGGACTTTACTGTGCCTGTTTACATCGAAGAGATGTTATGATTTATTAGGACGAGTCGACTGAAAAGAGGGCTGTTGTTTGCTCAAGTTATTACTCACAGCTCCTCATCTGGGGCAAAGTTCATTCAGCTGTCAGAAATGAAAGCTGCTGTGTGCTGTACATTGAAAAGGTCACAGTGTTGTGTTAAAAAACAGCCTAAAGTGGGTTTCTGTGGGCTGAGCACTGATGGAAACCATCCTATCATGTCATGTGAGAGGGCTGCTTATTATTCCAATGGGTGTGAAAGGGCCCTTTGCTTAATATAATATCGTGCTCAGACATTAACCCCTGAAAATGAAGCAACTTTTACTTCTGACCTTTCTGTGTGTTGTCATTTCTTTCAGCTCAAGTTGCTTCATTTGAGGGATTTGTAGTGACCTGAAGAAATTAAACTATCTTAATAATTCACCCAAAAAATAAAGACATAATTTTGTCTGACATATTTAATTTTCCTTCTTATTCCTCTTATCATCTCAGGAGACACTAATATTAATGTGGGATGCTTTTCAGCCCCTGCAAATTAATCCCACTGACCCGGGTCTACACTATCTTAGATAAAGTTGAAACATATAAGAATAGGATTGCACGATACTGGATTTTTGCCAATATTGTCAAACTCATTTTGGACGATCGTGGGTGCTGATTAGAGGTAAAACAATTATCAGTCCTGCCCGATTATCAGGGCTGATATTCAGCTTTTTCCGATTATTGGTATCAATGATTTTTCTAGCAGATTGCCGATAAATTGAACTAACTTAAAATGTGCAACTTCTCACACAATGTCCGGCCCACAGCAATATCTGACTGATAACGCATCGCAATGAATAGCCTGTAAACACTGAAGACATATGTATGTGCAGCAACAAACTTGGTGATGGCTTTATGATGGCATCACCTATCGGCCCAACCCTACCGATGATGTGCTGATATTAACAGCTCCATGTTGAAGAACCTAGGTCTTTACTGTTGTCAATGATCTGTCTTTTGTCCTCTCTGGCAAGTGTCTCAACAGTTTCCTGGAGATAAACCAGCATGTCCAATTATATTAAAGGTCACATACACGCGGGTCAGCTCTGACAGGGTTGATGTGGCTCAACATTTTGTGGATGTGACAAATAGTCTTACAACGCAATAGGCAGAGGCCGTGTAGCCTTTTTATGAGTGCTTTGCTGGAATCACTTGTCAGGGAGCTGATTATTTCTGAAAGTCTAACACAGCGTTTGTGTTGCATAACAGCCTTCTTCATAATATTTTCTGGGTCTGTGACAATTATCTCGGGTTCATCTCACACTTGATAGCACAGAGTATAGTGTTAGACTTTGCTTTGTAATAAAGCCAGTGAAGATCTCATCAACTGCCTCTCAGACAAAAAAAAAAAACCCACGTTGCTCAACCAAGCTGTTGCAACGAAATGCAATTTGCAATCACACAGAGCCCCGAGAGGCTGTCCGAAACACCACAGTTCATGTCGAGAATTTGATTCACCCAGACATCTGAAAGAATTTGTGAAATACGAAACAGTGGTATAAAGGTCATACATAGTGAATCTGCTTGGCTTCAGTGTAGTTTGCTGGACAGGAGGCCCGTCTCTCTGTAAGCAGTTCCTTCTGTCAGGTGGATGTGTAGCCCAATTTAACTGAGTATTTACTACATCCTGCCAACAGGTTACAGCTGGTCGGCTGCACTCCACGGCCGACTGCTGTATGTTTCCCCAGCAGTGTGCTCACAGAGGCCATGTCCTTCTTTGACTGTCTGCCCCATACGTCAGGTCGAGCGTGGCAAACACTTGTTAACAGTGTTCCAGTAAATACAGGTGGACTCCACTTATGTCTCCCTGTGCCATCTGTCAGAACACAAACAGATGTTGTCCACGTGTTGGGAGCACTAGAAGGAAAAGGAAAAGATGCTTTGCTGCAGACGCTTCTCTCTCATCAGCTGTCGTCCCTCTTTGCTCGCCTCACTTGCATCTCTTCATTGTCTTCGTTATTCATTTGATCTGCCAGTTATCTTCATGATTAATTGTTTGGTCTGTAACATCAGAAAATAATGGAAATCCACACTTATTTACTATCATAACATTCAGTTTACCATCACATATGACAAAGAAAAGCAGCAAATTCTCATAATTGAGAGGCTGGAATGAGATAACGGTTAGCATTTTGCCTTTAGACAATACATTCCATGGCTAATTGTTCTAGCGCTGTATTGGTATTATACATTTGTCTACCATCAGAAATTTGGCCATACCGTTCCTGTTCATTTGATATGTGTGGCTGTATTAAGCTATTGTAAGCAATGGTGCAAATCAACACACAGGATGGCTTTGTGGTAATATTTCCTTAAGTTTAGAGTTAATTTATACATATGCAGATTCTCAACCTATGACAACATAATCTGACATGCATTACATCCTGTACACGAATATTGTAATATATGTACATTACATCAGAACTGAAACTAATGTAATGCACTGGATTGACAGCAAGCAATAATGATAATTGATTAATTATTGAAGTTCTTCTCAAATGTGAATATTTGATGGTCCACTATGATAATAAGTTTAATATATTGGGTTTTTTTTATACTGTTGGACTGACTGAAAAATTTGGTTTAAACATTTAATTAATACAGAAAATAAATGGAAGATTTATCGATATATTAAAAATAATTGTTAGACTTTCATCACATGCAGTATTAACAGAATGGAGGATTTTATCCAGACATTCACTCATTGATTTATGCTTATTTAAATATGAAGTACGATTTCTCGTCTTTATTTCAAGAGAAAAAGGAACTGGATATAATTGGACGATTGATTGATTGAATTAATTATGGATTTCACCCATTTTATGTGACCATTAAAATGTAAGTTTATTTATTAAGTTTTATTTTCTGCAATACTTTATTTATTAATGCAGTCATCAATTAATGCAGTAGGGTAGTATTTCACTTGAGCAGTTCTTTTGGCCTGGTTTTCATTTAAAGCAGTATTTTACGTTAGTAGAAGAGGGGTATTGCTCCATATTTCACTTTTACTTGATTCACTTGATATAAATGAAGCCGAGGTCCATTTTCTCTGCATACTTTCATGTGAGCTTGTGAACAATCAATCACCAGCATTAGTGCCCTGCTGGTCCACAGTTCTTAACAATATTCATGGTTTTTCTCTTGACTCCGATCTATAATTTCAAATTAGACTCACCTCTGGGCCCCCAGAATATTTTCACATAATTAATCACGTCTGTATTCCCTTCATGTCGTATCAATCATCGCCTTAAAGCAAAAATCACCTTGAGAAAACAGCATTGTTACAGGACACTGTACACATTTTAAGGAGCTGAAGTGTTCAGCTAAACGGAAGAACTGAGCAGGGCTTGTTCGTGTTTTGACTTCTGACATCTTGATCCAACACTTATCAGTTTCTTTTAATAAACCTAGAGTACGAAAATAAGTCTTTTGCCTCATCCACATGAGGCTGACTTTGAAAACAAGAAGGCAATCCATGCACTCAAAATACTTTTGATAATTTGAGTGAAAAGTTGGATCTCTAAAAAAGGTCTGTTGATTTCATAACATCTTTGGGTGTGTTCCCCTATTGCATTAATGACAGCGTGTACTCGAGCTGGCATGGACCCCACAAGTTTGTGCAATACCTGATGACTCATGTTATCTCAGCGTGATCTGACAGTTTTTCCACGAAACTGAGAAAGCCAAGCATCCTGTGACGTCGCAAGAAACTCTTTGGGACACTGTTATGCTGGCACAACGTGAGTCATCGGGTTTAACACAGACTTGTCCACTCCATGCCAGCTCGACTGCATGCTGCTGCATTTGAGCAAAAGGGGGGCATACGAATGTTTTGTCAGAAATTTTTAACTCAACTTTTTAAGCTGATATTATCATTTGTAATGAAAAAAATATACATTATTACATTTAAAAACATGCAAAGTAGGAGTATCTTGAACAGTAGTCTCTAGACCTTTTTGACCCTGTATATACTTAATATTACAATAGACTGTGGGGGAAAAAGGGAGGCGTCTATATGCAAAAGGATTACAGAAAACATGTCAAATCTATATCCACAATGACTCCAGGATACTTTAAAACTTGCCTCAGCCATTACAATGTGCTATTAGTGTGTCAGGCTATTATTTGGACATTCTGTAATATGATTTTAACTTGGAATTTGCCAGATAATCATGAAACTGTGGGTTCATGTTTTACTCCTCAGTGTTAATGTCATTAGATCTAGAAGTCAACTCACAAATGCCTATCCTCCACAGTGATTCACCAAACATGAATCCCTCGTTTCATTAGCAAATTCAAAATAATGCCCAGCCTCAGATGTCAAGATTTCATTACTTCAGGATGGAATATTATTTAAAAATGCAAAAATATAGCTGTGGGTGGTTAACAAGAAAGAAAGTCATTCAGCTTTGCAATAGAGACTTGAGTTGTATGCTTGGCCGCACCATTTTGTTTTTCTAAGGGCAGTTTCATCCTCATTGCATCATAGTGTTGACAAATGAATTTAACATGGTTGAGTTGCCGAGCTGCCTATATTATTAAACCATATGACAGGGCAGCCTTTCCAATTCTAAATTCATAAGACACACTACTTCTCTGCAAGATAAAGTGTATCAACCACTTAAACAAAACAAAACAAAAAAAGATTTATTTCATCATGCATAGCGAGCAATGTGAGGTGAATCTGTGTTTCTGACACTCTGTATTCCATGTCAGAGATTGAATCCAGCAGTCACCATGGCAGACAGCGGGAAAACTAATGAGACTGGAGCTGCTGCAGCGGAACCAGCTAATGGAGACCAGCAGGTGAGGAGCACTGTGACCCAAAGTGACATCTATTACAAAACTGAGGCATATTAAGAACTCATTTGAAGTTTAGGATTTCATGTTGATAAGCTAGTGTGGGGAATGAATCATTATTCCTAGCAGACGGCTCAAAAGAGCTTTTCTTGTCACAGTCAGGACTGTATTACACATTTTGTCTTTTCACAGTAATGTTTTTATTTGTATTTTTTTGTTGTAGAACGTTGTGTCTCGAGTGAGTAATCTCCCTCTGGTGAGTTCAGCGTGCGGGGTGGTTTCCAGTGCCTACAGTACCACCAAAGACAACGTGCCCTTGCTGAAGGGAGTGATGGATGCAGCAGAGAGTGGTGTCCGAACCCTGGGGGCAGCTGCCTCCACCGGGTCCAAGCCTCTCTTGGACATTATAGAACCACAGCGTAGGTTGTTCTCTCAAAAAATTTATTATGCAGTATATGTGCAATGATGGCACATACATATAAAAAAAAAAAATTCTGTATGTTTGTTGGAAGCGTCATTTTAATCTTTAAAACGCTTTCAATTAAACTGTTACCACCGGTTCCTCCTGGCCTGTCTCTGCCGCATTATGGTCGCTGTAGCTGATCGCGGCTGTTCGAGACAGTGCTTTTTGTTTCCAAAGGCTGCGTCATGGCAAGTTATAGCGGTGTCATGGTTAATATGCACTGGGCCTATTTTTGATAGAAGCGGACCACAGCCGTCAAGCTGCACAGAACAGATGGAGCCAGACAGGAAATCGGACAGGGGAACGGGATCGTCTATCCGGTCAAATTAAAAAATAAAACGCCTTGTGCAGACTCAGGATCTACGGAAATATTAACAATTAACACACTTAAAACAGACAAATAATGAAACCAATTAACTATGTTCCCTACTCAGCCACAGGAGAAGCACAAAAATGTGCCCAGTGGAGTCAAGGGGTAACTGTTTTTGGTACTTGGTAATACTTTCCGCTGATAGCGTTGGCAGCGAGAAAACTATCGATTTCTTCTTACATTTTTAAAGTTTCTGTTGTGTGCTTGTTTCAGTTGCAACAGTAAATGAGTACGCCTTGAAAGGACTGGACAAGATGGAAGAGAAGCTGCCTATTCTTCACCAACCTGCAGACAAGGTGAGATAGAAAACCATGCCTCTGTAAAAAAAAAAATCAATTTCAGACCCTCATTTATTTATACTCTTTTCACACCGGAGAGAAAACCCAGTAACACCCGCTTACATCTGGCTTTTGTAAATTGAAATTAATTCTTGAATCAAATGACTGCAGTAGTCACAAATTTCAAGACCCTTCAAACATAGCTGGGATCATTACTGAGCCCTCTACATGATATATTACACTCAATGTAAACATAGGAGCCGTGTTTACTTTTTGCTATATCCAATAGCCAGTTACTGTTACTCCTCTGTAAAAAGAACCCAGCCATAAGTTAGATAAAACACTCAGGGGACGCCACTCCCCAGCCTCCACCTTATTGTTTTTACTTCTCATACTAGTGCACCCTGCATTATCACTTACTCTCTGAACTGCTCCTTGTAAGTCAAATTGTCTCAAATGTCATGTCTGTCCCCACCGTAACGCTCTGAGCCCGGCACATCATTGTCTCCATCTTCCTCAGGTGGTGTCGGACACAGTGGGTATGGTGTACCAGTCGGTGGCAGGGGCCAAAGACGCCGTGGTGGGGGCTGTGATGGGCGGTGTCGAGATGACCCGGGCAGCAGTCAGCGGAGGTATCATCACCGCCATGGGCACCAGGATGGGCCAGATGGTCAGCAGTGGGATGGGCCTGGCGCTGAGCCGATCCGAGGACTGGGTTGACCAGAACCTGCCACTCACTGAGAGGGAGCTGGGTCAGTAGCTATCCTCAATGTGGAAAGCATAATCAGTCCATAAAAACCAGAGGAGGTGATGAACCCATATGTCTACTGCTGAGGTATAGGCAGGTGTGTTTTGACAGTTGGATCAAATGAAGCTGAAACAAGGCTGCAGTAGGAATTAATTAAGGACAACGAGTGGCCAGAATTTTGTCACACATGATTGTAAATAAGTAGATTAGCTTTTCTCCCATTTTTCCGATAAAGCTGAAAAGATACCCAAGAAATTTAGGGCATCAAGATCCAGGCCCGAATGTCTCTATAAAGTTGAGATATATTCACATGTTATTACAGATGTGATGAAAAGTAGAAAAACATTTCAGTTTTGCCTTATTAATAATGCTGACGTACACAAAGGTTTAATAACAAACAAAGTACTTTTCAATTAGATTTTGTTTTTGTCAGTTGTTAGTCCTTGAATTTACAAACCTGTCAAATTAAAAATTATTCCAACCTTATGTTTTAAATGTCCAGTTTGTAGGATCTAGTGGTATCTCGCAGTGAGTTTGCAATTTGCAACCAGCGAAAAAAAAACCTTGTTTCACGCTCCCCTACAGTGAGGTGAAGAACGTGAATGACACATGGTGGCGCAACATAGCTGACTCTGTGGAAGGTTCTTAGTTTTAGGTGATTACAAACTAATTAGACTTATATTGAGAATATAATATTCCATATCTGACAGTTGATACTTCGCCCTGAATCATGTACACCGTGTTAATGTATTTCATAAAAACGAGCAGTCACTTTTGCTTCATTCCTTAAGATGCCATTCGAGATCTGCTACACCGCCGTAACCTCATGTTCAGCCCCTCTTGTGTTCTTTTCACAATACTGATTTAGATTTGCACTGGAAATCAAAAGATACTTATACATAGTTCAACAATGGCAGTGGTATCCCATCTACTTACAGGTAAGCATTAATAATGCTGCAGTTCTGCTTTAAAGAGGAACATTTTCAGGTTTAAGCACAATAATTAGTCTTATATCCCTTACATTACTTAAATTTTAGTGGGCATTACTGCCATTTATTTAACTTAATTTATTCCATATTTGATAGCATGAAGGATTTGGAATTTTCTATGACAGCCGGTAGTCAACACTGCATACTTGTTTCACTAATGTTAGATCAAACAGCAAATTTGCTGAGACTGTACAAATACGTCATCATTATAAAGGCAATAGGAGGTGATGTGGCAAGATGCTCATGACGAAAGTGTTAAATTCCTACGGTGACTGGATCTGACCACATGAATGGTTGATGCTATTCATAGAGAGCGAGGCAGGACATTACAATGAGCTTCCCCTCTGTGAACTTGGCCCAAAAAGCACCTACAATTTCCAACACTCACAGCTTTGACACCTGCTACTGTGATGTCATGTTATCGTGACAACCTGCCATACTCCAGTATAGCAGTAATGCTCAGGAGGCCATCCGCTTCTCTGATTATGGATGTGTAAAAGATGCAACTGTAATCAGCGGCAGAAGGAAAGTGTCCATAATGGCAGAGCTCTGGGGAGTGGGGATTTGTTCTGTGGTTGCTGTGGCAGAGGCCATCCTGACTCACCAAAGTGGCTTTTAACAGAGGCATGGGGAGATGGTGTTACTATGCATTTCCCTTAACTTGCACAGATGGATGACTTGGGGGAGTAGAGAGGCTCCCAAGTCTTTTTGTCTCACCTAAGCAGATGTGCTTTAACCCTGTTGGAGTCAAGTAGCCCGACTTGCAACAGATGCACCTGTTGGCACAGTTAGCAGGCGGTTATTGTGAATCCATCTATTGCTGAAAACATGCCAACCAGCCCATGCTACTAAGAAAGTACATTCAGTACAAGTACGGAATTTTTTACGGCGTATTTCTTCACTTGACGCTTGCATCTGAATGTTAAACAGTTTCGTTAGCCCTTTTACACAAAACATCTGTTTTGAAAATGTATGAAAATAACACTTTCGTCTTTCAGCTGCTGTGGCTGAACCTAACACCAGTGAGGTGACTACCCAGTTGGCCAGCCCCAGCTACTTCGTCCGCTTGGGGAAGCTCTCTGCTAAAGTACAGGAGCGGGCCCTACAGCAGTCCTTGGTCCGTGCACGGCATGCCAGGGATACCACCTATGCTTCAGTGGCTCAGATTACCAGCACTCTGGACCTGCTAGAGAGTGCCCGTACCGGTCTGGGTACCGCCAGTAACCAGATAGGAGGAGCCTCAGAGCAGCTGCTGCAGCGCTGGACAGAGTGGAAGGAGAAGCAGGCTGGAGCTGGACAGACTGAGTCAGAGCCAGATGGGACCAAAGATGAGGCTGAGGTCAGGCCTGAAGCATTTGGGAATTGACTTAATGGTCTCTAACCAGATTATTTTTGGGATGAGAACGAGAGTCCATAAATTCAGCACCAAATCAGACTCACATTTTAGAGACTGATATTGTTTTGTAATGGCCAAAGATTCATGTTGGACAGGAGTGGCATTACATTATGTGATCAGAATTAGAAGGGGAAGGGGGAAACTACCTAGGCCGAAGAAAGGGAAGGGAATAGGGAGCATCAATTAATATTCAAATAATTATCATTTATATCTTTTCTTTTTCCCACTTTCTTTTTACAGCAGCTGGAGTGGCGGGCCCTCTCCATGGTGCGTGGTATGAGCGACCAGCTGAGGTCATCGTGCTCCAACGTGGTGTCAAGTGCTCAGGGTCTGCCAGGTGCAGTCCAGGACCAGCTCACCAGCGCGAGGCGATCAGCTGAAGAGCTGTACACCTCTCTGGGGAACACAAGCGCCATCACACCCCTCCTTCTGGAGCGGAGTCGTCACCACCTGACCCAAGTACTAATTGCACAACACTGTCTTTACCGCAGTGTTTTGTTTTGCAGCGTCAGTTTAGCTAAATATAGATAAGTGCCTGAAATTGTACTTTATTGCTGATTAGCACAGTTAGGCCCTCTATTACATTTTTATTGGTGCTTAAATAACAGCCGCAGAGTCTGAGGAAAAGGAATTAAGCAGCATTTTTACATAAACAAACATCTATTCTCAGGGGTGTCTGCTCATCCATATGCATTTACGAAACTAGGACGGTCAAGCTTATGTCGTATTTAGTAATGTACAGATATAAACTCATTATTGCCTCGCCAAAATAAAGAAAAAACATTTTTAGCTGTGAGTTTGTGAATTTTGTTGAAAGTAATACTAGTATGTGCTTGTTCCCAGGTTCAGCAGTCTCTGGATGGTGTCCTGGAGTATCTCCTAAACAACACACCGCTCAACTGGCTGGTGGGACCTTTTGCCCCTCAGACTGTTGAGAAGGCAGAGGGAGACGTGGCGATGGAGCAGAGCGGACCACACAACTAAACTTTGCTGTGTTTCATGAGTGATTAAGTATGCAGTAATCAATATGCAGAAAGAGGACCGGTGTTTACTGTAGATCGACCGTTTTAAATAATACATGTGCTTGCTTTAATGAAAGAGGATGCAAATTCATAAAATCATGTTTTCTTCATGATGCACTAAATTTGAACTTATTAGCTGGCCACACTACGTTTGTGATGTAGAAGTTAATGGAGTTTAATTATGCCTTAAAGCTCTGACCTGTGGCCTTACAGATTTTATATTTAATTTGTGCACTTTATTATTTATCCAGCAAGGGGTAAAAGTATTTTTACATTTTAAGAGGATTCTATGTAAGTGCCTGTACTATTGTTTCAAATACTTGTTAATAAAGCCCAACCAGTATTTTACTTTAGGGGCAGATGCCGATATTACGGGGATTCCCGTATCGATATATCAGCCGAAATAGACTTTTTTTTTTTTCATTGAATCCTTAGATGTGGTTATCCAACACTGTATGAAAGATATGTGACGGAGGCAAGATATTTTACAGTTTACAGGTGCAGCTTATAAGAATTTTAGTTTAGTTAAGTTTTTGAATGTTTCAGAGTTATCAACAGAATGTTTTCAATAAGACCTTTGGACATGTCTAGACTTGTGGTGACCAACACAGGTATCTTCAGCCAAACCATTATATTTTCCTACCCCTAACCACGTGTCTTTTGTGCCTAAACCTAACCAGAGCATAAGCATGGTGTTGTGACAAGACATAAGTGTAAAATGTTATCAAAACAAATGTAAAGTTGCAACAACAATGAAACTTTTAAGGCTTAATTTATCTGTGGGCTCCAAATTTGTACGTATTGCACCTTGTAACAAAAAATCACTGCACAGAAACTGTAAACTTTACTGAGAATACGATAATTAAAAATGATATAATAATTATAAATTACTTCAGGCATGTTTTTTTCTGCATTACAATCTCAGAAATAAAAGTTTTCATATTAGTGCTTCTTGAACAACATCAAGGCTGATACAGAATCTGTCATAGGCCAATATTGGCCAATTATATTAGCAGACTGATATTTATATGTATATACACATATATGGTGGTCCGGCCCTTCTTGTTGGTGCTTAGAGATCTGAAATCCTTTCCAGAGCTAAGTCGAATGTCAAAGTCTGTTTAATGACATTCAGAGTTGAGAGTTAGATTTGCCCTTTTAATTCCAATATGTAGTGTCTGAACCTGGATGGGTATGAGGAAGCACCTTGTGAACTGCCAATGAGCTGACATATCAATAAAACTGTGACACAGCCGAGTGTCAGTGTCACCCTGGAGTGCATTAATATTATTCCTGAGTGTTTTGTTGTGCTGCTGTTGTAGTGGGCTGGTGGACTTTGCTGTGTTGGCCCGTCTGACTGAAGGCTGAATCGATGCTGACTGAGGATGACGTCATGGTCGTTGTTTCGAATGTCGGGAGCTAGCGCTGGGTAGGAGGCCGCGCTCTCTACTGGGGACGAAACTTGTACAAATCTGAAGCCCAAGGTCGTCGACAGCCCCCGGTACCGTGAAAACCAGGTACTGTCTTCAACTTATACCGCTATGAGAGACGGCCGCTGTGTGTGACCGATTTTAAACCAGCCAGGACACTGTCGGCAAGCGCGCTGTCTTTGGGCTGCCTGATTATGCTAGCGGTTGAGCTAACGTTAGCCTGCTATCACTAGCGTTTATTCGATTTAAAACGCAGAATTTGTTTACAGTTTGTCGCTAAGGACGCTGTACTGTTTTATTTTCTCGGTTTTCATCACGGTGGAAGGCCACCAAGCGAGTTTTGTTCTTGTTTGAGCACTGGTATCCAGTGTCAGACAGACAAAACATCTAGTGGGGCTGTTTGCTAATGTTACAGTGGTTGCTTTGAGCTATGCAAGCATAGGACGCCAATTGTTTTCTGCTGCGGACTAACTCGGACTGGGGACAGTCAGCTGTAAGTTGTTTAGCTAACTAGATTGTAAACGACATAGCGTTAGCGTTTGCCAGCTCATCGGTGAATTTGAGGGTTTTGATTTCGGTTTCGGGCTGGTTTTGTTTGGACAAGTCTTTAGCTTTTGTTTGTTTTTGATAACTTTGTCCGAACCAAAACATCTTGCTGTGCGGCGGCAGAAAGGATAAACTAGCTGAGCTAGCTTACTTTTTCAGTGAAAGTGTGCTAGTCTCTTTTTTATTGTCATGGTTGTGGAAAGCTCTCCACCTAGTTTTTGTTAAAATTCCACAGCTTAATACTTTTAACACTTCTGAATTGCTCCTAGTGATACAGGAGGAACATTACATTATTATGTGATCATTTTTATTTTGTATTTATTTGCCATCAATGTCAGAGATTGGTTTTGTGTTTTACAATCATTCAAAAGCTTAATTTAAACAAATGTATTAGTCAAGTGTGACAAAGTCCAGTTTTTGATTTAGTGGCAGAAGTGGGCTTTGTCACACCGTCAGTGGTGTTGGATTAAATTCTGGTTGATGAAGGTATGAACCTGTTTGACAAACCTTCATCACAGCTATACTCACCCCTTACAATCATAACTCCTTAGTTCACAAAGTAACTCACATTGTCTCCAACTCTACTCTCATGCTCCAATGCCAGTCTCCAAGCTCTTTTAGCCAACAAAAATGAATTACCATGTGACCAAATAGGGACTGCTAATAATTTTGACTAACTTCTGCAACCCCATTTTCAGGAATATCCTCTCCCATCCCCCTTACCCCCTCTGTCAGAGCATGGCTCAGGAGACCAATCAGACGCAGGTGCCAATGCTTTGCACTATGGGATGTGGTTTCTATGGTAACCCCCGCACCAACGGCATGTGCTCCGTCTGCTACAAGGAACACCTGCAGAGACAACAGGGAGGGGGACGATCCAGCCCCCCAGGAGAGAAAGGTAGGAAGATGGGAGAGACATGACCTATAAAAAGCAGGATGGGGTGCTGGATATGGGGTCTTTTAGGTGGGAAAGACAGGAACTTGGAACAGGCAGTTGTCTAAAACTATACAGGCATGGGGGGCACTTGAATTTGCTAAAAGGGGTTGGAGAACAGAGGTAGCAGTAGCTGCCTGCACTGTGGCATCAGAAAGCAAGAGAGTGACATCTCCATCTGTTCTTTCACATTAACTCAAAACACGTCTGATCATGGTAGACAAAAAAACACGAGCAATAAGAGATGTAGAGACATCCATGTTAAGGTGCCAAAACCACAAGTTCCGTGCTGCTGGTTGCTATCAGACTTTTCTGTCCCTGCACAGCTGCTACATCACCAGCAGGATCACCGGGGTCGGCTAGTGTGACTGTGGAGAGTGCGCCCTCAGAACCCAGTACAGAGGTGGCAGGGACCCCACCTGAGGAACAGACAGCCAGGTATGTTGACTAATACATGTGGAATTTGCTCAGTGTTTAAAAAACAACAACAACAGATCATTTTGAATCAGTGGTCTTTTTGATGTCATTCATCAAGTTTAATTATAAACAAGATATTCTGTGTTCACTGTGTTTCTATTAATCTAATCAGACAAATTAAACAAGGGCGTCTTATCTGGTACATGGTGTTTGTCATCATGTTGGACATTTGATTATGTTGTTAAAATTCCTGTTTTAATTGGCTAAATAATGAGTAGATCAGTGTATCTCTAACTCCAGCACATTGTGTTTTAATGTGCTCTCATTAGTCCCTTTAATTAAGTACAACAGCTTGCCTCAGCAGAAATCAGACAGCTGGCTTCTAAATGTATATCTACATCTTAAACACACAACCTGCTGGGATCATGTTCCAATCCTTTGGCCACACAAACAGTTTTCTTTCCACCTGGTGACTCTTGAGTTTTCTGGTCAGAACTCTTTTCAAGTCAATACAAAATTTTAAACTAGTTTTAAGAAGTTCATAGGCAACAGTGTGTTAAATATATCTCCAACCCTATTTCACGGAGAGGCAGTGGGAGTGCTGTAATTTAATTTCTTGGTGCCTGACTATCTCTGCTACGCATTTTACTTTCGTCTGTGCACACATTTACCATTAAACCAATAGAGATAATGTGTGGTAGACATGGTGTTTCTTTACTCTTCCAACAAAACTGTATGCTCTTTTAAATTTTTTCTCATCATCCTTGTCAGTGAACAGGTCTTGCTACACTTTACCTACAGAACATGTCTGTTATTTTTGTAATTGTTTTAAGCATAAGGGCTGTTTTAATAAGGGAGCCTCTCATTTAAAGTTGATTCTGGATGAGAAAGAAGTAGCGCTGAAGAGCTGTGCTGTGCTTTTAGAAACTTGCTTTAGGGCTTATTCTCAAAACTACTGCACAATGTTGAACAACTTTTTCAGGCCTACTTCATTTTTGGGGGATGAAGCATTTTATAAGGGCTTTTGTATGGTTGGCTTTAGTAATGCTAATAAATAATTATTTTTGAATTTTTGAAAAGTATTGAAAGATGACGGTGTCTTGGGGTTCAATGAAGCTGTTTTTTGTGTTATACATCAAATCACTGTGACGTCACACAAAAAATAGTCACTTCTATGTGGACAGCTGGCTGTTAATTGTCATTGTGGAGATGTGTGAAATCAGCAAACTTGTTTATTTCTGTTTTTCACCTGTAATGGTTCTTCGTCAAGATAAAGAGTTGAACACGGTGGTCCAACCTTTGACTTTTCTGTTGTGCTTATGTTACATATGGTGTTGCGTTGCTAGCGTCTGTGATAAACCAAATCTACCCATCAGTGACATGTCACTTCCTTTCAGGCTGATTGCTACTGTTAATTTTGGTTAAACTTAAGCTGTGTTTTTGTTTAGTTTGTGGCCCAACAGGTAAATTAGGTCTCCAACTTAACGTTAGTCAAAGTGTTGTTGTAATATGATAGCATTTTATAGTGTATATATGTTGAAATGACATCATGAAAAAGAGAACTGAATTGTGTGTACCTTGAAGTTATTAAGTTATAGCTTAAAAAATGTTGTGATTGGTTCCATAATATATGCTGTTTGCACTTTAAGGATGTAACTGTCTTTTGCTTGAAAGAAATCAATAGACAGTTCTTTAAACTTGTCAGAAGACTAGTGGATTTAATAATTGAGCAGTAATTGAATTGTAGTGTAATTTACCTACATTTCTGAGTTGTTGTTCTTTTCTCAAAAATTAACGTGACAGATAAATCACATTATAATTAGACCAGTTATCATAGATGTTGTTCCAGTAATGGGTTTATTCTGTCCAGAATGTCTACAGAGGAGTCCAGACAGTCATTTGTTCCCAGTGTGTTGATATTTTGGAATTATCAGAAGGGATTTGCACCCAATCTGCCTGCCTAGTGTAATCATGGTTAATTGTGTGCGCGCTTGTAGGCCCTGCCTGTTTGAGGTGCCTGGGTATTGTCAAGTTGATTGTGATAGCTCATCAAAAGCATTTCTCAGAGTAGTTTAGAGGGAGCGTGCTGAAACGGAGCCAAGAAATTAGTAGGCAGTCACCAAACAAAACAATGCGATAATGTATGCAGGCAATCAAAACAAGACAAGAAGGATTTAAATTTTCTTGTGTTATTCGTTGTGCTACTTGATGGTTTTAATTGTGTTCACTCTATTTTCACATAGATACCTTGTAAGTAGTACTGGATGGCAGCAAGAGCTTCTAGGTTTGCTAACATTTGCAGTCTAACAAAATATACACAAATCTCTCTGCCAGACATTTACTACAAAATGTATTGTAGTCCTCAATAGTCATTTGATTTCTGAATGAGAAAATTATACTAGTATGGTCTGAACTGTTTTTTGTTGTTGTTGTTGTTGTGGTGTCAGTCCCAGCTCCCCCAGTCCAGTAACCCAACAGATGACAGCTATGAGCATCTCCCAGGATTCAGGAGCTGTAGACTCTGATCGAGCGGAGGCTGATGAAGGAGAAGAGGAGGGTACTTCCAACAGCTCAGGTAAATAACAGTGGTCCTTTCCCAAATTAGTCCCTACCCAACATCCACATAGAGTGAGTCACTCTCACAGCTCTGGAGGAAACTGCTTATTAATGAGCAGTGGGTGAATAAACAGGTAAACCGTGGGATGCACTTGCCACCCACTACCATCAGCATCCCCAAAAAACACAAGTGATGATGTTTACCTCATGTAGAATATGATAAAGTATGTTTTTCCTTTTTTTTTGTTTTGTTTTTTGCTCCTCCATATTCTATGGCCTGCTTTTTTAGCATGTCTTAAACAATATTTGATGATGAATTTAGTAATCTTTTTTCGATGTTTCTGGCACAAGTGTTCCTGTTTTGGGGTAAAGTAGGCACCAGTGCAAGCATGCTTTTACAGGGTTTTATTATCCATTTCCACATCACACTGGATCCGCCTGCATTAGCCATTACCATCACAAATCCACCATCTTAATGTGTGAATGTGGAGAATGCAGCGATCATTTAGTGGCTGGAATGGGCTCTGATAGAGAGATAATGAATATCATGAAGCTATTTTATTTCGTCTCTGTCATACTTGTTTTGTTTTATATCTCGTGAATGTCTTCCTTCGGGTGCTTCTTCGTTGTTGCATTTGACCTGTTAGTGTTAAACATACAGCCACCCTTGTATACAAGCTTGTTTTTGAACAACTAAAAGGTGAATTGATTTGTTACCATTGTGCTTGTTTGTCTTTTTTCCCCACCAGAACCAGTGGGAGAAGGAGCACAGGCTTTGTCTGATAATGACCAAACTCCAGATAAAAACAAGAAAAAGAATCGCTGCTTTTCTTGCCGGAAGAAAGTGGGCCTTACTGGTAAGGAAGATAAGAGTTTCACACACACACACACACCGAGTAGAGAGTTATTCTTAACTCTTGACATGGTTCAAGGTTTGTGACTCATGAACCTGCTTTACTGGGGTTCTCAGTGATAATCACAACCTGGCAGTTAGAAATTCAGAACAACTGTTAACTAACTCATTGCACCATTTTCTTGTCATACCTTGTTGTCACCTTTACAACCTTTGTCTTTCCGGTAAAGTGTCCAAATGTTGGTGGGGTATTTCACAATGTGTTTCACAATAGCACAACTTGAACCATTTTAAAATTCTCAGCACTGCCAGGAACACCTTTGTAAAACTGAAGCAGAAGATGCCCCTAAAATGGAAACTCTTATCAAATAGAATTTGTGCAATAAGATGGCTGTGTTTGTGAACTCAGTCCTTTGAACTGTTACAAGACAATGTTCTTTTTGGTTTTATCATGAATCTGGAAAGGGGATTGTATTCTTGGGCGACTGAGATAGAAGAGTCATCGTACTTCTGATTGCTTTGTGTTCAGTCACATAGAACATTGGGCCAGGTTCACCTCTAATGCTCTCATTTTATCTTTTTTTTTTTTAAATCCACGTCCTAGTTGTGGTGTTCGCTAAGGGTTGAGCTCAAACAGCTTAGTTATCTGTGAATAAGTGCAAAGTTAACTGGTCGTAAATGCATAATAATGTAGGTACTGATCCTAATAAAGCAGCGAAAAAGTTAAAACATTAACAAGTTTCTTATAAGTGCTTTTAAATATGTCATAATTTAACAATAACATGTTTATGATGCTATTATTAACACTTATACAGTTTTCTTAGAAGGACTTATAAGGGCCTTTATAAACTATTACCTAACACTTATTTCAAGGACCTTTTTAATATAAATCGTTACCCACAAATGGTTTACAGTTTGACAGTATAACATTTGGGCTTGAGTTTTAGAAATACACACCACGTCTTATCTGAGCTTTGACTCCATCATGGTAATTTAATTACATTTCTTTGGCTTTTAAGGCAACTCTGAAAGTGACTATGAAAAGCCTTTATTTCAACACACGTATAAACTTGTGTCAGAAGCCCAACTGTTCTCAAACTAATAGCCCCTCAGCTGTCTGTAACTGAACCCGCTGCCAGATGTTTATCAAAACAAAGAGACAGTGACATATTACTCCCGCTAGCATATTTGCATTGGCTCATTCCTACATTTTAGACGTAACTTTAGGGTGTTTAGGAAATACCTAATATCTATAACCCACATATCTATAATCCCACTCCCAGTCCATGGTTTGTGTAAAGTCTTTCTCTCCACAATCAATCACTATGGTACAGAGAGCGACATACTGCAGGTTAGTGGTGCATTTCACAGTCTCAGGTATTTCACAGTGTCCTGCTGGCCTCCACGCTTTTGCCAAACTGGATTCCCCTCAAAGGCAGCTTCAGTCCCCTTTTAATGTTAGAAATATTTGCATGTTAAGCCCTGTCCGTGTCCTCAGTGTACATTGAGGTACTAATAATGGTTGTGCCCTCGAGGCCTAGTTGAACTCGGGCTGAGTTACATCCTTTTTATTAAAGTCCTATTTTCCTTTCTGCTTAAAAAGCATTTCGTTATACAATATTTTAAGTAAAATAAAAATATGTCCAGTCTAAAAAAGTTGAGCAATACTTCCTCTTCACAATAATCATTGTGCCTGTTCTTTGAATATGTAATGATCTGTATAATGTTTACTGACTGTTTGCTTCTCTTTGCTGAAGGTTTTGACTGTCGCTGCGGCAACCTGTTCTGTGCCATTCACCGTTACTCTGACAAACACGACTGTCCCTATGATTACCGGAGTGCAGCTGCTGCCCGCATACGCAAGGAGAACCCCATCGTGGTGGCTGAGAAAATTCAGAAGTTATGAGGACTGAGTGCAAAAAACAAAAGTCTCTGACTTTGTGAATTTGAACAATGGCAACTTGGATGAAAACACCTGATATCATGGCTTCATTTGTTCATGGTAGTCTAAGACGGGTGGGGTGGGGGTGATGTGGTCGCAGCCACTGTCCAGACGCTTCCCTTACTAGCATCTCCCTCTCTCTCCACTAGTGACTGCAGCTGAACCTGAGTGTTTCTGTGTGTGTGTGTGCGCGCGCGTGTGTGTGTTTGTATGAAAGTGTGTGTGTGTGTGTACATTTGCTTGAGAGTCGGGGAGAGAGCTGTAGGAGCCTTGTGGACATTAGTGTTGCCGTGGGGAGGGAAGGCTTTTGATTTTTACCCCTTTTTGTTTCTCAACTTGGGGGATCGTGTGAGTTTATTTTTATACAATCCCTGTAAGGTAGTTGAAATGAGACGGGGGTAAGCTGTCGAGGAATGTGACACAATAATGACAAAGAGCTCAATTAATTACCTAACTGGGAGATTTCATGTATCAGCAAGACCTTTTAAGGGCTTTGGAATTTAATTTTTGCTCCCAGGCTGAAAATGATGTCAACTTCTTGTCAAATTGGCTTTTATTTTTATTTTTTATCCCACCTCTTTACTCTATGGGTCACCACATGCTGAACTCTCAAGTCTCAGCATTTTCCAGAAATGTTTCTCTTTGATATATTGACTTATCATACTGATATTGGGTGCATGAACAGTTAACGGAGAGGGAAGGTAGGGGAGGGCAAGGGTAGGGGAAACTGAGAACCTTGACTTAACTGAGTGATTGAATTCTGTGTTTTTCTTTTATTTCATTTTTTTTTTCCCGTTTTAATGAGCGTATGACATCAGAAGATCTATATTAATATATTGTAGTTAGCTTGAATTGTGTGATTGCATTCTATTTATTTTTTATCGTTTGGTTGGTCTGTGCTGGAGGATTGGCGGCATGTGTCAGCAAATCACTAAGATTTGCACTTAACCTTTTCGATTATATTTAAGTAATTCCATCTTGATTATATAACCATTTAATAAAAAATACACAAGCTCTGACATGATGGAGTAGAGTCCAGTTAAGCCGTTACAACTACAATTGTGCAGTAAAATGTCCATTGATTTGGAAACGAAGCACAACCGTGTGTGTCAACTGCAGAGCACAAGCTAATGTGCTACACCTACTCGGTTTTGTTCAGCATCTGGGTCATTTGCAGTTTATATCGGATGAGTGCAGGAGGCTTGCTGAAGAAATCGCCTTCTTGCTCAGTTGATGAGACGTTCTGTTTTAGTATGGCGGTGTGTTCTCCTTGAATGCCCTTTTCTGTTCTATGGAGAGTGAAGCTCCATGTTTCTCTAACCACCAGCAGACCACTGACACATGCTGAATGAAAACTGACCCGGGTCGCAGTTCCTCTACACATTGACACACCTTTTGCTCAGCTAAAGATTGATGCAATGCTACGGAGCTGCGTGCTGCGCTTTGACGACGTGCTCAGATTCAGACGAGTCCTTACGGCGAAGAGCGCCTCTAGCTAGCTTCTTCTAGGAAGATCAAACCTACATGCATGTGTGCAGTCTTAACGTATGGGTTACTGTCTTGTAACTGACTGCACAGTTTGATATGTGTGGAATGTTTAAAAAGCCACACAGCAGTAGCACAATGCATGGCTGGAACTTCGAGGCTCAAGTTAACAGGACTCAGTTTTTTCCAAATGTAAATACCATATGGCTCCTATTCATATAGTATAATCTTAATGTAGATTTTTGCCAGGTAATAAAGGTGGGGGACTAAGGTGAAAAATAGTACTATGTGTATAAAAGTGCTTTTCATAATTATCCCCAAAAAAGTGTGCCACAAATGGCACTGATAATTTTTTTCTCCATCTTGTTCCCCTTTTATTTACATCATCCGCCCGTGTATCGTCCAAAGCACGTTCGGTAACTGGCTCTACCATGAGTGTCTCCTACAGGCCACGTTGCCTCTTTTCTACAATACTAGTCATGTTGTTAACAAGCCCCTATAAGCTTTATTAACCTCGCTGAATTACACAGTATCCCAGCCCATGCTTTTATCCTGTTACTGAAGCATAATGATATTACCGAGACTTAAAACAAAAGGCCCCTTATGAGACGTAGAGGGACTTTCGAGGTATCAAGGTTTCATTATCAGAGGCTTTCATGTAAATGTTGCTTGATCTTGAGAATTAAATATTTATGAAAAGAGCTGCAGAAGACGTTTGCAAGGAATTTGCAGAGTATATGCATTCTCAAAACAAGCCAATGCAGAATGTGTTGGAGTTAGAGGAACCTTTTTCTTGTAGACACAGAATATCATGTTGGATCTGGTTGACTTTAGTTTGAGCTCGCCAACACTGAGACTGTTAACAGTTGGTCACCTACAGCTCCTGACTGTGACTGAATCACTAGTGGAAAATTGAAATTCAGAAGGGAGTTTGTGGGGATGGTTGAGTGACGATTGTGTACGAGGAGAATAACTGTCATATTTAGGAAACCTTTGTGTGGAGCAGCTCTGCTCTTCCCTAAAGTGTATCTTAATATATTCAGAAAATTCAAGCTTGCCTGCTGTTCTAACGACCATTTGAAAAATATTAGTTTTTAGCTTAGTTTTCCATTACAGATTGAAAGTCCTATAAAAGAAAAAGTCCTTAACATCGGATGATTGTTAAGTGCTGTGAATCGTGAGGATGTCATGGTTTACGCTTGCTGTTTTTTTTATTGACTGCTTATATGGAACCCTCTCTCCCCTCTTTCTTAAACATGAGCAGTTTGAATGTAAACCACCATAATTCACATCAGATATTGACTATGTCTTTGGGCAGAGGATGGAGGCCCAGTTTTCTTACATGTGATTTGGGACTGTTGGATCACTAAACTGTCTTGACTTTTTGTGATGAAGGACTTGGCACCAGCAACCAACCATACCTGAATATTCTAGATATTCTCAGTACATATGCGTTTTTTTTTTTTTCTTCTTCTTCTTCTTCTTCCTTCTGTTGCTTTGATCAAGTTTGATGTCTTCAATCCTCTCTTTAGCACAACCTTTCATAATCAGTGTCTTCGTCATGCTAGGGTTTTGACTGATAATAATGACGAACCCGACAGTTGTGATGAATCTGGTTGAAATTCAGTTTTGCTGCAAAAGTAAAGACAAATGACAATGAGTTGGTTCATTCTGTCTTTCAAGATGAGCTTGAGGGACATCAAATGGAATCTGCAATGTTCACAGAGATGTAGTTCTTGTCCCTTGGCACTCCAGTCCCCCAGAAACACCACCAGATATCTTTTTATTTTGTTTTCCTTTCAAGATTTAGGATTGTATGATGTGTAAGAGTAAGTATAAAACAATAAATTCACAAAGTTTATTTTAAATTACACTTGTCTTTTGTCTTTATGCATATTTATTTTAATGTCGCTGCTGTATAAGACTCAGTTTTCCTAAAAAGTAAATAGTGATTTATTCTCTTAAAAGGTTATAACAATTACATACACTATACCACTGAAAAGTTTGGGGTCACCTAGAAATGCCCTTATTTTTGAAAGAGTCAAAAGCAATTAAAATAACATCAAATGTTTCAAATGACTATTTTAGCTGGAAATCGATGACTTTTAATGGAGTACCTACATAGGTGTACAGAGGACCATTTTCAGCAACCATCACTTCTGTGGTCCAGTGTCACATTATGTTAACTAATCGGAATTTGTCCTGTTGATCATTAAAAAAAAAACCCTTGTGCAGTTATGTGATTGCAGCTGGAAACTGTTGTGCTGATTAAAGAAGCAATTAAATTGACCTTCCCTCGGCTAGTTGAGTGTCTTAAGCATCGAGGGTTTGCTGGTTTGATTACAGTCTCAATGACCAGAGCAAAAGAACAGGTTAATGTTCATGTGAGAAATTGCCAAGAAACTGGAGATCTCATACAAAGCTGTGTACTGCTCCTTTCTAAGAACCGCACAAACTGGCTCTAACCAGAATAGTGAGAGAAGTGGGAGGTCCTCAGAGGTCCTCAACTCTGGCAGCTTCAGTAAAATGTACCTGCAAAACACCAGTATCAATGTCAATAGTGAGGAGGCAGCTTAAAGATGCCGGCCGTTAAAGCAGGGTAGCAAAGAAAAAGAAATATCTGGTCAATAAAATGAGAAGATTAAAATGTGCAGAAGAACGAAAATATTGGACAGAGGAAGACTGATGAATTTAAATGAGTTTTTATGGAAATCATGAATTTTTGCGGGCAAACTCAAACCTTTTAAGGGGCAGTCTATGTAGAGTGGTATAGTAACAATCACGCATGACTATTTTCTGCTGCTCCAGTCCATGTACATGCTGTGGCCCCACTGCTTTGTACTTGTATATTGTTTTCACATACAAAGCCGAATACTACAGGCACAAATGTTCTTACACAATGGCCTCTTGTGTTCAGCTCGGCTGCATGCTGTACGAGGAACGCTATGAGACCCACTTCACCATACTGGAATAAACACACTTATTTAGGACTGCACAGTTAATTGCTTAACTTTAATAATCAAAATCGCAATGATTAAGTCCAATATCCAAATCGCAAGAAGTGCAATTATTTTATAAAGGTGAAATGTGTCACAAAACAGTGTTTTAGGGAAATTTTGTCGTGCTGC
Source organism: Lagodon rhomboides (assembly GCA_039737535.1). Classification (NCBI taxonomy): domain Eukaryota; kingdom Metazoa; phylum Chordata; class Actinopteri; order Spariformes; family Sparidae; genus Lagodon; species Lagodon rhomboides. The sequence goes on along the minus strand of CM077789.1, from coordinate 12,291,596 downwards.
AGAGATGCTCTGGCCTACAAAGCTTGTTCTCCAGATGTAATAAAGCATGTTTGTTTGGCAGAGACCAGGAGAAATGCCACATCTTCATGATTTTACGAGTTTTTCAATGACAATAAAAATTTGTGATGTAAAATTGAATCATCCATAACAATCATGAATTAAATTGCAATTGCATTATCTGTTAAAATAATCACAATGTCACTTTTTGACCATATCGTACAGCCCTACAATTATTCTGTGTTATTCATTAAACAGATGTCACTGTGACTTCTTAACATCACAAGATCAGGAAAACTGAACATAGAAACAAGTCTATATAGATTAATTTGACCAATCTTTTACCCCGACACATGCCAATAATGTGACCTCACATACAAGACGTTGAGAGCGATTGAATGCAGTGTTCAAGTGTGGAACATTTTTAAAAAAATGGATGGATGGTAAAGGTACAGTATCCTAATTTTCCCCTTAATTTTCACTTATACTGTTGGGTAGTATGTTTGTAATGCCACTGTCCTGTGTAAATATCATATGCGTATCCCTAAAAAGTCGACTTTTCACAAGCTCAGAAAAACAGCCGGTTTTCAGCTTTGAAGTTGCAATTTTCAGCTAATGAGAAAGTTTCAACACAGAGGAGCACACCATCCTTCAGTGAATCACAGTTTATACATGGTTTTCAATGTAATATGAAAAGTAAATAGTAACTAAAGCTGACAGACATGTGTGGGTGAGATGTAGTAGAGTAGAATTATAAAGTTGTATAAAATGGAAATACTCAAGTAAAGTAAAAGAAGTTACTGATGTCCAGTACTTGTGTAAATGTACTCCACCAGGACATCCATGGTCTACTCACTGTTTAGTGTCTTTTTTTAGAAACATTGCTCTTAATTTTTTAAATGCTGTGAGCATCAAAAATAAACTGAACCGCCAATGTAATGTGGTGGAAGAAGAAATCTCAAAGACAGGTGGCTCCAAACTTGGGCAAGCAAAGCTAAAACTATCTGGAAAAAGTAGATGTGAAGCTCCCAGATATAGTCAGAGATTTTTTTGAAGATAGAGTAACTGATGTTTTGACATGAAAGTAGGATGTCTTCATCAGCGTAACATTAAGACTCTGATTATTCATTCATTGCAATTTTCATTTTCACTGATAAAACTACTACAACCGAGATGATATGACATTTGTTGAAGTGTATACCAAACATAGATGTTTTCTTACATCTGGAGAACAAGATTTGTGGGCCAGGGCATTTCTGCAGCGCTGTATTACTTCATTATAGAGCTGTTTGCCACATGTACACAATTTGCCTTTGCCACATAGCAACGTATTTGGTATTTCAATGAACTGTGTAAAACTGACTTTCTCTGAAAGGAGATTAATAAAGTATGTCTTCTTCAGCCCCTAATTTAGGCAATCCCAACATTTAAGCTTGAAAAAAATGTCTAATCAAGCAGAATAATTGAAAACACCTGTGTGTGCCGAGTCTTAACGAGCTGAAAGTCTGACATCTTCAGGTCTCCGTAAGGCAAGGCAAAGTTTATTTGTATTCCACAATTCAGACACAGGACAACTCTTAGTTAAAAAGATCAGTGAGTCTTCAGACTGGATTCAACAGAGATGGGAGTTGGAGCAGACCTGCAGTTTTCTGGGAGTGGGTTCCAGATATGTGGTGCATAATAACCGAAAGCTGCTTCTCCATGTTTAGTTTTGACTCTAGGAACTGGACAAGTTCCTGTGATGGGTCGTAAAGGTGGTTCTCTGGTCAGCAGAAGCTTTTTCCTTGGGAAACTCCTGTGTGAATAACAATCAGAATCAGAATCAGAATTCCGTTATTAGGCCCGCAAACAGGGACAATTGTGCGTCACAGCAGCTGAAGGACAATGGTTTTGGATGCAATTTATCACAACTGCCTCCACACACAAACATGATGACACATCTGTTTCTTGTTAATAAGAAATAAAGAAAGAAAAAGTTGTAATGGGCTCACAACAATCAGTATTATCAAACATTTAGTCACTCATATTCAGTAACTGTGATGATTCAGGAGCTGCTACTGTACCATTTACCTCACTTTTTTTCTTCATAGGTGCAAACTAACAATAAAGTTCAAGCATGTCATCTTTAACAACACTGATAACAAGTTTCCCTTAATTGTCCAATGGAAACTGGTGACGTCACATCCGGTCAGCTGTCGCTTCCGGATGCGGTGAAACAGCGGAGAAGTAGGAAAACACCGCACAGAGACATGGATTTAAATGACCAGACGCCATCCACAAAGTCCTAGGACACGGCAGCACGGCCCATAAAGGCTTCACGGAGACGAAGACACACGTCGGAAACTGTGTATCGACGGAGTTTGACGTCGGGTGTCCTCGAAGGAGCGTTGTTTTTTACTCAGTATCCGTGTTTATGCCTTCTTGCTAGCTTAAGCCAGCGTAGCGTTAGCTGGTACGCGCAGACAAATACCTTCTCTCTCCGGGCAAATATGACTTGTCGTTGCCGATATTCATGATTTAACACGGACTCGTACCGGAGGGAACCGCGCTGTGAGTGTTAAACTGTGTTTGAAGAGTGTTTTAGAGTTTGTTTCGTTGCTCTTTGAGGTCAAGGCTGCAGTGGAAAAACCTTCAGGCAACACAAGTAAAAACGAGACCGAGGAAAGTTGTAGTCTTCTGAAAATATTCAGGGCAAATTTGAGTATACAGCAGTTTGTACCTGAAGTCAAGTTTGAACTATCAACAAGTGGGCAAAATGGATGTGATTTGGACTTCAGTTAGCACACGGAAAACCCAGCAGATAGACCGTAAATAACACTTCCCTGTCAGCCGGCAGGCTTCACTACTTTTTCCTTCTTCTGCTGACAAGGCACTTCACAAACAGTATCCTGTGTTTGATCTGGGCTCAAGTGGAGGAAGTCTTCTGTTTTATTTTAGTCCCAGCACAGCCTCTTTTTCACTTTAACGTGGAGACAAAGCTCTTCAGATCAACAGGTAGGTCTACTGTTGTAGTCTTGCATTGCATGTTTGTGGTGTGTGTGAGGCCCATTGCAATAATTATTTACAAATAACTGGCTTGTCTGTTAATAATTAGCTCTAAATATGTTCAGGTAATGAAATATAATCATTATGGTTTACCGGGACCTCAAGTGAAGCGTGTGTAGTTCAGCCAACATCTACAAGGTGTTCATTTTCACAGCTGAAGCTTTTAATTGATCAGCTGGTAGACACCTATATTAATCAGCAACTGTTTTGATAATTTATTACTAATTTGAGTCATTTTTCAAACTTAAAATGCTCAATATCAATTGGTTCCAGCCCCTCGATTGTAGATGTTTGCTGCTCTTCTTCGTTTTATGTTCTGGTAACCACATCCTATCAGCAATTTGAAGACGACTCTAGGAAATTGTGACCCATTTTTCACTAGTATCTTACATACATCTATATAACAAAATGATTAATGTGTTAAAGATATGCTGTGCAGGATGTGTCTGGTTTTAAAGGTGCAGCAAGTGGTTCTGGAGAAAGGTAGTTGATGAGTCAAATCATCAAATACAAGACATCAAGCCAAAACCGTGGATGTTTGACGACCTGGGAATGAGTCTCAAGGATCAATTATCTTTCTCCAGAGTCACTTATGCACAGACACTTCCCGAACACAGCGAAGTAATAAGGAAATGAGAAAATACAGTTAAAAAGCAGGTTCCCTGCAGAAACAGACACCTCAACACACTTATGGTGGGACATAAGTGTGAGTCTAGACATTGTTTTTAGGGAATATTCTGCATTGCAAACTTTTTTAATAAAGAAAATACGATGCAGCTGTAACAAAAATGAAATGCTGTTCATGAAATTCTATATATCTAACTGTATATAATCGTTACAAGCTGCAAACTAGCTGTTGTAGAAACATTGCTGCCACACTTTGACTGCATGCCTTGTACATTACATTGTGATAAGTATCTCATTGTGTCAACAATGGGCTGATGTGTGATTCAATAGCACAGTGATCCTCTTGTCGTCCTCCTGCACAGTGAACGATGAATGGACTTTCTCTCAGCGAGCTCTGCTGCCTGTTCTGCTGCCCACCCTGCCCCAGCCGCATCGCAGCCAAGCTCGCCTTCCTGCCCCCTGAGCCCACGTACGCCTTTCTTCCAGACCCAGATGCAGGCCCTGCTGCACAGGCAGCGACGGGGACATCCAGCCTGCGGGCCCGCAGCGGTGCGTCAGTCGCCGGGGCTGTGGAGGGGAGATGGAAGCTCCACCTGACGGAGCGAGCAGAGTTTCAGTACACGCAGAGAGAGCTGGACACGACAGAGGTGTTCCTCACTCGATCCAGTAGAGGGAACAGAGTCGGCTGCATGTACATTCGCTGTGTTCCTAACGCAAGGTGTGTGGTTTTTAAGATTGACTTACCTTCTTAGTCAGTGTGAAACCAACCAGTAATTTACTTTTTACATTTATTTTATAGACTACAGCTTATTTGACCTTTCATATTCATTTTATGAACGTGTCACACTTCCTCAGAAGCGTTTCCACTCTTTCCTTTCTTGTCAGTCTTCTTCTACTTGCATCCAGGTCTACTTCCTTCACTTGTCTCCCTGTTGACTCAGCCAACTCAGGATTTTCTCTTCCTGCTTTTCCATGGATCGCTCCCATTTACTTTAACAGTTTCTTTTTCCTTTCATTCACATTTTTCCATTCTGTTTTTTCCCTCCAGTAAGTAGGAACTTGAATGTTTAGTGTCACCTGTTCTCATTAATTCTGGTTCTTAAAAAAAGTCTTCCACTCACTGATATGATATCAGTTCACAGAGTGCTAGAGACAAAGAGTGCTAGGTCTGTGTCCATGACTTTATTGGCAGTGATTGGTGGATAGTTTAACAATTGCATCATTTAACATCAGCGGAAGTTTTAATTTATGTGCTGAGATGTAAACGTTCAGTTTTATGTTTGGTTTTATGCTAATCTTGCTGCACTGTGCTCCTGCTGATTAATTCACTGAATCAATTAAAAAGACATGGACAGGCTTGTGTTACAGTCTGTGTGTTTTGCATTAATGTCTAGTATTACACCAGAATGAAACCAAACTAGACGTGATATGGCACTGTCATTGTTATGCTGCATTCGGAGCGGAGAGGCCGAGAGCAAAGCCACAGGCCGTACGGGTTCATAAACAAAACTGCAGAGGGAGGATCTCAAAACAGTCAGTGTGTAGAACAAGTATCCGATTTCTCCAGAGAACACAACATGCATTCATGAATAAAAGGCAAGGGCTAGAATACCAAGCTTTTATAGTGGATACCCTGCTTCTCAGGTTGTGCAAAATGTCTAGAAGTAAGAGTCATCTGGCAGGAGTCAGTCATGGTAAACCAATCCTCCCAACACGCAGCACTTTTACACAAAGATGTATTGGCATGGAGTCCAATGTTTCTCTTAACAGCAGGTTGCTTATGGTTTGATTCAGTGTAGAGTTACCAGGTCGGACTCGTGGACAGAGAATGTGTGTTAAACTGCATTGTTTGTTTTTGTTTCAGTGTTAAACCCTCATGCGACTCTTTCTGCTTCAGATGAACCGAGTAGAGTTTATAGTGTCTTGACACACAGTAAGGTTGTCACAATACCAGAATTTTAAACTGCAGGTTAATTTTCTCTTTTTTACTTATTACTAATAAACTGCACACAGTGCTGGAAAATAAACAGTCAGTGAACACATACCAACACATTTGTGATCATGTTCATACTGTATGTGTGCAGAAAGAGGTTCAAAATCTGATTGTTGAGCTGTTTTTTTTTTGTTTTTTTATAGACTCGGTACTTAAGATTTTATCAAATGTCACAGAGTAAAGCTTTCGCACACCTGAGGATCGGCAGGTGTGCAGGAGAAGACCAATCTTGTGAGACAAGATAACCTGATGAAGGTCTAAATACCTACACGCTGTTGTCATTAAACTTAATTGCAAGTGAAGTGGACAGTGTGCAGGAGTTTTTTCCCCTGATTTTATCAAATTTGATCGATAAAGTATCAAGACGTTTGACAGCATTAGCACACAAAAGCGTGAACAAAGCCTCAACTAAAGCTGTTAATTTTCCTTTGGTCCTTTTGGTACTAGTGCTGTTTTATAGTCATCCTAGATCCTGTAAAAAAGGACCACTACTCATATGCACGTCTTGTATATTGAGCTACGAGTTGAAATGATGTCATTTGCAATAAATAAGGACATTTCATATGTAACAACTTACTTTATTCATATATCACTAAGTGCTTTACAGACATTTAAAAGCCAAATAAATCACCAGATAAATCATTTTAAGCAGAACTAATGCAGCAATGATGACATACGAGGTATGAATTACTACTTTTCAGGGATAGAAACCTTTGAATTTGTGCCTCGTAAACTATTGCACCATCTACTAACTTGTCTTTTGACGTGCATCCTTTCAGATTTACAGTGCTTTTCTCCCACGGTAACGCCGTCGACCTTGGCCAGATGAGCAGTTTCTATATCGGACTTGGCACTCGCATCAACTGCAACATCTTCTCCTACGACTACTCAGGCTACGGCGTCAGCACTGGCAAGCCCACTGAGAAGAACCTCTACGCAGACATAGATGCTGCCTGGCACGCCCTGCGCACACGGTGTGTTTTGACATAATTGGCCCATATGTGTCCTTCAAGGCATGATTTATTTCACAGTGTCTTAGTCTGCTGAGACCAAGTTGGTTTAGATTAGGAGCAAGAATCTGGATGAATTCACATACCTACCGCTGCCGAGCATAGAACCAGAAAAAGCCGCAACAGAGTGATAAAGTAAGATGGGTAGAAGAGGGTCAAGTAAAGAAAAGGCTGTGGCAGAGGTTGTGATGAGGACAGAGATGGAATGAAGATAGCAGAGCAGAGTGTAGACAGGTGCCATGGGAATAAAAAAGAGTGAGATGAATGGATGAAGAGAGGGAAGGCTGGGGGGGGAGATGTCTCTCAAGGACATTGTGGTGTGATAAAGTGTCTCATTAGTGAAAGCGGAGCTGCCTTAATGCGGCTGTAGCCCTGGGATGACATGACACCACAGAGCATTGTCTAAGGGTTGATTCAGGTGAAATTACTTTTGGGTATAGCTGTCACTCTTAACTATGTAATTTAAGGATATTAAAAGATATTTTTGTTTTGAAATGGATGTTCTTAATACCCTACCTTTTAATCTGCATACATTTGTTTATCTTTTTAGTCAGATCAGTAAAATTATAGAACATTTTGAAATTACAGCTTAAACTTTCTATGATTTAAAAACAATAAACTATTTTATTTTCTTAACTTCTATTAGCTTGTGCTAAAAGTGTCTCTTGTACCTTTTAATCTTTGCCAGGTATGGCATCAGCCCAGAGAATATAATCCTGTACGGACAGAGCATTGGCACAGTACCCACCGTAGACCTGGCGTCACGGTATGAGTGTGCCGCCGTGGTTCTTCACTCACCTCTAACATCTGGCATGAGAGTGGCCTTTCCAGACACAAAGAAAACATACTGCTTCGACGCTTTCCCCAAGTAAGTCTCTCTTTCTCCGTCTCTTTGTACCCTTTTCAACCAGTCTCAGATATAACATCTTCCAACATTTGATTGTTTAAATACAAATTAAAGTTATATTAAATGAATATGTGTATTTTAATGCATGGTATAATTACGTTGGCACATTTTTATGTATGGCTGTCTTTTGTCAAATAAATATTTTTACATCAATGAAGTCCTTAATAGGGTGTTCATGTAAACATGATACACACAGTCAGAATGTTTTGCTGCCAGTTGGCATTTCCACGTAATGACAGATCTGCCAACAGAAGAGAGTAATTGCCACTTGCGCTTGTGAGAGCGTTTCTTGTCCAAGACAAACATCTGCGCTGAAAGAACGGCCTCTGTCCTTTCAGGTCACATTTTAGTGCTGTGATTTTTCTAAGTGCCCTTTCTTGATTCGTGTATTGATATTATTTATACTTTATTTTTATAAATGTAAGTAAGTTAATGTAAGTAATGTAAGTTAAAAAAATATAAAAATATGAAACATGAACTATATTACTTAAATCCAGGCACTTGTACATCGGTTCATAGGCCAGATGTTTTTTATGCCCTCGTCGCGCAGTTGAGCTTATGCACTAACTTCAGACGGGGTCCACGCGCTTTTAGATTAGCAGCCTCGATGAAGATATTGTTTTTAAAATGGTGACATTTTTGTACAAACTTATCCTTCAATTACCTGGTAAACTACCATCGTCCAAGCAAAACCTGTGTGGAATTTTTACCTTCACCAAAATGAACCTACTGTTTTATTAGTCCTCTACAGCACATTTGAATTTTATATTGATATCAAATGTCTAAAAGTGAAGTTGCTTGAGTTAAGCTGTCAACAGCAGTGTATGACTTGCCGCCTCCTGCTTACAAGTAATGAAGTCTTGTCCCACATGTTTTCTCCCCACTTGCCCATGACTGTTAATTTAGATCTGCAGCACAGCCTCTGAGTGCTTATTCATACCACGCTTTTTAAATACCAGGGAAAGAATCATGTTAAGCAGTTATAATTAAACTGATTTGATCCCTTTAACATGAAGTAGTAATACTGCAGACAGCAGGTGGCTGGTTGTGATAAAGTACTTGTCAGATATTCTGCCTCCTACTACGAGGAGATTTGGTGCGTGGGTGGAGGCTGCAGTGTGTTGGTAGTGTTTATTTTATTTTTAAACCTTGGCCACTAAACAATCCCTCATCCTGGACAGACACAACGCAGAGTAATGCTATCATTAGCGAGACTCTATCCCTTCTGTTCTTGTTGCCAGTTTAGTTTTAGCGACTGTGTCTGACGAAGGTCAATAGCAGCCAACGCACGCCTTAACACAGAGTCTAGTCCCAGATGGTACAAGTGGGTGAGGCGCAGAGGTTGTAGGAAACCAGGGAATGCCTCGCTGTGTGTGTAGTGAGCTGAGAAAGCCTCCAGTGTTCGCCTGTTGTTCACATTCAGAGTATGCAGCTGGCAGCCCTCCTTTCTCTGTGTGTGTGTATCTGTCTGTCTGTAGCTGTCTCTCCTGTTTTCTATGTGAAATATTCCGTTAGAAGACCTGATTATACTTTAAAGATTAAACAATTGTACATTTTTCAAGTAGGTATCTATTTTGTATTGTGTTTGGTGATGAATAGATTCATTTATATCGATAAAACTTATAAACTGATTACATATTCTTTCAATTCAGAATACTTTATTCATCCCTCAAGGGGCAATTCAAGACAAGCAGGCTTTAAAACAGAAGTTCGCATTGACGATTCAGTTAAACACTCACGAAACAACATTTGTTAGAAGACATACACAAGGATTAGGACAGGGTTGAAAGTGCAGGCTTATTCATTAGTCGTCAACGTAAACTGGCCAATCCTTTTACAGGGTACAAGGTACTTTACACAGCACAGGGTTGCATAATGAAATTAAGGTTTTTAAATGTCTTATGTTACACAAATTACAGGACATATACACAGCCATTAATATACAAATATACATAATCCCTTAGTGCATCTTTTTGAATCTGTATCACAGTGATTGTAAGCAGCAGCAACATGATGTTGGGGATAATGACGAAGATCATTTGTACTGTGACTGTTCACAAGTCCGCCGGCTTCTGAAATAAAACCTTCTTTTGTTTTTACACACAGATGATCCAAAATGCCTTCCTCGTGAAAGTATCTTAAAATAGTCATAGAGGCCATGTGTGGAGTGGTTGATTATCTGATATGTAGGAAGCTGTGCTAGGGATTTTGTTTTTTGCCTATAATTTTGGTGTTTTTGTCTTGTCCTTTTGCCAAAGCGATGTAAACCGGTGATTAAAAGAAAAAAAGTTAGAGTACTTCCAATACAAGGAGAGTCAAACTCTGTCAATATTCTTTGAGCTTCTCCTGAGATTATTACCAATGTTGTATTCTTCGTTCATTGAAGGTATATTTGTATTCAGTGCTGCCTGCAAGTGTGAAATCTGCACTGCAGAGATAAAACCAGTGTCCCTGTCAGTGAATCTGAACATGGTCTGGTTTTTAATTAACAAGAATTATGACAGCATAATATTATTCTAGGTTCAAAGCAGTGAATGTGTTTTATAGCCCATTAGGGTCCCGACACACCAGGCTGACAGACTGTCAGGACCATCAGTAAGTGCCTGTTGCCCTAGTTTTTGTGTTGTGTCCCTCAGTATTGGCACCAATCAGCTCATGTCTGCTTTTTGTCCTAAATAGCATGTTGAATTTGCGGCTGAGCTTGTCGTGAGAAATATCACCCTGATTGGCTGTTCAGCTAAGCTAATCAGTGCACAGGGAGAGAGGTCCCTCATCCTGTCGCTGTACTATCCATAATTTCCCCAATTCAGTGAGGTTTCTACTTATTTAATGCCTGTTAGACATATTCTTGATTTAAAAGTGGCTATATTAGGGAGAGGAGAAAACATTCCTTCATCATAGCAATGGTTTGTGTATCTGCAGTCCTGAGTTTTGCGGGTTTCCCTTTGTGAGTTACAATACAGACTACTGCCATCTGCTGGTATAGAGCTACTTCCTCTCACACAGGTGCAGAATGTGTGAGCTAGCTGGACATCAGCTGTAGTGTTTGTGGTGTGTTCAAGTGCAGCTTTTTGGCTGAGACACTGGTCACATGGGGCGACACGATGATATGAGGCGACGTCACTATAAACCTGAACTCTACAGTCTGCTTTCAGGGGAAGTAAATGACAAATTTCTTTCAAATCTGATTTGTGTTCTTTTCTCCTTTTTTAAGCATTGAGAAAGTATCCAAAATCACCTCCCCGGTGCTCATCATCCACGGGACGGAGGACGAAGTGATCGACTTCTCCCACGGCCTGGCTCTTTTCGAGCGCTGCCCCAAGGCTGTGGAGCCTCTGTGGGTGGAGGGAGCAGGACACAACGACATTGAACTGTACAGCCAATATCTGGAGCGCCTGCGCCGCTTCATAGGACAGGAGTTGGCTGCACAGCACGCCTAACCTATCACCACCAAGACCATCATGATCGGACATCATCATTACCATTTTTCCTGGTCCAAGAGTCACCTAACCGTCCCTCAGCTCACCGCAGCTTCCAGGCGGTGTTACGCTTCACACACACTATGGTGCTTCGTCTTCTGGGACACGGTATGCCTTCAGTGGACCGTGGAGTGATGCAACATGTAGAAAAGAAGTATGTTCATAAACATCAGAAGTGCGTGAGTGAGAAAGACTTTTTCACAAACTGCATTTAGACCATTGTTGTTTTTTTAGCAGTTACTTTAACAGTTCAGCTGCCATTTGTTAGCTACAAATACACGTCTTTACTGTGCAATAATACGGACAGGAAAAAAGGACTCTCGAATTGAAGAATTATGAGGAGGTTTAACAGAACAGCAAGTAATCATGTCGGTCAGTTAAGTTGTGGTCCACGTGGAGCATTTTGTTGAGTTTTCCAGCTTAATGTGTGTAGCTTTAATTTCTTTAATTACCCTAAATGAGATGGTGCAGCAAAGGGAAACACTTAAAAGACTTTCTGAGAAGTGCTTCTGACATGTGTTGGGGAATATTTTAGTTTTCTAATCACCTGTTGAAAATAATAGCAACAGGTTTGTAACTTAGTTCTGTACATTGAATGCAATCAAATGCAATCCAGCCCTACAGTGAATCCTCTTTAGAGGGAATACTTCTTGTTTTGGTTTGATTGGTTGTGTTGCATTGGACTGCATTATACTGAAAGGTTTCTAATACCCTACCCCCCCTCATGTATGTACATGACACACATACATGCAGATGAATTTGAGTTTTTGTGTCTTTCATTTTGTTTTTCGCTGTACTGAATATTTTGCTCAGGTAACCCTCTTTTAGTCGTTGGGGTCGGTGTGTTTCACCTTTGTTTGTGTCCGTTTTGTTTCGTCAGCTAAATCTCCTCAGATCCTTTAAGCAAAGACTTCAGAAGCAGCCAGTGTGTGGGCTTTTGTTTCAAGCAAGTAACGAACCAGATTATAATCCTGAAACTGAGGTACAGACCAAATCATGAGCTGTTACAGGTTTAATATTTTCTTTCCATTATTACTTCGACTTTCTCTGCACCGCATCTGTAACCCAGTCATGGAGTGTGAGTAGCTGTGATAAAGATGCAGTATGTAAGAATTTTAGTTTAAAACATCCAAAAATTAAGTAAAATTATCAACAGTATGTGAATAAATAACAGTTTAGACGCCATGTCAAAGACGTCTGTGTATTGTGTTGTTGAGATGTCTGTCAAAGTTAGCGTCCTAATGAGCTAGCCGTAGCCCGACCTGTTCGAAGAGCAATTTTCTGATAGAATAGCAGGTGTGTGAGTGGCGAGTTTGCTACGCTCCACAAACTCTCCTAGCTTGTTTTTAGCCTAATCAATAAACAAATGAAACTCATGAAAATATCCCAAAAGTTAATTTATCCAATTTTTTCTTACTCAACTGACAAATACAACCGTAAAACTTCTGACTTAAAGTTTCTCTCTTTTACAGAAGCAAGACAAGCTTAGCTGCCTTGTTAATAATAATAATAATAATAAACCTTATTTATATAGCGCCTTTTCTTTACAATGTGCTTCACGAAAAGAATACAACAACAATAATAAAAAAATATATAAATAAAATGAAATGGAAACCAAACAGAGATAAGAGCTTTATTGAAAAAAGAATGTTTTAAGATTTAAGAAGGGCGATCAAGAGCCTCAAATAGAAAATACCTCCAGCTCCAGAGAGTCTGTCTGTTTTGTTTTAGTCTTGTTTATGTCTCACACCAGGAGGTCACAGCTGTCAGCAGCTTTTCCCTGTTTTTTTTAATTTTTTTAGCATTCATTTCTGACGGCCATTTTGCTTATTTGCACTTCAGTCTTGAGGGGCAAAACTGTCGAGTAAAAGCGGAATCCAAACTTTGCTTTGGAATTTAAGTATTTTATGATTTTATAGTCATTTCAGTGATCGATGAGTTCCACTCCATGAGTCCTGATGAATGAAAATCATTCCCACTTCTGTACAGATAAGCACAGGAACAGCTGTTTTCCCACAGTATAATGCAGCGTTATGGTTCTTTGTTTTACAGCTTCAACAGTAAGGCGCTCGTCTGAGTGAAATTAGACTGTTAGAAGGTGGACAACGTCTTGGCACATTTATTCTCGCGCACGATGATGACAGTTTCACTATAATTCTGTGCTGCAGGTAAAGACAGACAGAGAACAGACTGTGTGTGAGTGAAGAATATAACCATTTTCCAGTCTCCTTCCTCTCTGGTTTACAGTCCGTATAAGAACTGCCGTTAACATTTGTGCATCTAGGCACACAGCTCCTGCGTAATACTTAAGTATTTTTACGTATTTTAAGCATAGCGTCTCGACAACACTATTGTTTTACTACACAGGATTGAGTATAATAATGGTACATACGTTTTCTAGCTGCTGATGTGACTTTTGTACCAGTTGAAGAGGCTCAAACATTTTCCATCCCTCTTTGAATTTACCGTTTTGTTTTTCTGTGCTGATATAATTTGGGGAAATATCACTAACCAATATATACTTAATTGTCCCATCGTGCTGCAAATGCCGTGTTCTTCTTGTCACAATATTGTAATAAGTATACAAAAAAAGAGCTGATGCAAGATTACATCAGCTGGCAGGAAGATAAATTGTAACCCTTCCTTTTTACTGCCTATTTCAGATTCACTGCACTCGGCGGTGACAAAAATCCCTTCTCTCCCTCACTCAGTGGGCTGTTTTACAACCAGACACGCGGTGCAGTCTGAGGCATCTTAAAGGTGCAAAACTCAGCGAGCCACAGAAGTGTTTTATCTAACCGAGTTGATTTATATGAACCTGAGACATCGAGTGCTGCACCTTTTTAAAATCTCCCGGTTGAAAGGTGAGATTACGACTGTTTTGTTTTTGAATAGAAGTCAGGATTTTCAGGTTTTCTTGTGTATGTATGAACCAAAGTGTAACTCTTTTTTTTTTTTTTTCCAGCGCTTTACCCCATTGTACCTGCTTTTTATGTTGGTATCCTCTTAACCAAAGGTAAAAAAAAAATGTTCATATTTAAGTTCTTTTGTTAACTTTTATTTATCTACGTGATTGGTCTGAGCTTTTTCCCACTTTCATACATTAGGATACAAAATAAATGTAAATTTGTTCAATAATTATGTTTCATCATATCATATTTGCTTTCAAATATGCAGTAGAGTTTGAAAAGCAGAAATTACCAAGCTGTGGGTGTGTTTTTATTTTCTTCTATTCAAGCTGTTAAAATGTACTGTTTGTGGAGGAGTATAACTAAGCAATACAGCAGAGCCGTGAGTTTGTGTCTAGCGCAGAAGAAGAAGCGTGTGGGATGATTAAAGAACAATGACAGACGAGCTCCAAGTAGACAACTGAAAAGCTTTTGTTTTGTCTGTTATTCAAATGTTTGTTTCTCCGGTGTAACGCATCTGTGGCGATCATTTCTGTCATCACACGTTGTTATCCGCTGTTTATTATACTGACTGTTTTTTTTTTTTTTTTTTTAGTTTTTAAAGGTTTTGTCTTTTTTTTTTTTCTCCAAGAATTAAAGAGAATAAGATGTTAATAAAACATAATCAGAAATTGATAATGAACACGACTCTGCTCCCTTTTTAAAGTTAGCAACACTTTGTAGTTGTGTCCGTCTATTTGTCTGTTGGTTGGTTTTTCAGCAGGATTACACAAAAACTACTGAACGGATTTCCACAAAACTTAGAGCGAGGATATTTCTTGGCACAGAATACTTGCCATTAACTTTTGGTGTGAATCCAGATAGAGGGATGAATGAGCTCTGTTCTCTCACTGCCCTTAGCGTTGCACATTTTCCAACATTTTCACTAATTTTCCAGAAATAATCTGTAGAAGAATTACAGCATGTGAAAGAAAAGAGGTGTGTTCAAATCACCGATGGCCAGCACAACACATTTTGCGTACAAGCAGTGCAAAGACAAACAAATACTGGATCAATGTTCATGCAGGGTTGGATCGATTATGAACATTATATGCTATAAATACAAGATGAGCTCTAATCTGCAGCAGAGGAGCCTTTTCGACAGGAATCAGTGTTGCGCGTGTCTCATTCAGCGGCTGATTTTCCACTCACGGCAGTCCTGGCACTCAGTGAATAATGACCTGCCTGTAGTGAAAGGCCTCACAGGGCTGAACGAGACGGATCCAAGAAAGGCCCGGGTGAATAATTGGCTGATGAGCAAATGAGTCTTTAATTGCCTGGTGTGTGTTTGTGTGTTGTTGTTTTGTTTTTTTTTCCCTCCTCTGTGGAGCTGTGTGTGTGTTGGGATGGGCTCGTTATCATCCGTGGCAAATAAAACGGCTCAAATGATGTGTTTTAATTAAACCAGTACAAGGACTCAGGTCTGTCCCAGCCTCCCCTCACTGTGTCTGCCTCCGCGTTGACATGTGGGGGAAACAGGGACAGATGGATCGTAAGCTGCGCCTCCCTCCTCCCCGAGAACACACACACACACACACACACTTCTGCCAGCCCTTTTTCAATGGACTACATAAACAATCTGGTGTTGTCTCCGCTGAAATGCTCTTACGGATTAAAAGCAGCTGCAGCGGCACATCCCCCCTGCGTCAGGCAAAGTTAGTGCAGCCTGACCTACTGCATCAAACACTACCAGCAGCCTTCCACACACTCCTCAAATGCACTGACTTTTACACAGCCCCGAGCACCGAAACCCTTTTATGCTGACATGTATCAAAGGAATTGGATGTGCCGGCTCTCGACAACAGAAGACTTAAAACAAGGCTCGTGAATCAAAGAGCAGCCTCTGAATGTTCTCAACCAGAGAGCCGTAGCGCGGTGAACACTTTAGACTTTGCTGTATATCAGTTTGAGAGATGGAGAAACACGTACAGGCCTGAATATTTCAATTAGATGCTGATATGTTCTTGTTTAACTGTATACAAGTGTGAAGGGTTTGGATGGGGAAGGAAAAGCCTGGAAAAGCCTGTGAGGCAAGGCTGCAGATACAGACTGTGATGCTCGCTTTGATGAAAGGACACAGTTTGAACACAGCGTCATTATTTTATAAAAACCAAAAAAGAGAGGTTAGAACTGTGCTTTGCTTTGTGATCAATAAGTCATAACCCAAAGCACACGGCTGTGGGCTTACAGCCTCAGCGTTTTCACCCACAGTCTTCACCAGGTTATAGTAAAAGCCAGCAGCAGCTCACAGACACATCAATATGTCAACTGTTGTATGTGTTTATTCAATGTAATTATTTCCCTATATGAGTGTGAATATTACATGCTATCGATTGTGATGAATTTGCTCATTCTCAATGTGTCTTGCATTATCGAGCATACAGTGCACCCACTTTTTTTGACAGTGCCTGTAAAGATTTGGTTTTGCCAGGCAGACGACACCAGCTGACACCGGCCATGATGTATCTGTGAGCTGCCGCCTGCTTTTATATGCCCTGATGAAGACCGTGTGGGTCGAAGCGTGCAGACTCATTTATTCAAGTTTTTAAAAATTTCAGGAAAGCAATGTGCATTGGTATTTTGGTGTTTTTGTAATCAGTTTAACCTCTCTCTTTTTTGGTTTCATGAAATGTCCTTGGATCCAAAGAGCACCTGTTACTGTACTACCTGCATTCATAAAGAAGAGCTTCTTAAGAGGGATATGAATTTAAAGAAAAAATAGATAAGAATTTTAGTTGAATTCTAGTTTTAAAAAAAATGAACTAAAATTATCAACAGAATGTGAAGAAATAACAGTTTTGACATTATGATGTCTATGTGCGTTGAGCTGCACAGGTTCTGTATCTACAGAAGTGAGCCTGTCCGGCTCCACACCAACACTCCCCACAGAGCCAATCTGACGACGCTGCATGCAAAAAAAAACACATAGTTTGCTCCTTTTTGTTTTAAATGTAACTGATAATAATTAGTGTCAATCGTATCCTGGTGTACGTTGGAATATTGATTTTTTTAAAATCTACCAAGCAATCTATCCCATTGCTCCGAGCTCCCTGTCCACTAGATGCACAGTTAACCAAACTAACTCGCTAATGGCAGCTACAGTTAGCAGCAGTTAGCTGTTTCTCTAGAGATATTCTGCCCCATATTTGTTTTTAGTACGACTACAACAGCTGGCAACTCTTCTGGCATTTGCTCTTTTTTTTTTTATAAAAGTCATTATGTATGCAGGTTTAAGCTTTATATATATATATATATATATATATATATATATATATATATATATATATACACACACACACACTATATATATTGTATACATATAAATGTATGTATGTTGATATGTAGGATAAGCTCTGGCCTCAGCATTCAAATAGAACTGCAGCTTCCTGTCACTGGTTCGGAGCATTACATGGTCGGGAATATTTTCTTCTTTTGTGTCATGACGCATATTTATTTAAGGAAGGCTACCCAGCATGCCTGCTGAGTTTATTTCTTGCTTTTCTCCCTCATTACCATTCTCTCTGAGCATATTCTGCCGTGTGCATTATGTATATCTCACTGATGTGTTTCTGCGGTCTCTTTCGTAGTCCATGGTGGGCTCTAATGTTCTCCCGCCCTTGGTGTCGTTTTTATTATTTTCGTCTTGGATTCACTCTCACACAAATGCAATTGCAAATTCCCTCCAGCAATACAGGGAGTACGTAACTGATTTAGTTTTCTGTGTGTTTTTATTTCTCGTCCTGAGGTGAGGGGACATTTATTTGTACCTGGTCGTCACTCTCACGATCTTGCTTTTGCATTTGCATTTGCATTCACACTGGAAATAGAGCCTTGTCCTTACTGTTCAAGTAGAGCAACAACCTGTTGAAGCGCACCGTTTCCCAGGTCACCCGCAAAGTCATGAGGCTCATTGAGTTTGTATCCAGCTGTTAGCAGGAAATCAAATAGCAATCAAACAGCTATTAGGCTAAAAAGGCCTGAACCCCACACATGAAATGAAAAGTGTAAAAACATCACAGACATTAAAAACACTGGAAGCCATCCACAGGATACGTTTCTCTTACAGGGCAGAGAGGCTCCAGCTCCGAACTCCTGTTAACAGATGTTCAGAAGCCATTTTTTCAATTAAATCAAAATACCAGTGTTCATATCACCAGCTGATGAGTTGTTGCACTTGTATTTAGTTGTTGTTGTTGTGCCTGTTGGTTGCACGTCTTAAAGCGATGACCCGACACTCATCTAAGGCATGTATGAATATATAAGATACGTACGGTAAGAGCATGTAGCTGAAAAATGGGCTTGATTTTCTTTTGATTGCTTCTAAAGGAGTGCGTTTTGAACACATCCTGATTTCACGGATGAGAACAAGTTATATTCCCGTAATTCATGTCTGTTTCCATCTTTTAAATTGATTCCTGTGAATGTCGAAATTGTGTTTTTGTCTTTGAATTTCCTGGAAAAGTGTTTGACCAGCGCAGCAGCGAACTCGGTTTCAGGAAAGGAAGGTCGTGACTGCTGCATTCACGTCAGCAGAAATGTCTTCCACTCAGCAAAATAACTTGGGCTCTGTCCAGAACCGCCTCTGGTCCTTTTATTGATAATGTCAATCTTAACAGGGCCGAGCATGTTGTCTGTCACAGCACAAGGGTAAAGAGACTGCCTGCATCCATCCAGAGCACCAGAAGAAGAATACGTAAAGCTGTTTGTGGAGTCAGATAGATGTACTTTGGTAGCAAGAAATACAACAGACACAACAAAACAGAGTTGTGTTCAAACAAAATAATGATACTATCATTAAGTAAAGTCTTTTAAACATCTACATTCACAATTATTTCAACAACTTAATTGTCCTCCTTTTGGAAATAAAAGAGAGGACCCACCAATAAGATGGTTCTTAGTGAGGCCCCCTAATATCTGTCCAGCTAGATTAAGCACTTCAGAGACAAACATTACATAACTGAGTTGGGTAACACAAATGTCAGTAAGTGCAGGTGGTAATTACTGAGAAATATTTTGAAATTGCCCCCAAATTACCTCAATAATCACATCAAAACATTAATGACATAATTCTGCCATTTTCCAATAAGCGGATGATAAATACTTTGGAATTTTTTAATACATTTCCAGGGAACTTCCAGCAAGGTTTCTGAAGATCTTCTGCTGATCATGCCATTTTAAGTTCCAACTAGTTTCTGTCTGACTTCCCCACAGCAGGCCACTAAAGCGAAGTGAGTTGTTATCGTTTTTAAAGAAATTACATTTCTGAAAATTGCTCCAAAGTTAGATTGGAGTTGGAAATGAAAGCAGCATTTTGTAACTTTTTTAACCTTTAAATAACAGCTTCAAATCACTTTGATGGTACGGTGTGAATGGTGTCTCTGTCTCAGCGTCTCCGTCCCCTATAGCTTGTTTCTGCACTATGTAACTTCAGTGAGCGGGTCGGATCACAGCGTTACACACATGTTTACGTCAACATAACATTGTTCTGACGTATTGTGTCTGTAGTCAGCACCTACATTACATCTGACAAACTGTTACAGAGCTGGGATTTGTATTTACGACAGTGGAGTTGCACTCAGAAACTGTGGGGGGCGCCAAATCACACAAAATGGCAATTTCTACATAATGTTGCTTTAAAAAGGCATGATCAGCATACATTTTAATGTAAGTTCGTGGTAAGCTCGGGCAGAGTTTCTGTTTCCTCTTTTTTATCTCTTTTTAAAACACATCATTTTTAGAACGGCTTCCTCCTGAAATGCTCACTTCCTTTTTTAGTTTGTTTTTTAGTTTGTTTCAGTCAATTCTTACTTTGCTTGTTTTATCATTGTATGTTTTGCACTGTTGGGAATCATTTATCTGGAATTTTCCCTGTTTCAGTCTTTGGTAAAGCACTTCATAAGCTCTTGAAAAGAGCTATACAACTGTAGTTTAATGATAATAATACAAATAATAATTACCAAGGAACATATTTGAAGTTTCAAAATGATTCAAGAAATGACCAGCTATAGCCAAACATTCTGAGGTAACTGTTGTTGTCATTTAGAGGTAATTTCAAAGAAATGTAAAATGTGTTTCTTGGTATTACCACGTACTGAACACAAAATATGCAGACCTGGTAAATGGAGTACCTGGGCTGCAAGTGGCAGCTCAACATATTTAATTTTTTCTAGATTCGGGAGTTTGTTGGGCACAAACACCTTTTGCTACATGGCTGCAACTGAATGGAATAAACTTCCAGTATTACTGAAACTCACTGAAGCAAAAGGAAGCTTAAGCAGGCGATGGAGAAATGGCTAGCTATCAGTATCTAAGAACAGGGACCGTACACAGATTCACTCAGAGCTGTCTGCGTATGTTATTCTGATATGTGATAGAACGGATATTGTATTTGCACCTGATAGTCTTTCAGGGTTTGGCATCTCGCCCTGCCAGAGGATCACGATGGAAATAAGCCAGCGGCCCTCGTGGTGCAGTTTAATCCTTGACAGCAGGTATGTGATGACTCTCTTCAGGTAAATCACTAGAGTGTTTCATGATTGTCACAAATGTAATCTGGTGAAATGATACCTTAAAAAAAAAAAAAGAAAAACACAGGACAAGCATCATAATAATGATAATAATTTATTTATTCAGGTAGAGGAAGAGTCTTTGGCAGTGAAGAACACAGGAACTGAGGGTGATTTAATGAGAAGTGAAGTGAAGTGCTGCATGGAGATAAATGATTGGACCATTAACATAAGGCCAACAGTGAACCAGTTCTCCCATATTTACCGAAGGGCTGTAACTGGATGATGACGGCACAATAACATAACACTTTAAGATCTGCAGGAGTGGATGATGAGTGAAAGGGACAAACAATGACAATGCGAGTGTTTTTTCCACAGAAGTGTGGCTGTTATGGGACAGGTGATAAGTGTTGGTGACGGTGCTGGTAAACGAGGAGTGCGCTCGCGAGACGGACAGATGGCTGTTTGCTGTGTGGAGAGGTGTTTGGCGCTCGTGTGAGTCATGAAGTGAAGTGTCCCTCAGTGAAGCTTTCAAAATGTATCACAGTAAAAATCTGGCACTGGCTTTTTTTTTTTTTTTTTTTAAATGACACTCTGAATTCGTTAACATTTACTTTTTTTTTTTTTTTAAAGTCCTCCTTCAACACTCTCCGAGCTGGCACATTTCTGGCCTGAATCATGTTACAAAAAACATATAAAAAGCAACAATTACAAACGAAAATAGTAATTCATTTAGTGAAGAGGGAGAAAAACCACTTACAGAGCGGCTTGCTCGTTCTTCTCTATTCACATCCATCGGCATCTCCTACCAACTGACAAGTGCAACTCTATAGTTCATATAATGAAGGGCAAAGAGGTACAAGTATGCATCAGTCTGAGACACTTTGTGGTGCTTTCCATCCCGAGGAAGTCAGTTCCCTCCACGCCGTCTATTCTCTCCTCCAAACTGAAAATGTGTGGGTGAGAGAGAAAAGACTTCCTGGATCAGAAAATCAGCACAGATTTAATCTCTACACCCTAAAGAAAGGGCAGGTAAGGCCATTTTAATATTTGCAAGGGACTTGTTAAAACCAAGTAATGGAACCAATCAGAACGCACGTAACACTGCATTCGTCACACAGCTCATAACACGAGAGGGGCTGAACACGCAGTGCACACTGTGCACGGGCGAGGGGAAATAATGACATCACAGATCCCGTCAATCAATCAATCGATATCATTCGGGAATACTGTCAGAGGTCCATTCATTCATCGATAAAGGCAACGGGACCGAACGCTCCCGGTCCGCTTCTCCTTCCACCATCAGTCTTTCTCTTTCTGCATTCATCACACTTCCAGAAAGGTAAATATTCAACTACACAGACGTCACAGAACAAAAAGAAGTTCGTTCAATATCAGAATACTGTTGGAGGTCAGGAGTTTGGCTGCTCCCATAACATGTGCAAAAACCTGTCGTTCTAAAGAGCGAGGGCCACACGGGGTCGCTGTTTCGCTCTCGTCACAGGCGTCACTCTTCAAAAGTCCCACTGGCACCGCAGTCACGCTACACATCCGTGGTCCATGTTAAGGCTGAAGAAGGGATGGTTCAGTTCAGGGTGAGACTGCTAAGAGTCTCATCGGGATCCATCAGAGCTCCTCATCCATCCTCATCATCATCCAAAGCCCATCAGTTCACATCGAGTCCATACCCAGTATTGTCCTGGATTAGTGGTGTAAGGGCCCACAGCTGGATCCCCAGGGTCACAGCGTCACCTTGCTGAGTCTTAGCGACAGGCTCGAGCGGTGCTGAGTGCGAGGGAGCGTGGAGCTACACCTGCTCCTCAGCTGGACCGGCCGACCCGCCGAGCCTCGCACCCGCAGCAGGAAGTCAAAGTTGGCGGAGGTGTTCATGGCGTAGAAGACGTTGGCGTTGTCTGGGATCACCAGTTCTGAGAGGGAAAAAAATAGAGACAAGAGAAAGTACTGTCAGAGCCGTTATGAGTTTAGTCAGCACTCCGTGGGTCATTGTGATTCATTAACTCTGGAAAGCAGCTGATCAGTGGAAAAAAATGCAATAATTAAAATGCTGGATTGCAAATACAAAAGGTGTTTCATAATAGTTTTATGTAGTAACCGCAGCAACAGTTTCCGTTTACTGCAAACTCCCATAAAACATCTGGCTATATGTTCTGGAATAATACTGATTATGGAAGATATTATCTACAGGAAAATTAGCACAAGCCAATTAATCACAGTTTTTGGAGCGTAGCCCAGAGGAACCATGAAAAATTTCAAAAGTAGAGTCTTGTTTTTTTACCTCTGTCCTCAGCGATGACTTGTACCAGCTCGTATCCCTCCTCTGGCTCCACCTCCAGGTTGTGCTTTGCCATGGCTCTAGAAATCACAGCCGGAGTCTTGTCTTGATTGGTCAACTGGTTTGAGGAAAAAAAAAAAAAAATTACTCATACGGGTTTTAAAACATATTACGTCTAAATGTAACAGTGGAGCATCACACAGGAACACAAACACGCGTGTTTATTTACCAAAATGCTCTTGTAGAGATTCCCGTTGCCGTGCTCCAGACTGACTCTTATGATGCACGCATCTTGCGCCTGCGTGTTATAAAGCGGGGTTTGACTGGGCGAGTTGGGGCTCAGGGGCGTGAGGGAGACGGAGCGCCTGTGGGTGCAGAGGGGCCCGGGGAGTGAGGGAGACGCAGGAGTCATGGAGACGCTGGCGGTCGATGAGCTGGTGTCCATGGAGTGGAGTGAAGTACATGAGGATGATTCTGATAGCTGAGGAGACATACCAACAACCACCGGTTAAATACAGATTTACAGATTTAACCATAACTGGATCATTTGGATTATTCTGATTTAGCTATTTATTGTGGAAGAGGGGAACGTGACTTTGAATCACTGGAACAAAGTGACACCTGAATGGCTAAACTGAACTGTTTTTCATTAAGGGACTGTATATAAATTGTTACAGGGGAGGTAGAAAATGTTATGTGTTTTCTTCTTTTTGCTGAAGGAAGGGTTGTCAAGATGTTTTGAAAGAGTAGTGGAGGATCTTCCCTCATCTCAGAGTAAGATTTAATCTTATTCTTCCCTTTCTAGAGCTGTAGAAAATGTTTGTGTGGTTTTGTTTTGTAAATCAAATAAATCTTTTGTGCGCTGCATGTGTAATAAATGTGTCATTTTGTGACACATGAGGGCTTTGTTTCAAAAAAGTAATGATTAGTTAGTCGGATCAATATGTCAGTCCTGAAAAACAGAGTGGACATACATCATAAATCTATTAATGTCTGAACATTTCTCTGCAGAATTTCCTGATGGCCAGCTCCCACATCCACTTTACTCGGCACAGAAAGCAGAACTGCAGTAAAGGTCAATATGTCAAAAAAATGTTAATGTGTCAGTGACAACTCATTGCTCAAAAAAATAAAGAACTGCTGGAAATTACTCAGTAAACACATTGTTTTGTCTTCCATCATTTTTGACAGCAGCTAATTCAACTTGTGTCTATTTAATCTAATGTTAAGTGGCTATGTAAAAAAAGATTACACAATTAACATGTTATGGTTTTGTTTTCTTGTTTGTTTGTTTTTGTTTTTTGCCTTATACAGGTTCTTTGTGATTTATTTATATATTTTTGCGGTTTTAGTTATTAACAGCAAATGGACATGTACCACTTTAAAAGTGTGATGTCATTTCTCTTAGTCTGAAGCTGGCATCAAAGAGATTAATCATACTGGAAACTAAAGTCAAACATATAGTTCAGCCACCCTACATATCATTTTCACACTTCCCCCTAAGTATGACCACAACATACACATTTTCTCCACAGTATCAACCCACCTTGTTCTGCTGGGAGTCGGAGGTGTGTGTGGGGGTGAGGCCCTCGCTGTCTGACGGGCTGCTGGAGTCACTGGAGGACACGCTGACCGAGTCCATGCTCTCCCCGGAGCTGCCAGTAGGAGGCGAGCGCGGCGTCTCTCTGACCGGAGAGCTGGCTGCATTACTGTCTGTTCCGAGGAACAGCCTGGAGAGGAGAGGAAGTCAGCTATTAGATCATTAAATAAATAGGTCACAGCCATCCACTGCTTGAATATGACAGGAGAGTATTCTTAACTTGATTCGATTTAAAACTAGACCCTCCTTCCATTAGGTTGTATCATTTTCTAGCTGTACTCACAGGCTGAGTCTCTTCACCATGCTTTTTCGAGGTTTGGGTGAGGTCGGACTGCTGTCGCCGAGACCTTCAATCTCACAGGACAAGGCGTAGCTGCAAGAGAGGACATCGATGAGTAAAGAACATCGTAAAATAAATCATTAAAAAGATCATCATAAAAAAAAAACATAAAATCATGTGACCACGTGAAAGTGAGAGAGGAGAGGAGAACACAATAGATCAGTAGGGAGTGACGACGTGACAGAAGAACAGCAGGGAGAAGCGAGGGGAAAGAAGCCTCTATTGTGTTTTTGTGTTCAACAATAGGTCCAACAGACCATGACCTCATGCTCTAACGTGCATGTTATCTAATGGATAATGGTGAAAAACAAGGGAAAAAAAGGGCATTTTGAGTAAAAAGCAGCAGCTTACCTCTCCTCCTCGCTGAGCTGAGTCTGGCTCTTGAACCAGCGGAGGAAAGACTTCTCCGGAGTCAGACAGTAGCTGTTACAGGCCGACTGCAGCAGCTTGATCTGAGCTATCACCTCAAACTCCTGCGGGGTCAGAGAGAAATGTACCGACGTTAGATCTCTAAAACAGTCGGCCGAGCACATGGCGTGATGACGGTCTAATCAGTGTCAGAGGAGGCACTCACCCTGCGTCTCTTCTCAAAGTTGATCAGGACACCCTGCGGAGGACACAAAGAGCACGCTGTCAGACCCCCGGACATCACATACCAGCGGCCGCTTAGACAAACAGCATTAGGTGGACCACTCCAGAAATGGCCCGACACAAATTCCTCACGCACTCATGGAAACTTACGCCCCAGTATCTGACAGCGGTTACACAGGCCGGCTCTCAGATCCGCCGAGGTGTGCAAACTCACAGACACACGCTCTCACACACATTCAGCAGGTGTCGAGCACCCCCTCTTACCTCCACCAGGTCGGGCAGGGCCGTATCCAGCATGGTGAGGTCGGTGAGAAAAGTCCCCAAGTACGGTATCGTTCCCTGCATCGCTCCCTGTGGAGAAACGCCGCGCTGTGATATCTTTGCAACCACATTTAGATTAAATAAATACTTTGAGGAGGCCACAACAAAGCCAGAGACTAATTTACATTGTGGTGGTTTATAGACGCCAGTGTGGGTTTAGTAAAATACAACACGGGCTTATTGCAGCACATAGCGCACTGAGTAAACAAAGCTGAGCATGTGGCTTCATCACACTGGAGAGGCTAGAGCTCACTTTACAGTACATTGCCTGAGAGGAATTTGTTGTTTCAAATTATAAAGCTCTGTTTTCGAAACTCTTTGAAAACTTGGCATTGTTCAGTAGGAGCTCTTCGTTAGTCTCTTTGTCTCACCATTTCCTTCTGCAGCTGGAGTCTCTTGTGGGTGCGTTTCTGGTGCTCCTTGGCACAGCTCTCCAGACTGGCAAACTTTGAAGTACCTTCCTGCAGAAGGAAACAAAAAACAACAAAGCGTCAGTACTTCAGAGAGTCAGACCAGTGAATGAGGGCATGTTTTCAGGAGTTCAAGTGGAGACACTGCAGGTGAACATTTTCAAGTAATGCGTCACCGTGAAACTTGATTACGACAGTAATTTTTGACATTTGCAGAACAGAAATCTGAACATTGGATTAGGCCGGGTTCAAGATTTCTGTTTCATTTTGTTGAAATATCTAAATCTATATTCAATACTAATCTCTTTCTATCAATCCAAACATCAGAAAATACTGTCAAAGCCGTAAGAAAAATCTTACCATGTCATCAGGAATCAAATGTTATATAAATCAGGTTATGAACTATATATGAACACACCCCTCTGTAAAAACTGAGATGTCTGGCTTAGACATGCTTATGCGGCATTATCCAATAGATTACGCGCTAATTTGCTTAAATCACCAAAACAGAAATCCGAGCACCTAAATGTTAGTTTGGACATCTTCTCTCCATTAATCTGAAAGAAGACACGATGAAGGCCTAATGGACCAGTGCATGAAAAAAGTCTGTAGTGCCTACACTTCAAAATGTTCACAAAGGACACCAAATGCACTCAACAGTTTCCCTTTAGATATGAATTAAATGCTGAAATTTGAACTCACCCTCATGAGCAGCTCTCTGCTGGTCAGGTAGTTGTTGTGGTCGGAGAAAATGTCCGACAGTTCCTCAAACGTCTGCATGCTGTCTCTGCGTAGGGCACAGATTCATGTTAGCCAAACGTAATATCAGCTAAACTGAACACATGCAAAACAAACATCTCACTGATGCTGTTAAATTCTGCCAAAGGGCTGATTCTTCTATCGAGACTTGCTGAGATTAGCTGCATAGCTGATAGATTGGAGGCTTACTTGTGCACACAGGCCCATACCCTTTTGAGCCTGTACAGCGGGTTGGACTGCAGCGCAGACACGATGGCTCGCAGAGATGAGAAGTTTTTGCGTATTCGACACTCCTGTTAGAACACAACACAGCAACGGTCATAACTTGGTTTCTTTTTTTTTTGTGTGTGGTAGCTTGCTGGATGAATTTGTGTGTTTCTTCTTACCTGAGCGATGTCTATCCAGCGCTGGATGACCCGCGCTCTGACGTGTGGTCTGATCTGTCTGTGCCTCAGTATTGTGCTGACCACGCAGGCCGCCACGGCGTTAAACTGTGTAATGGTGGCACGGATGGTGGGCGCGCTGTGCTTGTTGTGCTTCTTATCCCTCTGGGACCAGATGGAGCCCAGGCAGTGGTGGGGTACGACCTTTTTAAACAGCAGCTAGAGCAGAAAAACAGGCTGATGTTAGGATGATGACCCTGGAGGGACATCGCAGAGGTGTAACCTGCCGAACCTTTTCCCTCCCACACGACTCGCGCTGCCAGTCCGTCTCATTTCCCCTTCACTTACTGCGTCCATGTAGGTCAGCTGCTCAGCCACCAGGTCGGCGTCAAACGACAGGAAGTCCTCCTGGACCTCGATCTCAACTTCCTCCTCCTCCCCCAGGCAGAAAGAACTGTTTCCGTGGAAACCAGCTAAAACCAGACAAACACGAACGAGTGAACTCGGAGGAACTTTGACACTTAAGATGATTAAATCAATAGTTCTTCGCCGAACTTTATGTTAAAAAAAGCATCAAGTACCATCAGTGTCATCCATGCCAGCCTGACTCTGCAGCTGCTCCAGCAGACCCTCTGCTCGTCTGAGCGCCTCGGAGCCTGGCAGTGCCCTGCGCAGGTAGTCCATCAGCCTGTGGAGACACGGGTAGTCCGGAGGCTCCTGGAAGTCTTCGGGACACTGGTCCAGCCAGGCACGCAGGATGGAGGCCAAGGCACTGTGGAGGCAGCGGAGAGAGATGTTAAGAGTTAAGAGAGCTGGCAGCGATAGAGGGACAGGTGTGATAAGTTACGGGATGTTATCTATAAAAGCTGCTCATATGGAAGTGATAGTGGTGAACATATGAAATGTATCTCACTTCCTGATGGCTCCATTGGCTTCAGAGCTTCGGCATCTGCCTGAGTCTTGCTCATTTTCTTCCACACTTCCGTACCTGCAACAGAAAATAAGGCGAGACGTTAACAAAACCGACTAAAACACACAGTGAATGCATTCTTTTGGCTCTTTGCAACACCTGACTCCGGCCCCTACCTGTCCAGCAGCAGCTGCAGTACAGTCTGTGTGCTGGCGAAGGCTCTGTAGGTGGAAAGGAAGATGGAGGTGTAGGTGAGGTCGTTGTCCCCGAACGCCGTCAGCAACGTCTCCACCAGACGCTCCAGTGTTCCAGCACGGATACTTCGGATCTTGCAGGTCTCCAGTTGGCTCACCGTGTGGCCGGGGGGTAGACGATCGCCCTCCGCCTGAACACAAACATATTTTACAGTCTGTTAATCCAGTGTGACGTGAACCGAGGAGTGATTTTTATTCACTGCAGGGACTTGGCCGGTGCTTCCAAAGCTTTTTCTTTGCTTTGTTTGGCCTCGGATGCACGTCACCACAGATTAATACCTTTAATGTGGCAGGTTGTTTTGGTTGTCATCTCCCACAGTTAATAACGGAACAAAACGTAATTCATTTTGTATTTGTGTTGTATTTTATTTATAGCTGGCACCACCCTTTTTTGTCTGTTGCTTTTTTCTCCCCCTGTTCTATTGGCGAGGCGTATTTCACTTGAAGGTCACATACTGTGTTCATTTTCAGGTTCATGCTCTTATTTTGGGTGTCGACTCTTCACGTGGTTTAATCTTCAAAAATCGTATTAATATTACAATTTATTAACCGATTAATCTTGAAGAGAATCAGCAGATTAACTGATCAAATGAAAACGATCATTAGTTGCAGTCATTTTGGAAAAGGACATAAAAAACTAATGCAGGGAAACGACGAAACATAAAATCCCTGACTTCAGACGGAGGAGATGGATGGAGGGAGGAAACGGCACGGACAATCCTGACCTATATTTAATTTCCCCAGATGTGTCCGACTATTGTGTCCGCAGGGAAATAGAACGAGCGGGTTGCAAAACAGGCGGGGAGAGAATCGGAGAAGAGGTGGCACAGACGTGCAGAGAAAAGAGACCTTGGTGAAGTTAGCACGCTACAACAGGAAACGCTCCAATCTGCTTTTAATCACAGCAGACCCCTCCTCCTCCTCCTCCTCCTCCTCCTCCTCCTCCTCCTGCGTCCCTCCAGACAGCAAACTTCTCCCACCTCTCCCCTCTGATAACAACATAACACTGAGAAAATACCATTATTTATCTCGGGTGACACACTGTGCAGTCAGACACACTTGGACTTTAGAATTCACAGTGAATTAAAAAATACACTGAATCTGCAAACAATGTCTGCGCGCTCTGTAAACAATGCGTCCGTGTCGGCGTACAAACCCGCTGATTGTAATTGCTGTAATTCACTGACAATTGACTGTTCATAGCAAAGTCACTGACGTCTCAATAAGGATCGCTCTCCATTCTGTTCCCCCCTCAATAGACAGCACTGTATAAAGCGGCCATGCTGTTTTAATTAGCTTGAATACAGTTGGCAGCTCGAGCCGTCGTCAATACATCAATACAGTTTTAAAGCCTCAGAGCTGTTATCTATTTCGTCTTTCATGTGCCAATCCCCCCCCAGCCCTCCCCCCCATGTGAAGCACAGAGAGACAAACAGTCCAACACGCAAATTAACACAAGATCCTGTTTTTCCTCTCTTGCGGACAAAAGCAAATCCCCATACATCTGACTGAGAAAACACACATGAGAAACGAAGGATAATGCCCCTAATTGGCCCTTCGGTGCAGCATAATAATACACTGTCTAACGTCTTATTATGCTGGTATAAACAGCAGCAGTGGAGGAAACAGCACTGACAAAAAAAAAATGCAAAACTCAAGGAAAAGCCTTTAAACCCCCCCCCCCCCTTTTTTTTTTTTTGTCATAGCAGCGTTTTATAAAACTCCACCGTACGAAGGGGAGTGAGCGGTTCTGTTGGCAGCCGGGAAAGTCAGGAAATCACATGCTGCAGCTGAGCGGGCCCAGGTCTGGTGAAACTGTTGATTTTCAGCAGGGCGACTGAAAAGGTGTTGTCTAAACCGGGAGATTTATAGCTCCAAATGTGAGAGAGAGAGAGAAAGAGAGAGAGACGCCCCATGATTGAGAGACACGGTCTGTTTGAAACAATAGAGATTTAGCTTTTCTGGAGTGCTTTTATAAACCATTTACACATGATAAATTCCAGAGACTTTTCCACTTCAGTTTTTGCAGCGCGACAGGTTGAGAGAGTGGAAAAACAGCCTGTGTGTGATCTGTTTTTTTTTTCGCCGAGGGTTTGGAGCCTGACTCGTCTCCTCTTTCAAAAAGCCTTGTCAGCTGTGATTCCGTCACACTGGGAGACATCAGACGGGACACACTCACTCACCCCGAGCCATCGTGCTCCCTTGTTGGCGGCCTGCTGAATCTGAACCCTCTTCAGCGTCACATTGTAGATGGCTCCTTCCTCGACTTCCTCCCCCCAGTCCTGCACCGAGCTCTGGAAGAAAAAAAACAGGGGGGATGTTAGAAAAAGCTTCAGAAGAGAGGAGAGATGAGTCTTTGGATAAAAAAGATAACACAGTTTCCTGTGAATAGCTGCAGGCTGCAGAGCTAAGATCCACAAGTGTCACTGCAATAGTTAGCTTTTTTTGGAAAAGCAGAAGGAAGAATGAGAAGGAGAAAAAAAAAACAGAACCACAGCGCTCTCACAAACTAGTAAAAGAAGGACTAAAATGCAGTAAAACATCAAGAATGACCAGCTCCCCAACCCCCACCGCTGCAGCCTGCCAGGCC
Source organism: Lagodon rhomboides (assembly GCA_039737535.1). Classification (NCBI taxonomy): domain Eukaryota; kingdom Metazoa; phylum Chordata; class Actinopteri; order Spariformes; family Sparidae; genus Lagodon; species Lagodon rhomboides. The sequence goes on along the minus strand of CM077789.1, from coordinate 12,260,633 downwards.
TCCCTCCCTGTCTTTACTCCCTCTTTTATTCCCTATCCATCTCTTTCACCGTGTCCCGGTCTCTCTGGAGCTGAAGTCAGAGCTGGACTCCTTTCCCTAAGTTGCAGATAAGAGCCAGAATGGCTGAAGTCCCTTTAACAAGCCCCCGGCATAATAAACCAGGACATTTGCATCACTTGTTCTCTCTGTTGACATGTTTTTGTCGTGTTTGTCTGCCTGAATATACGAGCCAAGAGGGCTTGATTACAAATCTGTGCCTCGAGAGCACAGCCGCACATAGAGCAGCTCACAAGACTAAACGGATTTGTGCTCATCTTGCCCCATATGTAGTGTGTCTGTCTCTGGCTGTAAATCACTGACAAACAGCGGAGTCCGTAAACACAAACAGAGGGGAGCGGCGGAGAGAAATCAAAATACAAAACTTCTGCTCGGAGAGGGCGTGCGCACAAACACAGACCTGCTGAGACATCAACATATGGAGACAAAAACAGAGGCAGAGACAGCGAAGGAGAGGCCAAATATAAACACCACGCATGCAGTATTATGGCCAAGTCCACACACACACACACACTCAGGCTGCAGCGGCCAAGATCACTCTCACTTGTCCCCACTTTCATTTACACAGCTCAATGGCAAAGTCCACGCTATTCCCCAAACAGAAGGGGTGCCAGGGAGGAGGTCAAGGGTCAAAGTTGCCGTTGACGGGCTCAATGGACGATCCTGGAGGCCTGGTGGCGCTCAGCCATGACTGGGCCGTGTTTGGGTTTGAACAGAAACATGTGATGCTGAGATGAAAAGAAAGCCCGAACCCAAAAAAAAACACAAAGAAAGAGAAAGAAAGGGAGAGGAGGAGTAAAAGGGATTTTAACGGGATCTGGCGGATGAAACCGACAAGCGTGCCTGCACGTCCTGAGATGGATTTGTCAGAAACATGTCTACATGCCTGTACCCCGCTCAGCATCTTGTCCTATGGTCAGTTAAGTGCATGTCTCTCTGCCTCTGTCTTTAGCCGCCGCTGGCTGCCGGCTGGATGGATGGCTGGCTGGCTGGCTGGCTGGCTGGCGCAGAGACAGATAAATACATCAGTGCATGAGTCATGCAGTCCACACACTCCCAAAACAATAGCGGGAGGTCTCTGTGCTGGCCGGCCCGGGCTGCTGAGTTCACAGTCTGCACACACAGCCCTGCTTTTTGTCAGCCACAGAACTGGAGATGTTTTTCAGAGCGGGGTTTTAGGGAGAAAAAAAAAAAAAAGCTCTGCTCGCTTTGTGCACCAAGTTCAGGGCTTATTGTGGGACAAAGTTCCACGAGCTCGCATGGAAATGGAAAACAGTCGCACCAGTCACCAGAGAGAGGAGGGCCGGGGAAAATTACACAGCAGATAGGGGTGAGTTTAGAGAGAGCATCTCAAAGAGCCTGGGTTGGATGTAAACAGGAGATGAGTTGTTTACTCTCTCTGCACTCACTCCGGTCCTTCCACTGAAGATGCTCAAAAAAGTGCACAGGGAGGACACTAAAGCAAGCAAGCAGCACCCTATCTCTGCTCAAGTAGTGCTAATTTGCCTATCATGCCATCAGCTGTGCGTGAAACAATACTCCCAAGATAACAACAACAACAGTTGTGTGAAATCTCAGACGCCGATCTGTTGGCTTTTGTGTTTTCCTCGCCTGGACGCAGCTGGGACCCGTGGAGAGGCAGGGGCCTCGCCAATTGTTCCCTCTCCGTTACACCGTGGGCCCCCAGACAAAAGTTTTCATATCCACCACCATCAGGGAGGGGAAAGCTAGCGGATCGAGTTCATATTCTGGCGGAGTCGGCAGGGGATTTTTATTTATTTATACGAACAGTCAATTATTATTATTCCATCCCTCCCCCCTCCCCTCTTATCCCCACGTCTCCAAACTTTGCGCGACATCTTTACGCGCAGACTATCTAGGTTAAACTGGATTTAAAGCCGAGTAGAAACAATCAAAACTCAATGTTCGGACTGTTCCCCCCACCGTCCCCCTCCTCCTCCTCCTCCTCCTCTCCTCTACCCCCTTGATCCGCTACTTTCCCAAGCCTACAGACACCCCCACCTCCTCCTTTTTCTCCCCCCTTTCCCTCTTTAACCCCCCTTTCCTCTCTCGAACCACAAACCCAACAACAGAGCACAGGATGAAAAACCAATGAGAGTTTTTTTTTTCTTTTTACCATTTTAGTTTTCCAGGCGAATTTCATGGTGAGCGTTTCTTTCATGATCCGGGGACAACATCAGAGCTCGGGAATAATCCGCCAAAGGAAAGAAGAAGACGTGGTCCTTATTTTTTTTTTTTTTAGAAAAAAATAAAACAAAACACAAAAAATCCCAAGTCCTCGCTGGAAATGTTCTTCTCCTTCACCACACACGCACACTTCCGTCCGCTCCAAACTCCAAATCCTCCTCCTCTGTCTGTCAGTAGGCTCTCCCCTCTTCTACTGAATGGCCCAACTCCTCCCACTTGCACTCACAACAGTCCCGCTCTAAACTCCTCCTCCTCCCTTTTTGTCCGACTTTCATCACACTGACAACAATCTGCGCGCTCAGACGCAGGCTGGCTTCTTGATTTGTGCTTTGCGCAACACACAAATACGCACGAACCATAAATCTGCTTCCTGGGAAGTTCATCGCAACTCATACTGATTGCTGTCATTTGTACTTTTAAAGGATTTTACTCCCTTCTTGTTTAAAAAAAAAACATGATGATTTTACAAAATAAAATGCACATTATTTTTATTTTTTTTCTCTTTCATTTCATTATTGCTGCTGCCGATTTATTTATTTTTTAAAGTGACAAAACTTGACACAAACTTGTGTTTTGATGTCTTGGATGATTTTCCAATACTGTCTTGGACTAATTGTACTTTGTAACAATGCTAAATTCTTTAATATGAGACTTCAGAGGTCAGAGTTAGACTAATCATGTCGATCTTTTTGGTTTCTTGTCAGTTGGATATATGGTAAAACGGGAGTCATTTCACAACAAAATGCCTAAATCTCAAAGATACCTACTTTTTTTGACTTTTTGCTGAACCCTTATTTTAACCTAATTTAGCATAGCATTCCTTTAAGCTAATATTATCTGTCAACGGACAGTTACATTAAAAGGATCAATTAATTGATTTGTAAAAGCAGAGACAATCTACCTTGTCACTATCTGTCGCATATATTACCCACAATCCCACTGGACCGTAACGGTTGGCGGTGACGACGATTCGAGCTTGTTATGGTGTTATGCTAGCAGCAGCTAATGTAGCCTCAAGCTGCTAGCCTCACGCACGGACGAGGAGCGGGCCACAGTCGGATGTGTGGTAGGCTAAGTGAACATACCATATATAGAGAAACCTTTTGTTTATATGACTACACAAAATCTATCAAATTATTGTTAATAGCAGTTGATACCTTCGAGCTTCGTAGCCTGGTGAACAGGATGTGTAGCCTCCATGTTTGATTTCTTCTTCTATGGTCGCAACTATAAAACTCCTTCACCTCTCTGTGCAGTGGGGTGGGTTTCATTGTTATGTCAATGTATTGTCATAATCCAGACTAGTATTATTTCTGTGTATTGTTTAATGTGTTTGAGGCTACTTTTTATAGGTATAAACATACTGGGAGTTATAAAGTTTTGGTTTTTTTTGTTTGTTTAGTGCTGCTAGCTTGAAGTTGCAGCAAATAATCTAACTCAAATTTGCCTAGATAGCCTCACATTTGTGTCAGAGCTGGAGCGCACAGTATTATTTACATGGCGGTTCTGCGTTATTACGTGACATTGGCAGCTATCCTTTACTGTACCTGTGTTTATATTCTATGTTGAATACTGTTGTAGCGTGCCTTTGAATAATTCTCCCGTTTAAGAGGAACTAAGTCGGCTTTTTAAAAATTATCATTAGATAGGTATCCATCCAAAAGTAGTGCAAATTTTAAGCAAATATCAAGAAAATTTTCAAAAGAAAATAAATGCAAATGAATGTCTGTCTCATGTAATGAATAGGAGTTTGTTCAAAGACATAAATAGCTTGTGGCGCTGAATTTTTAGTCAGGTGCCATCAGCCTTGCCGGATGTAGGATATACAATCAATAATGCCAAAAGTGCCATAATGTACACTAATTTGACCATTTTGTGATGTTAACATTAGAAGCTGGTTTTAGTCTACATTGTCTCGTTTTAACTCACACATCAGAATATCAAAATATGCATCTTAGGCCTCGCGTGACCTCTTTGGGGCCAGTCATGCTTTGATGATGAACCTGATTCACAAGCACCACAATTGTTTGCTTGTTGTTTTGTAAAATTGCGTATTTACGCCTATTTGTTCTCATGGTTATGACTCACATACAGTCATTTTTCCCACAATATGATAATTTGAGGCCTCTGGTACAATAGTTTACCACTGGTTTAGGTGCCATGAAACCATTGTAGAGAATCTAAAAAACACAACTGAATTATGGTATTTAGTTTGTTTCATGTATTTATTTCAGGAACGTTACCATCTCCCTATCTGTATAGATGTTACTTTTTTCCGTCTCTTCAGTGTTTAATGTTTAATGTATCACATGATTTAGTCTGTTTCCATTGCACCAACTTACTGCCTCAGTCAATTGAAAAACTTTTTTTGGTCTGGTTCAGGATCTTTTGTAATTGCCTGCATTTCCACTCAGTTTCCAGATTCCACTAATTTTTAGTCATTTATACGCATTTAAAAACTGAAGATGGAAGAAAACACACTTATTGTCAGAATGAACATGAAAATGAAGATTTCACATGAGTGGATGAAGTGATGCACTGTAGCAGCTGCAGCCTCGCGGCCCCTGCGTGGGACAATACAAGGAAGGCTGGAGATGCCGTCACCAGTACTGTGCATTGTCAGTGACAGTGGAGGAAAATAGGCTCAGTGTGAGAATGGGCACCACTGTTCCACTGTGAATGTGCCTTCACACGTACTCAAACAGCCCACTTATGTGAATAAACGGGAAGATGTGAATCAAGTGTGGACTTTGTGTGGGGGGTCTTTTTGTACAAAGTTGTATTGTAAACACAGATCAAATGTGAGCAAGCGGCGGTTCATACGTTTGTAGTCGGCTGATGAAATAACTAAACGACTGATTCAGAGTCGGGAGACAGTGGAAACGTTATGATCCTTGTTGTCATCTGGCTCAGTGGGAGATATGGCTAGACCTGCTGTATATGTGTGTGTGTGTGTGTGTGTACGTGATATATCCACCCACTCCTCTGGCTCCCATAACACCAACACATAAACCCAACGTCACACTGAGCGTCACACACCGTGCTGTCAACACACACAGATGCACCCACACACACAAGGTCCCTACTTTGGGTATCTTTGCTCCCCGAAGGCCAGGGAAGCCCGATGTGCATGTCTGTCAGTGTTTTTTTGTCCGTGTGCGGTGGTCATATGTCTTATCTGTGGCTCTTCTTGCTGACTGCGTATCTGGCTGGGCTCCAGTTCCCAGGCCGAGCTGCCCCGCTGTCCACTTGGGTCTCTGGAGCTCTGGGAAGCCCACAGGGGCAGTGGGAAGGTTGCGACCCCACACGACCTCCGGCTCAGCCCCGAGGGGGATAGAGTGTTGGTCTCACAGTGGGAGTGATGTCATATCGCAGCGCAAACAAGACGTCTGACAAATGTGACAGCTGCTGTTCCGTCTGATTGATGATGGATGAGCAGATGAGTACGCACATCTTTCAACTTGAGATGAAAATGTACATTTCTTCTCTTTTTCTCTGGGGTCCAGGTCCATTAAACTATGATGGTATTCTAATGGGACACATCGGATGAGGCCTGGTCTGTAGTTTAAGGAAGAGGAGGCCACATTTCAGTAAATGTCGGAGCCGTTTTTAGGTTTTTTGTTCTAAACCCAAGTCCTTTAGGGGCTCAGTTCGCTCTCTTGCCAAAAGTTAGATGAGAAGATTGATAACACTCCCATGTCTGTTCTCTAAACATGAAGCTACAGCAAGCAGGTGGTTAGCTTAACTTATCACAAAGACTGGAAACAAATAGCCTTGGTCTGTCCAAAGGGACCAAAATCCAGCTACAAACACCTCTAAAGCTCATTGATTGAAGACATTTCTACATTAAAAATGTAGAACGACTAGACCTTTTTTCTATATATATATATATATACATTTTGTTGAGTTGTGTACTTACACTGAACCCATTCAAATCTGTAATTTTTTTCAGTAATAATCAATAATGATCCATTTAATTTGGTCGCCTACCCCTATAACTTCCCAGTGAGTCAGAGACTGAAGGAGGAAGTTGGTGAAGGTGCGTCATCTGTGAACATTTCTGCCAGATTCACGTCAGATAGATTTTTATCAGCATGCAGTGCCACAGGAATGAGTCCTAAGACCCGGAAAAGAAGTTCTTTTGAACTTCCAATACCCTTATCTTGATGGGTTTTTAATGAACCGGCTTCAGGTAATGTCTGAAATAAGGTCTGTGGTAAAAACATCAATGAATACCCCACAGTTGAACTATAACGTGTTAACGTGGTTGCTAACAAGTGGCTAAATGAGACTCCAGACGTTCTAAGGGACGTTATCATCATCTACTCACTAGTGCTTCTTTTACATGGAACTGTAGGTGGAAACTATTCTAAATCTTAACTTTACAACTTGTAGATAGATCATTTTAGACTAAAATGCGTACAGTATAATACACTAGGAAGCTAAGTGTTGGTGACATTGAATTCATGCGATAGCTGTGTAGTTCCTTTACAGCCTTTAGCTTTTTATTACCAGCGATTTAATTTATGCTTCATAAATCACAAAAGTGGTGTTTATCTGTGGAGATTATCTTGCTGAACAAAGTGTGTGAGTATCATAAACCTGTATTTTCCACAGAGTTTATGTTCAGCAGTAATCAAAATCTCATCGGCTTTTTGTCGAGGGGACCATTGTCATGCTGATTTCTGGGTTAGCCCGCAAAAGGACGTCATCTCTGCAGCACTCTATGGTGGTTGTTTAACAATATAGACTACAAAGCCCATGATCCCACGACACTTACGTCTCCAGTTCTGAGTTTTAAGAGACCCCTGACAGCAGAGATTACATACTGTGTGTTCAAGACATTATGTCTCATTTGTTTAACCTGTACAAAAAAACAAAGCGCAGGAATGACAGGGTTATGTCCAGGACTGACCGGAAGCGGTGACTTCCTGGAGGCTTATCACCGCTCTGAGGTTTGCTGATTGCAAGTCAAGCTGCTAGTCTCATCAAGTCCATGAATGCAAAACGTTAAATACAATGATGCGGGATGTGAATTGTGTTTCTTACATGAATGAGAGCAAGTTCTTGTATCTGTACAATCTGTACAGTATGTAGTAACTATAGCACATTAGCTGTATTACAGTTGATTTCCTCTAAACTGTAGTGGAGTATAATTTAGTTTAAGAATCTGAAGTTTCCTATCCTTATATTTGTGACTTAAGTCTAGAGCTCTTGGAAATGTAAGTGAACCCGACATCTCTATAGGAAACAGATTTCCTGTTGCCTTAATGTCAAAGTTAACGATAATGTAGCAGCAGCATAACTGATTATCTTCATGTTATCTTCATGCTGCGGTGTTTGAAAGGCTATGAAATATTGCACACGGCATTCCTACAGTAAGCACAGCCCGGTGCTCAAGTTTTCCTTTTCTAATGACGCAATTACACTTAGGAAAGCCCTTGACGAGGGTTCCTGCCATTATTGAACTTCCCAAGCGCGATCGTCTTCTTCTCCCTGTTCCACCGATTGAGAACAGGGAGCCACGGTACAGACAGAGAGGGGACAAAAACAGGAGGAGCGCTGCCTCGCGCTGTTATTGCACCACTGTGGGGAAAAACGCACATTCCAGGAAATCTCCCACTTCCTGCCTCCAGCCTCCTGACTCCAGCGAGCCTGCTGTCCTCATACCTGACTGGCTGGGGAGCCTCTCTGGCCTGGAGCATGGTCATAAAATGGAGGAGAGGAGAGGAGAGGAGAGGAGAGGAGAGGAGAGGAGAGGAGAGGAGAGGAGAGGAGAGGAGAGGAGAAGAGAAGAGAAGAGAAGAGAAGAGAAGAAGAAGAGAAGAGAAGAGAGAGAAGAGAAGAGAAGAGAAGAGAATCATCACAATGCTGACAAAACAGAACAGTGATGGGAGTGGGGGTCTCAGTGTTTCCATCCAAGATAAGGAGGTCGTGTATCAGAGAAAGTGCTGAGATTAACATGAAAGGACATTATCTCCTCTGTGAGTGTGAGGGGAGAGACAGACACAGACGGGAGAGAGTTCACAGAACAGCCAGAAACTGTGAGGATCCACACTGGCTGAAAGACAAGCGTGATGCAACCGGACCATCGCGCACCGGCTTCCACAGAAAGAGTGATTTCATATATCAGACCGGAAATAGACACTCTGCTTTCATTCTTTCCTGCTGGATACGAGTAAACACAGAGAGGAGACGCATCATTTTCATCCTGTGAGAGGAGTAGCGCCCGGTGACCGGAGCCAAACTCCCGCGTGGAAAGTCATCACCGCTCCCGTATCCGGACCAAATGTGTCGCTACTTTCTGTTCTTTGTTTGCACATTCTTCCTGCATTAGGCGTAGGTATGCACACGGTGTGTTTCACTGTATGTTTGTGTGTGGTTGGTGGGTTTGTGTTTCCAAAGCATACTGCCCAGTAGAGGGCAGAGTTCATAAACCGCTGTGTTTATCCAGAGTCAGCAGAGGTTTTTTTTTTTTCGCCAGAGCAACAAAAGTCATGAGGTTGAGTTTATGGTGCGGGGACAGGATGATCTGCTGTAACTCAATAAAACCTCAGAACGAGACAATCAAAGCGAGTTTAAAAAGGTAGTTTAAGAGCAGTGTGGCAGTGGCCAGGCACTCAGTGCGTCCACATGCTTATCTGAGAGTTATTTAATGAGGTTACAGCTCAGCAGATGAGTGTCTGTGGATCCAGTAGGAGCAACAATGAGAACAGATAGATAAGGCAGGCCAGGTCCTCTCTCATAACACACACAGCTGCATTTTCTGTCTTTGTTTCTGTCTTCTTCGGTCAACTGAGCCCTTTGTTCAAACGGCCACATTAAAGCTCTGTCTGCCTTTCTCCCTCCTCTCTTATGTCATGTCTCTGCTCCCCTCAGATCTATTGTCCTGGCTGTTGTGGAGCTCTCCCTCTCTCTCCCTCTCTCTCTCTCTCGAAGGGTGACATCATTAGTTTCCAGTAAAGTCCAGAGCTGCAGACCGAGCCTCCTCCTCCTCCTCCTCCTCCTCCTCCTCCTGCACACTCCACATTAAAACACAGCTGACCCTGTAAACCAAGACGTACTCAAAGGAAAGGGTGCTGCTCGAAGTTTAATGACACCAAATTATATTTATATGCAGGGATGTTTAGGATATAAAAAAAATGGGAAACAAGTTTGCTCTTTCTTAAACCAGCCTCCATATGGGGTCAGCTGGACCGTTGCATCAGAGCGAGGATAATCCTCTCTGCAGCCATGATGACTCAGATGCTGGTAGTTTAGGTACATTCAGGTGTCTCTGCGTTCAGAAGAGTTACGATAAATTAGAGTCCCACCGCACACACACAAACATACAACCCTCCCCCGTCATGGGGCCCCAACTCTGACCCCATCCCAGATCTAAGCCCCGCTAAGCCTTGAATGAATCGGTCTGGACTGGCTCGGCTGTCTGTCTGACCCCCCTGCTAATGAGAGGTGGACCATCTGTTGCCCGACAGATACATGCTACCCTAAAGTTGTCACGTATGCAACAAAAACAACACGCAGCATCAATGAAGCCGGCAACACACTGGTGACAAGCGCTGCCAGAAAAACTACCCATTCATCACATCGGAACTTGCAATATCACACCTGCGTTCACCATCGAGTTATTTTAAATCTGAAGGATAACGCGCTGCCGTGCCGTCGAGTGTTAGATCGAAGTGTGAAGCATGTGTAGGAAATGAAACTGCGTAAGTGATGCACAACGACACACATCAGAGCTGCTGCTTAAAAGAGGCTGTAGCTGTAAACAAGCAGTTGCCATAACAGCGACCAAAATATAACACTGACTTAAACGCCTGTGCAAAGTTGTGATATATATTAAAAGATATCCTGCTGTTTAACTTAAACACACTGGATGTATTTCCTGCTCTAAAGTTAGTGTTTTTCTTTGTGTTTGACCTCAGTAGACTTATTATAGTTTACTAATCTGCTGACATACAGAATGTGTGCATGCTGACCACTCACATTAATAATTTGTCCGAACACCAGCTGCCTCCAGCTTCACACACTCGCACACAAATGCTAATACACACATCACAAAGTCAGCTTGATCCCTGTCATGCGTCCTGGCTAATACTTGCGAGCCCTGCCTGAGCGGGAAATGGCGTAGAGAATTTAGTGTGTGTCTGGGAGAGTGTGTGTGTGCGTGCGTGTGTGTGTGTGTGTGCGTGTGGTGGGGGCACCTTGCCACACACACAGTCACATAGATGCCAGGACCATAAAAACTAAATCAAAGAGGGTTCTGCTGCACATATTGCCTTCTGCCTCCTATCAACCCCACACACACACACGCTGCACCCAAAACACACGCCCATCTCCATATGGTGCGATGAGTTTCTGCCCCAGTTGAGCGAGCTGCTCCTGCGGTGTTGTTGCAGTGGGGTGGATGCTCTGTTGACAGGGACAATGCCCGCAGTATTGACTTTTCACACCAGTCCCATTATGCGACCTAATTAGGCCCCAAGATCACAATCTGAACCTCTGCAGAGCCGCAGGCGACCAGACAACTTGACACGCTGGGGATCACCAGAGTGTGTCAACAACTTCTTAAGTGGTGGACTGAGAGGAAAAGGATGACCGAGACCTGGATTCTGGAGAAAAGAGAAGTGTGGTTGTTTGTGAATTGTGCAATTTGAGACACAATACGATGGGACAGAAGTACATTACTGTCCCTCCACTTGAGTCTTGTGTTGTCAGTGCTTTTTGGGTTAATCAATACACTGATTCTGTTCTATAACCTCTGAATGGTACTGCTCCAGCTGTGCCATATATAAAATGATAACATTCAGCCACTAAATGTGTCATTCCATCTCCTCCCTTCCATTGCATCCACACCACAACGCAGCTGTTGCTCGAATCATCTGCCCCCACACGTAATGTTTAGCTTTTGTACGTACTTGCCAACATTGTTAATGGTGCAAAATGAACACCTGCACAGGAACTTTGGACGAGGATAGCCTGCGGCTAGCCAGTTAGCATCCTGACTTAAATAGATATCTCTGCAACACAAAATGTAGGCATCATAATTTCAAAGCTGCTGTTTATTAACATTCTGTTGATCATTTGAGTGAATTTTTTAATGTTTTCAACTACAAAACAAATCTGTCCCCTCAAGTGCTCGCCAGTTTGTTGCACTACCTAACGTTGCTAAGGCTACCTAGCTAACGTTTATGTCCTTTACTCTAGCTAATGTTAATGTTGCTAATGCTAACTGATCAATTAAAAATGTTTTCAACAAACTGGCAACTCCCAAGACTGTTGATCGCTGATCAAACACAGTGATACTAATGGCGTTATACTGGCTCAATGATTTGCAATCATAATGATGTTTTTGAGGAAAACTTCTACGAGCTTTGTCGATGCATTAGTATTAAAAAAGGATTTGTCTACATAAAAATCTTATCGACATGACCTTTAACCAACTTTTAAGATGTATCTGTATTTAATTAACATTTTACAGTTGCACAACTGAAAGTTATGCACTCATTTACAGGGAAAAGCTCAAGAACTAGTCTTAGCCGGATGAGTGAATCACAGCAGTCATCAAAACACATGACAAGCAAAGAATGAAAACACTGGAAATGGAAACACTGAGACGTCACTGAGCATCAGCAGCAAACGTGCACTTCTCTGTTCAAAAAGACAAGAAAGGGGAAGGAAGAGTGCTAGCTCAGCTTTCTTAATTTTTTTTTTCAATGGAAAACACCGCATCATCGAAAATGTCCCCCCTCTTTGCCTTTGTCCCTGTTTTCCCTGTAGAAAATCACTTCTGCATTTCCAGCGAATGACCCCCTGAGGTTATTGAACTACCCTGCTGGTTAGTGTAACCCAACGGGTGCGAGGTGTCAGCTGATATTCCCTCTGCTGGAGCTTTTATTGACCGGCATGTGGCTTAATTGTTTTGCCCTATCACTGACAGAGATAGAAGAGTATAAAAGATATGTAAAGTGCAGTCAGGGCAGTAAAATGTACTGTGATAACCCACTGAGATTGTATGTATTTGTCAACGCTTTCACTTCTGGCCAGCTGGGTTCACATCGGTCAAGACCTTTGCTATTCCTTCTCGTGACACATCTTGCAACATCCAAATAATTCATCTTAAAAGATGCATGCATGTTCATTCTTTGTGATTTTCATCGTCCACCACAGTCATTCCATCTTCTTCTCGCTCTCAGCCTTGTGTGAGCTATCATGTGTTAATGCAGGAGTCTCATTGTCCACAGTGGACCGGACTGCATAATGTCTGACACCTCAGCACTCGTCCCTTTTCTATGAGCTGAACTGTGGACCTGACAACTGTTCGTAACCGTACAGCAGGCTGATTACAGAGAGGTAATCAGTCCAATCACTGCCTTTATGGCATGGTTTCATAACCTCGTGTAGGCAGGGAAAGAGTTATCTAACAGGAGAGTGAGGGACACCTGAGAGCAGGTCCTCCAAGCCAGACTAACATATCACGAGGAGAAATTGTAAAATAATTGCTTTATAACTCAAGAAGGCATCATGTTCGGGTCAGGAAGCTTCCGCAAAAGACTAAACTGAAACAAACTTCTCCTAAATTTCCAAGATTACTCCACTGATGGTTTTGTTTTTCTCTCACATTACTTTATTGAACTCTATATTGCCCCCTGGCCCAGCTGTGAGGCCAAATAACAACTCAATACTGTAAAAACAGTCACAAAGTTTAAGTTTCTGACACGTTGAGTGATGCATGTAAGCTGAGCCTCACTTCAGCGGCAGCATTTCAGAGAGTGTCAGCGTCTGCAGGGTAACCTCCATCCTTGTAGCCTTAAAAAACAATTGCCGGAAACAGTGATGTGAGGTGGGAGGACACGTCAGCCAGGAAGTCAGATAGGCAGCCAGGAGGAGGAGGAGGATGATCTCTCAATACAACCATCACAATGTTGTAGTCATCCAACAGAAATGTTTGAACTGTGACTGCAAATTAGGTTGTTTTCATAGTAATAATAATGGAGTTCAATTACAGTGGTGGAATACAACTGAGTACATTTACTCAAGTGAAAATCCAGAAGACTTGTGCTGTACTTGAGTCTTTTCTTGAGTCACTGTCTTCTACATTTCAGAGAGTGAGAATGGTACTTTTTACTTCACGGCATTTGTCTGAAGGCTTTAGTTACTAGCTACTTTACAAATGAAAGTTTTGCACACCTAAAAATAATTTGTTTTTCTAATTTCCCAGCAGGGGTGTCAAATTATACCGATGTTGATCATGATTTATTTTTCAAAATAAAGTATTGATATTGTGTTTATATTGTGTGCAATTATATGTATAGGACAATATTGTGTAAATAATAGATCACCTTTGTCGATCATTAATGTTTTTTTCCGTTCTTATTTTTGACATCATGATTGGACAAAGCCAGCATTATAAAAAAGCCACATTTTCACAGCAAAATTTTCTTTATGCTGTCACATGACATCAGTGCTGAGGCAGGTGGTGTTCAGCGTCTTGCTCGAGGACACCTCGGCAGGCTGTTTTTTTCTGACCTCAGGCTCCCTTTTCATTGAATCTCAATGTGCCACCAAGTCTAAACACTGAAAAACATTTTCGCTTCGGCCTCAATACCACAAGTGCGCACATGCAAACAATCAGCAACAACTAAGCCGGAATTAGCTGTCGCTGCAAGTTGTTTTCTGGTAATCACTCTGTTATGAGGAATCCTTGACGTCACAGAGCGAATCAAGCGGAGGTAAACAAACAAAAATGCACGCGAGCTGACATTAGGTGTATACGTAGGCAATATTTTTGTCACGCTCTGCATATTACAGTCAGTAAGGCGTTTGGGTTCTGAAGCGAAGTGACTAAAGCCTCTTCTGCGAACTCTGACCAGTCACACACACTGTGAGTAATAAGAGGTAGTTACAATGATTGTGAATTACTGCTTTACACAAGAGGTCAGCTGTCCTCCCGTCTGTGTCACCAAAGGTTACTGTCTACTTTGCATTATTGCTATATAAGCTGTCATCTTGTTGCATAAAGTTTCCCTGAGTCAAGGTCAAACTGAGGAACTGAAATTGAATAATTTGAGAAAAGACAAAGCAATCGCTGCTCCGGGGTTCCAACGGTCGATTGATAACTGATTATTCGTGATTAAAAATGCCAAAGGTGACGTCTTTAATTGTCTTGACATGTCCACAACCCAAATACATTAAGTTACTGTCACAGAGGAGTAAACTAACCAATAAATATTCACATTTAAGAAGCTGGGATCAAAGAATTTGACTCAAACCAATTAATCATTTATCAAAAATATTTGGTGATTATTTTAAATGTTGACAATCTAATCACTTCATCGTTGCTGCTCTATTCTGATCACTTAGTTGACCAGACTGATAAGTTGAGGATGTTTTGGACTTGGCTTCAAAATGACCCTCTCTCACTGTACATCACACTGGTGGTTTTATGTAGGCAGTGTAGACTGCTGAGTGCAGGAATGTGTCACTGTAAGTTAACTGTTGACATGTGACCAGCAGCCGGGCCAGAACTGCTGAGTCCAGAACGGCCACGGATGTGCTGTGATTTACTCCTCAGCTGGAGTCGAATACCTTACCCTTACATGCTCACACACATAAAAGTTTCTAGCTCGTCATAAATCTACAAATGGAACACTAAAAACCACACTGTTGTTATTGAAACCAACCACAGTTGCATTTATCTCACTAAAATGATAATTTCTATGTGTCAGATTCACTGTGATGAAGTATTTTTGACCAGAAATTCAGCAAGTGTGTTTTGAGTGGGCATCAACACACAGTTCTCCTCTCCTATCACTCTGTTTCTCACCATCACCGCAGCCATCCAACAAACAGACCTTGAAGGAGACACAAACACTCCTCACTTCAAATCTTTAGCTGTTTTACAATTCCAGCCCTCTTTTCTCAGTGAATTGTTTTTCTTTCCGTCTTAATCTTATTCCTTTTCCCGCTCCAGACACTTTCCACATCACTTCCCACCCTTGAATCTATCAAAACCACCCAAACCTTTGACACCAAACAACAGAAGCCACAGGGAAGGTCATTCATTCAGAGGCCGACATCTGCCGGAGTGTTTAACAAGACTGGAAGTACCTGTGCTTTCCCAGAAAATCAACACAGATTCAACAAATAGACACAATCATTCCTCCGTGTACTGACCCAGTGGCGGGGGCTGCTCTCTGGTGAGCGAGGCTGGTACCTCTGCAGGGCAACCCCTCCTTCCCCCTCCAGCAGTAAGCAGCAGTCCAGGTCTGGACAGTTGTGGTGGGTGTTCGCGGGCCAGGGCAGCAGGGTGGCCAGAGGGTAGTGGGAGATCATGCTGACCGCCTGGATCAGCGGCAGGGGTGACAGGGATGGCAGGACATACTCCAGTGCGGACGGCAGGGTGGATGAAGATGAAGATTTAGGATGTCCTTTAGGTCTTGACTTGCCAGGTGGTTTGGTGACCTCCTCCTCCTTGTAGAGTGGACTTGTCTTCAGCTCAGAGGTGTAACTAATGATCCTCTCAAGCTGTCCGCCTTCCTGTTTCTCCCTTCAACCACAAAACAGTTTCTATCTTCTCCCCCTCTTCTGTTTTTTTCCTCTCTCTCTCTCTTGAGCGCGTGGAACTTGGCTTGCCAACAGCTCTCAGCCACATGAGTGATTAAAGTCTATTGTCTCTCCCTCTTTTTCTTTCTCCCTCCTTCTACACTCAGCCCGGCCAGAAGGGGAGGAGTTATCACTCAGCGGCCCGCCCCCCCCCACCGTTAAAAAAAACTACCCTTTGACTAAAGACAGTTTGACTGTGGAAGAATGTGAAGAAAAGGAAAGAAAGGCAGGAAAGCTGAGACAGAGAGGAGGATGTTGTGGAAGAGGTTCTAACAATAGCGGATATTTTCCAGGATGGATGGATTTTTGTCCTCATTCATTCCCAAACTGCAGTCATTTAATCTTCTCACAGATTTCAGGTCTTATTCTCATTGTTTGAAGTCATCGCCGTAGTTGGATTTTGCCCCCAAAGCTGTTTTAGACCCCTCTCTTCTTTTCAAACTTGAAACCGTTGGCAGACGTGTAAAAATGTGATTCACGCTTTTCACATTAAACTTAACAAGCTCAGGTGTTCAGATGGCTACATGAAGTTACTGATTCAACTCTCTGTTAAGCAGCACAGCTTGGTGACAATTTTGACAGCAGGGCAAAGGTCAAACCATAATAAATGTGTAACAATTATGGAAAGCGTGCGTGTGTGTGTGTGTGTGTGTGTGTGTGTGTGTGTGTGTGTGTGTGTGTGTGTGTGTGTGTGTGTGAGCGCGTGTGTGTGAGTGTGATCGAATTCAGCGCAGGAATAAGAACCAGTCATGTGTAAAACACTACCGTTGCAGAGAAGAGGATTATCTGGGACCAGGCAGTGCTCCGACACACACACACACACACACACACACACTGTAGATGTGGATTCAGCAGTTAATGTTGTACAAAGTGTGAAGAAAGTTGCTTGCAGTAGCTGCAGTGTGAAGTCAGACTGTTTTCATAGGTAAATAAACAGCCTTTAGGAAAACAACGAGGTCAGAGAAGCATCCGGTGAAGTTGCTTCATAGCAGAGGGACGTGAGTTAACACACTCATACACACTCATGTACAAATTTAAATACCAGCAGTAGAAAGTAATGTACTTTAGAACAATTTTGACGTATTTTACTGGAATATTTCCATTTTATGCTACCTTCCCGAATGTTACTCTTCCAGTTCATCATTTCACTTGTCAGATTTAGGTTTCTCACAAAAGCAAAACTATATATAATAGCAGTAGTACTTCCACCAATGACAAATTTCCCCTCAAAGCATCTCAGATGGTTTTATTTGAATAAGTGTTTCAGGCCCAAATAGATTAATCCAATATTTCATGAGAAAGAAATTACACACATTTGTGATTCCGTTCTATTCTTGTTTTAAAAAGTAAGAAAACAACTGAAAAAAAACATGAAATGGGTCCATACAGCTGGTCCCCAGAAGCCCAGAGATCACAAATTGATTTGAATAAACATTATTTACACCTTCAACGTGTGATCGAGCTCATACACCTACTTCAGAAGGAGCGCAGGCTAATACGTTTAGCTCGGCAGCCACAGTGAAGATTCTGGCTTTAAAAAGGGTGTAAATAACGTCTCTTGAGATCAATTTGTTTCCAGAGACTTGGATTACGCTGGACAAACGTATGGATTCATTTAATGTTGTTTTATTTCAGTAGATTTTTTTTTTGTCTCCATATACTTCAGTGTTTTACGGTGAACGCTGCGATGCTGTTTCATCATGGAGCCCCAGAAATGTTTTATGGACTACGAAACTTGACCCGACGTTCTATCAGCATTAAGATCAGTGAGAAGATAATGACTGGATTTTCCTCTCTGGGTTAACTTATCCTTTAACTGAAGGATCTTCCACCGGCGGCAAACACACCAGCGGGGTCGTCTTTCAATCGCTGGCAGCTCAGTGGCAAAGAGAAAAAAACCCTTCTGCTGCGGTTTCCTCTGTTACGACCATGATTCAGACCTTCGCTCTGACTCAGCATGACAAAATTCCTTAAGAGCACTGTCACAAAAAAATGCAATCAGTCTCCACCTAAAGCATGTTTATATTTAGCTCTGACTCATGGCTGCAGCCCGTGGATAAAAATATACAAACAAACATCGGACATTAAAATGCCTCTCTAATCGGACCAGATAGCTCAGCTGAAGAGTCTGAGATCATCTGACCATGACTGTCGGGGACTGTACGTGCCCGGGCCGACTGCTGGGAATTAATGAGAGAATGATCGGCAGGAAGAGTGAGTAAACACGCTGCCTTGTGTGTCTTCTCGCTTTTCTGGATGGACTTCCAGTGAACCGGCCGCCGCTCGCTGCCTTCCTCCCCCCCTCCTTCCTCCATTTCCTCTCTCTGTTGTTGAGTGTTATATACGTCTTTTTCCAAGAGACCCCCAGTCTCTTCACTTCACTTCAGTCCACTTCAGCCGAGTTTGGTCGTCTTCACTGACATGTTGCCAAAGCAGAAATAACAGCGAAGAACTGATACAGAAACTGCTAGAAGGTTAAGTTACCGACATATTTGCTTTGCTTTTCCCCTTGTTTATTTATTTAAATTCTATTAACTGTACCGACACTCCTTCATTTCACCCTTCTCCTCCTGAACATTTTCTTTGTTCAGGTCGAATCCTCTGCGTTCCCTTCACTTTTTCCTTCTCCTCGCCTCCGTCTGAGTGTGCTGACACAGTCGCAATGTGGCCAGCACCGGTTTACACAGCTGGGAAACCAAAGCTCTCTAAACTCTGACAACACACACACACTTTAATACACACTACAAACTCAAGATCCCTTCAGCCTGGGTCAATACAAACAAACCCCTCAGTCTCCTGCTCTCATTTTGTCCCTCACACAGCCCCAAACACTGGAACACAAAAGGAGAAATCTCTGTTGGACACTAGTAAAGTAAATACTGTACAGCTGAGCGCTAGAATGGCGACACGTATATGACTAATACTAAACCTCTGTATGCATTACGGGAAAGAGTCGGACTGTTTATCAAGTCCCATGTGGAAATTCAAACATTATGTTGATTTGAAATCATTATTAGTCAAGTGAAAAGCCACAAACAGATTATTGCCTAAAAAATCTCCCAAAGTTGTTTATATTAAGATCGTATGAAGAGGATAATAGAAGAAAAAGTCATTTAAGTCTGTTTTCTACATTAAAGCAGATTAAAGTTTCAGTAGTTTCAGAGTGAAACTATGGAATTATCTTGACAATTACTTAAATTTCTGCTCAAATATTCAGTTTAGAAGAATAAAATAATGGGACATTGTGAACTTATTGAGTAACATTTATGTTAATACAACGGTTGATTGTTTCTGAGTATGTATTCCTGAATTGAAAGGGGCTTTATGTAAGAATTCAAGTTGGAAACATTAAAAAAAAAAACACTAAAATTATCAACAGATATTGGAATAAATGGCAGCTTTGACATTATGATGTCTATGTTTTGTGTTGCAGAGATATCTATTTAAGTTAGCATGCTAACCAGCTGACCACAGCGCAACCTGGTCCAAAGTTCCTGTGCTACCGTCGTAAACACCAACACTCACCTCGACCACGAGCTCTCACTCTGACTTGTTAGCTGCATGGCTAACTGTGCTAACTAGCTAGAGGTAGCTGCAGTTAGCAGGAGTTAGCGGTTACTCACGCGGATACATATTGAACCTTTAAAATGACTTGAGAATAGAAAAAAGTTAAACATAGAAGAGCTGGTCATCTGCATCTACAGTAACCTATGCTTTTATTTAGAAAGGGGCAGGTAATATAAGTTTTTCTTCTTCCTGCTCCTGTGTTGTGCATGGAATGTAAGTATTTTGAGTAAAAGTATATCATGTGTCTTGTACGTTTGTTTTGAAATCATTCACTGAAATGAGCAAAATAAATTAACTACATCGTCAAAATGCTCTGACATGTATTGATTAGTGAGTTTTACAAAAAACAGACTAATATGACATTATAGACATATATTACACAGTGAAAAGAGCTTTACTGTGGAATAAGAACTTTTACTTTTTGATGAAGTTATTGCTAATTCAGGACTTTCACTTATAATATGGTCACTCTGTAGTATTTCTTCTTTTATATAAGTGAAGGATCTGAGTACTTCTTCCATCACCGCTGATTGAGGTGAAGCTACTTCTTACTATTTCATATTCCATCGGCTTATTCAATTTTTGGAAAATAAATTACATTCTATTGCTGTCAAATACATGCGCTGGAGTAAAAACTACAAAATTTGCCTCTGAAATGTAGTGAAGTCCAAGTCTGAGGTGGTATAACTTGGATATATTCAAGTGAGAGTATGTTAAAAGCCTACTTAAGTGCAGGTTATGTCCCTAATTACATAATAGAAGAAGCCAGAACATAATTAATGACATAGTGTCTCAGATTATACAACTACAAATGCATTTTGTATTCTTGATCTTAACACACCACAGACCCAGTAGCTGAGCTTCCACGTCTCCACACTGCCCCCTGCTGGTCAACACAGGAACACATCAGACCCAGTGAACTAAAAAAAATGTCTTTATTTTCTCTCCTCGCTTTATTCTTGTCAAGGATTATTGTCAGAGGATTAGCACGAAGTAAATCCACATAAATCACATCAGATAAATAGATTGTTTGTATTAAGATTAGTTTCCCGTCTTTCCATTGGCTGTAAGTGTTGCTGCTGCTGCTGCTGTGCAACCAGGGGCCTTTCCTGTACTGATGGTACACCACTCCCTGGCCTCGTGGACACACTCACTGAGGTCTGAGGGAGCTCTTGTTGACACTGAACAGTTACTCATTATCTGTGTGAGGAAGATAAACAGAAGGAGACGACTGACACTTTCTCTGGGTCACTGATAGAAAGGGGAAAACAAAAGAGGAGATGGAGGAGGAGGAGGAGGAGGAGGAGGAGGAGTGTGTTCCTGGATGATTTTTTTCATTTTACATATCCTTCCCTTTTTTCTCCTTTCACAATCATGTGTGAGTGCATGTGTGGATTATGTACGTGCGTAAATGTGCATGTGTGTGAGGCGGTTCTATGTCAAAGGACACGGCCCTTCCACGGCAGAGTTAGTCACCCGCAGCCTCTTCCCTGCTCAGCACGGCATCACTGACTCATTTCACCCGCTTATGCAATGATATCTCTTGTGTTGCGTGAAAATCATCAAGTATTTCTGGCACTGCCAGTAACACTGACAAATCACTGACAGTTTTCGCTTTGATGATTACGAATCCTATTTCTTTGGCATTAACATGTAATGTCTGCGTACTGCACTAATGGGATTATCAGTTAAAATATGCAAAATTAACAGATTAAAGGTCACATCTCCGATCTATAAACAGCCTATGAAGCATTTCAATAATGAAGAATCTCTCATATCAACTGTCAGACACTAATGAGTGACATTAGGTGGATGGATGCTCGACCACAGACAATTGAAATTATTGAATTGAATATCCAAGATTAACTTTCCTTTATTATTTGATAATGTTTCAGGTCTCAGGCATATGCAACCAGCAGTGGTGCGTGTCTAGCAGACTTTATTTGAAGTGGTGATAAGGGCTCGGCTGCAAAGAGACCAGAATCTGTGGATCAAACTCTGCTGCTTTCTGATTTTACACTGAATTATGTTTTTCTTAAATTATGACCCGTCTCATACAGGACATTATACTGTATGTTGTGATTGTCTGGTGAGCCAACTTTCAAAGTGTCAGTGGTACCCTATAGTGTCACTTGAAAGGATAAGAATCACCCAAAAAAGAAAATTATTATCTACTCATCCCCATGCCGATGGAAAGTCAGGTTTTATAGTCAACAAAATATTTCTGGAGCTTCAAAGCAAAACAGGAATGCAGTTTTCTCTGAAACAACTGAAGTAGATAAAGAATGTTTTTTAACTGTTTAAATGTTTGAAATGTCTCCATATGGATGTTATTTACACCCCATTTAAAGCTGAGATCTTTACTATAGCTGCCACTGTAATTAGCATGCACCTCATTTAAAGTGGATGCACAACCTCAACCACACATCAAGGGTGTGAATAACATCTTTTCAAAACAATCTGGCTTCTGAGACATTATGTGAGCTGTAAGGAGCCATTTTTCTTTTTTTTTCAAATGTTTTTTTCCACATCTACTTCAGTTTTTAGGAGAACGCCGTAACGTATTTTACAATAAACTAAGTTTTTAATATTTTTCACTGGTCTTTAGCTATTTGCTGGAAATGGAAGTACTGCAGGAGGCTTTAAAAAACAGTCAGCTATGTGAAGTTTCCCTCATATGTTTGCTGATTATCCCCCGATATATTAGAAAAATTGACAATGCACTTGTAGTCTCACTTGAAATGACACTGATGACATGATGAACAGTGTGCCGGCCGCCATCGCTCAAGTAAGGTTCTATTCTCTGCAAGTTGATTTTCATACAGTATGGAAATGAGTTGCAGGGAACATCTGAACCAAATAAACACAAGGGCATGCTTCAGAAATAGCATCTGTCAGTGTGTGTTCCCGTATGTGTGTGTGAGAGAGAATTCTGGTGTATAGCGGTGAGCTGGGAACCAGGAGAAAGAAGCATAGGAGTGACGAGAGAGCAAGAGGATGGACTTGATCTGATGAATATTTCAGATGTTGTCCCAGTAAACCAGTACTACCACTACTACTGTACACACACACACACACACACATAACATGCATGCAGGTCAAGTACTGAGACAGACAGCCAGCATTCCTCTCTCACTCACGCCGCTTGCTTATTATTATTAATAAGCTGTACGATACTGTGGCTCAGTACACAAATTTCTCAGGCCAGTATGCAGTTAATGTGGTTTGTTTTGGCACACAAAAGTCTGAGAGCATTGTTCGATGTAATAGATATGGCTATATTTCATAAAAAACCAGCAGTGCTCTGCACAGTAGCAGGAAAAAGGAAGTAGAAGAAAACAAGGAGGAGGAAGAGGAGAAACAGTAGTCCACACATCCACAGGCAGCTTTTCCTTGTGTCTCGGTTTTGTCCATTCTAATTAAATACATCCTGTATTTGTTATTACAAATTATGTATTCATATGGAAGTATGTACAGTATATGAGCTGACAAAGTAAAAAAAGAAAATATATGCCTTTCAGAGAGAGAGAGAGAGAGAGAGAGAGAGAGAGAGAGCTTGTACAGCATTCCCTAGCCAGTTGCCTGAAACTTATTTACATTTCATGCAAATACAATGTAAAACATTGTATTATCTATTTTATTTTCCATTTTGATCCACAGTAAATCATTATACTCACTACCATCTATCATATTATATAAGCTCTACTGTTTGACAGGCCCCATAAATGAAAAAAAAAGCTGTACAATCAAGTTGCGATTCCACTTATGACCAGCAGGCGGCAGCATAGCACCTATGAGGGACATTACCTGAGAAAACCACAATGTAAACGAAGCATCCTTTAAAGGAACTAACTTGTTGGCATGAGAATAATATTAAAAAGGGTGGGGCTAGTGTCGCATGAAGCAGGATTAGAAATAATTATTTACCGTAAATTTTTATCTGATTCAATGAGAAGGATTCTTGAGAGCTCACATCTCAAGCCAACAGCAGGATATTAATATTTAAATAGATTTCCTTTATGCCCAATAATCCATTTCATCCTTCCTTCATTTCTCTGCCTTACCACGTCACCTATAACCTCCCTCTGCACTCCCTACGCTCGCCTGTTTCCCTCTTCTACATCCCATCCTCTCTGTCAGATCCCACAGCGGACAGGAACTATAAATCAGTGAGCAAAGCCGGTGAACAGTGGGAGCCAACACACCCACAGAGTGTCCTCTACACGATAAAGGCTCAAACCTCAGATTTATTGGGAAGCTGCGGCTCCTTTCATGTTTTAAAACCGTTTAGTGAACGTCACGGGGGATTATTTTCAGAAGGTTTAAGGAGGGAAAAGTCTTCCATTCTAGGAGGAGGTCATGTGAACAGCTGCGGCTGGTTTACGCTGGCTAATCAGCCGATTAAACAATAATATACATTACTTAATGAAATCTACATTAGAACCACACACAGATAGAGTTCAGTGCGTTGTTTCGGGATCTCTTCTTTCCATTTGCTTCTGTCTCTGCAATGCCAACAACCCGATGATGATCTAAATTGCTGTCAGAAGATCAGATCTGTGTCTGGTAATGTCGCAGAGTGAGTGAAAACACAGAAACAGAGAAGTTGTTTTATTGGTTCAGCCCAGCGCCATAACTGAACGAAGAACAGCCTGTGTCGAGGATATGAGTAATTCAGTTTTTTCAAAAATATTTAACATGTAAAAATCTGAAAGTCTAAAGTGGACATATCATACATCCTACAGGCTACATGTAATGTATGACCGATGCTCCCAGATGCTAACTAGCAGGACCAGCCCACTGTGAATTTGTGAGAAAGAAACACTCCAATCATCAATAACATCCAGCACTGTTCTGCTGCCTGGCAAAGCTGAGCTGTAATCTCAGTGTGTGTGTGTGTGTGTGTGTGTGTGTGTGTGTGTTTGAGTCTGTGAGTCTGTGTACTTGACGACTAGACCAGGTTTTTATACCAACAAAGTGAGGACACTTTTGGAAAGTGAGGACATTTTGGCCAGTAAGGGTTAGGTACAACTGTGTGTGTGTGTGTGTGTGTGTGTGTGTGTGTGTGTGTGTGTGTGTGTACTTGTACTGGCTACATAGTGACAACTGGAAGGTTGTTTTTTACCAACAAAATGAGGACACATTTGTAAAATGAGGACATTTCAGCCAGCTAGGGTTGGGGTATGCCTTATGTAAATGAAATATAAAAGCACAAGTGTGTGTGTGTGTGTGTGTGTGTGTGTGTGTGTGTGTGTGTGTGTGACATAATCTGAAGCAGTGACACTCCTGGGTATGGTATGTCAGCCTCCCTACTCCCACACATGTTCAGCCCTGTTAGCACAACGTTTGTCCACATGCACAAACCAAAACACACACAGACACACACACACACACACGCGCACACACACACACACTTGCTTTCAGACAGCTTTAAGATTCCTTTATTCCTCAGCTGTCAATTAAAAAAACAAAACATCTGTTCTTTTTAAATAACAATAATCTTCTCAAACAAAATAAAAATTGATTTGTGAGAGCGTTTTTTCTGTTTTGTTTCAAGTCCTGCGAATAATGTTAGCTATTGTCCATGTGTTGCTTAAGTTTCCTCCATAACTGTCTCCACATGCCCAGAGGAGGCACAAGGGGAATAAATAAAGCTTTTGTCATAGGCCTGCTGGCCCTCGTCCCAGATTCTCCTCCTCTTCCTCTTCCTCTTCCTCCTCAGTGTCCCTTCATCAGGCCTTAGAGTAGATTGACATCTTAACTCTGCTATCCATTTGGACGACAGAGTGTGTGTATGGGTGTGTGTTCAAGTGTCTTTTCAAGTGTGTGTACACATGTCGTTCACTGTGTGTACACGGCACAGTTAAGTCTCTCTCTCTGAGTCTCAGGTATCAGAGTTCGTCCCTCGAGGCTCGAGCAGCAGGAGGCGGCGAGTCGCCGGTGACGCTGTTCTGCGCCACTTGGTGGATTCTGCCCTGCTGCGCTGTCTTGCGGGCGTGCTGTCGGTCCCAGTCCGTGGCCACAGCTTCGTCGTCCCAGATGGTTGAGGTCTCTGTGTCGCTGATGTAGCCCGGCTCTCCGGTGTAGTGGGTGGGGTAAATGAGCAGCGGCTCCACGGAGAAGGCCTTCAGGTCCCGCGGCTCAAAGTAAGACATGTAGTCAGTGCTGATGGATGACAGGTGGGGAGAGGGAAAGAGGTAAAAGAGACGTTATGGACACTGAAAGTAATTTAATGTTGATTATGACAGTGAGTAATGATTATTTTTTTATTAACAATTAACCTCTTGTAACTTAATTATTTTTTATTAATCATTTCATCCATAAAATAAAAGAAAAATGGCTGTAACGATTTCCTAGAGCCCAATGTGATGTTTGTCTTGTGCTGTCCAAAGTGGTATGAAACCCAGGATATGTAGTTTATGATGATCAAAAGATGAATACACAGTGGAATTGGTTTGGTGAAAAAAAGGCTCCGTTGTTTGAGTACATGAATATGATTGGATGTTACTCGTCAGCTGTGATCGAGCCTATGATTGTGACCCATGAATTAAAAGAGTTGATGTCAGGGACTGAATCAAGTGGAGCTTCAGTTCTCTGCTCTGTTATGTGTGTGGGAGCAATGCATGGTCATAAAGGAATTTTTGATTGTGTGTCTCATGAGAACATTTAATTTGTGCGTTCACATTGCCCACTGTCCTTCACACTTGGCATACTTATATTAGCGGGCTCTGGGTGTCTGGAGGTTCAGATAACATGAGCCTTGAAGAGATTGCAGACTCCTTGAATGATAATGAGCTACGAGACGAGATGTTGTCTGGTGCACTATCGTTGGATTACACGATCGTACTACTTGTACCAAGATCTGCCCTGTCGACAGACCTGTGTTTGTATCAAACCTATATATTCAAAATACCAAAGGTCATCAAAGAGCAGAGGCAGGAAGGCCAAACAAGGAGCGCTGACTCATTGCTGTTTACATGATTATTTTGCGGTTTTCTAACTTCTGATGCATCATATCCTCTAAACTGGAAGTTCCGGCGTTCATGCATACTGGAACTGAATTTCAGCACAGACAGCAAATTTGCAGGACGTCAAAAAGAGGAATAGGATACTGTTCGCTTCTCTTCTGCACCACAGTTTTGTCATAACAGGAATGTTTTTTTATTACTTTTTATGAACTCACATACTTTACAATAACAGTGGTGTTAGAATTCAAACTTTAGATCCAGTCAGGTTTAGTTGAAACTGGTTTAGGTGGAGCTAATTGATACTCATACACGCTGAGTTGTTTTGTAACATTGCTTCTTATTTTAGATGCTGATCATGTGTATCATAGGTCAAATACTTGAACTTGTAAAGTAACTTGTGTCTATAGCTGTCAGGTATTAGAATAAACAGCATTTTATTTACTTCTGAAATGTCATACAGTTAGTCACGTAATTAATTAACGGAAAGCAACTATTCAGAAACTTCTTTCAGCACTGTACTCTGTAGTTACAGCTTCTCAAATGAGAGAATTTGATCATTTGTCTTTGTCATACATGAGAGTAAACTGAATATAATAAATATTTAAACCATTGGTCAGACATAACAAACAAACTGAAGACATCACCTTCTGTTCTGGAAACAATAAAGGGCCTTTTCCACTCTGTTCTAATGATTCAAGAACCAAATGAGAAAATCATAATGAAAACAATAGTTGAAAAGTATTAACTACCAAAAAAACCTGAGATACAGGTACTCAAGTACAAACACCTTAAACTTAAGTATAGTAGTTGTAATTGTAAAAAAAAAAAAACTGTACATAGGTTACTTTGCATCACAATATACTACTAACAACTGGTTACTTATTCAATCAGCGTCTTTGTATCGTCTTGTAAACTACCGTCATACTGTGTAACAATTTAAAGTGAAAACGGTTGTTTTGGTCGCCAAGACAACTGGATCGTTTCTGTATTCCTCTGAACAGGACGTGCAGTAGTCACAACTTCATCAACACAGGATGAAATGTGAGTAAGTCATTCATTTAGTCTATGATGGAGACATAATAGCAGATAGATAGTCTGACTGGATCAGCCTTCATTCTCCAAGGAGATTTTGCACAGTGAAAGCAAAGTTTAGGGGGAACAAATCTAAAGGCTGAATGTATCATTATTCTATAGCCATTAAACATTGTACATTTACTTTCCTAAAAACCTTGTCTATGGCCAGTTTAAACAGCAGAAACCCCCCTATCAGTCTGCATCAGGCCCACAGGAGGACTGAGGGCTGACACGTCACACTCGTGCAGACAGAGGTCACCACAGAGGTCGACTCCCTGCCGTCTCATCGGCTGTTTAAAGCCTGTCATCACTCCGCGAGGACAGTGAAACCCTACACCTTTATGAGAGCTCGGATGAGCCGACCTGCTGCTACAAACAAACACAGACTCATACACATATTTTGGACAAGATGAGGCCTTTTTCACTGGGTTCACGTAATTCTCCTGCTTCTGTTTATGTCTGTTCTTGAGCAGAGATGTTGTTTAGGAGGACAGCAGCATCGCACCATACTGCCTTCATAAAAATCCACAATTTCAGCACACTTTCCCCCTCCTGTTGATTTAGTTAACCTACACATTTTACATATTTTCCCTGCCACTTTTCCACATTTGCCTCCATATTTCCTATTTCTTTCACTTTCAAACAAACTCACCTTCTCTCACTGTTGAATACGCACACAGTGTTTTTACTAGTAATCTATACACTGCACGCTGGACACACATCTCCATGTATTTATATAGTAACACACACTCACACTGTGTCCATCTCTACCCCACCCCCACGCTCAGGGCTCTATCAATGGGAATCCTGTCCCCTTCTCCAACCAGCAGGAAGAGCTGTGCTGGCCCACATTCCTCAAAGGGAGAGAAGGAAGGGGGAGGAGAAGCGGGGTGACACGGGGAGGGAGTAGGTGCGCAACAAAAGTCTGTTGAGGAGAGTGAGGGAATGTTAAAAGAGGTTAAAAAAAAGAAAAAAAAGAAATGAAGAATGAGAGGAGAGCTAGGAGAGGTGATAAAAAGGGAGAAAATGGGATGGAAAGAGGAGTTGGACGTGGAGGTAGAGGTGGAGGTGGAGGTGAAGGAGTGCAGGGCACGACAGGAATACCCCCAGGAGAAAGGAAACAGAAAAGCAGGCATTGTGCGTCCTCTGTGTGAGGCACCGTACCCAGTGAACCCTAAGAACAATCCATGCCCTGTGTGAGAGGAGGCACAGAAGAAGAAGAAGAAGGAGAAGAAGAAGAAGGAGAAGGGGTGGTGCTGGGAGAAAGAGGGACATAATCAGGGGGAAGGAGAGGGAGCAAAAGGGGAAGACATGGAGACATACAGAGAACACTAAGCTGAATGGAGGTTATGGTTAACCACCAGAGAAAAAAACCTACACACTGTTCCTCCGTCTGAAATGTCTCCATCGGGTTTGTGTTTGTTTCTATGTATAGATAATTACTGTACACCAGCTACTCTGCACGGCTTTACTGCCCTCGTGTCTGTTTTTGTACATGCACAGGACTCATGTGCATATACGTGTGTTCTTTTCCATTTGCATTTTCTTGTTTATTCTGAATTTGGATTCACCTGATACGTTCTTATGTAAGAGTGCACCTGCAATCATCCATTTGTGGTGCTCAGTAAATATTTGTCTGTCTGTTCATAAACCGGACCGTCTAACAGGGTCGTCTGTCTGCGTTTGTGAGATTTAATATAAAAATACTTCTTTCTTTTTGTAGCTTTGTGGTTTGCATGCCCCAAAATAAGACTCCATGCCTTTGCATTGCATGTTCGTACTATCACGCATTGCATTTATGCAGCACTGTAATTTTAAAGCATATAAAACTGAATTTAAATTAAAGACTGACTTGGGGTGTTTGTTGAACATGACGGGCAGGTACTCGTCGACGGGCAGCATCCTTGTGAAGGGATCAGCAGCCAGCAACTTCCTGGCTCCTTGCTGTGACAGCGCGTAGCCGAGTGTCCAATAGGAGTAGTCGGCCACAACCAGGTTGTTCACACCGTCCACGGACTGCTCCGGCTGCTGCACCTGCATGCGCTTGCGGCCCACGTAGCTGGAGCAGGGGGAAAAAAAAAGATCATGCTTGTGAGGCTTCGCACGGTTTAGCGCCAAACTTTGGTGTCAGTTTGGATGGCTGGGTGTTTCTTACATGAGGTCCCAGTCCAGCTGGGCTTTGTCTATGTCCTCCACGATGGCCTGCAGCCGTCGCTTAAACCTGGGCTCAAACCTCACGTCGTCTTCTAAAACAAGCACCCTGTCGAGGCCACGCTCCAACACCTGATGGAAAGACAACACAAACACTCGTGTTAAAGTGAAAGAATAACAGCTGTGGTTTTGTCAGCTGCTAAGATTGACTCTCTTTTGCATTATTCCTGGTGACGATTGTGCTTTGCTCACTTATCTATAATATGCATTGCAAAATGCAGACTTGAGGTGTCAGTTTCTGGGTTTCAGCTTCTTACTTTGAGTGACGAGGTTCTTTATGAACGCGGGATTTTCTGCCAGGTTTTCGTTGTTTTACGTGATGGATTTGTGGTTTTGTCCGTGCTCTTCTCACTGGTTTGAAGTGGTTTGGACTACTTCAGAAAAAGACAGTTGTTTGGTTGCCCTTTTTGGATGAAAATCTCATATTTCCTAACTTCCTAAAGCTGCTTCAAGTAACTTTCATTTTTTGTTGATTCTGGCAGCCCCTCTGGACAAAAGCGGTATCAGCTCCTCTCATAAATATCTCGTTCTAACTGGTGTGTTTTTTTAAAGCTACTAAAAGACAGAGGCAACCTACTTTTAAAACTGTTTTCCTTTTTCAAACACAGCAGTTTGCGGGATGCACGGTGATGAGGTAATGTCTCCATTTGTGGCTATGCATGATTAATAACTGTAATAGGACAAAAACGATTTAATTCGTTAATATCAACATTTACTCATTTCTATTTAAGGTTATGAAAGAAATGCATTAAAGCGGCTGATGCAATTTAATTAATTACTGCAATTCGCCTCAAGATTGTTAGAGGGGTCATGGGGCCTGCCATTTTTTTTTTCACTGTACTATTTTCAGTTTTGTCTTTTAACGTCTACTATCGACTTCTCAAAGTGTGGAACACACAGCCACATTTATAAGGAGTTTGTCCACAGTCGATATCATATTAAAAAGACAATATTTGGCGCAAAGTTACTTTCAGCGTTAATGAGCTTGCAGCTTCAAGCTTGACGCCTCAATGAATGAGTGCAATGATGCAGGTTATTAAGATTATTTGGGGCCACAAACGATCACTAAACCAGCAGTTTTTTTGTTCTGGAAGCAGATTCATAAACATGAATGCAAATGCAACTAGATTTTTATTAATAATTTAAATGTATGTTTTATACCTTTAAATGTATAGTTATATTCAGCAAACCTGGAGGCTTGGATCTGTCCTGTCACAAGATCTTTAGCCATCACTCTTCCCTACACAAACCGCCTTCGCCATATTAGTGCGTTACCCTTCCCTGCTCTCACCTGCACCCATAAAGAGTGATGGCTGAGGAAGCAACCAATCTCTCCCCTGGTCAGGACTCGACCAGAGTAAGGGTCCTTGTAGTGCGGCATCATCTCTATCCCCAGCGCCTGCAGCTGGGACGAATTGAGAGCCCTGAAAGAGAGAATGTAGGAGTCACGGTCGGAAATTTCTACTGTCATTATGCTGCCGAGTCTGTTGTCAGTGAAAACACAAGAAAGTCAAACTCAGCAAGCTGCTACAAGTAACACACATTGTCAGACAAACAGTGGCTGAAAGAAGGATTAGGACATTCTCAAAAGATTAGAGTACTGATTACAGTAAGCGCGGAGGAGGAGAGCAAGTCGAGCATATTGCTACTGCGACTCTGAATCACTGTTTAGACAAAAAGCTCGGATATAGACGTCAGATAAAACCAGCGACAGATGGGAGACAGACGACTCAGCGTCATCTTAGCTGACGTTCAGTTAAAGTGCATCAGAGGCTTCAGGTAGAAAAAGTTTGTTGTGGTGCAGAACTAACAAATGGATCCTTTTTTTTCAGGATCAAATCAGCCTTCAGGTCAGCTCATTGAGGGCATGCAGGGCCGCGTGTTTGTGACCTACTTGCCGTCCACTGCGTCTGTCAGCGTGGCATGCAGACCCAGTGCAGTCATTGTTTTAAACATCCTGGTTCTTCTCTCCAGCCGTCGCTTCAGGTTGATGAGGAAAATCTAAACAGGAAAAAAAATTTGCATTTAAGATAAAAGCCTTTTCTCCGATCTGGAACCTCCATGCTTTAAATATATTCATAATGTTTCTCTGGCACATTTTCTCTGTCTCTCTTTGTAGAAAGACAGAGGGCGGAGGTGTTTGAGGTGAAGGAGAGGGCAACAGAAGAACAATAACTACAGGAAAGGAGAACTGATTCGAAAACAGGAAGAGGAAGATGCTGATAAACAGTAAATATACAGACTGAGACTGAAGATGAGGCGCTCGATCATAACTCACCTCATCAAAACCAATCTTGTCCTGCAGTAACGGCGGAGCGTACAGGTGGTGAGAGGGCTCGATGTCGTGGTCGACTGTGGTCGGAGAGAGAGGAAGGAGGAGAAAGGTTAAAACAGCAACAACAGGATCATGAAATAAATGGACTTCCTCCGGATCATGGCGGTTTATTTTAATTTGGTTTATTTAGACCCTGAGCGGGGAGAAGAGCACTGATGGAGGCCAAAAAGGAGGAGAAAGCGAGCGCGAGGTGGGGGTTGAGAAAACAGAGGCCGGGGAGGAGGATTAAATCAAAGAGGGGTTGACAGGATGCAATCACGAAGGGTCGAGGAGGTCAAGAAGGAGAAGAAACAAACCCAAGAGGTGAAGTAATCAAGGTGTGACAGATAGTAAAGTCACAACAGCTGGAGAGCGTTTGTGCGTGCGTGTGTGTGTGTGTGTGTGTGCCGTGCGTGTACTCACTCAAAGCCTCTGTGATGGTGTGTATGAAACTCTCGCTTTCATCGTCCACGTTCTGCTGAGCTTTGAGAGGGACGGGCAGGAAACCGTAGTGCTCTCTGTTACACACATACATCTGCACAGCTGGAAAACACAAGCACACAAACACACACATTGACCCCAATATTTCAAGTATACATGCAAATTAGACCACCCCAGGCCGTCACCGTCATGCCACGGTCTGTATGTTACACACAAGCAAATAAAAAGGCACTCGACAAACAAACTTCTCAATGTTCATTAGTATTATTGTTATGCATGAAATGAACGATGGATATGTTTAGGACAATGAGATAAACAGCAGGAAATGGGGAAGGGATTGTTTGTGACGACTTTTCTAGAAATAAATAGTAAACGGTGCGATGGGAGGCTTTTATGAGAGGAAAAATACAGTTGGATTTAAGGGGCTTTGTTTGTTTGTGAGGGGAAAAATACAGTACGTCGCCCTCTGTGGACACCAGGATACAGGCTTTACACAAGAGACATTTATGTATTCAAGATAAACAACTATATCAGGCTGTCTGTCCATAATAACATGTGTTAAATAACGGTCATTATGAAAGAGATGTCATTTAGAAAATACACTGTGGCCTACTTACAACCCCCCGATTCAAGACAAGTGATAATTCCCTGATCCTTTTTTGACATTTACTCAACTGAAAACAGTACAGAGACGATGTATTGAATGTTTTACCTCATCAACGACATGGGCTGACCTGTCTGGAACATTCCACAGGTAAACAGGTTCACTGGTAACAGGTGATAGGATCATACCTGGGTATGAAAGGGGCGTCCTCTAGAGGTTCACCACTTAGTGAAACACAT
The DNA here is from genome assembly GCA_039737535.1 of Lagodon rhomboides. Lineage (NCBI taxonomy): Eukaryota > Metazoa > Chordata > Actinopteri > Spariformes > Sparidae > Lagodon > Lagodon rhomboides. The sequence continues at coordinate 12,227,345 of CM077789.1, read as the reverse complement.
GATTGTATGAACGATATTACTACATGGGCTCTTCGTAAACAACGTTTGTTTATAAAGGGTGGAGTGTTGGTGTTTACGCTGCTTGTGACAGAGCTTTGGACTGGTACCAGCTGGGGCTAGCTGGTTAGCATGCTAACTTCAGTAGTAGTTACTTTTTTTGTGATATTTGTGGTTTATATGTGGCTACTCAGGTTTCTGATCTGTTTGGGTTTTTTTTAATGACAGTGTCTTCTAAGTCGTTTGGACGGGGCCCGTTATTTGTGTATGAGTAATGAAAACCAATCAATATAAAACAGATATCTCTGCAACACAGGATATAGATATCAAAACTTTAAAGGCTATTTCTTCAAATTCTGTTGACAACATTAGTAAAAATTGTACATATTGCACCCTAAAATGTGTGTAATTAAATCCCTTGATCAAAAATTCCAGTTTTGTTTGTTTAAGCATCTTAGTGGTTCAAATAAAACAAAATTGATGTAACTTTGATTGAAAAGTGGCCACAAGTGACAATGAAATGTAGTGTAACAGAAGCGAGTAAGTAAAGTGAGTTTACTGACTTAGTGATATCAATTTCACAGCAAAATCATCATCAAACATTTGCTAGCATTAGCTAACATTAGCCACCACAAGCTACTGGTCACATTAGACCAAGCACGGCTGTAGTAGTTGTGTTTTTTATGTTAAGAATTCAACATTTTATTCGTGAGAAGAATATGTTATCACTTCTTTCAAAAGCTAAATATTCTTACTTTGATATTCTATACTTACATTTCTTTCATTTATTGTTGCATGGAAGCCAATTTGTGAGATAGAAGAAACGGTGCCTCTGTGTTTCTGTATGTTTGCGTTTGTATATATCTGTTAGTGTTTGTGTGAATGCTTTCATGTGTTTACTTTTTAGTCGGCAGGCGGATTCCACACGCTCTCGTTGTCTGTGAAATGGAAATCCTAATGGTTCTGTTTGTTTCCTACGGATCATTACTCACATCACACACACACATATCTCCGAACACTGATACTGTTGCAAACAGTCAGGACCGACATATGGATCCGTTTTTCTCTGCCTCCACTCGTCCGCCTTAATCTGTCACACTTGCATACAGCCAGTAAAAAGTCCTCAGTGTTATTCAGCAGTGCGCACACATGCAGATTAAAACCACCTTGTAATTGACTGCTAAGGAAAGAAGTCACTGACAGTCCTCAGTTCATCAAAGTGAAGCTGTCGTGTGGTATTCGCAGCCCTGCTACAAATGTAGTAGTTTGTTGTGACCTGAGTTCTCAGACTGACCTGCCTGACGTGCCGAGAAAGCAAACACCATGATGTCATCAAACGCCCAGCTGTAGTCCGGGTGAGGAGGGTAGAAGGCCAGGTTCTTGCTGGATTCACGACGCAGGTCTAATAAATAAGTGCTGTGCACCATGGGAACGGGATAACAGCCGAGCCGCTTCCACTCCCTGATCGGCTGGTAGTCCGGGGTTCTCTTATAGTAGCCCTGACGGAGAGGAGGGAGATGAACGACATCAGGTTTAGATACCGAATCACACATAAGTTGGTGGACGGATGTAGAAGTCCTGACTGTACCTGCGGGGTGATGCCGCACCAGAAGTTGGAGTAGAGCGAGCGCGACTCTAACATGGGAGCCACCAGGGTCAAGTTTTCAGCCATCAGCAGGTTGAGCACACGGGGGTTGGTCAGCAGGTTGTCACTGTCTACAAACTGAAGAGGGAAGCAGGTCACAGTGGAAATATTGCTCATCACATAATATCAATTCTGAAACAAATTTGGAGAGACTTGTGATTTATTTAAAATGTTATTAAATATAACCAAAACCACATATATCACATCACCACATATAAAAACACTACTGTGGCATTTTATCAATGGCCCTTAGTCACAAATCTGAAAAATCACTTCATGTTCCCAGTTTAAAAGCTTCAGATGACTCAGAACTCAAGCATTTCTGACCTCATAGTAGAAAAAGTACAATGGAACGCCACTCGCCACGCAGAGCGTATTGTTTTTAGTGAATGGAATATTTAGACATTGATGTCAAGATTACATTTACTGAATGGTGATGTTTATTTAAATAATAGCCAAAGTGTTTTATTCATGCATGTGTTTATTATTTTCATTCTTTGAGCATTGCCTTTTCTGCTGCATCAAACTGTTTGGCTGTTCACTATTAATGGTCAGTTGCTTGAATAAAGTATCTCTGACTGAATTAAAGCATATTCATCATGAGATTCAAAAAAGTCTTACTAGTATGTAATCAGCCCAGCGTTCTCTGGCAGACTTCAGCGCCGCCTGCCTCAGCTTCATCACATGGTTAAACCTCGAAGGAGGCCAGTGCTTCGGACCCCACTCATCTGTGTAGGACCTGAGACAGAGATTACAGGACTGAGTTGGTCTTAAACATCATAATATGTGAGAGAACAAGAACAAGAATTACTTTGAATGGATGCTAATAAGTGGATCCCGTGGAAACCGTGACTCACCTCGGCTCCTCCATGGGTCTCCACTCCACATAATGGTAGACATGCTGGGCTCCCTTCAGCCATTCTCTCAACATGGCAGTGGTGTTGTCCTCATTATGGTCCGTTGCTGCCCTGAAACATCAACACAGAGAACACAGGATGTCATTCAAATGAAACAGACCATCCATCACATGACGGAACCGCCACAGAAACGTTTCACGCTGCCTGTTGATGTGCATCTGCTGAACATTTGAGACGTAAACATCTGTCCCTGTTCAGAAACTGGCCTCTTGGCATGTCAGGACTGTTCTCAGGGATGTGAGGATGTTGAAACACGATGCAGGGCTGCAGACTGTTGTTAGCTCGAGGTGATGAAGATGTTCTGGCTTCCAGATTTGTCTAATTCCTCTCTGACGTTACAACAGGCCGCCTCAGTGTTGTGAAGCTTCCTCACTGTCTAATTAACTGCACTGCTGGAGCAAGGACAAAGTCGGAGGAGTCACGGTGCAGACAGAGATTACTCTGAGGCACTCTGGGTAATACCAAGCACATGCTAATAGAACCTCTCCAACTTTTCTGTGGGTGCTGGGCAGTCAGCAAAATGAACTCAAGAACTGAAGCTATTTTACTCAAATGTACTACAAATAATAAAGTTAATATCATCTAAATGACATCTTTAAGCAAACAAGACCATCAGCAAGGACATTGGCTATTTCTATATACAGTAGTTTTTATAGTTATTTTTAATGCCTGCCACAGGGTTGGATTCTGACTTGTTATGTTAAGTCATGAAATTAAAACAGTTTTTTATGGCAGCGTGCCGACAGAGGAGGAAAGAAGCTGCTCTGTAGTCTGGTGGTACGTCACTGAAGGCCTTTGCACACCAAGTCCCTTTTTCCAATCAATCATCCAAAAAAACGTAACAACAGAAACCACGCACACTGATTCCAGTGAGAGCTGATGATGAGTTTGTGGTCCTCTTACTTAGAGGAAAGAAAGTTCCACCTGCTGATCAAGGAACTGCTGAATTATTCCGATCGCTTATAGGTGCTTCCTGAATCCAAATTGTGCCTTTGGAAAAGAGCGTGATATTGGTCAAGATGACGGTCAATGTCTATTCTATAGCACTACTGTGGCTCTGAATAGTCAAACAACCCTCTAAACACCTTTGATGGACCTGTTTCGAAAGAAATGATGACAAAAGCTTTGGAGTCAGCGCGTAGACGCGATTGACAAAACACAAAGTCGTATTTATTTTTAAACATGCAGCAATTTTCGGATAAATCAAACAGACTCAGTGTGCAAAGGCTGTGTTTAAAGAGGAAAATAGTATTAAAACTACATTCCACTTTTATCCACAGGGGCCGCCAGAATCAACAAATTAAAGTTCCTTGTTGCTGCTTTAATCTGAATGTGAGTATTGATGCACTCCAGTCTTTATTTCATAGACAGAACACCAGTACACACACACACACACACACACACACACACACACACACACACACACTCATCTCTGTAAGCAAATGATGTCAGTGCAGAAATTAGCTGCTTGTTTGTCACTCCTGTGGTTTTGCGCTCTGCAGCGCTGAGATTTCCACTCGGAGAAGACACTGCGGCTACTGTAGGTGTGGTTAAGAGTGTGTGTATTTATAAATTTGTGCATGAGAAATTAAAACTGTATCACGGCGCAGCTCACTATCACTTTTATTTGATTTCCGGAAAAATAAATATCACCTGTCTTTGCATTTGAATTGCCCTTTAAAGAGGAAAGGTCAACAGATTGTGAGGCAGAGGCCTGTACTCGATGTGTGCATACACACACACACACACACACACACACACACACACACACACTTAGTGAGATGGAGTTTTCCACTGCTTGCTGTAATATTCCTCGCTGTACTCTCTCCAAAATCGCGCCCAATTTTAGCCTGGCTGGATGGAGATAGAACAACACACACCTACACACACACACACACACACACACACACACACACACACACACACACACACACACACACACTTGTGCAGCGTCACCTTGTATTTTTACTAAGTACACTCTCAACATAGAAGATAACAGTGTTGATGCTCCTCGTTCACCCACAAATAGTAATACAGAAACACCCGTTTTCACACAGACGCACACACAGAGATGCTTTTATCATGACACAGACAACACATGCATGAATCACACATGAACGTGCACGGTCCTGCGTTACACACATGGATTAGTCAGGAAGAAGGTGGAGCGCTCGTCTGTTTGGAATTTCAATAATCTCCCGTCAGACAGATAAATAGCTCATCAGACAGAACGAGCAGCTGGAGAAAGGCCTGGAGGAGACGCCGTGGTCAATAATGTTAATAGTGTGTGTGTGTGTGTTTGTGCGACTGTGCCTGCCCGCACTTGCAGATGTGTGCCAAAAACATAAGGACGTTAATTTTTGTGCGCCGTGAATGTTGTTTTTACAGCGGCGTGACTGGTGATTTATCTGTTGCACAAGTGGTGGTTTACAATTGTCTGTTTGAGCGTGTGTAAAAGGTTAAAAATGTGTGTATGCAGGCACATGCATGTGTGTTTCTGTGCGTAACTGCCCATGAGAGCAATGAAGGTGGAAGTTAACCATTGATGACCGGCTGTTGTTTCTTTTATAGGATAGAAAACACACTGAAACATCTGACTTGTTGGTAATGAGTAGATGTGCACACACATTTACACGTTTTTTTTCAACCGCTGAACTGCACATCGCTCTGGAAAATAAATGTGTTCCTGCACGCCGTCGTCCAATGACAGGCTCAGCTCCAGGCAGGGATTTAAAAGGAGGGGACTTCTGGGAAGTAATGCAAATAACATACAGAATGTCCATGTGAATGTTGATGGGCTTATAAGACATCAGGGAGGAGTGAAGGGAAAGAGAGAGGAGAAGAAAAAGGGGATGTGTGTTTGCATCGCTTTTTTTCAACTGCTGAAGAGTGCAGGATTGTTTTTTAAACTCTCTTATCGATAAACATTTTGGGGAATTCCTCAGAGCTCATTAAAACCTTCCAAACTCAAAATGATCGGACTCACTTAGTTTTACAGACGGCATGTTAAAATGCTAATGATTGTTTTTATTGGGCTCATAAAATCAGAAGGAATATAAATCTCACTGAAGTCCCTTATAGTATTTTTACAGGCTCGTTTTGGCAGGACACGTGTTTCCTGCGTGCAGGTAATCACTTGATGAAGGTTGAAGGTTGTTCACAAAATAAAGGAAAACTCCATGTATCAGGGATAAAGAAATGTGGGAACCATTACTTCATTGAATAAGCAGATCTTGCTAATAATAGAAAGAAATACCCTAACTCTATCGGGGACGATACATTCATTCTTAGAGTTGTTGTTGGCGCTTGTTTCTCACATCCTGATCCGTGATTTTAGATTCTGACTGATCTTGAGGTCGACAACAATCTACTTTTCAGGTGAATCGTAGAGGTCGCAGTATTGAATGTCCTCTCTCTTCCGTTTCCAAACTTTCGCATCACCTCACCGACCAGCAAATCTGCACTCTGTGAGCAAACCAATAGAGCGATCTTGCCAACTTTGGTGATGCCGATTGGACAAATTACTTCATGTAGCTCTTGCTTGGGTGAGGTACTGTAAATAATGCATCGTCAGTTATGGTTAACAGCATGGCGGATGACACCTACGTAGCTTAAACACGATATTGTGTTTTATTTGTGCAAAAGGAGAAATTCAAGTCTTGCCATAGTCTACAGGGCATTTAAATATTTCATTTTAGAGTGTGGATCCATGATTTCTGGATATGTGATACTAAGTCATGTACGTATGCACGTGGATACAGTATTTTATCAGGCAAAGCAGAGTCGAAGACAAGAAAACAATCCTGGTGTAGATTCATCTTTGAGATGTGCAACTTCTTTTTGTGCCGTCCGTGATTCCGGAGGGGCATCCTCGCCTCCGTCTCATCTCATTTTAGACACGTTCCCCCTTTCATCAGGATGATCCTCAATTTCCTCTACCTTCAGGGAAGATAAGCCTCTGCAGCTGTACCGTACAGTGCTGTGACCTCAGAGGCAAAAGCCTTTACAGTTTCTGCCAAATGCTGTATCTGTTCCGAGGAGATGTCCCAGCGGAAAAGTTTACAAAAGCAGGCAATTACGTTGAACAGGTCCAACAGGTGCTGGACAGAATCACAGGTGAAAAATAGAAAAGAAAGAGTAGAACAGATAATGCTCCCATGAACATTTATCACTTCCATGTGTGGTTTCTGACAAAGAAGAGCCTGTGTCCGAAACATCACATGGACTGTGATGTCTCAGCTGATGAAACTGCAGCATTATTAATATTTAGTCCGTCTGACTATAGCAAGTGATCCACATCTTTACACAGCAACCCCTCTCTCTCTCTCTCTCTCTGTCAGTCTATCTATCTCCTCGTTCCTGTTGTGAAGTTTACAGTAAGCCTCATTATTCTGCCGCCTGCAGCTCTGGGGTTGGGCTTCCTCTCCCCTCCTCTGTCTTTATGATCTGCATCTGGACAACACATGCTTCCCCAAGCCTCACCTTCACATCACACCACTCCCTCTCGCTATCGCTTCATCCGTTTATTTCTCCCCTCGTTACCTCATCTCAGATCTCCCTGGAACATCCATCCTTTCAGCTACTTACACACATCGATGCTCCTTGTCATGTCTGGTCACTCTTGTGCACATCTGAAGGCATTCACATATTATACCTGTCATTATCATTAGAGCAGATTTTTGAAGGTTGAATATTACCAGAGATCTGTATATTTCCTATGTGGTACAACGTTGGTCACGTCTGCATCACCTATCTTGATTATTAACCCACCCCACCACTCTCTCTGGCTCCTTCCCTCCCACTTATTAGGGATACTGCAGGAGTGTGTCAGATAACAGGGAGTGTGTCGAGGGCTGACATCTGGCCCCTAAACACAGAGGCACGTCCCCGAGACTGGCCCTTTGGGTAAACACCGGTCTGAACGGCTCCGACTGGCCAGTGTCAGCTGACTGTTGATCAAATAAACTATCTAATATCACTGCCAATAATGACCGGCTGCCACATATAATTAAGAAGCAAGAGTGCCTCTTTCAGACCTGAGCGTAGATGCCTTTAAAACATAATAACCTAGTGTTGGTGTGTGTGTGTGTGTGTCTGTGTTGACTTTGCAGTACAGTCTCTCGTGTGCAGGCTGACGTGGCTGCGGGCCTCTGGATGGTGTTGCAGGGCAAAGGGGGGAGGAGGGGTTAGATGGGTAGCAGGATGGAAGGGGGAAAGGGGTAAGAAGAGTGGGAGGCTAGGGGGGGAGTACGGGTCGGTGAGGCAGGAACTGCTGACTGAAATTCCTCATGACTCTCAGGGTCAATAGAAGTCGCCCAGGCCGGCGGGCTTGCACTGGAGTGTAATATTCAGTACTCATATTCAAGACTAGGAGAAGATACTTATCATTGTGAATGTCAAATAAAGCTATAACTGACTGTTGGTAGGAGACAGAATCAGACCAACCAACATTTGTATATGTATATGCAATATGAAGTAATTCAAAGGGAGCCTGGGGTGAAGTAAGAGATGCTGCAATTGTATCTAAACAGACGCAGAGTGGATGTATTATGAGAAATAGAAAACAGAACTCCATGATGATAACCATTAATTCCACAAGAAGCTGTTCAAACAGCAAATATGCCAGAAAAGCTTTCGCTGTCATTTCTGTCAACTGCCTCGTCCCATAGATGTTACACTGCAATGTCACACACCTTTTTTGGGTGGAGCTAGTGAGGATATCCTGACTGGATCTGTACCTGAGGACAAGCTGCAGTAGCAACCTGTCCATCACAAGGTAGCCATGGCGTAACGCGTACCCTGCTTTATTTTCTAATTTACTGTAAAACATAATTTAAAAAATGAACATCCTGCTGTATTAAGGACAACTTGAAACTAGACCAGAGAGCGAGACCATTGATTCTTTACGAAACTGTTTAATAAGGTATTCATTGAAATAAATAGTAGGGTCATTTTCTCAAAAGTTTACATACAATGACACTTCTTTTTGACACCCTGCCGGCCATTAGAAAAAAGGCACGTGTAAGGCGCTTCCTCGTTGGCTTCAAATTTTAGACCCAGAAAGCTCCTTTCCTATTTTATACAGTCAAAAGTCTGTGTCGAGGGATGAGGTTGGGTTCGTGACCAAGAGTGGATAATCATTTGTTACGAAGGCAAGTTAACATACGTGAATGTCACTTACATGCAATACAATCCTGTAAGTGATGAGACTGAACCAAGTTATTATAACCCAAAGTATGATCTTTTCCTCACCAAGCAGTTTTTATGCCTTAACCTAACTAAACCACAACCATTTGACAACGTTAATAACCAAATTCCAAAAGTCGTAATATGGTAGATCAAGCGTCAAGCAGTATTTTGAAACTTAATGGCCACTGACCAAGCTGCCGTATGCAATGAGTTGGAAGAGAGAATGTGTTGGTTACTATACGCTAATGATCTACTTATGTATGTCTCTAATCTAGCACCTTGACTCCCTCCAGCTCTGGACCAATTTAGTAAACTGTGAATTCAAGCTGAGTCCTCATGAGAGCAAGCTTCTCCCACGTAAAATAAGAAAGAGAAAGCATGCAAATACTCAAAGAAACAGATGGAGGGAGTGATGGAGGAGCAGAGGGATGTCAGGAAAGAGGGAGGTTAGGTACAGTAGGGAACAGTGGTTGAGCAGTGAATGTGATGACACACTCAGACAGATGGACAGACAGGAAGATGATGCTAAAATTTGATTTCCTCTATGACAACAAGAGCACCAGTCTTTCAAATGAATACTCCACTGTTCATAAAAACACAGATGAACAGACTGATGAACAGTGGACCTGTTTCTTCCTCCTCTCTCTCTCACATTCTTGCCACTTCTGCCTGTACTTCACCTCATCTCGTACAGGTCCAGGCCTTCCCCTGTCCAGATGAGAGTGCTCATACCAAGGCACCACTGTGTTTCAGTGTTTGCCAACTTGATCACTGGTCTGCTGCCAAGCTCTGACAATACTGCTGGAAGTGTGCTGGGAACACATGGGGCATCTAAGCAAGAATCCACACTCCAGAGCCAAGACCAGCAACAACCATTTTCACTCCAGGGGAGAAAGAGAGAAAGAGAGAACCCAAAAAAGGCTCAGGGATTGGAAAATCAATTCTCTTCACTAGATTGAACTGATATGTCAAGTCTACAGAGGAAAGTTTCCCATAAATACCTTCTTGCTAGAGGGCAGAGAGGATAGTTGGCAGGTGAAGCATCGTCAGCTGCATGAGTTTGCTGGTTGAGAGTCCGTAAAGAGCTGGCAAACATTAGGCTCTGAGGTCACTGCATTTGGAAAATGGACATTGGGCCATGTAGTAATTTCTGCTAATAGCACCTCATCATTAAGTGTGAAATGCCTTTATTTCCACAAATTCCCCACAGGTATTCGAGCTGTGTGATCAAAACGTGACTCAGGAGACCGAGCACTCATTTCAAAGGGATGCGTCACCATGCGCTTAGTGTCCTCTCACACCAGAACAGTGAAAACCACATCAGTGAGGCACTGCATAAACCATATTCACACAGTGACCATTACACCCAGACGTCATGCTCAGGGTGGGAAACCCAAATGCTATTTTACAAAGGATGAAGTCATACTGCTGTGTTAAAGTTGCAGGTTCGTATAGCATAAATTTAGGGATTTCCAAACTGATCAACAACTGAAAAGGACATGGATGGTGATAATCTGGTGGAACATCAGGCTCCTGTTTATAACATTTGCTTAAAATGACAGTACACAACTGTTGTGGGAAATCACTGAGCCTTTTTTTTTTCTTTGGATTTACTTTTTCATTAGAAACATTTGAGGGTGGATGAAGGAGGATATCATCCCCCTTGTACGCAAAATGACAAAAATGCACCCCCCTTCTTAACCTGCCATTCCCTCCTCAATTATATACTATAAATACTCAAATCTATACAATACTAAGCCTATAGAGTAGTGCCACGATCATGATCAAAGTAACGAGCTGTTGCATGTAGTCGCCGGAGAGTGACAGGATCATAGAGACACACTGCAACCTCGACTATTCCTTTAATATTCCTACGATCCTTCAGTAGCATCTGTGCTGCTAATAATACTGTATAACATTCAAAGAGGATGAGAATATTGGTTTACAGTTCACATGTGTGTGTGACTTCAGTTATTCAAAGCTCCTGTCCAGAAAGGAGACTCTTTCTCCGCTCTCGTGAGTTTGTGCCATTATTACCAGCTGCTTGTCTGGGAAATGTCACTTTGGACTTTTTCAGTTTCCCACGGATTGGATGCGACTGAGGAATACAACTTTTCAGGTGATACTGATTGTGAGGTTAGAGATGATTGTGGCCTGTAGCTCAACACATGGAGGCTCTGGCTCACTGCGGGGCTGTGAGCCTTATGAGGTAATTAGAAAAGTGAATGGAAAACGAGAGGCTGAGCCAGAGGAGCAGAGCAGAAACATACTCCCATTATGGACGTGTTTCAGTTTCTTGAAGGCGTTTCGTCTCTCATTCAAGAGGCTTCTTTGGTTCTCGCTAACCAACCGGCCTTCGTGTGGGTTGCTAGGGCCAGGTGAGCCCAGGTGTGAATGGTTGTTAAGCTGTCTGCGGAGGGAACTCATTGTAAGTGGGTGATGAGCAATGTCGTAGGCCACCTCTTCTGTTAAAAGTCACCTGGGTTCATCTAGCTCTAGCAACCCGCATGAAGGCCGGTTGGGTCAAGCAACTCTGAAACTCAGAGCTCACACATGTCCTCAATGACTCTGTAAGGACACTCCCGCACAGAGTTTAAAAGCCTGCCACTCCCCTCCAGCCAGTTAGAACTGAAGAAGCCTCTTGGATGAGAGGTGAAACGTCTTCGTTGGCTACGATACAGCACCTAGAATAACCATGACCTGGACGACTGAGAACTTGTATCAACACACTCCCATTATGTGTGTAAGTAGCATTCAAATTCAAACAGGCATGTGAGAAGATATCTGAGAAGATACACACATGCACACACAGACACCAGAACACTATGAAGATAATCAAACACACCCATTTTAGTACACTGCCAGTGCTGTGATCTGAGACACCGACATACACTAGAAGCAGATGCTGCTAATCATTCACAAATGCCTATTTCGTCGGAACAACAGTGGATCCCATCCTGATAACTTATTCCGTACATTTGGATACTGCTTTCCTAAAAGGGCCAAACTCCCTGCATGATGAAACTGGGAACAGTTTGTGCTCCCACAGAGGAATGGGGCCTCAGGTAACACACCTGGCAGAGGGACACCCCTGTGGCAACTTTCTAACACAACAAAACTGAAACCATTTTGCTCTGTTTCAATATCTGTCAGTCAGAGTTGAAGAAAATAGGGAACAGACCTGCTCAGTAAACGACATTTACCAAAAGCCAAAAACTTCACATAATCTGATCAAACCATCAGAGGCATCCACAGACCCTCTGCAGGGCAGGGCCAAGATGATAAAAGATGCATCTCAAGTATGAGTGAAAGAATGTATTTTCAGTGGTGGCAGAAGTACTGTGTTTAAAAGTTTACATGCAAGTGCAAATAAATGCTTGGAATAAACTGACAGTACATCGCATCAGTGGTTGAATCTAAAATTTATGGCAGTATAGACGACATGATCCATATGATCATGGGAGGATTTTTAAACCAGCAACAAGTTCAGCTGTTGCCACTTCTGTTGTTGCCTCCAAAGAGCATTTGTGTTTATCTCCTTACCTCCAAAGGTTGATATTGGGTTAGTTTCTGCTCTGCTCACTGCTCAAGACAGAAAGCAATATGCATCTGTGGATGTAGATGTAGCCTCGCTCTAACTACTGGACGCTGTGTTGCTCTTGCAGCCTGTAGCCTATTCTGGTTTGTTTGTTTGGTAGGTTGGTTTTGGACTATTTAAAGTAAAAAATGTGCTATTTTATATTCTAATGTATTTTCTACGCAATTAATTTAACCTGGACAGTTGTTTAGCAACTCAACTGAACTCTTAGGAACACAGTTATGTCTAGATACCATTTCAGCAGATAACCATATATTTACACTATTTGTTTTATTCAAACCACAACAAAATAATGTGTCCACAAGAACTGGGACAGAAACTATATCTCCATTGCATTTCACTCTGGCCAGCAGGGAGGTTTGTTGAGTAATAGATAATTGAGTAATTGATTCCATTTTTCAGATAACTTCTCCAGCGTTGATCATTAACTGAGCAAGGTTTAAATATAACTGTCGCACAACCTGCGTCTCTTTTCAGAATTATTGTCAGTCTGGACTTTACGCCAAGGTCGGAACAGAGTTGGAGTTAACCCGGCCATGTCAACGTTTATAAAACATTTTAGTGTCCCATCAGGGGACAGATGTATCCTCATTAAAAAGGGTTCTTCATAAGTCAAATCTGACATTTGGTGCAACATGTCTCTGCAAAGCCCTGCTGTGATCACACATCACAGTCAAATACTTAAAATCGCCATTCAAGTCGAATTTGTCACGCTCCGTTAAATGCTGCGTAACTCTGTGCACTTGTCAAAAGAGATTTAATACAGTTTATGTCATGTTATGTGAAAAAAATGATTTCTATTAATCCTGGAGTGGAGCTGATTCTCACATCCATTTCCCCAAGTCATGATATAATAGATATGGGATGTAATTACATAAAACGTCTCTCTATGTCTGACGGTGGCTACAGTCAACATGGCACATCTGTCACTGAGATGCAGCATGTATTTGTTTAGACAGCTGTGGAACATTCCTGATACATCGACTCATATCGTACTGTACCTTGGGGTGCAGCAGGATTTATTGTGGTTGTATAATACATATTGTTAAATGTTAACCAGTGGAAAATTCAAACCAGAAATCCGTCCTCATCCCTGCATCATCTCGGAATACACAATACAATGACAGTCATAAATATGAAGGAATTGGTTATATGATAAATGAGTAAATAAACAACATGGCATTATGAACGGGAGAAAGAAGGTCCTGTGGGGAAGGCTGATGATGTCAGCGCTCTGAGATCCTCTTTATGGTTCAGTCTGTCTACAGGTCCACAAATCATCATCTCAACCCCTCGGCTCAGCACCTGGGAAATCACTCCGCCACATGAACACAGCCGGCGGGGCAGAGAGCAGCAGGCAGCCAGCAACAAGCAGGAGCACAACAATAGCAAGCCGGACAAAACTTTGGAGAGAATTGCCTCAGGTGCTGAGACAAACACAAACACACTTGTTATGAAATCGTCTATGACGATGTCCTTTTGAAGCTGCTTACTGAAAACAGTAACTCCTGTGGGGCCGCGTGCAAAAGTCATCTGTTAGCAGGCAAAAGTTTGAAGCTGCTGAATTCTTAACTCAACCTCACACTCAACTGTTACGTATTTCATGTGTTTGGAGCTCTTCGTGTTAAAGTGACTGATGAGTCGTAGAAACACAGTGATTCCACTTAATCACGTCTGCTGCTTTCTCGCAGAGAGTTGGATAAAAGGATCTATATAGTTCTCATATCCGTCCATAAAGTGTGAAACTACAGCCATGAGAACGTTAACACCTTGTTAAATTTACACTTTATAGATACTTTTACCTTTGGAGCAGGGATGCAAATTAAGATTAATTTCATTGTCAATTAATCTGCCAGTTCTTTTCACAATTTATCATTTAGTCTATAAAATGTAAAAGAAGCAAATATGAAAATTTAGTCTGTAACGTCTTCAGTGGGTTTCTTGAGCTTTCAATGGCCAGTTTACTAGCACTTCTAGAGGACAGTATGATTTTTCTTTAGTGCATTACTGTCGTGCTGTTTGGACAGAAGAAGCAGCAACAGAACTGAGGGGAAGGGGAGGGGGGGTACATGTGGTCAAGCTACTGTGGGAAAGTGGATTAACCAACCTGCTAAATGCCCTCTGGGCTGTTTCCCGGCTTTGTTGACCACCTTCCCTGTGCCCGACCATCCCCCCTCTTTCTCTAAATTCCTGCATTCTTTCATTCTTTAACAGCAGTGTGAGAGTCTTTCTCGCCGCTCTGCCACTTCTCTGCGTGACCTGCGCCCACTTGCAGAGGCAACGACTTCTGAAGGGCAAGATCTTACGGACCATCCCGACTGTCAGGGTGAGTCACGGGTGGAGGAGACCTGACGAGGATGATCAGTGCAGATTATCCAGTGAAACTTTGATTACTGTCACCATAAGACTCTTTGAGACTGCGGTGGTCAGGGTCTTTTCCACAACACCTGCTCCCGTTTAGATTCTGGAACTTTCTCCTTGTAAAAAAGTAAAAAAAAAGGGTTCAGCTACACTGTCGAGATCATCTCAGATGGCTGTAAAAGACGTCTGCAAAATTCATCATTATTCTGGTACTGCAGAACAAATGTAAGCTTGTCTTTAGTGCAAAGTAAGAAACAGTAGAATACTTCCTAATTTGCGCATTTATTCGATGTGCAGACAAAGAGTGATAGAAAACAGGGTGAAAGAGAGGGGAACGACATGCCGCAAAGGGTCGCCGGGTGGTCTTAAACCCTCTGGACACAGTGGCGAGGACACAGCTTCTAAATATTCTCTACCAGCTGAGCCAATGGGGCTCCCCTGCACGCATATCTTTAGTGAATTGTCCTGGATCACATAGAAAATCATGCAACACATGTTTTTTGTCCCCCTATGTATTGTGCAGTGCATTTGCTCAAGGCGAGAGAAGGATCTTTTTACTTTTATAATGCCAGAACCAACATCTGGGTTAGGGATCTGGCCTGAAAATGACATCACAATCTAATTAATCGTAATCATGATCCACGATCTGTACTGCCATCTTTTGAGATGCCCTGTACACTGTAGCCAGACGACACATAGCCTATCATTTCTCCATCTGCACCATTAAAACACAATATTGGGTTAAAGATAGCTCTTTTTTGGCACAAGCTCCTCGTCCGCCGTATTCCCAGCTTTAACTCACGCTTCATTGTTCACAGGATGGTTCACCCAAAAGAAGCTACATCACTCTATTGGTATGCTCACACATTGCGCAGATCCACTATACAGGACGGTAATGTGTGTGATGTACTGAGAACTCTACAATTCACCTGAAAAGTAGATCGTGGGCTTCAAGATCGGTCACGGTCTACAATCGTCAGATCGCCCACCCCTGACATCCTCCAACTGCTCGTTCATTCATTAGCTTTTCTTCATGTTCCAGATTTTACATTAAACTCAGTCTACTCTCTCTCTTTGTATCTGTCCATCTCATGAGCCTGAAGATACAGCACCAACACAGCACCAAAAGACCAACATTTACCTGATCTCGTTGGTGGAGGTTAATGGGGAGCTGGGGCCCTGCTGCTACGAAATAAAGACTCCATCACACACTTATTGTTATTTTTGATCATCTACAACCTTTTTATATACTCCTCCTTGCTTTTTCTCACTTTGATTGGATATTTGAGATGAGTAGGGGGGAGATGATGAGGATAAAACAAGCCCCTGCTCTGCTCTGGAGATTGAACCGCTGTGAGGAACATTGTGTCCCCTCACCACCACCATCACTCAGACTGACACTATTATCTGTTTCTTCTTCATAGTTTCTCTATGTTTTTTTTTACCTCAGCTTGTCTATGATCTATCCAGACTATCCTGTGGTCGGTCGTAAAGTGATTGCAACCTGGCTGCTTTTCAGGTGAAAATGTGTATCACATAACCGCAAACTCCGCGGCTCGAGTCCAGCTGGTGTCCCTCGCCTCACGTCATCCCCCTCTCTCTGTTTGAACAAGCTTCTCACTGCCACAGACAAATGTCATAAAATATTTTTTTCCAGCAGAAGGAATGTTAAATGATCTAGAAGTCACAGTCCTTCGCTTCTTCTCTTTAGACGCAATGTTTGAAACCAGAAGTTGCATTAATTCAGTGCTCTGTAACACCCGCCGTAAAGTGCTATAATGTGGATTAATGCTTTTGAATCACAATTTGCCATTTATTGGCTGGTTTTGGCTTAAATGTCGGGCAGTGATGACGACGACAAAGAGAAACAAAGAGGCACAGAGCTGTGTGAGCTAAGTCGAGCGAAACGTGCAATTTTCTTCACCAGTTTAGCCACAAAAAGCCAATAACATTTTTAATATGTAGAAAAATCATCACGTTAACGGTGTTCAGGATGTTTTATGTGTTTCCACAAAAAATGCCGTTCTTCTTCTAGCCTATAATCACTGCAGAAGCCAATTAGCAGCACACACACTTATTCCAATCATTTGTCACACCGCACACACAGATTGTTTTGTGCGTTAAACAGGCTCATAGTGTTGAATACTTTTACAAGATTTAAAGCATGGTGCATCATTAAAGTCTTGCATAAATACTGGGACACTTCATGGAAGTTCATGAGTGGTCGTGGAGAGACTGTGGGCTGTGGCAGCTGAGATTAAAAAAATGAATTTTCAAAATAAAACAGTTGTGTGTTAGAGGCTGATGGCTCATGTGCCCTTCAGTTTCAGTCCATGACACTTTGCCGTTACAACAAACGCATACTTGTGTGACACACAGGACTACTCTGCCTCACTGACTGTTTTTTCTTCCCCTGGCTGCACTCACTGAGCGCAGGGCGGTGAGATGCCACTCATAACTGATGGGGCCCTTCCTCTGTCAGTTAAACCTCTCACAAAGCCGTGTTAGCTCAGTCACTTTGGCACTCTCGCTCCAGAGCGGAGGGGCCCCCGCTCTCTCTCTCTCTCTGTATTGAGTTTCTCCAGCGTGCGTGTGTTTTGGTGAGGGTCTCTGAATTAGAAAACAGGCAGCGGCTCTGCAAACAAAAGCAAGACATTCAGGGAAAGGAAGGGTGGGAAACCAAAACAGCAGAACTTGGTTCTGGGAGACTGAGGGGAGGCATTGCAAACATGCACCACCAGAGCTTAGTGTCACTTTCATGTCCTGTATCTTCCATCTTCACATCTACACTTTGATCGCCAACCTGCTTCCAGTCAGAAATGCCTCTGGATAAACCTCATGCGGGCGCACAAGGGCACACACACACATTTTACGCATGACTTCCCAGAACTCACACACACAGACACACACACACCCTCCTGCTGTCAGACCAACTCAATGTCTCCTTTCATCCCCTCACCTGCAGGGTCCCTCTTTGATAACTTTTCATTATCTCAGGCTGCCAAAACCCTCTGGAGGACCCTACCTGGGGTGAGGCCCCCCTTTCGTACCTGCCTGTCCTGCTGTTTTTAAAGCCCCGTTTCCGCAGGTTTGTGCTGAATCAGACGAAGGAGGGGGACCGTGATTAAGGGTTAAAGCCAGCAGCTCTTTCATCTTCTCCCCACAGCGTGTTATTTGGACGCCGGCAGACACGCGAGGTAAGTGCGTCGTAAAACTCAGCAACAGGTCTGTGCGCCCGATTCTGACGATCTGTTGTGATAATTAACGCGGACGCACGCTGCTTTTCATTGCAACACGCTCCACTGGAGATCACTGTCCACGTCATGCACATTTGAAACACAGGACAACAACTCTAGAAAACTGGTTATGATGGATTAAAAAAAAAAAAAAAAAGTTCCTCACCAGATCGCTATGCGCTCCTTCGGGTACTCCAGCCTCTCGATGCAGCCCAGGTAGTGTGGCAGACTGTGCGCCGCGTTGCGAGCCACGATGGCGATCATAACCTTCGGCTTCAGCAGGCTGGACTCGGGGTTCACCCTCTCCTGCACCAGCGTGGCCAGCTCCGACACGCCGCCGGGCACCACAGCGACCAGCAGCGCCCACAGCACACCGACTCCCGCCGCCCCGACCGCCCGCATCTTCGCGTCCAGATTCCGGCGTGAGACTGAAGCGACAGAGCAGCGCGAGTGAGGGGGGAGTGACTGAGTGAGCACCAGTGTGAGAAGGGGGGAGAGGAGGGAAGGTAAAGGAGGGGGATAGAGTGGGTGGGTGGGTGCAGCGATTTTACCCCTCCTACACCCATGCTGCTGCCGTGGAGTCCCCCACCCCCCTAATAATAGGCTGTACAAAGTGGATGGTAGAAGGATTTTGTGTGTGAGTGGAGGACATCATGTTCTAAATCACTGCCCATGATGTCTGCCTGCAGCCTGGTGTTGTAGTCATGTCTGCTCACCCTCCTTAGTACTGTTTTCTGAGTGTTTCTTTCCTTCTCCACGCCTTCACTCTTGACAGCCTCTTGGATGCTCCATGAAGTCACCGGCTCTGACATCAACACCAACCCTCAGCCAGACTGCTGTTTCTGAATATTCACATTTGATAAAGATTTTATAATACATTACAAACTAGTTATAGGCAACTGTAAGAACATTTTTATTGTTGTAAATGTTTATTAATGTGGTG
The DNA here is from genome assembly GCA_039737535.1 of Lagodon rhomboides. Taxonomy (NCBI): domain Eukaryota; kingdom Metazoa; phylum Chordata; class Actinopteri; order Spariformes; family Sparidae; genus Lagodon; species Lagodon rhomboides. The sequence continues at coordinate 12,208,459 of CM077789.1, read as the reverse complement.
TGTTACATTACAGCACTGGTGGACCCCCATGTTTGAAAAAAGCGTTGAAAGTGCCCTCCTGGACGCCCCATACACACAGAAAAATAAAGGTGCTAACTGGAACCAAAAATGGTTCTTCGGAAGCAAGAGGTTCTTTGAAGAACCATTCCTGCAAACGGTTCTTTAAAGAACCCCCAAAGATGCCTCAAAGAACCATCAATAGTTCCTTAAAGAACCTTGGCAGAAATAGGTTCTTTAAGGAACCATTTTCAAGAAAGTTCTTTGTGGACCCAACTGGTTCAGTAAAGAACCTATTTTAAATGGTTCTTCAGTATTTCTTTTTTAGAATAAATGGTTCTTTGAGCATTTTAAATCAAATCATTATGGGTACGTTGAAAAACAAGTACAATAACATAGTTGTTGGCCAGTTTGTATTGACATTCTTTTTTATTTCATTGCCAGCTATTAAGACACATTATACATTCTGTGCAAAACATGGACATTGCAGGGTTTCAAGTTAAAAAACTGTAAGACCTTTGAAACTACACAAACGGAACAGCCCCCTGCACACACAATCCACTGTCGAAACAGTTATTTTAGTCAATGGGTGTCTCAGCAATCAGACACAAAAACCTTTATATAACTAACATTACTGTCTACAACAAGCAAGAAAATACCTTTTAAAATTCTTTTAAAATAGAACTTTGCTTTTCAAGACCTGTAGATACCCGAACAAGTGCATACAAATTCATATATTCAAACCTTAAAACTTGAAAGAACAAGCCATCAAGAAAAGAGACAAAAATGTAAAGTGTAAAACATAACAACTGCCAGACACTTTGAAGTGTCCAAAAGAACAATGATGCAGGACCTCAGAGGGCCGGACCAAGAACCTGTTTTCAGCATCTTTCAGGGAATACAAAACCCTATTGTGACTCCATTTAATGTAACATACTAAGGGACATGAAGCGCATTTGCCATCCTTTGCACAGCTACTGGTACTCTGGTAGTTGGAGTATCAAGCTTCAAGATGAATGCCTCCAAAAATGAGAATGTCTTCTTCAGCTGACTTGGGTAGGCAACATTGTAAATCTGATAAATTGCTAATACCACACTCACAGCCAAGGAAATGTCCACCTCTCCATTGTCCATTATCATTTTGTGCCCATCCATCTGGACATTAACTGAAGTGCAGTCACTCACTGGCTTCCCATCACTGCTGTTCACTGTGATAGTGGGTGTTGGGCTCAATGGATCCTGAAACAACACATACAATCTACAAGATTTAGATGGGTTAGGGTTAGGGTTAGGGTCATATCGGTTCTCCTGGATGCCCCTATGATACTGTAGATAAAACATGGTAACGAGCCCTCCTAGATGCCCCTATGGTAGATAAAACATGGTTAAGTGCCCTCCTGGAATCCTCCTATGATAGATAAAACATGATCATGTGCCCTCCTGGATGCCCCTATGGTAGATAAAACATGGTTAAGTGCCCTCCTGGATGCCCCTATGGTAGATAAAACATGATTAAGTGCCCTCCTGGATGCCCCTATGGTAGATAAAACATGATTAAGTGCCCTCCTGGATGCCTCTATGGTAGATAAAACATGGTTAAGTGCCCTCCTGGATGCCCCTATGGTAGATAAAACATGGTTAAGTGCCCTCCTGGATGCCCCTATGGTAGATAAAACATGGTTAAGTGCCCTCCTGGATGCCCCTATGGTAGATAAAACATGGTTAAGTGCCCTCCTGGATGCCCCTATGGTAGATAAAACATGATTAAGTGCCCTCCTGGATGCCTCTATGGTAGATAAAACATGGTTAAGTGCCCTCCTGGATGCCCCTATGGTAGATAAAACATGGTTAAGTGCCCTCCTGGATGCCCCTATGGTAGATAAAACATGATTAAGTGCCCTCCTGGAATCCTCCTATGATAGATAAAACATGGTTAAGTGCCCTCCTGGATGCCCCTATGGTAGATAAAACATGATTAAGTGCCCTCCTGGAATCCTCCTATGATAGATAAAACATGGTTAAGTGCCCTCCTGGATGCCCCTATGGTAGATAAAACATGGTTAAGTGCCCTCCTGGATGCCCCTATGGTAGATAAAACATGGTTAAGTGCCCTCCTGGATGCCCCTATGGTAGATAAAACATGATCAAGTGCCCTCCTGGATGCCCCTATGGTAGATAAAACATGGTTAAGTGCCCTCCTGGATGCCCCTATGATAGATAAAACATGGTTAAGTGCCCTCCTGGATGCTCCTACGGTAGATAAAACATGGTTAAGTGCCCTCCTGGTTGCCCCTACGGTAGATAAAGCATGGTTAAGTGCCCTCCTGGATGCCCCTATGGTAGATAAAACAAGGTTAAGTGCCCTCCTGAATGCCCCTATGGTAAATAAAACATGAATAAATGCCCTCTTGGATGCCCTTCCAGTGGACAAAACATGGTGAAGTGCCCTCTCTTCACTATAAATATATCAGAACTTTCTGTGTGTGGTTATATGTAGTGCCCTATTTTGTTGTTCCTCAAACATCCTGACTTTGCCACTGCATAACAGTATATTGGCATTCATTATCTGTTAATTTACCGGCATCCAGTTGAAGCAGTTGACAATTACATCATACAAACTTAAAATGGTCTTATATCATCTTAAAACTAAATTATAGTGTGTTATAAATTAGTGGTTCCTAAACCTTTTCACATCAAGAACCTCTAATCTGACACAAGTTAGACCACCATCCCGCAACATTTTGTCCCAGAGTCCACCTTTATATAACAGAAAGTATACATGACCAAAATAATCATACAATATGTAATTCCCCTTTTTGTTGGGGACACCCTGGAACCTCCTCATAGACTCCCAGGGGTTGGTGAACCCTCCTTTGAGAATCATTGTTATAAACCATTCAAAAAGGCGCGTGACTAAAGGGAGAGTTACACCATCCAAAGATTTCGAAAAACATTATACACAAAGACAACATTCATCCCGGTCCCAAGAAATCTCCACATTTGGATATTTTGCACACTTCCAAAAGAATAAAAGATTAAGTGTTCATTTATGGGTTGAAAAGATTTCCATTCTTCTTAAACTAAATAAACCATGAAAACACTATTAGATCATCTTAAATTATGTTTTAACAAAGCTCAAAACAAGGGTGTTTTTTCTGAGTTCATTGAAAGACTTTGTGTATGTCAATCACAACATGATATTTCTTGATTACACACCTGTTGTTTGGTATTTTTATTCAATTCTCAAGATACGTTCCCCTTGATGAAAAGTCCTTGCTGTGTATGAAAACATATGTAATAGGTACAGTAAATTAACTTTATTGTATTATCAATGAAATAATGCTTAAACGCAACACAAATAATGTAAGTGGTGTGGAATCATGGGAGTTGTTTGCCTTTATTGTTAAACAACAACTATTGTTCATGAAAATCCGTCTACATGACTCAGGCAGAAATGTTAACGGACGAGATAAGCCAGCAAACACTGATGTCAGGTAGACGTTCAGACCCATTTCTGTACGTCTGTTGGACGTGCAGAACAGGTTAAATATCTGAGTTTTGGACAAGGACTCTTCTTGGATGTCCGTGGACGTGCAAGAAAAGCTTAATATCTTGAAAAACACTTGAATCACAAGAAATCGACCTTTTGGTGTCTGTAATTGATAAAAAGACGTCTAAAAATGTTGTCGCAAAGACTTTTGTCGTTGAGTTGACATCTTTCGGACATATGTTTGCATCAGGGGAAATGTTTTAAAGTTTTATTTACGTTAATTTTAGTGACATTTGCTGACTACCTTCCTCACGTTTTGACTCTTTCATACAAGTTAAAGGAACAAGTGACCAAAAGAAATGCACAATTTTCTTGAATAAAATTACGAATTTCTCTGTGCTTGAACAATGTTGGAAACCTTTGGGATAATGTAAGTAGGCCTACACAACTCAACAAAACATTAAACAAAGGTCTAGTCATTTTGTAGACTTTTTAATGCAGGATTTTACATATTATATCTTTAAAAGAGAGCGTCTTTGAGTTTTCATGTGACTGTTTTGGGTCATCCATGAGCTCAGGCAGCACTAGTTCTCACACATTTTAAAATTATATTTGACTTTTCTGTTTGAGTTGACAGCAAAACATGAATGAAACAAAAAACAAGAACATGTCATCTAAAATTGGGAGAACTGGAAGAAAATTAGAACAAACCAAGAGAAAGATGTGAGAGAACACATGTAAAAAATTGATACAAAAAAGAAAAAAGGAAAAAAAATACTCTTTCCTTCTTGCATAATCAAAATAAAAGGAAAAATGTCCGGTCTTGAAATGCACTTGAAGTAATCAATGACATCAACAGTATCTGTGAAAATAGTTTCAGTCAGTGACATAAAACACTGAACAATCGTGGCACCGAAACAAAACATCCAGCTGGTGCATGACGGAAGTATCCTTTCCAAACCAATGTGACAGCGTGACACAAACATTTAACCAGATTGGCACCAAAACACAAACACTTTGCGTCCACGCTCCAAACTTTCCACAGAGCATCAGAAGCTTGCTGCAAATATGTTGAATGACTGTGTGAGTCTATAGACAAGAATCCACAAATATGTAATCCTCAGTCCCAGAATTTGGCGTCAATGCTCTATATACCATTATAATATTATACTGTGTGTTCTTATATGATTACAGTAACCCTCGAGTAACCCCTTTTTTAATCATAGTGCAGTCGCAGCTCGGGCAGACGGGCACAGCCAGCCTGCGTCTGTCCCCGTCTCGTCTCCGCTCTGTTTATTCAAGCTAGGACCTCTGCCACCTGGTAATGTTTTCCCTCTTCAGTGAGGTAATGAGGATACTCTGCCATGTTCTCTGCTGTTGGATGCTTTTAGTCACGGCGGATGAGAGACAGACGGACAGAAAGAAAGAGAGAGAGTGAGTAATAATCCCTTAGCTCCCTCTAGTGCTTCCACGAAGACAGTTAACACGTGGGAATGACAAATAACTGTCCACATGCACAAACGCGCCCAAAAAGAAATGTGCTCGAGGAAGGTTTTCTGACCTTTTAAACTCGCAGTCTAGCAATTGTTCCTGCCCACAGCTGTCGACGACAAAAGGGTCAGAGATCAGAGTGAGTCTGCTTGTGTTGTGAGTCGCTCGGAGGCACGCAGACAGTCATCTCTCAGGCCGAACTCTGTGCAAACTAAACTGAAATGAGAGCATATAAATAAATGACTAGACAACAGCAACACAGCTTTACCTCATGTGTTAGTCACTCTACTCTGCACTTTCTACTCAGTTCTCAAAAAAAGAAAAGAAAAAAAAACACAGCCTCACCCTGTTGGCCCAGGTTCAGGCTTCAACGCCGGGTCCTCCAGTCTAGTCTACGATACGTTCTCATTATTCAAATGGCTCGTGTATCCCCTCCTATGTCGCAGCAAAAACATCTGCTTTGTAATTTTGGTCGGGTGCTTGACATGAAGCCATTTGTCTCCCTCTAACTGAGCTGTGGATGACAGATAGAGCAGAACTGGATCATTTATTTAGTTATGTTTGGGATGAACGTGCGTTTTAAGGACTGCCAAGCTTTTGGGGTTTTTTTTAAAACTGTGGTTGCTGAGAAAGCGTAGCTCGAATAGCAATGCTTTAAATAGCAGGGTAAATCCTTCATAATTAGATTCAATAAATAGAAAGAAATGCAGTAGGAGAACTCCTGCAGCACAAATATGCAAAATACACGTTGGATTTTTTTGTAAAAGTAGAAAGGAAAAATGTAGATAGCTGAAGGATCGTTGCACCTCTTCACCAGGTTCATTTAAAGGAACAGCAGCTGCTTTTACATGGACCCAAATATCCCACTAATAATCAGAATAAATGCCCAATCTGAATATAAATGCCTCGTGTAAACAGCTCAGTTGGAAGAGACTGATCTGATCTGATCTGAAGGAATTTTAATCCGATCGAGAGGGGCGATGTAAACCTTTGATATTCAGATCAATAGGGAAACATTTACCATGTAAACGCTTACTGCGATCGCTTCTCTCTGGTTGGATTAAATAATTCTTCTCTGTGCAGGCTCGCGTGGGGGTAACATCACAGGTGACGCCGCTCCCAGGAGACACAAAAACATGGTCCCGAAACAAACCTGGTCTGTAGCCGATACAAGTTATTTTATTGGAGGTCTTAAAGGAGTTCAAAATGAATAAATATGAAAATGTATAAAAAATAACAAGTTATTCAATCAAGAGTTTGAAAAGATGAACAAAGCCACCATAACAACTTAATTAACAAAAACACACTGCTAGGAGCCCCAAACGTGAGTTATTATTATAGGCACAGCAAACGTTTTCACACAGGAGTGTGCTGAGGCTCGGTGGAAACAAGCGATTTAAGGAGAGGAAAGACCTGCGCTCCTAAACTTTCAGTTCCAAAGAGCTGATTTATGTGTGTGTGCATGTGTGTGTGTGTATGTGAGTATGTGTGGGTGGGTGGTTTAGGACTTCGTGACTCCCTAATGGCTGTCAGGGTGATGTACAGCTGGAACAGATAGTCCCTGATCATGCGGAGGAAGCCTGTGCACGTGCGTGTTTGTTTCAGCGTGGAGGGAGAGCTCGAACCAGCAGATGGTGCTCTTGATTTATCCTTGAAGATCTGCCTCTTTCTCACACTCACACACACACACACATACACACACACACTGTCTTGTCCTATGGGGTCCAGACGGTGTGAGGGACAGCCACTCATCCCGGGCAGATGATTGAGATTGTTGAAATTGTCTCCTTGAAACTGGCAGCCGCGGTCTCCTCAGCACCGCCGGGCTGAAGTCACGAGTCATGCTCCGGGCTCCGACTGCTTGCTCAGCTAATGTGAATTTGGCAGACTGCAGTAAAATACAATACGAGGGCAGAACCATAAAGCAATCAGTGTTCTCCAGCTATCCATTTCAAGCCTCCCCACTCTGCTGGTCACTCCGGTGTGATGTGGGCAATCCACAAACAATTTCCCGTAAAGCTGAGCCGTCAAAATTGTGCTCTTGAAATTAAAGTAGAGTCATCCAGACGTTTGCATAACTGTTCATGGATGAAATATGGCGTGTTTACACTGAACAATTAGCTTCCTGGGATTTAAGTAGGTCACTTCTTTTGGATGTGCAGCGTGAATGCAAATGCATCCAATTCTACCTTCCTAAAGCCTTGGCCTCCCCCTCAAGTGACTTGCTTCTTTGCCAAGGTAATCCACAGTATGGATCTGCATGGAGAGGCTTTACATACAAATTGACGGGGAGGAGGGAGGGAGAAGAGCCGCGGGGCCGACTTAAGATACACAAGAGTATAGTTGGTACATTGTAGATGGATAGAAGAAAATTGCACTTCACAACACCGGGCGAGGGCAAGATGGCTGCCGGTGCTGGCACATTTGTGAACGAGTGTGTTTAGAGCTACTCGAGGTAGATTACTCCAGAGTGGGTATTAGGCAGCGAGCAACTGCTGGAGAGAGTTAAGACACAAAGGCCTGCTGGGCATCCAGGCAGAGATCCATCCCTTTGCCTCTCAGAGTTGACTCATACTCACTATGTGGGCAACGCTACGTGCATGTACACACACACGCACACACAAACACACAGATACGCACAGTCGGCTTAAAACGGATGACAGACAGAGGAAGCTGCCAGTATAAAAGAAGTACTACAAATATCTCTCGATTCATGAAATTGAGAATCTCTCCCAAGACTTTATGTTTTAATCCTTAAATGACGACAGCTACATTGATTACGCCGGTTCACCAACAGGCCAGTAACATTTCACCGACATTACTGCGGTGTCTTTCCCGCTGCACATCAGGGTCGGATGATACACAGCAATTATCGTATTTGTACAATCATTTTGCCCCCTGTACAAAGTACGATCAATAATTCCAAAAAATCAATAATGTACAATAATTTCACCATTTTGTGATGCTCACATTAGTAGTTGGTTTTTATCTACGCTGCCTGTTCTACGTTAGCAAATCATGCTTTGTGTAGGCTGTGATGATGAACGTGATTCGTGAGCAGGGCGACTCGAAGGTGGAGTTTGAAATTTCTCACTAAGGTGTTCTGTGTAATGGTGGGCTATTGCGAAAATTGTGAGCCTGATAGCCCCCTCCAGGCGTCATGGCTGCATTAGCTTGCTTTAAAAAAAAAAAAAAACATTGTGGATACATTAGGCAGGTCAGACATTTACGCCCTTTTACGGGCGCCCTGTGGTTATGACTGGCATTTGATAATTTTCCCCAAAATACAATGAGTTTAAGCCTCTGATAAGATATTTTAACATCTGCTGCACATTCACACTCATATTCTTTTGCTAATTTCTGCACAAAACTGGACACATGTCTTACGTCATATCAAACATTATGCCACTGGAAATGTTAAATCGTCGTAAAAAAAAACCAAAAGCTTGGTAAAAACCAAGTCGCAGTCCCGTGCTACAGCTAATTAATGCTTATCAGACTGCAGCTAAAGTCACATCACATTCACCTAATATGTTTATTACCTGACTTTCATATTGGGAGATAGAGGGGATGGTGGTGGAGTCATGTGTGACAAGGCTGCAAAACCAGTGACTGCAGTTGGAGGCTGTGTTTCAACATTTGTAAGCGTGACAAGACTGGATATTCTTAGGGAGACCTTGAGACATCCGTGTTTGAGGCAACCATTACAGGTATTTTAAGCCAAACCATGATGATATCCTAACAGTAAGTGTTTTTTGTGCCTAAACCTAACCAGAGCATACAGTAAAATTGTCACAATATAGGATTGAAAACTGAACCTAAACAATGGTAACCTTGCAACATAAAGAAACAAAACATATCAGCTCTCTCTGCGGTCCTGCAGAAACGTTCTTTGCTGCCTTTTATTCTGGCGATCTGGTTGCTTCACTTCGAGCTTTTGAGGTGTGGCGCGTTATGCAAGCTGCAAGGTTCACTGCTGAATCACCGCCATCACTCCCAGAAGTGATTGGCATCTCTTTTAATACATGGATTACCACTAGACAACAGCTTAATCCAAGTCATGAATGTGTCTGCGTCGGTAATGTTTGCAAACAGTGCAGCAATATTCTCATCTGTGACAAACAAACTACCGACTTGTCATCATTATGACCAATGTTCAGCTATGAATGTGAATTTGGCTCAGATTTATTTGAGGATTTGGATATTTGACGCCAAGAACATGTTGTACCCTAATAAGGACTCTCACACTTTGGGCACACACACACACACACACACACACACACACACACACACACAGCACGGAGGAGTGGGCTCTTTATTGGTACTTACGTCAGGGTGGAAAGAACATTTTCTTGCCCATATTCCTGTCTGAGGTTAACGGGCAACATCCGTCTCTTCCTCGCTCGCTCTCTCCCTCCCACATTCTCACTCTCCCAACTCCCTCATCTTAATTTCTCGCTCTTACCCTGCCCACCTCTCTCTCTGTCTGCCTTCACCACATATTTATTTCCCTGTGTAGGACAGCCGTGCTGCGAGCACTGGCCTTCAGGGACCCTTTCCGCGCTGCTGAAGTGCGCAGCGGCTGCAGATTGTAACCTTACGTGCCCCGGCAAGTGAGTCATGCGAGGTAAAGAAGGAGCTGCGTGTTATTTGTTAGAGGGAGACAGTTGGGTATTGAAGAAAGAGCCGGGCCACAGAGTGTGTTCCCCTTCATAATGCCCTAATCAACTTAACCACTGACACTCACTCACAGCACTATGGCGTCCAGTCCCACAGGGAGAACATTAGGGCCCAGCTCAGGAGCAGATATCGATTCTGCACTGTGGGGTTTTATCTACGAACACGTCATACAGTGGTTTGAGAAGAAAAGCTGCTCCGCTGTCATCAGTATTATCTCCATCAATCAATCGATAATTGTAAAGACGAATCACAAGTGTCCTGATTTATTAAGATGGATGACGTCTGTTATTTATTGCTCTTCCTTGTTTGTTGGAATTCTGTCAATTAGATACAGAACTCAATAAACATGAGAGCTATTTTGGTTTCTGCTGATATCTTACCATTGATTTCCCTGCAGTACACTCTCATAACAGGCCATAAAAGAATGAATAATCACCAACAATAACCCAGACAGTTTCTGTGCTGCCACATGTTCTGATTTGTATTTCTACTACTTTATATTCGCAATAACATATTTTGGCCACTTACAGGCAGCAGAAACACCAACATATTATCACCTTATAATGTTGATATGGTGATGTTTACACATCCAGCAGATACAAAGCAAATATTAGCATTTATATGGACCATGTTTCATTTGATAAAAGTTCAATTTTCACTCTCTTTTAGCTCCATTTTTGGTCGCCTCCACTCCTGAGGGGAATATCTAGCTATTTGGCTGCTAAATGCTCCACTATATTCAGTTAGCTTGTCGCTAACTCAATCTTTTTTGCTCAAGTGGTGAGAGACTGCATTGATGAGAGCTGTGAGACTGAACCAAGACAGTAAACACTATTAAAGTCTGAAGAGCGGAGGGGGACTGCACCTTCGGGTGATAATTCCCTGCAAATCATCACAAGCTATTACATCACTATTAGTAACTTGGTCCATTGTTTGTATAAAAATACTGATAAGTGCAGCTTGAAATTCAAACTCAGAAATTTTTGATTTACAGTATTGATGAGGTAATTATACAAAATTTTCTTTTTTTCCTATAACTGAAAACACAAGCTTTTCTCAGAGGAAAATAAGGTCCCCAGAACATTGTTTGAATCAAATAGGTGGCAGGGTCCGCCAGATATAAACAAAGTAAAACAGTATGAAATTGAGTTTGTTAATACAGTTTATTTGGTCATGAAAAACAAAGTGTTTTCTTATAAAGTTTGATTAGGTATGAATAAAAAAATCAGCCAAAGAAGATCTTCCTCAAAACTACATAGTGCACCTTTAATTGATTATATTTTTAGATTCAGTGTAGTTTAAAGTGAGACTTTAAATGTTGCTGAACAGCAGCAGCTAGCTACACGTGACAATGGTGGGATAATGGTTAAGAAGAAAAAAAACAGAAGAAGTTGAGGTAGAAAACAAACATGAAGTCATTCAACTGGCAATGTCAGTTACACGGCAACACTGATCTAAAATTCTCTAGCATTAGCTAAAAATTAGCTTCAGTTATCTACTGGTCTTATCAGACAGAGAAAGGCTGCAACAGCAAAACCCCAATGGTGTGTTTCATTGTTGATATATTTAACTTTTCTTTTCTAAGACCAATATGTTATTTAATTCTTTGGAAGTTATATAATCTTACTCTAAATGCTGTTTTAGCGCTGAATGTTTTCATTATGTAAAGCTCTTTGAATTGACTGTTAAAAAGATGCTAAACTGGCCTCCACAGTCACTGGGCAGACTTTGAAGTCATGTCATCTGGATGAGATGACACCCTTAAATACACCGATCAGGCAGAACATTATGGCCACCTGCCTAATATTGTGAAGGTTGCCCTTGTGCAGCCAAAACAGCTCCGACCTGTCAACACATGGACTCAAGACCTCTGAGGGTGTCCTGTGGTGTCTGGCACCAGGGCATTTTATAGTGGATCCTCTGGGTCCTGTATGTTGGGGGGTGGGGCCTCCATGGATCAGACCTGCTCCAGCACGTCTTACAGATGCTCGATCAGATTGGGATCTGGGGAATTTGGAGGCCTGGTCGACACCTTGGGCCCTTTATTGTGTTTCCTCGAGCTGTTCCTGAGCAGTGTTTGCGGTGTGTCAGGGCACATTGTCCTGCTGGGGGGCCACTGCCATCGGGTAGTGCTGTTGTGATGAGGGGGGTACTTGGTCCACAACAGTGTTTGGATGGGTGGTGCATGTCAAGTGGCATTCAAATGAATGCCAGCACCCAAGGTTTCCCAGCAGAACATCGCATTGTGATGAGATGATCAATGTTATTCACGTCACCTGTCAGTGGTTTTAATGTTGTGGCTGATCGGTGTAGTTTAATGAAATTAAATAATGAGAGGTCATGTTTTCTGTTAATCTCTCCACATGGTTTTCACTTGAACCCAGGGGGAAAGAAATTAAGAAATTGAAAATTCCCTCCTCCTCCCTCCACATGACCTTAAACTGTGTAATTCTGCCTGCTAGACTGCAGTACTGACACTCTGCCAGCAGGTGGCACAGCACAGTCTTGGTGTTCTGAGTGAATCTGCTCTGACTGCTTGGCTTTAGGCAGCATGACCACAGGAAAATAGACCTGACTTCACACTCCTCAGTACACTGCGAGCATGACGGCGCTCCATTACTCAGCTTATAGCCCCACACACACACACACACACACACACACACTCACACACACAAAGATGCCAAAGACGTTAAGAGCTTCTTTGTTTTTTATTTTTAATAGAAAAAAAGTATTCAAAATAATACAACAGGAAGTATCCAGTAAAGATGACAACAAAAGATGTGATCAGGTCTGTGTCTACATGGCGACCACGCATCCTCCACTTGAGCTCAGCCCAGTCTACTGCTTCAGTGCCCGTGTCTGTGTGTGTGTGTCTGTCTGTCTGTGTGTGTGTGTGTGTGTGTGTGTGTGTGTGTGTGTGTGTGCGAACACTGAACCAAAGCAGAAATAGAGCTTCACAGAAACCTCTGATTGATGCACATGATGGTCTGCTGGTGAAATGAAAGGGATACAATAGTGTGTTTGTGTGGTTTTTTTATGTACACGCTGAGTGTTTGGGAATGAGTGTGTTAACCGTATGTACAATAAAAGACTCCATGTATGTACAGTATGTGTGTGTGTCAGCTAGGATCTGCAGTGGTGGTGTATGAAGGAGGATGTATGGGGTTGAGACACAGACGCTCTGAACTAACGCAGCTTCCGTCTGCCAGCTGCGGTGACGCGGACGATAATGACATTGATGATTGATGACGATACACTACGAACGAAGCCAAGAGTAAAACCGAAGAAATGAACATCAGAAAAGGGGAGAAAATAACTGGACAAGTGGCTGAGGAACAGAATTTAAAAAATAAAAATAAAATAAAGGTCCTTGACTTCAGAAGGCAGGAGGAGTTTAGAGTTTCTAAATCACCAGCTCGCTCCCTACTCTCTCTTATTAAAATATCACAAATCTCGCACTCTTTCTTCTCCATATTCCCTCACCCGCCCTCACCCATTCCCTTAGTCCCTTCATGGCTGTAGGTAGGCCTGGTGGCGTTACGTAACTCCTCTGCCTTCACTGTCGTTTCCACCCCGGGCTTCCCTTCTTCTTCTTCGCTTCTTCTTCATTCGTCTTTCAGTTCTCCACACGCATCCACCAAGATGTCCTCCATTGTTGAGCTCCTTTTTGTCCAATCACAGGGGTTAGATATTCAGGAGGTACGGACTGACAGATACGGACGGACAGATGGGAGAGACGGGGAGCTGCTTGAGGAAATTACTCTGCTTGACCCGAATGTGGCGAGTCCTTTTTTCTCCTTCCGTGGCGACATGTGCCCGTCCGTCGTCGCGTCCTCCTCCATCTCTCCCTCCTTTCATCTGTCTGTCCCATCATCGCTCCGCCACCTCCATCTGTCCAGTCAGGGGCCGGAAGGGGTGAGGCGCTAAGAGAAGAGGGCTGTAGTCTCTGAAGAAAGTGTTCTTTATCCCATTCTCTCTGTCTCTCTTTCTCTTTCTCCCATGTATCCTCCACTCTTACACTTTTTGATTAAAATACTATCTTTGCCATACGTTCATAAACACACACATGCTCATCCCAACACGCACAGTGTCCCGTCACATGGTGAAACACTGATTCAACTGTCTTTTCTCTCAGGCACACATGAGCACACACGTACGCATTTACACCCAAACACACACACGTTGTGAGGCTCCCTGCGGGGGTGAATCTCGGGGGGGCCTCTGTGCTATGTCCCGTCTTCCTCCTCCCCCTCTGAACAGTAGTCTCGCCCCTGCAAGGAAAGGGATTAGAGAGAAAATGAGATCTGCTGCGTGATTTAATGTTCTTTTTTCTACTCCAATTTGTTCCAGTTAAGCATACTCGGTAATAACCCACTTTAACCGACTCTGAACTGTCTGCCTGCAGAATAAACCCCCACGCACCTGTTACTCCAGCCACGTTTAAACTCGTTTTTTTTTTTCCCAGGTACTGACAAAGAAAGCGGATGAAGCTGTAAAGTGCTGACAGGTGGGCAGTTATGTTGCTTTGTTTCTCGCATCATGATGAGGAGCTAACTCACTTGCCTTCCCATTTCCTCTCCGGAGCGTGCCTAACAGCTCGTCTAATGCTACACTCTGTGCGTCTTTAAATAAAGTTTTAAAACGCAGGCTGCCTCAGCAGTGCGCCGCAAATAAATCAGTGGTGGGAGGCAACAAAGTGCATTTATGAAAGTAGAGTTGCAAAGTACGACTCTGATGTACTTAACTGCTGTATTTCTATTTCATGCTACTTTAGGTATTTAGCAAGTGTATCAGCAAGTGTTTGGATGATTGATAGTTTAACTAAAAATCTTTTCTTTTCTGTGGGTTGTGTGATAAAGTGAGTGAACTGCTTGTTGTGATAGAAACAAGCTTGTTTGTGAAAAATAGTTTTTCAGTATTTTGGGATATTTTGTCAACCAAAACCAAACGATTACTAAAGGTGCAATATTTAAGAATTTTGGGTGAAAACATTTAAAACTTTATTAAAATCATCATCTGAATGTGAATGGATAACAGATTTTTAATGTTATGATGTCTATGTATTGAATTGCAGATCATGTTTAGTATGGGTGGCCAGCTAGCCCCGGTCGGTCCCAGTCCAGAGCTCCTGGGCCGGCATTGACCAACACTCTATAGGTGCACTGAGTTCCCAGTCCGAGCTGCTAGCTGCACAGCTAAGCAAGCTAATTGCTAACGGCAGCTACACAAAGCAACAGTTGGTGCTGCCCCCATTTGTTCTGAGTGTGAATTCAAATACAAATGCAAATAAACATTTAATTTAGTCAGAAATAAATGTTAGTAGCAGCAATATTCAGATCAAAATAGTCAGTGCATCAAAATGTATAATATTTCTTTTAAGTCTTAAGAGACAGTCAACATTAGTTCCATCTCAACCAGCTAAAACATTTAGCTGCTTACACCTTCATGTGTCTGTAACAATGATCCAATAATGCACAGCAATGTGAAACAGGACGTTACTTTTGATGCTTTAAACCTGCATTTACTATTCATTAATCTTATATCACATTTTAGTTGAAAATGTCAAAAAAAATTACCCAAAAAATATTAATGGAATGTGAATAAATAACAGTTTTGACATTATGACGTCTACGTCATATGTTGCAGTGATGTCTGTGGACGTTAGCATGCTAACAAGCTAGCTCGGACCTGTCCCAGTTCACAGCAAAACCAACGCGCCTCTGGTGCCCGAGCTCCCAGAGCTTACTAGTTAAGGGCAGCTACAGTTAGCAGCTAAAGTTAGCAGCTACAGTTAACAGCTACAGTTAGCAGTTACAGTTAGCAGTTACTCTGGTGATGTGCTGCCCTCTATATGTTTTTTTTTGTTTTTTTTTGACATATTGCACCTTTAAGCAAAATCTGGGCCTGCAGGACTGCTGTGTGTTTCTATCCTGACATTCACTGAAGTTACAGAGCCCTTATATTCTCCCACCTCTGCTGAAAACACACCGACAGGGCAGAAAAATGAAATGTATCAAATACCAAAGCTGAATCCAGCCATTACTCACTGTCGCTCCACTTTGCAACCTCATCTATAGTCAGAAACAAGCGGTGTAATTCAAGTGGCAGCCTGGAAAGGAGTAAGTGCTCATCATCACTGCGGCGATGACCTGTTCCTCCCCCTCACACATGTGGAGCGCAGCGCTGAGCTGCTAAGCGGAATGACAATGGGGACTAATGGATGTTGTTGTACAGTCTGTCTCTTTAAATGCTAAGACCCAGCTGCTTCTTTAAAGGCTGCGAGACCCATTCTTTGCCCCTCAAACACACACATACCCCCACACACACACGCGCGCACACACACGCCCCCTCCTCACCTTCTCAATCTTCTCATCCAGCATCCTGAAGAATTCCTGCTGGCTCTCTGACGTGTGAATACTGAGAGGGGGGAGAGGAAGTTGGAGAGAGGAGGAGAGGGGAGGCAACAAATACATCATGAGAATTTTCCATTACAACCCCCACACAGCACAAACACACCAGTACACACATACACACACACACAATCCTCAGTGCAGTGTGAGAAATCCATGGACTCGAGGCTGCGGAGAAATTTAAATAATTATTTTAGAAAGTATTAACCTCGTCGCTCATCTGAGGGAGAAATACTCCGCAGCCGCTAACAACCAACACGTATACATACACAAAGTCCGCAGAGGTTGGCCAAGAGGCAGCGTTACAAAAACCAGACACAACGTATCACTTACTGCACACATCGTAATGTCAACACGCTGATTCTAAGTCACATATAATGGACGCCGGACGCAGCGGTGTATTAAAGGGTCAGTTCACTTCACAATCACAACAAGCTGTATCCGTTTTCATTAGATCCACTTGCCATGGTGATACTCCCACAGTGAGCTGGCAAAACAATCTCACCACAAAGTCCATTAGTCGCAGCTCTGGAGGCTTCGGTTGTATTGTTAGCAGAGGAGCTCTGACGAGCTCTAATTGAATTTTAAATGTTCAGATTTCCATTTTTATGAGTATTTTAACGACAGTCCGGCTTGATGCTTGAGATTGCGAAGTTCATTCTCAACCTTGGGAATTGCTGTTGTTCACAGTGAGGTTTGTGGATTATAACTGGAACTTTTATCTCAAGAGACACATGTTGCTGCTGAAAATCTTTCAATGCTGTGAGCACCGCAAATTCAAAGCAGTCCACCTTCATTTTCTGGGATTAGGACGGTCAGATTTTTACTGATTATTGTGGTCAAACGACGTTATCAAAAAGAAATATATAGTGATCAAATATATGTTGTGTGTGTTTTGTCTCTTTTTATGGCGAATAAATGACCCTCAAAATATGAGCGTAGGGAGGTGGAGAGAGTCTGTAACCACAACTGAAACAGTGAAAGTGTACAAAAAGAACGATTACTATCAACTACTCACTTACTAATGCAAAGGCAACCAGATGGAGCCATAAACAAAAGTTGCACGAGGCAGAACATCTTTGTGTATTAATAAACACAATATCAACATTTTAGTTTTTAATATCACTTGTATATTGCGATACCGACAGCCCCACCTGGGATAAAGACAGAAAGAGGCAAACGTCAAATGCAACTGCAACGATTAGTCAATCGATTAGTAGATTGAAAGAAAATTAGTCGCCAACTATTTTTCTAATTGATAAATTGTTTAAATCATTTCCAAGCAAAAATGTCAAAGATTTACTGGTACAACCGTCTTAAATGTAAGGATTTGCTAAGTAAGTTATTAGTTTTATATTTTGTGGTCATTTTGCCTTTATCACAGAAAGGGGTCTCATGATATTCACGAGAACAGTGATACTAAAAAGTGACATATTGATATTGTGTTAACAATACACATAATTACATCATGTGAACAGTCCAGTGAAGATGTTTCGGCCTTGTGCATCTTTTGTTTAACAGTTCATCTGGTTAACTTTTCACTAGTGACTGAGTAGGTGATAGTACTTCTGGTCACAGGCTCGTGTTTTGAGTGAACACAGTGAACAAGTCAAAGTTGGATTTGATTGCTGCCATTTTCTTTTTCCAATTTCTACAGGCGTTGTGATGATATTGTTATCATGACTTAGTTTGGCCACGATAATCATGTAGGGAAAGTCTGTTATCACCACATGCAGCAAAGGGCCCGCGGTCAAGACTCTAACCTGGGCGGCTGCCAAGGAATCAGCCACCATGGAGCCATTTTATAGACTTAACAAATAATCGATACATCATGGAAATAATCAGCAGATTAATCAATAAAGTAGCCTTAATGTCAAAACTTGGTCAGATAAATACCAAACTAATGTTCGGCTCCTGCTGGAGCTAAGTGAGAAGAAGTGTTTTTATTTTATAATTTAGGTGAACTGACCCTTTAACAATATTTGTGAGCCGAAGTTTTAAGACTTCTCCATAACACATAAAATCACATATTCTTATGCAATATACACCAGATATTTACAGTATGCAGACTTACTTCGACTTGATGTTTGCTGCAGCGACCTCTTTCTGCGGTTTGCCCCTGTGCTGCACATTACTCTTCTCCTGAGAAGACACACACACACACACACACACACACACGCACACACGCACCCCATTAGTCTTCATTATCAGCTGATAAAACAGGCAAAAAACAAACAGCTCGTATCAGCAAACAGCCGCGCCACCGAGAGCACACATCAACCCCGCAATATTGAATTAAGTCCTCGCCCAGCTGCCACTGCTCGACATCCACAGGACATCAGGCGCAGTCATAATGTACGTGAATAAAACTGTTGCATCAACTCTGATGAAGGCTGGTCATCTCGCATGAGCTGCAGCTTCCATGTTTTTGGCCACAGTTTCCTGCTGGAGTAAAAAAAAAAAACCTTGCAGCAACCGAAAATACTGTAAAAGCTGCGTCGTTCACCTCTCACTCTGCGTGTGCGTGAATTCCTCTTTGACTGTAAACACCTACAGTAATGACAAGTGGGTGGTAGGAAACGAACGCTGGTCTGACCACATGCAGTGACTGTACTGGCTACGTAAAAAAAATGTGGTTCGGGTCTTCCAATAACATTCCATACGTCCCGTTTTAAAACAACACAACAGCCACTTAAACAATTTATGCAGCTCAGAAGAATGTCGAGACCTTTGCAGCGAGTCGAGCTGTGTTTGTTGCATCCGAGAGATAACAGGGAACCACAAAGCTGCTGACACTGTTCGAAAGAGATTCATCCAAGCAGCCTTTATCAGACTCCTTTGTTTAAAAATCTCTGACTTCTCTTGAGCTTTTGCTGTGGCTTCGACGTTTCAGAGTGTAAGAGGTGTTTCCCCCCTTTGAGCTGCGCGGATATAAAATTAGTGGCAGCGTGAGACTACTTCTGTTTTTTAATCAGGATTTATAGCTACATGGGTTATTGTTTGAGAACGCCAGGCAGGCTGACCTGATTTACTGAGCAAGCACACGGGCTTTCGCTTCACACTAACACACTTTATAGCCATTGAGTGTGTTCAGTAGGACGTAGTATGTGCTACCTTTTTTGAAATGTGCAGTTGCTTATGCGAAAACAGAATTATTTCCTAGATGAAAATATAGCATTTCTTTTCCTGTTTAAGACAACAGGTTTTGCAAGGAGGGCGTCAAACCACCCATTCGATCAGCCTCCACATTCCACACACGCCGGCATGTTGTTTCTACCTGCGTGTGTGTGTGTGTTTTTGCACACGAGCCCAGAGACAATAACTGTGTACGTGCGAGGCTGACGGAGCTGCCTTCGGACACAATCGCGAGCCTGTTCGCATGAGCTGATAAACTGTCAGGGAAAAGGTCTGAGTCTGATGACGGGCTGTCAGCGGATGGGTCGGGGTGTGTGTGTGTGTGTGTGTGTGTGTGTCTCTCACCAGGTTCTCCTGGTTGCGTGCGTTCACCCGGTTTTCTTCCCCCCTCATGTACTTCACCTCCTCCACTCCCTTCATCTTGTATTCATCTGGAGGGGAGAGAGAGAGAGAGAGAGGCATGATTAAAGGAGGGAGAAAGAGGCGACATGAAGGAACACTGACCCGGTTCCTTTCATTCATCGTGCTCGATATGATCCGAAAAGCTGAAATAATTGACCTATCGTCGTCACTGTACTCTCACTGCATTATGTCACCATTACCGATGACCGGACCATCGATTTTAGTTATAATTCGCCCGAGGTAATCTGATAACGACAACCTGATACAGTGTGTTAGAGAGCGAACATGACAGCTGAGGTTCAGACAGGAGGACACGAGGCGTCTCCTTTCCATTTTAGCCACAGCAGCTCGTCTGAGGAGAGAGAGAGGAGTGAGGAAAAAAAGAAAGGGGGAGCAGATAAGGAGAAGGACGCTGGAGGGGATTAAAGATCAGCTGAACAGCTTCTAGACTACATGAACAGCTTAGACAGTTAAGACAGTTAAGACAAGCTCAGCGGCGAGAACGGTGACACTTCCGTAAAAAAAACTGCGCGGCGCCGCCGCCACCACGGCCCGCACGGCACCTCACTGCTTAAGAGTAGAGAGCGAGGCAGTAAACTGGACTGTCCATCACTCATTTCAATACAGTGATTAGAATAAATGCATAACCAGTGACATGTAACCAGAAATTAAATGAATTGTCACACTTTTTAAAACACACAGTTACAAAGTGCTTCACATTCAAGGTAGGCGGGGACATGGGAAGTCAGTCAGGGTTGGGGGTGCTGAGGTCTATGACGTCACAGAAAATGGTGCCCGACATTCATGTTTTTGGTATTACTTTAAATAGCCAGGATAAAATGTATCTAATCGTTATTTACAATCATTTTCAACATTTTGAGAACATTTTACACTACAACTTGAACACCTACATATTAAAAGGTCAAAGCAGCCACATCAGCAACAGTAAACAACAGCAAGGAGATGAAGAGGGTGAGAAATTCCCCGGACTCCCTTATGAAATTGCTCAATTTTGTGAGTTGTTGAGTTTGGAGAAACGTTATAAACTTTGCGAGGCGCCGTTTCTGACAAATTCTTAATTGGTTGGGCCTTCTTGTGAATTCGGCGTACGTTATACCCTCATTTCAGGGCTCTGCACCCCTAGTTTTCGCATCCATGCATATAGGATGAAGTGCACAAGTCGACAGGCACACACAAACACACACGTCATATATTCTAACGTACACATTCATATACAAACACAAGCGTGATGCACAGACAGGCAGACAGACGTAGAATTTTGCTTTAAGCACATAGTAAGTTTAAAAAATGACTCTTTCCTTAATGTAGCATGTATGCTGTAGGTTTTTTGGTTGCATGGGACCATGGGATTTTTTTGACAGCACAATACAGTGCTAGAATTTGTACATTAAAATAAAATGGCAGAAAGAAATTTTGAACACAGTCTTATTGTTTCGGCTAACACTAAAACAGACCTGAACAACCCTCACTGGTGCTTATCAAACACAACAGACCATATCACAATAAATCTGACAGCGATGTCAGACGATATGAAGTGTAAGAACTCCAAATACAGCACCTTTACGTAAGACCAAACCACACCTAACCTTGAGCAGAACACAAGTATGCCAGCATTTCTGCTGACTGCCTGCTTGTTGGACGTTCAACTGATAAAGCAGCCGCTGAGATACACACACACACACACCTCAGCCTTATCTGTTGCACTCCTTGTATTTTGCCCTCACTTTATCAGCTGTCTGTTTAACCATGCTTCTGTCCGTCTGTGCCACTTTGGACCCAGCTGAAGGGTTCACTCCGCCGCTCACAATCCACCTCGCACCTGGATCACCTGTGTGTGTGTGTGTGTGTGTGAGTGTTTGAGTGCGCGTGAGATCACCTGTGTTTCTACCTCTCACACGTGCTCCGTCACTGAAATCACTTCAAAGGCAGCGAGAGGAGAGAGAGAGAGAGAGAGAGAGAGAGAGAGAGAGAGAAGGAGGGAAGCTGACAGACTTGCAAGAAAGAGAAGAAACAAATGCCGACTACTTTTCTGCTGTTCTGTTTGTCTCAGGAATGTAAACGAGTCGGAGCGAAGCAGCTCCTGTCTGAACACGCCGACACACACAACCCACACACACACACACACACAAACGGTTTTCTAACACTACACAGGCTCGCCGAGCTAAGATCCGCTCTGTAAACACGCAGCGAGAAAGAGAATTAAGAGCCGTTTCCTCGCCTCTCCTGCATGTTACGGAGGCCATCCACTGAAATTTCGAGCCGTATAAGCTGTAGCTTTAAGGTGAATAGGAGGGGGTAGAATTAGCTGCTGCTGTGGGCGACGTGAATAAATCCAAATGGACATTTTTTTTGAGCAGCAGTTGAGAAAAAAAAAATGTCATTTTATAATTTGGGTGAGCTGCCGGGTTAAACAGGCTGAACGTTCTGCTCCTGTTACAGGATCGTCGCTGAGCTTAATGTGACGGGTATAGATAGATCAAAGTGACCCAGCTTACACCAATCAACACTCATCACATCACAGACTTTGCTTCAATTTAGATGTTAAAGTAAAAAAAAAAAAACTGGTCATGCTGTGTGAGTCACGTGCGTGTGTTCGTCTGTGTGTGTGTGTGTGTGTGTGGCTGTCATTGTCACTAGAAACGACAAGGGTGTTTCGTCACGCCGATCCCGGGCTCGCTTTAGGAGGGAGGGAGGGGAAGATGAAAGGGAAGGGACTATTTTGAGAAGCCGTGATTTTGTGATGCGGACGTCTTTCTCATCTCTGATTAGAGGCCGGAACTCTGCGTTCGCTGACCTGAGGGTACCGATGGTTGTGACGGCGTATGTGTGTGCACAAGGATGTGTGTGTGTGTGTGTGTGCATATTAAGTGTGTTTCTCTTTCAGATAACGCTGTGTGTTTGTATCAGCACGTTTGTCGTTTTATGCAAGTATGCTGTTGGTATGAGTGTGAGTCATTGAAATAGCCGTCTTTGACTGTGTGTGTGTGTGTGTGTGTGTGTGTGTGTGTGAGTGTGTGTGTGCTGTAACAATTCTAGCCAGCCTGCCTGTCCTGTGGCTATGTCACTCTGTCCTTCCTGCTGTGTGTCCTCCCTCTCGGCCACTCTGGCTCCAGGCCATCCCCGGCATGGCCATGACATTTACACCTGAACACTGAGTCTCATCCCTAACACACACACACACACACACACACACACACACACACACACACACACACACACAGACAGGAAGATATATTGAAATACTCTGCTTGATATTCTGTACAGAAATGACTTTAGCTGATGGGGATAAAATGATGAAAAGTGGGAATGAGACTGATCAGAGAAGACATCTTGAAATATTCCATCTGTTACTGGAGTGCCAACGGTAACCGCGGCCACAGGGGAGCCCCTCAGTGACCCACTGAAGACGTCAGACAACAAGCAGCAGCTGCAAAAGAGTTTCAATGAACTGGATTATTTAATTTTGCATCCGATTTTTCTCCATCAGGCCCATAATATTAAAAATGACACATTAGGTACACATGCTGTATAAACAGACTTTAGCCTGCAAGCAGCTGCAGTTACTCATCAGCCTAATGTTGCTGAAATCAGTGATTACTGCACGTTGTAGACTCTGGTTGGAGTTTCCTGATATATTAGGCTGATACTGGCGTCTAATGAAATTCATCACTGAAACGACTTGGTGTCACTGAGAGCGATCTGAGCGAACCGCGTCTGGAATTCATCACATTTTTTTGCCCGAATAAAATTTTAAAATGAATGAAAGGCTGGAACTATTTCTTATAAATATCCAAAAGACAGAGCGGAATCCTGCAGAGATAATGAGGACTGATGTCCGCGCTGTGGTAATGACAGGGCTGAGGATCGAGGATGTGCGGCACGGATTGGCTGTCGCAGCTTTTTGATGGCACATGTGGATGCGTTCAACG
Organism: Lagodon rhomboides; assembly: GCA_039737535.1. Lineage (NCBI taxonomy): Eukaryota > Metazoa > Chordata > Actinopteri > Spariformes > Sparidae > Lagodon > Lagodon rhomboides. The sequence continues at coordinate 12,184,904 of CM077789.1, read as the reverse complement.
AGCCGCAGATGTCACGCAGGCACACAGATCACAAACCAAACTCACAGAAACTATCCTGAGGATGGGCAGACAAACAGTCATCAGATGATTTGGTAGAAGGGGAAACGCTTCCTACGAGACCGGTACGCAGATGCAGAGATGCACTTGATTGGATCTTGAGTTCTAGGAAAGTGAGGGTTGTCACACCTTCTCCATTGTCAAATTTAAGTACTTGAATCAATTTAAATTGCATTTTAAACTTAAATTACTATCCTGTGTGATAAAAACATGTCTGGCATGTGTAGGGCTGCTGCCTAAAACCCTGATGATTCTCAGTGGAGAAGACCCCGAGTCGACTCATGTTTGGTCAGTCGAATCATCGCACTGTTGGTTATTAGCTGCGTCATTGTACACGGAGCAACTCAGGAGCGACAGCATGGCAGGCTGTAAACTTAATAAACCGGCTCTCAAAATAACCACAAAACTAACTGTGACTGCAGTGGAGAAAAACAGAGGGCAACAAGTGCGTCGGTTGATTTTACTTCATCTATCTTCAGCATCGGCTTCTTTAATATAGAAAACGTTCTGGTTTCTTTCCTCCTCTTTGACAGTGAACTGAATATCTTTGGGACAAAATAAGGCATTTGAGGACATCATCCTGGGCTTTGGGAAACGCTGATCGACATTTGAGGACATTTAATAGAACAAACAACTAATCAATTAATCACAGAAAAGAACTGAAAGATGGATTGACGCTGAAAATAACTGTTAGTTGTTAAAAGTCTTTTTTTAAACTTTTCCTTGAAATAAAACTGGTGCACGTTTGGTTCTTGGTTCTGTATCGAGTGCATACGTCCAACCTTTATTTAACCACAGCTTAATTCGCTGGGTATGAGTGTTGTTTTCCAGGAACGCCCTGCTCCCACAGTCACACCTGGAAGCTGCCCAGTACAACCCCAGTTAACCTCGACTGGAGCAGCCTTGTTAAAGGGCACTACAGCAGCGGCGATACTGAGGGATGTGCCGGCGCTGCTCTCTCACTGACCTCGCGCTCCGGGAGCTGTATCACATACGCTGCGTTTGTTGGGAGCAGTTTGGCTTGTCATTTATGTCTTGTGCTCTCCGAGGATGAGATAATTCTCTGAACAAAAAGTTCATTCAAGGATGCAGCGGCTCGCTTTCCACCGTGATAATATTTCCAAGAACTAAGCGCCCACTTAGCGGTCTGATAAAGAAAAGCTCACAGCATGATTGAAGTGCCATCAGTGCTTTGAAGCACTTATAAAAGAAACGGTTTGAGTAATCCCCGATCCCGTTTGTATTCACTTGGAGTAAAACATACCATTGATGCTTTTGCAGGTTCGTACTGTACACACCAACTTTCTCTGTGTCTGACACACGAATTCAGATCAGAAGGACAGACCCTGGAACCGCCTCTAAACAAGCCAAATGCTAAAACAAACAGTGGAATCTGCACGCCACCATGTTGTGCATACATGTTAGTGTGCCGCGTACACAATCATACACACATCCACTATCTCCACTCCCATCTCCTCCGACTGTGATTATTGCCGTCATCAATAGCATGATGTTGTGGCGAGTGTTGCTATTTTCCCCCGTCGTCCTCCAGTGTTTGTGTAATGGAGCTCAGACTTTTCCGGTTATTGTGTGCGAGCGACCCAGAGAGAGTTGGGTGTGGGGGGGTGGGCTGTTGGATGGTGGAGGGGTTAGTGGCCCGAGTCTGACAGAGCAGGCAGCCAGAATATCTAGGACACACACACACACACACACACACACACACACACACGCACGCAAATACACACAATGACAGGCTGACTGACAGTCAATCTGTCGGAGGCGGATCAGTGCGAGCAAGATGAGTACTCCCTGCTTCACTGAACGTACCGATATGAAAACATACACAAATGCACGGACACACGCTGACACACACACGTCTACTGGGGTTGATGTGTGTGTGTGTGTGTGTGTAGGCGGGCCGACCGAACGGGGCCGTCCAATCTTTTCCGCCTTGATCATGAGAAATACACCGGATGCAGCGAGGCAGCCTGACCGGGGTTGGAAAGGGCGACGCGTTAAGTGGGAAAGAATGACTCCACAGTGTGTGACAATGACTGAAACACTGCAGAGAAGTTAGAGGTCTAGACAGGCGATAAGAGAGGATGAAGATGCGATGAAGAAAAAGGGGAGGGTGAATAAAGGATGTTACTTAAGGTTGCGGGGCTTGGGATAAATCTAACCCACGCTATCCAGGTCACTTCGGCCTTCTCAACCCACGCGGACAAGCCACCGCCACTCTGGACTCGCCTTTAACCAACTGACAGCGAGGCTGGGGGTGGGAAGAGGGAGGAAAGAGGAGGGGAGGTGAAAGGACAAAAGGTTCTGACCTAATGTTGTGCCAGAGAAGAGAGGAAAAGAGCTGGGGAGAAGAAACACTGGGAGATGGAGGCAGGAAGAGGAGGGAGAGCGGAGGAGGGGGGTGCCAGAGACCCAAAATAGAGAGAGAGAGAGAAAGAGGAAGGGAAGAACGAGGCCTTGAGCAGGGGAAGGGAAGAGGCGATCTAACAAGAGACAGAGAAGTCTAGGAGAGAGAAAAAAAAAAAGAGAAGAGCGACAGCAACAGCGTCAACACACGTCATTCTCCCTTCCTCTCTCAAGGAAAACGCTTGGCTCGCCCCCATCGCTGCCTCTCGTCTCCTGCCTCGTTCTGTTGCTCCTTAAAAGACGAAGAGGGAAGCGAGACGAGAGAGCGGCGAGATCACAGGAGGGGGGCGGGGGGGGCTGGATGAGGGGAACGGGGGGTTTTGGAGGGTCAGAGAGAGGACCTCCTGTGGATCGTCATCTGCCACGTCCATCCACCCACGTGCAGTCACAGCAGAGTGTTGCTCCTAATTCTTAATCGCTGTTAATCCCTCTGCTGCCCATCATCTCCCTCTTTCTCTGGCTTTCACTTTCATTCCTGTCCCTCGTTGCACAACAGCCTGCCAGCTATTAATAAAGCCCGAGCTGCAGCTGACAATTATACACATTACAGATTAATCTGTTGATTATGTTTTCAATTAATCGATTCTAAAAAAAAAAAAAAAAGCATCAAATTTGGCAGACGCTTTTGTACCAAAATCGACTTATAATGTTTCGGCCAAATAATAGGGAGCAATAGGGAGGATTCAGTGTCTTGCTCAAGGACAGTTTGACAGGAGGAGCCGGGGAACGAGCCACAACCACAGAAAATGTCAGAAATTTGTGAAAAGTGATCATCGCAATTTCACAGAATATGAGGTGACGTCCGAAAGTAAAAAAGAACTTTAAAAAATCATGTTAAAATAATGGAAACAGAGTAGCAGCAAATTCCTGCAGTCAAGACGAAGAGATAATGAATCAATTATTAAAATTGTTGTTGATTTATTGTCTCTCCATCTAATCCAGTCAATGATCCACTGATTAATCCGGTGGTTCACAGCCTTTTTCGACTGAAACCCCTTTAAGCAAAGCAGTGTCTCGGTTTCATAAGTCTGGTTCGTGAGCACTACAACAGCGACGTTTCCTTTTTTCTGTTTCATTTGAATAGTTTTACAGTGAAACTATCAACTCCTACACAATACAAGACAATGATAAGAATGTTTGCCTGTCAAAAAATATGTTTTTTCCTTCTTTTCTTCACCCAGAAATGAAATTTCAGACATTATTCCTCCTCCACACAACATTTCCGGAGCTTCACACCAAAGCAGCGCTCTTCTAAACAACTGTAAAAACAACAAATGAAAAAAAAAAAACAGCCAAGAAAAAACATTAAATGGTTTCATACAACAAGTCTCCAGAAGCCCTGAGATCCTGCTTTTTATGCCCTCGGCAGGCAATTGAGCTCATGCACACACTTCAGACAGGGTACACGCTTTTGGGTGAAATTATCCTTTAAGATGAATCTGAGGGGTTTCTATCCACAAGGTACTCCAGCACCCCAGAGGGTTTCATTTCTGTGATGTTGCTGGGGCACTCAAAAGTGACGGATTAAAGAAGGAATGGTTAGAATTGCAGCCACAGAAGCCAAGATATTCAGTCCTGAAAACACTGGATCCTACATTTCCCATAATGCAACTCAATAGTGTTTTCTCCATCAGAACCCCTCTGCCTCCTGAAGGCCCATTTCCTTCAGACGCAACACAGTTTGTAACACAGAATCAAAAATTATCAATATCAATATCGATAATAATTCATTAAATATAGAACCTGATGACATCACACTGGAAACCAACTTCGTCCAGAGCCACAAAAAACATCGTATTAGTGTTTTAACAGGCTGAGCAGTGACTAGTGATTATTTTCCATATCAAATAATCTGCCAGTTAGTTTAAATTCATTTGATTTCTATTAACAGATTGATCATGTTGTCTATAAAACGTAAAAAATCAAATCAAAAACAGTCCAAAGCCCAAAGAGTCATTTAAGAAGCTGCAACCAGCGATCTGTGTGTGTGTGTGAGTGTGTGTGTGTACACTGACCGGTGAAGAGGTCTCCGTTGCTGTAGGCCTTGCCGCGTCCCTCCTCATCGTTGGGCACGGCCGACACCTGCTTGGCCGAGGTGCAGCCCATGGCCTCACACTCTGACACCTCTCCTCATCGCACTCTCACCTGGACGAGGACAGAGACAAACATCGTAAAAAAAAAAGAACACCGCCGCTGTTTTGTTGTTTTTACGATCTACTTTACAGGCATCGCGTCTCAAATGTGGGCTTCCGTACTGTTTGTTCAGCGCCTGTTCTACTTCGCTTCACTCCAAAACAAACTGGGTCAATCAATGTAAAGTGCTTCATACAGTGTCTGAGATTTGCTTCTCCTTCAAAGGGGACACGCAGATCTGTCAACGCAATACAGCCGCAAACTGTGCCAGCACTTCAGAGCAGGCTGCTAAATGTTTTTTTTTAAATTTGTTCATGAAAATATATTTGGACATCTTATATACGACTCCGAGGCAAACCTAAAATTATTCGCCCTCACCTCACAGTGGTGTCTATCTCACACCTGGTGTTTAGCGCCACAATTGCACTGGAGGTTGAGTCCTAATAGAAATGATTTATATGAAAAATGTTGCAGATTATTACTTGTATTACTGTTATTAAGTGTTTCTTTTAGGCCAAACATAACTACTGTCATTATATGTGGAGAGCAGGAGCAGCAGGGCGGCCCAGCAAGTGAGTAAACAAAAAGGTTGAAAAAGGCTGCAAATAAAGTTGTGTTTTGATTATATTCATATTAAATATTAAATACATAGTGTATTATAAAATGCCAGTGAGTATTTAATTAATTGTTCCTGAATGTCATAAAATGTTTAATTCCCATCCCAAGCTGCCAGAGCAATATAACAGAGCGGATCTTTTCCCCGAACATGATCTTTTTCATTCTTATAACGCTGATATGACGACGGTTGCCTATTACACATCCAGCAGAGCAACGTTAGCATTTACTTGTCATCATGTTTTGCCCCATCCAGCTGATGTAAGTCCATTTCTCGCTCTCCTTGTAGCTCTGTTTTCATCTCCACCAACTCCTGAGGAAAATATCTGGCGCTTTAGCTGCTAAATGCTAAAATTATGTTCACCGGCTACTTTCTGACATTGTCCGTCCGCTGTTTAGTGCTGGACAGGTGGCGTGCAGTGGGTTTATCAGAGCTCTTTTTTTAAGCTCAAAAACAGCTGCCTGCTGTGGCTGAAAATGAAAAAAAAATAAATCACCACTACAAGCAACAGCTTTCACATTACAGTTGATCCATTGTTTAATATGAAATGTTTAATCAGTGCGGCTTTAAAACAACAAATACATCTTTATTCTGTCAGCTGAATGATAATTCCAGCATCGTACTGAAACACTGTGTTTGGCCTGAATCAGCTAAAGTGTCCTCAAACAGCTCCCACTTAAAATCATGAGGACGGGCCGAAAATAAACCTCGCACTTCAGTATTATTCGGAAAGGAGGAGAGAAAAACCCTCCCATCCAGAGGGCCAGCTGACACCAAGCTGTGAACGTCCCTGTCAGTCAATCACACGCAGTGTCACACACATTACACTATAGATAGTCCTCATGTCACTCACACATGCCATATGCTGTCATTGACACGGCCCATCTGACTGCTGCCTCGTACGTAAAGGCACACATACACGGACACACAAAGGAGGCAGCCATTGATTGCCCATCACCAAAATGAAGTCCGCAACACTGGTGCATAATTGAGAGGAGGACAAGTCTCGGATGAAGAGAGCAGAGAGTGGGCTGGAGAGGCTTTCTGGAGAGGCAGCGAAGACAAAGACAGGGAGGAAGTAGGTGGGGGACAGGGGTGAAGGAAAGGATGTAAAATAGGTGGGATAGAAAGAGGCTAGAGGGAGAGAAAGACGAGTGTAGAGCTTCAAAAGAGCGCCGCCCGCCCCTCCTCCCTCCTTCAGTGATCCTCGCAGCGTTTGAAGTTGACAGGAGGCCAGTGTTTACGCCTGTGTTTAGGCTGCGGCCAACCGGCCTCCATCTCTCTGGACACCACACAAAGTGCCAGGTGTACAGGACCCGGGGAGTGGCTACTGTGTGATGCATGCTGTAGGATGGTTGTGAACATACTCCATGTTGCTATGTTACTGTAATCCAGCTAAACTGTTGGCTTGTTTACAATCCGTCTGGTCTTTCTGATTGATCACGTCTTTCCCTGTCAGACCTCACTGTAGCGCCGTCTCCACGTCAGCAGCGGTACGGTTTATCCAGAACTCCAACTCCTACTCAAATGTTTGAAAAGAATTAAATATTCATTCTATAATCAAAGAGCAAACTTCCAAATGTACTCTGCCGGAGTGCAACAGGCTCTGCCTTGTACTGCAGGCATCAGCAAAATGCACCCTGATCTGTTGCATGTCCTGCTCTCGTATCTGGAGCCTGAACAAAACTTCATTTTTTATTTTTTAGAATTGCTTTCAACTGATGACGATAAATCTGCCAGCATTTACATAAACAAACACATAACTTTTTGCCTTAATGTGACGTTGTTGAAATAAATGTTAATTGTATAATGTAATGGCCACAGAATAATGACACCATCTGTTGTTAGATCGCTCCTGGTAAAATTCACTTTCACTGTGATGTTTTGTCTGCAGCCTGGAATAATTTCTATCTGCTTCCGTGTCTCTGTTATAAACTAAATACATGAATAAACTTTGTTCTGTGTTGTGACTCCAAGGAAAGAGGAAGCAATCGAGGTGTCTTTGCGACAACTTGGAAACACCGGGGGGAGGGGAATGTTGTAGTTGAGAGCTGTATGTAGAGTGGGACACATTCACATATAAAAAATAAATTTGTTCATGATCTCTGGCAGAGAAGCTGTGTTATAGAGACACTGAGGAAAATTACTTCAATTATATTTTGCAGCTTTTCAGTATTCAACATTTAGACTAAAGAGCTAATGACAACACGGTATTACCCAGCACACTTTTTATTCGAAATGTCGTCAACTGGTGAAACACAAGTTGACTTTTATTTTGAAGTAGGTCAGTCACAGGAATTGTGATGTGTTGAGCGAGTTTAGCATCGCCATCGTGGATCAATTTGGCTGCACCCCCCCCAACTTCTCAGTGAAGTAACCAACTCCTTTTACCTCGTTAACGTTATCAGGCTCCTTGTCTGCATTGGGTTTAAAGATGAAATGTTGCCAAATCGGCGCTTTTCCAGGAAGAAAGCTCAGCCACCATATACACCAATACCGGTATATCTGCGGATATGTTAGCTTAGCCAAGGTGTTGGTCTATCTTCAGTCATATCAGTAAACTAAGCAATTGTTGTTCTCTTTGTTATCACAAAGAGGAAGGAAACTAACAAATCAAACACATAATAATGACAACATACCATCTCGGAGGAAAAGCTTGTCACTCAAGTGAGGAAATGAAGGTATGCAAATGACAGGAAACTGCATCCATTCCACAATGATCTTTAGCATTTGCTAATATGGGTTACAAACAAATTTTAATGTGTTCAAATTGGATTTTTTGCAACCTATGATGAGTATGGTTGTTATGATGGGTAAAATGTTATGACCGAGATCAATAACTATAAATATATGAAATATAAGAAGAAGTTTTTAATCAATTATCCTTTAATTCTGCATTAGGTGTGTGAGCTGTGTGCATGTTCAGTTCAGGGTGAGGGAATCTGTCTATAAATATTTTTTCTCAGCTCTCCAGTCTCCAGTTAAGGCGACATTAATCTACGGAGCCTGAGCAGAGTTTACACATGAACTCTCAAAGGGCCCGCAGGTGAGAGGCGCCTGAACCCCGAGAGCTTTGGATGTGTGTGGTTGTGTCACCTGTGGCCTCAGCTGTGTGTGTGCGTGTCCCAGTCTAGAGAGCAGCTTATCAGCCTGTTCCAGGCAGCCTGGGATACCTCTTACTACGACCGCCGCTCTGGAACAACTCAATTACGGCTCACACACACACACACACACACACACACACACCCTCATACACCCACACAGACGTGCACAGCTTGATGGCTCTAAATGCTGCCTCACGTCGCATGTCGTCGCAAAGAGACTCCAGCGGCAAAGTTTCAAAAATAATCTCATCCGGCATAATCTGTCTCTTGACAGAGTCGCTTTAAATCAGGATTCTGCACTGAGGAGGACGAGGTGTGCACCCGGAAACACTGCCGCGGGGGCGCGTGTTACCTGTCAGAGAATCACAGCACAGTGAGAGCAGAGAAGAAAGAGCCAGAACGGGCTACAGAGAGAGAAACAGCAAACAGAGAGAGCGGATGAGAGAGGTATCAGTCGTGTTTCTCTTAACTCTGGGCTATTAGCGTAGAACTGATGTGAATATTAGATTAGCAGAGCACGGAGACTCCCTTCTGAAACCAGAAAGAAGTGCACTGAGACATGTGAGCAGCTTTGATAGATCTTAACTTTCAAAGGGTCTCCAGTGTGTGGGCAGCATCTGTTTGAAGGGCTTTGATTTGTGTGTATTGAAACATCAAATTGTGAGTAGGAGCAGGCTAAAAATAGACCTCGCAGTTCCAGAGCCATTGTTGTGTGCAGGGATAATGCTAGGCTGTGTGAATCTGTAAGCCAAGCTGCTATTACTTTGGTTATACATATAGGCTACAGCTAGTGGGCAGACTATTACAAAGCCAAATACACCTATAAATAAATAACTATGGGGCCTGTAATAAGGCCTCACAATGGCACAATAGTCAGTGTTGAAATTCAGTGAGTCAAGATGTAAGAAAGAGTTGTGTTTTGCAAGACGCTGGTAAGAGGCCAAAGGGGTTTGTTTTGTGTGGCTTGGTTTGATGACAGACGCAACTAAGAATTATTTTAATTGTTGATTATTTTCTCAATTGATCCATTAGTTGTTTGGTCTATAAAATGTCAGAAAATTGGGGAAATGCCTTTCAGTGCTGCCCAAATTCCAAGATGACCTCCTTAAATGTCTTTTTTTTGTCCACAAGCCAAAGATATTCAGATTACTGTGAAGGAGGAGGTTAACAAAACCCAAATATTCACATTTAAGCAGCTGGAACTAATTTGGACTTTAAATAAATAAATAAATGATTGATTGATTGATTATCAAAATAGCTGACCGATCAGAGCAGACTGGGTATTTGAAGCGAGGAGGGCTTAAAGAGACAGTATGAGGAAACTGATGTGTTTTTGAGCATTCAAGTATGTAGACCTATTCTAGTAGTGACCCAAAATAAAATGATGAACCTGAAAATGAGTATAATATGTCTCTTGTAATGATGCATGATGCAATGACAGTTTTAATGCTTCCACTGTAAAAGGTGACTTGTTCCTTATTTAGTTTTTTTTCCAGTGAGATGTCATAATTGTAGAAAAAAAGATGTATTCTTAAAACCATCCAAACATTTTAGAGAAATATGTGATAATGTTGTTGAAGCAAATGATAAAAGTAGTGGTTCCCATCCTAAAAGATAGGAAATTAGACAAAAAACATGCTTTTGCTGCATTCCATTCTGTTTATTTCTGCCTTTTCTCAGATTTTGGGTTGATTTTTTTTGTAAAACAGTGTCTGCTTCTCCTCTACCAAGCCTCAAAAAAAACTTGAAATTAAAGAGTCAGACATAGGAAAATTGCTTTTTAATGGAACTGCTCACAACTTATAGTCATTCACCGAACAGAATCTTTTGGATTAAAAAGGCTCGAGAGGGAGGCGCTGCAATAAAAAAGGACACTAGAGGCTCAGGAATAGAACACTCCTTTGCATCCTCGGACTATTTTGCATACATTTCACTGTACAATGAGACCAGAGCATACGCTTTTTAGCGCGTTAGTACTGTGCACTCTTCCTACCCAATGAGCCACTCGGTGCCACATGCGAGACCACAGTGGGGCGTTGCACCATGTTGATTTAACCCACAGGACAGCTGGACTGCTCTGAGCTCGCCTACTCCTGCAGACTCTGAAGTGTGTCAATGGGACAAAGCTCAGTCTGGCGAGTCAGCTAAAGACCCTCACATCGACCAACTCTCTCCGGCTCCTGCTGTCACACGCACAAGATGAGCCAACATGATCTGATAAACATCGCATCGCCTGAGGGGGATAAGAGTTCTTAATACCGACTGGCACTCAACCACCTCAGGATCCACGCAACTTGCTCCAGATGCTTAGCATTCATCACGGGCGCGCTCGCCAAAGCAAAGTAGTAGCCTAATTTAGAGATATAAATAATGCCATGATGTCAGCTTGTAGGTCTTGCGTCATTTCTAGCTCAACTTACACCAGATCTGGCAGAGGGGCCGTCTCTCTCAATGTTTTACCCCGTGAGCGGTCTAAAATATGTCGAAACTTTAATCCAAGCCAAAGGGCTCCGACTCTCTTAAACGCATGAGAAGGCCAAAAGGAATCCTCGACACATGGCAAAGGACCAGGCCCTGAAAACGAACAGGATTTGGCAAACACACAGGCTTGCCCATGCCTGCATACCTGGAGGTGGGGACGTGACCTACTCTGAGCCGTGTGAACAAGCCTTCTTTACAAGTCAGTTTGTCAAAGGAGGAACTGCCCAGGGAGATGCGAAGCATACATGCTTGCATAAACACACACACAGAGCATACAGGCTGAGCAGTGTGCAGCGTGAAGGTTGTTTCTCAAACATAGGGCTGTGCCAGAGGCAAGCTGAGCGACCACGGAGCCCGAAAAACTGGCCGAGCAAGGTGAAAGAGAGAGGAACACTAGGAAGACGCTCTGGGAGGCGTGTGTGTGGGTGTAACAGGTTTTGTATTTTGTATGGATTCGATGTTTCCCTCTTGGTTTATCACTTCCCAGTCGTACTGCTTCCCAGGCTACTCAAGCAGGAGTGCCTGATTGTGATTCAGCTTCCTGGTATGAAAAGAGATTTAAAGCCTCGGAGGGGAAGTGATGACTTCAGCCACGGTCAGAGCCACAGGGAGAATCAGAGCTGCAGGGTATGTCTCTCACAGCGTACCCACATGTGACAGAGCAGAGATTCATCGTCTGCTTCATCATGCTGAGCCATGCTCTGCAGGTCTGAGCTGCTCTGTATTAAACTGAAGTGGACCGAGCTGGTCAGTGCATTGCAATATGCCAGTGGGGCTCTCAGTACAACGATCAGAGATAAGGTGGTAAGAAAACCACCCATATCTTGACTCACCTCATGATCAGTTTAGTTGGAAGATGACTAAACAGAAGGTCATGCTCATTAAATCGGATAGCGTCGCTGGCTTTCTTCACTTGAGGTTAATGTTTAATTTCATAAAAAATTTTCTTATAATGTCAGTGGCGGCTTACAGTGTAAAACCACCGAACAGGGCCGGGCAAAGTGAGCATGGATCGCAACCGCCATAAAGATAGCACAAAGGTGGACTTCCTTATAACATCTCTGGGTGTTTTAAGAGCTCACTGGCAATACCCTGTGTGAAAATAAGAATTTTCCAGCTACATGTCAATATTTCTATGTAAAAAAACCCACACACATTCCACTCAGCCCTCAAATTAAGTGCTTCTCAGTACTTTAGAGAAAAGTGCCACATGAAGATCTGTGTTTAGGACGACATTCCCAATGTTTGTTTACAATAACTTCTGGGTACAAAAAAAGCCTACGTCACGTTGCTTACATACGATTTAATTCTCTTTTTTTTTCAAAAGTGTATGAAAGTTCCTGTGAAATATATTTTTCATGCTTTCATGTGTCAACATTTACACAAACATCAGGTTGGAGACCTTATTTACATGTTGAGGCATAGGCACAGCTTAAGACAATTGTAAGCTTAAACCTTTTTCACTTTAACTTATTCTAAAGTGAACACTGATTGCACAGTGTTTTTAATGTAAAGAAATGACACCTTCCATGTATAGATCGGCTCTCCAGAAAAACCTCACTTTCACTTTGCTATTCGGCGCCCCCACAAAAATGAGGGACAAATTACAATACAAACGGAAGTGTGGATGCCTTTTCGCAAAGCAAAACAGGAAGAGGTATTGTTTTTCTCTGGTTGCTATCCCCAGGTAACAGTGGAACAACTGTGGAAACTCTCCACTGCTAAAGAAAAAGAACCCCACCGATGGAGGAGGCTAAGACGGAGGGGAGGGAGGGTGACAGAAACCGAGGTAGAACAAGAGTGAACAGACGGGCATTCGCTCAATGGAGAGTACTGGTGCGGTGTCAAAGTCTGTTTAACCGGTTGTATGCGCTCCCTCTTACCGCCAGGACTTGAGACGGTTCCAAACTAGCGTTCTTTCTACTAAATCAGTCAGTAACAGAAACCTGCTACTTATTAATACAACCGAATGTTTCACTCTGCCTTTTCATAGAACTGAGGTTTCGGTTTCCAGGTCGAATTGGGATTCTTACAGTTACACCGTTCTTACCTTTAGCAGTAGCCATGTTGCTAATGCTATGTCAGTAAATCCACGGGGAAACGCCAGGAGGGGTGAATTTGCAAAGTTGTCCATTTTTGCTTTAATTCAACGTCACTCAAAACTAGCAAGAGCAGATAGTCCAAACAGAGGCGGGATGTCAGATGTCAGGCGGACGACCGTGTTTAACTATACGTCTTTACAGTTACAGGTGAAAATGACAACAGAAATAAACAAGTTTGCCGAGTTCACGCGTCTCTGCAAAGCAAATCAACCGCCCATTATCTACCCAGAAGTGGCGTCACGGTAATTCTGTCCAGTTGATTGGGTTCTTATGCCGTCTGTCCTTCGACAAAGGTCAACACAGGAGTGGATGTCATGGATCAAATCCTTTATCACAGTTATGTTCTCTCGGAGAACATCAGTATACATCATGATGTAAACAGTAATGCAACACCTCTGACGGCGGACAAATACATCACACACAACCCTCGCGCAACAGCAAACGCTTCACCTCACATATTTAACACGGTTTTCTCTCGGAGCAAAAAGCAAAAAATCTAAGTGTCGAACCTGAAGTTTGAACACTCCCCTGCTGTGTGCTGCAGTGTGTCCTTGTCTTTGTGACAAAGCAGAGTCTCAGTTCAACTCCTGGGCCAACGCGCCATAATATTTACTCAAGCCAGGCAGTGAATGCTGCACCTCTCCTCTTGTCCCAGTTCAAGCACTCCATCAGTCTGACAAGGCTGGGAAGTCGTGCCAACACGCTGGTGGACAGTAAAGGTTTCTCCTGAGTGGTCTGCTGCTGCCTTAAGTGTGCGTCTCTATTCCCCCCCTCTCTCTCTCTCTCTCTCTCTGCCGCTGTCTGCTGTTGTAATGAGGGTGACAAGTGGTCAGAGACAGCGGCAGACACAGGAGCTCTTCTGTTCTCTGACAATGAGAGATACATTGCGCATAGCTGAGGCGTGTGCTGGTAAAGAACTGGGAGCAGCTCTGTCGCTGTTACATACATGTACTCTGGCAAGAGGCCTGTGTTTTCACTCCAGCCCCATAAAACCAGTTAAGCTGAAATTGAGACGTCTGCACGGCTCTTACCGTTTCCTTTTAGAGGAGTCAGACTGAGAAAAGGGATGAAACAAAGCAGCGGTGGACGGGAAGATTACTAAGGGCAGCCTGATTTCAGGGGCTAGCACAGAGGTCTAATTGAAATGTGAGCAGCGCCGGGCCACGTCTCGGTGCAGGTAGAACCAAAATCATACAAAAACGGATTGTTCCACCTCATACAGTCTAGGCTGGGGGATAAAATGTCTCCTCTGAGGCCTATTACTGGCTGGCGTTTGTACTGCTGGCTTCTCAGGAGCGAGACAGATTCCCCTGAAAGAGCAAAAGCAGTCATGCCCGTTTCACTCCCTCCGATACTGCTCTGTTGTTCTGCTGCTTCCAGTCGCGACTGAGGTAAAAGCAGGTCAGAGCCTGAGGTGATTGGCGGGTGAGGAGGAGGATCAAAAGGGTAGAAATGTAACTGAAGAAATAGTTTGGGCGATTCTGTGACTTCACCGACAACAGAGTACGTAGAAAGATTGAAAGTACAAAGGGCTGCTGCTAACTGCTGACGTCAGACCAATAAAAGGTGTTAGGCATTGTGGTTTATGCTTTTACTATCATTCCTTTTATGTATTCGAGCATGTGTGAGTAGGTGCCTGATCGTCACGTTTACCAACAGACAACTGCACACGGCTGACAGAGCAGGCCCGCTCCGACACAGCAGCCACACAAGGTCAAACGTGTTTATGTCTCCTCGTCCAGGTCCATCTTGAATCCGCTAACAAACCAACCCACACCCGGAAGAAAATAAAAAGAATAGCAGCATTAATATTCATTCGAAATTACCACAGCTGAAGAAAATAAATATCAATCTCTGCGTAATTGGCGAGCGTGCTGCAGGATAATTGGCAAAGCCTTTTCGGATCTGCGCGTGAATCAGCCACTCTGGAAATGTTCGGAGCCCTTCTCTCACCAGCTAGCTGCAGATGAGTCTGTGTTTCACGGCTCGACGTGGCTGGTGTGATATAACATCCACAGTGTTGCGCTTTCACATGCAAACCAGCGCTTCTCCTCGTCCATTATGCTGCGCAGCGGCGCACAACGCCGCGGCGAGGAAACCTTTCATTCAATAGACTCTTCAACAGGTTTTAATCAACTGTCCAAGAGACTAATGACACTGAACATGAGGATATTATAATTCATAGCCTGCCGACAGCTGCTGTGCTGGCTGAAATCACTCATCACGATTCAGGATTTACATTAGAAAATATTTTTAGAAACCATGACGATTGTTTGCATGAGTGTGTCGAGGTGAGGAACACACCATCTCTTCATATCTGACAGAGAATTATGAATCTTGTTGTTTTGTAATCACAGCTTGCCCAAAAACGTATGTGTCACAAATTCAGAGCTGAAACAAATGGACGATGAATCAGTTAGTGAACAGACAGACTATTAATGAGTGACCACTTTTAGAAACAGATAATTGTTCTTTTTCAAGCAGCGAATGCCAAACATTTGCCGGTTCCACACTCAAATTTGAGAAATGAACGCTTTTTGGATGGATAGTCGGATTAAACAAACAAACTGAGATGAGCTACGATGAATAATGGAATCGTCTAATGACAGAAAATTATCATCAGCAACTGTTCTGATAACTGATCAGATCATTTTTCAAACCAATATGCCAAACATTCCCTGTCTGCAGCTTGTTAAGTGCAAATATTTACTCCTTTGCTCTGTTTTATATCACTGTCACTGAATATCTTTGGTTGGACAGAGCAATATATTTGAATATGTCACCTTAGGGTCTAAAACAAAATGATTAATCAAGAAATAAATCAGCAGATCAATCGCTAATAAACCAATTAAAGCTGCTGTAAGCATAATTTTTTATTAGAATGAGTGTTAAATAGCTCTTTGTTCGAACACTAATCTGTAACTCGTGTCTCTCCTCCCCCTGCTCAGGTAGTGTAAGAGAATATACATCTTCTGGTCTTCCTGTCCACTTTATCCAATCAGGACACAGAACTCCATAAAGAGGCGGTCCTGTCTGGATCCTTCTGTTCCCAGTGACAGCTTAAACTACCAAACGCTTGAAAGAAAAGAAAGAGGCAAAGACAGCGAGGTGACGTCGAGAGGCGGGAGGGGATTGCCAACTGCACAATGAACAGGAAGTTAAAAATGAATTTTGATAGCGATCAGGAAAAGTCATTAGTTGATATGATGCAGGTGGAGGTTGATAAACAGCACTCAATTATTGGCCTGCCCTTGACAGCAGTAGTCAAATACAGCCAATATGTCAATTCATATCAATGTTGAGGCATCAAGGAAAATCAAAACTCTACACACTTAATGTCGTCACGTCATGATTTCTAGTATATCCCGCCTAGAAAATCAACTAGAATGAAGAAAGATGACACATTAAATATCACATCATTAACTACAATGGCACAGTTTATACCTCCGCCAAGGCCCAACAGTCCCCTTTAATTCATTCAAGCCGATATCAAACTATAGTCCTGTATCGCTCTACATTTCAAAGCGCCAGTAGCTGCTTCACCGTAGCAGTACTGTACTGATGTACGAATTGTACTGATTCACAGATACCAGCCACCTAAATATGCTTGATTCAGGAAAATCTTGCAGTGTAAAAGAAAGTGAGAAAAAAAATCCTGAATCCATCCCTTCATCTGGATCCACACCAAAAAGTTAACGGGATCTACTCTGGGCCGAGATCCATCATCCATCTAAGCTTTTGTGGAAATCCATTCAGTAGTTTTTGTGTAATCCTGCTGACAAACCAACCAACCAGCACACAAACAGACGGACACAGGTGAAAACAGAACATCCTTGGTAAGATGTGATGAACTCCTGCAGTGCTGATGCACAGAATCAGAAGAACAAAATAGTCTCAGTTAGATCTACGCTACACCGACAACTGTCAGATACCCAAGACAAGTTGTGTACTTCTTGTTATTTTCTTGTCACTTCTGTCACCTGTCTTCATATTGACTGTGCGGGCTATTATTGTAGGTTGAACGCTCCACGTCTTTCCTCATGTCAGTCCATCAGAGGACTTGTCATTATCTCTGCAGGATCAGGCCTGCGAGAGATCCTATCGGAGAGCATTTTAGGTGGTGATGGGAAACAGATGCATTCTGTGTGATGGGAAAACATTGTGCAGAGATTCACACACACACACACACACACACACACACACACACACACACACACACAGCGCTTCAGAGCAAGAAGGAGAGATAAGAAAAGGAAAAAAAATGAAAGGAAAAAAAGCTGGCAGGCTGAATGAGCACTGTCCTGTCCTGTCCTGACTGGACAAACTGCACTGTAAACACAGTCAGGGACACGAGCACGCAGAAGCACGCAGGCATGCAGGCTGCACAGCTAACCCCTGCTGACTCAAAAGACCACCAGCCCACATCCACTGATCTGCACGTCTACTGCAATGCAGACCCAGAAATAACAGAGCACATCGAAACCACACAGATGCAGTTTCGAGGTTTTCGCGCCGCATCATTTACTAGCTCGAGCTTTGATTATTTGATCAGGTAGAGCAAACCGGTCAGCCTGGCGAAGCCCCTCAGTCAAACTGGCACACACACACACACACACACACAGAACCCAGAGGGATCATGTTGTGCTGGCCTTGTGCTTCCTGCGCTGCCGTACAGACGGCCTCATTACACCTGACAGCACTGAGAGAGCACGACCACGCAGAGGACGCAAACTGCATGTAAGAGACAGTCATGGGAACTCCCACGCCCACACACACACACACACACACACACACATACATACAAACAGGCAGGGAGGGAAGACATCCTGGTAACCATGGAAACCCATCCACCTCCTCGCACGGTGACATCACAGGTGTTGCATCATGACCCGAACGGGGCGCCAAATAATCACCTGACCCTGCTGTTTAACTAGCTTGAGGTGAGGAGGCCACAGGTGGACAGGGCCCTGGGTGACGATGACGATGATGATGGAGGGGATGAGGAAGAGGACTAAGAATAGATCTTCCTGCCTCGGAGAAACAGACAGAGAGCGGAGCGAGGAGGCGGAGGAGGAGGAGGAGTGAGACTTGTGCATTTTTTTCAGTATCTTTCGCCAGCCGCCGGAACCGTGAGCCATATGTGAGCAACGACACACACTAACACACACTGACACACACACACACAGACTCGCACGCTCGCTCGCTCTCTCTCTCTGAGTGATAAGCAAGTGAGGGAGGGTGGGAGAGAAAAGCAGATGGAGGCAGATAGATGAAGACAGACAGATAAATCAAGCAGGGAGGGAGGGGGACACTCACTCACAGGATTGCCACCACTTGTAACTTATAACCCTCCTGATGTAAGCTGCTGGTGAACGGACGCCGTGGCTCCGTAACGACGGGCCACCACAACCTACTTTCACGCCGGGGCGCCACACAGCCGCCGATTGGGTGTAATGGATGTGGTTGTTGTTGTTGTTGTTGACCACACTACAGTAGCTAGCGGCCATATGGCACATCCAAACCCAGCAGATATCCTCTCTCCTGGTGTCTGACGGAGGGAGTGGGCGAATTTTTGGAAAACAGACTGGGGCGAAGTTTGGGCTAATGAGCTGCAAATGAGTCTCTATATCAAATCTAATTCTGGCTGCAGTGACTCTCCTAATGTCATCCCAGCAGCTTCCCTCAGAAGGTAAATGGTTTTCTCCCATCATGCTATGGGAGCTGTGGGGCATCAGCAGCAGCAGCAGCAGGAGCAGGAGGAGGAGCAGTAGTTGTGGTAGCCCCTGGCCCCGGCAACACAGCTCTGTCCCGGCTCAACAGCTGTGTCCAGCTGCGCTACACCGACACACTGGGCGCTTTGTTCCCAGCAGAGTTGTAGGAGAGCAAAACGGTCTCCGTGTGTGTGTGTGTGTGTGTGTGTGTGTGTCCACATTTAGTTTCATTTCCATAAAGGTGAACGGCCTGTAAGCCTCCTCCACCAGCTCGGCTCCGTTGCTCGGGGTGGCACACACAGCCAACCAGGATGTGTGGAAAAATTTTGAAATGCGCTGTCCAAAGCCCCGAGCACACACACACACACACACACACACCACACTCCCTCTCTCTCGCTCTAAAACCGTCTCTTTTTTGAAGCACTCTTTTTTATCGCCAATAAATAAAAGAGGTAAAGCTCGGTTTCGCGTTTTTCGGAGACCACCGGCAACAACAACAACAACAACACCGCCACCAACAACCAAACATCGACAGATGCGAAGCCCCCACAGTGTGCAGGAAGGAAAGCGCCGGGTAATCACGGCACACACTCAGGAAACAACAACAAAAGAGAGACAGAAAGCACGAGCAGGAGCGTGGTTTTCACTCGCGGGAGAAATGACACCTCTGGGAGACGATTAAACCCACTTAATTCACGCGTGTACTTACTCAGATGAACCGGTTCCGCTCGGTCCACTGGAGGATAGCCGGTCGGTCTTCCGGGCTGTGTGTCGGGCGGGAGCTGCGCTATGGAGACTGGAGAGAGAGAGAGAGAGAGCGCGAGAGAGAGAGAGAGAGAGAGCAGCTCAGAGCCTCGAGGACTGAACGTAAACTGTGGCTTGCGTCATTTCACCAGGATGCCACTATTGCGCGCAGCAATGCAGCCATCTTGCTGAGGAGTGCCCCACCGAGTCAGCAGCCACTGCTGGACCCGAGGAGCTGCTGCTGCCTTCTGTCGGCCCCAGTCATCAACTCTCTTACTGGTTATTAATTATGTACAATTATGCACATATGCATTAATAATGTAGGGGGATATCTGAAGTAAATACATCAACAAAGCGGCTGTATTTTCAGTTTTACTTCCCAAAAATCCCATGTTTGGTGTTATTTTAATGTTATAGTGGGGGGAAAAAAAAGAAACTACATTTTATTAAGTACACTTTCGAGTTACTTGTGAATATTTCTACTCCACTACATTTCAGGGGTAATATTTAAAACAATACATTTATCTGAAAGCTATATTCACCACTTAAAATGATCTGTACCTCAACCATCTGTGTGAGTAGCCCATATAAATATTATCATTTTTAATAATCACATTATCTTAAAGGGGCCATTCTGCCCAAGTGATGGAATGTAACTAAGTACATTTACTCAAGTAGTTGTAACCCAAAGACTCAAGTAAAGTACCGAAGCACAATTTTGAGGTGCTTGTCCTCGAGGTGAGCATTTCTATTTTGTTCTACTTCATACTTCCACTACATTTTGGAGGCAAATATTGTACTTTTTACTCAATTACATTCAACTTTAGTTACTATTGATTTTGCAGATAACAATCTGCATCGTAGCCACACGACAGTTTTTTTTTAAATAATTTCTTTTATTGGCAATAATATTTTAAAAAAATCAGAAAATTGCTGAATGATAAATTCCATTTCACTTAAGTACATTTAATATCAAATATTTAAGACTTTTACTCAAGTACTTTTCATATGGGTGTCTTTCAACATTTAAAAACAATATCAATACCCTGCAGAGGTTGTGACCACTAGTAATGTTTTGAGGTCCCCGTTTTGTTTACATCTTGTTTACGCTCACATGGTCCCCACATAGTCCTGCTGATAGAAACACGGCAGGAAAAGTTGCACTGTGTGAGAAAAAGGCAGCAACACTGAATGTAAACATTATAAACAATGCACTCTCAGTTGGGTTAGAGGATTCCTCCACAGGGCTCCTTTAAAGTACATTTTGCTGAGAATACTTTTGTTTCTTTAATTCTAGTGATGTTGAAATGCAGGAATTTACTTGTAACTTTTTCTGAACTGAAAGTCACGAGTATTTCTTCCGCTGATGCTGTAATTGTCTTGACAGTAATGCTAAAGTGCTAACTGAGAATTTTCCAATCAGAGAACTGTGTCATGTTGTCTAAACTGATTTTATGTGGGTGTCCGCCCACTGATGGTTGGAAAAGATGTGAGTTAAACATATAATACTCACCTTTAACTCAAATATTCCGCTTTCTTCAGGGAGACGACATGTTTGTTTTTTTTACAGTTTCCTCTAAAATCCACAGATGACATGTGCCAAGTATTCTATAAAAGCAGCTTCTAAAGTTAAAAAAATTGTAAAAAAAAAAAAATCTCCGGTTTGTAATCAAATAACAAAAACTCTTTTTGTCCAGTGAAGTAAAATCAGCCAAATTCATGAACTCTTCCCATTTTAAATACATTCTTTCAGGAGTGCAACAGCTAAACCCAACATTCAGAGCATAAACTCAAAGAATCAAGCAAGTCTTTTCCCATTTCCCTCTCAATTTTTTATTTAATTTCATCTTGTTAACTTATTTCTGCTCCTTCCAATCAGTCAGCAGCTACAACATGACAGACAGATCCTATAGCACCCTCCTGTGGCAGCTGAAGGGTGTGTGATCCATCTCACGGCGCTGCTGAGGGTGTGTCTGCTCCACCCGATGTGGTCCAGAGGTGGTTGTTTGTGGGGGGGTGAACCAGAACCTGAGCTAAGCAGCGCTATATTGTTTCAGTCAATATATCTCGACAAATACATATTTACATTGAAAGATGACTTCATAAGAGATCAAGTTTGGTGTTGAGTTTGTCTACCATAAAGCCATAAAAAAAACATCCTGCAGCTTATTCAATGTTCGCCGATCCCCCACATGAATTCAACTCACATCAATGTGTACATCTGATTAGGCCCCAGACCATGACGACAGTAAATGCATCATCACAAATAATCATCACATTTAAATAAAATTAATTGGTCGATGGATTAATTAGTCAGAACAGATGGACCAGCTTTCATCTGAGCAAAGAGGAGTCAGAAATGCATAGAGAGAACAACAGTGCGAGAAGTAAAATGGAGCGGAAAGTGAGACGCTGTTACATACAGTCTGGTCCGTGTCATTCATCATGGTTTGTTATGACAGATTAACAGAAACTGTATGAGAAAGTGAGGTAAGAACCCTGGTCTCTATCCAAAATCAACCAGGCTAAAATGGACTCCCTTATGGTCCGGAGATACAGTATGTGGGCTCGCCTTGGCACACAGAGAGCAAGAGAACAAACAGTCATGAAAGACATCACCCCACCAAGCTTCCTTTGACTTCATCGGACTGAAGCCGGTGCCATGTGAAGATGTGTTCTCTCCAAGGTTTCACCCCCACAGTGGGATCAAACCGCAGTCACAGGGCACGACACGGCAGACGACTGTCAGAGCTCATCCTTCTCCATCTGCTTGAATGCCTCCAAGTCTTCCCGCCAATCAGCCAGCAGCTCATCCACTGACTGACTGCTTGAGTCTGTGTCGCCCTCAGGCTCCTCTCTCTTCTCAGAGTCTCTCTCCTCTTTGGGCTGGGCCTGATCTGCAGAACTAGCATCCTCTTCCGGGGGACTGACTTCCTCTGCAGGACTAGTGTCTTCTTCTATAGTGCTGATTTCGTCCTGTGATGGAGTAACTTCTTCAGGGGCCAGTTCGTCCAGCTCCACTGTGCTCATTTGGGATTGGCTAACAGGTTCAAATGAGGTGGGAGTCGTTGCCTCGGTTGTGCAGTCTTCCTCTGCTTCTTGCACGTCCACACCTGAAAAGAAAGCAGGGGCGTGTGACTGACCAGCTTAGTATAAATATATGTGCAGGATACACACACCTACACACACACAAACCTCTTTTCCACCTCCTCCCTCAGTAATCTATACAACATGCCCCATGGTAGCCATTCTCGGTCAAAAATAGACCAGTTTTCATGGAGAGGCTGTCAGCTACAACAGCATGATGCTGATGGTGAGTCATGTTTCCCACAGGATAAAGCAGTTCTCACATAGCTGCGCAAGCAAACGGAGAGTAAACTGAGAAAAGAATTCTGGCAAAAGGTTATACTGTGAATTTTGCACGGATCTGGTTCGGAAAATTAAGTGTATTAGAGCTGTGAGAGTTTCTAAAAATGTAGTCGCTTCGTTTAATGCAGATAAATGTGTTAAGGAACCAGTCTGTGCCTTTTTTATACAGTCAAGGACTTCTGCAAGAACAACAGGAAGTGGCCGCGACTTCAAGGCGTTATAGTTAAAGATAGCACAGATAGGCACAAGTTATCTGGACATTTTTGTGTTCTGGTGGCTCTGTGGTTGCAGAGACTGACCATAAATCAAAGTATCTGCAGTGAAGTGTTTGCTCTGCTGAAGCAGTGCAGCGGTCTTAGGAGCTCAGATCCTTAACAACCTGAGCCAAGTTCACTATAACGGTAATAGTCTCTGAGTTATGTTTCAGTTAATTTTTTTTAATTAAAATCACAATTATGTGTCACTTTCTGTACAAAACAAGAATGTTTTCTTACATCTGGAGAACAAGATTTGTAGGTCAGAGCATGTCTTCACAACCGAGGCACACTTATCAAACAATTGCAGCTTCCAAAATTTTACTTATTCACTTGGCCATTTTAAGATTTCTATAATATGTCGATTAAAGGGTAACTCCACCAGATTTCCCCATTATAGCGTGTTGACAGGTCCCGGGGGAGTGCTACTGCATATGTGAGAAAAGCAGCATACAGTCTTGTGGCTCAAGAGGAAGCTGCATGAAGCTGATAAAATTCCTGCTGTGATGTCACTCAGTGGCTAAGAGGCATTGTGGGTAACGTAGATGGCAGGTTTTGGTCTATAATTGCACTCCTATAACACTGTTGGATTCATTATGGACAGTCTATAAACAAATGATCTAAATCGATACAGCAAAACCAGAAATATCACCTTTTTTGTTCCATTCATTCTTCCTGTTCAAAACCTGCTGCCCTCATTACCCACAATGCAACTTAGCTTAACTTCCTCTGTAGCCAAAAAAGTTACCCTTTTAATTGTGCAGTCCTACGTCAAACTCCGCTTATAACGTAAATCAGGATAAAAATACAAGTAAATGTTGGGTTATAACCTGCTGCACAGTCCAGTCTCGCCATTTGTAACTACTGGTTTGCTCCAGTGGCACAAAAGAAATACAGAGCTGTCATGTCCTATGCTCTGATGGGGAAAAAAGCAAATTACATTACTGTGACGGCACAAAGCTTTTCTATCACACAAACACAAGCCTGTGGTTAGAGGGCAGAGCGAGAGGAAAGGATGGAGAGATGAAAGCATGACTGTAAGGAAGGAAAAAAGGGAGGTATAGGCCTTAAAGGAAAAGGATAAAAAATGTGGTTAACAGACAAAGAAAGAAGGAAAAAATACTTACTACCCTCAATCAGGCTGCCAGGAAGAGGTTTACCTTTGAATATGGCTGCTGCTCATCCAAAAGGGACAGGGTTGTGAAAAAAAGAAGAGAAATCAAGAGAGAGGAGAGGAAAGGCACTGTTACAGTCCACCACAGGGAATAGAGGGATTTGGCAAATGAGGAAAAAAAGGAAAAGAATGAGGATGCAATATTGATAAGGGTGTAGACCTCCACCATCCACCATTATAACCACCGATGGTGGGTGGCTTCTGAATGAGTCACGATCTCTGAGACTTCAATAATGCCCCAATCTCTTCACCTCATCTTTATTTTATGAAGCCAGGCACATTATGAGGCTCAGTCAGTGGAGAGAGATTAGTACACCGATGTGATCAATCTCATCGTGAGACGTGAGAGGAACAAAAAGAAGAGTTTTAACAATTAGGGAGGCGTGTGAGTGCGTAATGTCACACCTCTGTCTCTGGCTTTGTCGCTCAGCAGAACCTCCACCTCCCTGTACTCCTTCAGCGCCTCCAGCAGGATGTTGCCCTCCTTGTGGAAGAGGAAGAGGAGAGGCAAGGTGACATCATCTGTGCTGCGGCCATCCCCCGCCATCTGAAACAGGGGAGCCGTGTCGCTGCTGCTGCCCTCGTTGTCGTCTGGAAGGAGATAATTGACAGTGGTGGTGGAACAATTAGGTGATAAATCAATCCAATAAATCCAGAGAGAATTAACTCGCTACAACCTTGACTGGAGAAGATTTATATTGCATTCATGAGTCGGAACAGTTTTTTTAAGCTCTGAAATTTTCCGTAACATTTATGGAAACCTGTTCGACAAAAGTAAATGTTTGTTTGATTGTTTAGTCAATTTTTGGGTCACATTTGAAATATGATATGGTATTAGGTTGTAACTGTTATTTAAAATCCACAAAGAGTTACCTTGATAAGTTTAAAAAGACTTTTATTAGCATTTATCCTAATAGCGAGTCAGGCAAAGCAAAAGTGTCCATGTTGATTTTTACATCCCAACCTAAAACCTCATGAATCCACAGAAGTTGGAAGAACAACTTCCCAAATTGAGAAACGGTACCACCCCAGGAACATGTTAATGCGGGGTTATCACTGAAGTCCTTTCAACAAGAAATGTGTCCAAACGTTGGTGGTTACGAATTCTCAGATGAAAGACGTTCCTATATTCAATAACCTTGGGTTTTGGACTGTTGCTCTGACAAAACAATCAATTTGAAGACATCACCTCTCGGCTCTGGGAAATTAAATTGGGATGACATTTTGTTGACTTAAGGTTTAGTCCATTTATATTTTTTTATTGTAAAGGGATTAAATTGAGATGCAGATTATCATCATAAAGCTGACTTGAATTCTGCTTTATTATTAAGTCATCACTGTAATATGTAAGACTCTGTTCGACTGGCTGTCCTCAACATAATTCATTTATCTAGTCACTGAGTAGTCATCTTCCGTCTTGTGTCGTTAGCTGCTCGCACTCACCGATGACTATGCCTCCGATGGCGCCAGCCTTCTGGATGTGTCTGGCCTTCTCTGCGAACATACACTGTCCCCTCTGAAGCAGAGCGATGCGGCCCCGTACGTACTCGGCATTGGTGATCTCACTGCAGCCGCTGTAGGGTTCAGCCACAGTCACAAAGCCTCGAACCTGCAGGACAGGTGAATTATCACCGAGAATGAGCATGTTTTAATATTATGGGATGTAGAATGCTGCAGTCTACGTGCACTCTCCTGTTTAAAGTAGGAAAATATTCCAGGAGAGGAAGTGCTCTCTTGAGGATACTGGTGGAAAAATGAGTGGCTCTCTTAGGAAAAACAAACATGTGGACAGTTAAGTGCCCATGTGAAGTCTGGCAGCTTGGCAATGCTACAAAACCCCACTCACCCCTGTGGAACTTTTGGATAGGTCTGTGCCAAACTGTGCTGGGCCGGCGGTCAGCACCACCCTGCCATAGAATGGATGTGAGACAATCTGAATGGCTCTGGGAGGCAGCTGCTCTTTCTGCTGCTGGCTGGACAGCTCCATCATCTCCTGCATGAATCGCACACCGTCCTCAGCTGCCACCGCGCTCACAGCCTGGGTGAAAGAGAGAGGGGGTTTTAAAAAGTCAATACTTGAATTGTAAGGTTGAGCCAAAGAGCACCGCCATTGCTCTTGCTGCTTAACATTTAAATAACGGTGCGGATGGACAAGCTGTTGCATGTTTTACACAATGCAGTAAATAGACATGACTGGTTGCTGCTTTTGACAAATAACTGCATGTCCACAATTTAAAAAGGTTGTTTTCCTTCATTATTTCTAAAGTTAACCATATGTTGCAGTATTTTGCATATTGCAGGACTGCATGAGTTGTGTCATTAGTTAACCCGTCATTCCCACCCCAAGTGGTAAAAGAAACAACACCAAAAAAAACAGCTGAGGAGCACGTTACTATTAAGAACTGGTTTTTGTAATGTCTCTCCTTGATGCTAAACTGTTTACCTGTGTAGCATGCTGGACCAGCTGCACCCTGCCATCTTTCAGGTGGATGAGACTGACTCCCATTCTCCTCAGCAGCTCCAGATGTTCAGGGTTATTTGCCATGAAGTCCTGAGCCCTGAGAGGAGGGCGGCCCATACCGGGCTCCCTGAGAGGAGGAAGAAATTAGTAACATGGAAGAGATATAGATGTTAGGTAAAACAGATGTCACACCGGTATGTATACATACCTGTAAGGTGCAGGACGGGGGCAGCTCTTGTCCACAGCGCTACGGATTGGTTCTCTCAGGTTACGAGGGAAGGCGGGGTCAGGAAACAGGAGGCGAGTGTTAGGGCACGTCCAATCGAAGTTCGAGTCATCCAGCTCCTCCTCTGACTAGAGTGTCGAACAGTATATAACAGATTCTGTTAGGAATGTTTCAATGCTTGCATCAATCTGTCAGATTTGAATTATAATGGTAACATGTTGATTACCGTTTTGTTTGAGGGAATAGATGAGGCGTGAGGAGCTGTGGAGAGGGACAGGGGCAACAGGTGTGCCTCGGTTGTGAAGACATAGTCCTCCACGTCAAAGGGCAAGTCATCAGCATCAGCAAACAGCAGGAAGAGGTATTTGAACATCTCAGCGAGGAAGAAGGAGTCCATTCTGACAGGAGAGAAGATGTGTAAGAAATGGAGCACAGGGCTGACGAAGCAGAGCCTGATCTATCATCTGACATGCTGTATTTTACTTTATCAATTTTAGTTTCATGAATTCAGTAATGGACAATAATGAATCTGTCTGACTATTTAACATTTATACAGTATGTACCTTCGTGTTTTCAGATGCAGTTTAGTAACCCATCGTATTACAAATCATCAGTCTTCATATTCTCACCTGTCCTCGTGGCTTCCAGTGCGTACGTCCTTCATTGCAGCGAAGCCGCAGGGGACGCGAGCGAAGCGGTTGAGGTTGTCCAGGATGGTGCGACCTGCCTCCAGGTAATAAGGGTCTCCTGTGGCCTGGAGGTGTGAGAGGACAGTAGTGTGATCATAACAGTAGACAGTAGGTTGACTATAAAGAGAATTCCTGTCAGATCATTTGTCCTTGACAAATGATCTGAATGTTTTATCACATTATGCTCCTTCATACATTTATTTTTACATGACACCAGCAAGCCAAAGGCAAAGTATGAGGATTATGAACACTAATTAGTGGTCTGTATGCTGGAGACTGCCTAATAACTGCACATATGGAAACAGTGTTTTTGAAATATTGTAAATGAGTCCTGGTGTACCTTGAGATTTTGGTCAAATGTCAGAAACTTGAGACAAAAGTGCCAACATTTAACAAAACCTGGTGCATAATTATAGACATCTACCTCATTGCCGATGCAGCGAAAAGAGAACGTCTGTGTTATGCCGAGCTTGCTTGATAAATTACCTTGTAAAGGAAATAGGTGCTCTCTGCAAACTCAGGCCTCAGGGGATGTTGGGCCCAGTGAACCCTGAAATCAGTAGTGAAGGCCTGGGGAAAGATGGAGAAGGACGAAGGGGTCAGCACACTATCCCAGGCAGTATAATTAGAACAGAAAGACGAAGCTAAAATGCAGCCGCGTCGCATGAAAGGCAAGCTTGTTCCCTTCCAATCAGCTGTGGTTGGAGACACAGGCCATATGGGGTTACTTGGCCCTGCACTCAAATTTCACTTTAGGCCGCACAGTTAAACCTTTAGATGTGGTATTAAAAGTCAGATACACAGACAGACAAATTACCTCTGGAAGGAAGTTGTGTTTCTTTGTAACTTGATACAACATCTCATGAGTCTCAATGGCAGGACGGATATCTCCCTTCAACACCTGAGACATGAACAGTAAATACAATGTTAGTGACATGGTGCAAGCAGTAATAGGAAGAGTAAAATCTTCAATTCACATGGTCCAGTCTGACCTGCAGTCCAGGGAAGAAGGCCAGCAGAGAGTCCATCCAGGTGCGAGCGGGAAGCAGAGGTTTGTGGATGTGGACATCGAGCAGCAGCGGAGGCTGGCTAATGTACTTCATTATGGATGCATAGTGCTAAATGGGCCATACAAAGTGGAAGGACTGAGGATTAGAACATGAGTCTGGTGCTTCGTGATATACACAAATAGATCAACATGAGCCTGAGGACTTAAAACTAAATTTATCGCGGTAGAAATGTGTTTTCAATGCGCAGACGAATGAAACAGAATCATCCTCAACTGCACAAACACTGAAGTATAACACTGCTTTATGCTGAAGAAGCCACTGTGATAAAATCATTTTAACTAGACAGACAGGAATTGAATTACTCTGTACAATAAGTGTGTGTTTGTGTGTGTCCTCACAATATTGAACCGCTGAAGAAACAGGTCATCTCCCAAGAGGATGTAGGCCTTGAGCAGGTACTCATAGTAAGAGTCGATTCCTGCTCCGACTCCGCTGTCTGGAGACACACAAACATACATCAATTGATAAGACAGAGAAAAAAGACGACAAACAAATGATTACCTTACCTCCTTAGCTAATGTCATCCTGCTCCCCCTCTCTCCCCAACCCCCCCACAGGTCCTCTTCTCCTCTCTCCCCTCTCTCACCTCTGCGGACCCACTCTCCAGAGTGGATGTTGATGGTGGTCCCAACCAGATTGCTGTTTCTCTGCCTCTTCTCCCACAGAAAATCCATGGCTCTCCGGGCATGGGCCTGTCAGTGTGAGGAAGGTTGCATTATTGATTAAAAAAGTAGAGGAATCAATCTGCAGCTGTCCAATGTTAGAAAGATCAGTAATTGACTCTGTGCTTGATCAGCAGTCTACTGCTGCCAGGAAGTGAAACGAGCCCAGGCTCTAATATTGTAGCACAGAGAAAAATATCCAACTTTTTATATCCAAAAATTCTTAAATACACCACTGCAACTACAGGGTCCATATCCATCATTATGTCTGTTCAAATACATTTCACAAAGGAGGCGAACAGTAAAATAAGGGCAAATGGACATTGAGGACAATGAGATCTCACTGAATACATGACATACATGACTGATACCATCAACAACAAGATGGTTTCATAAACGTTTTCGCAACCTGATCTTAAACCGCAAAGTGTAGGCAGATCACGGATGAACAGAGAAAGATGAGCTGCTTCTAGGGTGTGGCTGTTGAAACTACTGTTGACAGTAGTGTTAGCAGGTAAATATGTTAAAAGTTTCAGCACAGGGAACATCCAGATAGATCCACAAGCAATTTTGTTCTGCTTCTTAAAAGCTTTGCTGATTAATAATTAGAGGAAAGAAACTTTTAGTCAGAAAAAGTCAGTTATTCCTTATATCCATTTCTTTAAGAGCAGCAGAAATCTGTTCACACTGTTGATAAGTGTTGTCAAGAATATTGATTTTTATTGAACATATTTTTTCATACTAAAAATATGGTCAAAGTCATCTGCAAAAAAAAAAAAAGGGTACAATAAAATATAAGTTACAATGTAAGACAGGAACATCTTATTATGTGATGAAAATGTGATACCTCAAACACAGGATCCCCAGTGAAGCGACTTAAGGCAGCGAACTCCAGGATGATGGTTCCTGCACACGCAGTACAGGTGTCAGTCTCTGTGCCTGTCCTCGTCTCAGGACCCCAGACACCATGTTTCAAGTTCACCTGCCAGAAAAAAAAAACATTACACAACCTGTTTTTTCAGAGTCACATTTGGTTTGCAAGAGACTGTGAATGAAAACTGGTCAGACATGAAAATGCCTGCGTTCAAAAGCTGTGACAGCTGCGAGCAGAGCAGTGAAGCAGAAAACGAAAAAGATGCCGTCATGATCTGAGAGGATGCAAATCTGCCGAACTGTAACCCTGGAAATGTGCGAGAAAAACGCAGACATTTCTTTTAGGTTTTGATTTTTCTTTTTCAACATACAGTACAGACAGATTTTCATCTATTCTTTTAATGCAGTTTAGTTGATGGCTACAACTAATAAGGCTAACATCATATCAGGTAGGAGCAAATACTGTAGTCCTCCTGAAAAAAATACTCAATACTACATTACATTTATTTCCATTATAGAATGAAGATTCTTCTTATCCCATACAAACAAAACCTTGGAAAATGAATAATATGGGCCTACAACAATAGCAAGACAAAACAAGTATTCATAAAACGTGTTTAAAATCCCAACCTAAATGGACTACAGTGCATGCAGGTTTGTTTCTGGCATTAAGGTGCTGAACTGAAATACTTCTGTGTGCCTCACCCTGGGATAAGGCAGGCCACTACTGGTGTTGAAGGCTGGCAACAGTCGGAGGCCCAGGTCTTTGGCCATATGCAGAAGCTCATCCTGGTACCACTGCATGTGTTGACCTCCGTCCTTCAGCATCACAGCCATGGAGTGCCCTCCCAACAGACCTCTGAACATACACAATGACCACAAATTAAGATTTCAGTACAGCAGAATTATTACTACTATCTCTAAATGCTTCTTGGACAGCTGTCAGAAAGTAAACTTAATGTGTTGTTCGTCTAGTCCAATCTCACCCAAGGACTCGAATGTTTGTTTCAAAGACAGACACCACGATGTCGTTGTCCAGCCTCACATCCTTCAGAACTCTCCTCACTGCAGCCTCAAACTCTGTCGTCTTGTTCAAAAGCTAAAATGAGAAATCATTAGAAGTAATTATAGACCATTTCATAGTTTCACAATGGACTGACACACTCGGGTGCAGAAGATTGACTCAAGAAATAAATAATTAAAGGCTTTGTTAATTTTTAATGAGTAACATTGACATGTTCTCCGAATTCTGGACTCGGAGAGCAAAAGAAAAAAAATTAGAGGATAATTTTCTTGTACAGTAACATTACTCCAATTTCATCAATACCTCCACTGTTTTGTGTACTACTAATTAAAATGCAGCCTCAAAGCAAGAGCCCAAAAAGTGACCATAAGATAACCAAACATGAAAAATACACAATACTCACCACCAGAGTATCCAGAGTGTCTATGAGAGTCAGTGAGAACCTATCGGAGACAGACGAGAACTGTTTACCAAGGGTGTTGTTGCCTTTCTGATCATTGTGTCAATTTTTACTTAATCATGTGTATTCAGCGTGTCTGAGTACAATTTGCTTACAATCCACTTAGTACATAACCGGGTGTGGTAGTGTGTGCAAACCCACGTCATTGCTCAGTTAAGACATTTGATCTCAAAGAGCAAAGGCAGCGCGGTACTCACTTTCCCAAAGCGTCGTCAATGTCACCTCGACTGGGTTCAAGCCCGCGTACTCTTCCTCTGCATGTCAGTGGCATCAGCTCATCTGCTGGGTATGCATGGTCCTGAGAAAACACGCACAAACACACTTTTAACACCATGCTTTGACCTTCAATTCTTTATCTTTGTCTTTAGGAGACCAGCTCAGTCTAATTAAGCCTAAGCCATCTTAAAATGTACACAAAGTTTAATGCTGTCCAATCTATATAACACATGTAAACAATTGTCATAAAAAAATATTACGATTCTTTAATGAACCACTACAAAGATTATTGCACCTTATTTCACAATAGATATTCTCAACTCTACACCTGACAAAAAGGACTACAAAAATTGTTGTAGTCACCTTAAAAGCTGCCAAATGGTTCTGAATCAAAGCAAGCTATCAAGGATCCATACTCCTTAAACTAGAAAAGAACATTTCTAGGAGGAATGCAGTGAAAATAGCTAACTTACCATATAATTCTGATATGCATGGTCAAACATCTCAACCACTTGGTTCCTTTGGTAGAGAGAAAACACAGACACAAGTTAACATGCGCAACATCTTTTCAGGGGAGAAAATGTTTTTCTTGCTGTTTGTTTTTCACATCTCACCTCAACTTCTGCTTCTCCTCCCTCGTCATGGCCTGTCCATGGCTGCATAATGCTCCAAGCAGCGTTAATAAGAACAGTACGGCTGGCATTGTGGTGGATTGGCAAGATCGCAGCAAGACATACAACTACAACTTGACTCTCAGACAGTCACTGAGTAAAACTCTGGTCATTACCACCACCCTAACCAAAATGCTCAAACGACCAAAAACACCTATGAATCATAAGCCTATACAGTCCCATTAATGTTATACTTCTGAGATTATGTTAAAGCACTAAGATGTATCACCTGTAGAGAGCATCATTAAATCATCCTCATTTGTTGCTCAGTTTTTGCCATTTAAACTCCCATCTGTGTATTATCAGCAAAACTATGCACTATATGTGCGCCTACAGCCAGAAGTGCAATCAAACAGCTTGCAGGAATGTTGTGATTTCAAGTAACTAGATATGTAGAGGTAACTGATAAGATGTACCAGGCATTAGTTGTAGTGCAAAGTTGCAGCGGGCAGGCTGGTGTGTCAAACCTGTTTACTTTTCCAAGCTGTCACCCCGACCTACTGTACACAGCTGCGACGTGATATTAGTCGAACTAATCTTGAATATGAAAATAACAATACATTATTTGTGTAATCTCCCATCAAGAGCGATCGAGGTAACTTCAAGCCTTTTCAGACATCGTCACATTGAA
Organism: Lagodon rhomboides; assembly: GCA_039737535.1. Lineage (NCBI taxonomy): Eukaryota > Metazoa > Chordata > Actinopteri > Spariformes > Sparidae > Lagodon > Lagodon rhomboides. The sequence continues at coordinate 12,151,752 of CM077789.1, read as the reverse complement.
GATTCACTGTAAACCAAGGCAAACAGAGCCAGGTTAACGGCTCCTGTCTTATCTAAGATCCTAACGTTACTCCTTAAAATCGTCTACTTACTCCACTCAACATACAGCCAATTAAACCAGAAGTCGAGCCAACAGCCATATCCATACCCACTCCTGTTATCACTCCGATGTGTCAGCTGTAAACTGCTAAGATATGAGTTAATTATTTCCTCCTCTTGACAGTTCTCTTTCGTCAGCTAGTCAAACAAGCTGCCGAGCACTTGTCAGGGTTTAATTAGCCAGTTAGCCAGCTGTGCTAACTAGCTAGCCGAGCTGGTGACAGCGGACCGTCCGCGAATACAAAATAAATCGACGAAAAACGCGTCCATTGTTGAGCAGCGGACCGGACCAGGTTATTTTTCCTGTCCTTCGGGTGGCTATTTTAATAATTTCACCGTACGCTGCTGTTTTGCCAAGCTAGCCTGTCTTCTAAACCGGATGCCGTTACGATGAAAACGTCAACAACATCCGCTTCCTGGAATAGAGGGTTTATTTTTGCCCTGAGTTAGGCTTCTCAGTCAGCATTTTGTCGAAGGCTGACAAACAAATCTCATATCCCTCTCTGAGATTTGCAAACGTAAGTCGAGACATGGCCGTAACACTACTACGAAGCATATACCGCCAAAACGTAAGCATAGCCAGTTGTTTAACGGCATTTTAACCAGTTAAACAAGTAGGAAGCTACCTGCAAGTCTAAATTAGGGAAATAAAAAGTCCATTACAGCTGGCCCCACTCGTGTTACGTTTACGTGCTGATCAGAAAAGTTCGGTAAAATTAACTTTCAACGTTTTTTCGCGCACCCAAGTCCTTGGCCTATTTGCATGTAATGACGGAAATTAATCTTTAATAACTACAACTCTAAGTTTATATTGTTTTTATTGTTTTTTTTTTTAAGTAATACAATAGCCAAGGTAATTATCAATGTGGACTAATGTAATTCTTAAATGCTATGATTTTATCACTAGGAGTTTGTTGTGCCATAATATAAGCCTTCTGCCCACAGAAAGGTAAATTGACGGATGCCTGGATTTGTTTTATAGAGCTACAGGTAACTTCCATCCTCCTGGTGTACCACTTTGTTTGTATAAAGCGTGTAGGTCTTCCAAAATAAAATATACAGGCAACATTGTCAGACAGCGCATATGTTTTGCGAATGAAGAACAACTGCATCAAGCCCCCTAAATACGTCTCAAAGAAAACAACAGAAAAGTCTACGTGTATTCTCGTGTCTTTTATTTCATGAACTACATTTCCCATGAAGCTTAGCTGCCTCAGCTGACGGTTATGTATGCGTCACATGACTTACATGTTAACAAATCCTTTACCGTCGTTCAGTAGAACAAGTTATAACTGGTAACCTGCTCCCCAACAAATATCATTGATGTGCAGGAGGAAAGACCCTTTCACAGGTATGCTGGAGCTTAAAATATTTATCAATAATTTTCGAGGTATATTTGAATTTATTCTTCATGAATAGAGCGCTGTAACCTCAACAATATTTTACACTTCCCGTATAGCCTACTGTGTATCCTGTAAAGTGCATTATGCTATACATTTTGACTTTTGACAACAGGGTAGTGTGGTTAAAAAGTGTCTTTATTTCTGTTTCTTTCTTTCTTTCTTTCTTTCTTTCTTTCTTAGATATCCGACTTGTCTTTTCGTCAGGTAGTAATGTCAGTCATGGCTCCTGTTGCTGCTAAAAAGCTGACAGGGCTGGTTGCAGCCACATTCACTCCACTCACCGCTGAAGGGTAAGCAGTCTGTGTTTTTCCATGTGTGGAAGTGTGTGCGATGTGTGTGTGATGTGTGAGTGTGCTCATTCAGCCCCCCCATGTGAAAAGTAAATAAAAACAAGGCATGAGTGTGAACATATCTGATAACTGTGGCCGTTATGCACACCTGTAGAATATGACAACATGTTTGGTGCCCTTCTTTTGCCAAATGTGTTGGCCTATATTCTTCACATTTTTCCAAAACAGTGAACTCAACCTATCAGAGATTGGACCTTATATTGACTTCTTGACAGAGAAGCAAGGTGTAAATAGCATATTTGGTAAGTTCACAAGCAGATTCCTTCTTTGATATCTGTCAGCATCTGTGTTCCCATCTGAATCAGACCTGATATTGCATGTTGATTTGTAGACATAGTTGATGTGATGTGCGTCTTTTAACATTAACCCCCTGTACTGGTTAAAAAGTTGCTGGGTCAGATTGCCATAAAATGTAGTCACTTAGTTTTTAAGAAGTACACAGGAACATCAAACCCAAGCCAGTCAGTCGTTAGTTCTGCTGAAATCCAAAACTCAACCCTTAAGAGTAGAGAACTGCTTCATCCTGTATTGAGTCACATAATGATTTTGTAATTCCCTTTTTGCAACACTTATGATTTTAAAGGTGCAATAGCAAGATTTGGCCACCTCTTGAATTCACACTCCAAACCAATAGGGGGCAGCATATCACCAAAGCAACAGCTGACTGCACGGCTAACTGTGCTAACTAGCTACAAGCAGCTACGGTTAGTGGCAGTTAGCAGTGAGGAGACAGGACAGGCCGGGGCTAGCTGGTTAGCGTGCTGTCTTGAGTAGATACCTCTGCGACGCAATACATAGACGTCTTTGATATGACGCCAAAACCTTTTATTTCTTAATATTCTGCTGGTTATTTGAGTTTTTTCTTTTCTTTAAACTAATATCCTTAAATATTGCACATTTTTAATACAAAATCTACCATTTTACAGAGAATAGTCCCAATTACATTATAGCCCCATAATCTTATGTAAAGGTGCCATGTTTAGTAATGATAACATGTTACTCACCAAAACAAAAAGTGTCCTAGAGGCACAACAAACATGGTAAAAGAGCCCTTTTATGAACAAATCCTAAACCGGGTTTGAGTCTGTAGTACATTCACAATGAAAAGAAGCAAAATAAATTTACCTAAAACGAGACCTGCATAACTTTAATTGTAAAAATAATTAAAAATAATAATAATAATAATTTTTTATATTGATCCTTTTGTCTATATATGTATGAAAATGGTCACAAATATCCATTGTATTTGTATTTGTATTTGCCAGAGCCCAATGTGATGTCTTCAGATGTCTTGTGTTGTCCGACAAGCAGTCCAAAACCCCAGAGATATTAAGTTTACTATTAAATATATATTTAAAAAAAGTAAAGCATGACATTTTGACATTTTAAAACTCAAACCATCATCTTTTATCAAAATATTGCATTTTCCTTGGAAAGGGAAAACTTTTAAAGCTTTGTCCATTACACTTTTGATTTGTACTCACAGGTTGATCTGACTTTTCAGACAAAATAGGAACATATTGTTTTGTCTCAAGGTTGTGGTTCGAATCAATCTGTTCCACATTAACAGCTGTCCTTGGAGCAGAAACACAGAGAAAGATTAGATAAAGAAAGTAAAGATAGAAAGTCTGTCCTTTCCTCTACATTGATCGAGACTCGACGTCTTTTCCTGTCCGTCAAAAGTGATCACTGCTTAATTTGACACATTTCTCAAACCAGGTCAATCATCATAGTTTGTGCAAAGCTTCTTGCTGTGTTTGCGGCCCATTTGCATGCAAGTGTCTGGAAGCTATCGAGTGCGACCTTACCCAGCAGAGTATGTCTGTGCCTCATCATGTTTTTATGTCCTATCTCATCTCGCCGTCATTGTCTCATCTGCGTCACTGCTCATTAAGCATGAAATTGTCCATGTCTATGAACAGGCCCCACCAAAGGTTACTTTCATATTTTCTGTTTTTCCAAAAATGTAACTACTTTTCGTGGTTGAGGGTCTGGTGGTGTCAGGTTGGCTTAGCCTGGCTATGTAGGTTAGATCACTCTTTTATGTATCATTAGATGTCACATACTCACTGTAATGCTTCATTTTGTTTTGTGATTAATAATTCATGCTTTTGTGATGTGGAAAATGTAAATCAAGACAATACTTGCTTACAGTGAACGGCACCACCGGAGAGGGTATGTCTCTCAGCGTTGCAGAGAGGAAAGTCCTAGCAGAGGTGTGGAATGAGAAAGCCCAGGGCAAGTAAGTTATCACACAGCCTCTCTGGTCTCTTTTTGAGTGTAATGCAGGAGAAAAAAGTTGACAGGTTTTCGCAACCTCTTCTGTTTGCGTGTGTGTGCGACTCTCTTCAGAATGGATCAGGTGATTGTGCATGTCGGCTGCTTGAGTCTTAAAGACTCCCAAGAACTGGTGAGTTTCTGCCTCGACGTCATCTGTAATTATGGGAACATTAATTAAAACACACGACTCGCCAGAGGACCAGAAGGTGTATTTCACAATGAAAGATTACCAGCTGTGAATTAGGCTTACTGCAATGAATCAGGTTTATTTTGAGGAAATGTTTAATGAGGCAGATTTAAATAAGTCTACCCTAACCTACCATGGAAACGTATTCATCCGGACGAGTCTGGCCCCAGTTTTTAGTCTTAGCCTCTCTTGACCATCAGTTGGTGTAAATGCTTGATGTATTATCACAACATAATGTATGTTCTTCTACACAAAAAATCATTATTTTTTTATGCTTCTGACACCTATTTTGGAGCTCAACTGCTTCCGATATTTGACGTAAAAAAATCAAAATATTCTGGATGGAATGGTTTGCTATTACTTTTCCCCATTCATAGCTTTTATACTCACACAATTCACCCATTTCCACAGCTTTTCCAACTCTCATCTACTCTCCATACTTTGTGAGCATGTGCTTCTCTGAACAAAGTAAAGCCAACAATGCAGTTAAGCGTCAGTTTTTCAAAAAAGTTTCAAATATTCCCAATCTTTTATACATTGTTGGTATTACTCAACATTTGAAGCCAACAGTACAGTTTAGCTCCCAGCTTACACTATATTTTGAATCTTTCACCCCTTTCCCACCTTCACAATTATTCACACTCTTTTCATATTGTATCTACTCATTCATACTTCAAGCCAGAAACTCTTTCACACATTATAATATATATTCATCTTTTCAGTCCCATTCACAGTAATTAGACTCTTTCCAACTTTCCAATCTCCTGATGCTCCTTCAGACTCTTCAACAATACAGTTTAGTCTCAGATTTTTTAACAAACCATGAAATATTCCACATCTTCTATACATTATTGATATTATTCAAATTTTAAAGCCAGAATTGCAGTTTTTTGTCAGCTTTTCAACATCCAGCAATTGCACCGCAGTTTCTTCTCAGACATTTCCTTCTCTAGTTATATCTGATCAAGTCAAAGTTCTGTTGCAATTTCATTAGAAGAACGTGTTAACTTAAATCATATATGTTTCCACATTGACAATTTTGCATTTAGGTTACTTCTTTAAGTTCTTCCTCACAATGTTTGTCTTGCCTCCAGGCTCGCCATGCAGCAGAGATCAGGGCTGATGCGATAGCAGTCATTGCCCCCTCCTTCTTTAAGCCCAAAAATGCAGGTGTGCAGTGGTTTTAGTAGGAAAACCATTTACTCAAATGTTTTCTAAATTATCTCACACATTTCATTCACACGTCAATACTGTACTTGTCAAGCTTAGTTCTAAGTAGAACGTCTGTAATGTTCATTTTCCACTTCCTTTCCCCTCTCACCCTGACCCAGATGTGTTGAAGATGTTCCTCCAAGAAGTGGCTTCAGCTGCCCCAGCTCTGCCCTTCTATTATTATCATATTCCTGCAGTCAACGGTGTCAACGGTCAGTGCCACTGATGGTGGATTTTTTAGTTTTGCAGTCGTATACAATTCAGACGTCGTGTTGGACGTCAGATCATCTTTACTGAATGTGAGACGTTTTGTTCTTCAGTGCTGGTGAGAGATATGCTTGAAGACATTGAGACGCTCATTCCCTCCTTTCGAGGCGTGAAGTTCAGCGGGAGTGACCTGATGGACCTTGGCCAGTGTATCAGCCACAGTCCGCCTCATTGGTCGTTCCTCTACGGCATGGACGAGGTCAGCACTTTCTCCCTCTTAGTCTGCTTTAGTCCGTCTGTTTTGCACTATGGTTGCTTATATTGCAAGATGAAGTGACCTTTAGACAACGAGTCTAAAGCAAACTTTCTTTCCTTTTTCCGCAGCAACTGCTCGCAGCTCTGGCTATGGGCTGCCACGGAGCAGTTGGCAGGTCAGTGTGTAAATCTGCATAATTCATTGTCTCCTTTCACTGTCTGTTGAACAGGCGTTTACATGTAAATCATTTTTCATCACTCCGCCTGCAGCACATATAACTATATCGGATGTCATGCCAACAAGCTCATTTCAGCATTTGAGAATGGCGACCTTGTCCAGGCCAGGAAAATACAGGTACTGTCCATCTACCCGTCCTTGAGTTTCCTTTGATATTTTGCATCAGTTTTGGTTCCTGACACGTTTTTTTTTTCTAATCTCCACAAACAGTTCAAGGTGCAAGAGCTTCTCGCTTATGCCATGAAACTCGGTGAGTGGCGGTTGTGTCGTGAAGCTTTTTCTACCAACTCATATACGAGATAAACACATACTGTGCGTGCCATAGCTTTATAACTTTCTCCGCCTTTGAAACTGCTTTATTTTCATCGACAGGCTTCGATGTGGGAGTGAACAAGCAGCTGATGAATGAGGTGTCAGGCCTGAGTCTGGGGCCTCCTCGACTCCCCGTGATGCCATCTCCTCTTGCTCACGCCCGGTCCATCGCAGAGAAATATCACAGCATTTTCCCTGAATGCTGATATGTTCGCACTAGATTGAACAATTCAAATTCTCTGCCCTGCTATGAATGATTCAGACGCACAGATGGATCCGGTTACTGTATGTGAATCATGCATACTACTAAACCAGCTATTTTCAATCAGGATGTAGTCCTAAGTGATCTTTGAATCATACAGCAGTTTTCCTTGATACCTTTTTTTTAATATCAGCAGCATCAGCATTACAAGTACTGTACATGTTCTATTAATTAGACTAGAATATTTTTATGGGCATTCACATCCTCAGTCAGCCCTTCCCTTTGCTGGGGAAAAAACTATTATGTTACCTGTTATTTCAATCTCAGTGTTTAATTTTCATAAATTGTGAAAATAACTAACTTCTGTTGCCGGGGGGGAACGTGACAGTTTTGTTTTTGTTACATTTATGGGAAAGGGGACCGTCCAAAATCAGCAGTATCATCTTACTACCCTGTACCTTGTAAGATCGTGGCTGCATCTCATGTTTGTCGAATGTTTTGCCTTCATCCATACCTGCCAAAAGTATTTTTTCTATTTTGAAAATCACAGTTCTATAAAAAAAAAAAAAACCTGACCTGAAAATGACTCCAATCAGAGGGAGGATGACGGAGACAGAGGGGGCATTAATGTGAAAGCTGTTACAAGTGTTTGACGCTCAAAAAAGAAAAACGTTGTTAGAAGTGAGCTAGAAAGGAAATGGGATTCAGCCCTAATTTTGAGTTAGAATGCACAAGCTGTTCAGTAAATGTATACTTTCTGAATGGCATATAAAAGGGAAATATACTGTGTAATTAAGAATCTGTCATTTGTATTGTTCTAACAAATAATTGCTACTTTCTTACTAATAAATGCCGTGACCCACTTGTTGATTCAAGGGGATTCATGTCTCGTTCTTGTGTTCTCTTCTAAGTTTAAATTATGTCGAAAAGACCTGCACAAACATGCAGTGGAGGGTGTGTGTGTGTGTGTGTGTGTGTCTCAGACAGTGCACATTTTCTCCTGTGCCAGTGAGTGTCATGGTGTGTAATCAGCTTGAAATTCTTTTCTGGGCTGTTTTTTTTAGTTGGAGCAACCTTGGAGAAATCTTAGGGAATACCATGTTTGCACTTCTTGGACAATATGAGTTTGCATATTACCTCAAACTCTGCCAGTTATTGAAAAAAAAAACATTATTTGATGGACCAACTAATTCATCTTAAATCTTGATTAAGCAGAGACTTGTTTTGAATTCTTCTGGATCCAAAATCAGCCCCCGATTTTAACCTTTAACCTTTCAATTTTACACATGTCCGCTTCCTTACCTGAATATAACTGCTGCTGTTCCAAACACACCTCTAATTAACGTTTGTGAGTGAAGTTTTGCATAATAGTGACTGCATTAAATGCATCTGCATCTCCGTTCACAAAAAGGCAGTGAATTCACAGAGACAGTGTGTAAACAGATCGGAGAAAGAAGAGCGCCACACACACACGAACGCCTCTCCTTCGTGAAAAGCTGTGCCACCCACTGTGACCGACACAAGCACTAACTGTCTCACTTCCAACGTATTTTACACTTGTTACTCATCCTCGACATGTTCAGGCCATGCTTGTCATGGGTTGGTGCATATGTGTCTAATAGAATGTTTGGACACAAAACAAGTTCGGTGAGTAGTTGGTGGACGGTTTGCAGTAGCGCTCACCTCAGGCTGAATTTTATACCTGTGGTAGCCCTTCGTGTGTGTGCATGTGTGTGTGTCTCACCCTTATCTCACTATTCAAATGTTAGGAAACAAAAGCATACACCGATCAGGCATAACATCATGAACACCTGCCTAATATTGTGAAGGTTGCCCTTGTGCAGCCAAAACAGCTCCGACCTGTCAAGACATGGACTTAAGACCTCTGAGGGTGCCTTACAGATGCTTGATCAGATTGTGATCTGGGGAGCCATCGGGTAGTGTTGTTGTGATGAGGGGGTGTACTTGGTCCACAACAGTGTCCTTGGGCAAGATACTGAACCCTAAACTGCTCCCGATGTGCAGGTTGGCACCCTCCATGGCAGTCACCGTCACGAATGTATGTATGAATTACTGCAAGTCGCTCTGGAGAAAAAGTGTCTGCTAAATGCAGTAAATGTACGGAAGTGTTTACCCCAGCCTGTGCTGCTGGAGGCAGTTATAAAAAAAAGTGTCCCTTACTATCAGCTCTGTTAGAGACGATCATAGGGTGCAATGCTCAGACAGGCACGTAAAGCAGAATATCTACGCAATAAAATCAGCTGATGCGTCAAAGTATCAAGTTGATGTTTATGTCGATATTTCAGTAGTTTTCAGTTGAAGTCGCCTGGTCATCCTCAGTCGAGCTTACTTCATTTTGACTGAACCTGCTGAACCTGACTCCCTCTGGCCCTCCAGGCATCACAGTGACAGAACAGTTCAGACCACAAGAGATGCTGAACTGATGTGTAACTGATAATGCTTGTGTAACACTGAAAGACACACATGGTCAATACTATTAAACTTTATGGATAACAGTTGCCAGAGGATGCACAAAGTATTGGCATGAGTAGCAAATGGCTACTTTGCTGGTGAAAATGCCAAGGAACCTTACAAGGAACAGTGTATTTATGAGCCACATCCAGCCCCATAGCAGAGGTGAGAGCAGTTTTTTTTTCTCCTGTCAAACTTAAAGCACTTTTAACGTATTATTTCTATCCATATTAGCCATGGAGCCTATTTGTTCCGCTCTGTACCTCTGTTTCACATTGTTCTGGTGTCCTTTCCATCTCGATTTCTCATCATCAGCTGACTCAGAGACACTTTCCTTTGCATCTCACCTCAAACACCAAAATAGATTCAAATTATCGAGTGTGTGGATGATGAAAACTAATCTAATATAGTACAACCTGATAAAAGTTTTCTGTTAAATACCCAAAGATGAAGGGACACACTCTTCTGGTCTTTTATTTCGATCCTCTCAGCTCATGCCAAGCCATGAAATGTCAGGCGGGCAGCAGACATGCCGTGTGGCAGCAGGCGCCGGGGGTCACTTGGTGTGTGTCTGACATGTCGGGGCTGCAGACTGTGACAGTGACTCCCTGTGGATGTGCCACCTGACTCACTCACAAGCCAAAAGACTGAGAGGTCGACAAAGGTCTGGAGAGCTGTTTCTTTGTCTCTGCATCTCTCACGACCATAGTTCGGAGGAGGAGACTGTCACAATGGTGGCAAAGTATCAGCCTATAGTTGCTGCTGTCTCACAGTTTGGTTATGAGTGCAGACTTAGTTGCGTATCAGTTTTATTGTTTATCATATGTGTGCATGTGTTTGGAGAAGAGTTGCAAGGCATTACAGGACAAATAATTGAATGGAAACTAACTAAAATATTTTCTTGAACAAAATAAGTTCAGAACCATAAGAAAAGGTGAGACTCTTTCTTGATGTTGTGTAGTTTGCTTGTCTTACTAAGTCTTTTGCCAAGTGAGCAATGCTGCCCCCTGTTGTATACGTGTCACACACACAGCTGCTCGATAAACTGACTCCTTTACATTGAGAATATTTTTTTAGATTCTTATCAATCTTCTTTTTTTTATTCTAAGATGACACTTAAAATTTAAAAAAAAAAACACTTTTTATTTATTGACAATGATTATCAATCAGAAGATATAGTAAAATAAAATATATATTTTTTTAAAAAATCGCTGGTGCTTTCAGTTGCATCTCATGGCTTTCCTTCAGTGGATGGAAACTGACTGATTGATTGATTGATTGATTGATTGATTGATTGATTGATTGATTGATTGATTGATTGATTGATTGGATTCACGATTAATTGATTAATCATTAGGTGACAAAATGCTGAAAACTACTTATGTTAATTTTCCCACAGCAAGATCCAAAGGCTCTTCATTTACTATCAAAAATGACAAAGAAAAGCAGCAAATTCTTACTTTTAGGAAGCTGGAACCAACAAATGTTTGACTTGAAATAATTGAAAATAAATAATCACAGCAGTCGACAATTACTTTTTTTTCCAGCTATTTCATTAAAGGCTACATAACAATACCACGTGGTGTCTATAGTAATAATGCACTAGGAAATTAAATAAAGTACGAAAAGTAAACACAAACGTTTCAATTTTGCAAGTAATGCGGAACTGCGTTTGTGGTAACTCAGTTCCGCTCAGCGAGAGGACGGAAACATTTAACCGTGACACACAAAGCTCTAGCGTTTCCGGCCAGCTCAGCGCATCAGCCCTGTGGTGTTGTCAGTTTACAGCCTGTCAAACACTGCTCCCAGGTAGCCGTGACACTTCGCGGGCAAGCGGACGAACCCCCGGACATCGCGGAGAGATGGTGCTGCTGACGATGATCGCTCGGCTGGCTGACGGGCTGCCGCTAGCCGCCTCGATGCAGGAGGACGAGCAGGTTGAAACGTTTAGCTATTTGTGCCTCTGTGGTCGCTAGCTTCTCCTGTGTGCTGTTATCAGTGCAGGCTGTAAAAATGCTTCCAAGTTGGTCAAACGCTGCAGTGACACGTTAGCTTAACATGAAGCCCTGCCGTGGGCCTGTCTACCTTGTACACAGAGCCAGGCTTTATTTACACAAGATAACTGAGTCATTCTTATCCAGCCTTTCTCAACAACAGGCTTCCTGTGTTTTAAACCCTGACCTTGTTCAGACCCTGTTCCTACTTATTCGACCGTTGTACGACTTCACCGTTAAGTTTAGCGACACTTGGTTTCTGCTGCAGCTTTTTTAGTTAAAAACAGTCTAACATCTCGTTATGTTGCAGCAAAAAGAAAAGGGCTTCAAAAGATGCTTTCTAAGGTTTGAAACAGAAATAACAAGCATGATTAAAGGCATTTTTGAATTAGAGCCTGACTGGTATATATTTTAGATTTTAGCTTCTTAAATAAGATATCTGTATATATGTGTACTATATAGGCTGATGACTAATAGGAAATTGTACAGAAATGTCAAAGATATGACTGTTACATAATTTGTCCACCAGAGGTCAATGACATGTTTATTTTTCAGCTGTGAAAATGTTCTGCTCTGTAAATATTGCGTCTTGGCAAAATTGTCTTTTTATGTTATTACAAATTAATACAGACAGATGTATTGTAGACATCGATATCGGCCTTAAAGCGCCAGTATCTTGTTTTTCTCCAACCCGATCGCCAGAATGAATGTCGGCATTGTATGTATCTGCAAACCAAAGAAGCTTTTTACGTCTTCGTTTTGCATCTTTACATTTCGTTCTGTTAAATTTTGTTTTTCATGTTGTGACAGCGCTGTCCGGTTAGGTTTAGGCACAAAAACACACACACTTTTTCACCACAACGACAGCTGGAGATGTCCAAACTTCTCTTCAAAAGTTTAAGCCTTTTTGCCCCCACAAGCGCGACTTGAGATGTCCCAACTTCTGGAGAAGTTCTTCTTGTTGTCACAAACATGACGGTGTTTTCAGGTTCTCGTTGCGAAATATCTGTTTTTGTCGACTGGAAATGTCTTGACTTCTCGCCACTAACACGGCAGCAGGACACGTATTGTAGAAATGTCAATGTGGTACGTAGCCTTTGACACATGTACAAATCTGATCGTATCAGTGGTTTGCAGAAACATCAACTACCAACATTTCATCCTGTCGACTGGCTGGTTTTTCTTCAGGTGAAGGTATTTCCAGGCCCACAGAGATGATGCTGACTGTATAAAGTCACAGGATTTATCGTTAAATTTGTTATTATTTATTTCGGTGAGACAACTCAGCTTAACTAACATCCCAGTGACATCTCAAATGTTAGTGTTTCCCCACTCATTACTGGCTTCAACTGTTCTGTGTTGAGTAGAATCGATGTTTCCTGGGACACAAACATAAACCTAACATATCAGCAACTGTTAAAAATGGATGCCATTGTTTGTTATGTTTGAGCATGACTGACCAGGAGTCTAACATCTTTCCCTCACTCTCTTGTTTGCTTTCAAAAAGGGAAGTGAAAAGGTTTGTTGTGCCTCTGCTCTGTGCTTCAACATCATACATGTCTCTGTGATGCTACAGTGTTGCTGTAAAGAGTCATTTTTGCTCGAGTCGGCAACGCCCCAAGAGATGAACACCTTCCATCAGCCAAACGCTGACCATAAACAATTCACCACAAACAGCTGGAGCTGCTATTTGTTCTTTGTTTTTTTTCAAAGCATTTGCCTTCAGATGTAGCATCACACCACTCAGTCTGTCTGTGATTTTTACGCCAACTATTTATTTTCAGCGCACTTTAAAGGGCAAGAAATTAACACGTCAAGGGAAAAGAAAGTGTGAGATCTGGACTGTAGGTGGTTGCTATTTGTGTCCGTGGTGTCAAACACTCAAGCAACAAACCACATTCAAATTAGAAAATTGAAGTGAGAAATCTGCTTTCGAACTCTTCCTGCAAATGCAGCACACAAAAGTCAGTTTCTTGCCCCGATCAAACTCCATATTTATGTGTGAGGTGTCAGTGAGTCGTGCTGTGACACGGTGTTGTGTTTCTGTCTGTCTAGTTGGGTAGGGACCTTCAGCAGTATCAAAGTCAAGCCAAGCAGCTCTTCAGGAAACTCAATGAGCAGAGTCCCACACGCTGCACTTTAGAGGCTGGTTCCATGGCGTTTCAGTGAGTATGACCGAGAACATGAGCTCAGCGGCATCGTTCACTTGCATAAATGTATAACTCAGTCGTTTTCTTCACAGTTCGGAAGTAATTATGCAAGAGCGGAGCCCTGACTTGCACGTTTATGTTTTGATTCTCGTGACATTTTTTATGTTCTCCTCCCTTGCAGCTATTTTATAGAGAAAGGAGTGTGCTACCTTGTGCTGTGCGAAGCCAGCTTTCCAAAGAAGCTGGCCTTCGCTTACCTAGAAGACCTCCAGGCAGAGTTTCATGAGCAGCATGGAAAGAAGGTCCCCACAGTGTCCCGGCCCTACTCCTTCATTGAATTTGGTAAGAAGAAAGGAGCCACGAGCAACTGAAAAGTGTTTTTTTCTTTCTTTTTTTCAAAGATTTGAAGTTAAAAAGCTCCCACACTCAAACTTGTGCAAAAATATACATAATGTTGTTATAATAATAATTTTAATTTGCAAGCTTTTGGTCAGATGCTTTCTTCAAGCCATGAACAGGTAGCAACTGAATGCAGCAGTACAAAGGAACACTTCGTGAGCTGTGTTTTGTTTTTGTTTATTTGTCTTTTTTCCTCAAATTTAAAATTTGTGTACTACATTTTGTAGAACTCATTGGGATAATTCTTATGTAAGGTAACTTAAAAATGGCGCTCAAAACCAGGAAGGATGGAAAGTGACAGCACAAACATAGATAACGTCACGTAACGTAGACCTGAATGGTTTAATGAGGTTAGTATCAACCATGATACCAATATAGTTGCATATATGTATTGATGCATCACTAAAAGAAGAGAGTGGTATTGTTTGGTCTGTTTTCGGGCTCAAAACTCAAAAAACAAATCATGCAACACTGCCTCCGATGTCTTGTCACTGTGGGCAGAATCTCACTGGTCCACCGCCACATCTCTTTTTTTCTCTTTGGCAGTTTTTTGGCAAATCACAACTGAGCTTCCAGGCCAATTTTGCTCCCAGTTACAAGTTTACATTTTTGAAGTTTAGACTCACTTTTCTTCCATCGCCTGCGACAGTGAAAAGCAGTAAGAGCAAACTTGGACGCTGCTCTGCATTAAGTGGATCCTAACCTTTGGTCTATTACAGTGTCTCCTCAGTATTCATTTAGCAATGGTGCTGAAATTCTTTTTTAAAATTGCAAAACGTAACTTTAAACATAACTGAGACCAGAACAGAAAATTATTGGCCAATGTACCACAGCTATATTAAAAATTCAGAGGAAGCACTGTATTACATCACTTATTTCAGTGTATCAGTGAAGGGAACTTCAGTCTACCAGGACTGTAAAACAAAGAGCTGACAGTCATCTGCATTATTCGCCATTAACTGCTTTTATTTCCTCTGCTGCTCCTTCCCCAGACACCTACATCCAAAAAACCAAGAAGTCTTACATTGACAGCCGAGCGAGAAGGAATCTGGGCAGCATCAACACGGAGCTCCAGGACGTACAGAGGATCATGGTGGCGAACATAGAGGAGGTGCTGCAGAGAGGAGAGGCTCTCTCTGGTAAGTCCTCTCGGGGTCAAACCCATACAGTCTTTTCTGAATAATATGATGCTCCTCAGATCTAATGATTTTGTCCTTTTCTATCTCTCCCTTCCCCTCCTCCATTTTTCTTTGCTTGCTGTTCCCCTTCCCTCCGGTTGCTTCGCCCTGCAGCGCTGGACTCCAAAGCCAGCAACCTGTCCAGCCTGTCAAAGAAGTACAGGAGCGACGCCAAGTATCTGAACACCCGCTCCACCTATGCCAAGCTGGCAGCCGGCGGTGTCTTTTTCATCATGCTCATTGTCTATGTACGCTTCTGGTGGCTCTGAGAGAATAAGAAAAGAAAAGTGAGGGAAGAAGAAGAGGAAGGAGGTAGTGGAGTGGAAAACGAGCTGCACGGAGTCTGCAGACACTACGAAAAGCTGTCACCTTTGACTAAAAACAGGATCCCTGCTCTTAATGAGACTTTGCAGACGTACCACCGCCCATTTTGTTCTCGCCTGTCCATGGATGTGTGATCTGAATATAAATGATGTCATAATACATAGTTTTATTATTAACAATTATACAGTGATGCGCTAGTAGTTGCCCTGGAGAAAAGGAAATGAGTGAATGTGTGTGTGCGTGCGTGCGTATGCTGATTGTGTTTGTTTTCAAAGGCGATTGTTGGTGATTGGTTGTGAAGTTTGGAGGAAAAATGAAGAGAAATTTCCTGTTATGTCTTCTTTTCCAAAGCTGTACTGTACTGTAACAGGACTGATTAAACCTTGTATACTGTCTGATAATACAGGAAAGAGCAAAAACAAAAAAAAGGCAACAAAAAAACCACACAACTTTATTTATCCTGAGCACTTCATATGGGTATCTGCATTCATTAACATTATAATCACAGTAGTAAAGGCTTGACGGGCCTGCACAACATACAGTAGGTACAACAGTTAAGGAATATTTGGGAAACATGGGATTCATTCTTAAGCTGGCGATTAGGCTTAGCAACAACATAGGAAAATTAATTGAAGTAAACTGTTTGTTTTTTTTAAACTATCATTATTATTATTATTATTATTACAATTATATTGTATGGAAGCCTTTGGAATCCCAAAATGCCGTTTCACACGTGTCTAATTTAGCAGATTTTTTTCCCATTATGGGATGTTAGTGACTAAATAAGGGACTGTACAAAAAATATTTTGGATGTGGGAGGTTTCACAGGAGGGTGATAGGTTTTTTATTACTTTTTTTTATGTTTATTTGCTCAAGTGAAGGGTAGACTGACTTTTTATTTACAGTATATTGTAACCATCCCCAAATATGTTTCTTTAAGGTTTTATATTCGGTTACATCTGTAATCTCAGACCTGATCCCAAATTCTGAATGCAGTTTTTTCCCAAAGGGAAGGGCCCAATAGGAAATATTAATAACACTGTGGAGGGAAGTGTTTTTTAAAAACATGTGATTCAAACCCGCTCCCGACCCTCATAATTTTCGTACAGTCCCTAACTTAACCTCAACTGAGTGTGTCCACGTTCCCTTTATGCTCTCCTTCACCTTGACTGTGTGGACCAGCGCCTTTCTGTTAGCAGGCATTAAAAAAAAAAAAAAAAAACCTGTCTGGTCCTTTTTATTTTGTACGGAGTTTACACGTGTAGACTCAATTTGAAAGCGAAGCTGAGAGTGTGTGTCGTTCTGCCAACGTCTGTTTGCGGCTGGAGAGGACACCTTCTCTTTCTCTGTTCTGTCTGCTATCTATGAATAAAATCATTTGCACAAAACTCGCCTCCTTTCTGTCAGTGGAACTGATGATTATCAAGAGCTCAGGCAATGCTTGCATTATAAAGAACGGCATAAATTCTCACTGTAGGTTCAGCCGTCTATGCAGAATACACACACAGGACAGAAGATGGACCTCAAGATCATAATGATCCTGTTCTTAGACAATCGAGCTGTAAAATAAGGTTAATTGATTGCCATTATCTCACCAGCTTCTAACTTGCTTTCGCAACATAGAAGTTAGTGAGTTTTATACACTGTCATGCATTGTCATTCAATACATGTTCACAGTTTGAAGTTGCTACAGACAGTGACGTGAACAACTTACAGGGAGATAGAAATAGACCGAGGCCTCTGTATGGCACCATTTCGCAACAAAAGAATAGGTTTTTGCTTTTGGCCCAAGGTTCACTGTCAAGTTTCCATTTTGGCCCTGCAAGGAAAAAGGTTTGGGCGCCCATGGTTCATACTGGTTATACTGTACAGGTCAAACTGTTTCCATATATCATTAGTAAGAGTACAATAGTGCAAGTGTGCAGAGCACAAAGAGAGCTGTAATAAATATTAAATGGTTGATGTAGGCTAATAGATTACAGGACATACATAAAGTGGTGGTTATGTACAGTGTTCGCACATAAACATGACTATATATATATACACAATATACACGGCTTGCTTAGATTGCATTTAACAACGATGATTATAGGTACATGTGTAATTTAAAAAAAACAACATAATGACAATATAAACTACAAAACACATCACATATAAAATGCAGGCGCAGTGGATGTTTGTGTGAGTGTGAGAGTTAAACTTAAAGACGCGTTTTTACCACTTCTTAGCAAAATACAATATGCAAAAGGATTCCAGGAAAATTAGTCTTTATATTTAAAACGGGGAGAAACATACATCAAGAAACTCACAGTCAACCCAAACTTCTGAGTGGGAAACTGAGAAGTGACTCAGTGGGCACTCTCAGGTGTGGTATTATTATATTATTACGACTGATATGATGGTTTTTGATGAAGACATTTACTTTCACATCGACAGAAGGTTTCAGTGGAAAGACTTTGTGGCAGTTGGTGTCACCTCCACAGCTACCGCGTCTTTAAGTATTTTCCAGTAATACTTTTTAATTACTTTACCCTCATGCTATTTGAAGCCTGGTGATCCCGCTCTTGACCAGCAGGTAGAGCGCTTTCCTCACTGCTGAAATGACACAGTTGAGAAAATGAGGCTCAAAAATCGCCCTGACTTGCAACTTCTGCTGCTGACAGCCGCCTCCTGCTCGCGGAGCTCCTAATCGTGGGTTAGTTTTTCAAAGATTGAAAAATACAGGCTGCAACGTCCGGGGTTAGGAGAAAGAAGAAAAAGTTTTTAGAAGTACCAGCACTGTACAGAGCAGCAGTCTGATTCTTCAGCTTGATATAGAACAGGAAATGTCAGAGAAAAAATGAGAAGCAGCGGAGGGTAGCATGCCAAAAACAAAACCACAAGGCACAGGCTAACCTTTTCACCTCTCAAGGGATGCAGTTACTCCTGAGTTTGGCCTCAGTTATGATAAAATAAAGTTATCTTTCTTTGTAATCTTGTTCCGCTTAACAACTTTCAACCTGAAGAGATGCTTCTTGCAAACTTTCATATGTATACTTTTTTGTTTTAGTTGTTTGTAATTGTGCTTCTGTAATCCTGTGTGACACTGCACTCTCTACATTTACACTTTTAAAGTTGACTTTCCAAACACAGAACAGTGAGAATGTCCCGCGTGTATCTACTTTAAATACTGACAGATTTCTTGTTCTTTCAAAAAATCTTTGCGTAGTCAGAAACAAGGAAGAGAAACCCGAGTGTAAAATCCATGAGTGTGTGCGTAAATGTCACAGTGATTAAAGAGGGGACGACGCGCCTGGTCTCTCTCACTTCGCCACTTTCTCTCCTTCCTCTGCAGGTTACCATAGCAGCAAGCGAGTGTGTGACAGTCATGTGAAAACGAAGCTGATTGGATTAAAATACTTTGTGTGATCAGGGGTCAGGAATACGGCGCATGTACTAAACACACACAGCCTGATTCAAGCGCGCACAGACTCACTCGCAGACCGAGACGACTAGAAAAGGTTGAAGTGCCGTCTACGCGTCTATCAGTTTTTCAACAACAAAGAAACCTGTGGCTGTTGCCAACTCATATTACCCTATCTTGATAAAATTTCCTGTCACAGACACAAAAACAACCGCAAGATTGTACACCCACACTCGACTTCTCCGGAGTCTTGTGTAATCTTAAAGAAACAGGACATTAAAGCAACGTGACCTTGACCTTCACCCTCAGCCTCTTCGTCTCACAGTCAGCAGAACCGTCGAGCATGCAAATTCAGACATGGCAGGAGAGTTTCAGTCACCTCGACACTTGAGCAGATGACTTGCTCGGATGCAAATTTATTGATGGCTCCAGTGTGCCCGCTGAACTTCAGTACAGATATGATGTCATTAATGGGAGGCGACACTCTAGACATGTTTGTGAAAAGTCTGACTCACTGACAAGCCTATCTACTCCGCCGAGTAGATCAATCTGTGACAGGATGTCACAGAAAAGAAGAGAGAAAAAGACACTCGCAGACAACTTAACCAACACACTAAAGTGTTAAAAGCTTGATGCCACACTGGATCAGTGTAGCACAGATGAAACACTAGGTTAATCTTGCCTGGCACAATGGGTTGTTCAAGCAGAAGTTTCACCTTAAAACTGTAAATATAACATATATACATATAACATTCAAAACTACATAGGATATGCTTATTATCAACAATCAATGTAACTTTAGAAAGAGATTCTAACAGTTGGCAACCGTAGTTTATTTAGTAAACCATGCTAGCGGATCTGTGAGGCTGCTCCAGAGATTTAAAAATAGAATGAGACACCAAAGGTAAAGACGGTGCCTGTTCAGTCCAATACGAATCACTGGCCAGGTTGGTGTGCCCAAAAAAACTTCTAGCTATGTTTAACTGCTGGTTATGCTGCCCACTAAAAATGCACAGTTTCAGCCCGTAGACTTTACATTGTGATGACGTCACGGCTTTTTAAATCACTTTTCTGAGTTTGCGAGGAAAGGTTTACACATATTGAACCTCTGCAAATCAAAATTTATAATCTGGAGGAGTCAGAAATGACCATGTCTGCAGTTTGAGGTGTCCTGTTTTCTTAAATTCTGCTCTGTGGGAAAAATGTGTTTTTTTCTGGATGGATTTCTGAGCAATCCATCGAATAGCTGTCAGGTTATTTCAATAAAAAAACAAAATGATTAACCTGCTGGTGGCACAAGAGTAAAAGTCTATGACTAAATTCATTGGGATGTTTCATCTGTTGGCTACAAAATTGGACGAAATCTATCGAGTGGCTGTTGATGTATCTCTCTGATTAAGTGAAAGGTTTGATCTGCTGCTGGCACTCGAGGAAATGTCAGAGGATGCCCAAATATTTGATCCTATTGGGACCTCGAACATCTGTACCAGATTTCATGGCAATCCATCCAATAGTGGTTGAGATAAACAGTTTCACTCAAGACTACAAATGTCAACCTCGTGGCGACACTAGACAAAAAGTCAGAGGATCACTAGAGTACTCATATTTCTGTCTGATAGATCAATAGACTAACATTGCCTTCCTTGTTGAGTTGGTGCCACAATGACCCAAATATGGTCAGTGATTTACGAGTGGAGGCTTTTGATTACAATTCAAAATAAATTCACAGTACATAGTTAAAAAGACCATTTGAACCCTTTCTCTCGCTTCAGATTTGAAAGAACAGGGCTTTTAAAAGAAAAAAAACCTCTGAAGCCCTCATCGTTCTCATTTCTTTCTGTCATTATAAGAAATAATACATAATAAAGTGAAAACCAACCAGTAATTCAACGTGATTATCAAACCACTGATTCCCCACTGTACATGCTTTAGTTTGGTGGGAAGGCAGAGTGATTTGTGGCCTCAGGGAAGTTGTTGGGAATCTTGTCATCTCCACAGTCCACGCTAAAAACCTGTTCCATCTCATATCAAACCTGCTTCCCACCTCATCCCAGCTGGTTCCCCTGTCTCTTCTCCTTCATCCTCTTCCCTCTAATCCAATCAGAGCAAAAGGAAGCTGCGGAGACAGCAGCTGTATGGCAGAGGAGAGGGGTCATAAAACGCAGAAGGCCGAAAGAGGAAGTCAAGGGACCTGGTGAGTTATTGCCCCCCAAACGTACACACCGGGTCCTGGGAACTGGGAACTTCTCACAGGGGGGGCCAGTGTGGAGTGTTTTCTGCGGGCCTGGACCCGCTCTGCACTTCGTGTGCTCTTTATCACCTCATCGTAGACCAATGATGACCCCTCACACCTCGCCGTCATAATACTGCATGAGTGTATTTAAAGAAGAGCAGACCTTTAACTCTGTCATAAAACTGATGTTATAAATTATCGTTTTCTTCCCAGGACTGCTTATATATACCCTCGTCTCATACTGGGTGCTAGAGTTACCTTTTAGGTGTGTAAGAAGATAATGCCACGCACAAAAACAGGATATAGAGTGGGAAGAGAGAAATGCGAGAGAAAATAAGCAAGAAGAGCGACAAGATACATTGACACACATTAAAGTATGTCACACTGTCTTTGAACAGAGACGTGAGTCAATGTCTTGGTCACATCACGATGTCCCAGATTAGTATTTAAATGTAACGAACTGTCAGGGCTAAATTCTTTTCTCTCACTTGCCAGCGTTACCTATCTATCGCTCCATTTCTTCGAGCAGATAACATTGTTGGTTTATTAATAGTGTCATATCTGTCATATACCCCCCCCATACACACACACAATGCAGAGTTGTGTCTGTGAGAAAGCAAGGGCTCAAGTGTGAATTCCAGCCATGCCTGTCTTTTAGCAGCTTGTGAATTTATGATACAATTAACCCTGGAAGATATGCAGAGCACACTCACTTTACACCCTCTGCGACTTCCAGCGTGTGAGTGTAACACACAAATATGCGGAAAAAAAAACACTCTCTGCACACATGTTATGAATTGAGCGTGGAGAAAATGCTAAACGATCACTGGAAGAGGCTCGACCAGGGAGAGATGTTGTACAGATCGATCACCGGATGATGTTGGACTAAAAACAGGTGGAGAATTTGCTCCTTACATGTCCATGTTTCATTGAATTTGTGTAAGTGTGTTACATGCAGGGCCGTAATCATAATATATGTCAGGGGGGCACATCACCCCCTACAGTCAAATATGCTTAAAATGCCCCACTCCATATAGTGATATAAAACACAGATAAGAAATGCTATGCTACAAAAGACAATCACACACCACTGTCTGAAATGAGCATTTGCAAATGTAATTATAATCATACTGCCATTATTACTACCAGTTATAATATTGCAGTGTACTGCAGTTCTGCGTGTGCTTTGTCCAAGAGGTGATGTCGTTCCTCTGCAGAAGCTGTTGCAGGTACAGTCACTATCAAACACCGGTCTGTCTCTCTGTTTCCTTCCTCTAAATGTGCATTATTTGTATAACTTATGCCTAGCGGGTAGTTTGGCACGCAAGAATTGATTCAGCACAGCTGGTCAGTTGTTGTGAGCAGGGCTGGCTCAGGCATATGTGAGCTGACCAATCAGAGCAGACTGGGTATTCTCTTAAAGAAACAGAGCATTTCAGACACAGGAAAAAAATTTGAGCATTAAAGCATGTAAACTTATTCTAGTAAATAAAATTGAAAATTATGGACCTGAAAATGGGCATGATAAGTTTCCTTTAAGTATTTCAAAGTGGCAGGAAATTCATTTTCACAATTTACATTTTGACAGGGGGGTCTGTTGACTCCACGGCTACAGCTTCGGTTACATATATCTTCTTTAATGACATAATAAAACTAAACCAATCATCCTGTGTTTTAAGGTCTTTGACTATGAGCTATCATGTCCCTGGCGTTCCCATCCCGTCTGTGGGGTAAACATTGTGGACTGCGGCAGATTACTTTGACCTATAGCACCCTTGGGCCTCAGGGACCAGACCATGATGACAGAGGGTCTAAATGTGCGTGTCAGTATTTGTGGGTGTTTATGTGTTGCAGTCCATGCACGCACAAGTTCATCCGTGCGCATATATCTGTACTCAAATGTTGGTCCCTTCACGTATGTGTAGCGAACGATTGAGGCGACCTTGGGTGGGAGTTGGCAGGAGGTCATGGTGTTAACCTCAGGTCCCACCAACTCCCACCATTCAAACATACCTCCACCCTTAAAGCGGTTAAAAACAACCACGACTGTCCAATCTGAGTTTTTTGTTTTGTTTATCTAGTTTCTTTTCACCATAAAAACATCATTGTTCATCTTTTACTTCTTGTGATTGCAAAATAGTTAAGTCATGACAGTCTTGGGTTAATCTCACCCAATGCAAAGGTGCAGCGGCCAAAATTTGGTCAAAAGTTTCCCCACTTTAAATTACAATCATCATACTATTTGTGATTTCCTTATTGAACTATGGGTTAGAGGAGTCAGCCTAAACTAACACCAAACTATAGAGATAACTCAACATGTGATTTCAATTGGTCTTTTGTGGCAACATTTTTTGGGGGTTGCGTCAAGCGTTTAATCTTTTTGACTTGCAGCGTGTTTACATTCCTCTATATCTATTCATTTACAACTTTATCTTTTTTTTTTAGCTCCACATTTGCTCCCTACAACAGAAAGTAGAACCATATTCAGCCTAAAGCCACAGTTTCAGATGACTGAAGAATGTTTGTTCTCTGCAAATCAGAATTTTGCATGCATGAATGAATGTCCATATTTATTTATTCAAAATCCTGTCCTCAGCAGCCCCAGTATTACTTGAAGGCACGATAAACTGTGGCCTTGCCTTGTGTTTCTGGATTTGCAGCTTGCACCTCTGCATAAATAAATAAATTCAATAAATCGAAGTCAAATCAAAACCATTGATTGAGGAGTGAACACAGCTGAATCCTGTTGTAGGGGGGCCTGAGGATAATCGAGAGCACAAGCAGTGATAATGCCCGTGCATATGGCTTATACGCCATATGATTTAATTTGTCCTCAAGTTGTTTGCGACTGAGGGAGCTGGGAAGTGTGGTGGTGTTATGTATTTGTGTGTGTGTGTGTGGGTGGAGAGTATAAACCTTACAGAACCCAGATGACACTGCCGTGGCTGTTATTTTCCCACAGTGCAATATAAATAGCCTGCTAGTGTGGGGTGACGGTGGGCAGGCAGGGGCGCTCAAGGGAGGATCCCATCCACACACAACAGCACATTCCTGTCCACCTGGCCCTGCCAGAGCACCAGGTCACCTTACAGGATTTGTTCACATGCACACAACCCTCCACCTCCTCCTCACACCTTTCCTTCATCACCTGTTTCGTCACCTCTCTGCCAACTCCCCCTTTTCCCCCTAGTCATGGACCCCCCTGAGGTGAGGTCTCTGCCCACATCACGCTTGGTCACATCGAGCCCTCGCGCTCGCCGACTCTCCACCTTTAACCACTGTGGAACGTCATGACGCACATGTTCGATCACACATGCTATCGTGGTTTCTCACACGAACACACACACACAAAAGCCCTGCTTTCATCGAGGAAGCTGCAAAATGTGTCCTTGTTTTAAATCTGGTCTGCAACGTGACGCTGTTGGCTAAGCGACGGGCGTTTACAAAGTGATCGGCCTGACAATCAATCAAATAACGCAGCCTCGAATGATATCCTCAGCGTAATGTTAATGGACTGTAAGGTCACAGTAAATCAGTTCAGATTACATGCAATGATTACACTATGAAATGACACTTCTGATCTATGACCATTCTGCAGCTGTATATTCTACAATAAAACACAGGCTGGTAAAAAAAATTACTTGCGCAGGCATGTTTACTCTCTTTGTCCAACCAAGTAAATGATTACATTGATTTAGTGCTGATTTGTGTACCTCTTGAATTTATGTGCGCATTATCTGCCCCGCTGTTGACATTTGGCTCATATAACCTCGAGTTCACACAGGAAAATGATTTACTGCGATTGAATACTTGGATAGCCGTGTATCTGCTCTGTAAAGTAGACACCATGTGGCTTCTCATCTTGATGACCCCGCTCTAGTGGCTAAACTTTCCCCCGCTTGTGTCACGGAGATACGAAACTCGACTGATCTGATATGCTCTTAAGTCTTACATACTCACGACCACAGAGCAGGAGCAACACAGTCTCCGCTGATTTAATTCAAACCGGCCCTTAATATATCCACAGGTCTTTTAGCCTGTTACAGAGATTGGGCTGCAGTCAAAACAGGACAGTGAGAAAGGAGGTGATAATCAACCCTAAATATACCCCTTTAGCTTCCTCTCCCCCAGATCCTCTTACACAGCAAAGACGACATTAGACAGACGATGCTTCCGGCACAACATGTGCAGAAGTCCTGGCGAGGGCACGGAGGGCATCAAAACTTCACACCCGATGCTTGAGGTTGGTGAATGCGTCAACACTGTAAACTAAACCTGATCCCAGCGAAGCGCACACTCACGGTGCACCGGTGCAAAAAGTGTAATTATAAGAATAAAGTGTCACAGAAGCATCCAGACCCGGCGAACAAGATCTGCTTCAGTTATGCACAACAGTTTATGCGAGCAAATCAGTTGCCTCAGTCCTCGCAACGACTAATTATAGAACGGCATCATATATACACTTCATACTGCCATCCTAGAACGTAAAGGCCGGGTGACTTCTTAAATGACAGGCGCTGATTTGGTTTCCCATGGCTATCACGTTGGGGAAAGAAGGCGTGTTTATGGTTAAGGGGGGTGCACAAGAACTCACACACTGTCTCGAGTGTAATCACTCATTACTATCTGCCCTGTGAACACCGTGTTCTGCGGTATAAATCTACTGGCAGACAGCTGGAGTCACCCTGACTGATGAACTCCAAATCAGTGTGAAGAGCCTCAACAGCGATGAAAGTGGCGCCCCCACCAGCATGGCAAAGGTCGATGGCTCTGATCCAGGCTGCGTTTTAGCACCCTGTGGTATACCTGAAGTACAGAATACTCCTGATACACCTATTAACTTCCTTTCAGCGGTTTGTTGACTGCCAATAAAAGTGATTTTTAATGTGTACTGAAACTGTTATGTTATCTACTTTTGTTATCTGTGAAACTTGGGATGTTTTGCCGTCTGAAACAAGAGATCTCAAGTTGGAGAGCATTTCATACAAACACGGTTCAAAGGGATT
Organism: Lagodon rhomboides; assembly: GCA_039737535.1. Lineage (NCBI taxonomy): Eukaryota > Metazoa > Chordata > Actinopteri > Spariformes > Sparidae > Lagodon > Lagodon rhomboides. The sequence continues at coordinate 12,125,849 of CM077789.1, read as the reverse complement.
TAAAGCCTCAGTGAGACTGAGCTTTCCCAACACTTTGCTTCCAGACGCTTTATTTTTTCTTCTTTGAAACTGTGCTAGAGTTCTGTGGTAGAAATCTTTCATCTGCGCAAAAGCAAAGAGGAACTAATCAGAGTTTTCTGCTCACGAGGCGGATCCACACCCTTTCTCACCCCGCGTTTCCCAAAACAGTAGAAGCCCACATCTGGAGTGACATCATTAGGAAAACAGTGCTGACGACAACGTGATACTCTGATGTGATTTATATCAAATTGCTGCTAGCTCACATGACCACTGCCTTTAACTGTGAAATAAGAGATTATCACGGTGTAGTAGGAGAAATCCAGAATTGAACAATAACTTTACAGTCATGTGACAAAAAGGCAGGGACAGCTCAGAAAGCGGCACATCTGTGTCACGGGATTTATATGTTTTGGTGATAGATAAGAAGAATAAGCAAACACAAGACGTGTTTTATCAACATAAACAGCATCTGACCAAATGCCTCGCCGGCGTTTGTTGTGGTGCCAGCACCTGACACCCAACCACGCATGGAGAGCAAGAGCATGACATTGGCCACAGCAACAAAAGCACTGTCAGTACGGCCCCCCGAGGAGATCAATTTGCTCCCCCCATTTCCAGGCTTTTCAGCAGGGTTGAATTGAGGACAGAGGGCCGGTCGCAGCAGCAGGAGGCTCGGCAGTGTTTCTCTAACGGGGTGTAAAGACAAACAAATCACTGGGATGAGACGTGGTCTTGTTGTTGTGATGAGCCAGTGATTTACACCTGGATCACTCGGGCTGATAAGGGATAATTAGTTTGGGATTACTGTGGTCACTAACAGTTTATAAAGATAGAGTGAGTGTCTATCTGTGCATGAGTGAGGGAGTTTAAAGGGCAGCATTGTGGTTTAGATGCGTGTGCTTAAGCTGACTTTGCTCTCCAGAAAAATAAACCAATGATGTGATCAAAAAAGGCCTTTCTTCTAGTAAACGACAAGGAAAATGTGTCATTGTGTATTATACTGATAACCTCAGCATTAAACTGTGTGAACACTGGGGATGCAACTTTATTGATTAATCGGAAGTTTATTACCTCTGCCAAGGAGGTTATGTTTTCACCCATGTCTGCTTGTCGGTTGGTTTGTCAGCAGGATTACACAAAAACTGCTGGATGGATTTCCACGAAACTTGGATGGAGGATGGGTCTTATCCCAGAACAGACCACTGGCCCAGAATTTTTTCTTACTTTCTATAACATTCTGATATAGGGCATTTTCTGACATTTTCTCAGGGACTAATGCATGATGTTCATGAGAAAAATATGGCGTACATAGGTGGCTGGTAAAGGAGTCCAAAAGAGGACTGTTGGGTCTGGGTAGAGGACTGTGTTCTACCGAGTGCCAATCTAGTTTTCTCTAAATCAAGAAATTTGAGAAAAAATGCCTGCTATAATTTTCCAGAGCACAAGGTGATGTCTTTAATTGCCTTGTTTTTTCCCCAATAATCAGTAAAAAAAAAAAAAAAAAAACTTTAAAAAAAAACCAGTGATATTCAATTACAATAATATAAGAAGAGAAAACAAAGAATGTTTGACAGTTTTGCTTAAAAAAAATACTTAAATTGCTTATAAATCATCCAAACTGTTATTTTTTGACTAATCAATTAATTGAAAAAACAAGAAGTAGTGATCGTTTTGCCAGATGTGGGAATGTTTTTGTTTTGGAAAAGAATGAGGTCACTATAATTTGTCACTGAAGAAAACTGCATTATTCTAACAATTCCTTAGGTTACTTTTTCTTTTATTATATATAAAAAACACCACAACATTTTTGTTGCTACATTTACCTTATGGACTGCATGACTAGTGCACCTGGGAATGTGGTGACTACACTGAAACCTGCAGGTAAACACACTGCAGCAACACTGATTGATAAACTGAAGCCGGGGAAACGTGCCTTGATTTACTCAACTCCATCTTTTCCTTTTCATTTCATGATACACATTAGCATGAGATGGTTCTTCATTCAAGAAAAACATGCAAAGTTATAATGAGTTGGACAAACGACATGTCTGTATGGGGTGGATGTTGTTTACCCTCCTTTTTTTGTCTCCCTCCACAAAGTCTAGATTCTCGTGCTCATATGTTACCTGTAAACTTGACGCCGTGTACCTGAGCCCTGGCACACAGTCTCTGGCTTTATGGACACGAGAGAGAGAGAAAAAGGTAAAGAGTAGGTGTTAAATATCGTAAATAAAAACGGCAGGAGAAAGAAGAAGAAAAAAAGAAACATCATTGAAGGGTTAATTTTGAGTCATACCAGGCTCCGAGAAGTAGAAAAATGAGAAAAAAAATTCCTCCGCCGCGGCGACACAGAGAAGGAAAACTTTTACTCCTGGAGTGTTTAAATGTTGTGTCTAGGGTCAAATTAACGAATGTATTGAGGGGTGTTTATTGTTTCACGCGGTCACAAACAAATGTAAAGTAGATGTACGCTTTTGAAAAAAGTTCTTAACCATCTTTTCGGTCGGACCATAGATCCCCGCTGACTTCAGCGGAAGGATATGTTTTTTGTGTGCCTCCGCTCTCAGTGACTTCAGTGAGTGGTGAGCGTTCAGGGCTGAGGACTTTTTTCGCCGCCGTGTGTCTCTACTACGACTTAAATTATGTTGTGTTTTAATCGCTATTGAACGGAGCAGTTTGTAGGACACATGTAGAGAGAAAAAAGAAATATAGAATTAATGTGTTACTGTAGTTCGGCTCTACAATTAGCTCGGTTGTGCGCGTGAGACTCATTTCCAGCGAGACTTTTTGAGAAGTAACCGTCCCGGGAGACAAACTTCACTTCGGTTTGGCGACCTTATGTGGATTTTACAGAAAATATGGAGCAGATCCCCGGTTTCTCCTCGGGCAAACCACTAGTCTTCGTCTTCTGCTTCATTCATCTCTCCCTGGGTAAGTTTGTTATCATTACAGTAAATCTACATCTTTTCCCCCGTGATAATTCATAACTTGTCACGTTTTGGTGCCTCCGCATCTTCTCCACACACACACACGCACACACACCGCCTATACACTTGTGTCCGACTAGCTAGGTGTGTGGCTTTTGTAAAGGTTACCTGAAAAAGCACATCCTCTTCTTACAAGTGACTTTAGCCGGATAGAAAGGATATTTAACCCACATTTATAGTTATTGTTTCGTTTCTTGCTGCGTTTAAGACATAAACTGGTGTGGCACTGTTTTTTTTTTTTTTTTTTTTTTTTTACCCAAACATAGCTAGCTAACGTTAGTTTGATATCACTGTAACGTCCATATAGAGGCTGAGGGTGTCACTGGTATACTCACATTTACTCACGTTATTGTGCTGTATTTTTTATGTCTTATTGTCAGTGTTATTCAATTTATACTAGTTGGAAACTTCTGGATCATCTCCACATAGTTTAAAATGCAGGAATCGATTGCACACCCCCATAAGTCCACAGAAACTGAACACAACCTTCCCCCTGTGTGTAATTCAGATTAGTTTAATATGGGTATCATGGCCCACCACTATCAGAGCTCGGTCGCACCGCTGCCCAGATGTTGAACAGCGAGAGCAAGAGAAAGAATTCAAGATGGACACCTAACTATGTTAAGACTGCCCTGCTGAATTAAGAGAGCTGACAAGGATGAAGGACGGGATAAAATGTGCATTTTCCGGCCAAACATCCACCAGAATAGTTATGGTTAAAGAGTTGTAATAGGAAGCAACCTTATTTTTCCCTTTAACAAGACCCTACCCTTGTGTAAAACTGCTGGTTACAGTTTTTTTTTGACCACCCTGCAGTTCAGAGGTTTGGGTCACACTCTTTAAATGCTCTAAAATGTGAAATATTTAAGGGGGGATTGGTGTAAAGAGCCAGAAATTGTTTGTGATTAGGGCTGCACAATTGTTCGTAATATTACTGCAATTGCAATATCCAAATTGCATAAAGCTGCAGTTGTTTGTTTTTTTAGTTGAAGGTAAAATGTGTGACAACACTGCAAATTTACTGAAGTACTATAGTGCTGCACATATGCCCTGACCTACAAATCTTGTTCACCAGAGGTGTTTGGTTCAGACCCCAATAAATGTCACATCATCAGGATTTTAATATTTGTTTTCAGTTGAATCTAAAAATTGTGATGCAAAAATCATCCTTTCCACCAATTGTTAATGATATTACAAACGCCGTATCTGTTAGATTAATAGCAGTTTGATTTTTATTTAGCATGCAGCCCTATTTATGATAAATTACCTAAATTAGGTTGGAAAAAAATCTTCATTACTCAAATCAGGCACCTGTTGTCTAAAGTTGTCATAAAAATGTTAGCTGTGTACGCGCATTTAACACAGCATACATAGGGATGACTGGTTTACCTTCTGGTGCATCTGTCTTTTATTAAGCACTAATAAGAGTCTAATAACAGGTCCTAAAAAAAGACTTCAGGTCAGGGGTCAGCTCACAGTGAAGAATGCAATGTTGTTTCATAGTAAATAGTAAAAGTACTGTGGGGCACTGTGGTTAAGACTACCACATGGCACTTAAAATGGAAGAAGAGCATTAACTGCTAAAGGTCAAGTAGACCACCAGATTGCCTGCTAGAGGCCTAAAAAGATCAGGGTAATTTCCAAAAATCACCGACATTATTGATTTCACATTCTCATTTGTTTTATGTTTTTCTTTTAGTGTTGTGTACAAAGAGCTTATGCTTGAGATAAAACTCTATCTCACTATGTTTCTCTGTAACATAGTGATGTAATTTGCACTATAGTCTAAAATTATGGTAAAGCCTTTCTGTGAATACAAAGGTGCGTTAACACTCTTAGACACCTTTGTTGTGGAAATAATATAGATGTTTAATCAACACATCTTTAATGGAGGTTCGATGGTGAAAACATAATTTGTAGTATGCGATCGATCTGATTTGATTGATCTGACCTAATTCGTTGATTTATGTTTCTCAGCATGAAACATAATTCCCAATGTTTTTTCCAGCTATAATGGTTTGCTGTGCTGAGAAATAAGACATATCCTCTCGCCTGTAGCCTTTTTAGCCTTTTTAGCCTTTAGATAAGGGTGGCCATGCAGTGAAATTGATTTAATCTCACATGTTTTTTCTTGCCTTTTTAGCTCAGAGTTGATACATGGCGCCCTGCTATTCTTTCATAAGTTTTTTTTATGGACTATAGGTGACTTGTGAAAAGATAAGTTGCACAAAAGGAGAAAAGACAATGTAAAAGTGCTGCAGGCAGTGCAAGGAGAGGCAGTGGAATGTTGTTGGTGTTTGACATTCCTCCCTCTCTGTTCAGCCTCTTTCTCTCTCTCTCTCACACTCTCACACACACACTCTCACACACACACACACACACACTTTGTGCACCTTGAGTTTCTTTTCCCTCCTCTCTCCATCCTCACCCGTACTTTTTACAGCTCATGCTCAACTTCTAAATAGTCAAGTGCAAAATCAAATTACTAGTAGTGAATGTTAAAACTTGAACCTGTCACTTAATAAATTACCATTATTTTTGTTGGCTGGTGAGTGAAACAATTCTACCAGCTGCTTGCATATTTTACCAGCATTTAGCGGGTGCAAACAAGTACTTTAGTTTACCACTCACAGCTAGCTGTACTGATAAAGCTAATGCAAATAACAATGGTGCGAATGAAAGACATACATTAACAGCGACGTGCAGGAGAGAAAAACTGCTGCCACAAATGTAACTGAGTGTCCTGGATTCGCCAAACTGAGCTTGTTTGATAAGAACATAATTAAAGAGACACGGATACACAAGGTTGGTGCAGTGAGCAGTCACAATCATCTCTTAATTTTCTCTACCACATGTCGCAAACAGCAACAACTCCTGCCTTATGGCAACACTGATGGGCCGCACTACATTTTTGCGCTAGCTGGTGTGGCACCTTTTGAATTATTATGATGGTACAGAGGGAAGAAGTTGATGTCAGCCATTGCTCAACCCTACTGTATTGTAAGGTATAGGGTAGTCCTCCATTAGCAGCTGTGATCACAGCTTGTGATGTGTGCAAGGAACAAGTGGTTTTCTATAAGACAGGATGGCATTAAAGAAGGTGTTGTTTACGTTAATGATGCGAGGAAAGGTTGAGGTTTACCCATACTGCAAAAGGCGCCTTTAGTCTGCAGGGTTTTTTTAACCAGTTCACTGTGGGGTTTTTTTTGTTTGTTTTTTTACTATTTCTTGTTTGCAACATTGGAAAATCATTTGCTAACAAAAGTTGTGAAAATGTCTGCATTCTGCTGTCTGGACCAGTTCTTTTTGTACATTTTAAACTGAATCAGTATTAGTGGTATCTTGACTTCACACATACAGCTCCAATATAGTACATGAGACTGGATCACAAAAGAGCTGCAATCTGCTGAACATTAAAAATGAAAAAAATTACCCTGTCACTTGTATGATCACACATGCAAAGCCAATCAATTCAGTGCATTGCAGCTCAGTTAGGGAGGAACAGTTTTACCTTACTCCAAACAGGAGCACAATATTGTTGGCAGCACCAATGACCCCCCACTGTGAAGGTGCAGTTGAAACATTTATTATAATTACAACGTTGCACGCAACAGCCAAGCACACTATTCCTGAAACAGTGAAAATGGGGCACAGCATATGTTCTAGTACTAATCAGCCAGATTCTATTGTCTGCAGTAGATGATACTGCCTGTCTTTTGTTTTTGCTCAGTCAGTATGTTTCCATGCACACTTCAGTCGAGCTACAGTTATAGCTCAATTAGGCCACTACTGCCGTTGTCTAAGTATACAAAAACCAGGGGAGACTCGGTTTAGTCTGACTCTGAGAGATTCAATTTGGTGCGATTTCAGTTGGACTAATACATTAACAAAACTAACCTTTTTCTAACATCATGTAAATGTAGTGACTGTTACTAAGCTCTGACTGCAAATGGTGATGTGTGACACATTCCTCAACTACCTGTAACAACATACCATTGGCATTTGTCAATAAGTTCCTGTGGTTTGTTTTGCCAAGTTAGCTGGAAACATTGCTAAAGACAGTTCAAGTGTCTGTCTTCTTGGAAAGAGAACAAGTGCTTGTATATCATTAAATCATATGTTTAATGCCTGCAAAGGTCAGTGACGCCTCTCTGTGTTGATGCAGGAACACAGTTGATACTGTGCTACAGTCCAGCTGAATGTCAGTCTGATTCTTAAGGAAGCGTAGGTGCCATCTTTGTGGCACACGACATAGTGCTACCCCAATGGTGTGGGCATGTGGATGGTTGCATATATTTCCCCAGTGCAAACAGCAGACAGCTGACATGCGTGTGTGTATCTATTTGCGTGTGTGTATGTATTGCGTTGTGGATGCAAACCAACAAAGGCTGGCAATTGTGCCGCCCATGGTTTACTTGCATCTGACCCAAGCTGGAGCCTGCCTGGTGTGAAATGTGATTTATCTACACCATGCTTCGCCCCGTGCTCAGAAGACAAAGATATTTATTGAGCTGCTCACAACACTGCATTATTAACTGACCACCAGCTCTGCCCACTGCCTTGTGGCTGTGGTATTAATGTGGCGTAAAACATCTTCTCTGTGAAACACTTCTCTTTGATTTCTTTATCTCATCTGTTCTCCCCCACATTGCTTCAGTCATGTTTCAGGTTAGATTCAGTTCAGCCTTCTCCACCCTTTTGATTAGTAGTGTAGTAAAAAAAGCCAGGCCTCCACATCTGTTTTGGTCCTATACTTGTTGGTTGTAGTGGGAGAGAGTAGTAAATAATGTGTAGAACAGTACAAGTCTGTGGGGCTGTGCTCCAGATGCATGTGTCTGTATTTCCATGCACACGTACAGTGCATGTGTGTGTGCCTCTGCAGCCACAATGGCTTAGAATAGACGTAAACTTATAGACCTACAGTGATTAAGGTCTTGAAGTTGAAATGCATAGCAGACAAGGTGAAAGTCAAAGGCATGGATCTGTTACCATTTAGCTTCACCATGCTAATACAGCGCCAATGCCCGATTGACCACTTGCTCTGTGTGACTTTGATCCTCAGGCATTAAATAAATACCAGTCGAAATGTGAATGAGGCTAGGTGCATGCCCTGTGTGAACCACATGCACTGTTACTATAGGAGGTGGTGTTTGTGGCTGTGAAGGTCGAGGGGATTACAGAGCGTTGTGTCTGCACTGTTGAACAGGTTAGCAAATTAACAGGGAATTACTGCTGCCTGCATTCCTTGGCCAACACAGCCCCGTAATCCTGGAGACATTCAGGCAGGGTGCATGGAGTAATGAACCAAGAGGCAGGGCACATCGAGGAGGAGGAGGGGGAGGGAAACCGCTTTGTAATGGGTCGCTGTAATTATATAGTCCTATGTTTAACAGCCGGTTGTAATGTGTGGTATATAATCAGTCTTATTATAGGACATGGATGTTGATTTGAATTAATTTAACTTTTTTTTAAAATTTGAATACAAATATTTGCAAATTCAAATTTGAACTTTTTCTTGCAGTGACGGTAATAACAGTGAAGTAATAACCAAGCAGTATTGGGCAGTGTTTCCCAGAGAATGGCTGTGCACCTGTGGTGGTGGGCAATCAAATCAACGTGCACTGAACCACATCGCAACAATCAGACGTCGCATCACAATCAGTGCAGTAACAGGAGGGATGTAATACCAGAGAGCGTCTTTCTCTCCCTGCAAAGCATGTATGATTGACAGTAGATGGGAGGGGAAGAGCAAGGGCAGATTGTCCACTAGTTAATCGATCGCAGTTGGCGTCTTTCTCTTGGATGTATTAAAAAAGTGCTAAAATTGTTCTCAAAGTATACTTGGGCAGCTGTTAATATATCTGGCCAGCCTGTCGAAGTAAAGAGTGCAAACACTGTTGTGTTACCTTTGCTTAATGAATTAAGGTGTGACATAGGTAGGGTTGCAATGGTATGAGATTTTCATGGTAAGATAACCATCTCAGAACCTTTTTCATGATTTTACGTTATGACGATATATAATATAACATTATGATTATTATTATCACAGTTATACCCTTAAAGGAATGAAAACAGAAGAGTTTTTTGGTTGGACAAAAGTTTTTATTATAATTTCACAGAATGTTAGGTCCTGACAGACATTAAACTTGGTAAAATCTTGACATATATATACTTTAAATAACATTGACACAATAGAATTCAGTACCATGGATAAGCAAAAGTACATAAAATGATAACCGTCAGTTTTGTACCCTGATGTATCACTGCAACCCTATCCCAATAAAGATTGTCAATGGAAAGAAATCGGCTCTGGTCAGGCTATTGTTGTTTCCCACTTTTTGTCACTCACTAATTAACCTTTTGTATTTAAACCTCTGCTCTGATTAACAAGGAAAATCTTGTATAATAAAAATGGGGGGGAGGGAAGTCTTTATGTTCAGCCAAACCATACCAGCGGAATAATTTGTAATGGTTAACCACCCATGTCTCTCGGTATGAGAAAAATAAATCTCATATTGAGACATGATATTTCATTGCTTGATTCATTGTTGTCATTGGTCATTGTTGTTCATCACAGTCAACAAGTCAAATTTTGCCAAAGTCTATCACAGCATGAGAACTTAAATACATTCTGACTTTGTGCAAGGTGCTTCTGAATTCATAATAACTAAAAACATCAAGATAATGCTGGGATAATTATTAAAATTGTCCAGTGTTACCCCTCTAGTATAATATGATAGAATATGACATATCACCAGATATGTATGTAATTTACAGATTTTATATGAATATATGTATGGACACAGTCTTTCACAGGCTCCAGTAATTAGAATTGTGCTGAAAATACTTTAAGGCCACAGTTTAAATCATCTAAAAACTATGTAAATGTCACTGAACAGTCCACTCCAGTTATTATTTTAATAATGATAAAAAAGTTTTGAATCAGAAAGAAGTTAGGATAAGAATGAGCAAGGGAAAGTCCCCACGTTTGCCCTGTCTGGCCTGCTCTCCATGTTTCTGTCTGTCTGTCTCTTTCTTCCTCCAACACATACACAGACACGCACATACTGAGCCAGCAGGCCAGCGCTCAGTTTGAGATGAAACTCTCGCAGCATTTCCAAGTAATTACAATAGCGAGGCGACCGTCTCAGTTGGGAGGTTGGCCTGTAATTAAAGCTCAAGACTTTGTACTTCATTTCTAAATCATTTTTAGCAACTAAAACTACTGGCAGCTTTGTATCCTTTATGCTTATACATGGTCCTTACCCTAACCCTATCCAGAAGATGAGCTCGGGACATCCTTAGTAATCACAAGCTTCTGCCGCATCTATCGTCAGTGATCTGTGTCTTACTGTATGTCACCACCCTCTAAACTGAAACTGACCTGCGAGACTACAGCCCTTAAAGCCCCTGCTTGGTTCGTCTGCTTGGTTCCTCTGCTGTTTGTGTGGGCCAGTAAAGCTTCCCTCAGGGTAATGGTGTTTAGTTTGAGCCTCGTCTCCCTCCTTCCATGCTGAGCTAAGGGTATTTTATTGCAAGTTACCATGACGACTGCTTGGCCTGCTGGATCGAGAGGCTTGTGCAGCAATTCCAGGAAATGGGGTTACTTCCTCACTCAGCGCGAACAACTTCCTGCCCTCCGCTGTATGGATGTGTGCCAGGGCTCAGGGACACCCATTCGTGTGCAGTCTTTGTCTGTAGTTTCGTAATTACTTCCTCATCTCAATCCTCAGCTATTAGCTCAAAGCCCGTCTATCTCTCTCCCTCCCGCTTTTTCCCTCTTTGACAGTCTTTCTTTCTTCTCATGACATGGCTGAATCCCTCTAGGGACCCGCTGTGGTGTCTGTGACAAAGCAGTGGCGAGTGCTGAGGGAGGAACCAGCGTTATGCCAGCTGAGCATCTCGGCTCCCCCTTTAATTTTTTTTCTGTCTACGCCATTAAAGGCAGTGATTTCTGCTTTCTGTTCACTTAGACTTCACTCGCATATCTTAGCATTTTCAGTTTTACAGATTCTCACAGAAAAGTACCCAGATTTATGAAGAGGACTTTGGTATAAACTTATTTTAACCTAGAATTTGTTTTACCATGTCTCTAAAAGTAGTTGTGGTTCCTGCAGTTCACCGCAGTTTACAAAAGCCAAGATTCACTTGCAGTGGGGGCAGCTCAGTAAATGCTTCTAGTAATTGAAAGTGAAAAGGTAAATGGAGAGAAAAAAAAACAACCTAGCTGCTGATTACGCACAAGAGCTGCTTTTGTTGTTTATGTGAGGCTGTATTTAGAAAAAACTGTGGTGCTTTGAGTCGGCATGCTAAAGTGATGTAAATGATAATGTGGCCATGTTAATGTTTGCCATCTTAGTTTAGCGTGTTAGTGTGCTAACATTTGATTATCAGCACTGCACTAAATGTGTGGCTGAGGCTGATGGATTAGTTTTGCACACATTCTGTCTTATTGGTAAAACAGAAAGCTGGATCTTATGATGGTCCTACTTGAAAAGCACAACGAATCAAAGTTTCCTCTCCTGACCAAAACATTTCTGTACCAAATTTCCCAAGACAAAAAAACTGAAAGAGAAACCTGCTGGTGAGGCCAGAGGAAAAGTCAGGATATCACCAAATTCATTAAGTAGAGGTTGAGATATTTAACCAAATAGGGGAGAAGATTAACCTGCTGGTGGCAATTGTAATGCCAGTCCATTTAATAATTGTCCAGGAATTATCAGTCTGGACTAAAGTGCTTGACCGATCAACTGACTGACACACTGGCACTGCCATCGTGGTTTGTAATGATATTCAAGAGAAAAACACATACATCCTGTGATGTTTTCCAGGTTTTCACAATGCAAGACACTCTGTGGGAACACAGTGCATTTCGATAGAGAAGTCTGCTTTTAAACTTTGACAGACTAACTGGTGTTCATCCTCAGTTACACTGATGATGATAATGCAAGCCAGCTGTGTCACAAACGATGACAGGCTTTCCTTTTCTCAATATGCAAAAAACACTGGAAACTAGACAGTGTCTCGCAATGTTATCATGTAATCATGGCAATTCACTTCTGCTTCCCACATTACTGTGCACAGGCATTTTCTCTCATTTTTCAATTAACTCACCTCTGATCCATGTGTAGCCTGTGGTGATGTGGTCAGCGAGTGTGATGATAGTGTGGGGCTGACATGCAACAAGGGGCCCTGCCTGGAACCAGGAACACGGACTTTGTGGTTACATTCACCCCTGCCACCTCTGGTTTTATCCTTATTTTGGGGCCTTCTGGTAGATTGGATGCATGATAATTAAAGGGGCAGTATTTATTAAAAAATTAACATTATCAAAAGAGTCCATGAGCCATGTTCACTGGGAGGCTGGTTGACTGAGCCTTGCTGGCCACATTGACCCCACTGTTCTTCCGATGTTGCAGTGTTGGCAGACTCGTTCAGCTAATAGGGCTACTCAGCTCCACAGCTAACTGAGCTACTTGCTAGTCGCCCCAGCCAAAAATAGCTACAGCAAAGAGCATCAAATCCGGTATAGTGAACAGCAGCAAGCATTTATGCTGCCCCCTATAGGTTTGGAGTTACCTTTTAATTCTGGCTATTTCTTGTAATTTACACCTTTTAAAGTCTAAACTGCAATTATTTTTTTGCCTGCTACGTGTCTGCTCTGTAAGTCTCAAATTATTTGTGGTTTCTTTATGGCGCCCACTAGTTTTATGCGTTGGGTATCCACGCAATCAAATTTTTGTGTAAATTAGTAACAGCAGCGTTCTCTTTCTTGTCTAAGATGAATAAACACATTGTCCTGCACCTCTGCTTGTTGAAAGAGCCACTAAACAAACATTCACGGAGGAAAAGTTAATGTTAGTTTGCATGCTAGATAGTTAATCAGCTTCTCAGCTGCAGCAAATTAAAGGGCATGTAAACATACCTGTAAATGTCACTTGAGAATGGTTAAACTCTGGTCTGGTCATTAATCTTAAATACCACTAACAGCACATTGTCTATAATACATACAATACATTTCATAAAGATGTTGAGAATTATTTTTGACTACATTAGGTGACTAAATGTAATTTAATTTGGACTTTAAAGCTTCTATGGTAGAATAAGCAGAAGGAGGTACCATGACATTGAGACCTTATTTTCTTTATGTATATGCCGACTTTCTTTCCCTTCAATATTTTGCTGTCGTTCAGCTTTAAAAAGAATGTACAATAAAAGTCAGGTGGATAGAAACATACTTGCTGCTCTTTCTATGTTGACCTCTCTTGCTCATTTTCCATGCAGCAACAAAGCAAAAGATTTCCTTCCGCCTCGTCTTCATACTGACACTGGAACACTTTAGTTTTCATTGTATTCAAAAAAGAAATGTGCTTTGACATCTGTGTATATGTCGATTCTCTGTTTTCACTTTCTGCATAATGGAATTGTTACAGATACAGCCTCCATCAGCAGGGATCACACACAGCTCTCCTCCCAGTCCCACCAGACTGCAGACACCATAAACTCCCGCTTTTGTTCTGTACTTTAACATCCCCCCCATAACCTGTACACACACACACATACACGACACATACAACACAAACACAAGTGCCAGTGAGTGAGAAAAGGAATGTTTTAATCAGGAATAATAGTCATAATTCAGTCACTTCTTTGTTTCTTCTAAGCTCTGCCTGTGGTTTCACTGTTGACTTTGTGGATTGGGTCTTATCAAGGCCGTCATTCCTGGGAAATTTTCCTGTCCATGCTTCATTGATAGTGAAGTGTGAGAACAGCCAGGTAGAAAGGATACAATGGCGGTGATACGAATCTGGATCACAATGCATCAGACATTTGAATGTGTGTGAACATTTTGTTTATTTTACTTCAGAGAGACAGATTGCTGAAAGCTTTTTCCAAACTTTCAGTCAGGGAATTGCTGACCTGTAAATCACTGGGTGATTGGTGTGTGTATTTGTGTGTTAAAATGGCGTAATAGAAGGCAGGCTGTTCCAAATCTGGTAAGATCATTGCGTCTGGCATTGCGACAGCGTGCATGGGAAGCTCGTCAAACCAGTCGAGGGATGAGAACAGCTTTTTCCCCTCTCTCCTCGCTTGCCTTCATTCTTTCACTTCTTGTGTCTTATGCCTTGGTTTTCCCAACTCTCCCTTACCCCTCACCCTCTCTTTGCTTATTTTGCAATTGTCTGCTCGCTGATGTATCTGTGCCACACAGGCCATAGCCTACAGTGTCTTGCTCAGATTTGATCACATATGTGCTTTTCTGATTGATTCAAAAGCTGATTATACAAGATTTTGCAATAATTTTTACATTTAAACTTGATCATAACCAAAATTGAAAGTCCCACTGTGTTGCACATCTAACCACATACATGTGGATTTTCAGCTCTCTGCGCTGTTTTAGTGTATGTGTAGGATTTTCATGTGTTGACTCGCAGCCAGTGTGCATGTATGTCTGCTCAGTAGAGAAATAGTCCCGAAATAGCTCAGTATTTTTTCTGTGGTCTCTTGTACTGCAGCTGTAGTCTGCTATCAACTCATACTTTATTTCAGTGGATGTCTGTGCAGTTGTGCACTTGGAGGCATGCTCCATGTGCGTGCTTGTTGGGATTATGAATTTCACAGTGGTTTATGTATGGTATCCCCATGTCTAATGGACTATGTCTGTCAACCCGACTCTAAAGCATTAGTTTGCCCATGCTCTCTGACCAGGGCAGCTCAGAGACTGGACCCTGCACAATGTGTGTCCCGACTTTTTACACTACAAAATCATATCAAGTAGGGTTATTAAGTGTGTCTACGCAAGAACTCGACTGTGACACTGTGATTAATCTAGGGGCAGGAAGTAACACCATTTCTGAGCGCACTTCCTGTAATGCAATGACTGTTTTGTGAAGACATTGTTGGCGTTTCTTTGAAATCATCTGACCTACCCTCAGTTTTGTAAAGAGAGCTCTGTTCTGTAGTGTCATGGTACCTCACATAATGACTTGAACGTGCAAGACTATAAATGTAACAACATTTTAACGCTGCAGCATTTGTGCAACTATTGCTAATATTTATTGACAGTCTTACTTGATTAATCACACACACTTAACAGTGGAGTATTTCATTTACCTACCATATCATATTGATAAATTATGTCTGACAACACCACACTGTTGTTTGGCATGTTGTGCCAGCATGGTGTGCGTGAAGACCACTTGAGCCGCGTGTCTCTAGTGGCTTGAAGGCCACACAATAGCTTATGTGTCTGGTTATGAGTGTTTCATTGGTGGGGAGATAGTTGGGCTTTGTTGTCTTCATATAGGCTCATTTCTGTCTGCCTGCTCATCCGGCTGCCCTGTGACCACTGGCTGATTTCAGGCTGGCTCTTTATAGGCTGGATAGGCGGCAAGCCTTCTGCATTATCTCTGAAAGGAGGAGAAACTTGTAGACTACGTGGAGGGGTTGCCTCAGAGGGGTGGGGAGTGTCTGTGAGGGAGATATTGCCACCTCTGCTAACTAATAATCTGGGGTAAACCCTGAATGAGTTTTGAGTAGTGCCAATTCATTTAAACTGGTTGTGTTTTTGATATACATAAACATAGTATCTTAAGTTTGTGGCACATGATGCAGGAGGACATCATCATCATGGTGTCTAGACACAGCAAGTCAAAAGCAAGACATGATGGTAACTGTGTACTAAAAAGGTTTTTTTAGGGTTAGAAGAAGAATATAATATTCATAATTATGTTTTTCATTAGTGTACAGTATTTACTCTCTAATTGTTTTGTGGCAGTGGTGGCAGCAGGTAAATTTTGGTATGTGTTCTATGTGTATCCCCGCTGGTCTAAGTTTTGGTTGTTACGTTGCAAGTGGTTTGCAGTGCTTAATATTGATCATTTTGTTTAACTGATTGTGATTTAGGGGCTACTTCTTCACACTAGGTGTTATGCTTCTTTGTGTTTTGTTTTGTTATCTAGATTATAATTAAATTCCCATTTTAATGTAGAGGAAGCACTGGTTTATAATAACTTGAAGCAAAGAATCATGTTTTCTTTACCTTAGAATGAGTCCTTTATTTCTATGGAGGTAGCAGGACCTCTTTGACAGAGCTGCCATGTTGCACCGCCGTGTTTCTACATCAGCCCAGAACAGAGAACCTAAACACTGGCTTGAAAGAGGGCCTGTTTTTCACAATTTTAGCAGCCACCATAGGGGAGAGTGATCCCTGAAATTTCAACAACTTCTTACTGTTCCAAGGCATAAAGATTGTCTCTACATACCTATATTTGTTACATTATGTGAGGAGAAAATTTGTTTTAATCCGTGTTGAATGGATTCATTAGCTTTGATAGCAATATCATTCACATATGTAATGAGCTTGTCACACTTAAAATATTGCCAATATTCATACTCGACATGTTGCTGATAAAGTGCCTCTCTGATTGTCCCCTCTCTAACTTGTCTCTTGTTTCTTGCAGCCCTGCAGTGTATGGATGATAAGGCGCCTTGTGTTAACAACGCAACGTGTCTGACCTTCAGCAACGGCACCGAATACTGCAGGTAAGATTGACTTGCTGGGTCTGTTACCAAACACACAGGCTTCTCAGTATATCTCTGCTAACAAAAATGGGAACACAGCGATAGAAATGGCTCATAAGAGGATTGTTGGATGTGAAAGCTAGTACAGAAATAGGGTTTTTAGATCAACCCCAGCCTGTCCACGGGACCATGAGGTTTTACTGAGGCATGGAAGAGGGAATAAAAGAATGCTCTGTCTGACAAAGTACACCAGTACTGGGAACAATACCAACACACACACTTCCACCTCCAAGATGTTATTTAGGACATTTTGTGGGTTTTGTTACTTACTCTCTTGGTGCTATAGAATTGATAGCTTTTAGTGTTGCCAACATATTTTACTGCTGATTTGTTGTTGCTTGGGGATGTCAAAACAGTGACAAGACATTTTTATTACTTGAGAAAGTTACCTATTAAGTGTATTTGATGAGAAAAAACAATCTGAAACTTAGTTGATTTAATCAAAATGACAAGTAGGGATATCACTATTACCAGACATGTTGTGTTTCTGGGCCCACGCCATGTTGTTGTGGAAACTTGAAATAACCTGCAAGGGAGTCTCTTCTACTACCGGTGGTGCAATCAGACCATTGAGGAAAAGTGCTGCAGTGTAAAGGAGAGCAGTGGCCTGTTTGATCTATGCCTTCCACTTTTTGACAGCTTAGCCTAGTTTGTAATTAAGACTGAGCTATCTTTATAATTGCGTCGCCACTCCCGAGCCAAATTCCCAACGAAAACACACCATTGCTGGTTCATGAACCTGATCATATTTCACCAAATGTGATGTGAATCAGAGCGTGTGTCTGTTCCCAGAGCTTTAGGAATTTCAACACTCTGCTACTTCCCTAAATAGGGACGGAGAACGCAACATTCCCTAATCAGTGTTTGACTTTCTCTCGTCTAATTGAAGGTCAGAGAGTTATTGGACTGAATCAACTGTTGTATTAATACAGACAGAGGAGTCAGATTTTAACCATACAGACTACCAAATAAGTGACACCAGATTGGATGTGATGTCATCTTTGTGTATCTTATCTTTGTGTAAAAAAGGCTGTCTGCACCAAGAACAATAACAATAACTATAGATATATATTGTTTTAAAAACGTTCAAACTCTGCTCACGGCCGAGTCAACATCACAACCCTCACAAAAACGACAGTGGTGAAGATATCTTTTGGCAATAATGGGGTCTCTGAAGTATTTTCATGTCAATAACTGATGTCCTCTTTGACCATCGTCAGGATAATTGATTTTGACTCATACAAAAGTAGTCTATGAATAAAATTAGTCTTCAAAAGATGACAACTTCCCATCTGGGAAGAATTTCGGAAAACCATCATCAATATCCACCTTCTCAAGCTGCCTTCACATCTGGACTGGGCAGGGCTTGCTTGGCACCAACATTTACAGAACATTATCATTCATGAGTAAAGATGTTGTTATCGTTATAGTTATCGTTCTTGGTGTGGACTGCCCTTCAGTTAAGTGTGGCAGCTGCGTCATGAACTAGTGTGGTGTGGGTGATGGCTGTGCACGTTAGGCCAGTAATAAAGACGTGATGAAAACGGACTGGGTTGACCTTGTCAAGGACAGCTCAAGATAGGCAGCTTTTCATTTTGGAAATGTTTCTCAGGTGGAGGAAACACAATTGGATTGTCTTGGTTAGATGATTTTCAAACAACAGGCTCAGATCAAAAGATCACAGCCAACATCAGAGCGTGTGCTCTTAATGTGGGCAGACGGGCATACAGTACCAGCAGAACAGGGATTTATGCCGATACTTAATGCCATATGTCTCTGAATCAGCATTCAAATCATTTGCAGCAGTGAAATGCATGACACATGCCATTTTATATACTTTTTGTCCAAGTGAACTATACATTTTTCACTTATGAGATGTTTGGAATTAAAAGATTTCTCTTGTATAAAGTCTCGCTCTTGCTCAGCCAAGCTGTCTCCATTCGTGACCATTGAGTCTGTATTTTTTCTCAGAATTAAGTGATGATATTGATGATAAAAAAGGCCTCTTAGCCTGAGGACACACAGAGAGGAGTCTCTTAGTTTAGAAAGAGTCAGCTGACAGAGCGCAGGCCTACTGTTAGACTGATTAACCAGTCAGTCAGTTTTTCCTGCTGTCCACAAGCAAACATGAACACATGCACACTCTGATACACACACACATGTGCACACAAATAGCAGCACTTGCCTCTGTCTGGCCTGTCTGGTTGCGTCTGCACTGTGCTGCTTGTCAAAAGGCTCATTGTGTAAAAATCAAATTATGTGTTTATTAGTCTCCACAGTGTATTAAAGGCTGCCGGCTGTGAGTAAACAGTCACTTTGGACATTTGGCTCGGACCAGCCTAATTATGTCACATGGATCACGTCTGGGGTCGGACTACGAGTAACTGTAATTAAACAGAATTAATATGACAGGCTTATAACACTTAAGGGCAACCACTTTGGACAACTGTGCCAAGACATTTGAAGGTATCCCTAGTTTACAATTACAGTCTTTTTTTAGTGCTGAGAACAGAAAGCAAATGTCATCACCTTATTAACTTTTCTCAGTTTATGTAATAACAGAAAAAAATATGTTTATACATTTTACAAGTGAGTGTCTGTAGTGTTTCTGTTTGATATCTGTAATGAAACAGATCCACAGCAGAGACAAGGCTGTGTTATGATTGGCAACAGACTGAGCTTCGTGCATGTTGTCATTCATCAACGTGCCTCTGGTGTCTCCTCTGCGGAGTTCCCATACATCCTGGAAAATCTGGAAAACACAGAAGGACCTAAGTCTCTGTTTTACATCTTTAAATTCCCTTTCAGAGACGTTTTCACTTTGCCTGCCGACATTTTTCATTTAAGAGAGCCAGAAAAGGATAAGGGAAATGAAAAAGACAAAGGAATACTTTTGATAGATGTGTTTGATACATGTAAGTAGCTTAGACTTAGACAATGACATTTGTAGAAAAAACATAGTTGAAAATGCTTTGAAAATGTGTGCTTGGTGTCTCATTTTGGAAACAAAGAATGTTGCTAAAGAGAATTAAAGTGCATGGGAGAGGTCGACTAGCAGGGCAGGGTGCAGAGAAGCCGTCTAACCGGTGACACTGCAAGTCATCAGGGTGTGAGAAAGGTGTGTATTGCGAGTGTGACTCCGTGTGGATTTGTGCAAGTCACAAGTTTGCTTGCTAGGTTTTTGTGACTTACATCATTTCTGAAGGGATTCATAGATATTATATGATGAGTTATCGGATAAGACTGCAGAAACAATGTTCTTGTTTGTGGGCCACAGAGGACTCCTGACACCAACATGGCGTCTGACTCACTGAGTTATTACCTGAGCAGTCCAATTTGGAGTGAGGCTACACACGTTAGGTTGTCCGAGCTCTATTTTCTCCCTAGAACAAGATCTCTTTGTCTACTGTTGGGCCATGGTGCAAACTGATTAACTCTCCCTCAACAACGATGCCTCTTTTTTTCTCACTCTTTTTTTTCCTTCTTCTTGCAGTCACTGTCATGCCTTTTGTATTCATAAAAAAAAAAAAAAAAGGTTTTCTTAAGCATGAGGGGACAGAGTTACTGTGTTGTGCAGACCTGCTGCTTGTTTGATCTGACAGGTAGAATTTGCCTGCAGGGCAGACAGAAGAAGAGAAAGGGCCAAAAGTAAAGAGGATGTCTTTTTTTCAGGTAATTGGAGGAGGAATCGCTCGGAGCACAACTCCTTACTAATGATGAGAGAGCCGCAAACGGGGGGAGGGAGATGAGGGAGAAGCAGAGCAGAGAGAGGAGTGTAATTTCCCTCTTGCTACGCCTCCTTCATCAAACTGTCACTTATCCATCCATGCCTCTGTCCCTCCCTTGGCTTCAGGGTTTTAGGTGCCTCTGGACACAACTCACCAGGCCTCTTAATCCCTTTTCCACAACCCTGTTATTGTTGAGGTCTTCATCCTTTTTGCCTTTATTATAGCCATACCTGCTCCATCTCCCATCTCTTTCTTTGGGTTTGCAGACCATTGTTGAAGTTCTTTTGCTCTGGCTGCTGTTGTCTATCAGTCTTAACCACTTTCTGTCGAATTGTTAACTCACAAAAAGCTCTCTCTCCGTGCAGTGTCATGCCTTTAGGTAAAAGACGTGTTAGCAGAGTAGACTAACCTGATATGCCAGGTGGTTTATTACACACAAAAACATCTGGTAGGCTTTCCATAGAAACTGGGCTGGCACTTTCAAAGTTGAATTGGCAGGTATTTGGACGAACCATCCGTCTATTACCATCTATCACAGGCTAACTTCAAACCAATCAGATCCACAGGAGGAGAGCACTACGTATAGCGGAGCTAGGTGGTAAATCGAACTCTTACTGAAGCCAGTCGAGACAAAACATTTTTCCATTAAGGAAACGCTTCAGTGCCATTTTGTGCTGTTCTTTCCATTGAATATACGCTTCAGTTCTGATATAACTGATGCTATAGCAGCTATGCTAACCTCTTAAGAAGCCGTCATTGTTGTTTTCAAACATACAGTCACTTCTCTCAATGGTCGTCACATCTAAATCACGCCTGGAGCTGCTAGTTGTTCCTCATAGGACACCATGGTTCAACCACAAGAGCGTGGCTTAAAGCCTGGCAGGATGGATTTTTCCAGATCACATGGTCAAGAAATCTTGTGAATCCAGCTTCCTTGCAAGGTTAAGACAAGGCAGAGGGAAGAAGAAACAAAGATAAAGGAGTAAGATGGGCAAAAAAAAATATCAGTCACACTTCTACTCCTCCCCAGCAGACAGACACCCATCACAACTGGGTGAGGCATATGATCCGAACTAAAGTCAACAAACACTAGAGTAGGAGAACCTTCGGCAGTGATTTCCCACTCATATTCTCCAAAGACGTATCTTCCTCCCGCAGCCAAGCTAACAGCACTGTAGATGTGGTTGAGACCAGAACCACATTGATAGGAATTTCTAGGTCTATATGTTTGTATATGTACTCTGTCTGCGTGTGTGTCTCCGGAGAATCCGGGGCACCTGTAGCCTGGGGCGAATTCACATGGTGGTACAGTTCGGTCTGAAGTTCACTGAACATGTAAGGTTCAGTATCTGAAAGGTGGAGATATTTTGTGTGCGTGTTGAATGGTCCAAATGATGAGTCAAGCAGGCTGTTCATAAGTGGCAATCATGGCTGCAACTAAGTGGTTGGATTTATCAAGTAATTGTTTCGATTAGCAACTTTTTTAAGTTAATCAAGATTTACCACAGCCCAAAGTATTGTCTTCAGCTTGCTCGCTGTGTTTGACTAACAGCCTGAAAGATAATCAGTGTTGTAACCAGCATATGCAATATCTTGCATTTTACTTAATAAGTAAAAGAAAAGATAAAAAAAACTAAAACAGTTAATTTTCTGTCAATTGACTGATTTCAGCAGTAGTTATAACTCACTAGACTGGATGTGGTCAACATGGCCTGCTGTCACAGGTCACTGGGGTCACCATGATAAAAGATAGGGTCACAAAAACAAACAAACAAACCGGGTAAAACAAACGAACATGCAGATGCACATCAGGCTGCCTAGAGACTCAAACAGGCTCTCAGAAAGAGGAAGCCTGACAAAACAGTGGGGAATGTAGCAACCAGACCATAAACCCACATACAGTAAGGTGACAAGTGGCTCGCTGTCACACATTGAAGGTGGTGTCTGGCCGGAGAACCTCAGTTTTGTCATAGGGTCACACTGATGATCGAACAGTGTGAGTTTTCATCTTTATTTGGCTCAACTTAACTTTTAGTTGTTATTCAATCATCAATAGCCATGTTTCCATAAAACTTTAAATGAAGTTTTGAAAGTTCGTCTCAAGGATGATGCGGTGTTGGTACGTCACACGTGGATGAGAAAGAAATAGAGGCTAGTGGTAAACAAACCAGGAGACTGATTCACGAAAGACAAAAGAACACCTCAAGCGAGTTAACAAACTTTTTTGCGAATTAGAGCAAGCTTTTTTGAATTTTGTCGTTTACATAAAATTTCTAATGCCTTATTCTTCAAAGTGCACATGAAAATGATTTATGGAAACAGGGTTATTGACATGCATCAAAACAATGAAAAAGTACCTTGTTCTGTAATTTCCCTCTTGTTTGCGTGCCATTTCACAGAATAAATGCCAAAGAGAAAAAAAAAAATTGCAGGGAGTAAATCTCCTTGGGTGGGCTGCAGCAATAAATTAGTCACAGAGTGATTAGGTGATACTTTAAGTACAGAAGAGCGTTATTTGTTTTTGTTACAAATTTCTAAATCAGTCAGTGGTGGACTATGCTTAGTAGATCTAGATATGGAACCTTTATAGGCAGTCGGACCTATTGTTGGAGACTCCACTTTAAACAACCACAGAAGCAGGATAATGACAGAACAACATAGAAAAACAGGCACATGAAGCATTCAGAGAGAAAATGAGTCCCGTGCTGTTCACCACAGCCACTCAGATGAGTCTTTTTGAACATGTTTTTAAATACAGTCTGAGATTTTACCACATGTCCCTCGTTTGGACTCCACCCTACTCTGGACTCCTTTATTCAGACTACGCTGATGCTTTTCAGTCTGACTAGCTGGTTTCCTTTTCTCTCTGTATGTCTCGCTCGCTTTCTTGCTTTTACTTCCACCTCACAGCGCTCTCTTCAGCTTCCTCTTTTTTTTCTCCTTTACGTCTTTCTTTCCAACATTGACATCACTACCACACCTCCCTCAGCCCGCCTCCGCTGTGATGTCATTTTTGCTGCTAGCTCATCTTTGTAAAAAAAAAAAAAAAAAAAAAGACTGAGGAGTGGGGGAGTGGGCAAAAAACCCCTCCAGCCCTTTATAACTTTTTTGCTGCCAAGGGTTATTAAGCTATAGATGCATAGTTTCCAGCCCTCAAAAAGAAGCCATGACTGAACCCTTACATCTAAGTTTAGGCGCATTTTATTTTTCCAGTGTAGAAAAGGCCTCTCCTCCTTGGCCTAAATGGGTCTTCCATTGCCAGACCTATCCACACACTACATTTACACTGTGGCAGTACACAGAAAAATAACTATCATTCTGTGATCGGACTGATAGCCTCGAACTGCCATAAGCTCACTGCTGCTGCTCCTTCATTTAGTTCTGGGGTTGAGGTGGTGGTGTTACAAAGAAACCTCTTTTCACATCTGTCTGTATTTAGCACATACTGTTTTAGATCGATCACTTATGACAGTTATTGGAAATGACAATTGAGACTGCAGTTAAATAGAAATGTTGTCTCGCCATGCAAACCACTCAAAACGCTTAACAACACAAGTCAGCATTCACCCCTTCACAGACATGTTCATTTACTTGTGGCAGAGGCTACCATACAGGGAGCTACCTGCTAGTGGCTCGTGACTCGTGAGCTTCCCACAAGTGCATCGCTGTTGATCTCTTTCTTCGCTCCTTTACCTTTGTTTAAGTGGAATTCTTGTCCATCTTGAGAAATGAATTTAAGCTGGCTCTGGGTGTCCATGGCAGCTTTTTGTGTACAGTAGCAGTAGTAAAACGACAGGACCGCCTGCACAAAATGGTTTCAAAACATTCAGTGTGGCATTTCCTGAGTCGAGGTAGAACAGATAAGGTCACACACTGTAGTACTTCCCCATTCCAAAAATATGTATAAGTACACTCAAACTTGTCTAGGGAGCTCCTCTAACTGCCTCCACCATTCACCTTTGGCGATGACAAATTGCTTCCCTGTTTGTGTCACGTCTGGCTCTGGTATGACTGTAACACCTCAGTAGTACAATGTCTGTCTAAAGTTTTTGCTTTACATAAGAGGAGTTCGATCCCATGTAACAAATGCAGTTCACATCAGTATATAAGTATTTTTATATGGGATTTTGCATACACCTGCCATACCGTGATAGATATATTTGGGACAATTCTTCCAATCACATCACATTTTTCAAACTTTAGTCCTCTTCTCTGGATTACTATTTCTGAGTCGAATGGGAGCTGCAGGAAGAGTGAGTTGCAGCAGGTCCTTTCAAATTAAGTATACCATCTAATAGAGCTGCAATAATTAGATGATTCATTGATTAGATGATAGATTAGATTCGATTTTTTGCCCTGCCATCTAACATATGCATTTTGTGCAACTCACTTTTCCTAAAAAGATCCATCAGGTATCTTGCAGCTACAATTTCTGTGTAAGCCGTACATTCCCAAGTTCCAGATTTATATCTGCAACCAAATTAAAAAAGCTGGTACCATGTTCTGCACTGACTTGTGATGTCTGTGTACGCACACACAAGACTATAGTACACTGAATAGGCCACCTATGCTCTAGCCAAGCCAGGGAATGATCCAGGGATTGAAATGTGAGCTGGTTTATGCTCCCCTTCTTTCTCTCTCACACCGTTTCTCTGTGATGGCCGCAGGGAGAGAGCATGATGGAGTTATTAAGCGTCGCTGAGACTAGAATAGTGACTGCAGGAGGAGGAGGTGGTGGTGGGGTTGTGGTTTAGGAGAGGAAGGTGGAAAGGTAGGAGGAGAGAATTAGCACAAAAGAAAAGGGGAATTAGCGTTCGGGGATGGGAGGAGAATGAGAGAGAAGGGGAGTTTGGGACATAGGAATTAGGAATGAAGGAGGTTGGAGACATTACATGACTGAGTGAGAATCAACCCACCCCTCTCTGCTCTCTGAAGCCCCCACGGCCAGCCAGGACAGGCAGAGGTCAGCATGAGGTAGAGGAGGAGGCGGAGGGAGAGAACGAAGGAGAAGGGGTGCAGAGAGAAAGAGAGGGAGGGGTGTGCGTGAGATGGGGGCGCTAATGTGAACCAGCTGTAGAAACCTGACACCTAGAGAGTGGGTTAGAAATGAGAGGTGGAGGAGTGAGAAAGAGAGGGAAAGAAGGGCTGCAGGAAATTGCACGGAGTAAGAGAGGGATGGAGAAAAGAGGAGGAAAAAAAGTCCTCGTGGAGCAAAACAAAGAATCCCATAGATGAATTTGGCTGCAGAAAGCTCTCTCTTCTGCATTGTTCATGAAAGTAGATCTGACTTTGTCTGTGTAAAGGTGTTTATGTGCAAAAGTTTTAAAGTGTCCAAAGATTTGCATTGCTTATGTATTACTGTGTTGTATTTAGCAACAGACTTGTGTGGTAGGTTATCTGTTCCTCAGCGAGACACCACTCCCTTACATTAATGCGAATCATGCACAGCCTTGTCTGTTTGCCTCGGGCTCGAGTGTACAGCCAGAGGCTAATAATGAGCTCTCTATCTGCCAGTGAAACCTGAAGGACAGGGTGGTATCGTTTCCTGACGCCATGGCATGTGGTTCTGTCAACACGGGCTAGATAGCAGCAATTGAATTTAAAAGAGATTACTATGCATCTTTCCTGTCAGCACTTTGGGGTTTTAACAAAAAATCTCAAAAATAGGAAATAATACTTCAAGGGTGGACGAGGGTTGCGTAACAACTCTATGTTATGGTAACCTTTACATCTTTCTCGTGCACAGTGAGGCTAAACCAGAAGCTGTTTTAGACGAGCTCAAAAGCACTTGTAATCGGGCTAAACATCACAACAAAGCACAAGTTTCAAATTTCCTCTCTCTCACTGAAGTGGCTATACTTGACTTTGAAAAACGCGTCTCATATTCCACATAGTTTTAACAGTGAAAATGTGTGAAATGTTCCCAGTGAAACGTAAACCTGGCATTAACCTGGACACGGTGTTCTTTGTGAGACAGCCTGCTAATGTGATGTATGTCACAGGGCAGAGGGCCATGTCATTACTCCATGAGAGGGGGCGTAGAGGTCATCCAGGAGAAAAAAGAGCAGTCCGAACTCCCAGGACAGCCGGTCGTCTTGTTGTGATATCATGGCCAAGCTGTGTTTGTGTTTAGAGTGGGGAGGGACGTCTTTGTGTTTGTGTATTTATGTGTGTGTGTTTGTGTAAAGGCATGTGTTTTGGGGGTGTGCACTGCAGACATGCTGATACAGGGACGGAGACGGAGAAGAAGGAGGGTGGCCATGTCTAATCTGAAATGAAGTCTGCCTCTTCTTTGAAGAATCTGCCATCTGGTTTATCTGTTTTGATGAGGCTCACGATATTCTTTGTTTTTGTTTCTGTGTGGTTTTGGTCTTTTTGTGGCATCAGTTGATCAGTCTGTCAAACTCACTTTATACAGCACCTCTGACACAAATGACTTGTAATTCAAAGTGCTTTACAAGCAATTGACAATACATGTTTGTGAGGAAAAGAAGGATTGAGAGACTAATGTACACCAAAAAACAACCAATACAAACAGCATTAAAAGATAATTTTCATTGTCAATTAATCTATATTATATTTTTATATATGTATATATACATATACATATAAATATTTGGTTTACTGTCATAGAGGATTATGGTGCATTTGTTGTTGTTTCTGGAATAAGATATCAAGGGTTTGGCTTCACATGCTATTATTAGTGGGATTGTTGTCAATAAGATGATATATTTTCAGACCTATCCTTTAAACTTGACTAGAGTAAAAAGCTTTCTGTCACACCACGTCTAAACAAATGGACATCTATAGAAGTTTTTTTTTATGGTGTTGATTAATAGTTTTTTGTTGATTTGTGCACATGCCAATGCATTTGATACACTTAATATTTGAGAAACAAATATGTTAGTCAGAGTGGGAGTCTGTCCCAGATGTTGTTTATCATATTTGAAAAGACATTGGATGAGTCACACGTCTCACAGATGTGATTGATCTGTGAGACTTCTGCCTGGCATGATTCATGGCTCTCCTACTTTCCCATGCGCTCACAACCTAATATCTTCAAGCTGCTCTGGGGTGGGGTGGCCGATAATAAATACATTTTAGGAAGCGTGAGGCTGGATTTCAGATAATTCTCACCTCTCTGTTTCATCTCAGTTTTATATGGCTCATGACTCCGATCTCTGATTCTTCCCTTGTATGTTTTTACATCCTAGAGGCCTGCTTATTAGTGAAATAATAATCTTTTCTTTTCTTTTTTTCCATTTGTATGGTTATGAAAGAGGGTATTAATCTGTCTGTGCTTATGTGTGTTAGTTACTGTGTGTTGTATATCTACTCTCCTATTATGTTACCTGAGCCCCTCCAGGGAGGTCGGTTTAGAGGCCTGTGTAAGAGGCAGCAGGTCGCTCTGTCACCCACAGTCCCCAGACAGTGTGTCTGCCGTGTGCCACACACACACACACACACACAATGCAACAGACAGCTGATCAAAATAGCATAGACATGAAATAACCTGTCAAGTACCATTTTTGCTCAGTAACAGAATAACACCTCTGACCAAACACCGTCACGCAGAGAAGTGGTGAGTGAAAGTGGGAGGGACTGCGAAAAAACAGAGGAATAGAAAGCGACGAAGGGATCGACATCTCTGATAGGATCCCTGGTGAACATATTGTGTAATATTGTAATTTCCTTCCCACTGCTCGGCATACAGCTGAATCACTTTACTGACATCAGACATGAGAGATCGAAAGGAAGGGGTGATGAATAAGCAGAGGGGAAAAAAGGCACATTTACACAGAAACAATTTGTAGCCTAAATGTGGTCAAAACACGATAGATAAGTCTTTTAGTCATACACTTAAGGACTTTGAGAACAGTTCTCGAAAAAGGTTGCTTTGTTAAACTGTGGACACATTTATAAAGGCTGAATCATTATTTATCTGTTGGCAGGAGTATTTTCATCTGTTACTTGGGACAAATAATTGCTGGTGCTTTCCACTTGTTTTTTAGTTTCTGCCAGTCTTCAGTCAACAACTTCCAGATGACTCCATCTCGCATCCTTCCACTTTTTAGCTTCTTCTTTGCCATCGCTGACCCCAGTTTAACCCTCCCACAAAGCCTAACTTCCCCCTTTCCTCTTACAGTGTTTAACAGTTTAGGGCTCAGAAGAGTTTGTAACTGTTATCTTAAGAGTCGTTGTTCGGTTCTGGTCTGGTTTTAACAGCCTGTGTGTTGTTTGTGTGCACTGTCATGAGCATGAAGCTGTACATTGAACCCTATCACTCTTTGGAAAAGGCACTAAATTAATACTTTGCCATATGGTTTAGTGGTTCGAGTAATTACAACTAATTTCTCGATTCACAACCACACGTTTTGCTAATACTCCTATGCAGGGATGTGGTCTCCCACATGTGATTGTTTGCTGAACGTTGTACAGCAATGGAAAGACTTTGTATTAGACAGTCATGTTTACCTGTTTCTTTGATGTGTGCGTATGCACGATGGTACACACACACACACATCAAACACCTTTATCCATAAGTGTGCAGATGCTGTACTGTCTGCTATCAATGCTGTTGTCTGATGTGGTGCATTACGTGCACCTGACTGAAACTCATTCTATTGTTTTGTTTGTTTACATCTCTGTCAAGCACATACACACACATACATATTTGTCTTTTTGCTTAACTCATCTTTCAGTTTATTGTCTGCATTGAGTGGTGATTAGATTTAAATCCTTGTGTGTGTGCTTTGAATGCTCCATCACTGATTTCTGTGTTCTGTTGTGTGTGTCCAGGTGTGCACCAGGCTTCCTGGGAGAGTACTGCCACCATAAGGACCCGTGTCATCCCGGCTTTTGCCAGAATGGAGGGAACTGCTCTGTGTCCATGTTAGCTGGTGTACCTGTACCCGGCAGCGCCAGCTGCACCTGCCCTCTCGGTTACACCGGCCAGCACTGCCAAACTCCCCAGAACTCCACGTGTTACCCCAACAACCCCTGTGCCAACAACGGTGTCTGCACCCTGCTGTCGCTCGACAAGTACAAGTGCGAGTGTACCAGAGGATGGACAGGTGAGATACTGTTTAATCATCTCGCACCACAAGGGAAATGATAGCTGACTTTGTTTATTGCCAGAGGACTAAATTATTTTTAAACATCCTGAATGCAAATTTAAAGTCTGTTGTAGCATAACTGTTTTTCCGGGTTGTTACAAAATAGTTTTTACAACACTGTCTTTAAGCAGATAATTTTAAGCCATTTGAGAAGCCTGTTATTATCTCCACCAAGGTTAATTTTTGGTCCTGCTTTAAGACTGATATGAGCATATCTAGGGCTGTGTATTGAAAATAAAAAATTGATGACAGTGCTGATACCGATACCTTGACTTCAATACTGGTTCCTGAACCTACTGTTTTTCATGCATGCCTCAAGAAAGCCAGTCACCAACACTGTTAGATCTGAACACAACAAGCATACTACATGCTTATTTGGCTCACTGATGCTGATGAGATTAAGTCCTCAGGTATCGAAAGTTGGTTTCATTTAGAAAAATTGTAAAAGTTATTTTATTAAAATATCAGATTTAGATGTCCGTGCAACTTTGGAACACTGACTGCTGAGAGGTGATTAATTGCAAACACATTTTTTGAGAGATGGCTAACCATTAACCAACTCCAATTTGTCCCCAAAATATCACAGGATAAAACACAACATGTGATAAGAAGTGTTTTAGATAACCGCAAATGTATTTTCCTCAAGTATCTAAGCCATAATTCTACATAGATGCTCACATGGATATGTGATAGCCACAGCACAGTTACACTCAGCTCTTCTTCTTTCTCTTCACTCCCAGGGCTGCGGTGTGAGCAGGAGGACAGCTGTCTATCCAGTCCCTGCGCCAACGGTGGAACGTGCAGCTCTCTGTCTGGCGGCAGCTACACATGTTCCTGTCCACCTGGCTACACAGGTCCTCGGTGCCTTAATGACACAAATGAATGTGCTGCCACACCCTCTATATGCCAGAATGAAGGAGTATGCGTCAACACCCCTGGCTCCTACAAGTGAGAATTAAGATTTTAACAAGCAAATGTGAAATATGTAATTATTGGAAGATCCCTTGGGACAGTTGTTTAATGTCAAGACTGAATGACATGAAATGGACTCCTTTATTGCTACAGGTGTAACTGTGCCCCTGGGTTTACTGGCAGACACTGTGAAAGCTCTTACATCCCTTGCTCACCTTCACCGTGCCTGAATGGGGGCACCTGCCACCAGACCTCTGAAAGCACCTACTCGTGCCACTGCCTTCCAGGTAGGAGGGTTCAAATTCTAAAAAGCCTAAACTTGTGTTACTCTTTCTTAAAAGCTGAACATGAACCAGAAAAAAACTAAACTGTTACTACACCAACACAGACATGGACCGTGTTGGTTCTAGGTGAGAGACTGAAACAGAAATGTAAGAGAAGGAAAGTGAGTGTAGGAAAAGAAAAATAGTTACAGTCTGACTAGTATTCATCTATAAATCAATGTAGCGTTGAGCTTCTGTATTGTTACATTTAGTTGTTTGAGGTGCAAACAGTCTGATCCTGTTGGCTGTTTTGTATTACTCAAAGTGCACTGTCAGTCTGCTACACTTAAAGAGTAGACACAACAAACACGCACTCACATAGAGCTGCTGTTTATACACTACCAGGACATGTCATATTGCTTATGTACACCAGAGAATATAATACCACAGCTGTTGTATTTGGGTGCATGTCCTCTCCACTGGACACGTAATAATAAAGTGAATGTCTCTCTCTTTCATTTGTGCCAGGTTTCAACGGGACCAACTGTGAGAACAACATAGACGACTGCCCCGGTCATCAGTGTGCCAATGGAGGAACCTGTATGGACGGAGTAAACACCTACAACTGCCAGTGCCCTCCAGAGTGGACCGGTAAGGGATTTGTGTATAAGATTGTGTTGCTGTCTGCTACAGTGTGTGCCTCAGGGCCTTAAAGCCATGTTGAAACAAAGCATTAGAAAAGCAGTATTGTGAGTTGTAGACATGTTGTCATAAGAGGCGATGACAATGATCGGCAAGGTAAAAAGTAGAAATAAGCTGTTCACATTTCAAAGTAATCTACCAGGATTGATTATTTGATTGGGCACCGGAGTGTTTTGTTGGACGGCCTCAAGTTGTTAGAAGTTAGAATTTGAGCCATGTTAAAGTTTTTGCTGGATGACCCACCTACCATGTCTGTGGACTGGCCTCATTGGAAGAAATGAGAGTGCTAAAGTCAGTCAGAATTTGGCCTTCGGAATATATTGTATGTATTTTGCTGGAAGCAGTTTTTAAAAGTAGTCTGTACACCTGCTTTGTCTTAAACAAAGCTGTGTTTTAAGTCTTTTTGTTGAATATTCCATTTTACACATTTTGTGTCCTTACCTTCTCACTTTCTTGACAATCTAGCCATATCACTGGAAAATAACTTTACTATTTTGAAGTCTTGACTTTTTCAGTTGAGCAGTTGAGTGTGCCATTTGAGCAGTGATGTGTAAATGTGTGTGCTGTGATCACTGATAAAAACTTGTATCCTTTCATGTTGTCTGCTTTGATATCACACTTCCTATTAGTCCTCGGTACTGTTTCCTCATATGAAGGCCTATACCTCACACAAGGTGTGTCTGTGCTAACACACTTGGCATCCCCAAGCTTTCTGTTTGCATAGCAAACAGTCATACATCAGTTTCCTAGAGCCTGTCTGAGTTTATATAGCACTAATCCAACCAGGGCAAGCAAAGGCAACGTGAAGCTGGAACACGGTTTTAAAAGCATTAAAAAAATCTCAAATGTGGGTCTTAATTTTTTGACTTAAAACCCACAAAGTTACACCTTGACTTATGTGGTAACATGCTGCATGAACTATCAACATTATACGCTTCATTGTTTCCCTTCTCTTCATGTCCACCTCCCTGCCTCTCCACAGGCCAGCACTGTACAGAAGACGTGAACGAGTGTCGCCTACAGCCAAACACTTGCCAGAACGGAGGCACCTGCAGCAACCTGATCGGCAGCTATCAGTGCGTGTGTGTCAATGGCTGGAGTGGGGCTGATTGCTCTGAGAACATTGACGACTGTGCCACCGCGGCGTGCAGCCCCGGCTCCACCTGCATCGACCGCGTTGCGTCATTCGTCTGTCTTTGCCCCCACGGAAAGACGGGTAAGCCAGTAGTGACGAACCACATGCAGATATTTTTACACCAAACGCTTGAATTGCATAAAGTTGATAACTGCATTACAAGATATAATGCTAGATATTGTGAAATTGTAAATATCTGAAAGCAAAAAATGAAAACGGTTGAGGAAAAGGCACTTGATGTGATCCATGTCAAGCAGTCAGAAACACTAATTATACCTCACAGTAGATTTGAATTTCCTGCTGATTACTGACACATTCTTGGATTTGGATTAAGCCTCACCTTAATTATCCTCTCCCCAGCAGCAAATATGCATCCAGTTTGCTTTTCTCTGACCTCAGCAGAACCCTGTGGGGGATGTTTTTGTTTTTGGACCTTTTATTCAAAACATTTTACTCATTCCTTGTCAACATGGTTTTCTTTTCAGGTCTGCTCTGCCATAGAAATGACGCCTGTATCAGTAACCCCTGTCGAGAGGGCTCTCAGTGTGACACCAACCCCATCAGCGGCATGTTCAACTGCAATTGTCCACCTGGATACGTAGGCAACACCTGCAACGTTGACAGAAACGAATGCAACATTGGTGAGAAAGCGGAGCACACACATAACATGTATCTGTGCCAGGCATCTGATCTGTGCTGCTTTTACCCACACCTCTTTCCTCTTCGTCATCAGGTACCAACCCCTGCGAGCACGGTGGTCAGTGTGTGAACACTGATGGCTCCTTCACCTGTAACTGTGTCAGAGGTTACTCTGGGCCACGCTGTGAGCAAGATGTCAACGAGTGTGCTTCCAGCCCCTGCCAGAACGATGGCACATGTCTAGACCGCATTGGGGACTACACCTGCATCTGCATGCCCGGTATACATATCTCGAGGACTTTGAAATTATCTTACATTTAATAAATAATAATTCAAACAAGTTTTTCATTTGGTTAATCTTCAAAGTAGTGCAGAATTTCAAATTCACACATACATGTGCCATTATGTTTTATTTAAAGAAGCGCTGTAGTTCACAAGAGAATCTATAAAAAGATATGCAGTTAAAAGTTTAAAAAAAATGTCTTTAAATTTCCTAGATCCAAAATGGTACTTCGTTGGCCCATTGCCTTTTTGTTACCATTAAAATCTGTCACTGTTTTTATATCTATAATTCTGCAAACAGGACTAACTTCCTTCGGTGGAGTTGATCACAATCAGCTGAGGCAACTGTTACTACTAATGTTTAAGACGAAACTTATTGTGAACTCCGTAATTTTTCAGAAAAGAAGAAATTATTAAAAAAAACTTGTTTCTTGTTATGCATGCAGGATTTGCGGGGACTCATTGTGAGATAGAGATGAACGAGTGTAGCAGCTCGCCCTGTTTGAACCAGGGTAAATGTCTGGACCAGGTCAGCCGCTTTGTCTGCGAATGTCCAGCAGGTGGGTATCCATAAAGCTATGTCATTTAAATATTTTTCTGATTGATTCTCTCTCCAAGAAAAATGGTCTATTAATGAATGTGTTTGTTTATTGTTTTGTTCTGTTGTTTGTTTTCAGGCTTCAGTGGTGAAATGTGCCAGATAGACATAGACGAGTGTTCCAGCACACCCTGTTTAAATGGGGCCAAGTGTATCGACCGACCCAACGGATATGATTGTGAATGTGCTGAAGGTAAAAGGGAATTACTATGTGTTAACTTGAAGTAAAATCACCATTTTCTGTAATCGAATTTGTCATGCCCGGACTGCGAATTCACAGTTAAGACAAGGAAAATGTCGACTGCATCACATTAATCCCCATTTGACCCAGAAAATAATCGGATGCATTAGCCTTTGTTATTTTTCTAAGAAGAAATGTTGTTCCCAGGCTACGCTGGTCCACTCTGTGAAGAAAACATCAATGACTGCGTACCAGAGCCGTGCCACCATGGTACGTGTAAAGATGGCATCGCCACCTTCTCCTGTGAGTGCCATGCTGGATACACAGGCTCCATCTGTAATATCCAGGTCCAGGAGTGCCACAGCAACCCTTGTCAGAACCGCGGGCGCTGCATTGACCGGGTCAATGCCTACCAGTGCAACTGCCTACCAGGAACCACAGGTTAGTACAACATTCATTTCCTTTATAGTAAGACGTCTCTCACCTGTCTGACAAGCCGGTACTCTCCCACTCATGTTTCTTCAGAACCTCTTAGAAGGGGTTTTCAGCCACTTCCTCTTCCAAAATTTTGTTGCTGCCACTTGTTTTACAGTGTTTCAAACAAAGCTCTGCTCTGCCCGATGTCTGGTTGCTATAGTAACCATACAGACTGAACTATAAACGGAAAAACATTTACGAGTTCCCATTCCTTCAACACTTTTTCACTGAAGTATAAATTTATTTTTTGAAAGAATCCAAATCCAAGCCATTCTAGATAATCACTTTGTTCACATGAACGCATTTCTGATTTAGATTTTTTTCATGATTGATTCTGGTGGCAGCTTCAAAAGTGTAAGAGTGGAGGTAACTACTTGAAATCAATGTAAACTCCTCCATCCCCCACATGTAGAGCTTCCTGTATAGCTATAAGGCACTCTGCATGTGTGCGCGCATGTTTGTGTGAGTAGAAGTCACAAGTCTGGGTCGAGCGGTGCTACCCCACGTTGCTCTGTGGATTAGCATACTCAGTTCAGTACGTTGTACCACCCTGAGGCCTGGTACTGTGAAGTCTGTAGTCCTCACTCAACTAAAAGTGGCGTTAGGTCACCCTGTCAGGTCTAACTTTCTGGTTTTATGGCCTGACTTTCCCTCCTCTGATGTACCTCGTTCTCTCCGTCTAGTTTTCACTTTCCTCTCTCTCGATCTTCTCCCACTTTAACATTTGTGCCACTAATGTTGTTCTTGTTTGTTCTCTGACTTTATGTCAAACTTGAGTCTTGGTATCCTTTTTTGTGGAGTCTTACTCCCTCTGGTGGAGGATTAGTTAACTGCCATGTTTTGTAACCGTAATTTGATGCAACTCCTCATTCACTTCAACCTAAAGGGGTGTGACCAGCTGTGTTACTTTTAAATCTGAGGAAAATTACACAGCCAGATAAAATGAGAAACAACATGACTTGATACTTATTGCACTTCTAAACGAGTTTGTCATTGTCTTTTTTCCACTTCCACACAGGGGTTAACTGTGAGGTCAATGAAGATGACTGTGCCAGCAACCCCTGTGAGTACGGAGAGTGCCAGGATGGCATTAACGAGTACAAATGTGTGTGTGCCCCAGGATATACAGGTATGTTTAACAAGCTACCCATTAAGGTCAACATTATAACGTCGTAAAATGTATAAGAAATGAGGCAGGATCAGACTGATAAATATTTATAGTAATAAACCCCAAAATTTTGATTCTGTAACTGAAATCAAGACATTACTCAGGTGTTACAATTAATCCAATCTGAATTACCCTCTGAAAGGAGTTAAATGTGACGTGGAAATCAACGAGTGTAACTCAAACCCGTGTTTGAG
This sequence comes from Lagodon rhomboides, assembly GCA_039737535.1. Taxonomy (NCBI): domain Eukaryota; kingdom Metazoa; phylum Chordata; class Actinopteri; order Spariformes; family Sparidae; genus Lagodon; species Lagodon rhomboides. The sequence goes on along the minus strand of CM077789.1, from coordinate 12,089,862 downwards.
CGGTGGAACCTGCCATGACGAGATCAATGGCTTCCGGTGTTCGTGCCCGCCCAGCACCCATGGCCCTCTTTGCCTCTCCGGAACTGACCACTGTGCTCCTCAGCCTTGTGTGAATGGAGAATGTATTGAACAGCAACACGGGTATGTTACCTTTTATTGCCACTCAGGTTCCATGGTCCATCTGTCCTTAACTGATCCAGTGTTTAAATATGGGTTAACATACACCAGGTATGTAGTGTTAGTGGGAATTTAAAAGATCCATAAGGTGAAGTAACAGTTGGGAAGACAGCCAAATACTTTTTCCCACTTCTTTTCATGTGAAGGCGTCCTGTAGTAGGAAACTTTCTTCCAGATGCAAAACATTGAAACCTGCAGCATCAGCAGAACTGCACGTTCATAATTTGATAATCCAAGTTACAACCGCAAGAATGGATGCTGAAAACGACCTGCTGTTATTATTACCATACAGCTAATTCCACATCTAAACCTGTGCTTGCGTTTCTTTTGTGTAAAGGTATCGCTGTGAGTGTAAGGCCGGCTGGGTGGGACAACACTGTGAGCAGGAAAAGAATGAGTGCCTGTCCAATCCGTGCCAAAATGGTGGCAGCTGTTTGGACCGATATAATGGCTACACCTGTGGGTGCCTACCTGGATTCATAGGTAATTACTATTTTTAACTCAGCACAGCATTACATGGCAATCAATAGATGAACTAGCATTACATTTTAAGATAAATATTTGAATATCCCCTCTTCTCTGATCAGGTGTAAACTGTGAGAGGAACATAGATGAGTGCGCGTCCGGACCCTGTCGGAACCAGGGCATCTGTATAGACTTGGTCAACAGTTACAACTGCCAGTGTAGTCCACCATTCACAGGTTAGTGAGATGACTTTCCCATGCCATAAACATCCACTTGTTAGCATGCAGAAACAGTCATTGTAGCCGCCAGCTGGATATCATTTTGGCAAAGAATTTGATCCACTTGTTGTTTTCTGTCATTATTCACTGTGTGTGTCATGTCAAACAGGTAAACACTGTGAGGTGGAACAGGCTCCCTGTGCCTCTCATCCATGTGAGAGGGGAGGAGTGTGTCTTCCGTCTGCAGACTACACCTCTTACACCTGTCGGTGTCCCGCTGGTTGGCAAGGTATGTGTGTATGTCTGAGTTTATGAGAATGTGATAAAAGGCTGCAACAACAACCCAAATATGTTCAGTTTACTGTCATAGATAAATAAAGTAACCAGAAAATATTCATATTTAAGAAGCTGGAATCTTTATTTTCTTAAAAAATTACTCAAACTGATTTACTCAACTATCTTAATAGTTTCTGATTAATTTAATAGTTGTTAATTCAATTGCTGCAGTCTTTATGTGAGATATAGAGTGCCTGAGAACAGAGTCATAGCTGTTATTATGTATCACTGCTAGTTTGATGCTTTACTAATATCTGTTTGTTCACAATTGTGCAGGTCCACGTTGCAGTGACGATGTGAATGAATGCAAAAAGAACCCTTGCAAAAATAGCGGTCGCTGCATTAACAGCCAGGGCAGCTACACGTGTAAATGTCAGCAGGGATACAGCGGACACAACTGTCAGACAGACATCGACGACTGCTCACCCAGTGAGTTTTACTTCAACAAATTCAGTCACTTTATTAAAGGCTGTGTGCACCCAATGATTCCTGCATCTCTGAATTTATAACAATTATGTGTAACGACTCCTATGTGATATTTTTATCTGGTGATATCCTAGTAGAAAGCAGCATTGCGGGGCGCCGTTTAGCTCACTTGGTAGAGCGGGCGTCCCATGTACAGAGGCTAAGTCCTCGCTGCAGCGGACCTGGGTTCGACTCCCGGCCTGGGACCCTTTGCTGCATGTCACTCCCCCTCTCTCTCCTCCCATTTCCTGTCATATCTTCAGCTTGTCCTATCAATAAAGCCATATAAAGGCCGAAAAAAAAAAGAAAGCAGCATTGAAACCTCTTGAGATATTGAGTTACACATGGGTTTAAGCCTGTACATGATAAAGAAAACTTGTTAAAACAAAGGAAGGTGCTTCCACAATATCTGTATCTGTTTCAGCCAGACTGCTAGTGGATTACTCTCTGATAACGCTGATTGCTATTTACATACTATGTTTGTTCACAGACAGCCTCTCCTCCCTCTCTCTTCCCCCTTCTCTAGACCCATGTCTAAATGGAGGCTCCTGTGTGGACGACGTTGGGAGCTTCTCCTGTGACTGCCGCCCAGGTTTCGAAGGGGAGCGCTGTGAAACTGAGGTAGACGAGTGTGCCAGCCAGCCCTGCAGGAACGGCGCCATCTGCCGGGACTATGTCAACAGCTTTGTGTGTGAGTGCCGACCGGGCTTTGATGGAATCCTGTGTGAACACAACATCGAGGAATGTACTGAGAGGTGAGCCTTAAAACCAGCATTTTATTATCATGCTTAAATGCTGTGCTCTTCTGCGATTCATTCTTTCTGGATTATTTGTCCTGTATCTCCTGGAATGACCTGATGAATGATGATTATTGCGACTATTTCTGAAACAAATGTCTGATTTGAAATAAAACTTGATGTTGAGCTTCAAGACTGTGTTGTTCTGTACTTTAGGAATATGTCTCTGCGCTCTAGACAGAGATACAGAATATTCACTTCTCTCTTCATCCACTTCCCTACAGCTCTTGTCTTAATAATGGGACTTGCGTTGACGACATCAACACCTTCTCTTGCCGTTGCCGTCCTGGTTTTTACGGGACGTTCTGTGAGTACGAGCAGAATGAGTGCGATTCTCAGCCCTGTAAGAACGGAGGCACCTGCACTGATGGCCTGGGAACCTACCGCTGCACCTGCCCTGTAGGATATAATGGACAGAACTGCCAGGTAAACTAACTTTTAAAACAACTAAAGTATCTGGAGTAAAAGTATAGAGGTTGTTGTATGCTGTACAGATTTTCAGATATATGGAATTACATTTTTTAAATAATTACAAATTGATTTAAGTAGAAGAAATGGTCTGCACACGCAAAGCTGAATGCTCACACACTGAAGAAAGCTTGACAATTTCCCATTCTCGATAAGAAAGTGGATGTATCGAACTCATTAAAGTGGCTAGATTTGGTATTGTTCTGGTGTCTGTGTAACACTTGTAATACATACTTACTCTTTCTCCTTTCCTTCTTTTGTATGCAGAACTATGTGAACCTGTGCAGCCAGGTGCGCTGTCACAATGGCGGCTCCTGCTCTCAGACAGCAGCCACCTCCTGGACCTGCCACTGTACAATGGGATGGACAGGACTTTACTGTGATGTACCCAACATGTCCTGCCAGGACTTTGCTGCCAGGGAAGGTGAGCTACCTCAACAAGCAACAACACATTAATTGTAATTAAAGGAAGGGCAGATAAGTTGACACAAGAGGAAGAGATCAGGCAGAATTTTTAAATAGGCAGTAACTGTATGTTCACACTCTTACACCTGCCTCCTTTACCAAATTACTGTAGGTCTAGAAGTGGAAAGTGTGTGTAAGAACGCCGGGCGGTGTGTGAATGTGGGTAATTCCCACAAGTGCGTGTGCCAGCCAGGATACACGGGGAGCTACTGTGTTGAGATGGTCGACGAGTGCAAGTCAAACCCTTGTCGCAATGGAGCTACATGCAAGGGCTATCAGGGCACATACGAGTGTAAAGTAAGTAAATCCTCAGCTGTTTGTGTGTGTATGTGTTTGTTGTTCGTGTAGGCGTGCATGGTGTATAAGTTGTAAATCTGTCATGTTTCACACGATGAGCTAACTTTCATTTCTCTTTTCATTGCTCCAGTGCAAACCAGGCTATCAGGGGGTGAACTGTGAGTACGATGTTGATGAATGCCACTCTAAGCCCTGCCTCCATGGAGGAACCTGTCTCAACCTCATCAACCGCTTCACCTGCTCCTGCCCACCTGGAACACACGGTAAGTCTGCCAAAAACAGGAGGAAGAAGGTAAAAACATTACCTGTAATCATTCGTAAAGCAGCTTTAAAACTCCTCCTATAAGTTGGAGCAAACAGCCCCCAGTGGTTCTCGTAGTGGGGAAGAAATGTTGGATATAATTCTTATATCCTCATATGATTACCTCTGGGGTGCCTCTAAAAATAATTTTTAGAGCTGATAAAATGCTATCCTGAAAACCGTGTACGACTTTACTGGACACATTCAGTGATATCCGTCTGTTCATTGCTCCGTAGGAGTCCAGTGTGAAGTGAACGATGACGACTGTGCACCCAAGCAAGGCTCCTGGGAACCTCGCTGTCTGAACGGAGGACAGTGCATGGACGGTGTGGGCCGCTACACGTGCTCCTGCCCCCCAGGATTCGTTGGAGAACACTGTGAGGGGGATCTCAACGAGTGCCGGTCGGCGCCCTGTTATGCTCCCGGCAGCCTCGACTGTGTGCAGCTGGTTAACGATTACCAGTGTCGCTGTCGCCTTGGATACACGGGTACGTTTATAGTTGCTCAAATGGACACAGCCACACAATATTTAGCCATTTTGTGTGTTAGCAAAAGCAGCGAGGCTCATCATTCTTTCCTCTTTTTGTACAACTTTCTTGTTTCTCCAGGTCGTCATTGCGAGTCCATGGTGGATCTGTGTCTGTCGAAGCCGTGTCACAACGGTGGCATCTGCTCTATGAACATGAGCTCAGTTCATGGCTACACCTGCTCCTGTTTATCTGTAAGTTTCTTTGATGAGATAACATGGTTTCAGTGATTGCTCATTAATTTATGCTCGCTTTGAAAAAACAACAACAAATCTTTTCATTTCTCAATGCAAACATGCTTGATTTTTTTTTTTGCAACGCAGTCTCATAATTTGTTCAGAAGCTGTGTAATGTTATAATTGAATTGATTTACATCAAGGCCTATATTAACAGACATGTGCTCTTCAGTCTTTCATATTGGCATGTACATGTACATGCACATTTTTGTTTAGATTTTTGCCAGAAATTTCAAGTTCTTAGTATGAACCAGATGCAAAAGTGGTTTGTCTGGAAGAAAGCTGTTATTTTGAGGTGAAAAAAGTTACATATTGTTGCTTTAATTTTTCTGCACAAAAAACAATCAATATCAGTTATGTTCCTACATTTTCTTTATGTATTGTCATCATTCTGTATTCTGCCGTTTTCAAGTTATATTCTTATTAATCCATTGACTAACACACATTCTTCCAGACTCGACTTTTAAACAGTGAATTTTAATTTAGGAAAATGAGGAACACATATAACTACAAACTATGTTAAATGTTTAATACATTGTTTTTATTTAAATGAATTACATATTACAATGTAATTCATATTTCAACATATTGCTTCCTTAAAGTACAAAAATATCCTCAACAGACTACATCTGTAGTGTGTTTCTGATGCTTTATAATCACTTTAGACTTAGAGAATAATGGAGCAATCTCATTGATCTATATGCTCACAGTGAGAAAATGAAGTGTATATAGATAAACTGAGTGACTTAAGAAGATGTTGAGAGATGACATGTGGCGGTTTTCCTTTCCTTCGCTCTCATACTACAACATCAGTTTTTCTCACTAAATACTTGTTTGTCTCTCCACTAACATCTTGCTCCCTCTTTTACTCTCATGCTTGCTTCAGAAGGCCACACCATGGCTCAGGTATAGTAGACAAGCAGCAGAGTTGTAGAAGATCTTAAACGTACATTAGTTCAAGTTGTTTGTTTAATTTTACTTCAGCTGCAGTTTTATTGGCTACACATGTGTACTCCAGCGTTACGTTAAAAATGAATATATTGTTATCACACTTCAGCAACTTTTCGTGTTTTTATAGGGCTTTACTGGGTTAAACTGTGGCGACATAGAAGGCTACAGTTGTGAGAAGCTACGATGCCAAAACGGTGGGCGCTGCGTGTCCTCAGCCGGCCACCTGTACTGCCAGTGCCAGCAAGGCTTCGATGGGGCACACTGTGAGATTCAACAGAGGTGTCAGTGGCCCTGCCAAAATGGAGGAACCTGCGACCCATCCAATCCGTACCAGCGCTGCCGCTGTCCCCCAAACTTCACTGGACGTCAATGTGAGAACAAACTACTCTTACCAGGCCCTCCAAGCTGCCCCTATCTGCAGTGTGAGAAGCATTCAGGGGATAAAGTGTGTGACGATCAGTGTAACAACCATGAATGTCAGTGGGATGGAGGAGACTGCTCGCTCAACTGGCAGAAGCCATGGGAGAACTGCACCGCCAGTATCCCCTGCTGGGATCTCTTTAAGAACGGACGCTGTGATAGGGAATGTGACAACCCTGGGTGCCTCTTTGACGGCTTTGAATGTCAGAACTTAAAACCCTGCAAGTACGTGACCCTTGTCTACATTTTGTCACTGCACTTGCAGTTACCTACAAAGTCCAAACATGTTTTGAAGCCAAATCACTCAAAAGTTGTACTGTGTATTTTCAGTTATGACAGGTACTGCGCGGACCACTACGGTGACAACATCTGTGACCGGAGCTGCTTTACGGAGGAATGTGGCTGGGACGGCTTGGACTGTTCTGCTAACACTCCACCCGATAAGATCAATGGCACCCTGGTCATAGTGGTCCGGCTGCAACCTAAGGAGCTGCTCGGAGACATAAGGGGTTTCTTGCGCTCCCTGGGAGCCCTGCTACGCACTAACCTGCAGGTTAAGCTGGATGAAAACAAGAAGCTAATGGTGTACCCTTACTTTGGGCCGGAGGAGGATATTGGACGCCATGGACAGAGGAGCAGAAGCAAGCGGGAGCTGGAGAGGGAGGTTATTGGGTAAGGATAGTTCATGATGGCATACTCACAAGCTCTCAGATAATAATTGGTAGCTTCAAATAAATCACTAATCAACTGTCTAACATTAACTGTTTTCTATTTTATATGTGGGTCTGCACAGATCGGTGGTGCACCTGGAAATCGATAACCGCGAATGTTCCCAGAGTTCTGTCGACTGTTTCTCCAACACTCACGAGGCTGCGTCCTTCATTGCTGCAGCACACATCAAGGCTGAACTGCCGTACCCTCTAGTATCTGTCAACAGTAGTAAGTGGTTTGGTTAGTGGAATTTAACTGGCATGTTTTGAGGTAAAAACCAAAATCAAAAAAACAAAAAACAGCTGGTACTTAGACTTGTCTTTGTGTCCTCCAGATTACACGCCCGTCGATCAGCCTAAACCGGTTTTACCATACCTGGTCGGATTGGCAGTGGTTATTATTCTCCTCATCCTGGTTCTGGGGATGCTTGCAGCCAAGAGGAAGCATAAACATGGTGTCCTGTGGCTTCCTGATGGCTTCCTGGCCAATAAAAATGACAAGAGGAGAGAGCCTGTTGGACAGGATGACTTTGACATGAAGTGAGTGGATGGAAAACATCAAATCAAAATCAGACTTAAATGTAAGGTTTTTCAGATGAAAAAGATGGCAGAGCAAGCGCTGCTACTGTAAGGAAACCTTTGTCAAAAACCTTGAACAGCTCAATTGCATCAGTAGAAAGCTGTGGTTGTACTGGCTAGCTCCCAGCGATCAATACTGGTGTTTGATTGAATGTGAAGCATGGCTGGAACACAGCATGCATCCTGTGTCTTGGATAAATATAAGCAGAACAAAAGGTAATTCTTGTCTAAACATGTTTTTCTTCTATCAGGAATTTCAAGACCCAGGATGGAGCCATGATTGATGGAGGACAGAGTCAAAGATGGCTGGAAGACGAGGTCCCATCCAAGAAGCCCAGAGTAAGGGAACTGAGAATGAAAGAAGAAAAGAATGGTCCCAATAAAGCTGAAGGACGGGAGTCATTTAAATTATATTGGGCAGGGAATGTGTGGAGGAAAGGTTTTTGGTCGTTGTGAATGTTCTCTCAAGTTCTGCTACTTTTTATAGACCGAAGACAAACCCTTGCTGCCCATCGCTATGGATGGAGGTGTTGACCGAAGGGAGTGGACGCTGCAGCATCGAAAAGCCGCTGACATCACCCTCACTCCCCCACAGGCCGACCTGGACGCTGACTGTTTGGATGTTAACGTCAAGGGACCTGGTGAGAAAAAAATGCACTTCTTAATGTACGGAGCTGACTGATTATCATTTATTTGTTTAATAATGAATTTCTCCTTCAGATGGCTTCACCCCACTGATGTTGGCGTCGCTCCGTAATGGCGGAGGCCCCGACTGCAGCCTGCATGGAGAAGAGGAGGAGGAGAGCGGAGGAGACGAACCAGGACCGAGTGTCATTTCAGACCTGATCTCTCAAGGTGCTTCCCTGATGGCTCAGACCGACCGTACGGGGGAAACGGCGCTTCACTTGGCTGCCCGCTACGCTAGGGCTGATGCTGCCAAGAGACTGCTGGACGCCGGAGCCGATCCCAACGCCCACGACAACATGGGGAGAACTCCGCTGCATGCTGCCGTAGCGGCTGATGCCCAGGGAGTCTTCCAGGTGAGACAACAGATCGGTCAAAACTGTGTTTTTATTAGCCACTAATTCTGTCTAAGTCTGTTATGAATTCATCACATCTCATCCGTCTCTGTGTTCTTCTTTCAGATTTTGATCCGGAATCGTGCAACAGAACTGGACTCACGCATGAATGACGGCACCACTCCACTGATCCTGGCAGCCAGGCTTGCTGTGGAGGGGATGGTGGAGGAGCTGATCCACTGCCACGCTGACATCAACGCTGTAGACGACCATGGTCAGCAAACCTGTTAATTGTCTTATTCTTTTAATGGAAGTCTGCTGTATTAATTTGAGTATGTTGTGTACACAGTTATTCTAATTACAATATCATGAAACTGCAGTATTAGTCTGAGTATCATGCTAATAATTAAGCAGGACAAGCTTCCATGCTAGGTGTTTATGTTAGTAGACCTCGAAGATGCTGTAATACTTAATTCAGTCCTGTCTGCTTGGATAATAAAACGTCAGACTTGAAGAGATTTGATTAGTACAAGAAAATATTTCAGATAATTGTAATAATTTCATTCTGGTTCTCATGGTTGTTGTTTTTTCTTTGTCTCTTCTCACCATCTTACCGTTTTAGGCAAATCTGCTCTGCACTGGGCAGCTGCAGTTAATAATGTCGAGGCAACTCTTGTCCTTTTGAAGAATGGAGCTAACCGTGACATGCAAGACAATAAGGTTGGTTCTTGTGTTTTCACTTATGCTACTTCAAACTGTTCCTTTGTTAGATTTTTTGGCTTATCATGAATGTGCAGTGGTATCCCAGTAATACAATTAAAGTACCTTAGTAGAAAATGTCTCAAATAAAAGTAATATTCAGTCATTACAAAATGATAAAAGTCAGAATACTGAAACATATAGCTGTAAAAAGTTGCATTTAACCTATATAAAATTAACCCATCAGTTTTATTTTCAGTTTCTTAAATACACAAGTTATTAGTCAGTTCTCCTATCAAAATGCCAACAGACTCTTCTCAAACCACGCCTCTATTGTTGAGCTTCGGGCTTGGTGATAAATCGTTAAAATCGATTAATTCGAGTTTGCGGTTCTCGGACGATTTTAAAAAATGAAAATCAATTTTCTCTTTAACTTGCTCCTCTGCCGCTCTCCATGGGCTCCCGTAGTTCATAGTGGGCTCCGCCCTCCCCACGCATTTACTTTCCACAGAGAAACAAAAACAACAACATGGCAGCAAACCAAGAGTTCTTTCCTAAAAAGGCACTGTCTCGTCAGTAGTTCGGTTTTGTAGCGTTAAACCTTGAATAAACCACGGTCCGCTGCAAAGTTTTTTTTAAAGGCTGGTGCAACTAAAGGCAGCGGACTGACACATTTATTTCAGCATCTCAAACAGCCGCATGTTTCACAGTGGGACACTTGTTGTTCACTACGAGATGTACGAGACCGTGGCAGCCCACAAACACCCGCTAAAAAGCAGCCAACACTAGCGGAATCATTTAATCATTGTGTCCCGTATGAGAAGAAAGGGCCCTGGTGGACAGTTTTTGCAGTCATGTTACATATCGCTAAAGATATCGTGCCCAAGTTAAGTACAAGTATATTAAGATATACATATTATAAGTATTAATAAAAAATCAGTCGTAAGTATGGTGCATTCTACTGCTAAGTTAATGTTCCGAACTAAACTGTAAAAGATTCAAAAGTTTTCCAATATGTGAATATTGAATTTGTACTTTATGACAGTGAGCTGGACACATATTAATCATTTTCTGTGTGTCCTTCAGGAGGAGACGCCACTGTTCCTCGCAGCCAGAGAAGGCAGCTTCGAGGCAGCTCAAGTTCTCCTCGACCACTACTCCAACCGTGACATCACCGATCACCTGGATCGACTGCCCCGCGACACGGCTCAAGAGCGTATGCATCATGACATAGTGCGCCTGCTGGACCAGTACAACTTGGTTCACAGTCCACACAACGGGCCCAACCACATGGGTGGAGGAGGAAACTCTGTTATGTGCGGGGCCAACGGAGCAGGCTTCATCGGCATGCGCCCCGGGCCGCAAGGGAAGAAGAGCAGGCGTGGCGGAGGTGGAGCAAAGGTGGGAGGTGTTGGCGGGGGAGCTAAAGAGCTTAAAGACATGAAAGCGAAGAGAAGAAAGAAGCCCGCTGGAGGAGAGGCGCCGAGCGTGGTTGCTGGAGTGGGAGGAGGAAATGGAGGAGGTGCAGGAGGGGGGAGCGCGAATGGCGTGAAGGCAGCAGGAGGACTTCCAGAGAGCTCTGTCACCATGTCACCTGTTGACTCCCTGGAATCGCCGCACTCGTACACAGGCGACGTGTCCGGCGCTGTCTCCACAACAGCAAACTCCCCTCCCCTCCTTAGCAGCCCCACCTCCAGGCCTATGCTGCCCCCCGTCAGCCACATGCTGGGGCAGCAGCAGAGCTGGGTGGGCATGACCAAGCACGGCTACGGTAGCCACATGTTCAACCTTGTACCGCGCCAGATGGGGGGTTCTCACCCTGGCATGGGCCAGCACCACGGCCAGGGCCCGATGCTGACCCCCATGAATGTCACCATGAGCAGAGAGCAGCTCCCGCCCATTGTCACGTTCCAGATGATGGCGCCTGGAGGAGGCCAGGCCATGCTGAAGCAGCCTCAGCCGGGGCAGGTCCAGGTCACACAGTCCCAGGGGCAGAATCAGGCTCACTCCCAGCAGGGCCCAGGCCACCTGCACTGCTCCCAGAGTATGATGTACCAGATGCCTGAGCAGATGAGCATGGCGCACGGGCTCCCCCACACCTTGCAGCACGCCCACACCGTCAACCACGGGGGTCACAGCGGGATCGAGGGCCAGTCTCGGCAGCTGCCCTCATATCCACCTATGCAGAGCCCCGTGGATAAATACCCCACACCGCCCTCCCAGCACAGTTACACCACCGCCGGCTCAGAGGGCACCACCCCCGGCAACTCTGCCCACCCACCCAGCGAGCACCCATATCTCACTCCTTCGCCCGAGTCCCCAGACCCTTGGTCGTCCTCTTCGCCACACTCCAACTCGGACTGGTCTGACGTCACCACCAGCCCTACCCCTCTGGGCAACCCCCACCATGCACTGCCATCCTCACACCACACACACATTCCAGAGCAGGTGCAGCTGCAGCAGCAGTCGCAGCAGATGCAGCAGGCCTCTCAACAGCCTCAGCTCGGAAACATGCAAGTGTTTGCGTAGGCCGGCCCGAGGAAAGCATGAACAATCTGACTTTGGGGTTCTGTGTAGTTAAATAACACAAAGTAACTCTCAAGATGCTTTTCTCACTTCTCTTGTTAACTCTCTTTGTTTGTTCTTCATTATATTAATTGGTCACCTCCCCATTTTATGTTCTCTCCTCCTCTTTGCACTTAAGAAAACTGTGTATAGTTTCTAAAACGTTGTTGAGTATTATCAACTAGACAGCAAAAAGTTCTCAATACCAAAAAGCGTGGAATTAGTCATCTGTCACAAGGTACCATCGGTTTTCCATGTTGTGCCTTCAATCCCAGCTGAGCCTCATCTGCTCTCTGCCGGCCAAGTCCAGACTTTTTCTTTTTGTCCTCTGGCGCCCGAAAACAAACTGTTTATTGAGGGATCATCAAGGAAGTGCCAAGCAGATGGCAGCCAGCTGGTATTGCATCAGAAAACATACTGCTGAGAATGGACACTGAGGGGACGCTCCGCATTGATATTGTCTGATTTTGGAGGACGTTGTTTAGCTCTGCTTTATGCTATCCTTATTTTTATTGTTTAATGTGATAAGCCTGTCAATACTAACTCCTCGTCGAAACCATTCACTCTACTTTTTTTTAATATGATGGGTCATATTCAGTCGATGCTTTAATTCAAGACTACCTAGTTGCCTTTTTTGTTTTTTTACTCATGCATTTTTAATGTGCTAAAGGGGGAATTTTATAAAAATGCTGTTGCATGACTAGAAAGACAAACGCCAAGAGAATTACAGATCATTTAGTAAGGCACACAGATGCATCATGTTACTAAGGGTTAAAATGCATTTACTGCATTGATTACAACTGAGTTATAAGTGTTTCCTATCAAACACACACAGAACGTTCAATAAATGCAGTTTTTACTGGCAAGCTGTTGGTGCAATGAGAACACAGCGTATTACTCATGTTTTAGGTAGGTGCTGTTACAGAAACACAGAAGAGTCGATGTAAAACCAAATCAGATGCAGTTACGTCTCACCGCTATTATTCATGTGTTGTTGAGGGATTCATTCAGAAGCTTGACAAACTTTATGCAAATACATACATTAGTTTTAATATGTTGTATGATGAAATGTACATAGACTTACAGCACATTCTGCTTGTTATTACTGAGCTCCATTTGGCAAAGATGTGTTGACATTTTAATGTTTTTTTTATATGAATTCTGTTCGCACTTCTTCAATGATTCTGAATGTTACAGAGGTGCATGTTTCTACCTTTTCTAAGCCACCTCTTTATTTTATTTTCCAAAATCATTTAACCAGTTTTGCCTTTTTTTGCTTGACTACAATCAGTGTATCTGTGCACCTTTTTTTTTTTTTTTAATTGTCATGATTCATAAAAACCAAGTCAGGAGGCGAGTGAGGTTTGATAAAGTATTTTTTTTTGTCTTCCTTCTTAAAGATGATGTTGATCATAGCTTTGTGTTACTGTTCTGTAAACACAGACAATCATTCGCTGGTTTATTTTTTGACACTTCAAAACGGAGCATCACTGTCTCTAAGACCAAATTCATTTTTTCTCCTGCCAAAAATGTACATTATGTTTTGGTCAGTTGTTAACCTCTTTCAGTTGGTGTTGTGGTGTATTAAAGACTTTTGACAGCACGCCCGTCAGATACTAAGAAATGTTGTTTTGGTTTGAATTACTACTGCAGATATTTTCATATTTCAGCCATAATCCCTTTAAGTTTTCTTTGTTCTTCACAAAACACAAGTACTGTACATCGAGGTGTCAGTCAACTTTTTTTTTTTAGCGAGAATTTGAGCACGTCAGTTCCCGTTCATTTGCAAGGCAATTTCTCCATGTTGTGAATATAATTTTTTTTTTTATTGTACTTTTCTCTGTTAACCAAATAGCCTATGATGATATACATGCCATATGAAGTAGTGTTCACAATGTTTGTATAAGGTAGAACTAAAACTGATGATAAAATAAGTTGTCTGTTGCAAAAAAACCAAATGATCAGCCAAATGTGCTTACTGAAATAAAGCCCAGATCTTCATAGATTTTTGCACTCATGTCTTTATTTTAATAAATATTGTCAACAGGTTCAGTCACAAGTGCTGGTGTATGAAATAGTAAATAGTAATTGTTTCACAGTTCGAATGTGGCACAGATGAGTATAAATGGAAACAGATGCTGGAGTCAACTTTATTTCAAAGTATAAATAAAAAGTTCAGGATAGCAACTTGATTATTTTAATAGATTTGATCGTGATTACTAGGGGTATTCAGTACTGAACATAAGTGTAAGTTTACTGAAATAAACTTAGTGATCAACTATCTTCTTGTTAATAACAAATCACCAAAGTCTATAGTGTCTGTCCAATAATTGTGTATCGTTCAGAATTGAAAAATCAAAGGAATGTGAGTGGGTCAGTGGTTCAAACGTGGCCATTCAACACTGTTAATGTCAAAGTTGGGACACTGGGTCAAATGTAAACAAAACGCAATGCAGTGATGTGCAAAACCTCTAAATCCTGTAAGTGTACAGTCATGAATTTGATGCCTGGAGGATGCAAAGTGAGAAGAACCCAACTTTTTTAGGAATCAGGGTTGCACAATGTAAAGATATTGATAATAATAACTAATATAACAATTAAGAATATATACATTACTACAGTAATGTATAGAAACCACTAGATGCCAGGCTAACTGAGCTAACTAGCTAGCGGCAGCATTTGGTGATATGCTAATCTTACCCCCCCCGCCGCTTTTAAAATGACGCCAACAGCTGGCCATTTATTACATTTTGCAGATTTTTAAGTTTCAAATGTTTTCAACCTTTAAATCTTTCATTGCTTTCATTGAATTAGTTGAAACAGATGCTTTGTTTCGCTTGCTGTGTGTTCAATGAACTGTTTTCATTGAAAATAATTATCAGGTGTCACTTTAGCCATAAACGTGTTAGTATTTATGTAATTATTTAACTATATTCCACCGGTCTGCATTAAGTGTGAGGGGTGCGGTTCGTTGCCGGTCCGCCAGGGGGCGCTGGTTCGCGCAGGAAGCCGTGACGCAACACGAGGAAGAAGTCTGTACACGGAAGTCATCCCGGATTCTGCATGTATGAGATTTGTTTCCTGCCGTCGACTTTCTCGGTGTAAATGACCCTTTCCTCTGGCGGTGAGTTAACCCGTGATGGCTCTACATGACGGGACCGTCGCTGCGGAGACCCGGACAAGATAATGTGCAGCTCTGAGCGGACGGGTGATATCCGGTGCGGGTCAATGGACGCCAGGACTTGAAGTGCGGCTGTTTTGACAGCTGGGTTGAGCCTCCACTACCTGGTCTGTCTGCCTGACAGAGAGCAGCTGGGAGCAGACGAGCCCCGAGGTTTAAACACTAAAGAGGGGTTCCGTTGTATGTACAGACGAACATCTACGTGAGAGAAGTTGCTGTCGAAGCGCCGGTGAAGAAAAGGCAGAAAGGTGAGAGACAGTCAGCGACCTCTCCTCTCACCTGTGTGTGTTCTGTGACTAAAAACCTGTTCGGCTTCTTTAACTCCTCCTCAGCAGCTCTTTCTTTGTCTGTATTTACCTCCTTACGACATTTCTAACTGCGTCCACTGTATATTTACACCGACCTCTCACCCCCTTCTCTGTGTCCAGCCTCCCACCGACCCTTGGCCATGGCCTCGTCCCGGCTGAAGTACCTCTCACTGGGCGTGCTGGTGTTCCAGACCACCTCCCTGGTGCTCACCATGCGGTACTCCCGCACCCTGCAGGCCGAGGGCCCGCGGTACCTGGCCTCCTCAGCCGTGGTCGTGGCTGAGGTGATGAAGATCCTCACCTGTGTGCTGCTCGTCTTCAAGGAGCACAGTGAGTGCACCTGACCACACTGATAATCACTAACATATTGTTTTCATTATACTTCAACCCTCTACTGTCATGAGCTCTGTAAAGTGTCCAGAAAATTAGGATACGTGGCAATAACATTCATACTGTCTTCTTATTGCTTTTGCTGAACCAACAGTCCAATACTGTACAACATTAACATAAAAAGTAAACATTAACATCAATGTGAAACAGAGAAAAAGCAGCCAAACGTCATTTGAGAAGCTTGAGCCAGCTCGTGTTTTTCCTTTAAAGCAGCAGAAACGATCATTCGGATATCGCAACTTGTTTTTGATTGTGTCTTTTCACTTAACTGACGACTTGACTTGACTACGGCCCTGTCTTGTCAGGTTAATGTTATCTTTAAAGCCCAGTATCACAAATCACAAATATGCCTGAGGGGGCTTTAAATCTTTACAGCATTCGACTCCCTCCGTCCTTAAACCATCAATTTGGACGAGGAAGAAACCTCAAGAAGAATATCAGGATGGACAGACGTGCAACAGACGTTCAGAGTAAAATTACAGTACAGACACACAGGATGACAAAATGGAGAAAAGTTATGTAAAGATTCCTATGTTCGCTTGTTTTTTTTTTCACACCTACCTCACTTCCTGATCACTCATCAACTCTTCCTTCACTCTTCTTGGCCACACCTTGTCTATTTTAAGTTCACCTGAGCACTCCCTATTAAAAAGACTGAACACCCACTCATTCACTATTTTTACCTTTACATTGATGCAACAGTCATTGTGTGTTTTTCCGTGCTCCAGTTTATGTTCCACGAATTCTTTTATATTGTAGAAATGAACCTTTTGTTTGAAGACAATAGTGCTGAAGTTTCCTTGCTCTACCTGCATTCTGATCAATGCCCATGACGTTGGTCAGCTTTATTCTGAACCTCCTATTTGTCAAATATAGTTCTGGGAGGATGTTGAGCAACATCTGTTGCCAAAAGATTATAGGCCACATCAGCAAATATTCATAAACCATTTAAAACAACAATGACTTAAATTATTAAGAAAGTAAAATGTGTGTACCACACCAATATTGCATGACATAAAATCAAATGGTAGTTATACATCATCTGAGTCTCTGTATTGATGCTATTGCAATTCTGTTCTTTGAGAAATAGCAACCATTTTTTTTTATTCAATGAAAATATCCAAAGTTCTCTCAAACATTTAATGTTGTCAAAACATAAGCAGCCACTCAAGAACCTAAATAAAATACAGACCATAATCTGTACAATTATGATTTAAATCCAAAACAGTTCAAGCAAAAAATAAGTAAAAAGATTTGGTGCTGAAAGAGCTACAGACACATTTATGGTTAAACAAAAGTATTACTGATCAATGATTAATATCTGCCTGACTAAAAATAGCCCTTATACAGTAGTTGGAGAAACTCCCCTCACTGAGAAATCAGGTTTGTCGAGGTGATCTTGTCCAACTGAAGCAAAAAAAAGAAATGGAGAACATTAATTCAGGGGTTTCCTTTTTTAGGTCACACTTGTCCTAATGCTTGAAGCTAAAATCAGGTTTACTGTATCAGATGTAAAACCTGGAACCTGTTATCTGAAGCGTTTGGCCTGCTGACTGTGGTCTGAATGTTTCTTTTCATGCTCCTCAGGTTACAGCATGCGAGCTCTGAACAGCGTCCTCCGTCAGGAAATTGCCAACAAACCCATAGAAACGTTGAAGCTGGCGATCCCCTCGGGGATCTACACGCTGCAGAACAACCTGCTGTACGTCGCCTTGTCCAACCTGGATGCAGCCACCTACCAGGTACAGCAGAGGGCGGGTGGGGTTGGGAGGCCGTGTGAATCTGCTTGACTCGCAGTGTGACTCATACTGGAGCTGATGCGTCTTTCTGAGACATTTCTCAATTAGCACGTCGCTCGTTCATGGATTATTTACAGTTTTCCCACTTTGTCTCCATTAGGTTACGTACCAGCTGAAGATCCTGACCACGGCTCTGTTCTCGGTGTCGATGCTGGGTCGCAGGCTGGGCGTCTACCAGTGGCTCTCGTTGCTGATCCTGATGGCTGGAGTGGCTCTCGTGCAGGTCCAGTACAGCTTCATGTTTACTGCTTGGAGAAAATGAAAACTCACACATTGTTCGCCTTCTGTAGAGACAGGCTGCAGGACATCCTCTCTGTGGTTCATTCTAAAAATCCCTCTTTTAGTGCCACTTACATGTAAGAAGAAAGAGATTGTGCCCAATTCTGTAGGCGTCTAATTACCTGATTGAGCATTTCCTCAGCTTTGTATTGAAAATTTGTAGTTTTGATTATTGTGTGATCTTTAATTTCCTCTCGTGGCCGGATAAAGAAGAGACACCTCAGTGGGAGTTCTGAGAAGGCTGAATAAATATAACCACATAATGAGGCCTGAACTGGAGCCGTGGATAAATATCGGCTACCAGTGGTTACGAGGGTGGTGCTGATGAATGACAAAGTGTTGACTGTTTGGATATCACCTCCTCCTCCTCCTTGGCAAAACAAAGAAAATGCCTGTCAGTTGGTATTACACCGGATGTGATCTTTATATTGGCTGAGCACTCAGACAGAGAAGCACAATGGAAGAGGAGGAGGAGGAGGATGAGAGGATACACCTTCATAAAAAGATCAGACAGGTAGAAATATTGACTCCATACTGTGTAACTGGCTTGTGTGCAGGAATCTGACATTAGTTCATCCATGAAGTCATGTGAGGACACACCCATAGCAGCTATTCTGTTTGCAAACACCCACCATAAAACCATATGAATGTGCTAAAAAGCCAGCGTGAATCTGTTGAGAAATAATTGGCCTGTTCTGCGTTGATGCGACTTCTCATTTTCACTGTTCGTCTTCAAGGTTGGTGCTGTTAGATCTCACTCAGCAGGGTTTGTTTTGGCGTAGGTATCGGAGGTGGAAGGCAAACAGCATCTTGTTCAAAGGGTTTGTTAACTTTTTCAAATCTTTACCAAAGCATAAAAAAAACTGCAGAAGCTACAATTTTTTTTCACTTTGCACAACCAGAGATCATCATCATCTGTTTTTCCTGCTTACTGCAGCACAAAACGCAGAGACTCAAACTCTGCAGCGTTCGTACAGCTTGGCAAAGTTGTGAAGATGCCTTTGTTTGAATTTCAGGTGCCCTGCATCATCGGTTCAGAGAGATTTGAGAGCGATTGTCGACCATTACAGAGAGCTGAGGCCTTAATATTTCCAGTTGATATCACTCTCACATCTGTACTTTTAAAGGTTTCATTTTCAGGACCATACTTTTATTTTGGGTGTCTTCTGGAACATTTTTACATGCTTCAAATCATTTTTCTCAATCTGCCCACTGCTGCAGCACCTCTATTCACCCTCTTTCTGAACATTTTAGTCACGGTCTCTTTGACAGTGTGTCCTAAATGCGTGCGCCGTGCGGTCATCTGATGTGAGACGCTCTTTGTCGGTACTGAATCCGTTAACTATGCATTCCGTTATATCCAGTAAACAAGCCAAGCACCTCTCAGCTATGCGCTGATGATCAGATTAGATATGTTGCCTCTCAAGCAAAACATAAGTGAGTTTGCCAAGATAGCCTGTCTTCCTACGTTTGTACTGAAAACTTGTGTTTCAAACTGTGATGTTTAGATGTTTTGTCTACTAGAAGTTAAATGTAAAGCAAGTAGAGATGTTTGTGATGTCACAACTGTATAGTTGTGACATCACAAAAGGGCTCGTTTGAAGGCATAGTTTCTGAATGTGGGTTGTGTGGATTTCTCTGTGGATCGTTTTGATACGTTCACAGTATTTATATGGCACCTTAACCTGCTTTACAATCAGAAAAGAGATGGAAATCTTACTTTTCTACAATATGAGACCTTTAAATATTAAGTTACAGCTAGCAGAGGGTTAGCTAAGTTAAAAGGACTGGAAACAGAGGAGAACAACTAGACTGGTTCTGTCCACAGATTTGTCGCTTTACAGATTTGCTGTTGGTAAGACCTTCCTTTCAGGCTCAAAGTTCATCATAGTTCAAGTGTTTCTCTTGTGTTTGCAGTGGCCCTCGGAGTCCCCGGCGGCCTCGGAGAAGGAGGCCCTCACTGCAGGCTCCCAGTTTGTCGGCGTGACGGCGGTTCTGGTGGCGTGCTGCTCCAGCGGGTTCGCCGGTGTCTACTTTGAGAAGATCTTAAAGGAGAGCAAACAGAGCGTCTGGGTCCGCAACATCCAGCTAGGTCAGTTTTCCAGGACCAGTCGATTCAATCCAGTCAGTCTTGAACAAATAACAGCTGTTCTTACATATGAAATATAATTCAATACACTGAAAAGAAATGTTGAAGTTTCATTTCGATCAATACTCCTCCATCCGCAGAGGAATAATGTTGAGAGGAGTTGTTGAAAACAGATTGAAAAAGGCCCTGCATCGTCGTTTCTGAGGCGAGCTTGTGTGTGTGTGTGTGTGTGTGTGTGTGTGCGCCGTTTCCTTTCTTCCCTGCGCAGAGAGCCAGCTGGGCTTTTTACCTCCGATATGTTTCTGTTAAGATGAATGTTCCTGTCTAGTTTATTTTTACCGTGGAGCGTGTGAGGCATGTGTTAAGTCTCTTGTGATTCCCGGCGTGAGCTTGGAGCCTTTTTCACCTGCATTAAATGTCGGAGCCTAGATCTGCAGCGAGAGCAGGGAGGAAAATGCAAGCGCGTTCGTTTTTGTTGTTTTTTGTTGTTAGCAGTTGTGAGAGTGAAAGAAAGAAAATGTGAAATGAAGCAAATAAGCCGAGAATTTTGATGATCTAGTCTTTTCAGGCATTTGATGAGCGAAGAAATGTAAAGACGTCACCTTGAGAGATTTAATGGGCATTTTGCACAACAATTACGTTCTGTAGGTTGGAAATGAAATTGTGAGTGACAGCGTTTTTAGGAAAGAAGGGAAGAAAAAACACCGTAGTTGACGTTCATGCTGCGGCAAGATATTAAAGGAATAGTTCACTATTTTGGTAAAATTTGCTTTCTTGCCAAGAGTTAGATGAAAGAGCGAGTTTGTGAACTAAATAAAAAGCTAAACCAAGAAGACAGTTAACGCTTGTTCATCTTGCTTTAGCATTAAGATTGGAACCGGGGAGAAAGAGCTAGCTTGTAGGTAACAAAATCTGACGTCACGTCACAATCTGCTCACATATGATCAATAAAAAAGTGATTAATGCAGAGTAATTCCTCTTTGTGCCTACACTTATGTCTTTTTATTAATTTCACATTAAATTTGCCTCTAACCATCTGAATTTGTCTCTTTCACTGAAGTTATAGTTTATTGATATTTTGATCAAACGTCATTACTTCTGTTTGTGTTTCAGGGATGTTCGGCCTGGTGTTTGGCCTCTTTGGGATGCTGGCCTACGACGGAGAGAGGGTGAAGGAGTCGGGTATGTTCCAGGGATACAACACGGTCACCTGGGCTGTCGTGGCGCTGCAGGTAACTCACTCCACTGCCAGTGCTTTAATATGTGTTTCTGTCAAATATATTACGAAGCCTCTGGGGTAACAGACTCTTTATTTCGTGGATCAGACTCTCTGTCGGCCCGTACAGGTCATGCCTTCGTACATCTGTGTCCCTGTGTTTGTTTCTCCAGGCGCTGGGGGGTCTGGTCATAGCAGCGGTCATCAAGTATGCAGACAACATCCTCAAGGGCTTTGCTACATCGCTCTCCATCATCCTGTCAACTCTCATATCCTACTTCTGGCTGCAGGACTTCGACCCCACCGGGTAGAGAAATCAGTCACTACCTCTCCTTCCGTCTAAATCTTTGTTTTTCTTCCTCATAATCACATTTTCTCAAGCTGACGGTGTTGTCTGCTGTCATCCACAGCGTTTTCTTCCTGGGGGCCGTTTTGGTCATCGCGGCCACTTTCCTGTACGGCTACGAAGGGAAGCCGGCCCCCAACCCCAGCAGGGCATAGGACTCTCACGGCTGACACTACAGCAGCAGCAGGAGGTCCTGTTGAGGCGTCAAGACGTGGAGGGGGAAAAGGAGGACAGAGGGCTCGAGGAAAAGAAGGGGAAAGGTCTTTATCATATATTGTGATCACAAAAAGGAAGAGAGGAGGAAGAGAGGAGGTAAGCAGGTTGGGAGCAGAAGACGGGGAAAGGGTGTTAAAACGAAAAGCAAGCACAACGCTGTGATGGGTCTCACACACCAAAAGTGCCTCAGCTGACAAGAGAAGCAGTGAGAAGAGAAACTGTTTATAACTACCGCTGTAGAGATAATCCTGGCTGCCACACCTCCACACGTGGAGAGAGATTCTCGACAGGACCGACTGATTGTGTTGATTAAGAACCTGTTTGACTGCCAGTTACTGTACCTGCCACATCAATCACACCTATACACTAAAGGATTAACGGAGAGGCGCAGACAGGCAGGGATCCTTCAAAATTTGTTGTAGGGAGTCAGAGCTGCAGTATCGAGGCTCCTTCTTGTCCCACATAAAGCTCTGAAAGCACATTTTAGGCCATTTTTTTTTCTCCCTGAAACGAGGCCGCCGAGCAGTTGTTTACTCTGAAGCTGTGTACAATACCACAAGCCATAACGGGCAAATAATCAAGGTTAGTTTGAGGCCCCAGTTGGGGTTAGAGTCTGCTGCAGAGGCGGATTTGTACACAGCTTAAGAGGCCTGGCTGCCTGGGAGGCACAACTCTGGACAAAAAAACCCAACAATTCGATGCACTTCCAGCCTTCAGACTGTGGGAGATGAAGTGACCGTAACTCATATTGTCTCCTTAATTACGGCTCTCATGTTGGGTTTCATTCAGCTATTTTTGGAAACAGCCTCTGTTGCCAGGCAGCATATAGTCACCGGGGTGTCTTTGATAACATGTACAGCGCATCTCAGCGACAGAACTTGTTTTACTGTGCGACTCCGGTCTGTCTGCGTCTGGTGGAGTTTAATGCTTGATAATGTTACGACAGTAATCTGGGTGTAGAAAATACCGTTCTGGGCTGTAACAAGAGTTAATCATCAGGACGGTTCGATTATGTGGCGGCAGATGATTTTTGTACAACTTGAAATTCTGTTAACCTTGGATGTAAATGATAGCATACCAATTTTAATTTGTAATCTGTAACTCTCAATGAATTGTCTGTTTTAACTTATTCATTCATTAATTAGGAAGTTTACATGACTTTTCAAAGCCACTGATTACCAACATCCATGACCTGTTCTCGTGCAACGATATCTTCTGTGGATGTTGTGGTGAAGCAATCAAAAATCACTGAATGCGGCCCAGCTAAATCTGAACTGACTGAATTGTTGATACTAGGGATGCACGATATCTGAATTTAAGCCGATACTTTCCAGCTCATTTTGGCCGATCACGGTTGCTGATGCCGATATAAGTATGTATTTTTAACACCTGTTTGCAGAGAAAATCAAGTCTCTCTGTGAATTCACACTAAGATGCAGACATACAATTATTTTCTAAATGTTGTAAAACTGTAAAACTACGTTGTCACAGTGTGTGTTCATTCCAACTAATGCTGCTGTATCATTTTTAAAGGGCCACTTCAGCTTGTTTTGACCTATGTTCTTGAACTGTTGGACCTCCAGACGGCCAATTGGCTCTTTCTCATCAAACACCAAAAAAGAAAAAAATACACACCTGTTGTTCTCTAACGATTACACATAAAAATATAAACATCTGACTTACAGGTACATCTTGAGGTTTAAAACCTCACAATACCAGATAATCTGGATTATTCTTTGAATCCAGAGGTCTGTTTCTGTTTGTTTATAGGCACGTTAGAAAGGTGCACAGTGCACCTTTAAAGCCTGAGGATAGTGATATTATCGTGCATCCCTATTATATACCAATTACATCAGACATCTGTGAGGCATTATTTACACACAAAGTAACCTTGGATTGTACGATTTGGCTGATTTATTCTCTCCTGGAACTACTATTTTTCTTTTTCTTGGGATAAAGCGGGTATAATTAATAACTTTATTATTTGAATTACCAATATGTGAATCTTTTATAAAAAGAAACATGTTTCCTTGAACTTTTCTGAATGTGTTTATTGTGTTTTGTACACAGCGTGTTTCCTCCCAGATTTTTTTTTTCTGCACTAAAACACACACACACATATATAACTTGGACTGTTTTTCGACCTGTCACAATAACTGTCTTTGTTGGACGAACTAATGATTCCGAAAAATTATGTTATTGCCATTTGAAAAACCATTTCATGCCACTGATACATGATAGTTCATAGCATAATAGTGTAAGTACACCATTTCAAAGAGCAATAAATAATATTCAGACACTGGAATGTGAAAAAATATAAAAATATACTAAATAAATTTAATCAGTCCACACAAAAAAAACAGAACAACAATAAATAAAATGTGAAGAAATCCCTGCTAGTTGTTCTGGCATCATCTTGGCTACAATGTTGGTAAAAAACACAGCAAGGTCAGCAAAAATGATCGAGGTCATATATGTAGATCGATAAGTTGATAAAGTAACTCATAAGTCCATGACGTCGTTATCATTACAGGCCTAGAACTGATGAGATGAAGTCAAAAGGCAGCTCAGTCTTCTCCCCTGACGCCTGATCCTATATAAGTCTTTGCACATTTACAAGTCGACCTCGTCTAATTTAATACTTGGCATGTCGCCTGAGAACTGCGAGCTACATGAATAAATTCACACGTTGATATTTTTGGCATTTGTTTTAATGAGTTTTAAAAACACTGCATGCAAAAGCCAGACAGTCTGAGAGAAAGGACTGTAACACGCCAGAGTTTCATGTCCTTCATATTATAACACTTTAAAACACCTTTTTTTTTTCTTTTTTCTTTTCTTTTTTTTTTTTTACCCAGTCATGTTAAACAAATAACTGCATCAGACTCCAGTCAATCAGCAGGACAATTCACGAGTCACGCTCCTCATGAAGGAGGCCGTGTGGCGCTCCACCCCTCGAGTCCTCAGGCACATCTGTTACTGTAAAAGACACTTGAGGCCCTGATACACACAGACTGAACGCTGTGTGACCTCGTGGTCGAGTATGAATGTATTTTTTTTTTTTTCTTCTTCTCAACACTTTATTTTCAATCGGGGCAACGTGTGAAAAAGGTTTCCGCTTTGTTTCACCCTATAAAAGCCTCCATCGCAAAGATCACCTGCTTTGATTCTCCAGGTTAAAGTGCTGCTCTAGATGTTTCCCTTGATTGTCAACGTGAGCTCTCAGATGTCTGTTTGCCTCGCTAACTTGCTCCTGTGTCACGGCTACGATGAGCATGTGGTTAAAATGTTTAATGTCCACGCCCTCTACAGTGTACGACGAGGCAGGGCACTCCTTCAGATGATCGCGGCTTTAGTGTCGTTCTCAGTGAGGTGTTTGTGTGTGTGTGTGTGTCTGTGTGTTTGCGTGTGAAGGCTCGATCGGTTTGCACCAGGAGTAATGAGCAGCATGGGTAAGATAAGGTGGTTACGTCCTCCGCCTCTCTTCATCTCTGTCTCCTCTAGGCCAGCTCAGCACATTCAGCGTGATCTATTTCGCCGGCGCGCTGAGTGTGCACCGACAGAAACACAGCGTTTTTATAGACCTGCCTGGAAAACAGTAAGCCACATTTTCAGATTGGACACGACCGTGAGATGTTCTGTGAGCTGCGCTCTGGTTGTTTCACCGCCATCAGTCGCGAATCTTCATAAAAACGCACTTTTATAAAAGATCAGAATGGCACAGGAGAGCGCGCGTGTCTGTGTAAACCAAATACTGCACCGATCTTTAAAGGTTCAGTGCACCAGATTACAAAAACAGCACTTCACTTCTATCTGAATCGAGGCACGCAGATTGTTGCAGTTCAGGTTTTCAGATGTCTGTCGCTTTTGATTTATTCATTCAGTGTGATGTAGGTGAAGGAAATGTCGTTTCAGCTCAATGCTTCAGTGCTTTGACAAAGTATTTAAAAATGTCTTTCAGCATGTCCTAGATGGTTCCTGGTAGGGTTGAACAGTGAATCTAAATATTATTGTAATTTCAATATGGCCAAGTGCAATATCCAATATCACAGGAGCTGTAGTTTTTTTTTACAAAGTTAAAACATGTCACAATAATCAGCTTGGATTTAAATATCTCCACAGCTTCTGATCGATTGCCACAAACATCCTGCACAGATTAAAGGGGCAGTATTTAGTTTCGGAGAAGAAATTCAAACTCTGAATTTGAATATTTACAATATTAATAAACTCAGAAATGTTTTTTTTATATATATATAAGTGAATAAACAAGCTGTTCTCAGAGAAAAATAATGTCCCCAGAACACTGTTTGAAGCTAGAGAGGTGGCAGGGTCCGCCACATATAAACAAAGTAAAACAATATGAAATATTGTTGTCTTTAAAGGTCAGTTTGTTTATTCGGTTTATTCAGTCATGAAAACAAAGAGTTTGTTTGTTTGGTTTGTTTAGGCATAAAGAAAATCAATTAATGAAGATTTTTCTCTTCCGATTAAAATTTCTTCCCCAAAACGACAAGTGCAGCTTTAAGGAAGCAAATGTGAAGCAGTTTCTTTCATTTATAGTCGGCTGCCTTACCAATCGATTATTTGTTAATCATCAGTAATATAAAATAATCATCAACATCCCTGGAATAGACATTCATTGTTCAAAGATGATTTACTGTATTTGCCAAATTATTTTGGTAATTCCTCCAACATGAGGTTTACATTTTTGCTGGGTGGTCATGAGATCTGGCTTATATATCCATAGTGCTCAGAGGATGAATCGGAGTAATTTTGGCAATAAACCCGTCTTGTCTTCTAGTTCAAATTTTGTTTTTTGACCAAATACCTGCAAAAAGATATTCCCATCAGCCTCAGCTGTGCGTTTCAAAGCAGTGTGTCAGAGCTGTGATCACTGAAGATATTTCATTCACCTCAAACTTGAAGCCAGACATCTCACTGGTGGATACTGAATACTGCTAGAAGTAGTGAGAAGCTTTGTTTTTTTGTAATGCAGGTAAACTGATTTTTTAAAAAACGGATAACTTCACAATTTTACACATTAAGGTGTGTTTACAGGTCACGGGGACGACTGCTGCATACATGAACATGATACCTTTCGCAGCTCCAGAGGAAGCTGCATGTAATCTGAAAAATTGCCTGTAGTGATGTCACTCAGTGGCAACGTTGCATTGTGGGTGATGTAGACACCAGGTTTTGAAAACGCATCCACTGGTCTGTACTGCACTCCTTTAAAGAAGTTGGACTTATCGTGGAAAGTTTGAAGGATCAAAATCGATACAGCAGGACCAGAGAGATCACCTTTTGCATTCCACGCATTCTGCTTCCTCCATTACCCACAATGCAACTGAGCCACTGAGTGACATCACTGTAGACATGCTGCTTCCTCTGGAGCCACAAAAGGCTTTATATTACTTTTTTCACATATGTAGCAGCTCTCCCCAAGACCTGTAAACACACTTTGATGTGTAAAATTGGTGTAGTTACCCTTTAAGTCTTTTCACATAAATATAATCATCTCTCG
The DNA here is from genome assembly GCA_039737535.1 of Lagodon rhomboides. Taxonomy (NCBI): domain Eukaryota; kingdom Metazoa; phylum Chordata; class Actinopteri; order Spariformes; family Sparidae; genus Lagodon; species Lagodon rhomboides. The sequence continues at coordinate 12,062,819 of CM077789.1, read as the reverse complement.
CGATAATCTGTGTCCTTAAACAACATATACCGAAGACAGACTCCTTTTATAACTTGTAAAATAAAGTAACCTTGCGTCTCCGCCTCGCATATCTGATCAGATGGGACATGGGAATCACAAAATCCTGTTTTTACTGCAGAAGGCTGTCATCAACACAGGCATCGCTGGCTTTCAAAAGGCAGGGAGCGAGAAGCTCTGCAGCTTGGATGAACTGGCCATTTGTGTTTTTCAAATAGAAGATAAAAAATCCTGCTGCAGGGCTTCATTTAAAATTCTTCTCGCTGCACAAATCGCGTGCATCGACGCCAAGCTCCAAGCTGTGATTTCAACATTTTTATGTGATATGTTCAAAAAAAAAAAAGAAAAGCAGCTCTGAGGATGCGTGTATGTTGACAAATCTTTTCTGTTGCCACAAATGAGGGCCCTGGTGTGTGTGTCGGTGTGTGTGTGTGTGTCTGTGTGTGAGTGTGTGAGGCAGTCTGGTGTGACAAAGCAGCAAGCCCGGACCCAACCCTGGGGCTCCATTATAGAAAACACACGAACACATACACACACGCCTGCGCACCCGCACTCACACACCATCCGGCAACACCTCAGCTGATATTATACCTATCTCTGTCCGTCATCAATAAACTTGTACGACACATAAACACTGACACCTTTTCCTCGGTGACACTCTTACACATCAGCACTTCACTGCACAGTACCGAGCAGGCCAGTATGACGTCATCGTTAAGGCTGAAGAACCTTTTTGAACAGGGTCTGTGTTTAGGCTTGATCGTTTTCTTTCTGGGCCTGAGTAAGCTACAGTACAGGTTTGAGTTACATCCCAGCACCAGAGTTAGCGTTTGCTCATTTGTGCCGGGCTGGAGTGTGAAGGCCTGGACAGCTCGACAGCACCAGAAGGAGAGACCAACATACTTTCTGGATCGTCAAAGGCAGCGGTGGGGAATTAAGGCAGTTGTCCCCTCAAGATTTTACACGCTAAAAGACCAGTGCCAATGACGGTTCAAGCCTCGGCCTGCTCATAGATCTTAATTCTTTTCTTTTTTTTCCCCGTCTGATTGTCTCCTTGGCCGTTTCGCTGCGCTCTGATGTGATGTAGCAAACGGCCAACCCGATGCTCTCAACGCTCTACTTGGGCGGTATGACGACAAGCGGAGGTCCTCTCCTCGGCCTCCACATCAGAACCTGGGCGTCGTTGGCGTTGGGCCTCCCCATGGCGTTCGGAGGGATGGGCTCCATGCGGGTCAACACCCGCGGCTGGTCCTGATGCACCCGGCCCACCAGCCTGGCCCTGGAGCCCAGAGGCAGGGACGGATCCACGGCGATGTCGACCCTCATCCTCCACTTGATGGTGTGGAGCAGGATCTTTTCCCTGGACGTGGTGTTGAGCGCCACCAGCCAGGTGGTGAAGCTCTGGTCCCTCTTGATGTTAGTCAGTAGGGGCGTGTTGGATTCACTGACCGGCACAGCCCAGGTGACGCTGGGGTAAAAATTGTCGTTCATGCTGACGATGAAGCGGGATGGCTTGGAGGTCGGCCCCACTATGGTGACAGTCTCTGTGGTGTTCCCGTACCAGGGGTAGCTCACGCCGTCTGAGTCGCTGATGGCCCTCACCAGACCTTCTCGAAGCTGAGGCAGCTCCCAGCTCGACCTGAGAGGAGACAGACAGCGTGAGACTGGAAACAATGGAGAATTCTGGGTAACTGTGTTCCCTTAAATGCACCATATCCACGAGTTCCCTTGGATGGATCACTGGGGAACAATTATGGTTGATCCTTCCACTGCTTGGAGGAACTAGTGTCAGTAAATATATATAATAAAAAAAATGTATTCAACTACTGTTTAAAGCCCCAATCAGTCAGTTTGTAGCAACATACACTGCAGGTACATTCTCACACATTAGTCAAGTGTCGGATCTCATTGCTTGGATGAGCAATAATCACTTTCTGGGTTTGTCAGCTGTTAATTGAAGATAATTAGTCCTGACATCAAAAGAAATCCCTTTCACATAAGCTAGTGCATTGATTAGTGGATGAACAGAAAACGATGCCTCTGTTTTGTTAATTAATTATCAGCTATCGTACTAAGTTTTAACTCCAAATGTGTAGAAATGCTGCATTTCACTGCTTGTGGCTGTCGTTTTTGCCAAATCGGGGAGATGAAAGAAGCCAAGTTGTAATTTTTCACTAGTTTCTGACCGTTTTACAAACGTACGAGCTGACACTGAATTTCGAGGTTCCACTCTTTTCAGTCTTGGATGATAAAGTGATAAAGGACCGCTGGCATACTCCTGCAAGTCTGAAGCATATAAAGTTGTGTGTTTTTTTTTTTGTTGTTTACCAGGAAAACAACAGAAGCAACAAGATCATCTCACGTAAAGGCTTCAGCAATCGTATCCAGACATGAGCTTGAAGTGAGACTAGCGACAGCCGGCTGTACGTGAAATCTAGTGGTTCAGTGTGTCAGTGGATTAACATCATCTCTTTGTTGGGCCCCCAACAGTTTCTGTCATCTGGTGGCCCCCTTCCATCTATGTGTTGTGCTTACACGACCAAATCTGATGACAAGCCACCCTAAGCCCCCCATATCCTCTCACCCCTACACCCACCCACTCCAGGATTAAACACCCCCTCACATATGCCCTCCAGATAACATACGTGTGTGTGTGTGTGTGTGTGGTTAGGGGGGGGAGGACATGTCTCAGAGTGTGAGAGCATCAACTGTTGTTTAGCTCCTTTTAATAGCAGCTTTTTCTATTTGGGTGCCAAAGTCACAGGAACAGAATCTGTCGGTGGGCGTCTGAATGAAGCACAGTTAACCTGCTGCGTGCACAAATGCTCCTCTGCGTGGAACATGTTATTATACAGAGTGTGCGCGCATGCATCCAAAACCCTCACGCACTGACACGCACGCTTTTCTTTTTCTTTCTGTTTTTTTTTTTTTTTTTTTTTTTTTGCATCTGAAAGCACGCCACATGGGTGTGATGGGGACGCAGGTGACAGAGGTGTGAACTCACATGCCGACGTCTCCGTAGGTGTTGTAAAATTCCATCTGGGTGCACGCCTGGATCCAGCCCACCACCCATGTCTCATTGCGCGGGATGGGGGGCATCACAATCCGCGCCGAGGCTTTGAAGTAGGGCGTCTTGTATCGGAGCACTATGGGCGAGTTCTCCTCGATGACAGTCGGGCAGTGGTCTATGGTGGCCGACAGGTCGTACACCACGATGTTCTCCCGCTTGATGCGCGACTTGTTACAGGCTATGCTCTGGATGCAGCCCATGGCTGTGCAGGTGAAGGTGATGGTCAGGAGCAGCCAAGAGAGCCCGACAGGCCTGGGGAGCAGCGCTGCTGACCGGGACTCGACCAGTACCAACACTATGAGGCCGTGCATCAGATGAAGCTGTAAGGCAAAGGTGGGTGCTACCACTCTGTAGGCCCCGATCACAATCACAATAAGGCTTGAGTGAGGGGAGGTGGGGAGGTGGGGGGGCTCCAGGGTCCAGGTTCAGTCTCTCTGTGTCAGCAGGCGGCCGCCCTGCTCATGTCCCGGGCTCTGACCCCTCTGGAGGCTCCAAGCCACAAGACGAAACACCCGGCAGGGATTAATAAAGTATCACATGAATTTCTGATATGACTGTATCCTCACTGTCCGCTTCCGTGCGCCCTCTCCTCAAGGATTCCTGCAGGAACCCTCGCCTGTAACCCTTGATCCTCTTCTTCCTTCCCCGAGCTGTCATGTCACAAGAGGCGTCGGGGGACCGGCGGACACCGGGGCGCCGGCAGGGGGACCCGGTGGTCGGGCGGCGAGGCTTGTTGATGCGGCACTGGACATGAGATGCTGCCGCTGCCTGTAACCCGAGCGGCGGCGTTACTGTCCGTCATGCCTGTCGACTCGACGGGAGGGAAACCCGGTGAAACCAACACGACCTGGGAGTCTGGGCATCTGTGATGGGAGAGAGATGGAAAAAAGAAAAAAAGAAAAAAAAAAGCTTCCTCTTGTAGAGTTAGACGACACAGGGAGGCGATTACCGATCAAAGCGACGGAGACAGTCAGCTGTAAATAAACCGACTGTCAACATCTGTGAAGGCCCGATGAGACGATCCCATCAGGGCTTAAAAACAAAACAAAAAAAAAGAAAAGAAAAAATAAAACAAGTGTGACTGTCACCGTGGAGGGCAGCGTCCGCCGCTCGGCATCCTCATCTGGTGAGAGCTGCGCGGCCGTGTGTCGCTGTTCAGCCTGCGTGGTGCTGAAGATGCTGAATGGACCAATGAGCGGCGGAGGGAGACCAAAGGCGTAGGAGTGCCCGCGTCTGCACAGTAGTAGCTCCACGACCCCCTTCCTCCATATTGGAATAATGCTTCCTAATCGCATAAACACAAAGCAGACGGATCAGGGCTCCAGTGGAAAGGGGGGGCTGGGGGTGTCAGCAACAGGTAGTCTGTGCACATCTCAGGTGTTTTATTGTGGAGGTGGTTACCGCTGATGTTGTGCTTGTAAAACATCTCTCTCAAAACATTGTTGTCAATATATTTTTTTAGCACCACATCAGAAAAAGAGATGTGTTGTTTTTCTAATTGTGTAAGAGAAACATTTGATTGGCCAGTGGCAGTCAGCTGCTGGAGGCTTTTTGTCAACACTTTCAAAATAAAAACCGATAAAAACTTAGTGTTCCTCCTCAGTAACACGAGTTGTAAGAAGATAGAAAATAATGACTTTACTCATATGTTTACTGCACTACCAGAATAAACAAACACCCTCCCACCCCCTGTTGTCAGACTGCTCAACACTTTACAGCGTAATAAACTGTCTACTCCTAATATTCATTTCTTCATTCTTCATATTCACTTCCTCTTCAATTAAGTTTACCTTCTGGAACAATTATATGAACTTATTTAGACCTTACTCTGCTCCTTATAATTTGTAGATGACTACAGCAAACAAACAACAAACATTTGAAGGAGCTACAAGCATGCAAATGTATAAAATATTGAGTTTGGATCTGTAGGCTATACAAATATATAAAAACATACAAAAAGTTTTGTTCATATTTGCTTTACTTTGACCAAAATATCTTTATCTACATTGTGAATACAGTTTCTGTAATGAACTGCATTATAATTATTAAAGGGAGACCTATTATGCTTTTTTGTTTTCTCCAGTGTTTTATAGGCCTACATGTTCATCTGCATCTAAAAGATCTTGGAAGTTAAAAAGGTCAAAGTCAGTGGTCTCTCTTTAAGTCCGTGACTTGTCAAGTCACCATGTCACACATTTACGTAATTTATGCACTGTTTGGCTCGTAAGAATTGATTTAGCAAAGCAACTCTTTTGGTGGTAGCAGTGCTGTTTCAGACGTGTGTGAGCTGACCAATCAGATCCGACTGGGTATCCAGGAGGAGGAGCCTTGGTAAACTGTTGCACACAGGAAATGTTATTACACATGTAGCACTAAGGCAGGTCACAAATATTTAATTCAACACAGAGTTGTGTCTAAACTGCATTCATTAAACAAGACAGTATGTCTCTTGTCAATCGAACAGTTGAAGTCTGTTGTTACAGTGCATGAGAACCTTTATTTTGAAATTCAACGGTACACACAGCGCAGCGTCGTCACTTCCGGGTAGCAGGACAGGCAGGCTGCTGATTCACACACTGACGAGAAACAGCGTCCTGTGTTCACAGAATATTAACATGTCTCTGTGATAAACTGTTGGAACTAAGCGACATAACTCCCCGGCAGGTTATCATGGTGAGTATCTGACATTTTATACAACAGTTTAATGTCTGACAGCCTTAAAACTAACACTTCTACACGTGCTCAGCTAAGCTAAGCTAATGGTAACTTGGCTACTGAAGCTGAAGTTGTAGTGTTTTAACCAGAGTCAGTGAGCTGCCTGGTACCTGAGACTCTATTGTAGTTAAATCAGATTATTCATGTAATAAGCCTTTGTGTTATTTCCCCTTGATGAACACTAATAACAACTTGTCAAGTCAGAACATGAACCTCACAGGTTATTAGAGCTCTAGCAGGAAAAAAGTCAAAGGCAAAAACACAACAAAGTCATGATATTTGCAAAGATTCATCCTATTCAGCCCAACTATACTTTTTCACACGTTTGATCTGAATAGTACTCATTCCTCTCGGAAGGATTCATATTCTGTTAAGTCTCTCAAATATCACCCCTCACTAGATGTTGTGTATTAAATTTGTCCAATGTGATTTCCTTCCTGTAGGTCCCTACAGACTTTAAAGCCCTGATCCAGAGATTTTATCACCTGCAGTCTGAGCGGGTGGAGACCTATAAGCTCTTTGAAGAGTAAGTTTGGATATGCTCCACTACACTGTCACTGTTATTTCCTCCAGGGATCAATTTTCTTGATTTTCAGACACAGAGACATGTTATTATACGCCTCATTCATTTCTGCTTGCGTATTTCTCTGTGATGTTTTTGCTGCTTCCAGAGGGCACGAGGCCTACTTGAGGACGGGGCCCCAGTATGACTTTGATCACTACAGGCAGCTGGTCCACGAGATAACTCAGGCCTTCGTTGGCATCTCCAATGAAGTGCTGCAGATCAAGGGGAAGCTGCACCATGACTTCGACAGGCCAGACCTCTCTGAGCACATAGAAAAGCTGCAGAGCAAAGAGAAGCAGAAACTCGAGCTGGTAGGTAAACACTCTCTGTGCATCTTTTATATGGAGGCCACAACATTGCAGTTTACAAGTTAAGGAACATTTTAAAAACTTTTGTGTTTTTGCTTTTTTATTCTAATGTTGCTGAAATTTTGAACAGTCTTTAACCCAAGAAATTTCTTTTGGATTAATAAATTATTGTCTTATATAATCAGATGATTTTTAGATACAGACCAATGACAAATACACACACTCAAACATCTTAAACTGGAAACTGGAAAGAAAATTTTTTATAAAACTGTCCATAAATGAGACACAGATTTTAAAAGATGATTCATAAATTACAGAAGAAAATGGTCAAATCCAACCAAGTAAATAAATAGCTAAATTCAGAGGCAGACATGAGACTCAAGTCAAATAGTCTTACCTGCAGTGTGCAAGCTTCATTGAGAGGAAAGACAAGATATTAGTACCTGTCAAATAATATTATTGACTGATTTTTTCTCACCTGTTCAAAGAGTACAACAGTGAAATGGTCTCATCGTTTATTGAGATTTAGGGAAATAAATGTCATCAAACAAAAACTTTATTAATCTATAAACCTTTTTTTTTTCTACATCAAAAATATTTCCCCCCATCACTTTTAAAGAGTGAAATACTGTTGACCAGGCGACAAAAACCTTCACGAAAACATTAAAATAGACAATTTAGTCATCATATCTTAAAGGAAAACGCCACCGTTTTTCCATACTGAACTATGTTCTTCCCTGATCTTAGACAAGTTGATACATACCTCTCTAGCCTTCGTGCGTGCACTCAATCGCTCTGGCGCGCAGCGCTACTCTGCTAGCATGTAGCTTGGTCCAGTACATTCCTTAGGATCCAAATGGGGGTGAAGTTAGAAGCCACCAAGCACTTCCACATTTTCCCTATTTAAATACGGTTACGTGAGTGGTTACATGACCCAAGTATGGGTCTCATAGGAGTGATGATATTACTGCACCGACGTCGAAGTGCTCCCAGGTGTTATTCCACCATACATTATAGTTATCCTTTTTATCCGCTTAGAAAATTGGCATGTTTCATTTTGTGTAACCATACTTGGGTCGTGTAACTACTCATGTAACCGTATTTAAATAGGGAAAACGTGGAAGTGCTTGGTCGCTTCTAACTTCACCCCCCTTTGGATCCTAAGGAATGTACTGGGCCAGGCTACATGCTAGCAAAGTAGCGTTGCGCGCCAGGGCGATTGAGTGCACACACGAAGGCTAGAGAGGTATGTATCAACTCGTCTAAGATCAGGGAAGAACATAGTTCAGTATGGAAAAACGGTGGCGTTTTCCTTTAAGTCGACACGTCGTGTCAATTTGCAAAACATTGACTTGAGTTGACTCGAGTCCAAATCACAATTAGTCAAGTCGTCCTTAAAGGGAGAATAATATTCCTAATTTCCAATTTCTTTTGTTATATGTACGGTTTATATGACCAGTGTATTCATTAATTAAATTAATATTTTTTTGATGGGTTATTTTACTGTATGACTAAATATCAGTATTGGTTCATAATCTTTTACAAGAATCCCTTTTGTTTACCAATGATGTTTTAACTCATTCCCATATTGATATCCATGAATATGTCATTTGATGCAGCTCCTCTGTTTCACCACAAGGAGGCAGCGTTTTTGTGCAAGCACAGTTTGTTTTTACCACTGTTATGTTGGGGACTGAGGGACATTGTATTCGGGCAGCTCGAGTCATAACTGTTTTAAACAAACACCATTTATGAAGGGAAACAGTCCACAATGCTACTGATAAGATTATCTGGGGCTTTATGAAACACTCAGTTCATTTAAATTTAAATCATTCAGTGACGATGCACTCTGCTCTCATGAAAGCTGCAGTCTGTCTGTGATGTTCATCATGGTTTGAATGAGCCTGGTGTTAAAATGCTGTCGCTTCAGTGCTTCCCACATTCTTGAACAGTCACATCTGGTATTCAGAGGTGATATGCAGCACTTTTCATATAAATACACTCCCTTTTTATAACATTTACTTAACTTCCTCTCTGCCAGTAATGTCATAAAGCTCCTATTATCGTAGAGTTCATCGTCTGTCTCGTCTCCATCCTCCACTGATGAATGGTTTGCATAAATCGTATCTGATGTGCCTTCTCAACAGACAGCCAAGCTGCAGCTGGCCAGGCAGCGGGCCCAGGATCACCCGGAGGAGGAAGACTGTCAAGAAAAGATTCAGGAGATCAAGCAAGAGTAAGAGCAGCTATTACCTCCCCTCAGTTTACTGCGTGAGCTCCCTGCTGACCCATCCACTCACTCACCATCCGCCTGCTGTCTGCTGCAGAACTTCCTGTCTCCTCCTCATTTAACAGACTTTCCTTTGTTTGTTAAAACTGTCGTGTCACCGCTAATTTGTTGTGTTTTCTGGGCTCCTTCCTTGTCTAGAATCATCAAGAACAAAGAGGCTCTGAGTGAGATCATGCAGGACTTTAAGTATGACTCTGAGGAGTGTGATTGACAGGTGGCTCCCAGGAGACCTGCAGCCGCCCTCTCACATCACCAGACAGCCGAGCTGACAGATCAACTCCACTCTGCTGCAACTTCCATCTTGGACTCCTCGGGCTGCACTTATTGATCCCCCTGCGGCCCCACCCTGCTCGCTGCTGCAGTCTTATTCCACCCAGGGGGCTTTTCACATCGTGGCTCTGTGTGTTTCTATCTGCAGGCATGTGTTTGAGTTAATGTATGCATCAGCAAAAAACAAAAACAAGAAACAATCTTTATTTCCTTTTGGTTTTTTTATGCTGTGAAGACTTGTGTAAATAATTTCTTGGAGGCGCATCCAGCAATCTTTGTTTATTCGATGAATTGTATTTTTTAATAAAAGAGACTTTCAGACACAAGTTTTACTGTTTTATACATTATACACAGTATTTGTCAGAGGAATTATTGGTACTGTAGAAGAATATAACTTAGATTAAAAAAAATCTTTAAATATGCAGTTATAAAAATACAAACGGTATGAAAGCGTCTTCAAAAGAAAGACTCAGGACGGTCATATACAAGTTACACATAGTGAGCCATATTTTATAAATCACTGCTACACAACCAACGCTGCTGCAGTTCAGGACTATCTGATTTAACCGCATGTATGGTGCAAGATTGCTGCATTCAAACAGCTTATTATTGGTGATAGCACAAATTTTGGTTCCACTGAATAGAGGCTGAAACAATAGATTAATCCATCGAAAGAAAAAAGATGATCTGCTATTTGCAAATTGTGTTTAATTTCTTTGTTGTTACCAAATGCCAAACATGAATTGGTTCTAGTTTATTTCGCTTCTTTGGATTTTTTTATCGTCAACTGAATATCTTTGGATCTTGGTCGGACTAAACCAAAGATTTGAAGGTGTCAACTTAGCATTTAGGAAATGATTACTTGTGTTTGTCACTATTTTTTCGACATGTTATAGATGAAACAATTGTTTAATTGACCCTTCATAAGTCTCGCCCTGTAATCCAATAACAGTTGAGCAAGTCAAGTACCCGGGTGTACCTCGGTCAATCTTTACCGTTAAACTTATATGTGCTGTGTACTCTGCTGGTCTACATTTAAAATAACAGGTCAACGAGATGGTTTAAAGATGTTGCTTGGGGACCTCTGAAAGCATCGCTCGACACCCTCACCATGTGGACGGAGTTAATAATAATAACAACAATAATAATACATTTACTGTAACTTATATAGCGCTTTTCAAAATACTCAAAGACGCTTCACAAAGAATCCAACAAAACGAAAACACAGAGGGACATGTCAAAAGAGGGGGTTAAAAGTTGTAGGCAGTTTTAAAGAGGTGTGTTTGGAAGGATTCTGAGTTCTGTTTATTCTATTTGTAAGACAAATTGTGTCCATTGTAATGTAATAATAAGAAAGCAGTCATTAGTTGCAGCCCTGCACCGAACTATTTCCAACAGTAATGGATGTCGAGACACACAACAGTCATAACCCTGTAATCGCAATCAGATTTGCTCAGAGAGTCCACAGTTTCACAGCAAAACATGTCTTAACCTGGAACAGGAGGGTCAGGGTTGTTTTGTACATTCTGTTACAATAACTTTTCTTCCCCCACAATAAAAGTGCAGTTACTGAGGGCCTGTGTATTTGTGCAAACAGATCTAACAGTCAGCGGAAAAAGGCAGAAAGAGGCTGCATTGTCTCACTTATCTTCCACCCCGGGCCCTTTAAACTCAAGACTGTGACCAAGCACTGCAGTCAGGCTGAGGGCGTTGGACCTCTCGCACAGCCGGGGCCCTCGGGGCCAGTTAACTGTCAGTGTGTCTTGATGCTGTTCTTGAATTAAAACACCACAGTGGTGCCGGGCGGCGCTGCTATGAATTATCGTCTTGCAGAATCTGAAAAGACAAAAGCAGATGGTTCATACCGGGATAATTCCGCAGGAGATACCGTGTAATTTACAATCATCAGGATAATTTCTCTGTCTGGCTGTCACATTAATCTCGTCCCCCTCTTCTCTTTCTTTTGCATCATCTCTTTCTTATTCCCGAGGTATTGCTCTCCTGCCCCCCGCCCCCCCCTGCTTCCTTACCTCTCAGGGTAATCAATGGGAGCCTGTCACAGTTTGTGAACAAAGACATTATTCAGGAGACAGCGTGTGCCCTATGAGGCACAAAAACCTGGAGACCGCTGAACTAACTGAGTCAGGTGGAGTGAAGGTTCCTGTGAGTTCGAGGCCTGAGCAGAGGAGGATGTGGCTGCTCTCGCTCAGACGATGCCGGGGCTCCGGCTCTGCCATTTGGCCTGAGTTATTTTTGAGAAAGGGGGCTCCTCACGGCATGAGAAAAACAGAACACAAAAGGAGCACATTACAGCGGGGCTGTTGATTACATTTACATGTTGGCCTCTCTCTGTTGTGGTCGTCGTCTCCATCGTTAAAATATGTAATAAAATCTGAGTGCATATCTGCTTTTATGCCTTCACTTCTGGGCCAGTAAAGGCAAAACCGCACATTTTACCTGATCATAAAGTCTGGACTGAAACTTCCCAGAGCCAGTTCAAGACAGAGATCAGTCCTCTTTGTGTTTGTAAAAAAAAAAAAAATGAAAGAAAAAATGCTGACCACATGGCATAACAAAGGCAGGGTCAGAAATTCAGCTCAGGACTTCAATGCAGCAGTGGCTGTTTGTGTTTGTGAGAGTGGCTCAGCAGAGATAATGAAAACAGAGACAGAGAGAGAGAGAGAGGGAGAGATTCTGCTTCTGCTTACCTACCTGGTTGCGCGTTCTGTGCGTTTTCTGCAGCCACACCCTCCACTGGTCGTACAGTTTGATGGACATGCCACTGCAGCCGTACGCGTGCTTGCGGACCCAGCCGAAGAACTGCTTGAGTTCCCGCCGCAGGGTGGAGTTGTGCTCGCCGGGCTTGGGATCACAGGAGCCGCTGTGCAGCCGCTCTGGGAAAGGGTGGGAGGGGGGTGAGGTGGAGGAGGAGAGGAGAGACAAAAGAGAGAGTGCGAGGGAGGAAAGGTAGAGGTAAGAGAGGGGAGGGAGGATGAGAGAACAGCATCAAGGTTATAGTCGGGACAAGTGCTGGTACAAGGTGGTGTGTAGATGCTCAGCATGTGTTGTGTCAGCATTAATACGATTGACATGTTTTTGGTCCTTCTTCATGCAGTCAGCGTTTTAACAGAGAAAAGAAAATCCACTCCAATCCCATAAAAAAGATAAAAAAATACAATAAAACAGAGCTGCAGATATTATTGCTTTTAACTGATTTTTCTATTTGGATGTTTTTATCATTCAACATGTTTTAATAATCATATTGTTGTTTATTTTTTCTTTATTAGTATCCAGGTCTCTCTGGAAAGAAGTAATGGGGAGTTCTGGTATTTTTTAAACCTGGGCCCAATATTCACATGTTTTGGTGTGTAAATGAGTCTGACTTAGCAAAAATCAGGAAATGGTGGAGTAGATCGGCTCAGGTGGCAGGTCACAGCTGCAGCGTAATCCTTTGGGATTTGGCAACTCCTTCCATCTAAATTCAGTCCGGAGCAAGTGTTGTTAATGTAACGCTCACAGCGTGGCTTTAAGGATGGTGGCTGGTCAACTACCTTGGTCTAGACTCAACCATCTTTACACCTACTGGATCGGCTGCCTTGAAACTATTGTTCCCAACAGGATAAATTGTAATAACTTTGTAACACCAACTTCTCATCTCGCCTCAAATTTCCATCAGCTGTATGTCTTCTTTAATGCTAATTAGCAAATGTTAGCATCCTATCATGCTAAACTACCAGAAATAAGGTGAACCTGGCACATACCTGCTTAATGACATCATGTTAGCATGTAGATACCAGCATTTAAATATTAGCTTCAATACGTCAAGATGTTCGCATGCTGACGTCGTGCCCAAGTACAGATGCTAGCAGAGATGCTAGCATGACTGTAGAGTTATTTTTTTATAAGATAATTGTCATTTAGCTTACAAAATATAAATAATTATACTTAAATAAAAGCCCGTCACAACTACTAGGATAGAAATTTAATTTTTCGATTGAACTCTAAAATGCTACTTTTATTAATTTAAATTAACTAATTAATTTATTAATGTTGCTTAATTTTGCCAAACGAATGTAAACACTTTGATTCAAAGAGAAATGTTTCTCATTTTAATGTGGAGGTGATGTACTGTACCACACTGGTCTTTCTGAAGAAGACAGGCTACTGAAAGTCTACGACAATCATTTCTTCATGGCTAACGACAGAGCCCGATAACGACTTCCTCCCTCTGTAGAGCAAATACCACACGACCAATGTAACTCATTATCTGCTCCTCCTGCTCCCAAACCTGCTTCCACTCAAACTTTATAGGCCCTGTGTGTGCCGCGGACAAGACAACCAGCTTCTTAACTTGATCAATCTTTGAAGCCGACATCCAAAATCTATCAAATGTCCCCCTGGCTCTCCGCAGCTCCCTCTAATCCTCTGCTGAGAGATCTCTATCAAGGTATGTAGCCTATTGATGTTCGGTTCCTCCTGGGTCACATGCGGTTTGGATTTGCTCGTTCCGGATGTTGAAATGGGAATAACGACGTTGTTTTTCTGGCTTTAATTGGCGATGAAAGGTTGATTATTAGAAAGATTTGTGGGCATCACAGACAGTTGGGAAGCATTTTAAAAGGACACTGAAAGGACAGACAGTTCTGCTTTTAAACATTTGGTGTTTTTTTGTATTGAATGACCAGAAGAGACAGGCACTGCTTTGTTCGTAGTCTTCTATAAACTATCTCATGGCGAAGAGCTCACCACTGCCTGGTGTGGAGGCGGCGGCCGGGTGGCTCCAGTCACTCCAGATGCCGGCCTTTCTAGAGCCGTAAATGCCCACTGGATTACACCTCACCTGGACGAAATAGACAGTCCCGGGCTGGAGGCCTGCCAGCCTACACGACGTCTGGTTACCTACGTCATCCACCACCTGTGAGAGGCAGTGTTAACAAAAACTAGGATGAAAAATGTTCCTCAATGAACTTTTTACATGACAAAGACAGGAAGCTATCTTTGATATTTTGGTGAGTGCAGAATCCCAGAATCCAAGGTGATGCTGTCCCAAACTGATAGAAGGTTAATGACAACGACATGATTGCTTGGACACAAAAAAGAGATTCATGGACACATTTAATTTATAACTTGGTGTAATGGAAACCCCATGAAATGCAGTAAAGGGAGACTTGAACCGTCCTGCTCTTAATACCACAACAAGTTAGACAACTTTAAGTCCTAATATTATCTAAGCATATATATTTGCTAACGTTAAGTTCGTTAGCTTCGAAGCTTGTGAGTGACACATGCAGAGGGTGATGGAAGAGTCCGGACTGGCATTATCCAGCGAAAGTAAGGAATCTGGACATAACACACTTGATAGGATTTCTGATAGTTTAGCCAAATTCAACAGGGGGCAGAGTATCGCCAGAGTAACCGGCAACTGCTGCTCTTTGCTAGCTATCATTAGCTGTAATTAGCTACCCAGAAACTATGCAGGTAATGTCTCAGTTAGCTGTGGTGCTAGTGGACCTTGATTTTGTCAAAGTGGTATTGCAAGACAGGAACAGGCCAGGGCTAGCTGGTTAGCATGCTAACGTCATCTCTACAACAAAATACATAGACATGTTTCTTCACACGCTGTTTTTGATGTTAGTTCATTTTGTGAATATTTTAAACTTACATGTTGGTCTTATCTTACAGAAAACATTTTGACCAAAAGTTAAGTTGTCGACAACTAAACCTATGAAGGACAAAAATGCATTATTTTCGTGTGAAGTCTATGACTAAATCTAAAATGGCTGCCAAAGTTAACCCTGGTAAGAGGGTCAGTTCTCGTTAACTTCAACTAAACAGAAATATTTACAGCATCTTTTCTTAATGTTATATACTGAATGTGGCTTTAAATATATTCCCACATTATTTACTCAGTCCTCTCATTCAATAATTAATCCAGAAATCAAAAGACATGTGTTGTTTACCTGCACAGCAGAGAAAACATAGCAGGACGCTGTGGGCAGAAAACCTCAAAGAAGCAGTTTGAAGGAATGATGTCTCTGAACTGCTCCACTACTGCACATTTGGATCAGGGCCAGCGTTCAAAAAATTTGCCAGCAAAGACTCAAAAGCACCAGTCGAGGATTTTGCACAAGTGTTATTTGCTTTATATGCAAGAGGCGACAGCTGCAGCAGGAGCAGCTTCAGCGCTGCACCTCAAATACTTCCACAGCTGTCTCAGAGGTGTCATAGCTGCAGAGGAAGTGTGTTAGTCTGCAGGGTTATGTGTGTGTGACAGTGTGTGTGTGTGGACCACCTTCCATTCAGTACTGTCCTCCAATCTGTAGCGTATCTGATATTTGGCCTGAAACAGGACGTCCTTGAGCTCGGGGGGGCTGGCCCAGCGGACCGTCAGCTGGTCCTCGAGGTGGCCGACACGACTCACCTGCACGTTGGCAGGAGGGTCTGTAGTCACTGCACGGACAAGGACAAGTGTTTAAAAAGTTGTATACAGCAGATGTAAAGTCGGTGTGGCAATGACACAGAATGCAAAGAGGTTTGACCTTTAGAAAAAATGAGAAACCAACAGTGAACACTGTAACACTGAAGAAAGACAAACATCAAATGACCTCATTCTTTACGGTGAGGATGCCATCTGTTCCTTAAACGAGTTTAAATTAGTCTTTTATATTTATTTATATGTTTCTAAATGTTTTTTTGTGCAAGATTCCTTAATGTCAGTTCCTCATTTGAGCGAGTCAACACTTTTAATTACTATCAAGTTTTAGTCTCTGCGACTGGTCTTTGTTTTGTCTTTATATTGAATTATATATTTTTTTTGGACTTTATTAATTCTTCTCTCCAAAAGGACATCAATTTCCCTGAATGCAGTGAATAACGAAAATAAATAAAGAAGGCCAGTCTGTAAAATCTATCATGAAAACAGATGAAACTGAAAAGTCAGCCCCGAAAGTTTGAAGTTATAAAAAGACAATAATTACATGTGATGTGAGTCAAGCTGGTACTTTGAAAAGTGCAAAGAAATGTGGTTATACTTGATGGCCTCCCAATCACCACGATAATTACCTCAAAATCTATTGAAAATGACTCAGACATGATTTAATAATAATCATATTCTGCTATTTTCCAACAGGCAGTTAATAAACAGCTGATCATTTTATTTCCAGGAAACCTCCAGCTGGTTTCTGCTCAGCATCTGCAGGTCGGATCAATCCAGCTGTGGAACAGTTCGTCTAAATGTCAGTTTATTTACAGTTAACGGCCATAAATTGTGACTTCTTTCACATTTTGAGATATATTAGCAAATAAATAAATAAGAAATAATAAATGTCTAGTAATTTAAGTGTCTTTAAGTGTCTGCATATAATAACTCTGTGTGTGAGAGAGAATCAAATAAAAGGTTAATAAAGAAATAAATAAAAATCAATTTAATTACTTTTACAGTTAGGCAGAAACTAGTTGTAATTGAAGCTGCACAGCTCACAGTGGCCTGCTGAGTGTCTGGAAAATGGCAGAATATTAATATCAAATAATACTGAGGTAATTTTCAATACTTTTTAGGTAAGTTAGGTGAGATTAATTTCAAATATGTTGCTCGGTAATTACCGTCTACTTAGCAAGAAATATCTGGACCTGTAAAATTGTTACAATTTAATATAATTGTTTTTCATTTGAATCTATAAAAATTCTCCTGACGAATGAAGTTCTCCTCCTGTGCAGAGACCGGCTTTGTTTAAGTTCCGTCTGTACTTCCTCGGTAAGTATTAAACAAAACAAGTGCTTTGAAGGAGAGGAAGACGGAGGGAAAGATAAAGGGGACGGCAGCACGAGAGGCAAAGAAAGGAGCTTATTAAATGTCTTGTAAAAGAGTTTCCTGCTGGTGACCTTCAGAAGTCATCCGCGGCTGCTGTGTGATGTACTTTATTTGTGCTGTCACATTCAGCTCGAGAGAGAAAGAGGAAAAATTCTCTGTGAGCTTGTAGTGTCTATTGTTTAGGCAGCGCAATGCATCATACATACGACTACGTTCCATTGACGGAGGGAGAGGAAGCTCAGGGACGGCCACAACACTACTATATTACGTTAGCACTTGGGAAATTGTAAGGAATACCTGCTATAGGTCTCTTTAACCTGTGAGGTCATTAGCTGAGAGGCATCTGAAGTGCGGTTAACTTTAATAGCAAAACAGTTTATCTTTGAGAGTTTCAGCCTGAACCTATAATGTTGTTACAGCAGCGGGCTGGAGGGAACAAACCATAAAAATAAATCCCCTCTGCTCCAGAGACGTGTGTTCACCATATGTAGGAGATCTACAGACAAACAATAGTCAAACAGAGGAGAGGAGAGGAGAGGAGAGGAGAGGAGAGGAGAGGAGAGGGAAATTAAGGAAAGGAAAGACAAAGACAGGAGAAGAAAGGCAGGATGGGACATGAAAGGAAATTTTAAAAAGGAGAGGAAAGGAAAGGAAAGGAGTAAAAGGAAAGGGAAGGAAAAGACAGAAGAGGAGAGGAAACAATGAATGGAGAGGAGAGGAATGGAAATAAAGGTTGGACAACTACAGGGAAAGACAGGTCAGAAAAGGAAAAGAAAGAAAGAAAGGAAAGGAAAGGAATTAGAGTAAAAGGTAGGAAAGGCAGGTTAGGAGAGGAAACAATGAATGAAGGGAAGAAAAGAAAAGAAAAAGACAAGAAGTGAGTAGACAAGAGAAGAAATGAGTGGACAGGACAGAAGAGAAAAGGTAATACTTGTGTTTGATTCAACCCACCCACATCGAGGATGTCCAGGGTGGTGATGTCAGAGGTGGCAGAGCCCAGCTGATTGGCTGCCTCCACCCAGATCTCATACGGGGTGAAGAGGGCCAGGTTGCGGGGGATGTGGCAGGAGTACCGCTGCTTCCCCGTGACGTCGTCTTCACACTCCCTCTCTGTCCCGTACCACCTGGACAGAAACACAGCGACCAAAAATAACCTCTGACGCTCGTCTCTGAAACACCGAACGATCATCTTCAACTGTTTCCACACGAGACAGACGACACACTGCAGCCTCTGAGCCGAGCGTGTGTCTCAGATGATGAACTAATGCACTGAAGCGTTTATTGCTAGTCTACCTGAGCGGTGTTGGACGAGGTGATCACCTGTGAGCTGCAGCAGGTCTGGGGCGCTCACCTCAATTTGTACTTGAGGGTGTATGTGGTTCGGATGTGGGTCTCACCACGGCCCCCCGGGGTCCACCTGCAGCTCAGGTCCTTCGTGTTGCGGGACCAACACGATATATTAACTGGCTTTTCTGGAGGCACTAGAGAGCACACACACATTTATAAAGAGAAAAATGATAATGAAGCAATAATAATTCTGTTGAAGAGACAGAGAAGCCTCCACTCACTGCCCACGTAGAGACACGAGCCGGCCAGGACGTGTCCATCAGCTCCGTGACACACCAGGTTGTCTCCAGACTGCTGCTGGGAGCCGTCCAGGTTGTGAAGGGTGACGCTCAGGGTGTCGGGGCTCAGCACGCTGTAGGTGCTGCTGGACAGGCGCAGCCCGTTCAGGGTCCAGTACAAAGTGCTGGAGTGGAGGCCGAGCTCGGGGCTCAGAGTGCAGGTGGCTGTCAGGCTGGAGCCCATACGCAGGACGGGATCCTGAGGGGAGATCACTGCCACGTCTGAGGGGTGGACACACACACACACACAAGAAAACATTTTAATATGCTTTTACTTTTCTTCATGTCACACCTTTATTGAATTGTGTTAGTGAAAATTCTTCATCACAGGACACCTGATAGGGATACACTGATTACCAGCCTGGCTGATTATCAGGGCCAATACACAGCATTTTTCTGATCATTGGTATTAGTGTTTTTTGTGTCCGATTGCCAATTTATTTATCTAAACATGCAAATATTTTGGCTCTGATGCAGCATCTGATGCAGGCAAGTCACAGCCCATCAACACTGAATACTCTGAATCTGCAAAGTAACACAGTTATCAAATAAATGTAGGTGAGTAGAAGTATAAAGCAGCTTACTGAAAATGTTAATTGGTTCCACATATCAGTCATCTGTCTCATTGATTTCTAATAATCAATTTACTAATGACCCCTAACCCCAGAGTTGAAGGTAATGACTTGCTGTGTTCAACTGGATATCCCAAAACATTATAGGATGTATAAGATATTCATTTTACAAAAACATAAAAATAGGAAAAGCTGCAAATTTCACAATGTCACATTTAAGAGATTTTAGCTTGCAAATATGCATATATTGCCTGATCGATGACTTAAATGATCAATTATGAAAAAAATAATTGCATGTTCTGTTTGACATTTAATCAACTAATTGTTTTCGTGGTTGAAAATAGTTTTTTGCCACCAGTGGCATTATTGTATTGTATGTTTCATGCAGGGTTGCAGCGGTAAACCATTCCACCAGTTCCACGTCTGTCAGGACAAAATTATGTGAAATTATAATAAAGCGTTTGTTCGAGCAAATGAACCTGTTTGTTTTCATTCCATTAAGGGTCGTTGTGACTGATAATATTAATTTGAATATCCATTTAATTACTGTGATATTTTACTGTTGCACCACAGTTCATTTTCATTCACATGTTAGGCTTTCAGCTCCTTCCCACCCATCATTAATTAGACTCCGCTCAATAACATTGATCATGTACGGCTGTGAAGCGTTTAAACATACTGTTTCCGACAAGAAATGTTGCAGTGTGTCCACATTTCTTGACGGCCGTAAGAAACTTTGTGTTTGTGTGGGGAGGAGGATGAGGAGGAGGAGGAAGAGGAATACAGCAGCAGTAGCAGCAGCACTGCAGCACAACAGAGCCGGAGCTCTGCACATATTTATGACCCAGTAATGAAGTGGATTTATGGAGCCTCAGTGGGATCAGTCAGAAAGGTCACCCTGGTTTGTCGGCTAAAATCCTTGAATGCTTTTCCATACCTCGACCTCTCTTAGACTTTAGGTTTGCCTTTATGATTGATGCCCCCTGAGAAACCCTCTGCAGTGTGTCTGAATGTTACCACTGGGCTCCCTCTTCACACAGATATGAGGGGTTAATGTGTGGAGGTTTATTAAGCGTGCCTGCTCCAGGTGGGCGATGGACAAGCTTTCCAACATATGTGCCACTGCGCCGTCTCCAGCCTCACTGGATCCATCCAACATGAGGACAGATGCAGAGTAGATGAAAACTGTATCCACATGCCAGAGGAGCGATACATGTGTTTGTTTCCATCACTCATAACAAGGCTGCTCGCAGATCGTTTCCTCAGTCTTGGAGTTCTTTCACGCGACAGCGCCGATGAACGTGGTTTATTTCAATTTGTCTCATCAGCTGCATCACCACCATGTCTAATAGGCTTGTTCTCAGCGTAATCCCCCATTAGGTACACAATCACATCTAATGATTTCTCTCACATTAATGTGGCATCACGGCATCTAGATTTACTTTAATGGAAAATGCTACAATAATGATTTGGGGTTTTTTATTGCTATTATTTCATTAGTTGGTTACAGTGCAATTTAATCAAAGGTTCCCTACATATATGAGCATTATGGTTGAGAGACACAATGACACATACCATTATGTACATTTATATATTTGTCATCCGTCAGAGATTTTTCCGTACTTCTTAATATCATGAAAGCTATGCCTCTTTATGTTCCTCCACAATACTTGATTGTTATTAGAGATAGACCACTAAATTGGTCTGGCTGATACACAAGATGACTTTTTATATTAGATTATATTAGATTAAATTAACTTTATTGCCCACCTCAGTGGAAATTTTCCTTTGGCTTCTCCCAAAGAACAACAAAAGCACATAAAGGTACAAACACTACACATACACAACATACACACTCATTACTGCAAATATTAATGAATAAAAAATATATGTTATATTGGCTGATCTATAGATATGATTGTCTTTAACATATCATGGTGATATTGGTCTCAAAAATCTGCTCGGTCCTCTTGTGTTTTAAGAATCGTTTGCGTTAATGTCTGATTGTTCTGTTTTTTTTCTGGGAATGTAGCACGAAGGACTCAACACTAGTTTTGTTTTTAAACTCTTGTATTTAAAAAAGAAATTATAACACATTTAACTTGCAGTTGTTTTTTTTTTGCTATGACAGGTTTTCAATTCATTACATGATACAAAAAAAACGACATTCCCATTCAGTTATTATATCCAAATAGACTTTCAATAGCTTGTTAGCTGTGTACATAAAAACACCGGAGCTTAAACTTGAAAATCTACCTGCTGTGGTTACCTGGTATAATTATTATAGGTGGGGTGATAATGACACCTGGGCTGGGGAAACCCTTCGTGAATAAACCTTCGTGCTGACTTCAATTAAGTTAAACAACTATTTGATATGGTGAATTTGTTTCTGCTTGTTTGAAGCCTCCGTACAGAAGCTCATTCTAAAACACTGACATAATCTTTAGAAACGTGGAGACCTGCAGATGGATATCTGTCTGTCTGTCGACTAAAGTTTGGTACTCACGTCTTGAGGACAGCAACACATGTGGAACAAGGAGGAGGAGAAACGTGAAGGAGAACATGGTTCTGTCAGCTTTATGTCCTCCTTCTCTGTCTTTGTCCTTGTTGGAGCAGCTTCACTCTCCAGCGGCTCCTCAGTGAAATAAACTGAGTGAAACAGGAGCTTTGCTCCCTTTTAAACTCCAGACTGACTCTGCTGCTGCTGCTGCTGTTCTCAGGTTCACGCTGTTTGCTCCTCCTTTGTTTTTCCACACAGCCACGAGCCATTAGTGCTCCTCAACACGTCCCCTCCCCGTCTAAGAACACACACACACACACACACACACACACACACACACACACACACACACACACACACACATTTCAAACAGTGTTCTGGGGACTTTATCCCCCTTGAGGGCCACTTGTTTATGCGTAGATTTAAAAAAATAACTATTTTTCAGTTTGTATTATTACCTTTTTACTATTGTTAATATTAACTTTCTGAGTTTGAATTTCCAAAACTACATAGTGCACCTCTAAATGCAATTTAAGATATATATATTTGTATATTTCCGTTTTCTGCTACTTCATACATCCACTCCTTTACATTCTGATAACTTTAGTTACAAGTTTCTTTGCAGATGACATGCTGCATCAGAGCCAAAGCAGTGCATTTCAATTCATTTTTCAGCAACTGGACTTAAAAAATACTGAATATCAGATTCATAGTGTACACATGTATCTAAATTTAGGCTATGTATAATTTACTACTGAAAAACATTTATTGCCAGAAAATTACTTTTGAGTGAAAGTACATTTCATATCAGATACTCCAAGACTTTTACTCAACTCACAGAAAAATAATGGTTCTTAAATGGTTCTTCAAAAGGCTCTCTGGTTCTTTAAAGAACCATCACCAATTGAAGAACCTTTTTATATAGGGGATGGTTCTTCCCATAATTTATGTGGTTCTTTAAAGTACTAAAGGTTCTTCATTTTTATTGGAGTTATTTGCTGGCATGTAATAGCATGAAAATAGGGCTGCAAGTAACTATTTTCATTAATCGATTAATCTGCAGATTATTTTCTCAATTAAGACCCAGAAATACAGCAAATTCTTACATTTTACTTTTTTTGCTTAAAAATTACTTAGACGATTATCAAGTCCTATTATCAAAATAGTTGTCATTATATTTTCTGTCGATCAACTAATCGTTGTAGCTCCAAACACATCTCGATTGTTTGGGGTGGTTGGCTGACTGATTGTGGAAACAAATAAATACGAAAAAATGTCCAACAGATAAATAAATACAACAAATATCAAGCCTGAATTTATGACTATCCAATGTCTTCTTTGACCTAGATCTACTTATTTATTGTCCAGTCACACTGATGATAATTTCAAAGAATTCTTGTTTTTGCCGGCACTGGAGCGTGCATGAACTCTTCACAGCAGAGCAGCTGATGCTGTGACGCTGTTATTTCTTTACTCACTGTTCACGTGACTGTTTACTGCAAGAGCTCCGCGCATGCCTCCGTGGAGTGACGTTGGTAGCCTACAACTGCGAACTGTGCTGTGTGTAAGGGATAGCCTTATCCCCTACACACATGAAGCAGCCGGGAAGCCGACTCGCTGTGTGTAGCGACACACAAGCGGTGAGTCTGAAAGGCACAGGCGAAAGCAAAGACGCCATATTGGGGGACAAAAACATCGTCTCTGATACGGGACTGCTGTGTGTTAGCAGCTAATGTTACTACACAGACACAAACAAACCGTTAGATTAAAAATGCAAAAACAAGAGGTGTATCTCATGCAGCCAGTGGAGTACTATAATATTAGCATTTTAGCTCAATAGCTTCCAGGTCATGTGATCAATTGACTCAAAATCAGTGTGGGATCATAGTACTCCACTCGCTGCATGAGATACACCTCTTGTTTTTACATTTTAGATCTGTTCATATATATTTTTAATTACATTTTTTATATGCAAATATTAGCATTTTAGCTCAATAGCTTCCAGGTCATGTGATCAATTGACTCAAAATCAGTGTGGGATCATAGCACTCCACTGGCTGCATGAGACACACCTCTTGTTTTTGCATTTTATGTAAATATTAGCATTTTAGCTCAATAGCTTCTCAATAGCTTTAAACACAATATCTCTGCTTTAAATAACCCACATTTTTATTTTCGTCCGTGTAACGCTGAATAGTTACAGACTGCGCATTTTCCACGGTCCTTTAGTCTGAAACCGAATAGTTAGAAATATGTCCCTTTATGTGACCGAAAGCCCAACCTGTTATCCGGGAGGAGACGTTAGCAGCTGGTTGTAGCCACAGGCTAACGGTTTGTTTGTGTCTGTGTAGTAACATTAGCTGCTAACACACAGCAGTCGATGTTTTTGTCCCCCAATATGGCGTCTTTGCTTTCGCCTGTGCCTTTCAGACTCGCAGCTTGTGTGTCGCTACACACAGCGAGTCGGCTTCCCGGCTGCTTCATGTGTGTAGGGGATAAGGCTATCACTTACACACAGCACAGTTCGCAGTTGTAGGCTACCAACGTCACTCCGCGGAGGCATGCTTCACTGTGGTGTTACACAGCGGTGGACTAAGCTACATGTTAGCAGCTAACGCTACTTTGCACGTTAGGTCACTCCGAGTCCTCGCTGATCTCATATGATTTTCAAATCAAGCTCTAAACATGACCTGTAATGTTTTCTTACCTGGTCACTAGGAAATGAGCCATGTCAGCATCTGTTTTCAGTCCCAATTCAAGTTGAAGCTGCCTCTATGAGTCGAACGCTATCCGATGTTTATTTGGGTGCCGGCCGGCTTTGGTCGTAATTTTGTTTAGACTCTGGACTTGCCGCTGATAAAACCTCTTCTTAGTTCTTAGTATGACTTTTTAGTGGACTTTGTGTGATGGTGGGTCGTTTTCTGGCCGTAGCAGAATCCATTACTACCTAAACACTAGTTTGGGTCCACCACGCTTGTCTTCTTCCTGTATCCAAGCCGTCGAGGACGCGCATTCAGCGTCATCTGACGTCACGTCCGCAGGACTGCGGGATATTCGGGCCGGATTGCAGTACATTCTGCAGCACACGGCCTGTTCAAGGCAACGCTTATATATTACATACAATTCACACACAATACTTAAAACTGTCCCACAGTTTATAAGTTAATATCCTTTTCTTACTTTATAAATATGTATGAATTTGTATCATTACCTCATTAATAATGTAAATATAAAGATTCTGAGTTTGAATTCCTTCTCCAAAACTATGTAGAGTCCCTTTAAGCTCAACTATCAAAAAGTAGGCTACAAGCTGAATAATATTCCTCAATTATTATCATTTCAACACTTAAATAAGCAAAGTTACTGAGTGCATCACAAATAAACCACCGAACAAACAATCATTCTTTTTTTTTTTTGCTGTTTTGTTGCCTTTCCTCAGCTGATAGATGCTGTGACCCTCAGGATATTTACATTAAGCTGATCAATTGTGACATCGATCGTGTGCGAGGTGTCGATACTTGAACAATCGCTCCATCTGTCCGCTCGGTCCGGGACATCTGCCTCCCGCAGCTCGGCCCTGATCAACTCTCTAACACCTTTTTATGAATGTCATCATCACTGCCACAGTGTGCACTGCAGTGAAGGCTCCTCTGCAGGTTGTATGTGTGTGTGTGTTTTAGGGGGGAGACAGCCTGTGCGTGATGATGATGATGATGATGCGTGTGACGCCACGGCCAGCAGCAGCAGCAGCAGCAGCAGCGGAGCAGACAGGATCCGGGCTGAGGCAGCAGCAGCAGCACCCACACCACCACCACCACCACCCATCACCACCAGCAGCAGCAGCAGCGCCGCCACAAAAGGAGCTCAGTGCTGCTCGAAGCTCGTCTCCTCCGCTCCTCTCCTCTCCTCCTCTCCTCTCCTCCCGGGTTTGAGATGCTCCGGCTCGGCGGCAGGATGTGCGGCTTGTCGGCCCTGCTCTCGGTGCTTCTCGCCGGGCTCGCAGCGGCGTCCTCGGATCTGTTTGACAACCAACTGGGCGACATCAATTACTGCAAAAAGCAATGCCAGCTCACCATCAAAAACAAAAGCCCTGCTAAAGTAAGTTATCCCTCTGTGTGTGTGTGCGCGCGCTCGTGTGTGTGTGTGTGTGCTGTAGCGTAGGCTGCCTCTGCAGAGAGCGTATTATGACAGCTACATCCCGCTGCTGTCCGACATTTCAGCGCCTGAGACGATGCTCAGACGTGCACAACATATTCAGCCTCAAAGAGGAATCTGTCTTCACATGAGAAACGACAGAGAGGACGCGTTTATGTCCGTGCGTAATGACGCTCGCTCCGATTTTTCCGCTGCATCCTTGTCTCGGATGCTCCGGCGCATAATTAGGCCGAGAAATGGATGCAGCTCATTTTCTTCTGAGCCCCGAAGACTCGTCCAAGAAGTGAGCAGCATCTTGGCGTGCTCGCAGTAAAGTGCGCCAGTAATTGATCATGTCTTAATCGTAATCATGCAATTAAGATCGGCCAGGCCAGACGTATAGCGCACGCAGCCTATGGAGGACCAGTGAGGGACTATTGTGAACCATGAAGCAATTATCTGTCCTCTGTTGACAGTTTACACAGCAGCTCTCTGCTGACACAAGGCCAGACTGGGGCCGTGATGGCTGTGAATCACACCAGGAGTTTCTTTGCTTTAGATCTCCACTGTCTGATGTTTTTTCCTCCATCCTCCTCCTCCTCCTCCTCCTCTGCTGCCTTCAGGTGTGGTTCAGGCGTCCTGCAGGGCAGCAGGAGCAGAGCTGCAGAGCAGATCACAGTCACCTGTGTTTTTTTTTTTTTTTAACATTGGGCTTGGAAAAACGGGCTGCTTGTGCATGAACACCGAGTTTACGGCTGTCTGGAGTTATTGGATAAGCATTCGCCTTTTAAAACTACAAGGCGCAGGTCCGCGGTGTGGAATAAACAGCCGTCTGTGCCTGCTGTGGATAAACAGGGAAACGCAGTGAGGACGATGACAAAGATGTAATAAAGCGCTCACGGTCGCGGTCAGGGGATCTCTTTGTCTCTCCTGTTCCCCGAGAGGTCATCAGAGGGCGCTGTTCCCCCACTTCAAAACCAAGAACTGAGGCATTATGACAAGAGGAAGTTCAGTAATGTGCATCTTCATGTCCCACCAGCTCATCTCCCAGCCCAAGTTTTAAGCTCCTGTCTCATTACCACCAGTTTTCTGAAAGCTGCTTATCATCTGTTTATGACAGGCTGTAACACAAACAGCTGCAGCGTGTCATTAAGAGACCAAACCATCTCTGTCATATTTTCTAACAAGGATCTGGTGAGTCTATCAAAGAGTCGTCTCTAATTTTGCCTCTTCTCTTCTCTCTGTATGTCTGTCTATCTGTCTGTCTGTCTGCTAGGACTCCATAATGAACGCCTGTCACCGTGGCTGTCGCCTCTACTCCATCTGCCAGTTCGTCAATGGCAACGCCGGCTTCAACACCAGCAGGGAGGAGTGTCAGGGAGGTGAGTCAGTTTGTGTCAATCTGTCTGCAGGACTGCAAGAGTGAGTTTGCTGCTCTTACAGTTTTGCTGTTTTTAGGCTACTGAGGCGTCAATCTTGTGTAAAAAATAAAATAAAAAATGACTGGCAGCGGAGTGAATCCTCTTAGTGCGCAGGTTAAACTTCTTATTTCAGTCATTTCGACTTGACTTGTCTCATTTTGACAAGACAGGAATGTAAATGCCATGAAGGTAAATATACTGCGCTCTCCTCTGAGCTGAAGTTGGACAGAATATAAAATAATCTTAGGTGGAATTAAAAAAGATTTGTAAACAACAGCAGACAGCAGCTACATTAAATTCACATGGGTTTCCAGACTGTCATCTCTTTACTTTTTCTTCAACAACGTGACTGCTTTGTGATACACTCACTGTAGCGCTGCAGCAATAAGTCAATAAATCAATCAGTCAATCAGAAAAAAAAGTATTAGCCAGCTATTTTTATAATCGATTAATCATTTCAGTCTCTTCTCAGGCAATAAAAATGTCAAACATTTGCTGGTTCCAGCTTCTTAAATGTAAGAAATTAGTTTTTATTTGTCTTTTATGACAGTAAATGAAGAGTGTTATGAATTTAGATGACTGGAAATTTCTTGACATTTTATAAACTAAACAATGAATCAATCAATAATGAAAATAATTGTTGTTGGTAGCTCAGATTCAGTGTGAACTATCAAAATGTTGCATGTTGTCCAGTTACATGCACCTTTAAATGAAAACTACAATATATATATACTTTTAAATGTGCATGACAGCAAAAATAATACAAAGTGTACATAAATACACAAAATAGACTCATGCATTAGTCAAGGTTGTTTATAGCCTAATCGATACTGTGTAAGAGTCAGTGCACAGTTTTGGTGTGTTCAGAGGCGGTTGCAGCGTCTAGACCGACACCTCTCAAACATTAAGATGTTCGACACAGCTCTGCTAAATATTGCAGTTTCCTAAAAGCTGGCAGGCTCAGTGGGTATTTTCTGGGTGTTTAAGGCTGCTCGCCCTGTTTGAACTGCTGTATTGGAAATCAATGATGTGATTTGCCGTCCAGACAGCAGATGCCCCATCGCCCCCAGTTTCAATAACTGCAACGTGGAGTGAATCATCTCCGCAGGGGCCGACAGATACACCTCTCTTGCATCTTTATCTTTCTTCCCACATAGATAGCCTGCACCTGATTTATTTCTTCTTGTCTCCCACCCAGCTGACTGAAGTGCTGCGTGCCCACTGGCTTTTGTTCTTCTTTTCTCTTCACTCCTCCATTTGCTCTCTGAAACCTTTTCTTCTTCTCTTACCATCACGCTTCTTCTTTCATGCTTCACAACTGCCCCTCTCTCTCTCTCTCTCTCTCTCTCTCTCTCTCTCCAGCCTGCCAGGAGGCATACATCAAGCTGCTGGAGCAGGAGGCCTGCTGCACCGGCTGTGCCAGCCAACCCTCTGAACCTGAGATCAAGAGGAGGAAGGTGAGAAAGCTCCGCAGACAATGGCTGCACACGCAAACACTGCAAAAGCAGATATAAGGGCCAAACTCTCTGAGGAGAGTGTCTGAATTTTAATGTTGCGACTAAGAGCACAAGTATGCTGACGCAAAGTCAATACTTTGTCTTGTCTCTCTTCTGCCTCAGCTCAGGGCCATGACTCTCCGCCCTAAACCCCCCTCTGTGATGGAGGCCGTGTCCAGCTGGTGCAACGACATCGTCAGCTCTGCTCAGAGCTTCATCTCCTCCACCTGGACCTTCTACCTGCAGGCTGATGACGGCAAGGTTGTCGTTTTTCAGGTGAGACCTATCGAAGTGTTTGTAGAGGACAGGCAGGTGCTGCATTACAAAGAGCATTTATCTACCATCTGATTGACAATTTTCAAACCAGAGAAATCCACAAGTTTATTCAAGATAACGCTGGGTTTCTTTTGGTCGCCTGCCACTACTTGGAGTTAAGAGAAGTCAGCAAACAAGGCTAAACTTGACGTGAATAAAACTAAAACATGACCTCATCTGTGAACATTTGTGAGTCAATCCAGATGATGGCTGTTCATCACCCGTGAGGCAAGCGTTTATTTGTTGAAGTTGAAAAGTAATCTCTGAGCTTCTTCCGTCGGTAAACAGCTCTGGATTGGAGCAGAATCCGATATAGATCCGGGGTGTTTATTCCTCCAGAAGGTCTGGCTCCGAGCAGTTTTACCAGTGTTACCCTCCTCACACAAAAGTCTTTCGCTTTGATAGAGACATCCCTAACGGCAGAGATGACATATAATGTATGTTTCTACATAAATGGTTAATTGTTCATAAAAGTTTCTGAGCTGTATTGACAGTTTTCATGATTGTGTTTAAACATTAACACTGTTACAAAAAACTTTGCCAGACGTGATGTGTTTTTGTGTTTGTGGCTGCAGCAGTCTGTAGAACAGAAGAAAAACGATGTAGTCTGGGTTCCAGTGGCTGAATTGATATAGATGGACTTATCTGGGTTGTCCCCAAATTTAATTACCAACAACTCAAGAAAACAAGCTGACAGGACAGAAAACCCAGCGGCAAAGTCAACTTGTCCAATTTCAAAATGAGTCCTCTTTCTTGTTTTGGTTGAAACTTAATTCCATCCAACACACTTCCTACTAAATCTTCTCAGTGAGCGAACGCAAAGAGGAACAAGGAAACATAAATGTGTGTATTCTTTATGCATTTTGTCTGTGATGTACGCCTCTTTTATTTTAGCTGCTAAATTTCACCTCATCATTCTGAATGTTTGCACTGACAACAGAGTTGGATCTTTAAGTGCTTCGCGGCAGATAAATGAACCCTGAAATCTCCATAAACGAACTCCCCTCGTACATTATATCGTAATGGCCCACTGAGTCATGACGGTTGGAAAATGATAGCAGTAATATCTACAAAGCTTTTTTCATTTGGTATGTTTTGAACTGGAGGTTAAAAGCAACCCAGTAGACCTTTATAGATTATTGGTGGAGCCATCCTCTGCTTCCTGTTCACATAGTGAAATATATCCTCCGCTATACGGTGCCGTAGAGCTTGGTCGGCTGCCAAAACAACTCACAGCCCATTTTAGAGCCAGTGCGTCTGCGAAGGTTGAGTGAGCAAGGGCACGCAGCAGGGGTGGGGACGAGGTGGTCGAATTCGCTCTTTCGGGCACTTTAATTGTTTATAAATGTCCTTTTATATTAAGTCACGCGGCCTCAGCACCATGCATTTTTGATAAGCGGCAGGGCCCCGGCTGTGGTAAACCTGCCTCAGGACGGAAAACACACTGCAAGATTTAAAAGAGAGTGGTGGACCGCGCTGAAGAATAAAGATCTGGCCCGCGACAAATAAATATTCAGGGGTTATTTATGGAAGTTTTAAATGACTGAACCGAGTGGAGCCGACAGACTTATTGTTCCTGCCACCACAGAGGTTATATTTAAGTCCTTTTGGTTTGTCTGTTTGTTGAAGATTTTCACTACTAACAATCCTTTACTTCAGTCTCCAGTGATTATCTGTCCCTCAGGGTGTATTTCCATGCAGATCTGGATCCAGATTAAACATTTCTTCACATTTTCCGTTGCTGAAGTGGCAAATTTCTGCAGCCTTTGCAGAAGTGTGCGGTCTTATATGGCTTTCTGAGCGTATTGCTAATGCCAAACCACCTATACATTAAAGCTATTATAAGATTGGGTCTGTCTAACCACCGGACTACCCAACCATATCCTCTGAATTTAAAAATCCGGTCAGAAACCTGCATCCTCGTCAGGGGTTTTCCCGCTTGTGTGATGTGACTTTGATGACATTTTTAGCTCCATAATTAAAGGGCTCAATGGGAAATGATAGTATTTACGCACCCTAACCCATACAGAAGGGCTTCTGTTTAACACAGGAGTCTTTTATATGCTGAAATTCACTAAGCTGTGTGCACACTGACCTCATATAGAGCTGCAGCAGCCGCAGAACATGAAATTACCAGCGTTTTCTTTAGGACCCGGTGATGGATGTTTGCTCTTTATGGCGGTGACACGCGGGCTGAAGCTGCAAGGGGAAAGCCAGGCTCCACGGGGCTGTGAGAAGACTATCAGGCCTGTGTTTAGTGGGCAGCTGGCAAACCGCCACCGACTTGACAGATTGACTCTCTGAATGTTGAAACAACAGAAAAAGTCCAGTGAAGTTGAGGGACAGCAGAGGGGGACGGGGGGACAAACCGACGCTGCCTGCAATATAAATTGCGTGGATGCCATAATGGGCTGTCTATACACTACATCCATCTGTGTCCTCATGTGTGATGTGAAGTTGTGAGAATGACTAAGTTGTATGCAGTCACAAAAACAATCAGAGAGCTGCCAGTAGCCAGTCAGTGGGAGCAGTTAGCTCTGATTATAAGGCTAGAGTAAAGTCACTCTCCAGGAAGGAAGGAATAAAGAACGCTTGTAATCATGAGGAAATATCGGTAAAACACAGCCTTTTACCTCAATCATTCCCTTCTCACCACCCCCTTGTTATTTTGACCAATCAGCCCATGATAGTGCGACAGTGTGAGAGCGTTTGGGACAAGTGAGTCGATTAAAGGCTTCCTCCAACTGAGCTGTGGTTGTGTTAGCAAAGCCGGCCCCGCGGAACAAATTGAACTCGTGTAAGGCTGAATACAGAGAAAGGAGTCGCTACCCGATTTCTTCTTGACAATTGCATTAGTCATTCTGCCCGAACCAATTTTGGAAGAAACAAAAACCCCCCTGAAGAGAACAGAGGGAACCGGAGGAATAACGGTGTAGAAGGAAGCGTGACTTTGAGTTATGATGCTGCGCTGAGAACGCAGTCAGTGTGTTTTCTCAGCTTAGTTTACTCATCCAGGCACGAGATACATTAACTGACTAACACGTGATTATTACATACATACAGTATGCATGTATGATGAGGCTGGTAATGTTCTATAATGTTCTTAATGTAATGTCCAATTTCTTCTTCTTCTTTCTTTCTGCCTGCTCCATCTGTTGCTCTCAGCATGTCCCTCCTGAAGACATAAAGCTTTGACAAAGGGTCACAGATATATTTATTTTATATGAATATATTTTACTTTTAAATAAGGCCCACTGGTTTCCTAAAGCAGCCGGGCACTGAAGTTTGTAGCTTATGTTAGTCAAAGAAGAGTGAATAGTGCATTTGTTGGGGATTATTTTCAGCAGTGGATTAATACACATTTGGTGCACATGGCAGAATGATGAACACAGCAATAAAAACAGTAAAATGAGGGGAAATAAAAAATTAAACTAGTCTGTAAAGATATGCAAAATAACAGTTATAGTTTTTATTCTTTTTATTAGATTTGTTGACAATAAGAAAAATACAGAATATCACCAGATGTGTCCTTTACGCTGTAAGGTTCAGTCTGTTTCTCGTGAAAAAACATTGAAAATACATTTTTAAGTTGAGTTAACATAGTTTTAAATTGTGATAATGTTTATGCTGGTTTATCTTTTGTGAGTTAAAAAATGGTCTTTGAATATGTAGGATCGCTAATTACTGTTTTCCATGACCTGAGCGCAATCAAGTGACACTTCCTGCTCAGGAAGTCAGTCAGTAAAAGGAACTTTACATCGTAATACAGTTTGCATCGTAACAGTGCATTATGGTAGGTGCCTGCTTTGTGCACAGGACCCACCATGACCCACACATTCACACTGATTCGTGGACACTGTGTTTCCTATGACCTTTCAGAGTCTGGCCTTATTTGACCACACGGGGGTGCTGCAATTAAAGTTCAGATTTAATTCATGAATTCAACACCATTTGTCCAGTTTACACTCAATATTTGCCAGATGGACCATGCTGGCCTTTTTGTTTGATCATTAATTAGAGTTCAAGCACAATAGATTCACTTTGTAACCACTTCACTGTACGCAGACACAAATATGTGAGAGGCCTCGTAGACCCAACGTAGTGTTTGTAATATTGAGAGTCAGTCAAAGTTATTTTACAAAACAGACAACAACAGACAGCCAACAGAATCAACTTAATAAGAGACATTTCTTTCTTTGTTTCTTTGTTTCTTTCTTTGTTTCTTTGTTTCTTTCTTTCTTTCTTTCTTTCTTTCTTTCTTTCTTTCTTTCTTTCTTTCTTTCTTTCTTTCTTTCTTTCTCTCTTTAAGTCAGAGCACCTTTTGCACTCCCTCTCATAATGCATGACAGATGCAGATCAGGCTCCACTCACTGATGGTTAGATCCCTTCAGTCCGCAGCCAATGACAGCCAATCCCCTCGCATCTCTCCCCTCGTCTCCCTGAACCTTTACAGCGGCGCTGCATCTGGTTTCAATGCACCCTGTCAGAAAACATTGCTCGCTAGGGCTAGCAAACCCATTTGTGAGAAAAAATATTTCGACGTTCAAAGGGTCGAGAGTGTTTTGGTGAGCAAACTAACCAGCCATGTCTCCACTGTCAACTTGTCATCTAGTAGAAAAGGGATCAATCATTTCCTGAGTAATTTAATGAGAATGAATGAAACCAGAAGTCATTTAGATTGTTTGATATAGTGAAGACGTTCATAGAGCCATTAAGTGTCAGAGTTACTAAATACTGGCACGATACTCCTCTGAATACATGTGTAAGTGTGTGTGTGTGTGTGTGTGATTGCTGAGGCCAGCAGTAGTATTGTAACAACCGGCTACAACTGCTGTTGTACCGGAGGGTTGGGTCAGCAGCGGGGAACCAAAATCCTCTTTTAATGAGTTCTCCAGGGGAACCAGAAACTGCGCACATAATGAAACACACAACAGTGCAAATACTGACAGCAGGCTGTGTGTGTGTGTGTGTGTGTGTGTAGCAGTTGTTTTAAAAGCCATTTTTCAGCTCAGTTCAGTCCCAGTTCAAACGGTTTAACTAAACCGATTTGAGTGGGCGAGAACGATCCTCAGAGAGACATATTGAGCAGGAAAGAACAAAGGATGGAAACCATTAGCTTCAAGGAGGTTTGATTAAGTTATACAACAAATTGAACGCTCAAAATGAGATATAACAATAATTTCCATTAGTGTACTAGATTGTGATTCAGGAGACATTTCTCTTTTCGATGGACAAAAGAATAAATTTGGATTTGGATGAAAAAAATAATCTCTTGAGCTGATGTTAAACATGAAAGCCACCCCGACATGATCTGATATGCTACAAGTTGAGAAAAGGTCTTACTCCATTCCAGCTCCAAGGCTGTAGACGTTAGCAGATCCTGACCTCTGACCTTTCAGTGCAGCAGAGCAAACAAAGAGAGAATTTTTGATTTAACCTTATTTGAGGCATCCAAAGTTGAAGCACCAAGTGTCAGTGCTTAAGATCGGGTCAGCTCGCCCAGAATAAACATTGATCTTATTGTAACATTGGGTTACTATCAGTTACATGTCAAAAAAATCAACAAGGAAATAAGATTTTGACGCTTTTTACATGCTGAGAGGTAGATGAGAACATTAGAAACACTCGTGCATGTCTGTAGGCTCAGGATGAAGCTAGAAGTGATTAACCTAGCTTAGCATAAACTCTGGAAGAAAGGGGGGAAACAGCCAGCCAGGCTTTGTTTAAATATGACAAAAGGTATCAAAATATAACTTCCAGTAAGTCTAAAGACCTTCACGCACTGGGGGCATTTTTTTCCTGTGGGGTTAATTTGCACATCAATCATTTTTTCGATACTCTCTTCAAAGACTTCTTTCATAAAAAAATGTGAATTTACCTCACAGAAAATGGGTGTTTGTGTTTGTTTTGATGCAACATTTGCAGGCGGGTAAGGTGCATTTTCGCGTTGTTTACTTGAAACGTCCACATTCACAAATATGGCGAGCTGTTTCCCCCTGCTTGCAGCTTTTATGCTAAGCTAGGCTAATTGCCTCAGGCTCTAGCTTCATAATTACAGTACAGATATGAGAGTGGTATCAATCTTCTGATCTAAATGTTGGCAAGAAAGTGAATAAGCAAATTTCGTCGGATTATTTGATTATTTTATATTTTTTTGATTCATCTGCTGTGGCTGAGCTTCTTTGTTGTCGTCTGTCTCTCCTCAGAGCCAGCCGGAGATGGAGTACTCCCTGCCCGAGCTTCAGGCCCCTCGATCCAACGTGGCGGACAAACCCTGGCCTCAGGTCCACTCTCACACCCAGAGACCCCATGGTGAAACATTTACACGCCACACACACCCACCGCACAAGCACGCATATATCAGTGTGTGTTGCTGCAATGTTGCCTCGTCTTGCAGGTGTGAGGGGGCACGGCGAGAGGGGAGCATCCAAAGCAGGCGGCAAAGGGAAGCACCCGGCCCAGCACGCGGACGACCCCACGGCTGAACACGACTTCCTCGGCTGCATGTCGAGGTGAGCTGGAGCTTATGAGTGACCGTGCTGTGGATTAAAGAGTCAAAGAAGGGGCCCTTTCCCCCGTAAACTGTCTCTATATTTCTACCCCTCTCTCGCCTCATCCCCGAACTCTTATCTCCTTCTTTTTGTGTTGGACTCTTTCGTTCTCCAGACGTTCAGGCCTTCCGCGGTGGATCTTGGCGGCCTGTCTCTTCCTGTCAATCATGGTCATGTTGTGGCTCAGCTGTGCCAGCCTTGTCACCGCACCGGAGCAGCACATCAAGACGCAGGTAAACACACGGAGGGGTAAACAAATACACATGTGAGGGGGGGGGGGGAGAATGAGTTGGTAAGTTTCACTCACAAATTCAAGGGTGATGCAGTGTACCTGAGGGGCTAAACTTCATTCATGCAGCCCAGATTCACTTAAAGCAACATTATAGAACTTTCTTACCTTGAAATACCAGATTCAAAATCATGTTGATGATACGGTGTCATGTAATAGAGTGAATGGTGTCTCTGTCTCAGCCACTCCGCCCCCCTATCACTTGTTTCTGCACTATGTGACTTCAGTGAGATGGTAGGATCACAGCGTTACACACATGTTTACTTCAACATACAAGTTTTCAACACATTACATTGTTATGATGTATGAGTTTTGTTTGTAGTTAACAGCTACATTACGTCTAACAAACTGTTACAGACCTGGGATTTGTATTTACGACAGTGTTGTCACACAAAATGCCAATTTTTTTGCATAATGTTGCTTTAAAAAGGCATTTTAAATTAAAACCCTGTCTTCACTGTAGCTGTCAGGACCAGTGTTGGGGTCGTTACTCCTAAACAAAAAAAAATTACAAGTAACTCATTACTCATATACTCATTACATTACTCCACAACATCGTCTGAGATGCACCGTCAGGTAATTGGCAGTAAAGAATATAACATGAAGCCTTATTAATGCCCGCGTATGAGCCCTATCATAAGAAGGACGTACACTCGGAGGACTCAGCTGGGTCACTCGCTCACAAAACTGTGGTTTCATAGTAGAGTAGTCCAGCTTATCTGACCGGTTTATCACTAAAGCGGTCTCTCAGATTGTCTGCTCCTCCTTGGAGTCAGCACAAGACCCGACCAGGCTGGAGAGCCTCTCCACGGGCGTTGTGTTGAATTTTTATGGAGAGGTCAGGAGTTTCCTGTCGAGTGCACATGAAAAGGCACGTGTAATGATTTTTTCCTTTTCGCCCATTGTGCACATAATTGAAGAGCTTATGTAACACAAGCAGCGGCGGACTTCAGGATGTTTGAGGGGCAAGGGGGACAAATAAAAAAGGGCACCCCATAACAGCAGGGGGGCACCTCACCACAATTTGTCCAGTGGAAGGGCAACCGAGAGGGCGCTTTGTCATGTTTTATCTGCCTTAGGGGCATCCAAGAGGACACCTGCCTGATGTTTTTCGAACATGGGTGCTCCTCCCATGGTTCCCAGCGAACACAAGTAACAACATCATTGTTTGATTAATGACTGTAATGTGATTACTGAATTCAGCAGCAATAACGTGTTACATTATTGCGTAAGTGTGATGTGATTACAGTAATGTGTTACTTTGCACCACATAAGCCCCAACACTGTTCTGTACGCACGTTTCGATGTGTCTGACTTAATTGTTTCTTGTGGCCAAATCTGAGTGTCGAAATCGGGACAAGATGGGGTGAAGTATTGTGAGTGAACCTGGTGGGTTTTTTTCATGTCTTTCTTCTTTTTGGTTCTTTTCAGCTGAGTATCAACGGCGATAAAGAGTTCCTGGATAATGCCCAGAAAGTCAACCCGTACCACCTGAGTCCTGTGATCGCTGTCACCGTGAAACAATCAGAGGAGAGTCAGGAGGCCGGGCCGCTGCCGGTGAAAGTTGACCTCAACAAAACCTGTGTTTAGAGGGGAGACCACGGGGATGAGCTGCTGTCTTGTTTCCCAGGGTAACCATGTCTGAAATCCTTGGCCCGGCGGTGAGAGGGGTGAAACAAACACATCACAGGGACTCGATCAGTCACCAGAAATTTTTTAAAACATATTTTTAAGAGCATGGCACCCTCCTGTTATCTCAAATTACCATACTGAAACATCCAGCTTGGTCCTGTTGGTCTGCTGGCACGTCATTAACTTGTACAGTCCACATTTCTCCAAGTCCGCCCTCAATATTTTTTTCCTTAACGATCAGCCTGCTCATTTCTCATTGATAATCAGTCAGCGCTCTTGTCTCTGAGCCACGCTGGAGAGGGCGAGAGCGAAAGAGGATGGATTACAGCTGAGAGCTCTCGTGTCGTATTTCATGTCAGGCGTGGACGAGAGAAGACAAACACTGAGATTCATTTTAGATTTAATTTTGCCTCGTTCTCGCGGGGAGTTTGGATTAATTGATGGGTTGCTGAGAGCGAGAGAAAAAGGCGTAAAAAGAGCAAGACAGAGAGAGAGAGAGAGAGAGAGAGAGGAGGGGAAGATGAATGGAAGGTGGTCTGTGAGCGCTGCAGGAAACAGATACTGCAGCTCACAGTTTATGATCTGTTTACACAATCAGCATTATGAGCTGTTTAGTAAAAAGTTGTGTCATAAAACGGTCCAGAGATTCAAAATCACGTTCTCCCCTCACAGTGGAAAACAAATCAAAGACGTGCTACTCACTCAAAAATCTGATACAGTGTCTTTTGTCACCTTTATTCCTCTGTGTGTTTGTGTGTGTTCGGATATGTACGTGTGTGTGTGTGTGTGTGTGTGTGTGTGTGTGTGTGTGTGTGTGTGACACTCTACAACAGCACACGTGCATTTATAGGGAACAAACTGACAGATTCAAAACTGGAACTGGATTGAAAACCGCAACGAAACCATTATTTATTTTCCGCTCTATTTATTCAGCATCATCGACACGAGTTAAATAGTGTTACTGAAGTGCCATGCACCGTTTATTCATCATACAAATGTAAAATACATCTTAACACAGATCTGAAAGAGACACACAGAGAAGACTGCACCTATTACTGTATTATTATTATTATTATTATAATTATGATATTATTGCTCTTATATCCCTCCGAGAGTTCTTAGCTGTTATATGTGCCATGTGCTTTCTAATAGCTGACTATTTTGTATGTCCTAGGAGCACACACTGAAGGATAACCTCTGTAACAATGTGTAATGCAAAAGCTTTTAACATAGACCCTTGTTATCGAGCAGAGTTGCACAGTCTTAGAGAAGATTTTTTTCCGTTTTCCTCTCAGTGCTTTCGATGTGCCGTAACGCTCTCTTTTCATCCAGGCTATGTAGACAATAAACCGTGCATGCAAGTGACGCTTCGATAGTTTATCCTAACCGCCCGCCATGCCAGCGATTGGCAAGCCTCCGCTGTAGACTTGTGATTTTTTGTGTTAACTATTTACTGTAAAACCTTGAATAGAATGTGTAACGATGAATGACAAGCGTCCTCACGATTTACACGAAGGACTCTCAATTAAAAAGCCATTCAATCAATATCTGTGCTGGTTCAAGCTGACGGTGTATCATGAGGAATATGATATGACTTTCAAACCGTATTGTTTCCTTTTTACTGGTCTGTTTATTTTCAATGAAATGATACTTACAACATGATGAAATAAAGTGTTTTCATTGTAAATAAATCACAGAGTTATGTGTGTTTCTTTATGTCACTTTATAGTAACCATGATTAATAAGCAAGAAGTATTTACTGAAGTTTAAGCGGGGAGGAAGGAAGTAAAGTTTTTGGGGTACTTGTACTTTTTCAAGTTTGTAATTTTACTCGTACTTTAGTATGTATTACACCATGTAATGTACTTAGTTACTTTTAAAATCATAATTGAGTACAATTTGACTTAATATCCAAACCTTTTATCTACATTTTTGGAACCATAAAAGACTATCTGATCACAAACGGGCCATGAAAACCTCGGCATTCGGACAAAAACACAAGATGGGAGTAATTTAGACTGAAGATTTGCAGGAACAGAAACCCCTTTGATTGAATGCCGCTATTGATAATGCATTAAACATCAATGGTTAAAAAGCAACTAATACTTTG
Organism: Lagodon rhomboides; assembly: GCA_039737535.1. NCBI lineage: Eukaryota > Metazoa > Chordata > Actinopteri > Spariformes > Sparidae > Lagodon > Lagodon rhomboides. The sequence continues at coordinate 12,023,128 of CM077789.1, read as the reverse complement.
AGTAGTGTTTCAGAAGAATGCACTTCACTCCTACTTGAGTACAGATCTTACAGTAATCTTTCCACCACAATTTACCATTTTTCAATGATGGTTATAATAAAATGTTTCCTTGTTTTAACTATACAGAAGAAAAAATTTATAAAACAGGATCCTGTGGAATAGATATTTCACATTATACATGGTAGCCAGAGAATTTGTGTGTGCGTGCGTGTGTGTGTTGCATCGGCGTGTGTTTAGTGTGAAACTTGCATGTTTGCTGAGAAAAAAGAAAAAAAAAGAAGAAGAAAACTAAAGAAGACAAAGAAAGGAATTGTTGCCAGAATAAGAGCAGGATGGATATCAAAGTGAACGCTGAAGAATTCAAAATACCCGACATTTAATAGTAACATGACCCAGCAGCGTCTCCTTTGTGTTAGAAAACTCTCAGTTCCAGACTGACAGGGACCCCGATGATGATGTTTTATCAATCCTTTATTCCGTCCGGGCTCAATTCCTCTTTTTATCTCTCAAGGTCAGACACAAAAATGTACTCAATAAGGTGGTTAATGTCTGCGGCGCTGCGAAGGAAACTCAGCAGGATCACTACAACATACAGTGAAATAACAAAGCAGAATCCATCCCGTCTGATTGTTCCCGTCCTTTACATCAACAGCTTCTGCCATCTGGTTCCCTCGTCAGATTCCCCACTATCTAAAACCCACAGATTCAAACATTCCTTTACATCCTCTGCCGTCTTCTTTCTCAACTCGAGGAGGAAAAGGAAGTTATTTGCATAATGTTTAAAATGTATTCATCCCACATAAACGCATGCATCTCGCTGCTGTAAGGGACACATGGGGTTTTTGATTGATAGATACACTTTTATGTGTAAAACCACTGGCTTTAATACGCTGCTATACTAACTTCCACTTGTCTGGGGTGGCACTCCACAAGAGTTTGTTCGCTGGCTGCTGGGATCAGAAAGCTCTGAGGCTCGCAGTCAGCAGTCTCGTTGGCCCCAAAGGTGTTGGTGGGGGGTTGAGGTCAGGGCTCTGAGCAGGCCAGTCGAGTTCTTCCACATGAAACTGAGACAAAACATTTCTTTATGGACCTCGCTTTTTGCACAGGGACATTAAAAGCAGATTGTCGTCTAAAACCCCACCGGGTGCAATAAGATTCCCATTCCCATATTTGCAAAAGCCCTTCTAAGTAGCCTTTATAGCTTTAAACACTGGTCAATAAACATTGTTCTGTTGTCATTTCCCTTGAGGACAGCTTGTTTAATCAGTAGCAGGATGACATTGATCAGGAAAATATCTCCGAGTTTGTTTTATTAGCTTATTCAGGTATTTGCAAATGTTTCCTTTCTGTGTTTGAATTTCCTCTCCAAAACTACACAGTGCACCTTTGAGGGCATGCCTCACACAAACCTCGACACACAGCCCCAAACCAAAGGTGCGTCCACATACTTTTGGCCATATAATATAGGTCATTCGGTTTCTTTTTTGTCTATCATTGTCCCAACGACTAATCTTAAATGTGTAATACAAGTTTCTGTCCACTTGGTGGCAGCATAGTTTCAGTATTTGTTAAACTACTGTGATAGAAACTTTTTTTTGCAGGCACTACTGCCTGAGACATTTATATAATTCTGAAGTCTGATGTGCCTTATTTAGAGTTCCCCTGACCTCAAGTGATTACTTTAATAATTAGACAAGTTTGTGCATCATTGAGGAGTGACTTTATTTTATTTCACCCCAATTTACGTCAGAAAGAGCAGGTTTTGTGTCCATAAACGACAGCAGCTCCAGAGTGTTTGCTGTTAATTCGGTTTTATTCGAAAAATAAATCATGCGTCGTCTACTCCGCACCCTCAGAAAGAGCTGAGGTGGGCCTAACTGCCGAGAAAAATAATGGGTGACATTTACTCACAGAGCACATTAAGCTGAAAGTTTTGTTTCTGAAGGGATGAAAAATGGTCACAAATAACTCAGACAGACGAGAGCTGCAGCGTCGAGTGAAGGTGAGTCTCTGCTGCTGGGACGACCGCTGAGGGAAATCTACAAGTTGGCACATGCGTTTTGGCTGAAAACACCCTCATCAGCTACACACACAATTTGCATGTTATCCTCTATCATTTGTACCATTTTCTCCAGACAGTGAGTTGTTGAGGTTGCTCAGGGCTCATTTGTTTGTCAGGAGAGCAGATTTCCTGCGAAGCGCACCACTATCATGCCCAGACATCGTTCCATCTGCACTTACCTGACACAGATTTAATTAGGTCATTCAGGTTCATTTAAAAGAGGCTCCTTCTCAGACGAGATCCGCTCGAGAAGAGAGAAGGGAGAGCGAGGGAAGGAAATCAGAAAACTGCTCCGGTTTCTTCTGTCATCGCATCAAAAAACAGACCAGATACAATGAATACATAATCAAACAGCACACGACGGGGGCAACACACCAGAGCTTCCAGTGCATGTGTCCAATTAGCATAACATGCTGGCTGGCTGTGTGAATGACAAGACAGACAGAGGGAAATATCAAAACATGCCTCCTTGTTGTCAGCTCTGACACATAATCAAAGAGAGGAAGATTCTCTACAAGCGGGTGTTACATTACGTTACACTGTGATGTTTTGGCAGGAGGAAAATTTAAAGTGCAGTGTGGAGCGTGCGCGCGTGTGTGTGTGTGTGTGGCTGCTGGTCAGGTCTGATACCCGCCATTAACCCTGGAGTGTGTGTGTGTGTGTGTGTGTGTGAGTTCAAACAAACTTTATAGAGCAAAATTTGGAAATGCGTCAATTCCTCAAGAGCTGTGTGGGCCTAAAGCTGCGTCTTTCCGTTTCACCCACCAACACAGGAAGTCCTACAGGCCGGAGCGTTGATTTTTCCTCCCATACATTCACACACTTTGGGTAAAGAGAGAAAAATTGCCCGCTGTAGTGCCACTTCACTAACTTGACCGGGCCGGCCTTCTCTCGCTCTGCCTGCATGTGAATGAGTCCGGCAGCAGCTGGGCCTCCATTGATATGTGTGTGAGGAAGGTGGGGAGGGTCTCCTCTGTGTGTCTCTCTGACTGATCTGTCGAGGTGTTGGTGGTGGTGGAGGAGGAGGAAGAGCTAAAAATGAAAAAAGAGTAGGAACGGATTGTACTGACACGTTGACTCATTGAATGCAAATGAGCCCTGTTGTCTCGCTCGTCCTCGGTCTCCCACTATCAGACTCTCTCTGTTGACGCAAGACAAACGGAGGTTTTATAGGCAGGACGACAAACACAAGTCACATGAGCTGATGTATGTGAGACGATGAGAGCTGTGTGCGGTTGACCATCAAGGAAATCTGGGTTTAAAGGTCCTGGTTATAATAAAAAGTTGATTTTTTTGAAGCTCATTCCGAACTTGTCCATCACTGACGCTTTGGGATGGCGCCCAACCCGTCCTACAATGATGGTTGGTTCCAGTAACTGGCAGACCTACAGTGTACATTAAGTACTGTAAATGCATTTAAAGAGTTGGGAGGGTCATTTTAAAAATGTATTCCAATAATTCAATAAAGCTACAAAATTACGTATCACAGTGAACTTGGGTTAAGTAAGTGTCACATACGAACAGGCATATGAGAGCAAATTGCTATGACAACCCCTTTAATGTCTCGAAGAACTTGAACAAATGTAGGCAGACAGATGTGCACTCGAGTCAACCTGAGTCACTGTTTTGATGACTCGCAACTCGACTTGACAGAAAATAAACGACTTGAGCCCCGACTACACTTGAGACTCTTGACTTCAGACACGATGACTCAAATGACTTGACTGTGTTCATTTTGTGTTTTCAGTTAACTTTTTTGGCTGGCTGGCTGTCAGTATTTCACTTGTTCAAAAGTGATGTGTAGGGAATATTTTTTTGATTAAGAAGAAACTAAGAAATAAACTAGAATGGCTCTCAGTAGAGCACAAACCTCTGCCGTGGCCCTACAGTCCCCTTTTGTACTCCCTCATAGGCACTAGCAACAGAAGTATGCCTGATTTTATTCATTGAGATCCATGCATTATTCCCTTAGAAAATAACGAAAATGTCGCACAATGCCCTATGTTAAAGAAAGTGACAGAAAAGTCCTGGATCAGTCACTTAATCCAGATCTACATGAAAAGTTAACAGGGTCTATTCTGGGCTGAGACCCATCCTCTGTCCAAGTTTCATGGAAATCAGTGAAGTATCTTTTGTGTAATCCTGTCTTCAAACCAACCGATCAACAAAGAAACAGACAAACGGACACGGGTGAAAGCATTTATTTCACTTAATATGAATAATTATAAAACTAAATGTGCAATGAACAGGTTAGATAAACTAACTAATAATGTTTTCATTAGACCTGCCTTAACTAAAGACTTGACTTGACTTGACTTGACTTGCCTATTGGATCGGATCAGTCCAAACTCTATCTCTAAACAGGGCTTCAACCATAATCTCACATATCAATACTGTCAACCAACACGAGCCCACTCAACGAAATGTTTGACCAGCCACCAAAACATGTTTATTTTCTCTGTATGATGATTTAAAATCTCTGTCAACACTTTCAGGAATATAATTGCGCTGGAGAAAACGATCATTTTCACACGTTGAAGCAAAATCACCAACTTCGTCTCATTTTTCCTCCCTCATCTCTCCTCATCTTCTCTCTTTTTCTCCCTCTGCCGAGCGTCATCTTTTTTTGCATCTTCTGGCTAATCGACCCCAAATAATTGCCACAAGCGCCTCGTTCAGCAGTGGGGTGCACACAAACACAGCACAGCCAGCAAAAACAAGGACCCCCGTCACTTTGGCTGTCACTCGCTCAATTGCCCACAGGGGGCGCTATGGATCCAGGTTTGAGAGTTGGTGGCCCCATTATTACAATTTAATGGTTTATGTGTGTGAAGAGGCAATGTTCCTCTCTCTCTCTCTCTCTCTCTCTCTCTCTCTCTCTCTCTCTCTCCCCTCCCTCCCAGCAGAAAGCTGTGTGCTACTCTTATCTAGCCAGACCTGCTGCAGGAGCCAACCTGCAGTGCATTAAACAAGCCACCACCACTGACACACACACACACACAAACAGGCGAATACACACAGAGAGGCATGTGTATATATATGTATGTGTGACTGTGGAAATGAACAGAATAATGAGAGAGGAGCGACAGTCAGAGACAGTTAAGGGAAAAAGATGGAGAGTTCATCAGGGGGATTGATTGGACGGTCTATTATAGTGTATATTTGTGAACAATTCATCTCAGAGAAGACGCACAGAGAAAATGATGAAATTCAATGTATCCGTGCTCTGTGTGTGTGCCGCGCGAGAAAGTGACCTGGAGAGGAGAAGTTTTAATAAAGAAGAAAGAGAAATGGTCCTCATGGAAATGTGTAAATTAGCCTTTCAAAAGATATTAATTAAATATGAAAGGTGCCACAGTTAAATGATATTTTAAGTAGATACAATGAGGTATATTGTCATCATGCTTTCTTTAAAGGAGGAATATGTTAGTTTAAACATAAATAAACCCAAAATGTAATTATCAACAGCATGTGATGGACCAACAGTTTTGTCATAAGGACGCAATATAAGTTAACATGCTAACCAGCTAGCCTTAGCGCCTCCTCCCCCAAAGCTCCTGTGGTAGCTGCGTAAAAACACCAACACTCCCCCGGTGCTCCGAACTCCCATTCTGTATCGCTAGCTGCACGGCTAACTGAGCTAACGAGCTAACAGCCGCTACAGTCAGCAACAGTTAGGTAATATGCTGCCTCCTATAGACTGAATCACAGTGTTTGTTTACGATGACCTTCAGGTAGAAAACTCCATCACGCATTAGCTCACAAACAGCTTAATTTTTGAATTGCGTTATTTCAAAGTGTGTACGTCTAATTAATCGAAAACACACGTTTGATGCTTTCATATCTCGTTAATAACAAAACTTTGACTAACGTTAGTTTTGGAGACCTGATTTAATTGTTAAAGAAATTAGTTTACCCAAAACCGGCTGCTAGTCTAAGATAGCAAAAATGCTAGCATCGCAATGTACATGAGGTAAACACACCAGACATGCCAAACAGGTTGTGTTAAACATGTTTAACTATATATCGACAGCAGAAAAAAAACAAGTTTGCTGATTTCACTCCACAATGCGAATCAACATGCCAGTTTCCTACCCGTTAGTGACTGTTGTCGTTACGTTTGATTTGTTTTTTAATTTGACATATTGCCCCTTTAAAGAAAAATGCCACACTTGATCTGATGGTTTTTTTTTTTTCTTTGTGCACATGGACAAATCACAGAGGTAGCCAGGTGTCAAACCTGTCAACTTCGCTGCCATCTGACTCATGCCAACTGTGTGTGACAAGTGTCAAAATGAATGTGATCCTGTGTCAGATCTGCTTTGACATGGTGAAAAGTTTGGTGGGTTGGTCTCCATCTCTGTCTGTCAGTCGCTTTGTTCCACACACACACACACACACACACACACACACGCACACACACGGTGAGAGAGAGAAAGAGGGAAACATCCACCACAGCGGACATGGTTGGAGCACTAACTTTATTTCAACACGACATCTGTCATAAAGCTGCAAACGAAGATTCAGCCAGAGCTTTAACATGTCAAATCAAGAGTCCGGGCACATTTCCTCCCTCTCTCTGTGTCTTTTACAGCCATGCACGTACACATGGGGAGACAGACATGTACATACAGCACGGATGCTACCCGGACTATTAAACTCCAAGCTGCCCGACACGCCACTCTCTCCAAACTAGGCGCACAGGCATGAGCGGCCGGTTTCAAGCTGCCCTCTCTGTGAATTGATTCTACTATGAGCCTACACGAATCTCTGCTCTCAGAGGCGGGGGTGGGCGATGGAAAACAGCGCGTCCAGTCCGGCTCAAAACATCACCGAATGTCACACAAGTAGAACCAAAAGTGTTGAAATGGTACCGTGATTGTGTTCGTTTCGCTGCATCTGAAGGAGGACACGTTTCAAGCGGGGTTCGTGGTATCTCCCGGATTCGGCCACCCCCGCGCCGCTCAATGGAACGGTCCACAATTTATTCCAGGGAAAGACTGACAGTTTTTTGGGTCATGAAGCAGCTGTTCAAGTCAGCGGCCGGTCCCCCCTCCGCTGGAATAAGAAATTAGTCCATTTTAAAGTAAATAACTAAAGCCTCTGGCCGATAAGAAGGAATTATAGAATGGTGTGCAGGCTCAATTTGACGGAGAGAGAGCCCCCAAAACAGTTAAATCCAATAAATATGATTTTCTTTCCACCCCTCCTCCGTCAAATTATTAAACACACTGGTGCTAAAGTTAGGCCAAGTTATTATCAACACAAGGGAAGATGGCTGTATAGCATTTAAGCAATTTACTCCCATTATAGAGGAATTACATTTGCAAGGTTGTGATAATAGCAGGCTGGTTTTAAAGTGAAATGCACACATAATGAGGTAAAATTAAAAACAAATTTCAGCCGTTTGAATGAAATTGTGGCGCCCTGAAGGTCATGCTTGTGTGAGGTTTAATTCCTAATTGTCAGAAGTGATTGCCAGAGTTACTGATCATGATACTGTTTTGTCATCACATCTCCATTTGTGTCAGCTATCGCTTCACTTAGCTGGAGTTTGACAGTAATTTGATGCATGACATGGCAGTGTTTGTATATTTCTATTAATTTAGGTTTTTATTAATTTTTCAATAATCAAGAGTCCCCAATCAACCTGCATTTCTGTGTATTTTGGGATGTTTTTGTATACCACGCAGACCTGGGGGAGAACATGCAAACTCCAGGCAAGAGGCCCCAGCTGGGATTTGAACCCAGGACCTTCTTTCCTGTATGAACTAGGCACAGCATAATAATGTCTTGTGACGTTTATCCTGTCCAGCAAAGCTGTGAATCACGATATTATCCCAATGATCATCAAAAATATTCATAAAACTTTCAAATAAAAACTAAAGTTGTGGTACCGGAATCACTTTAAACCTTACATTTTGCTGGGAGACAAAGAGTTTTATTGTATCACCGATAGCCTACCAAAGAATCTTAAATAATCAATCGTTAAGTCATAAGGTCTTCCAGTCCAATCTGTAGTATTTACACACATCTGATTTAACTCAATTAGGATCCTCAATTCAAAATAAATCAGGAAACCAATATCAGCAGGCTTGACAGCTTTTTTAAGTCATTCATGTGAGAATGACCACGATAATCCCAATAATGAAAAATTAGCCGCGATCAGCTTATTGTGTCGTTTATCACGATCTTGATTTAGATTTTTTATCGTCCGATCCCTATTGCAACCGCACGGCCCCGCCTGGTGTTTGTACATTTCTTAGATATTTTCTCTGCACTGTGGCTTATTAGACATCCTCACACAGAATTAATACATTCGTTGTACAAAACGGTAGTTAAGTCACTTATCTTTTTGACCTTTCACAGCAGGTGCCATGTAAGACTTTCTGTGTAATTAATTCCTTCTCGCTTTAAACAAATACCACCTAACACCTTGAATCTATTAGTTGAATGATTCCAGATTTTTGAAGGGCTGCACTTAGTGGCTATGAGTTTGCAGATTGTGCCAACATATAATTAAGTTTCATGAAGCCTAATGCACGCTGTATGAGATTAGCAATTTGTATCCTGAGATGGTTTTCATTTCATTTCTGTATGCGAGGGAATGTGTTGCAGCCTCCTCATTTTTTTCCGAAAATACTGCGAGTGGTTCATAAAGTTTTTCTGTGAGATAATGTCGAGATTTAAATTAAGTATAGGCCTGGTGTGTGTGTCATAGATTATGTTTTTTTTTATAAAATGTGAAGACCTATGCTGTAAAGACTGCTGAATCCTGCATCAGTGGAGCCGTTTAGTGGAGTGTTGAAAATGAAAAACATGACTCATTTTTAATCTCCGTTGAATTATTTTGACTAAAAACTCAAATTTACTTCCATTAAGCAAAACTGCTCTCATATGTAACTATTACTGTAATGAAAGCTATATTTACATCTTCAAATTAATGGACTCAATCGCTTCAGTAAATTGTGATAAACGGTAATTGAGTAAATTAACTTGAAGAATGATGCATAGGCTTACATAAGTGTGTACAACATATAGAACACAACAATAACACCAGCAGCAGCCATAGCCGTGCCTTTTATGTAAAATATGACCAGATGGTATATGATGTCCATGTGGGCAGATGTGAACTTGTAATCTGCATATCTTAAAGGAAATATACATTTCATTAGTGTCATCATCGTCTGTCTTGTGGCAAAAATGAGACCCTGAAATCAAACTCACTCTGCATGATAAAAAAAGCAAGTATCAGTTGAAAAATCAACTACTTTTCTTTGTTTATCTTTAATTAATCATGTAATAAAGTCTTGTGTATTGTGTGACACAGGCTTAATTGTGAAGGAGTCAGAGCTATTAAACTGGTTTGTATTTACACCGAACCCCATTCACGTTTCTCACTAATTCCTCCACATCATCCTGTTTCTAATTCCATTCATTTATCTTATCCATTCTTCCATTTCATCTTCTCCTCTTACCTCGTCCACCTGATCCATTTGTCTCTCTACTTCTACATGTTTCTCTCCCTCCGCAGCACTCTCCATCTGTTGGCCGTCCTCCATCTCTTCTTCCAGCTCCCCCACCACCCCACCCTCCCCACCCTCCCCACCCCTTCTCCTGTCTGCCCAGAGTCACCAGTCATCCACCAGCATGCATGCGTTCCTCCTCTGCTCATAATGGAGATCATATGTTGAAACCAGCTCTGAAACCCAACACTGGACGTCCACATCAAATAAAACCTGCTGTCAGCAGCGGGGCCTGGCTCTGCCAAGGGGAGTGAAACCATATCTGTGTCGGCCTCACCAACACGCCATAAAATGGAAGCCCGAAAGACCAACAGACAGACCACACCTCTCTGGGAGACATTCCATTACCCCCCTGCAAAAGTACAGTTGTTGTCACATATTGGTTGAGGTGCGTTCAAACCTCTGAGGTGAAGTTTTCTACCCTTTTTACCTGCAAAGGTTTGAAGCCGTCAGTCATTTTCGGAAAAAGATGCACAGCAGTGTGATTGGAAAGCCATTTGTGAAAGTGCATGAAGATTCAGGGCTCGTCATTTTAAAAACACTGTCTCCGCGGTTACGTCATCATTGTGGCATCCTCAGAAGTCATCTGATACTCTTGTTCATTGCATTACCTTCCTTCTTTGTCTGAATACATGGACTTTCTGTGCTGCACAGGGTAAAGTTGCTTAGCCTGGTGCGTCGAGTTGACTTGTGAAATGTGCTCATTTTCTGCCAGCGAACGGAGCAACGCTGATTACAACTGGGCACCGAACATCGATGATTTGACTTTGAGCATTGCTGGACTATCAAGGTGCATTGGACTGTGAAAATAATGTCAATACCTATAGGCTGATTTCTAGAGTTAGTGACCACCCGATCCAATATCGGTATCTGGTGCCAGTACTGACGTAATTCACTCATCGGATTGATTTACTTATCGGAGGTCACCAATCCAGATTCCATAGTCTGATGAATCTATTAACTGATTTCTGCAAACCACAGATACGTCCAAGTGTGAAACTATACCAAACACCAAATACCATTTATGGGAAGTCAGGCCATCTCCAACTGTGTTTGTGGCAACAAAACCAGGTGTTTTTAAAGAGACCTCAGGACAGGTGTTTTAATCTAAACCATGATGTTTTTCTAACCCCCAACCAAGTGCTTTTTTTGCCTAAACCTAACCAAATCATCAGCACACTGTCGTGACAAGAGAGAAATAGAAAATTGGACCTAAAGAAATGTAAAGTTGCAACATTAGGCAGCGTAAAGCTTGACAGTGCTTTATGTTTACGGTGATTTTGCAGAAACGATTCGGTTTCTATTTGAGACAAAAAGGGGTGCTCACCTTAAGAAGTCGAAAACAGTATACTTATGAATGCATATGATCTGCCAAAAATCAGTGTTTCAGTGATCCTCCTGGGACTTCTTGTGTGGTGTTACACACATGTGTCCCGTGGCCCACCACCCACCGTATACCGCTGAGGCAGCATCATCACCATTTCTCAGCAGATATGACTGAGATTGAATTGCCCTTCCAGTCCCCATGTCTGAGCAGCAGAGATAGAGATCCAGCATAAGAGCCAGAAGATGGATGGAGCATTGGCGGCGATGGTACTGCTGTTGGGGGAAGGTGGAAGCCGGAGTGTCCTGTTGTTCGTCAAGTAGCTGAGAGATCAGATGCTATCGGGCCAGGAAGTGTCTGCTCTGCCCCGCTCCATTCTGCTGCACACAGCGGCTAGTTTACGTAAAGGATAAACAGTGACCCCGGGGTTGTAATCCACTAACAGGCCGAGCAGGAGCTGTGTGGATTACTGGAGGCTAACTGCAGCCTCTCCACTTGTTTTACACCTCAAGAGGATCCTAATTGAGCTAAATCTTATTATTTATGGCTGGCTATGGAGACGGTAATCAGAGAGGCTGGTGTGTCTTTAAACAGATCAGTCCGGAGCTGCGTCTGTTAATGCCAGCCTGTGCGCATGTGCCCAGCACACACACACACACACACACACACACACACACACACACACACACATATACAGATTCAGTTTCCAGGTTGCTCTCATGAGAAGACTTAGCAGTGGGAGGGGAAATGTTCGGTGGTCATTAGAGGCTCCAGTACGCTCATCATCACATGTGAGCGTGTGTGTTTGTGTGCGCATGAGAAATAGCAAAGGAAATCAGACGAAGGTATTTTTGCTGTAGACAAAACGGATCCGGAGAAAACGGACATCACTGTCACTTGACGATGACAGATTTAATATTTTCATAAAACAATAGCTAACGAGATATTTTCCACTCCTTTTATTCGCTCTGATTTAATGAATCCAGCTGATGTAGATCCAGAATATTCATTTTAAGCAGCTACCTAGACCAGCAATTTCCCGTGTTATTAAAAGGCAGGGATCGCTGATATGAAGATATGAAGTTTCATAGCTGGCTGATATGAGAATTATGAATGGCGACAGAGGGCAAGAGCTGACCCCGTGTGGAGCCATGGCGCTGAGGGGTCTGCAGCTCCATCGCCAGACAATAGGGAAGAGAAACTCTAAGAACAGTTCATATAAATGTCACGCTTTTCTAGACTGCTAATAAAACAAGTACAGGGCTCACAATAAAAGCTGAGAATGAGAGAAATTAAGAAAAGGAAAGACAGAAGAGGAGGAGAAGAGGAGTTTGTTAATATATTTCAGACAAAAGGGGGAAAAAAAAAGATATCAGACCGGATGGCGTTGGAGAGATTTTGCAGAGATTCTGAGATGGTTCGGATGAGGTGATGTGGAGCAGAGTGAGGGAGAGAGAAAGAAAAAGAAAGCAGATTGACGGCGGTTTGGGGAGTTTAGAAACCTCTCAACCATATGCATTTCTATGTCTGCAATATACATGCAAATGGCGGCATGCATGAGCGATAGAAAAGCAAGGAGAAGAGATGGTTTTTCTTTTTTTTCAGAGGCACATTACCCTGAACGATGCCAAGCTCCAGCCTACCTCCACCCGTCAACACAAAAGACAGCTGCCGACGACACTGGGCATTTAACTCTTAAAGTTGGTATTTTTTCCTCGTCAATCTCCCATCTCTGAAAAATCCCAATCTGTATTCATGACTGCAGGTGAAGTCATGGCTTTTGTTCAAAGAGTTATTTTAACAGACAATTAGATTTATTTTGTCAACACACAGACTGAGAAAGGAACAGAGATAAAAGAAGATTTAGAGTCGGGGAGAGACGGTAAAACAGAGAGGCAGACGGACAGATCTCGGTGCCTGTAGGAAGGGGGACCTGGCTTTGATTTTGGCACCTAGCTCATACAGCTACAAAGGAGCTCCGACGCAGACATGGAAAACCCAGGGAGACATAAAGGGCCCCCAAAGAAGGGTTTCTGTTTTTAAGGTGCCGATCGGGCCTCTGAGTGGCTGACTGTCTGGAGCAGATGTTTTACTGCGACACATGAATGCTTGAGAGGACGTTTTACTGTCCATTTTACATCGATGTACTTGGCCAGAAACGGGAGAAATACAATATGTCAGTATGTGTATGTGTGTGCTCTTGTAATTCAATCTCTGTAGGGACCTGTTTGAGTTTAGAGTCTGGGAGGAGATTTTTTTGGGAAAGCGAGGCATTTTGGCCTTTCTTCACCCCTTAAAAGATATTAAATGTAGAAAGTCTGCATTATATATTTTTCATATATTTTGTTGAGTTGTACTTACATTATCTCAAATGTTTCCAACAATGTCCAAACCCAGAGAAATCCTCAAGGTTCAAGGAAACATTGAGTTTCATTTGGTCACCTGTTGCTGCCTCCGGGATAGGGAGGTCAGCGAACGAGACTGAACTTAGAGCGAACACAACTTTAAAACATCACCTCAGCTGTGAACTTTGAGTCAGATTTTCGTCAGTAGTGATTTAATGGTGTATTAAACGAGCCGATCATTTGTGTTGTGTCTGTACTCGCTGTATATCAGACACAACAGCAGACAGCAATGACTTTGGTTTGCTCTCTTATTTTTCCCTTCTCCTCTCTCTAAGGTTACATGTCACCTCTGCTGCAGTCAGGTTGATAAACAGGGGTAATTCATAGGTAGGTCATTCATTTTTTTTTTTTATCCCGAAAGTTTAAAAGTAATCTCTCAGATATCCTCCTATTGTAGCGTTAAATGGATCATTGTAAATTGAGACTAGGTTTTAAGGTAAGATTAGGATTAGGTTTAGATTAAAGTTAGTGTGAGGGTTGGGGTATGCTAATCACGTCAAGGACTCCACAATACATTGGCCTTAAAAAAGTATTCACCTCTTTTTTTCCCCATTTATTGCTTTCATAAATGGAATCATGATCAATACACACAAAATACACACAAAACAATGTACAAAACAAAACTCTTCAGTGTCAAAGGGAAAACAGATTTCTAAAAAGTAATGTCAATTAATTAAAAATATGTAATGTAAAATAAGTGATTCCAGAAGTATTCACCCTTTAAGTCAGTATGTAGTAGATTCACCTTTGACCACAATCACAGCACTAAGTCTGTGTGGATAGGTCTCAATCTGGCTTGCACATCTGGACACTGCAATTTCACTCCATTCTTCTTTACAAAACTGCCCAAACTCTGTCAGGTTGCACAGGGATTGGGCGTGAACAGCCCTTTTCAAGTCTAGCCACAAATTCCATATTGGATTGATGTCTGGGCTTTGACACTGCCACTCCAGAACATTGACCTTGTTGTATTTAAACCATTTCTATGTAGCTTTCACTGTGCGCATCGAGTCATTGTCTTGTTGGAAAATAAATATTCTCCCAAGTTGTAGCTCTCTTGCAGACTGAATCTAGTTGTCCTCCACGATTTCCCCAAATCTTGCTGCATTTATTTTACCCTCTACCTTTACAAACGTTCCAGGGCCTGCCGCCAGGAAGCACCCCCACAGCATGATGCTGCCATGCTTCATGGTGGGGATGGTGAGTTTGTGGTGATGTGCAGTGTTTGGTGTTTCTCCCACATGCCTTTGGTTGAACTTTCTTCAACATTGGCTTTCTCTTTGCCACTCTCCCATAAAGCTTTGACTGGAGAAGAACCCAGGCAGCAGAGTCCCTCCCATCTCAGCTGCTGAAGCTTTAAACTCCTTCAGAGTAGTCATAGGTGTCTTGGTGGCCTCCCTTGCTAGTCCCCCTCTTGCACAGTCACTCAATTTGTGAGGACGGTGTGCTCTAGGCAGATTTACCATATGTGCCATATTCCTTTCATTTCTTAATGATAGATTTAACTGAACTCCTGGGGAAAAAAACATTACTTGGAAATGTTTTTGTATCCGTCCCCTGACTTATACTTTTCAATAACCTTTTCAAGGAGTTGCCATGCAATGTAATGTGGTGTAATTGTAGCCAGGAATACTGATGAACCAGTGACTGGACCTTCAGACACAGGTGTCTTTATAGTACAACCACTTGAGACACATTCACTGCACTCAGGTGATCCTAGTTTCACTAATTGTGAGACTGCTAGCACCAACTGGCTGATCCTCTGTTGAAATTGGTCAGTCACTTTAAAGGCGGTGAATACTTATGCAATCACCTATTTTATATCATATATTTTTAATTAATTGATATTACTTTATAGAAATTTTTTTTCACTTTGACATTAAAGATTTCTTGCAAATTCTTTGTCAAGAAAGCCAAATTATAATGACCATGACTGCATTTATAAAAGCAATAAAAGGGAAAACATCCAAGGGGTGAATAGATACACATTAGACAAACCCCTAATTTCAGAAGTTAGGGCTATCAATATTATCAGTTTTGTGCAGGTTCCCCTTGTGCAGCTCAAACAGCTCTGACTGGTCAAGGCATGGTCATTAGACCTCTGGGGGTGTTCATTTGTAGCAGATCCTTTGGTTCCTGTATGTTCGGGGGTGGGGCCCCCATAGATTGGACTTGTTCCAGCACGTCTCACATCTGCTCAATCGGTTGGGATCTGGGGAATTTGGAGGCTCGTTTGACGCCTTGGGCTGTTTGTTGTGTTCCTCAAGTCGCTCCTGAGCAGTTTTTGTGGTGTGCTACGCCGTGTTGTCCTGCTGGGGGTCCACTGCCATCAGGGAGTGCCATTGCCATTCAGAGGTGTTCTTGGTCCACAAAGGTGTTTGGATGGGTGGTGTGTGTCAAGTGGCATCCACATGAATGCCAGGACCCAAGGTTTCCCCACAGGACATTGAAACAAGATGATCATTGTGGTGGTTTTAATGTTGTGGCTGATCAGTGCAATTTGCAATCAATCAAAACGCCCACCTTCATTTCTTTTCTTGTTTTTCCAACTGCCAAAATTGTGATAAAAGTTAAAATACTGTATTCCTCCTTTTGCTGGGGACCCCGACAGCCCACTCAAGGAACCCAGTTGGAAAACCACTTTCATCTCATTAAGGGTCCTCACAAGTATCGCAGTACAAACATATGAGATTCGTGTCCACTTTGGCACCTGTTATTTTGCCAGTACAGTGAACAGAACCCATTCAGTGAGCACTGAGCCTGTGTTTTGACACAACCTGATGTATGCAAGGCATTCATCTTCACACACATCATTTATCAAATGTTGAGTGGGCTTTGATTTGTTTGTGTGCTAAATGAACGGCGATATTTAGCCACACTAGTGGTGTTGGGCTTTAACCCTGTATAGTGAGGATAATGTGTATGGATCAGGATCTTCATTGACTGATTTTTTTAAAATGCCTAAACAAACTAAATAAACAAACCATCTTTGTTTTCATCACTGAATAAGCTGAATAAACAAACTGACCTTAAAGGACAACATTTAATATTGTTTTACTTTATATGTGGTGGACCCTGCCACTTTTCTAGCTTCAAACAGTGTTCTGGGGACATCATTTTCCTCTGAGAACAGCTTGTTATTCAGTTATGGAAAAATATTTCTGAGTGGTGCAGAAGTAGAATTGACCACCTGTCAAATTCATACTAAAAAACAAACAGAGCAGCATATCACCAGAATACCTGCTAACTGTAGCTGCTGTTAGCTAGTTAGCTTGTTTAGCTGTGCATCTAGTGGTCCAGACTGGGAGCTTGCAGCACCAGGGTGGTGTTTGTAAGTACGCAACTAGCACAAGAGCTTTGGACCGGGATTGGCCAGGGTGAGCTGGTTAGCATGAAACACAATTCACAGATGTCATAACGTCAAGACTGTTATTTCTTCACATTCTGTTGATAATTTTAGTTAATTTTTGAATGTTTTCAATTAAAATTATTACATATTGCACCTTTAAAACAGTCATCTTTTAAATATGTTTTTCAAGCTAAACCACTATTTTGTATACCACTTTCCTAGTGGCGTAATGTAGAATATTTTTTCTAATGAGTCATCTTAATCTCATAAATAATGTAAATAGTGTTTAGTGCTGTCTTTTTTACCATCACACATACAAAGAGATTTGAAAAAGATGGCTAGACAAATGTTATTTGTCAGCACTTGATGGCATGGCAACACACAGCACAGCTCTACACTGTGTGTGTGTTTGGTTGCGAGTCAGTGTGCGACATGGCTGTGTACAGTAGTGTGTGAGCGTGGCTTCATAAACACAGAGGTGTTAGAGCAGGAGTTTAAGAGGGTGGAGAGGTGTGGAAGAAGGGGAGCCAGTGTAAATGTTTGTCCGAGAGTGGGAGCTGTAAAAGCATTAATGTATGTCGCACTGTTTGTTTTAAGACCAAAAGGCACACGTACAAAAAGTGTGTGTGTGTGTGCATGTGTGCGTGTGTGCGTGTGTGTGTGTCTGTGTGTGTGCCTCCTGAAAGGGTATCAACGGCTCTTCTGATTGTATCTCTGTGAGTGAGCGTCTGATTTTTTTTTATACGTGGTAACATGCATGTTCTGTTATCTGCATTGCTACATAATGTTGTGCTGCACCCAGCAGAGAGATTTATTGTTTCTCTTTGTGTGTGTGTGTGTGTGTGTGTGTGTGTGTACATGCATGTGTGTATGCATGTATGTGTGCGCAGGTCATTGTGAGAGGAGCTGGCAGCAGTCTCCTCTCTCCTCTTCTCTCCTGCAGTAATCACTAAGAGTGGAGGCCTTCTCTACCTCTCCCCGCCTGTGGTTTGTTCACATACCGTCTCAGCCGAGCGGGTAGGAATGTGTGTGTGTGTGTGTGTGTGTGTGTGTGTTCTGGTGTGTCATACCGATTGTGTGCACGGTAATGTGTGCCTGCGCTTGTGTGTGTGTGTGTGTGTGTGTGTGTGTGAGAGAGAGAGAGAGAGAGCGTAAGAGAGAGAGATTTAGTGTGTTTGTGTGTAAGAATAGGGGGTGGGGGTTGAAGAGGCCCTGTAAGGGAGAAGACAGAAAACCTGAAGGTAGTTAGTTGGCCTTTTCCCTGCAGGAAACAGCGCATGATACTCATGAATACGAGCCAGCCCTATTGTGAAGTCTGTGCACATCATATAGATACGATAAACATTTAATCAAACTGCACTGAATGTCAGCTGAATGTCAGGTTAATATTATAATTGGGGGGAAAAGAAGAAAAATATCGAATATGGATACACATATTTTCCATCGATACGTTCGTGTGTCGTATGAGAAGAAATCCAGCTGGAGGAGTGTTGTCTGTTTTGGCTTCGTTCACCAAAAAGTGAGGCAGACACACACACACATGCCTGTGAGCGGTGTTGTTTTGCAGTCAGATGCGGGCAGAAGAGGACACAGGGAAGCATTAAAACACCACTGTTTATGCCTTTTCCCAGACTGTCTGAGGACTTGGTGAGCCTCTCTGCTGGTTCCCAGAAACACACACACACACACGTACACACACACACACACATGCACGCACAGAAACATGCATGCGTTTCGCTCTAGATCTGTCATGTCACACACATCCAAACGCACATCTCTGTCTCTCTTTTGGTCATGCACACACACACACACACTCCTACTATCAGGTTCATTAATGAATTGCGGCTCGTGAACAAGGTACAGCGCAGGGTTTATATTACACGGGCTTGGCATGATCCCTCAGCTGATATAATCACAACGTGATGAGAGGTTGTGATGACACATGAACAGGGAACATTTGGTGCCTCTCCAGAATATGTCACTGTTACGATAACCCACTTACGACGATGTTATGATGACTTTGCAGTCAATGCAAAAATGCCTCGCATGTTTTGGTTCCTTTTCTGTTATATTCTCTTTTGCATCTTATTCAAAATGTGACCTAGTTACCTGAAAATATTCAGCTTAGCTTGATCTTATGAGTCACACGTGAACCTGTCATGCTAATTTATTGTAAAACAAGTAACAGTAAAAACGTTGGCTGCAGTCTGTGATGTTATCAAGACGTCCAGGGGCTGGACCATCACCTGTGACACGTCCAACTGTGACTAGATGGGTGGAAACACTCAAACTAATTGTTTTCATTGGCTATCGCCCCCTTTAAAAACTGGTGAATCATCATCGTGCTGACCGCTGCAAAGCCCCAACCAGACAGCACAGAATCACAAGGTCGTGATCAATGTGTATTTTCAGTGAGTAAGAAGAAGTGGGAATTTAGTTTCTGGTAATATATCAAAAACAAGCAGTGTTTAACTAGAACTACTCAAACAGTAATAAAGAGGTGAAGTCATGCCCTTTCTGGTGGAGCACCACAGGAACTTATTTCAGGAAAATTTGAGCAGTTGTGAATGGTGATGGACAAGTTATTTTGTGATCCTGTTTGAATTGTGTCTTGAATATGATGTTTGTCAATGTAATAGATCATTTTTCAATTCAAGAAAGCCACAGTTTGTCGTAAAACTGTTGAAGCATAAGACTGCAAAAAAAAACGTACTTAAAAAAAGACCACAGACCAACAGTTGCTGGTTTTGACTGTTAGCTAGCCGCTCTCCTTTCACATAACTGTAGTTGTCAGTATATCCAGACTTGTGATTTTCATCTTTTAATAATTTTTCCGTGCTGAATGTTGGTGTTGTTGACGATGCAGTTCACTAAGCAGTTTTACACAAAACGTAGGCCCCAATACATGACAACTGTTTTGCTAAAAATTGAAAGTTTCCTTTTTGCATTTTTAAAAAGTTCCACGTTCATTTAATGACATTGTGAAAAACGCTTTTCTTCTACAGAGCAGTGATGAGGCGTTGAAGGGGCGCTGATAAACTCAGGAGCTTGATTATCCACCATTAGCGCATGGCTATTGCCAGTTTATATAACAATGGTAAGGGTGGCGTTTTCAAAATATTACACTCTGGTACCGGGTTTCTAAAGTTTCAGTCTTCAGGCCCCCAAAATGCTGTTGTCATGAGAATGATAACAAAGAGGAAACAAAAGTTTACAGTTTAAATGGAAAAACCATTGTCATGTAAACAGACCATTAATGATATTCTACTTTCTCCACGACAAACTGCAAATCTCTTGGTTCGGAAAATTATCTTTAAAACTGGCAAATATCATTTCAAATTTAAATTCAAACAATCAAGTAAAATGATTTGTCTCTCTCCGTTGACCAATTGACAAACTTTCTCTGAAACAAGTCGGACGTCTCCTCCAGTTTGCACACTGTTAAAAAGTGTGGACACCTGTCAGTGTCAGCTGTGAAAATTTACTTTGAATTGTTTGAATATGCAGCTTCCGTTTTTTTTTTCAAACTGGTAAGTGAAATCTCAATATTGAAGTTGCTGCTGCTGTGACTGGCCCTTACTCTGAAGTGTGGTCACATCCAGTTTGGATGAGCTACACACAAATAACGTTCGTATTTAACAAAAATATCTGCACGCTGTCTCCTTAATGGGATACATTTACAGCAGATTTCACGCGGCGTCATTAAGCTGTCAATGGACAAACTCCTGAGATGTTGATAACATGGCCGATTTGCATATTTTCCCGCCATGTTCCAGCCGCCTTGAGCAGGAGTTGAACGCACTCGCACGTGTTTAGGTTGGATTCAAAGATTTACATATTTAAATGAGCATTAGTGTCACATTGTCTGTGGTTTAGTTTCGATGAGAAAGGAGAAGATCACCGACTCTCTTGTACAATACGAACGCAACGACGATCCAGCTGAACAGCAGCAGCAGCAGCGCTCGCTACCCAAGTGGGGTGACAGCAGGTCAACTGGAGCGTAATGTCAGATGTATAATTCAGTGTAAAGCATGGCAGGAGCATCGGGCGAGAGCCGTAGACAATGAAGAGCGAACAGAAACAGGCTGAATAATCAAAAATATATACTGTTTACATTTAAGGACTTGACCAGCTGACTTCGCTACGCTCCACCGCAGTTGGCATCCTTTTCATGTGTAGACATCTAGCTAATAGAAACTTACGCAACCATATTTCTATTGTTCGTCCTAGTTTCTCTGGTTAATGATTACAGGACTACCTGAACGAAGCTGTTTGTGACCCACCCTGACCTCCCCGACCCGCCCCGCTGCCACACACACAAACACACACGAGTGTTGTATCTGTCGGTGGAAAGGACAGTACAATATGCTCCCGTCCCCTCTGTGCCTCTCTTTGAGCTCATCCTAAGCCACCGCCCAGTCTAATTCCAGCCTGCATCTCAGCGCCTGGAAAAAAAAAAAAGGAAAACACAGTCATAAACACGCCAGATTAGGTCAGAGTTGGTTTCATAACCACTCCATGACCTCTTTACTCTCCCCCTCTTTTTCTTTCTCTTTCTCTCTCTCTCTCTCTCTCTCTTTTCTGCACTTTTCTGTCCTCTCCTTCTCATCTCGCTGCTCTCCACGTTCTGCAGACCAATCTGTCCTCTATTTGGCTTCGCTCTCTTTTCCAATCTTCCCTATCCCCCGCTCTCTTTTTATGTGCTCTATCTTCACACTCTTTCGCTCACTTTATAAGGTCCCGCTGTACCTCTAAACTTCACAAGTCCCGCGCTCCTTGTATTTCCCTTTCCCTTCTTCCTCTTCTCTGTCCTCTCTCTTTCTTTTTTTCTTCACCCCGCTCGCAT
Source organism: Lagodon rhomboides (assembly GCA_039737535.1). NCBI lineage: Eukaryota > Metazoa > Chordata > Actinopteri > Spariformes > Sparidae > Lagodon > Lagodon rhomboides. The sequence continues at coordinate 12,001,616 of CM077789.1, read as the reverse complement.
TTAATTTATTTTCCATTTTCTTTGCTACGGCCATCTTAGTCACCAACTTTCATGTCTCAACATGGGAAAAAGACTTTTGACAGCGGCATCTAAATCACTTACTGTAAAAACAGAGTCACCGCGACGTCACCCGTAGGTTTCTAAGGAGCCAGAACGAAGCTCAACGTGGGTGGTGCCGGCCACCGTCATAATGGCAGTGCCTGACTTTGCCTCCTTTAACTCCTAGCTTATTAAAAATGTGAAAAAGGTGGAGCGTGGGTGGACCGAGCTGGAAGCTACCAAGCTAGCTACAGTAAAGCGAACAAGCTGTCTGTGAACACACATAAATATTAGTGAATATTGTCACCTGAATTTCATCACAGGTTTATTTACCCCAAACAGACAGAATACCTTTCTGAACATTTACCTCGCTGAGCTGCAAGACAGCAAGCAACAACCAGCACCGAGGGAGTGTGTGTGTCTGTGTTTATGTTTGCTTGTGTCTTGTCCTGCAGCGTCTTTTCTTTTCCCCGTCTCTTCTCTGCTCGTTCATAAAGTAAACTAAGTTTCCCTTCCAAGTTTATCAAACAAACTCTGTGCTCCCCTGGATTCCTGTTGTTTATTCCTCCAGAAGCTCTTGGCTCTACCCACGGCTGCCTCCTCCAGAGCTCGCTGGCTCCAGCAGCTGTCTGCCGGCGCCTGAAGGCTCGCTCATTAATCCAAAACACCTGTGTCTGTCCCTCTGCTCCAGTATGTTAGTCCAATTAACCGCACAGAATGAAATAGTATTTGTCAGATATTTACATTAAAAAAATCCTTCGTAAGGCATCAACACCACAAGCACGGCCGACAGAGTCAAGATCAGGGACTAGAAATATCTGAGGCCTTTTCTGAATCAGCTTGTGACCGACCCCCATACTTTTTTATGTATAACTTCTTTACTCAGCTAAAACAAAAAATATCTATGCGGAAAAGTTGTTCCAACCTTGCAATGAAGCGTTTAGTTTCTTTTCCTTTTCTTGCTTTCATTCATATTTTCACATATTTAAACGCTCTTAAAAGTTGTAGATGACTGGAACCAACCTAAAGAAGGAACATTTCACCAGTCCATCACACGATATGATGGTTTATTTCCCCACAAAAATAAAAACTCTCCATATTAATACTTAAGCCCCCTCCAATCAAAATACATGTGTAATTCCAGGCTCACATGATGCTCAGAAGGAACCAAACCGACCGACCTGGTGAACCGGCCAACTTATTTTTTCCCACCGAGTTTCACTGTGAAGGAATGAGAGATAAAACCACAGGAATAAAACCGTACAGTGCAGCCTAAGCTTGGATAAGACGGGTCAGATAATCTATATCTGGGCCCAAGGACAGCATGTACAGTATCACCACTCTCCCAAGAGAATATTAAAATACACTCTGATGTCCCCTATTTGATTTATTTCATGTGTATTTTTGTAGCACTTGAACGAGGATGAGCAACACAGTGAAGCATGTCTGCAATGTGCAGCGTAAATTTCATGTTATCATGAGTATGTGTGGAATCCCGACCATCGGAATGAAAACAAGTTGCATCACACAAGATGACTCTGCTCGTGGAATAAACGTATTTGGGAATTCTCACGTCTATGTTTTGTAGAGCACAAACTCTGCTCTAGGTATGGATCCTGAATGATTTATTGGCCATGAAGTTCATTGATCACAGCTCTTCAGAAAAACATGTAATCCAACTCGGAGTTTAAAAAATCCAACAGCGTGGCTGCCGGGCACGTTTGTGGCCAAATATTCTGTAATCTGTTGTGGTAATTTAATTAGTCAAGAAAGAATGTGATTAATCAAATCAATTAGATTGCACTATGAAAACATAAATCATGTTTCCCCAGTCTCATTATCAACCTCAGGGTGGACGTGTCAGTATGTGTGTGTGTGTGTGTGTGTGTGTGTGTGTGTGTGTGCGCAAACATGTGTGCGTGTCCAAGTGTGAAAGTGAGAAAATGTGGGTCTATCCTTCAGCAGCAACCATTTTATCTACAGAGGGTATCCGTCTGTGTGTGTGTGTGTGTGTGTGTGTGTGTGTGTGTGTGTGTGTGTGTGTGTGTGTGTGTGTGCATGTTGGCGTGTACATCTAGTGTACACTAGAGAGTAGCTGGAGAGGAGAAAGAGAGGGATAAGCATTTGCAGGCTGCAATTATGGGTAATTTTCCAACAGCAGCAAAATTAAAGCTCCCCAAAACAAAACAAAGAGGGCAAATTTACTCCCTGGACGAGTCTGTCACTGAGGCACACAACAGAGAGACACAGAGAGAGAGAGACAGAAAGAGAGAGAGATTACTGCTGTACTTACAACGCTTTAGGCAGCATCTGTTTTACAAATATTGACAAGTGATGTCCGTCATGTTGTCGAGTCGGTCTGGTTCACTCGGGGACTCGGGCAGCTACCTCATCGCTTTCCTTCGGGGCCTTGACAGGGAGGAATGTTACTTGGTTGCTATGGCGTCAGCCATAATGCAGCGTGCCACATTAATCCGACCACACAAGCCCTTTATGCTCATGGTTGTATGTTGAATGTGTATCCCGATTAAACCCGTGACCTCGTGTACACTGTGATTGTGTACGTGCTAGCTCCTTTTTTTCCAAATCCTGTTGATTTTGTGTTTGATTTACAAGCATTTATTATAAATAATTATTATAAAGACAACATTTACGAATGCAACGAATGGAGGGCCTTGTTTCGAAAGTAAGAAAGAATTTAGTTTAGTGTAAGAAAACAAATATCTCTGCAATATGTCATGTCATTCCCTCCATATGTGCACACAGGGAGGATGCATTCAAATTAAGTAAAAGAAGTATCATTTCATTTATTCAGTATTTCTGTTTACTAAGCCTGAGATGATCATAAGTTGAAGGACACCAGCGCAATAGAGGAAGCAAGCCCATGTCCAGTTGGGAGGCTGCACCATGTTCGGACATGTCTGTAATAATAAACAGCAGGATGGAGAGAAAATGAACTGTGGTGGCACTTAGTGCTGCTGTCTGACCACATTTCAGTTTTTTCATACAGAAATGCTGAATTAGAGACTGAACCGAGCTACAGACACTCGTGGCCGGGGCATCGGCTCTCTATTATCTCTTCAAAAAGTTTAGGAAATTGTGTTCGCCATCAAATGTAGATACATTCAGCACATATAGAGCAAAGCTAGCATTGTTCTGAAGTCACATTTCAGATGTTTCAAACCTTTTGTCTCATTTCAACCATTCAGCCAGACCAGCCGCGGGAGGAGAGGAAAGTGAAACGGGATGGGAGCCATGCTAGCCCAGCTTGGATTTATGGGCAGCTCCTGGCTAACCACAGGAAAATAAAATGGACAGAATAGGTCCAAGAAACATGAAGTCAGAGATTATTGTGCCCACACCTTTACAGAGACCTGCCTCCACAACTGTCCCGGACGAAGCTGTTGCACTCGACAGGCGGATCGTGTCCAGTTGGACTCGTTACGTTAATGATGCTCAGTGCTCAAATGCATTCAAAGTTAAAGGACATTATTTCTCTTGAAGAATTTTTTTTTTGCTTTTTAACAAAGTCGTTAAGGGCTGAATTTTTGGGCTCTAAAACTAAAACAATGGGGTAAAAGTTGAGTTCAGTAAAGCAGAGGAACACTGCAGAAGCCATGATTATTCTCTTTGGTGCGACTTCCAGTGACACCTTTCATATTTCACATTGTCTGTTTACCCACAGTTAATATTGATAATATTGATGAGTGGAGCCTCGTGTGTTTGATTTCTGAGGTTTTTATCTGTGTGAGTATTTGTGGTTAAGGACAGTGAAACAATTAAAAGTTTGAGTTTGGGCATGCAAACAATATGCTATAAGTAAATAGCCTGTCTTCCAAATGTAGATAAATAAAGTCTCAAGTTCTCACAAGCTCGCTCTGAGTATGTGAAGTAATAGAGGGTGAAGTCGGGTAGGTGTGACTCATCCTGTTCTGAGAATCACCAGAGCTGAAATTATAAGATGGTGTGCATATCAATGAGAACTGAGCTACCATGACAACTCCCAATGATCTGAATAGTTCTCACATCATGTACAGTATACCTTTTTTACTGGTTTAGTTTTCACACATTGTTGGCGGGGAGCACATCTGCATGTTTTACACACGCTCTGGATATGAAGCAGTAGGAAACGTGAGTATTCTTACAGTTGTGTTTTCGGTGAAACAACCCTTTAATTCTGTGTGCGTCTCCCAGAGCGAGGTGATAGCAGAGAGCAGCCTCCGTGCAGAATACGGGTTAATTAACTAAACCTCACAGTGTCGCTGCACAGCTCCTTCCCTTCCTTTCCCTTTCCTTTCTTTTCTCTCCTCTCACTCTCGTGCTCGAGGCCACTTTTATAGTTGATGTTGTTTCCAATGACACCAGAACGACCATCATTAAAAGCCAGCCAGAATACACCCCACAGTAATCCCATCAAAAGGAAACAGGGTAACAACCTCTGTCTAATCCTTCATTAGCCTGGCTCCTCCCCTCACATCCTAACACCCCCCACCCCCGCCACCAAAGTGCCAGTAATTAGCCGAGCACTAACGAGTCGCCAGAGGTAGCAATAGTTCATCTCAGCTGCTACAACTCATGTTAAAGTTCAAAAACGCTGCTGGAACAATGACATAAATCTACGTCTATTACTTAGTATCACATACTTCCCAACCATTTCCAGTAATGATCGATGGAACAAATTGCCTTTTTCAAACTCAGAAATCATTTTAGCGATCAAAAATGAAGCCTCTCTGTTGTCGGTCCATCTAAAAGTCAGGCTGAAGTTTTAAAAACATGATATCTTTCACGAGAAAAATTAGGCGAGAAAATATTCATTTGTTTGTCTGATTTTTTTTTTTTATTGCCAATTTAGGGACAACATTGCAGGTATCAACAAATTGCAATAACTGTTGCCCCATAAAATAATCATTTGAAAACGTCACATTTAATGAGTAATACCATCATTTGCAGCAATGATAGCGACATACTGAGATATCTCAAAAACTATGGGAGGGATTGCTTTGAAATTTTAGCTAAACATCCATGAAGCCCTGGCGTCTTTGTTGCTACCTTTGCTTCTCCTCTAGTGTCTCCACAACCTTTGGATGGATTGCTCTCATATTCTTCTATTGTATTTGTCTCCCACAGGATAAATTCTTAGTTTGTTGATCACTTAGAGGATAAGGGAACCTGTTTGTTTGAATTGATTTAAAAAGACATGATTTACACTGCTGTCAAGCTCATGTAGCCAATCCAGACAGAGTGTGCTAATGCTTTAGCTTAGCAGCTACAGTGTCAATGTTGGCATAAAAAGAGTGTGAATAACGTCTTTTAAAAATCAATTTGGGATCTCGGGGCTTGTGAAGACCTGGAATACACTGTACAAGCTGTCTAGAGCCATTTTACCTTTCACAATCTACTTCAGTTGTTTAGAAGAATGCTGCAATGCTGTGTTGCTGTGAAGCTACAGAAATATCTTGTGGACTACAAAAACTTCATCCGACTTTCCATCAGCTTGAAGGTGAGCACAATGACATTTCTATCAGCCTCAGCCAAACATTGTGTTTAGTGCTATTTAGCACATGTTAGCATGCTTAACTGAGATTGTGAACGTGGACAAAATTGTACTTAAAAATTAATATGTAGGCATTGCAATCAAGTGATCAAGCATTTAGCTAATAGTTAGAACCATTGTTTTTTTAGGAGGCTACAGCTGCACAGTGCTGCTATATAAGTCTCGCTTGAACAGGAAGTGTCACATTGATCTCTGGGTATGAAGTTGGTCCACAGTGAAGATCAGTCAACTGTTGCATATTTGCAGATTTGTAGGAGAGAATAAGTTAAAAAATATATATTTTTGCTTTTGAATGAAAGTCGAATTGCTGCATTCACTTTACCTGGAATGAGAGCGAGGAAGCGTCTACAGTTATTAATCTAAGCATCACATCACATCACATCACATCACATCACATCGTCAACACAGATATCAGCGCAGTAATCAGAAGTCTGATGTTTCTATACAGACGCCAAGCGATGAGAACATACAGCGAGGCTTCAGCCAAACAGTCCCACACAGAGCGTCATAAAGAACAGGTTGGACTCGTATCGTGTCCTCATTGCAGCAACAGGGGGGTTAACTTCAGTGCAGATCTGATGAGAATGACACAAGTGTTGTTCATGAAAAACTGACAGACCTACATTTAGTCACAAAGTGTGTGTGTGTGTGTGTGTGTGTGTGTGTGCCTGTCTCAATACACACAAAGCCATGAGCATGCATGATTAGGAGATTATGGGAATCATAAACTGTAGAGCAGGCTGAGGCTGAGTGACTTCTTTGTAATGAAACAGTCAGGGACAGAGAACTGCTCAACAACAGTTCAAGTAAAGTGGAAAACAGGAAGTGGAACAAAGGTAGGCAAAGGTTCACGGAACATAAACATTCGCAAATATTCCACTGCACTTGCGAACAAACTTGCAAATTAATTAGCTGAAATGTGTCCTCTGAGTGACGTTACACCAACAGCAACAGCTTTTATCATTTTATTAACGCTAACAACTAAAATAATTTAATATTATTTCAAAGCTTATAACGAAAGAAAGTAGACAAAGAGCTGTGCCGTTATATTTTAATAAACCAAATCCAGCAGTGGAAATTCCTATAAACCATGAAGTAGACAAAACAGTGAGTCTATGTATAGTTTGTGTTTATAGCTGAAACCTCTCGTCCAAAGAGAGGAGAGTAAAAATCTGTCTGATGACCTCAAAATGTTCAAAACTTCTGAGAATTGATTGAATTATTTGGAAACAAAATACATATTTTAAGGGGGAAACTGTTGCCAGCACCATTTCATTTATTTTTGCAAAATTATTGAAATATACTCTGTGGTAAGTGGTGATTGTGGTGTTTTTGAACTTTCCATCACAGTTTGCCCGTTTTCATGTCTGTTTCCTTGTTTTTCTTTCTTTTTTATTAAAGCTTGAGTCTGTAATTGGCACTATTCATTCTGCCTTATTAACACTGAACAGACCAAAAATGCACTTCGACAGTACAAAAAACAGGTGTAGATGCATCCAAAAGAAACACAACCCCTTTTTAACATTAAAAACAAAGATGAAGCAGACATTTCTATGAGCTTTATTTTTCTCTTATGCACCGGGATGTGATTTTACGTGAGAATCTCCTGCAAACCAGCAAATTTATGTATCAATTTGAATCTCAGTTTTTACTTCCAACCAAGTTGCGACAGCTAAACTTTAGTTAAACTGGGCTTTGTCTGAAACCTGTCTGATGGCTTGTATCTGTGATGACTCACAGGCTCTGTTGTAATACTGTGTTGAATCCCTGCAACCCTTAAAATGAATCATTTCAACTGGTAAGTAAACTGTTTTCATACACAGCCGTACCCTCAGGTAATGTAGTGTGAATCCACAGTCGAACTGAAGGACTACATGTTCAGTTTTGTAGTGCAGCGTCACATAGTATCACATAGCTTCAAAACAGTCGATTTGCCAATGCCCATCATTTCAGAAAACATTTTAAAGTCCCTTTGGAAATACCAAATAACCACAGGACTCCTCTTCTCTGATGATTTTTTTTCTCTTTGGCAGCAGTCAGCGTCCCCACAGATAAAATCACATGTGAGCAGGGAGGCGAAATCTCATCAGAATTGGTCACTGGAGACACATTTGAGATGCACTCTGCGGGCCATCTGAAATGGATCCGGACACAATCTAGATATATCTGGATACAAGCTATTACGTCTGAACGGGGCCTTTGTTCAGCCACGGTGGTTATCAGCTGTTCATGCTGAATACACCGTCCTTCTGTTGTTGTTGTTGCCGCCTGAAACAAACACGTAACTTCTGGTTGTCATTTTCCTCCCGCAGACCTACTGGACTGTAAGATGAGCACAGTTTAAAGGCTTCCATGACCCGGCTAATGTGTCAGATACATATAGTACAGGACATACATAAAGTAAAGGTCCCAGGCATGATTTGCATATAATGCAACCACAATATCTCCAGAATACACCTTTAGTAACATAAAGATGTAGCAGAATGTGTGTTCCTTAAAGCTTTTCCAACCTTAAAACAACATTATGTCACTTTTTTAGCTTAAAGTCACAGCTTTAAAATCATGTTGATGACACAGTCTCTCTCTCAGACACTCCGCCCCCCATCACTTGTTTCTGCACTATGTAACTTCAGTGAGACGGTTGGATCACAGCGTTACACACATGTTTACTTCAACATACAAGTTTTCAACACATCACATTGTTGTAATATGTAATGTAATGAGCTTTGTTTGCAGTTAGCACCTACATCATGTGGATCACCCACACAAAATGCCAATTTCTTCATAACGTTGCTTTAATTTATTATTTTCTTTGTTTCAACACCAAAAGCCATAAAACAGTTGTTTCATTGGAATATTTTTTCAGTCTGAAAATAAAACAAGTCACAAATGACTTTTTTAATTGTCTTTTCTCCAGAGCAGGGCTGTCCAAAGTGGGGCCCAGGGGCCAAGGTTCACTTTGGCCTGCCAAAATTAAATTATTAAAAAAAAAAAACCCAAAGGATCTCAAATCTGACCTTCTTTGAGTTTCCAGTTAAATATGAATAGATTAAAAATGTCCAAAGCCAACATGAACTATTCTCACTTTCACATGGTTTCTCCACGGTCCAGTTTTTTAATTTCTGAGATGCATTAAGGGGATTAAATCAAGAGATATTCCATATTTGGCAGCAATGATGAAAATTGGAATAGTCATTGTCAGGTATAATGACTGCAAATAAAACAATAAAACACTAAAACTGATGTAGTGCTCATTAAACAGCAGATTGAAGTGTTAGCAAAGCTTTGTTTAAATGTGCTTCTTTGTTTTTGTTCTGTTCTAAAATTTAGAAACATGTATGACAGTGGCGACATACCTATGGCTGGAAGATACAAGATGTCGCACCACGAGACTCTTAAGTTTTGAATGATGTTACATTTTGTATATTTGATCAAATTATTTCAGTTTTATTTATGACATTTTCTGAATTTTGTAGTTTTTATTTTGTGCTCTGGACATGAATTAGCCTCTAACCTCAGCCTGCTCTCATCTACTGAAGCAGATCGTGACCACATGTCAGCACAGCGTTTAATCATCACCTTGGCAATCTGACGTTTAACCCTGCAGGAGCTCACACTATGATTTACTACTTTGGTAGACATACAGTAGGAGGATCAAATCCCTATATACTGATAAACCTCTCTCTTCCTGTCTTCTTCTCTCTGTCTGTCTCTTTCACCCCGTCAGACTGAACCCAGCTGATCTGTTCAATCACCCAGGAGCGCTGAGGCAGGACCCTGTAAAACCTGATTCACTCCATTTCAGAAGTCCATACACCATTTGTCCTGCTCCTCTCATCCCGTCTCCTCCCTGTTCACAGCTCCCCACTCGGTCGGCTATTGTTGACCGAACTATTTTGCATGAATAGTTTATATTCCTTCACTTTTTTTAAGTGTTCAGAGACTCCTATATTTATTTCCAAAGTAAACACTTCTGTTATGCAACTGTCAGTGGATCTAGTTTAAACTGGTTTGGTTTCTGAGAGACTTCTCTGTAACTTTCGGGATATCTTGAACATTTTGACAGTTTGAAAAAGCTGCAGAGTGCTAACAGGCACCCCGTGTCTGCTACCAGGGTCTTGTTTGCAACCGGTAGCTGACATTATGTTACTGATGCTGACCCAGATCTCAGCGGTTTCCAAACTATAGTACATGTCATTATTGCATATGAAGAGTTTGACAGCCACATGTGTAAAGTGGCAGATAGGTGAGCCTGGATTAGGTGGGACAAAACGCTGCATATAATCCCTGCTTCTTAGTTGACTGAACGAGATCTGGATTTGGAGAAAAAAAGATAGAAAAACACTGTCTTTGTCCAAAAAATTATGGTAAACAATTACCCTATGTTCCCTATTGTTTCAGCCGCTGACCCGTGAAGGCTGAGAAGTGACTGATGTCTGATTGTATTGTGTTGCCGCTCCTCATCTCCATTCAGTGTGGCCAGGAAATGTAGGGGAACTGGGCAATTATTTCTGATTTATCTACTTGGACAAATGCTGGCATATTGAGCAGTGCTCCACAGTCTAGTTGGGGTTTGTGTCCTCATTATCGATACTCTCCATACTGTTGGCTCACTTCAAGCTTTGCCAAGACGTCCAGTTTGTTCTTGGGGTCCATAGTGCATGACTGATTTTGAGAAGCAGGGTTTTCAGTCATGTAAATGAGTTCATGGGTGAGTGAGTCATTAAAGGAGGAGAAGCTGGCCTGATTTTGTCTTAGAAGTAAACATAATTGTCCGCAGTGGATCAGATATGATGACGAAATCTATTTGTGGACTCATTTATTTGTTAGTAGAAGAGTAAAACCCTCAATTTTGTCTGAAGCCTTTTAAATGCATGAAAAAACTGACAAAGTAATAAAGTAAAGGAAGAATAGTGTCAAAAAGAAGACAAAGCAATAAATGAATGTTTTGGGGTCAGAGCAGAGGTAAGGTTTGCAGCGGGCTGCTTGTTACATTGAACAGTGGCCAGCTGCTGAACAGCTTCTGTTGTCAGTTCTGTTATCAGAATCAGAATCAGAATTCCGTTATTGTCCCACAAACTGGGACATTTCTTTGCCACAGCAGTATAGATTAGTATATAACCATAGAAGTCAACCAACAAAAAACCAAACATTTAAGCATATTATGTACTTACCTCAACTTTAGCCACGCTGGACCGCAACGAGTCACAGCAGGAGAGCTAATTTAGCCCTTGTCCAACAAACAGTCGATCAGCGTCCTGTCAATGACTGATGTGTGCAGATTAATGTGACTTGCACAGAGTTGGTGTTTACCTAAAGGAACTGCCAGCAAGCAGTTATTTTCAAAGTCATTTTGACAATATACAATAGATGAGGTGACAAGTGCAACAACTCAACTCTCGTAAGATTTTGAAGCAAGACTTCTTCTTGAGCGAGACTTGTGTGTCTGGTGACAAAACAGATATTATTATTTTAAAAAAAACGTCTCTCTCTGTACGAATCTCTTTTGGAATGTTGTCAGACATTGAGAACAACAACCCCTACCCGTCAGTGGCAAAACAAGCACTTTTATTTGACTTAACTTTGATAGTTGGAGTTGCCCCAAAGGATTATGTTGGGGCCATGTTGGCTGCCAGCTGATGCAATCTACATTACCAATTTTTAGTTTAAATCATCAAAAGACCAAAACATGTGAATATAGGGGATCAAATTTAAAGATATTTGAATTCCCCTTTAACTTAAATATACAAACATGTGTTAATGATTCAAAATCCAATGTACCATTAGCCAGCTGATTGTTTAACTATATAGGGCTGTGTTCAAAACTTCAATCTAAAATGGTCAGAGCGTCACCTGAACTCAGAAAGAAATTCAAAGTTCCAGTTTCAGAGCGCTTGAGCATCTTCGAGACGGAGCGGTCAAGTCAGATTGTTGCAGGTTATCAATTACATTTGATAGTGTAGTTGCACAATGTATTATTATAATGATTTTACGTTTCATTGTCATATTTTAGTCCATTAACAAGGGGTTCCTCAAAACAATGCCGCTGCAGTTGCTACTTAACAATCTTAATTTATGTGCATTACACTGCATATGATAAAATAAATCAATGTTAATTCTGATATTAATCAATACCATATAATCATTTATCAGTCTCACATATATTGTATTAATACACATCATTATTTATTACAAATAAGATTAATGTGGGTCTTAATTGTTTTGTTGAGTACCTGATCAATAAGCAGCATCACTAAGAGTAGTAGTTACATTAAAATCATCATCATCATCAACATCCCAAATCTTTTCATATGAAATCCTACAAAATGGTTTACTAACAGTTAAAAAAAAAAGTGAAGACATGACTAAGAATAATGAGTGTATATCACTTAGCTCTGAAACTGTTCTGAAAGCCCCATTAATGTTGTTATGTTGTGCATGTGGTACAATAATCCTTCACCTCACTGTAAACCATTCCCCATGCTTCACTTTCAATCTATTATAAACCGGCAGATCATCTTCCTCTTTCTCCATCCTGCTACTCCCCAGGTCCACCCATCCCCCACCCCCAGCAGTAAATTGACACTGCTTGACACGTAGAGCATGTGTTATATTCTTGCACATGGAGTGGCCCATTCAATTAATTCCCAGGCAGACAGCGAGTCATCCAGCCAGCGAGTGAGGCACGCAGCCAGAGAGGAAGCATTCTTCAGGAGTGGGCCATGTTGTCTCGGCCAATCACTGGCATCCGTATCTTGTAGCTACGACTGCGCCTCCCTCATAGCCAACACTGTGGCTCTGATACACCTCTTTGTTCCAACTTAATCCTCATTAGTTATGCCAAACTGCCACACACACACACACACACACACACACTGATCCAAACCCCTCCGACTTCCCACCTCATGTGATTCAGTTACTATAGAACAATGACATAATTAGTATGGGACAAGAAACAAATCAGGCCAGTTTGTGCTGAGAGGTGGAGGTGTGTGGCACCTTCAACCCTTCTGCTGCATGTGTCCCTGGTACAATGTACAGATTTTATAATGGCCGACAAAAACATTGTGAATTAATGAAACTTTTAAACAATAAAATATAAGATAACATCATCCACATATAGTGATAGAAGTCAAGTGACAAGCTTTTATTCACAGTTACTGTAAAGTGTTAAAGGGCTTCACGGAACATCCCCAGTAATGTAAGTGCATGTTGTAGTGACACAGACCGCAACAATTGTGATTGGTCCACTTGCTAGCATTGCACTTTCTTGCTTCTCCTCTAGTGTTTAGCAGCAGTGGTAATACAGGGGATCATGACCTGCAGTTTCCCCAGTAAAACATACCACCCTCTTCGGCTTTTGCGTTCCCTACTTACAGGCTGGCTGGTGCTCTTGGGTTGGGCGAAATATCCTTATTCTTGTTCTCTGTTAAGGATTTTGACCCAGGATTACTCTAAAAGTACACAGTAAGAGTACTTCATATTATGCATGCAAGTAGTCTATGAAGTACTTAGTTCAGTAGTATATGAATCTTGGACTACTTATGGAAAATACATTTTTTATTCAACCTCAAAGTTGGGTGAAATATCCTTATTCTTGTGATCTGGTCAGGATTTTGACCCAGGTTTACTTGAAAAGAACACAGTAAGAGTACTTCTTATTATACATGCAAGTATTCTAGGAAGTACTTAGTTCAGCAGTACATGAATCTTGGACTACTTATGGAAAATACGTTTTTTATTGCACATCAAATTTTGGCGAAATATCCTTATTCTTTTTCCCTATTAAGGATTTTGACAAAGTATTACTCTAAAAGTACACAGTAAAATTACTTCATATTATGCATGCAAGTAGTCTATGAAGTACTTAGTTCAGTAGTATATGAATCTTGGACTACTTATGGAAAATACGTTTTTTATTGCACATCAAATTTTGGCGAAATATCCTTATTCTTTTTCCCTATTAAGGATTTTGACAAAGTATTACTCTAAAAGTACACAGTAAAATTACTTCATATTATGCATGCAAGTAGTCTATGAAGTACTTAGTTCAGCAGTACATGAATCTTGGACTACTTATGGAAAATACGTTTTTTATTCGACCTCAAAGTTGGGCGAAATATCCTTATTCTTGTGATCTGGTCAGGATTTTGACCCAAGATTACTCGAAAAGTACACAGTAAGAGTACTTCATATTATACATGCAAGTAGTCTATGAAGTCCTTAGCTCAGTAGTACACGAATCTTGGACTACTTATGGAAAAAAAAGAAAATTCTCATGTCGTCCTTTACTTTGAAATCCGGAAGGATATCATCGTGATACCTTCAGCTCACTACCGGAATAATTACTGTAAAAGTATCGTATGTTTCATGGGTCTGACTGAGAGACTGCAGTCTGCCCCACAGTCACTACCAGCAGCTCTTCAGAGCGGTTTCATCACGAATACCGTAAGTGTTAGAAGATTCGTGCACTAGAACAGAATGTGCGGCTGGTTTGACCAAGCAAACGCAGTGCCATCCTCCCGCTTCCACCACACCGAACAGAGCAGCTCCCGAACTCGTCCGACTCTCTCCAAACACTTCAGACGTCCGACGTTTTAGCCAGTGTGTGCCGGCCTTTACCGTCAGTCCAGCTATCTTGCAGCAACTCTGCCACACAGCGTGTCTTCTTCACGAGAGGTGACGAGAGGGGCTTTGATACCTTCATGTGACGAGAACGTTATAACCCTTCAGCCAATTAAATGGCAGCATATCTAAACGTGTTGCCTTGCAGGTTACACTGAAGATTGCGATGAGAGGGCACGTCGGACAAATAGTTCTATACATATGCTTAATACTACGAATAAGTTTGCAAAGAACATTATATTCAATGCAGTATGTAAATTTTTTTTTTTTTAAAAATCGTTATATTAAAATATATCAAATTCTTGGTAGGGACAACTCCCTCCCTCCCAAACTTTGGTTGTGACTTGTCCCTATCGTCCCTATGCAAACTTACGCCCATGGTTATACTCCTCCTCAAGAGCCGCTCTTTGCTGCAGAGGTGTCTATGGGCTAGAGAGACTGGTCAGGCTGGATGCTCAGAGGGTGGGCTGGCCCTCCAGCAGCAGTCTGGTGGTAATCATGCCTTGCAGAAACCGAGCCGCTCAAGCTCAGCCTGTCCTCTCTAGCCCAGAGACACAGCTGTGTGTTGAAGGGGTAGGTGTGTTTAAGGGGCAAAGTACAGCTGGCAATCAGCTCACCACAACACGAGAGCGCAAATTTCTAAATGTTCACTACGACATTGACCACTGATGTAGGTTACCGCGTAGGCTCTGTGTAGACCCTGTGTGCAACCATAACTCAGCCTTTAAAAGTTACACATTAACAAATATGCATTTTGCCATTTGAGATCGCAGAATGAGAAAGTTAGCTCTTCAGACTACCTTGGAAAATGATCTAATCACTTGTAACATGTAAATCTTCCACTGTAGAGGCTTCAACAGAGGTGGTCTCAGTAACTTCAACACATCTAATGGACCTATGTGTAGCATGCCTTTTTGGGGGAACAAGCTGTCACATAAACGCACGTCTATAAAAAATAGATGTTCAGTGAGGATTTAAAAGGTGAGCTCTTTGGGCAGGTTGTTTTAAAGTCTGGGGAAACTGAAAACAAAAAAAATGCTGGTAAGGTGAGGGTCTGCAGAATAGCTTAGAGACATATTTGCAGAAGTTACTGGTACAATCTTAAAAAATTATCATTTTACTCTAGCTTTAAAAAAAAAAACATTTTCAACAAGCTGCAGACACTTCTGGTTGATGATAGAAAGAGACAAGAGCACCAAAAGCTTAAGTGAGAGGGAAAAAAACGATAATTCGTCTGACATTTCTGGTAGGTCGGTTCATTTTGGTTGTCAGATGGTTCTACTTCAAAGAAAAACTGAGAATCAGTGAATTTGCATGATACTTCAGACAGTGAATGATTCACATCAATAGGTTCAAGCCTTGTGGAGCGCTCTATTTATAAACGAGTGTTACAGTCCTCTGACTCACCAGTGCCTCTAGTTAAAGTCTTTTTAAGAAATCCTACGCCAACAATGACCACGGTGTTCATTGTGCTGCTTAATCATCAGTGCGCTGGAGGAGCTGCAAGGTGCCTTGACACACAATAATACCCAGACACTCAAACAGAAGCAGAGGCAAAACGCAGTGAGCTGTTATATTTAAGTCTGAATTCTGCGTCACTGTGGCGGAGGCTGTTTACAGAGGACGTGAATATGTGTTTGTGTGTGCGTGTATGCATTTGTTAATGCGCAAATATGTGTGTTCTTTCAAGCCACCGTCTCACCCCCCCCACCACTGAAATAAATATGCACAGCACAGCTACTGTTTGTACTTAGGCAAAATAGATGGCATTGCTGGTGAGCAAAACATCTATCATTTCTGCCTCTGATTAATAGTTGTCCTGAGGATGGCTGCTCTGCAAAGAGAGAGAGAGAGAGGCGAGAGGGAGGATGAGATGAAGTGAGGGATGAGAGGGAGAGGGGGGGTGAAAAAAAAGCAGAAAACAGCAGTGGAGAATGAAAGAGAGACGGGGGGAGAGAGAAAGTGATCCTGCGCAGGGGTCTGAAACAGTTAAACAGAAAACTGAGCTCAGAGATCTCTGGATGTCTCCTGTTGTGTTGCAATTGTGTGTAAAAGGGGTTTATGAATAAAGCCATGTCAAGAGGATGGTGTCACTGTTGGTAAAATGGTGAATCACAAACCACAATGTATTATTTCGGTTAGAGACTCGCTTTTTCTCTTCTTTCTCTCAGAATATCACTATTGTGAACTATAATTTCAGCCTTGAATGTATCTTCTATGTTCCTCGTCATCATGTTTTAAGCTGTCACTGGTGCGTCATGGTGGTTATCAGGTTCACTGCATTTCGAACGTAATCATGTACGTAAACTGCTAAGCAACCATCAAAATGGAAACTATTGACGATATGGTTTCTAACACAATCACCAAACAAGTGCTGAGATGATAATCAATCACAATGTCCTCGTTTTATGTTATATAGTGTCATATTTCAAAAATAGTTCCAAATGAAGCTGAAGTTACCTGAGCTTGATGTCCTTGCTGGACACCCTAGCAATGGTGAAATATGACGTTACCACGAATGCTTTTTGCATTTTACATACAGTGTGCAATCAGCAGATTTATACATCCTAAAAAATGAAAAAAATTAAGTCAGCTAAGTCTAAACACATATAATGTGTGAGAATTCCACAATAAAATGTCTAAAAACGACCTTTGTTATATATTTTGTTGAGTTGTGTATTTAAATTAACATTTCCATGAACGTTCAGACCCTGAGAAATCCACACGTTTATGCAAGGTAAGGTCAACTGTTGCACCAGTGAAGCGAGTTTGAACGTGAGACCATTTGTGTTTATTCTCGTTTCTTGCGAGTGTTTATTTGTCACAAACAGCGAGATTACTTTATCGTACCATAGCCACAAGCTAGCAAGCATTGACACGCAAAGGGTGTGTCTATCTTTGAGTATGCATTCAGGTCAGTCACTAAACTCAGCACTTACCTAAGACTCCAGTTCTCTCTATTCTTTTTCCCCTCTTCTCTCTGGACGATGTTACGTCCATAAAGTATAGTAACACCCTCCCAGCTCCTGTCAGCATTCAAATTACAGAACAGAAACGCCTGATGATGGGAGTCAGATCGCTGCTGCAGTTGGGTTGATAAACGGGAGCGAAAATAAATCTACTTTTTATTCCGAAATGTTAAAAGTTATCTCTGCGCCCTCTGCCCATCGGTAAACGGCTCTGGATCAGAGAAAAGACGATCTGACTCTGGGTGTTTATTCCTCCGGAAGGATTGGCTCTGCACCTGACTCTGTCCTCCAGAGCAAGCCAGCTCTGAGCATCTGACAGTCGGAGTTGCCCCAGCTATTGCAGCCATGGCTTACCAAAGTCTTTTGTAAGTATTACACCAAAATATGTTAATATCGGACCCAAGTTTAAAAATACTGGAATTCCCTTCTAGGCACAAAAATGTGTAAAGGAGGTGAACTACTTGGTTAAAAGTGAGGAAGGTCGACTGTTTGTTGGAAATGGGATGCATAAAAAAAAATGTGTTCCTTGTCAAAATCACCCGTCCAATCACTCTGAATGCCTGCTGAAGAGGTTTTATTGTGTTAAAACAACAACATGCTCTTTCACCTTCCTCTTTTTTCAAACAGCATAATAAGGAAACAGTCATGCTGAACAGATCTGCAACTGATTTGATTTGATTTGATTTTGTTTTTGCTGGTGGCGATTAAGCACGACTGCTTTTTTGGTTTTATGGTTTTGTTAGCCCGGAACACTTGGTTAAGATTTAGGGAAAGATTGCCGTCTTCGTGGTTTAAGTACTAAAAAAGTCAACGCTGACTTGAAGTGACAGACAGGACCTGTTTACCCTTATTTCCTGACAATAACCAGTCAGCGTTTCTGTGGGCTAAACCTGGCCACATGTTGGACCACGAATACTACAGCAATGGTGTTAGTAGCAATTCTCAAACTGGAATGTGGAACGTCTGATTTACCGATCAACAAACGACCAATATCGTAATTTCTCTTATTACATAATGTATTGGATTAACCTTGAATTTACCTTCCCCTCCTGTGGTGTCATATACAGTATTATGAGGGGCCGTACAAGACATAATTCATTCTGGCCCTCTCACACACATACATTCTCCTTTCACATACATATATTTTCACTCTCTCACACACATACATTCTCCTTTCACATACATATATTCTCCTTTCACATACATACATTCTCCTTTCACATACATATATTTTCACTCTCTCACACACATACATTCTCCTTTTACATACATATATTATATATTCTACATATATTCATAATATATGTGTCTAAAAGGAGAATGTATATGTGGGAAAGGAGAATATATGTGTGCTTAAGAGTGAAAATATATGTACGTGAAAGGAGAATGTATGTGTATGAAAGGAGAATATATGTGTGTGCGAGAGTGAAAATATATGTATGTGTAAGGAGAATGTATGTGTGTGAAAGAAGAATATATGTATGTGTAAGGAGAATGTATGTGTGTGAAAGGAGAATATATGTATGTGAAAGGAGAATGTATGTATGTGAAAGGAGAATATATGTGTGTGAAAGGAGAATATATGTATGTGAAAGGAGAATGTATGTATGTGAAAGGAGAATGTATGTGTGTGAAAGGAGAATATATGTATGTGAAAGGAGAATGTATGTATGTGAAAGGAGAATATATGTATGTGAAAGGAGAATGTATGTATGTGAAAGGAGAATATATGTGTGTGAAAGGAGAATATATGTATGTGAAAGGAGAATGTATGTGTGTGAAAGGAGAATATATGTATGTGAAAGGAGAATATATGTATGTGAAAGGAGAATGTATGTATGTGAAAGGAGAATATATGTATGTGAAAGGAGAATATATGTATGTGAAAGGAGAATATATGTGTGTGAGAGAGCTAGAATGAATTATGTCTTGTACGGTCCCTCATACAGTATCTTTCAGTTTTGATGATGTCACTCTTCATCATGTAAACTGTTTGTCATGCAATCCTCAAAATGGAAGTGGCTGGCCACAGGGCAGCTCACACACTCATTCATGAATGTCCATCTTCAATCAAACATGCGTGTGTGTGTGTGTGTGTGTGTGTGTGCGTGTGTGTCAGAGTGCCATCTGCTCTGGTGTTGAGACGGTTAAAGGCAAACAAAGGACATGCAAATAATGTAAATAGCCTTCTTCTTGGTTGTCTCAGTCTTATCTTGTATGTGTGCGTGTGTGTGTGTGCGCGCATGTGTGTGCCAATATAGAAGAGTGCGTCTATGTGAAATATGGGTGTATGCTAATAAGAAGCCACATGGATATGTAGGTCACGTCAACCTATTTTCTGCAAGGCTTACACCCCCTTCCATGTAACATACACACATGTACTCAAGCACGCACGCACGCACGCACACACAGAAATACACACAAGGCAAAATCCCCATTTTTTTTAGTTTGAGCCACTTTGAGTGAAGCTGAGGTGGAGAGAAAACGAGAGAGGGAGGGATGCTACATTCCTGACACACACACACACACACACACACACACACACACACACACACACACACACACACACACTCACTCACTCACCAGGATGCTTTTCTCGTATAACCCAAAAAGCCCCGGTGAGCATCTTGCTGAGCCTCCACCTCAGTGTGGAGCCTGCGGTGGCTTTCCCCAGGCATCCCGCGGCGTTGGCTCGGTTTTGATTTTACTCTTCACAGTGGTGCGTGCTGAGACAAAAGATTCAGTGTGGCGTCCCTGCTGCCGTCTTATAGACTTCAAGTTTTTTTTTTTTTTTTTTTTTTTTTTTTACAGTGCGATTTTAAAGCAGGAGCAGGGTTCATGAAGGAGACAGCCTCCCGCGGGTCTATCTATCGAGATGTTTAAGTGTGAGGAAAAGAGGGGAGGAGGGAGGAGAAACCAAACAATACCTTCATCCTCCTCTCCTGACAACACAGGCAGCTCTAAATTCATCATCCCACTGTGGCTATTTTGGGAGCTTAAAAAATTAGGAGAACTTCACACAGAAGTGTCTCCTGATCTTCTTCTCTGTGTTTGCTTCCGTCTCCCCCCCCCACCCGTCCCTCCCACCATCTCTATCTGCCAGTCGGCTGGTGTAGGTGTTAAGAGCGTTAAGAATGGCTGTTTACTTTCTGTGTGGTATTATTCACATCATTGAGCCCTCCGCCGCCTCCCCCCACCCCCCTTTCCCTCCTCTGTACACTGACAGGATCACAATCCAGTCTGCCAGCCCACCCCCTGCACCCACCCACCCACCCTCGCGCGACACGCACCTCCAGCTATCGTTTCAGCTCCTCTGTCCCCTCGGTGACCCCGACTTTGCATCACACACATGGTTTAGCCAAGTTAGTCGAATGTACAAGCAGCTGACAGGTCCGCTGGAACAAAACGCAGCCGACAACACATTAGTCTCACTCCATTGTCTCCATCAAGCCGTCACTGCGTTCTTATAAATACCAATCATACCCCCTTGGTACCTTCTCATTTCTGTAATTGATTTTTGCACTTTTATTTTCAGGTGATTCAGGCTGGAAAGACGATTTGGAGGGAATCTGAATCCGAGGCGGGAGACGGGGCTGTCTCGCAGCGATGACTCCGAGATAAAGTGAAATATTTACCGGCTGTAAAAAGTTGCAGGCTTCGTTTTTTTTCTCCCCCGTGTGATTTCCGTTTCATCACTGAAGGCTTGTGTTGTGAAGCCCTGGGAGTGAATGATGTTCATAATGGCACCCGTTCTCTCTTGTAGGGCACAGAGGAGCAGACAACAGTCTATCCCTGACTCCCTGGTGTGACAACCCCCATTACCCGTCTGCTTAAACCCCATCCCCCCCTGCAACACGCACACACAAACGCAGACACACGCACACATGGGCCCTCAGGGCAGTGGGAGGTCACAGTGCTCCGTGCTGCCTGGCAGTGGTGTACGAGGGCGCGTGGGAGACATGCAGCAGAGACAAACTGCGATGCAGGATGTATGCACGCGCAAGTGTGGGCACGCATGCTGGCAAGCGTGCCCGTGTGCATGTTTTGGAACACAGAGTCGGGGGGAGGGAAATGAGGGGTGGTATTATAGAGAGAGAGAGTCGAGGAGGAGGGGGAGGAGTGACTTGGCACGGCATGTTTTTTGCGGGTTCCACCGAGGCATGTTTTTGGCGTGGTGGCTGCCTTCACGCTGATGATGCAATTTCACCGCCTGCCTGCCAGTCGCAGGCGGCGTGTGTTCCTCCTGCCACCGGCGGGCCGGCCCTTATCAGAGTGTGACTGTGGTTCGCCATGGCCCTCCAGGTCCAGCTTAGGGGATCAGGGCACCGCAAAGCCTGTTAGAGGAACAGCTAGCTGCCACTCTCGCTCCGAGCCTGTCGTCCTCCTCAGCACTGTCATGGTAATTTGACTCTACGTCCGAGGAAGGCAAAGCCAATATATTGTGGTGGCGGGGAAGGAGAGGATGGCGGGGTGGAGCGTGGTGGATAATGGATAATGGAAGGAGAGAGTGAGCAGGCATAGGATGTAACCACATGTTTCAGTGTGGCTCTGTCGGGTTGGGCCCAGCTTTTTGTGGTTCCCATCTAAAACTAAGCAGGAAGCCGCACTGGAAAAATCCAGAGCAATTCCCTCTCACAGTTATCGCCCAGAAATAAAGGGGGTCTACTGGTGGTGACATTACAGCCAGTGTTGGCCTGTGATGTATCAGTCACAAAGGAAATTCCTCTGGTGAGGGAGAATACCAACACTGTCACTGCAGTGGCCCGTGTGGGAGCTTCCACTCTCTAACATGCAGAAATGTTTCTCCTTAATCCTCCTTTTCTTCCCTCCTCTCCACCACGCTTTCCTGTCAGCCTTCTTCGTTCTGTCAAGCACATTTTCACCCTCCTGTCCGTCTCTCAACGTCTCACTTCCTCTCCACGCCGTCCCCTCCTTTTTCCACGTCTGCGGAGTATGATGGGATTGCAGCCGGTGAATATGGTCGTCAACATGAGTCTCTCTCTCTTCACCGACTGTGTGAGGATAGGGACCCTCACTCACACGCAGAAAAATGTGTTGCCTTCCTGTGTGTGTGTGTGTGTGTGTGCGTGCGTGTGCGTGCGTGCGTACACGGGCAGGCGTGTGTTCATGCGTGTGTGTGTGTTTATGCTGCGGTGGGGCTGTGCCACTTCCCACAGAAAGAAAACACATGAGAACATTACCACCACCGCCTCTCTCTCTCTCTCTCTCTCTCTCTCTCTCTCTGCCACTGCACTTCTCCCCATTCTCTCTCGCCCCCTCCCCTCTCTCCTTCTCCTTCTTCTTCTTCTTCTTAAAGGTACAGGGACAAAGCAATGGAGCAGAGAGGAAGAGTGGAGGAGGAAGACACCGTTACCAAAAACACGTACTGCTGTCTGCGCCGCCTCAGACTGTGATTAAGTTTGTTCAACGGCCGCAACTTTGAAGCAGATGACGAGCTGAAAAACAAATTCGCCGTCTTGTCCTGTGTGTGCACTTAATGTAGCGTAATGTCAAGGCGCGCACACACACTGTGCGATAACGCCGATCTTTACAGGTTCACTGCACGTCACACTCTGGGAGACGGGGTCGCGGCAGCTATATATAATAAAATGTTGGTCGCAACAGTTGGCCGACTGTTTTATATCAATTCCAAGGGCCTGTCAGACACATCATCACCTCGCGTCCCGCCTCTGTGTCACTCTCATGTTATTGTTTGGACCTACTTGTACTTACGATTCAGAAAAGCCAGTGCAACATTTTGCATCAGTAGCAGCTGACACATTGTGAAAATCTGGGTCCACTTTCAGGATTTTTGACCATATCGTTTGGTGCCAAAGGTAGAAATTAGTGGTTGGTGCCCTCAAACAAATGTTTCCATCGACATATTTTCATGGGGATTTTGAAGGATGACAAACGGCAAATTTGAAGAGTTTTCACAATTTTGCAAAAGAGATTTTGTGCTCGCTTGAGGTTATTCTCAAAAAAGAGTTGATACGCATGATGACTTAGCGAAACGTTTATCTACAACGACTGATCAGCTGTTTCCGTTCTGAGAGAAGAAGGAGAAGAAGTCTGCTCTTGGCATCTTTGTGGATTTTCCCATTAAGATTCCCATTCCCTGATTAATTCCTCCGTTCCCTCGTAGATGGCCAACGTGACTGGTATTGTTCCTTCTTCTTCTTCTTTTCGAGGTTGGCAAACAACCGATTTTGTTTCCTGGTCGCATCCTCTTCTTCTTTTTTCTACTGCTACTAATTCATCACAAACTAGCTGATGGAAAAGCGCCTTCTTCGCATTTTCTTTTTTTGAATTTAGTTTATTTCAATTCGCTTGGCAATTACACGGCAACACTTCTAGGACCAACATTTCAGAATGGCCATGTTTATTTTCGACATTCAGAATCACAAAATGAATCTAGTTTATATAGGCATTAGCAGCTTGAAGTTAAACATGAGAATCTTGGTTCATTTAAACGAGGTCATTGCGTTGACACTGTGAAGGTGTGATCAGAGACAAAACAAACCCACGGAATACACCGGTAGAAAAGTTGAACACAAGAGTACGTCATTAAGCCAGTAAAAATTGCAAATGTATCTTTTTTTTTACGTGTATTTATGTTGTGTTTTTTTTGACAGACAACGGTGCAATCATAAAATCCTGCTTTGGTTTGTCCGACATCAGATGTTGTTTGCCAAGGACGATGAGGATGAAGTACAGATTCAGCTGTCTTTGTGTTGTTCAGGTGTTTAATTGTGGGCAAAGAGCAATACTAGCATGATCTGGAAACTCTACGCTGAAGAAAGTTATACTTTTCGATGAATGCAGCATTTTAAAAATGAGATGCCGTAGCGTAGAAGTGCTGTCACTCAGCTGTTGATGCAACACGGTGGCATATCAAATGAACAGCTCAGTGAGTAGATGCTACAATAAATGTGTACGTTTTATGTGTTTCATGTTAACATTTCTATAAAACGTGTCATATAACGTTCAGATTACACGTATACGAGTTGACTTCTATATCCACTGTGTAATGTTAAACCATATGATAAGATACTCAAACTGGACTTCAAGGATCATATTTCATCTCCTCGCTGGAGTATTTTTTTATTTTAATGCGGTGGTGTTTTGGATCTAAACGTCGCAGGGCCTCGTCTCTCTGCTTCAAGGTTCGATTGATGAGGAGGTGGCTTTAGCTGCGGGTAAGTCTGAATTAATGGCACACACAAGTTGAAACGGAGGGGAAAATGCAACACAGATGCCTTTTACCCATTACGGCTTTTGTGTTGTCAACTGAAATATGTGGGATAGTGTTTTTAAAGTTCGCAATGACTTTGAACATTTTTACGAGGTGGCCCAGAAAGAAAGATACGGGAGACGGATTTTTATTATTATTTCTTTCATGTGTGGCTGCAACCTGTATCTGCAGGAGGAGGTGCACGTAAGCAAACGAGTGCAAAAGCCCTTTTCTTTTCTTTGTCTCTAATTATGGGAGCGCTGAAGAGCTCACAGTCTTTCTTCATCACAGCAGAGGCCCGCAGTAGCCGCTGGGTGTCAGATGGATGAAGCGGAGGGAGGGGGGGGGAGGGTGCCGGGTGTTTGGGAATGGCACAGATGAACTTGGTGACCAAGTGGAATGACGCAAATCCAAACAGACAAACAGACAGGAAGGCAGGCGGACAGACATAACAGCTGGTAGGTAGGCAGACGGACAGACAGACAGACAGACAGACAGACAGACATAAAAACAGACAGACAGGTTCATATTTGGGATAACAGAGTGCTTGGAGTTATGTAAGCAGGGGCTTACAGCTTCAAAAGACTTTCAGCAGCACTAGATGTTTATCAAGGCTGTGCTGCGTGGATGGATTTTTTTTTTTGCAAACGTATTTCCTACATGCTCAGTGTTTTCTTTGGACGCTGCTGAGATACGTTGTTTAAGCAATTAAACAATAATTACCTGACGCTGAGAGTTATTCACGTGGAGCACGCCAAGCAAATCACCTCACCTGATTTCAAATCGGTGACCGACACACGGCCGAGAGTTGAATATGTATTTCACAATAACAACGGGGGAGTGGTTTATCGATCAAAGTCCCTCTGTAGTGAGAATTTTCACACTCACATGTAAAACAGGATTAGTGTCAACGGTTTTGCCAAATGAGCACGAGCCCCACGTCGTCGGTGGTCGGAGGCAGGGCCGATCGCCTTCCTGCAGCCTGTTGACCCAATCGGAGACACATCGAGGGTCAAGAGCTGTCTGAGGAGAACCGTGTTTAAGTAATCCGGTACTTCACGATGCGTTTGAAAGTGCCATTTCTCTCCTGTTAGTTTAGACGTCAAGCAGGAGGCGAGGAAAGATAGATTGAGGGCGAAGGAGAAGAGAAGAGGCAAATAAGGGGCCGCTGCAAAACAAGGCTGACTCATAGGGATGTTGGGGCGGAGGTTTCGCTGCTGCCCTGTGTTTAGTTGGGTTTCTCTTTTCACTGGCTTCCTCCACCGCACACGCATGCAAACATAACCTACACGCACACATACATACATACATGAAGCCTCAGGGGGAGCCTCTCAGAGCAGGTGCCGAGAAATGGTCTGAAACAAGGCATCCACTCGCACGGCTCTGAATTATTCAACCTGCGATTAATTATAATTTGGCCTCGCAAAGGCAGGGGCTGGGGGAATTCCTCTGTTGGTCTGGACTGCAACTTATTGTGTTTTTTCCTTCCCGTGCAGGCCGATGCTGGGGCGGAGCAGAGACCTAACAGGGGTACTGGATGCCTGCGTGTCTGACGCGGATCTTCACTGTTGGAGCTGTTGCATAACATAAAAAGTCTTTAATGGGGAGGGACTGCTCTCTGCAGACCCGAGCAGAGCAACAAGAGTTTAACACACATTTCAGGGTAAGAAAAGTCAGTGTGGTCAGAGATGGTTTAGTGGTCTCTGGCTTTGCAGCTACATTGCTTGCCTGATTGAAAGGCCACCCAAAAGAGAGAAAGGCAGAGAGCGACATGGTAACAACAGCCTGCTTACCTCCAGATTCTTCGCTGTGTAGTCATAGGCCGCCTTAATATGAAATATAATCTTGGTCTTCTTCTATATTTCCTTTGTTACCCCGCCCCAGCAAATACTTCTGCAAGGCGTGGTCTCTCTGACTAAAGTTTTGTTTTTGTATCTCAGTTAGACCACATCATCACCGTCATCACCTTTAACCGCTGACTTCCAACATTCACCTTATCAGATGGATTAACAGTATTTTACCTTTCATGTCTAACACATGACATGAAGCCAGTCTGGAAAAAGTATCATCTTAATCGTCTTTGTAAGAAGTCCTGACTTTGCTTTGCTGTGGCGATGTTTTTTCTGATAATTTTTATTTGAGCACGTTTGGTCCTTGACGAGACAACTAACAGTTAAACAGTCGAACACCACGAAGTGTGTCATCAAAGCCGAAAATATGCGACCATCTCCTAATTACCTTCTCCGTGGAGGTTTGTTTGTTTTGTTGGTTTGTTGGCTGGTTAATTTGGGATTTCAACAAAACTTGGATGGAGGATGGGTCTCGGCCCAGAGTAGACCACATTAACTTTTGGTGCGGACGGATAAATTGACGAATTCAGGAATTGTTTTCTGCCTTTCTTTAACATTTTGTTTTGGTCTCTTTTTACATTTTCGTTATTGTCTCAGGATATAATGCATGGATCCTGATAAAAAACATCTGTTATTTAGGTCGATTATTTAGGTGGCTGGTGTCTATGAGTGAGCACAATTTGATGCGGACCCTAATACATTTCCAGATATAGCAGATTTAAATATGTTTTATTTGAGAATGGATCAGGCTTGATTGAATCAAAGGGGCTGTTGGGCAGTCATCTACTGAGTACCACTATAGTTTTTGGTTTGTATTCAACCTTTGCTGACTCTATGCAGTATACAAATGCAATTTTCTAATGTTTCTTTGTTTCACACTTTTTTTTCACGCTCACACTCTTTTTAAAAACACAGATTAGAGCAAATAAAACAAAATTGAACTAAATTAATTGGACACCAATTTACACCATGAACAAGCGCTTGTGGCGAGAAAAAGCAAAGTTTGCAGAAGTTACCCCGACAATGTCATCAGGGTCATCTCGGCTTGGGCTTGAGACTAACAGGGAGCAAGCTGGAGCTGTAGGGTTTAAAAAGAAGGAAGGAAAAGGTCCAGTGAAAGAGGTTGTTTAGCTACATATTAGGAAACGTCAGCTCCAGTAAGGACAAGCCTATCTCTGAGACTTCGATTTGATTTTGATCGATTCTTTTTCAGATCCGTCTGTTTCGAGCTCCCCACCTTTTTTTGAAAGACAAACTCACCTGAGAACGCCTTTAAAGTGCAAATATACAACACAATATTATTGAACCCATATCCACCTTAACACCCAGATGTGATCCCTGCCTTGTGTCTCCTTCCTGTAGCCGACACAGTATCATACACTGATCTCTGTGAGCAGCCTGATAAGCGACCATGCTATGGGATATTGAAAATTAAAGATCATAAGCACATCCTGCCTTCAGGCCGATTTGACAAATACCATAAACATGTCTTGCTTTCAGGATCTAGTGGCCAATCATAGGTGCTATTACATGGAGCTGGTAACATTCAGTGATATGGAACAACCGGTGTGCCACCTCCTCACAGCTGCTTTGTAATTGGAGTCGGAGGTGTAAGAGTGCCAGGGAAAGTGGGTTGCCCTCAGGTCATTGGGGTGTCAGAGTTGGGATGAATGATAATAACCAATCCGCTTTTAGCTAACAAGAATTCAGCGAAAGATCTCATCAGGACCTTGTGCGAGACGTGAAATGTGCATCAGAGGCTGTGCTCCGTCTGTGGGCCGATCGCTCTCTATGCAGAACAGTGAGTACGACTTGGCACTGGAGACCGCTGCTTAAGCCTCCCCTGTGTTAACCAAGAACGCCCTTGATTAACTCATCGCTTCTGAATCCACATCCATCTTGTTCATTTTTTGATTTTTTAATAGTCTGAGTAAGGAAAGATCATGTGTCCTCTGCTGCTCAGAAAGCAGATTCAGCGAAGCAAAAGCTCAGAGCTGTTTGTGTGGTGTGTTTTACTCTGACCAACAATGATCACTGCTCAGTGTGAGTCAAAGATTTTTGGATAAAAAAAAGGTGCAGAAACCGTGAACTCAAGTCGGTGATAACCATCAGAATTCAACAGCCACTAATACAAATATAAATCAATGAGGGTTTCAGAGATTCACCTTATTTCTTTTTAAAAGACCAGTCCTCATACAGTCCTCGCACCAGTGATCCATACTGTAAGCATTTCTCAAGTACTTTCAAGTGCCTGCTGTTTTTTTCTTTCAGTATGTGTCAAGTGTGACCTGCCTGGATGACCCAGGATCAGGATCAATATCATGCTTTGGGCCACAAATGGCTGACTTGAACAAGAGGCTTGAAGGGACCACTGATGACTGACTGACCACTGAGAAGAAAAGTACCTTGACTCAACCCCATATGTCCCGAGGACGAGGCTTCATGTACTGTCAGGATATCATGGATAATCAGATTTGTTGTAAAAAGGGATAAGACAACAAGAAGAACTGGATCTCCAGTTGAGTTTTGAAATCAGCTTGATGAAATGCCCTTCAAATGTACCACACAGTCACACATTTCTAGCTAGCTACAGCTAACATCTGTGCAGTTGGCATATTGGCTGTTTCAGGCAACAACAAAAAAATCTAATGCTAGACGAGAATGCTGATATTGGACAATTCTGCAAAACCAAGGATCGATACCCTTAAAATTATATATTTCTACAACATCTTGCCTTGGAGGGGAGCCTGGGTAAAGTGTGCAAGAGACAGGATGACTGCAAAGAATACCAGACGAGTTCCTGACTTTCTTTCTGTCTCCGGCTAGCATTTTTGCTGGCATTTGTATAAGTGAAGCTTCTTCCTCACCCTTTGAGGCTTGCATCACTTTTAGAGACCGTTCAAAATCACATTCGTCCCATTCTTCAATCAGTCAAACGTCAATTTTTGTTGACAATTGTTTCCTGTCACTTCTACCTCGCAGTTACCTACCTTACCTTGCTCTAATCATCTTATCGCAGATGGCATTTTCATAAGCTTCTGGCACGGGGTCTGTTGAAGCCGCGTGTGCCAAGTTAAAGGCAGTCAAACGAGGTTGCACACTTGGTGTGCTGCTCTGCTCGTCTGTGGTGCAGGTGAGCCGGAAGATTTGTTCTCGTTGAGGAGAAAGACAGCTGCCTTTTACAAAGTCAACAAACAGCCCCATTTTTGTTTGCAACTTCGACATCGAAATACTTCCAAAATACTTCCACACACTGCTTCACAGATGTTTTGGTGTCGTTACCCGGAATGGCTCTGCTCGGTATTGTCCTCCGTTTTTGTAGCAAAAACAACGTAACCAAGGACGCTGCATTAAAATCTGGAGGCAGTGTTGGAGGCAGAGCCCTGTTCATTCCGATGAAAGCTGCTCAGTGGCGTTTTGAAGCCAAAATGGCTCGACTTCACAGCTGGATCTCCAGTGTTCAGCAGCCCATTCAGCGGCTAACTTGAATCGAGACAAAAAAGATTTAATATTGCTAAACTTTCCAAATTTTATTGGACCAAATCGCTCAAATTATGACAGTCAAACGAGTCATACGAGTCAGTCTGTAAATCTGTTGACAGGACATCAAGAACTGCAAACAAAGTCGACCATGACTCTTTCTATTGTGCATTTTTGTTCCTTAGAGGTTTAATTTTTGTAAAACGTCCAATAAGCTGAGAAAAATCCATGACGTCATTGCAATGTAAAGTCTACGGGCCGAGCGGTAACTGGCGGGCGAGGTCGGCAGGGAAACTCCACCACGCATATTCAATGATCTGCATAAAGGGGACGTAAAGGCGGAAGCCAGAAAACGTTTTTGCGGTATGCGCTAGGGGAGAAATTCTCTTTGGTTTGAATGGGCGCCATCTCTCCATCTGGTATCTGGCCATTATACAGACGTTTCTTTTATATAATGCCGGTCTGTTGGGGAAATGCTGCAGGAAAACCTTCGCTGCAATACTGCGAGTGGCCACTTGGCAAACTTGGGAGCAAGGCCCTGCGGCCCCCCACGTACGCAGGTCTACAATACATTGATGGTTACAGCGCATGCGTGACAGGGACTTCGGAGTACTTCCTGTGGCCAAATTATACCAAAAGAATAGTAATTTGCTCTTAATTAACAACATTCACAACACTCGTTTCATCGGGACCACATCACAGTGGACCGAAACACGGGGAGTAATATCTTCATGACAGTGTGTGAAAAATGAGAGCGTTGTCCTCACTGGTGGAAGTCAAAGTCCCTCGGAGTGGGATGTCTTTTTTCGAGGAAAAAAAAACACATACGGAGTGTCGCTGGCCTCCAAAAAGGAGCTGGCAATGGTAGTTAAGTGCAGAGCCTGTACCCGGCATGCCTTTCCCCATCTTCCCCCCTTCTCTCCTCATGTTTCTGAGGTCAGTAAACAAGAAGTGTGTGTTTCCCTTTAAGGAGCCCCCACCGTTTGCACAGCGGAGGGAGGAGGAGCGGGCCTGCGGAACAGCGGCTGAGGAGGGGAAAAAAAAAAAAAAAAAAAAAAAATCCAACAGAGGACGGTTTCAAGTCCCCCCAATAGAAACTGTGCCTGATTTGTGGCCAATGTTGGAGATGTAAAAAAAAAAAAAAAAAAAAAAGAGAGAGAAGAGAAAGAGAGGGAGGGAGAGGAGAGAGAAGGAGGAGGAGGGAGGAGGGAGGGAGGGAGGGAGGAGGAGGAGGAGGAGAAGTAGGGGAGGGGAGGGGAGGGGGGGAGGAAAAACACTAAAGGGGTAGCTATGGAGATGGAGCGTTTTCCTGGCTGCTTTCTTTGACAGGTGTTGAGTGGGGCAAAAGTCTTAAAACAGAATCCAGCATGTACGCCAAAGGTAAAGGAGCTGTCGTCCCGTCCGATAGCCAAGCGAGAGAAAAGTAAGTGGATTACGCGCCTTACATGTGAGAGTTTACCTGCTTTTATCGTGCGGGGCGAAGGGGGGGACAGAGGAGGGGAGTCCAACTTTCTAAACTAGGTACTGTAATTTAAAAGGAGTGTACCGGACTAAAAGTGCGCTCCTCCGTGCCGCTTTCTCTCCCCCACCTCCTCCCCTCCCTCCCCTCCGACCACCTTTAGAGGTGCGTCTCTTAAACTTTTCTTCTTTTTTAAAAAGAAAAAAAAAAAAATTCTACCTCTTGTTTGCACTTTTTTTGCGATTTCTGCACGGGATGTCGGGACGATATCGAGTGTTTGTTCACGCTCCTTCTTCTTCTTCTTCTTCTGCTTCTTCTTCTTCTCCTGCAGCCTCTCCGATCAGACGTGTGTGTGTGTGTTTTGTTTTATCATTTTTACGCGCCGCACGGTTAAAACTAGAAGAAGCGCATTTTTCGTGCCATTTTTCGGGTGAAACGTGTTTTCTGGATGGGGTGTGTGTGAGTGTGTGTGATCGTCCCTGTGCGGACCGGGGTGCTGCCTGTCCGCTCGCCTCTTGTGAACTTTACGGAGGCTGAGCTGCCGGATGGTCGCATTTATTTTGTGTTTTTTTTTTTTCTTTTAAGAGACAGATGAGGGATCGGCAGCTTTTGCTCGGGTTATTCTCGTGCGTAAAGCCGGGCGCAAGCTTACCATAAAAAAAAAAAAAACCTCGAAGGGAAGGGGGAGCGACGAAGGGGAAAAGTTTTGTCCCATTCAGCAGTCACACAGCGGTGGTGAACTTTTTTTTTTTAAGCATCCACTCACACGGAGCGGAGTCGCGGACGTGAAGCTGTTATTTGTGCAAAAGCAGACTTTTTAAAATTTTATTTTATGACACGATTATCAAATGATTGCAGGGTCGCGTCATTCCTCTTCATTGTGTCTGGAAATATTGCGAAAAAAAGAAAAGAAAATCAGTGTTGTGTGTTTTTTTTTTTTTAAAACACGGTGCAATCCCATCCTGCTTTGTGCTAAATTTAATCCACCTCGTCTAATTTTTCTTTTTCACATTAGGAATAAAAAACCTGAATCGCCAGTGTAACTTTTTTAAATGCCCCTCTCAGACTGCTCCTCATGCTCTTTATGTCGATGCTGCCTGGGATATTTTCCACATTGGGGTGGGGGGGGGGTGGAGTGGTGAGGGGGCCCATTCAAAAAGATTTGGACCTTTCCTTTGCATCCCGGCACTTCAGATCAGTGCAGTCTTTTATCACCATTAGCTATTTTTAAGCAGCAAACAGTCTGAGGGGTTAGAGGAGTGAGCGAGGGATCCCCGCTGAGATGCAATTGTAATCTAAAAACACTGTCAGGTCCTGAGAGGCTGTGCTGCCACACAGCACCTCATACATCTGTAATAGAAACTAAATTTCTTTAGAGACTCTCTTGTATGTTTTTTTTTTTTTTTTTTGATGCACTGCCGCGTCGTATTCAATTGATTAAGCTTTCCAGAGATGTGGCTCGCTTATGTGCTTAGTGTCAGCTTCCTCGAAATACTACTTTGTACACTTGTGGTGCCACGAGCGTTTAATTTCACTCTGAATTCGCATCAGATTATTGGAAAATTGAGCAGCTCCTCAGTGTGTGTGTGTGTGTGTGTGTGCGCGTGTGTGAATCCTAAATGAAAACAGTCCCATGTGGTTTTATGAACAGCAGGCAGAGTGACCTTTGAACCAGCATATGATGCTTTAATATTGCATATGAAGCACCAGCAGACGTTGGGGCTGCTTCTACACCTGTTTGTGTGCTTCGGCGTCATTACTCTGTTTACACAAATGGATCATTTAAAAGCTGCCCTTTTTTTTTTTTCCCCTTCTCTCTTCTCTTTTTAGAGACAGTTTTTAGTTGCACTTGCTTGTTCAGGGAGTGTGGATTATGTTGCATGTGTTATTGGGAGTGAAATCAGTGCAGAGGCAGCGTGTATTTCAAATGATAGTGTAGGAGGAGGATTAATAATTTAACTCATGAGAAATACAAGTCTGTTGAGGACTGGGGTTGATGAATGCTTCTGTCTTGAGGCTCCGTTGTGAATAACAAAAAAAATATGGAATGTGTTGATTTTCGGCGTGCTGTGGCGGAGCGCTCCACGTTAAACACCCTCGCCCTCCTCGTGCGGGCGTGTAGGTGCGACGTCCAGACATAATGGACGGCGCTTGCCCTCTCCCCTCACCTGTCTTGTCACCCTAACCTGCCCTGCAGGGCCAACACATGTTTCCTTGTAAGTGTGGAGCTCACAACAGCTGCCTCAATGCATCACCGAGTTAGCTCATATTCATATATACATATTCATATGGCTCTTTACATATTCAGATACTTAAAAAAAGAAAGAGGGAGCCCCGCGTGGACTTGTGTGTGTGATTAAAGCAGACTGAGAGGTACAGTGTGACGGAGGATCACAGCTGCAGCCCTCGCTCAGCGGATTGATTATAAAGTCATATACTTACTGATTAAATAAACTATAAATGAATGGTGTAATGTGTATTTAGCTCAGGTTGGAGTCACTGCAGTTCAGCCGTTTGATAACATTACCGTATGTCAGATCAGTAATCAAACACATTAGCGGTTGTTCTCCCCACGTTCTCACAGAGATCTTCATTCCAGTGACGTGTGACTGTTTGAGCTTCTTGTTCCTTTTCATTCAGACACAAAAACATGTCGAATGAAAAAGCAGAGACGGAAAGTAGAGACTTGTGAGAAAAAGCGAAAGTATTTTCCTTGTGGAGCTGATGGCAGTCAAGCAGTACAAGAGTGTGGGAAGGACAAGGAAGAAGTTGCACAGGTGAATTGAGAGTTTCTTGATTTTTATGAGCCGCTTCCTTGTGTACTTCCTGCAAGTGTTTATCAGAACCGTGTCGTGCCATTGAATTCCTGAACTTTTCCACACACGAGAGTTGATTTTGTGACGCCACACGCGTTTGGCCGTCAGGTGTCGTTTTAGAGCGACGCCAAGTCGCCGAAGGTTTTGTGGGAAAGTGGACTCTGGAAGTTTGAAAACCGTCAAAATAAACAGTACCAACCTTTGTAGTTTTTCATTGTCTCCTTTAAAGGTGCGCTATGCTGTTTTGGAAAATTCAAACACAGAAAGGTAACATTCAGGATATGAATGAGGTAATAACTGGATAAACAAGGCGTCCTCAGAGCGTAGTGAGGTGGCTCCTTTAAAGAGCAGCATGAAACTGTGCTGTTCCGTAAAGGACGGCACAATTTGTTTATACAGTCTTGAAAATGGATCGTTGAAGAATTTTTCTTTTTCGGATTGAAGTTAAACAGTCACTGTATGTGCTGCAATCTGCTGATTTTACTAAGGTGTCAGATTTGGTGCAGCTGTTGCGTGTAGTTTGGCGCGTACAGGTGTGCAGCGGTCGCCTCTGAAACCTAAAAAAAAAAGGTGATTAGAAAAAGGAAGAAAACACTCCTCCATAGTGCAACACATTCTCCCGAATCATCCAGCTATCATCCACCTGAGCAGTGTAAAGTAGTTCTGAGGTTTGGTACACAAAACGCTCCAATTTACAGGCTCAAGTGCGCGTTTAAGTGTGTTTGCGATAGCGTGCACAAAGCCGCGTGTGTACGACGTGTGTTTTTTTTTATATTTCCTTTAAAGCCCTGGATTCAAGGCTCCAATCCAGACAGTGTGTTCAGAAATACAACATAAAGGAAAACAGTCACATGTAGGTTTCACACTCGTATGGATTCCTCCACACAGCCAAGGCCTCGCCACACATCTCAGCCAGCCAGCAACCAGCCGCCTGATTTCGCTGTCTTGACATCACAGGAAGCAGGCGCGAGGGAGTGTTTACTCCGTACATCCTTGACGAACATTATTGTGATCAGGCCTTCGGTAAAAAGGGAACCAAGCTAATAGTGATAATAATAAAGGTAGAGGGAGAACTGGCGGCCTTCCGACCAAAGAAATTAATTACTCGCCACGCTGTTTTTTTTGCCGTATTTTGTTGAATTTATTTGAACAGCAACTCCAATATTAATGTCACCTCATTATTTAGCGACTGCAACCTCTTTGAAATATGCACTGATGAATCCGGCATCTTAATTAACGGTGCCATTCACAAAAATATTTAATAGCTTGATCAAACATCTCATTTTTTAAAAGCACGCTCTTAGTTTCTAAAACGATCCGGCTCCATGCGTGTTTCCTAATCCTCGTGTTTGTTTACAGACATTTTTTGTGCGATTTCGAGTGTGTCTGGATTTGTTTGGGAAACCAACTGCAGCTTCAAGAACTTCAAGTTAATCAGTTTGTTTTGAACATGGGGTTCTTTACATCCCCCACTCCTCCTCTGGCTCCTCCCACCTGTTTACATGCAGTTTAATAGGGATCTTCAGGTCTGAATGCATGGTTTTGATTCTACACAGATGGCTCTGCCATCTGCATTTTAGCCTTTTGAGGGAAGCATAAAGAGCTGCGCACCAACATAGGCAGAAACACTGCACTAAAAGTAAAGAAACCCTTGATTTACCCTCGGCACCCTTTGGCTGACTGTGCTTCATTCAGATATGTCAACAGTCAATTAATGCTGCCTTTCGTCAGCTGCTCTGGGTGCATCCGCACAAATTTGTTAGTTTTCTCACTTGAAATAAAGGAGACAGTATAAATATTGAGGCTACGTGCCTGAAGTTGTTAATCGGTTTGGAAACAGAGTTCACTGAAGAGAAGCGTGTCTGTCGTCTATCAGCAGAGGAAAGCATCTAAACAGAGGACAGGTACACAAGACGCCATGTGCTTCTATAGATAAAGACTTTTTTTAACATAGAGAACAAATTATTCTTCCTCAAGTTTTTTATTATTGTTTGTAAATTACGTCATATTATT
This sequence comes from Lagodon rhomboides, assembly GCA_039737535.1. Lineage (NCBI taxonomy): Eukaryota > Metazoa > Chordata > Actinopteri > Spariformes > Sparidae > Lagodon > Lagodon rhomboides. The sequence goes on along the minus strand of CM077789.1, from coordinate 11,965,577 downwards.
CTGCCCGTTAACTGCTAAACTATGTCAGCTACGCCAATATGATCTCTCATCACAGATCATTATAAATCCTGCTCAGACAGTTCAGCTCTGAGGTGAGAGGACGTTTACAGGTGGGTCTGTCCACAGGTAACGTCACAGAGTCAACGTGCAGCTGGTGGAAAGTGAGACGAGGAAATGTATGTGTGTGTGTGTGTGTGTGGATGCTTGTATGCCCGTGTGTGTGTGTGTCTGACAGTGTGTGGATTAACCCATGGCTAAAGCCACGCGTGTTTACACGCCTGTTGACACTGATTTGTTTTGACAAAGGAACCGCCATAACAAAGCCAAGCAAATATAAACAGTGTGTGCAGTGGGAATAAGCTTTAGTGAAACAGCTTCACAGTATCACAGGTGTCTCACACACACATCCAGCCTCTCATTCACCTTCGAGTGATACATCACTGTGTTCACCACCACATCGTCAGATCTATGCTGCTTTTATTTATTTTTCCTCCAGTGTGTGTTACAGTCAGTGAGCCACCGGACGTATAAATTATGAATCTGAGAGTTTTTATTATTCTCCGAAAGGCGTCGATTCGACATGAAAGCAGATGCAACTGCTGCTTAATCCTCCTCCATCACTTCCTCCATGCATACCTTACCTCGCCCTGCCCCTGCTCCCGCTGCTGAATTATTGAAACGAAGACATGGAAGTTAATTTGCTAACTGTCTGTGCTTTAGCTGGCTAAACTCAGCTGTCTCGTCTCTGGAGGCGAGCGAAGGAAAAGGGAAGGCTGCATGGGGCAGCCCGGGGCTAAATGTCAGGTGTGTTTCCTGGGGACGTGGCAGTGGGAGAGATCTCCTTGATGTGTGGACACGGAGCAAAGTGCTAGTCAGGCCGCGCATGTTAAGCTCAGAAAAAGGTGGAGTAGATTTTTGTTTGTGGCCCTATGTTGGAAAAACCGCCGCAAATGATCTTGTAGCTTGGAGAGCGTGAGAAACAGTCGACACCAGCTTTATATCACGAAGCTTGATTTCCGGTTAGCAGTCAGAAGCAAAGGTCGAAGGTTCCCCCTCCCACTCAGGCTGATCTGCTGTTTCTCATCACGCCATCCGCATCAACATCGTTTATTGTTAAATTTCATCTTTCAATCCGGACGGCGTCGGCCGAGGGAGGAGAGAGTGAAATGCGCGGCGGGGGAAATGCGAGATGTTGAGACTGCTGCGTGGTTGTGGTTTTGTCTTGTAAGCATCTCATCTTTTATTCCTGAGTGACATGTGTAACGGGGTGCAGGGTTCATGGGGAAGGAATTCAGGTTTGCAGAATCCACAGAGGGAAAAGGTGAGGCCCTGACCTTCAGTTTCCCTCTGACACAGCTCTCCTGTACAGCGCAGCCTCCCACCCCCACATCTCCTTTATCTACCTGGCCTTCCTCGGGCTCTGCTCCATCAGCTTGCAAAAAAAAAAAGAAAGAAAAAAAAAGTCTCCTCCTCAGCCGAGTTACACTTACTGCTTCTGACAGAGTAACAAAAGGTGTCCCCTGAAGCCTGGATTGAATGAGTGTTTTTAAATAATGCATTGCAGCCGGAGCAGGTGCCCATCGCTGGGGCATAGAGCCCCTCAGATCACACCAGGCTCTGCCATGAAAATTTCATTGCCGCAGTGCTCATGGGAATCTCTGTTCGATCCTGTACAGTGTGGACGGGGCGTATAGGAGCTGGCGCCCGCCGCTGGGTATTTCACACTGTAAAGAGGGTCTCGTTTTTTTACATTTCACACCAGCGGACTCGTCGCTTCACCCAGAACCCGGGAAAATTAAACACGACCTACACTGCTCAGGCTGAAGTGACAGAAACGACGTCAGCATTACAGTGAATGACGTAAAAACCACTCCAAAATCAAGAAAAGACAACGCCGACACCTCGAGTAGTGTTAAAAACATACTCGGTGGTGTAATTTCCACTGTACGCCGCACAAGTTGATACAAAAACACTTGTAAACGTGTCCTCTGGCTGTCTACCTCCAGATGAGAGAGGAGAGGACATGATAACAGTGTTGATATCTTAGTTGACTTCAGTTATTACCATGCACTCACAGCTATTATGGTTTATGAGCCGCACCCAGATATTCTGTACTGGACGTCTGTTGTCTTGGTGTTTACCCCTCAAGCCAGATGCTTTACCTACCGCTGGAGGTTTTTGGGGCCGCATCCCAGGGACGTATTAAGGAGAACTGGATCCACGTTTGAAGACGGCGCCCCATCATGACTCCGTGTCGTTTTGGTTGTAGTGATCGTTCTCGGTGTGGACGGCCCTTCAAGGCCCTGTTTAAGCCAAGACCTGTTGTTACGAGCGAAGTCTCGCCTCGGAAGAGTCAGGCAAAACAGCGTGCAGCTCCTGGGGACCGCTGCTGCACGCACAATCAGGTGATTGGATCTAACTGACGGAAAAACTGGTATGACTGCGGTGTTTGCGCCGAAAAGTTGAGAGTATTAGTAGTAGTAAAACAGCTGGATTAATGTGACACGGAGGAGCACTCTGGGCTGACGTTCTATGTTTCATTTACTGTTAATGCTCTGCCTGAAAACACACTAAAATCAAACATCAATCATAGATACTACAGAAATGGGCAGTGCTCTTTAAGAACCATTCAGTGGGAATCTATTAAGTAAACTAAGTGTCACTTTAAGTAAGTGCTTTCTTTTTTTCACATACTTTTTTCTTTGTTATCGTTGAAAAAAAAAGACAAACAATTCCGGCAAAATATGTCTCTTTTATTATTCACAGTTTTTATTCACTTGTGTTGTTTTTTTCTGGTTGGAGGACCTCGGATCTCGCCGGGCCTCCCTCTCCTCGTCCATGCGAGGTGTAAATAGAAGCCTCTGGACTGAACAGACCACGGAGCACTTTTGTTGCGTACGTTTTTCAGACAACACGTAATTAACTGTGATAGACTTGTTCCTAAACACAACACCGATCGGTTTCACTTAACAATACCGGGGCGGTCACTCCGCTTGAGATCAATATTAAACATTTACAGCGAGCAGTTTGCTCCGTCTCGTGACTCACGCTTCTCACAATCCTTTTTTTCTACTTTGGCGCGGCGGCTCCTTACAGAAACGCTGACCACCGCTCCGTCACCGGCACGTCCGTGAATGAAAACTCCGTCGGACTGTAAATCCTTGTGTTTAGACGGCGTGTTTACACTACCTATCTGAAAATGGGTGTTGATACAGTTGTATCTGATGTAAGAGTGAGAAATAAAAGACCTGATAGCATTGAGTATCGAAATGCTAGTTGAAACTGGTTTGGACCAGCTGTAGCGGATCATTTTTCTTTTTCGCTTGTTGTCAAGACGGTGCGGTGAAATTCTGTGATGTCTTTGAGAAGATAGGGATTCAGGTTGTTCAACTCCGGTCCGGCTCATTATTGATTCATTCAGTATCATTCAGCCCAAACATCATAACTCTGTGTCTGCTCTGGCCTTGACGCATGTGATCCGCATGAAAACAAGACACCCGCCGTACATAAAAGCCCCTCCGCTCTATTCCAGACCCGGAGACAATTGCATGCAGATGATTTCAGGCTGTGATGTCTGTTGAGGCTTCTCTGCGTTCTAGTTGAAATACCGAGTTGCTTTGAGGCGCGAAAGGTTGATGTTGTCGCGCGATTGTCAGAGTGAAAGGTTCACGTGTAGTCCGATGACGACCGGGCAACATGTTGAACATCATGACATGTTCACGATGAGTTTGTCGCGGAAACGGAAGCAGACAACATCGCTGCAGTTTTGATGATGATGATAAGTTAGTTGTTGAAAGGAAGACAGTGATGATCTGGTCCCCCTCAAAAAAATCTGCCTTTTGCTTCTTCAGTTGAAAACAGTCAGTCTGACTGTAGTTCACTGACTAGTTCAACATTCAGGAAATACGCTTGGTTTCAATCTTGTTGAGGGATAGACGAAAAGATCAACACCGCTCTCATATGTTTTTGTAAATATTGTAAGAGACAGTTAGCTTAGCTTAGCTTAGCTTAGCATAAAGACTGGACGCGGGTAGCCTGGCTGTGTCCGAAGAGAAAATGCAACCACCAGCAGCACCTCTCAGGCTCACTATTTAGCAACAACATGTGCTCTTTGTTTAATTCTTATAAAAACCAAAGAAGAAAAAACAACACATTGTGTTTTTACGAATATTAAAGGTTGGACTATTTCTGTGCTGGGAGCAGGGATTTAAAAAAAAATCCGGACTTTTACTTTCTTTGTGAAAGAAAATCACTCAAACTGAAAGCTTTCTCTGATTTTTTTTTTTCATAGAGAAAGTTCAGATGTGTTTAATTCTTTGTCGCAAAAGAGTCAAAATTAGCAGGATTTGAAAATGTAAGTTAAATTTAGGAAACCATTAGTATTATTAAATACAGTGTCAAGTGTTTTTAGTTCTTTGCATGACTAAAATGTTGCAAGCTTGCAAATAGAGCACAGTTGCCATATTTCTCCCTTCAACTACGGTTTCTACCATTACTTTGTGTGTTTTAGGATGATGGTCTAAATAGTCTCAGTGTGAATCTTGTAAGCTTAAAAAAGTTTGGCTATTAACACCGAATCCAATGACTCTGTGTGCAGTAACAGACTAGAACTGATCCCACTGTGAATCAACTGTCAGCCCTGATGTACTTGCTCTGTTTTCTTCTTCTACACCCTTATATTTGAACCACATTTAGGTCTAAAACCAGAGCTCAAATGTGAATATTAAACTTAACTCTTGTCAGGATGCAAGAATGAAGTCCAGTCGGATGCTTTTATGCTATAAGTACTGTGTATAAGCAAGTATTTTTTGTTCAGCTTGCAAATAAAGCACATTTGTCACATTTTTCCTTCCAACTAAAGTTTTCACCATGACTGTGACACAGACTTGTGCTCATGTCGCCCTGTGCGGGTTCGTTATAAGCTGATAATATCTTTGAGCTTCATTTCTGTGAGTTTGTTCAGGAGTCTTTCATCATCAGGACCATTGTGTTGTCATTATTCCATCCTTACACTCGGGCATCAGCATGCGTGTGAAACCTAAAAACAAAAACTCCCAACTAGAAGCGTGGTGACATCTGAGAGTCCAGCTTCCTCCACGTCTCGGGGTATTTTTCGTCTCCTCTGTCCATGTTTCTCTCAGCGTCTACGCTGTTATGTGTTCAGCCTGCACGCCTCAACAGCAGAGTTCCTGAAACCACAGGGATATGGCCGAGTGCCACGGAGGCTCTTTAGCTCAGAGCTGCGGAGCTTTACATCACATATTTACAACCCCTCCACGGCGTATATGATCTTCGTACTGTAAAATCTTGTTTATCCGGGCTCCATCTAAAATGACACAGCGACGATTTTCTGCCAATTGTGCACATTTGTTGGAATTAAGTTCGACGGGCCAGTTGGAACGAGACAAGTGTGACACATTTAGGGATGAAGCAAGAGCGCGAGCTTGTTTGTTCATTTTGAAATCTCTTCAGATGAGAGAATGTAAAAGATGTGATCCTCAACACTGACTCCCCTCTCTTTGTCTCTCTGTCTCTGTCTTGCAGGTTAGCTTTATATGTGTACGAGTATTTGCTGCATGTCGGCGCACAGAAATCCGCACAGACCTTCCTGTCAGAGGTAAGACGTTCTTTCAGTTCCACTTCCTGTGCCGTGTGATTCCCCCTCCATTGTATGACCAGGGATGGAATTCGCATTATGAGTTGTTCTGGGTTCAGGCAGCTGTTGAGCAATCTCCCTCAAACACACGCTCTGGACTCTGAAACTGTCACAATATTAATACATTAATGAGCTGAGACCTGCTGAACAACAGCAGTGTTCTTTTGCCTGTTTGTTAATTTGCGACAATGTAAACATGACATCTGTCGGAGCTACTTAATATGATTACCCGCCTTTCGTTATTAGCTCTCATTTGTAATCATAAACTCTGTATAATTGGAGCAGTTTGACATATTGCAAGCATGTGCTGTTGCTCGCTTTCCGCCGTGACATTTACGAAGCAGAGCCAGGCCAAGTTAAATCAAATGTCCCTTTAATATTTGAAACCACTCCAAACACAACCATTCGTCCAACGTCTGCTGGACTTATTAGCCTCGTATTAGGGCCCCTGAACTGTCGAAGAGGTGAGGTCTCTAATGTGGTACATCCTCTTCCTTAATGGACATCCTTCCTGCTAATGGTCCCGCGTCCAGTCCGTCTCCTGTGCAACACCTCGCCCGGCCGCTGGCTTTATTCAGCCTCCACTTAATACACTCCCCGACAGTGAGAGGGCTCCGATGGCAGGCGAAGTCAGGTCTATATGGCTCAACTTTAATACTGACGTCCTTTATTTGTCCTTTATTCAGGTGAGCTCAGTAACAGTTCAGCTGTCATATATAGAGCTATAACAGAATGGAACACTTCAAACCTGTGAGTGAAACAAAAACCAGAGCTGCCTTTAACAGAACTATAACAGAGTACTTGGATATTAATGACCGATGACTCAACTTGCTGGTGATTACTGATTTGATGATGGATCTTTGAAAGCAACGTGTTGCCTGACTGTATATAATGCATATAACTGTAAATTATACAGCTAAAATCAGCCTCTCTGAATCGTGGATGTATCAATCAAATGCATTTAGAAGAAGATTTGCCGTTGCGTATAGCGAGCGGGCAGGCAGCGGGGCGGGCCGGGCCGCTGGAGGCCGTCCCAGCTGCCAACAACACGAGTGGACATCTAAAATATGATGCGAAGATGGGGAAGCAGCGCAGAGAGATTAAGTGGCCGGGCCGCAGTGAGCCTCGCTCATTCCGGAGCCCTCGTGGGCGAATCTTCTCCCGGAGATTGAGTGTTATTGGTGAGCTGCTGGAAAAGGGGTGAAGTTCTGGGTCGCAGGCAACCGGAGGCAAACGCACACAGACCCACGCACACTTACACGGCCTCAAACAGGAATTAAAACAACATGTACGCAGACAGGGATTAAAACAACACACACGCAGACACACACACAAACAATCCATGTCCACAAGGCATGCAACGCTAAGACTGCTAAGTCAATTTGACGCCAGTTGTCTCAAATGTTGTGCCTGCAACAGCGTATTGCTTAATGAGTTTGTTTATTTCAGCCGCAGCGTCGCTCGCGTTGAGTTGTCTTATATGGTCAGAGTCAGTGTGTTTGGATTAGATTAACAGTAATGGGTGCATATCTGAGCAAACAAAGCAGATTGACCTTCGACCTTTTCCCCATTCACGCAGGTCTAGCGGGAGGCTTTGAGTGTTGATTCTCACGAGTGTGTGAAGAAAGACGTGATTCATTATCTGCGTCGCTCAGTGTTCAGTCGCCACGTTAGCACGCGTTCAGAGTTCTCCAGATCTTTCTTCATGTACACAAGAAAAAACCTGATCACCCTCCACGGCCTTTGATTTCTCCTTCTGTGTCCTCACTGTGTAGAGCCTCCCTGTTCCCCACTTATTTCTCCTGGTTATGAGAAGAAAACAAGCCGGAGAAGAAAGTATTTTCAACATTTTGACAACACGTGCATCCTATTAAGAAAACAGTTGTCGCAAAGTAGAAGCAAATTGCAAAATAAATCTAAGAAGGCACACAGGGAGCACGAGAGATGAACTGCAGATACAGACGTGCTGCAGATTGTTTCTGATCGAAGTGTGAAAGTTGAGTCTTGACTAAAAAAACACCTCGAATCATTAATCATTTTCGATTAATCTGCCAATTAATCTTTATTTATCTAATAATTATTTAGATAACATAACCTCTTTTGGCGAAGGTACTAAAAAGAGTACATCAAAATAGTTAACGTGAAACTGATGAAAACTAGTAATGAGGTGGCTTACGTGATCCTAGGTCAACATCTTCATCTTGTCTAAATCATGCAATAGGATCGTAAAACTTAATTTTAGTGTCATTCTGCAACACATTTGACAAATTACGGACTTCAGGGTGTCAAATTAATACTGATGTCGTTGTTTTAGCTGACTTCCTGTCAGCAGTGCCCTCCCTTGTCTCCACGTCACCACACGAACGCAGAGCAGGAATCACCGCAGACAGGAGGCTTCCTGCTCTCTGTGAACAGGACCGCCTCTTTGTGGAGTTCACCGTCCTGATTGGATAAAGTGGACAGGGATATCAGAAAATGTATTTTAACGATACATTTATTTATTTGACTAAAACCCAAATAGATGCAGTTTAGTGGAATAACTTACAAAGACATGTTTGGAATTTTTAGGGGAAAAATGACTAAAAACGATAGATTAACTTTTAACCTACCGTAAACGTGACAGTGAAGTCAGTATCTTCTGTAACGTCTGAATCATGCAGAACTATATCGTCATTTTGCGACACATTTGACGAGTTATCGACTTTGGCATGTCATGATAAGTGCGTCCCGTAAACTTCAGCTGGGCTGTAACGTTCCTCGCGTTGCGTATGATTTGCCGCGTGTCTCTATGCCACACTATATTCTGTTTTCACCGTGTGTTTTCTTGTGTCGCTGAAACACTGAAAATGTTTTGCTCGCAACACCCATGTACCTCACAGTCTCTTAACACACACACACACACACACTCAGAAAAACACACACAGATATTTCAGCAGATAAGGGACTTCTATCCTCACAGGTAGACTGAAGGAACACACACACACACACACACCTGCTCAGTGCCATCTAATGAGAGCGCTATCACCTGGACTCTCCTGCCTCAATTAGCCTCTGTTCCTCTTCAGTGAGGAGCGTGCGCACACACACACAAACACCCACATTTATAGTATATACACACTACGCGTCCGTCCCCGAGAGGACTTTGCCACTCTCTGCTCTCCTGCACAGTGCAGCGCTCAGCTCTTTAGCAGCATTAAATCAACAGGCCCAACCCACATACGGCACATCGCATCACTGTAAACTGCGCTGGGGAAATCTATAGAATAGACACTTCAAGAGAAATCTGGATCTATTTTATTATTTATGTGTATATGTATAGACAAAACTCTTCAACTTGTCACGCTGCCCTCACAGACTCTGGTGAATCAGGTGTGTTTGCAGCAGATGTCTGTGTGTTTGTGCGTGCAGAGTCATGTCAGTAGGAGTGCGTGAAGTGTGTGTGTGTGTGTGTGTGTGTGCGAAGCAGGCAGCAGGTCTGTAATCTCTCACTGGATCTTATCTCGGTGTCCAGATACAGGCAGGAGCTCTGCCGGTCTGTGAGGGCAGTGGAGAGGGCCGCCGCCTCGAGACAGTCACAGTTTCTTATCCACAGACTCGCTCACTGCACCGCACTCCGCTGCGCTGCCAGTTGGCCTATTTTTTTTTCTCTGCCTGACGATCGCTCTGTCTGTCCAGAGTTGGAAGGACAGTTGAGCAAAATGATTACATTATGCATAAAACATGCTGCAGTGTCTAATTCTTCATCTCCCTCCTCTGTCTTCTCCCCTCCGTCCCCACTTCCCCTCTTCCTCCTCAGATCCGATGGGAGAAGAACATCACACTTGGGGAACCTCCAGGATTTTTACACTCATGGTGGTGGTATGTATACGTCGCTCCTCTCGCTCCGTCTTTCCTGACCACACACACACACGATCACACGCATGTTATTTCAACAGCTCACATTCATACAGTAGAAGTACTCTTGATGGTCTGAAAGAATGTGCAGGGGTGGAGAGGGACAGTAATTGCAGGGAATGCTAAGTGCATCATCTCACACATGTTTAAGTGCTGTACTTCTGGCAGCCCTCTGATTGACAAGTGAGCTAACTTGCCTCGCTCTGTTATTTGAACTGAACTCTTCTTTTCCTTTTATTCCCCGCATCGAAGCGCGCATTTTCCAATCAGAGTCAGAATCGGGTCATTTTTGAAGTCTGACGGTAAAGTTTTGCAAAAAACAGTTTCCAAGATGTTTTGGAGGGTGTAAATGGGTGAAAATGCAACTTCAAATACGAGGGGAACAAATGTGAAAACAAGGTGTTTCCTGCTTGTTATGAGTAAAAGAAAATAAGTGAAAATTGTCTAAAAACAAGTGTCCCATATCTCACTGAAATGCTACTGAAACGCTGTCAAATTTTGCCAAGAATTCAGTGAGTTACACTGTGGATTTCAAGTTGAGCACCCATTTTAAAGCGCGCATCTGTTAAGATGTCGGCAATTTGGTACCATTAAAAGTATGCCGAATTAGCCATTAGCAGCCCTTGTTTGCAGTGTACCCATGAATGCACAGACAACCTATCACTGGATTACTTTGATACTGAAGGAAAGTTAACATAGTGATAATTCTGTGGCAACTTCTGGAGCCATCAACGGCGCCTTTTTTTTTACCCAGATTTAAGGATGTTAAATTTGCAAAGGACATCAGTGTAGTTCACACTGAATCTGTGTAGTAGAGTGGTAAGTATGTGTACTGAGTATGAGCGTGTCTCAACGTAACCTAATTGTCTTCATGAGCTTGAGTCACAGCTTCTGCTCCTGCAGCTGCGAGCCGTGTTGGTGCCAGATCAACAAGTCAGCTAACTTTTTTTGATGTTATTACAATATTGGCATGCTCCCGTCCCTTCACCTCACGCAGTATCTTTGCGCTTCCACTTCTGTCCTGTCACGCCTGCCCCGGCTCTAAACCTCCACTTCATCATCAAGATTTTAAGACTTTTTTTTTTATCCCGATGCTCCATTTAACAGAACAAGGCTCTGACGTGGGTCGCTCCTCTTCAAACAAATCTGTCAGATCTCCTAGCGCTAGATAAATAGAGGACGGTGTTTTCTATCTGGCCTGAAGAACAGGGTCAGTGGGCTTAGCGCCTGACATGCACACTGCTCGCTCAATGTTTGAATTAGAGCGAAAAGGGAACACCCGAACGCAGCATTTCCCGCCTTCCAGTCGAGAGGCCAAGAGCTCGAAAAATCCAACTTTAATGCAACGAGAGAAGCAGACAGGCAGTCAGGGGGGAAGCTGTGCGGCTGGAGAGGATGCAGACAAAGAATCAAGCAGGCAAACAGGCCGGGAGGTTGAGAGGCTGAATCCTCAGCAAGGCAGCACGAGAGGCAAACAGAGCCAGGATAAGGGCTTTGACAGGGCCCGCTTTGTTTGTCATTCATGCTATCCTGCTCATCCCCAAAGCCCCCCGGCCGGCCCTGTGTAATAAACCCGGACATGCGGCTTGATTCATTCATCCTCCCTGGCCCCAGTGTGTGTTGTAATTGTGCGGCCTGTTGGCACGGTTCATAATGGTCCTTAAAGAGCCTGGCTTCTCTCAACCTGACAGCTCTCGATTGGACAGCTACCAGTAATACTGACAGAATGACATACACAAACATACAGCGCGGCTTAAGTTTGCTCTCGCCTCTGCCCGAACCAATAAGAGGGCTCAGGGAGACTGGCCCAGTGTGTGTGTGTGTGTGTGAGAGAGAGAGCGAGCGAGAGTGGGAATAGAAAGGGAAACTGAGCGCTCGTAGTTTGTGTTCTGACTGTATTGATATATTTCAGCACAGTGTGGGAGATGACCTAGTGTGTGTGTGTGTGTGTGTGTGTGTGTGTGTGTGTGCGTGCCAGAGAGCAGTTGGAGAGTAGGCTGATGATTAGCCAGGCTGAGCAGGGCAGGGCTCCAGTGTAGTATGACCTAGCTGAGGGGCGTCTGTCTGGGCCACGCAGCACGTGGACATTCACTCGCTTGGGGGTGGGGTCCGGGGGTCGGCTGCCGGTGGGGGGAGGGGGAGTCCCCTGTCCACCTCCACCCAGCAAACGCCCCCCCCCCCTCCAACCTCCAGCCTCCCCCAAAACAAAAGCTCCAGATGGTAGGAAAGCCACCAACCTCCCTCATCCCTCACCCTTCGCTCCCCCTCCCTCAACCTTTGTCTGGAGGCCTGTCCCTTTGTTTGCGGAAGAGAGACCCCCGAATGGATTAACTCTTTGCATTCCAGCCTCTTTTGTGTTAAACAGCCAAATCTAAGACCCCGACCCCGCCGCCACCCCAGCCCCGCCCCCGTTGTCCCCTCCTCGGCACCTTACTGGGGTTTTCTTCCCTCCTGTCTCTGCTCCTGGTTCCTGTAGGACGACGTTGGTGGGAGGTGGGGGGGTGAAGAGGGAGGCTGGCAGCGGGGGTCACTCATCCACATCTGTTGTTATGGGTGGAAGGATAAAGAAAGGGCTCAGCGAGGGCTGCAGGTGTTGATTGTGTCATTAGCTCCTTCTCTATTGGCTGCTGCTAGTTGTCTCCTCCTTATCCCAAAATCGATGGCTTTAACCAGTTTTCACTGGAAGGCCACTAAATCCTCAATACACACCCCCTCCACACACACACACACACACATACACACCACACCCCCCAACACAAAACATACACACACACATGAAAAGCTCAGCACAACAACAGTATGTAGCGGGATGTTCTGTGTGGTAGCCTCTTGCTGACATTCTTGTTTTGTGAGGGGCAGAGAAAACAGTCCTCTGCTCCTCAACGTCTGGACTTTTTCTCTGTAAATACAGAGACAGCTTTCTCCACCACATTCTCTTCCTCCATCTTCTTCTCCTCTCTTGTCCTCCCCTTACTCCTTTTCCTCCGATCGCGTGTTTCAGATGCTCAGCCTTGTGGTTGCGGCTCCATCGCTGGCGGTAACATCTAAATAAAAAATCCAATATTAGCACTAATACAGTCAATTCTGCTAATTCAGAAGCAGCCAAACACTGTTTGCATCTGGCTTCACTTGCTGACAAACTGCTGCAAGTGTGTAACCAAACAAAAAAGGCTAATTAAGGCAAATTAGCTTGTGGCAGTAGGCGATTTTAATGGGGAGGAAGGTGGAATGCCACCCGCCTTGTTAACCTGCTGTCCCCCTTGGTAGCAGAGAGAGTGTAGGGGCAGAGGGGTTGTTCAGTTGAATTTGTTAGTCTAGTCTACCTGATTCATCGGTCCTTTATCTGACTGAGGTTTGTACAAGGTAGAATCTATAGCCCTGACCAAAACTCTGAAACCAAAAGAATGAAAAGAGTTCTGTAGTCACAGGAAAGTGAAACAAACCAGTCCATCCCGCTTGTAAACAAACATATATCGCCTGCTGGCTGTTGGTCCCTGCAAGATGTGGGTGAGTGGATCAACAGTCTCACTGGGGAGCGATGCGGCATGTTCAAGTCTGATCCAAACCTAGCAGAAATATGTCCACGCAGATCTAAGATCAGGTCGTGAGAGGCTTTCCCTGGTAGTCAGCGTTACCAATGCTACCCATGTCACACCCTCACTGTTTTTTTTTTAGTATTCAGCTGTAGGACTGATGCTGCAGTCAGAATATCAAGATGTCAGCTCCATACAGCAGCATCGCCAGCAGCAGAGTCACGACAAAGGATTTAACTCTTAACATGACAATAGTGAAGGAGAGTAGACCAACAAGACGATAGTGGGGGTTGTGCGACTTTTTGGCAATACTTTGGATTTAAAACCAACAATAACATGGAGCCTGATAAGGTTAATGAGGAAGAAGGGGTTGGTTACCTCACTGAGAAGTTGGAGGTGTGCGGCCTGTTGCTGTCAACTTGTGTTTTACCAGTTAAATACTTTGAACATGAAGCTGCAGCTTCCAGTGTGCGACTTTATTAGCTGGTGGGAAAAATCTTGTCAATGCATTATTGGACCTTTAATTTACCCTTTTTTAACACTTTGCCCTCTTGTTCAGAAGGTCTCTAAAGTCTCCACCTTGCACTTGAATGTAGGAATATCGTCCACCTGTGCATGTGAATATCCATCAGCGCTCACACAACCTAATCTTATTGCTGGTTCCTCAGTCAGGCCGTCACTCCTCGTGCGATGACAGTTGCTGTAATTATTAGCCACAGTCCAAAGGGAGTGTTCCTGATTTACATGGCGTGTGATGTTGTTTCCTCCTGCTCGCTGAATGCATTGCTGCTGCCAGGAGAATAGCTGGTACTTGAGTCAAGGTAATAAAGACAACTGGAAGGCTTGTGTTTCCCCGCCTCCACCCTTTGATTGCAGCATTTTGTCCCATTAGGAAGAGCCTGTTCTGATAAGAGGAGGAGACGGCACGGTCTCCACTCTCTAACTTTGTTTCGTTGGACTCTCTTTCTTTCACCCGTGCCCTGTCTGCCTCCTTATCACCATCTGTCTCCATCTCTGTCTTCATTTCTATGGATATTTCTCTCTCTCACTGACTCACTGACTGACTGGCTAAAGACGCACGCAGGATTATCATGTAGACCTGCCACCACCAGCAGCCTTGTGTGTCTGTCTTGCTGTGTCTTTGTTTACTCTCCTTATTATAATGGAAAGGCGCATTGTAACCACCGGCTTTGTCAGACCACAGTTAATTGCAAATAATTATCGTGATGGCATTTAATTTTAGTAATTGTCTTCTTCTGGACGGCTGGACGCTAATCCCTTCCTCCTCTGTTCTGGATACAAAGTGTGTGTTTGCGTGTGTGTTTGTGTGCCGACAGTGCCAGCTCATATTTTTATAGTCTTGCGTCTCATTTGAATTTATTGAAGGAAAAAAAAAAAAAAAGAAACGAGTTTGCATGACCCCGAGCTGCAATTTGAATCTTCTCCCGTGACTCTTCAAAGTAAGAGTGGTTAAAGTTTCCTTCCATATGGAGTTGCGTTGCGGCTCTACCACCCATAATACCATAAAGAGCTTTCCATGATGAGATGATTAGATTGAAATGATTAGATAATTGGATAGAAAATGTACTATTACAGAGTACAAGATTTCTTGCAGATTGCTGGTGCTAATTAACTGTGAATGTTGACTTCCCAGATAATTTCTAAAGATTAGTGTCTCTGAAAAGGAAGCGACAACAACTATGACATGGGCTTTCCCTTTTAAATGTGGGTGGGATTGTCAAATCAGAGCTAACAATGGTACCATCCACACTTTGCCTGGCCTCAGTCCCAGTGATACATGAGATGCTATAGTAGATGGAAAGGTTTTTTTTTTCCTCTTGATTGCACCCTGACCGGTCTCTTCACAGAATCTACCTTCCATTAGCACAACGTTAGAGTCATTTTTCTTGCTAATCCAACACGTTTTCACACCTTTCAGCTCCTTTTTCTTCCCGTTCCAACTCATGTATCCTCGTGTCAACCACCTAAAATAATATCAGAATAATGAAAGTCTCGGTTTCTGCGTTTAGTCTCGTCCACCAGCGATCCTGCGTCAGATTATGCAGAGGCAGAATGAGATTTCCCTGCGCGGCCCAGACAGATGCAGGTCAGCTGCTCAAATCGCAATATATTTCAGACTTCGCAGGCCGTGAGATGTTAGATCACCTTTCCCCCTACTCCCGTGCCCGTACCTGGTTGTGTCTTCGCGGTAACAAACTGTAACCCGTGTCCCGTTTCATTTCCCTGAGAGCTGATTGGATTTGCGATGGTCGCGCCTTTTTTCACCGCGGCCCGTGTCTGACGGAGCAGCAATCTCCTTAACACCAAACCGATAGATATGATAATGTACGCCGGCTTTATTGTCGAGTGACAGAAGGGCAGCACGACACACACACACCATATGTGTTCACCACTGTCTCTGCACAGGCCCTCTCTGTTCCTTCAGCGCCCTCCTTGTCTGGAGGGGACCCCAGTGCTCGCTGAGCGCCTCGGGGCAGTGACTCTGTCTTTTAATCTTTAAATACTACTCACATTTCTGCTGTTGTTCTCACGCTTTGATGCTCGGGTTGAAATTCTTTGTCTGTCTTTGTTTTTATTTTTTGGGACACCTTATGTTGCACTCGCAGAAAAGAACATAAGTGAAGGTGCAGATCACTGATCAACGCTGTTTTATAATAACCGTGTTCAGGAGCTAATAACACTACACCGTGGAAATCAAACATCTTGTTCAATGGAAGATGACAACATGTGACAGGGTGCGATTCTCCGACGGTTATGGCCGATCAGCTAATATTTCCTGCTCCATTTCACAGTCTGTCATATCAAGTGTCACAGCTGCTCCCAACATCAGCACAAAGAATGCATCTAACAGTTTATTTGCACCCTTAAACGACAGCAAGAATTTCCGCTCCTGACTTCAGCAGTTTCTGTCTCTTTTTTTTTAATACGCTGTCCATGAAATCAATATCTTGAAGAAGGAGCAGTCCTTAATGTGGACCGGCTTAGCAGGTACTTAATTTCAGTGCAGTAATTAAGGGTCCATTTGGAGTGGGACCTGGTGGCCCCTGCTGCCCTGCAGCACTGGGATTGGTCTAATTAACTAATATGAGTACGGTGGATTGGGCAGTAAGTAACATAATCTCAGCTGATTGGTCAGTAACGTGCAGGTCGCAAGGGCAGGCTGAGAGGAACATTTGGCGACCCGTCCTCCTCGGATAAAAGCTCTCTGGAGCTGGGCTGCAGGCTTCAGGCCGGACTGCGTGGTGGCCACAGTGGCAGCTGCAGTGTAGACAGTTCCTGTTTTCACATGGCCATTAATAGGGCTTGGTATCGAACCTCAGTACTTCTGTAGTGCTGACTGAAATGTGTCCATAGCGTTGAGTCTTAGAACGGTCTGAAATGTCTCAGTGATGAATCAATGAGTCAGTCAACAGCACTTCATTTTTGTGTTACTCTACATCCGAAGCAAAGAAGCAAACACAAATCTTTTGCTTCGGCTTCTCAAATGTAAATGAATGTTGTTTGTCCTAGTCCTCTATGATGTAAACCAAATACAGTTTTTGACAGCTTGTTAAACACAACAACATATTTAAATATGTAAACTTGAGCTTTTATTTCCACCAAACAATCACGAAAATAAGATTTTTTTCTGATGATTAAAATTGTAGCTCTATTGTCAGGTAGTGAACGTGAAACCAAACACTGCACATCTTGTTTGTATGTTCTTTGTTCAGATGTTTCCTGCTTTATGTCATAAGTCTGCCATCCAGTAAAAAGAAGCAGATTCCTGCACATCGCTCTAACATTCAAGACATTTATAAAGAAGTATGTCAAACTTGTGCTTTGCTCTCAATAGTCCCTCCTCTAAACTATTTTATTCCTGCAAAGTTCTTGTGTGGTCGCTTAAGTTAAAGGTCCACTGTGTAGGATTTGTTGGCATCTGGCGATGTGGTTGCAGTTTGCTGCCAGCGGAAAAACCTCTCGTCTCATGCTGCCCTGTGATGGCCTCCATGGGCATCACAGTTATTATCGAGGGTGGGACCATCCACCTTTTAAAGTTATTAGTATGATACGATACGATACGATACGATACGATACATCGATACGATCGATACGATACGATACGATACCCTATACCCTACAATACGATAAACTAGCTAAGCCCAACTCAAACTGCTCTACTTTTTAACTGACAAGACTTACTGTACCTCCATCCATCCACTTTCACCACTCACTCTGAACATTGTACACAAATTAGTCTCCATTAGGAAAGTCGTAATCGTATCCGCATGATAAAAAAACACATGAACCAGCAACATACTGTGTCTTTGGATCTCACGGCTGAAGTGTCTAACTGCTGTCGCTCTCTTGTCCTGTGCACAGTGTATTCTGGGATCTGTACTGCGCTGCCCCGGACCGGAGGGAGACATGTGAACATTCCAGCGAGGCCAAGGCTTTCCATGACTATGTGAGTGAACTTAACCAACCCTGCACACAAATACACACACACGCTCACACTTACACATGCTGGTGAGCACATATAAGCACACGCAGAGTGTGTATGAGAGACAGAAGGGGCTGTTCTGTCTGTGATAATGCTGCTGGTTCTTGTTTTGACATGTCTAGTCTGCCTGCTGCAGCCTCTCTACTGGATGGGACGGAGCCAGACGTCTGAAATAGCAAGCTTTTAAAAATGCAGCACCTATGAACACCGCTTGTATATTTTATGGGAAAGCCCTAAGACTTCCATCTTTGAATTTTTTAAGGTGTGATGGTGGAGTCTTGATGCCATCCTGCCATATTTCACATGATCAGCCTTGATCAGATATCAGTTTTCTCGCTGTGTGGCTCATCTGCTGGCCGCACTTCCTCGAAACGCCGACCCCTGACCCCGCAGGTCTGAGCGAAACTGTCGGCCGGGGGTGAAAGGTGGCAGCACTGCCTGGCTATTTATTGGTCCACTCACGGCTTCAGTAAAGGTCAGGGAGCATAAAGCAGCTGGCCGCTCACACAAGCACATTAACACGCACATTCACACACAATACACAGGACACATTTAGAGCTAGTTGTGGCTGCAGGGGACGGCCGGGGTGACGAAAGGTCAGGGTCCGGGCCCCCTTGACCCTCTCATCTTCTGAAGAGTCCGAGCAGTCGATCAGTAACCTATCGAACACACACAAAAACACACACATTGTGTTGGGGAGCCGGAGAGTCTTTGTTGGCGCAGCTCTCATCATCGCGAATGACCATTTTGAGGTCACTCACTTCCTGTCAGTCGGGGCTTTAAAATGGATTTCTCTACTTTACCTTGAATGGCTTCCTTTCAGGCTCGTCCACGCTCTATTAAACATTTGCTCTGTGTTGCCTGAGACGTATTTGACTAAGGATTACACGGCTGTTAGGATGTTGACTGGACGGACTGCCTCAACTAGTAGATTATCGTCCCACCTGGGCAGGAGTGAAACCTGAAATGGATTAGAGATGCTATTCTTACCATACGCTGCTCATTCAGGCTGTTTTAGCCCACAGCCGGTCGACCATTCAGCTGAACTCTCTTATGAGGTTTGACAGCAAAAGTGTGAGCACTTGTCAGCCGAACAGATTACATTTGTTGTGCATGTTGTACGTGTGTGTGTGTGTGTGTGTGTGTGTATCCACAGCAGTCTCTCTGTGTGTGTATGTGCACGTGTTGGACCACCATAAGATTAATTACATGGTTAATTAAACCTAGTAGTTAATTAAATCTGACAACTGTGTCTAATTAATCTAAATGCAATATAATTTCCTACACCTTTCTCCAGAGGTAGGCCAGCTGGATACCTGCATGTCAGCTCTTTAACGGCGCCGCTTTGACAGGCCCGGTCAATATATGGCTGAAATTCAGGGTTGAGATTCATGCCAACGGTGAAAAAAAAAGAAAAAAAAAGACATTTTTTCGGCCACAGGAAGCAGTCAGGTGAGAGGCAGGATCAGTAATGAAGCTGTGTATTTGATTATAGAGGGAATTAATCAAATGAAGACTTAAACTAAGGAACCTGACAAAGAAGGAAGGGTCATTGTGAATCTTTCTCTTGTGCCAGACTGTGGTGACAGCTGTGTTGAAGTCTATGGGAGCTGCACACTAAAACCCAACATGAAAACACTCCGATGAAGAAATGCCTCTAGAAAAATGAAAGAACACACTTCAGACAGTAGGTAAATGACTAATAATGTGACCAAATATTGCTGATGAGACTCCAGTTACACTGTGAACACGATCAATAAGAAAGTCTGTGGTTAACCTACTCTCTGAGTGTGCTCTTTCATTTTCTGGACGCTGATGATATGTTGGGTTTTAGTGTGTTTCTTCATAGACTTCAATACGGCTGTCACCACAGTCTGGCACCAAAGCAAGATTCAGCGACGTAATGACCCTTTCTTCCTTTTAGGTTCCTTGACTTAAACTAGGAAGATGTGAGGTTTAGTTTTTTTACCAGACGAACTTTATTGGAGTTCAAGGATTCAGACGGTGTTGTTTGACCTTTCGACCTGGTTCAAGTTCAGCAGGTCAGTGTGTCTGCCGCCTGACGTAGAGGGCTGATTTGTTGGTGACTAATTAGGACAAAAATATTCATTAAGAATTAGTTGTCAGCCTCCTTAAGAAGCAGCTTTCTGTTTTTTTCCCCCCTAATGTGGTGATACAGTTGGATCTTATTCCATCTTCTTTCAACTCCTCATTGAAGCTTTAAGATGGTTTTACAGAGGGAATTATTCAAATCCAACTTCCTGTGATTTTATTGTTTCGGTATTTCAACAACTGGAAATATTCTAGATTTCAGACTTATATATTTGCTACGATCTTCACTGGACATTTTAATAAGGTTTTTAAATAAGGTACCCTTTTTTTGAACAGTGTTTGGCTGCACAGCATTAGTTGGTAATGAATGACCCAGGGGGCTTTTTAGTGCTGCTATTTTATAATAAAGGAAAGTTATATATGTATTTTTTTTTTAGGTCTATTTTTAATTGTAAAAGCTGGAACTTTAACCCAAAGTGACAGTCAGCAGTGAAGCGTGTGTGCATGCACGAGGGTGTGGCAGTGGCTCTGACAACAGCAAAACGCAGTAGGTGTGTGTGTGTGTGTGTGTGTGTGTGTTACCACATGTGCTTTTGTGACTGTTGCCATGCATGTGTGTCTTTGTGCGACAGAGAGAGGGAGTGTGTGTGTGTGTGTGTGTGCATGAATCCCCAGGGTGATGAGGGGTCTGTCTGTCTCTGATTAACTCTGGCTCCTTGGTCCCCGTAGACCGACGGCCTGATCAAGTCTCTATCACGGCCCCTTGCTGATAACGGCTCCCTCATTCCCCCAAGTCCCCCCGGATCACAGAGTGAAAAACAACACAGCTCCCAGGAGCCGCACACACTCCGCACACACTCTGCACACACTCTGCACACACTCACATGCTCTGTGTGTGTGTGTGTGTGTCGTTCAGCGGGAATAGTGAAAGAGGAGCGAGTGCAAGATAAATTGGTTGTTTTTTTTATTTATGTTTTTTATAATTTAAAGTCTTCTCTGGTAGCTTAGCTGTCCGTTTGTTGTGGATAACAAAAAGAAAACACGAGCGCCGGGCTATAAAATTGATATTTAGGAATACAGTTTGCTTATTTGTTTCCTGAAACTGATGTGGTTGCTAGGCAACGTGGAGCCAGAGTGGAGTCTTAGTTACAGATTTGGTTTGGCTCGGCTCAGTTTGGCTCAATTTGGCCCCATGGTTTGGAGGCACCTCTTACTCAGCTCTGTCCTACTGGCCCTCGTTGTGAGCGATGATGTAGACTTTGTGGACTCTCCAGTTTGGGGAAGATAATGGAATATAATGTGCTAATCCTCAGATCTGGGGACTGGTTGACAGCTAATCCAGGGGAATGTGGTGGGATTGGAGCCCTGGCCACACTCCCAGAACTGGAGGCCTCTGACTAGCTGGAATCGCTGGTTGGCGTCACCCCTGGATGGTGAATCTGCAATCATCGCCACTCGAACTCACGCGTAAACACTCGCAGGCGCGCGGCTCGTGTGCAGATTGCACACCCACACTCGTATGCAAATGAACGCTCAGAGTAAGCGAGATGATACTGTATCATAAAGAGCTGGAACAGAAGTGAAGTCTTGTACCTCTGTAAAAGTAATTTAAGTGGTCTCTCTTGTCGTCTTAATTGTTGGAGTTGTGTTGCTGTCCTTCCTCTTCACGCCGCCTTTTAATCATGTTTATTTCCTAAAAGAGATCCGCACATCTTATAGTCCTCTTCTACGCTCGAATTTTTTTTGGATGTTCCTCAAACGAGCACTTTGTCGAGGAAACGTGTTTGATTATAAGAACATGGCACGTCTTTAGTAACTCAATATGAATGATTAAAGGACGGGAGCTTTGTGATGAAGAAAGCATACATATTGACGCGGGCGGGCACACTTGTTCACACACACACACACACACACACATACACACATTAAAGCAGGCAGAAGAATGATTGTCTGTCTTCTCCGACACACACACACGCATGCACGCACGCACCACGCACTTGCAATCACTGACAAACAGTCTTTCAGGAAGTGATACACTCGGCCTTGTTGTTGCAGACGTTTTGCCCCAGCCAGAGGTCACAACCCCGAACATCTGCGATTCACGCCAATCCGGGTTCAGCGCCTGCGGAGTGTCACAGATTTAGTGCCACAAGTGCGTCATTCACATCGCAGTGCTCCACTGACTCCGCTCAGCTCTCGGCTTATTGATGGGAACTGTCACGATGACGGTGGAGACAGATCACTGTTGGGAAATAGTGGTGTGAAGGCATTTTTTATTATTAGTCTTTTAACCCTGATTTGGAGCAAAAATGTCAAAGTGTGATCATTTGTATTTTTCCTCTGTTTGATATCAATTTTAATCGAATATATCAGGATTTCTTTTGCAATGTTTTGGACGAATGAGAGACACGAACATGTCAGTTTAGGCTTATGATGGGCATTCCACTGTCTTCTGGTGTTTATAGACAAAATTATTAATACATTTGGAGCATACATTTTTTTGATGAAACATCTCGTCTACAAAGTGTCAGAAAATAGTGAAAATACACCTGTCGGGATTTCCCAGACACCTGGGCGACGTCTATGAATGTCTTGTTTTCTCTGACCGACTGTGGTGGGCTCAGGATGTTTGAGGGGCAGGGGCGAAAATAAAAAAAAAGCGGGCACCAGCTGTATGCGGTCGGGCGCCAGTGCGCAGAAAGTCGTGGTACATTTATAATGAACTGGAAGGGCACCCTGGAGCTGCACTTTCGCGGCGTCTTTCCGAACCTGGGGGCAACCGGGTTGGTGACGAGAAGCTGGAACAAGCAGGTGTTTGAAAGGAAGAAGATGACTGGTTGCTCTATATGTAGACAAAAATAGTGTCGGGAGGGGGAAAAAAAGGAAATCCAGGCACTCCAAACAAGAAAAAGTATGAAAACGGGACATATTAAAAGCCTTGGTTATAATGGCGAAATCATTAAAAGGGCAATCACTGAAAAAGCCAACGCGCTTCATCACCTGCTCCAAACGAAGCAGGTGTACACTCGAAGAGCGACTCAAATGATCAATCAATCACCCGAAATTGTTGTGGATTAATTTCCCCGACTGATCATTTAAGCGGCTCTAAATCAACTAATCAAAACATAAAGACGACGAGAGCAAGAGTCGGGGAGTCTGTTCCCAGCATGCAGCGTGCAGACGGCAGGGAGACGGAGGTGCTCTGTTGGCTGTTGCCCGGGGATTCTTTGAGAGGGTTAAACATTTGTCAGGCTGGACCACAGTAACAGGTGGCACGAGGGGAGGAGCTGCACTCTGTAAACAACCGTTGATGGCCGAGCCTTTGTCTGGACGCCGTGTGCGATTCTTGCGTGTGTGTTCTCCCGTCTCCACCGCTCCCCGCGTTGCCGTACCAGGTGCTCGCTCGCCTAATTTTAACGCCACACGTCTGCTGAATGCGCTCCCCCTCCGTCTTTGTCTCTGTCCTTTTTCGCCGGAGACAGATTTTACTCATCCTGCGCTGCTTTTTCTTTCTCTCCCTCCTGCTTCAATTCCTCTCAGGTCTTTTTCACCACCGACAAGCCCCCCCCCCCGCCGCCCGCCTCCCCCACCACCCTCTCCTCACCATCCTCCCCCTGCTCTTTCTTTTCCTTCCCTCTCTGTTCCACGCTCTCTTTCTTATTCCTCCCCCTCTCTCCTTTTTTGCCTCCCTCCCTCCCTCCTCTCTCCGCCCTCCCCCTCTCTCAGAGGAGATTGATTGGGTAATCTGGCTGGGTGCCAGTAGTGCCCGCTTTCTCGCTCGGGGGAAGGAGAGAAGCGGGGGCGACATGACGACATGCAGGAATAATAATAACATCCATAATATAGGCAGAGTAGGTATGGATGGAGGGACGGAGGAGGAGAAGGAGAAAGAGCGGAGGAATCTTTTCTTCCTCTGCAGATTCTCCCGGTTGTTTTCAGTTTAAATTTAGCCTACACACAAACGGCATGCCACGACATTGTGTCTCCATTTCTGTCCGTCTCTATCCGTCCCTCCATCTCTCCGTCCTCCCTCCCTCGCCTCCTCCGTTTTTTTTTTTTTTTGCGCCTGTGTCGTCTTTTAATATCAAACAGTGCGTGGAGTGCAGGCTGCAGGCAGACGGGCGTCGAGCGAGAGGACGCTGTCTTTGTGTGCCGTTGTTTACCTTTGTTACCGTCTAAATGAAAAAGGCCAGTTGGCTCCTCTGTCTGTGTATACCTTTCCCTATCTGAGGGAAGGAACAAAGCCTGAAAGTGCTGCCCTCAAGCTGTGTGTGTGTGTGTGTGTGTGTGTGTGTGTGTTCGGCTGGAGGTCTGCAAGTGACAGAAGCAGAAGATCAAATATTGTTTATGGTTCCCCTTCCTCGCAGGTTCATTCTGGGCTGAGCTTTAGGAAAAAAAAAAAAAAGTGCCGTGGGTTTTTAGCATTTGATCGCCGAACGCTGAGAGCGCGGGCTTCCGGATCCGTGTTTGACAAGAGACGGACACGGAGACAGACATATGGAAACAAGAAACCAGGGGACGGGGACGGACAGACGAGCGACAGAGAGGAGGGAAGAGGAGGAGAGACAGCGAGGGAGGAGGAGGAGGAGGAGGAGGGAGGGAGATGTATCAGTGTGCAGGGAAGAAAGAGGTGTCTGAAGACACTGGGGACTCTTTTTGAAGTCTGCATTTTTCAGAGTTTATCAGAGTTTTGCTGCTTCTTACTCGCCGCGAATCCGCCCGAGCATAGTTATTGTAGGAACCAAAACACTGCAGCGTCTCCCTTTCCCTCCTTCCATCGCAGCTTTCCAAACCCGGTCCCATTTAATTTCCCTAACCCAGTTACCCATGAATGCCCTCTTAGTTGCAACATCATCATCCATAAAATTTAAACAAATGCTTTAGATGAATACTACATGCTGGGACATAGTGGAAAAGTCCTCCAGGCATTTGTTCATCTCTCCCAGTGAAACTCGGGAGTGGATGCTGCCAATTCCGTCTCAGTCCGTGTAGTCGTTTTCAGGAAATAAATTATGGTTCAATAATTAAAAAAAAAAAAAAAAGCAACATTCATCGCTTGTTTTCCCCCCGACTGTAACCGGTTTACTGTGGAGAATTGAAGTGAGCAATTTGTCAGGGGGGTTGGAAGTTCGAGGGCGACCTTCCGTGCCGGAGGTGTTTGTGTCTGTGCGGTGTTTTCTCCTGCCAAGGCTGCATCTCCTGACTCTGCTCAGACACTCACACACACCGCACACACACACACACACACACAGACGCCCTCTCTGTCACTGTCTTTTGAAGTTCCCTGACACTGTTGACACCCAAACCACATCCACTTACGGTATCCATCAATCCATTGTGTTAAAACACCCTGCAGAACATGGCATAAATTACTGCAATTATGATGCGTCTGCTGTGTTTGCTTCTGCTTGGTTTGAACTTTACTCTGGCAAACCTCCGCCGACTTTGTGTTGTTAGAGCTTTGTGTCCCGAGTCTTTGAGCGGAGGGGCAGAACGACCTGGCGTGGGTCGGATTTTTTTTTTTTTCGTGAGCATTTTGTAAATTTCAAGGAAATTTTTTTCTCGTCTCCAGTCAGCTTTTCCAGCTGTGCTCTAGTTCCCAGAGCAAAAAAAAGAAAAAACCTTGGAGCGGCACTCCATTTGCTGCTGTTACTCATTAGGTCTAAAACACTGACGATGGTTACAAGGATTGTCAGAGCGGTCCCTGGGAGCGAAACCTATCTTTAAACACACACTCCTGTTGGTTGACTCGGGGAGTTGAGAGGCCATTTTTCCTCTGATTACGCCAAGTCCCTAAATTAAATCAGCTCACACTGGAGCTGCTGCGGTGGAAAGGATATGAAAAAAGTTCGATTTGTAAGTCAAACTGAGAT
The DNA here is from genome assembly GCA_039737535.1 of Lagodon rhomboides. Lineage (NCBI taxonomy): Eukaryota > Metazoa > Chordata > Actinopteri > Spariformes > Sparidae > Lagodon > Lagodon rhomboides. The sequence continues at coordinate 11,940,065 of CM077789.1, read as the reverse complement.
TGCTGAGGAAGTTCGGTGAGCTGTGCGGGTGGAGGACATCTGGGACGTCCTGTCAAAGTGTGTGAGGACACTTTTTAAGGCTGTAAGATTGATTGAGCAGGATGCACGAAATTTGAGATCAAGAGTTTCACAAGTGTAAGACGGAGACAAACACTGCAGTTAAAGTATGTATCACGTGCATTGTGTGCTTCACAATCCACAAATATAAAATACGACCTCCCTGGCCCCGAATTATGATCATCTTTTATCAAGACAGGAGCTTGTCGATGGTGTTGAGACACATTAAACCACGGTGGTAAGCTTTCATCCGGCCCTGAGTCGCGTCTGCAGGCAGCCTGTAGGTCGCCTGAGAGGTGAAACTCTGGGCAAAGGCAGTTCCCTCTCGTTGTTTTGAGTTTGAAGCAACATTTTCTTCAACTCTGATCTTCTGTCATGTGCGCTGCGGTGGCAGGAACAATGTTCAGAGAGACTTCAGGAACAAAATCAAGCAGAAACGGTGAAAGTGAGGGGGGGACCCCAGCGGAGATCACACTCGTGAATGCTGCGGCAGGTTTGTGGTTGTGGTCTTTGTAGATCTCAGAGCTTCCTCACACAGATATTTGTCGTGAGACTTCCAGTGTACACTTTTGAGGCGCTGTTTCCGCCACAAAACAACGGCGGTTGGTGCTTTTGACTCGTCTTTAAACCCAGAAATGTTACACACGACTGGAAATGAGTTTTTTTTTTATTGATACGAACATAACGTTTTGTTTAGTTGCGCTTTCACTGACAGGGGTTTGATGATTGTTTTCTCAGTCATCCTGTCATAGTTCTCGGGTTCCTCTGCTCAACTCGTGTACATTGTACTCCACACTGTTGTAGGATCTTCTTACTGCAGTATCTAAAGCTCTCCTGATTAGAGTATAAAAGTAAAAAGTATTATTTCTTGGAGCCACTAACCTCAAACAGTTCACTTAAACAAGGCCATGGGTGGGGAATGAGCGTTGTCGGCGGTGTTGCCTGGTTCAGTTTCATCCATGTTGCCGCTTTTGTCCCTAACACACCTTTTGTCCCTATTGGAATCCCCCCCTTGATGTCCGTTTCTGTCCCTTTACGTCTTTTACGTTGTCCCGTCTTGCTACGTATGGCTACGTATGGCGGCGTGCAATGACGCAAAATTAGAAATAATCCGGGATTCACCTCAAAAGCATTAACACTGAAGTAACGAGCCTGTTTTGAAAATGTGAGGAGCAGAAAGTACAGATATTTGTTTTAGAATTTAGGGAGCAAAAGTTAAAAGTTGTCAGGAAAAAATGAATGCTCGAGTAAAGTAAATGTACTTGGAGATGTCTGCTTAAGTACAGCAACAAAGTGTTTTTGCAAATTCACCTCCAGTGAGCACGAGAGACCTATTTCTCTTGCAGCGACGGCAACCTTTATCACTGAATGCCTCCAAAGCGGTGCCTTTTAACAAAATCAAGCTTACATCAACATTTGCTGACTTTATCAGACAACTATTAATTAATTTAGTCAATGAAATCACTGATTAAGCTTAATGTAAATCAGTGATTAAACAAAAACACAGACTGTGCTTCTTTATCAGATTAAAATACATTTATCAAATTATGATATTAAAATGTGACTTGGCTCCCACAGGTGTCATTACATGAAGCAAACCCGGAGTTAGTCTGCAGCCTTCACTCCGCTTCATGTGATTATTCCGCATGTTGTATTCACATGTTGCGTGGCCTCGTGTCACCGCGAGCTGAGGGGACTTTTGTTTACATACAAAAGCAGCAGACTCAAATTGTGTTGACAGAGTAATTAATATGTTGAATTAATCAGTAACTTCTCTCCCTGACCCCTCGAGTCAGAGCTGCCTGTAAACCACTGAAACAACTCTTTTCTTCTTTTCTTCCTCACCTCTTTGCCCGCTCGCTACACTCCTTCCCCTCCTCGCACACACTCCGTCCTGCCCTCTCTCCTTTGCCTCTGCCTCTCTTTGTGGCTTGTAGCTGGCAAACGTCGCAGCCTGGCACAGTGTGTCCCTGGCACAGCGTGTGTGTGTCTCTGTGTGTGCGTGTCTGCTGTCTGCTGCACAGCCCTGCCAGTCCACCAGTCTCAAGTACCAGCTGGGCACCCGAACTCACAACCAAAATAAACTGGCCGCGCTATCAATGGGCCCATGGGCTGCAGCGCGTGCGCCGGAGTGTGCTCGCCTGTGTTCGCACGCGCGTGCATATGTACGTTGTCTACGTACGCGCGCGTGTGCGTGCGTGCGTGTGTGTGTGTGTGAGGTGCTCATCGGACACCCTGCTTATTAGGTCTCATTGAACCGAGTGGTGAAACAAACAGTCCTTCCTCAGATGAATGCCTGAGATGTTCGCCTGTCTCAACTTTGCATTACACTGAGGCCCTCCCTGCAAGGATTAAAGACTAAAACAATTACAAAGCCTTATTTGCAATTCAAATTCTCCTAAATGCAGACTTAATCCCCATTTTCCAAAGGCAGCAATACTGAGAGGCAGAATAAATGTGTGAGAGAGATCCAGTTCAAGCCTCTGTCGGGGTTTCTGTTGCTAAAATAACACTTATAAGTTATAGGGAGGGGGGGGATAATGAACGTGCTTTGAGCTGGTTGAGTTATATTTGGAGAACAGTTTGTTTTCTGTTAAAAGCTCGTCTTTGTAACGACGGGATAAATGCACAGAATCAGCAGGGGAGTCGCCGGTTTTCCTCGCCGCTCGCTCAGAGGGACGCGCTCACGTCCCCGGAAATATTTGCATTTTATTTTAATTTGCCGCGCGTGTATTTACATATTGACATACGTGTGCGTTGAAGGTGCGCGACTGTCCTGATGGCGGGGGCCACGGTGAGCGTGCTTTACTGCTGCCCAGGGTATATTTACAGACAGTGACTTTAATGCAGTGTAATGATTATTTTTATTCCAGGTACTTCGGCAGCCCGTTCGCTCTGAGTGGAATGACTCCCCATCGGCCCACTGATTACCTCTGTGGCTGCTGCCACACCTGGCTCCTTCAGCTCCCCACTCTCTCCACCATTACACCTTGAGAACCTTCCCCCCTTTTATTTTACACCTTCATCTGTTTGTCCCTCTCTCTCCTCCCTCCTTAAACCTCCATTCAACGGCGGGCTACACCTTCAATCGCTTTGGCCCCTCTGTCTCTCCGCTACACCTTGATCATCTCCTCATCTCTTCCTCACCTTGCTCTCCTCGATCATTACACCTTCACTCCTCCACCTCTCCTGATTTTGCACCGCGATTTCAACCTGCTGACTGTTTTTTCGTAGCTTTTCTTTTGCTTTAGCACCTTGAAGCACGGAAACAGGCTCTTACTTTTGCAGGTCTGCGAAGTTGTGTGCGGAGGTGTGCAGATGTTGACTTGGATGGCAACCAAAATGCAGGCAAAATAAACTTCCTAAGGGAGTTAAGTGTTTGACTAGGAAGGACTACAAATACACACATGTATCTGAGATTTTAGGGGTTTGCTTGTTCCTTTGCAACAGTCACAGTTGGGCTGACCTCTCAGCAATTGCCATCTTAGTAAATGGTGTGACATCCATATTCTTTTTATATTAATTTGAACGGCCAGGATAACTTATTTCTTACAGTTATTCCAAAAAAAACATCAGAAACAATCAGAAAACGTTTTGCATTTCAGCAGACAGTGAGCGTGAACACCAACATATAATAGGTCAAAGCAGCCACAGCAGCTGCAGTCGACCACAGCAAGGAGATGAAGAGGGAGAGAAAATCCCCAGACTCCCTTGTAAAATCGCTCAATTTTGTGAGTTGTGGAGTTCGGAGAAACTTACACTTCGGGAAACGCTATCTATGAAAAATTCCTCTTTATCTGGTGCTATACATGAAGTTATTTCTTTTCATGTATGAAATACGTTGTGTCCGATACAGACGTTTCATAGAGGAGTGGAGCATATATGATGCAGATCTGCCGGTCTGCAGTCAAGTTCATGCATTTGAATTTGAATTTTAATATCATGTGGACTGTCGAATGATGGTTTTTATAATGCGATGTTTTAGGGCAGGCTGAAGCGCCCTCAGCGCCCCTTGTTCCCTGAGAACCCTGTCGGTGAAGTTTTCATTTTCAGCTACACTCACCGGTTTCCTAATAAACGTACGTTCCTCCTTTCTACTTAACACCTCGTCCATTATCAGGCTTTTGTCTACTTGGTTAAAAAAAAAAAAAAGTGACATCGGAAGAGGAATTGTGCTGTATTTATGATCAGTCGGGGATAATAAAGGGCTTTGAAACAGAAGGTCAAGTAAACGGAAGATGAACTGCCGACTTTGTCACTTCGCTCTTTTCTTCCTCATCCGAATGTTTCGAGTCAACACCGTCCAGGAGAGTTTCTTCCTCTCCTGCTTTTCCTTTGACTGAAGGTTTCTCACGGCCCCTCACCTTGAGTTTTGGTTGCACGCAGCTGTTCTTTGAGCTCGTTCAAGCTCCCTCAGCACACAGCATCACATTTGGACCACTTCTGACGGTGGATTTTTAACCTCGCACTCCCAGACTGAGCACAAGTTGAAAATTTGATTGTTAGACTTAATTACAGTCAGAGCGGAGCGTCTAACGAGGTCTGTCATTAATAGTACCCTTTAGCAGCTGTCTCAAACCTGCTGGTTGGAGTAATGAGTTAATGTGTCCTGGAACTATTTTAGATTTTTTTTTTTTCAGTTTTTTTTTTTTTGGTAACTCTTGAAAGATTTTCCCTGCGCTTTGGAAGATAAAGAACTCGGATGAGTTGCGTGTTTCAGAGTCCTTCCACCTCACATGTGTACACGCAGACGCAACTGATGTGACACCTTTAAACACACCTTTGTCAGCTTTTCACAGACGTACCGGAGAATCCTCGGTACTTGCGGCTGTTAATTGATGGTGAGCTCAGAAATTAATGTGTACGCTGTTCAAGTTCACTTCACTTGAAGAAAGTCGGGAAACCGATCGCCTCAGAATTAACGGGTAGACTGTTAAATACAACTCACGTTGCTTTGAGTGTATATATTTTGGCTTGTGCTCATTATTTTGTTATGTTACAACAGTAATTAGATAAAAATAGGATGGAGTTCTGTATGTTATTAATCTACAGTCCATAGACAGTAATCATCTACAGATGTAACACGATATATTATCCGGAAATGTGTTATTTAAACAGACTTTTGGACAGGAAGTTCATCTTTTTGCAATGTGCCTTCTCTGCTGACCACGGTCACAGCTACTTCTTCTGCACAGTAAAGACAATAGAGCTTAAAATAGAAGTGTTTACTTATCGGTGTTCGAGTGTGTTCACGTGACTGAATTTCCCCTGACTGAGGTATTAGCCGGCCGAGAGGTCAGCGCGGGGTCAGAAGCTGCTGTTCGGAGTTTATTCGTTTCTCGAGGTCAGGAAGATCAAAAAAAAATCACGTACTTAGTAACAAGTGCAACGTGCGAACTTCCAACCTCGCCCTCGCCGCCTGGATGTAAGCCTCCACGACGGTTATTTATATCTCGCGTCGTGATTAAGTTCAGTGGATAAATAGGGCAGCACATCTGTTTGGTTTATTGACTGGACGTTTGGACTTATTTAAGCTCCGGTGTTTGTTCATGTAAGTCTTCGCGCAGTGTTATTACCTCCTTTGCGCTGCCTGATCTGTTTTTACCACATCAGATCTTTTCTTTAAAAACGTGACATTTGGAAAAGAGAGACCCACAGCACTGCACTCTGTTGCACTCTGAAAAGGTCAGCTTCCTCTGAGGAAGCGTGCGCGACCATCCACGCGCTCTGCCCGGGTGTCTCTGCTACAGATTCCCACTTTGTGTTGACTCAGTTTGGACGAGCCCTGGCGTTTTCTTCCTCCGTGCTGTGCTGAACTGAGCTGCTCTCTTCTGCGCTGAAACGTTCCTGCTGGATGCTGTAATCTCTTCAGTGCATGGCCAGATTACTGTCTGCTCCATATTGTCTGGTGGCGGGCTGCAGGATGGAGAGATGGCAGGAGGAGGGGACAGAGGGAGGGATGGAGGAGGCTCTGATTTGCTGCTACATAAGGCAGATTACCTTTTTATTAATGTATCCATCTGGACGTTTGCTATATTTGGTTGTTTGTCCAGTCTATTTGTTTGTGTATAAACCTTATGAGATTTAGATAAACCAAGGCTCAGATTAGTCATATGTGTTATTTCTCAGGAGTTGTCACCAAATGGCTGAATCACAATGTAGCAGCATTATTATTAGACAGTATTAAAATGCGTGCAGAATTCCCTTTGTGGCCGATGCTGTGAATGCATTGTGCTTTTTATCCAGATTCCTTTTAATTGAATGATTTTCAGGAAAGAAAAATAAAGAAATTTGAGTCTTCACTGTGGCCCCCACCAACACCACCCGCCACCCCCACCCTTCCACGCGTCTTCCTCTCCATCTCTTTCTGTCTCCTGTGCACTCCGTGCAGAAATGATTTCCATTCCTGCTGAATTAATGAGGTTCTGCTGAACTGAGAAAAGGCAAAGGGAGTGTGTACACACACACACACACAGAGCCACACACACACACACAGACGCAGGCAGAGAGACACACATACACAATCTCACACACACACACACACATTCTCACAGGCACATATCTACTACAGCCATATTTAAGTCCATATTCACGCTCACACATGCACACGGTGAATCAATGAAGCTCGGCCACTTTCTGCCGTTTTAAAAGCGCAAATCACTTTTTTTTTTGTTTGTTTTCAAGTAAATTTCTAAAAAAATGTAGCCAGAGATAAAGAGTCTGAGAACAATCACAGATGAAGCAACTGGTATATTCTCAAGTGCCTCTCACACACACACACGAACGGGACACACATACACAACAAACATGCAGCCTCATGAGTCGGGCCCCATAGCTGGGCCCAGTCACCATGGTAACACACCGCTGTGTGTATTAAACACTACAGTGGTTTGGGACTGTCGGAGGTTGTAAAACACCCCAACCCCTACCTCATCCTCTCACACATTTACACACACACACACACACACACACACACAAATGTCATTCCATGACTGCTTGGACTGAAGTCAGCCTTCACTCTGCTCCTCATCCTCATTTTCATGAAAGGGTAACACCAATTTTGCACATTTAAAGGAGATCGCTTAAGCTTTTTTGTTTTTTTCCCCTTTCCTTCAGTGTTTTATATCGGTTCCTGTGCACGTAAAAAGATGTTGAAAGTTAAAAACATCAAAGTCCGCACCGACAAAAGCTCCTCTTTCCCACTTAAAACACTGCTCCTGAGTACCGCCTTTAATTCTGTGACTTGTGACATCACACACTGCATCACCATGTCACACATCTGCATAATTTATGCCTAGTTTGTCATGTAAGAAATGATTGAAACTGATGTGTTTTTTGAGTATTAAAGCATGTCAACCTGTTCTAGTAGTGCTAGACCAGTGGACTGCTTTTCAAAACCTTGTGCCTACATTGCCCACAATGCAACGGACCCACAGAGTTTTATCACTGAAAGCAATTTATCAGATTACATGAAGCCTCCTCTGGAGACACAAAAGGTCTTGTAGGTTTTTCTCACATATGCAGTAGTACTCCTTAAGAACGCTGTAATAATGTGTGAAGCTGGCGAAGTTACCCTGATCTCCCGCACCACTCAGGTGAAAAGCCACACACACACAAAGACCGCCAAAGCCCCGATGAGCTGACGGGTGGCTCGGGACAGCAGAGACACACGTGAAGGAGCGCGCAGTCAAAAGGATGAAATTGCGGTGCGAGCGGCTGTTGTTTTGTGCCAGCTTGTGCGCCCCTTGAAAGCTGCATCAAGGATTGGCTGAACAAAGAGGAGCAGAAAGTACCCGGCTGATTCCGACGAGGTTCCTCCTCGTCGAGCTGATTTTTTCGCCCAAAGTACGACAAACGTGTGGACCACATCTGGTCACATGTGGAGCTCGAAACAAGACTCTTTAGATAACAGACCGTATGCGAACTGAGCTTCTTTTCTCTCAATCATCCTGGCTTCTTCTCTTTGTTTTCCTTTCCGTTGTTTCTTCATTAAATGCACATGATCACGCACATTCAGCCGCGCACGCAGAAAAAAAAATGCAGCCTCTCTCCTCCTCGCGGCTCTCTGCTGTCTCAGTGTTTTTCTTTCCCATTTATCATCACTGAAGCAAAGGAACCGATTCCAATTTCATGTGTTTTCATTCCATTCCTCTATTTGCTTATTTCTTCATCCCCCTGTCTCTATTTTGATCTCGGGCAACCAGTCAGCAGTCAATAATCTGTTAAATAGCATTGATCGCCACCATTTAGTTTCCTGGCCAGCTACTTAGGTTGTAAAGCTGATCAATGCCTGTGAATGGGAACCACCTAGATAGCGGATTGACTGCTGGGACGCGCTCTGCAATCATATCATTTGTCTTCATTTGCTGTTCAATTATTTGTTGTAATGGCTGCTGTCAAAAACAGCCCCACGCTGGCCCACAATGGCACACATGGAGCCTAAAACTGTGGAGTGCACGCTGAGCCGGCGTGCCCGACTCGCTCCGCTCACCTTGACACTCTGCTGCTGGAGGAAAAAAGACATTATATAGTAAACAGCATGAAAGGAGCAGTATCACATGTTGAAATGAGTAGAGGAGTGTGTGTGTGTGTGTGTGTGGAGGGGTTGTGTGTGTGTGTGACTGGTGAGTGCATGCAGATGGTGCTCATGCCTGGATGTGTCGATGAGGTCTGACCCAGACTGGACTTCCTCTGCCCAAGAGCCCCTTCCTGAACTCATCAATCACTTGTTGCAGGGCACAGACGTAGCGTGTGTTTCCACGTGTGTGTGTGTGTGTGTGTGTGTGTACATTGATGTGTCGGTGGGAGTTCTCGGCTTTGAGTTTCGTGTACGGCTGCAGCATTCTTTTTGAAATGATCAGTAAACAGGACTCATCATTTGCTGAAGACATCTGGGAATGTTTTGGTGTTTTTTTTCCTGAACATGAAGAACAGATGGAAAAAAACAAATATTGGAATAAAACTAGATTTTTGCACCATGTATTTTGAGTTCTTTTGTTGTTTCAAGGGACTCTGGTGTTTAATCATTGGCATGTTTGCCTTTGCTCCAAATGTTTCTCATTACTTTCTATCACCAGAAGCTTTTTCGGGGCTCTGATAGTGCAGGAAGACCTTGTTGACAGTGAACCGGAGCGATCAGCAACATAAACTAGATATGATAATGTTGAAATTGTGATTCCTTCACACACACTTTGGTACAAATGTAATGAAGTTCTGCATGTTTTTAACCACAATTCTTACGTGTTGCACCTTTTAGTGATACAAAATATCATCAACAAATAAATTATGATGTCATATTTTGAATTAAAATAAAACTTTAATGATTTCTGCGGGCAAATTCACAAACTTCCCAGCAGTTAACATATATAAAATAGTTCAACTGGTTTGTGATGAACTCATTAATACATTAAATAATATATTATAACAGTATAATATACATTAGTCTGAAATAAGCCATCTCGCATAATGAGTATTTTTACTTTTGGTGCTTTTGTGTATTTTGATGCTCATAATTTTATAAATTAGCTTAATTAAAAACTTAAATGCATGACTTTAACTTGGAACAGATTATCTCTACACAGATGTATTGCCAGTACTTCTTCTATCTCCTGTGTCATGTAAGATTTAAGAAATAATCATCAAATTAGTCAGAAAATAATCTGTGATCTGCGTTTTTCTATGATTTGAATCAAGGAAACGTGAACTGATTGTGTATCGTTTGTGAACTTGTGACTGGAAGAAGGCATTCTTTTACTTGAAACAGTCAGTTGTCAGTGAAATAATCGTGTCAGCATTAGTTTTAAACTCTTTCCTCCCACGCATTCACCTGAAATCACTGAACATGAAAGATGCCCTCCTGCAGATTTGTGTCTTGAGGTCGTTTGGGGGGTTTTATTGCATCACTATAAGTGAGGACATCCCACTCTCATTCAAATCATTCCCGCTCCGGCTCATCTGGCACCAACTTCCCTCCAACTTCTCCTCTATCTACTGTATCACCCTCTTTTAAATCTCTGCTCGCTCCTTTCTTCTCCTCCTTCTGCCTCCCCTGGTTTTATTGGAGAAGGAGTGTCCCCCTCCCCCTGCTTGTTTGAAGTACCCTGCTCGTATATCACGGCCTTTCCTCGCAGGATATCCTCCCTCTTCCTGCCTCTCCCTCTCTCTTTCTCTCTTTCTCCCTCATTCCCTCCCTCTCTCTCATCAGCCCCCCCCCTCTCTGTCAGCCGTGGTCTGGAGGAGGGTCATACCTGTTAACTCTATTTCTTCTCCACACTTTAACACTCTTCCCCCGAGCAGCCAGCGGACACGCTCCCACACACACGCGCGCACACACGGACGATAATGTCAGCGCGAGGAGCTCAGCTTCACATGATTTAGAGTTTGCTTGAATGTTTCATTATTGAAACAGTCAAATTAATCCACAGAGGGGATGCTGATAGTTGTTTGGAGTTACATCACATGAAATCAAGCATAGCTACAATCGCTTTTTACAGTCGTTTTATTTGACTCGGTTTGGTTCGTAGAGAGTTGAGGATTCATTTGTGCTTTGATATGTTTCTGATTTACTGACTTTTGCAGACATAGCTTGTAAATGTAATTGTTGCGTGTATCAAAATGGGCACGTGAGTACAAATATCATCCCAGCGGAAAGTTTTAGACATTAAATCTGTGATTTGTTTTGATGCTTTTGACTTATAGCTCCTACGTTCACACTGAGGCTTGGGTTCGACTTCAACTCCATGCGAACTTTTGAGTTTTTACATAACCAACTCAGGATTCTTAGATTATTGAGACTGTCGTGTGTACAAACGAACGTACTCATCTTATTTGCATTACGGTCATAATTGCATCAAAACTTGATTAACAGGGCTGAGATTGCCACTGAGATGCTCACGTTAAATGTTTCAAATTACTTTTGGCATGTGCAGCTGTGACTGTCTAAGCGGGCATGTGCTCTGAGATCATAACTGTTGTCTGTCAGAGGCAAAGATGGACGCAGACGCTGCAAAAGTAGGAGGTTAGGGTTGGTTGTCAGTCAGTGTTGGTCTCTCTTAAACTCGACCGTGACCTTTTCTAGGGGAAAGATCACCTTTACCAAGTTTGTTTTAAGTAAGAGACAAGTCATATTACCAGCGTTGTAACGGGCAGATGAAGCTGGAAGGAACTGATGAACTACATAGTAAACCGAACTTGACCGAACCCGGGCAATATTTCCCAATTTTGATCCGATCAGGTCCCAACAGGTCCCGACGGGTTCGGGTCAGGTATCCATGCTATAATAGGCACCACATTACAATGCTAACACGGTCTGTACTGTCAAACTAGGTGGAAGGAGAGGGTTTAACGTAAAAAGAAGATGATGCGATGATGACAGTATAATGTATGATCGTTTACATTCAACAGGGGACAGCTTAATCTGCAGCGTTCACGGCAAAACACCACTCGCTCACTCACTCGCTCGCTCATGTTGCCCTTCATGTTCGATCTCCCTGACACCGCTGATGAGATTTAAACAAAAACTTGAGGCGATGGCACATTTCACCACACATCTCCGCCGTTTTCATTATTAGTTTGGCCGAGGGGGGCGAACACAGCCATTCCGGGTCGGCGCGAGATGACGGGAAGGATTGGGTACTGATTGGCCATGAGGGGGACGGTGTCATTTCCTACGAATTTCATACAAAACAAATTTCATCATTACATGAGTACGAGGGCGTGCTTCAACATAGTTTCCTGTTTGGTTCATTATGTTCGCCACAGAAGCTCTGCCACCAGGATTACCCCACTGTCCTTCATCACTCCCTCTTGTAACACAGTTTATTTGACTCTTATTCGTCCTTAATATCTTTCCTTTATGAGATTCATTATTCACTTCCTCCTTTTCACACTGCTTTAATTCAGCCCTTTACTGCCCCCCTCTCTCTCTCTCTCTCGCTCTCCTTCTTTCCGCTTTTCCTCCTTTTCTCCGGCTTTCTCTCCTTTTTTTTCTACTCCTTGTTTTTCTCTCTCCGTGCCCTTGTTGTCATTTAGCTACTTCCCCCAGCTCTGCCCTCCCCCCCTCCATCCACCTCTCTTTTCTCTCGCTCACTCTCTCTCTCCTCTCCCTCCGTCCCTCTTTCCTTGCTATCTTACATTTTCTCTCCCCCATCTCTCTTTCTCTCTCTCTCCATCCTCCTGCCCTTTTTACTCCTCCACCCACCCCTCCTCTCTTTCCCTCCATCCCTCTCTCTCTCTCTCTCTCTTCGGCTGAGGACAAGGAGGTGAAAGCCAAGCGGATTACAGTGGCAGTTTAATCTGGCTGACCCACCAAGGGATTGCTCTCTACTTTGCTGTGAGGCTGCAGGGCTGGAGGGCAGTGGGGCTGGGTGGGTGGAAGGGGAAGGAGACCAGGTTGTAGGCGGGGGTTGGTGTTCAGGGGGAGCAGAGAAGGAGGGAGGGGGGGGGGAGGATAGGAGGAAGAAGGAGGAGGAGGATGGGAGCGGCCGAATTTGTAGATTTTTTTTCCTGTTTGTTTCGGGCCGAGCCAGCATGCTCTCCAGGACAGGACTGTTTGTACGCACATTTACACATGTACGTGTGTGTGTGTGTGTGTGTGCGTGTGTGGGTGTGACTGTGTGGTGCCAGAGGTGGGGGGATGGGCTCCGGTTGTTATTAAGAGATGGAATATTAATGCTACTTTGCCTCTAATTTCTTTCCATCTGTCATCAAGTTGTCCTCTGTGTGCGTGCCTGTCTTAGTCTATGAATAGATACTCTTCAGATATTAACAGACAATTAGTCTGTTCTGTGTTTCAAAGACGGGAAACACAAAAACGTCCTTGGCTTGATTTTTTTCTCTTCTTTTATTCCGAAAAACATCAAAATCTCGTTTTACTCCATCTTGTCAAAGTCATTCAAACTCACGCGGCTTTCATCCGCAGTTAACGCCCAGACTGAGGCCCTCGCCAAATTTATCAGTTCAACGAGCAGCAGTCTGTGTCGGCTGCAGGTCATTTGTGTTTGTTTTTTTATTGCTATTTTTAATCTCTTGAAATTTGAACATGAAGAGCGAGGATAATGTGGCGATTAACAGTAGGGGTGCACACAAGGTCTCTGGTGGAGTTTCAGTTGTGTGTGTGTGTGTGTGGATGAAGTTTTTCATCTAAAAAATGAAAATATGTGGGTTTCTTTCTGTTTCCTGTGAGAGCGAACACATTATTATTAAATCAGGCTTTCTAAATTAACTATTGTCTGGTACAGGAAAAAAACCTTCAGCATTACAGCCTCGCTGATGATTGATATTTACCTTAAACATAACGTGAAAAATGTGCACGATAGTTCGTCAGTGTTTTCAGCCCTCAGCTGTGCCTGCGGTCTCTCTTTCAGGCTGCAGGTACAACCTCCACCTGTCAGGCACGAGGGCAGCAGCCTGAGAGGCACAACCCGGGGCAAAGACAGTCCTCATATCACTCCGCTGTTCATAAAGACTAATTGCTGTTAGCGTATGGTAATAATGAAAGGCCACCAAGATGAACATTTTTTATCACCTCATCTCTTATCTGGATTTTGGCAGCTGGACAGCAAGACAGTGTTGTCGGGAGGGACTTGAGTGAGTGAACCAAACTGGAACTACACAGAACAGAGAGACAAAAACCGGACTTTGAAACGTGAGGGTGGACATTAACCCCCAGAGTGAATTACGCAAGCGAGGAGACAAACCACTAAAAGGTTTTTGATAGAACCAGAGTTGGCGGTTGTATGATACATATCTAATCCATTCCCCGTCAAAAGCCAGTTGTCTGCTTTATAACATCAGAACCAGGAAATACATCAATCAATTAATCAATCAATCAATCAGTCAAATTTTACTTATGTAACACCTTTCAAACAAATCAAAATGCAATTCAAAATGCTTTACATGTGCATGTCAGCCAATGGTGTTGTTGCATTGCACAGGATTACGCACAGGATTACAGAGAAAGGTGACGTCATTCAAATATTGGACATTAATTGTTGCAAAGTTGGCTGGCGAGTGGCAAAACTTCCCTTAAAGGACTTCGGTTATGGTGTTCGATGCACAGCTCGTGAATAAACCTGCCAAGTTAATTTTGGAGCAATCTTTTCAACTTAAATATGAAGTACTGCTTATTCAATCTGTAATACTGACAGGGCAGTTGTGTTAAAAGATCATTTTAGGATGGCCTTAAAGCTTTAGGTTTTTTTTTTTTACTTCAATAGAGGCTTATTTTGTTCATTCACTGCGAGAAGAATGTAATGTTCAGGTCAAGAGGTTTGGCCTTGAACAAACAGGTTGTTAATAGAACACAGTGTGAATACAGTTTAGACATTAAGTGCCTTAACCTGTGCATCAAGTGGCAGCAGAGTAGAAACGTCCGGCGAAAAAGAAACTTGGACGGCAGCCTCGAGTCTGACTAACGACTCTGACGATTTCTGTGCTGTTTTAAAGTCCTAAATGGCTTGTTGTACAGTTCTGAACGCAGCGCGGGGGTCTGAGGCAGGCTGTGTCTGCCGCTCTGTTTGCCTCTACAATGCCTTTCATGTCCCTCATATCAGCCTCCCTTTCATCAGCTCACCCCCGCTGTGCCGTTTCGGAGGAGGGGTCCAGTCGGCGAGCCGGATTAGCTTCCAACTGGTGCTTGTCCAGATTCTGATTCTGAAGGGGGGGCTTAACCGACCTCGCCTCAGACAAGACGAGAGGAAGGAACAGGAGGGAGGGAGGAGAGGAGAGAAGAGGAACAGAGCTCCTGCGGGGCTGACGCTCCTCTTCAGTTGTTTACCTTGCAATTAACGTGCTGGATTGTCCTGTGAAAAGCAGGAAGAAGTCAAGTGTGGAGACTATAGAGCAGTAGGCCACCACTGATACAGACAGAGGAGCTGACGGGGTTCATTATACAGTACGGAGGGCCTGGGGTGCTGCTCAACACCTGCTCTATTGGAATAGTTATGTATCCACACACACACACACACACACACACACACAGACTGTACAGCATTAAAATGTGCAAGAGCAAACCCCCATACTGTGAGTGTCATGGTCAGGGCACAGACGATGGCATCGACCAATCAGCAACAGATGCCCCCTGGAGATAAATGATCTAGACTGTGTGTGTCTTTCTGTGTGTGTGTGTGTGTGTGTGTGTCAGTGGCACAGTGGTCAACACAGGCCCTCCGCGCTGCTGTCATCATCACGCCACCCCGCGACATGGCTGCCTGGGGACCTTATTTTAGGCCACACCAGGTGCAAGTGTTTTGGGCTGGTTACATGATCTTGGATGAATGTGGGTGTGTGTGTGTGTGTTTCTGCGTGTTGTGTGCGTGCGTGTGTGTTGGGGCTTATAAAGAGCGGTGATTGTGTTGCTGGGTCAGGACCGTGTGTGTGTCTGCGTGCTGGAGTCCAGGAAAGGTCAGAGATTGGGTGGAGGTGCCAGGAATAGGGGTGTGAGATGCCTGGGTGTCTACAGGGCCATGTGAGGCACACACACACACACACACACACACACATAAAAACACACACACATGCATGTGAGGCCTTCAAACCCGAAGACACAGCAGAACAAAAGCTGGTCAAAGTGGGGCAGTTTTCTCTCCCTCCCTCCTCAGTCTCCACCTCCTCCTCCTCCTCCTCCTCCTTCTCTCTGTCCCTCACATCTATCCCCAGCACTGTTTTCCTCTCCTCCTTCCCCTCCTCCTCCTTCCCCCCTCCTCTCCTCTCCTCTCCTCTCCTCTCCTCTCCTCTCCTCTCCTCTCCTCTCCTCTCCTCTCCTCTCCTCTCCTCTCTCACGTAAACACGATGCTGCTTTTCTGGATCTGGGATGCCTGAGGGACAGAGCACAGACAGGAGCCCCGTCACCATGACAACAGCTTCTCTGAGCTGCCTGACACCCGGACGCCATTGGCTGAGGGCTGTTGGGGGAGGGGGAAGTGGAGAGAGAGAGCGAGAGAGAGAGAGGGAGAGAGGGAGAGAGAAGCGGGACCAAGTTAAGCAAGGGGTAGAAAGAGAAAAGGGGGTGGGTGGGTGAAGGGGGGGTGATGTAGAGAAAAGGAGATAACGGAGGCAAACGACCACATTTCTCCTCACGGGGCTGTGCAGGTTTAACATAAAGAGGGGGAAGGAGAAGGAGGTGGGGGAGAGGGCAGAGAGGGGAGGAGGCCGGTGTGTGTGTGTGTGTATCTGTGTGTTAAAGGGTGTGGAAGCATGTGTGTAAATGATCTTCTCAGGGTCGTATGATCAGGCTGCTGGTCCAGGTTTGTCTGTAAATGTGTGCGTACACGTTCTGCCACAGTTCATGTGAGTGTTTTTCTCAACACCGGTTCTCATATCGTGTTAAAATGTCTTGTAACTGGAGACCGTCAAAACCGAAAAATTTCTTTCCCTCTGACCACATTGAGTGGGAGAGAAAGTTCAGGTTTTGCAGCTTCACGGTCGTGACAGGAGTGGAGATATTGTTGAGTGGTCACTACCACGCTGTATTATTAGTGAACGTTGAGGAGAAAGTTTGTTGTCTCCAGATTTTCTCCCATTGATTAGAAAAACAAGACCAAGGCTCAATCACAATACGCCCCTTGGCCCTACTGCTACTGCTCGGAGGTTTTTCAGCGCCACACTTCAAACTGAGGGTTATGAGAACTCTCAATGTATTACGCTCCTTTTCTTTATAACAAGCATAAGACAATCGCTGCTAGTTTGCTGATGTCTCGGTAGCTATCTAGCTAGCTTACGTTACGTTTTTGTTGCCGATTTGTGCACGACAGTGCCGCGTTTTGATGTATTTTATGGCTGCATTCCCCCACTTTGTTGCTATATGACATTCGGAACATAACTCCTCCAATCAGTGCAGGCTTGCAGGGTAGGAGCACGTGTTGCTAATATTGGCCTATAGAGCAGCTCTAGTGTCCAGGTAATGAAGCATTGTTCTTTTTTAATTGATGACTGGATTGAAATCCCCTCAGCTGAAGACATAGTGGAAATGTTCGGTCCCGGTAACGTGAATGCCATCGGCGATGACTGATGACATACGAGTGTCTTGAAGGGTCGTCCTTGTGACTCTGTTCTGAGGGGTAAGAATTATAAATCGGACCGAGCCCCGTGGGTGTACAGCTGTGCTAGCACCTCTGTGAGGCTGCACGTAGGCACAGCGGTGCTTTGAGCCAACGCCACTGTGTCATCGTGCTCACAACGATAAAGCTGCTGATGTTTAGCGATGCTTGCCATGTTCACCATCTTTTTTTCAGTGTGTTAGCATGCTAACATATGCTAAGTAGCACTAAGCTCAAGTTGATGCGAGTGTCACTCATTTTGCAGATATTTAGTCATTAAACAAAAGACAAATTTAAATTGTGATCCGTTGAAAAGTTCAGGGATCATCGAAGGCTGAGAGGAACATTGTCTTAATGTAATACAGAGACATTTCTCTGAAACAAAGTGACTGACTGATATTGCCATCCCTATGGAGCCACAATGATAGAGTTCTTAAAGCACACAGATAACAGCAAGAAAAGCTGGCATTTTATATTAATAAAAAGTCTTGTTGGTTAGCGTGCCAACGTGCACCTCTGCTGGAGCGGAGATGCTGCTGACTACGTATACGGAGGGGAACAGAAGTAGTCATAGTAAGTCAAGTAAAAACTTGTTAATTATGTGTTGGGTAGAATTCACTTTGTTCATTTCTGCACAAAGTGTTTCTTTTCGTGGACCAGAGGAGCAAATGATGAACTTATTTGGACTGAAAACTTAGATTTCTACCAACATCACTTAAAAGCCTGGAGGGCTAAAAGCGTGCAGATTACAACTGACGTCACCTGCCCAGAATGAGTTTCAGGTTGAAGTCATGGTAGTCAGAGGAATCAACCGACAACACCTGAAGTAAAAACATGTTCGCCCATACAGCTTAAAGGTTGCAGGCAGTGTAGTGGCATCAACATCCTGCATGAATGTGAAAGATCCACACTGTGACAAAACTAAAACATAGATCAACCAAACGCTCGTCATTTTGTCGCTGGTTATGTGCGAGGCTTCATTTCAGGCTTCAAGGAGGAAGATACAAAGACGGGAAAAAGAGAAAGTGACTGAAATGTTTTAAGAGGACAGATTAACAGAAGAGGGGGGAAAAAGACAGAATCGAGGACAGAGAAACAGCAAAAACCATCAAGATCTTCACCTGAATAAACCAAATCATAGAAAACAATGAGATAAAATATTAAATACGACAAAATGCTCTGCTTAAGAGGCTACAGGACTCTTAACCATTAACATATTTTATCAACTCCAAACTTATTAATAATGAAATATAATCTGCTTCTTTGCTCGAATTTGCACCAGGAGGACACACAACAGCCGCCCATGTTTTCACTACTCGCTGGTGCGATTTGATGGCAAAACCGCCAGAGTCTTTCAGAAGCCGCGGTTCCGACTGAGAGCGAGCCGGGCCGGGCCGGGCCGCTGATGTGGCTTGAATATTTTCCAGTGTTTGCATTACTGTACCTGCAGAAAGGCTGTGAAATGCAATGCACCATGTTTATGTGTAGCTTGGCAGCCTGCCGGCACGGCTCGGAGGAGAGAGAGCAAATGAAAAGTGTGTGTGTGTGTGTGTGTGTGTGTGTGTGTGTGTGTGTGTGTGTGTGTGTGTTTACCTCCTTGTGTACTGGGTCTTCCTGCAGTTCTGTGATCACTGGCATATTTAAACTAATCATTGAAGAGGGGGAGCATGTGTCTCCATGAATATGATCTCGGGTGCTGCATGCTGTGTGTGTGTGTGTGTGTGTCTCTGCTTCTGTGTGTGTGTTTGTGTGTGTCTGTTGCTCTACATGTGTGTGTGCAACCACAACTCACACAGGGGGCATAAATGTCTCAGGCTGTGCTTGCACACGTGTTGGTGTATCCATTTGCAGGAGACAAGTGAGTTTTACTCACGCACTCTCTCACGCACACACACACACACTCTCACACACACTCTTTCTCTCTCACGCACACACACACACATGCTGAGGGAGAGCGCGTTGAATTGAAGAGAAAAAGGCGAATGAGAGGAGGTTGTTTCTAAATCAGAACCAGAAGTTCAGCCAGAGTGACGGAGCAGAGGCTCAGATAGGGGGGTCGTTGTGTGTGTGTGTGTGTGTGTTTCCGGAGTATGTGTGTGTGTGTGTGTGTGTTGCAGCGCCACACAGCCCGGTCTGGTGTGTCTGTCTGTCGGGGTGAGGAGGTGAGGGGAAAGAAGGGGTCTGGGTCGGGTGGGGCAGGTGAGGGATGTTTGCCCCCACCTTCTTCCCACAAACAGGAGTGAACAGTAAGCATGTTTTACCTCGGCCATTAATCCTTTCTACTGACTGGAGACCAGAACCGAGCACAAAAGAACAGGAGCATCTTGTTTCTCTTTCTTTAAGTCTCTCTATTTTCTCCTTCTTCTCCCTGCTTCCCTTTTCATTCGCTCTGTTTCCCTCCTTCTTGCCCTCTTCTCGCTGTTGCTATCTCTCACAGTCTTATCTTCACGTCTCAGTCTGTGTGTGTGTGTGTGTGTGTGTGTGTGTGTGTGTGTGTGTGTGCGTGCGTGTCGTCCCCTCTCTGGTTCTCTCGCTGTGCGTGCCAGTGCTGTGCTACGCTGGCTGAGACTATGCTGGGGATATTTCTGTCAGCCTCTATTTATTTATTGATGGCGATGCTGGTGAGAGTTCGCCTGCCTCCATGCGTGCTCGCGTTAAGCGAAAGTGAGGTGCTCTCTGGAAAGCTTTGCCTCCTCTTCCTCATCTTCATCTCCTCCCCCTGCACGACACCTCCAGAGTAAATATTTGTCAACCCCTCCATCCCAAATGACGGCGCCTGTGGCCGACCCAGGAAGCGTTGGCTCTTTGACCTCTCGAGTATAGCCGGATGAGAAGTAGCTGCTCCGGGCTCTCTGTCTTGTCTCGTGCGGAGGATGAAAGGCCGGTGTCCCTGAAATGGAAGTTTAAATCATCCCTGAAAGAGCACCTCCCTGACGCCGCTGTCTCTGACAACAGGCTATGGCGAGCTACGAGCCGCGCTGCCTGGCAACCGAAAACAGTTCCTGGAAGCAAGAATGCAAATAGAGCACATTAATGTCAGATCTCATTGTGCGTCGGGCACTGCTGAACTCTGGGAGCCTGTCGACTGGTGGTCCAGAGGTCAGCAGGTCCTGGCGAGGCAGTTTATCTCCCAGTGTGTCTTCGAGGGATGTACAGGGGGAGGAGCTGATGGAGGATCAGAGAGGGAGGAGGCAGGCAGGTATGGTAGTAAGTGACACCTCCGTCTTGTTGTGCCACCTGTCATTGGTGGCATGGTGTCTACTCGCTAACGGGAGGATGGGAAAGAATGGGAAATAACCCATTGGAACAAGGCCCCTCCTGCAGGTCATTGTAAGGGTTAGTAGGTCTTTTTGTGAACTGGGAGATTTTCATAGCTGTCAGAAATTCTCGTAATGACAACTAGAGGGTTTCCTACAGTATTTCAGAGTGAAGGCCGGCCACCGGACCTAAAAAAAGACACAGCCTACACGAAATAATACAAGATTGAAACACTTTAAAACAAAACACTAACCTTCAGGTAAAAAAAAAGAGCAATGGCGCTATTTCAATCAGCAAATGTTGATCCAGAAAGAGATTTGATTAGGAGATGGATGTGCTGGTCTGGGTGGTTTGCCACCTCTCTTTCTTCGGGGGAAACCCGGACAAGTAGGTTGACGTAAACATTTTTTTCCACATCGCTGCTCATGTCAATGGTTTGAATGATGTGACATGAGTTTAAGCATGAGTACTGACTGAACTGAAGGCGATCATAGGTAGACTAAAGAATCAGCACTAAAAGTCAATCTTTTTTTTTTTCCTTTTCCCTGTCTTGCTCTCTCCCTGCGTTACTGAAAGCAGCAACCCCCCCCCCCCCCCATTTTCTCCTTATCGGTTCCCTACAACGGTGCCAGCGCTCCTTTTCTCTTGCACCTCCTCCTTATTTGGCCACTCTCTCGCTCTTCATTTGGCCTCCCCGTTATTTTCTTTCTTTCTTTTTTCTTGTTTCTCTTTTCTGACCTCTGTTCTTACTCTCCTTAACATCTTTCTTTTTTGCCTTCCTCCCTCAATTTTTCCCTCTTTCCTCAACGTGCCCCAGGGCCCTCGGAGTTTCGGCAAGTCCCACAGACCGTCCATTGTCTTGGGAATGCGGTTTTCTGTCTCCCCTCACCTCCTCCACCTCCACCACCTCCTCCTCCTCCTCCTCCTGTCTGGCGGTAGACAGAGTTAGGTGGTGTTTGGCTCCTGGGTCCTCAAGGCCAATGAGTTTAAAGACTCGAACCTGACTAACCTTTGGACCCGCACCACGACAGCTGATCAGGCTCAACTTGGCATTAGACTTGCTAGAAATCTGAACGCTCCTTGGAGAGGACAGGCGACGTTTAACACTGCGCAGGCTATTTGTCGTTTCAAGCCTGTAAATCTTGAGGTGCTCACCCTGATTGGCTTCGTGTGCCGTGTTGTTTCATTGTTACTTTAAGTGTCACATTCAGAACTGAAAGCATCACCGAAAAAGGAAAGTTCGCAAGAATCCGTCACAGCCTCTAAATGCTTCTGTCAAAGGTTGCCGTGCAAACGGACTGCCTGATCCTCCTGTGTTTGCCGTGTTTGGCTTATATGTGTAAGTTAGTCTGAAAATGTACTCTATGCACGACTTTGACGGAGGCAATGACGCACCGGCGCTGCGAGTGCGGTGCAAAGAGCTTCATGTGAATTTCTATATTTATCTAAATGTTTGAATCCGATCTTGTTGATCATTCGGTCCACATGGTGGTTCCTCTGGGAGATGAAATGGGAATTGGTAGCGTGTCTGTACCCAACCCCCCAATGTCTGGCGCTCAGGAGGACTGCTCCTATGGGAATGCCTCTTCCTGCCTGGTCCAACACACACACACACACACACACACACACACACAGACAGACGTAGGTATACAGACGCACTCCAAAATAGAAATGCGAGTGAGTGGATCAGACTGGCGTGAGATGGTTTTAAATGTCTGGTCTAAACATAAGCGTCGGACGCACAGACTGTGAGAGTGGACGGGTGAGAATTCGGCCTGAATGTCAAATGTGCGGGTCTATTGTTACAGCAGAACATATTAAATGGAGTCGTTGGCTGTGGCTTTTTTATTCTGTCTCCCCAGCACTGTGTTTACTCAGCTCATTTCTGCTATTACCACATTATACGGGATAATATATGGTAATTCTTTAACTGTTTTCCGAGCTGGAGTCGTCTGACTTCAGCTTTTCAGGTCCACCATGTTGCTTTAGGCACTATGGAATGTGTACAGCCCCGTCTGTAACTCCCCGGCTGCTTCTCTCTCTCCCTCTTTCCTTTTTTTTCTGCGCTCTCAGTATACTGTACCACCACTTCCCTCTCCTTTTCATCTCGCACCTTCTCAGCTCTGCAGAAAAATAAAATCCAGTTGTGGGAGCATAACATTCGAAAGAGAGAAGGAGAGAGAGGGGGAGAAAAAGAAAAAAAAAAGAAGTGAGCGGGAGAATATGAAAGAATGCCAAAGAATAAGGAGGAGGTAGATATTGCTAACAAGGTTGCCAGAGACTCTTTTCATTTTTAATAGTCCCGTAGGAGGTCTGGCTGATAAAGTGTTATGTTATATTATTAAATCTTGGCAAAAGTTTGAGCTGCAACTGATTCCAACAGTAGCAGGTGTGAGAGTGAGTCTGTAGGTTAGATAAACTAATGGACAGCATGGTTGAGTCTGTAAAGATGCCTGTCTGTTTCACAGAGCTTCTGTAGAAACATTGTAAAGCTTTTTACATTTCAGCAATAAATTAGTATCAACAAGTCATAAATAATCTGCAACTACCATTTTTTTTTTGTCTCGCTAATCCCCTCCGCTCTTTTGATACCGCAGCAGGGATTCAACTGACAACATACATATGGCTCCTGCATACATTGTGATTACACAGTCAGTGTCTTAGCTGGCATTGTAAGCCGCTAATACAGCCCTGCTCTAAAGCAGTGCGTCAGGTCAATGCAGCATTTTGTGGATTGCGTTCGTTCTGCAGTCTTGCAAAAGTTGAGTACGGTCCCCTGTTTTTTTCAGGACGTACCGGCCACGCTGATACGAGTAGCAGCTTAGCAGCATTCACCGTTCCTTTGGTTTACATTGTATCCCCCTCTCCGCCGTTTACTACCTTCTCTGTCCATGCTGGTGGCGATGATGAGACGGGAAATGATGCGTTTTGAATACAAAAATCTGGGATCCGTCCTCTTGGAAAACGTGCCTGTTTTGGTGCAGTAGAGAAAAAAAATCACCGACACTGACGATTTCCAGTGTTCAGTCCAGTGTTTGTGTGCTTTGGTTCTGCGATGATCATCATTTCCTTAAGGTGTTTCTGAGATCAATGAGAACAATCATTTTGCCGATTGTCATCCTCCTCTGTGCCGGCTAATTGCCATTTAAAAGAAATCTTTTTTTTAATGTAGCAAAATCTATTTCTTTCCCTTTTCTCAATATCTCATTCTTTCAGGAAATATTCCTCGGTATGTAGCGTCGTAAATGCCGACTATGTAGGAGACAAACACACAGAGGGCAATTACTGCATGAACGTAGTAATCAGAACCGACAAAAAACTAAATATTTGCAGATATGTTGCTCGTTAAATGTCACCGTTGTGCACACACATACATACACACCTATATGTGGTTGCCTGAGAGTGAGTCCATGTACTTGTGCGTGCATATGTGTGTGTGTGTGTGTGTGTGTACAAAGGAAGATTTCACTGTTGGATCCTCTGCTGCTGATCAGTCTGAGATGTTCCTGAACGCTTTGTTTTTTTTTTTTTTGGTGATGATGAATTCTATATAATTTACATACTTTCTGTGGCACCACTGTTCTCCTCAGTGTTTCCTCGAATTATATTCTACAAACCTCAGACTGCGGCTGAGAACCTGAACCTTTTTCTACGTGTAGGTGGAAAGAGTTAAAAGTGACAATGAAAGTGGTGACAGAGGTTGAGGTTTTCTGTAGCTGAAAATAGCGAGCATCTCGCTTGCTTGGCAAAATGTACATGTCTTGTGGCTGCATTGCATTCTGGTCTACAGAGGCTGAGGGGGGACTTCTCACTGCTTCTTATATAATTGATCTCTCTGTGTGATTGTTGAAAGGGTAGCTGATGAGCGACCGTCTTGCTCTCTGGGAGATATTTATTTGTATTTGTCCCACAAGGAAAAACCAATGAAATAGACCCAGAAAAATGAAACGTGCTTCAGCTTTTTAGCCGTGTCAAAGGTGTTTCGCTGTACCGTCACCTGTGAAGTGGCCTGTCAGGAGATGATCTACCTGCTCCTTCCTGATTTGCAGACCTCTCTGACCCGCAGAGCCGAGCGCTGACTGAAGCTCCGCTGGATACAGGGTCCATGTCTGGACTCAGTGAATAAGAGCCGTGGTAGCGTGACACCAGCCAGTTATTTCAGATGACAGGAGGGAGATAGAGCATGATAAAATCATTGTCCCTCTCGCTCTCTCTGTCCTGTCTCCCCCTCTCTCCCTCTCTCAGACAATCACTTACACACCTTTCATTCTTCTACAATACTCACGTTAGGTTTTGTCTCCGAGCTCCTAGCATTCTATTACTCCCTAATTAGCAACATTAATAAGCTTCAATTAGGCATATAGCTTTGAGTGCATGTGGCAGTCTGCCTCTTTCATTCAGTGTGTGTGTGTGTGTGTGTGTGTGTGTGTGTGTGTGTGTGTGTGTGTGTGGACGAGCGTCATCATGACACCCTGTCCTCTGGTTCTCTGGTGGCTTTCCACCCAACACCAACTGCCTAATGAGGGAGTGAAAGGCCACGGGCGGAGGGGGTGTGTGCTGCATATCAGTGTGTGTGTGCACTCGTGTTCGTGTGTGTGTGTGTAATTAAAGAGCAGTGTCAGCAGGGGGGACCTGTGTTAGAAAGGGTCACCAGAGCGAGCAGCAGGCCATCGCCAACCTTTGGTCATTATCTACTGACATCGCCAATAAAGGCTTCTTGGTGTGTGTGTGTGTGTGTTTATGCTTCTGTATGTGTGTGTGGCCGGCCACTGAATTACTACAGATCATACAGTTTATGCATGTCTGTGTCGCCGCCATTTAGCTTATTGTTTAGCACTAACCCAGGGTTAAGATCAGCTCTTGCTCCTGACGGCGCCGTGTTTCATCAGTCTTGTTGTTGTACTCGTGCTGCAACTGAAGATTATCCTCATTATTGATTCATATTTCAATCATTTTTTGAATAATTGATCTAGGAATTAGTCTGTTGGCTGTCAAAGAAAATGGTGTAAAGTGTCCATCACAATTTCTTGGAACTTTCTTCAGTCGCTTGTTTTGCACCAAACCTACGGTTTAAAATCCAAACATGTGTCATTTCCAGTAACGTGGAACAGGAAAAGACTGAAAACCCTCACTTTTCAGAAGCTTGAATGAAGCAGTGTTTGTCGTCTCTGCTGAATGAATGACTATTCAAATAGTTGCTGACTAGAACCAGAACTTACTTACAATGTGTATTTTGAAAGGTTTTATCCGTAGTTTCTTTTACAGTAGTTATTCTCATTTCTGTCGGTGACGGTGATGATGGTGAGATCTATCAAAATGCAAACACAGATATATGTATTAAACTGGAATTATCCTTTAAACGTGAATTCTCAATACGCACATCGCTGTTGTCCCCAGAGTTTGTGTTTGCTTGTTTGCCTTTATATATTTTGGTTGTTTCGTCCATCATGTGTTATGGATCAGCCTGCAGCCATCCAGCCACCGGAGAGAGAGTCAGCACATCAGCATCATGTTTACAGGAGGCAGGGATTGACGGGCAGAGTCGTCCGCGTTTCTGCACTCACTTGTTTCATCTCAAGCACTTTTTTTTATTATGTGTGCACAAATCCGCGTGTCGATGCCATCTGCATCTGCGGAGTGTGTCGCTTTCCCTGTCAGGTGGCGTGTGTGAATTGCCATAGGTTGATTGGTTAGCCTGAGAGGCAGCAGCGGGAGTAAAGGCAGGTGCTCCGGGGCAGCAGGGGGAGAGCCGCTGCGAGGTCCCCCAGCCACGGCGCCTTCCCTCTGGGCTTCCAGCTCCAAGCGGTGTCTGGGTTGCTGGGAGGCAGCTCCAGGCTCCTGGGGCCCTGATGCTGGGAAGAGATGCTTGGGATACGAGGAGGAGGGATGTGTGTGTGTGTGTGTGTGTTTGGTTGTGTGTGTTTGTTTGTGTTTGTGTGTGTTCTGTGGGGGGATCCCAAGCAGATTTGTTTACCGGTAATTAATTCACCTGATTGACATAACAGCTGCCGGAGCAATGGGAAGGCAACGGCATATGTGTGTGTGTAATATATACAGTACGCTCCCATGCATAGTCACTATGTGTGAGTGAGCATAGTAATGGCCGCATACCTGTTGTGTGCGTGTGTGTGTGTACGCATGCCTGTGCAGAGAGCAGCCATCGAGGGCATTTCCATGCGGCAGGGTTGGGAGTCGGGTTCCTGGCAGAGCAGCCCAGCAGCTCTCCGTCTTCCATCGATTAGACCCGTCTGTCGGCCGGCAGCCCTGCTTACACTCCTGCCTCTCCTCCGCTAATCCTTATAGAGTTGACTTCACTGACAGACTTATTGGAGCACTCGAAGCTGAGGAGAGAAGGAGGGCCGTGACAGAAGGACAAATGGGGGAGCTGAGAGGAGAGGGTGGCGGCGATGACAGTTAGAGGAATCCCTGTTTTTGTTGCGGAAACCAACAGTTGCTGCTAATCAGCCTGCAAGTCACAGAGAGCTCATGGACAGACACACAATGGAGCGTGAACACAACTCGGTTTATTCCTGCATGGATCTTAATTTTAACTGAATTTTCAGTCTTTTTCTTAGTAAGCCTCACCCTTTCTTTTGCACCAAGGCCAAGTTATTTACATTAACAGCTTCAGCCCGGCTGCTTTTTCAGCAGTATTTACAGTTTGTGCTTTTTGGTGGAGCTCTGCTCTGCAAAGACTGAGAGCGAGGAAGAGAGAAGTGACTGAATAATGTAAGCTCGTAGAAGAAAAACTTTGTGTTCAGAGCCTCAGGGTGCCGCAATGGACTTTTAACATTTTCATGTGTTTGTGATGACGTTACACAGTGTGTGTATGTGTGTGTGTTGGGGATATAGAGTGTGTGTGTGGGGGTCTCTGAAGACTGTACGCTCAGTCCAGGCAGAGTCCTTGCGATTTGAAAGAAACACAGACCCGCACACACACACACACACACAGTATACTCACAGACACACTCACACAAGCACTCACAGGTCGGTATCAGTGTTGTTGTGGCCAGCAGGTAGCAGTGTGTTGGCCTGCTTGTCTGGACCCAGATAACAGCAGATCCATTACCCCCTGGAAGCTGAGGTCTGATCACTGGACAGATAGAGCCGCTCACTCACTGTCTGTGGGCCATCCAGCCAGCCAGCTAGCCGGCCAGCCTCCACTGTGGAGCTAAAGAGGATCACAACCAGGGGCGAGAGGGGAGCGGACTCCCTCTGTTCGAGGAAATGATCAAATACACGCTTAATTTTACAGAACGACTATTCTTTTTCTCATTTACTTGGAGATGGAAAACTCATAGACTCCTTTATGTCTTGGCCTACAGTATGAATAAACAGTACGGTGACTAATAAAATGACCCTGATTATAAAACAGCCTCATTTAATGCATCCCCTGTTTGGACAATAAGAAAAGTTTGCGTTATGAATAAAACAGCCATATTAATCACATTAGTGGTGTCATTAACATTAAAACTGCATTGTGTAGTTCAGTTAGACACGCAAAACTGTTGATGTCATAAAATAGTCCAACCTTCAATGGAATATTCTACCCAAGACCAAGATGAGAAGATTGATGCCACTATCAAGTTTGTATGTTGAATATGTAGACGTTAGCTTATCTTAGCACAAAGACCAGAAACAGGGGTGAAGAGCTAGACTGGCTCTGTCTGAAAGTAACATTATCCCCCTAACAGCATCTCTAAAGCTCGCCAATGGATATGTTATATCTTGTTTGATAAATCCAGACAGAAACAGTGTCAAAATGAGAAATTGTTGCTTTACAGGGGATTATATGTTGAAATTTTGTACACTTTTTGAAGGATTGCTTAACTAAGATATAACTTGTTAAATATGCCACAGGTACAAATTAAGGTAATGTAATCACTGGAAATAACATTGCTGACATTATATTGCAGGTTAACATGCTAACCAGCTATCCCCGGTCCGTTCTGTCTCGTACTACAACCCCGAGTCTGTACAGGTAGCTGCACATCGCTCACTGAGCTAACTAGCTTACAGCAGCTATATTTAACAACAGTTAGCAGTTACTCCGGTCAAATGCTGACCCCTATTTTATTGGAGTGACCTTCAGCAGGTGGCTAATCACCTTTAATTAGTGAGCTCCAGAGGTCGTGGTGGTCCAGGCTAGCTGTTCCCCCCTGTTCTCAGTCTTTACGCTAAGCTAAGCAGGTGCTAGCTCGAGCTTCATAATTACTGTATAGACATCAGAGTGGCATGAACTTTTAATCTAAGTCTCAGGAAATTTTTCTCAAAATGTCTAAAGTACACACAAAAGTAGATGGTCCCTGGTCTCCTAGGCGCTCAGGAGCTTTCACCTGTAAACAACCCATCAGATTGCTAGCAGAGACATGATAAAAGGCATCAAGGCGAAGGCAAGTAGGAAAGAAATGTATGTTTCCCTCAAAAAACAAAGCCACACAACAGAGAGCTTCACATCTCTACAATATTGAATACTTAATTGATCTGGAAGCTCTCTTTCCAGTATGGAGGAGGAGGTATGGACGGATGCAGAATCGAGACCGAAGATGGTGAACGTGGCCAACGGGCGAGATCATTAGTTCAACTGGATGAAGATAGCTCGTATGAGAATTTGTGTGAGACGAACGAAGATAATGCAGCTCTAATGGTTTTATGGAGGTGGGGACAGGGTGAGACAGACAGAGGAGCGTGGTGTGTGTGTGTCTGTGTGTGAGGAGTTAACGCTGTTCAGGTGTTGTGTGTGTGTGCGTCAGGATTGTTTGTGTGCAGAGAGAGAAAAGGAGGGAGATAGTGGCAAACAGGGCAGCTATCAAAAGCCACAGGCTGCTTTAAACTCCATCTCTGTTTCTTCTTCTGTCTCTCTTCTTTTCTCTCTCTCCCTCTCTCTCTCTCTCTCTCTCCCCTCTCTCCCCCCTCCCTCCTCCCCTCCTCCCTCTCTCTCTGCTCCCTGGCCATGCTGATGATTGACGGCCTGAGGGTTTTAATGGGCACTGGAGAGCAGGAGCTGAGGTCGGGGTTGTCATGGCAACTAGGAGAAGGGGCCTTTTGCTGCTGCTTCACCTGAGTACTGTGGAGCCACACACACACACACACACACACACACACACACACACACAAACACACTCGCCACACATACTTACATGCCAGCACCACTTCCATTCACTCTTCCTCACTCCCTGAGATGCCCTGCCGTTCATCAAGCTACCTCTGGCCTCCTCTCTTCCTCCTCTTGTTCTCATTTCCATCCTCCTTTTCTTGTTCTCTCCTGGTGTGTGTGTGTGTGTGTATGTGTGTGTTTAATACAGAATTTACTCTTTTTGTAAGTGTTGTCCCATTGTTCAATAAACAGCTCACAACTATACACTTTACAGGGCCCAGTTAGAGGTCAGAAGTGTGTTACATCTCTTTGTTTTTCTTTTCTCTTAAGTTGCCCCATCCATCAAACATCATTCTGTTATGGCTGCTGTCGAGGTGTTTGGTCCAAAATTTTGGACATGATCCAAGACGGGCCGCTGGAAAACCAAGTTCGAAACCTTTTTGCCTGGAGAGCTTCTTTTTCAGGACTGGGTGACTGAAAAAGCAAAAGGAGCTGCATATGAAAGAATGATATGTTGGATGCAGAACAGGACAAAAAAATATATAATATGTTTAGTAATTTATGTTTGTTCATTTATTATTAGATTTGTATTGTGTTCTTGGCAAGAGCTTTATAAGAAAGCCATCATATCGTATCACATCGTATCGTATCTTATCGTATCGTTTCGTTTCATATCGTATTGTATACAGGTTGACTCCTCCTGTTTTTGAGTTTGGTATAAGTGGAAGTAGGGGGAGACAAGTATACAGAGAGAAAACTTCCCCCAACAAGCAGCAGCTAATGAAATTCCCAGTTCAGGATCAATCTTGACAGAAAAAAAACAGTTTTTATCTTACAATGGTTATTGTGATCAGAGCCGATAGTGGGTCTACACATATTGTTACATAGACCTGCGAAAAGCAACAATATAAGTAGATCTGACCCTTTGGTCCGAATATAATCCGGACAGAGTCTGGGCTTGGGTTTGGTCTCGACGTGTGAAAACTTGAAAACTACAGGGAAGTCTCTTTTCTGCGACAACCCTCTAGAAGTTTAAAAAAGTACTTGGCGGAAAACTGTGGACGAACCTCATATCAGATGGGTTAATGTCGAGCTATCATGAACTATAAAATCTCTCAGTTGACCTGCACATCGGGCCGTCTCTGCAGTCAGCGGACTGTGTTTGATAAATAACATGAATTATTACTAATAACTTTCCTTGACTGTCTGTTTTGGTTGATACTCTTGACTTATCGTCTGCCTACTTGTCTGCTGTTGAGGCAGGGGAGGAACTGATGCAGTTCACACACACAGACACACACACAGACCTCAGAGTATGTGTGTGTGTGTCCTGCCTCATGGCCCCGGGGCCTGTTAGTTAGCGTCTGGGCTGTGCGGGTCAGCCGAGGGATGGAGGGATTGTTTGCTCGGGAAGTGAGTGAAGCTCCAGTTACAGCGGGGGGAGGGGCCGGAGCGGAGCCGTGTGTGTGTGTGTGTGTGTGTGTGTTTCTTGATTTTCTGAATTGTCTTATGTTTGGCAGCTCACAGATTTTGTTCATAGAATAAACAGAATTCACACCAACTAACTTCTCTGTGCCTGTGCAACAAGTCATCCAACCTAATCACTAAACCGATTTATTATGAGTATTTTTCAGATCTTCTGATCACTCCCGTGGTTGTAGGCAACGTGTAGGCAACTAGAAACTACTTGGTTGCGGTTCAAGAAACACTCTGGTCATTGACAGTGTGTCAGTATGGAGGGAGGGTTGTTTTTAGCTTTATAATCCCTCCTCCACAGCGTTGGACTGAGATGGCTCCACATTCTGACTGAAAATTTGTTCTCTGGGTAACTTTTTCGTCTGCTCGTCTCATCGCTCCGTGAATTTTTCTCAGAGCTCAGACTAAGCAGTCATGACCAAACACCGACTGTCAGCCTCACCGCCTCAGAAGAAAAAACCAGAGCAGCAGCAGCAGCAGCAGTGTCACATCTGTCTTCCCCCTGATGTTGAAAAATCATTATGATTGAGAGCAAAGATGAAGGAAATGATGCCAGAGTCATTGCTAGGAGTTTAACTAAATCCTCCGAAGCATGGGAGTGGTCTGGATAATGAACTTCAATACTTTTAAAGTGTAAAACTATTGGCAAGTAAAAGCTGTCGAGAACGCTTGATCAAATCCTTATTCTCGCTGAAAAGAGAAAAGGATGCATATTTAAATCAGTAAAAACAGAACTTTGACATTTGATCTCCAGCTCTACATGGAGGAGCTTTCATTTCTGAAATAGTTGCAGTGTTGCGTGTGGACCTTGAGGAGTGTTATTGTTCAGTCAGACACTGTGTATATGTACCGTTTGCACATCTTCACAAAGTTTGTGTAGTCAGAAGATCAGTTTGGACTTTTTTTTTTTTTTTTTTTACAGCTGAACAAAGTAGAACTGAAAAAAGTTTGTCTCCTATGTTTTTTTTGAAACAAGAAACAAACTTCCTGCTCATAACTCTACATTTTCAGCTCGTCCGGAAGAAAGGTAGAATGTATTTGGCCATCTGGCGCCATCGGACGAACTAAAAGTTCACTGGAAGCACGCCGAAGCCTTAATGCTCCTCCTAAACTATCTGCATCTTAACAAGATAGCTTTGTGCCCTTCATCAAATAATTCATCACCGTGACTAAAGAATCCTATCTTCATCAGTTATCAGTAATTGCTCCATTTGTGGGCAGAAATTCGCTGAGTGTAATCAGGGCTGCTGCAAGTTTTGTGACCAATAATTTCGCCATAGTTGCCTTTCCATTATGTTCAGTGATTATTTTTTACACCTTGCTGATGGTGAACATGAACACTGACAGTATGCTGTTCTTCCTTGTGTGTTTTTCTTTCAGAGTGCGGCCGCTGCTCCCAGTCCAGTGATGGGCAACATGCCACCCAATGATGGCATGCCAGGAGGACCTATGCCCCCGGGCTTCTTTCAAGTAAGAAAAATAACTTTCTCGCTGACTTCAACCCTTCGCCCGCCCCCACCTCCAGCCATCGCACGCCCCCGATAGCTCCCCCGCCCCTCCCGTAGCCGTCGCTAAGCCTATCCTTCTGTCTCCTCCTCCTTTTTTTTAGCCTCTTTAGCTGTCCTAATCCCTGTCCAGATGTGTTCCCTTCTCTGTCTCTCTGCCTCCG
The DNA here is from genome assembly GCA_039737535.1 of Lagodon rhomboides. Taxonomy (NCBI): domain Eukaryota; kingdom Metazoa; phylum Chordata; class Actinopteri; order Spariformes; family Sparidae; genus Lagodon; species Lagodon rhomboides. Next base: position 11,907,472 of record CM077789.1, on the reverse strand, counting down.
TCCCATATGTCCATGCTCGGGTTGTTAACTCCCGGTGCTCTGCTGTAGATTCGACACAACTGACTCCTTTCTGATGCATTGTAGCCAGTCACATATGAAATGAAATGAAATGAGGAGAGGAGAGGAGAGGAGAGGAGAGGAGAGGAGAGGAGAGGAGAGGAGAGGAGAGGAGAGGAGAGGAGAGGAGAGGAGAGGAGAGGAGAGGAGAGGAGAGGAGAGGAGAGGAGAGGAGAGGAGAGGAGAGGAGAGGAGAGGAGAGGAGGCTATTTTCTCTGGTTTGTGTTGCTTCACTAATTCCTCCTGTCATCACTGTTCTCTGAAGGCTGTCTCTGAGGCTGACGAGGTCACACACACACTCGCTCTCCATTTCCATCACTCCTCATTTCCCTCTCGTACACAAACAGGCACACACGCGAGCCTTATTTAACACTGTGACACACATTTCACCAACAACGCTTAAACTATCCGCAAAATGTATCACCTGAAAGAATTTCACTATCAAGGCAATTGTTTGAGTGAAACAGTAGTTGCACACAAAAAAAAACCCTGTAAATATTTCACACGTCGTTTTATTAGCGGTGCACGCATTTGGGAGCAGTTACATTTTTATGAAAGTGAAGGAATAAAAGTGGCTGTGTCTTTTTATTCAAGGGCAGGACAGGCAGGAGGTCTTTTGATGGTAAAAACTGCCCCAAAATCCCCCCAAATTCCACAAGTTGTCTAAAACTGTAAGCAGTACAAGAGCCTATAAAAGAGTAGTTTCAAATGTTTACACTTCTTTACCTAAAGTTGAATTAGAAGCTTGATTTGACTCGGTCATGTCTGTACAGTCAATTTGAAGCTCTGGCCAGCAGCTGGTTAGCTTAGCTTAGCATTAAGAATGGTGGTGCATTTCATTTGAACAGGGAAGTTGAAATTTTCTAAGTTCCCAGTCAGTGGTTTCAACTCAATTTTGCGCCTCACCAACCTCCACCTCAAAATCCAAGATGGCTGTTCTGCTAATCAACAGCTTAGGACAAATTGTTTATCAGCACTGATGTCCTACTTGTTTGTCATTGAATCAGTCTGACGCACATACTGTCCAACTTTTATCTGTGGACATGTGGCTTTGATGTTTTCATGCACGAAATACAGTGTAATGTGTTGACGTCAACTGGTTTTGCTAACAACGGCTAACCTGTATTCCGGTATTCCAACTTGCTGTACTGGAATGTCAACTATGGTTTGACGTCATTTGCAGCTCCGACTTCTTAGGTAAATGGAAACGGGGAAATATTTAGCCTAACTCTGTTGAAAGTCAACAAAATCCACCTATTAGCATCTCTTCAGCTAACTGATCAATCTGTTTGACACATTTCTTTACTTAAGCTAGGCTAAACCATTGAGACATAACATTTTTTGGGATGTTTAGACGCACTGGCAGGCTCTGGACAGGGCCAGGCTAGCTGTGTCTAAAGGGACACATATACTGTATATTTTCATTATTTTTTTGCTAAGCTAAGCTAATAAGCTATTGGCTGTAGCTTCTTATTTAAAGAATCGGCATGAGAGTGGTATCAATCTTCTCATCTAACTTAAGAAACGCAGGAAAGCGAATATGTCTGATGACAAACGGTGTTGACTCTGTGAATTAAAAATGTAACAATCAGTGCTGAAATCATTAATGGTTTACAGGAAATGAATTGCTGTTTTGATACTTAATTAATGCTTTTTAGTTTAATTTTCACACAAAACTGCCAAACATTTTTTTTTACTATTAATTGAAAAAGATTGCTAGATTGCAAATTGATGGTAATTGCAGCTCTAATTTTTTTTTTACGTATTTGGATTTCTGCTTTTGATGTCTATTTGTAAGAATAACAAAATGTCCACGAGGCCCTTCGTAAAAAGCATGTTTTTACAAATCCGCTCCGACTAGACGTCTAGTACGCCTGATGTGTAAATACATACATACAGCGTGGGACTGTATAGCCATTTGTCAGCGTTGTCTTGCACGGGGGTTGATTGGCAGCATGTCGTGTGTGTGTGTGTGTGTGTGTGTGTGTGTGCGTGCGTGCTGGGGTCGTGGAGAATGTTAATGATGTATGAGCAGTGAGCAGGCCTGGGAGAAAGCTATCTGATGGTGTTGCATGAGTGACATTGCTTTCCATAAATAGACCCTGTGTGCATGGGAGACAGGCAGACAGACAGACAGAGAGACAGATAGACAGACAGGCAGACAGACAGACAGGAGAGGCAGTGGGGACAGCAATATTCACTCTCTTCTCTCCTCCTCGCGTCTCTGTGCTTAGCTAAGCAAATCCGAGCAGCGAAGGTACAGAAAACAAAAAAATAAAAGTGTGAACAGAGACTCGATGTACCGCACAGAAACACGGACAAAGTGTTCCTCTGCTCCTCTCCAAACTTTACAACAGCTTTCCCCTGAATCGAGCAGGATATCTAAATGTGCTGTGCTGTGTCCACATGGCGTCTTTCAACCTCAGCTATAGCTAAAACAACACACACACACACACACACACCGCTCAGGTAGCTGACATTCACTCCCTGGTGAACTAATGGTTGCGGTCGGCGCTGAAAGTGCACGCTACTGAGTCTCCCGCAGTTCATTTATTCATTCAGGTGAAGGGAAAGCAGACTTTTAAATCTTTCTCTCCCGCGTAGAGATTTCACTCACATTCTCATCTGTTACACCGGCGGTGAGGTCAGCCTGTAGTGTTTGAGTGCATCAGACTCAAAAAAAACGCTCATTATGTGTGAGATGAGGATTTGTGAATGGATTCTGTCGACAGAAACTGAATTTTTTTTCTCCGAGCTTTAGTCATTCCTCGTCTCCGCTCCGGGTCTCAACTTCCTCCCGCCACCTTCTCCCTCTCCTCTCTCCTTCGCACGCCCGGCATCCTTCTCCCTGACATTTTGCTCACTCTCTCCATTTCCCTTGTCTTTGAAACTATTATTTTCTCGCTCTAACACACACACACACACACACCGCTTCAGTGACACATGCTTACTCACCGACTCTGCTGTGTGTGAACTGTTCACATGCGCTGGGTTTGTGTGTGTGTGTGTGTGCTGCAGAAATTTTTCCCAGTTGCACTAGCGGGGTAATTAACATAGGTGACCCCAACACTGTTATTGGCTGTGGTCCTGGGAGAGAGGGATGAGGGGCAAAGGAGGGACAGTGAAGGCAAATGGAGGTGGACGGAGGAGGAGGACGGGGGAGGAGGGTGTGCGCTCCCTTGCTCCCCCTAATCTGTAGCTGGAGGACGAGCTGGGCATGAGAGACATGGAAGGGAAGAGTGGCAAAAAAATAACCGAGAGATGCTGTTGGGATCTCTCGCTCTCGCTCTCTCTACGCGTATACTATACTATAATTCTCCTCTCCTCTCTGTGAAAGTCCATCACTGCTGCATCACAGCCCTCTGGGGAGGACAGGCAAAAGGGGGGAGATGAGGGGGGAGGAGGAAGAGAGGGAGGAGAGACGGAGTTAATGACAGGGAGGAGGAAAAAAGAAAACAGCAGAGAGTGGCGGAGTGGAGAGGACACGAAGACGTCGGGAAAGTCTTTCAAATTATTTTTTTTTTTTTTCTTGGACTTCACAGATTTGTGCTCACAAAAATGACAGCTGACGACAATAGTGGACAGTCGATGGACTTGCCTCCCATCTGCCGCTCCGTAGATAGAAATGAAATAATTCAGGAGAGTGTTATGCTTCGCCACACAGTTTTTTTTTTTACAATGCACAGATGTATAGACAACTGGACTGAACAATGGGAAGAGGAGACCAAATCTGGAAGAAAACGGCACAAATAAGAGCACTGGGCTTCCATCCAGGGAACTGCAAATTAGATAAAAATGCGCTCTTTAGAGATTTATATGGTCCATCTGTCAAATAATGCCCCAGAAATCCCTCTTTGTTGACCTTATTCTCTGATCTACACGTGGTACGTCAGGTACTCGAAAACTTAATGCGCTCCATTAAGTCTGTAAACCAGTTGGGGTGGGGCAGCCTCTCTCTACTAAACTGGAATGGCTCCTCTTGCCAAAAAAAAAAAAGGGGGATCCGAAGTCAAGGGCAGCGTGTTTTACTGCAGGTAATTGCGGCTCTTCAGGGACAAACAGCGAAAAAGCACAACAAGAGGATTAGGTTTGATTACACATTTGAGAACAAGCAACACAGGTATCAAAGACAAATTTTAAGAACCCGTTCAAAGCTGACACATGGCAGGCACATGGAGAATTAGGGAGACATCTGCGCTCAGTCATTTATTTATCAAAGGTGGGACTGATCGCAGGGTTCATTCCGGTCAGCGGCACTACAGAGATGCAGATGAACAAGGTGAAGTGCTTAAAAAACGTGAATGGGAGACTGAAAATCCGGCAGAGACTACTGAAGAATGGGGGCTCGGCGATTGTTATCTGCGAGGGGTCAGATGTCAAACCTCTGTGTTTGGTCAGGGTCAGAGGATGTAGGCTGTTGGTCTAGATCCTGAGGGACAGAAAGATAGTCTCAAGGTTGTTCAGTGGCTTTTTTGTGGACATCTCACGCGACCTGCGTGAATCAGAGTGTTCAACTTCGGCAACTGATTGTGTGTGAAAAGCTCGGTTAAACATTGGAATCTCTTTTTAACCGTATCTGAAATAGCAACGTGAATAGAAGACTCAAAAAGACCGATTCTAAAGGACCCAGGTGAGAGTGTGCAGGTAAAATGCTTTACTCCTGCCTATACTGAAACCCATTGAGCGGAGGAACTGTCTCTGACTCTTATCGTCGCGGCTTATCCTTGAGAGGAGAGCGACAAAAATGATACCTGAACAATTCTCGTTGAATGATAGACAGACACTTGGAGATGAGAGGCAAGTCCTCAGCAAAGGTTCCCTCCATCCATTGTCTGCGTGTAGCTAACGTTCGACTTGCGTTGATAACAGTCATTACAGTTATTCCTGCGCCAGCCTTTGTCTCTTATCCATCCCTATCAGCGGCACGTTTTTTTCCCGATACGGTGTGTTTTATCTGTTTAGCGACATGCCTGAGAACTCCCTCTAAACACACACACGCAAACACCGAAACTTCAGCTGTGAGCTCTGAACGCTCCTGTCAGCTAAGGAGGGGGAGATCACAGATGTATATAAATCATTTGCTGCCATCCTAACATGTTTAAACGGCTGTCAGCGTTTTCACGGCCGTCCTCCGGGGAGAAAACACCCCAGATAGCGTGCTCCCATCTCGGAGCTGACGTGTTGCCATGCCTCTATATACCATGAGCTAGCAGGAGACCCACTGCTGCCACTGCTGCTCTCTCTGGAATGTTAGCAAGGAATGACAATGAGTGTGTACTCAGTGTGTGTTTGTGTGTGTGTGTATGTGTGTGTGTGTGTGTGTTTGTGTGTGCGTGTGCATGTGTATGTGTGTGTGTGTGTGTGTGGTGCTGTTCCTCCTGGCTTTGTTTGTTGTGTTCAGTGATGCAGGCTGCTTTGTGTTCTCGCTCTCTGTTTGTGTGTGTGTGTGTGTGTATGTGTGTGTGTCCAGTAGTTTACGGCAGTTACACACTGCCCTCTAGTGTTAGCAGCCGTAAAGAGGGAGAAGAAAACTCTTCTCGCTGCTCCTCTTCCATCTCTCCCCTCTCTCTCTCTCTGTTAGTGGTCCATCAGGGGCAGCGGTGTGGGTCTTCCTTAAGCTGAAATGAGTGGTGGGGAGGCGAGGGGGTTGTGTTGATGGGTTTGTGGTACTGTGCCAAGCTGTTATCTCCTTAGCCGGGTAGAAAATGATTTTATTAATTGCTTCATTTAACGCTCCCCGTGCCCCCCGCCTTCTCCCCCTCGCTCCTCCACATATGCACAAACAACGCCACGCAAACACACCCGGGCGCACACACTCTCCAGCCGAGCTACTTTTTCAAAACTCGCCCCACGTACACCTCTGTGACAGTTGAAATGTTCTCTCTCCCTGCCTCTCTCTGCAGGGACCCGTAGAGAGAACAGGGCGGCCATAAAGGCCATATGCTAGCCCATTCAGATGTAATAGCAGGAAGGCCCGGAGAGGCCCAGCCAGAGGAGCTCTGCTCCATTATGGCACATTATAGAGGAACAAGAGAGGAGCAATGTGTGTGTGTGAGAGAGAGAGAGAGAGAGAGAGAGAGACAGAGAAAGAGAGAGGGAGAGATTGTGTATAACGTACACTGCAGGGACAAAAATGTGTTCACACAGCCACATTACAGGGACTAACTCTCGGTTGGGAGCAAAAGCTGGTCCCCACAAAATGAACTGTTAAAAATTCGAGTTAAGACTCTGAGGTTTTTGGTTAAAGGTAGATCATGGCTGGGAACTAATGTAACTCAAAGCAATGTCCTCCTAAGTGACTAAAACTAGCCTTTGTGTGTGTGTGTGTGTGTGTGTGTAGAGGAGAAGCAGACTACTGCAGCTGGATCAGTGCAGCCAGGCCCCGCAGGGGTGTCTTGTTAGACATACACACACATTCACACACACACACACACACACTGGCACGTCAACAACAATAACCTCTGAGGTCAGACAGAGCTAGCGTTGCATTAGCCCCAGTGTGAACCTGCTGAGAGACAGAGCGAGCCAGTACAGCTGGTGTTAACCACCCAAAACATACACACACAGAGCGGCTGAACAACCACAGTGGCACCGGTACAAACGTCACGACTGTGCCAACAAACCCAGAGCACACTGTACGTACAACTGAATACACATTTGCAGATCGCTGGAGTAGATTACTGACCGTGTAGGTTGTGTAGCTGGTTAATAAGTGGCTTTATTGAAGATGTGACTGCTGCTCAGATGAGCCGGTGTCACGATAATGAGATGAAAAGAATCAATGCAGCGAGAGAAGTCAACTGCCATATCTCAAAAGGATCGGAAGCACCTGTATTGAGATCCCTGCTGCTGCTGCTGCTGCTGCTGCGCCACTCTTTTGCCTTTTTAGAAAAGGGTTGTGAGTCCATGAATAAGTGCTTCTGCTCACGAGCGGTATTGTTTTCACGTGTGTGCACAAGCTCATCTCTTCCTGCCAAAATGTGAGCTCTTGTACGCTGTACCTGGCAGCGCAGCGGCACTGTATCTGTGCCTGTGGGAGCGCACTTGTTTCAAGCTGTCAGTCAGGCATGTTTATTTTCCCAGTGTGGCAGCGCCCACAGGTTCCTGGTGCTCAGCTCTGTCGGCGCTCCACCATCCCAGCCACGCCAGCAGAGCACTCACACTGGGAGGGCGACGCAGTGGGCAGTGTGGGAAAGTGAGGCAGAGGCAGACGGGGGGTGGGGAGGGAGAGAGGGAGAGGGAAGGAGAGATTTAAAGGGAGTGTGCGTGAGCTTGTGTGAGGATAAAAAAGAGAGACTGGTTGTGTGCGTCAGTGCAGATAGAATTAGTTAATCAATTGAAATTGGTCAATAGAAAATTACAATAATTTAATGAGACCAAATGTGAAAATGTATTCCAGCCGCTACGAGTAGAATTCTAAAATTTGTGAGTTTGGCACAAGGGTAGTAATATCAAAAAAGACACCATTGCCACTCTCAGATAAACGTGATGAAAGCAGCAGTTCTCAACAGAATTGTCTCATTTTTCTCAAAAACTTTTAAAAGGTTTTCTTTTAAAGGTGCAATTTCTAAGAATTTCAGCTGAAATGCTCATATATTTCCTTAAAATATGTACAGAATGTGAGAGAGATTACAGTTTGACGTTATGGCGTCTAGTCTTTGAATTGTGTTGCAGAGATATCTTCCAAGGTCAGCATGCTAACCAAATAGCCCCGTCCCAGGCCAAAGCTCCTGTGCTAGAAGTGTAAACACCACCACTCCCCTGGTGCTCCAAGCTCCCATTCCAGACCACTAGATGCACGGCTAACTGAGCTAACACGCTAACAGCAGCTACACTCAGTGGTTTACTCTGTTGATGTGCTGCCTCCTATTTGTTTGGAGTATGTATTCAACAGGTGGCCAATTCTTACATACTGCACCTTTAATTTGATATCTGTGGGTTTTGACTGTTTGTGACGCAAATGAGCGATCTGAATGATTCAGGTGGTAAACAGTTGTTATTTATTTATAGAGCACAAAAAAAAAACAAATGTTAAATCAATAAAGGAACAATTCTAACCTCAGTGTGTCGTGATAAAATGAATGTGAAGTTATGTAAACATGCCTGTCGGAGCTTGTGTGTGTGTTCCTGTGTGTGTGTGTGTCTCAGGTTATATTGCACATGGGTAATCCCCTAATCCTTCAGCTTTTCACTGCGATGTCAGATACACACCTGTTGAAGTAACACCGCCCCCCCTCCTTCACCCCTCTGCAGCCCCCTTCAATACACCTACTGTACATGCACACACGTACCTGTTAAAAAGAGGGAGACCTCATATTCACACTCATCACCACTCAGTTGCTCAGCTTACACACACACACACACACACACACACATACACACACCTGTAATGTTACCTGATAGCAGAGTGCTTGATGGAGGCTCTGGCAGACCGCAGTAGATAAGCCTGGTCTGGCAGTGGGTGGTCCTCTTTCTCCGTATTGATGTTCAGGTGGTAACAGTTCTCTGCAGGAGTGGCTGCCGCTGGAGTCAGATGAGGTTAGAGCAGGAAGAGGCAACAAGTCCGAAGTTCACACTGTATTCACTTTAATGTACTTAACACAGCGTGTGCTCCGAGAGATTAACTCGAGGAAACGGTGGATTCACTCTCAAAAATGCACACTGAAACTGCAGTTCACATATCAGTGAACGAGTCAGCCAACCAGAGTGGATTTAAGAGGCAGAATATTCGGTTTAATTTCAGTTATTTTCAACCTGGGACTCATTTTTTCATATTGTGGCGTAACAACGTCTGATTAGGTTCAAATAATTGAAACTTGCCTGGAGAGTGAAAGTGAGCACCAAAATTAGACTTGCTCCGGCCTTCGACTGGATACTGGACAGCAGGACCTCTGTTAAAAACTAGATCAGACCTCATCATGGCCCCGGACTTAGAAGATATTAGAAAATATCCAGAATTATCCTTTGGCAAAATAACATGATTGTAGGTGAACGCTGATTAAAGTCCACCTCGTGAATTGATCCGACCTCATCCTGGCAATTAACAATTCCTGTACGTGAAAATCAATGTGACCCTCAGCAAATGTCAGTGACAAACCTTGTTTCATGCGTTCCCTGTTGATGTGGTAGAATAGATATAATAGTTGTGCTGTAATTGTATATACTTTAAATGGACCCGCTGCAATTACTCTCTGATTGTAATGGCAGTTAAAGCTGCGCTAAGTAATCTCTGATACTGGCGGCAGAAACTAACAAAGTTTCGCTATTGTGTATCAGCTTATCTGTTTGTAGGGGCAACATGTTAGCTAACAATAACCTCCTTGGGTTATTGTATGATGATCGTACCTGGCCAGGTATCATACGATAACTATTTTGTATAGTCTGTAGTCATTTCATGGTTTTATATGTGTGGCATGAGCAACATCATCTTGCACGGACCAAGAAGCCAAAACAAAAAAGATCACTGATAGTATACAGTATATAAACATGTAAATATATGAATCATTTACTTACATTAAGATGTTTAAGTATGTTTGTTGGCAGAAAATTACTTTGGATACTTAAGTACATTTAATATCAGATGCAATGAGTTTTTTTTTTTTTACATATATGTTTTTTTTTACATATATATACATATGTTTTCTTATATATATGTGTGTATATATATATATATACACATACATATATATTATATGCTGTGGAATTCCAAAAACTTTCATTGTATTGTAAGCAAAAAAATCTCTAGACAAATATCTTTTTATCTGGGCAACCAAAACCTAGATTTGAAAATATTCACCTGCACGCTCGGATACAACTGAGATGAAAGTGAGATCACCTTGTCCTGCAGTGAACCCCAGTGCTCGCTCTGAAAAGGGTTCTCATGCGGGGTTGTTGAACGCAATATTTGAATATCTCCAAACGCATTATTGTAGCACTTTACTGACACTGTTTTGAATTTTTCTTCACCAGGGTCCTCCAGGATCTCAGCCTTCCCCTCACACGCAGCCTCCCCCACACAACCCCAGTAATCCCATGATGGGACCTCACGGGCAGGTAAGAAATGTTTACGCTCACTCGCTCGCTCACTCACTCGCTCACTCACTCACTCACTCACTCACAATAGTGTACAAACAGCACACAGGTCCGTTGTTGTGCTAACGGACAGGACGGGCCGCATCCACGATGGTGGGTTGGATGAATAATTTAGCTGTGTTGGCCCAGCTGTAAGGAGCAGAGGTGCATCTGGAGGGCCTTCTCTCTCCCTCAGCCCGGCACTCACTATCCCATAGTCCATCAATAGACCATTAATATTGCAGCAGAGCCTGACACTGTGCAGCTCTTCGTGCACAAACCCACCACAACATGGTCAAAGGAGGAGAGGGGAGGAGAAGAGAGGGGAGGAGAGGAGAGGAGAGGAGAGGAGAGGAGAGGAGAGGAGAGGAGAGGAAAGGAGAGGAGAGGAGAGGAAAGGAAAGGAAAGGAAAGGAAAGGAAAGGAAAGGAAAGGGAAGGAGGCTAGTAGTTTTAGTAGTAAGTCTGTCTTTTCCTCAAGGGCTAACTGGGATTATATAACTCGTCCTCCATTTGCCCTAAATGCACACACACACGCGCACACACACGCCGACACACAAAACATACAGTGCATAATTACCATTGAAAGCCAGTCTCCTGTTGTATTTGTGTTGTCTGTGCTTATCTCTGTATGAAAACAATGATACGAACATTATTCAGCTGTTCATGCTCCGTGACCAGAACACACAGCTCTCACCCGATCTGCATGCAGATCAGCATGTTTCCCCTTGATATTAAAATAGTTGGATTGGGTTTAGAATTAATTCTCATCACCGCGCGCTGAAAGTGTGGCTCGCTGGCTGTGTGTATTTGTAGTTGCGGCAGCGTTGCTCTCATAGGTAATTCTGAAAACCATCTGTCTGGGGTGCTTTACATTATTCACTAGCTTTGCGCTGGCTCTGTGTGTGTGTGTGTGTGTGTGTGTGTGTCTGCCCCGGCCAGCCAATGTCTTGTCCCCGTCTCTGCTGAAACATCTGCGTGGAATGGATGGTGTCTTCACTTCCTGCCATGAATCACACGATCCAGGTTTTGTAGCGCTGGTGTCTGGTTGATACGGACACGCTGAGAGAACGTCCAGCTGCACACAAACAGACAAACACTGAGATGTAGAACGCTTCCTCCTCCTTGTACGACTTCACCCTCCCGTCCGACTGTGTCATGTTCCCGTCCCCTTTTCTGCTCCGGCTCCTCTCTCTCTCTCTCCCACGGTGTTCTTCCAGTCCAACTTTCTGTCCTGCATGTTTCCTCCTCTCTCTTATCTGTCCTCCTTTACCTTTATCCTAATGGATTTTACCACCTGAGGTCTTACTTTCCAAAACTTAAAGACAGGCAGGCCCCTCCTTTTTGGTGAATGTAACAAAACTACTTGCAGCACATTATTCTTCAACACGATAGCTCCCCCTGCTGACGGCCGGGCAGTTTGGATACAGAGAGACATGTCTACCGAGCCTTTTGTGCTCTGTTTCACTGCCTACAAGTGTTATTCACTCAGGCAAAGCTTGCAGTTAATGTGTTTTATGTGGAAACATTTCTGCCTTTGACGTTTGCTGATTGTAATAATGATAATGATGATTTATTTCTATAAAAGCAACCAGCGTTACAAAGGGCTTTACAAGCAGGGTTAGGGTTAATTACCTATTGCCTCTTAAGAAAATGTAGTTAGCAATGTAATTCAATGTCACAATCACAATAATAAAGTAATGTAACTTATCCTCTTTCTGTTGCTTGTGGATTACCTCAATACCAAACATACGCAAGAGAGGAAATAAACATCGATAAGATCTTTTCTGAATGTGTGTTCTGTAAGAATACGGAATAATCCTGTTAGTAATCCTCTTAATGTATCTGTAATCTAATTACATCATGCAGTTACCTTGTTTTGTATCCTGATTCCGTCACATGTATTCTGTTACTCCCTCAAGCCTGTTTACAACAAATGCAAAAACACAACAATGAAATACACAGTAATGTGTGAACAAACAGGCCAGCACAAGGTGTAAAAGAGAAATACAACTTTTAACAGGTTCTGATTGAAACCATAAAAACACCAAGGATTAGATATGATAATGGATACACTAAAATGTTCAGTGCAACGTCCAGAATGAACGGCAGTGTACGTCAGAAAAGGAAAAACTGATGTAGCCAGCCGTAGCTCCTCAGGTAGGTCATTCCACAATAGTTCTGACTATAATAGTAGATGAGAGTAAAAGTAAGTAAAAAAGATATAAAAAAGAGAACATAAATACAGAAAAATAAAACAATATTTAAAGGTTTGACAGTTGATAAGAGCAACGGCACACTTAGACATGAAGTGCAGGTGCTTTTTAGAGATATTTTTGAATTTTTGTGGCTACAGGGCACCTGTTATATTTTCTAAGTGCGAGCTCCCATTCTATCACGTGCTGAGACGTGTACACAGTGGTGGTTTGTGTATCGTTTCTCATTTCATCTCTACTCGTGTCCTTATAAATCTGCTTAATCACTTCTGCTTCTTTCATTTTGCAAACCTTCCTTTCGCTAGATTTTGTCAGCGTCACTTAACCTGAGTATCTGGGCCAAATTGATTAATTTTTTTCACTTGAGATCAGCAAATGCAGTGTGGTAATTTGTTATAATCAGAGTCTTTAGAGAAAATCCTACCACCACCGCTTCTGTTATTAATGCACTGATTTTGTCTAAATGAATTTGGTGCTGGATGAAATGAAAAGTGCATTTTGGCACTGAGCAATTCCTTGTGCATACGAGTTTTGATTAAAAACAAGGTCAAGAGCTTTACTTTTTGATATTTTAAATGCCCAGAGGGTTTTGCTCATCCTGAAATAAAGTGCTCATTGTCCTTCTCGTGTCCTTCCTGCAGCCATTCATGTCTCCGCGGTACCCAGGTGGCCCAAGGCCCGCCCTCCGTATGCCAAATCAGCCTCCTGGGAGCATCCCTGGGTCACAGCCTCTCTTGCCAAACAGCCTGGACCCCACCAGACCTCAAGGTATTGACGAAACATGTGGCGTTATCTCCGAATGAAAGTAATCTCATATTGGCTTCTGAATGAGAACGTTTTTCTCCTCATTTATGCGATTGTTATTGATCTAAACAGTGGCGCTATTCTCACAAGCCTCACTCTCTGTTTCACCACAGGACATCCAAACATGGGAGGTCCGATGAGAATGAATCCCCCTCGAGGCATGGGAGGCATGGGCCCACAGGTGGGTTTTTGTTCCTCAGTCGTACAGAATAAAGAAGCACAAATGACTGTGTTGATGAAGTCATGACAGCGGATGGTGTCCTTCAGCACCACCAGCCCACTGCACTCCCACTCTGCAGCTGCCACACAGACAGATTTGGTGCTCGAGCTGTCGGTTTATGAAACCCAACGTTTGGTTGCCCTTCGTTAAGAGCTGCCATAAAACCAGCCGTAATGTCAAAACAGCAGCGTATAACCAGTGCGCAGATAATCTTTTTTTCTCTGCTGAAGGGACATTTTTAGTTCTGCCAGCCTCGTAACTTTGCCTTTAAATGTCACAAGTGCTCCGATGATTAGCTTGGCTCTGACCAAATCTCCCCCGCTGCCAACGCCAGTTTTACATGTTAAGTCCTACTCGCCGACTCCCACCTAGGGAGACAAACAGAGGCGGAGTACTCCGGCTGCCACCGACACGTTATGACCAAAAATGTTGCCAAATCTGGCGCTGTTGGTCTCCTTTTATCACTTTAATTTTTTGTGGATGTGACTCAGTGTAATACATAAGATGCTTAAACAACAGTGTCCTTTTGAATTACCATTACCAGACAGCTGCTTCATTCTGCACCCAACCACGTCCCGCATCCAACATCACCTCACACAAAGACACACTCGCGCGCACACACTCTCCCTGTGCCCCTCGGCCCCTCTCTGTGCCACCCTGGCTCGGTGACTTTGGCAGCGAGCGCACCAGCAGCTGGTGTGGCATCTGCTCGACAAGTGTAATCGTCTGCTGAACAAAACTCTTCCTCTGAGTGGAGCTGCTCTCTGGCCTGCCCCCGTAGTCGCTCTCTCTTTATATCTGTCTCATTCTCACACACACACACGCGCGCACGCACACACACACGAACGCACAAGTACACACATGTAGCACCAGCCAAACCCGCCTGCTGCGCAGCCATGAAAACATACATGCAAACACGCAGAGGGGGAGCACGGACACATAGAGATACATACACGGAGACGTACACAAACACACTCGCACACACAGCTGTCCACTTTCACACACACGCTCATACATCACATAATTAAACACTAGTTAGGGGGAGACATGATGGTCGCTGACCTTCATTAAGATTCAAACCTTTAGACGGAGCAGGTGTGAGACGGCATGCTGACTGTGTGCTTCCTGTCTTTGTGCAGAACTACGGCGGCGGGATGAGGCCTCCTCCAAACTCAATGGGGCCGGGGATGCCGGGCATGAACATGTAAGTAGACTGAAAAAGATGCAGTGTGTGGATTCTGCTGCCAAAGAAGAGCCTCACTTTTTTATTTTACTTTTTACAACTTACTTTTGTTGGCATTTCCATAAGCGGTTATGAGAACCGTTTTCGCATCAAGTCATTTGCTCCGATGTTGGGACAGTAAACATGGGAGGGCTGTACCGAATTCATTCCCAACATCGACATCAGCATTCTAAATTAATATTTGCACAGTGATTTTGCGATTTTCTATTCGGTAATTCTGGAGAACGATTGTTTTTGTTGTCGAGTCTCATTCCCAGCTCGGACTGAGCCACCGATCCAAGGCGTCTGTATTTGTCGACCGGGGATCAGAGACCCCGACATTCAACCATCTTTCTCCAGAACTGCTCACCTTTAATGGGGCAGTCTGGCAGCAATCTAATAACAGCACCATAAATTACATCTCTCTATTTTTGGCGCCAACGCTATTATAGTCAATTACTTGAGTCATTACGAAAAAAAAAAAGACCTGAATTTGCTTGGCGCCTAATTTAATCCGATGAATCACTCTTTTCAAATTGAGGATTTTGTTCGAGGATAGTTTTTTAGGGTGATGACGTCATGAGATGTGACGACAGAAATTCGGAGCTTCGCTCAAAAACCTCAAATTGAGGAAGGACTTGTGGCACAGCCCTAGAATGTGGAATATCAAACGTGAACCAGGAACCGGGTCTGCTATTTAAATGTTTTTTGCCCTTTTGAGCTAATTTGTCCTCCGATCTAGATCTTATCTTATCTAGAGATACGTATAAAGACGTATAAAGATGATTGTGATTACAGATAAAGGAAGTTCATTGTCACCAACTGATTGTGAAAGCATTTTCCTTTAGTGAGCCAAATTGACGATCACATCGTCTCATCTATGACAAAGCAAAATCAATACTGGTTTCCTTACAAAACTTTTTATCGGCAGGTTATTAAATGGAACATTTATTGTATCGTGAACGTTTGTCTTCTACAGTTAAAGTGCTATGTTACTTTACTTCATGTAAATTAATGCCAAAGTTTCTGGATTATAAATTCATATAACTTATATTTATGCACTTGATTAGAAACCATCACATGTGACACACACCTCCTGAGAAGCTCCATTCTATTCAATGTCTTAATCTCTCCCTTCTGTTTGCTCCTCCAGGGGTCCTGGTGGAAGAGGTCCATGGCCGAACCCCAACACCAACTCAGTGAGTCACGCTCTCCCACATCTTTATCTCCTACATGACTGAGCGTGTTTACAGTAACTGTGTCTCATGTTTTGTCTCACCTCGGGTCTATTCCCTCCACAGATAGCATATTCATCTTCATCTCCAGGCAACTATGTGGTAAGTGTCCCGTCATGGACTCGTGTTCGACCACGGGCCATAAATTACCTGTCATGCAGTGATATCTAACAGGCACGCTGCCATCTAGATGCACTCAGCACTCAGCACTTTCTTTCTCTCGCTTCTTCACCCCTCAGGGCCCTCCAGGGGGAGGCGGCCCACCAGGAACTCCCATCATGCCTAGCCCCGGAGGTGAGTTACACGCTTCAGTTTCTCTTCTGATTTCTGCTTTTATCCAGTGTTCACTGAACACGGGGCTCCGTGTGAGGAACATCAAACCTGTTCTCTGTCTGATACACATCTCTCTTTGGGAGAGACAGGCAGTGATAGGACTCTAAATACTTTAGGAATTGAGCCTTTAGGAGGAGTTTTACAAGTGTAAAACACTGAAAAATGGAAGAATCTTACGCTGAGCCTGAGTTGGTATTTTATGGAAACATATTGCTGCCACACCAGAAAAAGAAAAATAGATCGGTATCATGTTATACAGGAAAAGTTAAGTTTTCACGTTATTACCTCTGCCAAGGAGGATTTGTTCTCGCCCATGTCCGTTCATTTGTTTGTGTTTTTGTTGATTAGTTGGTTTGTCAGCAGAATTACAGAAAAACTACTGAACAGATTTCCACAAAACTTGGAACGAGGATGAGTCTCTGCCCAGAATAGACCCCGTTAACTTTTGGTGAAAAAACATGAACATTTTTGTTAATTTTGGGAAATAATGCATGGATCTTGGTGAAAAAAATCAGGCATATGTAGGTGACTGGTATCTATGAGTTAGTACCGGAGGGGACTGTTGGGCCTTGGAGGAGGTGTGCGCTCTACTGAGTACCAGTAGAGATTCTTTTCACGTTATTACGAATACAGAATTATCACTTTATAACAAGAAACTTTTGTTGTTAAAGCAATACACAATTTATCTTGTCATAACGTATATAACATGAATTGTGTAACATTATAACAAGACATCCTGACGTTGTATTATCACGTTATCACCTGAACATTTTCAATGCATCAGTCAAGTGTCTGTTCCTGAGCTGTGGCATTAAATAATGGGCAGAACATTTTCATTAAGATGACACAGTGCATTTAACCTTTGACCTTTTGGATATCAAATTACATAACTTCGTGAGAGTATTGTATGTATTCTTGAGTTATGGTCCATGCGTTTATATAAATATGGTGTTCACAAGAATCGGGTGCCGTGAGGTTATAGTGACCTTGACCTCTGACCTTTAGCCACCAAAATCTAATCAGCTCATCCTTGAGTCCAAGTGAACATTTCCACCAAATTTGAAGAAATTCCCTCAGGGCATTCTTAAGATATCATGTTCACAAGAATGGGACTGACAGCCCGGAAATATAATGCCTTTCAGTCAGGCTGTTGCCAGTGCAGAGTCATAACAACACAAGATAACTCGTTATAACATTAAATGTTTCTTGTTTTAACAAAATAAAATGAAAATTTAACAGGAAAAGCTTCTTGTTATAAGTTATTATCTTATAACAAGAAACATTTCCCGTTATAAAAAGATTGGTGAAGAGTATATTGCTATAATGAGTTCAGTCGTTCGTGTGATATAATAACGTGAGAAACATCTTTTTATAACATTAAACTGCAAAATGCTTCCATAGTATGATAATATGATAAAATGTGTTCAGGTTTCACATTTGGGTTCTGCATTTTCTACTTTTCTGGAAAATACTCAGTTTTTTTGTTTGCCTGTTCTGTCTTTGTGGAGACAGTCGCATAAAAGAGGAAGCAGAAGCGTGTCAGTCTGCAACCAAATGACTGATTCATCTCGGCTTTGACCCGTCAGTCCTGCGTCTCTGTGGAGGATTAGCGGAGAACAAAACACTGTTGGCTGATATCCTGTAGATGTTCTGTTTCTGTTGGCCTGTGGAGAGCTTCTTTTTGTGTCCACCATTTATTATTTATATACGTACCCTCTATTGTGATACGTTGCCGGGGCAACCTTTTTGCACAAAACGCTCCTGCTCACACGTACACTGGGAGGGAAAACATATTTCCACTGCAGTCGCCAAGACTGTGCACACACACAGACACACACACGCACACTCACGAACCTCCCACAACAATGCACACCTCCCACTCGGCATTGCCCCCCTCCTACAGTCACGACAACCCAAGCTAGATTCAGGGAGACTAACTGGCAGGATTTCACCACAGTATCCGTCCCTGTCTTTCAATCTGTTATTCTTATTTTTTTCCACTCACAACTTTCCGCCTGCAATGTCACATCAAGGTCGCCTCATCCTTCTTAATCTTTCGGAGACAGACACGCGAGGAGCGACACATACAGCGTGTGCTGGTCGTTGCTAAGTTGCCAGGGTGTTCGTGTAAAAACACAGTCTAATCTCCTGATTGTAGAAATAAGAGATAATGGGTTTCTTTTACTGCGCATCGCAAGAGAGCAGTGTTTAGATTGATTGACACGCAGAATCACTGACATGATGTACTGTCACTTAAAGTAACATATGGGTGGCCTTTGTCCTTTCCAGCAGGAAAAGGAACGCGTCTGAGCTGGAGCTGAGTGTTCGGTACAAAAGGCTGAATCAAAATGAAATAAATACAGTGAATGACAGTTTCTAAGCTTGTTATTCTCCATTCATTACTCCAAATACACCTTTTTTTTTTTATTTTCTTGAACAATTGGATATTAAATGTGAGGGCAGACAGAGATACCGGTGCTCTTCAAGTATTTCCATGAGTCTCGATGGTGCATTGTGTGATACAGTATTTTGTTCTTCTCGCTCTTTATTCACAGATTCAACGAACTCAAGTGAAAACATCTACACAATGATGAACCCCATCGGCCCTGGTGGAAATAGACCTAATGTGAGTGCTGTCATTTTTCTTCAAATAGCTTCGGTGTTTCTTACATTTCACCCAAGACTGAGGAGTGTATCTGCAAAAAAACAGATCAACATCAGCCTAAGATGAATAAACCGGACACGGTTTGATTTAAATTCTCTGAGTGCACAATAAAAAATGTAAATGCGATATCTTGTCAAAACAACGTGACACCAGTTTGACTGATATTCCCCCGAGTGGACAGACGTTCTTCTGCAACCCAGACCGTGCAAGATAAATGACCTTCATACATTTTCCTGCCTCTTTTTCTGTAGTTCCCAATGGGACCAGGTCCTGATGGGCCCATGGGTGGAATGGGCGCTATGGAGCAGCATCATATGAACGGATCACTAGGTGAGTAGCCAGAGACAGTGTGCAGTGGTAGAAGCTCCAGAGTATAGCCGGTGAGACCTGTTACTCTCAGTGAACAAAGGCCTTTAGAAGTAAGACTCTGCCCTCTCATGGCTCGTCGAGGAAGTGTTCTCCCTCCTCCTGGTATTGAACAAAGCTGAAAGCAGATTAGTGGGGCAGCGAGCGGGGCCAATTGATCCTGTAGATGGGCGAGATGTGATCAGTGGAGCCAGAGAGTTGGTGCTCATCTGTATCTGTAACAAAATGGCTTAATTACAGGCCATTACGTGCGAGAGGGCCGGCTGCTTCTACTCGCACTGGATATCCTGAGCTGATGTTGAATCAGCAGCAGGACGCTGATGATCAGTTAACAGTTACAGCACTTTGATTCAGACTTCTTCTTTTCTCCATTTCTGATCACAGGCTCTGGTGACATGGATGGGTTGCCAAAGGTAAGACTGACTGTCTGTCTATCTGTTTGTCTGTAATAGGGTTGCAGCGAGATGCCGTTTTCAAGGTATACTGTGAAAGTTTACGATTATCTTACCGCGTACATTTACTTATCTACGGTATTGAATTACACTGACCAAGTGCTATTAAAGAATTATATTTCAAGTTTATATCAACTTTTTATGTCTGAGAGGTGAAAATATTTGGGGGGATTTTTACAAAAGCATCTGTTCAAACAAAAAAAACTGTGATGTTTTCTTTCTCTGTAAGAGCAAACGTATTCTTACTGTCCCTTTCATTCACGTTGTAGAATTCTCCCAACAACATGGCAGGCATGAACAATCCTCCCGGCACTCCGCGGGACGACGGCGAGATGGCAGGCAACTTTTTAAACCCATTCCAAAGTGAAAGTGTGAGTACCGAAAGAGAACGCATACGTCTTAAACTGGGATAAAAACCAGAAGACTATTTACAATCCTGTACAACTGTGAAAAAAAAGAATCGCACGTTAAATCACTTACTCTGTTCAAATCGCCACCGACAGCTCAATTAGACCGCAGGCTGACAATTAAGATTGGTCCAGTCACAAAAAGTAAATATGTTTGTTAGTCTGAGACTCAGTTAAAGGAGAAAAAATGTAAACCCTAAACCCCTGCAGAGGAGATTGTGTGGGCTCCCTGTCCATGGTGACAGAGGGCCGGCTTTCACGAATAGACTCAAAAACTATGACTTCGATCAGACTTCAGATGAATGTCTAAATTTGTCTGTAGCACAAACCTGTCGAGTTTTTGATCGTCTCAGGTGGGACCAGTTTAACACGAATACTATGTAAATGAAAACTAGAACACTTGTCGGTTCAGAAACTGTTTGCCTTCTGGAAAAATCCATGTACGATGAGAGAAAAATGAGCATAGAGCACATTTAGCAGCATAAATGTCAGTATAGCACAGACCCGTGGAAGAGCTCAGGTTGTTGTGCTTTCGTTACAGGGCTCGATCGGACTTCTGTTAAAGGGAAACTCCACCAATTTTTACAAATTTAACTGTGTTTGCAGGTCTTGAGGAGTACTAATGCATATGTGAAAAAGTACTATAAAGCCTTCTGTGGCTCCAGAGGAAGCTTCATGTAATCTTATCCCCAGTGAGGTCACGCAGTGTTGCATTGCATTGTGGGCAATGTAGGCAATATGTTTCGAAAAGTGTCCACCGGTCCGGCACTGCACTCCTCAAACACTCATTATGGAAAGTTTACGAAACAAATGATCAAAATGAATATAGCAGAACCAGAGATGTTGCATTTTTACTCCACACATTCTTCCTTTTCACGAAACCTGGCTCCTACATACACAACGCAACTTAGACAGTAGTGACATCTCTGGAAGCAAATTATCAGATTACATGCAGCTTCCTCTGGAGCCGCAAAAGGCTTTTATACTACTTCTTTCACATGTGCAGTAGTACTCCCCAAGACCTGTAAAAACGCTATCATGTGTAAATAGTCAGGGTCAGGATAGTAATAAAACTAACTGACAATGTCCTCGCTGCTTTAGTCTACTGAGGTCTGTAAAAACATTTTTTTTTGTCATTTGGTGATCAACTGTCACTGATCGTTACCATGGAAACATTAGTCTGAGGAATTGAGGGTCAGCCCCGTGGGTAGCGTGGCTAACTTTTTGAAGCTTTTGGTGAAAACTGTCTAACTTGCATCAGACAAATCTAAGAATAACATCAGGCACTAATTAAGACACCAATGTAAAATATGTCGGCGAAACCGGCCCCCGCTCTCTTTGGCGTACAGTGTGAAATCTCCCGGACCTTGAAGCCTGTCCTCAGGGCTAAATCGTGATCATAATCAGTCCTTTGTATTATTTTTTCCCGTTTCCCCAGCTTTACGCAACACACACACAAAAAACACAGCATGCGCAAACACGAGCATGGAAAAGACGCACATAATAAGCTTTTCTCTGATGCATGAAGACATTGACAACTACAGTATCTTCACTGTGATCTGAAATTCCCTAACATTTTCCCCTTGGGCTGGACTCTGCTTTGCTTGCTGCTGGTTTACTGACGTAGAAAGTCAATAAGAAAGGGTTAATTGTTACGCGCTGCAACAGGCCAGTGTACTGGACACGGCATCTAGCTGAGTTAGTTGAATTGCTTTCATCTTGTACTGAGTAGTATGAGAAGTTTAATATAGTTTTGGCTTATCTTTTCTCCCCTCCCTCTCTTTTTTTCTCTCTTTACAGTATTCACCCAACATGACGATGAGTGTGTGATTTTTTTTTTTTATTTTATCTTTTATTTTATTTTATTTCCTTTTCATCTCCCCTTATCCCGATCTCCCTCTCCCATCCACCCACCCCGGTGCGTCTTGCATTACCCTCCTACCTCCCCTACCTTCCTCCTCCTCCTCCTCCTCTTCCTCCTCCTCCTCGTGGACGGTGTGTTGTGCCACACAGCCCCTGGGGATGCCCCTGGAAAGCAGGACTCCCCTCAAGGTCCCCCATCCCAACTCCTGTAAAATGGGTGTAAGAACATGAAAAGGCCTCCAAGCAACAGGACGGGGTCTCTTCTTCGCTTCTCCTCGCCTGCCGGGCCTCGTCGCAGGGCCCTCGGACAGAAAGAGCCCGAAACTGCTCCAAGCCTGTCTCTCCCAAACCCAAAAAAACCTGCCCTCGTGGTATGGCATTCAAGCCTGATCAAGATGCCCCTCTGCATCCACCACCACCCCCATTACATCATGCTGATCATAACGTAGGAGGGCGCGCAGTTGTTGACTGACAGGAGCCGAAAACTCTCATTCAGAAGCTCCTGTGTTGGCGGGAATCATAAAACAAAAAAGGAAAAAAAAAAAGAAAACAAAAAAAGATGAACTGATATTGTTATTTTAGGGCAAGAATGGTTTTCATTAAATGTTTGTATTTTTTTTGTCGTTGATGGTAATATTATTGTTATAATTTTCATAATTGATATTATTCTACTAATGTAGTTATGATTTCCTGTAAAGGGCACATTTTATCTCAGCAGCAGCATCAACAATGACGGAATAAGCACACACTCTGAAAAATGCACAATGATTTTCTGTTTACATGATTTTTAGGTTATTTGATGTCTGTTTTTTTTTTTTTTTTTTTTTTTTGTCACAGTCGGTCACTTCACATACCTCTCCTTTTAAAAACTTGTAGCTCGAGTCTTCGCCACCTAAATGTTTGTAGCACCATTTGCATAAACTTTCAAAGTAAGAGCGATTGGGTCAATTGGCTATCTCCACACAACAAAGTAGTTTGTGCCAAGGTGTTTTTATCTTGGCCAAAACTATCCATACAGTTGCTGTTTTCTGGTACAAAGTGTCTGCTGACGCACCTGAATGATCGTATGTCTTTCTATCTTGTCTTAATAAGCACCCCCTTCTCATATGTTTCACTGCATGGGAATGGCTCCTGAGATGATTGTCGGGACAGGTGCCAGTTCTCATCCGGTAGCAGACAGAGCGAGAGAGCATCTCGTCTATGGATTTTGTCTGTAAATACAACATATTTAGCTTGTATTGTGGTTGTTTTTATTATTTGTTATCTGTCTGTGAATCCTAAACCGTGGTTCCTTCCCCTTCATCATCACTTTTGCTTGATTTCAACCTCACTGTGGACTCCAAGCAGCACTGTTTTTCCTCCCAGGAGTCATTCTGCTCTCTCGCCGATGTCTCCTTTTGGACTGGGAGATATTTACAGGACCTCAGATACACTCGTGACGCCTGCTACCAGTTTGGGTTGAACTCACAGATCCTGTATGATCCACTCTCTTAACCCAGACGGAACGGGCTTAATAACTGTCTCCTCTGAGCTCGTATCGATCAGCGACTCCCATATGTGCGGGATAATGGATTCAGACGGCGGGAGCAGAGTGATGCACCTTGCAGCCGCGTCGGTCGAAAGAAGAGGAATAATGGGATGCTTTCTTAATGGATGTGTATATCCATTTTCGTGGTTGTTTTCGGCAGATTGTTTTTTTTTATTTTAAATGTGTTCAACAGGAAAAAGAAAAAAAAAGAAAGCCCATAGAATCTGCACACAAAGAAAAGCATAGTTACATATCACGCTATTTAATTTGTTTCTTTCTGTATGTTGTGTACTCTTGGCTTGATCAACTCTCTGTCACTGTTTCAAAGGGATAAATGGTCTCTCGTGGCATCACGCTGCCGCACTTGCGCCATGGCTGTGTTCAAACCAACAATAACTAAACAACCACTGTAGCCTCTACGGGTGATGGTGACATACTTATCAATTTTCTGATATCAATGTGAACAGATAGCACCCAGAGTTCAACGGGGACGTCTCCAGGATTTGGCTATCGGTGGCCTGGGAAAACACTCTCTATCCACACACAAACACACACACACACACACACACACACACACACACACCCCTTCTCTCCTCCAATCCCATCCCTCACCCCCCTCCTTCCCCTCTCTTTAATTTCCTTTTTTGTAAATACTGTATAATGCATTTTGATATCATTGACATGTTTTGATATGTCAGTCACTACCAATGAATACAGCTGAAAGTAAATTATAAATAAATCTGTCCATGTTTTTCATAGAGAACGGATGCGCTGACTATTTGGCTCACGTGGCTAAATTTCCATAAAAATGTATAGAATACAGTGACAGAATAAATGCAGACTGTATGCTAAAGATTTGTATGGTGGGGAGGATAGGACAGAGAGAGGACAGGACCGAGAGAAGCAAAACAAAGCTGTGGCGTCCTCACTCTGCCCTTGTCTCCTTCTGTTTCAGTTAAATGTGACTATTGGCTTTGAATAATAATTTTGGATATTTTTTCCAAAGGGCATCTTCTCACACACGAAAAAAAAAAACATGTGACATCTTATTGCAGTTTTTAATATGAAGGATTTTTATCAATTTAAAAAAAAAACTTTTAAAAAGGTGAAAAATACTTATGAGAACCTCATTTTAAATTAAGAATAGATCAAAAGGTAACTGTGTCCTTTGCTATCCGCTCCTGTTATAGCGTTGTATAGATGGAAGCTCTCTCACTGATCCTCTCTCAGTCCTCTGTGTATATCGATCGTTGGCCATCTCTGTACTTCTATTGTGATGTATAATACTGTACCATTAGGAAGATTTGCTGGTCGGGTGGGGTGGTTCTGTTGAGTCGGGGAGGGGCGGGGGATTCGAGGGAAGGGGATATGAATGATTTTCCTGTACCGTTCATGGTCCTTTCTAATGACACGGCAGTATTCAATATGAAGCAGTCTGTCTCTTGGGTTTGCTTTGTATTTACATGGTAGGATAGTTCAGAATCTTGTCTTAGGGACTTAGGTGTCTTGTGTAGGTAATAAAGATGTTCTTTGTATGTTTCTTTATATTGTAAAGTTTCTTTAGACTGAAAGAAAAACAGATAATTTGCTTATCAAAAAAGAAACAATGCATCAATAATAAATGTCATTTGATTTTTCCTGGTTGTTTGAATCTCTTCCTCTGAGCTCTCATTGAGCTTTCAACCCCCATCTTATCCACATCATCAAGACTAGTTACCACACATACCATGTACGGAAGCATAACTAAAGCCTTTTTTGGTAAATGATGTTAATATTTCACCAACACATTTTGAGTGGGTGCATCCTCTTCAACATTTGCGCATTTAAATAATTTATTGTGTTTTATATCTGCACATTATTTAAAGGAGCAGTGTATAGGATTTACTGACATCTAGCTTTGAGGTGCACATCCGAAATAACAAAATGCAGATACTAAAAAACGCGGAGGTACAACATAGCTGACTCCATCGAAGAGGACCTGCTCCCTCATTAGATATGAAAGGCTCATTCTTAGTGTCAGCTCTAATAAAAACATAATTATGAATATTACATTCAATTTTTGCCAATAAAACCCCTAAATCCTCCACACTGGACCTTTAAGGTGATAGGTTTGCAGTGGCAATCCTAGGTTCACATTCGGAGACTTCATCTCCACAGTGTTGTGCAAAGACTTATGGAGGATAAAGGTTAACTTTAGAGGACTTCCTGCACTTAAATCGGTGGGAAGGATTTGTGTGCCCTGTTTTAAGGGCTTTAACGGTTTTATCGTACGCACTGATTTAAGGCTTTACCTGGATATACACCTGTAAAAATAAATGATTAATCGTTGATTTAGCATCTGCAACTGGTTTCTACCAGTTCTGGTTTAGTTTAAATCCACACATATTGACTCTGCTACCAATTTTGAGTTTGCTTAGTGGCTTTAGTACAGCTCCAAATAAGCAAGAGACAATTAAGGAGTAACAGTGAAACTAACTATATAGCTCTGCTTTGTACATTCAGGAGCCGAATGGCAATTATGCCATTTTTGTGAGATAATGTCAACTGAATGCTCTTCTTTGGCTATGTTTCAACTTATATGTGCTTTTAATTTCCTTAAAGGGGCACTATGCAGTTTTAGAGCAAGAAATGCAAACTCAGAATTTTAATATTTACAATATTAATGAGGTATTAATACAAACTCGTAAATATTCATCTTTTTCATAACTGAATAAACAAGTTGTGTTCGGCAGCTGAGAGGTGGCAGGGTCTGCCATATATAGAAGTCAACCAGTATGAAATTGTGTTGTCTTTTAAATTCTGTTTGTTTATTCAGTTATGAAAACAGAAGAGTTTGTTTATCTAGTTTGTTTAAGCATGAAAATCAATCGGTTCAAGATCTTTTTCTTCTGATTAAAATATCTCCCCCAAAACTAGATAGTACATCTTCAGGGACTCGTGGTGCTCTGCTTTGCACACTCAGGAGCTGAATCATTGGCATTATATGAGCTTTTAATTTCCTGAAGAAATACTTCAGAAATAGTAGTTTTACACTATTTCTGAACTATAAATGAATCCTTAGCAATGATGATATTGTCACAGTCTGGCAAATACATTTATTCTGTAGCTGTTTTATGCTGAATCTCTACCTCAGAAGTACCAAAGCATTCACAGTTGGACTCATTTTGATATAACAAATGTAAATCTGCAGTGAGGTCAAACATTAATATGCATGAGCAGGTCCAATAGAAGTGCACGAGCTCAAGGTTAACAGGAAGCAGCTTTTTGTGATGAGCAAGAGACCGCGACGAAGTCAGTTTGACACTGTATGGTCAACAACCTATAGAGGCGCCACTGCGCTCGGCTTCCCCAACAGCAAGCTGACTTCGCCACATTGAACTGGAGGAGAGGTTGCCCAGGACCAAAACAAGCCTCTGCACAGATAGAGCTTGAAGGTAATGTTCCGTTTATTTTGATAAATGGGCTTATCACATACGACACTCTGACTGTCTCGCTCTAACTGAAGTTGATATAAGCAGCGGCCCTTTGCAAGACGAGATATAAACAGACGTTTAACGTCCACTGACAGCAGCTAGCAAGATTACAGCTAATGCTAGTTCGCTAGCGTCAACTTCAACGGCTAACGTCTGTTAGCAGTAGCCTGCTAGCCGCTTGAAGAGCGGTAGGATACTTGTCAGAAACTTCTGGAAAACGTGTGGCTAGCCCGGTTGCTATTATCCAAAATACAATCTTGAAGCGGTGAATAGTGATTTTAATAACTCTGTTAAACTGTTCATTGATTATCAGTCTCAGTCATGGATACTTTTGGATGGCAGTTGTTTTTTTGTTTTGTTTTTTTTACTGTAGATGCTACGTTAGCATAAAAGCTATGGGTAATGAATAAGGTGATATTGTTGATATTGTAGCAACGGGTACATTTTTGAGCAGTGATTTTGCTAGATTTATATTGGAGCTCCGGATTGCAACATGTCAAAAGGGTTGCATTTTTAAAGTTGTTCACCTTCTGTCTCAGAGTACCCGACTAATGAGTGAAGAGGAGGACATTATGGACGTCTCTGATAGCTATGAGGGTGCGCTATCCGCAAAGAAGAATGGACGGACCTCGTTGCTGGACAGCGGAGAGGACTTTGAGCTTTTAAACGATGAAGACATTGACGACACCCCCCCTCCTCTGGAAGATGCCGGGGGTGGGAAAGGGAAAAGCACGGATGAGACTGAAAAGAAAAATGCAGATGCAGATCCAGATCCTCCAGTTCCAGTGGATGAATGGTTGGATGTATTAGGTATGTGACAGAAACCTCATTGGTAAACTGTCAGGTTGTGGCAGAATAGACTCTATTTATAAGACAATATTGCTGATAGAGAAGTCAAATCCACACTCTGTCCCAGGGTGTTGTCATTCCCCTGAGCAACACTTCTGGCTCATGGTTGGTCAACGGTCACTGGTCACTGGACAGGGATCAGAGGTGTAACTGACTGAATATAATACCATTGTGTTTGTGTCCAGGTAATGACCAGCTGAAGAAAAAAGTCCTGGAGGCAGGGGAGGGGCGAGCCAGTCGGCCACAGAAAGGCCAGAATGTAAAGATTAATCTTAAAACATACCTGAAGGATGGGACGCTTGTAGAGGAGAAGACTGACCTCTGTTTCACTCTTGGAGATGGAGATGTGATCCAGGTAAAAATGAATAATTAACAATACTTTTTAAATTAGAATGACTTGGCAGCACTCAGAATCACATATATATCAATATTTTACTGCAGTGAGATTGCTCTCATTTCTTAGGCTCTGGATCTCACAGTGCAGCTCATGGAAATGGGAGAGAAAGCCCTCATTCAAACTGATGCAAAATATGCATATGGTGCCTGGGGGAGGTAAGGATGTGCTTTAATCTAACTGCTTAAAGCTGTATCAACTGCAGTTTCCATGTAAGCAAAAAATTACATTCTGCTTCCTCAAGTGATGTTTCTTTATCTTTCCAGTCAGGAACCCAAGGTTCCCCCCAACGCTGAGCTATCCCTAGAAGCTGAACTGCTAGAAGCTACTGATGCCCCAGACCTGGAGCTGCTGCCCCCTGCAGAAAAGATTGCCCTGGCAAGCCATAAGAGAGAGAGAGGCAACGCTCATTATCAGCGTGGGGACTACGCTTTTGCTGTCAACTCGTATAGCATTGCCCTGCAAATAACAGAGTCTAGTTCTAAAGGTGAGATTCAGGCCAAGGAGTCAGGACTCAGCGAAAAGTCTATAACAGCTGTGTTTTAGAGGACATGGTACTTAAAGAGTTGATGCTTACTTTGATTTAGCATTTTTGGAGGTTTTAGATTTCCCCTTAACACAAGAACAACAAACATTTCTTACATGGTTATAAAATCCCAGGAGGCCCGCCTTAGATGATGATAGATTGAACACATTTTAATTTACTTTAATGATGATATACATTTTTATAACATAATTTGATTTAATGTCTCTGATTTTACTGTTTTATGTTGTGGTTTTCTTTTGCTGCAGTTGACATTAGTGCTGAGGAGGAGGATGAGCTGATGGATGTCAAAGTGAAGTGTTTAAACAACATGGCCGCTTCTCAGCTGAAACTGGACCACTATGATGCAGCACTTAAATCCTGTGTCTCAGCACTGGCACACCAGCCAGAGAACATAAAAGCACTTTTCCGCATGGGCAAGGTACACTTCGCTGTTGTTCTTTAACTTTCACAGTTAGTCTTCAGTAGATTGTTTTAGTAATTTTGTGTTTTTTTTACTCAAGGTGTTGGCCTTGCAAGGTGAATACACAGATGCCATTCAGACATTGAGGAAGGCACTGAAGCTGGAACCAAGCAACAAGGTACTTTTGGCCTCTTTACATTCATTTTTCTTAAAAACAAAGCTTTTAGTATGGAGAAACTGTAGTTATTTTGTTTTTTCCCCAGTAGATGGCGCCATAGGGTAAAATATCTAATCACTTCCTTTGTAGTGCAAGGTCAGGTGGACTGCTGATTCATCATTTCAGAGGATCTGTTTTCATGTTGTTGCTGTAAATAGGTTTGCCCTGCACCCTGGCCATATCTAATACCTAGCCACTGTTACTGTTCTCCTGCTTATACAGTCAGGTCTATGTGATTCTTTGGCTGCATGAGGCCATTTAACAGAGCCCAGCTCAGTGCGTGGGCTTCTTGGATCAGCTGTGAGCTGCAGCAGCATGGTACTCATGCCCAGAATCCTCCACTTGAGTCCTACACCAATCTGTCAAACAGCACATGGCCTGGCTGCCACTTCAGCTTTTCATCCAACATTTATATTATATGGTTGATTTTTGTTTTTAATGGGTCTGTGTGAAGTTACAAATCTTTTCATCTCTGAAGTGCAAAGATGCATGTTGTAGATTGTCCGCGTACAAGCTTGCATCTTACATCTAATTAATTTTAAATGCATGTTTGACGATTTCATATCTCATTAGCTAACATTAACTTGGAGACCTAATTTACCTGTTGGGCCACAAACTAAAGAAAATGCTGTTTGAGTTTACCTGAAAATAGCAATTAGTCGTAGATGTTACATTTGTGTGGATATCAAAGATGCAAGCAAAACAGCACCATACAATAATCAGCACAACAGAAACATCTGGTCAGACCATCGTGTTTGACTGAATATCTTTAGATTTACACTTATGGATGAAGAAATTCACATATTTCTGTATTGCAAATCAACCACCAGTTGCCTTACGAGAAGTCACT
This sequence comes from Lagodon rhomboides, assembly GCA_039737535.1. Taxonomy (NCBI): domain Eukaryota; kingdom Metazoa; phylum Chordata; class Actinopteri; order Spariformes; family Sparidae; genus Lagodon; species Lagodon rhomboides. The sequence continues at coordinate 11,877,304 of CM077789.1, read as the reverse complement.
GTTGTCAGTGTGATGTCATGTTGATTCAGCCTATAGCAGGCTCTTTTGCCTGGTAGTGTTGTGTCAATACATTGTTTTCCACCATTTGTATGTTTGCATTAATGTCTATGTGTCAACACACATTTTCAACGTGGTGCAAGATCAGTTGTATTAACATTAAAACAGTCTCTAAGAAATAATGAACAGAATCCCTAAATAACATCAGGCTGTAACACCAAGAACTGTGGGTGTGTTTCAGCGACAATACCAGGACGCTGGCATTATAATCAATGAGGCGGTCTTCAACAGGCGCAGGCGTCATGGAGAGACAGGCTGACGTGCTGTCACTCTGTTCTCCTGGCACGGACAGACACGCTGTCTAAACTTTTTTACACTGGTGTCAGCTATTCACGCCCTTTATCTTCAACTCGAACGGATGAGAGGAGATTTAGTTGTCTGGGGTTTTTTTGACATGACACACAGACTTGACAGTTCCAGTTTAAACTGCTTCTGTTTCAGCACAGTATAAGAGCACACATATGCTGTTGGGACAGGATGTTACATGTTATTTTAGCCTGCTTTATCCCTGCCCTGGGGACAAGTCACTGTCATTTTTGTCATTTTGGTGGGTAGCTGATTGCGCAATAGTGGTGCCAACTTGCCAAGCGTGCCTTGCTCAAACACTGTGTTGTAAGAGTGTGTGTGCTTACTCTTAGCATTAGACACAAACGGGCAAATCCTCAGGGTAGGTACTTGCACAGACACTCAAACTGACACACAAATGTTTTTAAAATTAGACTGTTCTCAAATCTAATAATACTATAAAGTGAACATGGCTGTAAACTCCCTGTAATGGTGCTCCACCCATCTTTCTGAAGGGCATTGCCTAAGCATAAACATTTTTGTTGTCTCTGAAAGCATTGGTTTGATTAGTCACTCACCAGTTTTAAGAGCATTCAAGTGACTCAGATCTGAGACAGTTTTGGAACAATAACTAAACTCATATCCTGGAATTGTGTGGACGTGTGGGTTGGATTGTAGGCTAATTCTGTGATGCAAGCCTGAGATTTCTTGTGAGATGACAAAGACCAGTAGAAAGATTATTTCCAGCATCAACAATCATAGTAAAATGGTCTGCTATATTCTTTTTGAAAAGCCCTGTCAAGTCATTTTTTGTGCTTTCCTTACCACTTGGTGACCACTTGGGTCTGTTGATGTAAGGCTATTGTCATTTTGACACATTCCCATTAACAAGGAAATCAGTGTTGTTATACAGTAGCAGGACTTTGTTTTCCTCAATGAATTAGTGAGGGTTTTGGCTGCAGCACCTATTTGTCTTGTCTCATCTGTGCAGACTATCCACGCAGAGCTCTCCAAGCTGGTGAAGAAGCACTCGGAGCAGAGAGGAGCAGAGCAGGCCATGTATAAGAAGATGCTGGGTAACCCGAGTAGTAGCAGCGGCAGCACACAAAAACACCAGGCCAAGTCTTCATGGGTGAGACAGTCATTCAGTGTTGAAGATTTTGAAAATACAGCTTCAGTCTCTGTCCATTATCACATGATGCTCATGCACTTTTGGAGTGGTATGTATGTTATCGTCAAGGGAGCCTTTGTGTGGTGATAAACAGAGAGTGTCAGTTATGTTATATTTAAGTTGGATGTCTTGCTTTGAGTTTTTTTTTTACCGTCAACCTATTTAACATCCACTCTCTCCTTCTGTCTTTTCTCCAGGGTCTCAGCTGGAAGTGGCTATTCGGTGCCACTGCAGTAGCCATTGGTGGTGTAGCATTATCCGTCGTCATAGCTGCTAGAAATTAAACGGAGCCTGTACTGATGGCCTGACCAAGCCTCGCAATTTTAGAGTCTAAAAGCAGAAGCACATCTGGCAGTGCCTTCTGACCTTTGGTGAAAGGTCGTGGAAGTCGGTCAGATGCCTCTACACGGTCACTTCTCTGCTATGTTTGAGAACTGTATGTGACCAACAATAAAACATCAATATTTGCATATGGGAACAGTAATTCCAACCTTATAAATGTGTAGGTTATTGCATATCCGTCAAGTTGCCAGACGCTGTTTTCTTTTGACGCCATTGTTTCTGTCTCTGGAAATTAATGTTGATAATTTGAGTATGAGAATGAAAAATGATTTACCATAGATTCAGATAGGAGATATTTATAAATATGTTTCCCATCAAAATAGCTATTGTGATATGGTCCTATGTCATGCTATAGTTTTAAAGCGTCAGATTGTGCAAGTAAATGGATAATTCCTATTTCCAAGAGAGAATATGTGATTTTATGGTACAATATTTCATATTGAGTGGTGTACGCAGATGCTGTATTATTTCAGGCCCACGGGATGGTAAGGTGGCTGTCTTGTGTGCCAGCTCACACACCATTTCTACAGACACTACTCATCGCTAAGTGAACACCAAAATAGAGGCACCTGCAGGATTTAATACAATGCACCATTCAGTTTTTGCACAGGTTGTTTGTGTGGTGAATCAGTTCTGTGGTGCATGTTAAGGCTGCTGTTTTTGTGCTTCTGTTCCTACCCACCTCATTAACATACAGAGGAGCAAATATATAAAGAAACACCTGACAACATAATGTGGTTTAAAACACTGCAGCCTCAGAAAGCACTGTGGAATTGAATCAACACCTATCTGACACACTGTCAGCAGCAACACAGTAAAATAATAACATTGCACAATGTACATGACTGTCTGTTTGATTGCAATTCAATGCTGCAGTGTTTCTCTATTTCTGGTCACTTGTAAATACACACATTAAAGCATCAGCTAAAGTAGATACGCTGCCAACTTTTGTTAAATGACTAGTTTCTTGTTGATAAAGGTGCAGTTATTACCTTTTAAAACAAGTACAGAGAATGGTACAAAGTGTCTCAGTGAAGTGGTTCTGAATAATAATGAGAGTTTATTTTTATTAATCAATTTCAGTCAATTATACCTCAATTTCTGATGATTAAGACCAAATGTTGAAGGATGACCTTTCAAGTACAATGCTGGGTGTGTATGTTTTTTTCCTCCCCTACACTTTTTTGCCTGTGAAAATTTCTGTTAAATGTTTCTTTTATTTATTTCACTGTTTTTTGATTATTGCTTTCCGGCACAGTTAATGTGACATCGCTGAATCTGTGGCTTCTTCAGAGTAGATGGTAGATGGCCTACAGAGCCTAAAGTTGCATAAACTCTGTGACAGCTGGTGGGACGTGAAGTGGTTCCTGACATTCCCCGCATTTGTTAATTTTATATTCATCACAATAAAATGTGTCTGTTATCAAACTTCAGTTTCCTTTATTGTATCATATTTGAATTTGTCTCGTTGACAAGACATCCAGTGTGTTTCTGGACTGATTCCCTGAGGTGTTGCTGATCCACTGGCATTAATGCCTCATGAAACCGGCCTCAGACACTTGAGAAATATCAGACATCTTTCATTACAATATGTATGAAAACAATCCTCTTATTTATTTATTTACAACATGATCACTTGGATGCATTGGCATCTAAAAATCTCATGTTTGTTTACAGCTACACGTCCCAAATTTTCTGGACATTCCCAAACTGGGTTTTTTTTTTCCTTTTCTTTCCAGACGTTGACGTATCGCTGACGTAATCAGATGACCTATCGTTTCTCTCTTCCTACGCATGACTGATGTGCAAGGCTCATTCCTAAATACACATTTTTTGCCAACCGTTGATAACAAAAAAATATATACTTACAAAGTACCAGCATTAAAAAATAACATCTGGTTCACGTGTCGACTCCGAATTAATTGTAAAAATGTAAAATGAATAGTGCTCACCTCTCGACAATCATGTAAATGTATTTAATACATTTTGAATTATGATATATATTTTTTACTGCAGTGTAAATGTGATTTTCGGATACAACACGTGTGACTATATAGGGCTTCATTACTGCTCGGTGACCTCATCGTCAGTGAGCAGTCATTGAATATTCATTGAAAAGCAACGGGAGTTCTCGGTTTACGACAGAGTGCGTCCGTGCGCGTGGTGGGAACGGTAGCAAGATGGCGGCGCTGAAGGAGGAGCAGTGCTACGGACTGTCCTGTGGAAGAGTGAGCAACGGTAGCAATGTCTCCGTCTTTCACGTCAAACTCACTGACAGTGCGCTGAAGGCGTTCGAGGGCTACCAGAGCAGCAAGGTAAACGGGCCCGTTTCGCTTCTGTGACATTTTGGTTCGCGTTTTGTAAAGAAGTGTGTCCGGGCGGCTGTGACAGGCGGAGTGAGGTCAGTCCCCACTGTGTCTGCTCCTGCTGCTGCTGCTGCTGCTGCCTACACGCTGCGATACACAGCCTCAGCAGGCTGGCTCAGGCTGGCTAATTTGGCTTGTTAAGTGTCTAGTTTAGCTCTGGCCAGGCTGACTAGTGTTGGTTTGTTAGGTAGCTGTTCAGTGTTCTGTTTTTAATCACACCCAGACTTCACTCCACACCCGACTGTTGAATAGTCGGGTCATTTAACAAGCCCTCGTAGTTATTTCATTACATTGGGGGGTGTTTTTGTTTTTAACAGATTTAGCTGTAAACTGTGTTTTGTTTTGTTTTTTTGCTAACTTGTCTCGCTGGATAACCTGTGTGAGTTTTTTAATCATAGAGCAACTTCTGTCGTGTGTACAAATGTTTCCCGAAAGTTTTGTTAAGCTGTCACAAAAAATAAAAAAAAAAAACACACAAAAAAATCTGGCGAACCTTGTTAGCTAAACTAGCCACCAGCAGCTGCCCACACATAATGGTAACGGCTACTAGCCCTGTCTTCTCACTCACTTTGATTTAGTTTAAAAGAAAGACAGGAGGAAAAGCGTCGCCTTGGTTGAGTATCTAATGACAACATGGTGAATAATTTGGAAAAGTACCCAGTATTCATCGGAGAGATCTCCCCTCCCAACCCCCCCTCACTGCCACTAAAAGGCTCATGTTCACTTGTTAGCTTCAAGTGCGTCAAAGTTGGTAAACGGCAACACATTTTCTTGTCACTCGTCGATTTTAAACAAGGGGTTGTATTCAAGGGCTGATCTCTGAAATGGCTCTGCTGCTGCTGCTTGCTCGTCTTCTCGTGTAGAGAGAGAGAGAGAGAGAGAGCTATAAGTCTGGTGATGGCCATCTAACGTTTCAGCTTCTATAAATATTTGACAGGGAAAACCTGCCAGGCCATGAGTAAAGGGCCTTATCTCCAGCCTCACTGGTTGTGTGCAGCAGGACTGCAGCTGATAAGCCAGAACAATACAATTGTGATAGGTAATTGGGGGACTACTAGTTGTAGGAGGAGTGTTTATTAAACTAATGTGACACACAGAAGAAATTGTCAATAAAGGGTAATCATCAGTCGTTATTTTTGCAAAGAGATTTAAAGAGTTTTTAAAGGGCTCTTTTAAAGACAGTTGTCACATTTTTGCAATCATAAGCATCTGTTTAAGTTGTGATTTTGTGCTTTTGAATTATTAGAAGATAAAAAGGTGAAACATGAAGCGTGCTAGACACGCTACTCGAAAAAGTAGTAGGGCTGCCGTTATTATTTTTCATTATCGCATAATCTGTTGATTATTTTCACAATTAATCATTTAGTCTATAAAATGTCCAGAACCCGAAGTGACATCCTCAGATTGCTTCTTTTGTCCAGTCTATGAAAAGCAGCAAAATCCTTACAATTAAGAAGCTGGAACCAGCGATTTTTGTTGACATTTCTGCTTAATAATCGAATGAAATGATTCACTGATTATCAGAATAGTTGCCAATCTCTTTCCTTATGATCAACTAATCGTTGCAGCTCTAGAAAGTAGTATGACAGGTTTCACTATATCGTCTTGCAAGGTTAATGTCAGGTAACAAAAACAAGGAAAACCATATTCAGTCACAAGGATCTGCACGACTGATTTTTGTTGATGGTGCTTTTTATTCAGGATAAGTTATTATTTTATCGTAAGGAGGCTGGACAATACTTTCATGATAATCTCAAGCATCTTGGTTTCTACACGATAGCTTGACAGGGCTTTGCACCACTTTCACAAAGTCTTATAATACATATATTTAATGCACCTTTATACTCAAAATTTTAGTAAAATAGTGTTTAAAAATCATTAAAAAAAAAGAGTTCTTTCTGCTGGGATTTTTGTTTGTGCAATTGGTTTATACATGGATAATGGAAGAGGTGAATGTTTAACAGTTTGATATGAATCATTTTATGAAGAATTGTCTCCTGCACAGACATACAGACTCTCAATCCCCTAAAGCTGTTTTTCTTACTGCATGCATTACTGCGTCACCCTTTCTCTGTTATTTGAGCTAAAACCCTTACTCACAGTTTGACCAGGTCAAGGCTATTGAGTAATCAAATGGTTCCATGGTATAGTAGTGGCTGCTTGGTTTGCGGTGAAGGTTCAGAGCAGTAGGGTGATATGAGCGTTTGCTGCAGCATTTCGGGAATGTTATACTTAGCTGGCACAAAGACTTTTTGTGCGGAGGGGTTTTCAACAGGTCGAGTACTTTGTATTGTGTCTATTCTTTAGTTGACTATATGCATTGAGACGGACATATTTATGCTATATGACAATACAGTGTATTTTCTTTTACATCAGATAAACATTAGGGCCACACAGGCACACAGAAAGCAGTTACTGTGACTTTTAACAGCTTCTGTTGCAGCCCAGTCACAGAAGATTCACACAACCACAGATGATAAGCATACATCAAACCACCCATCTGACACACAGTAATCATACACAGGCGTGTTGTTTGCCACATGTATAAATTGATTACATAATATGTGTGCATACATTACATTATGTTGGTATACGAACAGGTGTGTCTTCAGTCTGTTGGGTAATGTTCAGTGTGTTCAATGTTCAGAGCATGTTTATTTAAAAGTAGCATATTGAAATACAAAGCTAACAATGAAAGCCAAACAATACGACCAGGGAGCGGTGTAAATATATGAAGTCCCTCCACTAACACAGACCACATCTGCACAAACACAGATCGAGAAAAGATATTTTCTACACAGAAAAAAATTAGGCTCTTGTTTAGTGTTTTTCGGTTTTCACATTCTGTCATGAAATATAGTCAAATAAAAAGAAACAAACAGGCTCATCTGAGAAATTCAAGCTTTAAGCGGTTTGTTGTTTGAGGTCAGACCAACTTAGATCAGCAGCTCCTGTGTGTTGGAGGTGAGAGTTAAGATTCTTTTATATTGTAGGGGTTGAAATGTCATTTATATAGAAAATTCAGGGCTAATTATTATTACACACAGCACCACCTCAAACTTAAGCTCGTATTGCTTTCAGTGTAGCTCGGGTATCTTTCTAGGGGAGCTCAGCCCCTCCGGCTCTCTCATAATTCAAACACTGGCTGGCACCCAACAGCGGGGCTGAGCTGGGAACTTGGTAAAGGAAGAGGAAGAGCTACAGAAAGACACACGCCTCTCAGTGTAAAAGTGGTGCTATAATCGAGGATGTAATCAGACAAAGCTGAAAATGTTTACAACTTCCAGTTTTGCCATTGTTTTACTGGAAAATGTGTGTACTCTGGCTGGCACCTGCTTTTATAAGGAAGCTTAAAGCTTTTCCCAGGCCAGTGTACAGCATAATTGCTTTAGTTAGCAACAGAAATATAGCTGGAACAGTTAAACTCTCAAGTGTGTCATTGTAGAGTCACTAAACAAGGCTTGTTTATCATTCCAATGTAAGCTAATCAAATGTGACTACTTGTTATTGTGCCTCTGTAACTTTATTGTGTAATACCAGTCAACGAGTAGCAATAGTGGAGTGTATTGACGGCTTCCTGTATGAAACGTGACTGTCAGCTGGTTTTCCGTCAGTACGTCTGAGGACAGACTGAACTGGAGCTCCTGCTGCGGGACAGGCAGTCCAGAGACTCACTCTTTTTTATTGGCTATGATATAAGCAAGGGAATGAGTAAGAGTTCTCGTGTCATCAAGCTGAAGGTTATGGAGAATAAAGATAAAATGTATAATTATGTCTCTGGATGACTCTTGTTACAGCACAGTGCTGGAATACACAGGGTTTCCTCGGATTCAGTCATTCAGTTCTTTATTTTGAAAGAGACAAATAGAATAGAACAGCGACAAAAATATAAGCCTTAGCACTGAACTCAAAGCTTGTCTCAGATATATAAAGTGAACATTCATAGGCAGTCCAGGAGGGCTTGCATATGAAGTGCATTAAATCTTGTGTGCTGGCTCTGCAGTATTACACTGGTGAGAGATGAGAAGTCCCATTTGAATGTTAAAACCTCTTGTTGGCCCAAGTCATATCTTTTGTCTTGTGGTGGGGTAATGGATTGGCAGTTATATGCTGAGAGTATGAATTTTACATTTTTAAGGAAATGCATCACGGTAGGGGGACACTCATATTGTGGTTGGCAATTTACTCAGTGTTGCATTTACATTTTCAGACCTGGCATGAATTTCAAGTAACTGTAATGAGGGTTAGGGTTATGACGCATTTAATGATTTGATCTTAAATCCAGTTTGTTTTTGATTAGAAGGTATTAAAATGGTACCTTATGGTTTGGTTACAGACTGCAGTGGTAGGCATGTTGCATAAAGACAGGAGTAAAAAGACAAAGGCAACATTAAACATATCATGATTGTCAAATTAGTGCCAGATTTGAGAATAGTTGAGTTGCTTCACAAAGTTCTCAGGAAACTCATTTGTACTCATGTGCATGAGATAAGAGCCCCTGTCGTTAGTCGGTTAATCGATTATTTGATAGAAAGACAATTATTTGCCAACTATTTTTTGACAATCGATTAATCCTTTTAGTAATTTTTAAAGCAAAAATGTCAAACATTTGCTGATTCCTGCTTCTTAAAAATATAAAGATTTGTTGCTTTTCTTTCCCATTGCTCATAGTAAAGGAAGAGTCTTTGAGTTTTTGACTGTTGGTTGGACAGAAGAAGAAATGTGAAGACATTACTTTGGGTTCTGGGGAACTCTGATGAGCACTCTTCACTTTTTTGTTGATAGTTCATAGAGTAGACAATGAATCAATTAGTTAAGTTATATTCTGCAGGTTGACTGATAATGAAAAAAAACATTAGTTATATTTAGATTAGGTGGTTTGGCATTGAACTGTGTATCGGTGGAGGATATCTTCTTCAGAAAGCAGGACTGATCCACTCAGCTTGCACTTTGTTGTTTTCACAAGGTAAACAAACACCTTTGAGTATTGGAATTTGTCTGTTTTCATAGATGAAACATTGACACCCTCTCCATAATATATGATCTGAAAGCCTTCCAGATTTTGAAATTACAAATAACTTTTTAACAAGTGTTTATTGGCTTGTCAATACACAGCCAACGGCCATCTTGAAGTTAAAAATGTCTCTCAGTTTTACATCATTACAAGCCCACAAGAACACGATATGCAAGCTGAGCCCCCTGACATAACATCACATCCCACATATGCAGATTCTACCGTCTGTAAAATGAGTAGCTGAATAAAGGGGAGAATAGGACCTCAAATTTTGTTAAAAATATCGGAGCACGGATAACTTTCTTAAAAAGATGCTACAGGTTTTTGTGCAGATTAAGATCCATCCTCAGTTAAGTACTTGTCAGTTTACACCAGTGGTCCTCAAACTTTTTGCTGTTCTTTGGAAGCCAAGAAAGGTTCACGACCAATAACATCATTAACAATAATTGGGGAAGCAACTTAACTAAAATTCAACCTGGACCCTTTTTTATTAGTAAAAGTCAGCCCGTCAGCATCAGCAAACTTAAGTTTGTTTATTTTCCCCAGGCGGGCCCACCCCCCAGTGTGACAGCCACTGTCTTCACACCAAGTCAGTTTTGCTCTTCACTCCACCTCCTGTCTCAACCCCTATGGGGACGGTATGGGAAGTAATGGAGACCGTGAGGGGATTCTGTTTCCTCAACCCGTTCAGCCTGTGCCAGTGCTATGGTTATTTAAGGAATGCTGACTCCACAGTCTCAGCAGGTCACGGGACGCTGCAAGAGATGACCATAACCACTAAGGCCAAATATGACTCTAAATGTCATGGTGTTCCTCTGTCCTGTGGCAGGGTTGCCACAAGTGACCGTGTCAAACTGGTGTCACTGCACACAGAGCAGACTGCCTGACCTGCTGTCTGTTTGAAAAGATCAGTGAGAGCTGAGCAGAGTCTGTTTTTTGGTCCACAAACTGCTGATACTCTGTGCCTGTGGTTTGTGACCAGTATTTGAGCAGTAGGATGCATTAAAACAAGTAGAAAAATTAAGATTTTTCACTGAAGCAATAGATAATAACTTCCTTGTAATAGATAGTTCATTGTTGGGTCTCAACCCCAGATGCTTTGGTTTGGCATCCAGCCTGCCAGTTTAATGCATCTGTATTTGACAACCTGTGGATGAGGCTCAACAATCAGCTGTCTTTCTCCAGGAAGTTATGTTATGCTGCTTTAGCCAGAGGAACAAGTTTGTGCACATACAAGTTTAAATATGTCACTCCGTAGAGGAGTAACGATAATGAATAAATGCCAGAGTTAACATCTGAAAGATCGCTGCATCAATTCGGAAAACCTTGAATAAGGCCAGACCTTGAAGGGATCTCTGCTGAATCAACGCTGGCTTCTCCCTGTTTGAAAAGACTGATTTTTGAAAGGAGATTCCGCTTTTTATTTTCTCATAATTCTCCATTCTCTCCTGGTGTGCTTCTCTCCCTGAGAGTCAAAGTGTTTGTTTTTATCAGTGCCAGTGACTGTTATGCATGCTAATCGTACTGGGGAAAATACAATTTCCCATGTGTGAGACTATGGTTTTATCTTGAATTTCTATCTATAAATCACAAATATTTAACCAGCCTAAACTTGATAGAACAATGGTAAAGTCCAGGAGCAATGAATTCTTCAGGTAGCAGTATTAAGGTGATGATGGCTCAGAGATGACATTGCCCATCTTTGCCTGAAGCCAGTGGTAACCCCAGCAATGAAAAAGGGCTTTTGTGCTTTGCTTGAATGCGGCTCTGTGCCATGAAAATTGATGTACTTGAAGCAATTTTTTATATAATCTAGGTATTTTTAATCAACACTGGCCGACTGATAAGATTATTTTGAGTTGAGTTATTCATTTTGTAGGAAAGGAGACGTTTTGAAGGTCATTAGAATATAAAGTCGGCTTTTCAGTGTACATTTTTGTTTATTAGAAATAACTTGATTGATTCATACTAAATTATATACTCCTAGTCATCACTGGCAGAGGCACAGAATATGTGAAATTGTTTTCATACATCGTATTCCATTGACACAGAATTGAACTCCAATCATGGAATTGTCTGCTCAAGAATGATCTTGGGTCCAGTTGGACTCAAAAGGAGAGGTACACATTGCTATTTTTCAGTCAGATGGTGGTCACTGCTGTGAAGGAAATGTAACATCAGCTCAAATCCAAGTAGGGACAGGGCAATAATTGATTCTTCCTCTCTTGAAAGTGTAATATGTCTCAGAGCAGAAAAGTCAATATTAATGAATGGCTGAGCATAAGTAAATATTATGGAAGTTGTGATTCATTACAGATACACTTTGATTTAAAAGTAGCAGCTAGTCAAATAGTGAGGAAAAAAGTAATCATATGTAGAAATTAAAAACTTTGTTGCATCAAGATGCAGTGATAAGATAAAATGTACCTTTACATGTACTATAACTGTAAGCCCAACCAGGATACAGCACATCTAGCATACTGCAATACATATCGCAGTTAGCTTGAATCAGATTTAAGGTTACAATATTGAAGACTATCAAATTTTAGATCCTATCAGATTAACTGGTGAGGTTGCTGCTTTCACTTGTTTACTTTAGGCTTTCTGTTTGCAATCTTTTCAAGTCAACCATGACTTCCTGCTTCATCATCACTTTCACAGTACTTTTGGAAAAGTCCCTGATTACTAGAAGCCGACAGCTGTTTGTACTTATAGTAAGATCTGAAAAAAGTTCTGTATAGTTGCAGAGAAAAAGTGTTGCTCACTTCCATTTTCTACTAAATGTCATTTTTATGATGATGGAGGTGCGAATCTGAAACCTGAAGTTCAGTAGTTGCACATTCAAGTGATGAGTATGATGCTTTGTTCACAGTAGATTGAGCTCTCCAGAGTGGATCAATCTGAAAACAATGACTCTCAGGCTATAATTTCAACAATGCTGTTGCAAGACAATGGCATATGCTTCAAACACATGCTCAGATGTTTAATAGAGATGTGAACATGCACGACCTCTCTGAGACATCTCAATTTTCTGTGTTGTAACTCATTTTTGATGCCAGTGTAGAAGATAGAACCATACAACTCAGGTTGATGTTCATGTTCTGAGACCACTGTGCAAGCATAAATGGTGAGCTTTAGTGTATCAGCAGTAGTGTTGTGTTTCTATCTGCATTTTATTATGATTTGGTAATAGAATAGCCTAAAATTGGTTCAAAAGTGGTGTGGTTTAAGTGAATTTGTAAGGCAAACACAGTGGCATTTTTGAAACAAGTCTGCGATGGGAACTTCGGTGCAGATTTTTTTTCAAGAGATAGTGTTGTTGGTGTATAGCCATTTTATCAGACTCTACGTGTACTGATCCCACCCCCACAACAAAGACATGTCGCTCACGTTAAATTTGCATTTGTCTTTTCAAGATCAAAAGCAGCTCCGTGCTCTCGAGACAGAGAACATTAAAAGCTTCAAAGGGTTTCTTGCTAGCAGTGAAGAGCCGGTTACAGTAAATGCACCAATAAGTAGTTCCAATTAAGCCTCTGTGCTAGTGTGTCACTCTAAATACTCAATTGACACTCCTCTGGCAGATATTTACCAGACTGGTAAACCAGGTTTTTACATACACACACACACGCAGGACATACTAGGCAGTGGTGCATGCACACTGAGTATTAAGAGTAGGGACACCCAGTACCATTTCACCCTTGCAGAGTGTATGGCACAAAGTGCTCTTTCCATCTCTGAAATCCTAGACAGGGGGAACATGGCATCAGGGTGACAGTGATGCAACTAAACACCTGACAATTTGGGTGACACAGCCATGCCCATGGGGATTTAGACCTGGCTATTCCTGTGTGCATCTACTACAATACAAAGAAGTCCTTTGCCAGTGCAACCTGAGAGACCCAGACAAGAATTGCACTTGTGTTTGAGGATATCGTTTGCATTAGACTCTAAGTCTGTATGAAGAGATTGGTAATTTTTCCATGAATTACACCCAGTTTCTTGTATAAACAAACTCCTAGTATTAAAAAGTGAATTCAAACACTTCTAACATATGCTTTTGTTGCATTATAGCGTTGTGTAATTTATTGTTGATAGGCAAGTTGAGAGTCTCTGGCTTGTTTTCAGTTTTAAGGAGATTGTGCTCTAGCTGGCAAATCGAGAACACAACATCCAGGTAAACGTATAATTTTTGCCCAACGCGCTAATTTTTGCCTGGTAGCTTGCTGGCTTGTTAATACTCTTCTGTCTCTGCTCAAACTCAGTCGCCGGTGACTTTGAAAAAGTGACTGAAGTAAAAGATGTTAAAAAATATATTTAAAAAATATTTGTGTGGCTGATGTGGGGCCATAAAGAGTACATCCCGATTAAGATGAGCTTTTCATATAAAAGTTTGACTACTAATATTATTTCTAATGTTTGACAGTATTAGTAAGATTCTGTGTTACAACAGTTTACACTGCCCATGGCACACCAATCCACCATTCTCCTACAAACACAGATGTTTGTTTTGTCTGTCTATTTGTGTCAGTATGTTTGGTCAAATTCAACATGTTCCGTCTTTGTCTGTGTTTGAGTTTGGTCAGTTTGCCAGGCTTTCAGACAGAAAATTACCCAGACAGTAGGCATATGGTATGCGTATCCATAGCAACACAGCTGACACATAACCCAGTATTAGTGGTGAACTCATCCATGTTGCCTAAATGCCAGTATGTTTAGCATTCATTCTGTGACCTGATTAGGTCTACACAGTTAATCCCCCCAAAATTAAAATCACAATATGAATAGTAAGAACATTATTGAAATAACTAGAGGCTGCAGTTTTTTTTGATAAAGGTAAACTGTGACAAACAGCGTTATAATGAAATACTGTAGTGCTGCAGAGATGTTTTGGTCCACAAATCTTGTTCTCCAGATGCATCACAAACATTTTGATGCAATAATGATAATTACCACTAGGGCTGGGCAGTTTATACAATATATATCGTTATCAGGATATCAGACTATATACAGTCTTAGATTTTGGATGTGTTATATTGTGATATTGCATAAGTGTTGGCTTTTCCTGGTTTTAAAGGCCACATTACAGTAAAGTGGTGTTTTACTTGTTCTCATACTTGCCTTTACCCACTTAGTCATTATACCCATATTACTGCTGATTATTGATCAGAAATATCATTGTGTCAGATTACCAATAGTCATCCCTACAATACTGTTGCAATATCGATATCGAAGTATTTTTGGTCAAAAATATTGTGATAATTGTTTGTTTTTTCCCGGCCAGATATTATGATATTATTTTAAGGCCATACTGCCCAGCCGTTATTACAACTAACCATATCATGCAGCCCTTTATCTGATTAAGTTTGTCTAACTGGCACTTGCTTGTTGCTTAAACCCCTCCAAAGTGATCATCAGTCACCTTGAGATTTAATAACCACTTCTTGCTTCAGATTTTCTTGTATTTTGATATGTCTTGCATGACTGAACACATCTTCCCACTTTTAAACAAAATGATAAATGGAGTTTCTCTAAATTACAATACATATCCTTTCCACTCTCACTTTGAGGTCACTTTGAAGTCAACTGTTTGACCTGTTAAGTTTGGTTAGGTTTACTGTTTTGTTAGGATTCATTTGAACAGTATTTAACAGAGAGGATGTTATTAAAAGACATTCACCTGCCAACATGAGAATGTTTGCTGTTGTCGGGGGAATGTTGGATTGTTAATGAACAACCTTTGCATACAAAATATGCCAAATTTGCTGAAGTCCATGTTGCCGTAATTTTTGACACTTGCTTTGTTAATGCAGCGAGGAAGTGTACAGTCTGAAGGCAAACATTTATGTTGTAGTAGGAAACAGACGTGAACATCAGTGTCATCAGTTCAGATTTATCACAGGCTGATTGGCTGAAAGTCCGTGCTCTGTCCAGCTGATCCCCATACTGTCGCTGGTTGGCAGCGTGTGGGAACATCCACAGCCTTGTCATCGATCCATGGTCAGGAGCCGTACTCTGTCCCTAAGGTTAGCTCTGTGGAACATTCTGGGCTCAGGTCCCAGAGAATAGTGACATGTCAGCAGCCCATTCAAATGAACAGGCTGAGGGTAGCACTATGTTAGCAGTGCTGTGATGGGGGAGGGTGAGGGGGGGCATAGGGTGGAGTGCTAAAACTGGTGCTGTGTTAAACATTGCAGGGATAGACCTAGGAGCGTGGCTCCATGAAAGGTCTGCTGATCCCGGATAGGCTGCGAGTGTTCAGAGCTCAGGACAAAGTGACACAGTATTGTACTGTTGGCAGATAAATAAGACGGTGGCTTTCTCTTTTTTATCTTCGAGGATTAAGCAAGGTGAACTTCCTATTCCAGAGTTTACTATTTCTTCAATCTCTGATATCATTCCCAACATTATAATTGGTGATGTCTTTGTATAGCAAGACTAACAGTCGACAGCCACACTGGAGGCTTTGTGACTCTGTACTCGGGCGCAGTGGTGCTTTTAGCTAAACGCTGCAGCGAGCATTGCAACATGCAGGTGTAAAGCCTACCATGTGCAATGATGGCAGTGACAATAAAGTCCCAATTGAAACTGTTCCCAACTCGCTGAATTCGAAGTATATGGAGTGGTTGGTGAGAGAGTCATGTAAATAAATCTTGGAACAGACTTGGCAATTGTTTTTAACAGCTACAATCTCCAAATGTCTGTCAGTAAGGTTTGAGCATTGAATTTTGAATTGAGCAAAGGATTTTTGTTCATGTCAGAGATGCAGTTTTCTCCCGAACAACCATACTTAAAATGTGAGATACATCTGCATAATTTTAGGGAATTGAGAACCAAAGTTTCCTGTTTTAACCTAGTGGAAAATGAAACCACACTGATTTGGACTTGAATCTTGAAAAATTGAAGGATACAGTGTAAGTGCAGTTAAACGGAGGACAGAAGCTCACATCAGTATGCATTCTCCATATCTCTGGGTCAAGATCAGACAGGAATACAAAGTACGTTGTGTCTTTTTAAAGAGCTTGCCCTCCCTTGAACTTTTAGCTTGTGCATTTGATTACATTGATCCACTAAAGCAGCACGAAGGATGAAATGTCAAAGTAACTTCCTCTTTTGATGCTCATGAATGTTTAGTTCCACCAGTCAGTGAAATGAGTTATTCCTACCATAGTTCAGTTTGTCTCTGTGTTGGTAGAATTTCCTGATAAAATGTTTTTGAAAACAGATCATATTCATGAGTTTGACATCAAAACAAACTCTACAGTTGACTCTCCAAAGACAGATTGTTTTGGCTTAGAGCTTTCTGCATGTTGCTCAGTGTTCCTGTTTGTTCTGATGTGCTCTTCTCATCAGCGCATCAGCTTTATATTGTGGAAGCCCGGAGGTTAATATAAAACATGGTGTTTGTCCAATTGCTGCAGTCAACAAGAATCAGACCACTGATAATCATGCCTTTGGTTCTGGTTATCTCAGTTCACTTTAAATTTGTTTTTACAGTTCTCCTGTATTACTGGCCTGCATAATCTATGAAAGTACTGCTGGTGAAATGTGGAATGTGGATGCCAAATGTGGAATTTACAAGAAATCAAATGATACAACAATGGTACTGAGAAACCTCCAGGAATCCGGATGTGATACTGAAACAGTTGAATGAAATCGAAAGTGAAGTAGAAACTCTCTTCAGCTCACCCTCTTTTCCTGTATCTCCAAAACTGAAATAACTCACTGTTGCATGATGTCATTATTCTGCCTAATCTTCATTTATTATATGAAATAGCTCATCATGCCATGCATATGTGCTATCAACAGTATAAAAAGTGTCGGTCCCTCCTTGTTTCTAGTCTGTAAACAATAACCCCTCCATGTGAAAACAAATACAAATCCATCCAAAATGCCTGCCATAATTTGTGTTAAGTCTAAAGTGACTTTGCTATGTCTTGTTTTATCCAAGAGACATGCAAGACCAAAATAATTTGCAAATCCTTACAACTGAGAAGCTGAAACTGGGGAAATTGCAACATATTTGATTGAAAAATTACTCCAAAATATTTAGATTATTTTTCTGCTGTTGATTAATTAAAAGTTTTAGCAGTTTTGTCATAATGACTCCATTTCTCCCTCGCACGATGACCAGACGGATCTGAGCCTTATTTGGGAGCTTCTGTGTCCAAAGTATTTGAAAAATGTCAGTGGTGAGCTCCAGCTATTGGGTGACTAGCTGACTGGACAACAACACACACAGTCCGTCTCTGTTTCTGTCAGATGGTAGCAGACATGCTAACTGTTTTGGCTTTAAGAGGAAATTGATTGAGGGAGAAGGTCACATATTCTGGTCCTTTTTTAGATTTTCAGATGGTCCATTTTAATCTGAAAAAACCTTACCAATTTGATATACTGATTGATTCCATGAGTTTTTCTCTTAAACACAATAAATGCATATATTGTAGAAATAATGCGACCTTGAACAGAACTTTCAAAATTTGCCTTTGTTTTTGTCATATATTAAATTCAAATAGTTTTGGGGCAGTAGCTTCGCCCTGAAGAAATGGTGTATACTGTGCTACTACAGATGAATATTTGTCCTCATGATTATAACTGAGCTAATGATAATTTAAAACTAATCTCATCGCTTTGAATAGAAAATGATATTTAAATTGTGGTTTCTCTGTGGCTAACGTCTCCTTGAAACAAAGTTTTATGTAAATCTTTTACAGTCGGCCTGTGTTAAACTGGTTATATGTAAAGTACCTGGTCTTCTTTCCCAAAGCTGAAAACAAAAGAAGAATAATAGAAACTCAATCAACTCTGAAATTATGGTGGATTTAACCCATAACCATTTATTAATTGATATTTCTCTACTTGATGCATGCCTTTAAAAGCTAATGTACTGCTTTCAGCAATTATTAGCACTTCAGTTGTCTCTTTGGTCTTATTACTTGCTCATATTTAAACAGATATCCAAGCAGTTACTTGTGGGAACTGATAAGATCTACACAAGAAGTTTGCCTAAATGAATCTTTTAATGTGTTAACTGTGTCACTTATTTAACAACGCTGTTCTCGTCTTTTCTAGGTCCTGTCATCACGACCATTGATCAGGTTTAATGGAAACCAAGGGGTAAGAAAATATTTCTCTCACACTCTCTCCCCCCATCACTGTCTTTCAATCTAGTGCAGTTTTGTCTATAATGAAATGTCTATTTCTATTATCCAAAGTTGACCTGCTGAGTCACAACGGCTAGCTGCTAACATGCATTTCAAAATTCACATGTCAGCATTGGAAAGCAGAAATTCGAATTTTCAAGAGCGTATTTGGAAGCTCAAACATCGCCTGACACACACGCACTTTTTCAAACAAGACATGTGATTATGCAAACACTGGTGTGAGCTGCAAACTAGTTATTTTTTTCCTCCAACATGACACTTCAGTACCATATCTAGAAGTGGCTGCCTTCGACAGCAGCAAAAAAGATGCTGGCAAAGCTGTTCTGAATTTAATTATGTACTTTTTGGCATATGTGTCATGTGCTGTGTCAACATTGCTTGATCTTAATGCACTACTGTCACAGAGAACTGGTCAGCCAAATGTTTCCCCAGCCTCTCGTGCAACTGGCAACAGGATTTGGTTTATTATGCTTTGGCTCCATAATGTGTTAAACATTGACCATGTCTGGCATGGCAGGAAAAATACCTCTGAAGATGTCACGTTGCTGCCTTGTTCTTAACAACTTCTCACTTGTTCTGTCAGTATATCTTTGTATTGTTATGTAGTAGACAGTGTAGTAGCCTGTTCCTGTCCAGGAACTTTGGCTGATGATGAAATTTGATCTTAATGCACCTGTCTCTCTGAGACATCTCTAAGATACTGTAGAGCGGTTTGAACTGATGCCTTTCAGATTTTCTAGGCTGGTTGTGGGCGTTGTTCTTAACATGGTTACAATCCCCAGATTTATAGTATCTCCGTTGTTACCCGGACGAAGCCCCAATTCATGTTACGCCCCAGTCTAGGGGTGCCTAGGGCATAACGTGAATAGGCCCCATCTTCCCCAAGTCCCAAGTAGCCACGTATAGCGATTTGGTTTTGAAGGTAAAGAAAATGGTTTATTTATAACACTCGCAAAGAACATATAAACATAACTAAGGTAGTAGGCTTCAGGGTGGACCAAGGCCAAAATAACAAACAAAACAATCCTGTCTGGGAAATAAGATGCTAACCTAAGAAAACAAATGACAATAGACTTACCTCCCTAACTACTTTAAACAGGAGAAAATAAGAACAAAACTGGCAGTCCACTCTTACTATTCAAAAGAAACTGTCTTCCAGCTCAAACAAAGGTTTTACAAAATGGAAGTGTGGCCGGTTGGGAGAAGACGAGGATGAGGAAATGCCGATTTTTTAAAAAAAGGATCACATGGCCATCCACGTACACTGAGCATGCGCGTGGTGGTGTAAACAAGAAGGAGGTTGAACACTCTCTGGTCGGTTGCTTAGTTACAGAAAATACTATGAACGGCGCAGGAAAACTGACTGCTCTTCACAGAAACTTCTTGAGTAATGCTATTTTTTTTTTATTAAAACCTTGTTGGCAGCCTTTTTTTGTTTCTCTTTACCATCATTGTTTTATCAATGTCCATTTGTCTTAATAAAGGACAGTGTAACATCCATTCCCTCAATGAAAAAACTCAAACACTCTCTAAAATCTTAACACATACTCCGAGCGTGGATAAGGCCCAATTAGCAAGTGAAGGCTGGTAATCTGGTTTCCAAAAATATCAGCTTTAAGTGTCTATGTCTGGACAGACAGAAACCGAGTTCCTGAATGTCTTCACCCTGGAAGGAGTTTTCAAAAAAAGGTCTGTTTTCTGTGATCAAAAAAGCGAAAAATGCTTAGGAAAAGGTTTGTTTTAAGAAAATATGCAAGTGCACATGTACAGGGCCTTAATATCTATCTAAATCCTCCAGTCCTATAGTTTAACTTTCAATCCTATAGTGCCTTTTCTGCACCTCATGTCCTTGTCTGTATGAAGGGTTTAAATCTCTCTTCTCATAGGTGATCAATTGTGATATAAAATGTACAGCACATGTTGGCATCATATTTAGCAAAGCAGGTTGAATGTGGGTCACTGTCGAAGGGTGATTAATTATTAACTAATTGCTACCTGCTACACTGGTACACATTCTCAGCATCTAAACTTCAGCAAATTTCTCCATTCGTTGAGGAGGATTGTTGAGCTGTCGTTTGCCCGAAAGTGCTTCTTCCTGACACTGTTGCAACATCCCCAGCAGTGACATTTTGAAAACGGCATTACTCAGCAGTAACACAGCAGCCAAAACTATGAAAAGAAAGAAGTTGTACAAATATATACGTTTTGTGGCTTAAAACGGATGAATAAAGAACTCTAGAATATTTTTAGATTACACACAGCAAGAGCAATATATTTTTCCACGGCAAGGCGTTTCTAAAATTCAACATGTGCAAATTGCCTCTCCCAGAAGAGTAAATAGATGGAGCATTGACTTTATATTCTGACCTGCAGGTATATAAATAATGTGCTCTAAAGGTGTCACACTTATGTCTAAACACAGATGACAAGCAACATTACCAACAGCTGCACTATCGCACATTGTAGCGCAACACCTGCCAACACCTCATTCTGACAGTCCTGCAGTGTAATCCACGCACAGCTTGTAAGCTCTCAATACACTCACCATCTACAAAGATAGACCTCAGGCAGCGGCAGTCATAGTTTGATATGTTGTCCTGAAATATTGGGCTGTAAGATATCGGATAGTTTCTGTAGCTGAGGTCTGTGGGTTTATTTTGTTTTTTGTTATGATCTATGATTTCGACATTTACAATAGAGAGTCTGTGTTTAAGTGTCACTTTGCTTCAAGCCTTTCATGAGTCAGTGTTAACAAAATGCCAAGATCGGTAATCATTCTTCACACACATCTTCAAGAACCTCCTCCAGGAGTCTTCATACAGTTGATGCTGCTGCCTTCCTGCTGTCACTGTTTTTGTGTTAAATCGGGAACGGTGCAGTGCCGAATACTGCAATCCTGCATAGAGCCAGACTCCATCTTTCATCCTCTTTCACTCGAGGCTTTATCAAGTAAATGTTAGTTTTTCTTTGTACCAATAGGTTGAGTTTGTCTTCATAGCCTGATAACTCAATATGACTCTTACCTATTGTGTTCAAGACTGTTGCAGAAAGAGTTTGTCATTAACTGGCTTTAAATCTCCTTTTTAGCAGGCATTGAAATGTATATCTATGACATCCCATGCATGCATGTGTCGTATTAAGTCATATTCGTCAACTGCGCAAGTCAAGTGTCAGACCTGCTGTTCATTGTCTGATGTTTGTAGGCTATTGGAATACTAAGCAATGCATGCATTTTACTGATGCAGCAGCGCAACATGGTGGAAAATCTGTTCGTGTTGAGATCTGAATGCGAGTCAGAAGTGTAAAAGTGGCTAAATTACAGAGCAGATGGTGTGGCTGTCACGATGACATCCCATTTTCATTCACTCATATTCATTCATCTTGTACAGCTCTGCCTGAGCTCTGACTAAGTGCGCACGCACATAACAAGTTTCATGCACCTTTATTAGAAGGGAAAAGGCTGTAAAGACTAAAAATGGTTTAAAGATGCAAATAAAAGAAACAGGTGGGCTGCTCAAAACATGTGTGATGCAGAAAAACTACAACATGGTCACTGAAGCCTGAATTCACCCTCTGGGCTTGTTTCTCCTGCTAATTTCTTTCTGGCTGTTGATGCAACTTAAAACAATCTGTCATTATGCATATTTTTGAGTTTGGCAGAACACCTTTATTATCACTGAATAAGATGCCTGTGGCAGTGAGGATATGGAGATGTTTTATACTTGTTCCGTCTGACACTCCACCCCCTCTCTTACTGAATCGCTGTTTGTCAGCACTGCAAGAGGTGATACTGAAACAAACTAGGGCTGTGTGTGATGACGGAAATCGTCTGTCCCCCGTGTCCACAGTTTCTATAAATTCAATGAATACTTAATTTATATAAGATGACCACATGGGAAGACCTATATATTATTACATTTTGAAATCTCAGATTTCAAATCTGTACCCATCAAATAAGAGATACTTAATCATATTTGATTATTTTCCCCTGTTTTATTTAGAACCTTTTTGCAAATTTTTCAAAATTTTTCTGTGATTGCAAAAAGAAAATAACCCAATATCTGAGTCTGGGGTTTGTTTTGGGCACTTAGTTGTGTTTTTGTGTCTTTCATCTGTAGACTCTCTCTCATACTGTTTGATGTTATTCTTGCACAGCTAGAAAAAGAGGTTGATGGCGTTTGAGTCGGTTCTGGGGACCGATTTTCTGGTCCATGTCAAACTGTCACAACCAAGCCAAATGACAGAACTTGCCCCTCTGGTTCGGAGTCCTTTCTTCTGTCCAGAATTACCCTGTTGTGTTTCACGTTCACTGTTCTCCACGTTTGTTTGTCTTGCCTTCATGCAAATTTCCTGCGTCTGTGTCCGTGCCATGTGTAAGAATAGAAAGCGTCATCCAATGAGGAAAAAAATTGTCATAGAAGAGTGTGATTTGCGTCACAACAACAAAAAAAACAGTCTGCTGTCATCACATGTTTTCATATCACACAGCCCTATGACTAACCAGAGCAACAGTTTTCAGGCCATCGTCAAGCTTATGTGGTTAAATATTGATCATAGATTTTTTTTGATGCATCCAGCCAGCACTGTTGACATGAGTTGACCCTTCCACAGCTGTTGGGTCACTTGGCATGTTTGATCTGCTGCAGTGGCAGTCAGGAAGTGAGGTCCCTCATGGTTTGCTGATCAGGGCAGATCAGCAGTGTCACCCCTGTAGTTTTTTTTTTGTTTGTTTTTTTTGGTCTTAGTTTTCATCTCATGTTTTCTTTTTGTCTTCCACCTGCCAAATACAATGTCTCAAAGCAAAACTACTCAGTGCCAGCTGCATTTTTCTTTTTCAAACAGATTTTATTCATTCATATTCGGAACACAAGGTTCTTTCAAAATCTGTGAAAGCTTTTGAATTTGAGGGAAAAAATTAAGGCCTTTTAAAACTTTTGGGAAATGGACATTAATAGAAATGGGCCTTTAGGCATGCTCATGTATTTTGTGCAAGAACCAGCACTGAAGTCCTTTTTGATATTTTTTCGTAACATTGGTGAATGGACGACGTTTTACTGTCTGCCTCCATGTCTCTTTGTTTCATGTGCCACCAGCATCAAGAAAGTGCAACAGTTGCACATGTGCATGAGTGATTAAGTCGAATGGGGCAGGTTTAGGCAAGATAATTTTTATATTACGAAGTAGCAGGCCTCCCACGTGGAGGCCTGCTACTTCGTTATATAAAAATTCTCAGTGTTGTAACAGTTTTCAACCTTGATTCCGTGTCTAAAACTATGCCATGTTGATTCCTTGAATTTGAATTAACTAGGTCAGAAAGTCCTTGATGTTGAGGTTTGAGAAGGTGTGGTAGCCCTGTGAATATACAATACTGTTTAGAGAAATGTACGGTCCTCTCTCGGTCCCCTCTGGCGAGGAGAGAGGACTAGACGAAGTGTATGTGGGGGTCGGTCCTCTCCACTGACCCCAACCTGAAAAGAGGCATTGTTTGCTAGACGCCATGCAGAATGAGAAGATGAGGGTAGCTGCAGGAGGAGCAAGGAGGAGGTGGTTGGATAACCTGTTTAAAATCCACTTCCACCCTTAGAAAATGTTGTGTAAAGGGGATTATTAGTTGTAGGGTTGATGTGGTTCATTGTCAGTCCCTGCCCTTCATCCGATGTTTTAAGTAATCTCTCCAGTCTCTTTAATGTGTGCTCGTCTGCTCTGTTTTGTCTAGGTTTTATGGCAACAGCGGGCTAAAGCTCTCAAAAGCTTCGATAAAGACTTTAACAGACGCTGTAGCAGACAAGGTTTTTAATTAGCAAGTCATTTTAACATAGAGGTTTTTAGTATTTCCTAAGAGAAAAAGTTACAGTATTCAGAGCTAGATTATCTCCTTTTGTTGAGCAGTTCAGAAAAGAACCAGTGCTTGGCTTTATTTTCTGGCCAGACTTGGTCAAATTGCCTTGGTTTTCCAACCATTAATGGGTTGTAAAGTTGATGAATTGAAAACGCATCATGTAAAAGGCTCCAGACTAACATTTTACACTAGTTTCATTGGTGCACCAGCATAAAACTAAGGTACACCCAAATAAAAAACATTTTATTAGATTTCTTCACTGATAATGTATGTGGTTGTAAACAATAAAGGGTGTAGATAAATGTTTTTGTTTTGTTTTTTTCATTCAAATTGCAGCACATGCAACAGCATATTGCGATAACCTCAATTGTTTCAAAAATAAAGTTAGATTCAGCTGATGTTTAAAGTGCCTAACAAAGTCAAACCCTTTAATATTATTGAGGTATTGTTAAGACCATTAATTGATATAAATCTGTGCAATCAAATTAGTCACAACCTAAAGCCACTTGATATAATGCTGAATTTACATTACGTCAGACTGCGAGTCAACATGATTATATCCAAATCATTTTATTTAACCTCTTGAGATGCAATATCTTGTTTTCAAGGGGATCCTTAGACACAAAAACATAAAGACATATCACCACAATTTAACACATGCATGTCCGCATCACATTAGAATCATATATTCTTTATAGACACACAACTCTGAGAGTGTTGCTGGCAAGCTATTTCATTTCAAAGTGCACAAAGGAGATTTGTACATTTTTTTTTTTTTTCTTTATAAAGGAACTGAAGAACCTATTGACAAAAAAGGGAGTGTCAGCTGTCATCATAATGATGACCCATTCTCTCAAGAAACTGTTCCCTTTCATGGATTAGCAAAAGGATAAATGCACATCGTGGTGCAACACTCGTAGGTTTGCTTAACCAGGGCATGAGCCATTTGGTGTGGAGGAGCCTCTTTCATCCTCTACGATGTGAGTCAGTGATTCATCTGAGTCACTCCCCGGTGGTTGGCTTTTCAGTCAGAAACTCTGCCTCTTAATAATTTCTGGATTCACACACTGTACCTTTATCCACTGTGTTTTTGCAATGACACAGATGTTTTCAACGCTGTGACACAGTACAACTTGTCGGCTCATTTTCATGTAATCAGACTGCCTCATCCGGTTTTATGTTCCTGTTATGTGGATTCCAACATTGAGCCTGGGCATAGGCTCCAACACCCTCATACATACAAACAAACACTAAATTGTAGAGGTTGAATGATCCTGGAGTAAGCGGCATAATATGTGCTTGTGATCGGATTTTCTTTTCTTTTGTTGCTTTAATTCACATTTTAAAGCCGAGATACATGTGAATATGTGGCTAACATTATCATGACTGGGCTATCCAGAGCTATTTCCCTGTTTCTGGCAGTGGCAGCACTGGCTGGTAGCTTAGACATGGCTTTAAACATAATGTAGGACTTAACAAAGAATGCTGTTTAGGTGTAGCATTGCCTGTTGGGCAAGAGACGGGGATGGAGCAGCAGTGCACATAAAGAGCAAGGACATTCAGAACCTATACTGTTAACATATCTTGTTACCTGAGGGCAGGTCAGCTCATCATGAGGGTTTCAGACCGTCCTTTTATAATGGGGTTTTGATTTTTTTTTTTCCACTTCTGCTGCCAAAAATGTCTCCACCTCCACCTCCTGGCATCATGAACGTGTCCTTTACTAGCATACCTTGTGGCATAGGAGGTCTTTAGGAGTTAACTGTTGGTAATGGTGATACTGACGGTAATAAAAAGCAAAGCTATACTAGTAATAGTTTATATTTTCAATGAGGTATACTGCAGAAGAGGCAGTGTGTGTGTGTAGTTCTATAGGAGTGGAGCATTATTGATAACTGAGAGTACAGGAGGGCATATAAAGGACATTGTATGTATTTATAGTTGACCACCTGCAGCCTTCACACGTGTCGAGACCTTTGGTAAACAGAGCTGAGCTGCCCACAGTGAGGCCACATGTCAGTCCCAGCAGTGAGTCACAGGCTGAGCCTCTGATCCAGGTTAAGTCACTGTTCAAGTGGACCAGCGCTGGGCCACAATCTAATTGGTTACTTCAGCTATCTTTTGTTACCCTGGCTCAGTGTGATGCTCAGTCCTCGGCTGTGACACCACTTGAATTCATGCTCGGGAAAATAGAGCTGAGCAGGGGGTCAGCCTGCCGAGCCCTGCTTGAAACACAACCCTCTGCATGCTCTTACCATCAGTCTGAAGCTACCTTAACTGGAGTTTCTCTGCAGGAGTCAAATTAACTCTCTCCAAGTACATGTTGTAATGATGGTGTGTTAAAACTATTTTGAGGTGGAATCGGGTGGATTTGAGCAGCAAAGCAGGGTTTCAGTGTCACCCTGTGCTTTCCCTGCTCTCTCCTTTGCATTTCTCTCTAAGAAGATTACTGACTGCTGCATTAAAACTGTTCCAAATTAACCATTTTTACCCTGTGCTGAAGTGTAACAGTGCGAGATGTATTCTAAAGCAGAAATGCAAAATGTGCGTCCTAGTTGTCATTTTCAAATTAGTTTTCTGAACAAAGTGTCCAGCAGAGGTTAGGAAACAAGTGCATAGTTCAGTTCCACTTTCTCAGTAGCAGTGTTGTATGTTCTCAAAGTTGTCAGTTTGTCCTTGTGGTGTCAAACATGGTATCAAACATCGATATTTTACAAGGTATTGTATTGAAATGGGCCTAGACACACCAATATCGGGTCCGTCTGTGGACCTAGTTGTTTGTCAGCCCTTTTTTCGCAGCTTTTTGGCCGATTAAGCAGGTAGAATCGGCGCCAGACGCCGTTGGTGATAGAAATCACTCTGATGGTGTGTTGTTCAGCTGAGCGAATCAGTACAGGGGAAGGGAAACGAAAAAAGCGTCTTGAGCCTGATGCGGTTATATCCATGATTTCACCCATTTAGCGTGGTTTGCTACTTCCTATGAGACTTATTCTTGATCACAAGTGGCTATATTGGGAAGAGTATTGTCAGAAAACTCTGCTTTGTCATAACGGTTTGTCCCTTTCTGAATTTCGAATACAGACTACCGCTACCTGGTGGTATGGAGAGGTATTTATGCATAACTGCGTTGAAGGTCTGCAGAAATACCTACCATAGTTGTTCTGTCATCGTAATTTACCTGTGGTTTCACATGTTGGAAACACAATTAGGAACAAGCAGGGCACAAACAGTCGTCAGTAGAAATAAGGTAGAGAAGAGAGGAATTTATGCTGCTTTTTGTGAGGTTTGCAGTGTTTTTGAAGCCAGTGAGAAAATGCCTTGGGCTTATTCACAGCTTTGTCTAGTCTGGGCCAGTTTTTCCAGGTATACAGTGGTGGCAGTTTATAATACTGAATACATCAGACAGAAAAATGAGTGTTTAAGTCTACAAATAGGGTGTGGAGTGCAGTTAGTCATCCTTTCTTGGTGCTTCTCTGAAAAGTACCTCACTGAGGTCCAAAAAAGAACACATATTTATGAAGATGAATAATCATTCTGGAAAATTTAGTTTTATTAACAACGATGTATTAACTGTATGTAGGAACTTGGGGGTCCTTGTTCTGACACTACATGATTTTAATTTCATGTTGATTTCATACGTTCATGTTTTTCTTCTTTGTCTTCGACAGAAAATTTCAATACCACGGTCAGAAAATTCCAGTGAACTGCAAACGTTTACTTTCTACCTGTCAAATGTGGGCAGAGATAACCCGCAGGGCAGCTTCGACTGCATCCAGCAGTACATCACAAGGTGAAGGCAAACACTGCATCTCACTCACTTCCCTCTCTTTTTTGTCAACTGGCAACCAATTCTTCTTTTTCAGGAAACACAAATTCACAAACTGTATTGACATATTTACATAAATTCTTGGTGAGCATTTGTTCCTGACCTTATTGTCTGTGTAAATGGTCTTTGGACAGTTACCTTATGAGTGTTTCCAGGCAGACAGTCTGTTTAACATAGTTCGGACATGAGGTGAATGAGTGAGATGATTTGGCTCCAAGTAGCAGCTACTAAATGGAAAGCTGCAACCCTGAGGTTTGATGGCATTAATCTGGTAAAAGATGTACATGCCGCATTACTTTTCAATAAAAACCCGTGAAACAGTGATATAGGTAAGTGGGACACAATGTTCGTTTAAAATCTGACCTTTCATCCATTTTTCTTCCAGTATTTTTCCAACTATTAGACAAAAGACATTTTTGCAGAAGAGTGAATCTGTTGGATGAAACACAAACAGTGGATGCATTTTAGCTGTGCCTGTGTGTATGTTATGCTTTCAATTTAAATTAAAGGAGTTCAAAAATATTTAAACATTGTTTTTTTTTAGTAGCAGTTGCATCTATAAAAGACCTGCTTATGATGTGGGTTCATGTTTTTTTATAAACTCATATGGCTCGCTTTCTCCAGCTTAACATATGCAACGAAAAAAGAACTGTTTACTGAATCATATGAATAGCTCCAGATGTCAGTTTTGAAAAGGGAAGGAAGTAAAGAAACAGAATGAGGAACAACAAGAACCTTCTGTTTCTCTGACTGTCAAGTTTCTGACCTTATTATACTGGAAATATTTTTAACAAGTGGGTCAGGTGGAGTTCATCCACATCTCTGACTGGATCCTAATCAACCTCGAGTTCCAATCTAAAACCCAAATGACGAAGCTCAGCTTCCAGCGACTGCGCCAGCACCATCTCATTTTCTGCCAAATCCTCATCAAAGTGGAGAGGAATCAAAGGGAGCCGGAAAGTCAGGAAAGAATGGGATTTGATGCTGCAGTGAGTCGTACTGTGGGAACCCACAGTTGGATGGAAATTGAAAAAATAATCGTTGTGCCCTCGGGGTGTTTAATGGATCTCATCTGGGGAGGAATGCACAGTGATGGGATGGGTTATTGCAAATAGTGAGAGCTTTAGGGTTAATGCTGAGAATTAACTTGAAGTGGTGGATTTATGTTGAGTATTTTAAGGTAGCATTGTCTAAAATATAATATGATATTGTTTTTTTTTTCTGTCTATCCCTGTCTCCCTCTCTCACCGTCTCTTCTTTGTTTTGGCAGTGAAGGGAGCATTCAGCTGGATTGTTTGGGTGGGATCCAGGACAAGATTACAGTATGTGCCACAGACGACTCCTACCAGAAGGCCAGGGAAAGCATGGCCCAGGTTGAGGAGGAGACTCGTAGTAGGAGTGCCATTGTCATCAAGCCAGGAGGGAGATATGTAGGTGAGGAGACATGGCACAGACACAGGCAGACCACTCAGCATACAGTCAGTTATGAATTTCCTCAGTCACAGAGGCTTGTTTTTTAATAACTTTTGGTTGATATGAAGGAAATATTACCATGTAAACACTGATAAGGGGTTTGGAGTTAAAGTGCATGAAGAGACTGGAAGAATTTCTGTAATCATCCAAAAGGCTCATGTGTTTGTGTAGCCATTCCTCGCTGGTGAACAGGCTCACATTGCACTAGGCTGGTTTTGTGGGTCTGGGGCTGAATGGCAGAAGGCCAACGTACTGCCAGCATGCCTCATCTGTAACCTGGACTTTATTGAATTTGATGGTGGTCGCTTCCTCAGTGGCCAAACATATAATGTGCTACATGCACAGTGATCCTCTTATTTCCTCCTAACTCTGTGAATGTAATTTAAAGGCACAGAGGCAGAAATGTCCCCAGGCATCAACTTTCTGACCTCTTGTTTTGGTCTTTGACCTAAACCATAAAACCCATCATGCTGTTGCACAGCAGGCACAGAAAATAAATGAATCCAGCCTATTCATTGTTCAGCAGTGAGTCAAAAACTGTTTAGTCCATTTGTGCTGTGGAGCCAAAGAGTGTTTTGTTCTCAGTAGGAGGCAACACGGGATTCATCTGAATCACCTGAAAAAAGGTCTCAGTGGGAGAGGTGATAATAGCTGATGTTTGTATAATGTAATGTGAGTTCGGATGGACATGGCAGTGGTAAAGATCAGCTTATGATGCATCTTTTGTGACTCATCTGCAAGTTCGCAGCCATGATCACTCACTGAGTTAAACAAAAATGTTGACAGAAATGAATGCATTTCTTTCAGAATGTAAACAAGTGCTGGCTGGCAGCCAGAAAGTTACTTGAGTCCTTCTCTATCGGCATGTTTGTGTCAGTGGTAGGTTGTAGTGCTTACTTTCCTCCTGTGACTTTAAATTTTCAACACAACTAGGAACTGGACTGTGAGGTAAACTGTAGAAAGTATTCATTAGATTACATGCAAAATGTAGTCAGCAAGATAAACAAAATGTGTATATATCATGTTAATCTTGCCTAATGTCAGCCTCCTTCACTTCTGTAACTCCTCCACACCTCAGGTAAAAAGGTTCAGATCCGGAAACCGGCACCTGGCCTGTCAGACATCGCCCCCTCACGGAGGACGTCTCGGCCTGTCATCATCTCTAGCGGAACGCTAAAGAAGAGCACAGCTCAGCACAGGCCACTCCGGGAGCGCCTTGTACACCTGTTGGCCCTCAAGCCTTACAAGAAGCCCGAGCTGATCCTGAGGCTGCAGAAAGATGGCCTCCTACCATTAGACAAAGACTACCTGGATAGCCACCTGCAACAGGTTATACACACACCAAGGGTCACTTACAGTGAAGCTGTCCCTTCCCCCGCAGTTGGACTCACCAATGCCACTTTTCTTACTTCGTAGGTGGCGAACCTGAATGGGAAAGACAACACCTTCACATTAAAGGACTTTTTGTATAAGGAAGTACAGAAGGACTGGCCAGGCTACACAGAAGGAGACCAGCAGCTTCTCAAGAGAATCCTGTTCAGGTACGTCAGAGATCACTCTCACTTGAAACCCACACGTTTCCCAAATCTGTTGGGGATTCTCACCAGGCTTAAATTTAGAGCAGCTGGACAGTTTTTTTTTTTTTAATGTGGAAAACGTGTTAAGTGCCACATTTTGCAGTGAAGTGCATGGTCATTTAAGCATACCTTTAGGTTGCTGTAATGTGCATATTTTGTTGTAGTCGTGCTTAAATTAGACTGCTGTCCTCCAGATGGTCGGTTTTTATTTTTACTGAACACAGAGGATGTTATGAGCCAGTGCTAGAGTTCATTAGTTGTGTTTGGTGAATAGATCTCGGGTGATGTATACTGGCACCCTGAGGTCTTAAGCGTCTGAGCAACAATAGCTGATATTATACCAGTGGATTGCATTTCTACAGTAACCGAGTCTTCTCAAGTTACACTCCAAGCTGTTGTGGAGTGTAACTTGCATTTGTGACACTGCAAACTGCACCTTGTTTTCTCATTTGTGTTGACTCTTTGGCAAGAGTGAAGCCACAGTGTGACAGCTTTGGTATGCAAGAGTCACAGAGCTGCCGAGCACTGTGGAGAAGTCTCTTTCCATAAAGGAATGTTTGCATGCAAAATCTTGTTCTTTTTAAATATCTTATGTATGTAACTGATTACAGCATATACAATATGATCAGGGTGTATAAGGCTGTCCTGGACTTCTATGCAGTTGAAACTATTCAAACTATGTGCCCTTTTAGTATTTGTTAGAATGGTAGGTGTGTCTTTAGAAAGAAAATCAAAATTAAAAAATGTATTTATTGCTCCCCTGGATATATAAGTGTTGTATTTGTTGATGGCATGAACTGCTGGCTGTCTTCCCGGTGGAAAAATCTGGTTTCTCAGGATCTGGGACACTAAGGAAAAGCAAACTCCCAGCTGGCTATAAATAGAGCAGCCAGCAATCCTCAGTCCTCAGTTTGTGTTTACGTAGTGAACTCAAGAATAGCTCCTATTCATGATAAGCTTAGTTTTACCTGTGGTGCAACTCTCTAAAAGACGCTGGAATGTTAACACTGAGTGACCAAAAGAATGGAAACACGCATATGGTATAATGCAATAAAACCGCTGCCTATTCAGCCTTTCATACCTGAAATGTCCAGCCTTTTCTCTTACTTCATGATATGTTTTTATATTGTACTGGGCTTTTTAAAAGGCATTTCTGGTATTTTTTGCATCTAATCTTCATATATGGGGAACAAAAAAAGCCTTGCAATATAATTTCTTTATATTAACACAAACTACAGCCTCTTTTATGGAAGCCCATTTCTGCCATTTAAAGAAAAAGGGGAAGTTATGAGATACAAAGTTTAAATTATTAGATAGAAAAGTCGAAGTTATGACCTAGAGAGGTTACAAATATAAGACAAGACGTTGAAATGATGAGATCAAAACTTTAAATTGTCTGATAAAAAGTCAAACTTATGAGACAGAAAGTCAAAATTATGAGAAAAAGTAATATTTGTGAGAAGTCATAACGAGATTACAATTTTTAATTATGGGGTAAAAAGTCAAAATTACAGGACTGAAGCTCATAAATCAGAGACTCACTATTATCATACAAGTCATTATTTTGAGTCACAAAAAATCATTATGTGATAAAAGTCGACTTGTTATCTTATAATTAAGACTTACCATGGGAATACTTTAATTATCAAGACTAACTTTTCATCTTAATTTTTTCTCTTACTGGACTTCTGGACACCTTCTGGCACAATCCCATTAAAAGTTTCACAAAGTTAGTTATTGTGTATTTAGAGGCATGCGTATGCACACGTCCTTGCTCCCTTATTTGTGTGTCTCCCTTGTACTGTACTTTGAGTTCTGTTTGTGAGTTTATCAGCTGACTAACAACCACAGCTTCCCACCTCCAGAGTCTTGAGCCAGTGCAGTCAGTCACGCAGGAGTAGCACAGCAACATAATTGGAACGCACATGATGCAACAGTGTTCCAGCGCATGCTGATCCATGTTTGAGGTGGCACTGGTCCAAGGTTCAGCCATATCGGCCGGCCTGCTGTCTCACTCTTAGCTCTGACTGTCCCCACCACAGATGCACATGCATTGAACCAGGGTGGGGCATCAGCAGGACTTGGTGTACCCAACTGCCCCATTCTGATAATGTCAAGCAAGTGTTTATCTTGGTTGGATGGCTGTACATTGGCACAGCTCTTTTGTTTTGACACTTCGCTGTGTGGCAGAATAATCTGCTCCATAATGAGGTCAGAGTTTAGTACATCATAATCATATCTGGATGTGTGTTCACACTTAGCACTAAAATGGTTCTCGGCTGACATGATCACAAGTAGACAATACACACAGTTAGTGAAGCCTCTTGTGTAGGTGGTCAGGGCTAGAGTGGTGTGAAAACAAATGCAGTACATCCCAGATCCCATTGAATGGCCCTGCAAGCAACTTTGTGAAGTGCATATTGTCTGATTAAACCCCTCCAACAACATCTGTCCCCGCAGTGAGCTGCAGCACCACATTCTTTCCCTCCTGCTTCCTCTCTGAGAAGGTGGCATCACACTCTACAGTGACAGTCATCTTGAACTAGCTGCCAAGTGTTCAACTATTAAATATATGCGCAGCAATATGAGTCATTGTAATTATTAAATATGTTTGAGTTTTCATTGTCCATTTTGGAAATTAAGTGTGGTTATGATAAAATGCTGCTCTGTCAAGTGGGTCCTCCCTTGGTCTGTTGTCATAGCTACCCTCTCAGCTTCACAAAGCAACTTGGTGAGCTTTTAGTGTTTCTGTAATGCTAGTATGCAGTTCACACTTGAGATCCTGCAGAAATGATCAACGTTTCCTATGTTTGTGTGTGTGTGTTGCATGTTTGCGTTGACTCTTTTAGGAAACAGAACAGCTCTGCTCCTCCACTGGAGAGCCCGCCTAAAGAGCTGGCCGGCAGTTCGCCATCTCAGGTGAGCTTCCTGTTCATCACTGCTGCACACAAGGGTGTCCCCGAGCTGCCACCCTGCTTTCCCTTTCATGTTTGACATTCTCATGAGAAAGCTTAAAGATAAACAGATTTTTTATAAACAGTAATTTCTGACCTTTTTTCAACATTGCAGTTATTTCATCCTTTCATTTCTAGGCTGAATTTTAGACTCTCAGACTGCCTGATGTTAATTCAGTAGAGTGTAAATACACTCTGCGTAGCTAATCTTTAACCAAAGCTCGTTTGCCATCAGCTGTTCAGGCTGATCCAGTAGAAATGGTCGGGGAATTTAGTTTACCAAACACTGCGGCCTGCTAACTGGATCGTCCCTGCACTCTGGTGGTTTCTGCCATTTCCCAGGGAGTGTTTATTTTTCTAAATTATGTGGCTCCATCCATACTGATTTGTGTTTCCTCTTGCTCTACTTTTACAGTACATGTTTACTGAACTGGTTCCAGCTGACCATTTTTACTTACTCGTGGCTTTTTATAAACTCTTTTAACAAATGCATATTTTCTGTATGAGTACTAAAGCGTTGTTTTTAAACCAAATATCCTCCATGGTCACTTAATTTTATTCAAACTGTTCTTCTTTAATTTGTTCATATTACTTCGCTCTTTTTAGGTCAGTTTAGACTTCCCAGTTTACCAATTGTTTACACTTCCATTAGGTAGAGGGAGGAGAAGCTGCTCCACAATATTAATAGCTCCTTCCTCTCAGATTCTTCTCACCTCAGACACCTACTGGATGCCCCTTCCTTTCCACTCCCTCCCTCAGCAAACACGGCACACAAACATACAAGCAAACAGTACCCCAGGCTCTTTTTTAGATTCATTGGTATGAAAAGAGAGCACCACAGCAGGTAAAGCTGTGTGTTAACCTCACATAGGTGAGGGATGGATTGGGGAAATCTGCAAGGCTAACAGGGTGAGACCATGTTCACACAGACGGATAAATCTGATAACTTGTATCTCAGCTAGCAGCTACTGACCAAAAGTTTTCCATTCACACCTGAATATTGAAACAAAAGCAAGCATTTTCTGTCTTCATCATGGTAGAAAGAAAAATATCTTCAAAGTTTTCAGTTTTCCTCTTGCTCACTGTGAGGTGAACTGAATTCATATTGAACCCCATCTCAGGTTCTTCTACTAAAACTCCTATTTTTCTGCCAGAAACGGCCTGCCGCTGACTTCATCGACCCCCTTGCAAACAAAAAGCCCAGAATATCACACCTTGCCAGCAAGGCTGCAACAGCCCCTGTCAATGGCAAGCTCAGCTCCTCCAACGGGAGAGGAGAGGCAGGTGGAGCGCAAGGAGGAGTGGCAGTTTCTATGTCAGAATGTGGCACGACGTCCAGCTCTCAGCCGCTCCCTGTGCTGGACATCCCTCGCCCTTTCGAAGCACTGTCAGATGTCAGCAATGACTCCAGCCACAACGGGAGAGACTGTGACTCTCAGGAAACCGCAGTGTCCGAGAGGCTCAGCCAACCTCCTTCGCTTTTCTCGGCCTCAACTGTGCTCACCGCGCCTAGCATTGGCACATCATCTCCAGGACACACTGCCCTGGAGGGCCCCAGGGACAAGAGTCCTTCATCCTGCAACAACAAGTCCAGGAAGAAGTCTAAAAAGCATAAAGACAAGGAGAAGAGCAAAGACAGGGAGAGAGTGAAAGACAGGGTGAAAGAGAAGGTAAAGGAGAGGAAGAGTCCTGAGGAGTGTGTGCCTGAGCCAAACAGAGCCTGTCAGATGAGCCCAGGAAACCTCAAAAGCAACAGTATTCCACACAAAAGCACAGGTGAGAGCAACACGCACGCACACACCATCTTTTTCTTCTGCACACAATGTCTTCAGTTTCATAGCACTTGAATCCGATGAGAGATTTCTGAATAAAAGTAGTACTTCATGTGGATGGACACCAGTTAGTCATCACTGTGAGTAGGTGCTGCATCATGTGACCAGTCAGTGACTCACTGATTGAACGGAGACCCCTGCTGTTCAACTTTATGCCTCCAATAACCTCAAATACACAGCTCTGAATCCAACTGACAGATGGCATCTTTAGAGGATTACTCATGAAAGAGATGAATGATGTTAATAATAACAACATAAAATGATGTTCTTCCCGTGATCGTGATCTTGTTTCAGATCTGAATGGGATGTGCAACAGTACCAGTATTCCTTCATCATCACCTGAGGTGGCAGAGTATTTATTGTGAGTATTTAACCATTTTAGGTCTCGATACTTTATGCAGCCGTGCTACTCGCCAAGAGATATTGAATTCTATTTGAATTCACACTGCGAGGGGGCATTATGACTGAAAGGGGAGCGTAGGGAGAGAAAGACGTGAGGTAAAAGGGGCAGGTGCATGCTGGTGTTTTAAAAACAACAGGTTAGTTATCATAATTTGGCCCACTTACCAACATGCTCAATGATCGCAGCAGCAGTGCAGATTGTGACGCAGGCTCCAAGAGGAAATGTAGGTGATTTGAATCAGTGCAGCAATCAGGCTTTTGGGACTTTAGAGTCATAACTCGAAGCTGAACACACAAACATGTGGCACATGTTTCTAGATTTGGTGTGAGGCTTTCTAAGGATATAAATATATCTGATGTCCATTGCATATAAACATTCAAATCTGGGTAGTAATCATGCAATCTTGCCTGAGAATCATGACGTTTTAAAGGGTTTTTTTTAAGTATCAAAGTAATCTAGCAATGGTTTCCTCTATGTTGCAAACAGGAACTGCCAATAGCTAATTCAGCCTACATTTAATGTATTTAAAAAGATACACAGAAAAAAAAAGGGACCCAAGTTATAGACACGAGCAGCAGACACAGGTTGGGTTATTGGAATTGTTTGGTTGTCTTGATTTTGTCTTGAAACCCACTGAGTTAATCAATTTAATTGGTCTGTCTTAGGCCTTGTCCACACGTACACAGGTATTTTTTTTTTTCTTGCACAAGCAAACAGCATTTTAGGTTACTGAAAATTAACTTTTTGGAAAACAGCTTCCAGGGTGAAGATACTCAGAAGTGTTTACGTCAGGGTGGGCAGAAACAGAGATTTTCTGGAAACGATGACGCAGATATACATGTTCACTTCCTAATCAAGTCTTATCAGTATTGTTCATTGACGGAATGGATGCTGTATTGTCTATATTTACAAAGACACAAACGAACAGTGAAAATGCAATGATGGGAAAGAGAGACAAAAACGGCTGCTGACACTGTCGTAATAAAAATGGCATAATCCAGGAGGATTCTGTGAATAGCAGTCACGTTTCCCTGCCGCATCATTTTTTTCCCTGTTAAATGAAGTAAAAGTAAAAATCGTATTAGCTTAGTATTTTCTGTAACTAAGCAACCAACCACAGAGTGTTCAAGCCTCTGCTTCCTGTTTACACCAGCACACGCATCCCCAGTGTCCATTTGATTAGCATTTTCGGGTGTATTAGTAGGATGGAGATTATTTCTGAAACGATGCTAAAGCAAAAACTTTTATGCTTTTAAAAAAATATTTTTAAATGCTGTTGTACATACAGAGAAATGTATGTACGCTGTGTGACTTTCTCTTAAAATGTTTCACTAAGATTTTATCTCCTTTCTCTCCTAGGAAGTACACGGTGATCGGCTCTCCGGAGCAGCGTCAGAGGTATAAAAACGATTTCAACGCCGAGTACAGTGAGTACCGGGATCTGCACGCTCGGATAGAGGGCATCACCCGGCAGTTCACTGTGCTTGACAATGAGCTCAAACAGCTCCAGCAAGGCACAGAAAAGTACAAGGTAGATTCAGTAAGGGATACACACATATCTACTCTTTGAGTAAAAAGTGCTGTATTTTATTTTTCACGTTCTTTATCTTTTTTTGTGTCTTCTTCTCTTCTCAGACAATCCACAATCAGATACTTCAAGAGTATCATAAAATAAAAAAGGTAAGTTTAAGTCCCACTACAACAGATTTGATAACATAAAGTATCAGAGTACAATATCAGATTGTGACTATGTGCTTTTTCTTATCCCTTGCAGACTAATCCGAACTATAGTCAAGAGAAGAACCGCTGTGAATATCTACACAACAAACTGGCACATATAAAGAGACTTATTGCCGAGTACGATCAACAGCAACTTTAGAAGTAGTTATTAGACATTGTTTCCCTGTTATCTCTGGAAACCAAGCAGATAATGGAAAACTGGATTCCGCTTGTGCTAAGAAAAATTCTCATGAAAGATGCCATGAAGGGAGTATTCCCCTCATCGGAGCCAAAGGCTCTAGTGAGGACTAAAGCAGGACACACTCTTTGTTTTCTTTCCTTTTTTTTGTTTTGTTTCTTTTTGGAAGATGGGGTTGTGCCTGGTGTGGCCATGTCCATCTGTGTACTTAAAATGCATCCAGAGGAAAAGGTTCAATGTGGCTTTGATGTTCTCAACAACCCACCCTGCTTATGGTGCACAGAGGTCTGAAAGAATCGCTTTCTCGGGTAGAATCCGAATGATCTTTCCTGCTTTAGTAACTGGAGAGAAGGGGGACACTAAGGTGCAGATTGTACGCCAAATGCAACTGATTTGTTTATGACTAAAGAAAAAACTTAAGTGAATTTCCCCATATACCGAAACGAATGGTTGTGACGTAGAATTTATCTCTTTATTTATTTTTGACACTTAACTGGGAGGACCGAGTATGTTTTACACTCCTCGATATCAGTACTTAAAAGCTGTCTCTCTTATTTTCTGTCCTCGCATCTTGAATGTCAGCCAGTATTTTTATTCAGAAGCTGCCTTGCCCATCTAATTGTAAATCTGTTGGCGTTAATTATTTCTTTTCTCTTTTAAAGAGACGCAGATATTACTGTTGGTGAAATCAAAACAATGCCTCTACATGCACAGAGTCAGACGCAGGTTTGTGCGCTTGGCTTTTTCTTTTCTAAAATATGTGCAGATGTCTTAACAGAGGGGACGTTTGCAGTTGCTCTCGAGCTGTAGATCTTCAACAGCGCGGTCTCCTCGCTCAGTCATGACAAGCTGCCGTGCTTGTTTATCGGTTACAGCAGTGGTCCTTAGTTATGGTTCATCATATCGTATCAATGAAAAACTAGATTTAGCTCTTAATTGGTTGTCTTTTCAGTTCATGACGGCTTTTGTAGCAATAGAACGATTCAAGGTTTATCTGAAGAGTCCTTTGCCAGTTGTACTCTTCGTCATGCTTCAGAAGATCCTGGAATTGTAAGATGATGCAGACAGGGAGTGCGGATCTACAGGCTTTTTTTCTTTTTTCATCTAAATGTTCAAGAATTAGGTTTGAGCCACAGATCTGATATCTCTTAAGTTACGATCACCGTCACCATCTTAGTTGTGTTAAAATAGTGTTTACAACGTCTTTAAAAAGATCAAATTCATGGTTTTGTCTGCTCATCGACCCACATTGGTAGTCCATCGAGACGACTGTTAAGATGAAGCCATCCTCGATCATCCTCCTGGTGGAGGCCTCACCTGCGACCAGTTTTTGCCTTTTTCAAATGTGATGTCAGATATTCACACGAGGTTGACCCTGAAATCTATTTTCTGGCTCAGCGCTCCTCTCCGAGAAGCATCGCGTCAAGACTCGACGGATCCGATTTAGAAATGCTGTATCAGAACTCAGCCCGATGCACGAGCGAGTCGAGTTAAGTCTGCGGATGCATTTCTTATATTGATCTTTTTATGTGAATATGAAAAATCAGCACTTTTTTCTCCTGATCTTGCTGTTACCTGGGGGTTTTGTCCAGATGACTTTTCTCTTTGTCCATCAGAGTGCATGCTTTATGAATGTGTTACAATGAACAGTCTTTGTATCTTTACTTGAAGAAAAAAAAAAACTGCCCAATGATCTCAAAACCCAAGCAAAGGCCGAGTCCGACTGAATCAGTAGGTAATCAATTCGACATGGCTCTGACCAGCATGTATACCAAAGTGCTTACCGAGTGGGATGACAGGAAACGCTCTACCAAATGTTGGCAAAGGAACATGTCTCAGTATTCTCTACTTCCTGTTGTTGTTATTATTATGTCTTTTGTCATAACTTATCATGCAGTTGAAGCTTTTCTCAGTGTTTCCGTGTGTCGGAGGAGGCTCCTTTGCTCCAGATGGGATTTTGCATGAATGGGCTCAGTTTCAGATAAATCACTATCCTAATGCAAACACTACATCAAGGCCATCGCTCCGGGGTTCATCGCAGTGATACTTAGGCTGGTTCTGGGACTTGATGATGTCTGGCCGAGGGAACGTAAAGTGTGTCAAGGTGAATGTCTTTTTACCAGAATCGACACCCGGCATCGCCCAGTATTGCTACCATTAACAAGAAAGACACTTTTCACTGTTCATTCTTACTGTATCTTGTTTTCTCAAAGCATTCTGATTACTGTATTACACATCTATAACGGTCAAAATCCATTGTGAATGAGTTCATCAGTAAACACATTTTTGCTCTCACGGAGATCAAAGTGTGTGAAAGTAACGATATGCCAGCACAGGAGTACCGTTGTATGAGTTGATTGTGCCAAAATGACCTGTTGTATAGGGTTTTTTTTTCTTTTCTCTGAGTATATACATGCTGCTGTATAAGCAAAGAGGGCTTTGGACAAGAGTCATATGAAATGTTGGCGCTAAAACCCAAAGCACGCTTTTTGAAAACCATAAGGGACTGGGACTGAAATTGATCTTTGTTTCAATAAAATTCTTTAAAATCCTTATTTGTGAAATTCTGAACCAGTTGTCACCGTCTGTCATTGTAATAAAATTGGTTTGTAGTATTTGGTGATGCATATGAAG
Source organism: Lagodon rhomboides (assembly GCA_039737535.1). Lineage (NCBI taxonomy): Eukaryota > Metazoa > Chordata > Actinopteri > Spariformes > Sparidae > Lagodon > Lagodon rhomboides. The sequence continues at coordinate 11,836,452 of CM077789.1, read as the reverse complement.
CAAGGAGATTTTAAATTTGCAATATGTAAGAATTTTTCTTTTAGTTTTACCACACTAAGACGAGCTTAATTGCCTTGTTAACTCATTAAACTCATGAAACAAGCTTCATTCCATCCTGACAGGGAAAAAAACAATTTCTTACATATTGCACCTTTAATGCTATATTGTAATAACACTTAATGATTTAAAATCTTATTTTTCTATAGGATCATATCTTGACATTTTGGCTTTAAATTTAAAAAAAACTAAACTTTCCTGTTGCCCTAGAAACAGGATTTTGGAAGCACTGAGAGCTTTTGTCAATTTGTATCTTGTCTTCCAACATTTGTTTACAATTTCTGAGGCCTGTAGTGAAGAGGATGTCCTGTAGATGGCAGCAGTTTCCTACGGTTAGTTTCTAAATTCATACAGCAATGGCACACCTTGTTTTTGTTTAATAGAAAGCAACACATTTAGTAGAAAGATTTGGATACCTCTGGTCAAACCAGCTTTTTAAGTTTCTTCTGACATGCATGGTCGGTGACGCATTCGGGAATAGTGGTAAAGGTCAGTCAAGCCCCCTTATTTTGTTTTCAGTTTGTGCTTTCTGTAGTATTCTATATGTGTGGACTGTGTCTAATCAACATCCTCTTACAATCCATGATTGTGTGTTGTTTACTGCCAAGTTTGTGTAAAAATAAATAAATTGAAAAAGAAAAAAGCCCCTTGGCATGACGGCGTGGCCAGAAGATGCTCCTCCGAGGCGACAGAGAGGACAGGGCTCTCTGTAATCTGACACACTGTGAAAGATCCCAGAAATCTACATAGCGACTGTGTTCCAGTTGGCCGGGCTGAGCTGTGCCGGAGCCTCGCTATGCTGCCACTGGCTCACATCCCAAAGTTGGCCTCAGCGCTGCTCAGGGAGCTGGAGGGGGGCCCGGTCAGCGAGTTCACTGTGGCGGGCTGCCATCTCTCCCTCTTCTCAACGTACAGCAGCGTATACACTGGCATGTTTACACACTCAGCAAAGACAGATCTCTTCCACCTTCATGTTTAAAAGGTTTAATGGTCAGGAAAGGGGTTTAATCTGCCTGGGATTTCTGCGCCGAAATGCAGAGAGGGGTCCACTTCTTTTTAGATTCTCTGCTAACAGTGGGTCGGTGCTTTTATGTGAGAATGTAGGACACGGTTGAAATAAAGGTCAGTCAATTATTTGATATAATTGGTATGTGTATTGGGCAGGAGGACGATTCGTAATAGCTCTACATCCAACCACAGAGAAGGGCTCATACAGGCTTCATACATGTAGGTTAGAGGAAAACATTTCTCCTGGCACCTGAATTATGGGCAGCTTGACAACCTGGGACGAGAACATGAAAGACCAAAGTGCAAGGACACACAATTTTGTCAAAAAAAACACAGCCCATACATGGTCACATTAAAAAAAAAAGAAAAAAGCAGAGCCAGGGGAGTGTGAGCAAGGTCTCTCCTTAACAGTGTAACTCTATTATAAATATATAATCAGTGTTTTAACTGAAGGTTCATCTGTAGGTGTTATGGCACATGACTTCAGACTAAATCGGCCAATACAGTATAATAGAAACGACTGCGCTCATTACTCTGCCGTCTGTAGCCTTCTCTGAGTTTTATTAATGTTGTACTCATGGTGTAGAGGAGAGAGCACACTTGTGTCCACAGACCAGCGCTGGAAGCTCAGAGCTAATAACCAGGTCTGCCGATTTACTGCCAAAGCCGGCCAGTAATCTCGATGATAAACATTTGTTTTTCATCTTGATCACCTCTGTCTCTATTTCTGCAGTGTTTGTGTCTTCCCCTCTGGAATGGATCCTGTGTCTCTGTGTGCGACAGGGAGCTTCATGTTATGACCTTCAGTGTCACTTTTCACAGGAGGAGGATTGTTTCGCGACACCGCCGATCTTATTGCTGATGCCACATCCTTGTCTGATTATAAATCACCAATCAGAAACACACAAAGGTCCTGATTAAGCCAAAAAAGTTATGTAGTAAGCTCTTTAAGGACAGATAGTGTAGTAAGTCAGGTGGTTTCAGTGCGTGTCATACAGTTGAATAGAGTAGTATGAATTTTTAATTTGATTTCACAGTTGATGGTGAAGTTTTTCAACTATAATCTCAGGCCACATTCAGGCCGCACATAACTAAACCTTCTTATAAATAACACTGTACAACTACTCAGTCACCAACATTTTCTGTAAATGAGCTTTCGACATGTCATTTTGTAGTGTCACCTCATCCTTGCACTTAAATTCCTGTTCTCTCAATTACCATCTTAATACATTAAAAACTGCAACAGATACGTGTGACTTGTCTTTCGGTGCAGAAAATTGTTATGCAACGAACTTCTGTGGTACTACTCTACCATTGCACACAAGCATTACGGAAATAACGCTGGAAGTTGAAATGTAAAACTGGCAGAGTTGGAAGCTGAACTACATTACCTAAAGAAGCTGATCTCTGAAGAGTTTTGTGTGTGTTTGTCTCTGTGTGCGTGTAAATATTTGTGTGCACGTATCAAAGGTCACCTACATGTCTGTGTTAAGGTTAATCCGTGTAAATGCTGGTTAAGCATTCAGTGTGTTGCTCTCTTTCATTCATCAGTCATTTTCTCTGTATGAATGTGTTTGTAAATGCATTCCATCTTTAGGTTTTCTCTCTGCAGTGCTGATACTTTTCAGCTGTTGTTCCAAAGCAGTGCAGCTCATCTGTGCCATATTTATACAGACAATTTCTTCTTTCATCATTCCAAGGTAGCCGTTTTCCACTTGACATTCCAGCTTTTCCGGCAATGCATTTCCGCTCTCAGCTTCTTTAAGTAAAGCAGTTCAGCTTCCAAATCTTCCGCTTTTACATTTCAGTAATGCATTGCAATGAATTTGAGCTTTCAGATTTTTCCGACAGTTTATTTCAGCTGTCAGCATTCACATCCACTTTCTGCAGGAACAGCAGACATACTGAGTTCAGTATTTATTGATGTCTTCCTCTGACAGTAAATGGTAAGAAAGAAACGTCAAGAAAATTTATTTTAGAGACTTTCTAAAGTCCTAATTCATATCTGAAAAAGGAGCACCAGGAGTAAACCCTCAGGATACAAGGAAAAACTCCACACAGCCCCAAAATTTATTGCTGTGGGCCACTGTGCAGCCCATCTACTGAACCTTTCTCCCAGCTGATATTTTTACTTATCACACACAAGTGTAATCAATATTAATAGGTGTGTGCATTCCATATTTGCACGCCAGTTCTAGGACCAAGGTGTTGTGCTTACTGACTCACTGGCACACACTGCTGTCTTCTACAGGACTACAGGGCTGCTATGAAAAAAGATGTGTCTGGGGGGATTTATTGAAGATGCAATTAATAATTTAGTCCTTTCTACAGATGTTTGAAGGTGCACTATGTAGTTTTGGAAAGACATTTTAACAAACATTTTTGACTGATCTTTTTTTATGCCTAAATACACAAATAAGCAAACTCTTCGATTTCATGGCTGAAATAAACCGAACAAGACAGACACATTTCTTACTGTTTTATATTTGGCGGACCCTGCCACCTTTCTAGCTTTAAACAGTGATCTGGGGGCTTTATTTCACTCTGAGAACGGCTTGTTGAGTCAATTATGGACACAACTTGTCTCATTACCTCAGTAATATTTTAAATATTAAAATTCTGAGTGGGCAGGGATTCACGGTGAGGCGCTGTTGCCTCTCAGCTCCTGGGTTCGAGACCCGGCTGGGGTCTGTGCAGAGCTTGCGGTTGTTCTCTCCGGCTTCCTCCCACAGTCCAAAGACATGCAAGCTAAGTTAATCGTGTACTCTCATATCACCCGTCAGCGTGAATAGGTTCATGAAAGGATAAATGGGATGACGAGATGAAAATACTGAGTTTGAATTTCCTATCCAAAACTACGTAGTGGCCCTTTAAGAGGCAGAAGAACAGGGACAATTCCAAGCTGATGTGAACAGATGTGCTCCATTTTCTGATTATATGTGTTGCACTTAATGAACTTTCTGCTGTAGCATGCAGCTATTCATCCAGAAACTGATAATATAATATTAAGAGCAACTGAGCCTAACATATAATGTAAAATTACATTGACAATGTCTGAAAATGTGTTTGCTGTGTCCTAATTGTGTGCCAAAAAAAAAAAACTTGTCAGTGGAAGTCAATTGCTTGTTTATTCAATTATGAAAAAATCAGATGCAGTGCAAAATAAGCTTAATAACCCAGTGCTTAATAATGCTTAATAAAGTTCTTAATACATTTCAACCAGTCACATAAAGTGTAATAATAGGCTATTAAATAAAACATTTATTAAAGGCTGGTTAGTCTGAGTAAATGTTTTGATTGGGGATTTTTTCAGTGATCATAGTATCACCCTGGCTTAAAATAGAAGTTATGCTGTGACGGTCCAACTCCACTCGCTCCGGAAAACAGTCGTGATGTAAACCATGCGCTCACTCTCACGCGCTGTGGGACGGTTGCACGCTCGTGCTCGGTGTTGCTGGCCCACGCGCTGAGATCACGGTCCCGTTGGTGACGTCTGTGTCCCCTCTGGTACCAGTGGCCCCCTGCCATATATATTCATGCCGGGCAAGATGGCGGCGATACGGACGAGGTGTTATTGCCAGTGGACATAAACAGGCATTTTATTCAAAATATAAACCCGAGGCAGATACATTCATACACTCGGCCGTATTGTGTGTGTGTTTACCTCGCAACGAGCGTCGACGTATTTTTTATTCCGCGCGTTTCAACGTTTTTTTCTTACAAAATGTTCACGTTGTAGCTCGCTCGCTAACCGACCAGCTGGCTAACAGAGAGCAGTTACTAGCTAGCTAGCTATCTATAACAGCCAAGCCGCCGTGAAGTGTAGAATGGGAGAAAAGCTGGAGCTCAAGCTCAAATCGCCGGTTGGAGCAGAACCTGCAGGCTACCCGTGGCCATTACCAGTATACGTAAGTGTTACACCTCAAAACCCAGCGGGTGCAGATTTAGATTTTGTTTCTGTTTTTGTCTTTGTTAGCTAGCTCTTTGCTAACGTTGGCTAGCTTGCAGGAGCCATGGCACGCTCGTCCTGAGAGTCGGGTCATATTGGTCGGGACGGTGACAGACATGGTGTAACAGCTAACGTTAACAACGAAGACTGATCTTATATCCAGCATGTATTATGCCATTAATGATTCTCAGAAAACAGTACCATAATGACTACGGTACATTTCATCAGAGTAACGTTAACGTCAGTGGACAGCGACCAGTAGAAGTAACCCAGATATTGACAGTCATAACAAGATGTTTTGAAATCGGAGCCCCCCTCCACATCCATGATCATGTCAGTCTCACTGTAACTTAGTTTTTGTCCAAACTGTCTCGGTTATCACCATTCATGGTCCTACAGAAACACGTGTAAGTGTAACAAAGTCGTTCATAAGTAGGCTATACCTGTTTTTCTACATTTTGATTCACCACTTGATAAAGGTGGACAATCACACATGGCACATAGCGATGTAGAGATTATATACAAAGTGTGTGTGTTTGCGTGTGTGTGAACTTTGTTTGGTCTGTGTTTTCTCGATACATTCCTCGAGTGCTGTCTGTGTTTTGTTATCTCATGACGTCCCTATGATTGAGACCAGCTGGTTGTGTTTTTGGTAGTCTGAACTCTATGCATCCATTTTGATCCCCGATCCGTCCGTTCATAAGGGAGAAATAGTCATGCTTGCTTGCCCAGAAATGGACTTCATTTCCCTTAGTTCTATTTCCATGTAGCATGCTGTCAACACGTCAGTGGGTGATTGCAGTTGACTCATTGGAGACAGAAAAACGGAAAAGGAAGTGGTTGCAAGTTTTGTGGTCTTTTTTCAGTGTTGTATATAGTTAACTTAAACTGTAGCTCTCATTTATAGTAATTGCGGTGAGACAGTGAGTACTGACTGAAAAAAAGTCAATTTCTCAGAATGTCTGTGGGGTCGTTTGGTACATCTCTCCACCCACACTTCACCTATTCTGACAGTTGGGTAATTTCAGTGTTTATCCCATCATCACAATATGATCTGAATGAGTTTCAAGTCTCTTAGTCAGAGTTACTTGGTGATGTAATCAGCCGCTCCTTTCTGCTTTGGCTGACAAAGTTGACCCTCCCTTTGCACCCGGCCAGAGTCTGATAATACTCTCACAGTTCCTCCACCCTGCCGGATTTATTGCCCTGTTCATTTCCTTATGTTATGGTCCACAAGGATAAAAACAAGAACAAGCATGTCATTTATTTTTACTCTTGATGTGAATATACTGTTGACCTGTATGTTTAGCTATTTATAATGGGGCTAGCTGTCGTGCATTGAATTAGAAACAGCTGATGGTCCCGCATGTGGAGTTCTGCAATATGGAGCCTATTCATGTGGTGCTCTCCTTCTGTTTTCAATGGGGAAAAGAGAGTCTTTCTCTTCTCTCCTCCTCTCATGTCCATATGGTCAACCCAACAGGGAGGAGGATAGAAGAGGCTGCTTGTATTCAGCAGTGTTATATTAATAGAATTCAAAAGCACATGCCAATATCTGTGCTCCAGTGTTTATTTTTTCCAGTTACATTTATAATGAGTTTTTACCCTTGTTGAACTGCTTGCTGGAAGCAACAGATCCCACTCCATGTCGATTCATTCTTCACTCCCACAGAGCATTAAAGATGGCTATCTCACCCACAGAGCATGAACACAGTGCTGTCTGTGTTTTGATACACACTAAACATGGCTGTTGCTGTATAAGGCGTGTTACTGTAACCCCACAACCAGAATGAAGCCCATAAAAATACTCTTTCTTTCTTTCACTTGCTCTGTGTTCCTCCCGTCTCTCATTAAATCCCCACATCTGTGCATCTATAAATGCTTCCATATGAAGAGCACCTCTGGTGGGGTGCAGCTCTTTGTCCATCTGGTTGTGGGTGTGCACACTTATCCAGGCCTACATAGCATTTAAGAGACATGTTGCTGTAAGTACTGCTGAGTGTCTTTGGTTTGATGTTCACCTGTGCACTTTACCTGTTATTTACAGCACTGAAATTATTGTAGTAAAATCAGTGGTGTCTAGGCATACTTATTAGGATTCATGTGTGGCTGCAGTACTGAAATGAAAAAAAACAGTCATATTTGTAGTTTGCTTATGAAACTAACTTTAATACACAGTGTTTCTATTCGCTGCTTGGAAGACAGAAAACATAAGCTAGCAATATCTATCTCCATCAGTTTGAGAGACTAAAGGTCTGTTCGTTAGATTGCCACCAAGCAAATTAGTTGTATTTGGTGGTAAGGTAAGCAAAAGTGAGGAAATTGACACGCCTGCCTTAGTCATTTGTTCTCGTGGGCTGATGAGGCATATGTAGTGGAGCGGGGTGTAGCGTAAAACCCCTTCACCGACGATGCGTCACGCTGATGTTAGGAGAGATTGACTGAAGAGGTGTTGTAAAGAGGAGGAGTCGTACATGCGTCAGTATACCCACAGTGGGGGGAGAGGAGGGTCTCCTGTTCTTTTTGTCTGACTCTCGCTTTCAGACAGTGTTTATTTTTAGCATCAGTCCTGTGCTGGTGTTGCTGTGTGCCGTCTTTGTGTGAGCAGGTGACCTCCCCCCTTTCGCCGTCTCATTCGCTCACTCAGACAGTCTCTTTCATACCCTCACACACCTTTTTATACCTCTCTTTTTAGTGGAGCACAGTGTGTCCAAGATTTGTTGCTCGTGCTGCTTATTAGCAGCACAGCTCGTAGCTAGCCTGATAATGAAGCTGTAACTGGAACATTGTGCTGACAGAAATAGTAGGAGATTTCCTGTGTTACTATGCATATTTGAGTGTGCGCGCATGCATGTTTGAGCGTTGGCGGAAGTTTGCGTAGTAGTGGCGGGCAGTATTGAGCGGGAAGCTGGGAGCTCCAGGCTGTGAGCTGTTAGCTGTGGCTGCTGTGCCAGGCCTCAAACAGCTGACAAATACCAGCTTCCCCTCCCCTCTCTGGCCCCCTCACTCTCCCCGGTTTCTAGCTCGTCTTGCTTTCGCTTTCTTTCCTTTTTACCCTCATATTTCCCCTCCTCTCCCCCTTTCCTCTTTTCTTTCCCTCCACCAGAGGCTCTCCTTGGCAATGCACTGGAGCAGGAGACAGAAAGTGGGTCAGTGGGTCAGCACAGGCAACAAGCTCAGGCTGGCTGCGCTCTGGGTGTAACTTGAGTCCTATTGCTCCCACAGAGCTTTTCAGCACACTCCAGCTAAGATTTCTAACTATAGATACCCTGCATGGGATCAATATAATAAATCATAATCATGTGTAGTAGAGATTATTTTACTGCTGGAGCCCCAGTTTGCATTATTGCCACAAAAGGGAAAGACTATAAAGCTTGTTCTCCTAGTCCTTTTCTCCATAAAGTTTTTGCTTTGTCTGTTTCAATTCTTCAGATTCCAACACATTATGGACTCTTTGTGTGTTTGTAAACTGACCCCATAGTTTAGACGTGACTAATCCGGATTTAAGACGCGTCTTATAAAGCCACATTGATTCTAGATTAAGGCATGGTAGGTTTCATTTGCAACCTATTAGAATGCCTTTCATGCAAAAATGTAGGTGTATCCAAGTGCTCTGTGAATGAATGTACAGGTTCATTTAATAGACCATATGTGTTGTATACACTGACAGTGCCTGAATATTTAGATGCAGACAACTTTATCCATGCCAAGAAGAGTATTTCATTTTCAGCCAACCCATTCCATACATACAACTGCAAAACTCACAGGCAAGATAGTTCACTGTCAGAGGCTAATGATCAACATATATGGGTCAATACAAAGGACACCATAAGCAGCAGTAAATAAGATAAAACATCTTGTTATAGGTCATATTAATAACCAGGTTTAAAGGAATGCATCTATTATTGGCATTTAGTAACCTGATAGTAGAAGGAGTGAAGGACTTACAGTAGGCTGAGCAATATGTTCTCCTCAGGGGCACATTAAAACACCAGCCTGAGTGCATTACAGTGAATTCACAGGACAGAGCATGGTCAGACTGGCCGATTCCATTCACTTTCTGGGCCACCTGTTTCTCCCAGAGGGAGACAAGTGTCTTTGCTGTGCTCCATTTATCTCGGACGAGATTTTCACTGTACCATTTAGGCTATTCTTGTCCTTCACAGGCAACCCATTAAATCAGCAAATAAACAAGAAAGTTGGAAAGCTTGCAATGAATTATTTATCAGGAAATAAAGTCCTGCACACTGTCCACTTCACTTGCAACTAAGTTTAATGACAACAACATTTTGGTACATAGATCTTCATCAGTTTATCTCGAGATAACCTAGATTAGGAATAGTATACATCCCTGGTCAGCCTGTGGTATCTGATACCATGGGGTGGCTGTAGCTCAGGAGGTAGAGTGGGTCCAGTAATCTGAAGGTCGTTGGTCTCGAATCCCCGGCTGCATGCTGGAGCATCCTTGAGCAAAAAACTGAACCCCAAAATGCTCCCGATGAGCAGTTGGCACCTTGCGTGGCAGCTTCTGCCATCAGTGTGTGAATGGGTAAATGTGCCACCTTGAGCAGTCAGTAGACTGGAAAAGAGATATAGAAATGCAAGTCCTTTTACCAGTTAATTTACCTTTTTCTCCACATGATCTCCAGTATAATAGGTCTGTAATAGACTGGTCCATACAGTAATATGTTGGGGTCATTGCACTGTGGTTACCTGAAGGTGGAAAGAATTTAGTCTCAGTGTGCGCATATTTTAGATCAATCTATACTCTACTTTCAACTCTATTCTTTTTATTTGATCTTGTTTGCGTCATTTCTGTTAGCCATGATAGCAGTAGATTTCAAGATGATTGTGACACTACATGTACATGTATTTTAAAAAGGCTGAAGTAAGTGGTAAAGTTAATTTACATATACCTCAAATTGCAAAAAAGATTGGAAGTAGATGCAGACAAGTTCATGTATTCTTTACTGCTGGTTGCTGCTGGTAGCTGAGTTTCTTATATTTTAAGGGAAGATTTACAGTGTTTTGGACTTTACACACTCAATTCCCAGTGTATTACACCGATCTTAAACCAATATGGTGTCATAAAACAGTTCTGCAATAAACCTACTCTTATGAAGGCCATAATGTTCAGTTTTTGCAGAGACTATTTTTTTGGAGGCGATTATTAAACTTTATGGTCTTTTTGGAGGCTGTATTTTTTGGCGTGTTCACTTTAATGGGTCACACTGAGAGGTGTTTAATATTGTCTCCCCTGTCTGATTTCAGGATAAACACCATGATGCTGCTCATGAAATCATCGAGACCATTCGGTAAGTGACCTCTTTCTGACTCTGCTCCCACATGTGTATTTCCGCATTCACACACAACGTGTGTGACTGTTTCAGTTGTATGATCTAATGATGATTGTATGGGTGTGCTTTCTTTAGGTGGGTGTGTGAGGAGATCCCAGACCTCAAACTGGCAATGGAAAACTACGTACTCATTGACTATGACACCAAGAGGTGAGCGTAGGGTCACGTCAAAGTGTGTCAGACTTCTTATGGTGCATATTCTAAAAAACTCAGGGATAACACTGCTTTCTTAGCCAGGGCCCACCAAAAATGCTTTCATCCTGGGCTAAATGCAGCATGAAAAACCCTTGTTTGTTTCACAGAAAAAACAAGCAAACCAGAAAACATACTAAAACGACTTGTCCAAAAACTTTGAAACAGTCAAAAAAAGACTTCTTACAGTGTCAGCACTTTCATCCTGTCAGGCTGGTTGCTGATCGAACAGCCTGTAAAATAGATCATTGGTCTGACAAGTTGTTTTTTTTCTTTTTTACAAAATGATGAGTATTTAGATGGTATTTATTTTTTGTCTTGTGTTACTCTCACAGCTTCGAGAGTATGCAGAGGCTTTGTGACAAGTACAACAGGGCCATCGACAGCATTCACCAGCTGGTGAGTTTGTATGTGTGGAGGTTTTCTTGTGCAATGAATGTGGAAATAGTAGAAATGAACAACACTGTAACTGTGTAGTGTGAGTCTGTGCCAGTGTTTCTTTGAATCTGTACTACACACGACCTCACACTGCCCAAGACAAAGATTCAATATATGTATTTATAACACTTTTGCTTGTAGTTATTCACCACAAATTTCATCAGAGCAATTGCTATCCTGTCCAAATTTCTCAAAAACACTTGGATTTTGATAAGAAATCTGGAGTTTTTTCCTATAAAACATCCAGTGTAATATTTTGTCCTTCACTTTGAAAGTCCAGTATTATTTGATAATTGATACACACTCACGATGGGCATTTTGTCTTGATTTCAATACTATTCATGTCATTACATTTATAATCCAATCTTATAGTGGAAGGGGACCACCCAGCCCATGAAGCTCAACAAGCGTCCTTCCAACGGGCTGCTGAGACACATCCTGCAGCAGGTGTACAACCACTCAGTGACAGACCCAGAGAAGCTGAACAACTATGAGCCCTTCTCCCCTGAGGTGTACGGAGAGACCTCTTTCGACCTGGTGTCTCAGATCATCGACGAGATGGAAGTGATGGAAGATGACACCTTTGTTGACCTCGGCAGTGGTTAGTCAGCTGTTATTGTAGGATGTCCAGGTTTCAGAAAGAACTGATCCAGTGCTGCTTTTACATAACACATTTTCTACCACAAAAAATACAAATGCCACTGAGTAGAGAAACAGGGAAATGGGCACTGTGTGGTTTATTTCCAGACCTTTGTAATATGTTGTTAATATATGCATTGATATGTTCCATTGGTTGATTTTTGATGAATAATTAATGTTTTAAGAAATATTGGCATTTTGATTTTAAAAGAATAGCTGCGCTTATCTGGACAAAATTTCTTCAACAATAGTTAAATTATTATGATTTGAGATTATCAGTTTACGTGGACGCTATTTAAATTCCTATTCCTTATATTCCTAAAGCACTTAGCCAGAATAAGCCTTTTTTTATATATACACACATTAGATGCCTGCTGTGAACTATTTAATCAGCCTGAAATGCGATGGCAATCGATTATGTACGAAGATCCCTGTAATTAAATTCAGCACTCATCTTACTAAAAACGCAGCAATTATTTGAATTAAATTTAAACTATGGGTGGTTTAGCAGCTAGAGCCTCTCACAAAGGAACAGCTATTGGGTGACAAAGATCATCGCAGCAACTGACAAACAAGTAACAAAAATTTACATTTTGTTTTTGTGTCATCTTTCATCGGATTTAGGTCAAATTTATACACAACTCCAGTTGATTTGGAAAAGGTCCTACAGTGGTTGTTTGCCATGTTTTCGTTCCTCCCAAAAATGTCCACCTAATGATACCCCCATGTGGTGTGAACATGTGCAGAAAGAATATAATTATTCTAGTTCAGGAGAAAAGATAAGATTCTGGCCTTTTCTTGGTTATTTTCATGAGGCATTTTTTGATTTTGATTGGGCTATTATTCCAATTATTAGTGTGTAATATTATGATCCACGTAAACCCAGCACTGAACATGAACCTGTTGTTTCTTATTTGCAGGAGTGGGGCAGGTGGTGCTGCAGGTTGCAGCAGCAACCAACTGTAAACACTACTATGGGGTAGAGAAAGCAGACATTCCAGCTACCTATGCAGAGGTAACTACATAAATATCTCACAGGACCAGAGGGGTATAGTTCCAGAAAGGGAGCCGAGATGGCGAGAGTGTCTGCGTTCAGACAGACAACAAGCGCTCGGTCAAACATCACCGCTTCCTCAGTCACTGTAGTGTTGGCGCAGTGTGGTTGCCACTGCAGACAGCTCTGGCAAACACACAGTAGTCTGGCCAAAAACTGGATTTTTTGGTAAACATTTTATGCTCTCATCATTACCCCGTAGCAACACACCCACACCAGCACGGACTCCTGCACTGCACCAAGGGGCTATTCTTAGTCCAAATGTGTCGTGACTTTAGTTTGCCTAACCAGCTGCAAATCAACTCAAAAGCTGAGTTAGTTATGATAGTAAAAGACAAAGGCATTGAGTCATGCTGGTGAAAGAAACAGGAGATTTTTCGTGAACAATTAATAACTGAAGAGCCTCTTTATCTCACTTTCCTTTCTGGAACTGCCTCTGAAGCACACACATTGTGTACTATTTTTTTTGTATTGTGTTTATTGTCATTTTCTTAGGATATTGATATTCACACTCTGTCTTTTAGACCATGGACAAAGAGTTTAAAAAGTGGATGAAATGGTATGGGAAGAAACATGGGGAGTACACAGTAAGTTGACTCTTAGTGGCATTAATCATAACTTACATTTGAATTTTTAAATATTAGGTGTTCTTCAGATCCATGTGTATTCAGGACTTCTAACCTTACTTTGCTCTGTATCTGTCAGCTGGAGAGGGGTGACTTTCTGTCTGAAGAATGGAAGGAAAGAATTGCCAACACAAGGTGGTAGACCAAGCCTGGCCGCAGTAACAATTTCTATTTATTTCCAGTATATAGAAGGAAACTACTGGATATTGTTATTCAATCAATCACATCGCATATGACTAAAGAAAGGTTTGGTCTTGTAATAAATATTACCGTTATGCAACTTGTTATTTTTATTGCTGTTGACACTGTATTCAGTGTGTAGGTGCAAAGAGCATCATATTTATAATTTATTTTCGAAAGATTTAGAAGAAAGTTAACACGCTTTTTAAACTCTAAATGTCCTCAGAACTGATAAAACAATCCTCACAAAATTTGATTTTCAGGTTGTTGTTTTTTTACTGCCAAGTGTTCTAAAATGTTTCTCTCTCTGTCTGTCTTGCAGTATAATTTTTGTGAATAACTTTGCCTTTGGTCCAGAAGTAGATCACCAGCTGAAGGAGCGCTTTGCTAACATGAAGGAAGGTTAGTATTCTTTAGCTAATCACCAAATAGTTCTTGTGATCAGTAATTTTGGACTATAGCCATTGGCAGCCAAAGTGTTCTGAAAAAAGAGCCGCAGTATATCAACTTTTAAGTCCAGAAATACACACTAAACACTTTTTTTTTTTTTTTTTTAACATGACATCAAATAATCAATAGGGAGTGGTTGGCAACCGTCAATTATAGATTAATATAATTCATTGTAATGATTGCCAAACTGGCCAGCAAGCAGCAGGACGTGGCCTTTGAGGCACCACATTAATGAAATGCAAGGCAGCTTTACAACTCTAAAAGCCACAAAGACATAACTGTAAAAAAGATGCTGGATTCTTTGTGTGTTTTAGGCTTAAAACACAGGTGGATTTTCAAATGAAAAATCTTGCAGATATACTTAAGGTGATGCATCCTGTCAGCCACATGATTTAAGGCTTTTTATGCTTGAAAGTAGCTAAATTTAGGGAGCTATTTTAAGGCACCACAGTAAGCGAATAACATCCACGAGACTGTCACTTCAAGTACTTCTAGTAAATAACAACAGTCAACTTTTCCTACTTAGCACAATAAAATGGGAAGTAGTAGGTTATCTTCCCCTGGTCCTTTAATCTCTACAGTGTGCAATGTCTTTAGTTGTCATACACATTGTAATAAATTGACATGTGTTGCAGAACAGTTGGTTGATAAGCTGCAATAAGTTGAGCCATTTTATGACTGAGCAAATGTTGAGGAATAGGGCTTTTAAATGACAGCTGCTGATAGTCTTCCATTATTATGACAGACGTTTGTATTACATTAATGGCCTTGTGTTGGTTGAACTGGGAGGGACGCTTCTGTTCACAGGAAAAAATATTTATTCAGCTGGTCTCATTGGTGATTAAATAACAAAAGCTGATGATGTCCAGTAGCCACCGTGTCACCTCTTAGCAATTGACTTTTGACTTCACAGCTCAACTACGCCACTTGATTTTCTGTTTTGACAATATGATGAATGTGGCTATAGATTATTGTCTCTAACTGTGGAAGTGATTGTGTTTCGTGTTCTGGAGTCAGCCATAGGAGCGACTGTATGTGTCTGCTGTTACATTTTTTTTATTTATCAGAAGAAAATGTCTTTACTGATGTTGTCTGTTTGTTGTTTTTTTTTTCTTTTATTGCCAGGTGGGAAAATTGTATCTTCCAAACCTTTTGCACCTTTAAATTTTAGAATAAACAGTCGAAACTTGAGCGGTAAGTACCACCATTAGTTAAAAAAAACAAAACAGATTTCAGTGTTTCACACTTTCTTTGATTTATGTCTGACATGCACTTCTGTGTTTTTCCTTTCTGTCCCACAGATATTGGCACAATAATGCGTGTGGTGGAGCTTTCTCCACTCAGGGGCTCTGTGTCCTGGACTGGGAAGCCAGTTTCCTACTACTTGCATACCATAGACCGCACCATAGTAAGTACCGAGGCTCTTATAAATTCAGAGACGAGACTTTCTATTAGAGAGAAGCTTGATGAGCTCTACAAACACATTATACATTAGAGACAAAGTGTATCCTAGAGAGATAAGCTGGCGTAATAACAGCTGTTACTTTCCTAATGAGTAGTCAGTCTCAGGAGTGAGCAATCTGAGGAGGGTTTTAATAAGACATAAGACACTTTATTTGTCATTGTAGTCATGCAGCAACATTTTGTTTGGTAGCTCTCAGTCACCAGCACTCTATGTATTATAGATTAGTAAGGCGCTTGAATAAGGCAGCATACAGTGACAGTACAGTGTGAAAAAAATTATACTGCACAAAATTTAAATATAAAAATGCATAGATTAGAAGGATGGTTTGTATATTACAAGTAATATGCAAGTACCGGGTAAAACACATGCATTAGACAACTGTGATATTTGTCACTGCTAAAAATTAATCCCTGGTAACAGGTAGGAATCCCATTGAGAGCTGGCAGGCTGCCCAGGTTACCACCTGAAGAAGATTCGGCTGCTCTCTCCTCGTCTTTATGATTTCTGGCATTTTTGCGCCCAGTGATGAGTGGTGTAATTTCTTACAATGTTACCACTGTGGAAAATGTGTACTTTTCGCAATATGGAATTGGCTTGTTTAGGTTATGGTAATTGACTAAAGGCAAATCAACCTAAAAGTGACAAACTGTGGAACAACTGATCAAAAGCTGTACATCCTGTCAGGTCTTCTGTTGAAAGTTGCACAAACCACAAACGCTACAGCCAACAGCCATCTGACCACATGCACAAAGGTGTCGTGCAGTCTAGATTAATAATTCAAAACATCACAGAAAGAGAAATGAAACAAACCACTCAGCCATTTTCATGACACTGTATTTGCATTAATTTATAAACTTACAATCTGAATTGATGATGTATTGTTACGTTGATTATAATCCTCAAACGGTTGACAAGGTCCAAATAAACCCTTAAACAACAGGGTCTAAAATCTACAAATTTGTTTTTAGATTTAATGAGGGGGTTATTACTTATTACTTACTTATTTAATGCCACGAGAAAAGACATTTTTATTAAAATTATAAAATGTACATGGTTTTATAAAATTAGATTATATTACTGAAATCTGGTTACAGCCAAAGTGTGTATCTAACATCCACGTTTTCCTTTTCTTTCAGCTTGAAAACTATTTTGCTAGTCTCAAAAATCCTAAACTCAGGGTAAGTCATGTTCTTCCTATTCCTCATTTCATTGACAGTGACACCGTATTCACTTTTTTTTTTTTCTGGGTCAAACAATTAATTGGTTCTTCTCATATCAGGAAGAGCAAGAGGCAGCTAGACGACGTCAGCAGAAGGATATAAAGGACAGTAAAAGCAATAGTACCACGCCCACAAAACCTAAAGAACATCACAAGGTAGGACATTAACAGATGACTCGACTTTATGAATGTGAATCAACCGTAAGTGCATTAGGTTTTGCTATATTGAGGCTTATACACGTAAACACAACGAGGCAAGCTCTCTTTGCTCATTATGTTATATGTATGTGTGTGTTTGTTTATGTGTGTAGCAACAGGACTCGTGTGGTGAGGAGGAGCGTCCTAGCTTGGTGACAGTGGTCAAGCCCACTGCCAAACCGAGAAGAGCTCGACTCCTGTCCAAAGGTCGCAAATTGAACAACAAGAAACGTGGTCGACCCAAGAAAGCCGCACCTGCCACTGAGAAGAAAAACAAGAAGAACCAGAGCGCTTTGGATCTGCTGCACGCCAAGACCCTTTCTGCGGCACCCCCTCAGGGTCAGAGGACACAGACACAAAACAGTTTTGCTTTTTCTGAATGAACCAATCAATCTCAAGCTGCCACTTATTGCAGAAAAAAACGAATGTCCTCTTTACGTGTTCACCGTCTGGCTTAGAAATTGACATAAATATGTTCTTGTGTGTACAGATGCATACCGGCCACCTCAGAGTCCCTTCTACCAGCTACCTCCCAAGGTCCAGCACTATCCCTCTAGTCAACTGCTGTTGAGCCCGACTCCTCCTGGTCTGCAACAACTGCTAGGTGAGCTGGGGAAGACTTGGATTATTATTTTATCGGTCACGCTCCAAGTTCTTGTCAAGCCGGACATATTATATCAGACCTCATACAAATCTGTATCCATGTTGAGAGATGCTGAATCTTCAAATGGGAGATCAGATGCAAAGAGAAAAAGCCTGATCAGAAAACAGCTATTAATTTAATTAGTTTAGTTTGTTTTTAAACACTTAATCAGCCTTATTGTGGTCTGTTAATCTGTTTGGTGTCAAGCTCTATTTCCTCAGCAACACAACTAATAATGTATCCTTTGTGTTTGGTCTCTTGCTTCCCTCTGTGTCCCCAACCTATCTCTTTCTTACAGATAACATCAAAGTTCAATACCTCCAGTTCATGTCCCACATGAAGACTCCTCAGTACCGCTCCAACCTGCAGCAGCTTTTAGAGCAGGAGAAGGTAAAGGCTAATTACAGACTGATTTGCTACTGCTGCAGTTTTTATTGAGCTATTTACTCCCATCTCACACCAACACATATGTGTATTCAAGCACATGTTATCTCCCCCATAAAATAATATTCAGTGATGTAGCTGTCATACTTTTTTGCATTTTTTTGCCCAACCTTTTACCTTGTTGTCTTGTTTACCTTTCTGTCTAGCAAAAACACAGGGACCTGTCAGGCCAGGCGGAGCAGCTCCACTCTGTTTGTCAGTCTCAGAAGGACAAGATCAAAGGTCTCTTTCAGACCAAACTAGACGAGGTGGGTACTGTTTAAGTTATTGCTCTGTAGATCACAACCAAGGATATCACCACAAAACCTTATATTAAAATACAGAAATGTGCATCAACAGTTATTTTGCTTTGAAATAATTTATTAAATTAACTATACACAGAAAACCTAATTTCTTTGCATTTCTAACTGCATCATGTATACTCACAACTAGAACATACCTATAGCTACTTGTAGGACAACCCGAACACCTTATATTCCCTTTTCATTTATACTGTTTGCAGATGAATATATTTTGACACTGTGACTGACTGTGTGTGTGTCTGTGTGTGATGATCAGCTCGGAGTGAAAGCCTTGACTGTAGAGGACCTGCTGCAGGCCCAGAAGGAGATATCGGCCCACAATCGTCAGCTGAAGGAGCAGACGAAGCAGCTTGAGAGAGACATGGCCTTACTGAGAGACCACAGCCTTCTACTGGTGAGACCTCAGGGCTAGTTGTAACCTCCACCCTTTGCTACAGCATCATCTCCACTGGTTCGCATTTGTTGCCATTGCTGCAGTTCTGCATTTGAGTGATGATTGTTGAAGTCCTGGTTCAACTCTAGCGTGTATCACACAGCCGTGCACTGACTAAGCCTTAGCATTAACTTATATTTCACTTTGTTAGAGTCTCAGCCTAGTCAAGGGAGCAAGAACTGATGAAGCCTCTCGGATGAGAGGTGAAACGTCTTCAAGACAAAAACCAAATCCAGTTGCTTTCGATTCAATTTCCTTGAGATAACTATGACCTGGATGAATGAGAATATTCACAAGCACTTTGTTAGAGCATTCTCCAGGCAGACAGATGACAATATGGGTGTATGTTTGCTGTTTTCCAGCTGAAGTCTCGATGTGAGGAGCTGAAGCTGGACTGGGGCTCTTTGTGTCTGGAGAGTTTGTTGAAGGAGAAGCAGGCGCTACGCAGACAAATCTCTGAGAAACAGAGACACTGCTTGGAGCTGCAGGTACAGTATACCTCCTCAGTTTGTACCAGTCATTTCCAAATGTTTGGATGCATCTCTCTTCCACTTCATGTGCACTCCTCCATACTTGCTGTGTTCTCTGACCTCCTGTTCCAACCTGACGCCCCCTTTCATCCTACTGGCTCTTCAGAGATATTCAAAGTTGTGTTGTCACCTAAACTATGAATAAAATGTAGCTTTCAGGTTGATAAATTGCTGTTACAAACATGTTTTCCTAGACATTTCAGCTGAGTTGTAAAGTGGCTGTTTCCTGGTGTAATGGCTCCCCCTGGTGTGTGTTTGTAGATCAGCATTGTGGAGCTGGAGAAAAGTCAAAGGCAGCAGGAGCTGCTTCAGCTCAAGTCCTACAGCCCCTGTGAGGGCTCTCCATACAGAAAGAGTCTGGAATCGCGCTCTTCCACTGACATGGACTCCTCTAAGCTTGGCCTGTCCTCAGCCCCAGCCCTCAATGGTGTCAGCCCAGAGCTGTCTATCAACGGCACCAGCTCACCATGTTTCGACCGTGCCAACACCAAGGGGGAGCTTCTTTCTCGCTATCTGCCCATCTCTCCGGACCATGAGATTGTTCCCGCCAATTCTGATGCCCGGCAGAGGCAGCAGAGTTCATCCTACGCTCTTCCTGACTACACACGCTTCTCACCTGCCAAGATTGCCTTGCGGAGGCATCTTAACCAGGACCCCAATGCCTTTGCTCACTTGAGAGGTCCAGGGCTGGCCGCACACAGGTCAGCTGACACTCAAATAATTCCCCAAAAGTTCCCCATGTTCCTCCCTAAGGCATCAGACAACCAGCTAGCTGCAGCTTAATATGCCTGTTTGTTGTTTGTGTTTGCTTTTTAGGGAATTGGGTGGTGTTAACTCTTCGCTTGGAGTCAAACAGAACTGCCCCTCTCCCAATGCATCAGATGCCCTGAAAAGTTCAGAGAGGGTAAATGTTTATTTTTCTTCCCTGATCCTTCTAAAAGCATACAGTTTCCTACCTTCTTCAAAGTATTTAGGTCTCACACCTTTAACACGCTCTCTCTTATAGGGTGGTAAGGAGCGGAGCCCATCTGTTCAAGGTGACAACAGCATCACAAGCCTTCCAATAAGTATCCCTCTGAGTACTGTCCACCCAAGTAAACTACCAGTCAGCATCCCTCTGGCCAGCGTGGTGCTGCCCAGTCGTGCAGAGAGACTGGTGTGTATGTTCATGACAGTACCTACTTTACAGTTCAACAGTTTACAGATTAGTGTGTAAACTGGGAGACGCTCAGAATTGTGTTGGATCATTACAGATTTAAAAATGATATATTTTGTAATTTTTTTATATTGTTTCTTTGGATTACATTTTGATATATTCTCTGTGTTCATTATTTTAGAGAAGTACTCCGAGTCCTGTGTCTCAGGCAGGTCAGAGCAATGGTAAGGTTTCATTAACTTTCTTCAAATATTTTATTTACTATTGTCAAGCCAGAGTGATTGTTGGCTTATTTATGTCTGATAAAGTGTTTTTGACAACCCTCATTCCAAAAGAGCTTGGACATTGTGGTTGTTTTCACTTTGCATGTTGCATGTCAAATTTATAATGAGTGTATATTTCCAAAAAGCAGTAGTTTTTCTAGTTTGAACCTTAAAGGTGCACTATGCAGTTTTGGGGAAGAAATTTTAATCAGAAGAGAAAGATCTTCACTGACTGAAGCCTAAACAAGCTTAATAAACAAACTCCAATTGTTTTCATTACTGTATAAACTGATAAAACAAACTGACCTTAAAGTTGCATTTTGAAACATCTGGACATATTTAAATCTAAAACATTCAAAAAAAGAAATTAAACCTATCAACAGAGTGTTAGGAAGTAGCAGTTCTGGCGTTATGTCCAGGATGCCTATGTACTGTATTGCAGAGATACCCACTGCTAAGCAGCCAGGGACGGGCCGTGCCTTTTGTAATAAGTCTTCCTGGCATTGAGTAACTGTAGCCTCTAGTGTGCCGCCGGAGAAGATGAAGAAGTCAAGCCGGTCGGAGGACACTACCTCAGAGACATTAACAGCCTCAGTTAGTTAGTCAGTAAACACAATGAAAAACAACTTTTATCGTCAACACAAACAAAAGCTCCTAAAAAGAAACCACGTCCGGGGCAGAGAAAAAAAGCAGTCACAAGAAGCTAAACAGGAGTACATTTTGTCCGGGCTTTCCAGCGCTGGAGACAGCTGTGGGAGTAAAAAGATGAACTCACAAGGTTTCTTTAGACCGGTAAGTAACATCTTACGTTGGCTGTTTACCGAAACATATCTTTCGTGTAACTAATGACAACACTAAGCGTAACAGTTAGCCTTATGTGACTGTTTCATGTAACTGGGGTGTTGCTAATGCTGAGCTAAGTCAGCTAAAATGTAAAAGCATGTAAAGGTCATAAGATAGCAGTATTATTTTTACCGGGCAGTGGAGGTCCAGCAGTTTGGTCAAGTTTTGCGTATTCTCGCACTGCTGTGACATATTAATTGTCTCTATTTATAGCAGATGTACATTTCAGTTGTATGGATACACTTGTAGACAGACTGAAAAAATGTTGTTCAGTGTATCATATTCTAACCACTTGACATTATTGTTTTGAGATGAGGCAAGATTTGAGGTTGTGTAACGTCGCTGTACATTTTTGAGGACATTACAGGTTTATTACTCATGTCCAACTGTAGCAACGGCTGGTTAGAAACTGTGTACAGTTAGTAAATCATGAAATTCTTGCTGCAGGTATGAACAAGGAGCAGTTCTGGCTTTTACCCCCCTGAAGAAACGACCAGGCCTGCAGAGCCTGAAGATCCTGCTGTAGCAAGCATTGGACCAAGTGAAAGTGACAAGTAAGTCTAAAATGGCTGAAGATCTCACTGGTACTTTTTAAACCATGTGCCCTGTGAAGACCATGTGACTGTCTGATGAACAAGTTTTTCTCTGCAGTCCATATTTCTACTATTTGACGATATAAAATCGTTAGTTTCGTATACAACTGTTCCTTACTTTCTTCCAAAAAAGAAGGCCTTACAAAAAACATACAAAACACTACAGTGTTCACACTATATATATCTTAGCCTGATCACATCACTGTTCACACTGTTTAATAAACACAGTGTTAACATGTATTAATAAAAACAATGTGTCTGAACCAAACTGATTTTTCTGCCACAACTTTGTCTTTTTAGGAGCAGATTTCCAGTCCAGCCACCTCCCGCGATGAATTACCACCCTGCCCTATATTCTCATCTGCAGTTGCTCTTTTTTTTCTTTAAAAAAGGAGAAGCATTTTAGTGTCCACTATTGCACTGATAATTTTGTACATTTTGTTTTTGTTTGTAATAAATGGCACAACATGAAAGACGTTTTGTGTTGAGAATAACTAAATTAAACATTCCAACTTGCTTGAAAGGCTTTTTGTGCCAGCTTTACTCAAATGTGCTTTACAGTGGTTGTTCAGTATGCCTGCTTACACAGATTTGTGTTTGTTACACAACTAGAATTAGTTGTTCTCAGAAGTCAGTATTAATGTAAATCTCCAAAAGTTTTATTTAGCAATTATTGTGTATAAAAAGAGTTGAACAGTAAAAGTTGGGCAATGGTTACTGTATGGGTAAATTAAAACATCCATAGTAATAAATATTTTGGTCCTTACTATTTGAACAACTTGCAAAATTAAATATAGAAAATAAATAACAAAAGGGGTTTGAACTATACATTGAGAAGTGGGGAAATACTGCCCCCTATTCATTTGCAGCCGGTGGCTGGAAATTACAAATAGGACAACACAAGGTCATATGGTTTTACTTTGTTTATATTTAGTGGACCCTGCCACCTTTTGTAGCTTCAAAGAGTACCTTCTTTTCCTCTGAGGACAGCTTGTTTATTCAGTTAACGAAAAAATAAAGTGAGTTTGTAGTAATAAAGTGTAATTACCTCATTGATATTGTAAATATTTCAGAGTTTTAATTTCTTCTCCAAAAGTACATATTGCCCCTTTAATATCTTGTTTTTGCACTGCAATGTTTTGAAAATTTTTGCATTCTGTTTTTATTTACATTTTTATAAAGTGCCCCAACTTTCTTGGAGTTGGGGTGATATAAATGATAGTTGTTATATATATGATATCTGGCTGTCCATCCCTCTTGTAAATCCTTAACCATTAACTGTTCGGTCTCTGTTTAGGATATTCAGGGCTAATTAATGGAGGTCCCCATCCTGAGGACCACAATGGTGCTTCTTCATCACCTCCTCCACACAACAACAATCTTCTGACAGGACC
This sequence comes from Lagodon rhomboides, assembly GCA_039737535.1. NCBI lineage: Eukaryota > Metazoa > Chordata > Actinopteri > Spariformes > Sparidae > Lagodon > Lagodon rhomboides. The sequence goes on along the minus strand of CM077789.1, from coordinate 11,813,019 downwards.
AATGGGCCGTGGAAGTTCCATCCAGAGCCCCCCACTCAGCACTGGAGGGGTGCTCCAGTATGCAGACGGACCCCCGAGGATCCTTCCAGAAGATGGACAGGATCACCAGGGAGGTGACTCCGACACGGAGCCACAGGACAGTGAACTGCGGAGGAGAATCTTCTTCTCTCCTTCCTCCTCTTCATCCTCGTCTTCCTCTTCATCAGGCAGTGGAGGCAGCATGGCCGGAGGAGCACGCCTCCACCATCACACTGGCAACTCAGCCAAGCAGGGATACCACAGTAACCATGGAAACCACCACCACCAGTCCCCCGGCACACAGCACACTCACCCACCCACACATACGTCATCATCGCACTCCTCTCACAGCCTCGGCTCGCAGGAGGGACGTAAACGGGGGAGAAGGAAGCGTAGCTCAGCGATGGCTGTCACGGCCAGCGGATCCCCAAAGAGGAGGTCATTCCCTGGACTCAGCTCCAACAACCACTCCTCAGGATCGCCACTCAACATTAACTCCATGGTTAGTCACCAAAAACATTGAGAAAACATTGACTGATATATTAGAGTGATTTTTAAGGGGCCATTTTGTAAGATATTGGTTTGATTTAGACACATTTCTGATGTCCAATGAGTTTAGTTTGTCAACAAAGCATCTGTGGCGCATTTACACCCAGATTCCTCTGTGGATAAATGCACTGAGATTACGTTATCACATTATTCAAGACCTGTTTGTGTTGCCAGTGACCATTGGGGTGTAATCTGCATGTCCTTTGTCCCAACAGGTGAACAACATCAATCAGCCTCTGGAGATCTCTGCCATCTCCTCCCCAGAACAATCAAGCCGCAGCCCCAATGGGCCTGACCTCGACCAGCCTCCCATCTTGAAGAGAGAGCGCCCCCTGGAGCTCAATGGCACAGGTCGTTACTCCTCAGCCCCCAGCTCTGATGACGAGGACTCTGGATACCCTGCTGACAGCTCCAGTTCACGGTGAATTAGTGATTGTAATGTGTTCAGATAAGAGTCACACCAGTGTACCTGCTGAGCTGCTGTTTTTGCAAGGCCTCTAGGCTTTCTACCTTTTTGATTGTCTCAGCTCTGTTTGGACTTTGCTCACATTTTTTTGGCATGTATGGTTTGCGTTTGTTTAGATTATCGGTCTTTTTCTTTAGAATTGAAAGAAAAATTGCCACTATATCCTTGGACGGACCTGGTAGACTGGGGGATGGTGAAAGAGGTAAAAAAAAAAAAGAAAGAAACCATTACTTCTTATAATAGAAGCTCATTCTTGCACTCTCTGCTACTTGATGCCAGCCTGTGTTACTTTTTTCTCCACTAGGCAGGAAATCTGGTAGCAGCAGTGGTAACAGCACAGGCAGTGAGGCATCCTCTTCGTCCTCCTTGTCCTCTACCAGCAAGTGGAAATCCACCTTTTCACCCATTTCTGACCCCAAGCAACCCAACTCCGACCTAAGGCAGGGGGGCTCTCCGTTCGGCATGGGGGGATCGAGCCGGGGCACGGACTCAGACTCTGACCACAAACAGCAGCATCAGCAGGCGAGGAAAGGGAGTGACGGAGAATCGTCCAGCTACATGACCGCCAACCCCTTCCTCAGCCAGGAGGCAGGGACCCGGGGTGGAGGTGGCAGTGCCCAGGGAGGCAGCGGTTCCGACCAACGGCAGGCCCTCCAGAAGCAGAAGGCCCCCCGCGACTGGGAGCTGAAGACGAGCAGCAGCCTGGCTAGTCAGAACCTCTTCATATCTGCTGCCGCCAACAACGGAGGGGGCATACTGAGCGGGAAGGTGGGAGGAGGTCCTGTAGCAGTTTCCTCAACCACAGGATCTGTGGGACAGTATCTTGGGTCTCAGTTCCCACTTGGAGGGGCCTCAGTCTTACAGTCATTGTTTGGGGCCCAGACAGGTGGATCCACGGTGAGTGGGACCCCGCGGCTCGTCAACGGACACTCTGCCCTGGGAAGCTTCTCCACTGCTGGGCTGGCAGGGGGAGCAGCTGGAGGTGAGCATCACTTATAGCAAATTGGTAGTGTAATGGAGGATGAACAGACTAGAGTGAGGTTGTAGTATTAGCCTGGGGTTATCTTTATAAAGAACAGGGAATGGGCCTGCTAATAGAGCCAGGTAAGTGGATGTCCAAAGCCGCTGTCGTTCTGTCTGCCTCGCTGACAGTTTGACTGACTGTGTGCTGCCTCGCTTTGACTGGCTGCTTGAGTGCTGCAGTTGGAAACACCCTTGGAAAATGTTGCATTTTAGCCTCAGAAAAAATCTGAACCAATGAATTGAAATCTTGAAATCTGTGATTGACCGTTAATTAATAACATGTTTTATCTGACTTTGACATTACGTCATTTTCTGTGGGTGTATCTGTTTGAGATGTATGTCAGAGTCATTTCACTTGTAAGCAAAAATCAACCCAGAAATGAACTCTGCTGTAATAAGAGCTGTTTCGGTGCAATTCTGCATTGGCTGAACTGATTTGGCTCCAGTCACAGTGGAATGACTCTGTTTGCTTTCTGTGTGCTTGTCGAAGACTTGCTTGGCGCTATGCACAACCTGGCTCAGTCCTTGCTTCTCTCTTTGTCCCCCTCCTTCTGGCTCTCTTCGCACTTGTATCCACTCTCTCGCCCTCCCCTCCTTCCCCCCATTTCTGCTGTGTGATTTGCAGGTATATTTCACCACGTGGTTCCCACAGTGTCCTCCCATCAGTTTGGGGCGACGCTGCCCAACTCTGGAGGCCTCAGCTCTCTGCTCAGTCTCTCCTCCTCTTCCTCTACCTCCTCCCAAACCCAGCAGCACATCACCACCCAACCAGCCTCCACGCGCCTGGCCTCCGTGTCCTCACCTCTCCCCCTCTCCCTGTCCCAGGCTCAGCACAGCCGCATCCAGTCAGTCCTTCATAGCCCTTCTCCTCCCACGCTTTCCCTGCCCCCTCTTCCACCCCTACACAGCGCCTCCTCCTCCTCCTCCTCCTCCACACCCACGCACTCTGACGCCCCGCCATCCTCTCGATCAGACTCCCTTCACTCGTCCCGTCTCTCCCACTCCTCTCTCCACCACCAGAGAGCACAGTCATCTCTCTCTCACTCCATTTCCTCCTCCACCTCTGCCTCATCTGCTTCTGTCTCTGCTGCTGCTGCAACTGCTTCCCTCTCCTCCTCTCTGTCAACCTCCTCCTTGTCTCGTCCATTCGCAGTGCACTATTCCCCTCGGCTGCCCCCTCCACCACCAGCCAGTAGCTCAGGTGGTGGCGGGAGCATGTGGAGGACTCAGGGCATGCATGGTACCTACACAACCTCCCAGCTCCCTGGCTCCCGACCTAGATAGGGTTTGGAGGTGAGGGGAAGGGGGGGAGGATGGAGAGGGGAAGGGCGAATGGCAATCAGAGGGAGAGAATGAGAGAGAGAGAGACTGGTAGGGAGTGAGAGAGACAGGATACCTGTTTTCCTGTGCTCCCTCAAGCTGTTGTTCTGATTGAACAAGGTAAGTTGATTCTTAGACACTGCAAAAATCTCAAAGTTATCTCAGTACACTTAATATAAGACACAATCACAGAACCAGTAATATGGACTTATTGTAGACAATGCATCTTTAAAATCTTTTCAAGTGAGGGAGTCTTAAAAACATCTTGTTTTGATTTGTATCTCAGATGAAAGAAGCCGTTTTGACATTTCATTAGGTTTATAAAGCCGCTGTGTTATTTGTAAAAGATGGACCATCTTGTTTCAAGAAAAAGACTTGTGTTTAAGAAATTAAATCTGATTTATTGGAAAACCTCAGCATCAGCAGTTATTGCCAAACTCATACATCAGAAAAAGAGTGCATTACATTCTATATAGACTCAAGTATTCCTATTAAGGAAGTGAAATCACTGGAATGTACAGGCTTTTAAATTGGGTCAAATATCAATATGGCCCAAAATTATACCCATGCCAAATACTAGCCAATAATGCAAATGTACCAATATCGAGCCGATAAATGATTGTTCATCTCTACTTGATAAAGATGAACAATAACAAGATAGGTTAAATGCACTTTTGAGGCGCCCAGGTGACAAACTTTCTAGAGCATGCTCCCTGTGTACAAAGGCTGTGTTCTACCACAGCGGCCAAGGTCTGATTACAACATGGTGCCATTTGTGCCAGTCAGCCGGATAAAGGAGGGTTAACTGGTGATCCATTTCTATTATAGACCCAATGATTGAATAAACTCATGTGTTGTCCTGTGTTGTTGTTATTTGCAACTCTGAGGAAAAAAATAAACGATCCAGTTGTCTTTCGTGCTGCAGCGCCAACAATCATACCACTTGGACACGCGAGGCGGGAGTGACATTTTCTCCAGTGAATTTAAAGTATTAAAACCATGCTGGATGAGAAGTGACAGGATGTACAATAATACTGACTCACTCATGGTGTCTCTCTGTCTGTTTTGGTTTTGCAGGTAATTGATGAAAACTACCTCAACATTAAATAAACTATGCAAATGTCCAGGTGTGGACCAAGGCACTCTCCTCACTCAGTGGTGCTTCAAAACGTCTGCACTACCCAACCGCCTCCAAGACCGGCTTCTGTACTGGGATCTCTGACACACACACACAAACACACATATACACGCACACACTAACCACCACTATGGTCCCCTTGAGCAGAATTCAGAGCTACTGGTTTATGTGTGGAGTGTTATGAATTTGAAATCACTGATTGGACTGAAATTTAAGGTGCTCAGTATTATGACAGTGTGTCATCGTTTTGTTTCAGTCACTGTAGGAGACCAACACATTCTTTGTGACATTTAACAACAGATCGATCGAAGCACACAGTCTACCTTTTTCAGCTGAATGTTATCAGGAGTCGCGTTCCCTCCAAACTCGCACCTCATTTGGGTGCAAACACACACACAGACCAGTCCACTGAACTCTGCTCAGATATCATGCAGTGTGCCTCTCTGCATGCGTGCTCTCTTATCTGTTTTCTTCCTTTCAGTGAAATTCAATATTTGTTGCAACATCATAGAAACAAGATGAGGAACCTTTGGTCTAGCTTCACACTGGAATAGTAAAGATAGAGTTACTCATGTAGCAGAAGATGTACAAGTCCTGGCTGGTTTGTTGACACCCCTTAAACTTTGGTTGTGGTGATGATTTGCGATATTTTCAGTGTCCCTTTTACTCAAAAGCAAAAATTGTAAAAAAAAAAATGCTGTTCTGGCTGCCCTCTTGGCGCACAAAACTAATATTTCCTTTCATTGCTACTAACTGGAGCAAAAACCAGTGAAGATTGATTCTGAGTGATTAAAATAATCCTTCAGATGTCGTTCAGTGTTTCTCTTCTAATATCCGATATCTAACATATCAATGAAAAGTATGTTTGTTTATTTAAAAAATGAGCTTTTTGGTATTTTGTGACAGCAATCAGGCATATTTAACATCCTCTAAAGGAATGAACTGAAGAAAGAAGAATATGGGAGTGTATGTTTTGAAGTCGGAACACACAAAAATGCTAAATCAAGGGGTGCCAATAATGCTGAGCAGAGCTGAGTACATTTTCATTGTTTTTTTTATTAGGAAAAAGACCCCATGAAATACATGTAATGAGATGAAATGGTGCTCTTTGTGGACATTGTCATTCGCTCTCTAGTAGAGACCAAGTGTTGTCAGAGAGTTGTGGCGACACTGTTTAGTGCTTTAGTGAAGCTGAATCCAGGTGTACAAGAAATCAGACTCAACTAATTTCTGTATTTATTAACATTTTCTTCTTCATTCAAATTGGGTTAAGCACACTACCACATTGGACCGCAGCAGGAATACTCTTAGAGCAGGAATTTTTAACTCTTTTTAAGCTAAGTCATATTTATCTCTGCTGTTGGGACGCGCAGGTTTGAGCAAATGTTTAGGACTCACTCATGTTTTTTGGAAGTATAGAACAAAAACGACACACACTCATGCATGCAAAATCCTCACACACTGAGAAAAAAACAATTAAACATGACCACAACAAACTACTGGACTCTCTTCACACCTTTTTGTTTGCTTTTTTTAATTTTTTATTGTGTAATTTGTTTTTTTGTAAAGAATGTTTGTACTGTGAATGTGATTCATTCTGTATAGTTGTGTATAATTTAGATTATTATATTTATGCTGTCAGTCTCTCCATTTGCCTTTGTATTTGTTTTTCTTTTTTTTTTATTATCCTGAAATGTGTTGACATTGTAGAATGCAACAGTGTGTGTACTTGACTCACAGTCTGAAAACAATGGTGCTACATTTGGACTGTACCTGATCTTATTTATTCTGTAGTGAAAACATCAAAAACAAATCCAATACTTGGTGCTGTACACAGGGACATTTGTAAAGCTTTTTCTCAGCATTTCCTTTCTCATATTTAATGTGCTATTGTCTGGTTCTTTGAATGCCTGGTATACAACTGTAGGCGCCACCTTTTAGATAAATTGACTCTGCAGCCGCCGGCTCAGAGTAAACAGGTATGAGGACCTCTCACGCCACAGTTTGAAACGTAGGTCAGCCCGCTTTGCTCTCAGAAGCGAGCTGCTTATCTTTTCGTGAACAAGACACACTGTTTTTGTACATAACTTCCTTTTGATTCTCCTCGTTTGTCTCTCCATAAACAGAAAGGTATATAAGAAATGTATCTATATACAGTCTATATATATATATATATGAGTCTATATATAAGTGAGTAGGGGTGTTTTGGTGCTGCATTTTGACTTTAAACTCGACCTGTTAAACAGGAGGCTTGAAGCCAAGGAGAGTGAAGCGTCTCCACGCAGATGGTGCCTAACAACATGGTGACACAACAGCCCCTGAATCCTTGTGATACACACACACACACACACACCACAGAACTAGAAACACAAACAAAGGTGCTGTGCCTTGAACACAACTAGACTCCAGCACTAGAACTGTCTTTACTTTTCATGTTTTACGTTTCTTTTGTATTTCTGTTTTGTTTACCAACCCAGATTCTGCAAGAAAAGAAAGGTGCTTCTGTTTCTCAAACAATCCAGATCTTACAGACTAAATCTTACCTGGTGCATACGAAACTAGGTGTCAGCCTCCTTTACACGCACTGTCTGACTTTAGATGTCTTACTGTCGAGGCCCTTACCTTGTAATGTGAGCATGTTGTGTAACTGCAAAGACATGCTGATGTAAAACACTTGTGTTAGGGTGTATGTGTGCATCACTCGGAGCAGCCGAGCGTCCTTTTTCTCTGATAGAATACAGTTAAGCTCAGTTTGCGCGTGTGTGTGTGAGTGTGTGATTTATTTTTTTTAACTTGCCAGTGCATATCTAAGGGAAGATTAGATTAATAAGGAAAGCTTTATTTTAAAACTCCTGTCCTGTGCACTCACTCACCTACGAGTGTTCAAGTGAAAAGAAGAAAAGTCCTTTTAGAAGATGATTAGAGACTATAGTCCATTTGTTACCAGCACTGAGAGGTCTTTTGTAATTATTGTTGATGCTGTTTTGATTTTCTTATTCTCGGTGTTTGATACAATTGCAGTTACATGTTATGCTTTTAATTGTGTCTTCAGATTCCTGTCAGTTTTTAATACTACTAGTCAGACAGACAGCACGGTGCTCTCCTTCACTTAAAACAAGGAAATTGCAGCTATTGATAAATACTACTCTTTTCCTGTTGTGCTGCAGGGTTTAATGGTTTAATAATTTTCAACACAAGCTTGCCTGGCGGCTTTCTTACGGTCCGGTCTAACCTATGGAAGTTTCTCTAACCCGGAGGGGCGGCGCGGTGTGTGCGCACGTGAGAACAGTTTGGCCGGAGATTCAGTTCATTACAGATTTCAACCAGTTTTTGTAGCTACTAGTACAATCAGTCGAAGGGTTGAGGTGCTGTTATTCAAGTCCTTTGGTGCATGAGCTTGATTTGAATTAAAGCTTTTATGCAGTTCTCCAGCATGCTCCATCCTGGTACATTGTTGATCTGCGAGAGCTTTGCAGTCGAGGCTGTTTACTCTAAATCCTGCCAAAGGTCTTCTCTCAGGAACTTCCCAGATTGCTTGAAATCATGTAATGAAGTAAACAGTTTTCTTTTACTAAACTACTGCATGTCACAAACGTATTCAACATTTTTGCGGCATGGTGAAGTCCCTCTCTAACCCAACTCAGGACCAGGGCAAACCCCCTCAGCGAGTGTATTTCAAGGTAAAATCAGCCAGCTGTCTCATCAGATCTCCTCAGGCCCCGTTCTCACTGTCGCACACATCGAGCCTCTCCGGTGAAATCCAGCTTTATAAAGCTTTATGAGTCGGTCTGATCTCGAGAAGCTGTGAAATGGCTAAGACTTTCAGCATCTTCCTCATCTCACAAATGCCTCTGTCTAGATTCGTGTTTCTTAAAAGGAGGTTCACTGTCCTTTGTGTGGATTCCATGTTATCTGGGGGGGTGAACTGACTCTGGACTCATGTGACCTACAGTCTGTGTACAGTGATCTCTGATCGGTGCAGCCAGGGCAGGTTTGAGGTGCAATAACGGCAAACCTACTTTCCAAAAGGCCCTGGGGTTTTCATGATAAAATTGTTACTGTTTCGGTGTTGGTGCTTTTATCCTAAGATGTTATAATGAAACAAAATGGAATTAATGTTTTTTTTTCTGCGTTTTATGATTATTAATAAAAATGTTTCATATAATATTTGAATTAATTTTGTTGTGTGTAGTGGCGTTTATGTCTGATTCCACTTCCTACAGGGACAACGTGTAGATGTTGGAACGTAACTAAGTACTCAGTAAGGCAAGGCAAGTTTATTTGAATAGCACAATTCAGACACGAGGCAACTCAAAAGTGCTTTACAGGATCATAAAAATAACATTAAAAGACATCAAAAAATTGCATACAAAAACATAGTAAGAATATGTCAAGAAACAAAACATTAAAACAAGTCAAGAGAAAGGGAAGTAGGCTAGAATAGAAAAGGTTTAATAGACACAAGACTAGAAAATAAAAATCACAGTGCAGTTAAAAGCTTTAAAATTGCTTCAATGAAAAGCAGTGGCAAACAGAAAGGTCTTCAGTCTTGCTTTAAAAGAGGTGAGAGTTGGAGCAGACCTGCAGGTTACAGGGAGTTTGTTCCAGATATGTGGCGCATAATAACTGAACGCTGCTTCTCCATGTTTAGATTGTGACTCTAGGGACTAAAAGCAGGCCTGTACCTGAAGACCTCAGAGGTCTGGATGGTTCATAACTTGGCAGCAGATCAGAAATATATTTTGGCCCGAAACTGTTCAGTGCTTTATAAACCAATAGCAGGATTTTGAAAGCGCTTCTTTGACAAACAGGAAGCCAGTGTAAAGATCTAGGAACCGGAGTGATGATCTACTTTTTTGGTTCTTGTAAGGACTCGAGCAGCAGCGTTCTGAATCAGCTGCGGCTGTCTGATGGATTTTTTAGAGAGTTCTGTAAAGAAACTGTTACTGTAGTCAAGTCTGCCAAAGATAAATGCATGGACAAGTTTTTCCAAATCCTTTTGAGACATAAGTCCTTTTATCCTGGATATATTGTTAAGGTGATAGTAGGCTGACTTTGTAATTATCTTTGTGAGGCTGCTGAAATTCAGGTCTGAGTCCATGATTACAGCAAGGTTTCTGGCTTGGTTTGTAGTTTTCAACATTACAGATTGAAGCTGAGCAGATACTTTTAGTCATTCTTCCTTGGCTCCAAAAACAATTTCAGTCTTATCTTTGTTTAACTGAAGAAAACTATGCCACATCCAATCATCGATTTGTTCAATGCATCTACTCAGCGTTTGTATGGGATTATTGTCCCCTGGTGATATGGTTATATACATTTGTGTGTCATCTGCATAACTATGGTAACATATCTATTGTTTTCCATTATCTAAGCTAAAGGAAGCATGTAAATGTTGAATAGCAGGGGCCCCAGAATGGAGCCCTGGGGTACTCCGCTTGTCTTTAATCATCCGCTCAGAGCCTCAGAGATATAATGTAAACCAATTTAGTGCTGTACCAGAGAGTCCCACCCAGTTTTCCAGTCGGTCCAGTAGTATATTATGTTCGGCCGTGTCAAACACAGCACTGAGATCCAGTAATACCAAGACTGAAATTTTTCCACTGTCTGTGTTTAAATGAATGTCACTGAGGACCTTGACGAGAGCGGTCTCAGTGCTGTGATGTGGGCGAAATCCTAATTGGAAAATATCAAAACAGCCATTTATTATTAATAAATTGTTCAGCTGTTGACTGATTACTGATCTAGATCTAGATTGTTTAGATTTTTCTGCCTCAGGAGTGGTTTAATGACTGCAGTCTTCATGGCTTGGGGGAAGACACCTGAGAGAAGAGACATGTTGACAATCTGTAGCAGATCTGGAGTCTGAAACTTTTTTAAAGAACCCTGAAGGTAAAATATCAAGGCAGCAGGAGGAAGATCTCAAATGTTGTATTATGTGTTGCAGGTTTTTGTCATTGATTGGATCAAATTGTGTCATGGTATGAGAGTTGGTTTTAGGTGGACACATGGGCAGACTGCTTGTCTAATTTTCAGAATTTTGGCAGTGAAGAAGGATGCAAATTGATTACAGGCCCTGGTGGACAGATGTTCAGAGGCTACTGGCACAGGAGGGTTTGTTAGCCTGTTAACAGTAACAAACAAGGCACGGACATTGTTATTGTTTTTAGTGATAATGTCTGAGAAGAAGGAATGCCTTCACTTTTTCAGTTCTAAATTAAAAATGTAAAGTCTCTCTTTATAAATGTCAAAATTTTTATTTAAGGTTTTTTTTTTTCACCACCTGCGCTCAGCTTTTCGACATTCCTTTTTGTCCATTTTGACCAGCGTGGCATTTCTCCAAGGAGATTTTTCTTACCAGAGACCAGCTTTACTTTAGTGGGTGCAATGGCATCGATAACATTTGTAATTTTAGAACTGAAGTGATGTACAAGGTCATCGACAGAGAACCTGGAGAGGGTGGGTGTGGGAGAGAAAGCCTCAATGAATATGTCACAGGTGTTTTTCAGTGATGTTGCGCTTTGAGACGACCTCAGTTTGAACATTTGTGTACACAGATATATCGCTCTCAAAGAAAACAGAGTAATGATCAGAGAGAGCAACATCAGATACCAGAACCTTGGAAATGTTCAGACCCTCGGAGATAAACAAGTCTAGGATGTGGCCCCTGTTGTGTGTGGGCTGTGTCACATGCTGAGTGAGTCCAAAGTTATCAAGGACACAACACAGCTCTTTAGTCCATCTGTCTTCAAGTTTGTCGACATGGATGTTAAAGCCACCAACAATTAACACACACTCAAAGTCGGTGCAGATAAGAGAGAGTAACTCAACAAGGTCGTCAAAGAAATCTGTACAGTATTTAGGTGGCCTGTAGATGTTATTCTAATGTTATTATTTTTGTTATTTTTTTCTTTTTTAAATATATATATAATTATTCCATACACGTTACTTTATATATTTTTTATATCGTCATTTATTCATTCTATCCGTATATTTTTGTTTACGCTTTTCTGTTGCGTTTCCTTGACCTGGTAAATGTGTTTTGCTTTTTTCTGTTGCTTTTGCTCCGCGACAAAATTACTATATTTCTCTCAACATCAAGCCACAATAGTTCTTATCAACATTTGAAGACACTGAAGCGGTCTAAATAGTCCAACACAGAGGCCGCAGTATCTACACTACTAAATACAGATTCTTTCAATGTTCCACCTCTGAGTGGATAAATATATAGACTAACTCCAGATTACTACAGATTTAAAATGCTGCTCCACATGAGCCCTGATTACCACGGCATAAACATACAGAAACAACCTCACGTTGCTGTCTGTGAGAAACGGAGATGAAGTGGTACCTGCAAAGGGAATTTCCTAGAAACACTGCTGCTGTTGATAACATGTTGGAGCCATTAGATCATTTCTTGTCATTCCTGAGGATTTGTGGTGTACAACTTTGAGCCTTGGCCTTATCTCTTGGGATACATGGCTGCTAAACCGCCCCGAGACCTTGACTGTGCGCAGAAAAAGCCTGCAGCTGTGCGGGAGGGACGGCTCTTTGAAAGGAATCAGTTCGGTTCATGCGATCTGTTACTTGTTACTGTGCACTGTTGCCTCCCTTCTGGCATTAATGAGAACAGATATATTGTACACATTCATAGGATATCTGCTCTGAAGGGTATTGTTTCATCCAGACACTGGAAACAAAAAGGTTAATGAGTGATAATAAGTACAAGTAAATGCTGCTTGAGGTGATTGTGTCTTATAAATGTAATGACATATTTCTGACAAGAAATTAACACATATACTTGGTCAAATTATGAGCTTAATATTATTTTTTTCCCACCATGAACTGACAGACCAGCTGCTTCTCTCCTGGTTTGATGGTCAACATAAATCATCAGATCTTTTAAGGACTCAGTGTGATCAACGATGAACTGGCAGGAATGAACGAGAATATTTGCCATGAATAGTTAATCTGTTGTCTTAATTCACACGACCCTGTCAATCACATCTGACTCATCACTGTGAGAGCTTTATATTACATGAACAATATGCTTATTCACTCTTTTTCCAAGAGTTAGCTGAGGAGGCCGATGCCACTCTAATATCTGTCCATTAAAGGAGACATATCATGCTCATTTTCGATAACTCCTTGGACAGGTTTACATGCTTTAACGCTCAAACACAGGTCAGATTTCTCATACTGTCCACCTCTCTTCTTCCCCCTCTGTCTGAAACGCTGTTTTAGCTCCTGTCTCTTTAAGGCTCCTCCTCGTGAGTATCAGGTCTGCTCTGACTGGCCAGCTCACACACGCCTGAGACATCACCGCTAACAACAACACAGCAGCTGTGCTAAATAGATGTTTCTGTGCAGGGACTAGCCCCTACACATAAATTATGCATGTGTTTGCCACAGTGATGTAGCGTGATGAGGCGTTTAAGGAGCAGTGTTTTCTGTGAGTGAGAGGCGCGGAAACAGCTAGCCTGGCTCAGTCCGAAGGTAACAAAATCAGCTTTCCATCACCTCCAAAGCTTGCTAGTTATCATGTTTTTTTCTTGTTCATTTAACTGTACAAAATAGTGAGGTGTAAATAATGAGGTCAACACCACAGTGACAGGAAGACAAGAAATAGTCCAACCTGTGCCCTCCAAATTAGGCCACAGGTTACTTTTTAGTTTAGAAGTACTGGTAGACTAATTTCCACTGCGGTCCAATACCCAGAGAGAGCTCCGACATTTGACAGAAGCCACACTGACAGAAGAAGTCAAACGGTCAAAGTACAAGGTGCAATGTGGGCACCACAGTAGCTCCGTTGGCAGAGTGCACACCTCGTGTACAGAGGCTGCGTCCTCGCTGCAGCGGCCCAGGGTTCGAATCTGAAGGGTTCCGCCATTTGCTGCATGTCATCCCCGCTCTCTCATCCCATCTCCTGTCAATTAAAGCCATGAAAGGCCAAAAAAAACTTCAAGGCACAATGTCATGACAGAGTAGCATCTGCATGCAGCAGGAAGTACTTTAGGCTGGTAAGTACACACTCATCAGGACAGGAAACAGTTTCCCCTTCATGCTAAGCTAAGCTACGGTAAGCTAAGCATCTCCTGGCTCATTCTCAGTGCATTAGAGGGGTATCTATCTTCTCATTTAACTCTCAGCAAGACAGCGGGTGTGTGTATTTCCCAAAATGTTGAACTATTGCTTAAAACCACCTCGAAGAAGACGCTCTAATGTCCTTTTTGCTGCGAGCTTCATCGTCAGACACAACAGATAAGACAAAATGTACCTTCATTGATCCGATGTGGACGAAAGTCAAATGACACAGCAGCACAAGGGAACAGACAGTGTGCAAAAAACTACACAATAATAATTAAAAGAGATTCGAATCAGACCTTAAACTGTATGTGCTATGTCATCGACAAAGTGAAGTGCAAGCTCAATTTATTACACTTTGACTTTTCTTTTCACTGATTCTGAGCCTGAGCTCGTCTTCTATATCTAACTGGAATGATAAAGCTACGATAATCTTGAACCCTCCCTTCAATATCTGAACTCGTCTACATTAATCTACAGAAAGGGAAGGTCTGTGTGTGTGTGTGTGTGTGTGTGTGTGTCCAAAACGGCCTTCTGGAGGTGAAAATAAAAAGCTCCTTTCTAGGCAGCAAACTTGTCAAACAGTCCAGATCAAGGACAAATGGTTTTCCGCTTTTGGCATTTCTTTCCTATTTTGGCAGTGTGATCCCGTGTTTGTGAGAATGGAAGGTGGGAGGATACAGCTCCCATCCTCATGAGCTTGACCCATTCATAACAAGAGATTGCGAAACGTCCGACCACACAGACAGACAGACAGACAGACAGACAGTGCAGCATGTTAGGTGTGGATGTCTTCTACCGTGGAGCGTTGATGCTCTGCTGGACCAGGCTCTGCGTGGCCGTGCACGTCTCACACGGACAGCCGCTGACCCCGGCCCACGACCGCGAGATGACAGGTCAGGAACCAAGGAAACCTCTGGAAGTTTATGTGATCTGTGCAAAAAAAAATTAGATTGTTTGCATGCAGTTCCTGCCTCTAGCTGTGTAATGTAATTTGAAGTTTTTCTAATTGAATCAAAGGAGATCACCATGCAGCGAGCGCCACAGAGACCGGAGATGGTTTGGAAATTAAAAATCATGTGCCTCATCATGCGCCATGCTTTGTGGATGACATATTCGCAGCGTTGCGTGAAGCCGTGGGGAGTGGCGGTGAACTCACAAACCGCAGTTTGACCCTGTTTGGAATCTGCACAGCAACTGATGATCCGTCGGGCTCGGCCCTACTCGAGCTCACTAAGGAAGCGAGCGGAAATGGGTTGGAGGCTTTGCATCCAGCTGCAGGTAACAGTGCTCTGATTGTGATCACTTTTGTTTAAATCTTGCTTTTGTTGATCTAACAGCATGCCCTGTTTTCTCCATCAGTGCACCTGTCAGAGGAAGATGAGAGAGGAGCCCTAAAGTTGACCTTTGACCTCCCGCAGTCACCTTTGCTCAGGCGGAACTCTGTGCTGCTCTTGGTATTTAAAAGTCCCCTCAGCGGAGGAAACCTGGACGTCATGTTTACTAGTCAGTCGCTGCAGCCCAACACACAGGTATAGGAAGGTCTGGTGTGAGTAATGCATGAATTGAAACTGTCCCGGAGTTCTTAAACTGTTTCTGTGGTCTTCCTTTCGCTGTCTCCTCTAGTCTGTGTGCATTTCAGGGGAAACACGGTACATGATGCTGACGGGAAAGGCATCAGAGGACAACGTTCAACAGAACTGGAGGATTTCTGCTGACACAAAATCCCCTGATATGAGTAAGAGGTGACATGAGTAAGATATGATGTCTTGTTCACGCTGAAAGCATGTGACACATTTCCTGTCTCTGCAGAACAAAGGTTAAGAGACGTCCTGACTGGTGGAAAATCAGGAAGTAGCATCGGCTTGGTACCACTTCTGCTTTTCTCAGGGGGAAGTGGAACTGATACGAGGTAGTCTCAGCTCTCATGTTCCCTGTTTAAATATTACCAGACTGCTGTCAGAGCGGTGCTCAGTAACACCCTTTTACCCTATTCCTCAGACACACGCTTGGTTCAGGTTCTTCACAGACCTCCTCCTTCCTCTGTGAGCTGAAGCGGTTCCTGGGTGACGTCACACCTCGGGGCCACCCTGAGTCCCCTCCGCTTCAGCTGACCTTGTTACAGTCCAGGCCTCCCCTCACACTGGGCGTGTCCTCCAGCGAAACCCTGCTGGCTGGACTGATCAGCTCCTCGGCCCTCACCATCTTCTCCTTCTCCACCTGTTGCTCCACGTCTCAGGTGCATCGTAGAGAGCTGGCCCTGACTCCTGCACTGGCGGAGGAGCTCAGGCAGAGGTTGGAGCAGACTGTAGTGCAGATAATGGAGGTGATAAGGGAGGAGGATGTCGGTCACGGAGCCACGGAGAGGCTGGGGAGGCTGAGAGAACTCAGTGCGATTCCCAAGGAGGAACCGGCAACAGGTGATGTGTGGCCGACGAAAAACAGTCTCCTAAAGCAACTGTTCCCAAACTTTTTAGTCCCATGCACCCTCACAGCCCTGTCATGTTCCAAACATGGATTTTTTAATGGATTATTTATATCATAAAAAGCATACAGTAGTGGATGTTACAATAATTATTTCATACTATTTGTCTGTGAATGTTAAGGTTGATTTAAATTAAAACCCATGACAACTACAGAAGTGACTCCTGCTTGTAGAGGTAGACAAGCCAGGGCCGGAGGCATTATGGGTCGTCCGTATTTTAGTGAACGTGATGTCTCAAGAGCGCTTTTGGGGGTTTTTATTCAAACTTTGCACAAATGTCCACGCCATCTCGAGGATGACCTGATTTCATTTTGGAGGTCAAAAGGTCACAGCAACCCCCTGTCTCATGAACTGATATCTCACGAACACCTTAAGGGATTTTCATCAAATTTGGCGCAAACCCACGCTTGGACTCAACGATGAGCTGATTTAATTTTGGAGGTCAAAGGTCACTGGAACCTCACATCTTGTGAACGCGAAAGCTCAAGAACGCCGTGAGGGAATTTCGTTATATTTGGCACAGATATCTGTGTACACTGATACACTAGCCCCATTCACACTGCCGTTTGGATGCGGGGATCCTCCGCCAATTCTCCGCCTCCGCCTCTGTGTGAATGTCTCGGAGGTGGCGAGGGGTGAAATTTCGCTCCGGCGCTGATACGCCTCTGGAGGTAGTATCAGAGGCGCAGTATTGGCGAACCGAACCAGACTGACTGATTCAATTTTGGTGGTCAAAGGTCGAAGGTCATTGAATGTGACATCTCAAGAATGCCTTAAGGGAGTTTCTTCAAATTTGGGACATAGGTCCACTTGGACTCAAGGATAGACTGGTTACATTATGAGGTCAAAGGTCAAGGTCAATATTTCAAGAATGCATCTTTGTCAAATTTAGCACAAACCTACGCTTTGACTCGAGGGTGAACTGATTCGATTTTTTAGGTCGAAAGGTGCTGCAGCCTTAAATATTGTGAGCTCGCAGTGACCTTGTACCATACTGTAGCTTCTTAGGAGCCTTACCTACTTCAAGGCAGAGGCACATAACCACCACGCGGTAGTTCTAGTTAATTGATATTTCTGTTTCCTCCTCTGCATAGAACAGGAGAGTGCCAGTACCGTGCATTTCTCCTGCTGAAGGCCCTCCAGACAGTGGCTCGTACGTATGCGTTGAAGAGAGGACAGCGGACAACCAGAGCCGGCCCCAGCAGCCCGGGGGGAGGCAACATATGTGGACTGCGGAGCCTCACTGTGTCCCTTGAAAGGCATCTTTTGGCTCCAAACACTGCCAATATTGACAACTGCCATGGCACGTGTGCTGTCCCACTGGTTAATCCCACCAACCACGCCATCCTGCTCAACTCCCACATTGAGAGTGAGAGGGCGGCGAGTAAGAGTGTGGATGAGCGGGCACCGTGCTGTGTGCCTGTGGCCTACGAAGCCCTGGAGGTGGTGGACTTCAATGAAGATCTGACTCAAGTCAGGCCTTTTGAAAATGTGGTGGTGAAGGAGTGTGGATGCCGCTAAAGCTGTGAGAGCGTACTCATGTCATTTATTTATTCACACTGTATTAACGGTACTGGCACATGTTAACTGACAGAGGTCTCTGTAGGTCACATACTTTCACTCATAGTGTGTTTTGTTTGCAGTGGATGGTCAAGTTTATTGAAACCATAACAAATTGTAATCCAAAATAAAAATCTTTTTCATTCTAAAATGGGAAATAATCTTTCCCCGCATGTAAACGTTTAGTTTTTATTATCTTAGAACTTAGAAGTTTTTGTTTAATAGGGGCAATCCTCTTATAAAGGCTTGGCTGCAATGTGGTGGGAAGTGACATTTCTGAACCGTTGATACTAAAAGGTACATTTGAGTGAGTGATTTAAAATGTGATAAAGATTTCTGAATAAAGCATGCCCTGCCAAACAAAATAAACATTGTACAATACAGACAAATTGGATTAAATGTTACATTCTGTATCTGTTTATTATTAAATGCAAAGTACATTGAAGACTGTTTCTTTATCCAGGAACCTGTTGTTGTGACAGTTAATGCTTTAAACAGCTGTGTACGAATCACTCTTTGATTTTGGGTTTCAGGGTCACTTTGGTGCCCATCGGCTTTTTTCTTCTTCTTATCGCTCCGACTTCTTCAGATCCCCACCACCACATGAAACTGTCCCATATGGAAATCTGCAGGCAGAGAGCAGGACACAACACGCCGTCGGGTTCAAACACACATACAACCACAAACATCTGTATAGATTGACTTTTGACTTGACTTTTCAGTAGGGTATAAGTTTGATTACTTGGAGGAAAATCCCACCTTAAATACAATGATTATATTCAGAATATTTCGATTTGTATTTGGTTCAAATCTGCCGTTTAACTTACATTTACATTTACATTTAGGGCATTTAGCAGACGCTTTTGTCCAAAGGGACTTACAATAAGTACATTTGTCACAAGAAAGAAACCAAGACACATCACCGTCGATAGGGTAAAAAAGAAAAAAATAGAAACAAGTGTCAGGCCCTCATCTGAAGATCGTAGCTGCTATTTATCAAGGATACCTTAAGTGCATAAGTGCTATGATTAAAGTGCTAACGATAAGAACACTGTAGCGCAGAGAGACAGTTTGTGGTGATGATGCCATCTAGAGACATCCTGGAGCTGCTCCTCTGTCACTACCACAGAAAGCACCGTGCTGGCTTCAAGACTGTACGTAAACCTGATTTAGTAATCATAATAGTAAAGCAATAGCATTTATAAATCTTAATCTGAAATCAGGGGCACTGCTAGACCTTTTGGCCACCTGGAAACAATAAATATCATTAACCCTGTCAGTGCCAATGTCTGTTGTAGCTCTGGGCCCCATTGATCATCCAGCTTCCATCCCTCCCCTCCCTCTCATGAAGATTGGTGGATTATTTGAAACCCAAAGACGTCATTCTGAAAAGTGGGCAGTAGACAGGCTGACTTCAGTGAGAAAGAAATGAGGGTGGACCCTGGTGTTAGTGCTCATCCCTGTACTGAGCTGGTTATACGTGGGCAAACTCCACAAAAACCTATTTGAAATCAAGGGTTACATAGACATTACCTGAGGTAATGATCCATCCTGCAGACTCCCAAAGAAAGACCTGATGCCCGTCTCCTCAACAAAATAATCCACAGCTTCTAAAAAACAAGATGACATAAAAGACACTTAAGCCCCAGTGGCTTAGATGAGACAGACTTTAAAGGGTAACTCAACCAATTTTAGTGTGTTTACAGGTTTTATTCCTTAAAAAGAAAATTGTGGCTGCGTGTAATCTGTTGTATGTAAATTGCCTGATAGTTGCATTGTGGGTAATGTAGGCACTATGTTTTGAAATGAGTCCCACAGTGTTACTGGAGTACAACATGGTGCCTACATTACCCACAATGCAACTGAGCCACGGAGTGACATCACTGGAGGCAATTTATCAGATTAGATGCAGCGTCCTCTGGAGCCACAAAAAGTCTTTATACTACTTTTTTCACATATGCAGTAGTCAAGCAGTAAACACTCTTTATTGCGTAAAGGGTAAAATAGTGTGTTAAAATTACCCTTTAAGTTTACACATAACAGCCATATAAAGAATCATATAAAAATACACTAATGTCGAAAGTATTGTTAGAAGCAAACATACGATATTTATTAATCTAAAACTTTTTGCCAACAATAGATTTACAGCATGTTTGTCATCCTTACTCATCTGTCTAATCTCAGGTGTATGTTCCTGTCTGTATGTAATGTGACATGAGTACAGCACTCACCGTGCACTTCATGTACACTCGAGCTCACAAGCAGTACGACCAGTGCCAGCACTAGGCACCGGTTCATAGTGAATCCCTTCCAAGGATTTGGAACATCACTCAAGTTTTCGATAGACAGAATCCTGTCATAAGACACTACAGACACACACGAACAGGTCAGATGCATGTACTAGCTGCCATAGTATACACTTTATCGGTTGTTTAGGGCGGACGAGTTTCTTACTTGTGATGTTTTCAGATGTTCCAACTCTGGCTCCTAAAGTCCTGTCGGTTTAAAATGTAATCCAAAAATGAAGTGTGTTTTTGTCATGCACAGAATGAACTTTTGCAGACTATTTGTGTCCGTACTGCCATGTGCACAGTCTTTCAGACTGTAGCTGACTGTATGTCATAGACTAGTCCGCTTAAAATAGGCACCTGCAGCTAGTTGACAAGGATATTTGATTTAAAGAAGCCCAGTTCAGTTTTATATGAAACCCACTACAGACAAAATAGAAACTTACCTGATGTGACCCCCTTGAGTTGTGTCTCACCGCTGAAGTGAATGTTAATGTGGTTGTGTTGATGGTGTTTTCTGCTCTGCTGGCAACAGGGCAGAGTCATACACACCCCGCACTGGGCTACTCTGCTCCTTGACTGACAGGCACAGATGATACTTACATACTTACAGTCAGTTAGGTTATTGGCCGACAAGTGTTACCAGCCTCTTAACTTCTGGTCCACTGATAAGAAAGATGAGATTCCAGATGATATAAAATAATGAAACTTTGACTAAGATACTGTTAGTGATGGAATGTAACTAAGTACATTTACTCAGTACTGTACTTCAGTGCAATTTTCAGGAACTTGTACTGTACTTGAGTATTTCCATTTTCTGCTACTTTATACTTCATTTGTACCAGTCCGCTACATGTATTTGATAACTTTAGTCAGTAGTTACTTTGCAGATTACATGCTGCATCTGAGTCAAAGGCACAATTTTAAATTAATTTATTTTATCGGCAATCAGATTAAAAAATCATAAAAATGCTGAATATCGGACGCAATAATCGGTTGACCCACAGTTTACAGAATATACATAATGCAAATGCATGTATAATTGTATACACTTTTACACCAGTGTGTTTAGTACTAGTGGTGTAAAGTAGATAAGTACATCATTGCACTTCACTTTACTTGAGTATTTGCATTTTTTGCTACTCTATTACTTTCCAGGGGGAAATGCTGTACCTTTTACTTCACTATTCATTTAAGACCTAAAGTTACAATTTTACAAATTAAGATTTTACATAAAAAAACAAAAACACTATGAGCTTTTAAAGTACTGCAGTGTTATACATCAAACACCACCTACTATAACAGTATGTAAAGTAGTTAGATTTAGCTCCAAACCCACCGGCCATAACTGTAAAATAATGTGACTGTATCGGTAATAATAGCGTCATAATAAAATACCTGCACTGACAGGTTTATTAAAAACATGTCTCATTAACTGCGTCACGTCTTCACAGGACTTCGTCACGGTGAACAGGCCCCGCCCCTGACAAACACCGCAGCCTGCCTGCTCTGTTAGCTCAGCATTAGCGGAGAGGAGAGGACAGAGCGAGCTGCTGGTGTTGACGCTGGCCGGATGGTTAAATCTAACCTACAGACGATTTTGAATAGTCATTGTTTTGTGAGAGAAAAAGAGAGAAACTTATCCGAGATGCCTGTTATTGAGCAATCCAGTAATAAACCTGAAAGTGAAAGGTATGTCGTTGTCGTCGTTGTGAATTGTTATCAGCTAATTTAGCAAGCCATGCTAGGGTTTAAAAACCGCGGCCTAGCGAGGAGATACGGTGTATGTCCTGGAGTGGCTAGCGCTATTCCCCGTGTTTTCTTGTTTACATAACAGCGCTGTTTGTTTCATTTGACCCTACCAAAAAATACATTATGAAGCGCGTTTGAATTCATACCTTTTCAATAAGCGTCTTAAATAAATCACCCTGAAATATGTTAGCGTAACTCACTTGTATGACATTAACTTATCATCGGCGTTCGGCAGATAGACAACATTTCAACGTCGTTGTTTATCTCTGTTCCAGTTAGCTAGCTAAGCTAACGCACAAGCTAATATGTGAAACGCAATAGAAACACATTAGCTTAAAGCTATGGCGCTAGCTAACGTAACAAGTGTCGACCTTGCCGTTTATAAAATTGATTTAGCTTCTTGAATATTTTAACCTGCTTAATGTAAATATGTTGAGACATAATTTATTTGGTTAAATTAGTATTTCGGTGTTAATATGAATGTCAGCGCAGTCGCATTACAAGCTGCTAACCGTTATATCACCGATGTGTTCATATTCTCGGCGTCGCAGTGAAAACAATCGGTGGCAATAACACTACAATATACGGGTTGTATTTCACATTTTAATGACTTATCTCCTGTGGGAATACACAGGACGTTAAAATATGTATTAAGATTATGTACATCTAACTCGTTGCCAACCAAACATCGTTGAAAGGGTGACTGAATTGACAATTGTGGCTTCACGGCTTGTTTTTTTTCTCCCCATTTTGCCCTCGGGCTCCGATCCAAGCTAACCTTGACAACCTGCAACTTGTCGAAAATGACCGATCCAATTTGCTGTAATTACAATGGAGGCAATCATTCGAGATAGATCAGCACTTAAATAACCTCCGTGACGTGCGTTAATCTTACTCAGTATTACATGAACCATTGCGGGGGCATTCACCAGCCGATGGATTCCTGAGAAGGCTTGTTTGTTGGTTCACATCCAGCTAAATGTCGGGATTGACTGGAAATGTGAACAGATGGTTAGATGCCTGGAAATACGCTCATAATTTTGTAACTTGTAAGCGATTAGCCTGGGGGTGATTATACCTCGCTCGTGTCCCGACATGATTTTGGTCGAGGCTGTTTTCGTCGCTCTAACGTTACACTGTTGTGAGGCACTCGTAGGAAATTTCCACTGCACTGCGAAGGGGGATGGTATGGGCACCGTTGAGTCCAATGATGACATATTGTACACGAGCTGTTGTTCTATAGATGCATTATTATTGTGAGACGGCTCTGTTCACGGTAACATAATGGATGCCTTTATCAAACGCTCAAGTGATGGTGATTGTTGAAGATTGTGTAGGGAGAGATTCATTTGGGCATTTTCAACCGTTAGTGCCACAAGCTTTATTAGACATCAGCAAGTGCCCCTTTGGACCGATTCCCTCAGAGCTACTGATCCTGTTCTCTTGTTTGAGATGATGCTGGTATAACGGCATGTTACACGATCTGAAGCACAGACACTTAAAGAGGTCATATTTTTCTTTTGGGGTTTTTGCCTTTCCTTTTATTGTGTTATATAGCATTTTTGTGCATGTAAA
This sequence comes from Lagodon rhomboides, assembly GCA_039737535.1. NCBI lineage: Eukaryota > Metazoa > Chordata > Actinopteri > Spariformes > Sparidae > Lagodon > Lagodon rhomboides. The sequence goes on along the minus strand of CM077789.1, from coordinate 11,789,761 downwards.
GGGTCTGCAAAGTGAAAAAGGCCAAAGTCAGCGCCAAAGGAAGTTACTCTCTCCCACAGAAAATGCTGCTCCTGCACTGCTTAAAATGCCTGGTTTGGGGTCGACCCTTACGTAACTTTTGTGCATCACTGTGTAACAGGCATTATATAAATATATATGTATATTTATGTATATATTATAAAAATAGATGGCTGTACCACTACCTCAGCTTGCGTGTAGCTAAAACGGAGCGTCCAAGACACAGCGCGTAAAGGGCTGCTGCAGCAATGCACCACATAATGTGTTTTTTGAAAATTAAAGTATGTAAACCTGTTCTACCCTAGCCCTACTACCCCCAAATAAAAGAATTAACCTGAAAATTAGAATAATATGACCTCTTTAATAATACTCACATTATGACACCTTCCTCGAGATAAGTTGTCCTTTCTACGTGAAATTAATACACGGCTATGGTACTCTTATGCAAGCAGAGGCTCGGGATACCATTCATTCATGTGGCGAGGACGTGAATGTTGCTCTCACCTTTTTGTATGTGGATTTCAAAGAATGCTTTTAACTGAATAGATAAGTTGGTTGAAAGCCTTGTGCAAAAAAAAGGTGGTGATGGTTATGGCCGTTTAACATAATCTGTTAATTGGATTTGGAGAGGACCTGTGTTAGTTTACGATCTCATTCGCCTTGCAAGATCAAGCAATAGGTTGTACATTGTATATTGACTTGCTTACCCAGAGCGATGGGAGTGACAATGGTTCTCATTTTGTTTTCACACATCTGCTCCACATTTAGCACAGCAGTGGCATTTGCGTAAGAGGGCATCTGTGCATGTCTGAGTGCATGCGCAGCACTGCTGTTTATGGGTTGTGCTCCCAATCGGAGCTTTGAGAATAGGCTTACTCTCAACATTGCAAATGTATGCAGCTGCACAAGCGAGCCAAGCTAATTCTATAGAGAACGTTGACTGGCGCTTCCATTGAAATGGCCAATCTCACTCGTTAAACTGGTTTTTGTACCACTCCGTTGCAAACTGGAGCAAAGTGGCTAGTGCAGGACCAAAGTAGGGCGAAAGGTTAGAAAAACAGACCGCTCCTCTGGCAAACTGTTTCTAAGAATCATGTGACAAGCTTAATGCTATCTCACAGAAACCAAAGCACACTATAGATCTGTTTTAGTAGGTTCAGTGTCTCTCATCAGATATGAACAATTCATTTTTCCGCAGGGGACAGTGATGAAAGTCATGATGCCTTTCTGGATTGGGAACACATTGTTTTTGTGGGGTTTTAGTGAATATTTTACTGAAGAGTTGACACACAAAATTGTGACATTTTTTGTCGTCAGTGATTTGGTACACATAAACCGCTTGGGCTTCCTGTCTGTTAATACCCCTCAAGTCAAATGTTTATCTGTCAACACCTCATGCAGACGTCTGCCTGTGGTGAGAAAAGTTACCGATTGATCTGTGACTCGTATTTTCTTCACTCAACCGTAGCAACTGTTTTACTGTAATCTCAGTGATGAGTTACTGAATAGTGCAATGCATGCTAAGCTTGCTGTTTATATTCAGAGATTCGAAGCAGACCCTCCAGTGAATACACCACTTATGATGGCTCCGTCTGTGTGTGTGTTTATGTCGCCGTACAGTATCTCCAGTCCCAGGAGGTGCTCCCGCTGTTGCAGTAACCCGTGTCCGGGGCCTCTGTGGTGCTCCTGATGCCCCTCTCCCACCCCTGAAGATCCCAGGTGGGCGAGGGAATGACCAGCGGGATCGCAATCTTTCAGCTAAACTATTCTATTCTGTAAGTTAAGCCACTTTTTATATGTATTATATAGTAAACTGACTTAGCAGGAGTGTGTTTTTGCAGGGTAGACCTGCCTTGGCCAACATTGCGGGAATACAAACCTATTGACTGGGAGCGACAAACACAGAGATGCGATTCAGCAGTTCTTAATCTTATCACTCTATGACTTGAGTCAAGCTAATGATGTAATTGATTTGTTGAGATGTTATTCTGCTGGAAAACTGTAAAGTGCCCAATGTTATCTTGGTCAGAGTGACAGATCAGCACATTCTGCTGGTCGCACTATAAGACCGCTGATCAAAACATCTTTAATAAAGATAAGCATGTGCCTGGCTCATGTGCACTTCACCAGCTTGAAGGCGCACACACTTGTATGTCTGTGGCACCAACCTTGATGCATTTTATTGTTAATTTCTCACATTTGGCACAGCTGCAGTTGTTTGTCACATGATCTGGCCTTAGACAGCTCTAAATTCGATTTGTAAATGTCATAATAGTTTCCTTTTCAATAATCAATCCGTTTTCAAGATCTTAAGTGCCACATGTACTTGTAACTTTATTCTTGGTGTCATTTATGTTTTTTTTTTACTCGTGGGTCACACATTTCCTCGCTATTCTCAGGATACTCAGTTGCTGGTTCTTGAGGAGCCTCCCCCTGCCAACAGCAGAGTGCGGTTCTTGCTCTTTGAGCCCCGTCGCTCTGAAGGCAAGCACTGCGTCTGGAGGGCGGCACTGAAAGGAAGGAACCTTTATGTTGAAATCCCTCCTGGAACTTTGCCCGAGGGCAGCAAAGACAGGTCAGTGGGCAAAACAATTTTTCAGTGATTAATCAAAGAAATGTTTTGTTCGCAGTTTGGCTACTTTTAATGATGAACTGATGAAAAAAAAAAGCTAAATTGGTGATTTATTGCAAAGAAAACACATGAATGAATCTGAATTGATTCATTTGTACCATAGATGAGCTGTCATTTTAAATAAAACATGTCTGTACTAAAATCAGGTTACAGTCCTTAAAACGTTAGGTAATGTTTGTTTTATGCATGGGTATGGGTGGCAAGGTTGTACTTGAACCATCACGAATAATGATTTGCCCCTGAAATTCATTAACATCCCTCCTATAACACATTAACACTTTCTGTCTGCTCTGCTTCGTTAGTTTTGCCCTTCTGCTGGAATTTGCAGAAGAGCAGCTGCAGGTTGATCACGTCTTCATCTGTTTCCACAAGAACCGTGACGACAGAGGTGAGACTTTTCCTCCCAGGGTTTCCTAAATTGTTAATGCTTAATTTTAAAAACTGTAATAGCACCGGTAATTTAAATTTAAACCATCTGAATAGTTCAGCAGATGTCAAGGAAAATTCTCTCTGAATTAATTTTGGCATTCTTATATGGACTTACAAAGTATGTTTTTGTATTTAGTCCCTTGTTCTGCATCGTTTAGGAGATCAGATACCGTTTCAGGGACACTTTACTACAAATGTGACTGAAAATGTACATTGGACCATCAAAGAGAGGTTACATGCTGGTTCAAACAGTTTGATGATAGCAGACAAAAATCCAATCAAAGTCAGAGTCAATCCCTATATGATATCCTGACAATTTTTCTTATTGCGTTCTTTAAAGAATTTAATAAATCGGTTGAAACGATTTTCCTACATCAGACCTTAAATGCGGCCGATGACCTTGAGCCTTGTCTTAGCAGATAAGGCGGTCACTTTGTACCTGCAGGTGTAAAGACGGGATGTTCCTACATGGACTTTTTAATGGTTTATTGTTTATTGTTGTCCTTCTTTATAGTGTGACATAATGATTGGGACTCCATGGGAACAATACAAGCTGTTCTTTAACCCTGTATACATTTACATACTTTCATTACATGCATTATTTTGTGTATTTAGATCCCCAGTATTTACAATACTTTGAGACATGAATTAGTTATAGAAAGTTTTGTCTCAGTTGTGTTTTATATCCAGCTCAGTAATAAGGTCTCAGAGATTTACATGTGTTCTCGTCCTGTCCCCCTTCAGCACCCCTGCTGCGTACATTCAGTTTCCTGGGCTTTGAGATTGTGAGACCGGGTCATCCCCTCGTCCCCTCCCGCCCTGACGCTTTCTTCATGGCTTACAGCATCGAGCGAGACTCCTCTGACGATGATTAAATGACGCTGAGCAGTTACAAATGTTTGTTGTTCTTATTTCAATCCATACCCACACATCTTTATGATTTCTTTGGAAATGAATATATTTCACCAGATAATTTACGATTGAGGTTTTCGTGTCACAGGCTCCTTTAGTGTTTGTTTTACCTTTTACCTACAATGTGCTGTGTTTCAATGCTATTTGCACTAGGGTAAGATGTTAATATACCAGGAATGTAAAGCAAACGCCCACATAATATCCGGGCAATGTGTCCTCGCCACTGTATTACTTTCCATGATGTGTAGTGCTGACCTGCTCTTCACCCTCCCCGAACACCCTGATGATCATCTCCACAGTGTAATATTTATGATAAATTCATCTTACTTGTGTAAGTAGGTGTGTTTCATAGTGATTATCATTTGATTCTCCTGTTTATATTGATTTTTTTAAATGTGTGCATGATTTTCATTTGATTCTTTGATTCACTTGATAGATATCTGCATGTTGTAACTGTACTAAATAAAAGTGCTCACCTTAGATAGTGACATCTGTCGTTTTTGTCTTTTGAATTAAGGTCTCGGTATACTTAAAAGGAATAAGGCCATATGATGTGTTGTCTGACTGTGTGTAAAAAAGTTTCCACGCTTTAAGTATGGCTGCATGGTTATGGTATAAAAAAAATCCTGTGGTGAAACTGTGTTTAAACAAAACATTTTAATTGAAAAACCTATTAAAATCATGATGATGTGACACTTGTTGGGGTTTGTACCAAACAAACATGTTAACTTGCATCCGAAGAACAAGATTTGTAGTCCGGGACGTCTCAGCAGCACCACAGTACAGTACAGCTGTTTTGTCACACATTTACCTTTTTTTTTAAAAAAAAACTGTAGCTTCATGCGATTTAAACTATGTACTACTAGCCGTATTGCATTTTTTAATTATATTTCCATTAATTGTGCAGCCCTGGCTTAAGGCCGGAGTTGGTATATGCAGGACCAAGTCTGGCAAAATCTCAAATGAATAAATAACTCAATAAATAAATATGCAATTAAGTGCACCAAAAATGATATAAAAAATAAATGCAAACATCTATTTATATTTTATGACGTGCTCCTTTCGTTGCCTCTATTTATTTACCTTATTTACTTCATTTAATGTCCCATTTTTATTTGATTTGTCTACGAGTATTTCCTCTTTATTTTTCCCAGATTTATTTCCATTTTTATTTATTTATACATATATAAATTATGTATTTTTAATTTAGACTTTTATTCATATACATTTCTGCATCACTATGCAAATGAGGGCACTGTCACTGAGAGCGTGTCACAGGGTCAACATTTCCACCTACATGAGTTAGTTTCAGCCCACCATAAAACCCCAAATGTGTGAAGAATGAAAAAAAAAATCCTGTGCGAAGTTCAAACCTCACCTTACTTTCACACTTCTGTGCATGCATGTCGGCACAATTGTCCATTTGATAAAGTTAGAAACATGGCCGTGAGATGCTCCTAATAGGTGTGAAAAGCATGTCCTTTGACGCATGTGGAGACCTGCAGTGACTCACAGCTGTAGTCACCTTCATGACTTACTAAGAAGAATCGTACCAGCGAGTCAGCGCGGACTAGTAAGCACCGTAACCATAGCACAATTATTTAGGCAGTAAGTGTCTTACAGCCCTTAAAACTTGTTTTTAAGTTTTTATAACATAACAATTCGTAGAAAAAGTAAGCAAAGGTCATTTTTATTAAGAGTTTAACAGTCAGAAACTGTCCAAGTACAGTATTTCGCCTCAACTGTGAAGCGCGGTCGAAGATCCGATCAGATCGGATTCAAATGTTGCTAAATCCTGATTGGTGGATGGAAATATTTGACTTCATCGTTTTCTAAGTGAGTGCTGCCCACTTCAGACCGGTGAGGAGAGCCCAGAGAAGAACAAAATCTCTTGGGGAGTGACCAATGGCATTAAATAGTTTGTACGATAAGATAAGATAAGCTGATTGAGAAAATACATTTTCAAGGCCTTTAATGTTACAATACTATAGCAAGATCATTTCATTTAGTCATTTAAAGTGCAGCACTTTGTTGTATGAACTTCACATTATGAAAAGCAGTAAATTAACATCTTAATTAGTTGGGAAAGGCATACACGTTAGTAGTGTATTTCTGACGCAGACTGATAGTTTACAACCTGCTGTGTTGGACTGCAAACATCCGGGAGTCTTCACAGGAATGATTTAATTTCTACTATAAATGTCAGTCCACGTTCAGAATGAGCCACAGCTGACTGGTCACACTCACAATGGTCTCGGGGTCTGCGAATGACAGGAACTTCAGGCACATGCAGTCCTCCCAATCCACAGCAGACTGATCCTGGACCAGCCCTCTCTCTGCCAACTTCATCACCAGCAGGGCTCGCTTGACTGCCAGCCAGTTGTGTACGGCGGTGGTCATAGGGCGTCTGCGATCAAAGAGTTGGACACGTGGCCCCCAGAGGAGCACCTGAAGCATGGCCACCGTGTCGGCCATCTGTGGCCCGCTGCTCTCACTTTGGAGCAGAGAGGCCAGATGAAGGAGCCCGATTCGGTACGGGGACCTGGACTGAGTTGAGTCCTGAGATGTCAGGCTCTCCTGTGAGCGGAGGCAGTATTGAATTAAGGCTCCAATCTGGGATTTAATGTGGATGAAGGGGTGAGGTAAAGGAAGAGCAGACGATAGCGGGGTTAACACCACACGAGGGGAACCGTGTGTCCTCCATAACATCTGAATCTTCCCTTTTCTCTCCATCTTTTCCCACTCCGTTGCTTCCTTTGAAGAAGCATCCTGTCCCTGCTTGTTTCCTGCCTCCTCCTTCTCTCCATTGGGCCACACTAAGAAGATCTCCAGAGGTCTGAGCTCAGCTGCAGAGGCACTGATATTGTACAGGTGTAGCGAGCCCGTTAATACCTGCAGCAGCAGAACACACACCTGTCTGTCATAATCCAAACAATCTGTGGTCTGCAGCGAGACGCCATCCTGAACAAAGTCCTCTAGAGTGGCGTGTGGCAGGTCTCTCTCAATGCTCACCGACTGACCCCTCTGGAGGAGAGACTGAACCGAAGGCAGGTTCACGTTCTCACTGCTGCCTCCCCCTGGTGTTGTGGCAGTAATGCAGCCTGGTTGAGTTTGGACGAGGCTGGAATCATTCCTGCTTGGTTGGAAACGAGCGATTACATCTTTCACGTTGACATGTGACGGCTGGTGTTTGGTGTGAGCCGAGGCAGCGTCATCGGTCTGTTTGTGTACCTGCACGGAAAGACAGAGAACGGACAAGTTCATGAAACCAAACTCATGTTCAAGAAACCCTTGCATTGCAACAACGTGTTCAATATGAAAAAAATGTATCGAGCCTTCCTGTTGCAGCTGTGTCACCTGATGACAGTTCAGAGGAAGTGTCTATGGTACCGCAAGTCAGAGTCAGTTGGCAACGTGATAAAGATCTTGTTTGTATGACTGGTTGCTGTGTGCAACATGAACACCACATTTTCTTTGTCTTGCACACGACTTCAACTACAAGTGAGCACATTATACAACAGAAACATTTGCACTTCATGCATTAACACACAGAACAAACTGTTGCATTACCCTTAAACCAAGAACCCTCCCTGGGAGCTTGGGGCTGTGCAGACTGTAGTAAACGGCGTCTCCGATGTGCTTTGGCTCGCTGCCCTCACCCAGCAGGAAATCCTGAGGCTGGTATGAGCAGACGTCTCTCTCTGCGGCCTCTCCCTGCAGCAGGACCCCAGCATCCACGCTCTGTGCCATGCTTCTCAGGAAGAGGAGATGGCGATGCTGGATCCCCTGAAAGACAGCCCTCTGGTCGTCGAAGCTGCTGAAGAGGTAGGGCAGATGTTCGTCTGGGGTTTCAAAAGACAGCTGGGAGAAGGTCAGCAAGGGCCCAGGACTGTCTGTGACTGCTTGAAACTCTTCCATCTCCTCGTGGAAATAGGTGTCGGGTATTGGCGCCAGCATGTACAGGGGGTTGTCAAAGTTACGAGGTTGTCTTGGAGAAAATGGAGTCAGGGGAGACTGTGGAGGTGCACTGAAGCCCGGGAGGGAGAGGGTGCGAGCTAGCTTCTTCCTTGGAACAGGCGGAGGGGTGCCATCGGAGAAGAATCTCACCTGGTGCTGGGAGGGATCTGAGCAACACAGTGAGAGGGATTCAGGTCGGAACAGGGGCATGCAATACATTGAAGTCATCAGTGGCAGAATGCAGTTTGCCAAGTCACTGTCTGAATATCATATGTTACTGAAAGCAAGAGTTTCAGACGGTTACTTCCTCTTTTTCAGTTCTCACGCGAAACACGAACCGAGTAGAATGAACCACCCATTATAGTATAATTATGTCTTTTCCCATTGCACTGACTCTGCACACACTAGCTTTGGAGTTGTTTTACATACGCGCAGCTTCTTTCCCTCGCTTGAACTCACTTCACCGGTCTGCAGACCTACCGTAGCGCTGGTGTATGGGGCACTGGGCTGCATGACAATCGGTGGGCTCAGTGAAGACATCGTTGTATGTGGAGTTTTGATGCTCGAGTCCAACAGGTCTGGGCGTAACGCAGTCAGACTCCACACTGGAGCGACTCCTGTGTGAGAGAATACACAAATAACCCAAGTCTTTACCCTTCTAGCATGAACATATGCACGGTGCATCAACAGACTGCAACTGTTCTCGTGTGGAAAGTTTGTGTCTGCAACAGGTGTCCCTGAAAGTTTGCAAGATTTGTTTGTGCATGTTTTTAAAGGATTCAAACTGTACTTGAAATACCCGTGCAATCCAATTTTGTCCCCAATATTTAGGATCTTTTAATAAAGAATCTGTAAATAATCATTAGCTTCTAATGTGATCTATGACTCCCAGTCAAAATATCATGTCTGTTGGTCTTACCTGTGCTGTTTGACAGGCAGCACTGGTGGCTGTTCCTCCGCTCTGCTCACAGGACCAGAAGCCATCAGCAATCTACAAAGTTAACGCCACCTAACCCCGCTCCTCCACCGCTCTCACAGTTCACTGCCGTCACAGAGCAACAGTGTCTGTGAGGCTCACAGGTGGCTAACTCAGCGCCTCTCTGAAAGACGTCCCATCTGCATCAGTCACTCCCCCTCTCACTTCTCTTCTCGGTCTGTGTAGTTGCATGTTTTTCTCGTGAATTTTCTGTCCTCATTATCTTTTGCGCTAATCGGCTTGAGGTTGGTACCGGAAAAAGTAGAGTCTGTTATGAGGGCAAAACTGCTCTCTGAGCTAACCTCAACTTGACAGAATGGGGAAGAGCAGTTACAGCAGAGCCCCCCTTCTCCTTCGACGTGCACTCTTGTTTCTCTCTTTCTCTCAGTTGCAGATGATCTACATTCGCAATGAGAGGCCTCAGCGTGAACCTTTCTCTTTGGGATGATGCAGTTTGAGGCTTTACGTGTGCAATGCCCTCTTCAGGGTCTGGTGCTCGCTTGTTAGAGCTCTTGCTTTCACTGACTTAAAGGAAAGGTAAAATGTTTTAGCACATAAACACAGGTGGTTTACCATCTCCGGATCTCACACAACTGGGACATTTTGAACAAATATTGATGGTAAGACAACTCTGTAAGTTCTCTGTGTCCTATAAACCATGACATGGAAAGGAATATTTATTTTAGGGAGCATTGCACACTCACAGACATCAAAGCTGTGGACCTGAGGAAAGCAGAAGCAAACGTAGTAACTTGTTTTGTAATAATCATAAAAAAAAACTGACAGGTGTCTTGCTCAATGACACTTCAGCAACGCATGCTTGTTTAGAAACACTGTAACAAGACTAGCTGGAGGCCACTATGGCGATAGTTTTGATGCCAAAAGTCGGATAATCAGGATTTAAAGGCTGTTATTTACAACCAAACTAGGCCAAGACGACAAATGCAATCAGCTCTGTGAGGCTGTATTTAAGTACAGCAGTTCTTTGTGCTACATGCTAACATTAGCATGCTAATTTGCTCAAAGTGACAATGCTTGTATTCTGATGTTTAGCAGGTGTAATGTTCATTCAGTGTATTGGTTTTACATTAGTTTCTACTTAGCAATAAACACAGTACAGCTGAGGCAGATGGGAAATGTGAGACAAGTCAAAACTTCAATTTCATCCACGGTGCTTAAGGTCAAACGATCAACAAAATTACTGCAGTTCATCCGGAGGGGGATATGAATTTGTTTACCGAATTTGAAGTCAGTCCATGTAATAGTTGTAATACAACAAATCTCAAAAAACTGTGATAAGCTGGAGGAAAAGTGGAGAAGCTAACAGAAAACAGACTGTACAGGGTTAGGATTTTTGTTACTTTACTCCAAAATGACCACAATAAGGCCTGTGAGGCAAGTGAGAAAAAATTCTAATGATTAATATTAATTAATCTTTCTTGTGTTTATGATTAAAGGAACAAGGAGCAAAATAATTGCTAGGACAATCTTTCAAAAGTCCTTTATTGTTTTTCCACTTGCCTCTCCGGGCTTTCATAGATTCCAAGTTTCCTGACAAAACATCTGGTGGGCCACATCAAACTTAACGTCGGGCCAACTTTGGTCTGCGGGCCCCACTTTGGGCAGCCCTGCTATAGACCGTGGATCTAACAATTAAAATCAAAGGACCACTTTCACACGGCGGCCATTTTTCTCTGACATCACGCTCAGGGTGGAAAGCTCAGATGTGGTACTAGTTACTGTGTTCCAGGTTGCAAGTACTGTAAACGTACGGAATATGAAGTTCCTTTATAATTTACCTGCTTCCTGATTGAACTGAAAAGACAATGGCTAGTGAAAAAAATCCAGAAGCACACTGGGCCATGTTTCGTGGTAGAAACAACATACCGTATTTGATAACCCATGTTGGCTTCCATTAGACAACAGGCAATGTTAACATCTCCAAGCTAGAGACAGAGAAGGCGTAAATTAATTCTAAAATGTCAACACACATCTTGAACACATTTCTTTAAACCTGGAAGTGAAACACACTGGATGTATTCAAACGAGCTGTTAGATAAAGAGAGCGGTTGAATGCTAATGTCAGCTAATGGTTTATCAAACATGTTGGCTTTACCTTGAAATATGTCCTGATATCCCTCCAGACTTTCATTATCCATCATCTTTTCAGTTGCTGATCAATCTGGAATCGGTGAAATGATAGCAATTTATCAGATTCCCTCATTTTTATAGGACTTGCAACATGAACCAGAGCAGGATAGCATTATACAAGCCTACAAATCATCTTGACCGTAAATTACAATGTGCATCAACAAAGAAAATGAGGTCTCATGCCACAATGCCACTTAGAAGAAGCCATATCAGTATCAAAAACTGACTGTAGTGACCAATTTTGGATATCCTGATGCATGCAGTGGCCATGTATGTGTGTAATTATATTGTAATATCTGAGTGCAGTCATTGTTTGTGCTGTCGTGTGGCCTAGAGTGTGTTCTTGAGGCGGAGTGTGTGCTGCTGACGTACTCCGTCCCGCGTTGCGTCACATATCCAAGGGCCTGTTGTCTCTCAAACTGTTATTCAGTATGATTTCTGTTATATTTAGACCATAACAGTCACCATCTCATTTAAAAACATGATGCTGCTGTGTAAAGATGCTGTGGCCGACAATGACGTGAACCCCAGCGTATTACCACATGTGAAACTGCATAATTAGGAGCTGGAAAAGGAGCCTGTGCATGTGGCTGGTCAGTGTGGTGATCGTTCATCCTGCTGCAGGTAGAAATGCTGCTGATGCCTGCATGATGGACAGATATTCTACAGGAGAGGAAGGAAAAGAGTGGTAATGGTCAGCAAAGCCAAAATGTCAGTCAAATCCGAAATAGTAAATATGAAAATCAGAACAGAAGAGAGTGAACTCTTTTTTGCTTGGTTTACACAAGGTGGCAAGACGGAAAAGGTTTGAGAACCAGTCGTAGATGAGGTTGATTCTGGTTTCTTTACATACAAGATAGATATACAATCACACACCAGTTTATTAAGTACAATTAGCTGAAACTAATAGACTGTAATGTAACCTGGAATAAATCTCACATTCTTGAAGTTCCACTTTTGTTGAATCTGTTCCAGAGAGGTGTTGATACAATCGTTTGATCATTTTGGATGATCTGTACTGCTGTTGAATCAAATTGCAATTTAGTAAGAAATGTTCCTCACCTGAACGCAACTTACAGATGAATTTGGGGATGGAGCATGGTACACGGGACCTGGTGCTCGCCCTGTCCTGCGTGTTTCCTGTCTGTGTATGTAGAAACTTAAATCATCAACCTTATTGTATTTAGGGTGTTCCTGCTTCCTATATTTTGCAGCAGGGGTGCACAAAACTTTTCCCTTGGAAGGTCAATACTAAGACTTAGTGTTGGACCACTGGGTAGAAGCTCACACCCATTGTATTGTTCAAATCCCAAATGTTACTCGGATCCCAAGTTCCCTAAATTGACTGACTTCCTGTGCAAAATGTCACTCTGCCTGCCATGCTCAGTTTATGAAAGATAATTAATGATCAGGGAGCATTTTTACCTTTCAAAAAACGAACAACATAAATGTTAATATGAATCTTTGAAATTAATTTCATTTATTTAATACCTCGACCAAGAAGGTTATGTTTTCAACTGCGTCCGTTTGTTTGTTTGTTGGTTTGTCAACAGGATAACACAAAAACTACTCGACAGATTTCCTTGACACTTGGATGGAGGATGGATCTCGGCCCAGAATAGACCCCATTAACTTTTGGTGCGGATCCAGATAAAGGGACAGATCCAGGGATTACTTTCTCACTGTCTTTAGATAACACGTTGTTTGACGTTTTCATACATTTTTCAGGGAATAATGCATGACAAAAAAAATCTGGCACATTTAGTTGGCTGGTGTCTGTGAGTGAGTACAATTTGATATGGATCATAGATCTGGTGAGCTTTAATTATGGTGAAGCAGTTAATGGAGGTTTACAATAACAGTTTGATTTTGGATTAGGCTTTATCGAATTAAAAGGGACTGTTGGGCCGTTGTGGAGATCTGCGCTCTACTGAGTTCCGTTCTATTTTGTTGGCGGATTAGGCCCTACTTTGGGCCGCCCTGCTATAAAGTGACTGAATTATTCGCACGAAAGTGGAAACCCATATTTCCCTCAGAGCATCCGTGGAGAAGAACTTACGTCATGCATATAAACAAAAAAAATGGGAGTGATTATAAATTTAGATCACCATGATCTATTCTTGTACTCGGGGACTAACTTTCGTATTCTCCTCGCCCTCCGCATAGAGCAGATTGATCTGCATCATAATGACATTTACCCACTAAATATCCGTGTGTGGGAGAGTTGAGGACGCAGGCTGTAAGGATGCATTTGTGGACCATTATTAAGGACCTCTCCACTGAAGCTCTTCATATGCTAAGGAGAACGGCTTAGTTTCTCTGCCTGAGGGCAGCACACACATCAGCACACACTGGATACTGCAGGACAGGCAGTTCAGGGTTACTGTGGGAACAATAAAGATGAATTCAACAGGGGTCTAAAGAGGAGCAGACAGCTGGCGAGGGAGTGATATTTAAGATCATGAAAGCGGTCGAGGAATTCATTAACCTTAAACACATGACCGATGTGAAGTTTTCTCTCTGCTCTTAAAGATGACCCTCCACACAAGAGACAGCGACGTTCAAATACAATATGACTTTGAAAGACTTGAACATAAGACACAAGATATGGCAGCAGTCTGTTTACATTGGTTTATTTTTTTAAGTGACATGAACTGTTACATTTTTCAGCTTAATCATGCTGACATTTTTGTCAACACAAGACAAAAACTGTTTCTTAAGTTGGATTAGACACTTTGCGTTGCTGCATATGAGTCCCAGGATGTCATTTTTCTAACGGCGGGAGGTGAAGTGTTTCCTGATAACCTCGTAGAAGCGCCGTTTACACTTGCTGTCTGGGTGTCTTGATGTTGAGGAGGATGAAACTGTAGCGTTGTTGGAGGAGGCAGCAGAAGCGTCTATCGCTCCCTTTGCTGACCCTTTATTCTGTGAGCTGTTTGAGTCTTTAGACGGTCCCTTATTGTTCCCTGACAGGCGAGAGTTGCCTTTGTTGTCTACTGTCCTCGTCCCTGGAGCTTTGCTGAGACTGCTCGCAGTCTCCTCGTCCTTGTTTAAGCGCCGCAGCCCGGCTTGGCAGAGAAGTGCCTCCTCGCTCGCCATCTGTGGGCTCTGGCTCAAGGTGATGAAGCCATACGGAGTTGTGACTTTGGTTAGGTGTGGCAGGGAGAAGGCGGCTCTGCTGGCGGGGTCCAGGCAGTGCTGGGCCTCGGTGTAGGGGCGAGGACAGGACCCCTCCCTCTGAGGAAGAGATCTCCTCTGGGCAAAGGGGTCTGAGACACTCCGCTCAGCCCTGCGGTCCGACAGAACCAAACCGATGCCTGAGGATGATGAAGATGATGAGAGCGTGGGGCAGGCCGGAGAAGCGTATGGAGACGGAGATGGCTCCGGCTCAGTCGAAGAACTCCCTAAGCCTTCCTCTGACTCTGCATAATCCTCTTCTGTCTCTCTGTCCAATGATCTTAAGCTGTTCTGCACAGACAGACTCGGTATAGTGAACTGTGGGATGCTGTCAGGTGTCAGGATATTTGGGAAAATGTTATCTCGGCTTGACTGAGAGTCCGATCCTATGGAACACCCGAGGGACTTTGCACTGCTGGTGGCCCACAGGAGTGCACGGATCCCTGCGCTGCTGTGCCTACGCGATAAGTAGAAATCATCGGAATCTTTGGTTCCACTGCAGACGGCTCCGATGCTGAACGTCCGTGTGACCGAGTTCTTATCCATTGCTGGATGTCTTTCGATTTCTTCGCACACAAGACTGGCAAAAGGGAGAGATGACAGGCAGCTTTTATACCTGTCTACTTCTCTACTACCGCCACCAAATGCATCAAAAGATGCGCACATGTGACGAAAGCCAGAGCCGGAAACGGTTACCAATTACGGAGCTCAAGTACGGAAGCATAATAAACAGCCTCTCTCTCTTAAACCTCTTCATATGCTAAGGAGCAGACAGACGTGCAGCATCTCCCTGAATCATCGGATGCAGCCTGAAGTTCATCCATAACATGTCGCTTTCACTCTTTTCATTGTTAAATGGTTTCAGGCTGCTGTTCTGTTTGTCAGCAACTGTTAGCTTTCTTCAATAACATTAAATCTGCTGGTTATTTTCTCAGTCAATTAATTCTTTGGTCTAGAAAATGTCAGAAAATGATGTATAATGTCCATCACACCTTCCTAAAGCCCAAGATAATATCTTTAAAATTGTTTGATTTGTCTGACCAACTTTCCAAAGATGCTCAACATAGTCCATACTGTGGTTTTCATTCACTGTTAAATTACGGTTCAGACAAGGAGAGAGAGCAAATCTACACATGTGAGAAGCTCAGAGTGTGTGTAAACCTGCATAACCCAACCTCAGGAAAATGTTATTCTCTCAGTGAGAATTTGAGAGTTTACTTTAGTTCTCACAAACATTATCGGCTAATTTGGAACAAATGTTTATTAATGTCGAATAAAGAGCTGAGGCCTACAACCAAACGAAAGGCTACAGGCTACCAAATGCTTGTACAGTACCCTACAGTTCTTTGCTCTTCAACATGGTGGTTTTGCACACCATATATTATATATTATGCAAGTTTCTCCATTTTGTTTGATCAATATCACATGAGGACTGAGTGCTAAAATGTCAAGATTACTTATTAATTTGTCCGTCTGGAAATGTAGTGGACATTAGGGCTGCCACATAAAAAATGCATACACTTGGTGCAGTAACAGACACAAGTGTCAGCATGTTTAAAGGACCATACCAGTGTTACTACACGTCACTGTCAGCTTGTTTAATTTAACTTTAAACATGGACAACTGACTTACATAATATATGTTTCATATTTATAACAGTAGCCTGCAGCAACTTTACCTTTTTTTTGCGAATTTTTTTCTATTTATTTTTCTTCTACCATAAATTGTTATTGTATACAATATAATAAGTGTATATTTTTCTGTCATGGAGTATATTACATCATTGCTAAAAGAAAACAAAGCAGGTTGTGGCTCAGGGGTAGAGCCAGCATCTTGTTATTGGAAGGTCGCTGGTTCGATTCCCAAACTGCTCCTGATGTGCTGGCCGGCACCTTGCATGGCAGCCACCACCATCAGTGTATGAATGTATGTATGAATTACTGTAAGTCGCTTTGGAAAAAAAGCGTCTGCTCAAATGCCCAGTAATGTAAATGTTATTTTGATTTGCAGATTTTTTTTTGTCTCAATGATTTTCATTATCAGTACTTAAATGAATATCAATCACTAAATATAACAACGATTCATCAAAATTATTTAAATGTAAATGTTAATGCTTTTTATTCATTGTCCAGTTTTCACGTTTATGTGTTGACAGGACAGACCTGCCACATCCAACATGGCGGACACAGTTAACGGGGCGTGTCTACGGTCACATGACAACCGCTTCTTCCTCTGACGCAGGTTAATTGGCGGGACTTGTTCATTGGTGCGCTCTGATTGCGCCAGGTGCATCTCTCCCCGTCAATTGGCTACACAGAGACAGGTTACAGGTACATTTTCTCCTCCACAGTGTCTTCACACTACAGCTCTTCTTCTTCTTCTCGTCCTCCTCATCGCAGCCGGCAGGACAGCAGGCTTTGACCCGAAGCAACATGACGACAGAGGCCCATAGAGACGCTGCGGCGCAGGAGCACGCCGACAACACCGAGGTAAGGCTGGGTTCACACATCTAAGCTAGGAGCTCTGGAGCCTAGTAAGTCAACTCCAGATGATTTGTGTCTCATGTTGTAGTTTTGATCAGCTCTGTGTCCTCGCCTGCAGGACAGGGTCGTGAGGAGGGACGGGGTGTTTCGCTCCGTGCTGCGCGGCCTCTTCTGGCCCTTCGGCATCGTGGTACGAGCAGCAGCTAATGTTTAGCCACATTCAACATGTTAGCTTTGGCACGCGACCTAACATGGCGCTCACTTCTAGGTCCGCACGTACCGCGGGTTCTGGTGGGTGCTGGGCTTCAGGCAGCCGAAAGAGAAGGTCCTCGTCACTACTGCCTCGGTCTCCAGCCCCGGACGCCAGAGCCTCGCCGGCCGCAAGCGCCTGCACCGGGTCACCCGCCTGCTGCTGTCCGTCCTGCCCCGCTGGGTGCAGGGGGCCCTGGGGTACCCGGTGTCCAGCAGCATTGGGCGCTCCCTCTCTCCAGGTGTGCTCTCTGTGTAGCTGCTCAATATTTGGTCTTCAGTCCTCTGTAGCAAATAAATCCTCATCCAGTGGTGCTTGACCTTTTCAGACTCTACATCCAGCCATTATCTGAAGCAATGGCACGTTTTCACAGTAAAGCAAAGCCTTTACTTCTACATTAGACATACACTGACACCCATTTTAATTACATGTGTTAATTAAATCACTGGACAAAACAAGCTATGTTAAAGAGGGTACTCTACATTTGGGGAAACTCCAGATCATTTGGATTTAAGAGATTTATTTAATCTGAAGGTGGTTTGAAATTGTGCTCAAAGGCTGCAAGTTAAAAATTTAAGATGACCATAAATATGGAACAGCCATGTGAATAAAAGCCTTTTTTCCACTTTCAATATTCTGTATCAAAGAGCCCCCTTGTTGTTTTTAAACCTCTGGGCTTTTTGAATTTTACTCTATTGTAGTTTGGCTGAAGCTAATCGTTCACAGCATGGCTGGACGATGCCCAAAATATATCTGGAACTGGTAAATGGCATCAGCATCAAAATGTGTTAGGAAAGCAGTGATCAGGAGCCAGATACTTGTATTTTTGTACCCTACCGCATACAGCAGTTCCTAACTAGAAAAGTGTAAAACACTTGACTTGTTCCTTTGCTCAGTTGGGTAACTTGGCAAAATACAGGTCAACATGGGTTTTCCTACCCAGCAGGATTAAACAGGAACATATTCGGTGAGTGTGTCCTTAAATAAAAATGAGCTTGTTTCCCAACAGAAATCAGAGTCTCTCCTACTAAACCTTGTGGAAAGGGCAGCAAGAGAAAGCAGGATGAGTTGGAGGATGAGGAGGAAGAGGAGCACCAGACCTGGGTGGAGGCGCTCAATCAGGAGCTCGCCGATGATGACTCCCCTGAGGAGGATCCTGACTATGAGGTTGGTGCTCTTATGTTCTTGCCTTGCCCATAATTTGAGAAATTAAATTATCAGGGTGTACTGAATTGAATTATCAGGGTGTACTGAAGTGTCACTTTTAATCTATGGTATACATGAGAAGGCCTTTATTTGACCTGCAATAGTGCAAAACTTTGAAGCCTTTTTAAAATGCTCTAATGGTTGGAGACACAAAAGGATCCTAATGCTGATCCTTTCTCAGCCCAGTACTGTAGAGACGGAGAGTGAAGAGTACTGCTCGCACAACAACACGGAAAGTGACATTGAAGTTCATGAGAAAGGCGGGGTCATCATTGAAGACGTCAAAACGGTAAGGGCCAAGTATCTGCACATTATAATAAAAACAGCATGTGTGAATGATGGGAATATCTGAATCGTACTCCAACTTGGACTTTTCTGTCTTTAGGGTGTTGAGCTGTTCACTCCAGCGGAAGTCTCTTGCCCTGCTGATGTGTCATAATGACAGTGTTGTATTGTTCCAGTGTTTTTGTATGTTTTGTATATTAATTCAATAAAACTTTATCCTCTTGCCTTGAAATTGCTGTGGCCTCCACTAGATGGCAGTAACGATACTCTGAACAACTGAGAGCTGTGAGGAAGTGGAGCAGTTAAAATTCCTCATGTGTAGAGTCTCGTTAATGCAGCTTTTGCTACTTACAAACATTTAAAATGTGTGCCTATTTGGTATCTCTACATCTGAAATTGCTCATTGTGTCAGGTTGCTCTGAAATGTTAATGTGTTCTACAGCTTGACCTAATTGAAGTGATGACAGCATTGTGTTCACGTGCATTAATGCGTTCCAGTTGTGCAATTTGTTACATTAAACGTGTTGTATGGGGTTCATGCTTTATTTATATTATATAATGGATAATTGTATTTTACATGGAACAGTGCAGATTAAAATGCCAGTGAGTTTAGTCTTTATATGGGATGTATGTGCAATAAGTCACAGGGAAGGTGTCGCATTATTGGGGACAAAATTCATGAAGTAAAAATTCAGATTCACCAGATGAAACACTCACACACTGTGTGGCTTATGCATTTGGTCACTAAAATATCTATACATGTACTTTTCTGATGTGTTTTGGAGTAGTTGCCCATTTCCTTGGTTACAACTGCATTTGATCACTGGCACAGAGGAACCAAAAAACATGTTTTTGGTTAAATGCTGAGTTGCTTTCAAACACTGAAGATTTGACCTGAGAGAAGCTGAGCTCACTGAACCTGTAATCCTCATGCTGAAGACCAACAATAAGGTTGCAGTATTTCAAGCAGAATTTGCTGTTCTGTACAGACGTGTGAGTCAAAGCCAGTGACCTCTGAAGCAGTTGTATCTGCTAAGAACTTGCTGTCTGTACAGCATTAAATGTGACAAGCTTCAGTTAGTCATCAGGACAGTTGCTTCAAAATGACTCGCTCTTCATGTGCCAACCAAAACGTACTCGGAGCAGCATTATGTTCAAATGTATAGGTAATATGAAGATGTTATCCACTCACCCATGTCATTAGTTACACCCTTTTTCTCTGTAGCTGCTAAGCTAAAAACATAAGTGAGCACCCTGCCTGAAGTGGATGCATGAGCTCTACCATGGCTGGAGGTGTAGGTAACGTGTTTCCAAATTAATTTGGAAACACGTCACTTACCTCAGGGCTTCTGGACACTTGGATTATGCCTCACAAGCTGCATGGAGCCATTGTATGTTCTCAGTAGTTTTATGTTTTTAATGTGTCTCCATCTACTTCAGTTAAGCAGAATGCTGCAACGCTGTTTTACTGTGAAGCGCCGGAAATTTCCATCGGCTGCATATTGGACCAAAAGATGAAGTTGATCCTTTATAATCGATCCTATGTTTTAGAGGACAGAAATGTTTGTCAGACTTTTTCCTCTGGCTTTACCATCGGGCCAAACTGTAGCTTTTTGTCCCAACAGAAAAAGAGCAAAGGTTTTTTTTTCTGCCCTCTTTGAACAAAGGTCATTAATCATCTGGTTCTGTCACAAGACTCGTAATAGATGAAACTCTTCATGTATGACCTGCACATTAATGCTAGCGCTGTAGACCTTAACCCATGTCACTGACGGTGGATGAACCAGTGCTATTTCTGACTTTTAAACATGTGACTTTCAGTTGCCTGCCCATCCAAGCGGAAAATGAGATGTTACCACAGCGCTCACCATCCCACTGGCTCTCTGCTGCAGGTGAGGCGAGGCTGCTGCCATGTGGCTCTCATATGACCGGCGTCAGGAGAGGATGTCGAGTGTACTCAGTGCTGCCCACACAGTCGTACCTCCTCTGTCCATCTGCACACACAGCCTCTCTGCTCCCCGCTGAGGGTGAGCTGTGTTTATGGGAGTGGGTGGCGGTGAAGAGCCCACCGATCCTCTTGAAAAAAAAATGACTGAACCATCTCTCTCGTCCTTGTCCAGCAATCAGCACCCACTCTCCCACGCTGGGGATGAGGTGCTGATACTGATGGTCACAGATGGAGATGAGTTAATTTTGGTCTTTTTGTTTCCTCTTGCATCAGTCTCAAACTTCTGTGCACGAGTTGTTTTTCGCAGATTATTTGTTTTAGATGCAAATCACATTCACTTCATGTAACACTGTGCTGAGCTGTTATTATGTAGGACGTTTGAAGGGGAGCTAAACTGATTTTATGCATAAAGGTCAGCTGACCAGTCACGGAGAGAACTCGGCCTGTGAGAACACTTGTATAATGTTCTCTGCAGCTCATCAGAGGTATCTGAGACTTAAAACTGACAGCAAACCTGAAGCTTAGATGTGGGTCTCTAATGTCTAATTAAAACACACTATAGAGTTGAAATGAAGGATCCACTGCTTGTAAAGCCTGACCTATAGTCACGACTAAGGAGGATATCTCAGCATTTAATGCAGCTTGGGCCATATTTTTCTGTTTACTCCCAAACCCAGTCCAAGAGAGTAAGTAACTCAGCCTGACCTGAGCTCAGCAGGTGTTCTGTTTTTTTACAGCCATACCCGACTTGAGCCCGACACAGTTAATGTAACCTGAAGCACTGATTTTGCGCTACCCTGTCACCCAGAGGCCCAAATGAATGTTTGCCGCCTGGAAAGTAACAATCACTTTATTTTTACACTATATTTATTTTTACACTATATTTTCAATGAAAGAATTTGAAAGCACTGTATCATTTAATGTGACCGAACCAAAACCAGACATAATATCTAATCTTCTGTCCAGGTCCTGATGGGTTCGGGTATCCATGCTGAAATTTTGACCTTTTTTACTCTTGTGAGTTGAGCTAGTTATAAACCATATACATGCAGTATGATGA
This sequence comes from Lagodon rhomboides, assembly GCA_039737535.1. NCBI lineage: Eukaryota > Metazoa > Chordata > Actinopteri > Spariformes > Sparidae > Lagodon > Lagodon rhomboides. Next base: position 11,768,277 of record CM077789.1, on the reverse strand, counting down.
AATGTATTTGGGAGAAAATAAGAATATAATTTTTTTAAAGTATGATAAATTTTCAATCTGATAAGCCCCATTCAGCCTAAGATCTAATTTTCAAGGGAGACCTCACGAAATGTGCAATAATACAAGAAAGAAACATACAAGAGAATATTAAAACATTATGCAAAACAAAACATGAAATAGTAATTAATAATGGATGCAAGTAAAAAATAGATAACACTCCATTAAAGCCAGTACTTTACTAAAAACACAGATTTTAAAAACACGTTCCTAAAATGCCCCGAGGCAACCAAACTGCTACAGCTGAGAAGCTCTTTGCTAAATGATTCATGACTCGTATACATTTTGTTTATACGTCAGAGAAGTCTTATGCTAATTTATTGGAGACTTCATGTTGACGAGTGTTGGTTTCTACTGTTTGTCTCGGTCCATTCAACTTTCTGTTGTCACGACTTGTTAGAGCTCAAGAATTATTTGTGCCACGCTTTCTGCCTCGTCGCTGCCACGTCTGTTGTAACCGCCGCTAGATTATATAACGTGACAAAGGAGAAGTGGCAACATTTTCCAAAAACATTGAGCCTCAACACTTCTGAGACACTGTTCATACTTGGTTTTAAAAAATGTGTCTTGGGCGACCAGATTGCAAGTTGACAGCTCTAAATACAACCACAAACAACATCCAAGATGCATCGTAATCCGATCACTCAAACCACATATCTTTGTATTGTACAGACTAATGTGTCCTGATGTGTCCCGGAAGTAACATGAAAATACATCGTCTTTGCAGGGTGCCGTGGTTGTTTTTGTGGCAGTGCCCCAATGCTTGAAAAAGTGGAGACGAGCACTGATGTGTGTGATACAGATGCCTAATCTAATATTAGTTCTCTGGAAAATTAGCTTATTTCTTAGCCGGCTTGTGCAAAAAACAAATCTGCTGCTTATCTGGCGACAGACTGATGTAACAGCTGTGGCGGCGCTCTTTGATCATCTCGTGAAAGGTCAAATAGTAGTCGGCTGGAAACACTGACTGCAGCAAACCATTGTTTTCATTATCGATTCATCTGCCAATTATTTTTAAGATTGATTGTTTGGTCTGTAAGATGTGAAAAATGCTCATCACGATTTCCCAGAGCCCAAAGTGACGTCTTCAAATGACTTCTTTTGGCCAATCAACAGTCCAAAACCCAAAGACTCTTCACTTACTGTCATAAATGTAAAAGAAAACAGCAAATCCTCACATTCAAGAAGCTTGAACCAGGAAATATTTGACGTTTTTGCTTGAAAAATGACTGAAACGATTAATCAATTTTCCAGACTGGTTGACGACCATTTTTCTTTCGATCAACAAATCAATTAAACGACAGATAAAGCTGAGAACTAAATTCAGTTGTTGACATCGAGCTCCAGCTGCCTTCAATTAATTCCTGAAAACACTTGAAGTTGTTTTACCACTGAACTTTGTGACTTCCTCTTTTTGTCTTTTCCTCTCGCATGTTTTTCACCTCCTGAAGCTCGGGTGCAGAGGCAGCTGCCACCGTGCTGAAGCAGGAGAGCACACATTGGTATGAATTAAATGCTTGGTGTGCACGTGTGTGTGTGCTTGTGTGTGTGTGTGTGTGTGTGTGTGTGTGTGTTTGTGGGAAGGGCATCAGCAGCAGCAGCAGCACTGAGAGCTGGATACAGAACAGGAAGCGTTGGTCTCTGGGGGTTCTCATGGCTGTCTGAACGTTTGAAGGGTAGACTGCTCAGCGGAGGCAGCGATAGAGAGCATCGACCTCTATCTGTGGTGTTTGTAGCCAGCTGGAGACTGCTTTCAAACCAGAAGCTCCGTCTTTGCCTTTCAACTGCAAGGTGAAAATACGGCTTCTGGAAGGGCGCTGTAAATTTCATGCACAGTCCCCCAGGTGAGCTATAGAGCAAAAGCTGCCGAGGCCTCGTGCAGTGAATGCAGCGGCGGTGGTCTTGTTGTTCGGCTGCGTGCAGAGTGATTTGTCGAGGCGATCAGTGTGGATGCAGGGTGGTTATGTTGCAGACAGCGGGCGCTTTTATATTATGTCACAGAATAAAAAAAAAAAAAAAAATCTTACCTGATTCATGTGAGCAACTCAAGAGATGATGCAGCACAGATTGTTATCAAACCTCTCTGACACACACACTCGGGGGCTCGGCACACAGCAGAGCCACAACTCAGACTTTTGGTGACATCGGCTTATTGTCACCTTGAATGAATGGCAGCCGGCTGCTCCCCAAGCCCCCCGGTCTGACCTGCAGGCTATTATCCGCTGCATAACAAAGTGACTCTGTAATGTCGGCCAACAAAAAGTGCTCAAACTCGCCGCCCTGCCTCTCGCTCCCTCTTTGCCGCTGAGCACAGTCATGTGGCGAGTCTCCCCTCACCTCCAGCCTAATGACCAGCTGTCCCCGGAGATTTCAAGAGCATCCATCATCTTCAGAGAAGTGGAGCAGGAAAAGAGGCATGAAAAATGAAGCAGACAGGCGAAGCCTTCAGTTACTCACACACTTTGATGCGGCGGACAGTGAGGCCTCTCGCAAAAGTTTCAGAAGTCAGATTTCAGGTAATCGATGTTGATCTAAGGCACTGCGGAGCACCAACGGCTTGTGGATGATCAACCTCTACCTCAGGGCGCTGTCTCACGAAATCAAGTCAAGTTCGCGGCACAAGACAGAATTGGGTAAATTTGCTCTGGAGGTAATTTGACACGGCCGCGATTTCCATTTCCTTAATGTTGGTTCTATCTCCTCACATAGTTTAACATGATAACCTGATGCTCTGAACTATCACAGGCCGGCTCATCCTCAAAGTCCTCTTGGGCTGCCGGGCAGCATCGCCTCAGCTTCTCATCTGGATGAGTGTGTTTTACGTCTCGCCGGGCTCCCTGATCAATTCAGCGGGATTTAAAAGGCTTTGCTGCTACCTGTGATTGTCCTCGTCCTTGTCCGTCCGAAGGTCGCAGACGCCTCTGACTCTTGGCAAACTGTGCAGGGCCCTCAAAGTGTGTGAAGTAAATCCATACACACATTTATGATGCTATTCTGAGACACGGCCCAGAGAGCAGCGTGAGATCCGTAGCGAGCGGGGGAGTCGGGGCTTGCAGACAGACAGAGAGGCGGCGACAGTGGTCTGTGTGTGTCAGACAGCTTGTTGATCTTTATTTGCAACCAGGAGCTGCACTGCAGGTGGATTCCCCGTCTGACTTCTCCGACCTTTGACTCTCTTTTATTCAGTTCGTCCACAGCTGCTGGAGGAGTCCTGTCACTTTCTGATTGCAAAAAGCCGGACTAAATGCGATAGACTCGGAGAGGTCGAATGTCAGATATCAGTAGCGTGTCGTGAAGGTTCTTTCTGTGGGTTTTTAAGTCAACTGTTTTTATGGTCAGCCTTGCACTACTGTTTATATGAAATTGTCTTTCAAGCGTACTTATGTAACATTTGGCACATCGCTGCTCTCTGGTGGTGATGAGGGAGATCGTTTCGGCCACTGTTTCTTTAAATGAGCCAAAGCGTGATGTCTGGGTCATGTGATATATAATCAGTGAAGTAAAGAAAAATGGCACCTTAGCACCATTATCAGGCAAGCTATTGGACTAATAATGTTGATTTCAATGTTTTTACAAATGCAGACATGATGTGGAACATGCACTGAACTGAACAGAACTCAAGAAGCCTCTTGGATGAGAGGTGAAATGTCCTCAAGAGACTAAAACAATCGATTGCCTACGATGTAGTACTTATTATTACCATGACCCGGGTGACTGAGAACCGTCATCAACATGTGTCCATAGAAACATGTGCATATACATGATTTTACAAGAACACATACTTTGCTCCAACAGAGACTGAACATTTTCTTTGGGGAAACAAAAAAAACAACATAATTTTACCAAGAGTGACCTTTTACGAAGAGAAGCAGGAAAGATTTTGGTGCTACATTATTGTATCAGGTCCTGTAAGCCTTTCCCTCCCCTGTCCACACATGAGAGATGATGCTGATGAAGTGTCTCAGTCATCCAGGTCATGGTAATTCTAGCGCTAGCAACCCACATGGAGGCTGGCTGGGTCAACGACCCACAAGTGGCCCTAATGACTCTGAAACTCACAGGTGACCTTAACAACACTCCCACTCAGGGTTTAAAAGCCTGCAATCCACTCCTGTTAGTTAGAACTGAAGAAGCCTCAAGTCCAGCTGCCTACGATGAAGCACTTATTTAGAGAGTCCTGCAAACATTTGTCTAAGTTACAACGATTTACTTTTCAAACTTTCCAGTTCATAAGAATTTTATAAGTATTTTGTTGCAAGACATGCCGATGATATATTTTTGTGTCTCCCCTTCTATATGACAGTGAGCTCTGTGTTAAGTCAAACTGTCTGACATTGATTAACAGATCCCTGTGATTGAATCTTTGTGTTGTGAGGAGAGACCAGACCAACTCTGTGAGGAGTCGTACCTTAACTATCGCACAAACTCAGCTCGCTCCAGAATCCCAGATGCCCTCCGGCCCTGGAGCTGACAGGACAGAAAGGACAAGAATACAATCCTTGAGCCCCCCTCAGAGAGTTAGTTTAGCCCAGTCCCAACCTATTGTTTCCTGTAAAGCGATATATAATCCTGGCCAGAAGCTCAGAGGCTGGTCTGACAGAATTCTGTGGGCTTGCAGTGACCTTGCGTCTCTGCTGCATGGTGATCAGACCTCACCTGAACCAGCCACAGAATTAGACTTGAAGGAATGTTTTTTTTCCTCCACACACCCTTACAGATGGACATTGACATTCTTGGTGCCGGATTTAAGCCTGTGACTTGAAAAATAAATCGATTAAAAATGAAATTTAACTTTTGAATTTGAACTAGAGAATTACTCAAAGCTTCTTGGTCTTGCGCACAATTTTTAACTCTTGAACTCATCCACCCGGATGGCTCATGTTCACTCGATCTGCTGGTTAACTTAATCATGAGCACTGAGCAGCACTTTAAGCTGCCTTGGGTGAGAACGTCTGCCAAATGCTGCAAATTTAAATGTGAAATACTTTATCTTTGGATTTATTCTGAACACTTTAGACAGCAGTCACTCAGCCTGTTTATCATTCTGCAGTTTTCACTCTCCATCTGTTTCCGAGAATACATTTGTTTGTTTTTTTTTTTATCTCATCAAGTGTTTTTATTTAAAAAGTCTTTGTGATTAACATGAATAAAAATTTTACAGATGGTAGGAGTACCAAAAGAGGTAGTAAGAGAAGTATTAACAGTAAAATCTATTTATCAAAGTATATTTTTAAGGGATTTTAGGTGACATGTATTAATTTACATGGCACACGTTATCGCATCAATTTATTTACATAAATAACACCACATAAATAAATTGATGCGATAACGTGTGCCACGTAAATGAATACATGTCGCCTAAAATCCCTTAAAAATATACTTTGAAGTACTTTACAGTATTAAAATGCACAACATGTCACAGGTCTCAAAGTCAAAGCTTGAAAAATATCAAATCTTCGAACCTGAAAAAAAGAATCCAAGTGTCAGCACCTCAAAACTGTACTGACAGCAGGAGCAGCTCTTGAATAAAGACACTTTGGCACTTTTCCCCCTTGTGTTATCTTCTATCTATCTCTGCTGCAGAGGTTGTGTCTGCACACACACACACACAGCCCTCTAAATGAACATCCCTCAGCAGGTTTTAATCACAAATAATAACTTCAGAGGTTTATTTTTCCGGGTAAGATATAGTACGAGAAAGACGAGGGGAGAAATTTAAGATGGAAATCAGTTTGCGCTCAGATGCATCCTGTTAATTTTTTTAATGAAAAAAGCAATTAAATTGGATGTTTGGGGCAGTGAGGCGAGCCGACCCTCTGGTATCCCTCTCAGTCAACCATGTCAGTGTTTTTTTTTTATATCTGGTTTCGAGAAACAGAAACAGGCGGTTTGTATTCCCCGAGTGACGGTCTGAAGGCAGCTGTTTGCTCTGACCGTCCACCTGTTCACATTTTTTTTTAAGACAGATGATTTTAACTGTCACTTTCAGTTTGATTTATGAGACTGCCATGATCCCAACACAGATCATTCACAAGCAACTGCAAGAGTTTGTCTTGAGCAGCAGCAGCTGGCCTCCATTCAGAAAGAGACGCATACATGCAAAACTGAGTAAGAAGTGTTCAGATGATAATGTAAAAAAGAAACTAGTAGTTAGAAGATAAAGTAGAAATCAATAAGTAACATAAAAGGATAAGTTCTGTATCAAAGTCTAGTCATTATGCAGAATGGATCCTGTCACTGTTATATACACCGATCAGGCATAACATTATGACCACTGACAGGTGACGTGAATAACATTGATCATCTCATCACAATGCGATGTTCTGCTGGGAAACCTTGGGTGCTGGCATTCATGTGAATGCCACTTGACACGCACCACCCATCCAAACACTGTTGTGGACCAAGTACACCCCCTCATCACAACAGCACTACCCGATGGCAGTGGCCCCCCAGCAGGACAATGTGCCCTGACACACTGCAAACACTGCTCAGGAACAGCTCGAGGAAACACAATAAAGGGCCAAAGGTGTCGACCGGGCCTCCAAATTCCCCAGATCCCAATCTGATCGAGCATCTGTAAGACGTGCTGAGCAGGTCCGATCCATGGAGGCCCCACCCCCCAACATACAGGACCCAGAGGATCCACTATAAAACACCCTGGTGCCAGACACCACAGGACACCCTCAGAGGTCATGTGTTGACAGGTCGGAGCTGTTTTGGCTGCACAAGGGGAACCTTCACAATATTAGGCAGGTGGTCATAATGTTCTGCCTGATCGGTGTATATACTCTCTATACTACTGATTTTTATGTCTACTGGTGCATTAAAGTAGCATTTAAATGTTGCAGCTGATCCAGACAGAACAAATCACAACTACTCATCATGCTGCTTGTTAGCGTAAGACATGAATATACATTATATAACGTGATATTTTGACCTGTAGCCCACCCACGCAGGTGATTTCACCTCGAGACATAACATGCAAGAATTCTGCATTAAAATGTCTAAAAACAAATAAACCGGTGTTCTATTTGCTGTTGAGTTGTGTACTGACATGATCCCAAATGTTTTAAACAATGTTCAAACCAGAGAAATCCACAACTTTACTCAAGGAGGTGATGCATTTCATCAAGTGGCCTGTGTTTACTTCCGGGATAGGAAGTCGATGAACGAGACTAAACTTACGTGAAGAAAACTTGAAAACATCAACCCGTCTGTGAAGATTTCTGCCTGAGTCACGTCAGATTTTTTTATCAGCAGTGGTTGTTTCATTGTGTGTTCACCATCAGCGAGCTGAGTTTGAGCAGAGATCATTTGTGTTTGTTCGCACTACCTGCAGGGTTCCCACGTCTATCAGAAGCGACTTTGTTTTCTGTGAAGCTGCTTACAAATATTGGTATTAGCAGGCTGTGTTTTTTTTTTTTTTGGGGGGGGGGGGGGGTTGTTCCAATTCTTCTATCTCTCCTGTCTAATAAAGCAAAAAAAAAAATGCATATCTCTCGTGTTGCAAAATCCCTGCGTCACCGTTCCCTCTGTTTCTCCCCTTCCCCCCCGTTCACAACACAAACACAGGTGACACTTCAAAGAAAAATACCGCAATTATTGGAGTTTTTATTAGCTACCAGTGCCAGGAACAGAGTTGACGAAATATGAGGAAAAATACAACAGGAAGTTGGAGAGAGAGAGAGAGAGAGAGACTGTTTTGAAGGATTGGATTCAACCTCAGGTGACGGGAGGATTCATGGGCGCTCTGCAGATGCTGGAGGTTCGGTGTGAAATACGTGCACATCATGCAGATATTTCAAGATCTAGAGCTGACCACCTGTTGTTTTTGCAGGATCGACACAAAGGTAAAAGCCTTTGTGGAGTATCGAAGACCTCCTGTAGAGTTTGAACAGCCCCAACTCAATCAGATTAAATCACAGGAACCCTGAGAGACCATGCTACATTCAGAAGTGAGTAAAAAATGACATTTATCTCTTGTTTTCTCTGATGTTTAAACCTTTTAATGACTGACAACGTGTAGTGTAGGGACCAGCTGGTTCTTTGATAGTGATGCTGCAGCCTCACTCTTGACATGTTCTACTCTTGAGCGTTTTTTGGGCCGTCAACGGCGTCAGATCCTCCCGAATCCCCCACTTTCCTGTTCCCACTGAACACTGTCTGTGGCAGCAGAGAGACTAATACGCTCAAATTACCAGCTGTCCAATTAACCCATATTTCTGCTGCTTCTTGTTCTCGTGGTGAAACCGTTTCTGATAAACAAGTAGGGTTTGTATTGGTGATGCTGGCAGCAGAATGTAGGACAGATAAATAAAAAGGATGGGGGAGCTGTGTTGGGAAAGACTTGGGTTGGGGAGACTGCAGAGGAATTTTTTTTCGCTGGAGCTTCAGATTTTCTGGCTCATGAAAAACAGTATTATTTTGAGGTTAGATAACCTGATGTATCTCTCAGAAATTACACACTTTCTGTTGCTCTGCGTCTCCGAGGCGCCGCGGTTTGTTTCGCCGTGTTGTTCTCTCTGTGGCTCGCTGTCTGCTGTCGTTTTGTTTGTCATTATGTTTCTCCCCGCAGCTCTCTGTAGCCCTGCGCTTTTTGAGAATGTGCCAGGCACAGCTGAGTGACAGCGGTGATAACATGCAGAGTGAATGTTAAGCTTCCTCTTAGTCACAGGGAGACCTTGCGCACACACACACACACACACACTGAGAGAGAGAGAGAGAGAGAGAGAGAGAGAGAGAGAGAGAGAGAGAGAGTCAAATCCTAAACCTGCATCTTTAATGTGCCCACTGGCACTAATGAGATTTGTCATCTTTTCTGATAGAAGAACTACAGTCCTTGTTCAGTGATTGTGTGTAAATCCACACACACACACACACACACACACACACACACACTGGAGGTGGTCTCCGGCTGCAGCCTGACTGTAGTTTGTTGGACAACCTCCAATCTGTGATTCAGCTCATTTCAAATGGCACAGGACATCATTTTGGCCATAGGACGGCCTTGATTCTGAGTCGAACAGATGGATGGAGAGAAAGGTGCGGGGAGGGCTCACATGTGTGTCCGCCTGTTATTGATTCAAGTGTTGTATTAATGTTTCCCTCAGACCTCCTCAGGCTCGTGTCGGTGTTGATGATATCTGTGATTGGTGAGCCAACAGGAAATTAAACCAGGAGGAAACACCTCGACAGCACTTCAAGGTTGAGACAACTCAAAGGGCCTCGGGCCACAGAAAATAACATTTCCAACCCGACGTGCTGTTTTGGTCACATATTTCTTTGGTAACTTTACTGTCTGGAGACCTCAGCGTTTAATAGGTTTTCATTTCTCCTCACCTTGGCTGTCTGACTACTGGTTATTGGCCACAGCGAGTTTATACCTCCGATCCCTCAAAAGATTGATTTAACTGTGAGAGGCCATGAAGGGCAATAGCCCATTTGGCCTCTTCATTGCCTGTGCACCCGAACTGATGGAGAAAAACACCCTCGGTGTTTATAATTTGAATTTGAAATCAGGACAGAAGCGAGGCATGACACACGAAAACATCCAGAGAGAGCAGCGAGTGCTTTTAAAAACTGGCTCACGCAGAGACGGGGGGAGAGGGGGGGGATGTGGCGACGGAGAGTGGCGTCAGAGTAGCTTTGTAGCATTAGTAGCAGGAACAGAACCTGGCAACTGTAGACGTGCTGCTTGGCTCCAGCCTCCTTACATAACGTAAAAAGCATGAAGAGAGAAGCTGGAGGCATGCGGGCAGGACTGATGAACTGCCGGGGCGGCCAGGGAGCGGCCCCCTGATACCTGGAGGCACCAAAACGGAGGCCATTTGACAGGTCTAAAAATAATCAGGAGGTGAGAACGATGTGGTGACAGAGAGAGTGAGTGGGAGTACAATGGGAACATCTTTTTTTTTTCTTAACTCCCACCTCTGTGAAATGTATTTAGAGACCAAGAGGTGCCTTTTGTGTGGATTTGATATAGCTGGCAATAATCTCCACCCAGGTCAGCTCCAGCTGACTCATCATGAGTTTAGTCTGCTGCAGCACCCCACTGTGCCACCTTCCATTGAGCCTTTAAAGGAGACATATTATGCTCATTTTCAGCTTCCTAATTTTTATTTTGGGTTACTACTAGAATATGTTTACATGCTGTAATGCTCAAAAAACAAATCAGTTTTCTCATACTGTCCAGTGCTGCAGCTCTGTATTCCCCCTCTGACTGAAATGCTCTGTTTGAGCGCCTGTCTCTTTAAAGCCCTCCCCCTGAATACCAAGCCTGCTCCTATTGGTCAGCTCACATACGCCTGAGCCAACACTGCTAACAACAATAGGGCAGCTATGCTAAATCAATTCTTACAAGCCAAACAATCCACTAGGTGTAAATTATGCAAATGTAGGACACGGTGACGTAGTGTGATGTCACAAAGTCACGGAATTAAAGGCGGGACTACTGACGAGGCATTTCAGGAGCAGTGTTTTGTGCAGGAGAGAGGAGCTTCTGTTGACCTTTTTAAATTTCAACACCTCTTACATGCACAAGAACCTACATAACACACTGAAGGAAAGGAAAAAAAATGAAAAAGCACAAAAAGTCTCCTTTAATTACTGCGTCATTTTTGATTTATAAGAGAGGACCCATTTTTTCACACTCTGTAATCACCACTGTAATCATGTGCCTTGTGCGCTCTCTATCTCTTCCCCTCGCTTCCTGACATTCGTAGCGATGTTTATGTGAACTGTGTGCATTGCAGCACTCAGCTTAACTCAACTGGCCACCCATCCTAATCGGCTCTCCTGGCCTGAGCACTAACAAGCTTTAAGCAAAAACGGAGCAGTGGTCAGCAAGAAAAACGAGCCAGTCACGGATATGTTCGCCCTGCGGTTGACCATCTGTGCTGTAACATGAGTGTGTGTGGAATGCAAATGAGGAGGCACATGTACTCCCTTTGTGCGTCTGTGAATACTTTTCCTATTGTGCACAACATGAGCAGAGCATCTGAGGCCAAAGGGAGAACATGATCTCTCGGCTGTCTTAAAGCAATTTAAAAAATCCCATTTCTGAAATGTACACTCACTGATAACATTTTTTTTTTTTTCACTTCGGCAAAGCCCCAGCATGGAAAATGTCGTCTTTTGTGTCCATCTAATTGGTTTTTATTGTATCTACCCTGGTTCATTTGCTTGTATCATATGCAGTGATTCGGATTCCTCTTGTCTGAGCTGTTAGAACCAGCTGGAAACGTCAGAAAAGAGAAACATAACCCCAGAGCTTTCTAATCCACCCACTATCCTCTGCTGTGCCTCGATCTGCATACGATGTGGGAGGCTATTGTGTGAACTCGCTGATCTGATGCCACATTAAATATGGGCACACACACACACGCACGCACACATTTCACACACACGCACATACACACACAACCACTCATTGTTTAATAAAGGTACTAGAACTGTAATCAAGTGCGCAGGAACAGATTTCTCTACACGTATTTGCACAACGTATGATATGCTTTAACTGCCTGCAGTTCATTGTCCTGCATTAAAATGTTTCCAACAAACAGGAAATGAAAAGCTGTTGTTGTCATTGCACGAGAGGCAAATATGGCCAGAAGCTGAAGACACTCTGGGGATGTTGATGTACTGTAATGGAGCGCTTCTGCTAGCTTTTATTTTGCCCTTTTCTCAAGAAGCTTAAATAGAAATGATGGAAAGCTCAGAGGAGTCTTTATGAGCAATTGCAGCCTCCAGCTTCGTGCACACTCTACATTAACATCTGACTTTTTATCTGCATTTATATATCACGCTCGACCTCACTGATTCTAATGTGAGGCCGCACAAAAATAAGAAGCATTTACCAAAATTGGTGACTTTTCTCTTAACCCTGTTTTTCCCCTCCTTTGATAAGCCACTCCGCTGATTTCTAACTTACTCCTTGATTTCACTATGACCAAGCTCCCATAATCCCCTCTGACATGTTCCACAGGCTGCATATTTTACATCCGACTTGAGGTTATTTTTGTCTTGGCTAAGAGGTTGCACAGAGTGGCATCACATCACATCTGCAACTGAGCCTTACAAGGCAAGGAAGCGCAGACGCACGAGCCTGATAAGATGCAGGATTAGTCTTGTAAAAATAAGATTTTTAATCAGGAGGCATTTGGAACTTTATGCACCGGATCTATATATTTTTGTTGGCTGGCATTTAGTAGTTTAAAGTCTCTCTCTCTCTTCGAGTTTTTTTGTGGTAAAGGTGGAAATGAGCTGCAGCAGAGCGGGGCTCAGTAATCCTGCCCTGTATGGCTCCCAGCCACATACTCCTTATTTACTCCTGACAGCTTCAAATTGAAACTGTGATCACATTTTCCACTCCGTTCCTCAGCCTTGCTCACTTTTAGAGTTTAAGTGAGTTTTTTCTCTCCCTCCCCCTGTTTCTCTCCCTGTCTCTCCGCCCATGATATCTCTCTCATCCCCCATCTCTCTGCAGCCTGGGCTTGCTCACAGCCTTCAGGGATTCATCAATAGCTGAACCTGACATCGTTTTTGTTTTCTCCAGCCTCTCTCTCTCTCTGTCTTTCTGTCTCTCTGAGGACTGGACAGTCCATTTGTTAAGATTGAAGGAAAAAAAATAAGACAGAGTGGATTTGAGATTGGATTAGGAGAACAGAGGAGGGGAAGAGGTGGATTAATCAAGGCCAGCGTGTTTCTCTGGGTGACAGCTACGGACAGTTCTGTCATTACCGTCTCCTGCCTGCCGAGTAAATACGGCCTGTTTGTCTGAACTCTGTCCCTCTGAAAAAGTCCCTGTTTGTACTCAGCCGATGTAGATTTACCCGGGGATTGCCCCCAGGAAGAATCCTATAAAAATCATTGTGTAAAAGTTAGCTAAAGTCTCGACACAGCCCGTCAGTTCAACCTTTTACATTTAATTCAATTACTTGTACTGGCATAGCTGCACATAATTCAACTTGTAGATATGGTAAGACTCCTGTGTTGACAGTAAGAGAGGATAATAAATTAAATCTATAGACTGGAACAGATGGCTCTGTCTGAAAACACACACACAGTCTCTCTCTCTATCTCACACACACACACACCTACACACTTAAAGGGCACTGACATCTAAATTGAAAAATGAGCTTAACAGTCATCAATACCTCTCTCACTGTTGTTTACTTTGTTAAATGCACAACAGGTTGTCTCAGTACACTCCACACACACACACACACACACTCTCTCTCTCTCTCAAGCTTAAAGGTTATATATTTGCGCTGTCATTAACATTCAGTGTTGGACAAGCTACTCAGGAAGTGTAATTAGTTACTTCTGACTTATTATGGCATTAAAAAGTAGTAACGTTACTTAACTTAACACTTGGTCTATGTTACTCAATATATTACTATATTACTTTTACGCCCCGTAGTGATCTACGATCTGTTTAAGCCAGCTCCTTTTTACACAGACTCCACTTTATTAGAACAATAATTAACCCCACAGGAGGAGTAAACTCAGCCAAACTGCATTACTGTGAACACTGCAGCCTCTCAACCGGATGCTTTTTGTTGTTACCTGTCCAGATGTCAGCTGGGTTTGGAAACTTAGACAGTGTATCTTCAAATTAACTTTAGATTCGGCTGTCAGCAAACATCGTTCTCTGTGGCAGCTTGACATTATGATTTGTGGGTATTTTCTCTATAATGTGTCAAAAGGTTGGGTTAACTATGGAAAAAGGTAATAGGGGTGAGGCAATACCACAAAATTTGGTTCTGATCCAATACCAAGCAAGACAAGGCCAATATAACTGATATCAACAGCGATAGGCACATAACTTCTCTTGCTCTTGCAAGCAGAGTTCATGTTTTTTGCGTGGTTTACCAAGTTTATGGTGTTTATAGTGAACAGCATTATATTGCACATACATCAAAGTTAATTTACCGCTGTGAAATAGAACCAAATGATGCTCCCCTTTCGTTCAGCCATCACTGCCTGATGTCGGATTAAACTAGTGGTTAAGGTGCGCACCGGGCAAAGAGGCAAAGAGAAGGTTTACATGTGTTCATGACAGAGGAACGTTTTTAGACAGCTCTACTCGTTGACGAAAGACAAAAGTGTGGGTACAACGTAGAAGAGAGAAACTGAAACTAATCCTTTTGTATCGATCCAATTAATGCCAGATAGATCTTCAATAGGCCTACAGAGTATTGGGGGATCAACCCGCCCACCCTTAATAGGTCACATCTCCTCCACAATATACTGGACGACAAGCTTTCTTCACTGTCCTCTTAACGTCTCTCCACAACGGTGTCTTGCTCTAAAATCCAGTCTCTGTTGTGTAGCTGGAGTGCTGTTTCACTCGCAGAAGACACCTCATCGTCAGCACCGGTGTTTTTTTCGGTTTCACGTTGCTGTGCTGCTGCATCAGATGATCATTCGATGCTGTATTTTTTGCAGTTGAAAACGTTTTCCTGCAATTTCTGCAACATTAACACTTTTAAACGTAGGCTAAAAACCCATCTTTTTAATCTGGCTTTTATGTTATAGTCTCATAGTGATTTTATTCTTTTTTATTAAATTTCTATTGTTGCTTTTTACTATTGATATATTTTATTGTTGTTTTTAATCTTCGTGCATTGGTCTCCATATTATTTTTTATAGTCTTTATTTTATTTTTTCTTGTTTCACCTTTTATATATACTTTTTCAATCCAAAATGTAAAGCACTTTGAACATCATTCATTTGTTTTGAAAGGTGCTATATAAATAAAATTTGATTGATTGATTGATTGACAATGTTCATCTTTAAGAGAGTCAAACTCAAATTAATGACAGCAAATCCAGCTGTTGAAAGTATACCTCTCTCCCTCATCCTCCATCCTTCATTCACAGTTTGGCTAGTAGCTGATGTGACCTGCAATGTGTACACATCATTGTAAGACAGCCTACCTTGGACAAAAAAACAAATCACGTTCTGGCAACACTGCAATGCAGTGTTACTTATTATAGCAAGAAATTGTAATGTCAATGGGGAAAGTAATAATATTACATTAATGAGTTCCTGAGTTATGCTTACTGCCCAACACTGGTCACACTGTAAAAGTAGTTATGTCTAAAGGCTATAGCTAACATTTGTCTTTGTGTTCTTTTTTCCCCTGCTGTGTCACGTTCAACGTCACAAATTCTCAGAACAACAGGGAACAGTAGAAGGTGCACTGATGCTAGTGACAACATAGCGGTGGCTACTTCTTTCTCTATCTTTCATTTCAGTCTCGCTTCCAAAATCAACGTCCACTTGATAATATATGAGCAGAGGCGAATGGAAAACCATTTTAACATCAACATCCTGAACATGAAAATGTGTCGTAGCATCGCACCAGTATATGAGTGAAAAATAACATTTAGGCTAAACCCAGGTGTGATGTTTCCAACACTGCTGATTTGAACACAAAGCTTTAATGTCCTTATAATCTGTTCATGATTTTAGTAAAACATTTTTAATGATTTAAACTAAATTTCTTCTAAAAAGCTCATTTTAAGTCATGTCTATTCACAATCCCCGCTCTTAAAAGGATGACAGAGATCTCACCTTTAGCCTGCAGCCAGAGCGCATACACAGGTTGGCCGTGACAGCGAGGCACTTTGTTTGAGTCCTGGCTTATTGCCCAGACTTGCTCTACCATGATGTTGTGGGCAGCAGATTGAGCGCTTGGCTTGACTTTACATTCCACATTTGCTGCCCCGGTGGCAGGCCAGCAAACAGAGATGAACACAGGAACCCTAATGGACAGCGGGACTCCTCTGCACATGAAGTTACTGCTCACAATAACTACATCAGTCAATGACAAATACAACCTTAAAGGTGCAATACGTGAGAATTTGTTGATTTCATACTTAAAACAAATAGGGGCAGCATTATCACCAGAGTATCCGCTATGCGCAGCTAGCAGTCCTATTAGTTGACTCAAGTCAGCGCAGACTGGGAACTTGGAGTATTGTTGTTTAAACCAATGGTACAGGAGCTTTGGACCACTGGGAGGAGGATGTTTTCATGCTGGGGGGTACAGCAGGGAATGTGGGGAGCGATGCTGTAATGGGCACTAGGAACAGAGCTTGGCAAGCAGGCAAGCAATCCTGGTTAAGCAGCTTCCCGGTGAACACGGCTGGACCAGGGTTAAACACAGTCTAAGAGAAGGATGGAGGCGATTTACTCTGGCCTGACCAGGACACATCAATCACACACATCTGAAATTACATGGGGCTACACTATCAGACTATCGCCTGCTATACTTGAGGTATAAAATGGTATTATGAGACAGGATGGGCCAGGGCTAGCTTGTTAGCATGCTAACTTCAGTAGATACCTCTGCCAAACAGTATATAGACATCTTTGACATAACGTCAAAACTGTTATTTCTTCACATTTACTTAATCATTTTTGGTTAATTATTGAATGTTTCAAACTGAAATTCATACACATTGCACCTTAAAATTAGACAAACAATAGACTATATGTCAAGATCTTTAGAATACAACAAGAACGAAACAGAAAATAAATGTTTCCAAAAGATTAGAAGAAGAAATCAGTTGAATACGGGAGGCACATTGGAGAATATCCAGTACAAGTCTCATACTTGGAAATAACATGTACTTACAGAGTGTATTTAACTGTAGCTGTGTGTCAAATCACTGTGGAAAGCCTGTGTACCTTGTGTACCACCAAGAGGAGATGGTCTAAATAACAAGAGATGGGTTGAATTTGAATTGTCTGAGGCCAAGGATCTCCATTTCACATCATTTAATATAACACAATGAAGTCATCGTATATACGGATATGTAGAAGCCATATAGGACAAAAGTAGGCCTGTGGAAATAACATAATATGAATCTATAACTAACACTTAATTTGCATTTATTGTAAAGGCCATTTTCTCCCATAAGCTTCAACTTTTAACATTTACTCAAGGCGCTGTTTAAGAATCCATTTAGCAGAATGTCAAGCTTGTTGCTTTAATAATGTCGGAGGCTTGTGTTGCCACGGGGAGAATAACAGTTGTGTCGTGCATATGCTGCAAAATATGCACGTCAAATAAAGAAAGAAGCAATTAACTCCCTCCAGGTGACTACACATCATTTAAACCTAATGAGCATTTTGTTGTGGGTTCCCCTGTGTGCCAGCTACATGCAGCCCTGCTTTGTGGATCCAAGAACTACAAATCTTTTGGAGATTAAAATGAACCTTCCACCTTTTTTTGATTTAATATGACGCATGACTTCATGTAGCTTGGAAACAAACATCCAGCTGTGCATTGTCGCTGAGATAAAGACGATATCATATTTGTTTACAATCTTTCATGGCTGTGCAATAATCTGAAGCATTTTTAATACACATCAATACCACGGCAGTCTGCTCTGCTCTGTGTGTGTGTGTGTGTTTTTCTGTGTTTGTGAGAGAGGGAGAGACAGAAACACAAGGATGATGACGACCTGGAGCTACCAGTCTGTTAAAGCTCTGGACAAATACTTTTTGACATGACAGTGACACGGCGTGATTAAATATAATTTAGCTTGCACTTTGCTTGGCCTGTTTATTCTGTGTGGCATCCATGATGTTAACATTCCTGCAGCTCCCTGCGTGTCACTTATTCCTCCTCCATCGCAGCCGCTCGCCTCGCTCACTCCGTTTCTGCCAACCTCAGCTTTATTGAGGCACGAATCCGTGACTGATTTTCACCTGCACCTTCGTTTGCTGCCTCAGCTCATTCAGGGCTAAAAGCTTTATATGATGGATAATCTCAGCTGTTGTGTATTATCCTCGAGCCACGGCCTCGGCCACGTTTTGTGTACTATTTTACTTCATTTATATTTCCGTCACCACCTTTCATAGATCACGTTTTCTCTCTTTAGTGTCTCCTCCTTTCACACTATAGTTTATCTGCTCACTTTCTCTTATATACACACACCCCTCCCTACATCTGGTTCAAAATTAAACATTTATTTAACTTTATGACTGCGTTATAAATAATTGCTGTGATTTAATTAGCTAAGCTAGCAGGGGAATTTACTCTCATCTGCAGGGTTTGGTTTAGTCCTGGAGCCTTGGCTTAATTAATGAATTCATATGCTGCCTCAGCCAATGTCATATACTATGAAATGCATTCACACACACACACACACACACACACACACACACCTGCTACCTTCTTATTGCCAGGCAACAATCAATTATTTACCATTTCATTGAAGCCGCCTGCATGGCTGTGGATCTGTGGAGCCCGGCTCAGCATCCCGCTGTCAGCTACACAGACTTGTGAAGGAAAGAAATTCATATTTGTATGTCTGTGCTTCATCAGAGATCTGTCACAAATGTGTCCTCGTGTCTCTCTTGGTTCCTCTCCCTGCTGTCGCTGTGGGTGTTTTCTCTGCCCTGTGTCCCCCTGACATTGGCAGAAAGCTGCCGGGGTTTCTTCATGTGACGCAGTGATGTGTGCAGCGTTGGGGAGATAGTCCACATCCCTTTTGGGAGGCAGTGACCCTCAACACTAAAGGCTGGGACCGTCTCTCAAGTGCAGCGCCGAGCTCTCACTCTAACAGGACCGACACTGACCCAGAAACACACAGTTTGCAGTCAATTTTATTTCACTGTTGTGTGTCTGTGCGTGTGTGATTGTGTGTGTTGAAGTTAAATGTGTGGTCTGGTCAGATTTCAGCCCGGACATGATTATTTCCCGTCCCCGGCGGCTCAGCTGTAGCTGTGACAAGTGGTGTGATGGACAAAAAATCTGACAGATGAGAAAGTGACAGATGTTCAGTCAAGGTATTACTAAAACTATTACTAAAATTGATTTGTTGCTAATTCAGTTCTGGTTGTTGAGGATATAAATGCTGTTTTGCAGGGTTTTCCAACACTGCATTGCTTTAATATCTGTAGCAGAGGTGAAAATAAGCCAGCTAGAGGATTAAGTTGCATATTGAAGTTTTCGTTTTGTAACTGCAGAGTTAAATCTGCTATTTTTTCACGTGGGTGAATTGCGAATAAAGCATTGTATTGAACTGCTTTTGGAAAAACAATAATTAAAAAGCAGCCCTGCGGTTATATTGCACTGCTTTGTCTCAGTTATGAAGCTATTCCATTCAAGTTTGCTTTGATCATAATTTACGTCATAAGCAAAACTTCAAGAAAGTTTTTTAATAAAGAAAAGATGGGCTTATTGAATTGCAGATGCGACTGGTTGATAGTTCTCAAAATCAGAACGACCGGGGAGCATAATTGATCCGCTCAGCGACCACATGGAACGCCATTTTCTAACGCTTGTTTTATTATGCACAAAAGTAAGTTGTTTGTATCGATTGCACTGTTTCGATGTAGCGTTTTCATTACAAAAACAGCCTGTATCTGTCTATCACTGAAATCCTTTCACTGTAAAGTCATACAGGACGATAGAAGTCATACAGGACGATAGCAACTTACATATATTAATCACTTTCTTTTGTCCTTAGACCTTCCCCATCTCTCTCTGTTGCCTTTACAAGCTTGTGGACGGTGGGGTTCTTATTGAAGGACTCGGGTCCGATTTCCCGTGACAGGATGTGATTTTATGCACGTTCCTGAGTGCCTCCTCTCAGCGTCTCTCTGCTCTGCTAACAGAGAGCAAACATTTGTCACATCAAAAATGGATTCCATCAACATAAACTAATGACTGGCTTCCACCCCAACACGGAGCCCCTTTAATGTATACATGAAGTTTGAATGATTCCATTGTACTTAAACTTAAAATTAAAAAACATTTATTTTCTTCTAACTTGAAGTGTTTTGACTTGAAACAATCAGTCGGATAAATGAACTGTGCAGAGTTCAATCAACTCATTCAAAGAAGTTTCGCAAGAAAGACGATCCTCATGTTAGCATACTTCCCATCATGCGTCGTTTGATGAGATCCTTCTTCCTTCTTTTATCCTTCATAGGTTTAAGAGAACTGTGTGCCTTTAATACATTTTAAGACGAGTCATGGTTGTTTTCACTTAATGAAACACACTACTTCTCAACCACCAAGCAACAAACAGGCTATGAGAGACTTTCACACAACAACATGAACTATCTTTTTAAAACCAACCACAGAAGAGCCGGTTGAACGGTCCATTTAGCTTTAGTAGTCTACTCACACAACAGGTACGGTTAACTTGGATGAAGTCATTTCAGAGCAACCGACCTGGGAGAGCATCTGCTTGCTGCTTGAAACAGGGATTTCCAGAGCCTGATTTGGCTGGGGTTGCTATGGTGATTAATTGTCTTGTTATCTAGTACCCTGTCTGAGGGTTTATAGCTGTAGATGAAGTATTTTCAGCTTTCTGTTCTTTCTTTTTTACAGCGTTGTGCATATAAATGAATTCAAAAGTACCAGCAGCTGGTAGCATTGTCTTGACATATGCTTTTCGTCAATATTTAGTTCTGTAGACCTACATGCAACAACTTCCTCTTACAGGTTAGGAAGGGATCACTCGGTCATTATGGACATGTGAGTATTAAACCAACATGCCCTTGAATGTCTTACAATCGTGCCGAATTCATTCACTACTTCCTCAAATCCCTTTTCTTTTACATCGGCCTCTGATCTTTCTTCTTCTTGTTATAAATCACAAATAGCAACTGCTGAAATACTTCCCTCCGAGATCCACTCAACACAGCAAAGCACTAAACTTGAAGTCAGAGCTCCGCGGGGTGCCTTTTAAGATGATGCTCAGACTCTGCAGAACAGAAAGTATTTTTCTCTGCCAGTCTGTTTAATCATCTGGCTAATCCCAGCAGAAACAGTTGAGCTTACGTACCTCTACAGCTCTGGCTGCGATGATTTTCAGAGCAGCCTGACATAATGCAAGAAGTCAGAAGCTGCTCGAGGCCCAAAAAGCCACTGCAGTCTCCGGTTCCTGTTTATGTAAACACTTGTTGTAAGAAAAGAAAGGATGCACACACACACACACACGCACACACTCACAGTCCCCCAGTATTTACTCGAGCAAATATGGTGTCCTGCCCACGCCCAAAAGAAATTGTGTGTGTATGTGTGTGTCTTTAGTCTCCAGAGTTCCTACATCTTGTCTCCTCTCTTTCTCCTTGCTGCTTCCCTCAGAGCCCCCATGGGGGCTGCTTAGCCTCCCCTTTTGGTCTCCCCCGTCTTTATTTACTTCATCCTTCCATCACTCTCCACAGATCAGTCTTCAGGGGGAAGCAGACGTCTCCTCCTCCTCCCCCTCCTCCTCCTCCTTTGACTCTCTGCTCACACATTCCTCCTCTCCCTCCGGGTCCTCGGGCTCCCAGTAGACCTCCATCCTCTCCCGTCTCCCTCTCCTCTCTTCGTCCTAGAGTCGCCGCTAATCCAGTCCCATTTCTTTTCTATATCACTTTGTTTTTCTTCCCGCTTCAGCTGAGCTCTGGTGAGTCACCAACCTTTGTCCAAGCCCGCGGGTGTGGGACTGTCCAGCCTACACACGCACACAGACACACACATACAAACACACACACACGAACACAATACTATGTCACGCAAACACTGAAGCACCAGCAGATTACTCATCCTGCCTCTGCCTGGCTACAGCCTGGAAATCCTCACTTCAAGTCTTCACACCATGTTAAGAGGAAAAGTTTTAAGTGCCCGTTCACACACATCACCTACAGAAAGCCGTGTAATTGAGGAGACGTCGCAGAGGTGTGTCCTCTCAGATTAATGTCAAATTTAGCGGAGGCATTAATGAAACGTGTTTGTAGCCACCATGTTTGATTGCTCCGTGTTTCAAGCTTGTACATAACATTTCTTTGATACGTTTCATCAGGCTTTTGGCTTTTAATCTGGCGAATCCTGCGTCATTCCTTGCACTTGCAGCATTGTCACTTCATTTCTGTCCTCCTCGTCGCACAGAGGAGACGTCAGCCGCTCGCAACACCAGCAGAGACAGATGCCTTTTGTGCGTCTTTGTGTGCACATTCATGCTTGTGGTGTGATGAATGTACTCGCTGCACGGTTGGTGAAGTACATGAGCCACCTCTGAGTCCAAAGCCGGAAGACGAGCCGAGCAGCAGCGATTAATCACGCAGCCTTTTGCACGGCTGCAGTGAAGATCTAACACTGTGCTTGCAAGCTTACTCACACTCACACACACACACACACACACACATACTCATACACACTTCTGTAAGTAGTGCGGTTGCGCTTCTCACAGCTGCAGCAGGGGCTCGGCTGCCTGTCTGGCCGGTCCAACAGCAGCCGAAGGACAGATGGGCTCAGCACGGCACTCAGTGTAAGGCTGCAGGATACACTCCTGAACACACACTGGAGTGCGTGTAAAGCCAGTATGATACACATGGATGGACAAAAATATGATGCCTCATGCACACATCTACTGTCTTATATACTGTAATGCAACACAATACAGTACAACACAACATGTATTTATTCCTGTGTGTTTTCAATAGCTTGTTGTGTGGAACCACATTTTGAAAACTGCTGTGCAAATAAACTGTTATTGTTTCATTTTAATTTGATGTTCAAGTATTATCCATAAGTAATATACGTAGGTGTATTCTATACTGATGACATGACTCTCTAAAAGAGAATTTTCCTAGGCTGTCATGAGTAATTAAAAGCAAGTTAATTGTGACTTTGGCATTCCTATAATTTTACCTGTGTTCTCACCAAGCACCAGTCGCCAGGATGTAATGTCGGCAGTTAAAACATTTCAGTAAGCCACAGATACTTTCACATTTGTATGTGTCATAACTATATAGCATGATGACGTGTCTACGTGTCATATGACGTTCACATGTGTATGACCTGACATGATATCGGTAGGAGGAGTTGGTGGCAGTGCGCTTACAGGTGACGAGGCCGCCAAGCCAGTGATGCAGTTCAAGACCGTGTTTTAACACCTGTTCATGTGAAATCAAGGACACCTCTGGACAATTTTCAGATGTTGTGACGAAAACAAGATATTTTGGACGGGAAGTCGAAACATCTCCCACCATGTTTGTGGTGACCGAAACCCCACTATAATGTATTACGCTGAAACATGATCTTTTCCTAACCCTAACATCTGGATTTGTGCGTTTGTTTAGGGTTTATCTATTCACCCTGTGATCATGACTACTATACAAGAAAATTACATTTATGCTCTTTTACATAAGTAATGTAAAGTCGACATATGCTAAATCCCACCGCTGTGCTTCTCTTTGTCCCCCATTCACTGAAATCTGCCCATAAACTCTTTGTTATGTTTTATGTTTTGAGTGAGTGGGTGTGAATTAATGGGCACTGCTTTAAGTTGCCCAAGGCCATTAGCTTGTTGTTTGCCTGTACGAGTGGGTGAGATATAAACCTGGCAGAAGGGTTTGGTGAGTCTTTGCTAATGGCCTTCAGTCAAGGTGAGCTGTAGTCGTAGATATTTAAAGATCAGAGCGGTAATGCTGTAGTAAAATAATTGGTTCTTAGAGCTCATAATATTTGTTTTTTCCGTGTGTTGATACGGTGTGATGGTCATTTTTGAGGCTGTGAAGCTGTTGACGGAGTATCCTGTTAAAGTTTATTCACTCAGTGTTGATGAAGGTTTCTTCCTGTTTGCCTTCTTTTCAGAATCACTTTAAAAGGCTATTGTAACGTGTATTTTTTTTATAAAGCTGACAGAATGTGCTGCTGATTAGTATTCCGCTTAATATGACTCACTTTTGCAGTCGCCTTTGTGATTGTAATCTACTGTAGTCGCTGCCTGAAGTGGCAAACACTGCAAGATTAATGTCGTAAGGGGGAATATTTCAATAACAACACAAACAGCTGCAGACTCAAACATCACCAGTTTGTTGAGACAGCACTGTATTTCTGCACAGATAACAGTTAATTTTACACTTACGTTTGTTTACCTCTTCTGCCTTCCACACAGCAGACATCAAATTTAAAGGCCCCATAAAATATTCCATCCATTACACGTTATAAAAAATAGTGATTCTCTCTTGTCTCTCATCGTTGCATCTTTGATCAGTTAGTTGAAGGTCCTGTTAAAGCACCAAGAGCTTGTGTTTTTTTTTGGTTTTTTTAGCTTCCTACAGGTGTAAAACAAGTATCCATCATTTGAAAACACATTTATCAAAGTATCAAAAGTAATCTATCTTGCTCTGAAGCCTGAGACTTCCACATCATATATAACATCTTATGTAGACAATTCATTTCTCAGAAACAATACATCTACAGAGGTTGTCGAAAGCTGCAAAATAAAAGCATTCATTTTCCTGAAAGCCCATTTTTTCCCCAAATGTTTTGGGATGGCGGCCGACTCGTCCTTCAGTAACAAAGCATCATTATTTGACGAGCTGGGAATGAGACTCAAAAACTGTCTCTCCTTACAAAAAGGACCTTTGAAACTTTATTAACATTATATACATTTATAATTGTGAATGACTCATTAATGTTTTGTTTATCTCTGTGTAAGAATCCTGACACTTGGTTCCAGCCTCTAACAAGGTCAGTGTGTGTGCACATTCTCTTGAGCCACAGTGGATTGTTTCATAACTTGTCAGTTAAGAGAATGTGGAGTACTCTTCATCTCAGAAACCACCAGAGAAATAGCAGAAAGTGAGGCAAACACACTTAACATTAGCCATGGTACAACTGCTGCTGACTTGTTTATGCATGCCACTTTAGGCTACATGTTATCGTAGGCCATCGTTAGGCGACAGAATTCAATACAACACATGTTTTATGGCCAAGGAGCACAACACTGTATATGTTGTTGCTTGACTATGAAATGTTATTGATAAAATCAGTACGAGTGATCGAAAATGTGCAGCTTTTCTTGACGTTATTTTCTTGTGCTGTTGCCTAAAAGTAGTAAATCTCACAAAGTAAGAGCCGTCACTTGAAAAACTGCACTTACGTAAATGTACTAAACTGCTTTAGACAGCCAGCTGCCTGAGTACCACAGCGTCTGAATCACAAGACCATGACTGTGATTTTTCCCTTTTTTTTTTTGGTAACTCGGCCTCTCACACCCCCGCAGAGAAAGCGAGGGTAAGCAGTACCTTCAATTTGACAAATGACTGTAGAGTCCTATAGAGTTGATGTACAGCCTTTTCAACCTGCACAGTAGGCAGGTACATTGCCTTCATGTTTTATGTATAACGTATTTATCAACACCCGCCCCCTCAATACTTGTGCAGAAACCCTTAAAAATATTCAGCCGGAGAAAGCCTCTGGTACCCTGAGCGGACTTGATTTCGCCGCTGCCCTCAGGTATTGAGCACGACGGAGGACATGCTGATTATTACTGTGCTGTGGTGTTATTGTAAAGCTGCTACACAGTTTTTACCTTAAGCCAGCCAAGGAAATGGTTGCGGGGATAATGACATTCATGAAGGTCACTATACTACAGGCTGTTGCAGTACAGCAGTTTGGGCTTAAAAAATGTGATAACCAGTGGGCAATTTTCAGCTTGTGTAACTAAAGAATGAATTTTTCTCCATTTTAATGTTTCGCTCGACAGCCTGGAGAGCGACACCGTTCCTGTTAGGAGACCGCACATGTGGCTGCGGCACAGATAACAACCAGCACAGGAGAGAGCTCCATTGTGGCTTTTGAGGACGGCAACACAGACTGCAGATGGGATGAAACGTGGCTCCATTTACACCTGGATATGACACTCCTGCACCGCCTCGGGCTCCGATTTACGCTCTGTTAAAAAGAGCCAGTAAAATGCAAAAGATGTGTGAGGATGCCTAGAGCGAGAGTGGAAGTCTTCCCCTCCATGTCGCCGTCTGAGCCCATTAAAGAGTAAAATGGGAGTCCTTGCACTTTAGTTAAGAATGAATGGGCTGGGGAAAGTGCCCAGTCTGCTTAAAACTGTCACATATCTCTACATCTTCTCAGTTGAGACTTAAAATGGTAATGTGATATTGCTGACTGCTCTGGTATGCTGTGATTCATTTTGCATGGTCCATTATAAGGTATGCTGTATGCTTTTGTTTTCCTTGCCTGTGCCGGCTAACGGTGTCTCGGGAAAGTAATTCAACATTAATGTACTGACACAATAAAAAACACTAATGGCTTAAAGGTTAAAAAACAACCTCTTGGAAGTGTGCATTTAAACATATACACTGCACCCTGTAATGAAATTTTAAATATGCAATCCAATAAAACTCTTTAGCAACGTTTGGTGAAGTTTCTTTGGTAATCATCGGAGATGGTAAATGTGATGATTTGGCTCGAGTCCCACGGAGATTTAAAGAGCAAAGGCTTCCTTCTACAGTCAATATGAAATGAAATACAATCCACCTGTCAATGATTTATAATGGTTTTAACCTTGGCTCTGCAGGGTTTATTAATACAGAGGTCCAGGACTTGAGCTTGCTTGGGGGGGATTATGTTGCAATGAATGATCTGCAGTACAACCTAAAGATATGAGCTAGAGTCATCACAGAACATCTGGATAATTTATCAACCAATCAATTTTTAAGTAAAGGGAAATTCACACCACTGACACCATTGAAATGAAATCATGACCAACTATTTGTGCCTCCTCATTTATCTCTCCTGCCAAAGTAAAACTACTATTTAACACAGCTGTATACACCTTCTGTATTTCATCTATGTGTTTGAGTTTGGATTATTTGGGATTTGATTTACAGGAACTTGTTTCAAACAGCACATGAACTCGATGTACATTAATGTATTAGTACAGAAAAATACTATATCATGACACTATTATGTTGTGTTGTTAAATTAAGCTGAACAGCACAAAGATATCATGGTAATCCTGTCCTGGGTAGAGTGGGCAATACCTGCTCTTCCTCTCTCATCTCCATCGCCTTATCTTGTCCATCTCGTATCTCTTCCCTTTTCTAATCTTGTGAGCTTTCATCAATGGAGTCTCTTCGTTTTCGTCTGTCCCAGTGAAGAAAGTGAACACAGGGCCAATTGATATTCATATTTAAATGTCACCAACCCCAGATGATTTTGCAATAGAAGTACAAATATCTTCATCAAGGCACCGCATTTTAACCATGAATAGAAAGAAAAGCATTTAAACTTTTGTTGAAAGTTTATATGTCTACCACTGGACGGCTTGAATAAATATTAGAGGCTAGAATTCATGAGCCGGCATCATGACGGATGGCTACTGTTTACCTTAGCAAGACTGCACGGGAGCCATTCGTCAGATGATGTCTGGAGATTAATGGCATGGAACTACAAGTGACATATGACAGTGAACAGATGAGCTGGAGCTGGAATCCTGGTGTACAATATGCTTGCAGCACCAAAGTAAAGTTCCCTTTAGGCATTCATTTCACAACTTTTATTATGCCTCTGAAAAAATAGACCTTGGTGACCTCCATGTTTGTTGAAGCCATTTAGACTCGTTTAATTCCACCCACTTTGTATTAAGTTCAAGGTAAAAGACAAGAAATTAAATTAAATTCATGTAAAGAAATTGGGTCTTAAAACCCTTCAATGAAATGTGAGCTAGATCAAACGACAGCAATAAAAGACACACCTGTTATATTTCGATGTATAATATCCCGGGCGTTTTGGATGGTTATACTGTACCCTGTAGATTATCAGCCTACAGGATGTATAAATGTCTGTGCTGTTTTCATTTTACAAACATTCTGATATGACAACAATCCAAGTGAGTGAGCATACACAATACCAGAGCCCTGGAGCTGCTACTGATGTCCTTCCATGACATGTTTATAACCTGCACATATGCCACACGCACGTTCAGTTACCTTGCAATCAGAGGAAGCGAGTTCACATTAGCCTCCGAGTAAAGCTGCGAATAAGCCCAAATCCCTCAAATTAATGAATGAATAATTGTATTAATAAATAAAATACAATTTTTGTTTCACTGCCCACAGTTTACTATTTTGGCTTCACTCTCACCACAGCAGGCAACTGTTTTCACAGCAAAATGCTCGAAAAACCAATCTGTGTGGTCTCTGCCCAACACCAAACAGGACAATGTGAGAGACGAGCTGGTGAAAGAAGTGAGGCCTTAAGCTGCTAAGTGAAACAGCCAGAGATTACCACTCTAAGTGTCTGCTGAACCTGGTAGGTACTTTTTTCTACACTGAAATTGTCAGTGTTTAAGTGGGTTCAGGTTTGCATTTGCATTAGCCTACTACTTTTATTAAGTACCTTTAGCTAACTGTTGTTTAGCCGTTCTTTAAGCTATCAACCATTTATCTATAGATGCATTTGTCTCAAATGTCTGAAATAAGGTCTGTGGTTACCACGGGCTCACCATATATACAGGTTTTGTTCTATGACATGGAATACATCATTAAATGTCCCACAATTTAATTATGAAGGGCTTATGTGTCCTAAGAGTTATGTGTCCTACAAGTAGCTAAATAAGACTTTATCCATTAGGCTATTTTAAGCTTATCAACCATTTATCCAATACTTTGAGTTACTGTCAACCATTTATTTATTAAATTAAGCTGATGACCAACCATTTATCAATTAGCCTACTTTTAGCTAACTATTCAAGCTTAGTATTTCACTCATTTATCCATCACTATTAAAGACGCTATCAAACATTCATGTAGGATTATTATTTTAAGATAACTATGAACCATTTGACCATTTATTCATTACTTTAAAGCTAGCTGTGTCATGGTTCTGTGTTTTGTTATGTCTCCTGTTTTGATTTCCTTGCCCTCTTGTGTCTGGTCAGTGTCTCGTCTGTGTTTTTTCCCTGTTTTTCCTTTCCACCTTCTTGCATGTTTGTCTCCCTCTGTCTGCCTGTGATATTTCTCTGTGCTTCCCCCTCGTTATCTCACCTGTCCTCTTCCCTCCTCTCTCTCCTCACCTGTTCCTCGTCCCCTCATCAGTGTTTTGTATTTAAGCCTTTGTTCTCCTTGCACTCCTTGTCGGTTCGTTGTATCTGTTCCTGTTCTGATGTCCTCCTCGAGCTTCCTTGTGTTGTTCTTTGCCAAGTGCTCCAGCATTTCTAGTTCTGCCATCTTGTTCTGACCCAGTTTTTGCCTTTCTTGGACTATGGATACCTGCCTGCCCCTCGTTGGATTTGTTTGCCTGATTGTGATCTCCTGGTTTTTGACTCTGCCTTTTTTTTTTTTTTTTTTTTGGACTAAGTAAACTGATCTTCCCTTGCAACTCGCCTGCCTCTTTGTCGTGCTTTTGGGTTCTCCTTTGCCAGCACCAGTAACCCTGACAAGCTGTGAACCATTTATCCATTAGGCTACTTAAAGCTAATTATCACACATGTATTATTATTATTATTATTATTATCATTTTAGCTATCTAGCTTATGAACCATTTATCTATCACTTTCAGTTAACTATAAACCATTTACGAATTAGCCTACTTTTAGCTAACTATTTCAGCTTAGTATTCAGTGGTCATTTATAACTATTAATTTGGCTATCTCAACCATATAACCAGCCACAATCGCCTGATAATTTCCCTTGGAGTTCCCTGAGACCATTGCAGAGCTGAAACGCAAGTAAATATTGAACTCGAAAACACAACTTGACATGCTATTGCTCCGCGCTGTCAGAAGAAGCAACAGTTTGCTTACCATTTCATCAATATGTAAGTCTGGCTTTATTGCTTGTTGCGCTCGCCACAGGTGGCCAAAAATCAATGAAGGACGGTTTGAATAAATAAATAAACCACCGATTGAGGAGTAAATTCATAAATGATTAAACAGGAGTTAGCAGGCTAAATTCAACAAGGGATTGCCAACCCCTGTTAGCATCTGAAATCAAAGTGTTTGTGAAAAATATTTTAAAAAACGGCTGAATTCTTGTTCAACTTAGGATATAAGAAAAAAATAAAATAAACATGGTGAAATAGCTACCAATGATTGACATTTATATATTTGTCCATATATGTATATTTTAGTGTGTGTTATTCATACACGTTGTGGATTATTCCATACAGTGTGTCCCTGCAGAGTGGTGTGAGTGTATCCCACCGCCACCTGAAGGCTGAATATTTTTAAGGAGAGAAAGTCGACGGTTTTCCCCACAGGACGTGAATGCAGCACAGAAACAGCCCGTGCACGAGAGAGAGAGAGAGAGAGAGAGAGAGAGAGAGAGAGAGAGAGAGAGAGAGAGAGAGGCAACAGTGCAGATGAGCCCCAATGAGCAGCAGCCGGGTCCTCTTTCAAAAACACACACACACACACCACGCTCCACATCCCACACACACAAATGCCTGGACACTCATACACATGCCATCCAATAACGAGAGCACCATCAGTTCGAGCTGCCTGCCGCCGCCGGTGGCAGCCCTCACCGCTTCTCCGAGACACAAAGCCGGGAGCCCGCTGGGAGAGGAGCTCCTCGTGCCAGTCTAGCGCGGAGGAGAGGGGAGCGGAGAGCCCGGGACTTCAGTCAGGAGGCGGAAGATAATTCAGCAGCAGAGACAGAGTGGAGGAGGAGGAGGAGGAGGAGAGGTGAGTGAATGCGGTCCAGTCCAGCTGCTGCTGCTGTTGCTGCTACTGCCGCTCCTGCTCCTGCTGCTGGAAGAGGAGGAAGAAGAAGAAGAAGAGGAGGAAGAGGAGGAGGAAGCTCATTGGCTGGAGAGGCTTGAGGAGCAACACTACTCTGCACAGAGCCAGGCAGAGCAGACGACCACCAGGGATCAGAGCACCTTGCAGATGTGGAGGGAGCACTGTGCAAGTTCTAGTCCTGGGTGAGCCCAACTTCCCACCACACACACACACACACACACACACACACACACACACACACACACACACACACATCCAGTGGTCCATTGGATCTGCTCGTCTGACACTTGTACACACCTCGCTGTGACCCACAAAGGCAGCTCATGCACATTGGGGTTAATCTTTTTGTGTGTGTTCCTTCCCCTCCACTGCCTGTCGTCCAGTCCTGTATTCTGCTCTGTCCGGTATTCCTTAAGCAGATGACCTGATGAGCGAGAGGTTCACCCTGTGATCACTGTGACACTAGTTTATCCCCTCAGCCTCCTCTCACACTGTTATGGTGCAGTCCCGGGCTGATCGATTTGCTCTCTAACTCAGACGGACGCCGGGACTCATTATTTCTCACGCTGGCTGTGCTTTTTTTTTTTTTTTCTATTGTCATCCTTGAGATGGTGCGCTTGTGTATCCATGCAAGCACAGCCACTCTGTGTGTGTGTGTGTGTTTGTCTATGGTCACCACTTCTCAATTAGGTTTTAATGATCTAAACGTGGGGTATAAAGGGGAAGGCAGCCTTTGATCGATCCCTGCAGTCATCTCAGCGTGAGGCGCTCGGTGCCTGTCGTCGGTGTGACACATCTGAGCCTCTGCCTGTGTTTGCTCAGCCCTCTCCCTGCTCTGTTCCCCTGCCTTCATTGTGGCTCTGTTCCGCTCTTAGTGCAGGTCTACAAATAAGTGAGGTCTGAATGCAGTTTTGCTGTAATCTCGTTCCTCGTCTGTCTGTCCCAAGAGTATCTTTTTGGTCTGAGGGAAATTTTAATTAAGATTGTACAGTTGAAAAATGGTTATCCACTTGCTGTGCTTTTAATGATGTCCACAACAGCGATGGGTGTTTCTTTTAAGCATTTTTAGGGCATTCTGTGTGCATTTATTAGAAAGTTAACAGGAGAGATTTAGGGGAAATGAGAGTAGAGAGCAATCGGGAGCAACACGCAGCAGAGGTACCTGTTCACGACATTACGATACTCGTTCGTGGGGCACTCACACCCTTAGAGATGTGTGTGCCAATGTCACTGCTGGATGTTCAGTGTTACACCAGTCACAACAATGCAGAATTCCCACCTACCTGGTGAATTATGCATCTTTTAATCTTTCACTGACGGTACATTTCTGTGATTAAAACCTCACGGCAGACTGACAGGGTTTTGCAAAAAAGTGGGTTTGTGCATCTCACGGGGACCTAGATGGATCTCGATGGAGTTTTTGGACAGATGTTGTTCAGGAAGAGGAGCATTGATCCATTAATTTCAGGGTTGGTTCAATTCAATCCCCAGCTCCTTTTGTCCCGTTTAAGTACCCGAATCAAAAATGATTTATTGGTGTGTGTGAGATTAATCGCATTTTTATCATCGTGGCGATATGACCATGCACAATAAATACATCGCAAAGGAATGCTTGGAATGCTAGGAATAAAAAATCTATATTTTATTTGCTCCCGGGTGTCACTGTTTCGGTTGGACATGTGGCAACTAAACATTTTCATTGGTCGCATCGGTGCGCCTGAAATTAAGCAGCAAAACAAGCAGCCTGTGAGAGTTATTTTGAGATTCTCACAGTATCTTGTTGGGTGAACTGTTATTTAAATGAAGAAAAAAAACACTTATACAACCATTTTTTTTTTTAATAATGTGTTAAGAAAATTAAATTATGTATGGATCATGCATTCACACCATTTGGCCAATCAGATGAAGCCCCAGCTAGTCGTTAGCTACCGTGAATGTAATTTAGCATGATGGCTGAGGAGGGAGAGAGGAGCTAACATGGGCACTTCAATATTTGTTTATTTATGACGAGTCGAATCACCAACACTGTAGATTTTTGTCACATCGCTCAGCCCTAATATATATGTGTTCATCGTTATCAGATCTATATGAAGCAAGGGATTGTATATTAGTTGTCTTACGCCAAATGCCGTTGTGGCCTCATGGATTCATACCTGCTCGGTGAGAGCACAGCAGCCGTTAATGTCTCAAAACCAAGATAGAACCAGTACTGAAGTGAACGCAATTATACAACAGCACTTAATGGTACCCGAGGTGCCACTTAGCCTCCCTGTTTGGCAGATTTATGTGTCAGTAATGAAATGTCTGCTGACGGGTCTGTGTGGTCCTCAGAGTGCATTGTTGAATCAGGCCTGTTAGTCTTGTCCATTACTACGCCTACACTTACCTTCTCATTTTGATCCTTTCTGCTGCGCATAAAGCTGTCAGCCGTGCTCAATAGTGACATTACCTCGGCTTAACACTGCCAATGCTCGGCCTCATTGTTTTCGACTCCCGAGTATTTACGAGGGGCAGTAAAGCAGAGATGCGTCCGCTGTCTGCAAGATGAGGGCATCGCTGCTGTTACGGGGAGAGGACAGTGCGGAGCGAGGAGGGAGAGGAAGGAGGTATGAAGTGGTGGAGGAGGGCAGGAGGAAAAGGGAGAGAGTGCCCCTGTGAGTGGCCGTCTGATACCTGCAGGCACGCTGATGTCAGCTGTCGCCGTAAAGATGTCCAGCTGGAACGATCATCGGCCCGTGTGCACTGACCGTCCTCCCACTCACCGGCCACTGTAATGCCATTATAGATGTTCAGATTGGGCTGTAACCTTAATGCAGAGCTTAGAGAGCATCTGGGCCTTACAAGTCATTTATTTACAAACACGATTGCTTTATTTGATGTGGTGACGAGAGAGGCTGGCTGACCTCGTTACCTCAGAGCAGAGCTTCCCCTCTTTTTTGGCAGAGGAAGTGACACCGGCCTGTAAGATGAAGTCCTCGTCGACACAGCTGGTTACGTTAAAAACCGGTTCATTTGAATTTTAAAAATAAAGTTATTATACACCATTTTCTGATCGTCAGCGTTGATGTTGGTTTAGGTTCACCCTTCTATCACGACCACTTTTTCCAGTAATTGCAGCTATTTCAACCTTCGATGACTCTAAAATA
Source organism: Lagodon rhomboides (assembly GCA_039737535.1). NCBI lineage: Eukaryota > Metazoa > Chordata > Actinopteri > Spariformes > Sparidae > Lagodon > Lagodon rhomboides. Next base: position 11,734,568 of record CM077789.1, on the reverse strand, counting down.
ATAACTCATTTGCTACTTTCAGCTAATATTCAGCTATTTATACATTTGGCTTCTTATAGTTATTTCAACCATCTAGCCATTGTTTTTCGCTAACAATTTCAGCTATTTCAACCAGGTCGCTGGCTAACCAATGCAGCTAACTGTTTCAACCAATAATCTATTAATTTAAGCTAACTACAAACTCTTTATCCATTACTTCCCGCTAACTATTTAAACCATTTGTTCATTAGGCTACTTTTAGCTATTTGAACCATTTATCAATCACTTTGAGCCAACTAGCGTATTTGATTTTAGCCTATCCATTACGTTTAGCGAAGTATTTCGACCTTTTTTCTAGCTAAGTATTTTGGCTAACTATTTCAACCATTAATCCATTGCTTTTAGCTAACAATTTCAGCTATTTCAACCATTTGTCTGTATCAAGTAGGCCTAGTTTGAGCCAGCGAGCCTATTTAAACCATCCATTGCGTTTAGCTAAGTATTTCAACCATTACTTTAAGCTAACACCCATTATCTGTTTGTTTAAGCCAATTTCAGCTAACCATTTCAACCATTTATCCATTAGGCTACTTTTAGCTGTCTTACCATTTATCAATGACTTTTAGCCAACTAGGCTACTTCAATTTAGCCTATCCAATACGCTTAGCTAAGCATTTTAAACCATTTATCCAGCTAACTAATTTAACAAACAATTTCAACCGTTACTTTTAGTTATTTAAACCCCATTTCTTTGAGGGAACTGATTCTCTGGCCGCTTGCTAACTAGCCTATTTTTCACGTACTCAGTCGCAACATGACAACATGTGATAGCCAACTCAAAACGGCCATGTATACATTTTTAATCTCATCATAATTTTTGTTTAATCCAATAATCTGAGCCACTCCACAATCTTAATCCCGGCGCACTGCAGTAGTCGACCCTGTAATGCCCTCACAGACATTCAGATTGGGTTGTATACTTAATGCAGGGCTTACAGAGCATCTGGGCCTTACAAGCCATTTATGCACAAACACGATTGCTTCATTTGACATTTGTGGGGACGACAGAGGCTGGCTGACCTCGTTACCTTACAGCGCTGGTTTTTCCACAATCTTAACCCCTGGCAGCTGCAGAAGTAGACCGTCTGGTACAAGCACCTCTCGTTTGCAATCACTGCCTTTTGAGAAAGAAAAGGACCTCAATCTGTAAAAGTAATTTAGTATTACTTAGTGAAATTAGACTCAAGTATGTTTTTCCAGGGCTTAATATGAGAGTTATTATTCGAATCGTGCCATTGACCTGTTAAAATTAGGCTGAGGCTCTCGACAAATTAGTAAGGCAGTGCAGTCATGAAGCGCCGCGCACTGCAGTTTGTCATCGTAGTGTCATTTATTTAGAGGACTCTAATGGAGCCACGGGTAACTACAGGGCTTTTGTTATGTTTTTTGAAACCAACAGGATCAAAGCCAGAGCGATCCATCAACGGAGCACAGCAGAGCAATGAAAGTGCTCTGATGTTGAGGAGTCAATATATCTTCACTAGAATATGTTTTTGCTTTTTGAAGATGATGCAATTTATGCCAGTGCTCTCTGAGAAAATGTATTTGTCCATAATTTAGAACTATATTAGCTTCCATAAATTTCCAGTTGCGGAGCCTATTTATACATTGTAAGACTGAGCGCACACACCGCCGTAGTGCTACAGTATCATCCAGCACAGGCGCCAGGATGGCTTTCACCGGCTTTTCTAATCCATTTCTTCCATTTCTGAATGCTTTTCCCAAGTTCATTCTTTCTCGATGTTTGTAGAAGCCACCCCTCAACAAAATTGGCCCATTTAAGCCGATGATAGGCCCTGTGTGACTCTTACTGGACCGGCTCAGGAGGACTGAAGCAACGGCACAGATGAGATACAGAGAGGAAGCGGAGGGGTGAGATAAACAGTTTTTTGCTCTTTGGATGCTGCATATTTAATGTTTTTTTCTGAGGTCTCTGGATGAAAGAATGTGTGATGAGATGGCCGTAGCGTTACGTAAGTACTAAAATGGGAAGCCAAGGGATCTCATGAGTGTGGGTAGGCAGTGCATCCGCACTTAAGAGCAGTTCAGAGGCTTCACTACATCTTTTGCGTCTTGCATTAAGGCTTTTTTGTCGGCCCTGTGCTCCCTGTGTTTATGTTCATTCGAAAGATCAACAATTAAAACCTTTTGGGTGCGATTGCTGATATTGGACGCTGTGTGTGTTTGAGTGTAACAGAGAGCAAAAATGTCTCCCGCGCCGCGTTGTGTTATCAGATGAAGCGCTGGGTATTTGAGGAGTTTATATACTTGTCGCTCTCTACGGCTCATTTCATTTTATGTATTTCTATTGCAACTGGCAGCTCGAAGCGCTGCGACTGGCCAGCCATAAAACAATCCTGCCCTGTATGGATCGACCATCATGACTGAGATTGCCGGAGAAAAATGGAGTTTGAGGCTCCTGTCTGCGCTCTCACGAGGAGGCGCCATCGTTACCAGCATTAGACATAATCTAAACACGAGGCCAAGGTTTACACTCTGCGTAGCATTGTTAGTGCTGACACCAGTAGTTGACTGACTGATTTCGACTGAAGTGGGCTACAGTTCCTCATGAATAATCTATTTCAATCAACACAAACGCAGCAAGACAGAACGCCCGTCTTCCCCCTCCGAGGGTTCACATCAGACACACGACTCTGCTGCAGCACATGCTACTATTTTTACACTCACAACTGTCCCCCGCTAAACACAGAAGAGGAACTAAAGTTACTCAGAGACAAAGAGACATGAAGAGGTAACTTAAATATTGCACATAAACAACAATAATTAAAGCACCTGTAAGCGCTTTTCAATGTTTTAGCTAACTTCCTGTCCGTTTCGCAGTTAGCGATCCCCTCCCTCTTCGCTACGTCACCGAACTTGCACGACTTCTTTCTTTACTTCGAGGCAGCTCTCTTGGCCTTTTTGTTTTCTTCAGTTTTTCATCGCTTGGCCTGACACTGGAATTAGTAGCTTTCCTTGTTCTGCCATTGCTGGTGTTGGACCAGATCCTGCTCTCTGTGTGTTCCCCCAGCAGACAGGACCGCCTCTGTATGGAGTTCTCTGTCCTGATTGGATAAAGTGGGCAGGAGGAGGAGAGACATTGGTAGCCGACCAAACACTCTGATTGCTGATGGAATATAGATATGATGGAACTATTTAACACTTAATTAAATAAAAATGTATTCCTTACAGCAGCTTTAATACTTGACAGTGAAATAACAACTAATTAAGTAATAATAGTAAAAATGTAATATTGCCCAAGTCAAAAGTATTATTTTTTACTATGATAATTATTTATCACAGTGTGTTATACGTGTCAATCAAACTAATAATAAGTAATGCTAACTTAAACTAAACCAAAGTTGTAATGTTTGGTGACTAGGCGGCGCCAGACTGATGTCGGTTGGATGATATCACCGTATATGTTGCCACTGATGCCATTTCAATAAAGTTTATTGTAAAACTGTAAAAAAAAAAAAAAAAGAATCCTGCCACCATTACATTTCTTTGTCACAAGTGTTTGATAACCACATTTTAGGCATAATTGCAAAAAATGTGTGTGTATCGTGCCATACTGTATATCGATATCAGAATTTTTCGCTCCCTAATGTCTGTATCAGCATCAACCCCAAAAATCCTTTATGTTTCAGGCTCTATATCTAGGTTACAATAACAGTTATGTATTATATGCATCATTCTTAATGCATCATTTGGGATTCTGTCATTCTCTATCGTTATTTATAGGAAATATTCAATTTACAAAAGGGATAATTCAAACTGAAAATTATCGATATCAGCTGATGTTGATTGTTCAAACACATGTCTTCTGAAACAGTCCTCAAAAAACACTAAAATATGGTCTTCCAAAAAGCCATGTTCATGACTCAACTGACTTAACAAACTCAGTAAATCTCCAGGGAACTTTCCTGCCATGTCACCACTACTCTAAGCTTAAGATACAGACAGTATTCATGCAGTGGCATCGCTCGCGGTGATCACCTATTGAACTGGAAGCGAGAGGAGGCAGATAACGAGAGGAAAGGGCATTTGTACCGCAGTGTATCCGTTACATGCAGCACATTTATCTTCAGCCTAGGTGATCCCTGCAGCATCCAGCGTTATAGTCACTATCTAACGCATTAGAAATAACAAACCGACTGTCTTCGGTCAAAGTCTTGCAGCTGCATCAGCAAAATCTATACACTATGATTAAATTAGATGTGACCTTTCCTGTCTTCAGTACTTTGAATGGTATAATCACCGAGCACTAAAGGGCACCTGGTTGTTGGAGAGCTGTTTGTCTCTTTCTCCAGGGGAAATCTTTTGCTTTACGTTTATAAAACCACTTTTTAAAATCTATTTCACCCCTAATTCCTCACACCATTAAGTGTGTTGCCAAAGTGCTTCAATGGAACTTGTGGCTAAAAGTGTAAATTTAGACGAACGTTCAGTCACTTGTTTGCTTCCTATAGTCAAGTGATAGATTCCAGAGATATTATTACTTCATGCTTGAAATCCTATCAGTCCTTCCAGCTCTGTTATTAACCACATTTGCAGCAGCTGAGCCGGGCGGACTCTGCATTCTGTACTCTGAACCGCCGTGAAGAACCAGCTGCGTCCTGTGGGTTGACTCATGTTACACACATCTTTCATACCATCTCGCCATGGGCCCCGCGCGTGAGATAGCTCTTTAATCAGCTCTCTTCAATTATGTAATTATATATATATATATAAAAAATAAAGATTAGATGAACGTATGACATGCAGTTTGCACTCAGACCGTTTTTTTTCTTCGCCTCAGCCCTGAAACATCGATCTCCTTTGTGGCCTTCTGAAAAAGGAACATTCTGTGATTTGATTAAAATACCTAATTAAGTTTGGTGCCCGTAACCGTGCGCGCACACACACATACACACTCAAAACAATACCAGCCTCTCCTAATTGATTCGTAAGTGCTTGACGCATTTTTCTGTCATAATGTCCCCTCAGTCCTGAACCTACTAATGACTCCGACTCTAATGAGAACTTTACGTGTGGGTGTGGTCAGATGCACTTAACTCTGTGCAAGGGTATTAAGCACTGGATTAATTAATCATTCTTCAAATGAGTCCCGTCGTCCACAACGGTTAACAGCGTGTTCCACTCAGCTGAGCGCCGAAGCAGTCAGTCGGCCGTGCGCGGGGTGATGATGATGCATTTAGATCGAGATTAATGTGATTAGTTGTCCTCACGAGATCTACATCCGTGGTTTTTTTTTGTTTACGGAGCTCGCTCAAGTGTTGTCTGCTTTGCTTTTTCCTCTACTCTCATTAAGAAATTGGTCTTTGAACCTCGTGGACCTATTTTAAATGTCCCAGTGAGCCGTCGGTATAAATGAAGATTAAACATTCATGCCTTTTTGCATCTTCATATCAGTCCGTGACCCCAAACGCCCCTCTGTCTCTGCTCTGTGGATCACACCGTCAGAACCAAAGCCGACTTTTATAAATTACTCAGCCATTGAGCGTAAATCAGATAATCAGTTGATCGCATCATTTTCCTGAAGTGGAGATCAGTAGAACTGAGAACTGCTCTGTTCTCTCAGTTTGTCTTCGCTTGATCTACCCTCTGTGTTTGTCGCTTCATGTGCTGCATATCTGTCCACTGTGCGAAGCTTGGATGTGTGCTTTGACGCTTGTTTGCTTCACGGAAGAAAAGAGGCATGAAACTGGAGGGCGAGAGCTGGGATTTAGACCCCGGCCCAGGTGTCATTCCAAGTCAGCGATCTTTGCTATTTAGGGCAATACTTCACCGTTAACCAGATAACAGGCTCATTTGCTTGCTTTCTGGAATTAAATGAGGAGAACATTAAGTATCACTCATTTCTGTATGGTAAATATTAAGTTCCTATGAAATAAACATAGATGTTAGAAGTTTTTTATCTTTTTATTATCATAACATTTGTCTGATTGTCACCTATACAATCAGACAATGACAAAAAATGCTGGCGACTCATCCACCAATTAAACGCTTTCTCTAATCTTTATGATGCTTTCGTAACCAGTATTTACTAACGATGCAACTTAATGACTTTATTCACTGAGTCGTGTGAAACCGGATCATAATTACATTATGTTGCTAAAGTAGCCACTAGCTGCTGACAACTGTAGCTCTAAGCTAGTTAGCTTGGTTAGCTGTGCAGCTAGCAGTCTTAATGGCTGACCCAGCACAGGAGGACAAAAAACATGGATAAGAAAACAACTTCCATACTGCATTCCTTGTATCCCCACCAACCTAATGGCGGGACAGACATGCACATAAGACACAAGTGGAAATAGAGAAAAACTGCAAACACCAGTCAGTATTCACAAAAAGTCCCTCCCTGGCTCTGTTCTACAGGAATCATGTAAATGTGCAGACTCACATATCACTCTGCCAGCAGCTAGCTTAGCACATGGACTAGAAACAGGGCAACAGCTTGCCTTCCTCTTTCCAAAAATATACGTAAACACCCAAGTGTAAATTGTAATTGCAGTCGTCCAGTGAGTTCCGTGCGGGATGATTTCTCGTATTAGTCACACATGTTCGGCCGACTGTTGCGCTACTTGTTTTCTCCATTCTGTTCAACAACAGCTGATGGGCTTACATGAGGCTGCTTAACTACGACTAGCTGACCGCTACAAGCTAAATGCATGCTGGAGATAATTTGCATAATCATTTCAGATTTTGATCACCAGAGGGATTACATTCTTTCCCCTCTAATATACTCACTAATGATACGGAGGTCCACCGAGGTCAGTCCTGTCCTGTTATAACGACTGTGTTCATTAGTGCTTTTGAGCTTGTGGCTCGAAGGTGTTAAGACCATCTGCCTGCTGACAAAACGTGTAGCACATAACTTCATTATGGAGATCTTAATTTGAGCCGGGGTGCTATTTTCAAGTGACCTTTTAGTTTTGATGAGAAACGGATATGATTTCACTCTGGGTATTTCCCTTCGTATAATATGTAAAACAACTAAATAAAAACAAAATGAACTTGGCATTTGATGAAAATTAAAGATGATGTTGGTAATGATTTTAATTTCAGAGTGTCTAATCCAGTTTTGAAAAGGTGCTGTTTGAATGCTATGAAGATCAGCTGATGAAGGGGAAATCTAGCGGTGTAAGTTTGGTTTTAGCCGGACTAAAATTTGGAGGCGTTTTTGATGTGTTTGTGCATGAAGCGTTTGAGAAGCAGTCTTTTCATGCAGCCCTGGAGAGTGCGCAACATATTTCTTTTTAGGGCAAAAGCCTTTTTCCAGCCTGAAAATGATATTAACGCCTGTAAGAAAAATCCTCTCTCCTGCTTTGTTTTTGCATCATTTGAACCAATAACTCTGCAGCTGTATGAGTCCATATGTAAGCATGACAGATGGGTGTGATGAGATTGTGTTCAACAGACTGTGGTTCCTCTTCCTCCCTCGCCTTCTTCCTCTCGTCTTCCTCTCGTCTCTCTCTCTCTCTCTCTCTGTGTGTTTGGGAACATACAGATTGGGTTTGCCTGTCAGAAGTGTTTGATCAAACCTAGTCTGCGGAGGATTCTTACTTTGAACTGACTCGCATCTGTGGCGAGTTTCCATTCTGTTGTTTGGGGCATTATAGAGGCTATACTCCGCTCGCAAAGTAGCTGGAATACTCTTTGTTCTTGGCCCATTTTTATATGTGGAGGCGGGTTGCATGCTGTGACTGAAAACACAGGGTTGTGTTTGTCAGTATAGACCACAATCTGTGGCTCTACGTGTCTATGAATATCACTGCGTGCCATTGTGGGCACGCATATGTACATAAACACGTCTGGGTCTATTTACCGCCCTCCTGTCATATCCCCTCTGTTTGACAGGTCTACTTCCTGATTTGTGCTGTTTGCCACACTTTGAAGGTAAAGAGGACAATCCGCTTCTGGACATCAGGGGAGCGTTATGAATTTATCATGGGAGCCGGTAAAGAGGCGCCGAGACAGCGTTGCGTGAGGCTCCACTCGTCTTCACAAGCCTGTCACTGGTTAGGGATGAATTATTCATCTTTTTTGATTTTTCTTTCTTCGAGAAACATTGATCACAGAATCAGTGATCGCCTCGATCCGTAACGACAGTCGGCCTGTATTACAGCACTCTGTCAGAACCGCCTCATCGCATTCAAAGGCAACCCTGCCAGCTTTCCTTTGCCTCTGTCCCATATAGTGTACACCCGTGGCTTTCTTTCAAAGAATTCTTTTTACCCTCCTGCTGCCTCCGGCTTTTGTCTCACGTTGAGGCGTCTCATCAGAACCACTTTCATTGGATCTCTCGACTGTCTCGGTGTGGGGAAGGCAGCACCTGTGTGTCAGAGTAAACAGTTTCAAAAGGGCCCGTGAATAATTTGTGCGCCAGGATGTAGCTGTGGTTGTGTCTGTTTGCATGGACGAGGCTTTTTTTTTCTTTTTCTTCTTTCTGGTGCGGCGCAGTGTGTGTTTCTTACTCCATTCAGCATGCTGTTTCATCCCACTACATCCGATGCTGGGTTCCTGTGTGATGTCAGAACAGATCTATGTATAAAGTGCATGCAGGGCCCAATTACTCTGCGCCCATAGCTGTACCTAGAGACGTTAAAGAGGCCCCTTCGCGGGCCAAGATGTTGTGCTCCGCCTCAGACTTGGTTGGTCAGATGGTGCAGTGATCGCCTTCAAGGACACTTATTGCTCATCCCCCACTCTGATGTTCTTCAGGGGTTTCTCCTTTAATTCAGACAATGAGAATCTGAGATGACTCTGTGAAGAGCTGAGGGAGCGTGTGCCTCTTCATCCCTCTCCTCCTCTCCTGTAGTCCATTGGGGAGCGCAGCTGAGTCACCATCTCCTCCCTCTCTTCATCCCCAATCTGCTCCAGCTCCTCCATCCTCCACCTTCCCTCTGTTTTCTCTCACTAAGCCTTCCTCACAGATGCTGACAACCTGTGTCACTCGCCAAGGTTCACTTTTAACTCCCTGCGGAGCGTCAGCCGAGACTGTGCGCGTGTGTGTCAGTTTTTGTGCATTTAGGGCAATTTACGTGTGCATACGTGTGATTTTTTTATTTTTATTTTTTATTTTACAGTCAGCTTGCAGGTCCTTTATTAGGAGCGCCTATTAGTCAAAGTTGTTGCGCGGACAGCGGCAGCACATTCGTTGATGGAATCTCTCTCTCTCTCTCTCTCTCTCTCGAGTTGAGATTTACGCCAGAAAGATAAAAGAGTGTGGCTGTCAACCACCCATCCAAGGACACACACACACACACACACACACACACGGTTACAGTCTATGTTCCTCTGAAGTGCCTCACTTTCGACAAATCCATTTCTAAGGCTCTCTTCCTTCCATGGCTCTGTCAAAATGTATAATCCCTCATCACCTTCCCTAAGCCATCTCACATCTCTGCTTCCTGTTTTCATCTGTCATTCTTCTTTTGCTTCTATTTATAACTTTTTTTTGTGCGTCTGATAAGTGCTTGAAGGCATTTCCATTTCCTTTTGGTAATTTCTCCTTATTTTGTCGACGCCTTTGTATTTTTACTGGTCGCCACCTTTGTGCGCGCCCCTCGCCCCTGCCACCGCTTCCTGTTTTCAAGCGCTTGACTTCTTTTAACAATGAGCTCATTGTTTCATTAGCTAATCTCTCAGAAGACATGGCACAGATACGCGAGCTACTACTTCTCCAATTTTTGCTCATAGCTATAAACAAACATGCCTCATTATTTAAGCAGCACAAAAAGGAAAATGAGGGAGAACGAGCACATTTACGGTTTCTACAAATGAGTGATCATCTCCACAGGTTTCCTGCAGTCATTTTCTGTGAATGCACAGCACCGAACGTGATATTGATGATTGAAGATTAATGAACAATTAGCTGCTGTGGTGTGCCGTGAGACTGTTTCTGTGTCTGCGTGCCGTGCGAGCAGATTCTGTGCCCGCGTTGTTGCTTGAGATCCTATAATTGCCTCAGAATTCTTCCTGTAATTAACACTCTTGGATAATTACGCCTCAATCCCAGACCTCGCTATTCTCACATTATTAGGCTCAGAGCGGCGACATGAGCACGCAGACACAGAGCCGGCTTAGACTATTTTACTACTCCTTTCATTGATGTGAAGGCTTTAACTTCTGTAGAAAATAAAGAGACTCCACTTCAGTGTTTCCGTTTGTCCCACTGGTTTGCTTCTTACAAACGTGGTCGCGTTTTAGCCGAGGCTGTTTGCAACAGTCAGCCGTCCCCAATTCAGAGCTCGCTGTCTTGGGCCGCGGCGAGATTAAAGCTGAGTGGAGGGGAGATGGGAAGTGGACCGGGCAGTGTGGCAGTCCCCAACGGCACAGGATTAGAGGGTGGGACAGTGAAGTAGGCCATACAAACAGGCTCAGCTGAAATATGGACAACAGACCATAAGATAGACAGAGCTGGATGGCCCAGTACATTTCATCAGGATGTCATTATGCTGTAATCCCGGGCCAGCCACTGTGCTGGCTGCATGTGTGTCAGACAGGGATCGGTATTGGCCAGGGACACTTGTGGATATAGCTATTATCACCTTGATTCAGAATCACAAGACTTTGATCACAGATGTGGCCTATTTTATTTTGAAATTGTTTTTTTTTGTTTTGTTTTTTTGTTTTTTGCTGCAAGATTGCCTGTGTCAGTAATGAGATTCAAAAAAACGAAGAGTCTAAGTCAATGTTTGTCGGCATTTTAGGAAACAGAGTCAGAACAAAGCTGTGAGGGATCTCGATATCCTGAAACATTTTGGCAATCTGTGTTTTGTTTTTCAAACTCTGATTATACTGTTTGTATTCATCATAGAAGTACGAAGAGAGCCAAGTGAGAGCCGACTCTTCAAAATGGTAATGTGTGAGTGAGTCTGAAGCTTTTTGTCAGGTGTAAATTGTCTTTGAAGAAGCAACATTGACAAAGCCGTTCAGCTACGGCTTTCCGTGCTTTAACAAGAGGCGAAAAAATATTCAAAACAACATTTTTGTTTTTGTTTCTTGAGATTCAAATTCAGATAATCCAATGATTTTTCCACAATATTCTATACTATACATGTACAATACAGACAAATACAGATGTATTTTAGAAAACAGCATTTCAAAAAACACCACACAACATTTTTTACAGAACACAGTATCTCTGCCATTGCAATGCCATCGTAGATGAGGCAAGAGCCAGTCCAGTAGGTAGATGCCAACACAAGAAGAGGATCGGGTAAAGCCAGTCAACACGTGCCTCGTTACTGCTTTCATTCGCATCACATCCATACAGGCATCTCAACTGAAATGTAACTTGGTCTTGAGGAGGGAAATTCTTGGTACAGATTTCCATGAATATTGATCTCGGCTCCCATTAACACAGGGACAGACTACATGTGTAAACCGGCCTCGAGGTTGTGAACCTTCATTTTAAAGCAGATGTACGTTTTAAGCAGCTGAGAGACTGGACGGTGAAAAGCCGTTCAGTGCCTCTCAGATGTGAAGAGATTTAATGCGGCTAACTACGTGAAATGACATGATACACGATAACAACGTGGCAGCGTGGTTCGTCGCTCCTCCAGAGAAAATGATCAGTCTGTGCAGTTCAGAGTCGGTGAAGACAGATGAAGATGAGTGGGGTGAAGGAGAGGTCAGATATGTCAGCCAGCATCATGTTGCAGCAGAGAGGGACAGAAAAAGCCAGCTTCAAATTTCAAATGTACGCTCATGACGGGCTTGAATGCCTTATTTCACATTGTGCCACCTCAGCGTCTTGACTAAGTGACACAAAATGTGATTAGCATATCTGCAAGCAGCTGACGAGGCGCATGTTGCAGGACAGTACAGTCGCAGTATATTTATCTTGTCATTACTTTTTCTGCCAGGCTATCTCTAACCAAAGTGAAGTGCGTACCTCGCTCTGACATGGATCTTAAAGGAAACGTTTGACATTTTGGGACATTTTCGCAATATATCAACTTAAATGATGCAATAACACATAATTTTAAGATAAAATACAGTTAAATGAGCGGTTAAATGAGCTTTGCAGCTAACGGCAGCTACAGTTAGCAGCACATAGCGGTTGTTGATATGCTGCCCCCTATAGGTTTGGAGTGGGAATTCAACAGGTGGCCAATTCTTACATATTGGACCTTTTTAATTGATCACTGTAAGAATTCAATTCATTTTTATAACATCCACACCTCACAGAAATTACTCTCATGTCTGTTTGATAAATATGAAGCTAACATCAGCAACCAGTTAGCTTAGCATAAGCACTGGAAACAGTCAAATAAAATAAAAAAGTTTAATACAGCAAATTGTGGGTTTATAGTGGGGTTGTGTGCTCGAGTATTTCTTGGCTTGGAGCAGTAACTTTGTAGAGGACAACAACAATCCAGGAAGTTTCATGGTTCAAGCGAGAAGATAATCCAACTCATAACTCTGCTGTTATCTTTGGATTTGAGTTGTTTCACATTGTTTGCAGTCTGTGTGCAAGGCTCAGCTAGCAAGAAAGCAAAAGCACATATTTCTCAACACATGTCAAGCTGCAGGTATAACCCCGTGTCATCTTGTCTCATCCATTGGGCAATGTCCTCCACGTCCACCGTCTTCAGTTTCACTGTTTCCCCCCCTCTTCAGGTCGCTCCGGTGTCATAACTATGGGTGGCCACTCTGTTGCAGGGCCAGCCAACACCCCTGACAACCAAAGTCACCTCCACAGTTTACAGTATGTGTTGTCAGTGGACAAGCTGTGCGTGTTTCAGCGCAGACATTTCTGTGAACGTCCGTACTTGTGAACATGTGCTTTGAAGGTGAAAAGCCTCTGCAGATCTCCTTTAAATGTGTCCACTTTTTTGTATCTGAAGTCTTCTTCCGTGAACTTGTTTTTAACTTTTTAGGAGTCTCGTAACGTTGTCTATTTCAGTTGAGTTGAGCTTAGTGAGCGTGGTCTTTGAGCTGTCTTGTCTGTCATCGTCAGTCGTCTTGGATTACTGTAGCTGTACTCCAGAACTGTCAACATCAACCGGCTGGAGGCATTCTGTGTCCCATGAGCGACTTACATTTTCAGCTTTGGTTGTGTTCACGCTTCAGATCTGGTTTGAAATATGGCGACTGAATTGATTTGTTTCTTTGAACGTGTCACAGATGCAGCTACAACCAAAGACACATTTCTTGTGTGTTAGATCCACTACTCACAAAAAGATTATCTAAATGGATGATTAAATGGTAAGTAATAAAAACAAATCTGTCTTTTGTGTTGGATTCAATTGAGGAGGCTTACAGAAGCCGCTCTGTAGTCTGCTGGTACTGCAGCGGATCCTTCTGAATCGTTTGCCGGCAATGAGCGACAAGGAGTTGGTTACATCATTGAGAAGTTGGAGGTGCAACTCTTCATCAATAACTATAACAGCTCCTCTTGTTCAAATCCTCCTAAAACTACTCCCTGGTATATTTACAACTGATCCGATCACCATTGTTTTGCTCTGTAGATGCATTTCGATAAATAATAGCGACGCTAAACTCACTAAAAACATTGCATTTCCTGTGACCAACCTGCTTCAAAATAAGAGTCAACTTGTGTTTTGCCAGTTAAATGCTGCAGTTGTGGGAAATATTCAGTTATCATTAGCAGTAAATTAACACGGATATGTTAACGGGCAACAGTTTGCTAACAAAATGATGACATGTCTTGGTGATATGTCGTATTCACAGCTCGGTTCCAGTGCGTCCATAAATACTTTATTTCAGGTTTAAGCTTCAGCAGTTATCCCTGTGCTTTCCATTTGGTTTGGTGAGTGCACTCACTAGAGGACTGAGCAGTTTGACTGTCTTGTGGTCATGCGGCTGAGAGTTTAAAGGGCTGCAATTGGAGAAAAAAACGATGTGTGAGTTATAAAAGCCTTTGCTAGCTATGCTTGGACACTCTCTAATTAGGCTTTTGACGGTTCATGTTAGACCGACAGTGGCTCAGTCAGCTGGTCTCCTCTTGAGCATTGCGGATGGACAGCTGTAGGATCTAATATGATGTGAAATACGCTGACTCCCAGCTTTCTGCTCCATCTGTCTCGCCGCTTATACCAAGTGCCGCTCTCACCTGGGATCTTCAGCAGTGGGTAGCGGGTCTGCCCAATTCCATAAGTGCTTTCCAGAGACGTCTCTTCCTGGTTTATTACACGGACGGAACTTTCTCCACCTCGCTGCTGTCGAGCGATGAATTATGAATAGATGTGAATCCAGCAGCACAGCCGTGCAGGCCTCGGTATTGCTTTCAATTTGCGCACCGCTCCCCTCGCTCCCTCGCAGACTCGCGCTGCTAGTCAGAATTCTTTCTCAAGGGACCGTGAGGGCAGTATTAGATTGCCGCCTGAAACTCTAACCTCGCCAATCACGTAAGAAGTTTGAGAAATTAATCTCTATAGAAACTCAGTGCTTGTATATAGTTACCCGATGAGCGCTCCACTGTGTCTGACTCCGACATGAGTGGCATCGCCACTTACACGTAGATAACATTTCTCACTTTCCTCTGGAAGGACGGGGAAGGCCCAGCGTGACCCCTCTCAGATACGCGTTGACTCCAGATAACTGGTTGTAATTGGCCTGGTTGATGAGCAGGCAGCGGGCAGTGAAAGGGAAGTAGAAAGGACAGGGATCCTCTTAATGAAGCCAATGAGAAGGACATGGACCGCCTGCGGGCTTCAAGAAGGATTAGAGCAGGCTCCAGCAGATTTAGGCTTATGATGCTTCAACCTTGAGGGGCTGGAAAAGGACAAGGAAAGTGTCCGAGGCAGAATTCACAATGAGAGTTTACGTCTTTTACAGTGTATCTGATATACGCGATACTCTTATTTGTGCCCTCCTCTGATCTTGTGCTGCTCTCCATGCAGAGATGTTGGTAAACAGAAGGATTTTTCTGAAGGTCAGTGTCCCCAAGACACTGACCTTTTAATATACGACTCACACGCATTCATCCGCAGGTCGAGGACAGCGTGTGAATATGCATGCCTCGCTCTTTCCGCATCTCTGTGCGTTCATCCGTTTCCACATGTAGATTGGAACACGTAAATCCCTGCGTGTTTTTCCTGCGAGTGTCTGTGTGCGATGATGCGAAGCGTGTGATGCCGGCCTAATATGTCCCATCTCTGCCTCTCTGGACGTGGCAGCGAGTGTGAGAGCGGCGGCGAGTCGAGCCAGTTGGCATGGAAAGAGCCCGGGCTGGAGTGATGGCTGGTGACACGGCGGACAGGCCAGCCAGGCGGGAAATAGATGCCAGCGGAGATACTGATCATGCTCACCTCCACCTCTTGATGACTTTGTATTTCTGGCACTTGTCTCCGTGCCATCTATCTGAGTGTAAACTGCGAAGTGCTTTTTCGATGCGGATAAACAGCTGTAGTTGTGCATTTATGGGATAAATGACTGTGAATCGAGGGGTCACAGTCATATTCAGGGCCCCTCTGTGTTTAGGGATTAAAGTTGGCTGCTAACACGGCAGCTAGTCGTTTAAGCTTGTGCAAATGATTCTTATTAACCTCTGACATGACGTAGCATTCATGCATAGATAGAAAATCACTTCTCTATGGGTAATTGTGTTTGAGACTGGAATCTGCCTCTTGATTTATTACCTCTTACTTTTGTACGGGAAAGCTGCACTGAAATTACCCAGTGTTTGCTTATAATGCCATGAGCACTGGGGCCGGATGATGAATTGTCATTATTTGTACCAATTTACAGCTGCAGGGGTTTACTGTGTCTGAACTAATTGGGAAGGAGGGAAAACAACGGAGGTTCTCTGTGTGAAATTGCCCCCAGTTCTCTTCCAGCAGCATAATGTAAATAAAAGAGAGAATTATACAGTTATGGGCAGAACAGGTGCCATGCGTACTGAAGCAATCAAGGCTGAGGAGTTGACAGCCAGCCATTTGCTCCAAAGTTATGAGAGTCGCACAGTAATGGATGTTTCCAAGTCATTACATTCAGTATTTGATCAGGGGGCTTTCAAGGACACAAACCTCGCAGTTGAACGATCCCTGACACCTTCACGCTGATTTTTGTTATCCTGTCAATGTATCAGTAGTTGCCAGACACAATCAGGGCAGCGCCCGAATAACAAGTTCTATTTTATTTCCCTTCTTTTTTAAAAACAGTCCCAAAAGATGCGGACAAGGACAAATGAACATTTTGATCTGTTCACTGAGCACAAACAATCCGTCCTTTCTGCCAATTTTGCCAATTAGGTCCTCTCTTTCCTGGTGGTCTGTCACTTCTCATCCCTGCTGAAGTCGTGCAAGTAGCCTCTGAGGCTGCCGGGGGGGGAGGGAGACTGCTGGTTGACTGACACACTCTGATCACGGGGGCTTAAAGAGAGGATAGCCATTTAATAGGCTAGCTGCCAGTGGCAGCTTGTCCTCATGGTGAGCTGGATGAGCGGGCAGACGGGCGGCTGACCGGTGCCGTCGTTCCACTGTGACACCCATATCGCTGTGTCCATAAGCGAAGGACAGCGAAGCCACAAGTGTTCTCAGATGACTTCATATTGCCATTATTTTTCGTTGTTGTTTTGTGCCAAAATGTCATGGTGTTATTTAAAAGAAGTACCACAGACACTTCTGAGATGACTGAGAGATAATTGCTGTTTAAAAAGGGACAGCAGGCATCGCTTAGAGTGGGATAACAAGATGGCTTCCACTCTCGTGTCTGTCTTTTAATGTCATGGCTGTCAGCACTAACTCACTTTGAAAGAACAACTATAGAGGAGTCCAGGCAGATGAAAATACCCAATTAAAAGTAACTAGAAATAAGCATTTAAAAGATTTCTTTTTTTATATAACATTTTTCTGGGTTTTCTTACACAGACAGCAGTTTGTTACAGTAAGAAGGGGGGTCGCTGATTTTTGTTCTATTTTCTGTACATTTGAAGTCTTTTTTTGCCACCCCAGCAGGAAAGCTCTGGCTCTAGATCACACAGCTAGTCAACCATGTGTCGATTTGTGTTTGTATTCAACCCAGCCTCCGAGTGAACTCAGAACTCACCAGAAACTTCACTTCTTTCTGTGAATTTCAGAATCCATCTCACTGTTTCCAGTCCCTTGGCAAAAAGGGAATAAGAGTGTTTTTCCATAATGTTGAACTATGCCTTTAAGCTACCTGCCCGAAGTATGTATTGTATTGACTTTATCCATTCAGTAAGATTTGAGCCGGAGCGTGACGTCTGGGCGTAACCTCGTGCTTTCTCTCACAGCAAAAGACAAATTATTGTCGACCTGATTGAAAAGCATTCAGTTCTATAATATCAAATATTTGATGCGAATCATTAATGTCTGAAATTGGATTTTTTTATCATCATTACTCTATTTACTGTGAGCTCTCAAGTCTCATGAGGCCTCGAAATAAATAAGTAAGGGATAAATAAGTCGGCCACCCACGTAATAGGCCTAAATTGATGCAGCACAGTAATGGATTACTGTTACAAAACGTTGCTAATGAAAATGTGTTGGGTCATGTGCCGATACGACACACTGCTCAGGGCTCCAGAGCCTAGACTGGCACCACCGAGTGTGTGTGTGTGTGTGTGTGTGTGTCTGGGGAAAAAGTGTCACCCTGCATTACAGTGACGGCCGGTGGCCCCTGAAAGAGTGGCATCGAACTTAATGTTCTTTTGAGCCACAGATCTCGTTGTATTAACTCAAACTGACTGTGCCAAGATTGGTTGGGACTGTGTGGGCGTGTATGTGTAGAACCCCCCCCAATATTAGTTTTAACCTTCAGCTGTGAACATGCCTCCGTACAAAGTGATAAAACAGTAACCAGGTCAGACCCTGTCCTCACAGTGAGTTAACAAAAGCTATTACAGACCCGACTGGTCTGTTCTCTCATATTACTCAGACTGGATGATGAAGAAACATGGAATAATAAAAACTGAACAGCATTGTAATCTGTACTAGTTTTTATTGAGATTATGTGCACAGGCATAATAAAAGTGGACATAAGAATAATTTCCCACTACACTACTTCATATTTGCGATGTACTGTAAGGAGAGGTTATAATGTTACTGTCCAGGCTAAAGTTTCATAAAACAAAGTGTTTTAATTTTCTTCTCTTTTCATTCAACCATGTGCAATGTGTATTTTATTTGATTTATTTACTTACTTTCCCAAATGGAAACACTTCTCAGATGCAGTGCATTCTGGTCTGATCTAGTTACTGTTATTGGAGAAAGTGGCGGCCTCTGTAATGATTTGGCAGCTCAGTGTTCATTTAGTATCGATACTGGATAGCGGGTCCAACGCCTTGTTCTCTTATTCCAAAGGAACCGAGAGCCTGAAATTTACTGGTGTAATTTAATGTAAGACCTCTTCAAATAGAGTGAAATTCATGCGAGGATTTTTCTGCAATTGGACCTGGTATCAAACCTCTGATGCAGTTTTGATTCAGTTTGACTCAAGATGATGCAAAGATTAAAGGATAAGTTCAACCAAAAATGAAAATTCAGTCATTATCTACTCACCCCCGTGCCGATGGAAAGTCAGGCGATGTGTCGTAGTGCACAAAATATTTCTGGAGCTTCACAGGAAAACTTTTGCGGCAATCTCCTAAACAACTGTAGAAAAAGCTAACTCTCAAGTGCCACAAGCAAACATACTCACCTGGGCAAACAAAAGACGGCAGTCATTCAATGCTGCTTTCGATACGATGTCCACACATGAAATACTTATAAGCCTCAAGACCCTCATACGCCTTCATTTGGCTAGCTGTGTTTTAGGAGGTCTGCAGGACCAAGTAATTAGTGACATCGATCGTCTCAACGGCAGGAAAATTGGTCAATCCATGTAGTGTTGGGATCATAATCCAATGTGTCTAGAGATGTTCTGATGATACCTGCCGCGTGCAGGTCCATCTAAGGCTTTAACGTATTCACATTCCTCCATCCCCAACGATTCCCCGCCGGCGTTGTTCACTTCCTTCATCGGGATCACGTGGCTGCAAACAAGCTATTAAAATATATATTGAAATTGTTCTCGTGTAATGCATTCACATTCATTAGTGTGATTAATGACCTCATTAGTGCAGATGGTATTTTTAGAATATCATGGAGATAATCGTGAGACATTTGGCAGCTCATGCGCCTCTTTCTCATGTTTGTCTTATTTGTTTTTAAAAGGACAAATTACAAGCTGACAGGAGTTTATTATGTCTAAAGGATGGCGGTCAGGCCTGTCACTTATGAATGGAAAGAGGCAGGTTGTGGCATCTTTATGTTTTAGACCTCGGCTGAAACTTAAACATACCATGAGAGTTAAGCTTTATGCTGCAAAGTCGTTTTATCTCCATCAGTCATGTAGTTATGAGAGTATCATGTGATTGTCCCTCTTTGTCTTTGTGTATGCGGCTGCAGCTCCAGGTAAGGTCAAAGTCTCCGTGTCAGCGGGACATGACCATGCAGAATAACATCCTCAATTATTTAGCTCCTGTTCGTAGAAGGCTTTACGTCCATAAGCCCTGAAACGGTTCTCTCTCATTAAACATTCATGGCACATGGCAAGACACATTTCTTAATCACCCCTTTTGTGTCCTTTGGTTTCACTGTTGCTGCTTTGCATAGGAGAGAAGTGCAATTTAAGAATCTCACTGTAATCCATTATTATAATTAAAGTCCCATTTGGCACCCTTTAACTAGTATTTCATATCAATCTGCATGCCCTGCTAAGGTGTAATGGCAAATTCCGTCATATCTGATCACTCCACTGCGGCAGTTTCTATTATGCAGGGCCCCGAGGACAAATCCACATTTAACAAGTGGACTGTTTGCACACAATGCCCCTCATCCATCTTCTGACTGCTGCTGTCACCTCAGTGTGGTCAAATACTCACACATATACAGTATACTCGTGTTAATACACACTCCTTCCTCCTGCCTAACTGCACATTCTCGCAGTACAGGTGTTCGCACTCCAGCCACATGCCAGCAACCCCAGCTTTCTCTTCTCCACCCAGAGATGGGTGTCCTTTCCTGTGGTGGATGGCATGGCCCCGCCGGTGATAGCGATCCATCAAGCAAGGTGGAAGTTACAGGGGTCGTTAAACGGAACAAGCAACTCAGTCTTTTCTCTCTCTCTCTCTCTCTCTCTCTCTCTCTCTCTCTCGCTCTCTCTCTCTCTCTCTCGCTCTCTCTCTCTCTCTCTCTCTCTCTCTCTCTCTCTCTCTCTCTCTCTCTCTCTCTCTCTCTCGCTGCCTCTCTCTCGCTCATCAGGTGAGCGTGAATGTGTGTAATGGCCTGTGTGAGTATGTGTGTGTTCTCTGGACCGTGCACCGCCAGGGGCGTCAGGGTCTCCGTACACGGATTGATGGATACTGGTGACGGCATCCCCCGGTGTAAATGAGTAATGTGTGCTCTCTCTGGTGGACACACATACCACACACACACGGGTAGAGAGAGTGTGTGTGTGTGTGTGTGTGCTTATGTAAAGCACAATGAGTGGGCATGGTAGAAATGAGTGTGAGTGCAGCCGTTTGAGGAGTTTTTATGGATGTTATGCTCCGGCCTGTGTGCCTTTTCTGGAGAGCGCTCGGCTACACCTACGCACTCTCAAACACGCTTCCTGCTCATTTGTCAGCTGTGTCCTACACCTGCAGTATGATTATCCGTCTCACCCTCGTCTCTGCTGTGGTTGATTTTTTCAGGCCCCTTACATGCTGTACATAACACACACACATTTATACATATATATATATATATATATATATATATATATATATATATATATATATATATATATATATATATATATATATATATATATATATATATATATATATATATATATATATATATATTCTACCTTCTATCGAGCCGTACACACTGAGGTTCTTGTGATGTCTCTTTCCATAATGTTAAAGAATAAATCTGTGGATATTTCATTTTTTGAAGTGAACAAAATCAATCAATAAGTATCCGTGTATCCAAAGCCCTACATAGCTTATCCCATTGTGCCGTTGAGCTCCATTGTTGTGACAATCTCTGGCTGACATATTTCTTCCTTATGATTAAGTCCATCCCACACACACCGACCTGCTGCTGTCAATACCGACTAGAGCACAAAATGTGTACTGATCCGCAGCTGAAAATAGTTCCAGAGAAATGCACCGTTTGCTTCCATTTGAGTAACATTTGTAACAAAATGACAGTGCAAAGCTGGTTTTTATTTAAAAAAAAATTAAAAGTATGTACAGTAGTGGTCCCACAAGGTTACAAATGATAATATAAGCTTCACTATTGAAATGAAAAGTTGAATCTTTGAAAATTGTCCATGCATTCAGAAAATCTCAGTATTTTGTACGTCCTGCTTTTGCTTTAATGACAGCATGCAATCGAGCTGGCACGGACTCCACAAGTGTGTACAAAACCTGCTGACTCATGTTATCCCAGAATGATTTGACAGTGTTCCACAAAGCTTCTTGTGATGTCACAGAATACCCTCTGGTTTGCATCTTTGTGGAGGAGGATTCCTACTTCAGCATCCTGACTGTCATGGGCTTTATTCCACAGTCACCTGATCTCAACCCCACTGAACATTTCCTTGCCAGCTCGAGTGCATGCCGTCATTAAAGCAAAGGAGGACATACCAGATACAAATGCAAAATAGAAGTCTCTTGACTGGTGGTCTCAGACTTGCGCTTTGTCAGTTTTTGTCTTTTCATTGTATTTTTCACAAATAACATGAACATATATCCTCACCAGTCCTATCCTTGGACAATTTTGGGCTAAGACACATGTACCTCTGCATCTGCACACAGGCCGTTATTCCACTAGCACTTTTGGCCGCGCCCAGTCAAACCGAGCCGAGTGCTGATTTGCTTTTCCATCACCAGTTTTACTGCAGCAAGTTGAGCCCAGCCACGTCGGCAATGGACCTGCTCTGGAGTAGGGCATAGCAGGGCCCGCCCAACTTCCAAGTGGGCTGCGGTAACGTCTTGTGACTGCAGC
This sequence comes from Lagodon rhomboides, assembly GCA_039737535.1. Lineage (NCBI taxonomy): Eukaryota > Metazoa > Chordata > Actinopteri > Spariformes > Sparidae > Lagodon > Lagodon rhomboides. Next base: position 11,712,555 of record CM077789.1, on the reverse strand, counting down.
CAGCCCATAACAAGCACCCACCCCCTCGAATCAATACTCAACTCATGTCTGTGCAGGAAACCTGAGAGAAAGACATTTTTAAAAGTCTGTGTGTTCAGCTCTCCGTACTTTTGTAGCTTCTAACTGAATCTCTTTAGTTTCCCTCGTCCTGTTTGTTCTTTCAAACATCTGCTGTGTTTTACTGTTTCATCATGTTCACTTTCAGCTGTTGCAGGAGTCATGTTTACTTACTGCTGGTGAAAACACAATGTTTCCTGTAATACAGCTTCATAATTAAAGCTTTTAAATGACCACATAACAGGGGGCTTTTATTGTGAAGAGGTTACAGTAAATGAAAGGCTGCTTCGATAGTACTGCCGGGATCAGGACAAGCGTATCATTGGTTTGAGACACACCCTCAAGCAGGTAGTCCAGTAGTGGTGGAAATGCATAAAAAAACTAAAGAAAAATACAAAAACGAGAGCTAAGGGGAGCTAATCAGTAACACAGAGGACAAACAAGGACCGGGCAACAGACAAGGAGGAAAATGGGCAGGAAAAAAGACAAAGACAGGAAGTGGAAAGAAAAAACATGACACCTGAGGATATAGTCTACAAAATAAAACGGGCAGTGACAAAACCAAAAACCCAAACTATGACATAGACTCAAGTGTGAAAGCAAGGTGGATAAGTTTAAATTTGACAATTAACACTAGTCTTTGTTGCTATTTGACAACTGATTATTGATTAAAAACAATGTATTGGGGCAGGAAAAAATTGTTAACATTAGTGTTGAACTCTCGTGTAGCTGCAGGCCATCATATGAATCTCTTGTCTCACCACTCACTCACTTACTCACACACACACACACACACACATGCCCACAGACACCATTTTTGGCTTATTACAGAAGCCTCATGCATACATTAATGGGGTATGATCGTGTTTAATGTGTAAGCTTCAGCCGAGCATCAGCAATGTCCTCCATCTGATCCGGTCCTAATGTCCTCATGTTGAAACATGTGGGGGCCTCACGATCTATTGTTTTGAATAGCAGAGGACAGTGTTTGCATAAGGCCCATTAGCTTAATTTGCTGTCTTTCAGGCCCTAATGGCTTCTGTTTAAACAAAAAGACACTGTAGAGGAGATGAGGGTGAAGTAAAGGTGGTCTCAGAAATAAATTATGCAGCAGTCTGAGCAGGAAGAGGTGGCGAGAAGAGGGCCAGAGAGGTGGCAGTGCATCACACTGAACCCCCCTTGCCCCTGCAGCTCTGCAGCCCACTCCATCTAAATATGGCTCTGTTGCTATATAACCTACACTTGGATTTTTTTTTTTTTTCACACTTTTCTCGCTCCCTCCCTAACTCACCGCAGTGTTTGGACGGTAATTGGGCAGCGGTCAGAGAGCACGTGAATTCCGGGTCACCCACTCTGCCATCTGTACTTCACAGAGTCTGAGCTCAGGAGCAGCTGACTGAAGCTGTACAGAGGAGGCAACCTAATGAGGCCTGGGTGACTAATCATGGGTGATTGCTAATGTTTGCACTCCAAATGTAATTAAGAAAACATCAACATTATCATTTTTAATTCTGTAGCATAAAGATCAGAAATAAAAGCAAGTCGATTAAAGAAGGCTACCACCTACAGCTACCTCTGTGTGACTATACTTGGGAACAAACTTTATGTAATAAGAAATCTACTAAATAAAACATTTATGAGGCAATTGTCAAAACTTATGTTTAATACTATTATGATAATAAATGTTAACATTAACATCCGTACAATGACAATGCTAACATGCTAATGTTTAACAGTGTTGAATGTACAAATCGGGTCGGGTTAGGATGACGGCACTGCTTCTTAGTATTGCTCTTGCAAAGGTCTGTCCAAATTAGACTAAAGAAACTCAGGAACAAGCACAGTGTAGCATGGAGAAATGTGAAACACCAAAGCTAGTGGCACTAAGCAGCTGTTACAGAAAAGATCATAAAGAGAAGGCCTTTATGATCAGTTCTGTAAGTGTTTTAAATTCAATTTAAATTCAGCTCATGACTACAGACTGCTTACTGTGTACTGAATATTTGATTCTGGCTTTTTCATGATCCAGCCGTCAGTTCATATGCACACAAGCGATGAAAAGAAAATATAATGTTGTAGCTGTGAGAGTTCTTTAAAAATGCAGTATTTCAGCATTCCTAAATGTTAGATGGAAATCTGTTTGGGAGACCAAAGAGGATTTCTGCACTGTGACTTTTATGAAGCCAGAAACATTCCCTCTTGTCAGTATTTGAATGCTACATGACGTGTCGCCTAAAATTTGTATCACAATGTAAGTGTGAGCCGCAGCTTCAAGCATCACAAGAGCAGCCAACAACAGTGTGAAGACGTCTTTGATTTGTGCTTGAGTTCTGCCTTTCTCTGTCATGACAGCAGTGTTTGAGTCTCTATTGTCATGCTTAGTGACGGATTCAGACGTTTTTACCTCCAAAAAGGGGGGCACAGAAACATGTATGTAAAACTTGGCCACTTTTCCTTTGATGGTGCCCTTTTGATAAAATTCAGTTGTCACATTTAGAGATGTCTATAGTAGAGCCATTGGAGACACTGTCTTTGCTCAAGTGCCTTTTTCACAGCAGGCATTTTGACAGGTCACAGCCTGCATTGGGAAAGGTCTATTAGCCTCCCAGCTCAATACAATCTGGTTCTGTGCCTTTTAAGTAAAAGAACTATTACATTTTCATGCACTCGAAGGCCACAACAAACTTGCTGACGATCCTGGCCGTGTCTCTTTAAGCCCTTTGGCCTTACAAAGTCATTACGTAAACGATTTTTTCAGTCTGTTGACAGCTGAGAATACCAAATATATAAAGCTGGTGTGGCTGAAAGCAGAAGACTCTTAACAGAAGAGCGAGAAAAAAAAAATACATGTTTCAATTCAATTCAGCCCCATGTGTGTAAATATTGAGGCATTTCCAGAATAGAACATTACTTCAGGCAGTCAAGCTTCTTTTTTTTTCGAACAGAAAATACTGGATGAGCAAATGTTGCCTGGCAACCAAAATTACAAGATAAAGAAAACGGACCTCTCGCCTAATGTTACTGGATGAGTGCAAAGTCTGATCTGACAGTGATTTCATATATAATTCAACTGTTTGACAATGACAGACAATAGCCGTCTGTCTTTTCTCACAGTTTTTGACAGGTATGAGGAAAGAGGGCTGAAATAACACAGACACAGCAGGCAGAGTTAAGGCACAAAATAACGCCTGAAATAATACAGCAGCTCCTTAACTATCTGTGAAATGCACGAAAACACCAACCTAGATATTAACTGACAAGCTAATGAGCAAATGAACAGCAGCTGTGTATGCAGGTGGCTGATACAGAGACGTTCTGGTGAGGTCAGCACACGGAGGCGGGGATGGAAGTGGAGTTTGAAGCAGGATATGCTGTCGAAGCTGATCGAGGCATTTGAGTTTACATCAGAGCTGCATATTGATTCTGCCTGGAAGACATAGCTGGTGTAGCTCGGTCTGGTGAACATCCTCTGACTTTCTTTTACATAACTGAACTTTACTGAATGTTACACTCTGCCAAGAACATCATGTTTATCAGATGAACCAGGGAACAAACGCAGGAGCACTGATGAGACACAAGGAGTAAATGCAGGACTTAGAAAGGCTCTGAATGCAGAAGAGACACAAGGAGGTTAAACAGAAGAGCTGAAAAGAGGGAAACACGTTGTCTAATGATGCGTGTCCACAGGGGCATTTGTTGGACCTCCTGACACGCAACACTTCCCAGCTTTGCACGCTTTGCCAACGCAGGCTACACCCCTCTGACAACCACCCAAACACTTGCCGGCTGCACCTGATTCAACGAACGCCATTTTGGTCTGTCTGCTTCCCGATTTCAAACCAGTCCAACATGGTGGCTTGTTTGGAAACTTTGGGTTTGTTCTGAATCGCTTACTTTTTTATTTTTACTTTAAGTATGTACAGCAGCTGCCCTTACAAAAAAACATACTGTTGCATGCATAAGCATACAATTGGGACACACGAGACTGTCATGACAGTGTGTCTTGAACTTTGACCCTCTTGCTCCGATATCCATCGCAGCCATAGCATACAAAGAGAAGGTACATACACCTGAATGCATTCCGTGACATTAGCCGTCAAATGTTTGTGCTCTCTCGACTTTGTTTGTATTTGTGCAGCACACCGTTACATATGTGACGTATCTTCCGCTGTGCAGAGGATTGTGGGTCAGAATAACCAGAAAAGCATGCTGCAAAATGTGACCAGATGTAGTAGAACATCCTGGTATTTTTGGCATACTGCATTCACGTACTTCATCTTGGGACATACTAAATATTTTTATGGCAAACTAAATAGTATGGTTGTATGGGTATTTGGATGCAGGGTTTTTCTTATTTTACTAAAAACAGTTCTCTGAAATGTGTTTCTGACAACATTTTTACTAAGTTTGTCTTCATTTTAACTTGACAGTGGTTACTTTTTTATAGTTTTTCAGGAGTTTCCCGTGTCATTGTGCTGTATTGCCCCTGATTTGCGTGAAGTAGCCAGACTTCAGCATTTTGCAAAATAAGAAGCAGGCAGCGTGTAGCCCCATCTCACAAAACCCGACGCAACCAGAATGCATGGGAAGGGTCATGTGGACATGTACCATAAATGAACAAGGACTAGTTAACTAAGGAAACACAGCTGAACACAGAAAACAGGCGGGGAAAAGTCACAGACAGGAAGGGTAAAGCAAAACATGAGTCTTTCAACATAAAACATAAAATAACTAAACTTAGACCAAGGATCATGACATGTGTACACCCACAAGAATGTATATTTTTAAAAAGAAAGTGCAAATGAAACATGAGGACTTTGTGAAAGTGTTTGAGTCTCTTCCTGCATCCTGTCACCTGCATCAGCTGAAGGTCAGCGGGGAAGAGCACACAGAGTTGTGCTCCTGCTGCGTAATCAGAGATTACAGCCGTTATTTTTGACTGCAGCGTACTACCAGGTAACAGTAGCCTCTTGGGCAGCGGCTCTGTGTGGAGCTGCCAGGGGGGGATCACACTGTATACAGTAGAGTGCGCACTATCCACCTGCTGTTGACCTGTGGTGCAGTAGCTGGCCGGGGGGCCTCTGGGCTTATTAGCGAGTGACTGCTACCAGATACTGGTTTCAGAAAGCCAGCCATGTGACCAACATTTTTAAATGTGGGGTGGAGGAAGTTTGTGGTTTTCTGTTTCAGTTCAGGGGGGGGGGTTAATGCTACAGTTTTATATAGATGGCTGCATGCACCGAAGACAAAGGTTGAAGCCCTTGAAACCATGCAGACAGTCTTTCAAAATATCGCTCTGACTTGACCCTATCCAAGATTATTGTGATTGTGTGATTTTGATTATTAGTGCATGACTTTGCTGATATTGAAAATTCACTGTCAGGTGTCAAGGCATCTTAAAGCGTAGACTGTGTTAGCATTAGCGGCAATCTAGCTGCATTGTGGGTAATGTAGGCAGCAGGTTTTGACAAGGAGGGACAACTGATGAATATATGAATATGAATCATTTTTTATTGAAGCACAATGATAAATCGGTGGAGTACTTTTTTCAGATGAATGTGTTGTCATTTATAAAGCCTGAACTAAAACCTGCGGGCTGCCTCTGAGAGCAGAAAGACCTCTTGCTTTTACCTTTGGGCCTTGTTAGACCGCAGTGACCGGCTGTGAAAGGTGTCAGACGGCTGTGTCTACCACTGTGTCCTTTGTGATACTTCCAATGAGTTTGTAAAAGTCAGACATTTTCATATTTAGTGTCTGTAAGTGATTTTTAACAATGTTCTCCTCATCTGAAGCCTGTCTGCTATCAGACAGTTCTGCTCACATTTTCAGACAGTTAATTTAATTCAGTGGCAGGTCAGCTAATGAGAACAGTCATCTCTGAGCCAGGGTGAATCGTAAATTAGAACATGTATAGAGGTGAATTACATTAAAGGAGTTGTTAAAACATCTGTAACAGAAGCAGGTGGGAGTTTAAAACCCTTTAACACTGTTAGTCTTCCTTCATATACCAAAACACCTCCAATCTTGTGACTTTCTTTTGATTGTGGGGGTTTAGTGTATGACTGTGTGTGTGTGTTTCAATGTCTAAGTACTAGTGAAAACAGCATGGTATATTGGAGTTCTTTCTCTAACATTGTTAAACATTAGTACCCAGTACCTGTAGTCATAGATATGGATCTGTCTGATAAGGGCCAAATTTATGCAAAAATCTTATCACAATAGTTATATCAGTCACAATTTTAGTGGGAACTGCAACTTTGGCATTTCATTTTTACTGTAAAAGGACAACAGAAGATGTAGTCTACGTGGGTAGAACTGCCAAAAAGAGACGTGAAGCCTAATGGATCCTCAGTTTACAGACAAGGGGTTTGAATGCCGAGCCACGTCTTCATGTTATTAGACAGGCTGTTCTCTAACTTGTGGATCTGATGGGATTTTCTCTAGTGTGTATATTGTATTTTTTTTTCCAAATGTAGGCCCACAGTGCCTCATAGTTGTGTTAGCCTACATATTTGTATTGTCTGATTCATGTTTTTTTTTTTAAATCAGTTGCGTGACTTTACTGGTTCAGGTGGGATTCACAGTTTTTTGAGTGCTGTCAGTTTGTAGTGTGGCCTCAGGTTAGTGTTGAATCCACTGACATCTTTGGAGGTGATTTTAGATGCAATAACGTTAATGGCCACTAGGTGTTGACACTGAAAAATGCCTGACTCCATAGAAATCCATCCAATATGCCCCTTTAAAACTCTCATCCACTTAAATTAGATTGTGTATCATGGTGGCGATTTGGGAAATTTGATTGACATGTACATAACATAAATTGAAATACAAAACTTTATAGAATTATGGGCCGAAAAACTGACTGCTCCACATGTGTCAACCAACTTATTTACATGTAAGCTGGTCTCACCTTTTGTCTTTAAAATAGCCTGATGAAGGGCTTTGTAACAAAACGTTCTTGTTTGATTTTTCCTGATTGCAAGTGCAGTGGACAGTGTGGGAACATTTTTCTGCTCTGATTTTGTTGATTCACTGTCTGTCTCTGTCTGTGACCTGTGGATCAGCAGGGTGTGCAAAAGGTTTGACTTTGAAAAATAAAATGATGTGACCTTTTTGATGGGAAGCATGTTCCCTGACGTCTGGAGCATATACAGTACTTGTGTTGTGAAACATTCTAACCAAAAATAACAGGTCTATGATTTTGATTGCACTTGGCTATATTGTTAATTTGATAGTATTTTAATTAATTGTGCGTCTCTATGTCTATTGTAATATGCGTGTCCAGTGAGCACACCCATGTAATTTTAGTGACATAACCAGCCCATACTGTAGGTCAGGGACCTCCTGATGTGCAAACCAGTGACAGTCACAGGAGTCAGGACCTTTTTAAAGCGCTGTGAGCCTCACCACTCAATTATACTGATGATATAGAATATGTTTTCCAGAGTTACTTTCCATCTCACTAGTTGGTATTTCACAATGGGCTTATAAAGGGATTACCATTCTGCTGCCAACATCCAGCAGCAGACGGAGGGGTGGTGAGAGAGGAATTGTGCATGTCTGTGTGTGTGTGTCCTTGTGTGTCATATGAAACCCATAGGCAGGTCAGGCTAGGCGAGCTCCTCTCATGATAAGCCTCATGCCTCAAAGACTTATGCAGATGATGTGATGGACCGACTTATTGTGATGCACTGAGTCGTAGCCTTCTGCTATGGTGAGTGACCTTGTCAGGCGTTCACTCCAAGACACTGTATACTGGATGTACTGTGCTACATATCTGTCGATTAGATTGCTCATATTTTATTCAACCTGTTTACATGCTGGTATTTTCGTCTACAGAAGAGTGGAAGTCAGTATTCTGCTCCACACTGTATAAATGGACCATTTTTCGATGCTGTTGGCCGTTAAAGGCTTCTGAGAGCTGGCAACTGTTTTTCTTTTTCATGCATTTTAAGATGTCTCACATGAGCTCTTATGAATACAATAGATTATCAATTTCCCTGTTTCCCAGTTTTCATTTACAATGCATGAAATAGCTAAAGACCAAAACAAACATCAGATATTAAATTGGCTCACAAGCTATTAGGGGAATTTTCTGTGTGTTTGCTGGCGTATGATTTTAAATCCTGACTGCCTGCGAGGCAAAGGCGACCATTGCAAATCAAACTGTTTCAGCTGAGTACAGACCCAGTCCTCAGAGGATTATCTTGGAGCTAGCTTTAATTTCACTACTGTGTCGGGTCAATTAGAGTTTGTAATTGTAATTCCACTCATTTAGAGTGTTTCATCGCAACTGTTGAAGGGGAATTGGGTTTAATTAATTTGTCTCACTGTCTGTTTCTTTGTCTCTCCCTCTCGTTCTCTGCCCCCTTCCCTTTCCTTTGCTTCTCCCCATTCTGTCTCTTTTCTCAGGTGTCTGGCCCAGTGATTCAACCCCAGACCGGAGCAGGAGGAAGCAGTAGAAATGGGGGTGAGTCTGGGCCAGGATGTCAGCTGGCTTCTGCCGTTCCTGTTCTTGCTGCTGATGGTCACGGTGTCACCCGCCCAGGGTCAGGCATGTCCCCAGCGCTGTGAGTGCATTACAAAACTGAAGACTGTGTCCTGTTATGGCAAACGTCTGTCCACACTGCCAGACGGCATCCCAGCAGACACCAAGATCCTCGACCTGAGTGGGAATAAACTCCGCTGGGTGGAGCACGGCGACCTGCTTCCATATCAACGTCTTGAAAAGCTGGACCTGAGTGAGAACATGATCAGCGTCCTGGAACCGAATGCTTTTTCTAGTCTCCAGAACCTGCAGTCACTTTCGCTGAGGGGTAACCAATTGAAACTGGTCCCCATGGGGGCTTTCTCACGTCTCTCCAACCTAACTTCGTTGGACCTCAGTGGGAATAAGATTGTGATTCTTTTGGACTTTACTTTTCAAGACCTGAAAAGTCTTAAAAACCTGGAAGTTGGGGACAATGATTTGGTTTATATTTCCAACAAGGCCTTTCTGGGTCTCGTGGGTCTGAGGGAGCTGACCATCGAGAGGTGCAATCTGACCTCTGTGTCCAGCCAGTCCTTGTCTTACCTACATAACCTGGTGACTCTGCGGCTCCGCTACCTCAGTATCTCTGCCTTAGAGGACCAGAACTTCCGTAAGCTTGGAAACCTGAGAGGGCTCGAGATCGCCCACTGGCCCTTCTTAGAGTACATTTCCCCTCACAGCCTGCAGGGTCTGAACTTATCTTGGCTGTCGATCACACACACCAACATCACCTCTGTGCCCACCTCTGCCCTACGCAGCCTGGCTCACCTCACCAGCCTCAACCTCTCCTACAACCCTATCTCTGTGTTGGAGTCCTGGGCGCTGCGGGACCTTGTTAGGCTGAAGGAGCTGCACCTTGTCAACACAAATCTGGCAGTAGTGCAGCCATATGCGCTGGGTGGTCTGAGGCAAATTCGCCTTCTTAACCTCTCCACTAACAGCCTGGTGACCCTGGAAGAGGGAGCCTTCCAGTCCGTCAACACTCTGGAGACGCTGCGTTTGGATGGGAACCCTCTGGCCTGTGACTGCCGTCTGCTATGGATCCTTCAGCGCAGGAAGACCCTCAATTTTGACGGCGCTTCCCCAGTGTGCATGACTCCCGTAGAGGTTCAAGGACGGGCCCTGAACGCTTTCTCTGACTCGGCTCTCTTTGATCACTTTACTTGCCAGAAGCCCAAAATCCGCAACAGGAAACTGCAGCAGATATCCGCCCGCGAGGGGCAGGTTGTGTCATTCATATGCAGAGCAGAAGGCGAGCCGACACCGGTGATATTCTGGATCTCTCCTCAACGCCGCCGCATCACTACGAAGAGCAGCGGCCGCCTGACTGTGTTACCAGAGGGAACGTTAGAAATACGGTACGCCCAGGTAACGGATAGTGGAACCTACATCTGCATAGCCAGCAATGCCGGTGGGAATGACACCTATTTCGCCACACTTACAGTTAGTGGGCTGCCATTGGATGCAGCCCTCATGGCCAACCGCACTTACTATGCTGGCGACCTTAATGACACGAATCTGAATGACACCAGAGTCTTCTTGAAGTTTACTCTGGACCTCAAGACCATCCTCATATCCACAGCGATGGGCTGTATCATGTTCCTGGGGGTGGTCCTCTTCTGTTTCATCCTGCTGTTCGTGTGGAGTCGAGGGAGAGGGCAGCACAAGAACAATTTCTCAGTGGAGTATTCCTTCAGAAAGGTGGATGGACCTGCTGCCAGTGGAGGACAGGGTGGGGCACGCAAGTTCAACATGAAAATGATTTGATTATTCGGATCTGTTTCTGTCATTAGTATTCTTTCCCTGATACTGTTTACAAGCAGTGAGGACATAAAGGGAGGAGACACTGGAGTGGACGTTTGTGCTTGCGGAACATTAAATACAATTATTTGTCAGACATTTTATTGACACAAGGTTTTGTTAATGAAACTACTGTACAGAAGAGAAAAAGAGAAACTTGTATGGATTTGTTATATTTCTATTGCTTTGTTGTGTGTTCACATTGTTGTGCAGAGCAGAGCCGGATTATAGATGTCTCAAAATGTTACATAGACTGTTAAAAGTCCAGGCAACAGAAGCACTCAGAGTCCCACCAGTCTTTAATCTCGACAAAACTCTTGCCAACTCTATCCTTCTTCACTACAAGGAACTCTGTCCTCTACATGTGTAAAGGACTTCACCTCTCTGCTCCGTCCGAGGTGATTCAAGCTCTCTATCTCCAAACTCATGAATACATTATAACAGGGTGGTGCTCAATGAATGCCAAGGACTTGCCAATATGTATTTGAGTAGTTCCAGCTATATACTGCATATTTAGACCTATTTACAGTCAGGACTTTGGAGCACTTACCACCTAAATATACAGTAGAAGCTCTGTTGTTTTGCTGATGGTAAATTTGCACAGAATATACATACAGACACCAAGAGACTACTCCCTGCAACACTGCCAATTTGACCATAAAGCACCATGTAGTATCAATGCTGCGGTATAGAGACATTACCCCCATTGGATACCACTTAAAGTTGGTCAAAGCCGTTTTAATCAGAAATGGGACTCCGCAGGTTAAGCTACAATTAAAGGACCCAACGCACATTTCTGTGGTGATGGATGAGGACATGCAGATGTGCACTTGCTAGTTAGTAGGGATGAGCGAGTACACAATCATCTTTATCGGTTGGATCTGCTAAATTATAGAGATGCACCGATCGACCGGCGGGGAACCTGCTGATCAGTGTCTGATATGTCCGATTCTGTGTCAGTTCCAGCTGTTTTCTTTTGGGAAAGTAAAACATTGTAGCCTAGGATTATGAATTGCACATTAACTGAAGTTACATGTCATTTGCAGCTCATTGCAGAAAGACTCCTTCTATTTTTGACTTTCACAATAAGAGAACCTGATATACCAGTATACAGTGCTTTAATCCTTATAATAGGGACCTAAACACAAATAGTACTCCTACTACTAATACTACTAATACAAGTGAATTTTCCATTAAAAAAAAGGTGACAAAAAATGTCTGTGTATGCTGTTAATTATAGTTCTTAGAAAGAAAGAAAATTGGAATCGGCAGGTTAGACATCGTTAGAATCGGTGCATCTCTACTGAATTGTCTGTATCCGTACCTGTACCCAAAACTGGAAGAGGACAGGTAAGTGACATTTAAATTGTTTAATTTAAGCCTGAAATTGATCTGGATTGATCTGTAGTTGCTTTTACTTATTATGTATTAGATAAATGTTTACAGAACAGCCTCAGAATTGAGCTGTGCATCACGAGAGTAAGATAACTATTTACACGTTATTTTTTTAAATGAATAAACTTCAGTCAGCTTGCCAATGAGGATTTTTCTTCCTCACGATATTAAAGTGCATCATCTGTATCGAATACTTGTTCAGGCAAATACTCGCTCTTCCCTACTAGTTAGGTTTTCCATTGTTGTCTATTCAGTACACACTGTACAAGACATGTACCTTCTTTATCTGAAAGAAGCTGTGTGTAAAAGATGAGTGCATGTACACAGTTGGATGCTTACTTTGAATAATGCGTATTATTTGTAATTTGAACATTTGTTGGGGTGCATTTATCCCACAGTTGAATAGATGAAACTGTATAGGTAGGATGTATACACATTGTATAAGATGTATTATATATTTTGTAATCACTTACATTGAAATCTTCGTGGTTGTTTATAGTACTGTTGTGTGAGTTTTTTCTTTTTTCTGTTCTGCTGTGATTCTACTGTTAAAGTCTCTTTTTCAAACCAATAACATCCAGCCTGGAGCTTTTACAGTTCTCACCTGATCATGTCATCAGTCAGACATTGCACTGAGACGCCTGCCCGCTCATGGAAATCATGACGGGCGTTCACATCAGGCTTCAGCTCACTTGCCTATTTTTGGCTGTACGGTGACAGTAGGGAGGCTTGGCTGACCAGCGGGGGGAAAGAGTTAAGTGGGTTCTCATCAGACCACGAATGTGTTTGAGACACGCAGGGAAAAATGCTAATGTGATAAAAACCTTGCAGACTGGAACAAAGGTCATAATGAAAGTGAGCTAGAGAGGAGAAGGGGTGGAGGTGTAACACTAACACTAAAGTCCACAGGGGTGGACTTAAACCAACATATGCCTCATGACATAGCTGTATAACATTTTGTAGAAGTGATTAAGTGATATGACTAATTCAGCATTAAGATAATCAATTAATAACACTGCAAAACTCAAACGTATATTTGTCTAATTTCTAGTCAAAAATGTCATTGCACGTAATTTAAGAATATATAATGTAAATAAAACACATAATCACCTAAAAAGTAACATCAGTGAGATAAATCAGACTTGTTTTTAGACCAATTCCAATTGTTCTATTGGCAGATTTTTTTGTTTTACAACAACAAACACGTTGTAGTCATTGTTATTTTTGAAGTGGACTTTTATTTTCCAGTCTGTGGAGTGTTTTACCATGACTAATGGTGTTTCTGTTGTCCTTAGAACAAACAAACAAAAAAAAAACCCTGTTATCTCAAGTTTATCTCTTTAATCTGTGGGTCTAGCCTGGGGAACAAACACCAACAGTTAGAAAACAGCTCTCCCTGTGTCGCTTCATCTATGGCCATGATAACAGTGTTATTCTGCCGCCCTCTGTTGGCTATAGATGAACTGCGATGTGCTGAATTTATACACACGGATGGGATGTAACCTCCCCAACCTTCAGATTTACAGAAAGCAATTTAATCCATTTCGCCCCAAAGGCAAAATGAGAAGTTGATGGAGGGCTGACCTGGTTTGAGTGGTACTGGCAGTGAAATGAATTCTTAAATGACTCTAACTTTACATTGTGTAACACATTTTACAGACTTTATAACTCACAATATGGAATTATTAATACTTAGCTGTGAATATGTCAATGGACTGATTTGACACCTTCCTCTCTGCATTTTAGAAATGTAAACAATCGATGGTATTTTTCATTTTCCTTTACAGAACCCATCCTGTAAATATGGAATCCATTGTGTCTGCAAATTGTGCTAGACTGTTTTGTATTGTATTGTTTTATATAAAAATCAAGCACACCGTTTATAAAGCATGCTATATTATCTGCTACGATGATGTCTTGTTCCCTGTCCCATTTTTTATAGCAGTCATCTGGTCACTCGACACTTACGAAAGTCTGAGAAGACGACTGAGAGTCTACAATAAACCTGTGACCCCGTCACTGTGAAATGTTGTGTTGAAAATGTTATTTTGAAATGTTTCCCACTGGGGTTTTCCATTTTATTTTATTTTTTTAAACAATCCCATTAAATCAGACGAATGGATGTCTATCCACACTCCCCATAAAGATAAACTGCGTAGAACAAAATGTGCTTGTCTCATTTCACTCTCCTTGATGATAAAGGTACTGCATATACTGTTTCAGGAGCGTTGTTATTGTTCATTTTCTATGCATTCATCAAAACACAGGTTATAAAATAAACAATAATTTTATGAGCCGATAAAATAGCTTTGCATTCGCACTTCGATGTGCTTGTTCGTTTGTCATACTTTTGGTTTTTCTTCATCCCGACTGCTGAATCATTTATGACTCAATTTATTGTAATCAGTTTAACTTATAAAACTGAACTAAGCCCCATTTTTATTCAGTGGATGGGTGAATTCATGATGTACTAATCTGACAATGCTGTTCAGGAACAACTTACATAAGAAGTAGAGCGCAAAAGGAAGATGCTCAGCACCACGTACCATTTAAATTGATCAACCTCTTAAAATCCCCTTACACTCAAAAAAGTCTATCACTTATTGTTACTTCACTTGGGTGTTAGACCCTCGCTGTGCAGACTGATGATGGTCAGAATTTGACACTACAGCAGAACAGTTTTTTATAGTCATCTGTTAAAGGGGGGAATTTTCTATGTGATCACCTTAAAGCTGCTGGAAATGTTGTCATTGTTACAGGCAACACCCTGTCTTTTGCACAGAAAGGAATTTCCTCCCTCCTCTCTACGACACCACACTTACAGCCGCTTTAAATTTGATCTACATGCATGATTTTCTTTCATCACTTTTGTTCACATTGAAACCTCCACTGCACATACTGTGTAAGTCGAAGTTGGGGATATCATGGTCTCGTAGTTAGACTTAACATTAATTTATCTGGATATTTCGTCTAGTGAGAAGCACATTTAATGTTTAAAGTAAGAAGTTGATCAAAGGTTTCTGTGGAAAACTCTTTTGAGGTTTAAATCGGCCATAACCTCCCGACCCAATCTCCAGAATGAATGCTGGCGATGTACGTTTCTCCCAACCATGTTGACACCATTCTTTTTGTTGTTTCTTTAGGTCCAATTTTCATTTTCATTCAATGCTGTGCTTATGGTCTGTTTAGGTCTGGGCACAAAAAACATCATGTTTTGGCTCACCTGGTTTTGTTGCAGCACATGACCGGAAAATGTCCTGACATCTCATCAAAAGATGTTCATCTGTCCTGAACAGTGGTTTCTCACTTGGTGGGTCATCTCATTTCTCTCTCACACCACCCACCATCCCCTTCTCAAGTCAGCCATGTGCTAAGTGATATGACACATATTGTAGGAACGTTGATACGATACCAGTAAAATATGCAAATTTAATGTAAACGTGGTTTTGCAGAAATGCACAATGCCAACATTGTCATCAAAGGATTATGGTTATCACTCAGAGAAACTTGATAGTATTGATTTGCAGTGACACAAGAAGTTTCAAACCATACCAAGAATATGTCTCCTCAAAGGGTTACAGAAGCAACACCCCCTCTCGACGGTGAAGTATTCACACCTGAATGTTTTCTGCGTTCACACCGCGCACGCTTGTTAGACTATGGTAGTGACTCATCTAACCATGACGCTATGTGCCACACATGTGCTATAGAACTGGTTTTGGCACCTCTGATCTCTCAAATATGCTTCTGACTTTTTAAGATCTTTACCTTCTTACCAACTTGATCCAAAAAACAAAGTCATCTATGTCTTTTTATACTTTTGTCTGAGGGCACGTTGGGATGTTAGTTGCTCAACTGTATCATGCACTAAAGCTGTATGGAAGCATTTGTTATGATTCTTCCCTCATTCTCACCGCGGTACTCTTATTTTTTATCCCTCTGTATGCTGAAAGCGAAAGATAGCTCTTCCCGTTCACCCATAATTGGGCAAATATCTGAACAAGAATTTCCTGAGAGCTGTCACAATGTGTGTAACAAGTGAGTGACTAAGAGGGTGAGTTGGTTTCTCGTGTACCGCCGACTCTGTTTTGCTCAACACGTTCTTGTTATGATTCATGGCTATAGGTACTGCATTAGGAGGGATATTGTTCTACGCATTCATCAAAACACAGAAAATAGGTCAAATGAAATAATTACATTTTGTGGCCAGATAAGAACTGATTTGCATTCACACTCTGATAAGAGGCAATGAAAAAAAATAGGAGAAATACAAAAGCAAAAACACTCCTCAGAACCTGGGGGAACACGGGCAGGAATCCAGAAACTTGAGGACAGGGAACACGAGGAGCGCACTGAGACACTCGGCAACAAAGCAGACAAAACAACAAAGAGAGGGACAGACACAGACTTAAATGCAAACTAAACTAATGAGGTGCAGCAGGGAAGTGCTATCAAGGCTGATGTGAGACAGGTGTGAGGGGGGGAAATCAGGCTCAGGAGGAGCACAGGAACACAGGAGGGAAAGAGAACACTGGAAACACAGGTGAGGAGGAAGTTGAAAGTGACAACAAGACACAAGAGAACATAACAACAAAATAAGACGGGAAACAACTAACCAAAAACAATGACTTTTGTTTGTAGTTAGCGCCTACATCACATCTGACAAACTGCTATGACCTGGGATTTGTATTTACGACAGTGGTGATGCACTCAGAAACTGTGGGGGGCACCAGATAGCACAAGATGTACATTCCTGCATGATGCTGCTTTAAAACCTGCTTATGCAAAGTTTTTCATGCTCAGCATCTGTCATGAATGTGAGCACATCGTCAGAAATTATCTTAAGATGAAGTACAAATAATTTTTTTTTAATAAATTACGCCTCAGTTTCTACCATTTGCATCAAAGCAAGCCCTTTAAACAAAACTCCATTGAAAGTAGAATTAGATGTGATTTATTCTTACAGTTTTATAAGTGCACCTCGAAGTAATACACCGCAGACTCCCTCCTACTTTGTCTAGAGGTGACTGCGACTCTCCGTCCGATTGACACGTCTCAGATGAGCCACAGGAAGATGTGTCACCAACCAAACACTAGACACCTACATCAAACTGTGAAATTACATCATTAAGCGTTCAGATGCCTTTTATTTACTGAAAAAGGAAATTCTGTTACTGAATGCTGAAATACACAGAAGTGTAAAGTGCTCAACGCTCTGTGACTGTCCCCTAAAGTGTCTCTTTCATTTGGTTAACAGAGGAAGTGATGACAGAATGCACCCTAACACAGAGACACTAAACTTCTGCTTCACCAGAACTATTTCAAGATATACCATGGGAACAATGATGAGTGTGACTTGGTGACGCAATGCAGTGTGTGCATGCATCTGTGTGTATAAAGTTTAGGTGTGGGTAGCGAACAGACATTTCGTGCTACCATGGTATTGAAACATGTTTGCCTAAACAGAATTGCAGTGATGATGAAAAGTTACTGAACAAACAACTGACCTGACAGGAACATTTGCCCCTGCTGTCATCATCACATGATGTGCCTGCAGATCAGATGATACGCTGCAAACCCTAACTTACAAAGAAAAGTTTTTTCTCGGTCTCTGGTCGGGCTGTACATAATAACCAGGTAGTTTCAGTTTTGGTTTTAGTCCACTCCTTTTCATTACTTTGTCATTTAAATCCTCCGAATCTAACAACAACTTAAGTTCAAAGTTACATAAGATGAAGCTTGAGGACAGTGGGAGCCCCAGGTTTACCCACCTCTCATCACGATTTAAGTGTTCAAGGATGGAAATGACTGGGCTGTCGTGAACTTAGACCGCAGCAAAGAACTGTGTGAGTAATTCAACACAGTAGGTCTGGTAGTAACTGGTAACATGCAGCCTTACTGTGCCAGGATAAAGAAATAGGCTTAAACCTGTTGAAGCCAGGCAACAGGCAAAAGCACACTTGACAATGACCATTTACAGCTGCAATATTTATATCTGATAGTAGATGAGTATTTTTATAACAGTGGCAACACTGGATCAGTGCCACTACTCCACATTATACTGGTATTTCTGTTTAATAAGGAACATAATGCTAAGGGCTCATTGCTCTGGGCAATATAATAATTAGGGAGTGTGTCTGAACTGCAATTTCCAGAATTTGTTAAAAAACTAAAAAGGGATATTAACTCTGGTTGAATTCACTATGAATCATAAGTCTGCACGTGGAGGCGCAGGGGGACAGAGATATGACCATGGCCTTTGTTAGGCCTTAATTATGGTTACATACTGTAGGCTATTTATTCTCATAGCTAACACAACCACACATATTTGTATGGGTGACTTTCACTTTTATCAAAATAATATCTCAACATGATATCTCTACTTTTACTCAATTAAGACTTTCAGCTATACAACACTTAGTTAATAAGTATAACACCACTGTTGATTAAAGTATCCAAAAGTCACAGCTAAGTAGAAATTCTGCAAGGTAAGGAGCAACTATAGTTATTAAATAAATGTGGCATAGTAAAAAAAACACAACATTTGCCTCCAAAACGTATTGGCTTGGAAGAACAAAGTAGCAGAAAGTAGAAATACAACTGCCTAAAAATTGCACTTATGTAGGCCTACAGTACCTGAGTAAACGTACTTATTTACACCTCTGTGTTATTCACACTGCATCATAGCTTCCAACTGTCACGCTTTCGCCGTGTGACACACGGTTTTGCCTGTTTTCACATGCACTCGAGCAACCTAAGCGTGACAGTTGGCGGCTATGTTGCATGGAGATCCCCACACCACCTTAGTCTTCTTATCTTAAGATAGAAATATTAGGCAGTAAATAGACAGATACAATACAGAAAATGTTCAGGCTGGAGGACTGAGCTAAGTTAATGAGACACAAATACACTGTTCTATTTTTTTTTTTTTTTTGCATGCTGAGTGGCCTGTTGCAAAAGAGGATATGATATGATATGTCAGACACAGAAAAGGACAGTGAGTACGGTAAATGAGCTACCTGCGGCTGCGTTGATTACCGTTGGCGGTACTTCCGGTTTGGCCGCGTGGGTGCGCCGGAAGCCGCTGGGTGAGTCTCCTCCGTGCGGCCGCACTGATTTCTACAGGTCGGTTGCGGCACTGTGAGGAGGATGAACCCGACCTCCCATCAGCACAAGAACCTCTTTTGCTTGCAGATGAATATGTAAGTATTCATGCTAAAAGAATTAGTGTTTTCTTAGACAGAGCAGCTTATAGTTTAAGTAGCAGCTTTCAGTTAAATGAAAAAAAAAAAAAGAAAGAAAAGTTCACAGAAATGTACCAGTAACCTTAGCTAACTTAACTAAGGTTTTTGTTGGTCTTTTCAAATGTTGACAGTAAAAAACCTAGCACGACTTGTCTCCTTCACACATACCTCTCTGACATAATTAAAACAACACATTTTTTCACACACTCGCATACAAAATTGATGACAGAGTTTTGTCGGGAGCTAGCTGACCTGCTCTGGTTTTAGCAAGCTAACAGTTAGCATGGTGAGGTATTGAATGCTAACTGTTATTAAATGACCAGAAGAATTCATTATCATTTCACTGAAAACTGCACAGCAGAGAGTGTTAAAGGTAAATTGGCAAATGTACTGAATTTAGTGGCTTAATAGAAATCATTTGAGGGAGTTTAAACAGTCATTTGAGGGCAGCTGTGTTCTACAAGATAGCTGCTATCCAGCTGTTAACGTTAAAAATGTCACATAGTTTGTTTTATTTGTCTTGCTTTTCATTGAAAAGGAAAATTGTGATGCATATTGTAAAAATAATCGCATAATTGCATGTAGCGCAGCCCTAATTTCTAAGTTAAAAATAATTCATGTATGGGCTCAAACAACCAATTCTTTTGCACCATGTATTTGAAAAGATACCCCTAAAATCTGCTAAGCTCAGCATAATCCCATGGTTAGTAATCAAATTGTTTTTAGATTGTTTAAATTGTGTTATCTGATGGGGATAAGACAAAGCAAATTTGCTATTGCTTTCTAAGAATTTAATTGTTTTTCAAGTTGTCAGTGTCTCTGATGTGGCATGAATTTGCTTTTGGGCACTTCTTACTAGCTGCTAGTAGTGGCCTCAACAGCCACAGCTGCTGATAAGTTATCGAATTCCTGGCCATAAACATAAAGTTTTATATTACAAAAACACTTAATCAGTTGTCAGCTGCTGCCTAGTTTCTGTGTTGGCTTTGACTGTTTCTTTGAGCTTGTCTTTGAGCCAGTATGACTGGCTGTTTGCCTGCACAGCAGCGATGTTGCCGTCAGGGCCGTCAGGCAAAGAGCCAGCAACCTGCTGTAGCCTTGGGTGCTACTGACACACAAATAGACTGAACGAAACAACAGATGCCGACAGAAGGAAGACAGTCGTTAGCTGCCTTTTTTATTACCTAATCTAATGGTCTTACTTCTCTCTGGACCAAAGACCTTTATTTTTTGGAGTACTGTATCAAGTCTTATCATCCCAGGCTACAATATTGTAGGAATTGGCCTCTATATTGGGACACAATTTTTTCTCCTCCTGTGTTGGGAAAGCAACTAACATTGTGATTTAAACAAGGGTTATGGAGGAAGAGTGGAGTGATATTTTTTTTACCTTTGTGACTGTGAGCCATGCATGGTTTCTGATTTTTTTTTTTTTTTTTAAAGAAACTTGAGAACTTGTTTGCAATTCTAAAATGTAATTTTTTTTATTCTTTTAAAATATATTCAACACAATGACATACCCAGACTAACTGGCATATTGGAAAACACACTGTGGTCACAAGAAGGAGGAAGGTGACTTTCTGCCCACACAGGAAAAACAAAATAAACTCATCATCATAATGCACTGTTTCCATTCAGAGGGAGGTTGTCGCCAACAGTTTGGTAAGTATTCGCCTTAAAACAGAACTGCATTTCACTGGATGAAAAAGGAGGGAAATACTTGATTCTACTGATTCTGCATTAATCTAGTCGAGACTGTATTTGCTGGTTAACAGATGTACATTATCACCAAAAAAATTACAATCTATTTACCATACACAGTATAAAGATGGACGATGTGGCAGCTCCCCAGAAGTGAAGCCGAAACATCTGGATAGCCCCTTGATGGCTGGCTACATATAGGTCAGTTTTTCCATGCTATGAAATGTGCTGAAAGTCGATACCGCCGCTCCAATGCCGGATCATTACTGTGCATAGTCTGAATCCAAATGGCCTCGCCAGCACAATATGACAGCGCTCCTATCAGGATATTTGTCCTTAATGTTTGACAGTTAAAGGAACTGGAGATGCATCGTCCATCTTTATGTGTGCCTATGATACAAACTGACAGCAGACACACATCTAGTTCTTTCATAGTTGTGGTCAACATTCATACATGTAAAAACAATAGTTCATGTGTTTAAGTAAGCCGTCCTCAGAAGTGACAATGGTGAGCTGAGATCAGTAAGTACTATTATCTCATACATAACCCACATCTGGGTCTGGAACTTTGACATACTGAAGAAAGTAGACACAGAGAAGAGTCTATCTATAAGTCTATTTTTGTGTCACAGCAGGGCGTGCTGTGAACATGTATTGACAGCCCAGTCGCTTCAGTCTGCGTGCAAATAACACAACTTTACTTATAACCTTTATATTTTCCAACTTTCGGTACAGGTGATCAGTCCCTCCCATTAAGTTCTGTGGAAAACAGCTGCTTCCAAAAAGCATGCATAAAATGTCAGGTGGTTAAAGAGCGAGAAACCGTACCATGAGTCAGACAAACACAGAACTTTCACCCACATGAAACCAAAGTCAGAATTGACTGAATTGACTTGAACCTACAGGTTTCTAAAGAGCCTTTATGAAGCTCTTTGTTTTGGTTCTGGTTGTCTCCATCTTGGTAGTGCCTGACTCTGTCTAACTCCTGACTAATCCAAAGTTTGATAAAGAGGTTTAGCTGAGATGGACTGAAGGGGACCTGGTTGCTGACAGCTAGCTAGACAGCTAGTGGCTAGTGTTTAAGTTTAATGAAAAGTCACCCCTTGTACAGTTGTCCTGCATGGGGAAATTAGCTATAGAGACCAGGATACCAGGATCTAAACATGTTTATTTCTGCTGTAAAGTTGGCCGTTGCAGTATTGGAGTCTTATTGAGATTGACTCACTTCTGGAGCCAGCCTCAAGTGGTCATTTGAGGAACTGTACTTCTTTTGGCACTTCCGTGTTGGCTTAATTTACTTGATCACTTGACTATGGATCTGCGCTCCACAGAACTTTATGGAAATTACTGCTGCATCACCTGCATGCTTGGCATATGCACTGACGACAATTTGAAAGCATAACGTTGTGTTATTTGTCCGCAGATTGATGAGACAGGGGTTTGAATGGTTTCTATTCAAATGCTTATGAAGTTTTTTTTATGCTCAAAACGTTCTTCATTCACAAAAAGTGGAGAGTGTGGAGGTTTTCACACCCTGTGCTCCTTAACATTGCTTTTTTTGAACACAGCGTATACCATTAATTCACAAATATTGAGTGTCAGAAGGATATTTGACAGTACATAACGAGATATGACTGTTTCTCAGTCAATCTAACAACTGTACAGTAGATACAGCCCTCTATCAGTCTGACATGTATTCTTTTCGTGGAGGATAGTTTCTGTGTCCTCTGGAGGGGATTTTCTGAGGTGCAGCAGAGCAGGAGAGGAACGACACCCCCGGGACCTGCTGCTCCTCCTCCTCATCTGAGGCGGGTCTCGTAGGAATGGGCTTCAGTAGGGGAACTCCAAGACGGGATGACTGGGTCGGCAGGAGATTTTGAGGGAGGATAAGGGGAGTGAGGAGGCCAGAGCCAGTAGTACCAGCTGTGTTAAAATATGAATAGCCTCTCATGGCATGGAGGGCATAAGCAGGGACTAAAAGAGGGTGCGATGGTTGGTGGCTTGGCATAAAAGAAGAGTCTCTATCACCCCTGGAGTAGTCCCTGTGCAGGGACTGATGGTGTGTGCTCATGGCAGTGATAGGATGGGTGCTGCTTTGGACAT
Organism: Lagodon rhomboides; assembly: GCA_039737535.1. Taxonomy (NCBI): domain Eukaryota; kingdom Metazoa; phylum Chordata; class Actinopteri; order Spariformes; family Sparidae; genus Lagodon; species Lagodon rhomboides. Next base: position 11,689,725 of record CM077789.1, on the reverse strand, counting down.
GATGTTGCAGGTGATTACTCTGGTGTGCGGTATAGGCCACAGGGTGCATCAGGCCACATTGCAGCTTGATGGCCATTAATTCAGCACTAAGTCTGTTATTTTCTTCTCTCAGGGCCATGAGGTGAGTCTCCAGCACGTAGTCATTCATCCTTCTCTTCTCTCGTGACCGTTTGGCAGCCTCATTGTTCTTGCGGCGTTTCTCCCAGTAGAGGGCGTCCTTCTTCTCATCAGGTATGAACTTCCTTTTGCGACGGTTTCCCTTAGGTGCCTGATCATTTTCCACTTGTAAGATATCGCTGTCTTGGCCTGAATGATAAGGTGACGACAAGGACTCCATGGTAGAGGAAAGACAGTAACAACCACCAGAAGCTTGAAATCACGAGTAGTGGTGGAGGGCTTTGAGTAATATAGGTACTTCTTCTTGTATAATGATAACCTTATCTGATTTGGGTTTGACTTCGCCTTATCTTGGTTTGTCTTCGCCGAAAGCAGTATCTGTGTCTGTGATACTATACAGCTTACAGTCTTTTGACATGTGACTCCCAAAGCCCACAGCTGTCACCTAGAGGGGAAAAACATACAAAAGGTCACCAAGAGATAATTTTTTATGTCAAGAAGTTTATCCCTTATAAGAACGTCAAAACTTCAGCAACTGAGTTGTTGTTTAAAGGTGCAATATGTGTATGTGTGTAATATACGTATACATAATATTCATAACTATGTGTTCATCGGTTTATAATCAACTGAAACTAAGAAACATTCTGTTTTTGTTTGCTTGGAATGAGCCTTTTATATCTACAAAGAGAGTGGGTCAGAGTTCACCATATTGCAGTAACATGTTTTCTGCAGTAGCCCAAAACAGACAAACACTGACCCCAAAGAGGGCCTTTTGCTGCAGTGTCAATACTAGAGGCCTCTGTATACTATACACCGGACCTTTAAGGTATTTCATAAAAAAGTTATTGGATTGCACTGCGATGATAAATTCAATCTACCTTGATTTATCAGTTTATATTGCTTATGTGATGTGTTATCAATGTTTAAGCCTATACCAGTAAGAGATAGCTAAAGCTGCACATATCGGTTGTTTCGTTCTCCAAAAAGCTGCAGAGGTTACGATAGTGCACAAAACTTTGTCTTCGTGTCACCTCACCTCACCTCACCTCCCTCCTGTCTAGACCACATGAGAAAATGTGACGGGAAACATTAAGAAGACAAAGAAGAATTTGGGCTTCTGTGTTTGGTCGTCAGTATGCTGTTGTGCACAGTTTACAATGATGAAATAGCCACTGTACTGATCTGCACTACGGGTTGTTTAGAGCTCACTTAGGAGAGTTTGTGCACATTATCTAGCAGATTGGTTTGGAACTATACTGGAACTTTTAACCATGCAGTTTTGGCTAAATAAATAATAAATAATTTACAGAAAATCTCTTGATTTCGCAGAACTGCATTTTGCACGACCTTTTCTGTTTCATGAAGTTCACTTTAGTGGAGGGGTGATTACTTGAGCTCATCATATAGAAATTGTTGACTGTATATACATCTATTCAACATAAACACCGACTCAGTTCGGGTATTATAAAAAGATTCAGTAGCTGAGTTTTTGGTCTGACATAGCTTTGTGTTTCTCACTTTATCTCTCCCATCTACCTCTTTGATGGACCCAGTCACCACTTCCCCCTTCTTCTTCTCCTTTATCTACCTGCTCTACTTCGATCTTTTTCTTCTAAGAAAAGGCAGGCAGTAAATGTTTGTCCATTTCGTTATAAGTGCAGAAGGCAAATTCGATATTTTGAATAACCATTCTGAGAGGAATCTTTAATATAGTCTCTTTCGTTCACGTGGGTTTGTGGGTGGTTTCATGGGAAGCGCTGCAAGAAGGATGAGCATTGTGATGAAACCACAACCAGCCCTGTGTGCGTGCAGCCATACGCAGAAACACACCCAAGTTCACATACACATTGAGCATACACATGACTTTCAACTTAGTAATGTTTCCCCCATACTGTGGCTGAGAAGTTCATTTCTACAGTAACCCGATGTCATTATGCTAGCAGTTACATGTGACACCTCATAAAGGAGCTGCACAATGAACTGTCAATCAGGATTTCACACATGAGGGACTGAAGCACTCTCTTTAACACAAACCATAACTTCACAGTCTGTTACCTCAAAAATGATCATGCCAGTGTCCGGTTCACTTGTACGTTTTTTCATTTTGATTTCTGTTCTACGCACTGAGAGCATTTTCTCAGTATTTTCACTGACCATGCAGTCGTATTTGATGTGCCAGTCGAACTGAGCCAGAGCCATCAAACAAAAGTTTCAAAGGGGCCCTGTGTGCTGTGGTGAGAACGCACATGAGTTTAAAAATATTCAAGCGTGTGCCCAGTGAGAACGTAGACGCTTGTTTGTTTGTGTGAGAATGTGCACACCTGCACACTTGTGTGTGTGAGCCACAAAGACAAAGCTTTGTGTACTCTGCACAAGCAAGGTCCAAAAAAAGCAACAGCAGGAAGAGAGAAAACAATAATCATATAGGGAGACAGAGAGAGAGAAAATAAAAAAAGAAGAGGGTTCCTGCGTGAAATCTCTCTTGAGGCCGAGCCTGCTCAGTCCTCTGCGGCACATTTGCACCTGTTTCTTATTGACTAATTATAGCCTGCCCGCTTTTTAGTAAGGAACTCTCAAACTTCTTCTTTTGGTCTCTATCCGTTTTCTCATACCTCTACCATCTGCTGCTTTGTTGCTGTGCGCCCTGCCAGCCTTTGTTAAAATAACTACCCTTAGGAGGACAAATTGGTCAGTCAGTTTTCAGCTCAATGTACTGTGCTCATGTCTCTTGTAAACTGCCAGTGTGGAAGTTTGAGTAAATGAATGCTCTCTTGGGAGAATAAAGACTTTGCCACAGTTCTTTGCCTGAATTTTCCGTTAACGCATAAATTCCTTGAAGATCAGCGCTAATAACCCGAGCACCATCTTTCCTTGTTCTCTCTTTATATATTGTAAGTGGAAAGCACCATAAGACGTAACATTAACCATTTGTAACGGCTGATTATACATGGAAATTAATCTGTAAACAACGTATTTATGGCATCATGAAAAGAGGAAGCAAGTATGTATTCTCACAGTACTAAGTTGTCAGTGTCATTGTTATCTTTTATTTAAGGGTAAACTGTTTTTACCATCATTGAATATACTGCATACACAGTGTTTTACTTTGAGATCATGTAGAAGATTCCTCTACCTACATAGTTATACACTGTGGGAGGGGTTATATACTTTATTTTTTGGATTCCTCTGGATTTGCTCTTAAACCCGTCAAGATTAAATGTGATGTACTGAGAGCTCTTGATGATAACTTTTCTGTCAGACAGGTGTGAGGAGGGTTGTTGAATTTCAAGTAGGCCAAAATCCTTGAAATAGTACATAATTCAAGCTTTTTAGAGACTATAGATATACAAGAACCGTTTCTTTTAGTTCGCACACTGCAGCCAACACAGTAATCAACAAAAGACATAAAACTGTTTCTCATGTGGTGTTTGCAGCACATCACAATGTTGAGAATTGTGTGTATTATGCAACCAGGACCAAATATATCATTAAACTAATCGCTTTTATTAATCGTTCTAATTGCACAGCAATGAATACCACCATACTTTATGGGTTTTATTAACCTTACTAATGTTTTTGCTGCGACTAATGCTTTCGCTTTTAGCGAAACTCTGTGGAAAGATATATATATTTTATTGTATACGTGTGTATGTGTGTGTGTCTACATATGCGTATATATACTGTGTGTGTATATTTTTGTGTTTGTATAATAGGGCTGCAATTAATGTTAATTTTTTATTATTCAATTAATCTGCCAATTATTTTTGCAATTATTTTCATTATTTTCACATGTTAGACTATAGAATTTGAAAAAATGCTCATCACAATTACCCAGAGCCTAAAGGAACATCTCAAAGACTCCAGCAAACCAGCAAATGTTTGACATTATTGCTTGAAATTACTGAAATGATAAATTGATTATCTCCGACATAGTGTCAACAAAAACTGAACATTAACAGCTTTATAAAGTATTTATTGCAGAACTGTTCTACTAGACAACATGACAACATGGAGCCATTTCTACTTCCACATAAATCTAATATTAACACCGTTTACGTGACACAACATTTGTGTTTAGGCTAAAATACCTGAAGGAGGCTCCTTCGGATCAACTAGATATACTGTGTTTTTCATATGATGTAGATAGTCTGAGTAGAGTAGATTTTCACATTTTCTTTATTTTCTCGGTAAAAGGTTTCTAACTTCTTTCCAGATATGCTTCCATATCCTAATTGAATATAACGTTATTTTAATTAGATATATATCTAGAAGGTTCAGTTACTTAACACTTGCTTTGGCAAATTTATATATACATAAAAAAATACAAATATTTTATATAGTAAGGACTTTTACAACAATAACACACTGTACAAAAGTGCCCCTGATTTATCTTGCAGATATTCACAAGGCGCTAACACTTCCTCTTCCTCAAACAATTCTTGACAGATAATAGCGTAACATTTTCTGGTAATATGTTCTAAGTGAATTGATTTAAGCCCAGTCCCTTAATCCTGTATTTTTATAACACATGAAAAAGAATGATATCAAGATTTTACAGAGTTGATCCTAGATTTAAAACTTAAAAAACCATCTATCGTTTGGCGACCCAAACCCTCTCCTCCACTGAATCCGTTCGGTCTTAACATAAAGAGTTCAAACTGCTGTATATGTGAAAATGAGCTTGAGGCCTTACCTTTAACTGTTTGATGCAGGAAGTCCTCCGCGACAGAGGTGCCAAAGACCTAATTTACAGATATTTCAGCCTCACTGGGTGTTTATATACAACAAAGAGCAGGGGACTCTCCTTTGAGTATGCGTCATGAGTTCGATGCACATATCAGCAGAGGTGGGCTGATCAAGTCTGTCAATGCCACTCTCTCACCTCCCTCCGTCTTTGCTTCTGTCTCTCTTGATGTGTTGTTTTCTTGTCTTGAACTTGGACTGTCCACCTCTGCTGTCACATGGAAAGTATCTGACTGCCCCCCTTGATCTTGATATGGTTGTGGTGTCGGTGGCTTGCCCACACAGGGGTCTCGCTTGTCTGATGTTGCTGTCAAACAGACATATCGCCTGTATTGCCTTGTATGCTAGAGTTGAGAGCAGTTAGCTGATGCCTCTTTTCAGAAAACGTGTTACAGCAGCAGTAGTATTACTAGTATTAGCAGTAAAGTCACATAGTTAAGAAATAGTTATATGTCTTTCAGAAAAGAACAACTGAGAGGAGTAAACTTACTAAGATAAATCTTTGACACCTCAGATTCACAGGAAGAAGAGAAGTGCTTGTCACTTATCAAACGTAGATGTCAAACTTCAGACTTCATTTCTACTTTATATCCTCACAATGAGCTGCTTTTTGCAATGCACTGTAGAACAGCTTGTTGTCCATCATAATAGGACAAATTAACTTTTAAATAAGAAATTATAACTCATACTTTTGTTGTTGCTGCAAATTTTTCTCTCACGCCTCGTTTCTATGTATAGACACGTCACAAGTAGAGAAGTGAGAAGTTTGCTTCCTGTTGTGATGTGCTTAAGCCATTCATTAAAAAAAAGAATGCACCAGAGGTCCATGTGGACACCAAAATGCTTTGTTGTTTGTCATACAGCCAAGAACACCTAACGTGCATGTATACCAAAGTCATTTTAAAGCTCAAGACGTCTGTGTATGTTCAGACCTCTTTTCACTCTAAATATCAGTTGTGTCTGTGCGATGGACAAAACTGTAACAAAGTCCTCTTGTCGAAACTAGAAAGTCTATTAAATAAACAGTAAAACTAAGCATGATGTGACATTAAACAAAGTAGGAAATAATTTTGAACCATATGACCCAGACTTAATGATTTAATGGACTGACATTTTGCCACCAGCAAACTAACTAACTAATTATTTTGTGTTGATATTTGGTCCCAAATTAAGATGAGCCTTGACGTCAGTTCCAGGTATGGTGTTTTACAAATGATTGTGCGCAAAACACCTAAAATTTTTAAGCTTTATTTAGAAGAATTGAGAACCTCTTTGAAAAAAGACGACATCCTTTCTAACAGGGTCAGAAACGTTCAGGGTTTGAAGGAGCTTTGTGGAACTGGAGTGTTACACTGGAAGCTGCTGGTTAGCTTATATTGTGGACTCCATTTCTAAAATAACTTTAGCTGCCTTTCCTCTCTGTTAGCAGTGTGGAGAGAGGCACTGAGGCGAGGCACTTGAGAACCTGCGTAAAGTCACATCCTTTGGACTGTTGCAGAACATCTGAAAGTCCTCCACAAAGAAATCCACAGTCAAGCAACATTAAATAACTTAATCAAACCATCCACAGGCTTGTATAGGAAAACCGAGAGAGACATTGAAGATCTAATTTTTCACATAATTTTACAATCCACTCACATATGGCCAATAAAAAAGTGACTGATACATGTAAATTGCTACAAATTGTTTAATTGAGGCCTTTTAAACAGTTTCATCAATGCACCAGATGAATTTTAAAAACAAATTTTGTTCCAACTCATGTTTTATTTTCTATAAAAATCACTCCAGATGTTGCATAAATATAGTAAAAACAGTTTTACTTCATTTACTCCTTAAAAGTTGTTTGTTTTTGTGTCTTACACCAAAAGAAAAAATACACAATGAATTTGCCTACTGGTTTGAGTTGTGTATTCATCACTTGCAGCGTCCTGACGGGAAACTACACCAGTCTTGTGTTGTAGCGCCCTCTGCTGGCAGACCCAACCGTTACAAGGGCAATACAAAGTCTTGTCATGATAACCAGGAGAAAGAAAAACAGTTTTGAACAACTCTTCTGTCTCAACAGTCATAAACATGGAATTTAAAAACTAACCTGAAAGCAAGTGCCGCAGAAATCTGAACTTGGAGACTGATTTACAACAACTGCAGTGAAGAAGTGAAACTTGAAGAAGGCCTGCTGAGCCGATAAACCTGATTGGCTTCTAATAATTAATCAGTATGGACTACCGTTTGATTCAGACCTACTTAGTGGCAACGCCAGTGGAGAGACGTTCGAATGGATTTCCCCTCAATGCATGCAGGAGCATGAACGCTTTTAGATGATGCAGTCACAAAGTTGACCGTCATTTACATCCAGTGATGGAATGTAACTAAGTACATTTACTCAAGTACAGCACTTTTATACAATTCTGTTCTTTACTTGAGCATTTCCATTTTCTGCTACTTTATACTTGTACTACATTTTGGGGGTAAATATTGTACTTTTACGTCACTTTCTTTATTCGATAATTTTAGTTACAAGTTACTTTGCAGATTACATGCTGTATCAGGGCCTTTTGTGTTCAGTTTTCAGTTAATTTATTGGCAAACAGACAAACTGGTCAACTCCACAGTATATTTACTTACACTTGTACTTTGGGTACTTCAGTACATTTATAGCCAAAAATGTACTATTAATATCAGACACATTAAGACTTTTACTCAAGTACTATTCATATGGGTAACTTTTACACTTTTACCAAAGTCATATTTCAACGCAATATGTTTTACTCATGTATGACTTTTACGTAATTTTGCAGCCTCTTGTGAAACAAACATAGGCTCCAATAATGAACAATAATTTATTCGATTCATTTTGTTTGGGATCATTTCTTATTGCAAATAAAAAAATTGGATCCATTCTTATTGCAAATAAAAATTTGGATCCATTTTCTTTTTCAAATTTCATGTAGGAGGCGTTGATCTTTAAATTATCATCTGTGTTTTATTTTCCCCACAGCGAAAGAAACATTTTACAGAGAGATTCCAGTGAAGGTGGAAAGTACCTCACTTTTCGTTTTTTGTTTTTTCAGTCCACAAGACTTATTTAGCGATCTAGTTGCAAGCATTTGGTTTTTGTATGAGGCTAATATTCTTGACTTAAAAATGAAGCACTGAAGAGTGGCACAGCCACATGCAGCAGGGGACGGTGTCTCATGCAGAGCTGCTGCACACCAATGAACGGGTTCAACGTTTGGTTTTCCATTCAATCGAAGTCTGCTGGGAAATCACGCAGTGGGGATAAAGGGAAATACCAAGTCACCCAGTTTCGCTGGCTCACTTGCTGATGTTTTTTACCGCAGATAAACGGCAAAGAGTCCCAAACTTTGATTCTGAATCCCCCCTACAATCAAATGTAGCCGGTGGATTGAGTAATGTCTCTTACATCCCGATTAATGACAAATAAAAGAACTGGAATTACGTTTTGCGTCTTTTGCCACGATGCTGATATAGTAGTAGTAGTATAGTACAGTTTAATGTTAATACGAAATAATGAGTGAAAGATTCCGATTAGCTTTGACGTTATCCCTTTTTGTTATAAAGGTTAAGAGGAGCTCTGACCGCACTGGTTGGTGCGTGCGATGTTTCACTGTGATGAACACATTTGAAACCACAGCACGTCAGGCAGGCAATCTGACTTTGTGTAGGCTGCAATTAAATGTCCTCTGTTCATCGGAAAATATGCCATAGGCTTCGTCTGTGTCGTTTGATAATTAACGTTATTTCCTGTTTTCACTGTGACCAAATAACACACTGAATGGTGTTGCATTCATGTGTTTTATCTAAATTATAAAGCATGTTTTGAATTCAGTGGCGGTTTTGAATGTCAAACCACAGTAGTAATTGCTTTTTTTTTTTTTTTTTTTTTTGCAAGACATGAGTGCAGAATTTCTTCCTCTGCCTGTTATGAACACCACGACAGTCAAACTGTCCCGTCAGTGTCCATCTGGAGTGAGGTGCATCTCTACTTGAGACAGCCCCGCCGGTGCGCTGCTGAGCCGGCTCTTGAGCCCCCTCTGAATGTCTGCCTCCACACCCAGAGCCAGGCCTTGTCTCTCCTGGACGTAGAGAGGCATGCCGGGGTAGACGGCCGGTGGAGCCCGGTAGGAAGAACGCCAAGGCAACAGGAAATTATTGCACACTGCCGGGTGGTTCACATGGGGCACCAGCCAGTTTGGAGGCGGGTATGACAGGATGGAGGCATGGTGGAGTGTGTCAGGTGTGGGCAGAAATGCGCGGGTGGAGGACGCATCGGTGGTTTGGGGGATGTCGTCGCTGCAGGAGACCTGTCGCTGAGCACCCATCTCGGACTCAAAGACAGCTCGGGGGGAGCGGACACGGAGCCCGGGGAAGTGGAAGAGGCTTTGCTGTGTGAGAGAACTTTGGGGATCAAATCCACCAACACCTCTCGTATTGGCCTCAAATGGGTGGATCGCTCTTTCTTGCTGCCCCAGATAAGAAGCGGGGCTGCTCACGCTGCTGAGTCCAGCCTGGAGGAATGCCGGGATGTGAGCCGGTCTGGGTGATAATGACCAGGTAGAAGTTTCAGCGGGGGCAGCTTTGCTCTTTTCTGCGCTCAGTCTGCTGTGATACTGCAGGCTGAACACCTGAGCGCGCAGCCGCGCGTTCTCGTCGCTCAGAGCCAGCAGCTGACCCTCCACCATCAGGTCGTTCAGCCTCCGCTTCTCCCTGGACCGCTTGGCTGCCTCGTTGTTCTTTTGTCGCTTGTCCCAGTAGGCGGCATCCTTCTGGTCGGGGGGGATCATCTCCCTCTTGCGGCGCGCAACGGGGCCGTGGCTGCTGCAGGCGCGAAAACGCAGGAGACGTCGAGCCAGCAGGGAGGACGGTGATACCGGGAAGAGGAGGCCAGGATCAGAATCTATGTAGGTCCCGCTGTCCACTGAGGAGGAAGACTCGCACGGAGAAGGACGGTCGGGGCTCCTGGAGGTAGACATGGCTCTAGACTGGAGGGAGGCAATCAAACAGCTTTTTATTGCATCTGAATAATGTTTTTAAAAACGTCTTCCTGAGTCTTCCACGATATCCTAAGGTTCAGATTACTTTATTGTCTCCCGCGGGAGGAAGGGGACTGCTAAATCGAACCAGACTTTACAATAAAAGTTTCTTAAAAATCACATCACTTTGTGGCTACTTGTTTGGATGTTATATTGTGTTATATTTAGATTTAGACTCGGACCACATACAAATCATAGCTCATGCATTGAAAGATTATGCTACCCAATATTAGTATAAAATAATTTAAACGAAAAACAAAATACCGACCGGCTACAACCTTCAATTTTGCATACATATTGATGCATTAGTAACAATTAAAATTAATAAACTTACTTAAACTTTGAATGCAGGATTTAAACATGTAGTGGAGTATTCTGATTACTTCATGAATACTTCATAAACAAATGAGTCTTAGGGTTAACATGAAAGACGACAATGTGATGTGAAGATATATTTAAAGACCTCAACCTCAGACAAATTGCAGGAAGCAAGCGATTAGATTAGATGAGATTATAGCACTAATGTATTGTCTGCCACGAATCAAGTCAAAAAGGTTGATGAGACACTGACCTGGATGAAAAGATGGCACCTGTGGGATGGTTTGGAGGACGGGATCAACTTTAAGAGAGTGTTGTAAATCTGCAACACACACAGCAGCGACTAACGTTTGACATGGCACTCAAATCATTTGTTTAATTATACGTCGGCTGCAAGTTTGAGGACGCTGCGCGTCCGCCCGGAGAGGGGCTGAGCCTACCTGTCAATCACAATGAGCGGTGCTGAAGAGAGCAGAGCTGCTGGGCGGCGCTCGAGGTTTACCGTCTGCATGCAGCCAATCGGGTTGTGACCTCTTGCTGACTTTTTTTTCTGTGGAAACTGTTCAGGCGACTTCACTTGGGAGTGCGGAAGTCCAAGACAACAGTGTGGTCAACTTCAAATCGACAGGTGATACTGAAATGAGTCAATTTGGATCAACTGACCTACTTTTCTGATTCTTCCTGTTTCTGCACAGCGCCTGCAGAACATCACCAGTGCGCTGATGCAGATGTGCATCCACTAAACCTGATGTGTATATATAGTCACAGCAGACTTAACACAGGAGTTTGCATTTGAATGTGAATGATATAGCCGAGTTTATTGGTGTTACAACAGTACTCTTAATAGCTTGTAAAAAAAAAAAAAAAAAATTTAGATACCTTTTAAAAAATTAAAGAAATCACACAGAATATACATTCACATTTGTAGAGATGTTATTTAATAAGCTGGTTTCAAGATTGATTAACCCCTTTGCACCACAAAACATAGATGTGCACACCCGACTCTACATATCTTGTGTTTGTGACTCCTCCTCCCTGAAGCGATCTAGCACATATTACTGTAAATGTACCCGCAGTGTAATTTAGACAGGGCTAACGAAAGTCTCCGTCTACTTTTCAGTTTAACCACGTGTCGCTATATCACGCTGCAAACTTTTAAAGGGACCGTTCATTCCAAAATCCAAAATACATATTTTTCGTCTTGACTGCAGGGCTATTTATACATCTAGATTATTTTGGTGTGAGTTGTCCAGTTTTGGCTGTAGAGATGTCTGTCTTTTCTCACGTACAATGGAACTAGATTGCGCTCGGCTTGTGGCGCTGCAGTGCAAAACTCAACAGCAACGTCTCTTTCCACCAGCCAATTGTGTCTCTGCAGAGAAGAAAGCGCGCAGAAAGTTGTTATGTTCAACTCAGTCGAGGAAAGTGTTACTGTTAGACAAGGTTACAAATTAGTGTTTACATCCCTCACTGTCATTCGTAAAAAGCAAATAGTTCCTACATGAAACTGCTCACAACAAAGTCAGCGGATTATCTTGAGAAACCGCATCATGTTTTCTGGAAAGAGAAACTGCTGTTGTGTTTTTCAAGCGTATTATTTTGGTTTCAGCATCACAGTTCGAGTACTATCTGGGTTCATTACATTGGAGTGAAGGCAGACGTCTCTACGCCACGTCCAAAATCTCCAAAACTCAGCAAGTGACACCAAAACAATATAGATGAACAAATAGCACTACAGGTAAGAGTAAAAAATATATGTTTCTGATTTCTGGTGAGCTGCTCCTTTAAGGTGATGAAGGTTGCATTCTTGCTTTTCAGGATTTTCTAAATTAGTCAAATTACTAAAGGTGTCACTGTCTTAATTTGAAACAGGAATTTATTATCACATTTAAAAATGTATTTTAATGTACATGTTTTGCCCTGTTTTGTGAGGTTTGTATTATTGTAACTCCACATGGAACGTCACAATGATTGGTCCACCGATCCGTCTTCAATGTGAGCATGTTAAAGTACTATCACGCTCAACACACTATACATGTTAACATGCCAGCCCGTGTGTAAAAGGTGTGTGCCATGCTTTTGGTTAGCATGTTACCATGTCACACATACTAAAATGTACAGTGAGCCTTTCAACATTATAAGAACCCAATGGTGGTAATCCAACAATTTAATCTGGTATGAAACAGACATTAGAACCTTACAAGGCCGCCAGTGGTGCTGCAGACATTTCTTTAGTTTTTTTCTCCTCAGCCGTTTCAGCTGGCTCTGTGCTGTCAACCACATCGCAACTCAGGTCTTATGTCTAGCTTTTACTATTCTCATTCACCTTCGCTGGTCCTGATACCATCCACTGCATGGCATATCAAATTCTGTAATCTTTATGTGTGTTCAATCCATATATCTTTCTTTGGAGAGTCCTGGAGTCGCTTTCCCACAGCCACACAGGCTAACAACAGTAGTTTGTGCAGTCTTCAATCAAGTCATTCCTCACATCCTCAGTAACATTGGAACAAGTCAACTTGTCATTCAATAATACCAGAAATATCAGCTACAAACCTGCCCATCATTTCAAGACCATATCGAGTTCAGCTCAATTGAAGAAGCACCATCCTTGCAACCTCCTCTTTCGAGCTGGGTGATTGTGAAGAGAGACAGCAAGGCATGAAAACAGCTTCACCCCACAGGAGGTGAAGTCACCTGATTTGCAGTACAACAGCACTGAACATCGATACCAAATAGCAAAACCAGACTGCGTCGTACGAGACCACTCTTGTACAGATTACATTGTGTTTTGCGGAGTGTGGGGGCTGTCCAGATCATGAGGGGAATGTCCTCTGAGCTATCAGCTCTGTTTTGTAGAAAACTTCGGCAGATTTTTCTCTCTGACTCACTGTAACCACAAAGGCCACAGCCAGCCATGCCCCAACAGTCAGGTATGACTTTCAGTCATCCTCCAGATTTTTAAAGAGGTAGTAGCATATCATATTGTATTGATCTCTGCTGATTGGTCTGATGGTTTTGCTGAGAAGGAAACACATAAATATGGTCACAAATAAACACACACACACACTTGTGCAGACTTAACATCACCTTGTAGCCGTGTCAAGAAGATGTACGCAAGTGTCAAATAATACAGCAGGGTTAATTAATAACAGCATGACTCATATTATTTATATATATTATATATTGTTGAGACAGGAATTAATCAGCTTTGACTGACTGTACTGCAGAGTGTGCTCCTGTAAAGGATGGCTTATATTCACTGTTCAAATAGACATGCACAGAAAGCATCGTAGGCCTGATTTTTTTTTTTATCACTGCCACTTTCTCATTGTGCGGCAGCACCCACATCCTGACTGCATGTTGCACATGATCCCTCTGTCAGTTGATGATTTATCTTGAACAATATTGTGTCCGGTTGGTTTTATCACAACACAGTAAACAGTTCAGTCAACACTTTGATCTGAAAGAGAATCACACAGCTGACTAAGCCTGACCAAGCTTGTTTATATTTCTCTCATGGATGCTTTTCTGATTAACATATTACAGCATATGGATGTTGTGGCCCTTCCCCATGAACCTTTGTTAAAGGATATGACTGGTATTAAATTCTATTTTTACACCTCTGCGCTGACAACAGCATTAGTCGTAGGCATTTTTTGGGGTTGCCCATCCTTTCTTCCTGTTCTCGAGAATACAGTATCTCACAAACACTTGGACTCAAGGGTGAACTGACTAGATTTTGGTGGTCAAAGGTCAGAGAGAGTGTTCACTGTCACCTCACAAAAACATTTTTGGCCATAACTTGAGATTTCATACGTTAATTGATGATGACAAAATTTCACACAAATGCCTACTATGTCGAATACTATGAGTGAGTTATATCCAAAAGGTCAAATGCCAGGTTCACTGTGACATCATTATATTCTGCAAATATTCTTTTTGGGCCATTATTTATATCATAATTCAGCAACAGAAAGGGATATTGTGACCATATATTACATTTGGTCTTCTTAGTTTGGTATTCTTCAATCAAGTTGTATTCCATATAATTTGATAGGCTTTGCTTTCTACATAAACAGTTAGAAAATAACATGTCATAACTATTTAGATATCCTTATGTGTAGTATTGACCAATGACGTTTGAGTGGGCTTTGGTCGCACGCATGTAAACAGTCTGTGTTGAGAGCAAAGAGTCGAAACTCAGAACACACTGGCTGAGTTACAACGTCACAACTTATTAACTATTGTCTGACAGCGACTTAGTTTTTTATTAGCTTGCACAGATTAGCCAGTGTCGTCTTCAACTCTATGCTCGCATTTTAAATTGCTAATCAGACTGTGAAAAAACGACCAATGCATGGAAGAGGAGGTCTTGGCCAGGGTATTCAGGTATGAGCTAGCTACGCTCAAAGCCCCAAAACATTGACCGCTGTCACCAGAGAGCATTGATGACGTTGTTTTTATTTGCAGTGATCTCCTCACTGTAGGGCTCAAGCATGTTTTTGTATGCCACATGTTTTCACCCACTTGTTGAGAGTAATGTGAAGGGTGACTCATTTGATCGTATCACATTTTACACCTCTGTAGACCAGCGCCTGAGGTTTTTAACACCATCGAACTCTCAAAAGTGCCTTCATCTTTGTAACGATAGTATTATACTAAAACCCTACTGTCAGTCACAGTAGTCACTGTCTGCATTGACGTTTTCATTCACCTGAGGAAGAGTTGCTCTTCTGTCTTTAGTAATCAATTTTAGGCTGTCAACCTCAATTTCCGACCCTATTTTACGGGTGTCATTCTAATTGACGAAAAACGCGGATGTCACTTTAGTCACTGTTCCTGTTAACACTTGCCAGCCAGTTGTGACTGAAGCTGTTGCCATCTGTGCCCCAATAGTGAAGCCTTTTTCAAAGTCGACAGGATCTTGCCCTCTTTCCGTCTGGGCCTGCTCAGGTTTTTAAACATCACTAAGCACAGCTGAATGTGATCTGCTTAATTGTACCAAGCAGTGCAGCTGTGTGTTGTTATGTTTCTTCAGTCATTTCTTCGGGCTGTCCCTTTACTTTGTCACCAGTCCTGTGTTTCAAGGCGCCCACACATTTCACTGAACAAAGTGATGCCTCGTTTTTCAAGCGAAAGTGACGGAGTGACTCATCAGTGGGGGTTCATCGTATTAGTTGGTTCCCATAAGCTTTGATGTTGTTGTCATAAACCATCAACCCCCCCACTCCTCACACACAAAAACACACTCCCACCTTAACCCCGACCGTGTTCTACTTTCACCAAGATTCTATACAGGTCCACTTCAATGGAAATACTCTGCTTTTGGTTTCATCTGAACCTGTTTAACACACGTTTGTATGTCACATTGAACCCAGTTTATTTTGCAACCCTCTCCAGGAGAGTTGTGTGATTCTTGGGGTGATGTTTGCTGGCCTGATTCCTGCTCCTTAACTCACGGCTGAGCTGTCAAGCACGTTGTACAGGAAGTTGAGCCTCAGCAAGCATGGAGGGTATCGCCTCTTCATTGTCAGCTGTAGTGCAACTTTTGTTCGGGGCTACATGAAAACCTTACACGGCGATGTAGGCCAAACAGTGAGAAGCTTACCACAGCAGAGGGTTTTCTCACACTCACTGTGAGGGGTGGTCTCAAGGTCGTGTCTTGCTGAGATCCTGTGAGATACAGAACAAAATGAGAACAAATAAGCTCACATTGAACACGTGCTGGAAACTTTGTCTGTATTTTTGATAGTGTGACAAATTGCAGATAGATAATGAATGTGTTCATTTTTGGGTGGATCTCGCTAATTGTGGTTTTCATTGTCGAGTGTGAGGTTTGGTTCAAGTGATAATTATGATACAGTTAAAATAAACGTTTCCTGCTGACATCTCGCTGTGCTCATGAATGTTTTGTCGTTGTGTCAGTTAACAATCATTTAAGGGAGCGAAAAAAGCTAAATTGAATTCCAAGAAAAGTGCATTATGATACATTGATGACACTGATGTGCAGTGTTATGGTTGCTGCAGAGGGTTGAGTGGATTTCAAAGCTTTCAGGGTTTAATGCTTTGTTTATATTTCCATTTTGCATTGAACAAAACATGAGGAAGTTAAAACTTGTCATCTCCTCCTCTTGTGATTTTCTCACTGTTGAAGCTGCGGTAAAAATGTGAATCTTAACTAGATGTGACGTGGAAATGTTTCTTATATAAATATAACAAATGACGCTTTCGTCAATAGGCCAATTCTAAGAATTCAAAAGGTGTAGAAATAAATAAGAAGTGTTACCAATGTTTGCAGCATTTTGTTCCTGTTGGCAGCTAGCCCATAAGAAACTGGCATGAGTAATGTGAGATCATCTTAAACTTCTCACTGGTTTTGTCTTGCCATTTTCTTCTTTTACTGCCTCTAGCAGGGACATAGTAGTGGTATCTTTGTGCTCCCACTCATAAGATATATCTTACATGTGTATTTTATTTTTAGCTGTAAGGGTTTCAGATATAATGTAAATGTATTTATTTAAAGGATAGACATGTGTTTCTCAAAATATAATTCACATATTGATAATACATGAATATTAAACATCAAAAACCCTGCTATGCACTCCATTAATAGGATAAAGCTAATATAAGGCCTCGGCAGTCTGAGTTAGTCAAAGTTTAGATTACTATTGTTTTAGTAGGAACATTTTTTTGTGTGTCCCTTGCCGGTGTTTCCTAGTGGAGTGGCAGAGGAACAATAAACCAAAGAAGGAATTTTTCACATGAAAGACCATAACTCGACTTGACTGACTCAGGCGTCCTGTTAGCATTAGCTTACCATTGGCTAAAATGTATTTTTGCACAAGAGGACTATGGGTTTGTCCCCCATCTCTCCCCCCACTTTTGAATAGTGTTGCGAGGGGATCTTTTACAGCCAGTACGGGCCGAAGCAGCAATAAGAGCAACAACTCTTTCAATGTACAAATGTACATATGTGATAATTGTTTTAAGGAAAAAAAGATTTTTAAAGGTTTCATTTTTTTCCAGCTTTTTGCTTTAAGATTTCCTTTTTATGTTCTCATGCTGCTCGTTTCTGCTTTCAGCAGTCTTATGAAATTGAACATTTCTCTATTTTGATGAAATGATTAAATATTTGGCTTTGATTTCTTATACTATGAATTCTATTTTTGTTACTTTAAATACTGGCTATAGATTGTAATATATATATATGAATACCCTCGGGAAGCTTGATACTCTCTTTAGTCGAATTTGCAGCGTAGAAAATTCAACAAGAACCCACAGGCTCAAAGGGGCTATTCTTCTGTGTGTACATGGTTGTGAGGTTTTGCAGCCATGATGGGCAACGGTTAAACTGTGGTGGAAAAGCCTGGCCTGTTCACTGTCATTGTTCGTGGAGGCCTGAGAGCACATATGCAACGCCACCGGCACATCACCCTAACCACTCTGCTGTGCAGCCCAGCTGTAAATACAGATAGGAAAGATCGCCCTAGATATGCACAACCACTCACATACACACACATGTAAGACGTAAGATACAGACACCTTCAGGTGTTGATATGTGGCATTTGTGGGGGCGACCTCACTTTCATAGGGAAGAGAAATGAGACATGCAGATATGAAACCACAAAAAGTGAATTTAACTGACAATGAGTGGAATTCAGCGAGCTGCCTTTTGTCAAGACGTGCGGTCGCAGTCAACTTTATCCTTTTGACCTTCATGTGATGGTAAAACTGCAGTGGGTGCTGACCTCCACCAGGTGGCATTAGATTCATGAAGAAGGCAGAATGGTTAACTGAAGCTCTCAAATGAATTATGTGTGGCTTGACTTTAGTCTAAAGATGAATATAAAGATTGGGAATGTGAAAAATATATTAGTGTCTTCGTAACAGTGACGGTGTGTATTTCAAGCAATTTTGAACTGCATACAAGTTTTTTTACAAATCTTTCTCAGAGCACATGAATGAAAAACTGCTGTCAGTTTGAAACATTTGGTTCAATATTTTATTTTAGCGTGAAAGTGCACATCTGATCCAATTAACACTAGACGCTGAAGCACATTTTATTCTTCTTTAGCTTGTTCCACATACAGTACAAATAAAACTTTTAATATTACCTAATTTAGTCATGTATAGAATAGTTTAATTTGCATGTTTTTGGGGCACAGTGTTAAAAGGCTCAGGGGGATTTGCTCATTCAAATGACAACCATTCGGCCACTCTCGCAACCATTCGGCCACTCTCGCAACTTAGCATGAATTAGATTGTAGGCTGGACTGACTTCAGTCTAATCATAACTATTGTGTATATATAGAGGGATATTGTTTGGGAAACAAAAAGGTTCACTAAATGTGACCTGGTTTAGAGCTGGCCTAAATGCTACTGCTTTCACTTTGCTGTAAACCAATACTCCCACTGTTGCACGGGGAGAAGCTACCTTATCGTACTGTTACAAAGACTTTCTGGGACAGTGAGGTGATTTAGGTTAGTTAAAAAATAAAGTGCACCCAGTAGGTAGGCCTGGAATCATTATTTGTCATAGTGTACTTCCATCAACTAAAAATGTCTGTTTGTACAGTTAATAAGCTACAGAAAACAAGTTAAACAGGCTGAAGATTTGATTTGAACAGTGGCCTTAGTGCCCCTCCTCCGTTCCTCTTTCTCTGCACCGGGAGTACATTCTGATACCGGAGCTTTCACCTGGGAGCAAGGGAAGGGCGTGTCTGAGAACATGTTGCCCAGGGATTAGCAGAAAGAGAGAGGGAGGAGGGGTATGGATGGGTGAAACAGGTGCGTGTTAGGAAAAGCAGCTGAAGAATGGTTATGAAAACAACCGTGTTAATCTCTGACTGTGGGCAGTAGGACTTCATGATTGATGGCTCAGCTATGTCACCTGGCTGCAAGTGCTGTATATTGCTCGAGACAGTGCTGGCGAACAATGAAGGTAAATGCGTGAGTCATTGTTGTTGCGTGGGTTGTTTATGTGCTTCTGCTCATGATTTATCTTAAAAAAGTGACTATTAACAGCTCTACAAACAGGATTCATTAATAGCGAAATCAGAATGCCCCCACAGCATTGCTCTGTGTTTGTTGACAAATGTGGTGTACGTGCTAATTACTTGGCAACAAGTAAAATATATCATGACAGTCATTTATTACGGCTCTTGTGCTTATTAATCCTCGCAGGTTTGATGCCGATTGTTAGATCTAAGAAGCCTTGGTCCTCTCTCGCCAGGATTGCTCATGCAGCCAGAAGAGTTGGTACATTTTTCAGAATTTCATCACATGGAAAATGGATTTGCCTAAAATTTGCATTAGTGACATTTTGCTGTGGTGGTTAAGGTTTGGATAGGTAAGGTTTGTAAAGCTGCAACTGGAAGCAGAGCCTGTGTGGATCAACAGCGGTGATAACTTTGTGTCTGTTTTGCTCTGGTGTCGGTACGCATGGCAATGCACAGTAATGAGTAACTAGACTGATAAATGAATCGTAGAGGGGGGCATTTGCAGCTATTTCACTCTGTTGTCTCCTTTGTGTAGCACAACTGCAGTCTACAAACGTTTGAGTCTCGGCAGCATCATGGCCAAGGAGAGTGTTGAATCTGGTACGTCTCTTTCTGTCTCCATCCTGTAATTCCTTCAACTGCTGCACGCTGTCTCTTTATCTCACTGTGTTTACTGAGATGCTTTCAGAGGCGACTTGGGATGAACCGACTTATCGGCCGATAATAAGATGAGATTCACAGATAGCAGCGGCTGATGTTTATCTTTGGTGTCACATCAATTTTGTGGCCACACATTCATGAGCTACTTGCTTGTGACATCACTTTGTAAGGTTATATAAGTACTGATGAATTCTAATGATCAAGGAGGTAGATGTATATCAATCTAAAAAGACTTTTGAAGCAAATACTTTAAAAAAACTTATTTCATTTGAAAGACAGTCATATTATAGGTTGTCTCATAAATTTTATGATGGAATTTTTCTCTTTTAAAAATAGTATAATGAAATGCTGATTGACAGTTACATTTTATAAAGATTTCTTGTTTTCCCTGGAACAAAAGAGGGAATTAATAATAACAAAATCAAAATAAACAACAATGAAACATATCATTTTATATAGCGATACATGATATTGATTTTTTTCAGCTGATACCGATAATCAATATTTACCTACTTTTCATAGCCAATACAATATGAAAAGAAGTTTCTTTCTGTAGCTTACACAAACCTGAGGCTATTCCACAGCTCTTCATGAGCCTTTTTTGTAAGACTTTTTTCCCTCCTCTCTAAACCCCTGTGAAACATTCTTCTTCTTCTTCTTCTTCTCTTTCTTGTAGTCTTCTTCTTTGTGTTTTTTGGCAGACTGCAAACAAACTTTAAAGGTGTATACCACCACCTACTGTATCAGGGTGTTCAAATGTTGCTCTTGTCAATGAAAGCAATTTGCCTTAATATTATCAGCTCTATTTGAACTAATTATCAGTGGATAATCAATATTATTCATTTCCCAATATATATCATGCAATTTTAAACATCGGTATTGACCAAAAGTTTTGCTGTTGGTCCAACGCACAAAATGAAATGAAACATATGATAACATTCATATGACATGAACTATGAGTGTCATATTTGCGTAGCAGCCTGCATGTGATCTTTTATCCAGTTAGAAATGTTCTCTTTTAATTGATCGTGTTTCTTGAACAGATGTTATGAGCGTCAGTTTTGCCTTCTTCAGGCTTTGTATGGCTGATGCAAGAATCCCTTTGAGATATGGTTAACAGCAGTCCCATCCATACGCTGGCATATTAATACACATTCACAGCAGCACACACACACACACACATCCATCTGTTGCCTGTTGATGTAAACGATACATTAAATCATTGCGTGTAAATGGTCTCTGAGAGCTAAGACTCGGCCTTACGTGTGTCTGACAGGCCTCACATGGGAGGTTAGAGCGAACAGCCGCCACTACCACAAACCTAAACAGAAGAAATCCTTTCTGTGCTTCCGCTGGGGGAGATACGCAGTGAGTCAGCCACACATGTGCTTCCTCTCCTTCACACCAAACCCAACAACCTGTACAGTATGTATATCTCTCTTGTCCCTCTCTCTCTCTCTCCCTGTTGCTCTTCGTGTCGGTCGCCAGGACAATTTGTTGCGCAGCTACAAATACTCCCCCCTGACCTTCCTGCCTCTGACGCTGTTTGAGCAGTTCCAGCGAGTGGCCAATCTCTACTTCCTCCTCATGATGGTGATGCAGGTCAGATGAAGGCTCTGCCATTCTCTCGTACTCTGTCTTATCATGCTCTGACTAGAGAAAATCAGAATTGGTTTTGATTTCTTTAACAGGCTCACCAGTAGTCTTTATTTTATCATGTTTACCATATCCAAAGAGGCGTAACTGTCTGGATTTTGGGAGAACATTTGTTTTTGTTCTTTTGTAATGTGCTGACAGTCCGAAGTCATGATGCTGATATGATCCTTATACTGTGATCTACATATCCAGCTCTTTTAGATTAAATGTAGCTTACAGATTTGTCTGTTGTGATCTGTGACACCTAGTCTGTTAAGACACAGCTATAAAACATAATTAATCAGCACAAACACTATGCCCAAGTTGCCTAATCGCTGACACCTTTTACATAACATTATATAAATAGAAATGAGCTGAAGTGAAATGTACCGTAAGTATTTTTGTCTCCATGACTTGGAAATTTGAGATGCGTTACCCTTTCATCTTTTTTAGACTATACCTTACGTAAACTCAGTTACCACCTTAGAAGAATGTCTAAAAAGGGTAAACTGGCCACATTGCTATCTTTCAGACAGCACTTAGATGATCCAGAATGCTGCTATAATTCCATTTCTTAGATCACAACTTCAAAATGCTGTTGCTTGTCCACCGCAGACCTCACAGGTCGCCTGGTTCAGAATTACTGGCTGTTCCCAGTGTAAAAACTAATCATTGTAGCTGCCTTTACCCTCTATGCTACTCAAATGTGGAACTTAGCCAAAAGAGCTAAGATGATGCTCAATGCTTTCAAATCCAAGTTAAAGACCGATATGTTTACATTGATTTTAAATACTTTTCTTTTATGTCAAATTAACTTGTTGGTTTGTCTAATTGTTTTTTAATCTGTGTGCTTTTGCCTGTTTGTTTTTATAGTTTTTTTTACATGCATTTGTTTGATTGTCTTTTATTGTTTTAATCATTTCTTACGCGTCCTTATACCTGTGTAATCTGCAAAGCACTTTGGGTTGCCTTTGCACATGAAAAGTGCTAAAAACTAAAATTAGAATGGGCGCCTGCCTCTGCTCAGGCCCAACAGTCTCCTGTTGTTCTCACTCATAAACACTAACCACCTAAATATGCCAGATTTTTTTCATCCACATCCATACATTATTCCCTGATAAATGTATTAAAATAATGAAAAAAAGAATGGGAAAAAATGTCTGGATCCATCCCTTCATACAGATCCACACCAAAAGCAATGGGGTCTGTTCTTGGCCGAGACCCATCCTCCATCAAGTTCTGTGGAAATATGATCAGAATTTTTTTCTGTAATCTTGCTGACAAAAATAATGTCCTTGGCGGAGGTAAAAATAATTAGAATGCCTTGCCTACAGTCATTGAACCTCAACATCATGAATGAATCTTCCACTTACAACCTTCCCCGGGAGCTTTTTACTGTTATGACTTGTTGAAGCACTTTGTGTATGCATGTATATGAAAAGCATGTGTGACATTTTCCTATGTATCCATGCATGTGGTTTTCAGTGTGTCCCTGCCATCTCATCCATACCTTGGTACATCACCATCATCCCACTGTTCATCGTCCTGTCTGTGCGAGCGATAAAAGACCTTGCCAACGACATGGTGAGACCCACCAGTCACTCCGTAGACCCCCCCCACCCCCACCCCCTCCTCCGGATATACTTCCGCTCACACACAACTGCATGAGCTTCATCACAAATATACGACCTGTCTCATGCATGCATTTATGCACCTGACACTTAAGCATGTGCACGCTCTTTTCTCTCCTTCATTGTCCTCATTGACTCCTTGTCCTCTCCTCACTGACAAAACCAGTCAACCCAGTAGCATTAATTTTCTCTCCCATCATTAAAGCTTTTCCTTTTAAATGCAAGCGTGATGTTTTGCATGGAGAACTCTCTGGTTAAGTGCATCGCTGAGTTACGGTCGTTAACAGCTCTGGGTGAAACGCTTGCTTGACCCCTCTCTATTGACTAATCATTTAGTGGAGGGTGTAAATCTCCCAGCTGGTGTCACTGTCGAGCCCCGTAATGGCGTTTATCCTTTCTCCTTTCTCCTGTTCAACCTTTCACGGCCACCCGCACTCCCTCTCACACGCTCCCCGTCCATCACTCTTTTTCTCCATCCTTGTCACGCTTCTCAAATCTACCTCTTTCTCCTCCCTCGTTCTCTTTTTCGGCCTCTCTCTCTCCATCTCTGGTCCAGTCACGGAGACGCAGTGACGCTCAGATTAACTCCCGACCCTGTGACGTGCTCGTCTCCCAGAGGTGAGGACAAAGAGAGTGGGTTATTCTCGCAGGACTCAGCTCCAGTTCCAGTTTGAAACAGCCCTCTAATGAAGCTCTAATGAAGTGCGAATGAGTGAATCCCTTGATGGTCCCTTTTGTGCATTAGAGCAGGGCGAAAACACAGGCCATTTTCCACACGTGTCAGAGGACAAGAAGTATGACCACGCTCATCTTCTCTCGTCTTCAGAGATACCTTAGGTTCCGTCTGTGTCTGAGACTGTTATCCCCTGTGGACTAACTTATCATTCCAGTTTCATTATCATTTGTACAGTATCCTCCAGAGAATGGTCACTGTTCTTAAAAATGCAATAAGGAATAATGAAAGTGCATATCATTAAAGTTTAAGACCCACCCAGAAATGTTTTGCTATGCTGTAGACTGCTGGTATGGTCACATATATGAAGACTAACTGGAAAGTTTACTCATCGATAAAAAAGTACATTTTTCAAAGTAGATTTTTTAGAATGTATCATACTTGGAAATATAAGTCTGCCCTGCTCTTGTTTTTTTTATGAAAACAAATTCCTTCACAGTAGAGATCCATGTTAATCTGCCAATATGACAGACCAATCAGATGACAATATAATGCGCCAATCAGATGACAATATAATGCGCATGAGATGCGAAACCAATGACTTTTCTAATTTTCCCGAGTCAACATACATTATGTAAAGGATAGTATGTCTGCATCTGTCAGTGGACCATCACTTTAAGAGTGAGCATAGTATATTTTTTATTCTGCTATAGGAGAGGTTTGATATTCTCTCTAATTAAATAGGCAAAATAGATGCATTCGGTATCAGCAATTGGCCAAAATAATGAACCTGCATATCGATTATCTGCAAAAATATTAAGCCTCCCTACTTCACAGCATCTGAAAACAGTGATTACTTAAATGTAGTTGTTGTGCAGTGATTGTTTGTGTAATAAATACTGGGGAGTTCCCATTCTATATTTTTAATCTGATTAATTTATTTTACCTACATTTGGATAACTGATCTCTGCTTCTTCAATATGAAGTCTAGTAAAACACTACTACATAAAAACACAAAGAGCAAAGTCATTCTGTTTGTATTGCATGGTAGCATTGCATATGTAGGATATTTGTGACCACCAAATTATGTGAAATTTCAGCAAATGAAAGCTGTGGATTATTCTGTCCGTGTGATCCCTCTCAGTCTCTTCTGTCTCAGTTTCAGCACAGCTCAGTGGAAGGATCTGTTTGTGGGAGATGTGCTGCGAATCCACAAAGACCAAGTCATCCCTGTGAGATTTTAAATGTGTACAAATACTGAAATTAACAGCAATGTAGATTTTGTAAAGACGTGTCTGATTAATCATGTCCTGCATGTAGAATAACATTGCAATCATTTTTTTGTTGACCTTTTCTATAGATAAGTACTTTCATAAAGTGAAACATTCCAGCATAGCAGCAGCAGCAGCTCGAGATATTTGAATAAATGCTCCAAAGCTCTATTTGCATTTCAGCAAACTTTCCACTGAGACATCTCTCTTTTATTTTTCTATTTTCTCTCTCTTTCTTCTCAGGCTGACCTTCTCCTCCTGTGCAGTTCAGAGCCTCACAGTCTGTGTTATGTAGAGACAGCAGATATCGATGGGTAAGAAACAGTCAGTCTCATTCTGCTGATAACTCGTATAAATGTTTGTTTTGTATTGACTTGATGATTATACTAGTCATGTAGTCGTAGTGGGGCGTCATTTAAGCATTATATTTAAAAAAGGATATATAATATTAAAAACAACTGCAGGAATAGGAAGTTAAGAAGAAGTTTTAGGATGTGATTTTAGATGTACAATTGTACCACGTCTGAGGTTTAGTAGTGGCTGATCAAAGGGTAAAAGGTGTACTATACATTTGGGTTTAGATGTTATATTGCTGGGATCACAGAAAGAACAGTATCAGTTTGTCTAATGTGGTTTTGTCTTTTTTGTTACCAGATAAAACAAATTATAGGGGTTACAGCACCTTGTGGTTTATTACAGAGTAAAGACCTTTTAATGAAGTTATTTTAGAGACAAAAAGCTCAAATGTAATGTTTCTCCAGACTGCTTAAAATGTGGAAATCCCACTCTGATTCTGAACCAAAGAAATTAATATTGCATAACCAGCTGCACACTGCCTTGACTTCTAATTATGTCTGATGAATGGATCAACTGTTTTAATGTTGATTTAATGTGTAAGTGTGCTCTCGTCTTTACACAGAGAGACTAACCTCAAGTACCGGCAGGCGCTCAGTGCTACTCACAACGAGCTGACCTCTCACCCCTCAGAGGAAGCGCTTGCTGCCTTTGATGGTGAATAAATGTTTTTGAAATGCAAATTCAGGCATGCTCATTTTTACTAAAAAGTAGAGTAAACTTTTAACAGAACTGAATGCTTGTCCAACAAATGTAACCTTACATTTTTCAGGTGTGGTGCTCTGCGAGGAGCCGAACAATCGCCTGTACACCTTCAGAGGCCAGCTGCACTGGAGAGGAGAGTCTCTCCTGCTGGACAACCAGCACATCCTCCTGAGGGGAACAGTCCTACGCAACACACAGTTTGCCTACGGCTTGGTCATCTACACTGGTACATGTAGAAGAATTTATTCAGTTTAGACAAGGGGATATCAACATTGATTTCTGTGGAAGTGGCTATGCCTCGGAGATGTTAGTGAGGGGTAGGATGGTACAGGTTTTTTTATATTATAAAATGGATGCTAGCCACAGTCAAACTAGTCTGTTGAGTCTATAAATGACACTGAGGCAACAGGATGAAGAGAATCCCTCATATATGGCTCAATGTCCCAAAACGTGGACGATAACAAAGGCTGCGATTAACGATTATTTTCATTATTGAGTAATTCACCCACTATTTTCTCGATTAGGGCTGCGCGATACAGTTGAAAAATCATATTGTGATTCCTTTGATAAATATCACAGTTGCAATACGATTCACAATTAGTGGGAATAATTTTTTAAATCCCATTTTCACTGAAAAAAATATTAAAAGCATGATGATGATGTGACATTTGTTGGGGTCTGTACCAGACATATAACTGATATGTTTCATACATCTGGAGAACAATCTTTGTAGGCCAGGACATCTCTGCAGCACGGCAGTACTTCATTATAATGCTGTTTTGTCACATATTTTAGCTTTTTGAAAAGAAATGGCAACTTCTTGTGATTTGGATGTTTCACATTTTTGTTTATATTTTGATTAATTGTGCAATCCTATTCTCAATTTATCATTTAGTCCAAGAAATATATTAAAAAATGATAATTGAAATTTACCAAATCCCAAAGTGATGTCTTCAAACAGTCCAAAACCCCAAATTTACTGTCATAAATGACAATGAAAAGCAGAATATCATTTAATTTTGGAAGCTGAAACGAGCGAATGTTTGACATTTTCACTCGAAAAATGACTGAAACAAATAATCAATTATGTCAAAGTTCCCAATATTTTTCTTCCAATCAAATACTCGATGAGTTGACTACATTTTGCATGTGTATATAAAACTATTGCAAAAATGTTTTGTGTCTACCTATCCTCATTTAACCTTCGACTGTGGACTCAACTGTTTCAATGACAAATTTTATTATGTGGAATACATTATACTGCTCATTATGGACAGTACTTAACTCTTGCAGCTGTGTCTTAAATGTGAGTCTGTTAACGTCTGGCAGATTACAGGCTCCTCCTGTCTTCTAAGTGATCATTGATCGGATATTACTGGACCAGGCAGAGGTGTCATGGATCTCACTGCTATGACCCTTTCAGTTCTGGTAAAGCAGATCAATAGATCAAATTCTTCCAGAGAGGGGTTTTATACCGTTCATCAGAGACTGTCTATTGGAGTGACCCCCAGTTCAGCCTGATTATAACTCCAACCCTCCTGACACACACTTGACACGGTCCACTGTGAATTATCAAGGTTGACATATTGTTGTTGTAGTCAAACTTGGTTGGAGTCAGTTTCTGTCCTTGAACACGCTCTCAGTTTTTTTCATGTTTTCTTACACATGCAGCTTAACGTCCTTCAGCAGTCTATGTGAGAATAAGAAAACATCACTGGAAAACATAATGTGATACTTTATTGATCCCTGCAAGGGAAATTCTCTCTTCCCACTGACCTCTTGACAGTGAGGTCAGACACCCCCGGAACTGGTAGGGATTCAGCATCTTGCTCAAGGGCACATCAGCAGATACTCACTGACACAAGGGCTTGAACTTTCGCCCTCTGGCTGCAGAATGGACTCCCAACTTTGCTCGGCCAGGCCGCTGCAGCTACAGCGTTTAATAGTTGTCTGTTCTGCACCAGGCACGGACACTAAGATCCTGAGGAACTCCGGGAAGATAAGAGTGAAAACGACTCGGACGGAAAAAGTTTTCAACAAAGTGGTGATGGGGGTGAGTGGGTGAAGGGCAGGGGGATGGCAAGCAGGACGCATCCTGTGGAGTTATTGTAAACTGTGTGTGTGTATGTTCTGGATCTGTAGATCATCCTATCCGTGCTGCTGGCAGCTCTGCTCCTCGCCATCGGCAGCGGCGTGTTTTCCAGTTGGGTCATGAGCCACACAGGGGTTCTGACTCCTCTGGTGGTTGACGGCAACCCCATCTACACGGGTTTCCTCATCTTCTGGAGCTACATCATCCTGCTGAGCCCCGCCATGCCCATAGCTCTCTATATCACGTCAGTTCAATCAAGAACACTGCACTTATCTGAGCAAAGGCCAGAAGGTGGGAATACACCTGTGTTTTTGCGCATGCTGTCATAATGTATGTGTGTGCGTCCACAGGTTCGAGGTGATCCACTCGGTCCACAGCAAGTTTATTGGCTGGGATCTGGAGATGTATTGGCCGCAGGCAGACAAACCGGCCCAGGCCAGGAATACTTCACTGAGCGAGGAGCTTGGCCAAGTGGGATACCTGCTGAGTGACAAAACTGGGACACTAACCCAGAACCGTCTGCTCTTCAGACAGTGCTGCATAGGTGGAGAAATCCATGGTAAACCATCTCTAATCTAATCTGGTGAACTAATCTTCAATATCAAAAAGTTACATTTCTCTGTGCTATTTTAATCTGTCACTTTTTAGAAGACAGCAATCCAATGCCAGCACTTCTAGTTATCAAAAAATAAAGTTAAATAATGAGAAAATAAAGTTTTCGCTGGTAGCTAGAAATTAACATTCCAACCATTCAAAGACTTAAACAACCGCAGCCTCTGCCAAGGCCATCAGATACAATCAAAATTACCTCAGCATTCGCTTTCAACTGTGGGGATGATTATTGAGACGTGGTTCTCAGTTGGAAACTGGTTCCAAACTGTCTGATTGATTAGAATTGTATGCCTCAGAGCTTGTCAGTACTTTTTATTGATGCCAGCATGTTTCTCTAATGTCAAATTCATGTGTCTACGCTGGTGAAAACTTGTAACAAGAAGGCGTTATGGCAGAGAGGAAGGGATGATTTAAAGTATGTTTTATTTCTACTCTGTCTCTACATTGTATTCAGACTCAGGCATTATTATTAACTGTGTTGTAACAGGCCATTATTAATCAGATGACCTTATGCAATTCAGTAGAAAGAAGTGTTTATAAATATAAACAAAACATATAAGATTGCTACATAGAAAAGTAGTGATGGCAATTTTCATATCTGTGTTCACTCAAGAGTGCCTGTTTGGCTCTCAGTCAGAATGTGTGCAGTTCTGAGACTGTATCCAACGCAGTGATTTGCTTCCTTAAATATTAATTTATGTAACAGGGTTTTATAATTACCAGAGAGCAAAGTTGCCCCACTGGATTAAAGTGGAACACAGATCCCCCTGGGGAGGCAACCTCACATAAACGTTGGATGAGGCAACAGGAGACACTTAACACGCTCATATCCAACAGCCACCAGTCCATCTACTAAATATTTAACACAGCGCTGCCCACCAAAGACAAACTGTAACT
Organism: Lagodon rhomboides; assembly: GCA_039737535.1. NCBI lineage: Eukaryota > Metazoa > Chordata > Actinopteri > Spariformes > Sparidae > Lagodon > Lagodon rhomboides. The sequence continues at coordinate 11,659,961 of CM077789.1, read as the reverse complement.
GAAACCTTGTCTGAATCACAGCAACCATATGTCGTATGTCTGAGCCACTTCCTGGTTTCGCCAACATGTATTATTACTTTCTTTCTTTCTGCATTTCTTTCACTGGCACATGTTTCTCCTCTATTTCACATGCTTTTAAAAGTCACTAAATATAATAATTTCCCTACTTTCACAGGGGATGCATCAGTCAGGGCAGAGGACGTAGAGGTACGATATAATTTCTCTCAAATCGTCATCTTTGAGCTGTGTTGTCTTCTGTCTTCACCTCCTCCCTGTATATTTCCAACCTAATTCAAATATATTCTCTAATCTCCCTTCAGGGCACATCTTTTCTTGTCCATGTGCCTGATATAATGTCCTAATTTCTGCTGCCATCAGCATTCCTACTCTATTAGCCATAGATGCGACACAGTACAATTTCACGGCACAGTAACATTTGGTGTGCCATCTTTTTCCCTCTGCGTGTGCAGCCCATGGACTTAAGCTGGAATCCTTTCTCGCGCGGTGGACTGTTCATGTCGGCTCCCCGCCTGGTGGAGAAGCTCAGAGGACAGAAGTGTCCGCTCAGCAGACAGTTCCTCTCAGCGCTGTCTTTATGTCACACTGTCATGGCAGAGTGGAAGGAAGGTAGTGTCTTTGTGTTGTGTTTGTGTAATTCAGATCGAAGTAGTTCAATTCTTATCCTCCATCTGATAAAATGTTGATCCTCAGGTTATACTTCAGAGAACCCTGGTTTGTTTTTGATGAAGTCTCAGTATGTGGTTCATGTTTCCACTGTGTTTTTGTCTGATCAATTGGCTACAATTAAAGGTTATATAACCTGTATTTTTTCATTTCAGACCCTTTTTTCTTATGTTGCCAAAACTTGAAAGGATAATACATTTGTATTAGTTGTTTTCCATCCCCGAAATCACCGGTCTGAATCTGATATCACATCATATAAAGTTACTGAATGACACAATGAACCGTTCCCACGGGATCACATGTTTACCTCCACTCTGCATGTTGGCTGCATTCCTCCAGAGGCTCCAGTTTACCAGGCTGCGTCCCCTGATGAGGAAGCCCTCGTTGGTGCAGCCAGGGAGCTGGGCTGGGTCTTTCTTTCCAGGACAAGAGATTTTATCGTTGTCTCTGAGCTGGGTGTACACCGCCAATATCAACTGCTGGCCCTGCTGGACTTCACCAGTCAGAGACGACGCATGTCTGTTCTGGGTGAGAGTAGCCCTCTAAATACACACCAGCAACATGATTTCGATCTTACCATCTCTTGCGGTCTTTTGCACTCAGCTCCTTTTTCTGCACTTATTCTAAGTTCTCTCATGTCAACTTCTTTTCCAGATAAACTTGTTTTGTTTTTTCTTTCAGTGCGGGAGCCAGAGGGTGGGTTAAAGCTGTACTGTAAAGGGGCCGACATAGTAATCATGGAGAGGCTGCAGAAGGACTGTCCATATCAGGAAAGGGTTGAAAACGCCTTGGAGGTGAACTGGAGTTTCTGCTGAACAATTAGTGTCTGCTGTTATTGAGTCTACTATTTATATTAAACTAACTTAGTTTCTGTTTCTTAATGAAGCAGTTTATATTCACACTTGTGTGAAAATGTGTAACTTTAGTCTTGGTGATTTTCAGGGATGCATTGATATATCGGACGAACATTGGTATCAGCTGATATTTGCCTTGTTGACTGCTATCGGCCTGTCAGCAAATCAGATGACACTCACTAATTGCAGCAGCCGATGTTTATCTCTTGTGTCACATAAATTTCTCGCGAGCACTTTCATGAGCTTCTAGCCCACAACATCCCCACCACCAGTTTGTTAGGCTAATATAAAAAAATCGTATTATTAATGACATCACCACCGCTAAGATCGCCTCTGTATATCTTCCATTTTTATTATCAATTGTCTCATCAATAGAGTTTTCCAGAAAGGATCAGACCCATGGATCTCCTGCTGAGATAGTTGAGAGACATGATTTAAACCCTCATGGCGCATCATGTTTTCTTTGTCAATTCTTCACTTCCGCCTGAACAATCACTCAGTAAATAATGTGCAGCCTATCAAATAATGTGTGAACTTCTCTTCCGTCAGTTGTTTGCCCAGGCCTGTCTGAGGACTTTGTGTGTTGCGGTTCGATCGGTTCCTGAGGCATCGTGGGAGCAGTGGAGTAAAACTCTGGCCCAGTCTGCTGCCATGGCGACCTGTGACCGTGAAGCAGTGCTGGAAAAGCTATATGACCAGATGGAAAGAGAACTGCAGGTGTGCTCTAGCTTTTTAAAATGGTATAGCTGATAAATGACACAGAATGACCAACACAGAGAATGAAGCCTGTGTTTAATGATTTCTGCCCTTTGCTCATTGACAAATGAAATACATTTCTGTATGTTATAACGTTGCTCATATCATCTCTTTGTCTCTTTGTTACAGTCATGCTATTATCTTCTAAATCCAGTATTTTATAGAAATGCTGTAAACAAAGGTTAACTTTCATGTTTTGTAGCTCCTGGGAGTGACAGCGATAGAGGACCGTCTTCAGGAGGGCGTTCCTGAGACTATTGCTCTGCTTCAACAGGCTGGGATTAAAGTATGGGTACTGACTGGGGACAAAAAAGGTATTGTCGAATACTGTAGCAGGAGGTGGGAATGGCACCATTTTGACAGTAAACGAAGTCTCACTGTGGTCTCTGTCTTTTCCTCCTCTCTTTCCTGCTCATTTGCTCGTCCTCCTTGTAGAGACTGCAGTGAATATTGGATACTCTTGCAAACTACTGGATCCTGATACCAGATTACTGGAATGGCAGGAGCTGAGGTTAGCAAGGATAAAAATACTCAAAGACACACACGCACACACTCATACCATCTCATTGATCTTTGTGAGTTTGCCCCTACAGACAGATACTCCAATCCCCAGACCCGGGGGTCAGTTTCTCCAAGGCCAGACAGACGGACCTGTGGGTTGTAGACAAGGAGAGGGCTGGGGCAAAGACTACTGTGGTCCTCACTGGACCTGAGCTGGTAAACACCAATAGTTTACTCATATAGTTTTTAATGGGTCCAATATCTGCTGTCATACAGTTTGCACATGACTCAGTGAAATTAAACTTTGTGTTGTTAAAGTCAGAGAATGGGATAGGATAGAGGAATTCGTAAATGAGAGGCTCCACTACTGTTTCGATTGTAATTTGATGTTGGTCACTAAGTATCATTTTTGTGCACCTGAATCAGTTATACCTTAAACCGGCAATACTTGTTTTTTTGTTTGTTTTTTTTGCTTTAATGGATCATTATGATTATTATTATGATTATTACTTTCTTTCTTTCACTGTGCTGTTTTTGTCTGCCAACGGGCACGATATCTCACAGGAAGAAGAAGGCTGACTGTCGCTATTTCTGTCTGCTTTAACATCTCCATTATAGACTAAATGACTGAATGAACTCATAAACATTTTGTCCTGTTTTTATGGTTACCACAACTGTGAGGGGGGAAAAAAAGTGACCCAGGTGTCTTTGTGACAGCAGCACTAACAATGATATCACTTGGAAATGTAGATGCATATTTATACATCTAGTGGATAATGGGCCACTTTAGCATTCATTTGGAGTCATTTTTGTGCCTACAGATAATTATAAGTCTAATATTCACGCTCCTTGTAGTTCTGTTTTTGGTCTTCATCATCTCCTGAGAGAAAATGTTAAGCGTGTTCATCAGCAAGTCGCGTGCTGTGTCCGTCTGTTGTTGCAGCTGGGCAAATAGTGTCCAGTGTGTTTTTATAGATATTGAAGAGCTGCTGCATCTGAAAACACTGCTGATGAGAGCAATGAGTCCGAAACAAACAGCAGATGAATGTATTAAAACACTCGAACTGAGGGAAACTACAGAGTCAGGTGACAAATGTCTGTGTCTGTAACTCCAAGCGGACGCCTTCGTATTACACAGATCTGACCCTTTGTTGCTACAAACATACTGATTATAACAACTTTAAAAGATACTGGCAGAACTAAAATGCCTTAAAAGAAGATCCCTCAAAATACAAAGCTGTAAACAGACAAACTAAACATGGAAAGCAAAGGCAAAGTCTCCAATAAAGTTCCACTGAAAGGAAGAGGCATTTTATTTAGATATAACCTAAACTGAGCTGTTTGATCTCCAGGCAGAGTTCTACCAGAGACCAGAATGGGGATCCATGTTCATGAAACTGGCAGAACAGTGTCAGTCAGTGCTATGTTGTCGTGTAACACCTGGACAGAAGGCTGACATCGTCACACTGGTCAGAAAGCACACCAGCTCAGTCACCTTGTCCATCGGGGACGGTGCCAATGATGTTAACATGATCAAGAGTGAGTCAAGCTGAATGTAAAGATGTGTTTATAGCTCGAAATCATAGGGAAAACCTACTAATCAATGTACTCTGCTTTCTGTTCTCGTGTTTTCACATTTCCTTCTAATGTTTTTACTTTTCTTTTCCCCGACACCAGCGGCTCATGTTGGTGTGGGGATAGCAGGAGTGGAGGGAGGTCAGGCAGTGCAGAATGCAGACTTCGCATTGTCCCAGTTCAGATTCCTGCAGAGGCTGCTGCTGGTCCACGGCCGCTGGTCCTACAGGCGCATTTCCGTCTTCTTGCACTACTTTTTGTTCAAGACCTGCAGCTTTGCTCTCGTGCACATATGGTTTGGTTGCTTCAATGGCTTCAGTGCTCAGGTGAGATGTACATGGATGAAATTTAATAAAAATAAAGTTTTCATGAATTGACGTTAATCAGGGAGAAAACATTTATTCCACCATCTGTATCTGTCTTGCAGTCTCTGTATGAGAATTGGTTTATCGCTCTCTACACTGTCTTCTACACAGCGACCCCAATTATGCTTGTGGCCTTCTTCGAACAGGTCAGACAGTTTTAGAGACAATGTTTCTATGAACTCGATAGCCATATTTGTATATTTGATCATCAGCACTCAGATATATTGGGTCATAATTCATCCTCCCTCTCTGTGTTGTAGGACGTGAGTGCAGAAAGCAGCCTGAAGTGGCCGGAGCTGTACAAGTGTGGACAGAGACAGGAGCTCACCAGTCCTCTCATGCTGGCCTTGTCGCTCATGTATGCCGTCTACACATCGCTTGTTCTCTTCTTTATCCCGTTTGGAGCGTTTTACAACACAGCCTTCGACTACCAGACCATGGCAGTCACTGTCGCCATGGCGGCTACGTTCACTGCCACCATCGAGGTCAGGACCACACTTTTCAGATACAAGTGAAGTACAGAAACTTTAAGAGATAAAAGAAAATAAATAGAAATTATTATTTTTGGATTATCAAAAAGTATTCCACCCTCTGTGAAATGATAATTTACTATTGATGCCATAATGTGATGTTTTTACATTACGTCACATATTGGTACATTTGTCACTCATTTCATATCTGTCCAAAAAGTAAACCTCTCATTGCAATAATATGTAATGCTGACTAAATTAGCTGCTCTCCAAAATCAAAGTCAAAATATTGTCTTTTACATGGGTTCTATTATGCTTTTTCATAAAGTCTTTACCAGCCAGTGTTGTCATGGCAAAAAGCGGTTCGGGAACAATCACAGAAGCAGTTTTGAGTATTTTGCCAGGTGGTTATATATCTGTCTCTCTGTATGTCTGTGGACAGGTTTTTGTCAGCACAATAATGTCACAACCGTGCATGATACAGTCACAAAATTGTGCAGGCGTACAGTTGAGATCAAAATGAACAGTTAGAAGATGGCCGAGCAATTCTATGTGTACCTGATCCATACAGGATTCTGTTATATTTTATCCAATTTCCCCCAATCTATTCTATTTTGTTCTATTCTACTGTCTTTTCTTTCATCTGGTGCAGGAATGTTTGAATGGAATATTCACTTGTTAGTGTCGTGTTAGTTGTATTTTACTGTTAATCGTTGAAATCCTATTTAGAGATTCATTATTACAGAATTGTGCTGACAAATTCTTCTTGATTTTACATGAAAGAGAAGCTCCAATCTCAATTAAACCAATAAAAAGTAATTATTCTGTTTCATTTTATCTTGTGAAACAAATACATTTGTACTCGACTTTATTGTATATCCAGAAGTACATCTCTTGTGATTCTTTCTGTTTGTCTTTCAGGTTGTGCTGGTGACCAAATACTGGACCAAGTTCAATATAGCAGCCGTGTGTGTCTCTTTTGTGCTTTTCTTCATTTGTACCAGGATCACCCACAGCACCCGCCTGTTTCAGAGATCACCCAGCGACTATTTCTTTATCGGTACGCTTCAGCTCATCTCACTGTCACTTGAGTGATGTTGCTCCTGGCTGTGGCTATTTCAACATCTATTACGGCAGGAGCTGCTGGAATTGATTCACATGGAGACAAATAATATCAACACTGTGAAGAAAAACATACAACCAGACACCCAAGACGAAATGTCCATTTTAATCCCTATTCATTTTTTTTCCTGTCGATCTGATGATGTGTCGTAACTCCTGTGAACAGATTTGACCGCTCTGTGTTTGTTTGTTTTTCATTAGGTACATCTGATAAGGCCTTTGTCGATCCAGTTGTGTGGCTCACAGCTCTGCTCACTGCCTGGACGGCTATTTTGCCTTCGTTGACTGCCTCCGCGCTCAATGTTATTCTCACCGCCCGTGACAAACACAAGGTGAGACATCTGCACGACACACACAAAGAGATAATTGGGACAGTAAGTAAGAGGGGTGGAGTCTCAATTTACAAAGGGAAGGGTGCAAAACTAAAAATTAAAATGAAAACATTTTACAATTATTGAAACAACAAAGCACACAAGTCAGCTCCTTTACATCATTTTCAGCTATTTTTTAAAAATTACAAGACTTCTACAGGTTCATAAAATGTCTCCAAACAACCTGCAGCTGTCTCGTTTGGGTGTGCAGAAAAAGTTACGATATATATTCTGTAATTTTCTCAGTGATAATCCCTCAGTTGCGTGAATCCTACTGAGTACCGACAGGAAAATGAACTCACTGCTGTTGGCAAATAAAAAAAAAAACGAAATGTTTGGCATCAGGGCCAACTCAATAAGATGCTGAATTAGGTTGCCATTCTGTTTTATTTTGGAGGCTGAGCTTGTGTTTTATTCCTTTGTTTTATAAAATCTGAGATGAGGTGAGTTGTTTCCCATTCACCTTCATATATTATTGAGGTTTCACTTCTGAGGTTTCACTTTTCTAAAACTGAAAGCATGAACAGTTGTAACTGGCCGGTGACTAAGTTCACATGCAGAAAATATTCCAGTTTTTGCCCTTATTATGAAAAAAAAATATGTCTATAAAGCTGTCTATGGCTAATGAAAATTAATATTCCACAAATATTCCCGTTTACATGCAGCTGTGCACACTCTGATTAATGATCAGCTCCTTTTTGAAAAACGTTGCGATATTTGTGCTGGAGCCTGACTCATATTAACGGCCAATATCATCCGGTCACAGATATAACAGCATCGGTGTATATGTTGTCCGATATGAAAAAATGTTTTTTTTAGAGAGCGGTTAAAATACCAATAAAGATGCTTGGGTTATTTATCAGCCAATATATTGATATCAGATTGTTTTACTCCCTGATATCTGTATCAGAATCAGCCACAAAAATCAAGTATTTGTCACGCTCTAATTTGTGCATGATTATTTAAAAAGGAGGCATGTTTCTTCTTCGGACCAGAAATGTTACCATCCATTACAAACCGTTAGTCAGGCAACACAATGAGCTGAATGTAAACAGGCGAGAGACTATGTGCCACAGACTGCGTTAAAAACCCCAATTGAGATCCATAGTCTGATTGTATACGTGGCCAAAGAACACTCCTAAAACCTGAATAATATCAGCATATCCGATATGTCTTAATCAGAAAAGGCTACATTCGGAATAAAGGCCTAATTCAGAATATCCAAATACAATGTGCTGTTCACATAACCTGCATCACATTCTGAATGTTGTCGTACTCTTAATATCTGTGGAAAACTGGTGTGTGTGTACACAAAGCGACTCTCACCTGGCTGTGATGTAGGTCCACAGTGCGTCCCATCAGCCGGTGGAGCTGAGGTCGCAGATGAGGAGAGGAACGTCTCTTCGCCGTTCCTCTTACGCCCTCTCTCAGGGAGCCGGGCCTGGACGCCACATCACATCAGCGACCTCCTTCCGCAGCACAGCGCCGCCGGTGGATGAGAAGGTGACTGCAAGTGATAACCTCACTGCCTCACAAGGCAAAATTCACATGAAGGACAATAGCGATGCACCAAACGGAATATGAATAATGACTGATTTAGGTTTTAATGACTGATTTTTTTATAAGGGAAAAAATGTGATCATATAGATATTATATGCAACTTAGAGCTAAAAAGATGATTCATTTCATGTCTGTACATCAGGTTGAACCTGTGCTCATGTTTTGTATGGTTTCTATCTTCCAGTGTCATATCATGTATAAAATACACACTGTACATATCTACTTCAAATCTTTTTTAATGTTTTTACATAGACAGTTTACCTCAGCTTGAATATATCTGATCTTTGTTGTTCGAGACTGTTGTGGTATAAAAAAAAAAAAAAGGAAAAAATGTATCTGCTGGGGTCACGGGGGATTTCCTTTGAAGATCAAACCAAACACAATAAACCGACAGCACAGCTTTGTTTTACAATTGTTTTATTTGTTAATTTATTTCAAAACACGCAATTTTACCCATATTATCCTTTTAAGTTTTTATTTTTCTGTAACAGTTATTACTCTGATTTTTTTCCTTCTCAAAAGTCTCAACTAGAGTGAAACTAAAAGTCCTCCACAGGCTCTCCGGCTTCTGCAGTGGGAGGAGGGAAAAGAGGCTTTCTGACCGGACGTCGTGAGTGGGTTTGTCCCTCGGTTCTGTGTGGGCGGAGGAGTGTTTGTGTGTGGAAGTTTACACCAGGGTGTGTCTGTCTGTGTGTGTGTGTAAGTGCAATAGGTGGAATATCCACATGGCCGGTAAATCACAGGACCCGTAGAGCAGCCCAGAGAGCTGAACATTGTCTTCTAGGTTTGGTAGCCAGATTGTCATACCTCTGATTTCATCTTTGGTTTCAGCAAACACTCTCAAAAGGCAGACTCACCCTCTCCAGCATGTGCCTGTGTCTGTTTGTGTGTCTGTCTGTCTGTACGAGTGCAATATAAGCCACCATCTCCAGACGACTTTGTAAACTTAAGTAAATACAATGTAAGCGTCTTTGCATTGATTGTGGCCCTTCCTTGGCGCTGGGGACAAAGACAGTCAAACATTGTAGTACAATGGAGCCATGAGCAGGGGGGGGATCAGCTTTGCAAACATCAACATGGACTCCATTTTGATGTCAATGGCAGTTTGGGGCATTCGTGTAAAGCTGTACGACGTCAGTCTGGTGAAACGTGTGCCGCTGTAGTGCTCTTCTCCCCCCCAGCCACTCTCTACTGTAGCCTGAGTGACTGGTGGGCGACTCTGCCCGCTCTGGGCTCAGGGGAGGGAGGGGGAATGGGGAAAGGTCATGGAAGTGTGAGCGGGAGTGTTTAAATGTCGAGGGGAGGGGCGGGAGGTTGAGGGTTGTACACTCTGACCCAGCAGCAACGATTAAGATTGGGGGGGTCAGGTGTTTGCATAGTTCTCTGTGCAAAAGCCACCAACCGGAGCCATTTTTTTATTCCTCGCGGCTGGTTACATCATCATTAGATTAGCAGGAAAATCATGGCGGGTGATGGGAAACATGGTCTTTGCACCACATGTCTTCATTTGTACTCCTGCAGTGCACTACAGAGTGGCAGTAGGAGTGCAGGAGGGTGAGATGTGACAGGGAGGGAGTGGATTTAAAAGTGTGTGGTGAGTTTTGGTTTTGGAGTGTCGTGAACAGATTCGGACGTGAAGGGATGGGAGATGTGATGTTTCGGAGAGTGGAGGGGCGGGTGGGGCAGTCGTTCTACACTACAGCTCGCCACAACTCAGAGAGCCTCTTTTCCCTTGATTTTGCGCTTCCCTCCTCCCTTTTCTCCTCCCCACTGGCCTGCCCTCTCTCTACCTTTTTTCTTGTTTTGAAACTGATTGTCTTCTACCATCACAAAGACACTTGGTTCTGATTGATTAACAGGTAACAGAAGAGGGAGAGCACAGTGTGACTGGGGGTGTCTACGTCAGTCCCATCGGCAGCCTCTGATCCCACAGCGAAATGAGGACACGCATATGCTGTTTGACAACAAATGCTGGCGACATTTCAGGTCGGATTATCGGTTGCCGGATGGTTCTGCGGTTGGTTGGTCGGTCAGTCAGTAAGAAATGGTTTCAAATTTTTTCGCATGACAAATATTGCAACCCATAGCAAAGGAACATAAAAAAGAAACACTTTGTCTTCCACAAAGATACAAATGAGCACACATACACAGATTGAAGAAAAGCATGTAGACAGACATACAGGTATATTCAAGGCCGCTCGGGCCTGTGTGTGTCCCTCTGATTAACTCCAAGTGAACAGCCCGTCTTTGGAAAAGCAAGACACACATCTCAGGACCCGAGCGAGAACCACAAGCTGAGGAATGAAGATTGAATGCTATTGATTGGGAGGAGAGGAGTTTGACCTCCCCCAGCACACACTGCCCCCTACTGTCTGGGTTTATATACATCAAAGAAACATGGGGAAAAGGGGAAGGGTTGCAACAACACATGCACACAACCAGTGAATCCAACAGTGACGGAAATTTTAAAAACAAGGACCCCTCCAACGCCTAAAACCCAAATCCTCCCACCCTATTTTTTTTTCGTTTGTTCTGATAACCAAAATATCCCCCACCCCTTCTCCACCCTCTCCCAAGTCTTTCCATCCTCCTCCTCTCCCCACAAAATCACAGGTCATTCCTGTTGGTTTCTATACAGTTATACAATATCCATGCACAAAAGAAAAAAAAAAAGTGCACCTTCTTTTCAATAGGAGGTGCTGGTCTTTAATATTCTAAGAACATCAGGAGCACTTGAACACACCCAGGAACCTTCAAAAGTAACTGTGAATTTTTTTTTTTTTTCAGAGAAAAGACAACTTAAAGGCAGAAGAAAGCTAACAATGAGTAAAAGGTTATCCCTCCTTTGGTTTAACATCAAATTTTTGGTTTAGAATTCAGCCCAAATCATATTTTTGTAATTTCTTCCTTTTTTTTTTTTGTTTCCTTTAAAATGTACCCGCCTTGGAGAGAGCTTTGAACTCATCGTGTCTGAAGTAAGCAGCTCTTGCCCCTCACTCTCTCTAGTCTAGCCTTCTCTTCTTCTGTCTCTTCTTTTCTCGTGAAACCCTCCACAGAAACATTCACAATGTCTTTTCCTTTATGAAAACAGTAAGTACATGCCGTAGCAAAAACAAACAAGAGAACGTACGAGAGAAATGAGCAAACAAATAAAAGGAATTTTTAACAGTATAAAGCTTCAAGTCACAAGTTCCAAAACTAACTATCATAGTATCATAGTTTCATAATCATTGTTATCATTAGCAGTATTATTTTCAGTCTAAATTACATAAAGTTTACATGAAAGGTTTTTGAGGTATTTCAGAATTAATTGTCAACACACGCCTACCGAGTCTTAGCACTAGCCAGGGGGAGAGGTCGACTGGACAGACAAGGTGGAGGGAGGAGAGAATTTGTGTCTAGGAACTGTCAGTGAGTCTTCCACACTTTGCTAGTGCAGCCTCTGTGCTTGCACGCAGTGGAGAGAGCGAAGAGAGAGACATTTAGCGGTAAGATTTTACAACTACAGCATCCCTCCGAGCGCTCAGAGCCTCGGCCTTTCTACCCCCCTCTTTCTCTGTTACACAAAAATATCTCTGATGCGAGAGAGGTAGAGCGGCTGAGAGTCTGAGCGCAGAGAGAGGAAAAAATAAAAAACACAAAGGCTGCGAGCTACTAGAAGATCAACGATACAGTAACAAAGACTGACAGAGTAAGGAGTAACATATAATTTTGTTTCAAATAAATAGTGTATAGAAAATGTTTTATAGACTTTCTACATGATAAAGTGCTTGTATTCTAGTGTATCAAGATGGAAAGTCAATATTTGAGAAAATGCTGACACAGCCCCCACTATGTGTCCCTCTCTCTGGCCCCCCTTTCTGTCCATCCAATTATGGGTGCATTGTCTGAATGTGTGCATGTTTGTAAATGGGCGTGCAGCTATAGGCGTGCACCCGCATTGATGTGTGTGCGCGTGTTCGTGTGTGTGTGTCCAGTGCAGTCCCACCCGTGGTTGAAGGGAAAAGGCACTCAACTCTGTCTGCAAGGCAGCCACCTCCTCCTATGTGGCAGGATGCAGTCCGACTGCTCTGTTAATACAAATGTGTATGTGTGTGTGTGTGTGTGTGTGTGTGTGGAGTATAGTCAGTGTGTTTGGGCAAAGAGGGGGGGCTTTTTTTTTTTTTTTTTTGTCTTTTTTTTTGGTTTGTTTGTCCCCCTAGGCAGTTTGGGACCGGTAGGCTGCAGTATCTTTGGTATTAGTGGCGGTTTCACAAACCACTCAGCTTAGTGAGGTAGCCACATTGGTTCTCACTACAAACAAATGTCATTTTGTCAGCCTAATACCTAGAGCTGAATCTAGCTATTTACCTATGCTCGCTGAACTGTATACCACAAATCGATTTTAGCTCATCATCCTTTGGCGACGTTAACCCACTGCTTACAGCGACGTGAAGTTATAGTCCGTACCTCTCCATCAGCTCCTCTACAAAGACCACCTCTTATCTAATCTGCACCTCTAATCTGACTACATTGTTGGAAATGCTACAGTTGCATCTTAAGACCATACAGATAACTATTGAGTCCCGAGCTTCCCCCCTCCCAACCCCAGCCTCCAATAAAACACACGGAATCAGCCGGGACGTTTGGAGGTCATGTTTTTGTCCCCCTCCGTTTTACCCCGTTCTTGGGGCTCAGCTTGAAGGGGGCTGAGAGTAGCACAGTCTCTGACGTGAAATGCCAAAAGAGAGAGAGCGTCCGTCATTTGTTTCTTCTCTTCAGCAGCTCCCTGTTTTTCTTTTTTTTTCTCTTTCTCGTGGTAAATGTCTCATCCGAGTCTATATTCACACAGAATGCAAAAAAACAAAAAAAAAAAAAGAAAAAACATCCTTCATTGGTCTCGGTCCTTGCATCCCTCTTTTTTTTTCCTTTTAAAAAGTCCTTCCTTTTTTGTTTTTGATTTATCAACAAGGTGCCTTACTTATGCACAACAGAGCACAATAGTAACAAGAAATAGAAACTTTGTGTCTATGGTACTAATTAAATACCCGCATCAATATAGAGAGGAAGAGAGAAAGAGAAGGGGGCAATGGGAGTTAGAGGGATAGAGGAGGTAGAGAACCAAAGAGAGAATGAGAGATTTTTTCTTCTGCTTCAAAATGTGTCCAGTTATGTGTCGGAGACATTTCCTTTTTGTATTTGTAACACATACCGTGTGTGTGTGTGGTATCATTTGAGGTTTGGTTATTGTATGCCTTAAAATCTGATTCTTTTTTTCATTGTTTTACTACAAAAGTATATTTTAATTCAGTTAAAAGCTGATTGTTGGTTGCTTTGGCACACACCGCCCGTCATCAGTGGGGGCGCACTGTAGCTGTGTGTGAACCCTAGTACCATATTCTTTGATTCGCATTAAGGCAGTAAGCATTGGCACTAATTATTGTAGCATTTTGACGGCTGAGTGTGGTGGTAAGCTTCGGGTTAGCTACTGATAACCCTTATATGTGGGAATAAACAGGAGATTTGGTTTGATCACATCTGTTGAGAGCCTTTTTTTTTTTTTGCTGCAAACAGATGGGATGAAAGAATGGAAGAATGATTTGAGAAAATATGAAGCCTCCAAAAAACTAAAATTAAACCTCCACTGCTCCTCAGATGTGTCTGACTCGATAAGCTGTTACTTTTTACTCTGTTGTACTTTTCTATCCCCTCCTCGTGATATTTCTGTACTTGTGTTTTATGGATTCTTTAAGATTTGGATTGGCTAAATAAATCCCTGCCTTTGCTAAATCCCTGTGTTTTCAGCATTCAGTTTAACCATCCCCCCTCCTCCGGCTTCACCAGTGCTGGTTGGATGAGGAACAACAATAGGATAATGGTTAGCTATTGATCTGCCTTCAAAGAGCTGCGAGGGCCTGAATGTGTTGTGCCATGACTTCTCCTCAGCATCTAGTGGCTCTTCCCTCCCTCTCCTCCACTCTAAGCCCCATTGCTCTGCTGGATGCAGGTCTGTGCTATCGACAGCAGGGGGCACTGTTGCTCTGCCGGCACAGGCAGGCAGGCAGGACCGGGGAGGGAGAGGTGTGCTGCTGCTGCTGCTGCTGTTATGAGGCCTTTGTGTCCCCATCTCCAGTGGGTTCCATGTGCTCCTCTTACATTCAGCTTTTCATATGCAGCTGTAATGTAGTTGGCTGGATGCCCGAGCGTGTTGTTGTCGCTCGGTTCTCAAGTTATTGATCAGAGGGAAAGCTCCCAGCAGAACAAAGAGCATGTCCAGACATCTCGCCCGCCTCTCCTGTTGGTCAGAGAAACACAGACTCTAGGCTCAGGCTAAGAGTAACAATGACATGTCTCCCTACAGGCCTCCAACATCTGTGCAAAAAAATATAGACCTGGGCCTGGAAGACCTGAGTATCTACTGCCGAGCGTCTTGAGTTTCACCTTCAGGAGGAGGTCAAGGCCCCGCTCTCTCTCTCCGTCTGCATCGATTCATTTTTCAATTCATTAGTTTGCCGTATGATCAGGCTGAGCTGCTCTCTGAAATGGCTGGCCATCAGGGAATACCTTTGGCCGAGGAATGAAGGAGACTACGGGAGGAGGGGGAGGTAGAGGCGGAGAATTGGAAAGCCTTGTTGTTTTTTTCATAGGCTGCGTTGTTTTCTTTATGACGGCCTTGTGTGTGCAGGACGGGGCTCGGATAATAAGACTATGTGCTGTTCTGTTGTCAGATTTATTGCCGTTCTTTTTCGCCCTTCCGTGTGCCGGCGTAGAGGGGATGAGAGAGAGAGAGAGAGACTCGTAAGAGGCAGACACAAAGGAGGTGAGTTGGGAGAAAAAGCAGAATCTGTGGCTACTTGGGTGGTGGAAGGAGGCCGGCGTATATGTCTGGTACCGTCCAACAAAAAACATCAAATCTTTGGTGTCTCTTTACTTTGTCAGATGCCATAAAAATGATTTTCTTTCAAAAAAGACAGAATCAATGATTGTCCTTATGTGAGTAATGCAGAGTGGACCTGACTTCACAATTCACCTTTAGATTATGCTTGTTTCAGGTGAGCGCTTGAAATTCTGACTGACAAAAAAGATGATTGCATGGCACAAAGGATTTTTTTTCGGGCAGAGGACACATTCAGACGGTCGAGGCCAGGCTGGGTTGTTAAAGACAGGTCTCACAGCCAATTTCCCATGTCGCCTGTTGTTCCAACCTGGTCCCCGGGCCCTCTGAAGGTCCTCACCTCCTCTCAGGCCTTGGAGAAGGTGGTGGCGGATGTGCCCGGCTGCCCGGGGCTGGCACCGTGGTCATCGTGCCAGCGGTCCACGCAGCGGCGGCGCGCGTTCATGAAGAAGTTGCTGACGGTGCTGAGCTCCAGGCCAAGCTGCTGGGAGATGGTGATCTGCATTTCCTTGGATGGACGCTTGTTCTCCTTGAAGATGGCGATGAGCGTGCGGCGCTGCAGGTCAGTGAAGACCAGGCGCTGTTTCTTGGGCGCCGTGTTGCGGTCCTTGTGTTGCTCCTGTTCTTTGCGCTTGCAGGCTTGGTGTGGATGGCAGCGGTGGGAGGGATTGGGATGAGAGTGGGAGGCAAAGAGGGGAAAAGAGAACACAAAACAAGGTAAATATACAAAAGTGACGTGTTGTCCTGATTAAATAACAAAGACAGAAGAGTGGAGGGAAGTTAACTAAATGTATCATTAGCCAATACTTAAACACATAAAAACTAGTTTATACACCAGCAGAGATTCTCCAGCTCCATCTCTATTGCCATATTAAAGTTGATTTAAAGCTAATCCATGCCTCCTGCCCAGTGGGAATATTCCTTCCATCCTGCAGAGTGCAGACAGGGAGCCAGCCTGCGGTGAGAGAAAGATGGGGTGAGGAGAGGGGAGGGGGGAGGGATGAGGGGGGGAGTGGGACTGGCTGTTGCCTGCTAGCTGGAGACACTGCTGTTTGATTCAATATTAATGCAGTTTGAGTCGCAATGGGGGACTGAGTGACTGTTGCACAAAAGTAAGCATTTTGTGTGAGTGTGTGTGTGTGTGTGTGTGTGGAAATGAGAGATAGAGGAGAGGCAGGGAAAGAAAAGGTTGGAGAGAAAGGAACAGAAAAGGTGGAGGAGGAATACAAAGTGTGTGCATTTGTGTGTGTGTGTGTGTGTGTATATATATATATATATATATATATATCAAGCTGCATGATAATATATATATATATATATATAAGAACCAAAGAGAGGAGCTGAGAAGAGTAGGGAGGGGCGGCGAGTGAAGGAGAAAGAGAGATATTGACCGACTTTGCTGTAGGAATTGGGGGGTTCTCTGTAGGGACTGAGGTCAGAATCCCCCCCCAGCAGGTCTACAGTCTGCTACTTCAAACATAGCCCACTGGAGCCCACTCTATTGAGCTCTGAGAGGGTATTTATAACCCACTGCCCCCCTCCCTCCCTTCCCCAAACACAAACACTCGAGAGTTGCATGCACCGGCTGCTACGAGCCCCTTCCCATACGCAGAGCAATTTTCAAAAGAAAACACACCGAGTGCACTCTTTTACTTTTGGGAGGGGGTCCGAGGGGGTGTTGTAGACCGGCGAACACAGAAATTAATAGTTAATAGAATGTTGTATTGTGGGTAAGTGTGTTGTAACTCGAAGTATTTGTAGGAGACGGGTGGAAAGGCAGCAGACAGGTGGAGGCGCAGCGTTCAAAAGAGGCAGAAACGGCACCCAGAGATGATGTAGAAGGAGAGCGTGTGTGTGTGTGTCAGTGTGTGTGTGTGTGTGCGGGTGTGGAAGGTTAAGGCACCACCTCTGCAGCCACATGTTCCCCTGCTGGCCGAGGATCGAAATCCTGCCTGTGTCGCTCTCAGCTTCCCTACTGTCTCAATAAAACGAGAGCAAATTGGAGAGAGAGAGAGATGCCATCCCTGTGGGGTCTCCACCTGCTGCCGTCCGTATTGTTTGATACTCTCATACTCGCCTTCAATAATGTCTCACTCCCACGCTGTGTATGTGTGTGTGTGTGTGTGTGTGTGTGTGTGTGTGTGTGAGTGTGTGTCTTCATGCATTTAAGGACAGACTTTTTTTTTATGTGCTACTTGTGTGTGTGTGTGCGTGAGTGTGCGGGTGTGTGTGTTTAGGGGGGGAAGGTTGTGATTATGCTGAAGTGGCTGGAGCCAAGCAGTGGCGCTGTGTGTCTAATTACAGTGGAACAGAGCCCATTGATCAGCCATTGCAGTCCAATCTGTTTACTACAGATGTCTAACCTGCACACGGGCCCATCCATCATATTCATATTTCACATCAACACTACGGCTTCGTACAGTATATCACACAAACACACACATGCTAATGTGCCATATACAAATTTGTGTAAATGCGTGCTTGTACGGTACAGTGTGTATGTTATCATACGTGATGCTGTGATTTATTGTAGGATTAAGGGTTGTCATGGCGATAAGGAAGAGGAGGGAGATCTTCATGTTTATCGTTTGGACTTTAGAGGTATGATATCTAATATTTCTGCATTGATATGCCTCAGAAGGACTTGATGTTTTGGGAACACTTTATGATAACCACCATTAGTGAATGGTAAATTTATAGTTAATTAAACTTTCTGTTAAGAGTTATTTGAGCGTTAACAACCAATTCAATGTTTTATAAATCATTTCTTAAGCAATTTTAAAGGTTTATAAAAATTATTTGCAGCTTGATAATGGCCATCTAGATAATGTTTAGATGAACACAGTTTTTACTAACCATTTACAAAATACTATAAACATCAGGTGCAGCTTAACACTAAGTAATTATTAATTAACTATAAATGTACCACTTATTTATGATGGTCATTATAAAGTGTTATCAGCCCTTGTTATTTATTTTTATACTAAAGAGTTTTATACTAAAATTATCCCACATGTTTTTAACAATGTTCAAACCCAGATAATCTCTAATTTTACACAAGGTAACCGTGCGATTCAACATCAGATTATACGTCAGTGAGGGAGGAAGGAAATCAGCGAACGTGACTAAAAGCAGCACAAATAAAACTTCAATAAATTACATCCTCCGTGAACATTTCCACCACATAGATTTTTATCAGCGATGGTGGTTGTTTAACAGTGAAGACAACAATTGCTTCATGACATCATCACACTATTTTATTTCCTTTGTTTTGAATGACAGAACCCCAGCAGCAGAAATTACATACGGTGCGTTTAAGATGTTATATTTCACATTGTCACAGTGAGTTAAAGTCTCTATAGGACGATCAGGACAAAACAATAAGCTTTAGTGAGGGAATCCTTCATATTAATGAGGCCTTCATTCACTAAATTTATAATTTCTTGTTGTCTTTTCCTCTCAATCTAAGGACACCACAAGCACTTGCCTGTCTTCGAGCGGCACTGACCTACAACCACACGCCAACAAGATGTTATCCAGCGTTTTTCGGGGACAAACGCTGGCAGGCCGACTCATACAATAGATTTATTAGAAAACAGATTCATCAATATGACAACAACATCTTTAAAAAGACATTCTGGTCTGAGTCCACCACCGAGATATGTTGTTTGTTTTTTTAATTTAGAAACGCAGATTAGTCAGTTCATGCTTCTTATTAAGGCATACGTCAGCTGATTGGCTGAAATGTGTTCTGAACATTAAGCTTTTAGAGAAACGCTTGTGTAAAAGTGAGTTATTTGACTTTTTCCACACATGTTTTTGGGGGGTATTTTCTCAAATAGTTGACAAAAAACCATGAACGCTCCTCGGTGTGAACTGTTGTTGTAATGTCTCTACCTATACTCTAGACACTGACCAAATTATAGAGTCATATATTTGAATAAAATGGCAGTCATTGAGTGTTGTTCATTAATGTGTGTTAGCACCTTCCTAGGTCAAATTGCTCTCTTCAGGGTCACCAAACTGCACTTTAACTGAAAGTTTACGGGCTATAGAAGCAAATTTAATACACACTCTAGATGGTCTGGTCACCTTAAAGTCCCTGTAACTGGCAAACAATATATTGAGCCTACATCTTTACGCAAACAGAACATTTGTATCCATTAAATAAAACCAGCTGAGCAAAAAACACACACTTTAGCCACTAAAACTCCTTAAGACGGTCGGGGATGTGCAGCCAACAGTTTTTTAAACTACTTCTTCAACAACAAAGCGAGTCTGACATTAATTATTTAACAAATAAAAACAATATGTTCACAAATTCTTCTTTACAAATCGCAGTTTTTAACTTTACGGCTCCAAACACACACCTCAAACAGCCACATGTGAGGACAATCTACTTCTACCACGTTTTTGCAGGGAGGACTTTGCACAGCGTCAGCTCCCCACTGACCTGAAGAGAAGCTGCCGCGTCTACTCCTGCAAAGACGTGCCGTCCCGTCCGGCTTTAGCTTGTGTGGAGGAGGATTTGTTTCCCAGCAGGACGACGAGCCTTAAACAGCAGAGTCGGCCTGTTTGAAGCCCGAGGAGGAGCAGCAGCATGTGCTTTACCTCCACAGTCGCCAGACGACCTCCACCTCCCTGAACATCTGTGGGAAACACCACACAGTTTCCTGGAGGCTCGAGAGCAGCCGTGTGAATTCTCTCTGATCATTATAAAAAGGTGAAAATGCTGCAATTTTAACAGATTTTAAGATTTTACATATGACTTTTCTGACACTTATGATTGCAACGGCATCTTTTATATCGGACCTCCTTCCTTTTTGTTGCTGGAGCTTTTACAGTTAATATCATTATCAATATAGATTTATGAGTTTCCATTTAATGTATGCAGCTTTCAGGTCGCCTGAATAGCTTCAGTCCAGTGTGTGACCTTTGTCGTCCCTTATTCATCCACATGTTTGTGTGTGTGACCTTGCACAGGTATGTTATGACACACACACACTAGCCAAACACCTTTGAATTGTAAGTGTTTGATAAATACATGTTTTTCTCTCTTTTAATGGAAAATGAGCTTGATAAGTAGCAACGTTTTGGCTTGCGTACAAGTGGAGAACATTTTACTTGACTCTGTCATTGTGTGTGTGTGTGTTCCAGGCAGCAGAAATCAACACGAGTCAATCTGGTTACAGAAAGAGGATCCTTCTGAAATCTATGAATGGATTTGTGTTTTTTGAGGAGCCGAGAGAAACCAACAAGCTGGTCAGTGGTCGGTGTTTTTAATTACAATTTTGAGGACTTTCGACGATTTAAACCTTAAGATTAAGACTTTTTGTTCAAGAAGCACACACAAAGTGAGCCAGTATTTGCGCCTCAGTGCTCAGACAGTGCCAGCTCCTGTCTCCACCGGGCCCAGTCACGTCCTGCCACCTCATCGACCCGCTTGCTTTGTGCCGTGTCGGTCGGCAGGTGTCGCTCTCGCCGTGGCCCCGGCTGCACAGGGGCGCCATAGTGCGCTGCCTTTGCTACAGGCGCTGGATTTAGTAATCAATATCGATCGATCGGTGAGGAAGGGGGCCCTGATTACTGAACCAAGCTCAGCGTAGAAAAGAAAAAAAATCGATCATTGCAGCTTTTAGAGCTACAGTAGGCACCGAGCAGAGAGACGCGCATAAACTCATGCACAAAGAGCGAGCCGGACAAGAGCAGAAATCCTGGTTTGGTGTTTTCTGAGGTGTACACCCTCCTCTTCCTCCTCTTCCTCCTCCTGCTGCTGCTGCTGCTGCACAGATGTGTATGAGGCTGTGAACAGGAGCGGGCCTAGTTTGAATGGATCCCTCAGGCTCCTCACGAAACACACAAAGACTGATTAACAAATATCCATCCCGGGTCCTATTCTGCATTTTTATTTACTCGAATATCAGACGAACACACCGCAAGTTAATCTTCCTAAATTCTTCTGTTAAAACTATTCAATTCTTTAATGAGTGATTCCTCCAACTTTATCCTCTCCGCTCGGGCGAAAACGGCCCAAACTCGGGCCCATTCCTCTCCCACTGATGACATTAATATTCCTCGCTTCACGACAAACCAAGCGAGGTTAAGAGAAAGGCCCTGGGTGTTCAATATCGATCGATAGATTCGTGAATAATTCGTGTGTGAAATTCAGTTCGTCCAATTAATTATGCCTCGGAGGGGAGGGGTGGTGGTGGTGGTGGTGGTGGTGGAGGAGAGTCATGACGGGGGTCGAGACGCGAAAACACACCAGGAAGGAAGCGGGATGATCCCGGTTTACTTTTTAATAAATAAATAAATTAAAAAAAAAAAAATCCGAGAGAGTGAAAAATAAATAAATAAATAAATAAAAATGAAGAAGTAAGTGGTGATCACCTGTGTGCAGCTGTCTCCGGCCTCCTCTCTGTCCCCGCAGATGCGAGTCCATCTTGAGCATTAATCACTTATTGATCACCGCTGCCCTTCCTGCTCATAATGAGAAAGTCAAACGGCCTAATATTGCGCCTGTAGTGCTCCGTGAACACCACGATCACGCATCTGCATGTGGAATTATTCCAAACACTCTTTTGAAATGCTCTCCTGAAGCCCTGTTTGTAAAAGCAGACGGGGGGTCAGCCTCTGCTGATTTAATTAATTTACCAATAAACATGTTTACCGGTTACGGTTCGGCGCGTTCATACACACACGCACACACACACACACACACACACACACACACTGCAGGCTGAGTGAAGCTGCATGCAAACACACGATGAGCGAGGACAGCAGCTTCACTCCTCTCCTGGTTTGCGCGGAGCATGATCGGGCAGTTTGACGTGGAAGCTTCGGGTCTATTTATTAAATAACGTGGATGCTGTTTCTCACGGGCTGTTGCCCTAAAGATTGATGGCAGCGTGAATATCCGCACGGCCTCTCCTCTGTCTCCATACTGTGGCATTTATTTCAGTCTGGCTGCAGGGCAATGCCAAGCTCCCCCTCCCTCCCTCCCTGCCTCCCTCCCTCGCTCCCTCTTTCCTTCTTTCTTTCCCTCGCCAGGCCCAAACACTTCCAGCTCGATACCCCTTAATGTAATGAGCGAGAATTGGTGTTAATATACTGATAAAGCGACACGATTTGTTTGTTTGCCTTGTGCCGCGACTCAGCTGCGAGGCATTTTCTTCTGCAGCACTTCAATAACACTCAACCTGAACTGAGCTACACCTTCGCCCACATCCAACCTCACTTAAGTCCCCCCTGCCTCCCCTGTCTGCCTGCAACACGTTCACAATTCATTTACAAAAAAAAAAAAAAAAAAAAAACGCAGCCACTGTGACGCTCTCAGTCAAAGTTCGAGATGCGCAGGATGCACCTGAGAAAATATGATTTTTAATCAGCTCTGTTTTCACACCAACGTGTTATTAGCAGCCCGGTGGTAAAGCTAAGAAATTGCATAGTGCTAAAAAAGAAAATCAATAATCAGTAAAGGCTGCTGCCTGTGATGATCACGCTCCTTATGAGGTTTTAGATAATTAAATGCACTGAGCCATTGAGAGAAGCCTCTGACTGAATTTTTAACGTGCGTTATTATTATTATTCATTTTTTTTCTCCTGTGCCGGTTTAATAGCAGCCTTCGTCTGCATGTGCCACTTATTTGTGCGAGTGGCCCCATTGTTAGAGTGATACTCTTATCTGCGATTATCATTGATTCCATTCATAATTGCTTTGACCAGTTATGCGTGATATAGCGGTAATGATCGCGACGCTTTATTTGGGAGCCTGTGCGGTTTCGTTCGCCCGCAGACAACAGGTGTGGGGCCCGCTGTGCGTCACTTATCAGTTCATCAGGAGAGGAATTACGAGAAACAAGTGTGTGTGTGTGTGTGTGTGTGTGTGTGTGTGTGTGTGTGTGTGTGTGTGTGTGTGTGTGTGTGTGTGTGTGTGTAAAATCTTAGAATAAATACATTGACTGGTGAATAAAAACTCAAAAAGCCTACTTTTAAAAGTGACCGATAAATAAACCATTTATAGCTGCTTTTTTAAAATTTAATCCACCTCATGATCAATTTATTAGGATCATTTAACATTTAGAGGAATATTTCTCCTCATGTTTGCTGTTTCATGCGGGAAACCTTTGCCACAACTTTAAGCTCCTTTCACAGAGTTTACACACTTTTTTAAAAAAGCTGCCAGAATCACAGAAACAGAAACAGACGACAGGGAGAAAATTAAAATAAGTAACTGATCTAATTTATTATTATTATTTGTTATTTTTTAAGATGATCAAACCTGAAGATATCCAGAGATCACTCGGGTCAGACTTTCACCTTCTTCTGAATTTTACACCATGAGTGTGAATAAAAATTGCATCAAGGGATTTTTTATTTATTTGTAAATCTAAACGTGCTCCTATTCGTCAAACGTCAGCTGTCAGTCTCCTCTGCTAATTTCTTATGTGTCGCGGGAGAACGAGCTGATCTGCAGTCAGATGATGGGCCACTGTTGACAGACAGACAGTCAGACAGCTTTTCAATATGCAGGAATCTTTTTTCAGATTCAGTTCAATACAAGTTCTTCACTCAATCATGCGAGCAGAGAGCCAACAGAAATATTTCTTATTGCGCTGACGTGTAATTGCATTTGTATGGTTTATTTCTCCCCGCAATGCTGAACAAAGAATATTAGATTACATGGTAATAAATAAATAAAGCGTGGTTTTCATTCTGCAGCACGTTTGTCTCTTTTACTTCAGAGCTTTAAAAAATATTATTATTATTATTATTGTTAAGGTTTGATATTTTGAAGAAGCTGCATTTATTGTCTTTTGCAAATCAAGTTGTTATTTTTTAAAGTGTATAAATCATTTATTTATTTATTTATTAATTATTTTTTATTTATATATTTAATTAATTATTTCAAGACAGTCCCAGATCATTTTAATAATTAATTCTGCGTGTAACAATTCTGACCACAAATAATAGTAATACAAAATAAGTTATATGTGGTCAAATAATAAAATAAGAGCAATGCTATTAAATAATAATAATAATAAAAACAACAACAGTGTAAATAATGACACTTTTGGATTTATATTTGATGGTGTAAATCAGATTATTAAGAGTACAGTCTGTGATAAATGTTCCTTTTTTTCTGGCGATAGAGAAATCAAACACACACACACACACACACACACTCTCTCACACACACACGTCTTGCAGTGGTGTTTTTTCCACGACGTGCAGAAATCCTGAATAACTGGCTGCACAAACAACAGTCAGCGGTTTTTGTTGTGTGTGTGTTGTTGTTTTTCACAGCGGCTCAGTAAAGCAACAAATTAAAACCCAAATTATTAATTGCAGAATAATCCCGCGTGCTGTTCGTTAGATTTAATAACATGTGATATGAAAGGCTGTGCGCGCGCTCACATCGATTCATTCATCAATTGATTTCACAGTCGTTTTGTTCCTTTGTTGATCTGTGTGGGGTTGCCCAACCGGAGTTTCGGGTTGCATCTGTGGGCACGATAAGCTGTGTGTGCAAGTGTGCGTGCGTGTGCGTGTGTGTGTGTGTGTGTGTGTGTTTGCGGTTTTGTTGTGATCGACCCTGTACAGACAGACTTACAGAGGTTCCGTACAAACCATCTGTAGTCTCTCATTTCAAAAAGGCCCATCGAGCTCTTCACCTGCTCTTTGATTTTTTCTTTTTTCTTTTTTTTTTTTTTTACATGACTCAGAATTGATCGCAGCTCCGGACTGCGTTGCATAAATTAGTATTTTTCCACGCACGTTCAGTGGCTCTTAAAATCTCGTTTTTCCTTTAATGGGTGAAACAAATTCTACAAAAACTCGTGAATTGACGAGGAAAGTGTGCCTCCAGGATAATGCCCCGTGATTCGTCCAAATTAAAACGTAAGAAACAAGCGTGATGAACCGAACTCGTCCCTCTTGATTTAAGAGATTTCGCAGAGATTAAATGACTCCTCGCTGCTGCAGTGCTCAGTTGAAGTGGAGCCTCCTCTTTCTCTTTAATTGCGTGGACAATGTCCTTGCCTTGTATTCTTAGGCTGCGCATTAAACAAGCCATTATCGGCCCTTTAATAACCGATGGCCTGTCAGGGCTTCAGATAAGATGCCGCCTCGCTGCTGCCCCAGCGCCGCTGGATGCAGATTTATAACCAGCACCGCCTCCCCCAAAAAAGTAATCCGTTACTTGTTTACCAGTGAGTGTTGACATCTCAGGTAGCTTTTTTTTTTAAATCAGAGGGTGAGAAGGTGAGATCATCAGACTCCACTGGCTCTGTTGTAGCTGTCAGATGAAGAAGAAGAGGAGACTGGTGCAGACCCAGATCTTTTTTTTTTTTTTTTTTTTGGGAGCATCCCCTCGTTACGTAACAGCGGGCTCCATCCACACAGGTCAACATCTTTCTAATTGCGCAACAGCTCTGCTCTTTGGAGCCGCCAGTCGTCTCCCCCGTCTTATGCAAACCGCTGCAGATTGTGTCGAGGTCAAAAGCCACCACGGGATGATTTGTTTGTCCAACACGACGACACACATTTGAAGAAAAACACAAAAAGAAATCCTCGTTTTGTTTTTGTCTTCCCTCCCCTCCTGATTGCGAGGAGACGAATAATGACATTTAACTGGGATTATCTTAAACCCTTTTTGTGAGGGAGGGACACACGCACACACACACGCACACGCACAAAGTACCATTAACCCTTTGATGCAAGCCGCGTGCATCCAGTCGACTCTGCCAGCAATTTGATTTAAAGGTCATTCTCTCCTATCGATCCGGTTTGGCGAGGGGGCGACGGAGTAGCGTAGGAATTGATCATCTAAAATAGAAGAGACGGTATCCGAGACTGTACAGAGCCCAGACCTCTACTGCATTTATAATTGCTAAGCACGCCCCCCCCGTGTGAATTGGATCGAGGTGTGTGTGTGTGTGTGTGTGTGTGTGTGTGTGTGTGTGTGTGTGTGTGTGTGTGTGTGTGTGTGGATGTTGGGAGAGAGACTGGGCAGCAGGCTCGCTTCTGTCGCTAATCTGATTTCTATTAAAATTACATTATTTTTGAATAATAAGGTCGACTTGGTGAGAGCAGTGTGCGCGGGACCGGAAGAGTGTGGGTGGGATGTATAATGAGAGAGGGAAAGAAAAAAAAAAAAAAAAAAGAGGTTAACCGTCTGTGAACTCAAAGTCGTCTCACGCTGCTAAATCCGTCTCGAGCGCAGGGGAGGCAGCGCGCGGCCGCCGACGAGTCAGCGACTCCGACCAGCGCGAGGGGGCAGAGCGCGCGGTTTATTAGGCGCTCCGCTCGTGTGTTCTGAAGGGTGAGACGTTAATGGGAGAAATGGTGTTGCATGGCGGAGATGGAGGGTGGAGGGGGGAGGTGAGGTGGGGTGATGTGGGGTGGGTGGTTGGCGGTGGTGGTGTTGGGTGGTGGGTGGTGGGGGGGAGGTTGCATGGCTGCATGGCGCAGCTCCAGAGATGGAAAGCAGAGGCCGGGGAATGGAAATCGATACAGATTCAGGGCTCGCCAGATCGGCCTTAACAATGTGGCGCAGACGCACTCTACATCCCGATCACATACACACACACACACACACACACACACACACACACACACACACACGCGGGAGGGAGGGAAAGGAGCGGGGGGGGGGAGGCGACACGCATGCGAGGCTTTACTCTCGTGTTGTCCTGCGTGATGCGGGAGAATCAGACAGGAAGCCTCTATGTCGTTTCATATTTCTACATATATGCAGACTCGGGTTCACTGACACACACACACACACACAGCCACCACCATCACCACCACCACCAGCAGCAGCACCACCTCCTCCAGATAATGATGCAAAGGCCGTGAAATGTCATTTCACGCGGAATGAGCTGCGCATGAGCCCGAGATTTAAAACAAAACAAATAGCCTGGAGGTAAAACCTCAAGAAAATGACTGTTGCTCTCTCCCCCACCACCACCACCACCATCATCCCCACCACCACCAGCACCACCAGAGGATTTTCAAAGGCGATGCTTGTACATGCGTGTCTCGGTACTTACAGCACACGTTGCTGTGCTTAACGAACAACGAGGGCTCTGAAAACCGCAGCTGCACTGTTTACCCCCCTATCTTCCCCTCACACATCAATTATTAAAGTGGCAATCGATCATTTCGCAGGCTAACATCAAGCCATCTCTTCGTGGAGAAAAAAAAGAAAAAGAAATCCTGTTTTAAGATTCAATCACACATCTTTGATGCCCCCCGTCCAATTAAACACATTAGCCCGGATTAAATGACCGAAAAAGAGAAAGGAACAGGAAGAAGACTCTGGACTATTCGTGTTGCTCTCATCACCGAGATAAATAAATGAATGAACGAACAGCTCCAGTTTGGATTCAGCGAGAAGAAACCGAAAATGATTTAAATGGAAAACCCCCGGCTCGCTCGCTCGTGCTGGACTGGAAAGTAGGGTGCAGCAGGGTGGTGTGATTGACGCGATTGTGGATTGTAATATTGATCGATGGGAGGAAGCTGTTGGATGAAATAATGGTGTTTAGGGCCTACACGAATGCTATTAACTATGTGTTGGTGAAAACTCCTGTTCGCCACCTTGAACTGTCCTCGAAACAGAGAGGAGGGTGCTGCAGGTCAGCGAGGAGGAGGAGGAGGAGGAGGACGTGTGTTTCAGCACTCTGGACAGCGCCATGGCTCCTTCAGAATAAAAGCAGGTTGTAAACCCTTCATATGGAGATAAATCTGTTTCGTTCCAGAAATAGTCATCTTTTAGGAGTTAGATGCAGCCAAATAAAATTAAAGGTGTATAAGGATATGTTTGGCGGAGGAGCAGGAGGGGAAAGGGCGCAGCGTGGCGGCAGGAGGAGGGGGATGGTGGATGGTGGATGGTGGATGGGGAGGAGTATTGCTCCAGGATTAGGCCTGTGTAAACGGCGTGTAGTCCATTGAAACATGAATAGAGGCCTCTCACCCCTCATTCTCTACAATGTTTCCCCTGCGTGTCCTGCGGGTCCTGACCTGAACACCCTGGCACGTGTCTCCGGCCATTCAAATGGTAATAAACCAACTGCGCTTTTTTTTCTTCTTCTTCTTCTTCTTTTTGGGGGGAAAGAAGGATGCCATGGCACCTAATCACTGTCACACAGAAGAATGAATGACATCCCAGCACTTTAAACACAATTTAAAGGGATGATTTGTGATATAACAGAATATTTTGTGTTTACAAAAAAAAAAAAAAAAAATGTTTTATTCTAACCCCAAAGCCTCAAAGGACACACGAGGGACAACGCGCAGAACATGATTACAGCAAAGATAATAAAAGCTTTTGTTTTTTTCTTTAAATAACAGCTGGCCTATTTCCCCTCTTGTTCCGGCTCCAGCCTCCCCCCTCCCTCCCTCTCCTCCCCTCCCTCCTCCTCCTCCTCTGCTCCGGGGGAGAGACCAATGGGAGAGAGTGCTGAGGCGGGATAATTGATAGATGCACTGGCTATCCTTATCGATCAGGGCTGTATTGACCCGACCAAATACATTGAGATGGAGTGTGGAATTCAACACAGATGCAAAGACGAATTGTTTTCATCGTTAACGCGATCTTTAAAACGCCTCCCCAAACCTCACCTCTCCGCGCGCGTCTTTCTCTTACATGTGCACTTTTGATATGAAGCTGAATATTTATTAATGAAGTCGGCTGAGATGCTGAGAAAATGTATTTATTAATGTTGTTTTGTTTTTTTTCCAAGCATCCAAAGGTTAAAGCTGGCCTCGACACAATAGGTGGGGAAGCCTGTGGCTCTTTGCCCTCGTTGCATTAGGAGATATTAAGCGTGAAGGGCACCCGTCGCCCCCTCCCCTCCAAACGGGCCTATCTCTGCTCTGTTTTTCGTTCCAGGGGTTGGATTGTCATGTGTGTGCGCAGACACTGGCATTTTCGCATTAGCTAAGCAGGGCAGCTGCATTGATTTGTGTGACTGTGATGAATTTGGAATAGTAATTTGAATTTATTGATTGATGTGGCCGAGCGAGTATGGCCCAGCCTCACTTTCAGCATCACATCCCCCCCCCCACGCCAACACACTCACAAACTCCCACTCCCCAGCCCCACACGCGCGCTCCGAGGAGGATAATGGTGATTTTTAAATGCAATAAGTAAAATGTTGCTCCGCTCATTTACATACGCGCCATTTGTCATTTCCCCCCTGACTGGGATTCTCTCCGAGACTCTATTGTGGCAGCAGGTTAATGCACAACGCACAATACGCGCTGGAAAAAATCTGCTGATTGAAGGAGGAAAAAATAAAAATTCATTGAACGGATGGTGTGTTTTCCAAATCAAATCCATCAACCACCGGAGCAATTTAAGATGCGAGCGCAGCCCTGATTTCCACATCTTTACACCTGTGTGCAGCTCCGGGGCCTGTCCAACCTTTAAGATATGCAGGAGGTGTGCACTCCAACATGTCAATTGGATCGGGTGGGGGGGGCGAGTTTATCCTGATGCCGGGTGTGGAAGATATAAAACCCCACAGCCCAATTAGCTTTAACAGCAGTGGCACTTAAAGAGACAATTGTGGAGTGTTTAAATCTTTATTTACCAGAACCCCACTAAATGCGCAAAGGAACAATTTACATGCCATTAAGTGCTTTTCAATAGGGCATTGACTGGAACTAAAATATGCCACTATATCTGCTTAATTGAACTGTTCGCTGAAATACGACACAGAAGAGCTGATTGACGTTTGGGAGCGCGGCGCGTCTAAACAGCGGCCTTTACACAAACATCGATGAGAGAGGGGACCTCGCTCTCTCTCTCTCTGTCTCTCCCTCTCCCTCTCTCTCTCTCTCTCTCTCTCTCACACACACACACACACCTCTGTTTTAACCCCTCTCGGTTTCATTTGCCTCTTGTTAATCAGGTGTAAGTGTTTAAAGGGGGCGGGGAGGGACAGCTCAAATCACAGCGTTTTACTGGGATAAAAAAAAAATCCAAACGGGGGACTGAACCGTTTCAAAAGGGGGGGGGGGACAAAATGGAGACACGGTGTCACAGTTTGTCTCCTCGCTGAACTGCCCTTTTACATCATCACAAACCGCGATAAGGACGTCTGAGCAAAACAGGCCCCTGAATCCAACTTTGGAGACAAACACGGGCCTGAGAAAGACGCATCTGTTTGTGTCTCTGTCTCTCTGATCCAAATCGATCATTTATCAGCGCGCTACTCTGAAAGGGGACGCCTGGACCTGAAGTATTGATCCATAGGGGGTCATGCTCCAACCCCTCCCTCCGACTCTTTGGCCAGGCCTCAGACGAGCCTTGTTTGGCGACGACGCGCTGATTTGACAGCGAGTGTTACATCAAGTTTGATACAAAGGATCTGAGTTTGTTTTACCTGTACAGGAATAGCTGTGAGATGTAATCAATTCTGCTCGCATCCTGCTTTGATTTCCTTTGTTTGGTTTTCTGGTTTTGTTTGTGTGTGTGAGAGAGGGAGAGAGAGTGTGTGGGGGAGAAAGGCAGAGAGAGAGAGAGGGATGTGTGTGTCCATGCTCTGCCCTTGCGTAAAACCTCTATATGTGCGTAAAAAAACCAGCCACATCCGTGCAGACTGCTGCTGAGAGCTGCCTCCCCTCTTTTGTTTATAACACCTCCACCGTTGCACAGCGTCTGTTTATACTATCATGGATTGTAGCATCAATCAAAATATAGATTTCCCCCAACATTTAACACCCCAACTGTCGTGATGAAGTTTTACTCGATACAATCGACTAATAACTTCTAGTAATGTCTGTTTGAGCAGCTATTGACAGTCTCGCCACATTGACTTCTAATTGATCCCTCCACATCACTCAGGTTGGGAGCTGTCTCCTCACTCACCTGCAAGCCTGAGCGCCGACATCCGCTGGAACTCGGGCTCCTGGAGCCACTTCCACATCCTCCTGAACGTCTCCCGGCCAGACTTGAGTTTACTCCACGGTTTAGGATTCCGCAGCAGGTCAGACAGAGTTCCCTGGGACCGGCACAAGATCCTCTGAGCAAAGATGGCCTGGGGGATGCTGTAGCGCTTGAGCTCTGCCGTTATTCGCTGTGCCACCTCCTTGGTGTTTATCTCCTCCACCTGCCCTGACCCACCTCCCTGCCCGCCTCCCACCACCGTCTGCCTGTCCCGGTCTGACAGCATGGACCCGTTTGCCTGAGAGTGCGGATGGCTGTGATGGTGGATGCCGTTCAAGGATGCCATGAGCCCGGCCCCGTGGCCCCCCAGACCCCGGGCCAGGTGCTCCTCGCCCCGGGACAGCATGGCTGCGTGGGTCTCGAAGCCCCCCGAGGAGATCATCTTGTCGTTGGAGAGGTGAGCTCCGGGACCGTAGGCGCTGAGAGTCTGCTGGGAGCTGTGCAAAGACCCAAGACCGTTGGACAGCGGGGACAGGGGCTGCCCCATGCCGGACATGTCTTTGGGGTAGTGGCCGTAGAGGTTGCCCATGGAGGCGAGGCTGCGGTCGTCCCTCATCAGGGTGAAGCTGCCGCTGACGTTCCCGGCCGCGAGTCGCTGGTGCGCCGGATGATGGTGAGCATGTGGGTGTGGATGGTGAAATTTCTCCGAGACGGTGGATATGGGGGGCAGGTGCTGCAGCGGCGTCAGCGTGGTGTAGGTGCTGCTCAGGCTCATCCCGGAGTCGCACGACATGGTCATGGCCGGATGCAGGGGCCCAGACAAAGCGTGGTCTGTGCGGTAGTCCCCTGCTCCCTCCAGTATCGAGGCCATGCTGGACACCATGGCTGACCGTCCGTGCGACACCAAGTTCCGATGCGACGCCGACGACTGGCGCGCGTGCGGGGAGTTCATTAAGTCGCTCGTCTGGTGGGAGTGAGACACGCCGTGCAGATTTCCAATGTTTTCCATTGTAAGCTCCATCGTTGAAAATGATCTTTATTTCCACCCCTCTCGCCACTCTCTCGCTCTCTCCCTCGCTGCTCTCCCCTCGCTCTCTCTCTCTCTCTCACTGTCGCTCTATCTCACACTCCTTTCCAATAAATTTTGAACGATTTCAAAGCCAAGCCATTGATTGTAGTTGCCTCTCTGCAGTCAATCCAGCATGGTTTTAAAAGATCGGGTCCCGGCCGCCACACAAAACTGCGCCGCAAACCTCAGCTCGGTGTGTGTGAAGGTGCCTGGATCTCTCGCTGGTGGAGCACCTTCCTGTGTACCCACAGCGCTGCTCTGCTCTCTCTCTGTATATTGACGCGCTCGCGCTCATGTTAAGATGAGACCGAGCCTGTGCGCATGTGCGCGCCCCCGCGGTGTATCCTCCTCGCACTCGCGCGCTCTGTCTGGGGCCAATCTGACGTCACTGACCCCTGTGTCACGGGGTTGTTGCACAGTGAGCCTCGAATTCCTGAAAAAGATTGCATTAGACACTTGTTAAGATAAAACACAGAGTTTATCCTCTGCAGCGTGTGCAACATTTACACTGGGGCGGATAAGGAGCGCTCGCAGTCTTGTTTTCTCTGATAAAGGCGTTTGACACGGCGCCAGCAGCGCATGTGATGCCTCTCCTGAAGGTTAAATATTAATTGACATGTGTCACATCAGGCCACGGGTGAGTAGGGGAAAACAGCAGCTCGTCTCGGAGAGGAGGTCAGAGCTTACAGCCTCTGCCTTCGTCCTCCTCACTCATACATTTAAGATTTATTTGCGGATGTGAATTATGTCTTTGAGAGCTGAAAACATGAGATTCCGCGCGGTTTGACCTTTGGCACGTTTAAATGATAACCAGCTCCCCGAACCAAATCACATTTGTCTCCAAACTGGAAAGTAAAACGCTCAAATCTTCCTCTCTCATAACTTTTCCTACCAGTGATTTTTTTTTTCACCCTTCGCTGAATAAATCTGTGCAGTTTCATTTCATCATCGCCTCCAGGCTTTGACCCCTTTGGCATCTTTTTTTTTTTTTTTTTTTTTTGCTCCTCGGATCCAGGCCACGAGAATCAAACTCTCCCCCTCACAAACTCTCACATAATGTTTTCGTGCCTTGACAAACTTCTGTATGAAAACTTGCTGCTAGCTGACGTCAATCCAGGTCAGCAATCCATCAATGTCAAAGTATGTATGGATCAGGAGGTGCATCGATAGGCTGGTGCCTATTGCAGGAGCCCGCACTATGGATGCGATACAGCAGGCAGCACGTTGAGATCGAGGCGCATCGGCTTCTGTGGAGGGCCGACGAAGAAGTCACGCGTTTTTTTTTTTTTTTTTTGGGTGGAAACTGAGCTGCAGTGAAGTTGTCAAAATACTTTACCAACTGGTGTGAACACCGGATAAATGTAGCTTTATGTATTACAGGTATCAATGCGTTCGTTTAAACTGGCGATGTTGCAGCGCGCGGCGTGTGATCCAGCGGTGACGTGTGCGTAAAATGTGCGTAAAAATGTGATGTATTAAATGTCACACGCATTTATTTCAGGATCGCCGCACATGTAATTGTGCGTGTGTGTGTGTGTGTGTGTGTGTGTGTGTGTGTGTGTGTGCAGGTCTATATGGTGAGATACGGACACAAGTAAGGACGCATGGGAGTGTGCTGAAAAACTGCAAAAAATCACAACATCGACACCTCTGTGACATGCTCGAGACATGTTTGAACACACTGTGGAGTGTGATGTGTGTGTGTGTGTGCGCGCGTGTGTGCAGGCCGGCCTTTCAGCTGCTCTGTAAACTATGTGAACACAAGTGTGAGAAGAAGCCTTGGCATTTCCACCGATGTTATGTAAAATGAGGCCATTAGGCTTTCGACCCGCAGCTGGGGGAAAAATAGTCTAACAATCCAGGAAGTGGCATCACTAATCATTTGCAAATTGCATAAAATAATTTCCCTGACCAGTGTTTACCAACAGTTAGGTCAACGCCATCCATAACGCCACTGATGAATTGTGATATCAGTGGCCTTGGCACACTGTAACGACCCTAAAAAACTGTGTCTTCGCTGATTGCCAACGGGGGATGGTGGCTTTTGGCTTGTGCCATCAGGAGAACAGCAGTGTCCGCTTGGGTTAATGTCCCTGTATTGATCCCAGCAACCACTGCTATCGAAAATGAATTACCGAAGCCCGCACAGCAGCGAATCCGTCATCTGTGCTCAGCCAGCCGGCCAGAGCAGCTTATTGGTCGCGGTGGTGATGGATGTTAACTTTCATTGCCGGCTCCTTGCTCCTAATTCACCGGGGTTTACAACCCAAAACAAGGCGCTGAAAAGTTTTAGACTTCCACCGAGAACTTGTAGACCTGTCTCCGATTTCTTTTTGTATATAATTTTCTCGCCCCTCTCTGCTCGTGATGCCTCTACGTGTTGGGGTCAACAGGGCGCGGTGGTGATGGTGGTGATGGTGGTGATGGTGGTGGTGGTGGTGATGGGGCAGCTGATCAGAGCACTTCTCTTCTGTTTCATGCAGCCCAGCCCAAATAATGCATCTGAATGCAGAGTGAACTCAGCCCCACCAAAAGAAGAAGAAGAAAAAAAATCTATGGATCTGCCTAGAGCTCAGTTTTAATTTGTATTTTAATGTACTGTTTTCGAATACTTAAATAAGCATATCCTATGGCAAATACAATATGAAATATTAACTGTGTCGATATCTGCGGTGTGACTGGGGCGATGCCGCAGAGACCCGGTGATTTATTTCATATTAATAACAGCGGGTGAGGCGGTGGCCTCAGCACCACGTTGGCATCGACTTTACACACACGCGCACACGCCCACACACACTGCAGCGATTGTCCGGCGCTCTTTTGTGTGTGTTTTAATTTATTTGCTTATAATATACAATCTCATGAAGCTGTAACATTTTATGATATTTCACGCAGGACTGTGGTCATTCGGTGCCGTCAGTTTTGAGTCCTTTACGTGGCCCAGGGCATTTTTTTTTTTTTTTTTTTTTATCTTTAAGCACTGCTGTCGTTTGCTGATCAACTAATCAATGCTGAACCCGGAGCTTCGCTCAGTGCATTTCTGAAGGATCGATAGGGGCCAAAAATGCATTCTGCTAAAATGGCTGAAGTTCTGTTATGTGCTTGACCTGTCTCAACAGGCAGTTTCATTACAGGAAGTGACCACAGAGCACTCAGCTGAAAACTTTGAGCTGAGCTTTTCATTTGGCTGAGTGCTGTAAAAAAAAAACACACACACACACACATTACATTTATATTTCCCTATTTTTACTTTTAACCAAATTGTAATTATTGTTGTTATTATTATTATGGAAGTATGTGAGTGTGTGTATTGTTCTTTTTCAAATAGAAACTGTAAATAAAATAATAATAATAATTTACACAGGGCCATTTTTTACGCAGCAGTCCCCCACAATTATTTGTATTTTATTTGTATTTTTTACATCACAATCATAATCAGCTTTATTGGCCGAGCATGTTGGCTAAACACACATCCAGGGAAGTTTTTACATTGTTCTCAGCGCACTTACTCACTCGGGACGAGACCTAACAGCTGAGAACGAGAAAGCTACACAAATAAAGACAAGGATAGACAGAAGTGTGTGAGAAAAATAGGTGTAGATACAAAATAAATTAATATATATATCCTATAATTATATATATAAAAAGCACCAATGACCAACTGCATACATTTAAAATAAACTATACATACACACCATTGTGTCATTACTAATAGTGCAGAGGAAATAAATAGGCTGTTGAATGGATATACATGTTATTGGTAATTGTGCAGTATGGATGTACACATGCTTGTGTATTGTGAGTGCGTGCTGATGTATACATGTTGAAGACGGTGCGTTTCAAACCGTCACTTCCCTTTTTATTCCCCTGCGTTCCTCTGAAACACTGGGTGTCAGTGAGAGGTGTTTCACCGGGCCGGCGCTCCCGTATATAAGCTTGTCTATTTTCCCAGGAATCACTCGATAGAGACAGACTAATCTTTTCATGACTTCTTGAATGACTCCGTGGCTGATGCATCACGCTTAATGTATTCTAAAGTATATTTACTTGAATCTGGCTATTGGCAAAAGTTAAGTAGCAGTGTTTAGTAATGTCGCATTGATCAGGCCTCTGAGCAAGTCAGCGGGACGGACAGGGCTGCTGCTGCTGCTGCTGCTGCTGCTGCTGCTGCTCTCATCCCACACACACACGCACACACACACACACACACACACACACACACACACACACACACACGCACTGTTATGGCCTTGTTTGGGGGAGAAACACTCAACATCTGCCTTGTTTGCCTATGGCTCTACTTTAAGTAACCGTGTGTGTGTGTGTGTGTGTGTGTGTGTGTGTCCGTGTGATGGTGAGAGGCACTATTCTTAACATCTTAGATGTTTAAACATGTAAAAAAAAAAAAAAAAGAAAAGAAAAAAACACACACACCTCACATAGATTTAATTATGGACTATTTTTTTGTTCTTGCTCATTATTGTCAAGTTATTTATTTATTTATTTGTTTGTTTGTTTTGGTGTCACTGCACCTTTAACTTATCACCTCGCCGTCAAACACTCTCCGCCAAGTTTCAACAGGCTACAGGCCAAATCAATGTCAGCCTGCATTCTGAATGTTACCTGTTTGTCCTGTTAAATCTTTAAACGGCAGCCCACTGTTAAAGCTGCGTGTCTCACAGTCAGAGCTCATTTAAAAGGCCTCGGTTTAAAAAATAAATAAGTAAAAAAAAAAAAAAAAAAAGGATCCTGCTTGTGTTTGTAAAGCGTTTGCCTGCAGTTTGTTAAGGAATTAGTGAGTGGCCACAGATTATTATTTAGGTGCAATTTGCATTTGAAAGCGCCCGGCAATAGAGGAACCGTAGTGATCAATAGCCCTGGTGCCATATCGATCTATCCGCAGCCTGATCGATCGGCAGAAAGAATTGGGCGCACATCTCTCTGCTCTGCTCTTGGTTTCACTCAAAATGAAAGTCAGCAAATGTAAGAAAAAGACGCGTTTTTCGTGCAGCAGCAGGCCTCTAAAAATATTTAGGACAACAGGTGCCATGTAAGCCTGGCATGACCTACAGAACGATAATCAACACGGTAAGACGTTTCTCGATTTATAATCCGTCAGAAATAATTCTTAGTCTATATAAGGAATTTGGATATATATTATAAAGGATAGTAAATGTAGGAAAGCATCCAAAAAAATAAAAATAAATAAGTCACTATGTTGTTATTAAAAGTAAAAGACAGGGCTGGAAAAAAAAGCGTTGCAAGTGTGGCGGCTTTTATTTTGTTAATTTGTTGTCCAGCTGATTCCCTCGTCTTTGTGTGTCCTTCACAATTTACTTCTCAATCCCGCAATTTGACTAAAAAAAAATGTATTTAAACAAAAGCGTTTTGTTTTTTCGCCCAACTGATCGAAAACGTTACGAAACAATACAAATCTATGAAAACGCGCATGATTATTTATTTTTATTTTTTTTGGCCACTGAAGCCTCCAGAGGATTTATTCAGGATCCCTGACAAGCTGCCGGCGAAATGACCATCACTCAGGTGCGTTCACGTGATGTCACCGCAGCGATCAATGGAGCTACTAATCACAAACACATTCAATAGGCTATCGATCCGATCGGGGCTGGATTACTAAATGTTATACGGATTAACTCGCTTTCTCACTTTCTTCCGGACACCTCCAACTTCAGCTGGCGAGGCCTCGGAGTGTTAATGAGACGGCTTCATGTGGTGACAGCAGCAAAAAAAATTAAAATAAAATATAAACAACATATTGTCATTTGCAGAGATTAAAATAGGCTAAATAAATTGAAAGGGTATAAATTAAATTGTTAGTCCACTATGTGCCCTGACAAACACATTTATAAATATTTACTAGAAACATTTTTTTTTTAAAGAAAGGATTGAAAAATATAAACTCACACACACTCAGACATGATGAGGGAGACAATAACACAGACGGTGTGAAAGCATGTGCAAAAAGACAACAGATGTGCACACACAGGCTTGTGCAAAGATGATTGAGGAGTCCACCAAAATAAAACACCCAAGTTAAAATAAGAACCAGAAGTTATTTTAACTCTATTTTATCTGTTTCTATTTATTTTTTTTATCATGGAGCATCAAAACACTAATTTAACTTCCACTTGCTACACAGCGACTGAGTGAAAGTCTGAGAGACTTTAAATTGTATTATTTTGTGTGTGTGTGTGTGTGTGTGTGTGTGTGTGCATGTGTGCCGGTCTATAGGGCGACACACTGACACGAGTAATGACACATGGGAGTGTGCTGAAAAACTGCAAAAAATCACAACATCGACACCTCTGTGACATGTTACCAGACATGTTTGAACACACTGTGGAGCTTTCGTGTGTGTGTGTGTGTGTGTGTGTGTGCGTGTGTGTGTCTTATTCCCCATCTTCACACAACTGTATTTTGCTGCCAAGACTTTTGTACTATTTTGCTTTGCATAGATTCACATCTACTAGATGCTGCAGTTATTTCAGTGTGTTTGTTAACGTGATAGATAGATAGATAGATAGATAGATAGATAGATAGATAGATAGATAGATAGATAGATAGATAGATAGATAGATATCTTCTTAAATTGATTGGAAAGTCAATTGACTTTGGTCTAAAAGCTGCACAGATGCTAATGAAGCGAAGCAGCTTTGGACTCATTTTTAATGTTTTATCCGGTGTTTACAATCCATCAGCTAACCGTCTGTGTCTGACTGACGACATCGGCGCGGTTTAACTGCAGTGAAGTGGAGTGTGTGTCTGCAGGAGTGTGTGTGTGTGTGTGTGTCAAAATAACTCAAAGTAAAATGTCGTCCAAATGAATCCTGTCACGATATCAGATTTTCACAATACGATTACAGCGCCCAAACGAATTCAAGATAATGATTTTATCTCGATACCTTTAGAAAATTGGGGAAAACGAAATGCTGCCAATCAATTTCATCTTTAACTTTGTTTACGGTGTGTTTTGTCTCTTTTCTGGCAAATACATTACACTCAAAATACAAGTGTAGGGAGGTGGAGAGAGAGAGTCTGTAACCAGAACTGTATAAAATAAATAAATAGATAATACATAAAGAACTATGACACTCGACAAATGCATTGTTCACACAATACCATCATATGTGTGCAATTTAAAGGCATATCCTAAATATTGCAATTAAATATGGTTAATTTGTGGAGTCTACAAACACACACACACACACGTCCATACTTCTGTGTGTGTAGATTGAGGATTAAAGCGATCATAGGTTGTAATGTAGGATGTATATGATTCCCTCGCATCCATACGTTCACTCAGCCTCGCAGGCCGCAGATTAGAATGATCATAGATTGTAATGTGTGTGTATTATCTCACAAGCTAGTTAAGAGCAGTCCTCATTGTTCTTCTCCCCCTGCCCTCCCGCCTTTAAACCACACAGCTTCTCCCCATCTTAAGCACTGCTAACGCTGGATTTATTCGGCTTAAAGAATAGCCTACACATCTTCCTCAAAGGGGATCAGACATTAAGTGTAGATCAAAAGGATAAGGTCTTAAAAACAGAACAATGCTTATTCTTATTCCCCCACGCATGTTAATCCGGGGATCGTACACGGACCGCTTTGCACGGCTTTTTGTTTCACATCCAGCGCGCAACAATAACTCTCCATCCCCTCACATTGTATCGTATTAATTATGCACCACTTGTGTCTTGTAACTCCGCAATCTTCCTCAAAGTGTTGCAGCAGTGATAACAGTGTAAATTCTGTGCTTTTTCTGTCTCTCGCTTCTTTCTTTTTTTTTCACCCTCTCTGTGTTGTCGAGACCGAAAAAAGGAAGCGCGGATAAATTTAAAGTGGAGGCTCTCACCGGTGTGCTTTTGTACTTTCACAGAGACGGCTCGCTGTATGAAACAGTGACACAGCTTCAGGGAGAGTGATGGACCGCTCAGTTCGGATTTGTAACACTCAGACACACAAAACAGAACCGGTGACCTACTACTAGTCATCCTGGCTCTGATATCAAACAGTTTTTTGTTTTTTTTTCCGCTGTGCTACATTTCCAGCACGTTTTTTTTTTTTTCCTTTTTCTTTCTCTCTCTCACTCTGAGAGAGAGAAAGAATAAACGTTGAAACATCCCTCTGCCAGCATCGTTTTGTTATCTTGTAAATCTTTTTTTATATATATATATATATATTCATCAGCCAAGTAGTAAAAACCCTCACACACACACAGTATGAAAGGGAAGCATGTATCAGTCAGAATAAATGTGGAATCAACTACAATTGGCTTTTTGCTTAACCCCCTCCACCACCCACACACCCATACATGCCCCCCCCCCCACCAACAGCTCCCATCATACCCCTCTTCCCTCCCGCCAACCCACCCACCCCTCCCCTCGCGAAACTCCCACCCTCCACACCCGATAGAGCACCCGTTGCTAGGCGACAGAGGGAGAGATGGATTGAGGAGACATAGTCGATCAATTCTACAGAGAGAGAGAGAGAGAGAGAGAGAGAGGGGGAGAGAGGAAGGGGGGAGAGAGAGAGAGGGGAGGGAGAAGGTAAAATAAAGAGGGAAAGAAGAAGAAGAAGAAGGAGAAGGAGAGGAGGGGAGGACAGAATGCAGAGTGATTGCAGTCGTATCGAGGCTCCGGTCCGGAGCTGAAGACGCTCTTTTGAAACATCTATCTTTGTTAACTGTATCGTGCCTCCGAAGATAAATCCATCTCTGCGGCTGTCCACCCTTCCATCTTTGTCCGAGCGCTTTACTTTAATACTTTTATCACCACAAATTACAGTCCGCACAAGCAGCCTGTGTTTAATATTCCCCCACTCAAAAGAGAGTTAATTGTATATTGCATGCACTCTTTCTCTCCGGGCTCTCTCTCTCTCTCTCTCTCTCTCTCTCTCTCTCTCTCTCTCTTCTCCATTAGTCACTGCTGCACACATACACACACACAAACATGCAGATGCCCGGCAATACCACATGCCCCTCCGCGTGTGTGTGTGTGTGTGTGTGTGTGTGTGTGTGTGTGTGTGTGCAGAGCTGGGTGTTGAGCGCATCGACTGAGTATCGATCCCACCACTCACCTCCCTGCAGTCAGCTCTTGTCCTACATAGCATGCCCTGTCTGATTTCTCCCTTAATGGCTTTTATCCAGCTCCAATCTTTATTTAAACTGAAAAGTAGGAATTAGCACCCACTTCCATCCTAGTCTCTCTTACCTTTTCTTTTCACTGTCATCTCGGAGCGGG
This sequence comes from Lagodon rhomboides, assembly GCA_039737535.1. NCBI lineage: Eukaryota > Metazoa > Chordata > Actinopteri > Spariformes > Sparidae > Lagodon > Lagodon rhomboides. Next base: position 11,618,602 of record CM077789.1, on the reverse strand, counting down.
TATCGGCAAGTATCGGTCCATTGACCCCTCTCCCTCTCCTCCCCTGGCTGGGACCGCTTCCCAACTCAGAAATGTGCAGTACGGTGTTGTAACTTGGATTCCTCCCGGTTTCTCAGCATTTAGGGCTTTTTTCTCTATGTGCAACATGTACGATTGAGACGCTGTACGTAGTGCTGCGCTGAAGTATTCTCGATGAACTCTTTGTCGATTGATCGACGAAGAGTTTGGTCCGTGAAATGTCAGAAAATTGCGATAAAAGAGTCTTTAAATGTCTTCTTTTGTCCGACTGATAGTCCATAACCCAATAATGCTCGATCCACATTCATATAGGACAAGGAAAAGCAGGAAGTCTGCGCTATTTTGGGCATTTTTACTTGCCTTACTTAAATTGTTGCCTGCGATACTAATCTATTTAATGATAGGTTCACATTTTATCAAGTCTATCTTATAACAACAATCACACTCGTGCATGTCTGTAGAAAGGGTTGAAATCATCTCCAAATGCGTTTGTGAGGGACAAAACCTACGGTCCTCATTCTGTGCAGAAATGCATCCTAAAGATTAGCCGGTTTAGCTGTTTTTCATACAAGAACAACAAAGAATTTCCATATTTCCATCGTTGATTAATCAATCAGTTGTTTGGTTTATAAAATGTCAGATAATAGTGAAGAATGCTGTTCGGGATGATGTCTTTAAATCTCTTCTTTCGGCTGACCAATAGTCTGACACCCTGTGATGTTCAACTCACGGTCATGTGAGTAAAAGAAAAGCAGGAAATCTTAATTTTGAGAGGGGTGGGAGCAGCCATTTTGGGGCTCTTTTGCTTTAAAAATGACCAAATTGTGGCTGGTAATGCACTTATCGAGTGAAGGATGGGTTCACCTCTTATCAGATCGATCTTCAAATAATAATTACATGCCCACATGTATGTGGATCAATCTGTTGATTATTTACTCAATTAGTAAATCAATTTTTTGGTCTATCGTATGTCCGAAAAAAATGAGAAAATGCTTGTCTCGTGTTTTCCAAAGCCCGTCATCAGATGTCCTGCAGCCACAACCACAAATATTCACATTTAAGAAGCTGAGAATCAAAGAGTTTTGACGTTTTTATCTTAAAGAATTAATCGAACCGATGCATCGTCTCTCAAAATACTTGCAAATTAATTTGACAACCGATCGATTAATTGTGGGCATGGGAGTATAAGAGAAAGGACTTGGACCTCCCCTTTTAATCGCTGCAGCTCTGGCTGTGTGCGCACTGTATTTCTGTGTTATTTGAATTAAATGTCATCACTCAATCGTAAATGGGACCATAAGACAACTCAAGTCATGTTTATATCCTCACCCCTGGATTGTCATGGCAACAGGGCAGACGTCTCGGCCCTCAAATGAGCGGCATTTATTCTGCACAGACTACTTTTCATATTGATGGCCTTCCCTTATTGTGATCAGCCAGCCACAGCCTGGGGAGGAACCCTCTGCGCGCCGTCATCCCTTTCGATTTGATTTGATTTGTTGCTCATAGAGGGAAGTGATGGGAGAGACTCTTATCTTGGCCGAGCAGAAACAAGCCGTACCAAATAAGACACATCGGACTATCTGTGCTGGCACACACAATGGGGATTAATTGATCCCCTAATACCACAGATAAATCAATTCCTTCCTTCCCCCTCCCGAGCTCTCCGGCCAATTGGACGGCTCCCGCATTTGATCAACAGGGCATCTCCAGCCAATAGCAGGAGGGCTGGAGGTTGACTGACAGCGGCGCAGAGGTGAGCCCGAAAAAGAGGTCAGGGAGAGGGAGTCCATCAGAAAGCCATTGGCTGCAGGAGGGAAACTGGTGTGGTGTAGAGCAATACACAGGGAAACACGCTGCATAACAAGGTATCAATAACATCTGCGTGTTACTGCGCAGGGCGTGTAAAATGTCATCAAAACATCAAAATGAGAGTTCGGATAACATAAATCTGCTCTGAAAAGCCTCGTCAACGCGTCTTTCTGCGGCTACCTTCCCCTCACCGCCACGGAGCTGCATCCATGGTCAAGACATCAGCCATTTTCTCACAGTTACCCCATCTTATCTCCACCTTGGTTTGATCCATCTCCATTAGACTCTCCCGTTATATGCAGCCCGCCGCCATCATTCTCACTCTTTCACTTCTTTTGTATCTCTCCCGCCCAATCTCTCCCTTATCAGCACCTTGGCATTTCTGTCTTTCCCACAAACACTGTTTTCCTCATACAGCTCATATAATAACAGGCTAAAAATATGCCTTCTTTTTTTTTTCTTTGCAGTATTGATTTTGCCCGTAGCATTGTCTATGGAGAGAGAGAGAGAGAGGGAGAGAGAGAGAGAGAGAGAGAGAGAGAGGAGAAAGACAGCGGGCGGGGGAGAGAAATGAAGTAGAAACAACTGGAAAAAGAATTACTTTCCACGTATGTGGCAACGCTCTCACCTTTCCTATTTTCCTTAAGTGGAGAACCATACTGTACTTTACCTCGGTGCAACACCTTTCATTTAAAAGGTAACTGCGTTTACCGAGGCCCACTCTCAGACGCTTTCACCACTCAACCTCACAGCACAACAGCCACTCCACGCGCATTTAATAATAACCCCGCTGAAATTAGAGAAACCTTACCATTGCAAATATGCTCCAGATCAGCTTTTCAGGGAAAATGGTTGGCTCTTTTGGCACTGGTGTGTAATGGGAATGGAGAGAGTTGATCAATAGGCTATTGATCGTAGCTGGCCAGAGTCTGGGGAATTGAGAGTGAGAATAGAGGGGAGTTAGGGTGGGGGTTGGCTCCAGGTTGAATTTTTAAAATGCTCTATTTCAGAGATGACAAATAGTCTATTTGAAACGAGAGAGACAAAGACGGAGAGAGAGCGTCATAAAGAGATGGAGCGAGCATCTCTGCTTGTTGTGCTCTCCGAGCAGAGAGCTGAGACCTCCCCGTTTCCCAGAAGTTACAGTATTTTGGACGAGAGCTGCTGAACTACAAAGACAAAGGGAGCAGGGACTTCTCAGGCTACAGTAGCTCGTGTGTATTCTGGCTGCAAGAAGAAGAGGAGGAGGAGGAGGAGGAAGGGGGGGGCTTATTATAAAAAAATCCTTCAGATCTAGAAGACAGTGCTTTAAAAAGCAGCACGCAGGAAAAATTATTTACACCAGAAACCTGCAGCTGACAGCATTTAACCTCATCAAATCATATATTCTGAATTTTACAACGAAGGTCTTTAGTTCGGATTTCTTGCCAATATTTGATTTTTTTGGCCACGTCTGTGCGCCAGCATTAAAAACGAGAAGAAATATCCCAAATCCTTAGTTTACGCTCTCATAAACCTCAGACATAAAACTAACCTACAAGCGCAGCCAAGTGGCCATCTGCAATGAGCATAAATGAGATCTAATAAACCTGGAGCATGAAGCAACCTTCAATCTGGAGGATACACTGCAGCGGCAGGGACCTGCAACCCACAACGGGGCACTTCCACCATTTTATCACCCTCTTCAGACACTCGAGAGGGTAAAAGACGTACGCAGTCTGCAGCATGTAAATCTCAGAAACATTTAGATTAGTGTTGCATTTCCACATACATTTTTTGTGCATGTGTTAACAATTTGCAGCAATTAATCACTTTTTTATTCACCGTATGTGAGCGGATTGTAACGTACCGTGAAGAAAGAGACCTTCCACGTCTCTCTCGGTTGCCTACACAAGCCTGGGGAGGATCTGCCTGAGTTGTTGAATGCTGCTGGACTGTGGGTTTCTCTGTGAAGGACTAAGGTCAGATTTTCTGCAGCAGTCCAAAAGATGTGACTTCATGCACGTTCTCAAGTGCCTCGTCCTCAGTGCCTCTCCCCGCTCTGCTAACAGAGCAACAGGAGCTAACGTCGGCTCAGACATGGAGTCCGCTCGCATAAACTAACTTCCAGCACAACACGCAAGTTCCACAGAGCCCGTTTAAAGACGTGATATGTAACATTTCCACATTAAAATGTCAAAAAACAAACTAGACTTTTGTTGTATATTTCATTGAACTGTCAACATACGTCATCCCAAATGTTTCCCACAAACCCAGAGAAATCTGTAATGTTATTCAAGGTAACAGCAAGTTCCATTCGGTCGCCTGCACTGCTACGGCTCGCAGGAAGGCGAGATGATTCGTCAGAGAGTGAGCGAGGCAGGAAGTCGGCAAATGTGACAAAACACAATGCGAATAAAACTTTAAACATTATGTCTTCCTTGAACATTTTTCTGCCCACGCTAGTTCAAGGTGTCATCTAATTACTGCTTTTGTTTTCGTTGTTTTTACTGAGGGATCTCCGGCAGCAGAAGTTATATACTGTGCGTTGAAGCTACATGTGAGTTAAAATACAGAAGTGGGGCTCTTTTACGAGAGCTATCTGAGATCTATACGCGTATTGATCCTTTACATTTTCACATGTTTTAAGCAGCAGCCTGAATAGCATTCGGTGTTTCCCTCTACATCGATTCAGGACTGGTTGAACCCTACAGCAAGAACGTACCCGCAGCTAGATAAAACGGCAAACTGAACTCTGTAATCCAGATAACGAAACAAAACAAAGAAGCATAAAGGCCTAATACGTAGAAGTAGACCTTGTAATCATGAAACAAGTAACCAAATATGAATAATGTTAGTGTTCCATTAACACTGTGATAAAAGTTGCTTATTTTGTAACAGGACTGAAAATTAAACAGAAAAATATGCTACAAAAAAAACATACATTTTCACCAAGTATGTCTTTAAACTTGTTTCGCTTCGGCACAGAAAGAGAGTGCTTTAAATAAACAACAACAAAAAATAGATAGCAGATAGCAGATATCTATTTTTTTTTTTTTATCCCGCTTTCCAAATGCTAGCTTTCACGTGCGAGAGCGTCCGACCCAGACCACTCCGGGGGCTTCATGTTAAACACACACATACAGGCTCGTAAAGGGTGGGAAACAAGCTGGAAGCATTACGTCTGAAGCTCGCTCGACTCGACTGCAGGGCGATGGAAAGCAGTTAGAGCACTAGTCTGTAAACACCCCTGAGAGGAACCTATACCTCAGTAAAAATTCGGCTGTAAATAATGTATTGAATGCAAACTTAAGGTCCACGGGGAGATATGGAAAGGCTCATTACTCTTTTAGTTTTTTTTTTGCTGGCCCTTTTTAACGCAGTCCGCGCAGCTCTCGACAATCAGCTCCAGACGCTCCCTCACTCTGTTTTGATTTAAAGATGCTTTTACCTGCGGATATTGTTATGGATATAGGTATTGTTTTTTATTTTCCCCTCACCGCCCTGAGGTTTGCAGGCTGTTAACTCATGCACCACCCACGTGCTCTGTGCCCTGTTGGTGTGTGCATGTGTGTGTGTGTGTGTGTTATCTGCGCCGGTAGTTGAGGTGCATATGCGTCCTGCGTTTGTGAGTGTGTGTGTGTGCCCTGTCCGGGACGCATTGATCTCGAAGCAGGATGTCAAACATTTTAACGCTGATCATGTCCTTGTTATTGCCCCCCACAGCCGGGCTGTTAATGCATTAAAAATCGTTTGTCCCTACCTTTCCAAACTTATCTCACCCTACTGCCCTGAGCAACACAAGAATACCCCTCTATTGTAACATACGCACCACTGCCGCCCCTCCTCCCTCCACCTTCTGTTTCTAACCACGTCCTTCCATCCTCCGTCTCAATCAATCTTTACGACACCCGGTTGCATCTCTCTAATGTTTCCGGACTTGACCGTATCCCCGTTCAAAAATTCTTAATTAAGCTCGTTCTGTATGTTTACCGTTGGGCAAATTACAATCTGACAGGGCTAATAAAACAACATTGGAGTGAGGAGGCCGAGAGGAGCATGTGCTCTGACCCTCACCTCTTTCACCTGTCTCTATCTCCACCTCAGCTTATCTCCCTCCATCCCCACCTCGTCATATCTGCCTATTTTCTACCTCACAGGTTTTGAGGCTGAAAGGGAGGGGATGGGGAGAGAGAGAGAGGGAAGCGGTGTTTTGGCAGCACTTGTTCGAGGTCTTACATCCGCCGCTGTCGGCGTGACTATCTGTGTTAAGTGCTCACGTGTCATTACGCTGACGTGTCTCGGTATAACGCCATTCAGCCTCCTTGCTTCTCATTTCTGATTATTAAGATTCATGAACCTGCCTGCCTGCATGTCAACTCTTACAGATATGAGTCATATATCTACATTCACATCAGCATCTTTCTTCATTTAGGTATTGACTCATGCAGTGTTCTCACATTCTACAATCCATAGCCCACACAGTGTGTGCATTATATCTCTATTTCTGTGCAGTTTTGTCTGGTCACTTGAGAACTGCTGTTTGCTTTATGCTAAAGCATGATGGAGAGGGGAGGCCATGTCGCGAGAACCTCTTCAGCTGCTGCTTAGCTTAATGTTGAACATTAAGAAGGACGAGAAAAAGAAGGGCCGAGCCTGGCTGCACCAAATAACATCACCTTATTCTTTTGTAACAAACAAGGAAATCAAGAAGGAGAGTTTTTAAAGAGTGCTTCTGTGTCCCATAACCGTACGATACACTGATAGCACACTCACAACAAAATTAGCCTTTTGGTTAGCGCAAGTTTCTAGATGTGGGTAAATCCGCTTAAAAGTTGGCATTTGACTTTTTCACATTGCCAGGAGACGAGTTTGCCTTTCTATTTTGTTGTTTACCTTGTGTGTCATCCTCCTCATCACGTATAATGCACTGGAAAAGCAGGAAAACAGTAGGCCAGAGCCGATAAATACCTGTGACTATTGCAGAGTCAAGTGACACGGGATTAAATGCCGATTTTACACATGCGCACTGAAGACAAAACCCAGATGTTTGCGAGTGCTCGTATTATTATTTTTTTGCTCAGTGTGAAAGAGGAATAATTCTGCGCAGGTCTTGAGTATGCAGTATGTTGATACTGGTAAAGTGAGAAGATCAAATCCTGTAGACAATCTGATACGCATTACTAAACAAGGGATGATGAGAAGGTGCTCGTGGAAGGAGAAAATAAAAGAGATTGCTGGTGATCATACGGCTCGAGAAAGATCTTAGAAAACAGAAAAGTTTAACTGGCAGTGAGTGGAGATTAATCCACTTATTGCATCATCTGCTGTTGGTATAAAAAAGTCAAGTATGTTGATTTTCAGTATACTGAATGCAAAAACAGTTGGCTATGACAATTAGTATGTAGATGAAGGTGTATAGAATAATAATGCAGTGTGGATTTAAGACAGCTTACAGAACCAGAACAAAGTCAAGCCAAAACCAACACAACTCAACGTTAGTTCACCTACATCGACCTGCACACAGAGCACCTCCACTATAGTGCATGGAGGAGGCCGGTAAGACTTCCATACACAATGTAGAAAGTGATATGTTATCGTCTTTTGTTAGTATAATGCAATACAATAATAGTTTTGACATTAGCTTAAAGACGTGCTGCATTGCGGAAATATCTACCGAAGTTAGCATCCTGTCTCGTAATACCACTTTTTATCTCCAGAGGTGATAGTCAAATAGTAAATCTCCGACCTCCAGAGGTGGGCGCTGGCCAGGCCTGAGAACGTCCTCCTCTAAAGCTCCTTTGTTAGCGATGAAACACCAACGCTCGCTGGTGCTCCGAGCTCTCCAGTCAGCTCAGGACTGCTAACTGCACGGTTAACCGAGCTAACTATCTAATGGGCAGCTCCAGCTAGCAGCAGTTAGCGGTTGCTCTGGTGATATGCTGGTGGCCAGTTATTACATATTGTCCCTTTAAATAGAATCAAATCTAATTCCCTGCTAAAAAAAAACTAAACTGTAGCAAAACAAAACCAACTGCAGCATTAAGACATTAGGTGGAGTCCGTGTGTCGATTTCATGTGTTCGAAGGAAGTAAAGAAATAAAAAAATACATGTAGTTGACAAAATGATGATTACATACATTGTGTGTTTACAGTCTTGTTCAGCCAAGAGTCAATAATTAAGACGTGCGCAGCTCTAAAGAAGGACGAAACCAGCAATTAGAGGAAATTGCGAAAGTGTTCACAATACATATGCGAGACTTTTATCTTGGTTGATGGTCACACAGTTAGACAAAGCCTGACTGAAGCAGTGTTCCAGTGTGTGTGCATGTGAGTGACAATGTATGTCAGTGTGTGTTCTGCCGTTTGTATGTTGGACTACACCACCTGACAAGTGCAAAGCCCTGTGGGATGGCGCTGTTGTATCTTACACTTGGCTGAACATATACGGCACATCAGAGGTGTAACAAATCCATTCCTGACTGCCAGAACCTTTCAGAGAGTTTTTGTGACTGTGAACAACACATCTTCAGGTTTCCACACCTCAGAGCGGATGTGTGTCTGACACACAGACACACACAGACGCACGCACAGATGAGATGGAGCTTCACACAGAAGTGTGTGTATGTGTGTGTGTGTGAGAGAGAGAGAGAGAGCGGGATAGACGAATCAGCGCGTTTGTGTCTGTGTGAAGCATCCGTGTCTCAATGGCGTCTTTAGAGTGGTTAATCAGAGGAGAGGTTGAGGAGAGTGTCAGAGTGTCAGGCTGGCTCCGGTGAAGAGTCCTCGAGCCCTCTCTCTTTCTGTGTTGACACCTCTTAACCTCAGTCTATCATCTCTCACACTCACACACTCCACTTCTATTGACACTCGCTACCCCGCAGCTCTCCAAAGACCCGAGGAGAATCCACTACAGTGATTGTCCGTGTGAGGGGAGCCTCGGAGCCTGCCGAGAAGAAAGGATTATATAATGCGTCGACATACAGAGCAAGACGTGAGCGGATTTAGCGGCCATTTGGTTTCGCCTCCTGACGGTTTCAGGGCGGATAAAAAGAGGGGAGAAAGCACACAGAGAGAATGATAGATCAACAAATTGAACAAAGCTGTCAGCTCTCGACAGAAACTGCTGAATCCTCACATGCATCAATTTGTAAATTAATCTCTCCCTCTTTGTCTTCTCACAGCAGGAAGTGTGCAGGATCTGTGTCCACCACTGTCCCCGGCTAGTGTAAGTGGGGTCAGGAGCTCGTGGGTCAACCGAGAAGGGGTCAAAGGTCGTGGAGCAGTGGGTCTTGTTAAAATACCTTTTAGCCTCCTTCAGGGATATTATGTAATGGCTCTGGGAATAGGTTAGGTTCCAGGTTGACTGTTTTGTGGCGGAGACCGGATGATATATGTGTTCTGCTTTATGCCAGATGTAAATTCACCACCCTTTTTAAAAAAATCAGGATGCAGAGGAAGTGCCGGGAGGTCAAGAGGGGTCGCATGTAAGAGGTCACGTTTATGTGTTTTTTCCGGAGCGTCTTTGTTTTGGAAGATGCATAAAACACCTCCGAGGGCTCTCAGCTTGAAGACAAAAGGTTATTTTCTTTCGTGTTGTTTAATTAAAATCTTCAGAAGCGCCTCTTGTAAAACATGTTTTTCTCCTCTCCGCACAGGCTCACGCCGAAGAGCTTAGCGAAGAAAACTGGGTTGTGCTGATCAATATATCGGAGGCATTTGGATATCAATACAACGAACGTGCTGTCTTCAATCTTAATTTTTAATATGGTGATAATAAGTGTATTAATTTTCATAACTTTCATTCGATAGCCTCGGAATATGAGCGATGGTGGCCCATTTTTGCCCGGTGAATATGCATCTCTCTCCTCCGCGTTGCCATTGATCACCCCGGTGCTGTTTCTCCCCCTCGCTTTGTCCTCCAGTCTCTCCCTCCTTCCTTCCCCTCTCACACCGCTGCACTGTAAAATTCATCCTTATTCCCCATTTCAGCAGGCTAACTGCGCGCACTACCTTTTATCAGTCCAGAACTGTTAAATTAATAAATTGATATTGACGAGCTATCAGCCGGGGGGATAAATTATTTGGGAGCAGAAGGCTAGGGTCACATGACTTTTAGTACCCACGATTCTGTAATTATTCCCCATGAGAAGAACCACGGTGTGGTGCATCGCCCCCACCACCCACCCACCCCCACCCTCTGCACCCCCCTTCCTTAGAAATGAACAAACACGCACACACACACGTTATCACATGAAGAACTATAAATATCCTTACATACAGTGGACTGCAGGGACCAGGGGAATACTGATGATCATTACTGCTATCATAACCGTCATGATCCAGGACGTTAGCCTGCTGGAGATTGCATTTTATCATCACCATTTGCACAAATCCGAGGCGGACGATCCTGGAATGTGTAGCAGCACTGAGCTCGAAATTATACAATATTGAGCCTTGCGTTGCTGCGAGCGTGGCTACCTGCTAAGGTAAGGCGATGCAAAACAGTGGGACGAACCCTCCTGCGGCTGAAGCGAATGCAGATGAGAAGCTGCAAACTGGGAGGGAGGGAGGTGAACGGGGCAGCGAGCGTGTCAGAGTGCCAATCATGGAAGTGCTCTTGTTGCCCTCTGGCCATCGCTGACCTCCTGACCCTGGCCATGGCCTAAATGTCAGAGGTCACTGACCAGGGTCAGCGCAGATCACCGCAAGACCCCGGCCAGGGATGCATCGCCATGGCAACGCTCACTATAGGAGGAGAGATGGGGGTGTTTTGCATTCTGTATGCTGGAATCATGCACACATACACACACACACACACACACCAGGTTGAGCATCACATCTGTGCTCCTTTTTTTTTTTTCACTGGGAGTCGAGGTACCCTAGTGAACTGACACACAGCTGGGCAAGAGGCCTGGGTGTCTTGTAGGGGTCAAAGTGTCATCAGGAAGAAGAAGAAGAAGAAGAAGAAGAAGAAGAAGAAGAAGAAGAAGAAGAAGAAGAAGACGAAATACATTCTTGGACATTCTTTATGTTGATGAATAACAACAGTGGGGGAAATACTGACTAAAATACTGTACATTAGGGATAAATAATGCAATGCTGCACAATATGCTGCACTGGAAATGAAATCTAAAAAGAAGAAGGTAACTTTGCAACATCCACTCACATCAGACGGTCGCAGGCAGTGCTGGAAATATTCGCTTGCACCTTGCGTCATCTAGTGGTCGGATCGGGCTGCGTCCTCGCCGCTCCGGCTCCGGCTCCTCGGCCGCGGTGGAGAGAGGGGAAAAAAAAAAACCCCACTAGTCTGCTTTTGTCTCCGGGGAGCTCCGGTCGATGCCTCGTCCCACCATATGTCTGATCGCAGCTGCCAATCAACAGGTCAACGCGACCCCGGGGAGGCAGGCACTGGTGGGGAGAGATCAAACAGTGGACCTCGGGGATGACAGATGCAGATGGAAAAAAAAAAAAAAAAAAAAAGGCAATAAAACATTGCTTCAAAGATGGCAACGGTGCACTAGGAGGCAAATTATTGTTAACAGTAATCTGCAGAATAGCGCCTCGCATTCTGATCGATTGACTATTATGGAGCCTTTGAAGCCGAGGTAACGCCAGGCTATTGTTCATGGTGGGACACAACCAGAAAATAGCAGCTGGTTTTGGTTCAACTATAGCGCTTCCTAAGCCTTAAATACTACTTACTTCTATGCAATCATGCTTTCTAATGGACTGGCAATTTGGACTCCTCCAGGCTTTGGGGCCTATTGAGAGTTTGTTCACAGGGTGCGTTCAGGTGCAACTCGATGAAAGCAGCTTTTCTGAGAAAAACTAGTGAACAAAGTCAAACATATTCTTTAAAAAAAACATGCACATTGTTGTCCATTTATTAGCCTGTTTACTTTCTATATCTTTGGATGTTTCTTTCTTCATTATTTCAAGCTTTTTTATATATATATTTGTTTTTTGTTTTGTTTTTATTTTACAGAAAGTGTGTAATGTTTTCTTGTTGTTTATCAATATCTATACCTGAAATATAGTGCAGTATTCTCAGGAACAGAAACAAAATCATAATTAAAAAGAATGGCACAGACACAAATTGATGCTGAGCCACAAACCAGAAATCAATAATAAAAAAAATTATTGTGCTATACACTTTAACTGGCCAGGCTACTATTTCTAGTTTAAAAATCGTTGAATATTCAAATATCTTTCATGATTTGAGATCTTCACAGCTCCAAATGTCAATGTGTCTGAAGTCAGGTCTACATATCAGCCAAAGACCATGTCAAGCAATTAAAAGGATGTGATTCTTCTGGCATCTAAAGTGTGCTTGGAGACATGCAAAGAAATCATTTTAGAGATCATATTTAGAGAACACAGTAAAAATCCCAAGGCAAGTACACGTTCTTTTAATTTCTTTACTGAATGCATTTCTTCAAGAATGCAGATGCAGACTGTATTTCAGGAAATACAGGCTAAATAAATCAAAATGTATTTCAGCTTTCTCTCAAGTTACTTGTATAACTGCATTTTTTTTTTTTTTGTATACATGCAGTGGCTGAGAAAGAGGATAAAAAGCAGGGGTGTTCTTCAGTCGGTTTTCAGCTCTGGTGTTTGGGTAAATCATTAAAGTGCTCCATATTACACACAGTACAAGCTACACGCTGCAAACAAAGGCAACCCTTTCCTTTTCCCGTGTATCTCTTTGATGTGTTTGCTCGCACCAGTTCAGGCTCCATCCTCTGCGGTGTGAACTGTCGTATGTTGAGCGTGCAGTCAAATCAATGAGATACATGTAAGCTGAAGGGGAATCAGCTTTGGAATGCCGCCGCTGCACTGTAAATGTATTGTATTAAAACACGGACATAATGTTTCGTCGCCATCTCAGCGGGACTTGATCTTCTTACCTCACTCTCTGCTAATCAGGAGCAAATCTTTGTGCCCTAATCTACGGCCCCCTGCACCCTTCCGCCCATCTCATTAGATTAACGAAATGACATGCACATATGAACACACACACACACACACACACACTGAGCTCATGACCTCAATCTCATGCCCCTAGAAAGGTAGTTAATTATTGTTTTGTTGCTGAACATTAGTGATGTTGTTTACAGTATTTTAACAGTTTTTGTGTGTGTTTGACGGGAAAAACATGATCAGCATTGGTTTATTTCAGTTGCCTATGTATATCATTTCAAACTTTTCCAAAAAAACTCAATTACCAGACACAGATTACAGATACTTGAACAATAGCATGTGGGCAAAATGTGTTTTTCTGCAATTTTCTTTTGAGATTGAGTTGCACATGTGTGAAACTCCTGCACGTTAATGTGTTTGCATGTGTGTGTGTGTGTGTGTGTGTGTGTGTGTGTGTGTGTGTGTGTGTGTGTGTGTGTGTGTGCAGCAAACATATGCAACCAAATTAAAGCCTTAAAGCTGGTGAATTGAAGAGGATTTGATGCAGAGAGCAATTCATGGGAATTAAGCAAATTAGGTCTCCAATTAGCTGCTGACATTGAATAGGAAGATTTGGTGAACAAAAAAATAATTAGATGGATTTGTCATTGTTCTAATGAGCATCGCCAGAAAAATAACTATTGAGCAATAACACACCCTCTCTCTCTCTCTCTTAAGCATCGTCCCTCTGACATATTATAGTCTGTTTAGAGTCTAATTTCATGTCAAATATTGCCTCATTCAAATATTCAATAATTTGCAAATAAGACGCCCACATGAGCCGAGACAAACAAACTTCAGAAAAGTCAATGTATGACCTAATCCTCTTAGGCTGGAGCACTGTGGATGTAAATGCCAACCTTTGCAAGTCAGAGAGGAATTTCACTATTGATGTGAGAGCCCGACAGGTGGACATTGACTTGATTCTTAATATGGAAATATTTTGGAGGAACCTTATAACTGAACTGTTCCAGCTCATGTCACATTAGGATGTGTGGCTTTTGTCATTTTACAAAAAAAATCACACACATAGATCTTAACAATCAGATACACGCTGTGTTCATTCGAGCCTCGAGGAGTAGTAGATCAAATTCATTGTCACCTATTTAAATATTTGATTCATTGTTTAAGAGTTAAGCAAAAATGTCAAAGATTTTCAGCTTCTTAAATGTGTGGATTTGCTGATTTTCTGAAGAGTCTTGGGGTTTTGGACCCTTGGTTGGACAAAAGAAGCAATCTGAAGATGTCCTTTGGGCTCTAGGACATTGTGTTGAGCATTTTTCCCAATTTATTTATATGTAATAGTGAAAATGAACACAATTAGTTGGATCGTCATACCCTTAGGGCCCCCCATGGATCATTGCTCCCTTCTGTTTTACAATCGTCCAATATCTGTACTTTTGTGCACTTGCGCACTACCTTGGTTGATTGAAAGAAAATGTATTGCCAACTATTTTTATAATCAATTGTTTAAGAGTCATTTTTTAAGCAAAAATGTCAAACATTTGCTGGTTCCAGCTTCTTAAATACAAGGATTTGCTGCGTTTCTTTGCTATCAATGATAGTTAATGAAGCGTTTTGGGGGTCTTTCGACAGTCAGTTGGACAAAGAAGCAATCTGAAGACGTCCTTTGGGCTCTGGGACATTGTGATGAGCAGTCTAAACAGTTAATCATAGGTATCATATACACTGCGGACACTGGGGACATTTCCCCTCCACTTTTTGAAATGACCTCTTTTGTCACTATCAGCCTTTAAAGCAAAATGTGTTAAAATTGTGCTAAAAAAATTGCTTCCACCAAGAAATGTTGATCAGCAAATGAGATGAAATTGATTTTAATGCGTCATCATGTTTTTTTTCAAGTCATTTTTATCTTCTCTGACTTCATACAATCCCCTCACTACATTGACTAAAATTGCATATATCGAAGACCGTTTAAAATACTTTTTTCATCTGAGCCCTTATGTCACCACCACTTTTTTAAGACAAAGTGACACCCTTGCGATTAATCGAGTTATCATGAAAATAATGGGCATATTAATCGACAATAAAAATAATGACAGGGACTTAGTGTTCAGTGTGAACTGTAGTATATCTTCCATTGTTTAAATTGTATGTTTCAGCCTTGACTAATTCTTCAGAGTCCCTAAAAAAGACCTCCCTCCTCTCTCCAATAAATCAGCGTCCCCTCCCCTCCCTCTCTCCCTGCCTCCTTCCCTTTCCTCTGCTTCCTTCATCCCTGACCTCCCGTGGTCCCCCCTCTTTCTGCAGCAGCGGTTACGGATTACACTGTGTGATAAGCTTCCCATTTCTTGAAACTATTTGGGATTGCTCAGATTATCTGGCCTCGTATCCTTGGGAGTCGGCTTTGGAAAGCCCGATTTTAGTCTCTTAAGGCAGAAGATTTTGCATCCCGACAGCTTTGACTAATTAGCATCTAACAACGGGTGGTATTTTAGCAGTGGGCTCACTTTTAGTACTATCTGTTCGCACAGGCAAGTGCACGCACACACACACACACACACACACACACACACACACACACACACACACACACAGACAAAACCCAACTGAGGCAGCTGATTAAAAACATCGCAAGGAGTTGAATTCAATATGATTTAATGAGATTAATACAAAACATTGTGTTTTTGTTATTCTACAAACATTCAGAATACAAATAAAAGAAGTGCAGATTCATGAGGTTCGTACATTTTATTGAAACACTGACCCTAAAATCACTTTGCCTTTTGTTTGCAGAGTATAATGTCCAAGTTCACATAAATTATAACATCACCTAATGACATATTCATTAGCAAATACGAGAGTATACATCAAATATAAAAACTATTCACTCTCAGGGTACAGACGCTCGCAGGCCCCGGTGGAGCCCCACTTGTGGCTGCACACTGGACCATGGCCAGTAAAGTCTGGGTGCCAAGCAGGACAGAGGGACTGTTTGGACTTGAGGACAGCACCAACAGGTCGTTCTGTGGGGCCGTATGAGGGCAGGGTGGTAGGGGGAGCTCAGGGTGGTAAGGGGGAGCTGTCCTGCCACCCTGCGTACCCTCCGCCGTGCCCTCCGGCAATGGTAGTCGCCGTTAGAAAAGTCCTGGTAGTTCGAGGGGTGAATCGCCCAGAAGTGGCCTTTCCCATTGTCACTGCGGCCTGCTTTGATGAAGCAGTCATTTAGGGACAAGTTGTGACGCACACTGTTCCTCCAGTTTTTATCCTGTTGCAGCAAGAGAAGAAAAGAAACAGGGTTAAACCTGAAAACCACGTAAGAGTTAAACAATGGTAGTCCCCAATTGAAATTTACCAAAGGTGTCTGTTAAGTATCACTGATCCTACTCAGGATGTCACCTTGTCCTGTTGTTGGCAGGGTGCGAGTTTGCGTGTCAAGGCTGTGTATGATCGCAGTAAGACATGACACCCTGAGTTACCTTTTTAGCACGTCAAACCAGTGATCAACTTTAATCCACTAGGCTACGTCCAATCTGTTGTTGCACCTGGTGATAGCATAGGCGGTTTGCAACCTAGCAACAGGATTACTTTATTTGTGAATTTGCCAACAAGAAGATCATCTAGTGTCCCTGTTAGAACCTAATTGCCTAACCACTCAGACAGATTACTTTTGCCAAGTAGGTCGCTTCGCTTGCGAAAATGGCGACAACATTATTTTTCAGCGACCGAGCAAAACCCGCCAAAGACTTTGGGCAAACGTGCTCTCGTTTTCTCTTGCCTGCCTCACCAGTAGCTGTTACAAGTTCACGATACATTTGAAAATAGTCCCACAGGTAAAGATCCCCAATTAGACTTTCGGAATTCTTCCACAACTACAACTATTGCTTTCTCACATGACATTTATATTGTTCTCTGCCTACCAGGTAAATAGATTGAGAGACTGAATCGAACATACCTTACTCTTGAAGTACGGGTAGTGGTCCATGATCCACTGGTAGATGTCACACAGCAGCAGTTTCTTCTGTTCTGACGCCAGGATTGCCTTGGAGATGAGCGCAATGTACGACTGGTTGGGTTTGTCCGCCGACTTCTCTGGACTGCTGCTGGTAGATGTGGTGGTGGTCCCCTCCCCCTCCTCTTGTTGCTCTTCATCCCCCTCCTCTTCTTTGACTTTCCTTTCTTCAGTCTCTACCTCTGACCTCTGTAGCCACTTCTCCGGTGTCTCAGAGCGAATCCCCACCTCTTTCGGTTTAGGATTCTGATGATTTAGCATGTTGTTTGCTGTCTGCTCCACTGTACGACTTCCTGTCGCTTCTTCTTTAGAACCTTTGACTCCTTTATTGAACAGAAGATAGTCAATAGTGAAGCTCAGTCCCAGTCTTTCTCTGCCGCCGGTGCGGCTGCTTGTGTCCTCCATTGTCATGCCTGAATTAAGATACTTCAGACTCATTACAGACGTCTTATTGGTTCCAAATTAGCAGTTGAATAATATCAGGTGATAAATCAAAATAGTCTTCTCAGAATTTGGCATCTGACTTTGACAGCATGGCTATCTTCTTTCAAAATGCAGGACCCTTCATAAACCAATCGCCTCAATGCCCTTCGCGTCTTCCGCCGAAGTCTTACTGTTGACAAGATCACAGATAAAGGTGAGCCTCTCAACTGTTGTTAACCTTGATGCGCTCACGAGCGACACAATCTCAACCTGTGGAAATGACGTCAGTCTATAGGACTAAAGACGGCTACTTCGTTTAGCAACAAATTTAAATGAAATGTTTCCGCCTCTCTGACGATAAAAACTTCTTTGTCAGTATCCAACAGCCTTTTGCTCCTGGATCGAAGAGTTGTGCTCTGAGGTTGAGAAGGTGACCCTATTTATATGACTGTGAATTCATCCCTCACAGAAAGGGGCAAAGAAGGCACAGCGGAGGTCCAGGTAGGGGGTCTGAATTGAGGCGGATTATTTTTATTAACCTCAGCAAATCTTTGTAATTACGGGAGATTAAACACTCAAGATTTAGTAAGACGCGGTGTGCAGAGGATGGATGCTGTAGAATCAAAGGCCTTTTAGATACCACTGTTATCCTGTTAAAGTTGTTTTGTCCATGCGGACGCTGTCCGAAGAATTACTTCCATTACCAAAGAGCAGTAATTAATCGGTCAAGTTCAATGTTTTGGAGACAAAACAAATTCGGTGGAGCCTCTTTTTTTTGGAAAGGACACCAATGCACTGTGCCGACACTGATAATCACAAGGTAACAGAACAGTAAAGCGTATGTGTAGAAAATGATATGAAGTCATTCCTTGCTGTTGACATGACCCACTTTTAATTTGTGTGTCCTGTGAGTTTTATCCCAGTTCTTGGTGGCTATTATAATAAAAGAGACTTCTTTGTTATAGACCACTGGAAATGTTATAAAGTTTTTTTTTTTCATATACAAAACAATATCCTGATATTACATGTTTCATTTTTTCTGCTTGTCAGTTCAGCAATTTGCTTTTAACATCTCTGAGAGCAAAACTAAAATTATGCCTTTGCACTGCTGGACTGTAATGTATTATATTGTTTATTTTAACTGTGTAATGCACATGTTACTGACATTTTCATCATTTTTCCATCAGTCATAAGGGTATAGTGCTATCAAACAATGTTTTAAGAATGTTTGACTTTATCTCTGTGTTTTTAAACTTCATTCTAAATTTCGTAATTTGTGCTCCAGTTTGAATTATTTTTGAATGTCGGCAATGAATTGACTGAATTGCAGATCAAATACACCAGACTCTTGTGAATTACACTTTTGAATGTTGACATAAATGGTGTATGTTATCTTTATATTTAATTTATACGACCGGCATTTTAATAATTAAGATTAACAATGAAGGAAAGCCAAGGAGCCTTGAGTGTTTTTTGGCTAATTATGAGGTTTACTGAAGCACCTAATCCATCTTAAAGTGCAGGGTTATTTAACCACTTGATTCCCCATGTGCCCAAAATGTCCCTTTAATTTCCCCACAAATAAAATCAAAGTCATGTTAAACATTTGCACATGAAATTGTATATATTTTGTTTCCTGCTTGTATCTGTTCAGTGAGTCTGTTTACAACAATGTCAGAGGAATCTTTTAAATCCAAGATGCAGTTTACACAGTTGCAGTGTCATATCAAATGGAAAATTAACAATGTCCATTTTTACCATGATTTATAACTTTAAAATCTATTTGTGTCTGGGGTCTGACACAAATAAAGAACCTGTTTGTTGAGTACCTGTGTGTGTATGAAGTTAAACCAATTAACTTGATCACCATAGAATTGTGGAGATTGAAATTCTCCCCAAATATAGGATACAAATATTGGCCAACACTACCCAGCGGCCATCACATTAGTCCAGACAACAGTAATGGCACAGTATCCGGAGCAATCTACTTTGTTCTGCCAGTTTTAGTGAGGAAATGAATTAAACGACAGTCAGGTCAAATCCTGAACCATATTGCCCTCTTCTGTTTAGATAATAGAACACGTTTTACATGCACAAAAGAGAACACTGACTTTACAGTAGCAAGCTCTTTGTGTTGTAATTAGCTATATTAATTTATATGTAGGCTTATGTTCTGTTAATTAAAACATCTAAACCAATATCACATAATTGTACTGGTTAATGTATTTGGGACTGCCTTTGTGAAGTATATTTGAAAAGCTTTATAAAAAAATTAACTCAATCCTACATTTCCTATATCATATACTGTATGAATTATCAATTAAATCATAAACAAAGATAACATTCTCCATCCAGCAGCATAGTGGCAAAGCCTGCTCTCCTTTTGAATGCACAGTGTTGTCTTATCGACTTTTCACATCCAAGTAAAGCCAAAACAAAACACACCATGTTATTACATGATACTGCAATTCCTTCAATTGATTTGTGTGTTTCCATGAGGCTATTCTTTGCCACATATGAGGAGCTGCTGGAAAAGCAGGGCTGGATCACGACAGGGAGTACAAGTGTGTTCTTGGTATGCCTATTTACATTTTGCTTTAAGTGTGACACAATATGCTTCTTGCGTTTTGGACAGGGAGTGACTGCTCTATACTTTGGCGTGTACGTGTATTTAGTTAATTACTCATTTTAATTCAATTATGAGCATGCCTTAGACAAAGCATCAGCTCCACATCTCACGGCCGGCGCGGAACCTGAAATGGATTTTTTTGCTCGGACGGGGCTTGAACACACCATGCGACCCCGTCCACTTGACACCCCATACTTTACATCCATGTTGAATTTAAACCGTTTTTCAGACACACGTTCATAATACCTCAATACTATTAAACTGAAACATCACGGGTATCAAAATATTTCCACACGTGGTATCAACTATCGGCACTGAGGCCTATTTTGGAAATGAGACCTGCCTCTTAGTGTTTTTAAAAAGTTGAACTGTAACTTTAAAACACGGTGGTCCCGCCCATTTCACTTGCAGCCCGTAGGGCTCTGGTTAAAATCTCGCTGTGATTGGTCGAGGTTACCCGTCTATCAAAGCAGGCTCTGCGTTTCATTGGTGAAAGACTAGCAGCCGTCTCTGACTCTCGCGGTACTGCTGCAGGAAGATGGCGGCCGAACTGGTGGAAGCGATGGCAAGTAGAGCTTGGCTAGCTTTGGTTTGATGGAAGACGGGCGCGGGAGTATGATTTGAAACTCAGCCCAGTTGTGGGGAAACTGTAGGCTTTGTGTGAATATAGTTAAGAGTTTGTACTCTTACAAATGTGGCGTATTTCAGTCACGACGAAACGAACTAGCCTGTGGTGCTAGCATAGCTAGCCTGCTAGGTAACGTTAACTATGCAAGTGCGTTGGTTCAGCTAGCATCACGCTGGCTTTGAAGGAAGACACCGAAAATGAATGATGTGAACACGAAAACACTTGGGGGTTCGCTGCTAACATACTTCCCAGCGCGATACTATTTGGCGTTATTTGGCCCACAGTGATGTCTGTCTGTATTTAGCCTGTTATTTTATGAAGCTGTGCACCTGTCAAAATGTCCAGTTGCTATGATTGAATACCGACAGCCCAGTCTGTGGAGAAGCTAGCTAGCCAGCCGCTAAGCGCAGGCTACATTGGTAATATTCAAGTGAGGCTAGAGAAACTGCAACATTACTGACTTAATAGCGGCATTTTTCCTCAGCATGTTCAACAGAAGCCCAATTGGCAGCCACTTAAGAAAATAAATCTAGACACAAAGCAGTTGTGCTACAGATCAGTGTTCCAGATGTCCAACGCAACAATGTCAGACAAAGCTAATGCTAGACGGCTCAGGTTTTTCCAACAATAATCCGTGTTTTGCCCCACAGTCAAGTTTGCATACTCTGTGTTGATGCTGCCTTTAAAATCAGCATCCTCCTGCAGACGATATGTTTTGTCATATGTGTCCTGTAGTGGGATCACCGATTCCACTTACAGCTTTATCCAAGTACTATATACACATTTAGTGCAGCTAATCGAAAAGTGGACTCGTAATGTCGAGTATGTTACACATGTGTGACACTAAAGGTTGAATTTGTATTTGATTGTGCCTCCGTCTACACTTTGATTTAGTGTATTCAAAAAGTAAACAAATGGGCTTGTTGTGGTTTCACTTCCGCTCAAAGTTTGGATGTCACTCGAATAAAAAAAAAAACATTCTGCTCTGCAGTAGTGGGGCATACTGCCAAGACGCTGCATTTTTGTTGAAGTTGATTAGTTTTACATTTAGTTGTAATGTACTTCATGTGACAGTAAACAGATTTCGTTGTACATGTAAATAGGCAAACTAAATCTGTCTCTTTTTAAATAAAGATCCAAACTCTATTTTTTACTAGATATTTTTATTTGTTTTTATGTTTAAATGTGTTCGTGATTCCTCTTGAAACATATTTCTTAAAATCCTCAAACTAAACACACTCCAATTTAGTGTTTTTTTTTACTTCTGTGTGTCTCACATGACCTGTACAGTGTGTAATGTGAGGTGCAGTCATACATTTTAACTGCTGTTGCAGTTTCAGGTTTCTGAAAGTTTGGTTTATGGTACCACCGTTGTTTTAAGAAGGGAATGATCAATGGTTCTAGAAGCTTACTATACGTGGCCAATTACGAGGCAGGTACAAGCCTCGAGGATTAAAGTGACTAAGGATAAAAGCTAATTCTAGCAGGAATCAGACTGTTTAGGAACTTGATGCATTCACTAGATACATTCACAGATCATAAACTTAATGGACTGGAACATAATTTTCAACTTTGTGTCACATAGACAATGATTTTTCCTCACAGCAAGTGGTGCTGTAGAATCAGACTGTGATTACCTTGAAAAAGAGCTTCAATAATTGAGAAAATAATAAATATTGAAAGTTGTGGAGTTCTTAAAGTCAGAGATCAAATAAATCCACAGCCATTAGCACTGTAGTAAATGAGTTTGAATTTCAGTCAAGTATCAATACGCCTTGGCTCTCAAAGTTAGTCTGGATTTGTAAATTCACTGCATTGTCACTCAGACCTATACTATTTACAGCTTTCGTCGTTCTTGTGCTGCGTTTCTCACCTTTTTTTTTCTTGTCCCTCTCTAGAACATGGTCAAAAGTTTCCGGGTCTCAGACCTGCAGACGCTGCTGGCCTCAATGGGCCGCAGCAAAAGTGGGCTGAAACAGGACCTGGTGGGGCGTGCGCTGAGGCTAGTGCAGACCGAATACAGCCCAGAGCTTCTGAAGAATGTCAGACAGCTCTATGAGTCGCGCTTCCCCAAAACATCTGGTTGGCTTGCGGCACGGCGTCCAGAGGGCATCTCAGTCGCCTACTCATCCCTCAGCTCCTCCCCCACTGCCACCTCTCAGGGCGCAGACTACCTCAATGGCATTTCCAAACCGATCCCCACACCTGCACCAGAGGTTAAGTTGGTGCCACTGCCCTTCTACCAAACTTTGGAGACACTGTTGCCACCAACAGAGCTAAGTGAGTGTTTAAAGTTCAATATTTCTGTGTCCTTGCATTTTAATCCTTTGTTTTGTAGAAATGTTATGTCCTTAACTAAATAACTCAACTACATTTTCTCTACACATATTTACAGTTGCCCACAACAATGAGAAACTGCAGGACAGTCAATGCATATTTGAGTTAACACCAAACCAAGCAGACCAGATCAGAAATGCAAGGTAAGAAAATAAAAAAATCTCCCAACATCTGCACTGTTGACATCAGCTTTATTTACAAAAGTCTAACTCTAACTCATGTTCATTTTGATTCATGACCTGTTCTTTTCGTAGTGAGCTTCGTCCAGGAATCCGATCAATCCAAGTGGTTCTAAGGTAAGTTCCCACTTATTCCCATCAAAACTTTACAGATGTTTCACCATCCTTTTTCCTGGAATATGGGTTTTACCATGCATGTGCAAATACTATTTTAATTTTCCCCATAATCTTATCTGATTTATATATCTCACATTTTTATAATGCTAACCTCTTTTCATGTCACTCTTTTTTGCAGAATCTGTTACACAGACTCCATTGGTGTTCAGGAGGACCAGTATCCTCCCAACATTGCTGTCAAAGTCAACCAGTCCTACTGTCATGTACCGGTGAGTTGCTTCTCTTCTGAGACCAACCACACCTTCAGGACACAAACATGACTAAAGCTGAGCTGTTTTCTTCTTGAATTTCTTCAGTCATAACTGTAAACCATATGTTTTCAAATACAGTCAGTGAGTCACTGGTTGGAGTTTGGACAGGCTTACCGCCTGATCATGCCAGTGTCATAATGTATGATAGTGATGGATTAGCCAACCTAATGGAGGTGGGTGATTAAATGAGGCAAGTTCTCATCTGTGTGGCTTGTGTTTATATGCTAATGGGAAGCTTAAACAGAAATAACTGCATTCTTGTGTTCACAAGGTGTGTTGACACAAATTGAAACTGGAAAGACAACAGTCTAAAGTCAGTGTTATGAAAACAATGATAGGAATTTGGCAGCTTATGTTTTTTAAAAGTTGCTGTCAACCTAACCCTGCATTACAGTAAAGTGATGTAGTTTTCTGAAGCTAGCAGACTGTTCTGCTTGTTCTAATACTTATCTTCAGCCACTTAGTCATCATACACCAATCAGCCACAACATGAAACCACTGACAGATGATGTGAATAACAATGAGCAATCTAATGGTGTTAGGGTGCGCAATTCGTGTCAAGTGGCATCCACAATAATGCCAGGACCCAAGGTTTGCCAGCAGAACATTGCATTATAACAAGATAATCAATGTTATTCACTTCATGTGTGTGCTTGGTTTTAATGTTGTGGCTGATTGGTGCATAATGATTAAGTGGGTGAAGGCAAATATTAAAACAAGTAGAATAGTCTGATAACTTCAGAAAATTACATCACTTTAATGTAGTTGAAGTTTGGGTTGACAGCAACCTTTTATTTTTTCCTTTTTTTCATATCCACATTACTGATGATTATCAAAAATCTGTGTTATTATATTTTGTCAAAGTACCAATAGTCATCCCTGAAATATTGTTGGAATTTCAGTTTCAAGGTATGTGGGCAAATATAAGTGATATTTGATTGTGCAATATTTTCTAAGGCCGTATCACCCAGTCTTAGTGGTTTTGCGTCTAAGATGTTTTTATAATACACCACCAAAACTCGGCCAACAACTAACATAAAAATATAACTTGCAGTTAGTGTGGCTGCATTTGAGATGGGAACTACAAAAACCACCTCAGTGACACTTTAGTCCCTCCATTTTATAAGATAGCCGGCTAACGGTGCTGAATAAACCACTTTTACCAAGGGACGAGGTCAAAGATCTCTTCTGAGTCAGTGCAGTTACCTCAAGTCGAATTTAACAACTTGCACTATTTTGACACATGAAATTTGTTATGTAAAAACATTAGCGTGTAATCAAGTATTAATATTAAAGACGTCTTTTATAATTTAAATACACATAAATAAATTAATACACAGAAGCACAGCCACATGCAGGGTACAGAAACACTGTTGCTGTAATCTAACATCCATTTCGCAACTTGCTCTATAGTTTAAAAGATGACTGCACAACTATCACAGTGAAGAACCCAGCTACTAATTTGTCTTTTAAATTGTATCTAAGCCCCTTCATTTCAACAAATTGATAAGAAAAAACACAATTTGATTGGTTTTATCGATCGGATAACTTACAGAATTCTTTTGCATTTGTGTCTGTCTGTATATACAGGGCTATTACCCCTCGAACAAGCCTGGTGTTGAACCCCGTCGTCCTTGTCGTCCTGTTAACATCACTCCCTGGTTGCATCTCTCCAATGCAACCAACAGAGTCACTATCACCTGGGGAAACTTTGGCAAGGTCAGAGCCTGATTCTTTATTTTGTGTTTTGGCATAGTTCAGGAATGTGGTGGCAAAAGGGGCAAGCATGGCAGCACAAGTGTCTTTATTCACTCAGCATATGTGTCCAGTGCCAGCTGGGACATGTAGATCTTTGAGTGTTTCATGGGCCCTACTCATTTGTCCATGGTATAACTGTAAAAGAACTGAACTGCATTCACTAGCTTCTGGACTGTGGTCAATTTCTGATCCAGATAAGCAGCTGGAATGCTAATAAAAACACCCCATGAGGGTTAAAGGTAAACAACAAGTTTTTTGGATTTAGTTTTTTTATGTGTGTCAATAGTGTTTTCTATATCCCAATGTTTTGGTTGTAGCTTTCATCCCAACTTTCCTTTAGCTGTTTTGTCCAATTCTCTAACGTGTTTAGTATAATGTCCATGAAGGGAGGAGTGCTATTGCAATTCTGGCAGTAAGGTTTGTGTATTGCACCTGAGGAGAAATGTTGCTGATTTAGAGACTCACCAACCATTTCTTGTGTTTGAAGTGGAACAAAGGAATAAAGAATTGATTGCTCAGCAAACTTAATCAATGAGAGTCCATAACCTTGTGGTTGGCACACAAGTGAGGGTTGTAGGTTTTTCAGTCAATGAAAACCTAAGATTGTGCTAAGCGGAGAGGCCCAACACTTTTTTTTTAAACATACCATCAGTGTTTAGAGAAGAATAACAAATGCCCTGGAGTTCATTAACATTCTAATTAGAAAGAATCTGCTGTGTTTTCATAAGATGTGACTTTTGTAATTAGCCCATTGAGTGTAAGAGGATATCTTGCATTGAATACAGTTAAATAATCAGGTGGGTTCCAGAGGGTAGATTTGCTTTTGGTTCTCTGTCGAATATGAGCTGAAGAATTGCGAATTCAAGTCAGTTTCTCTTAACATAATAAACCATGTGTTTTAAAGGGTTTTTAAGTGGCTTTGAGGTTCGGTGTCTGTGTATGCTCTATTTTAGATCAGTAGCCTTTCAAAATAAGTGCTCATAACCTGTGATTATTTGTTTTCAGCGGTACTCTGTGGCAGTGTATTTAGTGAGGGTTTTCACTGCAGCAGACCTCTTCAGCCAACTCAAACTCTGCTCTGTTGAGAGTGCAGAACGCTGTCGTGAACGCAGTAAGTGTTGCTTACATACTCTGCCAATTTTTTTTGTCATGTTTTTCAAATGTGACTTTAAAGTCCAGCAACACTTTCAAAACTGAACGGTGTCTCTACAGTACTCTAGAAGTCATTGATTTTGTTTGTTGGTTTGTTTTGGTAGGTCTGGATTGTCTGTTACTATATATTGTCTAATACACTATTATGATACTTAACAATGTTTTGTCTGTATTTAATGTAAAGTCCAAGACAAACTACGATTTGATCCAGAGAGTGAAATTGCGACCACAGGCCTCAGAGTTTCTCTCATCTGTCCAGTGAGTACACATTCATGATAATACCTGACATATTTATAGGTGGATCAAAGTACCAAAAAAGATCTGTCCTGCTATGAAGCTTGATTATTTTAACATGCTTCTCCCTCTCCCTCTCCCCAGCTGGTGAAGATGCGGCTTGGTGTGCCATGTCGAGTTTTAACTTGTGCCCATCTTCAGTGTTTCGACGCAGTCTTCTTCCTGCAGATGAATGAGAAGAAGCCCACATGGACTTGCCCCGTCTGTGACAAGCCCGCTCCATTTGAGCTGCTCACCATTGATGGGTAAGGAGACAAATGGCATGCTCTGACTCATCTCACACCTGAAGCACCATCCTACTTTTAATAAATTCTGAAAGCTTATACTCCAAAACTTTAGCTATCTGTGGGTTGAGGCCAGCTTGGAGGTGATTATTCAAGCTGCACAGATGTTGGAGAATTTTAAGGACTCTTGATGCGAGTTGAACCATGCACCCACCTCCTGTGTTTTCATTTTAAAAGCTTTGAATGTTTTGCATAGCATTCGAGGGGGTTAATCTGTTGTTTGGTATTTCTACACCTGCTGTCATGTTTTATTCCAAATTTTTGATCCTGAAAATTGGCTTGTTTATTGACTCTAGGATCTACCTGATGTAACACCGCTACAATTTAGAAGAGAACCATGTAATTGTGGGACTCAAGAGGCTTTTTTCTTTTACAGTACTCATTGCTGCAAGTCACTCTGAAGTCACCTGCAGTCATTTGTTGACAGTGTTAAGTGCTCTGTCAGGCTATAGATGTAAAATGCATCTCTGTAATCAGCCAGCATTTGAACATATTTTGTACTTTCTTTCAGAGCATAATAACATTTATATATATATATATATATATATATATATATATATATATATATATGTATATATATATATGTATATATACAAACACAGATCAGCCTGCAGTCCATCTTATCAAACAAATTTATGCTGAAGATAATTTCCATCCCCAACCCTCTGGGCATGTATTTTCCTGCAAATTCTTAGCAGCTCTCACAGGCACTCCCTCACTTTCACAAAGACTGAAAGCATTGTGTTACGTTTTGGCTTTGAGATATAATTTGCATTCCTTAAATTAAGCCTGTGTGAAAGACCCGTTTTTAACTGATCACTCTAGGTTTCACTTTCAAAAGCCTCATTACTAAATGCTGTCAAGTTTATAGAATGGTGTTTTGAGGCAGTGACATTTACTGAATGAATGGAATTCTTAGTTTATGGTAAGGGAAAAGCCCAGAATTCAAGCTGATTTTGATGATTTTCTTCAACGAGCGTGATTTTAAGCATATTTAGTTATTTGATTACAGATATAATGTAATTGTGGTGGCAAATTACTTTAAGGGTGCAGAATGAGAGATATGATCTGCATACTGCAGCTAGAAAATTGGCAAAAGAGGACAAAAACTGAGAAATTCAACCCATGCAGACCTCTGCTAAACTCATGCAGTTGAGTTTGAATTGAGTATTTTCTTCCTTTACTGGTCTGAAGTGTGTTCTGTGCGGCGGCTCTAACCAGCAGTGTGTATTTCAGGCTGCTATCTGAGATTCTGAAAGAGACGAGCGAGGACATCGAGGAGATTGAGTACTTAACTGACGGCTCCTGGCGACCCATCAGAGATGAGAAGGAGAGGGACAGGGAAAGAGAACGCAGCAAC
The DNA here is from genome assembly GCA_039737535.1 of Lagodon rhomboides. Taxonomy (NCBI): domain Eukaryota; kingdom Metazoa; phylum Chordata; class Actinopteri; order Spariformes; family Sparidae; genus Lagodon; species Lagodon rhomboides. The sequence continues at coordinate 11,590,386 of CM077789.1, read as the reverse complement.
ACACCAGAGTATCCTGTTGTTGATATATGTAAGTTTCACTTCAACCTTTTTTTTTTTTATTTTCTGTGCATTAGTTTCTTATTTCTCATATTATCTTTGTTCTCTTCTTCAGTACTATTTGATCTTATAAAAGTAGAAAATAAGAAAATACATTTAAATCTTACATTTGGCACTGTGCAGTGCAGGAAGATGCCTCGCAAGTTTCAGTGTTTTGCACAATGACAATAAAGACTTGAAACTGTATTAAATTTTGAAATGGCCTTCGTGTCTGCAGGCATTCCTGAAGCAAACGGTCATTCGCCGGCCCACAGCAGCACCAGTCTGACAGGCAAATCTGGAAGCAGCTCCTCCGGGATGGCAGGAGTCACAGGAGGAGCCGCTGTGGCACCGGGCGGAGGTGCAGTGGTAGATCTGACTCTTGACTCCTCCTCTGAGGAGGAAGGGGGCGGGGCAGGAGGAGACAGTGAGGACACAGAGGACAGCGCCGACAGTCCTGCCCCGAAGAGGGGCCGATACAACTACGACAAGGACCTGGTCACTGCCTACTGACCCCGCAGCTCTGTCCCCTCATAGACTGACACACACACAGAGACAGAGAGGCAGGGGGCTAAAAAAACTTGAGGACAGGAACACGGTAATCCACTAGATGCAACAACCCTCCCTTATGCCCAGACGTCAGAGCCTTTCAGCAGCTCTGGTTTCTATCAAGACAAAACAAACACACACTCAAACATGCACTGTCAATGAATCTGCAATCTAGAGTGATTAGGATTCCTCTTTGTACTGTACACCACTGGAAGCAACTCTAACTCTTTTTGGCCAACCGTCACCTTGCAGTGAATATCTGTACCGTCCTGCTTCTACTAAAGAGACTGAATGGATCGAGCACCCCAGCACCACCGCCCCCCCACCCCCACCCCTTCCTCCTCCTCCTCCTCCTCCTCCTCTCTCTCTCCAGACTATTCCCTCTCTACCACCACCACATCTCTTTGTATTTGACTTGGAATTACAGGCTCTTTTAGCCATGGGCGTTCAGTGTTTGCATCTCTGATTTTGTCTCTTTTGTGACGAACAGGTTGAAAATGGAGGCTCCTCAGTAGTTTTTGGTAAAAGGTCAAAAACAACTAATGGGAAAGAGCTTGAATCATTCAAGGGAAGGACAAGGCAGAGATATCTGGAGAGTGATGCAAATTTAAACCTCTCCCATTGTGTTACTATTTCTTTGTTCAGAGAATGAATTCAAAGCTTGAAAGGGTTTTTTCAGGAATTTATCCTTTTAATTATGAAAGGGCAGAACACAATACTGGCCTCAATGTGTGATGCTTTCAATTTTTATTTTGTCCTTTAGATAAAGAGAACCTACCTCAGTCATCAAAACTTAGCAGACTGACCAGAGACTAGCTTAGAAAGAAGCTGAGGACAGAAGAATTGATGAGTCTTTCTGAAGCCAATTTTACACTGGAGATTTCTTTTCCTACATATATATCTTTTGTTTATTATTTTAATTCCATCGTTCCATGCAGCTCTGTTCGCTCTGCAGCAACGAAATCTTTGTCGAAGGGCGAGTTAGTTTGTGGACAACACAGCTAGCTGTAGGTGTCAGGGATGCACAAAAGTTATGGGTGGAAGTGTGCCACTCTGTTAAACATTACTGCAGTTATCTCGCTGTAACAGGATCTTTTTAGGGGCGATTGTATGTGGAAGTAACTCATCAAACAGACTGTACGGCAGCTGTGCCAAAGCAGATGGATTTTTAAGAATTCACTGACAGGAAGCGGTTATGAGATTTTGGTGCCTTTTTGTTTGTCGAGTGGTGAAGATTCGAGGCCTGTTGTTTTAAGGCTAGCTGAGCTGGCCAGCAGAGAGACCCCAGTCTGAGAGAAGGTGTTTTATTTCATTTAGGGTTCCTCCTTAGATGTTTTTCCAGATGGAGAAATGGACAGAGAAGCAGAGGCAAATCTGTGGTAAAGGATCATTATGGAATAGAAGTGCTGTCATCCTTTTTTCCCACATTTGGAAGTATCATATTTATTTAATTGCTTCAAATTCTCTTAACAGTTGTTTGTAATACGTCTGCATAATATTTGCTGTAGTTCTGTACAGATGGGAGATAGTAGTTGCAGAAATCAGGACACCTCTGCTTTGGTTTGAGATATAATTGGTCTGGGCTCATGGCTGTGCTGTTGAACACTCCCTTTTCTTTTCCTCTGAATGAATCCACCCCGGGTCAGAGCAGCATTCAGAGTGCTTTGCTGCGGCGGGTTCAACATGTCTGACACAACGAAACTTAATGAAGTGTCAATAAGTGCAACCCCACCAAGCTTAAAGTCATTGATTGGATTACAAATGGTCCTGTCTGGAACAAGTGGAGCTGCTCCAACCAACAGTCCCCCTCGGCCTCCTTTCAATGTAGATAAGGTCACATCTATTTGCTGGAATAGGATTGGACTTTAATTGCTACATGCTGTAGGCTCACAACTAATATTCCTCTGCACCTGCACTAGTATTGTCAGTATGTGATGGCTGCTCCTCAGATCAGGATCCTCGGTCGTCAGCATTTGCTTGAAGATGAGAAAAGGTTGTTGCTGTGTTGCTAGAGCTGTTTGCACTTTCGTCTGATACATCATCCCACGTTTAAGGCTTATTTATTTTAAAGCCATCATGTAGTGAGTATTAATCAAGCATCCTTGACCGTTGGGATCAGTTTTCCTCACCCTCATCTCATGTATGGGTATCAGAAAATGTGAAACCAGAAAAGCGGCGGTCCTTCTCGACTGTGAGACGCTTGGAAGGAGAGAATGAAGTAGTGACTCAGATTAGTTCTGCATTGCGTATTTCCCTCTCTCATCATCCCTTTTTGTTGCAGTTTGATCGGCACGGAATCTAGTTTTCTTTTACCTCGCTCAAATGGACACAGAGACAACATTTACATATTGATCCCGGAACTCACTGTTGCAAGTGCATCCTGATACGGTTAATGATTGGAAGAAGTAGGTCGAGTCAAATCTGGTCTTCCATTTTTCTCTCTTCTTTTGACAATTTGACGTGACAAAATCAATATACTGGTGGAAAAAAATGTTTGGTAATCTACACGAAATTGATGGCACTTTTGCCTGTAATACATCAGAGTATGTCCCTGAAACGGATCATCTGTATAAGATGTTTTTGAAGCAAAAATAATGTAAAGAACTCTAAAACCTGTCTTGAACTAGGCAATTTGTATTTCTATGTAACTGCTCTACATGTAAAAAAAAATGACTTTGTTCATTTGTTGATAGGTATAGAAGGTCATTATTTGAACGGATCTCCTGAACTTCTCTTTGCCTTATGGTTAAAGATGAGAGGCGGTGCGGGTTGCTTCTGTGGAACTGAGCCAGATTAAGTTTGCAGGTTGTTTGGGAGCAGGAGAGAGCTGAGGGTCTGGTCTTTTTGTAGTGGCATCTCTTCTTCTTATAATAATGCATAAGGTAGCATGGGCAGAGGCTTACAATCCATGATGTAAATGTTTCGTTTGTTGTGTTTTTTTATATGTTCATATTAAAAGACAATAAAATTTAAATAATATTTTATTAAGCCTTGAATCGCCTCCAGTTGTTCCTATAGGCAAACAGACAATAAGAAGCTGTTGGGGGGGAAGCAGCAACACCTGAAGCTGATGCCACAGAGGACTGGGAGGACTGGTTAAGGTGGAGATTTGTCATGTCCTGTACCAAATTCTCAGATCTGGGGACACATTTGATGCCTGTTGAGGATGAAACTGTAAAATTTAAAATGATCGTATTCTAACAGCTGTTATTGACGTGTGGAATTAATTAAAATCAGTTCTTAAAAAAAAAAGCATGTCTGCCATTGTTTTATTTTAAAAGGCGTCTGTGTGTGTTCAGCCAAACAGAATCCACAAGGACAAATGCATCTCATCGTACTTCTGATGTCTACAGTTGCTGCTAAAACTGTAGGATCAAGTGAGGTGAATGAGTCAGTCTTGTAGAAATGTAGTCTTCTCTTACATTTAAGTAGTTGAAGGGGCATTCATATCAGAGAGGAAACTGTAGAAAGGTGACAGGAAATAAAGACAGATGAGTAACGTGCATAACATTCCTTGGCTGAAGTTAAAACAGGTTTGCTGTGACTACTACTTGATCAGCACCTTGGAAACAGAAACCAAGTCCACTTTGCACCAAAGTGGATTCTATTTTTTATTGGGTAGCATTTGTGTACAGCAAACCTCATTCAAATATCTTAAAACAGTAAGACACACAGCCACTGTGGTTTCTATTTATTTATAAAGCCCTTAATGGCATCACGCCATCATATATCACATCCTTATTAAACTGATACCATAGTTATTATTTGACCCATTCAAGTGACTGGATAATGCTCAACATTGAAAATGTATTTGTTTCTGTTTTGTTTTTTCTTTCTTGTCAGTCATTTTTCAGTGTTCAGTGTTATTCTGTTTTGTGTTCAATGATTCTTCAAGGTTTTAACAAAGATTGAATGATATATATGATATTTTAACAGTTTCCCAAACGCCAAAATACTCATTTTGCCTGTAGATCTTAAGCATAGATGTTCTTTGTTTTTTTGCTTCCTCTTTCTACTTGTTGTTATTTCATATGATGCACCATATCTGCACATGTTGGGTGATTCCACCAATTATACTCATCAAAGTGTGTGCAGGTCTTGCAGAGTACTACTGCATTTGTGAACAAGTAGTATAAAGCCTTTGTGGCCTCATGTAATCTGATCAATTGCCTCCAGTGATGCCACTCAGTGACTAAATTGCATTGTAGGTAATCTAGAGGCCAGGTATTGAAAAGCCTTTCCCTGCTGCACTCGGACCAGCTACAAGCGTCTGTACAACACACTGGTACGATCCTGGCTCATTCCAAAGCAGAATAACCCCAATTTAGGTTAACCCTGGCTTAGCAATGTGTGTGTGTGTGTGTGTGTGTGTGTGTGTGTGTGTGTGTGTGTGGAAAGGTGCTATATTACCCTGAGTAAACTCTTAGCCTATGGGTAGTGAGAAGTGAGCTAGTTTATTATAAACACTTGTGGTTTTTCTACTGTGACATGTCAAAATGTCCTCTGTGAAAAGAGCAATAACCTAATAACAACACACAGCATACAGCGTGTACCCTCTTGTCTCTTTTAGTTTAATCTTTTCTATTTAACCTTTATTATACCAGTAATATTCCCATTCATAGTCAAAACAGGAGGAAGTTTGTTTGTGTGATGTGCCAGACAGTGAAGGACATATGAGGAAGCTCAGTTTAGGTACTATACGTCACAGACTTTTGGATATTCTGAGAATGTGTGTAGGTTTTGTGTGATGTTTGCATTGTGTTGAGAATCCTAACTGAATGTCAGCAGCAAAGAGAAGGAACTCAGACAAACAAAGTCAAGCAGTAAAACACTACAGGGGCGTGTTTGGTTAAAGAAACTTCTTGCATTCATCGCATTGCTTGTGTGTGCACTGCGAGGAAGGAAAGTGCTAGTGATAAAGATGACACATGATATATGCCATGATAATAGTGCCATCATCATTATATGGATGGAGTGATGTGTAGATGAGTGCAATATTTATCAGGATTTGTTTATAGGATTACAAAATAAAATGATTTTCTGTAACAAAAAGCTTCATGTAGTAGCTGTTCTGTGGCTCTCAGGCACATTACATGATTTCCCAGCACTTCTCAGGGACCTGTTGTTTATTCTTGGCCATGGAGACGGAATATTCCCACCACAAGCTCCATTTGCAGCTGTTCTGAAGATGGAAATGGAATATTTACATAACTGAAACATTGATGAATTTGTTGCTGGTTGAAAATAAATCATCACTTGAGGCTGGAGAGCCAAAACACACCAAACAAAATGCAGAGATACAATAACAAATGTTTTCCCCTGAACTTGTGTGTTTTTGTAACATTTTTTAAACTAAAAATATACTGGATTTATTTTTGATAATACAACCTCCAAATATGATCTACTGTATTATCGTCAGTTCCCTCTTCTGACCACTGGGTGGCAGTAATGTACTTCGCAGCTTGTTTACTAACAGCCATTAAACACATAAGAAAGCGGCAGTGGGGGGTGGATAAGATATGGTTAAACCGGGCTTTTACCTCATTAAAATCGGCATACCGGAGGTGTTATCACAGACTGCAGATGTCGTACATCTCCCATGAGATTTTTTTCTGCATCTCTCGCATCAACTTGTCAGACGGCCTCACTCAGTCTCGCGCTATTTATCAGGGGCTCTCCCTGTGGGTGTCACACAGGTCTGATGCTGCAGCTGCTCCTTCCTGTATTGAAGCACCAACAGCCAGAGCCAAAGCCCTTTTTGCTTCAGAGCCCCACACCCCGAGCCGAAACACCGGAGGAATCTGTTGCAGCGGGGGCGAAGCGAGCCGAGTCGGTGTCCCGGTGTTAGCTGCCGTTTCTGGCCGTTGTGTGGCGCGAGCTGAGAGGCGAGGTGGCTGCACGTTAGGACCGAGAGACGCAGGGCACGATTTTTCCTGGAGCTGGTGCTAGCTAGTAGCAGCTAGGCGGCTAGTGGCTAGTAGCAGCAGGTAGATAACCTAGAAGCAGCGGAAAAATCGAAATGTGTTGACGCTATAGATGCACCGGAAAACGACCTGACTTGTAAAGACCACCTCGGCATGACATTATTTACCGAAATATCTGACTGACATGCTTCCGAAAGCATACTAACTTTGCTAACGTTAGCTAACCAAGTTTACTAGCCATCCAGAGCTGATCCTGTTGCTTTTTCAGAGTTTCGAACAACTCAAAGGCTAGATTAGCAGCTTCTCAGCTCACTGCAGGTTTGTTATTATTTCAGAAAGTCGTTTAGGGTAGTAACTGACATGGCTCCCAAAAGAAGACCCGTTCCCTTGAACATTAAGCCCATTGGGGAAGGACAGGCCACCTCCAACACTATTGATGCTGCATCTGAGTGAGTAGCCCTACTATGGGTTAAAATGAATTGTACCTATGTTAAAGAGGGACTGTCTCTAATTGTTTGTATGTGTAGGCTATCTTTACAAACAGTGTTTAATACTACTCTCATTTGGCCACAATTAAAGCCCTCCTCCAGTCAAAAATGTGATTTTCTTCTTGTTCACACAGTGAACTTGACTGTGTAGGATGATGTATGTGCAGAATTTGACAGTAGAAAGCTGTTTTAACAATATTTTCCTAAAGTATACATTTTCTCTGTGACCATTGAATGTCTGATTTTAAGAGGCGGGCTTACGAGCATGATTTGTGACATCACAAAACGTTTAGAAGCCAGTCCTGGTCCGAGTGTGATGTGGCGAGAAATAGGAGACATATTGTGTCCAGCACTATAACTTGTGAAATGAAAGATTTCTAATATATGAGTTTGTTTTTTTTTTTAATGTGGGGATGAAATTTGCTTGTGAAATGTTCTCGTATAATAATTTCTCCCTCCGCACCTGTATTAAACCCTGCTGTTTCCTCCTCACAGAGCCAACCTCGAGGCCTTACAAAAGAAACTCGGTGAGCTGGACCTTGACGAACAACAGAGGAAAAGACTGGAAGCCTTCCTCACCCAGAAAGCTCAGGTTGGGGAGCTGAAGGATGAGGATTTTGACCCCATATGCGAATTGGGTGCAGGAAATGGAGGAGTGGTCAACAAGGTCCGCCACAAACCCTCGGGTTTGGTGATGGCTCGAAAGGTGAGAGTGGATATTTATTGTATTTCCTTGTAGTGTTACAGTTGGATGGAGCTGAATGCAAACACACCTCTAGGAATTCAAGCGCAGTTTAGATTTTATCACAGCACCTTAGCTCCTGTGTTGGTTTGGTTTGCTGCGCTCACTTCTGCATGAAGCCACATTGACATGCTGTGCGAAGAAAAGCATGCCACGCTCGTATCAATAACAAGCTTAAGCCATGATCTTTCCCATCTATTCTTGGGCAAGATGTGAATAAATCAGCCCAGCCGATTACCAGGGTCGATATTCAGCATTTTCCCGATTATCAGTATCAGTGATTTTTGTCTGATTTCAGGTAAAAGTAAATAAATTCAAAAGTGTGCTTTTTTTAAAAAAACAAATACAGTGTTATTTCTCTGTTTGTGTCCTCACGCAATGTCCTGCCCACAACACCTCCTGATAGGTTACACATCACAAGTGGCAGCCTGTCGACACTAAACAATTTGAATCTGAAAGTAACTAGTAAATAAGGTTTTCAAATAACTGTAGAGGAGTGGAAGTATAAATTGGCAAAAAAAATGGAAATACTCAATTTAGGTACTTCAAAATTGAGTGAATTGTACTTAAGTATAATCTAGCACTGGTTATTCTAAATTTGTATTTTTACTGCAGATGTATATTTTTTCCAGATATAGGTTATCTATCTCCTCGATTACCAGTAACCGATACCTCTGTGTGCCCTGAATAAAACCCCATTGTAAGTAAAGTAAGAAGTCAACTAAGAACATTTGTAAATGTTTGAGGTAATCTACCAACAGTGCCTCAATCCCGTGTTTAGTCTGTGGGACAGCGTCACAAATAATTTACCTAAAGGGAGCTTTATCACAATATTTGCCCTATGTTATGTGTTTGTTTTAAAAAGAATAAAATAAATCTCTCAAATATAGATATGTGCATCTGCCTCAAAAATACTGATTGGGCAGTTAAAGCAATCCTGTCTATGGTTGTATACTTAAAGTGAGCTGGTTTGTCTACTTTCTCCTCGTTTTGATGATAACACAGGGTGCACAGTGCAGTAGAGTTCTTGGAGGAGGAAGGAAGTTCTCAGGAAGTTCTTGGATCTCCCAACAGACACAGCAGCAGCAGCTCAGACAAGCATAAGCTTGTATGCTAGATGTCAAGTGGCTTAGTGTGTGTTGACGCTGCAGTTGAATTTCCAGTAAAAATTTTTACAAATGATGACAAACGATTTGGAAGCTTGTTGTTGTTCTAAGACATTCTGTGTGTGTGTAGTCTCACCTGGTGTGTGTCCTCGATTGGAGCCATTTCAAATGAGTAATCGAGAAAATATTATGTGCTGTGATTGCTAACAGAACACACAGATGAGCTGGATGGTATGATAGTAATGCCAACCACCGCCTCTGAAATGTGTTATCCCGAGATGTTAGGGGGTCAGTGTGTGAATGATGTAACTACGTCTCTTGCGTTTGTCAGAACAGCAGTTTATGGTCTCATTCTCTCCCCCTTCAGTTGATCCACCTTGAAATCAAGCCTGCCATCAGAAACCAGATTATCAGAGAGCTGCAGGTGCTGCATGAATGCAACTCCCCCTACATTGTGGGCTTCTATGGGGCCTTTTACAGCGATGGGGAGATCAGCATCTGTATGGAGCACATGGTGAGAGACAAAGACTGTTTGGAGGGCCTACCACCAACGGACACAGCATGATGTGTTTGGACACAACTACACACTGTCTTATATTTTTAAAACGGAGTGTCAGGTTTTGATAGTGCGACTTGTCTCTACAGGATGGTGGATCCTTGGACCAGGTCCTGAAGGAAGCTGGACGAATCCCAGAAGAAATCCTGGGAAAAGTTAGCATAGCTGTAAGTTGTTCACTGATTCTGTTACGTGCACAAATGTAGTTCAGAAGACAGCTCACACAGATGCTTAAATTAATTATAGGTTGTATTTCGCAGTGGTATGAAGATTCTAAGAAGCTTGTTAGAATACATGTGCACTGCTGATTGTGGGTGTGTGATGTTGCTTAACTAGATACCATGTATGAGTCACAAACAGTAGAGCCAACTGCACATAACTCAACTTAAACTCTTGCAACAAGTGTTTTGAAGTGATACCTACACAGCGAAAGCTTACTTTTCATGCATCTGTTTTGACTCTTGTCTGAGATTTGGCCCTTTTTTTGTATTTTTGTGTGTCCTGCTACATGTTTTCCTCTCTTGTTCACAGGTATTGAGGGGATTGGCCTACCTGCGGGAGAAGCACCAGATCATGCACAGAGGTGAGGGTGGTGTTGCAATAAACTGTGTTACTCACAGAATCCCGTCTGCAACATCTTCAGATCACTGCAGCACAACAGATACCCGGTGTCTAGTTTACAAAATCAAATGATGGTTGATTGACTAACAGCATTGTTGGGCTTAGAATGATAATGATGATCAGGGGGTGTATGTTTACACAAAGGTGTGGAGGGTAGTGCTGTACACATACCTCTTCTAGTAGCACTATTAATTTGCACATCACAGACTGCAGTGTTGATCACAGTCACTTCTTCGGTTATTTTTACCTTACTGCAGCAGTTAGCAAGTAATATGGAAGGATGAAATTATATTGGCATGTTTTTAATTGCTAGTTCTTATTTGTTATGGGACATAAATGGTTTCTTGACCACAAGGTAGTTGTAGTAGTATTAGAAAGAGATCTATGTTGTTTTTCTGGGAATAGTCATAGAATGTAAATAAACCCCATATGAGAATCCTATAAGGGAAACTCAGTCATCAAACAGTCATCTCCATTTAGAAATAATTCAATGTAGATGTTTTGTTATGGACGTCTATTGCGGGTAATGTAATGATTCCCATCCGTGCAGTATGATCTGTGGCTTAACTCTGCTGATGCTTGTGAGGCAACAAGCAGAGATTCAGACCATGCAAGTCGTCAACAGTCAAAACATCACATAAAAAAAAAAAGCAAAATGATCCTTTAATTTTCCACTAACATTATCGTTGCTGCACTGAAACACACTAACAAAAAGCATGTAGGTATGATCGCTATTTCCAAATGTCTATGAACTTTGTTGTCCTTGAAACCACTTTAAATGCAGCCACATAAACAAGGCTGGCTCCAGTCGTCCCTTTTCATATTCAAATTTGTATTAATTGTGTTCATGCTTTTTCCTCCACATCAACCATCCTAAGAGCTTTAGCACGCTCACCACAAGGCAAGCTATTATTTGGGAATAACAAAAATTCCTGATCATAGAAATTTGTAGCATGAATGAAAAAAAGGCTTTGTAAAAACTATTATCTTTACATTGAAACCAAATTACAAGTCACACCATAGCAGAGTGCAAGGCAGACAAGTTTTCCGCAGCACACCAGGGACGAACCATGTTCGTGTTGTTAGGAAATGTACTGGTAAAGGTAGCAGCCAGACCCGCATAGTGGAAAGGAGTCTTAACATTGCTACAGGGTCGGTGGTACTCGAGGACGGTTGTCTGTGAGCTCAGGCGGTAATTGCAGCCTCTCAGATGTGATTATACAGCAGCCGCGCCTTGTTGACCCCTCCCTCTGTCTCTCCCTCCGTCTTTCTCCCGCTCTTTCATGCTACCTCTTTCTCAGTCGCTCCTCACGTGTCGTGGGAGGGGGTCACACACACACCACAGAGGACAGATTGCAGGGCTCGGTCTTAGCCCATTATTTCGCAGGATGTTGCTCAGTGATGAGCGGGAAATGCGGAGGACAGCGCGTGTTTATAACAGGGGCTCAGTCTGAGTTGTAGCTATTTTCTACCTCGCTCGATGAATGCGGCACCGCAGACAAAGCACACCACCTATGGCTGTCACGGCAGGCTGTAGTCCTGGCCTAAGTATTTGTCTCTATAGCCATTCTATGTTGCAAGATTTTTTTTTTTTACCTATATCAACCATGTGTCAGAAAGGTTGTGTTATTAGGTAAATGCGTAGTTTTTGATGTCCCCAGAGGGAAATTTGTTGTCAAAGCCTGCACATGTTAGTATCTCACATGAAAAACACAAATACAAGCAGTCAATGTATTGGGCATGGTCATATAGACACGTGTACATACCTGTGACTACTACTACCTTACTCATACTCGCATAAACAAGCACACACGATACTAACACACCACTGAGTGAGTTTACATGCTCCAAAAGCTCCATTTTTTTTGTCCTTTTTCTGAAAAAGCTAATTAAAATCAATATTCCCTTAATATTTCCATTTACCTGACGTACATTGATGCACAGTCACATGTTGTTTGTCCATCAAAATACAGAACAGCTGAAGTTTTCCACTGGTAGCGAACTTGTCTGACCCTGCAAACACATTTTCCCTCTTTCATTCCTTCGACCAACGTCTTGAAAAGATCAGCATTGTGACATTTGTGCATGTCCAAAAGTCTGTCAATGTCCAAGTCTTTCATGATGTTTGAAAGTAGTTGTGTTTCTTCTTACGGCCAGAAATGTTGCCCTTTCCTTTAGTCAATGCATCTTTTCATCAGCCTTGCAAATTGTTGGCTCGTTGGTTTGTGTATAAGGCATCTGTGAGAACCTGTGTTAAAAACCCCATTTAAGTCTCATATTCTGAATGTTCTTACATGTCCACAGAATGCTCCTAATACCTGTAAATAACAGCATATCCCACATGTCTTAGTTGGAAAATGCTACATAAAAAAAAAAAGAAATGGAGTATGCTATTTACATAACCGTTAAAAAATTCAGAATGTTGTCATATTCTGAATAATAAACTGGTGTGCATGTAAACGTATTCAGTAGACTAAACAAACAGAGAAAGACCACGTGTCTTTCTCTGTTTGTTTAGTCACGATTTCCTGATGTCTGCAGAAATTGTCAGTATCAAAAGTGAGGTGTTGATTATGAAGACTCACTGGAAACATAATTCACATTTGCTTTGTATCTGCCACATAGATGTCAAGCCCTCCAACATCCTGGTCAACTCTCGCGGGGAGATCAAGCTGTGCGACTTTGGTGTGAGCGGCCAGCTCATAGATTCCATGGCCAACTCCTTTGTTGGAACGCGCTCCTACATGTCGGTGAGTCAGCTCTGCACGCCTGCGCCCCCACCCCTTTTTCTCTGGCCCTATCCCCACTTTCCTTCTCCTCTTTTCTCACATTGCTCTTGTTCACATGGCCCCGCCCTCTGCCTTGCCTTCCTCTGGCCCTCCCTCACTCCCCTGCCAAGAGCCGAGGGCTGTGCCCAGGAAAGGGCTCTTTGGCAAAGAGCGAAGCAACTGTGCTCGCTCTTTCTCGTCCTTCTTTCCCCTCACTCTTAGACACCTTGTGAGGTGCTGTGCCGAAAACTGCTTGCCTGTCCCATCCTATTCCCATCTCTTACCCACAAAGCACCAGTGGTGTAGAGACACTTGCCCCTTTATCATAATTCCCAACACACACACCTGTCCTTGCTCACCCTTCTAGCTAAAAACAGTCCAAAGCTACTCTGCTGCCAAACCCTCCCATCCTCTGTCCTCTTGCCCTCACCACACCCTAACTCTCTTTGCCATAACGCCCCCCTCCTCCGCTTCCTGCGCCTTCCCCACCCAACCCTCTGCCCAACCCTCTCTCCTGCCTGGCATCTTGGCTCTACCTGCCTCCCTCTGACGTAGATCGTGTGTTTCTCAACAGCCGGAGAGACTGCAGGGCACTCACTACTCGGTTCAGTCTGACGTGTGGAGCATGGGTCTGTCCCTGGTGGAGCTGGCGATTGGCCGCTACCCCATCCCCCCACCAGACGCCAAAGAGCTGGAAGGCATCTTCGGACGGGCTGTTATGGACGGGGCCGAAGGGGAGCCTCACACCAACACGCAGAGACCCAGACCACCAGGCAGGCCCGTTAGCGGTAAGAAACACAAAAACATTTAAAAACGCATACATGTAGATTTTTACAGACCTGGCAGTGACGGCATTTCATGTTTTCAAGGTAAAAGCCTTGAATTAATGCCTGCTTAAGATGTGATTTGATTTGTTCTGTTGGGGAAAAAGAAGTTCTCATTCTGTCCATGATATGCACCTTCTCCACAGGACATGGAATGGACAGTCGACCTGCCATGGCCATCTTTGAACTTCTGGACTACATTGTCAATGAGGTCTGAGAAAACACAACGTATTTTCTTTGACACAAAACACATTTGTATCTCTGTGCACACAGTGTATGTTTGTATAATATATTCCACTTCTGATCTTTTTGTTCTTTGTTCGTCCTCAGCCGCCCCCTAAACTGCCACTTGGGGTCTTCACCAATGACTTCCAGGACTTTGTGACAAAATGGTGAGCAGCAGTTTTTAAGATTGAGCTACCAAAGAACAGCCCAATGCTCTTATCTGTTTTTATGCAAAAATTAATCATGGGCTGTAGATAATACTGAGAGCTTAAAGTTCTACACTTTCTGCCCTGTAGACATCAGTTGGTTTTGACTGAAATAACAAGAATAAATAAGAATAATAAAGATTACAGCCTTATTTATATAACACTTTCTACAAAAACAAAGTTAGTTATAAGTTCTTTACAGGAGAAAATAAAATGGTAGAAAATTAATTTTAAAAAAACTACTAAAACAGTATTAAGGTTATAAAACATTAAGCAAAAGGAGTAAAATTGTAAAAATATATTTTTTTAGAATGTAAAAATTGAAAAGAAAATGGTAATAATACAAGATTTAGGTTATACTTGAAATAAAATCCAATATTATCATTTATTAAAAAATGCATGTCAGTAACCTTTTTGGTGTCATTTGTGTCTGCAGTTTGATCAAAAACCCTGCTGAGAGAGCGGATCTGAAGATGCTGATGGTGGGTGCTTGAGCTTGTTTTCACTCACCTGATAGTTCGATTGCATTATTGATTGTGAAGTTATGACGCTAACAGTACAAACAATGATTTCCTTGTGAATTTTTTTTTTTTCAGAGCCACACTTTCATCAAGCGATCAGAAGTAGAGGAAGTGGACTTTGCCGGCTGGTTGTGCAAAACCATGGGCCTCAACCAGCCCAGTACTCCCACCCGCGGCACTGAGTGAACAGTCCCCCTCCCCAAACTGCCCTGGCATACCTCTGGGTCTTGCTTGCATACACATAAAGATTCTGCACTTACACATACACAAGCCATCACACACATTGGCACTTTTTTCATCTAGCTCTTGGGTAAACTTAAAAAAAAAACATTTCGGCCTCCCCGTTCATTTATTTCTTCACCAGCAGCAGGGCCAGCAGTTGAGTCGTTGTACTGTAAGGCCACAGCTCCACCATGCCAGTGTCAAGAGTAGCCACAACCTCACTTTTCCACAATGCTACAGAGGATGTAAAAGCACTGAAGGGCTGCCAGTGTGTCAGCTGAAATTGCATTGATTGACAAACTTTTTTGTATTGTTGAATATTCTGTATTAATCTTTTCTATGGCAACGGTTAATGGCTTGTTGGACTGTATTTTAATAGATTACCTGCTGTAGAGATTTCCAAACTGAGAGAAATCCAAACATATGATCTACTTGCAAATTTTAAATTGATTTTATTGAAGGTGAATGCAGGTATTTCTTTGATTTATTCCCAAAACAATTCCCTTGTGAAACATATCTGTGCTAAAACCTTATCTGCAGACACCTTGCAATTACCTCCAATATAATAATCAAATTTGTGAGTAGACAGTGCAGGACAAATGGTCATGTATGGAGTATTTTTTTTTTTTTTTTGGGTAAATGAGCGATGACTCTCAAGATCACTTTGTGAATAATGTCACAAACCAAAGAGGGTACTCATGACTACTAAAGTTTCTCAATGCCTAATCAGTTTTATTTTTTATTGTATGCACATTCATGCAAAAGTGTATCAATGTACTCTGAATGTTTTGATTTATTTCATTCAGCGATCTACACTCCGATTGTGCTGGCATTGTTTCCTCAGCATACATTTCCAATCACACTCCACGCTGTCTCTCTCACACGAAAGGAGGCATATGCTGTGGAGGCCTGATATATGCCAGAATGTCTTTACTGACATTGAGAAAACTGATCAAATTGTATTCATGGGATGATATAGCATGGTTTATTATCTTTCTAATACTGTATGTGTATTTTATTTCCCAAGATCATGATGGGGGTGATTAGCTGGTGTTTTTATCAAAATGCCTGAATCTCTGCGATGTCCTTATGAAATTTCAATCACGTTGACTAATTTGACTTTTTTTTTCTCTCTTCGATGTTGGTCCGTACCTTCCCCTGAAGTGTATTTGGTTATGTTTTCACTGTACTGCTACGTGTAGCGCTCCAAGCTTTCTCTTGGGACACAACCGGCCTAGAGGTGTGCTTTTGGAAAATACTTGGGTTGAAAAACAATTTGAAAACATTTTCCCTTTTGATTTAATCCAATTAATTGTGGTAAAAGTATGAAATCGTACAAAGGGTTTGACTGAACATTTTTAACCCAGGTCAGTGTTGGTCACATGGTGGTGGTGGTGTTACTTGCTAGCCTGCCGTCTTGCTAGAGCTCTTGTATTCTCTCTGCTTATGGCTGCCCTTTCTTATTCCCCTCAAAATGTGCATTTGTTTGGAGCAAAATGAATGCATTGTCACTTGTATGTGTACAAAGCTATATACAAAAATTACAGGAGTACTATTTTGCAGTCTTAATATACAAATTTTTGATTTATGTAAAAGACAAGGGAGAAGAGTCATTTTATTATAATATAAAAATGTGTTGGATATGGTTATAATGTATAAAAAAGATTAAAATAAAACTTATTTGTGAATGTACTGTATTTTTCCAGACATTTTTGGCTGCCAGTGATATCCACCATGTCCTTTTCTGACTCTCTGGAAAAGCATATTTACCAGAAATTGTGCCACACTAGTAAACTTATTTATCTCCTTTCAACAAAACAACATTAACTGTATCCACAACCAGAATAAATATAAATATATATATATATATAAATATATATATATATATATATATATATATATATATATATATATATATATATATACATTACATTACATACATTTATAAACATATGCTACATTGATATGTTTAGCCAGTTTGTTGATTAACCTTTCAGAAATCTTGTGGTTGTGGTCAAGGGCATAGCCACCAGAGCGAACACTTAGCTCATGTCCTAGGTATTTTTCCTCCCGGAGTACCTGGTGGGTATGATTTCAATGATTCCAGTACTTTTTGAGTCATTTAAATTGGTTACTTTTGGACCAATGCAATAAAATGGAAACACAAAGTATTTCCCCACCACAACTTTGTTTTCTAAGTGCGTAGAAGGCTTTAACAGCATTTAGACCATGAAGGCAAATCAAACAAATTACTCTCTATAAATTATGACTAGACAATTTACAGAATAAATGAAATATGAGTCGTCCATATAATTAGAACATCTAGATACCTTATTTTTGGGCAGATTTATCAATATTCAGACTTAGTTTCATACATAACCTAGATGATTTTCCCAACTTGCCTTCAAATTCTTATATCATAGATACTGATGTACTCTTCTCTGATTGGCTGACAGGTGTTGGTGCTGCCCATAGCAACAAAACCAGTTAAGCTAACTGTAAACTAACTTATAAAAAACTGACTTCACAGAGTTTGGGAGATGGATGACTGCATGAATGCAGACTATTTCCTAGTGTTAATTGGTAAGTTGTCTTTTAATATGTATATTCATTTCGTTATATATTTAAAGATGTTTTGGTTTTTATCGTTTTTGTTTGTTTGTTTGTTTGTTTGTTTTACTTTAGCGCAATCTCCTTTCAGCGTCGAGCAGCAAAATTAGCTAGAAACTTTGGCTAACGTTAGCTTAGCGACTAAATGGCTAACGTTAATGATGGAGTTGCAGAATTATAAGTTTACTGTTTCTCGGTATGATAACCGTCAATTTCCGTCCATTATATGTTGGATAGAAACGGATATATACATTACTAAAAAAAAAATGTAGGACATAGGCTAATATTTTTAAAAGGTTAGAAAAACTTTTAACTAACTTGTTTATCAGACAGTGGGGTGAGAGTGTTTATGCTTCACCAATGAAATAAATCAAATTCAGGGTAACATTGTAGACAGTGATGGAGTGTTTCTAAGTACATTTACCCAAGTACTGTACTGTATTTTGTGGTAATAGTACTTCACAGGAGTATTCCCATTTTCTGCTTCTTTATACTTCAACTCCCCTATATTTTATATAGCACCCAAGAGGAAACCCATGCAAGCACAGGGAGAATATACAAACTCCACGCATACTGTAAAGGCCTGGCCCAGCCGGGATGTAAACCCAGGACCTTCTTGCTGTGAAGCAATATCAGATACTTTAAGACTTTTACTCAAGGGCAATTTGTATGGGTGACTTTCACTTTTACCAAAGTAATATTTTACCACAATGTCTTCACTTTTACTCAAGTATAATTTTAGGGTACTTTTTTACAACACTGATTATAAACTTCTCATAAAATGGGTATTAACTAACTGCAACTTTTTTCCTACTGACCCCAGACCTCCAATGTGCTAACTTTAATTGGTCAGCTTTTGTTTGAAGGTCAAGCTGGAATCTGTTTCCGGGGGATTTTTGTTAACTGCCTTGCTTTTTTTGCGCAGATTTAATCAAAACCATCATTCAGACAGTAATGACAAACACAGATCTGATGTGGGATGTCTGGAGTTGGACAAGACCAGTTTATATTGGACTGAAAGGCGACATTGCCATAAAAATGTCTGACATCATCTCAGACTGCCATGGGCTGAGAGCAACTAATTTTGACTGTGGATAATCAGGGCAAAACTGAATAGTAGGCAACTTGTGTAAATATAATGCATTTAGATGAAAGTGTACATCCTTGCTGTTTTATTTTCACTCAGGCTGCAACTTATCCACCTGCATGCTTTTCACTTAGAGTTGAAAATTATAGCGAGTGATGATACCAAATGCTCAAATACAGCAATTCATGTGTGTCTCTGAAGGTTGAAAGCTGCGACTCCCCTGTGCTTATACGGAGACAGTGCTGAACAGTGCCCTCTAGACTGAGGGTGTGTCACTACCTCTCCCTGCCAAATAGCCCCTTGATTCCCTTGCATGGTTATCTGTGCAGAGACAAGCCCTGCTGCACTGTTGTGGGACATGACTCCTGTAAGACTGGAGCCAAAAGGCAACCATTTACAGGCAGCGACATTGTGAAAAGTACACCCTGTCAAGCGTGTATTAGAAATCTCTGACTTAAAATGCCTTTACAGGTGTGTTGGGACCGTTTATTGTGCAACAGAATCATTGAATACATCTTGTGCTCCATCCCACTCCATGGCACAATGGCTGGCTTGCACTCACTGAGGGGGCGTGTGGGTGGGCGTTTGGAAGTGGCGCAACATCAAGTGCAAAAGCTGTAAATTTACACATGGGAACTTGCCATTCCCCACAGTGGATAAGACGCGTCTCTTACACTTAGTAATATCTTCTATGATGCCTCACCTGTTGGAGCTTGGCAGGTATTATGTAGAGAGACCAGGCAGAGCCAGAAAGTGTATCAAGGGGGTTGCTGGCAGCCCCTACCGTATGTGCTGGAATGTGCCAAGGCTTGCTTTCGGGGTGGGACACCATGACCTCAGGCAATAGGATGGGTGGGTGCGTCTCGACTCACATAGAAAAGGAAAGCAGTATTGAGAGATGAGGCGGGTGAGAATTGACAAGAGTTACAACTCAGTTTCCCTCAAACCAAAACATTTGAGTGTCCGTAGAGAGGAACATTGGCTGGCATTCACTGCCAAACCACAGCGTGGGAAGGCATGGGTTAATGATTTGTGTCATCTCTGATTGAGTTTATGACTTTGACAACTGTCCACTTTGGAGCGCAAAGAAATTTCCACTTTACTTTTTCATTCGCAGAGGGAGGAGGGAGAGGAGACGGAGGGGGAATGCTGTTTCTTTAAGAGAGAGGGAGAGAGAGTGAGTGAGAGAGAGAGAGAGAGAAAGGGAGGGACCTCTTTGCCCTCCAGAAACCAGGAAGGGAATTGAGTTGATCTGCTGCTGCTTGGTTAGCGCATACGGGGCTTTAAGCTGCACAACAGTGAGAGGGAGAGGAGGAGAGGAGAGGGCTGAGCTAACCCACAACAAGCTTCACCACGGCCATCGCAGGTGAGCTAAAAGGCACCCTGCCATCCCCTCGCTGTCCGCCCTGGGCCTGTCGACCAGAGGGGAGCAGGGCAGAGGAGGAGAGGAGAGAGGGAGGAATGAGGGAGGGGGACAGAAAGGAGAGCAGGGTGGGGGGGTTGGCCGGAGAGGAGAGGTGGGTCGCAGCAGTAGTCCCTTGTCAAGGTTCCTCTTTTTTTTAAAAATCTTCCTAAAGTACTTCCTCTGTACTGCTATTTATCTCTGGGGAATCTTGAGATAAAGTTTATAGGATGTGTTCAAGGCATTAACTTTTCAGGCAGGTGGAAGCACTTAGAGGAGGAGGAGGTGGAGGAGGAGGAGGAGGGGGAGGGGGGGCTCTCAAGAGAAGGTGGGGGGTACTGAACGAGGGGAAGGAGGAACCAAAAATAAATTCTATTGGACAAGGTGTAAGCAATAGCAGCAACTTTTCGGGGCAGTCGCAATTGAAATGCTCAGTGCGGGGCAAGTTGTGTGCTGTGTGCGCAGGGCATGTTGTAGTGGCATTAGACTGTTTGGGATAGGAATAAGTCATAATTTAGGTCAGGAGTTTTAAGTGTGTCTGAGATGTCACTTGAGTGTGAGCGGATGAAAGAATCCACCTCTATTGTATGCTTACTGCTCTGACAGTTGGGGCTGAAATGATTTTTTTTTTCATACGAAGCTCGGCCCTGTTTGATGGCTGGTCTGTACTTTAATACCTGGCAGCCTGCTAGCAACATACTGTAGTGTATAATTCAGCCCTGAGTGCTTACGTTAGAGCAGGCTTGGAGATAGAGGGGGTGGTAAGGGCAGAGAGAGCTGGGACTCGTAGTCCACACCAGGGACTGTAGAGCAGGTTGAATTGGGTTTCAGAACTCTATATCCCAGAGTGCCTTGCCCTTGGCCATCCAGGAAAGGGAACAGCCGCCAGCCTATCCCGACGAGGAGGTGTGGTGAGTGAGTAGCTGTCAAGCCAATGAGAGCAGGGGATGCGGAGCAGAGTTGTGGGCTGAAAACAGAAGGGGGTGGGAAGGTGGGGTTGGTGGTGGTGGTTTGGGTGGGGGGGTAGGTGTCTGTTTGTGTGGGATCAGGCAAGGGCTTGCCTGTATGACTAGGGCCACTCGCAAGTTTCCTGTCTGGTAAAGCTCTAGCCCTGCCCAGAGACGGAGGCAGCAGAGCTGGCCGGCAGGCAGGGGAGGCAGACAGGGCCCGGGAAACATTTTCTGCCTATTTGGTAAGCACTCCAAAGACATCCACACACTCACACACACACACATACACACACACACACACACACACACACACTCAAACACTGTGTCTTTAGACTGACTAAGAGGAGTAGAGAGGCGAGCAGAGGAAGTAAATACCGTAGCGTGTTGTGTGTGAAGGAGAGTGTGAGAGAGAGAGATGGGGCTTGATAGAGTTCAGAGTTCTTGACCCACTTGCAGATAAAGGAGGCAATGGCAAATAGGTCAGTGCTGAGTGTAAGGTGCTGCACAGAAACAGTTTTGGTGTCGTAAAGTTTTCATTCACGTCAGGCTAACTTTTTAACTATGCTGCGTGCTCATTGTGCATCAATGCTGTTTTTATCTTATTATGGCTCGCTATTCTTTTAATGTGTTTGTCTACTGCTGTGATTAAATGGCAATGCTGCTATTATTAGTAGAGTGAAAGAGATGAAGACAGTTGCACGTCCTGCACTGCTGCTTCTTCTTCAGGGGTGTTGAAGTATTTCCACAAAAACCACTGCATTAAATGTTTGCTAGACTGTGGCATAGCGACCGTGTTAGCTGACAAAGCACAGGTGGGGTGTTGTTGAGTAATTGTTTGTCTGAGAAACCTCAGTTGTGGCATCATCTCTTGCTGAAAGGGAGATTATGTGACACATCTTGTGACAGCTGAATTTCACTGCTTCAATGCAATTTTAAACCCAAACTTAAACTCTGGTAACTTTGTGCACTATGCTGGATAATTTGTGCACTTTCTGATTGATTTCAGTTTCGCTCAGCTACTCACACCATGGTCAATCTCATGACATTTCTTTTCTCCTAGTCCACCAGCCCCCCCCCATTCACCAGCATCTTGTCAAAAGCACATTCTAATCTTGCTCATCATGTCCCGCTTGCTTGTGGCTCGTGGTTTGAAGACTTCACAGGAACCCTGACTGCTTTACTCGATAACCAGATGCATAGTTTTTGGCTTTGCATACTTGTTGAACCCGTTTTTGAAACGTGTGGGCACGGAGAGGGTACAAGAAGAGCAGTTCATGAAGACGCCCAATTGCTGGGAAAGTGTTTGGAATGCTTTTAAGAAGGCGGGCAGCAAACAAGGTTGATGAGATTTTTTTATTCAGTTCAATGTCAGAGACAAAATTAGTTACAGTTGATAGTGTCCTGATGCTACCCTCTGTGCCACTACTACTGAGAAAGGTAAAGTAAGTTCAAGTAAATTCCAGCAAGAGGTTAATCTAGGACGCCATATGTGTTTGTGTGTGTGCTTGTGTGCATGCGTGTGTGTGTCTGTGTTACCAACAATAGACTCCAGGGGAATTGCAGGGGACTTCAGTGGCTGTGGGCAGGTCCAAGACACCACCCATCAATTTGGCGGTGAGGCTGAATACAGTTTGATATTCCTGTATGTTTGTGCCTACACCACTATGGCCTGAAACTAGCAGGTTCAGACAGACTGAGAAGACAGGTTGCGTGATGTCGCCGTGGCAGTTTGAGGCTTTCTTTTAGAGTGAAATGTTGGCTGTATACAATGCACTACATGTAACATTCATTATGTTTGTTCAAAGTTTTTTTATGTGGTCAATGATATATTGTGGCCCATATGTTGGAACCAAAATCTGATTTTTTTGTACCAAACAGCCTTATTTTTGTGCTGCCTTTCTATCACCATATGTTTGTTTGCATAAATTAAAACATTTGTCTACAGTTTGAATACTTTCATCTGCCTCTTCCTTGGTGAATGCAGCCTCACTTCCCCCTAATGTTTGGTTCCCCTGGTCAGCTGCTCAGTATACCACAGCTTCCAGCCCAGCTAGGCAGACAGACAGACCCCTCTCTGTTGTTTTTCTGTTGTTGTGCTGATGTCTAGGGGGAGTAAAGGGGCTTCTTCTGTTCTCTTCTGGGACATTTATTATGGAGAGGCCAACACAACCTGATCAAATTAGAGTTGGAGAGGAAGAGGTTGGGATGTTTTTTCAGGGTGGGGGCAAAGCCAGTCATGAATTTTCATACTTTTTTGAGGTAGATGGTGTCTTTTGGGGGGTTTTCACATTTTCAATGTACTGTGAAAAAATAAACAGAAGATAGTTGAAGGCGTCAGTATGTTATACTGATATTAAAGAATGTGGTTAAGCGTTATAGCAGTACAGATATAGCAGAACCTCCTTTTAATTAAGCAGAAAGGCAATGCGATCAGGAAGGGGGATATGCAACCAATCTGACACTGTCTGCATGTTGATTTAGTGAAATGGTTTTGGATGGAACAGGGGAGAAGATGGGTGGGTGCGTTACAGGACAGCGGTATACAGGAGGGTGGGTGGGACCATGCTGCTTTGCCTCCTCAGCAGTGGAAAGGGGAAGTGGGTGATGTGGTGGGTACTGTGCAGTGCAGAGTCTGAGACAGAGATGGAGCAATGATGAGATGAGAGCGACAGATGAGAGGAAGGGAAAGAGAGAGAGAGGGTCAGACAGTAGGGACAGAGAGCGAGCAAGCAGGGAGCTGGTCATCTGATAACAGAGCGGGTTCTGTTACACGCCTGCCACAGACTCACAGGAAGTCCTCTTTCCCTGTTGGGCTGCGCATGCACAAAGTGGCCCAGGGCAAGACGGGCCTGCGGACTGACCAACTGGTCAGCTTGAGTTCTGCTGGACAACACCATGTTGGAGTGTAGTGCTGTTTCTGAAGCCATGTGTTAGTTTTTGTTACACTTCCTGGTTGGCAGCATGGCAGTGTCAGAGCATGTTACTCAGTCTAAAAGGAACTCAGACCGTGGATGTGGTTTTATTACAGTGCAGCTTGTGAAAGTCTACTGTCCCAAGCCATGTAGTCATGGCTTCACAATGAAATATCCACCAACAGAGAATATTTTAACTGGCATGAAAGTAAAGAGTGTTGTAGTTCATTTCATGAAGATATGATAATCTTAAAAAACTTGCATATTAAATTAATTAATTAGATAATCGTGCATGAAGTACTACCTCATTTAAAATGATCAGTTTTTGCTGAGAGTACTTCTTTAGTTGTGTGTGTTTTTTTTGTTGCTGCACTTTATGGTGAAGTGGCATTGAACTAAATTATATTATTGTAATTAATATGGTTCTAATATTTTGTCTGCTTCATTTACATATGGAGGCAAGGCTCTGCAAGTTTATTTATACAACACCTTTTCATACACAAGGGAATTCAAAGTGCTTTACAGGGACATAGAAATACAGTAACAAAGAAGTTTAAAATTGCATTCAAAAGTCAATAAAACAAAAAGCAAAAAGTCATAAAAACATTAAGAAATGAAGATTGGAATGCGTGTAAAGGACAATAATAAACAAAAGTAAGCATATAAATAGGTACAGATTACAAAGAAGTTATGAATTTAATTTTTTGTAAAGCCACAGTAAACAGAAACTAACAGCAAATGTGAGAACGTTTTACTGTATATTGCAACACCCCAAACTACAGACTCAAAAACTACCTTAGAATTTAAATTCTTACCATCTTGCTATTATTGTGTCAAAACTATTTTAAAAAATGTAAGTTTTGCAAAAGTAGTAATTCACAGCTGTCATACTGGAATGACTTACAATGTCTGTGTTTTTGTCCTCTTTGTATTTGCTATCCTGTGGCTGTATAGTGGCTCTGACGGATACAAACAAGCAAAAAAGCAAAGTATCGTCAAATTTAGAACAGTGTGAGTGGTTATACATATTGTAAGCAGCAGCTACAGATTTCCTTTTTCAGGTCCTTTGCAATCTGTAGCACATAATATACACCTTTATAAGGACATAATAAAAACCCCTGATAGCTTCCTCACTTCAAACTCTCCCCAACATGTGGGTGGTTGTTACCTTTCCTCTTAAAGAAGCAGGTTACACCAGGTAACTGAATGAGATCTGAGTTTATCATTGACATCTGAGCCGGATTCCTAGGCCACCATACGCTCAGGAGTTATGAGTGAGCTTGTGAGTTTAACGCCCTGCCTCGCCCACTACCTTTTCACTTGCTTTGTGTCTGTGTTTTGGCAGTGCTTCCTGGTTAGTTTCTAGTAAGAGCTGCCAGGCCTAGACCAGCCCTTGCAACTTCAGTTTTTATCAGTCACTTGCCCTCTTCCTGCTTCGCTCCCAATATGACCAATCAGGTTTCCTTCCACTACTGGCAGCAGTGAGTCACTTGGCTGTGGCGCTTGCTACAAATGTGCCATTCCTAGGAACTGCAACCCCCTCCCCATTCTGATTATCTTCCATTATCTTGGTCCAACCTTGAATCCTCTTGACCTGACTGAAGTGATTCCCTTGCAGCAGGAAGGGCTGGGCAGAGTTGTTGCCATAGAAGACAGTTAAGGTAGTCAGTGAAATGAGGACAGGGAGGAAAGAGAAACGGTAAAGAATTTGTTAAGGAAGTGTAGACCAGGGAAAAGGGCCATCCAAATTTTTCGACTTCTTGTTTAATCACCAGATTTTCAGATGTTTTCAGTAATTTCTTTGCTGCTGTGTTTTTGTTGTACTAATATTAATGCAAACACACTTAAATGCTTACGGAGGTTGAAATATTAATTATTCTGACAGCAAGCAAGCTTTTGAATGCTAAATGTCCTCACCAGAGTAACCTGATCGAATCCTGTAAAAGCAATAAGATAATAACGCTTCACAAGGTGTTTGTTGTAAAATTAACAACTGCTCTGTATTCAGTATTAAAACAGTGGCCCATCTGTACTCTATTAACATTTATGGTTTAAGGGATCAATGATTATGTTATGTTTGCTCTGATTGCTTCTTTTAAAGTTGACTTGCTGGGTAGTTTTCAACTGTGCTTTATTATTTATGAGCCAATCACTTTTTGAAAGTTTAAGAAACTACTAACTGAAAGTTAGAGAGGATATTTGCTTAATAATCAAAGTCAAAATAAAAAGTTCCCTAAAGTGAAATATTAAGTGCAGAACCCACTGTAATAACTTTTGTTTTATAGTAATAGTTGTTCTTGTGTCCTTTTATCAAGTTCAGTAAAACCTTAAAAAACGTTGTTGTGTACTGCTCCGAAAATGTGCAAGTAAGCTGTTTATTTCCGTGTCTATCTAAGAAACATCTGAGGTTGCACAGGGTTAACAGTTTGTTCCTTTGTATTTAGGAATGAATGGTATGTGTCAGCCAAAGACAGAGATACTTTTAGAGTGGAAATTCTGCAGTCCGTCCCATAGATGATACATATCAGGCAAGGCAAAATAAAAACCGCTTTTACTTACTGCAACCACAGCCTTATGTCAATGTAATTGTCTTTGAATGACAAGCAAATTGCGTGTGACTGTCCTGGTGCAGATATTACACAAAGACACACACCACAGTCAGCTGAATTGACAGCAAAACCGCTTTGCAGGAGACTGTGGTTGGTTGTTTCGTCCCTGAAGCCTAATTTTGATATCTGTCCTTGCTGTGTGTAGATGTTTGGGAAGGGGAAGAGGGACTTTATGGATGAGATGGAGGTGATGAGGGCGGGGATGGGTGGGACCTGTGTTAAAGCGGTTGTTTGACTTGCAAAGTAGGCCTGGGTTGCTCACGAACAGGGCATTGAAGAGCAGCCCTTCCCTGGAAGTGGAACACCAGGGACACGGACAGTTGCTGCGCTGCTTTGTGCTGGGCTGCAGGCCTTGTCACCCACAGGCATGAATTAGTGATAAGGAATGTTTCAAGCCATGAGGAGGTGTCAGGATCAGGTTTGTTGCACTGTGTTTCCTCTCTCTTAGTGCTCTTTCCAGGTTATCTGGGGACAGGTGGGTGCTGCATGCAGAGCAGTCCCTCCATGCTTAGTTGGCAATGAATCGAGCTTGTGCGCGCGCATGTGTGTGTGTGTGTGTGTGTGTGTGTGTGTGCGCACGCGTGTGTGTGTGTGTGTTTTTTATCTCCTCTCAGCTCAGCGTCTTTACCCCACAAAGCCGTGACCCAGGGTCAGCTGTGTATGTATGGGGGATAACGTGCTACGGAAGCTTGCAGCAAAGCCAGGTCTAGTGCAGGTGCTGTGTGTTGGAGAAAAGCAGGTTGGCTTGGGTCTGGACGGGCTCACAGAGATCTATTTCCACCTGTGAAGGACGTGACCGGTAGCCATGTGGTCGCCCTTTCTCTTGCTCTTTCTTCCATCTCCATCTCCATCACACTCTACTCTCTTTTCCTCCCTCCCTCCCTCCCTCCTTCCTGTGCCATCTCTCTTTGTCTTTGCCCTCCTCTCACTCAGCATATTCAGATTAGCAGTTGGATAATAAAACTCACTCGTGTAATGTCTGACAGTTTCAACGGAGCTTTGTAAAAGAAATTGGCAGTGTTTGCACAGGCTTTGTGGTCAGCTGCTTATCAAAACTGTATAAAGTACAGTAAGGAACAAAAAACAGTGAAACCATTAAACATTTTACTAGTAATCAAGCAAACCTGCACTCTTTATTTTATTTGAATGTACACATTTTTACTTGAATGTTCTCTTTGTCATAATTGACCCATTTAGGACCCATCAGAGTCTGTACTTTATTTGAACAAATGTGTTCTCTCCAGTTTTTTTTAAGGCTTTACCTAACCCTGACCTGTAGGCAGACTGACAGTTTGCCAGATCTCAAGGTGTGGAGTCTCATAGGCGTTGCTTTGTAAAGGGAAGAAGAATGGAGAACTGCACATTCAGAGCAGAGAAATTAAAAGGTGAACGCAGGTAAAAAAATGAGGAGAGGCAGCCAGGTTAGGCAGGTTTGGTAGTGGGGTGTAGTGAATAAACATACCAGGAGGGCTGATCTGAAGGAATGTCATTTGAATGCCTCGCTCTTGCAGCGAGCAACACACTCAATGCATCCTCTAACCCCCACCCCACCCACCCCGATCACACCCCCTGCTGGGTCTCCCTGGCAGATGGAGAAGAGGGGGAGGAGGGTTGGAGGGGGGTGGATGCCCTATATGTGTGTTTATGTGCGTGTGTGTTTCGTGCGTTATTGATGTCTCTGTGATGTTACAGTATTCGCTTGTGTGAGTGTGTTAATAGAGAAATCGAGGATGGCTTGTTCTGCTGAAACCCCCCTCCCACTGCGCAGGCTTCAGTCGATCATTTTAATCTCCCCCCCACACGTGAGCGAGGGGACAGCCTTTCCTGAAACTTGGCACACAGTACAGGGTGGGGTAACCAGCTCAGACCGGATTGACAACCTCCCTTTTTAATACTGTTCCCTCGCAGCTTGTTGCGTGTCCTCTTCCTCCTCCTGTGGAGTTTTTCCACAGGGTCTACTCTGGCAGCCCCCCCGCCTCCCTCCCCCCCTTTCCTCCACCTCCCTCGCTCTCCTCCCCAGCTCTCGACTGACACCGAGTGCACAAGCTGTACAGCCCAACTCCCAGCATGCACTCTGATCCCACTGCCCTCTGCCTATCTGTCCTCCACGACCCCTTACTTAGTTTCTTGCACGAGTGCATGCACACACACACATACCCATAGATGTAAGCATGTATACAAGGAAACAGGCACCCAGCCACCTGCACACACGTACATTATATGGTACATAAACATCCTAACTGAGTAATTTCCCACACTCATGGTCTTTTTGCAGGGAAAATACATTCAAAATGATTGAGAGCCCCTATTTATTCAGTGCTATCAGAAAATAATTTAATGCACCTAGTCATGCTGCTGTTGTACGGTTTTATGCTTGTGGTAAACCTGTAAATACACCTGTTGTGCCAGGAGGTTTGGTTTAAAAACAATGCTGCACATGACTGGTTTTCACTTTTTGGTTTCTTTGAGGTTACTTGAGACAAGGGTAGCAGTAGCCATGTCAGAAAAGTAACACAGTTTCACAGTATTACATAATAAGAATCATTACTATTATTATTGTATTATCAGTTGAGATAATATATTATATTATCTCAACTGATAATATAATAATAATAGTAATGATTCTTATTACTATTATTACTATTATTATTATATTATCAGTTGAGATGACCTGCAACAAAATGAAAACAGAAGGTTTTATGTCAATTTCCCAAAATTGACAGACATGAAACTAGATATGAACTTGAAATGTTTATTTCTTTGATAACATTTAAAAAGGTAGAATTCAATACCCTAGATAAGCAAATGTACACAGTATTATGATCTTCAACTTTTATGCCACAGAATACCTTAAAAACTATATTGCTCTCAAGGCTCTTGAGTCCAGTGCAAAATGCAACGTGTTTGAAATGGCTGTTTTTGCTACTAGATTTTTTGGAGCTCCTTATGTGCCAAATGTAAAGCATTAACTGTAAAATTCAGTTTTAGGTCTGGCACAAATTGACTAACTAATTACTTTAATTTGTAGTTTTTTGATACACGAGAAA
Organism: Lagodon rhomboides; assembly: GCA_039737535.1. NCBI lineage: Eukaryota > Metazoa > Chordata > Actinopteri > Spariformes > Sparidae > Lagodon > Lagodon rhomboides. Next base: position 11,560,981 of record CM077789.1, on the reverse strand, counting down.
CATAATGCTGAAGGGTTTTGATATGGATTTCCTGGGTATAAAAACAAGAATTTACATGAAACCATCAATGTGTTTGGTGTGAAAAATCAGCAGGGAAGTTCTTGCATTGCCAAGATGTTAATGAATAAAGATGACTTGTAAGAGTGAATCACTTTAGATTGACAGAGACTGAAAAAGTAACACAGTTTACTGTAATGAAGGTCAGAGGAATATAGTGTATGGATTACAGAAAAATATTACAAACGCAGTTACCAGTTATCATAATGTATCAACCACCTATCTACTGTATACTGTTATAAAACTGTTTCAGCTTGTTATAGTCGTTATGCTATGTTTCCATCACTGCATTTTTTTGCATGTTCAATTATTGCATTAGTAAAGTTCGATGGAAATGGCAGAATTCGACAAAATGTGGAATTGGATAGAAATATTTTTTTCCAAATAAGTTCTGACATGGCGCACAATTAACTCACATCGTCATCTTGGTGGTTAATTGGCGGCTGGCTCCAGGCTTTAAGGAGGGATTGTGATCTCTGCTTCTTCTGCTTTGTTTGTTACAGCTGATTTGTGATAATTGAATAATTTTGCTGTATTTGTGTGTGTGTGTATATAGATAGATAGATAGATAGATAGATAGATAGATAGATAGATAGATAGATAGATAGATAGATAGACATAGATTTGAAATTTACAAATTGTAAAACTGTGACCTCCAGGAATATTTTGTGTGTTCCGGGTTGTGTTCTAAAGCATTATGGTGTGTATTTCTTACTGTGGTGAATCAATTAATCGATACCCCTCTCCCTTTATCCACATTAAGAATGTCATGAACTAATCTATTATTTTCCTCTCTGTCTTTCTCCTCCCTCCCATCCTGCTATCCAACTCTCCTATCCTCAGACAGGCAGACGGACAGACGGCAGGACGGATACACGGGTGGGGGCTGTGCTAGGCGGCTCGGCGGCAGGCTGGTGGAAGATGTCGTCAGGAGCCGGTGGGAGGGGAGGAAGGCGGCTCAGGGGGACAGCAAGCAGCAGTGGTGGAGGAGGGAGAGGAGGGGCAGGAGAGGCAGAGGAAGGCCCCGTGGGGATCCCTTTCCCTGAGCACAGCGCAGACATCCTCGGCAGCCTGAACAAGCAGCGGCTCAGCGGCCTGCTGTGTGACGTGCTCCTGGTTACCCAGGAGCGGGAGTTCCCAGCTCACCGCTCCGTCCTGGCGTCCTGCAGCTCCTACTTCCACAAGCTCTTCACATCAGGGGCCGCCGCCGACCAACAGAACATCTACAACATCGACTTTGTGGCGGCGGAGGCTCTGGGAGCCTTGCTGGACTTTGCCTACACAGCCACATTGACAGTCAGTCACAGCAGCGTGGCTGACATCCTTGCCGCTGCACGCCTCCTGGAAATCCCACCTGTCCAGGACGTCTGTACACACCTGCTGGACACCAAAGTGCTCTCCCCGCCGGTACAAGACCATTATAGAACTACAAATTTAAGCTTTGAGATGAGATTTGATCTGCTCTGCCTTAATGAGTTAGTGACACCATAAGCAACCCATTGTAAGTGTTGAATGGACATTTAGCAAAGCATATCTAACATACAGTACAGTTCATGCTGAGTTGATGTGTTGGAGAACTAAAAACTAACTCATTCAAAATCTAGTTCTCACAGGGGACGAGGTGTATGGTAATGATACCATTCCCTTCATTAAATAGTCTGCATAGTCAGGCTTACATCATGGCCTTTATCAGTCTCTCTCACTATGCCAAACACACGCCCACAGCCGTGGGGTTAGTTCAACACTTACTCATTCTGAGCCAATAGCGTGTGTGGAAGGACAGCATGCTCTTTCCCAGACTACAGACCCAGCATATCACAGCTACACTTCAACACGATCAAGCGTAGCTGTGATATGCTGTGTCTGAATACATAATGCTCTACATCATGTGATAATCACAGCTACACTTCACTGGGATGATCACATCATGCTGGGCATGTCAAATAGCTCCATTGGCTCCTGGGTGTTTGATATCTGAGGGTCCTAACCTGTGACATTGCAGTATGTGGCGAATGCATTTTTTTTTCTCTTCACAACTCATAAAGACGTAAACTTTTAAAAGACATTCGGAAGATACAAAACATATCAAAAACGTAAATGAGGTTCTGTGTTGCTTTATTGTCCTTCATACCCCCACTGGGCAGCAATGTGTCAGAAATTAGTTTTTATTTCCTCCTTGCACATGCATGTGCTCACGGGCATGATGGGTGCACATCCAGGATACCCATATAGTCATCTGCCCTTGCTGATAGCCTTTTGCAGTTGTAGATTCAGGACTTTCCAGTCAGAATTCACCTGAGCTGATGTACTTTATAGAATGTGACTTTTTTAAATGTAGTTTTCTCTTTTCTACTGCTGCTGTACTTCTGTCTCTCTTTGTCTCCCCTCTTACTCTTTTTTTTTGGGAAAAATTGACTGACCTTAAGTTTCTCCTTCACTCACTCTCTTTGTTCCCCGTCATGTTTCACTAGGCGGGCAGTGAGCGAAGAGATGAAGATGAAGACGAGGAGGGGAAGGGCAGAGGAGGCAGGGAGCAGGGGAACCGGGTGCGGGCCCGGGAGTACCTGGAGTACTTCCAGAGAGGGGCGCACTGGAGCAGCAGCTGCAGCACGCCAGAGCTCAGGGACCTGCCCACACACCTGCACTTTAACCACGGAAACGGAGGCACTCCTAGCAACGGGGCTCCTGCTGGCCCCGGTGAGTACTACTCCCCCCTGGCCCTCGCCTTGGCCCAGGCCCCAACACAAGAGCCAGAGGAAGAAGATGAGGATGAAGAGGAAGACGAGGATGGGGAGGCGGTGCAGGGGAACGGAGCAAGACTGGGGTCATCTTACTTCCCTCCATCGCAAAATGGGCACTTCTACCTCCCCTCTGAGTCTAGGCTGGGGCAGGAGCCAGAGGTGGAGGATGGAGGTAGGGAGGCATTGGCGAGGGATAGGGGTTCCGCCAGTGCCCTGCTGCAGCAGATGATGGACTCCATCGAGAGGCAGAAGGAGCGCGCAACAACCGGGGAGGAACAGGGAGATGGGGACGATCCCGACATGGAATTTTACTTGAATTATTTTAACAGCTCGCAGCATGAGGATACAGCCTCTGCTGCTGTGACACAGGGAGTGCCGCCGCTCTGGCTATCACGGGGCAGAACAGGCCAAGAGAGAGTGGGAGGAGGAGGAGAGAGGGGGATTGGAGAGAGAGGCAGTGGGGGTGGAGTAGGAGGAGGTGGAGGGGAGAGGAAGATGCGCTCTAAGGCCTTCCAGAAATGCCCCATATGCTCCAAGGTCATTCAAGGAGCAGGCAAGCTACCCCGCCACATCCGAACGCACACAGGAGAGAAACCCTATGAATGCGCCATCTGCAAAGTGCGCTTTACCAGGTAAGCCCAATTAATGAAGTGACTACCCCATGTCACATGTACTAATAGTCTTGGACTTGGCACTGTAGACAAACTGCCCAGCAGTGGGAAACACCATAAAGCCAAGAGGTGGAGTATTAGCACTAACCAACTAAGCTTTGCCTTAAGGTGGCAGCTCAGTTTGTGAATCTAAATGTTTACCTTCCCTGATCACGACTGACTGAGTATCCCCAGCCAAGTTTTTCACAGTCACATTGTAGCCAAATGCTAATCAAAATGGCATGTAGAATATTCCTGCTCTGAGAGAGGGGGTCAGATGGTTGTAAAGTTCTGGTTTATTGTGACAACCTTCATAGCAAAGTCCTGGAATTTTAACATAGGGGTCCTATAAAAGTAGGCTGCGCCAGTAGTCTTCGTAGGTGGTGTTATCTAGTGGAGGGCTGCTATAAAGTGCTGTGCTCTGATACAGAGGGGGATTACAGTCCCTGGGTGGTGCTCTGTGTGCTCCAATGCAGTAATTTGAACTTTTGATCTCTGGTTATGTTGATTATTGCCCACGGCAGAGTAGTTACACCACCACCCCTCCTCTCTCTGTGTTACTCCTTTACCTCTCTTATGAAATCTGCCATGTGCCGCTCAGATAAATGTAGCTGGTCTACAGCGAGGGACTTGAGTGCACATGGTTTCCCTGTATTTATGAGTCCTGCCTTTTCCTTGAAATCATTCCTTTAATTAATTAATCAGTGGACTTGTGCTGGAAATAGATGCAGTAGGCTAGAAATACCCAGAACCTCTGTTGGCATGGCAGGTAGGGAAGACCAATCTGAATTTGCCTTCCAGCTAAATTCGACCGGCAGTGGGAAGGGGTATTGTAATCTTAATCCTGTTTGATCAGGGTTAAGAGTGTGCCTCGCACGGTAATAAATCACTCTGTCCTTTAAATAATTCACCTCTGTCAGTGTGCCACCTTGTTCCAAGACTTCGGCCTGTGTGTGTGTGTGTGTGTGTGTGTGTGTGTGTGTGTGTGTGTGTGTGTGTGTGTGTGTGTGTGTGTGTGTGTGTGTGTGTGTGTGTGTGTGTGTGTGTGTGCACGCATACGTACGTGTGTTTTTGTTTTCACCTATGTAAAAGTGTCTTTTTTTTCTATCTGGGATAGAGTTCATACAGACCTATAAGGGTTGCTGTGAGTTTATTTGTTTGTTTGTATGAGAGCTAATCCACTTACATGGCATGCGTGTGCGTGTGTGTATGTGTTCAAATTGTCTTAACTACGCTTGTTTGTTAAGAAGCCCTCTGCCCTCTGTGCAGTAGGGTTAGACGATTAAAGAGCTCGGGAGCTTGAGAGATAGTAAGGGCTAAAGGGGGGAGGGAGTGACAGGAGTCAGATGAAGGCCAAGGCAGCCTGATAAAGTTTATTGGACGGTACATCATCGCAAAGTTAAAAAATGTCCCAGAATCTCGTGAGATGAGATTTGAAATGTCATAGTTTGGTTTTGTTTTAAACAGAGTCTTATCGTCACAGAACTCTGAAATCATTGGAAAGTATCATATCAGCTTCAATTTGCTTAAAAGTAGCACCTACCCACAAAATTCAATTAAATTATAGCTCGTGGGGATAGAACTCGGCTGCAAATCTGATGACGTTTTACAGTCTCATCTTTAATTCATTACAACTCAACGATAAAGTCAAGTTCCCAAAATGATTTGGGATTTGCAGAGGACATTCAAGTCTTAATTTTCTGTTCGCAAAATGCATGCATTTTTCATAACTGTCAATTTTCATGGTATCGTCCTCAAAGAAAAGTTACCAGAAATCGTAAAAATGCAGACTGACACAGTGAACATTGAGCTCTCTCGTCAGCCCACAGTTGTGCTCTTGTGTGCAATTACACAGATAAAGATGTAAAGTTTATGGCTCTCCTCAGTTGGCCCAACTGCCCTCACAGAATAATCGTGTTGGAAGAGATCCAAAAGATGACTGTTTAATAGGAAATAAAACCATTGAAAGCATATTAAGATGGCCACTGTAAAAGTGAGACTTAATAATATATTTTAATTATGTTTTGGTACATGATGTTACATAGCCTGATTAGTAACTGAGACTGAGAAGAAAAGCTGAATGTCGCTCTGTTTGTAAAGCTGGCTGAGTGTATTCAAATGGATGTGAGCTGAACCTCTTGTGCATTTAAATTTTGTGTCTGTTTTTCTGACGTGATCTTGTTTATTCTTCTCCCTCACAGGCAGGACAAGCTCAAGGTTCATATGCGGAAGCATACAGGAGAGAAGCCTTACCTGTGTACGCAATGTGGTGCCGCCTTTGCTCACAACTACGACCTGAAGAACCACATGCGCGTACACACCGGCCTGCGCCCCTATCAGTGCTCAAGCTGCTTTAAGACTTTCGTGCGCTCGGATCACCTGCACCGCCACCTCAAGAAGGACGGCTGCAACGGCATCCCCTCTCGTCGAGGCCGAAAGCCTCGGGTGCGAGAGCCAGGGCTCCTCGATGCCCCCCTGGGCATGCTGAGCCCGGGCTCCGACACAGGCCCTGGGCCTCGTACCATCAGGGGACGGCGGCGCTCGGAGGCATCCTCAGCGGCAGAGGTGGATGGGGCTGCAGGAGCCCATGCACACAGTCCTCAGCTGCAGGAGTTGGCAGGGGAGACAGAGCCCTGAGACTGCAGGGGCGACAAGGACACTGCTGGACACCATAGTCACTCTGCACCGCCTGTGAGACAGGCCAGTGAACAGAGGAGAAAAAAACATGCAAAGGCAAACTTTAAAAAAAACAAAACAACTAACTATTCCTCTATAAACCAAATCAGGGTGTCACAAAAATCTAATCTTTATATTTCTTTTTCCTTTTACTCTAGGAAATGGAGTAGACTTGCAAGCACTTAAGTCGGTTTATCTGTTAAAGAGCAAAGAACGCTTCAAATCATGCACCCATGACGTCCACTTTCTGGGCCATTTCTTTCTTTATAATATTAAGGGTTTTATACATTGGCAAATGTATGATAGATACAAAGAAACTCTGAGCAACTATGCAGTTGATTTAGATTTTTATTTGTTTTGTCCTCACAGCCTTTGAGCTCTAAGCAAGGTGTCTATCAAGCACCTTCTGGCTGCTGTACGGGTGAAGCGGGGACAAATCCTCCCAGTGAAAACAAGTCTTTTTCTATTCTTTTGCAGGTCTGAAATGTACAGTTACCATAGAAACAACATTGCCACAATATGGCATATGCAAGGAAAAGTCACCACAATTTTGATGCAAGTTTTTTTCTCTCTAAATGTTCCAGAAAGAATCAGACAAGGGTTTGATTGAAGTGTTGCTTTCTCTATAAAAATGCATTTTAAGAATCTATGGTTTATTGAAAAACAAATTGATGTTGAGTCAAATCCACTTTAATGGGGGCTCGTCAATTGCAGGAATAGGGAATATGAGGGGTGGAGGGTTTGTGTTTTTAAAGCACTACCATCGTCAATGCATCTGTTGGCTCGACTACGTTGCCTCTTATCCCTCACAACCCTGCAATTTCAGCATTTCTGTTTTCACATTTGATTTTGTCTTAATTTTTATTTTGGTCGTTCCTTTTTGTTGACTGCTTCGGGTACTTGACACTTTATAATTGTATACATGTATATACAGCAGGTGGTGACATGACATTGATCCCCTCTTAATGCTGAGGTGTACTTATCGGGTTTTTCCTCTTAGGCTTGATGTCATATTTCTCACAGAGTGAAGCTTGCGGGTGAACGAAACAAACTGTATGAATGTTTGACGAAAAAGAAAAAAAAAAACACATCGAGTCACCCATTTGTCCTAATCTTAACACTTGACATGTATAGTTCCTGCCCAAAGGATGAGGAGGTCGAATGAATGAATGTGCTTAACTTTGTGCAGTTTTTTCGGAATCTGTCCTTGTGTGACAAGGCGCGGGTAGCATTTAACCAACCGCAGGTTAAAGGAATGGCAGGGAGCCCGAGTGAGAGAGTGACAAAGAGTACGACGGAGAGATAGATGAGCACCTTTTTTTCTACGTTTGCACAGCTTTTACTAAAGATATCCAACGGATCGAGAGAGAGAGGTATATTTAAAGGAAGTGGGCTGGTGTTGGGGAGGGAGTGAGAGGTGGTTTATGTATCATGCTTATTCCAATCTTTTTGCCCTGGGGACCACACAACCGTGAGGCAACCTGTATGATGAAGAGAGCAATAAATACCTGTCCAAGTTGGGAGGCCAAATAGGAGCGCAGCTGCAGCTGGTCGGTGGGGGAGGGGAACAGAGGGGAATGGGAGGGGGATCTCACAATGTCTGTTGCATTCCAAAAAATAATCTCCCCCAGCTCAGCCACGTTTCCAGGCAGGAGGGGATCAAATCAGGCCTTTTTCTCTCCCTCTCTCTCCCTCTGTAGTCCTCTAATGCCCCCGAACCAGCCTGGAGGGGATATTATTATATTAGAGCCTGGTGTTACTGTGGGTAGGACGCCTGGTGCTGGCAGTTTAGTGTGCGAGTGTGTTTGCATGTACGTGTGTTTTTGTGTACATGTGTGTGCGTGGCAGCCGGGGTCGCTCTGGCCACATCATCACTGTGTGAGTCAGCCACAGCCTGTTCAAACATGCACCCTGAGCTGCCAGCCCCAGTGCACTTTCTCTGTCTCTCTCACACACACACACACATACTCGCACTCACACTCACTGGGTCCAGGTATCCTGTAGAGAAGGGGAAAACACCAGAGCTGACATATGTGTTTGGATATTGTCAGTGACTCCATACATCTGGATTTGTTAGTCTTAAAATATTCACGTTGCGTTCTTCTACTCCAAATCCAATGTTATTTTCCAAACTAGCACGTTGAGCCTTTGAGTCAAGAGAACAGAACATGCGTGTGATTTAGAGTCCCCCCCCACCCCAACCATATAATTCCTGCAGTCGTGCTGTAGTTCAACTATCAGTCCTTTGCACCTTAATTGGAAAGAGGCAGTTTATGAATGCACTTTGTTACTGAGGTGGGCACTTTTGTCAACAAAACGGGTACTTTGAAACAAACCAGTTGCAAATGAGATCATTCCTTTCGTCTGTTCATTGTGGTGAAGTCAAGCTTCTTCACTGGTTTTGTTCAGGTTTTGACGACAAGCTGCCAAAAAAAAAGAGAAACATACGAGTTCAGATCTCTAAAAGAGATGCCGGGTGGATTCAGATATAATCACCTTGGGTTTTTGTGGCCCAAGACTAAATTAATCCATGTAACTGATTGCACTTGAAGTTAGTTGTTAAAAGAAATTTAGCGAGTTGTCTTTATGTCTTAATGTAAAGGAAGGGCGTAGAATGAGGCAGACTAAGAAGGAAGGGCACTGTGTGTGTGCGTGTGTGTGTATGTATGCGTTGCATATTTTTTCGTGCATGTGCACAAGCATGTTGAGCTGGCTGGCAGGCTGGAGGGTCTCAGGACAAGCTTGGATAAACAAACTTCGTGTCTACCCCATCTGTTCACCAGCTACTCTCATAACTACACGTGTTCTCTGAGGAACCACGGTGATAATAGGTCCACGGTACCACGGAAGCAAAAATACCATATTGTAAAACAACTCATTGGACAGTTGCTTGTTTACTTCACGGCTCTCTTGGCGCAGATTTGCATAATTCTTCGTTTACCCTTGTTGGTCATTGTCAGGGGTTGGCTAGGTCTTGAGAGTTTGTAGTTTCTATTTTTGCTTCGCTGTTATGATGAAGATGGGGTTTGTTAATGCCCAGTTTGACTCCCACAGCAGACGTTAGCTATGTATGTCTACCTGGTTTGTTCTTTTCATGTAGTGGTACTTGGTGTGGACTGCCTAAACATTTTGTCTCGATGTGGAGGAAGCGAGCCATCTTAATGTTCCTTTGGACCTTAATATTTCCCCTAAAGTCTTATGTTGTTTGTTGATTAACCAAAGCTTTTTGCCCTCAATCTTAGTCTTCTGTGGACTAGAGATACTGAAAGTATGTCTTTAATTTATCCAGACTGGGCCACCCTGACTATGCCACATACAGATGCCCTTCTCTTGAATACATATGCAGAAAAAGTGTGTGGAATCGTACAGATATTTACTTGAGTACTCTTGCTCCTTGTATATTTGTGGACAATAGAATCAGAGGTTTAAGGATGTATTGTTTGTTCTGTCTGTCTACACTTCTTAAAATAACGTGTTGTGCTACAGCTATTTTTTTCCTAACAATTTTACATGGCTGTGCGTGCGTGTGTGTGCCTGTATGTATGCGTGCGTGCGTGCGTGTGTGCGGGTTGGGGTCTTGGTTTTGAGTTGCTGTGCCAGGAGGGTGGGGTACATGGGTGCTTGGGTGGGGTTATGGATATAAAGCCTGATAGCACTGGAAATGGTGCTTTAGCTGAGAGAGCAAAAGTTTGCACTAATGTTAAATGTCCTTGTCCTGCTTATGGGAGAAGGGCAGGAGACCTCAGAAAGGCCTGCGAGTTTCCATGAGCACAGAGCAGTGTGGTTAATACTCAATGGTCTCATAAAGAGTCCATCCAACCCCTCCGTAGAAATATAATCATGTAAAGTATATTAACAAATATACAGACGTCCAACAACAACAAATACCAAAGGAGAAAAGATGGCTTGGATTCAAGTCACTGGACATTTTAAGCTACCAATCTCATGTTGGATTAATAGAGGTTTATTGTTAAGTCTGAAGGCTCTTGAGAAGAGATTCTGGATGAAAACTTCAGATGGAAAGTGGTGCGATAACAGCAAATGATATTTGCTTATTATGTTAAGATATATTCCAAATATACAACGTTTAGGCATTTACAAAGTAGCAAAGACTCTGAAAACATTCAAAACATTCACATTTGTCCTGATCTGATGGCTGAGCTGAACTGTGTGCAGGTGCCAGAGATACTGAACCCAATTCTTTTGATATGTCAGAGATGGGATTGTTCAATTTTTGTCTTATGTTCAATCAACTGAATAATGATATGACATGATAATGAGAAGTGATGTTACTGAGTGTGTTGACATGCACAATAGTATCCTGGTTATGATCAGGTTTTTGGAGTATCCGGGGTTATGTTTTGTAACGTAAACAGTTTTTTCCGGTTTCAGAAACCTGGATATACGAGGAAACAAAATTCAGGAACATGTAAACACCTTATTAAGGTTTCTGAAACGTCTCATAGTGACTGAGATGGTGAAAAATCAAGACACACCCGAAGGAAGATGATCAGAAACCTGGATACTGTTCTGATCATGTATACAGGGATATGAATAACCAGGTTTTTATGCTCCATGTAACGCCATATCCAGATTTTTTAATGAAAAACCGGGATACTAATGCACATGTAAACACACACACTGCTATGCTGATCACTGCTGAATTGGATGAGTTTACTTTCTGAAAAGGTTGAATTGAAATGTTCTCTAGTTGAAGCAGACTGGGACTGACTTTGTGGCCTTGTCTGGTTGGAACTAAAGCTTTTATATGTTTCCAGACAGTTGTATTGTGCGGTGTGAGGCTGAGGCGCACTCCCACCAGGTGGACAGTGCAAACATCGAAGGGCCACAGTGTGCCTTACGTAGATGGGGACTAAAAAAATCTCACATCTTCCCTCAATTTCTTTTACCATATTTTAAAAACTAATGGTTAAAGCTGATTGGCTTGGTACTGAAATTGATAATTTAGCTGTCGAAGCTTGATTTGAGTGAATTTATAATAACGTCTCTGTACTCAGCCTCTTTGAATCCACAACTGGTGTGTCCCAAGCCTCAGCCCCAGACCAAGGCTCCTCCACCACAGGCTCCACTGAGACAGTCTCAGAACACTTGCAAGCGTTTTCCCAAATTGACCTTGATCTGCTTTTGTATGCTGTTATCAAAGACTTTTGATGAATCTATCTGAGAAGGCCATAAAACAAAGACAACCAACAGCTATGATAACTATAACTGTAAATAATCAAACGAAGCAGGACAGGCTGACTGTTAATATGGAGATTCGGGTGATTTGAAGGGGGACTATTCGCTTTGCTTCGTCATTTTTCCTGCACACCTGATTTTTTTATGTGTGTGTTTTCCATCAGGCTCTTGATGCACAGCAAGCTGAGCGCAGCATATGCAGTACGGCACTATGCGCAGCGTGGCTCTGGCACTTACACAGACAGCCCTGGGTCCTTCAGAGAGGCAGGCTGCTGTCTGTTGGCTGCTCTCAGCCAAGTGGGGACAGTTTGCACTTGGAGTCTTTCTCAGTCTCTGGGGACACAAAGGTTGGCATACAGGGAGGAGGATTAAATATGGGTGGTAGGGGAAGGCTGGATGTTGTTTTCAGGGATGAGGTTAGAAAGCCCAGGTGACGGACTTATTTGCTGAGCAATGGTTCAGTGCATGGCCACATTATGAGATGAATTGTAACACAAAGGAGGTCACCACAGATTTCACATTTGAGAACTGCAACAAGGAGAGTGTTGCTGATCTCTTTTGTCTCTATGTAAAGTACTACTCAGGTGGAAAATACACTGCTATGCATTGGGTTTCAATGTCTGCTAAGTTTATGGTATGTCTAATAATCACCCTCCAAGTTACATCTCTGTCTTTGCCTTTCTTGTTCATACCAATATTTATCATAATAGTTCCCAGAGAGATAAAAGCAGGAACAGTTTCCCTCATTGTAAAGTGGCTGTGACCAGCCTGTTTCTCCATTTAATATTGATCCAGTGAATTGTTTGTCGGAGGGAAGGAAGCCACTGGAGATTCAGTCTTATGAGTCAGACTGTAACATTTTCTGAAAGGAGATGGGGTTGGAAAAGCGCAGGGGAGGGTATATCTTTCATACTTTCTTCTCCCATCGCTCTCCCTCTCTCTGGACTCAGAGTCTACATCTTTGCTGCCGACCGGCCTTTGATCAAAGATCACACACCCTCAGCAGGGGGAATCGACAGGAGAGAAAGGAGGGAGAGGGGGTCGGAGGAGGTGTGAAGGAAGAGTCAGTTTCAGTTTTCAGTCACCTAAACCAATTTTAGGATACATTCCATAACTTCATACTGTGATTCCAACTTTGGAGTTTTTCGTCATGTGTAAAGGATGTGAGTTGGAGACGGCAGGAGGAAACGGTCGACACTTTGCAGTTGGCCGCTTCACTCAGTCCGTTTCGCCTCACCATCCGTCTGCTGTGTGACAGACAGACATGTAGACCGACCGTTCAAAAGGCCCCCCAGCGTACCGCTATCCAACTGCCTTTTTTTCAGCTTCTGCGATTGTAACAAAAGCACTTTGCGAAAGGCCATCCTGAATTTTGTGTGCTTTTATTTTATGGTTATCACTATTGTTATTGTTGTTCCTGTTGATGTTTTTTTGTTTTCTCAGTGCAGATGATTATTTAAATGCAAAAAAAAAAAAACAATATGATGAAAATCGAGAGAAAAAGAAAAAAAAAAAGAAAAAACTTGAATATTTGGTATCTGGATTGAAGGTGGATGGAGCTGCCGCCTCATCTGGACATTAAACAAACACATCTCTGTAATACTACCACCGTACCTGTTATATGCAGCTTATTGCATAGTCACACAAAGGTAGAGGGGAGAGGGGGCAGATCTCCCTCTACCTGCTCTCTGCTTACTGTCTCAGATCTTGTTGGGAGAAAGGTCATTTGATCTCATTTTTGGGAGACTCCTTTTCTTGAAAAAGAAACCTGTATAACAGTTGCAAAAGCTTTCTGAGAAGGCTAGCTGTGCTGAATGTTAAACATGCAGTGATGTATCCACTGCAGAATCTCTTTGTCTGCAATAACGCCCTGTCTGCGTAGTTAAAGGCTGGATCTGGTATCCATATAAATCGCGATAAATGATTATGAAAGACAGATGAAACGGCCAAATGACCATCATGCACTTTTGCAAATCAGAACAGAGAATTTTATTGGCCTTAACATCGATGTCACATCAAGATTATTGCAGTAGAGTGGAAAGAATAATATTGATCATGATAAAACATTCAATAAATCCATAGTTGAGTAAATGGTTTAACTTGGCAGAGAAGGAACTAGGCTACTATTTATAATAGGTTGATTTGTAACTGTGATTATTATGATAATCCTCTACAAAGTTTTTTTTTGTTTTGTTTTGTTTTTTTTTTCTGATGTACATTTAAAATGGCAGAATCGTCCCAATTTTCAAACCTGGACATTTAATTGTAAATGCACACGGAGGAACATCAGGCAGAAAACTGCTGTGTTGTGTGTGTGTTAAGATTTTCATCCTAGTTGCACATCTGACCACACCCTCGCTCTGTTCATCACAAAGACAGAAGTACCTGCTGTGACATCACTAATTGATCGGAGTGTGGCCCGAAAGCGCAGCTCCATCGAACCTTTTTAACCCACAGAGTGCAGCAGCCGTTTTACTTCTTCTACCTGATTCCAGTGTGGATTTACTTTTTAAAGAACACCTTTCTCTTTACAAAGTTTTATTTTTTTTTCTTAGCATAGCAGTCTGTCAGTCCATATCTGTTAGAAGCTGCAGGGGGGGAGGGGGATAGGTGATTTTTTTGGAGAATTTGCACTTTTTGGCGATGAAAAGAAATTGTATTGTATATGAGACCACTAAATCCACAAAGTCTAAACCATATAATTCCATTTTGTGTCATTTTTTTTTTTTTTTTGTTCTGTTCTTCTTTTTTTTTTAATATATCCAAAAATGTCTGGCATCTGGTTGTCTGGTTTAAAGAATATAAAATCTTTCTATTAAAAACAATGGTTGCAAAATTTTGCGTGGATAACTTTGTGTCTTATTCTAACTTATCAATTAGGAAACATTAGTTTGTATTAAAATACAATCGTTTGGCGTCTGTAACCGTGTTACAGGTAATTAGAAACAATATCTCAGCTTGTTACTTTATCATGTCAATTAGCTTTTTAGTTTGTAGAGTAGCAGTGGTCAAAATGAGAAACACTCCACTTTACATTATGGTTATCACGTGTCAAATTGTTTCAGATTGCTTTACGAAGGTGGAAGTAACTAATTACAGCAACTCAAGTTATTGCAATGAAGTCATTTTGGCGGGTAAATGTTTTTTAACTCATTTATTAGTATTTTTTCAAGTCTAATTTTACTCCAACTTAAGTATGTATGCATTACAACATGTAATCTACTTGGTTCATTTTAAAATCATAATAGAGTACTGAATACAATTTGAGTTAATATCCAAACCTTTCATCTACATTTTTGTGGATCTCAGATGGGCCAGTGAAAACCCTGACATACGGACAGAAAAACTAAACCCTGCAGCAGGTGCAGGTTTGGAGAGGTGACCGTGACCACTGAGCAGAACGGAGGAGGAGTTGGTTTAAATTTAGACTGAAGATTTCGAGAAACAAAAAAAAACCCTTCGATTGAACGCCTGCTATTGATAACGCATTAAACAGTATCATTTTAATACCAGTCATCTTACTTATAATTGATTCATATTTCAGTAATGTAACTGTAGTCTGTTTGACTCATCTTCCCACCCAAGCAAAATATGTAAATAATAGCAGGACTTTGGTTTGGGATACATTATACTGACATATGTTCATGTTCCTAATGCTTTCTTCATGTACTGTACACAATGCGAGCACCTAGGACAAGTCAGTACTCCATTTCAACCACAAGGTGGCAGTAATATCACTGTTATTGTCATTTGAGGATGCAGTGATCCTCACAGTGCAGCCACACATCACTGCTGTGTGACTCCCTCTCTCTCGCTCTCTCTCTCTCTCTCCTCTCTGTTACATTCATTCTCTTCACTGAAGGCACAGATGAAGTTAATATCTACATTTTCACGGATGCATAAACATGGACACCATACAGCGATGCTTACACTCGAATGACAAAATAAACCATCACTTCATATAGCGCATACACACTGTGAAATACATCAGGAGTACTGTAGTTAAATAGTTTGGGTCCGAAGGGTGTACACATTATGCTAAGGTCTTGTTTGAGGATATATCTGTCAAGGTTAGGCCACCTATTTTTTTTTCCATTTTTTTTTTTTAGATCTGATTCGTCCCAGAAGTCCAGCAGCAGATTGCAACCATGGGCTTGTTGTCACCACGTCTTCCTGTTTGTCTCGCTCTGTCTCCCTGAGGCGATCCTGTGGGGTGACAGAGGTCATAGAACAGCTCATTAACCCCACCCCAACAGCCCACACATTGCTGCAGTCCTCGGGCCCTGCGCACACACACACTTTATAATGCTCCACTAATAGCGGTTAAGTCGACTTAAGCCAACTCTGTAAGCAGTATGTTTTCAGGGATGCACTGCGAGACATGTATGTGTCTTGCGTGTTGGATATAAATATGTTTCTGATAGATGCGGCACGGTCACATTTCTAGAACAGATTGCAGTTTGTTATTTTTTTTAAATCAAACCCCTTTTCAGTGTTTACTATAATACAAACGCACTCTGGGTAATAAATAAGAGTAAGGCATGTTTTATTCAGTCGCGTTGAACCTGTTGGCCAGATGTCTCGGGGCTTCAAGTCATTAATTGTTATGTTTGTAAGGTATCTAAAAACACAGTGGGATATGCTGTTATTTTCCATGTTCAGACATCATTGTTGCAGTCAAAACATATTGGATAAGAGGAACAGCAGCACTTCAGGGGCTAGGAGATGCCTGGGAGCTGTTGTCTAGCGTCTCTAGTCATATTATTCCCTCAAATCATGTGCGCGTGAGTGTGCACGCGCCTGCGTACGCATGTGCCCACAACTGTTTCTGTTTACATGTTTGTCCATATATGCGGCGGCGCAAAGGTGTGGTTTTATAATCTTACGGGCACATGTGCATGCACACCACAGTCATTAAGGCTCACGGTAAATGAGCCTCTCATACTGCCCTCACAATGAACGCTCGGAGACAGGCTGTAATGTAAAGGAAAACACACACACACACACACACACACACACTAGCCTCATTTTCACCAGTACACACCTTTCTCCAGGGATATAAAATGCCCCTGCCTCTGCACACTGTGGGACATGAGTTTCATCCAAACTAGCTGCCGTCCTCAATAAAACCCACGTGAGCAATCTCTGCAGTATAGATTTCCAGTTTCTCTTAGGGTATATTTTGTTCAGATCAGGTGCTTAAACTGCTCAATATGACAATAATTAGGCAGAGCTGAAGACATGTGTTCTTTCTTATGTTGATAAGGGACATTGACCTTTACCCTGTGCACCCCTGTAGTCCCCCCCCCCCCCCACGCAACCCACCCGTCCCATATGCCCCCAGCCATCCACCCACCCCCCCCCTTCTTGCTCTGTCCAGCCCCTATCAGGAAGGATAGAGGGGGGAATTGGACAGGCTTGGAGCCTTGCCTCTGGCCATCTCTTCTCCTCCCCGGAGAACAGAGGACTGAGGTGCCTTTAAACCACTGCGGCAAAAACCCTACCAAAACCCTGCAGTCATTAATATGCAAAAATGCAAATGAGTAGGTAATTAAGAGCTGGAGCTCTCTGGAGGCTCTTTGATTGCTAATGAATTCTAATCTGCAAAGAAAGGGGGGAGGGGAGGAGAAAAAGAGATGAAAGAAATCGAAAAAACAACAAAAAGAGAGAAGCCTCAACCCCGAAAAATGTGTCATATCCATAAGTTTTGATATCGTATTTGTTTTTTTACCTGGCAGCTGCAATGTAAATCATGAGCTTAGCTATTAGAAACAATCACTTGATCGTATGTACACAGGTCGGGAGTATTTAGGGGAATATAAATGTATAATCAAGAGCCTTCAAAACACATTTATATCAAATTAGGAGATGGATTTGTTGTGTTTTTTCCTCGTGAAAATAAGGAGTTGTGTATTCCGAAGCAGATTATATTAATGACACGAGTATGAATGGGCAGAAATCTGTTTGCAATGGACACAGTGCCGTCATTGTGTGGATGTAGCTAATTAGAGGAGAACATGACAGGCGGGCAGACACTTCTGACCAAAGAAAATAGAAGGCCAGATATCTCAACAGTGTGTTCTTTGCTGCAATAGCAGCTGTGAGCTCGAGTAAAGGAGATGTCATTTCATCACTTTTGTGAGCCATAACACATCCCCACTTCCACTCTAACTCATTCACTATGTCACACAGACACACACAGACACGCACACACAAGCGCACACACTGCTGTTATTGTTGTTGCAGTGCTCCCACGACACCAACAATCTCTGCTTCCCTCCCCCACACGGGCTCACATCTATCTCCCTTTCACTCCCTCTCTTCCCCCTCCTGTCCTGGGCAGCCCTGACATGCCTACTTCAATTGATTTAAAGTCAATTCAGCTCCTGATCTGATTGTTATCATGTGACTTTTCGCACACCTCCCCCTCGATATATGACTACTGTATTATTTTCAGATTGGGCTGGAGATTTTTTGGGCTCAGGTAGGAACACTCCTTTCTCTACTTTCCCTGTCTGCTCGCTGACTTTCCCATTCTTCAAATTCAACCTCAAATTCAAGCACCGCCGCAGTCTCCTATCTGCTCTTTTTTGCTCAGCTGTACAGTCTGGTGCCGGGGCTCTCAATTGCCCGGCTTTGTAAACAGGAAGCTGGTGTTCTGTTCACTGTACCTGAAGCGTGGTTGGCAGAACAGGGGCACCCATACAACTGCACAATAATGGGAATCCAAGATGGCAGGGAGGGGTCCCATAAAATCTCTAGAACAGAGAACAGAGGAAGGCGGCATCCAGGAAAGAGTCATTGTATAATGAGAGCAGACAGAAGTCAAAAGGATTGTTGATTTAGTTTTCTTTTTTTTTTTTTTTGTCCTTTAGTAAATAGATTGTTGATTTGCTTTGTGTTTGTGTGTCTGTATTGGATCTAGAACTGTAGTGTTTGGGAGGATTAATGTCATGGACAATCCCTCAAACTCATTTTCTTTCTCACTGTGGAGCTCTGTGGGAATTACAGTTTCAGGATAAGGGGAGAGAGACATTGTATTTTCTACTGGCGACGGTCCCATTTGTGATGAAGTGAAATCTGGGTTCATGGCGTCCCTTTGAGTTTGCCTGTTTTGAATACTTGCATTAAATAAGATAGGCTGTCCTCACTTGTCCCAAAACAATTGCCCACTGCTCCGCTTATGTTTCCCAACTATCGCTGAAAAGGGGGATAGCGTAACCTTGTGGATTATTGCCCTGTTTGAACCACTCACTCCGCTCTCCCCACATTTTTACTGTCGTTTAACATGTTGGAAGTCGGCGCGAGTTTGGGTGTTTTCTGCCAGGCGAGCTGTAATAGGGGGGAAGAAGCTTGACGGGAGTCAGTTTATCATGAGCACAGAGAGCACAACAGATAGATTCCCCCCTGTCTCCTCCCCTTCAGCACAGATAGACTCTGAGCATGGGCACTCAGCCAACACTATCAATCTATCCGCTCCTACCCCCAGCCTCTAACTCTTATTGGAGGACAGCTTCCAAAGGGGTAAGGAAGCATGAATCATAGCCCGGCTATGAGAAGCTGTTATGCCTCCAAAAACACGTGTTGTGGCTCAAAATCACTCCGTCGCCTCGCCATTAATGACAATCTGGGCAAGTGATTGTCACAACGCTGTAACAAAGTTGTAGCATTTAGGAGGAGGCTGCGGAGGCTGCTCGGGGAGAGGGATTGTTTGGTCTTGGCCTAGTTTTCTTGTCTGATCAGAAACCTGTGCACCTCTGCCCTTCCCCCACCCAAACCTAAGCCTCTACTATTACAGGCTGTGAGGGGCTCAGTATGGAACGAGGTGAGCAGCTTGCCTCACCATCGAGCTCGGCGTGCGTTATGTGCTGCCTATACTGTATGTTTACGGGCTTATCATTGTGTGTGATATGACCTGGCGATGTGGTTTGGCTCGCATGACTGGCTTCCTATGAGCGGGGCAGGATGGCAGCGAGGGCCAAAAAGGTGTATAACATGTGAGGGGTGTTGAGGCAGGTAGCTATAGGGCTAAACTCCAGCTGTAACACAGCATTGTTTTCTGATTGGAGGTTAAAGCAGTGGGAATCAAAGGTGACACATGTGAGGCATCTGTAGTGTGATGCGGGGCTGCCCTCTTTATTTGTTCCCCAGCATTATTGATTCAAAAAAAAAAACACCCAAAGAGGATTAAGTACACATTATTACACGCTGTTATTTCTCGCGCGAATTTATGTAATTCAAACTATGTGCTCTTAGATGGATGTGGCATTAATATGCACAAATATATGACCGATTAGCACCAATGTGCCAAACATATGCTAATTTTCCATGTGCATCTGTTGTTAATTACAGATATGAAGCTGGGGATGGCTCGGAGGAATCAACGAGGGCATGTGTGACAGCATCCTGCCTTTAACTGTCCATTGTACTGCGAATGTGTTTCGAGATCATAGATGGCGTGTTTGTGTTTTTGTTTTTGTCCCTCCTGTATAATGACGGCGTGAGCCTTACCATGCGGTACATTACCCATCGTAACCGCGGATAATGAAGCACAATTTCAGCACAGAATTGAGCTTTTAGAGGTCAGTTTGAGGTGTTGTATGTTCGTGTTAATCGGGCAACAAAACAAAATATAGTGGACGGCAGCGTTGTAATGTTCTCATAATCCAGCCTGTGCTAATTATTTTGTAACAGCTGCATGTAAAATTGCATCGCTCAATATCAGGAATAACATATTAAAGCAGCTATTGCCCTTGGCTCCAATGAGAAAGTGGTGCCACCCTAATTCAGTTGTAAAAAAAAATGATATAGGTAGGAGGGAGGCTAATGCTTTAAAACACATTTCATCTGTCTTTGGCTGCCTGTTATACAACCCATTTCTGTTTAACCTCGTGTCACCGTTAGATGCACTCTGTGTTCATTAAGGTGAAGATCCTCACTATATATGTTTTTTTTATTCTTTTTCTACCACCCCCTCCCTCTCTTCAGCCTGGCTGCCCTTGTACATGCTCTCCATGTCAGACCCAGCTGTTACTACAAACTACTTGGAGGGCTTACAAGCCTCATTGCTAATACTGACAACAGCACTATTCTTACTCAAGGCCTAACGTCTACTGGAAAAAAGCGAGAAAACGAGAGATTTTTCTCAGCCTCCACTAGAAATTCATTTCCCCAAACAGATGTTTCCATCTGTTCAAATCTAATCTTTTGATTAATACATTCCTCAATGAAAGGATTCCAAATAGGTGTTAGATAAATAACTCAAGATGCCCTTTCTTTGATAGTTGTGATTATTTTCTGATGCCACGGCTGTCTCGCCTTCGTTTTTTTGTGTGAATATGTGTGAATATGTGTGAATACCTGTGCGCGTACGCTGGTGTGTGTGTGTGTGCGTGTGACCAAATGTGAATGTGTGCATGGTATGTTTGTGAAGGTATTTATGGCCCATATGTGCGTTTGTTCCGAGCAGTAACCCCATTACATTCCTAAGACGGTCCATGAGACTAATTAATGTTCTGTGCCGAGGCTTTTCTTTTACCCACGGGACACCCAATGGATTATTTACCTATATGTCCTATTGACAGCAAATCCCCCTTCCCGTCGCTAACCTCTGTGCAAACAGACAGTTTGAGGCATTAGGATGCATAATAACACCAGGCAGCTTTGTAGAATTTGCATTTGTCATATCTTCATTTAGCTAACAGCCAAAACATTGGCATCCTGGCCACAGAGTGACTTAAAACTTGAGTCACTGAGGCTTTGTAGTAATCGATAGTGATATTTTTACAAAATCTTTCTGTGTCCGAAGGTTTTTGTTGTTCTCTGTCTTTCTAAAATATCATATGTGTATGATCTACAATCACTGGCCACTTTATTAGGTAGCCTACATCTCTATGATGTGAGGAAATCCAACAACTTTATTGCAGTTTTTGTTGACACTGTCAAAAAAGATAATAACTCTACTTTATGTTTATGATTGAGGTTTCAGTTGCTCTCATGTGTGTGAATGGGAATGGACAAAATATTAGAAACACCTCTGAATATAAAACATTTCCACACCACTGCAGGCTACAACCTCAATAATAAACATCTAGTTCAATCAATACCTCTCTGACACTTTAAAGATAATCATGTTCAGGTTTGATCGACAAAGGTTGTTGTTGTATTAGATTGCATTTTATTGTACAGGTGTACCTAATGAAGGGGCCAGTGAGTGTAGGTCTATATAACATTGTAGTTTTGGAGGTTGTGGACCGGAAACAAAGGGAGGGTTCCTTAACTTCCCTCTTCTTTAACAAGGTTTGCCCTCAGGTGGAAAACAACAGCTGTCGAACACCTACGTACACTTTTCAAAAGAGAGGTCATTGTGCGTTTTGTTTCGTGTCAGGGATGTTGTGTGCATACTGAATAAAGGCAGGAAACACATTAGCTTCATAGCCTATCGGGGTCATCTAATCTTATTTCACTGTAAGTACTTTGTCTTCATCATCATAGGGACTGAACTGCAGTTCATTTCAAATATCTACTGGTGTTTTTTATCTTGTATAATCAGCATTTTAACGTTACAGACACATTTGCGTTGATCATCCGGTGTGCCCTCCCTGTCTGAACTGTTTTCTCTGAACTATTTCCCCCCCTCCTCCCCTACTCTGTGATCCTATACTCTCTGCTCTCCCTCCTCTCCACTCTGCTCTGGAGCAGGCAGTTACTAGGGGTGTGTTGGTCTTATGTTTGTCAGCCCATTCATAAAAAGACTGGCCACATAAAAATTGGAGCAAAAGTGATTCGCTAATTGATCTTAGTGGACTGACAGAAAATTGATCAGCAACTATATTGATTATCTATTTTTTAAAGTCAGTTTTCAAGCAAAAAAAAAAACCATACATTTGATGGTTAAAGCTTCTTGAGATGATTATCTTTGACAATTGTGATAGTAAACTGAATATTTTTTGGTATAGACTGATATCTGAGTAAAACAAGCATTTTTTGTTGCTATTTTCTGATGTTTTTTGTTGAAAAAAACAAACAATGAATTATTCAACTGAGGAAACAAGCAGCAGAGTAATCAGACAATCAGACAAAGATAATTATAATTAATGATAATAACAGAATAATGGTTGGATATAATGTTTCATAAGTACAGTGGATGGTCATTTTTAGGTAATTTCACCTGGACAAAACATTATTTTGGAACCAGAAAATGTATGCTAATATGTAGCATAGCCTAGCCTAGCCTAGCTTTAAGTGCCAGATAATAAAAAAAATAAAAAAAAATAGCCAGAATAGTTTCTCTTCATAACAACCCATACATGAGGATATCAGTATTTAAAAAAATAAACATTCAGCTTATGTCATACAGCTGCATTGATATAGAAAATAAAATAGTAGTTGGTACCAGCAAATAAGTTGTTTTTTTTTCATTATCATGTCATGCTAAGACAAAATTTTACAATAACTACTGAAATTATAATTTAGTTTACAGATTCTGTTATCATTGTAATGGAAACAATAATTATTTAAAGCCGTGTGTTGAATATATTGTTTTTGTTGGGGGAAAAAAAAAGGAAAAGAGGACCCACCAACCGAAGTAATAAAATGATGTCAGCGGGCATGTTGGAGCCCCCCTCAGCCAGCCTCCCTGAGCACACAGGGAAAGTGAGCGTCAAGAAGAAGGCGGGCACAAGTTGGATTTCCGGCCGTTCACTGGCTGCAGCTGCTGCCAGTCAAGCGTACACGCTTTCCCATTGGCAGAGCTCTTTCGCATTTATCGTGCCATCTCGTCAAGCTGCTGCTGTGTAATCGCAGGTAACTTTCTTACGATAGCCTTCCGCTGGACGACCTAGTGCACGCAGCGCTCCCTCATTTTGAGGATTGCAGATACAGCACACAAAACCGAGCTACGTGGTTAGACATTTACGGCGTTTTGGCCACCGGAAGACGTTAAAGCAGTATTTTTTTCGCTGTAAAAATACCCCGTCTCTCAAAGGCGTTTGAAATCGGACACCGCTGGCATTGAGGCCCTCACTTTTGTGCGGAGGGATACGGTGTTGCGTCTGACAATGTGGACGGAGGTGGTGAAGATGTCTACGAGAAGAATGAAATCATCTCAGTTGTAACAACAAAAAAGGAAGACGCGAGATTAGTTACTATAATAGATTTGTTTGCACACAGACTTGTTACATTGAAGCAAACACGTGGGCGCTGTGTGAAAAACAGGCTTACCGGGACAAAAGGAAGACATCTACGGTGCTCCAATGCGTTTCATGCACTGAGGTCGAAATTCTCTTGAAGTTTTATGTTTTTCCCCTTGCGAGTCTCCGCTTTTCTTTTTACTGTTGGATATCAGACACTTGCAGAGGAGAGGTAAAAACACCTTCTTTCACTTCATGTTTCGGGGGAAGTTGCATGAATTCGATGGGTTTCACTGACACCTATTTTGACGCCTGCAATTTTCGAAAAGTTTTCGGGAATGTGTGGTTAAAGCGGGGGATGTAAGTTTTTGTCTGGTTTGAGGTGGCGAGCCAAGTGTGTGATGGTCTCCGCATCGACCACGGAGAGGAGGAAATTACTCCTTTGTTCTGAAAAAAGACTCGACTAACGTTAAATGTTAGTCCTGCCCGAACAAGCCTCATTTTGTTTTTTTCACCGTATGTCGCCGCCGCTAGCACTAAGCTAGTATGTGCAAATCTGAAATCTTTACGTTGTGTATTGTTGGTGAGCATTTTAGCTAACTTTGTTTTGTGGGCCTACATGTATTTTCTCTCTCCACACAAGCCAGAAACAAACTTTCCATAAAAACCCCCTTTGGTAGCCCTTTAAACATTCCTTTATGGAAGTGTCTGGCCACCAGCTAGACTTTTATTTTATTGCACATTTGGCAGGAAATTCCTCATGCTCCCACCCCCACCGTCTCCGCCACTGAACTCCCCTCATAATGCACGACTTGAACCCTAATATGTGGAGGAAAAAAAGAAGCTCCGTTATTTGTTGCATGAAGTTTTGGGGCATTGCTCTTATTCTCCAGGTTTGCGGCCGCTGCACTTGTTTTACACATCGTTTGTTTCCAGTGGGAAGACCCAACTGGGGATTATGGTTTTTTGTTAGTCTGGAGGACGGTGATGTCAACATAGTTGAAAAATAAATGGTGAATGGGTTAGTTGTCAGCAGTAGCTTGGCCCTGGATGTGGCCTAGCGGAGATGATCAAATAATGTACAGCCCTACATCCTGTGGGTGCCCTAGATTGTTTACTGTCATTGTTATAAACTCTCTGACCCAAAGTGGTTATTATTTTTAATAACATGTTTCTGGCACGAGACGGTCACATCCGTTTTTCTTTCGGCCAGCATTTGAATCAACAGTTGAATTTGCTTTTTTTTTCTCCCCTGTTCAGTACGGCGGCCCTTGTTTGTTCCCGTAGTAATAGCATGGACATAAACACATGTTATAGTTGCTTAGTTTTGCTTTTATTTTAGGCATTAATAACAACAAATAAACATGTACAACCCGTGCGGGTGGAATTGTGCTTTTGATTAACACATTTAAAAAAAATGTCAACAACAGTTATCCTCAAGTAATAACATGTTTATTAGAAACACTAATAATTTGGCCCTTAATTGGTTAATACAACAGTACAATTAAGTCCTGTTTGCTGTTTTGAATTTATATATAACTCTAGTTTGTTCTTCTTTTTCTTGCTGTAAAGCATCTGTGTAGCTCTGGGGGCTCTTTTGTGGAGAATGACCTGCCTTCTCTGCCTTGTGTGGGGTGACAAAGACCCCTAATCTGCCTGCTACAAATATTGATCCAGCAGTAGCTGAAGATGCCATTTTGTTACATTAAGCCCCCCTCCATGTGCTCTGCTCCATTTATATCAGTGGTTTGATAGTATTTGTGCATGTTAAGTTAATTTAAGTTGACCCATTTCGTCCTTGATTGGCCATCTTATCCAAAAGTTTGGAAAAACAGTGGCAGCCATGTTCCTAGCGTATTTACACTTGGGGCTATGTGTTGTGTGCATTCACTTCCTTTCCTTGTCTCAAGGTTACTTTAGTTATGCTCGCCTGAGTTCACTAGACTTGGACTGTACCGTTTGTCTCCCCTGAAGTGACATGTGTTGTTTTCATACTTGGAGAAAATGTTGTTTTTTTATAACATGAATACTTATGTTTATTTTGCTTTCAAGCGGTTCCTCATTTGTATTTTTATTTTCTGACTTAAACTCATACATTCAGTTTTATATTTTCCAACTTGCATTTCCTCAAATACATCCATCTCTTTAGGTTTTTTTTTTAATGCAATTGCATCAATGTATACTAGGGCTGTATTACAAAAGAGGCTGTAAAAGCACACCACCTGTTGGTGTCCAAGTGCCTCTATTCCTCCACTCGCTCCCCTTACCCAATAGTTCTCTGCGAGGCTTGCAGAACCTCCGCTCAGCATCAGAGAGCGGCCTCGGGCTTGCGTTGGAATGCAAAACACAGGGTAAATCCAGTATTCACGCTCACTGTGTCATTTGACAAGGTTCTTTCTGAGTTGACATATGGTAATTTGGTAATGACGTGTTTGCATACAGTCATTAGCTCTGCCTTTCACCCCTATTTCCTTGGGCTAACAATAGTCCCAATTATGTCTGTAATTGTAAATGTATTACATTCTCTTTTATGTAGCAATGATCGACATATGGTTGTGTTATTTGCTAGGGTTGATTAAAATGAAAGACAGTTTTTTAAGTCATTACTTGGAAGTAATTTGACTAAAGGCAAAGTATTCATTATTTCATGACAGTATCTCTTTTAGTTGTTGGATGGGAAGGCAGTTTCTGGCTGAAATTAGCATTTTTAAGTAGACCCGGCTAAAGCGTTTAGTGTTAAGTAGCCTAATGTTGTCTGTTTCCCCTCATCAGTCCGCGTTTCATCGAGGTAGTAATTTGAGCTGTATGTTATGGCCAGCTGAGACTCCATATCCACCATCGTTGATTTTCATAGTGCAACTTCTCACACGCACAAGATTTTAATAATAAATTGAAAACTACAAACACAAATTTGATGTGTTAGCAAGAAGAAAGTTGTAGGGGTTTTTTTCTTTAAGAAAAATGCTGACATAGTCTTGAATTGGTATCTTATGGGACACTAACGACTTGCCAATCCGAATCATCATCAGGGATTTGATATAGCCAAGGTAGAGTAGTTCGAAACATTGATTATTTTCCATCATCCTCTTTTGTTTTTTAAGAGTTACATGTAACTTCTCTTTGTGCTTGCTAGTGCCATTAAAATCCTGTATCTGCAAATTTCTCTCGTAGGGTTTATTAGAGACTGAAGGGTATGAACGAACAGCAGCAAAGAATGGCTGCAGTGGGAACTGACAAGGAACTCAGCGACCTCCTGGATTTCAGCGCGGTAAGAGAGTGGGAGAGCAGACTGGGTGGTTCTGGGTTGCATTGGGAGGAAGAGCTAAAGCCAGTGCGATACAGGTGTGGGTAAATTGGCAGAGGAGAGCTGGAGGTCTGAAGGAGAGAAGTGGGGGAAAAGGGGCGAGGAAAGAAATTTAGTGGGGAAATCTGGGAAAAATTTAGATAATTTTTTTTTATATAGGTCTTGTCAGCTGAAGTTATTTCCATCCGTCATTCTTGGCATGCTGAGGTAGTGCTGATTACATCAAAGTAAAATACCTCAGGGTGACTGGTGAAAATGAATTCAAGTTTTAAATATAGGTTATTTAATTATGTAGGTGTTGCGGAGACGCAGCAACAAGAAAGTGGATCCTTGCTACAATGAACTGGTATCCACTTTAAAATGTAAACAGCGAATCAGGAACGCCTGCAGGAAAGTGGAAATAATTTGTATCTCCGTTTGCCTTGTTAACATAATGTGAGGGGAAAATACATTGTTATATATGAACTGGGTTGAGGAGACAGCTTCTGCTTTTTTTTGTCATATTTTTAGTCTTCTAAGAAGACACTTTCACTGAGATGCTTTCAAAGGTATCCTCCAGACATTATCTACAAAGTGGATAGAGCTTCTATTTACCTGTGTTCCATTTTGTTGGGAAGCCTTTGTTGAGCTTTACGCTGACATAAACATCTCATAGGCCCAATGGAGCTGTGTTAGTTCTTTTATCCTAAATAAATTGAATAGTTGGAGAGACTAAATTGCTGGTCCTGCATAATTATTATATATGGGACACAACAGGTAATTCCAAACTGTGACTCCTAATTAAATTTGTCAGCAGACTTGATGTCCCACAAGATTTTCTTTTGACAGAGCACAGTGGATCAAGACTGAAGTGTTAAGAGTTGTTGTTGCAAGTGTTGTTGACGTTCTATGATGTGTAACACTGGGGAAAAACGGGACTAGCTTTATATTTGAGTCACTTCTTTTAAGCATAGAGCTGCAACTAACAACCTTTTTCATTGTTGATTAAACCGAGTCGAGCGTCGTTCGGTTTTTAAAATGTCGATCAGTGTTTCCCAAAGCCTAGATGACATCATCAAATGTCTGTTTTTGTCCACGACCTATAGATATTCAGTTTACTGTCATAGATGGGTAAAAAAAAAGAAAATATTCCCATTTAAGATGCTGAACTCAGTCAAAATAGTTGATAATTTTAATAGTTGACAACTAAACGATTACTCATTGCAGCGCTATTGATGGGAATGAATGTTGTAGATGGAGCCCCGTCACAGTGACTTAAAATTCAGTCAGCTGCTTCATTAGTGTAGTCCTGTTCTCTGCCACGCCATCGGTATTTAAAGGAACTCTTACCCCATGAGAGAAAAACACTCATTGTTGTGAAGGGGGCTTGTGGGAGGTTCTCATTAGACCGTTGGGTTTGTGTTAGAAAAGCTCAGATTGATCAGCTGCCAGTTTGTATCAGCAGATGTTCCATCCAAATACGACATTGATAATTGGGTGGGAAACTGTCAAACAACGTACAAACAAATTTTCTCCCCTCTTTTTTTTCCCCCTGGTCAGTCAAAGCAACGCGTGCTAGATTGGATGCAATATAAAGCGAAACTAAACATATTTGAGATGTCTGTGACCCAATGAAATGGAGACAGAGATCATGTCCGAATCATTTGTGTGAATGCATAGGTGACACTGTTAGAGAGATCAGTCGTAATAGTGCCAGATTGTGTTATGGTGTCCTAGATACAAAAAGGTTGGGTTTCTATAGTGGTCATGTCCCTGAAAGATGCCACATAGCAGATATTTAGACCACACCACAGCCTCATGGTAAAGCCCACAGTGGCTCGATGACAAACGTGTGAAACGGTGTTTCGAGAAGTTAAAGTTCATACTGCAAAAAAATAAAAAAAATATGTCTAAATATTGTCAGCATTTCTTTTTTGGAAAAAACTAACCTCTTGTAATTTTTAATATAAAACCGAAAGACTTATTTTTGAAATGTGGTATTTTGCAAATAAAGATCTGAAAATGTTTCAAACTTCTTCTTCTAGGTTTTTATTTGCATTTTTACTGCTATGCTGCAAGTTGTTTAAATCAACAGTGGAATCAGTTGATTTCAGGTAGTTTATCTCACTTTCGAGTGATTTCAAACTAAAAAGGCCTCTCAGGAAAAAACAACACACACAACGAGTGAACGACATGTGTATGTGATGTCATTTATTAGTGGAAGTAGGATGTGTGAAGTGTGCCGTCCTTTGCTTTGTTAGTTACGGTATCTTTCCTCTTTTGTCTTGTAGATGTTCGCGCCTCCAGTAGCCAACGGGAAGAACAGGACAATGACACTCGCCAGCAGTCAGTTTGGTGGATCAGGTAAGCTTTTAAGCTTGATAGGGAAACCCACACTATATTTCTGCCTTGAATGTACCGCATGTCTTTGCAAATGTGTAATTTTTTGCATCTTTTTGCTGATGTAAACATACTAGTTTCTCATGTGATTTTTAACTAACATTCATATGGCTGCATGCAAGTTTTGTCAAAGCAACAATAAACTAATGTTAAATCAAGGTGCATATGCAGTCAGAGTAAATCTGAAAATGGAGTACAAATAAACATGTCTTCACACCTCACCGTAGGGAACCTCAAAGGTCAGCTCAGCCGACGCACAAGAAAGTATTTTCCCACATAACCCTGGTGGTATTGAGAACACAGACGGTTTCGGTTTCATTTGCCCGGGTTTTGAGGTCACTTCCGCACCTTTACAAAATTGCATTTCAAAAACTCATAACAGCTTACATTGGAATACTTTTTCTTCTTAAGAAACTGGCTGTGCCTCAATTTGATTTTTGTATGCGTAGTAGATTGGGTTGTGTGAGTGATTTTATGAGAAATTCCCATCTAGTGACTTGCTACAGCTTGCTCTGTGCCTGATGGTGAGGTTGTCCCTTGATTTTTATCTGTATGAAAAAATCATCAATTTAGACTACAACACTGGCTCTTTAACTGTCCTAAATGTAGCATTGACACTTCTTTGAGAAACAAAAATAGACTGTAGCTGAAATCCTTCCATTCTTTGTATGAACTGTGAAGATTTATTAATGTGTTTTCATGAGTTTTGTTTGAACATCTGTCGGATCATTTTTTCTTATTCTTTAGTGTTGAACTGTTTTAAGGTGCAAAGTCTCTGCAGTTATCCTCCTCAAGCACCTGAAGCTTTTGAGTGGGCTTTTTCTCTCTTCCTGAATGTTATTAGTAAGTCGTGTTACTTTCGTTACTCTGTCACCCTGCCAACCTGGCGTGTGAAATCGAGTCACACTCCCCAGTGTTCCCCAGAGTGAGAACTTGGCCACTGAGGAACAAAGGCAAAAAGAGGGGCTTATGGACTTGAAACGACTCCCCCACCCTGAAGTGTAAAACACTCCTCCCCCAACACGGCACAGGGCTCTTACCCCCACTGATCTGCAGGAAATGGCTCGAGTCCGAGACAATGTCCCTCACCCCCAGCTCGCAGCCTCTTAAACTGGCCCAGCATGCAGTGAGTGGCCAGAGTGGAAGAGGGAGCTTGTTGAATAGAGGGATCAGCCTGTGGAAGGCAGGATTCTGTTTGTTTCTATTACAGCAGGCAATTACTAAGCAGTGAGGAGTTAATTCCTTCCCCCCTCCTCATGTCCTAAAGTGTGGCTCTCGGTCATTGACACCCATTTTAATGTGATACTTCAAGCTGTCCCATTTAACTTTGGGTGATCTGCAGGTACCCTCTAATAGCACAAGGGAGTCAAAATGCTAACATCTGCGAATTCCTGCCCAGGAGTTTCTCGTAGATCTGTTTCATGTTATAACTCACATGGTACAGAGAACACAGTCTGCCTATATAAGGGAGATATACAGATATACACACGTACAAGTTTGTTTGTGGAAGGAAACTGGAAGCTTAAGATCAGGTGGACATTATTATTATTATTATTATTATTATTATTATTATTATTATTATTACAATTTATTTATTTTTTT
Organism: Lagodon rhomboides; assembly: GCA_039737535.1. Classification (NCBI taxonomy): domain Eukaryota; kingdom Metazoa; phylum Chordata; class Actinopteri; order Spariformes; family Sparidae; genus Lagodon; species Lagodon rhomboides. The sequence goes on along the minus strand of CM077789.1, from coordinate 11,530,242 downwards.
ATGTAATGGCTGCATTTGTCAACAAGACTGTCTTTTGAAACTCGCTCCAATAGATTGCGTTTTATTCCAAAATATGATATGGCCTTGTTCCATTAAACCTATTTATTAAAGAAATTATAGCCTTTAAAGAGCAGTGTCCATCTATGACGTCACTTAGGCGGCTTGTATATTCAGCGAGCCAGCAGCGCGGGAACGGCAGCGAGCAGCCTAGTGGCCCACCAGACCACCTCTATTCATCAACACAAAAGTGCTCAGAGGGGTGCTAATTGCATTAGGCGTCCTTTTCCCTTCCTCAGTGGCCAGTGTGTGTGTGTGTGTGTGTGTGTGGGGTAGGGTGTGTCGGGTAGAGTGGAGTGGAGGGGAGAGGAAAGAGGAGAGGATTGGCAAGAAGTGTGGGATGTTTGAGAAGTAGGGGAGGCAGAGTGTGACGGTGTGTGGTGGGAGCTGGCCAAGCCCACAAGCCTTCAGGCAGGCGTCCCCTCTGTCACCTCTGCAGCTGCTGGCAACGTCTCTAACCCCCTTCACACACACACAAACACACAAATACACAGGACGCGACAGGCTCGCTTCCCTTAGATCACAACAAACAACATTGTGAATTTACACATGTGGTCTCTCTTGGTAGCTAGCTTACTAGCGCCGCGTTTGACTCTTGCTCTCTCAGCTGTATACCTGCACGCGCCTGCAGTATTGTGACATGTATTTCACTGTGCAGTGCTGGGTTGTAGTTGGAAAATCTTAAGCCTTCAGAAAGAGGAAATCTCAAAGGAGAGTGGCTTCCTTCTTCAAATAAATTAGATGTTTTCAGAGCCTGCAGCCGTGAGAAGGCTTTGTGGCTCAGAAAATAAATATTTTTCTGGGTTCTGGTTGTCAGTGAGTCAGTATTTGTTTTGCCATGTGACTTTCACTGGAAGTACATTCACACCAACTATGCCAAAATCTGGATGGATGTGATATATGTCCAGAGAACCTGTTGTTTTCATGCCAACACAGGATGTCCTTTTACATTTCCCGTGTGCATGTATAATTGGACGATAATTCAGGGTATTTTCAATCCAGGGCTGCAAAAATCATATAGTGATTATTTTGACAGATATTCAGGATTAGTGTAAATGATACATTTTGCATCAAAATTGTTATTTTCACTGAAAAACTATAAAAATCATGATGGGGATTTGTTGGGGGCTGTACCAAACAAACATGTTTTCTTATATCTGAAGTTTTGTAGGCCAGAGCATAATCTGTTATGCTGTTTTTGACTCATTTTACGTTTACCAACTAATTGCAGTTGCTGCGATTTGCGATTTTTGATTAATTGCACGGCTCAATTTCAGTCCTAACCATATTTTCCAATTCTGGCAGCATGTCAATTAATTCTTCAAACTCGTCATCACTTACTTCACATTGAGCTTTATGTAACTTCAGTCTAATTGTCCATTGCCTGAAGATGGCATAGATTTTTGTATTGGATTTGTTAGTTAGCATGAACTACAGTGCTCAACATCTGATACTCTCTTTAAATAGTCTTTGATGTCCTGCAAGTGTGATCTACATACTGAGAGAGCAGTAATTAAAATATCAGTACAAACTGTAGTCAATTAAATGATATTGAGAAAGTTGTATTATATTGGTAATGTTTAATTATAAAAATTCAATGGAGCCAATAATCTGAAGCCAAATTACTTTCATTGACTTAACAAACGCAGCATCTACACACCTTTAACATTGATTTGCAATCTATCAATAAGCACAGAGAAGAAGTAGAATAATGGTAGAAGGAGGTTTAGGGAGCCAAGCATGTAAGTTTTTACTCATAAAATCTTATTAGAGTTGTTATGATGCACTCAGGTTTGCATAACCTACAGGAAAATAACTTTTTTTAAATTAAAAAAATCAGGTATTTTATTAGTATTAGCCATCAGAAGCAGGTTATTATAGATGATATGATATGCCAGTCTCACATTGACTATTGGATGTCATGATAATCAATTGCAGCCATTTATAAGGTATCTACAGTAGCTGAGAACAGCGGTGTGATGGCTTTATTGTTTTTATTATGTGTTGTACAGCAGCACTACCAGGCAACCAGAGAAATTAAAAACCTCAAGACTGAACTAAGTGATGAAATGAGGACGAAATAAAGCCCACATTGGGGCAGATCTGTGTTTGTCCTTTAAATTTCATTGAGAATGTGGACTCTTAAAGCAAATTTTTTAGGTCACAGGCGACGGGTTGGTTGAAAACAAAGCACTAAAAATATTTTTACTGGCCAAAATAATTGATGTAGGAGTACATCGCTGACCTACTTTGAATAGTACATATCTTGTTTTTACAATTAGTCTTTAAAACTTGCTTACTTGCTTGTACAAGAGCAACACAGAAACAAACCCACGATCTAAATATAATCATCTCGAATGTAGTGGCCAGTGTAGCATGTGACCCCAATTGATTAATGTTTTTTAACAGCATGTGAAGCTTGGTGGGTCGTTTTAATCATTTTGGTTGTCTCTCAATATTACACATGACAAGAGATTAACAACAATAGAAAGATCTCTGTTCTGGCATAGCTGGGCTCTCCTAGGCTGGCTGAGCGTCAGTGTCACCTCAGCAGCTCTCCACCTTGTTTTAATTGCCTCCGAGTTAATTACTCCAGTAAGTGTGAAACAATGTTGTCAGACTTCGCCTGCACAGCCGTGCTCTCACTCTATCCTGTACACCCCCGCTGGCCAAATGGAGGCTTCATAGGTGGATGGGTGGAGTAAAATAGCTGTGTGAAGATTTTGAAGTTATTCTCTTAACTCTACTTGTTGGCTCATTTGGCCGACTCGGTGCAGGTTGTTGTTGACAGTGATGATGTGTAATTTTGTGGGTTACCTATTGCAAATTTTAAGCGTGTTGTACATGTGAAAATACTTTGAGGTTTGCCAGCAATTTGAATGGAGCTAGAGTGTCAAGAAGTGGGGAGAAAAGGAAGGTGTTTGAGTTAGAAGACATCCATTCATTTCTTGGCTGGAAGCAGACAAGCTCATTGTTGACGTCTCGCGTGTGAAGTGGATTTTTATCTCGCTAATTTGATATTACTTTTCATGGCACCACGCTTTGGCTGAAGTGTCTTCATACAAAGTCTGTCGTCTTTATTTAGCGTGAGCCCGTCACCAGCATCCTGTGCCATTGGACATGGTTGACGGTGGTGCAGCGCTTTATTAGTGCCGTGGCCTTTCAGCGGGGCCGATGTGACAGTGAGCGAGGCCGATCTTTCGAGGTCCCCTCTCCTCCCTGCTCGCCTGATTCTCCATGCCATTGGCATCAGCTCCATAGATCACGGCTGTCGCAGCGTGTGTAGGTGCTTGCACCGCTCTGTTAGTCTCATCACTCATTCTTGCTCGTCAGCCAGGCTGCTGATCTCGCCCAGACCCCTCTCACTCTGCCTTCCCTCTTGTTCCTCCCTCTCTCTCCCCCTTCTCCCTCTCTCTCTCTCTCTCTCGTCCCCTTGCTTTCTCCTTCCACCCGCTCACTCTCTTTTGCTTTCTCACACACATTTTTTTAATTAGGCAAAAATCAAAGACGAAATATGAATATTCATAAGGAAACCGCATTAATATGCACAATTATGCAAATCAGCATGCAATTAAGGCTTGTGTCTCCAGAGAGCCTGGATAGCATTAGTGCATAAGACAGGGAGAAGGGGATGATGGGGGTATTTTGGAGTTTTCTGCTCCACCAGTCTTTTGGCTGTGTTTTTCCTTTGTGCCACACATCGGTCCTTTCTTTACCTAAAACAGTGTGGTTCATGTTTTGGCTTTATGCGTTTTGTTTTCTGTTATTTGTCTGTATGTGTCAGATTGACTGAGAGGAAATTTGAATGTGGCTTATAAGATGACATTTCATCCTCTTGAATTGCATTAGGGACGTGAATGGTTAATTTTCTGCTATTCAGTGACCGTAATAAACACTAATGGGTACACTGAGCAGCTTTTCCTACTTATTTATTTTTTTCAGAAATTGTGTAACATAGCATTGCATCTTGAATGCGGCGGCGGTGTCTTTGATCAATAGTGATGCTATCTCCTGGCTTGTGCAAGTCCATTGTGGCCACTGAATGATGTTGAATGTTTAGAGACATGGTGACAGGTTCTCTTGATATGACTCCAACATCAGGGGGCTTCTACATATATACAGTGACTCACTGGATAATAATTATATTCACTCATTTTTGGGTTTGCTTAAATATTAGCATGAGTCCAATCTGCTTTTTGCTTCTTTCAGACTAACATGCTGGTTTCCTGCATGTAAATAATATCAATATGTCCTCTTGCAGCAATAGATGAGCGAAGCGGCTCTGGGTCTTGGGGCTCGGCAGAACAGAACAGCCCCTCTTTCAGCCAAGGACGGGTAAGATCTAAATACACACAAGCTCGCACTCTTAAGTCGCACACGATTTTAAGTTTGGGGATCTAAGCATTAACACCAGATGCCATGATATTGTCACACACTCACACATGTTCAGTTAATCACTCTGCCATAGACGAAGCACACACATTCCCTCTCCCCCCTACCACCACAACAGCTTAGTACTCTTCATGCCATGTGCCATGTTTGAGTTGAAGTGGTAGTTTTACTTTCTACCTAATAACCTTGGCTCAGGATCCTGCATTGGCAAGCTCTCTAGTAGCCCCGAACCTCTGTGGAAGCCCACCGGTAATTGCAGCTTCACATCCGCTGTAACTGTCTTGGCACAACTCTGTGTAAATACAAGGAACAGGGGGTGAAATAGATGCAGCAGGCTTTGATTACCACAAGTTGATAATTAAGAAAGTCGGTTTGAATCCCCCGAGCTGATGCAGATTTGTTTGGCATGGATCCTGTTAGTTAGACAGAAAAGCAGAGGGAGGGTAACCACTAAGCGATATAGGTGCGCAAACAAGCCGGGGACAGCTTTAAAGGGTGGTTATCATTTAGGTCTGTGGTTTTGTTAGATTGTTTGTCCAATTTGAAAGCCTGCATGTTTTTGTTTACATTTCTTTCTCTTTTTTTTTTTTCAAGTTCTCTCAAAATGTTTTATGTGTTCCTACAGGGCTATGCTGAAGGATCCCACTACAATGAGCATGAAGGCTTGTCCTCTCCGTTCATCAGTTCAGGGGTTGCTGGTATGTTCAACTTTGGTTTTCTTCTTTTACCACTTAAAGTTTATAGAGTTTGACGTTTTTAACAATACTAGCACCTCATAGGAAAACCAGATGGCACAATCCCTGAACAACACCAGGCAGAAGAAAGATAATGATAAACATTTTAAGTTGAATAACTCTAATAGATACTGCAAACAAAAACATTAGACAATAGCAAAGTACATAATAAACTAAGGAAGATCCAAATTAGAGTATTGACCTGAAATGTTGAGGAAAATTGTCAGATCTCAACTGTACCGCTGTCCACTCATAGTCCGAAACAGATGAATGCTTAACTAGTGTCTCAGTCTGTAACGTATCAGATTATCAGTACACAACTATCACAGCCAAACAAATGCACAATAACTATATTATTGTGATATGTATGGAGGATCTGTCGAATGTATCTTTATAACTTTGTTTCCTGTGTGTTTGTCTCTTCTTTGGCAAATGATTTAAACTCAAAATGCAAGTGTAGGGAGGTGGAGAGACTCTGTAATTATAACTGTGAACAAAATGAACAATTATACTGAATGAATATTGAAAAGACACCCAGATGAACTGAAGAATAAACGATCCACAAGGCCTAAAATCTGCGCCGATTTGATCATGTGTATTATTAACACAACATCCATATTTCATATTTTTGCATGATGGTTTATGTCAATATTGGTATATATCGACACCCCTAATAGTGTCCATGTAATGTTTCCTATCTTAGAGTTATTTTTAAAGTGACTCTTTTATAGTAGAAATTATTACAGTTTTAATTAGTGTATACATTTACTTCTTGGTGCCAGAGAGACTGTTGTCTTGTCACACTCCATTTTTAAAATAATCATGTTGATAATTCAGCTGTTGTGCATACGTTATTACCAATTGTTTTCTGGGTGGCGAAATGTGTATGTGCCTACATGCATGTATGTGCGTGTGTGTGCGCCTGTGTTCATTCGTTGAGTGTTGGGGATGTTAGGGCAGTGAAGCAGAAACCTTCCCCAGGGTTTTGTCTGGCAGGCGGCTTTATGCAGCTGAGCGTACTGAAAAAGGGGAGGGCATCTCTGGACTTTTTGTACTTTAGAAAAACCTACTTTTCATTTGTTTTCGCACAGACCATTGCCTCTTAATGTTTGTGCATACCTAATGGTTTCACTCGCATTTACAATGAAACAATCTTTAATCCTACAGGTAAAAATGAGAGGCCACCGTACCCTCCCTTTGGAAGCCAGGTATATTTTGACTTATTCCTTGCATCATCCCACATCTTTATGTGTATGAGAGCTAAATTCGTGTAATGTGTCAGTATTAAGGAAGCCCCGTTTTCTCACTTCTCTTTTCATGTTAAATACTTTGAATTAACTGTCTTCATTTCCTAGAAGAGAAACCGCTGTGCTCTCCCACGCCCTGCTAAGTATTATTGGTAAAACCTTGTTTCACTATCTTCTCTTTTCTTAGCCCGGCTTTCTTCCTAGCGACATAGCGATGCCCAGCCCAGATGCCATGTCCCCCTCTGGCATAAAATCTGGCTCCCAGTTTTACCCGTCATACCCCAACAATCCGAGGAGAAGGCCGCCTGATGGAGGCATAGGTAGGCCACTTTCTCTTTCTTTCTTTCTTTCTTGCCTTGCTTTCATCCATGCTATTCTCCCTCCTGTGTTTTTTTTTTTTTTTAAATATGTGATCTGACTAGGGTGCTACTAATGATTATTTTCAGATAATATGCAGAGTATTTTCTTGATTAACGGTTTGATCTCTAAAACATCAGAAAATAGTTATAATTTCCCAGAGGCCAGTGTGATCATATTGGTTTAATTGCTTTACTTAGACCAACAGCCCAAAATCCAAAGATAGTTATTAGAATGGCTTGGAAAACCAAAATATCCAAAGATTTGAGTTGCTGGAAGCACTAAATCATGGCCCAAAAAATTGGCTTAGAGGTCCAGTTCGTTAGATATTTGATTTTTGAGTCTCATTCCCAACTTGTCACATTCTGATGCTTTGGGCGTCAGTAATTGATGAGTTGAGAATGAGACTCAACAGTCAACTATCTTAAGAATTGGACCTTTTTAAACGATGAATCTATTGTTGATTATTTTTTACCAATAGTATATGATAGTGTAGCAATAATTGTTTCCATTTCATTCTACTGTTGTACCTCCATAATTTATGAACTTGTAGGAGCATTGACCCATATAGACCAAAAAGGCTCTCCTTAAATCCCTTGTGCAATTGGGTTTTACTTTTTCTTTCCCTTTTGTTTGTTTTGTCTTTGGTCTACATTTGACAGATCTTTTCAATCTCTACAGATGAATGCACAGCAACATTCATTCACACTGACAGACATGCACATACTTACACATGTCTGCACTGTTTTTTTTTTTTAATCTGTGGTTGGAATTGAAGTACACGAAATGACTACACCTGATCTGACATAACATTGGCAAATGTGTCTTTGCTAAGTCTTTATTTGTGTTTTTTTCTCTCACCTTCTCTCTGTGTCTCGGCCTGCCTGTATGCAGACACCCAGCCAAAGAAGATTCGGAAACCCCCTGGCCTGCCGTCCTCGGTGAGAGCTTATTTCTGCTCGCCTTCACAGCTCACAGCCAGTCCTTTTTCTCTCTCTCTCTCACTACACACACTTGCTACACATAGACACACACATAGATATACACTTGCACACTGCTTTCCCCACTCTGCTTGAGCAGTTCTGTGACAGACAGGGGTAAAGACCCTCTGCTCTGTCAGACTCTCAGTGAGCTGACAGTCAGGCAACTCAGGCCCCAATAAACATCATCACTGTGGTTGTCTCTACACTACACTCAAGTGGTTTCAAGTGGTGTTCAGGGTCTGGTTGTCATGTAGACGAGTACATTTATAGGATTTTGAGGTACCTTGTCAAGTCTAGCAACTTACCTTCTTTGGTGGTGTGATTCTGAATTATATGTTTCGTAAGAACACAGAGTTCCTGCATTTGGGCAATGAAGATACATATGTTTGTGGCAGCTCAATGCATGAGGAGTTCAAGTAGGTTGGTTTATAATGTTGCTAATGAGCTACTTGGATTTATAGAGTACTGCATGGATGATGTATTTTTGTTGGTCAGCCTTGAAGATAGCATCCCTCTGGTTCCCTCAACAAAAATCCAGTGCAATGATTCCATTGGATTTTGAATTATTGCAGAAAATGAACAGTCAACACCACTTTTATCTTTTCTTTTTCTTTTCTACACTATTTGCTACCAGCTTGTAGATTGATACATTTATAGTAAGTTGTGTAAGTTTTAGTTGGAATTGTTTGCAACTAAAGTACACCTGTAAAGACGGACTAGTGAGTCGATGTATTGCTATCTGGCGTTGTTTAGCTACTTATTAGCAGCCATTTATCAGACACATGGAAACTTTAAAGTTTATGAGCGCGGTATGTATTGACACATCTTATCTTGTAGAAAAAACAACTAAATATCTCTGAAGCTTGCAAAAATTCTAACTGATTTCTAGGTTTTGGAGTTATTCCTTCTTCACTCTATTAAGGCCAAAAGGATTGATAAAGGATTCTTGTTGAATCTTTCATCTCTTCTCCTTTTTTCATCAGCAAAAGACAAAGTTGAAACCATTCAGGAAGTTGTTTTGGCTAAATAGTAAATATCTAAGATGCCTGGTCAAAGTTTCACTTCTTGGAATATCAATCTTGGAGTTTTAGTTCCTAAATATTAATGAATTTGTAACTTTTGTTCCTTAAAATGTAAAAGAGATAAGATGGATTTCAACAAGTAAAGTAGATTTGATACTGAATTCAAGTGCGAGTGCTGTCGAGCCTCGATCCTTAGTCGCAGCAGTATGAAGTCTCATCTAGTGCTTTGATTTACTGTACCAAGTGTCACATTTTGTCAGTGGGCCCAGAATTCCCAGCAGCTGATGTGTGTCGATGATGGCAACCACACATAGCTGGTAACACAAGTCATCCTGACATGTTTGAATATATACTGAATGAATCTCACTGTTAGTTTAAGGACAAAGAATTGAATCAGGCAGCAGTTGCCCACATCATGCCCATTTATAGATTATTTCCATTGGCTACAGTCGAGTCCAGCCTGTCCATCCATGCGGTTATAGCTACTGTAGATTAAAGAAGATTCAGAGGCCATTTTTCTCAGTCTGAGTAGACCTTAACAAAACACTAACTCATAACAGTTTTTCTTTACAGATGGTGTACATAAAAGTTCTTTATCACCCTGACCCAACCGATGCATATCTTTGTAAGATGGCAAACATTTCAAGTCAGTAGGGCCCTACTGTGTAGTTGACCGTGTGTTAGTGTTGTTAGAAACCAGTCCTGCTGGTTGAGCTGCCAGTGGATCATCAATATGAAATACTGCCATTACACAAACATTTTCCTCGTGCTACTGTAGTTCTCAGATGACTAGAGTGACCTAAAAGAAACCGGGTACGGAACCTTCTCATCTCCTCACGCACGGCGCCTTGAAACAGCACACCAGCAACACTGTAAGGGGATGGAAAGATTGAGAGAAAGATTATGTAATTTACCATTTTGTATATGTTAAGTATGCTTGGGCTTTACGCTGTGAAAGTAAAGAAAATATTAGGTTTCCTAGGTCTGGGGTTACCTGCTCTTCAGCCCCGTCTTTGCCCTGTGATTTTATCATCTTCAAAAATGTTGCACAGAATTTAAAAACAAAAGTGAAATTCATGCACGCATGAAGTAAATTTAAAGGATTTATATGGCTGACTAGGTCCAAATCATGGAACCATGGATGCGTAATCTGTCAGGAAATGAAGTCAAGCGTTACTAGTGTTGCATTCTGACTTGGTGGTAGTTTGAAATAAAGTTGCAACAGATGCCGCTACTTTAGGCGACTGCATTGATCGGGTGGGTTCATAGTAAATCGACTAATAGTGCGGAGTGGGCTCAGATTTGGACACGGCGAACCTGCTACTTAGCTCACTTCTTAAACCCTTGTTTGTTTAAAGAAACAAGAAAACTGCGTGTTTGTTAAATGACATCAGTGCTGTCCTTCACCTGTGGGTGTTGTCGTGTTGAAGTGGCTGCTGAAACCGCTGCATGTACACACTTTCAGCCACAGTGACGACATCACAGGCTGAGTGTGAACACTTGGTCTGGCCAGGGCCCCCTCTGTTTCACTGTCTGAATCTCAGTCATTCCCCGCAGTGTGAACGATGGCCGCGTGGTTTTAATGCGAGTGATGAGATGTCTGTGCGTGTGTGAACCCCCCTCCCCCACTTCACCCAGCCCCTCCGCCTACGCTTCACCACATGATGGCCTGGGTGGGCCTCCCCCTGTGAGTGACCCAGTTGTGAGGCGCGGTGCTTGCGAGGCCTCTTAGCCCCGTGTCTGAGCCCAGATTAATGACTGCTGATGATGATCCTGTGGTCTTTCCTCCCCTCCCACACTCCCTCCCTACTGCTTCTCTTCAACATACTCTTCTCTTTTTCCTCTATCTACTTTTTGTTACTTTAATCATGAGGCTGTAAATGACTAAATCGACAAATAATAGCTGCAGTGCAAAGGCCATTTCTCATTTCCCCCTCCAGCTCCCTGACTTCTGTAACCCACCGATACCTGTACACGAGATCCTTGCCCTCACCCCCTGAACTCTCACCCCCTTACACCTGCAACAATCACACAACATGGAGGAACTTCTCTTCCGCCCCCTAGTTGTCCAGTGGACTAATGTGGTTGAAAACCTCGTGGTTGAGTAAAGCGGTTTGAGGTTAGTTTGATGTTAATCTTCATCTACTCCCCACCCCTTGCATCAACCCATGTTTTTCTAGCATAGAGACCTTTACACGGTCATAACCTGAATTACATTAAACCCCTATTAGTTGAGGATTTTACCCTAGAAATCCCCTTTCTTCCTGAGAATACAATTATCCAGCAGCACCAGTCATTGTGTAGTTCTCTGTTCCCATCTAGAGCAGCAGGATTCACTCGACATTGTTCCCCGTGAAAGAACAACTCAAAGCCTATTGTTAAATGAAGCCATCTCCGTCATGTTTTCCCCTGAATTAACCGTGATCATTTTAAATCCCCTGTTTCCTTCACACTCCCCTGGCCATATCAAGCTTTGTTTAAGTCATTTAGATTACCTTCTCCTGTCCCCCCTCAACACCCCTTATCTCTCTACCCATTTCATAAATCATCAGGGCCTTCATTTTTTTCCCCTCAATCCTCCCCCTTGCCCCCTACCCACTGCAATCTCTCTCTTTTTCTCTCTCCCTCTCTCTCTCGCTGACTGGATCCCAGCCCCCATCTCTCTCTCTCCCTCTCTTCGCTCCCTCTCCTCAGCCCAGCTGCCTGTGGAGTTGGATGTGGTCCAGGAACAGGCAGATGGCTCTGTAATTAGAAGTGCATCTCTCCATTCCCTTTCCACTTCTCCCTGTTAAATCAAATTACAGAAAAAATCCCTTCTCTGGATTAGCATTCTTTGCAGCATAGCCTCCGTTCTCGTTCTCTCTTCCTCTGTCTGCCATGTACTACAGAGGAGGAGAGGAAAAAGACGGACTGAGTGGTGGCTGATGGTGTCGTGAAAACTGAGGGCTTCTCATGTCCGTGTGGCTTTGGAGCGCAGAGATGTGTTGTCACTGAAGGCCCGGCATCCATTTTTGTTAGCAATATGTAGAAAGGATGTGTGATTGGACTCTCGGAGGTGCTAATATAAAATGTTGAATTTCATGTGAGCTGTTTTCTGTAATCCAATCCTCTGTTGATGCCATATAGAATGTGATAGTGCTAGTTTGAAGGTATTGCCAGCGGACTGTTCATGGGTGTGTGTGTGTTGGCTCACTGAATGCATGCTATGTGTGCGAGTGGATACTGAGTGTGTTATAGGGAGGGGCTGCAGGCCAGGCAGTGCGATGTCACTGGGGTCCTGGGAGCTAGAGGAAGTGCTCACTGTGCACTGGGATCCAAGCCGTCGCTGTGCCCAGCATGGCATGGCCGCTGTGTTCTCCTCCACAGGCGAGGAGCCGGCCTGCCTCCACAGCCCGCAGACTCCCTCTTGCCATCTTGTGGCCACTTGACGCTAGTGTGCTTAAATGGTTTCCAGAAAGCAAGGATAGGGTGGATTGATGAATGCTACTTCTTTCTCTCTCATGATGTTCACCATCTTTTTAAAAAAAACGAATCCAGAATGATAAAATATCTATGTTTAAGTTTATAATAATGATTTAAGAAATAACAGTCCACCGGCTCATTGTCTGCATCTTTGTTTAGGTGTATCCCTCCACATCTGGTGACGAGTACTCCAGAGACAATGGAGGATATCCCAGTGCCAAGCCAGGAGCTGTGTACCCCGGCTCTTTCTATATGCAAGGTATCTTTTATGATGACAGCACTGAAATGAATATGCTCCGTTATTCTATTTGTTATGGTATTTTCATTTTTGCAAATGTGTCACTGCTTTTCTCAGAAGACCCTTGGTCGTCTTCTGGCTACTCCGCCATGCTGGGTAACTCTCCTCACATCGGACAGCCAGGCTCCTTCTCTGCAATTAACCCACAGGACAGGATGGTGGGTAGAAACAGCCTCAATCCCATTCTAGTCATTTCATGTTGTTTTTTTTCTTTCTTTATAATGGCTCATATCTTCTTATGTTAATATTAGATTTAAGTATCTGCTCTTTTAGAAGTGTCAGTTCCTTTTGTCAGTGGGCCCAAAATGCTAGAAATCAATGAAAGTGCTGGAAATTAATTTGGTGGTTGCCAGGTTCTAAAAGTGGTTGGAATTCAGATAGGATGCTTGAACCTGCTTTAAATATGCATTATTTTGATTTAATTGTTTTACATTGGATCAGCCGTGTTTATATAGGATGCTTACACACAGATGTCACATTGTGAAACAGGAAACCTTGCTGTGTTTTCCTTTAATTTGTCAGCTGTCTGTAGAATGTTAACACAAAACATCATTTACAGTACATATATTCATATGAATATATAATTTACCACAGATGTTAGTTGCTGGAAATGTTTGACATGCTTAAAAAGTGCTCGAATTTGATAGTGGAAAGGTGTAGGCAGCCTGCATATATTACCTTAGATGCATGAAGTACATTTTATGTTAACATTTTAAGTACTGCATAAGGTTCAAAATTTAAACCTTTAACTTCCTTCATGAAGCTAAATGCATTTGTCACATTGGTTTGTTTTCCTGTGAGGGGTGTCTGTGCCTTATGGAGCTGCTTGTTATCCCTTCTCCAGAATCGTCAACCCCTGCCTCTGTCCCCACAGAACTATCCTCTGCACAGCAGCGAAGTCAACGGCTTCCACTCAGCCCCCACCACCTACAACCACACACCCGCCATCAATGGAGAAGGCATCATGGGTAAGAACTTTTTAAAATGAGCTTATCACACAAGTGTCTTGGTAGCGTCTGTCAGATTCAACTCCCATGGTCATTTGATGTTTTTTTTTCTCTCCCAAAAACAAATTAATGGGTCATCTGACTCACATTATTTATTTTGTCTCTGCAGCCAACCGAGGCACCACAGCTGGCAGTTCAGGAGATGAAATCGGGAAGGCTCTTGCCTCAGTGAGTTCTTCTGTTTGTTGTTGGTTATTTTTACATTAGAGCTGGGCAATAAAACAATAGCAATCATTTTCCCAAGAGTTTTTTTTTTTTCTCTGTCAAAATGAAAATCTTTTGTGTTGGATGACTCGTGTGAAGAAAGAACAAATACGTGCAAATTCCTACGGATGGTGATACTGACAAAAATCTTTGATGGTTTTGCATTATTTTGGATGTTTGTGCTTTGATCCAAAACAGATAAATGGCAGTTAATTCCCAAAAATATTTTTTTTTTAAAAAGACAAAATATTGGCATTCATTATTGTTGTATGCAGGAATCCCAGATATTGTTTTTGTGTACCTGTCAATTCATCATTTTAAACCAAACAAACAATTTTCAATTTCATATTTAGGCAAATTTACCATTAACAAAGTCGGAGCCCTGAAATGTATCCAGGCTGACAGAAAACATTACATTTGCCCAGCAAGGTTTAATTGTCCTATCGATCAATAATTGCCTGCTTAATTATTTCTTATTGAATCTTTTGTATCTATTTGATTTTACTCAAACGTTTCAAACCAGGCATATGACCATTTTGACATAAATACTGAATGATTTTATAAAACAATTCATCACATAGATACACAGAACTGAATTGTTGTGACTTTCTGCTGTATTCCCTGACTGTAGTTTGAACAACACTTTAACTAGATTGCACTGAAAATCAATGAAATGTTGTCTTACGATGTACCATAATGTTGTGCTGTTCGGTCAATTCTTTCAGATTTACCCGTCGGACCACAACAGTAATAACTTCTCCTCAGCTCCATCTACTCCTGGATCTCCTCAGGCTATCGCAGGTAAAGTTCAATTCTGGCATACAGATAATAGGAGCATCAAAATGTTACTACTCATACACGAAAAATCCAAATGTTATGTCGAAGCAATTAAAGGCTGTAAAAGGCGATAATCTCCTGCTAAAGTCTCATCTTAAACGCCAATATGAAGAAGTCTGCATGTTCATAAACATCTTATTTATTCTTTAAAAGAGCTTGTCATAATTTTACTCGGATCAGTTAGGTGCTGCCTTGCTTTGATGTAAGATTCCCGTTAACCTAACGACTGAGTGAATTTTACCAATCAGATGGTTGGTAAACTGAATTCAGGTGGTTTTATCCTTTCTTTATTCTCACTCATGCAACCACAAATTTGGATAATATTTCAATTTCAGCTCAGAATACCTACATCAGTCCAATTTATTTAACTTGTTCAGTTTGATTGCAACCTTGTTTTTGGCACACAGAAATGAATCAGTTGAAATTGTTGGAGCCAAAATGATCCTCTGCATGTTTAATGTTCTTTAGCACAGAAATGTGTCTGCAGCTCCATCTGCTGTTAAGTTAAGAATTAACACTGAACACTGTCCCAATTATTTCTCTCTGCAGGAGCTCAGTCTCAGTGGCAAAGACCAACCACACCCAACTATGAAGGGCCACCACATGCATTGGTATGTAAAAACATTTCTCTGCAACATCAAAGCTAAGTTAAAGCCAGAAGTTGTCGTAATATATTTGTCTAGCCTTTGTAAGCTTCTTTTAGTTTTAGACAAGTACACATGCACTTTGTAAGTCATTAAATTGTTTCTCTGTATATTTATAAGCTTTCCTTGACTTGTTATTTTATTGGGATATAAAGCAATGCCTCTCGTATTTACATAGCAGAGTAAACTGGAGGACCGTTTGGAGGAAGCAATTCATGTACTGCGTAACCATGCTGTGGGCCAGGGCTTAGAGGGCGCCCACTCTGACATGCACAGCCTGCTGTCCTCAGTACACAACGGTGGCCTTGGGGCCCTCTCTCCAGCTTTCCCCAATGCTAGCCTTGCCCTCAG
This sequence comes from Lagodon rhomboides, assembly GCA_039737535.1. Lineage (NCBI taxonomy): Eukaryota > Metazoa > Chordata > Actinopteri > Spariformes > Sparidae > Lagodon > Lagodon rhomboides. Next base: position 11,514,647 of record CM077789.1, on the reverse strand, counting down.
CAACAGACATCCTGCTATGGTGAGTCGCCTACTCTGCTCAAAATGTTTGATTTGTGTGTGTTAGAAAGTGACTTGGACTTTTGATGGTGTGTGACAACAACACGTAGAAAACAAGTGTTCACTTATTTTTGCTTAATTTTTATCACATTCATACTGTTGAACACCTCTGATACCTGTCAGTACAGAGTTTGTTTTCATGCCGTCATAGTGGAGATTGAGATATGTTAGGAGGTGATGTACATGCTCATTACATCAGCTGCTGCTGGAGAAACTGTCAGAATCAAGGTTGAAATAGATCATAATGTTGTTTGTATGTACAATAACATGTAAATTACAATTTGGATATATCAGTTGTGTATGTATGTGATACCTTGACTGGCTGACTGGATATATTGTATTTATGTGTTGCACAAAAAATTGCAGAAATAAGTTTTCTGTTCTAAATGGCAGGAAATATTGAGGAAAAATCAATCAAACTTTGATTACTTATGTTTATTTCCATGAGGAATAAAACATGCCAATCATGGTATAATTTGTGCCATCTGCTGGTCAATAGTAAAATTGAGCAAATGAGAGTAATTGTATTTTTTAGTGTATCGTATTTAGTGAGTTAAATAATATTAAACACACAAAAATAGGAGCAAATAATCTGCATAACATTTTTATTGACCACATCATGTAGTAACTATTTAGCCCTGGGAACTATTTGAGTCTGTTTTGTAAGTGCATAGTTGTGATGTATCTGTCCTTCACGTCATGGTTCTCCACCTTTTACTAGCAGGGAGGGAAACACGAGGAGCCCACAGGCCTTCCTCCCAGCAGCACTCTTCTACACGGTCATCACGCATCTGGGCCCACACCGTCAGTTGGCCAACCAGAAGGCTTTACCAGTAAGTCCGAGTAAATGTTTTAGAACCAGTTTATTATCTGGGTATTGAAATTGAACATTTTTGTTGCAGTGCTAATGAACAGATGCAAATGGTTCTGAATTTCCAGTTATCTCTACTTAGCTGTATTAGCTTTCTACATTTATCACTTGTATCACATGCCCCTCGTACAGAGGTTTCAGTGCTTCAGAACATAATCCTCACATCCATGTGTCTGTCTCTAGGTCTCCCTGGTGGTCTTGCCCGCTCCACACACTCCTCCAGCAGCTCGGACATCAAAAGAGAAGACAAAGAGGATGATGAAAACTCATCTGTTGCAGACAAGTCAGATGATGAAAAGAAGGAAAGCAAGGCACGCAGTCGAACAAGGTAAGGTGGTCCTTACTCTGTTTACTTGTCTTGTCACTTTAATTTAACAGCATAAAAGAAAGGTAGTGTTTGTACTCTGGACTATGTGTTTAACCTAAAACTGTATCAAACTATGTTATCCTGAAAAGCTGGAGATTTTCTTGACACAGTTGCCAAGTTTGAGAATATAGCGGAGCCCATTAAATATGCAAGGCTCCACGTGTCAGCTGTCCTGTTTGTCCCACTGATTGCCCAGACGATGTTAGGTATTTAATAATGTTGAAATCCCCCCCTTCCCTTCATCTCACGTTTTCAGAAAGGAGGCGTTGACCCTCCAGATGCTCTCTAGCCTTTCAGACCAGAAAGATGAGTAAGTTTCTCCAATAGAGGATAAATATCTTGTGCTTTGTGTGCTCTTGATAGACATCACTCAAAGCGCATGTTCACGAGCATGTGATCTAAAATCTGACTTCTGATTGGCAGAGTCATTGTGGTAAAAACACCCTGAACTTTATTATCCATCACTGAATAAGACTGACATGAATATTTCTGTAAAGTAAAGGGAAAACACTAGAAAAACATTCACTCCCAACCAAATATTACAGTTCGCATAGATTCTTTGATGACTGAAAACATGCAGGCTGCAGCCACAGCTCAATATGCCTTCACGTCTTACACACACATAATTGGTTGTTAAAACAATAAACACAGCAGCAAACAATGCACGCATAGCTTTGTGTACTATTAAACGTAAGTATATCCATCTGTGGGATAAATGTTTTGATCATCTGAATCTGTTTCTTTATGTATAATTAAATTAGAATGTTTTTCAGTATGCACTTATTATTATATATTTTGCCTTAAACTTCTCACGCAGCTTATTTTTAGTGCATCCATTCAGCACAAAGCTCAGCTGTGGATGTACAGTCCCTGCTATTGAAGCTAAATTTGAAGCAGCTTAATGCTAGTCATTAGGTAGCATGAACAGTAAAGTGCCTGATGATATGTTTTGAAATGTCCTTCTTCCCGTGGGTTCACCATTTCTTTTCCATTTTAGTCCAGAAGAAGATGATGAGGACCTTCCCCCCGAGGTGAAGATGGAGCGTGAGAAGGAACGGCGAGTGGCTAACAACGCCCGCGAGCGTCTCCGAGTACGGGACATCAATGAGGCTTTTAAGGAGCTTGGGAGGATGTGCCAGCTGCACCTAAGCCACGACAAACCTCAGACCAAACTTCTCATCCTGCACCAAGCCGTTAATGTCATCCTCAATTTAGAACAACAAGTCAGAGGTCAGTCTGGCAGCAGCACATCAGGGATGGGGAACACAGTTATGTTTACCTCCGTTTGTTGTTATTGTATACTGAGAGGACCTGTTTCTGTTTTCCCTTTCTCTGTCAGAGCGGAACCTTAACCCAAAGGCAGCATGTTTAAAACGCCGTGAGGAGGAGAAGGTGTCTGGGGTGGTGGGTGATGCACCCATGCAGCTCTCAGGAGGCCATCCTAGTATGGGAGGAGATGGCCACAACCCAGTTGGCCACATGTAACACCAGGTAGGCCTTGTCGATTGGCTACTGAAGTAATTACTTAGGATGTAACCCTCCGTATGTATCTTACCTACAGTTAGTTTCAAGTCATAATCCTTAAGATTTCAGTCCTGGTTGATTTGGCAATGCAACATAGTTTAGTATCCGCAAGTGTGGTTTATCACTTAAGTTCCAGTTAATTCCTCTTGTGTCAAAAATGTGCCCATGCATATGGAAAACATCACACTAGTCGCTGACACTGCTGAGTTACACGTGCTTGCAGAATGACGGTATGCTACTTACAATCACACACTTGCCGTTGTTTTGTTTGGTGTAAAAAAGCACAATCTTCGTGTGAAAAGGGCTGAAATGTTTCGACTATGACGCAGAAAGAGTAGAGTGTGTTTGGTGGGCAAGAGCAGTAATTTCCTGTGATTCCCTCTTGTGTTTTAAAGTTGCTGGAATTCAGGCTAGGAATGGCAGACAAAAAAATCGGGTTTCATGCCATGAAAATCTTAAAATATGGGTTGCGCTAGTTTGTAAGAGTCAGTAAGCTCTGTCATATCCTCAGTTTTTTGTTGATGTCTTTGTTATATTACACTGCTGTAACATATTGTTTGTGTTCTTTTCCTTTTTACAGATCTGGTGGTGTTTCCTTGGCTGTCAGAGGATGTGGCCTTAACAGATTTCTTCCACCCATTATTCTCAGTGTGTGTGTGTATATATGTGGACATGTCTGTGTATTGTCCGTTCAAGTTTCAAGATGCACATTCACACACTCGTACACACATGCATACTGCCAAAACTGACACAGCCTGTTTGTCGCACTCCCAACCATGACTACAAGCTCAAATGTGAAGAACTTTTTTTTTTAGTTTTGCTTTGTTTTATACATGTAAGATTTTTTTTTTCTCCTCTTGGTTTCCACAAGATGATGGAACAGCCAGAGTACTTTTTGTCCTGCCACAAATTGGGACTTCACACACTGCCGAGAGGTGCTCTTGTGAAAGAAAGGAGACCTAAACAAACACAAATTGAATCAAGGATTTGTGCCTAATTGTTACATGTTTTCTATTTGACATTTAAGCAAATTGCTTTACATGTGAGGAACATTTATTGTGAGGGATTGCTTATGTGTATGAGCAATTATTTTTAATGTATGTCATTCCCAGCGTGATGGTACAGTCTTACATATGTTATGTAACCAAGCCCATAGTTGAAGTTGAATTGTCTAAATTCAGTGACCTTTCCTCGATCTTATCAGCAAATGTTTGGGGAAGGGAACAGAAAGGTCAAAAGGGAAAGGTCAAAACATTTTGACAGTCCAAAAGCAGCTTATGAAAGACGGGAACTCTGACCCAGAGGCAGCCTCTGACTGAAGCCCGGTCTCGTCCCACAAGGCATCTGGAGACTTGGAATAGAAGACTCCTTCCTTGAAGGTTATTAATTATCCAAGTGGTAAATCTGTCAACTACAAAACTGTTCTTCCTATTTGTTGACCACAAATTCTAGTAATCCCTTGTCATAGGTTCAGGTTTTTGTACTGCTTTATGTACTAAAGCATACACAGACGAGACAAAGCACAGTTGTATAGGTTAAGGCTGGCTGTAAGTGTCGACCTGTTGTGCATTGTAAGTCTTGTACAAAAGCCATTTGAGACACTTGCTAAGTGATCAGCACCACTTAGTGCTCTTACTAACTTGAAATGGTTTACTGACAATGCCAGCACACTTAACAGCTCAATTTTCTCTCCCCCTTAATTGATGTTCTGTAAAAGACAAAAAAAAATCTGGATTCTTTTTGACGGAAGGATCTCATCAGTCCGCAGTTGTTTGAAGCAGACGAGCCTTTGTGTAACAGAGGCTTTCTTTTCCTAAACGAGCATTCCCACTGAATTTCAGCCCCTCGCCTTCCTCCTGAGTAAGTTTGTTGTCACGTTTCTTACTGAGAAAATTGTGACGTGTAAATTCACTTCATACATTACTCTGATATGTTTCATTTTTCAAAATTAAATATATATAAAAATATATATTTTTTGTTAGTCTATACATTGTAGATTTTTTACATAAATGGCAATATTAGTTTGAAGTTTAGAGTGTATTGTAGATGAGCTGAATAAGGGGATATTTGACATTTAAATGAAATTGTTCAGAAAAAAAAAGTAAATTCAAAATTGAACCGGGATGGCAGAGGACAAAGGGTCAACAGATGAAAATGTTGAAAGAGTTTGGTGTATCCTTTTATTCCAGTTAAAGTTGTGAGGTTTATCATCAGCTTACCCAGATGAATTTTTTTCTTTCCATTTGGGGGTTTGTGGACAGCGTCTGTGCCACGGTCCTGTTGAAGTGTTCTTACTTATGCAGTGAGGCACTGAGGAAATATGTGGGAAGGGATTTTTGTCTCTAACAGTAATTATGCAACTGGTTTTTGAATGTAGCTACCATACAAATGTGGATCACCTTCATTCTCAGAGTTGTGTTCCTGGGTTTTCAGTACAGTATAGTAGTTTTCATTTCACCTGTTTTCTAATGTCTGCCCTCAAACAAGTGGCTCTCGGTGTGCAGCTCACTTTTTTTAAGTAGCCTGCGCATTTCTTTCGGAGGCAGACGTCGGTATTTGGGTGTGAGGTAATGGATAATACGGAGAACAAAACAGTGTTATTGTGATGTTATTCCCATGTCATGTTGTGAATGGTTTTTATTACCAACATGTAATCACAAATGGGAGGTAGAGCATTTTGTGTGTTTAATTTCTACGAAAAGAGATGAAGAAAAAGACCTATACAAATCAATAGTGTGGCCTTTTCATTCTCAAGACTTAAGATGACATAATGGGAGAGTGATACCTTATCAGTGCCTGAACTTGTATTTTCATTTAAGACAGTTTTATTTTGTGAACCATATCATTTCATTTATCATGGAGATTAAAGAGGTACTTGTTTCATTCCCCCACCCTCCCTTCTCCTAATGCTTTTTTCAATTTTCAGGAAGAAGTTTAAATGGTATAAAGAGATTTTCTTTCAGTGTATCTAGTTAAATAAATAAATGTTACGTAGACCTTGTTTAGTTTTTATTCCTTTTTTTCTAATTATTCAACTGGATTATATTGTCCAAACTGCTGTTTTAGTTGAGGTCATGGGTCCAGGTCATGAGTTTTCTTTCTATCTGCCCTATATTGCGAAATCGGTTGACATTGCGGGGTTCAAGAGATGCTGCTTTTGGCTCTGATTGTCTGCTTTTGATGCACATTAACATGTTTCAGTGTATGTGTTGCTTCAATTTCAATGTAGGGAGTGAGTTTTATTTTCCGTAGTAGCTGGAGCCTCTAATGACTTGGAGCATTTAAAATTTCTGTATATCAGAGTGCAAGCCCTTTGCTGCAGTGACTTTCAGTATATTTAGTCTCCAGTTGACAATTTTCACCTCTGACCTTTTACTCTTCCTGCTCTTTGATGGCGTTGACGGTGACTTTTTGTGAGAAGTTCTAATCACTTCTTTCAAAGAGTTGTATTTGAAGTTTTGCTTTTTATTATTACAAGATCAATAAGTGTAATGAATATTGCCGATTTGTTCCAAGGGAAAATCTGACTTGATGTCATTTAGTATTCTGTGAACATCCCATTAGCCTACAAGCTACATACTCAAATAATTTCTTTGGGGGAACCTTATTTCTTAACATTTGTCTTGAGACAGTTTGATATCTGCAGAAAAGCAACCCGACAACTGCAGGAGCACATAATGTCAACAGAAAAATTACAATATTATGATGGAAAATGTTCAGTTGACGGACTTGAACTTGTTTTGGTATAAGAAAGCGGTAATAAAAAAATTGCTTACAACAATTTTGTCATATCTTTGTTGAACTAAAAAGGGGGAGTCTATTGAGTGTTAATTACAGTACCAGGTACAGAACCTGACATGGAGTGAGGACACTGTTGACTCCTGCAGGGTCCTCAGAGTGCCTCACTCAATCTCTCTTGCTCTCTCTGTTTTTTTGTTTTGTTTTGTTTTTTATATATAAATATATATAGTTGAGAACTGTCCTGTATATAACAGTAATGTAGCAATAAATGTGCCATTTTTAATAACAGATTATACCTTTTCCAATGTCTGGCTTTTGAATATTGTATACATAAAAAGGAAAATAAAGGAAAACATTGTAATAAAGGGTTTACTGTAGTATGGAAAATGAATTTGTTCATATTTTACATTGCCAATAGCCGATTAGGGTACAAAGGTGTGTGTGACATGTTTTTATGATTCGCTTATGCAACCAAAGCACCACATTAAACTCGAGACATACCAGTTAATACAATTGATTGCACAAACTCGATACGCATACAGCTGTGTGGTTGCCAAAGACAGAGCACACAGGTTCTTTTAAAACAGCTCTGTGTTGTAAACCGAGACCTTTGAAACAGTGGCCTGAAACGACCCTGAGCTGCTGCGCGCAGCCCTTCTGTTTATTTTTATCAGGCATAAGTAGGGGCAGCTCAGGGTCCTTCACAGCCATCAGCGAGAAAAACATTGCACGGAGCACAGATCTACACCTGAAGGACGGTCAGGATGGTCCAGAAAATTCTAAATAAAGTCGTCGGTGCCAAGTACATTACTATTCTGAGGACGTGGTAAGTTAGATCAATAACAAAGGTGGAGTTCAGTACTGGAGATACATTTCTAGTGCTTTTGTCATGTTCACGATTATGCTGTCAACGCTTCTGTGTCCTTCTGTGTGACCCGTTTGGCTCACTTAGCTAGCCGTAGCTTAGCCTGCTTGTTTATTTCCTACTGATTTAGCTAGCTGGGCGAGTTAGCATAATCTTCCCAAGTGAACAGCTACGTCGCAGTGATTACATTGACACTGTAATTATTAGCGTTTGCGAGCATGGTGCCATCTCAAAGGCTTCGGAGATTTGATTGCCAATACACGATATCAAAATTACTTTAAAATTCCGATATTAAAGTACCTTAATACAGTATTTAACCTTAAGTGCCAAACTGCTCATGTTCCTATGGTAACATTGCAAGTGGGGCGTATCTCACAGGTTACTTCTGAGATATTCAGCCAGTTTATAAGTCTGACACATCTCATATTTGTGTAAAATCAAGATACATTTCAGTGAATGGCACAGTCACATATTCACCAATGTTAGAATCAAATTCGTGCGTTAATGACATGATTTATGTTTTTATTTTCTCCCTCAGATATGTTGGTTTGTGACCACACCTGTTTGTTTTTGGATAAACATCTTGATGCTCAGTACTATGATTGTCCTTGTAAAGATGCACACAGCTGAAAAACCCAGAGGGTCACAGTGATAAAGATTATTATTGCATTAATTGTTATCAAAGAATGCTTCGATTGATTTATCAATTAAAATGACTGCTTAGTAAAAGCTATTTAACCCTCAATAATTCAGTTTTGCACATGCACATTTTATACAAGTGTTCAAGCTAATTCATTTTATTCTGGTCATCAGTGATCAAGCAAAATGAACATATGAGACACTAAAACCACAGACTACGTTTAAAGCAAAATGCAGTGCACAGATCTTCAGAAGATGAATCTGATAGCTTTATAAAAGTCGGGACAAATGAGACAGGATCAGCATTGCTGTCTGTTTGTACCTACACTTTCACAAATGTTCATGCTGAAATCTAAAAATGTCATCTTTACTGAAGTGTCTCTAGTGAAATAATGGTACCTGAAATAGAATTATATAATTGTCCAGGTCTCTTTTGATATGTGTATTGCGGCTCTATTAGCTCTAGCTATCTGTCGCATTTACGGTTTCTTTCCATCTAGGGTGCCAAATATGGTCTTCTGGGGATCAGCTGGCGGAGTGGCGCTCGTCTACTTCACAGACTGGCGTTTATTCCTCGACTATGTGCCGTACGTTAGAGGGAAATTCAAGGATGAGTGAAGTCCCACACAACTTAATTGTGAGTGTATTGTTATCGTGTGTTGCCCTTGTGTAAATATTACATGCTCTGTTTTTCAAACTTCAGTTGGATTGCTCATTAGCTTTAGCTCCACCCGTGTAGTGCTGATAAGATAGAGACAGGTGCAGGCCTGCCAGGTGTTGGAACTGAACATTCAAATAAACAGAGTTTGTCACCTTACTTACAACCGGGCAACTTGTTGGGGCTCATGCATCTGCCCCAGCAATCAGAAACACTCTTTATTCTCAAACATCTGCAGCGCTCACTAACCACTGCTTACTGTAGGCTCCTGTAAGCTTGTTCTCTAATCTAAAGCTTTGCTCATGTGTCAGACTAGTTTAAAAATAGAAAGCGGGTCAGTTCATGTCAAATGAAAGGTTTAGACCAAATTATGCGTTCGGCAAAGCTGGCCCAACAGATTTCAGCTGTATATTCATTGTATTCAATTTTGTACTGATTATTCCTGCTTTCCTGCAATGATCAAGTATGATATCAGTGTTATAATACTAATGTTACAACAAATCCAAGACAATACCCATGATATCTTATCCAGTCTGACATCACACTGCAGACATTATATTGATTGTGTCAGGCCTTATTGAAGTAATATACACACATCATTCCAAACCCTCTGCCACTCCCATTATCCCCCACCCAAAAAGATAAAAATAAACCCCTTACTTGGATGTCAGAAATCCTAACTCCAAGACAGAAAGAATTCAAATACATGTTATATATGTATTGATGTACATTTTACTAAATAATGGGCTGTGTGTCTGCCTACAGGACCAGAGCTTGGGAATGGGCTGATGGGTGGATTTCTTACACAACGCAAGCTTAAAGGGGGATTGCACTGGCTCCACAATCAGTCACTTGAGGGCTTGTTAGGAATTTGGACAACGCGATGCACTCTGCACTCTGTTTAAATGCTGTTCTTCACTGAGTATTATTTTTAATGTGAATAAATCTTTAATGAACCCAAATGTGTCCATTTATTCTGCAGTATTCCAGCTATTGAAATGTTTTGTTTAAACTGCATGGTGAGAGGTCTTTTTGTTTTTTTTTTTTGGTCTGTTTTTGTTCAAATTTTCAACAACTGCATATATTTATATAACACTATTTTCCCTTGCATGGAGCAATTGTAAGAATGTGGCAATGTGGACCTGAAATTTGCCATCTGGTCATATATATATATATATATATATATATAATTTTTTTATTTATTTTTTTTTCTGGCAAAGAAGTGTGAAATAAAATGTTTTATTGAAGAGGGCGCATATGTAAAGTGTCTGGTAATCTAGTTCCTAACGCATGATGAAACACACACACACACATAAACCCCATGCATCACACAGGCACTAATGGCACACGGAGACATGATACTCATTTTATCGGTCAGACTGCGAAATTTGCGTGGATAATGTCTTTCATTTCTCTCATCGAAGGGGGAGGGGACTGAAAGAGGAGAGGGGAGAAGGGATTTAACATAGCGAGAGGGAGAAAACGAGATAGTGTCTTCAAGATGGATAAAAACGAGTAAGTACCTCACGTATAGGGCAATGAAACCGTGTCGGGGGGTAATAATCGTTGATGAAGCGTTCAATGCGCGATGTGTCGTTTCCCTAATATTTTGGAAAGTGTGTTTATCATCGATTAGACAAATGCACTCGGTGATCTCGCATTTTTGCAAAACAGCATTGCTGGGGTCTCCAGCTTAGGGTGTCGGGTGTTTCTACAGCATTATTATTATTATTTTATTAATGTTTAATTTCCCTGATATTTGCAGCTAATGTTGAATTAAGCATGGAGTCGGTGTAACGTACTGCGTCGACTGTGTGCGATCTCGACGGAGATTTTAATCTTGCGAAGCAGACGGTGTGTGTTTTTTTTCCTCTTTCTTCCCCTTTCTGCATCGTTGTGGCACAAACAAAGCCTCCGTACATGTATGACATGCTGTTAAAATGGTGACTGTGTTTTAATCGATAAGATGCACTCTGTTCATTCATAAAAGCCGGCTCCAAGTCTGAATGACAACGGTGGGCATTGTGGTGAAACGGCTCTCCAATTTCGCGAAGCTAGCATACATGAAACTTTCGCATTTCGTGTTACTGGACATGCTACAAGTGATGGACGCCACTTTACTACATCTCTGACATTTAATTACTCTGCAGCGTCCACGACTGTTGTCACCGCATCTGCGTGATTGCTATTTACGGTCTATTTGTAGCTGTAGCCTAATCTATATTTCCCATAGGTTAACGTTGATGTATCAGCGTCAAGCTAGACAGAGTGTGACGTCATACTTCCGGTAAACCATTTCAAAACAAAACAAACGGTCAAAACGTTTTTTTGTTTTTGTTTGTCATAACGGAAGTCACCTTCACGTGACCTCTAACAATTCAAGAACCGTGTATTGAAAGTAACCTCAAGTTTTGGGATAACCAAAGAGCTCAGGAAAAAAGAAAGAAAAAGAAAAAAAAATCAGACACAGAAAGTCAATATTTACGCTATTAATCAGATAATAATACAAACTCAGAAATAGCTATTTGATGTATTTCCAGATAAAGTGAAGCCGTCATCCAGTGGAATAAGGTCTCCAGAGCACTGTTTTACCTTAGGAAGATAGCTACTTGGAAGGTTCTAGACTAACATAAACAATGTGAAACTGTGTGAAATTGTGTTGTCCTTTGATGACAGTGTGTTTATTAAGCGAAAATCAGTACATTAAGATATTTTCTCTTAAAATTTCTTCCTCAAACCACATATACCCCTTTTCCACTGGTCAAAAATCCCACTTAAACCAGCTAAGATCGGGCTTTTGTGTGCAATGGGAATGTGTACACTCTTCATTTACACCTGTCTCTGCAGTAGACCCGGGTATTTTTTCCACCTTGGTCCGACGAACATGAAAGAGAATAAAATAATTTAATCGTGCGGCTCTTCGAGGCTTTCCAAATGTTACTGGACCGAATGGCTCGAATAATGACGAGTCATTTCGCGGGGGTTGTGACGCTCAAAAGAATGTAGCCACCGTTTAACGGACGCTTCTTTCACAATGGGTCTGTTGTTGTTTTCTCTTCTGGTACAACTGTTTCCGGCGCATTCGTGACGTGAAACGTGACGTCAGTGACGCCTCAGGTAAAAATCACAGATGGGCTCGATGGGCTGCTTGCCTGCAGGAAGTGGGAATGGGGTCAATAGGCGATTGTAAAAGCGGTAATAGCGTACCTTTTAAATTTTTTTAATTCAAGATGAAGACCATGACTTGAATGTGAAAGCGCAATGTAAAGTAGTTTGTGAGTTAATATAATTTTGTCAAACTATTTTTCCCATGGCCAATAATTAATGTTCTCACTCACATACATTCACAGAGCTTTCACAAAAACACAAGGTCATATTTCCAGTATTATCAATTTTAACTCATCTAACTTAAGCCTCTTTAACTTTATTATAAAATAGATTATACTTTCAGCGTTTGGAAACATGTTGCGTTGGTAATTTGTTTAAAATGTAATTTCATTGTAAATATAACTGAAGTTAGCAACATTACTTATTGCATTTTAGAAAATGTACATAATTCTATACATTAAATTGTTGATGACCCAAATGTTATCAGGTAAAACCCGTTGAGACTGAGATTTCATTCTTAAGGGAGACCTGAACGTACATGAAGGCTGCACAAGTAATGGAAATATAATCAAAAATCGCAATATAGCCAAGTGCAATTGTCATTTTTTGATAAAGGTCAAATGTCTGAAAAAACAGCATTCTATGCCCTGGTCTACAAATCTTTTTCTCTGGATGTAAACACACACACAAAAATAACACATTTGTTTGGTACATACTAATCATTTGAGTAGATTTTTTTGTGAAAATAGTGATGCAAACATGACCACTCCACTAATCGTGAACCATATCATTATTCTGATATCTGTCAAAAATAATTACAATATTACAATATAATTATAATATTGAAGAACAGTTATAGAAATAACACTACTCAAAAACAGTTAGGTTAGGTTTGTCAATTGATTGTTTATTCTGTGACATATGAGAATTTTTATTTTGTCTTTTGTGAATAATTTTGTTCCCCAAAACTAATGCAAAACATTTTATTCGCCTTTTATTACATAGCTATGCACATGTATGCCCCAAATCCCAATATCTCTAATTTACAGTAGCGTAAATATAGCAAAACAGCAAGGTTACTGAAAAACAGAGCACAGAATAGAAAATCATATGATCGTGACGTTTTTATATCAAACTTGACAAATGTAGTGCATACTCTCTTGGGATCAAATCGAGTATCGCACGCTACTCATATCCGTGACAAATTTATGCTTTTATTCTGAAGTCTTTACCTTCCAACTTCCTGTCTCGTCCTGGCTTGCCTCGCGGTGTCCTATGTTATCCATGCGGATGCAGCCCTCGTGCCCCGGCGAGACAGGCAGGTAGTGATGTGGCCGAGGTCCGCGGCGGAGCGATCTGCGCGACGACAAAGAGACGAGATGTTGTTAGCAGGGAGATCCCATTACCGAGGACGCATGTTGTAATATGGTCGAAACAAAAGCGTAAGAAGCGATAGGCCTGCCATCCAAAAAAAAAAAAAAAAAAAAAAGCGACACATTTTCTCTTAATCCAATCTGTTTGCTAACTTTTTAGCGGATTTATAGGCTACTCGCGTGGGAAATGGAGAAGAAAAGGTGGGATTGCACTGCTCTCCCCAAGGGCTGGAAAATGGAAGAAGTGACCAGAAAGTCGGGTTTGTCAGCCGGAAAAAGCGATGTCTATTATTTTAGGTACTACACGAACGGGGGCTTGCAAAAAACTTCCATAGGTGCACAAGACATCGAGTTTTTTTGCGGACGGAAACAGACAGCAGTGTGACCGAGGGAAGGGGGGTGAAGGGGGGGTGGTCGGTCTAAAGTTTGGGGCTGGGGAAGGGGAAGGGGAGGGGAAGGGTATGTTTGTAGCAGGGCACCAAGGCCACAGCCGGGCCAGCTTCTCTCACGAGTGTTTGGATAAGAAAGAGTCCGTCCAGCCGCGCAGGCTAGCAGCAAGCAGCGAGCAGCAGCTCACGCCTGGCGAGGCCTTGTGATGACTACAACTCAGTGTTAATACTCTTTATTTTCCCATTTGAAGTGAATCAACAACGCCAGATTTGTTTTCATTTAGCAGAGGAGAAGAGCAAGATGAGGAACAGAGGCAAGAGAGGGGGGAGGCGGGTCGGTTGTATAGTCTGTGGTAGGCTAACTGTACAATCATACTGGTGTTGACTGTGGTGTGTGATGTAAGGTGACATTTGCATGAGTTTACGAGCACGTATCCACCCACAGTTGTTCCCTTTTTTTCTTTGTTTTTTTTGTCGGCCATCGCTCAGGCTTTCGAGATGTTGTTGCTCCCACCAAGTGGAGTCACAATGTTTTGTTTTTTTCTTCCATTCTGAAACATGTGGCCCAAGTGTTTAGTGCTGCCATGTTTACATCGTGTGCACTGGTTCTTTTAGAGGTAACAGTGTTGTTCAGTGTGTTGCTATATATAAAGTGATGACGCTTAAAAATGTGTGCAGCTTGTGATAGGTGAACAGGGCTTAGGAAGAGTGTCCCATCAAAGATCGTGCATCCATTTTTTTTTTTTAAACAAAGTAATGTGATTTTTTATGTGCCATCGCCCACTTGAATGTGCTCCGCTTCTGTATTTGCTCTTGACTTGTTGCATGTTGTGTCTGCTGTGGTTGTGTTGTTCTCGACCTCGTCTTCTCTGTCTGGCTGTCAGGCCTGACGTTGAGGTGATATTAATCTGGTGATTGTCTCGTGTGTCTCTGCCTCCCTGCCAGTCCATCTGGGAAGAAGTTTCGGAGCAAGCCTCAGCTGGCCCGTTACCTTGGTAACCAGATGGACCTCAGCTCCTTCGATTTCCGCACGGGGAAGATGCTCATGAGCAAGCTGAATAAGAACCGCCAGAGACTGCGATATGACAACAACAACCAGAACAAGGTGAGACAGACGCCGGACACGACTAGATTGGAGCCTGGACCTATACATGGACTGGGCAGATCAGATGTATTGGTGTATATGTTGTCTGATTTGCACTGCTGTCAAAACCTTTACTGATTTTACAGAACATTATGGGGACAAAGTTAAGTTTCCAGAGCACTGATGTCGTTTTAGAGCAACTTTGTCATCGTTTTGTTAAGCTTTAAAATATCCTACCACCGTTGCCAAGTGTTCGATAACAACAATTTGAGTTATCATTTCAAATTACGTGTGTTTATGTGTTAATTCTGTGTATTTAGGAATATTGGCCAATATGTCTATCTGAATGTCTTGCTGTCTAATCTCGGTATCGACATTGGCCCCTAAAAATCCAGCACAGGTTGGGCTCTACAGCTGATGGAGGCGTTGACACTGTATTTTGCAGGGGGACACTAGATGTGGGATAGTAAAGCATACATAGATCGAACATGGCAAGTTTAATCGAGATTTATCTTTTATGATCACAGCACTAAACTGTGTAAATGACAGTACGTAACGGCTGATCATGTTAAGCTTAAACACGTGTGTTGATAAAAGGCAGCAACAGTTAAGCTATTTTCCTTCTCCTTTCAGACTTGATTTCACTCATTCGATTGTTTCATTTAACTTTTTATGGTCACTGAACCGGCCTCTAAAAGCTGTATGAACGAGACGCTTGTCCTCTTGTAGTTGTAATCAGCAGTGTTTTGGAATAACTCGTAATTGCTCCTTTAAAATCCTCCTCACTCTCGCTCTCCGTTTGACGTTTTAAAGGGCAAACCCGACCTGAACACGTCGCTCCCTGTCAGACAGACAGCCTCCATCTTCAAGCAGCCCGTCACCAAGGTTACCAACCACCCGAACAACAAAGTAAAGACGGACCCTCAGAAAGCCGTCGATCAGCCCAGACAGGTGAACTGCCTCTGCCTGCTGTTAACCCCCATTACAAATCTGAGACGCATGTTGTCTGACAGTGTGACGTCTTTGGATCTGGATGAACTGGACCTGAGTTTCTCTCTCTCTCTCTAGTTGAAACAGAAGCATATTTTAAGTTGTGGGTTTCTTTGTGTCAAAGCAGCCTGCAGCTAACATTACTCTTTTGTTTTTTTTTGTCAGCTATTTTGGGAGAAGAAACTCAGCGGTCTCAATGCTTATGACATCGCAGAGGAGCTGGTGAAAACAATGGAGCTGCCTAAAGGCCTTCAAGGTGATGCATACGAGATGAACAGTGATTCATCAGACAAAATAAACCGTTTACATATTTATATTTAACTTTTTATTATGTCAGTATTGCTATTTTAATATGATCTAACTAATCCTAATCGTTGTTTTCTTCAGAAAGTCTTATAACGCCCGGTTTGTTCCCTCAGGTGTCGGCCCAGGCTGCACAGACAAGACTCTCCTGTCGGCCATTGCGAGCGCTCTGCACACCAGCGCTGCGCCCATCACCGGCCAGCTGTCTGCAGCGGTTGAGAAGAACCCTGGAGTGTGGCTCAACACAGCTCAGCCGCTGTGCAAGGCCTTCATAGTTACGGATGAGGACATCAGGTAGGCGATCGCAGAACACCTCCGCACACAGATCACCTGTTGTTAGAGTGTTAGATCTTCATCCTCAGTTGTTTTCAGCCAGTATCCAAGAGTCAGATCCCAAATACAGTTCCTGTTCTTTGTTTCAACTTTTTTGGCTTTGAGGAAAATGTCTTGGCAAGTGTGCCTGTGAAACAGTTGTTTGAGAAAATCTTTCTCAGATCTCCTCCAGTGTGTTTTAAAAACAGGGAATAACAACCCAGGGTGTCAAAATAATTTCCAGCTCGTGAAATACTGGCTTCCACTTTGAATTCTAAAGCGCAACAACAAATAGAAACGGTCTGAGTCCAACCTGAGTCCAACAGTAATAATGGAGAGACCTTGAAGATTTTTCCGCCACTTGTTGTCATCCTTCATCACCCAAAGACCGACCAAGCTGCCTCTGTTCAGAAATCCCAGCGTCCATAAGGAGTGACCCTGTAAAAAAAACAAAAAAGAAACACACCATCTGTTGTATGCTGTTTCAGTGGCTGTTAACAGGCAGCTGTAACTGCCAACTGTAACCGCTTCCTGTTGTGTTCGTGTGTAGGAAACAGGAGGAGCTGGTGTACAGCGTGAGGAAAAGGCTGGAGGAGGCTCTGATGGCTGATATGTTGGCCCACGTCGAGGAGGCTGCCAACGATGGAGAGGCTCTGAAGGAGGAGGGCAACGGCAGTGAGGACATGGAGAGCGTATAGCACAGGTTAGTTCAGGGACAATTTAAAAAGGACATATGCTGCGTCGACATCTTATGACCGTGTAATTCTATCCCACCTGTTGCGCACCCTGAAAACTAGGTAATTCACCATTTACTTATTATTTTTCATGTTAAAGTCAGTTCGCAATCATAAAGTAATGGCAGTAATTTCTAGCAGCAATTATTGACAACTTGGTGACTCAGATCCAGTTACCAACTTTATTTCTACAAAGGGACTAGCTACAAATCTGACAACTTATTTGGGCCATCAGGAAAAAAAGACAAATATTTAAATACATTGTATTGAATTTGAAGACAAATCATTAGCTCTGTACTTAGTAGGAATGACACAGTTCAGCACAGCAGCCTCTTTTTCTTCTAATTGTCAATCCTTTCCTCTCGTAGGGTTTTGCGAAGTCCGGATGGGTTTGTTGAACCCCTGCGCGCGCACACACACACACACGACCATGACCCGTAGGATCCCTACAGCAGTCCAGCCCCGATGAACTGTCCCCTTGTATCTGCGTCCAACTTTAAACCCAACACCTGGCTCAACCTAAAGAACTGTCTTCTCCTTGGGAACACTTGGGAATCTCAAATTCTTCTTTAACGCCACTAGATGGGACCCCACAACTCCAAAACCAATAAAATCACTCGATGGAATTCTGAGCTTTTTTTCCACTAGGACATCTTAAAATATTTTAAAGAAATGACATCAGATGCACTTGCAAATATCTAAGATAACTTATCAACAGTATGTCCCATTCAGTGTTTGATAATAAGCGTGTTTTTTACAAAAAAGGCTTTGAATGGAGATGTATTTTTGGTGACAATCGTGTCAAATCTGCCATTTTATGTCAGCAAAAAAAGGCAGATCTTGGGTGCTTTAGTTTTGGCAGATGGGAAAAGAATGTTTTGTATTTTTTGACTTGTCTCTGTCTTGAATTTTACGATGCACTCCGTGAGTAGTCCGACACAAAACACACAAAACGTCTTTTTTAATAGAACCTGTTCAGAGTTACCAGCCCGCAGGTGGCTGATGTTACCGATGCAGATGTAGTTTGAGTCCTGTGTACTTCCATCTGAGGGCGACGGAGTCACGTTTTTCACGCTGTAATATCAAGGAAATATTATCCATCGTGTCAGGTGTGTTATCTTGTGAGTCAGTATTGACCAAAGAGGGGACATGTCATTCTGAAGAGGAGGGTGCAGGTTGACTAGCGTGTAATTTAAAGGCTGCTTTGTGTTTCAAAGCGATTATATTGGCTCTACTCTTGTAACATGAGGAAAATAAAAGGTACACATGACGTGGGCTGAGCAACGGGAAAGAAATGACTTGAAACCCCTTCTATTGTACAGTTATTACTGTTTTTAACGCTCATCATCATCATCATCATTGGTGCTCACTGATGTTGTGAAACATTGCTGTTTAGTGCCAAGGCTCTGTTTCTATCACAGCTTCAGTCCATTATTATTATTATTATTTTTTAAATGTGTCAATGTTACCACACACATGCTGCCTCCTCAAATACCCACGCACAAGATTGGTGACACAGCAAATTACAGCTAAGATTTAGTTTTGATGTCTTTTCATTTAGAATAATGATTTTTGTATTTTTTTTTGTTTGTCAAGGCCTTGATGGTGAATATGTATCCAGCCCAAATCATGAAATTCCCCTCTTGATATCAGCAGGCTGACTGCTGAAATGAATTTGATTGTATTACTTATTAAAAAGAGTCGGTATGTCATCAACTCTGCTGCTTGCTGTGTCGTCTTTATTTCTTGAAAAAGTACTGAAATAATGTGTACGTTCACGTTTATTAAAGGGGCACTATGTAGTTCTGGAGAAGACTTTCGAACTTCGATTGCAGTATTAACAGGATAATAATAGAAACTCAGAAATACTCATTTTTTTCTGTTCTCAGAGGGAAAAAAAGGTCCCCAAAACACTGACGCTAGAAAAGTGGCAGGGTCCGCCAAATACAAACTGTCGCAATGCTTATCCTGTCTTTCTCCTGGTGTCGTCTGCTTTTGCTGTACGTTGATCAAGAGTCCACTTATGCTCGTAAAATCTAAACCAAGAACTAATGGATACAGCAGCACATCTGCGTCCAGTACTGCAGTAGGCACAGACCATCTGTTACCACGCATGCTTACTCCAGCACTTTACACCCAATAGTACTGGCTTTGCCTGCTGTTAGTGAGATACATTGGATGACTTTGCTAAGCTATGAGGGACTCGTTAAGGGTCTCAGATCTTCTCCCAAAGACTCGCATGCAGTAAAGTGTAAGTGGTGCCATCGTCTACAAGTGCCTTCCCATGATGCTGACAAGTGTGATGGGGACAATCAACTGTCTCGGACTAGGAGGCGGCGTAGATGTAGACCCTAACGCACTGCTAGATTTCTTTGGTTCTTGGGCACAGGCTGACTAGCAATGGCAGCCATAGAACCTATTTTACTGGACTCTATAGTCCATCTTGTCTCAGACCTTTGCTGTCTACTGTACTTTGAATTAACCGGGGAGGCATGGAACTGAGGGCAGGACCCTGTGCATGGTCACCATTACAACGCTAATATGTAACACTTTTCCATTGTTCCAGTAGCTCTGTTAGATTCACTCAAAACACACCAAATTAACATGCACATAACATAGTTTTAAACATACATCAGAAGATTGGTACACAATACTAAATGTCTTATTTGCAGGATTTATGCTTGTGTGACGGGGTCCCTTCGTGGTTGCCATTTATGTGATGGCACTGGCAGTAAAATGCTTGGAAAGAATGGGGCCTAAAGCGACCACAGTGTCTGGCTGACAGTCTATGGGGATTGGGTCTGCAGTGTGTCACAGACAGATTCAGAATGGAACGAGTGTCTCCTGGGTGCGATTCCCCACCTCTCTAAAGCCTTCACAACAAGGGCGCCGTCACACCCTGATTGGCTGGGAGGGGAATGCCCCAAGCTGCTTTCACTCATTAATTAGGAGCCAGCCTATCCACCCTGCGCACAGGTGATCTGAATCCACTGCAATCAGAGGGATTTTGAAATCCAGCCCAAAATACTAAAGACAGCAAGTGCCACACAATGGGACTGCTACAAGCCAAAGTAACACAGTATGAAATTGTGTTTGTTGTCTATTCAGTCATAGAGTTTATTTAGTTTGTTAATGCATAAAAATATTTTTTGTGTCTAATTAAAATGTATTCCTTAAAACTTCATATTGCCCCCCTAAAGTGATTAAACGTGTTTTTAAAAAGTAGGTTTCTAAGGGGACACCCTGCAGTAATGATTCAAACGTCCAATCACTGCATCCTCCCTCAGATTAACAGTTAACCTGACAGTCCTCATGCCTCCGTGTGAGATCGGACAAAGTGCAGAATACTGTCACCGGGACACTAAGCGGCTCTCGTGCAGCAGTGTGGAGGATACAGACTGTTCCTGTAGTGTTTTTAAAAAATATGTCTTTTTGGATGCTTTAAAGCAGTTGAGATGGCTTCACTGGAGCTGTACAGCAAGGTAAGGCTGATTTGAATTGATTCTCCCCCCTCCCCCCATTTTACAAGGTGATGGGAACTGAATGTTATACAAACATGACAACGCTCTCATCGTTATCAATGTTGAGAATTATTATGTTTGTATAACATGTCGGGTATGTGTTTGTCACCACTTCCCACTTCTATGTAAACTTTCATAAAATCTGTTATAATGTCAAAATGATGACCCTTCCTGATTGTTGTGTGTTCTTCAAAAATGTGACTTGTTCTATCTTTATTTCTATGAATTGCCACTTAGTATAAAAAATGGAATAAAACTTAATCTATTTATGCAGATTAAAAATCAGACATGTTAGAAGTAGATAATGGCTAATCCATGCAGGATGACCCGTGTTAATTTTTAACACTCTTTAGGAGTCTTTTTATGCTGATGGGTGACAAATGTCTTGTCTGGGTGGGGTCAGGAAGTGTAACCATTACCTGAGCAGTGTTGGAACAGAAAATGCAATATTACGAAATTAAAATCTCTTCTTTTATATGATCCAAATGTGTCCTGTATGGTAGAGTGTGCTCAACCTGCAGTATGTCCTCCCCTTTATTATTCAAACAGTTCTGTTCCTTTGCTAGGGAGCGAGTGTGTGGATTCCTGACCCTGATGCAGTTTGGGTGTCAGCACTTCTCCTCCAGGACTACAGTCCTGGAAAGACACATCTACCGCTGCAGCTCGCTAATGGAAAGGTGAGACAAGCAGGTTTTCCTTATTAAAAGGCACCATGCTAAACTCCACAACAAGAACTCTTAACTCCCTTCTCCATTTGCAGGAGGTCCAGTACCCAGTGGGGTCCCCCTCTGACCTCCCACCGCTGGGGAACCCCGACATCCTGGAGGGGGAGAATGATCTAACTGCCCTCAGCTTCCTCCACGAACCCGCTGTCCTGCACAACCTGCGGGTTCGATTCCTGGACTACAACAGCATCTACACGTACTGTGGTGAGCACTGAGGGAGCAGACACAGACCGGGATGATCGTCCAGCTAGAAGTGGGATGATGGGAGTGACGGAGGCTCTTTGAGCTCTGTGCCAGCTACAGGCAGCTCCTGTGTGCTTCTGTCTGCATGATTACAGCTCATAATGTTGATTATATGACAGCAGGTCAAAGGTTGAGTCAGGGAGGCAACTCCGTCATCGACACTGGTTTAAGATGTAATGACATATTTGTTTTAACGATGGGTGGACAACCCACACACGCACTTTAAGTTTTTACAATTGTATAGTTTTGTTATGAAAATTGATGTCTTAAAATCGGCATAAAATAGAATAGGTTGTGTGTTTATAGCCACTATATTTATTATTATGTGCTTTGTTTAATTTGAACTAAAAGTAGGTATCGTGCGTTTTCAAAGATTTATATTTAGGTATAGATGTGTGTCGTGAGTGCTGAGTTTCTGCACGTGCTATTCCCAAAGCAAAAAAAGTACTCTCTATATTACCTGCATTTTCTACAAGGATGAAAATACAGTTATTGCAAAATATTTAATTTGTATGATCTTTCTTATGAGAACTTAAAGGGACAGTTCACCGCAAAGTCGAAAATATATGTTTTTTCTCTTACTCATAATGCTACTTGTGCATCTAGATTTTTTGCTGTCAGTTTTGGAGATCTCAGCCATAGAGATGTCTGCCTTCTCTCAAATATAGGTATTGTGTTAGTGGCCATCAATCCCTACGACCAGCTGCCCATATATGGAGAGGAGGTGATCGATGCGTACAGCGGTCAGGACATGGCCGACATGGAACCTCACATCTTCTCTGTGGCCGAGGAAGCCTACCGCACCATGACCAGGTCAGAGGTCAATGGCATGAGGCCATGTGTTAGCTGACCTTTCAAACTTCACACAGGAAAAAAGTCAATGTAAATATTTCCTATACAGAACTGTCTTGTCTCAACTTCACTATATATGAGGTTTGACAGTCACTCTATCTGTGTGTACAGGGAGGAGAAAAACCAGTCCATCATCATCAGTGGAGAGTCTGGCTCAGGAAAAACGGTCTCAGCCAAATTCACCATGAGATACTTCGCTGTGGTTGGAGGAGCAGCACAGCAGACCAGCGTGGAGGAGAGGGTCCTGGCTTCCAACCCAATAATGGAGGTGATGGATGCTTGAACAGATTTGTTACTTAGGAAAAAGAGTTTTTACTGTCAGTTCTGTTTCCTTCTAAAGATGCAAACAACACGTGCTTGTGTCTACAGTCTATCGGGAACGCTAAAACCACTCGAAATGACAACAGCAGTCGTTTTGGGAAGTACATCGAGATCGGCTTCGGCAGAAAAGGGGACATCATCGGGGCAAACATGAGGACGTACCTCCTGGAGAAGTCGAGGGTCGTCTTCCAAGTATGTTCCTCAGCCAGAATGATGATAAAAACATTTGTTTGCACATAAGAATCTTTCATTTGTAACAAGGTAATATGTTACCTCTGTAAATGTGTCCGTCAGGCATCAGCAGAGAGGAACTACCATATCTTCTACCAGCTGTGCGCCTCCAGAGAGTTGCCAGAAATGAGATCCTTTAAACTGGGTGAGACTGTTTTCTTGATATTGATTAGTCTGTTGATTATTCTCTCAATGAATCAATGTCAAAAAAATGGTGACAAAGGTTTTTTCAAATCCTAAATGTCTTGTTTGGTCCCTGACCTAAAAGCTATTCAGTTTATTGTCACAGGGGAGAAAAGAAACCAGACTACGTTCACTGTTTTAGAAGCTGAAATGGGAGAATTTGGTACTCTTTGTGTGTAAATTACCCAATTATCAAATAGTTCTAATCTACTAATCAAATCAATTAATTGACTTATTGTTACAGCTCTATGAAAATGTCCAGGAGGCTTGCAGGCTCACTGTGTCTTGTGTTTTCCTCCAGATGCACCTGAGCATTTCCGCTACACCAGCCAGGGAGGAGAGATGCAGATCCCTGGTACTGATGATCTGTCTGACCTGGAGCGCACTCGCAATGCTTTCACCGTTCTGGGTAGAGTAATTACACACACACGCACACACACAGGCACAAGCACACACACCTAATTGAATCACGTCCTTGGTTATGAAGATAAAACTTGTATTTGTTTTGAATGCAGGTGTGCAGCCTGACCAGCAGATGGAGCTCTTCAGGATCCTGGCAGCTGTTCTGCACCTGGGAAATGTCAACATCCAAATCAGTGGGAGAAGTTCTGACAAAGGATACATTGAGGTAAGAGATGTATTTCTTCTCCATCTCTATTCTCCTCTGTGGTACCAACACACATGCATACAGTACACCTCAGTCCTTTTCCTCCCCCCCCTCAGGCAGACGACCGCTCTCTGGCTGTCTTCTCCAAGCTGTTAGGAGTGGACGGACCTCAGATGGCCCACTGGTTGTGTCACCGCAGACTGGCCGTAGGGGGTGAGATGCTGATCAAACCCATGTCCGGTCAGCAGGCTGTAGGAGCCAGAGACGCCCTGGCCAAACACATCTACGGCCAGCTGTTCACATGGACCGTCCAGAGGCTCAACTCTGCTCTGCGCAGCCAGAGGGGGAAGGCCAAATCATTTATAGGGGTGCTAGACATCTATGGGTGAGCCAGGAGCCTTGTGACACTGGATGCTCCTAAATCCAAAACCTATTTAGTCCCACTAGAGATTTTATCCTGTAGTCTGAAATGTGTCAATCTGACATGTCTTCTCTCTCGGTGCAGATTCGAAACCTTCGACCGGAACAGTTTTGAGCAGTTCTGTATAAATTATGCGAATGAAAAACTGCAACAACAGTTCAACAGGGTGAGTCATGAGACAAGCAGACATGTCTATGTCATCTTGTTTTGTTTTACAAGTTAATCCACATTTTAATGCTTGTTTTGTGTACTTTATAAGGGGTAAAACGTTTCCAAAATCTTGTTATGATGTTCTGATTTAAAGGAATAAAGGTTTTTTTTTTGTCCTCGTGGTTACAAAAGAGTGAAGTGCTGCTCTGTCTTAGTCACAGACTGTCCTCCCAGCGTGATGATCTGTTGTCTGAACCCCGCTGGCCTCTCTGTGTTGATTTTTCCAAGCATTTTTTTAATCCACAGCACGCTCGGCTCATCTGCTTCCTTGAACCCGCTGTACCCCTTAGGCGATTATGTTTCCATTCAGTCTAATTTTCAGGTGTTATTTGACTTTAGTTTTGTGTTTTGTCTGCAGCATGTGTTCCACTTGGAGCAGGAGGAGTACGTCCGGGAGGAGCTGGTCTGGAGCAGGATCGAGTTCAGTGACAATCAGCAGTGCATCAATCTCATCGAGGCACAGCTGGGCCTGTTTGATCTGTTAGACGAGGAGTGCCGGGTCAGTCGTCCTCTCCTTCTCTCATCAGCTTTTTGTACAATGCATTTGACTCAATCTCAGTATGTACACCAAGTTTAAAGGGACAGTTCACCCTAAAATATAAAAGTACCAAAACCAAACAAGTCATACCAAAACAATGTAGATACATTAAAAGTAAAGAATTTAGCGGTTATTTCAAAACACTGGATCTCTTTTTTTCTTCATTATCTCATCACTTGTAATGAAAACATGTTGAGCTCGTTTCTCTGTGATCATCAGATGCCCAAAGGTTCAGATGAGAGCTGGGTGCGGAAGCTGTACGACCAACACCTGACCGGCAAGCCCCACCCTCACTTCCGCAAACCTCGCATGTCCAACAGCGCCTTCATCGTGCTGCACTTTGCTGACACGGTGAGTGATGAAGGTCAACACACTGATTCTTGGAAAAAACTTGACAGAAACTGTAGAGTATTTGGATGAAGTTCTCCAGGGAGAAGCTTCAATAATAACAATTTGTTAATAATATTTGTATGAACAGTTTTTTGTCTCTGTCATCAGGTGCAGTATGAGTGTGACGGCTTTTTAGACAAGAACAGAGACACAGTGTTCGAGGAGCTCATTAACATTCTCAAAGCAAGTCAGGTAGATACGTTATGTTTTACATTTCTTAAGTTTGTTTTAGCTTCTATGTGACCAGTGGATGACTAAAGTATGTGTTTGTGTTTCTGTGTGTGTCAGTCTGACCTGGTGGCTGAGTTGTTCCAGCAGCAGGGTAACGTGTCCTCTGTGGCTAATGGAAGCGTTCGCTCAGGAAAAAGAGCCACCAGAGAACACAAGCTGACTGTGGGCTTCCAGGTGAGCCGCTGCGATGTATCATCCCTGTGTTTCGACTGGAGAATTCTCCCTTTTAACACTTTGGTTTTCATTGTGCTTCGTTTCAGTTCCGGCAGTCCTTACAGATGCTGATGGACACTCTCAACAGCACCACTCCTCACTACGTCCGCTGTATCAAACCCAACGACCTCAAAGAACCCTTTGTGTACGTCTTTGTTTGGCTTTTCCGCACAAGATTGAAAGTTTACATACATTTAAATGTGTGCGCATTGAGCGACCTAACAGCCATGCTTTGTTAGGTTTGATCCCAGGAGGACAGTCCAGCAGCTGAGAGCCTGTGGGGTGCTGGAGACAATTCGCATCAGTGCTGCAGGTTTTCCATCCAGGTACTGAGCAACTTTCACAGACATTCATCAAACCCTCAGAAAGTCATATAAGATATTTATTTGAAATTTTTTTTTGATGAGATTCAAATGCTGTAAAAATAAAAGCTATATTGAGATTTCTCTAAGTTTGCCAAATAAAAATCTTTGTCTCCAGATGGACGTATGAGGAGTTCTTCAGCAGGTACCGCCTTCTGCTCCGAGGCCCTCAGAGCCCGGATCAGGCCCAGGCCTCCTGCAGACAGGCCCTGCCTGAGCTCATCCCCGACCCGGACCAGTTCTGCTTTGGAAAGACCAAAGTATTCTTCCGTGCTGGTCAGGTGGCCTTCCTGGAGAGGCTAAGAGCTGAGAAGCTGCGTGTCGCTGCCGTGATCATCCAGAGCCGCGTCAGAGGATGGCTGGCGCGGGCCAGGTACACCAGGATCTGCTGGGCGACTGTCACCATACAGAGATACTGCAGAGGAGCTCTGGCCAGACGGTGAGGAGGGAGGAAGACATGATCGTGTCTGTGTTTATCCCAAAACTTTAAATGAACTGCTCTACACTTGAATGTCACCTTTTGTCATATTTGCTGCAGGCTGGCTCTGACCCTGCGCTACTCCAAGGCTGCTTTGGTGATCCAGAAGACCTACCGCATGGTCGTGGTCAGACAGCTGTTTCTCATGATCCGACAGGCCACCGTCACCATCCAGGCCTTCACCAGGGGCACACTGGAGCGCCGCAGATACAGACTGGTCAGCATTTAATTCCAGCTTTGACCACCTCATTAGCTGCTGCAATTTCCATTATTTGTATCCACATTTTATATTATATAATATTATATAGACCTAACCTGAAGTAATGAGAACTTTTAAACCCTCTTCTCCTTCCTCAGTTGGTCGCAGAGCGTGCTGCCGTGCTGCTCCAGGCGAGAGTGCGTGGGTGGCTGGCGAGGCGGGCGTACAGGCGGGTGCGTGCGGCGGTGGTGTTCATGCAGTGCTGTGCGCGCCGCAGGGCTGCCAGGAGAGAGCTGCTGAAGCTGAAGACCGAGGCCCGCTCTGTGGAGAAGTACAGAGAGCTCAACAAGGGCATGGAAGTCAAACTGATGCAGCTGCAGCTGAGAGCAGACCAGGGGGTGGGTGGAAGGAGTTTGATCCAGTGATCTGACCCATGTCTATCTCTAAAACGTCTGTGTCAAGAGATGATTGATAGAGTTGTGTCGGTATGTGTCCAGGCCCGGGAGGGCGCCGCTTTGAGGGAGACCCTGCAAGCAGAGCGAGAGGCCTCCAGTGCCGAGCTGCAGGCTTTGAAGGCAGTGATACAGAAACTAGAGAGCCAGAAACATGAAAAGCCTCAGCCCTGCACTGTCATCAGCGAGAAGGAGGTGGAGGAAAGGAGGAGAGCTGAGGAGAAGGCTGCGCAGGAGATCCTTCAGCTCACACAAGTAGGTCTACAAGCCCGAGAATAACTCGTCACATTTCAAACTGTGCTGGTGATGGTGGTATTATTAAGAGTGAAGAAGACCAGTCGGCTCATAATTAACATGTTCTTTTCTTTGACAGGCTTTGTTCACTCAAATTTTAATGAGTTTTTATTCTTATTCTCTCTCATATTCAAGGAGTTGAAAGTCCTGCAGAGAGAAAAAGACAGTTTTTACAAAGAGAAAGAAGAACTCTCTGCTCGCTTGCTTGAAGGAGAAAAAGCACAAGAAGGTAGCATCACATAGTCTGCATCTCTTCATAGGTAAACCCTTTAAGTCTTTCATCCATCTGTGCTTTTTCCTGTTTTTTATTTTCCTTGGTGTGTGTGCAGAGTGTGTGAATCAGGCTGTGTCTCAGGCGACTGCAGCTCTGAAGGCAGAGGTGGATGAGGAGAGAAGAAAGTATCAGGGTCTGCTGAGAGAGTTCAACAGACTGGAGCAGAGATACGACAACCTGCGGGAGATGAGTCTGCTCACTGAGGTTGACACACACACCTCCACACAAACACCCACACACACACACGTGCACACACCCAGACAAAACTAACTTTTTAAAACTCCATCTCTGGTTCCTCACAACAGCACGCCAAGGGCCACAGAAGGACTGACTCCAGCCGGAGTCTGAGCTTTGAGCCTCCCTCGCCCACTCTGATGACACCCCAGTCCCTCACCCCTCTCTCCCCGTCACCCTTCCCATCTGCCTTCCCTTCCCCAGAGGAGGTCCGCAGGGTCAGTGTGACGTCTCCAGTGGACTGGAGAGTCTCACCGTGGAACTCCGAAACACCAATGGTGAGAGGATGTAGAAGAAGGAAAAACTAAACTTCCATTGAGTTTTGTGCAAAAACTTTGGGTTTCTATAACCTGCAACATCGTCTCATGAAGCCAAAATGTCACGTTTGCACCGACAGGACCAGCTGATGGAGAAGATGGAGGTGGCCAAAGACCCGGCAGTGAAGATGAAAGGAGAGGACCTGGCCCACGCTTACGATGCTGTACGAGTGGCCAACAAGTCAGTCTGTTCACTCGCTCATTTCTTATTTGTTTATCCACTTGCTTCCCTTTTAGTTTCATGTTAAGATTTACATTCGGTGGATGGGTCTGTCCCCTCGTCCGTGTCAGGTTTCTGGAGAGCCAGCTGCGTCGCCAGCACGGTCAGAAGGAGGAGGAGATGGAGGCTCTGAGGAGGCAGCTTAGTCAAGCCATCTCTGGTTCTTCCTCTGCTGCACAGCAACAGGTAACACTTATGAAGGCCGACACCTCTGATGCTTAAAGGGTTACTGCTGAAAGACTGTGTATAGACAGTGTTATGCTCCCTTCTTCCTTTCCCCTCATCTTTCACCTCTTAAGCTGGGGAATGTAAACTGAAATGTATGTGTGTATTTGTGTGTAAAGGACTTGCAGGAGCTACTGGAGGCCAGGGAGCAGGAGTGTGTTCGACTGAGGAGAGAGCTGAAGGAGCTTAAAAACACAGTCTCACTCAGACGACTCCTGACACAAGGTAAGATCTCTTCAGACTGACTGCGGATATGCTCAAATTCACCTTTGGTTTGCCGTGTGCTTTCAGAATAAAGTATTTGTATCTGTATTTGAATCATGTTTTCTCTTTCCAGTTCTCCCGTCAGCTTTCAGCCCAGAGACGACCGCCTGTCCGCCCCGAGCGAAGCCGGCGACGGTCACTGGATTATTTGAATGTAGGAAGAGAGATGAGAACAAGCTAATCAAAAACCTCATCACAGGTGAGATTGATCCCCGTCTGACTTATTCATCTTTATCTGCCTTTGTTAAAATCCAGAAAGGAACATTTAACTTTCAGTTGTTGTTATTGAACAGAAATACCAACACTATGAGATTCAACTTTCTGTGTACAGAAATGTTTAAACGTTATGTAAATAGAAAATGCAGGAAGGTAATTTGAAACAGGTCCATAGTAGAAACTTTAATACGTTTTAATTTAAAGTTTATGGTGTCACATATCCTGCCTCTGTTACACATCTTTGTTCGTGTCTTGATGTGTGGGGCTACATCATAGTGACTCCTCAAAGTTATTGTGTCCACTGGAGGGACACAATGTCGTGAGAGGACTCTTTAATGCTTTACGAACCCGTCTACGGGACTGCGAGACCAGAGTTTTGTAGCCCCTGAGCATGATGTGACTCACAAGAACAAACTTTACGAACTCTTCTGTCTCTGACAAATGTGACCTGGTCATGTTCTCCCTGCCACTGCTGCTCTCTCTGTCTGTGCCGCAGACATCCGGGTTGACAGCGCCCTGTCTCTGCCTCCTGGTCTGCCTGCCAGCGTGCTCTTCCTGTGCGTTCGTCAGGCCGACTGCAGCGGAGACCAAACTCACGCTCGCTCGCTCTGCAGTGCCGCTGTCACGGCGCTGAAGGCGGCTCTGAAGGTAACCTGACTTCTGAACGTGCTCGGAGCACCATATGGTTGAGGTTGCATACGTACCGGCCGATCACCTCATTGTCGGGCAGGTTGTCTGCTCACACAGAAGCATCGACAGCTGACTTTGTAATGCGATTGTTTTGTCCTACGTGTGTGTCCGGCCCCAACAATCTGGCCCCTATGAGGAGAAAGTAAACTGAACGCACGTTTCAACACAGCACATAAGAGCACTGAGAAATGTGTTTTCTTTTTTAGTGTTCTATCTGAAAGTGACAATATTTCTGATCCCATCTGTCCTTCCAGAAACACAGTAACGATGTACATATGACGGCTATGTGGCTGAAAAACGCCTGTGTGCTGCACGACCTGTTGACCCAGCACTCCCCAAAACAGGTAGGATGAACATGTGGAACTTCTTGACAGCCGTGTTGCACTCAGAAACTGTGCCAATTTCTACATAATGTTGCTTTAGGTGACTTTTTCACTCATGCAAACAGAAGTTTTGGCAGTCAAAACAAAAAATATGGTTGCCTTTATTGGTTAGGTTTAGGCATGAAGGATCAAGGTAAACCAATCAGAGGCAGATTAGAACTTTTTTTCCAGAACCTTTTCACCTGCCATTTTTTTCCCGTTTCACAGCTGAGAAAGAAAAAATAGGGAACTTACAAAGATTATCGTGGCCCATTTTTTCACCTCTTGATGAAAACAAAAGCCTGTATGATATCCTGAGGTGGTATGGGATCACGAAAGTCGTCCAGTCTTCATTGTTAAACAATCTGATGTGACTCAGGTAGAAATATTCAGGGACAAGGTAATGCTTGAAAGTTTTATGCATGTTGTGTTTAATCACATAATCTCTGACATATCAACCCTGGAAGTTATAGTGACAAGAATGAAACACACCATTGCCTCAAATAAAATTAGAGATGTCAGTGGGTTTGGACGACTGTTAGGATAATGTAAACTACATGACTCAACAAAATATGTAACAAAGATCTTATTTCTGAATAAAAAGCCTGAAAATAATGTTAGATATTACATCTGTAAGTCATAAACGGGAGAGAATAACAATTTAGATCAGACTTAAAAAAGTATTTTTTTATAAGCTTGCCTCTCAGGGCTTCCATACTGGTTTCTGATGGTTGGGAACATTTATTTGCTGTATGAATCTGTGGCTGAATGATCACTTTTCAGACCATCGACTCAGACGAACTGGCTCCACTGACCACTGATGTGAGTGACTTGATCCGCGCCCTGAGTGACCTCTGCATCCAGGCCTATCAGCAGCTCCTCTCCATCACTGAAAAACGCCTACAAAACATCATAGGTACGACCACAATACCAACTGTAATGAATGCTCTGCCCTCCACTGCTTCTCTTATCTCGCCTCCCGCTCCATCTCTCCCTCAGTTCCTGCTCTGTTGGAGAGCGAGATCATCCCTGGACTGTCCGGCTCTGCCGTGAAGCTGGTGACATCCAGAAAGAGAGCGGGCTCGGACCCCAGGCCTGTAGGAGGAGACGCTCCCACCATGGCGTCCGTGCTGAGGGAGCTGGGAGCCCTCCACGCGGCTCTGTCCCGCCAGGCTCTGCCCCCGACACAGATGGAGCAGGCCTTCCACCAGCTCACCTACCTCATCTCCGCCACCGCTCTCAACAGCCTGCTGCTGAGGAAAGACATGTGCTGCTGGAGTCGTGGCATGCAGATACGGTAGAGATAAACACAGATAAATGTATAGATATATGGAATATGAATACACAACACCTCAAACTACAGCCTCAAAAATTATACCTTATACCGATACCATCAATACGTCCCTGCAGCAGCATCAATATATGTGAACATATAAAGTAATTTTTGCATAGCTAATGCGTGTATCGCATTGCTGTTTACCTGTTACCATATTATGGTACATGTAAACAGATTAGATCACTTATTAATCAGCCTGTCTTTCTCTTGTCACTCAGCTATAACGTGAGTCTGCTGGAGGAGTGGCTGCGGAGCCGAGGTCTGCAGGCAGGGGGCGCTGTGGCCACACTGGAGCCTCTCATCCAGGCGGTTCAGCTGCTGCAGGCGGGCAAGAAGACCGAGGCGGACGCACAGGCCCTCGTTCAGACCTGCACGGCCCTGTCCGTCCAGCAGGTGGGGCTCTAAAGATCTCCGCCAGTAACAATCATTTTGCACTTACGGTGTGTTTTAACTGCCTGCTGATGTGTTTTGTTTGACAGATCGTGAAGATTCTGACCCTCTACACGCCCCACAGCGACCTCGATGAACGAGTCACACTGAATTTCATCCGCACTGTCCAGGTACCGTCCGCACCCACACGGTTTAATGTGTTTTATATTAGTGTAAAAGTAAAAAGTGTCTCATGTGAGCGGTACCCCGTCTTTTCTCTCCTAGGCGCTTCTCAAAGGCCGCTCAGACGGTCATCCTCCACATCTACTAATGGATGTGAGACGAGTGTTTCCTGTCACATTTCCCTACTCGCCTCCCCCCGTCCTCCATGCCGAGCAGTTAGTCATCCCAGACTCCCTCAAGATCTCCTTTCTACGCAGAGTCTAAAAAAACAGGATGCCAGACCTCATCAGTGGGGCCGCTTCAGAGCAGTAAATTCATGTTTTAGCAAATTTAACTCCAAGATTGTTGAATTTTGTCCTTTTTGAAATTTAAATAAGTTCCAGGAGATGTTGCGAGCTTAATTGCTTTCTGAGATGTTTCTGGTAGCATATACTTGTTTGATTAATCTGTTAAATGTCAGTGGATTTGTCTGTATGCAATTAAAGTCTAAAATTTACCCCTCAGCTAACTGCTAAATTCAAAATGACACGAAGGATAACGGGGAACAGGAATGTGAAGAGACAAAAAAAGGTAGCAGAGATTTGGATAAAGTCACAAATAGCAAACGGTGCAGCCATGTCTCAGTACAGTTTGACCAACAAGGAATGAAACGAGGCATTACTTTTTTTTTTTCATATTTTATTGGAAGCAGAAACACAATGAGACTGCAGTTCCAGTCACCTCGACCCCCAATAAGAACGACCAGAATAAAAAAACAACCCAAAAAATTAGAAACATCTCGTGTATAAAAAAATTCTCATGCGAGTACTTTGTACCACTACACATCATCATCAGTAATACATATTTATATATTCACAAACATTTGAAAAATAGAAAACAAGAATGAAAATATTAAAAATAAAAGGAGACAACAATTGGCATCAAACATCAAATAATTATGCGTGCTGGCACAATACATTTTTTTTCTTTTTGTTTCATTGTTCCCCATCATGCACCGTTTCTGGAAGTACAGGACCGGCGTCGCTGTGCAGACCGTGTCTGTCTGGACAGAGCAGATCATGCATGTCTGTCCGCTTTGTGTCTGTGTGCTTTTCGTTGTGCTTCTAACATTTTATCCTCGTCCTCACCTTCTGTTCGACATGCCAGTCCGATACCCCAACGCGCAAACTGAGCCTCTGCAGGAGACTAGAGTATCATTGTCAACAGCAATAAATAAAGACTTTTTTCGTGGCATTTTCAGCTATGTGACAGTTTGTGTACATGTTATTTAAAGTTATTAAAAGACTGTGCAGATGTCCCCACGGGTAAAAGACCTTGTACACACCAGAGAGTGACACAACGTGTGCGGATGGGTAGTTGTTCTGCTGCGTTTTTATTTGGCTCTGAATCAAGTCCATTAAATGATCGATGTTATTTATCTCCGGAGCGTACACGGCCCCCCCCCTTTATATCTTTCAATAAAAGCTACATATCCAAATAGGGCACCCGAACACACACACATAATTCCCATCGGCCCAGTCGCCCAGAGCAAAATTCAAGTCTACAAAAGAGCAGCAAACTTCACTTCACATAGTCCGACATGTGTTTGTTACATCCGAGCTATTTACAGTGCCAGTCAGCGACAATTGATCTCTCTGTTCCAGATTATGTTCCTCTGCACTGAGAAGCTGTACAAACAAACTCCAGCCTCTAATCAGCTCTACGACAGCTGTGATATTTGGCCCATTACAATAGAGACGGCATTTACAACATATCAGACAAACACTTGTGCTGATATAATAAGAATAATAATCCACAATGTAAACATTATAAGACTGCTTCGAAAAAGATGACTCCCTCTACATAGATCTTTATAGATTAGATGCATAGAGTTCACTTCTTACACTTTGTTCAAAAGAGGGGGTTTGTTAAATTATCTTCTTTTGTGATCAAGTGCTTCGGGGATAGAGGCCCTTGTCAGTTCCCACTTTTTTTTTAAAAAAGAGAGAAAACACCCTGTTTTTATTAAACTTGGTCCCTTTCCTTGAGTCTGAGGACTACATCCATTTCCGCTGGATGCTTTTGGAAGAAAACATACACAACTTTTATAGATAAATAAATCAGTCTTTTTCATGAAAATAGAATTAGGAGACATGCTCAAAGTCAAAACATTTCGTTTCACATGTTTAAATAAATACATTTAACTGGAGGATGATTTGTAATTACTGTCATTCCATAAACAATTACTGAAAGACAGAAAAGAGATCAGAGTGTAAATGTGTTATTACGGGTGCATTAAAGACCCCTGTGCTTCTAAATCTCTACTAAACAGTAGGCCCTCTTTTAGATGTCAGCTCCAGACCTGGTGTGGTCTGGATCTGCAGCCCTTTAGCAGAGGTCTGACTTCTCGAGCATCTGCAGCTCTGATCATCAGGGATCATGGGCGGTAGATCATTAGCGGTTTGTGCTCTCCCTGGGGTGCAGGATGTGAGATGTTGTGAGATGTGAGAGCCGAGGTCGAACCTCTTCCGGTGGACCCCATGGTCGACCTTACTTCAGAAAGAATATGTATGATAGTGAATGGAGAGAAACAAATAATGTTTTGATCACGTTCGAATCGTGCCATGAACTAAACATGTGGATGTTTGTCAATTTAGAAGATCATTTTCTAAAGTCTTGAAAGTCGCAACACCAACATGGCTGCCGCCTCGACCCAGAAAAAGGATTAATAAAGGTGAAAATTACAATAAATCTGATCAATTGTCAGTTCTGCGAGCTGCATACAGGACCAGCAGCAAGTTAAGGGTTTTGGACAGCGTTCAACGAGACGATGTTGGCTGTGTAGTCTTTATAACGACTTAGTTTCACAGAATTGCGACTTTCTGAAGTTGAAAATGTATCTTTTAAACTAACAAACATAATCTGTGTAGTTCATGGCACAATTCAAAAGGGATCGAAATATTATTTGTCTCTCTCCATTCACTGCCGTTCATATTTTTTCCGGATTAAGGTCCCATGCTGGAAACTGGAAGGGGCGTGACTTCGGCTTTTTATCATCTCCTCGCAGGTTTTGATTTGGCAAGTTGTATTTCTTAACTGTGGAATGTCCAGTAACAAAAAAAAAACCTATAAGAGACATCCTCCACTAAATTAAAGACACTTAGAAAATCGTATCTGAATATGATCATCGTCCTGTGTGATGGCTTCCTGTGATTACATTTGCAGGTAACAGGCAACACGGGCGGCTACATGAGGTCAACATTAGAACGTCTTACAAACACACTCGCTGACGCAGATTGCACATTCACACACGCGTACGCTCTGATGGATCCATCAGATCAACCTCTCTTACACAGTCACTATATGGGACACACACAGAGTACCAGGGTCAACAAGACAGAAGGCATTGAGGGTGTCAGGCAGTGTGCTCTGTTACAGGGTAGACGGACATAAAGACGGACAAGGACAATCTTTCAAGTACCGCACGTCCACTGAATAATCCTGTATATAACTCTGAATATGTCCTTCATTTATTATATAATATGATATAGATTTAAATAGAAATATAATTTGGAAGAAAGCAATAAATAAATATTAAAAATTACCAAAACTAAATAGTGCTTTGTTCCCCACCTGTTATATCTGGAATGTTTGAGGCCTCGCAGCCGTTTTGTTGTCGCTGTAAATGGGTCAGTTGGACAGTTTGGTCCTGTTGTGCTTAGGGCTGGTCTTGGCGTTGTATCAGCGATTATTTGCTGGCACTCGCAGTCCCTTCTCCGAGCTGGGGGGAGGCGAGAGAAGGGACGAGAGGAGCCGGAAAAGGGGAAGGGGGGTAAAAGTAAGAAAGGCAGAGGAAAAGGGAGAAAGAACACCAAAGTATTCAAGGCTATGAGATATTTCTCACCCTAACCAGTCGGACGAGGTGTGAGTGTGTATGGCGTGCCTCACCTCTACGGAGAGAGGAGAGCAGATATATGATTAAACTCTATGTTTTCTTCATCAAAAGGATGGCTGATAACATCTGCAACAATAAAGACACTGGTGCTTTTCTGATGAAAATTAGCGGTGATGTTAAGCACCAGTGTCCTCTCCACTGAAATGAATGTATTTACAGCACTGGATGTTGTGGTGATTGTTGTCTTATCTGTGCTTTTACAACATTGGATCATCAGGGCAGTGGCTAGCAGTGGCTCAGGGAGAGCCCCGGGGCAGTAGATGGCGACGTCTGATCGAGCCTCAGACGTTTTTTTTTTTTTAAAATTCAGTCTCTTAGCTACGGCCCTCCTCAGCAGAGCGCTGGTCGGACTTGAGCTTGACGAACTCCTTGGCCACGTCGTCGTTGTTGCGTTGGGAGAGGATGCGCAGCACGGTGAGGCCTGTCTCGTCCATGTGGATGCGTTTACCCAGCGGCAGCCAGCAGGCGACGCTGCCTTTGGAGGCCATGTCCTTAAGCTGCAGGACGGCCATGCCTACGGTGCGGTCCTCTCGCGCAAAGCAGTAGTCCTTCACACACACCTGCAGCTCGTAGCACTCAGGGCCCACCTCGTTACTCAGAGTGCTGCAGCGGAGAGAAGAATTAACAATCTGTTAGCGCAGCAATTTTCCACAACCTTAAAGGAGACATGTTATGGTCATTTTCAGGTTCATGATTTTATTTTGGGTACATGAGTTTTCTCATACTGTCCAGATCGGCAGCACTATTCCGCTCCTTTTTAGCTCCTGTCTCTTTAAGGCCCCTCCTCCTCAATACTCAGTCTGCTCTGATTGGTCAGTTCACACATGCCTGATCCAGCACCACTAAAAACATCAGAGCAGCTGTGCTAAATCAATTCTTACAACCCGAACTAGTCGCAAGGCAATTTTGCAAATGTTTAGTGACGTAGTGTGATGTCACAAAGTCACGGTATTACGAGGCGTTTCAGGCGCAGGGTTTTCTGTGGGAGAGAGGAGCTTCTGTTGATGTGGAAAGATCTTTTATATACACAAGAACCGATATAACAAACTGAAGGAAAGGGAGCAAAGGAAAGAGCATAAAAGGTCTCTGAAGAATCATTGTCAGCATCATCACTCACAAAGTGAAGGTTTCATTGTATTTAGGAGCCCAGCTGTTGTTCTTCGACTTGGTGGCGTACTTCCTCTTCTTGTCGCTGAGGTGAGGGCCGATGATGTAGACCTCGACGACGGCCGGAATATTCCCTGTGTCTGCCACCTCAGGTCGTTGGCAGCCACCACTGAGGCAGTCGGAAGAGCGAGAGACGGAGAAAATGGAGGGAAAGAGAATGCGGAGGAGTGGGTGAGAGAGAGAGAGAGAGAGAGATCGATGTGGAGAAAATGTGTGAAAAGTGAGAAAAAGTGTGAGCGAGGAGAAAATTCAGAACAAGAAAAATACCGGCTCTCCCTCAGGCCTCATAATCAGCTACTTGTCAACATGGCAAAAGGAGGAGAATTGGGATTTTATTTCATTACAAAGTCATATTTTTCTTTGGCAGCTGAGAAAGCAGTCAAGCACCGGCCTTTATGACTTCATC
Source organism: Lagodon rhomboides (assembly GCA_039737535.1). Taxonomy (NCBI): domain Eukaryota; kingdom Metazoa; phylum Chordata; class Actinopteri; order Spariformes; family Sparidae; genus Lagodon; species Lagodon rhomboides. The sequence continues at coordinate 11,476,964 of CM077789.1, read as the reverse complement.
ACATATGACTTTCCAAATGCCTTTGACACAGGAACATATGTATTTTATTACTAATCTGCACTCAGTTACCTATTCGTTTTTCTTTTTTTTGCTTCTTGATGATCATTTATACTCCACTGTGAACCAGTGTGACCTATTAAAGGGTGGTGAATACTGATGCAACATGTACAGAAAGCTGTCCCTGTCTTGATCAGTTTGTCATCAGTGACTGAAAGAAGTCATATTAAATCTACTTTGATGTAGTAAAACAATAAAATGCAAGGTTTTCCAAGGGGGTTCAGCACGTTTTATAGCCGCTATGTCTGGCAAAGTAGAATCACAGGATTTGTTATTCTTGTTACTAAAGGTCCAGTGTGTAGGATTGAGTGGCATCTAGATTCATGGATTTATTTAAAGCTGGAGTATCGGTGACTCTAGCTGTTATTAAAGGCTCTTGGCTCATTCCGGCACTGTCTTTGTTTTGATCAAATGAGGTTTAAACTGACTCATGCATGCTGGTTGTGATGCTGGAATACTACTGACAACACTCTGTGATTGGGGCGGCTGTAGCTCAGCGGGTAGAGCAGTTCGACCAGTGTTCGGGAGGTCGCTGGTTCGAATCCCGGCTCCCCGGGGCGGAGCTGAGCTACTTGACGAAGTATCCTTGAGCAAGATACTGAACCCCAAAATCGCTCCTGATGTGCAGAATGTACACTTGGCACCTTACGAGGCGGCCTCTGCCATCAGTAAAGGGCCCTGCGATGAGCTGGCTGCTACCGCGACCATCAGCGGTTGACAATGAATGAAAAAAACACTCTGTGATTTTGGTTGTGTATATTTTCGGAAGGTGTTGAGGAACTTTTTTAGTTTTTCTCAGTTCTGTTTTTTTGGGGCGAAGGCCACATTTGGAAAAAGCTTATTTGTAACAATTTGCTAATTATGTAATCAGCTCGTCGTGCTGATCGTACTGACACAACACATACTAGCTACAACCTGACCACGTTTTCATTAGTGGATCATGTTTGACCATCAGGATGGATCTGTTGACATTCAAGCTCAGTAGCTGCGGGACTTTAGGAACGTATTACTGCTTTAAAAATGTATTCAGAAAAAGTTACTAATTACCTGCCAACTTTTTTTTTGTCAGTAACGTAATAAAAGTATTGCAATATTAAAGTAATGTGAGCAGATGAAGGCCATATGATGTGGTTGAAAGCTTGTACCAGCATCCAGAATAAATTCTCGCGCTCACTGATCCGTGGTTAAAACAAGGAGAGCAAAAAAATCTTTTCCTTTACCTTTCACGGTGACCTTGTGCTCTCCGGTGTTGGGGTGAGTGAAGATCTCCACGTGGATGGACACCTCTCCCACGGCATCGTCCACCCCAGAGCCTGACGGGACAGAGAGAGAGCGGAGGGCTCGTCAGTGCCTCCGAATGTGCTCACATGAGACTCCTATCACAGACCAAACACCGACACAGACCACTGCGCCTTCCGTTTGCAAATTCTCCTCCTCATTTTGAAAGGTCACAGACTAACTCCATTTCAATTTGATTATTTGAACATTGAAATGGATTTGACTGTCGCCTTTTGGATATCACAGGCCAAACATTTATTTGCGTTTAACTAATCATTGTGTGACAGGAGGACTTAAAAATAAGGCAAAGTGATCTGCTTGTGCATATGTTGTGGCCTGGAAGTGGACAATCAGACAAAGCTGCTATGAGTGGGCATATGTGTTCAATATAGTAGAATAACTAATACATTTACTGATGAGCTGATGAAGCCATTTGGCGTGAGAAAACACCTCTCAACAACTCTACAGCTACAGTCCAGAGGATGTTTTATACTGGCCTGAAATAAACGCTATTAAATCCTTCAGTAAGGCATTCTGCATTATCATTAGACGCTGACTGAGAGGTGATAATTTGGATCCAGTGAGGACGGTAATCTGTGCCCACTCATAGCTCGCAAGGTGTCTGTTAGGATGCAGGGTGGTTAGTAAGAGGCAGAGAAGAAGACAGGAGAGAAGCTGGAGAAGGTCAACTGGACAGTGTGGTTCCCTCCCCCGACATAGATCGGGTCGGGACATGCTCAGATGGATCGAGACAGGTGGACACACCCATTCCTTGGTAAACACTTTTACCCAAGCATGGCAAGAGGAGGGACGAGAGAGAGGGGAACACGAGAGAGGCAGTTCAGCCTCTCAGATCTGTCGGTGACTGATAACGGACTCTCTAAACAAGGTGACCGTACACTGTTTCTCCACAGTGTAGTTTTTGTTTTGTACTTTTTGTGTGTTTTCATTCATATAAAAATGAAAGTCTAAGGACAGAGAGTAGTTGTACAGGTTTTACGACCCTTTGAACTTGACAAGACTTCAATTTTACCTTTACTTTTACATCTAATTAACGTCAATAGAATTGCAAATGGTTGAAATAAGATGGATTCTTTGAATTTCAGCTATAAAACATCACATAGTTTTGAGCACGTCCACCCCTCCGTCCAAGATAACTCGACTCTGGACCTGAGCCCACAGCTCACGTCCTGGGGTCCTTTGCTGCTCGACTCCTTAAGACCGTCTTCGGGTGAAGAAGCCCTCGTGGCTCCACTCAGGCTCCATCTCTTCTGTCTGGGAGGGAGACGGTGGACAAACCGTTTCCTCAGTGCCTCTGTGTGGTTTTTGTGCAGCGTGTGAACAAGTGGTTGAGATCCACATACATCTCCAGAAGGATACGGCGACAGATGGACATTAATTTTCAATGTTTTAATTAGTGTCCTCGCTCTGTCAACGGTATCCTTGTGGCGGCGACCGGCAGCCCGTGTGTGTGTGCGCGTGTGTGTTTTTCGACCAGCCGCCCACTAAACAAGGTGTCTGTGGGAGTTAGACGGCAGAGTGTTCCTGGCATGCAGCGCTCTGCATCTCTCCGGGGAGCATTATGGGATTGTTGGTCTCACTGCCAGCAGGACCAAAGAGAGCAGCAGTCATCCATCTGGCCTCGACTACTCTGTGGAGGACGTCCATAAAAGATGAGAAAGAAACTTTGCCGGCTGGGAGGCAGGAAGATTTTGCCAAGAAAAACGCCGGCTTTTCTCTCCTTCAATAAACACGACAATCAGAGGCGCAAATTTAGCACCATATTGAAAATCTTCACCAGAATAGCCATTAAATATCAAACTTGTACTGCGATTGCAGCAAAGCATCACGCGAGCTCGCTTATTTCAAAGATGACCCCTGTTTATTTCAGTTACAAATAAAGCAGCTCGTAGCCTGCGGGGGGTAAGAATGGCAGTCATCGCTGATCAGCAGCAGTCGAGCTTCGTTCCGTCATCCTGCTTTAATCATCTACTCTGATACGATGGAAAACCATCCAGTGAAATCTGCTTGGCAGGAAGTTAATTTGCATCCTTGTTACAGTCATAGACATCCAGCTGCTGACAGGAGAGGACAGGATATACATCTACTGTTCATTTAAATTTAATTAGCGAGCGAATACTTAATTTTGAAATATGAAAACCATGCCTCTGAATTTGTGTGGTCTGAATTGTCCTGTTTTAAACTTCCAATTATGCAGAAAAACTTGCTTTTAAAGATTATAGATTATTTTAGGCATCCCAAATTCAGAAAATCAGGGACGAAATCCAAGTGCTAAACTTGTCCAGTTTAAAAATTGCTGAAGAGAAAGGTCCAGAACATAAACATCTGTGTTACGTGTTACTATTCCGATTAGTGCCACATAAAGTAATTTATTTCCTGGGTATGTTTGCTCATAACTTGCTCTGTGCTGTCTGGTAGTGGCGCATCACATTGCTGCTTTTAATAAACGCACCGGTCCTGTTTATGACGCACGCTAATTTTGAACTGCCTCCTGGCAGAAAGAACACGTAAGAGTCATTCATGATTTAAGGCTCTGTTTTTGCTGTCGATTTTATCCGACTGTTGTCTCCCATCGCATTTCTCTTGTCTCGTCTGTGTGTTTCTGACTGGAAGCACAATTCTTTTTTTTCCCCCCAAGTACTTTTTTTGCAGCAAAGGGACGCAGGTAGGACTCAAACCCTGTGCCACTGCAGCGAGGACAAAGCATCTGCTCTACCAGCTGAGCTAGTGGGCACCCCGGAATCCCAATTCTTAAGCCAATACAGATTGAATTGGCTGATTAGCATCACTTGTGTGAATAACAACGCCTGCCTTTGGTCTGTGAGTTTCCTGGGCCGCTCGGGCTGTAAAGGCTAGAAAAGCTGCAAACAAAAAACCAAGATGGCTGCAAGAGGAAGGAAGGGGAATCAAAAAAATGCAGTGGTGAAAAACAGAGTGTAGAAACAGGACATTTAACTGTCACATCTAACTCTGTGAATTGAGGGTTTATTTCAACCAAACCAGTGTCGGTAATTGTTGGAACAGTTTGGGTGAGTTTTATTTTGTTTCTGTTGAGTTTGAATGAAGCGTTCTTAACAATGAGTTGAGTGTGATATGACATCTGTTTCTGGTTAAACAATAAGGTGTATCTCTATAGGATCCTTTCCATAATGTTGTAAAACATTTAAAATAACAATCTGAGCCTGTCCGTGGCAAAAAAAAAGCACTTTTACTTAGTTTGTGTTTTTGAAAATGCAAAAATTTAAATGACCTCATGGAAATTTCAAAGAGGGCTATTCAGACCAAACAAGTGGTTTTCAGATCACATTATTTCAGTGCCATCTATTCAGTAGTTTTTATATTTCAATATGATGAAGTCAGTCGTGGTTGAATTTCTGAATTAGATATCGTTCGTTGCTTCCATTCTTCTGTCTGCAGGAAAACAACACAACTTTGTGTGTTGCATCGAATGAAGTCAACACGCAAACACTGAATTAGCTGAACGCAAACAGCTCCTGCATCATCCCGCCTGAGCGTCCGTTAGCGAGCGTCAAATCCTTTGAATCTAATCTGAAGTGACAGAAATCAGACCACCTGACCTGAGGGACTGTTTCTGATTGGCTCAATCTGGTGAAGGGGGGGTGGCGGAGGGTGAACTGAGCATCCTTTCTCATCACTGCTGTAGGGCGGGCCGCGCTGCACGTGGGAACGAGCCGCGTGTCTGTGTATGTGTGTGTTTGTACGTGTCCGTCTCTGCCCGTGTTTGCGTGCGATGACGGAGCAGGCAAGGACAGGGAGCCCTCCCAGACAAACTAGAGCCAGCAGCCATCATCATCTTCAGACAGAATAATCCTAGTCCTCTTCGCCGGCGTCTTTCATTTCAAACGCAGCGGGAGGGGTGGTAACGCTGGAGTGGAGGAGGAGGAGGAGGAGGAGGAGGAGGCTTTCCTCTCTGTTTTCTTCACTGGAGACAGACAATACTCTGATACACTGATGCTTCTGCTTCAGCAACCTTTAGGACAGTCTCACTCAGTCACATCAGCTCTGCTCAGCCTCTCACCCACGTGTACACACACACACACACACGCTCATTCGGCCCTCGGGCCTCTCTCGGTGACATCATGCTGGATCAGGGTTCCTCCACACTTTAATGCATTTCTATTCTTTTTGTCTGATGTCAGCACATCATGCTTCAGTGTCTGCTCATACATACCGTCCACGGCGTATGTATTCAGCGCAGCTCCGTACATACAGACATCAGTGTGTAACGTTACATGCATGAATGCATAAAGCCTACGTTGTTATCGTCGCGGTGGGGCATGTACAGTATGTGTGTGTGCAAAGATGCAGAGATCAGAGAGAGGAAGAGAGGGAGTATGTTCAATCTGTGCATTGCATTTGTCTGTTGGGATGAGTTTGAGCAGGCAGGGGAGTTTCAGGATGCACATGGGGTGGGGGGAAGTGGAGTGTGAAGGGAGTTGGGCTGGGTCTCTTTTCTGGTAGTCCTGGATGTCTCAGGCCCCTGAGCCTGAGTGCCACATACCCTTCTCTGGGTAAACATCCTCACTAGTGGTGAACCTCACCCCCTTCCCGCCGAACACTGGCCCACAGACGGGGCAGAGGGAGGGAGTAGACAGAGAGAGGAGAAACATGTAGAAATGTGAGGTCGAGAGAAAAACAGACCAACATTTATAAGAACTGTCGCTGAAGATGCGAGACCCTGAAAGATAAATGTAATGTTCAATCTTTACTCGTAATTCTTCAGATCTGCAAAGCTGCTGTAAAAATGCTCCAAAAGCCACGTGGCATTTCGCTAATTAAATTTTAAACTAGCATCCACTGGAATGGTATTTCTAGCAGCGGCGCTCAGGGACAGTGTGTCAGCATCAGCGCTTCCACAAATATGACGGCTGCTGTGTAGCCATCTGACGGCAGGATGGAGGCTGAGCAGCAGAATCAGAGAAAAAGGAGGGGGTTGGTATTTATTTTTTTCACCGCAAATAGCTGTCAGATCATGTAAAGAGTAGTCTCTGTGTTTTCCGGAGGCTGGCTACCAGGAGACTCAGCATTTCAGAGCGGAGAGAGGAAGAATAATGCGCAGCCTCGACTTCATGCTCTACAAAGCATGAAAAGATATTTCCAGTATATAGAGCTCAGCGTTTTGGGAAAACCCTAACGTCAACAGAGGAGTGGGAGACACTGCGTAGAGCGTGATGGGGATACAGCAACCTCAATCAGAGAATTATGAAACATTAGAAATTAACTGATACTGGAAACAGAGTAAATAAAGCAGAAAGGAGATAAAGGAAGAAGAGTGGCACACATAATAAAGAGCATTAGGTTACCTTGTGAGTTCTGTGACTGGACAAAGGTCTTTACGAGTTTGTCTGTGGCCTGCGTGTAGAGCGACAGGGCGTAGTGGAGAGACAGGAGGTCGGGACTCTTCTCCAGGAACGTCTTCTTCAGACCCACACCACCAGCATGGAAGTATTGCTAACGTGCACAAAGGCGCACAGACAAAAGAAGAACATAGCTGTAACTGACCTTCTATGGCAAGATTCTCGAGGAAGAGAAGACATTTTTTGAGGGACAATAGGGATCAAAACTGTGAACACAATAATCCAGAGCTGCAAAGATTGGTTTAATAACGGATTAACTGATTGTTCTGTTAGTCTATTGATGAGAAAATATTTGGAAAAAGGGATTATTGTTATTTTTCAAGCAAAATACCAAATGTTAATCGTTCTAATAAATTGAATATTTTTGAGTTTTGGACTGTTGCTGAGAACAATCAGACAGTAATGTCTTCATCTGAGGCTCTAGGAAATTATGATGGTCAGCTTTTTTTCACTGTTTTCTAATGTTTTCTAACCAAATAATTGAATCATTTAATAAAAGAAAAAGGAAAAGAATTCAATCATGGAAAATAATTAAAACCCTAAATTAATCCAACTAACAAACTGCTCAGTCAAATGATGTTACAGGGCTCCTGTCCTCTAAACATCCATAATAATTTCTTATCTTGTAAAATAGCCGCTCTTTTGTCTGTTTTACATACAGTATGACTTAATTTCCCTTTCTTAACCCATCTCAAAGGAACAGGATGTTTAAAATAAAGAATTTGTAGAGTAAGGGATGTTAATCATGTATTCTTTCCTCCCATCAACTCTCAAAAAATAAATAATTTCTTTACTTTTTTGCTCCTCTGTAACTCTCTGGTTCCATCTCTGGGTTTTAAGCCAGTTTATTTCACACAGAAAAAAAGGTAAAGTGATCAAAGAGAACATGCTCCCACCTGGGAATCTCATTTACACTGTCATCACTGAATTTATTGCAGCCCATACCATCAATACAATGATTTTTACTTGTTTCTTTTAAATGTTTTTTTTTCTCCATAATTTAAAATGCTGCAGTGAAAGAACAAGAGAGTGGCTACTTCCTTCAAAGTAAAAAAAATTCTGTACAATTTACAGGTATTTACAGTTTTAAACAACATTCGTGGCCATTTGAGAATAGATTTCTGACTATACAAGGTACACTTGAATGCACCATGAAGCCCCTGTGCCTGCATGCGTGTGGACATCATCAGCCCAGTTTAACTCCTGATTATACACCACCTCGTTGAGGGCCACATCCAGAAAAGCAGATTGGACTGAATGCACCGCAGTCATACCTATTTCACTGTCAAACGTTTAAAGTTAAAGTCTGTTTCTACCTTGATGGTGTCCAGGGCGAGCTCTATCACAGCGCACTGCTTCGGTGTGAGCGCTTTGGCCTCCTCACGAACCATGTGCTCCTGAGGACGACAACAACAGAAGCACGGACGTAAAACGACCAGTCTGTCCTTTTCGCCGGCTCTGTCTCATGGTTTTCTGAGCAATTAAAGTCTTGATTTGAAGCCCTGATGCCAGGCTCAGAACGTTACGGTGCAAAAACACACTGTACCTTCAGCTTGGACAGCTGTCCCAGCTCCTTGGCGGCATTGAAGATGAGCTGGGTTCCCTGGAAGAGACAGAGAGAGAGAAAGAGAGAGGTGGAGAGAAGGAGAGAGGAGAGTATTGTGATTATCATGACAATGCAGGGCAGCGGTGAACGGCTTAGTGTCACACAGAGGACAGCGACGTTTCTGACACACACGCACACACACACACACATTCATAAACAGTCCCGCTAAGCCTCTTTACAGATGTCAAGGTACCTTTTCCTTCAAGTGCTGTTATCACACTTATCTGCGTTTTATTCATTCCAAAACATTACACTCCGCTGCACAAATCCACACACACACACACACACACACACACACACACTGAGACATTTCAGTATGAAGAGAAGGGAAAGTGGCTCAGCTCGTCGTGGTGAGGGCAAGAAAGAACACATACTCGTGCACTCATGAACACACACGTGCAGGCACACACACACACACACACACACACACACACACACGCTGAGGTGTATGCAGGTATTTACGGCAAAGTCCAGCCTAATGCATCACTCTGGTAAGAGAATATATCCCTAAGTGCTGCCGACTGCACCTTCACGTCCTATCTCTGATTACAGGCTAGATTCAATCAGGCGAGCAGAGTCTGACAGGCTCGCCGCAGAGTGATCCAGCCATCCTCCGCCGCCGCGCTGCGTTACACTCAGAGAAAATGCAGTAGATAGCGGTGCCTTTTTTTTATTTTATGCCAAAATATTCTGATCCTGCGAGCAGAGTTTTCATGACTAAAATGCTCTATAAGCTGCAAGTCAAAGCGCCAGCCATCACTCGCTCGCAGCTTTGCCTCGTGAAGCTCAGCCGCTTTGACTTGCGCTGATCTTGCAAGCCGAACCCCGCCTTACTTCATATTTTTTTTGTACGTAATGTATATAGCAATTACGAAACAAAAGTGTTGCTTTCAAAAAATCCCAAGTGGGATTAAGTGACGATTGAGCTCCTTGACTCCCTTGTTTTCTGCGGCTGCAAACGTCCGCACTGTAGATGAGAGTGTACGACCTGTGGCGAGGCTGGCAGCGTAGGTGGCTACTCCTACAGCATTTCACAGCATATAAACAGCACTACAGAGGAATGTTGAGCGAAAACAAAAGTGAAAAATCAATATTTCCACTGCTTTGTTTGACCGGCGAGCTGAGGGAGAGAGAGAGACGGAGACACGGAGAAGAAGACATAGAGGGAGAGAGACAAGACACATTGATCTGAAGGGGGTTTAGTCCTTACATCACTGTGAGAAGCACTCTTCAGCCTCCCCTGGAAAGAGAGCATTTGGTTAATACTTCAAGCAGTGGCCAGTCCCTGCAGTCTGACTTCACCCTCATTTGGCTACATGAGGATACGCAATCAGAAGTGCATATGTTGCTTTGCAAAATGTAAAAAAAGAAAATCGAGGATACTTCTCACTTCCTAGAGACGTCACCTCCTTTTTGCTTTGCTTATTAGCTCAGCCTCCGAAGCAACAGCAGCGTATTTTGTGACTTATAACAAAACAAAGAAGACAAACTTTACCAAAATCTGGTTGACAGAGCGAGAGAGCCGCGTACATGGAGTAAATGGATGCTGACACAATTTGCTTTGAAATTTGCAGATGACACTTGCTTGACAAGTGTTTAAACCCATTTTGACAATCTCACATTGCTGTTCTATTTCAAGGGAAGCTAAAATTATAGGGCCACACTATGTGGTCTGATATTGGGGCCTGGTCACCTGTGATAAGTACACATGCTTTTGCAGGAAAGAACGGGTGCATGTTATTGTGAAAAACCTCTCCCAGGATTGGAATGATGAAGAAAAAGTTTGACATTTTAAGAGTTGGATGAGAAAATCGCAATCGGAAAAATGCTAAGCGGTGGAGCGGGGAGATTATTAGCTTAGCTTAGAATAAAGAGTAGCACGGCTCTACCACGGGTGCAAAAATGAATCTACAAGCACCTCTAAAGCTCACAAATCAGCACATCACATTGTTTATTTTTTGTTTAATCTGTACACACACACAATGGCAGATTTTACAGGGAGTTATGTGCTAGTACGATGTGTCAGGATTTAAGGAGGGCACTGCGTCCCGGCTGCTGGTCGCCAAGAAATAGCAGGTAACACAGCATGTAACTCCCAGGAAATCCACAAATTGTTCATTCACAATTTCTGCTTGTGTGTGGATTACATACGACATGTTAACCAGTGAGCTTTTGAGGTGCTGCGAGGTGGATTGAACTTTAGAATGAGCAAGACTAGCAGTTTCACCCCACGTCCAGCCTTTAAGCTAAGCCAAGCTAATAATCTCGCTACATACTTAACACAAAGACATGAGAGTGGTATCAATCCTCTTAACGAAAGAGAGTTAAAACATAGAATGTAAAATGTAGAAACTATTCCTTGAATAAAGATAAAAATAAAAAACACATCATAGAATTCAGTAAATAAAAGCTCTTTTTAAAAAAAATTTTTTCAGATTTTACCGCCCAGCGATTCATGAAAATAGTTCAAATTAGCAGTTAACGGTAAAATGCTATTTACACATAAATGCGTCAGTAAAAATAGCCAAATAATATAATAATTATGTAAGACTCAGTGGTACCTTTTTTCTGCCTAAAGTACTTTTTTTTACTTGTACAAGATTACTTTCACAGATTAGTGTTGTGTCTTTTACTAACGTAAAGAAATTGAATACTTCTTCCGCCGCGGGTTACGCTTGACATAAGAATAGATAAGCGCCACAGATCATGTGGATTGAAAACAGGCGTAAAATCAGCTCATTAGAAAAAAACTTCCTGTGTGACATTACAATGTTAGTACTGAAGCATACACTACAGTTCAAAGATCAGGATGGACTATTGGAAAGTTATAGATGCTTAATTTTATCGTATAGGGTTGGGTTACAAAACTGTTTTTGACAGGGTACATTAAATGCCCCATTTTTTTAACCAACATCACTTCACACCAATGACGTCTTTGTAAGAAAAGCCACAAGGACCGGCGACATAATACCAGCATTTAAAATCATCATAGTAACAACAGAACATGAAATCAAACCAGGACAGACCAACATGACAGGTCTGCAGAGACATACAGTACGGTACAGTGTTGTACAGTATACTGAGAGAGGACTGCAGTGTTGAAATAGACCAGATGCAAGCAACAAACCCACAGTGGGGCGGTGGGAGGGAGGGGGCAGGACACATTTCAAACAGGTGGGAACAGGTGGGAACAGTGGGGGGGACGACTGAGGTTAAGAAGGGGGTGGGGTGGGGGGACGACACCAGATACCAAGCCACCGAGAGATCAGAGTCACCCCACCAGAATCTCAGTAAAAAGGACACAATGCATGAGAAGAAAACAAGGCAACACCAGGCGCAAGAGAGGAGCACCACTTCCTGTTTGAGGAGAGTGTCCAGGAAGAAGAGACAGCGGAAGAGGGGGGGGCATTGATTGGTGGAGATTGTTGAGGAGGGGGGGGGGGTGGGACCTATCAGAACCAGTCAGGAATGCACCATGCTTCTGTCTTCTCAAAAAGAGAGACAGCGTTAGAGAAGAGGAGAAGAGAAGGAGGAGAGTGAACGGAGAACGGAGAGATGGGACAGTTCTGAGAGGCGAGGCTGTGAGAAGGGAGAGGGTGCGATGTGGGGTAAAAAACAGGGGTAGATCGCAGCCACATATAGCAGAGAACCAACCACCGTGGACAGACAGACAGACACACACGCAGGAGTGCTGTACTTACAATCATCTGTGGAGGGAGAGCGGTGGGAGCGGGATGTAATAGTAATCACAACAACAACAACCAGAGAGAAGGGTCAGTCAAGCTGCAAAGAGCCCCACATCAATAATAAAAAACAAAAAACCACAAGTTTTGGCCCCGGGGCTGTAAGGGACGGGGACCGATTGATACCTGTCTAAAGCCTGGACTGACTACAGGGACAGAGGGAGCCGGGAAATTCACCGTGATTGAAATTTTCTTTGAAGAATATATCAAATAATTGTTTTAGCAACTTTAAAGGTGCAATATGAAGAAAAGTGTAGTTAAAAAACATTCACGATGCATTAAAACTATCAGCAGAATGTGAAGAAATAACAGTATGAATATTTGCATGTAAGAATTTTAATTTTAAAAACAGAATTAACAAACATCATCAGCAGAATGTGAAGAAAAATTAGTTTTTATGTTACATCAAAGACGTCTTTACGTTATGTCGCAGACACCTACTGATGTTAGCATTTTAACCAGCCAGCCAACGCACGTCCTTTCTTGAATACCACTCTGAGCTCCCGGCACTGACCGCTAAGTGCACGGCTAACTAACTAGCTAGCTTACAGTTAGCAGCAGTCAGCAGTTACCCTGGTGAAATACTGCCCCCTATTTGTCTGGAGCATGAATTACACCATTTCGCCAATTTCTAACATACTGCACCTTTAAATGGATACAAATAAAAAATCTATATAAAGATGATAATGTGGCATTGGCTCGCTATCTTCTCCTAATTTTGTTCCTCTTTCTCTTTTCTTATGGGATAATCTCAATTGGAAAAGGGGCTCATAGCTGCATATCTGTGGCTCAACCAGTAGTGTTGATACTGGTGAGCACCGCACATTGTAACCAGAGATCACCGTCCTAACAGTGATATGAGGCTCTTTAGTTAATAACCAAACACAAATAAGAACACATATATCCAAAACAAAAGAAAACAAGAGGCTGCTTTCCAAAATGTATGATTTGTTTTTTTTGGAAGTGGGCCAGATCCTCTGGGCAAAAATTAATGTTCTGCCACTCTGTTGTGAGTTACTCATAAATCAGGAATCTCTCCAAATACATTTTTGGCTGACATGCTGGAGAGCAGCCATGAGCTGGTGTTAGAATGATATGGTGCACTCCTTTTTTTTCCACCAGTTTTTTTCCCGTTTCAATTGTCTGGGTGAATGAAGGCACTGGGGGCGATGTTAAATATAATCTGTGTAGGGGTTAAAGAAGTGGATAGGATGCCATGTGGATGTGATGCAGAAGCAGTTTTGAGCTTCTGTTTATAAAAAAAAAAACGAGGGCCATCTTGAATCGCAACACGCACAAAATGTCTGCCTTTGTGTTCCCTTTCCTCATTCTCCACCTCCTCCTCCTTTTTTCTTTTGATGCTGCCTTAGCAGTTGGAGGTGTGTGTGTGTGTGTGTGTTACATGTTTTGTACATCATTGTTCTGCCGTCTACCTTGTGGTCAACATCACATTGAATCGTCGTATCTCTCCGTCGCAACATTCCCACTTAAATAAGCCTGAACAGATCCTGGTGATGTGTGTGTGTGTGTGTGTTTGTATGAATGTGTGCACACGTCTGTTTATCCACGATAATAATCAATCCTTGCATGTACAGCAGGCACAGCGGGTGCCAAAATAACATGTGTGGCTTAGCAATATCATCGTGCATGTTTGTCTGGTTCTGTGTGCTTTTGCAGGGCGGAGTGCTCTCACCGTTTGGTCCGTGAGCGGCGGCAGAACGATGGTCTTCTCCATGGTGTTCATCACCAGCTTCCACAGCTCCTTCAGCACACGTTTCAGCACAGTCTTCTCACAGATCTTAGCAAACAACGTCAGGCTGACAGAGGGGATTAGAGACAGAGGGAAGACGGGAAAATGAGGGGAAGATGAATAATACGCAACAGAAGGAGGCAAATGCTGTTTTTTTCCCGAAGAGCGGATGAGAAAGAAGAGAGGAGACTGAACCCAAAGAGAGGTTGCTGCTTGAAGTCCCTGCATCATGGAAGGCTTTTCCTCTGTTAAGTCTCAATGAGGAGTTTGAACGTTGAGTAATAAGTAGTAGTTTAAAACAATCTGTACAGACTGTGGAATGAAGAGCTCCTCTGTAAAGCAGGGAAATTACATGACAGGGTTCCCACACTTTCTTAAACATTGAATTCAAGGACTTTTCAATAACTTTTTAAGCCCAATTCCCCAAAGTTCAAGGACCAAACAAAGCATAGTTTGAGAAACCGAACAAAATTAAGGGTGCAATATGTAAGAATTACAGCTGCCGTTAGCTCAGTTAGCAGTTCAGCTAGCAAACATGAGTGGGAGCTCGGAGCACCGGGGAATTGTTAACTGGAATGGGACTGGGCTAGCTGGTTAGCATGCTAATCATGCCACACAGAACATAGACATCATGGCGTCCAACCTTTTTTCTTCACTTTCTGCTCATAATTTTAAATGTTTTCAACTAAACCTTTTACATATTGCACCTTTAATTAGTCTTACAACACGGAGAATTTTTAAAATGAGAACTGGCAGGCTTTACAAAAACTCAAAGAGAACAGCAGTGATGGCAGAAAAAGTGCAGGAGACACACATGCAGACTGCAACACATGCCAATTCACTAATGTCAGAAAAAAATCTGTTAAAATATCCACATAAAAATACAACTTTTTCTATTCTTGCACAAAATATACAAACTCAAGCACGTTACCATTCCTATCTATGTCAATTTTCAAAAACTCCCCTATAGCACCCCTCAAATTCACAAACCTTTAAGGATTTCAAGGACCTGTGGAAATACCCAGACTATTCAACATTCTTAAATCATAAAAACAGACAACCATAAGCCATAAGTGAAATAATAAAAGGCACTCAAAGAAGCTGAAATTGACTCAAAATGGCAGACTGCCTCACTTGCTGTCCAGGAACTCCATGATGGGCTGCAGGACGTTGTCAGCGTCCTGGGCCACACTGCTGGCGTTGCCCACATTTGAGGTTCCCTTCACCTGAGCCAAGATGTCTCCCATCTGCTTCACGTTCTCCTCTATGTGAGGCTGGAAACTGGAGAGAAAAGTAGAAGAAGTGTTTAATGAAGTCAGTCAGTCTAAATACACATCACACTGATGTCAGAGTGTGTTTTCTACCTGACGGAGAAGACCCTGCTGAGGTCATCCATGACGTTGTTGAGCTTGACCTGCAGGTCTTTGAGGATGTCGCTGGCCTCCACACACAGCTAACGCACGCACACGGTAACACACAAACAGAGCTGACTGTTACGCACTAATGGACGCCTGTGGAATAGGATTTGCTGAACTAAAAACTGTGACCAACAGATTCACACAACTCTAAGCTAAGTGAAGTATATATCGGCTGGATAGGGACGAAGAAAGAACAAGATATTCACTCACATCTTTTCCACCCATGGCTTCAAACATCTTCTCCAGCTGAACTCTCAGCTGTTGGATGTTGTTGATCAGGATGCAGGGCTAAGCACAGACAAACATGACACAGTGCTCACTGAAAACATTTACAGTTGGATCGACCTTTTTTTGGTGGTGCGGGATCCAAGGAAACCGTTCTTACAATAACCATAAAGATACTGTCCAGTTTAAGATCACAAACAACAGAAACTCAAATATATTGTTTGTCCTTGGCTGAGCAGACTCCTCAAGCTCTTCATTCAGTCTTTGACCACTCACCACTTTCTCCATGGACACATAGTTGGCAAAACACTTGGAGATGATATCAGCGTAGGACAGGAGCACGTTGCTGATGGTCTGGAGGGGAAACACATGTTACGAGTTTTTATACTGAGATTATAATGTTTATAATTTGACTGAAAGTTGCAAATCTACTACATCTACCTTAGCGAACCGCTTCATGTAGTGTCCCACGATCTGCGGGTCCGGACACTCTAGCTTCCTGATGATCTCAAAGCTCTGGTTGAGCTGGGAGAACACGTCCACCACCGAACAGGAGAACAGAGCGTGTTCTGATGTGACCTGGAACTGTGGGGCGGAAAAAGACGTGCGAGAAGATTAAAAACCACGAAGGAAGTAACAGAGGAAAAAAGGCGTATGTGATTAAGGATCAGCTGAGGTAGCAGGTGAGAAGCTGGGATTCAAGGGATGCCAGCAGGACGTGACCTCTGGGCTCCGAGGAACACATAGACGGACCATTAGACGCTATATTAAACTGGACCTTTGATATCTTCCCCCACGTGTACCGAGCCTCAGACTCCCGAGAGCCAACAAGCTGTACAGCCAGTTACACAGCCAGCCAGTGACAGCTGGGAGCTCCTGTCTGTCTCCTTGTAATTGGCTGCTGGTTAGCACCTGGTCCCTAATTGGCTAGAGGTGAGCGTGTAGGTGCTCCTCCAGGGAGTCTGGGTAATGAGGTGAGGACAGCTTTCCCGCAGTCAGAACTCTGGAATAAGACCATTAATTCACAATATCCTGCTGTCACAGAGTTATCGCCCTCCTTGAGTACATGCATGTCTCAGCCACGCTGGTTTAAACTTCCAAAGAGGCGGCTTTATACGACGAAGCACTTTGACGGAGAAATTCTCTGTCTGCCGCCGTGTCCACGCTTCTATTGTTGCCTTTGAAGAGTGCAGGAGAGGCGGCGGCGGCGGGGGGGGGAGTAGTGTGGGAGGCAGAGCGGGAGGGAGGGTGAAACTTTGGCTGATAACTTTGAGTGTGACAGAGGAACTACAAAGGATGGATTACAGTAATTCTGCCTGAACAACAGCAGCGACTCAGCGTTTCCAGAGGAGGGAAGGGGAAGATAAGGAAGGAGAAGAGCCGGAAACTTTTACCCCATCTTTTTTGTCTCTCTCCAAAGCGCCGTGCAGAAAGTCCCGAGACACTTCCTCGTTCTCGTCCAGCCACTGAATGACGAATGGCTCAAACCACCTATGGAGAGGCAAAAAATATACATACGTATTTATAATAATCTATTTTCTGTTCTCGGTATAAGTCTGATGTTGCGTAACAGCGATGGGGCGAGTTGCTACTCACGCAGGATATTCTGGCACTCGGCTCTTGAAGAAGGGCAGGTCTTTGCAGTACTCGTTGTACAGCCACTTCACCTTGAAGTGCAGGTTCATGTAATCGGCGCTCTTGCACAAGCGATTTTTCTCATGTTCTGAGAGAGAGAATAAAGCGGCAAAATGCATGTGAAAAAAAAAACGGAAATCTCTCACCTGGTGTTTGGGCTTCATCTACCTGCAGTTACCACAGATCTATTGTGCATACAGACATATCGACCGAGAGCCAAAAGAACATCCTCACCGCCTGGTTGAGTACGATCGATGGTTTAATTACTCAGACAGCCGAGACCATTATAAAAAGGATGACCATTAACACCAATTTTATGCAAGAAATAAAATATTAATAGAACCTGAAAACTGACTATCACCTTTCAGGCTTTGCTTGTTTTGAAAAGTTTGTTTTTCCCCTCACACCCACAGGGACACTTAGGATCTGTTTTGCACCGTTTTTTTGAACTAAATCAGCTGTAAATTATCCATCTGTTATTTTGCTGATTATTTGTGTGGGCTGACACAAAAGCAACAAAACTTGACAATGAGCGTCTGTCAGCTACTGTCAGTTTACAGCCTAAGTGATGAGGATTGCCATCAAAGGGCGAGTCCATTGTTACTTGTGTTTTTGAGGTTGTTCTATCATACTGTAGCTTCCAAGTACTGTTTTTTTTTTTTTTCAAATTTCGGTCAAAGTGTGTTTGTTTTAGAGCCAAAAAGCTATTTTCCAAAACTCTTATGAAAACTTTTTCCCACATAAGTGCTGTAACCTCTGTATCTTCCTTTACTAATCTCTATCTATCTCTATCTCCTAAATCATTTGACCAATTGTCATAAAATTTGAACACACATGCTAAATAATAAAAGTCCTTCAATATCATCAGCTTGTGAGAATCATCACATATCAATCCATCCTCTATTTGAAACATTCCCGCCAAGTTTCATCCGGATTGATGGACGTAAAGTTGAATGGCAATTAAAAACAACCTAGTTCTCTTTGACAGGGTTCAGTCAGTTCAGAGGCTCACAGGCTATCACTGACTTGCACTCACCCTCCATTGCATACTTCATATCCTGAGCAAACAGGTTCCACATCACTTCAGCGCTGATTTTACCCACGTTGAGCTCCTGGGGAAATCTTGACGTAGGAGAGAGGGAGAAAGGCTTACTGCATAGGCACTTTAGATAAAGAAGGTGTATGAAACCGAATGAGCAGATGAGAGCCTGAAAGTGAACTTCTAAGACGTGCGAATAGAAAATGCGTAAGAGAGACAGAGTAATAGGAGTACAGAGACATACTGGTTCAGGCAGGGAGTGTAGGAGTTCTTGTCCTCCTCGATAATGGAGACGATAAGTGTGATGAGTTTGGACCAGAAATCCAGATTCTTGATGCTGGGTCCCTGCTCCTCCGGAGGCACGGCGCCCTGCTTGGCCTGAAAAAGCAGTGACACAACATGAGTCACGGTGAAACTACGCAGACATTTCTGGGGGAGTTTAGTTTGCTTTTCACCGTATGACGGGAAGATGGCAACAGCTGTCAACCTGCAGAGTCATGCAGGTAATTGTATTATGCTCAGTCAAAGAGTTCTTAGAGCCAGAAGATGTCAGCTTTCCTCATCGTTATGATATAATTTTTAGGCGACGCTGCGCACAACAAAGTTCTACTTCCATTTTTGGTAAGGTAACAAATGGGTCAAGCTTCAAGTGCAGTCATTTAATTGTGTGTAACTGTATTAATAGTGTTTTTATTGTCAGAGACAGAGAGACTGGGGAAGTCTGCACTGTGTTCTTAATCCAGCAACTCATACATATTCAACGCTCGCCGCTTTAAACAGACTCGGAATGTCAACTGTCTGGACGACTTCTTTTGAAATAGCTGAAGATGTGCTGGGAGGAAAAGAAGAAGAAAAAAACAAAAAAAACCTAAGCCGAGCACCGCAGGGGTTGAAGAGAGAAGAATGATCTTGCAGAGATTTCAACAAAATATAGCAACGTCCCTCAGGATGAACTGTTTTATTCAAAGGGAAAAATGCTTATTTGAAATTCACGGGGGAGTCTGAATGGGGATGGCGCTTTAATGAGGACTCAGAGCAAGTTCTAGAAAATCCCTGATGAGATCCAATGCGGGAGTGATGGATGGAAGAGCCCGGCCTTCCCCGACTGAGAGGATGATGGGAACTCACCACACCTACAGTAGATGCACAGCGCATGAAAGAGCTGCACTCACAGTGCATTTTAGACAACGGACAGGGAAATACAGAAATCAAGCAAAGAAGGTACACTGATAATATAATTTTGATTTATTTTTGCCAAGTTTTGAGTGATTGGTGAGTCAACTCTGTCAGAGTTCCTTGGACACTATCATTATACATTATCAGGGCATTGTGAGAAACCAGAAACTCCACTAAAAGATATCCACTAAATACAGGTTAGTAACCGCAACCAGGTTGTGACACAGGTCAACGGATAAACCTGACAAATCCGGTCATAATGAACAGGTTAACAGCTGTCTCTGTCTCTCTGCTCTGCTCTGTCTTTGTTGTGAGCTGTAGGTGTGTGTGTCTGTTTGAGCGAGGGCGGGGCTGAGATACATCCACACACAAGCACAAAGCAGAGAGGCAAACAGCAGAGAGGACGATGCACGTGCTTCAGCTGCATGAACACGAAATCCGGATGGTTGTGCGTGACTGTGGGCGTTATTATCCGCGCTTTTTTTAAGCAATCACTAAAAACCTTTCTGTTTTTCTAATCTACTGCTTTGTTTTTGCAACTCCTCCATGTACTGCTCGCTTCACCACCTCTGCTCCCTCAGTCTCAGCTGGTCTTTATTGAGTCGGGGAGGATGGCACGACTTTAAATGGATTGTTTTCAAACCGCAGCCGACAAATCTTGCATAGTATTACTTAAATGATGGCCAATAAAGCAAACTGAACATTTGGCAAAGAAAGACTGAGAGAGAGAGAGAGAGAGAGAGAGACATTGACTCACACCTACGCAGATATTAAACAAATTGCTGCATCTTACCGGGTCTGTCTGATACTCGCGGCTGTACAGCTCATGACAGTTATTAAAGATGTACTCGTAGGTGGAGTTGAGACAGGCTTTGACACAATCCTTCACCACCTGACTGGCTCTGGGTGGAGACTGAAGCTCTTGGACCTGAGCACACACACAAAGGAGAGAAGCAGTTAAACTAGTCATGTAGACACACTGTGATTAATCTATCAAATCATGGCACTTCAAAATTGTCTTCATGTTCGTCGTGATTACACAGACAAACTGTTCCATCGAAGTCTATACCAGGTCGATTTAAAACAAAAACGTTGAACACCAGACACATAACATTCTTCTTTACGAAGAAGGGACAGTACCTTCATTCTGAAAAAGGTGATACTGGTGAGGAGGTCCACTGTGGACTTGAGGTCCTGCAGCCTCTCTGGGCTGCTGGCGGGGAAGTTGTTCTGCAGTCAGACGGAAAAAGAAATAACAGTGAGCCACAAGACATGAGATCACATCCATCCCTGTCCAGTGTGTGTGTTTGCGTCTGTGGGCCCGATCCAGCATGGCAACACAATTTCCGCTGCCATTTCCAACACTTGTTACTGTGTGGGTGTGCAGTGTTTCCTGGATGTGTCTGTGCATGTTTCGGAGGAGCTGTCACTCTCATTAACACATCCGCCTGCTTTTGTTTGTACCGTTTCTGACAAAGAGAGAGATGAGGAGAAATAAGCGAAGAAGAGCGGCGGAGACAGAGGAGGTGGGCTGATGTTCTAGCGTGCAGTTTGTCTATCCAGTGGTTGTCATCTATCACAAACTTTTCAAAGTTTACACGAGTGAAAACAGTGAGATGAAGAGCAGTCTTACTCTGTACATGGACAGGTCAATCCTTAAAGAGTTGTGGAGCTGGTCGAGAAGCTTGACAAAACGCTCTTTCTGTGGGCACAAGGTAACAGATTTGTAAAATAACCAAACACATAGCAGATACACCACGCTGCTTGTTACATGTAGGCTTAGTCAAAGCGAATGAGCATATTTAAAGCATACAAAAGGAAATTACAATAGCAAAAAACTAAGAAAAGCAAGGATACATTTCAGCTTTTTCCTCCTTTTTGAATATAACTCTGGCTCCTGCTGCACTTATTGATTCTGCGGAAAGCTTTCGGCGGTGACTCACCCCAAAGTTTGAAGCAGCAAAGCGGTCAGAGGCAGAGACGTTGTTGGTCGCCTGGGTGGTGTGAGCGTAGTAGGCATTGATGTTAGCCAGTAGGGTGCTCATCACTGCAGGCACACCTGGGCACATGTACTTAGATGACAGGCAGGCAAAGTGACTGCGAAAGGGAGACAGACGTGTCAAAAGAGAGGGCCTTTTTTTTTTTTCCAGAATAATGATATTCTGACATCAGGCTTTTTAGCCAGTAACGTACGTCATGGCCTGGTAGATGGACTCCACTCCGTAACGCATGGCGAACTCATCAACGATCTCCTGGGGGAGTCTCCTCAAAGTAGACCTTCCATGCATCATCCCCTTTGGCATCAGGGATCTTCACCACACCGTTGTTCTGGATGTCTGTCACATAGTGGAAGAGATTCTACGGGGACGGAAAGAGAAAGAGAAAGAGAAAGAGAAAATGGCTATTAAGAGCTCTGACATGTGTAGGGATATAGTTGGGTGTAGGGAACAGTAAGAGCAGCCATTACACGATGATAAAGAGTGTGTGTCCCTAAACCAGCACAATCAAATTGTGTTCTTTAATTCTATTATTACAAATTTCATCTGTAATCAAACTTTCTATATGTTTCTTTGTACAAAAAACAGAGCGCATGACAGCCTATGGTGTGGTTATCTTTAAATGTCCGTGCTACTTGAACAACCATTAAACTACATTATGAGGCCAACGCAAGGTGCTGTCTGGACTACTCACCCATAGAGTGTTACGCTGCAATAAAACATTCAGAGTTGGCTTCGCGGTTTATGGCCACTTATGCGCAGCAATAACAGCGGTCATCTGTCTGTCGGGGTTCAGCTAATATGCTCTGTTGAGTAATGGGCCGAGTAATGACTCCATGCGAGGCCGCGATTGGTCGACAATCAATCAGGAGAAGAGTTTTCCGCACAGAGCCGCACTAGAAATGTGTCTGATGTCTGGAAGTGGTTCTTATCTTCTGAGAGCAAAGCAAACTTCACGGAGTGTTAACTTAGGTTTAATTTGGAATGGATCCATTATGGAGCCGAACATCAGTCAAGTGAATTAACCTGTTTGGCACGGCTCATTGGGGCGACTTTGCACCGAGATACGCACAGTGGTTGGAAACCTTATGTACCTAAAGTAATAGTAGCAATGCATTAATCAAGAAGATTTCCATGTTGAACAAATATGTAATTTAAATGTCTGCCATTGGTATGCAGTGTGCACGTACAATAAAGACTGTAGAGGTGTGATCTGCGTAATGTTGTGCATCTTATTATGCAGATATGCAACAATGAGGTTAAATGAGTTTGGACCTTCAAGTTTAAGTTTAAGTGCAGAAATAAATATGATCTGTAAAATGGACAAAAGTATTAAAAAATCTAAAAATATTAAAGGGACAGTTAACCCCCAAATCAAAAATATTTTTTTTGCTGGCTTAGTTAGTGGTTGTAGTTCGGTAGAGAGAAAATAGTCCCTACATGAAACTGCTCACAACAAGGTCTGTGGATTATCTTGAGGAATGATTTCTGGATTTCTGGAAAGACTCATTGCTGATGAGTTTTTCAAATGTATTTTTTTTGCACAGGAGGAAATATGTGTGTTCTGGATTTTATGGTGAACTTTCTCTTCAGCCTGTTTTAGTGTTCATGTTTTAGGTGACCTGGATGAGTTGGATTTGTTGTTTTTGTTTGTTTACTAGTATAAAGTTTTATACAGGTTCTTCTATCTTTATCCTGGAAAAAAAATAGCCTGTATAATGGAGAAAAAACTACAATATTTCCGAAGATATAATAGCGGAGTAAAGGTATTGAATCACACAAAATGTACCTATGAAACACCAGTATATTGGATTTAATTACACACACACACACACACACACACACACACACTGAGCTTACCTCATGCAAACATGTGTACTGAACGTGATAGGGGGCGACCGTCTCCTCTCCTTTAATCTCTACGTTAATGTGCATGCGGATGGCTCCAGACACAGCTGATTTGTCTGTACGCTTGTCTGCAAAGAGCAAAAGATACACAGAAACAATGTTACCCAACTTTGCAGCTGAAAAACATCTATATCAGAGGAAGTTAGGTCACGGATATAACTGCAAAAGTGGTGGCAGGTGGACTAAATAATTCAACTGACCCAGATTATACCAGACGTCCATCTCTCCGCTCAGAGTGCGGACCTCAATGATAGTCTGACCGAGGAAGTCGTCGGACTCCCGCTTGAACTTCTGCTTCACGCGAGACTTGATGTCGTCGTCCTCGTCCCACACTCGCACCTTGATGCGGTCTGAGGAGTTGTGACATTCGCTGAACGGACAGAACGAGAGTCAGCCACAGGTAGCAAATATAATCGATACACAGATGGAAGACCAGCTGAATTACTGTCATGACTCATTACTGTAAATATCAAAGAAGGGAGAAGAAATAGGTGACATTTTAAGGACTTTATGTTTTTATTATACTTTCTATTTTTCATAAAACCATGTCAGACATGATTTATAGATTTTCTCTGTATGTCTTAATACGTGTGTGTGGGGGGATCTTTAATCATGAGGAAGCAAATAGACATGTTTAATCACATCACTACGACAACTAGAGCTGAGGGGTTTAGTGTACTGACAGAAAATAGATTTAAACTATTGGTAATTAATTGCAATTTGCCAGTTTTCTCTGTTTTCTGTCATTGAAAATAAAATATCTTTGGGGTTTTGATTGTTGATTGGACAAAACAAACAGTTTGGAGAGCACATTTTCTTCTAATATATGAAATTTCGTCGGCCAAACAATAAATCAATTAACAGGAAGGTATAAAAACCATGTAGGCTGGTAATGAAAATATTCATTCTGTGCAGCCATAACTCTTTCACATATTTTTATTCTATTTTCTTGGTCTTGACTCACAAGTTAAACGTCTCTTCCCAGACGGGGTTGAGGTTGCCATAGATGGTCTTGGTCCTCTTTTTGGTCTTTCCCACCTGGACAGTGACATACGGATCACTGGAACCGGTTTTATCCTTGGCTTGTAGACCCTGGGCACACAACACTAGGAAGAAGAAAAAAAATGGCAAGCTGGTCAGTGTGTGTGTGTGTGCGCGTGTGTTTGCAAGCAAACAGATGCCTCTTAAATCATCTGACCTTCTGCTCTACTGCCCCACAAACGCCACCTGTGCTCTCTCCATACAAACGCCAGCTTGTCTCTTTTTATAGACACCCACACACCTGACACGTGCCGTCTCCCCTGACTTTGATGTCGACAGAGCTGGCCGGCTCCGTTCAAAGCCGCTGTACTGCACCGGTTTGACTCGACCCTCACCTGTGATGCTGATCTTGGCCGACCACTTAGAGGTGCCGTCGAGCACACTCTGCTTGATCTGCTTCATGTGGGTGACGTGGGTGGCCTTGACGATGGCGAACACTTCCTGAATGAGTTCGAAGATCTCGGGTTTGTTCCTCTCGCGGATCTTCATGCGGTCTTTAAGAACCATGATGATGTTCTGGGTTCGGTCCTCGGCACCGTGTTTGGAGCTCTTCTCTGCTGCTCCTGGTTAGCGTGGAAATTGAGACGAGAAACTTAACGTAGTGTTTTTGGTGTATATCAATAAAAACAGTAGGAAAAATGTACAGAAAAATAAAAATAAAAATAAATAAAGTTATGCAAGTCAAGAATCATGAATAATAAATTGCAAATTGACCATAAAATCTGAAACAATATTTAAAAAATGATGTACAATGTGTAATTTAAATGGAAAAGCTGCAGACATTCAGCAAGGAAACGGGCAACAGTTTGCAGTATGAACAGTATTTCGTTATTAAATGATAACAAAAACAAAGAACATGAGCTTTCAATTTAAAATACAGAGGAGAGTAGAAGTGTAGGTGATGAAAACCTTGGCCATATTTCATGAATGAGAGGCGGACATATTTGCAGAGCTATAAAATTGCTGAGTAAAAAGAGCGGTGGATGACAACAAGAGACAAATGGCTTTTAATATCCTCCCAAGAAAACAAAGAAAATAGGAGAACAGGAGTGAGAGAAGGAGGAGGAGGAGGAGGAGGAAGAGATGGACTGTGCTTGGCAGTGACAAATAGAGATAAGAGACAATAGATGAACTGGATACTTTACTATTATTAATAAGAAAAAACAGCGCTGTCACAGAAAGTAGTCAGGAAATGCTGTAAATATTTTATTCTAAATTTTTGATTAAAATGTGGCATCTAAGCTTTAGCTCTTAGATATCTCAGTGTATCATGGGTGATGAAAACATAATTTTAGGCCAAGCAGCAAATATATCATTACACATTTTAAAGGAATAAAAGAAACTCATTTTATTGCCATGAGGGAGATGAGAGGATCGATACCACTCTCATATCTTTATTAATCAATATGAAGCTACCCTGGCTTTGTGTGAAGGAAACAGAATCTGCCTATAAGCAACATTAAAGCTCACTAATAATTAACACATTATATGTAATTTCTCTAATCCACACAAAGAACGAATATATACTGTCATTTTGTCATTTATTTAAGTCTCTATGCTAAGCTATGCTAATGTACGAACATCACAGTGTTTCATGATTTTTCAGATCAGTTTCTCATCAGGGTTAAAACAGAACTGGTTCTTTCCGATATTTTACTTACTTTGTAGACAATCAGCATTGAGTAGATCTTGGCACTTCTCGTGGCATTTGACCCCGCACTCGGTACAGCGCATGCCCTGGCGAGCGATGCCCCACAGCAGTCCCTCGCACTCGTAGCAGTAAGTGGGCGTGGTGGCCGTCCACACCTCAAAATTATGTGGGGTGGTGCAGGAGATGGGATAGATGAGGGCCTGGAGGGTCTTTTTGTAGACATGACTCTTCTACAAGGGCACAAATGAGGGAAGGAGACGGTCAGCAATGCGCTACAATCAGATTTTTTTTTTTTAGCAAAAGTTGAATTGTAAATGAGCACTGACCAGTTCTTCGTTATGCAGGGTGCTGGACGTCAGGGCCGAGGTGATGCCTGCCTTCCTGGAGTTCTGAACCAAGGACTGGGTGGCAGGAGAGAGGAGGGGTTAGTGTCTTTCAGCTCCCACCTCAATATCAGTTTTTATCAAAACAGATCTCAGTGCAGCCTCTGAGGCGAGGTGTATTATTACTGTTTGTCTGGCAATATTCTCCTGAATAGTTACTACAAACTAGAGGTGCCAACTGCAGAATTCAAAGTGCTTCCTCTCATAAGAGTGATCAATTTGCTGGCTGAAGAGAAACCAGTATGCCTTTCACAGGTGTTTTGATAGCAAATGGTGTTGGCGTTACTCACCATAGCCTGTGGCCGTGCAGAGAGAAGTGGGAGGAACAAGGGAGAGATATGATATTAGAGAAAGGCAAGCAAGAGGAGGAGATTTCCATAGAGAATTAAGATCATAGACTGGGCAATAAATAGTGGACAAAGCCGCCGCGATGTCACCATTTGGAAGCCTTTAGCTCAACATTACAGTCGTGTCCATCTTATTTTTCTTTTGGAGTGACCATATTTGGAAGAGAGAGTGGAGTTAGGGACAATATCCTGAGGAAATACCGTGGTAGCGACTTGTCAATCAAAACCACCCCACTTTATTGTTTTTTTTCACTCGAAATGGAACTATAATTTACAGAATGAACATCATTCTGTCTTGAAGAGGACCTGAAACTAGTGATTGAGACCATAAATGCTACAAAACTGTTTACTGGGCTAAAAAAAACAAAAAAAAACAAAAACAAATTAGAAGTAGTGTTATTTTCTCATAAGCTTATATGTAATCAGACTCTTTTTGAAACCAGTGAAGTTGCCCCCTGCAGGCCATTAGAAAGAATGCAGGTTTAAGGCACTTGCGCAATGGCTTCACTTTTCAGAGCTAGACCTCTGTTCACTGTTTATGGAAAAGATGCATTCATTGTGCGTAGACTGTCGTTTTTGTGATTTAACAAGAATGGATTTCCACAATAAAAGCATGAAGGGGGAAATCAAACGAGGTGAATCAACAGCCAGATGTGAAGACTTCAATAGAGAGCATGTCAACCAGACTCGAGTATTTGACATCTGAATGAAACAGCCTGTGATCAATGTTCATTCAGCCATTACCCCACCCTGTCGGATCAATTACCCGAGACACTCTGACACGTTATGTGTGTGTATGTGTGTGTGTGTGTGTGTGTGTGTGTGTGTGCTTGCGCACAGTGACAAAGAGAGGAAGTGAAACATGGGGGCACCTGCCTGTGACTGCCTGTCTGTGCTTCGTGAGTGTTTATTAATGAAGACAGTTAATTACCTGTGTGTGGTTAAGCAGGGATCTGGCGTGATGAGGAAAGCGGTACACTGAGTTTTGCCTGGCAGCTGATATAAAGAGCTAAATTGTCTTTAACATTACAAGCACAGTATGCCTATTTGTGTCCGTGTCATGAGTTGGAGAAGATTGAAACGACTCATCTTTCTGTTGAATATAAAGCTGTAGCCTGCAGCTGTGGTTAGCGTAGCTTAGCACAAAGACTGGAAACAGGGGGAAACAGCTAGCATGGCTCTGTCTAAAGATAATACAACCCACCTACCAGCAAACACTAACTAGTATGTTATATTTAATTTGCTTAATTGGCACAACACTGAAGTATTAAAAATGAAAAGTTGCTCAATCAATCTTCTTCTTCTTTAACTTTTGGTTAGAAAGCAAACAAAGGTGTATCCAAAAAATGTCAGACCACTCCTCTAAGGTTTTCTTTCATTTGCCTTCCTGAAAAGCTGAAACATGATACTAATGTGAGTTTAATGTGTATCTGTACTTGGTAGTGTAACATTTTAACAATGATGGAAAAGAGATAATGCTGTCCAGCCTGTGTAATGGCACAAGATACTCAAAGGAAGTGGGTTGTATGAATGAATGACAGCTTTCTCCAGAGGATTTATATTTCCAACAATCTTATCCTTAATGAGGAGTGGGGATGATGGCAGTGTGGGGTACTTAAAGCTCTGTTTTATGACAGCATCTAGCACACATCAATGCCAGTCAGAGGAAGCCTCCAACCTTGCCTGTGGCACTTTGCCCTGCAGCTCGCCTTGTCAGGCTGCAATAGCAGGGCAATGTGCAGTATTGTGGATGTAGTGCAGTGGTAGAAAAAAGAAGGAGATATTCAAGGTAAAGAGAATAAGACAAGAGAGAATCTGACGGAAAACAGGAGAAGGTTTAATGGACGAGAGCGCTGCCTGCTAAGCTGAGTGATAGATGGACTGGGGAGACGCGAGACACTTAGTCAGGGGAACATAAAGAGATTAGCGCAGAAACTCACCAGATCTCTGACCAGAGGCATAGCTTTCCTCTTCCTGAGGTCTGGCATGCTGTCGATGCTATACAGAGCGCCACCCATCCTGGAGACAACACATGCACAGAGCAGGGTTCAACACCGGCTATTATTTCAGCTACAGTCGTTAGACACGACGAATCAATTAGACGATAAATGCATTCGGACATTCAGGCCGTGGGCTTGCCTTTTGGTTGGTAGGTTATAGATTTTTCAATGACTGTAGTAGTAACAGCGTCATGGTTACTTACCCTGCTGATAAAAGCAGAGAGGCGATGCCAACACTTTCTCCTCGGGCCTGAGGGGAGGGAGAGAGATGAGATGAGAAAAAGAGAGACGAGCAGGGTGCCATGAGAGCTGTGGCTGGATGAATGGGAAGCGTAGCATATTAAAGTACTGTACATGGTGCTTTTATATTGTTCTTTATACCGAGAACAACAGAATGGAAAGATACTGTATGGTGTTCCCTTAGCAAAAAGCCCTATTTCATGTAGCCACAATGACTGCAAGTGTTCCCAGAATTCACAGATGAATAATACAACAGTGGTGCAAGCGGGAGACAGAAAGAAGAAGGGTGGAGATTAGGAGAGTGGTGTAGCTGAGTTAAGTCTTTGTGAACGAGTGTGGTGATTACTGACATCAGCAGTGGCTTCTCTGCGTTTGAGAATCATAGTAAAAGTAGATTACAGCCAGATGGCCATCCGTGTAATCATTCTTCTAATTCTATCTGCTCGGTTATTGAAAGACAATGTTCTTTGTCTGCCTGCCTGCTCAAAGAATGACACACAGCATGGATACTCACGTCACACTGGCGCACAGAAATAGTGACTATTGGTATAATTAGCAGGCTTGCAACAGCTTCACATACATCTACAATCGCACAGGATACATACAATATGAATCGGATTGATTAACACGCTACTGGCCACACCCACCTGAGCGTCTGCTCCAGCCATGGGTAATCAGAACGGACTACATGCAAATCGCTACGAGGATGGCAACAAACTGAAAAGAAAATAATGAAATGGCAAAAACAGTACAAGGGGTAAACAGAAACTATCAAATCAACACAAGACAATATTATTCACAGCGATAACCAACGAATAACTGGGAGACATGGTGGAGCAGTCAACAGAAGCTGGAGAAAAAAAAACAACAACACAGTAACAGTCGAGCGTGCAGGGAATGATGCAACAAGTCAGTGACCTCCAGTAGTAGATTTTAGCAGAGCAACAACAGAAAACGTATTACCAGGCATTCACCTGACACGAATCCTCACCTGTGTGCACAAAAACACACTGAGAAACACACACACAAACACACACAGGCTGTACCTCTTGCAGTTGTAGTCGGACTCTGCTGAAGAGTCGAAGCCAGTTAGCTTTGGCTCTAGCAGGACCAGGTTCCATGATTTCCCTCTTCGGGAAGCTAAAACAAGGATAAAAGAAAGAGTTATTCATATACTGTTGGTGCCAGTGTGTTAGCTAATGTAGTGAATGTACAGTAATATTAGAGATAACTATCACTGACTAATAGTTGCAAACTCATTAAAGGGGGACTCCAGCTCCAGCTCATCTCCTGGGCAGTGCTAAGGTGCCCTTAAGACCTCCCGAGAAAGGAATTAATATGTATGTCGTCTTCTTCTTCCTCACCTGATGTTGCACACTTAATTTATCACAAGCTAGAGGAAATAACCCTGATGATGTCATCAGGCTTTTAGATACTTTGAAGGAAATCTGGAATATTTGAGGGCTTCTCCTCTACTAAGGATTTTTACGTGAATAAGGCACCAGTTGAATGTCTTTGAAACGTAACTAAATGTAGTGTTAACAGTGCGTGAAAGCTTGTTTTTCCCCTACGAAGGTGACATTGTTTGAGCAGTGCTCACCTTGGAACCGGTGGCTCCTCTGGTTTCTCTTCGGGAGCTGGGGGGACACTCTCTGCTTCGGGAGGCTGCTCGGGGGATGGAGGTTCGTCCAGCAGCAGCAGCTCAGACATGGGATCAGGCTCAATGGGCTCGATATCTTTAGCTGGGAGCTGCGATGCAGGCGTGGCGGTGGACATACTGGTAGTAGACAGAGCTGGCTGGGTGGGTGTAAATGGAGGTTTGGTGGATTCTGCACTGAAAGGGGGCAACTTGTCGCCTTGTGTGACTGGAGGTAGACCAGGAGCTGCGCTGGGGGGCTGGATCTGATCTTGGGCTGGTCGCTGCTGATGCAACGACGGCTGCTTCTCCAGTGGTGGCCTGGTGGACGACAGGCCATCTGCGGGAGGCATCAGGGTGGGGGCAGTGCTTGTGGGTGTGGGGGTGTAGGGCGGCTCCTGGTCCTCGCTGAGTGTGCCATCAAGCTGATACATATCTTCATCTTCCTCATAAGGCATCTCCTCCTCATCTTCATAGTTGTAGCCCCCTTCCTCCCTGTACATTTCGCCCTCCTCTTCGGCGTACAACGCCCCCTCCTCCCCTCCGTCTTTGAGGTAGCCGCCCTCGTCGCTGTAGACAGCTTGGGGGTCCTCGCCATCCCAGCCCGGGGAATCCTCTTTGCCGTAGCTGACGGAGGAGTGGCAGGAGTGGTAGGAGTCGTTCTCATCGTAGAACTCAGAACCTCGCAAGCTCTCGCCGTCCTCGGGAACGAACTCCTCGCTGAGCTGAGAGCTGCCTCGACTCAACTCGCCCGACGAGGCGTAACGACTGTCTGTTGGACTGAAGGGAGGGGGAGACACAGACACCTGTTACATGTACACGCCCACACAGGTATTAAAGGAAAACTAGGGGGAGTCCCACAGTTACACAACAAAGATTTTGGTTGTCACGGTGACACTTAAGGAGCTTGTTTTGGGGCCAAGGAGGGAGACAGCTAACGAGTAGGAGAAGAGGGGTGACTTTGAACCAACCGGTGAGAAAACTCGGAGTGGGGGGGGGGTTTAAGCTAGTGATGCATCTATGTAACTGCGATGGGAATTAACACAGAAACACACGCCACACAAAAAGATATGACTAGACCTATTCAAATGAAGGAGAGTGAACCTGGAGATGTTGAGGGTAATTTATTAGCCTGGCAGAACTAAACAGTCTCTTTTTGCAGATAAATAAGTGAATAATATTTATTCACGATGATGAATGAGGCTATTAGACACTGAGACGGACCATGAATCAGAGAGAGATTTGAGACACATGCAAAACAATTTCTCTCTCACACACACGGACGCACACTCGCTGTCTTTGTTCCGTCTCTATTGATTACGTTGGTTCAATAATGCGTGGTGCAGGGGCAGTAAAGGAGAGAACTGTATCATGGCATCGGGCTGTGAGCCAGAGGGAATACACAAGTGTGGGTGAGCGGACACATAAACACTCAATCACGACACCCGTGTTCTGCTCTATTCATCATCTATCTCACCATCTCTCATCCAGCACAAAGACGGACACAGACAGTGACAAATGCTTGCATAATGTGCGAGTCTGAATACTTGTCTGCCCTCTTTCTTCGCAAAGAGAGAGAGAGAAAAAAAAAAACAACAGGGTGAAACTGAGATGAAAATGAAAGTAATCAGTCTTGGCCTCTCTGCTAGGGCCCAGTTATTAGGCTGAAGGGCTCCTGCTGTCTTACAAGTGGAAATGTGTATAATTAGCGAGTATGGGACACACAGAGTAAGACAGGGCTCTTCTTAAAGTCTCACATAGAGGATGAGGCTGTAATAACAGGCTGTCGTGACAACAGATTCACACAGGCTCTTCCATAAAACTCCCACCAACAATTAACCTCTCTGTCTCTGACTTTTAGGAAACAACACACACACACGCTGCTTGTCCATCACTCACCCACACACATAAACACAAAACTGCGCAGAACTCACAAGAGTTTAACAATGGCCAGGATGAGTATGATACATCATTTGTGATTCTTCACCAGGAACACAGTAAATATAGATGCAGGACCAGTAGTTTTCTATAGAAAAGTATAGAATATACATATAGAGAGATAGGGTAAGAGCGCATGCATGCAAGCACAGCGAGCGAGGAGGACGGGACAAGTCCACCACTGACGTCACAGCGAGACGGAGTCACAGGCCGGAGCAGGAGAAGGAAGAGGAGGAGGAGTTGGAGAGGAGGTACAGAGACCCACCTATCGGACAGTGAATGCCTACTGTCTAGAGAATACTGACGACTGGTGCGCCGGCTCGACCCTGAGCCTGAGTCGATATCGCTGCGCCCGTTGGTGGCCGAGTCTAAACTATCATAGCGTCTGGTCAGAGGAGCAAGGAGGGAGGTAGGGAGGAGGGGAGAGGTGGGAGAGGAGCATCAGTAGAGCTCAGTGCAAATCTTTCAAAGAAAGCTCTAACCAAACTGAGCCTCTGCGCTGCCCGGTTAAAGGAAAGGTTCACACGTTTTCAAGGCTGTCTTAAAAACAACAGTCAGATGTTCATGTGGATGATGAAGCAAGTTGCTGTAATCATTCCCTCTCTTCATAATGGCCATTAAAAGATCCTTCAACAGTCTGAGATATTCATATCAAGTGGGTGTACAGTATGCAGCGGTGGAGGAAATATTCAGATCCTTTACTTAAGTAAAAGTACTAATACCACACTATGAAAATACCCCACTTCAAGTGAAAGCCCTCTATTTAAAGGTTAGTTTAGAACAAGTATCTAAGTGTAACAAGTATGTAACAAGTATTATCAGCAAAAGCTACTTAAAGTATGAAAACTAAAAGTTCCTGTCATTGTTTAACTATTTAATACATTCTGGATTAATTCTACCATTGCATTTATGTGTTTGTGGCATGTTACTGCTGTAGATGTTTAATGTTGAGCTCATTTTAACTACTTTATGAACAGGAAGACTGCTCACAGCAACCTGTTTCAATGTTCGTCTAAACATCTGACTGTTGTTTAAAGACAGACTTATAAAAAAAAAAAAAGTGAACGTATCCTTTAAGTTTCTGCACAAAGACCACCTACTGAGGCTGAGCACTTGAAGATTTACTTTACCCATCTACATCTAACCAAAATCAAAACCTTCAGCTTTTTTCTGAGCAGTGCATTCTGATCACCTGCCGCCTTTGAAAACATGTCGAACAATGTTCAGAGATACTGTCATGTCCAAGCAGTTCATTTATTATCTGCACAACAAGTCGGCGCAGGAAAGATCACATGTTTTTTTTGTTGTTTTTTTTGATGCTCACGCACTCGACATGCACACAAAGATGCAGGCGCGCACACACGCACGCATTCACACGTGCACACAGTAAAGATAACCACAACGGGCCACTTCATACATGACCTGTATACAAGAACTGTGCGCCCCAGCATGCTTGTATACACTGAGGCCAGGGTTATTCTCTAGAGGAGGAGAGCACAGTGGGACAACATGTTACCATGTACAATAAAGTGAAACAAAACAAGGTCGTCTGTCGGGGCTGGGCTGTCTGAGGGATAAATGCTACAGAGTATTTGTTTAAGATGGGATATTACAACATCTTACAGTTTCATTTGGTGACTTTCTCCTCCTGTTTCACCAGAATTAAGCCCTTAATTACCTTCTACCTGCTGCTGGTAATCTCATGAAAAAAAAACAAACAAAAAAAAACTACTCAGTCTCAGTTGAAGCTATGTGGTAGCTGTCAGGTGCTCGTTACCTCATGGCTCTGTGGTCGTAGTCCAGCTCATGTATGTCATCGGTGTAGGAGTGTCTGTATTGCTGTTGCCTCATGGGATACTGGTGCATTGAAGCGTTGGGCTGGGAGGTTGTGTAGAAGGGAGGCGGGATACTGTTACTGGTCTCGCTGCGGTAGTCGCTGTCCCTGTCGTCCACGGCGCTGTCTGGGTCCTCGTCTGTTCCAACGGGAGACGGGACAAAGTGATGAGGCGAGACGATTGGTCAGAACTGTATTATACTGTTTTTGTATCGTAAAATAATTCAGATGGTTTTCATGTTTTAACCTATAAAGTTTGGTTTTAGGACCACCTGCGACCTGGGAATCATTAAGCAAATGCTAAACTGATTTTCAACTACTTTACCATCGCTGGAAAACAAAGGATGTAAGTTTGGTTTCAGATGTGGGGGAAACAGTGAAAAAAACATTTAAAATTGAGTGAGTTTATATAAAAATGATGCTTAAACTGGCCACATTGTCCATAACAATAGTAGGATAACAAAAAACTGGAAATGCTATGTAAACCTCTGTGTTGTAACCTCACTTTAAATCACTTTCAATCTTTTTTTTTTTTATCAGTTTCCTTTAAAGATACTTCCTGAAACATCTTTGTCATATTTTTACTAAAACTATCTATTTAGCATCTTGTTTTTGAGTGACTTCCATTTCCAGCATCTTTTTATGAGAATATAAACCGCAAATTCAAATATAGACAATTTTGTAATTAATATGTATGTATTATACAGAGTCCACAGAACCTTTTTTCAGCCCCAACTAACACCTGCAGGTATTCATTTCAGGCAGCATACAGACCCAACAACCTTCAGCAATAAGGTAATTACATGGATGTATAAAGACGTCGCAGGCAAGGCCCCATTAATTCCTATGAAAGACGTGAAACATGAAGCCAAAACAGTTCAACATTCAGGTATAAAGTTGCCTGA
Organism: Lagodon rhomboides; assembly: GCA_039737535.1. Classification (NCBI taxonomy): domain Eukaryota; kingdom Metazoa; phylum Chordata; class Actinopteri; order Spariformes; family Sparidae; genus Lagodon; species Lagodon rhomboides. Next base: position 11,441,758 of record CM077789.1, on the reverse strand, counting down.
ATGCATAGCGTCCGAGTTGTGAGGTCTTTAGTGCCGGCGCAGAGCTGACTAACTTCAGATTTAGCTCCAAGCTAACTTGAGAGGGAATTCAATTATTTAATCAAACAGCTTTTCTAGACTTTCCAAATGTAAATCAAATGGTTTGACCACTATAAAAAAATCTCTTCAAAGCCTGATGCACCTCCTGGGGGCTCGGGTAAGACAGCCTGCATGAAGCCTGACAGACAAGACTCAGGGCAAAGGAAAAGTTTGCACGGCACTTAGCTGCTTGCTAAGTTTGTTGCTTTGAGTGAAAGATGATCAAACACCACAGAGTTTATTCTACTGCAACTATACGCAGTCTAATTCTAACAGCTTGACTTTAAATCCATCAAGGGAACGCGGATATGAGCTGAGATGAAGTTCAGACAGGATGTGTGGAGGAAAAAAAAAACGACATTTTCTTGGAAGCTAATAGTCTCTGGGGAAAAACCGCACGAGGAGATCATTACATTAAGTGAGACATGGACAATAAATACAGAATTACTCCAAGTCATTAGCAGAAGCGCTTGAAAGAAACTTACTTTGCTGATCTCCCCACAGACTCCAATTACCTGCGAGGAGATAAAGGGTGGGGGGGGGGGGGAGACAAATGAGGTTTGGGCCACAAATTACACACATCAGCAGTCTACAGAGCCAGGTAAACAAACATGGACAGATTTTCAGCCCTGAGCAATAATCGTTAAAGATGTATATGTATGTGCTCATCAGTGTGTGTGTGTGTGTGTGTGAGAGCGAAGAAAAGCACAAGGTCTTTAGAGAAGCTTAGATCAAAATCAACTTTTGTGCAAATGCTGCTGGCCTTGGTGCTGCTAAGTAACGGAGAACAGAAACACACACACACACACATACGTCATGCCACCAACCAACCCCTCCTGTCCACAGATTTACACCCGACACACTTATCCACCTGCTCCCCCCTGTGTCATCACCACTAGACAGACAGTCGGGCAGGGCGGTCCGTGTCTGACAACCCAGCGTATGTCAGCTCGCATTCATCACGCATCTCGCACCTATAAGTCATTCCCAGCGTTCAGACAGGCTTGCATGCATGATTCGTCACATCAGCTTCCCTCCGTCCCTCGGCTTCCCTCCGTTGCCTCATCTATCAGCCTCATTTCTACATCCTGTCTGGCCCTGTTCTCAGTACGAGTCCGTGTGATGGAGCAGGAGAGGGGGGGAAAGGAGGAGGCATGAAAAGGACAAAAGAGGAGGAGGAGGAGGTGGACGGAGGACTCACAGCACTGCGTGGATGGAGCATGAAGTGGCCGCTCCTGTTCTTCTTGATAGGCGTACTGAGGGGGGAGAAAAAAAATCAGGCATATTGTTAAAAAAATAAATAAATAACATCCAGCAATTCTTCTTCGCTGGAAAAAAATATCGACTTGGCAAACGTGCTCATATTGGCAGCCACAGAGTGTAATTAGAGGGAGTGTGGAGGATAAAGAAAGAGGTGGAAAGGAAACACAATAGGATGAAAAAGAGAAAGGAATAAATAGATGAGGAAATATGGAAGACAGATGGTGCAGAGAGTGGTGCGGATCTTACATCTTGATCTCTCATGGCGTTGAGTTGTTCGAGTTTCTTGGCCCAGTATCTGGCCTCTTCCTCTGGAATGTCTGCAGCACACGACACAAACACTCAACATGTCTCTCTACATCAAATGTGTCCTTGGTTGAGAGTGAACTTTTCTACTGTTAGCGCTGTAGTCATAGCAGCAATATAATAGGCAGTAAATGTGGGGTTTTAGGACTACCAGTAGCAATTATTGAACAAAGTACAGTACGAAGCACCAGGCAGGATAAATATAACTCTGATGAAAGGCCAAACCTAGTGGCAGTTCAAAGCGGGTGTCGAGCAGCAGCCGGTGAAAGGTCGGGTCTTTGGTTCCACAGATTTCATTCTCAGCCATGATCGCGTTGGAGTCCAGGGTGAGCCACTGGCCTGGACCCTCCTGGAAGAAAAAAACCGAGGAAGCAGAGGGGCAGAGAAATATGACTGCGACATTACTTACTTACTGGAAAGACTAATTATCAGGCTATCATTAGCTTTGACTAAAGCACAAATCTCTCAGGTGCCTCGCAGTGACGGCAAGACTCCTGGATGTCACTGTGCCTCGTTACAGCACCTGAAGGCCCCCGCACCCTTTATATGACAAGCTCTCGTATTCACATTTCTGTTTCTATACAGATTTAAAACCTGAGATACAATTATTGAGCTTAAGGCGCAGGTAGATGTAATTTTGAACAGTGGAGAGAGACAGGCTAGCGGTTTCCCTCGGCTACCAATATCTGTGCAAAGCTAATTACGTCCTGGCTGTATGCTGGTGGAGATTCTCAGTCACCCAGCTCATGGTAATTCTAAGTGCTATATTGTAGGCAACTGGCAACTTCAGAACTGAAGAAGCCTCTTGGATGAGAGGTGACACGTCTTCAGGAAACTGAAACAAGTGCAGTTGCCTACGATACAGCACTTAGAATGATGAACTGTTCCTTTAATTCTACACAGGAAAATCCAAAATACCTGTCCCTTACACCATCTTACTGTCTCATTCAATTCAGAGGTTTACAGTATTTAACCAACTCTTATTCTTATTTGTGCACAAACGTAACGAGCCTGAATGTGACATGTATTATTGATTGAGTATATTTCACAAAGGTATCAGCTGATGTGTTATGCTATGCAGCAGGACTACATTATAAATCAAAACAGTATGTAGATGGAAAAAACAATAAAACTCGTTGACTAACTCGTAACCAAGACTAACCACTTTCAAAACAAAACACGCTGTCATACGCAGTGGCTTAAATATTACTTTATTCGAGAACGCTCTTCTCGTAGGTTTAATCATGTATTGCAACACATGGAAATACAGCTATGCCTGGCACTGATGGATCTATTTTTTAAGATGTCCCCTGAATTAACCAAGCAGCGTGCTCAGCCAACACAGCGAGCGCAAAGCAGAAAAAAAAAACCCTGCAGGGTATACAAGAGTGAGCCCGAAGCAACGCCGCTCTTAACGTCTGCGCCCTGTTAGGACTCCAAACTAAATTGGTGCCGGCAGCAGCGTAGGAGTCGGAGGCGTACGTGAGGAGGAAGCCACATCTAAATGGACCGTCTTGTTGTGAGAATGGGCTGTGATTGGTGTGCGACTGATCAGAAACAATGATTTAATCAGAGGCTGTCGGCTGATTGGAGCAGCAGCAGTGTAACTTCCAGAATGAACTGACGCAAAAAACTTAATTTTCTCAATGTGACTTGTTACAATCTCCATTAGTACGACAACAGTGTATCACTAGCTGTTTGATCCATATAAAAACAGGTAACAACTGTTGATAATCTAAAGAAGCTCAAGGCACTCTCCAAGTCTCACATCATGATTTTAATTAAAGCAACATTAAAAGTCAGGTTTTATTAGGTTATTTTAATCATTGTCTTCATTCATCACTCTGACCTGACTAATCTTTTACTTGAAGCGTAGCCGATAAAACCTTATGCTGGGAGATGTCTGAGCCAGAGAGAGGGAGTGAGAGAGGGAGTGTACCTCGTTGGACTGCCGTATGTTGCGCAGGGGGATCCATAAGGTGCCCACCATGGTGTCCCAGATCAGCCCTTTGTTCCACACCTCCACCGTCAGGCCCAGATCCAGCCGGTTTATCTCGCTGCTCGGCAGCAAGAGGAAGAGGCGGATTAAGAGGAAGTGAAACGTGTTAGGAAAAGAGCAGGGAGAAAGGGAGTAAGATAATACAGAGCTGAGAGACGGGGCTGTATACAGACACCTCACTGCACAGAGAGGCTTCAACAGAAATACAGTCTATGCCATCAGGAGCTTCACTCAAATCTGGTGATGGATATGCACCGTGATTCAATCTGCCGAGGGAAATGAGTCATTCGGCACGAAGATGGAAAGAGCAGGTGATTGTCAACGATATGGAGAGAGCGCAAGCAGAGGCTATCTATATCACTTCTGTATGACAAACAAAAGTGAACTCTGTGAGTCACTTTTTCCATCAAACAACAGTCGTATACAGTCCATACAGCCAAGGTCTGGAAATGATTTGTGAAGTGATTACGAATCTGACGGGCAGATTATTAGCTCACTGAGCATCTCTCATTGTCCAACAGTGCCTCTTCTCAAGCCCACTGGCTGTCTTAACTGAATCAAAGGCTAATAATAGTCAGCGCTTTGATATGAAAATGCATCTTTCTGTTTCCTTAGGAGGCAAAGAAGTCATTTGGCAAATGGCTGAATGGTGTGTCGCTTCACAAAAGGGGTAAAAAAAAAAAAGGGGGCAGAGGTGCAATGAACCCTGGAGAAACCCTCCACACTGGGTGTGTGAACTGTGCTGCAGCGGCTCAAACATCACAGGTGTTATATCATCGCCTCGCTGTTCAAAGGGAGCGAGACAGAGAGGAATCGGGCAAAAATAACTCCTGGTATAAATGTCACAGCTGACCCCGCTGCCCTGCGGTGCACATCTGTGTGCTGAAGACCGGAGGCCCAGAGGTGACGTCTCTATTTGTGTGAATTAACAGTATTTACTCCTTCTTAAACATTACATTTAAGGACTTTTCACTTTCCAGGCCCAAGTCCCTAATATTAAAAACACCCAACACGGCACAGTTTGAGACAGGAATGAAGGTTAAATACTGTTACAGCGGTTAGATTTGTTTAATGGGAACTAGCACACAGAAGCAGAGGCTCACAGACAGCAAATATTAAAAGAGCCTGAGTTATGTTTCTTGCACAAATTCTATCTATTTAAGACCATTTAAAAAAAAAAAATTGAATGATTAAATTTGTATCCTCAAATTCACAAACTTTCAGTGATCTCCAGTTCCATGGGAACCCTGATTCACACCAGATGTAGAATCTTACGTTTCAAACTATGTCAAACTAAAAATACGACCACACATCACACCTCTGTGGCACCTCTGTAGAGATATCGTCTAGAGATAGCAAGTCCCCCCAGACACTATCTCACAGGGGTACTGTTGCTGCATCCTGGGCTTTGCGTAGCCAAGAACTGTTGTGATTGGTTTAAAGAAAGGCAAACAAGCCAGACACGAGTCACGTTTCCTTTCCCCCACAGAACGATGAAGGGTGCAGCCAAACCTCTCTCCAGTGATGGCTCAGCACTGGCGATGCCAGACTACTCTGGTGCCAACAGTTCATTTTTAAATATGGGTGCGTTATGCTAGGGGTGGCAAACGTAGCATCGAGTCGCTAGCGTGCATGAGGAGCGGGCGACAGAGATCTGATAGGCTCCTGGGCCAATTTATCAGATTTAACGCCTTCAAGTCCAAACTCATGGCTTAATTGACACATCTGATTAATCTAATGGCTCCTTTCTCGGCCAACTAAACTTTAAATCTACCTCTATGTGTACAGTTGTTTGCCTGTGAGCATTTCTATGCCACCTGCCTGACTTCAATGGGACATATGCAACAGGGAGTGACGCTCTGCCAACCTGGCAACCATGTGAAGTATGAAACTGTGAGTCAGAATTGTGCAGCAAAGACTGTTCTTCAATTAAGCAACGTTGTACAGGCAGATGCACAGAAGAAGAAGAAGAAGAAGAAAAGGACATGCAGAAGAAGAGAGCGGCTAAAAGACATGGTGGGATAAAAGGGGCAGAGGACGTGAGAGAGGACAAGAAGCACTCACAACATGAAATCCTGCTCCCAGCATGGCTGACTGCCTCGCACAGCGATGGTTGTGCTCTTAACATTCTGCACCTTCAGGGTCACGTATGTGTTAAATTTCTCTGCAAAAAGTGAAAAAGCAAAACCCCATTAGTCACGCTACGGTGTGTGTGTGTGTGTGTTTATATGAAACAGTCCACTTCAGCAGAAAAATAAGTAATAAATGGATGATATCCTCACCTTGGGGTCCATCGAGCTTGCCTTTCTTCACTGCAAACAAATTGAGAAAACGAACAAGAGATTAGTGTGACTACGGACAAAGTGATCTCTAAACATGCAAATATAACATTCAGTAAATCCACGTTTGTTTTTTTCCCCTCTGTCTCTGTCCAGGCAGGCCTCTCACATAATTAATTCAGAGTTTTTCTTGTGTCTGTTTTTTTTACTGTTGGAAGTGCATCTGGCATTGCCTCACCCAAACAGGAAGAGGCATTGTTTTCCCTGGTCGCTACCTAAACTGCAAACGAAAAAAGAACCTCGCTGATGGAGGAGGCAAAGAAGCCGAAGAGGGAGAGTGATGGAAACCAACGTGAAACAAGCAAACATCCACTCTGCTCTCTTGTATACATATGTTTCCCCTCACCACTGGGACATGAGATGGTTCCAAACCGGCATTCTTTCTACTAGATCAGATAGTAACCAAACCTGCCTAGGGGTTGTTTAACTCTTCTTTTACACAAGCCTTTTCATAGCGCTGAGATCGGGTCAAACTGGGATTCATCCAGTTGTTGTTTTGTGTTGGACAGTAGCCAGGCTGCTAATGTTGTTGTCGCAACAGTGGTGCCTTATACCACAGGGAAACACTTGGGGTAAGGGGAAAATGAAATAGTCATCTATTTCCACTTAGTTAAATTACAGATTTGTTTTACTTCTACAAATACACATAAAAAAAGACTTTGTAGCTGTAATGAGAGTAAACCATCTCCAGGCCTCTGCCTGTAGCTCATGTGCATGACAGTATAGTTGGCTGGTGATTGGCAGGAGCCTGGCATTTCAGAGAGTGAGGGGGGGCGGGGGATCTTGCTTTTCTCAGGCTGGGACTCCTCTGTCCTCTTTGGCCTGAATGCCACAATCTCAATATGAAAGACTGCATCCGTACAGCAGGAGATGTCGCGATCTCCGAGTCACCGGGCCAGAAGGACAGTTTGTGCAGGTGAGAGTAAAAGGTGACACCACGGAGGAGAGCGGCCACATGCCTCGTCATCCCCGAACGATGTATTTGTATGTATTCCTGCGTGGCGGGCGACGAGGGGTGCTGGATAAAAGACCGAGCAGCGCTGCCTTTTTGTCTCACACAATAGACGAGGCTCCGCTGAGGTGCCAGTGCCAGCTCCTACACGCAGGGACCTCTGAAAGTACCAGACTGACTTTTAAAACCAGTGACGTCAGAAGCCTATTCATTATTCATTCAATCAGGCGCCCTGCCGATGCCCAGCATCCCCATGTTCAGCAGTGAGGTATTAATATTCAGAGCTCTGTTTTCTTTTTTAATCCCTGCTGATTGCATCTTTTCACCGATGTTACATTTTAGGAAAGAAATACAAGGAATAATGTAGAACCGACCTAATTGAACCACAACAACAAATTCCCAGCGCATGTGTACATTTATAATGTGGTGACCCACAGTCCAGCACTCTGAAATAGACAGAACCAAACAAATAAACGCTCCCTGTTAGCGGATCAAGCGTCACCAGGGTGGCAGAAGTGATGATGGCAAAGAGTCATTTTTCTCGGTGACAGCGGCGCTAGCATGATAATCAATGTGGACAAATTGGCTTCTAAAAATAGCGTCACCTCAGCGAACCCTTGCCCCTTGGATAGTACTAATCACTTACACTTATCACTTAAACATCTCTCTGATTCATGAGGCAGGTGCCCGGGTGAGTGGTCTGGTGGAGCTTCTTAGCCAACTTCAAAGTAAAAAAATCCCCTTTCTGATGATTTAGCTGCTGACAAGGCAGTCACGCCTGAGGGGCGAGGAGGGTGCTTTTCCGAGGAAGCACTGAATATTCATCTGACAAAGAGGCGTCCAAATGATTTTTTTTTCTTTTTAAATAGACAGTAAATGACAGATGCACCTTGGCTGCACCCTTGCCAACACTCCCTGTCATACACTGTCCTCTCCACGCCGTCCGCCACTCATCGCCCCTCTCTCTCTCTCTTCCCCTCTCACTCCGTCGCTCGCTCCTACAAGCTCCCCCTGCCATGTGGCGAGTATGCACGTGCGCTCCCTTTTTCTATCTCTTTCTCTCGTGCTCCATTAATCTCTCTGTGCAGCCGGATGCGGGCAGAGCGCGCCGCATCCCCAACACTAAAAATAACCACTTCAGTGTGACAGGGGTGGGGGGTGCCGGAAAGGGGGTGTGTGTGAGTGGTGGGGATGGTGGGGAGGGAAGGGGAGGAGAGGGGGGAGCTGCTTACAGCTCACAGGCATAAGACTAAACCACCATCGCTGCAGTTAAAGCACAGGGGGAAGGAGTGAAGAGGAGTAGGTGGAAAAAAAAAGGAGTGCGATATATATTTTCTGCAAACCCTCAACAGAAAGTACCTGCCACAGCAATTACGGGATCTCATTTTCTCTTTCTGTGCTGCAGAAAAATTGGACAAATACACTCACTCGTGCCCCGGTGTAGAGGAGCTAAAAGGGGCTTTTTATTTTTCTGAGGTTTTCCAATCAAAGGCTTTTCAAGGAGCCTACAATTCAGAGCAATTACACCGAAACCAGGGACAACAATACGAACCTGCAGGCAGTGGGATGCAGTGAAGAGAAATCTGAAGATTATGACAAAAAATTGACTCAAGCGCACAATTAAGTGAGAGAAAGCGACAAAGATTGAGAGGTCGTTACGGCGTCGCTCACTCACTGCCAGAGGGAAAAAATCAGTCACACACCTGCAGTATGCCTCCGGAAATATATCAATAACAGCAATTAGAATGTGACACAACGGTAGTCACTGATGACTGATGCTGCACTCACACAGACTGCAGAAAATACAGAAAATGTCATGTCATGATTACCCTGTCCAACATGATATTAAACCAATAATGATCAAAATATTCTTAAGAGTTTAAAATAAAACGTCAAATCGTACGACAACATGCTGCGATCACTTTACATTTTGTTAGAAAATAGGATAATTTATCCCATCACAGAAAGGACACACATCTATTTTTTGTGAGAAACAAGGAATCTTAAATTAGTAATTATACTTATAATAAATTATAAGGTCCGCCTGCACAAATAAAGTATAAATAAACTGTGGTAACCTCGTCTCCCTGGTGTACAATGTGCAAACCACCCTTTCATCCATGGATGACAGACTGAGGGAAATGACAATAAATCACTAAAACCAATATAGGACTGTACGCCGGCAAAGTAAAAAGCTTTTTCAAGTCACTCATGCGAGGATATTCACGTTTATCTCGATTTACGATTATCCCACCTATAATACAGACTAACTGAAACATGTTAGAACTAGAATAGCACTCAGTCAGTAGAGCGCATACCTCGGCCAAGGCCCAACAGTCCTCTTTAATTCAGTCAAGCTCGTTTCAAGAACAACCTCTGGAGCCCCGTGTCACTTTCAATGTTAACCTGCTGAACCAAACTTTAAGCTCACCAGATCTAGAATCCACATCAACTCCTAGATATCAGGCACCTAAACACATCCTCCATCAAAGCTTCGAGAAAACCTGTTCAGTAGTTTTTGTGTAATCCTGTTTGCAAACCAACCAACCGACAAACAAACAAAGGTAAATCTTGGAAACTGAAACTGTGAGAACAAAATATAAAGTATATACTGCATTCCAAGGTTACATGTAACAGTGGTCCTTCAGTATATGCGGCCTTGGATTCATTAAGTGCATGATATGAATGCTACATTATCCACCGTACTGTATATATTTCCATTAAAACACAACTGATCTTTGCTCCTAATTATTTCCAGACTCCCAGTTACCTAGTCATTATGACAACAACACAGCAGTGTGTTTGAAATGGTAATAAGACACAGAACCAGCCAAGGACGGCTTGGTGCTGAATTTCATTCAAATCTAACATTGGACTTTGTGACTTCTCCTGCAGCAAATCTTCCATAATGATCTGAATACATACTGTATGTAAATAGTCTTAAATAGATGTTTGGATGGTGCTGCGGTGAAAGAAGGTGACACTAATGAGGATGTCGCTCATGACTCACTCTGTTCTAAAGTTATGTGTGAATTGGCGTCTCACTCCGGGGGGTGGTGACAGGGTGAGGCTGGTTGCCAGGTCTGAATACGCTTATGCAGCTTCTGTGGCACAAGCTATCATTTGAAAAGCTGCCTCTAACATCACGAGACATGGAAGTAGACCGTGCACACAACTCGGATCGCTGCAACGTCTATCGGCCCGACTCGTGTCACCACGGGGCTCATTTCCTCATTCTTCTCGGCGCCACCGGAAAGAAATATAATATCAATACAAACCTAGCTGCAGGCCTATAATGCCGTGTGTAGAAACTAATGAGAAAAATACCAGCAGAGACCTGAATTACCATTGAGGTTGCTATGCCAACAAAGCTTCAGGACATAAAGGGGACCACCAATGAGCCTGAATCTCATTCATGACATCTGTGCAATCAGCTCGAGCACTGGTGTCAACAGTACAGCAGCCTCTTAACAAACACTACAGGCCGGGCCCAACCTCTCTGAAGAAGAAGCTTGAGGGGAATCACCTTTCCATCCTTCCCTGCAGCGCTCCACGACAAATCAGGCGACACATTTCTCGAGTGTCCAGCGAGTGGTGAATAAACGCAAACTGGTCCGCAAGTCTCACGGTGCATGGGGTAAATGTGTTCTTAAATTGAGGGAGTGATTAGGAAGCTGTTATTAACTGTCACAACGAGGGAAACTCACAGCAATTCACTGAGGATTTTGGAGAGCAGCAGATTACTGTCTCTTTATAAGTCTGGGTGTTTTTGACGGTGTTTGAAGGTGTTGATGACTGTGGTAACTTCTCCTGAAGAAGTTAAGAGAAACTTTAAGCACCATTCCAAGGACAGGGATAAATGACTGAATCAGTTTGTGGTAAATTGTGCTTTAACTTTTGGTGCCAAAAGTCTGGGACTGACCGGCGTTTTTTTGAGAAGGTTACAGGAGATCCAGAGGATGATGGTACTTCACTCCCAAGACGTCTGCACAATCCACCCAGCCAGTTTCCCCTTAGACAGTTACGCAATTCAATTAAAATCATCCGACAGCAAAGGAATCAGATTTGATTAATTTGAAGAACTGCAGTCTTAATAAAGGGAAGTCTTCAGTGTTTTCACTCCTATTTTGGAACCCAAAACTCCAACTTGATCAACTGAAACCAACATATCTCTACGTCTTAGATACAACCACATACACTCTGCCTGAAAATGTTCTTTCTTTACAGCGACTGAATGACTTTTAGGAGCATATCATGGATCCGCTGATAAGCTCTTACATTTAAAACAGATGTCGGGTAACTTTCTACTTGTTTCACATCATAGGTTTTGCAGAAAAAGACACATACACCTTCGATAACTGAAGGCAGACATTGTCATGACACAGTGCAAGTGTGATGAGTAGGGCCTGTTCATACAGTAGAAAAACAAATTTGGACACAACTGAGGAATCTGGAATTAATCAGAGAGAGAGAACATGTTGTGGTTGTCATTAAAGAAGCTCAATCAATAGGAGGCATGTAGATTAAAGACTGCTGCACTCAATCGCGTTGCTTCAAGAAGCACCCTACTGTAAAGACACCCGCAGGCTACTGTACACGCCTTTTTTTTCTTCCTTTGGCTCCGCGCAATTACGCATGAAAACTGAGACGAAATGTCGGCACCGGCAGATGCTTTCTAATCAAAACGCTATCAGCTCTTTGACATGAAACATAATAAAAAAATAAAAAAAAACACCCACCGCTTCTTCTGTCACACCGGCACAAACTGAGCGTGGATTACATCTTGTTTTACTATGTTTGACAGCGGCTGCCAGAAAGCATACACACTTCTCCATAAATCGATCCGGTTGTAGCGATGCCAGTTTTTTTGTGAAATGAACCCAGGCTGTCCATCGAGACTGTCGGAGTGAGATATTTTAAGGGTGAATTACAGAAAAAAATAAATTCAAATCAGAAACACGCAAAAAAAAAGGTGATGTCAAGTATTCGCCTTATTCATTGAATTCGCGTCAAACTGCCCCTTTGGCAAATGTCAACATTGCCGTGCAAGAAGGCTATACCAAAAACACTCATGTGTGGATCGATATCTTCACAGGTAAATTCCTAAAAAGCTGCAAAGAAAAGACTCGCGGCTGCTGAAGCCGCTCGCACTACAGCCGGCTGAGGAAATTGGCAGCAAGTCGTGCCAAGACGCGGATTGTGAGTTTTTCCTCTTACCTCCAACACACAGCAATGACATTTCTTATAGCCTATGCGCCTTTTTCTCGTCCAGGGTCCAGTTTCTTCAGCCAGCTTCCGTAATTGAGCTAATCTGTGCGATGGATGGTACACCCTGGGAATGGACCGTCGGGGCTGGAGATGGAGAAGCCTGCCGTCGCCCGGCGGGGACAGGGGCCTGGCAGGAGCTCGTCGCGCTTCACGGAAACGACAAATCTTCCCACTCGGAGGGTGAGCGCCGGCGTCGCGATCCTCTCTCGTCTCTTTGGTGGCTTGTCCGTCTAAAATTCGAGCCTCTTGTCGACCCCCCGTCCTTCTACTCTCAGCTCTCCGCTCCCCGACGCACAGCCATCTTGTTCAGCTTCAGCACCACCGCTGCTGTGGACAGCTCCTGGCAGTGACGTCAGAGCGGTGGTGGTGGTTGGGGGGGAGGAGATTGTCAAACACCTGATCTGTGGCTCTTCCCTCCGGGTTTTAAACACTCAAAAATGTCTGAGGAGATCCCCACTTTTTGGTATCCTGAGATAATATCACGACATGGAGGTTTTCACTGAACAATATCGTGATCATTTATTTTTGCCCTACTTCTGAGGAAAGAGTTCTGGGTAATAATACAGCAGTGAGTCAGTGACAGTCAGTTATAATACCATCACACTGTGCATCTATAACAGAATCTCACCTGAAAGGCACGTTTTTAAAGGATAAGTTCATCCAAAAATGACAAATTTGGACATTATCTACTCACCCCCAGGCTGATGGAAAGTCAGGTGAAGTATTCGTACTCCACAAAGCATTTCTGGAGCTTCACAGCAAAACGGCACTGCGGCGTCCTCTTAAACAACTGAAGTAGATGGGGACTGGTTTTAAAACGTAACAAAACAACATCAACAACAAAGACAAAAACATAAAATGGATTCATGCAGGTCGTCCAGCGTAATCCAAGTCTCCAGAAACCCACAGATCCCAAATTGATTTAAAAAGACGGTATTTACACAGACTGGGTATAAATGCTAACGTATTTAGCTTAGCAGCTATAGTGAGGATTTTGGCTTTAAAGGGGTGTGAAGAACGTCTTTTCAAATCAATTCTCAGGGCTTTCGGAGACTTAGATTACTCTGATTAAGCTGAAAGGAGTCATGTTTTCTTTCAGCAGTTTCTTTTACGATTTCAAACGAGTCCCCAACAGTTGTTAAGGAGAATGATGCAACGCTGATTTGCTGTGAAGTCTCAGAAATCTTTGTGGACTACTGAAACTTCACCGGACTTCTCCATTGCTATAAGGGTGAGTAGATAATGACTGAAATCTAAATTTTTGGGTGATGAACTTTAGCTTGTTCTTCTTTTACAGGGTCCCTTTATGGATGAACAAACATACATCTGTCCCTCTGTGCGAACTTGTGTTACGTTTTAACAGTGGGCCTGACTTTGTGATTAACTTGCTTGGTTATTTCTATTACAGGTAATCTTCGCACATGTGCTCTTATTAATGTGTTTTCACTGTAACGCCTGTTTGATGCAGCAGTTCTCTTTATCCAAGACCAATTTGTCCCACAGAAGACAATTAAGTAACTTAACCTTCTTCTTTCTGATCTATGGCAGATTGCAACAAGAGGGGCGTGTGTCCAATGCGTCCTCTCTGAAATCTATGCCTATGGTTATTAGGTTGTGTGCACCGGGAATTCAAGAGTCTAAGATTTTTACATTTCACAGAGGACTTCTGCAGGGACGTTCCTGAAGAAGGTGATGGTTACGCAAGAGTGATGCTTGACTGGAGCAGACAAACTGTTGGTGCATAAGTCAACAGACTACAGAAAAGTGAAACACATCATCTGTACGTTAGTGTGACCACAAATCGCATCAGCATATCCCGAGCTAGGCTCAGTCGTATTAAACTGTGTTGCATTTTAACCACAGGTCCCCCCATTTTCATCATTCCAGTTTAAAAAGAAGTGCCAATCACCAGACTAATATGACCTTTCGGCTGGTCCAGGATTCAACGCTTTTATTTTTGTGGTTCAACAGCTCCGCCTGCTGGATTACAACATCCACTGCATCTGTACCTTCTGACATTTGGGGTCAGGTCACCATCGCACGCTCACACAAAAGCATATTTTTCCAGTAACTTCCAGTGGAATCTAGCCATGCACATTTCAGAGGGGAAAACATGTTGTTTTGTGATCCGATTTAAACTTTAGTTGGGGCTTTTTAAATCATTACACATGGCTCACAACAATTCAAAAAAGGAATAACGGCACACATTCCCCCTTTTGTTGGAAATGTTTTCAGTGTAGTTTAATGAACATTTCAGAAAATACAAATATACTTCACAAATATATAATAATATTCTGACAACATGTGAAACTGCTTGTCCATTTAACAACCCGCTAGTTAATGCAAACATGTACTCCCCAACATTTTATTTCACCCTTTACATTTTTTTCATGCACTCGGTAACACTACGAACACAGTCCCCACCCACCAAATACCAAATGGCATTTACTGTAAACTCATAATAAACAGGCTCGTCTTGTTGGACAGGTCAGGGGCCTGTTGCATTTGCTAAAACTACACAACAGGGTTGCAGTCAATCCAAATTTAAACGCGGTTCAGAAGATAAAACTACATATAATGAAATTCCTGAACTGTTAAAAGCCTCAACACTGCCACACAGATTTACATTCACATAAATTCATGTGCATGAACACGCGTATTCTGCAAAATATATATATATTCATAGAGAAGAGGCATGGAGACAGGACTGCATGTGTGGTATTTTTAAGCATTTGTACCCTCGTCTTTACTCTCCTTGAGATATCCACATACTCTACTGTTGCATGGCACTGACTTGAACTAATACCACAGAGCCGGTCATGTGTCCCTGTGTTGCAGGACGAAAAGGAGTGTCCTCATAACTTCTCACTGGCAAAGACAAAAAAAAAAAAAAAATCACTTGAGAATTATGAACAAAAATAAAAGAAAACCCTGTTGGACCAATAATAATGTGAATAATAGGAGATGTCTTTTTTTAAAACAATTTTCTCTGTCCCTGAATTGGACCTTTTATTCTATTTTTATGAACTTATTTATTTGTGTGTATTATCTTTCATTTCTTATGTCACACAGTAAGGGACTTTGAGTCTCAATTCATGTATGAAAGCTGCTTTTTATTGAAGAAATTATTTGGATGAAAATTAGAAAATATTGCATGGAGCTCAGTATTTTAGTAAACACTCCTAATGATAATGAGCCATTTAAACCAAGTTTGATACATATAAATAAACATGTTTAAGTCTGGTTTAACCTTATGCTTTGAATGGTGAAAAGATAATTGCATAGACATCCAATCCTATAGTTAGGCAAGGTGAAGGATAGCAGATTGATAAGAAGAAGCAGAGACTATCAGCACACTTAATTATGATCTCCGTTTTTATGTTTTAACCCTGCCAGGTTGTGTTTGAGAGACATTAGTTACCTGTCCAGATGAGAAAGGACTTCACAAAGTTGGCTGAGCAGGGCACGATGCTTGTGAGGGTTTCCCTCCAGCGCTCCATTGAGACGGCTCAGGTATGAGTCCAGGTTCCCGAGAGATGCCGTCTCACCTGTGCCTGTTCAGAAAAGATACAGAAGAGTTCATTCTAAGTCCCCTCAAGGTGAAATATCATAGAATTTAAGCACTGATATGACAATCCAGTCCTGAGGGAAATAGGTATTCTTAGCAGCTGTTGTTATAGCCAGATATTGAAGACTTACGTGTACTGGTCATGTAACATTGCTAACACTATCAATATATTTATACTATAGTATGAAACAAAATGAATCTAGCATGAAAATATTCCTGATGGCAAATACATTGGTCTAATATCCATCCATCTACCCGCTCTAGCTAAATATAGCCAACTGACTGCTGACCTGGCAGGGGTACTGCTGACAGACTGTTGACCAGTGTGTGTTTAATCGACACCAAGTGTTGGTGCAGAGCCTGTGTTCGCTTCTCGTCCAGCCCCAGCTCAGCCTCCAGGCGCTCTTTAGCGTTGTACATGTCCTTAATGTGGCGCTGAAGCACTGCATTCTGCTCTTCAAACTCAATGTTTGCCTTACGAAGCCGGCGCAACTCAGCCTCTCGCGCTACACCACACAGAGAGAAATAAAGCAGGATTTGAAGAAAATGTAAAATACATGATCTGTTTAATGCTAGATGGAATTTAATTAACAGTGAAATATCCTTTTAGCAAAGGTAATCGTGCAGTTTTGTCTAAGCCATGTGAAGGGGGGCTTGTGATCTATCAGAATGATCATTTCCTGTTTCCAGTTCCTCTGTTACCTTTGTTCTGATCAAGGAACTCCTCTGTGAAGATGGGGATGTCGAATCTGCTTGAAAGGTCGGAAGCCTAAAGGACAACATCAGACAACTCAGCTGTTTGAAACATTTGTACAAAAAAAATGTAAAAAAAATAATAAGATGCAGAATATAAAGTGAGACGATATGATGCGTCATGTACCTTTGATAAAGACGGCTCTGAACTAGTACTGATGATGACAGATGGTGAGTCTTCTGGAAGAGAAAATTGTTAGTGTTTCTTTCAGCTCACAAGACACAGAGTAATAACATAGAAAATAGGGAGTATCTTGCCATTTTCCCTGGGGATATGGTGGTTATGCATGCACGAGCAATAACCAACATGACATATATTACATAAATTGACACCTTTCTTGATCCTCTTGTCTTGAATCTTTGCGCTTGTGATCTGATAGGCCTCAGTCTGCTGATATTCCTTCAGTTCCTGGGCGTACTGCATCTTCTCCCGTTCCGCCTCATCCAGGTAGCGCTGTCAGAGCACAAATAATGTCATGCTGCTTTACTGAGAAAAAAAATCTGTCTTGCTAACGGGACAAGTGCTTAATTATGTGAGGCACGTTATTTGGAAAATGGTCATGTGTTACATTTCATCATAAAAATATTTGCCAGCCCATAAATATTGCGTTGACAAACACAAATGATGTAAAATATCCTTTAAAAATAAAATCAAACAGCAGGATTTGATGTTTATAGAAAACTAAACAAAGCAGATGATGATGCTATTTCCAGCCAAACTTGAATAACTACCTGTTTGTCATTCTGGGCTAACCGTGTCCACTCTGCTCCAAGTCTCTTGGTGATTTCTGGGAAAGGTAAGTCAGGGTATCGGGCCCGCATGTGTTCTCTGCGTTCGTTCAGGAAGCGAACATATCCGGTCACTGGTGCCTTGGGACCATTTGGTAGCACCTTCTTTCTTTTCTTTCCCTTCGGCCAGCCTCTCTTCTTTGGCTGCAGAGAGGGGGAACAACACTTTCATGAATGCTGGGACTGCTCACTCATCTGTAAAATTATTTTGCTCCATAGAAAACTGCCATAATGACATACCAGGGTTGCAGCTCACAACTTTTTTGAATATCAATTAATATACAGATTATTTTTCTCTATTAATTGTTGGGTGTGTAAAATGTCAGCAAATACGATTAAGAGAAAATGGCTTTTTTAGTCTGACCAAAGTCCAAAACTCAAAGAAATTCAATTTGTTGTTATGAAAACCAGCAAATATTTACACATGAAAAGCTCGATCCAGAGTTGTTGGGGCATTTGGGTTAAAAAGTAACTTCAATCCATGGCATACACTCTACTCTGCAATAAATCCTACCTCATGAAGTTTAAACTGTGAGGTATTTGTTTCAGAGAAGTGTTATTTTTACTTTATGCTCACTTAGGAGGCTGTAGTTAGTGGTGCTGCGGAATTGTATTACATTAAAGTGAGAGTTTTTTTTCTTTTTAATTCCCCATTTTATTTATTAACACTCTGTAATGTTGTTTTGTTTCTGCTATTCTGCTCAGCTGTTAACAGGACAGTCAATGTACCCTGTATAAAAGAAGTTAAATACATATGGAAATGAACAAGATCTACAAGGGCTCATCTGTTCCAAATGCATTTTATGTAGACAACCAATCACAGTAAACTTAAATATGACAGTGTATGCTGAACACTATGAGCATTAATGCGATGACAGTTATAAAGTTGAGAGCTTTGTTTTATTGATGTGATGTGTCTTGTTTTTGTTTTTAATCCTGTGGACATGTTTGTGTTTGTATTTTCCTGGGAGAGACCAGAGACAAGTATCGTCCCGTAACATTATGACCTTTGTGAATGCAGGAATTACTGCAGGGTTGTTGCAATAGTGTGAATAACCTTTAGCTACAAAAGAAAATACTGGGTAGTAAACAGTTTTATTCCTTAAAAAAGTGATCACAACTTTACTTGCCAAACTTGATGCCGTATTCCTCCAACTAAGGATGCACAATTAAACCAATTGACAAATCGCGCTGGTCCTGGTCGGATGTAGGAGTACTCACCTCTTCTTGTGGTTGGTCTGCTGAATGTGAAGGTCTGGGCTGATGTGAAGCATCACTCTGCTCTTGTTTGATCCCTCCCATGATCTTCGCCCGTGTAACTGACTATGAACGTATAAAAATGGTCTTATTCCGTTAGAGTTATGCCAAGGGAAGACTTCTGTGTTGAATAACATAGAGGACGTTGTAAATAAAGGTGCGTACACCAGTCAATTTCAGCATTATTTTCCCCGTACGTCTGCCGCTTCTTAAGCTAACCTGACTGCTAGCAGTCCAGAGCGGCTAACTGGTCGCTCTGTGCAGTTCTCACACACAACGGGCAATATCCAGAAAGAAAAAAGGCGAGACAAAGCGCCAACTTTTCACAAGGAAAAATTAAATACAGGAATATATCAGTACATACAGTAATGTTTATTCACTTATAACAATGGTCATTTTGTAGAATAAGTCGTACTTTTCGGGATAAACGTCTTCTAACTCACCCGATAATGAAGCCCTCGGCCAAACAGGAAGAGAACGCTGCCTGTCATCTGATTGGTCGGCGCGGAGAGTCATGATTGGTTGGTTGGATATCCCCCTAACTGACCCCCCTTAAAGGATTGCATAAAGTAGCACAAAAGAGAAATACTCAAGTAAAGTACAAGTACCTCAAAAGTATACATTATACTATATAGTGTTAAGTAGTTCATTTTTACTACAGACTGTCCTTAATGACACTATAAAATCCCCGATACGACTGTAGCTAGAAAGCTGGAAAAGTACAAAAGCAGCATAGTCTTTGCATTTATCATATTAATAAGGTGATTTTTTACATTCACCCCATTATTCACTTTATGTAAGTCATTTGTATTCTACATTTTATAAATAGTACTACCATATGATTCTACATATGTGTTACTGCTGTGGGGTTGATAAGATAAAAAAGGTTGTTTTACTTTCATAATAAGGATGATATTCTGGAATAACTAATATTTATTTTAAATATTTCATCATTATTGTTATTATGTATCTCCCCTTATTTTGCACTGCCCTGCGATGTGTAGGTCTTCATTATTATTGTCCAACTTGATGTTGTGTTATATTTATGGTGACACGTCAATAAAGTTTCCATATTATACTTGGGTAAAGTTTGATATGACGGCATAATGTCTAGCTTCAACACCCGAAAACACTTGCCCACCACCAACAGCTTTATTCTGCTTGCATTTTATTCTGAAAGTCTACACCGGTAGTGGTCGTTTGCTATCATGCTTTTGTTGACAACCTTGATATAATGCTTGTCGTGATCTTTATCATAAATGCTGAGTGCCACCCCGTCTCCATAATATGAAGGCACATTTGCGGTTGAGTCCGTAGTGGCCTCCTTGTTGACAATACAAGAACAAAAGCGACGCATTGTTTACATGTAGTGCCACATCCACAGCTTTTTTTAAAGGCACTATTGTACTGGAGTTTTTTTTTCCCCTCACAGAGAATTCAGGTGCCTCGGAAAGTTAGGAATCATGTGAGTTTACTGCCCTCCACAGGTCACAGAGTGGAACAGCATCAGGAGGAGAGAACGGTCTTTATGTATTGCTTAAATTAATTTTCAAGTATGATAAATCAGGATTTAGATTTATTACATTTGGGTTCATGGATGTCACTTTATTCTTTGATTTTTATGTGGCTCTTCAGCCAGGGTTACTGCACACTTACAGTAAATACTTTCAAAGCACAGTGACGGCACTTAGAAAATCAGAACAAACCTTTTGACAATATCATGAAATCATGTTCATAGATCCCAGTGAACATGCTTGGCTGTTAGTTCCAAGTAGTTCCTGATATTGTTTTGCAAGGGCGTATCAAATAATACGTGTACAAATAAAGGACAGCAATGGTTGTGGATTACTAGCTCCACGCATCTTTTATAAAGACAGATCAACGATAAACCTAGAGGCATGAACAGGGCAATATGGTATACCATACCAAAATTGTTTTTTAGGCTACAAGAGTACAGTCAAACCAAAGTTTAGGACTGTAGGCTGATTATCTTGTCTGAGTCACTTTACCCATCTGCTCACGTCATGTCTGGGAAACATGAGACACAAGTTTAACAAGTTCAGCTTGTTTGGTTATGGGGTGCCACAAAATCAATTACTTGACCTAAATTTTTACATAAGAAAAAAAAAGATCTGGTGGTAACCATACAAAAAAAAATATTTGTCTTGTAGACATTTTCATGGTAATTGTTTGGCCATTAGTGTATACCAGTATTTTGTCAAACTGGTATACAAAATATCAAACTGACAATTGTCCATCAAGATACCAGTGTCTGAGAATCATTTGTTTTGTCTCAAGACCCACCTTACAATGAGAAAAAACAGTGACTGTATACCTGCAAATGTCATCCACACAGAAACAAAGTCCCACATAAACCCTTGCCACATACCAGTGATCTGGTTTTATGCTCCCATCATGGCAATATCATTGTAAACCTTGTTGTGGCCTGGCTGACACTTCAGCAGTGTGACTTGCTTCATCAGTACAGCTGTCCTTACATCAATTCATTTTAAAATCAGCAGTGAAAAAGTCTAAAAGCTCTCACATGTTTCTCCCCATTAAGAAAATAGCCTGAACCAGTCAATTTTTAATTTTCCTTTATTGTTTACAATTTTTGTAGGTGTTTATTCATTATCATCAATCCTTTTGGCAAACCTTAGTGCTCACTGTTCTGTACAGTCCGGTCCCACAATGTAGATATAATTTGTTGGGAAGGGGAGGAATGAGGCAAAAGCCACGTGAGGTCCCAAGCTTTTACAATTTGTCCAGGTAGTTGTCCAAGGCTGGGATACCTTCCTTGAGACCCTTACGTTTGCGCGTCTCGGTCACAACGATACCGGGCTTGGTGGCAGGGTCACATGGGTCTCCAGGAAGGATCTGCCAATGGTCAAACACACACTGTGGGAAGGCCTGGCCACCAGTGTTGGAACGAAGGTCAGCTGTGAAACCTGGGAACAGACAAAGCGAAGTATGTTTCAATAACTTCCATGAGGACATTTGTTGGAACAAAGACAAAACACCAGAATTTGTCCATTACTCATACAACCCACTGCACTTGGACATGTTTTCCCCATCTACCATTTCAAAGGCTTTTAAACATTTGTGGACTGTTATAAGTCTGTAAGGGCCAAGTAAAGTTACTGAGCACCTCATGTTTTTACTCCACTATGACATTGTCATTAAGTAGTAGCTCCTAAGTTATCTAGGTACTTGGTGCATTAGAGTTAAGGATCTTAGGTTCCAACAAAAGCAGCCCTTGCACTGTCAAAACGTCTGTGACAAAGTCTGTCAGGTACAAGAACACAAGACTCGACCACAAACAGTGGGTAAGTGAAATTTTAGTATGATAAACTTCAAACAGCATTTTTGAACAACTAATCTCCATAATGCTCAATCTATGGCTTTACTCTCCGTTTCAGAAAGAAATGCCATTAGTTTTGCTAAGTTACTAAAATGATGCCCTAATTTGTCAGACTAAGCTAAAATGTCAGGCAACAAAACTAACACTGGCTGCTCTGCCAGTATCCCCTGTTAAAAGAAAACTTACCGAACGACTCCATGACAGGCAAGTAGGCCTTGGTAAGGCGCATAGGTGTTCCCATGACACTGATCTCCTCAATCACATGACCACGCCTTCTGTTCAACACACCATAGATTCCACCGACTGCTGTTGCAGGACACTACAAAGTAGACAAGTGATTTTGGGTCAAAGAAAGTTGTTTGTGAATGTCAAAATTAAAGAAAGGTTTATTTCTAGGACTGAACTCTGCTCCATCAGGTAACTAGAAGAAACAAAATACAGACTACATCTCCAGTGAAACTTACCTGGACCTCCACCAGGTAGACAGGCTCCATCATTCTGGGCTGAGCTGTGAGCTCGCATGCGTACAGAACTCTGCGAGCTGTGGGAATAATCTGACCACCACCACGGTGAATGGCATCTGTATGCAGGGTCACATCATGGACGTCGAAGCGAATGGCCCTCATGTTCTCTTCGCAGAGGACACCCTAAAGACGACATTGAGGCACCAATTGTAAAAGAAATGTATATGCATTGATCACTGATAGAAAAACACAATGATTTAACCTGAGAAGATTCTAGTGGAACTCAAGACCGTTTTAGCTGAGTGTAATGACCTGTGAATTTTTGCAGACCCCTTACCTCCTTGACTGCCCACTGGAAGCCAGCCACAACGCTATCCTTGATCTCATTCAGGTACTGCACTCCCTTGGTGACATCCACCAGCATGTTGGGGCCAGTCCCATCAGGTCCAAAGCACCAGATCTTTCTGGCCTCACCGACATCCCAATCATACTTGTCAGCAAGGTAGCGGGCGCGGGCCTTCAGCTCCTGGCGAGCGCTAACATCACCCTTCTCGATGTCCTCAGACAGGCCATCTTCAAGGGGACGGGCCTTCATGAACAGACGGTTGTGCTTGTTGGGTGACTTTGACAGACACATGACATCTGATTCTGCAGAGACTGTCTCTCTGTAGGACACCACTGGATCAGATTTCTAAAAGAAAAAACAAGTGTCAATGCAGAAATGTTCACCTTGAGGGATAATATAACAAGACATATTTTATCCATTTGATAGATTTTACATTAAGCTCATTGGTGTAAAGGGGTTTTACTGAAGAACATCAGTTCACTCAAAAGTTGCATTAATCACCTTGAGTGGAATGCAAGCATGATCCTCCTCCAGATCCTTCAGGCAAATCTCAAGATGGAGCTCTCCGGCACCAGCGACGATATGTTCTCCAGATTCTTCAATGATGCACTGCACCATAGGATCAGACTTGGACAGACGCTTCAGACCCTCTACCAGCTTGGGCAGGTCAGCAGGGTTTTTAGCCTCCACAGCAACCCTCACCACAGGGCTGACACTGAACTTCATCACTCTCATGTTGTGTGCTTGCTCAAAGGTGGTGATTGTTCCAGTCTTGACGAGGTACTGGTCCACTCCAACAAGACCCACAATGTTACCACATGGAACATCCTCAATGGGCTCAACGTAACGGCCCATCATCAAAATGGTCCTAGAAAAGACCAACAGCGTTAGATGTGACCAACATCTGATCAATTTAATACACATACCCAATACATATCGATAGGCCACATGTTGCAACCAACCTCTGAATCGGCTTCAAGTAGAGATCATCCTTCTTTCCAGGAACATAGTTTGGACCCATAATGCGTACTTTCAGACCAGTGGAGACGGACCCAGAGAACACACGGCCAAATGCATAGAAGCGACCCTTGTCATTGGTGGGGACCATCTTGGAGATGTACACCATCAAGGGAGCCTTGGAGTCACAGTTCTTGATACCTGATTAAAACAAACAAAAAAAATTGACAGTTTGACCCCAAGAACCACAACAAATCCAAGCCACATATGCCCTGCCAAGGTATCCCCAAGAAGAATTGCTGAAATCATACATGTGCTGTGTATGTTACAACCTTCAATTCCTGGTCATGATTAAAACTACAGTATGTGTCATACCCATGGCAGCCTCATCGTCTGGGGGTCCTTCATAAAGCAGGTCACAACGGTACTTCTGAGCAGTGACGGGGGAAGGCAGGTGGATGGTGATCATCTGCAGAAGAGCTTCTCCTGCAGGCAGCCAGCGGCGCATCACAGCCTTCAGGAGAGGCTTGCCCTCCTTTTCTTTGTCCTCCGTGTCCAACTTGACTTCCAGCTTCGTGATCAGTTTGGCAGTTTCTTCTTTTTTGAAGTTCATGATGGCGTCAAACACCTACACAAAAGTCATTATTAATTAATTAGTAGGCTGCAATTTAACAAGGCCCAGCCAAGCAGGTTTAAACAAACCAACTTTTGTGCCCTTCTCAGACGGAAAATTATCATCACTGTTACTCAGGTCAAAGTGAAGAATGTTTAAGTCATCACTTTCAGGCACATAGGTAAGTTTGAACAAAAAAAAAAAAAATTTGCTCCGACACTCAGTTACCCAATTGAGAAATGTGTGTCTGTACTGAAGAACATTTAAATAAACTCAAAGTCTTGTTACCTTGAAGATGGGGTCCAGGATGAGGGCAACAAAAGTGCGGGGGTACTTGGTGCCATCAGCTCCTTGAGCAGTCTTCAGGAACTTTCCATTGCTTTGGTCGAAGTACCTTGAATATACAAACATGGTGTTAAGCTTTACCAATACAATAGTCAGACAACCAACCAACCATTTTAAAATTTTGTATGCATCCATTCTAACCCCTCTGCTTCCCATTCCCCAATCACATGTGCTTTAATCTGCTAATAAAGCTTTGCGAAAGAGACTCACCTATCACCCCACAGTTTCTTCATCATGTCTTCCACCTTCTTGCAGTGCTCAGCTGGTGACATCTGGGTGTTGCCCTTGGCAGCAAACTTGGCTGCATACATCTCAGCAAACTGCTTCAGGGTGAAGGCCCAGCCATGGAGTCCAGAGCCGAAGCCAACAGTACCAACGGTTGGATCGATCTAGGAGAAATTGAAGACACCACATTAGGATCTCAGTACAAATGAGCATCTTTCAAATAAATTAATTTAGTCATGTTGATAATCAATGAGTATTTTACTTTAGACACAAGCTTAAAAGGAAATACTCATTTTGTGTCTCAGTTCAAGGGCTTGATCCTGCAAATTCTTTCACTTGTCTGAAATGTACTGTGTCTCAGGGCAAAGCAGAGTACAATGTGGTTCAGGAAGCCTCTCACCTGGAGGTTTCCCATAGGTCCCTCCTCATCTTCTCCGTAGGTGGAAATGATGACATTGACGGACTCAACAATACGCTGGAAAGTCTGGTAAAGGTCTTCAGCTTCAAGCTGCAACTCCAGTAAGGCACGGTCCATCTTGTTCATCATCAGGACTGGCTTGATGCGCTCGGCAATGGCCTGACGGAGCACTGTCTCAGTTTGCACACAGACACCTGGCAGGGATACACAAAGATGGTTTAACCTACAGAAAAGGTGATTAGGTTGTCGGTCTAATTGCACACTCGCAGTCTGGTTGTTAACATAGCAACATCACTTCCTTATTTTGTAAATTAGCATCTCAGGTTTTCCTGCTGTACAGGCATTTGAATGGGACAAGCTTCTCATAAGAAACATTTTTTCACATTTGAGATATTTTTGAAGTCAATGATCAGGGATTCTCTTTAGGAGTCTTTTTCCTTCCATTAAAAGGTTTTTTCAAGGCCCATCAACTTGGCAAGTTTTCTCACTCAAATCGAGGGTCTAAGGACAGAGAATGTCTTTCACTGTGCAGATTGCAAATCCTGTTGAGGCAATGTGACTGTGGGCTACGTAAATAAAAATGGTTTGATCAAACTACCCATCAGCCAAGACAAGCATATATTCTGCATTAGGAATGCATTAGGCATTTGTGTTGCTAAGGATCGGTCAGCCATAGCCTTACCAGACACACAGTCCACCACAACCAGGGCTCCATCAGTGACACGGAGGGCAGCAGTCACCTCAGAGGAGAAGTCAACGTGCCCTGGTGAGTCAATCAAGTTGATCAAGAAGCCATTCCCGTCCTTGGCCTGCTTAATGAAGGCCAAGTCATTATCACCGAGCTCGTAGAACAGGGAGATGGCGCTGCAAGTTGGAACAATTTGTTAGACAAAGTCAGATGTCAAAATAAAAAATGCCACAAAAAAAAAAAAAAAATTGCCTAAATATTACCATATGTGCAATTTAAAGTAATACTTTGACAATTATTAGGTGAAAACTGTTAACTGGGTTGCATGGTTCAAGCTCCTAAGTGCATTCTGACTTAAATGGAGAGGTGCTGTATGAAAAAATAATAAAAAATATGCACACATACCACCCTATATGTAAATCTGCTTGCTACAAAATGCTTCACTGCAAATCCAGTATGGACGCAACAAGATACTTACGTAGACTTGATGGTGATACAACGTTCCTGTTCATCTTTACGTGTGTCTGTGAAACGGGTCTCTCCAGCACGAGCTGAGGCAATGATGCCAGCCTTCGACACAAGCGAGTCCGTCAGGGTTGACTTTCCGTGGTCTACGTGAGCAATCACAGACATGTTACGGATGTTGGCCTTCTTGTCCATGATGGCACGGATCTGGTCGACTGTGAAGTTCACCTGAGGGGGCAAAATCAGGTTAGTACAATCACGGAAAGAGGAAACAAACACATGACAAATCAGTGCACACGTAGCAAAAGAGTCTTAAAATATATCAGCTGTGGATCCTTCCAGTTATGTTAACTTGTGGCCACTGATTTTCATGTCGTCATTTGTATTAGAGCGCACACAATTATTTGGCTTGGCTTCACATTAACTGCGCCCACAGCTTATCGAAAATTGCTGCTGACGCAACGTCAACTGTGCAGCACTTCCACCAGGGCGTTGTGTCCGCCATCAGCATCACATCAGCTGTGACGTTACCGTCATCTACACTGAGCCGAAATTTATTACAGCTCCCTGTCGATGTTTAACACTACAGCCGGTGAACAACTGATATTTTGACTAAGATGACAACTGAATAATAGTAGGTATAAATACGTTTAACCACGTTAATAGTCAGCACAATCTGTCGGCTCTTGCAGGCCACGTGTACAGACTTTGACACTATGCTAGATGCTAACACGGGCTCGAAAGCTAAATTAGCCGGTCGGGCCAGAAACGCGAAATGCCGGCAAGTCATCCCCCCTACCCCTTACTACGTCAAAAACACATCACACGGACCGCATTTTCACAACTCGAGTGTCCCGATACAGCTACGGTCATCTTGGTCTTAGCAAGAATTCATAGAAAACACTCAACGCTGGATTACAAAACGGCCACCGATGTTAAAAGTTAGCTAAGTAGTGGCAACCAACGTCAGCCATTTCAGCCTGTACAAAAGGGCCGGCCGGCATATCGCCTTTCATAACAGGTTTTAAAAGAGGTAACTAAGCAAAGAATTCAGGAACAATTCAGAAGTCGTTTATTAATCAATAATTACATATCACGGATAACGTTGCAGACAACGAAATGGCTGCCATTTTGATCAAAGCGCGATCCATAGATCTGACATGCAAGTAGCGTAGCATCCGTCAAACTGCCCATGCAAAATTATAAATACTAACATCGAAGACACCTTGTGTTTCCCATAACTCTTAAATTGCTCAGAGAAATGAAACAAACTCACCATTTTGGCGGATGGTTCTGGATTCGCTTAGTGGCGAAAACACACAGGAAATTTTACGCTGCCCACCTCACGAGGGCATAGGCAGGGAAGAGGCCGCTGACGTCAGAAAACAGGGCTTTATAATACGTGCGTCATCCCTGTGCGTCCTCACGTACAAATGTCATCACGTTGCTTCGGCTCATGATCGCAAGTTTGCTTGTCGATGGAGTCGAAGGAGCTTCATCATCATTCATCCAAGTTAAACATTTATTTAAATCACGACAGCAATTAACAATAAAACAGCAACAACGCGTTTACTTGTTATATTCTCCAGACTGTAGCAGAATTTAGTGACAAGGCTAATTATGAATCCTGCAAGATATTTGTAAATGCATCAGTAGCTTTAAAACATGCTTTTTAAAATTGTATATCAATAAATATAATTAGAAAAGTATTATTATTATTATTATTATTATTATTTTTTTAAAATAGGATTAAATTTATATCTCTTTCCACTAAGAAAGAAGGAATAGCTTGCCTAGAAGCCAAGCTGATTTTTTTCCTCAATTCACAATATCTTACGTCTTGATTAGATTCAGACACCAGGGACATTCTTTTATGATGCCTGACTTTAATTTGCACCAAATAATCCTTTTTCTAACACTGAAATTCCATATATTGGTCATGGAAAATAATAAGGTTCCTGGATTTTGCTGCATCTGCTCATACTTGTTTTTATTAGGGCCCGAGCAGGTCACGACCTGCGAGGTCCCTATTGTTTTTGCAGGAATTTTTCTTACCTATTATTATCATTATTTTTCTGCACTTTAACTGCAGTGTTGGAGGCCTGAACATACCCCAAAACTCCCCAAACTTGGAATATACATCATGTCGGGCAAAAAATTTGATAATTCAATGTCATTGGGCGTGGCTCGGGGACTCTATAGCGCCCCCTAATGTAAAGCCCCCGCCTTTAACAAGCAGATACGTGAACGAAATTCGGTACACATATTTATCATGAACAGAAGCACAAAAAAACATCATGGACCAATACTGTCACTCCAACAGGAAGTCGTCTATTTTGATGTGAAATGTCATTTTTGGCCAAATCATGCCTCGTTCGAGAACTATCTTGTCCTAGACATTTAACACTAGAGTCTTCACAGTGAGTGAGTATCAATCCTCATGACTTGAACATGAAAAGTTATGCAAAGCGCGTTGCTAAATCATACCTGGTGGGCGGGGTTGAGCGGGCAATTTCAATCCTTCGCCATAAAGCATCAAGTCGTTGTAACTTCAACATAGAATTTCCCAGCTACACCAAATCTCTCAGGAATGTAGAGGGAGTCACCCTGTATAAATCTATGCATCAATACTGTGAAATATCTATAGCGCCACCCACTGGACACAGGAAGTAATCATATCAATCAATCACAGTATTGATGAACGAAATTCAGTATGCATGTGTATCATGACGAGACGCACAAAAAAGCCTCTTGGAGCAATACCGTCTCTCCAACAGGAAGTCAGCTATTGTGATGTGAAGCACCATTTTTAGAAAATTCATGCCTCGTTCGTGAACTATCTCCGCCTACAGATAGTACACCACAGTTTTCAGATTAACTCAGTATCAATCCTCATGACTTGAACATTAAAAGTTGTACAAAGCTCGTTGCTAAGTCTTTATAACGTCAACATACAATTTCCCCTCTCCACCAAATCTCTCAAGAATGTAGAATGTAGAGGGAGTCACCCTGTATAACTCTATGCATCAATACTGTGTAATATCTATAGCGCATTGGACACAGGAAGTCAGATCATCATCTGCATTGCATTAACTACTTGTTTTTTCCACCTCATATGCTACATATATACATGCACAATTTCTTTGTATTATGATTTTTATTGACATGAAAGATTACAGGAAATACTAACCGGGACTCGAACCTGCGTCGAAGAGAAACCTCTTGATCACTAGACGCCCTCTTTACCCACTGCGTCAAAACTGGGGAAGAATAGCCTGTTAAGGGGGGGGGAAGAAAAGGAAAAAGGGGGAAGAAGGGGGGAGAAGAAAAGAGAAGAAAAAAGAGAGAAAAAGGGAATAAACTAGAGAAAATTAGATAAAAACAAAATGATTTAGCCCCCATTCTCACTCCTGTTGCATTTAAAATACTGCATATCTTGTTAGTGTTTTTAAATTCAGTAAAATTTGTTTTCTTTTTGTTTTTAATGAGGAGGAAGCGATGTCCACAGGAGTGCTGGTTCAAGGCCTTCTTTTCCCTCCTCCTTTCCACTAGGTGGCTTGTGGACCATTCTTGTGAACACACACACAGTATGATGCCACATAGTGGCAAGTCCTTAAATGACCTTATATGCATGTTCTGGTCGTCAGGTGCTGGTGGCCTGCTGCAAGTCCCTCACTCCAGTTTAAAATGTAGATTATAATATTCATAACTAATCTTTTTCGTCAAAAACTTGGCGGTAATCAAATCTTAGTGCTAAATGTTTAAAATGAAGTGACTCAGATCTGCATAGAAAAAATGCCACGCGCAGGATTCCTTGAATTATCTAAATAAAGGTAGAATGTTAGTGAGTAAATGTACTCAAATACTGTGTTTGAGTACAATTTTGAGGTAGGCAATACCTGTAGACCCACTTTACCTGAGTATCTTCATTTCAAGCTATTTTATGTCTCAGCATTATTATTGAGAGGCACATAATGCACCATTTACTCCACTATATTTATACTGTATACTAAGCTGTAGTTAGGTTGCTTTTCAGATTCATGTTATTTTACACAAAATGCAATCAACAGATAAATCCTGATGTATTATCATACATCAAGCTACCCAGCAGCATCAAAAGTAGTTAAATTAGCTCCACCTTTAACAGTCACAGCACTGAAGTCATGCTTACACATAAATGCATCAGTCCACTCAGTGATATTTGCCGTATCATTCTGGAATGACTTTGCAAAATGTTGCATGATGACAGCAATTGAATCAGATTTGTGTTGTTTTCATTTGCCATGAATCATAATACGTATTTCTTGTATAGTACAATAAATCAACCATATCAGGGATTACATTCTTCTATCCAGCGATCTTTTCTTTTTGATCAAGTACTGCACCTGTTCCGTAGTTAATCCCTGTACTTTGCCTTCTCTGGCAAAAAGAGCAAACAGAAATGAATTGCTTCATAACTATGAAAAACACATCATTTATCGACATAAAATGATTATGAAAGAATATCAATGCTGCATTATCAAAGAAAACACTGGTCAGAAACGGTCACTAATCTATCCTGCTGATGAAAAAAAAAATGTAGCAGTGTTGTGTTGCATCAGATATTTCATTTTGTCAGATTCATCACAACGTGTCTTATTATATTTTTCCAGCAGATGGTGCCCCAGCTTTACTTCCAGAAACTCCAGCTTCCGGCACTCCAGTCCCACTAAACACAAGTACTGAACTCTGCTATTGAGATGATCATTTCACACTACACTGAATGAGACGGTGAGCATGTTGCACTCACAGAGATGTTTAAGACTTTTCATCATGGAATCGATGCAATCAGTGTGGAGCACTGATGGATGTCTTCTTTGATCGTGCTGGAATCAATACACCATCAATCTCCAGTTAAACTAGTCTGACTAAAATACTTTTACTCCTTCTGTTGCTTTAATTGGACCCTGTTTGTTTTATAATCAAGGCTTTTCTCCGACCCTGTGGCTTTCAGTGATGCAATGTAACCCAGTAGATTTACTCAAGTACTGCACTCAAGGACAATTTGTGCTTTACTTGAGTACTTCCATTTTCTGCTGTTTTATACTTCCGCTCCACTACAGTTTGGAGGTAGATATTGTACTTTTTATTCCATTACATGTATTTGATATCTTTAGTTACTAGTAATTTTAGTTACTGGATAGTAACAAGATAAAAAAAAGTGGCTTTTAAGTACATATGCAGAGAACGGGAGGGAGAAACAACAAAATAAGCTGTTTGAGGACTGACAGTCTGGTGGAGAGGGAGACGACCGAGGACTGGTATTCTTTTTACCTTCACAGGACGTGTTTGTTTGAAACTCTCTGTGGAAATGAACGAAGGGAACACGAATGATGAAATGTATTGTTACCTGTCAAGAACTCATCCAGGAATCTTTGCAATTCCCACAGTCTTCAGGTGGATGGGTTTTTCTACCTCATGTCAGCTCCAAGGAAAAGTGCTGTTTAACACAAATTTATTGAAGTGTAACCTCTGTAACACATCTAGGCTAATCATATTTGCCCATGTTTGAAAACTTCAATCTTTTTTTGTTGAAATATCTCACATTTCAGCTGCTGCGCTATTTGAGTGAATGATTTAGTGGAGGCTGCAACAAATGGAGCCTGTAAGACCATCTCTTGTTGTCTCCAACGTTCAGAATATATTCAATAAACATTTTCAATACCATAGAAAATATTATTTACCTGCACGATACCCATGCATGAGGAAGGTCCTTGAATAAAAATGCTGCCTGTAAGTCATTAATGGTGTAAAAAATTGTTTTTTTTTTTTTTTTTTTTTTAAATCTGGGTGGTTTCTTTATTTTCTATAATGAATCACCAATGAGTCAACACGCAAGACCACCTCACAGATGTGTTGCTTTTCACTTAAACGGCGTCAGATCCCTCAAATTTAACACGAAACCCATATTATCCCTACACCTGTCATTATACATAAAAAGCACAAACCACTCTTGGCCACAGGAAATCATTTTTGTGTTACATTTTGTTGCACCTGTGTGGTGCAGTCTCTGTCATCATGGTAGATAATTGGAGGGATCCGTAAGGAGGACAGTATGACCACTCTGTATTTCTACAGAGGACAAACCAGTGAATACAGGATGTTAATGTGTGTGTATGTAAAGGCCTGCATTCATCTCCGTCCCCACTCACATGACAGATTGACCATTATGTGATGAATTGTACGGACGTGCTAGTGTCACAGAAGCGCTCTTTAAAAAGCATAAAATTGTTCCATGATTCACACTCTGCGAGGTGAGAGGGAGGGTGCGTCAGGAACTCAATTAGAAAACAATTGGGGCATGCTCAAAAAGCACAAACATAGTAATTTGAACAAATTTGACAGAGTTAATTATCTGTGAGAACAGGATGGAGAGTGTGTAAAATTGTCTCATTTAACGCCATCGCACCTGATCTGCTTTTCCAGTTCTGTGCTGTAGCTCTCAGCCGGCTGTCATATCAGAAGACACTCACACAGAATGATTGACGTGGAGAAATGGCAGGCCTGCTCAGCCTGAGTAATTGACTATGGATTGAAATGACACCAAAGTTTTTGAGCGACAATGTGATTTCTCCCACAACAGCTATCCTGGGGAATGTTGTTGTTGTGCTTAGTTTAAGAAGAATTCATGTTCTGCAGGCACTTCGTCTGACAGAAAGGAGACAGAAGTCTGACACACCGTATCCACGCATTTGCTTCCGTCTGATCCTTAGAAATGCAGGCAGGCCTGAACGCCTTCAACATCTGTGATTTCTCCGGTCTCCCTCTCTCCTTTTTGCTCGTTTGCTTTGATCCTTGACCTCACGTACTCCTCACATAGGAGCTCAGGCATCACATATTCATCACATATACCTTTAGCAACTAAATACGCTATATTTTATAAGATTACAGTCAAGTCTAGGTCCTGACAGCAGCGATGGTACTTCTGAACGTCTGTCTGAAGAAAAACAAAAGACACAAATCACTGACACCCCTTAGCGCTCACAATCACAGCAGTGTTTAAATTATGTGCTTCAGAGCCCCTTAATATATTCAAAGCACATTTGTACTTTCTCATTCATAAGTACTGCACAGTGTTGCACTCTGTCCCCCGGAGCCTCTCTCTCTTGGGTATCATTATCATGGCAAACAGCAAGAATGTGCTATTAATAATAAATGAAGGGGAAAAAACCAACAAAAAAACACCCATTTGTCTTATCAAATAACCCAACCTGAGGTGGTGGAAGATTATGCATGAAGAAACTCTTTGACAAAAACAGCACAAAAGTGTGAATATAACAAACTTTAATAATTGGTGATGTCAGAATAGCAATCAACTTTATTCCCCAAGTATGCTGATTAAGAAACACATCAAATCAATTTCATTAATGTAGCCCAAAATCAAAATCACATTGCCCCAGTGGGCTTTTACAATCTGTACAGTGAACGACATCCTCTGTTCCTAGACCCTCGATCCGAGTGAGGAAAAACTTGCCACACTATGCCTCTCAAAAATACTAACACATAGCCGAATAAAAGCCAATAATCATATACTTTTATACCAGTATATGATGTGGTTTGTCATGTGTGTCTTTAGCTGACGTGAGCAATAAATCATTTCTGTAGAATGCTCAACAGTCTCCTCCGGACATGTTTTAAGACATAAAATCAATGATATCTTGATATGACTGTCCGGTGACGTATATGTTTCCTACCTCAGTGAAAAGTCCGGCGCATGTGCAGTTTCGTCATCACATTTCTGTAAGTTGCATACCACAACTGTCACAAAATCAAGCTTGTAGAAAAACAATAAAGCGGGGAGAAATGTTACCCCTGCAAGACTCTAAAAAACCTGATTATACACACATAAAACACATCAGTCTGCACAGCAACGGTCAAAAAGTCCAAGTGAAGTAAAACTCATGTTTGCATGGAGGAGGATTTTAGAGGTCTCACATCGTGATCAATTACAGGCTCATAGTTCCTTTTGGCCTTTGAAAATGTTTTTCTGCGACTGTCCATGGCTGCAGCACCTCTATTCACCCTCTGTCTGAACAATAAGTTTTAGGGCCCAGGCTACTCTGATTGGTTAATTGTCACAGGTCTGAGCAGGTACCGCCCACCGTGTGTCCTCCTCAGCCCTGCAAGTGTTTTTTTCTTCCAACCCCATAGATCTAATAATAGAACTTCACATTGAGCACAAAGATGGTTATGCGGCCCACTGAATATGTGCAGTTCCAGCTCGGCCCATAGACCTTACATTGTGATGATGTCACTGATTTTTGTTTATATGGTCTTTTTCTCTGCTTTATTTTTTTCCAAGTTGGACTCTCTACTCAAAATGATTTCACTCATTTCTCTCAAATATGTGTCGCGTTAGAGGGAGAGGACAGACGGCATATTTTGGAGGACTGTTATAGCCTATAAAAAAACATATGAGACACTATAAAAAGAAATATTTGAGACTAAAACTTTCAGCTGCGTGCCTGTAGATGGGAGCACTCTATTTGACCTAGAACCAGAAAGAGGGACAAGGCTGTACAGGGACAAGAATATTTTTGAGTTCAGGCCATCACAGCTGCTTACAAGCACCTTAAGAAAGTCGAAGTCAGCTAAAGGACAGCTTTGGCGATCCTGCTGGACCTTAAGGCGCTGCTCCCTCAGGCATGTCATGCACATTCTTGCCCTGGGCGAACAACACATTCATTCATTCATTCAGTTGTCCAATGTCAGCTGGGACAGGCTCCAGCCTCCGCGCAGGATCAGTAGGTATAAATAATGAATACATTTCTATATACAAACAGATGATTTGAGATTAAATGCCATATCAGTATTTTCGCTGGCCTGGCAAAGACACACCAGCACACCACCAGGGAAGACCTGTCAGAGTCTTAACACATCCACTACAGGATGCTTGTCAGGAAAATGTAAACATGGGTTGTATTAAGCTATTTGAACAACTCTGTCTTGGCATTGTGGAAAGATAATTTCATGTTTGTGTTTGTGTATGTTTGTGTAGTGACGTGCCTGCCATTTTCAAAGAACAGTCAATCCATGTTATTGTTAAAGTTCAGTCTGTTGTTTGTCTCATTCTGTTTTGAGCGACAGTATGATTGAGGGAGTGTAATTGAGGGTCAGCGTGATGTTCCACCTCATCACCATGTGGCATCTGTTGCACGGAAGCAGTTTTCGGTGTTGAGGCGGACTTTTCCCGAGTTTTACCAGTTTTGAGTGCCAAGTTATCCAACCATTTGTGGTCGTTTGCGTAGCTACTCTGCTGTGAAAATTTGTAGTTTCTATTCGCAAGCAGCACTGCAGTCATCAGCCCGTAAAACTGACCGGAAAAAAACTGGAGAACTGAACCAGAAAAGAACATTTGTGCATTTTGTGATGACTGACTTAGTTAAATGCGACCCTCTCCTCTGGTATCGGTTATTGCTCATTTGCTGGCACTTTCTCCGATGACTCTGTCACCATGCCGCCTCGGAGATTCACTAAAACAGCTTTAGAGTCCTCAGTTTGAACAATAAAATCGTACTTCACCTACATCTGTCATCATTGATAAAAACACATATCACCACGGCCACAGTGAGTCATTTCTGTTTGACATTCCTTTGCATCTGTGTGGCGCAGTTCTCTGTTTGAGGTGAGCTCTGTCAGCGTGGCGCAGACAAACGGATGGACGGGTATGAAAGACAATATGACAGAGAGCTAAGTGGTGAATGCAGAAAACGATTGTGTGTGTGTGTGTGTGTGTGTGTGTGTCCATCTCCATCGTCACTCACATGATAGATTGACCATTTTATGATGAATTCTATGGAATTCTATGAACACATTTAACAGTGTTAATTATCTGAGAGAACAGGAAGTAAACTGTGTGAAAATTTCTCATTTACACTATCGCACCTGGTCTGCTTGTCCAGCCAGGTCACATCTGTCATGAAACTGTGCTCGTAGTTAAACAAATCAAAGCAATTGTCATGAATGTAAACTGTTGATCTGATTCGTGTGCCTTGTACCCGATCAGAACACAGTTCAGTCAATCCATGTCACTGCTGAGGTCCCCTGACGATCCAGAGTGGACTTCATCCCTGACACCAACTCATTCTGTATCAACTGAAATTATGATTGAGTGCGATCATCACAGTGTTGTACCTGTAGCCCTGAGGCAGCTGTCAGTGTTGAGTAGCAGTTCCCCCGGGTTTTTACCAGTCTGAGTGCAAAATTATCCATCCATGTTCATTTTGCCTGCAGTGATTTAAGTAGCTGCTCTGGTGTGGAAATGTCTGGTTTGGACTGACGCAACACTGCGGTCAACAGTAAAAATAAAACCAGGAAAAAATGTTTTTGCATTTGATGATGACTGACTTGGTTTAATGCAACGGGCATGCTTTGGGCAATCACCTATTGTTTGTTTGCTGGCACCTCTGTAGCATCCATAATACAATCAGGAAAAGATAATCATTCTCATTATATTACCAAAATACTTTAAAAGGAACCAAAATAAGTCGTCCATGACTCTGTATCCTGGTGGCGGGATGAACCGGGTTACTTTAAAGGCAGAACCATGAAGGCAGTGGCAAAGCAGATCACATGCCTAGATTTTGGCTGTGAGGGAAGTAATTTATAAAAAGTGTACATTCTTGTACAAAGTGGTGTAGAGAAAGGTGATAATTAGTTTGGAGCCAAAAGAACAAGACAGACGTATTTTATTTGTAAAGATATAGCACTGTCCTCTCTTCCTGTGCCCTGCAAACACACGATCCATCAACGCCACTTGGAAAAAGTGACTGTATGCTGTATGGGTTGTGTGTTTTTTTTAATCTTCAGTGAGTTTCTGAAAATGAAGCTATGACCAAGTATTTTGTAGGAATAAAAAAAAAGGGCAGCACTGTGAGAGAGCTTTCTGAATCTGACATGGATTCAATTTTTAACCTGAGTGTGGAGACAGAGGACGAGTCACCACCAGGGCAAGCCCATTTACTGCAAAGCGAGAGCCCTCGCATTAAGCCAAAATGCAGGAAGGCCACTGGCGTTCACATTCTTCTGTGACTGTGTTCAGAGATGCGTGGGGGTATATTTACCTGGATAAATGAGATGATGACTGACTGCAGTCTTACCAACCAAAACACTTTATGATACAAGACTGCATTCTCACACTGGTGGCAGAGGTTACCATACAGGGCACCACCTGCTCATCAGGCGTGGGAATCATTCGTATGCACACTCCACACACACCGATGGGGATCAGTCTCTTGCCCAATGACACCTCGACATGTAGACTGTGGCCACATTGTTAAATTGATTTTGGAAAATGTACAAGGACAAAGTGAAATTCAATGTCATTCTAAGTTTGTGGTTTTTGGATATCTGAGGACAAAGGTAGGTAAAGTCGGTGGTAACTAATTAAAATGGCAGATATTTTCATGCCATTCTTTCTGGCATGTCAAAATAAAAGCTCTTTCATTACATTGGGAGAAATGTTGGATTTTGAGACACTTATTGTGGTCAATTCAAAGAAATGACTTGTTAATTGCCACATACTTACCATTTCCAGACCTGTAAACCTAAGTGTTACCCGTCCAATAGAGCTGCACAAGGTTATTTGGAGGGGTCACTTCTGATTTTTGAATCTTACCTTCAAGGTCAACACCAACTATTTTCATTCTATCCATGAGAACTTGAGTTCAAAATGTTTTATCTCGTTATGATGATATAATAACTTTAACGCTTTGTCTTCGTGCCTACCAATCTCTCCACTGTGCTCAGACCGAAAGTTCCTGGGAGTGTATGCTAAGAATTAGATCATTATGATTTTTTGCCTGAGCATAACTTGGTAAAATCACTAAGTGCTAAAATGTTATTTGATGCAATTGCTTCGGTGAAAGCTGCAGACAGGAGGGAACAGTCTGCTGTTGAACTGTGACTTCAATCATTTGGTTTTGCCTTTTTGCCTGTATTTTAGAAAACTGAGCACAAGGCTACGGCAAAGTTGGCACCACAACATCAGGGCCATTTTTAAACTTCCATTAATCAGTGGTTATGAGAGTCTGACTTGTACAATGCCCTCTCAATCCTGAAGAGGATACAAGTATCCCTCTAAAAATCATGGGTGCCACTAGACAACTAGACAAGGTCTTTATTTTGTTGGAAGGGTTTTGACTTTCAAAACATTTTCTGTGATTGTATGTATTTTCTACTTTCAGAGTGAGCGTGTTGTACGTTTTACCAATGACTGAATGGATGTGGAAAAGTGGAGGGGATAAGGAGGAGTTTCTAACAACAGCCGGTACAAAGCTGTCATGCCACGCAGCTGCCACTAGTTGTGATTCACCAGTGTGAAAGAAATGGCAGCAGGTGGCGATGGCTGACAGCTTATATTTGTCTCATTTGACTTTTTTTTTTGTTTGTAGGCGTTACATCGCTGAATGCAGACGGGCTTTAAAAGGGAATGGCATTTTGAGAACCAGCCCAAAAATTCAAAATGACTAATGACCCAGTTCTGGCAGGACACTCTAAGCTCCTTCAGACAGGGATGCCAGCAGAAAGGTTTGAATTATGTGCAGTGTTTCCAGTGTCTTTTTCCTGGACAAATATTCTTTAGTTGAAGCTAGACTTATAAGAGCCGGGGGAAGGTACTGCTCTACATTGCATTGGCACTCATATCAAGAGTCGTTCAGTTTTGTGGGGCGGGTTACTGATACGTCACGTGATAGGGAAGTCGGATTAAGGGGGAGAAATCAATGGTCTTGATTTTCTTGTGGTTGTGTCACCATGATGCAAACAATGCCAACAACATGGCCAGCTTCATGGCCAGAGGGCGGCTTACTGGAGTACTGCAGTTAACCACACACACAGACCTGAAAGCTGCTGACATGCTGACTTCAGGCCAGCTTTTATAAACGCTGAAAGGGGCTTCGATGTCATGCTTTGCTGTGTCAGTTGACTGCAATTCTTCCTGAACCATCGCATTTCAGTGACCTGATTTTTTGTATCCACTCTTTACATTGATATGAGACTGCTGTTACGGCCCCTCCTGCTTCCTGTATTCAACCTGTTACAGCCCTGCTCTTGTTCAATGCACCCTGGAGGGTCTTACATTCCAAGATTATAATAACAAACATGTAGGGGGATTATCCTCTGCTGTCTGCATGCTGATTATCACGTCGCTGTGTTGTCCACGCTGTTGTGCTTTTTTTTGCCCCTGCGGGATGCATACCCATGAGCAGAACTGGACTGCAGAGCAAAACCGCACTTCCATATCAATTTGGCAATATCTGGTCTAACAACACGAGTGCGTTCTGAATGGGAGATTTTCAAGGAGCTTTTCTGAAAAGCACAATCTCAAGGTCTTATTGCACTGTTGTCACACTGGCCCTCTATAACAGCTATTCAGTCAACATTACCACACATAAGGTGTCCTTACTTGATAGGCTAATGAAAGCAGTGTTGGTTTGCGGAGGTCATGAAAACAAGCATCTTAATATTTAAGAGAGGGGGGTGTTTTTTCTTACCATTTATTAAAATATTTTGGACGAATATAGCAAAGGAACTCATAAAATATGGAAATTAAATTTCAGCCACGACTGGTTTTTGCATGGACTGTGTTCTTTTAGCGAAAAGATGCATCACAACTTCAGTCATGCTATGCGGGGTCGAGGTGAAGTCTGAACAAATGAGTCTTTTGCGGAAGATGGAGAGTGATTCCGCTGTCCTGACATTGGTCGAGAGTTCATTCCACCACTGAGGTGCCACATAGAAGGGCCAGAAAAAGTTGTCTTTTTCCGGTTTAAAAGAACAATGTGTTGCAGGGGTACAAAGCCATATATGAGGTTCATCCGCAGGAAAGCTTCGCCGCTCTTTGAAAGGGGAAATGATCATTGATTTTATGACACCTGACAACCAGTTTTAGCTCTTGTATTTCATCATTGACCTGGGGACAAATATAGTTTTGAATTGAACTGAATTAAATTGAATTAAATTGGCTTAATATTAATAACTTATTGATAATTTGATGGTATAAAAAACTGTTATAAATATGTAAAGCTAATGAACGACCATTTATTAAAGATGTTTAACGAAGTCTGCTACCACAGAACAGATAAAACTCATCCAAACCACAGGGCTCTCTGATTCCACGTGTTGCTCTCCTACGCTGTTATCATGTCCACAAACATTAAGCTTAAACAAAAATTGCTCTTGTCTTTTATCCTCTGGCGATGCATGATAAGAAATTATTTGAGCGACTGATTAATATCAAATTGGTGAAGAGAAAAAAGCAGATAGAATCGTCATGAAGGAGATAACAATTCTTTATCACTCCCCGCTGCTGTGAAAATAAATTGATTCACCAGCCAGACAGCTTTCTGAACAACGTGCTGCGAGGCATATTTTCTCCTTTCTTTTTGGCCACTATATTGAAAAAATAAGGATGATAGAACAAAATTATTGATTATTATCATACTTTCACTTGAGTGGCAATATAAATGTAGAGCTCATAGACCAACAAAGCTGTGCAAAGCATACACAGGCACATATAAGTTTTCTTTGT
Organism: Lagodon rhomboides; assembly: GCA_039737535.1. Taxonomy (NCBI): domain Eukaryota; kingdom Metazoa; phylum Chordata; class Actinopteri; order Spariformes; family Sparidae; genus Lagodon; species Lagodon rhomboides. Next base: position 11,400,738 of record CM077789.1, on the reverse strand, counting down.
CTTCACGTTTTGACAAGCGGATTGTTGTTTTGGTTTCTTAGAATTGGTCTGAACATTGTTATTGACTGCAGGACAAGAGTTCTCTGTTTTTGTCATTGCAGGGGTGTTACAGAGGTGTAACTGTGTTTTTCCTGTGACAGGAAAAAGAAAGGATTAAATTCAGTGAAGACCATTTCCAAGGCTGAACTGTGTCCTCAGTTTTCTGTAACACGTTCACAGACCGTGCTGGGCTGATGTAGTAAAACAATATCTTTCAGGTTTGGCCTGACATAACCAGAAAAATGCTGTTTGGGTATTGAGTGTAGTAAGAATCTACTTTACTCATAATCTTTATACTTTAAAGTTGTTAATTATCTTCAACATATTTTCATATCTGGTTTTATGTATGGAAATTTTACCCGAAGCATTAGACTGGGGCTGTCTGGATGACTTGGTTTATGAAATTTTGATAAAGGGTTTTTTTTAATTAAGGGTCAGGATTTTAAAGCAGTAAAGAGCAAAAGATTGATGGATACATTCTAATCACTGCAAATCATTATTTTATGCTGGACACAATGGAGTGAATATTAACAAGTGTTAAATTTAGCTTCCTTGGCAAAAGCAATGTCATACTCGACACCTATGCATGATTTAGTCAACTTATCGCACTAGTTATACTTCTCGCTGACATCACACAGTGAGCAGAAGAGGAAGCCACTTTCCAAGAAGTGTTTACGACATTAAATATCAGCTTTGTGAAATTCAGATGCCATTTCTTAAGGAGGCACAGCAAAAGTTTTTGTCCATAAATAACAACATGCATGCTGTTGTGGTTGAAACAGTATAGAGTATTTCAAAGAGTAGAAGAAAAGAGCACAACAAGACTAAATCAATACATTTACAGGAGCACTGTGTAGTTTAACTCATATTCTTACTTACGCGTACATTACTAATGAGGTAAAAATACATTTCCATAACTCAATAAACAAGCTATTCTCAGAGTAAAATAAGGTCACCAGAACACTGTTCGAAGCTAGAAAGGTGGCAGGGTCCGCCACATATAAACAAAGTAAAACTGTACATAATTGTGTTGAAAATCAGTAGATGATTAGAATTTCTTCCCTAAAACTACAGAATGCACCTGTCAGTGTGCCATAACCAGCGTTCTTCACATGTTAAACTCTCAGTGGATGTGTAGGTTTTTGATACTGAGCTCATATTTATGGTAAATCAGGCACAGGCCAAACTTTCTTCATGTCCAATCCTGTGCAGGGCAGAATGTGCCAACAAAAGAAATTGCTGCTCCAGTCCTCTTGCAGTATGTCGGACCTTTCATATAAGCAACGGTATAAAAATGGTACAGCGATTTGCAAAGTTGGGGGTCTTTTGTTTTCAGGTAGTGTAATTTTTAAACGTCTTGTGATATATTGTGTTGCTTATACAGTATGTCAACATGCTGAGGTATCTCCAGTGAAAGTACTGTGTACACTACATTTTAAGATCACTTAAAATCCGTCAGTCAGTCATTGGTGTCAGTCCCCAACGACTGAGGGCTTATTCCAATACTCAGCATTTTTGCTTTCATGTTCAACAATCAACAAGGCTGAAATCCATTCTGTGAGCAGCTGACAACGTCTATAGTGACGATAATCTCAAAAGACCATGGCAGGCTGAAGGTAGTGGGTACAAAGTGAGTGCACAACAACACTTTGCAAAATGAAAAGAGTTATTTTGAGATTGAGCACGGTGAAGGCTGAGATGCACTGAACGTTTCGAGTTGCTGATTTTTAACTGTGAAGGAGGATTCAAACAGGCTTTATCCAACAAACATAATGACGTTTTTGTGCGTGACTTATTTACATATCTTCATGTCCCAAAAAATGTTCTTTATGTGAGAAACTGTATTTTATAGGCTTTCAAGTTTGAATGCAGTCTGCTCCCTTTTGAAGCAGAGCTGAGGGCTCTGCAACAAAAGGGCCGCTCAGTCCATTTCCATTGAGTGGCCTCTGTATAATGTGAGTGAGACCGTCTCTGAGATGTTCTCCTGCGTGGAGGATTTCACACGAGTGATTTTTCTTGAAACATTTGGATGGATGGTTTTTGTTACTGACACCTGCATTTCTAATTTGAGCTTGAGCCATCAGAAAGCATCACTGCTGTGAAGACAGGCAATTAAGTTGGCTTCCTGAGGAAAAAAAAAGACCATGCTATTCCTTTTTACAAAATGCTGGCATGTGATTACACGTATATACGTCTGATATATGCCGGCTGCTGCATGATCCTTTCTATTAAAAAAAACTAAAAACTTTTAATAGATGAGGGATATTTCCCTGAGGTGAGCAAGCAGAAGTGTACTGTTCAGACAGAAACATAATTTATTCTGACTTCTGCCAGTCAGATCCAAAATCCATCCTATAATAAAGATATCATGCCAAAATAGGTCGGCAGTTACCCTGTCGGGATATGAGGTTAAATCACATTAAAAGCTGAAGAGATGCCAACATATAGGCCTAAGTGTTGCAGGGAATTTCAAGCCTTCCAGATCCTTTGAGACTGAGCCCAGCTCTCCCCTCTCAGCTCAGTAAACAAACTGCAGGAGGTTGAGGACGTTTTCCAATAGTTGCAGAGTCCTCAAGACCTCATTTTTCATATGTGTTTTACCCCAGTGAAATGTATGAGAACTGAAGTAAGAGTAACACGTGTCATTACATAACAAAGATCAGCATTGAATCAACACCTCTCTGACACAGTCCAGCCCATGTACAAAGTTTTTCTTGGTGTGTGTGGAACGTGCAGGTCATAAATGTAGGCATAGGTTTTGAGTAATTGTTTTGAGCGTTTGCTTCTTGAAGGAATAGTTTGACATTTTGATTTATTCTCTTGCTTGCTTTCTTTGAAAGAGTTAGATGCGAAGATCAAAAGGTACGTATGCTAAAAATATAGCTACATCCGGCAGATATTTAGCTTAGAATTACATAAAGACAGCTATGCTATGCCTCGCTACCCGGTTCAAAGGTAACATAATCCAATTAGCAGCAACTGTAAAGAAAGGTTATGTGCCTGACCATTTCTTGGCCAGGAGCAGTTATCGGGCAAACAGACTTCAGAATGCTACCATGATATTAAGATATGCTAAGCTAACGGGCATGCTCTGGCTACATATTTACCAGACGTGACAGCGGTTTTGCAACAACCTGTAAACACATCATTGTGTTGTTATTATCTAATAAAGTCGATGTGGCTGTTTGTATTCACACATCCAGCAGACGGAGCAACATGAACTTTCATTTGGACTCACCGTTGTGTCCACAAATGAAATGTAGGCCCAATCTCTACTGTCCTTTTAGCTCTGCTTTGGTGTCCACCAACTCCTGGGTAAATCTGCAGCTGCTGAATGTACATGTTGACCAGCAAGTTGCCAGCTGCCCTTGGTTGATGAGAGCGTCGACAGTGTCCTCAAAGGTGAAACTGTGGGCTGGTGAACCAAAACCACTAGCTGAAAGACACTAAACCCTCTGTAGAGTTGAGGGGAACGTCAGAGACAGCTAAAAATGATCTGGGTTTGTCACGACGAGGAAACCCTTCAGTATTATAATTGTTGATATAAAATGTTTATTAGTGCTGCTTCAAAGTCCAGGTAGTCAAATTCATTCAATTCAAGTCATTCATAAAAAGAGACACTTTTTCCTGTAATGACACTACAGAGCTGGCTTTCACTGTTGCATGCTCAGTCCCTTTTAAAAACCAAAATCCTCAAGAGTTGGGGCATGATAAAAATCCTCTGTGAACAAACTGCACTCACAGTTTTTTTTTTTACAAGGATATAAATTGCATCTTGACTGCTTTGTGGAAGCATACAAACACGAGGTGGTAATTCTGGTTCTTTAAGCACATTCTTCAGGCAAATGTGAGTTGTATTTAAAAAAAAAAGGTGGTGTGTGTGGACGCACAGAATAGAATACAAGGTCTCAAACACTGTCATAGCCAGAGGGTTCAATTTTCACCCAGCCACGCAGACCACACCATCCTTGACAGGCTAAATAGCAATTTAACATGAGCTCTGGATATCTATGAATAGCAAATAACATCCAATTCAAGGTTGTACAGACATAGAAATTTCAATTTTCTCATGCCAGGCTCTCATAGAAATGAAACCACTTGACAGCCAGATTGACGTGCCTCCTCTTTGCCATTGTTTCTGCACGGATAATAGAAGTTGTTAACACCGGGTTGAAATTGTTGTTGGCCGTCATAACTCATAATCTCAATTCTTTATTGATTCCATTATTCATAACAACCCGTCTGCTTTAAGACAAAACCGTCATTCTTGAAGTGCAGGAAATAGAGGGTTGCGAGAAAATATGTCATGAGGAGGTCGACTCGCTGGATATATACAGCACTGCAGTTGATGAATGGTAAGGTCTTGATCCCTGGACACCGTGACAGCCATTGATTAAGTGTCTACACTAACAGAGTATTGGTTAAACATGATAGCACTCTGACGGCGTCGGCTGAAGCAGGCTTTAATCAACACCCTCTCTCAGAGTCGCAGAGCCAGCAGCTCATATGAAAAACGGCTAAATGTCTCTTTTTTTTTTTTTTCTCTGGATGTGATGTGTCAGAAAGGCTGGAAATTGGCCGCCATTCTCAGCAGATCAGAGCAAAAATCCCTTTGATTGTTTGCTATAATTAATCAGGAAGAGCCTTGTAGTGGACAAGTGTTTGACCACTTAGCTTCTGGCAGCATCTGGACCAAATTCAGTTATCAACAACTTAATAACCTTCACAAACACAGTCACAGATTACTTGTTAGGAAGTAACAAAAAGTAGTATTTATTCATGGATTGCCAGGATTTATAGCAACAGCACTATGCCAAAGTGTGTAATAGAGCCCCTGATCTACTCGAGGAGGACGGGGTTGACGAATTGGTCAAACACAGGACTTTCAGACGGTAGACTTGGTTTGTGTCCCATGTGAAAGCAAAACTTAACGTTAACTTGTTTTAAATTAAGTTTGTGAGGTAACTCACCCAACATATTTAACTTATCGTAGGTACATAATCTATCTACTGATTTTAACCCAAACCCTGCACTTCTCCTAAACCTAACCAAGCAGTTCTGGTGCCTAATCCTAACCAAACTGCAACCGTCACCTGAAATGTTTCTCGGCTAGCTTTATTTTGAAAATCTAACCGGACAAAGCTTTAATGTTATTGCTAACTTCATCGCAGAAGGAGAACGTGTACTTTTCACACCGAGGCAGTGAGACTCACACAGTGAACCGGCGGGTACGTTACATGCTTCGGCGAGATATAAATCATAAATAGCAGTAATATTTGGCATGAATAGATTTTTGTTCATGATTTGATGATTTGATAGAACAGCTGTAGATTGACAGGAAATGGGATAAGACGCAGCAAAGGGCCACAGGTCAGATTTGAAGCGAGGACACCGCCTCACATGTGGCGCACCCTCCACCAACTGAGCAAGCAGGGCACCCTGAGTACTGTGTGTCACAGGGGAAGAGGGAAGCTGAGGAGGCAAACAAAAATCACTCTACCTACAATAATTATAATAAACATGAAGATTAATAAAAGAGGTAAAGGTAAACAATTAAATGTGTTTTTCGTTTTGCTGGAGGGAGAATGAATACCACCTCTGACATCATCATATCTTATCTCTCTTCAGCTGTTTCCATCCAACACCATGCATTAGACATTTTGAGCACAACCCGACCCAATAGACTGGGTAATTGAATCTTGTCATTACTAACCTTACAAACACAGAACAAAATTGCTTTCTGTTTGCCTGACGCTTTATTGTGCCGCAATCTTAACGATTTCTATGATCAGTCATGCAGCCCTCCTCTCTCCCTGCCTGCCCAACTATTTTCTCCTGCTGCTCCTCTATTCTTTTTCATTTTGAACTTAATATGCTGCTTTAATCTCATGAAATCTCATCTGCATGGAAAACTAATTTTGCCTTCATATAGTCCCCGGCCAGACAAAGGGGGAGGTTTCATAGAACAGTGACTGGTATCAAAGGCAGAAGGCTGTTCCTGAAGGACTGCAGTCTTAAACTCGGAGTGTAGTTTAATCCAAAGCGTGTAGCCGACCGGAGAGATTTAGCAAAGATGAGATCTTCTGCTGGATTTGCTGAATAGATTTATAGAATTGGAAAGAATGCAAAACTGTTTCCCATTAAACTTTACAAAAGAAGCTCACAGAATTGTCTCTTGACTGATACAGTTTGATAAAGATACGGTTACATCAGCCCATTCTCACTCCCAATGTGTTAAATACAACAACGTAGTCAGCTGCCATATACTTCTAAGTTTGGCAGTGTAGTTCAGTAATGTAAGTTACATGAACGTTATTTTAACACAGAGCAGCCAAGTAGTTTGTGCCTGAACCTAACCAAACCTTGGCCGTTTGACAACGTCATTAACAGTCCAGGAGCCATAATATGTCATAATTTCTGAAAAGTTTGTCAGCAAGCTTTATTTTTGAAAGTCAGACTGGACGTTGCACATTATGTATTATTGCTAACTTGACCACGGAGTCGTTCACAAGCAAAACTGACGCTAGAGGGGAAGGTAGAGCATCATATTGTGAAGCTTAAGGCCACCGGAGTGAGAATGAACTGATGAATGAACTATTTTGATCATCAGTTATTTACTTTGACAAATAAAGCTAAGATGCCAAAAATCCAGCTTCTCCAATTTGAAGAACATTTAGTTGTTTTCTTGGTCTTCTTTGATATTCAGCTGTTTCTTTGGGCTTTTTGGCTTGTTGATTTTCTGTTTAATTTGGTTATTACATCTCATGTGTCATGTTTTACTTTCTACTTCCTCCAATTTTGTACCTTTTCTTGCATTTTACAAACCAAACAATCGATCAAGAAAATAATAAAAAGATTTAATCGATACCAAAAATACTTGTTGCAGCCCTCGTTTATGATGATTAGTAGTTATGATGATATAGGAAGAAGAGTGCTCAATGAAACGCAGCAAACGTTATCAGATCCTCTTTAGAATAATGAATTAAGCAACCTAAGTAACTGTTTTTATCTCTGTCTGTATCAAAATCATCTCCTGCTCGAGATGACCTTGTTTAATTTCTCTAGCAACTGAGCTCGTTGTGTCCCCAGTGATCACAGAGCAGCGCGTGGCGAGGCACAGCTGGCTGGTCTGGTTTCTCTCAGTGAGTGAAGAAGAAACGCAGCGCTCTCCAGGCGCGTCCTCGGCCTTCTGTGAAGTCTCTCTCTTAGGAGATAACAAACAAGCCCACAACAAGGGAAAACAGAGTTGACTTGTGCGCCCACTGAAAACCTCTAAGCTGTGTTTTTAATCCTTTTAAGAATTTTGGTGCAAGTGTGTGTCTGCATGTGTTCATTGTATTTCTAACATTTCCTCATTTTAATGGCCTTGCTGTTCCCCAGCAGATATGCATTACATTTTATTTCACCAACAGGAAAGAACAGTAATGTTTTTTGTTTTTTGTTTTTGATGCTCACATTTGTCTTTTACCTGCTTGCTAATATGGGCAGAAGTGACAAATACGCCTGAATCCCTGAGCTGACAATGGATCATAGCTGCAGTAAGAGCTGATGCACAGCAAGAAAATGCCTGACCTACATTTCAGGGCTTTCAGTCTCTGGAGGAATCTGACTTGTGAATCATCTTTCAGAGCCCAATGGAAAACCTTAAGGAGAGTGCCATCTTCTTTCAAAAGGCTGAAGAACATGTTGGGGTAAAGGTCAGGAAATATAAATTGAATAACTGCAGTAACTCTCTTTCAGTTTTAAAGATCAGAGGTACATGAGTACCTGCAGAGTGAGGGATAAGTGGGAAAAAGTGCTGGGTCCTCTTGTGAATAATTCAGAATTCTGGGGGGTTTTTTAAATTTAATTTTCACACTGGTCTTTGAAGGCCATAATCATGGACTGGTTATCATCACATTCATATTGATACGAAAGGTGTCCATAAACTTCAATATTCTGCCAACACCTCAGTTCATCATACTATAGATATAAAGTAGGGCTGAGAGTGAGAGTAAGAGCTGAGAGTAATTTACCTGTAATGTGTCAGTTAGTATCTATATCTATTTTTCCATCTGAGAGCACAAAACTTCAGATTGAACCAGCAAGTAGGTCACCATCTTTTAAACATGTTGGTAACAAATAAGGCAAGAAGATGTGCTTTTCAGAAGGACTGAAAATAACCTTGAAATGTTCTGTCTTACAGCCCACACTAATACCTTCTTACTGTGTTTGTCTGCATATGCAGCCAGTATGAAACTCAGACCTTGAACCTTAACATCTTCAGAATCCATTGCACAATACATTCAGTGGTTTTCCAGTTACAAAACCAAGCTTTTGTAACGCACAACATTTTTAATGCATTTCTTTTCTTCTTCTTTTTTTTTCAGGCAAATAGACAGGAAATGGGAGAGAGAGAGGGGGGTGTGACATGCAGCAAAGGTCCTCCGGCCGGGACTCAAACCGGGGTCTGCTGCGTATGTGGCATGCGTTCTTCACCACTCGATTACCTGCGCACCTTTTAATGCATTTCTTATACGGGTGCACTTAATACAGTTTAAGTACATTTCTCAGGCAGCTATTCTCCACTCGCACAATATGTATGTCGTCTCTCTCTTCAAGCTGCATGTCATATTGCTTCCGGTGGCTCTCTACAGTATACGTTTATCAATATCTCTGTGCTTTTTTTGTCTGTAACTTAGTTAAAATACTTAGTTTGCTTTGTATATACTGTTAATAGTTTACTTTTTGTTATTTTTTATAGTGTTTTTAATGTTTTTAATCATTTTGTAGGTGTAGTTTTTAACTTGCAAGGTTAGCCTGTCAGCTGGCTTCCTGAAAAGCACTCAGTGGTAGCAGTGAGCCATGGTGCATGATGACGATAATGATGATGTTACAAGATGATGATGCTGATGGTTATGGTCATCATCATGATCATTAACAGCAGCAGCAACGGCAATGCCTCCTTTGTCCCCATTTTGAAGACATTTCATCGAGGTGATAATACAGTGATCATCATGCTTTAAGTGTAAAAAATAATCCTTTATTCTCGAAAGGCCACCCCCAACTTTTAAAGTTCCAGTTTGTAGGATTTAGTGGCATCTAGCGATGACTTTGCAGATTGCAGATTGGCAGCTCCAAAACATGAAAAACTGGAGCCAGTGGTTAGTTTGTTCATTCTGGGCTACTGCAGAAACATGGCAGTGCTTGCATGTATGTAAGTACAAGTACAAGTTACATGTATGTAAGTAGCCAGTGAGCAAAGCATGGGCTGGGCTAGAAGAGTGGGTCACACCTAAGACCCTCATATGGGAGATTGGGTTTTGCTTCCTGTGTGGAGCAAATCTGTTTTACCTAAAGCCATGATGTTTTCCCACAACTGTCAGAGGAAACAGGAATATGAAGCTACCAAGGTTCATGCTGAACCAATCACATTGCGACCTTTTGCATACCAATTGGGTACAGTCAATGTGCTCCGGCCCTGGAACACATCCACAACCATAACTCCGGAAGCAGACCCGCTGCTTGTGTAGATAAAAAGGCCTCACTCTAAAGTTCGAAAACCACAACAATTCCTTTTTTTTTCAGGTGATTATACTCTAATGAAGATCCTATGTTATCGTGCTAACTTTTGATTATCAGCATAAACATGAAGTACATGTGAGGCTGATGGAAATGTCATCAGCTTTGCGAGTCTGTGGTCATAAATGACTAGCACTGGGCAAATTGAAAAGTTAAGGAATGACCAAAATCATTACAGTTCATCCTGGAGGTGACATGCATTTCCCTTGTAAATTTCATGGCAATCCATCCACTGGTTGTTGAGATATTTCAGTCTGGAGCATCCAACACAGAGCCCTGCTGAGCGTGGCTAAACACGTCTGATTCTAATTATCTTCATCCTGCCTACTCGTTTGTCAACAGCTGTTAAGTAATTTTGTACCGACACAAACAAGATGACAAAATGACAAGGTGTCAAAAAGGAAGAGCTGTTTTTCATACCTGACAAACATACCTCTATGCACAGGAGGGTGATCTGCGCTCTATTCACCTGCCTTCTCAGCTTAGCCTGGTGTGTGTGATAATAACGGGTCCAGATATGGTTGAAAGGGACTGTCCCGTTCTGGCTCGGTGTATCTAAAGCCTTCTTTGTTGTGACCCGAGCTTCATTACATGGCAAGAGAGAACAGATAAAGCCTGAAACACTGGCTGGTATTTGAGCTTATCTATGTTCCTCGAGGCAGGTTCGAGATCATTATCAGCAGGGAAAGGTCAACCAGACCGCAGTGTTCATGCCCGGAGCCATTGCAATTAACCGTAAACACTTTTTGTGAAATAAACGCAGGTCAGTATAATTTAAAAAATAAACAGGCCAGCATCAATTAAAAGAGTACAACCCATTTTATCTCTTTGACAGTGGAAGTCTGTCTGACGGCTTGTTGATCCAACCTTGGTTCAGACTGAAGTATCTCAACAACCGTTGTATTGCTATGACATCTGAGCAGACATTCACAGTCACAGAGGATGAATCCTAGTCTCTGTGGATTATTCTTCGAGTGACACCAGCAAGTCAGATTTTTCATTTCTACTGGATGGATCTGCACAAGATGAATCCTGATGACTTTGCCGATCTCCTGACTCTCCCACTAGCACCACCATGATTACTGAGTACTTTGCTTTATGAAAAGCAACCTGTAAAAGTAGAAATGACATTCCCATCAGCCCCCAGCATTACTTTTTGCTTATTAGTGCTTATTAGCAAATGCTAGCATGCTAACACTTAATCAAGACAGTCATGGTAAAGATTTTACATTCTTAGCATCAACATCCCGTCATTATCATTGGGAGCACTTTAGCATCTAGCTAAAAGCAAACGCTATGCCAGAGTACAGCTACACAGAGCTGCTATCATAGGTGTAGATTCTTAGTCTGTGTTAAGCTACATCATAAACTTGCACAACGAAACCTCCACAGCATTGTGTCAGTGCTGGAGAGAGGTCTGTCTGCACTACTTTTCATTCTGGTTTTGTATTTTTTTCAAATAAACTACGCTAAAAAACCCAGAATACTGCTATGGTGCCCCGTGAGGGACTTGTTGTGCATGTAGGGAGGAAAGGCTTGGGGAAGAAAAGGTAAGAGCTGCTATCTTGTCTACATTTCTATTTTTAGAGACCAGGTATGGGTAACTTACCATATTCAGCATGTAAATTGCTAGCTCACGGGTTTTTGAAGTTTCCTGTAGCGATGGGGATTTTGAAAATAATAATCTGGATAGTGGAAAGGAGGAGAATGAATGAAGTAGTCGGCCATTCCAGGTAGATACTCACAATCTACATCCAGTGAGTCAGACAAGGTACATCCAAACTCTACACTTGCGTTTCCTCCTATATGAACCTATGCACCAAAATGTCTTGACAGAAGATGATCACCTTTTTCACTTTCAACTGAATACAAGCTGCAAAAAAGTATTCAACACGTGCATGATTCATAACTTTTGACATGCAGACTTTCATGTCGAGTCTGAGACTTCCTGCGTATATAACCTCCGACTCACCCGGGGAATTTTCTGATCTATTTCAGGATGCGATTCTGGTTGCTTCGCAATGACTTGTTTCCTCTCGGGGGCAATGAAAGAAATCAGGATTCCCGAATCTTATCTTTCCAAGGTGCCTACAGCATGTGGACATCGTGCAGGGTGCAAAGCTGCCAAGACACTTGAGTGACTGAAACAAGCAGTCAGACAGGTGAAGAAACAAGACCTTACTGAGAACTGTCAGGGCAACCTTGAGTCATTAAATCTATTTGAACTTTGTGTTTCTGTTCTGATCGGTTTGTGCTCCCTCTCCCCGCTTAGCTCCACAGAACAAGCTTCAGCCTCAAGGTCTCTGTGTGGGCAGCAAAGGAGGAACCAACGTTTGCCTAGTCAAAATGCCATAACTTTCCTGTCTTACTTTGATCACGGCCAGACAGCACACATACTGATCAAAAAAAAAAAACCCTGGGCAAAAATTCTGGCAGAATTTTAATCATGACGTGCAACAGGTAAGAAGCGAGCATCACAAGCCGAGTCATTAGCAAAGCAGGAAGCCGGGAAGAGGGTAGGAGAGGGAGAGAGAGTCAGCCTCCCACTCTGTGTTAGCGCTCAACACTCATGAGACCTCTTAATAGTCAGAGAGATAAGCACATTCTGTTGCTTTAGGAGGATAAATTGAATTCAGTGATGGACTTTTGAAGATATGGGCGTGACTGTGCAACTGGATATGACCAGGAAAAAATTGGGGCCACAGCTGATTGAAAATCCTTAAACTCTTCACGGAAAGGTGAAAAAATATATCATGGAAATGAAAGCAACCCCCACAGAGAGTAAGGTGCTGCGTTGAATGATTAATAAATTGTGGCCTGGTGAGTTTGTAAAAAAAATAGCAACGTTTTATTTATCAGGAATATGATTCTCATTTGGGAGCGCTGTTTGAGATAAATGCCCGTAGATAATGGATTCAATTACGAGAGGGCTTTAAAATTAATAGCAGCCAGTCCTCTACGGTCGTCCATGCAAGCAGCTTATTATGACTCATTTTTACGTTGATTGCTAAGTGATGATCTCTCGTGGCTGAGGTGATTGCGATCGAGGCAAAGGTGGAAGTCAGGTGTCATACTGCTGTAGGCGTTTGGGGTGAGTGGTTGAGTCAAACACATAGACAATAATATAGTTTCAGTGACATCACCCGTAGGTTTCTGAGGAGCCATTGAGTAACTCAGTGTAGTGGCTCTGGCCCTCACCATCGTGGCAGTGCCTGCCATTTAAGTTCTTGCTGACCCAAAAATGGGCAAAGAGTTGGAGCGTGGGTGGGCCAAAGACAGCTTGGTTGCTGATAACTAGCTAGACAGCTAGCGGCTAGCTGTCACTTAACACACACATGTGCTTATTTATGCATAACTTTAAGCCTTAATATAATTTAAACAGTAGTTCAATCAGGAGAGACAAGTGAACGAAGTAAAGTGTTTATTACAGCAGATGATGTGTGACAGAGTCTTGTCAGAAAGTTTTTGGTGCTTAGACTCCACAGGGAGATTTCGTGACTGAAGGGGCGTCTGCCCTGAGAAGTGGTGGTTGATGACTCTTCTGAGACGGATCGGCTGATGAAACAATGAAGCTGATGAAACAATAAAGCTGGTGAATCTGCAAAGACTGGGCGGTGTTCGGGAGGTGGAGGACGTGTGCAAAACAGCAGTAGGAATGAACAACAGTTCAACACTGTGCCATTGGATAGATGTGCCAGGCTGACGTGAGCGGCTGATAGCAGTTGACGAGCCCAGATAATGACAGTAATTATGACTGAGAGGGAGTGAATGAAAGATGATATGAGAAATAAATTAAGGACGAAGCATGCGAAAGATCATCTCTACTGTCTGAACTTTCACTGGAGCTTCATTTGTCATTAACAGGGTAATTAGCTATAGAGACCTAAACTGATTTTGTACCATACGTAAACATGCTTAGGCTGTATCTGATGTAGAGTTGGTCATTTTAATAAGGGGGTCTGGTGTTGGCTTCATTCATCAGCCCTGGAGGTAGCCACACCCAGACTTTTACTTGGCTGTTCATGTCCCATCATAACGTTATGCAACATATCGTGACGGCACACAACGTAGCGGCACACTAATGCAACACAATGTAACCTAAAACAACGTAATCTAACACAACGTAACTTAACACAACGCAACCTAACACAACGCAACCTAACACAACGTAACGCCATACAACATAATGCAACTCAGTATTACGTGATTCTACGTAACGTAATGTTGTGGGAGCTATATTACGTAATAAACTTTTTGTTGCCTAAAGTTTGTTTCACACCGTTAACCACGTGACAACAAAGGTCCCATATGAAGAAGGCTGGCACACCACTGGAACCACTGGCTCCAACTGTCACATACAGTATGTCGATTTGGGAACGGTCATATTTGTCCTTTTTTGGAGTCACAGGCATTAGACTTATTCAGAGGTTTAGGTCCGAGGATGCCTGAATGAAAAGATATGTGGAAGTTTGTTATAATATTTGAGTGACGAAAAGCACAAAGATAAAGGGTTCAACTTACAAAGGGGAGAGAAAAACAGTCGTTGTACACGCTGACACAGGTTTCTAATGAGCATCCCCGCTTCCCTTTTCAAATGCTGGCGCCAGCTCTGAGATCTTAAAATCCTTTCTTTGTCATTTCATATCACTTTTTTATTGCCTTGTGTATCTTTTACATATTTTCTCAGTGCCTTTCTGTCTTTTGTACAGCACTTTGAGTTGCCTTGTTGTTGAAAACTGCTATACAAAAAAAGGTGCCTTTCATGAGCTGCCCAGTTAGCTGCCGTACATGTATAGATAATCAATTCAGCCGTATGGGGTCTCTTTCACCCCAGGGGCTTTTGATGGAAACTGCATGGCATTAACATGCTATGTGTCTCACCTGCTTCTAAATAATCCCATCCGTGGTTGAAAAAGTCAAGTTGGCCTCCGCCGAGTCTGAGCCTATTTAACGCTAATGAGGGACAATTAAATATTCTAAAGACCCGAGTGTTGTTGGGCTACCATTAGGCCTGAGAGAAAGGTCAGCGCCAAGGGTGTCGGGCAACCTTCTACTAACGCTTCCTGTCCCAGGGGAAACTTGGATGAGTATTGATCAAACAGTCTGACATGAATAGTGACAAAGTGCATGTTGATAAGTCTATTAGCTCGCTGTTAAAAGTTCATGTACTCCTTTTGTAACAGTGTACGTCTACGTGTAAGTTTGTATTCTCGTCAAATGCTTCCTTTTAGAGAAAGAGAAAGTGTGACAGCGAGGTGAAAAAAGATGCTTTGGCTCTCTGTATGCATGAAGCAGTCGGAGAAGCAGTTCTTTGAATTACAGCCAAAGCATAGCGCAATATAAAATATATACACGGCTGTATTGTCCTGTAATAAAACAAGAGCTCAAAGTCTTTGCGCTGCCTTTTTCTTTCCTTTGAGTTGGCCAGTCGTACGTGTTCTGCCCTACAGGCATCTTTTCCCTTTGATTGTAAAAAGTCTTTGGTCCAGTCCCTCTCAGGCGTTGACTTTTACATAACATTTATTCACTTTAAATGGAAAGTTATTGTTTGGTTAGCCTTGGCTGGTTCTATGTACATAAGTCTTAAATCTATTCTCTTGCTCAGTCCGTCCACATGTCCAGAAGCCGACGAGGCTTAAGAGAGAAAGATAAATATATCTGGAGGTTGTATTCTGAGGGCAAACTGGGCTGCTGAGAGCAGAGCGTAGTGTGTGAAAAATATTTTTGTGTATGTTGTTAAGAGAGCGATATCAAAATATAGGTCAGGTGTAATTTAATGAAAAGCAAACATTTTATATTCCCTCTGCTCTGTCTTGGGCAGCTGCCTAGGCACAGGAAACCTTTTAAAGATAACACATTCATGCTAAACAGATTTTCCCTACATGGCATTTGTTCATTATCATTGTATGAGCTTTGCTTGCTGAGTTTTTTAATTGCGGGCCATTTGGCTGTTGGCCAGTTATTGGAAGGGGGCTAACCCTGAACCGTTTTCTGTGGATTGCCCAGCAGGCTTTACTGGATGCGTGCACTGAAGCTACAAATCGTGCTGGTACGGGTAATTACCAAAGTGATCCTCCACAGCTGATCATGAAAGCGACAGACAAAGTGTGTAAAGATAAGATTCCTGGTTTGATTCCAGTGTTTTTTTTTTTCATGGAGGATCAGCACTAATGTGAGGCACAGATTTTAAAACCTGCTCATGCCAGCAGAGAAGCCGGCCCGACAGACTCTGCTGGGTGTGCTTTTTACGCAGGAGATCTTTGCATACAAATGGTGTAACATTGTGAATGAAAAAGGTCCAACCTCTCATGATTGCTGATGATTCCATGTTCTGCAGAATAAAGCCCCTGAGTTTTTAATGGTGTTGTTACAATAAACATGCTTCCAGAAATGCCTGGACACGCAGCTGATCATTCAAGTATACTTAAGCTCTGATTGGCGGAGTAAAGGTCACAAAAAGCACTGATTCTGTTGTTTACAGAAATTACTGCTGTCCCCAGCATGGCCGGATTAGCCCACCAGGGGGCCCTGGGGCGAAAATAAATCATGGGCTCCTGTTGATGTCCCTCCTCCGTCTCTTGCTATTATATATGTACCATGCTGCATTCACACACAGCAGTCCACCCATGGCAGATTAATTATATTTTGTCGCGAGCTTCAGAAACCAACCAGTACCTCCCAGCTGGAATACTGCCTGATTCAAGGATTGCTTTACGTCAGTTAGTCCATGTTAATTTGATTTAACACACATTTATTTACCAATATGCTCCATGTTGACACAATATGAAACAAAAATGTGAAGCTGTTAACTGACAAAGGGTGCCATGCAAGACTGAGCATCTAGATTACATCATTATAGAGGAGCTTTGAAGCTCTAATCATTTCATACATTAGTGGTGCACATTCTTACACAAATGAGCAATCAATTTGAAGGGCAACTCCATCAAATTTACTCATTAAGTGTGTTTACAGGTCTTAGGGAGGACAGTACTACAGCATATATGAAAAAACAGTATAAAGTATATTGTGGCTCCAGAGGAAGGTGCATGTAATCTGATAAATTGCCTCCAATGATGTCACTGGAAAAATTGAAACAGCAGAACTAATGCTCACCTTTTTTATTCCACACGTTCTTCATCCTTTAAAACCTGGCAACCACCTTAGCCACAATGCACCTAAGACACTGAGTGACATCACTGGAGGCAATTAAACAGACATGCACCTTCCTCTGGAGCCACAAAAGACTTTATTTTAGTAAGACTTAAAAAGAGACTTTTTAAAGACTTTTTAAAAAAAATCTTTTTACCAAGTACATCACCAGACATGCAAAAACACTTTAATGTGTAAAATTGGTGGAGTTACCGTTTAGTTTAATTACCAGATATCAATCAACAAACAAACTGAGTTACTGCTCATGTGAGGACCTGGGACAGTAACCAACCCATAATTACATGGCTTTCAACAATAATATGTAATGTTTCATCACCCCTGTGCACAGAACACAGCCAGCTTTAACCAGAGGAACCCTCACACCTAGAGTGATGTTTAGCAAAAGCCTCGTGTTACATTCAAAAGAACATTCATGACTAATTAAATATCACTCCAGGGTGTTTTATTAAAAACACATTTTGAGTGTGCTTTGTCAAACTTTCCGTCTGTGTCAGAGGAGCTTTGATTCAAAATGAAAACATCTAGTTCTCGTTTCACTCCAGCTCATCAAAGGGGATTAAGAAAAGCTATCCACTCTATCTGACAGCACCTCTTGTTAACAGCACTTCAGTCAGAAGCCTTGTTTGTGGCTTATTTGTGCAGCGCACTGCTGATTTTGTGAGTGATTGAAGAGCTGCTGCACAAACACTGAGGGAGACAATTAAATACCATTAATAAAAGAAGAGAGGAGTGAGTCTCCGTGTGTGAGATGCCCTTCAGTCTGTACAGGATCGTCTTTCAGCAACATTAGTCCCACTTTATTTTTCAGTCAGCCGTGCATCTGCATATTTCACCTCCCCATGCATGTGCTCTGAATTCCAACTTGGACCCAAACATTCCAACCAGTACATGACAAGGTCTTTTAATTGAATCATTACTTTATTTTCATTGACACTGTGCCAATTCATATTATTTTTCCACTGACACATCAAAACAAACATTTTTTTCCTCTAGAAAATAACACGATGATGGCCACAGCCGTGATAGAACACAGAGAGACAACATATTCACAGAAAGATTACATCGTCACGTCGGATCAACTCGGTACGCGCCTGCTCCTTCGACATCGATAGCTGTGTGATCTAACAGAGGACAGGCTGGTGTCTGCATCAGTGGATTCAATCCATTTCTACGAATGGCCCCGGTTTGAATCTGCTGCGAAGATACACAAATTCAATGCAAAATTCTAAATGATTCATTATGTTAATCAATCCGACACATCTTCAGCTATGAGAAAGCTGCACCCAGATGTTGCCTCTGTGATCACCGATTTGTTGCGCAGAAGAAAAAAAATCTGCTGTTTCATCCAGGGCAACGTTCAGCTCACAAACTATACACTCGTTATTGTGAATTGTGTTGATCGTGTCACGCTGTCTTGCCTTTAAGGACAGGAAACCAATTTGAATCCTTTTACCGTCCCTTTATCTCTTTCTCTTATTTTTCCACCGTTCCAGGCACGAACGGACTGCTCTGCTTTTCTTTGCTCATGAATAAACTGCACAATGTCGCACAGTGCTTGACCTTGCCATTTTTTTCAAAAGATATACATCATTAGGCTTTTCACTTACCTTGCTGTTTACGCTGACTTTTAGATGTAGCAAAGACCACTATTCATTTAGGTTTCATATTCTCCTGTTTGCTCTCACCGTATGAAACAATGCACACCATTACACCATAGAACAAACACAAACACACCGGGTCACCTCCTCATCACTCAGGTTCTTTCCTCGTTTCACTAGAGAAGGGGGTTTAAACATCTTGGTTGTGATTTACTCTCGTTCTTATCCAAGCAAATCCATGATAAAGTCACAGTCTGAGAGTTCTATCAGTGAAGTACGGAGTGTAAAGAAATGGCTAATCCCACTCATGGTGCAGATGCTGTGGCAAATATTAATTCAGGTTTCCACTAGCCATAGAATTTTCTATGTGCAAATTTTATGGAAACGGCAACATTAGAAATAAAAAAACGTCCTCTGATTCGCAAAAAGGTTTGTACGCTCGCCTGAGGTGTTTTTTTTTTTGTCTTTTGCGAATCAGAGTGAATGCACAAAACGTTTGATGGAAACTGAATTTGCCGAATAAACTCTGACGTAGCGAACACATGACTGGTCAGCTGCTTCCGCGCATTTCTTCGTCGTCCTCCGGACAGCATGGTCAAGCTGACATGCAAGGAGATTTGCAGCTTGCCCTATCGAGAGTAATTCCTGAAGACCTCTCTCCTTTTTGTCTCCTTGTTCGTTTACCTCGAGCCTCTGTTTACGTACACATCCACGCGTGACGTAGCCTACTCTGATGAAATTACGCTTTACGTAGCCTAGTTCATTCGCTCAAAACTATTTATGGAAATGCCCCAGATTCGCATTATAATTCTTTTTATTTTTTTGCGAACTTTCAAAAGCGTCTGAGTGCGGCTTTCTGAATTTATGATTGACAGCTATACATATTCATGACAAATTACCAGAGAGCAGCACTCCTACTGCCTGTCAGACGCACAGAGAGAGAGAGAGAGAGAGAGAGAGGCGGAGAAAGAGCGAGAGTCATTGTATAACAATTTGCGGCGGAGTCAATCTGGGAGCATGCAGTGAAAGTGGGGCACATCCCACTGGGTAGTCCATTGTGATTATGTTGTTTCCAAAAGTCAAAAAGGTGCTTCGTATTCTGTGCTGACACGTGCGCCATCATGGTCAACAGCTCCGGATCAAAAGTACCAAAGACAAGTTCTCTCTCTTCTTCACCCCTTTCATTCCTCTGTCGCAGTCACACATCCATTTGGACCAGCACTAGAACCGGCGGCGCCTCGGCCACTTTGGTCTTGCGCCGCAGCAGATGGGTCAGGCTCCTGAAGGACGGCGTGGCGTGGAGGAGGAGCTCTTTCAGGCCGGCCCGAAACTCTTGGCGAATCAGGCAGTAGAGCACGGGGTTGAGGCAGCTGTTGGTGTGTGCCAAGCACACGGTCAGGGGGAAGGCGTAGGCCTGCACATTGTAGAAGGCCTTGCTGAAGGGCACGAGGTCAAACTTGATCAGCACCCCCCACAGTGTGAGCGCCTGATTGGGGAGCCAGCAGAGAAAGAATGACAGAACCACAATGACAATCGATTTGGTCACTCTGGAGCGGCGATTTTGCCGGCCCTGCTCCACCTCGGGGCCTGCTGCACCTGTGATGCGGCGGCTGAGGATTAAGCGCAGCAGCAGCAGGTAGCAGACAGTGATTATGATCAGAGGAATGAGGAAGCCCAGCAGGACCTTTTGCAGCTGGTATAGACCCAAAAGCAGCTGTGGATCCCAGCTGCCTGAGTCTGGGAAACGCACCAGGCAAAGCTCCTCGTCTGACACCTGGGCGCTGGTGGAGTAGATGGCGTGAGGCAGGGTGGCCAGCAGAGAGACAGCCCAGATGCCCAGGCTCGTCCACTTGGCCCTGGTGGCCGCTGCCCGCCGGCTGTGCATCTTCAGCGCCGAGGAGATGGAGTAATAGCGCGCCATGCTCATCGCCGTGAGGAAGAACACGCTGGCGTACATGTTCATGGTGGTGACAGAGCTGATGATTTTGCACATGACGCGGCCGAACGGCCAGCGGAAGTCCAGAGCCGTGTCCACCGCCCAGAAAGGTAAGGTCAGAACAAACTGGAGGTCAGTGATGGCCAGTCCCATCACGAAGCAGTTGATGGAGGACTGCTTCTGCCTGTAGCGCGAGTGCAGCAGATACAGAGCCAGCGCGTTTCCCACCAGCCCGAGCGCGCAGACTATAGAGTAGACGCACGCGATCATCACACGCACCACCAGGCTGGAGCTGTCGCCTTGAAATTCCATGATCGATTCCCTGGTGAGGAGCTGCAGCCAGCAGTGCAGCGACAGGTTGCCGATGGAGCCCCCGCTGCAGTTTCCAGCGGCGTCCTCCTGCTGTAGTTGCTGCTCACATGGCTCAGGAGCCAGGGTCTGAACTCCAGTCTCATTCAGCTGCATCTTGCTCACACATCAGCCTGAACAGCTAAGTTGGACATCTGTGTTTCTACAGAGAGAGAGAGAGCGAGGGGAAAAAGTTTGTGCTGGTGACATTTTGAGCATCCCCGTCGTATCTGTGTCAGGTTCCAAACGACGGCGGCAGATGCAGTCCTCCCTCCACGATTATCCTCTTCTTCCCTCTCTCTCCACGACGACTCGCAGCTCTGCGCGCCACGATCGTTTATAGGTTCCACGTGAACGCGCAGAGCTCCGTCGCGCGGCCGGGGCTCCTCTCTCCGGCACCAGCAGCCAGTTTATTGGACCAGAGCGAGTCGATGGATCTGACACATCAAAGTCTCCCAGCGTGTCCGTCAGAGGTGAGGCGTGGCAGCACAACTTCCAGATAATCATGTTTGCGCTGTTGCTTTTTTTTTTCTTTTAAAAAAAAGCAGACGTGGAGCGCGGGGCGCGCGTAAAATATGCAGGTGCGTGGAGAGGATGCATGCGCCGAATTCCGACTCTACACGAACAAACAGTCCCGTTTTTGTTATGTTCCCGCTCCAGACGTGTGTGGAGAAGAATCAGGGACACAACATAAAAACAGTGAGCCTTCCTGGAGGGGGAAAAGAAAGGACAACGTCTCCGGGTGAGCGTGCTGCGCCTTGACTACAAACTTCAATGGTGTAAAGCTGCCGTGCGCACTCGAGGTGCAGTCGGTGTGCGTGCTCCCAACAAATCCCCAGGTTGCAACTTTTTATAGGGGAAAGGAAACGGGGTCAGGAGCGTCTATACAAGTTTGAAATAACCATGGAAATAAAAACCTCTGCACATAAAAATTTGTCATTGCCAATAATAATAATAATGATAATAATAATAATACGTTTCCAAATGTTTCAGTGCTTGGTGTTCTTGACTCATTTGTATTTTTAGCTTCAGGGTGAGGGGAAAACAAAATGGTCCAACAGAGACTTGAGCATCCTGTTTGAGAATATAAATATTTATAATGAGATTAAACCTCACCGGGGAATTGTTTCCTCTCCAAGTGTTCGAGTTGCGTTATGCATTCAGAGGGGTAGGTTTTGCGGAAACTGTCAGCACAAATTAGTAGAGGTAAATATATTCCAAATAAAACCACAGGGGGGATAATTAAAAACAGAGTTCTTAGCAGAAAATCACTTGTTGTGTTGTTGTAGCTCGGAATCGATTAACTTTGCATCATTCAAGCCTCAGTACCTGATTTTCTGCCCTTCCACGGTGTAATAATGTGCTCCTTTTTCACACGATGTGCTGCACAAACCACAGTTGTGTGATCGACGGTGACTTTTCTTCAGCGCTCGATGGCTGCCAGCAGGGATCAAGTGGGGGAGCGATGACATGCCATCGCCACCTGTTGTAGCTGCTGTCATTCTTTCAAACGGGAAAGCCCGAGTAAACATCAGATTAAGGGTGGACACAGTTTTCACAGGGGTGAAAATATGATATATAACAACTTCAGGGGGGACAACTACATGAAATTTCAGAGGGGGGCACCAAAAGTAGTGCTGTAACTCCGCGCACGAACACCCAGCGAAGGGAAACTACATATGCTGCTGCAAACACTGGTTAATGTTGGTGTGTGAGTGCTGACAGTGAATGTGTTACAATAAAAGCATATTTTTCCCATGACGGGGGGGTTGCGTTTCCCCTGTATCCCTTGGGATTTATGGCCATGAGTTTTTTTCAACAGCATGGACCCCGAACCACCCCCACAACAAGTTTTTCACCTCACTTCCGTTGTCTGCGAGTAATCCCTCCCCCGTAAGTTTTCAAAGCAAATTAAAAAGACAGACGGAATTAAAAAGAAAATCATCTGCAGTCTTTTAATCCCTCGCAACCCAGTTCCTGTCATCTTAACACCTCCTAAACCCCCAAATGTGCGAGCGGTGACAGAGTGCAGGGTTTAATGTTCTAAGCGTTCAAATCTGTGATGTAGCCTGGTATAAGTCTCGCACAGGCTGCTTACCAAGCACTAAATATCCCGCAAGTTTCAAACCAGTTTTCATCGACTCCAAATTATCACGCAGCTGTGAAGGACACCCTCGCACAGACACGGGATGTTGATAAAACCGTCAATAACTGCTGGAGCTGACGGAGCGTAGTCACTTAACATATCGACATCATTTCTGTCCCCTGCATGTGTGCGTCATTAAGGTTACGCATTGTGACCCCAGTTCAGATATAGTGGTGCTACAGTGGTGTTAAGAAGTTTAGACAAGTGTGAATACTGTACATGTCGGTGGAGGAGAAGCTCAGACCGTATTCACACGGCGGCCATGTTTCCTCTGATATCACACTCAGGGAGGGCAGCTCCGATGTCACAGGCTGCTGCTGTGTTCCAGGTTGCAAGTCCTTTTAAATATCAGAAATCTGACAATTCTTTATCATTTCAAGGTTTAGTGATTGTCAGGCAGCTAAACAAACAATGGAGAGTGAAAAATTTCGGAGAGACATCCGGCCATATTTCAAGGTGAAACAACATATTTGATATTAGCTTACCTTAGACAATAGCTAACGTTCACGTATTCACACACTTAGCTAGCGTTACTGTTTGATAGTACCATAGTGATGATAGGTAAGGCAAGTAAATGAATTCTAAGGTGTCAACGTACATCTTGGACACATTTATTCAAAGCTGGAGGTGAAACTGCCTGCTAGTAAGTGGTTGAATGCTAACGTTAGCCCATAGGTTATCAAATATGTTGTTTTACCTTGAAAAATGGCCCGATGTCCCTCCAGATTTTCACTACCAAGTTGCTGATCAATCGAGAGGCAGTGAAATGATGACAATTTGTCAGATTCCCTATGTTTATGCAACTTCCAAACTGGAACACGGCAGCGTAACATTACCCCACCGCTCGAGCTTCACGCCCCGAGCATGACGTTAGAAGAAAATGGCCCACGTGTAAATATATATGGTCGATTGGAGTTTCACCTCAGAGTCTCCTGTGAAATCACGGGGTCATCAGTGCAGCCAATGATGCAACAGAAACATTCTCTAGTCTGGACAGTCCATTGGGTCCTCATAACCAGCTCCGTTGCGCTTTCATTAAGGATCGGTGGCAGAGAAAGCCTGGGGCAGTAGTAATAGTGACACATATAAAGAGAAGATAAATCCCTCACATCTCAGTTGTTGCGTCACCCTTTCATTCGCTTTAAAGAAGTGAATTTGAAGTTGGGGAATGACTGCACAGCTTGTTCCAAGGTTGTTGTGGCTGTCACGATTAATGGTGATTGATTCAGTTCAGTGAGAGAGCAAACTGTTAAAAAAGGCAGTGTCTGTTCAACGCGTCGTTTTTTTTTGATTAGTAATGACACTGAAGTGACCCCTGTCTAACTGACCCATGAGGCAATGATGCATTTTTGACGCTTCATGCACCCTGCTTGACAGAATCGTTAAAAAAGGAGCGAATGATTAGCTGGATGTGTTTTGGATCTATTTGCCTTGAGTGCCGCCTGTCTCCTTGAATGAGTAAAAACAGTTTATACTATCTTGTCCCAGCGGGGCTAAAGATACTGCTAACTGAATACTGACATAAATGTGAGGGCATATAAATCTCATATTGGTGTGAATGGCTACCCATTGCCAGAGCTGGCCTCAGGCTCACAGTCACAATCACCTTGAGAGCGATTAGTATTCCAGGCTGGAAGAAAAGAACGATTTCATGTTGTCATCTGATCAGGCTAATATTTGGTGTAGGCCAAACACTGGGGGTACAATTCTGCTGTCAAACATTTATCTTTGTCCAGACACAACTGCAAATCAATCCAGAGTTTTTTTTAGGACAATTTCAATTCATTCTTTTTTTTTCTCTAATCTCTGAGCCATAAGTAAACTACTCTGTCTCTGTCTGATTAATTGGTTGTTGGGTTCACACAAGTCCACCTCACAGCCCCAGTCACCAAGATAAAAGGCTGGCGGTTAACATTTCTGCGAACCATTGATATGTTCACATTCGTACACGTCTTAGGCTACGTACCACATCGACATTACTACAATTCTTGTCATGTCACATTTACATTACATGTTTATGACCTGACTTTGATGTGAGACTTTTATAAGACTGTGTTTAAACATGTGTGAAGTGTGAAACCACTGGATATTTTTAAGAGGACCTCGGGACAATTACATGATGTTTAAGCCAAAAAGGTGATCTTTTCCTCAACATAACCAAGTGCTTTTTGTGTCTGACATATCTTGTGCCTTTCCACATATCCATGGTTTGCAGAAAATTATATTGCCAACAACTATTGTATTCTGCCGATTGGGTTGCATCTTATCATAATTAAGTACCAGAACGACCTTTAAGTCTTGTCTTTACACTCCTTGTTTATTACTGCTGCTGTTTAATTTCTGTTAATAGATTGCTTTGATATTTGTACTATCAGCCTTTGTAAACACTGAGGTAAATTGTGTCTGCTACAGTTATTTATGGAGAATTTTTTAGGTTGGTGTTTAGTGCTGAGCGGAGCCACCAGCTTTATGGTGACACACTGCCTCGTTAATGTGTGTGCGCTGTGTGTCGACTCACTCTCACCTTTATCTCGCTGCATCTTTGCTGACTGGATTGATGGATGGTCTGTTTTGTTTCTAATTATTCATTATCTCCCTGGCAAGCTCAATTCCACAATCTGGGTGTGAAGAGATAATCTTAAAGTGGGCGACATTTCTCTGGGACGTCGTGATAAACTAATAACTTCCGTACTTATTTGAAGAATCTGAATATCACAACTATATAACATGTCGGTGCAAACAGGAACCAAAATGTGTCCCTGAGACCATCAATATATTTATAACTCTTCGTTAGCTATAAATATTCTCTTTTGTTTAGTAAACTCGTTATTTCTAAGAGTGTACCAGCTCTACATCACGTCTAAATTGCTGATTTAGGTGACTGGATCCCAAGGTGATTTAAAATGCTTCCTGTTCAGAGCGAGGCGTCTGCTCTGCTAACTTTTCACAGTACTCAGCCTGCCTCCAGCTCTGACATAGTGATTAGAGGCAGAAGTAATCGTAGTGACATCCAGACATCTTCAGACCCTCGATGTCTTCAGAGTATATTTAGATTTCTCCATCTAATATTTACAGCTGCATTTTTTTGCAGTCCATGCTTTGGTGAAAAAAAAAATGCTGTCAAGGTAATTTTAGCTTTTTCAACAAAACCTGCAGCTGCAGCAGCCCTCCGCGGAGACACACATCAGAAATGTCCCAGTGCTGATTATATTTTTTGAACAACTGTGCCGATAATCACTTGTATTTGGTCCATCCTTGGGAGCATTCATTTGTCAAGTTAAAACTGAAAGCCTCTCTGACCAAGGCTGGTCTGTTTACACGGCTTTCAAATAAGTGGAAATTTCAACAGCCCGAAAAAAGAGACACAGGTTCTGTATGTTGTGCTGTTTGCAGTATATAGTCTTGGTTTTATTCCTATAAAATGCTCAATGCAGAACCCTTTTTGCAGGCTATTTTCTTTCAACCAGGACTTGCAATGTTAACAATTAAAGTAAGGCATACATTAATGTATACATAAATTACCCCCCACACATTAATAAATGACTTATTAAGAACCCTATCCCACAATTTGTGGTTGTGTATCGGTCAACAACTTGTCTGTTTGCAGTAGTTTTCCACACAGTGTGGGGTGCAAGGTAATTAAGCTGCATACAACACCAATGCGACTAGTCCATAAGAATCATAGTTCGGCATCAGTGTAGATCTTTACAGGCAAAAACCTGGTTTATGCATGAAGACTATCAAAGAAGCCATATGTATTAGTCAGTAAATACAATATAGCAACGTATAGTATTGATGTCTGATGGCAATTCATGATGATGGCAAATCTCCACGACTGTTAAATTTAATGCCGAATACATTAACACTGTATGTCTCAGTTGGCTGATCTGTATCTGTGTTTAGAAACTGCATAACGAGCCTTTAATCCCGCCATTTAATTCATACTTTAAATTTGATTTTCCAGTTTACACAACTAATTAATTCCAAATCATCACGTGCAAGGATAGTAAACTAATGGCAACCAGTGCGTTAGGACTAATTAATTCGTGTGGAGGGCCGCACACATGTCTGATTAAGTCGTTATATTAATGCTGATGTTTGGATGGCTGAAAGGATAGTAAAGATGGACAGAAATGTCTCCGGGGGAGCAGTTATGCCCTTCATTAAGTATGACTGCAAAGGTTAATCTGATTCGTTGACAAATTGTTTCAGCAGAAAGCAAGAACAAAATACATTTTACTGTCGTTCATTTTCCTAAATGGTTTAATGAAATTAATTAATTCCATACATAGATTAATGTGATTGATTTAATGTTTTTTGAGAGAGATAACTGTGCATAGAAAAATATTCTTATATTTGATATATTTCTGAATCTCTGCTAGCCTGCATGACACATTTTTCAAATTAGTGCTGCATCAAAACATATCACATCATGCCTAAAAAACAAGAAAAAGAAGTAATAATCCCCCTCGCACTTCTCTGAGGTGTGAAATATTGATTCAACTCTGCGCTTTCAAGTTGAGTACATGGATAGTTGTTTTAGTTCCCTCTTTATTCCTCTGAAATTGGAAAAAAACAATTCTGTTAATAAGAAAGTTTGGAGGCGCTTGAAAATCTTCAACAGAGCAAGTTTATTCAGGCCACCGTCACACCTTGGGAAAAAAGGAGACCATCTTGTAGATTAAAAAAGAAGAGGAATCTTTTTGAAAGACACTCTGTCCTGCCATCATTCCTTCGTTGCGAACTAAAGTCAGCGGGTGCCAATCTATGAAAAGAGGCTTTCCGGCTCCACAGGGATTTGGTCAATCAATGCGATGGGTTATGTTAGTGATTTAAACCACTAGTGGTCAAGAGACTTTCACCTTGATTAGAGGAAATAACTTAAGACAGAATCAAATGAAAGAGGAGAAGGGGGCAGATGGAGGTCAGAGATAGAGAGACAAAGATTCAACCAGGTCACACATCACCAGTTCACACTGACACAGAACACATTATTTGTTTGGATTCATGTAAAATGTGTTTAATCAATTAAGGTATTGTTTACTCCAAAGACACAGCCCCAGCCTCAGCATAAAGCTGATAGCTGATACTTATTAGTATGCAAATGAAATAACCTGAAACATGTCCTCAGCTAGGTGAACTATAAATTGAAAAGCGACAATTAATGGCTTTTGCAGTGGTTCAAGGAATACTAAACCTCTGGCCACATAGAATGATCTTTAATTAATAACATTCATAAGTCAAATGAATATGAGAATCCAACCTCCAGTAAAATGTCATGTTGGAGGAATCTGCGTTATCGTCCAGCAAAAGACAACGTTAAAGGTGAAAACTATGCAGGATTTGTTGGTTGCTGTTTGCAACATTCCGTTCAAGGCTAGCACTCTGAACACTAAGAAAATACTAAGAAAATAATTAGATACAGGCAGAGGACAGAGGTATCGGCACATACAGGAATACAGGACATGTGAAGACACTGCAACAACTCGAGCAAAGTGCCAGCCAATTGCAGCAATTTGGGTAGCTCCTGACATCCTGACTGTGACTGACATCCGGCTACGGGCTCGTTGTGTCAGCTCTATAAAGGCCTCTCCTCAGGGACGGAGAAAAGGACAGCTGGAAAGAGGATTGCCGTATTGATGCAAAATACATCCGTCACATGTCGAGTGAAAGAAAGAGAAAAGCGAAAGTATTGTGGGCGTCGTAAAATGTTCTTTTGTTAAAATCCCCTTCATATCAAATCGTGATACATTATGAAACACAGATCTATTTTTTAAAAGCCTCTCCATTGTTTTACGATATTGAAAACTGCTGAATTTTTCAAACGTTATGCCTCCATATAAGCAATCATTTTATCAATGTTACTGCAATAAAAAAAATTTCCACTTTAAGGATGGACTTTAAATTGGAACTACAGTGTTGGCTTATTCGTACTGTATATTCTGTTCAGCCAGAAAAAATAAAACGGTTTCTACAGTGGATGATTCCATCACTGAATTGAGTCTCTAGTCCTGCCTTGAAGTTCAGTCAAGCTGACCACAGGAAATGTCAGCAAGTCAAACCTGGATGAAATTCTGGTCCAAGTGGCAGCGAGGATAAGAGAGCTTTTATCCCGTCACTGTGTGGTCTGCGCTGACAAGCCGGACACGGTGAGAGCTGTGGACACAAGCTACAGCCCGACTTCTATGAGTAAATACATGAACATGTCGATCATTGGGTAAGAAGTCTGAGGCACGCGATAAGAGGTCATCCGGCCCACCTTTGGCCCGGTTTTTCTGTCTCCCTCTCTGCAAACCATGTCTCCACTGACATGCTGTTCTCGTCCTTGGAGAGATGTACATCGTAAAGAAAAATTAATGCACAGTGTTTTGATCCCTCTGATCTCGCTTTGACAGCTTTTTATTTGAGGCAGTGAATAAATCTTAACACATTTTTGATTGATTTGATTTCACAAATTATTCATTCGGATCAGAACTATACACATCATCACAGCTCTATTTACCCAGCTTTTGACAGTCTCAAACACACTAATTTACACTGGCATTTTATCAAAGCCAGCAGGCAAAAAAAACAAACAAACAGTTTATTTTGACAGGCAATGTCAGCATAAGATTCACGTCCATATCCTGATGTATAAAACAGTAGCACAAATAAGGACAAAGGCATCCATACATAATAACACACAGGAATGCAAAACAGGAATGATTAAAACCTTAATTTCCCCGTCTGTGTAAACAGCAGCCCCAGATAATTCCCTGCTCTACCATTACGAAGAGAACGCTGTGGGGAGTTCATGTTGAGATCATCTATGCGTTTCTTTTACATGTCATCAGCATGCGGTCGCAGCCTGGCTGATCGCTGGGGATCCAAGGTCAAAGTGGCTATGTGACCGGTAATTGGGTCGACGTGGTAGTGACCCATTCTTTCTTCCCGGCTTCCGTTTCGCGACAGTGGCTCCGAATCAGGCCCGTCTCCGTTCACTAACAGCTTTCCCATCAGGGAGGTAACGTCGTCCAGTTCCTGGTCTCCGGGGAAATGCCGGTGCAGAGGCTCGGATTCGTCCTCGGGGGAGAAAGGCGGCTCAGTGACGTGCAGCACACGGGAAGCCTGAAGGTTCTGCAGGGACCTTGACTGGACTGTGTGAGAACAACAGGCAGAGGAGAAGATATGCGAGTTGAAGCATCTGTGGACAAACAGCTCAGCTTATTATTATCCAATAACCCTTTATTTTAAGTCCCCCTATTTAACAGTCATAAACAGTAAATGGAGATTGAATTCATAGTTGAAAAGACACTAGTATGTAGCTGTAAGCAGATATAAGATCCTTTTTAAGTATGAACCATATGGATTGTTTTTTCAGCCAAGATAAATACCATCCTCTCAGTACCGAAGATAATTCCGTAACGTGATATCACATTTTTGTATTTACTTTTTGTATGATGTAAGAAGTTCATAGCCTGCAGTTTACACACACCTCAGGGTAAGAAAAGGCTAACATGTAGTGAACATTTTAACCCCCCTCTGAAATCTTGCAGAACATGTATTGCAAATTGACTCTGCCCAGGTGCAGCAGTTTGATTTCGGGAGCATGCTGCGCTTGCTCTCCTTCTTCTTCTTGGTTTTTACTGGGGGATCACAAACAAACTTTAAAGGTGCATACCGTCAGTGTCTATGGTGTCAAAGTATGGTAAACTGAGCTTGTTAACTCAGTAGCAGCAACATGGCTTTGTATTAACAGTACATTTTTTTTTAATAGATGAATAGATTAATAATGGATAATATACTTTTCCCATTATCAGCTTGATAATCCAATCATAATAATAATAGTAATAATAATGCAATTTATTTAGCGCCGTCTTTCAAACCACTTGAGGACACCGTACAAGAGCAAGTGAAAATGTTTCACCAGGATATACGTGTTACATACCCAATAGTTACAAGTTGAGGGGCACTAGGAGTGTCAGGATGAAAAGTAAAAATCGATCAAAATAAGCTTTTAAGTTCAGCTATTAGTTGCGTGCAGTTGCACTTCCCGGCAGTTATTCTTTGTGCACGAAGAAAAAAAACTGACTGGTAGGAAGGTTATGCTGACATTGCCGGATATGTTTCACAGATCTATTATTGATTCGCTTGGTGGTTTATTCAGGGCAAGTTTGAGAATATGAACTTTTGTAACAAAACAAATATACCGTTTGTTGTGTATTGTTCGGTCTTCGAAGTGTGGTGTTTGTTTGTTGAACTCTGGGATCTTTATTTTTTTGTGAATATTATTTGAACTTGCCTATTTATAACCTGCAAAAGGTGCCCAGGATATAAAGTCAAACAACTCATGCAACTGTTTGTAAAATCATTTTTTTTAGACATGAATTTGAAAAATTCAGATGACAGCTGTTAGGGCGTAAAATTAATAACCTGTTGATCTTTACAATCCAGATGTGATGGTGACGATGGCATAGCTGAATCAAATTGTAACTCTAAAGTCCATAAGTGAAATTTAAACACTGCTTACGACACCATGATGGTATGTTATAAACCATTTATGAATGCTTGTGCACCGCTTGAAATTGCTAATTAGTGGGACATAAATTGAAGTGTTACTGTGTTGTAGCAAATGTGCGTGTCAGTGTGCTCCCCTGCACACACACACACACACACACACACACACACACACACACCTTTGTGTGTGACAAGTACATCAAACTCAAGCGTAAAGACATTTAAGACTCTAAACCTGTAAAAACTTGTGACATGGCCTGCAGCACTCAGGGAAAGTGCAGCATCGATTGCTTTTTCGAGGCTGTCAACCAGCTTATGGTAACAAATTATACCTCGGCGCGGTAGAAATCCCGATCTCGCCTCCGAATTAGAAAATTGACATTTTGGGAGTTTGTGCCAATAAATCTCAAAAATGAAGTGATAATTAATGGTCATTCATTAGAGGCTGTGGACAGAGCAGTGGCTTCGTGGCTGTAATGATAACACCTGGCCTCGGCTCTCTGTGCATTAGCTGTAATCATTCAGTTTTAAGCTGACAGCAAATCCTCAGACAGGCGGAGCCGGCTGTGAGGCTCCGCAGGTGAGACCCTTTCAAGTGGTGAGTGAGACTGCAGTTCTAACAAGCTCCTCAGCTGTGACAGAGAGGTGCTGGATTAGTCGGCGGGCGGGCACACAAAGCTATTTGGAGTTGGAGGTTACTCACTTCTGACTGGACTGAAGTCTCCTTGGCTGACCTTGGTGTCAGAGAAGGGCTTGAGGCTGGGGAACAGGATTAGGGAGAAGGACAGCAGGAGCACCTGAGGGACGGAGAACAACAGAGATGGATAAAGGATGGAAAATATGTCCTTCTCACAAAGAACGTTGCTGCTTGAATATCTGCGTGATCGTCCTTGTTTGGCTTTTGAATGTCCAGTAATGTGGACAGTCGCTCTTTCAGGTTGCAATGTTTAGAAGAATGGTTTTCTTGCTTCTTGTGATGCAAAGTACTTGGATGTGAGACTATTTATAGACACTCATGTTGCCTCAGGTCTTGTATTTTATCCTATTGGCGGGATCAAAGGCAACAACTTGCTGCTGTTCAAACAGTGCGTGTCTCTCGGCGGGGACGGTGTCATTTTGTGCTGTTTTGTCCATTTACATATCTAGTTTGACCTTTGTCAGTGGCTCGCTCGTTGCTGTTTGGCTCGCTATGAAGGCAAATGTTTTTTAACGATGAGTCATACAGAGTTTGTGGGCAGTTTGTTTATCAGCCTGGCACACACACACACACACACACACACAGAGGGCGTCCATACCAGCACACATGTCCCTGTCTGGGCCGGCTTTTTCGATGTATTCATGACGAGAGCCTGCAGCCTGCGCAACTGTTCCATTAGTGACCTGCAGGGAGGATGGGGCACAAGTGGAATAGAGGGAAAAAGAGAAAGGAAAAAAAATGGGAATGAAAACGTGAGACAAGATAATTGGATTAACAAGGGTTTGCGGCAACACGAGGGCGAGGAACGGAATTTATTGAGTGGAGGAAATGTCAGCTGTCAGATTACAGAGAAAGGAACAGTTGAATATGGAAAAAAAGGAAAAGGAAAGAGGCCTCTCACATGTTGCATTTCTCCAGCTGCGACACTTTCCTCTGCAGCTCCTGGTTGTGTGCATTGCAGGCAGCCATCCTAGAGGAGATGATACAATACACAATTATATCACACATTATAAAAACTACTTTTTGTTAAAGCTCCAGTAAGGCAATACATATTTCCAGGGGTAAAATAACTAAACCTGGAAGACCAAGGGGCCGCCTGCAGCGAACGCACAGCGGGGAAAGAAAATCATGAAATTCTAAGTTTGCTTTGGGAACGGTCAACATTTCAGATTCGTCGTTGAGATGCAAAAACATGCAAAACAATCAGGAGGAAGTTCAAACAGTGGCCGACATTTATTCTGCCGGCTGGCTTGCGACTTGACAAGAGGCCAGAATCAACTACAGTCACATGGCACAGCTGGCTAATCAGAACCCTATATGATGTTATAATGTACTGAAATAAACTGAGCGTGGACTGCCTGGAGGGCACGGCAGGAAAAAAAAAAAAAAAAAAATCAAGAAATTCTCAGTTTGCTTTGGAACATGGTCAGCATAGCGAATGTGGTGTTAGGATGCAAAGCCATGGAAAACAATCAGAATTTTCTCTGCATATTTACCTGCTCTCCAGCCCATCAATATACTCCTTCTTCTTCTTCCTGCTCTCCTGGGCGGACTGTTTATTGCGAATCTTTCTGCGTATTTTCTTCAGGATCCTCTCCTCATACTGATTGACAGAGGAAGGAACATTTTCATTTTCAGCTTCCGTGGGATAAACTCCGGGAGCTGGTGGTTGTTTTCATTATTTGAGTATTGATAGGCATTTACCTTTGTGAGAGGCAGCTGGCTCGGCAGAGTCACCCCCTCCTTTGCCAGAAGCTTCTTCTCATCTTCATTGAGAATCAACTCTTGGATGGACTGTTGGGATGGGTGCTGCGGCTGGTGGTGAGATGTGAATACTAATATTTAAAACATAGTCAGTGCTGTTTGATTCAATTTTCTCTCTGCCCCAGCTCCTCTCCCCCCTCGGCCTCCTCCTCCACCACCCTTCTCTCTCCCCAGAGCCTTACAAGAAGTAGTTAAATGAATGCAGAATATCTGGCCACCTTCATCACTCTCATTTCATGGCTATCTCAAAGCAATTATGGTGTGACAACCTAAGTTGCATTCTGTGACTCTCCCCTTCATCTTATTATGAAGCCGGCCTGGGAAGATGTGATCAATGCCCAGAGTGAGCTGGAACCCACACCACTTCACACCCTCGAGAGGCACAAACAAATTAGTCTTGTTGTCATCATCTGTATTCACGTGATCTGTGCTCCACTTGAGGAAAAGTTTCTTAGGTAATTAAAGGATTATGACAAATATCATTTAAATGTTTACATGTATTTTCATTTTATGCTCCTTTTCAGGTTCGTACTTTTGTGTTCACACACTTGAATGTTCAAAAAATACATTATTTTCTCACACTGTCCATCGCTGCACCACCTCTATTCACCTTCTGTCTGAACGCTCCGTGATGGTGCCTGTCTCTTTAAGGCCCGCCTCCTGAAAAGCCTGGTCTGCTCTGATTGGCCTGCTCCCACAGGCCTTAGCAAACACAGACACCACCCGTTTTGTTTCTGCATTAGCTGTGCCGGTGTGACCAGGGCCGTGCTGAGGGCGGTGACTGTACAGCTGTGAGATCACAACTTTACAGAAGTCCTGACGGCTCGTTTGAAGGCAGTTCAAGGCAGTTTCTTAATATGAGCCGTGTGCATTCATCTTCGGATTAAGCATCTTGAAACTTTCAGAGTATTTATTAAAGAACCCAGACCTGCTTTATAATCAAGAAAACATGGAAATCTCACTTTCTACAATATGGGACTGTCTTGCACTGCAGCCTTCTGGGTTTGAACCTGCCGGCTGTGTTTCTGTGTGGACTCTGCTTCATCTCCCAGTACCTGGTTCTGTGTGGGTGCTTCAGTTCCCTCACACAGTCTAATACCATACAGGTGAGATTATTGCCCATGGGTGTAAATATGACAGCGCCTCTTGCTCAGTGATGGTGAGAGGGATGGTGCCGCATAAAACTTTCTCTGCACAAAATTCTACCTAAAATATGGCAAACTTTGCCCAATTTAAGGCTATCATATCTCCAAAATCGTAAAAGGTACGAACAGATTATAGGATGGTTCAATGTTTCTTTTCGTTTCCTTCTCTCTGTGTCAATATTAAAAAACTGAGCACTGCTGGGAAGGTTTGCTGATCTTGCAGCAAACCTGCCCATGAACAAATGTTTAAAGATAGAAAGTTCATTTGCAATTCTCCAGGCCTCACCTCTCTCAGTGAATGCATGATTTCAGCGATTGTAGTCAACCACTTGTTTTCACACTCACACTGACTCACACAAAAGATGAAACAGCATGAGTCGAGCAGTCAAAGAAAGACGCGCACTAGCGCTCTCCCCCCCAACCACGACTCTACCATCCCCGCAGACTGTCAAACTCCCAGCCCAACCAGGAAACACTCACAGCTTCGGCTGTGCCAGACAGCAGCAGGTCCTTGACAGTTAGAGGGAATCCAGAGGACAGCTGGGGTCTGTGTACATCGGAGGGATATTCTGTAATTCTCGTCCGGCCCATTGGGAAGGCGGGCTCCCAGGCATCTGCTCCCGCATCACACACAAGAACACACAAAAGCCCATATAAACAAAGATGAATAAGACATGCTAGTGTCATTATATGAATTATGGTCTAATCATTCTCTACTGGAAACATTTACTATGGTGTAATAAGAATAAAATGATGATGTTTGCCCCAAATTCATCTGTGCTCAAATTTGACTATTTTCTCAGTATTCATTCATTCAATATGGATATCTTTGGGTTTTGGACTATTTGACCACATCAATAAATTAAAGGAACTTGTGACAAGCATTTTACATTTATAGACCAAACAATACATTTGTTCAACAAGAATATAGCCTGTGAAAGGATCAATTTTCATGTGGCTGGACTTACTTAGGTCAACGGAGATGTTGCCTTCCAGGGCTGCCTTAGTTTGTGGCCTTGTGGGAAAGTACTGAGCGTCCCCATGGGGGCTCTCAGGACGCTGAGGGCTGTCCATCTGGTCTGACGGAGGGTCCTCACTGATCCCACTGTCACTGGGAGAGGGGGACCAGAGAGGCGAGCCTGACACGGAATCATTTCCAGTCAGGAGGGCCTTGAGGAAGTCATCATCTCCCTGTTCGGCCGGCTGCAACATCTACCGGGTGAAAACACTATTATTAGTCTGTGCCTGCGTGAATTGACAACACAGCGCAAGATGGGATGGAACAATCTCTTTTAAAAACCGTCAAGAAGCCACAGAGTATGTCAAGGAATTACAGAGTTGACGCGAAGTAAACAGCTATTTGTAACATGTATGAATGGCAGTCGAGATCCCACAGTCTCACGCACATTCGGGTCCTGGATTGGCCAGATGTTATGGTTGCCATGGCGCCCTGATTCCTCATGACGGAGAATGCCTTCATTTTGATCGAACAGCCAGTCGAGCAGCTCGACGCCATCACATCCCTGAAATGAGATCATGACATTTAATGTCACACAGTACTGTGTCTTTCATGCCTTTAGAAGCAGGGATATCAAGACACAAAGCTGTCATATACTTCCACAGCTGGGGACGTTTTTTCTCTGCCACGATCCTTCTGAACACACTGTACTTTACAATATCTTTCCCCAATCCGCCGAGATATCTGTCATTCTCTGCGACTGGCTCTTTCAGTGTTGCTTTAACAAGTCATTTCTCTATAGATTTCGGTAGATTTAAGTTTTTAGTGTTGGGTTATAATTCGCTCTCACGCCTGAACTTTGCTCTGCTGACTCGCCCCAATAACCCATAAATGCCAAACTCCAATCCAATAAAAAGTAGAATATTTTATTTACCTGATCTTGGTAGTGCTCCATAGTTGCCTTGCTTAGGGGAAACACCAAAGAGGTCCCCCAAGACAGTAGAGATCAAGCCAAAATATCCTATTCCTTTCTGGTGGAGGAGCTTTGTCTCCGTTCCTAAAGAGTCTCCGCTGTATCTCTCAGCTCTTCCTCTCGGGTCCAAAGTTTAAACTCCAACTCAACACACCCAGTCAACTAGCTGGCTTTGTTCGCATTGGCTACGGGGAGATATAATCTGATTGGTGGCCAAGAGTACACAATAAGGAACTTGACAAGTTGGTCAATACGGAGACGGAGGACATGAAGTCTCCACTAAGATGTAAAACAACAGAGCGGGCAAAGTCTGTTGTTTCATTTCCCTTCAGTTTTTTTTTTTTGATAGTTTATTGACACAAGGGCAGCTCTGACCTTTGGCATATATTCACAACACAATGGACATGCAGTGGTTGTAGAAAACAAAAGTCATCAACACTGCTTTGAAAAATGCTCGTAGAGCACGAGAGCACTTCAGACAATGTGTAACAGTCCTCTTAGGTAATGTAATTACGTGTTTCAAATCATATTGGTGAAGTAAATAATACTCTTTCATACACATGGTTTGCATTTTGATGTGTCATGGCACTTCTTGAAGAAGTGGGGATGTTGAGGGGAATAATTTGTTTTAAAAAATAAAAAGCAGCCTGAGGCCATTCAAAAGCAGCATTAATCAGCCTTTACAAACATGAATGTACTGCAAAGTAGCGGATAAAAACCTAATTACATAAAAACAATTAGCACCCTCTCCTAATCATAATCTATGTGAATTGTCTGGGGGCCTAATTATTTCTTTCACTTAAGCTTTGAGAGCCAGAGTGTACCTCTGCTAGACAAAGAATAAAATGAATTCCTCGCGGAGGAAACCTGAGAGCACGGAAATACCCTTATTTTATTAAAAATTTAGCTTTAGATTGAATTTTCATGTGAAACTGAAGACAAAACACACAAAATAGAAGAAGCGCACGTAGAAAAAAGGGGAGCAGTGTTCTGAGGATTTGAGCTTGTTGATTTTTTATCTGTCATCCGAGAGCACGAATCAATACGCAGCTGTAGAGACAACAAAACTTTCTTCATCAAAAGTCAGTATAGTAAAGTTTCAGCCTGATATAAAACTTGAAAGCAGCCATATAGATCGGTGAGAGCATCTTAGTACAGACCGTATTTACGTTTCTTGTGAGGCGGTGATCTATATTGGACGTAGCAATTATTCCAGCAACAAGGGAGGAAGTCAGGTGAAGTAGTATAAAAAAAGTGTGCATACGGAGGAGGACAGTGGTCATTGTTTGTGTCTAGTTTAAACCAAAAAGTCAACTTTAAATTACTAATAGTAGTTAAGTTACATCACATATCGTGACTTGAGTTACATTATGTAGGTAACGTTCTGTATGTGTGGGACCAAAGTTAAACAAGTGTTGCAGTTATTTTCTCCCAAACCACAATGTTTTCCTGAACCCAACCAAGTAGTGTTCTTTCTTCTTCTTGGAATAGTTTGACATAAAGAATTTAAAATAATATAAAAAAAATATATGCCAACTTGGTTTCTTGCAGGGAGTTAGATGGTGAGACTGATACCACTCTCGTGATGGTTCTATAGATATGATGCTACAGCCAGAAGCTGGTTAGCAATGGGAAACAGCTAGTTATAGGTTCTCTCTGAAGATCAGGCTAGCACCTCCCAAAAGGAAATTATGTTATTTTATACATTTTTACATTTTACATGGATTACACAAAAAAGGTATAATGCATTTATACGTGAGCTTAAGAGGTGTGGGAAGATGAACTTCGTTTAAATTTTGGACTGTGCCAAGCTAACTGTTTCCCTCCAGTCCTTCCGCCAATAGAAAAGCTAACCAGCTGCTCACTCCTGCAACATGTTTGACTTTGTCCTTACCTGATTTGTTGGTGACATTGGTGTTCGCCACCTCGCCAACAGTTAGGTACAGCAACAAGCCTTGTCATCATTTAAGCTAACTTTCTGTGATAATGTGGTAATCGCCTGACATAGCAGCAAACAGGTGGAGACAGGACTGCCTGTTTATGGAGTTCGCTGTCCTGATTGGATAAAGTGGGCAGGGGTACCAGAAAATGTGTTTTCTCATGTACTGCATGTTCGATCAAACATTGGTCACTGAGCAAACACCCTTTAACAGTGAATACTGCTGGAATACAGAGCTATTTAATGCTCATTCGAATAAAAAAATATATAACTGACAGCAGCTTTAACACTGTACATTTGTTAAGTCTAGTTAAGATTATGATTACGTTTGCTAATGATTGTTTCAGACAGCAGTTCGTGGTTGCATGTTGTTGCATGCTGTCCAAATATCTGGACAAATTGTACTTTGATGCTTTGGCAATACTGTCCTTGAAATTTAAAACTGAAAGTTAGTTTTTAAATTGAACTGATGTGAAAGAAAATGCGACTCTACAAACAGGCAACCACTCACCACCATCCAGAATGATCATTAGCAAATGTAACCGAGTGAACGTACTGTGTCAAATCGCCAGTTCTACTTCACTTCTTCTCAAAGTGTCGCAATACATGGTTGTCCAAGAAAAGAGCAAGTCCAGGGACGTGCTCGCGTGATGGTAATGACAACTATACAGACATGAGAGTTGTATCAATCTTTCTTCTTGGGAAGAAAGTGACAAAGCATATTTTTCCCCCGAAATGTTAAACTATACCTTCAAAATCCCTCCACCAGCATAACTGCCAGAAAAGAAAGTCTTGCAAGAAATTCTCTGATAGTTGAAGTTTTAGTGTAGAAATTGAAATTTCATGATATTGCCCGCAAGGCACGAACCACCGCTTCTTTTCGTTCCACCAGATTCTTCTCACCCTCACATCCTCTCTGAGCTCACTAACACGTAGACAGGTGGAATGAGGTCACTGCCAGTAAACACGGTTTTTCATCAGACTTATTCACTTCATGTATTGCAGTTGGACATGGCAATACGTTTATTTGACTTGGCAGCAAAGGATTGTCGGTAAGGCTCCCTGCTGCAGCAGTACAGCATGACAAAACCGAGTAGACAACGCGTCATAAATAAACTGGAAGGAGAGCGAACACAGTAGTCACGTATTTAACTGAACGATCCAAACTCAGCAGCGGGGATAAAACCTTGCGGTCAGACGAGACGGAGGCTGTGGTGGAGCAGCAGCAGAGCAGCGATACGAGGGCCTTTAAAGTTTACAGACGACCACATCAGTACACCGAGATTTGAGGGGTATGATAAGCTCGCTGTCAGCTGACACAGAACACAGTGTCTTGCCGGGACTCGTCTGATGGGTGTTCATAAAAGAAGCATTATGTAATCATTATGACTTCATTATCTGATGGAGGAGGGTTCCAAAGGGCAAAAAGCTCTGTGAGCGCTGCACAAGTTGTTTTTGAAATCTTAAGCTCTGAGGACAGAAAGCTCTCCGAGAAGAAATGTCCAACACAAACACTGAGTGGGTGTGCAGTAATAAACTGTAAAGGTCAAGTTTCATGGCCCCAGCCTCATGTCGGTTATCAGCAGCATCGTCAGGAAGAGACGGATGTGTTTTGTGTGCCACCAGTGTGTCTAGTTATTCTTTGCTTATCTCACACTTGGTGTCTTCACTCGAGGAATTGACTCATGCCGTGATAGATTTGCTACTCAAAAGGATTTCCTACATTTATTTTAATTCTGCCTATTCGTTAACTAACAAAAGATTAGTTGTTGGAGCATTGCAACTTTAAAATACAACAGTAATTGCTCAACAGAATGGACAAAGACAAATAGGATGTATACTATAATGTTGAGGTAAATTAAGTTCTTTTGCTGTGTTAGCAACGTGGCTCCATTAATGGAAACGGCAATGTCAGTTGTTTAGTCCAACACTGCTTTGGTCCTCACAGACATTCATGTTAATTTAGCAAACAAAATTAGCATGCTAGCACAATAAACTAAGATGGGGAACATGCTAAGCAATACATATTATCATATTTTTAGCACTGTCATTGTGAGGATTTATGTTAGCAGACTCCATTTGTAGAGAGGCACTGAGACGAGACGCTCAAGAACGTCTCATCCTTTGTACTGTTGTGGAAAATCAGAGTCCTCCACAAAGAAATCCACAGTCCAGCAGCGTTAAGAAAAGCTCGTCCACAAATCGTCCACAGGCTTGTGTACGGGAAATGTCTCATTGTTCATGTCACATTATGATCCGATCACATATGGCCAATAAAAATGTGATTGATCCACAGATTTGCAGAACATAGTTACATAGAAAAAAGTAGATGAAAAAATTCTGATCTTCCTTTTTTAATTTGTTTTGATAACCTGAAAATATAACAACGAGCTGAGAAAAATGCCAGTTCTTTGCCTGTTTTCACAGATTTAAAGAGATTAAACCTAAAATAAATCCCTATACAAACGTTTTCCATCTGATTTCGCTGGATCACCAGAATATTTTTCAGGGCTCCTGCAAAAAAAC
Source organism: Lagodon rhomboides (assembly GCA_039737535.1). Taxonomy (NCBI): domain Eukaryota; kingdom Metazoa; phylum Chordata; class Actinopteri; order Spariformes; family Sparidae; genus Lagodon; species Lagodon rhomboides. Next base: position 11,359,442 of record CM077789.1, on the reverse strand, counting down.
CAACAACAATAAAATTCCAGGTGACCCCGATTACCAGCATGAATCCGAAACACAGATTTTACGATGCTGAATGTCAGCTACCCAACAGACAGTAAATGGCAGGAGCATACTGTACCGCCGTGCACGCGCCTGCACCTATGCCCCAGGAGAAACTGCTTTCGAACTAGAAGGTCAGCAGTCTGACAGTACTGTGAAATATTAATTTGAAGGTGTCTAGAGGGATGCAGTCAGGTACTGACCTAATGTTACAGTACAACAACACCTACTTTTTTATTAATTTGCTGCATGTCACACCATTTCTATTCCGATACCGAAGGGGCGATTTCTGTTTTTTTTTTTAAGTCATGGGTCCTTGTGGAGAGTTGAGTGCTCTGCAGGAGGAACAAACAAGAGCTAAACATGCATAATGAATGGATTATATAGTGCCTGCGCCTGTTGCTGTTGATGAGTTGAGATGACATTTGACAGAGCAGTATTAATTTCCCATTTGAACGCTACTCTCCGCTTTGCTGCCTACTCCAGAAAATTTGAGGCGAGGGTCAGATGACAACGTATTCCTAATTGAAAGCTGGGGGGGGAAGGGGTATGCTAATGAGCCTCAACAACAACACCGTGCTGAGATTTACAGATGCTGAAGACCAAATGCCAATCATTACAGTAAATGCCAGTCTGACAAGAGCTGTAACATGGCAAGACCTCGCAGGTGGCCTGCATAATGTGAAATTAAAAATCCCAGGAAACACTTACGCAGCCTGAAAGAAGCTAATGAAAATCCCTATATTATAATATGTTGTATGATATGGCTATGCGACGCGACAGTTTGGCTGGCAGACGTGACATTTGGTAAAATAAATTGTGCATACATGAATATTATAATGGGTCTCATGTCATCTCCTCAGCTGCTGTGTTTAATTTTTTTTCCAGGGGGGAATTACACAAAATCTGTAGAACTAAACACACCAGACAGGCAACTTATACTTCATCTACCAAGCATACGAAGAACCACTCAGGGTGTAGCTTTGAGAGACTATTAGCATATCAGACCAGAAATGTGACAATAGGCTAATTTGCATTAACTCTCTGGAGTGAGTTAAGGTCAACATGAAGGCTTACTGAATAACTCTCTGAGCTGACATCTTATTATGTCACCAGAGTCTGAAACTAAAAAAGCTTTTTGTCATTTGGAGGCTTTGTATGCAGGGAGAGAGGAGAAAAAAGTGGAGAAGAAAGGGGACATGTTGTTATGCAGCAGAGAGAAGATGTTTTTCATGACCTTAAGTTCAGCTCTTCTTGCCAGCAGCGCCGGTTAATGGTAGTTAAGGCTTACACTTTTAAATCGTGTCCTTCGTAACAGTCTTTTGTCATAATATTCTACAATTTTGTAGACTGAATGATTTAGAGATTATTTGTGCAAAGCTCTGAGAGACGCGGTAGAACAAGTACAATGACCATTATACTAAAAAGATTGTCATTTGCAAGTCTTGGCCCATAAGAGCAATGTCAAAACATCATAAGAAACACAGGTGCCTAATCCTAACAAATTGATTGAAAAATCGGTTTAGCGAATGCTCGGCTGAAACGAGTATCCAGTACAGATAAAGTACTTTTTTATTTTTTATTTTTTATTTTTTATTTTTAAGTATGAGTCTCATCCAAGTAAAGTGTGTCAATATCTGGACTGACGTTTATTCATCAAGCTTTAAAAAAACTTATTCTGTTAATAGTACTTACTTTTGTAATCAAAGACATTGATCTTAAGCTCAATTAACGCAGTTTTCTAAATATTTTCCAACTAAATGTAGCAAATTCTGATCAACCCATCAATTCCAGGCTGAATCTGACAACCTCAGTTTAAGCCCCACACATTGTGAGTACAGATGTGGACACAGATAATTTATCTAATGGAACAGATACAGACACAAACTAGAGAGCATCTTGCAATGGGATGACATCAGCCGCCTTTCAACACGTCAACATTATGACCCATGAGTATTCTGCAATCATTAATTATGTGAGCCACATTCATCTTTGAACTTGGCTTACATTTTTATCTTATTGCTCTGACAAAATCTGTCCACAGACAGACATAATTACAACTGGAAGAACACTCAAAGCTGCTCCTATATTAGTTCCCTCCTCGTATTTGTCTCTAGGACTACAAACCTGCGGCAGGATCATACGATCAGGAGATGGGTTGGCATGCTCCTACTTCCAGCCCCCTTGGAACACTTCCATGTTCAAATTCTGCCTTCGTTTTGATCTCAACACACACCTCTGTGTGTGATAGTGTGTCACACTATCACACTGAGAAGAACCTGTCAGACATATAAATCCAATAAGGAACCCAAACTAGTTCTGTGGTCGTTACATTTACATTTTAGTGCATTCAGCAAACACTTTTGTCCAAAGTGACTTACGGTAATTCATATACACATTCATACACTGATGTTGGTGCCTTGCCATGCAAGGTGCCGACCAGCACTTCAGGAGCAGTTTTGGGGTTCAGTATCTTGCCCAAGGACACTTCGACATGCAGACCAGGGGAATCGAACCAGTGACCTTCTGATAACAAGACACTGGCTCTACCCCCTGAGCCTTGATAAACTTATCAAGAAGGCCAGCTCCATCCTGGGATGCCCTCCTGACCCAGTGCAGGTGGTGGGAGCGAGCAGGATGATGGACAAGCTGTCAAAGCTGCCGGCGCAGGAGTCCCACCCCCTGCAGGTCACTATCACTGCGCTGGGCAGCTCCTTCAGCATCAGACTGATACAACCGAAGTGTGTGAAGGAGAAGTATCGCAGGTCCTTCCCTCCTGCTGCTGTCAGACTGTACAACCAGCACCGCTCCCAGTAGACCTCACTCTGCACTCTGCACTGTACAATACCACTATACAAAACTCCTTTCTGATTTGCACTATCCCATACTTATTATTTTTTTTAAAATGTATGTATATTTTTCACTGAACACTGTTAAATTTTGTACAATATCATGTCTATATGTATATACAAGTTTATTTTATTTCTTACCTTTTTAATTGTATTGTTTATTTATTTATTTTTTTAATTTCCCTGCTGGTGGGACATTAAAGGATTACTGATTCTGATTCTGATTCTGAACAATAGGTGTCTTGTGGAACGCATTTTGCCAGGGCTGCAGCGGCCGGTGATAACAGTGTATTAGCTCATCCTTATTGATACGTGTTGGTCAGAACGATGATGAGTCCAAGCTGTAAAGCGGCAGTAGAATTCCACTGGACTATGACCAAACATGAGGAAGAAAGTGGAAGAGGCCCTTTGTGATCGACGACATGAGCAATAAAAGGTTGGTGAGCCAAGATGTAAACCACAAGGTGAGGTGGGACTTCAGCTATCAAAAAGATTTAGTCACAAAAGATAATCCTGAGTCACATGTTGGCCCAACACCAAACTGTCTTCACGGTGACACGTGTGATTCATGCACGCCAGTTAGCTCGGCATGCTTAGTTCTGTCAGAAATTCCCCTATGACACGTTCCTACCAGCGCCTCTCATGGCCGTGTTGGAAGAAAAGTTCTGGAGAGGAGGGCCTCTGCGAGCAGAATTTAGCGCCGGTCCAAACAAAAACAGAAGCAAACAATAAAGTTTGATTATTTATGATTGCTGAACTGACAGGGTTTGTCTTGTACCTTGCTTACATCTGGCAGAAAGTCCACACAACCCGTTATTTTTTTGACGTGCATTGTGCAAACACGCTCGAGGCACTGGATTCATGTCAGTGGCTAAGCACACACATCCAACACCGACATCAGCAGCACAATCATCAGCAGTCGAGAAAGTTAAAGTTGGGGCTGGTTGTGTTTGTCCCTGTGCCCCGCCGTATAGATTGACGATATCGCGAAATGTATTCCACTTTACAGTCAATCAGTAAAGTTTCGGTTCACCAGTTAGCTGCATCAGCCTCTGGGCGACAGAAATCACTCTCACTCGAGATAAAACAGCTCCAATAAGAGGCAGGGGACATCCATTCCAAACCTTCAAATTGCTTTGTTTAGAGTGTTTTGTTTTTGAAGTAGCTTATTCATTAAAATTCCGTTTTATGCATGGGATTTTAAAAAGTGTCAAATGTTTCTTTGTTATTCAGTCGGAGTGCGGCAAAGTAGCTCGAACAGACGAGCTCGCTTGGATTTCATTAGACACTTACAAAGGCAAAGAGGGCACTTTTAAGTGACGGGACCTTGAGGCTTTTTTCTATCTGCGTCTGCATTTCCACAGGGTGCTCTGGTTTCTTCCCAAAGAGATGCAGGTCAGGTCGGAGCTGACACCCAAAATTACCTGTGTGTGTGTGTGTGTGTGTGTGTGTGTGTGTGTGTGTGTGTGTGTGAGTGTGAGAGTCTGTCTGTGTGTGGTCAGTGTGTGTGCCAGTGTGAGCTGCTATAGGCCAAAGCTCCCTGTAACTCTGAATAGGTGTAACTTTTTAGAGAATGACAGGCGGATGGAGGAGTCTGACGCATCTCAACCTCCTGTGTGATAAAGGGGAGTGAATGCATCCAAGAGGGAAACTTATTACTTGTGAGGAACTACTAACTTTACGAACAGGCATTTCTCACAAACATTTTGACCCGGAGCAGGTGAAAAAGATAACATTCAGGGCTCCAGACTAACTTTTCACACTGGTTGTACTGGTACTGGTTATGTAAATGACTATAAACAGGAATAAAGGTGCAGAAAAATGATTCTCTTCATTTAAATCACATCAAGAGGAAATAACGACAACCTCCATCGTTTTAAAAGCAAAGTTACAAAGAGGTGAATATGGCAAACTTTCTGAGCCCAGTGTTACTCTACAGTCGTCTGGTTTATCAGTCAAGAGTCTGAACCGCACTGCAGTCTGGATTATCTCTAACAAACAGAGTGACAGCTGACTCACATGAACGGGTCCAACGCAGGTTTGCGTTCCACATCTCATGTGTGAAATGGCCGAATCCTAACTATTCCTGATAAACTGTGATATTCCGGTCATGGGTCTCCTCTGTCATCGTCCAGGGTCCGGCTCACTCCTTCCTGGACCGCCATGGCCTAAAGTTACCAGTGTAAACGCAGGAGCTGTTAAATTAATGATTGCTCAGTTATAATCATCTGTGCCAGGAAGCACTGTCAGTAAGCCAGCAAGCACGATAGCGAGGCTCTTAATGAAATGGCTCTTGCCAAAATGAAAGCAAGCCCTTTCAACAGAAAGCCCCTTGTTGTTGACGAGTCACACCGTCATGGTTCATGAAAAGCCTTCACAAAGAGTATTTTTCCCATCTCTCGTGAGCATTCATGCTCTGCTGGTGTTCTAAACAACCGACTTTTAATGTTTCAACACAGTGAGGCTGTTTCAAAGTTCTTTCAGCTTCTCCGGGTTCAGGCTGTTAGAGCGACTCTTGCCCAAACCATATGTATGGGATCGCTGTCGCCTAGCAACCTAAACCATGTGCAGGTATGACATCTGAATGTGTCTGAGAACCGTTTGACTCCTCTGTAACTTCAGATGCTTTCAACGGCAGCGCACGCTTCGAGAATTTGAGTGAAGATCAGGTATTCTATGGCTTCAAACATTGCGCCTTGCCCCGTGCAGACAGGAGGCTCTGCTCAAGGCTGGCCCGCAATCGTGCCGCAGGGACTCGTCCCCCGACCTGAATAGGAAGGTGTGGGGAATCAGCCACGGCAGAGATTAGTGGGTTCTGCTCCAAAGGATATCCGGTTTGCTTTGATCTCTTGTCACAGTGGGTGGCCTGTGTGCCAGCAAAATGAACCAAAGGACTTTTCATTATCTGGGTTGTTTTGATGCAATATGCAGATTGAGGCACCTTGTAATATTCAAATCTATTAGAAGTGGAAAGAAACCGTTGCTGTGCCCATGAAACACCATCCCGCGTGATCAAGTTTGCTGTACTGAGTTGTCATCAGCTGAAAGAAAAGCAGTGAGCGAAAGATGCTCAACATTTCAAGCAACAAGCTGGCCTCAAGCTTTTTTTTATGATATATATTCACCTGATGTAGCTGAATACAGCATCATCACAAACAGCCAAACAGCCACAGAAATCACTGAATCATTACCTTTGAGAAAATACATATTTTGCATAGCCCAGTCACCGGAATATAATGGTTAACAGTTAAAGTTTCTGCAAACCCAAGGACACATCCAAGGTTGACATTAGTAGCAAAAAGCTGAAAGCCTTCGGTGGTAAAAAGTGTTATTTTTTAATTGTGTAATGTTTTCTTAGTGATTTAAAAAAAAATCACATGTTGTGCGTTCTAGATACAGATTTGTCCAAATACATTCATTTATTTGACTTTTGCTATCATCAATGTTTGCATTAAAAGCTGTTTTTTTGCTCCTCAAGGCAGGGCCATAGTGATGACACGCGCTCATGGCAGGAATCAAAGAAACCACAAATACACTTTTTTTTTTTTTTTTGATGACCCAGAAATTGTATAGAAATAACGCAAGCTGAAAACATGCTGTCTGATATTGACATATGTGTGGGAGGAGTGTTTGGACACCTTTCATCAGTCTCATCATCAGTCTCCCTGAGGCCGAAGCGCAGCAGATGTTCAGTGGCCCTGAATCAGCCTCATCTCAATGCGCCCCAACTCACCTGAGCCAAACACACTTCACATCTGCCAACACTTTTTCCACACCACTACTATGTAAGTGCTCTGGTATTGTTAAGTTTCCCCACAACAGATGTGTTTAGTGATGCTCTATAAAAGTTGTGCAAAAAGCCTCATCTGCGTACGCTGTGCCAGAGCGGGCGGAGAACCAGCCGACTGAGGAGGCCAAACATCCGGAGCTATCTGAGAGGCCCTGCCTGTTTAGCTGGCAGTTTCTGTGAGAGAATCATTTCTGTCGATATGGATTTTTAACAGCAAATGCGATATTTAAGATGCTGCTTTAGGGGGTTAGTCATTATTTAGACATGGTTGTCCTTACATGACTGGCAGACATTGGAGTGGAGATCACAGTGGAACACAGCTTCCATCTAGTGGTTAGAAATTGTAAGTACAAATTCAACCCAGAGGTCACCGAGGCTTTCTTTCACAGTATGCTGAGTTGCTCTAGCGGTGGGTATGTAGAAGTGTAAAGGCTCAGATCATCAAATGATCCTCAAGGAAGCCGATTTCTTTAAACCGGTGTGACTTTGGTCCGCTGTAAAGATAAACGCTGACCAGAGTTAGAGATGTCATGTTTGAAGCGTAGTGCTACGACAGTCCAGCGACACAACTTGTTTGCATGCATGGTAACACTTTATGATCAATACTGGTACTGCTAAATGGTACATTTATAGTTAATTAGTTAACTTTACAACAAAAAATTGCTGAATAATAATAAAGCATTCCACTGTTCGTGAAAAAAACATTAACTAAAAGTTAAATCACTTTAAGTGTAGCATTTATTAACGATGGTTATAAAGTGTTAAAACATATATTTTTGTAACTATTTTCAAAAGAAATGTCAGAAATCAGTAATGGAATGTAACTGATTACATTCTCACAAATATTGAGCTCAGGTCAAATTCTAAGGTACTTTACATTTTCTGCTACTTGCACTCCATTACATTTATCGAGTAACTTCAGCAACACTGCAGACTGCATGATACACCAGAGCCAAAGAAGCACATTTTTGAATCAATATATTTTATTTGCAATCAGATTTTTAAAAAAAAAAAAAAAGAAAGAAAGAAAACCAAATGATTTTGATCATCAGAAAAAAAAACTGTAACTAACTTGCTGTAACTAAAGACATGACAAAAAACGCACATCTATCACCAGTAAAATTACTTTTGATCAAGTATTGTACACCTAATATCAGATGACTTCAACTCATGTGGGTGACCTTCACTTTTTACCAAAGCAATATTCAAACACAATATATTTACTTTTATTCAAGAAGGACTTTTGGGTATTTTCTTTACAACACAAAATATAAATAAAGATTCTGCTGCAGAATCTGGGTCATTTTGATGAGTTTATTTCACCAGCCTGAACACATCCTGTCACTAATCTGCTTCTTCTGTTTAATATTACAAGGATTCTCTTGTGTCTCTGTGGTATTTATTTTCCAGCGATAAGCCTCTGTGTGATAGGAAGGACAAATATTCTCTCTGCAAAATGGACGGGATGGGGCCAGAACATGTCTTCTGCTGATGTGATGGCATTTTGGAGATAAGTGTATTAATATTGAAACAGCAGCGGTCCACACAATCTTGAAATTGAGGTAGTTGTCGAGGCAACTCAGATCACAGCAGTGACTTAGATTAGCGAGAAAAGACGAGATGGCTCTGCGGGCTAGACCATTTCCCAATCACAGTGGGTGATCGGAATCTCTTAGAGGCCATTTTTGGATGATAAAGTTAATCTTCAATATATCAAAATTGTTTCATTATTTCCAATCGTTCCTGCTCTTCTTTTATCCCGAAACCCATGTAACGCCCAGCGTGAGACCCGGTGCAGAAGGAAATTGTCTGTTTCAGAGCCCTCAGTGGACCGAGAACAAGCTGCTCAGTGGGAGGAAGACACATCCTGGATGAGGATCTGTACAAATCCTGAGACAAATCAATAGTGCTGGAAGAGGTACTCTACTTTGGGAAGTAAAAGAGGCAATACCACATACAAATACTCTGTTCCAAGTAATAAAGTCATGCCTTGTGATTTTTTTTCACTTAAGCAAACTTAAAGCTAGGGTCTACGATGTTGTTCAGAAACACATTTTGTTATACTGGGTGAAATGGTCCTTCTGTCCTGAGAGTAGTCAATACATCATGTATTCAGAAAAAGGAGCGAAAATAATCAGACCTCTGTGGCAGCTGCATGACTGAGAAAAAGCTGACCAATCCGTGCTATTCGGCCTGAATAGCACGGATTGGTCAGATGCCTTCATGTCCCGCCCTCCTCCGCGCGTGCACACGTCCGGTTTCACTGATGCCGGAAATGTTCAGCACACTCCTCTGCAGGAATACGGAGTTCATTTGGTTACAATGGCAGAGAAAATGCAGCCACCGTTACTTCTACCAACTCACCCCGCTAAAAAGGCAAGGAAAAGAAAGCCTGAGGCAGAAAAGGGTGCAACGAAAAAGGCTCTGGATAAAGTAAGAAGTCGGACCCGAGTCAACATCGGTGCTGCGTTTGAGCGGTGGAAACAACTGCGGCATGTGAAGGGCCTGAAAAGTGATGCAGAGGTTGCTCTCTTTCTGTTGGACAGGTAATGATTTTTTTGTTATTTTCATGAAATATGTAAGGTTTGCCAACTTGTCGGCTCTCCTTCTCCCGGCTGAGTCCCACTGCCAGATGCGCGTTCAAGTTTGTGGGGGCGTGGCTTTGGACGGAGCACTGACGGGACGGGGAGGAGATGCCATCTTGTTAGCTCTCTTGCTAGCTCTCCAGGATCGTAGACCCTAGTTTTAACTTTTTTACTTAGTAACTTAGCATCAAAATTAAGCTTTAAGATACATAATGTCACATTTCTGCATTCAGATGTATAAAAAATAGTAGTAGTTGTTGTTGTTGTTTATTTGTTGACTTATGTACTTGCATTATCCCAAATGTTTCAGAGAAATCCATAATTGTATTTAAAGCGACCGTGCCCCTCATTTGGTCTGTGAACGGTTCCGCCCGAGTCACGATGATAGATTTTAATCAGCAGTGTCGGTCGTTCAACACTGAAGACCGCAACTCCCATGATGCCACGCTGCTTCACATCATATAACGTTTGTTTTGTTTAGTTTTGATTGAGAGAACACTATGGCGGCAGAAATTACATACTGTACGTCTAAAGCACTACAAGTAAAAGTTCTTCTTCTTCTTCTTCTTCTTCTTCTTCTTCTTCTTCTATGTGTACATGGGCTGTTAGGCCAATTATAAATATAGTGAAGGGGTTTGGAGGCAAATTCAACTTGAATTTTGAAATTGCTTCCTCAGCTACATCTGCTTCCTCCTCCTCCTCCTCCGGTCTGTCTTCTTCGGCATGTGATTCTGTGAGGAGGTTTATTAAAATAATGATAACAATAAGAAGAAACCTGCAAAGTACCCGGTTACTAAAGCCATCAATTAAATAATGTGGAGTACAAAGCCCATCATTGAGCAGCCGGCAGCCACAAACCAACCAGAATTCAGCATCTAATGTGGGCCGGGACAACTGGGAAACTTACGAAATGTTCAAACAGTGGAATCTGTGATGGTTAAGATGGTTCCCTGTAGAGGGAGGGATGATTATTAAGACAGCTAGTTAGAGTGGGCCCAAATACGAGAGCCAGTTCTCTCCCTCTCTCTCTCCTAACGACTGCATCCATGTTCTAATTGGAATTAGAAATGTGAGATCTGGGGTGCTCAGACGTCTGAATAGTTTGTGTTTTATTTGTGTTCATCTCTGTCGGCTGATGATTTAAGGCTCCACAGGAAGAGCATTTGCAGGACTTACAATCGACTGTGAAATTTCTCGAGGACACGTTCAAGCTCATGACGTGGAAGTGGAAGTTCATTTTCTTGATCAGAGGAAGGACATGTTGGAGTGCTCTGATCGATATCGAGGAGCTTCGTAGTACTTTCAAACCGGGGGGGGGGAGGAAAAGGTGCGGCACACTAACTCCACAGCTCAGCCCGCTCTTATCACATCTCATCAGCCTGTTAACTCAGCGGCCCATAAAACTGTCTCCAGTGTGATCCGCCATCATCACATCGCACCCTAATTTTTTCTTGAACAACACCTCACACTCGAGCGAGCATGCTTTGCAATGCATAACCGGAGTGCAGTGGTGAATTGGGCGCCGGGGGACAGCTCCGACTCTTACCGCTTATTAAACCGCAACCACACTTTCAGAAACTTCGGCGCGCCAGCCCGAGCAGAGAAGAAGCTTTCCCCTTTCAGCACATTCGTGTTTTGTCAAGTTCCCCGTTCACCCATCGACTCCGGCTTCCTAACGAGACGGCATATGGCAAGCTAAACTGTGTGTCTTCACGTTCTCTCTGCGCTGTTTGTGCTTACGCCGTGTTTGCACAATATGCAAGCGAGTTACTGGATGAACAATGTTGAATTTGGATAATTAGGATGTGTGTGTCTGCAACGCATGCATGTCTTGTAGACTGTATGTCTACGAGTGCCCACAGAATGCAAAATGACTCCCTCGGCTGCCTTTTGTCTCCCCGTGGGCCCTCCAGGCCTCCCAAGCTGAACAGATCAAGCCAGGCTGCCTCCCTCTCAGGGTCCAGGCTGGTTAACAAGCAGAAGAATGAACGCTGGCCAGTTAAATTGTATGTAACTTTTTAGTTCGCACTAATAGTGTGACCTTTATTGATTTCTTGTCTCTGCCTTCAGCTTGGCGAAACACTAATGGCACTGGTCAATAAAAAAACCATGAAGTGGAAGTTCTCAATACCCCCTCCCCCTGCGCTGACCACAACCCTAAAAATAGCCACTCAGCCTCCCTCAGAGTCCTGCGAGCCGGTGCCACGGCGGCCCAGCGCTCTTATTCAATAAGAGCCGCGCTCGCCCTGTTTGTTGCCTCGTCCGCGGACGCGAGAGGGCCAACACGCTGAGCCATCCAGCCAGACGCACCCACTCTGACCCCTGTCCCCGCCAACTCCCATTCAGGTGGCCGGCCACATCCAGCGAGTGCCCCTGCCGCTCCTGATCAATACATCTATAACACGATGGACGGAGCATAAAATAGCAGCCGCGGCTAATCGAAAAAAGCGAACAGCGGTTTCAGCAGCTGCATCTCCTTGTGTGGCACTCTGGGACCCACCGCTTCAGAGAGTTACATTCACATTTCAAAAGAACAAGTTTACAATAAAAATTTTTAAAAAAAGAAAAGAAAAAGAAAGAAAAGTGCCCCGTGTCTGTGCAGCTACCACCCACTATTTTATTGACCGGTAATGTCAATTTGTACCCCTGCCTGCTGATGTCTTTCCATCCACACTTGCGCTTATTGAGTTTTGCAGCAAGAAATATTATGAGCGGAGTTCAATAGAGCTGAAATCATTCTCAGTGAAAACAACCATCCACTCTGGATAGCTCCCTCCAAACTTCTCAACCCCTTGAACGCTGTTGGCCGGTCTGCTTCCACTGCACACCAAGGCCCCTTTTTGGATGCGAGCCATTCCTCGCCTTTTCAGGTACACTACTCAATTCGGAGCGACGGAGGCAGCTGAAGGCGATTGTCTCACACAGTGATGCAGCCAATTGTGAGTCAAAGTTCTGGGAGGGGACCCCTGTGGTGCTGCCCCTCCACGGCGAGAAGCAGCAGCGGCAGCCAGCAGCGGTATCGATTCACCTCGCAGCCTTGAGCCTGCTGTCACAGACAGTATATATCACTTTATTTAATCCACTGTTAAATAGGCTGTAATTAGAAATCTGTCCAGCAGACGTGTTTTAGTTAAAGGCTGGTTTATGGCTAAGTTGTAAGTCAAACTACACTGCCCCGCTGTGCATTAGTTTTGTCAGTGTTGTTCTGCTTTCTGTAACAGTTAAACGGGACTTTTTGTTGTTGTTGACGCCGCTATTGACAGTGTCTGCAAAGAGAAGGCAAATGATGCAAATAAACCCCCTCATGGGGGATTAGCCTGCGTGCTATTTGAAAAGTACTTACAGTAAGTCTCCTAATTGTGGTTAATGTTTGCAGGTCCCTTGACTCAATCTAATGACAGAGTGCAGATAGCAGTACCATTTACTTTTAAACTGTGCACTTGTCACTTGCAGAAGCGTTTACTGTAACATGCACAGTGGTGCAGAGGCCCGTGCCAGCTTATTGAGGTGTATATTTCACTGCTGCGAGCGTGTACAGTGTCCAAACAACGTCTGAGAGTACTTTTAACGTGTTCTGATTCTATTTAGCGTGTTTTAAGATACAATTCTGAGTGGTTCTTAAAAGATATGTTCACCCAAAACATTTCTGGAGCTTCACAGCAAAGAAACAGGGTTGCAACTTTCTCTTACTGAAGGAGACGGGGACTTTTTCAGCCACACAAAAAACAAGCAAACAAAATAAATGATTCAATAAAACGTCTCCACACAGCTTGTCTGGCATGATCCAAGTCTCCGGAAACCTGGAGAGACAAATTGATTTGAAATGACTGTATTTATAACCCTTGACGTGCGGTCGAGCTCCTGTACCGACTTTAGATGGGGTGTGCGCTAACACTTTTGACTTTTAGCTCAGCAGTGAAGAATTTGGCCTGAAAAAGGGTGTAAATAACATCTTTCCAAATCAATTTTTGGATCTCTGGACATCTGGGCTACTTTATTTTAAGTCCCCATCTACTTCAGCAGAATGCTGCAACACTGGTTTGTTGTGAAGCTCCAGAAATGTTTTGTGGACTACCAGACGTCCCCTGACTTTCCACCGGTCTGGGGCTGAGTAGATAATGACTAAAGTGTCATTTTTGGGTTTCATGTTCTTGATAGACTCATACCTGAGCATTTGTGTCATTAATCCTCTATATTTCACACACTGATAGCGGACATTTAGATTTAGAGTCGCATTTTTGACACTTACACAGCAGTTTTCATCGTTCAGATCGGTGCACTGATGAATTACTATTTTTAGATCTGCTGAACGTTTTATGTTTTGGTGCAGAAGAAGTAACTCTGCACATTTACTCGAGTACTGCACTGAAGCACAGTCTCGCTTTTAACTTTGTGGAAACTTAACACTTTTTTTTCCTCCAGCGCAGTTCAGAGGCAAATATTGCACTGCTTTACCTCATTTATCTACAAAGTTTCTGCAGTTTTCAATTAAAGTTTTATCCAACCGCTGCAGAAACTTTTGCAGATATTACCACCTACGTCAGCGTTCTACTCCACTTACATAGCGAAGAATCAGCACGACCCGTACAGCTGAAACACTGCTGTCACAGACGCACATCAGTACTTTTGGAAAGAGTGACTTGTGTCCACATTCCTGAACGTCACTCATCCACTATGAGTCAACCAACAGTTTGAATGAGAGGCTTTTTGCAGACGTTTTGACGAGTTAGAGTGGGAGACGCACAGGTGGGGATGATAAAGTTAACGATGGAACACTTAGATATAAGGGAGCCATGATTGATGTTATTTGTAACACCTGTGCTGCTCCTGATGACAGTCCAACATGTCTTCTGCTGCTTTTGCTGAACTGAATGATCTGGATTACTTCTTCCACAACTGACAGTATTTCACATACATGCTCAGTCATGCTCAGAAGCCACATTTCATTCATTTCATACGACCCCCCCCCCCAGCCTCTTGGCCTCTCCTGAGCTGCAGTACCAGTCTCCTGACACTGGGTGTCGCTCCAGAGCGTCTAATATCGCTCCTGCGCGCTTACTCTGCCGCTACTCTCTCCCCCCCTCCCCTCCACACCCACCTCTCCCTCTCCTCTCCGCTTTGTACTGTGTGTGCGTGTGTGTTGTGTGTCGGATAGAAAGTCAGCCTGGTTTCCAGCTGAGTGCTTGCTCTCTCACAGTGTGTGTGTGTGTTGTCATTATTATCCACTCTGCTCCCAGCTCAGAATGGCCAGATTCACTCAGACTGAAACAAGAAGGCAGCACCATCCACAGCAGCCCCAGCCCGCTCACTCCAGCCTGGTTTTCACCGGACCGGGGGCGCCACCGACCCAACAGCCACTACTACTTATCCCACACCAGCACCAGTACCCTCAGATCACATTTCCGAAACCCATGAACGGGTCAGAACCCATTTCAATTCATCCGGAGAGCGGCAACATGAAAGACCAAGATGCCATTAAGCTGTTTATCGGGCAGATACCGCGGAACTTGGAGGAAAAAGACCTGAAACCTCTGTTTGAACAGTTTGGGAAAATCCACGAACTGACAGTTCTCAAGGACCGATACACCGGCATGCACAAAGGTAACGTGTCGCCCCTCCAATGGCTGCGAGGCCCGTTTATATGTCTTGATAGTATTTCCTATCGTTATCTAACCTATTGAACTCGAGTGTGTTAAAACAGGAACGCGTATTTACGCGTATTTGTCACTTCTTCTTATTCTGACACGGTCTCGGTCTACTATTATATAGCCTATATATATTTATGAAAAAAAAATCTTCATGTGCATCATTGCTTACACATTTTCACCTAACATTCATGTTTTTTTTGTCATTTTGTCCCAGTTGTAGTGGCGTAATAACGCGCGTTGTTTCCTCGCAGCGTCATATTTCAGCGCATTTTTTTGGTTATGTTTCCATCTTGATAATTCCACATCTTTTCAACACGCGTGCAACCAAAATGGAAGATTTTTTTTACAAACAGTGTGCAGTATCGAGACTGATACCTCGGCCGCGTTTCTGTGTGTGTGTGTGTTTTTTTAGAGCGATCGGACAGTGTTTTGTTAACGCGCTCTTAAGTGGGGCAGAGGCGCTCGGGAAAGGATGCATTTTTAAAGAGCCTTCCCCTGCCAGTCCCCCTCCGTCTCCTCGCGGAGGGGCGGCATCATTTATTCATCCATATGCTTTCTTTAACATCGCCCCATGTGCGAGTAGGGGCTGGGGCGCAAATAACCCGACACGTCCCAAAAAAAAAAATCAGTTCAATACCACAACGTCTCCAAAAGGGCGCCGGAGCTGTCGCAAGATGACGGACGCGGCCGCGGAGAGAGGGGCAGTGCTGCCGCTGCCGCTGCTCAGGCGGAGGGCTGAGAGTGTAAATCCACTCCGCTCACTGTACACAGTGACAACTTCCACCCTCCATAATGAAGTTGGTTATATCGGGGGATGGATAGTGTACATCACTGCTGCCTGGGTGGGAGAACCGCATCACACAATACGTGGTCCCCTCCTCACAGACGAGCCACGCAGCGTTAGACGTCATCATCATCATCACCACCACCATCACCATCATCATGAACTTTGATTTTGTTTATCACATTTCATTTGTGTTCTCGCTCAGCCATGTTGGGTACGAAACGTGACAACTGCAGTGCTGCATCTGAAACAATCACTAATACTACTAATAGTGATAATTATTAGTTCCATTGTAATCACATCTCTGCTGATATTGCTTGCAACACAAGATTCATGATTCAAAAGGAGAAAGCCCAACACTATCTCAACAGAATTTAATTCTTTTGCACAACATTTATGTTTTATTTATGTTGCTTTTAACTCCGTGTTTCTAAAACTGAATAAAAAAAGAGGCCACTCTCCTCCTCTTTTGGATTCCTGATCCTGGAGTCCCGCAGAGCAGATGTTGACGTGTGAAGGATGTCGGTCGAGGAGATAAGCCCCTTTATTACAGTGACATTTAGAAAAAAAGACGAGACGATCTGTGACAATAATGTAAATGCCATTTGAAAAACACTGCAAACAATGCCACGTCGCTCTCTGAGATACAGGGACACCATCAAGAGATATTACATGTGTTGCCATCGCAACGGCTGTCCACAGCTGTCACCGGGCCCCTCGCACTGAGGCCGCAGCACCAGTGCAATGTTTTTGCTGTATATGTTCATTAATATGGATTCATTGATCGGCCAACTTTAATGACATAAGGCACTTTGAATATATTACGATAAATGGAATTAAAAAATATACATCAATACATAGATTTTTATTTTATTACGTGCAGTATCTTCTGTAGTGATTAAAATGTTGTGTTTGGGTTTACGAGGGTTTCTCAGGAGATATTTCTATCATAGCTCTTATCTGTCACATATCCCAATGAGACGGATGCTCCTGATTCCACAGTTGGTATTGTCAGTGTGGAGGAGGAAAGGCTCCTTTTTTCGTCTTTTCAGTGCAGCACTCATTTGGCATTCATCGGTATGTGTTTGTGCATGTGTGTGCATACATATACTAAAATGTCATTGCCCTGTCTTGCACAATGATTGCACTGTTTAGCTCCTGAGTGATTGTCGCCTGATCGCGGTG
Source organism: Lagodon rhomboides (assembly GCA_039737535.1). NCBI lineage: Eukaryota > Metazoa > Chordata > Actinopteri > Spariformes > Sparidae > Lagodon > Lagodon rhomboides. The sequence continues at coordinate 11,342,565 of CM077789.1, read as the reverse complement.
TCAGGGAAAAGACACATTTAGGCTCTTGGATGTATTTCCATGCAGAGAAAATAGAGCTTTGATAGATCTGAATGTAGTTCAAGTGAAATATGTGATGCAATTACTATAACATAAATGACATTTATTAGTAGGAGCTGATTAGAATAGTGATTTGTTTCTGCTCATCCACTGTTTTTGTCACATTTGAAAAGTTTCTTATCGCTTTTCCTCATTGTATTATTATAGCTATCATCATTTATGACATAATTCGCGCTCTGATTGAAAAGTTAAACAACTAAAAAAAGATTTAAATTAGATGTCCTGTTTATATTCAGTGAAATTAATTCTTCCTCAGGGCTGAAATGCAAATTATAAAGAGCTTTGTAACAAACTAAAATCATCTTTTAATACAATTTAAACAATTCCTCAGAACTTTTACGTATATTGTTTGTCAATCAGGCATTTCTTTGGAATCTAAAACATTAACTTGTATAAATGTAAGTAGACAAGGTCATCTCTCTGATCAGATTAGACGATTACATAATTGTAAAATGACTTAATTGTAGAAGTTCCTCTTCACCTTTATTCATTAACTTACAGACAACTAATTCATTTTGGATAAGTACTGTCCAGGCAAATTGAATGGCTTATAAATGTAATGAATCCAGGCCACACACAATTAACAATACATAATCAAACCCTAATGTGCCAACGATCTCTGATGAGGTTATTTTATAGTTAATCACGTTATTAAGCAGAAAAAAGGATTATGGGTATGGAAACACTGGAACAGCGGCCACAAAGAAACACATTCAGACTGACAGAATACATTGATGGACAGAGGGATAAACACACGCGCGCACACACACGCACGCACACACGGGCACGCGCTCGTTATTCTCATCACTCCAAGTGTCGTGCGTTCGCCGGTCACCGCACTTATTCTGTCATTCTGATTCTCATTTCATCCGCATTGTGCTCTCTGTGTTTATTATTTCCTCCTCTTTTTTTTTTTGTTTTTTTTTATGCAACTATTTTTCCCCTTGGTAATCCATGAGGGAAAACATGGAATTAGTTTGTAACGCGCGATAATAATGCATGGCCATAATAACTTGACTCAAGAGGATTAGCAAATGTGCATTGTCTGAAGCAGCGGTCTCTTGGGTGATCAGCTGGTTGCCTCCCTAAACAGTGGCTGCCTCTGCCAATTAAAAATTCAGTCTAGTCTGCCTCTTCAAATGATTAATTCTGCCCACGCCGTCGATGGCCTGCCAATTATTGTCGCCCAATTGGTATTAATAGGTAGAGGATTTCCTGATGTGGAATTTATCATAGACTGTGAAAACTTCTCCCTTTGGCTCTAATTAGCCTCCACTTATAGCGCATGCAGAACACACACTCGCGCATTTATGCACATGCATATATGCAGAACTAAGGCTTTAATCTGTGGATGTTTCTTTTTTTCATGTGTGTCGGCTGCTGTTTTTTTGTTTTTTGTTTTTCGGATTTTCTTTTTATTTGTTTCATTTTGGGAAAAAGTGGATGCACACATGAAGCAGCACTCGGAAAGAAAAGGCTGAATGTGTTCCCTGTGCAGATTCGTGTCGAGTCGCAGATTTTATCCCACGAGTTCGGCTGAGGTTGACTAATCTTGCCTTGTGCAGTTAAGTAACGTGCACTCTAACGAGAGAGAGAGAGAGAGAGAGGGAGAGAAAAGCTGCTTTTTTTCTTCAGGTGTGATTCAGCACAGCAGACAGACAAAACAATCCCTACGCTGCCTCACTTCAATCTGCCGGCCGGCTCAGCCCGGGTATCAATATTAAGCTATTGTCGGGTATCATTGTGTTAATGCATTTATAAATGGACCAGAGATATTGCCCTAGACCTCAGCCAAGCAGAAGCACATTAAATCACAGAATAATCTAATGAAATATTTATTCAAGTTTTTATTTTTTTTCTCCACAGTCTGAGCTAGTGTGATGGATAGCGTCCCTCTGTGGGTTGCCCTCCCAATAAAACAGAGAAGAGCAGGGAAACAGAGATAGATGGAACGTAGCGTGTGCATGTTAATATGAGACCGCGCTTTACCCATTTTACGTCATAAAGTGATACCTGAAAGGCAGCGGCACTGATGGAACTGTGGTTTGTCGGCGACGCTCTCTCCCCTTTGATTTAATGGAAGCGCGAGCCGCGTCTACACGTCTCCATATTGTGCGCGCCTTATGGAGAGTGTCAAAGATCACGGCACTGCTGTAGGACAGCATCTCCCCTGGGGAAACAGATGGGATAAACTCACTTACAGACTATAAACAGAGCTGTGGAAGTGATGTAGACGGTACATACACAACACGCTGTGATAGCTGCACCGCTTTAAGTGTAGTACAGGCATGTGCGGGGGGAGACGGGGGGCTGAGGGTGCCCGAGCACCTGCCCCTTCGGCCCTGGTGTTCAAAGTGCCCCTTTTGTGCAGTGCATTTTATTTTGCGCTATTTTTGTTGTCGTTTCTGTTGAGTTTTTTGGGTGAAGGTCTTTCCATGGCCGTCACCGAGAAGAACAAGATGACAATTAACGTAATTTAGCGCTAACCGAATGACCTGGCAGTCAGTTGACGTCACACTGTGACAGTGGTTCTGGTACTAGCATGACCAATTTGGAGGAAATAGTTCTTTCGGGTGTTTTTGCTAGTTTGGACAACGGAATAATACCCTGCCTTTGCACTGTAGCAGTGCTCTATATTTGAGAAAAATAGGCCTCCAATTTATAAGAATCTAAAAGTATGCTTATGCTAAATCTAGCTTGCTGATTTGAACCTGGCTAAGCTACTAGCTTAGACTGAAGCAAATAATGTATTATCAAAAACAGGGTGGTTTTCAATCGACTAATTGCTGCAGCTCTAGCTCCGTGTGCCTTTTTAAAATTTTTAGCACCTGCTACTCTCAACGTCTCTGCATGGCTCTGGCCTATAGGCCTTTTTGCTCGTATGACAATTGTATGGCCACTAATGAAATAAAACAACTTCATAAAGGTGTTAAGGAGAAATCGACTCCATTTCGGCTGAGCATGTTAACACTGGGGCACAGGAAAAACAATTCTGTCTCCCTGCAGTTTTGTGCAGTGATTCGATTTAACAAATCAAGGATAAAATCTTCTGTCAGGGCTAGTGAGCGAAGGCCACCGAGCCAAGCTAATGCAGTAACAACACTCGCCTCGCAATCTTTAAACGTCTGTAAATATTGTAATAAGCAACAGGGCTTTCCTCATAAAAGATGCAGCAGCTCAACTGGTACTGACAGGCGCTATGGGCCTTGACTTCAGGATGAGGAGCTTTGCCTCCCTCTCTCTTCCCCTCTTTTTTCTGTTGGTTTTCCAAGGAGATTGCCAATCTCGGATGCTGACAAGGCCGTGCTGCTCTGCTGGAGGTCAGTGTCCGCACACCAAACTCACCTGGCTTTTATTCGGTCTCCGCTTCCTTTCCCCTTAATCCCTGCCCGAGAGAGCCTTTTCAGATGGATTGATTTCCTGCTCCAATGCAACATTCATTACGGCTCGCAGTATATTATGCTTCCACTATGTTGGAAGTGCAGTTATTCCATGACCTTTCAGGAATATGTTTGCTCTTAATGGGTGCCTGGAGCAGCAGACGAATATGGGAAGATGTACAGTGCGGTCCGAGGGAAAACACAGACCGATTTCATCACTGAGACACTCGTTTTACGAAGCCATACGCTCCACGTGTATTTCATTAGATTGGACTAAATGGAGTTTTGTGGTGTTTGTTGCAGGTTGTACAGGAGCGTCGTGTTCGCGGGCATGATCGTAATAGCATGTTAGGAGTGTTAAAGCAATTTTTTTCATCAGTTGGCTACCTGGAGGGAAACCCGTTTTGCTATTCTGTCGTGGCGTTTGCTTTTTTGCTGCTTGAAGTCAAATATGTTGATGACATTATTGTATTATTGTTACCGTGATATAATAATGTCATTATTGTATCCTGAAATGTGACAAAAAGTATATAATAAGAAAAAGGAAAGAAAGAAGCGCAGAAGTATAATTTTGTATTCATTACATTTATTGGGACACTTTTGGGGCTGTTTCAAAATGTCGGGCTCAAATATTTTTCGCTGTGTTTTACCTCAAATGTCTCTTTCATGAGAGACACGGTAGAGTCCGTCGAAGCGTGCCACTTTCTCGTGCATGCACAAAGGTCACACAGCTATTTCCTTCGTCTAAATAGAGGGATAGAAGCCTATCTATTTTGTATGTGTAGCTTAGCAGAGAGTGCCATTGCCTACAGAGCAGAGTGTACTCTTACGAGGGGGGGTGGTGGTTGTAAAGGCACAGAGAAGAGAAAAAAAGGAAGGGAGCGATGGAGGGAGGGAGGGAGGGAGGGAGGAGGGAGGAGGGGGTTGGTGGTTTCTGTTAGAATAGCATGAGCTCTTTAATGTTGTGTTTGAGCCTGGCTGGGCACAGACTCATTTTAGAAGCAAAATGAAATAACAAGGGAGAGGGGAGAGAGGAGATTTTAATGCAATGTTTTGTGATAATCCCTCTCCATTTTGGAATGGTTCAGGAGAACTCATGCGATAAAGCCTTGTACAAGCCTGGAAAATAATAACTTATTTGTCTTGCCTTATAGTACTGTGCCCTTGGAGGGCTCGCTAACCCCCGTGTTTTGGCCCAAAAAACAATCACAGATTAGTCAAGCTGTCACATCTCCGTGATTGCCAAATGGTTGAGCCCTTGATGCTGGTGTGAATGAACAATGCGCGAATGTCGTACATGTATCAGCCGGAGAGCGCGCGCAGGGACGCAAGATATGACTTAGCGCCGCCGCTCCATCGTATAGGACAGGGAGGGAGGACGAAACACGCGCGCAGGGGTGGCCCGCGAGGCGAATGACAGACGGACACATGGGCGCAAACAGTAGATGTATGGACAGATGGATAAGTGGAGGGGAGAAGACGAAGTGTTTGTCAGAGATGCAGAAACAAATAGTTGCTTTTATCCCAAGGCTGCGCGGGGGGAAGAGTGATGGCTCAGCTCGGGACACGGAGGATCCCCTCCGACAGGTTGGGAGCTCTTTGGACGCCGGGTGGGGCGGGATTGATGGAGGCTGGAGGAGGAGGGGGAGGAGGAGGAGGAGGAGAGGAGGCTCAAGTTCGACAGATGCGTAAAATAATCACGTGAAAGCTGTAAACACGAGAAAATCCCTCTGGCCAAACGAGTAGTACTAATAATATTCCTTCCTAATATACTTATTTCACAATTTAATATTCCATTATTACTACTGCTGCTGCTGCTAGTGCACATACGATGACTTCTGCTACTGGTCTCAGAGGTGATTTACTATTTTATGGATGTTATCATTCCTAAATTACCGATGCAAACAACAATGAAATGCTTGTATCAGCTGTAACAACAGACTAGAGATGCTAAAAAGGAGTTGTTTTTTTTACAACATGAATAATCCTCCACATTACCTCCCTAAATGGTGATTATGACAATGGTAAACAAGATTATCAGCGTCGAGACCAAGATTTTAACCAATCCCCAACTCGCGATGAAGACACATTTCGGAATCGGAAAAAAAAATGTCTACGAACGCTCAGGTCCGTGAGGGATGTGTGAAGATACATGCTGCTCAGCACGGTTATAAATAGAAATTCTGTGGTATTTCCGAAAATAGGTTAAGCTGCCATTGCTGCACTGCTGGCATGACATCACTGATTGCCTGCCAGCCTCCCCCAAAAGACTGCTCCCATACTGTGCTCAAAAAGGAGGGGGAGAGTATGAGGAGGGGGGGAGCATCTGTGGGCGACTTCAGGGCCATGTCCCCCCCCCCCCCCTCCCCACTCGTTTCCAGCCGCCTCCGCCTCCCCCCTGTCCCCTCCATCACGCGGCCATCCCTCCCCTCACTCCTTCCATCTATCTTCCCCACTGAAGCGCCAACGCTGTAGCTAACAGTCTCTGTGCTTTATTGCCAGAGACACAAACTGGTCAAGGAGCTTTGTACCGGAGATGTATCGCATCCACATTTTCTTTTCTTTTTTTTTTTCTTTCTTTCTGCGCGATACAAGCAAACCGTGTGCCAAAATAGTGCAGGAGACACGGAACGAGGGGTGGAACTCGTGTTTTTCCTTTTTTGATGATCAAATGTTCATGTGGTTGAATGAGTGGCGCGTGTGGACTTTATGTGAGATCCAACATGGCAGCCGTTCTGTGGTTCACTACCCAACGGTAGATCCGGCTTAATTAAAAAAGACTACTCAAATTAATTAATGGCTGATGGGTTCTCGTATCTGTTTCATCTGCTCTTTTGGTTCACGTCAGACTTCTGTCCTTGCCATCCCTCTGATCTATCTATCTATCTATCTATCTATCTATCTATCTATCTATCTATCTATCTATCTATCTATCTATCTATCTATCTATCTATCTATCTATCTATAGACCTACCTACTTGCTACTACCTACTACTTCTTCCTGTTTGGTCATCAGGACAGTATTTGGGGAATCCACTGGGCTCAATGCGGTTACCAGGAAATATACGTCAATACAATTAACACGCTGTTGCCTGCTTGTTAGTCAGACCATTAGTGTTAATTATTACCCTACTCCAGCTCAGTGGTGACAAGAGATAAATAAATAAATGAATAAAGAAAGCTGGGACAAGAACACAAAGTCGTATTTTCTTTTTCTTTTTTGGCATGCATAGCATAATTGAAAATATGTGTTTGGAATACGGCATGCTCTGCTCCATTTGGCGCATGCAGCGAATGGAAAGGGAACAACTATAAGAAGCTCTCGTTACGAGTTTGTTTACGTGCAATTAAGGTTTTCGCTCAAGGTGGGCTGTGTTTAGTGTGTGCGGTTCAGACGGATTGGGATTTTTTTTCTCCTTTCTCGCACGTCTTTCCCCCCCTCATTCCTCTTTCAGCCACTCCATCCGAGCAACCTCTGGGCCTTTGAAGTGCCTGTCTTTTAAAGGTATCCAAAATCAAAGTGACTGAAAACCTGATCCGTCTCTCCGTCTGCAGTCAGTTTGCAGCTGCCAGTCATCTCGCGATTGTGGCTTTGCCGTGATCAATTGCTCCGTCTAAAAGGTTTAAATGCCTTTCACCTTTGGAACGAGGACAAGCATTGTTGGGAATATTGCATGAAATACGTCTATCAGGTACATTAAATGAAGACTTTGCGTCAGTGGAAGCCGTAGCGCGCTGTGTTGTGCCGTACACAGCAGAAGGCGATGTGCCTGAGCCAAGTGGAAGTGATTTTATTACTTCCCTTTGCCTGGTTTGTTTTTCCAAGAGGTTGTACATGAAAAGGAGGAGATTCAGTTTTCTGACTTTGACTTGTGGGGAGGGGGGCTCGGAGAAACTTTTATTGATTTCCCTGTAAATCCCCTGGCCGGAGCAGCAGACGTGGCTGGGAGGAGGGAGGGACGGAAGGAGGGAGGGAGGGAGGGAGGGAGGCGCGACGGGGCTGGAGAGACGGGACTTGGCAGGTAAACCCGTGTTGCCCTCCCAGAAGTAGCACGACGGGAGGCAGTAAGTGTGAACCTACACATTATTTACAGCTCTGTGAAACTCCATCCATTAACAGTGACAATTAGCTTGCTCATCAGGGATGCAGGCCACTAGATGTATTTATAGATCGGGCCCTGGCTTTAATAGCAGAAGAGGGATGGAGTGCGCAGGTAGTCTACAAAAGTCAAAGCTTACTTTAAAGGCTACTGTAGATGCCAAAGGGCCGTATCCTAAGTGTTATCCTGAGCCACATATTGAAAGATTTCTGGCTGACTTGGGGGAACGGGGCGGCCAGTCGCAATCTATCACGTCACCTCTCGGAAAGTGCACCTTCTGCCAAGCAGAATTATCCCAGCAACTTTATCAGGAACCGGTTGGAGCTGTATCACTGTTTCCAGCCTTTTTCAACGCCGCTACGCCTACAGTATAGAGCCGTAAGTACATATGTCAGCTCTGGAGAGAAATCCTCTACAGTTGGATTATATATGAAGAACCACTTCTGCCCTGAGAGAACTGTTTAACCTCAGAGCCACACAATTGTGTGAGAGCGAGGGTGTTGAAGTTTCTCTCTTCATTGTTGTAACGGCTTCTTGCAGAGCCTTTCATGAAGAATTTATGGCGTTCGTCGTCACACTCATTAGGCGATGCATGCCACAACATAACACGTGCATGTAAACGTTGTGTAACGTTCACACCTGCACACGGTCGGCCGGTCCCTCGGGATTCGCCGCCTATGGATCTGTTTGACTGCTGCTTGGAGACCAGTGTAGTCTGAATGAGCGGGTAGCAACAAATCAATGGCTGAGGTCTCCTGCGCAGGGGTCAGAGAGGATACTAGGGAGGGTCCGGGGACTATTTCTTGCCCTCATGATGGACACCGATGCTCCTCTGCGCTCCGCGACGCTCATCCTCCCCCCCCCCAGCCATTGCTCAAGGTGAGGGGATGATGGGAGGAGTAGTGAAAGGAGAAATGAAGGAGGATTTGGAGCTTGGATGTGGCGGAGATGAAGGGATGGAGTGATTGATGAAGGAGTGATGGAAGAGTGTAGTCGGCTTCAGGATCATGAGATGGTGACTGAGCACAGTCGCTGGCTGCCTTTAAGGTGGCTGTCTGACTTAATTAAGGTTTACAGGTTACGCTAGGCTACTGCTTATATTACAGTGCTCATTACAAGCCCATTAGGCCTGGGCAGAGAAAATATTGTTGTCAGAACAATGAGTGAGAGCATTTTGGAGAGTCCCTGCCAACTCCATGCTCCGGCTCTTCTTTATTATACCTCTCTGTCTGTCCTCCCTCAACCTGTCCTCCCTCCCCCAGAACATTGCTGTGATTGTTGCAGCGTGTGAACAGATCGAGGATCTTTTTTTTTTTCCAAAGGTGAGGGAGTGATTATATGAGTTAAAAGCTTCTCCGAGACCAGACTGATTACCCCCCTCACGGTCAATCTGCGCCACCGAGCCTCCTGCCTCCCCAACTGGCGATGATTCAGGTCATAATCACATTGTATCAGTGCTGATGATGTGTGTTTCAGCTTCCGACCCCTCTGAAAGGCTATCAGTTCCCCCCGGAGCCCCACATGGCAGTAAATGAAGTAAGCAAGTAATCTACCCACAGTGATAGCATTTTCCAAAGAGTGCAAATGATGTGTGAGGGCGCAGGCGAGGCTGGTGCCAGGACTGGCTCGTTTTTCTGCTACCTTCACACTTTCTGGCCATGGAAAAGCCACACTGAGAGCAAGTTCACACTTTTTCATAACACTGGGGCAGTTTGGCTCCTCCGGGGCGAGGAGATGGAGAAAAGGGAGCGAAGTGGGTATGAAATTCGGAGTGGAAAGAGAGGTTGTGGTTTAAACTAGCCTACAAGGAATTGCATTCGTATTTGACGATTCTGCAGCACACGATTTATGTAGAAGTAGGACGTTTACAGAGCTCCTGCAGTTGACGTCACAGATTGCTGCCTGTTGCTACGGTCACAGGCACCACATGTCCTGCTAGCATGTATAGCTAAATATCATCAGGTGCTAGGGTTGTTGGATAAAACTTCGCTGGATTGCTGCCAATAAGCATAGCATATAGGTCCATGGATATTAGCAATGCCAGCAAACAAATGAAAGGGCCATTGTTTGAAGTCAGAGGCCCATGGAGCTCGTGGTGCTTTCAATTTAATGATCATTTTATTAAATGAATGACTTTCACATTTCAGAGGTTACTGTCTTTGAGAAACAGCACTTTGTTAAGGGAATAGCATTATGAGCTGGCAAATGAAAGCGACACAGTAAAGTTACTGATCAATACACTAGGCTACATTTATTTCCCTTAAGGGGGATGGAAAGTTAATGGACTAATTTAATAATGTATTCAGGGAAAGCAATGTGGCCGCCATTGCCGTTTATGAATGCGAGCGCGTCGCACCCTTCAGTGCGGTGCTAGCTGGCAACATCACAGCAGACGGCGGTGAAGTTGCTTTGCCAGCTAGCTGTGATAGCTACATAATAAAACAGTGTCACTGGTCAAACAGAGGTAGAAAAAGCTAAAACAGTAGTTTTGTCAAATATGTAAAGTAAGACCCTACTTTGTTGGTAGTATAAAGCTGTTTGTTGAGGAGGATCTGTTCACCAAAATACGTCTATTGGTCGCCATGAGCAGGAAATGCTAAAAGTGACTTAAGCTAATTTGTTAGAGGGCTGGTAAAGTAAGGATTTGTGGCTAGCGAGCAGTGCAGTTAGCTATAGTACTCATAGTTACTCATAATATTTTACTCATTTTGACCTTATGCAACTAGTTTGAGTGAGTGTGTGTAATCTAAATTATGTTTACGGTTATTGTATTGATTGGTGAATTGATTTTGTGCCTACAGTATATTCCTTATAGTGGCATAGGATAATTTATGAATGATAGTGAGTTCTTGCTTTAATTCATGCAGGACACCTCGTTGAGTTTGACTGATGGTGTTGATGCATCGAGCTGCACGGTCAGATTTATTTTAGGCTTTGTTTTCTCAGTGTGGTGGTTAATTCAATTTAGGTCCTCCAATCTTCTTGTTTCGTACAAATCCACACACTGGATTATTTGTGGAATTAAAGGATGAAAAAGAAAAGGTTTACTTTGAAGAAAAAATATCAAGACTGTGGTTTCTTTTTCATAAAACACATTGCTAATGTGTCAAATTTGGGATATTGTACCCTGCACCCTGTAGGTGACCATGAGCAAACGTGATCAGAACCCATGATGTCAAATGAAAGGAAGAACACGGTCAGAGGTGTTAGGTGACGTGTCCAGAAAGCATGCCACGTCATCACTACTAACACAAAACATGTGATCATGTCTTAATATTTGAAGGGCACTAATTTTGGAAGAGTTTTGCAGAGTTGTCTGATATTATTGGATTGGATAATTAGAGAATATGTTTCTTAAACAAGGATGATTGAGGCATTTATATCAACATTTATTTTTTGGGTCGTTGTGTGTGTGAGAAGAGAAATCAGGTTGCAAGATTAACTTTTTTGTCCACTGGCTCAGATGGCTAGTGAATGTTCAGATTTACCTGCCACTCAGTAGATTAGCGTTGTTTAACATATGTCATAGGTGCGGTATGTTCATCCGTGTATCTGTGTGCACATATTTGTGACTTTATACGTGTAGGTTTGTTTCTGGGTCGACGAAAGCTGTGTCCCAAATCGATACGTCATTGTAATTTGAAGCAGGTTTTGATTATGTGGATGACAAAGACGAAATCTATGAAAGAAATGAGCTTGAATTTTGACTCTGATGTTTATGGACATGGATGTTACTGTCCCACAATGCATTGCACAATGGGAACTCGAGGAGCTGCATTGAAATTTATTTGCAAGTGATGTCTTGTGTTTCCTGTTATTGACTTGTTGTGTGCTGAATACAAAGGTACACGTACTGAGAGTATGCACTACTCGTGCGTAATATGGATTTGGGACACAGTCTGTGTGATAATTGAATAAGTATGCTTGATATAAATGCTTGGATGTGGTAAGAGAGTACCAGAATCAGACGTGTTTGTGTAGACATACATGTTATCACCAGAACCTGTAACCTTAACAAGACAATTAGCATCCCGCTGAGCCGCTACGACAGATGCATATTTTTGGGGGGAATGGAGAGCCTGAGCCACGGTGAATGTAAATGTCTGCAGTCGCCACAGCCATACAGTATCTCCCACCGCTCGCTCGCTCTCTCTCTCTCTCGCTCTCTCCTTCTCTATCTATCCCTGTCGCCCACTCGCTCTCTCTCTTCCATGTAAGACTCTTTAATTACATGCCAATTCAACACAGTGGAGATGGAGAGACTCAGCCCCATTTCCCAGTACACACGGCGCGCACACACTTAAAAATATAACATTAAGAAATAGGAGACGAGAGGAGCCGAGTTGGCACCGACGGAGCGAAAGAAGTCGGGAGACGAGGAGAGAGAGAGAGAGAGAGAGAGGAGGGAAAGGCAGCAAAGAGGAGAGGAGAAATGTTTTTCTCTTTGGAGCTGAAATCAATGTGCGAGATAAGGCTGTTTTAGGTTTCTATCAGATGATGCAGAGGATCATCTCCTCACAACGGGAAGGCTTCCCCCATTGCTGTGTCAGCAGGCTCCGATTACAGCGGCTTTTTGTTGTGTTTCAAACAATTTCATCATGCTCCCCCCGCCCCCCCCCCCTCCTCACACTTTTGCACTTGGTATGCAATGCAGCACTGGCAATTTGTACGTGTTTGGATTCCAATTATGAAGTTGTTAAAGCTCTTTCGCCTGTGGCCTGCAAATTCTTATTAAGCCATACATTAAAGAGCACAGAATCACATTTAAATGGAGTTCATGTTTCTCTTTTGTTTGCCAGCGCCGCGGTGGTTATTAATTTATTCTCAATGCCCTATGCATTACACATTAACAAATAAATCGCCTTTGTGATTGTAATGCAAAATACTTGTTTCTTATTCAGAGATGGGGCCGGCATTTGTCAAGTAAACCAACAACAACAAGCCCAGAGAGAGCAGAAAGAGAGAGAAAAACAAGCACCAAAGTGGAGCCATTCCCTCCGATTAGCCTCAGCCATTTGTGAAACAAACAAACAAACAAACCAAAAAAACAACAATGACATGACTCTGCAGTCTTGGTATTTTTTTTTTTACATTTTTTTTTACAAGCTGACACAGAAGAGAGAAAGAGGATTTAGACAGCAGTGTGAGTGAATGAGTGATTCGCTTGGCGGCCATCGGAAATCATTAGGTTAGGGGGGCTGGGACGGGGGAGGCTACGGGGAGGGCTGCACCGTGACACCAGCGCTACAGTCGGGCCACCTCAAAGGTCACGACCCCGGACTGACTCCATCACTATCTGTCTTTCTCACACTGAAAAGCATGGCGGGGTGCCGAGTGACTGTCCCAAAACAAAAAGGAGGAGCTGTGTGAAATAGAGAAGAGAGAGAAGTGGATCTGATTAGGTTAAGAGTGATTAGATGCTTGCTGTACATGAATGTGCAAACCCGCACACGTGCAGACACTTTGGGCTTAGGGTAGGTTACGAGTCAATCAATGAATCAATGACTGACATGGCGTTTTAACCCCGCTGTTTGATGCAGTCCTGCAGAGGTTACAGTGGAGACACAGCCAAAGTGCAAGGGTCACTGAAAAGGTGGAAAAAAATACGCACGCGCAGGCAAACGACTGAAAGCGGACGGCGGGTGAAAGCGATCTCATATGCAAGAAGAAAAACAGATTGGAATATCGTCCGTGTAAAGACACTTAATACACCGCCACCCACTGAATACATTTGCCTGTTGAAATGAGATCCAAAATGCAGTGGCTGCTAATAAACCGTCTTCAGAGTGGCAGAAATATGATGCAGGGTAACCCATATGAACCTCATTAATAGAACACAAGCAAATCTATTTATTCAGACAGTCAGGGGGAAAATGATTGCCTCAATGCTCCATCTGGTTTCGCGCCATCTCTCCTTCTCCCTGCCTCCTTTCTTCTCCTCTTTATGTATTCAGTGATTTTGACAGATGTTGTGTGTATGTGCGCGCTTAACATTCGTGCTCGGCGGGCGTTTGCGTGTGTGTGCGTGCGTGCGTGCATGGCGGCACACGCGGCGTCTCGCAGTTCCACCCCGGAGAGGTTTAGCACTACCTCCCATCCTCTCCTCTTCTCCACCAGCATTTCCCTCCTTCCTCCATCCCCACGCCGATCTCCTGCCTTCTTCTCTCCTCTCCGACCTCCCGGTAGTCTCCTGCAGTCCCGTTTCTTTTGTCTCCGCCGCTGTCACAACTATTCAGGGTGGGGGACGCTGGTCAGGCTGCTAGGAGCTCTTGACAGGACACGGCGCTTGGGACGAGGGAGGCTGGACGGGCCTGGTGATTCATCCAAAGCATCCTCTGCTCATATTCTACTTTTTTTTTTTTTTTTGTCGTGGTTTTGTTTTTTTCTCCTCTTCCCCTGCCTCTTTAGAAAACCGTCCACATGGAGACGCGAGGATGTATTGCAAGGTTTCCTGTTGTCATGAACTTGCTCAAGCCATCTTCACTAACCCATGAGACCCTCTTGACAGATGTGGCTTCTTCATTTTATTAATAGCTTCAGTATCTGGACCTAAGAAATCATTATACCAAAACAGGACAAGCATCTTGATTTCGAAATTGTCCAAATGCTTTGTAATTCATTTTCATCTATGATCTCATATTCTTAGTTGCCATTTCTTTCAAACTGCGACCCCTTTTTAGTCATTTTTAAATCTGATGTTAAGGTGTGTTTGACTCTAATGAAGTTTGTATGTCATGTACCTCTTCTGCAGGTTGTGCGTTCCTCACCTACTGCGCCCGAGAGTCGGCCATCAAAGCCCAGAACGCCCTCCATGAACAGAAAACACTGCCAGGGGTAAGTCTCCCTCTCTCCGTCTCTTACTCTATCTGTCTGTCTGTCTGTCTGTCTGTCTGTCTCGTCCCTCCTCTTCCCAGTCTCTCCCTTTTCTCTCCAATGGCGGTCGGCCGTGCCATCTGCACCCGGCTGCACACCAGCCGGCATTCTCCTTGTATAGTCCCAGAGATGAAAAACACTTTGGAAAGCAATTCAATCAATAGCTCAGCCTTTTGAAGGCCCGGTTTCAACTTTTCCATGTGTCTGTTCCCCGGGGGATATTGCCAGCATTGATCAGACCCACTCTGCCTCGCACTTTTTGAAGCGATAGCATAGGGTGACAGTTTTTGAGGGGGCGAGAGCTCTGCATTTCTGCAAAGGTGCTACCAGCAGACGAAATGTCAAACAAGGCTCGGATTAATGATACTGAAATAATTCATTTGATGAAGAGAAAAAAAAAACCTTCTATTACATGTTGATTTGTGCCCATGGTGTTAGCGTATTCATATGAATTATATATTCATTTGTGTGTGTGATGCTCTGTGATTTTCCTGTATCTGTGTGGGATTCTGACAAGTGTTAAAAGATTGTCAGATAGAGACAGAAGGGTGGAGGGGAGGGGAGAAATGGCTCCCCACAGAGGCGGCGTGGCTTAACATGCTCGGATCAAGAACGAACCTAGACAGAAACATCAGTAAAGACCCACTCCCGCCCAGCATCCCCTCTGATAGAAGACAAAGAGCCTGAGAAACCTCAGCCAAAAGGCACTCGCTTCAGTTAAACATGCAAATACAACTACCACAAACTACGGACATTTTCTTCCGGTGGCTTTCTGGAAAAACAAGTTGTTTCGTTTTATCCTGCAAATTAGCCAAGCACGAGGCTGGAGGGCGTTATTCTCCTCCTTTTTTTTTCTCTGCATTTGAATAATAAGATGGAAGACAGAGAACGGGGAAAAAAAAGGAAGTTATTTCGCACAATGCCAGAGGATGTGCTCGTGCGAGGTTATAACTGTGTTCAGCAATGTGTCAAAAAAAGGAAGATTTCTTTGCTTGGTCCGGCTTTTTAGTAAGCTTCTCTCTCACGCCTCCTAGTCATTAATAACGTCCCCCGCCCTTGCTATTTTGGCAGGACGTCCGTAAAGGTTGACCTTCCATCAGGATTACATACATAGTTGACGTGTCTGAATGTTTAAATGAGAGGCATGAGGCTACAGACATAGACGCTAACAAGTCTGACTCTCTCTCGCCTCCTCCCTCCTTCCTTTTCTTTGTTTGTTCTGAACGAAGAGCATAACTCCAAACCATCTGGGCTCTGAAAGGTTTAACAATCATCTGAATGGAGCGCTATAAACACCATTACTATAAACAGCCTCACTTAATGTAAACAGCCAGAAAAATAACATTTAACGACTGTACGGCCGTGATGCATGGGGTACGTACAGATGAGCAGACAGAGCCTCGCGTGTCGTGTTCCTCGCAGCGCTCGAAGCTCTTCCTGCACTCGAGCTGCGCCGTATCACTCCTGAGAAACAAAGCCCTTTTCTTGTACCTTTCAGTCCTGCCTTGGACCTCCCGCTGACTTCCCCTCTACCCCTTGCCCGGTCCTGTCCACCCCACATCCTCCTGTCTCCCCCCCTCTCTCCCCCCGTTGCTCCTGTGCCGCTGCTCTTCCTGAGACAGAACGTGTCATAGAAATGTAACAGGCAGACGTTGATGGGTGTCAGGCCTCACAGACGAGGCCGCTCTGCTGTTCCCTTCAGCTCCACTCACACACACAGGAAGTAAAACTGCAGCCACACATAGCACACACAGGCACAACGCAAGCTACAGACGGTTACAGTAGCTCAGGACGACAGAAAAATCTACAATAAAACAAAAGGAAGTTGGACTTTGTATAATCACCATGCTGCACTGCACTGTGTGTGTTCTGTATTTGTGCGTTCGACTGCCTCCCGTCGCCGCTCTGTCCTCCTCTCTTGAGCCCCCCCCGCTCCTAAATCTTTTGCGATGTGACCCCTGTTGCTTCACTGCTTGATGGTAAGTAGATATGCCAGTTGTTTGTTTGCAAAATGCTGCTTGATATGCAGTTTGCCAGGGGCTACGGTGTAATTAATGTAAACTAGGAGTCCTCCAGAGATGAGTTATGAGTGATTAACGTGTGCAAGTAACCCCTGCGTTGCTGCTCGCTCTCACAGGGGGCTCTGACCGGTGCGGTTGCTCGTCCGTATCTGTGTTTTTTTTTCGTATTCATGTCGAGCCACAGAAGTCCTGCTGGACTTTACTTGTTGCAAATGAAGTAGAACCATGTATGAAAAATCGTACCGCCTAACAAGCTACCCTGAATCTCATGAAGGGTCCTTTGTGGACACCGAGCACAAACAAGCCCACACAAAGACACACACACACACACATGCTAGCAGCACACACATTGACACCAGCGTGCAGATGGAGTGTTGGAATTTTTTGGGCAAGACTTCAGCTGGGTTAACACCTTGTGTCTGCTGTAATGTCCTTTACTAAAGCATTGAATCCTTTGCAAAGAGAAAGCATGAAAAATGCAAGGTATAACCCTTGAGATTTCAGCCCTGGTTGGTTGCGGTTCACCTCAGGTCACTGCTGGTGAGGGCGACCTCACCATAGCTCAGTTTCAAAATCACGCTTGTGTCAACCACTAGGGGCTGCAAATACAACTTGAGTGGCTGCTTTGGCTGAAACTAACGATTAATTGTCGATTAATCTGATGGTTATTTTCTTGATTAATAGATTAGTTGTTTGGTCTATAAAATGTCATATGATGGTGAAAAATGTTCATTAGCGCTTCTCAAATGTCTTATTTTGTCTGTATAGAGTTTACTGTTATAGAGGAGGAACAAAACCATTAAATATTCATATGTAAGAAGCTGGAATCAGAGAATTTAGCCCTTCTCTTTCCTGAAAACTACTCCTAGTTGACAACCAATTGTTGAATTTCTGCGACTTTAGTGACTACTCTTTTCAGATATGCAGAAGAAGACGAGCGACTCATGTGTGTGTTCATGTGACCGGCACCCAAATAGGCTGAGAACGTAAGCTGATGCGATTCATGTTTTTAGTATTTCGAAAGAACACAGTGAACTGTGCCATCCGACGTGGTATTACTGAACTCCTGATCCAATGTTGTTTCCTTTGTCTTCCGCGTCTCTTCCAGTTTGCGCATGGATCATCTTCTTTGATTGGCTTGTGTGCATGTGTGTGTTCAGCAAATCCTCCGCAGGCAGGTGTACCCCTCCAAACTACTCTGTAAGAGAGGTGATTACAGGATGCTAACACATTGGATTCACGGAGTTGGAATAATGCTTTCTCTAAAGTGTATCGAAAATGCGGTTTGATAAAGTAAGCATAAAAAAACTCTAAGGATTGTTATTATTGAAGTTAAAATCATCAAGACACTTTTATCAAATGCTGTATTTCTGCAGACACTCGGATGCTAGCATGGAGGCGCTGTGTGCCACACACACACACACACACAAACACACACAACCCGGTGTCCTCTTATTATGAGAAAGAAGTGCTTGTGTTCTTGGATGTTATTATCCATGTCCCCCCTGTTACACATTAGCTGCTGAAAGGAACAGTATGGCCTAATGCAAGTGTACTGGACTGGAATATAGATTCCCGCGGTGAAGTGTGATGGGAACCTTGGGGACGCGGGTGCCTGACATAAGTTTGGCCGCCGAATAGGAGAGGCCCTGACAGTTTACCAGGTGTGTGTTGCTTGGCTCTATTAGCCGTGTGTGTTTGTGCACGCGCGGTAAGCTGGCTTTGCATCGCAGCCAGCCCTATGTAGTTACAGATATCAGTGTATAAAGGTGGGAAGAAAAACATGTGCACATGGCAGCTTGCCGTGATCACACACCGCCCACGACAGCGAGGCTTGAATATATTATTTGTGGCCCGTTTCGTGCTTGTTTGCCGCTGATGGAGATGCACTTTCTTTGTGTATTACATAACCACGCCAGCGCCTTTTGTGTATGCGAATCTGCTTGCGTGTGTTAATTTGGAAAAAAAAACACAGGAATCAGTGTTTTTCTCTCACCGGATAAAATCAAAGCATCATCTTGCGACCCGGACGACCGGTGACCCTTCGTGACATTGTTTCTTAAAAACGGGCTGTCAGTTGAGGCCCGGTGGCTGCTTCCGTAGCTGCGTGTGCATCTGAGTGTCACAGCTCTCCACACAAGTCCGCAAAGAGATTTACTCCACCCAGCTTCAGCATCATGACAAAATCCCCCCCAACCTCCCCCCTTTCTCTCTCTCTCTCTCTCCTCAAACCCTCTGTCCTCCCTTACCGCCGCTCCTCAAATCCAGTAGCTCCAAGAAATAATCTCAGCCACTGCAGCAGGTCCATTTGCTGTAGCACAGAAAAAAAAACAACAACATGCCACCCTCCCTTTTTTTTTTTTGTCATGCTAGTGTTGTGTACAACAGTGATTGTCTCGGCAAGAGGCACCGATGGAAATGTGTTTGCTGCATGCATCTACTCCCGGTGTTAGCAGAGCTAGACCTGGGGGGAGTGTAAGAGGCTGGCAGTGATTCAGGAGGCAGGTTTATGGAAATAGCAGCCACATTAAAAAACCCAATGAGAGCAGGGAGAAGATTATGCTCCGGCACACACATGTGGGCTCCCGCAATGTCAACACTCTAAGTAGATCCCCTCCCTCTCAATTGCCTCCGTCTCCATTTCTGCCTCCCTCGCTCTCGCGCCGTGCCCTTTGCTGCACAAGTACCTGCGCCGTTAGTCTGCTTTCGTGTTTTTTTGTGTGCATTGCACGAATTCATGTGTTTGTAAGTGTTATTGGTTGAATTTGCCGGGGCTCATCTCGGCCATAATAGGACGCGCGAGAAGCGAGGGGCAGGAGCGGGGCTGCGTCGGGGAGAGCGGCCGACCTTGCGCTCGGGAAATGAGGCTGCCGTGCTGTGGAGCCGTTCCTCGACACGCTGCGAAACCGCCCGGCCTTCCGTTGGGTTTTCGCACGCACACACGCACGCACACAGAAAAACCTAACATATACAGTCAGAGTTTTGCGTGCATGCTATCCACCTGTTCATCAACTAGAGCAAAGCTGTGCCGGCTTAGCTGCCACAAAGGCTGAATAATTCAGTGCTACACTCTGTGAAGGTTGGCGGAGTACGAGCACGGCGCATTGTGTGATTGTGTGTGTGTGTACTGTATGTGCCCGCGTTGAGTGGGCAGGGGGGGTTGGGACTGGTCAGCATGAAGGCAATCGGTGCTGGCAGGATTGGAGGCCTTGTAGTCGGGGAGTGGGGACTCATTAGAATTTAGCCTTTGGGTAACAGGAGTGTGTGCGTGCGTGTGTGTCTGTGTGTGTGTGTGTGTTTTCAGGAAGAAGTTCAGCGTGGAGGGGAAGTTGAAAAAGGCATGGTCAAGGTCTTTTCTTCTTTAAAACATCTTTTTTCCGTTTTATGAATTATACAGAGATATGTGTTGCGAATGTATCATTCGAGTTTAAAGTAAAATACCGTTACTGCACAGCCTTTACTTTGGTTTTTCTGTTTTTTTTTCCCTTGTCTGTAAGATCTCTGAAATTAGCAAACACATCCACAAGGACCCTGATGTCTGTAAAAACATTCCGACACCATACGTTTTGAGAGTTTGCGCCTACGGAAACCAGCTGATCTCAGCGCTACAATAAGCTGAATGGCTGCAGCTGATCTCAGAGGCTACAGGGGTCTGCCTCGGATGTCTGTTTTGTAGATACCGGCATTCTAATGGTTTTCCGCCTGTGACCTGGCCTCCCTCTGAACTTATTAATAAAGTCCAATCGCACTGATAAGTCGGAGGAGCAGGTGGTGTTATTATAAAAAGTCCAGAGGACCGCGGTGCATGTGAGTCGACTTGTTTATTACCGTGATGCATACTTATTATAAGCTGCACTGTGGCACTCTGACACGGGGCAATATCACCACAGTACCAGTAGCAGAATGTAAGCACAACAAAACTAGTTTTCTTCGAGTGTGTGCGTTTGTGTAAGTGTTTGTGTGTCTGCTGTAATGGCATATTGGTGTAATGTACGCACAGTAAAGAGCTGCTGTAGCAGAGTGCTCCTAAGGGAACTACATCCCCACACCCTTACAACATGCACTCATGCTCTCTCTCTCTCTCTCTCTCTCTCTCTCTCTCTCTCTCTCTCTCTCTCTCTCTCTCTCTCTCACACACACTCTCTCTCTCTCACACACACACACGTGAATATACACACCCCTGAAGCAGGGGGGCTAGAAATAGACTAAAACACACAGGGTAACTGTTGGAGCCATCACAGTGTTGCTTGTTTTCCACCTTCTGTCTCTCTCTGTCTCGCTGTTGCTCCTCTGGTACCCCTTTAACACACACGCGCACACACACAAACACACACACACGCAGACACTTACACACACACACGCAGACACCTCTCCTTTGTTCGGCTCGTTTTTTTTTCCGTGTGGTAGATTAGCCACATATTTAGAGAAGCCTTCTTCTCCCCGGGGAATTGGCTTCCGAGGATATGTGGGAAAAAAAAGAGCGGGATGTGCACTCTGCACCTGCCTTCGGAGAATAAACAACACCCACCGAAACGCTGAAAATGTGTTTCATCATGAGATTTCGGTTCATTTGAGGCCGTATATAAATGCAGTGGTCTCCCACTATGATGAATGTCGGTGCAGAGCTGTGACGATCAAATATCTGTTGCATTCAAATAATTCTTTGTGTGAAAATAATGCAGAAACAGTAAATCAGATATATTGGTAGTGAGATGGAACAAAAAATAACTGCATTGTCATTCATTACAGACTAAGATTACAGTCTGTAAAAGCCATTGTCGTCATATGTGGAACAGATCACCTGCCCCCAAATTTCAAAAGTTCAGGAACTTGCTTTGAGTCACGGATGACCGTGTTCTGACCCCGTCTCTGACATTACCGCTGATGACATTACAATGCTGCTCCCCCTCCCGCTGCTCATGTTACATCTCGCTAGCCGGCTCTCGGGGCGAGACGTTGCTTGAAATACCAAAATAATCCAGTGCGCACCCTGCCCATTAAGCCACTTCACAGGGAGAAGTGTGCTATTTTTTTTTTAGAACAGTACAGGTTAGCGAAAAAGCTGAATTATTAATGTTTTTGATATTTTTAGTCTGTTTAACCTATTTCTGGTTGTGGCTGGAGACTGCTCGCCCGCCTGTCTGTGAGATTCAATCATGTGACACAGCTGTGATCTGGGTTATAAAACTGTGTAATGGGGGAAACTGTGTGTGTGTGTGTGGGTAGGTTTTGTTTCTTGACGTTGACTATCACTGCCTGTACACCAGACTACCGTGTGCTGGTCCGGCTCATTTTGATGCCGCGCGGTACAGATCAGCACTGTGAAGCATCACCTGTACCGGCGGGGCTGAACCAGATGAGTCTGGTTTAATTCCAGGCCGGCGGGCATGGCTGCGCAGACCCGTGCAGGAGAGGCGAGGCCCAGATACTGACTGACAATCCATCTGTTGGGTCCCTGCGCAGGCTTGTACAGGTGTGCCACTGCCCGCAGACACAAAGAGGAAGAGTGGGAGTGAGTGGAGGGGCTCGCACACGGATGATAAACTACGGCCCTGAATGGAGGTGTGTGTGTACGTGTTTGGTCGAGAGTGTGTCCTTGTGCGCATGTTGAACAAGGGAGGGAAAAGATTAGCTTACATAAACTCGATATCCAAACAGATAAGGCCACAGTTTCGGAGGCGCACGGGCGATGGTGGAAAGTAATTAAGTACATTTAATCAAGGTAAGATACTTGTACTTCGCTTGAGTATTTCCATATTTTTTTTTTAACGTTATACTTTTACATCTCGGAGGGAAATATAATCTTTTTTAGATTTAGTTACTGGTTACTATAGAGATTCAAATGATTAATTCAAAATGTTGTCAATAAATAGAATATTATATGTTATTAAAGGTTAAACTATGAACACATTAATGTATCAATAATTAAAATCCAATCGTGTGATATATATAATTCTGTACTGGACCATTCTGCATAAGGATTACCTTCACCTTTGTTACTCCAAGTATATTTTGACGCTAACTCTTGCATCAAATTGTGAATGCAGGACTTTGACTTGTTTCAGAGCGATTCTACACTCCGACCACTTTTAACTCCAGTAAAAGATCTAAGCGCCCCGTCCACCATTGGGCACAGGCGAGTTTAGCCGAGAACATGTCGGTTCACTCAATAATGAAGGGCACACTTAAAACGCATCACCCAACGTGGCTAATCGGACCTGACATCTCGCTGGCTGGACCCTGCGCCTGTGGGAAAGAGAGGGGGATGAGTGGAGAGAGTGTGTGCGAGAGATTAGAGGGGGGATGAAGTGACAGAATAGCTGAAATATTGAGAAAAGGGAGAGGGGAGGAGGAAGGGGACACGGGGTCATGTTGACAGCTCGGAGTCATACCTTCAGAGTTAAAACAGACACCCCCCCCCACCCGTCCGTCTGTGTGTGTGTGTGTGTGTGTGTGTGTGTGTGTGCCCTGTGCGACTGTGCTCGATTGAAATGGCACACTTGTGGTGGTGGAACCAGGGGGAGCTCATTTGTAAGGCAGATCTGCTTTGGTGTAGCGTCCGCAGAGAGGGTAAGGGGGCTGCACAGCACGACAGCGAGCATTTGTCAGCAAAAATCAGAACTAATGAAATACAGTACACATGGCTGGAGGGCAAGGAGAGGGGTGTGAGTGACAGGAGGCACGAGTGGAAACAGCCCCGTGGCAGCCCTCCTTCATGGCTCCCAACGCCGGCCTAACCGATTTGTTTTAAGCCCCGGCCCCCTTCTCATCCTAGATAAGGGTAGCAGCGTGAGGCATAGGGACAGCGTGTGTGTGTGTGTGTGTGTGTGTGCGAGGGTCCCTGGGGGTAATGACACGGAATACAAGTGTATGGGGAGTGCCAGTGATGGGCCTGCTCATGTGGAAGTCGGTATTTGCATTGCAGAGGAGGGCTGTCAGCGGAGCTCGCTCAGGGAGCCGGTGTCAGGGCGATTGCTATAGCGCTGAGGGCTTCTGTCGTGCGCCCCGCAAGAACACCAGGACACCGGATAGAGCTGAGCTAGCACCGGCAGGATCAAGCGCGTCGACACGTTCAACATTCCTCCACGTCGGGATTCTTGTGCGTGTCGAAGCGGCTCTTTGTCTTTCATTTTTTTTCCCCTCAAACTTAGATTTCACCTGACACTTCATTTAAGCGGTTGTGTTTTGTCCACTGCAGCAGCCTCGGAGCGTTTCATATAGAAAATAACAATAAGCCGGGCGGCTGCGGAGTAGCTGGGAATATGAATTATATAGTTTGGCGCCAACAGCTATAGTCTGTGGCCTCTAAACTATTTCAGTCCCAGCTGCAATAAGAGGCAGCTTTTAATAATTCAGAGTAAAACAGTATACTGGATGTCTTCCAGGCAGCAAGCTCACATTTAGGTGAAACACTAAATTCCCCTCTACCCCCCTCGCTCCCACCGAAGCCCCAAAACCATAGCGGGGCTGTATCCGATAACCGTGAAGGGCTTGTAGGGACACACACATCACTGGGTGGTGTTGTTGTTTGCAGAGTTTTGCTGGCACCGTGCAGGGCTTTGCATCGGTGTGTATATGTGCTTGTGCGAGTGACTATGCGTGAGAGAAAAAAGTGAGACTGCACGGTCTTTCACTCTCGTCAGCCCTCGGGCCCTCCGAGCCGTCGCACACAGGCATACGTGTTGCACGTTTTGAAAGGACGCCGTTCGGAGTCACGGCGCTCTGCGGGGGCGAGCAGGTGCGCATCCTTTAATGTGCTTTCTGCGAGGTCTTAGACAGGAGGTGTTCCTGTGAAATCGTCTTAGAGGTAGAAAAAGGCGAAAATGGAAAAGAGGGCGCAAAAGAGGAAGATATGTAGATGAGAGAGAGGAGGAGGAATAGGGACGGGTCAGAGAGTAGACTGTGAAACAGAATGAGAAGTAACAGGAAATGTATTTGAATCACTGAGTTGTGAAGATTAAGAAATGAGATGGAAGGAGTGAGATAGAGTGTGATAGAGAGGGGGAAATGGAGAGTGGGAGGTACTGATGGAGGGCCTCGCTGACTGAGTTTGAACCCGTGCTATATGAAAAAGGGAAAGAAAAAAACCCCCCGCACAGCTGTGGTCCTCCTTTTGTTGAATCCCATGATGCAGTCCAAAGGTGTCGCAGAGGAAATCACGAGGTTGACAGTGTGCTTGCTTGCTAGCCGAGTGTACGCCGCCTCTCATAATTTGACATTATAGAAAAATATTGACTGGTTGAAAGAAGGAAAAGGGGGAGAAAAGCGGGCAGGAGAATCAAAATGAACAGAAGGCTCAAGAACCAAAGCAATTATGAATCTTTGAGCCCTGCACATCCCCTGGATAATCCGTGTTTTTCATATGGAATCTGAGTCCATTGTTTGCTCTGCTTTGTCAATATATTAATATCTAATATTGATGGGGCTCATAAACCTCTCGCAGCAATTCTCTCGACGCAGCGCTGACCCAAGGCAGCGCAACTCATTTCTCTGCCTCTGTGTTTTTTTCTTTATGTGCTAAAAGTATGTGTATTTACTCACCACATCACTGCGGTAACTCTACTACTATATACCACAGTATAATAGGTACATATACTTTATTCACACCGTTTTATTGCTGGCATGATTCATTATACTGCTTGTTTGTACAGTGATAGACAATAGCTGTCTTAGCGCGCAGTGAGCAACACAGACACGGCGTTATGTAACAGAGTGCACGCCGCCTGCATCTTTTTTTTTTTTGAGTTTATTTGGTGCACAGATACCAAATGCATGAACAGTGCAGCGCCGGCAGAGAAAAATCACACAATCAAGTTCTATCAGGCTTCAGATTTGATGGAATTAGTGTTTGTTTAAGTGCGAGCTTTAAATAAAATGTTTTGTCAGCTGTCTCGCACAGCGACGCCGCCACAAAAAGCCTTGCCTATATTTTTTTCCACAATTGTTGTAGATTGAGTGACACATTCGAAAGGAGCTGTAGGAACACGCCATGTTTTATTGACTGTGTAGCTCCTCCATTGGCGACCGCCTGTTTTGAGATGAGCACATTTGTTCGGCAAAATCTTCCGTCACACTTCCGTCAGCGCATCTCAAATCAGCCGCACTGGCCGCCGACCAGCGGGAGCCTGTGATCACGTTGACTGATTCGGATTCAGACGAAAATGTGCACGTTTTTTTTTCCCGACTCGTTTCTGTTTCCCGCCGCCGTTGCAGTGCGGCACAGATGGGTCGTACCTAAGCCCGCAGCAGATTGATATCCACCCACTGATAATTATGAATCACGAGAAAGCTTTTCATGCCATTTCTTTTCGTTACAGTTTTTTTTTTTTTTAAAAAAAGAGACAGAAATGGAAAATGTGTTTGAAATATGAGGAAACGGTTGCTTCATTTTCTGATTTAGTGTGCTCTAATAAGGGAGCGCGAGACTCACTTACATTACAAGCTGAGAAGTGAGCGTTTGAGCACAGCTGCTACAGGTGATGAAGCTCAGTCTGTGTTGGTGTTTAACCTAGAATTTTTAGCGGTGTGCTCTTGAACTTGCCTTGACGTTTCTTGACGAAGAAATGTAGTGCACCTCTTTGCCGTTGTTTCAGACACTGAATCTGGCTGCGCTATATTTCAATGGTTATTTGCGAAGGTGGCGCGTGAACACGAGCGCGCGGAACATGCTCGCTGACGGACAGACTTAAGGATGCACATGTGTCTGCGAGTGTGAGTCTGTGAGGTAGGATAAAGCTGTCTCGCATCATCACCATCATCATCATCATCACCACACAACATCAGTAATGGGGCCCGGGCCAATGATAACCGTGGCAGCGTGGGCCGCCACGCCGCTTAAATGAGTGCTACATGCACAGGAACACACATGCATAATATACACCGAGGCAAAAAGATGTGCGCAGGCACAGTCCATTAGGTGCCGGGGCAGAGGACGAGACGGCACATTTATTTACAGAGTTTATTTTACCTGTTTTTCTCGATTCATTATTTATGAATCTATCAATCTGTGTGACACGCAGCACAGAGTTTGGCCCGGCTGCTTTCCTGCCCATTTTTCCATTCGCACAGCCTCTGTGTGTCTGTCTGCCTGTCTGACCCTCACAAGGCCTCTTCTTTGTCTATCAGAATACGTCTGCTGTGCGCAAACTCTCTGCCCGTTTTTTTTTTTTCCACCCCAATTTCTCGTTTTCCTCCCTCTCATCGCACATCTTTGTCATCGGACCAGTTCCTTTTATTCTTTGATCTTTTATTCAGTCTCTAAAACATTTTTAAATTATGATGATGACTTGCAAATTTATCTCAGATTAATTTGATGGGTTCTGCTTGTACCCACTCGCCTCATGGGTGTGCTTTTACTGCAGTGTTATTAATATATTCCTGAAAGACTACTCTCCGGTGCCCCTCTTTCAAGACTGGGAAAGGGCAGAGGATGCTGTCCAGCCCACTTCTTCATCTTCTCTCCCATCTCTCTCCTGGTTCAGCTGCCTCTCTCTCCCCAATTTCTCCTTCCCGGTCTTTTTCTCATCCTAACAGTCGACGGGCTTAAAGGTATTTCTGGAGCTTTGACCACTAGTGGATCTGTCAAGGTTTGACAGGCAGCCTCGTGCATTGTTGTGCATCACACGTTCTAGCGTTAGCAGTGTTGGGTTGACGTGATCCATACCTCTGCCGGTGCTAAGAGTTGGTAATACCTCATCAGCGCGGCAATAAAGGAGGGGAAGAGGAGAACGACGAAGGTTTCATATCGCAAATACGAAATACATTCGTTCGTGGAGCCTCGGGAAGACACAGTCCACTGGTGAAAAATGCTGTATATAAACAAAACCATTATTAAAGCTCTGCAGGGAGCTGTTAACTAACTTTACACAGGATAAATGGGAAGTCATCAGCAGGGCAGTGAAAGTCTGTCATGTCCTCTGACACATCTAAAAGCACTTAGGCTGTGTCTGCTGAATGACCGGGATCTGATAATGTCAGATTTATTATAGTGTCCGCTCATAGTGAGAGCCCTGTGGGTATCGCCCGGCCGGCTGTAGTTACGCCGCCTGAGTATATTTCAGGTTGTAGCGAAGAAGACAAAACAAAAAGCCTTTTTCTTTTTCTCTCACTCCTTCTCTCACACACTTTCCCTCCCTCTCTCTTTCTCTCACACTTTTTTCCCTCTGTCATCACCGCTATCTTTCGCAGCTCAGCCCCCTCCCCCTTGCTCGATAGTGGTCTGGCGACAGCTTAAAGAAAATAGGACATGCAGTAATAAAAGGGCAGAAGAGATGGCAAGTTATCTAAGGATCAGCATGCAGCGCAGCAAAAAGAAAAATAAGAAATTACAAATATCACAAAAAGTGTCGGCCAACCTCAGCGCCGGCCTATCAGAACGCAGGATCACTGAGCTGTAAATCCAGGCTCATTTTTTTTTGTTGTTGCTGCAAACCAAATAGGCAGAAGGAGCTACTCCCCCTTGAAATGAACGGGAACAATGACATATTGCCTCGGTTCTGCGTGAATGGAGCTATGACGCCGTCTTTGATAGCTTGATGTGGCTCCGTCGGTCGGACGCAGTCGCATCGTGCCACGTCAGATGTTGGTCTGTAGGTGTAGCGTAAGACGCGGCTTGAAACGTGTGAATGAGACAGCTGTTGCAAAGCCAGAATAAAAAAAAAAAAGCACACTTAGCATGCTTATTTTATGTAATTTTTTTCAGAGTGGCAGCACACAGAGCTTGTAAGACAAATCCCTTTTAATAGGAAGCCTCTGGGGCCGCAGAGGAAACGTGGTCGATACGCATTGACACAGAGGGCTTTGAAGATGGCCTATCTCTCTGCCTCCGTCCAAATGAAAAGGCGAGAGAGAGGGTCCCGCGGGGGACGGGGCCGGGCTAAGTTTCCCTAAACACTATCTACATAACACCTAAGATGTCCCCGTGTTTGATGTGACAGTGTCCAGATTAACTCACATTAGGGAGAACAACAAAGCCCCCGGGGTGCCGCATCCCCCCCTAATTGCCTCGGAGACAGGAAGAGACGGACTCGGAAAACAAGGACATTCAAAAAAAAACACCAATCCCAAACATCTAAATAGAAACACGTTCACACAAATGTTGTCGAGGCGTTTATCCAGTCACAGATGTGAAGTCCCCGAGTATGTAATTTCTTTTGACTCTATAAATGATTCCTTCTTGTGTAAAAGCAGATCTTACGTTGTGGGAGCAAGTCTTACTCACAAAAGCTCTTCCTGAATGATGTACACAGTAATCATTACCAACGGCATAAACTGTTCCTGAGATCCGAAACAACAAAAACATTTGAATGTCCTCGCCCTCCGGTGATTTCAAATTGTGCATTTTTTTTTTTTGTTCCACAGTCGGCGGACATTATTCACCAGTCACCATTTGCGGCTATCACACTGTTGTGAAACAAATAATGTGCTACCTGTGTGTCTGACATTCTAAGTGTCCGTGTTTGGTTTGACTAATGGATTTCTTCTGACAGAGAGGTGGATGGGATTTCTTAGTGTCGCCGTGTGAATCGCAAACACAACACAATGAACAAAATGGTTTTTAAGTGGGTGTTATTACGGGCGCCGGCGTCCTCGGTGATGGGCAGACGGAGGTTAATGGGAGGGTTTTGTGTGTGTCTGCATGTTGCGGCGTTGTCCTGCTCTGACACATCGGGGACGGGGATCATTCAGATGATCTTCGGGAAATGCTCCGACTGAGAATAAGCATGTGAATTAAAGCTTGTTGCTGAACTGAAGTGATGACATTAATGGTTGTATAATGCAGACTTTATTTGGCTTTGTGTTTTTACATTGAACCGGCGTTAATTTGCTGTGAGTCATACAGTGGTGCTGAGCGGGAAAGGGCAATAAGTCAATAATACCATTCATTGATGTTTAATTGAATTAGTTTTTATGTTTTCACCTGCGTCCGTGTGTTTGTTTGCCGGTTGGTCGGTCGGTTTGTCAGCAGGATTGCACAGAAACTACGAAATGGATTTCTGCAAAACTAGTATTGGAGGATGGGTCTTGGCCTAGAATATTCAGCTGTATTTAGGTGACTGGTTGTTTGAGTTAGTACAAGAGGGGACTGTTGGATCTTGGCGAAGGTATGCGCTCTACCGAGTGCCTTTCTAGTTGGTTTTATGATCATGTTCGGTCGTCAAAAATAAATAATTTCAAGCAAATTGCAGTTAAAAACTGACAGGATTTGTGAAGGTTTTGTTTCAGCCATATTACTGAGCTCTGCTAGAAACTAGATACAGGCATCATTTGGAGGTTTCTGCACCAGTTTGACATTAACTCAGCTAAAGATAGACGCCTCAAAGGTTGAAGCTGACTGGCACTCCGGAATTAGAGTAAACAATTCCTTCTAATGTGTACTTGTACTATGCATCAGTGTGTAGCTGAGCATATGAAAATGTACACAAAGCCTGTCAGGATACCTACTTTTGTTGGATGATATTTTGTGCCAGAAATAATTGCAATAAAACATATAATTGCCATTTAAAGACAGATATTATCCCACTGATATTATGATAATATAATAGCATGATGATGCAAGTACACAATTTCAATTCTTAAGAATAATTAGACATTGAAATGTGAAAAAGTCTTTTAGTCAATGGTCTCTCATAACCGGACGCGCCAGATCCATCCTCCATCAGGAAACCCGCTGTGATTGGACAGAGTTGTGCGTCCTGCGTCTCCCTGAGCTTTAAACCTCGAGGCCCCTCTGATTGAGCTCCATTTGGTCCGAGTGAATCAAATTAACATCACTGCCTCACATGAAATGTCTTTGTTTGACTGTTGATCACAGCGGCTGAGGTTATTTGGGATTGCCACGGGTTACGGGATGAAGGCGGTTGCGCTCTCCCGTCGAGAAACTGTGGAAAATGGCTTCTCCCCTTGAGCCACAACGAGCTCTAATGCATCGCCTCTTCCCTTTGATGTCGACTATAAATATGAATGGACCGGGGGGCCTGTGTTTATAATTGTATAGAAATCTTTTTTTGGGGGGGATGTTTGTGAATGTTGATGGAGAGACAGCAGGGGAACGCCGAGCACCGAGAGATTTAAGCACAGGGAGTCAGTGTACTTACTCTAACGCAGCAATTAGAGAATTAATGAAAGCATTCATCTCACATTCCTCATTGTTCCCCTTTAAAATATTTCCAGCTAAATGTATCCCGCTAAACTAGGCTACGTGTTGTGGGAGTGCGAGCATTTTTTCCAGATTAAGGAATAAATGATAAGAGATGCGGCTGTCTTAATATTGCAGAGCCTGTGTGGAAGTGAAGCATCGCATCTTGAGCTTTTCACCAGCCCACACGCTCCCACGTCAGGCCCGTATATTTAGCAAGGGTGGGGGGTGGGGGGGAGCTTTTTTCTTCTCCGTGCGCTGTGGTGCGAGAGGTGCACGGGGGTTCTGAAATGTTTGTCTTTGTTCTCCTGGCAGAGTTTTTCTGCGTGTGGGCGTTCACAGTTTCTAGGAGCACCTCGGGAATGCATTTCAACAGATGGAGGTTTTAACTGGAGTGCTGGCTTCCAGAAATCAGGGCTATATGCTTTTTTTTTTTTTTTTTTTTTTTTGTAGCCGGCTATTTTAATTTGTTTGTTTGCCTGTTTTGTTTTGTTTGCTTATGCGTTGTTGTTTTTTTTTCCGGCGGGATAATCACGGGGCGTGCGGGCGAAAAAAAAAAAGCGGAGTCGCAATTACGCTGTCATGTAGCTATAGGTTTTAAGCCGCTAATCAAATATCTGTGACGTCTGACACAATATTATACGGTCGCTGTTGTGTTCACGTCACGGCCGATTAGAGATGGTACTTTTCTAATAGCTTCTTCATCTCACTTACCACAGTGTAACACTGGATACAGATCCACTGGAGGAGAGCAGTGCAGTGCTGATCTCGGCCTGCTGTAGTGCTGTCCATGGTGCTGAAACAGCCAGTGGCACGGGCAGCTTTTCTTCTTGTTTCAAACCTGCCTGTTCCTCTTTATTACGAATTCTAAGTGTGTCCAATTATATGAAGTTTAGTAGCAGTAGCAGTAGTAGAGAGACAATGCATAGCAGCAGCGGAGTGGTCAACGATTTAATACACAGTGACCTGAATGAAATGTGAGTGGTGCGAGCCGCGCACTGTTTGCTGTGAAATATGCACATTAAAGGAAAAAAAAAAACATTTTTTTTTTTTTTTTTTTTGCAAGGCAAAACAATTCTCACCACCTCGGGGCGAAACGGCAGCATGTTATGACACCCATCTAGTAGACTGCTCTCCGTCTTTTGTCTCGAACACATTTCTTATTCGATTTGACAGCCTCAGAAAAGAGTAATTGCTTTTCTGACCTGTAATTTTAGCTCAGCCTTTGTATAAGCCAAAAAATGCATACCTTTGATTTATGTCTTTTGTCATGCCGCCGCGCTGCTTTGAATTACCTGAACCCATGTAGGCCCGGCTGTAACAGTGTTTTTCAGCTCTCTCTGAGCTGTTGACAAGTTAAACATTTTTGTTTTGTTAGTTTTTTTTTTCTCTTTTCTTTTGCTCGGCTAATTAACGAGCGCTATGAAGATAATGCATTATTCTCCTTCTGAGTGCTCTCAATCAGAGGGGATACGCTATTTAATGTGTCTACTTTAATGCTGTCTTTATGTTCAGGATGGAAATATTTCAAAGGCCTGTCTAGTCTTCTGTTCATTATCCCTCCCCTCTATTTTTCTCTCTCTCTCTTAACTCTTTCTATCTCTCACTCACTCTGTGTCCTCCTCTCTCCCAGCCTCTTTTTCGACATATTTCCATCTCTGTGTCTCAAAGCCATTTTTTTCCCCCTCGCTCAGCGGTGGTGGCTCTCCTTTTGGGACTGTGGGTGCTAGAGCGCCGCAGGCTTCCCTGGAGCCAGACCGTAGCCTACAAACACTCTGTCTAAGACCAGACAGGACTCCTTTATATTAGTCCTGCTTAAATACAGTATAGTGATCCAATATCTGGATTCTGTGTCAATGGACAGCAGACAAAGGATCTGTTCTCCAATATTTGCCAAGGTAGCAGTCTGTAGTATTATTGTTTTTTTTTTAAAACTAGTGGATGTAAAGTAAAACTCCTCCTAATGCGCTGCCTAATCTCCAATGTACAGCCCATAGTGTATACAATGTCACAGCACAGACCGTTAAGAAACCAAACAAATAGGTCACTGTTATAGTAATGTGCTATAAATAGTTGTGTGTGGGTGTGCGTGCAGGCCGGTGTGTTGTTGTGTGTGCGTGTCAGGGATGTTCTGTCTAATTTTAGGCACTCGGGGAGAGGAGAGCAGCGAGGAGATCAGGAGAGTGAAGGTGGAGTGAGCCCCGGCTCCACAAGCTAATGGTTTAGTGTTTTTAATAACTTGCTTGGGAGTTGTAATATATCTCCTCAGCAGCGGATAGCCCTCTCCATACATTACCAGGACGTGAGAGCATTATAAACAGCTGAATACAGCGCGGGCCTTTCCCAATAAACTGTTATTATTAAAACGTCCACGTCTAATAAATAAAATGGGATTTAATCTGCCCCACCTTGCTGTTTAGACCTTATTCCAGGCTGGGATGAAGGCACAGCATCATCAGGGGCAAAGTAGTTCCCTGACAAGAATGAATCCGGACAGGAAGGGTAATTTATTAATGCACTTTTCCTAACCTATTCTCCATCAGACTTGCTTGCTCTTTGTGCATAATTTTAAAGAAGAGGCTCATTATAATCTAGATCTGCATAAAGACAGCATAAAAGATAAAAAACAGATCAGAATGCATTCACTGGATTATGGATGTGAAACAACCGTTTTGGTGTCCAATTAAGCTTATGCTTCATAATTAGCCAAAAGGGTTCGATGTTGTAATTTCAAACCGGCTTTTTTTTCTCTCCTCACATTCGCCCCCTGAACCCTTTTTTTTTTGTGACTCCGTCCACCACACCGCATGAGAAATTAAATCCCTGTGTGCCCACTCATTCACGTGGAAAGGCCCTTATTCTAGTGCATTTTGTTTTAATGCAGAGAGACAGCTCTGTCCTTTATAGTCATGCCCTGTTCCTGACAAATAGACCCCGAGCTCTGCACAGCCAGTTGCTACGTGCACGAGCTCAGTCAAAAAAAATAAAATAAATAAATATCGCTACCTTTAGTGAGCTCAGATGCTTTGAATTCTTCGTACTCCGACGCCACTAAAAAATGGACTCTGAATAGATATGGATTCTGACTGAGAGGGGAATGCATAACGCTGACACTGGTGATATACTGTATGATGATGCAACGCACAGTAACGCAAAAAAAAAAATCTTAGGATTCAATTGATTTCATTACTTATCTTATTAATATTCTGCATTGTCAGCATCGCGGCCGCTTTACTTGAGCGTTTCTGATACTCGCCTGAGCATTACTCCGAGCTTTATCATCTCGTACAGTGTCAGCGCTCATTCATGGCGCCGCGCAGTCACATCTCGGCGGCGGATCCCGCTCGCGTAAAGTATAGCCGGCTGCTCCCTCGCCGCGGAGAGCCATCCCTCTCGTGACCCGGCAGAGACAAACAGCACGCAGGGTGGTCATTTTTTACTCTCCTTTGATATACCTGCTCGGTTCCCTTGAGAAGAAAGAGCAGATTGTTTGTTTTGCTGAGGCCTCTTTCATTTCGCACGGGAGAAAGGGACCATTAATATTGTCTTGCCATACATCTTACACACTGATAATGCGGGCATTGCTCGAAGATGAAAAGAAATAGTGCATTACTGTCACCCTGGCAGATGACACATGAAGCTCTCACTGGGCGCCCCGCTTTGAATAGCCTTGATGCTACGGGGGCAGCAGAGGCGAGGAAACAAAAAGAAAAAGAAAGATAGAGGACAAAATGTGGGGAGAAGGAGGCGATGTGGTCAGAGAGGGGATATTAGGTTTGATTACGGGACAGTGCAGGAGGGGAAAAAGACATTCAGGAACAAAAAAAAGGGGAAACAAAATAGCAGAAAATAAAGAAAGCCACAGTGTGGAGAGGAGAGGAGAGTCGCAATATTTCTTAACATCCCATAAAAATGATACAGAGACTGTATTTCTGTCCTGCAGCGAGTTAGTAAAAAAAGAAATCAGCGCAGAAAGATTGTGTTTTTCGCTGCAGTCGAAACATCCTAAATCTGGGAAGCTAAAAAGCAGCACAGTGTTACAGATATTAAAAGTGAATTTGCATGTGTCTTCGCAGACCAAAACTGAATTTGCTGAGTTTCAGAAGGAGCACCAGCGCCTCCCGCGGATGATTTGAATTTAAAAAATTGTGATAAAATATTTGCAGCTGTTCAGTGCTGGATTACATCAGTTTGTATGTGCAGCAGACTTCAGAAAGAGGTTCAAGTCGGGAAAACAGAGCATACCAGTCCCCCCCCGTTCAAGCGCAGACATTTCTATTCCTCCGGGCTACTTAAATTTAATATCCATTATATATCTCACGCATGCAGCTGAGTGGCAGAATTCAGAGAAACACAGGCTGTCATGTGCATCAGTGCTTCCTCTTTTTTTGTCTCCTGCTGCATTCATGCTTTATTCATTTGTGATGTTCCGATGCAACATTGATAGCAGTAAATAATGCATCGACGGAGAAAAGTTTAAATTCATTTAAATTGTTTTTTTTTTGCGTACCTTTTGAAGTACTTCATATACTTGAGAAGCTTAAAAACTCAAAGCTAAAACATTATCATTTTATAATACTATAATATGATACAACGAGTAGCTTTGTTTCTATGAATTTAAAGAGCGCCATGGTGAAGTTTTGTTGCATTCAGACAATCTGTGATATCGAAGCACAAAAGCTTTTTTCATTATTCAAATTTTAATGATGCAACGCTCAAAAACATAAAGCAGCAGCTCTGAGTGGAAAAGCGCAGTGTATTAATGACGG
The DNA here is from genome assembly GCA_039737535.1 of Lagodon rhomboides. Lineage (NCBI taxonomy): Eukaryota > Metazoa > Chordata > Actinopteri > Spariformes > Sparidae > Lagodon > Lagodon rhomboides. The sequence goes on along the minus strand of CM077789.1, from coordinate 11,307,207 downwards.
CGTTGGCATGTAAAAATTCTGTTTGATATGTTACCGTACTGTACGTATGCTAATAAAAGAGGCTTCGGTTTGGAAATGCGTCGTACCTCCTACAGCACCATCTGTCTCAACACAGGCAAAAGAGATATAATGACGAAAGTGGCGAATGTGTGGATGGCCGCGTGAACTGGCGCATTATTTAACTCGCAGTTGTCTGAGCGTGGGTATTGTGCGCGAGATTTCTGAAGTGCGTCGGTATATAAAAAGCTGGACCATTGCGTGTCCTCGTCAACATTTCACAGCCTTAAAGTCTGTCTCAAGTTATCATCGTCCTCCATTTTTGTTGTCGCTGCTTCCCCCCACCCTCTCTCTCTCTCTCTCTCTCTCTCTGCTTGCGTACTCCAGCTGTCTCCCTCCGTCTCTCCCCCTCTCCGGCCATGTGACAGAGCAGCAGACTTGTGGGAACTGTAGTGATGCTGTCAAGCTGAAAGCCTCCCAAGAGCCTCGGAGGAAACAACAGAAGAACACATTAGAACAACCCCAAAATGTCGACACAAACCCGTGTATTTGTCAGGCTGACCTGGATTTGCTCAAAACAGCACTCAGTCTTACCACAGAAATCTGTCACCACACAACATCTCTGCTTTTTGAAAGATAGGAAAGCGGATGGATTTGACACCGGTAAGTGCAGTTCCCGTCTTCGGATGCGGCTGCGCCTGCTCGCGCGCCTGCTGGAAGACCCTGGTCAAGGCTCGACGTGATCAGGAGAAGGAGTAATTTGGCACAACAGACCTGACTTTGTTTTTTAAAGCAAGAGGAGGTGCTACTTGAATTTAAAGAGGGGAGCGGGAGTCAGTCTGGATCATCAGGACCGCAGACAAAGGCGCACCCTCATGCGCGCGCTCTGTTGTGTACTGACATGCTCATATGCACTCAATCAACCTTCCATTTCTGTCTGAAACCCCTAAGTGAGAATGGAAAACACAAAAAGAGCAGCAGGGGAAAAATTTCCCAAATCCTCCCTTCAGTTCTCTTCCATTTCACTTTCCACCCTCCACCACCCCACTCCCCCACAACACTCCCAGCCCCCCCCCCCGCTCGCACTTTTGCCTCAGTGGCAAAGCAAGGTTTATTTCCCTGGTGGAAATATTGGACTGTCAGTCAGATCAATTGCCAGTGTCCAGGGCACTTCATGGTTCCTCTAATTATAATCCTGTGCAGCTGGCGCGGGCCCACGTAGCTGTGGGGCAGCCATTGTAATAGAGGCATCACTGGGCTATAGATGGATAGAGCGAAGCGTCGGCCAAAGCCTTGCAGTCATCGCTCGCGTCGGTGGAGAGGCTTTACTCCAGCAGTCAGAGCAGGGGCCAGGGTGTCTTATCTGGCTCCTCCATGCGGCTCGCTGTATGCTGGGGGAGTGCATTACCAATTCTCTACCCCTCTCTCTCTCTCTCTCTCTCTCTCTCTCCCTCCCTCGCTCCTCTTTCTCCCCGTGCCGCTCCTCGCTCCTCACATCCTTATGAGAAGTCTAGGCACTTTGCCATGTTCGCGTGTAGAGACAGAGGTGCTGTCTTCTCAGCAGTGCTGCACCCGGGATGGCACCAAATTATAGCTCCGGTTGCTTTGAGGAGGGTTTAAGATGTGTGTGTGTGTGTGTGTGTGTGAGCGCATGAGAGAACGAAAACTTGGGATTTCGGGATTCTAACTAGTTTGTCAATAGCTCAAACGCAATTTTTTATTTATCCTCATGAATATTCTGGAGTTACATCAGAGTGAAACGGTGGCACCGAATAACCTTCAGTTGTGTGTCTGTGACAAATATTGCCACGTTTTTTTCCCCCTCCAAACATTGCAGCGCTCTCTCACTTCCTCACCCGAGGAAGTGTGAATACTATGTAGAAATGGCACTCCTCCTCCTCCTCCTCCTCCGCCTCCTCCCCCCCTCCTCCTTCTCGACTGGCATTGTGCGATTCCCATCTCAACATGCTGGGAGAGGTGTGAGAGAGGAGGGGGGGGAGGAGGGGAGGGGTGGTGAAAAAAGACAGAGAGGAAAAGAGGAAGGGAAAAGGAGAGAGTGTGACAAGGAAGGAGAGCAAGAGTGGAGATGAACAAGAGAGAATGAAAATGAGTGCAGACAGCAAAATGGGTGGGGGCGGGCGGCGAGGGGAGCGAAGGCTCTGAGATGTGGCGGAAAGAAGGAGAACGAGACAATCGTAATACAGAAAGACATTAAAATGAGAAAGTGCGCAAAAAAGGGAACGCAGGTGGGGAAGGATGTGGAGTGCGCGGCAGCCGAGACAGGGAGGTACGAGACAAAAGAACAACAAGGGGAAGAAATGAGGGATGCCTGATCTGAAAACACACAAGCTAACCGAGTTATATAAGCAGATGCCGCTGCTAGGGAACCGTAGGGCTTCTGCTGATGACGAGGAAAGACTCTCTTGACACCGGAAGGGGAAAGGGGAGGGGGGGGCAGAGAGAGAGGCGAGAGGGACGAGACATTAAAACGGACAGATTAAAAGAAATATAGAAAAAGAGACACATCAGAGGGAGAGTGCCGAGGGTCTGGAGCAACAGACCGGAAGGTCGCGGCACGACAGAAGCTGACGAGGGCGTGCGGAGATGAGCGAGAGTGAAAAGGGGGGGAAAAGACAAAGAAGAGAGGAGGGCGAATCGCCAGTCTGAAAAAGTAAAGAGACTATTAGGCTGTACAGTGCAACAGAGAGTCCCAGAAAGCGAGCGGGTCGATGAGGGATTAAATGGCTTAGAAGGAAAAACTCGCAATGTGTGTCTACACCGCTACGACTCCGTGTGCGCGCGTGTGAGGGAGTATTTTATGTTAACCTCGCGTGGAAGCATGTTCCAAACCACTCAGGACACGCCGAGCGCAACTCCAGCGCCTCATTAAAAATTTAGATCGCTTGTAATACTCTGAGGCGTTAAACGTCCACGTCTGTAGTCGTTGATATGCGCACGTCAAACGCACGCGTCTGTGTTTGTCTGCATGGGGCGCCACTGTATCTACTGTATATGCAAGTGTGTGTCTACGTGTGTGTGTGTGTGTGTGTGTGTGTGCGTCGGCCTCAAACATGAATTTGCGCTGCTGCCGGTAAGGGGAGGAGGGAGTGGAGGGTATTTAAGCTGCATGGTCTGGCAAACCAAATAGACCATGAAAGGGAAAAATAACAAAATCTGACCCCCCCTCCTCCTCCTCCTCCTCCTCCTCCCCCTCCCTCCCCCCTCTGTTCCCCCCCTCTCTCCCCAATTCCCAGCAGATCACAGACTGCAGCTCGAGCCCACTCTTCACTCCATTGTGTTTCAAACCACTGGCTCCCTTTGCTTCCCTTTATCTTTCATTTCGTTTCATATATTTTCTTTTTTTTTTTTTTTTTGGGAGGGGGAATCTAGCCTTGGTAATGTTTTCCATCACTGCACTGCCTTTCTCTCCTCTTCTGCCCTCCCCTCCCTCCCTCCCTCCCTCCTGCTCCGTCCTTTCACCCCCTCCATCGTGACTCCTGGTCTGTCAGAGGTGTGACAGGTATGTCACAGGCCTCTCCGTCACTCTCTCAACTTGTTGACCTTTGTCTTAGAGATTACTCCGCTCGCAGCTCTCTCCTCTTGCCAGGTGGGATTGACAAGATTGCCTGGCAACAAAAAAGCTCCGGCCGATGCTCGGTGACCATGCCACCCTGTCGGCTTCCAGTCAGACGGCCCTATCTCGACCTGCTGCCGATTTGAGATTGGGCTGTGACCGGGGCAAGTTCATATTTATACGAGTGAGAGTGTGCGCCCAAACAGCTTCTCTCTATTATTTGTCAAGAAAAGTGGAAGGAGGACTGAGAAAAACGTTGAAACGGAGGCATGGTGGAGTAAAGACAATAAAGATGATGAAGCAAACCAGAGAGACGAGAGAGAAGAGAGGAGATGGGTGTGAAGGAGAGGGAGGGAGTGCGCGTCAGGAAGGATGCCTATAGAACTCTCAACCATTGTTTCTCCCAGTGTGAGCGGTGTATAATCACTCAGCCTTACCACAGTAATGACACCATCTGGGCCCGGGGAAGACGGCGGCTTCTCTCCAGCTGAAAAATGGATCGCATAGATCCAGGGCGATTAGAGCATCAGCTGTACACGACCTACCGGCGCAATGAATTCGAGCGGCTAATAACTACAGTAGGAGTTGGCGGGGAGTCTTTTCTCCACAACAGTAACAAAACTCGGGGCGGTAATGCGCATAAACCAATGTCCTGACGGTGTAACTGATGCGATTTGTTTGATTTTTGGGAACGTGCAATATGTTTTGGGTGTGTAGACTGCGTATCACTAGTAGAAGAGTTGGAGACACATTTGTGCTTTGTCTTTACATATGGCATGACTGTCAACGTCTCAGGCGTCCAAACCAACCGGCCGAATAAATGTTGGTAATGTGTATGTTTTCTGGAAACCCCAGATACCATGAAACATTTCTCCAGGTTGCAACTTTACATTTCTCTATGTTTTGTTTGTGTTTATTGTCTAGTCAGGTTTAGGCACAAAACCACTTTCTTACGGTTATGAAAAGGTCATTTGTTGGCTTCCCAAATTGTCCCGATGTCTTGTCAAAAACATCCAATCGTTTTTGCACTTACAAATGCAATGTCACCTAGCTGTCACATACATCCTTACAACCTGGACACGATGCATTGTACTAATGTTAACGTGGTAAGTATGAAACACATACTTAACACTGCATTGCAGAAATGTACAAAGCCGTCATTTTATTCTGGCGACCGGGCCGGAGGCGTCATCGCCGCATGCACAAATTCCCCTGTAAACCTGCAGGCGAGGCCTCTTAAGTCTGATTGGACATTGTTCACCCTAATCCATCCACCTACTCATTTACCAGCAATCCCACTTTAAACCCAGACACATTGTTAGCAGGAAATGGCTCCTGGTCCTACAATCAGACATACTTAAATAAAAGGTCTGTCAGGTTACTCGGGGCTGCGTGGCCCGGGCCTCCGTCCTATCGTATCTGTATTGCAGCTTCCATTTTCGTATTTGAAATCACGCCTCTTGTTAATATTTTGTTTTTTTTGAAGCATTTCCTTGTAAAGACGATGCCGAAAAAGAGGAAAAGCAACGTGACAATGATGGTTCTCGATGACCTGTTGCCATGGCAACCCTTCTCTATTGATCCAGCCAGCCCTCATCTCCTTTTACATTCGCCTTCACTCTCACTTCCCTCTCACTTTTCCCACCTCTATCAGTCTCTCTTTAGTTACTGTCTCCATCGCGGGCCTCACTTGCTTTCCACCCGTCTGTCTTGTTCTGTCATGAAGATTGATGCCTTGTGGGGCTATGCTAACCTTCACCTGGTTCTAGCATACATTCAGCTCTTCTGTTCCAATCTGTCAGATTAGATTCACCGCTACCTGCCTCATCCATAAACACATTTATTCAGAATTTAAATCCTAACCCCGGGCGATGATTCAGTAAATACTTTGAAGTGCAACTGCATAACGTGATTGCATTATTAAATGTTCTTATGCACAAATATAGACAAACTGCAGGCTAGGAACAAAAATGTAGTTCATGCTCATTTCAGATCATTTTAATTCATTCTGTAATCTGTGCTGCATTTGCCCCTCTGACACTCTGTTGATAACGTGCCATGCACAATTTTTTTTCCTCCTTTTTTTTTTTGTAGAACGGCGCTTGCATCAACTCTCACTGTATTTCGCTTGGAGAACTATGAAATTAATGAGTTGTTTAAGGCTTGCCGCCACTGTTCAGAACCCGTTTTGCTCTGCAAAGTCTTACAAGTAAGCAGCGCAGCATTCAAAACAAGTCACACTTCAAGGTAAGATAAGAATAACTTCCCAACATTTGCAATTAACGATAATGTTGTTATTTTCAAATAGGATTTATCTTCTGCACTACCTGTGGTATGACACGATCTGCCTCCACATTATACTTTCATGTTAAATGAATCCAGGAGGTAATAGCGTGATGCAGGCAGAACTCAATTTATTTTGTAATTAAACCATGTACACACCCCTTCTTTTCATTTACAATCAGCCGAGCTAAGATCACGATGATGAGGTATTCACCCGACGCTGCTGAACATGTTCACTTCTATAACTGCACATCTGAGAGCACACGTTTTTTTTTTTTTTTTCTTTCTTCAAGGCCGGTGTAATTGTGTTTTGTATTTCTTTTGCACAAATTAACCTTAAAATTCAAACCCATCTCTGTGCCCTGAGGGCTTCTCCCTAACTTGAGAATTTATCAATGTGTGTTTATTTAATTTCGCTATTCAAAAGGCCTTTTTTTTTCTTCTCCCTCTTTCACTCTCAAATGAATTATTTAAGCGTACAATGAGAGCGGAATTGCTTGTTCTGCATGGCGAACAAAATGACGCACGCACGCGCGCACCTATGCACGTTTCGCATCCGACGTTGTGAGTCGTCACAAACAGGCACAGTCATGCAGTACATGCAGCATTTACATCGCCACCCAGTGCGGCTCCCTCATCTCCTTCTCTCAGACAGGACCGTGACTAATGCTAGGAAAATGGCAGGGAATATTTTGAGCATGGAGGAGGCAATTTTTTATGGTCCAAGGAAGAATACATTTTAAAATGAACAGTGCACAGGCGGCTCGCAGGCCTCCTACACGATGCCACAGTTGTAAAGCATGTGTGTGTATGTGTGTGCACATGTGTTGCGTGGGTGCGCGGCTATGTGCTGCTCTAGGCCCCTGGTAGGTGGCTGATACAGAATATTATTCCTGCTAATGGACAACAGGCATCATTGTGATTTAATGCCGCTGATCTCCTGCCTCAAAGACAGATTGCTGTGCTATAAGGGACGACTTAAAGGGAGATTCTGGTTTGATAGAAGCCAGGTGATATCGCTAATAGTGTCATTAGCCACGTTTCCATCGACACATTTTTATGCGCATTTTTTCGAATAAGTTCTGGTGGTGAACATTTAACTCACATGACTGATCAGCTGTTTCCGCTGAGAGGAGAAAAAGGAGAGGAGGAAAAAGCTGCTTACGCGTGGAGACTTCTCTCTGTTTGTCTCTCAGAGATGGCCAAGGCAAATGTTTCTTTTTCTTCCTCATCTGTTTCTTCTTCTTTGGCATCTAATGGCAGTTGGCAAACAAAGCTATGCTTTGCGTCGCCCAGTCACTCAGAACCAGTTGATGGATTCTTTTTTTTTGTGTGCGACTTTTCTAAAGTTGGCACTGAATTTGGATTAAATTAGACAGAAACACTGCAATATAGTATTCAGCAAGTAAAACACGGCGAGGTGAAAAGATATCAGACAGGGCAAGAAACAACAAGTAGTCAAATGAGCAGACTGGTTTCAAATAAACTTCCAGGTTAGACGATCTTATTTGGAGGAGAAAATAAAGGTGAGGGTACAAGTCTCTTTGACTTGTACCTGACTTTCCATTACAACTTCGACCGTACCTGCCGTAATTCAGCTCGCACGTCGTACGCACATTCACAAATATAGATTCAGTTCTTACGTAAGCCATTAGGAGATTACTGACTTAATTCATGAGTCATTCCTGACATGTTACTGTGAAGAGCCTCTCGTCGAGAGAATATGCCAGACATTATCCCGTCGACAGTCCCCTGCCTGCATGCCTTCTCCCATAGCTGTCTCTCTTCCCCTTCCTGCCCGTCTTTCTTTCTTACCTGCATGACTCCGCACTCCTCTAACAGCCTGTCTGCCTGTTTTTTTTTCTCCCTCCCTGCCTGCCTGCCTGCCTGCACTCCTGCCTTACTCTGTGGCTGCCTTCACAGTATGACAGCCCACTAATGAAAGCAAGATAAGCATGCCAAGCAAACTGTTCATTTCAAATTAGAAAAAGAAAAAAAAAAAATCCCTCACACATAAAAAAATACAAGTCCTCCGCCCACCCCCCTCCCCTCCTTCTTCCACCAACCCACACCCACCTTATCATTGCTGTATTCCACCCTCCTCTGCCTGTCCCTAGCTAGCCGGAGCAAATTTGATTGGGTCCGGATAGGAAGAGAATGGCAGAAGATAAGGCGCCCGAAACTGTCGCCAAACGAGGCCCGATGCAGCCGAGGATAAGGGCCAAAATGCAATTATGCTGGCAGAATTCTTATATTAAACCCCAAACACTGGTGTAACACTGCTGCCACCTCCGTCGCCATTCCTCCGCCCCTCATCCCTCTATCCATCCATCCCTACCTTTTCCTGTGAATGATGAGTGCCTAATCTCTTTGGGTACAGATCTCTCTCTCAGGTCTTAACATGGCTGTAATCACACCCCTCACCCCCCCACACACACACACACCTCCCCCCTCCTCTCCTACCCAACCCTCCCCAGTCAGATGGACTGTGCCTGATAACGGCGCCGCTGAAGAAACATTTTTTTCCACCCCCTCTGTGGAATAGGCCAGCACTCCTGTCAGCTTGGAGATAGTTACAGCTGTTTTCCTCTTTCTTCCTTAATGCGTTTCACACTTACTCTGAGCATCTTTGAGGCGGTAATGGGGGAATACATGTCACAGTTAGCGGCGGCACGCATGATTTTGAGTCCTCTATTTCCCAGCCCACCAACAGCAGAGAGTGTCGTGCCATATTCCATTTTTCTCCTCTAGATTGTATTTATATTCCCCCCAGCGTTATTCATTAGAAAAGGCTTAAGGAAGGGCTATGGAAATGCTGGACAGTTGTTCTCTCCGCCACTTAGTGACGACCCTTTCAGGAGGCAGTAACTAGGGCTGGAACATTTTCTGCTAATGACAGAGGGACATTCCCCTTTCCCAGAGCTCTCTGTCAAGGAAAATGGACTCTAATTATAATAATGGTGACCGGCCCTGACAGTCAATAGAAAGGCCTGCGATTATCCCAAACATGGCGGTATCGTTGTCAGCGGGCAAATCTGATTTACTTTGTTTGTCTTGTATAATGTTGGGCAGTTTTTCAGAGAGTAAAGTTAAATCTAGGACTGCAACTGACGGTAAACTTTTATTATAGTTTAATCTGCAGATTGTTTTCACGATTCATCGTTTGGTCGATAAAAAGGTCAAAATAATTGTGAAAAATTACCCCAATTGCTTCTTTTGTCCAAAGACTCTTCATTTGCCATCATCAAATATCCTAGAAGCTGCAACCAGGATGTTTGATGCTAGAAAAATTACAATTAGTCAGCTACTCAAATTGGTTGGCTATTTTCTCTCCACTAATCAATTAATTGGCTAATCGTCGCAGCTCTTTTAATAAATAATACAGTAAAATGAAACAACCAAAATCGAACATTGCAGGACTGGTATTTAGATGGCACTGAGGACTTTATTATGCAGGAAGAAGATGTCTTTAGTTGCAGGGACGGCCTCAGTGTGAAGCGGTGGCGTATAGGGGTTGTAGTTCGGAAAAGGCGGGTGGGGGCGAGTGGGCCGACCAACATGCAGTGTGCCGCTGTTTCCTGTCCTCCCGCTGCGAGGGCCACGGCTGCCACAGCACTATTAGGGGGTCCGGGTCACCGCCTGCCGAGTGCTCCATTGTCAGCTGCCTGCTTAACAGACAGAGAGAGGAGAGCGAGGTCCAACCTCTATTGTGGCACCGTTGCAAAACAGCAGAGGAGACGGAAAAAAACATCTGATGACTGTATAATTACACAGTGAATGCAGTCCCTCCCCCACCAGCATTTTCCCTTTTTTTCTCTATTCATTCCCTTTCTTCCCCCCCTGTCTCTTTTTTTTTTTTCCGGTAGAGTGTCTGCTAATTAAGCGCTTCCATTAGGCAGCCTGTAATTGGTTTGAAAAGTAATGACAAGCAAGTTTATTTACAAGGTAATTAGAATAAAGGCAGGCTTTGTGCTGATAATAATCATTTACAACTGCAGTAAAGGAGAGGAAAAAAAAAAAAAAAAAATCCAGAATTGCTATTATTTGACGGACAAGCATTTCAGCACGCTGCATGTAGTTATTAATGTTTTATCCAATCTGTAAACACACTGCACTCCACACATGGGCAGCCCTTTTTTTTTTTTCATCACGCTGCTCTTTTGTTCAGTGTGCAAATACAGGCCTTTCTTTGATAAATGGATAAGATTGAGCTAAATCGAAGAAGACATGCTGGGCAGCTTTCTTCATCTCTTCCCTCCCTGCTTTCATGCCATCATAATGCTAAATGCACAGAACCGGTCTGTCAGCTGAAAGCTGCACACTCTGCTTAGTTGGTGTGATGGCTCGAAGGGGAAGACTTAGACATTGTGTTATTCCAATAATGTACAATTTTCCTCTCACAGCGGAATGGTAGGTAGGTGCAACAGGGATGGGGCGCTTAGAGAGGGAGGGTTGACAGAGAAGGAGTGAGAGAGAGAGACAGAGAGAGAGGGGGGAGGGGGGGGTAATGCCCATGCACTTGGACATCTCTGCCCTTCACTTTCCAGGCAACAGATGGAAACAGTGTATTAAGGCACCCAGGGGCAACCCTGGGCACCCTGGCATAGCCGAGGCACGGCCAGGTTCAGGGGGAGCAGGTGGGCATCTGTTCCGTGCCCTTAATCGCTTGCCGCACCCGCCATCCCTGTGGTGAGCTTGGCTTTTTTGTGTGTGTGTGTGTGCGCGTGTGTGCACTGGGACATATTCATATCTGTGTACAGTATGGATGTCTCGGCGTGTCACCTCTCTGCTGCCTTCAGTCAGGGGTAAGGGGGATTTACTCTCTGGTTGCAGGCTGGTTTCACAGGCGCAGGCTTATGGGGCTGCAGCACAGGAGCTTAGTCACTGGATACCACCTTTTGTTCACACAAATGCAACTCAGTCGAAAAACATCCTTCGCCGCGACCGGAGGGACGATGCGAGACTTGTGGCTCGTTGTCAGATGGGGTCAACAGAATCAGGCGTTCAGCAGGACGGCTCACAGTTAACTGATGTTTGTCAATGAATGCGAGCAGACAGATTTGGGTTAGCATCATTCTTAAAGGGAGAAGTCTCCGTTCTTCAAACTGACAGTTCACTGCCAAAATATAAAAATTAACATAACATTTTCTTGTCAAGTTTTGCGGTTATGGAAAGGCTTTGCCCGAAGAGATGTTAGTCTTCTTTTAAATGTAATGACTTTTGGCTTTTTAGTGCTCAAAGTGCACTAGCCTCTCCTCCGTGAGCGTGTCCCAGTGCGACCTAATTCCTTTATGTTCAAGAGAGGGCGGACGGATCTACTGCAGATATCTCCCACCAAAACAGCCTAGATAGATAAATAGCACTTCAGGTAAGATATGAAATATGTGTTTTTGATTTTGGGATGTACTGTCCCTGTTTGTTCCATGAGACATGACATCACAAGAGGACAACAAAAACCGAAGTGAAACAGCCTTGCATGAATCGCTGGACTCAATGCAGCCTTATATTTTATCGCCGTTCCTTTAGAGGTGAGTGACTGCCGACGACAGCTGTTGTGCTAAAACAGCAGTGAAGATTTTTACTTCCTGTTGTCGGCCTCCTGTTGTCCACAGTTTGTACCTAGTGCCTAGCTTTTAAATATTGAGTCGGGCATTATAGCAAACATAAACAGCCCTCAGTAAATACGATTGGCAGTCATGTTTCAAAGCCAGGCTAATTCCATTAAGCTATTGATCTCTCTCCGCCTCGGCTTTGGCCGCGTACCGGCTATGAATACCTGTTTACTTTGCCCCGGCCCTGGGCTCTGGCTCAATTTCACGCTGCCCGTCCGTCTGCCCGTCTGTCCGCCGCTCTTACAGCGGGAGAATAACTTTTGCAGACATCTCTCAACATGGTGCTCGAGCGTAGTGGATAAACAAAGAGGGGCAGCTTGCACACGGCACAACAAAGCAGAGATGCTGACCGCGCTGCGAAAAGAGGTAGCTGCAGTTCTGATACAACAAGAATAGATGGTCTCCGTATTCCGAATGTGAATGATGGTTGTTTATTGGCTGTAGATGTACAAAATTCACTGTCTTGGTTTCACGTGACGACCCTTGTTGTCCATCCATCTCGGTCTCTCTCTGTAGTTTGTGACTCATTCCTTGTCATCGTTTTGCACACTATATTCATCTTCTGCCTTCTGGCTATATCTCAGTCCAAAACGATCTGTATGAAAAAAAAAAGTATATTACTAGCTCTCCCTGCCTGAGCAGCACACTTTATTGCTGTCAAACCAAGCTTGAGATTTGGTGGGAATCGGGAGCAAAGGGGGGGACGAGGGAGGGGGAGGGAGATGAGAGGTGAGGGGAGAGAGAGAGAGAGAGATGATGGCTCGGGCTCCACTGGAGAGTTAGCTGTTGTTCCACTTGAGTTTTACTTTACTGAGCAAATCATTTGGTTGACTGACGTGGTGTGCCTCCCCTCCCCTCCCCTCCCTCACCAGCCCGTTTTTTTTTATTCTCATCTCCTGTCCCATTCTGCCCTCTGCCGCTCTCTCTGCCAGATTGGGGTAGAAGGGTGTCCGTGTCCGGGTGGGTGGCTGTTTACCCCGCGTCCTGCTGGTGCATGAGCAGGAGTATAAGCACCGGCTAATTCACCACAACCCCCAGATCACTGAGCTGTGTTGGTACAGGCAAATGTGTGGCCCCAGTCCAGGAGCATCATCCAAATGAAGTGTGTCTGTGAGTGTTGCTGCTTGTGTGTGTGTGTGTGTGTGTGAGGAAACTGTCCTACTTTACAGTCAATGAGGAGCTTATTAAATTTTAAAGTTAGTCCCAGCAAGTTTTCGTCTATTTTTTTTTTTTTTTTGCGCCCGGACCACACATATATGAGAGCCCGCACACGCGTACACAAAAACATATATGGTGTGCGGCGGTGGAAGTTTATTGCCTCGGCCCCTGGGGCTAACCTCGCAGCACCGCCTGACGTATTATGGACTTAAGAATGAAGTGCTACTTAGGAAAGCAAGACCACATCCCGATCTTATTTCCACTTCGCACACATAAGCGCACTAAACTACACACACACACACACGCGCGCGGACAAAAGACACACATAAACACAGGGATACAGCGCACTCACAGTAGCTGAGCTCTGAGGAGTAACGAAGCAAACAATGAGTTTCCCCAGTGCATTGTGGCTCGGCTGCCCTGCTTTAAATGTGAGCAGAGTCATCAGCACTTAAACGCTTGATTGATGGCACAGAAGTGAGGATGATTGTGGGATATGCCAGCTCCAAATGACAAGCAATTACTCATTTTGTGTAATGAAAACCTTAACACCAATCATCGGCGCTTTACACCGTGCTCACGCTTTATGTAATATTATAGGTTCCCGTCACCCACCACCCCCTTTGCTCCCCACCCCCGCTGCCATCCCTCGGGTGTCGCGGCAGACGTTTACTAAATAACATAATTTGTAATGGCTGAAGTGATGGCACAACAGGCCTCGCTAAGTGAGTGAGCAGAGGCAAGTGTTTTACGGCTGAAGGTTGTTTTTTTTTTTTTTTTTTTATCTATTTACGCAGATCTATGGAGTCCTGGCAGGTCTACTTACGGCGGCGCCCGTAGACATCCGTGCCATTAGGTCTTCTGATTACCATTCTAAATGTTTGCGCTGCTTTAGCCTAACACTATCATCCGTCCAGTGAGGTGTTGCCATGGCAACCCAGACTTAATTACGGTTTTTATACGCGCGTGTCTGTTTGCGTGTGTGCACTGTGCACGCGTGTGTGTGTGCGCGGCCCCCGAGCGTCAGCCGGTATGATATCTGTGTGCGTGCGTGTGTGTGTGTGTGTGTGTGTATGCGCCACGTGCACCCGGGGCGGGCGTGTTCGTCAACAGCTCTGCGTGGCGCGAGATAGTGAAAGTGCTGTCCTCCTTTCTCTCCTCTCCCTCTCCCTCCCCGCTCTGCCAAGACTACAATTACCCCTGCACTCCTCTCCTCCACAAAATCACTGTAATTATCTGTAGGCTGCATGGGCATACTGGCTGGCAACAGGTGCCATGTGAATGCTAATCACCTCCCCCTGGCCACATGCTATTCTTCTGCCTGGCCCCTGACAAACCAACTGTCACTGGCAGAAGGAAAGACACTCCAAAGCTGCACACTCCTTCAGAGCCACACGCGTGTGGTCAATAATTAGGCTGCCCAGAGATGTTAAGTTGTGGCACGTCAAGTGTGGTTAAAACGTAGGGCTTTTGCTGAGCATGTACAGTTTGTGTGTGTGTGTGTGTGTGGGCAATATGTGCGAATTTTGGCATGGCGGCCTTTTTTCGCCTTATGGTAATTTGTGTACACGAGCCTAGTCTGCATACAACACAAGTGCAGACACATACACATGCAACCCCCGACACACACACATGCATGCGCGCGCGGACACACACACACACACACAGATTTGACATCAATCCATGGCATTAAATGAAGTGTGAAAAACAGGTCAGAGAGGACTTCCTGTCTTTATAAACAGCCTAAACGCCATCCAGATGTTCCATGCCTCTCCTGTCCCCGCGAAAATCTGCTCACGTCAGCGCTAAATGGCAAAATATAGCCTCTTTAAAGTGATATACACTAACTGAGGCAAGGACATCAGCGAGCACCACCTCGGCTGCTGCACTTTGACTATGGTCCAGAGTAAAAATGTCAGCTCCCCTTCCTGTATTTATAGTGCATTTCACTGTCTCTGCTTGAGTGCCATCCCAATAAAAATGAGCAATATCTCTATTTTTTTTTTTTACTTTTCGCCTGTCTGTGTGTGCCGGGGATCAGCTCTGCTTCTTTTTATAGACCTCACCTGACATGACAGGGATACACAGGAGGATACACACTGGTCCACTCGCTGTCATGTAAATATGCATTGAAGAAGGTGAGCGCAAGGTGGGGAGAAGGCAGAGAAGGATCTGGAAAAGCCCCAAGCAGCAGTTGTACTAGCTTTTTCAGGAAAGGCTAGACTTTGTACAAACAGTAAGTACAGTGTGTACGCAGCACAACAGGCTGCAGCTCGAGAGCACGTAGACAAGGCGGTAGAAATACTCAGAGTCAGTGTGGTGAAGCCTGAAGTGGTGGATCAGATGTCCCCTGTCTCCGTGTGGTTGAGTGTATCCCGACTGTTTGAGTGTCCCGACTGGCTCCTCACTCGCTCTGCGTGGTACACGGAACTGCTGCGCGTGCATGTTAGCGCCACACAAGGCGTATCGGATGTAAAACATTTTGCTGGCTTTTATTGTGAATGCAGTACAATAAGAGGGACAACAAGACTGTTGGGGACAATTGAATCAATAAATTAATAAATAATGATGGCTCTTACTATTAGGAAACCCCATGAACACACACACACACACTGGTCCACCATAGTGATCCCCGGCCTCCTCTCTAACGGTCATTTGGCACACTGGCTTGACCTTTTTCAGCTGTACAAAGCAGCAGAAACATCCGGGACGACTGGCTGTCGCCTCTCTTTTCTCATTCCGCCCCCTCATCCTTGTTAGCTCAGCCATTATTCTGGACACAATCCTTTTGACACGGGGGCCATGTTCAATGTTTAATACTGTTTGTTTTATATTCCTGCCTCATTTCCTTATATAAAAATTTATGATGACATTCTCTACCTTCCATAAAATATTCATAAATGTCATTACTAATAACTTTCATAGATCATCTAAATTGATCCTTCTGTCTGCTTTTATCTGTGCTGCCCAGCATGGATCCATTAGTTTGGCGAGAGAGACGAGCCTGTCTTGTGTTTGGTTATGTGTGGACAGCAGGGAAGTGCGTGTGTGTATGTGACCGTGTGTGTGTGTGTGTGTGTGTGTGTGTGTGTGTGTGTGTGTGTGTGTGTGTGTGTGTGACCGTGTACGTGTGTGCGTGTGTGCACGCATGTTCGGCATGACTGCCACTACAGATGTATCAGTTGATCAGGGAGGTTTTCATAGCCCAGGCATTAATCTCCTCAGCCTCTGTTGTGCAGCATTTCTGCTCTGATTTGTGCATCCGAAGGCTGGTACTCTTGAATTCTCACTGATTTTTATTTTAGATTTGAATCATTACATTTAATTTTTGTTTCGTTTTAGTAAGTTTTCTGAGTGAATTTGCTCATTTTAGTTCAGCTTTAGTTTTTCATAAACGTCTACTTTTATCTTTTATATATTTAGTTGTAGTTTCACTGCAGTTGTGTCAAAAGTATGTAGCTAGTAGCATATTTTTTATGTTCATACCAATACGTAGCTACTAGCTTACGTATTGGTATGAACATAAAAAATACATTAGCAAAATACACTCTAAATGCTTCTAATGCAAATTTGTATGTGTTCTTTGCATGTGTGGCATGATGAGGCTACTACTTTAATTTCATTGTGTACAGCCTGGTGCAGCAGAATGACCAGACTGGACCTGATACCTTATTGCCAAAACTGAAAAACTGTTTTAATTAGTACTGTAAGTATCAGGCGATATGGTATTCAGTCAGAGATGTACCGATACAGATTCCCATTCTACTGCTTATTTTCATCTTGTTTCACTTTTTAGTATTAGATATTAACCCCGGTGCCTCAGACACCGATCACCTGTAATCCCGTCGCACTACCGACAAATCTGTTCATTTCCTCTGAAGGACTGTTTCGGTCCAGGTGGGGCGCCCCTTCCTGTCGCTCTTTTTAAAGTCACACCTGAATCCGCTACCTTCTGAATGTGGCTCAGCAGGCTAAACGCCGTGTTTTGAACATTTAGTGGATAGAATCATTTGCATTTAAAGCTAATTTTCCATAAGTGAGTGTGTGTTATAGCTCCCTATCCTGGCGTGAAATCCTCCTCCCTCTGGTCTCCCCTGCTCTTTAATATATAATGGATTCCTCTCTCTCAATGCCTTGTGTTCCCTATGAAAATTTCAAATGTCCCATTAATCATTCACGGGCTAATTTCACTTACATGACATATGCATTACGCTACATGCAAAACATATATATGACTAATTTCCCCAAAAGATAACAGAAGTCATGAGGAGACATACATTTTCCCTTGACCTATCACTCTACGTCCTCTTTTTTTCTCTTTCTGCACTTGTCTCTTCGCTTTTCATTTCTTTCTCTCCTCCTTACCTGAGTCCTATCTGTGACTCTTCCTTTATTGCATGGAGCGCTACCAAATGACCAGAGTGCATTTATTTTTATCGATTGTCATCAGAGACTCATTATGAAATCCCTCGAACTTTATCGAAATATTTGACGGTAGAAATAAAGTTGCATCTTCTATTTATTAGCCACTATGTTGGCATGGAAACGAGACAAAAGAGGACATTCTTCACCATGACTGTTCCATGCTAGGGAGGACTCGAGTGAGCCTTATCGAAATGACAACAATTTGTTGTATTGTTCTCCTTGTTGGTTCCCCTGGATTTGCCGGTTGTCTGTTTTAATGATAGGTCTGAGCCTCCGAGTGTCCTTCTGTCTCCTGTCTGCCACCCTGACACACAGATGAAAGATGAAATGGAGATTGTGACTGATGCAATTACGGCGCTGCTGATTGAAGGAGAGGCCAAATTATCACCGCCCTGATTGGGCTTTGTCTGGACTGAGAGCATGCCACGCTCTGATTAAAGTGCGCAGAAATGTGTGTGTGTGTGTTTCTCTCTTTGTGTGTTCCTGTGTGTGTGTGTGTGTGTTGGACAGTAGATGGGCTTTGGATGGTAGAAGGGAGAAAATACATTTTGTCATCTTTGACCTTCCCACATGAGAGTCCTTCTTCAGGAGAGCAGAATCTACGCACAATCTACTGAATCATGTCTCATGTTATCTGAATATATTAGACGTCTTTTTCATGCTTCCCCGTTTATCCCTGGAATAATAATGCTTCTCTGGCATTGGTCCCCGCTCACGCAGGCTTACCTATTTGGCCTTTAATTTCTTCATTATTTGTAATTTTTTTTCCCATCTCACATCATATTACCTGCATATTGATTTTCTGTTGCAGCGTCCACCTCGCACCACTGGGGGCCTCCTTTTCCGTCTCCCGCCATCTGTTTTCTCGCCTCGCAACATCACCTCGTGCTCTTTCCTTATATTTCTCCGTGCGTCTTTTTTTTCTCATGGATCGTTTTCTGTCTTCCCTCGACCAACCCCCCCTCCTTTTCCCGCTCCCTCCTTTTTGGCCTCTCTCTCATCTCCTGCTCCACTCTTGCATCAGTCTTTTTCAAGCAGCTTGTGTTCAGCTGAGCCCCAACTTCAAACATACATTTTAAAAGAACCGAAACTATCTCATGTTTGGAAAAAAAAAAGAAAGCCCCTGAGTCTTATTTGCCCAGCACTGCCACACTCGTTCCCTCTCCCCCCCCCCCCCTCTCTCTCCTTCTCTCCATCCGTCCCTCCCCATCCAAAATGTTGTTTGTTTATCATCATTGGAGCATTCTAGCTCCAGGTTGTTGCATCAGAATTAGCACACGGGCTAGTGCTGACGTATACTGTGTGTGTTTGCGCATGCGTGCACCGTGGTGCCGTTTGGTTCGTTTTCTGATTTCACAGGGAGTTAGTTCATCCCTGTGGCTGATCCCAGGAGCCAGCTGTTGGCTGTAGACTATTGCAGCCTCACAGCATGGTAACATGGAGGTAACACACATCATATAAATCACACCCCCCCACCCCCACCATTTTTCTGCTTAGGACCAACTTGAAAGGCTTTACTCTCTCTCAGCAGGCGCCTGATCCCTCCCTCTATCCCTCCATCCATCCATCCCATCCTCCATCTTTCCCTCCCTCTCTGTTCTCGCTCCTGTTGTAGACTGTAATACAAGGCCTTTAAATAATTACACACAGAAGTCCTCCAGAGCGCCCCAAATGGGAAGCTAGGGCTCAGTGAAATTTAACCCCTTCACCGCGCGGCGCTTTGCGGATCCTTACAGCGGGTCGCTGACAGGCGAGGCTGTGTTGATCTTGGCATGTGCGCCCGTGTCGGTTTCCCTGGATGTCTAAAACCAAGGCTGATGTAATCTGCGGAAAAACAGCTTTCTAGTGACAGAGTATCTGGCTGGAGATCCTCGGTCTTTATCTGTGAGGGAAATCTGTCAGCTGAGAGAGCTCTGAGCGACAGGATCTGAAAAAAAAAGAAGAGAATTACCCTTACTTAAGAGTTTCGGCTGATCAGAGGTCAGGTTTCTCTTTGGCTGGTGGCGATGATGATGTTGATGGTTTTAAGTTGAAAAAAGAAAAGTGTATTTTTTTGTTGCCAAAGGGGAACTTTTTTCCTCAAAGGAATCAAACGACTTTCTCACATGTTTATTAAAGTGAGTTGTTGGAATGACGTACACCGGGATTGAATGGATCCAGTTCTTTCATTCAAAGATGTATCATGGGAATGATGGTTTGCAGAACTTATTCTGAAATCCATTGTTATTGGAAAAGAAAAAAAGGCGGAATTCCAAGTCGGAAAATCAAGATCCATCCCGCCAGAGTTCCCTGACATGAACACACAGGGTGTTCTCATAAACTTTTACTTCATGTAGTGTTTCTCAGTTGTATTGTCAGCTGATTCGTACTTGATAAAAGTCTTGGCGAGCATACTGTACTAGCCCGCTCTTCCTGTCTCTATTAAAGTGTGCTAAATTTGTTAAATCAGCCGACAATGCTGCTTTTATTGACATAGGTCCTCAGCAGACGCTTGTGAAGTTCAGAGACTTGCCATACAAACATCAGTTTGCTGCGGGCGTCCGTGTTTTTCCGAGCAGATGCACTGAGACTGGAAGTTGGGAATACCGACTCGGAACTATCCACTCCTGTCTTGCAACGGATTGCAGCATTACACACTGCTGCTGCTCGCACAGTGTGAGGTGAGGCAGGTGGAGAAAGGGAAAGGAGGAGGTGACAGAAACATATTTAAAGCTGTATATGATATGATGTCTTTATGTTGCCAACAGGCTGCGAAGTACACAAACAAAACCAAACACTATATTCTTCAAACTACAGCCTTGTGTGGAGGCATTTTCGAGAACTAGCATGAAAGTAACACTCGCCCACTTAACACTCCAAACTAAGATCATGTGGAACGGCTATATACGGCACCGGGCTACTGTACCACCAGCAGTCGAGCTGCACTTTTCACCATCTTACCTGCCAAGTGTAGGTTGCCTTGGAACTGGGCGCTGGGATTCGGTTTTTGCTCTGGCTCCCACAAATGTATATACGTACGAAGAAGGTTGGTGGATGGAGCCGGGATCACAGCTTGAGTCCCGTTAATGCAGATGGCTGCTTCTGCTGGCGTATGGGTAGGGTTTATGTGCAATGCCAATGAATATTTATGTGTTTAAAGCACATTTGTGGTGGGAGGCTCTTGTGGATGTGAGCACAAGACTTTGACTCAGAGCCTTAGTGAGTGTCAGGGGGGTGTAAGGGGCATTGGAGTGTGGCTTAGGGGGATGAGGATTCCTATTCAGCTGGCTTTATGGCTTAAAATGTCTTTGTCTTTATCACTGTGACTGGAACATGGATATACAAATACATATTCTATACGACTGAGTGGGCAGTCCACCTTTTCTGATTTAGATTCTTTTTTAATATTGTTTATAGTATAGTTAAGGAGTGAAAGAAGAGGAGGAAGGTAAACATGGCTTATGTGGAGCATAAGTCACAAACAACACATTTTGATAAAATAAGTCAGCCATGCAGCTCACACACTACATTAACGTATAAATAATAATTCATGTTTGCTACGGGTTTCATTCTGCTTTTAGTTCAGGTTTCTATACAGCATCCCAACTTTTTTGGGAATCAGGCTTGTATCACTTAATGTGGTAATGTTGAATTGATTCTCTGGGTGGAGTTTGCAGACTTTGATTACAGCGGTGTAATAATGGAGTCTGCTCAGCCTCCCTCACCGCTTCCCTATTGAGCATGTACTGTATACAGTACAAGGCCACCACTAATCAAATTCTCTCCCTTTTCTCTCCCCCACGCCATCGCCTCTGGTGCACCTCCAACATCAGGTAAGAAATTGTTCTATCATTCCACCAATCAATAGCAATATGGCCCGTAGCTAGCTACACACTGACACGGTCTACACTCAAAGATTTAGATGTGTGCAAATGGCAGCGGTGATATTTTACTCCCGACACCAACAATATTATCAGAGCCCAGGTGGGAGCAGCACAGTAAATCCACCTCCCGTCCTTTGTTTGGATCTTTTATCAAGACTGATACTTCCCGTGTAATGAAAGCTATTTGGCAAGAGCTGTCGCTGTGTGGTGTCCTGGGAGGCAGCTAAAGACGCTCTGGCTCGCGGTGGAAACAGCTCAGCGCTGTTCTCTGGCAGCTGCACCGCTGCTGCCGCTGCCGCTGTGTGGTGCGTCTCCTCAGCCCGCCCCGTGACAGCTCCCCCCAGTTTATGACAAATGGTGGGGTGCTGAGTGGGCTAACAGGGAGGTAATGCCTGTTGGTTCATTAGAAAGGCCAGGTCACTGTGGGCTCGGGACCAGACATACCGCTCTATGCTCCTCCTCGCTCTGGGGGCGATGCACGGATACATTGGTCTGTTATATGTGCACAAACAACACATGTACACATTCAAGCGAACGCATGCTTTCACTTCAGCATGCACAATGAAAACGGAACAATGCATTTTTTGAACGTTTTTAAACTGATGAGACAAAATCCCCTTCGTATGTCACCTCTTCATATCACTCGCCTGTATCGCCCACTGATGGTTGATTACCTTTATTAATGATCAAGTCACAAAGGCCCTGACCCCTGACCCTTGACCCTGACCTTAAGGACTGAGATGAAGTGTCTCTGGTGATTAGTTGTCATTGGAGAGCTGATCCCATCTTAAATGCCATCACTTTTTAATCAAAATGTTTCTTCGCTGACAGTTGGGAGCGTCCTAACACCTCATATAGCTCATCCTTGCAATCAATAAGCAGGCTCAGCGTGATCCCTCCGTATCAATCTGTCCTTCATTTGCTTAGTTGCAGCCACCCCCCCCACCCCAAACTCTTTCTTTTTATCTCATAGTCACTCACGGTCTCTCTCTCCATCCTAACTAAGGGCTCTCAGAGGACCACAGCCCTGTCTGTCTATTAATAAATGGCATTAACCACCTGGCCCTTCAGGGACTATTCATTTTAAAGATGAACTACCTTAAAGTACAACACAATGCTGTCTCATTTTTACTGCTTCCTCATTACTGCTCAGGGCGGCTCAAGACTCATCACCGACCCTCCTCCTCCGCCCCCTTATCCCACCACTCCTCTATCCTTTCATCCTGCCTTTAACCACTCCCTTCCCCTTCGCCTTCGCCGTCCTTAGGAGCGAAAAAAAAAAAGCGACTGGAGCATTCGTCGCTAAATCAATAGCGGAACAAGAAAAATGATTATGATCACAATGGTAAGAAAGTTGCCTTTTCTCCGGATGGATTTCCAATTTCGCTAAACTCCCATCACCTCGATGGTTCGGCCTTTGAATAGACAGAGTCCCAATTCCCAACTCTGTAAATGCACTTACAGCAATTGTGATGATAAATCTGGGCCCTCACGTTAAAGTGTTTTATACTTATATAATTACCATAATAATCAAGTTTATTGTGGAGTGGCGTGCTATGCGGTACCATGGGCGTTTTCATTCGTAGCAATTACAGTTATGAACGTGCTACAGTGGCTCTGCGTCTGCACAATAAGCTGCCGAGGCCAATTTACTGTGATCCATGACAATGTGGAACACTGCTGGCCTGCTAAATCGTTTACAGAATAACATATAGAGCCCGTTCTTTACTTTAATTACTCTCACTCTAAACAGGCTTCAGCATCGCGCTTGCTAATTCACGGTGGACGGATAATATCGGGATCAAAGAGATCGCCACAGTTAAAATAGGGGAAAAAAAGGCACCACGTCAGCATTTGATTGGCCCGTTTGTCATTTACAGTATTTTTAAAGGGATTTTCTCCCTGTTTTTGTCGAAGATGAATCGGGATGCACGGAATCGTTGCACACGTCTTCCCTTGTGTCTGAATGTCAAAATATTTGTTACGGGTTTTGTTTTAAAACCCTGGCAAACGGGTGAAGGGAAGGTTTGAAGTTGTAGAGGAACAGCCT
This sequence comes from Lagodon rhomboides, assembly GCA_039737535.1. Taxonomy (NCBI): domain Eukaryota; kingdom Metazoa; phylum Chordata; class Actinopteri; order Spariformes; family Sparidae; genus Lagodon; species Lagodon rhomboides. The sequence goes on along the minus strand of CM077789.1, from coordinate 11,284,245 downwards.
CATTATACTCACCAAGCCGCACAGTTATTCCGTATGAAGTGGAGATAAAAGCGAGAGAAAAGCTGAGAGCAAGAAGAAATAAAGAACGCGGTAAAAAGGAATATGGGGGGAAAAAAAAAAAAAAAAAAAATGAACCTTGAAGGAAGAGAAATGTGGAAAGAAAAGGGGGCTGGATCAAAAGGATAAGGGGGAGGAAGGAAGGAGGAAGGGAAGCACCATGTGTTTCTAAAAACGAAGCAAAATACAAAGTGAAAGAGATCAAATTAAAGCAAGAGATAGTGACTCCACCGGTATGACTGGTTTATCAGCCCAGCTTAATGGTTTAAAGTCCCTGTGTCTTACTCTCTCTCTCTCTGAAGTCCTAAAGACAATTTCAAATTACTCCATGCTGATATGGCTAATGTTAATTAAAAGCTGAATGCTTTATCCCTTATTGTTTCATGTTTGAAGCGTCATACCCTTTTCTTTTCTTTTCTTTCTTTCTGTCTTTATTCTTTTTCCGTCTCAATTAATGTGGCCCCTACATATTTGCATACACACACACACAGAAAGAGCAATGGAAGGAACTCCCAGATTTTGTTTAAGTTTTGCGTGTGTTTTGGGGATGGGATTCTGTGCAGACAGAGTTTGTGTTGTGAATTGCAGCCTTTGGCCTGTGAGCAATGGGTTCAATTCTATCTGTGACAGCAGTGTCCACAACAGCTTCTGTGCAGCAGATATTTTAATCCATCATGTGCCTGTGCCCTACTAACGGCTGACTTTTGACTTTTGACTATTTTAGAGAAAAAGTGCTTCTGGTAAACATAGAATGCAGTGAAATAATGCATCGGTAGGTGTTAGCATGACAGGGCCTTAAAATGATATTGCAGTATTTTTAGGTTCTGCTTTCAAAATACTGAGGTATATATTGTGTATCATGATACAGTCACAAAATATTGTGGTATTATTTTAAGGGCCTGCAAGATGTGTCTCGATATCAGAAATGTTAGCATTGGGCGACAAAATTAAACATCATAATATTTTTAACCAAACACCTGGGTGTCCATATTGCAACGATATTGTAAGGAGGATCATTGGTATATTTACACATGACTAAGTAAACCAGTCCAAACACGAGGACTCAGGACAGGGTCTTTATCCCGTTTGAGACATTATTATTAATATTCTGTTGAGTATAGGTTCAGGGTGTAGGGTGTTAAGTTCACTTACTATTTTCCATTTCTTTCCAGTTTTATGTCACTGTTTGGTTAGGTTTAGGCAACAAAAATACTTGGTTAGGTTCAGGAAAAGTTCAAATATACCCTTTAACAACATACCCTTTGTTCCCGAGTTGCAAAGCTATGTCATTACGAAATCGTGATTGGTCAGTTTTCGATGATGGTCCTTAAAATGTTCAAGGAACAACACCGACATAGCGATATTAGCTCAGGCTGTGTTGCCCAGCCCTATAATGGGATGCAAGAAAATTGTCCATTATTGGACACTTTCATGCCTTTCAAGCTAATAAACACACACCATTCTAGAGGACATGTTTTAAAAATTCAGTTATATTTGAATCATAAGGAATATTTAATATATAGGGGGGTTTTATACGTGTGCGGCTGATCTTTTTACAGCACGGCGTGACAGTGAGAACTTCACAAACCGTTCAGTGGGAATGCATTCATTAGGATTTCCCATGCATATGAATAATTAAAATGTTCTCATGTTCTCATCTTTATTTGTGTACGTCTGTGGATGTGTGTTTATAATTGGTAAAGGGCTGCCATTCGCAAAAAACCTCTGGGTTACAGTCACGGCCCGGTGTGCGGCACAATAAAAGCAGCTGCCAAGCGCGCCTTTGAAGACGAGTTCAGAGGCAGCGGCGCTCACGTGCTCCCAGCTCGCTCACGTAAATTCCTCCACCTGACACAACACAACACAAACACGCACCCACGCACTCAAGTCATGCAAATCAAACATAAAGGCTACTTTGCACCCGGAGACGCTAATTCACATGCTCAGATGCATACGGATACGCACACGGAAACACACACACACACACAGGCTTTTCCCAGGTACGTGGTTTCAATCTAGACACAGTCCCGACATTCTTCAAAGACTAGGCTCCACTGGCTCGGCTTCACTCTTGTCTTGTCTGTCTGTTCCGGGAGACAGATGTACTGTACAGTTCTGTTGAACTACTGAGTCGAAGAAAATCACTCTTTTTTTTTTTCACTGGGATGCGTCAATCACGAGCCCTCAATAAGCCATCTGGCATCTTCTTGGCAGCGGCTAGTATTTATGTACGGCATAATTATATTGAGATTGTATGACTGATTATTTGGCAAGAAAATAAGCAGACTTATTATGCCTCACCTACTGTGGTTTCCTACTTGTCTAAAACCATTCCAACATGACGCAAAGACCTGGAGCCAAACAGGAAATTCACGGCAGTGAACCCAAAGCCTTTAAGACGGCGCGGAAATTGCTGTCCCCGTGTTATAACACCATGTTTTCCCAAACGCGACCATGTACGTATGGCCACATAAGGAACTCTATTTTAAGCTTCTCACCACAGATAAGAAGGGATAATTTGACACCTCTGAAAGCTATTGCGACACACCGGGGCGACCGTCGCTACTATAGCTGCCTGGCTTGACATTCTATCATGTTTGTATCCTCCCACATTGAATATGCAATCAAATCGCTCCCCTAGCAGATGAAATGGCATCCAGTTGACGCTCATATCCTCCACATGCATGATGTGAAGGCTCGTCATAGTGAGTGTGTGAGTGTGTGTGTGTGTGATGAGGGGGTTGTACCAACCCCTGGGATCTGGTCTGTGATGAAACATTCAAGAGGAGTTGCCAGAGGAGTGTATTCAACGCCAGGCTGTAAAATGAAGCTCTGGAAAAGCAATCTCCACTCACAGAGACCTATTGCTTTCATTACCACCGGAGCTCCCGCGCATCAAAGGCGGTATTTTACCAAGATAAACGTAACGTCGTGATTCTTCGACAGTGGGCGTGTCTAAACGGTCATTTGCATACCTTGCGCATGCATGCTACGTACACAAAGTGCTGGATAAAAACATCACCGGGATCTTTTTTCTTTTTTTCCCCCCCCACTCTGAACCTATCATACATTATACAGCGTGGAGCTTGTACAGTATCCCACACATAATAAATGAAGATAAATAGATTTCATTAATTGTACAGTATCTGTGCTAAAGCCACTGATTAATGCCACTGTTTGCTGATTCAGACCCCGCGATGATTTATGAGCACTTTTATCAGCTGATAATTTTCAGCATGCACATTGTTCATTCCAAAGCGTCGTGCGTGGAAACGCGAATGCGAGCGTACATGCGTGTGCGTATCCTCCACACACACATACACACAAACACACACAGACAGTGGACAGAGAGTGAAGGTCTGTATTTGTGTGTGTGTGTGTGTTTAGAGGTGAGTGAGGGAGCAGTCAGAGTTTGTTTAGCTAATCAGGCAAATGAGTGTCATAAAGCAAGCCAGAGGCAGCAGAGGAGCAGAGTGCAGCACAGAGGAAACCCACTGAAGAAAGAGTGTCCGCCTCTGGGAATAGGCCCCCACCCCACCCCACCCCACCCCACCCCACCCCACCTCATCCACGGCCCACACATAACATTTCAGCAATTAAACGTTGACTGATGCCCTGACTGATCAAGGTAACTGGGCCAAGGTGAAGCCCAATGAACAGTGTCACATTGCTTTATGGTTCCTGTCCCATAGGTCTCCCTCTGCGTGGACCCCTTCAGAACACTAATGCACTCTGTACATTGAAACTGTCCTCGTCGACACCGGTCCTGTCGAAAAACAGGCCTGCGCTTGTGTTTTTCTTGCCAAGTGACCTCTGGTGGTTATGGAGACAATAGCTGTTGTTGGGGTTATGTTCAGTAGTAAAAGTGAAAGAGGCATCGACTTGTTTTACAGTTCTGCCACTCCAAGTGTCAGAGGAGGTTACAATGGATGGATATTGTGTGAAAACAATCTGTCAGTCAGAGGACTATTGACTGAAGAAGGCAAAATGTTCATTAATAATTTGGACTGCTACCTTCTTTAGGCCTGTTTTTCTATAACCTAGTCAAAGTAATGCTATTTGTTTTAATGTCTTCGTACTTCGACCACAAGGCAAACAGATCAGAAAAGGCTCATGAGACGTGGAGCATTCATGTTGAAAGGCACCGACAAATCACTTATTTTGTCGTGTAGGTATGAAAATTGCAAAGTGTGGGACCCTATTTTGGTCGCGCCTCATTCTGGAAGTGAAAAGAACCGTTCATTTTCTCCCGAGAAGATGTGAGTTGACTCTCAGTTTGAACACTTTCACGGCTAAGATGTGCGTAATCCGCTCCTTGCTGAATCATTAGTACGAGAGAAGAGCCGCCGTGTGAGAAAATATTTGGCTCTTTGTGGAAAAAAAAATCGAACGCGCAAGCTTTTTGTACAAAACAGAGGTGAGTAGTTAAAGAAGTACTTCACCGTCGGAAAGATGGCACTCTACAATGGGAAGACACAGATATTTTCTAAATTGGTGCTACATGACCAGAGGAAATAGAGACAAAGAGCCGTGGTTTGTTCCCTTTCGCTCAAAAGGTAGAAAACGTATGAAAGCAGCTGCACTGGACGAGTGCACACTCTGCTGATGGGTGACATACTGCGAGTCGGGCGGTGCTTGGTTTTGGCTCGGACTCGGTTTTGGAACAGGAAACCATTAAAGTGGCCAGCTAACAAACAATATTGTATCCCAGCTGAACAGTACACTAAAATATGTACAATCTGTAGTTGATAAGAGCAGCGCAGGTGGTGGATCCTTTGGCTGGTGGTGGATTTTTGCCAGCAAAAAAAAGTGGGGTCTCTGGAGGGAAGGCAAAATGGAGAGAAGTCTAACAGCGTTCATGTGGATATACTCCCAAATCTGTAGTGATGAAAGTGATGAAAGTTCTCTTTTAACTATACTTTCCAAGGTGCGTTTTCAGTAAGAAACATCCGATCACACATTAGAATTCTGCTACATCCACTGACATTGGCGAGCAGAAGCTTAAGAGTACGCTTTTGTGAAAACCGAAAACTCAACATAGTCGAAATGATTACAACCGTCTGGCCGTGATACAAACCTGTTGGATGGTTATGTTATCAGGGAGACCGTGTTCTTTATGTTCAGGAGCATTGAGGACGACATTGAAAGAAAAATGGAGATTCAGAGCGTTGAAAAACACTTCTGGACCCGGCAGCTACTCCCACTTTCTGGTAATCTAAGGTAAAGGGCAGTCTGTGCATAGCTAGACGAGTTGGAATAGCAACATGCTGCTCAAAGGTATTGGTGATTTTTGTGAATGTACGTGGAGGAAGCGAACGTAAGCGCATCCGTCCGCCTGCTTTGGAGCATGTGTGTCTTTGTGTTCCGTCTTCTGCCAGGCACACAGACCAGATCCCAGAGGAGAGATGCAGGTTAATCAGACATGTTGCTCTGAATTAGAGTTTCACAACCTGTCACCAACACCGCCATCGCTGATTTCCTCAGCCTGCCGTCCCCTATTCTGCTCCTTTCTGGGACCAAGTGGCTCAGCAGTAATGGAGATAACGGCCGTGTAATAGACTTTTTTTGTCGTATCCACTGGTGTCAAAGCAGCGTGGGTTCCCTGTGACATGGCTATTGATTCCTGATTGGGCCCGCTCACTGGAGAGGGTTAGAGAGATAGCTACAGAGATGGTAGGCCAGCCCAAGGCGCTGATGGGCCACAGGCAAGGCTTGAAGGGTGGGGCCCGGCCAGGCTGGAGCTTTTTCAATGACAGCCCCTCGGCGCTACACTGTCCTTTAGGTAAATGACTCATTTCATTATAATGATTTACTTCCTCTGTCCGCCTGTCATTGCTTGACTTTTTTACCAGTCAGGTGCCCTCTCTTCTGCTCTCCCGTGCTGTTTTATTTCCTCTTGTTCCCCCTCCCACCCTTCTTCCATGCCCCCCCTCTCCATCTTTCCCTCCGCTAGCCTATCAGGGAGAGGGTCATAACTCAGGTCAGGCCTATAAAAGCGTCAGGGTGGCAGCATGCATGGACCTTGCATTATAGGGTCAGCCCGGACTTCATTACCACAATTAGACCGAGGTGCTGGTGGCCTGGCTTAATGGCCGGCCGGTCAGCCCATTCGCCACCGAGTATTTCTTTTTACCGCCGAGCGATTTGGAAACCACAAAACGCTGCGAGCCTCCATTAGACAGCCTGTTCTAAAACACTCTGTTAGTGCTGCCATGTTCACTGCCAAACAGTAGCACCAAAGAATGATTGCAGCAGAGCACGCGAGAGCCAAATTGATATGTAACAGAATGTTGCTGCCGGAGAAGAGAAACAAGCTGTAAATTACAGTCGGATGCTTTTTTTTTTGGTATGGGGAGGGGGCGGGAGAATTTGGGGTTGGCAAAAGTTTCAGAGACAATAGCCCGGACTAAATTAATAAATAAATAAACAAAGCTAAGCCTAATCTAATATGTGAAAGACTGTCAGAGGACTGGGGGGGTGGAGGGGTGGGGGCTCAGGGGGGAATATTGCGCATGTGAAAGGCAATTGGAGGATTAGAGTGAAAGGCCAGACAGGGGAGAGAGAGAGAGAGAGAGAGGGAGCGCAACATAATAAAGGCAGAGCAGCTGTGCAAAAGAGGACAAGAATGGAGGGGAAAAGAGAAGGAAGGCGCGGGAGAGGGAGCCCGAGAAAGTGAGAGAGATTGCGGGAAGACCAGAGACTGTATTTTTAGGAATTAAAGATTTATTGAGTGGTGCAAGAGCAGAAGGTTGAGGGAGAGAGAGGGAGAGAGAGAGAGAGAGAGAGAGAGAGAGAGAGAGAGAGAGAGAGAGAGAGAGTGGATTGGAGAGAGGAATGATCTTTTCAAAAGACCTGAATGGAAGCATTTTTGTCCTTGTCATTTTAATCTGGGGTTGGACAACATGTCTCAGTCAAGACGATGGAAGGAGAATGAATCAGACAAACAACACACACACACACACACACACACACACACACACACACACACACACACACACACACACACACACACACACACACACACACACACACTTGACACACAGACATCTCAGTGGGGTTTCTCATACCTGTTCGGAGGCCTGTGAATCAGCAGCTGGAGTCAGAGATTGACCTCCCCGCTGCTTGGATCCTTCATTAATTCACAGAGCATTGGACCCGGGTGCTTTCAGTGCACCAGGTGTGGCCTTGAACGATGCCTGTTAAAAAAAAAAAAAGACCTCATTTCCATTCTGGGGACTTTAAGCACTTAGGCTTGTTATGCCCAGGAGGGCAGTATGGTGCTGTATGGAGTGGAGGAAGCAAATCAGTGTGTGAACCAAAGCAATGTGACTCACACTGCTTAAATTTGAACAGGGGCATGGGTAGCATGGCCCTCTGAGTTGATTCGGTCTTTGTTACCGACTGGCTAGGTGACTGTGTTGTTGGCTTCATCTGACCACAGAGCAGCCCCCTGCTCCCCCTTCTCCAAAATGATAGCATTAATATGCACCGGCAGTATTTCCCCTACCTCTTTAGCACCTAATCAGACTTTATTCAGATTTGCACAGCTGTAGTTCATGTATTATGCAGCATTAATTGCTACTTCAATAGTCATTAATAAAGAGTTGGCTGGCCTCTGAATAAGCGATGATGCAGGAGGATGATGAGGTGTGTGAGAGACAGAGGGCAGGGAACATAGCCTGTCATCTCCTACAATCTATGTCCTTCGAATGGTTATTTATTTCCTTATTGTGCGCCATATTATGATGTCAACGAGGACGGCGGTGTCAAACGTAATTATAGCAGTGGCAGCTTTGGGGAGCCGACTCTCGGTTGAAAAAGTTTTCGAGGTTTGCAGGGGGCCCTGGGTGCCCTCTGCTAGAAAATTCTATTGAAATATTTGTTTGCACGGCTCAGTGGCATTTAATCTCCTGTTGTTTATCAGTTTCCGCTTGATTTATTTCTTCACCTTCGCGTATTTATTGAATTTAATTACACCTCAAATCCCAATGCAAACCTGCCGCTGTTAAGGGCTGAGAGAGGCAGGGATGGAAGGAGGAAAGGGGAGGAGGATGGGGAGTGGTGTCGGGTATAAACCATGACTCAGACAAATAGCCTACTCTTGCCAAAGACATACAGTATGTGCCCTCTTTTACTTAAGCCAACTCACATATAGACAAACACACACACACATACACACACACTGAGATGCACACAAATTAGCAGTGGAGGTCAGTAAATCAGAGAGAGTGGTCCGGCAAGACACACATCCTCTAAAAAACTGGTAAATGATCTGCAGTCTGTCTGCGGCCGAACCGACCACATAAAATATCGGCCAGTTAATTAGGCAGTAATTGTGCAATGTGCTCTCCTTTTTATGTGCCATGCATCGGGCCATAAAGAGGCCGGAGTGGAGGATGGCTGGGAGAGAGGGACGCCGCCGAGGTGTGTGCTATAGCATCAGCCCATTTCAAGTCTGCAGCATGGCCAGAGGTCACATATATTTCTTTTTTTTTTGAGGTGGAGTGTAAGAGGCCCAACCCCCTGCTGTATTTCTATGAAAGGGCTAATGAAAGAGGCAGTCACCTTAACTGGGTGCCTTTCACTCTCGCTGTTTATTACCATAATAAAAGAAGTCATAGTTCAAGATATGACATGTAACGTTTCCGCTTTAAAATGTCTAAAAAAATGACCAGACCTTTGGTGTATATTTAGTTGAGTTCTGTGCTTTTATCTCAAACTGTTCAAACTCAGAATAATCTGTAATAGCAGTGCGACAATGGTGACTAAACATGACATAATCCTTTCATACGTTACCTCATCTATTGACCTGATTCCAGTCTGAAACACATCAGAGAGAGACAGTTTCGCCACGTTGGTTATTTAACAATGAAGACCACAACTCCCATGATTCCAAACTACTTCATGACATCATCAAACTTTTCGTTTTCACTGCTCTGACTGTGAGACCCCCTTGGCGGCACGAATCACACATTGTGCGTTGAACCATGTTACATTTCACAACGATTTTCATTTAGAACATCGCGTTTATATTCAGCGGTGGGTATTTTTAAAACCAAGGCTCCTCCATCCGACTGAGATGTGAGCGGAGGACCTTCTGACTCGATTTCGAAGAGTCGGACTTTTATTTTCTTGAAAGAACTGAAAGGACCCCCAGAGACACCGGCGTAGAGACGGAGCTGGAGATTGAGGTATCGTGTCGAGCAGGTCGTGTTCACCTCTAAACCTTCACTCGGCTTGACTTTGTGCTTGTAGAAGCACAAAAACTTCCAGACGAGATTCTTTGTACATATTTGCTGAATACAGCAGAGAGCGAGCCTGAGATGATACAGCAGAGCGGGGCTGCTGGATTAATTGTGCACTCTCCACTAGTGATTGAATGAGTGTGGACAAGGTCATCGGGTTCACGTGTTAGAGGAGAGAGGGACATGCTTTATACTCTCCGTCTCAGGAATGTAAAGGGACTGTTTTGACTGTGTGTGTGTCTCTGTGTGTGTGTGTGTGTAGATAAACTGAAGCTCCTATAACATCTCACTCTGTGTATTTATTTGTGAGTCTCCATGCGCTCATGTATCCTGAGATCAGTTTATGTGTTGTGTCTCTGTGTGTGTGTGTGTGTGTGTGTGTGTGTGCTCAGAGCCACAGGGCTGTTTGTGTGTGTGTGTATGTGTGTGAGTCAGTGCTGTGTGCTGCCGTGCTGCAGGGCCAACGGCACACAGCAGCAAGACAGAGATGTGACAGTGATGGCTCCTTAGCCGCGGGCCACAGCTGGGAGGCCTGAGACACACCCACACCACTGACCTTCACTGTCACCACTGCTGCAAACGCACACACACACAAACACACACACACGACACAGACACAGACACGCCACAGAGCCGCGCACTCACATGGGTCCATGTTCTAACAGCAATAGCAGCGAGCATGTATGTAGCTAAAATGCATGTGATGGACACACAAACGCACACACACACACACACATGTTCTCCACCTACACACTGCTCCTCTGTTCTCCCCTCCTCTCAGTGAGTCAGAGCTTATCAGGCAGAGCACAATGATTCACCAGCAGTGTGAGTAAGCTGCTTTCTGCATCCAGCTCTGTCTGTCTCTCAGCTCCATATAGTTGATTATCATCCATACAGACCCCCTCCCGACCCCCACCCCCACCCCCCGACCCAACTGTTTCATCACACACCCACACCCGGCATAGTGTGACCTGTCACCCCCCGCCTCAGTGAGCCTGCGCCGTGGTCACCCTGCTTTCGAGTGAAGACTTCTATTTTTTCCGTCATCTTGCATGTTCGTCTTTACACACGACACTTGCAGCATCACCTCCAGATGATGACGGAGATATCCAACTTGTGGATGCCGCGCTCGGGTCCACGCAAGGTTATAATGGCTCTCCTCGGCCTCCTGGTTTCCCTCTATAAATATGTATGCCCGGGGTGGAGAGCCTACAGATCGGCACATTCTGTGCTTGGTTCCTCTGTCAAATCAGTTGTCAGACTGAAGCATGATGCGCATAAGTATGCATCGGGCAGATGGGGGAAAATTATAAATTTAACTTGGACAGCCACAGCCTTGCACTCCTGAACCCCGCAAGCTTTGAAATTTCAAGTCCTGCACTTCCCGTCTCCTTTTCCCTCTCAACCTTTTTTTTTTTTTATCATTATTGTTGTTAATGGCACTCATCATGTATTCCACCATGTATCTCCGTGTACAGTATATGCCTCATTTGCACCGTGTGAACCAATGCGGCTGGAACACAGGCCCGGTGGAAATGTAATTCGCACTGTGAAAACCTTAATATGATCTCGGCGTATGTAAAATTCAGCGTATGCAGATTTACACTCGGAAGCAGTCAGTATACTTAATGCTGTATTAAACCACATTTCACTCAATAGTTCAGCCTAAGCTTTTTTTTCTGGGCACATTCCATAATCCACTTCAAAATCCGGCGCCCTCATATGCCTTCACGCCGGCTGTAGTGTATGTGGGAATTCTAGCACATAATGCGGAAACGTTGCGTTGGCCCATCCTCCTCCTCCGCAGCGGCAGAATCCCCTCGCTGCTTTACTGTCAAACTCCGCTGTTGGTATGTTGTGGCGGTGTCACAGTGCGCTTGGAAATATGCTAACAAGTGTTGTTTTTTTTTATGGTTAGTTAGTCTATTACGCACTGCAGGGAAATATCTTTGATGGTACACAGAAGAACAGAGGAGGATTGGCGATAATAGGGCACAGGAGAGGAGAGCAGGTTTTAATGGGGCAGAAAGAAAGGAGGTATGTTTGTGTGTTTTAACCACAACTGTGACTCCCGCGCTTTCCTTGATCCTCCGTAATGAAATTAAAGACACAAATATGGAGACGGTGTTTTTTTTTCTTCTCTTTTTTTATGTGCACATGCGATCGCAGATTCTTTGTGCGCATCCACGAGGGACATCCGCTCGTCCTTACATGTTATTTTTCTTAAACAAGCAAAGACGGTGTGAAATAAGTGCTTTTCTTTTTCCAGTGTGAGTCAACTTGTACCCAGGATATGCTTGAATCAATGGTAATTTTGATTGCGCTGACCTTCCCCTTTGCCTGCTATTGCTAATTATCTCGAGTGGATCCTTCAAACAGGCGGACTGCCGTGAAAATAGAAATTAATTACCTCGGTTTAGTGAATGTTTTTTTTGTATTCTGCGGAGAGTAAGCTGTAAAGAATGACTCGAGGTAAATACGTCGGCAGTATATCTCCTGAAGCACCAGGAAAGACTTTTTCAGCTGAATATATTTCATATTTAGGAAAAAGCAACGCTCCATCACTTTGTCGGTGTGTGTGTGTGTGTGTGTGCTTACGACTTCGTGTGCCATAAAAAAGACACATTCGGTTGAGTAAAGGGGACATACGGCCATTGTACTGCTGAGCAAGGCAACTGTCAGCCACGTTTAAGCCGCGCGTTATGTACTGCATTAGCTTATACATGCCGGCTGCGCTTGTGTGTAACGGCGCGTGTGTCTGCGCATGTTGGCACGCACCGCATGCACACACAGCACATGCAACTGTCAGCACACCACAGCACTGTATATCAGGTCCATGCAGCACCATTAGATCTTTCTATGACATCTGATTTACACGAGCTGTCAGGCGGCCCGGTGGGACCCTCTTCACTTCCTGGAATAACCCACACCTCCTCGGCAAAAAAAAGAGAAGCACTGAAACAAAGACTTCGGGGTTGGAAACGCATTATGTGTGTGTGTGTGTTTGCATGGCGGAGGCAGAGCCTGGGGCAGAGACTTCCTGCTACGCTCTTGATTTACACACACACCAAGTCGATGCTGAGGGAAGGAATTAGATAATTAGCTACTGAAAATATCCGTGTGTGTGCGCAAGATGGAGAGCCATGTAGTGTCTATTTATGTGCATGTGTGCAGTCGGTGGGGGGGGGTACAAGTACACAAGACTCAAGATTGAGTGCATGTGCAACGTTTGTCCGTCCTCACAGTAGCGGTAGCAGTGAGCTGAAAAGGTGAGCCCTCTGCCTTACTCCAGTTTTTTTTTTCACTCTGGTGGATTAGGGGCATGCTGTGTTTGGCGTAAAGCTTCAGCCATTCACAGAGCGCCCGAGCGGCGAGGGTGGGGGTGAGCTTTTTTTTTTTGTTTGTGTATCCTTGCTGTAAGGATAATGATGTGATGAATGGAGAGAGGGAGAGAGTGGGAGAAAGAGAGAGAGAGAGAGAGAGAGAGAGAGATTTCAAGGCTAATGCCTGGGGGGATGTCAGACAAACCTGTGTATGTGTAATAACCACGGAGGTTAAAATGCTACACCGGCACTAGAGATGGCTGCCAAATATTTTGACATCCACTCTGCCTCCTCCGCACAGCTGCTGAGGTTGAGGAAGAGAGGGATGATTTACAGCGGAGAGAGAGAGAGAAATTGATTAATGTGAGTGAGAGGAGGGACAGACTCGAATGTGAACGAGTGTGGGCAACAGAGGTGTTGATGTACAGTCAGTAAGAGAGAAAGAAAGAGAAAGCTGCCTGTTTGCCTGCCTGCAATGCCCGCCTGTCTGTCTCCCCTGATTTCTTTCTCCCAGCGCTCTGCGCCCGAGGATGCGTCCACAGTGCTATTTGTTTCAAGGTTGTTCTAAATGTGACTGATGTGTTCAACCGACGTGCCGTTTGCTTCGCTTTTCCTTCAGCATGCAGCCGCATGCAAAAATAAAAAATAAGGACCGTCGTACCTTATCGAATGTGGCAGAAAAACACGCAGCGCAAATGATGCAGATGGACTTTCCCCCAAACAGGGTTATCTGCAGCCTAACCTCACACAGGGGTGAGTGTTTAATGGCGTATTCAGATTTCTTCATCCTTGCGAGCTGCTGAGTGCTGCTACAAAACTCAGTTATGGGCTGCGAGATAGGTCACCTGATGCACAGTGTTTATTACCAATTGAAATAGGGGGGAATTACTTTGCAGCAGATAGGACGCTTTGTTTGTGTGTGCGCGCCATGCCTCCATAACCCCCCTCAGGGGCAGTATATATAGATTGTGTCTCTCATCTTCTTTTTATTCTAGCACGTATGGATAAATAACTCTTGTTCCCCTAAGATTAGCCGTGACCTTTCCACCCCCCCATCCCACCCCCCTCTATATGCACCTAGCAAGCCCCGACAACCCTTATCCTGTGATTGCATTGTGAATCCTTCACAATAACAAATGTCAACTCCATTGATTGGCCAATCCTCGCCCCCAAATAACAGACGTCTAAAATGAGGGGTGTCGGCGCTGCCGCGGCCCCGCGGGGTCCCGGGGCCGTGCTGAAAGCGTATGTCGTGAGAGATTGCAGAGAAAATAGAAAACCTTACTCATTAACTTCAAGTCCACAGCCCCAAGATTTCATGGATTAATCAATGCTAACCTACTTTATCAAAGACACTTATCTTCCACATACAGAAATCTATGCATGTCCCTGGCCAAGAGGTCGATAGCAGGAAATATTTCACATTGCCCACCTTTTTTCCATTACTAATTCTCACCCCCCCCCACCCCCCCACCTCCCTTCTCCGTCTCACTCGCTCACTGCATCTGTGTCTCTTCTTTTGCCTAAATGTCCTTGGGATTGGAGTGTGCGTGGAGAAGGGAGACCCATATCGGATAACTTATTGGTTCATTTTGCCCATCTCTTTCCAATAATGTGTAACATTACCAGTGTTATTAGATAGGAGATTAATGGTGCTTGGCCCTGCTCCTCCTCTTCAGGATGGGACAGAGAGGAGAAAAGATAAAGGAGAGCGAGCGAGAGAGAAAAGAGGGGAGGGAGTGAGGTGAATGCAGAGACGGGGGGAGAATGAGTGAATCCTCTTTGACTCTGGAGGCCTTAATGTCTGACTTAGCCCTGTAGTTAGAGGGTCATTTCGCGGGGCTGACTGACAGACGGCGGAGACCTCAACTTCTCTACCCCCCCCCCTCCATCCCCCATCCCTCCCTCGCCTCCTCCCTCCCTCTCTATCTCTCCATCTTCCTGAGTACTACTGTTCAGCAGCCTTTGATCCTCCTCCCTCACATCAATCAATGCAGACAGCAGAGAGAAGAGAGAGGAGAAGGATGACTTGTCTTCCAATGCTTCAGGTGCTGTCTCTGCCATGTCAGGCAGAGGTCTGATGCTCTGTTTATTTATGCACTTATTTATGTATTTATTAGGCGGCGCCGCTCCCCCTTCTGTGCTCCCGTTTCCTCTTTCTCCGCTCCCTCCGAGGCCTCAAACAGGCAACAGGCGGAGGGGGGGGGCGCTGTCATGTAATTTGATTTAGGTTAGAAACTTTATTGTCCATGATTTGGAAAATGGGCTTCACCACAAGCAACATGGGTTTCAAGTAAGACAGTAGTAAAAAAAACAAAAACAACAACAGCTTTTATAGTCAATTATAGGTCATAAAACACAGTTCAATAAGTTCAAATTCCACAAACATAAAACAGGGAGGTGAGGGAGGCCCTTTATGATTGGTTATGCTTTTAATAATTTATCTGCACTTGGGACAAATGATTTCTTGGCGACATTTCTGGTGGCTCTTGGCAGAAGGTGGAGTGGGCCGTCCACTCATCAGACGGTCGGTAGTTATGCTTCCTGGCTCCAGCTGCATGTCCAAGTGTTCCTGGGCGAGAGATACTGAACCCCTCAAATTGCTCCCGATGGCTCTCCCATCAGTGCGTGCGTGTGAATGGCTGAGTGTAGAAGTAGAATGGAGGACTTTGGGACAGGAGCCACTGCATCACTCCCGATGAGCAGGTTAGCGCCTCGCACGGCGGCCTCTGCCATCGCTGCATGTACGTGTGCGTGTGAATGGGGCGAACGCGGCGTGCATTGTGAAGCCCTCTGAGCAGTCGGTCGACCAGAAAAGCGCCATATAAATGCAAGTCCAGGTCCATTTACTTGTTATGTCAAGAGGTTTCTTTTTAGGTATTCAGTACATGCCTGCAGCATAGTTGCATCTGTGCTTTCCCTGTGATTTTCCGGCGGCCGTATTAACCGCTCTTGACAGTATCTTCTCGCATTTGACGTCCAAGTGTCTGTACCACGCGGCCGTGTTAAAAGACAAGATGTCTCCTCCCCAGATTCTTCTTCACCATTTCAAGAATCCTCTGGCTCGTTACGCTTCCTGAGTAGGTACAACGTCTGCATGACTTTAAAAAATACATTATGTGTTTTATCTGTAAAATTAAGGCGGATATATAACATATCAATATCAATATCATATTAAAATTGACAAAGGTCTCGAATGTAGCGCTTATTGGCCATATGACAGTTTCTTTGGTTTGACTGGTGTTTATCTCGGGAGCACTCGCCTGACACGAGTTTCCCGAGAGATGATTAAAGTACAGACTTTCTCCCGCAGTCATCCCCTCATGTAGGAGGCTGATGAGATGAGTAAGCAAGGATCTGAGTCTTGGAGTCTGTATAGATTGGTGTTTGCCGAAAATTAAAGACGTGATGGAATGGTACCTCCGGGAGCGTCTGTGTTTTAAAATGGTTGCCGTCAGAGTTACCAAAGTCACAACGCTGTGAACACCGCTGACGTTAACATCCAGACTGAATAGAGACGCCTTCTGCTCTCGACTGCCTTTCTAAATCTGAGAGGAGTCTCCATCTTTTTTTTCTGCGTTTGAGCTCTTTTTTATATTTTCTCCTCTCCATCTTTCTCTCATTTCCCCCCCCGCCTCCCCTCTCTGCTCCCCCTCTCTCTGTTGTATGGAGTAATAACTTGCTCATTATTGGATGTAAGAAATATCTACTAAGAGATTATGCCAGATATAAAAAGCTCACAGGTGACGGGAGTCAGAACCTCTTTGCATCCCTAATGAGGCCTGGGGATTGCGAAGCACGCTCTGCAGAGGCCCAGCATCCTCCACTAGCCCTGCGCTGAGGCCTAACTCAGCTTAGAGAGGGAGACAGCTTGGCCCAGCTCAGCCCAGCTCAGCTCGGCTCAACTCGACTTGGCTCAGTTCGGCTCTGCTTGGCCTTCGTCTGTGTAATTAATGTATTAACTGCGAGCTCATCTGCTGCCGGTCTGTCAGTCATTAGGGCTTGGGAGTTCTGTTGCGTTGCTGTTTGCACGCTTGCACCTCTGGCCTCCCCTCATCTGCTCACCTCCGCCGCTTAGTTCTGGCGAATGAACTGCTTACCCCCTCTGGAGCTCCGTCAACTCGACGCAGTGCGTTTCTCCTCACATTTTTTTTTTTTTTAGTCCACCATGGTGCCTGCCAAGAACTGAGAAAAGACTGCCAATTATCACATCTAAATACATCTCTCTGACTTCCAGGCTTTGGGTTCAAGATGTGGGTTGTTATTGTTTCAGGTTTAATAGGCCACGGTTTTGTTTTATTTGGTAGTCTCCAGTCAATATTCACTAAAGCTGTATGGCCATATTTTTATCCAAACATGCAATTAACAAGCTTTTGTTCACATGGAAGGTAGATCTGATGTATAGATGTATGCATATGGATGCTTACTCGAAACAACTCTGCTCTGGTGTCATGGATGGAGGTCTGATGATCACTCAGAGGCTCTTTTATTAAATTGTAGAAACAGAAAGCACAATAGTAAATATGCATTTTAAAACAAGTATTCGGGAAGCCAAGTGACACTGAGGAGGAGGGGCAGCAGAGTGGGAGCAGCGGAGGAGTCAAAGAACATCTTTGCCCACCACAGGAACAGCGAAGGGCAAATGTTTGAATCATTTAAAACTCCAGAGACGTGGATCTGTTACAGCGGCCAATGGCAACGGGGCCTGTCGTGGCACGCCTTGGGCCATCACTGCTCCCTTCTAGCCCTCCATCTTTCAACATCGGCCATGCTTACACTGATTTTTTCACTAATTTCTTACTGTAGCTGACTAGTCTAAAAGCAGGAAAACAGAACACAGTGAGATTTCTGATCAATAATCATTAGTAATGTGCATATAATGACTACATGAGTAAATGTGAGTGTTAGATCAGGTGGAACAGTCTCATAATTTGAGAAACATACATCACCTTCCTGCAATACAGCCTTTAAAACCCTTACGCCATATCACAATATAATGATATAGAAAATGTAGGACAATATATAGTCTAATATCACGATAACATATATATATATGTGTGTCTCTCTTTCTCTCTATATATAGAGAGAGAGACGCACACACACACACACACACTAATTCACTGAGCTGCACAGAGTGAGAATTTTCCCCTTTTTTGGGCGTCTGGAACTCTTTATTTGGTGTTTGTTACCCTCTTTGACCTGTGGGGACTATTAAATGTCACTCCCCTTTAAGTGCGAAAGAAAGACAACTTCACCTAACTTCGGAACACCGCTAAAGGTCAGACATCTCTGTGGTGACAACTACCACTCTCAATACACACACACACACACACACACACACACACACACACACACACACACACACACACACACACACACACACTCTGCAGAAGAGAAAACAAACATGCAGGCGCAAACAAACTAACATTTAGCTCTCACACATACCTGACCCTCTCTTCCCTCCCTGACAGTGTGTCTCCCTCCGATTGGCTGAGGGTTTGCCAAACGGCGGGCGTGTTTTTTCTTGAAGGTGTCACTTGGGATATCAGCTATCGATTGTGATCTTTTTATTAAAGGAGCGTGTTTTCTGAAAGCAGAGCAGCTCTGGAACAGCAGGCGTTCACAGGACACAACGTCACATCCACTCTTGCTCTCGAGCTGATGAGAATTAATGCTAATATTCAATGAGTGTGTGTACCTTTTGTGTCTACGGTATGCATTTCCTATATTTGTGCATATATGTGTGTGTGTGTGCGCGGTAGAACACCTACTTTTCAGTCACCGCACAGCAATTTATTAGAATTTGTTTGCCTGGCCCTGAAGTCTTCATTAGGCAGTCGCAAAAGCACACGGAGACGGGGCTGCAAGGTCGCCATCCGGCAGGCCAAATGAAGATGCGGCCCTCAATTTAGCAACCCTTTGGGGAGCGCATATCCTCACGCCCATACACCAGTGAACGTACAGACGCATATTGTGCTGTTTTCTGCCTTATTCCCGTTCTTTTAACTCCCAATCAGCTCCGTTCGCGAGCGGAGATAAAGTAGCTGCGAAAGAGCAATCAAGTACAAACATAAATCAAAATGCTGAGTGGCACTGAAATCTTTTCATCAGCTGCATTAAATGATGAATGAGTTTTCCAGTTGATCTGCCCGTCACTGGATGCTGCACCCAGTGACAAAATGATGCTTCAATTTGGTGAAAATGAAGCTGATTTCATATTCATCCGTGCTTATCATTAGAACTATTCATGCTAAGGATATCATTGCCGAGTGTATTTGATCACTTCACTACAAACAGTCCTCCCAGACGGCTTTGTTGTATCTTTCTTTGCCCATTAAGCTGTTCATTAAAGAGCGGCCTTGTCTGGGCCTACAGGGTGTGTGCGTGTGTGTGTGTGTGTGTGTGTGCAAGCAGGTGCATTAATGTGGGTACAGTGTGTGTGTGTGTTGGGGTGATCGCAAGTGCATGCTTGTGTATACAAGTGTAAATGCGTATGTACATCGGTATGCGTGTGCGTAGATGCGTGCAGGAGCGTGTACGCGCTCTGTATGTTTGCATACTCGCCCCATTATCCACGCTTTGCGGCACTGTGAGCGGGGATGCAGATTTGTTTCTGTCAAGGTTAATAAATGAAGAAATCAAGGTGAGTGTGTCTCAATCCAGACACAAAGACACTGGGAGGGGGGGGGGGATCAGACACCCAGCTGGTACCTCTGAAATTTTAATTAGGCCTTCTCTTTATTTCCCCTCCACAGTCAGACACTGTGGTCGAGCATTCAGACTATCAGTGGAACTATTTTCTCCCTCGGTGTTACCTCAGCCGGCGATGGGACGCTGGGGAACTACTGGGTTTGAGTTTAAAGGCACACATGGTTTATTGTGTTAATAGTTCCACTGTGTGGTGTCATTACGGCGTATGGAGAGCACACAGCCGTGCGCTGCATTCAGTTTAATGGAAACATGCAAGTTCATACGCCGAAGATTGCATTTCTCCGTGTGCACGGCGGTAATAAAAAAAAACACAAGACGGAGTAAAAGACCATCACGCCGCGTTCCACACCAGCACCGCCGAGAAAAAGTGAAAACTTAGGCGTTGGAAAATAGGTGATAGGAAAATTCAAACATGCTCCACTCATGACATGTTACGCACCTCAGGTGCCCTCCGGCTGCAAAAGAGTTTTCACACATGAATTCGTCCTGGACCTGGGGAATATGAGACACCTTAAAAACAGACTTATTTTCCTCTGACTCACGCTTGTGTTTGTTTTAGCTATTTCATTTTAACTTTATGGTTTTCATGCTCTGGCAACATCGAACACTTAGTGTATGCAAACCGTTCGCAGACCAGATGTGCATTGTTTTTACTGGCTAGACCTGCCTACGTACGCGTTGGGTTGTGTGATTCACAGGCACAGCGTGACGGCGAGCTTTTGTTTTTTTGTGATTGTATCTTCCGTTTTGGACCCAACACAGCGCTGTGAAACTCTTAACTTCTCACTGAGGTTATGTAATACGGGTAAGTCAGCATCTACAGACTAAAAGTAAGCCAGATAAAGTTAGCTTGAAACCACCAGCTGTTACGTAGATATCGACAAGGCAATCGAGTGGAGGCCGGCCGGAGTCATGATGAAGCCAGTTCCATTGATTTTAGTGGTATTGTTGCAGCTACTGCTCTGCGTTGTTCATCCGCCTGTAAGTTTTAAGATATTTTAAAATAATTTAATATCACTTCTCAGAAGTAACGGTTGCCATGTTGCCACTGGCAACCATTTTGAGATATTGGCAGCCAATTATCGGTTAAGTCTCTCAACATTATTTTATTTAGATTTTGAAGCTGACACAATACTCCATTGTATTTTAATCACTCAAATTATAAAGAGACTAAACATGGCAACCATGTTTAAATTTGGTGGGGGTTGGTTTCTACATATCGTTGCTTTAATTAGCTGTTTAGGAGTTTATGAATGGCCTTCATGCTCTGTCATTGGCCCGTAGTCAAATTCGAGAACAACTGCTGTACTGCAAGCGGACTCAGTCTTTAGCATGTTGGCACACAGAAGCACAAGCATGTTTGTTGGTTTTAGCTAGTCGTAACTGTCCCATGGGATATGGCAGTGTGTATTTTTTCATGTGAAAACGGCCCAAAAAAGTGTGCGTGTGTGTGTGTGTGTGTGTGTGTGAGAGAGTGTGAGTGTCCAAACAAATCAAATTTATTAGCTACTGTTCCAGTACGATGTGATTTTATTGCTTTGGCAGTTGGGAAGGAATTGGAGAGCAGAGTGAATATAACAGAGAGGAAACTATGAGAATGGTAATGTAGTTCAGTGTGTGTGTGTGTGTGTGTGTGTGTGTGTGTGTCTGCCCATTACACTCTTGCGGATATACTACTGTAGCTGCAGAGTGGTACTTTATGTGTTGGCTTATTACTGTGAGAAAAATGGTACATCCTCCCAACAGTAACCCCAAGCACTCTTTTAGGCCTTATCAATGACTACACACACACACACACACACACACACACACACACACACACACACACAGACAGGTGGTAGAACTTAGATCTGGCGCCGACAGATAAAGTTTCTGAAAGTTGTCTTTGAAACATCTTCTGTGGGATTATCATCGCACTTTGAACAGATCTTGATTCAGACTTTGGGGCATGTTCAGATCTCTCACTTGAAAGGGAACGGGAGCAGAAGAAACAAGTTTATTAAAAGGTATTTCATTTTCACAACAGCGATGCGAGACATCTCCTCTGTCTCTTTGCCATAGCCCATATAGCAGATGGACCTATTTCAACACATGAATTATTTACTCAACTTTAATCCAAAACAGTTCGGTCCTGAGAACTAAATTAGATTTTCTCGGCTCTCAAGACGAGACATAAATAAAAGACGCACTCTGGATGAAAGATAACTTAGAGATTTTGATAATAAAATCGATGCATCATCAAAGGCATCTCTTTCATGAATTAGTTATGACAAATAAACATGACTCACAGGCAATGCAAAATATAAAAGTGGTGCAGCGATATACATAAAAGCTCACTTTAACGTGTCCAGGACTGTCAATTACAGAGCTAATAAGTGTGTTTTTTTTTTCTTTTTTGGTTATATGGTGGGGTTACTATGTGTAGTTGGTGAAAGACTGTGAAAGGAAACTTTACTCCTGATTCTAGATGTAGTCATAAAGCAACAGTACCAGCCCTGTCTATCATTACAAGATGAAAAAAGTCAAATCTAAAACCCAACTCACAACACGCCGCGTTGCATCATCGTCTGTAGACGCTGCTGTCGGTTGATAAATTGGTTCGTCTCTCTTTTTGGAAATAGGTTTCCTTCTGTGTTGCTTCTGAGTACGAGTGTAAAGCCTGGAAGAGTCCTTTGTGCTTTCATTCTGAGGCTCCGACACCAAAAACCTGCAGATACCCATTGATGTTTTTGAAAGCTTAAAACTTTTCTCACGTTGAACATCACTGTAGCTGCACCGGAGAAAATCCCAGCTCGGTAGTATACTTTCAACATTTGGCCAATTATCCTGAAGAGTGATATAAATCCACCAACAAACAAGGAGATGGAGGAGAATAGTCTCTTGGATTCCAAAAATATACTTGAATGAAACATGATCAGACACATTTATAGTGGATCCCTCAGTCTGACCTCATGTTATAGTCGCCTCAGACTAACCCCGACCTTGTTGCTGACCGCGTGTACTTGTGAGGAACGGATACAAATTGCTTGTCCTCTTTGTGTTATTATCACATAATCCAATTTGTGGGAGGAGGAGATTGCATTGAAATCACCTCAGGAGTAGATAATACGCTGCCAGGGGCTGTTTGTAGCATTGTTAATTTTTTAGGGTGGATTATTCCTTTAAGTTAAGCCTTAAGATTTACCTGCCAAGTGTTTTCCAGCCGCTCCCTGTATATTAATCTCATTAGGGGGGCTCTATAGGAAGTGGGCAAGGCACACTCCATTATTTATGGAAGTGTAATTATCTATGGTGTCACAAGCAGGCAGGAATTTACAGGACCCCGGTTCTGCATCAGCACAATGGCTAGCTAGGTAATGAAGCGAACGCACCTCCAGGCCCTACAATACACTATCTGATCTGCTCCACTGTTCTCGCTGTTACTTTTTTTTGCTACACTATTACACACTGCTGCAGTATATCTCAGGAAAAGCATGCCAGCCCAAAACAATATTCAGTTTCTATAATAATACATATGATATACATTAACCCATCAAGACCGGATGCGACATATGAGCGGAATAGAAAATAACGATGTAAAAAAAAGTGCAAACTAGAAAATAAAAGGTAAAAATGTTTCTTATGTGCTTTGTTTATTGACCCAAAAACTAATTCAGGGATGCACAACTTTGTCAAAAATGAAATGCAAAAGCAAAAACCTGCTATATTGACTAACCCTATGACTGGCTTCCTGCACAAAGTCTCACTCTGGCTGCCCAAAAAACACAAGTAGCAACACAAAAGCTTAAACAAAAGTAACACAAAGTACAACCAAAAACAAAAAAACACAAAACCAGAAACATACCATGAGGAGAAACGGCAGGACACTGGAACAGGACCAGGCTTAGGTGATTGACACAGGACGAACTGACGAAGACATCAGGGAGCACACAGACAATATACACACAAGGGCTGATAACAAACAAGACAAAGGTAGACACAGAATCGTGGCCCACAGGTTCCACTTTGGGCAGCCTGGGACTATTTAATTAATCAGTTACCTGATTGGACATAAAATTAAACACCATCAACTTTGATAACAGATGAGTTTTTGAATTATTAAGCGAAAAGTCATTCATTAGTTCCAGTTTTCTCCCACATGAAGATGAGCTGTCTAATATCATGTAAATAGAACATGTCTGGTTTTGGATGACGTCTCCTTGGCTTCTGGTTAAATCGTGACTTACAGGTCACAGTGAAGAAAAGTGATTTTTAATCATTATTAGATTACCCAGTAAAAATAATTGTTAGTTGTAGCCACGCAGTTTTTTGTACTTATAGCGAAAAAGACAATTTATGTCTCGGAGCAAAGTAGATGTTTGAAAAGTTGTTTTTTTAATGGAATAACAACTGATTAAGGATTCATTCTGACATTCTACGCAGAAAGAACAACTTTTTCTTCTGACCAGTTCAGCCCGGCCTATTATCAGATTTTTTGAGCATATGTTTTTCACAGGCAAGACAAGAAACATTTCCTTTTTGTCATTCGACAACGCTGTCGTATTGCACTAGTATTGTTGGACACACAAACATATATAAGGGTTGCCTTGAGATATGTGCTGTTAGTGCATCTTGGAATGACTCGGCTGTGAAAAAGAATGCATTAACGTTGAGAGGTACTCTCAGTATATGTGTAGGTTCTTGTGATAGTGCAGTGTACAGAGAGGTGAGGTGAGGGAAGAGAGAGGCAAATAAAGACCGAAGAGAGAGCAATGGCTTCACAGAGTTAAAGGAAGGCAGCAGCAGAGACAGGAGTCAGCCAGGCTGGCTGGCGTTCTCTTTCAGGCCGAGCATTTCAGTGTGTGTACAGACTTACTGTAGCAGCAGCTTCCACAGCAGCTGCTGCTGCAACGATGGGGTCATTTACATATAAATGAAAGTTGCCGATCACACGCTGCTGACCCCATTTATTTCAGCGGACAGACAGACAGGCAGGCAAGGCAAGCGCCAGGGAGTTGCCGAATTACTCCAAATTACCGCATTTCCATCTCCACATCAGGCCTGTCAGGCCTGCAACCATCGTTCCAGCAGTTTTTTTTCCACTTCCCCCATCTCCTCCTCCGTGCGCCCACCACCAGGTCTGGAGTGACTCTAATTGGCAGTGGTGAATTTAAAGGACCTGTCAGTGGCTGAGGCTGTCACCACCCAGGACAGCACAGCAAAGAAACAACATATCCAGCTTATCACAGCGCAGCACAGCCTTGCAAAGCATAGCGGTGAAACAACACAGTCAGGTTAGCTTAGCGCAGAAACAGTACAGCCAGGTTAGCACAGCGCACAAACAGCACCGCAAACTCCACACATCACAGCCGCGGGATAACACAGCTCAGCAAGGCAGAGGGAGAGCGACAACCCAGCTCATCAGGGACAAATCTGTTGTTGTCCTACACAAATGTTACTCTTTTCATTTTTTCTTTGCTTCTCCTCATTTCTTTATTTGTATGTTCTATCTCTTATTTTAAATCCGGTTTCCGCCCTTACTTTCACCCGACCATCTTTTCCTCCGCTCCCTGCATCATGCCCTCTTCCCATGCTATCGTCTCATGCAATCGGTTTGCGTGAGCATCTGGATTAGAATCTGGGGCCATATGCCCTACTAGCATCTTCATTTCACGCATTCCTTGCACATGCCACCACTCACATGTACAAACACACACACACACACACACACACACACACACACACACACACACACGCACACACACACACATAGCCTTAAGTACCACAGTACTTAAGGTCTCAAGGTTCTACAAGACAGATTAATGCTACAGGCCTGCATGATCTTAATGTGACAGCTGTGTCCTTTTCCAGGCAGCAATGCACACAAACACACACACACAGGCACAGACTCACACACACACTCACCAAGTATCTCCACCCAAAACTCAGTATTATTTTCTGTTCTATTCTAAAAAAGAGAGCGATGAACCCTCGATGAGGACGGCGGCAGAGCCAGTGCTTGTGGCTGCTTTATTTAGCTGGTGAAGCAGCCTCCCTTCCTACTGATTTGTCTCTTTCCTGTCTCATTCTTGGTTAGCCAAGCACACACCCTTATTAGTTCATTAAAAGGACTCTGCCGCTGCTGCCTGACTTTGGTATAAGCAAGGGAAAGAGGGAAAGCAAGGAGCGAAAGAAAAGAGGGGAGAGAGTCAAAACACCGCTCTCTAATTACTCAAGATTGATGCATCCAGTGAACATCCTGGTAATCAGTGTTGTTTTTATTTGTTTAATGGTAGGACAGGGATCACAGGCAGGCTGACCCTCTGTGATCATTAACAGAATTAATGCAGGCAGAAGCACACGCAACTCCTCTCTGCCTGCCTGGACTGGAAGCAAGTGTCAGAGTGTTTGTTTGTGAATGCATATGTGTGTGTGTGTGTGTGCGTTAGATTAAATTTTAATTTTCAATACATAATTGAGGACTAAGATTAAACCGACCCCCATCCATACACATCGGGGTTCACAGAGGGACTCTGTGGAGCTCGTGCACTTGCGGTCGCCTGCCGACATCACCGTATAGCGTATTTAGATTTGTACCATGTTTAGCTCGTTTGGTTTGTAATGATTGGGATTTGATGATGGTGCTACCGATCTTTGTGCTATGCTAGTGGCACAACTGTTTCCACTGAGCAACCGACACAATGGTTGTAGTTGGTAATCTTATCCTCTGCACTGAGATAGAGATGTTCCGATACACGTTTCCTTACCGATGCCGATTCTAATACCTGGGCTTTGGGTATCGGACGATTCTTTCCATATATTTTAAAGATTTTTTTTTTGTGGGACACTTGAAAACTGGAAAATAAACCTGTTAGTGCTGTCTGGTGGACAAACTAAGTTACACATCTTTTTTTTTCTCACTTGACAGCATGTACCCGCAATATTGATAAATCTGTATTGAGCCAATGTCAGTTCACTTGCAACTTGCTGTTATTTTGTTATTCTCAAGCGTTGATATTGACCTCCAGTGTTGCTCAGGCTGCAGCCCGTATACATCAGGCTGCATCTCTGTTCATTGAGTTTCCTTTACTTTTCCGTCGTTGTACTGAATGGGAGTGACAGCGCAGATCATTAATTCCAGCTGTACATGGACACTAAAGGGCATATGGGTTTGGGTGGCATCATGGAAAAAAAAGGAAGGGGGGGGCGGAGAGTAAAGGAGGCAGCCACTCGAAAAGATGGTACTCTAATTTCATGGTGATTAATTAACGTACAGTAGCTGTTTGCTGGGGATCTCCTAAGCTGCCCCCAGGGGCTGACACGCTTTGTAACTGGCAAATGTCATGACTCCCACTGACAGGAGGAGGATGGTAGGCTTAGAAGGGTCAATGAGTAATTAAAGAGGACAGAGAAAAAGGCCTGAGTGTTAACTGTTGATACAGTTTGTTCATTTTCAATGTAACACGGCCCAGAGTTGACTTTTTGCACGTGTCAGAAATGCCCGTTACACTTAGGGCCGGCACCCAAAATGGATCTTTACACGACAGAGGATGTGATATTGAGCCTCAGCCTCTCTGAAAGTTTCTAAAACACGCGTCTCAAGCCGCAGAAAAACTTAAGTGTGGGCGTTGAAGAGAAAATCCAGCGAAAGAAGAGCGGCGGAAAAAAGCTCCTATGCTATATATGCGAGGTATGTGTGACACACAGTAGGACACAGGGAGAGTAAAAGTGGGAGTAAAATATGCAAAGGTCTAAATCCTCTCTTCATCTTCATCAGGAGCTCTTAAGACTCTCTGAGACATGTTTCCTCTGGTGACCAAGATTTCCCCTGCACTCATCGCTCACTCATATATCTGTGCGCGTGTGTGTGTGTGTGTGCATAGGTGTTTATAGTGGCTTAACAGCCTCTGCAGCCCGCCTTCAAGTGGTACATATGAAATGATCTGTGCTATGAATCATGGGTTTCACTGCTCTACACCACTGCGGCAGGATGTCTGGGATGTTAATGAAGGCCTAAAATTGCCACTGTATCTTTGAACTGAGAGGGGGAGAGAGAGGAGAGTTTAAAAAATGCAAAAGGCAGAGAAGGCAAGAACCTGGATTTAGTTTAAGAGGGATGCACAGACTGTGTGGGACCCGAAGAGCTCGGAGGGAGGGTAAGAAAGCTACAGAAAAGTTGCGATGCGTGATATTCATCAGGCTGATGAATTTTCTATTTGTTATTATGTGCTCTGTTTATGGACTATAATTTCCTTATAGCCGATAAGATGAAGCCAAATTGCTTCCATTTGCTTAACAAGTGCAGTGTGTACACAATCTGAGAAGGAGAAGGGGAAGCATTCCTAACCCTCAGGTGTGCATAAACTACAGGTCAGGAACGTCTTTTTAAATTGCAGAAAATGTGACATTATCACTTATCGGTGTCGGCCAGGAGAAGCAGGCAATCATCAGTTATTGGCATTGGCTGAAAAAGCAATCCATATCGTGCATCCCTAAAAGGAACTGGCAAAGACAGCTGCGTATAATGACTTTGCACCTTGGAGCTCAAATGTGAGTAATACTCTGCACGTTAACAAACCACACTTTGAGACAACACTCTCATAGCTGAGAATTTTCTTCTTCCTTGGGTATTTTTGGATGCATCCCACACACACCTGCACACATGCGTGCACACATGAGGCGGAGTGAGACACGGAGACCTTGAGGGCATTTTAAAGCGTGGCCGTCCTACTGTCCTACCTCGGGCTAACCTCCAGCAGCCCCGGCCATGTAGTGTCAGCAATGACATTGGGATTCTATTAGCAGGTTGTGCAAGGCGCTGGCCCCCTGCCCTGTGGTGAGACCTACCATTGATCTGTCATGGGAGATGGCTGCTCCCTGCTCCTCGCTCCCACAGGGCTCAATTTGAACCTTTCCAAAAACCAGGACCGAACCCTCTGCTTGAAATCTACCTGGGGAGCGAAGGGAGAGAGCGGAGCGAGGGAGCCCAAGGTCAGGCGTGACACCCCGCGCGCAGATAAAGACGACCGGGTATGGTCGACACCGACCATAATGGCCAGTGAAAAGTGAGGTTATTTGTTATCGATTCCCAATGAGGGAAATCACCGGGTCTATATAGTGCTGTTTATGGCCGGACGAGGGCTGTGTGTGTGTGTGTGCCAGACGGTCGATGTGAGGCCGAGAGAATCCTCTGAAGGACGGGGGAAAAGAAATGAAAGTCTTTCTCTCGCTCTCCGGTGCTCTCTCCTTCTATTTTGAATGAGTGCATAGTGATCTGTTTTCCCAGCCAGACTCATTTGTATTTTTACTGAATTACCCCGGATGCGCAACCTGAACCCACTTAAGCATGTCACTTAGCGTTTGTTGAAGTTAGCCGAGACAGGGCCCTCATCAGGTTTCAATGAGGGAGGCTGTGGCTAAGTGGCCACTTGTCATGTTTATTTATTTCATTTTTTACCCCCCCCCGATTCCCACATGATGTCTGTGTTGGCTGTCCAAGTTGCTTAAAAAGAAGACCAGAGGGAGAGACAAGGGCTTATGATGGATATGTAAGCACTCCATATCATCTATTGTCCGCTGTGTTTAGTAAAGTGAGAGTCTTTAAATGCTCAGTATGTCATCTCTGCAGCTAATGGCTGCTCAGTCAAAACAATGAAATCGTGTGGAATCACAGCAGCTCCTGTTTTGATAGTGAAACAACCACCGTCGCAGATGAAAATCTGAAATCTGATGTGATTCAGGCAGAAATCGTTCACAGACGAAGCAATGTGTTAAGGTTTTATTCACGTTATGTTCAGTGAAGTTTGCTGACTCCCTTCCTCGCTCTCCGATGTATCATCTGGTGTTTTCCCTGGAAGTTCAGTCGAGAGGCAACTTAATGAAACGCAATGTTAAATTTAATTACAGATTTCTCTGGGGCTGACATTGTTGGAAACATTTAGTACAATCTGAGTCATTTTTCGACATTTTATAGCAACATTATATACAAATGTTGTGCGATTTGGCGCCCCCCACAGTTTCAGATGGCAAACCCACTGCTGTAAATACAAATCCCTGGTCTGTAACAGTTTCTCATATGTAATCTAGGAGCTAACTACAGACATAGCTCATCTCATCATAACATTGTAATGTGTTGAAAACTTGTATGTTGAAGTAAACGTGTTACAAGACACTGCACCATCAAAATGACTTTAAGATGCTATTTTAATGTTAAAAAGTTACATAATGTTGCTTTAATGTGAAAATTATTACGCGTAGCGTCTTTAACCTCTCTAAATGGAGCTGGTTGTTATTCTTAGGTTGTTAGAACAGAGCGCGGTCTCTTCGCGGCGAGGTTAAACACGCAAAAGTCGTCTTTTTCCCGTCGCAGAGGTATTTGAATAATCTCGAATTAAAAACGTGTTTACATATAGTCATGGAGTCTTTTAATCCTTTTTGACTCGCGCAGTATGAAGCGGCGCTAAGGAACACAGGGCTATATGTGAATTAACAGTGTGCGAGTACAAACAGAACAGAATATTGAAATTGCCCCCACGGGCGATTCTCGGCTGTGCTGTGGCAGCGAGACACTTCCTGGTGCTGCTCCATTTTATATGTATGAAAATCTCTCACGGATCCATGATATACATTATAGATGAGGGCTCCCGTTCTGCACTCCAGTCACTGGAGCAGAATTTTCCATGATACGCACCCCCACCACCACCACCACCGCCGCCACCGCCACCTCCACCACCCCCAGCCCACACTGCCGCCCACTCCTCTCCTCTCCTTCTCTCATCCCTCTCTCCATTCACTTCTCCTTCCATATGCCCTCCCATTGGAGCGTTGTTTCATCCCTCACCAGCTCCCTTTCATCCCTCTCCAGCCCTTTGGTCTCTTATCATTTCATCCTTCCATAAGTCAGACCTTACATCGTTACTTCCACCCATCCGCCCTTCCTTCCTTCACTTATCCCAACCCTCCCCCCATACCACGGAGCCAGCGAGCGAGCGAGCGAGCGAGGAACATGTGACCAGTGAGGTGGGAGCGCGCTGGGCCTCCCCCTGCAGTGCCACCATACGTTGATTTGTCTCCTCCGGTTCCATATTGATTTTGCTTTAAACAAGGGGAGAATACAAGAAGAATGAGGTGCCGGAGGTGACATGAAATAAAAAAAAAGAAAAAAAGAAAAAGAAAAGAGGTGAGGGGGGAAAGAGAGTGAAGGGGGAGGAAAGAGAAAAGAGGGAAAGTCTTTCTGCGTATCAAATCTATGAGTTAGGTCTTGGGTGGGTTCAGGGGCATTATCGGGCGGTTACTGTACAGATATTGAACTCAGAGAAGAAGTGGAGAGACGGAGCGGAGATGAAGAGGGAGTGCGAGAGCCTTTATTTAAAAACCTCTTTTTCATTCGCACCCTTCGCTTTGTGCTTGCTAAATGGGTTTCTGGGGTTGGCTATGTGGCAAATGCATCTCATTCGACGTCACGGTACAGTTCCTGCCTTAAAATGATTCTCTGCTTAGTTCAATTTAAGTTGTGTGCAGAATAATCGATCCCCCCATTAATTCTACTTAGCCGAGCTTCACAGTACAAGCCTGGGCTTGACTGGTCCACCAAGGCCAGCGCTGCTGAATGGCTGACCTTTACACGGCTCGGACTGCCATTGATTTTCAGCAGGACTTATTTCATGAACTGGGGTTTGGGACAGGGCACCCAGATGAAGATGAACTATGAGGCAAAATCAGTTTCTTTCGGCCCTTTTCATTTTCTCTGCTCTCGTCTCTCGTCTTCCTCTCGTCCTCCTCCATCCTCTTTACTTTGGAATCTGCACTGTGCGTCGTATTGGCTGAGCTCGGTGGGTGGCGTAGTCTGAGAGCAAATAAGTGTCCCCTGTGCGACCCCACCCCCTTGAGCTGAGAGCCCCCCCACATGTCCTGCCAGTAGAGTGTCGGTGTGTGCTTTACGTTCATGCTTTGGCGTCCATATATTTCTGTCCATGCTGGAGTGTATGTAGGTTACATTGTTAAGTGCTTTAGGACGGCGCTCACTGTGACATGGCCCCTTGGTATTTGCAGTTAGGAAATAATGCAAAGCAGAGTGTGTGAACAAGCCATTAGAGCTCCCCGGACTGCCCTCAGAGCCAAAGAAGTGTGGAAAACAAATCCTGACCTCCACGAAACGACAGACACAACATCTACCTCGCGACCGCCCGGGTGAGGAGGAGGGGGAAAGAAAAGAGCGAGCGCATCTCAAATCCCAAACGTCATTTCTGCAGGATTTTAAGGTCCTCTATCGCACGATGTTTAAACCTTTAAGTCCTAATTGTTAGACGAATGTGCTCAGATGAGCATCATTAAAATGAATAAATTAATAAATAATACAAGCTAAGACAAGGAGGGGTGGAAGTGTAGGAGGCTTCTGAGTGTGATTTAGCTCGAGTTCAACCAGAGTGCACCGAGTGTCTCCCTTTTCTTCCTCCCTCTCTCTTGTCTCTCTCTTCTTTGCCTGCATTAGCTGTATATCAGTGACTTTTGACTGTAAAAAACATATTTAAATTTTATACCCGCTCATGAATACATGCATACATACAAATGTCCCTGGGTGGTGGGAGGCGTGCGGAGCCACTGAGGTGATGGGCTGTCAAGGATGCAGCTGTAAAAATAGAGGGGGATAAGCTATGAGGGTAGCGGTTTGGATGAGGGAGCCGGACAGGTGTGGAGCATTTCGATTGCACCTCGAGGTGGAGTAGTGTTGAGCCATCTGATGAGTTTTAGATCATGATCAATGTCGGGGGTGTGTCTACGATCCACTTTCAGATTGCGCTGTTCAGTGTCCTCTTACTTCTGCGTCCAAACTTCAAATGACCTCATCGCCAGCAGATCTGCGCAGTGTGAACATACAAATAGAGAGAAGTAGCCGACTAGATGGCGATGCTAACTGGACGGATGACCTCCCGCGGCTCTTCCTTGGGTGAAGCACTGTAAAAATGCGACATCAGTTATAGACTGACAAACTCTCGCCAAAAAAGAAACATCTTAGCAATTGTTTTTATGGGGCAACGGGAGTCGGGCCTCTCAAAATCGAGAATAAAGATGGCAATTTTATATCGTGGCTTGTGTTTAAAGAGAGGTCTAGAGGTCTTCATAGGTCCGCTTGGTTTTTAAAAAACCAAGACCTAATCTGGCCCCAATCGAACTGCTCTCTGCCTTGTGCCGGTATGTCTAATACCCCTCAGGTTCCAGTTGGACATGATCATACGTATCAGCTATGATCACATGGTACGTCATAATCCCAATGGGCAGAAAAGATTTGAGGAAATCATTGGTGGTGTTTGTGTCCTCGCTCTCTTAGGCTCTGCTCAGGTTGACCTCGTTCTGGAATGGGTCTGATTATCTTCTGATTTGTTTCAGTCGGGTCTGTGTTCAGATCTTTGAAAAAAATAAAATAAAATCTTGCTGGTTATGCTGCTCTTGTCCTATAAGACACAACCCCCTCCCCTACTGTCCCAAACCATAGATTGCTCTGCAGTGTAAGTGCGTCCTGGAGGATCTAACTCTCCACGTCTTTTTAAAGGCTCCCCTCTCTCTGAAAGCCGCATGCAGTACATGCCGCGTCTTTTATTCCCCTCTGCACTTAAAACTTAGCGACATTTAGACTTGTACACACTCAAACACACATACAGAAGGTAGCCCCAAACGACGTCCACTCACCCACTCGAAACCCCACCAATGAAATAAGCCACCCAAGGCCATGGGAGGTAGTGCGGAGTGGGAGTTGGCAGGGACACTTCCAATGTGTTTTCCGCTCCAGTGCTTCTTGTTCTCACTTCGTCAGAGTGTGTTTGCTGCAGATTGGGAGAAATGGCGAGAGGTCAGGCAGCTGTACTGCTTGTCTGGCCCTCAGGTTCTGTGTGGTTCAAGGTTGAACCACACACAGTGCAGGGAGGGTTTTTTTTTTTTTTTTTGTGCGATTTTTAGCAAAACAATTTCACCGTGTTGCAGCAGCGTGGAGGAGCGGACGAGACACTGGGCTGAAAGACGGGCCGGTACCTTTTGTTGTGATACCGAATGCGCTTATAGACAAGCAGGGATTTTCTCTAAGTGTCAGGATGAAACATAAGCAGGCTTTACAGCCAAGGGCTGGAGTGGTGGGAGAGTGATGGAAGCAGCAGAAGTGGCAGGTGACAGAATACCGCGTGCCCGTGTGTGTTTGTGTATCCATGTGTGTGTGTGTTTGAGTGTGTGTGTATGAGACGTCGGGTATTGATATGCTGGGAATGAAGCTCGGAGCAGATGGACGGAGCAGGCTGGCCCTGTGTCGATCCTGTGAGCTCTGGCTCCTTCTCGCAATCCCCCCTTTGATGGACACACACACACACCCACACACACACACACACACACACGCGTGCGCTCACACACACACGTACCAGGCAACAGTGCAGAGTCCAGATTTCACCAACTTGATAATGGTCCTGTAGGATAACAAATTGTCGATCATCCTATCATTAATAACCAGTGTGTCATACTGATCTGTAGTCATAGCAGATGTGGCTGGTTAATGAGACCGAATGGAGAAGTCCTCCAGTGGCGTATCCGAGCGCACAGCAGGATTTGGGGAAGAGGGCGTGTAGACTGAAAGCATGTGTACGGTAAAAAGGGAGAGAAAAGACCCATTACCATTTTTGAAATAATGCAGTTGCTTGAGGGAAGTATTGTTTCGCTATCTGACATAGGGTTTTTTTTTTTTTTTTTTTGTCTTCCTGTCTCCGTTTTTTGTCTGCCTCTCTCTTTTCTGGCAGCCCTCAGACTTCTCTCCAATTCAAAGCCAACATGCTTGGCTGCGTCCCTATCTCCCTCCCTCCTTCCATCCATCTCTATCCTTCCTCTGGCTTCTTCTCCTCCCGGTTCCCTCCCCTCCTCGGAGGGGTGGCATCGGGAGCGGAGGGGTAGAAAAGTGCAAGTGTTGGTGAATTGCTAATAGGCAATCATAGTGCTCAGGACAAGGATGCCTACTGGAGGTCTAGGGACCATTAAAGAAACGTCAACTCGGCATAGGTATGCCAAGAATTATGAGTCAGTGGGCAGGCAACACTTCTTGGCTCCGATTGGTCAGGGCAGCAGGCCGTAATCTGTCACAATCCTGGAGTTGCTGTGACAGCAGCAGGAGCATTCTGGGCTCAACACAGAGGGTAAAGGAAACATGCAGCTAAGGGTTCGTGTGTGTGTGTGTGTCCATCTATAAGCCTGTATGAGTGTGGTTGAGTGCATGTGGGACTGTGCAGAAAATGTACAGACACTGACACTATGTATCCCTCGTGACTTAATTTAAGACACGTCGGTGTGTATTGATTCTGTTAGCATGTTTTAACGTACGCCTTTAATGCACCTGGAAGCACAAAGAAGAATCGCATCTAATCCTAAGTACAAACAACTCATCACGGTGCTTGCGTCTTTTCTGTGGGTTTAATCTAAACTGGGGAAGTCAAATCCACATTGTTCCACCTGGAAGTTTTGAGCTGTTTTGTGAACCATGCGTTCCCAGGTGAACTCAGTTGAAACTGCAGGACTCGGGGGGCGCTGGTGCACTTCAGGAAGAGCTGGTACGGCAAGAGAAAGATGCCATGATATCGTTTGTGTTGTCACACATTGGCTTCAACAGATACGACGAATAACAAGACAAAGCTAAATCTGAGTTCTGTCGGAAAATAGTTGAGGCTTTTAGAGGAAACATGACCAAATTATGTCAACACACCTAAAGGGCACCTAATGTCAATACAGTGTGACAGGGCTGTCCGCTTACAAATTCAATCGGGCCAGATTTTAATACCAGGACATGTAGATGGGCCAAACATTTTTGGCAACCAACTAAACCGCTTAAATATTTGCAGTAGAAAAAAGCAGTGTTTATTGTGACTCTTAGTTTGCACATAAAGTTTTGATGTTTCTCAATATGGTGGTGAGGGACTTTTATGTATATTGCATCTTGTGAAACATGGACGTGGATTCACTCACATCAGATTTGCTCTGAGGTTTCGTGGGCTGTATGTGCCGCCAACTGATTCCAACCATACACTGGGTGAGGGCGTGTTTCATCCAGTACACATACATTTGGTAATATACCCTAATATCTCCTGCAGATGGAATGAGATAACAGAATACGTATGTGTTTTGGTCTATTTATATATATTTGAATAAAACAGAAAATTGGGGAGGCTTTTTTCAGCCTTTATTCGATGGGACAGCTCAAGGTTGTGACAGGAAATGGGGATGAGAGAGACGGGACGGCGTGCAGAAAAGGGCCGTGAGTTAGGATTGAACCCAGGACTCAGCTTTTCGGCACACAGGGGAACACGCTCTACCAGGTGAGCTTCTGGGCCGCCCCAATAGTTCTTATTTTCATAGTCTCAAGATTGCATATAGTCCTAACCTTACATGGTTCTGAACTACAGAACTGAACTCCGAGTTATAATTCACGACTTTCTGTGTCTTGCTCTGTCCTGTAGTTTGATTTACGCTCACCGAGGTAAATGTTGAACTTAAATCGTAACATGGATTTCAGGTCTGCACACGCGACGGCCAGCTTGCATGCGATACATGCCGTTGTGCATCATCATCGTGGTTGTAACTCATCGACGGTCGGGCCGGGGCGTAATCTTCAAAGCAAATATCAAGGCAGCAGCCAGATAGGGAACATGGCGTCAGTGCGTGAGGGCACCTTTGAGCATTAAAGCCTCGCACGACTCGAGATCTGTAATTCTGTCACGGAACATGTCCCTCTGCCATTTTCGCCACTTCCCGCTCGCTCCGGACCCTCGCTGTGGCGCCGCCGCGATCGGCGCGATGCTGCCCTTCTGAAGCCACCGGGTTGGGTCCGTCGTCATGATGGTATCTCTCTGTGGACAGTTCCTCAAAATGAACTGAAGAGCGTAAACCACATCAAACGGCGAGCAGAATGAGAGAGAGAGAGAGAGAGAGAGAGAGAGTGCGTGTCTGTGTGTGTGGGAGAGATGTGAGCCCACCAAAAGCTTAAGCCTCCAGTGTGCTGTGCAGATAAGATTCATTAGATAGGTCGGTAAATGCAAGAGAGAGGCAAAGCGAGGCAGACACAGCGAGGGAGAGAGAGATTGAGCTCGCTGCTGCTCCAGCATTTGTTGACACAGATTTACAATGAGTCTCCCACTGCTTCACGCATTACAGTAACACGCCATGTCAATAGCTCTCTGGGCTTGAAAAGCAGCCGTGCCAAAGATGTCTGGGAGTGATGCCCTTCCCCTGATAACCAAAGTGTGGCTCATAAGTCAGGAAGTGGAGGAGAAGGAGGGGCAGGAGAGGGTCCTTTTTTTTTTTTTTTTTGGTCTTTTTGTTTCTCTCTTCTCTTATTAATAAATACCCACCCACTCTCATCTCCCAGTCTCTGCATCATCTCGAGCATCTTTTCATTAGTTTTCCCTTTTTCTGTCACTTTCCTGTGATCCCATTCCTCCCGCCTTCTCCGTCTCTCTCTTACCCATCTCTCTCCCTCTGTTTTCTCTTTATCTCTTGGACGCCCCGCTACAGGCTCAGTAGGACAGGATTTAGGCATTAGCTCAATCCCCCTATCTACTCCCCCTCATGATTGCACACTGTTTCTGTCACCCACATACCCTAGTCCACTGCACAAGTCTTGTAGGACTCAGAGTCTCTTACACGAGTGCCGGTGGAGAGCTTATACTCCACAAGACAGGAAGACATAATCAAGTAGACGGACAAGCGTGGCGTGAGGGCGAGCGGCGGGACCGCGGCGAGCTGGCTCAGAGGTGGAGGGTGAGGTTTTTATGTGGTATTTTTCGAGTTAATCAGACTCTATGCAGAAGTAATAAAGAGTATGATGAGAACTAACATCGGCTCTCGCCACGCAGCTCTGTCTGTCTGCTGAGTCATGGGGCGCCCACAAATGAGGTGGTTTTGATGTGTGACATTCACCTTCATGAAATCTTGATGAGAGCTGAGTTCTGCTGTCTGTGTAATGAGGTCTGTAGCAGTCAGACAGCTGGCCAACCACTTCAGCTAGTAAAGCTATGATAATAGAGAGGGTTGGAAAGCCTTTTGGAAAAGCGTTCGGTAGATGAACTTCAGGCTGCTTCTGGGAGGCAGTTAGCGTTTTGGGGGAAGAGATAAACACGAACTTGGAAGGCATCAGACAACAGAAGGTCTAATGGTCTTAATCAGAGATGTAGTAGTGGCGCTAGCGATAATGGTACTACAGATTGCACATGCTCGTGAGTTAGCTGCGGCCTCATGGCTAATTCGTGTATTACAAGACACATTCAGCGCAGCAGATGGATATCGACAGTTTTGTTCCAAAAAGCAGCGATTCAGCCTGCGGAAATAAAAAAAGAGGAACGCTCACTGATACAAAATAACCACAAAGAAAAAGGCACTTTTCTGAACGACGGCGCACATTTATTTTTATCTTTGAATGACAAAATCACTCCTACAGACTCTGAGTTAATGTTTTCTTCCTGTTCTAAACGGACGTAGCGTTGTGGACCTTCATAAGTACAAATGCGATATAGACTAGCTGAGGTCGGCAGGTGTCCGTCAGTCCATGTCAGCGCCTCCAGCTCTAAATCCTGTTGGTTCTGATAGGAATCCCAACAGCTTATAGCGGCTGCCATCTCCCCAGCACTGACTGATGCTTCTTATCAGGACCGCCACACTGCTGCCGCCAGCACATTTTCACATATGGGTAAATTATAACTCACTTTCGCAAACAGTTTCCCCACATGCGTTCAAGCACACACGTGAACACGCGTACACAGATGCAGCATGTTCACACGGGGCAGGTCATACTTCAGTCAGACGCACACTCGCGGATACCCACTCGCTCACACTTATAAATACATCGTGTGTGTTCGACGTCTCGATTCCAGAAAAATCCACATGTGAATGCACAACTCCATTCGACATGTGTAGGAGGTGCAAATATTTAGTACTGAATACATGTATTTCTTGCAACTTATCCGTGGCAGTTGGGGATAGAGCTTCGGTTTGGGTTTGTGTTGAAATTACGCACTGATTCATTTATAAGTCAATCGATGGAGAATGAATTAATCATTCATCGTTTTTTTCAAGCACAGTTTCTTATGATATGAGGATTTTCTGCTTTTCTCAAGTTCAGGTTATTGTGAAAATAAATATCTTCGGGTTATAAACTATCAAATAATTGCCCTGGCAGTTTGTAAGGAGTGGTTGAACTATTTTCTTACAGTCTATAGACCAAATGAAAGATATATAAATATCAAGACAGTGTAGAACAAATTATCTCTCTGAATAGACACAGTATTCATTATGGCACGATCTGGTATCACATGTCGCTGTTGTCCCTTAAACTAAAATCATGTGTTTGTGATGTCACCGGGAAAAAGACAGGCAAAATACGCACACCCGACCTGTGTTGTCCTGAAACCAACCAAGTATTTTCAACGTAATGTATTATGTTCCCACCAGGATGCAATCCCACGTGCTCTGAGTGAGAGTCTATACTAAACTTATAAAGCCACGCCTGCTCGCTTGGAATGCAGACGTTGTTGCTTCCTCTTAATTAGAAATGATGGTCCTGGAGCAACATTAATTATGATGCTCTAGTAACAACACCAACATCAGTAATATCAAGATAGACCACACATTATGTGTGTGAAGATGAGTGAGAGAGTGAAGTCGTTCACTTGCAACACAGCACAGAAATAAAAAGCCCCCAGATTTTCATGTAGATGCGGTGAGATGCCTTTATATATCCAGTTAATTTGCAATATTAAGAAATAGTTCATTATCAAGCTTCAGTAAGCCTTTTCAATTTGATCTTTATTTGTAATTTGTGATTTTTTTATTTTTTTTTACTGTTAACGAACAATTATTGTGATTGCAGCGAAGCATGCCACAACTATTAATCATTAAACCATAGCTCTCCCTCTGCTTTACTCTCTTCCGACTTGCTCTTACTGTATACAGTACAGATTTATTAGCCGGAGCTGGGGGCCCCCGGACAGCCACCACTCAGCACTCCCTCCGATCAATAATTGGAAATATTAATTATATCAGCAGAGTCGGCCCAGTCAGAGGGGGGGACTGTTTATGCTCCTGTTACTGTGCAGTGCGGCAACATGAGCTTTGATGGCCCGCTAATACGTATTAATGATCCCCGGACAAACATTACTCTATATTAAACCTGAGTGAAAGCCAGAAGACATCACACATATTGTATGGCTATTAGAGTTATTTTATTGCAGGCTCTGTAAGTAAGTGCTTTTGCATAACTGTTGTAAAAAGACTTTTACTGCTGAGAGATGAGCTTCCTGCGAAACCAGCACAAGATTTACTGCAATTCTATTTCTATGTACTGCTTTATCCTCGAATGGAGGTTTCTTCTTTTTCGGATAATATGAAAGTTACAGACTAGCGAAGTTTGGAAGTTGGAATTGCACCAGGTCTTTGAAACCCATTCCAGAGCAGTGTTATTGTCTTGCTACTGGCCCTCTGTGGGGTTTTTTCGGCAGCGTTGAGTCTGGGACTCTGTACTGCTCAATCCCGCTAAACTCTACTAGTCATGAACTCATTACTGTCGCGGATAGACTCTAAATCCTCCACACTACTAACAGGCCAAGTCCTCACTACAGTTCCTTCACTTGCCCGGTGTAATTTGAAATCAGACAGCGGAATGTCTTTTGTGGCCTCAGCCCAGGGCCTTTGGTCCTTTCTCTGGCTAATAATAGCTTCGGTAGAAAGATGTTTGCTCCTCAATCAGGCCAAACTTTACCGGGATACTGAGGTCAGAGAAGGTGTAGTGTAGATCTGTGTGTTGTTCATGCTGCAGTCTGATGTTCCGGTATTCTTTGGCCTACAGTGATGCGCATAAATGTTGCCAGTCTCAGTCTTAAAGATTGGCAAACAGACAATGTGTGTATATACCAGGCCTTTTTGCACAGTACATTATGTGCTGTAGGCCTGGGGGGGTTTCTATCCCACCCTCCATATAAAAACAGCAGTGCTCAGAGCTTGATTTCCTCTGACTGGAGGCTCAACTGGGCAAATGAGACGGCTAAATATAAACATATGGAACTGTAGATTTGTCAAAGCCCTCAGAGCAGCGCAGTTTGTGGAGTGAAAAAAGGGAGAAATACGTCGGCTCGTGCAAGGAAAACAAAAAATGCACTTTCTGCTAGAGGAGGAGGATTGAGAATGGTAACTCATGTGAAGCTTGTGAAGCCGCTGAGTTGAGTCATCGGATCAGGTCATTCACTTGAATTTGTAAAAACGTTACTAATGTTTCAGAAAGGTGCCTCCCACATCCATTTCTCCTTTAACATAGTATATACAGTATTTCACAGCCTCACGCCAACACAGGCTTGTCAGATGAGTGTTTTGACCGCATGGCCACACATCATTCACTGTACTTGATTTTTATGTTCCCCTTTTTATTCCAAATGTCTGCAACCTCGTTTCATACAAAAAAAACACATTGAACAACATAAATACATAACATACCATCGACTGTACATCGTGTTATATTGTTATATTATTAATTATGTTTTCCTCATGGTTTGTCGAATTCAAATAAAACGG
This sequence comes from Lagodon rhomboides, assembly GCA_039737535.1. NCBI lineage: Eukaryota > Metazoa > Chordata > Actinopteri > Spariformes > Sparidae > Lagodon > Lagodon rhomboides. Next base: position 11,243,354 of record CM077789.1, on the reverse strand, counting down.
AACAAATTCAGAAAGGACAAATATTTGCAGGAGACAAATTATTTGTGCTCCACTGAACATCAGATTTGAATCGAAAACATCCGTAGCATTTCAATTTGGAAAGAAATGCATTTTTCATTATCCAGGAATGTCATGCCTGGTTTGGCGAAACCTTGTGTGATGAATCAAGACGCTCGAGTCACATACACGATCCCAGGTAGACAAACACGGCAGTGCAAACAGAATATCAGGGCGGCCACGGTAACGTTTCTCTCTCAGTACAGTGCAAAGGAAGGAGAACTAAAACACCAGAAATGGAAAAAAAATGAGTTTGTGAATAAAATGAAAAGAATTTCATTTGGCAAGAAATGTTGAAATAAGTTGGCTTTGATAAGCATTCACAGGTTTAAAATTCAAATAGCCAATCGTTCTTCATTAAATTCTATTAGCACACTTGAAAATAAAGGCCATGGAACAAGAAAATAAATCACTAATTTAAGTGGAAAACTACTAAGGAGATATATTGGCCACATTTTCAGGTTTGTGATATTATTTTTGGTTACTACTACAATAGGTTTACATGCTGTAGTGCTCATAAAACACAGTCGTACTGTCCAGTGTATTCTCTGTATTCCCCCTTCTGTCTGCAACGCTCTGTTGTTAGCTCCTGTCTCTTTAAGCCCCACCCCTCCCGAATGCCCTGTTTGCTCTGGTTGGTCAGCTCACACACGCCTGAGCCAACACTGCTCTCCGGCAGCTCTGTCATATTTGCAGCTTCCGCTTAGCTTCATTTCTGCCATGTACATAGGCGTGTATTGTGCAAATGTATGACATGGTAATACAGTGTGATGTCACAAAGTCACAGAATTAAAGGCTGGACTACTGATGAGGCGTTTCAGGAGCAGTGTTTTCTGTGGGGGAGAGGAGCTTCTATTGGTGCGGACTTGACCTTTTTGTATTTTAAGATCTGTGACATGCTAAATAACCGACATAAAACACTGAAGGAAAGGAAACAATGAAAAAGCGTAACAGGTCTCCTTTAAGAGGAGTACGATAATGCTGCGAAAGACGATGGTACGTGGCTTCTTGACTCTGCTTGATTTAGCAGGGATTTACTCAATTTTAGAATATAGAATGAGGATTTGTGATCAATTTAGAAACATACATTTGCATTTACATTTACATTTACATTTTAGGGCATTTAGCAGATGCTTTTCTCCAAAGCGACTTACAGTAATTCATCCGTACATTCATACACTGGTGGCGGTGGCTGCCATGCAAGGTGCTGTTTGGGGTTCAGTATCTTGCCCAAGGACACTTCGACATGCAGACCAGGAGAATCAAACCACCGACCTTCAGATAACAAGACGCTGGTTCTACCCCTGAGCCACAGCCACAGCCGCCCAGTATATACCTATACCATGAGTTCAAAGATAAATCCATTGAATGCGATATAAATTGAGATGGTACATCTCGGTGAGCACATAACTTTTTTTTGCCGTGTATCTGTTCAAGTTTAAAACACATTTTCATCATTTGGGCTTTCGCTCAATGTATAATTGGTGCCACCCCCCCAAAAAAAGCAAGTGGTACATTTTCAGCAGGGGTGTCTTTAAGGAGGCGGTTGGTTGATTTTAAGATGCCGTTTTTCCGTACAGTGCTGCTGTCTTTTTCAGTGCGTGCTTGAAAGTGAAAGGCAGGAAGGTGGAGTCGTCGCAGGACAAACGTCAGTCAGAGGCGAAAGCAATCTTATCTAAGAGTTGCAGGCAGCTTTCTCTCTATCGCTTGTTGTCTTTCCACAATCTTTTCCCCCCCGCTCTCACTCTCTCTCTCTCTCTCTCGTCTTTTCCGGTTCCCTTTGCTACTCCACCTCCCTCGCCCCGACCACTTCTCACCTCAGTGAACGGGAGGAGTGAAAAACGGTACAATTAAAACACATGCTGTTTGTACAGGAAGCAGAAATGACTGTTTCGCTTTATCCGCTGTGGGTGTGTTGAGAAGCTACCAGCTCCAGCCTGTAAACAACCGAGTGAAAACATGCCTAACGGTATACAGGGTTAATGAATGGTCTCCTTGGCAACCAGCAGCGCTTAATACATTCCACTTAAAGTTACCGCGTCCGTGCGTATGCGGGCATGCATACGGTACCAGTGTTCTCCGTGATGTGCACTTAATTTCTCTGCTGGAATTACACAGTTTCCTTCATATGTGTTCAAAGGGAACGGCGCAAACTTAGAGCCAATCACTAGTGACTGCTCAGGACCATAATGCATTGCTGTCGGGCAAATAAATAGACCATTAAGCTGGCATGTTGGAGGCTGAACAGTAACTAGCTTTAGAGAGAGCTGCCTCCCACACACAGGCACCCTGCAGAGACGGCTGAGATCATAGCGCGGTGGAGGAGCCACAGCCGCGGATTTGGCCTCCTCCAATCTCGCATTTGAACCAAAATCAACTGGCAGCATGCAAGCATCTTTTGTCCGTTTGACATGTCAAAGGCAAATTCAAAGATTTCCTGTGTTGTTGTGAAGGAGCGGAGGGTTGTAAAAAAAAGTTATCTGTGAATTTGTCTCGCGGATGTTTTTCTCCCCCCCATTCGGAGGTGTTTCTGTCTCAGAGGTTGCTTTGAAACACGCGTGTGATAGTGTCGCGGTTGATTCTGTAATCTATCCGTACACGCTGTGGAGCAGCGCGCCCTGTGGCTTGGCATTAGCATACTGTAGGGTTACTTTGCTCATGTTGTACAAGGGAAAAAAAAGAAAAGCACTTGTAGACGGGGAGGGAGAAGGACGGGGGAGCGAGCCAAGAAACAAGAAGCTAAAAAACCTCAACCTTCACAAGCATAACATCCTCCCTGTTTTCCCACAAAGACTCATCCGCTGCTAGTTATTATTTACGATGGGTAAATTTATGGAATAATTTCAGTGAGGGAAGGTTACTCAGTTCCTCAAGGTGAAAATGGATACGTTTAGCACTTAATGAATCGGGCCTGGGCCTCTCCCCCATATATCAGCATGTTATTAAGACATTTTAAAATCCCATTATGGTGTTTCTCCTTGAACATGTCATGCTTTTATAGGACTGCCCTGTCTTTAAATCTGACCTTTTCAGCCTCGCTCTGGAAATCGAACAGGGGAAAAAAAACAAAAAAAGATGCGCGACAGGGCCGATGGAACAAAATATACATGTGTAGGTATAAAAATATCAGCGCTGGATGGTTTTCAGTGATCTTGACTGGGATTGCCCAGTAATGGCGAATAGTTTCTGGCAATAAAAAGACACTTAAATAGCAGCTACAAATGGTTTACTGTAAATGACTGAGTGTGGTTAGAGGTTGTTTTTATGTTCCAGTAATCTTGTTATAGATTTGTGCCACTTTTGGCCCCAGTTTTATTCAAATGTGAGCATTTTTTTTTTGTTAAATATATCCGCTTTGGACTGAATCATGGAAAGGAGAGGCGCTGGCATCAGATCTGTGCACATAAATTATCTTGTAAGCTTTATGCACCGAGACAGTAAATACATATGAGTGTGTGTGTGGGCGTATAAACAATATATGTGCTGGTGTGCGACTCGGAGGTATGTATTCAATGAAAAAGAAATAAATGCGGCGGCTGGAGCAAACATTGTAAATCCGGGCTACATCTTTGAAACTTTTTCCCTCCAAACAAATCGCGCGCTAAGTCTGGAGAAATTGCTCGACTCGAACAACAATAATGAAAAAAGAGGGAGGTAAAATTGGGGAAGGAGGAGAGCGTGACACAAAGACTGTGATGACAGAGGCATCTAATCCAGGCAATGCCATTCTTATCAGGGTCCAGTGGATTAGAGTGAGCCTCCTAACCAGAGAATCCTTCCCAGCCAGACACTCTCCACAGCCCAAGGGCCTGGATCAATAGGCCCGCATTGATCTCTCTCCTCCTGTGGCTGGATTCACTTTTATTAGGACTGCCTCGGCCTCTATCACTCAGGCACACATATAATGCAGCCCCTCGCAACCTCTCCATGCACCTGCCACGAAACACAGCAAATGCGAACGGACACACACACACACACACACACACACACATACCCTATTTTAATGCGGGAAAGAGACTTTTGTTTACACTGAATAACTGGCAGCAGAAACACTGGAGTGTCAGGTCAACTTAGTTGCATGATGGTGTTTTTGGTTCCCCTCTCCAGCAGCTGAGGCACTTTGATCAGCATCGCAGGGCGGCCATTAGTATGTGAGAGGGGGACCTCGGCAGCTCCGGTTTTGTGGCCTCTCGTTGTTGTTGTTGTTGTCTTGCGACGACAGCCCCCGAGTCGCCGGCGCCTAACCTCTCTGTTCTGCTCTTTTCTTCTCCCCTCTCCAGATGACTCGCCCCATCCAGGTGAAACCGGCCGACAGCGAGAGCCGCGGAGGTAGTTGTCTTCTTTTCTTCATCATTTATTCATGTCCCCCCCCTTTTTTCATCTGCCTTATCTGGGCTAATTCTCCTCATTTCATTTCTCTCTGATCTCATCCCTTTCGCCGCTCTCAACGCGATATTTCTTCAGCCAACGCTTTTTCTTTTTTTTAATCTCATCCCAATTCCTTTTGTTCTCGTGTTGCCGCGCTCACACACATAATGTTGGCGGTTTGATCATCGCGGCGCAGTGTTTACCAAACAGCTTGAACCAAATGGTTTCTGAATGTATAAGCTGACGTCAGACACAGGCGACCGGTGTCATCATGCCTGTCTCTCAGCAGGACACATTTGGGTAGACGTGTCTTAATCTCACTTCATGCATATTGTAGCGTTTGTATTTGTGGATGAATCTCACACAGTCTCGTCCTACGTGCGCCCTTTGCTCTTATTGATTAAAGGGTCCGTGTTATTGAAAGTTTGTGGGGCTGTGATGAGCGTCCCCGCTGCAAATCCCGTTCCCCGTGCCAAGTACATTATCATCACACTGTAAATTATATAGTGATTAGGCTCAATACAACGCAGAGCGGGCCACATGCTAAAGCCCACACTGCTCGGTCTGTGCGCATCTGAAGCACAAGAGTAAACGGTATGGAGGGAGGGGGGGAAAATGGAGTGGGAGCACATACAGCCTGCCAAACAATCAATAAATTTGCAGGGTTCTTGCCAAGATCCTCATTACTTGGCCTTAATTCTGTCGTCTTTGATCTCTCCCGTTTTTTGGAGGCTTTTCATTTACTCACTGCCTATCTGCATATATGTTAATGGGATGAGGAGGCATCCTTCAAGTCAGTGGCAGAGATAATGAACCTTGCTGTTATTTTCTTTTTTTTTTCTTTTTTTTTTTGGGTGAGCATCTCATGTGTCACCCCGGAACAAAGCCAAGTGCCTTTTTGTTGTTTTAAAAGAAGGAGCGCTGTTTTTTTCAGTCTCCCCTCATCAGGAGAGAGAGAGAGAGAGAGAGGAGAGAGATTTGGAAGTGAAAAACAGGCAGGGAGAGAAAAATGCAAGCGCGATGCCAACTGCATGCAGCTGCCGCGCTGCACTTCTGAGGCTTTACCTAAAAAAAAAAAACCTCTGCCTGTTTTGGGTGAATTAGGAAGAGCCGGCCACTTTGGCTGCCGGTCAGATGCGCACAATCTTCAAACGGCAGCATAACCCCTTGAGATGGACGGAAGAAAAGGCCAATAAAGATCATCATAATTTCCTCATGCTTTCTTACTTTCTTTCTTTCTTTCTTTCTTTCTCGACCCATCCATCCATTCATTCACACCTTTAGAGGAGTGGTGAGACAAGCGAAAGGGTCTTGTGCTGTCGAGATTGATGACACCTATAGCTCCATTGATTTTGCCATTGTGGTGCTGTGTGTCCACATTAACAATGACACTCAGCTGTCTCTTTACTCGGTTGTGAGTGGCCGGTTTTAGAGCTCCCGGGGCGCTCCGGTCAGTGTGGGGGCCTCTTACTGGCCGGGCCGCGGGACCCCGCCGAGGAACAAATGAGTGCTGGAACAGACCTGAGGGTTGCACATCATCTTAAATGAACAGGTCAGAGTGGCGCCGCAGGGGCAATCAAATAGCAAGCGCGACTTTAACGGGTTAGGAGTCAGAAGTGAAAGGGGGCGACAGGGAATGTGTGGAGGGAAATTAATCTGAACTAATTTTTTTTGAAATCTTGTATTCTCATCCTGCTTCTTATTTACTGGCTCGGATCTCCGTCTGTGATTATCATTGGCAGAGATAATTCTGGCTGTCTCCAAATCCGGTGCTTTCTTTAGCTGCTCTCGCGACTGTTAGCTGATGCACTGCGCTGCTGATGCTCCTCCATGGCCTACTTTTACAAGTCTTAGCTTTCTTATTTGCCGTGAAAGACTGAGGAGGATTTCATTTCTGCCGTCTGTAATTTCAGGATCACGTAATTATTGCTCTCCTGATCAAAACTGCCAAGATACGTTTTTTTTTTTGGTTGTTGTTGTTTTGTTATTTTGATCCTTTTTTGCCTGCCAGAATCCAGATCAATATCTTCAGGGCTGTAACTCAGCATGGTGTACGGGAGCTGGAAAGAACGGATGCAAAAAAATATTAATTAGCCTCTCGGTGCAGCGGAGAGAGGGACGCCAGGGACGGACCCAGCCTGGCCTGCTCTCTCAGGGGCCGCGCCGCGAGTCTGATAGGGGCCATTTATTCCTCAGTGCGCACAGTCACACTACAACACACAGTCATACTAATTAGTCCCTTAATCTCATTATGAGGACAACTGTTCAGATCACCTTCGCTAGGTTGGCCGTCCGTTAGGGAAAGACCTGTTACTGTGGTTCTGTACCTGCCGGACCTGCCCTCCTCCAGGGGCCAACTCTCTGCTGTCATTAAGACCAGACAGGCCCGGACCAGATCAGGGGTCTGTTCCGGTAAAGACTGAAGCTGCCTGCTTAAAGTCAGCAAACAGAGGGACAGGAGAACAGATTCCTCGGACTAATTCCGCTAAATATTTGATGACGCGTGAGCAGTTTCCTGAGATGTTCGTAGCTTTCGCCTTATCTGAACAAACTGGTGAGCTACAGTGCACCCGGGCCACCAGGCAGATTCACTAAGTCCATACGAGTAAGCCACCTTGCCTATAGAAAGGAAAAGGGAAATGAAACGCTAGAGTAAATCCATCCAAACACTCCGTCAGCCCCTGCTGCCGCCTAACAAAGACACACTGTGAAATGAATATTAATGGACAATCACCTACCTAATCTAGCAGAACAGCAGCCGTTACACATTGAGCCACCAGCGCCGCCAACGTCTCCGTCACCGGTGACGCAGGGATGTTTCTGTTTCGGGGGGAGAGGTTTTAAAGAGGCTCGGCGAGCAGGAGGCAGCAGGGACCCGTCTCTCTCTTTTTCTCCTCGCAGGTCTCTGATATAGAATAGATTGATTTTCCATCACACATGGCACTGATGACTGGCACTGACTGCTGCTGATATTTCATTTTTGAAGGGCTGCTCAGTGCCTCCTTAGAGGGCTCGGCGTCCTTACACAGGATAAATCAGCTTTAACCACTTTGATTTCATCCTAAACCCCTTACAAGCGGCACACACCCCCCCCCTCCTTCAGCATACCACCATTACTATCCGACCTCTTCTTGTTTCCGTTTTCGCAGGCTGTCATTTCATTTGATTTTTTCTTTTGATATCATCTTCTTTTCAAAGATCGGCCGTGTTTCTGTTTAAGTCTCGCTTTTTTTTTTCTGGTTTCCTCTGCGGCTCCTCACGTCGCCCAGCTTAACCCATTGTTAAAGTTTGGGAGCTCAGAGATTGTCCAGAAAAAAGCAGAGAGAGGAGCAGGCTCGCTGTCAGCTGGGGCTCTGTTGGTGTTGCAGCAGGGCCCGCCTGGCACAGCGAGAGCTGCAGCCCACTGAGGAGGCCTGGATTAGAAACAGGCTCTGGCATTATCAAGGCAGGCCCGCCGCCCACGCACACACCCACACAGAGAGGACAAACAGGCAGACGCATACATACCCATACGGCTCTGCACACACACACACACACACACACACACGCACACTCTCAGCCTCTCTCTCATGCTAACACACACACACGAACGCAGTGGGAAGTTGGATGTACATGATAATAGGAACACGTGTGCACACACAGGGACGTGTCCAGCACAGGTTACATATTTACACATAACGCATACACACACACACACACACGCGTACGCAGAATGTACACATATGCTGAATGGAATGGGTCAATTTTCTCTTCATGAGCCGTGTTTCATGTTGCAGCGGCGTTGCGTTGTGTTTGTGTGTTTACTCCGACTGAAGGACAATGAAAAAAGGTTTGCTCCAGTTCACTGAGATGTGACGGAACAAAGGGAGAGAGAGAGAGAGACAGAGAGAGAACCGGAGCAAGAGGCAATAAGTTAAATGGAGAGTGAGGAGAACAACAACCCAAAAAAAAAAAGGAAGAAAGAAAGATTGGGAATTTAGATTGAGAGAGCAGGTTTACATGCTCTGTTGCTGCTCTGCCGCTCAGTTTTTTGATGATGAATTTATCTGGCGTGAAAGACAACAGAGTGGGCCATGTATTAAACATCAGTGGCGTTCTCCTTTTTTTCCTTTACGAGAGAGACGAGCGCCGCGCGTCAGAGCGGTTCAGTAACGAACCAGGCAGGAAGGCCTCCAAGCTCCACTGATCCCCTTTAGAAACGAGAGGCGGAGTGAAGGAGCGAGGGGTAGTTAGAGGGAGAGGAATGAGGGGCTGAAGAGATGGATAGCGAGAGTAGAGGGGTGCAAGAAGGTAGGAAGAAGGTATTTGTACTGAGACAGAATGTGCGTGTGTGTGTGTGAGTGTGAGAGAGAGTGCAAAACAAACAGAGAAAAGTGTGGATAAACCAGCTGGAGAGGGAGGGGCGGCCGGGGCAAAGCAAAAGGCTGAACAGTATATCTTCTCCCTTTGGAGAGAAGAAAACTATAGATTACTGGTGCACAATGTGCTTGGCTGGGCATAAATGGAGAGATGTTGAAATAGTAGGGAGCATGTTCTGAGGTTGCGGGGATCAGGGTGAGCTAATCCAATGGTAAGGCCAGCTGCAGGTCGAACATTCAGAGCTCGCACTCCTTGTCCAAATCCCCTCCGGTGCTCTTACACAAACAATACTGATGCACAGCCCAGAGTTCAGTCAGCTAACTCCACCGAGCCGGCCCGGGATGTTCGGGTCACTCTGCCCGTAAGCTCTTAAATTTACCCTCACATCAGCGCAGGCTGGGAGGGGCGGGGTGAATTTAGGTTTACGGAAGACAGACAAGAGGGGAGGGGAAGGCGGGAGATCAACAAACAAACAGAGACGGGGAGAGAGATGATGAAATGGTTTCTATAGGGACGCGCTTTGCTCCAGAGGGTCGGATTGTGCTGAGGATGTCGGAGTTATGCCGAGTCAGTGGAAGAAGCAGATCGCAGCAATTGGCTCACGCACCAGGTAGGTGGAGATCAATTAGCCTTATCTCACAAACTACTAATGATAATACTGATGCAAAAGTTGCTGACGTGGCAAAGAACAACAAGGGGAAGCAGAGTGATGAAGTAATGAATTTAGCGAGTTGAAGGGATGCAGGATTTCTGCAAACACAGTGTCTCTAACTCTTTTTTTTTTCCCAGCAAAATACACTATTACTGCATCTTCCGTGGTACACCCAGTCAGCACATACACAGATGGAAGCAAGCACCTACTTTTCAGCGTGTAGACAAAATAACAGAAACGCTTTATAACATCGCGTGCATCGCAGCATTACGAACTCAGAAATTATGAGACTAGGGACGGGACCCGAGAAACGGTTCCATTTGAGAACATCAGAGATCATACAGCTCTGGGTTAGTGAATTCCTTTGATCAGCGGCGGCGTGTTTTTTTTCTGACAGTTGTGCATTGGAAAAAAAAAAATCACATCAAACCTCTGCATCTACGCTGCAAGAGACTTGCAACAAGTAGTCGTGTCGGAGAGGAGGAAACGGTCCTGAGTGTAGCTTTATTTCCAGAGGAAAGATGACAACGGTGCTGGTTGTAATGTTTGTAAAATGATGACTTCACGTAAGGGTGGAAACACCAGCAAAGGACCGTATTCAAACGCCATTTTCCTCCTACGTCATGCTCATGATGAGATACTGTCATATTGCGGTGTTTTAATTTGCACATTGCATTAACGTGGGGACTCTGACACATTGTTATAATTTCACAGCCTCCTGAAAAGACAATAAATGGTGAAAATCTGACGGGAGATTGGTTTGTATTTCAAGGTAAAACAACGTATTTGATAGCCTATTAGCTTCGTTAGACCCAAGCTAATGTTAACATTAGCATTAACACACATCTTGGACACGTTTGTTTAAGCCTGGAAGTGAAATCAAATGGTAACGTTGGCTGGAAAGTGGTTAGATGCTAATGTTAGCTAATAGGTGATCAAGAATGTTGTTTTACCTTGAAACGTGGCATGTTTTCAGCCGCTGAAACAATTTGTCGGATCCCCTACTGTAAGTTTATGCGACGAGCAACCTTGAACACAGCAGTGTAACATTATGCCAACATTTGAGCTCCCCCACCCCGAGCATGACATTAGAGGGAAATAGCCGCCTTGTGAATATGGTTTATAGGCCGAAACATCATTCTGTGCAAAACGGGCTTAAATTTCACCAACGCTGCGCATTTGACACTCTACACACAAGTGCCGGCTGAGCAGCACGTCCGTTACCCGGGGAAAAATACTGCGTGTTTAAAAAAATATTAGCGCCACACAGGCAGGCTACAAATATTCTCTTCTATCATTCATTTTAGATGATGACGGACAGACTGCTGCTTCAGCCTGCAGAGAGAGACAATAAATAAGTTGTGTTTGTGCTGGAGACCTGTGTGCGCCTGCTTCCCCCCCCCACAACATTGATCAGGAATCAGCAGCAGACTTAACGAAAAGCAAACAAAAGCGTCGGTATCAATAAAATCTTACCAATTCCGCTCCCTTTGCAAGACGGACAAAGACGTTGTAAGCTTCACAAAGCTTGTATTTATTGCAGGGCTGTTGTATTTGATTGCACGAGATTGTAACAGTGTTGCTGTTATCGCATCTCCCCCCCTTGCGCCTCGCCTTTAAATATGCATACGTAGAAAAAAAATTCAGCTAAACACACATCCGTCCTCGCTCCCAACCCCCCCCTTTTTTTTTTGTTAAAACACACACATTCCCTCCACTCCGTCCCTCGTTCGCTCGCGATGGTCTCGTAGCGTGGGCGGATCAGCAAAGGTTACTGTTGAACACAGAAAGGAAAGGTCAGAAATCATGTTTAGTTTTCCCGGGGCCGGGAGGTAATTCCAGCCAGCAGATTGTGTTCAGACGAGCAGGCAGGCAGGGCAGGCCAGCGGTGGAGATGCTCATGCAGAAGGAAGCGAGGCGGGGATGGGGACAAGGTTATCCAGTCAGCCACTGCCTCTCAGCCCCTCCGCTGTCACCCTTAATAACACCCTCTCCCTTATCACCGCAACAATCACCTTGAGAAACAAACTTGTCTTCTTTCAGAGAGGGATGGAGATGGGGAAGAGACGGCCCCCGTATGCATCTGGTCTGCCATTCTCATTACAGCACTTCAACCTCTTTGGGGACAGACAGACTGCAGATCAATTTAGTGCTCAATTCTCTACACTTTATAATTCATTCTCTCTCTCTCTCTCTCTCTCTCTCTCTCTCTCTCTCGCTCTCTGTCTTTGTCCCCCTCTGGTACTCCTGCCTGTTTCTCCGAGCCCTTTGAACACATCAAACCATGTGGGTGATGTACAGTAGCTGTCCACGGTGCTGTGACAACAAGTTTTGCGCCGAGCAAATGTAGCGCTTTGATGTTTGTCATTCATCGAGCCATAACATGAGAAAAATCTTCCATCTCACTGTGGTTCAATAAAATAATATGTCCACGGGGATTCAAAACGTGTGATTTATTATGCGCTTGATCATACGTTGAGTTCAACACTTCATTTAAATTCCCTTTAAGATGTTTCTGGTATATACAGTATACCATACTTCTTCTCACAGTGGAAGCAGATAATGGCAATGACAAGCCCATACCTAAGGCTGATAAACTGTGTGGATTTGTGTGTGTGTGTGTGTGTGCATGCGTGTGTGTGTGTGTTGGTGCTCCGTGATTGCAGTGGAGCTGGAGGAGGCCAAGCGAGGCCTCTGATTGGAGGACAGAGTCTGTGCAACCTCTGCCAAATCACTGCAATCACCCGTTTTCTCCTTCTCTCCGCTTTAATGACACCACTTCATAAGGAACCGGGCTCATCAAGCAGCCCCCCCCACCCCAACCCACACACACACACACACACACACAGGCACACACACACACACGCACACACACACACATACCCACAGTGAGGTCAGGCTCGGCAGATCGGGCGGGGCACGGCAGGCCTCTGAACAGGGAGAGGAGGTCCACCAGCAGATGGGTGGAGATTAAAGCAGACTGGAGACACACAGGCGGAGACACACAGGCGAATACACACACACACGCACACACACAACCATGCACGCGCACTCATGCACAAAAATAAATATAACACAAAAAAAAAAGACGCTCCACTCTCCACTTTGGCGTTGAGTTAGACCGAGTTAGACAAGTACCATGATGTGCAGTAATGGGTTTCTGAAGTCTGTATTTACATCATACAAGTTAATAACAAATCATGTATACTAGTACTACCATGTTACTGAGATATTTTTGGGGGGGTCATTTCAGGCCAGCAGTATTCGTTTCCGTCCTCTCCTCGCTGCCTGGCCTCCGCCCAGCGCTGAATTCTCTGCCCTAATTTTGCGAGACCTTTGCTCTTTACACTCCGTGTAGAAAGAAAATGTCCTGTTTGTTCACCGAGAGACGCCAAAGACTATTTTGGAGCTCTCGTGTGCACAAAAGCTGACAAGAGACAAACAAAAAACGGTTGTTGGTCATGCACAAACATTGGCCTATTTGAATAAAAGCTACGCTGCACATTCCAGTTTTTAGTCGCTGAGAGTTGATACAGTAGCTGATGGTGGCTTTACTTAAGAACCTGACTATGTAAGTGTGAGGGTTCATTCTTTTTTTGGTGTTTCTTGGATCTGCCACGACCGGTGGTGGCGAAAGAGCAGGAGTGACACATCAGAATGAGAGACAGAGCAAACGCAAAAGAACAACTGATGGGGCAGATAAATGATGACGACGAAATCGACAGGAAAGAAGAAAACAAGCTTCCACCTCAGGAGACAGAAAGGAAATGCCTTTCCAATCGGTTTGAGGCAAGAAACTCAAACTATATTCAATGCAGTCGCTCTTTATTTTTTGTCTACGCAACACACTGTAATTTCACTCTGAAAATGTGTGTGGAGCACTTTAGCGTTGGGGGAAAATTGAATATAACAATATGCCACCAACCAGATAAATGAAAATGCCAGCCATTTATTTTTTTGTATGAAATCAACATTTTACACATTAGGGTGCATGCATGAGGACAGTAATACATTTTGGAGTGCGTTTGAGCTCTGCAGATATGTACACCTTTTGCAGCAGCAGCAAGTTGGAGAAACAAGAAACAAAGTTACAGAGAACACAATCAGATCTGTATTCAGATTCAGTGCCTGGGACTCAGCTCGATCTCCGTGCCTGTCCCTCGGTCTGGCCTCCCCTCTCCTCTATCGCTCCATCGCGGCATATTAACTCTATTAGCCTCTCATATCACCTTCTGGCTCTCTCCCTGTCAGTCCACGTCGTCCACCTAAATCACTGCATCGTGCTGCCATCGGACTGGAAAGGACACCTGCCTCAGCCGAACGATTTGAACAGAGATATCGAGTGCAGTGGATTAAACAGAGGTTAGCGCTCCTGCAGGCCGCAAAAATGCAGAAGTACAGAATATTTCAGCCGTATTGAATTTGTATTGTAATGCCTGTACTGTCTGTGACTTAAGCTATTAAAGCAATGGCGAGCGACAAGGACAGAGGACACGGGGATGACGAGGAGCAGCACGGGATGACGTGCCTGTGATGCACCATTAGGGAATGCCAACAGTGGTTCAGCGGGCACCGTAAAGAGGCTTTTAAATAAGGCCCGGCCACGTCTCACCTGCCTTTCCCATCTCATCTGCTGAGACGACAAATAGCGCTGCAAGCACGCACGCACTGTGACACACAGTCCCATGATTGCCCACCCGCCCACTCTCCATCCACCGTCTTTTCCACCCATCTGCCAGTCAAACGAGTGCAGAGGTAATGGAGAGAGAAGCAGTCATTCTGGGGCTGTAAAACTGCGGCAGCCGAAAAAAAAAAAAAGATGATTGGGGCAACCTTTACTTTGGTGCATGAAGGAAGAGGGAGTGTTTTAACATTATTCATAAGTATTCGCGTGTGTGCGTGTGTGTGTGTGTTCCTGACTGAGTCATTATTGAAGCACTACCGCCTGAAGTACGAGTGTTGATGCGGTCATGCTCTGGCCGCCCTGGCCTCGCCACGGTTCATGGTAACTTGTAATGCGAGTTTGTATTTTGCCCTTTACAGGGACCCCTAAATCAAAAAATACATATTTTTCTTCTTACCAGTAGTGCTATTTTTTTTCATGCTGATTGTGTGTGTTGCAGAGTTTGGGAGATATCAGCCTGCCTTCTTTTGAATGCAACAGAACTGGCTAGCACGGAGCTTGTGGTGCTCACAGTGCCAAAAAGATACGTATGAAAAATACAACAACACCTTCTCGTTCCAGAAATCATGCTTACTCAAGACAATCCACAGACCTTTTGGTGAGCAGTAGAACTATTTAGTAGTACTAGTACTGAACTACAAAGGGCAACCATGTCATCACACAGTTGGAAGCAGTCGTGGTCGTGGCTGTAAAGTCGGCTAGCTTAGTTAGCTTTGTCAGTTAGTCTCTCGTACATTAGTAGCTGAATTATGGAGAAGTCAGGTCCTGATTTCTGGAAAGGGTCATTACTGTTTTTTGCTTTGAGCACAACAAGCCGAGTGCCATCTTGTTCCATTGCATGTGCGAGAAGGCAGACATCTTTATGACTGATATCTTTCCTGACTGATTCCTTTAAAACGTACCCAATCTACCTCTTTTATCACTCACTATGATCTTGCACTGATAGTTGTACCGGCTTTGTCCTCTTTATCTTTATCTTTATCTTCTAATGTGGGCTTTGTTTGCCGTTGCTGTCCCTTTATCCTTTTTTTCCTGACACTGTTGACTTCCTCTGGTCCCCCTCTCATCGATGAGTCTATCAGGTGAACCGGTATTGTCCAGGATGATTGGCGAATGGCTCTCTGTGCAAAGATGTTAATAAGTGTATCCCCAGACACTTCAGTTCTTAGGGGCCCATGGCCAGGTCCGAGCACAGGCCATATCCTGATTGCCTCTTTGCAATAAACATGAAAAGGGCCCCTGCTAAAGAATACAAAGAGAGTCGAGGTTGCGTTGGGGAATAGCTAGAAAGAAGAATGAAGCTTCAGATGATTGCCGTACCTTTGGCTGACGGGAACTCTGGCCTGACACTTGAACCAATTTTTATACAACCTGAGCTTCAAAGAGCACTTTGATAGTGGAGGGACTCATTGGGTGAGATCTGAAGGACCGAGCTGCCTTTTCATTCCAGATTAGCCACTGACTTGGACTTAGACTAATGACAGAGGTGGAGCAGGGTCTTGTTAATGAAGAGATCCCCATCTGGAACAGATGTTATTTGCCGTAGAATGACACCAGCAGATAGAGATTCTTTTCATTATTGTTGTATTGCAGATCTCCCTCCTCAGTATCTCCCTACAGCAATAAACTTGTCACAAAACCCAAAACATGGCACATCACCGCCTGAAATATAAATAAACCCATTCGTTAGCTATTGATTTTCCTACCATTAGGGAGGCGAATGGCTCGGATGTTGTTGATGTGGAAGATATTGCGGGTCAATATTGTGTTGCTCTTAAAAGCCACAGGAGATGTTCAAGAAATTCGGCAGGGGCAAAGAAAAGAGGCCAGTCTACAAGTCTGATATTAAGAAAATGTCTGGACCTGTTCAGGGACATCTGCCTGGCATTAATGTTATCAGGGAATCGGGGAGCGGTGCCGGCACAATGTGCTTTAGGGAAAGGTACAGCCCTCAACAGCTGCCTGCCTAGACTGCTGGCACACATCAACCTAATGCGCCGGATTGGAAGCGGGGATTGATTCCTGAATGTTCAAGTGAAACCTTGAAGCACTGCTGCGACCATCTTCATCCGACTGTAAGAGCGAGGGGTTCTGCGAGGCGATTTGGCATCTTAATCTGATCGGGCCGCTTAATCTACGGCGGCTCAGTTTAACAAGACCAATCTGACAGCAGGGGCAGCAGCCAATGACAGGAGGAACATGTTAAATCTGGGCCTATCAGGCGTAAGACAGGAGGACGACGTGTTTTGGCTGCATTGTGGGTGTAATGATAGCTGGCACAGCAATAGGAATAAAAACGGCTCCCTAATCCGGGTCAAGGAGGGAATGGAGGTTGAGATGCGGAGGAAATGACAAAGTCCCCGTCTTGCAGGCTGTCAGCCCCCTCCCAATTGTTGTCATCCCTTATTCCCCCTCCCCCCAACCCTTCCTCCATCCCTCCGTCCTCCTGTTATTTTAGGAATCTATTCTTGGCCTCCCAGCATGTACAATCTGAATTATTCATCTGGAGAAATGGGATCCCCGCACAACAGTCAAACAGGATTTTATTTGTACCACTTGATACCGTTAAGATAAACAAAGTGCAGACCCTGCCATGTTAATTTTGCCCCCCCCCCCAACTTGCGGCTGGGCTTTAATGCGATGATGTCATTCGTCTTAGTTTTATCCACATCCAATCTTGATTATGATATTTATGCGTTATGAGTTTAGAAGACAACTGCTTTGGAAAGAGGTTTATTTTATAAGGGATTTTGCGACATTTGACTAGTAATGTTCCTAAATATCAGAAATCATCCAAATCAATATCGTGATGATTAAATCAGCCTTATAACCCAGCTGTACCTGCCCCTCACCCTCCTCTTTTTATTTTCTTGGGTTGTTTCCACCCTCCTTGTAGTCACCTCACAGGCTATAGTGTACGTGTGCGTGCGTGTATGTGTGTGTGTGTGTGTGTGTGAGTGATTCTACTTTGTGTGACTCCACTAGTAGTAACCCACTTATTAAAGCCCTTTTCTGTCTTTATTGCACATGATGAGGGCAAATTGCCTATTTCCGCTCTTATCACACGAGCCCACAAACAGAACATAAAAAAGCTGAAAACAGTCCGCAGACAGCTCCATCTCAGTATGAAATGAATGTGACCTACAGCTGCAGAGAAGTAATGTACAGCAGCGGCACAGAGGAAACAAAGGGCTCTGTCAAAACCCCCGCGCTATCTCTCCGGTGTGTCTGTGAAATCCTTTCTGCGCTGGTGTGTGCATGTCAAGCCGCCGTGCCTTCTATCTGGATAACATTAATGAAAGGTGAAAGAGGGAATAATCAAAGATCACAATATTTTACCCTTGATACAGATGCGTGTTGCTGCGCTGCTGGCAGGAGGATATCTCCTCGCCGCTCAGCTCAGCTCTGATCTGACATTAAGATTCAACGCTACATTTCTCTCTCCAGCTCACTCACTTTCTCCCTCCGTTCCCTCGGTTCCCCTGCATCCTCTCCACACCTACCTCCGTCCACTCAGCCCGCTCGCCTAGCTGCAGCTAAAGGGTAAATGTAGCTCAGGGGAAGTGTGCAACCTCCACCACAAGGTCCCGGAGCCCACCATGTGACCTGGACCTCCCAACGTCTTGCTC
Source organism: Lagodon rhomboides (assembly GCA_039737535.1). Lineage (NCBI taxonomy): Eukaryota > Metazoa > Chordata > Actinopteri > Spariformes > Sparidae > Lagodon > Lagodon rhomboides. Next base: position 11,225,605 of record CM077789.1, on the reverse strand, counting down.
TTCTCTCTCCTCCTCGTCTTTGCCTTTTTTCCCCCACAACCCACCTCTTTATCTCTGTCCACGTCAGTGACCTCATCCAGAGAGGCTGATGGAACGAACGTCGAAGAGCAATACTTTCTCCAGCCAAGCATGGCGCGGTTCAAAAGATCAGCTGTTTTGCAGCACAACACTGTTGGCAATGTAAAAGAATCATTGTGGCCTTCTTCTGTACACAAACCCAGAACTGTTTTGAGATTGAATATGCGTCTTAACAGTCAAAATACAACAGTACATATGTTTTTCAACCTCATGACATTTATAGTTGTGCTGAAAAACGAATGAACAGTAACTAAAACTGATGCAGCTTTTTTTTTAGATCGCTTATAGTAAACACAACACAAATGTAAAGTCATGTTTAAAGCGTAAACAGAAAACTTTTCAAATCCCCACCTCCTAATGTTTCCGTGTGGTATTACTGTCGAAAAGACAGCGTGAGCAACATGGCTACCGCTACATGCCTGGCTACCACAGCAAAAACCAGCCGTTTGGCCTAGAAACCCCGACCTCAGTGCTGGAGAGGCAGCAACACCCGGTTGTATTCTTAAGTAGGCGGGTCTTATTGATCTAGTGGAAAGAATACAGGTTTACCTGTTCACTCTTAGCCCCCTCCTCACAGGGTTTTCTTTTGCAGTCTGAATAGCGTGGTGAAAGCAGGGCTGATAGGGAACCAATCTTTTGTTTATAAATCAACTGTACTTATATATCCCGACGTCACACATCTTTCCAAGGAGGGTTTACAATCCCTATATCCAAAACTATTACTTTGGTTCAAGAAAAATCTCCTTAACTGGACAAAAACGGTGGAAAACCACACAGAGCAGCAGACATGCTAGTTGTCATATGCACTGGTGGGAGTGGCAGCGTTGCTTTACGATACGGAGACACAGAATTACAATATTCAGAACATAATGTAATATTAAGTAAATATTAACATAGGACATATATTTCCGTGTGTATTATTTATGCGATATTCACAAGCGACGTTGTGGAATTGCCACCTTTTGACATTTTTTTTGCAGATTAAGTGACTGGCTGCGCTCATATTGCTGCAATTCCTCACCGTGGATAAGCCACATGTTTCGATGTACGCTGCCTGGCTGGTTGGGTCACGCAAAGGGTCAATGGACCGCTTAGCCGAACAGGTTAGTTTGCTGAGTGTGGACAGCAGAAGGTGTTGCTTTGAGTATTTCTCCGTCAGGGCTTCGGCGGTTGTCGTTCCGCGTGTGCGTCTGCTCGTATGCGTGTCCGTGTGTGTCTAGCTGTGTGAGGCTGAATGGCACCTTTCAGAGTGGGGGTGAGACCATGTGGTCTGCACTGACTGCTTTGGAGGGAGGCAGGAGGGCCCAGCTGGTTCAGGGAGAAGAGCTCTCTGGCTAGCCAAGGCAGCCTCGCAGTCTGCCAACCAACCTGACACACACACACACACACACACAATCACACACACACAATCACACAGTGCATGGTTAAAGGAAGATTGCACACAGAGAAAATGCTGAGAATCGCACACTCCTCTCCGTGCAATTAAAAAGATTTATTTTACCGCCAATGTGGGTTTGGCTATGACTTGTGCAAGGTGCTGTTTGTCAGTTCGCCCCTCAGCTGAGCCCGTGCACGGATATAAACATAACATGCAAAAAAAAAGTGTGATGAACACATTCGGGCCTCCTGTTTACATGAGGACAGCGCTGTGTGCACCCACAGAGCTTACAGAGATTCAATCATTTCGGCTGACCTGCAGCCAGGATTTGGTGAAAATAGCCGCCTACCTCCAACGAAATTGTCCAATATCCTTGAATGCAATGTGCAGGATCCAAAAAAAAATAAAAAAATAAAAAATATTTGTTGGCAGCCAGGTGCTGGCCCTGCAAATTATACATGACCACGGGTTCTATTGATTCGCTCTTGTTTTTCTCCGTCTCATAACACATTGTTAGAGGAAAGTTGGTTCCGGCGGACTCACACAAATTGTTTTGTAAACATGGAGGGAAAAAAGAACGGTCCAGAAGCTGTCAAATGTAACAAAATGAATTTCCTCCGCTTGCTATTCCATATTTCTGTATGATTCAGTTTGTTGGGTTCCTGTAGTTAAAGACTGCCAGAGAAAAAGCTCAGGTATTCCTTTAAATTAAATGAAAGGACTTAATTAGATAAGCTTTTCTGTTGATTTTTTTTTTTTTTCGGACTGAACCATTTCACTGTATTTTTCCCCACAGCTGCTACAGTCCATTTGCGACAACAGTAGCGCTGATCGCTACTTCATCCGCTTTGACAGAGAACAATATAAAATGTATTTCTCCTGGGTTGTAGCGGCTCTATTTATTCTGACCTCCATCCCGCCGTACAGTTCACTGGTTCTCTAGTGAAATCTGAAGTGTATCTCTAAATGGTGTGCAAGTGCTGCAAGACTTGCACAAATTAGCTGTGTTAAAATATATGTATGCCGTCGACGGAGGGAAAGGCTCACTGGAGGCACTGTGCTGCTTATCTGAACAGTGGGAACGTGGAGAGAATGATTAGGTAGTCTCACCATAGGCATCCACCCCCTCTAGCTGGGCCATTTTCACTTTCTTTTCTATATAGCAGTTTCTCTCTCTCTCTCTCTCTCTCTCTCTCTCTCTCTCTCTCTCTCTCTGTGCAAATAGTCTAAAGGGTAAGCCTAACCAGGGGCTATGTGTGAGTGGATGGAAGACAGCGAGAAACAAGAGCTCTAAAGGGAATTTGTCATTTTAAACAAATTGGTTTGGAGAGAATCAAACTGAGCTTTTCTCCCCATTTAGTCCTAACTGTCAGGATGGACGGGAGAGAAAAAAAAAAACGCCTGACCCAAAGTGGGAGTGATACTGCTTACCTGTAAAAACCCGTAAACCTGTGAGAGGACCTAACAGCGTGCGGTCCCCAGTTTCTCCATTAGAGAGCCAGCTTGGCATTCGGAGGGAGTAATTGGCTGGATAGGGTTTCAGCAGGCTTAGCCACCCTGCTGGCACAACAAGGCTGTCTGTCCCCATCCCTGAGTTGCTGCTCTGCTAGGCAGGACCGTAGCCAGCTCAACTGCTGCCACGTCCCCTTCAAAGCCTGCAGAGAAGCCGGGGATGGCAGCAGCTGTTGTCCCAGGGGAGCCGCAGGAATCCAGGGCCTCTGGTCATTAGTGGGAACCAGTGTGCTGGGACGAGTCCGGGTCTTAGACAGCTGGGAGACCTCTATGGCCCCTCATCCCTTCATTCCTCTGTCCATCCATTCCCCCCATCGCTGCCAAGGAGGATTCTGTATTCTCAACCTGAGGGAAGACAATCTGGGCTTTTTCTTGTGGAGAAATATGTAGTTTTCACTGAATGGATTGCTACACGCAGTGAGGCAAATTTTCTCCGATCGGGATAGTTACCAAAAAACGAGTCGCTATCGACATTACAGCTGTACAATGTGTACAACGGCAGAAACGTCGAGCAGACGATGAGCAGAGAGTGAAGAAAAGTGGAAAATAACCTCTGAAAATGAAGGTCTCAAAGTATGAATACTTTGCAACATCACATAAATATAATATTTTGTTACTTTCGGTGGAGGTGGGAGGTGAAGGCAATGTAGCAAACATGGCCCGACTGAGTCGATAAGACGAACATTTAGAGGATATTGAACAACGATTATCAAAGTGCAGTTGGTAACAACCGCAATGACGCGGAAAAGGAAGTGGTGACATTTTTACGCACGGCACCAGTCGTTATATCTCAGTCCAGCTGCAGAGGGCTGCCCTTGGGAAACAGGTTTATGAAGAATTTGCCAAGTTCTGCCATCAAAGCGTGTCCACACTGTGGATTACAATGTGCCACTGTATCACATTCCTTTTCACATATGAATGTGATACAGTGAGTTTTCACATCGAGTGTGACCTTGATGCAGCCAAAGTCAAAATCATACAGATGTTTGATATCAGTACAGTATATTTGCAGCAAGAATATTTTGCTTGAGGGAACATTTTCAGTCTTTTTTGCATTAAAAAACTGACAGAGGCTTGTGAAAATTGTATTTGTCTTAATCTAAGTGAGAGAGAAGTACTATGCATGTGTGCGTACGGTATGTGTGCGTTATCCCTGTGGTTCCTCTGATCCTGTTTGTGCACATTGTGTGTCTGAGCATGTGCACAATGCTAACCGAGTTGTGATGCCATCTGACTCAAGAGTCACTGACATTTGGTGTGTGCTGAAACATAAGTCTGAGTAGAATGGAAAGGGCGCGCCCGTGTCTGTATAATACAGTATGTGGACATCTGGAGGAGCCCAGACACCGCGTAGGTCTGGACCGCAGTCGGCACTCATGGTGATATGTCGTCTCTGGTTTTTATTATAGCTCTGTCTGGGAAATACATACATAATACATACTTCTGCGTCGTTGTTTATGGATCAGGTGCAATGGAGGGGCGGATGGGGAATACACAGCTGTTGCAAGGATATACAAGGGGTAAAGTGAGTATCGAGGGCAGTTAATCAAAAAAAACAAAACGAATCACATTTAAAATGGCAGCTAAAAAAAAAAATAGAAAGGGAAGATAAGCTGAAAGCATACAATGCCATTATAGTGATCTGTACTTTCAGTGTCATGTCACAAAGGCCCCGAGGTAACTTCATGCTCCTTTACAAACAGCAGTGGCTGAGGTCAGCCTGACGTCACGTCAGATACAACGCTGACAGATCGAGGGTGACTGCAGCAAAACAGATTGACGGAGGAGAAGTGGATTGTGCTGCAGGAGAGGTTTGAGAGCTTTGTGTGGCCGTGGTGAGTCTTTGTGACTGATCGTACGTCAGCCATTGTGGGGCAGAAGCACCCTGTTGCTCAGACGTTGTTCCATGACGGTGTTCAAACGACAGGGTGATGTCAAAAAACCCTCCACATCTGAATGACTAAATAATAATGAAGCTGCACAAAGTTCAGTATTAAACCGTTTCATCTTTTGCTGCAGTTTTTGTCAACAAATGCTGCCGGAACTAAGGTTTTATACCTTTAAAGTAAATCGTAGAACAAAACTGATCTGTAACGCTGATGTTTGGTGTCTGCCTTTTACCAGACAGGTCATAAGTGTTGTGTTTTTGTTGCATCCACAGCACTCGGCCTCATGTGATAAACTGCCTCGTGCAAACTCTGCGCACACGCCCAGGAGAGAACATTCACCGTTTTCTCTCCTTGTGTTTTTCCCCTGTTGGCTTTGCATGTATTGTTAAATGGGACTGATGGAGGCAGCCTGGCCATTACTCACCGCATTGCCTGGCTAATTTCTGTGCTCTTACAAGTACAAAGATGTCAAGCAGGAGCAGCAGGCTTACCTTGGCTTCCCCTGAGACCATTAATCCTTTGGCTGGGTGTCGTCCCTGCCTGCACTGGCTCACCTGGTTCACAGCGCTGCCAGCAAACTGCTGTTCCCAGCCCTTTTCCCCGGTTCTATCTATTTATTTTGGTTCCGAGTCAGCTCCCATCACCAACAAAATCTGATTGCACTGGAAGAGCTGAATAACTCTTTAGGCATATAGACTCCCTTCTTAGAGGGAGAATTGCAGAATCTGTGGAAATGTTTTGTGGTGTGTGTGTTTGTGTGTGTGTGTGTGTGTGTGTGTGTGTGTGTGTGTGTGTGTGCGAGACTGTGTATGCATGTGTATGTGTCAGAGAAGAGGGAAGTTTGTGGAGGTGGAAGGATAAAAGCTGGTAAACTAGTCAAAGGAAAAGAGAATGAAACTCTTGCAGGGATTCGTGACCGTGACCTTCACACAGCAGTTCTGTGTATTGAACGGTATGCAAAGCTTTAACAAACACCTTCTCCACCGGCACTGAAGCTCTTTGCCATAACTCCATCACCAACACAACTGGTAAAGAGGTCTGGTGAGAAAAACAGGTGTTTAGTTTTCCTTGAAGACATATCTAACCTTGGACAGATAACTCAAGATTGGTGGTATAAGAACAGCTGTCTCCCACAGCCAGAATCAAACAACGTGGGTTTTAGATGAAGGAGAGATGGCTCATTCAGAGAATGCTGACCTTCAACCGTGCACCGTTTGCGACCACAGAAATGTCCTTCATTGATCACCACAGTGTGCGCAGAACTTGAACCTGACATTTTCGCATTTGATGAACAATATCGTACAAGTGGTTAAACTGTGCACATGTGGGCTCCGGGCACGTGTTTCAGGTTTATCTGTTGTCTGTATTGTTTCCACATCCGAATCAATTCCAGGCAACTCGCAAAGAGGCCGATGAATCAGCTCCCAGAATGCAGAACGATCTACTAAGAATGTTGTTTTTGAAACTGGCTAAATTTCATCCTTAGCACCCCAGATATATTACCAATATGTGGTATTTTCAGTATAATATAAAATGCTAAGATTACTGTAGTTATTACAGGCCACAGATACCTGCATTTATGCCTCTCTCAGGTAGAGGATTATCATATGTATATATATTTATGAAGGCTATACACATTAAACCTGCACTCGGTCGCTGAACTTAGCATGTTGTGCCGGAGCCCTTTGTTTCGTTTGCTTTATCAGACGGTGTGACTGTTCTTGTTTCTGCTTTTAAAATAGTTGGCAAATGTTTTCCTAAAAGTTCCAAAGAAATGGTTAATAGATTTGCTTCAGCATAGTGACACGTTTCCTGTGAAAACGGGCAGGAGCCAATAGTGCGGAGTGAACGTTATGCCCCACCAAACCCCCTAACCACAGGTCGCGGATACCGACCCTCCCAGATCGGCAGCTTCCAGTAAACTCGGTTGGACCAGGATGGATCAAAGCTACTTGGTATCTGTCTGCCAGGAAACTCCATAAATCACCATTTAAAACAATTTGAATGGTTTTCCAGGAAGTTACAAACTCTAAAATAGCATTAAAAATACTTTCAAAACGGTTATTTTCCACTGTTGGGCATATGGAGCACACCATAATGTGAAAAAAAACCCCACTTTAACAGCAGCTTTGACTTCATGGGAACTTTAAGTGTTACTAATGCCACTTTGTACATACACTAATTGTTCCACATTTTATAAATCAAAGTAAAGTCATGCAAATGACCCAGCCAGATCAATACGCTGACTGTTAAAGGCCATGACCATCAGTTGAAGGTGCATTAGGATATCCAGTCCATTCAGCCTGCGTATTAAAATCCATTCAAGCTAAAACATTTGGACAAAAAACAACTCTGCATCCCCCTTAAAATTACGATACATCTTTTATTTGTGCCTTTATAGTCTATGCTAAAGCAGGAAGATTAGGTTGTTTGCATCCTCATGATCTTCAATCGATCATCCTGAGCACCGACTGCACAACCACTCACATTATAGTTTTTGGCCTTTCCGATATTAAATGGCATTCTGGGCAGGAGAGCTGCTTTAAACAGAGCCATTACACTAACGTAATTGACATAATGGTAAACTATGATGAGAATGCTTCAGACTGAAGTGTCATAATGGCGTGCAAACAGGTATAATAACCCAAGATGGTGTCGTTTTTAACCTTTAACAGAATAAGATGATACTGAGCATTACACTGTTAACCATAAACTTCAAGAGGTGCTCTAGGAATTAATTTCAGAGCCATTGCTCGGATGATTTCATGTCATGCAGAAGCTATGGGAAAAAAAAACAGTTCATGTACGAACGTGACATTCAATTTAAGATTTACTCAGCCGCGTGCTGCGCTGTAGTGTTTCCAATATTTGGCTATCTCCCTTGTTTCTGTGCATTTTCTCCTCCTCTCTAACTCTCAGTATCTGTTTCTCAACAATTTCTCCCACTGTTTCGGGATGAAAGAGCACATCTTCATCCAGCAGTGGATTGAGGGAAGCGAGGGGGGCGGCGGCGTTGCGGGTGGAAGGGGAGCGAGGGAGGTGGACTTTAGATTACCTTTGCAATTTCAAGAGAGAATGCAGCTTATAATGATCCGGGATGTTCCCGGGAAAGGTCAGCTGAAATTGCAACAAGCGTAATTAGTAGCTTATCAATAATGCATCCAAGGGTTCAGTGGGTGTGTAGTCTCGGTCCGCATGTGTGTGCGTGCGCGCGCCTGTGTGTGTGTGTGTGAGAGGGAGCGTACACGCATGGGTGGGCAGGTGTGTGAGTATGTGTACCTACACACCTGTGTCTGCCCAGGGATGACCAACGAGATCCCTTCTCCTGACATTCATTAACATAAAAACACCCATATGCCACTCAGGGGAGCTGCTATGAGCATTAGCATGCAGGCCCCCCCGGTCAACAAACCCACGCACTACCCCACAATGATGTGGACTCAACTGATGGCAGTACGCACTGATGGAAAACTTCAAGAGACACATCGATCACTTGGTCAATTACTATTGATCACAGTGTCAAAATTAGGGGCCATAAGGGGGGGAAGAATATGAGATAAGGGTATATTTTGCATGAAACGTGCGGGAAATATCGGAGCATTATGCAGAATTGGTATCAGCTCTCACGCAATCACCAGCTAATTATCTAGTAGTGGAATACATTCCCTCAAGCGCCGTCTGGGCCCGGGCTCGGTCTGTATCATTGGCTGCCGTTGAATGTCAAGTCCTCTCTTATAGGAGCTACATTATACTTTCCCTTACCTATAAAACTTCTAAGAGACGTAGAGAAAGCGGCTCCGGTGCTGAACAGGAGCACTGATGTGACTCTGTGAAATATTCGAGACTTAAGTTCAGTCGAAGTTGTGCTTTTTTGCTTTTGCCTCGCTCGTTACCCGTGAAAGTGTTCTGTTAAAGGGGAAAAGCCTAAATCTGGAAACCCTAAACACATCCTGATTTAATGTCTTTTCTGACATTAGGGAAGGTGAAATATTCCTTCAGAGGTTCATCTGCCAATTTCTATAAAAGATGGAAGCCTATTATCTCGTATGTGAAAACTCTTACCTCTCTGGACCACATCGGATTCTTCTCAATGCGTCTATTTTTTGAAGTGAGCGCCTCGAATATCCATCTAAATCTACTTCCCTCCTGATTTTATTTATTCTTATTTACTTTTTGTATCAGTGTTTTTAAGTTTAATTTAGTTTATCTGTACATGTTGTCTTTCTTCTGTCTTTCCTGAGAGTTTGGATGAGGGTTGGGTAATATATCGATATATCGTCACTGTGATGCGAAAGGCTGTATTACAAGTGATGTATTTTTCATTTACCAAGATTCTAGTTAAGGTAATATTTTGTAAAAGTATGAAAATTGATGTATTGTTCTAAAATACTGTAATATTTTATTTTGTCGCCTTGTCCTGGCATTTATGAGGACATTTAAAAACAGTGTGTCATTTCTCTGTCGTCGACACACCATAAAAAGGGGGAATAAAAGGATTCTACTCTATATTTGACATTTATATAACACAGTTTCCTCATAAAAACAAAATTCTCTATCTCATAAACTATTTAATAAAGCAGAGTACCCCCAAAAAGTTTGTGCCCACAGTATTTTTTTTTTTTATAGTTTTGTTGTTTGTTTAGTTTTTTGTATTATTAGATTAATCTGTTTGCATTGGACATCAACATCTAGCAAATCCCCGTGGTGCAAGAGGGCACGAGTGCTGGTAGTAATCGCAAAGCTCACGCAACAGCCATCTTCACTGATTTTCATTTCATAGCGTTGCATCAGAGACGTGATCAAAAAAGATGCTCTTGTTTAACTTGTGTCTTGATCAACACTATTGCCATTTCCTGCCGTCATGTTGCACATGCACACCGGGGCCGGTGAGGTAGCTTTGGCTGAGTTTGGCTGAGCACATCTTGAGTGATTTCAGTCGGAGCGCAAGACTGAAATATTAAGCTGGAAAAAGGAAACTTGAGTGTCTTGAATAAATCATCAGGAATGTTCTCAGTCAGACCCCGGACCGCTGATAAGGAGATCAAGATTGAGGTAGATACTACTCCCCCACCCCTCCCCCCACAAAACCCTTTCCTTACCTCCTTCTGCTCCTCCAGCGGGTGAAGTATGGGAGCTCTTAAGATCAACCTTGTGTTTGAAGCAGGAGAGGAAACCTGAGGTGCATGTTAGCGGTGGGTTAGCGGCGGGGGGAGACCGCGGGGGTCGAGTGGACCTCGGGGAATGTGTTTGTGCCTGTGTGTGTTTGCGGAATTATTGGTGTGTGTGATGTAATGATCCCAGGTTCTTTGGCCCCTGCCTGTTGATAAGTTGCTGCAGAACACATGAACAGGGGAAACGGGGAAGCGAGCGAGATGAATGTGATTGGATTGCCGGCCGAGTGCAGCCTCTCCCATCTGTCTCGGAGTCTGCCATCCCATCTCACAGGCGGCAGGAGGTAATTGGGTTCATTGTTCTCACCACAGGATCCCCCGGATTGAAAGCTTCATTATCTGGATAACCATGAATGTAAATGAACCACACGTATGCAGTGGGGTAATGGGAAAAAATAGATCATCGCTCGCCACAACCACAACACGCAGCACATCCCCAGACACATACGGCGCTCGGGCCTTTTTTTGTGTGCGTTCACGTGCAAAAATGCCTACACATGTGCAAACGTGTTTAGCATTTCTTTACTTCCTCACTGTCTCTCATTCGCTGATACACACAGACTAGAAAACATCATTTGGCATGTGCAGTTTAAGGTCGGCTCCCTGAAAGCCTTGTTGTGCTCCTCTGCGAATAAAGAGTGCGAGAGAACTGTTTTGACTGCTGACGTGTTCGGCCTCTGCGGGCTGATAGCCACGATGTGAACTTTCGTGGCTGCGGCCAACAGAATTGCATGTGACAATGCTGTGATGAGCTGCTAACCGCACTTTTCTCTGTAAGCATATTTGCATGAGCGGATGGCAGGCGCTCGTATACACACTGGGAGCCTACACCATGAATGGCAAGAGGGGGCCCGAAGAACAACAGTAAGCCTTATGTGCTCTGAATTATTCATGCAAAACCAATGTATAACAGAAACCCGGGCACATCTTTCTCTCTAATTAGGCGGAGTTTGTGGACGAATTTTAGGCAAAGCCGTTGGACAGTTATGTCACAGTTGATGACGGCGCGCTGCGAGGCTCCGACGTTCGCCGGCCCCGAGTCCTCGCTGGCGGCGGTCAGAGACGGGTTAAACATCTGCCTTCTGAAAATAAACAGGAGCTCACAGCGGAGCCCTACCGCTCTCAGATCCTTTGGCAAATCCATCAATTAGCTGCAGATGTGATCTGCATTTGAGATTACCGCAATTTAAGCATGTCAGGATAACAGTCTAATCTGGTCTCCGATGGCCGCTCCTGTGTTCAATTGGCTTTCCAGGACGGACCTGATCTGGGAGAGCTTGGGATGGAAGCCCACAGAGAAGATTGCGCAAATATCCTAATGGGATAGATTAACTCATTCCCTTTGGGTTCGTGTGTCCCAGAGTGGGAATGCGACCCATCAACGCATCCACATAGTAGTGGAGAAACAAAGAAAAATGAAATAATCAGACTAAAGTATTCGGATTCAGCAACGACACCTGATGTGCTGCCTGTCATGGTGCAGACCGGAGGCCCGGAGGAAAGGAGGGACGTGTGAGAGGAGTGCAGAGCAAAGTGCCTTCCTCACCGACTGTGCCATGCTGTGCCTTTGCGTCTGTTGTAGGGCCTTGTCAGATTGTGTTTACTTTCCTGAAGGACGTTTCACCTCTGGAAGCCTGGGAATGAATGGAGAACTCATTTCTCCAACAGAGACTAGTCAATCACTCCACATTTATTCTCCCCCCTTGCAGTGACCTCTCCTCGGCCAGGCGAACAATGGCACCCTCGTAAACTGCAGATGAGTTTGACTCAAAGCGAGGCCTTGTATACCGGGCGCGTCAATACTGCTACAAAAGCTCAGAAAAATCAAAAGAAAAAAAACGTTAACATCAGACGGAGGCCATGGGGGCCTTTCTTTCCAGCGCACATGCAATATAATAACGTTTGAACCGTGTTCCGCAGCGTGCTACACGGTCGCGTTATATCGAGTGCTTATGTGGTTCTGTGGCTTTTGCCGCAAAGGCGTGCGTGTGGTTGTGCATTAGCACTTGACACAGAGCGGATCAGCGTTGCTTCAGCTGAAAGAGGTTTGAAGCTTAGCATGGCTGCATAGTTAATGTCATGACTAGGGTCTGGCAGATGGCAGGAACAGTTAGGGATCTCATTAGATCAACCAAGCGTCAATGCTTGTTGCAAAACCTTTCATTAAAGTTCCATTGCGGGGATACTACTGTCTCACAATATTGGTCAAAGTCAAGAGAGGGTAGAGCAAAGTGTTGAAATGTTGCATCTGTGTAAAGCCGAGGGGATTAATACAATGCATTCGTCTAATCAGCAGGGATTCAGCTCGAGCGTGCACGCGTGTGGCGCGCGGAAATATGTATGTGCGTTGACCGGAGTCTTCGTACCCGCGTGTTTTCATGTATCCGTGCGTGCTCGTGTCTGCGTGGGTGTGATGAGTGATGCATCCTTGCTGAGCATAGCAAACAGGATTGTGATGGTCACAGAGCACATTTTGTACCATTTGCCTTGTAATTAACTGGAATTTGTTCAGCACAAATGCACTGCGAGCGTGGGAAACTAAAAAAAAACAAATAAAAAAAAAAACTCCTCGTGCAAATTATTGACAGTTGGTGAGGGGATGCTGGTTTTTATTTTTCAGGGCGAGGATTGAAAATGCCTTCATGTTAACACTTATTTTATTTGTATTATCTTTAATGACACAGAGGCTAAATGGACCATAGGGGGAACTGATTAGCAGCACCCAACAGCTTGGCTGCCCCGAGTCAATGTGGATGTTTTATGGGTTTTTAAAGGACATTTAAAATGAATTCTCATATGGTTTGAGGCATTGGGCTAATCACAGCAAGCAGTCTTCTTATGAATGATGCTACACACTCGGAGGCATCAGAATCGCTGGCTGGCAGCAGTCATTACAGGGAAGAAAGGCATCACTGTAGAAAGGATGATCTTAGACAAAGCAATAGACACAGCAGGCTGAAACAACTCTCTTTAAAGGCACATTTCCACTACCAAGTGAAGGTACCATTATCTTTAATGTTGATTGATGCTGTTTGAAAGAGACAGAGAAGGGAGACTGTCTGACATCCAATTCATGGTCTATCCCTTTCTTTCTTCTTTCTCTTTTTCGGTGATAACACTCAAGTGTGGAAGTCGGTCGCTGAGCTGAATCTCGCACATTCTGCCAGGGTTCTCTCTGCATTGTTCTGCCAGGAACAAGCTTCCTAACCACATCAAAGAGATCAAAAATAGAGTTTGCTTTAAAAAGTCTATGAAACAAATATACTCTCAGAGAAACTATTGTGTTATGGTTGGTTTTGGTACATTTTTGTTTGTTTTTATTCTTTTTTTTTATTTCCTTTATTCTTTTGATTTTTTTGTTTTTGTCCATTATGGGTTATGGTGTTCATAGTCATACGATTTTGTTTGTTGTTTTATTCATACAGTTATCTGATTGGTTGATATTTAGCTATTAAACTTGTACTTTTTGTGACTAAGGACCCCTGGAACACTTATCAGCTAATGGGGATCTAAAAATAAGACTATGGAATAAAGAATACATTATCACCAGAGAGACACTGAGTGACTTGACGTCAAACGTCACACTTCACTGACTGCTCAGGCCACCGTGAGCCGACCAATCAGAGCAGACTGGGCTTTTTAAAGAGACAAGAGCTAAAACGTTCTGAAGGAGGGTGAATAGATCTGCTGCAGAAATGGACAATATGGGAAGGACAATGTTGCCTCTGAACTTTAAAGCATGTTGACATTTTCTAGTAGACCCTGAAAATAAAAGTATGAACCTGGAAATGAGAAAAATATGTGACCTTTACATGGGTTTTTGGGGTTAGTGATAGCAGTAGGGCAACACCAGATGGTAAGAATCCTTGTTGTGGATTGTCTCTCGTACGCACAGTATGTACATTGTTTATGTCCTCGCGAGGTGGACGTGTGATAAAAGAGACTCCGAATGCTGAGAAACTTCTCGCACATCACAGGGCAGCACCATCAAACGCGAGGCGAGAAGTTTGATCTTTCAAAGACGAGAAGCAGAACATACTCGGGATGCCCCTCGCCCCGGCCGACTCGGATCGAGTTTCAGTTGTTGTGAGCATTACTGATCAACACCTTAGGAAAGCAATCGGCAGAACTATTATGCACAGTGATTTTTTTTTCCCCGTTACCTCTGGTGATGGGAGAGCACGGAGGCCCATGCCCAGAGCCCTCTGGTAGATGGTGCTTTGCTGGGATCTGTGGAACAGAAAACCAAGCTATTTACAGGGAACACAGCGGCCTCAGAAGTAGCTCCTAGCCTCGGGGTGCAAAATACTTGAAAATAAGCTCCTGGTCTCTTTGATGTGTGTGTGTGCACCAAATCTAAAGGCATTTCGAGTAGTGCTGCCTTTGAGCCAAGGACGAGTCTAAATTGTCTCTTGGAGCTGAAGATGGTTGAGGTTGGGAAGAGGGTTAAGTAAAAATCAAGAAATGTGATATTTTTCCTGATGGTTGCATTATCATAATGTACACTTCACACGCGCGCTGACAGGAGTAATCCCAGCTGTGTGTGTTTTTTTTTTTTAAGAGGATATGCGGATCACCAGAGGTTTATTGTTCAGCCGCTGATGAGTGAAGACAACAGTCTTGGGATGCTCTTCTGATGAGAAGATGAGTTTTTCCCTATCTCCGTGCGGCACTCTGCCCCGTTTAACAGCTCTAATATGATGGAAGAAAACTGTTCTGGAGCAAATTAAGTGAGTGCTTTACAACATCTGCCTCTTCGCAGCTATTTCATTCGGTATTGCCGCCGCATTAAAGGCTCCGTTCTGCATGGCAATCTGCTGCCGTTGTTGCTGCTCAACAGTTATTTGTCACAGCGGATAAGGAATCTAGCAGCCCACACTGTGATTGCACGTCTCACAGATTGGAAATTACCGGCCAAAGCGATGCAACATGTTCAAGTACAGGGTGGAAGGAGGAGATGTAAAAATACATGCAAGAGATAAAATAGTCACGCATGGAGGAATAGTGTATTGAATGTCAATGCACAGCACAAGTTCCGAGAATGTGATTAAAGGAGAAAAGGGAGTGAGAAGGGATGGCGGGGATGGAGGACTGACTCGCACGAGAACAGATCGGACGTCACGCAGCTCCAGATAGCCGCTCTGCATGGCGCCGGGCTAAGCTACGGCTGGTAAAAAAAGATGGGAAAACGTGACGGCGTACTTTAAAAAAAGCTTTCCGCAATTTTCATCCCAGGCCGCGGACGTGGCGAGACGCGCGCGGCAGACGGCAGAGAATCTCAGGAGGTCTGAATGGCGCACAACATCTGAAAGACCTCAATTTTGAAATGGGACGGTTACTAAACTGCTGTAACCGCGGCTTTTCAGGTTTCCTTGTGCCTCAAAGAAGGGAGATGAAAAATAACATTTCACAATCTCTGGACCTTGAAAGCTTTCTTCTTTTTCCACAAGAGGAAAAGGGAAAAGAAAATTTTCAGACTTTCACGCTTCAACGGTTATTTGGTCTTTTTTTTTTTTTTTTCCTCCGTTCTGCGGCCAGTGAGTCACCTTCCTCCATTTTCTCTCAGACACACTCTGGAAGCGAAGGTCCCTCTCTCTGTTGCCAAGACAAGTGTTGGTTTGAAAGGCGTGTTTGAAGATAAGTTTAAGAGTAATCGTGTTTCATATTTTTGACAAGAATGGAAGAGCCCTCTGGCACAATAACAAAGGTGGTGTGGACCTTGATAGATTTACGGGTCAGAGTTCATACATAGCCTCATGGTACTGGGCCCTTTTTTTTTGCTCATCTTAAGATGGAAACCTGCAAGTGATTCTGAAAACGATATTTCACTCACTTTGTCGCTCCGGGGTTTTTTGGACAAACTATTCCTTATTCACAGTGGGCCGTGGCTTTTATCGTGGCTGTGGTCAACTCAGATTCGTGTCAGGTGCGGTGTATTCCAGGGAAACGTCGAAAACCATTTCCATTACGCTCAGCTGATCCCACGTTCTCACTTTCATGGCGGAATATGTCTATGGCGAGGTGTCGGCAAAGCTGCGTACGTAGTGCTTTGATGATCAACCACTTGATGTATCGATTGAACACTTGTGTCTTCTTTCAAAATTGAAGTCGCGGTTCCATCATGTTAAATGAGTCCTGGCATCCTCAGTATTGTACATCCATAACGTTGGTAGAGACAGATGACGAAAAATGATCAAAAGAGGCGAATGGCGAGAAATCTCTACCTTTAGTCTGTTGAAGTGATCAAGTCCCTGAAACAGCTGCAACGATTTGGTCGATAATTGATTAGGTGACTCATAATTTCAGCCTCTTTTCCAGCAAAAATGTGTAAACATTTGCTTGTTTTAAATTTAAGGATATGCTGCTCCTCTTTTTTATTTATGATAACAATTTTTGATATTTTAGACGGAAAATTAAACTCTTCATTATGAAAATAATCTGAAGTTTAGATAATGAAAATAACTGCCAGATGTAGCCATACTCAAAAATGCTGTATCCTACATTTCCCAATATGTAACCTCCGTTGATCGTCCTCCGTTAGATGTTTAATAAAGATAATGTAATATGTGATTAAATTATATATTGTACAATTATTAAACATTAAAAAGCTCCCTAGAAGATTTACTCAGCAGAATGAGATGAAAGCATGATACAAATATCATCCTCCATTTTCACAAATTGTAAAACGATGTTATTACAATGGATAATATGGACGTGAACCAACAATGAGGTCTCAGTTTTGTAAAGTTGTAAAAACTATCCAACCTGTTTATTCTTCAGCTACATGGAATTAGTTTTTAGGAACGGTTGGTACTCGTCATTGGCTCTCATTTTTTGTGATTCTGCCGCTTTTTGAAGGACAAACGAATAAATACATAAACTGTAAAAAAAAAACAGATTTAAACTCTGCAACAATCAAATTGTAGTCGTGTGGTTGCAGACGGCACACCATGCCTACACATCACCTCAAACGATCAGACATAATCATCACAACAGTAACAGCAACAGACAAAACCTGATCACAGTGTATAGAACCACATGATCAGCATAATCACAACAGAAAACTTGTGATGTCTCAATGTAATTATGAATCAACAAGGCAAATCTGCAGAAGTGGCTTCAACAGTTATTACATTGTGACCGTTCGCATGAGAAAGTGAGTTTGAGTAGGTTTCATGTTACACACACATGCTAAAAAGGTGTCTTGTGAAAGAAAAAAATCTCACTTGCGGTCTCATTCATTGACTTCACATGGAGCACTTGATTAACCGAAGCGCTGTGAGAAACTTGTGTCAGGTCTCTATCTTACATTTCTTTGCACAGCCGTGGAACGTCGTTTCTATTTTTTCATCCTCCGGAAGTTAGGCAGCAGTGTTGCCGAAGGTCGGCTCTCTCATTGAAGACACCAGATGTGAAGCTCTAATGGTCTCAGGGGGCAGGGCAGCCATCAGCAGCTGCCATGGAGACAGTACTTATTCACTGCCTCCCGTTTCACTATTACCCCTCACATCTTTGAAGTCTATGGAGGGGAAGTTGCGGCTGTAATTCTGGGCCGTTTTTTTTCTCTCTCTCTAAGCTTCCTGCGCTCGATGGAAGCACCTGCATTAATCCAAGGTAACACCTCTGATCAAGGATTTAATTTAGACCTGAAAAGGGTGTGCACACCGCAGTCCTACAGGCCAGATTGTTGTGTTGACAACAGAGGTGATGGATGGGTTTTGCCTCAGGCGGAAAGAAAGGCAGAGATCTCTCACTTTGCTCCTTTTGCCGGGTGCTACAAGCACAATGTGTGACAGGAAATATAAGAAAATCACAGCCTGGTTTCTTTATTGAGAGCAGTCTTTCACTGAGGCAACTGAGGTCTAACAATTAATGTATTTACTTTTGCTTTCTTCCGGAGCAAACAGATGGATTTTGGTGGAGAAAGTCTGTCTCATTCTTTTCTCCCTTTAAGCCAAAGAAACTGTTTTGAATCCACACCAGACTCTCACACAATGCGCGGGGCAGCAGCGGAGGTTAAAAGCGGTGACACACTAATGCCATTTCTATAAGACAATCCTGGAGGACAGTCAATACGTCTGGCTCGGTGCCGACTTCTGCAGACAGCAAAAGTGCCAGTATTTACCCCTGAGTGATTTATTTTTCTCTAAGTGATCTTCCAAAACAAAGACGGTCTTTGGTTTTTTTGCTTGAGAAAAAAGCAAAGCTATTGCCATCCCTCAATTCAGAATGTTTCACTCCCGGCCGCATTGATTTCTCTTGTTACTGCAGGTCAGCGGGAGGAAATTGAATTGGAAATTGTAGAAACACTATTATTTCATTTTCCGGCATTTGTATTTTTTTCTCGCCTCCTCCTGTATTTTTTCCGAAGTCAGCTCTGAAGCTGATGGGAGGAGCAGTTACTGTCGGGACAGTTAAATGACTGCTCTGACTTTGGCTTCTCTAATAACGCTGTCCTCCGATGCAAAAGGTTACGTTCACCCCTGTGGTTTTTAGAGCACATTGGTTTGCATTTATGAAAGCCCTTTCTCCTTTTCGTTGCCGTCTGCCCCCTCGCTGTGCACATGGGGTTAGATCTGCTTTTACACAGGGAACACGGGGTCAGATTTTGTTGGATTGCTTCCTGGGATATTTTACCTTTGGGGAAGGGGTGAAGTTTTAGAGTAATAATGAGGTGAGCAGCGGTGGTTTGTGGGCGTCTGGGGTTGAAAGAGACGGATCGGGTCGTCATTAGAATAAAATTCAGCGTCCTCTTAATTTCGCACGAGCTTCGACCTCTAACTTTGCTCCATAAAGCTTCAACGCACATTTACTTTGTGTATCCGCGCACTGGATATTTGCATGTCTGTGGCAGCGGCAACAACACACCTCACTTACCTTTTCTCTAACCAGAGTGAACGCAGCACATGCAGCTCGCCGTACAATCCGTTCCCCCTTTCATGGCATCAACAAAAGTGAGTGGGGAAACTCGCTCAACCTTTTCTTCCTCTCTGAAATTCGAAATAAAACATGTATTCAAACGTTAGTAAGTCAAAAACATCCATTAGAAGTGAGAGTGTCGGTAGCAAATCTCGTGTCCTTTGCACATGTTTATATTTGGTTTCCTGGAAAGTTTTGAAAGGATTTTTTTTAGGGTATAGAATTCCCTCTGTATTAGGTAATACATGTGTTCAAGGGACTGATATGATAAATTAAAAACTCATTCCTTACTCATTGTATAGATGTGTATTACAATAATAATCTACGGTTGTAACGAACTCCTATGGCAATATAACGACATTCAGACCTGTAGTCCCAATCTGAGACGTCTGGTATGAGATATCAGATGTGTTGAGGTGCACTGTGTTGGGCCAGCAGCAGTGGGACGTATTTTATTTTTAGGTGAATCAAGTAACATGAGACGTACACAGCTGATTCATACTGTGGTACACTGGTACACGTCATTTGTTTGTGAACGGCAATTTTCTCCGAAGATACTTCAGCATGTCACAGTAAATGGAGTTGCATTTCTATAGCGTTTTTTTTTCCAGCCCACCGACCGCTCAAAGCGCTTTACAACACTTGTCACATTCACCCATTCACACGCGCATTCATACACTGATGGCCATTGAAGGTTCCGACCGCTCACCAGGAGCAATTCGGGGTTCAGTATCTTGCTCAAGGATGCTTTAACATGCAGCTGGGGGGATTCGAACCAGCTAGACGACCCGCTCTACCTCCTGAGCCACAGCCGCCTCGAGAAGTCTTTACAGACGTGTCTCTTGTGTCGAGTTGAAGATAAACTAAAATAAAGAAAAGGTTTCTTAAGATAAGGTTCCCTATCGAGACAAGGCAAGTGATATTTACTGGATTAAAGCCGAAGGACCTTCCTTAGAAATGACTAGATAATCTATTTATTCTGACAACAAGACCAATTAGTCTTTGAATCGAAATGTAAGATTCTTACACTTGGTCAGAGTTTTAGTTTCGTGTGTGTGTGTAGTTAATGATGGCTGCATCCATTTAGCTACTTTGGTTTAAGGGTCCTGCTCTTGCACATGCACTTGGATAAAACGGAGCCACAGCAGAAATAATCAGTGACACCTTTGCTTTCCCGACGATGACAAGTCCAAAATGCCTGCTGTGAAAAAAAAACGCTAATGCGGACAGTCGGATGGGGGTTAGCTGCTTTTCAGAGGCAGGATATATTAAATATTTTGTTTGCTGATGTCAAAATAAATACTCATAAGATCTAAGAAAGCTAAAAAGGGACTTTTTTTTGTGTGTTGCCAAAATCGAATATTTAACTGCTGAAACTGAGCTTTATTTTCTGCAGGGTCTCTTCAGGGGAACGAAAAGGAACAAAGCATTAGCGAATGAGGAGTGGGAATGTCACAGCCCGAATAGGATTAAGTTGGTAGCTTTTTCATTCCAAACACCTAATCAGGGACTGGTTTCCATCTGGGATGAAAGGTGGACATAATTAACTTTAAGGCAGGATACGGTTACGAGCTGGTAGGATTAAACCAGAACTACGGGTCCCCAGGAACCGGACTGACAACCTCTGTTGAATATCAGTGGTGATAAATCACAAACCATGGCATGTTAGTAGATTGTCAAACAAGGACGATAAAAGCATTTTCCACGAAAAGCTAAGAACATGCTTATTTTTTTACCAAAGACTACAACTGCACAAAGCAGCTTTTGCAGCGCGAACATGAAAATTGTTTTGTGATAATGAAAAATCATCCTTCAGATTCCGCCGTCGCTTCCCTCAAACATTTTTAACTTGTAATCTCCCGTCCCTCCCAGATGAATCGTTTTTCTCCCAAAAATGTGTTTTTCCGAAACACGCAGGTTTGCAAAAAAGCTTATTTTTTGGGTCCAAGACTGTGTTTACAGTGTATCCTTGAATAAAACTGGCACAATGCCTCTCACACTTCCCCATGGGTTACTGGTTTAACCAGAAAAGCGCTTGAAGAATTAATTATGAGGAACAGAGAAATGCTTGTTCAGTGCTGAATAAACTAAAAAAAATATATCCTTTTTTGTGGTTTTTGGGCTGTTTTAGGGATATTTACATCTTAGTAAAGTAAAAAAAAAAAATGCTGGAGAAAATGTGGTGATACTCTCCGGTGAATTATTGCCAATCATAAATAAATCAAGGAAAGATACTTTTAGGCCGATGTTTTATTCAAAATATTTCAAAAAAACGTCTTAACTATGAACCGCTGCTGCTGCTGCTGCTGCTGCTGCTGCTGCTTGTCTTCAAACAAGTGATGTACTGAACACATCTATTCACTGTTTGCCTCTGACAGGGTTTTGTCCAGGGTTTCTCTCGGCCGTATATAGCCGGCGCGCTGAATCCGGTATCGTAGCAACGGTAACTGTGGGAATAGAAACCTGTGGAGAGGTCAATGTGATGGCCTCCACTTGGCCTCTTTGTACAAAGGCTCGCACATTGATTTTTCTAATTCGCAACATCTATAACCACCTCTGGTGCACAACAGCCGCCCCTGCACACAAACAGAGAAGTACTCCGTCCCCTTCATTTCTGATTGAGTCTGAGTCCATATTTAATTAATTGCAGGGAGATAAAAACAACCTTTTATTTCAAATAGCTCGACACAGATTTCGATACGAAACACGTCAGGTTGTGTCTGTCCTGCATCTCCATCCTTCTCTGTGCTCTCTTCTTTCCTCACTTTGCCGCGGACCCGTCTCGTCTGCCTCCTATCCCTTTCTTCTCCTCCGTATACGCATTTGATGTCGGCTTCGGCCCCCGTGGGACGGACTCTCCGGGGACCCTTAATTGACAAGTGTGTACAATAACTAATCAGCGGCAAAGCAACTGCCCTTTAAAATGATGAATTAACTAAACTAATTTCAGATAATCCTTCACCACGCTGGGCCACGCTGACAGCGCCAATTGATATTTGAGATGCGGACGCCCCCTCCTCTCTGACTTCTGCCAGTCATTTTCAGCACACACCCAACAACACCCCCACCCCTCCGTAAAGGTGGCGCGGTTGATAAACTGCTGATGGAGCTCGGGGAAGATTAAAACAATTTTCCAGCTCGACGTGACTGTGTGGAGTCTGGCGAACGTACCCCGCCACGGCGCACGTGCAGCCGTATGCGCGCGCACATACACAGTGACATTACCTCAAGCGTGGGCCGCGCTCACTAACATGCGTACGTACACATAATGAATTAATTTCAAAGGGCAGGGTTAAGTCTAGTGGGCATTTGCTCGTAAAAGTTCATGCCTTATAAGAGGTTTACCAATTTAAATTCTCCGTCTGTGTTGATGCCTAACCTTTCCCCCCTAAAGCTCCATAATGTGTTCTGTCAACACGGTCCTCTCCCGCAGATTAACAGCGTCAGACAGTCGTAGAGGGGAAAAAGGACAACATGCTGCTCTCATCGCAATGGAAGAAACTCCTGACAGATCGACCTGACATCAGCCATCAGCGTGTACTGTAAAGATAAAATGAGACCAAAGTCCCTGTGGTACTAAAAAGATGCACGGACGAAGTGTTGTCACGCGCACATGCACGTTTTCATGTGTAAGAAAAGATCGCGGCGGACGAGAAGGCTCTTAGACTTAATTGAGTTGTTCTGCAGGTGTCTAATTGCCAGTGTTTCTCTATCGTTACATCACCTCCACCGCGTGATTAACGAGTCCTGTGAAGGTTTTCGGGGGAGAATGGAGCAGAATACCGCTTCTTTGATTATAACCAGCACTGGACCGGGAATTGACAGCCGACAGGCTTCTCCATCAACTAAACTGAAAATATGTTGCACTTCTCTGAGTACATGTTACATGTTGCTTTGAAACGATATGTCTGTGTTGCTTCACTCTGAGGGCAGTGGCAGCAATAGGTGTACAGTTTGGAGAAACTTTATAATTAGTCTCTAGTTAATAATTTTCATAACTGAAATTTTTCAGAAAGTCACCTTGATATAGTGTTTTATGCTTTTCTGTGGGCAAAGCATAGACTTTATATAAGGATGGACAACATGTCTCCACTAGGCATGGGATGATCTGAAAAT
Source organism: Lagodon rhomboides (assembly GCA_039737535.1). NCBI lineage: Eukaryota > Metazoa > Chordata > Actinopteri > Spariformes > Sparidae > Lagodon > Lagodon rhomboides. Next base: position 11,202,542 of record CM077789.1, on the reverse strand, counting down.
GTCATTGTCATTAAAGCCAAACTAATTGCGATTCACGCTTTTATCCCGATAATAATCAAGATATGCTGAAACTCTTAGGAATGTCACTAAAACATACTGGGGTCACTCAACCTTACATTTTACTTTTGACACAAATATCTTCTATTGCGGCGCAGATGGGACACACATCATTTTTTTTTGAGTGAACATGTAATATAATAATCTGTTTTTCAAACTGTTCAGTGAAGCGAGCTGTGCGGTGGTGCGTGAAGATATGACAGCAAATTGGAGGCGTTGGTTTGCGGGGCAGACACCTTCCCTGGCAGGTTATGCAGATAGGCACCTCCTCTCCCTGTCGTTCTTCAGCTCCAACTCCTTCGTACTTCACCACATCCAACTTAATCTTATTTGTGGGCGATGCAGTTCAGACTGCGGACGTGTTGACAGACTTAGGATTTTGGAATGACTGGAAGGATGCAACGCCTCTTTATGACGATTGAAAATAATTCAGAAATCATCTGGTGAAGTATTAATTCACGATTATGCCGATTAACAGTCACCAGCATAAACTCGAGTGTTTTTATCGCGATCCTTTAGCTGATGATGTCATTTGGAGCCACAGTGGTGATCAGGGGGATGGACACTATCAAGGTCCCACCCATACACTCCCCTGAGTCAATAAAGAGCAGGGTTCAGCTGCCAATCACGGCATTATAGCCCCTTTTTATAACACCGACTTATTGAAACCAAACTAATTGGGAAAATGTACACTTGAAGTAACAGAAATGTGAGAAACCAGTGAGGTTCTGAGAGCTCAGTGTGTATATGTTTAGTTATTGTTTTATTAAGATAGCAGCCATACAGTTCATGTAGTGTGGTTTCTACATGTTTGAGTGTATGCACAGTTTGCATGAGCGTCACTTTTCACTGTCTGTCCTGTTCTCAGAGGTGTGTTCGGTCAGTCGGGGGAAGCTACACTGTCAGTGGAGGCAGCTGGGAAAAAAAAAAAGTGGAGCAGAGCATCTGCAGGAGGTTCTTAGTAGACAATTGTGTACGGGGAGCCACTGTCCCCCTCTCCCCTCCATGCATTTTTCATCACACGCTCATTTTTTTTTGTAGACTATTTAGCTTTTCCCTCCCCTCTAAACTTCCATGTGGTGCTCGCTGACATGGCATTTCTCAGCCTCGCACACAAAGCCCTCTGGTGCTCAGTGTACTAAAGTTGGAGCGCGTCCGCGTTCGTGTGTGCCAGGCTGCGTTGTTTGTGCGCGTCTGTGTGCCACGCGCTCGTTGAGGAAGTTTCCCCCCCTTCCGCAACGCGCTCACATCACACTATATGTGATCCCACAGCCCCCATAGGCGGGAGGGAAATAGAGAGAGCTCTCTCTTTCCGGAAAAGTCCATTTTAGCCAGTTGGCGGCACCCGAACTGCAAAATAGTCGAGGCGCCCTGCAAAGAAAAGGATCATCTTAAATTATTCCGAGCTGAAAATTCAAATTTCATTTTGTTTTGGCCCTGAGCAACGGGCAAAACTGCCTGGGTGAGATCTGTAAAGGTCAGGGGGAATTAAAATGCTTACTGTAAGGTTTGTCAGTGAGCGAGAGCGAGGAAGCGAGCGAGCTAGGTGGAGATAGAAAGCCAGAGGAAAAGGCCATCTGCCTGATAGTTTGGTCTAAGTCGCTGAGAGAAATAAGTCATTCCTTTTTGCAGTCTAATGCTATTAGGTGTCGGCTTGACAGGTCCACATTTCCCCACTCCACTCATATCTATCATATTCCAAGATATAGATTGCATTTATACGTCCCGCATCCAAAATCGAGCCTCATGGTTCAAGAGTTTCATCAACAGACAGCGCGTTGCTTTACAACACATCTCTACGCGTGTCGGGGACAATAGATGATTTGCTGTGACAATAAACAAATCCAATAAACGTGATGCATGAAGTAAAACAGCGAACGCGAAAATGTAACTGACATCCGATGAAGAATTCCTCCCGCCCCCTCCTGATGATTTGCTCAATATATAGATATTTATTTCATTAGATATCAAGCAAAATATCCTGGAAATGAAAACAAATGAGCTGTCAGGAAGATTGGGGCGGAGGAGAGAGAGAGAGAGACAGACAGAGCATGCCGTCTCTCCGATGAGTGTGTGTTTATGTGTGTGAGAGACAGAGATGGAGAACATTATTGGGGTAATTTTTGCCACGACGCACACACAAATGCATTTGTCTGCATCCGTTCGTATACGTCCCTCTGCGTTATGAACCTGTCTGTGTGCTGACACATTCTTTATAAACCTTCTCCATTCTGTGCTACCTTATAGCATGCACACGAAGTGAGGCGGCAAATGATCCATATTAGTAATAATAGCACAGCTGATACGGGGGATCAGCAACCAAAACTTTTCCTCATACATGTAGTGCGCTGATGTTTGTATCAAAACTTCTTTTTTATTTGCGGCCGGATGTTAACCGCAGTAGTGACGCTTTTTGCCCGTTGGCGGCGCACATCGGCATCTCAACATTTGCAGGTCTAAACCATAGACTGTGAATGCCAGACAGAGCATCCGGGTCTGAAAAGTGAAACCTTCCTTAGCAGGAAGTGACTCCACTGGTTGCAATAAGAAGTCTGACTGTATGTAATCCTATTGGAAAATGATCCCACCTCTCACTTGAGTTATTACATCAGTATACAGGTTCCTGATGCGTTCATGGTCTCGATTGCTAATTTCAAGTCTTTAAAGTAAATTATGTTGCTACCTCGGTTGCTACATCCCTTTCTCAGTCGGATAAAATCTCCCAAGAACCAACCTCCCGTTCAAATTTGGTCCTCTCTGGCTCCAAAACAAGATGGCGGCGGCCGTAATGCCAACCTCGAGGCTTCAAAGCGATAGTCTGAACGGATCACGTTAGCTGAGTGTGATTTCAGGTGCTTCCCTCTCGATATCATGTTTGTATCAGTAAGCGTAGAAAGTCGTGTTAACAAATGACAGATGGATGGACTCGTGCCACATTTGATAATGTTGAGGAAACAACTGTGGAGACTTTAGGAGGAATTAATGTCCTGCAAAGTTACTGTATGCATTTGGCAGTCAGCTAATCCAGTTTCTGAAACTGAAAGTGAGACGTTAACATGCTGTAGAAAGTGAAATCTGGAAATACACAAAGGTGCTGATACTGTAGAAACAGTAGTTAATCTAAAACCCTGTGTTTTTCCTGTCTAGCTTGAAATCCCCCCCTTTTTTTTTCTTTTTTTAAAAAATTGATTATGAACACTTTCACCGAGCAAAAAGGGGCCCCAAAGGGTCCCTGTGAAAAAAACAGAAATTAGATTCACAATGCAAACTGACATTTTCGGTTATTGCCCCCCAAAAATCGCACACAACATATGCCACAGGGTGCTTATTTTAGCAGAGTCGATGACAACGGCGTATTCTGCCGCGCTACGCACCTGCGAGGGATAATTTAAGGAAGCCAATTTGGTAGTTGATGGCAGAGCCTCATAACAACAAAATTGAAATGCATTTATCCAAGCAAGGCAGGGAAAATAAAAAAAAAAGGTGAAGGAAAGCAGGAAGCAAATTGTTCATTTCACAAAGTTAACATTTACATGTCCTCCTCACTGGGTTGTTCTTTCAAAACGTGGTGCAAAACAACAACCTGCTGCTCGCACGCGTGATGCTGCCTCATCCAGGTGAAGTAAAGTGCTTATTACGGAGGCGGCGTGATAATGGTGAGGCAGAACAAACATGTTACATCCTCTGCACATATTAATAATAAAAAAGGAATGCTCTGAAAAACAGCAGGTCAAGTCAGGTTTCCATGCGAGCTCTGTATTATACATTGCATCTATAGTAGTTAGTGTCAGATGTCTTCAGTACAATCATTTCTTTTTTTCTCATACATGATGTAGAAGCTGTGTTGTGGAGAACCTTTCCAGGGGTTCATTATTTCAGCAACGCGGGGCTCAGTGAAAAAAAATATGTGATATAAGTAGATCTGATCGCTCAGACGAGTCGGGATCAGAGGGTGAGAACTGAGGCGGAGGAAGAGTCCTGTATGCGTTTCTGCCTCGGGCCCCCAGAAGAACACTATGGCTGTCCCGGATCATGAAATGTTTCAGTAGCATCACATCTTCTAAAAAAAAAAAAAAAAAAAGTGCTGATTGACCCTCTAGCCTAATTAAAGCGCACCATCGCCGATAGAGAGCAGATAAGACAGCTTGGCTGTCAGTGTGACTGACAGGGTTAGGCTCTCCCCCTGCAGTCACATCAGCACTACAGAGGCCATGCATACAAAGAGCACACGGCAGCACCGAGAGCGGGAAACGCTCTAAGTTTAGCATCTCGCCTCCTATCAAGAATCGGCTCCAACTAATAATACGGAAGTGGTAAAATATAAAAGTACACCAGTGACACGCTTTAGGGCTTATGTATTTATTTATGCATTTGCAACAGCAATTCCCCATCTCATAACTGTTAACACTGCAGTTTTTTCAGAGTAAAGAGAGACGCTCCGCACCGGAGTGTATGCAAAAAACGAAGCTGCTGGCTGATGTCACACGCACAGAGCAAATCTGAATCCACTTTCTTCAAGGTCCCTGTAGGTCGAGGCAGGTGAGTGCTCGAGCGCACCCTATATTCACCCTACAGCTCTCAGCGCTCGGGCCGGGGAAAAGCTGACATGCAGGGTGGCCTGTAAGCCTCTTTTGTCCATGTGCAGCAAAGTCATCTGCCAGCTCAGTTGCTCTGGCAGACAAAGCTTCAGAGAGATAGCCCATATTCTGGTACATCCTCACTCTCTCTTGAGCTGGAGTTGGGCATGGCCCCCTCGCTCTCTATCTCCTAAGCCCCGTCCCTTTCATTTCTCCCTCCTCTCTCTCTCTCTTGTGCAGCCTTTTCACTTTTTTCCTCATCATCCTTTTCTTCGGCATCTCTCTTTATTTTAGTTTTGTTTGTGTCCGCGTGTATATTTCCGTTTCTGTTGTAGCTGAGCATTATTTCATAACCTTTACGTACTATCTGACTCTTTTTCCTTCCATTGCTGCTTTCGCCTGTCAGTCAACCTTTCCACTGTCTTCTTCCCAGGTAGAGGTTTTTTTTATTTATTTCGGCACGAGTTTATATTTTGCAATATTGCAGAGGTGAGGAGGTGAGAGGATATTGGTACCGTACTCTATATTTAACACAATCAGATCAGGAGGGCAGGATATCACATGGGGCTCAGTTTTGGCTCAGCGTGTAATGAAGTTTGTTGTCTCTTGCTATAAGTCAATTTTGTCCTTCCATATGAGAAGAAAAAAAAAAAAAAGAGGTAATTACTCGAGAGCAACCATGAAGGCTAATGAGCTACCATGAAGGTAACTCATTAGCCATCCAATATAATCACAAGGTGATGTGTGAGAACGAGCAGAGACGGAGACGGCGAGGCAGAAGGAGACGGGCGAAAAAATCAGACAAAGAGGAAAGAAAAAAATATGTCAGAGAGATGATACGAGAAGGAGCTACGGGGCTTTGAGGGAAAGAGAGAGAAAAGTGTGCGTTTAGAGGGAAGAGGTGGGGGTTGGTTGAGGGGGCTGGCCGAGGGGGTGTGTCCAACATTACCCTCATGAATCAGTGTCAGCGGAGCGATGAGAAAATAATTAAGAAACAGGCGAGCGCTGTGTTAAATACTGCCAAAGGTAAAAGGCCCATTCTACTGGATAGGAACACAATCTGGACGGGGGAAAGAAGAATGGCAATAAATGGGATAGAGGGAAAAGGGTGGTGGGGGGGGGTCCATATCATAACGGATGCCAAAACGCCCTTCAGATGGCATTATGAAGGGAGACAATATAAATAGCGCTGCCATATTGTAAATGTTTATATACAGTAGCTACGTATATACACGTTTGCGCAGCAGTTTCAGGATTTATGACCGCGGCTGTAATACACTGGATTCCACACAAGGCTGCGAGTAATATTTCACATTTGTTATCGTATCGAGTGTAAATTTGCTGAGACGTATATGGTGGAGATAAACAATTTTTTAAGCAATTTCTCCTTCTGTTCTTCAGCCTTTCAGCTGTTCTGTTCTGAGGTGGCGGTGGTGGTGGTGGTGGGGGGTATGTGTGTGGAAGCCATCAGCCGAGGAGCACACAGAACAAACATGCATGCCAGCAGTTACACCTGCACCACCTCAGAGGGTTTTTTTTTTTTTTAGCATTCAGGTTACGCGGCGCACCCCGAGTCAGATAGACTGTAATTGTGCGTTTAAGGCGTCCAGCAGCGCAGAGCAGAGAAGCCATTAGATTGCACTGATGCATAAAATCCGTGGAGAATATGGGAGTGACGTACAGGAGGTCCCGTGCATGCGTGTGCAGATGTGTGGGTGAGTCTTTTAGGTGTCATATGTGATAGCCATCATCCCTTTTTTCTGCCAGCGGCACAGAGAGAATTCATGATCGTGGGTCTCCAAAGACATTATAGTTTGATCTCGGGCTCTTTGGCCTGACTAATACGCTATAGGGCCCGTGATGCAACAGTTGCCAACAGCAGCCTCCCACTCACTACAGCGTTGTTTTGTTTGTAGAAAGTGTTTCCGTGGCCTCTTGACACCGTATATTTGTATGTATACAGCATGTCCTGTATACGATTGTGTGTTTGCCTGTTGATAAAGCTACTTGCATTTGCAGGCTGTTCTATTTCTCTCGTGAGCGTGTCTGTATATCATTTTATTACTTCTTTATGTGTAGCTGCGCGCATGTTTACAGTATGTATGCATACGTGAGCAACCTTGTGTCAGCGTGCTTATGTGTACTTACACGTATGTGGAAACCCCGAGGCGTAATCCATCCCAGAGGAGTGCTTAGTGAAAGATGCGCTGCTTTTCGCAGCACGGCTATCAAGGCCCTGCACACAGTGCTCAGTGGCATTTTTACTGATGGCTTTTATGGGTCGCAGCCAAGCTGCCAATGAGCAGCCTTGACACCAAAATAATGAAACCATGACATGAAATCAAGCTGGTGTCAGTGTAGGTGCTGCTTGAGTTAGAGAAGCAGGCCCCTGAAGCTGCTATAAAGGGAACACGTCTAAAGTGAATTATAGTCTGAATATATGCAGAACAAGGCTGGGGACTTTACAGGCAACTTGGCAAGCATCCCAATGAAATACGATCTTTTTACCATTCATATATGGTGACATGTTGGTGCAGCCTCTGTAATTCTTTATTCGGTCATATATGTTTCAACAGAAGTCAATATTGCATTGCTTTGTTGTTGGAATTACACAACGGGGAGCGCTGGGTTTGATGTCATTTTCTTTTTTTTGTGTGGGAACAACAGTACTGTTTTCTTTGCGATGCTGTTTCCAAGCAACATCTCCAAAGTTGTGAGGGGAAACAGCGCTAATAAGCTCCCTCATTAGGGCCGGTTCATGGTAGGCCTTACAGTTTGTGCTGTCAACTCTGTGGGTTAGCATGCCAACTTCAAAAGACAGCTGCAAATACAAGCGCTGTACGCACAGGAGCGCTAATTTACTTTAGGAACCGGTAAACAAAGTATTCTTTTCCCAGCCGAAGGTGTGCCGGCGGAGCCTACGAGCGGCGTTCTGTCTCCCGCGTTACGACAAAATGTGTCCCCTCGCTGGCGATAACGTAGCACATAAAAGACTCATTATTCAGGAGTTCATTTGGCAGGGGTTGTCTCACCCTAAGGCTGTGCCAAACCTCACACCTCAGCCATTCTCCCCGCCGGTCCTGTACCGTACACACCCATACACACTCCCATGTACTGTACATGTGCGCATGCACACACACACATCCGCACTCACCATCTCATTAATCCAAACACAACACTAGTTAGATCCCTATATGTAATAAATTGGATTAAATTCCACTGGCTAAGCACTGTGATCTCTTAGGGTTAATTAATTTCATTCCATTCTGTCTGTGTTTCTTATGCTTGAACACATGCTGACACTGTTATTGTGTGGCATCCTGCTCATTGGAGGAGTATAATGGGCTCGTGAAGGAGAGAGAGAGAGAGAGAGAGGAAGCCGGAGTGTTTGGTATTCCGGCTACAAAGTGATTCTGATTCCCTCTTTCTTTCCTTTTGACGTGGAAGTGCGCTACGGCAGCTAGCTAGCTTGTAATATGGTGGATCCTTCCCCTCCTCGCAGCCTCTCTCCGGCTCTTATCTTCCCCTCCAAATGAGAAAAACCTGGATGGCTTCTCAGGGCCCCTGTTTCTGCCTGGATGCTATCTCATTTGGTTTTAATATATTTATCCATTCATTATTGTTCTCTTTTATCGGCTGGCTAATATTGTTCATAATTTGTCCTTATCTCCAAGCCTGACAGTCAAATTTACACTCCGGCTCGGCAGACAGCCGGAGAAATGACCCCCTTTCCAACCCCTCCTTCCCTGACTCCTCTCTCCTCCCTCCATTCCTCTCCTCCTCTCCAAACTCCAATGAAACATGACTGACAGCCCGCTGTATAAGTAGTTGTCATAGCAACCTCCCCATCCCCTCTGACAAGTGCTTTTTCTCTATAGCACGCTCTCTCCCTCTGTCACAATAACTCCCTCCCTCCTTCCATCCCCTCTGCCTCTCGCTGTTGCAACGATTGAGAAAGAGACAGACAGAGAAGGGGAAATTTGAAAACCAGAGAGCACCTAAGGCAGCCGGTATGCTTTTCCTTTCCCCCGCATCACCCCACATTCCCCCTCCCCCCTCTCATCTCCTCCCCGCCCTCCCCCTTCCCTCATCCTCGCCCACCCCTCACGATGATTTACCAACTCCTATGGCGCACCTCTTTCATCCATCCCGGCTTATCAAGGACTGCAGGACTGTATGCACATCAACTTACAGTGCGGGCACTTCGTTCTCGCTCTCCCTCCAAAATTCACTCCCTCCCTCATTCTTCCCCTAAATCTCTGCTGCTTCCCCTACAGTAGCGCCCTTCCTTTTTTTCTTTCTTTCTCTTGTTGCTCCAAAAAAAAAAAAAAAACTCCCGCCCTGCCCCGCTTCTATTCAATACGTCTCATTTCACTGTCAAAATCCTCGCCTCCTGCGGTGTAATCACACACTAAGAGAGGCTCCTGTGCTGCACCGCGCTGCAGAAAGTGCGTACAGTGTGCAGCGGGGAGAGGAGGCCCTTCAAACTTTCCGTGGAAATTAACATTACGTAACAAATGAAGTTATTTGCGAGCGCATTTACGGGACGGGAATTACAGCTGTATTGTTCTATCACGCGCGCGCCGTAATGGTCGGGCCCGGCGTGAAGAACCGAGATATGAAATATTACTGATTTAATTTGCTTTTTTTTTTTTTTTTTTTTTTTTGCGCAGCGACTCGAAGACTTCACTTCGAGGCCAAACGCGGCTCACGCTGGAAGAGCTCACATTGATTAGAAAAGGGTCAGAATGGATGCGGTAATCTTCAGTATGTATAAGCAGGCCGCGCGCTGCCATTTCATTATTCTGGAGTTTAATTTCCAATGCATTTATTCCAAACAAGCATCTGTTTAGTGACTCAGAGTAAATTAAACATGATGGTGGAGGGGGGGGGGGGGATTTCAGGATGCCAGTGGTGTGTGTCACGATGAAGTTGCATACGCTCCTCTGCCACAGTGAGCTGTAAATGCATCTTAATGCCAGCGTGCCGCACAGTTTTCACAGTTAACTTGCCGGCGGTTATTAGAGGCCCCCGAATTGTTTAGGTGATGGCATTTCACTGCAAACACCGCCGAGGAGGAGGAGAGCGTCGCTCCTAATTTAAGGTGGCACTCGCGTTGACTGGGCTTTGTTTGCGTGATGTAAGCAAGAAAAAACAGCTCATAATTTCTTGTCTTATTTGGTATTCATCTATACAGTAGACGGCATTTACCACAGGTGAGCGGGCTGTAACACGGAGAGATGACTCAGCTGTTTTTATTCTGAAGGCTGCGTGAGAGAGAAAAGGGTAATCCAGAGCAGCATTTTCTGCTAATCATGTTTTAACCTCTCAGCTCGGCAGAATGTTTTCAGGGTTGCAGTCGAATTCACGGAGCTAAAAACCCACGATTCAGTCAGAAACATTCCTGTCATCGCTTGGTATTAATTATGTTAAAACACAGTTGACTTTGGCTTAATAGTCCAGTTCAAAGTAGTTTTTTCCCCGTCCTGTGAGTAAGCCATCTTCCCCTCAGGGTGCAGGTACAGGTCACTGCCGTTCCCTGTCCAACTTTGTTACCTACTTCCATCAGACCCATTTAAGTCTGAGCTAGCTCGGCTGCTTGACCCCATCTATTATTCATTTATGGACATTTTTGAGCACACTACGTTGCGTACGTTTCACATTGATTCAATCATAACAGAAGTTGTCTCAGGGCACTTTTCAAATAGAGCAGGTTGAGACCTTCTTATTTACAGAGACCGAAGAATTCCCGCCAGTGACCAAGCATTTGGCGATAGTAGCGAGAAAAAACTCCCTTTTAAAGATACTATATGCAACTATCTGGAGAAAGATACCTGAGAGTTGAGTCTCACCCCGAGGTCGTCAAATACTGACGCTTTTGGTTGACAGCTTCGGGTCTGATACCAACCTGAGGCGTCAGTATTTGTGCTTTGTACTCTATTGCGTTATTGATATGAATCCATAGAGACGGCTCGTGAGACTGAATTCAACAGAGCTCGAAGAAGTCCGGAGTCAGAGCAAACCTGCCAAAACTCCAGTGAAAGACACATCAGGATAAAGATTTTAGAATCTGTGTAAATATGCACGCCAACGAGGAAACCGCTCAGTGAAATATCATACATACCCAGCGTTCCGTACGGCGGCATGTTGCAGCGTCACAGTTAAAACCAGCTCCTGTCTTTTGTATTTGTCTACACGGGGTGCGTTCAGGCAAAGTACTGAGCGTAAGTCATTAGGTTTTAAGCAGCACTCACAGCCCAACGCGCAACCGTCGTCGTCGCGCTCGCAAAATAGAGGAAAATACGCTCCGGGTCAGGTTTAAATGCATATAGCCGGAGTAAAATGCGAGCCATTACGCGGCCCGTGCAGACAGCTGGATTGATCGGAACGCGGGGGAATATGCAGAATGTTCGTGAGACGGACGACTGAGGAATGAAGCCTCCTGCGTGGAGGCTTGTTAGCAGCACGATAACGTAAATCAAAAGAACGGCGAAAGCCGAGGCGGCGGTGGTGGTGAGCTAGCAGCTGGAAGTCGGCAGCAGAAGCGGTTTGGAACAGTCGCGCTGGTTGAAAGTTGAGGCGGCGAAGATTTGTATGTGTTTTTTTTTTTTTGTGAATCGGAAAGTCCCTCAGAAAAAAAAAACACACACACATTAGACAGCACCGGTCTAAAGAACAGCTGCCCCGAAGACAAGTCGTTTCATTGTTATTATGGCGTAGTTAGCTGTGGTCATGGCGGGGCATCTGTCATCTGTAATCCTCCATGTCAGGCTGAGATGACATCTTAGTTAATGTAATTTTTTTCTCTCTCTCCCTCCCTTTCTCCCTATCGTGCTCCCTTTTTTTCTCTCCCCCTTCAGACATGTGTAAATGGCTGTAGGTGTTTTGCACTCTCTCTCTCTCTCTCTCTCTCTCTCTCTCTCTCTCTCTCTCTCTCGTGTGTCTGTTTGCACACAGCCTGTGCTGCAGTGTTGTAGATAAATGAGATAATGTTTCAATTGGTCTATGAACACAACACCTAAACTCCCAAGGCGGCGTTTTAGTCGAGAGCGGCCGCGGCAAGAACCCTCAGACGGTGGAACGGATCTCCTCGATGATCTGTTTTCATGCGTTGTTAGCTTGTTTTTCAAGGCGCACTCACGTTGCAGAACACGCACTCCATCACTCTCTCAGCCACAGATGAGAAACTCTCGCTAAATGTCCCCTGCACGTCTTCCTCACGCTGCGGTCTGCTCCCGCATGTGTGTTCAGATTAGCAAAATCCAGCCCGCTGAACATGACTCCGGTTCGTAGGGCTTTTTTGTGGAGCTCGCTGAGACCCAGCATCACACAGGGATGTGATATATAGTGGCCAGTGATCCTTTCTGTACTTGGGAGTCGTATAAATATTATTCCATTCAGCCGGAGAGGTGACGTGCCAGTTTGCAGTCTTTCAGCTGAAGGATGGATGTGGCGTCATATTTTAAGACGAGCCGCACAGCGCCGAGCTGCTCGCGGTGGGGATCGCCGGAGTGAGGGCTCATATGAAATTGATAAAGGTCATGCATTAATTCAAAACTTGTCAGGTTCTCATCATCTACTTGACGATGGTAGTTACAGCCAAAGTGCACGGGGGGAACGCAAAGGGCGCGACGGCGGTTCGCTTCGCGCCGTGTGTGTGGCTCTCCAGCTGTATACAGGAGCGTATACGAGATGTGGTCTGGCGGCATTCAGGGGGAGTTTGTGCAGTCCGACCCCTCCCCCACTTCCTTGACTCATCTCCCACATCCAACCTCAGAATTTATATTCTCCCTCCAGCAAAAGGAAGGACCATCTTGGCCTTTCATTTTCCAGTTCAGGGCTTTCCTTTTTTTGCAGATAAATGCTCTCCAATCCACCCTGACAGATGTCACATTGCATCACTTCCATTTTGATACATAGCCTCTGATCCTGCCACTTGCAATAAGGAGCCAGCACCAGGGACGCCCCTCCCTAGACAACGCTCTGACACGGGTGATTATTTTAAAGGTGCATCATTGGTGGCGCTGAGTGCTGAAACCCTAGCCGGGGCGCCGCGTTTCCGCATACACACTCGCCGGCGTGCCCAGCTGCGGGAATGTGGGTATCGGCTTGTGTCTGGGTCAGGGAAACGACAACAACACGACACACTCGGTAGTCGTCACAGGTCGCCCCGACACTGTGCGATACCTCTGGCAGCGATTTATGCCGCTCTCAACCCCTTCGCAGCGGCGGCCGCTGGTCCCGTCTCCCGCTCTCGTCTCTCCGCCGTGACTTCACGGGTCAGAGTTGGAGAAACAATCTGTATAAAGGGAAGGTTTTAGTGCTTCTGCTGCCAGCAGAGACATGCGGCACTGGAGCATTAATCATACAAGGCCAGAGTACATCAGTAAACACAGTGTGTCAGGTCAAGGTAAAGATCAGATCCCACAGCATTTAACAGGACTCAATAGCATACAGGCTATCTATTGAAAAGTCAGCGTTATTCATGGCATGTCTCCCAGCCTTTCGTTTTGCTCGCAGGAGAGACACACCATTGTTCACTGAAGAGCGCGCTGAAATATTTCTCTGGCTACACAAAAAAACACCGGATCAGCAGCAATTAGTAGAGTAAGAGAGAGATAAAGAGAGGGAGGGAGGCGGTTGACAAAGAACGAAGGGGAGGGGGAAAATGTAGAATCAGCGAGAGAAAAAGAAAAGCAGAAAAGAGAGAGAGAGGGGGGAGAGAGAGATGAATAGAGAAGGAGAAAAAAAAGAAAGAGAGACCAAGAGAAAGAGTGGGTAAAATAAAGAGAGAGAGGGAGAGAGCATGAGTTTCCAGCCAGTATAGCTGTGGTGTGTGTAGGAGGTTGAAGCTGCCTGGAGCCCCTGGTGCTTTTAAAGGACCAAAGACTTGCTCATTGTCTCGGGTCTCTGTGCCTCTGTGTGTGTGTGTGTGTGTGTGCGTGTGCAGAAACCTCTTCATTAGTCTTCCCATTGCTCTTCCCTGCAGCCCCTGACCACCCACTTACCCCCGGCAGCTAACAGTATATGTGCACATACGGGACTGAACCCAGTTATACGAGAGATTAAAATGATCAGTCTCGAAGAAAGAAAAAAAAAAAGAGAATACGACGTGACTCAACCAGTGCTAAATAAACTGGACGGTTACTCAGCTGTATCAAGGCTCTGCGAACAAACGTCTGTTCACAGAGCCTTCTCAAATTAGACCCAGCTCCAAAAAAGAAAAGAAAAGAAAAAAAGAAATGACGAGGTTTCACCGCTGTATATCCTCAAATTGGTTTCAGAATTGAGGTCAAAGTTATAATTTAACCTTTCGTCTCATTTGTTTTGTTCCAGAAGACAGGAAGTTGTTTGTCGGGATGCTGAACAAACAACAGACCGAGGAGGACGTCTACCGCCTCTTCGAACCCTACGGAGTCATCGAGGAGTGCACGGTCCTAAGAGGTCCTGACGGAAACAGCAAAGGTAGGAGCCATGATACAGCTGTCGGCGCTATTTAGGTCACTGGCAGAGGAGTGACAGTGTGTGTGTGAGCGTCGACGTCAGGCCAGGGGACGTGAAATATATGTGACATACGCGGCGGATATGGGTCAGAAAGCATTTCCGTGTAATTACAAACATTTTCACGCTGCGCTGTTTGATGTGCTAGTCGGCTGCAGGCGGTGACAAAAATGTTAAGCCTCAGGTATCAAACACGGTTTGATTGATGTCTGACTTTCATAATTAGGAACTGTGAGAGACGTTAAGTGGAAAATGAGCCAGTTGGACATTTTCCTTTTGTTTAGTTTGAAGAGAAATTATTGTAATTTGTGTTTGTGGCAGCAGAAATCTGTGCTTTTAATTATTTTAAAGGAGATAATAGTGGAGTTTTGTCTTCGTTTGAAGACAGATAGGGAAGTTTTGTGTAGCTGTAGATATAATCTGGATAAAGTCCAAATGCCAGATGCAAAACCAGGACTCTCCGCTCGCATAGTAACCACCAACAAAACAAACACCCCATTCCCATGAAATATAGCAATGATTAAAAAAAAAACATGCAGCAAAGCTTTATATTATGCTCCTTGCAATAAGCAACAGTGAAAAGGTATTAAACCATGGTCTGGATGAATACTCGTTTCTGATTGGCTGCAGGGTTCTAATGAACTCATGATAAACAGACGCCTCTGGAACTACTAAAGTACTACTAAAGGAGTTCCAGTGAAGCTGTCTGTTCATCATTCTAAATTAACGTGCCAAAGCCTGGATCTAAAATGAGTAGCGTCGACGTCAGCCGGCTGCAGACGCCTCGATGTTTGGAATCAGTTTAATGAAAAGAAGTCTGAAAATCGTATTAACAGTCGTGAGCACCACAGGACGACCCTGTAACGCACATACACAACTGATTATCTCGCATCCCATTCGCAGCTCACCTTGCTTCTTCAGGCCGGGCCGACGGTACACACGACCTATCGTCTGTTCAGTGTCATGGCGGGCTAGCTCGCTTTTGTTGTTAAGTTTACCATCAAATCATATTTATTTACACGTTTGTCAACTGAAAGTTATTGACTTTGAATTTTGCTAGCATTAACGTCATGTGTCTGGCTAACAGCTGGTCGGGCTAGTTGATCTCCCGTTGCCAAGTCATATCTGAGGGTACGTCCAACCTTTGCATAAGGATCTTATGGGATTGTAATTACAGTTCCAGCTATTAGTCAAACCCTCAGGTGTGCTGAGGAATCAGAGTTACAGCTCGTGAAAAAAACGTTATATATTGATCGCAAAAAAGCATGAAAACATAAATTAGTTGCACGTTGGACAGTTCTGGCCTCCGTGTCACCCGTTTTTTCCTGATAGTGGTCACTTCATCGGGCATTATCCCTTACCTAAGGCCCTCGTATATTAATGTATATAAAAGTATTGAAAGATTATTATAGTTCACCATGAACTGTTGTTTCTTTATTAAGATTCATACAGACGTCATCATGCGTTTACTAAGCACTTATTAACAGCCTATGAACAGTGAGAACAGTGGGTAATAGTCCTTTATTGTGCGCTTTTCTCACAGATTTTTGGGGGTTGCCTTTATTCGATAGAGCTTAAGAATAGAAAGAGGGTATAATAATGTTAATAAGCATTGTAAAAGGATGTCAATAAGCATCTTGCAAGCACTTATAAGAGAGCCGCTAACTAACACTTAGTACAAGGAGCTTAATATAAAGCCTTAACAAAAAGGTGAGTCATTTTTAAAATGCTGACTGTGCCATCACAAACTCCTCCTCAGCACATGTCTCACTTTGGGAACTCCTTTACATTACAAAGCCGCGTTTTTCTATCCTGCCACTAAGCGTTAATCTGAGGGGCTCTTTCCTATGGATGCGCTGCGTGCCCTTACTGTAACTACTGTAGTGTTGATATCTCGCAGGCCTTTTTTCAGGCAGCCGAAAAAAACTTTTGAAGACATCCGGAACGGAAGGGAACCTCTGACATGCAGCAAAGAGCAAAGGGACTAGTGGTTTTTCATGTCTCTAAAGCCTATTCCCCAGCCGGCGCTTATGGAAATTGTTGTGGAATTATATCTAAGGGGGTTTGAAGCCCGAGCGCTCTTACTCTGCAGTGGTTTTGGAGGAGGAGGGAAAAAGATGGATGTCAAAACAATTCAAGTGTCCCCTCTGTGAGGGAAGGGGGCAGCCAAGGGGAAGTTGCCAGTGGTGGAGAGTACATCCCCTCAAGTACAATTTTGACGTACTTGTACTTTACTTGAGTATTTTGGTTTCATCCTACTTAATACTTCTACGTTTGAGAGGCAAATTATGCACTTTTTACTCCACTACACTCATACGACAGCAGTAGTTACCAATTAATTTGCAGAATCATTTAGACATAAATCCTGATGTTGCAACATTAAACAATGCTTGCACATAAAGGCGCCAATAATTATAACCAGGTAATATATATTGTATTATTCTGAATGTCCTGCACGATGTTTTTGATGCTAATCTTAGTAAAACTTGAAAGTGAGGACTTGTAATAGATTATTCCTACACTGTGGCATTGCTACTTTAACTTAAGTAGAACTTCTGAATACTTCTTCCACCACTGGAGGTTGCGTTCCTCTTTATGGCTTTGGAATGACAATGCTATTTTTGTTGCGTCTTGGCCGTTCGTTCACACGACAACCACTTTTTGTGGGTCTGAAAATGCAAACTTTTGAAACTGAGCGGAGTTTAGTCTTTTGAAATCGCCGCCCCCACCGTCTTCTTGTAACCAGGCAGTACCCAAATCCTCTGACAACCCCAGCCATGTGATGTGCTGGCTTGCTGCTCTTTAAAGGAAACAGTCGTGCACATGCATGTGACCACCATCTCCTAGGGATGGGCATTTCAAGCAAAAATGTTATCCAATTCACCAGAAACTATTTGACGATTATTCAGTTATTCGATGATCTGCTGTCTGTATGTACTGTAGCATATAGCGGCACGGGTTTATACTGACCTCGCGCGAAAAGACCGGGCTACAAATGTTTGGTAACAATAATGCAATTCTACCAAGGACTGTAATAACCTGGTGGTGACACCTGGTGGTACCATTGGTGAAAAATAATGAAAAATCTACTTTTTCATCCAAAACCACAGCGGCATGATCTATTCGAATATTTCTTATTCGTCTATTTGAAAACCAGGACCCGTCCCTCAACCTGCTGGCCTTGCAAGCATACTACAGTACTTTTCAATGTCCACAACGTTGTCGCATGAATGCTGACATTTCTCAAAACGCAAACCTTTCCCACTTTTAGTAAAAGTGTTATCATGTAAACAGGACCTTAGTCAAATCGTTTAGTTGGAACGCTTATTATAATCTAAATTGATGCTCCCTAGCTTGTGAGTTGCACAGTTTTAGTTTTATTTTGAAATAGGTAGGCAATGCATGGCTTGCAGAGTAAAAAGTTAACCGCATTATTACAGCACCATATAGTTTGTATGACTGTAGCAAAGTCCTTGTGCAGGTCATGCCGAGCTCGAGCTCTATTCTATCCATATCTCAATAGGGGGGTTGCGGTTTGACAGCTGAATGGGCATCTTGATTGGCTGGTGTCCACAGGGGTAAGCCCATTAAGAGTGGAAGAATGGCAGGGCGGCTGGGTCAAGCAGGATAGATGATAAGAAGAATAAAGTATGAGAGATTAAATAAGAATAGAAAAGAAACTTAAAATGAAATGAAATTAGGTGAAATAGGGTATAATTATGAGAGGGCACGGTGGCTCAGTAGTTAGCGCCGCCGCCTCGCTGCAACAGAGCCGCGTTCGGTTCCTCACGTGTTTCCTTGTGAAGAGTTTATGTGTTGTTTTTGTTCCTCTGCCATCTTTAAGTTTGATAAATTCACTCAGGAGGAAGGAAGAGCGGTGTGTTGGGCGCGCTGTGCAGCCCGCGCACATGTATCACTGAGACTGCGTGTTCGTTTTTTTTTTTTTTTTTTTTTACGACTCGTCATTTGTACTAGTTTGTCTCGGCCTTCAACCCAGCGCGTCCGAAAAAGTAAACAGATAAAGTGTAATTCATGTTTTAATATAAACTCAGGCAGTCGGTGACAAGGGCAGTAAGTGCCACAGTGCTGAGGATTGAATTCTCTCTGAAGGAGACAAAGGGTGCAACGTTGAATCACTTTCTGGAAGATTTTTCACGATTTTTCAAGAAATGGGGTCTGTACAGCGGCGTAGTCATTTTTATAATTAATGTGCAACAGCTCACTTTGTGAAATCCGGAAGCTGTCCTCCACTTTTTCACTGTATCTACCCCTCACAATATTCCTCAAGGACATCAGAGCGGAGAGTGTTGGTTCTGTGGTTTTTCTGGCCTTTGGACATGCATCTTCGTATTCACAAATATTGATCATAGCATCCTGTTGTGGGAAAACGGTAAACTGCGCTGAATTCTCAAATGAAGCTGTTTTTTTTCTCCTATTTGAAAACATTACGAGTTTAGCCAGTTTAGCTACTGTTTAATATGCACAGACAGGCATGTGGTGCTAAATAGCATGCTTTTCTGCTTCATCAGTGCAATCTTTTAGCCTGCAGCTCCTGCCTGCTTGTCTGCCTGCCTAATGCCCGGAGTGGGGCAGCCTGCTGTGCAATGAGAGCCTCTCGCTGCACAGTGATTTTCTGCGGTGTCAAATATAATTCAACATCCTTTATTAATATACCGTAGGCTTTTAAAACTGACTTGATTGATTACATTTACTTCATATATACACCGTGTGTTTGTGCGTCTGTGTGTGTGTGTGTGTGTGTGTGTGTACCTGCATGTGTGTGGTGTGCATCTGCTCTCTCTTTTCAGGTTGCGCCTTCGTCAAGTTCTCCACACACACCGAGGCTCAGTCTGCAATCAGTGCCCTCCACGGCAGCCAGACCATGCCAGTGAGTACAGCTCTCTCCCTCGCCTAAAAAAAAAAAAAAAAACTCCACAGAAACATACACACACCGGGCATCCATCCATCACATGCAATCACAATAGCTATGTGCAGTCCGACACTCTGGATTCAGAGCGTTCGACTCCAGGTTTTGACCCCCAGCTTCGAGGTTTTTAATCAACGTACGGAAGAAAAAAAGTGCAACTATCCTCGTAAATATTCCAGCGTTAAAAAAAAAAACAGATCCAACCAGAAAAACCTTCTGTCTGTGTAATTAACGTGGTGTTTTTTTTTTTTCTTCTTTATTTAAAAACATCCAAATCTAATTTCCAGATAAAACTGTTTAGAATGATAATTGAATTTTGGGTGAGTCATCAATCAGTAGTTCTGCTTGCATAATCAGTGAATATAACTCCAGTGTGAGATTACATTTGCTCGTTATATAAGCACGCCGTGTCCTCTGAATTCTCTCCCTATCGGATTTACTATGAGCGTAGAAGCCGCGCCGCTCATTTGTATGTGCCTCGTGTTTAGGCATCGGTCCCTGTATACCTGACGGTGTCAAAATAAAAGCTACTTACTCCGCACTCCAAACCTGAATAGAGTTATTCTCTGTGGCATCCGGCAGGCGGACCGAGAGTCACGTCCCACATTATACAGTGGCATGAAGTGTACTCTGCTTTTATCCTCATTTTTTGTTTCGGGAACTCTCGCCTCTGAGAAGCAGGGACCCTGAACTCTCTGCCACCCTATCTCGCAGATGTCGCGTTTCACTGTATGATTTCATTATTAATGGTTGCCAATGTGTGGCTCAAGAGAGGAGAGCGGGGAGAGGCGTGGGAGCCAGCTGTGCCGTTTTGGCGCAACCTCAGAGTCAATCTAAGTGCAAATGACTGCAGGTCATGAGGAAAGACTCTGGATGTCCATTCTCCATAGATACCCTCCGTCTCTGTTGCTCCATCCCCCCTATCTCTGCTAGTTCTCTGCCCTCACTCGTCTCTCTTTGGCAGCCTCTCGGGATATTAGGCAATAGACTTGTTTACTCCACCTTTCACCACATTGGCTGCTGAATTATTCATCTAACTATAAGCAGGGGGCAGAAGGAAGGGGAGGAAGAGTTGGAGAGCGAGTGAAAGATGGGGAGAGAGAGAGGCAAAGGGAGAATGAGTGAATGGACAGGATTTATACCTCCTGCTCTGGTAAATTGATTATAGAAATCTGATCAGCATCTCATATCCTGTGGCTGCTGAAGGAGAGGGCACAGTGTGCCTGCCTCGCTGAGATTAGCGGACCACCGGTGGACAATTACGCCTCAGCAGGACGGTGCTATTCAGAGCAAAGTGTCCATCAATGTAGCCAAGATCCTGGAATAAACCTTGGACCATACATCCTGTGTCCGTTTCAGTTAAAGTTGATTGCAGTTGAGTCACAGCTGCAAAGCGAAATCACGTGCATTGATGGAATGAATGAATAAATAAATAATTGTTCATTTACAGCACATAAATAAAGAAGTAGAACAAAAGAAGGAAGACCATTGACCGCTACAATGAAGGGTACACACTGAACTTGTTAAGGGCATCCATTGCCTGGCAACTGTTATAAGAAATCGCCTCATAATCCTGCTTCTCCAGGGCTAATATAAATGATTAATCGTTCTAATGAACTAAGACAAACTGAGCCAGCACATGTAGATGTGAGTGAGCAGATTTGCTACCACACCAAGGCCCCGGCCGTTGAGCCGACTCAGCGAGATGACCGTGAATAAAGCGCAGCCAATAGCATCGCTAGCCGACGTGTTGAAGTGCAGCGAATATTAACACTGCGACTAACTACAGCAGTTTGATAGATCCACTGCCAACACCCCCAAAGCATGAAGACTGGCTTCAGAGTTTATCAGTGTGCACACACACGCACACATGAATGCATGTGTGTGCATACATAAACATCCACCATCAGAGGCACTTTGTGGCGAGCGCATTAACGTGAGCGCACACACGCGCACGCACACATGCTTTCTCTATACGGCTCCTCTCTGTGTTTCACTGTCACATGCTCTCACTGCCAGGGGCTAGGGTCAAAGGCCTCCTGACTGATGTTATTTTCCAGCTCGGAGGACTTGAGCTGAATACATTTATGTTATTCATGTAGAGGGGGAGTGGGCATTTTGTACGTGTTGTATATGTGAGTTGGGAAGGAAAGAGGAAAATCGGCATGGACTGTGTTGCACGAACGTGGAGACAATCTCTGCATGTATGGAAGGCAAGAACTGACAAGAAAGGAAAAAGGTTAAATGACTCAATAAGTAAATGAATATACCATTAAATGACTAAAAAATAATATTAAGAACAAATGTAGGTGTTCATTAATTCATGAATTGTGACGTCAATAAACATAATTTTAACTTTGAATTGATTCCCTATTAGTTATTAATCCCCGTATTCATGTACGTTCCCATTTATTTAGTTATGTATTTATGAATTTATGTGTATGTTTGTTTGTTTTTGTAGTACTTCCCCTTTGCATTTTTCCCATTTTATTTCCACAAACTAAGTCTGTATTTTCTTTTTTACATTTCTCGATGCATTTCTGCTCTGATTGAAAATTGGCGCCATTGAAAATGTGACACGGGGTCAACTTTCCATCCATTTGTTCTCCTAATGCCGACAGAACATAATTGATAATTCATAAAGGTAAAAAAAAGGAATTAAAACATTTTATAAATTATTAAATGCCAACATTTTTTATTACCTCCACCTGGTGGTTGGTTGGTTCGTTGGTCAGTCAGCAGATTACACAAAAAAACCACAGAACGGATTTCCACGGGTCTTGATCCAGAATAGACCCCATTAACTTTACGTCCAGATCTGGATAAAGGGACGGATCCAGGAATTTAACATTGTGAGACATTTTCGTTAATTTCTCAGGGAATAATGCATGGAAGAGGGTAGTCTTTATTCAGCTGCTACATGGTAACAAATATGGATAAGAAACCTGCAGCTACCGCCGATGTGCAGCTGAGATAATGGGAATCCAATAAGCTAACAACCATTTTTTTCATTGTTATAGAAACACATCCAAACAGATCTGTTGAGGGAGTAAACTAGATTACGCTCAGCAGCTGAACCTTTTGAACTGCTCTGATTTTTGCAGCTTGGGTCCTCTATATGCGTATATCCCTCCTTGTATTCATCTGTGGACACATGTGAGGGACGCCGGGTGAAAAATGATCTGCCGATAGCCAACTACGACATTATGTCACTGCATGAGCGATGATGGCGAGATAGCGTAAGTGTATTATAGGAGCGTCATCGGCAGGTCACATTTTTAGACCTCGGCTCGATCTCCATCACGGCCCGGCCCGTCATATTTCAAGCATCCAGACCTCTGCCTCCCATACTACCATCCCTCAGCCTCCTTCAGCTGCTACACACACACACACACACACACACACTCACACACACACACTGCCACAGTTCAGGATATGAGTGGCTCAATTAAACATTTAAACGCTAGAGCTGTAGAGCAAATTGCTGGGATTCAGCAGGGCCGTGTAGGAAGTAAGTCCCGGGACAGAGTTACAGCGAGGCGAAGAGGCAGGTGTGGGTCAGGTCCGTAGAGCCGCGCTGATTCCTTTTTTTTTTTTTCACTCCGTATCCGCGCCGGCTCAGCCTGGGTTTGAGGGCTGTTTTTCAGCTGACACAGGGCCTGAGATGGAAACACAGGAGCAGGATGATGGGAGGATAAGAAGCAGAACAAAGGGAAGCAAATGAGGTGAAGTTTTCACAGAAGAAGGGAGGGCTGGATGGTTGAGAGCGAAAGAGAAAAGAGGGTTAAAAAGAGAAAAAGGCATCCAAATGTTTTCTAAGTTGACGAAGAGCTCACATGCAAGTAAGATTCTAACAAGGCAGATTGTTTTTAATGTATAAAATCAATATGTCACTGCCTTAAATAATAATCCAGCGACAGGCAGAAAGCAGCAGATACTACGCGCTCGTATAAGTAAGAACACAGTAACGATCTCACTGTGTATTTAATGGGATGCAGAGTTTTAATGTCTGCATCTTACAGGGATGACAGAGCTCTGCATTGCCACTCATTAAACAATGCTCTGCCTTTATATTTTTAAGTTAATGTTTATTGTTTAAGACCTGTCGTTTCCCCCCCACCACTGTTTTCTACACAGGCTATTTACATTCTAATGACAACATATATTACAGTCATCCATTATTTCGCCAACCAAGCTCAAAGAGGATGTATGTTTGTGTGATTTCATGGCTGGGAATGCCTTATTAGCTCAACTGTGCCGCACAAAGGGCATAAATTGTACGCTGTAGCATCTAACTGTTTAAAAAACAGAAAGAAAAGGGGAGGGTGGTCGGGTCACGCCATGTCTAAATATTTTGGAATATGTTTCTGTTTGTGCTGCAAAATGGTTTAATGAGTACGGCTAAATTAGGAGTGTGCGTGTGTGTGTGTGTGTGTAGGGGTAGATTGTTCATAGTACTAAAACGGAGCCGAGGAGGTTGATCGACATACAGACAGAACACATTGCTTAGATCTTAGTCTGTTGCTCTTGGTGTCTGCTGATGGAACTTCTTCGTCGAAGCGATCCACCACAGGCCGACGGGGGGAAACGACAGCGAAGGGGAAAGCGGGGACAGTTAACGAAAGAGAGAGGGAGAGAGAGAAACAGCTGTTTGTGTGCACCTCTCCCTGCTGATTTTGAGTGATTACTACGAATGCTCTGAGATAAATAATGCTTTATCTGTGATGACAGTTTTAGTTATGTTTGGTTTTAACCGCTAGCCCCCAGGCGTTGTCCGATGTGGATTTTGTTTTTGTGTTCCCTGACTTTATTTTTCACCCTGACTCGCGGGGACGTGAGTCTTTCTTTTAACCGAGTCCTCCTGACTTACAAATGAAGTGCTGGACACAGCCCTGAGTGGGGGCACAACAGATGACTTATCATTTTTAAACTCTCGATGTTACTGAGGGATATTTGTTTTGTACAGGTATATGAAACTTACCATAGCCACAAAACAGTGTCCAAATGTGTCCATATTGTCCAGAGAAGGGAAGCCCTCTGATCGAACACATTGAGACTTCTTAAATATGTAAAATTGTTGCCGTGGCAATATATTCTGATCCAAAGAGGCAGTTTTTATTTTGCATACAGTGATGAAGAAATGTAAGGATGTTAAACTTGAGATGTATTTCTTAATTTTTCGTAGCGTGACTAACCCGTGCAGAGCGGGACACCATTAAGGTGTTTTCTGTTCACCAGGTGACACTTAGAACTACTTGGACAGTACAGAAGATCAGTCCGATGCAAGCCAGCATATGTTCAAAGTTAAAGACGTGTGGAATACGTAGCTGGGCGTGCAGTTTGGACGGGCACCAAGCCTCTTTGGCAATGAGAGCGAACGATAAAGAGGCAGACTTTTCCTTTTTGGTCCTGAATCTCTGTGGTGCCTTTTTCTTATCCCCCCCTGTTTAACTCCCCCTTCCTTCAGCGGCTCTCGAGTCAGCTGGGAGCCGCCTGGTGGGGGGATTTCTGCTCACACTTGGCAGCTTAAAAATTTAATGAGACTTTTACTTCACACTTCATCCCCCTCTCTTTATAGCAAATGGAGATCCTGCTCACTGATATCCTGAAAGGACTAACTGGGCAAACCTGGGAGATAAACAAGTGAGGCAAGGGATGCTTATAGCCGACAAGCCATATGATTCAGGTGTCCCGAGGAGAAGCAGTGCGGGGTGGAAAGTCAGCGTATAGACCTCCTTGAAAAAAGGTTTGCAGAGAGTGGGGACATACAGGCAAAGGTATAAAAGAGAATGGCACAAGGCCTCTTATACAACCAGACAGGACACTCCAGTTTAGTACTAGTTGGAAAAGAGCTCGACTGCAGTGTTCCAACTTAACACCCTCAGATTATAAAACTCAGCCTTCCCCAAAAATTATAGAAGCAGAGCAGGAACACGTACTCCTCATTATCAAAGAGGGTAGGTTTTTTAATAGCTTTTTTTTTTTTTAACTGTGAGAGGGAGTTGAAATATTCAATATGTACTACCACAACTCCTCTGTATGCTGGTGCTGCACTGCCCTGTCCTGGACTCTCCCAAAGTTAAACCTCATAATAAAGTTAATGATGCAGATAGTAAAAAAAAGCTGGACTGACGCACGACAAACCTGCAACAGAGAAAACAGTTCACATTCAGAGGTAGTCTGGGACGCATGTGACCACGTTGTCTCAGCGGTGTGTACACACACGTGTCCTGGGCCAAACCGAAGGACCGCCTACTCAACTGGCGTCCTCCAGGAAGCCACAATGACAATCATAATGTATTAAACGCAGTCTGATTTCTATTTGGTCTACTGTAATGTAACATTACATGTTTGGGCTCTCTTAACCTGCCAATGATCTGCATTAATGAACACAACGTATTGACGTTAATCATGTCAAATTTTACAAAGACCGTAAACGGTTTCTAATCTAGGCGATATCTTTGTCATCTGTGAAGAACGTCATCAAGAAAATGCTACATTTTGAGATTTGTTGCCTTCGGAGAAACGCCGTCTACAACTATTTGGGCCTACTTGTTAATACGGCAAACGTTGTACATGAAGGTATTTTTGTCTAGTGTAAAATCATTGTATCCATTTGTTCGAGTGATGTAGGTGTATTTGCATATCGAGCGGGGAAGTGAGCGGTGACTCAAGAAGCATGTTATTGCCAGGTGTGAATTGACGGGCTGGAAGCTGTCCAGTGGTGGACGGATCGTAACACCAAATATGAACAGCCTCGAAGTTAATCCCTTAATGTATGAAGTGTTATTTTAGAGATTAAGAAACAGAAAGATTACGTTGCTCTATGTCTTGTTTCTGTCCTGTTTGTAGTAGAAACACACGCACAGCTCTCGATGATCAGCGAAAGTGTTGCTCCAGCGTGGCAGGATGGCGCATACAGTCGGAAACACAACAATTAGTCAGTCAGCTGGCCAGAGTGCAGTCGTCAGCCAGCTTGACAGTCTGACAATTAGCCTGTCAGCCGGTTAGCAACCATCTAGCCGACTAGCCTGCCAGTCATTCAATCACACAGCTAACTAGACAGTCAGCCCTTTAGTCGGACAGCCAACTACCCAACTGGCCACTCACCTACAATCCTTCAAACCTGTGATTCAACTGGCGAACAAGCCAGGAGCAGAGGGCTCGGGGGGAGGTTATTGAGAAAAGTGGGGAGAATGGAAAAGCAAGGGAAAGGAAGAGGATAAAATCTATATGCTACAGTCGAAGGATCCAGTGCCTGTCTTTAAACATCTCTCGCTATCTTTATTAGCAGAACTCCTGGGACCTCAGGCAAGGAGAAGTGCGAACAAAGGAACCTAGAAGCTTGAATGTGTTATGTAATAAAAACAATAACATAACTAGAAGTACGGATGCAATTTCTGACTGCTGGTCCAACACAACTCCCGATCCAACCCAACCAAGAAATACCCTTTTAGCTCTTTCAGCGGGCCCAACCCCCAGCCTTCAATCCAGACACCTCGCCAGTCACCACTGTTATTGACAATCTTGCATCAATTTCAGGGGGGGCCCCTTATCGTGACTGACACACAACCTTTCTACACTGTCAGATCAGAGTAATATTTCGGCCTTTTATGTGGATCGATGGGCCAGTTTGGGGGCGCAGAGGGGAGGAGAGGCGGAGCACACAAAAGGTCAACTGTAGCGCTAAATCATTTGAAGATTCTTAATGAAGGGTGTGTGGCAGACACACCTGCTGTTTCATTATTGGGCCGTGGAAAAGAGGTAATAGTGTTGATAAGGGGATGGATAGCCGGAGCCACGGAAAGGAAGGGGGGAGGCAAAAAACGGGACAGAGATGAGAGAAATTGCCCTAAAAAGCAACATTTTCTTTGAAGAACACTTGCACCAAGGTCAATAGGAGCCGCTGCCAATTGTAGCTCTTATTTCAAATGATTATACATCAAAGATCTTTTAACCTTAACTGTAGGAAGGAGCACCAAGGTTACATATATGTAAGCTGGGTGGGGGGAATAAAGTATTTATGTCAGGCACGGCGCGGCTGCTTTGTCCCTGGTGACTTTGTACATATGTTAAACAATGATTGAAGGAACGGATGGTTTCTGTCTGCAGTGCACATCTGCCTTCAGAGCTGCTCACTCAATAAGTAGAATATTTTTATTCTCCACGTATCTCTGTTAGGTTCATGTTTATGTATGCGCAGCCACAAAATAAGGAGGCACGAATCTCCGCAAAAAATACAAATGTGTAATGATAATGCATGTAGGAAGCCCCTCAGAAAAAAAAAGAAAAAAAAAACCCTGACATGTAATTAGAGGAGCTCACTAGATATTGATGTTAACAGCGGTTGTTGTTGCTAATGAATGCAAAAAAAAAAAAAATCAGAAATAATAACCAGTAACATTCTTCATGCTCTTTTATTTATTTATAAACCTTTTGTTAGTGGCTGTCTCAAAGTCATTACAATCAACATTCACAGAGGCAAATTCTTCCTGAAGTGGTTTGAAGCCTCTTTTGGAGGATGAGATGTTGCAAGACTGTGATCCTGCTGTTGACTGAGTGTTGGCGGTTAAAGGTACTTGCAGTAAAGCGAGGTTAAGTGTCCACGCTCTTTTTTCCTCCTCTAACTTTCTGTTCTCTTTACCCCCCCCCCTCCTCAGGGTGCTTCCTCCAGCTTGGTGGTCAAGTTCGCCGACACAGACAAGGAGCGCACCATCAGACGCATGCAGCAGATGGTCGGGCAGTTTGGCATCTTTAACCCAGCCATCGCACTTCCCTTCAGCACCTACAGCTCTTACGCACATGCGGTGAGTTGGAAAAGACGCACGTAGCACGTACAGAGCGACTCAAATGGAAACACAATAATGATGGTTATTCAGCGTACTCGCTTGTACAAACCTGCTGTCCACTTCCTTTCAGGCAACAAACGGCAGACAGAGTTTGCAACTAGCTGGTAAACATAATGGAGAATCTAGCAACTAAGGACCCAGATATTTCCATCAGGAGTTTTTGGAGAACATATGTGAGCAAAAATTGAGCTCCATTCATTCATCAGTGGCAAGAAACACTCAAAATGAATCCTAATATTGCTAATAAGCCCGCCATTGGCCGACTATTTCTGATGGCATTCTCCTCCCCTTAAGATATCTGCCTGATACCGTTTCTACAGGAAACAACAACAGCCTCCAAGCTGGCAACCTGCATGCTGAAAGTGGCAAGTTACTCTAACTCTGACCCTGTTGCTACAAACTCAAACAAGTTATTAGTTTTTTACTTTTTCTTTTGGGGATTTAGCCTGAGTGCAATCAGAGCAATTCAACCCATATCAACCTAAAAGGTAATAAATAATATGTCAATTTTGTGTTAATAGTTTGTTTTTGCTGCCCCCAAGTGGACAAAAAAAATGTTCTTGTGGATTTTAATGCCCGAATCTCAAATAGGCCAAATTGTGTGAAGACCTTTATGTGCCGAATTTGAAAATTTCCAACCTGGGAGCCCTCCAGCGGTGAAATCAAGCCCCTCACTGTAAGATGAATGGAATGCTGCACCAACCTTCATGAGAATTGTCTTTCTGGACAAAAAAAAACAACCACAAAACTCACCCAATGAGAGTCACTTGAAAGAACACATAAAAAGGTGACAGAGGTATCTTGATATTGTTGTGACTGCAGCAAGCGATGCTGTTTCCCCCACGTTTGCTAATTAGCACTGTACACATCATTTGTGTTTGACCTGTTATCCCCTTCAGGTAGTTCAGTGCGCCTCCTGAAGTGGAACCAAAGATGTGGCAGAATCCACATCACACTTGGGACACACAATTATAAAAAATAACTCTTAAAAAGCTTTAGTCCAAACAAGCCTTGGATATTCTAACACATCTGCCACCGAAAGATATACTTTGTATTCCGGCAATTTCAGCCCACAGAGCGACTTCTTGTTTTTTTTTCGCCGTGTCTCTACTTGGTAGACGTCTTCATAAATGAAAATTAGCCCCACTATCATCACTTCCATTAACATCACTTCTTCCCCCTCTCCTCCTCTTAAGCGGCGCTGTCATGCCATTACGTTCAGGCTTTCGCTACCCACAGCACGTAGACGCACACACATTTAGTTAGCTTGTACCCTCCAACCCCTTCATCAGCTTCCCTCTGCACACCCCCACCCACCCACCCACCGTACCCCCACCCCTCCTCAGGGCATGGCACCGTACACACACACACAGCAGACCCCCGGCTCTTTGATGAGTTCAGACAGCCTTATGCAGCCCCCTCTCACCACGCGCCCCCTCTACCCTCCATCACACTGCTTCTCCTACCCTTCCCCTCTCCCTCCCACTGTCCCTCCCTCTGGGCCCATGAGATGCTTCAGGGTCCACAGTTGACTCAGAATATTCCATGGGCAACTTATCCGCACACAAACTTTCTTCTTCTTCCCTGCTGAGACAGAGCACACACACACACACACACACACACACACATGCACAACCTACTTGAAGCGGGCTAAAAATTAATTTAAGAGGAGCCTTCCATCCAGCACTGCGATAAAAACCTGGGCCCCCTGTCACAACACGCCGCATGAATACACATAAACATCTGCAGAGTGTTTATTTACAGAGAAGGAGGAACACAAATTCATTTTTTCTGTACTTATTTGGATGTCAAAGTTGCGTATTTTGTATTTTTTTTTGCTGTTTCTAAATGCCAGGATTAATTGTTGACGTTAGCCAGGTCTTGGGGGCTTATCCATTTCCCTCATTTTCACATCACAGCCCCGGGACCCGGTGTGAAATGTGCAAATTGACCATCCCAGAGTAATTGCGAGGCCATCTCTTGTGCTCTCTCCAGTAAAAACTCCCACCTTCATTACCATTCATGAAATGCAGCCCTTTCCCAGGAAATGTGGAGAAATGCAAATGTTTTAAGGGGTGGCGGAGGCAGTGGCGGTCTGCGGGGAGACCATTGTGCCCCGCTCAGGTTGGCCATGACTCTTATTTACTGTGGCAGAGACCCGTGTCGACTCATACAGACGCACACGGGAGCGTACACACTCGCACGCACTGCCGCCGCAAATGCTCTTTCTTCCTCCCCCCCTCCCCGTCTCCTCTCTCCGACACACACACACATATAATATAACAAAGAGCAGGATGATGCTTGGAAAATTGAGTTCCGAGTGAAAGTAACAAGGGCACAGGGGATACTTCGGCATTAGAGAGAATCAATTACCATTAAATCTAAAAGGAGAAATTGCACGTATGTGGTTACTCGACACAAAGATTATACAGCATGAATGATGTTAGTGAAGGTGAAATTCTCCTTGTGTTAGTATTATGAATCACAGAGACGCTGGATGCCATGTACCTGCATATAATGAATGTAGCAAAATAAAGCAAGTCGAAATGAGAAACTCGGAGGCAAGGCAACCTTGGAGATAAACTCGACTCAACTTTTTGATAAAGTAATGAGTGCACATGAGGCAGTAATGGATTATCAGCGAAGGCTCTTGTTTCCGTATCTCGCTAAAGACTTATTTAATGAATCCGAATGCTGCCGCGGACTGCTAGGTAGGTAATAATGTGGAATAAGGGGAAATATTAGTTATCTTTAGTGTGGGTGTCCAGCTCGTGCAGCGAGTTGTGATTGCATTACAGTCACCGGTGCCGGGCTGCGCGCACGTGGCGAGCAGCCTCGATTCGTCCGCAGCCGCCGGGAATGCGCCGAAGTGATACGAGGAATGTTTTCTTTTTTACGGCAAAGATAAACTACACATATTCCCCCAAGACGAGAGGGGAAAAAAAACCTGCAGCGACAGAAAAAAGGACTTTATCTGCAAAGACACACGACATGTTCGCCCACTCGCCATACACACTGGCCAAGAGGAGAGGGTGGCACAGTATAGAATACAGATGTGGGGAGAGATGGTATATATAGCTATAACCAGGGAGTACAGTAAATGGTGAATTCAAAGAGCTACCTCTCCACTACAGCAGTGGATAGGATTATAGAGTTGAGCTGACAGCCAGTAAATTGGATTTTAGTCAAACCAGGAGAAGGAGGGGGCTCTGAACACAAATTGGAGGGGCACAACACTGACAACATACGCCAAAAAAAATGAGAAATGTGCCATTTTTTTTTTTTTTTAACGATAGACACAGACACCGGCGTGCCCTGACAGGAGACATCCTATTTGCAAAAAGGTGATTTCATAAAACACAAGCCGGGAGAGTGAGATCCCATGTTTCATTCCGGTGTTAGTTGTGAGCGATTATGGTTCGGCCGAATGCGAGCAATAAAACCGGCTTTTATTACCTTTTGTATTTCCCCTCCAAGACACAAACATCATACTTGTAAACGATTAGATTTGATTCAAGTCGCTTGTCTTCCCTTCCGTCTCGCGAAGCCGCGTCTCTTTCGCGGAGACAGCCATTTTAGCTTTCCCCTGGTCTCTTTAGGTGGAGGGGCTGCAAGCTGTGTCAGAGGACAAGAGGGAAGTTTTTTTTTTTTTTAGATTTAAAGGCACCTCCAGCGCTGTGGCCCCCCCTCCTCCTCCTCCTCCTCCCCTGAAAGATGCATTAAACTGAGTGTGAGATAGATAAATGAGAGGAGAGAAAATGGTTTAACTTGGTGCTAATGGTGACAATGTGTGGGTGGATGAGAGGGAGGATGATGACTGTAAACTCACATTAGGAAACATCTCCCCCTGTTGGAGGGACTCACATTCAGACGGAGCAACACACACACACACACACACACAGCACACATGAGAAATGATGGTAACAGATTACTGCATCATTTGCCTGTGCTGTAAAAGCGCCCGCACACACACACATATGAGCGCGCGCGTGTGTGTGTGTGACCTGGTTTAGCCGTGTTACACTCGTGAGGACGAGCTCTTGCGCGCACACGCATGTATGCACACAACAAAAGAGCGTCAGATGAAAAAAAACCTATTAAAATCTTTCAGTGGAAATGCAGCCTGCTAGCACGGGGGGAAGTGACAAACGAGGCCCTTGAGCTTCAGTCTTCTGTCTTCAGTCTTTTAGCTCACCTCATTGACCCACCGTCTCCCTCTCTCTCTCATCGTTCTCAACCTTTCTCACCCCTCTCTCTCTCTCTCTCTCTCTTCATCTCTGCCCCTCTTTGTCTCTCTCTCTCTCTCTCTCTCTCTCACCCCCACCACCCCCCTCCCTCCCGTCTCTCCCTCCGTTCCCCGGCTGGTTGGGCTATAAGGGGTCACATGTGACGGTGCCGAGAGTCGGCGAGTCACAGAGCAGCGCTACCGAGATAATTGCCATGTGATAAAGAGGTGATTGCCTGCTGGCACCAGGGGAGAGTAATGCCATCAGGTTGCAATAAAAAAGCAGATGTCTGACACTAAATGAATGCTGCTGGATCCCGGGCAACTTTCTTTTTTTTTTTTCCTTCTTTTTTTTTTGCTCCCTTTTCATCTGACGCGCTTCTCTTTTGTCCCCCCCTTGTTTCTGTCTGCCTTTTTCATCCCGTCCTCCTTTTTCTTTTCAAGAGGAAGCAGAAAAGGTTTGCGTCTGTGATGATGAAGACCGCTCCTGCTCATTCCCCACCAAAGACGTTTCGCTATCTACCGGGTAGCGCATAAATAAAGAAACGGGAATGTCTTTTTGAATGTAATGCCTTTGAAAATTTTGAAAAGGAAGAGGAAAAAAAAACGCATATACATATGAAAAGTGAAATGGAACGACTTTGAATATCTCTGTCAACATAACCACTCTGCTTTCTGCTCTTTATTTGATTTTTCTTTATTTATTTTTTTTATCAGAGAGTGTCTGTATTAACCACTGAATTCCAACATAATTACATGGTTGGGCTTCCAATTTTCTGCGTTTTAATTTGAAACGAAGCATCAATGAATGCCAGCGTTGTTATCCATGAGAATCTGACGGATGGCATTAAGGATTGCTTCATCAAAGACGAGCACCGGGGAGAGAAGCTGGTATTGTGGAGTTCACCCGCCACTTCATTTCTACTCCCTCCTGGGTGGTAACTTGTTTGAGTCCGACCGGGGCCCACACGCCGAAAAAAAAAAGGCTGCAAGCTTATCAGAATCAGCCCCGGTCCTCCTCCGAAACCGAAAGCAGCAAGCGGAGCCCGAGAGAAGACAAAAAAAAAAACAAACAGCGAGTGGTGTGACAGTGTTTGCTCCGTAATACCAGCCCAGTCAGACCCTTCATCCTGAAGTCCAACCCCGTTCACATCCTAATAGGGGCGGGCAGTCGCAGCATCGCCAGAGCTGGGGAGCCCCAGATCCTCGAGACCTCTTTGTTTGTTTCTGTGTCACTGCTTTTGTTTGGTTTCTTGTTCCCCTTCGCCGTCTTTTTTTCTGCAGCTATGCCCCCCCCTTAAAGGCTCAATTTATCTTATTTGGAAAGGAATGGATGATCCCCATTTGTCACATTGAAATTATGCAAATGACAAAAGGCGTTAATAGATAGCGGTGGCGAGGCATGTGGCTAATGGATGAGATGCCAGCGCCGGGCATTCTGCAGCGGGACAGCCGCTTTCAGGTTACCTGACAGGGGCACTGAGGGAAAATAATTGGCTTTTCCGTCACTGGGTCCCCATGCAAATGCAAGCGGAGTGGCATTCTATACCTCCGCCGTCTCACAACATCGTCATTAGCATTAGTGCCAGTGGCAGAGGAGTTTGATTTCTGCTTATACGAGTCATTCTCAGGCCACGGCCATCGGCGGCTCCCCTGACACATCGCAGCCGTGCAGTATTTAACAGATCTGGAGACGGGGGGGTGCAAGGTTGGTCCAGCTGTGTTTGTATTCCTTTACCACCGAGGTCTGTCGGGCTACATGGCCCACAAAAGATGGTTGATTCCCTCGATTAAACCCACTGGTTCACAATCTGCAAGAGGCACTGTACAGCGATAGATTTTCTTCTGAATTAGGCATTCGGCATGCGGTTTGAACGGGGAGAATTTAAGCCGAGTGCAGAAACTGCTCTTCATGCATGTTGTGTGTATGTATGTGTGTGTCCTATGCAAACACTCCATGTGGCTGATAGGAAAATGGTTTCAGCTCTAACTTCTCATTTGACGCTAAGTAGGAATGCGGCGTGAATGAAAGGCGATTGATTTTTATCTCTTTGTCGGGGTGAAAAACGACCGTCACTGCAGTTTTCTGACCAACATCGTGCGCTGCTCACATGGCCTGGAATGCGAGCCGCCAGCTCCGCCTGCTTTATAAATATTGTTGTAAAGACTCAGGCCCTGGACTCGGTGACACCTCGAAAACAGAGTGCAGCTCTGCCTCCCAAAGAACACAGTGTTGTTTGGCAGAAGTTTGCCTCTAAAACAACTTCTCGGCGGCAAAGACTGCGGTCATTTAGCGAAAGTTGCAACCCTGAATGCATTCTGCCAGCCCAGAGCCAGGCCTCGTGGCGTATGACTAAATTATAAAACAAAGCATAATTTGGACTTCTGGCTGAGCGGCAGGCTACCAGCAGCAATCACCGCAAATACATCGCAGGAAAAATTAGGGATGAGTCCGGGGGAAAAGCAGGAGACATCTGTGGGATATCTACACAGCCGAAGCGGAGTTTTGTGAAGTTTGACAATTGTCGAGGAAAAAAAAGGCGCCGCACCACTTCTGCAAACTTTGCCTGTTTCCCGAACACGGAGATAATGTGCACATGTCAATGCCTTGATTTGTATGAACCCAACAGACAGCTATTAAATCGTTTCTGCAGCTGGTGACAGGCCTCCTGCTGGGAGGACAGACAGATTCACTAAACATAGGTTGACAGGCTTCTTTTTTCTTCCCTTTCTTTTATTCCGCTCTACTTTCTCTGTACTTCCCATGCACTATCCATCCATCAACCTCAACATACATCCCTCCCTCTGTTCTACCCTGGCTATGTTTCTCCCGTCTTTGTCCGACCACTTTTTCCAACTTGCTATATTTTTCATTACCATCTGTCCTCCCCTCACCTCTCTCGCACCCCGTTCTCCCTCATGCTCCCTCGCACACGTCCCCCCAACATTCCTCCACCCAAATTCCTCCACCCAACTCTCCGTGTCCCTCTTCTTTAGCTCATGCAGCAGCAGGCAGCCATCATGGCAGCAAGCCACGGAGGTTACCTCACGCCCAGCGTGGCCTTCCCCACCACGCAGATCCACCAGATGGGGGCGCTCAACATCAACAGCCTCCCACCCACCCCCATGACCCCGGTGTCGGGTGAGTTTCATCAAACCCTGGGTGAGCACTTGGTTTCATTCCCTTTCCTCTTGCGAGTGTGTGTGTGTGTGTGTGTACATTGAGGGCGATGCAACAAGCGGGGTCTGTCGTACGCTGGTGTCGATGTCTGTCAGTGTGTGCATGTGAACATGTTGTAGGTCAGCTCGTGTTTTATTGATAATGTCTGTATGAATGTGTGCGTTTGAGTGAGAACAAGGAAACGAGAGCTTCAGCGAGGCCGAGAGGAAGTGGGCCTGCTTACCGGTAATCCACAGTTATTCCACCAGAGAAAGAGACACAAATGTGGAAGAATAGATTCAATGGGATTTGCATGTTTATGCTGTTTGCGAATGCAGAAGATATTTGGGGATAGTGGCAGCGGAAAGA
Source organism: Lagodon rhomboides (assembly GCA_039737535.1). Classification (NCBI taxonomy): domain Eukaryota; kingdom Metazoa; phylum Chordata; class Actinopteri; order Spariformes; family Sparidae; genus Lagodon; species Lagodon rhomboides. The sequence continues at coordinate 11,166,877 of CM077789.1, read as the reverse complement.
AGGGGAATATCAATAAGTAAGTTTACAGATAAGGCGCTAATTTCCCAGTAGTATTTTGACCTTGCGCTTTGAAGCGCTCGCGCATGATCTGCATGCGCCTGGTTTTGTTTTCCATAACAAACAGCTCCTATGCAGATACATTACAGAGGAAAGGGAAGGACTTTGAAATACCTACCCACTGCATCGCATTTGCTTATTCAGCAGCGCGTCGTTTTCCTTGAGACAGAGGAAACTTCAAGATTCTCCGCTCGACAAAAAGCACGAGCCGAAATAAATAATACAGTATCCGAGTCTTTGTTGTGCCTCGCTCACCTACTTTGTCAACACTGCAGTATTGAGTTTTTAAGGTGATGACTTTGGTAACTTTAAGCCAATCACTGTGAGCGAAGCGAGCGCAACAAGGACTATTTTAGATTTTCTTTATAGCCATCATAGGAATTCAGCTCCTTACTACAAACCTGCTGCGCTATATCAAATTCTCTCTGCGCCGAGGTTCCTGTGGGGAAGAAAAATATTCTCTTAAGTTGGTATTCTGTTCACTTCTTCACCCACGGGCGCAGAGAAAGGACAGTTTTATCGCACAGCTCCTGTTTGGCCCGGGCTTTACTTACAGACAGTCGAATTAAAACGAAACAGGAAAAGACGACAGACCAGGGGTGGAAATCAATGCGTCAGGACCCTTTTTTTTTTTTTTTTTATTAATCATACGTGTCTCCACCTCAAGCCAAACAAACACACACACAGTGAGATGATGGAACATGCCAGTGGACACACGTGCCGCATGTGTGCGGTACATCTGCAATAATTCCCAACGTGGGGCAATATATCCAGAGGAGAGGCCCATTTGTCAAATATTCACGTTGATGTTTTTCGGTGCAAAGTGTGCACTTTTGGGCGGGCGTAATCAATCAGAGACAGTGATTAAAAGTGGAGCTCGGTCTTTGCTGAGAAGCCTCTTATTTTGACGGGGTAAAGCCCTGACAGTGTGGCAATTCAGATCTTTGTGTTCTGCATGCATACCTGTAGTTTGCAACACAATAGTGCTGATGAAAGATAGTGCAACTGTATTGCAAGGGTGTGTGTGCGCGCGCGCGTGTGTGATTGTGTTATTTGTGCTGCTTTTGTGTCCTTTTTTTTTTTAAACTGTAGCCTCTCACAAGCCAAAATCAGTGTCTTATTCTTAAGTGAAATATTGCTGAATTTTGTCAGATATAAAAGAACAAAAGACGAAACAAAAACCGCTTCTATAAAGGCAATTTCGTATCGGCTGCCAACGCCGAGATCTGGGAGCCTGGCTTCGGAGAAGAAAAAGTACATTTGTGCTTCTGATTCAGGGACATAGAAGAGAGAAAAGGGAAGAGAAGCGAGTGCCTGCAAGTCTGCGAATCAGACGTATGCGAAGTGGCGCCATTTTTCTGCGTTTGGACGTGCTCCTGTGTAAGCCACAGCTGACTGATCACCTTTTATTATTGAAGGAAATATATTATTAATCCTTGAGAGAAAGCGTGGCTTCCGTGGATTTTCAAGAGCCATCATAAATATGAACTGTTTTATTTCCCCTTTTCTTTCTCCATTCATTAATTTGCGCGTGGCTCCCAGCAGCTGCACGAGTAGAAGTCGGGCTCGCTGCGTTGGTATACACAGCTATTCTCTCTCTCTCTGCCTTTTCACACTTGTGGCTATGACTTATTTAGAGTTCATTGAAGGAATACATAACATTACTGGCAAGGCTGTCTGTATAAGTAGGCCAAGAGGCTCTGACACTACTGAGAGATTGTAGGATGTCTGCCATGAGTCAGTGGAATAATTCATTGTAATATCAGAATCTGTTTTTCGGGTCTGGGAGCAGAGTGCTTCTGTGCTTCGACAGAGGTGTAATTTATGCATTAAGTTGTCTCATTAACCAAATTAGAGCTCTAAACAAATCTATAAATTCTGGCATTTGCCAGCTGTGGCAAATGTACAAAAAGCATGAAAGGTAGAAAGGTTAATGTCCCCTTTCCTTCTGAAACGAGAGCAATTGCCTATTGATGGCTCGAACAGCACCTTCTCTGAATTACACACTCCGCTCTGCATTAACATAAAGCTCTAATAGTAGTCACCAGATGAAAAAGCCCGCCCAATCTTGAGGCAAAACGTGTGACATTAATCTTTTATTTAAATGATCGGTATAACCTCTGCTAGATAAGAAAAAAAGAAAAGAAAAAACCTTGTTTGTGACAGCGAGTCGAAGCGCACAGAGGCTCAGAGGTTAAGGGTGTTACTCTGAAAACAATGAGACATCCATTTGATCAACAGATGCAAAGCATTTAAGCTTGATGGTGCATAAGCCGTTTGCCAGATGGCTCAGCTGATTAGAGCATGTATCCTTACAATGATGCATGATGATGCTTTTTGAAAATAATGTTCACCAGGTGCCGCTGCCTGAGCCGCCGCAGAAGAAATAAAAGTTAAACAAAAACAAGGGGGGAGAGAGGCAGAGCTGGGGAGAAAAAAAACAGGAAGAGAAGAGATAAAGAGGGCGAGGGAGGAGAGGAAGGGAGAGGGATGCAGATCCTGCTGGGTCGTGCGTGGTGAGGAACACACGAGTGTCAAGGATGCTTTGTTCGGATGTGAGAAGTGTGTAATCAAAGTCAGTCTAATGTTCTGTTGCGCGGCGCCGCTCTGCGCCGAGGATGTACACGCGCAAGTACATATTACACAAAATATACTGCAGATGCTCCCGCAGCGAGAGGCGACCCACTCGCAGGCGGTGCTGGATGTGCCACGACGCCCCCGCCGGATTCAGGCATGGTTACACCATTAATGCAGAGCACCTCCGCGGTGACAAACACCACGGAACTAATGAGCTGTTTGACACAGTGATCTTTCTCAATGTGTGCACCTGTCCGCCACGACGCACGCGCGTGCGGCAAACAGACATTTTTAGATTTAATGGGAATTTTTACAAACAAATGCCGAGGCGAGGTGAGGTTAGTTTTAATTCAAAAACAGCGCTGCGGGTTGCAACACGGTTCTGTAGTCTTAACAGAGCCGGATGACGCGTCCAGGGAAATGAACATCTGTGTCTAAAAGATGGTGTGGCCCTCTCCATCTCACTCTAGTTCCTCTCTTTAAGATTTTTCCTCTTCCCGAGATTGCTTTTACAATGATTCCGTCTTCAAGGGCAAACGCGCTCAGGTTCACAAAGGACCACCGTCCCTCAGAAGTTTCCCCCCCTTTCAGTTGAAATCAGGCCCATTGCATCAGAATCATAACAAATCCCAGGAGCGAAAGCAGAAAGGTGCGCCTGTTCGCGGAGCACAGCCTGACGCTCGCCTCTCGGTTGGACCGAATCCGATTTGCGTAAGCAAAAACTGAGCCTGGCGCGAGCAGCAGAGGCTTCACGAGCCGCCCAGCTGGTCTGCTCGGGGACCTGGACAGTCAGGCACATCGGCGTGGTCAATGCATTGTGTGTACACGAGCCTCAAGAGTGAAGCAGGCAGCATGAGAGGCTTGGCTGTTTGGAAAGTTGTGTCGCCCAGCGTTGTATTTAACGCTGAAGGTTAATGGTCCAGGTTTCTCAAAGTCAAATCACATTACTTGTTAGTGTTAATGTCGTATGAATGAATTAAGATGTATTTTGATTCGTCCATGTGCGGCTTCATCCACTCCAATACTTCTTAGATCTTTCCTCCAAGACACTGCAGACCTGTGCGTTATAGATTGTGGCTTCACTCGTTGCCTCTCTCCTCACAGCTTCCACTTTTAGATGATTAGATGTTTGGTGCTTTACAGGTGCTATGCATCGTCACGCGCAGATGGCTGAGCCCTTCTTTAGACGCCGATCACTGATGTAGTTGATGTTTTTCTCAGGAACATTGTGGACTTCAGTGGCTCAAAGAAGTTTTTATCTAATCATTTGTTGAGGCTTGCCTCCACCTCAGCCTTCAGCCTCTGTGTTAAATGGCTGAATAGATCATCATATAGTGGTTAAACTGGCAGATATTGCGACTGCGATGCCTCTCCCAGTTTTAGTGGGAATGTTAATTTTTGAATTTCATTTTCACTTAAATCATAAAACACATTTTGACATCCATTCTTTTTTATCTCCATCAGATAAATGTCAAAATGTGTCGTGATTGTAACCAGGGTTGCCAAGAGGAACCACCATAACTGATGGCGTTATAATAGAAATGTCCGATTCTGTCTGTTTGTGTAAATGCTCTCAGTGACTACTAATGATGTGTGAGGGTTTTGAAGGTTTGGCCCATTTCATAGGGAGGGAGTTCAACCACTACCCCTTGTAACTAACCGTGCTGAGGGGCGAGAGGGCACTCAACAACAAGGCCTAAATAATCACGACTACATGAGCAGCAAACAAAGTAAAAACAAACATTGTGGCAGGGTTTTTTCCTGGCACCGAATCAGGCGGTGGTGGTAGGTGAATCACCGCCACCGATGGCAAGAAAATGTTTGATTGGTCGTTTCTTGTGGTGGCCTGGAAAATCGGCGGTGGCGGCCACCTCCAGAATTCATATGCAGGAAAAACCCTGTGTATTAATTAGGAGTTTAAAACCCCCTGATAATCTGTCTCCTCTGTGTGGGTGTGGTTTGAGCAGCTTTGACTGACAGCGACCTTTCAACCGAAACAACTGTCATCAGATTCTGGTGGCAGAAAAACTGTGCTCATGTAGGAGTCCATCAGGCAGTCAGTCAAGCAGACTGACATGAGAAGTTTTCAGGGTTTAAAGTGGAACGACTATACATCGTGTCCTAGATGACATGATCGCTAAGAATCGCTCATTATCTAACGCAGAGCGGATGACGCCTCGGTCACGTTTAACGCTGTATTTTGCGGTTAAAAATGTGACAACGAAACACGTTTGTTTTGGAAAATGCGTTTTTATTCGCTTCACAAATATTTATTAGCGATCTAAGGGGCCATTATTCAAAGTCGCAGAGTTGTCTTGGTATCTTGGCTCGCGGAAAAAGGTGCCCTTCCCATATTCAGATGGATTTATTATTCAGACTTTAAGGACCCGACAGACATTTTCTCTTTGAGTCTAAATGCATCACATTTTTTAAATCAGTTAGATGAAAGCATCTGTTTTGAGTGCTTATTGCTTGCTCCAGTGAAAGACAGCCCTTGTGCCGGTAATGACTGCACTCTCCAGTGTGGGTATAGCGTTCCTCGTTGATTTGAATGTATAATTAGCATAATAAATACTTCTGTCGCATTTGAAGACTTCTTTTCGCGAAGCAATCATCGGCAAGGAGCAAATCAACAGTTTTCCCCCCCTCTACGAAACGGCCTGCGTGATGAATATGAATTCTGCTTCCACAACATAAATATACAGTATGTGACACACACACACACACACACACACACACACGCATATATACTGTTTAGCAGTGCAGACTTCTTTCTCGCGGTAATAAGAATGGAGAAGTGATAGTTAAGAGCTCGGCGTATAGAATATGTAATCTGCCGTCCCATTGCTTTGTGTTCGCCCACGCCGGAGTGGGGAACAACATGTCATTATTACAGGCCAATACGCGGCGCGCACACACCGACATGCCACGCGTGTATGTGTGTACGTGTGTCTGCAGTATTGTGTGTGCATTGTAAACAGGCTATGAATACAATTTCCCACAATGCAAAAAAAACTATGTGTCCACTGAGGTATAAAATGAAAATGTCTTGTTATTTTCTAGCTTAGGATGGTAGGAAATACTTCCCCATTTCAACCGAGAGAATATTCTCAGGGCTGCTCGCGGTGGATATTGCACCTTTGTGACAGCGAGGATAAAGATAATGGCTCTCTCTCTCTCATGTAATCATTGTTTTATTGTCCATGGTGTTTTCTTATTGTCATTACCACATATCATGTACCCATTATGTTAACCAGTTCATGTATAATCCAGCTACTGTACTACAGTGTTGTTGTTTTTTTAACCATTCAATTTAACTTACCGGCGGTTTAATGCGCCTGAAAACAACTAATCCTCAAGTATTCTAGGTACTTGAGTATTTCTCTTTTAAGAAACTTTGAAATACGATTTACTCGACTCCGTGTGACAGCTGTAGTTACCACTTACTTTTTGATTTAGAATTTTTCATACCCTTTCTGTCTAGTAAAAACCATGTATCACCAAACGCATCAATCATGTGATAATCCTTTAGAATATGATGCATTGGCGTAAATAAACTACCCAACAGTAGTTAAAGTAGTTAAAATGAGCTCATGCAGCAGTAATATTAAACTAAAAAGGTTTTATATTATAATAAAACACTGACAGGGAATGTTTTTTCGCACAATGTCCATTTTTCCATTGATATATTTTCACACTTATACTTAAAGGTGCAAAATGCAAGAATTACTGAGGCGATTTACGCCTCAGCTGCTAAAGTGGCACCAGAAGAGAATGGGTCAGGACTAGCTAGCTGGTTAGCATGCTAACTTCTGTGGATATCTTTGGAACACAACACCCAGATGTCTTTGTCAAACCTGTGATTTCTTTGCATTCTGTTGATACTTTCAGCACATTTTTTGGTGATTTATGGCCCATTTAAATAAGTATCTGAATGCAGGACTTTTTAGGTGTCGTGGAATATTCTCACAGTGTGGAAAAGGTACTATTACTCAAAGGATCTGAATATTTCTTTCACCAAAAGGTGCTGTGTATAAATGTTTCATATAAACGCCGTCTTTATTACACGTATGATTCTCATGCTCACTCCGCACTGTGACATTTCCAGTATGATAACCTGACCGGACTCGCCGGCCCCAATCAGTTATTTCTGCCACGCGCTCTCCTCTACAACCGATGCCACGTCACACTGCTGACCCCGGAGCTTATGTAATTGCGTATAAGTTGGTCCACGCCACCACCTACTACCACCACTGCTACTCCTACTATCACTACAACCGCTACACACACACGTGGACGCGCACTCCCACAGCACCGCTAAGCCTTGGAAAATGAATTTGCCTGATGATGGAGAGGGTGCATTATCCGGCGGTACAGTAGAGTGCGTGTGGCCCGGGCAGACTAGCTGTCTCTAGCCCTCAGAATAGGAGCGGCAGTCTCCTGGGTCCTCGTAGGAGAATGGGCTGAAGCTGCAGTCTAATTCATCACAGCTCCGCGGGAAACAAGCAATCGTGGGGAGGCTTCGGGGGGAGAAAAAAAAAGGAAACCGGTGCAAAAGACACAACAGCTCTCGCCGGACCCGGGCAATTCCCCTGGTCACTGCAGTTGCTGGCCTGACTGTCAGCCTCCTCATGACTTTAATGCTGAGGCAGGGAGAGGAGAGGGTGAGGAAAAGGAGAGAGAAAGTGTAGGTAAAGGAGGATAAAGGCAATCCCATATGGATATGTAGATGATATTGCTCAGTGGTGGGAGGTTTCGGCATTTGATGTACAGCATATTTACAGCGGCATTAGCATAAATCTCCGAGCATGTTGTGTGTACGCTGGATGTGATTGTTTACCCTATCTGGACCACCTCTCGCAGGAGGTTGCTTTGCTCAGGCGCCAGATTTTGCGGGGATGCGGCGCGCTGGAGGGGTTTCCGTGACAACCCGGGCCCTCCGTCCAATCAGGGGCGAGGGTTTTTCCAGATTGAGAGGTGGTCCTCAGGGGAGCTGTACTTCAACGGGCTCGGATGCTTTGCCACGGAGCAGCCCCCCTTTTAGAGAGACCATCACACAGTGAGATTCTGCTCAGAATGGGTACTTTGATGTTCCCGGCATAATTGGAAACACTTTCCAAAGGAGGGTCCTTTTAAAATGCATTGAATGAGAGAGGACAGGGAGCATCCAATTTCAGTTCCACTCATGAAGCATCCTGCAACTGCCTTTCAGGCGTGTACCGTACACGGCGCGTTATGACCCACCCATTTGTCAAACTGCCAACTGTTGTTATTCCGTCTTTTTTTTTTTTTTTTATGATGTGTAAAAGTAAGAGGCATCTCTGTGTTTTTTTTTTTTTTTTGCTACCTGCTCGTTCAAGCAGATCTCCCTCTGTAATCTCCTTCTATTTAGTCCAGATCTTTTTTTCCCTTTTTTTCGAGCTATTTTTTTTTTTTTTTACCCTCTCTCAGAAGTTGCATAGTGGTTTCATCATCTTGAGCAGTAGGAGCCAGCGGGGTATCGCACAAACACTACGGACAGGCTCATTTTTCACAGGTTGACTCCCCGGCTCTCCTGCAGGATGTGTCACGACTAACGGCGGATATGTGACAGACTCACGTCGCACCCGTGTCCTTGCATTAGAGACGAGATGTGTGTGTGTGTGTGTGTGTGTGTGGATGGTGTGTTTGTGCAAGTGTTTAAGTGTAGATCTGCCTGTGCCGGGTTACACGAGCAAGTGATTACTCTCTGTACACGCCATGAAAGCATGTCTCCGTGCACACTTACCTACATGTTTTTTTTTTTTAACAGTATCATGTAGAGCTGCAGCGTCTTCGCGATCCAGTAGCAGTAAACCTGTTCTTTTTTTTTCCCAGCAGGCCTCAGTTCTCCACCAGCCAACATCACCACCTCCGCCGTGCCCAGCATCGTCACGCCCATCGTCAACGGATTCACCGGCATCCCTCATCAGCCCAACGGACACCCCGCCGTGGAGACTGTGTACACCAACGGCCTGCCGCCCTACTCCACCCAGAGCCCCACCGCCGCCGACACCCTCCAGCAAGCCTTCACCGGAGTACAGCAATACACAGGTGTGAGACAGGAATGCTCTGTTTGCTATGGTGAGATTTACAAAACAAAACGCGAATGCTAAAATGTGTGTCAGCCACGGGGCGATTAGTGTGAGGTAACTCAGGCTGTGTGCGTTCAGACAGTGTGGGACAGGAACATCACAGAGCCTTTGATTACACATGTTCTGCTTTGTGCGATCGACCTTAAGCATCCTTGACACCATTCTCCGTGGGATCCCCCATTTTTTACACTCGTTCTCCCCCTCTGTTTCCCCCTCCCTTCTTCTCTCTCCGCCCCTCTGCAGCGATCTACCCAGCCACCACGCTGACTCCCATTGGCCAGACACTGCCCCAGCCACCCCAGGTCATCCAGCAGCAGCAGCAGAGAGAAGGTGAGGGTGAGAAAACATTATTACTTTTTTTACACTTTCACACACCTCATCCCGTGTAACAGACACGTAAAAAAAAAAAAAAGACGAGCATGAGAGCAGAATATCGCTTCAGCACTGTACACACCTCAGTCTGCGTAAATCATATATAAAGAACGCGAGTCCGAGAGACGAGTATTACTTTAACACGTCTCGCTCTCTGTGATAGATAAATAGTAGAGTAGAACGTTTGAGAGAGCAGTTAGCCAGAAGATGTATAAAGCATGAGGGCGACAGAGCGATGTTCGTAAGACTTTATTATACTGTACATCTTGAAAATGTGCCTTTTTTCTCCACAAGTAATAATTAAAGCTCGTATAATAAAAGCCCCTCAGTGTGAGAATAGCAGCGCTGCAACCCAGATGGAAAAAAAACTCAGATGTATGAAAATGTAAAAGTAAAGTTAGAGGAAAAAACGTGGAAGCTGACTGGAATATAAACGCACAGTCTGATTTTCCACTTATGAGACTGGCAGGTTCGATCAATAATAATACGTTCAGCTTGTATTGAAGTTGTGTAATTCTCAGTTGGTAATTAGTAGGTCATTGGCTACATCTTAAATTGAATTTTTAGAAGTAACTGTGTCCGACAGAAGGTGTGAAAGTATGACTGAATGTCACAAGAAGCAATCAAGGCCTCATCATATGAAAGACAGGTTTGACATCTTTTTTTAAAATTACTTTTACTAGTTTTAAAAAAAAAAAATCATTAGTTTTGCTCAGGTGAATCCATGTAGATTCAAAAGCCCAAAAGAAAACTAACTGTGCAATATGTTTTCAAATGAGATGGGGAGCGAAGGGCAGCTGTCAGGAAGGTTCCACGAGGCAAAATCAAAACCTAGAGGAGCAAACGCTTAACCCGTCCTCATCACATGTGATCAACACGGACGATTTTTGCAGGAGACTCCCTACTTTCAAACCTTTCTCCCGTGGCGAGCGAGCTCCAGACCTCCGCCTGCTCAGTTTGCCACTGAAAATTGACGAAACAGGCCCTAGGAGGAGGAAATGGTCTTTTTTATATTTCTCTCAATTTTGGCTTTTGTTAAGGGTCGGCTGTTCGCTGATACCGCAGAAAATCTCCTTCTTCTTTCTCACAGCGAAATGTTGGCAGGAGTGTGACCTGTGAAGAAGTGAAGCAAATGATTATTTTAACATCATATATAATGCACATTTTCAGGGTTTATATTTTTATTTCGGGTGTCTACTAGAAAGGGTTTACATGTTTCCATCCTTTTATATCACACCATCTATTGCTGCAGCGCCTCAATCCGCTTTGGCCGTGCTGGGGACACGACTGAATTGTTGTAACATAACAACTTTACTGAAGCCCTGAAGTTACCTAATACCTTCACAGTATTGATACAGCACCTGGAGCTGCTTTATGATTTAAAAAAGAACGACAGAAAAAATAACTTTTCCACTTTATAAAACATTTGGTGGGGTGATTGCTTTTGCAGCCCACTGATCGAGCTGCAGATAAGTCGCTAGCTGAAGAACACGATCTGTCATCCGGAGTTAGTCTTTCATATTCTCATCTAATCTGAAAATCTGGTTGAAATTAAAATAGAAATATTTAAATCCCCTCTCAATATCTACGTAGCATCAGCAAATCAAATCAAAGCAAAAAAAAAAACTTTTCAATTAGTTTTTTTGTGTGTTTAAGAAGAGTTATGCTTTCGCACTGATAATGTCACAGACGGTGCCGAAAATCTTTTTTCCTCTTATCTTGATTTAGTCGACATGAAAGACTGCGTAGATCAAAAATGACAGATTCACAGCCCTCAAACGCTCTCTCCGTCTCCGTCTCTGTATCCAGGTCCCGAGGGCTGTAACCTGTTCATCTACCACCTGCCACAGGAGTTTGGAGACAACGAACTCATGCAGATGTTTCTGCCCTTCGGCACCGTCATCTCCTCTAAAGTCTTCATGGACCGGGCAACCAACCAGAGCAAGTGCTTCGGTGAGTTAGTCACCAAGTCAAAGATGTCTTTATAAGAATATGTGCATTTCTACAGACTCCTACGTAGATACAACGTTGGGTGTTGAATAGTATTTGTTGGTTGTTCCTTTTTTTAGCCACTGACTGAAACATAAGTCTGGATGCACAGGCCTCTACTGAAATGACTTCACTACCGATTTGAATTAATGGTTTTTAATGAAATGTACAATGTATGATTTGCACAAAACAAGAGTTGTTTTTGCAGATCTCTTGTAGTTTTTCAGACATTTGTGGGTGTTGTGTTAAAAAAACCTCACAGCTGAGGTGTGAAACATGCTTTGTTTTTCACAATAATGGAAGTCTTTATTTTCATATTCCACACCCAACAATAGACATTTGTTAGAAAAAAACAAACATTTTTCTTTTAGGTGCTGTGGATTTTAATGATGTTAGACAGCAGCCAGACACATAGGACCGAATGATCTCACCCCTGACTGACTGACCTGAATTTGCATCTTGATGACTGTTGTGTTTTCGCGTCAGTGTGCTACAGAGGGAGAAAAAAAAACAAAAGGTGCTGAATACATCGGTGCAGAACTAGCGATGATGCAGTCGATCAGAGCCCATGTCCTTGTTTCCATTTGGCAGCCGTGTGACCTGGAAACCTCGAGGTGCTGTATCAGCATCCACATCACCGTTCTGTAACCCCAATATCTGTCAATACCCTCACTGCAGAGGCTGATTCACACACCTCCACGCCTCCCCGTCCCATTTAGCTCCGTCAGCCTACACGCAGCAGCGAGCCCCGGGGCTTATACAAACTTTGAGGAGGCAGGCAGGGGGATGGCGGCGGGGGGATGGCGGCAGGGGGGAGGTTGGAGAAAGGCAAAGGACAATTATGGATCAGCATTTGTTTTCACTTCAGGGAACCGCAGAACCCTGGGCAAAATTGATCGCCCGGTCCCGTCTCCCTGGGGGGACTTAATAACATATAAATTCATGAAAGAAGAGCTATTTGCAGTATTGATGTACACACTATGCATTTACAACATAATGTTAGGCCTGGGGAAGGAGGGAGCACACTGGTGTAATTAATCTAGAAAGGAGAAAGAGGGGATAAACTTAGATTGATGGCGTGCAAAAAGACAGGGAAACAGAGAGAGAAAGCACTTGTAATGTGTGACAGGGCTGAGCAGGAGGGCTTAGAGCTGTAAGCCTGCGCCTCGTCTCCATCTCATCGCTCCGCTCCCAGCCCGAATGTGTTAACCTGATGGCGGGTTAGGAGGTCACCTCCTTTCCCTGCCTCCATACTGTCTTCAGACTCGCACTCGGCCCCCTCCTCGGCACGGCCCAGCCTTCACCCTAATGGGCCAACCCGGAGCCGAGCAGGCCGGCGCAGACATCCCTCCCAGGTGGCTGTGGACGCGGAGAGGCTCCCGCTGTTTTTTCACGGGTCATCGACTGTTCCTAATGACACCACAGACACGGGGGAGCGCATCAAGCAGGAGACACACTCCACTGCAGTTTCTGGTCACTGAATCCTCAAGGCTTTTATTTTTACACATGATGAAAACAGGATGTTCAGCATGGATTTGGGGAGCGGCGCATCTCCGAAGACTCGTCCACTCGTGATGAACTATGTTTGCTCTTGTTTTTGCTCGAACCACTTTGCGCGCTGACAGGCGCTCATTCATGAAGTCGTGTGTTTTTTGGGGGGGCTTTTGAGGGACGTCAGGGAGCTACGTTTAGAATGATGTTAAAGAGTTAAAAATAGAGCAAATTTATTGGGGTGATCTGATCATTTTACTGATTAACGATGGACTCGAATCTACCGATCTGTACACAGATCACAGGTTGGATCACTCAGGTATTATACTCAGGTACAGTTGAGGCACTTTACATCGTTACTTTTCCGATTCTGACCATTAATAGAAAAGGAAATCAGCAATTAAATGATGTATTTCTATCAGTGATAGAATGTAACTAAATACATTTACTTGAGTACATAAATTAAACTCAGCATCAGTTTTTCAGACTGACAGATTTTTAATGAAATTAGCCTTTTTAATGCTTTTCTACTTTATAATACCGGACTTTTACTTGTATTTCTTTCGCTGCTGGTTGCCAGCATTTGCAATTCCTCCTTGTTACTATGATATAATAACATACTAAACTATTTATATGAGATGAGCGATTATTTACATCTTCTTATGATGCAATAAACCCTCCTAAAGCTGCACTCGCATCCTTTTCCTAACCCCTCGAACTCCGGATGCCTCCCTCCCTCCCCCTCCCCTCCCTGCGTGCCTCGGTGAAAGATCACACACCGGCTTGATATTACATCTCTCCCAGACAAAAACTGTCTACCACCAGACAACATCACAAGAGTGATGCCCTCTGACAGTTACACTCCCTTCACCTGTTGCACCTGGAGCCCGGAGTTATTTTAGCTGCCGCAACAGTTGACGTGAAGCCGTGCAACGCAATACCAACACACGGCTGTACACCGCAGACGTATTAAACTCCTGTTTTTTAAACAACTTTATAGCACCCCTGTCACAGGCTCTGAGCATCTGGGCGCTGCCTGCCTCAACAGCACCATCTAGGCTCCGACACTGAGAGATATTTCTTTATGTCTCTCAACCCTGTTTTTTTTCCCCCAGCATCTCTGGATACGGACTTCTTCTTGTCACATTAAAGCCTCATAATTGTCTAAATTCTCAATCAGGCAAATCTGCCCTTGTGTTTTTTTTTTTCCGCAGGCTTCGTGAGCTTCGACAACCCTGCTAGTGCACAGGCAGCTATTCAAGCCATGAACGGCTTTCAGATCGGGATGAAGAGGTTGAAAGTCCAGCTAAAGAGACCGAAGGATGCCAGCCGCCCTTACTGACACAGCCTACTTTCAGTATTCACTGCAGCAGCACAGGTGAGCCCCCGTCACCGGTTTCAAGATTTAGATGCTCGACATTGTTTCTGTTGAGGCGGAAGATTTATCCCCGGTCCTAAGAGTCCGGCATGTTGATGTAAGAGCTTATAGTTTTCTTTAGTATCGAATTTACCTTCTGTTCAGTCAGTGTAAAGCTAAATCGTTTTTAATGTCTCTGGACATTTCCTGTCTTCACTTATAGAAACTATAAGGCTTGATTTCATATGCGGCACAGCAGGAGGATTAATTATAGGAAAATCTGTCATCACGGTGATTGACAAAGATTGATTGGTGTGCCACTGTGGGTTAGCTCTCTCCAGACCATTACACTGATATAATAGAGCCATATTGAACTGTCCAAAGTTTAAAGAAATGGATCTTTGGAATGACAGTTTAATGAGCAGTGAGATCTGAAAATTGCCTTTTCTTTTTTTCCCCCTCTTCTTCTTCTATTTCTCAGGTTTTAGAGGACACGTGAAGTTATCTCGGAGGAGTTCAACTTTTTTTCTTTGAAAAGCAAAATATGTTTTAAAAAAATCAACACATAAGGAATTTTTTGAAGACATATCAGCATTTACTTATGAAGATATAGGTTATGGCAGAAGAAGAAGAAGAAGAAGAAGAAGACGCGAAAAGAGGAGGAGGAGGAGGAGGCGCTTCACCGGGGGACTTAACAGTAACAGATGGCACAGTGCAAGAACGACGCGAAGAGAAAAAAAAAACTGGAAAAAGATGTGACGAGACTGAACAACAGAACTTTTTTTCTTGTTGAGACTTGAATTGTTAATTAAGCAACAAACTAACAAACAAAAAAGCAGCAACAACAGATAGATTTCTATATACATATTATATACACATATATATAAGGAAAGAGGCGCTTGTGGCTTTTACTGTACTGGACAAATGAGGGTTAAAACTTGAAGATCAAGAAACACAGTGGAAAAAAAGAAGCTTATTCTATACGTCCACTGACAGACTTTCTTTCTCTTTCCCTCTTTCTCTTATTCTCTCACCGTCTCTCAGCAAACGCAGAGCGATGACTCTTGGAGGTCACTGAGGTTTCCATTAACAACAGTAGAACTGCAAATCTTTCACCCCTAAGGGACCAAAGGACCAAACATTTTTATTGTTCTGAACAGTAATATATAGTATTAAATGATACTAATACTACAAACTACTACTAATAATATTACAAGTTAAACTTAAGAAGAAATTACTAGCTTCAGGTTGAAAAAAAAAGAGGAAAGGGGGTTTTAGTTTCTTTTCCTTTTACATTTATAGCTACTGGGTTTGAGGATATTAAAACAAAACAGAAAAAAAAATGTATAAAAAAAAATAAAGCTATACTAATTTTAGTGGCGTAGAATATGTGGGATAGACATTGATTCGGGGCATGTTCAGATATGTTCATTTTGCCACTCATCGCTTCGCCGCAGCATTTCATCTCGGAGGTGCGATCTCACCGAAGGAAAAAAAAAAAAAAAAAAACCCGTCTTGTTAGTGCCAAAAAAAAAAAAGTGACACAATAACAGCCTCTCGAGCCAAACGTGACCGATCCGGAGGTTTTCATAAAGCCACGCGACGCCGTCTTCTGTTCCCATCAGCGCGCTAAACTGGGGCGAGAGGTAATTCCGTGTCATCATTAAAGCCTTGATATTACAGATAATCTGACCATAAAGCACTGTGGTAAAAGTGCCACCCGGCTGAGCTGGAGACGCCGCAGTAAAAAAAAAAAAAAAAAAAAATAAGATAAAAAAAAACGGGGCAGCATCTGTAACTGCTTAATAAAATATACAAATGAGCCTGACAGCAGTTGTAAAAAAAAAAAAAAAAATTCCATCGGCGTGTCACAGTGGTCCCTGCCGGGTCGTGCCCTCTCCCGCTGCCAAGCTCCTCCAGCTGCTCTCAGCAGGCGAGAGCAACACTCTCTCTCTCTCTCTCTCTCTCTCTCTCTCTCTCTCTCTCTCCTCACCTCACCTCCAAGTGCCAGCATCTCTCTCTCTCTCTCTCTCTTAATAGGGGACCATCAGCTCACGGGGGCCCGAGCGCTAACCCACAGCATAATTAGGATAATGATAATATTGATCAGATGGGGAGCAGCACCGCGGGGCAAGAGATGCACAATCAATTACACATTGGCATTTTCGAAATGAATTGACTGAGTGACAGAGTCCATTTTTTCCCTCTCTTTTTTCGACCCCCGTCGCTTTTACTGTCCACAGTCTCAGCGTGGGGAGTTTAAAACTACGTCGTGTTCGCAGAGACGCTGAAAAAAAAAATGTTCCGAGGCTCACGCGGCTGTGACAGGATGTGTATATAGCATTCGGACCGTACGAATTCTTCAGTGAAGAGCAGCTGTATGTTTTTTTTTTTTTTCGTTTGTCTCCAAAGGGTATAATAGCACAGTGAGAGCTTGTACACGGTGAGAAACAGCCTGGCATTACCAGCCTTAGGAGGTCAAATTAAGAGCAAAATGATCCATCAATTAGACAGCGGCAGGCCTGTAAGTGTAGCCGCTACAGCTGCTGCTGCCTCGACGAGACGACAGCTTACCATTAGCGGCCGGTCACACATGGCTCCTATACAGTGTGGTCACGACACATCACGCAGTATCAGATGTGATTAATTCAACTAAAGTAGCATCATCTGTGGTGCTGCTTTTTTTAAAAAAAGGCAGAGGCGGCATGTCCGAGATGAAATCAGTATTTTTTTCTGAGTTTGTTTTGCTTTTCTTTTTTTTTTCACATCTCAGATTTGTTCGACATCCACTCACATCTTTTAATTTGACATTTTTTGAGTTTGCTCTGAAGCAGCTTCCCCCCACCCCTCCCTCCCTCAGGACTCTGTGAGACCTCGGCGCAACCGGTCGCCGCTGTAAACTTTAAGACACATCAGCGCTGCAGTCATCAGAACGCTGTCTCTACGGCCCCATCCACTCACGTAGACTCCTCCGAAAAACTACGACTGCTACGCCTACACTGCAGTCTGGTACAACAAATGTCACCATCACCAGAGTGGCTTCCCCAGGTCACGATGAGTGTGTCCTAAAGTTTTACTTTTGGTCAGTCTCTTTATTTGTACGATTACTGCTCGACAGGACCAGTGTTATGAGGGACGGGGTGTTTCATTTCCAGGAGACACTTACAGTTCAGTTATATTACTCTGTCGCAGGGAATACTTAGATGCTTTAAAAAAAAATGCCTTTTCTTATCATGAATTGCCAAATTATGCAAACATATCCACTGCATTTCCTTATCCTGAACACTTAAAAATATGTGCCAGATTCCTTGAAAACTTAAGATATAAGTTTCTTATGAATAGATTTCAGTCAATATTGATCAGTAGAAAGAAAAAATTAGATGATGTGATGTATTCTAACCTTGTAGGAGGAGGGTCAGTCCAGGTTGTGATGATATAGAGTAGGGTTTTCCAGTGAAAAGGTTAGGTTTCATATATATTTGTCAGAAGACAGCTTCTCCCCCCTCCCTCTGGTTGAGTTACTGTTAGTTTCCTCTCCCCTGTCAGGGCCCAGCAGCTTTAGGTAGCTGTGATATACGCTCCCCTTTCCTCGGGGCCATACAGGGCCTTATAAACCCGCTCTAAAAAATCTTTTCTTATGGGATTTCTACTGGGGAGAGTTTATTAAATAATTAAAATCAAATTAAATTTGGCCTTCACAACAGCTTGGGTAATGCAAATTAAAGATGCCAGCTGTGGCTGAAATGTAATGAGTCTGAAAAGATGTTGAGTTAATTTCATTCTGCCGAGGAAAAAGGAAAAAATGAAATTTGATCGAACGCAATTAAAACAGTTGAAGGTTTGAGGATGGAGACGGTTTTAGCGCGGCGCGTAAAGCCTGAATATACATATCTGCTGTGAAATTTGGAAAAAGGGGGGAAGGGGAAGTAATGAACTGACTGGAATCTGAGAGGATAATTGAGCCGAACAATAATCAGAACTGACTGAATATCCGCTAGCAGAAAACGACAGGAAATAGCAGCCCCGACTCCAGCGGGGTTCTAATTAAGCTGCATGCGAACAAACTAACATTTATCGTTCGACATTGTTTTCACTTTTTGCATCTATTTTTTATCATTACCTCTTTTTTATATATATATATATATATATATATATATATATATATATATATATATATATATATATATATATATATATATATATATATTTATCATCCCGCCATGGTGCCCTTTCAATCTCTGAGCATGCTCAACGGGGCTGGGAGGGTTAAAGATTACGATTATGGTACTACTCGTATTAACAATATGATTCTTTAACTATGGTTTGAATGCTAAGGATAGTAGCTTATTATAAATATGAAATCTGTATATTATGGAAAAATCAGCACAGGACCTTTCTTTGGATACATATAGGTTTTAGGGGGTTTGAAGTGGGGGAGGGGGTCGGGGAAGGGAGGGAGGAAGGGTCGGCGGGTTATCGCTTTATAAAGATGTTAACTTTCTGGTTTCTCAGCACAAAGCATACAAAAACATATTAACAGCAGTACGAAGTCTGCGGCGGAAGACTTTACTGACATACAGGGCGCAAAAAGAGGAAATCTCAGTACTATTCTTTAAAAAAACCTGGAGGAGAAGATGCAGTTTTACAGGTTGTATTCTTTTCCTTTTTTCTTTTCTTTTGTCTTTTCTTTTTTTCGAAAATGGAGAGCGCCACCTGTTTTCGTGGCCGCGTCAGTACAGCATGGATTAACTGACAGGGAAAGCAGTATCTTTTTATAAAAAACAACTTTAAAAAAAAATAATACTATGTGTTCTGTATTAGCCTGAGAAACCAAACATTTTTTCCCCTGTTGAAATTTCTTAATACTTGCTGCTTAGATTACTTCATATTAATGATTGATGATTTAATAATTTTATAATTAATTATCGGGTCAAGTATGTAACTTGATGTTTATTTATGTACTTATTTTATTTATTTATTTATTTATCTATTTATTTATTTGAGTTATTTATTTATTTATTTATTCATGATTTATTTAGCCACTTTTCCTTTTTTTTCTTTTCTTTTAATGGTTATGGTAAGATAAAGATATGTATCAAAAAGAAACGCTTATTGGGGCTTTTCTCTCTTTCTCTCCTTTTTTTCCAATTTTACAATAAAAATTCAAACTGGATGCTTTTTTTTTTGTTTCTCACAGTCATGTTACATTGGGTGCTCGCCCGCAGTGCAAAGAGAGGGGGAGTTGTTGCACAAGGATTTACTCCCCCTCGCCGTCTCGAGGACCTTGACGGTTTCCAACCTCTTGCAAAAAGTCTGGTGCCTCGTCGCCGTGAAGTGACGAAACCGGCGACGGTGTTGTTAAAAGGATAACCGGTTTACTGCTGCAGCTTTTTTTAAAATTTTTCTTTTAAACATTTCTCATTTCGTGTTGCTCTCACACTGGGCGGGATCCATCAGGAAAACACTGCAAGCTTCTGGGAGAGGAGATGTACCCATTTCATACTCGTATGGAAACTAAGCGGCGCAGTCTGTAGGATGATTTGGATAATCTGTCACCGCGGGGACCGGAGGCTCCACCAGCTAGCGGGGTCACCTGATGTTGCTCTGCTGCAGGGAGACACACTTCAGCTGAAATGTGTGTCAGGACGTATACATTATGACAGGGACAGAATTCAGAAAGCCAAAACTCTGGGCGCACAAACATCAGACAGTTGGGAGGTGTCACGGATCAGGGGAGAGCTGCGAGAAGAAAGACGGGGGGAACAAATAACATTAACATTTTGACAAGCAGGAGGCAGCAAATTGAGACGAGGGAGGCGTCGAGCGTCAGTCGAGTGTGCGCACAGTAACTACAGCACCGCTCGGATGCCAGAAGCCCCCCAAAAAAATCTGATGAAACATCTGGTGACGGTTGACACGCCTCTCCACCTCGTAATCGTCATCTTCGTACATCAGGAGCCACTGTGGCGTCGGCAGCGGCGCAGCTGAGACGTTCACGTTTTTGGAGAGCGGCAGCAGATATGAAAGAAGAAAAAAAGAGAAAAAAAAAAAGAATGGGAGGGACAGAAAAAGTAGAGCCACTGGCTCATGAAATAAATTGTCCCAATTACAATAAAGTGTGGCTCTTGGTCAGCGTGCACGGCAGGCAGTTCATCTTTATTACAATCAGTTAATGAAAATCAATCCCCCTCCTGATAAACTCTTATCTCCACGGCCTTTGCGCGCCCCTCGTGCAGGGAGATAATAAATTAGGGTAATATTGCCTTTGATGAGGGAGTGAATTGCAAATTATTGTAACTTTCCAAGATTTATGATGCAGATGCTTAATTTCCGAGCTGGGTTTTTCAGGGCGTCGGGGTGCCGGGGGGCCATTTGTTAAAAAGTTTGGTGACACGGGCTCGTTAATAAAAATACACACTCAGACAAGCAGGTGTTCTCAGCTGGTCTCTACTCTACTGTAACAGTAGCAGAGGAAGAAAAAGGCGCTGCTGAAATGGAAGGGCAGGGACCGGATTCACAGGGGCGCAGTTTTCCCCCCTTCGTTTGTTGGTATTTTACCTCATAACAGAGAGTACATACGAAGAGGCAAGAAAAACCCCGGGGATGCAACGTGTTTACTCAAAGTAGGACTGCCAATCACACAGTGTTATTTTTTCACCCCCCCCCCCTTAAGAATCTCTATCACACAAGCCAGGAGCGTGTGATTTGATATGTAGGTCAATACACATTCTGGAGCGAGCCAGTGGGTGAGATATGTGTAGTTGCTCGCTGTCACTCTGATTATTGAGGAGACAGAAAGATTGAGTCGGTCAGGTATGAGGGAGCCTGCGGTACGAGATAGCTGCATAATCGCTGCGACTGGAGAACCGCACACACACACACACACCCCCACACACACGCACACAAAGTCACTGAGAAATGAGTAACTTCTCGCTCTTTGTTCTGCAGCGGTGACCCTTGTAACAGGGTGCTAATGTGTGTGTATGCTGGATGTCTTCTACCCGGCTCAACAATCAGACTCTGAGTGCATCATTAAGCAAAAAAATGCTCCAGCGAGAGGAGGTGAGGGGGGGGGGGTCTCGCGAGTCGTCAGGAGCTGAAGGGATGATGGCGAGGTGATTGTTTAAGGAGCCACTTGTGAAGCTGAAGGCAAACAGTGTCACAAAGAGTTTGCGGCGGAGGCCGACCGACGCCGTTTTTTCGCCCAGGATCCATCCTCTCTCTACGATCTGCTATCATCAGTATTACCATGTACCTGAAAAATGTGTCTTATGGCGCCTTAGATATCGAAGTCATTTTTAAGCGCCGTGACGCTTGATTGAAACGCCTCTCCTCATCAAGGCCACCTCATTTAAGTCCGAGGAACATCTTGCATTAAGACAGCCATCAATCTGTCCATTATCAATCAAGGAGAGGACTCACACACCACTATCTATTTATCTTGCCAAGTGCTCTATTAATATCAAATTAATTTCCCCATTGAGAGTATCAATCACTCAAGCAGTTTTTCTCTCAACTCATTAGCTTGGTAATTGTCCTTGTTTACAGGGGAAAGTCAAGACGGGACGCCTCAAAGAGGGGTGGACAAGCGGTCTGTACAGGCTCGAGCGGCTTCCTGTAAACCCCCCCGGCTACATCCTCCCAGCTAATAAACATGGACGGAGATCCTCCACAGTCTGTCAAACATGCAGCGTCCTTCGTTTATTGTTTTTAAAGAAGTAGGACGTTTTCAGGGAAGACATTTTAGATGTTCACGAGTTGTCAAGAGCCTCGCCATCTCTGAGGAGAGGGCTCTCTCAGGCTGGTGCTGCCTGACAGGGCTGCTGCCGGATGGCTGCATCTCAACAGACGACATCAATCAAGACGAGGCTGGGAGCTTTTTTTTTTGAAGCTTAGATTTGAATTATAAAGCGAATGGATGGACACACACACAAACACAGCTTACAAGTCATCACATTCATTTTGAAATCGTCTATTCAGATAAAAGTTGAAGCGACGTGAGCCCAGTGGTGGAAGGAGCATTCAAAACATCCAAAGATAATCAAAATTATTAACACAATTTGAAGAATTCAGTTTTGTATGTATTGTTGCAAATATATCTACTTAAGTTAGCGTGCTAACAGGCTAGCCCAGGCCCATAACAGTCAGAAGATCCTGAGCTAACGGTATAAACACCAACACAGACTCTTACTCCCGACTGCTAGCTGCACGGCTAACTGAGCTAACCAGCTAATGGCAGCTATAGTTAGCAGAAATCCTTACATATTGCACCTTTAAGGGAACAAAATGTAACTTCCTGGAGAAAGGTAGTTGATTGTGGAGTTTTGGGTTGCCAGCTCTGCTCAGGCGATCTGTGGATGACACTCAACAATCAGCTATCTTTCTCCAGGAAGTTACAAGTAAGTTTTGTTGCTTTATGATACAAACCAGTGCAACAATATAACAAATAACAATAATAAATTACAAGTCCTGCATTCAAATTCCCACTCAAGTACAAGAACAGAAGTGCTATCAACCAGATGAAACTGTTATATTTATCATATCTCACATTTATAGATTTCACTGTCGTAGCTGCTCCAGGTAGAACTAGTTTTCACCACTTTATGTACAGTAGGCTACTACCAACCTACAGGGTCCGGCCTCTCCAAAGGGTCAGAAGATTAACCCGAGAGACAATGAATGTTTGTTTGTTTGCTTTTTTTTTTTAGGGGGCGGATACTGGATCATTTTACTTCCTTACTTTCTGGAGTGGAAGTAACTAATTACATCCACTCAAATAACTGTAATAAAGTCATTTCTGGGGTACTTTTTCAAGTCTGTCATTTTACTTGTACTTTAGCATGCATTACACACTGTAATCTACTTTTAAAATCGTAATTGAGTACTGAGTGCAATTTGAATTAACATCCAAAACCTTTTCGTCTGTGTTTTTGAACTCAGAGAACCCAAAACTCTGCAGCAGGTGCAGGTTTGGAGAACACAGCAGGAGTCGCATCGAACATGCAACGGTTCAAAAGTAACTTATACTGCGAGTTGTGTTTAAGAAAAAGAATACTTTGTTCTTACTCAGTAATGTAGCTCTACTCATACTTCAGTACAGATTTTCAGCGCTCTTTCCACCACTGCTTACTTTACTTTGGGTCTTGAGTATGACAGGTTCCCCAACTAGACACTGCCATACTGAAAGTAGGTCACAATGTTTAAGAGCTATTGATTACATTTTTTTTTAAAACATTCTGTATTTTACAGGCTGTTAATCCATAATATGTAGTACAATATTACAATATCTATACAATAGAAGCACAATATTTTCCTCTGAAATGCACTGGAGTAAAAGTATAAAGTAAGTACATCCCTGAGACAAGACTGGGACAGGTTTTACCACCAACCCACAGTCACCTCCCTCCCTCTCTTCATCCTCCTGATATTAAGAGTGAGGTGATGAAGTCGACTTGACTCAGGCCGGGACTGTGCTTCACATGTAATGGGGGGAGAAATGGTGACACGTTCCACTGGCCAGCTCCCCTTTCTGCTCACGTCTTTATTTGAAAGAAATGGGACATGGCGAGATTTAAGTACGATTGCGTGTTTGACGAAACATGCTGTCACCTAGATATTAATATAATATATATATATATATATATATATACATATACATATATATATATATATATATATATATATATATATAAAGACTCGGATACTTTGAGTCAAGATACAAATTAAATCTTTCCAATTATAAAGTATTAATTCTTAATGTGTTCACAAGGAGTGTGCGGGAGCTTCCTTAATTGCATTTTTGATGACGATAAAAGAAAAGCTGATCACATCCCTGTTTTCTGATCGTGGCTCTCATTGTTCACATATAGTGCAAATATCAGCAGTGTGTGTGTGTGTGTGTGTTTGTGTGTGTGTGTTGACTCTAACCTGGTGTTAACCACGGACTAAATCCTATTTGGAGCCGTGCAGCGCTCTGGCAGACAAAAGCAAAGCCAGCAGCCAGCTCAGCACTCAGAGGTAACATTTACACAGGGGACTGAGAACATACTGTGGATCCCTACAGCTACACAGCCAGCCTGTCAAAACTGTCTCCATACTGGGGAGCTGTCAGGCCTTGTGGACTGAGGACCCCACCAGGGCACGAGTGGTATTACAAAACAGACCCTCACAAAACGGTGACTTACAGTCATTTAAATTACATGTAAATGTTCCATGTTGTTCTATTACGTAAGTGTCAGATTAATGCAAAGCTTTTCTATCATGTCGAGTCAACGTGAATACATTAGTCTGATTAAATTAATGCAGACTTCTATTTAAACCTTATGTGTTCATTCAGTTATTATAAAGTTAGGGACAACTTCTTCATAAACATGTTGAGGTGTTTATTCGTATATACATAAACGTGATGAACTTCACTTTGGTTATTCTGTCTCCTGTAATTAAATCACACATCTGGGTCACCTTCGGTTTAATTTTCACCCATATCTGGGTTTTTTTATTCATTTATTTTTTCTCTTTGTTGGTTGGCTTGTCAGTAGGTAGTAGTAGTAGTAACTTGGATGGAGGATGGGTCTCAGCACAGAATAGATAGTATTAACTTTTTAGTGCAGATCTAGATAAAGGGACAGATCCAGGAATTTTCTGTCACTTTCTTTAACTCTTGTTTTTCTCTTCGTTAAATCAACCCATTATTCTTCCAGAACACAATGGAGATTATGATTCCATCTGCATTGTGGTTGACTGTTTAAGATGTGCTGAGCGTAAATCGTGGTTTACGAGCGATACAGGACTATCAAGTCTGATATTGGATTAGGTTTAATTGAATTACAGGGGACTGTTGGGCTTTGGCAGAGGCATGCGCTCTGGTGCCATTCTAGTTGATCGCGATATAATGTGCTAGGAAAAAAAAAACTCCATCCTCTGTCTAAGATAACTGTACAAGAGTGAGGGAAAAAAAAGGAAAAACAGATCTTGTTCTGGAGTGTCCAACACTTTAATACAGAAAATTACATATCCAACACAACACGTATTAGTTTACTTTTCTTACAATGTCTCAAAATAACCTACTAAACACAACAAATGTAAAACATATTACAGTTAAAACATCTATACACAGGCAAATGTACACAATATAAAACACATATATACACTCTCTTAATATATTATTATATAAAGATTTGTGTTTTTTTTTTTTTTAACCTTTAAAAACTGGAAGCCGAACAGCTTGAAGAGGGAGTGTTTCATAGAAGATGAGAACTGTTGAAAGTCACACTGACACATCATGTAATTATGGATAGGTAGTTTTTACATACAGTTGTTGGATCCTGTGTATTTTAGCATGCCAATTTCTGAAACAACAGTTGAAGCAGACAAAGGAGGAACATTTAAATACACAAAACTTGCTGTTAAAACCGTTAAGTGCTATTGATATTACTGGATTATAGAGGATCTAGAAGCCACACTGGAGTTACGTATGCAGTTTTCATTCACGGTGGAGTGTTTGGACGTTGTACATTTTCTCAGTAAAAACAAAATATTTACACAAAAAAAACCAACTAAATTCTGCTTAGCTGCCTTGACGTCAGCACACGTACTGATGGAGTTAACCTTTTTAAAGACTGCTGTAAACCAATTAACAGTATGTACGTGAGAATGGTGAGCATGTTGTACTTCAACCAAATGATTTCATGCATCAATGGTTTTTCTTGAAATGATGTGACCCAGGAAAATGTGAAGTGGGAAGATATGCCATCTATTATGACAGGGGAATCCTTCAAATGACAAAAAACAGAAAAAGATCACAACATTCACAAATAAAAAAAAAAGAAATTACAAATACATATGTCTGAGCTCTAGTCACTCTTTCCTCAAGCTGGCAATGCTTCCACGTTCTGTTTGTCTCCTCGTTTCTCTTTTTAAAAATCATTTATATTTATTTTATTTTTCACAAAAGCAGCACAATGAGGAGTAGGAGTGAGAGCAGGGAGCCACTGGCTGCCGTGTGTGACACCCCTCTGTTAGTAAGACGAGGAGTCCTCGGGGAGTTCTGCTTCAGTTTACTGGGAGGCAGCG
This sequence comes from Lagodon rhomboides, assembly GCA_039737535.1. Lineage (NCBI taxonomy): Eukaryota > Metazoa > Chordata > Actinopteri > Spariformes > Sparidae > Lagodon > Lagodon rhomboides. The sequence goes on along the minus strand of CM077789.1, from coordinate 11,140,849 downwards.
CCTTTAAATCCTCCAGGGCGCCGTACGCTGCCATAGAGAACTCGGGGTCTCCCGTGGTCAGCAAGTCAAACACGCAGGACTGAAAGTACACGTCCTCCACCTGCAGAGTCTCTCTACACTTGGCCGTGGCCCGCTCCACTGTGTAGACCTGGTGAGGAGGCCGCAGAGGACCCAGCTCTGTGTTGGTGCCCTGCAGGCGGGGCTGCTGGCTCTGACGGCCCAGCGTGTGCTCTTTGATGAGCTCATTGCGCGGGCAACCGTGCAGGCAGAGCTGCAGGCCGCCATTGTCCTCCGAGAAGTCCAGGGTGTCCTCTGGCATGCGGATGGCGAAGGTCAGGTAGCTACCCACGCGCCGGACGATGATGGACGTCCCGATGTAACGGGCCTGGATCTTCACCTGCCGGCCCACCCCGGAGCCGCCGCGCTCTACAATGGTCAGGCTGCCGCTCTCACCACCACTGCGAGTGCCATCCTGGAAGGCCAGCGGCAGATCTTCTGTGGTGGCCTGGTACACCTTCTGATCTGTACAGCCGTGGTACGACTTGAAGATCACTGTGATCTGAAATAAGAGGAAAAGGTATTAAGTAAGACTTCAGCATTTTACCATTAAAATTGTAATTTTACTAACATACAGTTTGAATATTCTTCCTTACATAAAGCAGCTGATATAGAGCTGCAAAAATGTGTCAAATAGTTGTCAACTATTAATCGATTGACCAGACTGGGTAGATTTTTTAAGGAAAAAAATTGTCAAAATTCTGTTTTCAGCTTTTAAAGGTGAATATGCTCTGCTTTCTTTACTCCTTGATGACAATAAACTGAATATCTTTGGGTTGTGGACAAAACAAAACATTTGAGGACAACATCTTGGGCCTTGGGAAACACTGAGTTACATTTTTTTCTGACATTCTATAGACCAAACAACTAATCAAAACAATAACTATCAGCCTTAAACTATTAAATGAGCCACACAGTCACATCTTTGCTGAAATATAAATGAGAGTGCTACAAAAGATGCCTACATGAATCTTGACTAACAGCAGTACTGAATAAAGCCACAAGGTGGCAGCAGGAAACTGCTGTGAGAGATGTTTACAGCCCAAATTGGCCCTTTTCACTGTGCGGCAGTGATTCTCTCTCTTGCCGCAAAATGTTCAAAGGACGGCTGTCAACTGGCCACTGGATTGTTATCACTCAAGCAAACCACAAGTTAAACCATTGTGGCGTCTCAACTATCACAAACCCTTTCTCATCTAAAACAAATTGTACGCACTAAACCCCACCAGTCTTCCCTGAGTGTTGGCTCGCACAGGACGGTTTCGTAACAGCCTCAAATCTCCATGTATCTTCCAACACTTCTTCTGCGCTGGCACTGCTCGTTCTTATTCAGTGACTGACTGTGATTTGTATTCCAGCTGAGCTCTGAAACACTGTGTCCTAACCTCTGTTTCTTCAAAGTATCTTGACAAAGCGGTGGCTGTGGTTGAGTTTACACTTACGGGGATACTGTATTTGATGGATGATTTCCTGTCTTAAGTCTGGCAGTTGCAAACAACTCCAAAAGCATGATGGGGGCATGCGGGTGCTGGCACAGACACTATCCACACTACAAGGTCTGCATTCGGCTGCAAACACTGCGAATGCTTTTCAAAGAGTTTGTTCTGAAAACTTTGGTGCGAAATCAGCCCCACTCAATTAACGGAATCAAAAACCCCTCGCTGCTGCCAATTATTCCTTTATTTTTCCACATTATTTCATATTTACACAAAAATCGGCCAGTTAATTATTTGACCAGAGGGGTGAAAAAACATTCCACGTCGTGGCGGTGGAGGAAAATGTTTGAGTGAGCGTTAATCACTACCATATGACCACCCATGTGTTAAAGGTAGAGCGCTCAAGCATGTCTGTGATTCAACACCGCTGAAGGACTCCCCTCCTCTCTCTTTTCCCTCATAGATCTGAAGGAGCTCCAAGACAAGAGGAATGCTGGAGGCTCGAGAGGCACCGTGGAATGACGATTAACTTCACATGTTTGATACTTTATGGCAATACTTGAGCTAGCAAGCCCGCACTCAGTAACAGCCTGCTCATATAGGCCATTGGTTTCAAACTTACTTTAATGTGTTCATTTCTAATATGGACGTTGGTGGATGTGAGAAAAGAACCCCACAAGGGGGGCATAATTATGATTGTTTTGAACTTAGTTTTCCTTCATCTTTGATTATTTTTTGTGTGTGATCAATTTTTTGAAGGATATAGGAGTTGGATTACAAGTTGATAGATCACACATAAAGTAGAAGAGTGTAATCACAAAATTCTTTGATTTCTTATCTTGTGAAATATTTAATATATTCAGGTCTCTCTATGAAAAGAGAATCAAAACTTAAAAGATACACAAGAAATGTTGGAAGGTTGGCTTTGTTTTAAGGTTTAACAAGGTAATAAAGTTTTTAACCACTGAAAATGGCATTCACAATCTCTTTGAACCCATAGTGATGGCTTCACTTTGCTTTTTTTGCTTTTTTCTGTCGAAAAGCTAAAGATTTGTAATTTACAGCCACAAATGAAAAAGAAAAGCAGCAAATCTTCACTTTAGGACATGAAACCAGAGAATATTTGGCATTTTTTGCTTTAAAAATGGCTGAAATGATAAGACAATTATCAAAACAGTTGTCGATAAGTTTTCTGTCAATCGACTCATCATTTCAGCTCTACTCTCCACCATTCTCACCTTGCTTGTTGCCGTGGCGCTGGAGCCTAGCACAACAGGCACGTTGGTCACCTGCACCGACAGGAAGCGGTTGTCGATCAGAGGCCACGCCCCCTCCACCTTGCAGGTCTGAAACTCGTCTCGGAAAGTCCGTAGGTGCGGGTCTCCGAATAATCCACAGTGGGCATATTTCTTCTGCTGACCGGCTGAGCCCGACACGAGGACCCGATTCTCGTAGTCGCACAGCTCCGACACGGCCGGCCGAGACGTGCTGGGGACCTTGGCGGAGGAGGTGGGCCCGTCGCTGGAGCAGTTGTGCTGAGAGAATAACTCCTTAATGCGGAAGACGGCCGAGTGGTAGACCAGGTCGCCCCTGCAACTGCGCGCTTGCCGCCGGGTGCACAGGGCGTAGGCCCGCAAGGCGATGCAGTAGTCCACATCCAGAGCCACGTCCTCCTGCAGACCACTAGAGGGTGAGGTAGAAGCCACGTACTCTGCATTGCAGCGCTGGATTCGACACTGCTGGCAGTGAGCTGAAAGACAAAAACAATGACCATTAATGTTCTGTACTGTTACTTTGTTTATGCATCACAGTTGCCTTGGAAATGAGTTGAGTATCAAACATTTTGCATCACAATTGCCTTGAAAATGTTTGATTCTCAACTCATTTTCAATCTGTTTTCAGCTTCTTAAAGGTGAATATTTTCTGCTTTCTTTACTCCTTGATGACAGGAAACTGAATATCTTTGGGTTGTGGACAAAACAAGACATTTGAGGACAAAATCTTGGCTTTCAGGAAACCCTGATCGACACTTTTCATCAATTTGGAAATAGTGACAACCCTACAACCAGAACAAAACCAGTTTCCCTTCTACCAAGAATCTTAAAATCCATCTGACATTTACGGATACATTACCTCAGCACAGTGCACGAGGCAGCAGAGTCAAAACTTTTCCACTATCAAGTTTAGCTCAATCTGGAGAGCCATTAAAACCTGGATGCGTGAGCTCACGAGGCCATGGTCCCACACTGTGCTCCTGGAGTCAGTCAAAACTTATTTCCCCAAACTAGCCCTCACAGAAATAGCATGCAGCCTCGCTGTAGGAGGAAACCAACCTGTGTTGGTTTGCCTGAGGGTGCTGAATGTGGTTTGGCTGTTGCTGAGGTGATTGAAGTCCATTAAGCTACACTGAATGGCACGGCGAGGCTCGGTGCACGGGGCCAGCTAACTCGGAGAGGATCACAAGAGGAGTATTACAAAGAGTCACACTTGTTCGGCAACTCGGGGTCTAAACTGGAAGCAGGAGTGGAGGTGGGGGCAGCAGAGCGCAGCATGTGATTTTTGGTTGGTATCGCCTAAATTCAGGGCTTCCTGTTCGGTTATGACTCACAAGTGAGATATTTATTATCAAGGAAAACAAAGACCTGCAACTATTTCAGTGGGAAGTAGAAGTGTGGATATTCATCAAGTTCGTTTCAGTGTTACTTCTGGGTGGGACGTCTCATTTGCTGACTCCTGCTGTATTGTGGATGTATTTTCCATCTCATCTCAGCATCAACCACCATCCACAACGCACATCACTTTTGCTACGAAATCAGGATCAGTTGCATCAGACTGCTCTCCTATTGCAACAGAATAATCTTCTGTTTACGCCAAAGCTTCCATCTTATCTCCCAACAAGATAAGCACGGAGATTTTACACCAGTGCACATGAATATTTCTTGCACCACTTCTCCCCTTTCTCTCGCATCCGTCTGATGCACTGGACGGGGACATGAAGGATGATTAATGCACCCGGCTGCGCTGCACTTCAACACGAGCCCTGATAAAACTGAGATGGAGTGTGAGAGGTCAAGTTAGAGCCACTCCGCATCCCTCCTCTGAATTCCAACGGGCCTTCCCCCCCACCGTCTCGCTGCGAGGTCACCCAAGTCCGCCGTGATTGACACTTTTTGACAATCACTGCCTGCACAGCCATCAACAACCACACATCTCCCTAAAGGGTCTTTATGCTCCGGCACTTAGTCGGCTGCCAACAAGTGTGAGAACCATGTGGGGAATATGGGAACAGAAAGCGGACGAGCAGAGTGACCACACACAATATTTAGTGTGTTATGGATGAGAAGATTTTTAGTTAGAGCTGGAGATTAAATGCACAATATTTTCACCTCCTAGGCTATTGTGAGTGCCAAAGAGAAAGCTCAAAACGAGTACAAAACAAGGCTGCAAACACTTTCTGATGGGGTTAGATGTTGGATGAACTACAGAGATGGTGGCTTCGGATAAATCACAGTGATTACATGTTAACACTCAAACTTGAAAAACTCAACAAATGTTGTTATGGACACAGGTACATGTACTAATGAAGTATTACATGTGTAATGCCCTATTTTGCTGTACTTTTCAGCAACTATTTCAAGAAAAAACGCTACTTTTAAAACGACTTCGGGTGCTACAGCTAAAAGAAAAGTACCAAAACAGTCCAGAGGAACCTGGGGGGCCTCCAGGGGACTTTAGGTATCCAACTTCTGAACATCATAACACGTCTGAATTTAACTATTATATACAAAGATGGGACGGTTTGCAGTTTTGATGTCCTTATAAACAACATTAACTTCAATTCTGTTATATTCCTTGAAACCTTACATGCCTTGCCAAACATTTTAGTTACACAAAAACACAATACTCTTATAATATTCAGTGTATTCCTGATATTCACAGTGCCAGGAGACTTTCATCTTGACTTTGTTAAGTTAGAGAAACGTCCAGATCACATGAAAATACTTGATTATTTATGATCCTTAACCAACACGAGCTGCTGCTGCCTGTGTTTGGTTTGTGGTCTGTGGGCTGGAGGACAGAGAGGAGCGACCAACACGTTCAGAGGCCAAGAAGTTGGACACCCATGCATGGTAGCTAACAAAGTTAATAAATGAAGCATGAATAGGGGGGAAATACCACCGTCCGCTTAGCTTCACCTACAACTTAAAAACAACCAAAACTGTGTTTTAAAGTTAATCTAATGTCTTGAACAGGAATGGTGGTCGTTTGGTGCCCTGTTAACGGCATTTTCTGGTTTAAAAAACAAAAGCTCGAGTGGTTTTCCTTTGGTGCTGCTGGACGCCAGTTGGGCTAGTAAAGCTATGCTAACTGGGAGCTAACCCCGTAAACTCCGCACAAGTTGATCTAACCGCAACCCGCAGCGGTGCTTTTTGGCTTCCTAAAAACTCGATGGCCGTTAGGAGGTTGGTGTCAGCGTGTTTGGTGTCGTGGTTTCATGCGGGAACAGTCGGGAATTAGTCCAAAAAGACGCCCGTAAAAAGAGAGTTAACTCGTGCTGCTCGGCTAGCAACAGCGGTACAAAGTGCTGCAGCGCAGTCAGGCTGGAGGCTGGAGAGACTCCGCAGCAGCAGCAGCAGCAGCAGCAACAGGACGGTACTTTGTCCTCTCAAAAACAACTTGTGCTCTTACGTTTAACACCAAAACGTTAAATAAACTCAAGCGAAAGCGTGCGAGAAGCGTTAAAAAGTTTGAGTCGAGCCACACACAAACGCCAGGAGGAAAAAAAAAAGTTAACTTTTTTCTTTTCCACCTCCATTCCGGGGAGGAGAGCGGGACGGCGGGGTCTCTCGCATGCAGCCGAGGAGTGGAGGAGCACGGATTGGAGAAACAAAACAAAACAAAACAAAAAGAAGAAGGAGGAGAAGAAGAAGCGGCAACTCACCTGGTCGAAACAGCAGCGAAAGTAAAACCATCGTCAACGTTACACAGTCCCAAAGCTGCCGCTTAGCCGTGATTTGTGGTCCGCTTCTCCCCATACCAATCCATTCAGTTAGAATGGAGTTCCTCGACTGCTTCTCATCGACGCTGTGGCTGCGGGAAATCAGACAAAAATTCGTCTTCCTTCCCAAAGCGCTGTCATTCAAAGAGGGGGCCCCTGTCTTCAGGGCGGCTCTACGCGAGGGAGGGGTCTAAAGTGTAGATGGGGCCCCCAAGAGGTGATGGCTGGCCAATGAAACACTAATTATTCACTAACCACTTGATATTTACATGTAGTGGCAATTACTAGGGGGGGCAGTGGAAAAAAAAAGGAGCCTTCGACAACAGAGAGGGGGGGCGGTGTGAAATTATAATTGGCCTGATTATAATCGAAGAATGACAGGGTTTTGTGGTTATAATGGTGTTACAACTGCCTGTTATCTGCACGTATAAGACATATCCATGCTTAGGAATGGAAGTAAATTGATTATGATTAATGACTGAGCTGTGGAGAAGGGCTAGGATTAAAGAAGTGTGTACTTTCTTCCTACCCCTTTTCTGGCATTGTCGATGCTTGTGATGCTCCTGCTTGATGCATTGTCAATGGAATATACTTTGTGACATGTTTTTCATTTTATTATGTTTAGTTGTCGAACTAATTTCTAACCTAATTTCCCCCTCGGGGATTAATAAAGCTATCTATCTATCTATCTATCTATCTATCTATCTATCTATCTATCTATCTATCTATCTATCTATCTATCTATCTATCTATCTTAACTTTTTGTTTTGTTCTGTTTTGTTTTCACATGTCCGGAATACATTCGCATTCATTCATTCATTCATATCCAAATGCTTGCGACCATTCAGTGTGTCCAGAAGTGACAAATAATGCGACGTTTCTCCTGCAGACCAGTAGAAAATAGAAAATTAAAGGGGCACTTCGTAGTTTTGTAGTTTTCAATACTTACAATATTAATGAAGTAACAGCACAAACTCAGAAATATCAACCTTTTCCATCATCGAATAAACAAGCTGTTCTCAGAACACTGTTCGAAGCTAGAAGGGTGGCGGGGTCCGCCACATATAAACAAAGTGAAGCGGTATGAAATTGTGTTGTCCTTTAAGGTCCGTTTGTTTGTTCAGTTTATTCAGTCATGAAAACAAAGAGAGGTTGTTTATTGAGTTTGTGGCACGAAAATAAAAAAAAATCAGTCATTGAAGGTCTCTCTCTCTTCTCGTTAAAATTTCTTCCCCCAAAGCCACATAGTTCAGCTCTTTGCACTACAAAGCACCAGGAGCAACTGTCCCGTTTGAGTCCCCCTCCCCCCTCAGGACAAATGTTTGTGTGTTTTCAGCATTAAGCAGGAATCTCCCACCTGTTGTTTTCTCACTCTCCAGACTTAGCGCTTAAATGATAGAGTGTGATTGACAAATGTGTGTGCAGACTAACTTTCAGAGAATAGATCCCAGTTAGTTTGTCCAGTGGATATTTTAAAGGTGCACTTTGTAGTTTTGGGGAAGAAGTTTAAATCAGAACAAAGAGACCTTCATTGACTGATTCTTTTATTTTATTTTAAGCCTAAACAAACTTTGTAAAGAAACTCTCTTTGTTTTCATGACTGAATGAACTGAACAAACACACTGACCTTAAAGGACAACACAGTTTCATATTGATTTACTTAGTTCATATGTGGCGGACCCTGCCACCTCTCTAGCTTCAAACAGTGTTCGGTTATGCAGTTATGGAAAAGATCTGAGTTTGCATTATTACCTCATTAATATTGTAAATATTAAAATTCTGAGTTTTAATTTCTTCTCCACAACAACATAGTGCCCCTTTAAATATGGAGCCTGATAAGAGACGTATAGTAGTTAGGGTTGCGACAGTATGACATTTACACAGTAATACACAGTTATTATTATAGGTCTCAATGAAATAGGATGAAACAGAAGGTTTTTTTGGTTGAACTAACACAATATGTGGTGTCCTGACAGACATTAAAGTTGATATACATTTAAGAAAAATATTTTTGATACAGTAGAATTTGATAATCGGCGATTTTCATACCATGGTATATCTTGAGAACAGTGTATCGCTGCAACCCTAACAGTAGCTACCTACAGTACAACCGGGAATTTTCTCCCTCACACTCTAACTAAGTCAATAAATGTTTTCCCCAGACATTCTTTTGTTTCAAAGTGGGTTTTTACCTGCCAGAAAACATTGTGCATTGTCTGTTTTTGTCACTTCAGAGAAAAAATACTCTGACTCTGATTATTTTCTCTCAGCAAAATCTCAGCGCGCCATTTGATTTTTCCATTACATTTTCAGTTAGCAACTTGTGTGTTACTCTTTTCCTTTTGTGGGCCAACTTTCCATCTCTCTCGCTCCTTCAGCGACACTCCGTCTTTCATTTGCACAGCTGCTGTGAGGGCCGGACCATCTGCAGGCCACATAGACTCACCGTGCAGCCTTCGTCGGCCGAAGGCACACGCTGTGGTTTCGGTGCCATGCAACGAAAGAATTTTAATGCACCGGCCAATTACCGAATAAAATATCGGTGTTCAGAAAAAAATCAACGGTTTAAGTTTGCGTAACTCCATTCCTGCGCTTCGATTAAAAGTTAAGGCTTTTTTGTTTTTCGGTGCAGCTGGGGTGTTTGGCTTGTAGCTGTGAGTCTCCCTCTGCGCCTCCCTCCTCCTGACTTTATGAGAGAGAAGTGAACCCAGACAGTTATTGGATCACTGGTTTTTCTATACACATGCAGGCTCCTCCGGCCACACAATTGTGTGATTCAGGTGGCCTGTCAGTCTTGTGAAAGGTCTTCACAAGGCCCATGTTGATGTGGGGCTGATATATATAGTGGAGGGGGAAACGAAGACAGCTCAACCCAAGTGGAACGTTTGGATTGTTCTGAGCTGCCAGAAGGGCCTCTGTCACACTGGGTCCAGTGTGCCAAGTTTATCCCCCGAGAGGGTTTCTACCTTACTCTGTTTGTTCAGCTAATTTTGGAGGCTTGCTTGGTTGATCTGCCTTATGGCCGTGCTTTATGGTCACATTTTAAATCCCCCCTCGAAACGAGTTACACTTCGTATTCCCCGTGACAGCTCGGACAGGGCGCAGTGACGCAGCGCAGGAGGGAGACCTGTCGATGGCTTGGATGCTGTGCTTCAAATTAAAGGCGGCTCCTGTGGGACACGTCTCACCTGTTACGCTGCTTGTCTTCTGGAGGAAGTGATGACATTTCCTGCAGAAGAAAAACACCTTGTTTACTTCAATTTATAACAGATGAAGATGAGGAAATGCTCAGTTTTGTGTTAAAGTGTTAAAGACGCGATAGAAAGGCGACACAAAATCAAAGCAGCCGTTTCCCCCCTCGATGAGCTGCCGTCCACTAAATGAGCTGAGGTTCCACACTGCGGGACTGATGACCACTGAAGCACACAGTTAATTGATCCAGGTGGACGGTAAGGATGAATTCAGCACATGAAAGAAACCCAGGGACTGCCTGTCAGGCTTGATGGGCGGAGAAAGGCTCCTTTCTTCCCACGTTTCCTTGCGAGCGTATTGCATTGCATGACCCAGCAATATGTATATGCTCCCAGCTCTAAAACAAGAGAGCGGGCGCTGTGTGTGTATGGGGGTGTATATCAGGTACAAACAAGGCCGGTGTATTTCTCCTGCTGACAGTGGGTCACTTGTTCTGGCACGACAGGGAAAATAGTCTGAAGAGGCGGTTCCAGCGGACTGCAGAAAGAAAATGTTGAGAATATCTGACACGTACGAGAAACAGAGGAGCGTAAAGTAGTTTAGCAGCCGTATAAAAAAACCCAAAGACGACCGAAAATGTGGAGAGCGAGGCGAACGAGAGTGAGCGAGAAAGAATGGGAGAAAAGGGGGGAAGGGAGCAGGAATAAGGGGGAGAAAAAGAGGGAGTGAGGGATTGGGTTTCCTCTGACTGTGTGTCTGGGCAGCTCCACATGTTTCTCATTAAGGTCCTCACACTGTGGGACCAGCTCCACACCAGGATGCTTGTTTTTGTTATTAGGCCCAACGTGCTGTGGTCTGGTGGAAGCCCGAAAACATGGCCTGTCCGGGACCATCTCCACGGCTCGCTGTCCTCAAGAAATAACCACAGTGACCTCACGTATGCGCACGACAACGTGGTCAGCTTACAGCACTCTGAATACTTGTTCAGAACGCAGTTAAAAACTGGAAAGTGTATATTAAAACCCAATCAGATGCAAACAATGTGATAGGTCTGTAGCGCACATTTCCTGCGCCATCTGTTCCCTGTGCCTATGAGCAGCGTCTGTAAACCTCCAACAATTTATTTATTTATTTACTTTTTTTCTTTTCCAGAAACGCAGTGTTTACAAAATAATCAAAAGTACAGTTGCAGGAAATTGTTGATGTGTCACGCTTCCGATTTTTGTTCAATTTCATGCCCATCTAGATTAGCCGACCGAGACATATATCATGTTTCTTCTGGAGGCCGATAGCATCAGAGATTGGAATCAGAAAGGAGCACGCGCCCTCCGTATCCTCCGCTAGCACCACACGGTTGCAATAGAAGAGACGCACTTATTGAATTTTAAACAGGAACCGGAGCAAATTGACTGTTTTTTTTTCCTCCTGAGGGCCTCTGTCTGAGATGAAGTGGCCTGTAGCGCAGCTGAGAGTGAGGGAGCGAGCTGGAGGGAGAGAGAGAGAGATGCAGAAAGCGAGTGTGTCTGGTTCAGGCCTCTCGCTGTGAGGGGGGATCTGTTATCTCAGCGCAGATAAGGGAAACTGTGGTGTGAGTGTATACGGGGCAGCGCTGATAGCATCTCCTCTCAAGGATCCCACTTACGGCGACCTGATTGATAGCTGACAGCACACACGGGGGGGGGGGCTTCTGGAGTGTTTTTGTAGGTACCCCTCAACAGGTATCCATGCAGGCATCTGTTTGCCGCGCTCCTCTGAGTCAACAGGAATTGTCGCACATGCGTGTCACGTGTAGAGCGGCAGGGTGTGTGGAAACAAACGCAGGGTAGATTTTTGCTAACTGATTTCAAAATAAAATAAATTCTGTCTTTCTAACTTTTTTCTCTTTGTCGCTTTTTTTCTCCACATTGAACCAAGCTCCTCTCCTCTTCCTCACAGAGCAAATGTTGACACAGCGTCAAGCCCCGTGCTCATGAATAGACGGTCAACTGACAGGTAACCCTAGCTCCAGGGTCGCGGGGTCATCCCGGCCTGATGAGGGATGATGGGTAAAATAAATGGAGAGCAGCACACAGAGGGACCTCTGATGTCCTCGGCCCAAAGGGAGAGAGTTCAGGGCCATTTGACCTCCGACCTAAACCCTGCCCGTGTGTTTGTGTGTGTGTTTTTTTGTGGGTTAAACCTCTCCCCGATCTGGAACGCTCAAACATTTTTCTTTTCTTTTACTCTTTTTGGGCCGAGAATTTTTAAAACAAATAAATCAAGTAGCAGAAAACAGCTGAACGTACGGCTTCACTGAGCGGCAGGTGAAGCCGATTCCAGCGCATAGCTTTGTTCGAACATGCCTCGTCTTTTCTCTTCTCGTGACGGCGCTCCACCGCTTCTAGTCATTCCAGCCGTGATGCACGACGGAAACAGGCAACAAATTGTTTTGTGATGACCTGTGGCAGCTCTCTTTGCTGAAGTTTTAGTAACACCTCTGCGCCCACAAGATCAAGCATTAACACCCAATATTTTCATCTCATCTATCATTTTTCAACTTTCAGTTATTGTTCTAAATTCTCATATCACTTTGCCCACAGAAAAAATGACTGCTAACCAAACGCTACATGTAAAATTCAAAGTGGGATGTTTCATTGGGTTTGATAGTGCTCACAAGAAGATCTATGACCATCTGGAGTTATCACCAAGAATTGGAGTGCTCCACGAGTTTCTCTCTTTTTTCTTTTTACTGATGCTTTCACAGATAAATACATTCCAAGCAATGGTGGTTAATATATCAGGAAAACCTTTTTTTCTGTCTTCTTCATTTCAATAGATCTCAACAGATCTTTACAGCATACAGCTCAAAACTGTAGCCCGACATGTGGCATCTTAAAAAGCGGGGTTTAGCGTTTTTGCCCTTTACACCTGACGGCCCGACCCGTAATCTGCAGATGCATTCGTGATAACGCTCGTCCTTCAGTTAGTCTGTAACAGCTGGTATTGTTTTCTGCCCCGGCCCACCCAGACAACGACCCTGAACCAGGAATAGACGGTTAGACAATAGCTCATGGGTGTATAAATTTAGCCATTCTGATCTACCAGATTTTTAGCCAAGAAGGCATTCGGAGAATGTTCCCTCCTGCCTGAGTTGGTTCAAGGCAGTGAAACACGGAGGAACAATGTGAGGGTGTACACTTCAACCAACAAGTATGATTGACTCACCGCTCCACCGAGTCCACGCGAAGTGCCGGGAAATTGATATGTCTGCTTTTTCCCCACTCTTTGCTTTTTTTCAGCAGATGTTTCTCACATTGACTTTAAAGAAGAGGCCGATCCTTCTATGGTTAGACGGTGCCATGCATTTAAAACAACCCATCACCTGCTTTGTTTGTGTTTATGAGCCGCTGTATCTGACTGTCAACTTTGTTAGTGAATCATGCTTCTTGTTGGTCGGATCATTGGCAAAACGACATTCAAAACCAGCCCAGCAGTGCCTCTAGTAGCATTATTTTCTTTTAATCTCTGAGAAATCTTAATAAGCATCTTCAGGCATGTGTGGATCTGAGGGTGTTAGGAGTAATGCCAGAGAGGAGGAGAAAAAAAAAAGAAACTTACCTTGGATCAGTGTGTTTGTGGTATGTTGTGAATTGGAGCACTGCTCTAACAGGACTTTGAATTGGCGGACGCAGTTAACCCTCGTTCCCCCTGCGACTTCAGCCGGCCAACTAAGAACTGTAGGGCAGCTACAGGGACAGATAGCCATTGGAATCGAGGCACATGACAACAGCTGTCTGTTTCAAGAATCGGCACTTTGATTAGAGCGGGATGGTAGTGAGCGATGTGGCCTAATTCCCACATATCTGGGTAGGGCACTTCTGTGGAGAGAAAAAAGCACTGAATGGAAAAAAGACTGCGGCGCAATCACACGCGCGCACATTCAGAAACACTCGCAAACACACCCACACTTATACTACACTTATGCTCGTTGATATTCATAGGCTAGAAAACCATGTGTCACACTTGGAAAGCCTCCCAATTCTCCAGAAGTCCATCAAACGCACAGACAGAGGGATACGAGCGCGGCCGACCATTGGCCCCAGTGTAAGCTGAGCATGTGTGCAACGTGAATGACACCTCTGTCACCCGGCCCCACCCGACGCTATCCGCCTCTCTCCTTTTTCGCAGCCGTTCTTTATGTGTTTTGGGGCTTTATTTTTGCTGCTCGAACACCCGAGACGCCGCTGTTTATGCTTGGTAACAGTCACCAAAACACACAAGCGGGGCCCAACAGCTTCACCTACATCCAGCTCTTTCATGTGGCATCACTGTTAAGGAACGATATGAGCAGAATTCGCAAGAAAACAAGAGGGATCATGCCCCGTAATGTGTGTTTGGTTATCAGTTGGCTGCTGCAAACAGGCCGAGCAGACGTGAATGTGATTAACCTTGCCAGACTGACTCAGCGTGCTCGCTCCGGGATATAAGCATGCGTTCCCGGTGATTTATAGATGTGGAGTAGTCAGCCACAAGGCCTCGGGGCTGAGGGAGAGGGAGAGAGCAAAACAACAGTGCTTAATTCAAGTCTGACAAATATTCTGCAGGAAATCCATACAGACTGCTCCGTCAAATCTTTCAGGCCCCCTGGTTCTTCCACAGTTGTAAATTGCAACTTGTAAACTCAAATATTCCACATTAACAAAGCTGAAGGAAGAAGGAAAAAAAAAAAAAAAAAAGGAAACATTGTTTGCTTTAGTTTACTTTACGCAGGAACACACCAGACTGTTTCTGTCTTGCCCAGACAGCATAGAGAATGCATCTTTGCGAGCTCCCTGGGAAATGCGCCCCGGAGCAGATGTGAACTCCCAATAAAAGCGATTCTTAATCCCGCATGCATTTTTCAAACTTGTGAAATTGCAAAATACCTCGTAGGCTGCGCATGATTCATCCGGCATTGTTCTTTCCCCTGCCTGCCAGAGTTTGTTCGCTCCATTCTTTCTGGGCGAGCAGCTGTTCGCGCAGACAGCTGCATCGGCCATTCGTCGCAGCCGAGAGGCAATTAAAAAATCAAGCCAATGTTGTGTTTCAGTTGATCCATTTCTATTTCTACATGTAATCCCCTCTCTCATGCCTCCCCACACACACACGCACACGCACCAGTTTTCTCTCAGGCACACACACACACACACACACGCCCAGCCCCATCAGGAGAGTGATGGTGGGATGGTATGGAGATTCGCTTTCTTTTTTTTTTCCTCTAAAGACAAAAGCCCCAAATTGCAGTGACATGGCACCGTTGGATTTGAGGCATTATTGAGGCCAGAGCTGAGAGGAGCCATGTAATCTCCAGGACTTACTGGTCCACAGATTTTTTCCATATCTTCTTCGGCGTAGGTATGCGGCCACACAAAGTCTGACTGGCGTCACGGTGGCATTCAGCGGAGAGTTAAATTGAGCTGAGGCCGTGCCTTGTGCCACAAGCACTGACGCATTCTCGCAGGGGCCGTGCGCACGCCAACACGCACACACTCGCGCAAGAGCTCGCATGCCCAGTTGTGCGGACGCGAACACGCACACACTCCGTCCAATGCCTCCAGTTGTTCTCGTCCTCTCACGGCACGCAGCAGGTGTGAGGCGGAGTGTGATGGAGCTGGGCTGGGTGGGGGTGACCTGCAGTCTTAAGAACAGCTTTCCTATTGTTTCTAATGTGTGTGTGTGTGTGTGTGTGTGTGCTCTCTTGGAATTGAGTTTGGAACATTTAATGGGATTAAGCCATTGGCCATGCACTTCAGCTCATTTATGAAACATGATACAATCAGCTTTTGGGAAAGATTCGTATTATTGTTGTGGTTTATCATTTCAACATTTGGGGCATTTTCGACAAGAGCAAACAGAGTCATGCCCGTCCACACCATGGGCGTTAATCCAAGGGGGCGGGGGCAAGATTCCCCCGTCCTGGGAAAAATAGGATTTGTTACCCCCGATGTATCGCCGAAAACTTTCATAATCCTTAACAATCTTTATATTTACTGCATGAAATTACAGGTCACTCTTTATGTTAGATGGCAGGTGGCTAACGCTTGTTAGCTCGCCACAGTAGCATCAACCTGAGTTTGCAAGCTGTCTGAATTCGAGTCATTGAGAGAAACTGGCAGGGTCACAGAGTTACGGCAAACTCTTCTGGTGCCCCCCCCCCCCGACCGCTTTCTTGAGGATTTCTCTCGGGCAGATTCCATGTGATTCCCGCCAAAGGTGACATCAGATTTTTCGCCGCAGATCCTCACACACAGCGTGCTCATCGCCCAGCGTGGTGCCAAAGTGGCTCGAGCATCAAAGCTCTCCGTCAGCCGCTGTCGAAAAGGGAGAGCGATGGCCTCGGGTGAAAGGACAAGCTCTTTCAGAAGACGCAACAAATCAAATGCATCCTCAAGCTGCCACGCTGTACCGTAGGTGAGCGATGAGAGGACGCTCGCTGGTTTGGAAGTCAAGCTGGGACGCCGCGGGATCACCTGCATGTCAGAAAATTGGAGAAACAAGCTCACTGTCTGTAGCAGCCACATTGGGGGATCAGCCATTGCTCTGCTTTAAAGTCTAAAATTAAGACTAATCCATCCCGAAGAAAGAAGATATTCTGTATAATGTGGAAATGATAGAATATATTTCCAATACCTTCCGAGCTTCACTGAGAAAATAGACGTTTTTATTTTCCAAAATTGGCTGAATCAAGTGCTGAACAAGCAGTTATTTTCTTACTCTCCAGACGAGTAAACATCCGCGGCGTTGCCAGCTCTTATGGCTGCAACTCATTCTGGGTTCTGGAAGCAGAACGAGGTCGGATTTTATTTTCCACAACTTAGTGTGAAATGTGCCAAGACCCTCATCCATCCACGGTTTAAAATTTATTTTGGTTTGCAGGCTAGAAAAGCCAAAAACCTCTCTTTTTTGTATAGCGGCAGCGTAAACTAATGATGTTCCACTAAAGTACCCTTCAATAAGTGATTTACGGCCTTACGTTCTCTCCACCTTCGACAAAGTGAAATGTTTTCGTAACATAAACTTAGCTCTCCTGTCGCTTTATCCTTCGCTCCCGCTGCCTCTCTGTGCATTATTCCTGGCAGATGCCGCCACTTTGTCAGCACGGCACGTAATTGTCCCTAACCAAAGAGATGATCCACATGATTTATTTGTAATTGCTGGTGCACAGACAGTCCATTATACACACTGCATGTCAGGCGCTAACCAGCTGTGGACTCTGTGAACTGTTCCCGCACGTACTGAATATTTTTTAAGAAGCACCTCGACTCTGAGAGGAAGTATGGATCATATGCGATGGTGATTTCTGACTTCCTCTGGAGAGACTTGTCTAATGATTGCTGGGGATGAAGGGGCCATCATCTTTCCTGCTCCCCCCCCCCCATCCCCGCCTCGCCCGAGTACTTCCTGTCTGCCACATGTGTGCTGCAGCATCCAGACGTCCGTTTTTTTTCTTTTCTTCTTTCTCAGTCCAGGAAGAGTGCGAGAGCTGCCAATCACAGCGCTACAGGTAAACTTATTCGGAGTACATAGAAATGCTCGGAACGTATCTTCTGTGCTGCAATGACATTTATTACTTTATTACCTCTCTTATTACTCCTCTCGGACCTGCCTCTCCTCCTCCTCCTCCTCCTCTTCTTCCTCCTGCTCCAGACAGGAGCATTACAGAGTAATAGCAGTCAGCTAGGAGCGCTTTCGTAATTGCCCGGGCTCATGTGCTGTGGAAAAGCCAGGGCAGGGGCCAGCGGCATCAAAGCCTGACTGATCATTCCTCAGCCTCCCTCCACTGAAAGAGGGGGGACAGAGGAAAAGGAGGGGGAAGAAACACAAATACAGATGGACAAACAAACCAGGGGAAGTCAAAACTGAAGCAGATGTGGCGATAGCGTTAGATGGACAGATAGACGGGACGGCCGGGGAGCACAAGAACCTCTGGAGTCACCTCTCCTCCTCCTCCTCCTCCTCCGCTCCAACACCTGTTGATATTTAACAAACAATGGGGGTGGCAGCAGCAGTAGGGATGAAAAAAAAAATGAAAAAAATCAAGAAAAACAAAAAAAAGTGATGTCGAGGTGACATCATGGATTATTAAGGTGGGGGTGGGTCTAATAAGGGCCTGGTTTGGCCTGGTCGGTAAAGAGAGCAGGAAACTGAGGCAGAAGCAATTTGAGAAGCCGAGGCCTCGGCCTGCAGCTGTGCACTCAGTTTTTCTCTCCCAGCTCCACAGCTGCACGATTGACAATACTGCGAGTATTTACCCATGACCTCTCCTCTACTTCACTGTCCAATGCGCGTTTATTCGATACATATGTTATAATACACTCTGTAACCCAGTTTCCCATGAGCTCAAGCTTATTCTTAGAGTTGAGAGGAGAAAAAAAAAAAACCCTGAAAAAATATCTTTGTTGCTGCATGGTGCAAAACTTGACCCAAAAACACGTCAAAATATCGTCTGAAGGCCTTCAAAAGTGACGCCCGGCGTCTTTTTTTCCAGAGCGGCTCGAGTCAGTGGAGGAGCTTACCTCTTATTCATGTCATGTGTTTTTCCATGGAGACATTCTAACATGAGCGGCGCTTACATGGAAAACACACAGTCATCGCGGCAGATGTTGTCCAGAGCGCGCAGATTAGCAAAGGCTACAGTAAAACAATGAGGTGAGGATTTATACGACGCTGTCGGGTGATGCTGCTGCACCACACACTGTGATCAGAGTCACATACCGATGAAATGATCTCTGCAGACTGTGATGCTCCCACTTTTGAACTACTACTCATGTCTGTGTGTGTGTGTGTGTGTGTGTGTGTGGAGGCGCGTGCGCGATGCGTTGGGCCGAACACAAAGAAATTTATCTCTGGGATCTTTTTATTGGCTTGTGTTTAAAGTTGCCAGATTGTGAGCAGCCTTTCCCCTCTTTGAAAATATGTGCTGCTCGCAGTGTCACAGCGCTGCATTCATCTTTGCAGACGCCTCAATTACAACCCACTGATACACTTAAAGTCGGAGAGGAGCTCAGGAATGCTCCGGTGGGACAACTGCCAAGCATCACTACAAACACCATCAGCTCCTAGCACCCCACAGAGAGAGAGAGAGAGAGAGAGAGAGAGAGAGAGGAGAGAGGAAAGGGGGATGAACCTCGGTATGTTTGCAGACCAAACCAGGAGTTGCGGAGGAGGAGGAGGGGATAATATGTGGCACCACTCTGAGAGCTGAGCCCTCCGCCACGGCGCTTTTGTTGCCAGATCACAACCAGATGTGCCAAGTGTGTCCAAACAGGAATGACTGTGTGAAGGCAATTTTCAGCAATTTGTCAGATTTTAGAGTCGGCCCCCTTCCCCAACCCGGCACCCCCCTCCCCTTCCTCCATCTGCCCCATGCCCCCTGAAAGACAAATACAAACGTCGGAGGAGCACAACAATCATTTTCAAACAGGCTGCCATGAGCGCTCGCTCTGCTCGTCGCCTCCAGCGCAGCCATGTGATGAAAGATATACAGAACAACGGCAGAACGCAAGAGGGGCAAGACAAGGCCTGTAGTATTGACAAATAACCGCCCACCTAAGTTTCATGCATCAGCATTACCGAGTCTACCGATCCAAATGTGCAATTTATTTGCTCTTTGCTTGTAGAGTCAGAATCCCTGACAGCGCTCGCACACCCTGAATCCATCATCTTAACTCACTGTGGACAACGCAACCCAAACAAAGAGAGAGATAAACAGAGAAAAGGTGGTTAATCTTTCTCCTGGCACCTCATAAATTATGCCCTCACTCTCAAGGTTATGCAATCAGTGGAGGCCAACTTTTCTCACCGCCCGCTCGACTTCTTCTTACCTTCGTCTGCAAGCCTGTTATTAGGAAATATAAAAGCAATTAAAGAGGAAGATATTACTGCATGTGTTATGTGTATAAAAAAGTTAGATATAAAGCCTGTCGCTCTGCTAGGAGCCTCATAGAAAACTTGTACATTGCCTCACATGATGTCACTTGACATGGGGCTTAAGAATGGAATCTAACAAATTACATTTACTCAAGTACTTAAGTACATATTTGAAGTACTTTTTTACAACTTTATACTTCCGCTTTAATATATCTCAGAGTCAAATACTGAACTTTTTACTCCACTACATTTGTCTGACAGCTTTAGTTACTGGTTACTGTTCAGATAACATCTTTCATACCCTTCCTTTTCTGTGAAAACCTTGTATCTCCAGATGTGTTTGAATGTTAGCTTCTTATGCCAAATAAACTACCTAATACCCCTCTCGAAGCTCTTCTGAGCTCATGAAAGGTTCACTTTTTAGAGATAGATTGTTCCTACCGGACGGCGTTGCAACAAACACATGAGGATCTTACAGAATTGAAATGCGTCGCTGTAGATTCAACGACCCAACAGTCTAAAAAGATGCTAAAATCAGCTCAAACTTAGCCATTTAAAGGCTGTAAGTGATTTTTTGGTTTTATTAAAAAGTGTTTAATAACTCTATATTCCAACAGTAAAAGATATAATCATCCAGGCAGTAAAAGAGAAAAGACGTTTTCTGGTGGTGACGTAGAGAGGAGGGAGGGGGATTGCTGACTGCAAAATGGACAGGAAGTTAGCTAAAACAAAGATAATGCTTACAGCAGCTTTAAAGTAGAAAAATGCAGCATAACGCAGCAGTAATATTAATCCAAACACATCATAGTAAATAGTAAAACATCCTTAATCAAAAAGTGAAAGGAAAATCTGGAAGAGGCAGAAAGAAGTTCACCCCCCATGTAAGCTTTAGGCTAGCCGCTTACTAGCATGACACACCTGAACCTCTAACTGAACTGTTTGCAGTTCTGTTGCATTGTGGGTAATATAGGCGCCAGATTTTGCAAAGGAAGAAGAATGCGTGGGTTTATAAAGACTATAGCCTCTCTCAGGTTCTGCCGAATCGACTTTTGATAATGAGGAGATAAAAAAGGAAAACTGTTAAGTGAGCGCAGTGCTAAATCGGTGCAGTACGCTTTTAAGTTGACTATTAATACTCACATTTTGCTCGACACTGGGAAAGAAAGCCTGCTCTGTTGCCTTTACCTTATTTAGGCCTCTTTCATGGGAAAATCGAGGGCAGTGTCTCGTCTTTATGGCAGCCATGAAATGTGTCAGCTCAAGGGATTGGAGAACGAGGGATACAGCGATGCACCGCCACCGTATCGGAAAAAAAACAGCACAAACAACACAGTCCCCGACCCTCACCTGGGAAGAGGATCATGTGAACCCAGCCGGGCCCCTCATGACATCATCAGAATAATTTAAAGAAAATGGCTTTGGTGCCCTCGCATGCAATTGCATGTAAGCAGGCAATTCGCTGACAGAGCTGAAGAATTATACGCTGATGAGACTCACAGCGGCATTTTTTGGCTGCGGGTGGTGATCACGAAGGCCTCGCTGCAAACAACCAAGCATACCAGCAGCGTCAGACGAGAGCTGATTCGGTTTAGGGTGCTGTGAGAGGACATATGACACTCTTGGATGCTAATAAGTAAACATGTGGAGGTGGTTGGAAGCTCCTGTACAGCTGCATCTTTGTTGTTGTGTCATATGGGAATTCCTGGTTGTTTTGTCACCGTGTTAAGGTTTTTAGCTGCATGTATTTGTTTTTAAAGAATCCCACCCACTGAGACCTAACTGTCCCCTTTCCTTGAGTCAGACTTTTGGAATACGTCTGATTCCTGGGACCAATGAAAGGGACAATTGTGGGAAAGGTTTGCATAACATTGCTGTCAGTCATGTGTCTTGTTTCTCCGTAAGAGAGCTCAAATTCACCACTAATGCCTGTTTTAATTTGTTGCCTCGTTGCTCTGGAATCTGGGATAAATTGCTGGCGTTGTTCGTCTGGGTAGTCTCGCTAGGAAAGTTTACTAGATTTATTAGAGTTTGTTGTTGTGGCTTGCATAACAGAGTGAGTTTTGCTTATGCTTAAGGAAAAAGGAATGTTGGACGACTCAGCCGCTCTATATTTCAACACGGCGCACTCTATATTCCGCACTAACCGATGGGAAATGTATCTCCATATAATTAAATCCTTGCTGAAATTTATTGTTCTGACATCACGCCAATGAAAAGCGAGTAAAATTCACTATGTGTGGGCTCGACTTTTGATCAAAACTGAAATTGCCAGATAGAGAGACACGTCGGGTGTTGCGGTTGCAGACTGTCATAACGCAGAAAATCGAGTCGATTCCAGCCAGTAAAAGTGTAAAGTCGTGGGTTTTCCCTCCTCGGGGTGTGTGTCTAGCATTACAGCTGAAAGATGGACAGCAGCATTGCAGTTTGCTTAAAGGAATCTGTGTGGGTGTGAGAATGGCTGCACATGAGCATGCTGTACACTTTTTTTGTAACAGAAAGAGGTACTTTTTTCCTCTTTACGTTTTCATGTTCGAGTGTGTGCGTGGTTGTGGCTGATCCCGACTTATGTGTGGCGCTCGCATATGTTTGCGTGTTTATACCGCTGTGTCATGAGGGAATCGTTCGTTTTTTTTTCTCTTTGGTTTTGAGCGACAGACAAACTTTGCGCCGCCATGCGTGCACACCAGATGCGGGTAGAAAATCTGAAACAACAGCCTGGTGTAAGCGTGTGTGCTCAGTATGCATCATTTGGCTCAGCAGTGGATTACATTTGTGGAGGATATCTGCGTGTGTCTGGGTGTGTCTGTCAGTATGTGCGGATGACTGGTTCCTTATATCATGGGCCCTTCACAGTATGTGTGTGTGCATGCTGTACCATGCATTTGCATACCTGTGGTTCTATCTATGAGACTTCCTTTGACACAATTATGTTGGCATGCACTATACGCACTTATGTACTGTTTGATGACATGTGTGTGTGAAGGAGTGTGTTCAGAGAATGTGCATTAGAGCAGGCTGTGTGTGTTTGAGTATACAGGCACACAGCAGCTGCTGGACGCCACCTGTGGCCGAGCCCTCCCTCCCTCAGGCCTGTTGTGGCTCCAAATAGTCCCTCTGGGCTCGCAGGGATTCGGGCGCTGGATGTCAGAGGAGGCCAGGCACAGGCTGGATGACTTGCTTAACATTACTGACCTTTATAATTACAGACCTATCTCAAATTTCTCCTTTCTACGTTAACTTCTTCTTGGTTTTTACACCAACTACATGATCCTCTGAACTGCAATAATAACACAAATTTGACTCAGATTTGACACAATGCTCAACTTGTTTCGCTCATACATCAGAAGGGAAATGGTATGGTACGGGGGAATTTGTATCTAACTTGTTTAGGTAGAATATGGTGTTCCTCAAGGAAGCGTTCTCGGACCATTTCTCTTTTTCTTTATACAACAAAAGTTCTTATCACAATGTAAAATATCCCTAGCTGTGTTTACATGCACAATATTTGTATTTATTTGTATCTGTTTAAGATCATTTTGATTAATGATAGCAACTTGATGAACATGAACATTAAAAAAGTAATCAGATAAGATGTGTGTTTATAGGCCTGAGAGATTTAATCACAATGTAACGTTTCGACATGCACAAAGTGGTTCTACCCTCTGTGAAGCACCTAGATCAACCGCATCACTATTATTCTGTTTTATTCACTGTTTGATTGTATTATGATAAAAAAAATATTGTTTAAATTGTATTATTATTTGTCTTTTTGTTGCTGGTTTTAACCTATTGTTGTTGTTAAATGTGTGTCCTGTTTTGTTTAAGCACTTTGGGATGCATCTTGACACGAAAGATGCAATACGAATAAAGTTCTTTTTCTACTTCTTCTTCTTGTTATTATTATCCTGGTCTTATTCCTGGAAATGTATGTCAAATTTTCCTAAAACACCTATCACAGTCTAGCCCAGAGTAAATTCAATGCTGTAGTTTGGAGCAAAGGCATGGTTCTGGGCTCTTTTGAAAGTTGAATTGTTTTCCCCCTAAGATGTCAGAGGCTCTGTAAGTGCTTCTGCCATTAATCTGCTGGAGTTTGAACACACTGAATTATTTATTCATTTTTCTTGCCTGCAGATCAGGAAATATGCAGGCGCCTGGCAAAAAAACAAAAACAAAAAAAAACTGAACAATTTTGTGATCACAAAATACCCCTGCTTGGGTGTAACAGTAGTAGTACAGTACAGTACAGTTCTTTATTTCTATAACTTTGTGGCTATAAAATAGTCTATTACAGATCAAAACGCATTCAGTTACTAAGCTTGCATAATTTCCAAGTTTAAGGCTTTAAAAAGTGACATAAACTATATAAACCCGGGTTTGAAATCTCATTAGCTACATTATGCATCAGTAATCTGGAGGCTGGCATGTAACTGATGCAGGGTCGAGGAGAACGAAGAGAGAGTGGGTCACTTGTCTACACGATTGCTCATTGGCTTTTGTAGGCTATAGGGCGGGCTTAGAAGCTCCTATCTGCCCAAGTGAGCCTGCGAACAGGCTGATGGTTTGGAAGAGGATTTATTATTATTATCATTCTTCTTCTCACAATTATTATTATTATTATTATTATTATTATTATTATTATTATTATTATTATTATTATTATACAGTGTTCCTTATTGCACTCTAGTACAAAAGAAATCCACTTCAGTTAATCAGAGTACAGTTTATTCCTTTTTTTCTCTCTCTTCCCTTCCCTCCTCTCTTTCCCCTCCTCTCTTTCCCTCTCTTTTTTGCTAGTCCTGCAGGTTTGTTTCTTCTGTGGCTGGCTGGCTGACAGATGTCCATCAGCTCAATCGTTTACCCCCACCCCATCACAGCTCCAGACTCTACAGAGCTACAAACCGCTCCAAGAAAGCCCCATAAATGGACACAGAGTTTCGGGCTGTCAAGATGTTTATGACGTTTAAAAAGACACGCATTTGTTACCGTAATTGTAATCATCCGAACAATACCGTAATCATTCTATCAGCAGTCAGAAAACTGTTCATTGTCGCAGTTTGTTTCACATGATTTTCTAATTACGCTCTCCTCGTTGAATTCTATTTAGATCTCTAAACTTTGACAATGAGTAGTCCAAAGGCTCGATTTTCATTCATTATCTCTCTAACTCAATTTCCGGCGGAGCAGATAGTTACAGCTCATAACTTTTTAGGTATGATTACTAATAACCTGTAATTAGTTTAATTAGAGGAAGAAAGAGAGAAGAGAAGAGAAGAGAAGAGAAGAGAAGAGAAGAGAAGAGAAGAGAAGAGAAGAGAAGAGAAGAGAAGAGAGGGAGGAATGTGATAAATGAATTAAATCCTCCAGCTGCATGCTGGAATGTTAAACTGAATTACAAACATTTGCCTCTCCAATAGAACAATCTTGTTTGTCTGCCTTATCTTTGCCTTCTGCCACAAAAGCTTGTACTGTCTCCATTTGGTAAACAGATAAGAATTGTTTTTCGAGCAGTAAGGCACAGAGCATTGTGATAAATAGATGTTAAATACCCCCGCAATTTGACTTGCGGTTGTAAGTCATCCATTAGCGAGTTCAACAAAATAAAATAACGATCGTCTTTGTGACTCAGCGCATTGGGTTTTTAATCCACTTGTATTATGACATCTCACATTTTAGATCGACGTTTGTCATTTTTCCGATGCTGAAGTGGCAGACAGGTTTGAGAGTGTATGTGTTAGTAATTTGGAAAACTTAGTTGTGGGGGTTACCGGTGTCGTATCCCACAATGCACCGCTGAATTCCTTTAACATGTGGTGAGTCAGGAAAGGGGTGGTTGACCTATGCCTTCCCACGAGCCCCTTGGGAACAGCTTTGCTCGGTTGCTCAAGAAATCTAGGATCACTGCACAAACTGCTGCGCCGGTTGTGACTGGAATTGTAATCACCCTATTCTCCTTCTTCCCCTCCAAATTGAACTCTCACTGTTCCTCCTTATTTTTCTCTTTTTACCCTCTTTCAGCACCATGTGATTTCTTATTTGGGCTACGTTTTTTTTCTCCCCCTTCTTGTGTCTGTTTTAGTCCTTCTTAGTATTCGGCACAACGGCAACTCCAACACGTGCAATCCATTACGCTAGAAGAGGGAGAAAGTACAGGAAGCTGAAGGTGAAACGTGTTGCTCTACTTTCCTTTGTTTCCTGTATGAACACATTTCTCCTGTCCGTGCCTTAACAAAGTGTAATACCATTGCCATATTGTTCAGTGGTTACTATAGAGATTTGATTTTTGTTCAGATGTTTTTTTAGGACCATCATTAGTAGAGAGTCACATTGTGTTGTTTTGGAAACACTTAACTTGTGCACTTTCCTTAACAAATTGGTCAAGTATCGCCTTTTGTATTATTCATAAGGAAAAGCAAGCAACTGTGTGAATGTTATATTTTTTATTCAAATGCTGATAAAGCCTTATTTTCTCCCCAATAAAATCACTTCAAACCAGTGAGAAGAGCACGCACAAAACATAAAGGAAATCTCTCAGTTTTTTATGAATCTACAGTTACTGGCTTACTTAAACATAAAAACACAACTGACCTGTTTACAGGATGAAACATGGTGCGTTGTTATAGATTAAACTACTCAACAGTATTTAAGTGAAGAGGAGACACTCAATGCTCATTTTCAGGTTCTTAATATTATTTTTGGTTACAACTAGAATATATTTACATGCTTCAATGCTCAAAAAACACATCAGTTTTCTCATACTGTCCAGCTCTGCAGCTCTGTATTCCCCCTCTGTCTGAAACACTCTGTTTTACCTCCTGTCTCTTTAAGGCCCCGCCCTCCTAAATGCCCAGTCTGCTCTGATTGGTCAGCTCACACACGCCCGAGCCATCACCGCTAACAACAACACCAGAGCAGCATGTGCTAAATTAATTTCTATCCTCCAAACTAGCCGCTAGACATAAATTAAACCAAATGTGTGACTTGGTGATGTAGTGTGATGTCACAAAGTCAAAGAATAAAAGGCGGGACTACTGACGAGGCGTTTCAGGAGTAGTGTTTTCTGTGGGAGAGACGATCTCCTGTTGGCGCGGACTTTGGGCTTTTAAGCTGTCAAGACCTTTACATGCTTAGGACGCAATGTAACAAAATGAAGGAAAATAAATTAATTAAAAAGCAGAACAGGTCTCCTTTAAAGTTAGACCATCTACATATTGAAATGGTTTGTATGGAACTTTTACTAATAATCTGTTACAATAATCCAACAATTCTCATATGTGACGATCGCTTTATGTTCATGAACTGTCTTGTTATGATAGTGGAGGTACTTTGGTCTCAGGCCTGGCCACCATAAAAGTAGTTACACATAGAAGTAGGCATTTAACATGTTCACCAGCAGCCAACATGAGTGGAGAGACTCTGAGACACTGTCATATCCCACAAACCCAGATTAAAAAGGGTTTACATTAACTCAAAACGAACACCTTTGCACTCTACAGGTGCATTAATCAAATCCAGTGGATCCCTAATTGGTGGAACAGCTCTTATCAAAGAGAACTAATAACGGATCCAAAGGTCTCACAGATGTCACTGAGGCCTCGAGGCGTAAGGAGGCTAGATAGAGGGCTCTGGGTCGGGGTCATGAGAGGCATGTGTCCTGATGGCTTTATTGTGGCAGTGAAAGAGGCTGTGTTTTGGGGACGAGGAGCGGCTAAGCTCCGGTCGGATAGTGGTGGTGGCGGCGGCGGCGGCAGTGGTGGTGGGGAAATCGTTGGAGGGGACGCAACTTGTGGGGAGCAGAGATGGGAGAATGGGAAGTAGACAGCTGCGCAGGGGTGAATAGGAGGTCCCTTTGTGTCCTGCCAACAAAAATCTGTGACCAATTATCTGTGTCTGTCTCTCAAGGGGGAATTCTTGAACACTTTGGGTGGGTGTATAGAGAGGATGCACAGGGGGTGGCTGTGGGAGAGAGAGGGCCGGTGCGGTGGTCGGCATTCGTCGGTTTCCCATCTCGTCTCTTCCTTTGACCTGGAGCTTTTTTAGAGGCGCTGGTGGGAATTTTCTATTGGTGTTTCAGGCTGCTGCTGAGCCCCTCCAAAAAAGGAACATAATAGTCAGAAAAATGTGTTGCATTAATGTCAGTGCAGGCAGCCAAACACAGGCCCCAGTAAGAATATTATTTTGCATCCCCTGTTTGTCTATTTTAAGCACAGGAAAAAAACAATTTGTCCCACAATTGCCGAAATTGCGCCTGCCTGCGCCTCACCGCCCCCCCATCCCACTGAGAGAGCTTCCTATTTGTGTGGTTAGATTTCCAGCTATGTGAAAAGTGTGTCCTACAGAGAGAAGGGGAAAGTGGTTGAGAGGAAGGGAAGTTGGGCCCATGGATGGCTTGTAGGCCATGTGTTAGACATTAAAGGGCTAATTACAGTTTTAAAAGCCCCGTGTTTACCGCTGAGAAAAGCCTTGTTAGGTACATTTTACTGTCTCCCCTGAAATTATTCATCCTTGACAAGCTCAATTGACATTATCATAATTACAAATGTGATTGCTGCTTAATCGCTCCAACCGCTTTTTTTTTTTTTTTCCCATTTTAAGTGTCTGCAGCGGAAGTCAATAGTGCTCAACTTCTCCTCTCTGACCATTCATCAGAAAACAGGATGCAGGACACAGGATAGCTGTATTTTAGTAATGGCGCGCTTGAAAGGAAAACTAACACAGCAGGTATTACTCATGTGTTGATGCGATTCATCATTCCTTGTTGACAGGAGAGCAGAATCGACAGCAGTAGTAAACAAGGGCTGGTTCTCCTGTTGTTGCCTCGAGTTAAATCTGAAATAGGGCTGCTGTGCGTTAGCAGGAAGAGGATAAAGGCATGTTGTGAACTCTGCCCCAGCCGGGTGTGTTATTGCATAGGTATAGAATAACTCCGCTGCCGCTGACCCCGCGGCCACCTCTCCCCTCCAATCCCACATGGTTGCCAATAGCGATGACTCCGGCTGATCTTCACCTGTCAAAGCAAAGCTCTGACTAAAGACTTGCAGCTTGAGAGGAGGAAAGCAAAACAAGAGGGGAAGAACAAACAGGCCAACAAGCGGCTTTGTGTGGGTCGCGGATGGAATTTTTCCAGGATTCGAAAACAGTTTTGAGATTTTCTCATCCTTAAAAGAAAAAAAGCAAAAGGTTTGATTCAGAATTAAACAAAAACCTATCTAAGAATTCTCTTAAAAGGGCAATATATAAGATATGGCCACCTTAGCTGGTGGACAGATGGAGTACACAACCCCAAGTACATATATTGTATAACATTCTGTTGCATATAGTAACGTGTTGTGTGGACTATACCGCCATGTATCAACAAATCAGCAGCAGCTGTAAGAAGGCTGATGTTAGGCACGTTGGCCTCAGACTCAAAATGTTTGCTAATAATATGTTGGATTCATGTTAATGCGTATTTTGGGACAAATCAAAGCAACAAAATGTAACTTTCTGGAGAAAGACAGCTGATTGCTGAGTCTCATCCCAACTCGTCAAATACTGGTCGCCTGGTTTGGCGTCCGACCCGAGCTGCCTACCAAAAGCATCAGAATTCAACGCCACGGGACAGAGACTCAGCAATCACCTAAAAGAAAATAATAACATTTAAAATAACATCAACTTGGTGATACATAACTGATGAAGAAATATCATAACTCTGAGGAGCTCCTGGGGGTCATTGACCTCTGTACGTCCACAACAAAAACTATACGAAATAACAACTTTATATCTGTTTAAAGTGTTGGTCCCACATTCTCACATTGCAAAAGCAAAAGCAATAATAATTGCAAAAGCAGACTGATGTCACGCTGCACATGGTGTGAGTGGTTTTCCATTCAACAGCAGCACATAGTAAAGTTTGCTACCTTCCTGATTAGTTGGCAACTCTTCATCTGGCAGCTCACTGTGGCATCTCTCTCTTCTTCTGTTACTCCCTTGCAAAAAAAAAAAAAGAAGAAGAAATGATTGACTTAAAAAGCCCCCCAAAATACTGCTGTCTTGTTGGGGAACCACATTTTTGAAGAATGACCATGATTATCTTAA
This sequence comes from Lagodon rhomboides, assembly GCA_039737535.1. Classification (NCBI taxonomy): domain Eukaryota; kingdom Metazoa; phylum Chordata; class Actinopteri; order Spariformes; family Sparidae; genus Lagodon; species Lagodon rhomboides. The sequence goes on along the minus strand of CM077789.1, from coordinate 11,111,203 downwards.
CCGTGTCGACAAATACATGCATTTCCTGTGACTGCTTCACAATAAAAGCCGATGGAAATGCTTCTTTTAATGTGAGCTAGCAACCCTAATGTTTGGTTAACATTAACAGTAACTAAAAACAGCTCTGATACAGCCTCAGGAGAGTGATTTCAGTGACATCAAATTAGAAGCAGAGTTGCATGTTTGGACACATGTACACTGTTTGGTTAATGCCTCATACATGTGAAAACAATGTGAAACCAGCCCAGGAGTGGCGGAGTCCGCCACCACCACCAACAATTACCATATAGAGAAATAAGCATGTAAATAAATTGAAATTTAATCTTAAGCTGTTGTGTCTTTATGTGAATTAACCAAGATGTCTAAACTAACCCTTTCAGTGCCTTCAGCCGTTTGAGAAGAAGAGAAACGCGACAAGTCCTAATCAATCAATCGGCGGGCGGCAGGAGGTTGGGATTGTTTTGCATTTCTTCAGTTTGTTTCTTCCTGGGATTTTTCTTCTCTTGACAGGAGGTGCCGCGAGCATACCAACAGTTGAAAGAGGAGCCACATTCTTTCAGCACAGATTCCTCCATCCCTCCTTTGTTCAAAGTTTGTGTTTGTTTGAGGGGCTTTCCTCACCTTGAACTCTTTTTTTTCTTTTTTTGGTAGATAAGTACACTTAACCAACCACAGACTGGGTGAGGCTTCGGAAGCTGCCACCTTGTCGGCCTCTCTGGCACTAAACCGAGCACTTGAGATTTGATTTGCAGAAAGTCTCGCCGTGGACCGAATTACAGACAGGCGGCAGGAGTCACTAGTATCAGTTCGTATGCAGTATGTGGTCGCAGTGTGTTGTCATAATGTCAGGCCAGTATTAGCATGTGGGCTATTTTATTGGCTTTTAACAATTACCCATGTCATGTGGTTTCTGTCAGAGTGAAAGTACAATGAAAGCTTTCCGTGTTTATAGGAGGAACAATTCTCAGGGAACTTGATTGAAGTTGTCTGACTTTAAGAGAGAAGCCTCCTTGTAAAAAAAAGCCACTAAGTCCTCAGTTCTGCTTGACTGGCGTCCAACCCGCCCCCCCCCCCAACTCTTGGAGAGATGGGAGTCAAACATTCCAGCCTGCATATCCCCCTTCTTGGCAATCTTTTTAGAATTAAAAGACAAATTTGGTCCCGGATCCTTTCCCTGGGAGTCCTATTTGTCTTGTGTCAGGGTTAAGAAAATAACCTCACGTCTTTACCTCGGCATTGGTCGGGGGTCAGTGGAGGGCGGGGGTGGGGGGCTGGGGGCGGGAGGCGGTGCATTCATCCTCAGGTCATTGTTACAGTAGATAGCAGCATGGGGACGGTCACAATGGAGCTGACTCTCTTCTCCTCCCTGGTGGGTTTGTCCACAGTGAGAGATCCACAGAATGCCCCTTTTCTACAAAGCTGTGGGGGTGAATGTGGAAATTGAGGCTACCTGTTGCATGAAACAGCTCAGGCATTATGCATGCTGCCGGCCTGCCACCCTCAGGGGAAGGAGAGTGCAGGCTGCTGATGGAGACTTGGCTGTGGAGCCCAAAAGCACATCTGGTACACGTTGCGTGGACTTTCTTTTTTTTTTCTTAAAAGTGCAGATGGTCTTGAATTGCTTTTGAAAAAAAAAAAGAAAAACTCCATTATACAAAAAATACTACTAAAAAATAGAACCTAGGGGAATTTTTTGACTTTCCCTTCAGGGGTTTATTCTTGCTGGTTCAGTTCCTAGCCTTTTTCATGGAACTTGGAGAACTCGCATGAAAGGGGAACAGAGATGCAGCTGCAGAGCTAGAAGAAAACCTGTAGAAGGAACAGAACCACATTCAACCAGTTGTTCTGCAGAGAGGTTATGTAATGAGACCCAAATGGGTGATGCATGCGTGGGCAGGAGCACCGAGCTGTGGCCTGGCTCCTGTTGATGTTGGCCATGTACTTCAGGAATCGGTGTACAGGAACGGTTCCGAGCCGGTTTTTCGGGCCTCTCACCTCTCCTTTCGTCATTCCACGACTCAACGCTGAATTGCGCTCTTTCTGCCCACATGTCTACTCTGACAGGCCTGAAACAAACAACACTTTATCTGCTTACAAGAGCTTACAATTAAGATCTGTGAGAGAAATTCTGTGACAAGAAGCAGAGCATACCGGCTAGAGCAAACAGCCTGACTCGCTTGCCTCTGCATCGGTCCACACCACGTGGAACTTTTTTGGCAGCGCCTGCTGTCTGTTGACTCACCGACGTGCACCTCGCCAGCTATTCATACCTTTCTCCCAGTCTTGTTTTATTTTCTCGAGCAAATCGGTTGGTTAGCCAGCAAACCAGGTGGGGAAATCAATAATAAAACAAGAGCTCACTACCCCATATCTATCTATCTATCTATCTATCTATCTATCTATCTATCTATCTATCTATCTATCTATCTATCTATCTATCTATCTATCTATCTATCTATCTATCTATCTATCTTTATTGATCTTCATGAGTCAATAGACCAAATTGTCCACAAACACAACCTGATACTGTTTTACTGCGCTTATGTAAGCTGGACCCTTCGTAGGCAACTATGTAGCTAATTAACCTTATTAACATTGCAAAGACTACAGTTAGATTTATGTTTTTACCCTAAACTACATAGTTTTCAGTCATGCTAGGACAGATGAGTGAGTTGAGTATAGTCAATGGAGAGTCTTTGGGTTTTGGACTGTTGGTTTGGCATAAGAAGACATTTGAAGACGCCACTTTGGGAATTTATTTTTAAACTATTAAACTAGTAACTGTGAAATTACTCGTTAGGCGCAGACCTACTCCAGGGGAAAGCCTCTTCAGTACCTTCCCTGCCACATCAGTTATGTCTTTAAATCACGCTGATGTTTTATATGTCTGTATTTCCACAGTAAGCCACCGTTGAAGAAACTGCTCATGGTGGTGTGGCAGCATCACTACGGTGAAGTCCAACAGGGCAGAACACGTGAAACCACTTTATTTACCCCTTAAAAATACCACTTTACCTTAAAGTAGAAATTGGGCACACCCGAAACATCAGTGATGATCTCTCGTTGCACGGAGACGTTTGTGAGTTCACAAGAATAGGTCAAAGTTGAACCAGGAAGTCAGTCTGTAAACAGCGATGAATGTTTACAGCTGATAGTTTGGACAATAATTCTAGCCTTGACCTTAGCTGTCTGTAAGATATTGTAAATTGTATACCTCTGACTCTAACCTGTATGTAGTCACACACTAAACATTGTCTACAGCCACAACTCAGAGCTGAGCTCTTCATGTAACCACCAGCTTCTCTGAATTATTGTTGTTTCTGAAATAATATTGTAATACATAATTAAGTACATACACATTCTACAAAAGTTTTGGTTCACAATTCACTCACATTTATGTTGTCAAATACACAAAAACAAACTTCAATCACTAAACTATAGTCTTTGTTTGTGTGTCTCTGCACACAGCTCATGGAAAAACAAAGTGCTGCGCTCTCACAGAGCGGACAGACTGTCAGCAGACGACTGTCCAGCGGTGATGATGATGATGATGATGATAACAGTCATGCAGACGAGAGGTTTGTACGTCCAGTCCTCTGGAGAACTATCAGGGAGCAAAGATGGGCTCTCCCCCCGCTGCCCCGGCCCCAGACTGAAGCCCCTGTCTGGAATGCAATCTGCCCACCATCTGCAGGCCTCCACAGCTCTGTTTGATATTCAAACAAACACCTGTCAAAAGTCCATGTCTCATCTCACATAGCTCTTGGAAATTGGCAAAAATCTCAACTTCTTCCTCGCACCAGAAACAGAGGGGAAGAGGGGCAAATGTGGGTTTTATTCCAACCATCTGTGCGTGTGTTAAATATAGATTTTTATGGAAGCCTCAAAGGACCAGTTCTACTTTCCACTGAAATGTCAAAGAATAATAGGCCAGTCAAGGTGCTGTGTTCACTGAGGTGTTTGCACAATAAATTATTTCAAATTCAATTTGTTTTTTTTCTCCTCAACATCAGCTGGCACCGCTGATTGAACTGTGGGTGTGCAGTCACGGTGTAATGATGCCAAGAGCTTTGGAGGATGTTCTCAGATGGAGGAATAGTCATGGGGCCTTTGTACAAAATCTATCCATGTCCCCCTTTCCCTCCTCCTACTCCCTGCTGTTTTCCACATCTCTCTCTCTTTCTGCCTCACTCGTATTGAGATGAAGGGTCTGCTGTAGGATGACGGGGCGCTGCTTGGCAGCTATCCAGGCCCCACATCTGTTTGACTGCTGTTCCTCTCTTTCTTTTTTCCCCCCAACAGTATTGGTTCAGTTGTCAGCCCATTTCAGGGTCTGTCTCAAGGTCTGCAGATGTGTTTCTCAGAGCAGCAATGATGGACTCTTGCAGAGATCTCTAGTGTGAGTGACTAATGGCGCGGAGACATCTCTGACGGCATTGAGGAATGGATTTATCCAGTGTCATTTATCACACCGCCTGTCAGTGCCAATATAAATGCCTGATGGAAAGCACACACTCACCTTTGAAACCGACTCAGTTGCTCTTCAAAAATGGGGACAAAAATCTGCAGTGAACCACAAGATAAAATATGTTTACAACATTTGAGTGAGAAAGATTGTTTTTTTTTATTTTTTTATAAATTCAGGTTGCAAGGAGAGATTAGAGTGTGAAAAACACATGTCCCGACTCCATTTTTGGATGAAAACACCACAAGTTCAAGGTGGGCATGAAGAGGGCCTTTTCTGGTCAAAGACGTAAACACATTTAGACAAGAGTGCGACAGCTTCAAGGCCACCTGGTTTTCCCATGTCAGCGACTGTGGCCCGTACAGACCATCTGCGGAAGCTGTATAACTTTAGTTCCCCTCGTGTTTTCTCTTGGAAGGATTTTTTTACGGCGCGCCTCTCGCATCTGCCATCAGAAAGCTCCGCTCTCCAGCGTGTCGTCCCGGCAGCCGATCCGACTTTGAGGACAACCTTGAATTAGTCACTTACACGTTTACATTTATCATAAAAATCAATGGAATGTAAAACAGCGCCCATTATTCATCCCCATTGAGTCAAGAATAAAGGCTATTCGGCTCTTTGAATTCACCTGTGAGGGGAAAACTCGGTGCGGCGCTGATAGACAGGCACTGCGTGTTCTTGTCACTCGATCGCAGACCTGCTGCACATATGAATCTGTGAGAAGGAACCTCATGTCCAGTTGGCAGATAGAGGGCTTTTCTTTTGTTTTTTTCTCTCTGTGAGATGAATTATAAAAAATGCTGTAAGACCGATCCAACGAATAATGAAGCACAGCCGAGTGCATTTTTGCGACAATAAAACCAAGCGCTGAGTTTTATGTAAAGATGTTCTAACTGGTGAGGGGGGAGAGAGAGTAGAGAGGGGTGGGGGGGGGGAGAGAAAGGTAAAAAGGAACAAGGAACTGACAATTAGGGACAACTAATCACCAAGTGTGTAGCCAAGCGCATCCCCCCACGCTGGTGCCAGCGCTTGCACTGTGCTTGAACCTGTGCTGAATGCCAACGGCAGATAATTATAAACCCGCAGGGCAGGCCTCCTCTGTGCAGAGGGAGGGATGGAGCCTCAGCCAAGCCTGAACTCCTGACCTTCTTCACACACCAAGCGTCTGTTGTGGGCTTCGGGAGGTGCAAGATGGGTCACAGCAAGCCGTGAGGCAACTGGGAGAGAACGAGAGAGAGAGGGGTGGTAGAGGGCGAGAGGGGGAGCGGGGGTTAGAAGGAAGGGGGGATGGGTGAGGGGACACAGATCAGGAGGGAGGGTGGGGGATGGAGGGATTGGAGGGAGGAGGTGCTCACTGGAGGGTCACTTTTTTTGTTGGCATTCTTGGGTGAGCGCTCCCGACCAATCAGAGGGGAGACGGAAGCACTTGACAAATCGGAGTGAAAGCCTCAGTGAGAGAAATCCCTTTTGTTATGCCTGTTTGGTTATCTCCTCTCACTTTATCAGCATTCATTAGGTGGGGAAATGTGGTCCGTTCAATCCCTTTGTATACAAAGACAAGCCTTTGTTTGAGCTGAATCATCTTTGAAAGTTTTCCTTACTTATCATTAGATTGTCGCACATTATCAACGGCTCAGTATTTAAATCCTCGGAACTTGATAAAGTACTGATCATGCCTGTTGTTGGCCCATTAAACAGTTAAGAGATAGAAGTTTACAGAGAGTTGGCAGAATATTTTTACTGCAGTGAAAAGAATGTTACTTAAAGTGTTTACAACAGCTGAACTGAAAAATGGATTCCATTACTTTACTGATTACTCTGTGTAAAAAAAGCCTGTAAGCTGGCGATCAGAGAGCAGATGCGAGCAGCATGACTGACCAAAAACACAACAGAGTTTGACGTAATGTTCGACATGTAGTCACTCATGCAACATGTGCACCAGTTTAAACCCCGACATCATGATGGGCCTCGCATCCTGCTTATTTATTGAAAATATTACTCTGTGGGAGAGTCAGAGAGCGAGGAAGGAAGTCAGTGAGCGTGACTGAACTTAGGATCAATTAAACGTTATCTCATTGCTGAAGATTTCCGCCTGAGTCATAGAATTTCATCAGCAGTGGAAATTGTTTAAACAGGCAATCGACAACTTTCTCGCTTCTACTAATCACCCGGAAGTAAATGGCTGAAGAAAAATCAAACCGACCTTGTGTAGATTTGTTCATTATAAACTCGCTTTCGCTTTGCTATTCAGCCTCCCAAAAAGTAAAGGGCCCAATTACGGCACAAAGGAAGCGCGTCCACCATTGCCCGACCAAAACAGGAAGAGGCATTGTTTTCCCCGGTCGCTGTCCCCAAGTAACGGTGGAACAACTGGAATAACACTGCAAAAGAAAAAGAGCCCTGCTGACGGAGGAGGCACAGAAGGGGAGGAGGAGGGAGAGCGATAGAAAACAAAACAAAAAAGCTAAAACAAGAGTGAATGGACGGGGCATTCACTCTACGGAGAGCACTGGTGTTGTGTCAAAGTTTGTTCCCCCGTTGACACGTGTTTCCCCTTATCACCAGGACTTGAGATGGTTCAAAACGGATCATTCTTTCAACTTGATCAGGAAATAACAAAACCTGCCCTACTTCTTAGTACAACCGGGTATTAACTCACTAAGATCTAATGAACTGGAGATTCTTCCGGGTTGTTCGTTGCTTTGGACAGCACCCAGTCTGCAAGCGGTAGCCATGTCGCTAACGCTGTGTTTGCGATGAAGGCGCCGAAAGTAGAAGGGCAAAGTAAAAAGTTGTCTGATTCGACTCTGACAATGAAGGCAACAACTCCCATGGTCCCATGCTACTTACTGTATGTCTTCTTTTTTTTTTTTTAAACTGTGAGACCCCTAGTGGCAGAAATGACATGCTGATAAATAACATTTTAGTGTTCTGCTCCCTTGTCAGTGTGTAGCTAAGTCATGATAGTTTGTAAAATGGCACAGTGTTTGGCGGCTTTGGCTCAGGGGTAGAGCCAGCGTCTTGTTATCGGAAGGTCGCTGGTTCAGCTCCCCTGGTCTGCATGTCAAGGTGGGCTTCGGGCAAGACACTGCTCCTGATGTGCTGGTCGGCACCTTGCATAGCAGCCACCGCCATCAGTGTATATATGTATTACTGTAAGTCGCTTTGGAGAAAAGCGTTTGCTAAATACCCTAAAATGTAAATGCATGCATTTATGTGTGTAACATCATACAACCAATGGCTCTAATGCATTGTTTTTCCCTTCTATTTCAACTCTTTGATTTATTTTAACATACATTTGTCATGTTTTATCTACTTCTATGCATTCATTTATGTGTTATTTCTTCTGTGATTTCTGTCGTGTTTGACACTGGCAAGACAACCCTTTCACTGTGTTCATGCCGTCCGTTTTTGGTTAACATCTGAAAATTCTGGATGAAAATAAAATAGCAGTAAGGTCAAATGTCAGTAACCCATAACAACAACAACAACAACAACAACAACAACAACAACAACAACAACAACAGAAAAATCTCCAATAAAAAAAGGAGGATAAAAACCTCTTCTAGAGTCCCAATCTTCATTTTCCCCGTCTTCTCTGTGAAGTCAGAAACGTCGGCGGACCACCTCGGCTCATCTGGCCTCCTGCTCTCATCATGAAGATCTCCCTCGCTTTGCACTTTGCCAATTTCCCATGATTGAATGTAATTGGGACCAGATAACCCTCTCGCTCTCCTCCCCCCCGCCTCCCTCTCTCGCTCCTCAGCAGTCTTTGATCACTTCTGACCTGGCTCCGGCTCAACTCTGACACACTGGCAACGATTTCTTGGGTGGTTTGTGATTGCTCACAGACAGACAAGCGAGATATATTGAGTATTGATGTGAGAGCCTCGAAAACATGCCGCAGTGAATATTACAACTATATTCTCTGGGAGTTTTGCGCCGCGAGCCCTCTTGCGGGCGTAAATACTGCGCGATGGAATAGTGCAAGTTGTTTATGCATGCGTGCGTGCGTTTTCATGAGTGATTGTCCCGGGGGAATAGAACAAGATGTGCACATAGATTCCCAAATTCGATTCAGAAGATTTGTAAATCCTGTGCAAATTACTGTTGCCTCTTTTCTTTTCTCCCCGCCATGCTCTCCTCTTTGAAACTCGTCTTCTGAGGCAATCACTCCCAGATGGAGAATATTAGATGTAATCACTTCCATTTGCCGACTCTTTTACTCTCACTGCGAGGTGACACGCCGCCTCCCTCTGACATCTCCTCACAGTGGACAATTACAGAGCACTCATCAATCACTTTCGGCGGAGAACTCTGACACCCCAGATCTGGTAGAAATCATTTGATAACTTAGTGAAACTCTACAAATCTGCTTGTGCGTCTGAAAGGTTCATATTCTCTGCTATTGTGTGTGACTGCCCCGATCAGTGCTTTCCTGTGCAGCGCTTCAAAACTGTCAAGAGCACTCAGTACAACTTTCATAAGCCCTTTACTTATAGTCAAGAGCACATACATACTGGGAGCGTTGCTTTTGATCTACCGTTTGATAAAAGTACTGCACCGGGAGTATTGGCTCGGCTTTAAAGATAGCCGGCCTGCTCAGGGGAAACTGTCTTCGAGCCATGTGGAAAAAGCTGAAAATCACATATGAGGGAGACTGACTTGTGGAATTAGAGGTTTCCACCTCGCTACCTTCGGACCTTATACATTTTTTCCTCCATCTACATCTACATGTCAAAACCTCTTCTTCTATCTGATTGTTGAATACATTCCTCTTCTCCCTCTTTTTCTCCCCGCTTGCCCAACCTCCCTCCTCTCCCATCCACCCTCACCTCCTACCATCTCTCTCTCTCTCTCTCTCTCTCTCTCTCTCTCTCTCTCTCTCCCTCTCTTCCCTCTATCCTTCATTCTCCGAGACAGACAATAAAGCAAGCTTTTCCATGGCTGACCTGCATTTCACCCCTACCTCCACACCATCCCAAACCACAGACAGAGGGTGAGTTACAGCCCCATATCCAATGTGGTGCAGAACGGTCCTGGATTCCGAGCCAGATTTGGGTCCCACAGGGCTTTCGGCCCCCGTGGCCGGTCTGCTCGGCCCTGCTCAGCGCCGATGGGGTCACGCAGAACTCACATCGCGGTCCCATCGAAGGGAAATTCCTCCCAGATCGGGAGGAATAAGGGACGCAAGATTGAGGGGAAAAAAGAGAAGAATGTTGAAATGAAGGAGAGAGGAAATCCTGTTTTCACAGAGAGAGACCTGCGATTGCACTCCGGCCGCAGTGAGTCCTCTCACATGTGTCCGTTCTTGAGAAAGAAGCAGAGTGAATTTTGACATCCATCTAATTCGAGGCACGTGCTCCCTTCTGCTTTTCTCACGACCCTCATTTGACACAGCCACATCACTGACCTTTGGATCTGTCATTTGGCAGGCAGAAATTATAGTTCATGTGAATCAGATGTTACAGAGAGGAAACTGAGTGCTCCGACGCTGCCCGGCGGTTCAGCCAGAGGGGGAGCACCTGTTCCTGAATAAATCTTCAGATAAAAATGATATACTGTAGCTCGATCATATGTCTGGAAAATGTGGAAATCCGATTCCTTGCGCATACATACTGTTTTTTTTTTCCCCTCCCACTTGAATTCTTCATCTATCGCCCCACGTTATGAGTTCCCATTCAGCGCTCGCCTCATATTAACTAAATCCCAGAATTCAGTATTTCAAGCCGAGGCAGGAGTCACATGCCTCCTCCAGTCGCCTTCATCCCGGAGAGGCTACAGAGCATTTTGACCCCGGGGTCCCAGGGTTTGAGGTGGAGGCCCAGCCTGCTCCCACTGGTGGAACCATGAACCGTGTCAGGTCATGTCAGCTCTCTGCTCAGCTCCCCTTTCTCGAATGTAAATAAAGCCAGTCTGGCTTGGTTCCACACCACAAGCACCACTCACCCTCTATTGTAGGGCCAACGGATGGTCTCCTGAAAAATAATAATGGAGGGTAGCTTATGTATATGTCTATACCTTTTCTAAACAGAGCCACTGTTGCCATCAGTGCTTATTATGTGATCATGTTAATTGCTCAAACCTTTATTGTTAAAAAAAACCATACGCTAATGGTTATACCAGAGAAAAGCTGTAGCCGTAATACCCTTCAGTGTATTTTAGATAGAACGACTGCTCTTTTAAATTGGTTATAAATCCAGCATTTAATTTGTCTTTCAAAGGTTACATGCGCTCGCTGAACATGTTCTCACTTCCACCTCTTCAAATACAGCAGCTTGGTCAGTGGCCTTTAGCTTCAAAATGTGATAATCTACCTTCCCGTCCAGCGTCAGTTTTGGATGTTAAGGGCTCTGCCGTCATTGCCGGTCACGGTTTGGTTAGGTTTAGGCACAAATACCACTTGGTTGTGTTGGGGAAAAGATTGTATTTTGGGTTAAATAACTAAATTTAATCTCATAATTTACAGTCACGTCAACAAATCACTCTTGACTCTTCTCCCCAGTCTCTGGAGGTAAAGTCCAGCGGATGACCCGTCGAAACACACACACACACACACACACCGACTGCTCCCTGACACAGACATTTTTCACTCTTTGTATCATGACACTAGCGGGGCACTACAAGAAATGACGTTTGAGGGGTAACAGCTTCAGACTTGGAAGCACAAGGCCAGTGACCAGGCAACTGTACTGATGTGTTGGGAGTGAGAACGGACTGACTCGTTCTGTAACGTAAAAAGTGTGTTTTGTTTATAGATACAACCATTAAAAAGCACTTTTTAGCATTGCTCTCCTACAATACTCAGGCAAGCAGTTGCTAATGTAGACTTGAGCTGCTACTATATATTAATTTTTCAAACTTCAAACCCAACATCACTTCAGGCAGATGATCAGACTTAAGATAAAGCTTAAGATAACTTTTGTGTTCAGTGATTCAGTTGTTTAGTTTGTTGTTTTCAATTGATCTCAAAGGATCTAAAAATAAGCAAGATCCAGTTCAAGCTTTGCTCCATCCCCAAGAATCACCCATTTCAACGGGGGCACCTCGGCCCAAAGTAAAGAAAGAGAAGAGGGACCTGGTCCCAGGAGGTCATAAATTGTCGAGGCGGGCCCCGCTTGAGCAGGGAATTGAGTGCAGGCAGAAGCTCCCTTAAAGAGTCTAGTGGTCTCTGTTTCTCCCAGAGTTTAACCCTCTCACCTCTTCTCATTGGCCGCTCTTTTATTCAGTAGGCTGATTTATCGGAGTTCACGAGGGAGAAAAACAAGCACAGCACAGCCATCAGCCCTGCCTGTGATAAATGACCCGCGCTGCTATCTTCATCTCAAGTGGGACCTACAGTTCCAGTGGGAGAGAGAGAGGGTGTGCGTGTGCATATATGTGTGTGTGTTCACTAGGGTAATGTTTGATTTATTTTAAAAAAAGGAAAAAAAAAAGATTTGCGTAAAATGTCCCGATGATATAAGAAGAAAGAGCAAACAAAGCCTGGAGGAAGAAACCCATGGAAATGCCATCTTTAGTGACAGAAACTGGAGTGAATTATTATTTCACGGGACAAAAGAATGACCGCCGCACAATGCAAATATTTTGATTCAAACCTTTTCGCTGTCCTTAACTTCTTATTTATGGTTGTCTCTCTTTCTCTGACCCACCAGGGTCCTGTCCCCCCCCCCACCGACCCCCGCCCCTCCTATCCTTGGTCCTGCCCCGACGCAACACAGCCCCACTTCTCCCCAAATGAAATTCTTTGGAAAGTCATTTTATATCACCCTTTGACTGTGCATTGAACTGTAAAACCACCCCATTGGAAACAAAATAAAAGGATAGGAGAGGGAGAGAAGGGGGGATGGGGCAAGGAGGAGAATTATAATTCTTTGCAGGCCTTTGGTATTAACCCAAACACCAGAGCTGTCAGCAGTTCAGAGAGGGAGGTGCGAGGGGCAAACATTCAGTGTTAATTGGCACTTTGTAAGCTCTGAGCCTTCCTTTTGTGAGGGAAGTGGAAGGGAGAGTGAGCGAGCAAGAGGGGGGAGGCGGTGGGGGAGAGGAGCGGTCAGCAGAGGGGGGTGAGAGAGAGAGAGAGACAGAGAGAGAGAGAGAGAGAGAGAGAGCTCTTGTTCTTGTAGGTTTGTTGGGCCTTGTTGAGGGTGTTTTCGGTTCACTTCTTATCCTTTGTTAATTGGGCTTTCTCTCACCCAATGAAAAAAAAAAAAAAAAAAAAAGGAAGAAGAATTCATGTAACCCCCAGCCTGCCACCCATGCTCCCTGTGACTCTCCCCACCGGCCCGATCGGCGAGAGAGGGATAAATGACAGGAACATAACCAAAGGATTGTCCTGCGAGCGTCGTTAAACTCATACATGCGCTCAGATCACGCTGTTTTTAAGAAGGGCTTGGGTCGTGCCAGCTGCTGCTTTCTGACGTTAGCTCGGGAAAAAGTGACGGCTTTTAATTGGGTCGAATTCGTCTTACCCGCTCCCACAGGTGCCAAATTATCTGCGGCAGCCATTTTCGTATGAGCTAAAAAAAAAGTCTGTTTCTGCCATTAACCTTTCGCGTTGACATTTCACCCTCGTATCCCCTTTGCTCTGTGTTAGCGGTGATACGGAGGAGCGCACCATTAGGTGCAGGGTGTAAAAAAAACACCCCGTCTCTCCCCGTTGCGGATCCTCTGCTTCCGCCGATGTGTTTGGAATTATCTGAAATAATTGAAGAGGAAGAGATTGGCAGCGAGGGAGAAAGAGAGAGAGAGAGAGAGAGAGATAGGAAGGCACCTGTCTTTGAAAGCGAGCGGGGAAGCGGGGGTGTTGTTGGCATGAGGCTGGTGCACTCTGCTTCACAGCACCTCTGGCCTCTTTCTGTCTTTCCCTCTCTCTCCCACTGACTGATGTAAATAATAATAGTGCCAGTACTGAAAGGACACAGGTGTCAACCATTGTGCTGCTCTGAATGGACCTGGGGGAAGCAGGTCAGGGGTCACAGGGCCACCTCAGCCACCTCTCACACCCACAGTTTTTATTCACACTGACGCTCCCTTTCATAGGTTTTCATCTTGTCCCCCCCGAACCCTCTCTCTCTCTCTCTCTCTCTCTCTCTCTCTCTGTCTCTCTTGCTCACTCTCTCCTTTTGTTATCATAGCTCAATGTTTTGTGAAAACTTTTCAGAGGTCATGCACAAGCTCGGTGTTCGGGAAGATTAACATTCTTTTCATAATTAATCGGCTCACACAACTGCGCCGACGGCCGGCTTCAACCTGAAGAGCCGACCAATGAAGGAAATCTTGATTTTAGATAATGTCGACACCACAGATTGACTTGGCTAAATATTCATGGGAATCTTCTATCAGTACCGGGACTAGCCTGTTTGCATTCAGGAACATTTTGTTACAAGGTAGTAAACTCACACTATGCCAAAGTAATTCATAGTTCCAAATTCCCTCTAGAGAGAAGAAATGATCTTTTCTTTCTACCAAGTTAAACCAAGTTAGTGACAACATTAATGGCGTTCTACTGGGCTGAGTTGTAATGTTGGCTAGCTTCGTTAGCTAGTGTGCTAGCCTCTCGTACACGATTCGATGCAGGCTTCCTACTGTGCTGTGATGTGGTTGTGGTTGCAGGTTGGTAGAAAGAAAGTAGTTCTTGGGCCGAGCCACTCACGACAAGTTCTCTAGATTACCTGGAGTGATTCGGTCTTGATTTCTGTTGAGAGACATTGCCGTTGAGTTTTTCAGACGTGTTTTCATGTTGCTTTGAGCACCACAAGCCAAGCGCCACGTCTAGTTCTACAATATGGAGAGAAGGCAGACATCTCCAAAACTCAGCAACTCCAAACAATCTGGAAGGATGAATGGCCCTACAGACATGTGTAAGCCTAATACATAAAAATATTTATTTTTGATGTAAAATTAAACTGTCCCTTCGACACGAGATGATTGATCCCACTCTCATGTCTGTCATTTAAAATAGCTTGAATTTGCAGGTTAGCTTAGCTTAGCATAATGACTGTCTGAGAACGTTAAATAACCATTTTACATCGGGCAAAGTGTTGGAGATTCTTAGCCACGACCAGTTGCCAGGCAACCAGTGGAGACTCAAGGAAGTGAGTAGTCTTTATGCTAAGCTAAGCTAAGTGGCTGCTGCCTGTAGCTACATATTTACTGTACAGAAATGAGAGTGGTGGCAAGCAATTTCATGTGAGTGTCAGCTGAGAGCTTTTTAACGACCACACTGATTTTATGTATTGTGTATGAATGCAGTTGATTAAAACTAAAGCCCGACTCATATATCGGTTGACCGACTGATATTGTCACACATATATCGCTATCGCTGTGTATGTTTGTCCGACATGCATCAATTTTTAGAGATTATAATACAGAAAAACATAGCACAGATAATTTTTTAATGTATATTTTCCTTAGACAGAGTCTGTGTTTGATAATGAGGGTTCGGCCAATATGTTTCCAGGGCCGCTATCGATCCGGGTTATTAATAATCAAGCAGACTGATGACCGATATTTAGAACCGAGATACATTTTGAGTTGGGAATAACCAGTGATAGAATGTAACTAACTACAATTTACTCAGGTACTATACTTCAGAACAATTTTGAGGTACTTTACTTGAGTATTTTTCGTTTTTCTGCTACTTTATACTTCCAATTCTTTATATTTATATTCTTTTGTTACTTCTTACTTTGCAGATTCAGGATATTCAGTGTTGATAGGCTGTTACTTGTGACGTGTAAACCAATCAGACAGTGTTGTGGGCAGGACATTGAGTGAGACTACTGGTGGTGACTACAAACAGAGAAAGGTATTGCATTTTTAAATCAATTTACTTTATGGGCAATTTGACACAAAAAAACACTGATCGACTCTAATCGATCTACCCCTATTGATAACTGTGTAAATGTCTTTATATCGGTTGACATATCTATACTGGAATTCTTTAAGTTTTAAATATCGGTATCAGCATCGGCCCCAAAAATTCAGTGTATGTCGGTCTCAACTAAAAACAGTACAGCTTAGTGATCACGTCTTTTTTGTGTGCCTTTCCTCTCTTATTTCTTTCAATTGCTTCGTCCATCTCCTCTCCGCGAGTAGTCACGCAGTAGACTTACACCGACATACAAATACAACACACCTGTGTGTCACCTCTTGGCCACAGTTTCTTCCGCAGTCCCCACCTCCACCTTCACACGGGAGGCTCCTGAGTCCCATTCTCACCAGTTGGTCACTCATTCCCAAGCCAGTTGGTGTTAAATATCACACACACACACACTCACACACACGACACCAACAGGCCAGGGAACATGAATGACACGATGCATGTGACTGTACATCAAGGCCGTTCTTTCTGTTGCGCTCAGAGCAGCTGATGGATGAAGCCGGACGGAGACTTGTGGAGCAGGCGTCCTTTGTGCTCAGAGAAGCAGGACGAGCTAGAATCATAAATTGGGGCTGATGTATGATGGCTGAGGTGCGCCATACTATTGCCATGGATAGGTGACTATTTATGGTCTGCAACATGACATTTCTGCTGCATCAGCAAACATCGTGCGCAATTACAAAACCGAGGACATGCTGTATGCTATCTGGAAAGAGATTATAGACTTATTTTACATGTCGTTTGATTTTACTACTGTAGCACATGGACTGATTGTCTTACTTTATCTGTCGACACAGAGATGAAATAATAAGCAGTATCACGGACATTAAAGCAGAATCCAACCTCCATTGCAAACCTCTGTGAGTGAGAGTCCAATTGGCAAGTCGCTCTGACACCTTGCAAGTTTTACAGTCAGTAAAGCAGCCAGCCTCAGCTTCGGTCTTGGCCTTGGCCGTTTGTAATCATAATGAAAATGTTTGATCTTGATACAGAGCTCAGTCTAAAACCCTGAGGGAAAACCTCCAAGATACAGAAGGTTTAAGTGTTTGGGACTATTTTGTGTTAGAGTGATGTGGGTGGATGCTCCTCAGCCTATGAGATCAATGCTTGGTGGAGATGGAGATGCTCGAGAAGGGTGAGAGGATTTATTACCTAGCATTAGGAACACTAATCTGTTGCAGGTGTTTCTGGCTGTTCTCCCAGGCCATGCCTGCTCTCCTCCCCAGGAGGCCCCTTCATATTTGTGTGTGTGTGTGTGTGTGTGTGTGTGTGTGTGTGTGTGTATGTGTGTGTGTATGTGTGATAGAGAGAGAGAGACAGAGACAGAAGGAGCAAGAGGGAGATTTTTTTTTTCTTTCCACAGCATCTGCAGGGAGATTATACCATCGCCACAATCCTCTCAAATCATGTCGAGTGATATGTGCGTCGAGATAAGGACACAGGGAACATGTATTCCGATGATGTCTTCCCATCAGTCATATCAATCGAAAAAACCACAAAGGCCAAGAGAAGAGTGCAAACCTTTACAGAGCAGACTCAAGGCCACTTGGTCTCGCTCTGAGGAAGTCATTTCCACGCTCTTGTTTTTGTTTCTGAACTTTTCAAATCACATTTTGCGAGGCACTTGTTTTTGACCATGACATCTCACTCTGGGTATACAGTAGAAAACCACTCTATCAGCAGGACACAACCTCTAGGGTGTATTACAATAAAGACCACCAGGATGGATGGATTGAGCCAACAGCTTCACAGGAAGCCTGCTGTGCTTTTGGGGGGGACGATGAACAAAGACACAAAAGAACCCAGTGAGAAAGTCCTGCTCCGTAGGAAGTCTGCAACGCCTACTGTGGCCAGCTTTGGAAAGAAGGGACTCAATGAAATAGAGGAGAATGGAGATGGAGAGGAATCCAGGGGAGGAGAACAGTGAAGACAGGAAGAGGAACAGGGAGGGTGAGGATTGATATGGTGATAGAGGTTTAGGAAAATTCAGACGGTTCAATCAGGACCTCATCCGTTCTTTTGTCAACCAGAGACTTCAGCATTTAAGATCAAACTATTTCAAACCAAAAAAGCCGCATCACCGTCGAAAACATGGTGACCTGCTAGTATGAATTGGGATGGACTCCACTGTTGAGTGTAGATAGGCTGAAGGAACATGGCTACACAACTTTGGCACTACTGCCCTCATGTGGACATGGACAGTACTGCAATCAGAATACTTCTTTTAAACGTGTATGATTTAATGTTTTCATTTGAAAATCGGTCGTTCAAGGTTTGAGCCAATTAGCCGTAAGACACTTTGAACTATAATGTGTTAGTTATCAGTAAATGCAGCGTAGTTCTATGCTGTGAATCTGTTTCTGGGTTGTAGCCTTTCGCTGTTCATTCCACCATTTTCCATCTCTTCTTCTTATCCATGGCAATATCATAATATCATAACATACATTATAGATCGATTCAACAATAAGGTTAGTCTGTTTACTCGCTGCACTATTATTGTACTATTATTACTATTATATTGGTACATGCCAATGACACTCCCCATGTCTGAACTGTAAACTGTAACTGTCAAATGTGTTAAAACAAGGTACTTATTTTTTCCACTTTGTTTATTAGTTTTCACTAATAATAGAAAAAACATCATGTCTAAAAAAAAGTATGGGCCTGGGTTTTTATGGAAACAACAATATTTTTGTGCTTAGCAACAGACATAACTAACAAATGGTCTAATTAGACTACTAACAAAATGATCAAAGGGCCGGAATGAGGTTGTTTAAGGGCCATATTGGGCCCACAGGCCACCAGTTGATTGCTTCTGTTTGAGTATTTCAATGTGTAGTCTTTTTTGCACTGTATGTGACACAACGCATAACTCTAAACCAGCACTGCAGCACTGCATGTTGTGTGTGTTTTTCTATTTTTACATATTTTCAGATTTTTCCGTAGTGTGTTTTATTGAATTCTTTCCTGACACTTCAACTATCCCATATCTAACGAGGGCAAAAACACACCTCAAAACAAACGTTTTACAAACAAGAGAAATACAATGTTCATGTGGAATCAAAGGTCCTTTATTTGTTGTCTTCTTTTACCCAACGTCTCTCACTTTTACCACAGAATTACAGTCACGTCCAAAGGTTGATGATCTAACCACCACACCACCACTGCTGCATGGTGCATTTGTTTTTTTGTTCTATTTGCACCTAATGGCACTAAAGCTGTACTGTGCAGATACTGGTAACCCCCTTTTAAAGGAGACCTAATATGCTTTATATATAATATATTATATGCTTCCTTCAGTGTGTCATATTGTTTCTTGTGCATGTAAAAGATCTTGAAAGTCCTCACCAGAATTTTTAGGGCATTTTGTCCAAAGCGACTTCATAGTCACAGTAATTCATACGCTGATGTGGATAGCTGCCATGCAAGGTGCTGACCAGCACATCAGGAGCAGTTTGGGGTTCAGTATCTTGCCCAAGGACACTTCGACATGCAGACCAGGGGAATCGAACCAGCAAACTTCCGATAAAAAGACACTGGCTCTACCACTGAGCCACAGCCGCCCGCAAAACACATCTCCTGAAATGCCTCAAAGGTCGAAAGTTTGTCTTACTGACGCACTTGTTCCAATCCCCTCAGTACTATCGAAGATTCACCGCTAACAAAGTGGCTCTGCTAATTCAGTTACAAATACGTTTCATTTACTATAACTCCTTCACAATAAAAGCCCCCCGTTATTTAATCATAAAAAAAAGCTTTTATTGGGAAGCAGCATTACAGGAAACGTTATGTTTTCACCAACAGTAACTAAACATGACTCCTGAAACAGCTGAAAGTGAACAGGATGAAACAGTAAAGCACAGCAGATGTCTGAAAGTACCAACAGGACCAGAGAAACTAAAGAGATTCAATTAGAAGCTACAAATTACTGAGAGCTTTTAAAACAGTTTTCCTCAGGTTTCCTGCTCAGACATGAGTTCAGGATAGATTTTAAGAGGAGATGGTGATGGTAACAGGTTGGCTGCAGTCGTGAGGCTCATCTACTCCGGAGCAGTTTGACTCGGCACAGTCACTGGTGCTAGTTGAAAAACTAGTGTGCTGCAGTCAGAATGGGTAAACTGATGTGTTCTTTGAGCACTAAAGCACCAAAAACCTATTCCAGTTATAACCCAAAATAAAATGATGAACCTGAAAACTGTCTCCTTTAATCTTTTCAAGGTAGGTCAAAATGAAACAAAAAAGCCACAAGCTTTTCTCCCATGTGGGCATTTTTTTTTTTTTTTTTTTTTACTGGACCTCACCCAAAAGCAAAATGAGGACAGGAAGGTTCAGGTTATTATTTATAGTAACCTGATCCATTTGTCTTTAAGGGAAAAATGATATTCCAACTGGAAAGTTAAATATAAGGGTAAAAGGTGTTGGGGTAATAAAGTTTTAAGGCCAAATTTGGATCGTGGAATACATTAATATCCACAACATCATCATGCCCAGATTGTATAAATGCATGATTACAGTATGCACAATGGTACTACAGTTTTTTTTTTTCATGGGCTGTAGTTGTAGGAGTTCTGGATAAAATAGTCTGTGAGAAAGGGGAACCAGTCTTCGCTAACAGCCAAGCCGCGGGTGAACCAAGGGTAGAAGAGCTCGTGCTGTCTCGTCGCTCCTGTCATGATGATGTTCAGGGCTGCATCCGCGGCAGGGTAGGCTGGTACGTTTGTGACACCCCTAGGAGAAAGAAAATACCGCTCTTAACTACTGTGGATGGCAGTAAAAATAAATGTGTAATAAATGTGTAATAAATAAATAAATAAATGTGCCACACTGCATTCGCACTGGTTCAATAATTAACTGTATCATTGATTCACCTGACTTTCTCCATAGCTGATTCTGTATCAATAAGCCCCAGTGTACATATGGAGATGGACACATTGCTCTTCTTCATAGCCAGCTCATGATGGAGGGCCCCGAAGAAACCATTCAAGGCAAATTTCGTTGAGGTATACGGTGCCACGAAGGGACTGGACATTTTACCTGTGAAGCATCATCAGAAACAGTCAGATTTTCCAACACCACTTTCACTCGATTGTTTATTATTTCTTGGAACATTTTGAAGAAAAAAACATCAACATCTACAATTCTATGACTGCTGATGAAGATCATGTGAAGTGACTGAAGTGACTCGGCTGACATTTAATTTTTAATCATGTTTTCAAACTGGAGAGAACTTTGTGGCGAAGAAGTGCTATAAAGAAGACGGCCATAATAGAGCCCGATGATACTCGACACAGATACGTCGGCCGAATATACGCTCATTGTTTTTTGCAATGATCCCTCAAATGTGGTAATCAAACACTTGTGGCAAAAATATGTAATAGAGGCGGGTCATTTTTAAAAAAAAAAAAATTAACAATAAACTAACTCTGATAATGTGTGTGTTGACTGATATGGCTTTTTCACGGCAGATACCAATTGTGGAGGATCAAGAGGACAGATATTTAGTTGCAGGAAAAATGAAAATGTCAAAATTTAGAACAACCAGCGATGAAATGAACAATTTACCCCAGTAGTGACCTTACTTGAGCATTTCTGTTTTCTGCTACTTTTCAAGTTTAACTGCATTTATTTTTGCTAAATTTAGGCATTAGTTACTTTTTTAAATTCTATTGTTTATAGGCTATTAATTGTGATGTGTCACCAATCAGATGGTGCTTTGGGTGCAACATCGTGTGAGGAGGATGTTGCATCAGAGCCAAAGTAGCACATTTTTAAATTTGTTTATCGGCAGTCTGAAATCACTGATACGGTTAATCGAAAAAATGCTGAATTTCGGCCTAGATAATCAGCGTATCCCTGCTGAAATGACACTACTGCACTGAAACAGTAAACTCACTGAGAAATGAATAATTATAAATTATCCAAGCATTCGAATTTTGGGCTGTAACACTGATTTTTATTATTTCTTTATCTGAAAAATAATGAGGTCAAACACAGTATAATATATAATATACATATAATATAATATACACGTATATGTTTCACAGTTTGCTGTCATCGACATGTGTATGGAATTAGGATTCTATATATGTGTGTTAAACCTACCTAAGAGTGATGAAACAATCACCAGTGATCCTTTATTTTGTTCAAGGGAGGCCATAGCTTTCCAGGCCATCTGAATATAGCTGAAGAAATTGACCTTTGAAAAGCACACACACACAGAGGGAGAGAGAGAGAGAGAGAGAGAGAGAGAGAGAGAGAGAGAGAGAGAGAGAGAGAGAGAGAGAGAGAGAGAGAGAGATCAGTGCATCACCCTCATTTAATGTGTTGATATGCCTAAATCTAAACGCTGCACTACCTTCATCAGCCACCTGGTGTGCTCCACATCTCCGTCCCACATGCTGAAGGGGCTCGGGCCAATGTGGTTGAGAACCACATAATCCAGCCCGCCGAGCTTTTCCAGAGCAAAGTCTACCACTTTGTCCGGGTCTGACTCGTCAGCCATGTCTGCTGCTATGTAGAGAGCTCGCTGGGCTCCCAGGCTCAGGCACTTCTCTGCCACCTGTGCAGCAAAGATCCAAAATGAGTGCATTGACTGTCCCATGTAGCTGCAGAAGAGAGAGCAGGAGAAGGCCAGGTTGAGCTTTGAGGCCATTTATATGTTTTAAAGGTTCACTGACCTGCTGTAACACTTTCTCTCTCCGGGCTGTAATTACTATCTGGGCTCCAAAGCTGGCGTAGTGATACGCCATTTGTTCACCAATACCTGTGCTGGCCCCGGTCACCAGCACCCTGGCACCTCTGAGAGATTCTGAGGGACACACAGAAAAAAAAAGACTTAATCATGTACTTCAACAGCAGTTTTGTTGACGACTGAGAATGATGTTGAGGCAGAATTTGTTTACGCAGAACTGTTCTTTTACGACTGAATCCACAGCCCTTGTTTCTGCTTGAATCAGCACCAAGACCTTTGTCATAAGAAGATAACCCAATCAAAGTCCTCAATCTGTTGTTTTTTGCTTACAACTCACTGATCATTGGACTCTTAAATATACCCAACCTCTGACCCCGAGGTCCAAGGAGCTGGTACAAAATACAAACAGCCATAAAATCCTCTGTTCCCTCTTTGCACATGGTGGTAAAGTGGTTCGAATATTGTGTTTATTATTTAACCTAACTCCACGGGCAGAACAACACTTCCTAGATATTCAACCTTTGAACAGAACGTCTATGAATCTAGAGTGCATCTGAAATAATCCATATGTAAAATGCAACCATAAAATGTGAAAGCATTATCTTTATCAAGCTATAAAATGAGCTGTGACAGCAGCTTTATAGTGCTGCAGTTGTTGAAAACCATTCATGGGGCTGTCCTATTACATGGCCACCAACCAACTGAATCAAACCGAATCATTTCATTACTTGTGAAGCCTCAGCTGTACACAGCCTCCTAACAATATGGATAAATGCCGCATTCTCTCTCTACTAAGGCCTCAGTCACGAGGAAAAGATTATCAGCAATTACTCGCTCAAGTCTGTGCGTCTTTTCCCCAGGGGAGCATTAAACTTTCCTCATCATTATACACGTTTTGTGGCGATGCAGAGCAGAGAGCATGTCCAGCACCACATGGCATGGTCCATATTAAAGTCCGGAGCGTGCAGTTGATGAAATGAAAGGAGGGTGTTAGAGGAAACTTAAGAAGGCAAAATTCCCATGCCGAGTTATTTTACAGAGGAGTCATGGAAAGCATTTTGACTGGAAACAACACAAATTGACCATATTCACACAGTCCTTATGCCGGGATGCTCAAATATGAGGATAATGTTATGCTGCTGTGGTTCACGTCGCAAGTCGTCTAAATGTAGGGAATCTGACAAATGATCAATTTACCATTTCAAGGTAAAACAATGGATTTAATAACACGTTAGCTAAAGTTAGCATTCAACTACTTTCAAGCTGACATCACCGTTTCATTAAATCCAGTGTGTTTCCCTTCCAGCTTAAATAAATGTGTCCAAGATGTGTGTTGATATTTTAAGATTATTGAAAGCTGCGCCTCAATGTCATAGCTAGACAGTGGTTCGATGCTAACGTTAGCTGTTGGCTAAGGGTAGGTAACAGGTTATCAGATCTGTTGTTGTTTTATCTTAAAATATGGGTGAGTCTCCCTCCAGTTTTCATGATCCATCATCTTAATAGTTCCTGATCAATATAAAAGTGGTGAAATGTTTATAGTTGTTGCAACCGGAAAAAGAAAAAAAAAGTACAACATTCGAGCCTCCCGTCCTGAGTGTGTTGTCAGAAGAAAATGGCAGCCATGCGAATATGGTCTATTGACATGGTTCGTGCGAGGCCCGGGACACACACAGGTTATCAAAAGCGCCCTGAACATTACCGGTACCATCTGCCGAGCAGCGGTGATATCGGTGAGGCGAGGTGCCTGCACAGAGCCCAAAGGACACCACAGGACAACACCCACCCCAGCCACAGTCTGTTCACCCTGCTGTCGTCTGGCAAGAGATACGGACTATGGAGCTCAACTCATCCTCAAGGTTCCACCATGTTCCGTCCAACGTTTATGACTTGCTTTTTATTTATCGGCGTGTTTCATTTTTGTGTTGCGGGTAGCACAAAGGGACTACAACTTGCATTTCGTTGCACAACCCGTGTGTGTGTGTGTGTAGGGTGATAAATAATTAACTTTGGACTGTAACTACAGTATTTCACTTGCACAATCTCCTGTGCCACATTTCAGCAATATATCAATTATGGTTTATGGTCTTGATGGCTGCTTATCAGATAATCCTATCTGAACTTATCTTAATTAGCTGGATTTAGGCACAAAATGAACAGTGCGCATGCAATCGTTTCGTCATCATATCCTCCTTCAAAAGCACTTTAATTCATGCCATCATTTGTTTTTCATGATTCCATCAGATATTGACAAAAAAGATATTGAACATGCCATAATGTAAGCCATCACATATAAATCCGATTTAAATAATTTTAAGTAAAAAAAAAAGTAATGAAAATAATCATAATCATAATGAAGGGAAGTCAATTATAACTAGATAAGTCCTAATAGATTAAATGACGAATGAAAAGTTGATTGTGAAAAAGTAGAAAAATGGAACTATGTAGTATGTTATTTCTATAATTCCCCTTCCTCATCTTAATAATAAGACATACTTCCCCGAGGACCAAAGAAGAGAAAAATCAGCAGAAACAAACCAAAACAAGAGTAAGCAAACCGTCACAACATAAGCTGTATGAAATGTCATTGTAGTTCACATATTTGCAGTTTCCAGTCCATTTTCTTCATCTATTATCTTCTATGTTATCTTTATTTATCCTTTCCCTAGTATGTACTTGGTTGCTCAGCTCCCTCCATGTTTGTATTTGTGGTTTCTATGTTTCTATCTAAACAAATAGTGTGTGATTTGTCAGTGCAATATTTAAAAGAAAAAAAACAAACATTTTTCTTCTTCTACTACAGTATAAAAATGGTCTCATACCAAGGAGATGGTTGATGTGTAATGAGAAAATTAACTTTCAGTGTCATTCTTTCATTATCCACCAACTCCCAAAATGGAATATGAAAAGAGTTTGACTTTGTGCCCACAGTTCTATCAGCACTTCGATGTTATCTAATCTTATCTTTTGTCTGTTGAATTGGTGTTGCAAATGAATGGTGTTTTATTATTTCCCCTCCATTCATTTCTAAACCCCCCTTCCATTTTTTTTATCAAACACATACTATAGGTTTTCAAAACAAGCTTAGCTCAGGCATGTATGTCTTTAATAGTCGAACTCTGCAAGTGACTGCTTCCTGAAGGTAACAGAAAAAAATGTACATTATCGAAATCATATTTTCTAATATTGTCTGATTATGTCAACTAGCTGAAGATGGACTTGATGATCAAATAATAGCACCTATTTTGCACCTATAAACATAACATATTCTTCTATCTGGCCCTGCGTGGTGCTGCATGTAACTCAAGACCAGACCTCCCAGATTTGGGCTACAATTATGCTTGCATGTACTTGTATGTACATGTATAAGTATAAAACACAGCAATGCAATATTTTCACAACTGTTCAGTTGAAAACATAAATGCCTTATGCATTAAACAGACACGTTGATGTTATTTTGCACTGACAGCACAGACAAATGTTTCTGATTATGGAGAATTGGCCAGTTACTGTACTTACCCACACTGCAGTAAGTATCACTTCACATTAACACTCTTTATTGGGCTATCCTATCTCAAGATTGCAAGTTTTTCTCTTTCTTATTATCTCACTGAAGCACAGATCATCTTCACCTATAAGCCTTTCAATGCGTGTTTCGCACCGTTCTGTCACTTAGGACATGACCACCTGTACATCTGTCATCGCACTGTCGACGACCAACATCTGCTGCTATTTCAGTGAGCAAACATCAAAATAAAGAACTGGATGTTAACAGTTATGGAAGTACAAGCAGGCCTATCTGCATTTCACAAGTGGCACAAACTACAACACTTTATCTTGCAGGAGCGTCTCTCTTACCTGCATTAAAACTTGGTGCGGTCCACTTGACAGCTAGGTAGGCAACAAATAAACTACCCAAAAGGATTTTTGTTGTAGTTCTCATGTTGTAATGTTATTGGTAGTACATCCTATTGCTCTGAGTGATTAGGAGTGAGCCCGGGACAGCCTGTCACATAGATATGAGGAAACAGCATTCCAGTTATATAACGTAACCCCTCCTCTCTTTCTCTTGACATAATTTGAGCAGGTTGCGTTGATTACATCAACAGGTTTATTGATCTCGAATAAGACCTGGCCCACTTCTCACGCAGAAATAACAAGTTCTATGTATCGGTATTAGAACACTTATTCTAAAATATTTTTAAATGTTTTCATTAAAAAGAAGAAAAATGGGAAAAAACGAAAAGAAAAGACGAATCTGACGTTCCTAAATGACGCAGGCACTACATTTTTGAACGCGCAACTTTATTGACACGATTCTCGTGTACATGGATCGAGCAGGGTTGTCCTTCAGTGGAGCTAACTAGACAGCCTCAACCCCAGCTCATTCTTGGCGTGCTTAAAATACCAGTACGTAAAAGGAAACTACAAGCTGTGGACCATGGCGGCAAGGATTTTGCCCGTAGTGAAGTTAGTATTTTTAATTTCATTCGCAATTCCCTTTAAATTAACCCTGCTGTAGGTGCTAGCTGCCCGATTAGCCAGTTAGCCAACTGTCGCTACGTTAGCTTAGCTAACTGTCAGTGTGCCCGAGAGCTCTCCAGTTGACATTTTCAAGCACTTTGCTTCGTGGTTGAAAATTTAGTTCACTGAAGAAATCTGCAGCAACACGGTTATTCAAAATCTGTTAGATTTGGACGTCGGTTCAAGTTAAACGAATTTTTCTCAGTAAACTAACGTTAGCTAATGTAATGTAAACAGCCCACTAAAGATCCTAGCTAACCAACTGTTAGTGATCATGTCTTTGCATCAGAGGACACTTGTTAAGTAGTATAACGTTAGTTCAGTGATCGTAACATGTTTTCAGCCATGGATTCAGGGGTGGATAAACCTTGTTCATAGCCTGACTTTCTCTGTTCTTTCATTGTCAGACTGGCCACCAAGGTGACCATTGCAGGAGGAGCTCTTTACGTTGCCTGTGACTCTGGTCTGTTGGGAAGCAGTGAGCAGGGCTCAGAGGCCCTGGGGAAGGCCAAGGCTGCCATACCCCCCGCCATAGAGGAATGGATGAAGTACTTTGGCCTGGAGGTAAAGATAAGATACATTGCATAAACATAGTTATGATCCAGGCAGCCCTGGATGTAGGCAAGCAGGCATGATAATACAACATAAGGAAGGAGAATATGTCAGGCACATTTGTGTCCATCGTTTCCTCACAAATGTGCCTACAGTAGGTCAGTTTTGAACAGTCCTGATGATGCTTTTGATGGGACTGGAAGACACCTTTACAGAACGTAGATATTGTATTCACAGCTCAACTCTGGACAGCTTTCAGATACACTGGCCAGTAAAAAACAAAATGTGCCTGTTCATTATTTCTCCCTGATCACAAACTGGACAAATATGTCTTTGTCAAAACAGCATAGGGACCCATTTCAGTAGGAACAGGCAGTCAAATTTCAGTGAGAGATCCCACTGATTTTCATCATATGATTCATATACCTATTCTGGTGTAATTCTGGAGTGATATGGCTACGCCACACTCCAACTCGCCGTTACCACTGGTGGACACGGAGCTCTATTCAGCTGCAAGATGTTGAGTGTAAATACAATATAATATTCATAACTGCAAAGCCTTGTACAATCTGTTTCAAACTAACAGACCTCCCCCTCTCCTCAGGCTCAGCTTCCAACCATGCCACACATTGAATTCTCCCCTGTTGAGTCGTGGAACTCTGGTAAGAACTGAATGAAAAGCTTGTCTTTTTAATAGGGCATAAAAATGATCAAACATAATTTGTTAGATACAGATATTTTTCAAGCATTCCATTGGGGCCATATAAAATTTCAGCATCACTAATATGACTCTACTTGCATGATTTTGAAGTATCAAACCTAAACCATTGATTTTTTAAAATTTCTTTATTGTAGGAGTGCGATGGACGATTTCATCTCTTTCCGAGGCTCCAACAAGAGCAAGCGATTACACAAATCAGGGATTGCAGTACCTGAAAGACCTCACCAAGTGAACAGGAACTCTCTGGTCAACCTGGCATTTATAAATCTTTTTGAGTTTTGCACTTAAATGACATTACTTCTTCAAAAGTTGTCGGCCCTCACAAGAAAGACGAAACACCCAACATAAGAGAAAATTGTCAAATCAAAAGAAGTTGTGAAATTTGGCTGCAAGGAGTGTAATCTCCTGATTGGGTACTGTGGTTCTCTAAATGATAGTGGCATTGGTTCGAAGTTGTGTTGTACATAATGCTAGGAGGCAAAATGTATTTTAAAAGTTGTTTGATTTGGTGTGAACCACCACCTGTCAACACTGTCTGATATACAATATTTCACTCCCCTTTGTTCTCAAACCACCCAAATGTTATGAAGAGAATGTTTGTTGTATATATGCAGTTTGTGACTTAATAATACATCAATCTTTAAACACGTCCAGTCTGTGGTTTGATTTATTAAGGCAAAATATGAACTGTGTGTGTGTTTTCAAAGAAAAAGACCAAACAAATGTGCAAAAATCTTTAATACTTACGACAGAATAACAATGGCCTGTTGATGCTGCTACAACTTCAGAACAGGAAGAGGTGACTGAAAACATGAAGAAGTGCGCACACAGCCATTTGTAATTCCACTGTACACAACATAGAAACACACTCCACAGCACCCCAAGCGGTGATGTACAGTATTAAACTTTTTTTTTCTTTTTTCTCATTTAATTTCTTTATGTTGGTTAAACAAATGGTACTGATTCTGCCACACACTGTCACTTCTCTACTGTCAAAATAAGGCTTGAAAATCTCCAGACACTGTCGGATGATGCATGCAGAGTTTTTACAGCTAAAAATAATAGTAATAGCATATTTGTACTGATTGAGTAGTTTATAAGGGATACGCTGAATGACTTGAAGACCAATTCAGCAACCGGGACATGGTGACTAAGCTGGGATGAAAATACCAATACCATAGTGCAAGCATACATGTCAGACAGAGTTATAAAGACTAGAACCAGAGTTAATTAGTTACCATCAACAAACTGGTTTGTCAGTTGATTATACCTGTTTAATATTCAGTTTATAATATATTAATGACCCTTTCACCAAAAGCTGGTGGCGTTTTGATGAGATACTTGTATAAATGAGCGTTATCGCGACAGGCAACATTACAAGGCATTTTACACTGTCATCTGTATTGCAACAAGGATTTTTTTTCTTTTCTTTTTTTCGTCATGCGTGTTGATACAAAGCATTTATTTTGCCACGTTTGCTCTTAAGGAGAAAGCAATTTGGGGAAACAATGTAACGTACCATAACATGTAAACTTTATACAATAAAGTGCTCCCCACAATATCAACAGTGAGATTTATACAACAAAGGATGGTGTGTGTTATACTTATAGAACATTTTCATACCGCATTAAGAGCAAAACACTGCACTACTATAAACTGGCGGTTGCGAAACTTTCCTCGAGTTGTCAGCGTTACCACTTTTGAATGAAAACCCAAGAGCAGCCTTCACACGCAATAATTCATTAAGAGTGTAGATAGTCGGAGATAGAGTATGTACAATATTGCAGAATGACAAGCCGGAAGGCACTTTATGACTTGTGTGGGATCAAATTGCGATGAGAATTGCATCTTCATCTCCAGCACAAAGGATCTGATCTGATGCAATGCTAAACAGGTGCAAAAGTGCAGGAGTATATTTCCACATGAGAATAATACATCTAAAAGGCTTTTGAAAACAAAAGGGCCCATTTGGTAGATTTGACAATGCTGCTTCCATTCATCCCTTCCAGTGCTCACATTAATTAAATATAATACATGACTCTATCTGCCCATTTAATTCAGCAAATGCCTCCGTGGAAAACATATCTTCCAAACAATGTGTATATCCTGCTTATTAGCTATTTAGATAATCCCCCCCCCCCCCGAAAAAATGGCTCCAAAAGGAAATTTTGAGCAGCTTCTTTTAGAACACACTGGCTTTCAATTAAGATAATTACTTTAAGGACAAATCAGTGAGTCTCTCAGGGACAACAATGCAAACGCTTTAACAGCTGCACTCTGCAGCTGTTGGGCAGCACAATCCTGGACTGTCCAAACTTAAAGTGTAAAGTAGAGCAGCAACGATAAAACAAGGTGACTCCCTCTCCTGGAAATAGCCAAGCATAGCGGTGCTACAGTTCTGCTGTGCGTATGAAACACAGATTGCACTTTATTCCGAACATTAAAGCATATTAACTATTCAACCCTGCCATGGCTTTGAATAACGAGATTATAACAATGAGTGGAACAGAAGCAGATGGACGGAGGCTGGAGAGTGAGATAAAGTGTCCGATATCTCTCTAGGTGGTTTTGACCAGGTCATAGACATGGATATGAAAGTCATCATCATATTTGATATAGTAGACAGAGGGCTTGGCTGGGACCTGGTAGATGACCAGGCCCGTTCTCTTCACACCCTTGTCAGTAACATACTCCACTTGTTTCCCCACCAGACTCTCCGTCTCCTCTCCGGGCTTCCTGTCTGCAGGCAACAGGTGCTTGTTTTCTGAAGAGTGAAACATTAGAACATTACAATTAACATCAAAAATAAGATTTTTTTTTCTTGTTCCTGAAATTAATATTTGAGCTTCACTGTGTAGAATGATGTATGTGCAGAGTTGGACATTAGAAGGTTATTGTAATTAGGGTTGCACCGATACCATTTTTTTCAAACCGAGTACGAGTATTTTCATTTGTGTACTTGTATGTACCGATATCAATATTTTTACCACATAAATAACTATTAGGTTACAGATACACTGGATTGGAAGATATATTTATTTTCTTCTCTGCTTGTTACAACAAATGATAATAATTTAAATAAAAATAAATATAAACATAAATAATTTCCTTTGTCAACAAAAAGCCTCCACATTGGCACTGCCTCCCCATTTAACAAAATGAAACTTAATATCTCAATTAAACTATTGCACAGTCTCCACATTTGAATCAGTGTGATATATATTTAAGTAGCCTAGTAGTTGTATCAACGTCTGCATGTAATCAAGAACTGACTGTTAAATCAAATAAAGAAAGAACATTTCAAAAACATTTCGAGAATATTTATTGTCACTTAACATTCAATTATACAGATATATAATACTGAAGATATGTATTATGTTCTTCTCTCTTTGAGGAAAAGAAGGGCTGCATTTAAAAATAAAATAGTGAAAATAAATAAAATAGCTTTTTAAAAATTGTGCATCTTAAAATAAAGAACTTAATTTTTGAAAAATAACTTTTTTCTGTTTCTGTTTCCCCTCAAGTAAGCAAGTACAACCCCTCCATCAGTAAAAGGCTTTTTGTATTGACCCAAAATCCAAGCGACTCTGGGGGAACATTCATTAGCTCTTAGGGAGCGCCATGTGGAGTTATTTTTCTCTCCCTGTATCGCTCACTCGTCTTTCCGTCTGTCACTCGCTTTTCAGCTCTTTTGTCTGTCTGTATTCAGAGTCGCAATGTTTATCACCTGGAATGCACAGATTTGATTGGCTGAGTAGCATCACGTGGGATGGCTTAACTCGCATGCAATTGGTCAGTGGATTTTTCTGATCCGCTAAACTGGCGGTGCCGGTGAAAATGGAAGCGCCCCGTCAAAATTTAAAATACTTCAATAATTTATTGTCCATATAGGACAGCGTCTGGGTCCGGACTCGGACCGCCTGTCCGAAATGACAACAAGAAATGACAAGCCACCCTCAGATCGCGGTTTTCAGTTTCATGATCTTTGCTCTCCTCTGTTTCACTATCTCCTCATATCGATATCTCTGTAAATCTTGTTGCCTCTTCACTCTGATCTTTCTGTCTATTACTAATTATCCTGTGTGGCCTGCCCTCTTCCAGGTCACCAGGGTGGACAGGAGGTCGTGTGGCTCGGGCACCACTTGGTGATGCCTCGTCCTGCTCA
Source organism: Lagodon rhomboides (assembly GCA_039737535.1). Taxonomy (NCBI): domain Eukaryota; kingdom Metazoa; phylum Chordata; class Actinopteri; order Spariformes; family Sparidae; genus Lagodon; species Lagodon rhomboides. Next base: position 11,079,200 of record CM077789.1, on the reverse strand, counting down.
GTCGTCTCCTGGATCCGCTCACTTTACATATAATTTGTGATTGCGATTTTGGGCTATATAATAAAATTGATTTGATTTTGATTTTGATTTCATGCAATGTATGGTGAATTTTTGCGAGTACGAGTACGGGTATATGAGCGCAGTATCAGCCCGATGCCAGTATCGGTATCGGTGCATCCCTAGTTGTTTTTATTCATTGCTTACATACACTGTGAATGGACTTTACAATAATTCATATATAGTATATATATTATACATATATTCTAGAGTAGGTGCCATTTTATGGATATTAATGGGATAATTAATAAATAATACCTTTCTCGGCAAAATTTTTAAAATTCTTTTTACACCTTAATATGTGTATGGATCTTTAAGGTCTTAATCTGTAAATTGAAAATTACAATGATACAAGGCTCTAACAGACTACTGCTACTACTACCAGTTTTTACAGATTTTAACATCTTGCATAACGCCTCATTATTCTGATATTTTTAAAATATTATCAAAATTATAATCTTTCACACGTTCTGAATTTGACTTGATTTGTTGCTGTGAATGTTTAGGTGTGATAAAAACTTGAATATTCTCACATTATAAGCAGTTTTTTGTGCATGTCCAATTATACCCATTCGCCAAAAACAATAATGAAACCACTGTCAAGAGTTTTAGCTGTCCTCAGTGCACTTTTCACAACTTTTTGCAATATCTAATCTCCCCCTAAGGGCCCTGACACACCAGGCTGACATTCAGCTGTCAGCCAATGTCAGGGCTATCGGTTAGCCCTAGTTGTTGCAGTGTGTCCTGCACTGTTGTCACTGGTCGATTCTTGTAGAAATCTTTTCGGCCAACTGAGCATCTTGAACGAAGGCGGAGCCTGTCGGTGGGAGAACTCCCTCTGTTTAGGTAAACGAGTCAGTGCGAGAGAGATAAATGGAAAAAAAGTCCATTTTGAGCCTGATGTTGTAGTATCCATAATTCCACCCATTTAGTGCAGTTTCTCCTTATTCTTTGCCTCTGTCTCTTCACAATTTCCATTAGCAACTTTTAACCAGACATATTCTCGATTAGAAGTGTTTTCATCAGCGTGAGATGTGTGAAAATGATATAAAAACGTTTTGTATATCCGCAGTCCTGAGTCTTCCTACAGATTACTGCCACCTGCTGCTTCGGGGAGTTATTTCCTCTTTCACAGGCGCAGAATGTACAAGCTGTAGTCTTTGTGGTGTAGTCAAGTCAACAGTCAGTCTTTGTTGCTTCTAGGTCTTCGATGTCAGTTTGGTGTGCCTGGGACCTAAGAAAACCGCATCTGGTTTAACCCCACTTAAGCTTTTACTCTTGCCTGCTTTATCAAAGGAGCTCAAACACAGGAAGACTTGTAATAAATTCACTGTAGCTGGTGGTGAGCTCACATGCTATCCATGTCAAATGAATTGAGTGGAGTTGGAAATTATTTTACGTCACACTGCCGTTCCTCCTGATTCTATCTATAAAGCCTTTAGGACAAGATTAACAAGAACTTAATAAAGCTTTGTGAATAATCAATCTGTTTTTGTTCTATCCAAATGACCAGTACCTGCTTCAGGCAGAATCCTGAGGTCTCCGTCAGCGTAGTCGTCCCACAGCTGATACATATAAAGAACGGGGTCCTTTTCATAAGTGATATAGTACCAGTTGGTCATGATTGGAGCTCTGGAGAGGACCATGCCTCTCCACTCGTTCTTCTCTCCATCCTCCTTTTCAAACAGGTGCTCCACAGCTTTGCCCACCAGCTCCTCCGCCCCTGGAGGTATCTTGATCTTATTGTTTACTGTGAGGACACAGCCGCAACAGGAGAGACAATATAAAAGTGAGAATCGTGGAAGCCTGTAACCCAACAGTTAGTACAATGCAGATAATAAATGAGGCTAACTAACTCACCAACTTTTTCCGACAGCACCTGCAGGTTCGACACCCTCTCGTCCTTGAACAGCTCGATGCCGTAGACGCAGTCAAAGCCGTCATACTTCACCATGAAAAGAGAAGGGTTCACACTAAGCCTGTCGAGTACTGTTCCCTTCCATTTGCTCTGGTTCCCCTTCTCGCGCCAGTTATGCTGAATGCGGACTCCCAGAATGCTGTTGGGGTCCGGGGTCAACATGTCACTCAGCTCCCCGCTACTCCGCTTTCTGGTAAAACAGGAGGAATATACTGAGTGTTTGCGGTGAGGGTTTAAAACAAAGTATGCATGTTACACGTATACAAAAGGCTTGATGATATCAGGCTACGTAATGATCACATATGAATTGCATTTCAGAGATTTCTAAAAAGTTACTGTAGGTTCACCTGAGGCCACTTCAAATAACCAATGCAACACTACTACCATTGAAACTTCACTTATTAATTTTTTATGCTGCTGATTATTTTATTCAGAACATAATATGAATTCCTATCATTAACTCCTGCCGTAAGTCAAATATAAACTAGAGCTGCAACAGTAAGTCAATAAATCCAAAGAAAGAAAATGAATTGCCAATTATTTTGATTTCTGATTGATCACTTCAGTCATTTTTGAAGCAAAAATGTCAAACTTTTGTTGCTTCCAGCTTCTTAAAAGTATGGATTTCCTATCTTTTATGATGATAAATGAAGAAAAACAATAAATAAGATGTCACTTTAGGCTTTAGGGACATTGTGATGAGCATTCTTCACGTTTTTCTTTCTTTTTTTTTTTTGGACAAAACTATTAATGGAATGATTGTGAAAGTAATCAATCACGACAGCAACCTTTGGTTGCAACTGGATCATAGCATATGTCTATTCTTGAATCATCCACATCCATGCTTTACTGTCACATTGCATTCTAAACCACCATTAATGGCATCATGTGATGGCATTTACAGTAGCCTTGTTTCTACATACCTGCCCCTTTTCTTGGACATGCCTCCAGAAATTCAATGGCTACTGATTAAGAGAAAGACAGGGTAATGTTTAGTTATGATGTGAGCGAACAGAACAGCTGTCAAAGTTCACATGTAATGTAAACTACTTAGCATGAGGAAGGCCTCTACTTCAGCTGAGAGGCTGGGCTGTCTGAGGAGACCTGTGACAGGCTGCAGCCTGCTCAGCTCAGACTGACAACTCCAACAGCCAATAGATTAACATGATGGAGTAACTTCCTGGGTATTTTAGTCCAACTGCACAACATGGAGGTCACTGTTTCCTACTCAAGCGAGACTGTAACATGTCATATTTAGTAAGCAGTCACTTAAGGATAAAAAGCCAATACTTAATCTGTGTGACACAACTTCCAAGAGAATACGTCAGCCATTTCTATGTCTGACGAACTGGAATATGTAACCAACGTTAACCGGTTAACTTTGAGTGTAATACACATTAGCAATATTACGGTACATATAACACAGGAGGGGGTGAGCCGTGCCGTACGCCACCTGTCCTGGACTGAATCCAACACACCTACACCTCACACTGGAGGTTACCAGCACCACTCGTTTGTCCTAGCTCTACCCCAATGCAGATGTTACTGTAAGTGGAGGCGGCTAGCTACATCCGCTCGTCGGTGTCCCTGGTGGCAGGTAACAAACACCAACAACAGCTGCGTGTTAACGGCTTAATTCTGTCTCCGGAACATATTTTCATTACCTTTACGCAGATTGCATATCAGTATTGTTCAGTTCGTCTGGCTGAGAAATGTTGCCACACACCACCAACCCGCCTGTGTAAATCTCGCGAAACCTGTGGAAAATGGGCGACGCGGAGGGGAGACTCCAGTTCCCAGCGTGCCTTCGGTTACCATGGCCGCAGAGAAGGACGTATGCACGCGCGCGGTGCACAGTGGGAATTGGTGTTTTCGCCGCAATGATGTGGACTTTTAACGGCCAGGGTTGAACAGGTGTTGCAAAACTGCCGCATGTTGCGTTTGATGGTTTTCGGAAATAGCGCAGTTAAGGTATTAGAGTGCAGGATTCACATGGAAAAGGCACACAGCCCCACACACGACCATATGAGTAAGGTCGGGATTTCCTGTGACGCAAGTGTTACCTAAGCTTAAAGTGGCAGACAGCATTTTAGAAGTGCTATAGCACAGTAGTATACACATAAAATCATTATCATGTCTCAATGATTACTTCTTCTTTAACATTTGAATACCTCTGTTAGGCCGATGACAACTTTGAGCACCCTGAGTTTCAGTGAACTAAACTAAAATGCTTGGTGCATTTGTAATTCTTTTCCACTCTTTAATTTTGGTGAATTGGTTCAGTTCGGCATTTATAATCTCTGTCATTAGGATGCACAACCTGCTATGTGCATGATTCGAACCCCGCAAGGTAGGAACACTTGAAGGCAGCGTAAGTGATGAGCAAATTTGTAAATGATCTTGAGCTAGTTACATTAACCATTGACCTGGCATTCAGGGTCAGTGAGCATCTAGGCAAATAATTGGGAATATCATCTGTGCACCTGCCTTCACTGATGTTAATCTTCCCTTCTTCACACAACTTCAGCAGACCCTGTAATGCACCACTGTCACATGTTAGCATTAAGTTATTATGAATGACATTATAAAGTTGTACAGTACAGCTCGAGCCAGTGGTGGAAGAAGTATTCAGATCCTTCACTTAAGTAAAAGTAGTAATACCATGTTTTGAAAATGCTCGGCCACAAGTAAAAGTCCTGAATTCAAAACCTTAATTGAGTAAAAGAATGTAAGCGTTATCAGCTAATTTTATTTTGGTATGAAAAATAAAACTACTCATTGTGTTTTACTATTATATATGTTTTTTTTATTTTTTATTTTTATTTTATTAGATTAATATCACTGCTGCATTAATGTGTATGTTGCATTTTACTGCTGTAGTTGTTTAAGGTTGTGCGTATTTTAACAACCTTCAATTGTTGGTGGTTTAATCAAGTTTTCATGAGCTCGGAAAAACAGCCTTGATTTCAGCTTTGTAACAATTTATTTTTCATCCAAGTCAAGAGGGTCTTATTCAAGAAGTAGGATCATTTTCTAATCCAATAAAGAAACATTTTCATCCTTCTTAATTCACCAACTTCTGGAGATTATAAGGTTTTCACTGGACAGAGAATGTATGAAAAATTGTAACAATCTAAAAAGTAACTGGTAACGAAAGCTGTCAGACAAATGTAATGGAGTCAGAAGTCATTTTTGCCTGTGAGATGTTAAAAAAGAGGACGTATATTTCGAATTGGTACTTAGGGGCTCTCTGGAACATCTGTGCTGTGCTGGAAGCAGGTCGTCAGTTTATGTTAGCGGACTCCGTTTAGAAACTAGACATTAGCTACTGCTGCTCAGAGACGAGGCACTTGCATAATGTCACAGCCTTTGGATTGTCACGGAAAGTCCTTCACAAAGAAGTCATGCAGCATTTAACAACTCGACCAAACTGGCCACAGGCTTGTATAGGCAACCGAAAAGAGACAAGTGATTAATACATGTAAATAGCTACACATTGTTACATAGAGCGACATGTTAAGTAGAGTACTTGAGTAAATGAAATGTACTTAGTTACATTCCACTGCTGAACATGACATTGACCCATAAAAATAAACAGTTGTATTCACTACAGAATTCATGGTTTTATTCATGATGTGATGGCGGTGTCGCCTTCATTTTTTACATTCAGCTCAGCATTATTTAAAACTTCACAATGAAATGAGTTCTGCCCAACCCAGTTCAAATGCACAAACTGAATTGTGACAAGTGAGGGTGACAAAAACATTATTTGTGACAATATACACAACACCACCACATGTTGGCACATAATTAAGAGCCTTGTCGTGAAAAGTGCATCCTAACTAGGCACCGCATTACCATCCAATCTAATTTGTCTAATTGTTGTTTAACACTCTTGTAATCCAGTCGCTGAAGGAAGATACGCGAGTGTAGACATCAGGGGTCCTGGGGTCTCCGCAGTTACGGCCAGAGAAGGAGACAACTCCTGCTGCAGCTCCATCACACACCAAGGGCCCACCTGAGTCCCCCTTAAACAGAAAGGACATGAAATTCTTAACATAAGGTATCTATTAAAAAAAAACACAAAAAAAAACTCAGCTGTGGGATTTTGCAGCAAGAAACAAAAAGCAATCTTTCTATTAACAAGACAATCTCAGATCTTAGCAGTGTGTGATACCCACATCATAGAGGTTGGAACGATGTGAGTGTCTTTCTGACTTTCTGACACTCCTTCGACGGTCAGTTTTGTGTGCCTGATCAATGACTAGCCGTTGTATTTTCTTACCGAGCAGAAGCCTTGAAAGGCACTGTCCCCAACGCCACAAACCATCGACCTGGTGATGGGAACAGCTCGCCATCTCCTACGACAGGTCCGCTGTGTCAGGGAGGTCACGTTGACCTCCTGAAGCCTGGCTGGAAAGGTGTTGTTATCCCCCACATCGCCCCAGCCGGCTGTGATGCACTTACTGGATGTACTCAGCCGGCCCCTTTTCAGAGAGATCAGCTGCACCGCTTCAGTCAGCTGAGCACTGCGGTTGAGCTGAGACGAGGAGATTAGTTGTCAAAAAGGGAAAATAAAACGTTTAATATGTTTTGTTTAATCTTAACGTGTTAAGCCTTTGTTCCAACAGTTGTACAGCACTGTTTGAAACTGTCCTCACCTTCAGGAGCATTATATCGTTTGCATGTCCATCATAGTTGGGATGTGGAAAGGACCTGATGGTGCTGAGCTCCTGTCTTGTAGACTCATTACCGGACAGGGAATCAGCTCCAAGTACTACCGTGTATGGCCTACAAATCACAGTTGAAAGTAGAAAAGACAAGAGAAAAGGAAAGGAAAGTACTTTTTTTAAATCCCACAGGAAATTCTTGGGACAGGGAATGCTCAAAAATACGGTAACATCAGAATTAAATACAAAAACACAATAAACTAATCAATTAAAAAGTGTAAAAAGAGTAAATGCTGACGCCAATGCCTAATAGAACTAGAATATATATTTTATATAAATATAAAAGGTAGTATATACAATGATATTGAGAAGTAAATAAAGCTAATATTGCACATGACATCAGATATATTGCACCTGTTGGATGGTGAAAAGTTATATTGCACATTGCATTTCCAGTAATAATGCACAGTATATCGTCTCTGTGTCTGTTTAGAAAAAACATTGATCATTTTTGAAAGCATGATATAAGCTTTAAGATCAATATCCTATTATCCAATCAATGCTTTTCATTCAAAAATAATAGATTCAATAGATCACTCTAACTGAGTCAGCGCAATCTTGCCCTTTCTTAAACTGATATTCCAAAGCTGACATCCACAGTTCAGTCTAGTTAGAATATATATTTGACCTAATTTGAATGTATCTGTTCCTACTAGAGGTGCCTTTGGGTGCCAGCAGTGGTTCAACGATCAGTAATTATTGTAAAAAAAAACAAAAAAAACAACTATGACTTTTCTCCAAATGTAATAAAGTCAGACAATACCTTTTCATCACATATGTTTTCTTTAATCTAGGAAAAAGAAGGGTCTCAGGGAAGTTTTAACTCTCGAACAATGCATTCTGAGAAGTCTGCTAATATGTCGATCATGCTTCTTCCGAAACTTATATAAATGAGTAGATTGAACTCTGAGTTCATTCATCCGACTCATCATTTCAAGTCAAGAAGTCAAGTTAGGAGAACTGATTTATTTATTTTTTTTAAATGAAAAATCTTCACAGATTGATTTTCACGACTGAATAAACAAACTGTGCTCAAAGGACAACACAATTTCATACTGTTTCACTGTTTATATCTGCTGAACCCTTCTAAGTCGCTACGTATAGCTTCAGAAATGTTTTCTCTCAAGTGCGGTTTGTTTATATGGAAATATATCACATAACTATCTGAGTTTGTATTATTACCTCATTAATATTGTAAATGTTATTTTTAAACTATACAGAGCCCTACAGCTTATATATTTTAGTTGATTATGCACTCTGAGAAAGTGGTCAGCATGTTCTCTCTCTGACAAGACATTGTCATGATGATGTGCGGAAAAAAGCTTGTTCAAAGTAGTTATTCCTGCTGCAGATATCGGTCTGATCGTGAATTCTTACACAGGTATCTGACAGTGTGCGGCTGTGAGCACAAAGTCCTCTCTCACCAGGGATCCCCCACAGGTCAGGCGACCGCGGACTTGCAGCAGAGCCATGTAGGGGCGCGAGTGCGGGGCAGCCTCCCTGCCGCCAACGATGCGAGAACCATCAGCTCCTGAAACACAAAATCATCCTTCGTGACTATGTTTATCCAAGATTTGTGAGGCTTGTAGTGAATGTAAACTTGTATGTAGATAGCTTACCTTTCAGGACAAAGAGCAGCAGCAGTACAAAGCTGACTGCCATGGCGGTGTCTGGTCAAATCATCAACCTTCCACTCTCGGCCTTCTTATTTTAAAGAAAAGAAGTCTTGCTTATCTTGTGGTCTTTGTTGCTTCAGTGCGTTTGCTAACACGCTGCTGGGTTGATGTTGCTGTGATTACAAAAGATGTGGCTTCAGGTTTTCAAAACAGGGTTTCAAAAGAGGGTGCACCAAGAAACAACGTCTTGATCAAGATCAGGAAACCAGAGTTACAACAAAATGTTTCCCTGTATAATAAAATTCTCCCTTTGCCTTCAAGTCTGAGAGCCGTTGGCAATGAAACATGAGGTTTAGAAGCTAAATATATAAAGAATATAATAATGATGAAATAGAATACCATACCACAGCTGATGCCTCAATAACTCCATGTACAAAATGCATACACAATTACATACATACAAATACATATCACATTGTAAATACATATATACAGTATTATATCAGTACAAATATATATTACCAGTGCAAATATGCAGTGTGAGGACATACATGTACTGATTGTCTGTGCATGTGTATCTGCATGTGTATATGTGTGTGTGTGGAGTGTGGTAGAGGAGCAAAGTGAAGCTTCCCGTATGTTGAGGTGTGTTAGGGTGGTGGCAGGGGCAGTGGATCTCTGGTTGTCTGGATTCTATTCGTTTCATCTTATTTTTATATCACATGGTTTCATTCTATACTCGTTTTTATTTCCTGTGTTGTTGGGTTTTTTTTTATCTTGATTGTTTGTATCATGCTATGTTGTCTATCTTGTCCTCATCTTGACTGTAGCAGTGTAGCAGTCCAATTGTTTTTTGAGGCTTGCTATTTTTCTTTGTTTGTGCTGATTTTCCCTCATGACTGATTGCAGGGATTCAGATCACCTGTGCGCAGGTGGGGAGACGGACTCCTGATTGAGGAGGGAAAGCAGCTTGGGGCCTTTTCCTCCCAGCCAATCATGGTGTGATGACGCCCTTTTGGTGAAGGCTTAAAGGAGGTGGGGGATGGCTCAGAGAAGGCTCGCACCCTCAGTCTGCATCTGTCCCTGATCCGTTGCGAACCTCGTTCCCCTTTGATTGTCAGCCAGGAACTTGCGTCTGTTTATGCCCTTTCTTGTTTTCTTGGCTGCCCACAACTTTGAGTGAGGAAACTGTTTATCTGGGAACCCCTTAAAACCCCAATCCCCTATACACCTTCAGTTTACCTTTTTATTTCCCCTGGGGCTTGTACGAGGTACTTGTTAGTCATACCCGGAAGAGGCATTTGTTTATTGGGCATTTCCCCTAGATTTTCATGTTTTATGTTTCTATTTTTATGTAGGTTGGGCTGGCCTGTAAACAATTTACTGCCAGTACAGTCACAGTGTAAACTGTTTATATTTTGACCTGTAAAAGCACCAAATATTTGTCGTTGACTTCGTTTAGATGAATTTAACACTAAGGCTCGTCTGTGTGAATCTACTTGACACATCTCCCTCAGACATCGCTTTGAATTGTGTTACATACTAACAGAACCAGAGGATACTGTAGACCAGAAATGTACATAATAAATGAATGAACATGTTGCAAGATGTTCTTGGTCCTGATGTAGTTGATTTACTGTACACAAGGATACAAAATGTATACAGCATCATATTGTATATACAATACAATACGTGTACAATCTGCATAATCTGTACAGACATGCACTAATTGTCTATGCATGTGTATCTGTATGTGTGTGTGTGTGGAGTGTGGTAGAGGAGCAAAATGAAGCTTCCCGTATGTTGAGGTGTGTTAGGGTGGTGGCGGGGCCGTGGATCTCTGGTTGGCTGGTTTCTATTCCTTTCATCTTATTTTCATATCACATGGTTTTATTCTATCCTCGTTTTTATTTCTTGTGTTTTTTTTTTAATCGTGATTGTGTGTATCATGTTGTGTTTTCTCATCATCATTTTGTCCTCATCTTGACTGTGCGTACTGTTTATATTTTGTCCTGTAAAGCACTAAATAATTAGTCGACTTCATTTAGATGAATTTGCCACAGATGCAACATTAAGGCTCGTCTGTGTGGATCTACTTGACACAGCTCCCTCAGACAACACTTTGAATTGTGTGACAGACTAACTGGACCAGAGGATACTGTAGACCAGGAATGTGAAATATGTTATTTTTTTACTGTATCAGTGACATCGTTTTTTCTTTTGCCTAAATTAACATGTTGCAAGATGTTCTTTGTCCTGATGTAGTTGATTTACTGTACACGAGGAGGACTGTTTCATTTGTAATTGATTCTCATTAATCATTGAATTAGTGTAAATGCACTGATACGTTTGTTTTCTTGTTTCTATTCTTTATTTAATGGTTTTTTCACCCAGATTGTATTCTGGAGCTCAAAGGTGCTTAACATTGTAGCAGGACCTTCATTGTGGAGAGCTGAGGTTACATTAGGAGGCACTGAGCTATATAGAAACTTAAATAATAATGTTATGATGATAGTTGTTGAAAGGTTTAAATGGCTCTGTCCCTTCTCTGGTTTGGTTAATTCACATGTTCATTTTTTTTTAATCTCCTCAACACGCTGCTTCTCTAATAATGTGCCTTTCTGTAATAAAGTCTCTGTTAACGAGTGTTCATCACTGACCTGCTTCTCTGACTAAAGTCACATGAATGAATATTTTCCAACAAGAAAATAGAAAACAATATTTGAAACATTTTTTTATTTTGCTTTGCCTTAAGGAGCAAACACTGACAGAGCGACTTAGACATAACTACACCTCCTAAATACAATGAAGGTATGCTGAAGCAAAGCTTCTTGTAAGGTTGTTGCATTTAACAACCATTTTGCCTGACAATCTGCTCGATCCAGAGACGGAACTTGGACACATCTGTATAGACATTGGGAAGGCGTGGGTCACTACAATCACGATCTCCGAAAGATACAACACCAGCAGCCACCCCTTTGTACACCAAAGGACCACCAGAATCACCCTGTAAAATGGAAATATATTGATATTTTGATACAAAAAAATATGTAATGTGTTCATGAACTTTCCAAAAATGGACAGAAAACTTACCTTGCAGGCTCCTTTGAGTGTTCCATATCCACCTGCACAGATGACATTGGCTGGAATCCCAGACCATTGCTGTCTACAGACGTTCTGATCGACGACAGACACATCCACCACTCTCAGGTCAGTAACACTGCGCTGATCACTATCTTCGGTCCAACCCCATCCAGCTACACGGCACATTTGGTTGGGTCGTAGGTTCATGTTAGGATGGAGGAGAGGAATGCGTTGTATTGTTTCACTGTCTGGGACACTCTGAGACAGCTGGAGACACAAAACCAGAATGTAGAAATGAACAGTGTCTGAACGTGGTTTTACTCTTCATCAGGCTTCAGTTAAACAATCACTAGAAGTTGGAGCTGATGAATCTTTTAACTGAAAGTTAACTCTACAATATAACAGCTTTGATAGTGGTGTGTCTTGGATAGGATTTCAGGGACATTTAAATTTGATAAATTTTTTGCCACTTTTGACATTTACCCTCACAGAAATAAAAAAACAGGCAAAGCTTAAATGCATCTAATTTGACTATAAACACAACACGTCATTTGGGACAAATGGGCTTAAAGAATATATATGCTTACTTTGAGGAGCATAATGTCATTTCCGTGTGTGGCATTCCGATAATGAGGGTGTTTGCATCTCTGCGCAATGTTTCTCACTGTCCCAGTCCTTCTGAGATTGTGGGTGCCCAGAACAACCCTCATCAGTGGACTGCAAAAAGTTAGAATTGAGAGGTCGTCAGTAGATTTTCTCAGGTTGTTTTACCAACAATGAAACATTATGCTTTTATTTTGAAAAAAGTGAGTTTATGTAATTTATAACTTGAAATTAAAAATAAACAATTTCTGCAAGATCAAACCTAACTCACTCAACACCATCATCACAGTGTGCAGCAGTGAGGACAAAGTTTTTGCTGATGAGGGAGCCTCCACACACATGTCCTCCTCTGGTCTGCACTGAGGCCATATACAGCAACTGGTTCCGTGGAGCAATTTGCCCATGAATGATTTCACTCCCAAGTGCTGAAAACATGAGAAGAAAATGGAGAGACGTTAAAATGAGTTAACATTGCATTGTCCGGCTGTTCATTTCATCCAAAGTCAGTTTGTGGATATGTTGCTGGAAAAGCAACTTGAATGCCATTCGTTTCTTCAGAAGAAGAAAAGAGAAAACAATGTTGGAAACATTTTTTTATTTTGCTTTGCGTCAAGGAGCAATTCTGTCAGCTTAGCATTTCGTCCGAGACATGTCAGAACATGAAGGAGCAGACGTTTGTGCAGGACCTGCATGATGGCAGCAAGTCAACTGACTGGTCCTCTTGGGGCTGCAAAGACGACCCTTTTATACATAGTTTTGCTTTGTTTGCATTTGTGATTATCATCTATTTTATCTTTGAAGTCGCCTATTTAAATGTCGAACAGACCACAAGATAACTTAATGTCATTATTATGACATCAAAGACTAATGGTACATATTAAATTAGTAACACAGCTTACATTAGCTGGCTAACTATATTATAAACCATTGTGTGTGGAACTGATTTGCACTTGCAGAGGTTAGAGGAGGAGCTTTTAAAAGTCTGTCCGGCAGCACTTTATAAGACAGCCGGGGCTGAGAGTGTAACGTCCTGGTGTTCACTGAGTAATTTAATTTTGTGAATAAGTACATGTAGCCCACAATACCCACAGGTTCCTACTGGTGTTTAAAGGTAACAGGAGGTCACCATGGAAAGTGTAGAGGAAAGAAGAAATAATAAGTATTTTGTAAATACTGGGTACCTCTGTGGTGCAGTACTGGTGAACAGAGCCCAACAGTTGACAACAATCACATCCTGAGGTACCACGACCAGATATTACAAGCTGCCTCTTTTTATGTTTTTTTCGTCATCACCACATCAGGGTCAAAAGTCCACCTGGAGCTTATTTTCCCCCAGGCAGAATAGGAAAAGTACTCTTTCTGTAAATAAACAAAAACGTTTTCTTGTAACTCGTTACTACCCGACCCTGCATTCGTAGACCTTAGACTTAATAACCAGATTAGTTTATCTTACCGTGAAGTCCCAGACATGCCAGAAGATGACAGAGCACCAGCTTGTGCAGAGCTTGCATCATGCTGACAGAAAAGTCAAGATGCTGTCTCTGGGGTCTCAGAGATCACCCTTTTATAGGCCAAAAGCAGTTTGATCGATAAGCGACCCTGTGGTTTTTCGTGCTCTTCTCCTCGACTTCTTTAGCCACATCCTCTGTGATGTCGTGCAGCTTTTAATTGTCTTATGAGTGCATGTGGCCAGTAAAGAGATGAAGCATCGCGGCCATGTTATGGTAAATATAAACCGTGTGGTTCAGCCTGGAGCACATACACACATTTCGACATCAGCATGTAATGAGTTTAACACAACTATTCAACATTTTCCTTTTGTACCTGGCACTTAAAGTCCCTGTCACCCTCTGTATTTGGATGAATCTCATCCTCACTGTCTGATACCACTTCACCACAGGACTTTTAACGGAGGACCTGAAGTGACAGACACATTTTCTTTGTTATGGGTCTTCTTCTTAGCTGGGACCCTGGACTTTTCGCCTCTGCAACTGCAAGGTTGCACCAAAAAACGAACAGGAAACCATAGTTTCCAGCTCATGGTTGAAGTGGGGGTATTCTCACAAGTGTGACACTAATGCGCGAAAGTCATGTGATCATTGACTGACAGCTAGAAGTGAAAAGGAGCATCATGACTCAGCTGTAATTTACATGTGTTTAAACTGACGGTGTATATTGGCCCAAACAAGTATGTGTTTATGAAATGAGAACGGAATAAATGTTAGAGAAGGCATCACTCAGTGAAGATTTGTATGTACATAACACACTTGACAAGAACATTTTGAGAAAGGCTATGACAGCGTGGAAGCATGCAGAGAAGAGCAAATATGTTAAAAAAAAAAAAAAAGGCTTAGTTATGTGTCAAAGTTGCAACATCTGGATGATGAAATTACAAAATTGTTCCACAAATGTGAAATGTCTTTCATCCAGTCAGTTTGAATATTGCTGGTGATACATGGAGCTAAAGAATTTTTCTTTCTGTATTTAAAAACAATAATAAGTAATAATTCACAAGTCCTTACTTAAATTTAGAGGGTTACATATCTTAGACATTGCTCGTGTCACAGTCTTCAAACAAACGTCAGACTGTTTATTTCACACTCACACAGTTCCTTCCATCGACATTAGTGACCCGTTCATTGTCACACATTCAAATCATACCTATTTTGAGTCCACCCATTTTCCCTGCTATTCTTTGAATTCAATTTTTATTTTTGTCGCTACGTCACTTTAACTTTTTTGATTTTTCTATTTATTTTGGTCCATGTTGCTCCTCCTTTTCACCCTTTTCTGTTTTTTGCACACTACTACGTGATGTATCCACATCAAATGTTCTTTGGCTTGATGTACTGAGTCGATAACACATGCAATCTGTCTGACAATCTTGACAAGCCGCAGAAACCACAGGCTCTATCTGCACATTTGAGCATTGTTGTTCTCACAGTCACAGTTATGAAACTCGAGCTCATTAAAGGTCATATTGATTACATTTGCATGCAATCATTTTTAAAAAGTAATGCAACTACAGAGCTTGTAAAAAGGTGCAGAATAAAAAGTAGGCCTATCATTTTTCCTTAAAAATGTTATTGTGATTGTAAATACATTATTTTAAAATGTTTATTGAGTCCAAAATGATTGCTATTTAATCTTTTTGTAAGAATTTGGACGCTTGGTTCCAGCATCTAACGAGCTTTGTCAGCCAGTAGTATACCACCGTTGGTACCATGTGGTATCTGTGTTGCCAGTTTGTGGAAAACAATATCAGAATGGCTGAATTCTACAGCATGGGCTCAGCATATTGTAACGCCCTAATGTTAGCTAGCAAACATTAGCAGCATTAGCTAGCCATTCATTTAATGTTATCAACGCCAGTTACCGTTAGCAATGTCAGCTACTGCACAAACCTGGCAACCATTTCAGGGGGCAGATGAGAGGGCAGATAAAATGCAAATCTAATGGCAGGCCAACTTTGACTCACAGGCCACACTTTGGACAGCCTCGACTTAAGATGTTTAGAGGATATTTAATTGGTTCAAGTAATGACTTTGGTCATTATTGTATGTATGTACATACAAATAAATAACACAAAAACATTTACTGAAGACGTGTAGGCTCAAGCTTTGGTTTATGTTACCTATCCTTTTTACTTATCACATAAGCAGATCATATTTTAGTGGGCCAGGCTTACTAGAGAAACTCCTCCCAATACCCAATTCTCCCAATACATTTGTTTTTTTTTAGATGAATACTACTGCTTGAAGGGGCACAATGTAGTTTTGGAGAGGATTTTTTAATGTCAGTATTTTAAGATTTATAACATTAATGAGGTAATAATGCAAACTCAGAAATATAGAAAGGTGGCAGGGTCCACCAAATACAAACAAAGTTAAACAGTATGAAATTATGTCGTCCTTTAAGGTCAGTTTTATTCAGTGTATTCAGTCATGAAACAAAGAACATTTGTTAATTTAGTTTGTATAGGCATAAGAATATATATATTCATCCACACACACACACACACACACATATATATATATATATATATATATATAGTGTGTGTGTATTTTTTTCTGTTTTTTTTTATCTTTTATTTTATCTGTCTTAAAACTTTATTTTTATGTTGCAGTCACACAGACAGAGTGATCTGTTGCACCACAAAACCTCCATATTACTGTGAATGTAAACTGAAGCAATACTGCAAGGTTTTTATTCACGTTTGAGGATGTCATCGATCCAGGTAAGGTATTTTGAGACATCTGTGTAGACGTTGGCTTTGGTTGGGGGATCATGGTTATAGTCACAGTTGGATTCAAAGTTGAAAGACACAATAACAACAGCCTCTCCGTTGCACACCAAAGGACCACCAGAATCACCCTGAGGGGAGGAAATACATCATTAATATGTTCTGTAGCATTTCTGTACAAGAAACTAGTTGACATTTTATTTGAAAGGACATACCCAACAGAATCCATAGTTGGTGTTATATCCACCAGCACAGAAGACTTTTTCAGGAAGACCGGTCCATTTCTCCCCACAGACTTTCTGGATAATGACAGACACATTCATCTCTCTCAGCTCATCAACAACTTGACCACCAGTTTTAGTCCTACCCCATCCAGCCAGAGGGCACTTTTCATTTTCTCTTATGTTCTTCTGTGAGCTGGGAAGTCGAATTGTTTTTACACTGTTGCTTATTGGAGCTTTCTTAGACAGCTGGAGACACACAATATCAGAAATTAGAAATTACAAACTGGCTTTAACAACTAAAGTCTAATTTCATGACATACTTCTTTTTATTGATCAGACTTCAGTTTATTCATCGGACCTCAGTTTAGCAAACAATCAATGGAATAGGGAGCTGATAATAAAAAATATATCAATTACTTTGAGGAGCATGATGTCCTTCCCCAGTCCTACACTCTTATAATCCCAGTGTTTGTATTTCCTTTGAATTGATCTTACGTTTCATCATCAGCCCTCTTGAGATCGTGGGTACCAAGAACTTCTTGTGCAGGTTCCCTGAATGAGCCAACACTGAGAATTCATCAGGACATTTTCTAAAATTGTGCCAATAACCAAAGAAAATGGTTAACACCATAACACATTTGTTATGAGAAAACAAGTTAGTTTGTGGGTGTTAAAATCTTTTTTGAAATTGATTTCCAATTACATGCATCAAAGATTGCTGGAAGATAACTCATGTGGGGTCACAGTGCGCAGCAGTGAGCCCAAAGTCTTCTCTGATGAGGAATCCTCCACAGAAATGATGACCATTGTTGTACTGCAGCGAGGCCATATACCGCACCAAGTTGTCCGGGATTTTTACCCCATTTATGATTTTAGCTCCAAGTGCTGCAAATATAAGTTAAAATCCAAAATCTGGTGAATCTCTCATTAAATGTAATTAATGAAAATATATATCAGCTTACCATTTTGTCTGAGACATGTTAGAACATGAAGGAGCAAAAGTTTGTGCAGGACCTGCATGATGGCAACAAGTCAACTGACTGGTCCTCTTGGGGCTGCAAAGACGACCCTTTTATACAGAATTTTGCTTTGTTTGCATATGTGATTATCATCTATTTTATCTTGACTTCTAACCACGTCCTGTGTGCAATGGAAAATGCAAAGGTTTGCAACTTGTGTTATCTTGCATCTTTGCATCTACATCTTGTTCATCGGCTGAAGCGCATACATTATGCGATCAGTGCATGACAAGTATAACATTTAATTCTTCCTCTTCTTACTTTGCATGTCCTTCACCACTCGCTTATTTTACTTTTCTTTATTTAGGACACTTTCAGCCTCTTGATCAAGTGACTTTTTAAAAAAAATTCATTCAATACGTTAACAACATGTGTGCAGATTCTTTAGTGTGGAAGTCAGACTTTTAAAAATGCCCACTCAAAACAGTTCTTCTGAATTCTGTGAAAAACTAGATGAACCACAGGAACCAATTTCCTGCGTTTGCTTTGAGCACTACTGCCTCCCAACCAATCATTTGATAATGGTGAACATTAACAACATGAAGGGTAGTTAAAGTCCATGTTGTGTGAAAAACAAGTCAAGTCAAAGCATTTATCTTCATATTCACAGTTTAAAAAATGTTTCCCTGTATAATAATATTCTCCCTTTGCCTTTCAAGTCTGAGAGCCATTGGCAACGAAACACGAGGTTTTGAAGTTAAATACATAAAGAATATAATGATGATGAAATAGAATACCATTCCACAGCTGATACCTCAATAACTACATGTACAAAATGCATACAGCATCACATTGTAAAATAATTTGTATATCAGTACAAATATACATTATCAGTACAAATATGCAGTGTGAGGTGACGACAATCTGCATAATCTGTACATACTTGTTCTGATTGTCTGTGCATGTGTATCTGCATGTGTATGTGTGTGTGTGGAGTGTGGTAGAGGAGCAAAGTGAAACTTCCCGTATGGTGAGGTGTGTTAGGGTGGTGGCAGGGGCAGTGGATCTCTGGTTGACTCGTTTCTATTCCTTTCACCTTATTTTTATATCACATGGATTTATTCTATACTCGTTTTTATTTCTTGTGGGGTTTTTTTTTCTCTTGATGTTTTTATCATGTTATGTTTTCTTGTCCTTATCTTGACTGCGTGTACTGTTTATTTTTAATATTTTTAGTTGGCTTCATATGGATGAATTTGCCACAGATGCAACACTAAGGCTCGTCTGTGTGGATCTGCTTGAGACAGCTCAGACATCAATTTGAGTTGTGTTACATACTAACCGGACCAGAGGATACTGTAGACCAGAAATGTACAGATAATAGCAAAAGCGCAATATGTTGGGGTGCTGTTTAGCTCAGTTGGTAGAGTGGGCGTCCCATGTACAGAGGCTTTGTTCGAGCTGCAGCGGCCCTGGGTTTGAGTCCCGGCCTGGGACCCTTTGCTGTGTGTCTCTCATCCTGTTTCCTTTCATGTCTTTAGCTGTTCTGTCAATAAGGCCAAAAAAATATACTTAAAAAAAAAAGAACTGCAATATGTTAATTTTTACTGTATCGGTGACATCATTTGGAATTTTTGTCTTTTGCCTAAATGAACATGTTGCAAGATGTTCTTTGTCCTGATGTAGTTGATTTACTCTACACGATGAGGACTGTTTCATTTGTAATTGATTCTCATGAATCATTGAATTAGTGTAAATGCACTGATACATTTGTTTTCTTGTTTCTATTCTTTATTTAATGGTCTTTTCACCCAGACTGTATTCTGGAGCTCAAAGCTGCTTAACACCTTCATTCTGGAGAGCTGAGGTTACATTAGGAGGCACTGAGCTATACAGAAACTTAAATAATGATGTTATGATGATAATTGTTGAAAGGTTTAAATAGCTCTGTCCCTTCTCCGGTTTGGTGAATTCACATGTTCATTGTTTTTTAATCTTTTCAACATACTGCTTCTCTGATAATGTGCCTTTCTGTAATGAAGTCTCTGTTGACGAGTGTTCATCACTGACCTGCTTCTCTGACTAAAGTCACATGAATAAAAATTTTCCAACAAGAAAAGAGAAATCAGTTTGAAACATTTTTTTATTTTGCTTTGCGTGAAGGAGCAAACACTGACAGAGCGACTTAGACTTAACTATACCTCCTGAATACAATGAAGGTATGCTGAAGCAAAGCTTTGTGGAATGTTGTTGTATTTAACAACCATTTTGCCTGACAATCTGCTCGATCCAGGGACGGAACTTGGACACTTCTGTATAGACATTGGGAAAGCGGTCATCCCAACAACTCCCGCCTATAAAAGATGCAACACCAGCAGCCATCCCGTTGCACACCAGAGGACCACCAGAATCACCCTGTAAAATTTAAATATCTTGATGTTTTGATACAAAAAACGATGTAATGTGTTCATAAATTTTCCAAAAACAGACAGAAAACTTACAAAGCAGACTCCTTTGAGTGTTCCATATCCACCTGCACAGATGACATTGGCAGGAATCCAACCAAATTGCCATCTACAGACATTCTGGTCAACAACAGACACATCCACCACTCTCAGGTCAAGAACACCTCTACCAGCGTCGGCCTGTCCCCATCCAGCTACATGGCACATTTGGTTGGGTCGTTGGTTCATGTTTGTAGGGGGAAGTGGAATGCGTCGTATGGTCCTTCCCACTGGAACGCTCTGAGACAGCTGGAGACACAAAACCAAAATGTAGAAATGAACAGTGTCTGAACATGGTTTTACTCTTCATCAGGCTTCAGTTAAACAATCACTAGAAGTTGGAGCTGATTAATCTTTTAAATGAAAGTTAACTCTACAGTATAACAGCTTTGATAGTGCTGTGTCATGGCTAGAAATTCAGGGACATTTAAATTTGATTAAGTTTTTTGCTACTTTTGACATTTACCCTCACAGAAATAAAAAAAACAAGCAAAGCTTAAATGCATCTAATTTGCCTGTAAAAACACAAGATTTATCTGGGACAAATGGGCTGAAAGAATATATGCTTACTTTCAGAAGCATGATGTCACTTCCTGTTGTGTGATGCCGATAATCAGGGTGTTTGCATTTCTGCACAATGTTTCTCACTGTCCCAGTGTTTCTGAGATTGTGGGTGCCCAAAACAACCCTCGCCAGTCCACTGCAAAAAAGTTAGAATTGAGAGGTCGTCAGAAGATTTTCTCAGGTTGTTTTGCCAACAACAAAACAAAGCAATAGATTTTACATTTCTTTTGAGATGTAATTCATAACTTTAAATAAATAAAAATATAAATAAAATGGCAAGTTGACATAATAATTATTATAATTAGATGTGCAAGGTTACAGACCAATTCTAGCACTTGGTCATAGATGCTTGACAGGATACCCAAAACTGTCATGACACCATTATGACAGTATAATAAAGATATTCTTTGACATCAAGTAAAGTGGTAGCATTGTCAACTTGTCAACTTGTTAACTTGCCATAAACACAAAAATAGATGCATATTTTGTTAATGTCAAGTTGTCATGACAAAGACATTTTCCTGGTAATTTCACTAATGTCAAGTTGTCATAAGGACATCCCAAACAAATTTAATGTCAAGTTGTCATGACAAAGACATTTTCTGGTTATGTCACTTTGATTAATGTCAAGTTGTCATAATCAAGACAATCCAAACAATGTCAACTTGTCATTACTTAAACCGAATGACACGTAATGACAGCAGTCATGAACGATTATGACATTGACATAATGTTTATGACACATTCATGACTGTGTCATGTAACAGTTATGACAGTGTCATGTCACTATTATGACGATACATTCAAGTAAAGTGTTACCAAAAGTTCTTATCTTTGTGAACGTTTCACAGTTTGAATGGAGTTTCTGTCTGGAAGTGTGAATGACTAGATGAACTTTAAAAATTCCCAATTGGGAAGATATAACGATGAGTAGAAAAATAAAGAATTGGTGCGTAGAAGAACATATGTTGTGAATGCCTCCTGCATTCGCAACCAATAAATAAATTCTGTGAGATGAAACTTAACTCACTCTCCATCACAGTGTGCAGCAGTGAGGACAAAGTTGTTGCTGATGAGGGAGCCCCCACACACATGTCCTCTTCTGGTCTGCACTGAGGCCATATACAGCAACCGGTTCTGTGGAGCAATTTGGCCGTGTATGATTTCACTCCCAAGTGCTGAAAACATGAGAAGAAAATGAAGAGACGTTAAAATGAGTTAACATCACATTGGCAGGCTGGAGAAAAGCAGTCAGATTGAGCAGCTTACCATTCCGTCCGAGACATGTCAGAGCATGAAAGAGCAGAAACTTCTGCAGAGCGCGCATCATGGCGGCAGGAGACTCGACCTGTTGTCTTTGGGTTGTCAGTCGAGTCGACCCTTTCGTACAACAGTATTTGATCTGCTTTATACTGACTTCTGGCCACAACCTTTGGGCAATGCCATTTTGGAAGTGGCGAAACATTATTGATCATGTGATTTATAGGTGTCATCATAGTCAGTGTAACACTTACTTTTATACATTCTTCCTGTTTTTGTTCTTGTGATAACTATTCATTATGTATCCATTTTGTATAGACAGCACTAAATCCAGTGAGCATCTAGAGCTGTTGTTCACCGAGAAGTCCTCTTTGTTTTTACTGTGTTGGGTGCAGGATGGCATCTAGCTTTGACTTTGTTTTTGGTTTTCCTTTGGCCTTTGTCTCCATCTGCTATCGCTCTATCAGTATCACCCATGCAGCCAAGTGAGCAGTTTGACCTGGGTAAAGCTCTGCTGAGTATGTTGACCAAAGTCTGTATTTTTTTCATTTTCTTAGTATTTTTCTGTGTTCTTGATGTTTCTGGGCATCGACAATTTTGAAAATGATACTGAGGAAGATGGTATTTTTTTTTTCATGTCTCGCCAACCTACAGCGTTGGTATTTGACGACCTGGGAATGAGGCTCAACAATCAACTATTTTTCACCTTTGAATTTTGTTTTTAATAACAGCAATGGAAAAATCCTGCATAGTATGCCTTTAAAGTCCACATTGCCTGAAGCAAATATATTCAAGTTATTAATGATTGGCAGCGGGAAAATTCTTACTCAGTTGTGGTTTTATTGCAGTGTGTTTTTTCACTTTCCTCTTTTCAGCGTGCTACATCAGACATTCTTAAGAAATAATGTGGTTTTCTAGTGAAGCATTCTGCAGAGTTTCTCAGCTGTATTGGATTGAAAATATAATTTTTTTTTTTTAAATGTATTAAAGTTGACATGTTTCAGTTCCCCTGGTCGAAGTGTCTTTGGGCATGATACTGAACCCCAAACTGCTCCTGATGTGCTGGTTGGCACCTTGCATGGCAGCCACCTCCATCAGTGTCTGAATGTATGTATGAATTACTGTAAGTCGATTTGGACAAAAGCGTTTGCTAAATGCTCTTAATGTAAATAACACATTGCCTGAAAAGCAAATATATTCAAGTCATTAATGACTGGCAGAGAGGAAATTCTTACTCAGTTGTGGTTTATTAAATCTTGCAAAGTGTTTTTTCACTTTCCTCTTTTCAGCGTGTTACATCAGGTTTGAGTTCAAAAGAATTCTTAAGAAACAATGTGGTTTTCTAGTGAAATGTTCAGCAGAGTTTCTCAGCTGTGTGGGATTGAAAGTATCATTTTAAAATGTTTATTATACCTTGATAAGTGGACTTGTCCCCACTTTTGGAGGGAGAGACTATGAAGTACATTGACAACAGAAAAGTCAGCAGGAAAGAACAGCCTTTCAGTAACACTGCTGAGTTTTTGTTGAGCTCAAATGAACATTGGAAAAAGAAGAAATACACTTGTTTTATTCACTTAAATCCCATTTTATATCTCCACAATGCAATAACAGTATGCTGAAGCCAAACTCCTCACTGGATTTTTTAGTTAGTCATGGTTTCTCTTCTTGGTTGAATTATTTCCTGTTTTATTTTGTAATTCTCTCTTTTCTCTTTCTTGAGTGTCTTGCGTTTGCATCCTCACTATCTTTGCTGCATGTTACAGTACGGAGTGACCATTATATGGGCCTGACAGAGACTATGTCTCTAGCGGAGCAGTTTAAAGAGGTTTGTTCCATTTTCAAAAGACTGAAGTCTGCCATCAAAGGGTCTTTGGACGTACAGTAGAAGACAGGAAATGTAATAATAATAATCAATTTTATTTATAAGTGCCTTTCAGGTCAACCAAGGACACTTTACAGAAACATAACAAAAGAAAACTGCAATCAAACAACACAGTGAAGTATGCAAATACAGTATACATAAAACAAGTAATAAAAGCATTATAAAACATCTGGGAAAGCAAATTTAAAAATGTGAGTCTTCAGTTGTGTTTTAAAAGTAGTTATAGATGTACACTGGCGCAAACTGCTGGGGATAGCATTCCACAGTGTGAAGCCAGCTACACTGATGGCCCTGTTGTCCATTGTGCGTAGTCTGGAGCGGGGAATGGAGAGGAGATGTGCATCAGAGGAACGTAGTGAACGGGGTGTCATGTAGGCCATGAGGACATTTAAAAACCAAGAGAAGTGCTTTAAAAGTGATCTGATATTGGACTGGGAGCCAGTGCAGGTGCTGAAGGATGGGGGTGATGTGTTCCCAGGACCGGGTGTGAGTGAGGACTCTGGCAGCTGAGTTTTGGACATACTGAAGTTGTTTTAATCTGTGGGTGGGCAAACTGATGAGAAGGCTATTGCAGTAGTCCAATCTAGATGTAACAAAGGCATGAATGAGTGTTTCTGTGACAGAGTGAGATAGAGAGGGGCGGAGTCTGGAGATATTCTTAAGATGGAAGACGTCTGTTTTTGTGATGTTTTTGATATGTGAGTCAAAGCAGAGGGTGGAGTCTAAGGTGATACCTACATTTCTGACTTCAGCAACAGAGTATGTGATGAAACCAGGGATGGAGAAGCTCAGATGGGAGATTTTGCTGAGAGTGGCTGGGGAAGCAATGAGGATGGCCTCAGATTTGTCCTGGTTAAGTCTGAGATAGTTGTAGTTCATCCAGTTGTATCATGAAGGCAGTCGGTCAGGTTGGATGGTGATAGAGTGTCTGATGGTTTCGTGTGAATGTATATTTGCGTGTCATCGGCATAGCAGTGCAAGTTAAGGCCATGCCAGCGGGTATTGTGACCAAGAGGGAGAATGTAAATGATGAAAAGTAATGGACCAAGAACTGAGCCCTGGGGAACACTGTGAGAAAGGGGAGATGTGGGAGACTTAAAGCTGCTAATTGAGACAAACTGTTGTCTGGCGGTGAGGTAGGACTTGAACCATGAAAGTGGGGTGCCAGTGATGCCAAGTAATGTTTCTCGTCGGTTCAGCAGAAGGGTGTGACAGACAGTGTCAAAGGCAGCAGTGAGATCCAGTAGGGTGAGTATGTTGAGGTGTCCAGAGTCAGCAGATAAAAGGACGTCATTAATGACCTTTGTTAGTGCAGTTTCTGTACTGTGTTTTACCCTAAAGCCAGATTGAAATTTTTCCCATAGGTTGTAGTGTGACATATGGACCTGCAGCTGACTAACAATGGTGTGTTCAAGGAGTTTGGTTAGAAAAGGGAGATTGGTCTGTAGTTGTTAAAGTCCTCCTGGTCACTTCCAGTTTTTTTTTCAGTATTGGGGTGACAGCAGCAGTTTTTAGACTGGAGGGAACTGAACAAGACAGAAGATAACTGTTGCTGATTTTTGTCAGCAGGGGGCAAAGCACAGGCAGACAGGATTTAGTCAGAGAAGTAGGCATGGGGTCCAGATGGCACGTCGTAGGCCTAGATTTTGTTCAGACACAAACTGTTCATCTACAGGGGAGAAGGCTGAAAAACAACTGAAAGGGAAAGGGCGGGGGTGGTGAAAGCGTTCAATTGAGATGTCCTATGGTGTAGCTGCTGGTAGATGTTAGTAGTTTTACTGTCAAAGAAGTCAATGAAGTCGCAGCACAGTTAAGTAGAGGCAGCCAGTGGGAATTGTTTAGCTGGTTGAAGTAGATGGTGCGAAAGAGGGTTCTAGGGTAACCTTGTCCTTCAGCAATTATGGATGAGCAGTTAGTCTTGGCATGGTTCAGTGCTTCCTTGTAGGTTGTAACATGGTCTTTGTAGGCTAAGGCATGAACAGTTAGTAAGCTGTAAGATGGTAAGGTGGCACGATCAGCGCTCAGATCCACACTCTGCCATTACGCTTTAGATTGTAAAAGTTCGTAAGTTCGTAAAGGCTAAAGATCCCAGTAAAATCTGCTTAAATCGAGGCAGGCCACACACACAGACATTTGTCCTGACACACGTCAACACCGATAGGACTAACTAATTTGTTTACACCCTTATGGAAAGGACACTTTAGTTATGACCGAGGCTGCACGTTAACTTTGCTTGAGACCTCTCTGATCCAGGGAATGAACTAGGACATATGTGACATGACTCCACTCTCTGTCTTCTTCCCTTTATGTCATTCAACTCTTATTTTTGCTTCCATTTTGTATTAATGACACGTTTGTATTTACTGTTTTTGTTTTGTGATGAGCCTTTTTGAACCACTGTTTCTCTGTGTATGCATATTTTTATTCCACATAGTTTTTAGAGGTTACACATGAGTGATTGACATTTGATTTTTTTTTACTTTTGTAGGTTTGTATTTTACTTGTAATTGTTTATGTCACATGCATCTATAAATGTTTTAACAAAATCAAGTTAATTATCCTTTTTACTCTGTTGTCTTTGTCAGCGTTGACTTTTAATGTCTGTATTTTGTTTTTCTTGGCCTTCACTGTATCTCTCCCTGCTTTTGAATACGAAGTTGAATAAACATTTAATATTAAGTAAACTTTATTTGGATGAATTTAACATAGATGAAGCAACATGGCTCTTTGGTGTGTATCTACTTGACACAGAAACGTCAAACATCACTTTGAATTGTGTGACGGACTAGCTGAACCACAGGATACTGTAGACCAGAGACGTACACACAGTAACTAAAGGGCCCTCTTAAACAAATTAATTAATTACACATGTGTTATCTTTAAGAATATCTATGACATCACTGGGAACTTTTTCTATTTCCTGAATGAACATGATGCTCTTTTTTTATTGTCCTAATGTAGGTGATTGACTGTGCAGTAGGATTCATTTATTCTCATTAATCATTGAATTAGAGTCAATGCAACGATTCAGATTAGATTTTTGTTGTTTTGATTCTTTATTTAAATGTCTTCATACGCGCTCTGTATCATGGAGCTCATAGCTGTTCAACATTATAACAGGCCCTTCACTCTGGTTAGCTGAGGTTACATAGCTTTATGCTAAGAAGACGCCGAGCTATACAGTAAATTATAATAACGCTATTTTTAAAATATTTATAAAGGTCTGTTTCTTTTTCTGTTCATTCACACATTCATTATTTAGTAATCTTTTCAACACGCTGCTTCTCTAATAATGTGCCTCTAATAAAGTTTCTGTTAACGAGTGTTCATCACTGACCTGCTTCTCTGACTAAAGTCACATGAATTAATATTTTCCAACACAAGCCAGTTACAGCAGCTCTACTGCATCCTACATCTAATTCACGCAAAGACAGTTTGTGGATATGTTGCTGGAAGAACAACTAAAATGCCATTTGTGTCTTAAGAAGAAAAAAAGAGAAAACAATGTTTGAAACATTTTTTTATTTTGCTTTGCGTTAAGGAGCAAACACTGACAGAGCAACTTAGACGTAACTACACCTCCTAAATACAATGAAGGTATGCTGAAGCAAAGCTTCCTGTAAGGTTGTTGCATTTAACAACCATTTTGCCTGACAATCTGGTCGATCCAGGGACGGAACTTGGAGACGTCTGTATAGACATTTGGAAAACGTGGGTTACTACAACCGCGATTTCCAAAAGATACAACGCCAGCAGCCATCCCGTTGCACACCAGAGGACCACCAGAATCACCCTGTAAAATGGAAATATCTTGATATTTTGATACAAAAAACTATGTAATGTGTTCATAAACTTTCCAAAAACTGACAGAAAACTTACATTGCAGAATCCTTTGAGTGTTTTGTATCCACCTGCACAGATGACATTGGCAGGAAGATGAACGTTAGACCATTGCCGTTTACAGACGTTCCGGTCAACGACAGACACACCCACCAATCTCAGGTCAGTAACATCTGTACCAGCTTCGGTCAATCCCCATCCAGCTACATGGCAATATTGGTTGGGTTGTAGGTCCATGTTAGGAGGGGGAAGTTGAATTTGTCGTATTGTTTCACTGTCTGGAACACTCTGAGACAGCTGAAGACACAAAACCAGAATGTAAAAATGAACAGTGTCTGAACATGGTTTGACTCTTACTCCACAATATAACAGCTTTTGTACTGCTGGGTCTTGGCTACGATTTCAGGGACATTTAAATTTGACATTGTTTTTGTTCAGACAAGATGTCATCTGGGATAAATGGGTTTAAAGAATATACGCTTACTTTGAGGAGCATGAGGTCACTTCCTTCTAAGTAATACCGATAATAAGGGTGTTTGCATTTCTGCACAATGTTTCTCACTGTCCCAGTGTTTCTGAGATCATGGGTGCCCAAAACAACCCTCACTGGTCCACTGCAAAAAGTACAAATTGAGAGGTCGTCAGTAGATTTTCTCAGATTGTTCTGCCAACAACAAAATAAAGCAACAGATTTTACATTTCTTTTGAGAAAATTGAATTTATGTAATTCATACCTTTAAATAAATAAATGAAAAACTTATGTAAGATGAAACTTAACTCACTAATCATCACAGTGTGCAGCAGTGAGGACAAAGTTGTCGCTGATGAGGGAGCCTCCACACACATGTCCGGCTGTGTTCTGCACTGAAGCCATATACAGCATCTGGTACTTTTGAACAATTTGCCCATCTATGATTTCACTCCCATGTGCTGAAAACATGAGAAGAAAATGAAGAGACATTAAAATAAGTTAACATCACATTGGCAGACTGGAGAAAAGCAGTCAGATTGAGCAGCTTACCATTCCGTCCGAGACATGTCAGAGCATGAAAGAGCAGAAACTTCTGCAGAGCACGCATCATGGCGGCAGGAGACTCGACCTGTTGTCTTTGGGTTGTCAGTCGAGTCGACCCTTTCGTACAACAGTGTTTGATCTGCTTTATACTGACTTCTGGCCACAACCTTTGGGCAATGCCAATTCGCAATTTTGCGAAACATTATTGATCATGTGATTTGTAGGTGTCATCATAGTCAGTGTGACACTTTGAGACATTCTTCCCTTTTTTGTTCATGTGATAATTATTCATATTGTATCCATTTTGTATAGACAGCACTAAATACAGTGAGCATCTACAGCTGTTGTTCATCGAGAAGTCCTCTTTGTTTTTTCTGTGTTGGGTGCAGGATGGCATCTAGCTTTGACTTTGTTTTTGTTTTTCCTTTGGCCTTTGTCTCCATCGCTGTCGCTCTATCAGTATCACTTCAGCTTTCTTCATGTTTTAAGAAAAAATCTATTTCTTTAGTTTGTTGGACATCTTCTTCTATCTCGACCAAAGTCTGTATTTTCTTATCTTCTTGGTATTTTTCTGTGCTCTTGATGTTTCTGGGCATCGACAATTCTGGAAAAGATACTGAGGAAGATGCCATTTTTTTCATGTCTCGCCAACCAAAAGCATAGGTATTTGACAACCTGGAAATGAGGCTGAACTAACAACTATCTTTCACCTTTGAATTGTATTTTTACTAACAGCAATTGAAAAATCCAGTATAATATGCCTTAAAAGTCCACATTGCCTGAAAAACAAATATATTCAAGTCATTAATGATGAAAAATTCTTACTCATTTGTGGGTTAATAAATCTTGCAAAGTGTTTTTTCACTTTCCTCTTTTCAGCGTGTTACATCAGGTTTGAGTTCAAAAGAATTCTTAAGAAACAATGTGGTTTTCTAGTGAAATGTTCTGCAGAGTTTCTCAGCTGTGTGGGATTGAAAGTATCATTTAAAAAAATGTATTAAACGTTGATGAGAGTACTTATTGCCACTGTTGGAGGGAGAGACTATGAAGTACATTGACAACAGTACACTCAGCAGGAAAGTACAGCCTTTCAGTAACACTGTTGACTTTGTGTTGAGCATTGCAAAAAAGAAGAAATGCACTTTATTAATTCAAATGCCGTTTTATATCTCCACAACGCAATAAAAGTATGCTGAAGCCAAACTCCCCGTAGGATTTTTTTAGTTAGTTGTGGTTTGAGACTCGGCTCTGTTTCCCCATGTCGTCTCCTGTGTTCCTGTCTGTGTTCCCTGTGCTTCTTTGGTTTGTGTCTTTACCCAGCCTGCCTCTTGAGTGTCTTACGTTTGCATCCTCACTATCTTTGCTGCATGTTACAGTACGAACTGACCATTATATGGACCTAACAGAGACTTTTGTCTCTAGTGGAGCAGTTTAAGGAAGTCTGTTCAATTTTCAAAAGACTGAACTCTGCCATCACAGGGTCTTTGGACGTATTACAGGCTATTTGTTTACACACTTATGGAAAGGACACTTTTGTTATGACTGAGGCTGTTGGACTTGCCATTCGAGTCTCACAATGTAACAGTAATTACTGACCTCAAGAAGAGCCTCCTGTCTCAGCTAGCCAACAACCTGCTGGCTTCCTCCTCGACTTCTCGTCATCAAAGCTGCCCAGCGCTTCAGCCTAACCGGCCAGCGTCCCGGAGCCTCCACTGCCCAGCGTCCCAGCCCAGACTTCCTTTTGTATTTGCTTTTTGGATTTCTTATAGAACTCAACTTTGTTATTAAAGCTCATCTTTTGTTAGTTACCCTGCCTGCCTCCAGAGTGTCTTGTGTTTGGGTCCTCACTATTTTACTGCACTTAACAGAGTTAACTTTGTTTGAGACCTCTCTGATCCAGGGAAGGAACTTTGACATGTGACACTCTGTGTCTTCTTCCCTTCATGTCGTTCACCTTTTATTTTTGCTTTCATGTTGTATTCATGACGCTTTTGTATTTACTTTTTTACTGTCCTGTTTCTCTGTGTATGAATATCTTTATTCCACGTAGTCTTTAGGGGTTCCACATGAGTAATTGGAAACAACGGTGGGTGTCGACCGGACCGCCGATGGGGAAACACTGGGGATGGTCGGCCCGGATGCTGAAGGGAAACACTGGGGATGGTCTGCCGCGACGCCGACGGAGAAACCCTGGCAGCTGTCGGCCTGGATGCTGACAGAGAAACACTGGCAGGAACAGGAGTCAGCCGGACCTCCAACCGGAGGACAGGTACAGGTGTCGGCAGGACCGCCGATGGAGAAACACTGGCTGGTGTCGGCCGGCCGAGGCAGTGGCTGGAAGTAATGTGCATTGGAACTTGGACGAAAGGAATTCACTTGGGGCTGGTAGCTGGGCTGGGGCATGGACTTGGGCTGGAGCACTGGCAGCTCTTTGGGAGCTACTGCCATTTATGTTCTCGAATAAAGCCCTTTCGAGCTTTTCCACCTCAGAAATGAGTTCTGCAGCACCCGGCCTGCAACCAGGCCTAAAGAACAGCTTCCCTTTAAAAGCTTATACAGTCTCTAACATATCCACCACATCCATCCTGCCTTTTTAAACAACCCCCAGGTCTTCCCACAAGTCAAAAAACTGTACACACGCAGACACACACGAGAGGCAGGAATTGGGGAACAAAAGGCAAACTTTTAATAATTAAAGATGAATGATACAAACCAAGAAAACAAGAAGAAGTCAAAATGGACAAAAAGACAAAATAGCAACTAAAGGCTTAAACAAAGTGCAACAAAAGCAAAGTACAAATCAAATGAAAACTCAAGGAACCAAAATCAGAACATACAAACAGGGAGACACTCGAGACACTGGAGATGACATGGAGTAAGGCAGAAGAAGACCGAGGAAGACGAAACAAACTGACAAAGACAAGAGGGAGAACAACTAATGAGGGGATGAGTAACAAGTGGAGTGAGGCCTGTGAAAACAGGTGAGGGAAGGAATGGAAAAACACTGGAGGGAGGGAAAAAAACACAGGAGGAACTGAAAAGCAAGATGAAACACAGGAGGGTAAAATTTAGAAATAAAACAGGAAACGAGAACATAAAAAACTTGGATCCTAACAGATCAGTGGTGAGTGGAGTACTGAAAATCTATGAAAAAGATGACTCAAGTAAAGTATCACAATTTAAGAAACTTACTCAATTAAAGGAAAACAGTACCAGGTTAAGAAATTACTCAAAGTACAAGTTACATTTTTAATATCTTTTAAAATGTAATTTATTTCAAGTATGAAAGTTGCATTAATGTTAAAGCTGCCATTACATCAGGTTAACTGATGTCTTTTTAAATGCCCAACAAGATAACTCAATGTCATTATCATAAAATCAAAGATTAATGGTGCACAATAATCGGATTTGGTTTTAGGCTATTATAACTTGTACTTGGGTGCATTTTTTCTGTACTCTTTCTACCACTGATCTGTCTAAGTTATCAATGACCGACAAAGAGTAAACCCTTACAAAATTGTGGTTTAATAAATCTTGTGTTATTTCACTTCCCTTTTTGTGTGTCCCGTGTGTTACAACAGGTTTGTGTTCAAAAGAATTCTTAAGAAACAATGTGGCTTTCTAGTGAAACGTTCTGCAGACTTTGACGAAATCTGCTCTTACACACAACTGAGTTTCTCAGCTGTCACGGATTGAAAGTATCATTCTAAAAAATAGAATATATATCATATTATATGTTGATAAATGTACTTTTTGCCACTTGTAAATGGACAGAATATGGAGTACATCGACTACAGAAACACGACTTTCAGAGTGACTATTGAGTTTGTGCTGAGCTCAGCTGAACACTGGAAAAAAACGAAAGCATTTGTTTTATGAACCTAAATACCATTTTATATCTCTGCAATGCAATAAAAGTATACTGATGCCAGACCTTTAGTAGGATTTGTTAGATTCGACTTTGTCTGAGACCCTCACCCAGAGGCATAGACACACAAATGTTAAAGTTCACCCTTGTATAAATACACTCAACAGACTATAAATGAATCACTTTTATTTTCTCTCCTATTCCTTTAGGGGTTCAATTAAACGATCTGAGACTTCTGCTTTTGTTAAATTCCATCTTAGTGAGCTCCTTTACCAAGATAAAGATGATTTATGATGGTGAGCAAAGTCTTTGGTTACTAACTGTTGCACGAGCTGCCTGGGTGACTGATCTCAGATGATCTTGTAGGAGAAGAAGCCGTATTCAGGCATTCCTGTACTGGCACTGTAAATGTGGTGTGCAATTGTAATTCTAGTTAGATGTACTGACAAATCCTCAGAAGGTGGCATTTGAGGCGGCTTATGCTAGGACAACAGCTCTGGTGGACATTTCTGCAGTCATCATACCAATCGATGGCGTTGTGCTGTGTGATAAAACTGCACATGTAAGAGTGGCCTTTAATTCGGACCATCCCAAAGCACACATTTACATTTACATTTACATTTAGGGCATTTAGCAGACGCTTTAGGCCAAAGAGACTTAAAATAAGCACACCTGTGCACTTATCATGCTGTTTACTTAGTATCTTGATATGCCCAAGGAAAAGTGGTCACTGACATGGATTCTAACAGTTTGAGAAAAAATAAGCCGTTGAAGTCCACAGAAAAAAAGTGTTGCATTGATATTTTTGTGAAGTGTAAATAAATCAATTGATGTTAAGATTTTTTTTCCTTTTCTCTGCTTTTTATCTAGACTGACCTTCAGACCTTGATGTTTGTTTCTGATTCAGAAACCCTTGATGATGACTACTATGGTATATCATTTCAGACTTGGTGGCTTATTAGACAGTGAAATCTGATTGTTTGAAAGTTTGATTTAGCTTAAAAACGTCCTTCTTTTGTTTTAAAAAAAAGAGAAATGAAATGTTGATTCATCTCTTTATAACTTGTCTATGTTTCATTTATCTTCTCAAAGTGAAGACACCCCATGTTCGTGTTTTGTTTTGTGTTTAAAAAACTGAAAAAAATGTTTGATCAGTGTAAGGTCATATCGAAAGATGACTATTGATTGGTTGTGAAGATGTGAAACCAAATAAACGAGAAAATGTAAAAAAGAAAAATAAAGATGTTCCGTTTACATATCAGAGACTAATAATCAGGTTTGGTGATAGGCTATTATGACGTTATCCTTAAGATGTCAGAACATGATGCAGAAATTTGACACACTGGTTAAAACTTTCAAAATATGATTAGAAGTAGTCTAAGTGAAAGTATAATTTTCAGAGAAATTTATGTTCCTTACCTCAACTTGTGTGAATAACTTGGGATGATTTAGACTTATTATGTCTTTCTGCCTCACGTAGCAGACTGTCACGTTAGAGACTGTACCACTGGAAGCCTCTGGAACAAGACCACGCTACAGCTTAACATTAAGGTAGTTTATTTAAATTGGTAGAAGGTTTTGGAAAGGATAGAAAATGGGGGTTAGGGTCGTTGGATGAGGGAAAGGAGTCGAGTTTCTTGACCAAAGTCTGTATTTTCTTATTTTCTCGAATTTTTCTATATTCTTGATGTTTCTGGGCATCGACAATTTTGAAAAAGATACTGAGGAAGATGTCATTTTTTTCATGTCTCTCCAACCTTAAGCATCGGTAATTGATGACCTGGGAATGAGGCTCAGCTAACAACTATCTTTCACCTTTGAATTGTGTTTTTACTAACAGCAATGGATAAATCCTGCATAGTATGCCTTTAAAGTCCACATTGCCTGAAAAGCAAATATTGTCAAGTCATTAATGACTGGCAGAGAGAAAATTCTTACTCAGTTGTGGTTTAATAAATCTTGCAAAGTGTTTTTTCACTTTCCTCTTTTCAGCGTGTTACATCAGGTTTGAGTTCAAAAGAATTCTTAAGAAACAATGTGGTTTTCTAGTGAAATGTTCTGCAGAGTTTCTCAGCTGTGTGGGATTGAAAGTACATATATTTTTAAATGTATTATACGTTGACACTTTGCCACTTTTGGAGGGACAGAATATGAAGTACATTGACAACAGAACAGTCAGCAGGAAAGAACAGCCTTTCAGTAAAACTGTTGAGTTCGTGTTGAGCTCAAGTGAACATTGGAAAAACAAGAAATACACTTGTTTTATTAATTTGAATCTCATTTTATGTCTCCACATCGCAGTAAAAGTACGGTGAATCCAAACTCCCCGTTGGATTTTTTAGTTAGTGGTGGTTTGAGTTTTTGGTTGAATTATTTGCTGTTTTATTTTGCAATTCTCTCTTTTCTCTCCGTCTCTCCTCGGCTCTGTTTCCCCATGTCGTCTCCTGTGTTCCCTGTGCTTCTTTATTTATTTTTTGTACTTGACCTCAGTGTTTTGTTCTTTACCCTGCCTTCCTCTTGAGTGTCTTGCATCTTGAATCTTCACTATCTTTGCTGCATGTTACAGTACGAACTGTACATAATACGGACCTGACAGAGACGATGTCTCTAGCGGAGGATTTTAAGAAGGGCTGTTCCATTTTCAAAACACTGACCTCTGCCATCACAGGGTCTTTGGATGTAGAATACAGGCTATTTGTTTACACCCTTATGTAACGGACACTTTTGTTATGACCGAGGCTGCACGTAACAGAGTGACCTTTGTTTGAGACCTCACTGATACAGGGAAGGAACTTTGACATATGTGACATGACTGCACTCTCTGTCTTCTTCCCTTCATGTCATTCACCTTTTATTTTTGCTTCCATTTTGTGTTAATGACACTTTTGTATTTACTGTTTTTGTTTTCTGATGAGCCTTTTTGTGCCCCTGCTTCTCTGTGTACAAACATTTTTATTCCACGTAGCTTTTAGGCATTCCACATGAGTGACTGACATTTGATTGTTCATTAATCTTTACAACAACCCCCGCGGTTGTAGTTCATGTCACATGCATCTATAAATTTACTGGCAATCATGTTAATTATGCATTTTGTTCTGTTGTCTTTGTCTGCGTTGACTCTTAATGTCTGTATTTTGTTTTTCTTGGCCTTCACTGTATCTCTTCCTGCTTTTGAATACTAAGTTGAATAAACATTTAATATTAATTAAACTTTATTTGGATGAATTTGACGTAGATGCAACAACATGGCTCTTTGGTTTGGATCTACTCGACACAGAAACTTCCATCATTGCTTTGAATCGTGTGATAGACTAGCTGAAACACAGGATACTGTAGACCACAGACGTACACACTAGGGGTGGAACGGTTCATCCAAAAAATCCGTCCCGTTCGGTACGCTTGTCACGGTTTGGGGCGCGTGTGTACCGTTCGGTTTATGACGCGCAACGTGCGTAATTTCCACCGGGGACGTAACGGCCGCCCAATGGCTGCGCCGCGGTCACCGGAGCTGAACGCTGCCACTCTAATCAATGAGACCATCCTCACCGGGCGCCACGTGACGTCTCAGCAGCGACTCTCCGCTCTGCAGCGCTGTCAATCTTTAGCACTTCTATTTATTGACGGAGCCGTTGCTAAACCGCGTGAAGCTCAACAGAGCAGATTGCACCAGACAGGAAATCCGACACAGAATCAACGTAATACACTTCCGCCCCCTTTCAAAATAAAACACAATACACAGTTCATGTAGCCTATCACAACTTCACATCAACATTACGTCATGAGGTACGTGTTGATGTTGATGCCCTGTGCCTGTAATGTAAAGTATTTTGTTTGCACTAATTCAAGAGTTCCTCTTTTTACTTTATAGGATACAAAGTTTGTCAGAGATAGTTAATTAATTAATAGTCAGTTCAGTGATTGTTGTTGTATTTTAGTGATTTAGTGCATTTTCATTGCAGAAGAAGGCAAACAATTATTAATCTTTTTGCCAAATAAATATATAAACGTGTAAATGCAGCAATATCTTTCCTCTTGCTGTTTCAAAATCTCACTTCACTTTAATTTAAGATTGTTACAATGATGTGCTTAATCCCTTATCAAGCTGCCCCATTATTTCAGTTTTTGCATGATTGCATGACATGTCCTTATGTCTGAATTTTTTTTAAAAAATGTAATTATTAGGCTAAAGATCTGATTCATTTTTTAGAGTGTAAAAAAAATAGAACAAAAAAGACAACTGAACCGAACCGAAAACCGTGACCCCAAAACTGTGATATGAACCAAACCGTGGATTTTGTGAACCGTTCCACACCTAGTACACACAGTAACTAAAGGGCCCTCTTAAACAAATTAAATAAATACACACATGTTATTTTTAAGATTATCTGTGACATCACTGGGAACTGAACTGGTTGAACATGATGCTTTTTTGTCTTGTCCTAATGTAGGTGATTTACTGTAGGATTCATTTTTTTCTCATTAATCATTGAATTAGAGTCAATGCACCGATTCAGATGTGATTTTTGTTGTTTTTATTATTTATTTAAATGTCTTCATACGCGCTCTGTATCATGGAGCTCATAGCTGTTCAACATTATAACAGGCCCTTCACTCTGGTTAGCTGAGGTTACATAGCTTTATGCTAAGGAGACGCCGAGCTATACAGTAAATTCAATTATAATAATGATGTTGTTTAAATCTGTATAAACCTCTGTTTCTTTGTCTTTTCACTGTTTTTTAATCTTTTCAACACGCTGCTTCTCTAATAATGTGCCTTTCTGTCATAAAATCTCTGTTAACGAGTGTTCATCACTGACCTGCTTCTCTGACTAAAGTCACATGAATAAATATTTTCCAACACAAGCCAGTTACAGCAGCTCTACTGCATCCTGCTTCTGATTCACCCAAAGACAGTTTGTGGATATGTTGCTGGAAGAACAACTAAAATGCCATTTGTGACTTCAGAAGAAGAAAACAGAAAAAAATGTTTGAAAATATTTTTTATTTTGCTTTGCGTTAAGGAGCAAACACTGACAGAGCGACTTAGACATAACTACACCTCCTAAATATAATGAAGGTATGCTGAAGCAAAGCTTCCTGTAAGGTTGTTGCATTTAACAACCATTGCGACTGAGAATCTGGTCGATCCAGGGACGGAACTTGGACACGTCTGTATAGACATTTGGAAAACGTGGGTCATTACAACCACCTTCTCCGTAAGATACAACACCAGCAGCCATCCCGTTGCACACCAGGGGACCACCAGAATCACCCTGTAAAATGGAAATATCTTGATATTTTAATACAAAAAAATATGTAATGTGTTCATGAACTTTCCAGAAACTGTCAGAAAACTTACGTGGCAGGCTCCTTTGAGTGTTCCATATCCACCTGCACAGATGACATTGGAAGGAATCCAAGACCATTGCCGTCTACAGACGTCCTGGTCGACGACAGACACATCCACCACTCTCAGTTCATCAACACCTGTACCAGCTTCGGTCTTTCCCCATCCAGCTACACGGCACATTTGGTTGGGTCGTTGGTTCATGTTTGGAGGGGGAAGTCGAATGCGTCGTATGGTCCTTCCCACTGGAACACTCTGAGACAGCTGGAGACACAAAACCAGAATGTAGAAATGAACAGTGTCTGAACATGGTTTTACTCTTCATCAGGCTTCAGTTAAACAATCACTAGAAGTTGGAGCTGATGAGTCTTTTAAATGAAAGTTAACTCTACTATATCACAACTTTGATAGAGCTGTGCCTTGGCAAGAATTTCAGGGACATTATTTTTGGCCACTTTTGACGTTTACCCTCACAAGAATAAAATATAAGCAAACCATAAATACATCTAATTTGACTGTAAACACACAAGACGTCTTCTGAGACAAATGGGCGTGAAGAATATATGTTTACTTTGAGGAGCATGATGTCACTTCCTGTTGTGTGATGCCGATAATTAGGGTGTTTGCATCTCTGCACGATGTTTCTCACTGTCCCAGTGTTTCTGAGATTGTGGGTGCCCAAAACAACCTTCACCAGTCCACTGCAAAAAGTTATGATTGAGAGGTCGTCAGTAGATTTTCTCACGTTTTTTTGCCAACAACAAAACAAAGCAACAGATTTTACATTTCATTTTATGTAAATCATAACTTTAAATAAAAAAAAAATGAAAAAAAATCTGTAAGATGAAACTTAACTCACTCTCCATCACAGTGTGCAGCAGTGAGGACAAAGTTGTCGCTGATGAGGGAGCCCCCACACACATGTCCTCCTCCTGTCTGCACTGAGGCCATATACAGCAACCGGTTCTGTGGAGCAATTTGGCCGTCTATGATTTCACTCCCAAGTGCTGAAAACATGAGAAGAAAATGGAGAGACGTTAAAATGAGTTAACATCACATTGGCAGGCTGGAGAAAAGCAGTCAGATTGAGCAGCTTACCATTCCGTCCGAGACATGTCAGAGCATGAAAGAGCAGAAACTTCTGCAGAGCACGCATCATGGCGGCAGGAGACTCGACCTGTTGTCTTTGGGTTGTCAGTCGAGTCGACCCTTTCGTACAACAGTGTTTGATCTGTTTTATACTGACTTCTGGCCACAACCTTTGGGCAATGCCATTTTGGAAGTTTGCGAAACATCATTGATCATGTGATTAGTAGGTGTCATCATAGTCAGTGTGACACTTTGATACATTCTTCCTTTTGTTGTTCATGTGATAACTATTCATATTGTATCCATTTTGTATAGACAGCACTAAATACAGTGAGCATCTAGAGCTGTTGTTCACCGAGAAGTCCTCTTTGTTTTTTCTGTGTTGGGTGCAGGATGGCATCTAGCTTTGACTTTGTTTTTGGTTTTTCTTTGGCCTTTGTCTCAGTGTCACCCAGCCAAATGAACAGTTTGACCTGGGTAACCTGCTTCAGCCTTCTAATGAGGAACCCTTTAATAAATATTCAAACAAATCAATCATCCGATGTTTGGGTTGCCATGGTGTTTATCTTCCCCCTGCATGACACATGTTTTAAGAAAAAATCTATTTCTTTAGTTTGTTGGACATCATCTTCTAACTTGACCAAAGTCTGTATTTTCTTATCTTCTTGGTATTTTTCTGTGCTCTTGATGTTTCTGGGCATCGACAATTCTGAATAAGATACTGAGGAAGACGCCTTTTTTTTTCATGTCTCGCCAACCTAAGGCATCGGTATTTGTCGACCTGGAAATTAGGCTCGACAATCAACTATCTTTCACCTTTGAATTGTGTTTTTACGAACAGCAATGGATAAATCCTGCATAATATGCCTTTAAAGTCCACATTGCCTGAAAAGCAAATATCGTCAAGTCATTAATGACTGGCAGAGAGAAAATTCTTACTCAGTTGTGGTTTAATAAATCTTGCAAAGTGTTTTTTCACTTTCCTCTTTTCAGCGTGTTACATCAGGTTTGAGTTCAAAAGAATTCTTAAGAAACAATGTGGTTTTCTAGTGAAGTGTTGTGCAGAGTTTCTCAGCTGTGTGGGATTGAAAATATATATTTTTTAAATGTATTACACGTTGACACTTTGCCACTTTTGGAGGGACAGAATATGAAGTACATTGACAACAGAACAGTCAGCAGGAAAGAACAGCTTTCAGTAACACTGTTGAGTTTGTGTTGAGCTCAAGTGAACATTGGAAAAACAAGAAATACACTTGTTTTATTAATTTAAATCCCATTTTTTATCTCCACATCGCAGTAAAAGTACGCTGAAGCCAAACTCCCCGTTGGATTTTTTAGTTAGTGGTGGTTTGAGTTTTTGGTTGAATTATTTGCTGTTTTATTTTGTAATTCTCTCTTTTCGCTCCGTCTCTCCTCGGCTCTGTTTCCCCATGTCGTCTCCTGTGTTCCCTGTGCTTCTTTGATTTGTACTTTATTCAGTGTTTGTACTTGACCTCAGTGTTTTGTTCTTTACCCAGCCTGCCTCTTGAGTGTCTTGCATTTGCGTCGTCACTATCTTTGCTGCATGTTACAGTGCGAGCTGACCATAATATGGACCTGACAGAGACTATGTCTCAAGCGGAGCATTTTAAGACGGTCTGTTCCATTTTCAAAAGACTGAACTCTGCCATCACCTTCGTGTCATTCACCTTTATTTTTGCTTCCATTTTGTTTTCATGACACTTTTGTATTTACTATTTTTGTTTTGTGATGAGCCTTTTTGTGCCCCTGCTTCTCCGTGTATGAATATTTTTATTCCAAGTAGCTTTGAGGCGTTCCACATGAGTGACTGACATTTGATTGTTCATTAATCTTTTTTTTTTTTTTTTTCAGTTATAGTTCATGTCACATGAATCTATAGATTTACTGGCAATCATGCTAATTATCTAATTATCCTTTTTGCTCCGTAGTCTTTGTCAGTGTTGACTTTTAATGTCTGTATTTTGTTTTTCTTGGCCTTCACTGTATCTCTTCCTGCTTTTGAATACTAAGTCTAATAAATACTTAATATTAAGTAATCTTTATTTAGATGAATTTAACGTAGATGCAATAACATGGCTCTTTGGTTTGGATCTACTTGACACAGAAACTTCCATCATTGCTTTGAATTGTGTGATAGACTAGCTGAACCACAGGATACTGTAGACCACAGACGTACACACAGTAACTAAAGGGCCCTCTTAAACAAATTAAATAAAAACACACACATGTTATTTTTAAGATTATCTGTGACATCACTGGGAACTGAACTGATTGAACACGATGCTTTTTTGTTCAATTCTGATAATGATATTGTTTAAATCTTCGTGAACCTCTGTTTCTTTGTCCATTCATTCATACGTTCACTGTTTTTTTTTAGCTTTTCAACACGCTGCTTCTCTAATAATGTGCCTTTCTGCAATAAAGTCTCTGTTAACGAGTGTTCATCTCTGACCTGCTTCTCTGACTAAAGTCACATGAAGGAATATTTTCCAACACAAGCCAGTTACAGCAGCTCTACTGCATCCTGCTTCTAATTCACCCAAAGACAGTTTCTGGATATGTTGCTGGAAGAACAACCCAAATGCCATTTGTGTCTTCAGAAGAAGAAAAGGGACAACAATATTTGAAACATTTTTTTTATTTTGCTTTGCGTTAAGGAGCAAACACTGACAGAACGACTTAGACATAACTACACCTCCTAAATATAATGAAGGTATGCTGAAGCAAAGCTTCCTGTAAGGTTGTTGCATTTAACAACCATTGCGACTGAGAATCTGGTCGATCCAGGGACGGAACTTGGACACGTCTGTATAGACATTTGGAAAACGTGGGTCATTACAACCACCTTCTCCGTAAGATACAACACCAGCAGCCATCCCGTTGCACACCAGAGGACCACCAGAATCACCCTGTAAAATGGAAATATCTTGATATTTTGATACAAAAAAATATGTAATGTGCTCATAAACTTTCCAAAAACAGACAGAAAACTTACGTGGCAGGCTCCTTTGAGTGTTTCATATCCACCTGCACAGATGACATTGGAAGGAATCTGATACCATTGCCGTCTACAGACGTCCTGGTCGACGACAGACACATCCACCACTCTCAGTTCATCAACACCTGTACCAGCTTCGGTCTTTCCCCATCCAGCTACACTGCACATTTGGTTGGGTCGTTGGTTCATGTTTGGAGGGGGAAGTCGAATGCGTCGTATGGTCCTTCCCACTGGAACACTCTGAGACAGCTGGAGACACAAAACCAGAATGTAGAAATGAACAGTGTCTGAACATGGTTTTACTCTTCATCAGGCTTCAGTTAAACAATCACTAGAAGTTGGAGCTGATGAGTCTTTTAAATGAAAGTTAACTCTACTATATCACAACTTTGATAGAGCTGTGCCTTGGCAAGAATTTCAGGGACATTATTTTTGGCCACTTTTGACGTT
Source organism: Lagodon rhomboides (assembly GCA_039737535.1). Lineage (NCBI taxonomy): Eukaryota > Metazoa > Chordata > Actinopteri > Spariformes > Sparidae > Lagodon > Lagodon rhomboides. The sequence continues at coordinate 11,036,925 of CM077789.1, read as the reverse complement.
TACCCTCACAAGAATAAAATATAAGCAAAGCTTAAATACATCTAATTTGACTGTAAACACACAAGATGTCTTCTGAGACAAATGGGCGTGAAGAATATATGTTTACTTTGAGGAGCATGATGTCACTTCCTGTTGAGATACCCCGATAATTAGGGTGTTTGCATCTCTGCACGATGTTTCTCACTGTCCCAGTGTTTCTGAGATTGTGGGTGCCCAAAACAACCCTCACCAGTGGACTGCAAAAAGTTATGATTGAGAGGTCGTCAGTAGATTTTCTCACGTTGTTTTGCCAACAACAAAACAAAGCAACAGATTTTACATTTCATTTTATGTAATTCATAACTTTGAATAAAAAAAAAATGAAAAAAGATCTGTAAGATTAAACTTAACTCACTAATCATCACAGTGTGCAGCAGTGAGGACAAAGTTTTTGCTGATGAGGGAGCCTCCACACACATGTCCTCCTCCTGTCTGCACTGAGGCCATATACAGCAACCGGTTCTGTGGAGCAATTTGGCCGTCTATGATTTCACTCCCAAGTGCTGAAAACATGAGAAGAAAATGAAGAGATGTTAAAATAAGTTAACATCACATTGGCAGGCTGGAGAAAAGCAGTCAGATTGAGCAGCTTACCATTCCGTCCGAGACATGTCAGAGCATGAAAGAGCAGAAACTTCTGCAGAGCGCGCATCATGGCGGCAGGAGACTCGACCTGTTGTTTTTGGGTTGTCAGTCGAGTTGACCCTTTCGTACAACAGTGTTTGATCTGCTTTATACTGACTTTTGGCCACAACCTTTGGGCAATGCCATTTTGCAATTTTGCGAAACATCATTGATCATGTGATTAGTAGGTGTCATCATAGTCAGTGTGACACTTTTATACATTCTTCCTTTTGTTGTTCATGTGATAACTATTCATATTGTATCCATTTTGTATAGACAGCACTAAATACAGTGAGCATCTAGAGCTGTTGTTCACCGAGAAGTCCTCTTTGTTTTTTCTGTGTTGGGTGCAGGATGGGTTCTAGCTTTGACTTTGTTTTTGTTTTTCTTTGGCCTTTGTCTCAGTGTCACCCAGCCAAATGAACAGTTTGACCTGGGTAACCTGCTTCAGCCTTCTAATGAGGAACCCTTTAATAAATATTCAAACAAATCAATCATCCGATGTTTGGGTTGCCATGGTGTTTATCTTCCCCCTGCATGACACATGTTTTTAGAAAAAATCTATTTCTTTAGTTTGTTGGACATCATCTTCTAACTTGACCAAAGTCTGTATTTTCTTATCTTCTTGGTATTTTTCTGTGCTCTTGATGTTTCTGGGCATCGACAATTCTGAATAAGATACTGAGGAAGACGCCATTTTTTTTTCATGTCTCGCCAACCTAAGGCATCAGGTATTTGTCGACCTGGAAATTAGGCTCGACAATCAACTATCTTTCACCTTTGAATTGTGTTTTTACGAACAGCAATGGATAAATCCTGCATAATATGCCTTTAAAGTCCACATTGCCTGAAAAGCAAATATCGTCAAGTCATTAATGACTGGCAGAGAGAAAATTCTTACTCAGTTGTGGTTTAATAAATCTTGCAAAGTGTTTTTTCACTTTCCTCTTTTCAGCGTGTTACATCAGGTTTGAGTTCAAAAGAATTCTTAAGAAACAATGTGGTTTTCTAGTGAAATGTTCTGCAGAGTTTCTCAGCTGTGTGGGATTGAAAGTATCATTTTAAAAAATGTATTAAACGTTGATGAGTGTACTTATTGTCATTTTTGGAGGGAGAGAATATGAAGTACATTGACAACAGAACAGTCAGCAGGAAAGAACAGCCTTTCAGTTACACTGTTGAGTTTGTGTTGAGCTCAAGTGAACATTGGAAAAAGAAGAAATGCACTTGTTTTATTCATTTAAATCCCATTTTATATCCCCACAACACACTAAAAGTATGCTGAAGCCAAACTCCTCGTGGGATTTTTTTAGTTAGTCGTTGTTTGAGTTTTTGGTTGAATTATTTCCTGTTTTATTTCCTAATTCTCTCTTTCTCTCCGTCTCTCCTCGGCTCTGTTTCCCCATGTCATCTCCTGTGTTCCCTTTGCTTCTTTGGTTTGTACTTTATTTAGTTTTTCTACTTGACCTCAGTGTTTTGTTCTTTACCCTGCCTGCCTCTTGAGTGTCTTGCATTTGTGTCATCACTATCTTTGCTGCATGTTACAGTACGAACTGTACATAATATGGACCTGACAGAGACTATGTCTCAAGCGGAGCATTTTAAGACGGTCTGTTCAATTTTCAAAAGACTAAACTCTGCCATCACCTTCATGTCATTCACCTTTTATTTTTGCTTCCATTTTGTATCCATGACACTTTTGCTGTTTTTGTTATGTGATGAGCCTTTTTGCACCCCTGTTTCTCCATGTATGAATATTTTTATTCCATGTAGCTGTCAGGCGTTCCACATTTTTGTTCCACGTAGTTTTTAGGCGTTCCACATGAGTGGCTGACATTTGATTGTTCATTAATCTTTTTTGTTCTTTTGGTTGGTTTTGGTTTCATGTCTCGCCAACCTAAAGCATCGATATTTGACGACCTGGGAATGAGGCTCAGCTAACAACTATCTTTCACCTTTGAATTGTGTTTTTACTAACAGCAATGGATAAATCCTGCATAGTATGCCTTTAAAGTCCACATTGCCTGAAAAGCAAATATTGTCAAGTCATTAATGACTGGCAGAGAGAAAGTTCTTACTCAGTTGTGGTTTAATAAATCTTGCAAAGTGTTTTTTCACTTTCCTCTTTTCAGCGTGTTACATCAGGTTTAAGTTCAAAAGAATTCTTAAGAAACAATGTGGTTTTCTAGTGAAATGTTCTGCAGAGTTTCTCAGCTGTGTGGGATTGAAAATATATATTTTTTAAATGTATTACACGTTGACACTTTGCCACTTTTGGAGAGACAGACTATGAAGTACATTGACAACAGAACAGTCAGCAGGAAAGAACAGCTTTCAGTAACACTGTTGAGTTTGTGTTGAGCTCAAGTGAACATTGGAAAAACAAGAAATACACTTGTTTTATTAATTCAAATCCCATTTTATTTCTCCACCATGCAATAAAAATATGCTGAAGCCAAACTCCCCGTGGGATTGTTTTAGTTAGTGGTGGTTTGAGTTTTTGGTTGAATTATTTCCTGTTTTATTTTGAAATTCTCTCTTTTCTCTCCGTCTCTCCTCGGCTCTGTTTCCCCATGTCGTCTCCTGTGTTCCCTGTGCTTCTTTGGTTTGTACTTTATTTAGTTTTTCTACTTGACCTCAGTGTTTTGTTCTTTACCCTGCCTGCCTCTTGAGTGTCTTGCATTTGTGTCATCACTATCTTTGCTGCATGTTACAGTACGAACTGTACATAATATGGACCTGACAGAGACTATGTCTCAAGCGGAGCATTTTAAGACGGTCTGTTCAATTTTCAAAAGACTAAACTCTGCCATCACCTTCATGTCATTCACCTTTTATTTTTGCTTCCATTTTGTATCCATGACACTTTTGCTGTTTTTGTTATGTGATGAGCCTTTTTGCACCCCTGTTTCTCCATGTATGAATATTTTTATTCCATGTAGCTGTCAGGCGTTCCACATTTTTTGTTCCACGTAGTTTTTAGGCGTTCCACATGAGTGGCTGACATTTGATTGTTCATTAATCTTTTTTGTTCTTTTGGTTGGTTTTGGTTTCATGTCTCGCCAACCTAAAGCATCGATATTTGACGACCTGGGAATGAGGCTCAGCTAACAACTATCTTTCACCTTTGAATTGTGTTTTTACTAACAGCAATGGATAAATCCTGCATAGTATGCCTTTAAAGTCCACATTGCCTGAAAAGCAAATATTGTCAAGTCATTAATGACTGGCAGAGAGAAAGTTCTTACTCAGTTGTGGTTTAATAAATCTTGCAAAGTGTTTTTTCACTTTCCTCTTTTCAGCGTGTTACATCAGGTTTAAGTTCAAAAGAATTCTTAAGAAACAATGTGGTTTTCTAGTGAAGTGTTCTGCAGAGTTTCTCAGCTGTGTGGGATTGAAAATATATATTTTTTAAATGTATTACACGTTGACACTTTGCCACTTTTGGAGGGACAGAATATGAAGTACATTGACAACAGAACAGTCATCAGGAAAGAACAGCTTTCAGTAAAACTGTTGAGTTCGTGTTGCACTCAAGTGAACATTGGAAAAACAAGAAATACACTTGTTTTATTAATTTAAATCCAATTTTTTATCTCCACATCGCAGTAAAAGTACGCTGAAGCCAAACTCCCTGTTGGATTTTTTAGTTAGTGGTGGTTTGAGTTTTTGGTTGAATTATTTGCTGTTTTATTTTGTAATTCTCTCTTTTCGCTCCGTCTCTCCTCGGCTCTGTTTCCCCATGTCATCTCCTGTGTTCCCTTTGCTTCTTTGATTTGTACTTTATTCAGTGTTTGTACTTGACCTCAGTGTTTTGTTCTTTACCCTGCCTGCCTCTTGAGTGTCTTGCATTTGTGTCATCACTCACTTTGCTGCATTTGCTGCACGAACTGACCATAATATGGACCTGACAGAGACTATGTCTCAAGCGGAGCATTTTAAGACGGTCTGTTCCATTTTCAAAAGACTAAACTCTGCCATCACCTTCATGTCATTCACCTTTTTATTTTTGCTTCCATTTTGTTTTCATGACACTTTTGTATTTACTGTTTTTGTTTTGTGATGAGCCTTTTTGTGCCCCTGCTTCTCCGTGTATGAATATTTTTATTCCAAGTAGCTTTGAGGCGTTCCACATGAGTGACTGACATTTGATTGTTCATTAATCTTTTTTTTTTTTTTCAGTTATAGTTCATGTCACATGAATCTATAAATTTACTGGCAATCATGCTAATTATCTAATTATCCTTTTTGTTCCGTAGTCTTTGTCAGTGTTGACTATTCATTTCTGTATTTTGTTTTTCTTGGCCTTCACTGTATCTCTTCCTGCTTTTGAATACTAAGTCTAATACATACTTAATATTAAGTAATCTTTATTTAGATGAATTTAACGTAGATGCAATAACATGGCTCTTTGGTTTGTATCTACTTGACACAGAAACTTCCATCATTGCTTTGAATTGTGTGATAGACTAGCTGAACCACAGGATACTGTAGACCACAGACGTACACACAGTAACTAAAGGGCCCTCTTAAACAAATTAAGTAAAAACACACACATGTTATTTTTAAGATTATCTGTGACATCACTGGGAACTGAACTGATTGAACACAATGCTTTTTTGTTCAATTCTGATAATGATATTGTTTAAATCTTCGTGAACCTCTGTTTCTTTGTCCGTTCATTCACACGTTCACTGTTTTTTTTTTATCTTTTCAACACGCTGCTTCTCTAATAATGTGCCTTTCTGCAATAAAGTCTCTGTTAACGAGTGTTCATCACTGACCTGCTTCTCTGACTAAAGTCACATGAAGGAATATTTTCCAACACAAGCCAGTTACAGCAGCTCTACTGCATCCTACATCTGATTCACCCAAAGACAGTTTGTGGATATGTTACTGGAAGAACAACCCAAATGCCATTTGTGTCTTCAGGAGAAAAAAAGAGGAAACAATATTTGATTTTTTTTTTATTTTGCTTTGCGTTAAGGAGCAAACACTGACAGAGCGACTTAGACATAACTACACCTCCTGAATACAATGAAGGTATGCTGAAGCAAAGCTTTGTGTAATGTTGTTTTTTTTTAACAACCATTTTGCCTGAGAATCTTCTTGATCCAGGGACGGAACTTGGACACATCTGTGTAGCCATTGGGATAGAGTGGGTCACTACAGTCTTCATCTGCGAAAGATACAACACCAGCAGCCTTCCCGTTGCACACCAGAGGACCACCAGAATCACCCTGTAAAATGGAAATGTCTTGATATTTTGGTTAAAAAAATATGTAATGTGTTCATAAACTTTCCAAAAACAGACAGAAAACTTACATTGCAGACTCCTTTGAGTGTTCGATATCCACCTGCACAGATGACATTGGCAGGAAGTAACTCAGACCATTGCTGTCTACAGACGTCCTGGTCGACAACAGACACATCCACCACTCTCAGTTCATCAACACCTGTACCAGCTTCGGTCTCTCCCCATCCAGCTACACTGCACATTTGGTTGGGTTGTAGGTTCATGTTAGGAGGGGGAAGTCGAATGCGTCGTATTGTTCCACCCAGTGGAACACACCGAGACAGCTGGAGACACAAAACCAGAATGTAGAAATGAACAGTGTCTGAACATGGTTTTACTCTTCATCAGGCTTCAGTTAAACAATCACTAGAAGTTGGAGCTGATGAATCTTTTAAATGAAAGTTAACTCTACAATATAACAAGTTTGATAGAGCTGTGTCTTGGATAGAATTTCAGGGACATTTGTATTTGGCATTATTTTTGGCCACTTTTGACATTTACCCTCACAAGAATAAAATACAAGCAAAGCTTAAATGCATCTAATTTGACTGTAAACACACAACACGTCATTTGGGACAAATGGGCTGAAATAATATATGCTTACTTTCAGGAGCATGATGTCATTTTCTAGTGTGTCATTCCGATAATCAGGGTGTTTGCATCTCTGCACAATGTTTCTCACTGTCCCAGTCTTTCTGAGATCGTGGGTGCCCAAAACAACCCTCACCGGTGGACTGCAAAAAGTTAGAATTGAGAGGTCGTCAGTAGATTTTCTCAGGTTGTTCTGCCAACAGTGAAACAAAGTAAAAAAGCAAAAAGATACATTGTTTTTGACAAAATGTGGGCTTGTATAAATTATTACATTAAATTGAAATGAAACAACTCCTGGAAGATGAAACGTAACTCACTCATCATCATCATCATCAGCATCACAGTGCGCAGCAGTGAGGACAAAGTTGTCTCTGATGAGGGCGCCTCCACAGGAATGTCCGTCTCTGGTCTGCACTGAAGCCATATACTGCATCGAGTTCTCCGGGACTTTTTCCCCATTTATGATTTTAGCTCCAAGTGCTGCAAAGAAAATTTAAAATCAAAATTCAGTAAATGTCTCATTAAATGGAATTAATGAAAATATTCTGTCAGCTTACCATTTCGTCCGAGACATGTCAGAACATGAAGGAGCAGAAGTTTGTGCAGGACCTGCATGATGGCAGCAAGTCAACTGACTGGTCCTCTTGGGGCTGCAAAGACAACCCTTTTATACAGAATTTTTGCTTCGTTTGCTTTTGTGATTATCATCTATTTTATCTGGACTTCTAACCACATCCTGTGTGCAATGGAAAATTCAAAGTTTTGCAACTTGTGTTATTTTGTTATCTTGTTTATTGGCTACATGTTTCCTGCGTTGACCTTGAGCAATACTGCCTCGCACCCAGTCATGAAACTAATGAGCTAGATTAATCCCAAGAGCCAGAATGGAGGATCAGTACTGAAGCAGAATCATATACATTTGATGAAAAACTTCTCTTGTATCAGTTCAAAAATGTATGTGTCTTGTTTTGTTGTCCCCAAAGTCATAGTCTTGGTCAGACTGTCCCCTGTTGTCAAACTGACTTCAGTCAGTCTTGGATTCTGTGTTCACTCTCATATCAGGCTGCCAAATCTAAACTGGGCCTTGTCACCTCATGACACATCTTTATACTAAGCAGAGAGCTCGATGAGCCATGTCACAGTTTCTCTGCTTGTTGACCATTCGTGGGCGCTGCATCATCAGATGCCACAGCTGCAGTCTTCTCTATCAGCTGTGTTACAGAACAAAACCATTACCTTAGGAGAGAGTTGTACATGGGGTCGTTACAGCCTGATGTTTCTATGTTAGCAGGTGCCTACACGTCTGTCTACTATCAGTCATTCCTAGACGTCACCTGTGAGCCTGACTTTGTCCAAAAGATTATACAAAATCCGCCTAGCAGCACCTCAGAAGCTCACTGATATATGTTTTATCTCATTTGTTGTAATCCAAACAAAAACCAAAGTGTCAAACGTTGTGAAAAGAAATATTTTTTGGAACTATTCCACTCCACAACTTTTGGTTTACCTCTTATGCCTTTATAAATCCACTTAGTAGATATTAAGTCTAGTTGTGCAATATTATTACAGCAGGATTTACCTTCTTGTACACACACTCTTGGATTGCTTCTACCCTTAAACTCAAAGACACCAGACAAGTTTTGGTTGATGACTTGACACACCCTGCTAACATATTCGTTTGAATTCAGTGACAAACCACAGAAACCACAGATTCCTCATTTAGATTTGCACATCAGCGTTCTCACAGAAGCCGTTATGAAACATGGTCGAGTTAAATTTATTTCATTATGAGCAGCTAGCGGTCGCTGTTAGTACTCAAGAGTAGTTTTCTCTTAATGTTTAATTTGATGATATGAAAATATGGTAAAGGTGAAGTGTCGGAAAATGTTATTGAGTCGTGCAAACATGAACATCTGCACTTTAACAAATACACATCCAAGAACCTCACACATACACAGACTCAGGTAGGAATTCTAAAGAAAGGCATGTATACAGTATAGCTTTTTAAATACCATTTCTTTCTTCAGATGAAGAATTTAAATGAATCAGTAGTTCTTCATTTTGCATTTCACATAAAGACCACCTTACAGACTGACTAACGCTCAGCAGAACCTCCACAATAATAATAGTTATATGATATAAAAGTTTTATTCATTGAACATGTTTGAAGCAAAAGGCACAAAGAGATTGTCAAAGAAATGAGAAAGTATGTCAGATGTTAAGACAGGCCATTCTGTAAGAGTGAAACACATTTTTACAGAACTTGGAGGCAGCGACAGTGTCAGCCGAACTGCTGCTAAGTGGAAGGCTGTCCCAGAGCCGAGGTGCCACTACGAGACACTACAGTGTGCTGAATTCTCACATTTTACAATTCTTTTGCTTGAGAATCTCCTTGATCCAGGGAAGGTACTTTGATACATCTGTATAGACGTTGGGTACATTTGGATAGTCACAGTTATGGTCCCAGTTATAAGACACAACACCTACAGCCGTCCCGCTGCACACCAGAGCACCCCAGAATCATATCATTTTTCACTTATAATCTTGTGAGTCTAGAAATCATTAAATTATAAACCTGTTGACATTTTCACTGAAATGACACCAAACATACCTGACAGAATCTATTATAAGGCTGTTATAACGTTGTCCTTAAGATGTCAGAAAATGTTGCAGAAATTTGTGCGGACACATTGGCAGGGCAGTCAGTCTGTCTATCTGGAGTCCATCCTTTTTCTTCTTCATCTCTGTGATCAATTTAAGTCTCAGTTTTGTTCAGTCTGCACTCTTTTTTGAATGGTCTCCTTGTCTATTTAATCACATAAAGTGAACTTTAATCCCAATTGTGTCAGTCACTGATTTGCAGTTTTTTGCAAATCATCGCTCATCATCATTTAGGATGGAAGAGGCTCAGCGCTTTGCCTGCCTCTAGCTATATGGCACCAAATATGTCATTTAAACCTTGTGGAAATACAACTAATTGCTAAAACGATGCTGCTGCTGCTCCTGCTGCTGCTGCTGATGATCATGTGAGTGGATATTCCAATTTAGAAGCTTTCACCAGACGCTTCTTACCAGCAGTCACATAACTTAGCAGAGTCCATTCAGGAAGTATCAGTCTATTTAGAAATAAATCTTTTTTCTTTAATTTTTGTTGACTTATTTCTACCAATAAAAAGATGCAATATATCACCAGAGCAGGCTAACTGCTAACTGATGGCAACTGTAATCTGTTGCACAACTGTAGGCACTGCCTGTTAGCTCAGTTAGCCGTGCAGCTAGCCGGGCACAGGAGCTTTGGACCACTGGTTTTCAGGCATGGGGCTAGCTAGTGAGCATGCTAACTTTAGTAAACATCTCTGCAAAACAGCACATAGATGTCTTTGAGATAAGGTCAACACTGTAATATCTACACATTTTGTTGTTCTGTTTATTTCTGCATGATTTAAACTAATAATCTTACATATCGCAGCTTTGAACACAAATTATGTCTTCTGATTAGGTTGTAACAGAAGACTTCAGTTTATTCATCAGATCTCGGTTTATTCATCGGACCTCAGTTTAGCAAACAACCAATGGAATAAGGAGCTGATAATAAAAAATATATCAATTACTTTGAGGAGCATGATGTCCTTCCCCAGTCCTACACTCTTATAATCTTGGTGTTTGTATTTCCTTTGATTCTTACGTTTCATCATCAGCCCTCTTGAGATCGTGGGTACCAAGAGCTTCTCGTGCAGGTTCCCTGAATGAGCCAACATTGAGAGTTCAACAGGACATTTTCTAAAATCGTGCCAATAACCAAAGAAAATGGTTAATAACACATTTGTTATGAGAAAAAAGTGAGTTTGTGTATGTTGAAATCTTTTTTGAAATTGATTTCTAATTACATGCATCAGCGATTGCTGGAAGATAACTCATGTGGGGTCACAGTGAGCAGCAGTGAGCACAAAGTCTTCTCTGATGAGGAATCCTCCACAGAAATGATGACCATTGTACTGCAGCGAGGCCATATACTGCACCAAGTTGTCCGGGACTTTTACCCCATTTATGATTTTAGCTCCAAGTGCTGCAAACATAAGTTAAAATCCAAAATCTGGTGAATCTCTCATTAAATGTAATTAATGAAAATATATATCAGCTTACCATTTTGTCTGAAACATGTCAGAACATGAAGGAGTAGAAGTTTGTGCAGGACCTGCATGATGGCAGCAAGTCAACTGACTGGTCCTCTTGGGGCTGCAAAGACGATCCTTTTATACAGAAGTTTGCTTCATTTGCGTATGTGATTATCATCTATTTTACCTTGACTTCTAACCACGTCCTGTGTGCAATGGAAAATGCAAAGATTTGCAACTTGTGTTATCTTTGCATTTACATCTTGTTAATCGGCTGAAGCGCATCCATCACGTGATCAGTGCATGACAAGTATAACATTTAATTCTTCCTCTTCTTACTTTGCTTCTTACTATTCATGTCCTTCACCACTCGCTTATGTCACTTTTCTTTATTTAGGACAATTTCAACATGTGTGCAGATTCTTTAGTGTGGAAGTCAGACTTTGAAATAGCCCACTCAAAGCAGTTATTCTGAATTCTGTGACAAACTAGATGAACCACAGGAACCAGTTTCCTGCGTTGGCTTTGAGCAATACTGCCTCACACCCAGTCATGAATCTTATTAGCTAGATTACTCCCAAGTGCCCTAACGGAGGATCATTACTGAGTCTGTTAATGTTTTTCATTGACCATGATTGATGTTTTTCAGTTGATCCGTAGTCACCTAAAAATAATGTTTACTGTTGAACTGAAAGTTATTCACTTTTTTTGATAACGGTGAACATTTTGGATGAAAGGTAGTTAAAGTCCAGTTTGTCTGAAAAACAAGTCAAGTCGAAGCATTTATCTTCTAAAAAAATGTTTCCCTGTATAATAAAATTCTCCCTTTGCCTTCAAGAATATAATAATGATGAAATAAAATACCATACCACAGCTGATACCTCAATAACTCCATGTACAAAATGCATACAACATCATATTGTATATACAAATTTACAATATTATATCAGTACAAATATACATCAGCAAATATACAGTGTGAGGTGACGACAATCTGCATAATATGTACAGACACGTACTAATTGTCTATGCATGTGTATCTGCATGTGTATGTGTGTGTGGCCGTATGTTGAGGTGTGTTAGGGTGGTGGCAGGGGCAGTGGATCTCTGGTTGGCTGGTTTCTGTTCCTTTCATCCTATTTTTATATCACATGGTTTTATTCTATACTAGTTTTTATTTCTTGTGGTTTTTTTTATCTTGATTGTTTGTATCATGTTATGTTTTCTTGACCTCATCTTGACTGTGCGTACTGTTTATATTTTGACCTGTAAAGCACCAAATAATTAGTCGACTTCACTTAGATGAATTCAACACAGATGCAACACTAAGGCTCGTCTGTGTGGATCTACTTGACACAGCTCCCTCAGACAACACTTTGAATTGTGTGACAGACTAACTGGACCAGAGGATACTGTAGACCAGGAATGTGAAATATGTTTATTTTTTACTGTATCAATGACATCGTTTTTTCTTTTGCCTAAATTAACATGTTGCAAGAGGTTACTTGTCCTGATGTAGGTGATTTACTGTACACGAGGAGGACTGTTTCATTTGTAATTGATTCTCATCATTGAATTAGTGTAAATGCACTGATACATTTGTTTTCTTGTTTTATTCTTTATTTAATGGTCTTTTAACCCAGACTGTATACTGCAGCTCAAAGCTGCTTAACATTGTAGCAGGCCCTTCATTCTGGAGAGCTGAGGTTACATTAGGAGGCACTGAGCTATATAGAAACTTAAATAATGATGTTACGATGATAATTGTTGAAAGGTTTAAATAGCTCTGTCCCTTCTCCAGTTTGGTTAATTTACATGTTCATTGTTTTTTAATCTCTTCAACACGCTGCTTCTCTAATAATGTGCCTCTCTGTAATAAAATCTCTGTTAACGAGTGTTCATCACTGACCTGCTTTTCTGACTAAACTCACATGAATTAATATTTTCCAACACAAGCCAGTTACAGCAGCTCTACTGCATCCTGCATCTAATTCACCTGAAGACAGTTTGTGGATATGTTGCTAGAAAAACTAAAAATGCCATTTGTGTCTTCAGAAGAAGAAAAGAAAACAATATTTGAAACATTTTTTTATTTTGCTTTGCGTTTAGGAGCAAACATTGACAGAGCGACTTAGACATAACTACACCTCCTAAATACAATGAAGGTATGCTGAAGCAAAGCGTCTTTGAAGGTTGTTGTATTTAACAGCGATTTCGCATGACAATCTGGTCGATCCAGGTACCGAACTTGGACACGTCTGTATAGACATTGGGAAGGCGTCGGTCCCTACAAAATTCATCTCCGAAAGATACAACACCAACAGCCGTCCCGTTGCACACCAGGGGACCACCAGAATCACCCTGTAAAATGGAAATATCTTGATATTTTGATACAAAAAATATGTAATGTGCTCATAAACTTTCCAAAAACGGACAGAAAACTTACATTGCAGAATCCGTTGTGTGTTTTATATCCACCTGCACAGATGACATTGGCTGGAATCCCAGACCATTGCCGTCTACAGATGTTCTGGTCGACGACAGACACAAGCGCCACTCTCAGTTCATCAACACCTCTACCAGCTTCGGTCACTCCCCATCCAGCTACAAAGCAGAGTTGGTTCGGTTGTAGGTTTATGTTAGGAGGGGGAAGTTCAGTGTGTTGTATGGTCCTTCCCACTGGTACACTCTGAGACAGCTGGAGACACAAAACCAGAATGTAGAAATGAACAGTGTCTGAACGTGGTTTTACTCTTCATCAGGCTTCAGTTAAACAATCACTAGAAGTTGGAGCAGATTAATCTTTCAAATGAAAGTTAACTCTACAATATAACAACTTTAATAGTGCTGTGTCTTGGCTAGAATTTCAGGGACATTTGAATTTGACATAGTTTTTTGTCACTTTTGACATTTACCCTCACAGAAATAAAAAACAGGCAAAGCTTAAATGCATCTAATTTGACTGTAAACACACAACACGTCATTTGGGACAAATGGGCTGAAATAATATATGCTTACTTTCAGGAGCATGATGTCATTTTCTATTGTGTCATTCCGATAATTAGGGTGTTTGCATCTCTGCACAATGTTTCTCACTACCCCAGTGTTTCCGAGATTGTGGGTGCCCAAAACAACCCTCACCGGTCCACTGCAAAAAGTTATAATTGAGAAGATTTTCTCAGATTGTTTTGCCAACAACAAAGCAAAGCAACAGATTTTACATTTCTTTTTAACAAAGTGAGTTTATGTAACTTATACATTGAATTAAAATTAAACAATTTCAGCATGATGTCCTTCCCCAGTCCTACACTCTTATAATCTTGGTATTTGTTTGTGTTTTCACTAAATCTTATATTTTCATCATCAACCATTGTGAGATCGTGGGTACCAAGAACTCCTCATGCAGGAGTGAACATTGAGATTTATCTGTACATTTTGTAAAATTGTGCCAGTAAAAATAGAAAACCATTGATAACATTTTTTTTTTTTTTGTGCGTTTATGTGTGTTGAAGTCTTTTTGAAATTGATTTCTGATTACATGGATCAAAGATTGCTAGAAGATAACTCACGTGGTGTCACAGTGCGCAGCAGTGAGCACAAATTCATCTGTGATGAGGAATCCTCCACAGAAATGATGACCATTGTTGTACTGCAATGAAGCCATATACTGCATCTTGTCATCCGGGACTTTTACCCCATTTATGATTTTTGCTCCAAGTGCTGCAAAGATAAATTAAAATCAAAATTAGGTAAATGTCTCATTAAATTGAATTTATGAAAATATTCTGTCAGTTTACCATTTCGTCCGAGACATGTCAGAACATCAAGGAGCAGAAGTTTGTGCAGGACCTGCATGATGGCAGCAAGTCAACTGACTGGTCCTCTTGGGGCTGCAAAGACGACCCTTTTATACAGAGTTTTTGCTTTGTTTGCATTTGTGATTATCAGCTATTTTTTCTTGTCTTCTAACCATGTCCTGTGTGCAATGGAAAATGCAAAGGTTTGCAACTTGTGTTATCTTTGCACTATCTTGTTTATCGGCTGAAGTGCATCCATTATGCGATCAGTGCATGACAAGTATAACAATTAATGTATAACACATTAATTAATTCTTTCTCTTTTTACCATTCATTCCTTTCACCACTCACTTATTTTACTTTTCTGTATTTAGGACACTTTCAGCTGTTTTGTTAAATTCATTCAATAAGTTCAGGACATGTGTGCGGATTCTGTAGTGTGGAAGTCAGACTTTGTCACTGTGACCCAGTGGCTGTGTTGGTTTTGGAGAAAAAGCCAACGCAAAACAGTTATTTTGAATTTTGTGACAAACTAGATGAACCACAGGAACCTGTTTCCTGCGTTGGCTTTGAGCAATACTGCCTCCCACCCAGTCATGAAACTAATGAGCTCGATTAATTCCAAGTGCCATAACGGAGGATCATTACTGAGTCTGTTGATGTTTTTAATTGACCAGAATCATACACATTCAATGAAAAACTGCTGTTGTATCAGTTCAAAAAGGTATGTATTTTGTTTTGTTGTCCCTGAAGTCATAGTCTTGGTCAGACTGTCCCCTGTTGTCAAACTGACTTCAGTCAGTCTTGGATTTTGTGTTTAGATCCAGTTCTGTGTGTTCACTCTCATGTCAGGCTGCCAAATCTAAACTGGGCCTTGTCACCTCATGGTGACTGACTGGTGAATTCACTAAAGGTGGCTAACTATATCAAAGGACAGCTACCAAAGAGCAGTTGTTGGTTACTCTGGTGATATACTGCCCCTTATGTTTTCGGAGCTTTGAATTCTGGCTGTATTCTACAAATTATACCTTTAGTTGGCTGTGTTCACTGGGACCTCATGGTTGGGCAGAGATGGCTACACCTAGCTGCAGGGCGGGGGGCGTATTTTCCATTTTTCCATTTCCATTTTATTTTGGCTTTATAATTGGCTACTATAAAACCCCAATCAATATTCTCAACAAGTCCGTCCCTACCTGAATGGTTTTACAGGAAAAATCCAAGTATTGGGAAGCAAATAACACTGCTCCCCCAGTTGTCTGAGCTCCTAGTCTTGACTGCTAGCTGCATGGCTAAGTGAGCTAACTAGCGAACAGTAACCTCAGTTAGCCACAGTTAATGCTTATTCTGGTGATATGCTGAGCTCTATTTGTTCATAATAACAATATTAAATATAAAATGCAGTAAAAATACACTCATACTGTCTTCTCTATTTAAACACATTTACATTTGATATATTGAATTTATTCAGTGTTTGCAGCATTAGACAGACCTGACAACATTATCAGTAAGTCTCAACAAATGTAATATTTATTGTGTATAAATGCAAGCTGATGCTGTATGTTAGCACGTCTTTATACTCAGCAGAGAGCTCGATGAGCCATGTCATAGCTTCTCTGCTTGTTGACCATTAGTGGGCGCTGCATCATCAGATGCCACAGCTGCAGTCTTCTCTGTCAGCTGTGTTACAGAACAAAACCATTACCTTAGGAGAGAGTTGTACATGGGGTCGTTACAGCCTGATGTTTCTATGTTAGCAGGTGCCTACATGTCTGTCTACTATGAGTCATTCCTAGAAGTCACCTGTGAGCCTGACTCTGTCCAAAAGGTGACACAATCCGCCTAGCAGCACCTCAGAAGCTCACTGATATATCTTTTATCTCATTTGTTGTAATCCAAACAAAAACCAAAGTGTCAAACGTTGTGAAAAGAAATATTTTTTGGAACTATTCCACTCTACAACTTTTGGGTTACCTCTTATGCCTTTATAAATCGACTTAGTAGATATTAAGTCTAGTTGTGCAATAATATTATAGCAGGATTTACCTTCTTGTACACACACTCTTGGATTGCTTCTACTCTACAACTCAAAGACACCAGGCAAGTTTTGGTCTATGTGGTTTGACTTGACACACCCTGCTGACACATTCGTTTGAATTCAGTGACAAACCACAGAAACCACAGATTCCTCATTTAGATTTGCACATCAGCATTCTCACAGAAGCCGTTATAAAATGTGGTCGAGTTAAATTTCTTTCATTATGAGCAGCTAACGGTTTTCTGTTAGTACTCACTAGTAGTTTTCTGTTAATGTTTCATTTGATCAGAATCAGAAAATGTTAAAGGTGAAGTGTCGGAAAATGTTATTGAGTCGTGCACACATGAACATCTGCACTTAAACAAATACACATCCAAGAGCCTCACACATACACAGACTCAGGTAGGAATTCTAAAGAAAGGCATGTATACAGTATAGCTTTTTAAATACCATTTCTTTCTTCAGATGAAGAATTTAAATGAATCAGTAGTTCTTTATTTTGCATTTCACATAAAGATCAAACACTTACAGACTGACAAACGCTCAGCAGAACCTCCACAATAATAATAGTTATATGATATAAAAGTTTTATTCATTGAACATGTTTGAAGCAAAAGGCACAAAGAGATTTTCAAAGAAATGAGAAAGTATGTCAGATGTTAAGACAGGCCATTCTGTAAGAGTGAAACACATTTTTACAGAACTTGGAGGCAGCGACAGTGTCAGCCGAACTGCTGCTAAGTGGAAGGCTGTCCCAGAGCAGAGGTGCAACTACGAGACACTGCGGTGTGCTGAATTCTCACATTTTACAATTCTTTTGCTTGAGAATCTCCTTGATCCAGGGAAGGTACTTTGATACATCCGTATAGACGTTGGGTGCATTTGGATAGTCGCAGTCTCCATCCCAGTTATAAGACACAACACCTACAGCCGTCCCGCTGCACACCAGAGGACCCCAGAATCATATAATTTTTCACCTAATCTTGTGAGTCTTGAAATCATTAAATTATAAACCTGTTGACATTTTCATTGAAATGACACCAAACATACCTGACAGAATCTATTATAAGGCTGTTATAACGTTGTCCTTAAGATGTCAGAACATGTCGCAGAAATTTGTGCGGACACATTGGCAGGGCAGTCAGTCTGTCTATCTGGAGTCCAGTCAAGCTTTCCATCCTTTTTCTTCTTCATCTCTGTGATCAATTTAAGTCTCAGTTTTGTTCAGTCTGCACTCTTTTTTGGATGCTCTCCTTGTCTATTTAATCACATAAAGTGAACTTTAATCCCAGTTGTGTCAGTCACTGATTTGCAGTTTTTTGCAAACCATCGCTCATCATCATTTAGGATGGAAGAGGCTCAGCGCTTTGCCTGCCTCTAGCTATATGGCACCAAATATGTCATTTAAACCTTGTGGAAATACAACTAATTGCTAAAATGATGCTGCTGCTGCATGCATGTTTCATCATGTGAGTGGATATTCCATTTTAGAAGCTTTCACCAGACGCTTCTTACCAGCAGTCACATAACTTAGCAGAGTCCATTCAGGAAGTATCAGTCTATTTAGAAATAAACCCTTTTTCTTTAATTTTTGTTGACTTATTTCTACCAATAAAAAGATGCAATATATCACCAGAGCAGGCTAACTGCTAACTGATGGTAACTGTATTCTGTTCCACAACTGTAGGCACTGCCTGTTAGCTCAGTTAGCCGTGCAGCTAGCCGGGCACAGGAGCTTTGGACCACTGGTTTTCAGGCATGGGGCTAGCTAGTGAGCATGCTAACTTTAGTAAATATCTCTGCAAAACAGCACATAGATGTCTTTGAGATAAGGTCAACACTGTAATATCTACACATTTTGTTGTTCTGTTTATTTCTGCATGATTTAAACTAATAATCTTACATATCGCAGCTTTGAACACAAATTATGTCTTCTGATTAGGTTGTAACAGAAGACTTCAGTTTATTCATCAGATCTCAGTTTATTCATCGGACCTCAGTTTAGCAAACAATCAATGGAATAGGGAGCTGATAATAAAAAGTAAATCATTTACTTTGAGGAGCATGATGTCCTTCCCCAGTCCTACACTCTTATAATCTTGGTGTTTGTATTTCCTTTGATTCTTACGTTTCATCATCAGCCCTCTTGAGATCGTGGGTACCAAGAGCTTCTCGTGCAGGTTCCCTGAATGAGCCAACATTGAGAGTTCAACAGGACGTTTTCTAAAATTGTGCCAATAACCAAAGAAAAGAAAAGAAAATGGTTAATAACACATTTGTTATGAGAAAAAAGTGAGTTTGTGTATGTTGAAATCTTTTTTGAAATTGATTTCTAATTACATGCATCAGAGATTGCTGGAAGATAACTCATGTGGTGTCACAGTGAGCAGCAGTGAGAACTTTAACCCCATTTATGATTTTAGCTCCAAGTGCTGCAAACATAAGTTAAAATCCAAAATCTGGTGAATCTCTCATTAAATGTAATTAATGAAAATATATATCAGCTTACCATTTTGTCTGAAACATGTCAGAACATGAAGGAGTAGAAGTTTGTGCAGGACCTGTATGATGGCAGCAAGTCAACTGACTGGTCCTCTTGGGGCTGTAAAGACTATCCTTTTATACAGAAGTTTGCTTCATTTGCGTATGTGATTATCATCTATTTTACCTTGACTTCTAACCACGTCCTGTGTGCAATGGAAAATGCAAAGATTTGCAACTTGTGTTATCTTTGCATTTACATCTTGTTAATCGGCTGAAGCGCATCCATCACGTGATCAGTGCATGACAAGTATAACATTTAATTCTTCCTCTTCTTACTTTGCTTCTTACTATTCATGTCCTTCACCACTCACTTATGTCACTTTTCTTTATTTAGGACAATTTCAACATGTGTGCAGATTCTTTAGTGTGGAAGTCAGACTTTGAAATAGCCCACTCAAAGCAGTTATTCTGAATTCTGTGACAAACTAGATGAACCACAGGAACCAGTTTCCTGCGTTGGCTTTGAGCAATACTGCCTCACACCCAGTCATGAATCTTATTAGCTAGATTACTCCCAAGTGCCCTAACGGAGGATCATTACTGAGTCTGTTAATGTTTTTCATTGACCATGATTGATGTTTTTCAGTTGATCCGTATGTGTCACCTAAAAATAATGTTTACTGTTGAACTGAAAGTTATTCACTTTTTTTGATAATGGTGAACATTTTGGATGAAAGGTAGTTAAAGTGTCTGAAAAACAAGTCAAGTCGAAACATTTATCTTCTAAAAAAATGTTTCCCAGTATAATAAAATTCTCCCTTTGCCTTCAAGAATATAATAATGATGAAATAAAATACCATACCACAGCTGATACCTCAATAACTCCATGTACAAAATGCATACAACATCATATTGTATATACAAATTTACAATATTATGTTAGTACAAATATACATCAGCAAATATACAGTGTGAGGTGACGACAATCTGCATAATATGTACAGACACGTACTAATTGTCTATGCATGTGTATCTGCATGTGTATGTGTGTGTGTGGCCGTATGTTGAGGTGTGTTAGGGTGGTGGCAGGGGCAGTGGATCTCTGGTTGGCTGGTTTCTATTCCTTTCATCTTATTTTTATATCACATGGTGATATTCTATACTAGTTTTTATTTCTTGTGGTTTTTTTTATCTTGATTGTTTGTATCATGTTATGTTTTCTTGACCTAATCTTTACTGTGTGTACTGTGTACAAATAATTAGTCGACTTCACTTAGATGAATTTAACACAGATGCAACATTAAGGCTCGTCTGTGTGGATCTACTTGACACAGCTCCCTCAGACAACACTTTGAATTGTGTGACAGACTAACTGGACCAGAGGATACTGTAGACCAGGAATGTGAAATATGTTATTTTTTTACTGTATCAGTGACATCGTTTTTTCTTTTGCCTAAATTAACATGTTGCAAGAGGTTACTTGTCCTGATGTAGGTGATTTACTGCACACGAGGAGGACTGTTTCATTCGTAATTGATTCTCATTAATCATTGAATTACTGTAAATGCACTGATACGTTTGTTTTCTTGTTTCTATTCTTTATTTAATGGTCTTTTAACCCAGACTGTATACTGGAGCTCGAAGCTGCTTAACATTGTAGCAGGCCCTTCATTCTGGAGAGCTGAGGTTACATTAGGAGGCACTGAGCTATATAGAAACTTAAATAATGATGTTATGATGATAAGTGTATATAAAAAAAACACGCTGCTTCTCTAATAATGTGCCTTTCTGTAATAAAGTTTCTGTTAACGAGTGTTCATCACTGACTTGATTCTCTGACTAAAGTCACATGAAGGAATATTTTCCAACACAAGCCAGTTACAGCAGCTCTACTGCATCCTACATCTGACTCACCCAAAGACAGTTTGTGGATATGTTGCTGGAAAAACTAAAAATGCCATTTGTGTCTTCAGAAGAAGAAAAGAAAACAATATTTGAAACATTTTTTTTATTTTGCTTTGCGTTAAGGAGCAAACACTGACAGAGCGACTTATACATAACTACACCTCCTAAATACAATGAAGGTATGCTGAAGCAAAGCTTTGTGTAAGGTTGTTGCATTTAACAACCATTTTCCTTGAGAATCTGGTCGATCCAGGGACGGAACTTGGACACATCTGTATAGACATCTGGAAAACGTGGGTCACTACAATCGCCATATCCAAAAGATACAACACCAACTGCCACCCCTTTGTACACCAGAGGACCACCAGAATCAGCCTGTAAAATGGAAATATCGTGATATTTTGATACAAAAAATACAAAATGTGTTCATAAACTTTCCAAAAACGGACAGAAAACTTACATTGCAGACTCCTTTGAGTGTTCGATATCCACCTGCACAGATGACATTGGCTGGAATCTCAGACCATTGCCGTCTACAGACGTCCTGGTCGACGACAGACACAAACGCCACTCTCAGTTCATCAACACCTGTACCAGCTTCAGCCTCTCCCCATCCAGCTACACGGCACATTTGGTTGGGTCGTAGGTTCATGTCAGGAGGGGGAAGTCGAATTTTTTGTACTGGTCCACCCAGTGGAACACTCTGAGACAGCTGGAGACACAAAACCAGAATGTAGAAATAAACAGTGTCTGAACGTGGTTTTACTCTTCATCAGGCTTCAGTTAAACAATCACTAGAAGTTAGAGTTGATGAATCTTTTAAATGAAACTTAACTCAACAATATAACACCTTTGATAGTGGTGTGTCTTGGCTAGAATTTCAGGGACATTTATATTTGATTTAGATTTTTGACACTTTTGACATTTACCGTCACAGGAATAAAAAACAGGCAAAGCTTAAATGCATCTAATTTGACTGTAAACACACAACACATCATTTGGGACAAATGGACTGAAAGAATATATATGCTTACTTTCAGGAGCATGATGTCATTTTCTATTGTGTCAATCTGATAATCAGGGTGTTTGCATCTCTGCACAATGTTTCTCACTACCCCATTGTTTCTGAGATCGCGGGTGCCCAAAACAACCCTCACCAGTGGACTGCAAAAAGTTAGAATTGAGAGGTCGATCAGTAGATTTTCTCAGGTTGTTTTGCCAACAGCAAAACAAAGCAAAAAAGAAAAATGACAGATTGTTTTTGAAAAAAATGTGGGCTTGTGTAACTTATTACATTAAATTGAAAAGAAACAACTCCTGGAAGATTAAACGTAACTCACTCATCAGCATCATCATCAGCACAGTGCGCAGCAGTGAGGACAAAGTTGTCTCTGATGAGGGCGCCTCCACAGTAATGTCCGTCTCTGGTCTGCACTGAAACCATATACGGCATCGAGTTCTCCGGGACTTTTTCCCCATTTATGATATGAGCTCCAAGTGCTGCAAAGAAAAGTTAAAATCAAAATTCGGTAAATGTCTCATTAAATGGAATTAATTAAAATATTCTGTTAGCTTACCATTTCGTCCGAGACATGTCAGAACATGAAGGAGCAGAAATTTGTGCAGGACCTGCATGATGGCAGCAAGTTAAGTGACTGGTCCTCTTGGGGCTGCAAAGACAACCCTTTTATGAAGAGTTTTGCGTCCTTCGCATTTGTGATTGTAAGATATTTTTATCTGGACTTCAAACCACGTCCTGTGTGCAATGGAAAATTCAAAGTTTTGCAACTTGTGTTATTTTTGCACTTGTTTATCAGCTATCTGTTTCCTGCGTTGAGTTTGAGCAATACTGCCTCGCACCCAGTCAAGAAACTAATTATCTATCTTAATCCCAAGTGCCATAACGGAGGATCATTGAGTCTGTTAATGTTTTTAATTGACCAGAATCATCTAGATTTGACGAGAAATTGCTGTTGTATCAGTTTGAAAATGTTTTGTTGTCCCCGAAGTCATAGGCTTAGTCAGACTGTCCCATGTTGTCAAACTGACATCAGTCGGTCTTGGAGTCTGTGTTCAGATCCAGTTCTGTGTGTTCACTCTCATTTCAGGCTGCCAAAATCCAAACTGGGCCTTGTCTCATGTGGTGGTAACTGAGCCATGAGCTAATTCACTAAAGGTGGCTAACTATAGCCATATATTTTCCATTTAGCACTCGTGGCTAGTTTTATTTTGGCTTCATAATTGGCTGCTGTTCGCTAATTAGCTCACTTAGCCATGCAGCTAGCAGTCCAGACTTGGAGCTCAGACAACTGGGGGAGCAAGATTGCAGAAAAACTACAGAACAGATTTCCATGAGACTTTGATGGAGGATGAGTCTCGTCCCAGAATAGCCATCATTACCTTTTGGTGCTGATCCGGATTAAGAGACGGATCTAGGACTTTTTTTCTCATCTTTTAAAGTCAGAGGCAGAGTGTTATTTGCTTCCCCACCCTTGGATGTTTCCTGAAAATCCGCTCAGGTAGGGACAGACTTGTTGAGAATATTGATTGGGTTTCTTTAGCAGCAAACTATGAAGCCAAAATGAAACTAGCCACGAGTGCTAAATGGAAAATATATGGCCATAGTTAGCCACCTTTAGTGAATTAGCTCGTGGCTCAGTTGGCTCTGGAGCCAAAGGTCCTAGAATTTGTCTGAACCTGGGCCCAAGATTACAGGTTGAGTCACCACAGGTGACAAGGCCCAGTTTGGATTTTGGCAGCCTGACATGTGAGTGAACACACAGAACTGGAATGACTGAGGTCAGTTTGACAACATGGGACAGTCTGACCAAGACTATGACTTCGGGGACAACAAAACATTTTTGAACTGACTCAACAGCAGTTTCTCGTCAAATCTAGATGATTCTGGTCAATTAAAAACATTAACAGACTCAGAAATGATCCTCCGTTATGGTACTTGGGATTAAGATAGATAATTAGTTTCTTGACTGGGTGCGAGGCAGTATTGCTCAAACTCAACGCAGGAAACAGATAGCTGATAAACAAGTGCAAAAATAACAGAAGTTGCAAAACAGTGAATTTTCCATTGCACACAGGACGTGGTTAGAAGTCCAGATAAAATATCTTACAATCACAAATGCGAAGGAAGCAAAACTCTGTATAAAAGGGTCGTCTTTGCAGCGCCAAGAGGACCAGTCAGTTGACTTGCTGCCATCATGCAGGTCCTGCACAAACTTCTGCTCCTTCATGTTCTGACGTGTCTCGGACGAAATGGTAAGCTGACAGAATATTTTCGTTGATTCCATTTAATGAGACATTTACCGAATTTTGATTTTAAATTTTCTTTGCAGCACTTGGAGCTAAAATCATAAATGGGGAAAAAGTCCCGGGGAACTCGATGCGGTATATGGCTTCAGTGCAGACCAGAGACGGACATTCCTGTGGAGGCGCCCTCATCAGACAGAACTTTGTCCTCACTGCTGCGCACTGTGCTGATGATGATGATGATGAGTGAGTTACGTTTCATCTTCCAGGAGTTGTTTCATTTCAATTTAATGTAATAATTTATACAAGCCCACATTTTGTCAAAAATAATCTGTCATTTTTCTTTTTGCTTTGTTTTTCTTGTTGGAAAAACAATCTGAGAAAATCTACTGATCGACCTCTCAATTCTAACTTTTTGCAGTCCACTGGTGAGGGTTGTTTTGGGCACCCACGATCTCAGAAACAATGGGGTAGTGAGAAACATTGTGCAGAGATGCAAACACCCTGATTATCGGGATCACATAACAGGACATGACATCATGCTCCTGAAAGTAAGCATATATTCTTTAAGCCCATTTGTCCGAAGTGACATGTTGTGTGTTTACAGTCATATTAGATGCATTTAAGCTTTGCTTGTATTTTATTCCTGTGAGAGTAAATGTCAAAAGTGGCAAAAATCTAAATCAAATATAAATGTCCCTGAAATTCTAGCCAAGACACACCACTATCAAAGCTGTTATATTGTAGAGTTAACTGTCATTTAAAAGATTCAGGATCAACTCTAGTGATTGTTTAACTGAAGCCTGATGAAGAGTAAAACCACGTTCAGACACTGTTCATTTCTACATTCTTGTTTTGTGTCTCCAGCTGTCCCCGCGTGTTCCAGTGGGTGTACCAGTACGAAAAATTCGACTTCCCCCTCCTGACATGAACCTACAACCCAACCAAATGTGCAGTGTAGCTGGATGGGGAGAGACCGAAGCTGGTACAGGTGTTGATGAACTGAGAGTGGTGGATGTGTCTGTTGTCGACCAGGACGTCTGTAGACAGCAATGGTCTGAGTTACTTCCAGCCAATGTCACCTGTGCAGGTGGATATCGAACACTCAAAGGATCCTGCATGGTAAGTTTTCTGTCTTTTTTGGAAAGTTTATGAGCACAATATATATATGTTTTTGTATCAAAATATCAAGATATTTCCATTTTACAGGGTGATTCTGGTGGTCCTCTGGTGTGCAACGGGATGGCTGCTGGTGTTGTATCTTTCGGATTTGGAGATTGTAGTAACCCACACTTTCCAAATGTCTATACAGACGTCTCCAAGTTCCGTCCCTGGATCGACCAGATTCTCAAAGAAAATGGTTGTTAAATGCAACAACCTTAAAAGTAGCTTTGCTTCAGCATACCTTCATTGTATTTAGGAGGTGTAGTTATGTCTAAGTTGCTCTGTCAGTGTTTGCTCCTTAACGCAAAGCAAAATAAAAAAATGTTTCAAATATTGTTTTCTTTTCCTCTTCTGAAGACACAAATGGCATTTTAGTTGTTTATCCAGCAACATATCCACAAACTGTCTTTGGGTGAATCAGATGTAGGATGCAGTAGAGCTGCTGTAACTGGCTTGTGTTGGAAAATATTCCTTCATGTGACTTTAGTCAGAGAAGCAGGTCAGTGATGAACACTCGTTAACAGAAACTTTATTACAGACAGGCACATTATTAGAGAAGCAGCGTGTTGAGGAGATTAAAAAACAATGAACATGTGAATTAACCAAACCGTCGTCAGTAGAGGTCGTAGAGGTCGTCAGTAGATTTTCTCAGATTGTTTTTCCAACAACAAAACAAAGCAAAAAAGAAAAAAAGACGATTGTTTTTGACAAAATGTGGGCTTGTATAACTTATTACATTAAATTGAAATGAAACAACTCCTGGAAGATGAAACGTAACTCACTCATCATCATCATCATCATCAGCACAGTGCTGCAAAGAAAATTTAAAATCAAAATTCAGTAAATGTCTCATGAAATGGAATTAATGAAAATATTCTGTCAGCTTACCATTTCATCCGAGACATGTCAGAACATGAAGGAGCAGAAATTTGTGCAGGACCTGCATGATGGCAGCAAGTTAAGTGACTGGTCCTCTTGGCGCTGCAAAGACGACCCTTTTATACAGAATTTTGCTTCCTTCGCATTTCTGATTCTAAGCTATTTTTATCTGGACTTCTAACCACGTCTTGTGTGCAATGGAAAATTTAAAGTTTTGCAACTTGTGTTATTTTTGCACTGTCTTGTTTATCAGCTACCTGTTTCCTGCGTTGATTTTGAGCAATACTGCCTCGCACCCAGTCATGAAAATAATGATCTATCTTAATCCCAAGTGCTACAACGGAGGGTCATTACTGAGTCTGTTAATGTTTTTAATGGACCAGAATCTTCGAGATTTGACGAGAAACTGCTGTTGTATCAGTTCAAAAATGTTTTGTTGTCCCCAAAGTCATAGTCTTGGTCAGACTGTCCCATGTTGTCAAACTTACAGCAGTCGGTCTTGGAGTCTGTGTTCAGATCCAGTTCTGTGTGTTCACTCTCATTTCAGGCTGCCAAAATCCAAACTGGGCCTTGTCTCATGTGGTGGTAACTGAGCCATGAGCTAATTCACTAAGGGTGGCTAACTATAGCCATATATTTTCCATTTAGCACTCGTGGCTAGTTTTATTTTGGCTTCATAATTGGATGGCTATTCTGGGACGAGACTCATCCTCCATCAAAGTCTCACTGAAATCTGTTCTGTAGTTTTTCTGCAATCTTGCACCCCCAGTTGTCTGAGCTCCAAGTCTGGACTGCTAGCTGCATGGCTAAGTGAGCTAATTAGCGAACAGCCGCCACAGTTAGCTACAGTTAATGGTTATTCTGGTGATATGCTAAGCCCTATTTGTTCATATTAACAATATTGAATATAAAATGCAGTAGAAATACTAGGAGATTGTAGTAACCCACACTATAGTCTTGTCTTTTTTACCACATTTACATTATATATATATATATATATATATATATATATATATATATATATATATATATATATATATATATATATATATATATAAAATATATTCAGTGTTTGTAGCAGTATACAGATCTAACTACATTATTCAGTGTTTTCTCTACAAATCTATAATAAGTTAAATATCAACAAATGTAGTATTTATTGTGTATAAATGCAAACTGATGCAGTATGTTAGCACGTCTTTATACTCAGCAGAGAGCTCGATGAGCCATGTCACAGTTTCTCTGCTTGTTGACCATTAGTGGGCGCTGCATCATCAGATGCACAGCTGCAATCTTCTCTGTCAGCTGTGTTACAGAACAAAACCATTACCTTAGGAGAGAGTTGTACATGGGGTCGTTACAGCCTGATGTTTCTATGTTAGCAGGTGCCTACACGTCTGTCTACTATGAGTCATTCCTAGACGTCACCTGTGAGCCTGACTCTGTCGAAAAGGTGACAAAAACCACCTAGCAGCACCTCAGAAGCTCACTGATATATATTTTTACTCATTTGCATTTGTAATCCATACAAAAACCAAAGTTTCAAAATTTGTAAGAATATATTTTTTTTTAAGTATTCCACTCTACAACTTTTGGTTTACCTCTTATGCCTTTATAAATCCACTTAGTAGATATTAAGTCTAGTTGTGCAATAATATTACAGCAGGATTTACCTTCTTGTACACACACTCTTGGATTGCTTCTACCCTTAAACTCAAAGACACCAGGCAAGTTTTGGTTGATGACTTGATACACCCTGCTGACATATTCGTTTGAATTCAGTGACAAACCACAGAAACCACAGATTCCTCATTTAGATTTGCTCATCAGCGTTCTCACAGAAGCTGTTATAAAATGTGGTCGAGTTAAATTTCTTTCATTATGAGCAGCTAACGGTCGCTGTTAGTACTCAAGAGTAGTTTTCTCTTAATGTTTCATTTGATGATATGAAAATATGTTAAAGGTGAAGTGTCGGAAAATGTTATTGAGTCGTGCAAACATGAACATCTGCACTTAAACAAATTCACATCCAAGAGCCTCACACATACACAGACTCAGGTAGGAATTCTAAAGAAAGGCATGTATACAGTATAGCTTTTAAATACCATTTATTTCTTCAGATGAAGAATTTAAATGAATCAGTAGTTCTTTATTTTGCATTTCACATAAAGACCAAACACTTACAGACTGACTAACGCTCAGCAGAACCTCCACAATAATAATAGTTATATGATATAAAAGTTTTATTCATTGAACATGTTTGAAGCAAAAGGCACAAAGAGATTTTCAAAGATATGAGAAAGTATGTCAGATGTTAAGACAGGCCATTCTGTAAGAGTGAAACACATTTTTACAGAACTTGGAGGCAGCGACAGTGTCAGCCGAACTGCTGCTAAGTGGAAGGCTGTCCCAGAGCAGAGGTGCAACTACGAGACACTACAGTGTGCTGAATTCTCACATTTTACAATTCTTTTGCTTGAGAATCCAGAGCTAACTGAGCTATGGGGGGGGGAGGGGGGTCATATTTTCCATTTATCACTCATGGCTACTTTTGTTTTAGCTAATATAATTGGCTGCTAAAAAAAAATCCAATCAATATTCTCAACAAGTCCGTCCCTACCTGAACGGTTTTACAGGAAACATCCAAGTATGGGGAAGCAAATAACACTTACAAGAAGGTGAGAAAAAAGTCCTGGATCCGTCTCTCAATCCGGATCAGCACCAAAAGTTTATGGTGTCTATTCTGGGACGAGTCTCAGGGACATCTTTTCGGTAGTGTTTAATCCTGCTGACAAACCAACCAAGGTAACAATTTAAACTTTCACTCAAATCAAACAATTACAATTATCAACTACATGTGAATAACAGTTTTGACATTATGACATTCATCATTATCTATTTATTGTGTTGCAAAGATATGTGGAAGTTGGCCTGCGAACCAGCAAGTCCTGACCCTGATCCAAAGCTCCTGTTCTTGGGGTGTAAATAACAACACTCCCCCAGTTGTCTGAGCTCCAAGTCCGGACTGCTAGCTGCATGGCCCAGTGAGCTAACTGAGCGTACAGCAGCCAAAGTTAACCACAGTTAGTGCTTACTCTGGTGATATGCTACCCCCTGTTTGTCAAAAAACATTCAGACTCATTCATCATTATGACAGTGTCTTATGCACACCCATTCAAGTAAAGTGTTACCATTTTCTTTCATCTCATACGCATCAGTTTCATTCTTTCATGCAATGGTGTTGCAGTTACTCTTAATAAAACAGCTGCTTGCACATCTGTTGGTGCTGCAGGGTGAAGCACATATAGGAGTTGATAGATCATTGTATAAATCTTTTCTACCTTTACATTTTTTTATTTGAATCTCCTTGACATGTTTATTCTGGGACTTTTTGGGCCTTCATCTCACATTAAGTGAGTTTTAATTTGATTGAATCGAACAAGTATCAACCACATATGCCACTTTGTGTATGTACCACAGACGTCTGAG
This sequence comes from Lagodon rhomboides, assembly GCA_039737535.1. NCBI lineage: Eukaryota > Metazoa > Chordata > Actinopteri > Spariformes > Sparidae > Lagodon > Lagodon rhomboides. The sequence continues at coordinate 11,007,243 of CM077789.1, read as the reverse complement.
ACATTTCTTTGTAATCTTCAGAACGGGTGAGCCATAAGAACCACAGTTTCCACAGTCAGATATGAACATTTGTGTTCTCACGGTTGTGAAACAAATGCAAAAGTTTGAACATGTAGGGGAGAACGAACATTCACAGGCAGCAATACTCTAATATTGCTGTCAAAATAACAGTATGTAATATGATATGCAGTAAAAATACACTCATTTATTTTTTCAACTTGAATTTGGCAGGTAATAAGTAACACATTTACATTTGCATTATACAGATCTGACTACATTATTCAGTGTTTTCCCTCTACAAATCTGTAATGAGGTAAGTATCAACAAATGTAGTATTTATTGTGTATAAATGCAAGCTGATGCTGTATGTTAGCACGTCTTTATACTCAGAGCCCTCATTAGTGGGCGCTGCATCATCAGATGCCACAGCTGCAGTCTTCTCTGTCAGCTGTGTTACAGAACAAAACCATTACCTTAACAGAGAGTCTTTGTTAGCAGGTGCCTACACGTCTGTCTACTATGAGTCATTCCTAGACGTCACCTGTGAGCCTGACTCTGTCCAAAAGGTGACAAAATCCACCTAGCAGCACCTCAGAAGCTCACTGATATACGTTTTATCTCATTTGCTGTAATCCAAACAAAAACCAAAGTGTCAAACTTTGTAAAAATATGGGGTTTTTTTGTAAGTATTCTTCCCTACAACTTTTGGTTTACCTCTTGTGCCTTTATAAATCCGCTCAGTAGATATTAAGTCTAGTTGTGCAATAATATTACAGCAGGATTTACCTTCTTGTACACACACTTTTGGATTGCTTCAGCTCTAAAACTCAAAGACACCAGGCAAGTTTTGTTTGAAGTGGTTCAACTTGATACACCCTGCTGACATATTCGTTTGAATTCAGTGACAAACCACAGAAACCACAGTTTCCTCATTTAGATTTGCTCATCAGCGTTCTCACAGAAGCCGTTATGAAACGTGGTCGAGTTAAATTTCTTTCATTATGAGCAGCTAACGGTCGCTGTTAGTGCTCAAGAGTAGTTTTCTCTTAATGTTTAATTTGATCAGAATCCAAAATATGTTAAAGGTGAAGTGTCGGAAAATGTTATTGAGTCGTGCAAACATGAACATCTGCACTTTAACAAATACACATCCAAGAGCCTCACACATACACAGACTCAGGTAGGAATTCTAAAGAAAGGCATGTATACAGTATAGCTTTTAAATACCATTTATTTCTTCAGATGAAGAATTTAAATGAATCATTCATTCGTAGTTCTTTATTTTGCATTTCACATAAAGACCAAACACTTACAGACTGACTAACGCTCAGCAGAACCTCCACAATAATAATAGTTATATGATATAAAAGTTTTATTCATTGAACATGTTTGAAGCAAAAGGCACAAAGAGATTTTCAAAGAAATGAGAAAGTATGTCAGATGTTAAGACAGGCCATTCTGTAAGAGTGAAACACATTTTTACAGAACTTGGAGGCAGCGACAGTGTCAGCCGAACTGCTGCTAAGTGGAAGGCTGTCCCAGAGCCGAGGTGCTACTACGAGACACTGCGGTGTGCTGAATTCTCACATTTTACAATTCTTTTGCTTGAGAATCTTGTTGATCCAGGGAAGGTACTGTGATACATCCGTATAGACATTGGGTGCATTTGGATAGTCGCAGTCTCCATCCCAGTTAAAAGACACAACACCTACAGCCGCCCCGCTGCACACCAGAGGACCCCCAGAATCACCCTGTGAGGAGAAAGTTCTTTTAGAATTTTTTTTTTTTAGTAATCTCTGAGATTAGAAATCATTACATTAGAAGCCTGTTGACATTTTGATTGAAATGACACCAGACATACCTTACAGAATCCTTTATTTTGGCCAATTCCACCTGCACAGATAACAGTGGGAGGAAGGTTGTTCCTCCATTTTCTCTGGCAGGCCTCCTTGTTAACAAAAGACACATCCACTACTTGCAGCTCATCAACAACTTTGCCATCAGTTTTTGTGTAGCCCCATCCAGCAACACGGCACTTAGCGTTATCTTTTGTCTTAACCACAGTCTTTGGAAGTTGAATCGGTTGCACTCTGTTGTTCCGTGGGGCTTTCTTAGACAGCTGGAGACACAAATAGCAAATACCAATTCATAGTATGCTTTGTATCCTGCATCAGACCTCAAGCAAATGGGTATCTACTTACTTTGAGAAGCATGATGTCATTGCCATATCGTGCATCTGTATATTCTGGATGGATGCATGTCTTATCCACAGCATATCTCATTGTTTTATCAACCTTCTTGAGATTGTGGGTGCCAAGGACAACACTTGTAGGAATCCTGGACGAATGATCAGTGAACAATATGAAGTTAATTAAACAAATTGATAAAGAAAAATGCTAAAACTAATCAAATATTAATATTCAATATAATTTTTCATCTAAAATGACACAGTTTAACGAAGGAAGATAACTCACGTGCGGTTACAGTGCGCAGCGCTGACCACAAAGTCCTCACTGATGAGGAATCCTCCACATACATGTTGATCATGTTTGTTCTGCAGCGAGGCCATATACAGCATTAACTTCTCCGGGACCTTTTTACCATTTATGATTTCATCCCCAAGTGCTGTAAAGATGAGAGGAACATCTTTATTACTAGTAAATGTGAGCATGTGTTCAGTGGTGAGTGGAGTACTGAAAATCTATTTAAAAAAGATGGCTTAAGTAAAGTATGACAATTTAAGAAACATAATCAATTAAAAGAAAACAAAAACAGGTTAATGACATTACTGAAAGTACAAGTTATTTTCCATTTTCAATATCTGTATGAAGTCTTGAATGTAATTGATTCTAAGTATGAAAGTTGCGTTAACGTTAAAGCTGGCATTACATCAGGTTGACTGATCTTTGATGCCGCCTATTTTATATCCAACAGACCACAAGATAACTTAATGTCATTATCATGACATCGAAGATGAATGGTACATATTAAATTAGTAACACAGCTTACATTAGCTGGCTAACTATATTATAAACCATCATATGTGCAACTGTCTTCAGTGCGCTTGCAGAGGTTAGAGGAGGAGTTTTTAAAAGTCTGTTCGGCAGCACTTTATAAGACAGCCGGGGCTGAGAGTGTGATGTCCTGGTGTTCACTGAGTAATTTCATTTTGTGAATAAGTACATGTAGCCCACAATACCCACAGGTTCCTACTGGTGTTTAAAGGTAACAGGAGGTTACCATGGAAAGTGTAGAGGAAAGAAGAAATAATTGTATTATAAGAGTATTTTGTAAGTACTGGGTACCTCTGTGGTGCTGTACTGGTGAACAGAGCCCAACAGTTGACAACAATCACATCCTGAGGTACCACGACCAGATATTACAAGCTGCCTCTTTTTATGTTTTTTTCGTCATCACCACATCAGGGTCAAAAGTCCACCTGGAGCTTATTTTCTCCCCAGCAGAGTAGGAAAAGTCTTTCTTTAAATAAACAAAAGCGTTTTCTTGTAACTCGTTACTACCCAACCCTGCATTTGTAGACCTTAGACTTAATAACCAGATTAGTTTTTCCTACCGTGAAGTCCCAGACATGCCAGAAGATGACAGAGCACCAGCTTGTGCAGAGCTTGCATCATGCTGGCAGAAAAGTCAAGATGCTGTCTCTGGGGTCTCAGAGATCACCCTTTTATAGGCCAAAAGCAGTTTACTCAAGAAGCGACCCTGTGGTTTTTCGTGCTCATTACCTCGACTTCTTTAGCCACATCCTCTGTGATGTCGGTGCAGCTTTTAATTGTCTTATGAGTGCATGTGGCCAGTAAAGAGATGAAGCATCGCGGCCATGTTATGGTAAATATAAACCGTGTGGTTCAGCCTGGAGCACATACACACATTTCGACATCAGCATGTAATGAGTTTAACACAACTATTCAACATGTACATTTTTCCTTTTGTATCTGGCACTTAAAGTCCCTGTCACCCTCTGTATTTGGATGAATCTCATCCTCACTGTCTGGATACCACTTCACCACAGGACTTTTAACGGAGGACCTGAAGTGACAGACACATTTTCTTTGTTATGGGTCTTCTTCTTAGCTGGGACCCTGGACTTTTCGCCCCTGCAACTGCAAGGTTGCACCGAAAAACGAACAGGAAACCATAGTTTCCAGCTCAAGGTTGAAGTGGGGGTATTCTCACAAGTGTGACACTAATGCGCGAAAGTCATGTGATCATTGACTGACAGCTAGAAGTGAAAAGGAGCATCATGACTCAGCTGTAATTTACATGTGTTTAAACTGACGGTATATATTGGCCCAAACAAGTATGTGTTTATGAAATGAGAACGGAATAAATGTTAGAGAAGGCATCACTCAGTGAAGATTTGTATGTACATAACACACTTGACAAGAACATTTTGAGAAAGGCTATGAAGCGTGGAAGCATGCAAGAGAAGAGCAAATATGTAAAAAAAGGCTTAGTTATGTGTCAAAGTTGCAACATCTGGATGATGAAATTACAAAATTGTTCCACAAATGTGAAATGTCTTTCATCCAGTCAGTTTGAATATTGCTGGTGATACATGGAGCTAAAGAATTTTTCTTTCTGTATTTAAAAACAATAATAAGTAATAATTCACAAGTCCTTATTTAGATTTAGAGGGTTACATTTCTTAGACATTGCTCGTGTCACAGTCTTCAAACAAACGTCAGACTGTTTATTTCACACTCACACAGTTCCTTCCATCGACATTAGTGACCCGTTCATTGTCACACATTCAAATCATACCTATTTTGAGTCCACCCATTTTCCCTGCTATTCTTTGAATTCAATTTTTATTTTTGTCGCTACGTCACTTTAACTTTTTTGATTTTTCTATTTATTTTGGTCCATGTTGCTCCTCCTTTTCACACTTTTCTGTTTTTTGCACATTACTATGGTATATATCCACATCAAATGCTCTTTGGCTTGATAAAGTGAGTCAGTGAAAAACACAGGCGCACCACCAATGTTCTTTGGTGTGGATGTACGTGACACAACCCACAACCCAAAACTGTTTCTTGGAATTGTCTGACAATCTTGACAAGCCGCAGAAACCACAGGCTCTATCTGCACATTTGAGCATTGTTGTTCTCACAGTCACAGTTATGAAACTCGAGCTCATTAAAGGTCATATTGATTACATTTGCATGCAATCATTTTTAAAAACCAATACAGTAGAAAGGTGCAGAATAAAAAGTAGGCCTATAATTTTTCCTTAAAAATGTTATTGTGATTGTAAATACATTATTTTAAAATGTTTATTGAGTCCAAAATGATTGCTATTTAATCTTTTTGTAAGAATTCGGACGGTTGGTTCCAGCTTCTAACGAGCTTTGTCAGCCAGTAGTATACCACCGTTGGTACCATGTGGTATCTGTGTTGCCAGTTTGTGGAAAACAATATCAGTTAGTTAATTAGTTCAGTTGGATTTACTTTGGTCATTATTGTATGTATGTACATACAAATAAATAACACAAAAACATTTACTGAAGACGTGTAGGCTGAAGCTTTGGTTTATGTTACCTATCCTTTTCTACTTTATAAGCAGATCATATTTTAGTGGGCCAGGCTCACTAGAGAAACTCCTCCCAATACCCAATTCCCCCAGTAAAATTTTTATTTTGGATGAATACTACTGCTTGAAGGGGCACTATGTAGTTCTGGAGTGGAACTAAAACCAAAACTATCCAGTGCACCTTTAAAAGGGCCCGATTAAGAAACCTATGGACTGCAAAACATAGACCACTGGCTTAGTCACGGACAGCGATGTGTGGCTCACATCAGCACAACCTCACACCCACTCCTGCATGCATTGTTGACACTCTTCACAGACACAGAGGATTGGTAATTTTTATTTAACTACATGTTGTTGTTATATCTTCCATATCCACATCTGGATACCGTCGAGTTTAACGTCAAACACAGAACACACTGTGCTGTCTCAGCTGTTACTGTCACTTTGGCTGGTACTCCATGATTTCCACCAGAGGGAGCCAGAGTTCTCAACAAGATTTTAAAAAGTGCTCCACATTTTGACCATCAGAGGGTGCTGCTTCACCATCAGTTGGACATTTAATGTGAAGTCACAAATTGAGCTGTCTGATGAATCTTCCCACCAGCATCTGCCCTCTGTGGCCCAATAAAGTCCCTCATTTTGAGCAAAACAGTAAACATGTCATCCCACTATTCATACATGGCTCGGCTCTCCTATAACCTGAAAGTAAGTGGGACAGTGATGTGTGAAAATGAGCCATCCTTCTGTGGACTTTACCCTACCTAGAAATAGGCATTTGTATGTTACATTTGTAATTCCCCAAATTAAGAGAAAATTGGGTTTAATGTGGAAGTGTCCAGCAACAAGATGCACAATAGCTAATGCAGTGCTTTACAGATTTACTCATCAGTACGACATCCAAAAGAAGGCAACCGGTAACCCAATGTCTGATTTTATGGCGCAGTCACGTGAGTTGTGGTTTTAAAACTGCTTAAAATCTGAATTTACGACAAACTGCAACATCAGACTCGAGAACCTTCCTGGTTTAGGGATGAAACACTAACCCTCACAGCCCGATCAATTTGGTTCTCCAGGCTGCTGCCGCTGAGTCTGGTGCTGACTGAGGCTGGAGGAGTGAAGGACATGATGGGAGGAATCACTGCATCTGCATAGTTCTGTTTTCTACCTTGTTATAGATAATTGTTTGAATGTTAATGTTAGAAGGGTTAAGAATCATACTTTACTCTGACTTTTTTTTTCAACTTCTAATGTGTGCAACTTCTGTGATGGCATCAAAGGCCTGCAGAGGTTAAGTGATGAATACTACATATGGATAAGTTCCTGTGGCTGCTCTGTAGACACAGAAATATCATAAAAGTTCAAGAACAAAGGTGCTGATTGTCATTTAGGCTCCTGACTTTGGCCTGCAGTTGAACCCCACATTCTGTCTGGACACAGCTGTCTTGTTAGAACAAAATTTCACTGTTACACCTCCGCAGTGTGTCTGTGGTACAGAACAAAATAAACATTAAATAACAGCTCATTTCAGCCAGAATTTGAGTCAAAGATTGTTCCCTTACAGTCTCCGTCGGAGTGGATAAAACGACCTTAAGTTTTCCAGTATCGGGTTCTTTTTCCCACAGCAGACCTCGACGGATGGAGCTGACTTTTGCACGTCTTGCTAATTGTCTGCAGGTTTGAATCCAATATTTCAAACCTCCTTACAGGAAAAAGAAGGCAGATTTTGACATTGCACAAGAAGAATGTTGCTTTTAAGGAAGAACATCCACCTGTTAATCTTTTAAGTAAAACAAAAAAAAAGAAAGCGAAAAAAAAGTGAGGAGCTGAAATAATATCACCATGCATGCAGTGACAAAACACAGAGTCTGTCTGGTTTCACTGGCATGAAGAATTACTTCACACAGCGGGGCTTGAGGGGCAGGGTGGATAGGCTTTGGCACAGTTAAACCTTTGCATGAAGCGGCACTGACTTTGGTCTTTTCCAGTCACTTAGGGCCAAAGACAACCTCATGATGTTGACTGGGACGTTAGCCAACATGTGGCTGTTCTGCCTCAGCTAGCCAGACTATATAGGAGATGGTCTGTGCCCCTTCAGGCTGCCACCACCTTCTCACTGATCTTCTTCTTCGACTTTGTGCATTCTCACCTTTAGCCTGCTTGAATTGCAGTCGGATTATATTCCTGGTTTTTGACAGTTGCAACCTTTATACTGCCACGTGAGCAAAAACATACCCACACATTGTTCACATTAGTGTGTCTAGATAGCATTATTAGCGTTAGATGTATGTCTCTGCAGGGCTTGTGCAATCATGTTTGCCCCTCCCCCCTTCCTGTAATGTCTTAGTGACACACAGAAGCAACACTGATGAATTGTCAAGTAAGTATCACAATCAAATGCTGAAGCTACATTCAAGCAGCTACAAGGAACTTCCATTTATTGTTGATTCTGGCGGCCCCAGTGGACAAACGTGGTACGAGCACCACATACTCCTTTTATAAAGATCTCGATCCGGCTGGTGCAAACATTTGTTTTGAAAGTGAGTGAAAGAAAGACAGAAGAAAGAGAAAACAAAGCTGTTTGTGGATATGTAAGATGAATTACTGTAATATGACGATGGCGTAATGAAGTGAACTTTGCATTAGCACCGTGACACCAGACTACAGATCAGCATCTTTCCTCAGGCTGTGAGAACACTCAGTTCATCCTCATCAGCACTTATTTTCTTCCACTTTGAGAAAAAACAGTACAGTACAAAAAGAAAGAACTGTAGCTACATAATTAGTGTTTTATGCGAGCCTTGTACTCTAGTGTAGCATTGAAAACTAGGAGTGAGACTGTGTTATTCTGGCCTCGACTTACAGGAGACCTAATATGCTTCTCCATTTTTTTTTCCTTCCCTTCAGGGTGTTAAATATTTTCTTCTGCATGTAAAAGGTGTTGAAAGTTAAAAAGGTCAACGTCTGCACCAACAGGAGCTCCTCTCTCCCACAGAAAACACTGCTCCTCGTCAGTGGTCAGTAGTCTCGCCTGTTAATTCCCTGACTTTGTGACATCACAACACGTCATGGTGTCACACGATTGCATAGTTCATGCCAGGCAACTAGTTTGGCACATAATAACTGATCCACCACAGCTGCTCTGTTGTTTTTGTTAATGGTGCTGAGTCAGGCATGTGTGAGCGGACCAATCAGAGCAGACTGGGTCTATGGCGGGGCCCTTGTTTCCAGGCTTTATACTGTGCTAAGCTAAGTGTCTGTTGACTCTAGCTTCACTATTTGCTGTGGAGACATGAGAGTGGTGTGGACCAAACTCCAGACAAGAGATCTGGAACCACATTTTGTGCCATAGCCATAAAACTGAAAAGAAAAATCTCCAGCTATGTAACTATTTAAAAATGTAGTCTAATGTTGTACGATCCTGGTTGTACAATAACCAGCGAAACTAGACTGATCTTGAATCTTGAGACTGTAACTATGATGTCCATGTCTGTCCTTCCCTAACTTTGAACCCAGTGAGTAGTTCTTATTTTCTTCCTGCATCTTGCTCATAAAATACGGTATCCTGTTTATCCACCGATATTAGATTACACTTACTTTCCTTGCTTTTCTCATCCCTTCTGATTCACACGATCATCCCTGCGTCCATCTCTTCACCTTGTCCCCTGGTGTCTGGCACGACTGCAGGCATCCAGAGAATGCCTGACATGGGGTTTGGCCGGTCGGCACCACATACCTGCGGCGTGGCATGGCAGGGCTTTAGGGGAACTGTGGCGCATGTGCCACTCAGCAGCCCTGTCTAATGTCCAGTAAGTGGCTTCAGACATGAACACTAATCCACTCAGTGATGAGAAGGCATCAGTCTGATGGCTCTGCTGCAGGCTGCCAAGACTGTCCGAGCACAAACTCAGGTTCAGACAGAGCACAATGGGGACAAACTCCAGGCTTCAAAGGGAATCATTGCAACTTTAATGAAATTGTATTTCCTTCGCAGGTATTTGACTGTGATGAATCAATTTGTTCACGCTTTTCCTCTCTCTTATGAAATATTTATTTCAAAAGGAGACACAGGACAGCGAACTCCGTCTTTGCTCTCACGAAATAGAAGACATATGAAAAGACAGAATGTGAATAACGTAGCTCTAAAAGCCCCTCATCTAGTATGCAAACCTCTTTGATCCTGATATTCCTCTTCAGTCTCCCTAAAGTAGTTATTAAATAAAAAAAACATTTTCACTTGACTGCCTCATTTAGTAGAAGTCGAGATTATTTTTTTTCAATAACTGAATGCACATTTTCTTCTACAGCATGACATATTTGGTATTTTTGTAGAGACATAAGTAAGCAAACTAGAAATGAACGGACTGACCATGTTACTGGGAGTGTGACAACATGTGTGTTTGTATTAAGCTCTTTACTTTTCCTCTCGCCTGTCTGAAACACACTCTTAAAGCTCCAAGAAAAGCGCAAATTCTCAGCTCAAGTTGAAACATTTTCAACTTCTTGACTTTTGTCAATTATGCCACCTCTAAAATTCACCTTGCTTTTAGTTTGAACCATCCCAGTCGCCAGGATATAATGTTAGTGGGTAACGTTTCTGCAAACTACAAATACGTACAAGGTTGACATGTATAGCATACATTCCGTTTGTCGCATCAAAAGCAGGTGTTTTTTTAAGCAGACCTGCAGATATATCCAGCATTTTTTGTGGTGACCAAGACTGGCTATTTTTCATTGGAAGTTGGACCGTCTCCATCTGTGATCGTGGCGATCAAAACAGGTATTCTAAGCCAAACCATGATGTTTTCATAACCCTAACCAATTGTTTCTTGGACCTGAACCTAGGCAAAGAATAAGCACAGTGTTGTGAAGAGAGAGAAGTAGAAAATTCAACCAAAAGCAGACACAAAGTTGAAATGCTCTCTTGTCAGTGGTTTTGCAGAAGCACACGGAGCTGACATTTATTCTGGCGGTTGCGTCTGAACACAATAGCATACCCACTTGTTTCCAGAAGGTTTGAAATCGAAAATTCAAATCCTCACTCATGAAGACAAAATTATCATCCTAAAAAATGTGCCGAATCTCTCAAATGCAGCGTTAAGAGGGTTTCCACAATTTGTGATGTTCGTGTGTGAAAATCTAGAGCAACAACAGAGTGTTTCTGCAAAGGAGAACCACAAACTATCATTTTATTACTGAAACGAGAATTAAAGCTTCTGTATTCTCATGAATTTGGTCATATACATGGTGCATACCTGGTAACCATACACACACATGCACACATGCTCGCAAACGCACATACACACTCATCCGTCGTCCACTCTTTAGTCCATCTATTCAGCATTATAACTTGGGCTGTTTTTGTAACAAAACAAGGCCTAATCCTAAATTCAGGGAACTGTGAATGTGCCTCAACAAATGGCAGACAAATGAGAAGGATTAGCGAGGGCCTGTGAAAGAGTGAAAGGTTTGCCATTGATCTACGGTGGTCCTGTTCTCTTTCAGGGCCACTCGGTTTGAAAACCCCACTGAGTAAGAGCATACAGGGCCACTCCAGAGCCCCCTAGGCCACCGAGAGACACACAACAGCCACAATTAGTCTCAGGAGCTGTAATGGCAATTCAATAAGCGCTTTAAAATTGTGCCTTAGTCCGTCTGCCACCCCCCAACCCCTCCCATCCCTCCCATTTTCGTCTACATACATAAGATTGGTATTATGAGTGGCGAAGGGCTCTTTTTTCTTTCCCACCCACCACAGTTCTTTTCAGTCAGTGTGAGAGAAAATGACCACACAGGGTTTCAAAGGTTCCAGAGGCTGCGGTTTGTTGTCGCTGAAGCAGCATGACTTGTGCCCCTGTAGATTTTGGCGAAGGCCCTCAAAATGGGCTTCCATTATTACTTTTTTCGGTCACTCAGCTGCAAATTAATTTCGAGGCAGTCAAAGTAACCTTCTCTATAAACACTATTTTTAATGGGTCAGGCAGCATACCTTCATACTAGTGATGTTTTCATGGGTGCGCTGATGCGACGTCTGAAGTCCGCAGACACTTGCATCAAGTTGAGATTGTGAAGAGGCCTGTGCAGAAAACTGCTGTGCAGCCCACCAGGTGCTATCTGACGGACACTTTAGCAACAACATCCTTGCATGACTCACTCTCTCAGTCCTCTGCTTACACTGATGGGATCAAACGGCCCAAACACCTGTGCTCCTGACATCAACACGGAGGAGCCGAGGATCTCTTCTGGATGGCTGTCATTTCCATTCTCCGGAGCTCTCTTTGGGACATTCCTCGTTGATTTTGCACAGTGTTTAGGTTTTTCCTTTTTGCCTCATGATCAAAGGCCAAAGCTTTTGATCGGGGCTTCCAAAGGATCCCTCTTGTTTTGCTGGCGAGCGCACTGACAGGACAGTGGTGGAGCAATGATAATTACAGTTCCCATTTGGTGTCCCTGGAACTGGCACCAACAGCCAGTCGCACCCTCAGGCCAAGAAGAAAGGGGAGATTCTTGGACGGTTAAAAGAGGAGAGCAGAGAGGTAGAGGAGAAAAGATGGAGGAGACACTGACAAAGAGGCGGGTCAATCGAGAGAACAGGCAGAAAATGGGATTACTTTGGGTCGTGCATGTTTTCTTGTGTCTGTGCCAGCTGACGGTTGGATAACGATCATATGTTCAGGGACACCTGTAAAAATGGAATGTGTCGTAGTATTTTCCTACAACCCCAACCCCCCAAAAAAGTTTGGACGCTGTGTAGAAACACACTGTGCTTACCAGCAATGGTTTAAGTTCCTGAGCCTGTGTAGTAATACCCTTTTTACAATCATGTGACTCACAAAGTGGTGAACCTCGCCCCAACTCTGCTCATGAACGACTGAGTCTTTTGTTGATGCCCCTTTCATAACCGAACATGACACTGTCACCTGTTACCAATTAACCTGTTTACCCGTCGAATGCTCCAAACAGGGGGTTTTGTCCACAACTTGGTTGAAATGTGTTGCTGGCATCAAAATTCAGAATTGAAGGATGTAATAATTATAATGTCTCGGTCCGAATTTATATCAAAAAGGATTAGCAAATTATCAGAATGATGTTTTATGTTTGATGAGTCCCACTTTTTCTTCAAAAAGAAAGCCAAAAAAAAAAAAAAAAATTCAATGTCTATCATATATTTTGTCTGTTACACCAAATTTTGCAATAAAACTTTGTCACTTAAGTATGCTAAGTACGTAGCCATCAGCAGCCGGCTAACTTATCTTAACATGAAATGACTGAAAACACCAAACCCTAACCCTAACCCTGTAAAACAAACAACGTACACTTTAAGCCAGCTAAAAACGGAAACAAATAGCCTACAATTCAGTATTTGTGTGTTCTTTTGGTTTCTGTAAAACAAATGTTTTAATTGGTGAACATAAGAGTAGTTGGTAGGTTGATTTTGTAACCCGTGGACAGAGCCAGGCTAGCTGTTCCCTCCTGTTTCCAGTCTTTGAGCTAAGCTAAGTTATCCAGCAGCTGATGATAGCTTCATTTTCAGTGTACAAACATGAAAAGTGGTATCAAGTGTCTCAGCCAACTCTGGGTAAGAAGTTGAATAAGCGTATCTCCCAAAATCTCAATCTTGTCTTTTAAATGACTATTATTTTACAGTTTAAATTCAACAGTGACAACAGGAGAACAAGCGCTTGTAGTATTTACTTTTCAAAAAATCTTCCAAGGGTGCAGAGCTGAGGACAAAGACATTTGCATGGCAACAGTACCGCCAGACCCCCCATACTGATATTTGTGTGCCGCACCCAGACCTTTGGAGCTGAACTACAGTGTGACTTCACGCCATTCTGACCAGACATGTACCCCGTCACAGTAATCTCACATTATGACAGGCTGAAAGGTTGGCCTTTATTCACCCCAAACAGCCACTATTCATCCCCGACTCTCCTTTCTGTTCCCTGAAAAGACCGAGTGGCCTCCTGTGCCACTGGAGGGCTCGTCTGTGTGTAAATGACCTTGATGCTCGGTCGCATAGTTCATAACCGCAGACCTTTCATCAGACACGGGGAGGTCCTCCACATCAACGCCTCTCCTGCTGTGAGTTTTGCCATGATTATGATGAGGAGGGGGGGATTATGTCGGAGAGCTCTGATGGAGATGTTACCAACACTTAACAATCAGTGCCACGCACAAGACAAGATTAAAATACCATTTGTGCACTTGATGATTTAGATAAAAAAAGAGGCTTGCTTGCCTGAGGGATTGAGCCATGATTCGAGATTTATCCACATTTCTTTATTGAAGTTTACCAAACTCAGCATGGACCAAGGCACTCAAATGATTTTACTTTGCTGAAATGAAACTAAAGAATGTTTGTTCTGAGACTTTGGCCTTATATACAAACTACTATTAGCTTTTTTTTTTTTTAATGATAAGTGGATCACAAATATACCTATATCCAGTAGTAATACCATATACAAAATGAGCTGAATATGGACTTGAGCATGATTACTTTTTTCCCTTCTTTTTTTAACAGTATGACTACAAGCCAACACAAAAAGTCAACAATAACAATAAACACCAACTTCAAACAGTTAAAGAGTACAAAATGTTTTAAATATATTAAATGTTCTATTAGCGACAGCCTTGAGAAAATGTTAGCAAGACTTGACAGAGAGGCAGTATGCAATAACCATTTACTACTGTGTACAAAATTAATGAATTTTCTGCTAGTGACGTCTGTACCTACGGCCGCTACAATGCATTAAATGACTCAAAACGTATAATATCATTCCAAGACTGAACGAAGGACCGAGAGTCAGAGACTAGATGAGACACGATGCGTTTTTCCGTTGTTGTTTTTTTGTTTGTTTGTGTCTGCTTACTGATTTCTAACCTAGTAGCCGTGGGTCGTTGAATGGGGAAAGCAGTGTGACAGAGGCATGCACAAACATACAAAGGTCATCTCAGAAAATCCAGCATGTCATCCCAGTAGTTTAGCTTAGTTTCTGTTGTGTTCTCATATGTAGACATACACACAGATCAGTTCATCCATCGATGTGTGTGAGTCAGTAGAGATCTCATCTGGACAGTTCGGGTGCAGATCAGTGTCTCTTATCCAGTAGTGTCAGTACAGTATATCCCAAGTAACAATCAAGAGGTTGTATTTGTCACAGGGCCATAGCCAGGGCTTTAGAAAATACAGAGGTCCAGAGTCCAATTTCCTCCAATTTTTCTTTTCTGTTATTTTCTGTTAACTCTTCAGTTATATTAAGCTCACCACTGTACTTTAAATAAATTACATTATGGTGGAAAAACACTAATTATTCTACTAATTTGTTTATTTTTTGTCAGCCCAGATTTAGCCTTACGAAATATAGCAAATGTAAAATTCAAATTTCACATAATAAATTGATTAAGAGGAGAAATAAGATAAAATAAATTCACATTTGCTTCTTTGTGAGGCTAAATATGCGATATTGACGGTGTCATTTGTAGGATATGGCAAGAATTCAACGTTTGAAAACTATAGGGGGGCAGCATGTCACTAGCTGCTCATGTACTTCCTGCTGTAGCTATCTGTGGCTGTAGCTAGCTGCCGTTAGCTAATTAGCTCAGTTTGCCTTCACTACAACCTCAGATCACAGGGGGAGTCACCACCGGACTGGAACTGGACACAATCTCCAAGACTGATGGATGCCAGTGTGAAGACATCCCCTTTCTTGATATTTTTTTTTATCATTTTGGTAACAAATTAGACTAAGTTGCTCCTTGTGACGAGACAGGACGGGGGCTAGCTGGTTAGCATGCTAACTTCAGTAGACATCTCTGCAACACAGTAGAGACATCTTTGACATAACGTCAACACTCTTGTTTCTTAACGTCCTGTTGATAATGGTATTTCTGGCCATATCTTGCACATTGTCTAAATTACTGTAATCAGCCCATGAACTAGGGTATACGTAAGTTTTTAATTAATGAATCTGACTCCCTCCAAAGCCCACAAAAGTTAAGCTGTTGAAGGCACGACCGCAGTGTCCCAGTAGCTATGGCCCTGATTTGTAGCTATTTCAAAGTTGCTTCTTTTCTAATAGTGATACTTCCATTTATCACAGATTAGATAAATATAATTTTGCTGTACCAGATACTATTTAACTGAGCATCTTAAATAGGCTTAAATAAACAACCCACTGAGCCACATTTGGATGTTCCAAGCTTTGTAGTCTCTCAAAGTCACCCAAACACTTTACATGCAGTTCAGACAAATGCCTGGAAATAGTATAATTCTACTGTATTGGACTGTATTACTGAACATTATTAGAAAATGGAGAAAATAACTTAAAAGTACATATTATACTAACTCTACAAATGTTATAAACCTCAACAAATGTACATTTATGTGACAGGAGGATGGAATAACAAAAATAAAGATCGCTGTCTCGGCTCAACACTAGCGTGAGGAAGCGGGTGAGCCAGCCGGTTGACGGTCAGAGTTCAGACTTGGGCAGCTAGGATGGGAGCATGGGCAGGAAGTGAGTCGACGGGTGCCTTCGTCGAGCCTTGTGACCTCGCCGTGGTTTGCCCCGCCCGTTCAGAGAAACAAACATCTGCCTGCCGCCGTGCTTCCAGCGGAGGGAGGCATACGTGTTGTAGCCGTTCTCCTCAATGCGCTCCTTGAACTTGCAGCTTGGATTGTACTTCACCTGCGATCACAGGGAGGAGGGAAGAGAGGTTAAGTGTTTAGCTAACAGCTGACTGCTATTCCTGCTGTGCTATACTAGGCAAACTTCCAAGTGCACAAAGGTTAATGTCTGTTGTTGCAGTCAAAGATTTTCCAAGTGTTTGTACTTGAGTTTCACATTACGAAGTATGAAGCTGGTTTGTCTTTTTAAGGCCACAAGGGGAAGTTTTTAGTTAAGAATTACAAAGTCGGTTCACCAACTTACTAAAGCCTTTTTTTTTTTTTTACTTATTCCGAACCCTGGTGGTGTCCATGCAGTTAGTTTTAAAGTTTTCAGCTGTCCACCTCTGAGTCTTCATTCCCGTCTACCCAACAGAGTTCAAGTCAGAGGAATTTCATTTGTGCTGCTAAAAAAAGTATTGCACAATTAAAATTAAAACCCCTGAAGCAACATTGCTTTTCCAGAAACAATGTTCTGGTTACTCCGAATAATCTGCAGGCCTCACAGTTAAGTTTTCATTGGGTCCGATCTCCTGAAACTCATCACAAGGAGGTCTGTGAAATATCTTGAGTGACTGGGACATTGTGACTGGAGAGAGTTGTTGAGGTTTTGCAGGATTCTACAAGTATCAGACACTTTTAAGACTAAAGCTTTAAAGACCTTTAAAAGATACGTTTTAACCAAATTTAAGACAGATTTTTGAACAAATCTTCTGATACTTATTTAAGCATTCCAGGTAAGTATAAGGGTATTTAACTTTCAGAATTAAAGGAGGATTTTTGTTCATTCCTGTTGATCAACCTGACTGCAGCAGAGGTGGCCTCCATTGTTGGGTGTTTATGTTCTGTAATGTCGACTTTGTACTACATGAACGACAATACGGAGAGGAGAGGGGGGAAAGAGAGCAAACAGGAGACTCTGTTGAGTGTTGAATTGAATGAGAGTTGACCTGAATTTAAAAACACACTGATTGCTAGCTTACAGCTAAACACTAGATTAATCTGGCTGTTGGGGCGAATAAACACTCCAAAAAGTCATGTGAATAAACAAAATGGTCCTGTCATCAAACTGATGAATACCTGTTGGTGGTTAATTTCAATCAAAATAATTCTATCTGTCTTCGGATCCAGCTTTTAATTCAATTTGTCTACAGGTATGCTGATCTGTAAAAGGTAATCCAACAGTCAGCCACTTTTCCATGAGGCGGTTATCAGTTCGTAGAAGAGTCTTGAAAGATATAGTAGTGACAAGTGGTTCTGCTGCATTCCCTTTGTCTGATCTTTATCATGCGCCCATAATGAGGGCCTGTCTGTGATAAAATCAGGATAGTATGAGCCTGGCGTGATTCACCTGCCTTGTTTGTTATTTTGGGCGGTTTCAGATTTTGGAAATTTTTTATGGCGTGTTTACCACTCGTTGAAGGCACTTGTCTTATCGCTGATGCTGACTGATTGCTTGTCCCTGATTTCTCCTTTTCCCGAGATGTAAATACATGAGCTAGACACCACACACTCGGGTCTGATGTGTGGCTGATTTTAACAAAGAGATGTGATTACTTTTGAAAGCTTGCTGTGTGAAACAACAATTGGCAGATGGCATGCAAGGACTTTTTAAAGGAGCCCAGCTGGCTCTTTGTCGATGCTGGTTGGGTTTCTTTTTTGACAGTGGAGCAAACCACCTCAAGCTGCAGGTATCATCAACCACGGCACAGGTGTACAGCCATGATTGATAGTGACACTTTGACCTTTTCTGGACTTTCCAGCAGAAGATTCCAGACATTTCCCTCCACTTCAGCAGAATCTAACATGTTTGAGTAGGCACTCCTTTGGGACCCCTATACATATATACCTCCCCTACCCTCACCACCCACCTCCCCTTCCCAGCCCTCCCATCTTGACCTCCAGGAACAATGTTGCCAGGTTGTATACGCACCGATCCAAAGAGCGTGCCTTTCTTGGACATGGCTAAGTACAGCCCGGTGCTGACAGATTTGATGGCAACAACTCCCACACTGACAGATCGGATTTCCATCAGGCCTGGAAAATAAAAGAGGGAACAAGAGTCTGGGTTAGAAACATCTAGCATTGGGAGTTTCCCCATCAAAAGCTGCTCTATCATTAGCGATTAGGATACCAGACAGCCATATGCTCTGGGGAGAGACAGCCCAAGACAAGAGAGAAAACACACACACACATGCACAGGACACACACAATGGCCTGAGAGAGCCCCTTTTGTGAGAAGACCAGTTGAGCTCAGAGCATTAAGAACAGGTTAACGTCTGGGAATTTGTTTTTATTAAAGCTTAATCGAACAACTATGCACTCCAGTCTCGGATCACACATCCTGAACTACACATGATCTGAACACACTCACGGTGTCTGAGCCTGCACAGTCCCCATTCACCCATTCAAGCCTCCTGACTCCAGATGTGGCACTACATCCTGATGATGCCCGGTCTTGTTTACTGAGGGGCATTAAACCCGTGTCTGCTGGCCACTTACGCAGCCTCTCCAACTCACTTCACCTCATGAAAAAGCTGGCAAGCTTGTGGGCTAATTGTTTCCTCTGGGCACTGATTGCAAACAAGTCCCATGTGGCTCACTCTTGATCTGGTTTTTGTCTGCATACAAAAATAAAGGCACACACCCATTGTCATGGCTACGACGGGGAGATGTTTTGGAGATGACCTGAGGGCTTACCGCAGGGTGCTGAATAGCAGTTAATTGCTTCAGATGAAGCTCTCTTTTGGATGACATTTTTCTGGCTTTCAATGCCCACTTACACCGTCAAAGGCACCCTGATGTGGCCTGCTATCTGATCAGAGCACGAAATCTTCTTTTTACACCCCTGAACACCAAGTCTGTGCAGGAGAAAACATCCAGTGTTGTTGCTCAAAGACTAGGCACTGCTGGATATTTGTGAAAAAAAGGGATTGTTGCCTTTGGACACATGCTGTAAACATAGCACCAGATCAAGGTGCTGAGGGACAGGGTGACCCAAAGCTGGTAGGAAATGAAGTAGTCGTAAAAGCAGCAGTGGGCCACTGGCCACCCAACTGACCAACCCCCAGCTGCTTCGGTACAACCACAAGTCTTGTACAGGGCAGTGAGTGAGTTCCTGAGCAGCCTCGCTGGTTAAACCCATCCAGCATTGAAAAATAAATGCTCACACCAGGGGTTTTGCAGGTGCTACTGCCCCTGCACTGCACTTTTTTTCTGCCTATTTATTTGTGCAAATCCAGATTTTGTTTGGACAGAACAGTAAAGCTGAATTTCGCTTGACTCAATATGTTTTTGGATTAAATAATGAGTTACATATTTGTTTTAGACCTGGCTTTAAAGGACAGCTTCACCCGTATTTAAGTCTGTTTTAATGCACAACAAGGCTTTCAAATTTAACAACAACAACACACAAACATATGTTTGAACATTATTCATCATGGGAAACAAATATTGATTTGCTCACCCATTCATTCATTCCTTCATAACTCGTACAGCTGTCAGAGGGTTGTGTCACTTGGGCATACATAGATTTAATTTTGGGGGACTTTTTGAAGTGAGCAATGCTGTCATTCCCTGGAGGAAGATGGTCTCTACGTTGCCAGTAGGTGTTTAAATATAACAGTTTTTGGTTTGGTGTAATCCATCCTCCCGTCCATACTGTCCATCAAAACATGTGAAGCGATGTGGAGACAAAAAACCAGGACAATGTCCTGGGACAATGTTTCCTTGTTGAACTAATGGATGGACGATAAGAAAAAGACTGTAAATTTACTAGATGCCCTTTTGATTTGACTAACTGCTGAAGCCTCATATTCGTTTCAGCTCAATTTAAAGGAGACCTATTATGCTTTTTCGTTTTTCGGTTCATGACGATTCTTGTGCATGTGAAAGACATTGAAAGTTAAAAAGGTCAAAGTCAGCACCAACAGAAGCTCCTCTCTCCTACAGAAAACAATGCTCCTGAAACACCTCGTCACTAGTCCTGCCATTATTTCTATGACCACCATGATCACCTACATTACCATGTCATGCATTTGCATGATTTATGCCTAGCGGCTAGTTTGGAACGTAAGAATTAATTTAGCGAAGCTGCTCTGTTGTTGTTAGCAGGGATGGCTCGGGTGTGTGTGAAGTGACCAATCAGAGGAGACTGGGTATTCGGGGGGGGGGGGACAAAAGGACGCCTTTACAGCCTGTGTGGACAGGAGCAATAAAAATAACTGTTTCAATATATGTTTTTAAAATGCCATGCACCTTTTATTTTCTGTGTCTAATATCCCACAGGTGACACCATCATAATACATAATCTCACATTCTGATGCGACCAACTCTTCTCTACCAGACAGCTGCTAATACCATCAGACTACTGTTGCTGTTTTCAAAGAGCACATCTGAAGGACCCTTACACTTAAAAACACACATCTGCTGCCCCCATCACTCTAAACACGCAACTGTCTCAAGCTTTTTTCTTTCTTTTTTTTTTTTCCAGCTCCGAACATCACTAGTCGTGCTTACCAAGTGAGGTCATCTAGTTTTAGGCGCGGACACGACGAAGTACAAAGAGCAAAACGGGGGAAAGAAAAGACGAGGAAGGTAAACAAACACAAACTCCTGTTGAGTGTCTTTCTTCTCTGACGGGGCCGCGTAAAAATGCAGCCCTCTCTCCGCCCGGCGCAGCTGCAGGGAAGGAGGGAATGCCCCGGTCGAGTCCACCCAGGTACCGGCCCAGCTGCACCCCCATCATTCCTGCACAGCCTCTGATCCTCCGAGGAAACATTAACACTTTGATGGCAGCCTCCTCTTTACGAGCTGTGTTTACAAACACCGGGTGTGCCACGGTGGCACCTGGAGCGTGCAAGGGACTCATAAGCAATTAGCTGAGGCCCGGCTGGTGATTGGAGCACTGCAAGGATTTATGGGGGATTAGTCCAGGCCAATGAAAACCGCTGGTGCCTGAAAGTGGTGCCAGCAGTAATAGCCATTATTTGCTGGTTTGAGTTCCAGGCACAGTAGGTGTGTTGGAAGGATGTTTGTCACATCTGAGACGTGAACAGTAAAAGTTTTCAAAAGGTAGAAATAAAAAAATAAAAAAAAACAGGCAAAGCAGTTGAAAGCAGACTTCAATAAATCAAAGTGCAATGTAGCATTTGTTAGAGCTCCTCATTAAAAAAACATTTTTGAGTAAACATTTGAGGAGTCCACTGGCTAAAAGTTCGTTTTCGCAGTCCCTTTAGCGAAATGCGTTTCTACGGCACATTAAATATCGTCCTTTCTCCCTTGTCACTTCATTCATACATGCCGGTGTAGCAGCCAGCAGACACAAAAGATCCGAGGACATGAAAATGGGGATTTCACGTTGTCTCGAGGAATCACTCTGGCTCTGGACGCTTGACCACACATCTATAAAGACCAGTTAGATCCATATAACTCACAGTCCCCCCTTTGAAAAGTCACTCCATTGTGTTCAAAGCCCGAGGAATCAGAGTGAGGTATTTCAGGCTATTAGAGGGTTTTTCTAACTGCTGAAATCCAAAGGTCACATTACTGGAAGGAAGGCTGTAGGCTGAGTTTAGCCTCCGGACTCGTTTTAGATTTCGAGAAGTATATCATTTTGACCCAAAAAAAAGTTTTCAAAAGCTTTGCTGAGATTGATCTTTTTTTTTTTTTTTGCTTTTTTTCCCCTGCAAACAACTTAAATTTAAGTTGGAAAGACAGGTCACATTTCTGAATACATTAAGCATTTTGAAGTTCACTGTCCCCTCTTAAACCCTGTTGTTTTAACACACAGTCTGGTGGAAAATAAGACATTTTATCTACACAAACGGACAGGAACATCTAGTTTGTTCTAATAAAATTACCTTTATTCTAGTGAAATAGTTTTCCTACATTTTTTTTGTGAATCATTTTACATTTACCTTTTCATTTAGGGCATTTAGCAGACGCTTTTGTCCAAAGCGACTTACAATAAGTATATTTGTCACAAGAAAGAAATCACAACATATCACCGTCGATAGAGTAAAAAAGAGAAAACAGAAACAATTTTCAAGCCCTCATCTGAGCATCGTAGCTGCTATTTATCAAGGAATTTTCATTCAAGAAAAGTTTCAAATCTCTCGAACAATATCCCAGTTAGAAAGACGAGAGCGAAATAATGGAGACAAATTAGCTCTTTGTTCCTGAGTTGCTTTGGAAACTGAAGGTCACTCCTGCTCCGCGTTCTGCTGAGCAAGTATCAACTGATGGCCCTATTGAGCTCGTGAAAAAGGTACTTTTGGCTTCCCACTTGCAATTGGCAAGATCTCTTAACCTTTGACATGATTTGGCTGGGACTGTCAATAAGCTCAAGCTGCCATTACAAGCAAATCCTGCACTATACGTGTCTAGTCAACTGTGGACTTGCCATTTATTTCTCCTCTATGGGATTTTTAAAAGCATAGAAAAAGTCTTTTACCCAGTCTTTTTTTTTTTTTTTTACTCTTTCTTTTCTTTCCGTCCCCCATTTTTTGGACGTTAGCCCATCGTCAGATCATTCAAGCCTTTTCTGACTTTGAAAAAAAAAAAAAAAAAAAGGCAGAAAGGAAAGAGAGAGACACTCTCACGGGGTTCCCTTTTGTCAGACTCATGGTATGGGGGAGGAGGAGGAGGAGGAGGGAGCGAGTACAGGGTGAAGGTGCTGGTTATAAGATGGGAGCTGCGGCGGTGGGGGCGAGCGCTTCCAATGGCTGCTGCTGCCCCCACCCCCCACCCCCACCCAATAAGTCTTTGTTACTCACCTGAGAGGTGAAGAGCTAGACAAGATCTTATTAATGACCAAAGGTTCTGAATGGGGCTCTACAAAGTGTGGCAAAATGGTTCCTTTCATCACAAATTTCGAGCAGAAAAGAGTGAAAGACTGAGCAAAGACAGAGTGAGAAAAAGAGATTTTCCTGCCTCTTTCCTCCTGTCTTCTTTTTGTTCCTTTTCCCAGGTCTTTAATTTCTTGGGTTGCCCCCTTGAGCAGCCCTCCATGGCTCAGTGCTCGACCAGAGCAGAGCCTGGGAATCTCGGAGTTCCCGCTGTGCTCCTGCTCTTGATTGACATACCTTTTCAATTATTTCACAGTTTGCTTGCTTTTTAAACGAAGAGGGCCCTGTTGTTTTTTTCCTTCTGCCCTCCTTTTCAAAACACAAGCTTTTCATGTCGGGTCTGGGCTGCCGGGCCTAATGGCTGTGACCAGCACCTTTGATCTGCCATGACCCCCTTGAAGGGTCTGGTACTGGGCGAAGCAGCCGCCTGTGTGTATCAGCACGGACAAAGGCTGCATCACTCACTATTGCTTTAAACACCTTGAGAGATTACCATGAGAACGGGCGCTCCAGTGGAGGCTATCACAGGTGGTGTCATATGGAAACTTGGACATTAACCCTTGAATGTACAGTAAAATACCAACTAACGATTAGCGAGGTCTTGTGGAGGCCGATGATTTCGTTCGGTTGAGAGAGAGGAAAATGTATAACCTGCACTGAATTTATGTTTTCACAAGTATAGTAGGTATATTCTCAATATAGTATAGTTAGTATATTCTAGTATAATTACACAAATAAAAAAACCCAGACAAACAGATAAAATGGAAGCTACTCTCACAAAATGCCTTTGTGGATGATGATGTTTGTACATTTATATGCAGTGGACACGAGCTGACCTGTCAACCATCCGATATGCTTTCAAACACAGATTACAGTCGAATGAACCGGTCGGCCCGCAGCTTCGAGCGCTGCTCGCACTGATGCGGAATTTTTCAAAAATGTTTCCCTCCGCTGAAAAACCTCCATCGCAGCTGTCCCTCGTCTTTCTTTCCTAGTCCCTACAAAGACCTCAGCTGCTTCAAGCAAAGTACTTCTCAGATCACCTAACACAGCGAATTTTAGAGACAGAGCGCCAAAACCCGTGAGCATTTGTGATTGGTCTCTTAATGGTGTCCTTGAGGTTTGACAAAGTTCATCCATCCGCGGGCTGCACACATGGGCTTCGAGTGCAGCCATTCGCCAACGGGCCACAATTTGAAATAACACCAGATGTAACCACTTTCTACTGTTGGAAATCCTTTTTTCTTTTTTACAAAACAGACAATGTCTCACCCAAGATCGGCAACAATTGCCTAGGTATGTCGGGGTGTCAAAGTCGGAGGGTTTGACAATGGCAGTTAAATTGAAAAACCCCTTTATACCAACTTAAGCAAAATGTTTCTTGGCCTAAAAGGAGCTTTCGAGGGTATAAATCTTAAAAATTCGCAGGCTTTTGTGTACAGGAAAGGCTGCGCTTTTGCAAATCGTTTATCCACATATCACACTGCACAGCTGTCAGCCTTTACCAGCATTTATATAGAGGCCGCAATCATATAATAAGTAAAAAGAGGACAAATTCAAGTTTTCCTATTAACTACCTTCATCACTTTTTAACTGTAACGCCAATACTGCCGACAAGCGGAGACTGTTCAAAAGTGTCCCCACTGTTATGTCCCCATAAGTGAAATTCATTGTGTCAGGACGACAGTGGCATGCAAACTAAACAGAGTTCTTGGAAAGAGACTGTGGTGGCAGCGAGATGCAGTCAGCGGGAGGCTATGATAGCAGGGATTTCCCCACTTAAACAAACTAGTTCACTCACAGCACGTGTTGCAGGACAGGGAAGTCAGATTCATAACAAACGTTTGATTTCACGTGAATCTAGACGACATCTATTTAAAAAAAAAGGAAAAAACAGAACTGTCAGTTGTCATGTGCACATGGCCCTTTCATTTAATAGTCCATAAAGCACAATCGCAGCATTGATTTAGGGCGGAGGCCATTGTTTACACCCTGACAACATGATGATGTGAAACTGTTATTATGGCCCCTCAGCATGTGGTGACTGTGGGGACAAATCCGAGACAAGTGGTGTGTCAGCACAAAAATCCCTGTTTCTGAGTCAGGAGCTCAGAGGGCTCGAGGGGAGAATGATCAGGGATCCGCCCTCTCATGCTCTGCCTGAAAGATATACTGTATAGAAATGTTACAGTGAGTTTACTGTGGCACTCATTTGGCGAAATATCAACACAACCAGCCCAGCCTTTCTGTAATAAACCAATAAAAAAATGTTGTAGTATAAACAGTGAGAAAGTCCAAGAAGGGTGGAGGCTGAAGTCGATGGATGGGTCAAACAAACACAGGGCTTTCACCCAGGAGACCGTTGCTTGTGTCCTGTGTGAAACCAGACGTCAGCCAGACAGTCATTTGAAAGTGTGAGGTTGTGTTATTTTTACGCAGGCTGATGAGAACAGGTTGAAATAACTCATCTGATCACTGCGTGCTTTTATCACATTCATTTTCTTTGCGTGAAAGAAAGAAAATGTCGTGACGGGTTCTAGTTTAGTTATTTCCTGGTTTATTTTGAAAGTTTTACTCTTCTCATGTGTCTGGGTGTTTTACTTCCTGTCTTTGTCTTGTTTTCTTGCCTTTGTGATAGTCCTAGTTTACCTGGCCCTGCTTGGCCTCCCGTGTGTTCGGCCCACGTGTTTTTTTCTTCTCTTTCAGTTGTCGGGTCATCTGCGTTTGCCGTCTGTGTTACGAAAGCTCACTTTTTGTTACTTCCGCCTGCCTGCTTGGAGTCATGCATCTGGGTCCCTTTTGCAAACCTTGACAGAAAAAGGCCACACACTTCATATCGATTGGTTGCTGACAGATGGAATGTCTGGTCAGGAGGCTCATATACCAGGATCCTGACAGTTATCAATAAATATTGTGGTGAGCAGTAACGGCAGGCCAGCGATGATCTCATTTCAGTGAGTGGTTCATATGAAAGCCGATCTCCAATTTGCTGTGAAATATGACAGCGCTGCAGAGACGGGGAGATAATTTACAGGGAACGCAGTGTGCTGGACTTTGGAGTTCGCAGTTTGGAAAGTTCCTGCGTATTCCACCACCTTACAAGGAGGATATAAAATAGTTTTAAGCAGCCCTGTAATGTTCTTGTGAGGGTAAACCCAATCAGTTGAATACTTGTTTAATGGTGTGAGTGGGACTTAAAGGCAAAAATAAGAACATTTAATACGTTTTCAGACTGTATTTGAGTGGTCGTTTTGCACCTTTGGCTACACGTCTCTTTTTCAGTGATCAGTCTGATTGGTCCCACACACACACACACACACACACTAGGCTAGCTGAAACCAGAGGATGGATGCACGGCGCATATACAAAGACACACCAAACTAAGTGAAAGGCAAGAGTAAACATGGTCTCCTGATGAACCATGACTCCTGTGGATTCTCCTGGTAAGGTATACTCTACCAACCAAACTTTTGACCTCTGGATCAAATCCATCACCTGCACACAGCCTTGATTAGCACATGGTGGGAGGTCACTATGGGTTTAGAAAGGGGTTGTCGGTAAAAAACTGTGTATATCCTGATATGTGGTCTGATGCAATTCGTCACGCTGACTAATAATAACTGGTTTGCAACTCTGGTGGTTTGGAAAATATAGTTCTTTAAGGAGGTAAAAGTATTAAAATTCCTGTTTTCTTCTCCAGTGGAATAACACTGGGTATACCCCAGCCCTGATGCTACGATGAAATGTTCGCTGTTAATGTTTCTGCAAACCACAGTTACTTTTACGTTTGTACGTGTCATTGACATTTGAACAATAAATACAAGGAAGATGGGGAAGTTTAGCGAGAAGGCTGCCAAGTCAGTGCCCGTAGTTCAAGCCTTTATTTCAACGTTTGTAAGTGTGAAACCACTGGATAACTTTAAGGAGACATCGGGGCAATTTTGAGCAAGGTTTGAGGCAGCCAAAGCAGGTATTTTAAGCCTAAACATGATCTTTTTCTAACCCTAACCAAGTGGCTTTCGTTCCTCAACTCAAACAGATCTTAAGCACAGCGCTGTTGCAACGTAATATGAAAATTTAACCAAAAGACAGGGCCGCCCCTACAAATTTTTCATAGGGGGGTCAATCTTGGGGTGGCCACCACCCCCACATTTATTGATTTACTGTAAAAAAAAATAAATAAAAAAATTGTTAATAAATAGTACTTAACATTAAGTATGAGGTGAAAGCATATTATATATATAGTACTCATTCCTGAGAAGCGTTTGCAAAGGGGATGGGGCACTGGTGATGGAAAAGAAGATAAATGCTTATCGACACATTTGATGATCTCTCATCAGTGAAGCGCAGCTAATAGCTTGCTTTTATTTCAGTGCAACAAACTATATACATATATATATCCAACCACTAAAACTTTCCACACCGCAGCGCACCAACACTGTCTCAAATACTTGGCCACACCCCAATGAGTGACTAATGCCAGAGCAGGTGCTGTACATCTGCTTTTAAAGGCAGAAGTACCTGCTTTGACGTGACTGATTGGAGTGCCACAATGATTTTCTACTGTATATCTTAAGTTCCTTTGGAGATGGTGCCTTTTTAAAAATGTGCACATGCCAAGGATATTAGCAGTTTATAAGCAGTTGCACATTTTTTCATGACCTTCTCACATTGCAGGTTTTGTCTTGAATTTAAATGTACCATCACATTGTCAAAAGCAAAATTCTTATACCAGAACCTGGAAAACTGATGGCCTTTTTTTTCTGAAGCCATGTCCGGTTTTTGTTCAGCTTTAGTGAGGTTTTGGGTCAATTCTAAACACATTAGTTGAGGTCTGGGTCAGCTTTTTTCATGCTCCTCATTCTGAGGTCTACTCCACCAAAGGTTGGACTTAACGATTTTGGTCAAAGTTGAGGGTTTGCTCAGGATTTCCCTTTCATTAATGTAAAAAACACCCTCGTTGAGTCACTGTCCATAACGTTTCATGCACACGGCGATGACATGATGACATTTATTTTTGTTTGAATAAGTGTGATCAGGCTCAGAATACATATATGATGCAATGCCCTTACTGGTTTAATGGGCCGACCAGTTCTGGACAGCAATAATAAAAATTTACGGTCTCTTTAACGGGAGCTGACTGCCGCTCTGAGAGCTCCACTGTTCCAGCAGCCGGGGGTTTGTGCTTTGGTGTGTGTGCGTTTTTTGAGAGCGGCCCTCTGTTGCAGAGTCGTACCTGTACCTGTCTTTCTCTCCTTCCTCCTGTCTTCCATCTGCCAGCCTGCTTTTCACTGCCCGTCTGTCCCTCGCTTCTCCCCTGTCGTACCTCTTTGGTCTCTGTCTCAGTCTGCCTGGGTCACCCCTCCCCTCCCTCCCTAAAGCGGCCTGTCTGCGCCGGGTCTCCGGACATGCATCATACCTATTAACTCTCACAGGAATGGGATAATTTATTCATGCCATACCGACAGCTATGAGATATGTCTGCTCCGAGCCGGGCCGGGCTGGACTGATCGCAC
Organism: Lagodon rhomboides; assembly: GCA_039737535.1. NCBI lineage: Eukaryota > Metazoa > Chordata > Actinopteri > Spariformes > Sparidae > Lagodon > Lagodon rhomboides. The sequence continues at coordinate 10,978,662 of CM077789.1, read as the reverse complement.
ACGAAAGCAAACAAAGCGCCTGCAGTTCTCCGCTTCGCAGTTCTTTTGCGATAGATTTTTAAAGGAAGAGAAAAGAAAAAAAAAACTAGAAAAAAAAATCTCCAAGATAGTCGGTAATGAAATTAGCTGAACAGCCCTCACTCTGATCTTCCGCCACATGTTTTTCAAAGGCGCACATTCGGGCCAACATGCCAAGTTACTTGGCCCTGAGATCTGATTCTGCTCCTCAAATGAGCTCAGGCTCTCTGGGAGTCTGAACAGTGTTTCTCTTGCCTAATTTAGCTCCGAATTCCTGGACAGTTAGGAATCCTTCAACTCATGTTTGTTCTGATCAAAGACAATTCAAGAAGTACATAATTAAAGTAGCAGCAAAGGAAATAAGGAACAGGACTATTCTTGTACCCCCTTTTCTCTTTTTTTTACACACTTGAACGTTCGCAGATCTAAACATGCTGTCACTCTCTAAATCACTCTGTACACAGTGTGCAGTGTCGCCTATACCTTGGTCTGCGTGCGTGTGTGTTTCACTTGCTGCATGCTGTCCACCCCATCCAAACAAAAAAAAAACAAGAACGATGGATAGAAAAGACAGGAAGAAAGGAGAGAAAAGACAGGCAGAGGGCTGGTCCTCCCTGCCCACGTATCACTTGCTGTTCCCACATTCCATTAAAATCTCCGGGGGGATGAGAGCAAAAGATGAGGCCGATAAGATTATTTTTCTCCTGTCCTTTTAATCTCAGTCCATATTCAAAGGACAGTGACGTTGTTATTAGTATTAGTGTTATTACAATTTTTTATCACGCCACTGGGCTTCTTGCAAGAATCGCTCATACAAACAGCTTTCTTTTGCACCGACCAATTTCACCGTTTTATATATAGATGTTTTCAGCCTCTATAATAACACCCGACAGTGTACAGTAACATAACCTGTCTTACTGTCTCTTGTCCATCTCCATTTCGTCCCCTTGACTTTGCTTTTGCAGGACGATTTAAGCGTCTAACTTCGCGTATAACCGTTCCCTCATTATTTCTGCTCCCGGTGCAGCTCTGCAGCACTTGGGGGGGATATCAATCTCTATTATTCAATAAGGAAATGTCATCCATGAAGAACTACCTGAGCACAAGTTTGAAAAGGAATCTGGAAACAATTTGAAGTGCACTCTCTCAAAGTTGTGTGCGGGCCGGTGTTCGGCCCGTTCCCCCCTGCGTGCCAGACTGAGCCACTGAGGGAGGTGTAAAGCAGAGACAATCTCCCTCTCTACAAGACCGAGCCTGTGAACAAGCCACATGGTGGTGATCTGCTGAAAACTGACTCCCGCACTCCCTCGGCCCCGGCCGCAAGGGGTGACATTCTCTCACACACAATTCAGAGGCTGGTCCTCTTTCAGGACTCGCACTCGGCCCTTTTACCCCCACCCTTTCATACGGTGCTGCTGGGAGAAGTACTCCAGGGATTAGCCCAGCCAGGTCTTTCAAAGGCCATTAGAGCAAATTACAGGTATCCTGTTACCAGTGCGCTGGGACAGGCCAGGTGAGGGGCGCAGAGGCCAGGCGGGAGAGCAGGGGTCAGCTTGGGACAAAAAGACAAGGCCACCCTGGGCCCCACTCTATCGGAGTGTCTCCCTGGCTCCACAAACTGGTAGGCCTGCATCTATGAATGGCTCATTTGATGGGACCTCAGAGACATTGTCTCACCACCGTAACTTTAGCCTTTTATTTCTTAGTGCCCCCCACCCACCCCCACTACTCACTCTCCCCTCCCTGGTTTTCTTGTCTTTCGATTGATGTGGGCATGACTGTGCCCAGATAAATGATCACACCAAACAACTGTAAAACACGAGCAGAATTCGATGAAATATAACAGGACTGTCCGTCGTATCGACCGTGATATCGAGAGCATGACTTCCGCTCAGTCGTGTCCTCGCTGCGCTGTCAGTATGCGTCGCACAAAAAAGTGCTGCCTCGGGCTACAGGTTTAATTTGAAATACATTAACCATTTCCACTTGAAAAACCTAAATTTAAATCGTAATGGCGACCACACAAGCATTAATGTGCGTTCTGTCAATGTATCAGTATGCTGCAGGCATCATGAGACTGATGCTGCCGATAACGTTGTGGAGATGGCCACAGGGAGTTCCGCATCCTGCTATTTTCTCTACACTGCTCACACACACACACACACACACACACACATACACATACACATACACACACATGCCTCTTGGCCACTTGTGCCGGCCACACTCACACAAACACACATACACATGCCTCACCCAATCCCAACCGGTGGATGACAATCTAGTGGAGGAGTTGCGGAAGTGTTTCATTAGCCAATTACCGCTGCTAGATAAAGCCAGCGTTCCCACAGTCCGCGAGGCCGGGGGTCAAATGTGACCAATTACCCTCCATCCCCTCACAGGACACATTAGTCTGTCTGATTTATCCCCAGACAGACTGACCCAATACTCCAGAATCACCGTCCACATCTGGATATGTCTGTGTGTATGTGTGTGTGTGTGTGTGCAGAGGCAGTTGTGCTCAGAAGTGATTCCAACTGGTGCTAAATGTTAGTACAAAGAGAAGAGTTTGGTGGAAAAACAATCACAAAGCTCGCAGAGAATATCAATTTGACAGGTCAAAGGTTGTAGTCGCAGAGGAATCTCTTCTACCACACACACACTCCCCATCAAACCAGTGATTAGTGTACCTGAACATCCTGTCAGCATGCACTCCGTCGTACTTATTCCACTGAACACTAACTGCCTTGGACATGCTAAGCTGTGATTGTACATAATGGAACATCAATCAGTTCATTAGGGACCTCCAGGATGCGGAATCAGAGGGCCAAGACCCTCCGCTGATCAAACCCCAAATTTACAAGCAAGAAAAAGTAACACTAGAGGACGACCTGAGGGAGTGGGCGAGTGGTGGGGGGATGGCTGGATGGATAGCAGAGGTGAGCAAGGTTAACGAAGCCCACGGTGTGCTCGTCTGTGGTACTGAGGGGCCGCAATCTTGCCGTCCAGGAGGCCTCTTCTTTAATCAAGGAGGGCAGACGGCCTCCAAATCATGCATCACATCCGTAACAAGCGAACAGCGGGCTTTCAAAGGCTTCACAGATAGTTACGAACAGATCTGCCCGCCGAGAGCTTTGTGACTCACGGCTTCTGCAGTTTCCTGAACTTTGGTACCCTGGGAGGAGCAGGCGGGATGGCGGGATCCACATTAGACTGAGGTCATTCCCCTGTGCCACTTAATTGCAGTAAGCTGGTGTGTCGCATCTGTGGCTGGTTTGGATGGCTGTCCAGACCAGACCCAGCCACCCTGAGTGGAAACACAATCAGGAGAAAACAAAGGCCCTGTTTACAGTTTCCTAACTTCTTCTGCCCTGGGCTGTCAGTACTTAACTCTTCAAGTAGTTGCTGAAGAACATCCCCGTCTGGTCCAAACCAGCATTCCCAGCATTTCTTTATCAGAGGAAAAATAAGTTGCCGAAGCTATTAGAGCCCCTTGCAGGTGACAAGCATGTGAGTGTGGGTAGCTGGCAATGTACTTCAAAGAAAAGAAAATATGGTGCGTTTACACATTTTTAGCTTCGACTGCGCAGGCTGGCTGACTGACTCATGCTGTGTTCATGTCACGTAAAGGTTACAGTAATTACGATTACCACTGTAAATAGCATTCACGACAGCGTCCAAGTCCAACACTGGGAAATTTGGGAATTTTTGGTAAATTCATTTTCTGGAAGCTGCGATATATCTATATTGGTGCTTAATAATTCAGAGGAGCCTAAAAACCAAACAAACATCGAACGCCTCACATTTCCTACAATCGTGTATGCCCCTATGGTAGATAAATCATGATCAAGCGCCCTTCTGAGGGATAACATGTGTTGAAGTGCCCTCTTTTCATTTTAAACATATCATGACTTTCTGCGTGTTGGTGCCCCCCTCATGCATGAGGTGTCTTTTTCATTTATTTTGCCCCTGCTCCTCAAACATCCTGAGTCTGCCACTGCTAGAGACTATAATTCAGCGTATCTTGCCCTCAGCTGCTTCGATGTTGACCATTCTTTTTAATTTATCTCATATGAGTCCCCCCAACCTTATGCTTAACTGCAACTTTAACTCTCAAATAACCAACTCAGTGATCATGAAACTGTCTTTAGCTGCGACTGGCTGATGTGCATAGTGAAACTTTTATTAATAACGGAGAAATTACTTTCTTTTCATTTTTTTTTGCATGTAGTTCTCTATTAAGCCACAGTCCAACAAACCAAGTTAGTTTGGAATATACTGCCAACTCTAAGTGCGTGCATGTGTGGCTCAGGTGTGCAGCGAGGTTCCAGTCAGTGAGCTCCTGGACACAAAATATTCTCTCTGGCCTGAGCCTGCCCCATATTTACATTATTAAAATGAGACGGGGGCATACGGGGAGGTGACAGAAGGCACAAGAGTGAAATCAGGGCCCTGTCAGAGCTGTCACTTGCTCCACTGGCCAAAGGGCCCTGACCCCAATCCTATCCACTGCAGGGGAGGAGAGGGGGAAATGGAGACAGCAGCGAGGTAGATGGTGATAGGTAGAGAGGGGCAGACAGATAGATAGAAGAAAAAGAAACAAGAGGATGATAGTGAAAGATATGTGTACATACAGTAGGTGAGGAGAAATGGGTACGGACGGAGAGGATTCATGTAAAAGCAGCATTATCTTTGCAAAGATGTGGTGAAAACACGGTGTTTTGCATGCACACTTGCATACTGTCTGAACAGTTATGAATGAATGCAGCTGTAAACAGCAGAAAATTGTTGACCACGATGCAAACTTGTCCCAAGTCATTCATAAAAATTTTGCCAACTCGCCAAGGTGAAATTTGTTAAGCAAAGAAGAAGCGACGGTCAGGACAGACGTTCTCAGGAGTGGTCCGGTGCACGGTGAGGACTTTACTGTCCAGCTCTAACTGTATCTCTACAGTGCTTCATGCCACCCGCTGTGGTCTAACGAGGAGCATGGCCTTCCAGACGGGGAAAAACACCCGTGTGCACACAAGCATGCACATGTAAGCGTGCGTTCAGACACACACACACACACACACACACGCCCATGTGTCTGAATTGAGTGCGAGGTAAGGTCTGGTTCATATTAGCCATTAGGGAAAGGAAACGCACATCTTTTTCAGTTTAGGGTCCACTTCATGCTCCTGCAATGGCACAAGTATAAACACAGGCGCATGCATCCCTAAATGTACGCACACATTCGGAGAGCCCTGACACGATACTCACATCCTGCTTGTGTTCGTTTAGAGAAATGGCCTCAGAGATAAAAGGCAGGTATGGGGTGGATGTGTGTTATGGAGTTCAGAGAAGACGCTGTACGATCTCAACCTGCTGGTATGCACAGACCTGCACCAGAGTCGCTGTTTTTAGCCGTCCGCATTTGCATTAATTATCCTACTTTCAGGAAATGCATTTGCAACACGGATATTCGGTCCAGACAGCGATTTCTCTGTTTCAGTCTTCAAAGCACGACAGCTTCGGCGCAGAGGTTGGTCATCTCATGGAACAAAATCTGACAGATGATTTGTTTGCTTTCATAAAACTGTCATCTAAGTCCAAGACAAATCAAAATATCACGTGTTAAATCATTTTTTTTCTGTTTGACTTTTAAAATTAAAGATTTGACCCTGTTCCCACCCAGTTGTCAGTTCGTATGGTCTCAAATTCTGTGTCGTGACCCACGTACACGGGGATCTGTACTCTGTGGACAACAGCTGAAACGCACTCCAGCCTCACATTGGGGTTTTGAGATTTAAATGAAAAAAAGAAAATGCTGTATGATGATGATTAACATTTTGAACAGTGAATGATTAACACTTAACTATATTCTGCTTTCTAATGTATGAAATGCAATCACAGCCATATTCACGCTCTTATATTGTCTGGTAATTCTTTTTTGCCCCGCTAGCAGCACAGCTTTAGGGGTGGCATCAGTTCACCTCTTTGTTCCAGAAATATTTCAAAAACTACCATTATGTATACTCATTAAAGTTTGATTTAAGAACTAAGAAATTCATGGTGTCCAGCAGATAAACCCTACTGACTGTGGTGATCCCCTCGCTTTTTGTCTTGATTCTGGTGTAATTTTTGTTTTTAGTGAAATGTCTTCACAAGTATTTGATAGATAAACGTGGAATTTAGATACTCGTGGTGCCCAGAGGATAAATCTACTGATTTTGCTGATTTTTTTGACTGACTAGAAGCTCAGAGTTCCCACTTATTCTGTGAAATATCTCAGCGACTACTAGATTGACTGGTGTGAAATTTTGGTACAGACATTCATGGTCCCCAGAGGATACATCTAACTGACTTTGATGATCACTTTACTTGTCTTTCGGTGAAATGTCTTGAAAGTGATTTGATAAATTATCATGACATTTTGTATAGATACTCATTATACCCTGAGGATAAATCTATTGACCTTACTGTGCCACAATAAGCTCAAAGTTTTGGAGATGGACTGGAGAAAAAATGACTTGCTCCCCAGAGGATAAATCTCCATGATTTAATAGTAATCCCATTACCTTTCCCTGAGCACCACCTGTTCACAATCAAAAGCTTAGTTTTCTTTATAATATTATTACTAGTATTATATGGCTGTAGACTCTTACTCTTGTTAAAAACTGCTCTTCACAACCTTTAAACACACAGAAAAACATGATGTAAAAATGCAGAAATATTATATCATCGCAGGCGTTCTGGTGCAAAATATCTAATGTGCTGCAGAGAGAGGTAATTTATCAAAAATGTGTCATTTACAGATATTAATCTCAGAGCAATGCAGCAGCATGTTTCCACAAAGGTGTCATGAGTAAACAGATTTCCAGTCTATTACACATATCCAGGAGCTGTTGTCTAGATTTTTTTATGACTTGATTGCCTGACAGCGAGTCAATATTTAGCCACACCGATTGATGGGCAGGTTCTGGTTGCTCCATTTGTGTGTGGGAGTTGTGAGAGAGATTAAAGTCCGTTCATAAAGTCCACGGAGTTCCAGCGTGCTTTCGTGGAAAATAAAAGGGTGGGGAGCCCCGGATTTACCTGAATGTCACCTAGGAGAAAGACCGATTTTACGGCCTCTTATTACTTCCTTTATGATCTGGACCGAATCCGACAGGGAGGGATATGTGTCTTTGGGGCAACAGGTGCATTACATTCCAGCTATTATTGCTTCCTAGTCCCGGGCTCCTTGTGATTTTAGGTTAAATCTGAACACCTTTAAACTCCCGTACCATTAGCCAGTCAGCCGTAGCTGTATTTAGGGATGCCAAGTTGTTTCTTTTTTCCTCTCTACAGCAAGGGGTTCTCTTTCAGCTTCTTTATTCCTGGGCCAGTGGTTAAACGCCTTCCAAGACATGATGTCTGGCTCGGTTCGAGCAGGGAGGTGAGAGGCTTTATTGGAAGGGTCAAAACAAAACCATTAATCTGTCTTGGTCTATCTAAGGCTGAGGCAAGACCTGTCTCCCCTGACTCAATGGGCTGATTACGTCAGTGCGTGTGTGTGTGTGTGTGTGTGTGTGTGTGTGTGTGTGTGTGTGTGTCTTGCAGGGTCTGAGATGTGAGTGGCAGCTGCTCCTTGGTGAGAATTTCCTTTGGCGAGCGATTTCAAACATGTGGTGCTGCATGAGTAAGACTAGCTGGCCGACTGTTCCCAACTGATCTAATTAATACTCATTTTACACCTTTCACAAAAAAAAAAAAAGCAAGCACACACAGTAAGAACACTGCTAATGTGTTCTCATTGAGGGAAAGGGCAAAATCTTCAGCCATGTTTTAAAAACCTTACTGCCTGGCTTACTGTAATTAACTGTGGCTCATTACAATGCTGTATAAAACACCTAAATCATGGAGGGAGCAGTTTTTGGATGGCCACAGATCATCAGGCTCACGGGAAAAAAAAAAGAGGCAAATGTAAAGGTTATTTTTCCTGGCCGAGAGAATATTGAAAGCGTCAAACTTCAATCTTGCTCTATTACACAAACCATTTTCTGGTGTATACACTATTCCGTCCGTCGAGTATTTAGAAGTTGATATGCCGAAACCTTGTATTCATTGTCAGAAGCGTTCAGGAACATCAGTGCAAACATCTTTTATCAACGGCTTTAAGATCCAAGTAGCCGGTTACTGGCACTGTGAAGTCTTCTCTTTTGTGTTCCCCTTCACACCCACAGGATGTTCAGAGCTGTGGGATGCTATAACTGAATTGGCTGCTGGAGCCAAAGTCAGACTCTATAAACCTGCTGATGAACCCAGTAAATCCCAGAGAGGAGCCGCCGCCAGACTGCTAAAGGTTGTTAGCTACTAATTGCTACATTTCTCGGGCCCATTCATGATATCAAACCCTGGTGGCAGAAACCAGGGATGCTCGGCTAATTAGGGTGACACTGACACTCTTGTCCTGCGACGTTCCCAGGACGGTGATAGTGGGTGTCTGCGTCTGCTTTTGAGGGAGAGAACTAACGCGCATCCGTGTGCCAGAGATGTTTTATTTACCCTTTCGGCCTCTTAACATCAGGAACAGCTGGCAACGGGTCGTTTTTTTTTTATTTGTCTCCCACAGGCTGAGGCCATGCACTGTCCTTATTGGGGGCGGTGGGGGGATAATAAATGCATGATTCGTGGGATTTTACCCTGCTGTTGGCATCCAAAATGTCCACGAATCCCTTCTCAGTTGAGACGACCCAGAGGAAACCTTACATAATGCCTAATGAGCAACGGGAAACGCTCCAGCACTCCTCTAGCCTTTAATTTCCACCTCAATACTGAGCAGAGCACGCCCCAGCCCTTCTCCTAGCCTCATTAACATGAGCATTCTCCCGATTCAAAACACCAAAGACTTCCTTCGGCCAGGTGCTTCCCTCTTAGCCCCTCCAACCACGGCGCTGTTGATCCAGTCACACGTCCCCACATGAGCCCTACCAGAGTTAGTGGTGAGTCATGGTGAGGATGGCCAGGACAGAATGAACTTCCTAACACCTTTAAAATGGCAGACAGCAGAGTACAGACATTTTGTAACGTCTGTTGCTTTGGCATGTGTACGCCATTGTCCCTGCACTGCAGTCTAGATAACACTTGAGCTGATGCTGGAGAACAGTGGTGTTTTTTGAGTAGGAATTTGTTTTAATAAAATCTTTGTGGAAACATTTAGCTCCTCTGTAGCACTTTTTACGCATGTATTTTTGGGGCTCTGGTTAAAATAATGTCCTCTGAAGTGTATTCTGGTTTAATACGTCAGAATGGTGAGTACTAAACAAGAGCTCGAGAGTAGTTTACTGTATGACTAACTGTTCATGAGTGGCACTTAAATATACTTCCTGTGTATTTCCTGAGATTTACCCATCCTTCAATTTAAACGGGTTGCACCGAACAAAAACAAGAAACAACTGAACATGGTGGACAACACAGCTGACCTGACACTTCGACAAAATGCTTTTAAATTTTTACATTTCACTAAAAAAAACACAATATATCTCAATTTACAGAACGTCAGGTGACAAGCTAACTGACCACATAACGCCAGTGAGTGAGGTAAGCGTGATCTGATGAGAATGTTATACCTCCGAAACATGAACAACAGGTTTTTTGGAGCTTTTTCACTGAAAGTGGCTAAATCATGCGCAGTGTGAAATCACTAGATATCTTTGAGGAAACTCTGTGACAATTGTATTTTGACGGGAAGTTGGAACATCATTTCCTAACCCTAACCAAGTGGTTTTTATGCCTAAACCGAAACCAGACCATAAATGCAGCGATGTCACAAGATTAAAATGGAAAATTAAACCTAATGAAACATAAAGTTGCAACATTAAGAAATGTAAGGTTTCAGCATATCCATAGCCTGCAGAAATGTACATTGTCCAACATTTATCCTGGCAGTGGGGCTGTGCTGAGTTTAATATTTTCATCACGGCCGATGTTGCCTAACTGGTCAAATCTTTCAGCTAGATTTAGTCATCCGTCTGCAGCACACGTCCTGTCTTTTCCCATTTTCAAATTCAAGTCAGTCTCTCCTTGGCGAGTGACACTTTCCCCTGTCTAAAACAAGTTTGAATAATTTCAACAACATATTTCAGCAGGGTGGAAGATTTTCTTCCCATGGGTCCCATCCAAGTCAAACACACTCATGAACTAGGAAAACTCTCACATCAAACAGCAAGATGTTGCACACCAAGGGAAATTTGGTAAACACAACACGCCCTGGCTGTGAGAGCCGCACGGCTGCAGAGGCAGCGCGGCCGCGGTGACTTCTGCGATTACTGCGCCGCGGCGAGGTGGCCTTATTTCCTAAGGGTGAACGGGCTGTCACTACCTGGAGGCTGCACAAACGTTTGATGCCTTCAGCCACACACACCCAAAATGTAACAGTCCATCCTTTAAAAAATGGGATGAAAAAATTAAAACATAACATTAAAGTGCATGCAGTGCGACGTGCCAAGAAAAACACCTCTAAGAATTTCGAAGACAAAACGGAAAGAGGGGAAAAATGAGAAAACTCATAATTAAAGCTGTAAAACTTCAATTAGCCCATATATATTGATTGAGTTTGACTTGAGTGACCGTACACACAGAGCAGTCTCTTTTCCTGTACTCTACTCTCTACTTAGCTTTATGATTTGCTGCCACAATTGATCATGAAATGGTTGCTGGGTGTGCCCGCACAGCTGTTGTGCTGTCTAATTAGCAGGCTGTGACCGATGACCTAGGACAGGATATGATGCGTACCTGCCTCTGGAGCTTTTGTAAACACTTGGGTGTGTTTTTCCCCTCGATCCTTCGCTGCTTTGCCATAGGTCAAAAGAAAAACATGTCGAGGCCCTCCCATTCAGCCCCTCAAAGTACTGTACTTTGTCCCTTCTTGTGGCCGTTTCAGCAAGTTATTTTTAGTGAGCTCGATGATCAAGTGGTCGGTGGATCTATATTTAGAGCTTTCACGAGCTGTAGCCGAGTCACTTATCTTGTCCGATTGCTATCTCTCTCGTTTAACTAACAAATGCGGTAAAGAGTCTGTAAGCGTAAAAGCATGCTCCATTCTGATAACGAAGCAGATACCTGAAACTTTAGTGCTTGTGTGTGTTTGAGTGTGTGTTTGTGTCTATTTCCGCATGTGTGCTCACAGGACAGGACATTTTTTTCTCAGGACACTTTGGAGATGGAACTGATACACACTCGGCCTGTCCTGCCTGTCGCTGGGTGAAAGTTTTGAATTTCATCACTCGCAGTCCTTCCATCAATAACATCTGGCGAGGCAGTGACTTCTCTGCGGTGTTTTTGCTTTTCATACGACCAGTTAATTCCTCGCAAACTGAAACTTGGGGGGGGGATAAACAACAGTGCATTCATTTATCACGGGTGTTTTGTCATATTTTCTTCTCTATCTCCCTTCAGCCTTGTCCAGTCCTTCTCCCTCTTCCCTCAGCTGTTCCATGGCCCTGCTCCACTGGGATTGATACAATATTTTCCAACCTCAATTAGCGGAGAGCCTGTTGACTAATTCCAACTGTTTTTGCACCTGAGAGGGAGCTGGGAGCCCGGGCTGGAAAAACTGAGTGGGGTGGAGGTGAGGGACGGGGGCCTGGGTGTAGCAGGCAGAGCTGTCGGGGCAATGTAGCTGTGTCGACAAGAGTGTAAGGGCAACACAGAGGACAGAGGAGGGGTCGGCCAGACTGCTGGGCAAAAGTTGCGGGCAGGCTCAGGACAGCCCTGAGCTCAGCTAGTGTGGGGTAAGTCGGGCAGGGAAGCTTTACGTCTTGCAGAAAATAATGGAATAACAGACATAATATAAAAATCTGAGCACATATTTTATAAGGTTCGACAACTGACAGATGGGAAAAGATGTTTCGAAATGTGCCTTCCTTTGTCACTGCCCTTGTCATTAAATATGTACGACTTCCTGCTTGTCCTGCCACCCCAATCTATAGCATGGCTACCGCGGCGGCATGAAGATAATGTGTGAGTCAGAAGGCTTCAAGTCCGATTAAAAAGCCTCCTCGTGTGACGGCAGCAACGGTAGCCCACACAAAAAAACAGAGCGAGACCTCAAACCAGCCTCAAACCAGATCTGCCCCATTGTGAGGCGCAACCACAGACTGACCACAAGGTGACCACCGGCTTGGCGCCGTGCTCGGTTCGGGGTGCAGGTACACACCCTCCCCCTCGCTCTGTGTGAGCGCAGAAAGAATCGTTCTTTCCACCGAAGGAAATGAGAGGATGATGGCTCAAGTGTATGAGGACATCGCTGTTGAGGGGGACTGCACTTTTTCATAGAGAGCTACTGCAACCGCTGAAGCATTAATGACATGGCTGTGGCAAGAAACGAGCGTGGATTTCACAATCCACAGGCACAGGCTCTCTGAACACTAATTCAAACTCCTCCGTGTTGCCAAATTGCTACCAGTCTTCCAGCACGAATTCCGAAGTGTCAAATGCGAGCAAAGTTCGGGAGTAATATTTTATTGTGGTAGCTGACATATATTACCCCTATTATGAGAGAATAATGTCCCAACTTTGGGTCAAAATTTAACACAGTAATAATTCATTTCTGCCAGTGTGGGTGGTTTTAAAAGATTCTGCCAGGTGACTAATCCCGACAGGTTAACAAATGTCATCCAGTCTGCAGCTTGGAGCTCGGAGAAACAGTGGCAACAGACAGACTGGCCTGTTAGCTGGATGCAGCAGCTGCTCCTGCCCCCAGTAGCTGTGTGGAAAAACTCTGACTCACCCACTTGTGTAAAAAGGCATTAACGACCAAAAACATAAATATTACCGTCGAAGGCAAAAAAAAAACGTCTCTAAGGACTATCCAGTCAGCCAGTGACTAATGGAGAAGGAGGTCAGATCATGACCAGAGTCGGCTCATCTGACCTGGTCAAGCATCTGAAAGACACCCATTGATAGATACACTGAGGCGGCACGGCTGCTCTGTGAGCCACCTCTTCTCAGGTGTCCCTGAACCACTTTCCAAGAACAAGAATCTGGATCTATCTGGAACACATGCTCAATACAGCAATCGCTTTGGGAAGCGTTGTCCGGTCCGAGCAGGTGCTAAGAGGCAGAAGGAGAGCTTACAATCCTAGAAGACTCTACAGAGAGATTTACAGCTGTGAGCACGATGGCCAAAATATGATTAACAGCAAATGGGTCCATAAAAAAAGTTCTAATACCAGTGCAGGTTGCATGAGGCCAGCAAACAGCTTTAAATCTGACTGTAACTGCGGTCTTATTACCGAAGACTAATCAAACTGCTTGTGTTTGTTGGAGGAATGTGTTTCTGTGTACACCTGCTACTTATAAGTGATGCGCTCTCATCACAGTTTTGACAAGTTAATCCCCGCAACCGAAGCTTTAAGCCCAGTTTGCATCACCAACTGATGCTCAACGTCTCTCCTCAAGTCAGCTTTCTTGTGCCGGCCGTCCCATGAGGTGCCTAATTCCACACTAGGGCATTCCCTTCTTACCTAGCAACGCGTCTCTCAAGCCATAAACACAACATAAATAGCTCAGCAGTGAATGAATCATAGGATATCCCTATGAACCGCTATAAAAAATGAACAGATAAGAAAGTCCAGCCAACACACATTTGTATCTAGGTGCACTGTGGCCGTGCCAGCTACTTACTGTCTGCGTAGTTTTTCCGCCGAGTCCCGTCCACCTTGCCTGTTTTGTCAATGCAGAGGAAAAACTTGTTGGCAGAGTAAAGTCGCCGCAGTCGGACGTCGCCCTCTAGGTGATTGTAACTGCGAGTGTGCCGTTCCAACGTCCATGAGCAGTTGATGCCACTCGCCAGCACCTGAAGGGGTTCATGCCCTACCCCAGGAGGACAGGCCCCTGTGGCAGTGCCAGCGGTGACCAGGAGCAGGGTGAAGCATGCCAGGCAAAGGGAGGCTGCACTGGGCAGGGGGAGAGGTCGCCCAGCGGAGGCTGCGACAGTGGACGTGCCAAGGGCAGGTTCAGGACAGAGATGAGCTACGGACGGCGTCCATCTGCACATGGTGGGTCAGACTCCCAAGGTGCACCTTGTGCAAGCTGTAGGCATGCTGATGATTGGAGGATGTCCCAGTGGAGGGATGACAAGAGGGTGGGGGTCCTGAAGTGAGAAGGGAGGGAAATGGCGCTCACAGCAGATCCTCTGGATGTGACAGGCGGCCAATCTCCACTTTTGGGCTGACAGCAGGCCTTCCTACTGCGACAAGCTCGTCAAAGTTTCTCCAGTTGTCATCTTCGGTCTTGTTCCCAATTTCGTTCGCCCGATCCTAGTCTTGTGAATCCACCTTTAAAAGTTCATCTTTAGTGCCGCTCCTTGTTCCTCTGTTTGTCCTCCTCCTTGGACTGAGGTCTTCTGTCCCCGTGCCACAGATAAAGTCCTGGGATGGATGAGGATGCGCATGTGTGTGTGTGTGTGTGTGTGTGTGTGTGAGTGTCAGCCTGTGTGTCTGTGCGTGTATGGATATGTGTGTGTGTTTGTGTGTGTGTGTGTGTGTGTCTGTGTGCACCTTGTGATGCTCTACCCTTTCCAGCTGAATAGGAACAAGGTGCCTGTCTGAGCTGCTGACCCGTGGCTGAGAGAGAGTTGAATGAGGGTTGGTTACTGACTCTGTGCAAGTGTGTGTGTGTGAGTGTGTGTGTGTGTGTGTGTGTGTGTAAGTGTGTGATACTGAGAGAGGAAAAGAGAAAGAGAGAGGGAGTGAGCAAGTGAGCGAGTGAGGGAGGGAGAGAGCCGGTGTGTGTTTGCGACAGAGAGAGAGAGAGAGAGAGAGAGAGAGAGAGACTGAGTGTGTCTGTATGTGTCAGAGTGAGCGGCAGTCAGCGAGTGTGTGTCAGCTCGCACGGGGCAGTGAAGCAGTAAGTGAACGGCCTCACGCTCTGCTGTGCGCAGTCAGTCAGTCAGTCAGTCAGTCAGTCAGTCCTCTCTTCTGTGGAGGCACCGGCTGAGTTGTCCTGCATTTTATCCTGGGCAGGGCCAGCAGCATCTAGGGGGTTGAAAGGAGAAGGGTGGGGGTGGTGGTGGGGTGGGTGGGGCCACCGCACTCATTCATAACCATTTCAAACAAATGAGGAAGCCCGCATCAAGCACCGTCCCCCTTTTTTTCTGTTCTCTCGCGGAAGTTTATTCTGTGAGAAGCGAGTCGTTTGCCTCTTTCACCTGAGGATTTTATTATCGTCTTCCTTCATTTTTCGGTCACAGACACCTGGAAAGACTTACATCCCCTTTCCTATCCCATGACCTCTGCTGTCTCCCCCCCCCTCCCGATGTGGACGGCGAAGCATTTTGTAACACGGTCAAATCAGCTCCATTACTGTCCAGTGAACCAGCTAGGAGACCGTTTTTTGACACCTTCACCCTCTTTTCTTCTCCCTGGCCACATGGGGCAAATTAAGGGAGCCTTTCCGATTTCTTTCTTTCTTTCTTTTTTTTTTTTTACGGCTGCTGGTTTGAATCATCAAGCAGTCGCAAACACAGAGCAGGTTGCGGGAGTGTCGGCAGAGTTAGTCCAGATGAAGTCTGAGGGACTTTCTGATCACCTGTGTTAATATTTCAATGAAACACCCCCTCTGATCTTTGCTGTTTAATTTGGGAGGGCAGGACGGAAATGAAGAACACCTTTTTTTGTGACTTCCCACACTCTTGTCTGTTTTTTACAACCCGTGTAATGAACCTGATTAGGGCAAGGCATGAACACTCAGCCATCCCATTCCAGCTAACAGCACTGGTTCTTTATATTGAGCATTAGCTAATATTTCTATTTCAACAATATGAAGAAGAAGAACAAAAAAGCTTTTTATACCAGTATACCAATATGCTTATTTGCTTTCTTGCCCCCAGTTCAATGAAAAGATTGATACCACTATCATACTATTGTAAAGTTATACAGGAGCTGCAGCCAGTAGAGACTTAGTCTACTTTAGGATTAAAGGGGCTCTATGTAACATAGAGAGAGACGGTAGCTAACGTAAGTTTAGAAATGGAGTCCACAAACAAGCGACAACTAACACAGAGCCCCTTTAAGACATGATACATAGCGCAAAATCTCACCTGGCTCTGTACAAAGGTGATAAAAGACCAGCAGAAACTACAAGAACCACAGAAATGTACCAGTCCTGGCCAAGACATACTCTGCAGAGCCAGGGGCCAATTTTAGAAATTCTGAGACTGAAGTTGAAATTTGAAGGAAAAAATAGGTGTTTTCCAAACACGGGAAAAGCCATGCAAACTGAGGCCAAGTCATTCCGGTCTCAATGACAAGAAGAGCAGTTATTCTTTTCTGACCAAAAATAGTTCATGTCATCTTAAAAATACATCAGCAACAAACCTATCTGTCCTTTTTCCAAATCTGTTTATTGTTACCACAGAAATAAGGTGGATGCAGACCTGGCTAAAGTTGGGTAGCATTTTACTGACATTAGCTAACCTAAGACGTGAAATTGATCGAGGTCCATCCTACCAAGCTTTGTCAACTGTTTTTGGAGCACATAGCAAATATGGGCAGGACTTGAAATGAGTCAAAATATTCCCACCCTCCGTGGCTTAATCTTTTCCTTTTTTTTTTTTTTTTAACCCAAAACCTCCCTAAAACACCTTCATATTGTACAGATCAAAAAAAGTAAAATAATGAGCTTTAGATGTGCTGGTAGGCAGATTTTGTTACCTTTGCTCAGAGCTGGGTTCGCTGGTTCGCCTTGTTTCCAGTCTTTGTGCTAAGCTAAGCTAACTACTTGCTGCCTCAAGCTACATAAACACCGAACAGAGTGCTTTTAATCTTTTGGTCACAATTCAGTACAGGCGCTGTTAAGGACAGCCGTGGACCTGCTTCAATTACGAGTACCACCCCGAGGCCACGCTTGTCCGACGCTGGACGTGTGATTGAGGAATATGTGCTCGGAGAGGGTGACAGTCACTTCACACTCTGTAGCTTGTTAACTGCCCCCAGAGACTCGCTGTCCCCCTAGCCCCTATTTAAACCTAACCATCATAAAAAAAGCCCCTGTGAGAAAGAGACCAGTCACCTCTTTCACTCCCTGCTCCAGCCCCCAACTCCCCCAAGCCATTCCTGTCTACCTGCCGCCATGTTCTGGTCCTTGGTGCCCACCAGGCTCCTCATCAAAGCTTCTTTCAGCACAGATATATGTGGGCCCTTCGTAAAAAACACAAAATCACAGTCTTTCACCCTCAATTAAACCACGCTGTTGTCTGTTAACTCCCACTGGCTTCATCCACTTTCCGGTTCTTAACTCATCTTTTTCTCTCCTCATGGCTCTGTCCTTGAAAGTCAAATATGTTCTGCAGAGGTTACTTTTTATTCGCCACCTGGATGAGCTTTCTAACATTTCTGGAACTGGTGGAAGGCAGAGCGAGAAAACAAAGACGAGCAAATGTGTTTTTTGTTAGCGTGAAGTTGTTTCTCTTCAGAAAAAAACGTGTCTATAGTTTTCAGGACATCTGAGTGTTTGCAGGCTTGTCTCAGTAAGTGATTTAGAACTTCTCTCTCTATTGGCACTAAAATAGAAAACAATGTTTCCTTTAAAAAGTGATAATGTCATTTGGATTATGGGAATTCAAACACAAAAATTAAAATTCCATCCATCCATCATCTTTATCCACTTATCTCATTCAGGGTCGTAGGGAGCTGGAGCCAATCCCAGCTGACACTACACGAGTAGCGGGGTACGCCACGGAAAAGGTCACCAGTTTACACAGGGCTGAGTCTCCATTCCAGATTGTCAAACTATGGAGCTTAATGGCTCAGGCCTGATGCCAAACCCACAGCATCAGTTATTGACAGCCTGGGAATTAAACTCTATCCGACAACCAGCCAGCTTTCTCCAGAATCACTTTAAAAGTTGCATAGTGTTACTTTAGGCTCACGTTAAACATACACACATACACATCACAGTGTGCTGTCTCCATCCCGTTGCTGATTGAGGCAGATTCAGATGATGCTTCCAGCTAATAGTCCCAACAGACTCCATACTGTACGTCAATTCTAAATTCTCCAACGTCACAGAAGTCACAGAAGTTACTTAAAAAAGTGTTTTTTTTACACTGAAATAATCTAAATCATGTCAGTATGCTCACTTTCGTTGGTTTTGTGGGACAAAATTCTAGAAAGAGAGAATGTGTGCACACTCAAAGTACATTACACACCATGAGTATAAGATGCATTATAAGTTTAGAAATGTTGTTATTTCATCATGACTGCAGTTTAAAGCAGTAACGTCATGGTAGACCTTCTTTACAGAACAACACAGAGCCTTGCGTTATGACAGAACACGATGGATGAAATTCAAATGGCATACTTATCTGTTGACTACTCTACAGTATGTGGGGGAAACAACCACCAGGAAGTTCCAGTTGTCCTTCCTTTGCTAAAATTCCCCCGTAATTAAAATCGTACAATCATTCTATGTGCTGTATAACCTCTCGAAAATCAGAGAGCCCCCTGAGGTCAACAGCAAAGCTCGGGCCTCATGTGAGTGTCAGATGTGGCAGCAGATTGCTTTGTGGTGTCTTGTGAAGCAAATGTTTGGGCTCTGAGCTCAGTGCCCGAGCAGACACAAGAGTGATGTATTTCTTTGTTAAATGTCTTAATGTGCAATCTTTGACTGTATTACATTGTGCATCTATGTCGTTTGAGTATGACAGGAATCTACCCGATTTCAGGGTGGTAACACAGGATTTCAGTTTAAGTTTAGGCTAGCTGTGTTTACTACTGTCGAGCTCATTTACTATTTATATTCAAATCAAATTAGCTCAGAAGCAGACACAAGGAACCTCTTGGAAGACTAATGCTTGCAGCTCTAGCTGTTGCGCTTTCTTGTGTTGATGCGGAGTGGATCGAGGGGATTTCTTACTGCAAAACTGACAGGAAGTTAGCTAAAACAGCGCCCAAGCTTACAACAGCTTTAAAGTTGTGTATAATCGAGTGCGTGGCTGTTTTGAGTGACAGCTAGCCGCTAACTGTCTAGCTGTTAGCACCCAGGCTTCATTTGTACTGCTTCATTTGCCGATTTTCGTGTTAGCCAGGAGTGTTAGTGGAGTCAGGATATGCCAAGATGGCAATGGTCGCAACAACCGCATAAACTTATGGTTTTATTTTATACAGTCTGTTTTCTGAGCCAGCGATATCAGACTGCCATTCTTAGAGCCATGCCTGCTGCCGTTTAGGATGTTAGGCTTACCACGACATGTCTGATGCATGTCCACCAAAGATGTATTTTGGTATTGAGCTGAGCTAAGTCGAGCCGTGCCGTGTGGGTGTGCCCTGAGCTGAGAACACCACTCTTTGAGCCAGGCACCCAAGGAGGATGTTCTCAAGTGGAGGAACCTAATCTTTCCCAGCAGGAATCCAAGCGGCTCTGTAAGTGTATGAATAGAGATAATATCTCTATAATGAGGCCTGTTTTGTACCATCAAAGTCTTCAAAAGGGTCTGAAACCCGACCTCCCTCCTAGCACTGACAATCCCTCAGTAATAGCTCCCTATTATTAATTGTTTTGCCGGCCTGCTAAGCCCTTGTCTCCCTCTTTCTCCCTCTTGCTCTTGTAGTTGTGTTTTAGCAGCTCACCCATGACCTGCTGCTTTTAAGTGCACTGACATTCTGCCAGTTTGCAACTCAGTGGTAGGAAGGTGTTTGCTTTCCTTTTTTTTTTCACATGAAAGTGTTTCCAGATACACAGCAATCTACTTTCTCTTTTATTGTGGAAGCTAGGCTGCGGAGAGTTGCATCATTCACATAGGGAAATTATCTCACACATATTATTCACGGGCAGTAAATTCTCATAATTTCAGCGATTAGGCAATTGTGCAAGCATGTCCAACACCGCCTGTGTTGCTGGGTCGGACCCAACGCAGGTGTGCCTCGTATCTTCGAGCTGTCTGCCGTGGTTGGCTGAAAAACATCCGGACGTGGTTAAAGGAACTGACCCGACCACCCCAACTAAACCCTGCTGAGGAACACAGCCCTTTGCATATCCTGCTTCGTGACCATTGTCTATTGTCAGCGGCATTATGATAAGTGGGTCGTCTATCTGATGCTGTGAAGAGTTCTGAGAGATCCAGCCTCCCGGTTCTTCACAGGACAGCAAGCGGAGATCCAACCGACTGATAGAGTTGGATGAAAAAAATGTGGCTTGTCAGGAGTGATTAAACATCTGATGTGTATCAGAAGCACACAACAGAGGACACGTCCAGAGGAGGATCGGGCTGGTGAGGCTAGGAGAAGCACTTTAAAAATCTCTGCTGACTCGGCGTTTCTTCACTCTCCTAATTGATGCAGTAGCTCTGTGTGAATGTTGAGGTTGACCTAACATTATTAAAGTCTGAAGTATACATCATTCTTTCAAATGATTCTTTTGAGACACACTTTTAAATAGCAGCGTGACACATCTTAAGACATTGTATCTGACTCACTAATTCAATCCATCTTAAAATGCTCGTGTGGGGAAAACCAATAAGAGCCGACTGACTCACAGCAGTCCAGTAAAGGCCTGTGCATAAGCCTGAAGGATCATTTTGATGTCTTGTCTCTCTGTAATGGACAGTAATGGATATAAAGTGTGTGATGTGATGACTAATATTTCATAATAAATGATGGCACCATTCCTCTGGAAGTCTGGAGCTGACTATAAAAAAGTTCTAATGTGCCGCATGTCTAAGCTAAACAAATGTTTGATAAAGTTTTCTAAATAGGACTCCTCAGATGTCACATATGTGGAGCCTCGCCGTGAAGTTCTTTAAGAAACACTTTTTCTACACGGTGACAGGTCACTAATTCCATGTAAGTGGCGCAGACACACACACACAAGAGACTCACACGCATGCACAAACACATGCCAAAGGCATTTACCAACACAAGCATCTCACAGAGAAGTATCTCCATCAAAAACAGCCCTCTCTCCATCTGTTAAACAAATAGGGAGCCCCTACAAAGGTGTGCAAAAGAATCCACATGATCAAAGTGTATGAGAATGGCAGCCTTGTCCTGGCCTGGCCATTATCAGGCCCCATGAATGCCTGTCTTCTCCTCTTTTGTCGGTCGAGGCATTGACAGTCACTCACCCGGCAATGACTGTCACACCAGCGCAAAGAGCCAGCCGCCGACAGGGGCCAACCACATCAAACGAGGCTGTCAAGGGGCCCTGCTCGTGAACCGTGGCAACAAACACCTCCTGATCCTCACCTACAGCTCAGCAGCAGACACCCACCGCTGTGCTCTCAGCCACTGCCTCCACTGAGAAAAGATGTACTGCCTGGACCTCATTTCCCTCTCCGCAGCCCCCCTTCTCTCTTTCTCTCCTTCCCTCTGTCAAGTAGTGCTTGTGTTAACCTCCAGCCTGCCGAGACACAAAGGGCTGCTAAAGTGTTTAAGAATGCTTTATGGATGCATGACAAGGGGAGGCTGACACTGCTGGGGGTCAGAAAGTATACAGGATGTGAATGAGATACATTCAGTTTTTACTTTCAATTTGGAGCTGAGTCACACTTGATTTAGCCTGTATGAGGTTTGAACTTCCAAAGTTGACTGGAAAGAAGAGGACAATAATTTTCAATGGGCTGTGACAAGTGCTTTGGTCAAGTCAGCGTGAGTGCAGGTTGCATGTGTGCACTACCAGCTTCAGATTACATTAATGGCAGTAAACCTCATATGCAGTGTTGTTCCTCAGTTGATGAAAAGTTTATGTTACGTAGCACAATAACTGTTCAAAAGTAGGTCCTGTGCAAGTCCTGAGAGAATATTCAGGTAGGATTTTATGTTTTCAAGCTGCAGTTTCTGTGTTTACAAAGTAGCTTGAAACATTGTGAATTTCATTTGACATTAATTGTAATATTTCTTGTGAAGGACTTATGCGGCTTTTCCAGCTGCATATTCATGATTTATGACTGTACAAGAAACCCAGGGGCAGGAAGTCAACGTGAGTGCTGGACTATCAAGTTTCCACTTATTTTCTTGTCTCGTATAACCGGTACACAAGAGTATGATCATAACCCTTTTGGACTAAGCTATATACCAAACCAATGATTTTGAAGTAACATGACAAATATATTTGACATCTGAGGGATGTAAAATAACATAAGTGTGACTTTAAATGTCAAAATATGATCCAAAACATGTTGCTTGTGTAAATGCAGGACACTCGTTTTCACCTTGGTCTCCTGTTTGACCTCTCCTCCTGCTTCGATCGACTGTGATGAGACTGCCACCTGTAGGCCAAACATAATTCACTATTTATTTCAAACTACTGTGAGGTATGTGAACATTTTAGCCACTTAACAGATAGTCAGGGGAATTTTATAAATGATAAAAATGTATTTAAAAGACATCCTCAATGTGACTGTCGATTGTATACGAAACAAACATAATTGTAACAGATGGAAACTTTGTATAACCTGAGCCTTACTTCTGACTGGCTTGTTTAATTTTAAAATGTAATTAAATAATTGTCAGTCCAAGTTGTAACGGTTCAACCACCATACAAAATCATGCACCATGTCAAACAGTTAAACAGTTTTATTGTCAAGCTTAATTACTTGAAATTCGTGAACTACAGTAAAAATAAATATTATTTTTGTTTTTTTTTACCCGACAGAAGCACAACATCTAATGTTTTATCTTAGCTGCATTTTTTTTAAACTAAACTAGTGTTCCTTTTTTTTATTCCTTTTATGCCTCTATACTGGTTTTATTTACCTCGTGTTTTTCTAAAAATTATTGTTTTTGGGGGTTAAGCACTTTGAGCTGTTTTTTTTTTTCCAATTAAAAATGCTATACAATAAAGGTTATTATTAACATTATTGTCATTATCATAGTTAGTATTAATATTTTTATACACTGCATGTTTTAGTGTAGGCCTTACTTTACTATACTTACTTTTGGCTTTGCAAGCTCATCAGCGGACCCTGATATATAGGTTATACTGTATAATGACATATCTCAATAATTATTAGCCACATCGAAAGCTTATCCCAGCTGAACTGCGCAAATATATATGACTGTCACATGGAAAACGCTTAATATCAAAAAGCAAAAATATTAGCACATTAACACAGCACACGAGCCACGCTCGATTTATCTGCGATCCTCTGGCCACGCCTTGACCTACGACGACCGCTCCTCGCGACTAGCTTGGTCTCATTTAAGATGGCGGCCTGCTGCTGAGAAGTAACGCGGTTACTACATGTCAACATGTCACTTCTCAGAGTTTGTGCCTTTGCCAAATGTCTGAGCCGTCGCAGTTTACTGGAGAAGTGTGCTGTTCGCGTGTCTTTTGCGGACAGCGGGCAGCTGTGCGTGTCGAGAGGGACCGGCGCAGTCAGACGAATATCAGGTGAGTCGAAGGAGTCTGTCTCACATTGGTATCACAACCTGTACAGTGACTGTATGGTGGACAAATTAGTCCAGCTTCGTCCAGGACATTTGTGTGTCATGCCAAAGTGCTCACATGTGAAGTTAACACCGATTCAATGTCGGACAAGGGGTTAGCATGTTAGCTCGGTGATGTTTTGTAAGTGGTCATATAACTGTCACTTGTGTTGCTATGGGGACTCAATGTGAAAACCGTCTGGGCTCCAAAGAAGTTTCTACTCTAGTTTACCTTACTTCACAATAGCAGGGCTGTTTTAGCCTTTACACTGTGTGGTGGCTGAAGCTCAGGTAATGGAGCGGGTGTTAAAACTTCTACCCCTCACCATTAAATCCTGTTCAGGTTACAGAATCTGATGGAACAAGTGTCAGCCAAGAGGTTGGTGGTTTGATCTCCAGCTCCCTCTCGTCCTTCACCGAGACTCTGAAACCTGCGTGTGTAATAAGTAAATGAGCATAACGTTACAAGTAATCGCTTAGAAAGAGGAGGGGTATTTATGCTGGATGCAAGTCTACGGTAGGAGTGGGAATCACAGAGAAACTCACAATTCATACTATTCATGGTGATGTTGCCCACGATATCGATATTATCACAATGCAACAGTTCTGTGATCATCAACACTACACAATAAAATCTGTCTAACTGAAGAATACAAAATTAGGGGTTGACTGATATGTTTTTTCAGGGCCGTTACCGATATCGATTGCTAGTAATCAAGGAGACCGATAACCAATAATTGGAGAATAATTATGTATTTATTCACTGCATTGCTTTGTTAGTTTCACAGAATTTGACATAAACTGATATTCAACAATGATTCAAAACGTGCATTATAAACAGCTTAGTTCCTTTTTTATCACACACACTGACCATAACTTGTCCATGTGTGCCATCATTCCGATGTAAAATAGCTATAAATGGACAAAAGGCCAAAAGGAAGAGGAGGCGATATGATATATTGCCAAATATCAATATTTTGTCCCACCCATAGTCTGCAATATTTACTGTAACCTCTAATGATATACACCTGCTTTTTCAGAGACACCCTTGCATCTTCAAAAAAGAAATGTTTCTTTTGGACTCCCAAAGAAAGACGACGGAAAGAAACGTGTACTGGAACAGTCTCAGTTGTTGGACGGTATGTTATTGACGATGGCAGGTTGTCGAACTGCTACATTTCAGATATTCTGTTCAAATAACTTTTATTTCATATTAAATACTGGTAAATCAGTTTTCTGATCGGTTCTCTTCTCTACATGCTGCCATCCCAAACTTCATTTGTTTACTGTTTTGTCCAAGACTCCTGATGGATGTGCTGGAGCTTCATGTCACAGTGATTGGGGGGAAATTATGCAGTATACCTGACTTTCTCAGGCGTTTTGTACCAACAGCCTGTGATATATGAATACTTGCTCGGCCTAATCAGCTGCTATAATTTGTTCTGTACTTCAGTATATTACTCTGTAAAAGCCTAACCAGTAACTCTACACCAGATGCCTTTTCTATTTCTCCCTGTCAGTGCTTGAGGCCAGGATCCTCCAACTTCAATCTGACGGCGTTGTAGATGTCCAACATGCAAAGGTGCAATTTGTTAAGGCCCAATCCTCCGGAAAGGTTAAGGTTGCCTCTGATCGGGATCCCAAAAGCAGACAAACAGACATTCCTAAATCAGGAAAGACTGTTGCTAAAGGGGCCTCTGAAACCAAGCCAAGCCGTTGGATGGAAAAATTAACTAAGGAGAAGAAGAATCTGAAGAAATGGCAGCCCGTCCAGCAGGAATTACAGAAGAATGTTAAGGAGAAACCTACAGCCAAATCTAAAGGTAGCTCACTGCTTCCTGGTACATCACATAAAACTATATCAACCACAGCTAAAAAGACTATTAAAAAAGATTTGAATAAGAAGAAAAGAGATCATGCTGAAAGTTTCGCAGTGGCTACCTCTACTGCTGCAGCAGGGACAGCAGCCGTGTCACAAAAGGCATCTAAAGGAAACCAAAAGCAGCCTCAGAATCAGGTTAGCCGTGAAGAGCGAGCTGAGGAGGAGAAGCTTCAGAAAAGCCTCGGTCAGACAGTAAGCCAGTGGACGTCTTTAAGTAACCCCGAGCGCCTGCAGGAGGACAATGGAGAAACTGAATGTGGGGAAATACAGCAGAACATTCGCTCTTACCTGGAGGCGTGTGTGTTTGCTGGGCACATCGAGAAGGCACACCGTTTCCTCCTCAGCCAGCACAGACTCATGAAACGTCGCAGACCTCTGAACACAGACATCTACAACATTATGATTAGGGTGTGGGCCAAGAAGGTGAGTTCAACACTTTTGACTTTTTCACAGGCACACCTATTTTTTTCCTAACGAGATGACAAGCTCAATACAACATTTTCTACATTATTTGCACTTGTGAGTGAGAGTATGAGTGAGGGATTTGTATAATAAATACTTGCACATTTATTACACAATGGACCACATCACTTAAATTGTTAAAGTTTTTGCTCAGAAATGTTGTTGAGTTTAATTGTCACTTGTTCTCTTGGTGCCAATAAACATTCTAGAGTAAACACTGGTATAAAGTGTGAGTGGAACCAAAGTTTAATGGTTTTCCATGTCTGTCTTTCTCTTTTTATAGGGGGCATTAAATCAGATTGGCCGTGTGTTCATTATGTTAGAGGATGCTGGTCTGAGGCCAAATCTGGGATCCTACTGTTATGCTCTGGAGTGTATGGGCCGCAATCCCGACTGCTCCCCGAGGACCGTCATAAGGTGTGTAAACGCTCGGGCTGGGAATCTCTGAGCACCTCATGGGTCGATTCTGATTAGGATAAGATACGATTATAAATTATCAATGCATGTTGATGGGATAAGATTTCTTTCATTATCTTTGCTCATGTTCAAAACAAAACAAAACAAAAAATCAAAAAGTAGCCTCGCTCAGAACCTAAATACATTTTACGCCTATTATGTTTCACCATCAACTTGGTTTAGCTGTAAAGATATACAGTGTGGTCAAATAAAATAGTTGCAGGTGATCATAATGTTGAGAGCTGAGTTTCAACTTGTTTTGGACTTCTACATTTTCTGTATTTAGACAGTCTTTCTAGAGAAACACATGATTTATCTAAAAAATGTATCCCCACTCCTAGGATACGCTCACACACACACCCATGAATAAGACACATGAAGAGTTGGGTTTGTGATAACACTGTAAGGACTGTTACAGATTTAACTTTGAAGGAGGACAGTGGCAGTACAGAGGACTTACCAGCAGGGGTCATGTAATGCTCATAATTTACACTTTTGCACATCCTTTCTGAGCTCTAGCATATACTAGTGCTTATTTATAATCATAGCTGGGATTGTCAGTATGTATGGCTGTTTTTATCTAGAAATAATGGTGTCAGTGAAGAAGCGAAGTGCGTCTCTTATTTTGAAAGCATCTACTGCATTTCTGTATTGTTGTGTTTTATTATTATCAAGTAGTTTTTTTTTTGCAATTGCATGTAGCAGTGATTTAGTTACTGCCAGAGCTGACAAATACCTGTAAAGATTGTATAAAAAAAGTGAAAGCGTCAGTATTTTGGTTACTAACAACTTTGATACCATATAAATCCTAATATTTAGACTCTCTCTCTCTCTCTGTATATCAAGTATACAGTAGTATAGTATAACAGTTCAGTATAATATATTGCATGGCATGTTATCCAGTCTGCACACTGAGGCTCAAGATGCAACAACAAAATGTAAGAGTTGTTAATATTCTTTGTCATTGCCACTTCCTGTTCATTGTTGTGTTATCGTTCTTTTAGCTGAGTGCACAGTTGGTCTGATGCTGATTTGACCACTTTGTTAAAAGAGATTTAAGGAGGATTAAGGAGCAGCATTACCTCAAGAGTCCCTATTACGGCTTCTGTAGTAAATCTGCGACTTAAATCAACTATGCTTGTTATTATTTTCCTTTTTTGTTTCTTGAGCTTTGTGTTTTCGATTTTCTTTTCTTTTCATCTTGTTTTTCTAATAGTTTTTGCTTGTTTTGTGGTCTGTGGTTCTCTTTTAATGATAATCCGGTTTACTTTTGTTGCAGCAAGAATATTTCATCAGGATGTTTACAGTTTCTCTTGGCTGTCATGGCTGCTGGTCGTGATCGGTTCAGTTGTTGTTAAGGCATACTTTGAGTTCAACAGGTGTTCTGCCTTATTGAGTAGTTCCTAATCTTTAATACTTTGCACTTCAGTTGCAGTTCCTTCTCCTCACTGATAATATTGGTTCCATAGCAACCAAGCATCTAATTTCTGGTTTCCGTAATGATTATTATAGCTTTCTACAAGGCTTCCTAAAATTGCTGTTGGTTGTGGCTGCCTGCTGGCAGCGTTAATGAGGTTTTTGCTTTGACTAATCAAATTGTTACAAGACAGCAAACTCTGCTGACTAGTATCGTAGTGTAATTTCATTTATTTTTGCTCAGACAACCAACAAGTTGTTGCAACTCTTTCTGCAACCTTTAAGGCCAGTAGCCCAGTTGTGTCTCTGCAGTAACTAGGTCACCCTGACAAATCACTCTCTAGTGTTATTAATTGAGTTGTTGTGACACTGGCTGCGTGTAAGCCCCACACTTAGATTTATTACATGACATTTAGCACATGCAGTATACACCTACTGGGCACAGCTCACAGCTTCAGTGGAAGACTACATGTGTCACAGCGTGTGAGCCTATTTGATGGCAGCCAATACAATCAGCTGGCCTGCTGCCCGGGCAGTGGCAGGGCTCATATTGAATTTTCTTTTTTTTTTTTTTCTTTCTGAGGGGCCTAAAATAAGTCTGGAGTTATTATAGCAGGAAAAACTACAGGGCGCTGTGGGTGTCTGTTTCATTCAGCCGAGTGCATGTTGATATATAGACCCCTTTGACCATGCATTTCATAAGACACAAGCCATGACCCAGTTCAGGAGTTGTCCCCTTTTTGCAGTCTGCATGTTATAAATAACATTAATATCATATCATAGCATGCAGACAGGACTCTCTTTCTCCAAAAGCTCTTCTGATAGCAGGTGGAAAGGATATTTTGTTTTTTATTTACCCGACTTTGGAGGACACAAGTGGTGTATCCTTTGTGGCGCTTGGTATCCTTAAAACCCCTTGCACACTGGTCAGGTGCTGTGTGATGCGTTCAGACAGTCCTCATCAACTCCAAATGAAGTCCATATGTAATTTGCGACTCTGTTGTATTTATCAGGTTTTTAGGCGTTGTATAAGTCACTGACATGAACTGGACTGATGAAAAAAAACAGTTTAAGGTATAAGTAAAGTAAATAGCACTTAGAAAGCTGGGCATGTTCAACAGCAAATACGCTGTTGGAGATAAATGGAAGGTAAATTAATCTGTTTACTTGAGCCCAGCTGGCTTATGAACTCATCAGCCAGCCTCCATATATCACAACACATATTGGTATTGATCAAAGCAACTACAAAGAACTTTTATTTCCGTTGATTCTGGCGTCCCCTGTGGACAAAAGCGGTGTGATCGCCACTGCCTCGAGATGTCCATCAGGCTAGCATGTGCTTTTGTTTTAAAAGCAGGGGAAGGAAAGAAGCAATGTACTCTTGACCCTTTTCAAACACAGCTTTTACTCTTAACTTTGTACATTGTCTGCCAGGCGTGAAAATATCATAACCTGTAGTATAAACTTAGAACATATTATATCTCATATTGTCTGTTTGACATGAGAACCCCTCTTTTGGAAAAGGAGTGCAGGTTCAGCCGTGAGTCTTCCAAAGGTCTGACCTTCATGGGCTACCTCCTTCAAAGAAAGTACAGTGTGTAGTTTCTAATCACACCATGCAAAATAGCCCACTTCTTCAACATGATTTTGCAGTGCAGTGATGAAATCTTAACTCCCCCCCTCTTGTCTCTGCTGGCTTGATTAGTTGTTTGAGAGCCTTCATCATCAGCCTCAGTCACGTCGAGTGATGTTGCACAAACCACACACACACACACGCACACATGCGCACGCACACAGACATACATACTCTCCTCCTGTACTCCGGGGACATCGCCCTATGTGGCATGGTCCAATAGCAGGACAGGTGGCAGGGCAGTGGGGAAGGCGGTAGGTGTCTGGTTGGTCCATCGATCACTGTAAGCCGATGCTTTTATGACATTGTTCTGCAGCGGTGCACTTGTGCTCAGTCTCTAGCCAAGCAGCCTGTCTTTTCTCATGCCCTCCTCACTAGCATAATTCCATCTGTCACTTAAATTGTTTGTTGTCTGCCCGTCCTTTTCTGCACTGTGTCGTCTCTCCCTTTATTATTGCCCGATAGCCGTTCTCTCCTAGTATCACTCTTGTCTCTGAAGTCTCCCCCTTGCAGCATCCTTTCCCTCAGTGTAGGGCGCAGTCTGTTCCCTTCCCCTCTGTCACTCTCTCTCACACACACACACACATGCACACACATATTCCTTTAAGTTTTCCCTTTTGTAAGTGCCGTGTCCTCCAGAGCTCTTTGCTCCCTTGGGTGCAGCAGAGCAGTCACCAGGCTGATTATGCTCTATCTTTCAACCTCTCTGCTCTCTTTGTTCCTTTGGACCACACTGCCAGCACCCAGGCTAATCCTCTCTTTGTTCAAGGCTCTCTCATTTACTCAGACTAAAATTGCACATTGCATCACAAGAGACTCCGAGCCATAAGTGAAAATGCTAAAAGATTTGACCTCTTTGGCTTGCTTTAGAAATAGTTCCAAACATCCACTTCATAACTTTAAACTGGATACATTTGACAGAATATTATAATACATGTTCTTGTCTGGAATTATTCGCTCATGAGCAGAAGTCTGCCCACTTCTGACTAGATTAAGTCGGTGAAAGTTGCTGAGCCAAAGTTTCCTCCAGATGGTAATTAGCGCACCAGTGTTAGTCATAATTGTCTTGAGGGAAAGGTGCGCAGGGTGAAGCAGAGCTCTCTCATCCTCTGTGGTCGATGGCAAATGGGTTTTCCTCACCTCTGCCTCTCAGCTGAGTCATGTAGTTCGGAAGTTAACCTCTAGGGAGCAGTCCAGCCAAACATGGTCCTCGGTCTTTGTTAGGCAGAAGCTTTAGTACCTATACTTCTCAGTGTGCCAAGTGTGCATATCCAAGTGTCCTAAAAATATACTGCATCTGCCCCAGACTAAATCAATATATAGCTTAGTAACATTTTATATACCAAAAATTAATGATTAATTTACACAAATATTAATCAGCTGGCCCCTGAATCCCACCATTTAAAGATCCACCAGGCTGAAAATATTAATTCACAGGCCTTCTTTGGTACCATATATCAAATCGAGTTATGGAATAATCTTGTTATTACACCGCTCATTTGTATTCCAGGGACTGATTGCACATTGGCCTTATCTGCATTCTGCAGTCCACTCATGGCGACTGTGTTCTCTCTAGGAGATCTCTAGGAGATTCTGTCTAAATAAACATTTCGCTGGTGTCGTCAGTGCCCATCTGGCTCTGGATCAAACTCATACTTTGAGTCTGACAGAAAAGCCTGTCAATGCAAATACTTCAATTGATATTCAGCGACTGTCAATAAGGGAAGGCGAGAGATAGACAATGATCCTACAGACAGGGGAGTTCTTTTTTTTTTTTTTTTTTCTGAATTAATCAGAAGCCCAGCAAGTTATATGATTATCTTGCTCCAAATCCCACATCAACAGGCAGGTCAGAAGGTTGAACCCTGAACCTCGTGATCAGGCTCCATAGTCGGCTCCATTTTAATAACCATAATCTCCCTCGTAAATGAAAAACTACTTCTTGTGTCATCCAGTGGGCTGGTTTTCTGGTCAGCCTCATGAGCACTGAATCTGAACCAACACTGAGCTAACCGAACCTGGAAAGCATAGGGTTAGGGTCAGATACTGTAATTACTTTCTGCAGCAGGGATAAAATATGGTATGGTAATATGATGTCTTCAAATTGCTTGTTCTGCTCAACCACTTTTTACATTTCAGAAGCTGGAACAGACAAACGTTGAACATTTTTGCTTGGCAAAATGACTGAAGTGATCAATTATCAAAACCATTGCGTGTTCATTTTCTTACTGCCAGTTAATTAAGTAATCGTTGCAGATATATTAGTGAATTATATGATTTTATTGTTGTTACATTGCAGCTGTGTTCCAGCCACAGGTATTACACACCGTGGGGACAACAGTACTTCCAATTTAGCTGCCTAACAGTATTTGTATGCTGTTGTGTGGGAAACATGTAACCAAGAAGGCAGCAATAAATAAATGAACAAACAAACAAAACAGCTTTTCTGTCGCTCACGATATCAAGCTAGAATGTATGTGTTTCTGACTTTTTAAAATGATTACTTTTTGTGGATTTAATTGATAGGATAGCTAAGGGGTTTGACAGGAGATGGGGGAGAGAGGGGGGAAACAAGCAGCAGAGGCCCACAGGTCAGATTCGAACCATGGGCCGCTGCAGTGAGGACACAGCCTCTGTATATGGGGAACACACGCCTTTGTTGTAGGATGATAAATAAATGAACCTTGCACCTTGTCTGTCCATGCGAATCCTCTGTAGTTGGGATAGGAGGTCCTACAGCTGTACTGTACTCCTGAATACTCAGGGTTCACTTTTGTTCCTGTGTGAAGTGAATTGCAGAGAATCTGCCATTGCTTCTTGGTTTGATCCTTTGCAGGTACCATGTAGACTATTTAGACACAGTTCATGCCAACGTTTTGTGTTAATCTATCTTAGTATATGTGTGTCTGTACTCTTTGAGCTCATATGAGTCATCAGAGTGAAGCCTGGACAGCACGTTTCAATTCCAAAGCCAATTACTCAGATTTGAAAGCCAGGAGGAGAGTTTTGAAGAACATCCCAAGGTCCCCACAATTATAACATAGCTAAAATCTGCTTATGGGTCAATAAAAAAAACTGGTACATCAACTGTTTGTCTCTGTACATCCAGGTGCCTGAACCAGATGAAGGAGGATGGCCTCTCTGTGGATGATGTGTTCAGTCAGTGTTCATTCCGGGAAGATGAGCGAGACATGGTACTGAAAGCCATGCACATAGTCGAGCCCGACTACAAGCCGAGCATCAGCGCGACCACTGATGGGTGCTCATTACCGCTGGTTGAGGACTTCTACGTGCAGGTAACAAGCTAGCTTTGAACTTCACCACATACTGTCTGTCGAGAATGGAAAGTTAATTGTTTTTAATTAAGTTTTTAATTAGAAGTTATTAGTAATTTTATTGAAATCATATCAATAAAATGGCATCAATTCCTTGACCTTAAACTCCATTTACATGAGTATAGTGGCATCTAGTCTAACAGACTTGGCAGAAATCGGCCAAAAATGAGAGCCGTTGAGAATCATTGTCAAAGAAACTCCAAGACGCTAAACGAGGTTGGGACAAGCAATGGCATAAAACAATAATTAACACTGGAGCTGCCTTTCCAACATACATGACCTGCTGATTGGTACAATCACACACGCTGGCTAACAATATGATAAAGTGGACCAATAATGTCCCCCACATGAAGACATAATAGTGGCAGGATTGAGGCCACAAATGGTGTGGAGATGACTTAAAGAAATGTATCTACAAGCTGCAAAGGGTTTTATAAGACGGGGTGATAATGTATCACTGTATAGAGTTATTCCTTAAAGACTGAGTCTTGTGTATGTTTTGAGACTCAAAGCACTAGAGAGCTGCGAAAGCTGTCAAAAGGCTCCAGCGTGACTACGAAAGATTTGATTGTCACCCCTTCACAGCCAGACAGGCACTGGCCTATTTATAGTGAGCCAACTCTGCTTTCTAATGGGTCCTCTGCTTTCCTTGCCTCTCCTCCTCTCACCTCTCCTCCCTTTCCTTTTTGCCACCTCCTGATTCTCACATGATTCATTAACAGCTTTTGGTTCAATTGCAGTATTTTTAGCCTCAATCCTTGCACCATATTCACTTTGGTCTTCATCCGAGTGACAAATTGTTGGTCTATCAGCAGGTCATGCATTTATATTTTAAGAGTTCATGTTACAGTTTGCCACTTATTGAAATGTGAAGCAGGTCAAATGTGACCGCTCCATTCCTGTTGCGTTTGACTGCAATTATAATGTTGACTGACCAATCGGTTGGTTATCCGACTGTGGCTTCCCGGCAGGTTGATTTAACGACTGAAAGGCTGTCCAAATAACTGGTCCACCAGATAACAGGAGCAGGCTGTGCGGTCTCTAGAGGCTTTTGAATCAGTGTTAGCAGCAGACACACAATCTAATTAGAATATTGTTTGTCAGCGTGAGATGGAATTTTGATTAAGTCGACGCTCGTACAAAATGCAGTTTGATCTAGTTTCAACTTGTCATCAGAGATTTTATGGTATTCTCTAATCTGATTATTAATTTTGTCTGGAAACTGGCCTGCATGTGTGTCCCTTTTAATCATAACTTAATTTTGTTTCCTCTCAATAATGAAATAAGTTTGTGTGCTCTGCAGTCTTCTGGTCAAATCTTGTTAATCCATCTTGTGAATCCATTGTGGCTTTACACAGTGGGGACAAGAGGGAAAAACTTTTTTTGAGATTGGAATGTTGGATTTTAATACATTCTTTTTTTTTTTTTTTACAAAGTTTTCAATTAAAATTACACAACAGTCCCTTTTGTCCAACTTTTACCTTTCTTTGTACAACCAAAGCTGCAATTGTCTGCTTTCCAAACTACACTGCTAGCTCATTTTTCACCAGCTATCTATTGATTCACCCTGGTCTACTGATAATGAGGCGTTTGCTTCTTTGCTCTTACATTGCTCTGAAGTTCTTTTATTGTACAAGAGCTGTCTACTGAGCAATTTATGTGCCACAGTACTGTAAGATTTGCTCTGGCTGCTGTCCGTGCTACACTTCTCTGATGCCTGATTTGCAGGCCATCTTGTCAGCTGTGTATGAGCTAATAAATGTTCTGACTGCAGCGCTACATTCATATATGCCTACAACCTTTCTATGATATGTACGGATAATATGCCTCTGATTGCCTAGACAAGGTTTCTTTAAATAGTTATTGACTTTTAAACCATGAAATGTATTTATTTTAGCAAGACATTATTTGGAAATGTCGGACAAGTCTGTTGCTTAGCTGGCCACATATTAGAGGGTCTGTCAGCATGGTGAGGGGTTGATTTACTAAGACAGAACACATTCACTCTGTGATTCAGTTCAGGATATTATGATCAATACTGTACTTCTTTAATAGACCACTTTGTGTGCTGGATTTATTTTCCATCATGCCACAGGTTACTGCATCTAAGGGTTTTATACTCATCAGCATTTGTAAGTACAAGCGATGTAACCACCAATCATTTGACTCCAAACATCACCAACCAACTGCTAGTTTCATGTTCAGTTGTATCCTGAATAATGAAGTCTTTGTTGGCTTTCTAGCCATACTGAGCCAAAGCTTGTGAGATTGAAACTCTGTTTAACACATTCTTGGCAGCAGACTGAGATGGTTTTATGACATGGCTTGAAAGAGCTCGCTTAACTTATTTCCCTGAATTGATCCTCTCAAGCAAAGACTATCCCCAGCTGTTCTAGCAACCTTCAGCAATCAAATTAGAGATGTTCTGATACCATTTTTTCTTTTTCATCCGGATACAGATTCTGATACCTGAACTTTCTTATCGGCTGATACAGAGTACTGCACCAGTGCGTTAAAAGATGCATGTATTATTTTTTAATAGCTGTATACCAAAGACCATGTATGGATGTGATAGGAATGTTGTCATTGTTTTGTGTTCTTAAACACTTTGTAAAATATGAACAAATATATACAATCTCTTAGCACGATCCAGTTTCTTGGCTAATATATAACATGGTATCACATCGGTCCGGATACCTGATGAAGCATTTCAGACTTGATTTGAGGCATTTTGGACTCTGATTTAGGGTTCTGTTTTGGTGGGGTAGGGGGGTTTAAAATTAAGGCCAGGTCCTGTTAATTTTTCCCTCTTGAGGCGTTAATAACTTGGCATTAAAGTCCCTGAATGTAATACAGTAGGAAAAAGTCATTATCTCTCTGATTCCGTTTGTCTTGTTCCCTGTTGTGTATTTGTGTTTTAGAGGGCAGAACACCGTTACCCCAAATTGGACTTCAATCAGATGGACCTTCAGGAGCGTTTCAAACGTCAGCTCAGCATCGAAGAGGCATGCACCGTCACCATCGACTCTGTGGAGGCTAGCAAGCCCATCACTCAAAACATGACCAGAATGGTAAACAAACCCACCTGTTTCCTGTCTGTGTCTTCATCGCACGTGCGATACGCCACTCTACTGATACTTTCAAAAATGTGTTTCATGAAATGGAGTTGTTAGTAAAATGTTGTTTAGTGTTCAGTCTTAAAGATCTGTACCGATCTTAAAATCCTGAAACATACCAGAGGTACAACATATGGCCTTTTTAAACATCAATATATTATTATCAGATTAAATTTGACCATCTTTCTGTTGTGCGCTGTAATTTTGTCTCTTTAAGATGCAAAAAAATCCTGCTGATTTCCTGCAAAATCAAACATGCTGGCTCACAGTATGAGATGCAGACTGTAGAGGGTGCATATTATCTTGGCAGTACTGTTATCTGTTTCAAGAAATTAAACGAATATAGCATGCAAGGGTACTCATTTTCCCCTATGAGGAAAGTTTCTCTGATAAAAACTTTGAAATGATATGCATTTAGGCCTGACAGGTTAGAGGAAGATACATCATATTCCTGTGGTGTGCCTTCTTTCCAACTCTGGCATTTACAGTCCAGCCTAGCTCGTCTGCCTCTGCAGATGGGCTACGTGGGAAGCGAGCAGGCGAGAGTCCCTGGTGGTCAGGAAGCATTTACAGACAGGCAGGGCAGAATAATAATGTATTGTAATGTAGGCCTCTGGAGAGGACGCAGAGTCACCTCTCCATCCTCAATCCAGACGGTGTCTGAGCTTCAGTCAGACTCTGTAAAACTCTTCCAACTGAGGAGTGAAATCTTACACACACAGTCGTGCACAGAACATACTGTAGGTATAACCACAAAACCTCCAATGAACATGTATATACAGTCACAGATTCTCATTGTCTATTATACAGTTAATCGTTTCACGTCAGTCATGAAAATCATTAAACGCAGCTTAAGATTTTATTATAGCACTAAGGCATGAGCGATCTGATGATTTCAGATTGTGAACGATCTTGAAGATGTCCACAATCTACTTCTCAGGTGAATCGTAGATATTGTTGTATTTAATGTGTGCTAACTTTTGTTTCCAAACTTCACATAACCCTTCTGACTAGCAGGTCAGTACTCGACATATGTACCACAATGTGATAGCACAGAACAGTGTTGTTTTAAATGGCTGACACATTTTAAATTGGAAAAGGAAGGCAATCAATACAACTGAAAGGTACCCGGATCTATCTGTCGTGAAACAGGATCTTGGTCAGTGAAGGTAATTGTGATTTCATATAAAATGACCAAAAGATAAGGTGTTTGCTTGTAAAATAATAAATAACTTTTATCTACTTTGAAAAAACTGAGCTAGCTGTTTCCCCTTATTTTCATTCTTTCGGCTAAGCTCAGCTAAGATAAGCTAAGCTAACCACCCACTGGCTCTAGCTTCAGATAAGAGTGGTATCAGTCATCTCGTCTAACTCTTGGCAAGAAAGTGAAGATGAGCGCGCAGTATTTCCTCAAATGTCAAACTAGTCTATTAACTTCAATCTACTGCAATATGAGTAATGATTTATCGATTGATAAATTGTATACCACTCAGCTACAAACATTTGTAATCAGCCAAAACAAGGAAGTTGAATAGGTTTTCCTTCCCATTTTAGTCTAAGATGAAGAATTCTTTGGTCCAGTTGTGTTCTTCTCAGAAGGATCGTCTGTTTTTCCCCCATCACTGGAGCCAAACAAGCCTAACCATCGAATGTAATGCACACTCATGTTGCACAATACCTTGTGTCCACTGAGAGGTTTTCCCATCTACTGCTTCACAGTTTATAATGGCTTTCCATCTGGTTCATACAGTGTGTGATAAACATGGGTTGCTACAGAATTGTTTGTTTTATTTGACACGCTCTTTAAGGGTTTCCTGCTGGCAATCACTGTCATGAGATGGATGACCTCCAGTTGTGTTGTCCTTTCAGAGAAAGCTGCTGGCGGATCAGCGGGCACAGTGGCAGAAGATCCTCCTCCAGAGCCTGAGGGAAAGCAAGATGATCTTGGCTAACACCAACACCAAGGACTACAGGCTTAACCTTTATCCCTATCTGTGTCTGCTGGAGGATAGAGACTATGTGGACATCATGATACAGGTAATATTAAGCACCGAACCAAGCCTACTGCTCAATGAAATGCTAAAGTCTCGACTTTAACAACGACTTGTCAGTGTTTGAGTCAAAGAGATTTAATTAACAAAGGCTTCACCTTACTACAAAATTACAAAACAGATGTGTATTGATGTTACTGTGCCACTTTTTTCTTTTCTCGACACTGCTGCTGTGCAATAAAACCCAACCAATCCTGGAAACCACAAAACACAAATCAAGTGGCTGACAGAGTGACAACAGCTGCAACAGCATCAGACTTTATCTTTGGCAGCAAAGGAGAAGATGCTTTGATCAGATACCTTTTCTTCTAACGCAGACAAACACACAGGATGTGATGTTAATTCTGAAAAGACAGTTTTCACTGTGATTTCCCCCTCTGACTGAAGGATTTCTTTTTCGTAAGACTAAATCAGATCTGCCAAAAGATACGCTTTATGTTACTCTCCTGTCTGACCTTTCGAAACGTGTCCTTCTCTTGTCCAGAGCATTGCCAACATGTCTCCCAGTGGAGAGTCTCTGAAGGTTTTAGCCAGAGACCTGGGGAACAGGGTCTTCACCAAGTACTGTGTGCGGCAGAAGCACCAAAACCAGATTCTGGAGAAGTTGGGCAACATTTACAACGCTTACACAGAGCTGCTGGCCAAAGACACCAAGGTAGAGAAATCATTATGCTCCAGATGTCTTCCCATATATGTGCCTCTTATGTGTATGATTTCTGGAGCAAGATATGCTTTTATTTCTTTTGCATGCATTATGCTGCAACAAAAAAATGTAGTGATTTGTATGTACCTTGTATATAATCATGATGTTGATGATGTCAGATGTTTAAATTAATTATTAACATATTTGTATTTAGTTGTCAGTCTTGAGAAATAACTCGAAATGTGTTTTACAATAAAGCCGAAAAAATATTCCACATTTATTGTATGGCCTTATCACCCAGACCTACTTAATGCCATTATAATTAAGAAAATATAATTTAAGTGTTGTAGCAATAAAACTTAACAACATACAACACTGTGTACTACACTGCACAGTTGAGACTGTTTAGCTAGCGAGGGTGCAACCTGAAGGACAAAGCATCATTGTTTTCCCTGGAATAAACGACAGCCCGTCCTCAATGGGATTTCTCAGCCAGTGTCACTGACTCCACGTTCCACTGTTGTTTTGATGGTTCTGGTACACTGAGGGAAAACGCTCATGTCATCAAAACTATAATAAGCAAGAGCTCATTATTCTGCAGTAGCAAGTTATGCTAGAAGTTAGTTAAGGTGTTTGTTTTGTTGCAACTTATTTAACATGTAGCCTTTGTAGTTAAAATCACGCCTATTATCATTGTTGTTGTTATGACCGAATCCAACTTCTTAATTACTTGTGTGGCTCTCTCACTTTATACATTTTACATTATGAGCTTAAAGACCATAAATGTCACCTGAGGTCATATGAACTATTATTACTTTGCTTCTTTTTTTTTTTGATGATCACACAAAAAGTGCCTGTTTGAAAAATTATTTCAGATCTAAACATCAAATCTGAGATCTAGTGACCTGTCACATATGTTGACATGCCTCCCAAACACTGTAGCTTACTGTGACGAGTGATGACTTGCAGTTTGGTTGTGTTTCACTGAATATTATTATAATCATACTCCATCCTTACTAACTGAAAACAACCCACTTCTAATCTTCTTTGTCTAGGAGTTTGGCCTCCTTCCCAGGGAGTACTGGTGTCAGCTTGAGAAGGAGCAGAGTTCAGGACCCACGCTGGAGGG
The DNA here is from genome assembly GCA_039737535.1 of Lagodon rhomboides. Lineage (NCBI taxonomy): Eukaryota > Metazoa > Chordata > Actinopteri > Spariformes > Sparidae > Lagodon > Lagodon rhomboides. Next base: position 10,939,131 of record CM077789.1, on the reverse strand, counting down.
AGGGGAGACCAACTGGCTATACTCAGTAACCCTGGAGCTCGGCACTTACATGGTGGATCTGATGGTCAGGAGCCTCAAAATCAGCGGTGACATCCTGAACCCGGCTTACGACAAGAAGCTCATCCCCATCCTCTATCACATGTACGCTTTCCGCAGCACACGGCAGGTACGTCTTTCCAAGTGCTCACTTGGTCTGTTCCACCGGGATATCAAAGGGGTTGGCTACAATTAGGAGTTGTTTGGGATTATGCTAAAGTGCTCTTGCCAAAAAGACAGGGCTTTGATAACTTGGACCAAAAAATGATCCTTTCAGCTGAGATTTATGTGGAAGAAATGGTCAAGGATTATACATAAAAGGGGTTTCCTGGAAACAAACATTGAGAAAAATATGCAAAAGTGTTAAAAATAAAACACATTGATGAGCTGTTCATCAAGTGGAAGCCCCTTCAGTCAAATCAAATAATTACATCCATTTTGGCTTTTTGAGAATTACACACAATGAGTCCGAATTATAGTTTGAAGTAGTTGTAAAGTCGACATTTTCACTAATAAGGAAAAGAACCATGTTGGAGCAAAGATGAGGGAAACACCTGGAAATACTCGACCTTCACTTTCAACAAAAAGACTGTCACTCCAAAGCCTATTACCTTGTACACTTGTGCAGTCGCCTATCCAGTATGAAGCTCCATAGAGTGTGAATTATAAAACCATTTCTCCCTTGTGTGACTTGGCAGGGGGGGGGAACAGTTGAGTAAGATGAATGGGTTCCCTGCTAATCCCTTTTTTAGTGTCCCCTTAATTGGCTCGCTGATTTACTGCCACAGGACCCTGCAGTAGGGTGAGCCGACCGTGTCAGGGAAGAGACGCGGAAAGGGAGAGGGAATTGTGAACTTTTTGGTCTTGGTGAACTTTGACAGCAGGGCACGTTGTTACCCAAATTTGTCGTGGTTTGTGCGTCTCTTACCACTGTCTCTTATCTCTTATTCCCCCTTTCTTTGTCTCTTTGGACGTGAGCCCATCAGGGGAGCATCCTTATGATTTTACAGCACAGCATGACAGTCTGACTCATGCAAGCAAGGCTGAAGTGTTTTATTTTTCTGTCGACTTACTGTAGTATTTTTTTGTTATCGGGGTCTTTACGTCCAGTCCAGCACAAATTGGAACGAGGACACAATAACTCTTTCATCTGGAAGCCATGACCTGCGATAAACTTCATCCCTTGTGTGCCGTCCTGACTCCCGACTAGGCTTTTAAATGACTAAATTACAATGTAAGCAACATTTTAGTGACTACCCTTAATAAAATCAAATTGGAGCGGGGAGGTTTATGGAGCTACATTCTTTTGTGGATGTCAGTTATCTAATATTTACTGGTGACAAATGGACAAATGATATCAATGGCAAGTTATGTCTAGTCTGGTCGTTTGAGTTTGTATGATGGATGATCATTGTTCTTCTTTGTTATATTTTAGACATAATTCAAACATTTGCCTCAGCGACATTTCTTTCGTCTGCTCATATAAGAGTTCTGTTTATGACTGGATTTCTTATGTTTCACCCTCCAGATCGGCTTCATCAAGCCCCACCCCATACTGACTCAGATTCAGCAGGAGGCCATGGAGACCAAGCTTACCTTTGACTCCTATGTGATGCCGATGCTGTGCCCTCCTGTGCCCTGGACGTCCATAAAGTTCGGAGCCTACCTGCTGACGCCTACCAAGCTGATGCGCACAGTAGAAGGGGCCACACAACATGACACGTTGTTGGAGAAATGCCAAACCATCCATCCGGTCCTCGACTCTCTCAACCAGCTGGGCAACTGTGCCTGGAAGATCAACAAACCCTTGCTGGATATTATTATCTCCATCTTTAATGATCGTGGTTGTGATAAGTTAGACATCCCTCCTCCTCTGTCAGAGGCCCCCAAAATGCCATACTTTAACCCCCAAGATCCCACTTTAACTTCTTCTGAGAAAGCCCACTTAAAGAGAGAGGCAGCTACTGCCAGAAGGAAATACAGCGAGATGCACAGCCTGCGCATGAGCTCTCTATATAAACTCTCCATCGCCAACCACATTCGGGATGAGATCTTCTGGTTCCCTCACAGCATGGACTTCCGAGGACGTACCTACCCCTGTCCTCCGTACTTTAATCACCTGGGAAGTGATGTCGCACGGGCGATCCTTGTGTTCGCAGAGGGGAAGCCCCTGGGTCCGAAGGGCCTGGACTGGCTTAAGATCCACTTAGTCAATTTGACAGGGCTGAAGAAAAGGGAGTCGCTGCAGGGGCGCCTGGAGTACGCCAACACTATCATGGAGGACATCCTCGACTCAGCCGACAACCCCCTCGATGTCAGTTTGTCTTTACTGCTCTCTCCTGTTCGTTGATCGCTCAGTCCCACCACACATTCAAAGCACTTCTTGTTAGAACTACTTAGTTTTGAAGTATATGCAATTACATTTTGCACGAATACAAAGACAGCTGCTATTTTCAATTTCTGAAGTATGCAGATGGTAGCGTTACCCCTGTCTCTCTTACTGGAGGAACGGTCACTATAAGTACCGACAAAATCTAAAGGGGATATGAATATCTGTCAAAACAAAAAGTGAAAATGCTTTTGAGGCGGTGTTTATGCATGCTGGATAATGTGCCACGCGCTTCTGTTTGTCTCTCTCAGGGTAATAAGTGGTGGATGAATGCAGATGAGCCCTGGCAGGCTCTGGCTTGCTGCATGGAGATAGCGAATGCTGTGAGATCTCCTGATCCAACACAATTCATCTCTCACTTTCCCGTTCACCAGGTACCATCACACACACTCGAAAGAATTATTAGATTGTCAGGTTCCATCTCCTCCCAATGTGTTCTGTAATGAGACATTCAGCGGCAAAGTAAAAAAGTAAAGGTACATTTATGATTCTTCAATTAGACGCAAGATGATTGGAACAGATTATCTATAGGAATTCACTCATTAGGCAAATGATAGTCGAACGTTATAGCCTCCTAAAAATAAGATGTGCCTTTGAGTTATGCTTTATAGTGCAGGTACAGAGGGCACATCAAAGTTAACAAGGCGAGACCTCCCTCAGCCATCTAGGGCCATTTTATGTTACACGCCATAAACCTGTAGCCCTAATCTTACCAACCAGACTGCAGCTACAGCTATCCAAAAATAAGATCTGACCCTTTCTTATACAAACCAAAGCGCTGAATGAATCTAAAATCGTGTCAGTGTTGGGTGTATATTTACACTACTATGTCGCCCGCTCACTGTGCCGCCTTATGTCAGGAATTCAGTGATAATCAATTACAGTAAGTTATAATTTGTGAGATGAAAGCAGCGCTGTCTGCTCCTCGGGCCTGCGTTAATAACCTTTTTATGATGTAGCTTTTATTCGGCACTTGAGAAAATGTCGCTCATTATGGTACTCTAAGGAATGCACATTTTATATAATGCCTTCGAACGAGTTGTCATGTCAGATTCTATTAACGCAACACTAAAAATGCAAAGTAACACAAGTGGCTGTAATTTTCCTGACTCCAGGCTTTAAGCATTTTTAAAAAAAGCAGTGTAATCAATATGTTTAAATGTATTTAGCGCCTCCTCCTCGCAGATGTTTTGAAAGGACAATAGCTGCCAGGTTTTCACCGAGTGCAGCTTAGAACTTGAGTAATTGAGTGAGCGGATGCTACACGGACCCTTTTGGCTAAATCTGTCACATCTACATCACAGTGATGTTCATGAATGAGCACCCTTTCTGATAAAATAAATAAAGGAGAGAATCTGAACAGCCAAAAGGAGTCAATTTGTGTGAGAGAGTTTTAACCGCAGTTACGTAACTGCAGAAGCACACTGAAGGCCCTGCTGCTCTCCTACACAACACTGATGTAACAGTAACAGTTCGAACATTAGGGTCATATAGGCAGAGTAGAGACACATTAAGGTTATAGGCCACATTTTGACGGAAATTGAATGAAGAAGACAAATTACCCAGTTGGCTGGGAATGTCACCAACTTCACTGCAATACTTACACGGAGCTCTTTCATTTTGCCTTGTGAGCTGATGTTGCTGCTACATTGCTGGTCATTTTCATCTCTCTGGTGCCAAATCCAGTCCAGGTGTTGCTTTGAATGATGCAGTTAATTCACGATGCTCATAGATGGTTTGATAGTCGAAAATCTAGTGGAAAATTCACTTTGTGGCTTCGGGCTTTTAAACAGATGCTCGTGAGTTTCCTATCGCCCCTCTCTCTCTTTTGTTTCTAGCTTTTCTCTCTTCTACTCAGTTTCTTCGTTTTTCTTTCACTTACACTTTCTTCTCATCATCTGTTCCTTGTCTTGTTCACCTTAAAGGCCAAAACACACTGAACGTGATAACTGATGTGCCTGAGAGGGTGTGTAAAAAAAAAAAATGGAATGAAGAAGACTGATGTGCCTTACATGACACATAGGTAGTGCTCATGTTCTTTAGTGACACGTAAGAGTTCGGTTGCACACAAAGACCCCCAGCATTCACACCCGCACACACACTCACAACCCAACAACAAAGGATTCGCTCCAGCTCTCACATTATGTGGCTCTGACTGTCTCCTCTCCCCACTGCCTCCTCGAAGTCACAACAGAAAATGATCACATGTGCCTCAGCATGTATGGAACCTGAGACAAGCATTCAGAATCGCTCAATTTGGTCATTACTGATTAGAGATTTCAGGGCAGTGTGTCCTGCAGCGGTGGCGGAGCAGTGGGCAGCACTGGAGAGGGCTCAGCTGTGTTCTCTCAGATTTACGTGACCATTTTATTCCTGTTAGCGCTCCACAATCGGAAAAAAAAAAAAGTCGGAGTAGGGGCTACAAAGGCAGTTTGCCTCACCTTATCATGCTTTTTGGTGCATGTTCAGCCATTTAAAACAACAGATGTACTTCAAAACACCCATCAGACGCCTTTGGCCTTCCTCCCTGTCCTACCCTCGCCCACCTTGTGCCGATCTATGTGATGCTTTCTCTGTTTTCTCCTTGACATCATTGCTTTAATCTTTTCTCACTTTCTCTCCACCTCTCCTCCAGGACGGCTCCTGTAATGGTCTCCAGCACTACGCTGCTCTAGGCAGGGATGTTATTGGGGCCACATCGGTCAACCTCATGCCCTGTGAGGTGCCCCAGGACGTGTACAGCGGAGTGGCACAGCAGGTCAGAACTACTGGGGTGTTTTTGGTTTGCATCATTCTCTTCCTTTCCCTGAACTGCATGGACTTGGAGTAGCTAAATTAGGGGTTAATTCCAGTTGCAAGGCACGTCACACTTCCTCAGCTGATAATATTCAGATGATTCACAACATCCCACAGTGAGTGACAGACAAAGCGCTGAGAATACATTACAAGTCTCCCACTTTAGGTCTTGCATTTAAAAGTGCTTGGTTTTTTCATGCCTCGCATCAAAGTGCAGTGAGAGGAAACCGCCTCACATATCCGACGACTCAAAGGACAAGTGTGCATAAAATGCTATCAAAGGCTGCAGCTTGCTGTGAACCTGCATATTTTTAGACAGAAACCACTTGAAGCTAATCAAGGTTTACTGACATTTCAATACAGGAGGACTCAGAGAGTGCTGAGGAATGAAAGTCTGACGCAGGCCGAGTTGTTCCAAGGCCAGCGGCTGTAACCGCACAATATGTGGTTGATTTGATACTGTAGATTATAGCAGGCTTGTGAGCTACCTGGATAAATTAACTTGTTTACTTGTAAGCTGTACAAAAGCTGGTAACAGTCATATTGTTTGAAACTGCTGAACCGATTAGTTAATTTCGTTGGTTAAGTTATTGTTCACTTTCTGGGCTTAAACTTCTAAACTACGGGCATTTTCTTATTTTCATTGTTTTATCCATTCATATTTGGTTTATTTGTTCATTTCAGCTGTATGAAAACAATTATACAAAACACATAATACATTTTCACCCAGAGTGCATATACACGTTTCATGAACAAAACAGAAGCAGGAAGAAGAAAAATGTATATAACCTGCCCTTTTCTTGATAAGAACATACAGATGGCCAGCCCATTCTTCATTTACCTTTGTTTAATTTCACAAATCATATAAAACTCAGCAATATATATATACTCATAGTTAACATAAATGTCATGTTAACATATCTATATTACTCAATTTTATGTAAAAAAAAAAAATTTGACAATTGATGATGTCCCCTTGAGTTTATATGAGTGTAAAGCGTATTTTTCTGCCCTTCTGCCCTCTCTATATCTATGTTGATTTGTTAGAGTTTTGAACAGAGGCTATTTGAAAATTGCTTGCATGCGATGTAAGTAACACACGTGTGTGTGTGTACATGCGACATGCTTTTCAGGTGGAGGAGTTTCGAGCACGGGACGCAGCGAGCGGCATGAAGATTGCCCAGGTCCTGGAGGGCTTCATAAGCAGGAAGGTGGTCAAACAGACCGTGATGACGGTGGTCTACGGGGTCACACGCTACGGGGGACGCCTCCAGATAGAGAAAAGACTGAAGGAGATTGATGAGTTCCCCAAGGTACACTAGTGGTGGAGGGTGGAGGTTGCAAATGGGGGCTTCCCTCGCACTGCACGCTGTTTTATTTTTAGTGTTGTATCAGCGTGGCCTTTTTAGCACAGGATCTCCTCTATATGGGGCTTCCCTCACCGCTCGGGCTATACATTCTTCCACACACATCGAGGCCAGACAGACTCGTAATGAGGTACAAGGTCTTCTCCACTGAGGTCTGTCCTCCTTGCAAATTATTGCTCCAATGTCTCCTGCTTGTACATTTAGGCCTTTATCTCCCAGCTGACAGGGACTGCATACAATTTAAGCACATTTGATTGTTCGCCCAGGGGGGTTTCAGTCACTCTGACCTTGACAATAAGAGTCCTGTTACGCCACGCTACTCCAAGTAAGCTGCGTGGAGAGAGAAGCATTTCAAGTTTGTAATAGTCAAGTGTATTAATGTATTATCCTATTGCAGTGAAATAAGATATTTCATGGTTGTATCAGGCCAGAAGAGCAACACAACCATAGATATATTTGATATCCCGTGCACGTGTCATTATGGGTCTATTTTTAGTTTCAACACCGTATAGTTCGATTTGGTTGGCCGTAAATGGGCACACTCTTTCTGTTAAATCGCACCACGGCGGGAGGAGGAAGCATTTAATCTTCTTACAGCTCTCTAGTGCTTGTTATCTGTCAAACAGCTATATAGTTCCTTATGATACTTGGAGTTAATCTCATTGTCTGTATGGATGGAATCGGCATGATCCTGCTGTCAGTGTATCTACCATCTCACAGCCAGAGGATTGTGCTAAATGACTTCTGCATAATGTCCCTAATTGTTTAAACAGGGAATTGGGAGGAAGTGTAATTGTGAGTGATTACAGGGGGATGGATGGGGGGATGAGGCAGCTCCTACCAAGGAGGAGATCATATCTCTGTAATAATATGAGAAATGTAGCACTCTCATTCAGTGCAGCAGCCTTTATCACTTATATTTGCATTTGCATTGTTTGATCCCTAATGATAATTAAGTGAAAAAATAATCTATAGTTTGTTTTAATTGAGAAATGCAGTGGAGCAAAAATAAATAAATAAAAAATGTGTGTGACTGTTGTGTTTCCAGGAGCACGTTTGGGATGCATCTCATTACCTGGTGCGTCTGGTCTTCAGTGGCTTGAAAGAGATGTTCACAGGGACCAGAGAGATCCAGGTGGGTTCATTACACCTACATAAAGACAAATACATACACCAATAGAAACACACAGGATGGGCATTCAGTTAAAATATTGTTTATGAGGATAGTTGCTCCTCTTATTTTCAACAAGAGGCCAAACTTAAACCCTACAGCCATTTTGGTTACTCTTATTTTTCCTAGTAATTTTAATATCTCAGGAAGTTTCTATATCATTTGGAACAAATAAAAGGGAAAAAGGAGACAAAGGTAAATTAACATACTTAAAGTAATTCCACTTATATGCAAGTGTAACTGGTTGCCTGTGTGTGCCGAATGTGGCCATTTGATCATTTTTGTAAGTAGGCTAATTGGCCGATTCATTAGTAATGTCTGTTGCCGAGCACAGAAATACTCTTAATTCATTAAAAAGTTTTAACCCAGGGCGTTAAAGCGGATGATTTTGGAGAGTCAGACTGACAGCCAACCTGTAAGGTTAAAAATGTTAATTGTGTTCCAATAGGGATTCTTATTTCAATTTTAAAACCTAATAAAACATTGAAAACATTTAAATAATTTAAAGTGCATTGTATTAACACATTTCAATTCCTAGATTTGGTACTCATTTTTTTCCCCCTCATATCTGCCCCTAATAGTTAATAGAATATCCTGTCTTGCTGTCCTTAGCATAGCAGGTCAGCTAAACACACAATTCAACTTCCATGAAGAATGAAGTTTTCACTGGAGTCATGACTAGTTTACCCTGGCAACGGCACCCATTCATCACATAGTCTCCATTTATAGATTTTAGGACGTGCACCTGCTAGGGGATTGTGCATCATCTCCACAGGCAGAGCGTCTGGCGAGCAAATAGAAACACCACCCACTGTTGCTGTGTGTTTCCTCTGGGAGTGTGTGGGGACAGCCCAGTCTGAGATGAAAAATACCCTTTGTGTGTGTGTTTGTGTGTGTGTGCGCGCACCCACTGCTATTAAATAGGTCACACTCCCTTGCATTTCGCAGCGGTGAAGTGAAGTATGATTGAGAAAGAGGTCGCTGATCGATCCTCTTTGCTGTCATCCCTGACCTCTTCTACATTCTCTGTACATTATCCGTTATAAACCTACTCATTCTCCCCAAACTGTGCTCCTGCTGTTCTTTCGCTCTTCCAATCAGTCTATTGATGAATCAGCTAATCCCTTTGGCAGAGTAGTTCATTTCTCTCTCTAGTTTCTATGCATTCTAGCGGTCTTTATTTTATCGTACCTGGAAATAAAGAAGCGACGTGCTGATGAATGGCGCAGCTTTGGGCCAGTCTGCAACCTGGAGTTGCTCGGACATATTTATCTTTTCTACACCTCCTTGTGTGTTCGCGTGTGTGAGGAGGCACTTGTGGGACATCAGCAGGGCTTCTATTCTTGTAAACTGTGCCAGACACAGAAACATCGCTGTTGCACGTGGAATTTTTAGAGTAAGCAGCAACTCCCCACCTGTTCCTCAGCAAGTCTGCAACAATTGTTTTGGCGCTCCCAGATGTAGACGAGCAGACCTAAATGCATAAATCATCAGTCGATGCCGCGGAGAGAAAGTTCCTGTTAGAGTTGGTGTCTCAATTTTATTAAATTATCCACCCAGAGGAACATGAAAACTTCATCGCCCAACTGTCCAGACTCACTGATTTGAACTTGATTGCTCCATTGTACACATAGACACATCTACAAACATAACAAATGTTTCCTGATTGATGAGACTCTGAATATTTTCTGTGTATGCTCACTTCTGCGGGCATTCATGTGTTACAGGATTGGCTGACAGAGAGCGCCAGGCTCATCTCCAAGTCTGGTCAACCTGTGGAGTGGTTGACACCCCTGGGTTTACCCGTCGTTCAGCCATACCGCCGCACACGCCACCAAGTGGTAAGTCTCATCCTATGGCACATGTCAGGGGTTCTAAAAATAAGTGGTATTTATCTCTGTGCAGGATCAATTGTTTGGACATACTTCACTTTTCTGTCACACATATGGGGCTTTCTCCATTGGCACTTTTGGTGGTGCGGAGTCAAACAGATGCCTCACTGATTTGCGTTCACATTACTGGTTTGAATGCGTTCAGTAGCACCCGAGATGAAGCGTCTCCAAAGTGTATGACCCGCTTAAGCAAGTTTAAGCAGGTTGTGGTGCTGATGAAAAACCCTTCTTGTTGTTGCTGCTTCATGATAAAAGCTTTCTGAAAATAAAACAACGCGGGACCTCTATGGTGAAGATTTTACAGGAAGTAAAACATGTTTATCAATGAATTAGCGGAGCTTTGTTAGCGGCTATTCTTGGATAATAGCGCAGAGATGAGTATTTACAGCCACTGAATTGACCACTAGTCACAGTAATGGATCAGCCTGCGGCTTTTTAACGTCATCAACTCTAGAGACGAGCATCATTAGTGAAAGACAAACCTTCAAACAAGTAACCACCGGTGTAATGGAGATGCAAATCTGTCCCATACAGCGCTGGCTTGCTCAAAAACCAAGTCTAGCCATTCTAGCACATGTGCACGGAAAAGGCCAAAAATCTCACAAGCATTTTCAAGTCTTTTAATGATTTATGCTCTTTCTGTAGCTCCGTTTGGACAATTATAAATGTACAGTGAATTTATTTGAATTCAGGGCAAATATAGCCGGGCTGACTTGTTATTTTAATGCCAAGCGACTCACCCACTCGCTGTATGTTAGTTTCATACACCAACTGACAGACAGCTCAGCCAATTACAGGCCTGTTCACTTCTCTGTATTTTCAGAATTTCGTTGGCTGGCCTTTAGAAACCTGTCCTCTTGCATCTTCACCCGTTTGTCTCGCCCCTCTTCGCTCTTTTTCCTGCCTTTCACAGCATTCACAGCACTCCCACAACTGACCTTTTCATAGCAAACAATGTATACAGTTTTTAACTCGCATAAGTATTAGTGTATACAGTAGTCATTAATCTCTCTCGACACAATGACTAATAATAGAAACTCTTGTGTCTAGCAGTTTAGTGCTGTTATATTGTAATATGTGTGGTGACCAAACATTGACCTTTCGTTCCAATATTTCCATGAGGTGCATTACTTCCACTATACATGATTTCACAGCATAATTTCCACTCATTCTGTTTCATTGGACTTTGATGGAATTTCTGATGAAGCTGATAATAAAGGAGGGCGGCCAAGTTAGCTGTGAGTCGATTGGTTAGTTTCAGAGGTGCACACACGAGTCCAAAGAGGAGACTAAGAACAGCAGGTCTTCAAATAGCTGTCGGCCTCTAACAAGCTATAAATCTCGGTAAAATGTAGTGTTATTTTCCGAGAGCAAGCTGTTGTCCTCACACAGCCAGCCCACAAATTGTGCTTCACCGCTGCGGTCTGGCAAGGCTTAAGGCTTACGTTTGGGACACTGCCAATGTGCACTGACCAAAACTATGTTGCTTTAGATTTTTAACAAGTGCTCTTCTTTGCTCAAATGTGAACATGACTGGATGCACTGGTCACCACTCTCTGGGCCGAGTGATTCAGGATTTCTATCTGGTAAAAAATGATGACTCTTCAATTTGTAGCCTAATGATGGGCTGACAACCTGTCAAGGCGAGGTGTTTTTTTTTTTTTTTTATCTTCCTTTACACCAATATCTCAAAGTGAAAAGTGAGCTTGTGAGACTGGACTGGACTATACTGTAGTCTGGATTTGGATTTAGTGTCCGCAACCCCTCTTTTATTTCACTACCCCCCTCCCTCACTCTGTTCTTTCCTTTCCCTCTCCTTCACAAGAAATCAAACTCCCCAAAAATAATTCTGTCTCAGTCTTCCTATATATGCAGGACACCAAACCTATCTGAAAGCTTTAAGTACCAGATGCTCTGCCGGTGGAATGTCCCAGCTGGGCTTTCCAAGTCTCGATAGGTTCGGTGTAGGAGTGCAGCACTGATGGTGTACTGTGATTACTGTGAGTGGCTCAACTTTAATGGAGCTCAACAACATCACTGGAGTTGTCCGTCACTATGGAGATCCTGAGGGTAGCACGTCTTAGAGATAACGTGTCTGTGTGCCAGCACTTTTCCAGATAACATGTTTGTGTGCGCAGGGGTTTGTGTGTGTGTACATGAAAAGCAAAAGCCTGAATGTGTGTGTGTGTTTATGAAATCAATTTTGACCTTTTTATATTCTTGAGCTCATTAACTAAGTCAAAGGAGGAAACAGACGTATAGCGTATGCCAAGCACAGGCAGACGGCTAGTTCATAGGCTGGCTCAGCGTGACGCCTGCTCTTTTTAGTATGACATCAAGCAGAAGGTTGGCTTAGAGGGGCAGTGACACCTCACAAGCAGGTGCAAGAGAGCGAGGGTGACAGATGGTGGGTCCCCTGAGGGTGCGTCTCTCTCTGTCGTAGTGGTAGGGTGCGTTCCCTTGATTTGATCTGCTTCGTTTAATGTCCAGCGGGGGAGTAGGAAGCTGATCAGCCTGTGCTTTTTTTCCCCGAGGCCTAAGGATGGATAAATGCGTGAATGAATGATGCGATGACTTCATGGATGAATGAGGTTTTAGCTTAAATTTCACAGATAACTTTCTTCATCCCCCTGCAATAATTCTATAATCCAGTTGCATCACCGGACAACAAAAATGAAACTAACTTGCAGAAGAGGTCACCTTTTCCCTGCATAGCTGGGATTAAATTCAATCTCCCACTCTCCTCTCTGCCTCTTAAATCCAAGGCCACAGTGTTTCTGGGGTCGTTAGTAATTAGACTCTAGATAGAGCGGGAAGATGAAGTGTTATGCACAGTGAGAAAAACCAGTAAGTGGAGAGAAAGTAGCTATAATAGCATCACATAATCAGAAAGGAGCGTGTGCGCGTCTTTGCATTTTTGTTTGTTGGTTCTTTTTCACTGTGCACAGAGTGATGAGCACAAATGCCGACCTGTCTAATCGAGTATTTTCCATGGCTGATGGGGGGTGAGGTAATTAGAGTAGGATGGAGTAGCTGAATGGAGCATGAACATACATCAGGGAGGCTGCTTAACAGGATTGGGAGATACTAATCGGATCAGAGGTCACTCTGGCTCAGATTCCTTGTTTATTTTTTCATTCCCCCCTCCCAGGCAAGGTTATAGTGAGATCTCACACTCAGGGGATGGTGACACGAGGGAGTCGTCCGCTGCATTGGCTGGATTTGGCTGGATTTGTGAGTTTATAGCGTGACAAAAGCTTGCGGTCTAGTGTCCTCTATGTGGAAAGAATGAGTTCAATTCAGTTGGTTGCAACTGGTGATTTCTGTGGACATCGTACATAATTAATTTTGAGTGGAGTCTAAATACATATTACAGGAGGTTACTTGGGGTCTACGGCAATACAGAAACAATGTGTCACCTTAATAAATACTCAAATATAATGTGTTATGAAAGTTAAATAAAGCAAAAATAGATAATCATACTGATCACAGATGGATTATAAGACAAAGGGTTCATTTTGTGTCTGTTTTTCTTCCATCTAATCCATCCATGTTACTAATGACAAATCCATATCAGATGACATGAATGAAACAAGCGATATGCCGAGTCTCTCTGGCTAACCTCTCCTTTTGTATAAAAGCAGGTTTTCAGCAGACTTGGAGACATACTCAGGGCCAGTACAATCAGAACGAGCCAGCTATTCATTCTAATTCTGGGGAACTACATATCTCTAAATGTCGGCACGATGCCCTCCATGCCTTCTTTTGCCTCAGAACAGAAGCAAGCCATTCCCAGGAGCAGCATGGCGTTTCGTTGATCTTGCAGAATCTTATGGCATTTTGGGGTGAATAATAAATGCAGTTTGAGTTTCAAGGACACCCCAGAAAGTGGTAGAAAAGGAAAAGTTTGGAAGAGAGAAGGTCTGGAAAAGGTCAGTGGAAGTGTGGTGAGACACAGGGGTGTGTGTGTGTGTGTGTGACTGTGAGTCTGCAGCTGTCGTCATCTGACTTCAGGGGGAGAAGGCGAGCTGGAGGGCCCGGTGACGTGCAACGCAGAACTGTCTCCTCTTAAATTGATGGGACCGATATTAACCAGTATGTGATCAATGGGGATTCCCCTCTTGGCAGCGTGGCTTATTTATGGTTACTGATGGCTGGTGTATCCACCACGACCATTTATGATGCAAGTCTCGGGTGATTTAGACTACGGGAACTTATTCCCTACAGACACGCAGCAGGGTTAGTCAAGGTCTCACTCCTGACAGCCTTGGGTTTATGAGTCAGGTGTTGTACACAAATCATGCACATATGCATTATAATGGACTGGAGTCCAGTAGTGACCTCATTTACAGCATGGCAGTCCATTACTCAGACCAGGGGTAAGCTCCATTTCTTTCACCCTCAAACCTTTTTACATCACAGATTTCCCTCCTTCTAACACATCCGTGAGGACGCAATAAGGGGAGGTTAAGAGGGGAGTGATGGACAGATTCCCCCACCAGTCCTCCTAGAGCAATGATGGATGAGATAGCAGCCATGGCATAAACTAATGGGGTTTTACCTCGCTACGCTTCTATTTTAAAACCATTTCTCCATAAACTGTGTGATTCTGTCATTCATCAAAGCGACCTTCAAGCTTCTGACTGGAGTCACCAAACCGAGCAGCTCGCCGTCTGTCGGCGACTAGCTTTAATGTGCTTTCATCCATGTGATCACCTGTCACTTTAATCCCTGTATTTATGCACACAGTTGCTTTTTACAACAGGGCTGTCATATAGAAATATTGATTACACAGAAGTACTATATACATTACTGGAGCCTCATTATCAACAAAACACCTCTGATATTATTGTCATACAGTTCACTTTATTGCTGTGCTAGCTGAGACTTAAGGTATGAAATGTTGAGCGGTTGTTTGGTTGGTCGACCACAATCTAACTATTCTTAGTGAAACCTGCCATGAGACTTGACATTAGACCTGATATTTTCACGACATGGGAGACGATGAATCAGATTGATTGATTGCTGACATTTTCTCCAGGGCCATCATGAGGTTGACACCTTCGATTTTTGTGAAATGTCTCAACAAACTTTGAACAGATTAACATAGACTGGTTCAAGGAGAACGAATGCTACTGGTTTTGGTGATTCAAAGACTTTCCCACTAGCGCTACCAGAGGGTCAGTGTTTTTATTTGGTCTGTGATATATCTCAACATTGAGCAACACAAATCTTTGGAAATTCCCTGTTCCCAGACAATATATTTAAATGTTTTTAATAAGCCACCACAAGGCTGAAGTTAGTGTTTTTTGAAAACTATTAGAGAGATCACCATGGAATCTCGTGCAGACAATCACCCCTCAAGATGAATGAAAATAACCTTGGTGACCCTGTAACGTTCCGTCTTGTGTCACCATCCGGTCACATTTTTTTGCTTGTCCAATACTTTGGTTTATTTAGACTCTTTCTATTGTTGAATTTAAAAAAAAAAAAAAAAAAAACTTTCAATAGAGCAGAGACATGGATTGAAGTGGTGTGATCAGAGAGACATCCTGGAGCTGCTCCATAAGCCCTGAATAATGGAACAAATGTTACAGCACCTGACGGCACCCATGGTGATTTCACTGGGATTGTTGATATTCATTCACGGCTGTAAGTCTTACATGCAATGAAATCTCATCTGGATATAGCACACACTCCTTTAAATTAGTATGTTCGTGTCACCTGTTGTTATAAATGGAGATCTCAATAATGGAAGATTATTGATGTCCCTATTGGGAAATCTTAGAAAGATATGGATGAAAAGTTATGGAGAACCTTTTTCAATATGAGCTGGCACATTGTGGAGTTTTACATTTTAGTGGTCCTTCAGATATCCAGTCCTTTTGATATATACTGTAGAGGATGTTCTGTCTCAGGTAGTTAAATTATTGACTTTCCGTAAAGACAAAGAGGGTACCCCTTTTGATAAAGTGGAGTGGCCTACTTTTCGTTGTGCTTTGTCTCTATGTCTTTGCTGAATTTAGATTAGGTAGCAGATTCTTTGTCGCTGCCTTCAATGACCAATAACCAATAAAAAACTGCTAAATCGGTGGCAATGTCTGCCGATCTGTGCTCCATAATCCTCATTCGTCCCCGAATCGGGCTTCTCAAAGTAGAGACGGCGAGTTTATTGCATTTGGAGAGATTTTATAAAGCAGTGGTGCTACGGTGAAGGCATAGAGGAAACACTGTTGGAGCACCCAAGAGTCCCACAGGAAATGTCTGGTTTCCATCTTTATAGTCGGTCATTAAAGACTTGGAAAGTGCATAAAGCTGAATGAAGAATAGTTCTAAATTGCAGGGATTGAAGGACGTGCACTTCAAAGGGCCGTTGTGTCCTCCGTGTTCATCCCACAGGGAAGCAAGATCAAATAAAAGAGCTGTCCATTAGCACCAAACGCGTGGCTATTAAAGCCTCCCAAGTGTGTCAGAATGTCAGTGGTCATGCTGTGGTCCCTGGCGCTCCGCTTCAGAGGGGTTGTTTTGTATTATGATGATGAAGGAGAATTCAGAGACCCCAGCCAGAATGTTGTTTTTGTCAGAATTCATATTCGATCAAAACCAACAAATGATATCAGTTGAACCATCCCTTTTTATTTCTGCCTATCCTAATCCACACAAACACATGACATGTTGATCCTCAGATCTATTCACTGATCCACTGTGCTGCCCAATATGAATTGACTTGTTTCTTTATTTTGCCTGTTTGAGATGCAGTTTCATGTATTTGACCCAAAAACAAGAAACTGAGCAACATTTCTCCCCATTGATAATTAACTATTAATAATTAGAAACAAACTCGAACACTTCTCATTAAGCTCCTGTTCATTCATATTATTGCGGTTAAATCTTTTTTTATGAACTGTAACGAATAATACTGATCGCTAATGACTCTTTTACAATAAAAGCAGTTTGTACTGATAGATCTAAGTGTTTGTACAGACACGGAGATTCTCAGATACATTAGTGTAGGCTGAATGCAAGGTGAACAGACTAATGCAAAGTGCTCACGTCGACGGGGAGCTGGCTGCCTGTTGCCAGGCGTATCTCTTTCCTGATAGTAGCCCGTCGTTCTCACCTAGGCACATTTCCAGGGGTCAGGGAAAGACCGCTGTCCCACAGATGCCTTGGCACGGACGACTGGACGGACCCTCGAGGCTTGGGAGATTAGAGTGCTAAATCTTCCCTCCTCTAGGAACCAAAGGCTTAAGTGTTGATCTGAGAGGGTGTGTAAAAAAAAAAATGGAATAAAGAAGACTGCAGAGATCAAAAAGAGGTGTTTGTCCGATGCCCTCTGAGGGTGCATCGACTGCAGAATACCTCGCTGTGCTTAATCCTTCCATTTCCCCCTGATTTTTGGTAATTAGGCTTGTATTCAGAATAGTCCAGTAGTAGAAGTAACTAAATAGAAGAGGTTATATTGTACTGTCTGGGTGTGGATGCATGTTTGTGTCTGTTTGCATATTAATGCATACCTAGATGTTTTGCAAGTGCTTGAAGGTGAGGTGAGAACAGGTTATATTCTAAATAGCTGCTCCAACGCTCTACAAAAATAGTATCTTTACTTCCTTAATTCCTATCACAACAAGATGTTGAAGGTGAAGGTGAAGATGTCTTGGAAACTGTGAAGGCCTTATTGTTTTCTGGGTTTGTTTACCCTTCCTTTTGGAGAGGAGGTGTCCATTACACATTCACTGGTTTCCAGCTGACAACTGACAGACTTCAGGCGAATAAAGTCGCTGTTTTTAGTGAAATCTTTTCAGAAACCACTAAGTCTCTAATTGTAAAGCTTCACCTACTCAGCAGACTGTTTACCATAGAATAGCTCACAGTATTACGCCTGATGAGCACTTAACCACCCAGAGGAAGTACAATACGGCTCACTTGAATCTGGTTTTTAGCTGAGATCCATCGGGACCAGCAACACTGAAAATATACGATGGCATAAAGAAAAAAAGAAGTTCTAGGCACACTAAATATGAGAATTTCTTAATGTCTTTTGTGTTGTTGTTTTTTTTAATTAAAAAAGTGCACTGGCACAGAAACAGTCCCTGAACACATACTAACACATTGCTGTTAATGTTTCTGCAGCCTTGGGTTGAAAATACCACTTTTTTTTTTACTATCAACTGCAGATACTGCATCGTCATATCCCAAAAAATTTCTAAGTATCGTTTCTTTTTACAACCTTAGTTGCCATAACGTCTCTGACCTAGATAAGCAGCTGGACAGTAGATACATGGAAGAATGGTGATCAAGCATGTGCTTGATATTAAATACATGTACCCTCGATGCTTAGTCCGGTAGGTCGAAAGTCTGCGCTGACCAATTACAGGTCCGCCCGAAGAATGAAATGAAAATGGATTTCACTCTGACCACTTTCTGGAAACGTCCATCAAGTGAAGTGACTCATGTCAGCTGCGGCTTCGCTGCGTTAAATTTGTAATCTGCAAAATGTCAAGCGCCTCTCGAGTAATGAACCGGATGATACCTTTTTTATTGCGTTGTATTTAAAGCTTCTTGTGGATATAACACATTTAAAGCTCATGTTCTGTTCGTTGTGCTCAAAAGATTTAGATCTGGCACTCTGCTTTTCATCCTCCTAACTTTCTTTTTTTTATCTCAAGGCCTCGATATATTTGATTGTTATGTTGCTTCAAAGTTAGAATATGTTTCCAAACTAAATGATGCTTTTACTTTTAAATTCTGTACGGATGAAACGTTCAATAAATCAATTAGTCCAGCAACAGAATAATAACTATTTTGATAATCCATAAAGTAGTTTAGCCTATTTCAAACAAACACGACAAACGTTCCTTGATTCCAGCTTTTCTGAAGCAATCTGAGTTTTTTTTGTTTGTCGAACGTGAAATTAAATTAAATATTTTTGGGGTTTTAGATATTTGATCAGACAAAAACAGACATTAGACATTTAAAGAGAAAAGGTTTTAGAAGCTTTTGATGTAAGTTTTTCTCTATTTTCTGACATTTTAAGGCCAAACAACTAATCAAGAACTGACCGATAAGTCAATAATTATATCAGTTGTTAGTTGCAGCTCTTATATTTTGTCTCCTTGTGCCAAGACTTTGGAGAAGCTGTATCGTGCTTGCTTTTATGGCTGCATTATAAAATATGTAGATGTCTTGTACATTGTTTTATTTGTCATCCTTCAACCTGACATGTTTGTTAATGTGAAAGTTTAATGTGTTTGTGGGGGGGCAGTGATGAATGAAGACTTGCACTTGGATTTTAAGTTTCAACCGTTATCATTAAACGTCTCACGCCTTTGTTTTGTTCTGCCTCCCCAGGTGAAGGGTTTAATCCAGCATATCAACCTCAAGATCAGCCATGACATCAAAGAGTAAGTCTTCCCTCCGCTATCACCGCTTTCTGTCTCTTCCTCCACACTCACACTTAAACTGACCCTTAGCAGATGTAGTGTTTCTACTTCATTCTCACATGGCATTCATTGACATTTTGTGCTGAAATGTCATATTAGTGACCTGGAAAGAAGGCAGAGGACAGCTGCTGGGAGAAAATGTGTTTCCAGCAGCTCATACTTTTGTATTTTGTTATTTCCTTTTGTTGTTTTCCTTTTTAAGTTTGCAGTCACACGTTTTCAAAATGTAGCTTCATACTGGGCAACTTGATTTTTACTTTACTTTATGTTCAGCTTTTTGCTACAGTGAATGAAATGGAAGTAGAAAGTAGAGCTCTCTTGAGGCAATTAGGTTACATTTTCAATACCTTCAGCTGCACAAAAGCACAAAGTCTCCAGTGGAGATTTTCACTAATTGCCTACTCAGACTTGGACATAGCTTTGCATTTGTCATAAAGTGGGAAATGCCATCGGATGAGTTTTCAAAGTGCTTTGAAAGCATAGTTTTAGACTCCCAAGTTTTAGGAAAAAGTTAGTAGCTCATACTCCTTTTGTCCAGAAGCTTCATCTATAGATATATTACATATACTGCAAAATCATATTAAATTCACCATTAATCTGGAGAAAGGGGGATTATGCAACAAAAAGGGTTCATGACTGTCAAAATACAATATGTCAGGATATGAGATGCAGTAAAAACACATCAGAAATAGTCAAAAAGATTCCAAATTAGTTTTTACTCCACTCTATAAAATAATATTTTGTATTTCTTTTCCTCCTTTTAAGGGCCTTAAACTCAGTTTCGTTTTGCGACCCTGGTGTCCTAAAATGACAAATAAATGTACCTTTAATTAGCCTTTAATTTAACCCTTTATAATACGAAGTAAATGTGGCATCATCAAACCATCAACATGTCAGAAACAGTTAAATTAGACTTATGTAGTGGTAGTTTGGATTAACAGTTAAAACACTTGCCAGCATTAGCAAATACTGACGACATATAAAGCTTAATATGCATTTGTTTTACTCCAGTTCAGTTATGAAGGACATATGACTGAGAAGCTACATCCTCTTAATGCCAGTAGGTTGATCAGAGAAGATTAAACGTGTGAATAAACTCATTTCACATTTAAAAATATAAGACGTAATATTTCTGCATCACAACGTCAAAAAAAATGATCTTTGTTTAATATTTTAGAGGTTAATTTGCATACAGAAACACTTTCCGTTAATGCCTTTGTCTGAGGTACAAAAAATGAAGTGAGTTTAAAGAAGCTCACTATGAGATTTCCTCCAGAAAGGCAACAAAGTTAGATGTAAGTTAAAATGTGTGACGCTACTTTTTAATTTAGTGGAACTAGAAATATGCTGTGCCACAGTCAGAACAAGCATGCTGCCATGTCCGAGGATGGCTCGCAGCCAAAGATCAAGTCGGTGCTAATCGGGGGGGGGCTAAGGAGAAATGGTGCCAATTAGTGTGGTAAGGTTAGAGAGCGTGAGATTCAAAAAGCTATTGTAAGTTCAGTCACTAGAGCTATGTCATTGAGAGCTACTGTAACTAAACATACAGAAAAGCACTTTGAGAAGAAATGTGAGCTAAAACTCAAGCTAGCCAGGGCAGACAAGCTAACGTTAGCTCTGGGGTAACACTAGATGATACATCAGAGAGTAAGGAGGTTGGCAAAACTGACTAATATAATGTGAATAAAACTTTAATACATTCCGTCATCCCTGAACATTTCTGCCTGAGTCACGCCAAATAGATTTTTAGAGACCATGGAGGTAGTTCAGTGGTGGCAGCAATGAAAACAACAACTTCCATGATCTAAAGCTACTTCAAGACATCGTCAAACTGCGTCTATGTCTTCATTGTTTTGATTGACAGACTTGTAGCAGAAATTACATACAGTGCATTTACATTTTTATGCCTCCTTTTGCTCCTGTGGATTTATGAGTGGAAGTCCGCTTCAGTATTCGACCTTTTGGGATAAAGAAGACAGAATGATTTGCAGTCCTCTCTGAATAAGTGACAGTTCGGCATGTGTGAATGACTGCTATGGTGGGGAGGCAAAAGAAAAAAAAAAACGTGTAGTTAGAGTTTTTAAAGATAGAACGAAGGAATGGTGATGGAGGTGAGTAGAGACAGAATGAGAGACAGCGGCCGAGGGGTCGTGGAAAGACGGAGCGAGAGTGCCGGAGACGAAGATGACAAAGACTGACAGCCTTCCTCCTCAATCTGACATCTACAGTACAGCGCCGATCCAGCAGCGTGAATACTGAAACACCGGCCAGCGCAGAGGGAGGGATGGAGGAAGTTCAAGTCGGGAGGAAAAGATGCCGCTCTGAAAGGTCGCCTGGCCTGAAACTTGAAATTTGCTGTCAGAGAAAGCATCAGTGTATCAGAGGCTGACATTCTGAGCTAAACTTGACACTATTCCCAGCTGACTCTCCTCGGCTTCTCCTCTTCCACACACACACACAAACGGGTGCACATACAATTGCGCTTGCTGTTAATGATAAAGCTTGTCCAGTCTAAATATGTAAATAAGGTCACAGATGGAGTAGTGACAGCCTTCAAGCCCTCGCTTTTCTTGCTTCTTCATCCGTCCCTCTCGTTCTGATTATCCAGTGGGAAAACCATTAAATGCTAAGCCCTATGACAACTCTCAGTACCTCCTGTGATACGAAGTGAGCCATCAGCTCTATGGGGAGAACAGTTGCGGAGCAGAGAGCTGCGGTTGCTAACCCTTAGAGGACTGACCGTGCGCCTTTCCAGTCTTGTCAGGCCTCTGGGATTTAAAGGTGGCATGTTTGTGCAGCCCGTGAGGTGAGACAAACGGAAAGGGGAAAAGGAGAAAGGCGGTCTTGTTCAAAGCACGTGCGCTTGCAAACGCATTTCCGGGAATCTTGTGGTTTTTTTTTCTGCTCAGCTGAAGCCCGAGAGCGGCAGAGCTGAAAAAGCACAAAGATAGAAGTGTAACATTTCCGAGCCAAAAATAAAACGGACAGGAGGAAAAACGAGACTGACAGACAAGGCGGCATCGTGTGTGCAGCTCCGGGTTTGGCTCGAGCTCTCTCCGCTCTGTCTCCATTCCCATTAGAAGATCGTTCTGGTCTGTGGCAGCCCAGAGGATTTGAATGGCACAGGCTCAGGGTAATGGGAACACAGGGCTACAGATTGGCAGGATGCTTTTCTTACTGCCAGTTCCATCATCAGTAGCGGAAGCAGCACTGCATTTATATTACCTTGTACTATATATGTTTGCTCTCATATTGACTGTTGTCACAGCACAGTCACCCAGGGCTCGCATAGTAGACGACAAATATTGATGTTGAACTCCATGCACACAAATTTACAACAACACAATATCCCTGTTAAAGGAATAGTTCAGCATTTTATTAATCCCTTTGTAGCAGTGAGTTACATGACAATGTTGATATCTGTCCCACATCTACCAGCACCTCTAAAGCTTTTTTTGTGTGTGTTGTCTGTCAAAATTCCTATATATTTTTTACATTTGTCGACTCATCTAAAAGCTAGGCACATGTTCAAAATGTACAAATCAGATATGATTTGAGACAGCTAGCTAACCAGGCCCGTAAGACACTTTTTATGTTTATCTCGACTTTAAACAGACCTCATAAAACAATGTTTATCTGCTCTTGCAGTTTATTTTATCTCCAAACATAGTCTCAACAACATCCTCAAGGGCACGGTGCTTTTTATGTTACTCACATGTACTGTCTTCTAAGCAGTACACAAACTTGAAACGGGAATGAAAACATAGGTTTGCTAACAGTCTCCCCGGGAGTTATCAGCACGGTTCATAATGAGGCCACCACAGACTTGTGGAGACAACTTGTCTTAAACAACCCGTTTTACATCAGAACACAGGTACCGCTACAGAAGTGTTTATGTGTCTTTGCTTGGCTTTTCTGTCCCTTTCTCAGGAGGCCGGACACAGTTAAACAGAAGAATGCCTTCCCGCCAAACTTCATCCACTCTCTGGACTCCACACACATGATGCTGACGGCTCTCCACTGCTTTAGGTATCACTTCACAATCTGTAATTCGAGCATGAATGCTGAACGCCTCAGATAAAACAGAAATGCATTCCTCGTATCTCCTGTTGCATGTGCAGAGTTATGTTTCCTAAAAGCAGCCTGTAATATGCTTCTGATATCGTCGCTCTCCCTGTGCGAACCCTCTCCTTTTGACTGCAGTTCACCTCACATAAGCATTGTATTATAAGCTTTTTTCACCAAATTAGCCTCTTGACAGATGTGATAATTTAATACTCAACTCGCACAGGCTTTGATTGAAAGCCCGCTGGAGTTTTAGCCATTATTATCGCTATAATGTACTTTTTTGTCACAGTCTGCCAGTTTTTAATGAATATGTCTACACTTTTATTTTATTCTCTTCTCTGATTTCATTCCCTGCACATGGACTACCTTCACCCCTTTGTTCCCGTTCCTCTCCTCTCAGCGCCGGCCTGACATTTGTCTCGGTTCACGACTGTTTCTGGACCCACGCTCTCACTGTGGACACCATGAACAAGGTATCAAATCACAGTACAACCTTTTTCTTTTCACTTCAGATTGTCTCGGCATTCCTCGTCCTCATCATCCTTTCAGAGCTGTTTCCAACCCGTCTGATCATGTATCATCAGGGTTTACATGTCTGTTTTCTTTGCTGATTAATTGGATCTTGAGGTAGCACATGTGGTACAGTTCTTCCCGCTCTCTCTTGCCTTTACATCCAGGCAACTTTAAAGCTTATTTCCGCTGAATGGAAGAAAAGAATGATTGGGTATTTTTCAGAACTGAGCTCATTTTAGTGCTTTGACAGTGGATGCTGGTGACAGAAATAATCTTTGTAGCATCAGAAGTGCTTCTGTTGTGTTAGAGGCATCGGCTTTGTGAAGCCAGTGAAACAGTTTTATACATTTGCAGGCTGCTGGCTGCAGGTAGCACCATTAGACAGAGCCTGGTGTGCTGAATAAATGACTGGCTGCCACAGCCTGCTAAAACTAGCTTGTCAACAGGCCCAGACTGAGACTGAGAAAGAATAAAATGGATCACATTACCATAAAATCCCATTTTTTTTTTTCTGTAGAAGGAGTAGCATCAGAGCACAGTCACAGTTTTATGTCTTCGCCGTATCTCAGAAGAGTAAGAACCAATGAAGCAGTTCCCTGTCAGTACATCTATTTTCTTGATCTCTGACAGTACGCCTTCCTCATTACACAGGTGATTGAACACAGCGCAGGAGGAGGGGTGTTAAATATCTTAGTCAACACCCAAGCATATAAAAGAACTATTTTAATGGCAACCGATCCTTCCTCCATTCATCATCCACTAATCTTCTGAACTGCCAGGCTGCCGGTATACATGGGATTCCTGGTGACGTCGGTGTGTGATGCGCGCACATGTTGGGATAGGTGAAGAAAAAGTGACTGGAGAGTGACTTTGAGCTTATGAAAAGATCAATATGAGGTGACAAAAAGCGATGCCTGGAAAACGATCAATATTCCAGAAATTTACAATCACCTCTTCTATGTTTGGGGTTAGTTCATATCCAAACTACACGATAACACACACAAACTAACTGATCGGCAACATTAGACCAGAAGCTCACCTGTTCTGCAAGGTAAAATCACTGTTTTTGTCAAAGATAGTGGCTGTGAGGAGAGCAATATAACGGCTTCATTCAGTTCCCTGTTAGAAAGGCCTGTCTGACAGCAAGATAAAGCAGTGGGGATATTCTAAATATAATGTACTGGTATTGATTTTTTTTTAAGCCGGACCAGTGGCTAAAATACATTTTGCTGCTGCCCTCCTGTCCTCAGCAGCACATTAGCTTAGCTTCTGTGTCAGTACTCCTGTCTGTGTCTCCAAACTGAGGGCAGGCTCGCCATGATCCACTGTAGATAATGCACTGAATATGAATAAGTGCCTTATATATCCCCACTTCAAACAATCCAAACTAACCTTTTTATGGCACCCGCGTGGATAATCAGCACCACCAGTTGCTGTTTGTCTTGATGTGTCCAACATATAACGTACGCACAACGGTTGCGTGTCAAAAACAATGTAAATCAGTTCAACACTTTGTCGCTAGTTCTCTCCATTCTCATTTAACAAAAATATCGTAATCCAAGCCGGAATGGAGAAGAAATGCAGCCAAGGGGATGTTCTGTTTGGTGATGGACTGGCGCTTGTTCTCTTGCTTCTTTTCATTCATTTCTTTCGATCTTGTATCTGGTCAACAGGCAGGAGAGTCTGGGGAGCCTGTCCTTCAAGTGTTTTGACCTGATTAACTCTAAATACACTCCGCTCTGCCTCTTCCTCCTCCTGTCAGGTCTGTCGGGAACAGTTTGTCAACCTGCACAGCCAGCCGATCCTAAAGGAGCTGTCCAACTTTCTTCTGGAGAAATATTGCGACGGGCCCCTGTGAGTTTACACACCAGCATGAAGGGACTCAATGAACTGATCAGTTTTATGATCATGATAATTGGTATTCAATTGCAATTATTCATATAGTAGTTACAAGGTCAGATTTTTAACACTAATTTACTCTGTGTCATTTTGTTTGAGTCGTTTTTACAACAACCATCACTGCCGTAAGCTCACTGTGTTTATGTGACGCTATTCTGTCATCATACGCCGAACATGCAACTCTTACATGTATTACATTATTACAAATCAGAAACACTCTCAAAATTGAACATTTTGCCAGAGTTTTTCCTCAACTCCCTGTGACACTAGATACAAAATGATTTCCCCACTCTCTCTTTCTGTCTCTGTGTCAGTCTCACTGGCCTCAGGCTGGGTTATTCTCATCATCTGACTGTGTTTTTCTCTCTTTGGGATAATTGGACACCTTCTCTATAGCCTTTACTCCGCAGCAGCCCTTGTCCTCTTTGTCTTTCTCCCTCCCTCTCTCTCTCTCACACAGAAACATCACCGTTCCCTGAGCCTCGCAAACACATTATTCATTCTTGTAGAGTGAAATAAATTGAGAAAGACGTGTGGGAATAGATAGACTTTCTGATCTATTTCTAACCATCAATCCATACAGTTTATGCCTGAAGTCGTTATATGTGTATATATAACAATAATTGAATGTCCTGTCTAGGTTAAAGCAAGTGGAATTAGACCCTTACATTTGTATTCAGTTTTTAATATGAGGCATTATTTCATTGTTAAAGCCATGCTGGCGGTGTGGCTCGAGGGATAGCAATGTCAGTCAGTCAGTCAGTCTAGCACTTTTGACCAGGCTGAAATATCTCAAAAACTATTTGATGGATTTACATGGAATTTGGTGTAGACATTCATGGTCTCCAGAGGATAAATCCCACTGATTTAAATGTTCCCCTGATGTTTCCAGTAGTGCTACCATGAGAAAAGTAGGATTGCCAGTCTAGAGTGACTATTCTCCACTGTCCTACTATTTGGAGATTTAAATGACTAAAAACAACTAGACCTCTGTTCAATATTGTGATGAGTTGGGCACTACCCAGAAAAATCTGAATTTTTATTCAAGGTAACAGTGCATTTAATTTGGTCGCCTGTCAGCATAACTTCTGGAGAGAACATCAGATGATTTGTCAGAAAGTCAGAGGGGAAGTCAAGGAAGACAAATGTGACTAAACCTGATCAAGACTATAAAACTTCACCTCATTCAATAACATTTCTGCCCGAGTCACATCAGAGAATCTTTTGTCAGCCATGGTAGTTGTTTAATATTGACAAGAACTCTCATGATCCCATACTACTTCATGATATCACCCTAAGTCTTTTCCCTGATTTGATTGTGAGCAGTGTGTGATATAAAAGATGTACATGGACAGAGTGTACCAGTCACATCTCACACATTAACAAGTGTGTTGTGCCACCTCTAGCGCATCAGATTAGAGGCACTAAGTATGTGCTAATTTAAAGGCAAATCTAAGTGCTGTATCTTGGGCAACTGGACTTGTTTAAGATTCTTGAAGACCTAGGGCTAGGTGAGCTAGGTGGGTTCATCGGCCTTCATGTTGCTAGGGCTAGGTGAGCAACCCACGTGAAGGCCGGTTGGGTTAACGACCCACAAGCGGCCCTAACGACTCTGCAAGGACACTCCCACACAGAGTTTAAAAGCCTGCCAACTCCTCTCCAGTTAGTTAGAACTGAAGAAGCTTCTTGGACGAGAGAAACTGAAACAAGTCCAGTTGCCTACGATACAACACTTATATTTACCATGACCTGGATGACTAAGAACCTACATCAACATCACTTAAAGGCACTGACTCGTTGGACTGGCCTTTTTGCTCTGATAAACAGCAATGTCACATCCAGGTTTGTGCAGCCTTCAGCAGTTTACATACGTCACTTGAATGAGTTCCTGAGACCGCTCCTGTTGCCTTTGACTAACACGACCATGCTCTTCTCAGAATTATTAAAGTCTTAACACTGGTTTTATTCTCCTCCTTTGTGGCAGGGCTGAGGGCACGAACAAGAAGCACAAGGAGTACCAGAGGCTGATGCAGCTGCTGGCCAAAGTGCCCCAGACAGGTCAGTTTGTATGCAGCTGTCTGGCTTCTCAACATCTGGCCTCACCCAGGCTAATGTATTGTTTGAGGGGGCAAACATACAGGGAGCTGTTTTTTCTTTTTTTTTTAAAACTGGATAGAAGAGGGCTTTCATGTCCTGAAGTTCTTTTTGAGGTTGACAGGAATGATAGGAACGTTCTTACGTTGGGTTCCCACACAATCCTGTATTTTCGATCCTCGCCTATAATTGCTAATTGTTGTTTCCTATTGTTCGTATCGTAATCCCATTGTCTGTCGTCAGCTGTCCAGCTGTCTGTGTCCCCAGACATGGCACTCTGCCTGCTGATTCCAACAGGAAAAGCCACTGAGTTTGGCTAAAATTCAATTTATAGCTTATGTCATCGTGAATGGTGGATTCATGCCTGCCTACGTGGCCACTAGCAGCTCCACATTCCCCCCGTTTTCCTTTTGGCGCTGCTGTGAGCGTCTGGCTATTGTTGTCCAGAGTGGAGCTACAGAGGCAGCGTCTCTCTGTCAGGTGGACGGAGGCTTTGCTGTTATGTAACTCTCGCTCCATCTCCATCTGTACTCTTACCGTGCGCTTGGCACCGACAGCTGGGTTGTATAAATTGATTACTGTTAATTGTGTCCCTCCTCTGCATAATCAGCTTATGGGGCTGAGACCAGTCAGGTGTGGTCCTGAGGGTTGTGTGTCACTGTTTTCAATGTTCAATATGAGATTCAATGGATCTGGACTAAAATCCATTATAATCTTCACCATGACCGATCCTGAACTCATTATTAAGGTGAATCTGCTTTCACTGTGTATAATCCAGCAGGAGATCAGATGATTCAGGTGCGGCCACGACAGCAGAGACGTGGACATAAAAGTCCGGACAGCACACTGAATTACTTGGAGCCATTAATGTACACAGACAATACTTCAACAGTTAGTCAGACTTTGATGACAATACAGTAGCTGCTTAAAGGTTTTAAGTTATTCAGCGTTTTCATGTCTTTTTTCTTTAGAACTCTGACATTATTACTTTGGTATCATTTGCCACCACTGACTGCTTGATTTCAGTGGGCACACCTTTGTTGCATTGTGGCCATTCTCGATAGTACCTGTGTTTCCACCAGACGTGCCACAGCGCATTCCATAAGCAGCCCAGAAGCGGCTTTTCACTCTTCACTTTTAATATGCTGCATTATCTATTTTTGATAGAAGATGTCAGCTAGGCAGGAAGTCAAACATGGGAAAGGCATACTGAAATATGTACATTTTCAGAATAAAACACTATGTGCAGGCTCCTGATTGTATATCACATCAGAACAGACCCCTTTTGAAAAACTTCATGATATAACGTAGCCCACTGACACATGATAGAAGCAGTAAAAATCAAGAAAAAAAAGTAAACAAAATCGGGAAAGCAAAACGCTCTGCTTCTGAAAGCTCCTGGTGGGGTATGAAGTTGCGTAGTGACAGAACACGACCGCATCACAGCCGTGCCCGACGAAATCAAGACGAAAGGCAGCAAGTTTGTAAGACCTCGGGTTAAGATGCTGTCAAGAAACACGTCTTTTCAGTTTTATACTTCTTCACTTTGGTAAACTGTGCTGTGCATTATGTTGCCATTGTGACAGTCTGTCTGCTGCCATTATTACATTATATTTTTAAACAATGCACAGTATGTCAAGAAGTATACAAGATGGAAAGTGCATGGATGGAACTTCAAAAACGAAAGAAGTTTGGAGCTCCTTGCTGTGAGGATAAGCATATAATTGAGACTATTGAGTTTATATCAGTTCCACCCACGAGTAAATGTTTCGATAAGTACCGGAAGATTTACGTATTGGTTAGTTTGTATTTTAGCGTAAGCATTCATGTCAGCATCATTTTTTAGCTGCATTAGGTTTTTGCAGTTCTTAAGTATTTTAAGGCCTTTCCTCAATAATTCAAGCTGCAGCTGTCAGAGAGGTAAAGAGCACAGAGTGCAGGACAGGGCCTCGTCCAGAGCTAAAATTAGGTTTCAAGTGGTGTATTAAAGTTCATAGAAAATGTACCAGTGCCGAGTGAAACTGAAAAGTTTTACCTTATTTAAAAATGACAGTTCAAGACATACTTGACTGAAGATCCTAACTCTGTCCTTTCAGAAAAATCAGGATGCCAACTGCATCCTAAAATTCCTAGCTGTTTCCTTATCATTCATTCATTGTCAACCGCTGATGGTTGCGGTAGCCACTTTATCCCTTTTTTTCAAGGGGTCGCGGGGAGGTTTCTGGAGCCAATCCCAGTTATCTAAGGGCGAAGGCAGGGTACACCCCAGACGAGTCGCCAGCTCATCGCAGGGCCCTTACTGATGGCAGAGGCCAACTGCACATTAGGAGCGATTTTGGGGTTCAGTATCTTGCTTAAGGATACTTTGACATGTAGCTCAGCTCCGCCCTGGGGAGCCGGGATTCGAACCAGTGACCTCCCGAACACTGGTCGAACGATCTGCTCTACCCGCTGAGCTGCAGCCGCCCCCGCTGTTTCCTTAATTGATCATTAATCATATCAAGGATAAATAAAAGATTAATCAGTGTGCAAATTGACACGTACCATGTTATTTTCAAGGGGTTCAAAATTGTAAAGCTTACAAATACAAAGTGACGAAGTGGCCTGTCGGTCTGTCCCCACCTTCTGATCATCTCAACAATGGAAAAAGCTATAGCTAGCGCTATCATCGGGTCAAAATTTCAACATGTCCAAAATATTAGTTTATGACAAAGAACTGTGCTCTGTGATTTGTGGTAACTGGCATATGTTAGTATGCTAACACCCTGAGCTAAAATCGTCATGGTAAAACATGGTAAATACAGTATTATACCGGCCAGACATCAGCATGCTAGCATTGTCATTCTGAGTGTGTTAGCGTGCTATCGTTAGCCCTTTAGCTTAAAGTATTGTTGTTGCTAAGTACAGCCTCCACGAAGTTATTTGTGTTCTTTTATCCTTGACTGACCAAATTCTTTGGTATCACCACTAAATTATTACACTGATTAATAAGTGTGAGTATTAAAGTTAAAGCAGATAATTGGGAGGATGGAAGCTAGTGCCACAAAAACTATTTTCACTTTATTTTTATCCCAATTATTTATTTATTTTTTATCACTGTGGCTGGTTTGTGCCAGATGCAAAGCTATGTTAGTGTAATTGTATGTAGAAATGTAAAGTTTTGCTATATTAAAGCTGCACTACAGACTTTAACCTGCTCTGACACTTTGCCTCTTGCCTCTCCAGGTGATTTTGATCTCCAGCGGGTGAAAGAATCCACTTATTTCTTCAGCTGAGAGGCTCGTTAGGTCGAGCCAGCGGAGGGAGAGGAGTGGAATCGACACGGTGCAGCAGGGAGGCTGCGGCCCCCTGGGTCTCGACTGGCTTCGTCTCCCTCAGACATCAGGACATTGATCGAGCCGCGCCCTGCCTGCCTCCTTGTGCACAGACTGACTGGAGCTGCTGGAGTTACTGGAGGCGTTCACACACAGTGAACCCGCCTGATTAACTGACTAGTGGGCTGATCGAAGGGGGGGGGCTGGGGATACTCATCCAGGCGAAAGATGAGGGAATCAGCGGCGGATGGGAATGTTAAGTCTTCAATCATTGAAAACTAGCTCTCATAATGGATATATTCAGGAATATATATATGTGTGAGTGTGCGTACATGAGCCATACTGACTGTCTGCCTCTTCATCACCCAGCAACACTTAATGATAAGCTACTCGATAAGACTGAGCAAAAATGTTTTCACCTACAGACTGTAATTGGTACTGACTTGTGGTGTGTGTGAGCATTTTCATGCTGTGAGGACCTCCACAGAGCGCTGACCGGCCCCTGCGCCTATCTCACCTAATCATCGATCCCATGGATGGCAGGATGCTCTCTGACACACTGCTCGGACATTTAAAACATCTCTGAAGAAGTTTGGAAAAGAAAGATGTACTTTACTCAAATGGGGAATACAGGACTCTGAGAGAACGAGACATGTGGAAGGATTAGCCAAAGGGGCTCTTACGCAGCTTGAATGTTACCTTCTTTGAGTGACTAAGCACTTGACAATTGCCCTAAAATAAATGTGTTTTCTTTTTTTTTTAAATGTCTCCTTATTCATTTGATGATTCAAAGGAAAAGCTGGTATTCTTAGTGTGCTTAAACAGGGTGAATGAGACCGCCTGTTATTTAGTTATATCTGCATATTTCAATCCTATTGTGTATCAAGAGATGAAGGCCGCCTTTTAGATGCACCACAAAGGCTTTGCAGGCTTCGCTAATCAACTCAGATCTTATTTTTCTGGGCCAGTGCCGCATCTAGAAGTAAAAATAGCCGAAGTGCTATCTGATCATTGCTGGAAACGTTACAGCAGTTTCAGACAAAAGGTGCCGTTGATGTTCAAAGGCAAATGTAGGCTCAGACAAACAAAGCTGGCCGAGTGACAATGTCATGAAATGGAAATAATCGCAGAGGGGGCATAAATAGTGCGCTGATTAAACTGTAGGTTTTCAGATGATTCGCACCCAGAGATGCCCCTCATATTTTCTGATGTATATGAGATGAGACCCGTGACTTTGATCTGTTATATTATAAGTTTTGGGGGAAATGAGCTATGACCTAATGACTTGATTTTACAGTGTTCTTTTAGAGTCTTCTTTGAACCATTTCTCAGTCTCATTGTGCTCTCTGTGAGGGCCAAAAGTTAATATTGCAAAGTGACAGTTATGTTCAGACACTGTAATATATATTTATGAAGAGTTTGTGTTTCTTAACTTTTATTAAATTAGAATTGATAATAAAAGCTGATTTTCCAGTCGTGTTGACAGACATTTCAAATGAAAGCAGACCTTCAGTGGCAGTTTCCAGGACATTGCAACATGAAGCCATGAATTATCATACTGCAACATGAGGTGGTGGTGGATGAATGGGCCTCGGGACCTTGTCACAGTATCTCTGTTTATTAATATTGCCAACAACGAAATGCACCCATGTTTCTTGTCCGTAGCTTTTGCCTGCTCGTACCATAACCCCTGACGCCTCCATGGGAAACTTCACAACACTGACATCTTGACCAAGGATGTTTCGGGTCATTTCGAGTTGATTGGTACTAGCCCTCACGATGAATTGTATTTTCATCGTCATCGCGATGTGAATGTGCGTGATAAACCCATCGCAAAAGCTGGTCGGAAGTGCGATAAGTTTTGTTATATCCGCCATGCTTTCACAGTCAGCTTGTGACATTTGGCCAATCAGATGCGGCCCTGAACACATGGGCAATGCATGCACACCGTTTAGCCAATCAGATGACGCCCAGCTCTGTACACGTTCCTGCGTGAGAATTAGTAGCCAGAGTAAACAGGATGGCGGAGGCAGGAGAGCAGAGCGGTGAAAATGCTGACGAAACGCTTGTGGCAAAAAGAAATAGCAGCTCCGCGGTGTGGAGATACTTTGGACTCAAGCCAGATTACAATTTACAGACTCAGGTACTGTGTAGGACCTGCAGAACAGTTGTAGCAACGTCCAGAGGTAACACCACCAACCTCCATCACCACCTGCTGCACCACCATTAAGAGACTGCGGTCAAGCCAGCCGTGGTTCGCGTTTGCTTGGTCAAACCAGCCGCACATTCTGTTCTAGTGCGCGAATCTTCTAACATTTACGGTATTCGTGATGAAACCGCTCTGAAGAGCTGCTGGTAGTGACTGTGGGGCAGACTGCAGTCTCTTAATCAGACCCATGAAACATACGATACTTTTACAGTAATTATTCCCGGGAGTGAGCTGAAGGTATCACGATGGTATCCTTCCGGATTTCAAAGTAAAAGACGACATGAGAATTTTTAAAAATTTTTTCCATAAGTAGTTTTGGATTCATACACTGCTGTACTAAGTACTTCCTAGACTACTTGCATGCATAATATGAAGTACTTTTACTGTGTACTTTTAGAGTAATCCTGGGTCAAAATCCCTAACAGAAAACAAGAATAAGGATATTTTGACAAACTTTGATTTGCAATAAAAAACTTGTTTTCCATAAATAGTCCAATATATATATACCACTGAACTAAATACTTCATAGACTACTTGCATGCATAATATGAAGTACTTTTACTGTGTACTTTTAGAGTAATCCTGGGTCAAAATCCTTAACAGATAACAAGAATAAGGATATTTCGACCAACTTTGATTTGCAATAAAAAACTTGTTTTCCATAAATAGTCCAATATATCATATACCACTGAACTAAATACTTCATAGACTACTTGCATGCATAATATGAAGTACTTTTACTGTGTACTTTAGAGTAATCCTGGGTCAAAATCCTGACCAGATCACAAGAATAAGGATATTTCGGCCAAATTTGATGTGCAATAAAAAACTTGTTTTCCATAAATAGTGCAATATATTATACTAGTGAACTAAGTACTTCCTAGACTACTTGCATGCATAATATGAAGTACTTTTACTGTGTACTTTTAGAGTAATCCTGGGTCAAAATCCCTAACAGAAAACAAGAATAAGGATATTTTGACAAACTTTGATTTGCAATAAAAAACTTGTTTTCCATAAATAGTCCAATATATATATACCACTGAACTAAATACTTCATAGACTACTTGCATGCATAATATGAAGTACTTTTACTGTGTACTTTTAGAGTAATCCTGGGTCAAAATCCTGACCAGATCACAAGAATAAGGATATTTCGCCCAACTTTGATTTGCAATAAAAAACTTGTTTTCCATAAATAGTCCAATATATATATACCACTGAACTAAATACTTCATAGACTACTTGCATGCATAATAGGATTGTCAAAATCCTGACCAGATCACAAGAATAAGGATAGCTCACTTCTCAAGTTGCATCCATGGCCTTATATGCATGGGGTGTTATGGCTGGAAAAAGACCTAGTCATGAATCCAAGTTTCAGATTTGCACAGTGTTGGAGGAACACTCTGATCTTTTACTTAACATAATACCATTAATAATACTCTGTTACAAAGTAAATTTCTACATAAAATTTGGGAGAAAAGACTTAATCCTGTTAAGGATTTTGACATAGGATTACTTAAAAAGTACACAGTAAAAGTACTCTATACTAGTTATACAAGTAAGAACGAAGTTCAGCAGTATATGAATCTTGGACTACTTATGGAAAATACGTTTTTTATTACATATCAAAGTTGGGTGAAATATCCTTATTCTTGTGATCTGGTCAGGATTTTGACAAAGTATTACTGGAAAAGTACACAGTAAGAGTACTTCATATTATGCATGCAAGTAGTCTAGGAAGTACTTAGTTCAGCAGCATATGAATCTTGGACAACTTATGGAAAATAAGTTTTTTATTCGACCTCAAAGTTGGGCAAAATATCCTTATTCTTGTGATCTGTTCAGGATTTTGACCCAGGTTTACTCGAAAAGTACACAGTAAGAGTACTTCCTATTATACATGCAAGTAGTCTAGGAAGTACTTAGTTCAGTAGCACATGAATCTTGGACAACTTATGGAAAATAAGTTTTTTATTGCACCTCAAAGTTGGGCAAAATATCCTTATTCTTGTGATCTGTTCAGGATTTTGACCCAGGATTACTCTAAAAGTACACAGTAAAAGTACTTCCTATTATACATGCAAGTAGTCTAGGAAGTACTTAGTTCAGTAGTACATGAATCTTGGACTACTTATGGAAAACAAGTTTTTTATTGCACATCAAAGTTGGCCGAAATATCCTTATTCTTGTGATCTGGTCAGGATTTTGACCCAGGATTACTCTAAAAGTACACAGTAAAAGTACTTCATATTATGCATGCAAGTAGTCTAGGAAGTACTTAGTTCAGCAGTGTATGAATCCAAAACTACTTATGGAAAAAATAAAAATAAAATAAAAAATTCTCATGTCCTCCTTTACTTTGAAATCCGGAAGGATACCATCGTGATACCTTCAGCTCACTCCCGGGAATAATTACTGTAAAAGTATCGTATGTTTCATGGGTCTGACTGAGAGACTGCAGTCTGCCCCACAGTCACTACCAGCAGCTCTTCAGAGCGGTTTCATCACGAATACCATAAATATTAGTAGATTTGCGCACTAGAACAGAATGTGCGGCTGATTTGACCAAGCAAACGCGAACCACGGCTGGCTTGACCGCAGTATAAAGAGCTGCACGAGCAATTTAAGGCCAGTCAATCTAGAGCGCAAACGTCGAGCAGCAGTCAAGTAACGCGACCATCACTGCAGCAACAGTAACATGTGTAAATTAATGTTATGAGGGTTCTGTTCAATAAACGCATGCTCAAAAATATTTGTTTTTTCTATTTTTTTATTTATTTGTTAAGTGTTTAAGAGTACCTCAAAGCAGGGAATCTAGTAATGCAGAAAAATCTGAAAGACACAGGAATTGTATGCAAACTTAAATATTTAAGTGTCAGGGCACAAAATTTAAAAAAAGGTTCCTCCAGAAAGTATTTAGGAGCATGTTTCCGGCCATTTCCAGTTGATTGGTACCTATTTGTATTGACACTTTTTTGGATCTTTGGTTAAGGTTAAGTCAGAGGCAGGCTTGCAAAGTGAATGGGATGGATCAGAGGTGAAATTTGACCAAGTGTCGGGGCACAAAATTAAAAAATTGTTCCTCCAGAAAGTATTTAGGAGCATGTTTCGGGCCATTTCGAGTTGATTGGTACCTATTTGTATTGACACTTTTTTGGATCTTTGGTTAAGGTTAGGTCAGAGGCAGGCTTGCAAAGTGAATGGGATGGATCAGAGGTGAAATTTGACCAACTGTCGGGGCACAAAATTTAAAAAATTGTTCCTCCAGAAAGTGTTTAGGAGCAATTCTTTCACAGGTTAGCTCATGTGTCTCCTCCTCTTGTCTTATTCTATCTCTGGTACAAATTTGGTTACATTTCACTGCAGCAATGATCAGAAATCTCACGTCAAAATCACCTCCAAAATGAATAAACCCTATTTACAGTATCCTGACCTTTGACCTTACATCAAATCAACTCCTGCATAGGTTAGTTCATCATTGTCTTTGCCTCTTCTTCCTGATGACTTACTCTTTCACACGTACACATTTGTCCCTTTGCCTAGGGACATGTCATTTCAATAGCGTCCATGTACTTTGTCCCATTGACTCAAAATCAATGCCACAATGTCTTCAAATACTAGTCCAATGAGACACATCTTTTTTATTGGATTTTGGTGGAATTTCTATTTTTCATGAATATTTTAATTCTAACCCTCAGTCATTTGCAGGCCTGCCTCTAACCCAACTCTAACCCTCCATCCAGCTATGTGAAACTTTCAAAAAAGTGTCACTACAAGTAGGTACCAGTGGTCTCCAAATGGCCCGAAACATGCTCCTAAACACCTCCTGGAGGAACAATTGTGGTCCTGACACGTCAAATTTCACCTCTGATCCATTCCATTCACTTTGCAGCATGTCTCCCTCTGTCTGTTGTCTCCTTGAGGCCAGTTGTCAAGGGCAGAGCAACTTCCTGTAAAATGCTCTCAGGATCTAACATACTTAACACATATTGCCTATCAGAACTTAGCTTCTGACACACGGCTGCACTGCACTACACGACCTGAGCTCAACACCACAGAGTGGCCATGATGGATGGATGGATGGATGGATCGGTGGATGCTGAGAGCATAAGTAGCTCAATCAATAGCTGTGACTGATGCCAGAGAGACGGTGGGTTATGAATTAGCTTTGAAATACTGTCATTACAATGCCTAAAATGGCATAACATGTGGCGGGGTCAGTGCAAAGGGGGTAGGTCAGGGAGCATACACATTCAGCGCATGTTTTTGCTGAGAAGACTTTTATATATGGGGCGCAACTTACTGTTGACTTTGGCGGAGGGAGTAAACAGGATATTGAAGATGTCCTTACTGCAAATTGCAGTTGCCACGTAGCCTGATGGGCCTGTCTCAGTTTCTCTGGGGTGATTCCAAGGATGTCTGCCGTTAGATCAGAGAGCTGCACCGGTCCGGCCCGCGGTAATGGAGCACAGCTTGTAGCAGGAAATAGTCAGATAGCTTCCATTACGTGCCCTCTCCAGAGATTAACACTTGGTTGGTGATGATTCTGTATAAGGGAAATATGTAGTGCAAAGGTGACGGAGTTTGGGTATTTCTCAAGAGAAGAAAATGCAATTATTCACTACCTTTTAAAAACATCTGCACCCACGTATTCAGCTTTCAGGCCTGACTGACGGGTCTGCCTCTGTATATGCTGATGTCTCTAAAAACACTGCAAGATTTAACAGCAAGTGTCCTTGTTTCACAGAAATTTTCGAGTGAACATGTATGAAATGCCTGCTGTCTGAAAACATGCGTATTGATCAGTTCAGGACTTAAAGGGTAACTCCACCAATTGTACACATTGAAGTGTGTTTACAGGTCTTGGGGAGGGCTGCTGCATGTGTTCAGAAGTATTATAAAGCCTTTTGGCTCCAGAGGAAGCTGCATGTAATCTGAGAAACTGCCTCCAGTGATGTCACCAAGTGGCTCAGCTGCATTGTGGGTAATGTAGGCGACAGGTGTTAAAAAGGAAGAAGAAAGGGGATATCGCGGGTTCTGCTGTATCGATTTTATTCATTAGCAATGGTGGGCAAGTTACTTCCAAAATGTAATATATTTCATATAATACTAGTTAACTTGCATTTGAAAGTAATACGTTTATTTACAATATTACCTTCTGTGTAGAGTAATAAGTTACTCCACCAAAATAAACATTTAGGACAAGGCATTACAAAATGCCCGCAATATTTTGTCATGGCGAATAGTCCTCAATTAACTGTAGTTCCTCATAAATATAGTGCAGGGGGCAACATTAAAGTCTAATGAGGTCTATATTGCATCTGCATCAATTTTGAATTGTGAGCAATTTTGCTGTCAATATAAATCTTTCAGACTAATGGAAAGAAAATATCCAAAATAATGTTCTGACCATGAATGCAAATTTTTAAATAAAGCTTTTTAATGTTTTCACTTGTATTATTTTAATCTACTACAAGTATATGAATTTCAATTTACATTGCATAGTTTTAAAGGTTGTCTTCCATGAATGATTTTTCCTCAGACACAGACACAAATCTCTAGTGACTCATAACTTTATATAATATATATTTTTTCTTAGTGAGGGCTTTGTTCATTACCACCCACAGTCTCATTTATGAGTATTGTAAAACATGGAGATGTATTATTTATTGTTTTACTTAACTGTTAAATTATTCTGAGATGATGTGACAATAACAACCATGAAAATCCCTCTGCAAACTGACTTATCAAATTAAAACAATTTTTAATCATTGAATCACCTCTCACACCACCTGTAGTGTCTCATCTTAAATGAACTATCAGTGGAAATGTGTTTACACCTTAACAATTAATAGCACTATATCATTAGAGATTTGTTTTTACCTTGTCACTTGATCGAACAGTGATTTTGCTGACAAGCTGTAGAAAGAGGCAGCGCATCCTCCACGACATACTCAGCCACCAGCCTTCTCACTTCTCCTGGGTCAAGCATCTTCACCTCTGGTCTGGAGAAATCCAACTTTCATTGTTTAGATTTGCTCGCGCCGTCATCTTCCACCTGTTTGCTAGCAAGAGGTTGTTTAGCCGCTAGCTTGCTGTGCACTCTCTCCAGGTGTTTCTTGAGGTAACTTGTGCTATTTTTAGCCGTAGACAGTTCCCTCGGCCTCCGAGCAGCACATAAAGTGCACCTTACTGTGAGGTTCTTATCCATTTCTGTGACAAATTCAAAATAGTGCGAGTATAACCACTTAGAAAACGCTGAATTATCAGTTGTTGTTGTTGTTGCCATCTTGCCATCTCCAAACCAAACCGCCTTCTTCTTCTTCTGTCGATTTAAAACCGTCTTCTTGTCTTCTTCTCCT
Organism: Lagodon rhomboides; assembly: GCA_039737535.1. Classification (NCBI taxonomy): domain Eukaryota; kingdom Metazoa; phylum Chordata; class Actinopteri; order Spariformes; family Sparidae; genus Lagodon; species Lagodon rhomboides. The sequence goes on along the minus strand of CM077789.1, from coordinate 10,899,572 downwards.
CTCTATTTGCGGTAGTTGCGCCTGGTAGCTCGGATTGTAACGCGTTACCGGACTCAGTAATTGTAATAATATCACCAAAATATAGGTAGTAACGCGTTGTAATACTGCGTTACTGCCCAAACTTAATATGTTACGGTAACGCGTCACTTTTGTAAGTAACGCGTTACATTAACTTTTGTAAGTAACGCGTTACAAAAGTTATTGTAACCCGTTACTTTGGTAACTCGTTATTTTTTAAAGTAACGTGCTACAAAAGTTACTTTTGTAACGCAAAAGTTACTTTTGTAACGCATTACCCCCAACACTTCATTAGTTGAATCCAACAGGAGTGAACTCCTTTTTCAAAACCTACATTACCCACAATGCAGCTGTTGCACTGTTGGCAGGCACCACATTGCTCAGGAGCCACAAAAGGCTCTATACTACTTTCTCACATATGCAGTCGTAGGCTACTCCCCAAGAACCGAAAACACACTTTAATAAATTGGATTGTCAAGGGTCACGTTCATTTTGGCATTTGGCTGAACCAAGTCTGAATCAAAAAAGAAATGTCCTCTTCTGTACCGAGGATATGATTTTTAAGCTGTTGTTTTAACCTTAAAAAAATCTGGATCTTGCACTTGACCATATTGCAATTTTGGAATTTTGACTAATCGTTCAGCCCTGTCAGCTGATATGCAGTATATACGGTAAGTGTGCAATATGCAGAAAATCTGGCTTTTTCTGGAGTTCTCAACTGCATCTTACTGTATTATCAACCCGGCTGAAAGCTCTGGCTTGTCGTCGTGGAGTGACTTCCTTCGCCTGCTGAAGAAGACAACAAGAATGAGATGCAGTTTAATGCTCTGGACCTTAAGATCGTTCGATCAAGGTACTATTTAAACAAAGCCAGTGTTCAGACCAATGTGTTTCTGCTTTCTGCCCACAGTCCAACTCAATGTGAGATAAGTGTAGGCTTGAAGTTGCTCATAAGTGTGAATGTGAGTGTCCCTCTATCTGTGTTAGAGTAGTGATTAAGCAGGGACCTGTTGGTGGGTGCTTACCCGTCTCACACTCAAAGCATGCTGGGATAGGCTTTCAGGTCACCATGACCATGAACAGACATACGCTGTTTTAAACAACAATCAGCCATTGCATTTGTTGATGGAAAATGTTCCTTTTGAACCCAAAACGTGACTAATTTCTGTCACCAAAGGCACATCAGTAAGGAATACGACCTGTTTTACATTACAAGGACACCACACCTGAAGTAAGAATATCACATCCAGCACAGACACTGGCGTGGGGCTTTTAGCGAGCTCTTTATTGCAGCCACGGGATCATCAGAAAGTGCACACGCTATCTGCCAGGCATGCCGTAGCTGGAAGCCCCTCTCTGATAGCCGGACCACTCACCGCCCTGAGAGCACTTTGATTTCCATGCCAGGCTCCTGGGCTCTCCTGGCCTATCTACTGCCCTGTGGCGTCACCAGCACTCAGCAGCACTAGCAGAGGGGCAGAGTACGCAGACGGTCCTGTAGGGAGCCGGTGAGGGGGCAGCACAGCTGAGAGAGGGAGACGGGTGGTGTGGCAGGTGTGTGTGTCAGGTGTCAGTGTGAGATTCATTTGTATGACCTTTCTTCTGACTGACTGAGGCTGTGATTGGTTGATTTAACAGCCATCAAACACATACAGTACACACATATGTTCAATGGGTGCCTTCTTGCAGATGTTTAATAAATCACATTCTATCTTGATGTAGAGACATTTTTTAGGGAGATTTTGAGGATGTATGGACCTCTACTGTGGTACAATACTAGCAAGTTATGGACAGAAGGTACCAAATCTTCTTTAAGCCTGCTTTAATCATCTGCATTTAAACCTTTGGACGGCGAACTCACACAGTAAGTGTCTCAAGTCTTTTCAGTTTCCTTCCAGGGACCATCTGTCCCAGCTGAGCAGGAAAACTCTGGCTGCCTGAACACCAACGTAGATGAAACGGCACTCCCGAAAATGCCTCATCAGGAATCAAAAAGTGTTGTTCTTCCTGGCCGTGATACAAAGTATTCTCCTGTGTGTTTTCAAAACCCAAAATTGTCACATATTAAAAGCTTTGGCTTGGTGCGGAAGATGCGCCTTTATTTTGAAATTCCCCAAGCACACCCTGTTTCCTAAATGTGAAAAAGTGCGAGCGCCAGGCAGGTACAGTAACTGTAAATAGCAAACAGCGAGGAAAAATAAGCTGAGGACATTTACTCCCCTGTCAGAAATAAATCAGCAGTGTGGAAATGTTTTCAACTTTGGAGAAAAGACGGGTCAACAGACCAACAGGACATCTCGCTCAGCAGTACGCTAACTTCTTGCTCTCGGTGCAGGCATTAGCTGCTCTGTTTTAACAATGTTAAACTGAAAAAAACGTGAATGCAGGCTGAAATTAAAACATGTTGTTCTGTCGGGAGATGCACTGACTTAAACCAGATGTGAAAATTTAAATAACACGAGTAATTTTTTAAGCTATTAGTGGAGTAAAAGTATGCTAGCTGCTAGACTAATTTATGCAATGTAAAATGTCATAAGTTTAAGATGATAATGGTGACTAGCAAAAAATACAGCCTGTTTGAGTGATAGCTGGTCACTATCCGTGCTAATATTCATGCTGCTTGTCCGTTGCTACGTTGGGCTTTGAGGCCCCACTCCTGAAGTGTCCAGTCTGCTCTGATTGGTCAGTTCTCACAGGCTTGAGCAGGCTCCGCCCATCATGTTTCCACATCAGCTCTGACGTTTTGACACTTTGTCACAGTATTTATATAGCACCTAATCCTGCTTCATAATAAGAAACACATGTAAACCTCACTGGCGACAATATGGGACCCTTAAAAAAATGTCAGACTTATTTCCATAATCCACTATTCCACACAAGAAACAAAGCAAATCTTTTAGTTTGAAGGTTGTTTTTATATCTCTTGATAACCAGGCAGATAATAAGATGTTATCAAACCAGTAAGAATGTAAACAATCAATAACAGAGACTCAGAGGCCGCCGTAACTTTGACACGTGAACAACAACATCACAACTAACAGAAAGCAGAGGCCGTCACCATCACATGCCTTTATTGCATCAAGAAGTTCTGTTTATATTAAGAGTATGCAAAAACTATGAATCCTGTTTGTGCTTTTACCAATATATGCTAACCCAAATTATTGACCTCAGCATGAAGCAGTGGAATCATACTGTATTCAAATACAATTTATTTGTTTTCCTTTTTTACATGTATTGCAGTGGAACAGAACTGACAATGGTGCATTGTGAGGAGCTTGCATTATTATTATTTTACAGCCACGCACAGAAAGAATAGAGTATACGTATGCGGAGACTACAGTATATGCTAGGCACTAGGTATGCACAGTACATGTTAAGGGATGTAGATTGGCTCAATAAAAGAAAAGCAGGTCCCTGACACAGAAAAAGCCTGTACCGCACTGTTATTTTCTGATTTTACAGAGATCACCTGTTTGCTTCAATACAGTTACCGACAGAGTTCTCAGTGTATGTTATGCCAAAATATGGATGGGTTTTAGTGTTAGTTTTGACTTTACAGCACTCAGTCACTGTATTATTAAATGCGTTACACACACTAACAGGTCTGGGATCTGAGGAAGAAAGCAAGTTAAGAGTTAAGCCAACAAAAAGCAGGGAATTAACAAGGGAATTAACAAATGAATAACTGTGGTTTAATAACAAATCATATTGTATCCTGTAAAATACAGAAACAACGAGTATAAAAAAAAGTGCATTATGTAATTTTTCAGTGTTGTTTTGGTCATTATCGGCCAAAAAAAAAGAGAAATAATTTGAACTTATTAGCGTGAATGTGTGACAAAAGTTCTACACAAAATCACATCATCGCCCACATGAACAGCCCTTGTAGGTAAACATTTTTAACACCTTGCTTTACTCTCACTGATAAACCCAAAGACACATCAGAATATAAACTGGAATGGACGATAGTTTTAACTCTGGAGTAGCATCGAAGGAAAAGGGAAAAAGCATTTTGAGAGCATACAAATACAGATGTTGCTGCTGCTGCTGCTGCTGCTGTGCCTGCGTGGCATTTGCCAGCCCTCACAAAGCCTGAAGGCTGCACTGATTAAACTAAACAGCTGAGTTGTAGCATTTACATAACATTAAATATGTTTGTAAAGTTGCAAAAAAAGGGAAAAGTGCGTTTACAGTTGAGAGTTCTGGGCAACATGCTGATCAGACGGCAGAGTCAACGTCACAGACGAGGAAAAAAGTCAAAGGGAACAGCCAGGCGTTGCAAATGGACCGGGGTGTGAGATTAGAAAAACAAATAAAAACAAATAAAACAAACACAATATAAAACCATGCAGACCTCACAGCAACTGGCACAGGATTATATACAATCTGTGGGTGGTACTGTGAGCGCCTGTAGAAAAAGAAGTGATACATCTTCTGTAATGCAAACAGTTTTGTTCTGCTTTAATTATATGCTCAAGTAATATCAGTTCATATCAGATGATAATATGCATTTTGTCATAGATTAAAAAGATCTTCAGGTTTCACACACTGTCTGTTTCATTATGTCTACAGTTACAGTAAACTAGGCTAAATCAATAAATAGTCTGGTTTACACGATGAACACTATGTTTACACATAGAAAAAAACAACCATGCCAATCAAGTTCATATCGAGTTTCTTCCAAAAAACAGAAATTCTCAGCAGAGTTTTGGAAAGATCAGTCCAAAAGGTGATATATTGCATCTCCATGATCACCTTGAGGATACAACGGAACATCATCTGCCTAAAATCACCCTTTTTCAAACACTTATTGCTTTGTGTGATTACCGTCACTTTCACACAACATGATCGAATGAGTTCAGTTCAATATTCTCTGATTTGTATGTTAAATCAGTGCAAATGATTCAGTCTGTGACATGTTGTTCATATAACTTAACATTTTGAAAACATTTGCATACAAAAAAATTACAGCCATGAAACTTTGGTTTCACTCTGTTCGTTCTTCAGTTATTAAGTTATTAAAGGGTACATTTGATATTTTTTCATCATGGATCCCACGTTTTGCTGTTAAAGTGACTAATGGAGACAACAATTTTCAAAATTGGTCCAGTGTGGAGGAAGGCCATTGCAGCTGACAGCTGAGAAACGAGCTGCAACATAATCTCTGTGAGCAATGGCACAGGGTCAGGTCAAGTCCATTAAAAGTGCCACTGACAAGCCCAGATTGTTATTTTAAGTGTCCAACAATATTATGCAAGCGTTCCCACAGAGATAGACCTTTTTGTTGAAGAATCAAAAAACGCTGCTTTATTGCTCTCACCAAAACCCCCAGACTCCATTTCCAGAATCAGTAATTTTATCATCATAAAACTCTTCAGTTCTTTTAGTGGCTGTTCTTTGCAGGGCGTAATTGCCCAGGAGGACACTGAAGCCACTTTTGCAGCTGCCGGGTGCTGCTGCCTCACTCAATAGTGGACCAATTTTAAAGATTGTTGTCCCCATTAGCCACTTAGACACAAAAACACAGGGAAATAGGGATCAGCATAGGGCTGCACAATATTCGAAAAAAAGTGACATTGCGATATTATGTTTTTCTGTGATATACTGTATACAGCGATTTCCAATTTCCACCAGATAATTTGATTAGCTAAATAGATGCTATGTACATGATGTCTCAGTAGGAGGAAGTCAGCATCATTGTTAGTATTTATCAAGCGCTGCAGTCCTTAAGCAGCATCATGTAGAAATCAGCATTTTGATTTTGATTTGACGCCCCCCACATTTTCTCGGTGCAACACCACTGTTGCAAACAAGGTAGGTTAAAAAGTTACGTAATGTTTCTTTAATGTTATGTTTGAATGCTGCGAAACCATTAAAAAACACATCTACAATGTGAAAGATTTTAAAAAAAAAGTTAATTTGTCTCACTTGAGCATGTTGCTATGTCGATGCTAAAGCAACATATTGTGCAGCCCTGGTCCAGGTTGAACAACATCAAAGTTACCATTTAAAAGTATCTAACTAATATCTGCTTGTGATTTCGTTTAACTAAGTCTGTTTTGCATTCCATCCAGTCTCTATCTCCTTCCTTTCTCTTTCCTTTATTCTGCCCTCTCTCTACTGTGTGCTCCCCAATGAAGTACAAAATGTCTATAAACGTATTTTGTCACTCGATGCATTCCCTGTCCCTAAGACCGTGCCTCCAGGATGTCCACAATGTGAAGTTCAGTGAAACACTAGTCTCATAACAAGCCTCTGTATCAATTATTTTCTGAGCATCCAAATAGGTTCCACAGGGCATAATTTGGGCATAAAACATAAACACAACAGACCTCAAAAAACACTGTATAAAAATACTCACAAAACCTTCAACTTTGTCCCATTCAGAATTCTCAAGGTGGATAACAATGCGGGGAACTGAAACTAAACAAAATGAAAATGCAAAAAAATGATCATAGAGGAGAAACCCATTATTGGCACTGTATAATGGAATCGAATGGAAGGAGAATAATAACAGTCCCAAACAGACCCGAGGGATTCCAATTTCCACTCTCATTACCCAGTAATGGTTCAGGCATTAGTGAGATGAGGTGAAGAGAATGTCAGGTCCGGGAGAAAAAGGTTCCCCTCTTAATGCTTTTGGACACAAATCAGCGGTATCCGAGGAATTCTTATTGAGGCATTAATGACAGAGGCACACTGCAATATACATCCTGCAAAGTATCTACACTGTCCTTGGCTGTTGGTGAAAACAGTAGTGTTTACAGTAGGGTCGAGCTTTTTGCAGGAGTTTCATTATTTGTATGAATTGACTTTGGCTTAGTGACACATTGCCCAAACTGCTGCTACAAGAACTGTGATATTTAGGGTTAGAAAAAAGAAATGGATTGATATTTTGATCATGTGAGTTTTAATGGATTTACATTTTGAGTTGTATAAAATTCTTTCTTATTAATTGGCAGTGAATTATAATTTCTAAGATACCATGGAACACTTTCAACACATATTACTACTCACATGACTACACTCCATAAACCAATGTTTATTTCAGAAGTCAAATCTGCTGTAGAAAGATAGTGTCTCTTCATCAGGTATATTTTTCATTAGATCTAGTTGATTCACTAATCTTAAAGCTGCATTAATCAATTTTTGGCCACTTGGGGGCAGACAAACAACAAAACAAGCTAAAAGACATGCAGCCTTGACATGTTATTACCCTATGAAGTTGTTATGGCAGACATAAAATGACAAAAGCTTATGCACCCTCTTCATATAAGTTGCACGCTAGCGCTTTTAGCTGAGCAGCTACAGCAAAGATTTTGGTTTTAAAAAGGGTGTAAGTAATGTCTTTCAAAATCAGTTTGGGTTTCTCTTAACTTCCAAAGATTTGGATTACACTGAACGAGTTGTATTGATCCATTCTTTGTTTTCCTTTTTTGAGATACTTATTACGTTTTATAACAAGTCCCCATCTACTTCAGTTGTTTTAGGAGAATGCTGCAACGCTTTCCTGCTGTGAGGCTCCAGAAAAGTTTTGTGGACTATGAAACTTCGTTTTAGGGATATGTTTCACTGAAAACTGTTGCCTTTTGCAAAAGGGTGTTGATGAGCAATAACATCAAACTGAGAAGAAAGTTAAAGCCAAAATATTTTGCTAAAAGAGGCTTCAAAGCTCCATTTGAATAAATCATTTTGAGTTCATCACTACAAACACCTCCCTTTACATTACCCCCATTTGAGGCAGTCATTTGATTTGCTGTTTATATATATATAAAAAAATGATTAATGCAGCTTTAAATTAAACAGTCAGACATTTCCTGTAGAAATCAATGGCTTGGCTGGAACCAGACAATTTGTCCCGCAGCTGTAATTTCAGTATGAAGGATATTCATTGTCTGGGGAGCGCATATTTAACTGTGGGGACTATCAGAGGCAAGGAAGACTTATAAAAGAGGCCAGCTAGATTCTGAAAATGCCAGTTGTATTCATAAATATACTCATTCATCCACATAAATATCAATAATCTGGGGGAAAATATGGCTTTAAATACTGGAATAGATTGGATTGAATATAATTAATAGTATCGCTTATTGAATATTATCCAATTTTGTGCAAATTTGGTCTATAAAGTTATTTAAGAAAAACAAGAAAACACACAATTTTAGTGTTCAAACCTTTTATGAAACCACAAATATTATGCCTTTGCATTGTCTTTTACAGCCAGCCAACTGACAAAATGTGGTAGATATAGTGATCAAACTGCATTAAAGTGCCAACTTCTGATGTCTGAAGCAGGTCCCTAATTTTCTTTTAGTCCCATCTGACTCCATTTAATGAGGTGAATGAAAGGAGAGTAAAGCAGATATGCCCATATGTTGTTGACTATGTTGCAAAATACAGTAAATAAAGGAGTTGGAGATGGGAAGATGCTACTTTACCACTACTGATCTGTGCAACTACTATGGTCTATGAGTAGAAACATCTCAATGCCACAGATTCAAAAGTCACCATACAGACTTTATTATGTTAGAACAGTCTCCTCGCAGGATTCTCCTGGCTGCCACTCACTCAACATTCATACATTCGGATAGTCAAACTGGAGTGGGTAGAGAGAAGAGGAACTGTATGAGAAACAGCAGAAATCCCCCCCTGTGTTCCTGCAGTCAAGTCCCTCATTGAGTCACTCCTCCAGATGATTTAATTAAGATCACAAGTTTGAGGATAGCCTGGATCTGACTCTTACGTGGTCTGTCTCAGGAATGCTCGCTATAGAGTCCTTCTTGGGCAGTCCCGAGTCCCCCACACTCCCTACTGCCAGCCCTGCACCAGCCCCAAAGCCCTGCATAGGACCAGGCAGAGATGCTACAGGGAAGGCGCCCACAGACATCTGGTGGGGCAGTACCACCCTATGTGGTATTGCGCTCCGGACACCTGTGAGACCTGCTGGGATCTGAGGGGGTCCAATGGAGGTGGAGGAGACTCGTGTAGACTGGGGCGGACTGGGGGCACCTGGTTGCGCCAACTCATGAGGCAGTGAGGGCTGAGAGGCTGACAGTGCCCTGGCATCTTGGCTCAGACTTCCCATTTGCAAGGAATGGGTACTCTTATGTGTGCTAGGCCGGTGTGCAGGGCTGGCTATGTGCTGCTGGGCTAGAGAAAGCTGGGAGCCTGAGGTGGGACCGGCTAGGGCACTGGATCCATACTGGAACGATCGTCCTCCAACTGCCAGTGGGCTCTGGACAGGGGGGCTGGTCAAGAGAGGAGCAAAGGCACCAGAAGCAAGGAATTGAGACTGAAGTGGAGAGGCTGACACAGGGGTGGGGACACCTTCAATCACCTGGAATCTCCTCACCATCCTGGGGGACTGCAGGGTTCCTGCTCCCACTGAGTTCCCTTGCATGGGGGCACAAAAGTTCATGGCTACGGCCTGCTGCAGAGTGGCTATTGCTGAATTCTGGGGCTGGCTGGAGGAACCTGGATGAGGAAAGAGCCCACCATGCAGAGGAGGTGTCATGGACATGGCCCGTGGTCGCGGTACCTCTACTTGCTGAACCATCTCCCGATCATATTTAACGATCTCCTGGATCATCTCATTCTCACGGTTGTTGAAAACACCCGAGTTCAGATCATGCTGAACTTTGTGCATCAGGATTGAGTTCTTCTTGCCTGCAATGAGATGGAGACAGAGAGTAGCATTGTTGTTGAAGTAGATGCTATTAGATGCAAGAAAAGAAAACCAGCCTTAGTTGTACATGTAAAGTTTGCTCCCATAACTATTCTACTATCTACTACTATATTATCCCACCCTCTCTTATTCTTGTTTGACAAAGCACAGACAACAGCTTTATCATTTACCTTTATCTTTCATTATATTCCTAGCCACGGTGGAGAGAGTATCCTAGAGTATCCTGTATATGGAACTATCTGATGTTTTCTCCACACACAAAATCCATCACCGAAAACACACAAATAGGAAGAGAAGTAGAGAGCTTCTTATCTTTTGTACTAATTCCCTGTTAAAAAGACATGCCAGTGTTTTTACGAGCCAGTGCTTTTGCAGAGTCGCCACAGTGCTGACAATGTGAGAGAAAGCATGTCTGCTGTCAAAGGGTTTGTTTATGGTACTCCTACATCTATGGATGTACTTACCTGTATGTGATAAGATCATACATGTATCTCTGTGTGTGCACCAGTAAATGGCTTGTGCTTGGCATGCATTGGCCTTCTGGGAGAAAATAATAGTTATCTGGATTTAACTTAGGCAGTATGAGTATAGCCATCTAACAGGCCTCACTACTTCGTAATGAACCACAAGTATGAACAATGAGAGACAACTGATGCTCCAGCTGCAGAATTCAAGCTCCCAGCTCTGCCCTCAAACAAAGGACAAACTACGTACTATAGGAGGATGTAGCCCCAGTGAGTGGTCGTTAATCACAATATTCACTGGGACCAGTCATTGTTTGATATGGGAAGCTCAGGTTCTGGATCATCCCTGCTAGCCATATACTCTCAAATGACAAATGCAGCCACAGTCTCGGCCTCTCTCTGCTACATTTCTTTGGCCTTACACCTGGCGCTCATATTTTTGGATGCCATTTTTGCTGTTGGAAATGTAGTTACAAGCAAAGAGAAATAAAGTTTTCATGCCCCCTGGCTTCTCATCGGCGTAGATTAAATCTACACTGAATTACCTGTAGAACTTTCTTGACGCCAATTGCATTACTGTACGAGTCAAACAACAGTGCTGGTGTCTGAAAAATAGAATAATAGTTTTTGCAGGAGGAGAACTCGACTTCTTCACTCAATATAGGACACAGTGGGATTTATTGCTTCACACTGGTTGCACGTCCACATGAAACATGGAAAAATTGCCCCCTAAAAACTCATATGGGACCCTCAACAACACAACATAACATCAAGCAATTAATGATTCACAGATATTTTGCACTTGTGACCTCTTACCAGTATGTTAATCTGTGGAGCTATTATCAGGAGAACCCTACTCTGAGAACAATGGACAGGCTGTCAACTCCATGTAAAGGAGTTTAAGCATATCTAAAACTTGGGAGCCTCTTGGAAGAGCACACTTCCGACAACAATAAGTCACAGTTTTCTTTTGACTTTCTGATCGACTAGATGAGGGGGGTTTGTGGATTGTGCCTGAAAGCAGAAGCGCATTTGAGCAGAAGGTCATACTTTCCAGAGTGACCTCCTTGCATTGTTCATTAACTGGCATACTGTAACACCAACCCTTGACTGTCTAAATTATTTCTTATAGAGGGGGATAGAGATGCCACAGCAGAAAAAAATGATCTGATCTTAGATTCTTCATCGCTGGCCAAGACTGTGCCAGTTTAATAAATGAGTGCTTGCTTCACAAACTTGTAAGATTCAAACTCCATGTGGATTGGCACTCTGAGCCTACCCAGGCTCGTACCAAGCTGATGGCAGGGCTGAAATATTGGAATAAGTAGAGCAGCCAGCCAATGATGATGATGATGATGATTTGAAAGGTCTTTGCTCAACAAACCCTGATCGATAAAAAGGCTGGGACCAAAGACAAGATTTCAGCTTCTTGCTCACCTTCTTAGCTGCACCCAGATGATTCACCATCGGCTATACCTTGGGGACAATCGTGAACTCAGGAGATAGTCATGTATCTGTGGGCAACTTGAGTAGCACATATAGCTCTCCTGAACTGCTGTCACTGGCGCTATGCTTTGTTCTCCAGTGTAGCAGGCGGTCTAAAGAGCTAGGCTGTTAGTCAGCGCAACAGCCTGAGTGATACCCACGATACAAGGAAGGCTGGTGACGAACTTGTTCCTCTCTAACACTGTCAGCTGCTTGGCCAGAAGGAGAAGGATGGGAGGAGGCAGATCAGGTTTCAACCACTTGTGACCCCCTAACATGTCGCATTGGTTCCATCTGTGGACACACACTTTGGAAGACGAGGCTTGGCGATGTCCTCTATCAGGAAGTTGAGGGAGAAAAGGACTTAAAAGTTCCTCCTCAAGGAGTACCACAAGGTTTTCCTCGAAGAAATTGCAGAGGTTGCTCTGAGTACACTTCCTCCTGAAGAGGCTGGAAACTGGTAGAACAAGAGTGTCTGCCTCTGCCTGGTGGCACCAGCTGAGTGGCCATTTTAGGCACTCATGGATGGCAAACCGATTCTAACAGGTGGCACTCAAGGGTGACAATAACTCACTGATGGCACTTCAGGGTGAGCTGAAAGGAAACCTGGAAAGCACAACCTGATAGGGAGGTTCCAATACAGAGCTTCAGTGGAGGTTATGGAGCCTTTTAGAAGTGAGAACCTTTTTGAAATTGAAGCGTTTGCAAAGACAACGCTGTCTCATTTGCAACACCTCCTTGAATCAGCGCATTTTTTTCTGCTGGTCCAATGGGACACTATTTTCAATTTGACACATTAACTGTAGACAATAGACAAGGGATTAGCCCCTCTCAATGTAGGAATGGCTCACAGGTCAGAGACTCTTTTCATGAAAATGTATGGATTGATGCAGGAGCAAACCTGGTTCCATCAAAAAATGGTCTGTCAGGCTGAACTGATCTTAAATAATCACTCCTGGTCACAAGTGCTCAACAAAAAAATATTAAGTGATGTTTTTTTTTTCTTCCTAAAGATTGATATTTAATGCATTGCATTGCACTTGATTTTAATGCCCCCATCTTATGGAAACATATTCAACAAACACTGTTTACACTTAAAAGGAGCAAAGCCTGAGTCTGTATTTAGATTTTATATTCTTTACATAACTTCTGACAGAAACACTGTCGACGCAGCTAAACAAAAGGACACATTATAAGTGATACATATTCATCAAATGCACACGGAGCCCACTGGGAATATTTTGGTTAGGTCCTAAAGCAGACATGTCAGTCTCCCTCCTAATATGTGAGCTGACTGACTGAAGGCTGCTCATGTGTGCAATCTGGCTGCTATGGCAACAGCTGGCAGGTGGCGGAGCGAGGGCTTTTGTAAACATGTGAAGTGTGGTCATGTGACAGGGGTGTGACATCAGCAGAAGTATGTTTCTCTTAATACTAAGAAGGGGATCCCGCCACCCTGCTAAGACAGAGTAGCTATATATGTGTGTGTGTGTGCTCTGTAGTCAAACCAAAGATGTTCAGACATAGTCCCTGCTGAGCAATCATTTTAACAAATCAGTAAAATCATCTAGAGAGATGACGGAGGTACCAAACGTGACAAACCCTCAGCAGTTTCCGCTAGGATACTAAAAAGTGTGACATATGTTAAATAACTGCTCTCCAAAATGGCAGATATCCACAGGAAGTAATCAGTTGGAGTGACATATTTACACTTGAGAAACTACATAATAAATGATTCACAGCCATGAATACATTTTCAGCCGCGATTGTTTCCCTTCATCAAACACATTGTCCCTTTTAGGATCATTCATACAGTACATCACAGCTGTCAGATAGTGTTTTGACAGAGACATCACGTTAATGAAAAAAATACATTTTCCTTTTTGCTTCATCTCATCTTGTCAGTGACTCATACGGAGACACCGTACCTGTGCAGATTATCAGTGGAGTGTAATAATTTGAGGTGTAACAGGAAATGTATTTGTCCTGAACCTTCACGGTACCAACGTCATGGTTTGGTGAACGCAGTCATATGAAGAATAAGCCTGAAGAATACATCAGCTGTGTGGAAACATTTTGGGAGAGCGAGTGGTGGATTGGAGGAGGACGGGGTGTAAGTGGAAATGTGTTGAAACATGCTAACACGCATTAAACGGCATCGCCCAGATGTGTCAGTCACTGGAGTGAGGAATAGATAGGGCAAAAGAAATTACCAAAGCTAGAGGCATTTACATCACATTTATATTTGTTTTGTTTTTTTATCAGTCCTGCTTAAAAATTTGACCTATGCAAGAGTGTATCTTCACTGTTTGCTGCTTAATGCTCGTTAAGCTGTGCCAGCTGTCTCTGGTGGAACAAACTGTAACTCACACTTTCTGTTGAAAATGAATGAAAGTAAACGTCACCTTACGCATTTGGGATTATTTTGTTTTCCTTAATTTCCCAAAAGATCACACAAAAAACAAAAACAACAGAACAAAACAAAACAAAACAAAGCAGGATCCAAATTAAATCTTGCATTTTGAGTAATTTTACAAAGGTTTGAACACTTTTACATACCAGTTGTTTTTAATTATCCAGCAAATTATGAACCATAATTGCAAAGTTTTAGGGATTTAATATAACTGTAGTTTATTTTAATTATCTTTTGTAATCAGAAAGTTTTGCTGAAGATAATTCTGGTTTTGCCTTCCTTTGTGAGCATATCTCTTTGTTGTTGTTTTTGCTTTGCTCTGTTTGTCTAATTGACCTCAATGATCCCTCAAGTAGAAATACAAGTTGAATAAATGAATGAACATTGTCAAATAACATCAAATGAAGGCAACCGGTGTTGTGTTTGTTGAACCAGATGGCCGTCTTACCTATCCTGTCCAGTCTGTCTATGGCAACCGTCTCAAACGCCCTCCTCATCATGGGATACTCCTCCAGCACCTCATTGAAATTGTCCACAGAGAGAGAGTACAGGCGACAGTAGGTGTCCGCACGCACACTGGCCGTCCGTCTGCCACGGGTCAGCAGACAGATTTCTGATGGGAAAGATGGACCAGACGGATATCAGGGTGTCAGACAGCGACGGTAAAAATAAAGACATTTCACAGAACAATCTACACGAAGGATCTTCTGTTGAAGACAGATAAAAAATGTGGCTTGAACTCTTAGCCTGCTCCTCGTTGCTACTTTTCAGTCTTGTCGGGAAGATCATATTCTTTAGCCCTCGGCTGTTCCATATGCATCAACACTATCATTCAGGGATTCATACCGAATTAGGTCAAGAGTTCACTCTGAAAATCATTTTAGGGAACTGAATAAAACAGTGTTTTCAGTGTATTTATTTTTCATTCAGTGTATTTTATTCTGTACAACACATTTTCCTTGAGC
Source organism: Lagodon rhomboides (assembly GCA_039737535.1). NCBI lineage: Eukaryota > Metazoa > Chordata > Actinopteri > Spariformes > Sparidae > Lagodon > Lagodon rhomboides. The sequence continues at coordinate 10,884,542 of CM077789.1, read as the reverse complement.
AGATGTGTGATCAGAATGAAAATGGTTTATGCGTGGACTTGTTGTGTGTAGTCAGTCTGACCCACTGACAGTAAAACTGAGTATTTCCTCCAGCACTGGCGCAGCACTGACAGCTGTGTGAGGGAAGGACACTATATTTGGACATGTGCAACTAAGGCTTCATTATATTCAGTTGTTCCCCTTCCCCTCCCCTGGTAGCCTCTTCTTCTACAGGCTGGGGCTGACTGTTGTCTTGACAACCATATGCCCTCCTTTTCCCCCGCCTAAAGGTCGACCTCCCCTGACTCTCTGTGGGAAAAAGGGAGAAAAATAACGAAAAAGGCGAGAAGACTCCATTAAGGGCATGCATAGGGGCAGCATACTGGAATCGACTGGATCCGCCTGTTCATGGCTCTCCAGCAGCAAACGAGGTGCTGCACAAAGCAAACCCACCAGGAGGGCTTCAAGAAAGAATTGCAGACACACAACCCTTCACGTGTCATTAAAAGGCACAAACATATTACAAGCACAAGTAACTGTGCAGCGTTCATTGGAGGAATAGTTCAACATTTTGGGAAACGCGAATATTATCGCTTTTGATGGTTGGATGAGAAGATTGATTCGATGGAAGACTGAAATGGCTAAAATCAGAATAACGAATAAATAAATAAATGGCTCAATGATCAAAGATAAATGTCAATAAATGCGCTAAAATTTGTATTTAAAATAAGTGTAAGCAATGTGAGATAAAAAGATATATCTGTTTAATTTGCCTCAGAACATTTGTTAACCTTTGTATTAATTCCACTATTTATTTACTCTCCCATTTCATATTCCATTGTATTTATTCATTTATTCATTTTTACATTAATTAACATATTTATTTATTCTCCCTTTGCACTAAATTAAAGCTGAAATGAATTTTTATGTCACATTTTAAGCATTTATTAATGCCTTCATTTATTTCACTTTTATTTCTGGTGATTTAAATGGCATATTTACATATTTATTGAGCCATTTTTTATTCCGTCAGTTTCAGACCTCCATGTGATTCCACTCTCCCATCTGTTCGTTACATTTGCGGCTACCACCAGCAGCTGGTTGACCTAGCACAAAGACTGGAAGCAGAGAATTAGCTGCACAAAAAGTGATAAAAGTGACTTCCTGGGATCTGCGCTGGTTGTCTGGTCACCTCACAGCGATGAACGAGTCTACAACATGTTGATTTATACACTTTGGTGTAAAAGATGAAAAATCTTAGTGTGTTTTAAAGGTGTTTGGTTGGCAGATTTGATTACCTTTGAACGGAGCTAGGCTAGCCATTTCCACATTTTATCCAATCTTTATGCTAAGCTCAGCTAATTGGCTGCTGGCTCAAGCTTTATAATTACCGTCCTGACGGAAGAGTATTATCATCTCATCTCATCCCAAATCTCGAACAGTTCTTTGAGGTAAGATTAGCATAATGACAGGATCTTGGCCAGAGCTACCAGACATACACTGTCCCTATACAACAGATGCATGCGTAAGTACATTCACACACACATACATAGACTTTCAGTCAGGCTACAATTAATTTTTTATCATTTAAATGTAACCATGACTATGACCACGTTTTCTGCCTGTGTGATAAAGCGTTTATATTCACGGTAGATTAGTAGACGCTAAGACTTTGGGGATTCTGAATATAAAGCACAGTCCACATAAAGACACACTTTAGTTACTTGTTTCTAAGTTTTCCTCCTTGCCTAAGTTTTGTCCAGTCACGGCTGAGATATTAACCTTGTTTTGTAAAGTTGTGGAGAATCGCCCCTCAGAATCCATAAGCTGCCCCGGACGTCTTTCCGTAAATGCTCACGCGGGATCTTTCCGTTTTTTACAGACCACTATCCATTTGCATATTGCAAGCATCATTAGTGGGAAGTGCTGGGAGAGGGTAACTAATGAAACCACCGGGGCTGCCTTAAAAAGCTGTTCAAACCACTGGGCATCCACTCCGAGCTTGTAGATAGCGCAACTGTCAGCCTCAAATATTATTAAAAATATAGAGAAATCTGGGATGGCTAAAGTGAAGTTTTGCTGTAATTTCCTTTACCCTGAGACGCACTGCATCAGTTTGAGTTTCCTGTTCTCATTAGTGGGAAATATAATGTCCAGATTTCTCTTTTTCAGGTTTACTGGCCGATCTGTTCACATGGAAACTCATATAACACGTTCTTTTCCTCAGACTCATCCTCTAGATTCTGGAAATGCTTGCCACTTCATAGATAATCAGTGAACTACATAATCCCCTCCATCTGTGCTCAATCTAAATTATTTTAATTACAAAACCCAAAAGTGAGTTTGATGGAACATATTGTGAAATCGTCGGTTGTCACACCAGCAGTGACACGAACCCATTCAGCGTTCGACTGTGCAAAACTCAGTCTCCAATATATTCATCAAACCCAATTTAGGCTCAAAAAGTTATTTAATGCTGAGTAATGTTAAGTTTGCGGCTGGACAAAGTGCTGCATTGTTTCGCCAGACAGCAAAACATGGCCAAAGGCTAAGCTGCAGACTCGGCTGCTTTTTACAGCCGCGGAAAAATTGTTTACAAAGCTCTGTCTTTTCCCAAACGTCTTAATACAATAACGGAGCCGATCCAGCCGGAGTTTACTGATAAGAGACGTGTGCCGCTGCCAACAGCACAGGCCACGGCATGTAAAAGGCAGGAAATACAGTAGTAGATGGAGCAAAGTCGCCTGACACAGCCATCGACTTCCTGCTACTTACTAATTGAGAGATTTTACCACACACATACTCCGCACTGATCGTGTTTCAACCGTGTTGTCCCACCGCTGGATCCGTGTGGGAGGACAGAGCCGTGAGCACAGACGACTGAACGCTCTCTGCTTGACATTACAAATGGCCCCATCATCACCGTTGGGCCGTGCTAATTAGCTGTTATTAATTGCATGTGTGTGTGTCGCGTATGTGCATGTGTGCCCGTCGCGTATGTGCATGTGTGCCCGTGCCACTGCAGCAGCGCCCAGGGCTGCCGGCACATCAACATTACTGCCCCGCGAACTCCGGGCTGCTGCGAGGGCCCGCCGCATGTTAAGAATGCAGCCCGAACCATCGCTGCGCGAGCAAAGTGTGAGTGTGTGTACACGCCCGTCTGTGTGGGTTTATTGGTGGCGATAGCGGCAGGGGCACTGTGTGTTTTTTAAACAGCCACAGAGGAACAACAGCCTGGCAAAGTGGGACAGAAGTGGCTGTGAGGCAAGACTGCACAAGAAGAAGTCCGAGCGAAATGTCAGGCCGCCGTTTCCGGCTCGTCGCTGTAATTCTTGTTTAAACAGTGAACACACGTCTGTGATATCACTGTGGTGGATTCTACTGGGAGGTGTGGAAGACATACCGTATGCTTCGGGCATAGAACAGAACAGAACAGAACAGAACCAATCCTTCATGATCGTATCTATCTAGTATAGGACACGGTTTGAGGGTGACTAGGACATACCTCCAAAGTAAGAGCCGTCCAACAGCTTCATGCCCATGTTTCCTTTGGTGAGGACGCTGACCACCCCGTGCTGGATGAAGTACATCTTCTTGCCGATGGTGCCCTCTCTGACGATATAGTCTTTGGGCTGGAAGACCTCGAATCTCAGTTTGGTCAGCATGGCCGTCACGAAGTTGGGATCAGCGTTGGCAAACAGTGGCATGGAGGCCACCAGCTTACGGCAGTTGAAGTTGACGATTTCCTGAACGGTTCACAGGAAACAAGCGTGGGATCGTGATGTTACATCGAACGCTGTCAGACTGTCGGGCATGCACGTCAAACATTGGAAACGTGTCGGTCTGTGTTTCCATGCAACAAATACTAAAACTAGTGATTCCATGATTGATTCAAGGTAAACACAAACGAGGGAAAATATCACTGTTTACTCTAAAAATCAGATTTCAGATCAAACAACCAGTTTTTTTCTTTCGTTGAATTACCTTGAGGGACCCTGGCACAGCTCTGCTGGGTATTCTCCCTATTTTTTCTCTTCATTTTCTGTTACCTGAAGCTGCCCTTGAAGCAAGAGGACTTTGTTTACTGTAAACTGAAGTAAACAGTTTCCGCTGGCAGCAACAAAAACATCTTTTTCCAGCGTGGGAACACAGAGACTATGTGAAAATCACTCTAAACCCATCATCTGTTCTGTGTAAAATCGAGTGATTTCTGAGTGAAGACTGGGGCAAACTGGTTACTCCACTGCCTAGAAGGTGAGAATGAGCTTTTCTTTTGTTGTTCATAAAAAGAGACAATAGCTGAGCATTATAATGAATTTATTCCAGTCCACTTCCACCCGATGGAGAGTCGAGGATTGTGTGTGTATGTGCGGGTGAACGAACACGTTCGGTCGGATGCATGTGTGTTTTCATACCTCGCGCAGAGGCTCATTGAGCTCCTCCAGGATGCTCTCTTCATCAAACATCTTGCCCTGGTATCTGTGCTCGTAGTAGTCATGGATTTTCTGTCGGAAGTCGGCCGGCAGTTTGTGGAACGACATGTACTGCTCCACTTGTTTGTACTGGAGGGTGGAGAGAAGCAGAAGCATCGATTAAAAAAAAAAAACAGCAGCTCTTAATTGTGACAGCAGGAAGTTTGAGAAGTTTGTCTTAAGCCGCAGCGTCACGGCGACCGTACAACACAAGTTACAGCAGCTGGTCACGCATTTTTTAACGTCTTCCCTAACTGACATCTTCTCAGTCTGTCTCATCGTCGGCTATGGCTCGTTCATGTGTGCAGCTGCCGAGACGTACGCAGCTCCGCAAACATGGAGATCCTGTGACCCAGTTATACCTTGTAGCTATGTGAGAAAAAGCTGTGATGAAGCTGTTAAGGAAACATGGCAGCTGTGTTGAGCCCATGAGGAGTCATCACGCTTTACTGAGTTTAAAGGAGCGGTTCTCAAACCTTTCCTGGCATGCCCCCCATCAAAAGGCACGATCAGTTATTAACAGTGATGTGGGGAAGCAACTACTAACAGATGGAATAAAGTTCAGCACAAAAAGCATCAGCAGACTCTTCTTTGTTTGTTTTTCCACCACACGGATCATTTTCATTCAGATCTGTAGTTTTCCTCTGGTCATCCACTCCCCACATGTATGTATGGAGCTTTTTGTGGCTCCAGAGGGAGCTGCATGTGACCTGATACAAAGCCTCCAGTGATGGCACTCAGTGGCTAAGATGCATTGTGGGTAATGAAGGTGTCAAGGTTTTGAAGAGCAGTCCACCGTCGAAATTGATAACAGCAGAACCAGAAATATCACATTTCTTACTCCATGCATCCTTCTTCCTTTTAGAAACCTGGCAAATACATTACCCACAATGCAATTTAGCAACTCGGTGACTATCACTGGACGCATTTACTCAGAAAAAAAACACTTTTTCCAAATGTGTAGTTGTACTTTCTCAATTATCTCTCTTTCGCTCTTGGTGTTATGTTTTTTTTTTAACAGGTTTTAGGAAAACACGCCTGTTATTGTTCAGTATTTCATTTCTAATGAGAAACAATATATACAGTGAACCCTCGCTATAACGCGGTTCACTTTTCACGGTCTCGCTGCTTCACGGATTTGCATCATGCATTGTGTTCTGCATTCTGATTGGCTAAACAGTCTCTCCGCGTCTTCTCTACCTGTGTGTCAATAACGTTATGGTTTAATATGTACACGTACGTAAAACCGCTTGCCAAATTGAAGAAAAAAGAGCGACAACAACTACCGATAACTATGTTCTTCTCTCCAAAAAAGAAGAAAAAAACGCCACAGAGCGGAGTCAGGATGCAGCGGCTCAGTCAGAAGAGCAGTGAAATACTGTACTGTACACGTGAGTCACTATTTGTCCTACTGTACTTTGTATTTTTTTTCATAATCATTTTTCATTTTCTCCCGTTCCAATCCGTCACGGTGGGGCAGTGCTGATCCCCGCAATATTAACCCTTCAGTTCGTATTGATGATTAAAATTATCATTTATTTATTTATAACTATATTATTTTACAGTACAGTACAGTAGTTATTTGTAAAAAAAAACAAAAAAACAAAAAAAAAAAAACAACAACAAACGTTTATACAGTACTTTTATTTGTTAAACAAATGCTTGGGCCTGTAAAAAGGTTTTGTTCCTTGCTTTCAATGTTTTATGGAGTATTTCATTGTATAATAACTGTAAAAAAAAATAAAGGTTTCTACTTCACGGATTTCGCCTATCGCGGGTTCTTTTTGGAACGTAACTCCCGCGATAAACGAGGGTTCACTGTATTCAAAATATAGATCTGTGAAGACTGTCGTCCAGAAAAGACAGACACGGTGACAGGTGAATAATTTAATCCAACCAGTGCACTTGAGTTACTATTCTGAGAAAGGAGGATGTTTGTTATTTATGTTGGAAAGAAAGAAAATCACCCAGGTGATTCACACTGTCACATATTCACCACTGTGAGGTTTATCTACATGAAATGCAGCCTGAGCGTCCACTTCTCTCAACTCATTATGACGCTCCATAGCACATTTCATGTCTGGATTCCCTTGCGGAAATAGGCTCAGCTCGATCTACTGTGCAGCATCTCCTGTAAGGTGCAAATGCATGGCACTGTGTCACTCTGGGAATAGCTCTGGCTATTATTGCACATACACTGTACACGAATGCCTTTTGGGTTTGTTTTATTTATACCGGGAAGACGGGACATTGTATGTGGTTTCACGCATCAACAGCTTCCTGTAAACAGAAAAACACATCCTTACTTATACACACAACAACATCCTGAGGGTGGAAAAGCGGCTACAACAACAGATGCCCCTGCATTTAGCGGAGAGCTGTTCACTTCCTGTTTTTTCAGCGGCGGAGAGATCAAAAACAGATGTAGGAGCTGGTACACAAACATGAATGAATCGGCTTTTTTCATGACAAAGGCAGAATAAGCTGTTTTAAGACTCAATCAGTCGATCGGTACTGTGCGAGAGGTGCAACGAAATCCACGTGGCGCTGTTGTTGGGGCGCCTTGAAAATGTTACATAAGGTCTCCCAAGCGCGTGTGTTTGTGTGAGTCACCCCACTGTGGAATAAACTGTCAATTGGATGAGTAGTAGATTTCCAACAGGGGCTCAAGAGAGGACCTCCCCTGTCCAACGCCACAGACAAACAAGACGCGGCAAACAAACACGTGGCTCCACGGTGATTGTTAGGTAAGTACTGCTCAGGCGTCCTCGGGTAATGACACTTAGAATTCTTACCGGGCCACTTACCGGCAGTGAAAAAGAAATTGATTGCATCCTGTCAAGCAAAGCCGGCGTTGTTTACAGCGTACCTGTGGTTCTGTGACGTCCGTATTCATCAGCAGAGTTATAATTCCTCTGCACTGAACCTTTGAAGCGAGAGCTGTCACGGCCGTCAGGTTTCATTGTTTTAGCCTCGGCTGAAGAATGACATGTTCGAAAAAAACTATATGACATAATAAGAAATCGTAACACTTTTCTAGATGATTTAAGTTTAGTAGGTGGTTAACTGACCGTTCAAAAACAATCAAATGCTTTTAAAAGACATAAATTATACAACTGTTTATTGTTAGGTTGCAACTGATGTTTAAAATACTTTGTAAATGATTAATAAAGATTGTGTGGTTCATCTAGAAACATTAAAAAATGTAGGTGATGTTTCTTTACATGATGATTCTTTACAGTTGCTTAATAAATGGTCATAAAGCATTTTGTATGGAGGCGTATTGCTGCAACACAAGGGGGAAAAAAACACTATCACATTATAATGTGAAAAGTTTATTGTAACAACATGATAATTTAAATCGTAATAATGTCTCATTTACACGATTGGATTATGTCCTACTTCATGCTTGGGTTGAGAAACGTATTGAGCACGATGGATGACATTGTGATTAAGTACGCCTATAGTGAGGAGCATTTTAAAACGCATCAGGCTTTTTGTTAACAGTTAAAAAACCACCAACTTATCTCTAATTAATTATAAATTTACCATTTATTAAGAATGGTCAGTGTTACTTAAGTTAATCTGCTGATGAAATCTTTTCCATTATCAGTTGCCCTGACTCAAAAATAGTGCTCAAGCTAGAAAGACCATCAGCCCCTGAACATTTATTATGTCACTGATTTGAACCTGAATGAATGAGAGGAGAAATAAAATGCAGACACCTCCATACAGTCCATAAGGGCTAAATTAATGACTTCATGAGTATATCAATAACCCACATACATATAGAGCTATACAGTATATGGTGGATTTTCTGAAAAAAATATTTATAAGTAGAGATCAAAAGTATATTTTGTACTAATTCAACAAATTACCTGAAGACTTTTCATCACACTAATGATAAATCATATACTGCTGGTTGAAATTTCTTTTGTCGTGCGCCATATAACAAATCACTAATGTGTTCTCCACTCCAGGTAGAAAACCCGTGTATCACTCACCAGCTTACATACAATTTAATTATCTTCCACCAATTAAAGGAAAGAGCTGCCTGACTGACATCTTGCATCTTCTCAGCTGCTTGCTGCCAAAGCCAACATCCAGGAGGTTTAGAGGCTGTGACGATGCAGCTGCACCGTGAAGACTGAAGAGCTGCACGCACTGTGGCTAACGCTAAGCTAGTCTGTGGTTGGTAAATACGTCGGACACACGTGTTTGCCACTTCTATAAAATAATAAGATAACCAGCCTTTTCTATGGCCGTCACAGTCACCACATCTGGACCAACACCAGTCAGTAAAAACACCACTGCGATGCACTTGTTTATGCCAACAGAAGTGTGTCGACTGAGGTGTAGAAACAGTGCAGTAGATATTTAGAAGATGAGCTGTTCATGTCCGTAACAAAAGGAATCCAATTCTTTCATCATCTAGAGTGCCGATACATTCCCGCCTGTGAGTCTGGATCATACAGTAACAATTTATAAGGACGCGCCGCGTATGGAGGACCAGCGAGGCCACTGACAATGACCTTGCTTGTAACGGTCGATGACACATGCATGGGGATAGGATGGCTCGCTGTCCAGGAAATTACATTTTGTCACACTGTAAGGTGACATATGGGTTAGAGAAGAAAATGGAGGCTTGACCCCGGTGGATTGGGTGACACAGCAAATCACAGCGTCCTTAATACAGCACATATTGGCTGTCATGGGAGGACATCGTTCATTTTGTTTCTCTACCAGAGGATTTTCTCTCATAATATAAAGCACTGAGAGGTTTTTACGAAAGAGAAAAACAAAGGCTTATGTAAGAATTGCGATGTAATTTGCAATGTAATCTTTTATTGTCCTATTTCTGTACTTCAGTGTGATGTACTGTATATACAGATAAATACTACATACACATACATCCAGTACAGCGTGACCAGCAGATCACTTACTTTAATGAAACACATAATGGGATTACACCCGCCAATACAATTAACTGCACCCTATTCTTTCTTATGTAAAATTTTAATCTCAGTCTCATTCAGTTTTAACTAATTGCCTCGGGCCATGGTTCATTTAGCAGGAAAAGCCGTGGCAGCACTAAACGAATACCTCACAGGTTGTCATCGTCGGCCATCTTTTCAGATTTCTTGCGCATCTTGACAGTAAACAAATCATCCAGACAGCAACATTATGGATATTTTTTTTCATATTGTTTATTGTTAAGTTTTACTTAAACTCGGCAAAGTCCTCCCCGTTTGCCGTGTGTCAGTGAACGAACAACGAAGATGCAGTCGACTTCCAGAGAATCCGGATCATTCACTCAAGCGAGGGGATAAACTGTGTTACCACGATAAAGTGTTTCCTGCCGCAGCATTCAGCTTTTTCGCCGTCTCAATTAAACCGAAACGACATCTTTCCCTCCCTCATTCCCTCTCTTCTTTAAATCAGCTTGTCGGGTTTTATTGACTTGCTGATTTTCTCAGCATTAGACTTAGATTAGTGACCATGTCACTCAAAGTCAGTGGGATGAGAAGTGCGACTGGAATGGCCTCGTGTTCCCAAAAAAACTTCTGCTCTCTTACTTGATCACAAAATTTGAAGTGAGACACGGTTACTGTGAAGGGAAATATGTTATGGAACTACAAGATGCATGGTGTGTTACCATGTGGTCATGTTTGCTGCTTTATGAATAAAAAAATGGGGCAGATGTCGGGTGTCATCTGAATTGTTAGTCAACGCTCTGACTCGCAAACATACCTAAACATGTAGAGCCTATAAACAAATCCCTGTTACTAGTAAAACATTCTCGCTTCCAACTCATCAAATACGACAGTTTAGTCAGTGGCCCTAAGCTTCAAACTACGATGCTTCACTTACAAAAACTACTTGCACACCCTGATACACTTTCAAAATAAAGCTTACCTAACAAACGTTTCACATATTATGAAATTCGGACTGTTATTATTGTCACAAGGTTGCGGTTTGGTAACAAAACTATCTGGTTAGGTTTAGGAAACAAAACTATCTGGTTAGGTTTAGGAAACAAAAGTATCTGGTTAGGTTTAGGAAACAAAACTATCAGGTTAGGTTTAGGCAAAAACATTACTAGTTAGTTTTAGATGATAAAACTACCTGGTGAGGTTTCGGAAAACTGCTTTGTGTCAGAACACTTAGTAACTTACGTAAGTTAGAAAGTTGACTTATTTATGCAACATAATTTAAAAACAATTCAGTGCTGACACATGGGACGCAAAGCCCTGTCTCCTGGGGGAAAGTCCGGCATATGACCAACCAAACTGCCCCAACTAACCCGGACCCAGACTCTTCTTGCTCCTTATACAACTACGCTAGAGGGGAGCTCCCAGAAATGATGCTAGAGGGGTAAACTACAGCGTCAAGCGTGTAGGGCCAGTGACCAGGCTGCTGTATGTGACATGCTGGGAGTGAGAACAGACTGTTTGTAGCCAGATACACACTTCTACAATTAATGTTTTCTTGACCAATAGGTTTTCAGAAAAAGATCTATTCCCCAAATTTCACTTACTACTTAACAATAAGTAGTCCTGCAAAATTGTATAAATACTGTAGTGTCGATCTTATGAAATCAAACTTTGTGGTTGGGGGGTTGCAAAATAGACTTATATCCCTCCTGCAGTTCTTGTATAAAATTAACAAATGCATTACATTTCTTGAATCCAATCCGTTCCTCTTAGCCCGTGGACTTAGTTAAAGGGGAGGGGGGCGAGGCAGCACGGAGGTTTTTTATGGGACATAAAGCCCCTGGTTGTGGCTTGTGAGCATGATGCATGGCTGTCACTGTAAGCTGCCACAGAAGGGAAGAGAGAAATTGAATTGGCCCTCCTATTAATGGGCCATGTCACTGAGCATCAGGGCTCAGGATGTGACAAGTCCGTGTGTGTGTGTGTGTGTGTGTGTGTGTGTGTGTGTGTTAAGTGTATAAAAAGTTGACTTCATCAGCGTCCTGAAGACTGAAGAGCGGAGACCCACAAAAATAAACACTCAAATATGCACACACCCCTACATTACCAGTGTGTGTGTGTGTTTGTTGATGATGGCATGAAGTCACTGATAAAACATTCAGACGAGACGAGGAAAGTGTCCATTTTATATAATGTGTGATGTAAGTCAGCAAGTTTTTTTAACTTGTATGCTCATTTCATTCTGATTTGCAGATTTATTTCTAATATTAGAGACACTTGCTCTCTTTCTGAAGTGCACTGATGACATGAACCATCATTAAAAATGGATTTCTCTTCTTATATTCAAAACAAACATGAAGTAGAAAATGTAGATACAGAGGCTTGGATTTTCTTCTACGGATGAAAATGTATTCTGTTAAGGTACACCAATACCTGTAAACCTATAATCACATAAATATTTGAACATATCATGGCCGTAAAAATGGTGCGTAAAGTGAGAAATCGTGAACTTTGGAACCTCTAGGTCCTCTTATTTGCTATTTCTGGAGCTTTCAGCTGAATCTGTCTGAGTTAAATTTTAATTTTCGTCAAACTCTAGCTGATGTGTTTAATCCATCGAGTGTCAGAGACCCAGGTAGTCCAGGTCAGGTTGTCATTGTCCAGGTTATGAAGTCGCTGTTTGATGTGTGGAGGCCCAGTGGACCTGTGCTCATCACTGGAGGTCCCCGGGGGTCACATCTCCCTCCTTTCACCACTATCGGGACACGCTGCTCTATTGCTCTTGAGGGGGAGGAAGTGCTGGGGGAGGAGGAGCGGGAGGGCAGTTACATAATGGCTAATGCCCTCTGTCCATGTGCGGTGTCCGTTGGCAGATGGTGTATTGCCCAACAGTCAAGGGCAAATGAACAGATGAAGCAGGGGAGGGCTGGAGATGGGAAGAGTGGTGTGGAGAAACACGGGACGTTGGGCACTAGGCGCCTCAACGTGAAGGAGGACATGACAAAGGAACGCTAACTGTCGCCACCGGTTCATTTTTTTTCATGATTGTGGAGACAGCGTGAGCACCCTCACACACACACATACAAAAAGTCAAATAACATCATCTATTATTAGCTAAAAGTAGTGGATTTGGTTGAAACTGTTCGCTAAAAAGTAGCATAACGGCTAAATAGTCAAGATAGTTAGCTAAAAGTGGCCCAGTGGTATAAATGGTTGAAATAGTTAGCTTAAAGTAATTGATAAATGGTTGAAATACAAAAATGAATGGATACATGGTTGAAATAGTCAGCTTAAAGTAAAGGATAGATAGCTGACACATTTAGCTAAAAGCAATGGATAAATAGTTGAAACAGGGAGCCAAAAGTAGCCTCATGGATAAGTGGTTGAAATATTTAGCTAAAAGTAATGAATACATGGTAAAGAGTCCAGCTTATTCCACTCCAAGTAGTAGCAGGCTAGTAGGCTACGAATGCTAACTTAACCAAACAGACTTAATCATCGACCATTTAGTTGTGTGGAAAATGTTAACAGCTGGGGACCACACCTCCACAGTGTTTTTCATTAACATCTCCCGCTCTTATCTTACACTCGCTGTGTGTCTTTCTATATATATTCCTGACCCTGGACCTGCTACACACCCCTCCCACCAAACAACTTGTTTCCACAGTCAGCAGTCCGCAGCTCTCTTTGGTCAGAGAGGCCCTTCGCCTGCAGACTGGAGAAGATGCTTAGCGCTGGAGCTATTATGACATTTCTGTCTCAACTCAGAGCATGATGTTAACTGTTTACTCTGCGTTGTGTCAACACGAGGCCGTGCTGTCGCTGGCATTTACACTATCTTAGACAAAGAATGTCTTTTGTCAAAGAGGCGAGCTCCGACCCATAACTCTGTCCCCAGTCTGTTGTCCGATGGGGAGACTTTATCGCGGACGGCAGCGCAGCATGGTTCACTTCACTGGTTAATGATGAGCAAACAGTCACGGGGGACAGGATAGGGACAGCGTGTTGGATGAGCTGCCCTAGTCCAGCCTAGCAGGGCGTCGCCACTTCAGTTCATTAGTTCACTGTTGTGCATCATGGAAGAAAAGGCGGATGAGAGTGATAGCAGGAACTGATTGCTGCGGACGTCACACCGCTGACAAAGTACGACTACACTCATCTGACACAGAACAGAGACTCCAGCATAGACTCAGCAGCTCATTTGCCCTTTCTCGCAAAGTCTTCTCCTCGCTGCAAGAGCAAGTCCTGTAGACTTCTGGCGCTACTGTCAAACAGCCCATCTGCAAACTCATTAAAGTATAACTGTAAAGAAACTTCTTCCAAACATCCAATCCAAATTTGGTGACGACTGGATGATGTTTGTTTGAAGCAGGACGTATTTCTTTACGCCTTCGTTAAGAGGAAAAAATGTCAAATGTTTCATAAATGACCGCTTAGTAGCCCTGTGCCTGGCCAAGCACCAAGTACATCCTCCTTGAACGGTGATCTAGCTTTCCTACAAATTCCACTAAAATCTTCTGATAACTTTTTTTTTGCTCTGTGCCTGCTAATTAACAGGCAAACACAGGCTGAACCAATAATATACCTTCTTTGTTGAGATAATAAGGACAGCGAAAATGAGGAACTTTGTTTAGTCAACTGCTGTTTTCAAAGTTCATTACAGGAAGGCATAAAGACAAGAATGAAATAATAAAAGACCAAATAATAAAGCATAAAATCCAACAAAGATATAAAAATAGCAAACATGATCAAAAGGAAAATGACATTAGAAAAAAGGTTTTTTTAAAAAAATGCTTGGGGAAAAACAACACAAGGTTAAAAGTTGCGGAGATCAAAAGATCTGGCATGAAAGCAAGTCTACGAGTGTATTTTGAGAGGTGGATTTAAAGAGATGGTACAGAATAAGTGTGAGTCTGAGGTTTCTGGGCAGTCCAGTCTACAGATCTGCTGACTGAAGAAGCACAATCACCGTGAGGCCCGGGTGCTGTCGGAGGGTCGCAGGTCTCAAGTCCGTTCGATAAGAAAGATTGACTAATTTAAGGGTGGGTTTCCTTCGGCCTGGAGCAATTCATCGACTGCAATAACAAAAAATTGGTTGTAAGAAAGTTCAATCGTTTCACTTCAATGCAGTGAAAGCACATGACAAACACGCCCTGGCTCAAACCGTACATACTCATAACTGCACCACCAACATGGGACACAATAACAACTGAGACAGGTTGGCACAAATGTGGAGATCAGTCTGGCTATGCTTGCCAGTATGGCCGCTTTTTGGTTTTGGACTCAGCTGCAATGTTTTGTCCACTGCATTTGCGTTCAGTTATTGGCGGTTAACGTTAGCGTTAGCATTTACTAGTTTCGTAATCATCCACGGACAGTTTCTTGGGTTGTAATAGTAGCAATAATAACATCAATATTTTCCTGCCCTTACTTTTGAAGTCCTTACACTTAGGGTATCACTAGAAATTATTTCTTTGACTGAAATTTCATTTTTCAGTCTTATACCCAAACCCATACTACAAAAATATCCTTTTACAAGCATTTAAAAGTGACATTTTGAAGTTAAAATCAATATGTCCTCCCAGTCACTTTGGGTTATCGTATTTAAAGTAGTTCATTGTCGGTACTATAAACAAACTTCTACTAACTTTTCTTTATACAGAATTTTTTGGGGGTGTTTTTACTGAAATCAACCTTTAAAATAAGCTTTGTCTTTGACCAACATCACTGAGGTGAGTCTGGGGTTACACAACACGGTCCTGCTGCGTGTTTGAGTGTATACAGTTATATGCTCAGTGATTATGGATGGAGTAACCCAGATCCATTGTTCATGTATCCATTGCCTGCTGCCACCACGTTCATCACTCTGACACATACGTACAGTCGCTTCATCACTTTTTCAACACCACCACAGTCCCTCCCAGTAGGACAGTCGGTCCGCTATAAACTCAACAACACCGTGGATGCTGGCGAATATATCATGACCCACAAAACAAAAACGACATGATCTCATTCTCCAACATGACGCACATCTGAGCCAGAGGAGCCAGAACATAAACAGAATAAAAGCTACATGTTGATGCCATGTGACACAGGACGAGAGACGTAAACCCGATCAGCTTTTGTTACAAACATTAGCCAGAGGCTTCGACGAAACAACAAAGCTTGACCAATCACTCTGATGTGCACGTGTCTGCATACACGTATACGAGTGAGAGATAGCATAAGACATCTCCACATCATCCAGGATCTAAGGATGCTAACAAGACACAGAGCACCGCTGACACCATGGCCTTATAAAGCAGGAGCGCTCTCCCCTCTCCGGCCTGCAGACACACAGAGCTTTGATCTGGCGTTATACGGTGATGACAGACAGGCCGAGGCCGGGCAAGCTGCAGCCGTGAATAACGAACTAATGGAACAGATGCTGTTCCTATCAAAGTATGTTGGAATCAAATGTGCAAACCTTCTCAGTTCGTATCAAATGTGATAAGCTCATCCGCATTGTTGGAGAGGACAAGCGCTGTAGATTCAATCTGCTCATGGAGTCTCCTTCTGGTGCCTTGCCATGTTTTAGACAGAGGGGCCACCCGGTACTGGTAATATAATCCTGTATCTATTTCACTGCAATAAAACCATCACCACTCCAAAAGCTCGTGATTTGGTTCACCCAAATAAAAACAACAAACAAAATGAAAAACAGTATCCAGTCCTGCAGACAGGTTCTGACTTCTTTGTCCTTTGAGCTCTCCGTGGTTCTCACGTCGATGAAAAACAAAATTAAAAACTATCATCAGTTACATCTTTTGTGTCCCAGTGACTCCGGATAATCCACAGGACACACGGTCCACAGTTTTCACAGGGATTATATTTTTCGGAGAGAAGGTAGGTACAATAACAGCTGTTAACAGCACGGTGTGTGGATTATTCAGAGTGAGCAGGACAAAAAAAAAAAAAAGAAAAAAAGAAAAACTGAAAAGAGATGCTGCTGCCGGATTTATCGAGAGAAATGTTCAATATTGCGAAATGTGCTTATTCACTCTCTTCCCGGAGAGTTAGATGAGAACATGTATACCACTCTCAGGTCTGTGGAGCCAGGAGCGGATTATTTAAGCTTTGAATAAGCTTAAAACAGCTTGTCATTGATTTTGTCAGACATAACATTAGTTCATGTTAATTAGTGAGCTGAAAAGACGCTAGCAGGCATATTTTTTTTAGAAAATGTTGACAGATTCAGATTTTTTACATTGTGCAATATTGCAATATTAACAATTTGCCACCTGTCGAATTTATGATTAGAAACAAATAGAGGGCAGCATTTCACCAGAGTTGGCGCTAAACACTGCCAACAGTAGCTACCATTAGCTGGTTAGCTCAGGTAGCAATAGAGCTAGTGGTCGGACTGTGAGCTTGGAGCACCAGGGAAACGTAGGAGCTTACACCGCTAGCACGTGAGCTTCGGACCAGGACAAGCCAGGCCAGGGCTAGCTGGTTAGCGTGCTAACTTCAGCTAGATACCTATTCCATATGATACTTCACATTTGTTGACATTTTTGAATGTTTCCATAGATGTTTTTAATGCTTTGAACACCTGTATTGCTGAAATCTCAGAGACGGATACTTCAGAATAAATAAAACCACAACTGTCTTGATACTACTAGGGGAAAGTGAGAGAACTTTATATTTCTTTGGTATTTTGGTTGAAATGACCAGTAATGGCCCCAAACTATGGACATTAGCTTGATTTGGCTTTAACTCAAGCAGTAAACATCCACTTAAACAACCATCCAGATCCTTACCTTCTCTTGGTACTGCCGTCTGGACGAGTCCAGAGACTGGATGAGTGCGGTCGCGTGGCCGATGAACATGGCGTAGCAGGTGGCTCCGACGATCATACTGAGCATGGTCAGCCAGATGTCCGACATGCTCTCTGGGGCTTGTCTCCCATATCCAATGCACAGCATGTGGCTCATGGCCTTAAAGAGGGCGAAGGAGTAGAGCTCGCTCCATGAATCATTCTGTAGAGAGAGATGGAGAGAGGTCAATGAGACATAAAGGAAAAAAGAAGTTGGGGAATCAGAATACACATGAGGTGGAAGAGACCAGTGAGAAAGGAGAAAAATCTGTATTATTCTGCCTTCCAGAATAGCTCCATACTTTTATATTTTTACTTTCATGCTACAGTGATTTTGACCTGATGACCCGAGACGGTCGTGCTTCCCCGAGGTAGTCTGTTAGAGGCACAGCGGTGAAAGTTATAGGAGTGTGACAGAAGTGGTGATAGAGCGTGAATTTCAGAATAAGAGGGCTTAAGAGTGGGGCATTCCCGGTGAAATATACGACTCCGTGTCCGGTGATTGTTTCAGGTTTGGTGGAGAGCCTCATCATCATCGCTGAGCACTAAGCAGAAGGAGAAGAGGGGTGGGTGGGGGGGAGATAGTTTTAATGAGGAGCCTGTGCATCTGCCTGCTCCAGTCTGCCTTTGATTGGTGCTCACGCACTCAGTCAGCCCTAATTCTCCCATGTTAGATTCATTAGAAAGCCCTCCACAGGCACCGCTGAACCCCACATCCTCCCCTCAAACAGCTGTGTTTCATGCACTGTCCGGGGTTTAACTCTGACCAGTATGTGCGTTTCCTCTCCAGCTCAGACAAGTGGCGTCTTCAGTCACTGATTGACTGGTTGGATTCTTCTCTGATTTGTATTTTTCCAGGGGCATTTGCATGTCATTTGAGATTCAAATTTAGGTTGGTTTTGGAGTGCTGGAGAGAGGCTGGTGTCAGACGTTTGTGAATCAGTCTCTAGAGAGGTGGTTTCAGGTAAAAGCAAAGGAAGAAGATTTTTAAAAGGTGTGTAGGATTCAGTAGCATCTGGCGGTGAGGCGGCAGATTGCTGTGATTGCAACAAATCAAAGCCCTCTGACATCATCAGCATGCTGCTCCTGTGCTTCATTAAAAGTTCCTCGGAGGTAAGCTAAGTTTTTCAAATGGAAAACAGTACAATTAAACAAAGTCCTCTGTAAAACTGAACAATCACTTCCATGTTGTGCTGAGAAATTGTTCATTCTTGGCTACTAAAACATGATGTTGCAAACACGGCAGCCCCTGTGAGAGAACCCACACACAATTACTCCTAGTTTTTATTAATATTATATCCCATTTATGCCCTTAAATCCCCCTAAAACCTCCACACTGGACCTTTAAAGCAACTTGGCCTCACACAGCAGGATAACCAGAAAACCCCGGCCTTGGTGTCACACTGTGAGCTTAGCTGAACGCCCCGAAGCATGGCTCAAAGTTTCGTATCTGTTTTGAGCTGACAGCTGGATCAGTAGTTCGGATTTCTTTGAGGAGATAAACTGGACCTTGTAATCTGTGATAAAAGACAGAGAAACCCCACGGCCAACAGTTTGAAGTTTTTAGGATTATAAGCACCATCATCGTGTCTCCAGCTTTGTTGTTATTTCTATACGACGTAGCCTTGTGACTGCAGCCCTTGTCTCACTGTCATCCACGGCCCTTAAGCCCTTTTTATAATCAGAAATATTTCCCTGACAGAACGTTTAAACACATCAGCCTCCGTCTGAGCAGCAGCCCCACTTCCCCCCCGGGTGGTGAGCAGACCCGGAGCTGAATCCCTCCAGTCAGCCATCAGCATGCCGGCCACACTGCTGGTGGGTAGGAGGCCCTAACGCAGAGCTCAGGCACAGAAATAAACACCTTCTTCCACATGGATGCATCTGTCCGTCACACACGCTCACCTCAGTCATTAATATACAGTATTTCACAGGCGCCAGTGAATTACATCCTGAACTTCACTGTGGTTTATTCCACGATGAGGAAACTGGATTACATAAATTGAAAAGTGGACGGCTGCTGAGAAGACACTGCACATGAGATGAAAAATAGCCCTTGGTTTGTCTGTGATCTACGCAACAACTCCTGATATTAAAGCTAGTTATCAGCCACTGTCACCTGCTATTGTGGCATTCATAAGACAACATTACTGTAAATCCACTGGCGTCCTGGCAGTAAAAGGTATAACTCGGCCATGGGTCGAAGATGCATTACTCTCAGTCTGTGTGTGTGGCTGTGTGAGTGTCGGTGAAAGCCGACCGCCATGAATCAGCTCCCGGATTCCTAGAAATGACGTTGTTGACGTCAGTGCCTACGCTGCAGGTGAGTCTCCTGTTTCTGCTCTGATTCTCAAACCAATTGGTGCTCCAAGCTTACAGTACGTATCGGACCAAACGAATGAGTTCACACCGTATGAATGATGACATACACTGTGAAGTCAAATGGGTATAGCATGTCTAGTTACATGTATTAAAGGAAAAGTTTGTTTTTTTATGTATTTAGTTAAAGGGGCAATGTGGAAGAATTTGAGTTGAGAACATTAAAAAATGAACTAAAATGATCAACATAATGTGAATAAACAGCAGTTTTGACATTAAGATGTCGTGTATTATGTTGCAGCGATATCTACTGAAGTTAGCATGCTAACCAGCTAGCCCCGCACTGCTCCAAAGCTTCTGTGCTAGCAGCGTAAACACTAACACTCCCGTAGTCCCTCCGCTCCCAGTCAGAACCGCTAACTGCACGACTATCTGAGCTAACTTGCTAAGAGCAGCTACAGTTAGCAGCGGTTGGCAGTTTCTCTGGTGATTTGCTGCCCTTCATTTGTTCTGATTATTCATTTGGAAGGTGGCCAATTCTTCCATATCGCACCTTTAAATGAGAAGCACGATATACTCTCATATCTGTACGGAAAGTATGAAACTACGGCTGTGTAGAGCTGCACGATAAGTTGATTAATCGGCAAGTTGATCGGGAAAAAACAAAATTCAGCATCTATTTTGCAAATCGATTAGTTGTTTCTGTAATTTTCTCAAGCAAAAATGTCAAACGTTTGCTGGTTCAGACTTCACAAATCTAAGTACTTGGTACTTTGTCATTCATGATAGAAAAAAATAGTCTTTGGGTCTTGAACTGTTCTTGGCCACGTGCAGTAACTTCACGAGTTTCCCTGGCTACCTATTTCTCACTGTTCCCAGTCTATGCCATAGGACATGCTAAGCTTCCAGTGCTAAGCCAAGCTAAGCTATCTAGCTAGCTACTGGTTCAGTTTCATATCCAACACACAGATATGAGAATGGTATCGATCTTCTGCAAGAAAAGCAAATTTCTTTATCCCAAACGTTGAACTATTCCTTTACAAGTGACTGTATGAGCAGTAAAAACCCTTAGAGACGGAGGTAACACACTCTGACGGGTCAGTATGTGTTTAAGTTTGAGATAATAGCTGATTAAAGCTGACACAGTGCACAGCTGTCTCATGCTATTGGAAATTACAGCCTTCATAGTAACACGATAAACTCATTCTACTGAGATACCAACCTGTGTGTGCGTGTGTGTGTGTGTGCGTAAATGGAATTAGCTCTTGTGTTCATTTTATCATTATATTTGCCATCAGTCTTCACTGAGCAGCGTGGATGATAGCTAATTGTACATAATACATTTAGGGAGGAACACTAAGGGAGTACGGGACAGCTCTGATGTATGATGGCGTAAGTATAGAGCGGTAAGCGGTAAGTGTACGTGCATGCTCGCCCGTCCATCTGGGTTTACATGCTGTTTTACACTCTACACAGCCTCTATTTGAATGTGTGTGTGTGTCTGTGTGTACGTGTGTGTGTGTGTGTGTGTGTTGCATCCCTTTGACAGGCCACAGTGCCTCTCTGACAGTCTTAAACTGACATGGTGAGTTTGGTTTGCCTGAAAGGACTGGCATTTAGTTGACACTGACATTAAGGATTTTAATATGTAAACTGCCATGACAGACCTCGTTAGCAATGTTAAGATTCATTATTCAGAACCAGCGGCCGCGTGCTTGTATTCATTATTTAAAACCGAACGAGCACGGAGCGTTGCGAGACGGGTTCGGCGCCTGCTGGAAGTGCTTGACGGCATTAAGGAAGAATGCTGACATTAAAAGATAAAATGTTTATCTTGATTACTCAAGCATAAACACAAATTGCAGTGTGTGTGTGTGTTGAGGTAAAAGTAACGGACTAATGAGCAGAACTGGAGGACATCAGGGTGGCTGTGTTTGCAAATGTAATTACAACATCACAAGTTTGAATTTATAATTACAGAATTATACCCTCTACCCTGATAAGCTTTTACTCAAACTTAGGTGTGGTACTAAATCATTTTTCAAAGTACTGAAGTCCAGAGAGGACCGACCCATTTACCGACCAACAAACAGACCAACACTGCCATCCCAAGACCCTCGCCACCAGCATAGCTAAAACGTAAAGTGTGTATTGATTTAAAATTGTTGTTTCCGCCTGGTTTATGGCAGTGCTGAGCCGACCCCTGTGTCTACTTCATTGACTTCATCAGATGTAAAATGGATGTTTGTAAATCATGTGGCAGGATTTTAATTGACTTGCAAGAGAAATTTGACCCGGTGGATCACTTGCTGCTCAATAAGCTCTTGTTACCGGGTTTGAGTTCATTAACTTTGTTTGGTATTTCTCCTCCTATGATAGATATACAGAGGAAGAGGCTATTCCCACTAATTGGTGATGAGCGATTTGGTCTAAGACCGAATAGCTGCAAAACTAATGACTTTCACATCAGCCTCAGTTATGCTTTGTGTCGAGTAAAAAGCCAGATGGTAGCATGCTCAACTAAAATGTCAAACATTATAACTGCTTAACATCCACTTTGATAGCAGAGCACTGCTGTCCCCGAGTACAGCCCGTCAGGAACCAAGCGAACAAGGCAGAACAACAAAGGTGTGAAAAGAAAAATTGCCTTAATAAAGTTAAAAACTGGATAACAAATGACAACGGTAAGTAAATCCTAATATAACACAAGACACTATAAATATGTATAATATATATAACTATATAAAAGAAGCTACACAATTAGGGCCCTAAGTCAAAAGTCAGCAAACCAATAAAGAAGATATGGGTGATAAAATATACAAAAAACTGAATGCTGCAGAAAGCAGACTCGTTCCAGATGACATGAGAGGCCTGGACGGTTCAGAACAGAGCAGCAGATTAGAAATGTTCAGTGGAGCTTCATATCATTCAGTGCTTTATAAACAGTGGTATTTTATAGTCTTTAAAGTCTTATTTGACACCCAGCCAATATCAGTGCGAGGCTGTGTCTCTATAAACACACAGTGTCCAGCTTATATCATTCTGTCTCTCTCTTCTGCTTTATCTTGTGTCATGAGCTCTGTGGGTCTGTTTGACTGAGGGTGGGGCTGAGATGCACACACACACACACACACACACAGAGCAGAGAGGTGCACAGTGGACAGGATGAAGCTTGTGCTTCGGCTGATTTAAAGCATCGCAGCACCTTCGTGCAGGGTTGTGCGGAGATGTGGGCGAGTTTATTTATGCTTCAGAACATCGTGAATTTTTTTTTTAATTTCTCAGATTCACTGCTTTGTTCTCGCTAATGTCGCTCCCTGTCTTCATTCATACTCAAGTTCCCTTGATCATCGCTGCTTTCTCAGGTCATATTAAAATGCTGATAGTAGATTACAAAGGAAAATGTAAATCAACATAAAAACTGCTCCTCCCACCTACAATATGTAACAGAGATTTGTGAGCGGCTGACAAGCATAGCTGTCAGTCACGCTGACCGACACCTCTTCTTACATAATCAAATAATTAATTTAAAGCAAACTCCTAAAAAGAAATAACACTTGAATGAACATACGCGTGATAAAACCTTCTTTAAATCCGCTAGTAACAGTTTAAAATAGTCTCTGTGTGTCTGAGCGTGTCTATGTATAGAAAACGTATTATCTCCTCTCAGACTTTAAGTTGTTTTTAAGTCAACTACTTCAAGATATACAGAGAACTTTTCTTTGCAAAACTAGACTATCTATTGTCTCTTTCAGTAACAGCACATACTGCAGCAAAGCTAAATATGACGAGACAACTTTTCTTCTTGAACCTGGGTCGGTCTCACCGGGGCAACTTGCCCCACAAAGGCTCCAACTAGGCTGTGCAACTTCCTTATTTACAGCTAGCAGACACATGGTCTGACCTAGCAAAACACAAATTCAACTTGTTCTTCTCTGAAAAATGTATTTGAGGAATGAATATTGAGTTACTGGGATTGGTAACACTTTATTAGACATGTAACATATTAATCCCGAAAGAGGCTGTTGGATCCTGACAGCCCATTGTCACATACACAGCAACACCTCCACACGCAGATCTCAGTAACCGTCCATTATTCTTGTGCGCTGACAGGCCTGCCTGTCAGTTAGATCACTTCAGTAATTGAATGAACGGAGGATATCCTTATTAACTTTCAAAGCGGGGGGGGGGGGGGGTTCTTGAAGTGCGTTGTGTGTGTGTGTGTGTGTGTGTGTGCATGCACGGATAATAAAGCCACACAAATCAGTGTACCATTGTAATTACAGCGACTCTTCCTCTACAGCACAGTGCCGCTCAGCAGCCTAAATATTAAACACAGGAGCTGAGCTCAGGCTGAGGCAGGCGGAGAGGAGTTCAGAGGCAGAGAGAGGCTTTATTCTAATGCCATTGATCCAACAGCCAATCAGGTTGATGTAGATGCGACAAAAACCACCTGCCATCGATGTAACAGACGAGCTCTCTCAATAACAGCAACGATGATTTGGTCTCCTGTGATCATCGTGCTGCAGGAGCCTGATTATCAAGGTTATAATAAACAGCACCGTCTGCTTGTGCATATCTTTTACAGTCACAGATATTGTTTTGGAGGCAGAGCTGAATACATTACAGGAGGGACAAATGTTGGAAGGAGACTGTATTGATTATCACTATTTGTGTATCACACACACACACACACAGATACACGGAAGCAGGCATAAAAGTGCGCATGAGAGCGTCTCGAGAGCGAGTCAATGAATCACGTGTTTGCTTCTGTCCGGCTGTGTTTCCATAGCCTAAGTGCACGGGTAATGCAAAGAGGAAAAAACGAGTAAACAAGGCAAGGTCCAGTAAATGTCCAGTGCGGGCAGACAGCCAAGTCAGCCTGAAGTGAAGCACGAGGATGAGGATCATTTAACGCTGCGTCTCTCATTCAGAGCCACTCCGAAGAGGATCTCTGACCTTGATTACCCCGCGATGAGGAAGCAGCGCAAGCACACCAGGCGGCCGCACCCACATGGGTGCTCACCGGCATCGTGGCATCCTGCTCGGAAATTCACACACAGGCGTGAACAACACGCCTGCATCAAACAGGAGGGTGAATGTAAACACAGAGCGAGAGGGAAGAAAAAGAGGGTCGAAGAGAGGCTGAAACATATGTTTTCTTTGCATCCATACATTTAGGTGAGGATTAAAACTGTAAACAAAAATGCAGTTGTGTAATATGGAAGCTGCCTTTTCTCTGAGATTGGAAAACATGAAAACAAGATGTAGCTTTGAACTGGAGTCGAGTGCTGCACATTTCTGTTTGCAGCTGTGAACTGAGAAAACAACTCTGTTAGAGCACTATGAGCAGGATACAAGTTGAGCCAGTAACATCCAGACTGTAATAGCTAAGTTTACTCCATCAGACCGATTTGAATTCTTGAGTTTAGAGCGTTTCTGAGCAATAAGTAGCCATATTTTCTGATAAGAGGGTGCAGCTGGGGACGATATCCTTATTGAACCTGACTGACAACACGCAGAGAGAAGCCACGCCCTGACTGAGACCATGAACTCATTCATAAAGACCTGCAGAGCCTGTGAGCCTCCTTCATCCTCCACGCTATAAAACTGTTGTATTTTGTTTTTAACATGAAGGGACTCAAAATCATTTTCTTTTTGCAACCCTGTAAAAAGATGAATAAATAAACCTCGATAAGATGAAGGGAGAAGTAGTGCCTTTTTTTCATAAGCTCACATACAGTCAGACTTCTCTTTGAAACCAGTGGCCTTGCCTCCAATTTTGAAACACTTCCACATCCTTTTTCCTGCTACTTTGTACTTCTACTCCACCACAGGTCAGAAGGAGTTATTGAACATTTTTCTCCACTGTAGTTATTTGATAACTTAAGTTACTATTACTTTCCACATTAAGACAAGTAATGCAAAATACAATCACCACGCTACTGAGTAGGATAAAAGTAATCAAAAATAACTATCTGCAAGTGTTGTGAACATTAGTGCATCAATCATTCATAAACATTATTCTGAAATGGGCTGTCCTGCATGTAGTACTTTTACTTTTGGTACTTGAAGTATATTTTGTTTGCTAGTACTTTAACTTTTCAGTACACACTTTAACGTAGGACTTTAACTCACAAAAGAGTATTTCTACTTCTAGTGGGTCAGTGTGGTATTGTTCTTCTGCCACTAGCCCCCACAGACAAACAAGAGACGTGAGTGCATGCATGTGTGAATGTGTGTGTGTGTGTGTGTGTGTGTGTGTAGAGAGAGGGAGAGTGAGACAGAATAAAGGCCAGAGACGAAACGAGACACGAGAGATGGAACGACCGAGGAGCAACAGTGACGTCCCCCAGGGTCAATGGGTGTGAGATCCATCTGTTCCTGGAGATCTAGCACGCTCACACAAATACACACAAACCACGTGTCGTGGTACACAGTGTTTTTCAGGGGAGTGTATTTTGAGGCCCGGGTGTCACAAATGTGACACTCGGGCCAAAATTAGAACGTATGAAACATTTCTTAGCGACGGCAGCAGCAGCGTCGGGCGGCTCAGGAAGCAGCCTGCGCCTGACAAAAGCACGAGGCAGGAATTATCCAGTCTGCTGAACTTGCTTCGACACAGCGACTGTGTGATGTTCCCTCCAAGAAGTAGTCTAAGCTTCCTGGAGGAGCCGGTAAAAATTATGTGCAGCGTCTGATGCTGCAGCAATAAGTAGCACCCGGACTCATCTCTAAATCCAAATCATTTTTTCCTGTTAGCGCAGTTTGCTCTACGACTACATTCACCAGTGTTTGTTCCACTAATACACAGTATGTACATCATATACAGTCACTGCTCAGCATCAGTGGTCACCTGCATGAACTCACCTGCACCATCACTCAGTTCTAAGATACAAAATGTTTGAGCCAGTAGTGAAATCTAAGCGAACAGTTCTTTATCGTGAATATAAATAGTTGACTATTGCAACAGGCCAACCACAAGCACTACAGGCAATATGCAGTCATGTGTGTATGTGGATTAAATACAGTTTAAAGAAAGAAAAAAACTGCTCCTACGCCTGACTTCTCCGTACCTCTGGCGCTGTCAGTCACCAACTTCCAGTCTGTTATCTCCGATAAGAATGACGAGTCAGACAGGATGGAAATGTTCGAGCCCAGAACGATAAATACCCGAACAGAATTATTCTTATTATTTTTTTCCTGGTGACACTGTTTTTCTTCTGTATTTCACAAGTGTTACTAATTTCGGATTCATGGTTACTCAGGGATGTATAATAGCTCGTAAGAAAGGGAGGTGTTCTTGTTGGCACCCACCAAATTTCCTCTAAATTCTACTCGAGTCAAGAAGTTTACCAAATGCCAGGCTGAGTTTTTGGGGAAATTTGTTGAAATGTAAAATATCTTGAAAGTTCAAAAAGTAAAGGTCCGCACCGATGGGAGCTCCTCTCTCCCGCAAAAAACACTGCTCCTGAAACGCCTCGTCAGTAGTCCCGCCTTCAATTCTGCGACTTTGTGACATCACACTACGTCACAATGTGCATTATTATGTCTAGCAGCTAGTTTGGAACGTAAGACTTGCTTTGGCACAGCTGCTCTGTTGTTTGTAGCGATGCTGGGTCAGGCGTGTGTGAGCTGACCAATCAGCGGAGACAGGGTATTCAGGAGGGCGGGTCTTAAAGAGACAGGAGCTAAAACAGAGCGTTTCAGTCAGAGGAGGAATACAGAGCTGCAGCACTGGACAGTATGATAAAACTGATGTGTTTTTTGAGCATTAAAGCATATAAACTTATTCTTGTAGTAACTAAAAACAAAATTGTGAGCCTGAAAATGAGCATTATATGTGTCCTTTAAGACATAGCGTAGGTAAAAAATTATTTGTTGTTAATGCTTTTTATACATTTTTGAGCTGTTGGCTAGTTTTTCTTATTTGCTGTTTTAATTGGATGTACAGTCCTTTCACAAAGGCATGCTTTGTGATATTGTGTGTTAATAAACTTTAACCTGACTTTAATAGTGTTGTAATAAGCAGACAGAGAATCAACCCTCATGTGCCAGTTCATTAGAAGCACCGGAAACTACCACGGTCCAATTAAACGGCCCTGCATCACTGTAAATCCTATCCTCATTAAGGTTTTAATGTTCAGTGGTTATTGGAACAGTTTTAAACGGGTGTTGATGCAGCTTTATGGCCATATGAAAGCTGTTCGTGGTACTGCTGAATTCTATTGATGTATGTGATACTATCACACTACTTGAGATGGGATTTAAAGAACATTTTAGGGTTCGAGATGTTGACTGAGCCTGGTTAACAATGATGATTATTCATTAATTGTCTGGTTGGATAATTGTTTTTCATGCAGCCTGAGAGCTTCGCTGCTTGCTCTCCAGAGAGAGAGGTTTCTTTCATGCCAGGAATCATTTTGCAGAAAAACCTCTCCTAATGGTCTGCCTATCAGCAGATGGCCACAAGCTACCTGCCAGCTCGGAAAGGAAGGGACGACATGTGAGACGAGTCGAAAAAGAAAGATAAAGAAGAGAATGGCCGCAGAAGAAACCACACGGAGTGAAAACAGGCTCTTTTTTTCATCTCTGGCTTTCTGTACACTGGCACGTCTCCTGGGTTTAACTAGAGAGGGTTTAATTGAGGCCGTTCCTGTGTGTGTGTGTGTGTGTGTGTGTACATGTCTGTGTGTTTGTACGTGCGTGTGTGTTCGTCAGCAGGACTCAACCTTAAATGAATCCCATTTCCCCACCTGCCTGCAAGTAACACACCTTTGTGCTCCGTGGAGGATAAGCAGTGCGCTCTGCCTTTTGCATTAATTGTTCTGCCCGACACTTTTGCATACTGACGTCCATTTGATTGTGTGGCTTACGAATAACTTAACCCCACCCCCCCGCCAACACACACACATACACACACACAAAAACCGTACACACACAAGTTTTGCTTACCACCATCTTGTTGAGGGAGACCCAGCAGTCGGACGGGAAGTCCTGCAGCATGGGAACCAGGAACTGCAGACAGCCGTCCCAGTGGCACAGCAGCAGCATCATACCAATCAGGTTGAATATTCGCATCACAGCACTGGCCAGGTCATAGGTCATGTGGAAGATCTGTCAGGAGGAGAGGAGATGGGGCGACAGAGAGTTAGAAAAGTGGAGGGAGAAAGGGAAGACAGAGATCGATGTGTGAGAGGAATGAAAAGTATGTTTATACAGACCGAGGTAAAAATCTAAAACTGTTGAAAACAGCATATGCATGCAGCATTTATATATACTGAGGAGAGGACTGTAAAGAGTTGCCTCACACTGAGGCAGAAACCTCTTCATCCTAAGGACAAAAACACCCAGGCACGAACAGAGTAATGCAGTTTATGCTGTTCAATGCAGCCAGGACTGCACAGATATGTACACTGGGAGGACTAAACAACCTCTCCATAAACCAGCGCCACAACACAGGAGGGCCGACTCCTCAGGTCAAGACTCTGCTGTCCACTTACATCTGAAGGAGAAAAAAAGAAATCATTCCCTTTGAGGACAACGATGTAAAACATCTTGGCCAGAGAAGACAGATGGTTTGAGAGAGGAGTAAAAGAATCCATCCGTGTCAAACTGGAACAACCAGTCAGTCAGCAGACCTACAGTTGCTACGGCTGTAGCTGCACTGACACGTGATAATTCTTTGTGAGTACAACACAAGAAGCAACCCCTTTTCATATTACAGGCAGTCATTTCACCTACTGACGATATAAAAGTATTTATTCTAGCTTTAAAGTTGCTGTAAGTGATGTATTTTTTATCAAAATAAGTGATAAATAGCTCTTAGTCCAACAGTAATCTCTGTTTTATAGACTAATTTCCCTCCTATCCCTGCCCACTGACACAGAGGAGGGAGGAGATCGCTAGCTGCAAAACAGACTGCAAGTTAGTTAAAATCTTTGTCAGTAGGGTTTCCCGGAGATATACAATGTATGTTCTTCAAATAGTGAATATAACATGAAACATTTTTAAAAACAGTATCATGAAACATGGTGTGATGATGCCACTCATCATCAGTAACAAAACTGACTATTTTTGCGAGTCGTGCTGCGTGTCACTCCTCCTCCGTCTAAGTAAAAGTGTCAGGCTGAGGCTCTGTATAATAACCGTGTGGGGAAAATGAACAAGCACAGAGTCTGTGGTCTGTACTCACTCATGATAAAAAAAAAAAAAGAAAAAACCTCATCAGTCTCTGATGAAGCTTTGATCAGCAGCCCAGGCCGGCCTCTCTCTGCTGCTTCTTACATTTGCTCCCCTCAGGTGAGGGGGCTCATTTGTGTGGAGCTGGTGTTGTGGCCGCAGCCTTGTAAACACCACTCACTGTGGCTCCGCTGGCGACCGGCCAGGGCCTTGTTCCCAATGTGTGTGTGTGTGTGTGAGGGTAGATTCACATGCATGTGTGCACTGGTGTGTAATCCTCGCATAGCTGGGCCAACTGGCGGCTTGGTTAAATTGTAAGCAAAGCATATTCCCCACCAGGGACAGAGAAGATTGTCCTACAAGGGAAGTGGGTCAGATGCTGAATGTATGTCTGCATTTTATACATATATATTCATGCATATTGGGTAGCACTGCTCTGTGGGCCAAATTGACAGTTTCTTATATCTAAAAGAAAGGCTTGTTTCTCACTTGAGATGAGAGAATCGTCCTACATGTGAACTAGGCCAGATTTTGCGTGTGTTTGTGCCGAGATGTAAGACACATACACACTGTTGTACATTTACCGTTTAGGCACAGCCAGGAAGGGACAGTCGGTGGCTCATCCCGCAACCTAAGAGGCCATGTTGCCCTAAACTTGTAGCTCGCTTGCATTTCAAAACCTGCTTTCCTCTAAAACTTTGGAGTGCAAATGTATAGGGGGTTGGGTCATCCTGCCTGGTGCCCCCAAGTGGGGGGCCACGTAATAAAACTCTGCAAAAGTGCCCTCTTGGATGCGCCTATAGTAGATGAAACATGATAAAGTGCCCTCTGTAGTGCCCTTCCAGTGGAGAAAATATGATAAAGTGCCCTCTAAAGTGCCCTTCCAGTGGAGAAAACATGATAAAGTGCCCTCTGTAGTGCCCTTCCAGTGGAGAAAATATGATAAAGTGCCCTCTGTAGTGCCCTTCCAGTGGAGAAAATATGATAAAGTGCCCTCTGTAGTGCCCTTCCAGTGGAGAAAATATGATAAAGTGCCCTCTAAAGTGCCCTTCCAGTGGAGAAAACATGATAAAGTGCCCTCTGTAGTGCCCTTCCAGTGGAGAAAACATGATAAAGTGCCCTTTGTATTGCCCCTCCAATGGAGAAAACCTGATAGAGTACCCTCTGTAGTGCCCTTCCAGTTGGGAAAACATGATAAAGTACCCTCTGTAGTGCCCTTCCAGTGGAGAAAACATGATAAAGTGCCCTCTGTGGTGCCCTTCCAGTGGAGAAAACATGATAAAGTGCCCTCTGTAGTGCCCTTCCAGTGGAGAAAACATGATAAAGTGCCCTTTGTATTGCCCCTCCAATGGAGAAAACCTGATAGAGTACCCTCTGTAGTGCCCTTCCAGTGGAGAAAACTTGATCCTCTCTTCACTATAAATGTATAATTTCTACGTGCTGGTGCCCCTGCCCCTCAAACATCCTGAGTCCACCCCTGCTGTGTGCGTTAGCTGTCTGAGCACTAAATATCTCCTCCTTGTCCTACATATACAAGTATATTAAAGAACATCTACATGTATTCAGCATCAATATATTGTTTCTACTTTGTGGATTGCATCCGTTTCATCTTTATTCTTCAATCTTCTGCGTATTTGAAGTCCAGACTGAATGCAGAAGACACAACTTTCTATACTTCTTTTGGACTTCTTCCTATAACAGCTAATGACCTTAGCTAATTTGGAGAGGGGGAGAGGGAAACATACTGTGAGGACCTGCCCTGTGATTAGGAAGTGCTCCCATCATGATTAATGAGGCTCCAGGACTAATGTTCCCCCCGACACCAGAACAGCACCTGGCCATGTGTCACTGTCAGACCACAATCTGGGTCAAGGCACATTACTGTGACCACAACTCCCAGTCCGACAAAACACGGATAAACTTCTTTCTGCTCCTCTCTGCTGCGCCCGAGCAGACGCACAGTGATCCAGACGAAAACATTTAGAGGAAACTACCGTGCCTGATTAATATTACTCCCACTGCCTCCCATTTGCCATCATTGTCTCGCTCGTGAGAAAAAGGCGTCCTCTGGAGCCTTGACACGAGCTTTTGTGCCTCAGGAAATTGTTCTGGTTAGTCCTGACAGTGCTTATCTCTGCTTCAACAGACACAGCAATCTATTCAGGAATCAAGGCGAAGACCCGAAAATGTTAACTCGCTCCTTTTCCAAAAACTATGAGCATGATTGTCCACCAGAATCCTCCACTCGGTTGGCCCGCAGCCGAGCAAAACGGTCACATCATCACAACACCAGGATGATCTTTTTAGGAACCCCCCTCCTCCCCCGCCAGGATCTGAGCTAAGCTGAGCCGAGCCGGGAAACGCAGCCAGCCGGGTTTCGGATCGGAGCTGAGCTGAGCTGAACTGAGCTGATGGAGGGGCAGGGCTGAGTCGAGGCGAAAGAGCGTTTAGTTGTGAGGGTTTGAATCTGTAATTAGGGTTCTCGTCAAGCTCAAATTACCACTCTGTAATCAGGAGAGCAGCGGTTATTTTCAGGGCGAGGGAACACACACGTTTGATTTATAGATGCACGGTTAGTCCAAAAGGGGGATCCTCGGTTTGTGCACTGAAAAAAGCACTTGCGCTAAGCGGGCCGGGGGGGGTTAATCGCGTTCGTGCAACATATACGATGGAGGTCAATGCATCTGCCCGTGGGCGAACACTATTTCCTGTCACGCCAGCGTCCACTTACAACAGTTCGATGCTTTGATTGGTTGAAATTCCATACAAAAAATCTGAAAAACCAAAAAAAAAAGGCAGCTCTTGTTCTGAGAAGAGAAAAAGCTAATTAGCGTCCCCGGCGGTTCACTCCTCGGAAAATCCCCTTTTCACTTCCCCTCTGATAAGCACAAATGAATTTTTCATGAATTCTTAACTGCATCAGCACACTTACGATGAGCTATTATTCAGCTTATTATTATACAACACGGCGAAACCTCAATTTTGTGTGTCAGGAGGTAATTATACAGAAGAAGATTGTTTTGAGATACAAACAGAAAGACACCGCACTGGAAGACAATGTTGTATTATTAATTAGGGCACAGTCGGACTGGTTTTTTTTCTGGTGGGGAAACACTTTGTCATGATATTCAAACAGTAGCTTACTTCTGTGCTGGAATATTAGTGATGATTGATACAGCTTTGATTGGTTTGATCTGGAAATCCATCATAGTAAACACACTCCTTTGTGAAGGGTTTCTAATAATCTGCACATTCCTTCGGAGATGATGGCGATCCTGTATCACTGCACTGTCTTCAAGGTAACGTAGGATGCTTCATGATGTTGAGATCAACAGAGATCATCTCATATAGCCTCACCAATACTGTTGTTTTACTGGATTTCGAGGCAGATACCGGCACTGATATTTGTGAGCACAAAGATCAGATAATGATCCATTATGTTGGCCGATAGTAGTTTTTTTCACGTTTCTTTCCACGTTGCGATAATAACAATATTATCGCAGATCCCTTCAGAGAATTGTGGCAAAGCAACATACCAAGTGGGACATTATACAGTTGAAAAGTCCACTTGTCTGTGCCCTCTGATGGAAAAACTATACAGAGACACAACTGTTTTAAAATCACCTAAAAGCTACTTGATATATCACGATGCATCGGTCTAGATATGGTGTACTTTAACCATTGAGGAACAAGAGGATACAAAAAGTGTTGATGCCAGTTATCATTTCATCATTTTCGTGTCGCTTTACGGTAGGAAAATAGTCATTTTCAGATATTTCAGAGACATAACGGACCAGTATAACCTCACCTTCACTGACGAATAGAGAGAGATGCCATGCGAGGCAAAAAATATGACAACAGGTCAATATTTGAGCAAGCTGATATCACCGGCTTATCAGGTAGATACTGTATATAGTTCAGACATGTTGGCATCAGCGTATATGATATGCAGAGATAAACTGCAGTACATGCTGCAACTGATGTTTATAATTGCTTAATAAATGGTTTATAAAGCATTTAATTGTTTGTTAACAGTTTAATAACTATTAACTACAGTTGAATTAACTCTAAATGTACCATTTATTAATGAAGTGCATTTTTTTTTGTATTATTGAACCTCAATATTTAATGTGCATCATGTTTTTTATTGATGGTCATTATGTACGACAGTGTAACTGACCGTTTTCTGTTGCTAATGCATGTTGACTGTTCAGATTTGATGGATTATCACCAAAAAATGTCTTGGAAAATGTATTCATGGGGTACTGGCTCATAATTCATCCCATGTCAGTCAGGTTACAGCTGCACACATGGCTCACATCAGTCTAGCAGCGACGTTTACATGATCTCATCCCTTTTTATCAGCATGTGTTCTAGGCTCATACACTCACTGTGTACTCGATTTAAATGTAACCATAGAGATTCATTCTCCGGCCTAACTCGTTCCTTGTCTAGTGGTCAGAGAAAACAACCAGACCCTCATCCCCCCCCGTCATTGAATCAGAAATGATGAATGTCAGCATACCTCCTCCCACTGGTGGATGTACCGGATGAGTCTGGAAAGCCTCAGCAGCCGCAGCAGACTGAGGATCTTGGTGAAGCGGACGATGCGGAGCGCCCGGGCCGTCTTGTACACCTCCGAGTCGATCCCTTTCTCCACGATGAGGAAGATATAATCCACAGGTATGGAGGAGACAAAGTCCACCACGAACCAGGTCTTCAGGTACTTCTTCTTGATCTTGTCGGGGTCGAGGATGATCTCGGTGTTGTCCTCGAACACGATGCCAGTCCTGAAGTTCAGCACCAGGTCCATGAGGAAGAAGGTGTCTGACACCACGTTGAAGATGATCCAGGGCGTGGTGGTCTCGTCTTTAAAGAAGGTGATGCCCACGGGGATGATGATCAGGTTGCCCACCATGAACATGAGCATGGTGAAGTCCCAGTAGAACCTGACGGGGGTAAAGAAGAGAGGGGAGAAGCACGAAATATTCTGAAAGCTGCTCTGAGATGTGAGAGGAAGTGACATGTTACCCAGAAGAACTGTGGACGAAGACAGAAATACTGACGTCTAGACGCTCAGACTGTTATTTGCTATAAATACCACATGCCAGCAAATATGCTGATGCCACTTGATCTGTGACAGGTGATTTTTTTTTTCGCTTTCATTAAGCCACGCTTTCCCAGAGAACAGCGCCACCCCTCAACACAGTGACAAATGACCCTGTTTTATGAAACGCCTGCTTTTTCACTAAGCGCAACTGTATCTCGTCCTGGTGAGGTAACCTACACCACCTGTGCAAGACAAGGTCGAGGCAAGGACAAGAAGCACGGAGACAGACAGAGATATGACAGGAAAGATAAGCTGGGTGAGCGACAGAAAGTAAAGCCACCGACAGAGGACGTGTCAGCAGACGACGAACGTTCGGACCGAAGCAACCGTTACACAAGGGTCAATGACGTCACAGATGCCACCATGGCAGTTCAGAGGTTTAAGCACTTTGATTTGAGAGCTGAGACTCTTTGTCTATTAATTAATCATTGCATAACGCAAAGTTAGTTAGCAACTGTTTTGATGATCGATTAGTCAGTGTTCAAATGCACAACAGCTTTTCATAACCTGAAGATTTACTGCAGAAGATGTCACTTCAACAAACTGATTTTTCACCATTTTGCCATTAAAGACCATTAAATTCAGAATGTAAATATTTGAAATGTTAATGAGGCAATAATACAAATTCAGATATATTTATCGAAACAATTAAACAGTTAAACAAGCTGTTCTCAGAGGAAAATAAGGTCCCCAGAACTCTGTTTGAAGCTAGAAAGGTGGCGGGGTCCGCCAAATATGAACAAAGTAAAACAGTATGAAATTGTGTCGTCCTTTAAAGTCAGTTTGTTTATTCAGTTTTGAAAACAAATAGTTTGTTATTTTAGGCTTTAAAAAACAAATCTTCTGATTAAAATTGTAATCCCCAAACCTACATAGTGCTCCTTTAAAGACTAAACGCCTACACTATGTGCATATTAAAGGTGCACTGTGTAGTTTTGGGGCAGAATTTCTGAAAATCTTCATTGATCAAGACTGAAGAAACTTAATAAACAAACACAATTTCACACTGTTGTACTTTGTTTATACTTGCAGTAGCCAAAAGGTGCTCTGGGTCCATCTTCTCCTCAAGGCAGCAGCTTGTTTATCAATATTTCTGAGTTTGAGTTATTTCCTTTTTTAATGTCTAAATATTACCTGAGTTTGAATTTCTTTTCTAAAACTACATAGTGCCCCTTTACTCTATAACAAAAACAGCACTTCTATGAGTTTGTACAGGAATACTCTGTGATGAGAGTAAGTGAGAGCCTGCGATGCAAAGGGAGGAACTGATGGGAGAGCTCTGCTGAGTCATGACTTGGATCCTCTCTGCTTCAGAGCATTGTTCAGTGTTTAACGCGCCCTCGCATAATTCCCCCATAAAGAGCAGCTAAGCAGCGCTCTGTTAAATAATACTTTGAGAGCAAAATCCCAGTCTAGAAGCCAGTCAAGAGGTCAAACAGCAGGTTTATCTTCGGCCCCCCTGCTGTTTTCACACTTGAGGTGACTGGAGGAGCTGTCCTCGGTCCTGAAAACAGATGTTTAGACACATTTCGGCTCAGTGACGTAACTTCTTTGCAGCTTCGGGTTCACGTTGGGGACTGAGCTCATTAAACAAAGGCTTTCTGAGGACACTGTTAAAAAAGCAGATAGCTTATATTATTATTATTTCCCATATTTTGCCAGTGAGGTGTCCAGAGACCCAAATGCATCAGTTCAACCCGCTGTAAGTATTCCTCTAAGGAAATAAGAAAGAATCAGTCTTTATCTCTCATTTAAAATGGTTAATGTTACATAATGATCCTGTTGAAAGGAGGGGACTGTGCTCTTTAGGTGTGTACTGTTGGGATCAGAAGAGTATTTACTCATTTGTGTGAATTTATGTTTTTAATATACAACCAAAATAGTTTTAATGGATGACACTATTTTCCCTGAAGTGCCTTAAATATCTGGATATTTAGTCATGTTTGGTCTGAAGTTTGATACCAGGTGATGTGTCACTATAACATCCATGCTCTGTTCATGAACCGAACTCAGTCTGACCCGTACCTGAAGTCGCTGTATGGGTGGATAATCCAGTTACCCGCTGACTTTACGCGCTCCTGCTCCTTCTCCACCGCCTTCTGGCTGCCGAACATGCGCAGGGAGAACTTGTTAACTCCGGGCTGAAGCATGGAGCTGAACTGCCGCTGCATGTAGGTCTGGTTCCCCCTGGGGTCTCCATCGTCCGGCACTATCTGAGAGCCGTCCTCCGCTTTGGTGAACGTGACGGAGTTCCTCGACTGCAGACTCGGGGTCTGTCCTTTGCTGGTCGGGGCGTTGGAGAAGGAAACTCTGGAGTCCTTTTTCTCCATCGATGCCACGCTCTTGACCTCGGCCCCGGGCCCCTGTGTCAGGGACCCCGCTGAGGTGATGGAGCCGTCCATGGTCGCAGCCTTGCCGTCTTCAGCTGCTGCCGCTGCTGCTGCTACTCCATCTGCCAGCTTCTCCTGCTTGGAGATGAGAGAAGAGAGGCTCCCTGAACTGGTCGGGTCCCTTCTACAGTCTCCGTTTTTGTTGCATATCATACCGATGGCCCCCTCTGCTCTCACGCCTGCCTCTGACACTGTGTCCCCTCCACCTGTGCGCTGCGCCTCTGAGCCGCCGGCAGCATCCCTCTGACAAGACGGAGCAGAGGCTGCGCCGCCACTGGCGCTGACAGGTGCGGAGTCCTCGTCTGGCAGCAGCCACAGCTCGTTGTTGTTGGAGTTTTTGCGCGCAGCGGACGCGACTCCGCCTCCTGGCGTCAATTTCTTCATCGTGGCTCCTCCGCCGCTCCCATGGTCCTCCTCGCGTCCGGACAGGATGCCCACCTGAGGTGGTCGAGGCTGCTGGAATTTGGGCTCCTCCTCGCCGTCCTCCGCCTCGTCCATCACAGGGAGAGACAAAGACGGGCGGACAAAAGACGGACGCGCACCCTTGAACCCGGCGAGACTGGGCGGCGGCGGAGGACAGGAGGGGAGGACAGGAGAGGAGAGGAGAGGAGAAGAGAGGAGTGGAGAGTTCAGAGCGGCAGCAGCCCTCTGCGCCCCGTCCACACAACACCTCAAGGATAACAGCGCACCGGTGGCGTTGCCATGGCTGCAACCTGGCTCCTGTTGTTGTCTGTGTGTGTGTGTGTGTGTGTGTGTGTGTGTGTGTGTGTGTGTGTGTGTGTGTGTGTGTGTGTGTGTGTGTGTGTGTGTGTGCGCGCGAGAGGAAGAGCTTTACCTCGGGGCTGTTACCACCTACAGGTAGATTATATTGATTAAAAAAAAAAAGTGAACAAAAGAAAGGGATTTGATCAAAGCAGGACACACCCAGTAACCCCGCAGCGTGCTCTCTTTTAGGTAATAGATAAATATGAAATGCATGAATGAACTCAGCTCGCAGGGCAAAAAAAAGGGGGGGGGTGACAGATGAAGGGCCACAAGGAAACCACCAAGTTCCTCCATCCTGCGCCCTCCGCACCTGATCACAGGTAGCTTAACAACATCAACCAGTCATCTACACTCGCACGGTCACTCCAAACACTAGATCCCTCCCGACTACACTGGGAGACTGTAGACACAGCGTCTGCCTGTTGCTTTGGGTTTACAAGAGGGTCAGGGTGTCCAATTCATGGTGAAATGGCTCCATCTTGTGGACAGACGTGCGCATTACACGCTGTTAAACCTCCCGAGCGACCATAAGGCTTTATGGGGGTTTTTTAGGACTTAATACATAAGCTGGTTCCATTTGTTCAGTGTTGTAAAAAGTACCCAAAAGTCATACAAATATCATGTTAAAATATTACTTAGGTAAAAGAGAAAGTCGCCCTCACCAGTAGGACTAGAGAAAAAGAAATAAAGAATCTGATGTGAAATTAACTTCAGTTTTAATAGTAATTTTCTGGCAGTTAATGTGCTTCAGTAACATGATTACAAGTAAAGGTGAATTACGCGTATATTCACATGTATGTATACAGTGTGCTACGGGTCTAATCTGATTGCAGTTAAGCTATGATGGCACTCAGTAGAGCGCATACCTCTGCCAGGGCCCAACATGCCCCCTTTATCCACATCAGATTGTACTAACTAGGCACCGAAATACGCCTGTTTTTATCATTACGATACAATAAATTAACATTAAATATCTATCTGGCAACATTAAAGCTGCACTATGTAGTTTTGGGAAAGAAACTAAACAAACAAACTGACCTTAAAGGATGGCACAATTTCATACTGCTTTACTTTGTTTATATGTGGCGGACCCTGCCACCTTTCTAGCTTCAAAAGGTGTTCTGGGACCTTATTTTCCTCTGAGAACAGCTTCTTTATTCAGTAACGGGAAAAAAAAATATTTCTGACTTTGTATTATGACCTCATTGATATTGTACATATTCAAATTCTAAGTTTGAATTTCCTCTGCAAAACTACGCAGCTCCCCTTTAAAAAAAAGTGAGAGAAAAAGAATCTCTTGGATCCGTCTCTTTATCCGTGTCCACACCAAAAGTTAATGGGGTCCATTCTTGGTCGAGTCCCACCCTACATAAAGGTTTCGTGGGAATTCATGCAGTAGTTTTTGCGTTACCCTTGTTTTTGCGTAACAAGGGTTGCAGCAGTGCACAGGTTTCAAGGGATGCCGTGATAAGAAAATGTACAGTTATCATACCGTGTACATTTGCTTATCTACAACACAGAATTCTGTTGTATTAGTGTTTTAAAAGTACATATATTTCATGTTTCTATTAAGTGTCATGTCAACCCTGCAACCAACAAACAAATGAACACTGGTGAAAAACATAACGTCCTTGGCCGAGGTCATAAATTAAAATGTGTAACCTTAGCTCTGATGGAAAGAACCAAACCCAAGTGATCAAAAAGTGTGAGGTAAAAAAAAAAAAGGATAAATGAATAAAAAGTGTAATATTTACTTTACTCAAGTACAGTGCTTGAGTAAATATACTGAGTTACATTCCATCACTGCTTTTGTTTCCCTACCAAACTGCAACAAGTGTACCATAAATCCCAGTCCTGTATTGTAGCCTTTATGTAAAAACTCACTATTCTGCTGCAGCTTACCATCGGGGCTTGAACCTGTTCCAATGGGGCAACCGTTGAGGCCTGTCAGAAACTGAGATAAGTCTAGAAAAGGAAGCACACAAGACAATCAGACATATCCACAGTTCTACTGATAAAACCGGGGTCACAGACGGTGCCTTGTACCAGCTCGTGTCGAGTATCGGTCTTGGCCTGAAACAGGAAATTGTGCAAGGTGAAGTCTTAACAGACCCGTTTGGTAGAACTATACTATGAACTTTCAGTTTTAAAAGTTTTTGTGTAGGCCTACAACTGCCCCTTAGGACTTCTTAAAGGAACAGTCCACCCAAAAATGTGTCATTATCTACTCATTTTTGTTTTGTAGGGACCTGGAGACTTGGATTAAGTAGAATGAGCTGTTGGGGAAGTGTTTTAGGTTTTTGCTTTATTGTTTTTTTCTGTTATAAAATTTGAAGAATCTAATACAGCTGTTTGTCCAATGCTGTGAAGCTCCAGAAATGTTGAGTAGATAAAGACTGCGTTCTAATTTTTGGATGAACTTATCCCTAAAAAGGTCACAGGCACTCTGATATCAGTAAAACTGCAACGATAAATCCGTCAAAAGTAAATTAATCCTTACCTATGATCCAAAAACATTTGGTGTTTTTGTCATTTCTAATAGTAAATAAAGACTTTTTGGGTTTTGGACTGGTGGCTTAACCATTTCCTTTGCTTGCGGGACAGTAAACCTTTCAAACACACGATTACAATCTTCTGTGTAGTTATTAAGGCCTTGTTGTTGACAAGACTCTTTGACCCACTTTTCAAAAAGGAACCCTTTCACCATTTATTCAAACACAAAGTTGAGTAAGTGCACACACACACACAGACATGTAAAATCCAATATCTTTATTCAGTTTGTGCAAGTTGTACATACGATGGTGTTCCATGTAGTTGGAAGGTACAACAGTTCACACAAGTCTGGCTAGGTCTTTTAATTAGTGTAACTCTGAAATGGTAACATCCAATCACAACACTACTGAGGTTAAATGGAACATATGGCTTCTGAATCATCTACACAGCGAAGGGAACGAAAAGAGACGTCGGATCACATCGTGTGAGAAAGAAAAACCTCTTTTCAACCATTTATCTGTTTTATTAGATTGAAACATCAGTGAGTAGTATTCAAGTTGCACTCATCAGAATCAACAGATGTTACAGCTCTTGCACTTGGTCCTCAAGAATATATATTTTCATGTGGTTGTGACATCAGCAACAAAGACATTGGTGACTAAAACTTTCAATTTTAAATATGTGAAGACTAAGAGGAATTAAAAAGCATGATTTAAAAAGGGAAAAAAGCTCAAACTGTAATTTCTTACGGCAACAAAAACCTAGCAGACATAAATCAGAAATCATTTCTGCATTTAAACTTAAAGGGTCACATTTAAATCTTGTAACCACTGACATAATGCAAAAAGACAAAAACTGAAATGGTGCTTGTTTGTTAAGGCAAAGTATAAAACTCTGCTAATGTAGGGACAGATCGAACGTGTGAATTCAAACACACTCCAGTCGTTGCTATAAAAGAATGGCAGTGATGGCTCAGGATCAAAAAACTGTTTCAGATCCTCTAAACACAACTTGTGCTGCTTTACAGGTAACCATTCCAGATCGCAGGATATAAAAGCAAAAACGACTGACGGGTGTGAGGTCAGCGTAGGAAGCGTCAGCATTAACAGAAAATTATCACAAACTAGGCATTCCTCACATGAACTTTCTATGATTTTTACAACGAACACACACTTTTTCTAGTACGGCGTTTAAACTCATGCAATATTTGCCCCCACGGTCTCAAGCGGAAATTATTTCACACTATGTTCTCTGGCTGCACAATGTGGAGGAGAAGAAAAGAAAAACGAGAGGAAATCGGTCTTAAAACATTAACACCCAAGCACAAAAAGGTACTTAAAGTTGCAGGGTGCACAGTACAGTGTGCAACACAACAGCTGAATCCTGGACTGCCTTCTGGATGTCCACCTAGGAAAACAAAAAAAGACAATGAGTAATGGCTTGACTAATTGATTTATATTCCATTTAACCTTCTGGTTCTATCAAACTACGCAGACTGAGAAACAGACCAAAGTAACATGTTTTGACTTTAATTTAAAAATAATTTTCATTTTCAGGTCTATCATTTTGTTTTGGGTTGCTTCTAGACTATGTTTACATGCTTTAACACTCAAAAATCATGTCGGCGCTTTATACCCCCTCTGTTTGAAACGCTCTGTTTTAGCTCCCGTTTCTTGAAGGCCGCCCCCTCCTGAATATCCAGTCTGCTTTGATTGGTCAGCTCACACATGCCTGAGCCAGCATCGCTAACAACAGAGCAGCTGTGCTAAATCAATCCTCTTGTGGCAAACTAGGCGCTAGGTATAAATTGTGCAAGTGTGTGACTCCGTGATGTAGTCTGATGTCACAAAGTCACAGAATTTCTGTCGGGGCGAACTTTGACCATTTACTTTCAAGATCTTTTACATGCGCAAGAACCGATATAAAACACTGGAGGAAAGGGGAAAAAAAATCTCCATTAACGAAGAGTTTCCTCCCACATGGATATTCACACGTACCTCTTTCAGCTTCTAGTTAGAATTCCTTTGCCTCACATTCTTGTCTTTGTGATTTGCATTAGAATTGCTCTTCCTGAAAAACACAACAGAGCAAACATGAGTTCTGTGGAAAAAAAAAAATCTTTAGAGGCAATCAAGGTACAAAGCAGCTGACTGTACTTACAGGGGAGCAGATCCTGAGTCATCATCTGGACAGCGGTAAATGATCAATGAAGGGAAGACAAACAAAAACAAGAGTGAGTCGATAGCAGGGGACATGTCTGTGATTGGTGCGAGCAACACATGCCAACCCTCTCCCCCCCCCACAGATGACGGTAGCAAATGTTAGAACATGACATCCTCTGCAACATGACTCAATGAGGTTATGGTCAAATCTAACATGAACTGAAGCATGCCCTCCTGTTGCTTTTCTGACAATGATTGACTTTCATTAACAAATCCACACACACATCCGTTGATGGTGTTCCATCTACGACACGTTACAAAGTCTCTGTTGAATAATCTACTGTGTGTCTCTATAGGAAATCTGTCGTGACATTTTAAAAATGCTATTTATGAACATTTTTAGCATCACCTTAGCCTTAGCATCACAGAGGCTCATGCAAAACAAGCAAAAGGACACCAAAGGAACACTGCAGTGGCTGAAGTAAAAACAGTAGACATCTTTAAACTGGCAGAGCCAACACACAACCTGGCATGTAGAGTGACAGCAAGAGCACGTATTCACAATGTAAGGCTACCTCTGTGGCCAAATAGTGAATGAGACACATGTAAATGATCTTGAGAAGAGGGTTGCCTGTCATTTATCATGCACAGAGTACA
Source organism: Lagodon rhomboides (assembly GCA_039737535.1). Classification (NCBI taxonomy): domain Eukaryota; kingdom Metazoa; phylum Chordata; class Actinopteri; order Spariformes; family Sparidae; genus Lagodon; species Lagodon rhomboides. The sequence goes on along the minus strand of CM077789.1, from coordinate 10,841,224 downwards.
AGATGCAGAAGGCATGCAGACAGAATGCTGAAACCTTGCACTTTTCAACCTATCCAATGTCATGTCAAACCATTACACTAGCTTACGTGTCTCATTTGACTCTTTCATTGGCTCAAACACAGGATTTTTTTTTAAACAAAAAAAGGACCAATAAATGAAGTGGAAAGAAAATATTGCAGGGCCAGTGAAAGAGTGACCAAATCTTTGAGCACATTCCTCTTAGAAGTGGCGACTATGAAAGCAGATCATTCAGACTCCCATAGCTTTGTCCACGCCGTCATCTCAGCTCAACCACTTCAGTCTGACATGCAGTTTTTGTTCACTTACCAAAATGCAAAATCAGCAGCGAACAGAGAAGTAAAAATGTAAATAATAAAAAATAATAGTTTCTACCACAGATTGTTGAAAGAGCGGCCGAAGCCAACACCTGGCCTTCATTTTAAAAATGTAAATAATAGCAAAACCAAAGACAACAGGGGTTCATAATGAATGCATGCAACTACAGTCTGGACATGTCCAACCAAAGAGCAATGCTTTGCCTTAATAGTCTCCAAGTAGACACTGGGGGCACTAAATCTTCTCACAATAAAGTAAACGAGGCCTACAGTTTGACAGGTTTTTTTACACACATTGTGACGGAGGACAGAGAAGTTGTGTGCAGCCTGGGCTCATTATGTCAAGTTACTTTCTGCAGGATATTTTCACGGCCACTTTGGTAGCTTGGTTGGCATTTTACTTAAACCCAAACCCATGCAAGTAATGATAATGGCAAAATGACCAGTACGTTTTGGAATTCACCAACCACTGTGGAACAACTGAAGAATACAATTCTAAGCTCTATTGGCTGTTTAGACCATAACCACCACCACATTACAAAAGGATTAGAGCCACGGGGCTGTGTTTCAGGTATCATGAGAAAACTAAATACGATCTAGGAGGCCTGGTATTAGCATCAACAGCATGTTATAGCAATATGAGACAAATTTGACTAAATACCATTAAAGTTAAGGGACCTCTGCACGTATTTGATAAGCATGTTCACAAGTTGTGACGAGCTTACCAATGTTTTCAGAAAGCAGAGGCCATGGAATTAAATTTTTCAGTGGACTGTAAGTTAGCATATTTTGCTAATTAATGTTATAATATATTTGAAGAAAATGTTTATATATTTCCAACAGCCTTACATTTGTAATGCCTTTGCATTTTGTGTTATGTTACATGCTTACTGGTTTGCTAGATCTTTAGCCTCCGTGCCTTCTAAACGTCATTGCCTAGCAGCGGTGTTAACCACTTAACACCAAGCATATCGTGTACATGACTTGTTGATACCACAAGCTCATGAGTTCTGTTTGAAGGCAGCGTTATTCGCGACTGACCAGCAGTTTTTATTTTGTGAACCCTCCAGCACTGTGTCAACGCAGTGGCCTCAGTAATATAAATATGACAGCAGCGTTTATCCAGCAGTGCTAACCCGACCTAGGAGTGGATGTAATGTGTATTGTTGAAAGAAGAGTGGTGTACGTACCGTCGGTGATCTCATCAGGCTTTCTCCTCTTCTCATAGATGAAGATGATGGTCACCAGGATGATGACCTCGGCCACAATGCCAAGGAAGGGCCAGAGGGCAGCCAGGCGGCTGCGGACACGCAGGTGGATCTTGTCGGTTAGTGTGCCAATCTCGTTGGTTCCGGAGCAGATGTAGTCACCAATGTCGTTTTCGATGCTCAGATCATTAACCGTCAGAATAGTCTTGTTAGGGGTGCTCTTGATCTCATATTTGTCGGTTGTGCCATTGATGATGGGCTGAGGGTTATGTTGAAGCAACAAGTAAGTAATGCATTCTGTATCATCCATTTTTATTTTTCAATTGACGTACAGGAAATACATCATTTTCAACTTATAGACAGCCAGAATATTAAAAAGGTGACTGAAATGTTGAAGTTCATTTTCTGCAAAAAGAAATATCATGAATCATAATGAGATGATAAAAATTAAAAGCTTGAGAGAGATACCTTTACGCCGCCATCTTCCTCTTTGAACCAGGTCCAGTCAGTGGGCAGTGGATAGCCGTGACTCACACAGACCATCACACCTTTGTCCTTCTCATTGCCATGCTCTGAGTGCTTGTAGGCAGCAACATGGGGAAGTGCTGCAGCAGGAAGAGAAACACATTTTCACTTTTTGTGATTGTGAGCTGATGATCTAAACTGCCCTGAGCTATTTATACTAGAGCAAGAGGTGCCTTCATAGGAGAGGCCACGAACTGATGTACTGGAATGTACTGGAACAGCCTTCATAGCAATATATTTTTTTTATTGATTCCTACGATCAGTCCCAGTTGTTTTCATGTTTCCATTCCTTTGATGTTGAACTTTAAATTCATAATCAGACCCTCAACCTTGTGATTGCTCCCGTATCTTTATCTTTAAAAGTTGAATTGTACAAATGCACAGATACAAAACAATCAGATGAGAACAAAAGACTCAAATCCACTATAAGTAAAGATCTACATTACGTGTCTACACTAACCAGTTTTTTTAAAAACATGCTTTTATGCCAATTCGATTCCTCCAATTTATGAGTAATAGCTTGCTTATTATTATTATTATTATTATTATTATTATTATTATTATTATTATTATTATTATTATTATTATTATTATTATTATTATTATTATTATTATTATTACTGCTATTCACAGTATTTATAAAAGCACCTCCACCTGCTCTAAAATCAAAACGTCAGAAAGTGTAATCTTCAACGATCTGGGACCTTTAACTAAAACACAGAACATCACATGACGCTTCCTGGAAAATAGCTGCTTACTTCAGATCTTGTGGTGAATCTGAATCCAAAGTACAAACCTCACACAGGGGCTACTTAATCCGTAACTATAAACATCTTAACACTGGCATAACAAGTTAGTTAAAACTCCACCATGTAAGCAACTCTTGAGCTGTAATAAATCAACTTACTTTTGACTTCAATGGTCTTATTCAGCGGTGGGTCAGTCTGGAACACACATTCATACTTTCCAGCAGTACTGTGGGTAATCTTGTCTAAACTATGGGAAGAAAAACAATTCAGGATTTTAGAACTCTTTGCAACAAATCTCCTAATAAAATCTCTCTTTACATTTTGCATATAGCTGCTAGGGATCAGTAACTGATCAGTTTTCCACTCAGAGTAGAAAGTTCACAATAGAACCCTGTTTATGCTCGGGGGGGCTAAAGAAAATTAAGCCGTTTGTCGAGGCAACAAATATTTCAAATTTCCCCCGGTAATCACAGTCCCACTTTTGTTTGGTTCTGCTGTCCCGTACAGTCCTGCCCGCGCTCTCGAATGGGAAATTAAGGTCAGGGCAAGTGAGCGCACTGCTAGGGGCGCTTATCCATGCTGCCAAGACTACCGGCAAATCTGCACGACTGCACGGTCCATCTCTCTGCTAATCAAGAGTAGTGAATGCCTGACTGGCGCCCCTAGCTCTGCTGCTAATGGAGGCAGCCAGATACAGTGAGGGGGGAGGGATGACAGACATGCAAAAGGGAAAGAGAGAGAGAACATTAGAGGATAAAGATGGCTATTGACTGTAGTACTAGAAAGGGACAAAATGAGAATCAGAACAAAGAAGGATAAAATAAAGCAAGAAGAAGACATGCAAGACCAGTAGCGCACTTTCAGGCTGAGAAATGATTCAATGTACTATCCATAATGCTCAGTCTTTCAGCCCATAGGACAAATAATGATTTTAAAGACTACTGGGTTTGCCATGTTCTTATACAATTCATTCACTCAGTACTGCTAATTAGTGAACTGTGCAGAAAACACAAACAGGCCTCTTGGGAAAAAAGGAATTCATCTGGTTTATGAGTTAATGAGAAACAGCATATAAACACTGCCAGATTCAAGACAGAGGACATTTATATGAGGGCTTCATTCTATCAAATCATAGCTTCCCATGTGGCACACTTCGGTGGATGTAGTGACTTACCGGAGGGTAGTGAATGCAACAGCAGCATCTGACTTGGAATCGTCAAGGATTTTGCCATTGTGCACCCAGTGGGAGCCCTGGATGGGGAGACTGGACTCTGTCAAGTTGCAGCTCAGGACAGCAGAGGTCTGGTTGGTGACCTCCGGGGGATCGGTAATGATGTTTGGGGCTTCAGATGAACAGAGATGGAAAAAAGGAATTATTTATCATCCTTGGCTAAAATGTAAATGTTCAGAAGGGGACATTTTAGCAGGTTCAGACATCAATGGTTGTCTTAACACCTTTATATTTCATTACTGGCCCCAAAGTATTGTCTTGAAATGTATCATTATCAGTAGGTGCATCATCATTTTTTTAATTGACATTTTGTTTGATCACTCAACAGTTGTCTTTGCAGAAATAACTGGTTCGAGGGTACAAAATGTCATCGGGCATACCAAGTACATGGCAGCTCTATGTTCACGGATGAGCCAAGATACAAAGGACGATAGGGTAGAAGAGGTCAACTATGAGAATCATAGGTCTCAATTGTTATATGCAGTTTAAATATGAATTGGGATATAAAATTACATTTTTTGGTGAAGACAATTGTTGAGTTTTGTGGTCAAGCAGAAATCACCAAAGAATTACCAACAAAGTCCTTTGCATTTTCCTTCAACTTCCCAAGTTTGAGAAGGAAAACAAATGAGTTTTCACAAATTAAAATCATGGAAATGTTGTAACATAAGTACATGTTCTGAACAAATGCACAGAAGTTTCAAGGAAAGGTGGAAAGAGCTCTCCATAGTGGGGAGATCTGTCCCACCGACAAAAGGATGGAGGGTAGAACAGGAGTTGTACTGGAAATCTAGTAGACAGTCTACAACAAGGTCATGGGGGAAGATCTTCATACATGCAGAAGACGCAACAAGAGGGGGGTGAAAAATCATTGTCAGTGAAACTGCCAATCACAATGTAATAATGAATTATTTTTGCATCAATCGGTCGAAGAAGCTGACCGATTCTTCCAAAGTTATAAAAAAATAAAATAATACTGGACCACAAGGCAGAAAGATGCCCCATGGCTGAAAATCTATTTTAAATAACTAGTTGCCATCTTCTGTGCCTACTGTTCAGTAGGCTATAAGCCACAGGAATGGTCTACAAGCATAAACAAAAGGGGCATTGTCCAGTGTTAGTGTCAATTAAGGAAAAAGCTAGCAAAATATATCTAACAAAAAGTGATACTAATCCAGTAATCTGACACCCCTTTTTTGTTTTCATAATGATCAAATATTCAAATTTTCCTGGCAGACAAGATCTTTACGGCAGGAACCGTTTTGCATGTTTCCAACCTTATGACCAGTATTATATTCAATACAATCCATCACATTTGTACTCTCGCCTTTAAAGAGGGAAAAAAAAGGCATCAGATTGAAGACATGTGTGTCTACAGGATCTGGGAGTGGCCAAATCACATTTTATGACAGGATCTGCATTCTACTGTTGGAGTTTTTGGGGAGAGGAGGGGGTGAGAGTTTACTGGGTGAAGCAGGATAGAGGGGGTATTGGACCGGGAAGCATGGGGGCTGAGTGTAACAGGGGCTGAATGTCCAGGACTTCACTAATGAGGAGATAACAGCCAAGCTACTTCTCCTCATGCTTCCCCTGCAACTCACTTTCGATCACAATAACGTTTGCCTGTGAGCGGATCCACTTGATTTTTGGCGTCTTCTTGAGTTCATTGCGGTCGGGGTCGTTGGAAGCGCGGCACTCATATGTGCCTGAGTCATCGAAGGTGAGGCTAGTGAGATGGATGGTGCTTGTGGCGTGTGCTATATATGTGGCATTGATTTGCACACGGTCATCCCGTGCCCCATCGAAGAGCTGGGTGAAGGTCTCGTTGGGCTCTTCACCCTCTATAAACCACCACTGCACCTCAGGAATGGGGTTCCCTATCACCTCACAATGCAGCTCTGTGCTGTCATTGATCAGTCTCATCTGAGACAGGGGAGACTTGATGAAGCCAGCTGAGCACCGTTTACAGTCCGCCCAGCAAGCAGAGATTTTAAGACATTTTTAAATGTGGTGGGTTTAAAGCAGACCAGGTGATTTATGGATGATAAAAGGCAGTGATGGAAGAAAGACAAGCAAATAGAAAAAAGAAAGAAAGAAAGACAAAGAAACAAAGTTAATAAAAACACAAATGAAATGAAAATGTGAAAGTAAGCACATAGAAAAGGCAAGACAAAAATAAGAAATGCAACATAGAGGCAATTAGGGATGGTCCAAGTATCCATGCAATAAACCCTATCTTTGTGAATGTTTTATTTTTGTTCCATTTTAGAAAAATGTTGATTCATTCAATGTTATAGTTGTTTTGGAGCCTGTAATTTTGATGCAGCTGAACTGTATTGCATTATATCATATTTTATCCACTCCATTTATATCAATCAGACTAGACTACTATTAAGATTGGGTGAAGCCCTGTGATAGGCTGAATCTGTTGTCAGTGGACTTAAATGTCAATTTAATTACCAAAAGAAGTTCCTTTCCATGGGTGTGTTTTCCATTGAAAGGCTTTATAAGCTAAGAATGAGCAATTATTCAAATATAAGTGTTGTTGAGACATCCCGAAAGGCAGTTCAAGCAAATAAAGCAAACACAAAAAAGAACATTAAAAGCATTCAATAGCATTCCAATGAAATCAAAACAATGTGCAATGAGTGAAAAAGAACATGGAGAGAAAAGCAGATGAGGCTGAAATGAAAAACATTCCACATAATACAATTAAATTAATGATCAGTGAGAGCCTTGATACATGCACTAAGCATTTTCTCTGGTGACTGTTTGTTCTGTGCCTCGTGTTACCCAAAGGTGGTTATGGTGTTAACTAGGTTAACACGTAGCCTATTTTTTCAGAACATTCTGCTGATGGTTTAATGCGGGCCATGCGCATGACTTCAACCACACGGTCAATCCCCACTGAGTTCAGCATCTGCCACTGATGCATTCACGTGGGAATAAGACTTAAACACTTCTCGAATTGAAGTGTTTTTACAAACCTATTGGCAGATGATTTGAGTATCTATATAATATAAACCGTATATTGTATGTATACATGTATGATGATATTTGATATGTGTTTTGATTCCACCATCGCAGCTCTCCAGATTCATAGCAGGCAGGGAGGTTTTGTTTGGCCACTCAGCGGTGGTCATGGGGGTTATAAACTTAGGTGGGTCCAGGGAAGAATAACATTCTCACACTACGGGACAAAGCACAGCACGCTTGTCCCCCTCCTCTCAAAAATAAATCCTAGTCGAACACAAAGCAGAACAAAACCAGGGCTGGGCCCAAGGTACCAATAGGAAAACCCACACACCCCTTTTCTACATTCCCCTCCTGAAGATGTGCTTAATTCTGTATTGGAGAAGACCAATTTTCAAAACATATCCAATCAAAACATTCAAAGAATATCAATTCAAGAGGAAACATGGCAGAAATACTTGTGAACTTGTCCGCAAGATCCTCAGTCTCTGCATGTACACTATGTCACATACCCTTTCTTGCTAGGTTGGCTTCCAAAGGTCATCTTCCTAGCACCACCTCCCTAACATGCTGTATGAAAGTTCAAAATTAAATATAGTCCAGGCTCGGTCCCAACAATAGCTGGATGTAAACCACGTGAAGTTTGACGGTGTCCTTTCCAGGCTATAGCCCTCTGTTATTTGACATAAGAACATGTGCACCAGCTGTGTTTAGTGCCCTTTCAGATAACAAATGCAATAGTTGATATTCTATGTTTACATATGGTCAACAACAAGCAAAACGACCTAAACAATGTTCAAACAGAAGCCTGTAAATCTTTAATTTTAAACATACCGGAAAGATTGATTAACACTTGCTTTGATATAGAGTAAGCCTGAGATCTGTTAAGCACAAAACCGTAGAGGGGTGCAAATAAATCCAAACTATGGGGATGCATGCTTTATCTACATAGAAGTTAATTTCTCATCGAACCAGCTGGTTGAAAATTAACAGCTCAAGTTGAAATATTCTCAGTCTCTTGAAAACACAAAGGGTATAACAATGATGACAACATGAGGCCACTTGCTCTCTCAGAACAGAGTCTACAAAGTATATTGAAATGTTCACGCTGAACAGGAAATGCTAGTACAATGCAACGTCCTTTCCATTAGAAGATGGATGCTGATGGCTCCAACCTGATGAAAGCTGTGCATGCATGGAAATGGACACATTGTTTAAAGAGGCCATTTCAAGTTTTTTGCTTCAGCCTTGTATTAAATCGGTCAAGGTCATTGTTTGGAAATCAACCCCTTCTGGTGAGGGTCAGCTACCCGTCACCTTCAGCCCACATATACGCTGGATGTGACCTGATCTTTCAAGTCTGTATGACGAGTTCAGTAAACACGTACCCAGCTTTGTTCAATGTAATCACTCGGCCGTGGTGGACCAGGACACATTTGTCACCACTATCAGAAGGATGTCAATCCCCACAGCCAAAAACAACCTGTCACTGTCAGTACTGCTGCTTAGACTGCAGGCTCTTATCATAAAGTGATCATTTTAGTGGGAGCTGGTTAAGCAGCCGGAGTCTCAAAATGGTGGTCAATAACAAAATGAGTCCCAATACAACACCACTTACCAAATTACTGCGACTAAACGTCACATACTTAACATATGTGATTAAACTGGATTTTCCAGCTTTTTTTTCACACAAAGTAGCCTTACCCATGCATCTGCCTCGTAACCCACTTTTCAAGCAAAGGTTAAGCTTAAGGAAAAGATGAAACTCTAGGGATATCTAATTTTACTTCTGAACTGCTTCAGAGCAGGAGACACCAAGAGGCATGAGGGCTCCTTATATGTACTAGACTGATAAGTATATGCGCATAAACAGTTTGGTTGCTGCTGCCACCAACTCTCTGCAAAATATGAAAACCATGCCAGTGGTTTATAATGGGTGCACTTGACTTAAGTCCATAGTTATACAACACATGATATCAGCATCAGTATTTGCCCATCTCTCTTTACTGCATTAGCATGATGAAATACAGAGGAGGAAATGACTCAGTTTGGGTATTTTCTGTGCACTGACACCATTTTACAAACTCTGAGTGGTTGGACTCAATAGCAAAAGAGTCTATGTTAGGACAACTGAACCATTTACTGTACTGTTTACATGTACATTTTTTTTTTTATTATGTTTGGACTATCATTATATAATGAGGGCTCACTGCTGCCAATAGTCTTTCTTACAAAAACAAATAAAGTATCAAAGTATCTGTATACAGAAAGCATATCCCCACCTAAATGTCTGCATTTGCCATAACACTCATCGATACAATGTTGACACATTCAACAGATAGCTATGATCTCTGCGACCAGAGCCAAGAGCTACAGTGTCTATTAATAAAAATCTGTGCTTTATCGAGTGATGTTAGTCAATGGTGACCAGGGTAGACAATCCGAACGGAAGCAGAAAGGCTAGTGACAGATCATTTAATGGCCACCAATACGACTAGGCTCTCAACCCTTTGATAGCAAACGACAGAATACAACACAGAGCCCAACATACTGTATCGTGACAGCTAATACACATCACGTGGACTGGGCCTACTGGCTCACTGAAGCACAGACAACTGATTGCCATTTAAAAAGAGGAATCAAATAGCAAATGCTAATGGATGGCATTTCTAATGTTACAATCCAGAGCTGCGGTTCCAGAATGTGATGAAATACTAACGAAAGGGCGAGGATTATTTTTACCCCCAGGGTGGTCTGGGAAAACGTGTCCCGGGTCAGTGAAAGAGGACATTTAACCTAATATTTATTGCCAGTGCTCGTCATCCCTTTAACATGTTCATGTTCAGGTTACATGAATGTTGGGATAAACATTCCCAAACCGCCACAAGAATTCCAATTTAACATGAGCGCTCACGTGATTCAGTACATCTGCTAACGACGGGCATCAAAATTACTTTCTCTGAAACAGTGACAGACGAAAGGGGCTCAAAAGAAATTAATTCAACGTTGATCCAGGTTACTGACAGAACCCTCGGATGATCGCGACGATCCTGCGACAGCAAATTAGCTAAATGTGTCGCTAGCAACAACACTACGCCAAACGCAGCTAAGCTAACGACAGTATGTGAATGTTACTGACGGACGCTGAATGGGGCGGTTTAAATTTTTAATTAACGGCAGCTTTAAAAAGGCAGTCGACGTCGAAAAAAACACATCTGTCGTTACGTTCACAAAGCAGCAGTCGAATTGGACATTATTTTTTTTTGTTAATGGTCGTAATCAGGGCAAAGTCTACATCTTCGACCAAACATGGCTGACACAAAATTCTTACCTGTGGACGCATTGGCTCGCCAACAGCACAACAGAAGGGCACCGACAGCCCACAGTAACTTCATGGTTATGATTTAGCGTTTACTAAATCGTCTAATACGCGCAGTGTTTCTCTACGACGAGCCGAATCTCCCTCTTCCTCTTTTTTCTCGTCAACTTCCAGCGAGATGTAGGCGCCGACTGTTCCTATGTAGTTGCTCGTCCTCTAGTTGCACCTCACGCACACGCCTTAATCGGCACGTACGAATGACGTAGTATTTAGGGGGCGTGGTCATGTGACACGAATTCCACTGGTTGTTCGGTTAAAGCCTTATTAAACGTGTTTAGTGATCATGATCTTATGTAATTAAGCGAAATGTAGGTTACATTTTAAAATGTTTGATAACGACCAAAATACACTCGTTATCGTTGTGATTTTTTTTGGGCATACTCATAATGGAAATATTAAGGCCTCATGAAAATATGTAATAAAGCCATAAAATAATCATTATGTAACTGCACATCAGCACCTTTCATTTGAGAACCACATTCAGTACTGCATATTCATAGGACTAAGCATGCATGCCAGCCATCTCAATATAGTGTATCTAGGAAAATCACTCGGTTGGAGTGAAAATATTGCCACAAATGATGCATTCAATGACTGTATTAGGCTAAACCACAAGCTCACAAGAGTCTAGGATTCATCTACAGAGCATTGAGACAAATACAGCAAATACTATCCTTGATCTTGATTAGGTAATTAACTTAGAAAGATATTAATTCAGCAGCAATTGGACATTACACTCACAGACAGCACACAGATTGAAAGGACAGATGACACAATTCAAATATTAGTTTTAAAAGTGTGGTTATGCCTTGAATCTTGTTGTGGGGATGGATGTCAAATCAGGACTTGAGGATGGAGGGGAAAACTAAAAAAAAACACCATCCATCAAACCAAGAGGAATTCATTTCAGATTAATACCCAGATATTACCACTTAGAGAAGGATGAGTAAAAACATCTAATCTATTTCAATGTTCTCATTTTGTCTCAAAATATTTTGTGTTTATTCAAAAAAAAAAAAATCGAAGTCCACTTTAAATTCAATGCAGGATAAAGCTACCCACCACTTACATATTCACAACATTAAGAGCTAAAATGGTATCTCTAGTTATTGAATCCGTAGGAACTAAATATCAAAACTGTTCGCCATATTTCAAGGTACATACTAAGGCAGAAATATGCCTTGTTAACCACAAAGGTAACTATAAATTATGACTGTGAATCAGCAATTTCACACAAAATTCCATATGCCTATTGTACAGTCAGACTCACGGACATAAGTCAGGTATATCCATTGGTGTTCTAGCTAAGACTATGTTTTGTCCACAACAACAATCCCTTCCTATTAAAGTCCTTTAAACTAAGCCCCCGGGGAAAAGAGAGCTACAATGTAGAGGAAATACACCCATGCGGCTAAACAATTAAAGGAAGTAGAATTTATTGGCTTATTGATAAAATTTAACAGGCAAGCATCCTGTTGAAAGATTTAGGGCTAATATGACCCTGTTTACTATCAGGCTTTACTTTGAAAGCACAAAACAATCTCAAAAATGTTATTATGTATTGAAATCATTCCAGCACTGCTCTCTAATGATGGTATTGTTCCCTGGTTGAGCCCACAAGACTTCACTGAACAGACAAATAATTCAGACAGAGTTAAACACAGGCCAGCACAGCTGAGAACTTTCCTGTTTGCAAAAAATGTTACCATTCTACCATTTTATTTATTTTGTTTTAGGGAAAAACAAGTGACTCTTTTGTTGAATATCAGCTCATTTGCTCTACCAATGACAAACATTTTGTCCTGCTTGTGTTACTGCATTCCATCTAGAGTCTAACCACAGCACCACACACTAAGTGCAGGAAAGAAAACAGACTCTGCCCCAGTTGTTGTTCACATACAAATAAAATACATTTGTCTGTAGTTAAGTCCAGTTTCTCATGATTAGACCGTCAAAGAATATTATATATACACACACGCTGAGAACGCTTTACATGGATTTTGAGTGGTAGCACTCATACATCTTTATTTTCATATCAGTTCATATTTTTTGGACACAATCATACTGCAAATCGATAGTTCGTCAACTGGAAACTTTAGAAAATATCTCATTTACCTTTAAGTTAAAATGCACTGTAATGTTTCTAAGTGTTAAATGTGAAAAGCTGATTTAAACTGTAGGCTTGCAGATAAAATAATAAACCTATGTGTGTGTGATTTAGCAATAATTACCCACATCATTATCCAAACAGCACAAAATTACTGCAATTTGACACATCATCTCAAGTGCAAACAACGGTACCTGTGTGTTGTCAGGTAATCTTAAAACTTCAAGTGGATCTTGACAATAAAATCATTTTACAATCTTTTGTAATTTTGTTTTGAGAGCTAATGAATCAAATGTAATATCCTTCCAAACCATTAAGAAACTTAAGTGCACACTTAAACAGCGCACTACAGTGCACTTTGGGTCATTCTATCTGCGAGATATGAATGCTACTTATAAAAAGGAATAACTGTACATTTCCTTTTGCTTCATCTGCAAAAGTGGATCATTTTAAATCATACAAGTCCGGAAATTAAAACAAAACAAAAACAGGAACTGTGTTGTTGTCCCGAGTCGTCTACCTTTGGATTCCTGCATACTCTTCCAGTATGAGGTGGTTTCAGGCGGATCGAGCCTTTTGAAGTTTTACTCCACATCCTCCCTGACAGAAGCTGCACTCCAGGCCTCTGCCCCTTCCTTTGTTCAGATTCCTGATGAAGGTGGGAGCAACAGGACGGGCAGTAATACCTCACGTATCACTTACCCCTGAATCAGGCTCGAGTGCTCCTGGTGAGATGCACTCGGGTCTCTGCCCCAGAGCAGGGAGAGACTGGAGGTCACCGCTCTGAAGTACAGCAGCCCAGGAGCTATAAACAGCCCCATAGGGTGATAAGGACAAATCATTCTCTATGAGTTATCAGTGGAGTTCTCATTGCTGGTCGAACTTGAGGACTGAGGGGTAGATGAAGATGAAGAGGAGGAGGAGGAAGAGGAGGAGGAGGTAAAGTTCATCCCTGATAATTCTGGAGGGTTTGTTGCAGTGTTCTGTCCACTCAAGCTTTTCCTGCACACTGGACAAGTGTCATGCTGGAGGAAAAGAGAGAAAAATATGAACGGTCACCCTATTGTTTGAGATAGCAAATGGGGAATATTTAAGTGGGACAAGTGTTAGATAGCTAATGTCTAATACCTGTTCCAGCCAAGGGACTATGCAATCATTGTGGAACATGTGATTGCATGGAAGCTGTCTCACACTTTCTCCGACACTGTAATCTTCTTTACACACTGGGCATTCCAGTCCTGAAGCTGAAAGACAAGAAGACATGTCAAATTAAAAAAAAAAAAAGAAAAGACAATTATGATGAGCCAAGCAGTTGATTTAAGAGGCGCTTAAGATGCTACTGGTCTGGCTTGCTTTAACTTTTCCTTAGTGACAGCTGAACAACCAGTGCAGCTAGGATACTTATAAAACCAGCAGATAAAGATTGAGCATTTCTGATGCAAAATATGATACGGATGCCATTTGCCAATTTTGATGATGATGATTTCAATAATACTAAAGACTTGCTGCATGCAGTGCTCTAAGTTGAAAATATCTGAGCTTTTCAGGAAAAGGCACTGGTGTTGTCACTTATAGCTTTTCTAAAGGCAACTAAACATATATCAGATGGGGTGTGACTCGTCACCTGTCACCTGGGTAACCAAGAAAATGGCGAATTGAGTTGTTCTGGCTGTATCTGCCCATCCTGAGCTTTATCAGACAGAAACTATCACGACAGAAACAGGTAAGCCCGTTTGTGGAAGCAGATAGGCCAGACACTATCACACATTTGTTTTGCTGTGTTCAACAGAATTTTGCCTTCGTGTCAAGATTCTGGTAAGGTGATTCAAATGAAACGCCGAGAAATCAGCTTTGCTGGAAAAATAGAACTTGCATTAAAATTACACTACAATTTAATAACAGCCTGCAACCATCTGGTGTAAAGAAAATGATACCACCCAAGTCTAAAACTTTCAAAAAAGGAAACCAGCCATAAAACAGTCAATTACATCAACAGTGATCATTATGTTTTTACTTACCGACATGGTCTTCTGTAACTTGTACTGTAGGAAGACTTTTTATTTTATCCCTATCAGCAGGCGGAGGGCCTGTGTTCTCAAACTGGTTTAATAACTAGAAAAGGGACAAAAAGATTAAAAAAAGAAATGACATTAAATACGTGTTTTATGCATATCACTACTTTTCAAGATTGCATCTTAAATGTGTAATAAAAAATATAAAACTGAAAGAATAAATCTTTATGAATAAGTACAGTAATCAGTTTAAAAAAGTTTAAATGATTTCTTTAAAAATACCTGAGTTATAATTGCATCTAGTCCATTAGCTCCCCAGGCATAATCCATAGGATTCGAATGTAGAACACCCCTTTAAAACAAACAGTAAAACAGTTAGGAGAGATTTTTGTAGAAAATTTGTTTTAAATATAGCTTGAATAGTAGTTAAATATAGCTGTTTCAGACTTACCAGGGTCCAACACCAATATTTGGCATTGCAGTGGGTGCAATTATTCCATTCACTAGTTGTTGAATAATTCTACAAAAGAGAACACACAGCTGTTATACAGACGTACTAAGATGGAAACTGAACTAGTTCCCAGTAGAGATGTTCCGATATATCACATCCATACAGGATTACAGAAGAAGAATTATGTCTGGCTCAGGTTAAACCTTGCAGAGAATCATTGCCATACAACATTCCTGTATTATCTATCATAACCAAAAAAGAACAAATCACGACTGTACAGGTCTCCATTCTACTGGTGGGGTTATCCAGAGTAAAATATTGCCAAAGAGCCAACATGTTGCTCGCTCCGTCTGACTCACATGAAATCAACCTCTTCTTCACCGCCCTAAAAAAACAGTAGTTGCCAGGGGCAGCATAGTGCAATTTCCTGTGTTGGCTTTTAGCCGGGTGGCTCTTGAGCAGTGAAGAAGGTGTTTTAATGTGCCGCTATTAACTTGATTCCCACAGGCCAGGCTAAACACTCTGCTCCTTACCCCTCTAAAGTAGGAACTCCCTCATGCCTCCCTGCTTGTCGTCTTGAACCATGACGACTTCTTGGTTGCCTGGCACCGTATCGTTGCCGTGATGCGTTTTCCCTTTCCCTCCTGTTTTCAGCATCCCTGTTGTCCTCTGTTCCCAGCCCGGCCCCGAAGTCAAAGCGGTCGTCGAAGACACCAAGAGCAAACTGACCATAGCCGGAGGGGAATGTGAACAAGTGCTGGTCTGGATTCTGGTAGGATAAGAACACACAGAAAAACTTGTACTGTAATCTTGATAGTAGAAACCAGCCAGGGTTAGGGATTCCTCTACATACCCGCAGCCATTTATTGTCAATACAGGACACCTGAGGCACTGAGACATTAGTTGACAGTCAGATCAAATTTCAACCCAATACAAATGTAGGCTGACATACAGAAGTTTCCCGTTTACTGAGGTAACAGTATTGTCCACGCCCCAGTATTTTTCAGTAAAAAGTCTTCCTAGAACACTGACATAAACTACATATTAAGCCAAGACTGTTTCTCATCTTTGGGAAAAATTAAAACAGCCCAATCATTCAACTGAATGTCACTGATAAAGAGCAAGACTGTGGTCGGCCTCAAAAGCAGAAGTGGAAACTCCAATATGACTTCAGTCATGTCCACCAGTACATTAGCAAAAAACGTCAAAGGGAACTATTTTAGGAATTTCTGACAATGTCATGCAGTGTTAGGACAGAGAGAGGTTGTGTAGAAAAGGTTAGACACCTCAAATGGTTGCACGTTTGGAGGCCCGCTGGAGATGGTAGACATGGAGCCATTGTCGGCACTAAACAGGGGACAAACAGTTGACAAAGTTATGTCTCAACTATGCATCATGGTTTCCATCATTCTTAACAGTTACGATATCATGTTTTTCTGTGTGCAGTTTCTTCCTCCTGTCCTCACCCGTCCACTGTTTCAAATGTGAAATGTAGCTGTTGTTGTACAAACTTTAATTGTAGCACCTTGTAATGCTGTGAGAATAGTTAAAAAAGAGGATAAAGGACAGCAATACAAAGCTGCCCAAGAAAAACTTGGGAAGAAACATGCAATCGTTGTCAAGCAGCACCAAAAATGAATTAATTCTCCCTTTTTAAAAGGGCAACTCCAAACAAAAAACATGAAATCTCAGAAATAAACTGAAAGTTAATGTTTAATGTTTAATCTTATTATAATCATTCATGTAATAAATGATTGTTTAGAGAAGACAGGATCATGCTGATTGGATTTGTTGCAGAAAGAACAATTATTGATGTTGCTGTACTGCTTCATCCTTTATGTCAGCTACTGTATGTTGGCGAATTACATAACTGTTAGGAATGATGGCCAAGCATATAAAGATAAGACCCATATTAGAAAAAACAAAAGAAAATGATGCCTTGATAAGAACAGCCATTTACACACCTTCTTTCTTCCAGCAGTTCCTCAATAAACCCTGAATCACATCTTGGACATGTGTACTCCTGTAAACAAACAAAAAGTAGTAAAAACCAACACAACACATAATATCCAGCTCAACCTGTTTTGCAGACAGTCACTGATGTTCAGATTGATCACTTGCATTAACTTTAAAGCTACGACCCAGGCGTGTCAGTGTGTGAAAAGTGTAAACAGCGCATCCGATATTTTAAACACTCTACTGACAGCTGGACAATGAGATAAGGAAGACAGATGATAACACTTTTCTTGTGACTACAACACTTGGATCCAACCCCAGCAAAGACAAGCAGCTGAAACTTCCCTGACCAGCTGTGTCACTCTCTGGTATGTAAACTGTGGCCTCAAGCCACTTCAGCCAATACTGCAGTAAGCTGAGAGGATCAACCATATCTTTTGGTCAAGGACAAGCCTCCAAGTAGTTGATACCATAACAAACAGAGGAACAGCTTCATCCTCCAGGCTGTCACACTGCAGAACACCTCACAGCAACCCCACATTAAACACAATCCTTAATTATTATTATTATAAACACATAACCTTTCGACCTTATGTAATATTCACAACGTGTATGTGGATATACAAACACTTTTGTCTTTTTTTTTTTTTTAAATGTACACTTTATATACACAAAGAAACAAAATGTCATTCAGCTGTATTTTCTACGGCCGAAACAGCAATATAAAAGGTCCTATTTTAACTAATACACAAGCTATTCTACACAATCAAACAGCACTTACACATCAGTATGAGGTGTTAAATGTGACCACAGGTCATTACCAGCAACCCACAGAAACCTATGGCTGGTCTGTTACATTGTG
This sequence comes from Lagodon rhomboides, assembly GCA_039737535.1. Lineage (NCBI taxonomy): Eukaryota > Metazoa > Chordata > Actinopteri > Spariformes > Sparidae > Lagodon > Lagodon rhomboides. The sequence goes on along the minus strand of CM077789.1, from coordinate 10,823,436 downwards.
ATGGGCACATTTGCAGCTCTATGACAGATCATTCTAGCCTGGGACAGACATGCCACTTGTGTGCCTTACTGAATGGCAAAACAAGAAAAGGACGCAGTGGCATTGTTGTCGTTGAATCATTCACAGAAATGACTGACAATATCGTAATGCACCTAGTTTTGAGGAAGACGAGTGTGAGCAACGCTTTATTGAGAAAAGAAACACCTGAAGGAGCTCGTTAGAGCGATCACATTGTTACAGATGGCACGTACCGTTACTCCTAGTCAATATAGCTAACATTTATGCTAATATGCCTCGTAAAAACCACAGTAATCACAAAATAATCCCGACAAACGTTGCGACAAAGTTTGCAAGAAAAGCTGAACTATTCTATAGGCAGTTCTTGTGTTATTGCTGGCCGATGCGCTACTTAGATAACAAACTAACCAACACAGGCGAGCGTTAGCGAGATAAACGCGAGCCCCCTTAGCAAGCCAGCTAATACTGTTAGCATGCTAACTGCTGGCCCGGCCGTTACAACCGTTTCTACTGAAGTAACAACAACAGCACTGTGTTTCCCATTTGCCCAATTGTCTCCGTATTTACTTCCCGTCTATGGTACTCACGGGAAGCCGAGGACTAATCTCTGCCGAGCATCTGTGACAGAAGAACCGGCTGGGCCATGGAGGAGCTTCCGCCATCTTTAGTCACTAAACAGGTAGAGAGGGGGAAGGACTACGGAGCACCGGAAAGGTCAATTTTAACCTGCTGGAATATACGACGTCCATGTGATTCACACAACCGCACTACATTCTACATATTACATCGATGATAAACTGTGTTTTACGAATAAAGGTGATGTCCACCTTGCTTATAAGAAAATTTGTCCTTAAGAAGTGGAACATTACCGCATATAGGATACATAACTATCATAGAATTACATAGTGATATTAATGTGACATTTTAAATGACTAAATCAGTTAATTGGGTAATAATTAATTGAGGGATAAGAACAGCTTATTTTACAGCAAAGGCTTGTATTATTAACTTATCTGCATTTGAAAGCCGGTAACAATTATGTGTCTTATAAAAAACAGCCACATGGTGGTGCTTTTGTGTATCAAGTGCTGAAGAGTGTTCCTATATTTCACATTGTGGCCAGGGACTGAGGACTCAATACACTCTTGTTAAGTTTCCTCTGGGACTGATGAGACCTTGAGTCAGGTTGAATGTTGGGAAAACCAGGTTATACACACATGTCAGTGTAAAAGCCCCAGAGAAGTAAAGAATGGACGATTAATGTAATACCCCAGACAAATCTGTATCATGTATCACCACGCTGTGTCTCCACTGAACTCAGTGTCTTATTCCTGCAGGTTCAGGGCCCCCTGCTCTCCCTGTTCACATTAAAACCTGAGATGTGTTTTTGCAATTTGGCAATGCACTGGATTTATTTTGACACATGTTACTTTTCCACTGGATTCCTATCAACCACCTCTCGAGCCCAAGAGGCATATTTTACGTGTTCAAAAGTTGTGCAGCATCTGTTTTTGAGCAAACACTCATCTCATCTAAGGTGGATTTGTATGCTGTCCTTGATTATTTGATAGTAGTTACTGGAACCATTTTTTCAATTGTCAAATCTGAGACATACAACAATAAATAAGTAGCCTTTCACATGGGAAAGACATTGTCTCCATTCTTGTGAACAAGATTTTGTCAGCTATCTGGCGTCACTGAGATAGCAGTGAAGGTCTCAGTAATCATTTAGTTATGTAAGAACTGGAGGGGAAAATGATTGATTTTATTTTGTTTTCAGGCCTGTTTATATTTTGGGAATTGTAAATTAAAATGTCCCCAATATTTTTTTCACAATATCCATAATGGAATAACCATGATTGCGGACTGACAGCGATAAACATGTCACAAGTCAAGTCTGGAGTATCTCTTTTGTGCTTGGCACCACATGTTGAGAGTAAGTAGGAGTTCCCATGCGATTGCCCATCAGCCAATCACATCTCTCAAGCCGTCTGGCCTGATTTTTATTTACAAATGTTCCGTTTTATACTCTTGAGGAGAGTAGCCGTGGATGGAACCTGCTCCTGCAGTGTTCTGCATGAAATGCAGCCACATATCCATATCAGCCATAACACACTCTGTTTCTCAGTTTCAGTATTATGCAGAGATAAGAAGTTAGGCCATGTTCTTTTGACAGTAGAACAACTTCAATACTTCAGTACCACAATACCACGTATGACGATTGTCAAATCCAATATTGTGCATTTTTCCAATTATCCAAATGTTTTTTTTTTTGTTTTTGTTTGTTTGATTGTCGATTAATAAATTCATTCAAATGCAGTATGTAATCTGACAGGTAACTAGTAACTATCAAATAAATGTAGTGAGTAAAAAGTACAACATATGCTGCCAAATTGTAGTAGAGTGAAGCTATAAAATGACAGAAAATGGAAATACTCCAGTATGGTACAAGTACCTTTACAGTACAGTGCTTGAGTAAAATTACTTGGTTACATTCCATAATTGTATTCATGTCTGTCTAGAAGCTGTTCTCATACAAACTGCACAGCTGAAATTTGGTAATAATACACTTTCTTTATACACATTTTTTATATTTACAGTATATATAAAAGCAGGGTTGGAGGAAGCCTGAGAATATTATTCGCTGTAATTGTTGTTTACGTGACAATAAAAGAACCTGAACTTGAACTAATGTCCTCTCTCTGCAGGCCGGCGTTGTGTCTGCTCTGGCCATGTGGGAGCAGGAGAGACGCAGCCGTCCCATGGGCTGAGATTAGAGAGGGTCTGATAGCACTGAGGTTTGCTATGTCTGCCTGGCTGAGGTAAGCTATTGTCTCTCTGTGCCCAGTGCGTCACCGCCATCCCAGGCGAATGCTCATTGTAGCAATGCAATCTGGGGAGTGAGTGACTGTGGGTCAGAGACAGGTCATGTGCGCGGCAGAAAACAACTCTGCCAGACAGACGGACCTTCCACGGCACGTAGCTTTAGGTCGCTACTAATCTGGATTTGGAATACCCAAAAAAAAAAGTATAACTGTACATGTGAAACACGCTTCTTTTCAGGAAGTATATACGATGTTTTCTTGCTGTGACATGACAGAAAACACTGAACACATGCGGTAAAACACTGCAAGGGGTGGAAGTAACTAATTGTTTTTCTTCCTGCCGCTGTAATTAGGTAAGACAACAGATGTATGCACGCGTACGTGCATGCACAGTGACTTACACAATAGAACGATTGTTGTTTTCTCGACCTACTTTTTACAGTTTCATTTTTCTATCACACTCTTACAGGCAATAAAGCGTTGCAGCCAAGGCAGCAGACAGATATGCTGCAAGGGACACTGCTGCTTTTGTCACTCCATAGAGTTTTTCCAGACACTCCAGCCGGGATTGCCCCACACAGTCCCTCTGGGCCCCCGAATCACGCTCACACACACACACACACACACACACACACACACACACACACACACACACACACACACACACACACACATAAACAGACACATAGACACACACTCACACCCACACACTCAGCAATAACAGCCGCCTGCTGGAACTTCCTGGGCCTCTTAGTCATGCGTCACTTGTTTTCAGTCCCACCCATCGAAGACTCTTTCTCTCTCCAGACACAATCTGTTTGAGGCCATGTGTCACAAGAGCTGTGCATCAGACACACACACACACACACACACACACACACACACACATACACACACTGTAAGATTCCTGGAGAAACAGCAAGAAGGGACAAAGCTGTTTTAAAAAAAATAAACCTAACACATCCTCTACATGTATATACACATATTAGTATCCCAGCAGGTATCCCTTCTGTCCTGTACAGTGTTTTTCCGCTCTGCTTGTGTTCCAGAACAAAATCCCTCGGCACTACATTGGTACATGACTGTTTGGGATTACATCACTGGACAGCTAACAAAATATAGATGTTGCTGGAGTAACAGATGTGTACAATTAGCTATTTAGGCTCAGGTTTGTGGTCCCTCGCCGCAGATGTTTCACCACTGTTTGACTTTATCTGCTTTCTTGACCCGTTGCTTCATGAGATTGTAGTAATCAGTCTTAATCATGCGCGGAACACTCTGTTTGAAATACTGTTGTTTTCAGTCCGTAAATGCTTGTTTTTACTTGTGGCAAGGTGACTTGTAGTGTTAAGCAGTTTTTAATGCTAGCAGCATGGTGGGGATGACAATATTGGTTTGTCAATTGTTGGGTTGGACCGCCACTTTGGTTCAGACTGAAATATCTCAACGACCACTACATGGCTTCATTTTCCACAGATATTCACGGTGCCTAAGGGATGAATCCTACTTACTTTGGCAGTCCTGAAACTGTTCATTTAGGGCTACTACGAGGTTGAAAGTTTTAGTTTTTTGGATGGATCGACGTGAAATTTGGTACAGACGTTCATGTCTTTCTGGGTAACCTCTTAAAAATATAATATGTAACATTTCTGCGTTTGAATGTGTAAAAATGATGAAACCTTTCTTATATAGTTTGGGGAGTTTGGGGAGTTTTGTATTTTTTTTAATCCTAAACGCTTCCAACAACGTTCAAACCCAGAGAAGTAAGCAACTTTCATTCGGTCGTCTGTCGCTATAACTTCAGAGGGTGAAGAAGGAAGTCGGTAAATGGGACTAACCGTAACGTGAAACCTTTAAAACACCACCTCTTCCATGAACATTTCTGCTCGAGTCACGTCGCTAGATTTTCATCAGCAATAGACCATATTCACACGGCAGCCATTTTCCTCTTACGTCACACTCGAGTTGGGAAGCTCCAATGTCATACTTCTTTGTTCTAGGGTGCAAGTCATATAAATGTAGGCAATCGGAAAGAGTGTGATCATTTAACTGCTTTCTGATTGATTAGAAACTGTAAAGATAACTGATGTTATCTAAACCTGTAAGTGAAACAGGATGAAATCAAACCGTAATGTTAGTTGGGAAGTTGTTGAATGCTAACATCAGCTAACAAGTTATCAAATGTGTTGTTTTAACCTTGAAATATGGCAGCTTTTTTACTATCCATCAGCTTTTCAGTTGCCGATCAATTGGAAGGCAGTGAAATAATAACTATTTGTGGTCATTTTACAACTATCTACGTTTATATGACTTGCCACCTGAAACACAAGCAGCATTACATTATCTGAGCATTCAAGTTTCCACCCTGAGCGCGACATTGGAGTAAAATGGCCGCTGTGTGAATAAGCTCGAGGGTGGTTGTTTAAGAATGAAGACAACTCCCATGATCCCGCGTTTCTTGGGGCTTTTGTTTTGCTTAGCAGCAGAAATTACATACCATGTGTTAAAGTTTTGATTTAGCCCCATCATCAAAATTCTGATTATTCCAATACTTCGGTTTATGGCCAAACAGCAGCTAATGACATTCTCATCAGCCTCAGGTGTGGGCCTTAATGGTAATACGCAGTTATTAGCATGCTAACAAGCTAAAGTAAGTTAATGAGCACCGTAAACATTCGGATGTTAGCATTGCTTTTGTGAGCACGTTAACAACACTGATGTACCGAGACTCACAGAGTAGCACGGCTGTCGGCTTTAAGTCTTGCTAAGGCACTGGTTGTATGAATATCATTTCTAATACATCAGAATGACCTTGGACACTTAAGCACAAGACACAAAAGAAAGCATGTGTGTTGCACTCAGCACATCCTCCAGAGCAATACCAACCACAGTCCTCCACAGGAGACAGAATTTTCATTTCAACAAGAAATTCCCCGGCAGGCGGTTGAATGCGAAATGAGGACAAAAGAGAAGACAATTACGAAGGTTGTGCACGAGAAGAGGACTGTGTAGAATAACCCCTTACAGGAGTATATGGAGTCATGCATTCTGTGTATGCTTGAATGTGCGCCTGTGTGTATGAGAGCGAGTTAGAGTGTTTTGCGTGCATTCGGTATATACCATCGTGCATGACTGAGTGTGCTCACATAGCTGCATGTCACATCAGCCTCCACACCAAGCAACACTGGGGCCTGATAACACAATGCATGGGTGAAGTCGCTCCTCTAATCTAAAACTGGCCATCAATCTGTTTACAAGATGTGCAGTTCTGTCATCTGGTGGAGTAGATACCACATGAGCCTCCTGAGTTCATTTGTGGTACACTGTCCTGCTTCAACCAGCAGAGATTCTCTTAACAGATAATTCATTTACATATATCCTAGAGGACATTGTAGCTGTTTAACTAAAAGAAGCTGTTGATAATGAGCAGGCCAAACTGAATGAAATCCAAACCAGCACCACTTTCCAACTCTCGTCTTTGCGGCATACCGTTACGCATGACAGCAAATTAAACATTCAACCAACTTTCCATGCTAACCAACCAACTTTCCATTATAAACAAGCAGGTATCTGTGCCAAGGCTTATATAAAAAAAAAAGGTATTTTCGTCTTGTTTCTGTGTGAGAGCCACCTGCAATGCTGATGTGAATTTATGGTCACGGCCTGGTAACCCTCCAAGCCTCAAATTACAAAATTGGACTCAATTTGAGACAGGTTTGGAAGCTAAGTGCAGCCCAATTATCACACTTCATTGACTTTTTCTTTCAGTTATGTGGCTTGATATTTCAACATGAACCCAAACCAGAGTTAATTCAATGACCCTGTCAGTGCCAAGACACTGTCTCAGGCACACGTGTTCCCAGACAGTACCTTACTGTTTGTTAAATACCTTTATCTCAGATAACAATTCATATATTGCAGTATAAGGCTTGCACTGTAGTTTCCTGTATCCACACAGTACATTGTCCTCCTGTTTGTACATATGGACCAGACCACACACGGAGCCAGAAGAGAAGCCGTCCCAGAGGTCATGACGAGGAAGTGAAACAATTCAGCAAGAATAATTGGGGACAATTAGCATTTGCACAACTTCCTAACTCTGCTGATTTGTTGTTGGGGATCTTACGCTGACAGGCACTGCTCATTTGCAGTAAACCTGCCTGGAGTTTCACTTGTTGCTTAAAGTGCTGATAGTAGCCTTGGCCTCGAAGTATCCCCAAGCCAATGAATCACAAGCCTGGCAAACCCTTCTGTCCTGGGGCTCTGAAAGTATGAATCGATGATTCATGTTGCTCAGATTTTATCATGTCTAAAAACTGTTAAATACGTCTTTATCTGAGATGACAGTGTAGCTGACAGGCCATCGAATATGTCCCAGTAAAATATAGATGAGCTCAGATTTCCGGGAAACCCGTAAAACACAATCTGCCGCAGTATAAACTGTAAGACTAGAACGTGGGCTGTTGTGTCAGTACAATCATCAGCTGTCAGAAGGTACATTTCAGGCACATGTGGAAAATTAAAAGACTTGCCGTGAAACAAAACAAGTCTGGGAAACGGTGTCTGAGGCAGATATATTGTGATGGAGTGATGGATCTGATATCTATTAGTTTCAGATGTGGGACTGAGCTGTTTACACTCCAGTGGCGCGATCCAAAGAGTGGGTGGTCTCCAAAGAACACTCCGCAGCGCCTTGTCTCATCACAACATCCTTTCAGATCTAAATGTTGGCTGTTAACTTACTGGAAGTAGTAAGGCAACTTGGCGGAAATGATACCATGTGGACATCGTTGAGGAGCACGCTCGACATGTCAGAGGAGGATGATTACGCATCCCTTGAAATGTCAGTGTGGGCGTCACATTATAACCCCATGTGTTTGTAGGGGTATAAACAACCCAGCCAGAGGTCGTGATGTAATGTGTGTGACTGATGCCGTGCTCATAACAGGTGAGCTCCAGCAGGAGAGGAGCGCCCGCAGTCGCAGCCACGCACTCACAAAGCTGTGCCTCAGTGGCAGCGAGGCCGACCCTGGCTGGCCACACATGGACCATAACATGTGGGAAAAAAGGATGAAATATGGGGTAAAGTGGGCAGAGGATTCCTGAGGTCTCATGTTGAGTGTAATTAGAATAGCTGTGAAATGGCTCTTAGGTTTACTCTGCGGTTATGTCGTTACCACCACTGGTGTCACACTGGCGCATCATCAGAGGGCTGTAATGATATACAGGTTGTTCCTGGAGAAGGTATCACGCAGTCATAATGACATCAGCAACTGGGATTCTTTTTTTTTTTTTTTCCACCTTGTATCCATCAGGATGGTTTGTCCAGACACATGTATCAAAAGTGCTGTCTCAACCTTATTTTTCTGTTGTGTATTTTACTGGGAGACCGCAGCCATTTCAACATATGCACCGCAGAGTGAGGTGAACGCTTCATTTCATTGGGTGTTCACTGGAAATTCCTGTGGGGCTGCCACTTTTTAAACTATGGCGAGAAACACTGGTTTGCTGAGTTTATTGTGTGGGTCACTGAAGAATTTATAGATGACTCACGCTCACTCATAAATGTATGGGAATAACTGGCTTTAATGTTATATTCTCCACGTAATGAGGGTTAGGTCTGGCAGTCTAGGTTTGGATGGAATATGTAGAATATGTTTCTGTGTATTAATCAAAGAAATAAACGATTAAACTGTACACCCGATGACCAAATCTGCACAGTAGTCCTTGTGTGGTCGAATACATTTCATCATACACAATACTGAGAACATTTAAAGGGTCAGTTCACCCTAAAATCAAAAATACATATTCTTCCTCTTACGTGTAGTGCTTTATAGCCATCTAGATGTTTTTGGTGTGAGTTGCTGAGTTTTGGAGATATCGGCCTCAAGATGCCTCCCTTCTCTCGTATATAATAAAACTAGATGGCTCTTAGCTTGTGGTGCTCAAAGCAACACAAAAATATGTTTGAATAACTAAACAGCAACGTCTCTTTTCCAGAAATCATGACATGGTTACTCAAGATAATCCTCTGAACTTTCAAGGACGAGATGCTAGCTAACTAAGCTAACTAAAGTTGGGCTCACACTACAGGACCTCACGGATGTTCTTGTCTCTAATCTCAAACCTGCTCACACTACAAGACTTGAAAATAGTGGCGCATCACACACGGCAGGATATTTATTAGGATTATCGGGCCAGAGGGAACTAAGCAGCAGCTCACGTGATCTCAAATGGAAACAACTTGCTGCAGTGACGGGGTCGGGGAGACGCGGCCATCATGGGCCGTCTATTCATCAATAAGATCAGGAGTTTTATCATCTGTCAACAGCACTATGCTTGCTAAGGTTAGACTCAAAGGCTAGGGTTGTTTACCGTTGCTTGCCATCACCACCCGCGGCTCTGGGATATCTCCCTCATGGGATCTTGTGAAAGTACTTACGTAATGACCATTGCGGCCGTCCAGATTGTGAATCCTAGGTACTGAACACATTTTATATTCATCAGGATAGCCCTGATGAGTCTGGAGAAGTTCATCAGGTTTATGATTGGATCTGTACACCCCTCACAATACCAGATAATCTTCGGGGCCGACCAAGATCTTCACCTGTGGATTATCTTCACTAATCATGATTTCTGAAAAAGGGACAGACAGTGCAGTATCTTTTTTTTATTTGAGCACCACAAGCTGAGTGCCATCTAGTTCCATGATATCTGAGAGAAGGAACTCAAATCTGGATGGATGGATGGATGGACGTGTGACAGCTAAGAGGAAAACTAAGTATTTTTGATTTTGGGGTGAGCTGTCCCTTAAAGATACATTTCTGAAAAAGACAATTTTTTGTGCATTGTATGTGTGGGCACAGCAACAGCCTCATGTGGCATTGTTATTTGCCCCGTTCAAACTAACAAAACATCTAATTCCATTCCCAGTGTAATAAAAGGGTACTTGGACAGGAATATAAACATCTCCCTAAAGTCGAACCAGATGCTGCTGCATGGTGGAGCGCAGGATTCAGAGGAAAGGGAGAAAGACAGAAAAACAAGGGAGGTACTTCGCACAGGAAAGTGAGTCAGTACCCGGGCCTCGGCACTTCGAAACATTCATTCCTCGGTTCCCTCACCCTCCGTCCCCCTGACCCCTCCCACCTAATCCAGAGCAGGGGGATATCCCTGAGGAGAAAAGCCACCCAGCTTGGATTTGATTCTCCGTCGCCTCTCACGAGGCCTCAAGATGCCTGTCCGAGAGGCGACTCAGCCACTGCACGCACAGGAGTGCAGGTCTGCACGCACCACCCTTAACCCCAGTGTGAGAGGAAAACTGTCCAGCTCCCCCTTAGGGTGCAAGTATGATCTCATTTGATTGAGAGCTGGCTATGATTAAGACTGTGACACAGTTTAGAAGAATCCAAATATTATAAAATATGTCAGACAGAGTTTCACGATTGTAGAGTACTATGTGTGTTGAAATTGAATAGACTGAAGACAAAATGAGGTTAGTTGTGATGTAGTAGGGAAAAAAAAGGTTGGAACACGTATGATTCTTTTTGAAAGTAGTAAAAGAAAGAAGACACCGTGTGGCAAATAATAAACTTTATGTTGTTTTTGAAATGGCAGTACAAAAATACAAAAATATGTCGATGCATTCATCATTCAAAGTTCACAGTAGGTACACAGGTAGGTACACATGAGACTGCTATTTACAGAAGAGTCGTTGAAAAGTTTCGTAATACACTAAAAAAAAGATGATTGAAAGTAATTCATAAATCTGCTTTGAGCTTTAAGATTAAACGGATCACTTGACCACTTGAAATTGGCCATTTGTGATGATATCTGCCAGGTTTGCCCTATCATCTCTGATGGCAGCGTAATCAAGCAAAGCCTAAATTTGGGTCCGTTCTGAGACAAATTAAATTTTCCGTTCAATGACGATGCTATTAACATTTGTCTGTTGAGAAGTTCTTTAAAAAAATACCCAATCAAATCAAAGCAGCAAAAGAGCAACGGAAAAAGGACAAGCATGACCTACAAAAATGCACCGAGAAAACAAAGCCAAGCACTCAACAGAGGAGGTATTGTTAAGGTTTTGGGGTTGTACCAACAGTCTTCTGAGACTCCAAACTGTTAATTTTTAGTGATCACCGGGTGGCCGTTGGTTTGGATCAGGATCCAGAGTAAACATGTGTGGGGGCAGACAGACTATACAGGTTTGTTTAGGCTGGAGCTCTTCCTCACCTCCAGATATAAGCTAAAGCACGTACGGTACAACTGTAGTTATCCTGTTGTTGTTGTCTGCGGTGAGCTGAAACCACACTGGTAGGCTGTGAAGTGGTACGACTCTTCTAAACAAATTAGTGTGGCCTTCCATCAGCTCGTGAGGGGAAACTGTTTGTTTGCGGGGAATGGAGACTGTTAAAAAGGTTGTAAAACACCAATGCCAGTGACCGCTATTGTATATACACAACAAACAAAACACAATAAATATATAATTTTTTTTTGCATCAGCTTTCCCAAGGATATATGGATTTGTTGCTAGGATAAAAACATAAATAGAGTTTGATACCTTCTCCAATAAATAGCAGTGGTATTCTATTTACAATATGCACACATCCTCCAAAGAGTCAGAGATATTTCTACCTCGAGACACATGATCACCTGCCTCTGTTTTAGATTAACACAAAGGTTTTTGTAGCGCATTTTGAGGCAGTTACACTACTGAATGTCTTCCAACAGAGGTCTTCCATATAAAATGTATCGTCATTCTGAGTTTGGGGGGTGAAAAAAAAAAAAAAAGAGGTCATCATGGGAAGCTAGTGGTGTGACACTTGGAAACTCTTCTTGAAACACGGCTGTGTCGGGACTCGTCCGTCTAGACTGCGTTTTCCTCGCTGCCATCTGAGGCGTTAGCTTTCCGAGGGGGACCTGCACAAAAACAAAGAGTCGAGCCAGCTGTAAGATCCTCGCTGTTACAAAGACAAGTAAGTCAGGTAAAAACAGAACGTTGTGTTTCTGGCCTTACTGTTGCAATGGCCGTAGTGGCGGACTCCTATGGAGCGGCCGAGGAAGCAGGTGGCCCGGCGCAGGTGGCAGGCGCTGGGGTACGTGATGTTGTCGTTGCCACAGATTGCCTGCTCAGACAGCATGGCTATTTGGCAGGGAGTTGTGCGGCACATGACGCAGTGAGCGCTGTTGGTCTGGTCAGTCACACAGGTGTGGGTGCCTGGACACACCACATTGGAGCACGACTCTGTGCAGGGAAGAAGAAAGATGTAATATTGCCCAAAATAAAGTGTGATATTTTGCTTTTGTGCGTAAGAAAGATTAATCTTGCTTACTTTTGCAGTCTCCTTGGTACATGACCTCCAGGTCCGGGTGTCCCATGCAGCGGGCCATCAGCAGAGTGCACTCATCCCTGTACGACTTTCCGTCGCTGCCGCACACGGCGTGCTTCCGGGAAATGTGAGAGCAGTCTGGAGAGCACACACACTGGGGCCTTCCCATCTTCATTTTGCAAACCTTCCCAGGACTGCATTTGACTCCCTCGCAAGTCTCTACAAAAGCACAGCCAGTGGTTTCACATGTGTGTGAGTGTCAGTGTAATGTTACTGTATTAACAAGTCTGCAGACATCAGGTGACCCACAGGCATTTTCATACAAAACAAGCTCGAGATCTGGGGTTTTCCCAGACCATAACACAATTTTCACCTTGCACAATATTTACAATAATCACATCTCTTTATTGACCATTACACACAGGGGTGTCTCGCCTGATGGAATGTGAGTCTGGCGTGTTTTCATAACAGATCTATGTGTACGGCTGCACACAGACTGGGCTAAGCTCCTGCAGAGGGACGGAGGGGCTCCGAGGTAGATGGAGTTCAAATAGCTGTCAGAGACGTTTACAGGCTGAGAAATGAGGAAGCCCCGGGCTCCTCTGACACCCCATAATGTCAAAGCGCAGGAGGAACTGTAATCCTACACAGCGCAGAGTCAACATTACAGAATGCACACAGGTCTCTTCCCAGGACCTTTTCTGAGTCTTTAGAGATGATGCCTGATCAGCTCTGAGTCCTCAAGATCCTGTAAACAATGAGAAACTTATTTCTTATTTCCTGTCCCTGCCAGTACTTCAATATCCTGTTTTATTCCAGAGCATTTTTTTATTTCTTCTTTTGGTTGATTTCCATCTTTCACTCTGTGTCTTGCTGTGTGTACATTTTCCCTCTATCACCTCTGTGCCTCCCAATAAGGGAATGTCTATAAACAACAAACGCCTCATGATGGCGTAGGTGTTTCAAACCACCTTTAAACTTCGACGATGTTCTTGCTTCCCTCCCACAAAATTCCAAATGATTAAGATAGTATTGCACATTATGAGTCCCAGACATCTGGGCATGTGGCAGGCATTTATTCCATCCTGCAGGAATGCATTTTCTTATTATGTTCATGGAAGCAAACAGGGCTCCTTTTTAACAAGCTTTACAGAAAAAGTGAAGACATAACAAGGAGAGAGGGTCTATTCTTCAACTTCATTCATTTTCATGTGAAGCAGCTGTTTACCTTTATGTGGGAGGCAGTTTTTTATCAAGCTGTAGGCTACCTTTAACCGTGGTCTCTCTGCTTCTCCCAAGTTTATCTAAATACAATCCACATCTCTGTTTCTCAACGAGGCCAGAAAAAACCTGGCGCCGCGGCTGAAAAAATGCCAGTAGCCAGCTTTTTACTGGAACTTATCAACCTGGAGAATTTCTCACTTTTCTGGCCCGTGATCACATAGTCTAAGTGCCGCTTACGAAAACAGAATTTATCTGCAAGTGAACCTGAATGAACCTCGCAGCGATTCCAGCAGGGGAAGCTTCTCAGGACAGCTGGGTGGAGTTATGTGGAACGCCTTCTCTTCCATCCACGTCTGCATTTTGTTAGAAAGCTGCGCCGGGAACTCATTGTGCAAATATCTTGATTCGCAAATGACGTGGTTTCAATTAACTTTCACTAACTCTCCAGCTGAGAGTTATATTGTCTGACGGAACAGCCAATTTTGTCCCTGTGATACTTAAAATCCAACTAAACTCTTCTGCAAATGATCTCTAAGCAGTGTTTAAAACTCCCAGTACTTACCAATGACGGTAGCAGTTCAGTCAACATATATTTACACTGTTTATTCACAATATGACTGTCAGGCCTGTGAGTAATATCATGCCCCGCTGTGATAAACAAAACAAATACATGAGTAACTGATTCCATCGTCTCGGCAGAGTCAACCACTTTGTTTTTAATGGTCTGTTTGTTTACCTTTGCATGGTTTACAGGAGACGATTCCCAGGAAGCCCAGCAGGCTGACTTCATTCATGGGCAGGCTGGTGTTGGACCACGCTGTGTCCAGGCGGCCCCCGGTGCAGCACTCCTCTCTGGTCACCCCTCTCATCAGCACCATGTCGCACCTTTGGTCCTGACTCTGCTGCAGCCAGCACATCCCAGCTGGAGACAATGACAAATTACAATATATATAAATATTATACTAGTAACACAAGCTGCTCTCAAACACATATAAACTAAAAGGTAAAAAAAAGGACTTCTTCTAGTCAAGATCCGATTATAAATGGCTTATTATGAGACTATACAGCGGTGGGTTTTCCATTACAAAATGCTATTAAATAGCATTTGTCTGCTGGGATGTTTTCACCTGTATTTATTGCATTTATAGTTATATATTCTTAATTAAGTATATACAACCTTTTGAAAACACATATTTGTTTAAAACAGAGGGTTCCAATATATTTCCAAAAGACTGAGGTAAAGATAGACAAATATGAAATCTGTAAAAAATAAAAGTACCTCATCATTAATTCATTGAGTTATTTTTACATCGTGGTCCTACTTTTTCAAAAATACCGAAACAGAAACAAAAAGCTCTCCACTCACCGCTGGCAGGATTCCTCCCCATCTGAAACAAAGTGAGAATCACTCCAAAAACATAGAAGAAGAGGCTCATTGTTGTTCTCTAGTTGGTACAAAAATTGTTTTCTGAAAAGCTTGTCTGAGCGAATATCAGCAAGAAGCAGTGATGTTCCAAGCCGAACGGATCACTCTGACTCCACTCTGGAAGTAGCTCTCCCTTACGTGAATGAATGTGTTGTGGATAAGTGATGTCGTTCCCCCTCTGTATAAATATTTAGCCCAGATGGAATTATGCTGCTGGGATGGGCGATCCTCTCAGCCAGTAATAAGCCAGGGCAGGACACAGTTTGACTCTGACTCAATTTCCAGAGTCGGGAAATGATCCATGCCCTCCAGCGCCAGACGCTGGGCACTTATATGACCTCACAAAACATTTTCACACCATATTAGACTAATTAAAGGCTAATTGAGTCCTGGAAAAGATTTAGAGTGGGCTTTAGATTAGGCTTTTCATTATTAAACTTTAAATTAAGTTTTTTTTTTAAATGCAGCCTATTGCACAGACTAATTAAATTAGCTGTTTGGGTATTTGGGAAAATACTTTATTGCATAATATGTGAATGATGTGACCTTATGGGAAGAAGTTTAAGCCAATATTTTTTTTTTCATTTGTCTGGTGGGTCCTGAACATTATGTTCTGTATTGTCTCATCTCTCTCTGTAATGTGGTATAGCTCAGACATATTCGTTCTCCTCACAAAGCGTATGACTGTTTGATTATGCTGGTTATCTGTCCATAAGCCGCACCATGTGGTTTTGGAGGAGAAAAGTGGCCTATAGAAAATGACTGAGCCGGCCAATCTTATCTCATTATTGTGTTCAAAGCGTTATCTTTTGATCCTGAAACCGTGCTTCTCTGTAGTGTAAATGCAGAGCAAAGAAGGGGGGCCGCTGCAGCAAAGCGGTTACAGTAACGTCTGAGGTTGTTCTAAGTCCGTTTTGTGTGAGATAAGATAAATCAAACTGCTAAAAATATGCACAGCCCTTGAAGTAATGAAGTAATTCGCCTCTCCAACCCTCTGTCATAACTCATTTTGTTGATTGTCTGTCAACCAATGCTGCTATTTCACTCTACAGCTGCGGTTACAATAACACTCAGGGACGAGGGGAAGAGTGGGAGTGAAGGTGGTCTGCCCTTGAGCAGTGTATCAAGTTCAATAAACACGACTATGTCGGAGCTTATCAAGCACATTCATGTCTGCAGCCCCCTTTGACCAAACACAGACAGCCACAGCCAAGCGAGACTGAAAACACTGAAAAAACTGTGGACAGATATACAGTATGTGTCTCGCAGATGGACTGGCATGTTTTGCTGAAAATAAAAGATCAGCAGAGTTGACAAGAGGCTGATGTGCACCATCATCATATCTGATCAGAACATCTGCACTGCTCCTCTCGCTGCACTCGTTCACCTCCGACACTGCGAGGTACGCCTGTGTCTCTAACGTCTCTAAAGTAATGCGAGTCTGCCCATCTGTCTGTTGCTGTTTTTTTTGGTTCCCTTTTGATCGTTGGGGGGGGAAATGAAGGTAGCATATGCTGTCGTATCTGAGTCTTTGTGAATGATGTTCTCTTCTTCGGCGGAGATCCCCAGGGCACCGAAGGAATGCTGCCTGACCTGGGAGGGAAGGAAGGAGAGTGGTGAGCGATGGCTGTGGGTGGCCTGCCTTCTCCCACTGGTCTCTGCAGATCCACTCAGCTCCTCATATGGTTTGGATCACCACCGCCGAGCCGTACAAATGGATACAGCATGGTGGGGACTTGAGAGCACCCACTAATGTATGATCTTTATTAGGGGCGCAGCTTACTGTGTCTCATTTTTGAGAAATATTGGTCTCTTTCAAGTGGCCGAGGCTCTGTGGGGTAGTATGAAATCCAAGGAGCCCATGGTGGACTGTGTCTAATGCGAAATGGAGCGGGTGCGTCTCGTCTCTGGGCAGGTGTGGAGCTCCAGACTGTTCTACTGAACAGTCGCCCATTAATAAAGCTGAAAAAGCAAAAAAAACACCACTGCCATCTCCTGGAGGAAATTGGCAGTTGGGTTTGTTTGTCCTCACCATAACCACTTAATTCAGTTAATGTAGTTTGTTTTATGTTTCCTACTGTGTATCACATTCTAGTATGAGAAACACCGCAGATTTCTAACAATAAAATACAAATAAAAAATAAATAAATACAAATATGCATATAATTTACTACATTGTAAAAGGCAGCATGAAACTAAATGGACATATTTCATCAACAGGTTATCAAAAAAAGTTAAGTGATTAGGTAGCTTAGCTTATTAGCTAGTTAAGTAACATTAGCTAGTTGAGCTAGATAACTACTAGGCTAGTGACGAGCTAGCCAGTTACTCCAGTAAAGAAAGGCCAAAAATGTAACTGCCTTTGTTACCCACAATTTTAACCTACCTCCGTTCAACGTGTGGCTATGTGTTCAGCCAGAGCAACTATGCCATTAGCTAAAATCAGCTAGCTGGGTTAGCAGGTAAGTTAGCCGAAAGCTAAAAACCCGCGCTAAACCTCTAAGGTGAGTTGAGGTTTGTTAATTAATTGGCTTCTAGCTGTAATGTTCTAACCCTACAAGGAAGTTTTAACTGATGATGAAACTGTCTCAATTTAATACCAGCACCTCCTGTTTCAAATGTTTAGCTACACATGGCTTATGAAAGATACAATCTTATTTTTTTGAACATGTCAGATGTTATAAATACAGTCAACCTCCTTGTAGGCCTGTGGAGACGGTCACCAGACTCCCTTACAAAATCGCTCAATTTTGTGAGTTGCTGAGTTAAATGAAACTATACAAACTTTGTAAAACGCTGTCTATGACAAATTCTTAATCATTTGGACCTTCTTGTAAATTCGGCAAATGCTACACATTATATTTTACCTCGTTTCGTCTAGGTGACGTAATTTTGCATGCGGAGCGGGGATGAATCTGAGACACATGTCAGTGCCAGGTGCCTCGCAGCCTTGGGGAGACGCTGCCCTTTCTTTATGCGAGGTTATATCACCTGAGTATATCACAAGCTGTCACTCCTACTCACACACACCTAACCGTATGTTGCATAATACCAACGATGATGCTGCATTATTATGCATTTTGCTGGGAGTCCATGCTGCTGTGTGGCTGCAGTTGCAATCAATTATGCTGACCAGACGGGGGCGCCCCTCGCCTGTCTCTCAATCTGACATCCACTCTCCAGTCAGTGTCTGCTCACCTCTGCAGCCTCATGTCCTCACTTTATATACAATGTCATTAAGGCATTTGTTTATATAAGACATGAGAGCTGTGCTGTATTTAATTTCTACTTGTTGTGTCTTAGGTCCATCGGTCATCTTCAAGATACATGAGTGATGCCTTGTTGCAGTGCCATCCCTGAGGAGTGACAGCTGACATTTCAGTGAGTAGTCGCAGCACTTGACCATCACACTGTGAGGATGAGTCAAGTTTTCTTCCTTGGGTTGAGTCACACCAACAACTTAGTTCACTTCGTGGTGACTAATTGGTGATAACCTTCTCCTGTCGTCAGCGTGCATCTTTGTTTTTCTTGTTTTTTCTCGATTTCCTGTGTGACACCGAGGCATTCCCCGCTCAGTGACGTCACTCTGTAGCTTTTATCTGAACTACCCTCTTCGTTTCAAAGGGTGAAAGAACCAGCACTCTAGTCCAATATAGAGGATATGAAGTCTGTGTCTTTGTGCTGGAGCTAGACAGAAAACACTTGTTTATTTCCATTAGAGACATCAAAGCGGTCGAGAGGACAGAAATACTCCCCACCCCATTACAGTCCACCCACTCCCCTATCTTGGGTCATGCTGTTGGTGCGTACGTCACGCGGCTAAACAGGGCCCGGCAGTGGTAATTGCTCTGTCTGCCCCAGACTGGCTGAAAGCAGGTGCATCATCTCTCCACTCAATTTACTCCTAATGTGTGTTACTGATTGAACCGGCAATGAGGGCAGGAAAAGTGACAAGGCCGGATAGAATCACCCCCTCTGTCCCTCTGCACACAACTTTCCTCCTCCTCCTCCTCCTCCTCCTCCTCACCCTCTTCTTCCCTGCTTCCTTCCTGTGTTTAGAGTCGCCCATGTGAAGTCCCTCCAGCGGTTCATTAATGGGGAAGGTTAATGTCAGCACACGCGCTGCTCATACAAACAGCCCTCCACCCCCCCTCTCTCTGGCCCCACGTCACCTTTTCCACTCTCCGTCCCCCTCTCATCAGGGCGCCGGCGCGGTCGTGACTAAGGGTCTCCCTTGGTGGCAGAGTGGATGTCGTTTAGCTCCGTCCGTGCGCTGCTCCGGATCTCTGCTCTCCCTCGGTGGGCTGGAGTAACCCCCCCGGTGTTCGTCTTCTCGATACACGCCTCGTGCTCCTGCATCCACGACGGCTTGTAAAAAGATCTCAAGTGTTTTCTTATTCAACTTGCATAACAGACTTTCATGTCCCTGGCAAATCTTAGATCTTAAATGTTGCAATTTCCAAGTCAGCCTCTTGTAATTGTGTAGAAATGCAGATGTCACTATTTGGTTAGTGTATTAATATCCATATATCTAACATTTTTGGACAACAAATACAATCATGTCATTTTATTTGATGAAAGTATCCAATTTGCAGTTTTATGGCCAACGACTGGAACTGAGATTGCCTCAGTCAATGGCTCTAGTATGCTCATTGCAATACGCTAACTGGTAATTTTCCTTAACTGTGTTATGTGGTGATGGACGATTGAGCGCAGAGGATACGGGAAAAAGTGAGAAAAACATTTCCTGCGTATCAGTAATTGCCACTGCGTTTCCATTGTGCCAGCAAACAACACAAGCGCTCAGTTCAAAGTGCCAGGTCTCTGTTTGTTTGAAGTTATTTCTGAAAAGTTGCTGAATTGATTTTAGTACTTGCACAGCGAGGGCAAAGTTGTTTGTTGCTTTGGATTTTTTTTTTTTTTGAAGATATTTGCAGCTTACTCCTTCATGTTACTCTGCTCTCTTAAATTCAATTTGTCAGTCCGCCCGGTGCAATAGACGTCATCCTGTCTAAATTAATGATTCCAGGTAAAATGCAATTAGATGTATAATAATTCCCAAATTGAAATGTCAATAAACAACTAAACCTTTGCTCTGTTTGTTAATCTGGTTTGTCAGCAGGGTGATAAAAAAATAACCCCCCGCTCCTGAATGGATTTCCACGAAACTTGGATGGAGGATGGGTCTCAGCCCAGAATAGACCACATTCACTTTTGGTGCGGATCCAGGCGAAGTGACAGACCTTTCCTCACTTACTTTAACATTGTGTGATAAGGTGTTTTTTTCGACGTATACGTTCATTTCCCAGGGAATAATACATGGATTTTGATAGCAAAAATGAGCCGTATGTAGGTGGCTGGTATCTGTGAGTGACTGTTGGGCCTTGGCAGAGGTATGCGCTCTACTGTGTGCCATTCTTGATACACATTTTGTTGAGTTGTGTACGTACATTTTCCCAAACGTCTCCAAATATGTTGAAACCAAGAGCGATCCACGAAGGTCCTGGGTTCAAATCCCGCTGGGGCAGGACCTTTCTGTGTGGAGTCTGCATGATCTCCCCGTTCTTGCGTGGGTTTCCGTTAAACTTCGATGCATTAACTCATCTGTGAACATTTTTGCCACGTCGTGTCAGATCTTAATCAAATCTTAATTCACCTTCAATTAATCAATTAGAAGACTCAAAAGGAACATGAAGCATTTTCATTTCGGCTCAATCTTTGTCAAGTTAGTTCTGAACTAACACCAGCAGGCTCCAGCTGCGCTGTGATGACAGCTCCGCCGACACGCTGACGAACATAGCCCTGCCTGATTACAACTGATTTGCACTTTACACTGAAACTTATGCTGCCATGAGAACTCACTTGTACAAACAGCGTTTGTCAGCTCCTCATTTAAAGCTGCCACACTCCGCACAGCTAATTGGTATTCAGCTTGGTATGACTCACTTACTGTAGGCAGGCAGCCTTTACTTACTGTAGCTGCTCCCTGAAATGCCGAGGCGGCGTTGGCAGACGCTGTGAAATGACGTAACGCGGCGAAGGGAAAACGTCTCAAAAGTCATGATGATATTTGACGGAACTAAGAGAAGTGTGTTGGAAAAGAAGAACGGCGACGACAGGCAGACTCTCTGAAAGACGTTTCAACTTGCTCAACAACCACGCAAACTTTTTATGTGAATCACCACTACGACAGTCTGAAGACTTTTTGAGCTTCATCAGAGGAGTTAATGTGATTTATTTCCCACTGTTTGCAAAAGTAAGAGTATGAAAGAAGTTTTTAATGAAATGTAGAGATTCTGCCCTCATATGAAGTTCCTCACATTTATTTTTAAAGGAGACCTATCATGCTTTTTCAGTTTTTCCTTTCCTTCAGGGTTTTGTACAGATTCTCGTCCATGTAAAAGGTGATGAAAGTTTAAAAAAGTCCACACCAACGGGAGCTCATCTCTCCCACAGAAAACACTGCTCCTGAATGGAGCAGCCTGGTCAGTAGTGCCGCCTTTAATTCTGTGATCCACCACAGCTTTCGATGATTTATGCCTATATTCGCAGTAGACTCGAAGCTGAAAACACAACAGAACCAACTGGCAGACGCGGTGAGCGGTGCTGGCTCAGACGTGTGCGAGCTGACCAATCAGAGCAGACTGCGTATTCTGGAGGGGGGCCTTAAAGAGACAGGAGCTTAAACTCAGACAGAGGGACAGAGACAGAGCATTAAAGCATGAAAACCTATTCTAATAGTGACCCAAAATAAAATTATGCACCTGAGAATTAGCACAATATTTCTCCTTTCACAGTTAAATCATGTAGTACGTCAAATTGAGCGAAAATAAGAATGTGCCATGCTGCTTGTTACAGATACATCACAACCAGTTTGGACGCCCTTTGAAATGATCATTCACAAGCAGCTTGTTGTGAAAGGAGAGTCTGACCGTCTTAAATTCTTTTTAAATCAAAATCTTTCGATCAATCATCTCTGGAGCTGGTCAGACACAATGCAACATAAATAACCTCTGTGTGGGATGTAAGTGAGAGTGAGAGAAATCCATTTTCAGTACGTATCATGGGTGTATTTTTTTCATTCCAGCTGTGAATGTAGTCTAGCGACGTCAGCTGTAGGTGCAATCCGGATATGAGTCACAGGTGTGAAACAGGTGTCTGCCAGCCTGTCTCCTGTGACGACGTCATTCGCACTTCTGTTGCGTGATGTTACCACCAGAGGGTTACACGCCACCACGGCAGGAGTGATAGAAAACATAATCGCTGGATCGTTTTACGAAAACAAATACAAGAGACGAACGTCGTCCTTTTACAAATGCATCTGTTGAACGCGGCTGAAGACCACCGGGCCCGATCGAAAGTGTAGTGTCATCACTGTTGTTTGACCAAATCCCAAGAAGGGCACAAAACGTGTTTGTTGCTTGTCCTTAAATAACACGAACACAGTGTCCCTTTTCCATTGTTTTCCGGATGCTTGAATGTGACCCTGCTGATACACATCACACGGCGTAAGCAAGTAATCATCCTCCTGTTTTGCCTCTGAAGCCGCAATTTAACTCAGACTCATTCAGGCCTGAGAGGAAGTGCTCCAGAAAAATGAAGTGCAGATTACATTTTAGATGAAACGCAGCAACATCAGTGGTAGTTTTCTGTCTGAAAACAAGCTCTCGTCCTGCCATTTGCATTCAGCCTCCTGTTTTTTTCGGGGTAGCCTGCATTGTGTTGAAGTGCAGCGTGTTTGTTTCCAGCCTTTCATCATCATCATCATCTTGTGTGCTGTTTGCCTCGCCTGTTATGTTGTGATGGATTCATTGGCAGCGCGGAGTGAACGGCTGTCAGACCTGTCCTCGTCAAAAAAAAAAGAAAAAAAGAACCTCACGCTGAGAGACCGTGCAGCATCCCATGGCTCAGGCATAAGAAACATGACACTCGTCTGTTATGTGATCTACCTTAATTGGGATTTTGCACGCTCGTAAAAAAACGCTGATAAAAGAGCCGGTCACTAATTAACGGGGTTTCAGTGTAGCTCACGCGTGCACCGTTTCATTAAAAGTTTTGTCACCTGTTCAAATAAACAACAGGTGACTCAGAGCTCCGGCGTCCATGCACTTGAAGTCCCAGCCTGTCTCTCTCTCTCTCTTTCTCTCTCTCTCTCCCTCTCTCTCTGCGAGCTAGCCCTTTAAAGGACTCTTGACTGCACAAGAGCTGATGCTCATGCTGGCAGCAGTTACCATGGCAACAAATGACTTGAAGTGTATTTGTTGCCGCGGTAATGTTGAAAGCTGTCAGAAACAGATAAATATAACAAAACAGGGGAGGGAAAGTTCTGATACCGTTGTCTCGGAATCGAGCGCCCATGTGACAGCTCCGCGGACCATGTGACTTTGATTCACTGCGTCCCGGGGGGGGCGGGGCGGGGGGATGAATCAGTCAGAGATGAAAACAAGTGTCAAGTACGAGCAGACTGACATGACTATTGGTTACTGTTACCGCCGACATGATATTACATTTCAGCTTTTGATATTTACTGCTGTTTTTTTTTTTTCTTCTTTTTTTCTTTTGGTGGCACAATAAATGTCTGACAAGCTGATTAATGGGCTTCCTTTGCCAAACCTGTCTCTGGTCATTAACAGCAATGTATTATTCCAGAGAGTTAAAATCAATCCCCCTGCCATATATGGCAACTGCTTCCTTACAGTGCCAGGCTGCTGGATAAATATTTAAACATGCGAAAAGGGCAGATGGGTCTTTAGAATTAATTACCCCCGCTCAGTGTAAATATGAACATTTGGGGCGACTTACGATCAGTCGAGGCGCCATGCTGGAGTCTCTGCAGTATTAATGCGCCTCACCTCTCAAAGTGAGAACGCGTTCAGCGGGGCTGCGCACTGCAAGCCTCGCCACGTCGCAGCCGCTATGAAGGAAGAATGAATTCCTTTTAATTGACGCTCGACAACATTCTTGGCATCAGGCCTGCACAGGAATGGAGAGGCGAGGTCGCGCCCCCTTTCCAGTGAGCCTCATGAGATCATTTTTGAGAATGTTTTTTTTTTTTTTCTCATCCCGTTTCAATTGTGCCACGAATCACACGTGTGATGTTTGTCAATTTAAAAAAGATAATTTTGCAAGTCGAGAAAGTCACAGTTTGTTGTGAAGGTAGTAAAGTCCCGTTTAGCTCGTAGAAAGCCGAAGACACGCCCTTTTCAGTTTGCCCCGTGGGACCTTAATTCCCGAATTCCCCTTAATTTTTTTATGGTAGTGCATGGAGAGACTATTCATTTTTTGATCCCGCTCGAATCATGCCGTGAATCACACATATGATGTTTATATGTGAAACATGGCACATTTCAACTGCTAACATCCCCTAGTAGATTTGAGAATACAGGGACAGAGGAGCTGGTTAGTTCACCATGTTGGTCCAGTCTGCCTGATTCACTGAGACTCCTTTCTCTGAATCTACAGTCTGGCCATGACCCTGAAATATCAGAAGCCTAACTGAGCGCCGTATTGATTAATCCATGGTGCTGTCCGTGGTGCTGAATTAGCAGACAGATTTGTAATTGTACCTTTTGTCTCTCAGTCAGACCCGTCTCTCAGTTTAGTCTCAGATCTATAATATTCTCTAAACTATATACTATAAACACTTTTTACTATAGCCTGACTGTATCTTCTATAGAGCAGAATCACTGTCATGAGCAAAGCGCCAAGTAGCTGCTGAGGAGCGAGAGGATCGTAGAGACACACCGCTGCCTCTAGCAGTCCTGTCATATTCCTGTCCAACCTTATTCTCAGCCCCCGTGGAACCTTCCGAACCGAATGCCGCAGCTGCTCGACATCAGCATCTCAGCATCACTGTGAGCATGTTAGCATGCCGCTGTTAGCATTTAGTTCAAAGCCTCCCCTGTGCCTGAGCGCAGCCCCAGAGAGTTGCCCGCCCAGCTGTCGACCCCTTGATCTTGTTTGAGCTATAAAATCTCCCGTTCCGTAATTCTTTCAAAAAACGGCAAAGATCCACAGTCGGTCTCACTACAAGTAGTATTTGTTAGATTAGAGCAAATAAATAGATGCAAAATGTCTGTGCCCCATTAGACATAACATTTAGGTCATGATTACACGTGATAGTTTGATTAGTAAATTTAAGATAGACAGTTTATTTCTCCTGACACGCTCTGAAGCTCCCTTTTCTTCTCCAAGATCAATATTGTTGTTGAAGTACATAATCATAAAATCCATTTGTCACTTCCTTTGTGTTCTGGGAAATAGAGTCCAAAAATAGACCGACACTCACATGACAACTCCGCAACTGTAATTGTTGGCAATATGCAGTTTGAGAGACGTGAAACGGACCAGAGAGCGCGGAGAGGCTCTGTCAGACGGCACAGTTTCACCGATATGTAATATTTTAAAAATAAAGACTCTCTAAACCCGCAAAGTTCCCGAGTACAGCAGCTCCAAAAAAAAAAATCACTCCTCAAAAACATTTCCTGTTCATTGTTGAACTTGTTGAAAGTCGCAGGTAATTGCCCCTTTTAATGCTTTTTAAAAAAATGTTTTTATGTAACTGCAGCGGTGGAGGTGGTGGAGTAAGATGAGCTGTTTAACGTCAGAGAGCGGGAGTGGGAAGAAGAGCTCTCAGTCGCAGGGAAAAAAAAGGAAGAAAAACTCATTTCTGGAAATAATGGATATCGGGCGATAAAGGGGAAGGGAAAGAAAAAAAAAGTGTGGCGGTCACAAATCAAATAAACATGGACCGCACATGTGACAGCAGCACAAAGAAAGCGATGGTTCTCTGTGTGTGTGTGTGTGTGTGTGTGTGTGTGTGTCTCCACCTACAGTACATGTAACCTCCCACGCATCACACACTCTTCACTACGCTCACACCTTCCACACTTGTGCCCACACACACACACACACATACTTCATGTAATAAGGGTTACAGAAAAGCTTTCCACACACACACACACACACACACAGAGTCACTCACAGCTACCTACCTCATGCCCCTGTGGCTCGGCTGGCATCGCTCATGCTCTGTGAGCTGTTACAAAACAAAAGGTCTTCATCCCTCCATCTTCCAAACATTACTCACCGCTCTCACAGAGAGGAAGCCGTGTGTACATGCGGTGGGCTGCTTTATTCAACGTTTTCTGGCAAAAGGAAGGACATGTGGGCCATTTTCGTCTCCCAGACAATACGTAATCTGAACAGGAGAGAGAGCCACCTACGGAGGACACGTGGAGCGTGGCGGTGACAGCGACTACGAACATTGCGAAACCGTCTTTTATAAACTCTCCTTGCCCCCTCCTGTGAATCCTTGGCCTCTTTTTTTTTTCTATTGCCGGCGGAATCACGTTGAAAGCCACGTCGTTGTTTTTCTTTTAAACATTTGCTATTTTTTATTAGACAGTGTGTTTTGTCACATGTGGCCGAGGAGGATCAGAGAGAAAAAGTCACTATGATCAACCGTTCATCAGCTCGTATTTAGGGCGTCCACTCCAACGTTTAAACATATCTTTTTTTACGCAGGGGATAGAGGTCTGTAAAGGAACACTTCCACCATTATGCCGAATTGAATATGTATTTTGATATTCATGAATGACAGACTTAATTTCCGTGCTAGTCAGGAGGGTGAATCCTCAATGGGTTTCCACCAGGTCCCAATTAAGAGGAGAGAAGCTCCATTACTCTGTGTGTGTGTGTGTGTGTGTGTGTCACGAGTGCACTGACTTGAAATGCGTGAAAGACACACACTCCATAATGAGATGACACCAGTCACGACCCCCGTTAGCCTTAACGCCGCACACACTCACGCGCGTCTTTGTCCCACCTTTGTCAGTGTGTCCCTTTGTTGATCTGTGGGCTCGTTTCGTATCCGCTAACAAGCAGTCAGAGATGTGGGCTTTGTCCCCGCTGCTCAGCTGCTGCTAACAAAGGAGGAAAGAAATCGAAGCGTAAGACATATCAAAACTTTATGATAAGTCAGTTATCAGTCTCAGATGTTATTCTTCTTGCTCCGTGCCGTCCCTCCGGACGATTGCCGTGTTGTGAGGAGGAGGAGGAGGACGAGGAGGCCCCTCTCTGGGGAGAATGATGTCATTTACCCCCGGCTAAACTTGTGCTATATAAGGCAGATCCTCTGGGGAGTAATGAGGGCATATCGGCAAAAGAGGTGCTCAGGGTTTTCACGTTGACAAAACAGATTTCAGTTTGTGACTGAAAGTAAACGCTGCTTGCATATTATGAGCAAAACCAGTTATTACATTCGGAAAAAGAGCATTATTTCAAGACCCGAATGTGTGCATGATTCTGGAGTCATCATAATAACCCTTTGAGATGTATTATTGTTGTTGTGATAGACACAAACTACAGCAAGTACAGAAAAAAAAAATAAAATTTGAACACAATTATCGTAGTCTGGCAGCGTCAGTGGCAAAATGACTCCCTGTCTTTTTTGGCTTTCCTTCGACAGGTTTCAGCAATTAGGGAAGTTCCACTTTGATCCACATTAACTGGAACAGGAATAAAGCAGTCCAGGAATATTATTGTTGTAATTATGCCTCTTTGCCATTGTCAAACTAAAGTGTGTTGACACTATGACATCACAAGCCCTTGAGAGACTGGTGTTTGTTGGTGGGAGGCCGGGGAGGGAATCGTGTGTTTGTCGCAGGTCATGTCAGCCTTGCGTATTTCGGTGGGAGCTGGGGATGTGATCGCTCGGATCACACGGTCACTAAAGGTTTGATTTGTCAGGTTGAGTACTTCATTGCAAAAGGCACAAATGATTCAGAAATTTGGTTTGTGGACCAAAATACTGTGCCGCACCAGTGACAAAGTGCTGTAGTAAGAGCACTACAGAAATAACTCCATTTCCTGGCAACACCTGAGAGTTAGACTGATACCTGGAATGATCATTACAATACGAGAATCAATGGGAGATAAACCAGTTCGCTCAGCTATCAGCCAGAAGGTTATCTTAGCAAGATTAAAAATACTTTGGTTGTTATTTAATATCTCAGTCACCCTGCACATTGCACATTTACACAGGCACGTTTATCACATATTGCACAGTTACTGTATACAGCACGCTTATCTTGACTCTAATAGTTCTTATTATATTTGCCATTCAAATTGTTATTTTATTCTTCAAATATCTCTTTATTATTGTCTCTACTATTGAGACTTACTCTTGTGCTTCTGCTATTTCCTTCTGTACTGCTGTGTAACCTGCGAATTTCTCCCAAGCGGGATCAATAAAGGAACATCTTGTCCCTTTCAGTAGACAGTATATCACAGTTTAAATTTTGAGAGATCATGATTTGGTTGAATAAGAAGGCAGTATGAAATCTGTTTCTATTTATTGGGAAAACTAAATGAGCATTTAAATCCAGCTTAATATCAATTAATAATTCATGTTACTGGAAACTTACTCCCCATATATGTTGATGTGTATTCTTCATTTTCTTGCGTGTTCACCCGACCTGACTAAAAGACACTCTGTGCAACAATGAATTTGAATCAACTAATTAGAAATTTACCTAATTAATTCTTCCTCTACTTTCTCTATAATTACCACCAAATTACATACTTATTTCCTCCAAACTAATGCGGAAATTATTCGAAAATTACATACCGATTTAAAAAAAAGTCTTCCCGGCATGCATTACATAGAATTTGAACTAGTTTGAGAAAACTTACATTTCAAGCACTCTGAGCTTTGTTTTCTTCTGAGTCTGACCTGCCTCAACAGTAACAATAATGTGTGAAGCTGTTCAGGATGATGCTGTAGTTGTGTCGGCAGCTACGGCCCGGAGAAGCGATTTGCAGGCAGACCTAACAGAAGGTGCTAGCAGCGCTCAATATGTCACCGTCTCTTGTTTGGCTAATTGCAGCATGGTGCCGGTGTCAGCCCTCTAAACAAGCCAACACCACACCACACACACACACATTCACAAGTAGACATCCAGATATACGCACATATTGATAATTCATGCGTAATCAAAATGCATGAGCTCACATTAATGCGGCCGGGCTAAGATACAGACTTTATTCAATCTGTGGTGATGGAAGAAGTTATTATCTTTTGCACAGCTCGTGTGAGATTCAACTTAACTTAAAAAAAGCAACGTTTGTGTGTTCAGGTTATCTCCAGCGCGTCCCTCTCTTCTGTAATGGCTTTGTCATTCTTACGAAACAATTTTTTTTTCTCATCTTCCCACTCTTATTGCGCCGACTTCTCGGTGAGTCAAACACGGCGACAAAGGCTAGAGTGTAACAGCCTCCTCGGAGCCGTTTACGCTCAAGCCTCCTCAATCACACGCCCGGTCAGCGTGTCGCTGTGGCGGGCAGTCGGAAGTTAAAGACAATTATCTTTTTTATTCCCAGTTAATACACGTTCCTCTGACTGCACCACTTTTCTTGAAGTCGGACGTGTCTTTGGGGGTCACGGGGGAAATTATGCCTATTTATTTATCAGCCTTTCTTGTTTTATTGTGTTAGTCGCTGAATTGGAACATTTATTTTTCCATAGTGGTGCTTCATGAGCTGCCTGGAATTGTCCACACAGGACCCAATTAAATTAAACACGAGGACCATCGTTCTCGTCTCTCCCCTTTACTTCTGTGTTTTGTGTTGCTCCCACCTCCAGAGCAGGAGGACATGCGGAGGGGAACGGTCTGATTCATCTTCTATTGCCAATTAACTGTAGGTTAAGTATGTCTGACCGGAGTCTTGTGTATGTGTGGTGGGAAATTAGATTACTTCCTCCCTTCCAATTTGAAGTAAGGACACGTTATTTTAACACAATCGAGGGACTGTACACAAGTTATTATGAGGGAGGTGGGGGGGAGGTCAGGAAATGGAAAGAATTAGGTTTTTTCTTCTTCTTACAGCTGAAGGAAGGACGGTGTGATATTTTAGGAGAGCGGAGAAAGGTCTCTTTTTTTTTTTTTTTAACACAACTCATTTAAATTTCATCCGTCCCTTGCACTTAGATTAATAAAAGAAAAGGAATCAGATGGCTGTAGGTGATGGTTCCTGTCTGCACAATGGCTCATATAAAGGTGGGCTTCGCCTCGCGGAGGATGACGACCCCGTCTCTGTTCCGGTGATTGTGTTTTTTCCCTATTCATCTTTCTCTGCATCATAGCAGTACGTTTAAAAAGTTAAATGTTTCAGATGAAGTTGAGCTATATATGTCATAATTCAGGTTCAGCCTTTTGTTACGTGTACCATACTTTTTGAAGATTGTTATTTCTTTGCTGAGGTGGCCATTGTGAAAATGATTAGCCCATCGATATATTTAAGATCATATTAGATAAGACAATTATAAATTCTTTATAATTTCCACCTTTTTTAGGTATTAATGGTGGAGCAAGTTGTACCAATCCGGTGCAACATCAGTTGAGATATTAAGGAGAGGGTGTCGCACCTAAGACATCAGAAAGGACGCACCTCATTTTAAAAATCTGTAACGCCAGGTGGCAGTTGTATCACACTTGTCCCGCCCCTTCCCCTCAAAAGCCGGACGGGAAACATCATGAGCTAGTCGTGTTGTCGAACTGACGCAAGCGCACACTTTAAATAGGCATGAAAGAGGAAGATAAAAACGAATGCGTGGGATTACCAAGAAAAGTGAGGTCATTCAAGCATGACATTATCATTTAAGCCCAGCAGATTTACCGTCATTTCGAACCCTTTATTTTTTTCTAAATCAGATTCCATCAGTGACTCTTCCCATGCCGTCTCGATGGCCCTGCGGCCACTGAAAGGGAAGTTATGGCTCTCTCCCCCTTCATTCAGATGGGGATAGTTAGCCTGTTGCCAAGATGGCTGCTGAGATGCAACACTTTGCCGAAAAGGACATACAACTTGAATTATGTGGGGGTTCCCCTCAGTCATTTTAGTAAATCAACACCCGTGGACAGCATTTGAATTTATCAATTTTGGGCAAGAGACTGAAACTGCTGTTGAAGAGCTCCTGAATAGGCTTTTTTCCTTCATTTTAAGAATCCTGCGCCATCTTGGGTCCTCGAACTAGAAAGAATTAAGCCTGAAAAGTCCTCGAATGGATGTTTAAGAAGGTGTGTCAACCCTGAATTCATGAGACTGAATTCATGTATAGTCCCTGAACACAACAATTCTGCTGTCTGTGATGACAGAAGTTAGTCTTCTGTTCAGTCTCATTATCATCCCTGTACATCCCGATGACACCCTTTTACCAAGCGTGTGAGTTTCTGTCAGCACAAACAAAACACCCTCAGTCGTGTTTACTGACGGTCGGGTAATAAATCATCCGTATTTCTTCTGATTATTACATGACAGTGGATAAAAATGGATCACAGGAATGTTTCCTAGTTGTTACATTTCACAGGATGCGCACACGGACAACCGGAACAATCAAAACTTTTGGCTCGCAGTGAATTCCGAAGGGGCTTCAGTTTTGTGGTGGGAGGCCAGACTTTATCCCACATGGCTTTTGCTTACCAAGGGCATTCGAGCTTCACACCCACGCACATCAGTCCACTACAGTGGAGAAGAAACAGCTGCTGGCTTTCATACTGCAGTGCTGAGACACACACACACACACACACACAGACAGAAAGAGAGAGAGGTGTGGTTGGAGCTGAGCATTTAGGTTTTTTTTGTTTTTAACACCTTTTGCTTTTTTGGATACGGAGGCTTTGTTACGCCCAGCCGCGCGTGCATGTGTGTGCGTGTGTGTGTGTGTGTGTGTGTGTGCCAGCACGCTGCTCCTCTGCTTCCAGCCCTTTCCCCCCTTCAGTGATTTCTGAAAAAAAAACAGAAAAAAAAAAAGGCTGGTACATTTTCATCCCCCGTTAGCCGGCAGCAGCCACCGGCATGTTGAAACCACACATCAGAGGAGAGCGTGTCTTTACGTTGCCATAGCAACAGGGTGAGTCATTCTGCTGCAGTCAGTTTAGTCACACTCGCACTGACTGTATGTTTCCCTCTCTTCCCTTTTCTCTCTCTCTCTCTCTCTCTCCATCTCACTGTCTCTCTGCCCTCCACACACACACACGCGCGCGCACACACACAGTTCTGTCTCTCAGTTATCCCCAATTATCTCAAAATACAATTGTGTGTGTGTGTGTGTGTGCGTGTGTGTTTGTGATAGAGCATGCGGGCTAATAATAAGGGTGAGCAGAACGAATGTCGCCGCACTCGCTCTGATTACTTATTTATGGATCAGGCTAATCAGTAAACCCACAGCTGAGAGGCCCGCTGCGAGGGAGGCGGGTGGTGGCGAGAGGAGACGAGGAGGTGAGGGAGGCTGAAGGAGTAAAAGGGGGGGGAAACCTAACACACCTGCTCTCTTCCATGAACACTTGTTAGCTCTGACTAAATGAGCGGTATTTGCAGAAAACAGGCTTTTTTTTTTTTTGTCTTCTTGTCTTTTGTTGCCATCGCGAGAAGTTACTTCCTGTTTCCTTACGAGAAAGACACTGGTAAGTTTACAGCTGTCGCTCCCCAACATTCGCAATACGCCCCTGCTTCAGAAATGAATCATCCAACACCTCATTGTCACTTAATTGTCACACAGCTCCAAGGAAGGGATGCTACGTTGGCGTGAAAAAAGAGCTTTTATAGATTGAGGTTGTCCACGGAGGCCGTCTGCTCCTCTGCTTTGCAGCTGTTGCTTATCAGGCCTGTTTTTATGACAACTTGCTCACTCTCCATATCTTTGTTGATCTAAAAAAAAGTGACGAGGTGCTTCTGATTGTACCTTGTGGTAAATTTCCATTGCATGTGAAAGCGGCATCAGAGGATGGATTGAAACCTGAGGCTGTTTTTTTTTTTAAAATCTGAGTTAGCGTTTCCTTTTTCTAGAAGTAAATTGGTTCATGTGAATTTACGCGAACTGTTTAACTTTTACCACGTAATGAGCAATAATTCTTCTTGTGACAATGTGGCACAGTTTCGATCTGACACTAATCCACATACACATCTGTACTTTCCATCCATGTATGACACCTCTTTGATCTGAGGCGAAAGGTCGCCTCTGGAAACTGCTTGGATGTTTTATTTTTTTTAAATACTTGGCAGGAGAGACAGTTGATAAATCAAACTTAACCTTTTCAGCTATTTAAGTATGAGGATAAATAAATGACTGTCCATAAATGCTCTTTTAGCTCTGTTTTTGGTCTCTACCAGCTCCTGTCGGTAATACCTGGCTCTTTAGCTCACCGCCTCTGTTTGCTGTGCTGGTCAGGTAGCACAAAGTGGGATTTTTAGGCCTTCTTTGCTGAAAACAACTGGCTGCTGAGGCCACAGACGATGCTAGGAGAGTAGTGAGAGGAAGAAGAAACGGTAGAGTGACGAGATGATAGATGAGGTGATAATTCCCCTTTTCCTTTCTTTTCTAGCAGGCCTGTGTTACCTGACAGCGAGCAGAACTTGATATGGCTTCCAAATCCAGTTGTCTCTCTTTCTGCTCGTCCCTTATCGGTCAGCTTCTCCAACAACTTCACTCGTCCCACGCTGTTCCTCAGGCCCTGTGTGGCCTGGCCGAGTATCAATCAAGTCCCTGTGGTGGTGTCGACACCGGTGTTGATTTATTTTGCATTCTATGTCTGAGGAGTCTGTAGTGAGTCACCTCCGTCCTTAATTCACCTCAGCGCTGACCCACCCCCCGGTGCAGGTTGGCTTAGAAGGACCGGCATGTCACTGGGGTTGTCTGAATGCAAGGCGGACACTCGGGAGTCTGTGTGCGACAGGTTAACAAGAGCGAGATCTCTATCAAAGAAGACAAAGACGATTCCACCTTCGGTCTCCTTCACAGTACCGGTGAGGAACCCCCCCCCCCCAGCAACACATTCGTGCTCCTTTACACACATAACTTCACAGATATTGTCATCGGCTGCCAGTTAAATACATTGAACGCCGAGGTCCTTGAGTTTCTCTCAATCTTTCACCGAGCTTTAATGAAACGCACGACTTCAGTTAAAGGGGTTTTCACAGGGCTGCTTGATAAATAAATGATAACTCTCCAGTGTGTGTGGATTCATGTCTGCATATGCGTGTGGGCGTTTTTTTTTTGTCCTTCAACCCATCGCGAAGTGTAACAAATAGCCCAAAAGCTTCGCTCTGCATTGCAATAAGCGGCGGCGAGTTGTTGCTCCGTCCCCGGAGAGGTGGGAGGAGGGTGGGGGCGCGCGCAACAATGAAGAGCCGGATGACGCAGCTGAGAATGGGGGGGAGAGGGAAGGAGGAATGGATGGAGCAGAATCCTGAACGAGGAGAGGAGAGGAGGATGAGGACGAGGAGGAGGCGGAGGTGGAGAGAGGGAGAGCGTGGGCCGGCTGCGTGGGAAGGAGATGCTGCATAATCAGCTTTCTAGGGTTTTCTCCTGCTCTCTTCTTCTCTTTACTTTCTCCTCTTTATGTTTTTTTTTTTTTTTTCCTGAGTCCTCTTCATCTCTGCCGGTTCGATCTACGCCTTTGTCCTCTCATCTTCTTGTATTTCTTTCCATCACTGTCTCATTCTTTTCTACTCTCTTTCACCCTATTTCCTCTTTAATAGTCCTCGATTTGTTTGTAAAAGAGGGAAAAACCATCTCCATCCCTGAGTGCATCTGCAACTGCAACTGGCGTCATTATTATCTTTCGCCTTTTTTTGCTTCTGCCGTGTGCATCATTAGCAGACGACCACGAGAGATGAAAATTGCAATCATTTTTCGTCTCTCTCGGCGATTCACAAATCAAACACTCCAGTAGTAAAAAAAGAAACAACCCTTTTTTTTTTTTAGTTTTACAGCCGTCTAACACACAGCTAAGGTCTGCTCAGTCAACATTATTTCACACTTATCAGCTTTTGGCATCACATTTGTTTAGCCTCATATAATAAGTGAGAAGCCGCCTAATCGTGAGCAAAGAGGAACAGCCGGGTGAGTCATCGGCATCTCTCTCTCTCTCTCTCTCTCGCACATTTTCGAACGCCGCCCGGAGCTGCTCAGTTAAAAGGAAATCTGGTGAGGGAGAGAGAGAGAGAGAGGCGAGGGAGGAGGGGAATGCGTGGGTGGAGGGGGAACAGAGGAGCAGGTGGTGGTGGGGAAGGGGAGCGATGCAAGGAGGGAGGGAGGGAAGGAGGGAGGGATGGGGTTTTCCCTTTCAGAAACATCCCTGAATACAGTAGCCTTATGTTGGGAGGGGAAGGCGGAGGGGACTGCAGAGGCAAAATGTGTGTTCATTCATGTGTGTGAGGTGGATGTCAAATGTGCAACGTGTGGGTGGGGATGTGAAGCAATGACACAAAAAAGCAGGGAACACCATCACCATCGCTATTTGTGGCTCCAGACGGTGTGAGTAACAGTTTGGTTGTGAATGGACCCGAGCCCGGGTGAGTTACTGTGTTTACTTACAGGAGTGAGGTAACAATCCGCGCGACGCCGCGGCGGCTCGAGCGTCTCGTCGCATCTGGATTTTTGCTTTTCGCGGCTCGTCATCGACATCAGTTTTCACTCTAATGTGAAGCAAGCAGCGTCACTGTCACAAAGTGGGAATGCAAAAAACAAGGTGACGACATCCTTCCCCGAAGTGGGCTCTGTCTATATCCTGACGTCACATCCGGGGAAACTGTTTCATCAGCATCTGCATTCGTCTCTCTAGATCCCTGAGGTTGACTCAGTCAGATGGGTTTCTGCTGCAGCAGAGTTAAAACCTTTGACATTCACAAAGTTAAGCAACGATTCATTTCATACTTAGCCTGCCATTATTCATCAGCAGTCCCCTTTCATTTTATTATTCCAACCTTTAACTGTAATCTCTGCCGTCTGAAGTGTCTACACCTTTGATCCTCTCCACACAGTCTCTATTACGGACATGCCTGAACTCGCCGTAGCCCCTCGACTCGCCCTGTGGACTTGCAGCAATCTGCCAAGCAGCGACATTTAACCCGTGATGGTCTGGAGGTTGTGGGAAACAATAGAACATTCAACAAACAGTCGATCTATGTTTTCTTTAAAATGATTTTAACACATGGAGGGTGCCATTTGATATATTGTTGAACAAGGCTGGATTTTTAGTTATTTGCATTAATACAAATATCAATGGCAGATAAGTGAGTCAAGACAAGTCATTCGAGTCACCATGTCTGAATCAAGAAAAGTCTTTAACTTCAAAGCCCAAGTCATATCTTTTCTGTCATCAGAACAGTGACTCTAGTCGACTCGAGTCCAGGTTACTTATGACTTGAACCCACATCCCTTTGGCCAAAGTTATTTTTCAGTGTAACTCAGACTTTTAAATGTAGCTGTGTTGGGGCCAGTTTTGCTGTTTGGTCCCTGTTGCTACCAACTTGCTGTCAAGTACGAACGGCAATGCAGCGCCACAGAAACCCACCAGTCCTCTCACACTGGATCACTACCTGGACCCAGGTTTCCTTTATGTCACAGAGTTTGTGTTAAAACACAACGGTATAAAGAAAACGCACTATGTCTGTGCAGTATTAGCTAGATTTGGACTCAGAGGCCGTCTATAAGACAGGGTCAAAAGATTACTTGGTAATGTAGGAACTTGTTGACATGTACATTCTTCGGTCCAATGACTATAAAACAACCGAAACACAGTGAACCTGTGGCTGTTGGGGCCTGGTTGGTAATGCAGCCTTGGTAAGAGCATCTGCAAAATGTAAATGCCACCATTATGTTTATCTAGCTGCTGCATGGAGGTTTTCCATCACCCCTTTGATGTTATTTTTGACACTCTGAGACAACTACGTGAGCAGCCAGAAACGAAGCTTCCCCTGGATTTTCCACGCTGCACAGACGGTGACGTAACCTCGCTCACCGAAGGAACCCCCCTTCTGCAAAAGCTCCCAACTGGCTGACTGTTGAGGTGCCTTTGCCCAGCGATTGGCTGACAAGACAACAGAGAGTGATGGCAGCAAAGTGAGGCACAGGATGATGCAAACGGGCGAAAGAGCACAGAGGAGAGGCAGAACGAAAACCACAGCCGTCCCCCTCTTTTAGTAAAAAGCTCAATGTCACTCTCCCTCCACCCCTCACTGAATGAATGAAGCTGGTTTAGTCTGCACTGTTCGCTCTGCAGTCCATCAGTGTGAAGTGTAATGTGATGTGTATTAAATCAGTGGGCTGACAGTTATTTCATAGAGAACATTGCTGTTCTGAAAATTGTATTTTTGCAAGTAAATAAATGACATGAAATGAAGTGGCTGGAGGCAGAAAAACACAGACTTCAACTTCACTCCACTGAATGTGTTTATATGAGCCGCCTTCTTCTTCTTCTTCTTCTCATTGACTGTTGTATTTTAAGAACTATCACAGTCACAAGAATATGATTATCATGCGAACACACATTTTCACTTCAGTCCGTGTTGCATGCCTGCCTGCTGTGCTGTCGCTCGTGACTGTCTTCTCTGCATCAGCAGCAGCAGCAGTCTGTGAGCTCATCCACCAACACTCCGCAGCTCGCTTCACCTTGACTCTGGTGTATCGTTTTGCTGGGCGGGTCGGTGATAGCCCAGACTTTGATAAGGCGATCTGGGTCTTCCGCTTGTGACAAGCCCTGTTCCTGTACAGGAAGAGTCGGACCCTGCATTCATCCGGATCAATCCGTATCCGTCCACTTTGTGTCCATCTCAGCTCGATGGAGAGAGTGTTTGTAGATTGATCCGAAGGAGTCTTTGCAAACCCACACATACACAGCTGTGCCTCCAGTGGTTCTTGCGTTAGTTATTGCTCTTTGTGCAAAAGCTCGGTGATTAAAATGCTGAACTGAATTTCACTTTCATCACGGATTTCACGACTGGCTACATGGCTCTAGGGACGGCAATGTCAGTTTGCCAGATGATGCCGGATTGAAACATCTCAACAACTGCCATCAAATTTTGAACACACAATCATGAATTTTAACTTTTGAGATACATAAACTTTTCATCATGTCAAATTTGAAGTCATCCAGTACTTTAATTTATGACCAAATGCCTGCAAAAATAATGACATTTCCATTCCGCTCGGTTGCACTTCTTATTCAGCGCTTAACAGCAAACATTAGCATGCTACCCCTGGTGTGTCATTATGGATCCCACTGCTTTTCTTGCAGTACCCACCCCAGTGAGTCAAACATCAGAGCCGCTCGTCTCTGCCAGAGTATCAATGGGCTAGGCAGAGCAGAGAGGCCAGTTCTGCGACAGTCGAAGAGGTCAGTGTGTTTACTGGGAAACTACAACAGCTGAACATACACTTAGAAAATCCCATTCCAGGGAAATCGTTGGGACCTAAGCCCACAGCCAGGTGGGCTCCCTCCCTCTTGCTGACCAGTGATCAGTATGAGTTTCTCACCTTCTCCTGTTGAAAAACCCAGTGAATGTATTCAACACAGAGTACCAGGACCACAGAGCAGCCAAAGCTTTCGCTGTATGGAAGTCGGTGTGGTTTACTTGTGGAAAAACTATAGAAGGAAGTAAACCAGAGGCAGAGTGGGGTGCATGGTGACACATTGCCGGTTGCAAAATTGTTAAGGCACGTTCCCTCGTCCCCGTCCTATTGTTGCATTACAAAAAGACAAAATACAAAAAAAGAAAAAAGAAGGGTTAGCATGCTGAGGGTAGCATACTAATTGAGGCTAGCCGGGCTGTATGTTCTATCCAATTAGTGCTGTTCTGTTCAAAGTTGTCACCGTCTTAAGTCATGCTAGCTGACCAGTTGTGAGGATGGTGATGCTGGTCAGCCAACCAGACTGAAATATCTCAACAACCAGGGGATGGACCGGCACCATTTCCATGTTGACAACAAATTCTCTACATTCTAAGGAAAGGTACTTCAGGTACTCCTAGTGTAAATGCAGTCTGATTCTCTTTTCTTGACCTTGTGATGTTTTTCATGAAAGTCAAGGAAAGGTGTTCAGGGAAAGACATACATTTTGGCTG
Source organism: Lagodon rhomboides (assembly GCA_039737535.1). Taxonomy (NCBI): domain Eukaryota; kingdom Metazoa; phylum Chordata; class Actinopteri; order Spariformes; family Sparidae; genus Lagodon; species Lagodon rhomboides. The sequence continues at coordinate 10,784,707 of CM077789.1, read as the reverse complement.
ATTTAGATGATTTATGATAATGATAAATATTAAAAACAAGAATCTATCTGGGTAAATCAGTGTCATCATGTGGCCGTATTTCTCTGTTAGCTCTCATCTAAACCTTGGCCCTGCTGTTGAAGGTGTAGTCCAGTGGGATAGACTTAAGGTGTGAAGAAGGCGGCAGACATTTGAGACGTTCCCTTTGTGGATCACAGGCTGGATCTGGCTTTTTCTCTCCAATTAATTTGGACGAGGTGATAAGGAGAGAGCAAGAAATCAATACGAGCCTTAGCAACGGAGAAAAAATTAAATGAGATTCATGAGAGGGAACCTTATCTGTGATCTGTTCCCACGCCTCGATTAATAAACCATTCCCTGGAAAGAAGGCGAGTTAGAACCGTTTTTGCTTCATTCATTTATTCACAGATTGGAAAACAACCCCTAAAATAACACTTCTTTTTTTATTATTTTTTAACGGTTTGGTCCCTCAAGGCTCAACAGATTTGGATCAACGAAAAAAGCGAAGTTGTTAAGAAAGCTCGTCTTTTTTTTTTCTTCTCTCCTTTGAGAAATTAAGCAGTTTACTAACAAGCAAGGAATACATAAATACTTCTACTTTCAAAGAGATAAATCTCACAAAATCTCATCAGTTACGGCATCCTAGCATGACTCGTGAAAAGTAGATTCCATAAAGTACAAAATCTCTAGTCGTACCAATGTTTCGACTTCTGCCGAATGAGCATCAGCTATGATCATTTTCGTAGCGTAAGTCTGAGAAAACATGAAGATTTAATACTAAAATGTTAACTCTCATGCAGGTCTACACACAGCTATGCATCAATGCATTTGACAGGCTACTGGTTAGTAAACAAACACACAGTGTCCCCAGTAATACAGTGTCTGTCTAAACCTAGCGAAGGTAATCGATTTAGTCTATAGCTCCTGTGACATTGTGCTTGTATACACAGCAAAGTTTCATCTTTGTACAAATGGACGGATTAGAAATTAACCCATATGGCCATTTTTCTGTAAATTCTGCTGCACTGTTGACTCAGCTCCATGACAGTTCAGCTTCGGATCTGCGCACCAGTCTTCCCCCTTTTTTACAAGCATCCTCGGCGCATCGGTTCCACCGTAACTAAGAGGGGGATTTTTATTTCCTTTCTGCACATTGTGTTTATTCATCGTGACATAATGCTTCAACGTGTTGAAAGAGGAGAGAGAGCAAAGAATAAATAAATGAATAAATAAATAAATAAGCCTCTTTCCTCTCTGCTCCTTTTTTGAGCTCACCACCTTTCATCTCAGTCGCTGCTCGCCTAATGAGGAACGCGGCTCCTGCCTCAGAATCCACTTAGCCTCAAAAGAGGAACTGCTGTCACGCAAGATGTAATCTGGGCAGGCTGGAAAGGAGCAGCATCATCACACCCAAACAAAGAGATGGGGATAATGTGCTTTTTCTCCCGATTTTTTCCATACAGTCGCTTCAATTAACCGCATGGTAACAGCCTCAGAGATAGAGCTAAGGGAGACGGGGGGGGATTAAAGGCGGGGAATCCTTCTCTTGTTATGATTAATATTCAACACGCTCTTCCGCAGTGGCTCCCCTCTCTGCACGTGGGAGAGACGGGAAGCCCAACAGCCCCTCTGAGGATAAGATTTTATGAGAGAAACTGGGTTACAACCCGCTGCTGCAGCTCAGGACGTTCAAAGCAGATGTCTGCGAGCAACAGAAAGGATTTTCGACATAATTCTGCTTGTAACTTTCATTTGAACGGTATGACCGCTTTGTTTTGACCAAATGAGAACGTGAAATAAAGCGGATTCAACGACAAATCTTTGTATCTTCTGGTTTTATAAGCTGGGGGAAGTGAAGTTCTCGTCTCCCCCCGAGGGAGACATCGACTGCGCTGTCAACTTTCTCCGGGGACGAAGAGGAAGAGGGGGAAGCAAGAATGTCAGATGTGAACAAATAAAGCCTGTTCTGTGAGCCCTATGCACAGGAAAGCATGCCTTTTAACGAGGGCAGCCATCTTGTCTAATCGCTTTCGTCTGACAAGATCGAGTCTGACAGAGGTCACGTCAGTGATGCCCAGACAAACTTATAGAGTTATAAATTCTGTCCGATCCGTGACTGACACAGTACCAGAGTGATAGTGGCTGTCTGGGTTGCTCGTTCTGTCTCCTGATGCAGAACATGTCCTCTTCGAACCAGCCACACTGTCAGTTTTCATTGTCATTTAAGCAATGCGGATGTACAAAAAAACCAACAACTAATAAATAAATAAAAAACACAGTTGTAAGAAGCATTTTCAGTCAAAACAGAAAGTATCGCGGCCAGTCCTCAATGAGGTGAATCAACAGAACATTTATAGAAGCCACTTTGCTAACTGTCTATCTGAATCAAGTGGTTCAAAACCTTTTTGGCTCGTGTCCCCTTCAAAACAAAGCAGTGTCTACTTGTCAGTGACTTGACGGCTGTTCGTAGGCGAGATTAAGAATAGGAACGTCTTCCTTGTACACAGCTAGCAACCTCGCTACATCCATTGAACGAGGTTGACGTAGCTGTGCAGGTTTTTGTAATGCGACTATTGACATTTTTCATCAATCGATGTGAAAACCGTCGAACACTCCTCACAATCGCCATCATAACTTCCATGTTGATAAAAAAATGAAATTACCATTGTTAATAAATTCAAAAATAAACATCATTAATAAATGGCACATTTATAGTACACTAAACTTGATTTATAATTATTTGAGTGTTGATGAATAATGAAATGATTTATAGACCATTTATTAAGCAACTGTAAAGTTTCTAAAAAAATAAGTTGCATTTTTACACTAAATAATTGCTTAATAAATGTTTTATCAAACATTTCATGTTTGTTAAAATTGAAATAACTATTGACTAAAGTTTAATTTAAGGGGTTCTATGTCATAATTTGCAGCAGTTTACACGTGTACACATTTTTATTTGCCATACGTGAGCGGACTGTAACGTGACGTGAAAAACGAGACCTTCCCACGTCTCTCTCGGTTGTCTATACAGCGTGCGGTCGATCTGTTTAAGTTGTTTAATGCTGCTAGACTGAAGAGTTCTTTGTGAAGGACTCGTGTTGGATTTTCTGCGACAGTCCGAAGAAGGGGCTTTATGCACATTCTCGAGAGCAACATTAGCAAACGTTAGTTTAGAAACGGAATCCGCTAACGTGAACTAACGACCGGCTTCCAGCACAACACAGAATTTCCTTTCATTATAAATTAACTATTTATTAATGATGGCTATTATAAAGAGTTACTATAATATATTTTATGTCAAAGAAATGCCTGTAATTTGATTTGCCATTACTTTAATCATCTCAGACTTCTCTTGGGACCAAAATCAGTTGGAAACTACCGATCTCCAGTGTGAACAACTCGAGTGTGCTTCATACAGCTTAGACGGATCAATCATGGTATTCTAGATAATTCTTTGAGCTGCTGAATAGTAATAGTGGCTTCTTATTTTCCACTAATGCATGAGTCCAGATCTGTAGCTTTTCTACGTGTCTAATAGCACCTGGTTTCACAGTGGATCAACAAGTACAGAGGCCACGCCGGCCCTCAGCTTCATGTATTTATGCTGGAGAGCAGAGACAGGAGTGACGGCAGAGAGAGACGGAAACAGACATGAGGAAACGATTCCTAACCAAATGATTTTTGATATGTTAGCTCTGTTATTAGTATGAGTTGAATATGAACTGAACAGCTTTGTAATGAACACGGGCATGAAGAGAGACTACGCTGCATGTCTAGTGATCAACTGCACCCAGGATGATCTGGGAGGATGTGTTCAATCATGGATTCATTTAAAGCATATTTTTCATTGTGTGTTAATGGGTCTGGATCCCTCCATTCAAGCTGTATACTCAGAGACATTTAAATCAAACAGAAAGGAAAAATGTGTATCAGCAGGTGTGAAGTTGACGAGGAGGACGACTGGAGCCCTGCTACACTGGGCTGTGGTCTGGAGAGGCGTGTGTGGCTGTCACCGTCACACACTCAGCGGCCGTGTCCTTGGTCCTGCGCAGGCCTGTGTACAGCCTCTCGTCCAGGTTAGCAGTCAGTTTGTCCGTGAGCTCGGCTGTGATGGTCTGCGGGCCGTAGCCTGAGGAGTCGGGCAGCTGAGAGGGTGAGCGCTCGTCCAGGGGCTCAGGAGGGAGTCCGGATTGTTTGCTGTCCTCCTGAGGGTCGTGGTGCTCGCTTCCATCTTTTTCTGAGAGTGAGTGATGAAGAGGTGGTGGAGAAGAGGAGGTGTGCTCTCTGGCAGCGACACCCTGCTCCCCGTCCTTGCCTCCATTCTCAGTGGTCGCCTTTGGAGTGTCTGGTGTGCTGCCAGTCCCGTCACTGGTCTCCTCGTCGGGAGCGCTGACGATGCGGGGAAGCGTGCTGTGGTAGCTCGTGTCCAGTGGGTAGTTCACACTGTCACCCCTGCGTAGAGGGGTCCGCTGTCTGTCAAATGAGGATTGGAAGTGTCTCACACCAGGGTCGCTCCACTGCTTGTGGCGCTGCCACTGCTTGCGGAGGTGGATTCGGGACCGGTGCTTCCTTAGCGGCGACTCCTGCTGGTCAAACTGAGGGTCGTGGCGGAGAAACTCGTGGAAGAGGGTGTCCGTCTTCTCATCTATGCTGTAGTCTCGCCGGTGCAGCATTGGTGGTTGAGGTGGAGGCTGTGCAGCCTCCCGAGGTGTGAGCATCTGACCGTACGGGAACCAACTCAGTGAACCAGCACCTGCTTTAATGGAAACTCCTCCGCTGGCACCCAACAGCAAGTCGTCCTCCGGCTCCTCCTCGAAGAGATGAGACTCAAAGCTCTCACCGATAGTGCCGGTTCGTCCTGCGTTGGTGAAGTGGTGCCTCTTTTCATGAGCCGTTCTGTCAGGGCTGCCACTGATGCTTCCAAACAGTCGCAGCTCTTCTGGACCACGAGATGGAGCCTCTATCGATGCGTAGCCGCTGTCCATCTGCAGCAATTTACGAGTCCCTGTTTCTCCGTCGCTGCCCCCTCGCTCTGATTCTGTGCTTTCCTGTTTCCTCTTTCTTACCTCCTTCACCCCCAACCTCTCATCCATACACATGAAAATGTCCTTGTCATCCTCTCCACCCTCTGCCTCATCCCCTAAATCCTGGGATGGGTAGCTGGGCAGCCCTCCTCTTTCTGTTTCTGTGCGTCCGCCCAGCGAACACACGCTGTCTGCATCACTGCAGACGGAGTTCCTGTCGTTGTTGCTGCTCTGGTCAGAGGCCGCGTACTGTTCAAGTGACGCACGTAGGGTCCAGATGTCTTTGTAAAGTGACTGGGGGTCCTGGGAATCTTGGGGGTCCAATGGGTCTGCACCTTCCCTTCGAGCCAGGGAGGGTGCTTCGTCTTGGGGATCAGGGGAAAGACCAATCACCCCTGGTCCTCCGTGGCTCCAGCGGGGCTCCACCATCACCTCTACCTCTACCCTGTAGTGTGCACACAGGTGTGGAGAGATGAGATAAAATGAAAGAAATAAGGAGCGAAGGAAGGGAAGAAAGACACAGACAGGCAAAACAAGTGTCAGTGTCGGAGCATTTGCCTGAAGAACACATTCATCTGAGACGTGGCTGTGTTCACAGTGCACACAATGGTTTTTATGACTTGCAATGGCTGCTGTTGCATGTCCTTTTACTGAACTTAGCCGAGCACTGATGCCAGAAAATTCCCTGCTTTCCTCTTGGGACAGCAAATTTAAAGAATCCGTAGGGTATGAAACGCAACTTATCGGGAGCAATAAACTGTTAAGGAGCACGGGGATCATCGCATTTCTTAACTGGCTGCAGCTTCCAGGAAATTCCTTTCATTTTGAACAACAAACATCTGCAAACACACACAGGAAATGCTGTTTAATCTAATATTCAGTGAGGGAAAATTAATGGTTATGTAAGAGATTGGTTATTTTTGTTGCATAACCTAATGTTGGGCCAAATCTGCGCTGCTATAATTGCAAGCTTAAAATAACAGAATCTATGTGACCCTTGCACTTTTGTGGACATCATGACATTATTAGACCATGTCAGCGATGGAATGGTTTCCTATATAAGATATAAAGCCCTGCGTCCCAATTCTCCACTCCATTCCTCTGGGATTCCCCTCCATCTTGCTAAAAATCATGAAACTGATTGTGAAAGAACTCTTGTTTTGCCGGGATCTCATTACACAGAAGTCAGGCTGTGGTCTGATAATATTAACAGTTACACAGCGCGGTGTGTTGTAACCCCATTAAATGTCCCAGCAAAACAATTAGTCTGAAAAAAACAAACCAAGAGGACAGTTTTAAAGCGTAATCTTTCTAGATGTTGCTGTTATGAGAGCACACTTTAAGGGCAAAGTGGTGAAGAATTGGGACTTAGAGCTGTATCCAGTTGTACATCGTCACCGTACGTTTTTATAGCTACAGTAAAGAAATGAGTGTTAGGCAGCAAAGCAGTGGACAGGATGAATGGCAAGGGAATTAAAGATACCTGCCGAGGGAGGGGGGTGGTGTGGAGGGAGGTGAGAGGAGGCGTGAGGTGGGCTGGCTGGGACGGTAGGCGACGTCCTGGGTGCGGGCGATGTACTGGATGAGGTCTATGTGGTGCGCGTCGTTGTCGTCCTGGTCCATGCTCTCGCTGGCGGCTCGCTGGCGCTGGAACTGTCTCCTCTTCGGAGAGCCTGAGGAGAGGGCATTGAGTTGTACAAGTTGTGTAACAGCAGGCAGGGGTGAAGTGACATGTAATTCAGGAGAAAAGCTTTCCATCAACTGTCGAGGTCTCTGAGGGGATTTTGTGCTCTTTCTCTGGTCCCTTGGTGCGATAGAAGGCCTGAGTGTAGGGCGTCGAGGGAGCGTATGTATGGAGGGGATCGGCGGGGAGGATTTACTCAGGGGCTCAAATTGATTTGGAACGACCAAACTTTACGTCACTGGGCCATCTGTCTTGTATGTGTGTGTGTCTGCGTGTATATCCGACTCTTAGCAGGCAAATGGCACCTCACAGTTGGTTGCTGGAGCCCCCTGCTTTACTGTTGTCTGTTCACCAGGCGAGGATTTGCCAAAAATACTTAACACATGAGTAAATCGAGAAATTATTGCGAAGAAAGAAACTGCCAACAGTCAAACTTTGGAGAGAATTGTTACACTTCCTGCTGCATTGGCACAGATTGTTTCTAAAAATAATGTAATATACTTTTCACCATCAAGGATCCATTACCTACCTCTGGTGTCCAGACTCGAGGCTCTCTGGCTGCTGTCCAGCTTCCATTTCTTGATCTTGAAGTAGGGGCTGGCCCCCTCCAGACTAGCGTGGCGCCGCAGTTTTGTGAAGAACTGCAGCACAGGCCCCTGGCTCCCTGCGCCAACGCCAGCAGGAGGGGCGCCGCTCCCCACCGCGGCCCCTCCTCCAACACTGACACTGCTGCCTCTGCCCCGGGGCCCCGCTGCCATCATCTCGATCTGCGCGGAAAAAAGAGAGAAACGTGGTCAGAAAGACAACCTGCCAAGACTGGTGGTGTGTGCGTAATCCCTCCTGACAGTGATGTTCCACATGGGCTTCCTTGTTTACCCATCAGCCATCACTCTTGTTGGTCCTCCCTCAGGCTGCATGACCCTCTGATGTCTGCATGGATGACTCACTGGTTGAATAGATGCTTGGTGCACTGAGAGACTATCTTAGGAAAATTATTAGCTCTACAAACAATTAACTCAATTAACTTCAACGCTAACAGGTTGTTCATGTGCACACTCAGCGCTACACGGTAGATTTATAGTTCATTAAACTTAGATCAATAGGTATTTTACTGATTTATTAAGCAGTTGTTTATGTGAAAGTTTCAACAGATGTTTATAATACAATTACAATTACTTTATAAATGGTTGATAAATTATTTAATTGATTGTAAGCAGTCAAATAACTATTAACTAAAGTTTAATTTACTATAAATTCACCAATTTTTCAATCAATGATAGTCATTATAGTGTTTTTTAATGTCTGGCTTGTCAGCAAGACAATCACTTTCTTTTATTGAGTTTTTTTCGTCATCATTGTGGCAATAAGTTATCGAATGATGTGAAGAATCGTATATTTTACAGTGGTCGCAGGTGACTTACAGAGCTCGGCTCTTTGGTGTTGAGAGCAGTAGTTTTCTCACTGAAGCTGGTGTCCACCACCGAGTTGAGAGTGTCTCCAGGGAGGGCACAGCTGGGATTGACACTCAGGCTGGTCAGCGCTGTTTGTGGTAGGGGGCACAGCATCGGCTGGAGGGAAGCGCACAGAAGAAGATCACAATTTTTATTCTGTTTGAATCAATTGTTTAAAACTTTTCTGGAAAGGACTGTGGATTAATACAGTTATTCAGAATTGTACAGCTACAGTCTTTTATTAGCAACTACAGTTACTAATAAACTCATTTTCAGATTCATAATTTTATTTAGAGTTACTACTAGAATAGGTTTACATGTTTTAATGCTCAAAAAACCCATAGTTTTCTCAAGCTGACCAGAAATTATGCAAATATGTGACATGGTAACGTATTGTGATGTCACAAAGTAACAGAACTAAAGGCGAGACCACTGACGAGGCGTTTCAGGAGCGCAGTGTTTCCTGTGGGAGAGAGGAGCCTCTGTTGGTGCAACTTTCAAGATCTTTTACATGCACAAGAACCTAAATGAATCACTGAAGGAAAGGAAAACAACAACAACAACAACAAAAAAGCAAAAAAGGTCTACTTTAGGTGAAGTAGCTCAGAATTTTTCATGTTTAGGTAACACCTATGAATGATAATCCGGTCGAGATTCCCTCTCCAGCAGTGACTGAACAGCCTCACCTTAATGTGAAATCAATGTGCGCAGCCTGTTGAAATGAGCGGGCAGAGTCCCTGATTTCTTTGTTTAGGTACATTAGCTTGATACATTTTCTTGCCCTGACCCGAGTGATTGATGCTCTAATAGGCCCCCGGTCAAGGCTAATGACGCGTCGGGAGTAATAGCAGGTTAAAGCCTGTCACCTGGAAGATGGAAAGTGCTGACTTAGCGACAGGGTGCGTCGTCATGGTGATGCTGTTCTCGGCCGACTCGCACTCGTGGATGGTGACGATCTTGAGTGCCGGGGGAGTGATGTGGAGGTGTGTGAGGCGGGCGTTCTTCAGGTGGTGGAAGTCGCCCTCGGTCAGAGTATACCTGGGGTGAACAGCGTCCGGTTAAATATGAAATCTTCGAAAAAGATAAGACTTAAGCTGCTTGATAACGTATAAATAATGAAGCTTATCCCTGCACAAGAGACAAGCAGCCAAGGGAAATATCTGACTTCAAACCCGTCAGAGCTACTCTGGAATCTGCATTTAGCCCCGCAGAATAATTCCGTTTGAAGAATTTGCATATCAGGCTCAAGGCTTTAAAGAGAAAAGTAGGGCAGGGAAATAATAAGAGTGAATGAGTGCCCTTTGTGTCGACAGCATACATAATACATTCTGAAATCATCCCTAACCCTAAACTAACACAGAAGTGGCATGAGCACAGTAAAATATGTATATCCTTTGATCTTAGAGAGCAGGAAAGCTGAAGTTTATAGACATTAATGCGAGTTGATCGCTGGATAAAAAGCGTGGACGTGAGCAAATGTGGGCTCGTGTGTGTTTGTGTGTTGGCTGTCTGACCTGCGGCCCTTCTCCTGGGCCTTCTTGCCGTGATCGAAGAGTGCAGCCTCATTGAAGGAGACACGGCGGCCGGTGGTGCCCGTGGAGAGGAAGCGCTCAGTCTCTTGGTCGTGAGAGCTGGCCATAGACAGGCACTCTGACTCATCCACCCGGATGGTGATTTCTACCAGAGATACAAGAGGGAAGAGACAGAGGAGGCAGACAGACAGACAGATAGAGAGACAGATATAGACAGAGTGAGAGGAGTTTTATTGTAATTTATTTAAAGTAAATGTGATCTGAATTTTTAATCAGCTGGCAGGCACGACTCTATGGATTGCAATGTGGACCGGTTGGTCACGACTAAAATAGGTCATCGACGTTCATGGTACCCCAGAAGATGAGGCCAACTGACTTATGATCAAGCATCAGCAGCATATTTAGTGAAATATCTCAACATCTAAATTATAAAAATATAAATAAAATGTTAATATGTCCAATACTTCAGTGGTAACACATTATAGTAAGGGTACAGATCATATCCTTAACTCGTGTTTAACTAAAAACACAAGTCATCATGATGATTTGATTCTGGATTGATAAAGAGTTTCTGTTGCTCGCCATTAAATTAATTAAACCAAAAATGATGAAGGTATTATGACTTAATATTATTATTTCACAATTAAAGCAACATTATGTATCACGTCACTTCAGTGAGAGAGTAGGATCACAGCATTGCATACATGTTTACTATCAAGATACAACTTTTCAACACATAACACTGTCATGATGTCATGAGTTCTGTTTGTAGTTAGCGCCTGCATTACGTCTGGCTAACTGTTATGAACTGGGATTTGTATTTACGACAGTGGTGATGCACAAAATGCTGATACATAGTACATAATGTTGCTTTAAAAGATCATCAGTTAATGATTAACTCACAGTTGCTTCATTCATTAACTGATGTGCATCAAGTAAGCTGGATTTCACTGACATAAAAATGTATTTATGTTTACGATGTAAATATATTCAACCAGTTTAATGAATAAAAAAGCTTTGTATATCTATAAGAAAAGGTAAACTACTGTCCTGCTCTCATGGAGGCTGGGCATTTGAACAACGAGTAATCCGACTACCTCAAAAGTGGCAGTTAAAGTAAACTAATAATTTGAAGTTGTTAAAGTTTTTCAGCTCTTACTACTTAAATGTAAGTCAAGGTAATTGGTTTACTCGATTTTTTTTAAAGTAAGATCGTCTTGTCAGATTTTACAGTGAAGTTCTTCCTGCCGCCAGCCACGAAATCTCTTGTGAAAATGAACGAAACGGCAGCACTTCTTTCTGCTTCCATGTCTCCATTATAGACTTAATTACTGGTTGGTTGCTGCTCTGAGGAAAACAAAAACAATCCAGCTCTCTTTGTGACAGCTGCGCCAACAATAATACCACTGTTTCCACTATAACAGCAGCATGTCAGCGTAGTCTCATGTTTTCACACCTTTTGTGTCTGCACGTCGCTGCGCTAATAGGGGATGTTTCATATATTAGGCACCAACAATGAACCATCGGGTCCCTATTTCACGTCTTGCCAAGGACCTCCATGCATACCACTCCCCATCTCTTTCCACTCATCTCTCATTATCTTGTGACTGTCAACTATGTAATGAAGGTATAAAATGCCCCAGAAGTTATTTCTTAAAAAAGACAGTCTGAAGTTGTTATGCTGTATATTTATGCTGACCATATAACTGAAGTGAAGCATCTGATGTTCCGACGCCTTTGAGGAGGATAAGAATAGTAACATGGCAAACTTCTGACTGAAAAACTAAGCAAAAAGCCTTACCAAAGCAGTTTGGTGCCAAAGTGATGCTGCCTCTTAATAAATCGTTTTCATTGGAGACAGAGTGCATCCACTGGTCCAAAAATGACCAAATGTGTTCCAGGAATGGCACAGTTACTTAAACTAATTGGGCTGCGATCACAATATTTTAATGGAACAGACATTACACATTTGTGCTGACGCGATAAAAATATCCCATCAATCCAATCCCTCCATCCAGCCCTGCCTGCCTGTCTCCATCACTCCTCCCTCTCTCAGTTCCTCCCTACATTTCTTCGTCTTTGTGCTGTTTCTCTTACCATGGGTGGGCTGAGACTCCTCCACGTAGGTGGTGTTGGTTTTCTCAGGGTCATCGCTGGCCCTGTGGCACACAGAAACATTTAGATCAATGGTGTGACACGATTACTCCTGAAGCCTGTCTTTCGTCTGTCAAACCCTACTGATGTGGGCAGAGTACAAGGCTTTCACTATGAAACCATGCTGAGAGTTTAATTCCAGCTTTAAGACAACTATAAGTACAAGACCATAGGACTGAACTGTGCTGTTTGTCTAAATGGCTGCCTGGCTGTATAATCAATGAGGGCCTAAATCATTGCCAGTAACTTGATAACCTTTGGGGCCAGGGGACCTCTTGAACTGATAAAGCATGGTGCTTTATTGGATTGTACATTTCCTCTCATCTTTGAGGGGCACAGAGAATACACACAATAAAGGTCACGTTGTTTATTCTTCTGGTATATTTTGTGTTTAAACCTTTCAGCATCTCTAAATGGTGCTGATCCTCCATGCGAGCTTCTCCCAGAATCCCACGCCCAGAATGTACTTCATGAGGCAAACAAAAGACACTGAAAGCTTTTCCCCATCATTTCTCACCATCTGATCTCTTTGTGCAGAGCTATGAGTTGCTTGTGTGCGCGCGCGTGCGCGTGTGTGTGTGTGCGTGAGTGTGAAGCGACTTGAGGGATTTCTCCGTCCACCCCGATCTGTGCTTCTTCTTGTCTTTCATTTCCTCTGTGGCTCCCGCTTCCCCATACTGTGTGTGTTGCGTGCGTATTCTCAGTGTGCACACAGGGCTGGGTTGAGACGCAAGATTAATCACAGCCGATGGCTGCTATGAAATCTCATTACACTCATCATTTGTACCAGTCGGCCCAATTCTCCTCTGCTCTCCCCCAGCAAGCCTCTCCTTTTCACGGCTCAGCCTCTGCGCTCTCATATGTTTATCTGCATCTAGCCGGTGCGCTCTCATATATTTGAGTGTACTTGATGATGCGTGCTGCTGTAGAGAGGGACAAAGCGTCTCGGGGGTAGCCATGTTAATGCTGATTAAACGCAGATGAATCACATCTGTTAATGTAATCACTCTCGCTGGGTGGAGCAAACTTGACGATTCCACAGGAAGTAGTTAGCTTCATTTGCAATTGCGACGAGTGTTATCTATTACGCGAGTCCAGCCAGTCTCTGAATGGCGGTTACGTGTGAGCTCAGGGAGGGTAGTCATCCGTCTGTCAACAAACCGTGTGTACTCGTGAGCGTGCACAAGTGTGCTTTTGTGCAACACAAGTGTGCACCTGGATGTGCAACTTTGAGAAGCAAAGGGTCTTCAGTTTCTGTTGAACCTGCGTAGGAGTGCTGTTGATTTAAATTTGAGGGAATTTTCAAGGCTGAAAAAGTTTGGTGTTATTGCTTTGGACTGCAGCACAGGAGGGTTTGAATTACAGGGATAACAGGCAACAATATATTATAATAAAAGTCAACAGCAGCACATTCTCTGGCCTCAATATCATCACTTCATTTCAGTGCTCTTGTTATTAAATTGTGCAGCTGCTGCGTTTATGTCCTTACTGTTGGTTCCTCACAGTGTCCTGTAGTTTAATTTTAAAGATTGAATCACTGGTATAAATAGCGCTAACAACAGTCACTTTCAGGTAGACAGTTTGTTGCTAATATGCTTTGAGGAGACTCAGCAAACATGTTTATATCTGTTGCTGGTTCAGCTGTAACTGTGACCTTGAAAGTCATACAGTTAAACACGGTGGCCCAACCTATCGTAACCTAACGTTTCTGCTGTGCTTATTTTATGTACTGTGTTGCTTCGCTAGCGTTCTTCATGTCACCGCCGGCTGGACTAACAGCTTGTTTTGGGTAAACACAAGCTGTCATCTTCTTTAGTCTGAGGCCCAACAGGTAAATCAGGTGTCTCACCTAATGTTAGCGAAAGTGTTGTTATTAATGAGACGTGCAAGCATCGAGACTCTGATGTAACATCGTGAAAAAGGAAAAGTGAAGTGCTGAAGTGCTACATGAAATGATTCATTTCTGCACTGCACCTGGCACAGAATTTCCCTCCACGACAGCAGCGACGGAAGACGATGAGGAAGACGGAGACGGAGATCAACGTTCCTACCAGGAAGATGGACAGGATCACCAAGAGGAGCACATAACCATCCTGCTGCTCCGTGGCCTCAACTGGGATCTCCTGATAGATAGATGAGTGAGTAGATAGATAGATAGATAGATAGATAGATAGATAGATAGATAGATAGATAGATAGATAGATAGATAGATAGATAGATAGATAGATAGATAGATAGACTGTTAGTTTGTTATTGTACCTCAATACAAGTCAGATTTCTGAGTAGGCAGTGAGGGGAAGTCAAGTAGATATAACAGCAAGAGAGGTAGGTGTCTTCCTGGACCGAATTTGGACATTAAGAGCGCTACTTTAAAAATGAAAAAGCAAAGAACTTCCCACGTAAACACTGATGTACTGAAAGTGTTCACTGATGGTTAAAGGATAAGTTCACAGAAAAGAAAGGAAATGCAGTCTTTATCTACTCATCCTCAAGTCGATGGAAAGTCGGATGAAGTTTTTTGTAGTCCACAAAACATTACTGGAACTTCTAAAATGCATTGCTGTAATTTCCAGTTGATTTGTCCCCCAACTACTTCAATTGTTTAGGAGAATGCTGCAACGCTGTTTTGCTGTGAAGCTCCAGAAATGTTTTGTGGATGACGAAAGCTTCACTCGGCATTCCATCAGCGCGAGGGTGAGTAGATAATGACCGAATTTTCATTTTTGGGTGCGCTTCTGCTTTATTGCCACACTTCTCCTAGCGGAAAGACGGAGGCAGAAACATGTCTACTCTCAACTCAGAGTCAACGTTTACTTTCTTTTCTCTTTAAAACCTTACATTTGAATTCTGACACAATACCTTAGTCTCGCCACTTAGTCAATTAATGAAAGTGGAACATCGTATTTCGATTTTGTTTGTTTACATTCTTGTAATGAGATACTAGGACAAACCACCTGTAAGCCATTCATGTAATCAGACAAATCCCATCCTGACACATCAGCTCCAGCCTGGATTTGACTACCTTATTGTGCAGCTGCTTTACTTTCCCAGTAACACCATGCAGCTTAAATAATTGATTTGGCCCCACTGGTAGGTTGGCCTGCATAAAGTGAATCTATAAATGCAACACTACAATTAATCAATAAATGCCAGGGCTATTAACCTGTCTACATTGTACCTTAGCTATGGGAAAGCTCTCACAGGCAGGACTACAGCTGAGATAATGAACCACACAAGGAGCACTGGTATAGACTGCATAGTAGCTTATGTCCTTTAGACAACAATACCACGTTTTCTAAAGATAAACAGTGTTCAATAGAGGAAAACAAGACATCTTGAATTCTCTGCCTCTCTGTCAATCGAAAAAACTGTATTCAATCCACCACATAAGCTTGCACAAAAGGCGGAAAGCTATTACTGAGTAGAGTTTTTTTATTTCTACTGAACTACACCTGCCAATCGCATCGCCGCGCTGAAGGAAGCCTGCATCCACTCATGGATGAGAAGCTACCTATCTAAGCTACTTAGCCAGCTAACGTTACAGCTCAGCCGAGGAACGACACTATCAGTGTTAAAGTCAAACACAGGCCGGTGCATGAGCCGCTCTTCCATGCGTAGATACAAGTTTTCTTCGCGCTGTGACTATGGTTGAAAGGTGTAGTTCAGTAGAAAGAAAATAATTCCCACATGAAACTGCTCACAACACGGTCTGTGGATTATCACAAATAACAGGGTCATGATTTTGGGAAACAGACATTGCTGTTGAAGGCAGTTATCCTCATGTCTGATATTTCCAAAACTCTGCGACGTACAATATAAATAGATAAGCAGCACTATAAGAGAAAGAATAAAACATAGAAATGAAACGATATGAAGAAAGAATGTGAAAAAATAACAGTTTTAAAATTATGCCATAGACATCCATTATTGTACTGCAGACTTATCCATGGAAGTTAGCCACAGCTAGCCCCTCGTAATACCACTCCGAGGTCCGAGTCTGGACGGCCAGCTACACAGCTAACTAAGCTAACTGAGTTAAGTGGGCTCTATGGAACTTGTGTGTTGTGCTGAAAGCTGGTTGTTAGTGTTATTGGACTTGATTTACTACCGATTAACCTAACATTTGCATGTCTTAGGATTGTGGGAGGAAGCTGGAGTACCGGGGAGAACATGCAAACTCCGCAAAGAAAGGGCCTGCTTAGTCTTGAACCCAGGTCCTTCTTGCTGTGGGGTAACAGCGCTAACTACTGCGCCTACGTGCCACCCGCTACAGTTAGCAGCAGTGAACAATTATCATGATATGCTGCTCTTTGACAGGTGGCTAATTACATATCACACCGTTAAAACAATTAGCAGATCAGGTAGCTGTTAGCTAGGAATCACATTTTACTGTGAAAAACCAAACTTGAATTATAAGGATTCAGTGGATGAGTAAATAAAGTTGTTCAAACAATAAATATATATAAATAATTATATATATGTGTGGTCCTTTTTTTATCCATCTTTGTTATTATTATATTCCTTTATTATTAATTTGCCAGTGTTAAAGATTTATTTAAGAGTATTTTCCCCATCAAAAAATCAGTTGAACCTTGCTTATTTATCCAATTTCAATAGTTAAAATGTGCTTTCCCAAGCAAGTTTCTTTGTGCCCATGTAGGCTACAGGGCAGAGATTGAAATGGTTTGAATAAAATGACAAAAGGCAACATGAGTGGGAGAATAGAGAACAACAGCGGGCCAAGCAAGGTCAAGGAAAGATAGCAGGCTGTCGATACATGACAAACAATCATCTTACAGGTGGAGTGTTAAGCCGTACTTCACCCGGGGGTAGAGCAAGTGCCAAGCAAGTGTTAATGAGCGCTACGATCTGACGTCACATTGTAATTTCTCTGCAAGGGGAAATTAAAGCTCAGATTAGATCAGAGATTTAATTATTTCAGGTCCAGGTCAGGATGTTCTCTATTAGCCAGTCGATCGGCCAGGAGAGAATATGAGGGTTCTGGTGGACACACGCACGCACACAGGAAGTTGGAGAATAAGCCAGTGGCGAAAGACAGACTTACTGTGGAGTTTTCTGGTGGGATGGTCCAGACGGTAGACTCATTGCTCATGGTCCAGGCCAACTAGAGAGTCCCCCTGAGAGATAACACATGCACACACACAAACACGCGGAGGAAATGGCTGTTACTATAGCTGTTCATCAAAACACAAAGTCATCCACCAAAGACACAGCACTTTATCTGCATTATTGAATAAAAAAAAACTTCTCTGAACTCATAGAATACTGCTTGTCCTTTATTGATGTCTAATAACATAGCAAAAAAAAAACATTTATACAGCACTTGATGATGTGATAAAAGATGCCCATTGCAGCAGAAAAAAATCTTGTTGAATCTCTAACAGCCATAAAAGACTGCGAGATGAGGCAGAAACCAAAAGTATGCGTGCTTGTACGCATGCGTCCAATCCCACAGAGGATGCAAATGCTGGCATCTCGGCCGTAAATCATCACCCATAATTCCATATCAGCCTGAAGACTCTCTATCTACCTCCCACACACACACACACACACACACACACAGAAGAGAGAGATGCAGCAGCTCTCACTAAACACTGGCTTCAGCAGCAGAGTTCCACTACCGCTGCTGCTATGCGTTTGCTCTTACAGATCATAGCCATTAATACTGCTACTGCTGCACCAAACGCCCACACACACACACACACTGACACACACACACACCTGGATGGATCTACTCACCCAGCAGGGTAGAAGCAACATACCAGCAGCAGTCAGCAGTCGTTGCTCGCCTGCCAGTCACTGCAGCACTCAACTTCAACACCACAACCTGTAAGCTACAGCCCGAGCTCTTTGCTGCCAGCCTAGTCTAAAAAACTCCCTACATCTACCGTCCAAGCATGAAAACTGTTACGGGAAACACACATCAAGCTGTGACCAGAATGCTTTCCTTTGCAGTACTGTACCACATCCTGCTTTCTACCAGCCCGAGTGTCTTACCCTGATGGAGGGCAGTGCGCAGCAGCAGCAGCTCTGGATGTGTGTGTGTGCCCGCGTGTTTGTGCGTGTCAGGCTGTGGCTCGGCTCAGGAGTCTCCTCCTCAGCTCCCTTGCTGCATCCTCAGCCCACCAAGCCGACTGAACCCAGAGCAGCGGTGTTCCCCCTCAGGGCTGGCCCACTGTCCGAGGAGCGACAGGACGGCAGTGCTGCATGGCTGAGAGTAAACAGACAGCAGAGGGATTGGTTAACGTGCGCACAAGTTTTACATCTGAGAAGCATTAAAGGTGCACTGTGTAGTTTTGGGGAAGAAATTTGAATCATTGGCTTTTTTTTAATGCTTAAAATACTAAATAAACTGAACAGAGTTTATTAATGTATGGAAACAAATAAATATCTCTAAGTTTGTGTTATTACCTAATTAAAACTGTAAACATTAAAATTCTTCGTTTGAATTTTTCTTCTCCAAAACTACACAGTGTGCCTTTTAAACAAAGGCACTCATTGTCTGTTTCCAGTAGCGATGATCACAGACAGACACTGTGTTTCTTAATGACACCAAACGTGAGAACGTGTTATTTGACAGAATCATTAAGAAAGCTGAAGTTGCCTGCTTTGCATTTATTTAATGTAATAATACATATATAACAAGCAGAAAACCATCATTCTAAAAAAAAAAAAAAAAAACTAATCTATGAAAATCAATACTTTATTGAGGATTGCTCACTTCTTATGGTGTTGCAAACCGTGAAGATCTCTCTATTGATTAGTTGATGAGCAGATGGTGAGACATGGGGGTCCCCAGCAATGGCATATCCCGTCATGCTTAACAAAATCTAGCTGCATTACTGTTATTATACACTGTATTGTTTTCGCCTGGAGGAGCCTCTGACATCCCGTGGCACAATTACACCATTACCTCCACAGAACAACACAGAATTGGATCTGTTCAAAAAGAGACACTGTTGCACCAAAGAAAAGCATGTTCGGTAATGCGATATATGCTTCGATCGTCTCTGACTCGCGGCAGCTGTTTTCTTAACGGAGCTTCAGCTGATCAGATCAGTTGGAAGGAGACAAAAATCGCATCACATGATGAAATGCAGCTGCTGGAGAAGTTAAAAAAAATGTGGGGGGGAGGGGGGATGAAACCCAGCTGCATTCCGACCAGGTTAATAAAAAAATTTTTTTAAAAAAAAATCTTGATATTTCACAGGAGCCCGTGATTTCCATCAGTCTGCTGACACCGACGGGAGAGGAAAAAAGGTAGCTCACGATTTTCTGAACTGGATGCACAGACAGGCGAGCGCGACAAACGGGCACGCGGCGACGGTTAGCACTCACCTACTCAACCGGCCCGGTCCAGGCAGGGGGTGGAGGGGCGAGAGAGGAGGAAGAAGAAGCCAAAACAACGGGACTCTTCTGTGAACACTTTAATGTGGATTTTTTAAAGCTAAAAGTATTTATGAATGAAACCCCACTGTTGAAGACACGCCCACCACCCAGTCAGAGGCGCACCACGTGACGCAAGGAGTGAGGTAAAGAAGATGAGTGACTGAAGGGGGTTTCTCAAAAATGAGCCTCGGTCCTCACAGACGTCCCTGAATGTGTCAACGAATGTAAACTAAACGCCAATCTTATTTTTTTGTATATGTTAGCAACTGTATGGATTCAATTTCCTTTATCTCACATTAGGGGACATGGTTGAAGTAGTGCGGGCTGACGAGCGTGCTAAAAAGTGTACTTGTGTGTGAGGGTGAGGGTCTTTAAACGCAACACAAGTGATTAAAACTAGATAAGAGCTACAAAACCTTGTCCCACACTGGAGTACCGGGTCCCTCCCCCGTCTGTCACAGCCTACCTAGCATGTGACACCACGGCGCCATCTTCTGGTAGTGTGTCCTCAGTAGCTGCATATACGAAACACTATAAAATATTGTGAATAAAGTGTACCCAAATGCATCACTCTTCCCTAAATGTCGTTAGCTATACATGTTAACCCTACACGAATGAAAAATTAAAGGTATTTCCGGCTTAATAGCTAAAAACACACACCTTCGGACCGTCTCTAGCCACGTTTCTTTGACTACAAAGTTTTAATACTTACTTATGTTGCTAACACGATGATAAACGACCTCATAAACCCATAACTAATCCACAATAATCACCAAAACCGTATAAATGTCGGCGGCGCCGCTCTGTTTTCAAATGCCTACACTACCCAGCATCCTTAGCACCACCGTAAAGCCTTTTGGGTAGGGTACCAACGTCCTTGTCCTACCAAGCGCCGCACATCGACAGCCTTCACGCCAGGGCTTGAGGATCTCTGTCATTCACTTGTACTTGAGTAAAATCTGATTTTCAGACATGTTGGCAGCCAGATTTCTCCGCCGTGCTCTCCCCGCACTGAGGCAAACTCGCTCCTACGCCGAAGCCGTCAGCGGCGCCCCGCAGATGTCCTTCACTTTCGCCTCCCCGACACAGGTAGCTAGCTAACGTTGTTGGCGAGGCTTCTCGGGCCCAGCTAGCTACACGGCTAACTTCACTTCTCGTTGAAACATAACGTCACAGGTTACAGAGAAGCTTGTGTCTTTGGGTCATTGAGCAGTTTTGTACTAATGCATGGCTTCGCTACAGTTGCTACACATATTATTGTAGTTTCTGCACGCATGCAGGTCAGATCGCTGCAGCGGTACAGCTTGTACTGTTAGCTTAGCTAGCTAACTGTGACCATCCTGGCTGTCATTCACTGTCTTTGACCAGCAGTGTGGCAAAGTATAATGTTACTTTGCGAGACGGCACCACTTAAATATTACTCTCCTCCACTACAGTGACATTTAAGTAAATTTCGTGTGCATATTTCTTCAACTGTCTGTGTGTGCGTTAGCTTCAGTTTAAATCCGTTAGCTGAGCAGGAGTGTGTTAAATGCAGAGCTCTCTAACCTTGAGGTTAATCTCGTCCTACAAACGTATTTAACTAAATTCAGTCCACTGTTCCGCAATATATGGGTCCAGTGTGACACAGTGCTGTATGTCCACCTCACACTCTGTTGTAAAACTTATGCAATTGATCTAGTAGTTGAAATATAGTCCAAGGTAACAGCACAAGTGCATGCATCATGTTGCACAATGAGTTAACACATAAGTAACAGATCATATTAATCAGCTATTGCACCTTTTTTGTTTTTTTTTTTTATTACAAATGCTACAGTTTTACAGCTGCATCTTCAATCCGTTACCATTTGTTGGTGTTTGACTGATCATTAGTCACTGAGTGCATCTCTCCATCCTCTGTCTCCACTCTTCAGGTGTTTTTCAAAGAGGCCAGTGTGAAACAGGTTGACGTGCCCACACTTACTGGTGCATTCGGCATCCTTCCTGCCCATGTACCCACCCTGCAGGTGCTCAGGCCCGGTGTCGTCACAGTCTTCAATGATGACGGTTCCGCCGTCAAATACTTTGGTAAGTTTTTGCATTACAAATAGGAACATGCATGACCTTGGGTCAAGTCTGAATTTATTCTTTGAAGCCACCAAACAGTGGCGTGTCCAGTCTAGAGAAGGTGGTGCCTCAGTTTTCTCCCCCATTTTAAGGGGATATGATGTGTGTGGTATTCTGTCCACATGCTAAGGTAACTTAATCACTGCTAGTATGTAGCTCTGCCATCCGCCCAGATTTGACAGTGTGGCTGTCAGATTCAAGGAGGTTGTAGCTATGTAAAGCCAACACAAATTAAATGTGTTTTTGTTAGAAAAAGGTACTTATTAGCTTAGAATGTAGCCAGATGACATGTTTAAGCTGTTGACGTAGATAAAAGAAACACTCAATGAGAAAATACATTGTGGATCAGAAGCTACCCTGAAAGTAGGGAAGGATGTCCTGGATCTATACTGCACATTGCATTTGGATATATAACACTGTAAAGATGACTGAATGTTGGCATGTTTACTTACAGTGTTGTGTGTTGTTCTTTTTTTCCATACACAGTGAGCAGTGGGTCAGTTACAGTAAACGCTGATTCTTCAGTGCAGCTGCTGGCTGAGGAGGCTGTTCCTTTGGACCACCTCGACGTTGCTGTGAGTATTATGTCAACTTTGATCCACTCATATACAAACTAAAGTGGCGTCTGCACTGATGTTCGGCTCTATGGTCATGTGTACCACGGGAGAATAAGAATTTGTCAGCTGAGTTTTACAGTACAGTTTATTACAGTGTAGTTATCATGCTTTTGATATTTCTTTATGTATAAAAAGCTTTGTGGGCAGTGTTGCAAATTTATGAGCAGATATTGGATTTGTAATAATGTTGATTTGTCCCCCTCAATAGCCTTCAATTTTAACATTTCATTTTAAGTTGTAAAATAATATGCATTAAACAGTTGTGCTAATTATAGATGCATAACAATGTGTTTTTGACTATTTAAAGATTGTGTTCCCCCCTTCATATGCCTCACAGTGGTTTGGTCCAGTGCCTACCAATGCACACATAGGCGTAGATAAGAGTGTCTGTGGAGCAGTCTCTGGTGGCTGATCTCTAGTAAGCAGCTTATTTGAAAAAGTTAAATTAAAACAAGACATGTCAGAGATTTTTATTTACTTCTGCCACTGACTTGAACAAAACACATTTACAGTTATAACCAGACTGCGTTTTGATCGATACAAATCTTAATTGATTGGATTGTGTTATATTGTATCCTATAATTGCCTCCAACAACCCTTTATTTACTTGAAATACCTGAACTATTATGATATCGATCCCCTAATTATAAGCTGTGTAATGTATTAAGATGATCTAATGCTACATATATTTAATGAGGTACCTGTAAGTGCCAGGGATCAATATTTATGGTGTTTAATGAGTAAGACCACAGCCTTTGAACTTGAAGACTCAGAACATCACAGCACAAACAAGTCTGTAATTATACTATCAAGGAAGGTTTCTGAACGGTGTGTTCACTCTTTGAGCAAGTGCAGTCAGTACAAAACTTAATTTTCAATCCTTTTTTGGAACACTTAATTTGCCTTGCTCTATTATATTAAAATTATAGAGCTTTGATAAGTGATGTCTAGAAGGTTTTTTTTTTTGCACATTTTTTCTTTGTAAAAATGTATTTTTTATTGCAGTCTTTGCTTTTGCTTTACTAAACCTGTAGAGAAGAAACAACATTTTTTATTTTTTTTTTAGGTGTCCTTGAGTGTTTCAAACTTTGAGTTCCCTGTTGAAGTGGATAAGCAAAAAGATCAATTTCTCTTTTGGTATTATTTGGAATATTTCCCCCTGCATTTCTTTGTTTATCATTTCCAAATTTTGTGCCAGTATCTTCCTGTTACAGCACGTGTGAAGTAAATATTTGTCACAAATTATACAGAAGTTTTGAACCATTGGCTCACATGTTCCTCATTTTGTCACACTTAAACGTATGGGTCAGATTGTTGTTTCTACAATGAGACTTCTGCTTTGCTACATTTGAAACATGTCAGGTTATTGTTCCTGTACTATTCCGTGTTGACAAATTATGTCTTCACAATGTCAGTCTAGTATGGGTTAGTCAATCGTTATTGATCTTTTTTTTATGCTTTTAATGAGAGTTGTGTGATGGGTTACCAGATCCAGGCTGTTGAGGTTTGCATAATTACTGATTGTCCCCCCAGCAGGGACATGATCTTTGACAGCAGAGACTGTTCTTTGAACTGGAGCGATATGGTTTTTTTCTCGTCTCTCTGATTTTGATCCTCCCAGCTGATGATTATCTGATCAGTGTTGCAGTTGCACATGAATGTTGAGTCCTTGTTTAAATGTCAGTCTTGTTAATGCTAGGCTACGTCATTACACGCTCGCCACGGAGGTGTCTGTCTTTGACCTTGGGCTGTGCCAGTGTCACTGTCAAGTTGACTTCATAGCAGTAAATGAGTTATTTTTTCCTCGTTGTCCTCCACTCTGCCTGGAAAATGCACATGTGCCCACGCTGTTAATAAGGAGGGAAAGGTCAGTCACTGTTGAGTTATAGCAGATGTGTCAAATCCCTACTGGGAGACCTTTAACTTCCAGCTATGTTTGGCATTTCTCGTTTCTAATCACTACTGTGACAAATGGAGCTTTCAGAGTAAAGAGGCAGTGGGGATTTTCTCTGCTAGTCTTACTCCTCACTTTTGACTTGTCGTTTCTCAGTATTGCTTTTCAGACTCCGACATCACAGTTGGCGTCTAAAGGATTTTAGGATGAGCAGCGCTTTGCAGGCTATATACCTGCCTTGATTAGGATTTTTCTGAATTGCAGGATAATCAGTCTGGTCGAGTCTCCTTTTTCTAAAAGGATGTGCTTGATGTCGCAAAAAAAAAAAAAGAAGAAAAATCTGAATTGTTATTATCATCATGTTCTGTTTCTCACTGTGACGTGTTCTATTTTTCTATCTATTTTTAGGCTGCCAAGGCCAACCTGGAGAAGGCCCAGTCTGACTTGGCCGGTACATCTGACGAGGCAGCGAGGGCAGAGGTTCAGATCAGCATAGAGGCCAACGAGGCCATCCTCAAGGCTCTGTCGTAGATCTGTGGTACGACAAATCAGCTCTTGCACCATGATGATGATTATTATTATTAATTGGTTTAATCCTGCACGGCAGTGATGCAGGACTAATTACAGCTGTTAACATAATTGGAAATGGAAACATTAACAAGACATCGTGTTCTGAGTTTGTTTTTTTTTTTCCTCCCTCTAGGTAATCTTTTCTGTTTCTTTGATGGAAATCAATAGTCCATCTGCTTTTCCAGCTCAGTCACGTCAGTGTCCAGAAGATTCCATGTTTGCTTTGTACAGTGGATGAAATTACGAAATAAATTTATTTGGAATTTACCTGGCAGTGGAGTCTGTGGTGTTTTCTTTAAATCTGGCCCTCTCCTGCTACCTGGTGAAGATTCGATGCAATATTTTCAATGCACAAAGACGACTGAGACTCCGTAGATTTGCATTTTTATTCTGTTGTTGTAAACAGAACAGCTAATCAGTATAGCAGCCGAACACTGTCTTCATGAAGTATTTCTCTCAATAAGCAGACGTGCCATTATGTGTGGAAAAAGCAAAAACTGTTGTTTTTGTTTGATGTGCAGTTAGTGTTTCTGCCACTGGGTGGCAGCAGATACCAGCTTTACCTTGATAATCAGATTTTTATTCTGCTTCTGTCAAACCACAGTTTCAGGGAAGGTACAGTCATTGTATTTGTCATATAACCACTGCTGGATGTGATGTGTGCTTTCGATAAAGGATCCTCTTTAAAAAAAAAAAAAAAAAAAATCATTGCTTCTGTGCATCAGCTCCTGTATCTGGTGAAAGCTTAGTCACATTTACTGTTGCAAGCCCACTTGTGGGTTGGAGTAATTTGCAACTCTCAGTCACTGCTGCCTTCATTTAGGTGTTGGCAGAGCTTGTTTGTTATGAGTGATGACCTCAGGCTTCTGTGACGAAGCCAGGAAAAGTCCTTCACTGGCGACCCTGTGGAAAACCGGGCCTTTCTCTTGTTTCATAACCACAGGTTTCAGCTCAGACTCGCTCCAGGAGGCGCTGACCTCATTCACGTGCTGACTTGTAGCTGTAAGAGCAGAAAAACCACAACCGGTTTATTTTGAATGTCAAAACTCTCGAAGGCCTTTTAACTAGTGTAAGAATACTGGAAGTACCAGTGTTTACACAGATATGGACTCATGACTGCTTATGTCCATGATGCTGCTTGTATGTTTTTGTCTCCATGCCAGTGACAGCCACGACCGGAGGAATTATGTCCTCAGATTGTCCATCTGTCTCATTCTCCTTGTGAATGCTATATCTCAGGAACGCCTTCAAATTTGGCAGAAATGTCCCCTTGGACTCGAGGTTGAACTGATTAGTTTGGTGGACAAAAGTCAAGGTTGATTTACCCTCACAAAAGATGTTTTTGGCCATGACTCAAGACTTCAGACGCTAATATAGTGTATGGTTTTCTTGTTGATTCCACTTGCCAGGTCAAGTTTTATGTTTGCGTTGGGTATCGTTCTTAGTTGGCAAACCTCTTCTGGGAACGGCTGAAAAATTCCAGCTGTCATGTCAGCACTTTGACAGCATGAGAGCACTGCACTTGCCTAAAAGTGCTAAATTGGTTATTTTTGTCAAATTATTTGTAGCCAGCTCAATCAGGTAGTAGACTAAGCTAACATTTGCTTATTGTTCTTTAGAGCTGTACATTACCGTGTCTTTCATTGGTGACGGCCGTATTGAAGTGTATGGGAGGCGCATGGAGAAATACACTAAAACCCAACCTGTCCATGTCGTATGACTTCTGATGAGGAAATGGCTCCAGAAAATGAAAGGAGATGCTTCAGAGAGTAGGTTTACCACAGATCTTTTTTTTTTTTTATCAGCACTTTGTATGTCTCTTACTTTCGTTTGGGGGGGAAAAGTTCCTGTCCGTGGTGTAATTGCAGTCTCATCAGTAACATTTGGTCGGACCTGCCCTGTTTGGTCACAGTACTATCAGCCCTGTTGATCATTTGGGAAAAATGATGGTCATCTACTCTCTGAGCTGTGTTCTTCCATTTTCTGGAGGCGTTACTTCGTCAGAAGTCAAATGAGGTAGATATGTTGTGGTTTTAGTGTGATTCTTCATGCATCTCCCACAGTCTTCACTGCAGCTGTCGCCACAGCCTGGCACGAAAGCGATATCCTTCTTTTTTTAGGCTCCTTGCCATCACCCAGAATCGGAAAGGGGAAATTGTGATTATATTTCACATGTGGTCGGATACTGAATTGGTGAACGGGGGGTGCCCGCCCACACGTAAACACATAAAAAGGAGGTTTACTCTGTTTTCTTTCTTTCAGTGAACTTAGACGCTAATAGACACACAGCAGTAGTCCACCATAAGGCTCAACTGATTTTTAGCCTCGGGCTATTGTTGCTGCACCATGTGATTAAGATCTCTCTCAGTTGTCTGTGCTCCTTTTGTAAAAATAGTCTCCAAGTGAAGATAGTCATCAGATATATACTTAACATATTGTTTTTTAAGTTCCGTCAAAGTCATCATATACGACTCTGCATATGATAGTTAAAACAGTATTATCTGCATCAAAGTCTGACTTCAAAACAGAAGGAGTTTCTCCAGTCAGGACCTATAACACTGTGTTTTATAACTGTCATGTGTTGAAATACACCATTCCACTGATTAAGCACGTGCTGTGCAGACTTGCAGACTGTGACTCAGGTCCGTGTCCATTAATAAAAAAAGAAAAGCCAGTTCTCAACACCTCTCACACATCCTGCTCTCTGTTCTCCTTTCCAATCTGTCTGTCTCTTTCATCAAAAACCTTCTTGTCCCAGCTGCACACACACACACACTCATAAACAAAACACACTCATGCGCACTCATCCGTCAGCCTCGGGGCTCTGCGACTAACACTTCAGACAGACGAGATGAAACGGTCGTGTCAGAAAACCACCACTTCTTTTTATCCAGATTTATGATACGGGATGTTGAAACCAAGCACTTTTCCTTTTTTTTTTCTTTTTTTCCTCCTCTCGCTACACGCTTTCAACGCCACTCTCGTCGAAAGGCAAAGCACGAACTGACCGTATGCTTTCCATGTGCACCCTCTGTTCTCTCAGTTTGTGCGCACTCATGGAACTAAAACAGAGGCAGGACGTTCCAGCTTTTCTGGAAAAGGAAGACACTGTGATTGAGGAACCAGTCTTTTTAGCGCTGTAGCACGTCCAGATTTGGTTTTGGAGTGCACTTAAGCTGGCATTCTTAGTCACACCGAATGAGTCAGACTGGAAATCACTGAGTTTTATATTTTCACTGTTTTGCTTTGTCCATCAAAAAGCTGTCGTGCCGCCTCAGCCGCACAGCCTAATGAAGTCTCATAAACGACCCGTCTGACCCGAGAGCTGAAGTGCTGCTCATTGATAAAGAAGCGGTGAAGTGCTGTACATTGATAAAGAAGCGGTGAAGTGCTGTACATTGTTAAAGGACGATGAGTATCCAGTGAGAGCCACCTCGCTGAAGGGCCACTCGTTGGCGTTTCTGAGCTGATGAGGCATGCGATAATAAGTCAGCGTCTCTCTCTCCCGTGGATGGCCGTGTACTGTAATTAAAAGATTACACCGTCTGCACCCTGGAGTGAATAACATGATGCATGCTATGACAATCCGTGGTGTCATCGCTGAGTGCTACTCTTAACACAGCGCGGCTCCCAGCTATGCGAGCGCTCAGGGGGGCTGTGTTTACTGAGCGGACCGTGGCGTGGAGTAAAGGCGACCAGCCCGCGTGAGTCATCGCGCCGAGGGTGCTCTGAAATGGTAGTAATGCGGGGTATTCTGTGAGATTTCAGTTCTGAAGGAGCCACGCCCATGACTGTCTTTGATGTGGCCAACGAATAATAACTTAGGTAAATAAGCTTTAAAAGGCCAGCTGCGTGCAGTGAAGGGTGGGGAGCAGTTCATCGATCAACACCAAATGAATCATCAACAATTATGATATTTGATTGTTATATATTATACCGAAGAATAAGGTGTCTGGTGGCTTTATCTAATACAATGTAGACAAAAAAATGTGTTTGGTGCTCTAGGAAAACAAGGCACTCCAAATATAAAAAAAATATATCAAACCATGAAGGAGATATCAGCCTATGGTCCAAGAGTTTGAATCCCTTCATGAAGACTCAGTGGTCAGAGAGCCTGTCCTCATCCGAAAAATGACTGAATAGGTTGAAAATCTGCACAGCTTATTATGATCCATATATCCATTTGTTGTTAGAAACAGTGACCTCTAGCTGCTGTAGTCAGTACTACAGCTGCAAAGAAGGAAGTGAGGAGAAGAAGTATAAAAAGGGAGAACTTTGTATACGGTGCAGGTCGTTGACGGCGGTCGTGGGTTACACAAGCACAGGACTCAAATTCAGGAGACACCGCGTCAAGTGTGAAACCAGAAGTGAGTTCTCTGAAGTTACGTCACACACAACGTAAAGTAAGGTACTTAGGTAACGTTGGTATGTTCTAAACGGAGGTAACAGAAGTAGTGCTTTTAACCCAAACCACGATGTTTTCAACAACCAAACCAAGTAGCTGTTGTGCCTAAACCCAAGGTCCGGTACGTATGTCTCACTTCCACTGTAACTGTTGTGTTGCTTTGGGAACGGTTATAATCCCCAATCGACCTATTGAGTCCTTTAAGCATGAGAATGTGTTGTGGTACATTTTCGTATATGGATTGCCTCTGGTTTTCTATTCAATTACACATTTCAAGACAATTTTCAATCAAAAAGTGTGACAATATGCTTCTCAGTAGAGTTTAGATTGTATGTCGTACAAGCTACAAATGCTGCCAATAACAATACATGTCAATTAATCTCTCAATTAGTTTAAAGATTACTAACTAAGTCTAAAAAATGCGAAAAATGCCGCTCACAATTTCCTAAAAGTAAAGTCTTTTGCCACCGCTGTCTGACCGCGAGTCTGAAACATGAAGATATTTCTGGGGATAACAAAGAAAAGCAGCATACTCACACTGAGAGGCTTAAAAAAAGCTAATGTTTAGCATGTTTAGAATATTTGGGAATATTTGGGAACGAACTGAATTAATCATTAATGCCTGTCTCATGACTAACTGTGATTGAAGGACTATATGAGGTAATGATGAGTTACTTAAGAACAGACGTATAACTTGAGAGCAAATCACTATCTGATGACTCGTTAACATAGTATCTTCCTGTCTGTCCTCTCGTGACTCATCATAACTACTACTTCATACCTGTGAATCAAAACAACAAATACTTTTTTCATGAGTTGTTCCTGACTTCCTGACTGAACGGCACAAAGAGTAACGACTCATTCGTTACTTATTACTTAATCAGTAGTTACTCTTTGTTTGCCCCCTTACGTAAAGTGATACATCATTCTTAAGAGTTGTCCCCTCATTATCTCACCATTACCTTACTATTAGTTACCCTTTTTAATCAACATAAAGCTTTGTTCTCTAGCAACTCATTATTATTATCTCCTTGAATCAGAGTTATTCGTAAACTCCTTATCAACAGATCATTCATTAATAGATCGTCCTACGCGCTCTTTAGCAACTGCTCACATTTTCGTGTGCAACACTGTGTCACTGCCACTCTTCGTCTTGTTTGATGATAAATTAACAATTCATTGATTATTAAAATCGATGCCTTTTTTGACATTTGACTTAATAATTAATGGGCTGAAATCGTTTAATTGTGAACAATCTGAAGATGCCTTTGGCAAATTTGTTGGGCTTTTTTTCCCACTATCATTGGATTTAAAAGGATTCATTTATAATAAAAGTGGCAGCTCAAAAAGTAGCATATAACAGAAAAAGCAGACCGAAGACAGAAGAAGAAGTAATGGAAATGGATTTGACCTTCATTAAAGTTAGGCTTGTGCCCAGGCATCTGTCGCTGTAACGGTAAAGAGCTAACAGTCGGGAAGTGGGCAATAAAGTGAATCATAAAGCCGATGGAAAGAATCAAGGCACAGGATTCTCTTTATGTTCTGGCAGCGGCTCCGACGTGACACACACTGGCTGTGAGACAGCGTGATATTTTCCTGTATGCGGCACGAACGTCCTGCCATCAGAGCGTCTTGATGCAGGCTTAGTCACCAGCTGTATGGATCTGGATATACGGAGTCACTTTAACCCCGTGAGATTTGAAACACAGACGAGAGTCTCTCAGCGGATACTCCAACCAGAATCCTCTTCATCTCTTTTATATCAATGCTCCTATTAGCCTCATGAAATCATGGGACTCACTTCACGTGCACCCCAATTGACGTTTCACTCCTCGTGTCAATGATGATTCACGCAGCCGACAGCAATCCGGAGACCTGTTAACATACCAGGCATGATTACGAAAAAATAGAGCGGTGTGATAGGTGAATAATGAGGGAGTTACGCATTAAACGGGGGAGTGACAGATGAGAGACTGATCTGATTTTTAAACAGGTGCTGTGAAAGACGCCAACACCCGATTTTAAGATAAGATGTAGCGACATCGCGTTACTCACTAACAGGAAGTCATGTCATGTTTCAATCAGTCAGAAACAAAGATTTCCCGCAACGGGGTCGAGACATTTGTCTGTTTGTCTAGTTTGTCCTGTTTCCTTCTCGTCTGTGCTGCGCCTGCCTCGTCTTGTCACGTTAAATCACATCTTAATTGCGATTTTTGATCATCTCAAGAGAAAATATTTTCCTGTGGCAGGATATTGAGAGTGCCTGATGCGTAAAGGCAAATTAGAGACCTGAGAGGTAACTGCGAGGGAAATTAAAGGTCCGGAAAATTTAAACGCAGAGAGCAGTGAGTCAGCCGTGACTGGGGATGGCAATTTTCCACACACCAAAGTGTGGTAAAATTACACATATCATCCAGCGTGCATAATCATCCGCCTTGCAACTTTAATATACTGTGGGCGTCACGTGGTGCAGATGCACAGGCGCATTTTCGGGGCCTGCTGCCCGCCTTACTCCACCTGTGAGATATGGTCAAGCACCGTCAAGTGTGCATCAAGGGGCCGATTTGAGGCTCTGCAGCGGTAAAAGAGAAAGCGAGGCATCCAGAGAGAGCGGAGCTGATTGAAGCGCTGACCTTTTGGTGGGACTGTGTAAAGAGGGGGCCTGCAGACTCTCAGTCAGCTGTCAGATACTGCATCCAGCCTGGTAGTAGGAGTAGGGCCCTGACACCAGCCTCCCACCACTCTGCCCTGCTTGTGTCATCCATCCTTCCATTCTTACAGCCTTCCATTCCACACAAACACCCACCCACCCGCCAAACACACACAGCCGGGCTCCGCCGCAAACACTCACCCAGACACAAACATCCACACAAACACAAATACACTGCCGCTTGTGCCAGCTAGGTAACATTTCTACAAATAGCAGTGTGGGCATTTGGGAGAAAATCGCAAAGCCGCAAACACAGCCTGCTGTAGGGGTGAGATAATCAGCTTTGTGGTAACAGCAAATGGCCCCTGAGTGGCAAGGCAGGTAATCATTGCTCAGAGTGTTTTTGTGGGAGATGGAGAGACTGCTTTTCCGTCCCCGTGTGTGTGTGTGTGTGTGTGTGTGTGGCTATGCATATTCACGCCGAAATGAGCGGATCCGATTCAAAGACGCGCAGGTATAAAAAGTGCCATTATACTCACCTGGAAGCTTAATTACCATCTATATACATATGGATGTGTGTGTGTGTGTGTGGCAGCGGCACATCTACCACCTACACCGTCTCTACACCAAAATAACAATGAAAAGCCACTCAAAATAAACGTGCGTTTTACGCAGCCATGAAACACGGAGCTGCCCTTGTTTGCAACGTATCGTCTAGAGAACCTTGTCCGTACCTGTACGACGCTAAAGAAGCACAAAAAGGTCTCTGAACGTTCAAAGCTGCTCTTCCACTTCCTAGATTTACATAAGTGGTGAAAAAAAAAAAAGGCAGCAGATTTGCTTTAATCATGCTTGGAGTTATTCCATATCCTCGGTCTGTTTCCAGTTTGCAGTTTGCTTTGATGATTTCTTCACTCAATTACACATTACCGAAGAAAAACATCCACTCTTCCTTTTTTATTGTAAATTCAAGGCTCTAATTAGCAGATTTGGGTGGTTTCACGCACATTTTACAACAATTTGTGCATAACTGAGAAACTATAGGGAAGCAATAGCTGTCAGCGAGAGGCAATGCAGGCGGAATTAAATCTCCCCTTGAAGAAAGATTGAATAAAGACGGCGATGAGTGAAGGTTGTGTGTGAGTGTGAAAGAAAATATGAAGATGATAAGAGGCTGACTTTAGCCGGGGATGATGAGCAAAATACCCGACTTTCCCTGCTTACAATGGGGAGTGCGGCAGTTTAACATTCCAACGAGAGGTGTCACATGCTGCAGGGTTCAGACGAGTGCGTCCGCTGGGTGGGACCCGACCTGCACATAGAGTTCAGCGTAAGCAAACGTGGATGCCTCCTCTGGGATGCAAGAGAGTAAAAATGGGGCAGATGGGTAGAAGGGTAGATTTTGTAGTCTGAGGTAAGACAAGGTCAAGCCACACACACACACATACACACGCTTATGCGTGCTGTTCAAGGAAGTGTGATGGGAGCATGTTGGCCTTTTATGCCCCTGCTGACAGAGTGCACACATCTATGTTTAGTCATAAGGCTCACTTCAGTCTGGCTTTACATTTCCCATACGTTTTTTTGCATGCTTTAAATCTGTTGCTCTACGCCAGTGATTTCCAATTAAGGGTTGTTGTTTTTTTTTTGTTTTTTAAAATACAAATTATAGTATTTGATGTGTATCCGCATAAGAAGGCAGATAACAACTGAACCACACCCGTAGTGCATGAAAATTAAAGCACTTTAAATAGTTAGCTTAAAATAGGCTAATGGATAAACAGTTAAAGTTGGCCTAAAGTAATGGCTAGATGGTGAAATAGCTTAAAGTGGGCCAGTGGAAAAACAGCTTAAAGTTGGCTACCCTAATGGCTACACAGGTGAAATATTCAGTTAAAAGTAATGGACAGACAGTTGAAATAATTAGCTTAAAGGTGCAATGTGGAAGTGTTTTAGTTTAAAACATTCAAAATGAATTCAAATTATCAACAGTTTGATAGAAATAACAGTTTTGTCATTATTTCAAAGACATCTACGCCTATGTGTAGTGTTGCAGAGGTACTCTTAGGAGTGAAAGCAAATAGGTAGCTAAACAGTGATGGAAAAAAAGTTATAATAGTTATCTGAAAGTAGGCTAATGGATAAACAGTAAAAATAATTAGCTTTAAGTTATGAATAAATGGTAAAATAGGCTCATGGAGAGAAATAGCAGAGTAGGCTCAAAGTGGACTAGCCTAATGGAAAAAAAGTTAAACCCAATGGATAGTATGGATGTAAGAATTTTAGTTTAAAACAATCAAAATTACCTCAAATTAACCGAAATGATCAATAAAGTGTGAAGATATAATAGTTTTGACGTTACGTCAAAGACGTCTGTGCATTTTGCAGGTATC
Source organism: Lagodon rhomboides (assembly GCA_039737535.1). Lineage (NCBI taxonomy): Eukaryota > Metazoa > Chordata > Actinopteri > Spariformes > Sparidae > Lagodon > Lagodon rhomboides. Next base: position 10,750,814 of record CM077789.1, on the reverse strand, counting down.
TACTGAAGTTAGCATGCTAACTCCCTCTCCCTAAGACTGAAATAACAATCTTAAATGAATGAAAACATGGTTCAAATAATCAAGTTTCAACAGATGAAATAATCATCTTAAAGTAAATAAATGTAAACGGTGTGTTATCTTAAAGGAATGGACAGACTGTTGAAGTAAATGGTGGTGTCGATGATGGGGTATTTGAGTCCACGTGACAGCGCTGCCAGGTACATCTGACAAAGACGATTTTGAAACACTGCTGTACATAATCTGGCCACGTTATCGTGCACACAGTGATTGATCACCATGGCGAACAGGTGGTGCACTTGCCATCTGTGTAACAGTTCATGTTAGCCTCATGATACACCCCGGCAGGCAGGGGGAGGCACCTCAGCTGACAGCTGTGAACCAAAGCTAACAGTAGCACCGGCTGAATGCCACTAATCTTGGCGCAGACACTCGACTCTTCCCAAACAAGGGACCAAACGCTGATCCCTCGGTGCAGATGACGTCCGATTGCTCCACTGTCCTTTTGCGGGGGTTAGTCATCTCTTGGATGAACGCAATTTTCCTGTCCTCGAGACCGTGCACTCTTTCCTCAGATCACTCAGTCCCATGTGATCCGTCCATCAGGGCCGGGGTGTGTTTTTTCCGCCTCCCGAGACTCTTTCACACACACATTTTCCTATGTGCAGTAGACTGTCTTCAGCTGCGCTAAGCGGCTCTGCCCCCGTTTCCAAAACATCTACTGGATATGCCTGGGCACGTGAGGACGCATTCACACATGAGAGCATATGAACACACACACTCATCAAAAAAGTGCAGGCAGTCATTTGTTGCTCTTTTAATTGCATGGTTAGCACAGGTGAGGGCCGCGCTACGTGTATGTGTGTGTGTGTGCGTGCGTGCATGTGTGTGCATGACCAACTACAACATGCCAAAAGAGGAATTGAGACAAAGTGTAAATAACACCAGCGGAGCACCTCCGGGTTGCCTTTCCTTCCTCTTGAGCTGTGTTGAAACCTTCGTGTCATCGTATCTGTTCTGCCACCTGTGCCGTTTTGAAACTTTCCAACTGACACAGGATTTCTTTAAAATCTCTGTAGTGATGTCACACTTCCTGAAAGCAGATGTCATGAGAAAAAATAATCGCATCCATTATTGTGTCACTTCAGCAAAAGGTAATCGACGTCAGGCACAGAACAGTATCGCCACTGTCCCGATCCTAATTCCCGCGTGAGTCATACAGGAATTAGACTGCCACACGGTAAACACAGGTCCCCGGTTAAACGCTGTATAAAGATCATATAATGTGCAAGGAGAAATTCACTGCAGCTCGTTTACATACAGTATGAAAAACAACTTCCTCAGAAATGTCCGCTCCAGGCAATCCATCGGTAAACACAAAGCCCACACTGAAACCATGATGCCATATCATGCTGGTGCCAGACTCTGCAGTGGAAATGACAAGAATCAAACTAAACGTGGCACACTTTGCGAGATGACTGGTATGAATGTGCTTCCCTTTTAACCTTCACCAGTCGAGCTGGTCCCTCTGTGCTCGCTCATGTCCCCTGGGTGACTGACATTCGCTGTTGTGGCTTCATAGTCACGAGCCTCTTCGCTGAGGCACAATAGGAAAATATGCCAACAGGCTAGTTTCCACTTAGGACACCTAAAGCAGGCAGAAATAACTCCCTTAACACGCATGGAGGAGCTCTGACAGGCAGGGCCTGGATTCCAGGACTGTTGGTGGCCCTCAGCAGCATCCGTAGGCATGAGAAAAGAGCTTATAATGGTCACTGAGTAATGTATATGAGTTAACCTGTAGCCCTCGTTGCTCCTGTTAAAAAAAATAATTAATGGGGTCATAATGATCCAAATTGTCAATCGGGTACTTATCTCATGAAAGCAGCACAATTTCCTTTTCAACAGTCGGTGACAAATACAGATACAATCCTGCATATCGCAGGAGGAAAGCCCATGTCGATTCCCCTGCTGGATTTCCTGCCCCACTTTCCTCCACCCCTCGGTCCCTCTATCTCATCCATTTTGGATTTTCCCATGTTATACCATCTGGGATAGCACAGCCATGACATCGACCGGAGACCATATGTCAACAGTACAGTATTACGCTCGGGGTCTGTCACGCTCCAGAAGACCAAAAACTCAATTTTCTACTTTTTTCAACAACAGCGGGTGCGACCCTGTTTGTTGGTGCTGTGTTGTAACATGCAGCCCGTGTATCAAACAGCTCGTGTTGCCTGAGCGTGAGTTCAGCCCAGGTCAAAGATCCTCTGAATGCGGCTAATGACTGATTACATACGGACAGGGAGGTGGGGTTGTTCCATGACTCCAAAATAGAGGCCATACTTTTTGAATGTCCCTGAAAAGGTCAGACAGCTGGATTCCAGTACCTCTACTGTACATACAGTACACTACCTATTTATGGTCATAATCTTAAGTCATCATTTGGCCTTTAAATGTTTTTGTAAAACATTAAGAAATGTCTGAAGAAATGGGCCGTTAAATGAGAGGAATCAGTTCGATAGCACACATTTGGAAATTGGAAACAGGGGACAGCTTGATACTTTTGATGAATGTCGCTCGACAGAAACGACCTATTTTCAACATCAACAAAAAGGAAAAAAAAGTTTCTTTCAGGCGGACCTGGACCATGACCCGTGGACCTTATTCCAGAAAATATCTTTTTACAGTAACCAGTGGTCTAGAGACAAATACATTCCCATTTTAATTGTGCCCTTGATTACACTTGCAGGGTTTGTCAACTTTAAAAGATGATTTTGCAAGTCAAGAAAGTCAGTTTATCGTCTTTCTCAGCTGGAAGATTGCGGCTGGTTACCATGGACACGACTGAGTGACCCTCATTAAAAGTGTTGAGCGACCTACCATGGGTGTAACACGTTTTCATACTGATTGAACAAAGTGTTTGCTGGTGAGCTTTTAAGGCGCTACTCGGTGGATTTTGTTACTTTCGGACAGAGCCAGGCTAAACTTTATCTCCTGTTTCTAGTCTTTGTGCTCAGCTAAACTGGGCAGTAGCTCCATAGTTACTAATTACTCTTCAAGAGCGAGATGTTCATTCCTGATAAGTGGTATTTCAGCTTATCTTTATAAACGCAGTGCCTCGTACACACACACACACTTCAACATTTCAACATTATTACTACTGAAAAAATTGTCACTACTGAAAATTCAAGCAGATTACTGTTCTGTACGTTGATATAACAGTACGTGACTACCGATGTAGTTAATCAGTATACTGTCTGCAAGCTATTCAGTGGGTTGTTGACATCAGAGTGAATATTAGCAATTAAAGTGTCAGGGCGTTGAAGGGAAGCTAGCCACTAAATGTGTTTATAGTATCAGTGGCAAAAAGTCAAAGTGGGAAATGAGAATGATCTGAGTCATTATCTCAACAAAGATCATAAACCAAGGTCCTCTTTACAGAGCCATGATTCCATTTATCATATCTGGATTGATTCTTGATTTATAATTACCTCCACCTCTGATAGCACGCTGGAAAAAATGTTACAATAATGTTCATGAACCATGGCGCGCGATGCTGTAGACGTAAGCTCAGAGGATGAATTATGACCCGGTCCGCCGATGACACTGCCTGACCAAACATTTTTACTTCCGATGACACACTAGGTATCGGTGAATTACTGCTGTCGGCCCTCAAATTTGTAGTCTCAGATTACCCTTGACGCTGCTGCCGAACTTGGCACACCACCGGCAGGCCGCCAAGAAATGTGTGGGTTATGTAAAAAAAAAAAAAACTTCTCGCCTTTGTGCGACAAACACTGGTGAATGCTCGATAACCACACATCCTGAACAAGCAGTCAACACCAGACACGTCAGCTGGTACAGTATAAATAGACACAACTGACTAATTAAGCATGAACTCATAGTTGGCCCCACCGGCTGTATCAAGTAACATCAAACAGAAAGAAGACATGACTAAACATAGACAAGGCCAAAGCCTGCTGGAGCGACTGAGCTGAGGTTAGTTATCGTCTGGTTGATGCTTCAGCGCCTCAGACATGTTGATGAAGGTTAACACAAGCCTGGTGGTGAGAGACAGGAGCTGGAGAACAAACGACTGCAGTCAGGTGAATGGGAGGCTTGTGAGCTCCGTCTGTTGTCGTGACTGTTTTGATTCTGAGCAGCTATTTTTAAATTGCCTCCGGTTCCTGATGTGCCATACAGTCAGACAAGCGATCATAGAGGAAGTGCGAATAGAGCAAATAAAGGAGTGACGATGATTAAATGTCTCCCTGTTAAAGTAATCCTCCTTTGACACATTGTTGCTGTCAGCGCTTTTAAAGTGATCGTTTCAATGAGGCAAATATTTCTTCACTTATTTCATTGCTCCATTGTGTAGTTTGTACATAAAGTTGAATAAAGAAGTACTAGGGTTTTCTTATAACAAGAATAAGTGACAGGTCAACATGGTGATGTTGTTGCAGGTGTGATATTTATCACGTTCCCCATCTTTGTTTGGCATGCTACCATTTGCTGAGGCGGATGGGAATGTTGTTTGTTTTGCAGGTATTTGGACAAACTGAAACTTTGGCCAGATCTAAAGTTTAAGGTCCAGTTAGGAGGATCTGTTGGCAAAAATGGAAAATAATATTCCTAACAATGTTTCCATTAGTGTATCCTTACCTAAACATAAGAATCTTTGTGTTTTTGCTACCTTGGAATGAGCCCTTTGAACCCAAGCACAAGACACCAGAAGCAACAAAGCCAAATCCAAAATAGAGGTAAAATGCCGGACCGGTACACAAGGAACATGGAGGAACCAATGAAAAGTGAAGAAAAAACACAGACTTAAATACACAGGAGCTGATTTACTAACAATAAACAGGTAAACACAGCAGACAGGTGGGAAAAAAGACAAAGACAGGAAGTAGAAAGTACAATGTGACAAGGGAAGGTATAACCTACAAAATAAAACAAGAAACGACAAAACCAACAACCAAACCATGGCACCATTTATAGCTACAGAGAAAGCAGGTCCTCTTCCCAGGAGTCTGACATGTTGCACCACCATGTTTCTACAGTCGCCCACAACGGCCAAATGCAACACTGGCTCTGTAGCCACTGTGGGTTCTCCTATAAACGCTTGGAGGGGGGGGGGGGTGTTAGCTGAGGGGTATTTAGTTGGTTGCAACTTGCAACCTAACTTCTAGAATCCTCTAAAGCCCACACACTTGAACTTTAAGGGGTCATCGAAGTTGATACAATTCATCCTGAGCCAGCCCAAATATTTTATTTCACTGACACAGAATTTTAGCAAATCTGTATTCTAGATGTCGAATGAATGAATGACAATTTTGACCTGCTAGTGGCGCAGTGGGATCACCGACCTCATAAGGATTCACCTTGTGGGTAATGTAATTAAATCAAGTATTTCACTGCTCATTTATAATGTTAACTTGGAATGATTAACAATAACTTTTCCGATTTGTGCTGATTGACTCCAAAAGGGAAGAAGACGCAGAGACAACAGTATCAAAAACATCAAATTATGTGATTACAAATAATTGTGCATTACGATGAAACATGAATTTCAACATCTTGATCTAAAAAAAAACAACTCTAAGCACTATTGGTGTTCAAAGGTTTTGGGGATCATTTCCTGGTTATATATATATGATAATGAGTCTGAGTCGTGTTTGAGAGCAACAGGATACCCGCTGTGTGGGCGGTGGAGCTGTCACGGCAGAACAAACGCTGCCTCGCTTTCGGTCAGGGTTAAACTGAAGCCTCGCCTTTGATCATCAGTTATATTGATACAGAGGGTCATTGCTGTGCAGTCTTCCCTGTGACTCACTTTCGCTTCATGGTATTCCGCCCATGCACAGTAAATATTTAACCACACATAATTGGCGACATTCTGTTTTTTTTTTTTTTTTTGAAGTATCGAAACGCACCTCTTCTCTGAACCGACGGTGGCATTTCGGCGCACGAGTTTTGCACGAGTGCCGGGGAAGTGGCGGGCCAGGGAAGGCCGCGTTCATTTGCATGTTATTGTCATCATATTCTTTGGGAGAAACCCCCTAATGGAGGTTTGCCTGACTGAATCGATTACGGGGCACATTTAAAATTTTCAGGCCTACAGTTGAGAGATAGCCGTCTGCTGGAGAGCAATCAGCCTGAAGTACAATGAACTCTCTTTTATGGAATTACTGCTGTTATCAAGAAGCACAAACAGAGAGGCGGCAAAGAGGGAGAAAAAAGGGAGCGGGGGGGGAAGCAAAGCCTGGAAAGTTAGAGAAGGAGGGGGTGGAAAATACAGAGAGCAAAGGGGGAGAGTGGGGGAAGAGAAAGAGTGACAAAGCAAGAGAGGGAAAAGGGGGCGGCGGAGCCAGAGGGAGACAGGAATGGATGACGTCGTCAGTGGGGACGGAGGGCTATTTTAAGAACGTGATAGGGAGAAGGCCGCTGCGCACTCCCCTGGGCTGACGTCACAGATGAGATCAACACCCCGCGCGACCTGCCAGCTCGATCATGTGACCCGTAATGACCTTCGCTATCAGTGATTAGATTACCGTGCGTCAACCGCGGAGCAGAGACCTGCAGCGGCGAAACGGATCCACTGCTGCGAAGTGAAAAAACAACAGGAGAAAGTAAGAAGAAAGCAAGAGAAGAAGGATCGAGAGGGGGTAAAGCAGATGGAGAGACAGGAAGAAAAAAAAAAAAACTAATTAAGCAACAGTGTGAGAGCAAAGACCAAGGGTGGAGAAGAGAGAAGACAACAGGAGAGATACAAAAACAGAGGAGCACCAGCCAAAATTGAATTAGCCTGCAGCTTCGGCCACCCCAAAGCCTTGGATGGAGGAGGATTAGTGGGCAGGGATTCTGGAGTGTGTGTGTGTGGGTGTGTGTGTGTGTGGAAGTATTCAACCGTGTGGGAGGAGAGCAGGGCGATTTGGCAAGTTCTGAACTTACTTGCACCAACAAAGGAAATGCCTGCATCTGGTATTCATCACTGTGTACTGTACACACACACACACACACACACACACACACTCACTGCTATTATCTCCTATCTGTTTTCTTTCGGTGTAAAAGTGCTAGAAGTACTTGTGCACATCACAACATGTGTCCCCGCTACAAACACTGACCTCAAAGAGCACAGTGTTTACAACTGATACTACTCAGTGAATGGGCAGAGCCATTGCTAAACTCATATCTTTTGTTTTACCAGAAGTAATACGCAAGAAGTCCATTCTGCATTGCCAAAACCACCTACCCAGCCACCCACACTTCCTGCCCTGAGTCTCTCTCTCTCTCTCTCTCTCTCCTTCACTCTCTCTCACACTCCTGCTTTCTCCAGTCTCTCTCTCTCTCGCTCTGCTCTGTTCTATTTTATACACTCCACGCTGACACCTAACCTTTGTCGGACCACCAGTCCCTCTGGCGCTACGCCGTGGGCTGTCAAACAGACAAATAAACAAACAGATAGAGCTAACAACCTCCCAGCTTGGCCGAGTTTCGCAGCTATAAAGGTTCTTATCGTGCCCGGCTTGTGTCCTGTGGGCGGATTTCATTAGCTTATTTAGCACATTCAGCCCAGTTCCAGGCTGAGTCCTATTGTGGGCCTTTTAGTGCGAGCAGACCGGCTCTGTAAAAGGCAGCAATTATCAGGTCCACTTTGTGGGGGTGTCGAATTTACACCATTTGGAATAGGCTGTGCAGTAAGTGGTCGACAGGCCTGGATCTGGGGAATGGGAGAACAGTGCAACACCAGTTGCCTCCTATGAGTCGTGCAGCGGCACGACACGAGACTGTGAACAAGACAAATGGTTCCCCGCACATGGTCAGAATATGGAGCGCAGTGTGAAGTATCCTGTTACAAACGTGATAGGCTAAGCCATAGCGGCACATCGTATTCTCACAGGGTCCATGTGGAGGCTCAGATCACAGTGGCGTGCTGATTCACATTACTCTGCTACTACCAGCCAATGGCTGTATTTATAAATATTACACTTAGGAACAGTTTGACTCTTCGGAGAATATACTTTCATTCCAAGAGTTGGATGAGGACATCATGGTATCATTCCCATGACTGATTGCTAAACATGAAGCTACAGCCGAGAGAATGTTAGCTTAGCTTAGCATGGGGACTGGAGACAATGGAAAACAGCTAGCTTAACTCTCTGCAAAACATAAAAATATGCCCATTACCACCTCAGAAGCCCACTACTTAAAATTTAAAGGAAGTCACTGCACAAAACCTTTTTTCAAATGAACAATATCCAACTATAAAGCAAGGAATGTCGATCTGTCTGTATGCCCTTTTGCATATCTTCATCGGATTTCACACTTGGCTGGTTTGTTGCTGATGACCCTAGAGAGTGCATGATTGATGCTGGGCTTACACTCTCACACTACAAGGTTTTATATAATGGCACATCACACGCTACAGATAAGAGTTATCGTACCACAGGGAGCAGCGCACCACCTCACGGGATCTCATGGGGAAGCGGATGTAAGCAAAATCGAGATTTCAAGGCACAAGACACAAGGCCGTCATTATACAACACAGGGTTGCATAACAAAATGGAATTCCATACGCTCCTTCATGCTCCTTACATACAGATATACATAAACACATGGTGAATCTTTTGAATGTGCATCAAGGTGTATGTAAACGGCAGCAGCAAGATGATAATGATAATGTGATCGGCGTCTTCACATCAAAAGTTCAACATCCTGGAAACATGTAAGCATCAAGCATATATAAATGTGGGCACAAAAGTCTCTGATTTCAAGTCATTTGGCCAGCCTGTGTCCAATTTGTCCATTTAATTGTCCTGCGACCGGACATTAGCATGGCGCAGCCTTAAAACCGAGCTGAATTAGCATGGCTTGTATTCCGACCCTCTTCTGTCCTGGGACAGGCCGGCTTGTCAACTTGGCTGGTCTCAAAGTCCGCTGCTCTTTATCCAAAACATGCTTTCTTTCTCCAATTCTGATGACAGTATTTCCGGCATTGGCTTAAAATAACGAGTAAAAAAAACAAAAATGTAGCGAAATTTGGAGGCGCTTACAGCCGTTGCCATAGCATCCACATTAGCGTGGTGCAACAGCTCGCTGTCGTGACACGTTGCTGTGAGAAAAAAGGTCACATGTGTCTGGATGAGTGGGGAGACTCGTTCTGGGGCTGAGATTTTAAGTTTCTATCAACAGTTTTATGCTAACTAATGTTAGCCCAAAGGGCTGGAATGGTTATCGTTGCTTGGCAGAACTGTCTACAGCAGCTACGGGGTGTGTCTCTTATTGGTTTTTGTGGTCGGGCTCGGGGGGGGTGTTCCGTTGAAATTATCCAGATTTTAAACCGTCAATATGACACATGGTGACTCTGAAAGCAGCAATCAAACAAACAAGTCAGGGAATTAACTCTATAATCAAATAAAAGAGACAATTTTTACATCAAGTCGTCACTGTCTATAGCAGATGATTATGTCTCATCAGCAAAAACTCACATGACAAAATATGTGAATGGCATCGTGATTACACATTCGGTCCACAAAGTATGTATCGTACTTTAATGTGCTGACTAGGGATGGAGTGACTCGCATGTTCTGAATGTTGCATCCAAAGAAAATAAAAACAGGACGTAACGTTAACGTAAGCTATATGATGAATGTGCCGTTTGTTGAGAAAGAATACCGCAAGTTTGATTGTGAAATGCTTGGGTAGCATCCACCGCGCCTCCGGGCGCTCTTCAATCTAAAGAGGTTTTCACGTTTAGTCATCACTCAGTCCGAAACAGGAAAACATAAACTTCGCAGTACGCTGATGCCGTGATTCATTCACCAGTCATGTCTGACAACAGTTAAATCTTTAAAGTCTAGTGTCAATGAAAGTTTTCAAGACAGAAGTCAGGGGAATGTCGTGACTCACAGGGCCAAGAAAAAAGGGGGGGTCTGGTTAAATGTCCGTGGCTTGGATGTTCAGAAGTTACTGCAGGCTGTGACTGTGACTAAATCCAAGTCTGGTGTGACACTTTCTTTTCTTGTCTCCTGTCATAGCACGTTTTGCACATTTTCTCTCCCTTTCTTTCTCAGGCCGGGGGCACCCGACACTCTTCCGTGGCACGTTGTCTTCTTTGGTGTGTGTAGAGCCGAAGAGCTCGAGAAAATGTCTCATCAATCATCTGTGCTGTGAGCCGCGAGGGCGAGCGAGCGAGCAGCGCTTCAAACGGGGCTCCTTCTGCAGGTGTGGGATCAGAGGCCTCGTCCACACTGAAGCCCTCCCACACTCCCACTCATCTCCTCACCCCTCTGCTCTCTGATGACTCTCTCCCTCCCCCCCGCCCTTCGCTGTATCTTGGGTCCTTTTGAACTCCTTTCCAAAAAATGTAACACTGATAGCGCTCTTCATGTGCTGCAGCTATGACCAGATTCCAGAAGAAGCTGAATTCCTGAGCAATAATTTGTATCTGTAGAAATGTTTTTCCCGGGAAGTTTTAAGTCATCCTGTGCCACCGTCTCTTTTAATTTCTGTTAAATAGGGAATATCTTCTCGGCAAAAAAACAGTATTTTTTTGGTCATAATATTGTTACATTTCCGCAGAAAACAAAACCTGAAGACAGGGGTCGCAGGCTGGGAAGTTAACAAAGCACTGCATGGATCACACAAGGGTCATAAAAAAAAAGGTGGCGGTGGGAATTAAACACACGGCCACCCACTGATTCTATCAAAATGAGAGACAAACAAAAGGAATGGACCGAAAAAACCAAAGGTGAAGGAGGGAGTCACTGAACTGGGGGGGGAACAAAATATATGGAACCTGGCCAAAAGAAAAACACACTTAAATCAGATTTTCACCATCAGAGCGCGGACTGATGACGTTGACTCCCTGAAGACACACAACCAACTGAGCAGAGGGAACTGCAGCCCCCTTATATATTCTCCCAGCTGACTGATTGCATCCAGCTGAGGGAGAACATCACAGGTGCTCCCAATCGCTCCTGATGACCTGTGACCTAGATCTGGAGAAACCTCTGTTCAGCATGTGTTTTGATGTGTCGAGTGCTCGTGTGTCTCAATACATGTATAATGACGTCACACACGTGACGTGTAGTTTGGGAAGTTGTGTGTCATTCAGGCCGAAGCAACAGCCAATTACATAACCAGCCTCCGCCCTGTTTGCTGATTGACACAGACTTGTGGTGAAAAGTGTTATTATGAAATAAAACTGTCATTTCTAAAACCTATATTGTGAAATGAGAACCTACTTTGGAAAACAGGCGTTCTGAAGCACAAAAGATTGGAATTACATTTAAAAAAAAAAAAAGACTGATTTATTGAATTATGACTCACTTCCTTTTTCTTGTTTCTCTTCATCACGGACTCAGTGACCTCAAGCTTTTTCTTCTTCGATGGAAGACAGCTCAGCCCTTAACGATACACTCATGAACACAGGAAAACACTCACAACTCTGTCACATCTCTTGCGACAAAACCCAGTGTCCCCATTATCACTCACTTCCAGGAACATGCTGGAAAAGGCCTCTCTAATCACAATCCAATCTCGTTCACCAGTCTGCCCGTGCGGACCGCTCAAACGGCGTCCACATAACTCAGAAACTTTATCCACTTACAGTAACAGGCACTCAGGCTGTAGTCAATACCAGCTCAAAGATAACACGTGAATCAAATTAGAGACACATAAAGATCTGTGCCTTATTTAGTCAAAACCAGGAGAGAGATAGGGAGCGAGTCAGTCCAAATCAATACCAACACAACCCAAGATGAACGGACTTTACGTCTCTGGATATCGGCATCATTTCTTTGAGTTTACATCAGAAACACAATGGGACAACGCATCAAACACACAAATCAACCGAAACAAAGAGAAATTTAAAGTGCTGTACGTCTATGATCGTACATTAACATGTGAAGCATAAGCAGAGCCACACGGTACCTGAGACATGCTCAATTTGGAGGCTCCGTCTGAGTATTTCTGTACTAAAAACTCGGAGCTGCAACTGCCTCATTCATTTACTCAGATCTAGTGACGCATCTGGAGGAATATTTCAAGTGTCTCCTTTATTATGATACCTTCATTATTCACATAGACCTTGTAGTTAACTGTTAATTATGGGCATGTAATTGTCGAGCAGAGACCAAAAAATAGAGGCTAGTTCTCGGCATCGTTGGTTGAATAATCTAAGATATGCCCAGGATTTTAGTTTAAAGTCATCAACAGTGGTCGATGTTGTGCCAAAGAATGTCTATGTGTTGTGTTGTGGAAATGTCTACGGAAGTTAGCATGCTAACCAGGTAGCCCCGGCCCCGTCCTGCCTCTTAGTGCCACTTTGTACCGGTGTTAGTGCGATAGTCCTTGTAGTTTTCAGCTGGCCGATACCTGCCGGCTGTTCGCGTGATAAAAAATAAACTCACAAAATGTCAAGAAATGGAGGACTCTTACTTTTGTTTTCTTTAACAAACTGATATACGAAACCGTTTGCCTCCTGAATTCGAGTTCCTCTCTATCGCTGAACTCAAACTCAAACATAAACTAAATAAAACTCACCGAAACAGTCCTGTTTTTTTTTAATTTCCTCAAATAAATCTCTAATCCTCGCTGTTTTCAAACGCTGCTGATGTCCGGCTGTAAGCGTCAGGTAGCTCAGCTAGCTTTAGGTGGAAAGACGATCCTTCTCAGGACAGGATCTTTGAGCTGTCTTAGAGAGACACGCCTATTTAGTTGCTCGAATGTATTTTATGGAGCTCTTAGTACCACAATGTTGAGCGCCATGGAGTTCCATTATATTCTTGAGAATGCACACATCACAGCTAGATAAATAACACTACAGGTGAAAGGAAAAACATGTAGTTTTGCGATGGACATGATAGACGTGGGTTTTTTTTCTACAGCTTGAGATGATGATGCGTCTTACATCCTGCTGTGGGTGAACTCGTTCGACCTCGCGCACGCTTTTTCCTGAGCGTTTGAGTCTACATGTCCAACTATTTGTGAGCCACCCCTCTCAGCCGCCAGAAGCGGAGACACTCCTTGTATTATAAGTTTTCCAAGAATTAGTTCGCATTGTTTGTATCAGCATGCCAGGTATGCCGGCATCTCTATGCGTCAGCTTCCTGTGGTGGAGTTGTGAGCGTAGCGTGGCGTTGGCTGGCGAGGTGTGTCTGTCCCACTCACAGTCACTCGGGGTGAATCAGAGGGGGAAATGGTGGCAGGAGAACAACAGTGCTGAGTGTGTCGGGCATGGTTCATTTTTCTCCCGAGGCAGAGGGCGGCCTACTTGTGACTTTGATGGATAGGAATGCTGCTCACCCACCCACCCACACACACACACTCACACACACACACACGCCCACGCACGTCCCACACACTCAGTCTCTCACACGTTATTGCTTGCACATGTACAGCGACTCGTAGACGGGTAAACACACACACACACACACAATCACACACAGGCTGCTCTGTCCCACCAGATCTGATATCCAACGTGAAATGTTTACGACCCGCCCACACGGCCTTCCTCCCCCTGTCAATAAACCCTTCCCAGAAGTACGTGTGATGCATTATCACGTAGCTGCGTACGGGGGGCCGCTCTTGCATCCTCCATCACAGGCTTACCCATGTGCATCCTGCTGCACCATGCAGCACACGGTGGAGCACATTTTGGCTTTTAGGGCCGCACGATGATGAATTTGTGCATTAACGCAATTCTTTGACTTAATCACATTGTGATTTGTCGCATTAGCGTGGACAGAATGAGGGGACACAGTGTACTGGGTACTCCGGATTAAGACAAATGAAGTACTAACAGAAAGTCCCCGAGCCTTGAGCGCACAGATGATATCAAGATCAATATGACGTGTCGTGAGAGTTTGTCAGAAAACATATCGGGTTGTCAGCTCAAGCACAGGGTCTAATTGGGGCAAACGAGAGGAGGCTGGAGTGTTCTGCGAGACCTAAGCCGCGCCGACAGCCCGACCCCGCCGACGAGCGCTGCCAAGCCGCCTCACAGCTGAAAGGAGAACTCGACTCATAAATACTCCCGTACACAGATCCACTCATGTAATGCTGCGCCTGCCGGCGTGACGAGCGTCACAACAAGCCACGGAGCAAGCGGAATCCAAACGCTCACACGGCGGCCCGACTCAAACAAAGGGTTGTGTTTCAGGTAGAGGAGGGAGTTCTTTTAACCAACTCCTTTCGCTTTGTTCCACTGAGTCAGCATCTCTCAGAGGCAGACTGGAGACCGATAAGGAAAGAGAGAGAGAAAGAGAAAGAGAGAGCAGTCGGGGCTGGGCAAAAGACAACCCCCTCTTTTGTCCATCTGCTCGTGGAGTCTGTGGGAGATGTTTCTTTTGAGCATGCAAACATCCATTCACTTCCCGGAGAACTAGCCTTATACTAACATTTTAACGAGAGGGCCAGTCCCCGTAACAGATGTCCCCGAAACACGGGTGATGCGTGTCAACAAACACACAGAGGAGGCTGAATCAGTTCTCAGACCGTCGCTGTGCCGGTGGGTCACGGCGTCCTCCTGCACAGAGCGGGGAGGAGCATGTCTCTCCTAATCGGACAGACAGTCTGTGCCGGTCCTGAGGCTGGAAGGAAGGACAGTTCTCGGCTGGAGTGGTGCACGTTTGAATGTTCTCCCAGGCAGAGTTTTTTTTTTCTTTCTCTTTTGACACATTGCACAACATCTCCCTCGTCCTTGAGGTGAACCATAACGCGATGATTATCACAGATCTGAGCGATGCAGTCACTGCTGCACGGGCACATCACAACAGCTTAACCCAACAGTTTGTCCACAATCAGAGGTGGGAAACATTCACAGTACTTTAACTTTAGTTAAACCTTTCCAAAAACAACACTACATTTATTTGACAGCCATAGATACAAGATAGCTTTTTGGATTATCATTTCACAGAATGGTGAACTGATGTTACTTATAAGATATCTAAAATATGCTAGTATGCTAAGTATGTGAACGGGTGTTAAGGGATAAGTTTGCCCAAGAAATCAAGATCCAGTCGTTATCTACTCAGCCCCCTTTTTTAAAACACAATAACAACTGATAAAAAAAACGTAAAATGCAGCTCATCAAGTCTCCAGAAGCAACGAGACTCATTTTGAAAAGATGTTAGGTGAACCCATGACGTGTGGTCCAGCACGTGCTCCACTGCATGCTAATGCTATCATGTTAGCAGCTGTAGTGAAGATTTTAGCCTGAAAAATTGAGTAAATAATGTCACTTTTCATTTGAATTACACCAGTACGAGCTGGATGCGAAGCTTTTACTGTCTTTTTTTTTGTTTTTGTGTTTTCAATATTTGATCTGATAATCACCCTGGTGGGTAATCGGTCAATGCAGTATATACTGTGCATTCATGTGAGTATATGTGTTATTACTATCACTTGTACTTACAATACTACGATACTTACAACGATACGATACTTGAGTACATCTATTGCCAGGAAATTACTTTTGATACATATATTTAATATCAGACACTTAAAGACTGTATGAGTGAATTTCACTTTTACCAAAGTCAAATTTTAATGCACCATCTGCAGTTTTACTCAAGCAGGACTTTTGAGTACTTCATAAAACGCTGCTTAAAGGTGCACTATGTTGGTTTTTGGAGATGAAAATTAAAACTCAGAATTTTAATATGTACAATATTAATAAGGTAATAATACAAACTCAGAAATATTTATTTATTTCCTATAAGTTAATAAACAAGCTGTTCTCAGGGGGAAATTTGAAGCTAGAGAGGTGGCAGGGTCCGCCACATATAAACAAAGTAAAACAGTATGAAACTGTATCGTCCTTTAAGGTCAGTTTGTTTATTCAGTTTAATTTTAGGCATAATATTTTTTTTCTTTTAAAAATCAGTCAATGAAGATCTCTCTCTTCTGATTTAACATCTTCCCCAAAACTACAAAGTGCACCTTTAATTGTTAAAACTTTGCATTGCTTGCTTTTACTCTTTGAGGGAGCAGCTTCTTCTATATATCATGGTGTCTTTACTTTCAGTATTAAATCTGAATACTTCTTCCATTACTGTCTGCACGTGATTAAGAAAAAGAAAGAAAAAAAAAACCAACCATGCAACTTCAATCTTATCCAAATGATAAAAATCTTTCCTCGAGCGTCCATGAAGTTCCCCAGCAACCCTGTCTCCACAGGTGTATCGCCTCAAACACAGCAGCCAGTCCTGCCGGTAAAGTTTGTGTTTACCAGTGGACGTGCCCTCGTATCCAGGGAGCCTGTTTACCTGCTCTGTTGCTCAGTGACATTTTTTTCTCTCTCTATGTCGTCAAACACTGGCACCACCCCTGATATCGCCATAGCGTTCAGTTCATTAACTTTTTTCTTAAGGTGGAACATCACACGCGGGTGGTGTTTTGTTTCTGTTTGGACCCCCACCGCCATTAAAACGCCTCCTCTGCGCGGTCCAGAGGGGCCGCGGCACTGACGCGGTTGTCGGATATATCTGTATCTGGTGCAAGTTATTTTTATTCTCTTTATTGTTTTTTCTTGCGCAGGCACAGTCTTTCCCCAAACAGGCGCGCCGGTCCAAGCAGAGGCGGATACGGCGACGCGCGAGTCCACCTTAAATCACATGCTGACATAACAAGAACTGTACTCTCCACCCATATCCGAGAAGAGTGTGTTAAGAGGTGTCTCACCTTCCCAGCGAAGCTCTTATTACCGAGAAAGACGCCGGTGTACTAACAGCACGCCGGGCCATCTTACATAAGTGCGGCTCCTTATTGGTCAGGACAGGTCGAGGTCCGGTGCGTAAACGCGGCGCGCGCTGGACACGCAAACGGCCCCCCGTCAGAGATCCTACAGAGAAGAAGAAGACAACAAAAAAAACCTTGTGGATACTTAAGTGTTTGGATTTTTTACTTTGACATCTCCGGGCTGTCTCTCTCTGGTGGTTTATCTTACATGCCAAAGCTGGGGACTAGAGGACAACAGGCTACAGCGCGAGGCTTCACAGTTTTCGCCACAATAATTGGTGAGTGAGCGGTTTTTATTTTAAATACTAAGTTGTTAAAAAAAAAAAAGAAACTCAACGCGTCAGCATTTTCTAGCCTTTCAGAGATAAGTTTCGACCCCTGGCTGTGTGGTGCTGCTGCTGCTGCTGCTGCTGGTCTGGGGAGGAAATCGATCGGAGACAAAGCAGTCAATCGCGGATCGATAGGAGCGTGTTGCGCGGGGATCGGGCGAAGCCGCCCTCCGTGTAAAATACCGCGGGCACGATCGAGTTAATAAAGGGCACCGACGGCAGGGAGAGCGTCACCGTCACCGCGAAATTATAATCAGCAGCTGACAGTAAGTCGTTCGCTGAGAACAACAATAACAACGTGATCGGGTCGCACCAGCGGCCGAGACAGCCGCGATCAGAGCGCAGCGGCCGCGTTCAGATGGAGCTCGAAGGGGGAAATAAGCGTATTATTATTTTTTTTGCTTTCAGGCTGAATTCTTTGCTGTTTAAACCCGAACCGAGCAGCCGCTGCCATTGTCGGACACAAGTTTAAACTATGAATCGCTTGCAAGTTTTCCTGATGGGAGGTTTCATCCCTGCCTCGGCCGCTGGGTGGCGACCCAGTACCTTCTTTTTGTTGTTGTGTTAAAGCCCCTCCAGCTCGCTCGAGTGGTGTGTGAAGATGCGTGCATGGTGATGTTTTAAAAAAAAAAAAAAAACAAGTCCCATTCTGATCTCTGGGTCCTCTCTGGTTTTACTCTGAGACAGAGAGGCCGCGCGCGTCAGTACAACATGTCTTCACATACACACACACACATACACACACGTGTGTCACCGGTGTCATTTACATACTATCTGCGATCCCCCACCCTTGTTACATGCTTCTCCGCGTGCTGCTGAGGTCAGGGGAAACAGGATGGCGTCAGCACTGTTAATGTCATCACGGCCCATCTGATAACTTGGATTTTAAAGAGCGTAACCGCCGGCCTCTCCCCCCCCCCTCTCTCCAGGTCTTTTTTTAAAATAGCTCCGAAGGCTGCACAGTGGTGCTGCTGAGAGACAGAGAGAGGAGCCCGATCAGAACCCAAAACAAAAACTGTGATGATCTCGGTGCATCCTGTGTGTGCTCCTGAACGCATCTGAAGACACACACAGGCTTTTATAATAAAGGTATACAAAACATATATGTGTTTTTGTTTGTAAGAGATATACATGTGACAGCCTGCGCAGATAAAACCGTCTCTCTTGTGTGTGAGCAAAAATGAATCGGCTCTTATCGATACGTCCTCCAAAAGAAAATCGTGAAAAGTTAATAAATCGTCATTTCGCTCGAGCTCTCCTCAGTTTCAGATGCCACATATTTTGCTCTATGCTGTAATTTATTATGAATGGCCTCAACTC
Source organism: Lagodon rhomboides (assembly GCA_039737535.1). Taxonomy (NCBI): domain Eukaryota; kingdom Metazoa; phylum Chordata; class Actinopteri; order Spariformes; family Sparidae; genus Lagodon; species Lagodon rhomboides. Next base: position 10,732,398 of record CM077789.1, on the reverse strand, counting down.
GCCTGCCCCTCCACGTGGGTGTGGATCTCGCCTCGCCATTGGCTGAGGCCGGGCAGCGTCCTGAAGGAGCTCTCCCGTGATTGGCCGGGCTGGCCCTTTAGTCTGTGGGCGTCCTCTTCTGTCGATGGTGGAAGTGGGATACTTTGTGCCACAGTTCATTGTCGATATTTCCACCGGAGCTGCCGTGGGTACGAGCGCGCCGCGGAGAGCCTCTCGCCACTCGCCGTACGAGGCTTTTGCAGCAGCTCCCGGACCGGTGTGTGTGTGTGTCTGCGTGCGTGCGTGCGTGTGTGTTCTCATCTGAGGCTTGCAGAAGCTTCCCAAACACCGAGAGGAATTTATATTCTTTCTTTTCTTTTTTTAAAAAATCTTTATTATCATCAGACGTTTTGTTTTAAAGGTAACCGCCTGCGCAAATGTGCGTCCGAGACATTTTTTTGCTGACCTACGCGCGTCTCCGCCTGGCTTTCTGCCCATCTATGTAGCATTTAGGAAGACTTTTGCACGTCGGGGGAAAAAAAAGACAAGAGATCGCACAAAGAGAGAGAAAAGAGACGCTTGTGTAGTTGGTTTTTATTTTCTCTCGGGGGAATATTCTCATGAGATCGACCGGAGAGAAGACGGACGGGGTTTTATTGTGACTCTCGGAGAGAGAGAAAAGGAGGCACCGGAGAGACGCGCACAGAGAGAGAGAGCTCTGAATGCTGCCTTTGATTCGCGAGCAGAACACGGGACGGTAGCGGCCGAAGATCTGCCCCACCACCATCCTCCTCCTCACCCCTCTCTGCTCGTCTCGTCCCCCCCCCCTTCCCCATCTCTGATCACAGGTTATCGGATGGACCAGCATCCCAGCGCCCGGAGCTGCACCAGTCGCGGGGCTTCGTCCTGCGAAGCCGTCCCGACTGAGCCCTCCATGAATCTGTACATCCACTCCACCACCGGCACACGCTTCGAGCTCTCCCTGCCCCTGGAGGAGACCGTGGAGGGACTGAAGAGGAGGCTGTCGCAGAAACTCAAAGTACCCAAAGAGAGACTCGCTCTGCTGCACAAAGAAACGTGAGTAAAGAACCCTGTTGAAGACTGTGCTGTGTTTTTTTCTCCCCAGAAGTGTGTCGTGTCGTCACAATTCGCGTGTATCTGCACAATACACACACACGCTGACATCATGAGCCGTAATGTCTAGGCTACTCCGCAGTTAAAAAAAAAAAAAAAAAAAGCCGAGTTCCGTGCGCTCACCCCCCCGCGGGCCTGCAGTGATCTGATTTTAATCCATACTTTTGGATTTATGCGCTCTCCTGAGCGTCAGAGACAACCTTGGCCGCTCCGCTCATCGATACATCCAAGGGAAGCCGCTGACCATCAGGACGCGCGGTTATTGGAATTACGCGCAGGGGACGCACCGGTCACTGGAACAGTATCGACGGGGCGATCTGCAGCCTCGCATTGATTCATGCCTCCTTCATTATAAATACCGGAGCCTGACTGAATTGCTAATGCTGTGTGGGAATCAAACGTGTTAAACATTGATGAGTGAAGTCACGCAGAGTTGGGAGCCTGTAATTTATTTACCGCTGCTGCTGCTGCTGCACATGCACATACATTGTTAATCTTTGACATGGTGATTCCTTCCAGTCGCAGCCGGAGGGAGCTCCTTAATGGTTTCAGTGTATGGCCCCGGTTTCTTCTCGAGGGGGCTTCAGGGAGCTCAGCATGGGCGAGAGCAAATAGTTAAGACCTTTATTATTTAAAACCAACCCCGCAGCATTAGGCGGTTGCCATATGAATCAGACCCGGGCTCGGGTGAACAATAATGCAGGTGGGGTTATGCAAAAAAACGAGAAAGGGGAGCTTTGAGTACATGCAAACAGTCAGCATTGTTTTCCTGCGTCCTTCGCCTCCCACCCATTGTAATCGCCCGATAAATCACATCATCCTTTAAAAACCTGAAACCCCCCACCCCCCCTTTTTTTTTTAATCCCCTCCTGCTCCTCAAACTGTAGACCTACAGCAAGTCAGCGCTGAGGGGCCTTTGTTCAGCTGCACCGGGGTGAGATGTGGGTCATGCCTGTGCAGCAGGCTGTCCTGAACATCCTCCAGCGAGCTGAAAGGAGGCGAGAGAGTCAGACACTTCAGACGCGAGCGGTTTTGATGCATCGTGACCGGCGAGGAAAAGACAACCCCCCCCCCCACACCCCGTTTGTGGAGAAAAGACGCCGGTGCTCTGCGCCAAACAATACACACTAAAGTCTCAGAAATCGTTTGTACATCTCAAGGCTCAACTTTGTCAGGACAGCCGCCATTATCCTCCGCCGGTCGGCGTCAATAATAGCTGCGTGTCACGCTGCTCATCCTTTCTCGTAACTACTGTAGTTTTGAATGCACCTCGGAGTGAGACCTGTGCTCCATTTGTTCAACTCAAAAAAAAAAAAAAAGATACTTACCTCCACTTAGGCAAGTGGCAGTGGTGCCAGATATCAACTGCGAGCAGGTTGTCAAGCTCCACTATACTCGAAATTGAAATATGACAGCCCAATCAATACTTCTCTTTCATGGAGCTTTTCACCCACGGCTCTTTTCCAAACTAGTTTTGAAGTCTGTCTGCCCCCCCCCCTCCCCTCCCCTCCCCCCGGCTGAAGGCTGTTTGTGTGTCTGAGGAGAGAAGATATTGTCAGCACAGTCTAATTATCTTGTTCTCTCCAACCCTGCAGGCGACTAAGTTCAGGCAAACTCCAGGATCTAGGCATCTCTGATGGGAGCAAGTTAACACTTGTACCAACCGTAGAAGCAGGATTAATGGTGAGGCTGTGTTTTTCTTTTCTTTTTTCTTTCAGTCTTTCGAGTCCAAATATATACAACAAATACTATGTATTTGTACTGACTTTCTTTTTTTTTAACCCTTATTTTTCTTTCCTTGCAGTCTCAAGCATCAAGACCAGAACAGTCAGTCATGCAAGCCTTGGAGAGTTTAACAGAAACTCAGGTAAGATGCTGCAATATTACGAGCGTCCGGCTTACTATCCCTGCATGGCTGCAATCTAAACTGAGCCGTAGGCCTTTTTTGTGTTTGTGTGTGTGTGTGTGTGTGTGTGCGTGCATGTGGGGGGCGTGGGCCTGGGAGGTTGTAGCTTTATGGTTAAGCGCGGAGCGACACCCTGATATGACAGACACACGGGGGAAAGAGATGAGATGAGCAGGCTGCAGCAGCCACAAGCCTCTTTGCTTGTCTAATCTCAGCCTCTTAAACAAGCCAAGCCGAGCTCGACATCCAGCGTGAGCTGTTGGGATATAATAAGCAGCAACACCCTCCTGTATCCTAGTAACATCTGTGATAGCCTGCGTGTCTGCGCGCGTGCGTGCGTGTGTGTGTGTGTGTGTGTGTGTGCTGGCGCGTCACTGCGGGGAGCCGGGCCGAGCGCCGCACAAGAAAGGCTTATTTGTGAGCCGCTGAGAGGACCAGCACACAACACTCACTGCCACCTTTTCTGTTTATACCTTCTGTACTCTCTCTCTCTCCACTCCTCCTGTGTTTCATGCTCTGACACACTCTTTTTCACACACACACACACACACAAAGCGCAACGCACACACAAGTTTCCAGGAAGTGTGCTGTGGCTGCATGGAGATAGAGTGTAGTCTCACTCACTCATAAATAGAGCGCTGGATCATCAGATGGCGGCCTTCTCGCTCAGTATTTAGCATAGGGTTCCTGGAAGCCTCGCATTGCACAGGCAGCCGCGGCGGGTCCTGACACCCCGTCCCCGCAGTGACACGGCGCCGCGGCCCTGCTTCAGATGCAGTATGCATTTGAGTCACCGTGGCATGACTCACCAAAAAAAAATGATCAATAGTGAGAGTAAAGAGTTCTCCGCGCCGGCCGCAGAGAGAGAGCGAGAAGAGAGGCGATAAGGCCGAGTGCACACAGACAACAGCGTGACGTATGAAACGCGGCGCAGCTGACTGACTGTATCACATCGACTTCCTCTCGCTGCGTTGGGTAACACTGAGATGTACGTAAGTGCATCAGGGACGCGCTGCTCATTGATGTCAAAACAGCACACGACGACGACGATGATGATGCAGGATGCTGATGTGAGAAGTTAAGCGTGTCAATCACGCGGCCGCTCCTTTCCTCGTGAACTGGTCCAAAGAACGAAACTGTCACATTTCATTATCAGTGGACGTTCGGAGATAACGGGGTTTTGGCGTGGCCGGTGATTTTTATGGTGGAAGTCCTGGCCCGGCTGCGTGTGTGTGTGAACTCAGCGTGCGTCTAGTAGCGCCTGACAGCAGATGACTGCACGTGTGTGTGTGTGTGTGGGTTGTGTTTGAGTTGAACGTGCGCGTGTCTGTTACTGGATGTCAGCGTGGCAGTGGGCATTGTCACCGGAGGCAGATGATAATTCGACCGACGAGCAGGAAGAGCAGAGTTCTCGGAGCGCTCTCCTTCCTGTGACCCTGTTGCTCTTACGTTCAGTATGAGTCAGACGAATTTCTCAAGAATCACCAGCGGTGCATTCATGATTATCGTGACGTAACCGCGATTCCCGCAGCGGGGACAGAAGAGGAATAGGGGGTGCGGCGAGAACGATGGGGGGGTAAAAAAGAGGCATGAAGCTGCTTTGGTGTGTTTTTTTATCCAGAGAAATTGATTCCTTTTTATAATTCATGAAGCGGAATGGAATGATATAGATTGCAGCGAGATTAAGGATCTGAGTAAGATTAGAAAATAGGAACACAAAAGCCTTCCCTCATTTCCCCCCCCCCTCCCCCCCACCATCAACCACCAACTCTGGGGCTATCAAAAATCAATCAATGCACTTAGCTCTTAAAAGTGTCTGACATGATAACTGATATGCCCATACACCCAAAAATAGCCTCGGGGAAATGAAGAAGAAGAAGCGGCTGTGTGAACCCCCTGGATCTCTTGTATCCCCCTCTCCAGCCAACAGTATTTTGGTCATGTAAGGTCTCATTTCCTGGCCGAATGGCTTTCTAGGAAGTCGGCGTGTGTGAGCATTCGCGGAGGACCTTTTTTTGTCTTCCCCTTTAGCAGGATTCCGGGGAAGTTCTCGGCTAGCCGGCTGAGCTGAGCAGAACATGACAGCTCTCAGGGCCGTTTCAGACTTTTGTGGAGCACGTTAGATAGATAGAGAAATGTTTTATGGAAATGGAGCCCTGGCAATTATCCAAATGGGTTTTCTTTTTCCCCTCGCTCCGTCTCCCCCCTTTTTTCCTTCCTTCTCCCTCTCGTGTTTCTGCCTAACGGCTCTCCCAGGGCCCTATAATTTAAATGTGCTGTGGTTTGCAAGTCCAGCTCGCCGCCTCGGCTTGACCGTCGTTAGCAAAGGACAATCCCGGCCGCCTCGATTCCTGCTCTGGCATCTCACTAGACTTTTTTTTTTTTTCGCATGACATCTAAGCTGCATTAAGCCACTGCCTCCTGACAGCCCATCACAACACAGTTCCCTGCGCTACTCTCTGCTCATTCTGTGCGCTAAATAGAGGTTGTGTGTACAGCTTACGTACGCAGTCATGTGCGGGCACACACACACGCGCAGCGGAATTGAAAGGATATATTTAAGAGGATTTCTGATCCCGCGCAGAGAATGAGAAAATGTCCGGTTCGTAGTAGTAAAATGAATGTACACTTACAAGACAGGCAGCAAAAAGGAAATGAAAGCGGTGTTCACTGTTTCTGGGCACAAGAAAGCAGTGACATCAGCTCTCCATCTATTGATCTTGGCATTTGACAAAAAGAGAAGGATTATATGTCCCTCTCAGCACACGGGGACTATTTGCTCATTGATGCACATTGATGTTAGAATAAAAGCCAACCAGGCAGGCAGGCATCACCCCTTACCATCCCCCCGTCGCCCATCCCCCCCCCCCATGCAGCCACCTCTTTGTTCCTGTCTTAAAGCACGAGCACCAACCTGCCCAGCTGACGAACCCCTCGAGCACACAACAAAGATTGAGGGTCACTCTTTAAGTTTGGCTCTCGCCCCACGACCCCCCCCCCCCTTCATCCGCCATACATCCATAGGCATCAGATATACCCAGCAGAGTGCAGCCACAGCGGCGCATACTGGTTTCAGAATCAATGCGCGGCCCAGCTGGAGCGAGGCGCAGCGGGCTGCAGATTGACAAATTTTTGCCTTGAACACTAACACAGATTGCTTTGGGGGGGGCGGGAGGCTGTGTGTTGCCATTCCGCGCGTCCCGGCGGAATACGCTGTTACGAATCTGCTCCACTTTTCCTCGCTGCCGCCAACGAGCACCTCCTGTCCTCACCCGCCCCACCCCCTCCTCCTCCTCCTCCACCTCCTCTTCCTCAAGGAAGGATGTGGCACAGTTTTGTCATTGTGTCTCGAAGCGGACAGATGCAAACTAGGAGGATCTAACGATCTGTGGGGAGTCACCCTCACCTCATTCCCGCCGGCGGGGGGAGGAAAGGGAGAGTTTTGTGCGATTCTGTCTGTAACATATCAAGTCTGTGTGTGTGTGTGTGTCAGTGTGTGTGTGTGCAAGTCAGACAGGTTTGAGGTAAGGGGGAGGGTGATCGCATATGCTTGGATAACTCACGGATGAACAAATACAGAGGAGAGCTGGACTATAACAAGACGAAAGAGGATGGGCGCCATTTGGATTGGGTTGAGAATGGTGTGTGTGTGTGTGTGTGTGTGTGTGTGTACCTGTGCATGCCGGAGTGGTCGTACATGGCTGTGTGTGAGACAGCTCAATGCAGATGGTCAATATGTTTCTTTTTCCACTCCTGCACCCTGTAGTCCACCTTATCTAGATGCTAGTTAATCAGGAGGATTGGCACTACTGGAAATCATTGGGGAGTAATTGTATTGAGGATTCGGGAGTGCAAGGAATTGAAAGATGAGTCGGTTTGTTGGTCAATACAAGAAGAGCCTCCCCCTTCTTTCTTTCTTTTTTTTTTATAGCATGCAGCTCCCTCTGTCCTTCCCACTGCCATTGAAATGAAGGCTTTTTGTATGCGTGCATTAGAAGAGAAGGGAGCCTTTGCTCTTTAGAATGCTAATTAGCTTCTTTTTTTTTTTTGGTTTGTTTGTAACCTAAATGAAAGCTACAGAAATTAATTATTGTTGCCGGATGTGTAAATCGAAAAAATGAAAGACAATGCTGATCTAATGACCCATTCAGTCCCGGCACATGTAAATCCTGGCCTTGAAAACGGCATTAATGAGCTGATCAGGCGGTATTTCTTTGCACCTGTGTAATCCCCTTTGTGATGCTTAAACGCACAGCGGGGAGGAGGGGGTGCAGGGAATCAAGGTGTGTTGTGGGGCAATCAAGGGAGAGAGATGGATTTTAGCAGGGGATTTCATTGTCCCATTGTCTATATGCATCTGCTCGCGTGTGCGTGCGTGTGTGTGTGTGTGTGTGCACGGGCCAACATCCATTTTTAATGTCTTTAGTGTCTTTTGTGCACTCAGCGGCGAGGGCAGCCTTATTTCTCCATATCTGAGTCGTGACCATCATTGTTTGCCGTTCCCCCGTGACACTGAGCCTTTGTGATTCAAGTAGCAGGCGTCGTGACTAGTGGGGCTACCGCGTGGGAGGACGGAGGGCAGGAATGTCACGTCTGATAGCCACCACCAAGTCTAATGAAGTCAATTAGGCAAACGCCGCCTGTGTAACGGAGAGGCCGGGGTCGAAAGATCCCGGTCGGCCCGATAAGTGGCGCAAAAACCGCGGTGAAGAAAAGGGACGTTTTTCTGCGGACGGAGATAATTCTTCGCGCCATCGCGGGTAGCCATTTTGCTTCCCTCGTTCCTCTCCTGCCTCTCCGTTCGCCTGCGCCCACTTACTTAATCCCAAACAGACGAGATGTTATTTCCCCGCAGTTTTCTTTTTATCGGCGCAGAGGATGCTGCTCACGCCGGGCACGGGATCTGCTCGCTGTCGAGTGACGATTGGCTCAACAGTTGGAGCTCGAGGAGTGGCTTTAGCTGGAACCCGATCGTCCTGAACTTTGCCTTTCTGATCTCTCTTTTCACTCAGCCGATCAAATTCGGTGATGGCCAGCTGGTCCCCCCTCTGGTTCTTATCAGGCAGCATTACAGACGCCTATCTTCCAGATAGAGCCTTTGAAGGCCCCCTCCTCTGGCCGCCTTTTAGGATTTGGGGCATGATGCAAGTCATTGATTTTTTTTCTTTTTTTCATCTCTCTTTTTGAGAGCCTGTTATTGCATCTTTAACCGATGTGTGTCTGCACAGAGGCTATCAATAGTGTCCCGGTGTGATCAAAACGTCCGGGTCGATCGGCCCGGTTGATAAGCGTGTTTTTGAACCGCGCCTCTCACCTAGAATGTTTCGACAGGTGAGCTGGAACCCGGAGTAGCTGGAGGGAGATGGCGTCCTCCTCGAGGCTTCCCTCTCTCCACCCTCCTGTCCCGCCCTCCAGTCCTCTATCCTCTTTTCTCTGGCACAAAGCTGCTCAGTTGTTCATGAATGTCAGCTCAGTGCTGCCAGCGCTCTCTATCTTCCCCTCCCTCTCCCTCTGCCTCCCGCCCTCCCTCCCCTCAGCCTCTCAGCCGCGCTCTTCCTCGCTCACTCCTTATCTCCCTCCCTTAGTTCGCTTAGTGTGCAAAGGAAGAACGACTGCAAATGAGTTCCTTGAACCACAGGGACCCCAATAAATAAAACTGTCAGCCAGAGATGTCGAAAGGGAAAGGGAAAAAAAAAAAGAGGGGAAGGAGCCAGAGGCACACTCTCACTGAATATTTCATCACCCACCTCCACCACCACCAATCTGACACCCTACCCCCATCGCCCACATCCCCCATCCCTCCCCTCACCATCCTTCCTCCTTCTCTCTCTGTCATGCCACCCCCCCCACCTCCTTTTTTTTTTCCTCCATCTTTTCCCCACCCCTCCTCCCCTAGCTGCCCCTTATCATATTCTCCCCCCCAATCGCTGCATAGCAACCAAAGCCTCACGCTAAACAAAATATCCACCTTCTGGACCCTGACACCCCCCCCCCCTGCCAGCACACACCTTGTTCTTCAGGCATGAGCTCCTCTCTTTGCATGCCGCCGCTGCCGCATCAGAAAGACAACAATGAGCGGCTGGTTTCTCCCCGTCCGCCTTAACACGACAGAAGCGGCGTCCCCCCCTCCTCCCCTCCCTCCCCTTCTCATAACAAACCGCTGCTGACCGGCCGTAGGAAAGCTCGCCTCACTCCCAGGCTAATTTGAAGCCTGCCATGTGGTTTTTTGGGAAGCTCAGTAGGAGTACATGAATTTCAATCTCGGCGGTTTGGAGTAATCCACACTAGTCATTACGAGGGTAATCAAGTCCCCTCTTTGTTTCTCCTGCTGTCAGTCACTGTCTGACTTTTCCCCTTCACTTTCTCCCACATGCGCCGGACAAAAGGAGAAAGGCCCCGCTCCGACCGTAGGGAGCTTAAACTTAGACAAGCTGACTCGTCCAGAAGTTTAAAACATCGTCTGAAAAGAAGTTGATTTGGGGTGATTAATGCCTCAGTCACTGTATCAGCTCACTGAAGTCATTTAAATGCTAATTTTCAAAAAACATTTCTGTATATCACTGTCAGACTTTTTTTTTTTTTTTTCTTTACTTCCTCTTGTCCTCTCCTCTCCTCTGGCTGCATCGCTGAGCACAAACGCACATATTTTTTTCTGTTCGGCAGCAGTTGCGGTTTCTTCAGAGATAAAAATCGAATGTGAGCAGGGAAGTGAAATCTGATCGCGAGCAGCCAGCCGAGACGGCTCCGATGCCAGGTGTGAACTGTGACCCGTCTCGACTGGATGTTGACACAAGTCACGATACATGTGGATACAGAGCACCGCCATAGACTAACAGACACTCACCTCTCTCAGGGGTGTTTCCCCCCTCCACCCATCTTCCTCCCACCTTTAAACCAAACACCGGGGTTTGATGGTCTTCCCCCCCCGGGCCTCCGACTTTGTATGCGCGTCTGTTTTTGTGGGTTGGCAAACTGCCGACTCATTCTCCTGACAGCTGTCAGTCACAGACACAGTCAGCGTCTCCTTCGTCACCTCCCCCTCCACCTTCTTCTTTTGTCAGCCCTCCCACCCCCTTTTGGGATTCCGCCTCCCCCTCAGGTCTCAAACAGACTCTCGCACACACATCTTTTGACCTTTTTGTATACAGAGTTTCCCACTCAGGTAGCACCCTGCCCTGCCTCTCCTCCCCAACCTCACACCCCACCCTGCTGAGGTTATTGTCTTCACCACAACGGGGGTAATCATGGTGGGTGTGGACCCGGCTATCAACAAACATCCGCGGCCGGGTTTCGCACACAGCGAAGGCTGAGTTTCTGTTGACTCTGCTGATTTGAGCCGCTTCAGCCGTTGATTATTTACATGCTGAAACGCAGCCATCAGATCAACCCGGCCCCCCCGTCCCCCGGTCCTCTCACCTGCCTCTCCTCTCCCTCCGTCCTCTTTTTTTTTTCCGCGCCGTGTCAATACCAATGTGCAAAGGTCACCCTGGCAACAGAGAGGCAGCGGTCGATAGAGAAATAAATAAGCAGAAGAAAAGGGAGAGAAGTGATGGAGGGCAGAGCCTGGTGATTCACAGGGTTAACTACAGGCCAACATCTCACAAGCACACTCCAAAGGCTGCGGGGTCTGTGGGGAGCGAGGCCTCTGCTCTCTTTTGCTGTCTTTGTATGTATGCCTCTATTACTTGTTTTCTCTGCTTTTGTGCTCATTCTCTCTCTCCATCCTCCATCCTCTTTGTGCTCTCTCCTCCCCTTGTGTAGCTTTTTCGGCGCTGCTTCTGTCTTCCTGTCTCCCTCCCCCTCCTCCACCCCTCCGCCCCTCTCTGGGGACTGAAAGCACACAGGGCTGTAGGGGTTGTTGAAACCTTTTTGGACAGAGACGTCACGTTGTATTTGCCAGGGCGCGCTTGTTTCTGCTTGCTTCTATTTGGGGAGAACCTGAGATGTCATTACTGCTGAGTCTTCAAGGCCCCCGAACAGGCTCTCCGACCCCGAAACGGGTCTCGCTGCTGAAAAACAACGCGCATGCACGGACAGCGAGCGGTGGGCGCGCAGGAAGGGGGACAAGAGAACTTTTGTCGTCTGGCGTGAATCCTCCGGCCAAGTCGTGACAACGCCGCTATCCAGCGAGTGTCTGTGTGCGTCCATCCGGGCCACGGGTGGGTCAGCGAAGGCCTCCACACTTGGCTCCTGTTAGCCGTTGCCAGAGCTTCCAAAAATGGGCAGCCCTTCCAGATCCGCCGCGGACAATCGGCCATTCTGCGTTTCGAGGGGCAGGCGGGGTGTATTTCCTGGACGTGGGACTGATTTTTTCAGGCCCCGGGCCAGACAGAAGGGTGGCCTCTGTCCCTGAGCTGAATGACACTGCTGACTAAGAGCAGGGCCGAGGGGGCGGCGGGGAGGCGAGCGCAAAGTGGGCTCTGTTTGTGTGTGTTTTCCAATAGGTTTCCTCATCCAGCGGCCCCCGGCAGATGTAAATAAGCCAGTGTTACAGAGTAGTGATTGATTGCATGATGGGCTAATGTGAGTGTGTGTGTGTGTGTGTGTCTATGAGAGGGGGAGCTCAAAGCACTGTTGTGTGCATTTCAACCGCCATCCACGGTGCAGACTGTTGATTACAAAGAAGGAAGTCAATAAGGACGGGGTGGGCCTTTCCTCTTTGTGAGAGTCTTGGCGCAGTAAATCCAATAAATCATGTATACCTTATTGCTTATATTGTTACATTTTGCAGAATCGTGACCTTGCGTGCATCTGATGACTCTGATTCTCTCTCGTCCACCCGCAGGTCAGTGACTTCCTGTCCGGCCGCTCCCCCCTCACCCTGGCACTGCGCGTCGGCGACCACATGATGTTCGTCCAGCTCCAGCTGGCGGCGCAGCAGTCCGGCGGCCCCCAGCTCCAGCACAGACACGTCATCACCCGGAGCAACACGGAGGCCGCGATGGGGCAGCCCGCGGGGCAGCCCCGCGTGTCCCACCCCCACCCGCACTCCTCCCACCACCACCACCCACATCACCCGCACAGCCACCCCAGCGCCCACATGTCCCAGCCTCACCTGGTCCCGTCCTCCCCGTCTCCCCCGGGCTCCCCCGCCTTCCCCATACCCTCGACGCACCACCAGCCGCTCCCTCCCATGTACCACCAGTCGCCCTCCTCCTCTCACTGTAGCCCCCCGACTCCTCCTCCTCAGCCCCACTCCCCTCGCCCGTCCCACATCCCCGGGGGTCTCTATCGATCTCCGGCTCATCACCATCATCACCACCACTACCACCAGCCTTCCTCAGGCCAACCCAGCCACGACGTCGGCCAGGCCAGCCCTGTAGCCCCGGTCCTCTGCCCTGAGGTAAGCCAGCGTTTGTTTTTTGCTAGCAATCCATGTTGTTTGTCGTTTTGCACGAACTTCAGCGAGGAGACAAGCGTGCATCTAAAATACTTTCTCCATTATAAGGTGCTACGAATAAAAAAAAAAAAAAAAGTAGCTGGATTTAACACAACTGATGTCATCGAAAAGCACTCAGCCCTCTCATGAATGAACAATGGCACAGATGGGTTATGACCGCTTGACCCGAGTGCCATGCGCAACCGAATCAACCTCAATTAAACTGATTAGATTAGTGGGATATCCCAGCAGCACGAGGGCGAACCCGTGGTTTACTCAGGTCTGGAGAAGGTTTTGCATGCGATGTGTGTGTGTGTGTGTGTGCGCTCGCTTCCAAAAAACCACAGCGCACTTAGTCATCACTGGAGTGCAGCCTGCTTCCCAACACATACAAACAGGCCAACACACACATTGACGAGGACGGGCACGGCGTCCGTATGACCTCATCCCGCCTGCTGAGACCTGCGGGGGGAAAGTGGCGGGGGGGGGGTGAGAGGAAGAGATTCAACAAGTGGCAGATCTAATGAATTGGAGGTGGTTTGTCATGTGAGGGCCGATCATTAACCTCAGCATCGTCGGCCATTCATCATTAACCATCACAACCATTTATTTAACTTTGGATGACTCCTGAAACCAGCTGCACACACACACACACACACACACACAGTACACAAACACTCTTGCTTGTCTCCGCCGAGCAAATTTACTGTTTATACTTTCTTTGCCTCCCCGAGCTCCAGCCTATGGAAAGTGAACAAGAACCAGATGTGAGTGGACTATGTGGGAGAGATTCACAACAAGAAAAAAAACAGACACACAGGCCAGTCGAGTGCTGAGAAAGCGGAAACGGCTATTCCTCATCAGGCTTTCGCACACGAAACGCGGGCTCGCACACAAACGCGGAGACCTTTTGCTCGGGGTTTTGATTTCACTTTCAGATGTCGAGGGAGTTCAGGTGAAGGTGCAGAAGCGGGGGTTTGTCACGTTTGGCCTTTCTCAGGTTGGAGGCAGCGAGATGTTCTCGGGCCGTAGTACGTCGAAAAAGATCGGGCTTCCTGCTTTCTGGGGTTTCGTGTAACCAGCCGCCTGCGTAGTTTACTTGCATAGTGCGAATAATATTTACAGCTTAGATGAAGGTCACGTATAGAGTTCAGTGTATCTTATACCCCTTATATATACAGTATATAGGTCAGAACATGACCTCAACATTTCACTGCCGACAAGTTATGCGTGACTGTCATTTCATGTATATGTTAACGCAGTATGGGATGCAGGCCCATACAGATTGTGTACAGATGTTTTCCACAACCCCAAAGCCTCACCTTATACTGTTTGATATTTCCCCCTCCAGGCTAACTGCAGCACCAACAGCTCCAGCAGTGGCACCAGTCCCTCAACGCGCTCCCGTAAACCCGGCGCCATCATTGAGAGTTTTGTCAACCACGCTCCCGGAGTCTTCTCAGGGACCTTTTCAGGTGAGAGGACCTCTGAGCCTCCGTGACGGTTTATTACCGCTCCGAGCAATACCCATGCACGGACTGAGATCCGACTGCAAACCCCTCTTTTATGAGAAAATACCCGTAAAATTAAAGGCAGGCTCCTGTGTCTGGATTCCGTGTGTGCAGGAATGATCTCAAATGCTTTGGCTCGGCGTCTCCTGTAATACTCTTCTCGCTCCTCCTCCTCCAGGCACTTTGCACCCCAACTGCCAGGACAGCACCGGGCGTCCCAGACGAGATATTGGTACCATCCTGCAGATCCTCAACGACCTCCTGAGCGCCACACGCCACTACCAGGGCATGCCCCCCTCCCTCACGCAGCTCCGCTACCAGACCCAGTGCGGCTCGCCCACCTCCCCGTCCCCCTCGCCGCCTCCCTCGCCCCCGGTCGCCGGCGTGACGGGCCTCTCTGCCAAAGCTACCTCTGTGCCCGCCAGCATCCCCAGCAGCCCGCCGCCGACTCTTCATCCACTGGTGCAGTGCCAGAGCCAGATCCGCATGTGCAAACCCCCCGGTGAGTGACTGAACACCGCACTCCCGCTGCTCATGCAAGCATGTCATGAACACAAACCAAAACACACACACACACACGCACACACATGCACACATTAAGTCATTGTGCATCTCTTGAAGCAGATGTTCCTGGAGTTTACACAGCTTTGGAAGAGTGTGTGTGTGTGTGCAGACTTGAACCTGTCACTGTACCGAGCTCTCTGCTCTTAACACTGCAACATTGTAAAAAATTCATCGCCGTCTTTGTCTTTTCTGTCTCGGTTACACATCGCGGTGCGCCATCAGCTCTGTTGGGATGATTTTGCATCATTGTCTCGTTCAAGCGCTTGTTTTCATCTTCATAATACAGAACGACGCGAGAACAGAAAAAAGTCAGATTAAAGAGCAAAAACAGTCGTGCAAATGTCTCTCCTGGGTTTTGAGGCGGTGGGAAAGAGGAAGAGACGGGAGGAGGAGGAGAAGGAGGAGGTCTTCTTAGTAATGCAATGCAAGCTTCTCCAGACCTGTTCAGTCAGGCTTCGCTTGTCAGGCAAGCAGGGTTGGCTTTGTTTTTTGTGTGCCAAGGAGATAGGTTTACCCCTTCAAGCCTGGGCCGGGCTATGTTTAGATTAGATTAGGCTTTGGGTGGTTTAACCTTCCCTCGCGAAGAAGGGCTGCAGCTGGGGCATGTACGGGCCGCACAAACCTCAACATACCCGTGCCCAAAGGGCTGGGCCGGGGCAGGTGCTGGAGTTCAGATGATACCGTTTAGGGAGTCTTTTAAAAAAAAAAAAAACCCTCCCTTTTCCGTTCAGAGACATACAGGATGTTGAGTGTCAGACAGATGTCCAGGACAGATAACATTCAGTCAGTGTTGTAAGGTTAGACGGGCCGCGCTGAGAGAAACAGCATTGTCCTCCGCTGCCTCCTTATCTCCCCGCGAAGGAAATCGAGCTCATCCTTGGTGAGCGGCCGGTAAACTTTGTTGCGTCGTCTGCTCGGCGGAGAGTGCCTGGAGTGCAGTGATCAATGTTTAATGTTCTTCTTTTTTGTTTGAGGAAGCGAGAGCCTGCGTTTCGATTGTCACACTCGGGCCGTTTCCCATGTTTCGTGACCTTCGGCTGCGAACAGAATGGAGTGTTTTTTAGTCGAGGCAGCTGAACACAGATTGACCGGGAATGTCCAGTATTCCTCCGCATCACCCTGGGCGCCCTTTACTAGTGTTCAGCGAGCAGTTGGAATAACACGGGCTTATTTTTCTAACTCAGGGAGGACCTTTCCCTCACTGCCCCCACCTACAACCTCCCCCACCTCCTCTCCCACCATTGTCGACTCTTGTCCGTCAGCGCTCACGCTCCCCTCGCTGTAAAATCCATCTCTCCGTCTTCCTCCCTCTCTGTCCACGTCTGTGTTATGCATCAATACATTGTCTGTGTTCATTTGGCCTTTAAATAGATAGATTTGTTCCGAAATGCTTGCTCTGAAAAGAATTTGCTTTGTGAAGTGTAGAGAGCAGTGAGAGGGGGAGGAGGAGGAGGAGGAGGAGGAGGAGGAGGATGCGGAAGAGGGGGGTTGTTAAAACCACAACACTAAGCCTCTATTCATCATACGGGTGTTGATATCCTGTCCATCAGTCCACCAACTGCCCACTGAAAAAAAACAAAAGAACAACGGGTGAAAGAATAGCCTGTTTCCTGCTCACAATGTGCAATTTCCAGAAAGTGACGCGGAAAAGGGTAACCTCGTCCCAGCCGGGGCGCGCCGTGGCTCCCCGAGACAATTAGTGCGCTGCCGTCGTCTGCGTGGACGGAGGCTGTCGCGCGCCGACTCGCACTTCCACATCGGTGTCCGAAGGAAGCCGATGACTAAGCGCTCTCAGGCAGTCTTATCAGCCGACACCTGATGGAAGACTTACCGGACTTAACACCGCGGCTTAACGCCGCCTCGCAGAAAAAACCTGCCTTCATTCAGCCGGAGAATAACCTGCGCGCTCTCCCATCTGCCGGCACGTGTGTCTGCGCGAGGCTGCGGGTCGAGACAGCCTCTCGAAAATGTCACATAGCTCGGCTGTCTCCGGAGAGCCTTTACCCTTTCCCACTGCAAGTTCATGTGCGAGCGGGAGAAGAAGACGGGCGTAAATAAAAAGCTTCAACACACACACACACACACACACACGGCTGGTTAAATGTTCGGGCAACTAGCTTGGTTTCTTTCGCTTTGTGGTGCTGCTGAGTGCGGGGATTTGTTCGTCCACGACGGCTTTGGCAGGCCGATTGTTAGCCAAATTCCTTCACTGAGTAGCGTGGACCTCCCCGGCACCTCCCGCCCTCCAGCCCTCCAGCCCTTCTGCCCCCTGCCCGGCCAAACCTATTGTGCAGGGGCCGGGGACAGGGGCTGCATACAGGGCACCAGGCTGAGCCATTGTGGGGGCAGAAGAGGGGAGGGCTGCGGGATTATAGGCCTGCCTTTTAGTCCCACTCCCCACTGCAGCTGCCTTAGTTCAACACAGAACCACAGTGAGGGGCAAAGCTAGCTCTCAAAGCCTCTCCGGCATCCCCTCTTGTGTGCCTTCCGCATCCCTTCACCCCCCCCCCTTTTTCGGTTTGTCAGGTCACGTTAGCTTTGGCTGGCTGGGACCGGGCGAGCCGAAGGAGGAGGGTAGGCAGGCAAGCCGAGAGAGACCTCATTGGGTTTAAGCCCTGACCTGTTTGGCCGAGGCACCGCACCTTATCCACCGGTTAGGCTTTACTCCTCTGATGTCACACACACACACACACACGCACGCACACACGGGGGGGGGTTTTGGCGCGACACACGTGTGCCGTTAGCTCGGCGGACGCCCGAGCCACGCAGCGTGGCGCAGAGCTATCTAGCAAAGGCAGCCAAGCACATCAGGTGCCCTTTCATTGTCGACAAGGAGAGCGAGAGGGAGGGAGCGGGAATGCAAATGAAGTTTAAAAGTCATTGAAGAGCTCGTGTCCCTGCAGGGCCGCCGGTGCCCTTTCACTGGCTGTCAGAGTGCTCATATTAGTCGGCGGTTTGATTGGTCGCTTCAGTTCGTGGCTGATTAGTTGGTCCAAGTTTTATCTTTTTGGAGATGAACTTGATTGCCTGTTTTTTTTTTTTTTTTTACTCTCTCCAGGTCAGATTTTTCCCAGATTAATGGCCGAACTGTGTTCCACAGTGCTTTTCGAGATGGAGTGTTTACCTGTTGACACTGAGCTGCTGGTCCCTAAATGCTTGACTCTGATTGGTTAGAGAGCTGTGGAGTGTTTGGTCTGCTTTGGTAGTGTTGGATCCATCCTTGTCTGCCTTGAATTAGTGGCGCAACGACCGCGTATTACTATTATTTTATTGCCACCAATACAGATATTGGATTGGATGACCCCGACTTCTTGTTCGGTGGTGAATTCAAAATATTTCCTAATCCAGTTATTATCAAGATAATGCTGTGATAATGATCGCGATATTATCTTTGCCAGTGTTGTCACCCATATAACAGAGGAAGAGTGACACTCGAGGAAACCAAGCCTGACTTTGCTGCAATGTGATTTTCTTTCCTCTCTTCCTCTCCTTCCGACCCCTCCCTCCCTCCCTCCCTCCCTCTTTCCCCTGCTTCCCTGGATGCTGAGCAAACACAATGTTCTCTCTGCAAGATCACAAGACTTATCAAGGCAAACAAACAAACAACAGCACTAAGACAACTGCAAATGAAGGCCAATCTTTATACAATCAATAAAAGGAGAAGCTCCTTTAATCTCCCTGTGCGTCCTGCACACTGCAGCCCTCCTCCCTCTTTTCCTCTACCTCCATCCTCTTCTGCCTCCTCCTCCTCCTCCTCCACCCGCCCACTCCTCCCACCCTCCCCGTGTTGCTCCCTATCTCAGTCCTTGCTGTGTTGCTGGGCTGGGCTGAAAGGCAAGGAAAACTGACTGACGCATCGATTATTCATAGATCAACCCCTCTTTCTGCCTCTCTCTTGTCTGTTTCTCCCCGGCTCTCTCTGCAGCGCTCCGTGTGTTTACGGGGCCCGTGTCAGTGTCTTCGGAGAGGAGAGTTCGGGGATGGAAAAAATGTGCCGCTCGGGATTGAGTTGTGACGTGACTGGCGGGCAGGGGAGTGGTTTTAAAAAGAAAAGGGAGAGTGGAGGAAGGTGGGGGGGGGGACCGGCCTCGGCTTCCTCTCCGTGCCCTTGACCTGTGTCCTTTTTCTAAGAAAAGATCGGTCGTTGCCTAATCTGTTTTCTGTGTCACGCAGGGTTGAGTACGGACACGGGCCCTCCCTCGCTCGCCCTCTCTCTCTCTCTCTCTCCTCCAGTCATTCCATATGTCTCTTACCCACCTCTCTCTGGGTCCTCCAAGGTTACTGTGCTCAGGTCAAACCGTAGTCCCTGCAATCCAGGCTGCGGGCCAGCCTGTGTGTTTTTTTCTGGGTGTGTGTGTGTGTGTGTATATGTGAGAATGTGTGTGTGTGTATAGTCTGTTCTTCTTAGCCAACCCTAATAATAGCCCTACTGTCATAAACATAGTCTGGAGATCCTTGCGGCCAGCTGTGTCCGGCCCAGCCGCCCAGGGCTCCGGTAGTGACGCTGATGAATGGCCACACACACACACACACACAGATACACACACACTAAGTTTGGTGTCGCTCCAAGCACATTCTCAGAGCTCTTGCCAAGTCAAAGGCCAAGACCTACAGCACCACCGGACTGCCCTTTAAACTCCGTGGGCGTGTGTGTGTGTGCATCTGTTCTTATATATCGCAAAGTCTTCTTCCTAAATGTGCGTCTTGACACTGCGAGATCGCAGCAGACGACCACATTCTGCAAGCAGGCATGTGTTGGCTCGGTGCCGTTACATTGTGTACAGCCATATTTCCACACAGCCGAGGGGCGGTTTTTCACTGTTGGCTCGTAAGAGCAGTGGAGAAAGGGGGAAGAGGGAGGACCAGAGGGGGGGAACAAAGCCTTGCGGCAGGCAGGGTATATGGATGTCACATGGAGCTGAGGCAGCGGAACAATGGCTCTAATGTAGGAGAACCCCCCCCCTTTGGTACACCCCGCGTTCTCTAGAGATGACACGCTGCCCTCACACGCAGAGCACGCCGCATCTGGATGCGCGTCTGCGTGAGGACAGGACACACTGGCAGGAAGTGGAAAAACCCCACTCTGTCTATGAGAAGAAATAGTCTTTTCTGTTAACTCGGTGCCACTGTCCACATCCTTTTCGTGCTCTCGACGCTGCTCTACAGCAGTATAGTTCTTTAGTATGCACTGCCAGACCGTGGTGAATATTTATAGCTGGGGAGAAAAAAAAAAAAAGCTCTGCGCTGCTCGATCCGATAAGCAGATGAGGGAAAAGAGGTAAATTAAGCCCACACAGAGTCCGGAATTCATTCCGATGGGGGGAAGAGCAGAGGAGGGCACAATCGATTCGGAAAACTGCCACCTACGACTGATCCTTTACCCTTCACCCTCTTCCTCCCTCCTTTCTTTTTCTCTCACTACACCCCCCCCTCCTCGCCCCTGGGGGAGGAATTCCTTAACCCACATGGCCAAACCCCCCCCCACCCCTCGCCTCCTGCTTCCCCTTCTTCACACTGCCCCACCTAGCTGTCTCTGGGGAGATGTGGGGCAAGAGCTGGAGGAGGAGGAGGAGGAGGAGGAGGAGGAGGAGGAGAAGAGGGGGGACCTCTGTATGTGTGTGTGAGGGGTGAAAGGGTTGAAAGTGGTGGTGGGGGGGAGAGATAGAGAGGGAGAGAGAGAGCAGGGGGAGGCGGTGGGGGTGGTCGGGTCAATGAGCTGAGAGTGGGAAGCTACAGCCATAATAAAGAAAAAAAAAATAGCAGAAAAAAACCCAATCTCTCCCCGTCTCTCTCTCTCTCCGCTTACAATTTCCATTCGCTTGCATTTTCTATTGAAAGCCAATAGCGTTGTCCCGGGCCTGAGATGGATGGCTGCACTAGAGCTAAGGTTTAATCAATAGGTCTTTTTAATTTGCCATCGATCCACGTTAAAAGCTACTGCGGCTGTTGCTGCCGTTGCTGTGTGCGTGCGTGCGTGCGTGCACCCGCGAGTGTGTGCATCTACGCGCACGGGGTGTACACACCGCGTACGCGTTTTTTTTTGTGTGTGAATACATGATGTGCTCCAATGCGGATCCGAGTGTCTACGCGTGTGTTTGTGTGTGTTCTGGTGTGCAGCCGAGGCAGAGATGGCCGCTGTGCTTCGGTTTATTGACATTCTAGCCCATTATTTAATTATTTAATTCCCAGACAGATACTAATGGAGCTGGCTAATAGATTGCGGTTGCTTTCCTTTCCCTTCCAAGCCTCTGAATATACGCATAAATTGAATTAGGCTCGACTCGGCCACTGCAGGAAAGGCATTCGCGGGGCCATGCGAGGCCTCTCCCTCGAGACCGTATTCTCCTATAGGCACATCAACAGCTAGAAATGCACTTAGTAGCACATCCAGTCGCCGAGGCATGTCATCTGCGGTTATGTGCGCGGATATCACCGGCAGCTATCACAATGTGTCGTCTCCGGCTCGCGTTCCTTGCGCTGTCGGCCTCGCCGCTGGCTCTCAAGGAGACTCGGGGTCTGAAAAGGTCTCCCCATTCAGCGATAAGGGGATGAAATGGCACCGAGGGGGCTAATGATGCTCAGTGGGGGAGGTTAAGCTGCAAATTCCACATTGTGCACATGGTGTGTGTGTGTGTGTGTGTGTGTGTGTGTGTGTGTGTCGGAGTCAATGGAATGATGCTAGCATTATCATCAAGGCTGTGTTGCTTTATCTGCCGCCTGCCAAACACCGACACAAAAGCACACAGACATGTATTGACATTCTTCTCAATCCTGGCTTATATTTAAGCTCGTGTTGATTCTGCTCCGTGTAAATAAACCAATCGGCACGCAGAGGCAAATATCCGACTGACCACCTTTTTCGTCCTTTTTCCCTTTCCCCTTTGTCCAGGTGACCGTATCCGTCAGACCGAGAACCGTGCAACCCGCTGCAAGGTGGAGCGCCTGCAGCTGTTGATGCAGCAGAAGCGCCTGCGCAGGAAGGCCAGGCGGGACCAGCGCGCTCCTTACCAGTGGCTGCCCAACCGGAAGGCGGGACGCAGCAACAGCAACAGCAGCATGTCCAGCGAGGGCTCCCTGGACCTGGACTTTGACGACTCGGTGTGGAAGCCCGACGTCAAGGCCGACTTGAAGTCCGAGTTCGTCATGGCCTAAAACCATCCAAGACCCTTCGCCGGGTTGAAGCGTTTTCAAAGATGGGGCAAAGCGTTTTGCTCGGGATTTACTTAAGAGATATATTTTGAGGGAGCGGATCGGCAGGAGGTGACGCAGAACTGTGCAACGAGGAAATCAAAGTCATCCTTGCGACTGGCATCTGTCACACGAGAGAGAGAGAGAGAGAGAGAGAGAGAGAGAGAGAGAAAGAGGCTCCCTGCAGACTTTAATCCCATTCTGTCATTCACACTTGACCTTGTGGAAAGAAAACCCGCAACGATAGCAGCAGAACTTTCTCTTGATGCTTGGATTGAGACTGGATTTATCAGTGTACAAGACTTTTTTTCGCGGCGTGATCGCAGAGGCCGTACCCGAACTTGAGCATAGCAGAATTCAGTGGGTGGTGGGGGTGGTGGTGGTATTTACAGATTTTTTTTGTTTTGTTTTGTTTTGTTTTTTTAACATTTTTTTTGTTTTGTTTTTTAAAAGCGCACTCTGGACAGCAATGAAGAGATCCACACTGGACTTTTTAAACGAACAGGAGCACCAGAGTGACCTCAGTGTTTCCTAATCACAAGAATGGCAGACCTGCCGAACTCTGGATTATTCCAACGGGCATTCTTATTGATCTCAAAAAAACGCACCGACCAGAGTCTAGTTTTGAACCTGTTACGGGGTGGTTAAACTTTTTTTTTTCTCGTTTTTTTTGTTGTTGTTTTTTTTTTCATTTTGAAACATATTATATTTTATAAACAAACAAAAAATATGTAGCATTGTTCACAAAAGCATTCAGGTTTTCATATAACAGTTCAAAGTAGTTGTTGATTTGCACATTTTCTTGATTTATAACAGCTGGTCAGTGTGTGCAAGTAAAAAAAAAAAGAGGAGGTGGGGGCCTGAAATAGAATTTTTAAAAGAAAATGATTATGGAAGTATTGATATCAACCTCAGTGACATAGGGTATCGATAGGAACGATTAATGAATAAACGAAAATGAATTAATATTAACAGAAAGTGCTTTAGAGGATTTTAAAATCTTTAAAATGTATATGGAAAAAAAAAAATCTATTTTTTATTTCTCTTCCTGTCTGCTGTTTTCAAAAGACAGCAGCCCTCTGTGGCTTCGGTCAAGCCGTTTGACTACCAACAAACATCCGTTCAATCATTCATTAGCTCGTTCATGAATTATAGTCGTCTAGCCGCGAAACAGATGATACGGAGAGATCAGTTCCATCCAGCCCACCGTCACGTCTTACAGACCCGAATGGACTCGTTTGTATTAGTTTGTGTACATAAATGTGACAATTGGCAAAGGTTTATGAGGGTGTGTGTACGTTTGGCTTTAGTTTAAATCGATTTTTTTTGTCCGAGTTCTCCTAAATAATCCTTTACTTTTCTCAAAATCCTAAAGGGATCATCCGCACTGAACGCGTGGGTCCCTACTTTATATCACAGACAGGATAAAAAAAAAAACTCCCCGGTTCTAGGCCCATTTGATGTGTACCTCATAGTAACGACTCTATTTTTTTATTGGCAAAGAGGGAGGAGAAGTGGGAACGGTATCCAGCATCATTATCTATCTAGTGCCTCCACCAGTACATCCATTGACATATCAGGTTAGGCCTTTCACAGTTCCGCTGCTACACACGGGGGGACTGGAGACGAACACGGAGAACTGAATAAAAAAGAAGCGAGGGGGAAAAAAAGTGACTTTTCTTTGCATGCAGAAGTGTGACTTACACTGATCTCTTTTTCTATCGATGGAAGAATAAAAAAAAAAAAACAAAAGAAACTGGTGCTGGGGGGGAATGAAGGTTAACAACATGCATGAATTTGTGAAGAAAATAAACAATGCTGCTTTTTGTTGGTAACATTTTTTGTTGTTTTGTTTTTTGTTGTAATTTTTTATTTTTTTTTCAACCTTCCGATGTTAGAACAACGGTGTCCTGCTAAAAAGTATTACGACGCAAAAAAACCAAAACGGATGAAGTTACGTGTGGACTCTTTACGTGTCTTGCTCAGCACTGAACATTCCTGTTGTGTGACAATGAAGATGATGAGCAAAGAGCAACGGACTCTCTCTACTACCCGAACGCTGTTTTTTTGTGTTTTTCGTTTTACCCCCCGTGACTCTCAAGGACCCAGACAGCCTAAGAAACTGTTCAGCCACCTCCCCCCCCCTTTTCCTCCCAAGCCCCCGAACGCCAACCGAGGGGGCTCGCGTGGACGTACTCTCGCGGGGGGAACCAACAGACCGGCGGATTTACAGTACTGTCCGTCAGAAACCTCCTCTAGAGAAGCGTCCGGTCCGTCTCTTTATCTGTCTGTCCGTCTGACTGATAGACCACCCTACTACCACAATTGCACTCCCAGAGATTGCAGTGAGAGATTACCTTTTTTTGGTGAACCTCATCTTTTTTTTAAGTGGCCTTACCTTTCACTAAAAAAAATGAGACACTTGGGGACAATGGGGGCGGGAATGTGTTTTTTTTTTTTTTTTTTTGGTTTCTGTGTGCATCGTTGTCGGACTTGTTGTCATCAAGGCACCATTTCTTTATCGCTGAGGACACTGGGCATCTGTCGTTTAGTGCTTTTAGCTGGTGGAGTCTCTATTATGTCAAAGGCTTCTGTGCCTTAAAAATGTTGCCCTTGCTGTGTCAGTGTCAGATTTAAAGCTTGTTTTTCATTGGTTGGTACAACAGGAGCGTAGTATCCGCAGCCATGAGAGTGGTAGGTTTTTTTTTTTTATTTTTAGGGGTAAAGCTTGTTTGAGTGAATGGAATGCTATATGGAAAAAAAAAGTTGGTGTTGTTCCTCAAATACTGTCTTTGTCCCACTTTCTTCATTGTGTTGCCATGCTTGTTGGTCACTGTTGTCCGAAAAAAAAACCCTCACATCCCTCTCAGCTCAGTCCTCCCACCAAAAAGCTGCAAAAAGCTACAAATCTGTGTAACTTGTGTTACCCGAGGCGTTCACACCACAGTACTTAAGGAGGCACAAAAAGGCCCCGATTCAGAACAAGAATGAGAAAAGGTCCTCTGAGGACTCCAGACTACATGCACTTCCTGTTTTCTCGGATACGACGTTATTAAAAAGGACAGTTTATCGCCTGCCCCTCCCAAATTTTTTTATTTAATTTCTTTTGTATATGTATGAACTATACTCTGTGTGTGCCTCACTTCTGTGTTGAACTCGAAAAAGATGAAACAAAAACAAAAAAGATGACAAAAGCATTACAGAGAGGATTAAAAAACAGTATGTCGGTGGAATTCTGATCACGTCATTTAAGTTGCCTGTTTTTTCTTGTAGCCAACTATTGAAAATAACAGGATTCAAGAATACAATTTACAATGTTCTAGCTCTAGACCGGTGTAGCACATGTGTGACTGTATTAATTTATGAAACCAAAATGGTAACTGTGAATTATGTATTTCTTTGTGCATTTTTTTTTTCTTTTTGTTTTTTTTTTTAAAGCGGGGGAGAAAGGTTGTCGGGACACGGCAGCAGCTGATGCTCGTCTCCGAAAAAAACTGTTTTTGTTTTTTGGTGGAATATAATGGAAACAATAAAAAAGATGTGTTTCCGAAAAATGGAAAAAAAAAAAAAACGACAAAAAAATGAAAAAAAAAAGAAAAAAAGATGAAAAAAATATATAAATATATTTTTTTTCTTAAGCAATACATTTCAGTGTGACTTGTGATAGAACATTTTCTTTTTTTAGGTAATAAATAAATAAAAAACAAAATGAGTACGTCAGGTTGTGTCCGTGAGTATTCATTACTGACCCCATTCAATAACATTGAGTGAAAGCTGCTATTCTGTCTAATATTTCATGTGAGAATCCATTTCATGAGGTTACCTGATATAAGTGGCAGATGAAAAACTGGAGAAGGTTGGAACTGCATTGATCAAATATTGCCTTACACTTTATCAAAAGCTAATGTAATTGATGATTGGACTGAACCATCTCTGCTGGCAGGGGGGTGGACGAGGCCTGTGAAAGAGGGCGCCCAAGGTTTCATGGGGCCAAAGCTAAATTATATAAGTTTTATAATTGTCTGGGGGGGGTAACTAGTTACACATAACGGTGTTACGTAATTGAATTATGGAATAAATTAAATTGTAATCTCTTACACTAATTCAATTATAGTTACTTATCAAAGTGTGGGTGATTTCAAATGGGTTACATAAGAATATAATCTCTTTGGTAATAAGCTTATATGTAGAATACATAACATTAATAATATAACATTCATTCTTTTGCTTTTGGAAAATTCCCTTTTTTCAATTTACATATTCACAGTAATAACATAACAATGACTGTTCAGCTTTACTACCAAATTTAAAGCATTTATTAAATGAGTATTAAAAAAATACCCAGTGAAATAAGTTACATTTCTACATAAAAATAAAATAATAATAAATACAAATATTTACTTATTACTTTTACTAGTACTCTTTAGCCCACCTTCCCAACACTGAAAGTCATTAAAAACATTTTGTTGGAAATCAAAGACTGATCCTGATCCAGTACACTGGTCTGAGTACCTGCAAGGTGAAATATGTAAGAATTCTAGTTTCAAACAGAATGTCAAAGACGTCTGCGTACTGTGTTGCAGAGACATCTACTTAAGTTAGCACGCTAACCAGCTAGCCATGGGCCTGGAAAACCCTGTTTCTTGGTCCAGTTGCTCCGTACTGTGCTGACACTGCACTCAGATCGCTCGGGCCTGACCACGGTGACCTCTTACATACATCATCACGTCGTAGCGGGGTCACAGCACAAAGGAGAACAACAGAGAGAACACGACTGTACCTTCGCTGACCTTTCTGTGGCTTATTTTGTGTGGTTTTGCTCATAGACGACCCTCTCACTTCCTGGATTTCTCGATTATGCAAGGCGCCATAACACGCACGATTAAACTTCATGTCCGAGTTACACACCTGCGCTCGTGCTCGTGCATGAACAACCGTGCCGTGCCGAAGCACACCGAGGAAGTGTTGGAAGTGCTTGAGCACGACGCGGAGCGCTCACACCAGTCAGACAAACTGGACTTCGTCGGGTCAAACGTGCCTCGTGCCTGGTCCAGATGGCCTAGTGTGAGCGCGCTGTTAGTGGTCCAGCAGCGCTAGCCCCAACACTCCCCTGGAAGTCTGGCTAGCTGCATGGCTTTCTGAGCTAACAAGCTACAGTCACGGATGAACACACAGAACATAGTTAGCAGCAGTCGTGAGCAGCGACATGCTGCTTCTGTTTGTTGGGAGTATGAATTCAGCAGTGGCCAGTTCTTACATATTGCACCTTTAATAAAGAATCCAATCAAATCTTTTCTTCTTTTTTGGGGGGTCATTTTTTGTTCCTTTTGCTAACACTAAGCTAGTAGTTAATTCACAATGTAATGTTTAATAAACCATTTATTCGGCAGTTGTATAAATGGTTTATGAGGCATTTCATTGTTTGTTAACAGGGAAATAACTATAAGCTAGAGTTTGATTGCTATAACACTACTATAAATATACTATTTATTATAAAGTAAGTTTATTATAACCTTCATTTTTTCCTGCATAATACATCTGCACAGAATACTGAGGCTCAGGGGAAGTTTTCAACCTGCATAATGTTACAGAAAACACCCAGAGACCAAGGGTTTGTGTGCGTGTGCGTGGGCGGGAGGGGGTTGAAAGGGGAGGACGGGGAGGGCTGAGGGGGGAGGCGTTTCAGCGAGAGAGCCAACGGATGTGTTCTCCACATCTGCGAGCGCAGCCCGGCTCGAGATGAGACGGAATATGGAAGTGGAGTGACAGATTGGAGAAGGAGAGGGAGAGCCGAGCCTCATGTGAAGCCTGCTTCCCTGACACATGTACTCGCAGCAAAAGGTGCTTAGAAGCAGCATTTGTAGCGCCCCGCTTTTGTACCCGGTGAGGCTGAGAACAGAGCTTGACTTGGAGCATCAAGACGCAGCTGAGAGAGGATTGAACATTAAAGGGCAGAGCTACTGTATGTCAAAGCGCGGCTCAGGCGGGGCGCCAATAACACGGCATACACGCCGTGAGATGCTGCAACATGGCACGATGACAGGCTGCTGCCTCTGTTCTTCGCGGTCTATAGGGACAGGCAGACGTATTACACATCTCCTAACAAGGCACGAGTGGCCTCACGTCGCTTCAGACACGTTTTATGTTGCTTTGCCGCGAAAAAGATTTATTCACATTCAGCTGCAACAAAAGAAACTAATGCATGTGAAGCCATTTAGCATTTAGCATTAAAAAAAAGCCACATGTTCACATCCGGTCAGGTTGTTTACACCTTCGTTCTGACAACAGCCAGAGGACCAGAAACATGTCCCTCCTCTCGTGCTTGGCCTCACATCCTCTTTCTGCTGCGCTGACTCTGGTAATGAAAGCCTCCTACACAGTGGCCTTCTGCACATAAGCAAACACACCTCCACTCTGTCTGTGGCCTGTGGTGAGCGCAGGGCAAGCGAAGTTTGATAAGGCGAGCCTGATGAAAGGGGGGAATATCGACGGCCGCTCTTTCATTGATAAGCCAACGGTCATGCCTTTCCCTTCAAACCCACACTCCTCTCAGGTTAATTCATCATCCATCACTTAGTTAGCTCATTTTTTTTTTTATCATTTTGAAGTCTTTTTTTTTGGCATTGAGCCGCCGCACACGAGCACATCTGAAGTGGATGTTCAACGCAGAAATGGACCAAAATGTCAAGTTTAGTAGATCTGAGTGATCTAAAGAGACGAACACAGAACGGGATTTAGAAATTTACTCTCAACTGCGAGGTTGGTTTGTTTCTACTGAATGCAAAAGTCACACATTTTTTTTTCGCTATGATCAAATGTAATTGAGGAGGATATTTTACCGTGTAGCAACAAACTTTATCGTCCAAATTGAGATCATTGCCAAGTATCATGCATCTGTTTTGAAGTCTGTTCTGATGAATAAAGTTTTCATACCTGACAACGCATACCGGTATATCTGAGATGGAAAAATACGCAGGTCATTGAACGCATGTGTTATTGGTTAATATCCTTTATGCTAACTACAGCGGCCATGTGAGTGGTAGTGAAGGAACATATCACCCTGTGACCTTTCTGTGCGACAGTGTGACAATAAGAAAATCAGAAGCCTTATTCTATATGCTTGGATGCTTTTGCGCTTTACGTTCTCTCGATTTATGTAATCTGAAAACCGAAAATAGAGCACGGTAAAGCTAAAAAGTACAGAACGTCAAGAAGACGGCGTGGCCTTATGATAACAAGGTTTCTCCTCCGCTTGTCGGTTAGGTGAGACTCAAACAAAACAAACCGCAAGTGAGAATGTTGACACGATGAATACTGCCAGGTGTACCTCGCCGTCTCCTCCAATGCTGATTTGTGACTCTGTGCATTCTGACTGTTCGCGGCTTTTTACGTGTTACTGGATACAACATGAGCAAGAAGTTCTGCAGCGCGGCGATAAACTCTCAAAGCTTCCAGTCATACTGCAACTATCAGAGAGCCTCTTCTGAGAAGTCACTGCCTATTTCTGACTTCTTCTGACTGTCAGTCTCTGCCTCCACACTTATATCTGCCGCTTTCTGCAAGCTTGCTGTCTGAGGATGTGACTGTCTTCAGAGACGGAGAAGAAAAGAAGAGAGGAAGGCAGACGGAAAGAGAGGAGAGAGACTCACAGAGAGAGAAAGAGAGAGAGAGAGAGGCTCAGCTGCCACCGCAAACTGAAACCCTGTGGCTCTGGGATCGAGAGGAGTTCCGCAGAGTTGGGGTTTCACACGTCGCTGTGTGATCTAAGATAAGACACACTCAGCTGTATCCTCCCTTCACTTAAAAACACACACACCTATATATACACACACACTCACACACACAAGCATAACGGAAAATATTCCAGGATGTCAGGCTGCAAGAAAAGCAAGTATTGTAAACCCTGCCTGTAATAATGAGAGTAAAAGTTCACAGCATGTGCATGTGTCCGTGTTTGTGCGCTTATGAGCTGTGTGCGTTTTGCGTATGTTGGTTCGAAACCACCGAAAGATTATTAAGGGTTTTTTTTTTTTATCAAGTAGAAAGACAAAAACATGGATGTATGCACTGTAAGATGTGTTTACACCCTACATGTGAAAACCACAGAGACAGATTACCGTTTAAAGGAAATCCTGTGTTTTACCTGATTTTGACACGTCGCTAATTAAATGAAACTCTTTAAGATGCAAAGAAGGAGTTTGACATTTTGGGGGAAAATGTGCTTATTCGCTTTTTCTCGCAAGGGGGTTCAATGATACGATTGATAAGGAAGAAGTATTCAGATCGTTTACTCATCATTTTGAAAGAGAAGCCGACACCACACTGAAAATAGTCCACTGCAAGTAAAAGTTCTGCATTCAGAACCGTACTTATATAAAAATGTAGGTTTAATCAGCAAAATGCACTTAAAGTATGACAAGTAAAAGTATTCATTGTGCATTTTACTACTTTTGGAGATGTGTGAAAAAGAAGGTATGACATGTGTAACCAGTGATGAAAGCTTAATGAACAACATCAATGATGAACATTTTGTTCAGTACTTCAGTACTTAAACATAATTACAACAGGCTTTACAGTAGCATTAACACATGGTGATGAAGGTTCTCAGTCATCCAGGTCATGGTTGATCTATGTGCTGTATCATAGGAAACTAGACTTGTTTCAATTTCTTGGAGACCTCTCATTCAAGAGGCTTCTTCAGTTCTTACTAACTGGAGGGGAGTTGCAGGCTTTAAAACCCTGTGTGGGAGTGTCGTTAAGGACACGTGTGAGCTCTGAGTTTCTGAGTCGTTAGGGCCACTTGTGGGCCGTTGACTTATCCGGCCTTCATGTGGGTTTCTAAGGCTAGGTGAGCCCAGGTGTGAATGGTTGTTCAGCCGTCTGGGGAGGGAACTCAGTACTCAGGTGGGAGATAAGTAATGTTGTAGGACACATCCTCTGTTCAGAGACAGTCGTTCCAGTTGGGAATAGATGGATTCCTTTACTCGTCTTTTAAACCATCTCTCTTCTCTTGCCATGATGATGTCCTCAAAAAAAATATTTTTCTCCTTCAGATGTAAGTGGACAGGAGAGTCTTGACATGAGGTCCCTTCTCTGTTGTGCCATTTGACAGATAGTGTCTTCTTACATGCTGCACCTTTATTGTAAAAGTAAGAATAATAAGAGGTTCTAGTGGTGACATACAAATGGAGAAAAGATGTGGGCCGAGGACTGACCTCTGAGGTACACCACGAGACAAAGATTCTGAGGGAGATCTTTAATTATCAACGGCAACAATAAAAGCCCCGTCTCTGAGGTACAAATAAAACCAGTCAGCACCAGTTGAGACAGCAGTTTAAGACGAAGGTCATGAAGTAAAAAGTACAATATCTGCTTCTGAGAAGTAGCTGAGTATATTAATTAAGTGGTACGAAATGGAAAAGCACCTAAAACAAGTGCTTAAGAACTGTACTTATTTGATTTACTGACACAGTTTAGAGTTAGAGGGACATTAATAACATGTATGTTTTGCTCCCCAGGCAGGCGTACATAAACACATATAAAATACATTAAAAACTTTTGTAAATGTAATTGTTAAATTTACCACAGACACAGAGCTAGCTAGGCTCTGTGCAAACCTAACAAAATATGCCTCCCATAGCTCTAAAGTTCACCAGTTAACACATCATACCTCATTTGTTTGCCTTCCTTTAAGAAATCTCCATCTTTATTTTAATGTTCTTTTTGCCTTAAAATGTGTAAAAGACAGATTTAGGCCGAACTCACCACTGAGTAATAAACAAAACAACAGGAGAGATTGCAATTAAACCCTAAAACTAAAAAGGGTTTTTTTTCCTTTCCTTCAAACCTAGCCTTTTCCCTCTCTTTCATGCATTTTGTTCTTGTATTGAAGCACACGTGCCTCTCGTTTTATGTAAGGACAACACACAGCCCCTCTGCTGTAATGAAAGCCCCATCTGCACAAGAGAGTAATGAAGCAAACACACTGAAGATGCATTCTCTTCAGATCGGGGCACAAACATCAGAGCTGGGCCTTGCAGCTTCCTCCTCTGTAAGACCCAGGGCTGTTCGCATGGTCAGCAGGGACCTTGTTGTCTTTTGTCTATTTTTGTTTGTTCCCTGCACAGTTGAAAGAGAAGAATGGCTTTCTGTTTGAAACATTACCTGATGGATATTTATGCAGCTGTGAGGCCGTGAAGAGAACCTTTGATATCTTTTTCAGGCTCGACACACACAAGCACACACACACACACACACACAATTCCTCGGCGAGGCTCCAAACAGGCCGTCGTTGGGCCAGGACAAGCCGGACAAGTGAACACACACATGCCGCACGTTAGACTCAAAGGTGTTCAGCTGTCTGTCCCCGTCAGTGAGGAGTCGACCTCGGAGCTTGACCCCGTGACCCGAGGGGAAGAGGCACAGAGGTCATGGTTAAAATAAACCCTGGATACTGGGTAAACAGGATGCGTACACCCACCCAGACAGATGGCACTCACTAATCAAACAGCACTGAGCCGGGAGAAAAAAAGGGAGTGGAAATCGTCTCTGTGGAGGCTATGAGCCCGCAGTATTAGTACAAACCTACTGTACTGTAATATAAATGGATCAAGCTGCTTAGCAACGAAAGCAGCTCCCTGAGCTCAGAGAGGCGTCTCTCATCCAATGTACAGTAATTTATTTTAAGATTAACACTTCTGGGAGGGAACTGTAAATATCAAGGTATTACATATAGTGAAGTTCTTAGACACACATAAACAACCACGATGTTCTGATAATGCATCGGTTCAAACTGATCTGATCAGTTAAGGTTACACGCCTTTGAGGTTTTGTACTTCAAACCAGATCTTGATTATTATTTTGTTTTCGGTCTTGGAAGCTGGCAAGATGCAAGAGTGTTATCATTCGATGCAATGCATTATTTTATCTTTTGATGTGAGTTAGAGTTAGCGCGATAGTTGGGCGTAGATGTGCATTTATCCCCCCCCCAACAAAACGAGGACTTTTGTTTTAACGAACTGCAGACAAAAACTGAAAAACTGAGCCTCACATAAATAGACAGTTATGTGATAAAATTATGCAGAAAGGGTACAAATTGGGGAATAAAAAAATCACCGGCATGCAGAAATTAAGTGTTTGATGTTCTATAATTTTCCAATGAAATACAACTTTGGCCGTTAGCTTGCTAAACTCACCAAATTCCCATTTGGGTTCGCTTTATCCATTCACCCTGACACTGTCTCCATGTTAGCTTTTTGTTTTTGTCACGTTTTGCACACTATTGTCAGTTGACGTGAAAGCTGTGGCAGCTGTTGCTACTGACGGTAGCACTTACAGACCTGACATTTGTCAAAAATATGCTGTTACTTAAAGGCACAATTTGTAACAACTGTCGTCTTCATACTCAAAACAAATGGTGCAGCATTCAACGGGGAACCGCTAACTCTTGCTAACTCTGTCTGCTGGTTAGCTAGTTAGCATGGTAAGCCAGTGCATCTAGCGGTATGGACCAAGCTAAGGGGGCACCAGGGAAGTGTTCGGGGTTACACTGAAAGCACAGGGGCTTTGGAGTGGGACTGGTCCGGGGCTAGCTTGTTAGCATGCTAACTTCAGTATACATATCTGCTAATGTCCTTGACATGAAATTAACAAGTGCAATTTATTCAGTCTCTGTTGATAATCTTAGATAATCTTTCTATTTTTTCAGGAGATAGAGTTGCCCCAGTTGTAAAGGTTTTGTAAACAAAAGCACCTTAAGAAATATCTTCAGCCACTTCATATCAACTGGAGATCATTTAATATGACTGAAAGCCCTGGAACAGATTCTAAATGGACGTTTTGAAAATTGAAAGAGAAAAATGTATATTGGTCTGTAAATATTTACCCTATTTGGTTACTATCATTTTGTCTTCTTTACTCCTCATGATCAACAAGGATCTCTCTTTTCGTATAATTGGGGATCTTTGTGCTGCTGGGCGTTCACTCACAGGCCTCTGCACCACGTGTTGCTGTTAGTCACAGATTTAGCACTTAGGAGGTTTCTGGTAACTGTCATATGTCAAATGCTCTTTCTGTTGGTGTCCTCCACCTCTCTCTCTCTCTCTCTCTCTCTGTCTTTCTCTCTCTCTTTCTCTGTCTTTTCCTCTGAGAAGTAGATCAGGTACCTTTCAGCAGTTGCTCCAGTGACCTTTTAGCAGATGTGGGGGTGAAATTGGCAGAGCTTCCTTCACCTCATCCTGGTTTGTCTCGCTCTTTTCTCTGTTTCTCTCCCTGTCTCATGTGTGAACGCACTCTCCTGACTTACAGAGCTGCCGTATCGCAAATTCGCTATCTGCGATGCAAGCTGGGCAACGAGCCGTGTTGTACAACCTTGGAGCTTTGCATGAAAGTGATTGTAGCCTAAATGACATTGAAGGAAGACAGTCAGAAGCACGTGTAATATTTTCTGGTAATCTTCCCACACCATCTCTGTAGCAACATGGTAAAGCCCTGACAATGCAAACATCCACCCTGTCCAACACTAAGTAAATACTGTACTGCCTGATATGGCAGCAGATAGCCTGAACAGTTCAACATTAACAAACCTGGTCTCACCTATAACAAGGCACAGAGGAACATCCAAAGCCTCACCTACAGTAGATCCTCGGGCTTGTTGCCTAATTGGGCCTGCGTCTGAGTTAAACTGGTGAGGTGGAGCGTCGCTGCTCCGTGCTGACCATGCTTCCTGTACAAACGATGTGATTTCTCATGCTAAGCACTCAATGAAAAGGCCAGGCCAGCGGTTTGGACGCCTTCCAACAGGTAGTCACGGCAGCCGGCGCAGGCAGGGAGGTAGAGACAGAGTGAAAGAATGAGTGCAAGGCTGATAAATGTACACTTTTTACATCTTCTTCCCTCACCTCCTCGTTCCCTCTCGCCCCACTTATCAGCTTCCCCTCCCATCCACTCTCCGGCCTCCCAAAAGTGAATGTGGCACCATGAGTTATGGAATGGCTTTACGGTGTGCTGAAACCGCTGAGGTCATGGATAGAGGCAGAGTTCACGCGGCCGCGTGTGCTGAATGTAAATGAGCTGGCCTTTCCGCAGCCAGGAGCCGAGCATGATCTTGTGTGCTCCTCCCTCCGAGACGCCAGGCAGGGCAGGGATCCTGCTAATCAGCCCAAAGTATGTGGGACAGTAGTCAGTGTTTAGATGAGGACAGAGATTCTTTTGTGAGAGCCAAGGGCCCAGCTCCTCTTAAAACACAAAACACTTTTTGACAGCCATCTCTCGCTCGCTCTCCCTCCTCTTGTCACGTCGCAGGCCTCTCTCAGTCTTTCCCCCTCCTCTTCTGTTGCAGTGCAGAACATGTAGCGAGGAAACACCGGTTGCGTGCGTGGGTTTAACACAGTTTCCACTGAGAAAAGGTGAATTTCAAACCACCTAAACAGAGAGAGACGCTCAGCTACAGAACAGACAGAAAAATGGGTTAACACATTACAATAAGGTGGACAATAATGTGAGTAGTTGCTGAGGAGCGAGTAAGGGATGAATCAGGAACGACCTGACAGTTAATGAATCATTAATGAGTAATTCCTGAACAACTGTGATTCAAGGACAATATAGTAGATACTGATGAGCTACTGGAGAACAGACTGGGAGATACTACATCAGTGGATATAGTATCATTAAAATATCCACTTGAATGTATACAAAAAGAGTAACTAATGATTAAGTAATTAGTAATTATTGAGTCATCGCTAGTTTGTGCCAATCAGCTGGCGACTGATAGTTAATCAGAAACAGCTCATGAAGGAAGTGGTCAGTATTTTGATGAACTCATCATTACGTAATGATTCATTAATCACACTCATCATTACCTCAAACATAGTCCTGAATCACAGTTCGTAAGGAATTACTCATTAATGATTCATTTACTATCAAGTCGTCCCTGATTAATTCCTCACTCGCTCCTCAGTAACTACTCACATTTTTTTGTGTACCTTACTGCAAAGTTGTTACCAAAGAACAAAACAAAACAAAACAAAAAAGGCAACGAGAAGGAGAAGTGTTGTTTGTTGGACTGGTTAGCAACAGAAAAATAGGTTGCTCTTACGCTGCAGTGTTTAAAAGCCTCGGCATAATTAACATTGCAAACTCCAACCTCACCTAACTGAAGCTTTATGCTTCATCCTTTGTTCCACAGTCCCTTGAAATCCCGTGTCAAGTAGCGTTCACATTTACATTCCATTTAACTCTAAGTGGAGATAATTGTGTGCAAATGGGTGAAGTTTAGAATGCCTGATAAGGAGCACGGCTGTGTGTGTGTGTGTGTGTGTTGTGCACGTGTGTACCAACTGTGTGTGTGTGAGTGTGTGTGTCTGTGTGTGTGGACATCGTTAATGGTGTTTATTTGACTTCGGGGGAAGCCCTGTGCCCATTGTTCATAAAACCCCATATATGGCAATGTAAACAGAGCGCTTCGTAACTCCTCTGGAGCGTGCACACAAAAATGAATGAACACAGGAAGACCCACACTGGCAGGAAGTGGCAGCTGCTGCCATGGTAACAAACTGAAACCCGAAGCAGCGACCGAGGTAGAGAGAGAGAGAGAGAGAGAGAGAGAGAGACTCGCCTCTCTCACTGTCTTGACGTCATTTCTAGTACGCTAGAAGGCAGCAGCTGCAGAGCACACGCAGAGAAAACAAAGATAGAGGGAAGTTTCGAACGCTCGCAGAAAAATGACGAGCGACGTAATGAGTGTTTTGCCAGTTTTGTCCTCATTGTGCTGGAAAATCCCCATATGTTCACTACTATCAAGGACAATGATTTAAAGGCAGAAGTGGCAGCATTACCAGTAATAATAGCATATTATCAACAGTGTGACTGATGAATATTCAATGTTTGCTGTGTTAGTGCCAAATTAGCAATATGTTGGCAGCACATTTTCGTACTCTTAACACTACCGCTTTTACAGCTTAGTGGCGTGTGAAACGAGTGCAGTTTTCATTGTTTACACAACCACTGGTTTAGTAAATCTGCGCTGCTCAGTTTTGGCTGAGAATGCAAAACCAGAGCGGGTGCCAACAGGACTTTTGTTACCAAAATGATAGAGGGAATGTGGAAGCAATCAGATCATTTTGTGAAATTACTCTGCGTGGCTTCAGAGGGCGAAATGTAAGGGAACAAAGCAATTATCGCCACCAGCTGGAAGGGTGTTGAGAATGGTGCAAACTGGGAAATGGAGGAGGACCGTGGGCATGCATGCATTATACAAAAAAAAAAAAAAAATGCCAGAAGCATGCATGTCATGCTGTCAGATTTTTAGGTCAGGGCTCAAATGGAGTATGTTGCAGCCCATGATGCCTTCAGGGCTGAAGCAGTTAACTTATTCCTTTAACTATCTCTGCCAGGAAAAGGGTTTTGAAATCATTCAAAGCAGAGAGTTCCCTCTAAAGAAAGCTTTCCTCCTTTGACTTTTAGTCACTGTGATGCCCAATTAATTTGAATGATACATTGGTTTCTACAAATATAAAACGTCAAAGAGTACATTGAATACAAAGCATTTTTAAAGGTGCACTATGTACAAATCTTAATCAGAAGAGAGATATCTTAATTGACTGCTTTTTCATGTCGAAAACAAACTAAATTAACAAACTCTCTTTGTTTTCATGACTGAATAAACTGGATAAACAAACTGACTTTAAAGGACAACACAGTCTATATTTGGCGGACCCCGCCACCTTTCTAGCTTCAAACGGTGTTCTGAGGACCTTACTTTACTTACTTTAGAATAAATATTTCTGAGTTTGTATCAATACCTCATTGATATTGTAAAGATTCAAATTCTGAGTTTGAATTTCTTCTCTAAAACTACGTAGTGCCCCTTTAACTGTCTCTGCAGGAAATCTACTGTGCCCATAAAGTAGGCTCTTCCTTCTATTAGTTACTTTGCTCCGGGATTTAAGTTGAACAGTGATTGTTGCCACAGATTTAAAAAAGTCAAGAGAGTACAATGAATACAAAACAGGGAAACGTTTTCAGCAAACAAAAATGGCCTCCCTCTGTCTAGGCAGGTGATTTGTTGTCAGTCAAAGAGGGCCAAGAAAACTAGTCCCTCATGGCCCGGCTCATCCCACCCTCGCCTTTCTCCCCCCTCGCCGCCTAATTAAAATCTCCGCATCCATACAGATTTATCCAGCTCCGTCTCTACAACAGCCCCTCACTCATTAGCCTTATCCTTTGTAATTAGCTGTTGCTTCTTAATGCCGCAGCTGTATATTAGAATTGAGGTTTGAAGAAAAGGGGTCAGATTTCGTTTGGCCCTCAAGGCTAAATCCATAGACAACAAGCCTCTTAAAAAAAAAAAAAAGGTGGGGGGGCGAGGGGGAGGGAATACAAGTGTGCGTCTGTGCTTGTTGGTGTGGGGGTGCTCATAATGAATAAGGCACGTGCAAGAGGATAGGGGGGCTTAAGAGGAGGTGTGTATGCATGCAGATAGGGGAGGGCTGGGGTAAACCCTGAGCCCCAACACCACCCACTCTGAGCCCGCGTGGTTTGTATGAGGAGAGCTGGGCTTCACACACACACACACACACACACACCTACAGACAAACATCTGAATTTTTGTTCCCCACCTTCTTAACCCCCCCATCATCCCTCTTTTCCTACAATACTCTGAGTGGCGAGGGACAGGTGCTGCTGCCTCGTGGGTTTTAAGCCCCTCAGAAATTGTATTCCACTCATTAGCCCCCTCTGCACATACCACACACACACACACATGCACACACACATACACACACACTGATGGAAACTCAGGATTGTTATTCCATGTCTGTCATTGGTTATGATTTATGACCGTAAATCTCTCAGAAGAGCCATACGTTGAAACATCTGCGTCTGTGGCAGTGAGGATGATTCTGGGGTGTCAGCAGTTGTGTTGCCAAATCGTGCTTTTGTTGGAACCATTTTACTCAATCTGTCAGGTCAGAGGTAGGTTTAGAACATTATGTATCTGTTTAAATGTCAGGCTCAGTAAACTAAATACAAGCCAGCGCCGTACCACTGAAGACGCTGCGATCGTCCTCCTGAGTATTCTTTTGGGGGATTTTAACAACCTGAGAAGAGTCTGTTTAACAACTGCATATGTTTTTTAAGTTTGATTCTGATATTGTTCAGGTCCAGTATCTTCTAATGTGACTGTTTGGAGGCAGAACATGTGAAATAAAAGTAAAATGAAGGATTTCTTCCTGCCACCAGAGTTATATTCCTGGCAGTCCGGTTTATTCATAGAAATGTCAATTAAAAAAGAAGCTTTACATGAACAGTTAAAAAAAAATAATACGACAAGAAAAGCATAAAAATGAGATGAAGAGAAGAATGATGTAGGGAAATATTTCAACTTCGGGCTTAACCACCCACTTAACTGCTAAAAATACAACACATTCAATGACAAGTGATTTTGCCGATATTTAGTGGTTTAATTCAGTGTATCAGCCACCTTATCTGCCACAAAATATAATTATGTACGGCTCATTTCCTTCCAAAATATGTTTCAGAGAAAAAAGTAATTGCCGTCAAAATTACATTCAACGGTAATGTTTTTCCCATCCAGGAAATGTGGCTTGTGTGTTATACTGAGGTCGCAGGGAGTAGATTAGTGTGGACGGTTGGCCAAATACATCCGTCTCTTTTTTAATATTTAAAGCGGACATATTATGCTCATTTTCAGGTTCATTATTTTATTTTGGGTTATGACTAGAATAGCTTTACAAGATTTAATACTCGAAAAACACATCAGTTTTCTCATACTGTCCAGTGCTGCAGCTCTGTACTCCCCCCTCTCTCTGAAACACTCTGTTTTAGCTCCTGTCTCTTTAAGGCCCCGCCCCCTCCTGAATACCCAGCCTGCTCTGATTGGTCGGCTCGCACACACCTGAGCCAGCGCTGCTCACCGCGTCTCCAGTCGGCTCTGTCGCGTTTTCAGCTTTCTGTTGCATAAATATAGGCATTTATTATGTGTTACGTGGTGACACAGTGTGATGTCACAAAGTCACAGAATTAAAGGAGGGACTACTGACAAGGCGTTTCAGGAGCAGGGTTTTATGTGGGAGAAAGGTGCTCCCTTTTGGCGCAGATTTGGGGTTTTTAAATTTGAGAAACTTTTAAATTAACAAGAACATACATGACAAACTGAAGGAAAGGAAAAAAACAACAACAAAAAAACGTTAAAGGCTCCGTTAAATGGTTATATTTTTCAATATTAAGCAAATTCTTCCATAATTTTCTTCCGTTAAGCTTCAACATGTAGACAGGTCACAAACTCAAATCTGTGATTTGTAAAAGCTATTAAAAGAGTAGAAGTGACCTTTTTTTTTAGCATTTAACCATCATTACAGTCTTTACCCAATTTCTACACAGGGCTTTAAGTTGACTTAATATAACCATGACAACATTATTAATGCCAATGAAATACATTGAACAAAAATGTTCTTCTCCTTAGTTGCACATTAAGTCATTTTAAGGAGACAGGCATAGCAGGACTCTTTTTAAAAATCAATGTTTGTGACAATCATTTTTTATTTTCTAACATTAATGATGTAGCCGGTGTGTCATGTTTGTCCGGTAACAAAGGAGCCGTGAGTGACACATCACCAGCCCTCCAGTAGATACCACTGAGTGTGATCCAATTGTCCACGGTGGGATCAGTGGATCATCCGGGACCCTCCTGCTATGCCGCCCTCCCTACCGCCTCCCCCAGAACAGTGTGGGGCCTCTGGTACGACAGGGGGGCCAATGATCAATAGGGATTTTGTGTGCTTGACTGTGTGTGTGTGTGTCTGGTCATTTGGTGTCTGTTTCCCCAGTCTGTGTGTATGTGTGTTTCCATCTGTGTGTGTTTAAGTGATGTGGGGAGGGGGTGGAGAGGGAGAGGTGTCTTTTAGTTCAGTGCTATGGTTGTGACTGATAGGGTGGCGGGCCCCAGCATGTAGGGGGCCCAGGGGAGCGGCTCTGTATTGGCAGACTCTGTAGAGAGGCTTTCTGTTCCCCCATCGATCCCAACATGTCAATTAGACAGATTCAAATAAATGTGCCCTCAACCTCAGCAGGCCGGCCGTGCGCCGAGCCTCCCGTGTAAGCGACACCCACGCATCAGCCCCCGTGTCACCAGAGCCGGGCCAATACCAAAAGGCCTTTCTGGGTTAGCATTGACCGAGAGCTTTTCCGCTGCGCAGATTGTTTTTCACTTTGACCCCGGCCTTTGCTCGTGAGCAGCCAGACAAAGTGTGTGACGCTGCAGACATAATGTAGGTGAATTACCATTTATGGCTCTGACTTTCCTTTTGGTTTCTCTGAAAGCCAACTGCCGTTTATAAAAATGAAAGCAGCGTAACGGCGAGCCCCGAGCTTGTTTTTTTGTTTTGAGAAAAGAAAAATGTACATTTGCTGAATAATAGTGTGAAACCGTAGTGGTTTTGGGCTGGGGGAAAATTACCTGAAAAAAAAGGGCACATGCGTGTTTCTACTGAAGGAACCAAGCTGAGTGTAAAATTTCACATTATTGCAAAGAAGGAAACACTTTGATTAGAAGAGTTTTTCGTGCTTGATGCGTTTGACATTCATGGAACACAGAGTTCACCATCGATTCACATACTGATATTGGTAATGTGATCATAAAGCAAATATACTGTATCACACATACATTGCAGTGTGTCCATTAAAGTAAGCAAGCAATTTGTAAGATATGGAGAGATTTCTTTTCAATTTAAAATGTGCAAAAGGGAAGTGACATCATCTACAGTGTTAAGAAAACAACAGTCTTGACGTTTTGTATGGGGTTGCAGAGATCTCTACTGAAGCGAGCAGGCTAACCAGATGGCCCAGGCCCGCCCTGTCTCGTCAAACCACTTCAAGAGGAAAGAGTCTGAGAGTCAGCGAGACACAACAACTCCAACAATCAACTCTGGTTTGGCTCAGAGCTAGTCTGAACAGCTGATGTGTGGCTACAGCCTGCAGCTAGTTAGCGCAGCTTAGCACAAAGGCCGGCAATCTACCAAAATCTACCAAATCTACCAAATCAACCTACCAACCTACAAATCTACCAGCACCTCCAACGCTCTTGTCTAATCCGGACACAACCCACGTGTTTAAAGTAGACAGTTGATTCATTTATTGGGCACCAGACTATTTCTTGGCTGTGACCAGTTACTACCTGGTGTCTACACTGGGGTCTAGTTACAAAACCCACTAAAAAAAAAACCCAGGATAATTGTCATTTTTACACTTTTAGCACAGAGTAAACAAGACATTATGGTCAGTTACTGAGCTTTAGTGGTGCCAGTAGGTGGAATTTGTTGGCCAGGCTAATGGTTTCCCTTGGTGTGCTCGGCGAGGCTAACCAGCTGCTGGCTGTGGCCTTTTATTTAAGATAGGAGGATGGTATCAATCTTCTCCTCTGACTCTCAACCCCAAATCAAATGAGCTCATTTGCCAAAATGTTGAATTTGCGCTTCAAAGCTATCTTAAAATACGATACTTATCACTCCATTGCCTCTGAACACACCTGCACGAACACACCCCGACACACATAGTGAGACACAAGTGGACATTTGAAGAGCCCAGATGAGACTATAAAATTGACTGTGTCCAAACAAGCCCACCATTATAGAGACAGATTGGGGGTGAAGCCTCTTGAAAATAATGACAGGGAGAAGAGAGTGACCCCCTGACTGGAGGTGATAAACCGAGACTACTGCCGTCTCTTCCCCTCACTCCATCACCTCTCCCGCTCCATACTCCCTCCCCTCCATCGCCGCTCTAAACCCAACCCTTCACGCCTCCTTCCCCTGAGCAGACACCCCCTGTGAGAGGACGTCCCACCCCCCACCCCCCCGCCCTCCGCACTGATCAGTAGGATTTACTGTGCACTCGTCCACCGTTCTCAGCCGGTCACACACGCCCTCTGGGTCGATCCAGGTCGAATTCAATTTGTAAGATATTATGTATTGATCCCCGTGCTCCGTCCTCTGCCCTCCCCTCCCTCCCCACCTCTGCGCAGCCCTGGCAGGCACTCATTGACCCACATGCACGATTCCTCGGATCATCATCATCATCACAGAAGTGTGGCAGTCTGAGCCAGTATTAGGGTCGGCGGCCTAAGGCCTTTAGTGGCGACCCTGCGTTACATCTGCTCCGCACAACACCTAAGACTGCGAGATAGGAGTGAGCTTCTGACGCTCGGATGGAAAAATACAAGCCCAAATGTGTTGTGACAGCTTTGTCAATGCTCGAGAGACATCTTTTATGAAAATTTGTCAGCGTGAAATGTTTGTTGAATGAGTCTTGGCCTTTGGTAAAAAGTATATTTTGAGACATGACGGATGGATTCTGCTTCTGTTCTACCTTTTCACATAGCTCCTCCTTGCATATATATTTTTTTTTAATAAAGATTTGATATCCAGACCCCCCACCGCTTCCACTAACCATCACACGCTGCCACTTAGCTTAGCCAACAGGCTCTAAATCTTTCAGATCAATAGTTGCTCCCCAGTCTCTCCATCAAACCCACAAGTAAATAATTCAAATGAGATAGTTAAACCCCTTGGAATATAAATTGCAGAAGGGAAAAAAAAAAAATCCTCATTGTGATTTGGACGTGCGATTTACGGGCATAAAATTCACTGCGGTGAACCGATTGCGGGGGGGAGCAGGAAGGAGGCCGTCTATAAATTTGCAGGTTAAATCAATGGCCGCTTTGACTGGATAAATTGAGATCTGAAAGGCTTTTATGACTTTCCTGTTACATTAACATCAAATATTCAGGAGGCTCCAGATCACTTTCCCATTAGGCCGATTGTGGTATTGCACTGTTGTCAAAACAAAACGGCGGCCCACGCGTTCTCAGCGCGCAGATGTCGGCACGGCCTCAGACCCAAACATATTTCGGTGCGCCACAAATGACTGACACAGAAACGGAGGAGCGAGAGGGCCTGCATGGCTGACACAGATAAGGGAAATAAGGTCACATGCTAACAGGGGAGGAGGCGCGACGCCAAGGTGAGCAATGGCTATGACATTTCACAAACTAGGCTAATTCCCCTGAAAATTTAGAAAGGGCACGTTGCACATTATTGCATCACCATGGTGATCATGTTAAAAGCAGATCAGAGTTTCCACCTTGCAGCTCTTCTTTTTTCTTCTTCTTGTGTGCACGGTAATGTTCCCCGTCAGAGACACATAAGCCGTCACAACAAGCACATACATAAATTACCGCGCTTCATGCCGTGCATCGTAAAACAAAGCTCGGCAAGCGGAAGTCGGTGAACGGAACAAAGTAAAAATCTTTACAGAACAAATTTAAAATTCTTATCACCGCCAGACACTTGACAGAAATCTATTGT
The DNA here is from genome assembly GCA_039737535.1 of Lagodon rhomboides. NCBI lineage: Eukaryota > Metazoa > Chordata > Actinopteri > Spariformes > Sparidae > Lagodon > Lagodon rhomboides. Next base: position 10,688,358 of record CM077789.1, on the reverse strand, counting down.
CTCAAACCGAGGACATGAGGGACTCCGCGCATGCACATGTTGACTTAAGTGGGGAGCGGTGCATCCATGCGTGCGTATGTGCGTAGGGAAAAGAGACGGGAGGCAGTCTCTGCGGGGTGAGCGTGGGACGGCACTGCAGTTTCCTCGTCAGCACGAGGGATTCCCTCTGTTTACCCCTCCACTTCCTGTCCCAGCAAGGAAGCATAAAACCCACTCCAACTCCCCTGGCAGGGAAACGAGCCCGCTCTGCTTTGTGACTCACGTCGTGACCTTCAGCCAAACCCTCATCGCATGACAGATTTGGAAGTGCCCAGGGGGAAATTTAAATGCTCAAAGAACACAAGCGCACTCGCTGACAGTGAGTTTGTACGTCTCTTTCGGTGAGCAGTGTTGACTTTTGCCAAGGCCCTTAAACAATTACAAATTACTCTGGGGTAAATTTAGCCTCTAACAAAAATAAGACCAACATTAACCTCACGTAGCCACAGGAAAATGATGGTGAACACAGTGTTGCGGGGGCTGATGCTAGTAAGAGTTTCCACTTGAATTCACATAACTAGACTGTATCAGATTGTGTTTTTGGAACTTTTGGATGGTATTTTATTTTAAGATTGAGACATTTAGATTGTAGGACTGTGGTTCCACTGAACCAAACGGCAGCTATTTTATGCGTTAATGCAACAGTACAGAAGTGAAAAATGTTAAAAGTCTTATTAGTGATGACAACAGCTTCCACTTTTATTTCTCCATCCTCTTGTGTGAATGTGCAAGACTGCCGCATGTCTCCGAGGTTGTTACACCGCAGAGTTAAAACACTCATTAAAGCCGCGAGCACATCGACAAGTGACAATCTAACGATTAAAATTCATCGAAGGCCTGTTAACAGCTCAGTCAGACATAATCACCACACTCACAACACATTACACTCAGCGATTAAAGAAGAATTTAAATTAAGAAGTGAAAGTATCAGTGTCACAATGTAAAAGTAAAAAGTCCTGAATTCAAATTACCAAAAGTAAATCGACTCATCATGCTGTTCTGTTATTGGATTTTTATTACTGGTGCATTACTGTCTATGAAGGATTTGCTGAAGCTGATCAACGTAAGGCTAATTTATATATAACACTCAAAACACTGAATTTGTGTGTTGCAATCACACAATAAACTTTCCCTCTAATTCTATTACATAAGTTCTACAGAAAGTATATGTTTTAATGCAAAGTATTGTATTCTCATGCAGAGATATAAATAAATTAAATAACTTATAAGAACACAAGAAGTTAGGTTAATTGAATTTTCAAGTATTATACAGAAAAGTCATGTATTACATATGGATTACTGTAATGGGTGGACATTTTATGTGTGATTGCGATGCATAAAGGGACATTTTTTAACCTACTTTATATACTGTTGACTGTAAAAAGAAATGCATATTTTTACATGTTATATGCAACACCTTGATCTTCACAGTATCTTGTAACTATAGCTGTAAAATAAAAGTAGAAGAATTAATTAAAAGTAAGTATTTACCCTTTAAATATTTTGAGTTGAGGTTAGATTAGAAAAGAAGTAGCCAGGCTAGCTGTTTCCCCCGTTTCCAGTCTTTATGCTAAGCTAAGCTAACCAGCTGCTGCCTGTGAGTGTGGTATCAATCTTATTATCCAACTCTCGGCAATAAAGCGACCACAGCGGTAGATGCACCGTCAGCTTCATTTATCTACACGCTTTATGGGCTCTTAAAAAAAAAAGCTCTTCACCTTCAGCTGGAGCTCCATCAATCCCCGAGAAACTGCTCAGCCTCACTCGGAACTGAAGACTCGTCTCTTCTTCCACAAATGCCTGTTAGCTGGATAAAGACACTCGGTGAGGAACTTAAGATGGAATGAATAAGCCGCCACGGTCGGATCCATTCAGGACATCATCCGTGTTGTAGCCACTGAAGGTTTTTCTAATTGTAAATGAGAGAATCTCAAATTAATCTCCCCATTAGCTAACATTTCCACAAGCAATTTCAATTCAAGGGAAATTGTGAAATAAAGTTCACTTAAACCATTAGTGACTAACACGTTGAGGGGGAGCAGTGACTTACTTCTAAAGGTTACCGCTACAGGCGGCTTTTTAAGACCTCATGAAGAAACTTGTCTCCGTCTAATAACAGCACATGTAGACTCTCGAGCCTCTGGCACACATTAAAACATAATTTAATACTAATTTCTTGTTATTCATTAAAAAAATATATATTATCCCCTCCTGCAGAGTGGTAATTTGTTGCACTTGTTGTAATATTACTTCTCAGCAATGCCCCAGATCAGGACAATTTAATACTCATTTACCCTTCATTAAAAACTGGGACAATTCAGTGGACCGCTCTGCTGTCTGATCAGTGTGGCTGTTACAGTTTTCATCATGTAAAAGGCCTGACACATGCTCTACTTTATGTTGATGTTTAAAGGGTTATTACCAAATTATACACAGAAATATTCTGCATTAATTCATGACATTAGACATTGCTGACATAAAAATAAGCTATGCAATATATCACCTTTAGTTACTCCATCACAACATGTTTACTATCTACGTTTACCACCTCAACATGCTTACATTTGCTAAGTGGCACCTAACACCCAAGTACAGCTGCGGCTGCCGGGAAAGTCATTAGTTTTGCAGGTCCTAACCCAGATAAACAAATAAGAGAGGTAACCTGATTGTAGCGTCACCGGTTCAATGAAATAATGGCCATGCATCGCTCAGTTTCCTCAGCAGACACCGTGAAAACTACGACAAATGAAAAGACATAAAAGTTTCACAACATAAATTTCTCGCTCATTGTCAAAGTAACACTAGCACAACAGAAATGTACTGAAATCAAATAAAATTACGGAAAAAATGAGTCAAGTTAGGGCACATTTACAACATTGGACAACCTCTTGGACAACGTGTGGAGTAGCATTATTCTAGATCCGTATCCTCTTCCTCTGCATCCGTGACCCTTGACATCACTGCATGGCATCATAACACAATGCTCTCTAAACTAACTAACTAAACTGTGATCCTGTTACATTCTGTGTTAGATAAAGACCTAAACATAAAAGGCGATACATTTTTAACCGAAAACTTTTAAGTACACGTGTCTTATCATGCTTTTGAACCTTTTTAACACCTCATTGATGACATTTCTAATCAACTTTATGAACTTAAATAATCCTGAGCTTTTCAATGAAACTGTCTCTGAGACAGTCACACTGATTTCTACACGACGACGGCGCTACTTGAAAAGTCAGAGGGTCGCCAAAGCTCTTATGGTTCATCCTGAGGGGAGCATGAATGTCTGATTGCATGCGTCTGATTGCTGTTACACCAACGTCATGGGGACATTGGTGGAAGTGTCGGGGGGATCAATAAAAGTCACAAGGATTCAACTTCTGGGGATCATGAATGTCTGGATCATGAAAGTTTGTGCCGCTCGGTGTCGTAGCTGTTAAAATGCTTGACAGGATACTAAAGAAAAAGTCAAGGGATCACAGTGGCTATCCATCTGTACTGTAAGTTGTTCCAGTCTGGATCAAATGTGTCACTGGCTGTGTGGTTTCTTCGAACGGGAGGAATCATTCCTATTTTTGGAAATGGCTCAGGCATCGCTGATATTTCCATTTTATCTTCATTCTGCTTTTCTTCTCGCCATCAAAAACAACTCGGCAGAACTCTTGAACTTTGTCACCATGTATAAGCACTGACTGAGTGATGACTGGCTGTTGTTTTTCTTTCTGAGTTGTCTGTCTTGGAAGTGTGCTTCCTTCCTTCCTCCCCTCCAGATTGCAGCTCTGTCTGAGTTTGGTGTCATGGGCCAACAGTCAGAGACGGGGCCGGCGGTGAGCCTGGACTACATCAAACGCACACCAGACGCTGCAGCCGGAAGACAGGCAGGAACCGTGAAGCTCTGCTCGGCTCTGTCACTGTCTATCATCAAAAAACTGACCTAGAACGGGCAGCGCTGCGTGGATGGGGGGTGTCGGGCAGGTGGGGAGGGAGGCGAGCCAACGCTCAGTCTGCTTTTTGTCAGCGTGTTCTTCTGCTCAGCCTCGTCTGAACTTTGTGTTCACGGAGGGGAGAGAAAATGAGAATATCAGAGCCGGTGTCAAGTGGCGACTGTTTCCCCATTCATCTGCAATCCTTTCTGCTGGAGCCGGGCAATTACAAAATACAGTACATGCCAATTTTTTTTTCTGAGGGAAAAGGTTATTTTCAGAGGATGAAGATAGACTTTCCACTTGACCTGTGTATAATCAAAGAGCAGAACAATGAAACCAGGGTCTCTCTGTGGTTTCCCCCTGCAGCTTTTTGACATTTAGCAGCGCTGTCTTCTGACTTAATGACTTGTGAATAAAGGAAGAGAAGAGGTAACGTGTGCGACTGTTGTTGCATTCGTCCAATCCACGCGGCCATCAATCACTCTCTTGCAGATTTCTATCTTTGAAACGGACACATGTTAAACATATTCATGGGTTTTGTCCAAGAATAAAGAGAAACCTTAGGATGAGTGCCTTTTTTGAACATGATTGATGAATTGGAAATGGCATTTGTTCACAAACTGTACAACGTTCAAACTGAAATCTTAACATGTCAGGCCTGAACAAGACCAGACGGGACTTAAACCAAACCGAGCTAAACTAAAGCCGATCCATGACCAGAGGAGACCCGCCCAGACCGGACCGGCCGTCAGACGTCCGTCAGTCTGCGCAGATCGCCTCAGCCAGTCTGGAGGTATTGATCTCTCTGATTGATCTAAGGCTCTGTCCATCTGCCTGATCCAGACCTTAATGCCACAGAGTACACAGGACGGAGAGGTGGGGAGGGTGGAAAAAGGATAGCGAGGAGAAGATAAACAGATAAGGGCACAGATAGGACGGTGCATCGGGAACTGTAGGCGGTGTAGGAGGGGGATCGAGAGAGTCTAGCCAGTCTCGTCTGGACAGCTGGTGTTGATAGCTAATCTGCCATTGCTGGCGCTTTTTGTAAAACATGAAACCCGGCAACCTGATAGCATGAATTAATAAATGAACAATTTTCTTCTACGGCGGGGGCCCCCTGCTCCAATTGGAGTTTCTTTACACGGACACAATAGATCCTCAGAGGGGCCCGCCGGGATGTTCATTCCCTCAAGTACTAACTACACAAACCGCCGCATGACTGAGAACCACTTGATCAAATAATGACACCAGGAGCTGATATACGCGCTCATGTAGCCATCTGAGTAATACGCAGTGTGGGATCTGTGAATAGCATTTGGGAGGGAACCGACTGCCGCTTCTCTGTTTCTTTTTTCGGTTATTTAGAGCGGGCCTAATAAGCAGTGTGGGTGGTGAATGAGGAACCATTAGCTCAATAGCTGAATGAAGCGAAGCTCAGCCTCCTCTTGCCTCTTTGCTTTTCACCCCCGGCAATTGGAACACCTGCACCGAGACACAAGGCACGGCAGCGGGGCCGGAGGGGGCGGAGGAGGGAAAGGAGTGTCGAGGGCGAGGTGGAGAGGGTTAAGTGAAGGGAAAAGGTGGGGTTGAAAGAAAGAAAGAAAGAAAGAAAGAAAGAAAGAAAGAAAGAAAGAAAGAAAGAAAGAAAGAAAGAAAGAAAGAAACTCATCGCTGGTTAGCCCTGAAAAGCCCTGAAAAGGTTTTTCGACTCGAGCCAGGTATTTCAGACAGAGAGCGAAGCATTTTATGGGGAAAAGATGTCCTCTGATTTTTCCCTCTGATCTCCTCCGGTTGCTCCGCCTCAACTCCGTGATTTATGGAGTTTCCTGAGCCGCCACCCTGGACAACATCTTGTCTTAATGAGTCATTCTGGGTTCAGACAGGACAGGGCGCAGATTTAAGATGTTGCGTTAAAAAGTCTGCGCTGCCAACACCTTTAAACCTCACTCATGAGTAATAGACTAATTCACGTCTTGTTTGTTTAATCCGTACTGATTAAATAAACCCTGCTAATAGGTGGATCTTTTGTTTATCCTCGGACAGAGGCAAACGTGCTGTCTCGCCCTTCGCCTGTCTGCTAGGCTACGCTAACCGACCGCTGGTTACGACCTTACATTCATGACACGAGTGGTAACCATCCTGTTATCTGCCGTCCTGCATGAAAGCAAATATGTGGGTTTATTTTTTATTCCCGAAACGACAAACTCTTCCTCTAAATGCACATCGCCCGTTTTGTCCCCACTTCCTGGAAAGAGAAAAAACACTCATCCTCGACGTCTGTTTTCGCGATTGACAGCTGCAATTGATGAAACTGACGACGAAAGGTGAAAAGAATGAGACCGAGGCATTGTGGGTGCTGAGTGAGCCTGTCAGAAGGCTGATGTATGGCCGGGCAGATGCAGCGAGGGAGAGCTGGGGGTGGAGGGGGAGGTGGAGGGGGTGACGGGGGCGGTTATGGGCTTGGCTGAGGTAAGCTGGCAGGCGGGGCGCCGAGGAGAGGAGGAACAACAGCGAGAGAGAGGGAGAGGAGCAGGCATGCGAGCTATGTGATGATTATCAGAAAACACAGGGGCCGTCTGTTCTCCACCCTGCCAGGGCTTGGAGGCACAGGGCCTGGTCCCTGAGCAGGTGTGCAGGGCGTGGAAACACAGGAGAGGAGGGAGGAGGGGGGAAGAGGGGGGAGAGACAGAGACAGACAGGGAAGTGGAAACTGTAGGAGAAGAAAAAAGACAAATTGGAGAAAGACAGAGGTGAGTATTGATAAAAGAAAAAAGACTGAAAGACAGGCATGAGGTCCTGATGACACCGTTGGCCGCGAGCGATCGTACGCGAGATGAGAACAGAGGTCAAAGGAGGTGGAGGAGAACGGCGCGCGGGCCTCGCTGGAAGCTATCCCGCTCATTAGCGTCTCTCGCATCGGCTCAATAAAGAGCTCAGACGCTGGAAGACTGTATGCCTCCCAGCATCCGTCTGCACGGTTAGATGTCAATATAGGAACACAGCAGTGTATCAGAGGAATCCGGGGGATCAATGAGGAAGAAAGGTGAGCGTAACCGGATCACCGCGACCCCCAGCTGACCCTTCATCACCAGGACACACGCGATATGTCACCCGTCCCCGGGCAACCACACACAGTTGACCTCTGACCTCATCGGTTTACTGTCACATCAGCGCAGAACATTTTTTACTTTCTTTCTGTCACATTTATTTCTCGGTCCGGGCACATGGGCACTGATGGATCCCCTCCACACTCAAATTCAAGTCCTGGGCCGAATTGTACACTTTGTACATACTGAAACTCAGAATTGTAATATTAACAAAATGAATGAGCAAGACAACAAGCTACAAGCTGTTCTCAGAGGAAAATAAGAACACTGTTTGAAGCTAGAGAGGTGGCAGGGTCCGCCACATATAAACAAAGTATAAAATTGTGTTGTCCTTTAAGGTCACTTTGTTTATTCAGTCTCTTCAGTCATGAAAACAAAGAGAGTTTGTTTATTAAGTTTGTTTAGACATTAAAATAAATCAGTCTGTGAAGATCTTTCTCTTCTGATTAAAACCTCTTCTCCAAAACTACATAGTGCACCTTTAGTGTTGGCTGTTGCACATCTAAAGTCCTAGCTGTGAATGAACAGGCTCACTTCTGGTCTCATGAACACCCGTGACAGCGCATTTGTGTACTTTGTGCTACGCTAAAAATATGCCTATCTTGTGCTCTTTCTGAGTATCTTCTAAAGCTTCGAAAGGGCAAATAATTGGCTTGTGACTCTGCAGTGCAACATAATTAAGCACAGATAAATCAGCAGAGACCGGCGTACGCACATACGCCACACACACACACACACACACACACACACACACACCAGTCACTGTTGCCTTGTCAGCTGCCGCAGCTTCTGGTAAAGTGCGCACACTGTGGGAGTGCAGGGACATTTCTCGCGAAGGGAAGTGGTGGGTTTTTGTGGTCTCGCTTTAGCCCGGCGTGTTGAGAAATGGACGAACGCTACTTTCATTTCGAGCCGACAGGCTAGCAATTACACTCTGCGCATCACGTGACGGAGACGCATGGCTTTTTATTGCACCGGCGAGGCCCTCCAAGGCTGATATGCCAAGAATGAAAAATAAAGAGCCGAGCCCCCCCTGCCCCCCCTCCGCCAATCTGACCCCCGCCTTGCACACACTCAAATAAACACACACACACACACACACACACATGCACCCAGTCGGTATCTTGCCCTCTGAATGGCTTCCAGCTCCATATGTGCATGCGGCTCATCTTTGCATTTATCAGTCTCACAGAATAATGAATACCTCGTGCTGGAATGAATGGATTCGCCAATAAAAGCTCCAAATGTTCTGGGGCTAACATGGCATCAGGCCGTAATGCTCTTATTGTTCTCTGTTGCGTTTGCTCCATTGAAATAAAGATCAATATCCACAGACAATAGATGACCAGCAGCATCAGATGAAAACAACAAACACTCATTTAATTGGCGGCGAGTTGTCATTAATCTACGCTGGATGTGTGCGCTTGTACTTTGCATGTGTGCGCGCCTCCCATTGTCTGCGCACCGGCGTACCTTTTTTTTTTCTTCAAAGTGCCGGTGCTTTTTTTTCTTTTCTTCCCCTCCCAGCGTCGGGCAGCGCATCTTTTTCTGGTCAAGGAGGACGTTGATGAATTGCTGCGAGGCAGGCCGGAGAGGCACAATTAAGATTCCATCAGGATAAAGGTAAAGGTAAATTATTTACATTAACAAGAAGGCTTGGCTCACCCAAACATTCCTCCACAAATGGAGGAGAAAAAAAAAAAAGGGCCCTACGTCTGGGAGCTGGAGGAGCCGGCTTCCGTAAATTGTTTGTGCTTTTAATTAATGAGCTGGGCAAATGTTTGCGTGTGCGTGTGTGTGTGTGTGTTGGGGTGAGGCGAGAGGACTGAAGGGAGGCAAAGAGGAATGATGTGGTGGGTGGTAGAAGAAGAAACTATCACTGGCTCATTAGAGGGCACAGACGAGAGATAAGGTGTTTCCTCGTTGGATGCAGAATCAATGAATTGATGATTCACGAAAAAAGCACCGGAGCTTTGAAAAGTATAGTTCCACCCGTCTATTTTTAGAAAAACAAATGTTTCTTTTCAGCTACTTGGGCAAGCGGGGCTCTAAAGATAGCTTTAAAGTATTCCAGTGTTCTGCTTTTCTGCAATGGCGTAATGGTTTCTGTAACGGAACGGTGGATTTTGGAAATTTGGAAAGTCCGGAAGAGGCGCACGATTAAATCATTTTATCCCTACTCAACCAGAAGTTAGCCAGCTCGGCCCGCGGAAGTCTCTAATGCTCACGCTCTGTTGGCTGCACAACACTGAGCAGCTTTCACAGGAATGAATGGGGCGCCATTTCCAACACTGTATCCAGGTTTCCTGATACGTCCATGTTCCATTCTACCTAATACGGTCGGTTAGCTTCAAGTTTACCTTAATAGATAGCGGCAGTAACTCTGCTGATATGCTGCCCCCTGTATTTGTTAAGAGTACAAACTCGACTGGTGGCCAATTCTTACGTATTGTACCTTTAACGTGCTGAAAATAGACTGGTTTCTGGCTGCAGATTTTTAAAAAAGGTGGCTGGGATAAAAAGCTGTAGGCACAGAAATGTTCTGCACCGCCAGAGGTCCTTTACTTTTGGACTTTTGGAGGTTAAAATTATCTCCCCAGGGCTTAATTTTGATCCTGCTTTTAGTGCCTGTGGTGGAAGTTCCTCCAAAACTTCCTGGACCCTTGGGAAAGTTCCTGCAGTGGAAACACAGACAAACTTTAGTCTGCAGGTTTTTTTTTGTGGTTCTGGGCAGGTAGTGTATGGATATATTTTTCTGAGCTTTTTCTGGTGTCCAGTCTGAAGGAAAACACAAAAGGTTTTTGTAAAAGTTCCAAAAAGCAAAACAACAAACTGAAAGCCGGCGTATATCTCCGTGCAGCCGAGGGGAGCGGCAGAGTCGAGTGATAACTCCGTGTTTGTTCATCGTTTTCATGTGATCCACTGTTAATTTAAAAAATACTGGTTCATTTTCTGGCTGCAAATCATTAAGAATAAAGGAAAGAGTAACAAAGATAAAAAAAAAAGTATCCACACTTAGGAGAAACTGGGTCAGATGAGAGAAACCAATATGGAAGTAATCAGAAACACAAACAAAAAAAAAAGAGTCTCAGTGTGAGGCAATCTGAACTCAAAACCTTGATTTTGGACTGCATTTGTTTGACAGTTTTCCAAAACAAACCTCTCCCCCCACGTGACATTTAGATAACATTTCTAAATTGACAACCTGCGGTGCATTTAGGTTTGTTTGGAACGTATACATGCAAACATTTATGTGCCTCCTCAGATTACAGCGCGAGGCCGTCTCCTTTTGTTTGCATGAGTGAAACATTGAGTGTATTTTGGCAGCAGGCGAACTCTGGCTGCTTTCTTTTTCTATTTTTTAATAGCTTACAAAAAAAAGGGATCCGGGCAAAGAGGGCAAACCGCACAACGAGAAAACTCAGTTTGATAGCATGTCTCGGCTCCATCATCTCAGGAAATATGCAGTCACTCTTCCTCTCCCTGTTCGCCTAATGTTGTGGAACAGGCAAATTGAATAATTGTCAAAACTGTTGCAATTACTTACTAATGAGGAATAACCTACATGAATCTGACATTTCACAGAAGGAAAAAAACACACAAAGGAGGCAGGATTTTAAAAAAAAAGAACAGATGAATACAAATTTGTGTTGCAGAACTCTGTTTCTCTGTTTTCTTATACAGTCGATGAGTTATCTCACGCCCCCGCAGATTTATGTGATGACCCGTTGGACGGAGCCCGACCCACATATGAGCACCATGGTTTAAACATGATTGAGAGTCTTCCTAGTTGCCAGTTTGTAGGGAAAATATGTAAAAATGGTGCCCTGCATACAGTACTGTATTGCCCTAATGTTAGCCTACTGTTGTTAGCAACGTTAACTTTAGCTCGTGTCAGCAACATTAACTTTACCGAGCATTCTCAGTTTAACATTAGCTAGCTAGCGTTTAGCAATGTTATCGTTAGCTAGCTAGCGTTGGCAATGTTATCGTTCCTGGCAACCACTTGAGGGGGCAGGTGATTCAAATGAATGCAATGATAGGAGGCCACATTTAGTGGCTGAATGTTGTCAACAACACCCTTAAAAACCATTGTACTGTATAAGAAATGAGTCCCAGTATGATCAGCTACACAATAAAATGCTACATGCATTTCATCAGTTATAATAGCATTATAATGTAAAATAAAATCAACGCTCGTAAGGAACATTTTTATAAAAACTTGAAAAAAAATGAACACAATATTTTCCCACTTATGCAGGATTTTCAGTGTACTGTTACTTGTAATGGAGTGTTTTCACACTGTAGTAGTTGTACTTTTACTAAGATATAACACCTTTCATTTAGTCGCCTGTTGCTATAACGTCCGGAGAAACATCACATGACAAGTCAGACAGTGAGGAAGGAAGTCGGCGGACGTGGCTAATAACTAACTGCCACGACCGCGAATAAAACCTTAATTCATCACCTCTTCCTCGAGCATTTCTGCCTGAGTCACTTCGAGTGAATAGAACAGCTCCCATGACCATGCGCTTCCTTCCCAACATCATAAAAACTACATCTTTTTTTTTTTTCTGTTTTGACAGAGAGACCCCTAGCGGCAGAAGCGACACACTGTGCTTTTGGGGAAAGGATGGGACGACTTCCGACAACACTGCTGCATCCTGCGACACCCTGTAGCAGGTGTAGTGCGCCTACGTCACCGATGTTTCTTCGCAGAGCCCCTGTATCGTCTTTTAGGTGTGAGCAGACCTTATTTGGAGTTTGTTCCCTCTCATCCTTCATCTGTCAGAATGATGCTGAGCGCCACATGACTGCTCACAGGGGCAGAGATGCCCTTGGCTTGACGGGGATCGATCAGACAACATGTCTCAGAATTCAAGTCCTGCACGTGCGCGTGTCTGTTGCGTATGGGCACTTCACACACACACACACACACACACACACCGCCTCTAAGTGTGCGTTTGCATATTTGCACAGCTGTGTATGTTTATACCCACCGATGTATGTGTGTGCCCACACACGCTCGAACATGAAAGTTTAAAATCTGCGTGTATGTGAGTCTGTGTGTGTGTGTGTGTGTGTGTGTGTATGTGAGGAGAGCTTGTGCTTGTCTGTGTGAGTGGGTGAGAGAGCCAGAGAGAGAGAGAGAGAGAGAGAGATAGTGTGTGGGTGGGATCCGTTTTGACAAAGTTCCCCATTTTTCAGAAATAATCACTTGTTCCCGTTACAGAGACAGAGTCGTGTGACTCCGGGGCTGCTGAGGAGGCAACGAAAAAAAAAAAACTATCTGGTTCTCTCTCTCTCTCTCCTTCTGTCTCTCGCCCTCTCTCGCTCCCGGTGCATCCGACCCTTGTCCTTGTGGCTGCTAACGAGGGGGTGTGGCTGTCACTGGAGGCGTCGGGGCTAAATTACCATATTAATTAGCTCATCCTTTGACCGACAAACACAGAGCTGAAATGTCACCACACTCACATTGGCCATAGGAAACACAATTAGTGGAAGTCATTATTGTTTTAGCAGTGCCCTGCGTTTCTCACTCCATTTCCTGTGTCCTCCGTTCCTCCCACTCCTCAGCTCTGTCTCTGTCTTTTGTTGTTTGGCCCTGACAAGCTTTGTTTCTTGTTTGCATTGCAAAAGCTCAAATAGGAGCCATGTAGGATGGAGTTAGTCATGTACTCGAAATGTTCCTGCCTGATGTGAACCCACTGCTTCGGCCGGCATGCCGAGCTGAAGAAGTAGCCTTCACTCACAAGGCTCAGGAGCGGCAGCGGGGTTTCACTTCCCCATACTAATGATGTCACGGCGGGCAAAACTGCAGGGATTTCTGTTTTGACAGGCGTGGTGTGCTGCTGGTGAACCAGGCAGTGTGTTTGTATCGTGACCTCTCCCTGAGCATCCCCATTTCCTCCCTGCATCAGCCTGCTATCCTGCATACAAACATGCACACACACACACACACACACACACGCACACAGCACGCCACGTTTCCTGCCAAATGCGCTCATCACACTTGAAAAGTATACGGTTGTTATCAATGCACCTCGGCAGCTTTCAAGGCAACAGGATGCTCATGGAAAGAAGAAACGTGTGACGACCCTGAAACTAAAAAGAGAAATCCTGCTCTCAAAAAAACATATCTTATCTGTCAGAAATGCACAGGAGCATTTGTTGAAATGAACCTGATTCAGTGCTGTTTTTGTCGGTCCATAACCCTTCGATGCACGCATTCATCAGGATGGTCTCATGGCAAGGAGAATTTAAGGATGGACTGTGATAGTGAACAGATCTTGATTGGGATTAGAGTTCACGGCCAGCTTTTCATAATTCTGTGTCTACATTACTGTTTGAATCCATTCCAAATTCTAATAAACCAAATTTATGCTGGCTAGAGTGTGTATTCAGTTAATTGTAACATTATTGTTGAATAGCCTGCAGCCTGGTTGGACGTTGTTTTATTTGTCATTACCCCCGCTGTCAAGGATAAGTGGTCACGGATAATGAATGTTCGTTAAAGTCAGAATGCTAATGCAAAATTGCGAATGCCAGCGCTAAACAGCTAATGGTTACGCTGAATCGCTAATACAAAGTTGCTAATGCTAGCGTGTGCGTGCTATCTTTCGCTCACTGAAATGTGTTACTATCTCTCAGTTGATATTAATGTTTCTTGTGCTTCTTGTGCACCTACTTATGTACTGTTGTGTATGGATCTGTGATTTCAGAGACCATCTGACTGTTGACATGTCCCTGTAATAAAGTGAAACTAAAAATTGGCCGTCTGTTGAACTCAAAAGACAAATAGGGGGCATACCACCAGAGTAAAGGCTAACTGCTGCTATTTAGCCCAGGTAGCCGTGCAGCTAACAGCCTGGACTGGCTGCTTTGAGCACCAGGGGGAGAGTTTGTGTTTACATTGTTAGCACAGGAGCTTTGAATCGGGATGGCATGCGGCTAGTTGGTTAGCATGCTAACTTAAGCAGATATCAACAACATGTAGACATCTAAATGTAAAATGGATATTTCTTGTGCAAAGTCAAGACTTCATGGATGGAAATATTGTAATTTCTTTGCAGAGAAGCATCGAGTACATACTAGAGCTTCAATACACTCAATATAATTTCACCATTCAAACTAAAGAACTCTCTTTGTTAGCGAAGACTGTACAAATGTTAAAATGATTGCTAGAAAAAGTTTGTAGCACTGTCCAAACAAAAGTATAGGAAGTTACTGTGGCATCACAACAGTTCTAGGAGGGCAAATGATATATTAAATGTACTGTAGCTAACTAAAGAATAAAAATAAAGCTAAAGAATCTATGGCTTATTTTCATATGTGCCTACGTGGAGCAGCCTAATGTGTTCTTCAGAATAAATAATATTCACACCATTTAGGATGAGCCAACCTGACAGAGGCTGTTTAATCTTTTAACCTGATGTCAGCAGCATAATGCTTTGTAATCTAATCTAATATATAATATAATAAGTTTTGGTAGTTGGTTCAGTCACGCCTGGCTGTTTCCTGGGTGTGAATATTTAATCAAACTATTGAACAACCTGTTTAATTTAGTGATGATGATCAATATCCAATGAGAGTAGTGAACACTTGAATTATAACTAGGTTTTTTATTTTATAACATTCAAACAAATGCACTGTCAACACAAAACAATTTCGCAAAAGGTTATAAAAAAACACGAAACAATAAAACGCAGAGAGACATCTGATGCTGTCTGTACACCGCCGAGGCAGAATCGCTGGTGTGAGACGCTGCCATGTGCACGCCATATGTATATTTCTTTTGATCCAAAACTCCTCAGTGTTCTGCAGCACACCCCCTCACAACACCATCCCTCTTTTGAATCGCCATCCACGTCTTTGTGTATTCCTGGTGCAAGGCATCTGATGAATAAGTTAAACCAGAGGCGACTGTGAGCCTCAGATATCCTCCTGTGTAGATCTGACCCTGGACCACTACCTCTGTGTTCATCTATGCTCTCAGAGAATGCTCTCTCATCACTCTGACATCAAAGACGCTGCCCAGATATCTGTCTCTTAACATGGATGGTAGCCGGAGGTAACCTTGAAGCCTTCCTATGCACGCCTGCAGGTCATGGTGCATGTGTGTGTGTGTGTGTGTTTGTGCATACATTTGTATGCTACCTGTTTCATCTCTTTGGCCTTTGTATGGACGTACTCGATAGCGTAATGGACCAGATGAACACTGCAGGCTGATGCTGGACACAAAATAGTTTGTCTCCTGCTCTGTCTAATCTGGTGCAGCCAGACCTCCGTCTCACTGAGCTAATGAACGAGTGGATAATTCACACACAAAAGTGCGACACAGTCAAATGTCATTTTTACTTTGCACCGATACATGTTGTTTTTTTAGCAGGATTTCCACCACCTCTCCGTGAGTTTGATGTAAATGAGCTGTGGCTTTGCAAGGCTGTGTCTGCCTGACTTTCTGCCTTCCTGTCTTGTACCGTCTTGTCCAGCTATCGGCGGTGTGATCTCCACTTCAAAGAGCTGGGTGACGCGAACTGTGATGGATGTTGACAACACACAGTCACAGTGAACAGACGCGGTAACAGTTTCACCATTCGATCTCTTTTCTTTTCGCTCGAAGTGAGTTTGGGCTTCGTGTTTGTTTAGAACAGACAGAGCTCTCATTAACATAGCAACTACCTTCAGTGTCACTCAGTACTCAGTACAAAGATATTCAGTTACAAATACACGTCCTGCGTTTAAATGTTACTTAAAGCAGCTATAAGGAGCTTCCTCGTTTGTTGATTCTGGCGCTCCCTGTGGACAGAAGCGGTAGTGTTTCAACCTCCCTCCTGTTATGAAACTTGATCTGGCGAGCATGCGCATTTATTTTGGAAGCGAGTCGCACAACGTTTTTTTTATTTGATTTTAAATATATGTTTATCTCTTTTATGAACAGAAAAATCAACGTAACAATGTAAACAAAAAAGCGAACAAACAAACACACACACACACACACACACAAAGGCAAGCCACATCCTGGTAGTATCAATATCAGTAACCACAGTCATGATTAAATTAAATAAAAAGCCGTTTTTCTGATGTATCTAAATCCTCCACCACACCTGATTCAAATGAGTGGCTCGTTATCAGGCCACTGCAGAGCTTGATGACGAGCTGATCATTTGAATCAGGTGTGGTGGAGGAGGGACACACCTAAACCATGCAGGGCAGTGGTCCTCGAGGACTGGAATTGAGAAACCCTGGTCTAAATAATAATAAATAAAGAGTAAAAGTGCTTTATGGTAGACTCAGCAGATTAGTCTTTACCCTGAAAGAAGATTTCAGCCGAGGGTCCCAGGCAGTCTCTCCAGATGTTAGGTGTTTACCAATCCTCTCAACCACATATCATATGTGGGTACAGCTTTCTTTTTCCATACTCGCAGGATTAACTTTTAGATTCCGTATCTCTTCTTTAAACACAGCTGTTTGCAGGGTGCTCAGCGATGAGGTAGCGCATGCCTTTGTGTCCAATGTAAGACCAATAACTGGTGAAATAAAGTAAACGTTTTGTTGCTGTAACCATTCAAACACCTCAATGTCACGTGAACCTGCAGTTTAAGAGCTAAAAGAAGTTTCTCTGAACTATAGTTAAAGTTATTCCCTAATGTTTTACTATAAGCCAGTTGAGCTGCTGCCGTCTGTCAGTACAGAGGTATTTCTGCCATGCCACCAGATTGGGAAGCTGGCAGTAATCTAGATGATGCATTACAAAATTAAAGGTGCAATATGGAAGAATTTTGGCTGAAAACATTCAGAGCTTCACAAAAATTATCAACAGAATGTGAAGGAATGAGTGTTTTCACATTGCGATCTCTATATATTGTACTGCAGAGCGTGCAGTACCCGCTCGAGGTGCTCTGAGCTCCCAGTCCTGATCGCTAGCTGCATGGCTAACTGCGCTAACGGCAGCCACAGGTAGCAGTTACTGTGACAGTTAGCATGATTATGCTATGCACATGTAGTTGAGTAAAAATTGAAACAGCTCCCTCTTTTAATATAGTTAAGTAAAAAAGTATTACATAGGATAAAATAGAAATACTCAGGTGAAGCAATTTACTTTTAAGTAGCTCAAAGTTGTGCCTGAAGCACAGTACTTGACGTAAATGCACTTAGTTACGTTCCACCACTGGTAATTAAGATCTTATTATTACTTATATGACAGCTGTGACTACGACACTAAGTCAAGTTTGAACAAACCTGAATTTTCCCGACTTTACTCATGTGTGTATTGGGTTGAAATCCCTGTCAAGTGTTCCCAGCCTCTGTCATGTGTACGTTCCAGAGGGGCGGCAGATGCTACGCTTCATCGATGGAATTATCACGTACCAATAATGACATGTTTTATTCATCAGCGCGTGCGATCGTATGTACCCAGTATGTGTTTGTGTGCATATCTCGGCTCTCCTGGGGCCCTTCACTTGAGCCCACCGGTGTAAGAAGTGGGTCAGTCCCACTGTGCCGAGCGGTGACAGTCGAGCGGTGACAGGTCTATGAGAGGCAGAGAGACGGAGGAGGAGCAAAAGGCCTGTGTGAATCAGAGGCGGCATCTGAGTTCTTCGTCTCAAAGCTAGGAACATACAGCGCGCGCGGCGCATACACACCGCGTGCTGCCTACGTGGGTGGACCGAGCGGTGAGCTAATCAGATGTGTTATTCGTATGGGGTGAAAGCGAGGCTGCTCGCCGAATATGTGAGAAATCCTTCCCTGACCTTGAGTCTCACTTTCATGCTGCCGCGCTTGACGACTTCTCACATGCGGCCTGACTTAGAAGCGTTTTTGAAGGACAAGGCGAGGGGGGATGACGAGCCCTTCAGACCCACACAGCGATGTGTCAAATGATGCAATTAAAGATGATTGTTCAGCAGGATTGAGATTTTTAACTACTCCCACAATCAAGTGAAGATATTACAGCCCACACTCATTTACTGTACTGCAAAGTGCATGACTTTTTTTTTCTTTCTTTCTTTTTTTTTAAAGCTTACTGGAATCAAAATGAGCTCCACGTACAGTAAACACTAAACAAATTTGAAACGCAGTGCCGTTGAGTTCTGAGTTACGGCTCTCGCTTTGATTGTGCTCGCGCGGCGGAGGTGTTCCTCTTTTCTTCTCGTCGTTTCCTCTCCATCCCTAATAGAAGATGCTGTTAGAAGTCGTTCTCCCCCGGGAGGAACGCGACAGATCCCACATTGTTCACTGTTGTTTGTCTCCCCTTGAACAGAAAAAAAAATAAAAACAGAAACTGGGATTCACAAAGATCACATTTTCATCCTCTTTGATCTGATGTGCGAAGAGAGGAGGTTTTTTTTTTTTTTTTTTTGCTTCTTCTGGTGAGTTGGCGTGTAGGGGCGGCGACAATGCTTTGCACGAGTGTGTCGCGGCAAAGAAAGAAAAAGAAAGTGTGTGTGAGAGGAAGGGACAGTGAAAGCGAGAAGTGTGCGACTGAGGAGGAGGAGGGGCGGATACAGTGATGAGAAACTGTCCTTGAGGGTTTTGAGATGCATAAAGGGAGGAGATGCTCCATGCAGGGAGAGTGGGCTGTTTATTTACTGCAGAGAAGCTGTCTCCCTCCAGGGCTTTTCCAGGGGAGCTCGTCCCCATCACCACCTCGGCTCCCTGCACCTGCCCCCCCAGCTCAACCCCCAGTTAAGCCTCCACCCGGCCAGAGAGAAAGAGAGCCTCTCCTCCTGTAGCCCTCGGCCGTGTTCTCTCCTTCCCCCGTCTGGAGCTGGAAATGGGGGGGAAACCACGCAGCGCCTCTGCTTCGACAAAAAGGAAAACAAGCAGACTCCTAATGCCAAAGAAGTGCTTATTAAATCCCAGACAGCCTTGCAATTGCGCCGCGCAGCCAGTCAAAATAAGAAATTGTTTGTTGTTGGTTTACTCAGCCTGCCTCCCTCGTCTTATTCCACATGCTATCTTAACCTCCCTCTCTCCGCAAATCAGCCCCGGACTTTTCTGTTTTTTTTTCTCAGTTTTTCGTTCTCCGCCCTCCCCCCTTGCCTTTTTTTTTTTTTTTTCTGTTTGCAAGAAATGATGTGCGGCTGAGGCAAAAAAACCAAAAAAAAAAAACCATGGGACATGACAGCCGAGCAGCGAAAACATGCAGATGTGACAGTATGAGAGGGGCCACTGGAGGGCAGAGAGAAGGAGGGAGTATTAGGGAGAGAAAATGACAGGCACAAACAGAAAATCTGATAGAACTGAGACGAGACTTTTTGCGAGGAGGAGGGAAAAAAATAAAAAATATTGTGCAGGAGGGAAAGAGAGAGAGCCTGAGGGATGGAATATTTGAAATAGTGAAGGAGATTGTTAGTGTGGAGAGAGAGGGAGGGAGGGAGGGAGGGAGGGAGAGGGTTGGGGTACACTGTGAACAGCAGATTGTGGGGGCGCATGTTGTCGAGGTGGCCCAGGTCCCTGGTGCCCTCCTGTTTCATGGCTCTCACAGCCTGTCAGTGAAAACAGCCCAGCCATGTAGACAGCTGTGCTCAGGAGGCTGCGGGGGCGAGAGGAGAGGAGAGGAGAGGAGAGGAGAGGAGAGGAGAGGAGAGGAAAGGAGAGGAGAGGAGAGGAAAGAGAGAGAGGAGAGGAGAGGAGAGAGGAGAGAGGAAAGGAGAGGAGAGAGGACCTTTGTTTCCCATTTTACTCCTCATCTCCATCAACGTCCTTGTTTTTTTTTCTCTTGGCGTCACTGTGTATTCGTTCCTCCCAAATTTCTGGGTTCTGCCCTGTTTGCTCTATTCATCAGCAGAAGTACCACAAAAGAAACAAAAACCTCGCTGCCTTTGACGATGTTTACATGTCCGATGGTTTAGCGTGTGTTTGTTTTTGAAATTGTCAGTCAAGCCAGACCATCTCGCCTGAAATGTCCCCTTTCTTTGTCTGTGCCCCGTATTAACCCACTCCCTCGAGGCTACAGTGCATTTTAGAGGGACGTGTGTGTGTGTGTGTGTGTGCGCGCTGGAAGAAAAATGCGCAGCGGACGGCGCGGTGCGACCACGCTGCCATTCCCACTCGCTCGAAATCAATCACAGGTTTGTTGGAGTGATTTTTATTGGCCCTAAAAAAGTCCTAGCCACGGGCTAATGGGATAGATTCATCTTTACTCCCACAAACAATACATCGCCCGGCGTGGAGACCTAAAAGAATATGACAGCCTGTCATCCGGAGCGTCTCTATGCGTTAGTCCCTTTTTGTGTTCACGTCCTCCACATCAGAGGGATCACACAGATCAATGCTCTCCCCTCTCTCCTTTGAAGGGACAAGCGCTGTCCCCGAGGTGCCCCCCCCCCCCACCCCTTTCCCTTCCCCTTCATACCAACCCTCACGAAGGCCTCCGCTCACCATCCCCACCCCGCCTCCCCCACAGCCCCTTCCTGCCATCACGGCCTTGTTTACGAGCCTCTCCCCTGGAAGGACAGGTTAATAGAGGACCTGGCCCAGCTCAGGCCCGCCTGGTTCCCATTCGCTCCCTAATAAGACATTTCATCTCCTGCCTTACTGCCTGCTCGCCAGCGGCTACAGCTCTCTGAGTGTGTGTGTGTGTGTGTGTGTGTGTGTGTTTGCACTCTTGTCTCAGCTGTATGGTGGCCTTGAGATGCAAAACACAACAAAATAAGATGTGCAATAACATATACAACGTAGAAAAACAAATCTACGGACACATTCACATTTATAGTTTATACATTGTTTGAACACATTCATGACTTTTTGCTGCAATCAAGGTCCAGTTTTCTTTTCTTTCCTTTTTTTTATCCACTGAGCACTGAATCTGATCTGAGCTCTGCCCACATTGACTCAATACTCAAAAGTGGCTCAGGAGAGCAACATGGGTAAGTCGAGAAAAAGATCCAACCAGGAGACGGCCAATCATCTTCATCCGCCCTCCGGGGAGCAGAAGTTGGTTTTGCTTGAACTCAACTACGTTAAAAGTAGTTCAAACAAAATGCAGGAAAAAGCTCATCGTGGCAGTTAAAAAAAAAACCCTCCAGATTCTCTACAGGACTTGAAAGAGAAATATGGAAACGCATTGCTCGGGAGATGAACTGCTTCGTCGTGGTATCAGGATCTGCCCTATCAGAGCTTAGCGTGTCGATTAGCGGCTCTACGCTAATCGTGCCCACGAGCTCGCGAGAGACAAGAGCGAAACCTGGAACAAGGCTGCTACAGACACTGTGACGAAGCGGCGTGTGTGTCTCATCGACTCTTTACTTCAAAGCCGTACATTTTAACGTCATAAATAAATGAATTAATAGATCCTGAGAGGGAAGGCGGCACCGCTTTAGGAACTTTAAGTGAAGTGCGACCTCCTGAATGCTCATACTGTTTTCACACTTCACCATAGTAGAACAGTTTGAAATTGTGTCGTCCTTTAAGGTTTAAGGTTTGTTTATTCAGTTTATTCAGTCGTGAAAATGAAGAGTTTGTTTATTAAGATTGTTTAGGATTAAAAAACAGTCAATAAAGATCTTTCTCCTCTGATTTAATTATTTTTTGGGGGCAAATGAAACCCTTTCCCGAGGATGGGGGGAATTCATCGTTGCTGTTAATAAGAAGGCCAAGAATTAAGGACTCAAACTTCCGTCTCCACCCCCTCGACCTTCGCTGTCTTACTTCTTCACTTCACTACATACACGCCGTGCGACTTCCCAGATTGCGACTGAATGTTGGCATAGCGCGTAAATCCTGAGGTGTTAAATGATCCAATATGGATGCGATCCCAGAGGGATACTGGGCTGATTGCTCTTGCCACCTGCTCTCGTCGTCATAAACATCCATTCAGAAATAAGCCAGGGCGAACCTCCCTCTCCTGGTTTCTGACGTTGTGCGTTTTCACCACGTGTTTTTCCTGATATGCTGTTTTACTTTCTTCGGCGTCGGTGCGTTATTTTTAATGAAATGCTGTGTTGTGCACCTCAGGGCCACCGTACCACAGCCCCACAATTAAAGACAGAAGAACAAACCAATGAAAGTAGCCCCCCAGCACACAAGGTTACCCTGTAAATCAGCTCCCAAGGACACAATAACAACCTCCTGAAAACACTGAAACACAAGGACTGTGATCTTTTTACTGTGGGGGACGAATGAAAGACAGGAACTGGAGGAACGGGGAGCCAGGCCTGGTCCGTAATGCCTGGGCTTTAGGTGGTTTAAATCAACTTGACTAGCCGAGCTCTAAAAAAGCGAGCCAGCTCCCTCCCGTCCAGAGGGAGCCCAGGGAGACTGTGTGTCCAGTAAACAATGTCCGCCTCGCCCTCTGGAACCCTGGGAGGGAGAGGAAACGGCGTGTCCTTGGGGCTTCAACTTTGACCCCCCCTCCCTGATGAAATATGGGCCCTGCCCTGTGGTGGAGGCTCGTTTGAACTCCAGTCCCTAATGGGCGAGGGTGTATGTACACTTCTTCTCATTGAGCCTTTGTGTTTGTTTTTTTTGTGAGCGCGTGTTGTGCAACATTATGTGCTCCGAGTTATGTGATTGCAAATAACTCAAAAAAATAATGACTCGAGTAGCGTTTTTTGATTTCGGTTCTGCGCCATTTGAAATAACGGCCTGAGCTCCACGTAGGCTCCAAATTCGTTTTGTGAATGAGGACGAGTTGTCAACTTCCCGCTTTATTGATTCAGGAACCAAATAAATCGAACTGCGTTTCAGTGAACACACGTTCATTCTCTTTGTCGTGTTAATTATGACTCTGCGCAATAATGAGTTTTTATCATTTGTCGTACTTCCTGTGAAATCTTCCCAGGTTTGAGTGAGCGCGCTCGGGGAGCTACAAGCGGTGTTTAGGCCAGGCCGACGCTCTGATGAATGTGCTGGGAAATGACCTATGTGTAATACCAGTTGCTCTTTTCGTTCATATTCGATATGGTTCTTGGCATGTGATCCATCAGCAAAGCACAGTGACCTTTACCATGCTGATGAGCAGCTTCTCACTCGGTGTTTCAGATAAGGGAGGATTTATGCCCTCTGAAACAGCTGTATATGCAGCTGAACTGTGACATTTGGCGAGGATTTAAGGGCTATTTTGCCCCCACAAAAGTCAGCCGCATAAGTCGGTCCTTATTTCGTCCACTTCCCCCGAGGTGCTGTAAAATAGGTCGCTATTTTGTGCCGAAAGCATGACAAAGCAGGAGGCGGACACACGGGGGGGGGTTTGTGTGGTTTCCACTTTCAAAAAGGCCGTTTTTGAAGCTTCTTCGTCTGAAAGTCATCACCGTTACGTTACAAAATGGCTTCATGTCACGGTATATATGTCGCCGCCTCACTCCAAATTCGCTCCGACATCCTCAATAAATATCAGACGAACAAACAAGCAGGATTCGAAATGTTCCACTTCCCTTCAAGTCCCTCATGCTGTGGCTGTTAGTCGAGGTAATTAAGAGTCATCTCTGTTTCCATGGCACATCTGAAACACAAGCCCGTCTTTGTACAAATTGATCTGTAGGACGTCCCCTCATACTGTGCCTGGTGTTCCCCTAATTGACAATGCATGTGTTTCCATTTCTGCTCTTTTAAATTTCAAATGATGGATGAAAAAAAAAAAAAAAGGAAAAAAAGGAAGGCTGTCGTTTCGCAAAAAAAAAAAAAAAAGCACCTTCAGTCTGTGGATGGCAGCCACAAGTGTCGTAACCTAGCAACCGGGGAGTTGCTGTGTGTGTGAGAGAGGAGAGGGGCTTCCTCTCGAGAAAAAAAAAAAAAAAAAGAAGAAGAAGGAAGAAAAAATAACTCTAGCACTCATTCTGGTTTATTCATGCCTTTGTTTGACCGGCTATTTTGGGACCTTTGATCGTTTCTCTCTCACCCAGGGATCCGTTTATTTTTAGCGTCATCTCACACTTCCTGCCTTTTCTTTCTGCCCGCTGCATGGGCGAACACTGCTTAACCCCTCTGTGTTTCTCTACTGCGCTGCCTGCATCTGTTCCACAGAACCACACGGGAGGATGGATTTGTAGGGAAAAGGGGAAAGGGAGGACTGTGGTGTGTGTGTGTGTGTGTGTGTGTGTGTGTGTGTGAGGGCTTAGGGAAGAGGGGAGGAGAGACGGGAGGAAAGAGGATGAGGGAGGAGGAGGAGGAGAAGAGACAGAGGGAGTGTTTTCCATCTGCAGTTTTGGCTGAACGTAGTCTTTTTGTCTGAGGCCATCATGCTGGGCAACATGTTTGTTTTTGAATATGGTTGTTTCACCATCTGGACCATCACCTATTACAGAACATTGTCTTTGTCCTTGTTGATACGATGTTTGTGCTTGCTGTGTGCACACACACTCATGGCAGTCCTCCGCTGTTGTGCGCGACAACACCGCTCGAATACAGACTGCTCTTGCGAAGGCAAAGCGGAAGATTTTTTTTAAGCATTTGGTGCCGATTTGTGGGTGATGGTAGCGGGACCCAAAAAGCAGACAACCACACTGGGGAAAGGTTGAAAGGAATTTATTCAAACAAGCTCAAGTGGTGGGCAGAGAAAGTAGTCCCAGGCTCGGGTTGTGGTTAGCTGGTGGAGTCGTGGGGCTCACAGCGAGGTCGGCGGCAGCTCGGTAGGGACACAGGTGCGGGCTGAGGCTGTGGGTCAGCTGGCGTGGTAGCTGTGGCTCGAGAGGAGAGGCCGGTGGATGAGACACAGAGGGTTCCAAGGTGGAGTTGAGGCTGGGTGGCAGGGTGGCTCGAGGAGCTAGGGCTCGGAGGTGCACCAACACCGGAGAGGTCGAGGAGAAACACAGTCAGATCGAAGGAAGCGCAAGAAATCCATGCAGGCAAAAAGCCACTGAGACACGAGCAGGTCAGCCTTCTACCACAGCGAGTGGAGAGCAGACCAGAGTGTCTAAGCTGGAGCTGATGATCAGATGGGCTGCAGGTGTGTGAGGCAGGAGCTCCAGCCCTCCAGGAGAACCACGGCCGAGGTCCAAGTTGTCATATGCTACGTTGAGCTGCATGTTAGAAACATCATTTATCCATGTTTTGTGTTCGAAAGCAGTTATTGTTGTCGTTGGCAAAATTGTTAGCCATCCGCGGGAATTAGACGATGCCGCGCGGTGCACTAAACATTAAGCTCTTCTGTTTACAGCCAGGTTCCCCTAAAACATGCACGACACTGCCGCCGAAGACCCGTGAACAGACTGAGATGTGTTAAACAGCAGGGCGCTGTGGTTTATAGTAATTGTTGGTGAAACAGGAGTGAAAGGTGTATTTACCGCAGACTATTTTCAGCGGCTGATTCGGTGTGCTAGCAATTATTTAAGGCATCGGGACACCAGTGCCCGTGTTCATTGTAGTGAAGAAACACGTTGCACTGTGGCTCATTGATGCTTTTTTTAAACAATCTTTGGACAACAATGGAAGTGTGAGGCACAGATAAATAACCTACTGTATATCAGACTTTGGACACACAGGTTAATATGTATTAGTAGAATCAGTTCATTGCAGATTTTGTCTTTCCAACAAATGTGTCATCATTAAGAAAAAAGACAGTATATCACCATCCTTTACTCTCAAATTTATCTTAATCCAACACTTTGATAATTGCCTTAATCCTGCGAGAATTGTGTGCTCTTTCAATTACACAAACACTGAAATAGAGATAGATTTGAGGTTTTCATGTGACACCAATGACATGTCTCCTTGTGTTTGAATTATGAATCATCACATGTTCCTCTCTGTCGTGTACAAAGCGTCAGCACACTGTTTGCATGGCTGATCCTTGAGCTTGAACGTGATTTGATGTCTTCTCTTAATCACCCTCCTCTTCGCACTGCGTCTCATTTCAATTTGCATAGTCAAAGCTGTGATCATTTACATGATGGCATAGGTACAATTCATTTCAGTCCGAGCGACGCTCCCTCCCTCCCTCCCTCCCTCCCGCGGATGAAGCACTGCAGCTCCGCTCCCCGCCGTCTGTGGGGAACGATAGGGGGAAAAATAAATGAGGGAATCATATAGGGGTGCTCAGTAGCTGATGTGTAGCTCTCTAGTGGCAATGCGATTTCACTGTCATTGGCTGGAGAAAGGTCAAAGCAAAGGCGCATTGAAATGGCGGAATAAATAGGCAAGCATACTGCAGTGCATAGGGAGAGTCGGCCTGCCAATGAAGTCCCAATCTATTCCCCTCACGCTCCCTGTTCACTCCCATTACAGACCTCATCAGCATCAAATCCCCACTAGCAGCAGCAGCACGCCCTCCCCCACATACAGTATGCTCCCTCAAACACACTCACACACCTCATTTGCAGGCCTTGCGAAAAGGAGGCTATTTGTTTAAATCTTCCTTGCAGCCTTCTGCATGTTTTGTGCGTTTGTACGACTGTTGTCCTTAAAGGGTAAGTCCACCAATTGTACACATTGACGTGTTCTTAAAGGTCTTGGCGAGTAATAATGCATATGTGAAACAAGTAGTGTAAAGCCTTTTGTGGCTCCAGAGGAAGCTGCATGTAATATGATTAATTGCCTCCAGTGATGTCACTCGCTGGTTAAGTTGCATTGTGGATAATGTGGGCGTCAGGTTTTGAAAAGCAGTCCAGTGTTCTAGCATTGCACTCCAACACGACACTGTTGAACGCATTATGGACAGTTTAAATTGATAATATTCTTCTTCCTCTGCGAAACCTGTTGCATACATTACCCACAATGCCTCTGAGTGACATCACCGGAGTCAAATTACACGCAGCTTTCTTCTGGAACCACAAAAGGCTCGATGGTACTTTTTCTCACATGTGCAGCAGTACTCCCCGAGACCTTTAAACACACGTTAATGTGTAAAATTGGTGGAGCTACCCTTTAACTCTAACCTACGCATTACAGCAGTCATTCAGACTGTCACCTCGGTTCCCATAGTGGTCATTACCTACTAACAATCTGAGCTGACGCGAAGCCTTCAGTCTCCACACTACCTACTTCTTAAATTGACGTAAACCTTTATTATGAAAATTTCCAGCAAATGTCATCGTAACTGATGTAATTTAAACTTTCATTGGAGGAAACATACGATCTTTTCATGAAAATGTGATTGTTGCTTATTTGCCTTATGATGATGATGACCGGCTGGAGGTCATAGTTTATAATAACAGCTACATCACTGCCCTCTCTGCCCCCCTCCCCCTCC
The DNA here is from genome assembly GCA_039737535.1 of Lagodon rhomboides. Taxonomy (NCBI): domain Eukaryota; kingdom Metazoa; phylum Chordata; class Actinopteri; order Spariformes; family Sparidae; genus Lagodon; species Lagodon rhomboides. Next base: position 10,661,152 of record CM077789.1, on the reverse strand, counting down.
TCCCCTCTCTCCCCATCCTCCTTCCTCGCCGTCCCACCGCCCGAGGCAGTGGACCGATACCTCTGCTACATCCAGACAGACACACCGCCACCTCCTCCGCCTCGCAGTCCTACTACACCCCTCTCTGTCCACCTCAGCTCAGTTCAGCTCAGCTAACATGACAGGCCGGGCAGATGATGATAAATGCAGAGGAGGAAAAGCAATTACTGGATCAGTTAGGTGTAGTAGGGAGCGCTCAGGGCACTCATTACCAACAGACTGTAGAGTTTTCGGGATGCGCACTCACACACGAATACACACATGTGCATCTCCGCTGGGTTAGATACATCGACAACAACCGCTACTCTCTCCGAGTTGTGTCTGACAAAGTTGTTTTTTTTTATTTTTTATTTTGCGCATTGACTCCGTTTAATCCAAACGTACAGAGCATGTACTAATGATAACCAAAAATGAGATCAGAAGTGGCAAGCAGATGACAAGAACGCTGTCAAAGATGCACAACATAATAGGTTAGCGTCAGCGCGATGTGCATTTGTTGATGGGAGCTACACAGCTGTGTGACGCGCCATCTGCACACCTGTCAAAGCCGAGGAGGCCACGTATGTAAAATATAAGCCAAGGAGGATAAGGCAGCCGGGGCTGATTGACAGTAGCACTGAGGTTGTCATAGGGACAGCTGCAGTCCTCGCTGTCCCCCGAGGACGGTGTCGAAACACTAATGATAAGGGAGAGACACATACAGAAAGAGAGAGAAAGGGAGAGAGAGAGACTAGGTGTTAAAGGGAAGGGATGATTCGTATTTACCCTGCAAATGCAAACACACACACACACACACACGAGCGCACACTCTTTCTTGCAGGCTAAAACAGAGGCAGAGCCCGGCCTGTGTGTCTGTGCGAGTGGTGGGCGGTGAGATCGCAGGTCAGGCCCACGCAGTCCCCCATTCAGCCTGTACAGTGTGCAGCACACACACCGGCTGCACAGGGGCCAGCATGGCAGACGGAACAAAGAGGAGCTCGTGCAAAAAAAACAAAAAAACAGACACACATACTTACACATGCAATTTGCCCAGTGCCTGCTTTGCCTCTACATTGCATTGCATTGCTGCCCCCTCTCAGTGAAAGACACACTGAGAACTGCTTTAAAGGGCAACTCCACCAATGTTTCATGTTGAAGTGTGTGTTTACAGTTACTGGGGAGTCGGGGTACTTCTGCATATGTGACTTTTGTCGCTCCACAGGAAGCTGCATGCAATCTAAATAAAGATACATTTCCTCCAGTGATGTCACTCAGTGGCTACGTTGCATTGTGGGCGATGTAGGCACCAAAGACCTGTAAACACACCTTAAAGGGTTTTTTTTGTTGTTGTTGAAAACACCCTAAACACACTAAAATTACCAACAGAATTTGAAGAAATAACAGTTCTGTGTGTTTTGTTGTGGAGGTATCTGCTAACTAGCTCACGGCAGCTACAGTCATGACACGATCACGTGCACGAGGACGGTCTGACGGGAAAGGTTTTCACATCGCGTCGCAATACTTTCCGAAAGGTTTACTGGATCAGAAGTGTTTAAAGTCGTGCGCTTTTGTTTGCCCTCGAGAACTGTCATTTCTCTCCGACAGACCGTCCAGCCACAATTACATAAGAGTCCATGGGTCTTAATTGTGGGTTTGCTTTACCACTACACACAGTAAACATGTGATTACAAAAACAGCTTGATTCTGTTGGACATCTAATCACTGGTTGCATTGCGGTTCACCCTGATATCACTTTCCTCAACCTTAACCGTCAGAGGAGGTGTCTGTTTAACTTTGATAATGGGTATGTTTTGTGATTTGGCTTGCGGGGGCCATTTTGTCACATGTCTGACCACATTTGGACTGGACAGGATGTTCTAAACAAGTTCATGCTTCAGCGCCGCTGGGAGAGGATGATGTAGTGGCACTGTAGGTGGCGGAGATACACAAAGTCTCGAAGTGTGTTTGCGTGCTTTTATTTATGTGTGTGTGTGTGTGTGCGTCTGTGTGTTTGTGTGTGTGTGTGTGTGTGTGTGTGTGCGTCAGCGCCAGAGTGAATGTTTGTGTATATGGGCGAGAGGGGGTGGCAGGGCTATAATCTGCTCCAAACTGCTTGCGGGCAGAGGCGAGGTGGGCGAGACAGTGATACAGAAAGAGAGCAAGGGATGGAGAGAGCGAGGGGAGGGGAGGGGAGGGGGGGTGAGGACAAGTAAAGGAAAGAAATGAGTTGGCAAGAGGGAAGAAACACAGACAGAAAGGAAAAAACAAGGAGAGAGGGAGGTGAGTTAAGAGCAGAGTGGATTGGTGCGGCTTACGAATGCTCTACTGTACCCACTGTCCTCTTTCCTCTCCCACCCATTGTCATCCCGGGCTCCGTGGGCGCCAGCGAGGCAGCTAATTCCTCTGACATTTACGCTGCTTTCTCAGCCCTTCAGTGACGCAAGCCTGGCCGCAGCCTCTGTCAGCACCCACCATGGCCTCAGGTAGACGAGAGATGGTGGATGCTAAGAGACGGTGGACTGCTCAACCCTAACTGGGGCCCCAGCCAATGAGGAGGCCCTTTAGAAACACTCTCCGAGCCAAGGTCCTGCATATTGTGTTATATTATACAGTATGTCTTGAATAAAATAGGATTAGTGTGGGTGGAGGACTAAGAGAAGAAAAACAGTGCGGAGGAAACGAGTGAAAGAAAACTGAAGGAGAGGAAGAGCAGAGCAGAGGGAGGGAAAAAAGTGGGAAATTGATAGTGAGAGGAGTTTACAATTATTCTTTTTTTTTTTTTACTCGTCCATGCCAGAGTATGCACTTGGGTTTTGACGAACCGGATTTCATGAATTTTTTTCACAATAGTAGTAAGAGTAGTACTTACAAACAGACTACAACAAGTTCTTGGGAGCTCGGTTTGTCGATCACCCTCGCTTGACATCGCGAATCATCCAGCAATCCCTTCGCTGCTTCGCACTGCAGTGCATCACTTTTTAGCTGTTTGCTTTTAAAGCTCATTTGTGTACAGTATACATTATTCAACTGCTAAAACATTTTCAGTAAATAAGTGCAAATGCAGTATCAGCTCTGCAGGTGGACAAGACATACCTTTACCAAACATCTGTTTGCTTTTACTGATAATTTCTCGGCTAATGTCAAGGTTGTAAACACACCAAATATAAATGCATTCCCTCACGAGACAAACTCAACGCCGACTAACAACAGCAGCTACCAGTGCGTGGATATGTCCTTTTATTGTGATAACGGCTCGTCAAACAATGAATGACAGGGAAGTATTGTGCGTTACAGTTGTGGGGAAATGTACAGTAGCTCTTTTTACAGATCACTTTCAGCTCAGTCACTATAATGAGAACGAACGAATAAAAGTTTGTGGCTGTGGTTTCAATAAAAAAATTTAAAAGAGGAGCAATAAAAGGAGAAGAAAAATAACAAGTAGCTACAGATAGCATCACAGTAATGTGGGCTACTGTAGTCATATACTGTATAGACAAAAACACTATGGGTTCACAAACTAAAACATTTTTTTTAATATAAACACAATGTAAAAGCAGCTACATTAGCTCTATCAGCGTCAGCACATGATGGTGGTCTGTGTACATGTAATCTATTTACTATCAAAGCAGTAGTAATAAATGGTATGACAACACCAAAAAAGTGTAAAAATTCCCAGAATAATAATCAAAACAAAAAAAAATCCTGTAGCAGGGAACAAAATGGAAGAAACCAGAGGAGGGATCCTTCTCCCAGGAACGACAGATATGCAATTGATGTCGCCTGCGATATGAAGAAATACATCATTTGATAAAAATGTGAAACATGTGATGCTCTAAAAGTGGAATTTGGCCCAGGAGATGTAGCACGAAGCTCGCAAGAGATCAGCCGGTTGGCGTCTCACCATCTGTAGGCAGGTCATGACGCTCGGTCATTATCGGCCCTCGGTCGGCTCTTTGTTGGTGTAGAATGCGAACGAATCACAAGGAATTCATTAAGATTTTTTGTTTTTGATTCAGAGCTAAAGCATTTATCCTGCAGCGGCTTCAGACTTTTACTTTCAGCCTTTTCCAAACTTGATGTTTGTTAGAGCAGCCCAGAGAAGACATCTGGCAGTCTGATCAAACTGAACTAAACACTGCAAGTTGTACAGATTGCAACCTTTATTTTATGGAATATGGTAACTATATTTTTTAGAACGTAAAAAGAGAAATACATACATCACAGCCTCACTCAATCTACTTATACTGTATGTTGGTTTTGCGAGTAAGATGCCAAGATAGTAATGGTGGCATGTCGGCTTCCGCCTACGTTTTGCCTATTTGGAGTACTTGACTTCTGGACAGGCTTACATAGTGATTAGTGTCTCTTACAAGGAGTTTCTAGTCTGGATCACGTGTGATGGACTCGCATTGCAGCTCACTCTGGTCTGCCCATCGCTTTATGTGTTCTCGAAGCTGGAAAAAAATCTTAACAAAGTGTGTGTGACAGCTTCGCTGAAACTCTTCAGAAAGGCCTGATTGCGACTGTGACAGGAAGTCATCACACGTCTGTATTTAAAGAGGATTTTATTGCAGCATTCTTTGCCGTCTGTTGTGTTAACATCATCACCTCATACCTGAGTCTCCTCAGACCCAGACTCCAGGGGAGAAACTGCAGGTATAAAGTGTCAACACATGAACCATGTCATCATATGTTCCCCCCTCTAAATGTCACGTATACGTTTTAACTGTCTAGCCGTACGTGCACTCTCGTATAACCTGCAGCGTCCTGTCTGTTTGTAGGACGGCCTGGGGGCTCATTCTGTTCAATCTTTCAACAACTCATCATCTTCACCTCCATTTGCTTTTTTTTGTCCTCTGCGCTCCCGTCTGAGACTCTTCCCTTCCATCCCTCCTCGTCCTCTACAGGACGCACTGATGACTGACTATTTGAATACTCAGGACACTCGCAGAGCCAGAGGGTATAAAGTAAAACACACACACACACGCACAGACACGTAGATTACAAACTTACATAACAGCCTAACGTGTACTTTAAGTCAGGAATGCAAAGTCAGGGGCCAAAGTGACACCAGACTAGACACCCAACAATGAGATGGCCTGAAAAAAAAATTCCTAAACTTTTTATTTTGTTGTTGACGATGGACAGGACGCGTCCTTCTTCCACAGCAGACACTCTTGTCATTCCTGAATTGCCTTTGCAAATGACTGTTAAGAGTATGCAAATATCTCTTTGTGGGTTTTAACGCTCCGAGCTTAAACATGCAAATGATAGATAGAATCCATTCTCTCGCAGAGGGTTGCTTTGTTGACTGTTCCACTCACTGTCTGACTCTTTCTCTCTATTTTTTTCTTTGTTAAATGCCTCCAGTGCCCAGAATCAGCACTGCAGTGTTTGAGATTGCATGCTGGCCCCTCCATCCTCCGCTGATCCTTGTCTGTCCCTGGTCATTCTGGCCAGCCTTGGACTCTGAATGAAAATCTCTTTTAGCTCATTTCTCTCTCTCGTCCATATCTTTGTTTCTGCAAAGGCGTCGGTTCAACTGGAGTTCACGGTTGGAGTGGAAAAAAAAAGATCTGGAGGGATGTTATCTGGGGCGGGATGATAGGAGTGGCACCGGCCACTCGGAGATGAAATGGTGAGATGAGGGGTTTGACCATTCCTGAGGCCTCGTTCAGATCAAATCAGGAATTGCGGTGAAAACGCCAGTCCTCCCATTCATTGTGAGTATGGATACTGTGTTTATTACACCAACTGGTCAAAGTTATTGTTGTTCAAGCCGTTTGTACTCAATTTAGGAAATTACACTTTCAAAGGTGCAATATGTAAGAATTGGCCATCTGTCAAATTCACACTCAAAGCAAACAGGGGTTAGCAAATTGCCAGAGTAACCACTAGCTTCTGCCAACTGTAGCTGCCCTAGCTAGTTAGCTTAATTAGCCATGCAGCTAGTGGTTCCGACAGGGAGCTCGGGATCAGGGGAGTGTTAGAGCCGTTTGTGGAACCTGATATCGAGGTCCGTCTGAATATATTTTATCCCACGTACGAATGTTCAGCAGCGGTGCACATACGTTATTAACAACCCGTAAAATCAGTTTTTTATACATTTCTGTGTGAATTTTTCAAATGTTAATCTGTGATGATGTGAAAAGGCTTTTCGTGTTTACATGCTTGGGCAGTTGCTTTGGACCGGGACGAGCCGGGTTTAGCGGGTTAGCATGCCGACTTCAGTAGATATCTCTGCGACTCAATAAATAGACATCATCGTGTCAAAACTGCTATTTTTTTACATTCTGTTGATAATTTTTGATAATTTTTAATGTTTTCAAATAAATCTCTTATCTTTTGTCCCTTTTCTTTCATGTTTTCTTTTTAGCGCTGGTTGACATTACAAGTTCAGTGTCAAGGTGAGACAGACACCCTCCTATAGGCCAAAAAGGACGAGCACCAACAATCCGCAACCGCAAAAATGCTTCTAGTTTCTTGTATGTTGCTTGGCGCTTCAAACAACATCATGCCAGGACGGGAAACAGTCTGCTCTCGTGTTGTTGATGGAAAAAATAGTTGTTGCTTCCAAGCTGAGAGCCAGAAACTGGGCGCTCTCCAGGCGGAGTTCATGGACCAAACGATGATACTCCCCCAGATGTGTTTTCCCACACAACCCCGTGCTAATCGCTGCTATGTCTGATTTGGTCTGAATGCAGTCTTAGTCATCCTGAGAACCTGGGAACCTGAAAACAAACAACACATCCATTAAAACCGTATAGAACCATTCAGGCACTGACAATCCAAAACACATTTACACGAAATTGGAGTGTTTTATATTCATATCAAATCAAAGACCATTTATTCCTGTCTGCCTACTGTCTCCGTTACCCCCCGACATGTACACGGTGTATAAACACATACATGCACGGCAGACACAGACACGGCCTTGGCATCAAAGACGTGAAGATTGAAGACAAAGTCATTATGATTGAGCTGCAATCTGTGACCCCCCTCCTCGCAGCCTCCAGTGCTCACCAGGACAGATCTAAATGATATTGACAGTTGAATAAATTTTCTGCATGAAATCATGTCAGCTCGAGCATGCCGCTCCAAACCCCCCACCCCCGACGTCTGTGGCCCACTGAAGTGCTAAATAATTACATTAGCTTCCAGAGGCTAATTTGACTGAGAGCAATAATTCTGGTCCCACACCACCATAGCTGTTTTCATATATTTAATGTCGATATTGGTAAATGAGAATGAACCGTAGGTTAGCAGCAGTATATGCAGTTGTGTATGTTGTTGGGTGATAATCAACAACCTTTGACTGTTGTGTAGCTGGGGGGGATGTCTGTCATCAGCAGAAATTAAGGTAATTATCTAGGTTTCCTTGGTATTTTAATGTAAGGACTGTCATGGCAACCATATTGAGAAGTAATCAGCCAACCCTCAAAAACACCTCCAATGTCATATGAGCCTGTGAACAAAGAGAAGAAAGCCCTGCGGAAAGCAAGAATTGGATTTAAGGACAACTGTGCTTTGACATGCAACTGCCAGTCCAGTCACTTCAACATGACTATAAACGTGCAGCCAATGTCCAAATGTCCAAACATCAGGTGACATACAGCAGTATAAAAGTGAGAAAAGGGTGGAGTTCATGTTTGGGTCAAACAAATATAAGACTTTCACCCAGGACAATGGTGTTCGTGTCCCGAGTCAATAGTGACAGAGACATATCGTGCTAATTTCCAGGTTCATCATTTTATTCTAGGTTACTTCTACGGGATGTTTACATGCTCTGATGCTAAAAAAACAACCTCTGTCTGAAACACTGTTTTTTGAAGCCCCCCCTCTGCTTAATACCCAGTCTGCTCTGATTGGTCAGCTCACACACGCCTGAGCCACCACCACTTACAACAACAGGGCAGCTGTGCTTTTGGGCTTGAATGGGATTTGAAGGTGAAAAGCTGTGTAATCTGTATGCAGACTGATAAGAAATACACACAAACTTATGTTTTAAATACCAACAGCATAAATCAATATATAAAACACTTAGGTAATCAAAAAAACAACAACATATAAATACACATCAGAGGCAATAAAAGTAAAGGTAATAAAATATGAGGCCTTATCTGACTGTTACTCTAACAGATCATCATGACTTGTCTGCAAAACAATGCGGCTTATGAGGCCTTAACACCTTTTAATGACATGTTTTAGAGTCTTTAATAGTCACTGTTTCCTCCCTATGACCTGCTACCCATGGATCTACAATAACATTGTGATTTATGACTTTGTCAGATCTTTTATGTGTGTTTAATGACACTGCAATTACAGAAATAACACACTATTAACATGCTTTGACCTTTTTTTTTTAATGTTTGTAGGCTACGGTAAAATGAGACTGCAGTTTCCTGAGATGGCTTTATGTGTCTTCTGTGGAAGACGCGCTGCTGCTGTCGTCGAGCGATGTTATGTAAGTTTGTTGGGTCTGACTGGTCTTTACACTGCTGGAGTTTATCCCCCCCTGGTATTTGGAACAGCGAGCGTCTGACTCCTATGACTACAAGACAGCACTGTTGTGTGTCAGTGTGTGTGTGTGTGTGTGTGTGGAGGGGGTTGATCTAACTGCATAATAAAGAGCAGTTACATCATCTAAGAAAAAGGCAGAATTTTCCCTGTGCCTCCAGCCTTTCAGTCAAAACAAGCCGCTGTATACCACGCCGCCGTGTCTCAGCATTCACGGTAGACTCAATGTGTTTTCCATCAGGAGAGTGATCTCGGCGTATCTTCACTTTATAGGACATTGTCACATGAGTGTTTATTTGGCACGTTGTCATATCTTCTGGGGGAGAGTTGGGCGTTGTGTGAAACAGGAAGTACAAAGATCGGAGAACAGACAAAGGTCATTGGCTGCAGGGTTAAGGCAACACGGGTTAAGTAGCGTTAAAGCTTCCTCTCACTGAAAAGCCCTTTAATCCTGATGAGGACAAACAACTCCCAGACACACACACACACACGCAGTAACACACGAGCAGGGACGGAGTTTGCTGATGAGAGATCCAGGGGTCACCCTGTACGATAAATGCTGATAATGATAAAAACAGTCCTTCCGCACCACGACTCCAGAGAAACACAGACACAGGCACATGTTTCACCGCACATGTAAACAGAGTGTTCATCCGCCGTATTTTAGGGAACCAAAATCATGTTCTGAGAGTCAAATGTGTTTCCCAGTTTGAAACTTAGACACACGCGATCACTTCCTCGCCGCTCATCGTCATTCCATCTCCACGCCATTAACCCCCAACGCTCAGGGTTGTTTTACCCAAATTTTCTGTCTCCCTCGTCTCATCTCCGCTCCCCCTGGCAGCTGTGTCAACACCCACAGGCCTCCAGCCTTAAACAAATCATCCGGACAGCCGTCGTACACCGTGCCACTCCCCTGCAGGAGGGCTGCACTGACAACTCTATAAATGTTGGCAGTCAGTCCCTGAACAACATTGATTTTGTTCCAATCAATCCAGAGAGATTGCAACGCATGGTAAATGACACAGCCTGTGCGCCATAGCATACATTTCAGCATTAATTGTTGCTGGGCAGACTCGGCCGGGCCAAATGGGCGGGTTGGTCTCGTGAGCAGTTACGACTGCCGGAAACATCAGCGTGCTGACTGTTCACTGGAGCGCTGTGGGAGGCCCAGCTGTCACCCATATCTCAAGTGTGAGTGGACAAACTTGATCCCTGTCCAACGAAAAAAAATGCCCTTCACCATTATTCCAAACACTCCATTCAGCAGTAATTCAGTTGTGGATGCTTTTACTTTTACTGATTACATGTGAACAGCAAGATTTCACTTTCATTTTCTTATTTCCTTTCAGTTTAAACTTTTCATGAAGTAGCCTACTCATATTTACTTTCATATGTCGTATGTTAAGAGGGCAAACAGCCCGCCTGGCTCCGTTCAAAGTCAACAAAATACACCTAACAGCACCTCTGAGGTTAGAAAGAGCTAGCCTAGCATCTTCTAGCTGGCTAATGTCTCCTAGCTACATAACTTCGTATCTAAAAGACAGACAAGTGGTATCATTCTCATCTGATTTTGCGCAAGAAAATTAACACGCATATCTCCCAAAAGTGTCAAACCATTCCTTTAATCATCCTTTCGGTCAATTTAATTCTGTATGAAACATCGACAGTGCTTAACGTTACTGATTTTATGCAGTGATGGTAAACAGAAAGGCAGATCTCACTTATTTTCTTTCAGTTTAAACTTTTTATGGAAACAGCCTACTCACATTATAACACTTGCCGAGAGCTTCACATGACTCATACCGCTGTCTGTTAACGCTTTAAAGCCACAAGCTAAAAAGGGTATAACCCAGACAGATCGCTAATATTAGCACGATAACTGGAAACTGGGCAAACACCTAGCCGGGCCCTGTTCAGCGTTACCAAAAATACACCTCAGCACTCATGTTTGTTCAATTCATACAAAAAACAAGTTTTTCGGTTTCTTTTTAGGAAGCACCACGTCCCTCTCCGCCTATGAGCTTTTGATTGCTAACATAAATTGATATTGCAGGCTCTTGTGCTTGTACGGTCAAGGAACTGCCGTGGATGTTATTCTAGCTGTCAGGCTTTGTTTACCTTTCATTTGAACATTTTCCCGTCTCTCATTCCCAAGTTTTGTATGTTTTCTCTTCACCCCGCCTGTTGTTTTGTGTCATAACAAAGTGAGTTATATTCCCTCCTCATCCCCTCTCCTTACGGTTGATTCTGCTGTTTGTGTTTCCACTCCACCATCCGTCTCCCCCGTGCGTGCACGGACGGAGCAGAGATGGGACAAGGCCTGCTATTCTGCTCCGTGTGATGTGGGTTCGGGGCGTGTACGCGCGTGCGGTTTTTGGCGCGGGGCACGTTTTCCCAAAGTATGTCAGGAGAGGTGTGAGCTAACTGTGTGACGTCGGCCGCGTATCTCGGCTGATGCAAATCCGCGAGTTTGCGTCTCGGACAAGCTGCAATTTGTCTGCCTTCGTATTTATGGATGCAGCTTGTGATGGGAGGGAGGGAGGGAGGGAGGGAGGGAGCGCTGTGCTGCGCTGACAGCCAACCCCGCTGACTGTCGAAAAAATACTAATGTAGCAGCGAGCAGGAGCGCTGCCAGCTCTCTCTTTCTCTCTGCGTCAGTCCGTGTCTGATAGCTGGGGAAAGACTTCTAGAGTTTTATGAGTTTTGCTGCTGGACCTGCCGCGGGCTTGGCTTAAGGCCCTGACAGGGATCAGAGTGGCACAGCAGCAGTCGCACTAGGGCACGAAACCACACACACACACACACACACGCAGTGGAGTAAATATGAATCGTGTGTACAGTACGTCCACCACCACCCCTCGTCCTCCTGGGATAATGTGGGAATTCACTGTGATTGAGGTGTGTAGTGCCATTGGCGTTACAGGAGGATGCTGGACGCTGCTCAGGACATTCACACACACACACGACACACACAGACATAAGCACATTTAGGCTGAGGTCAGACAACATGCAGACAACCTGAACAGCCTTGGGCCAGCAGTACCAGGGGATTATGCCACACACACACACACACGAGCGGCTGCCTGGCGAGGCAAAAGGGCGCAGGGAGCAGATGTGACGTACTGTCGAGTATCCAGTACGTAATGGCACACGACAGAGGAGCCGGTCGGGAATAATAAAGATAAACATTTGCTCTTCAGGTTATTTCCTAATCCCTGTGCTAAATTTGGACATGGTGACAGCCAAGCGAACCCGGCCAACCTGTGGCTGAAGGCCATTTCCTATTGGCTCTGACCTTTTTCTTCTGCACTCCCCCCCCCTCTTTCTCTCTAACAGATATGATCATCGACAGCAAACAAGACTCTGTGCCGACACCAGGCGAAGCAAAAGACAGAGAGAGTGAGGCTTTATTAATCACTGGCCAGTGAGTGCACATGAATGAGCAGAAACTCCAAAGTGGTGACAGATTAAGAGTGAAAAAAGCCACAGAAAGGAGACGGAGAGGGCCGACCTGAACAATGCTCTTTTGAGGGGGACGGTTGTGTTGTAAAAGCAGCAGAGCAGAAAGAGAAGAGAGGTACTGTCCCCGTTTGTAAAGAGCGCTCCCTGCCCTTTGTGTTTGGTTTAGAAGAGGAGGAGTAACTGCTGACCACATCAACCACAGGCCTTTAGCTCAGGGCCCGAGCACTTTCTGTGTGACCTTCACATCAGAGTGGCTCTAAACTGTGTCTAGAGTTCAGTGAAAAAAAGGGGGGAAAAATACCAGAACTGAACCTTTCGAAGTACAAAAACCCTTTCAGCTTCTTGTTGTACACTCACAAGGACAATTATGTACCGTCATTGACCAAAATGTGCCTTGAGGCATTTGAGAAGATATAAAGTTACTGTACCCTGTCTGTACTATTGGAAGATAGTGTAGACATACCAACTACAAGGACATGATCCTGCACTGGCTTCCCATCCAACAACACTGTCTACGGGGTCAAGCCATCTCATTAATGGAGTCCAACAGGAGTTGAACATTTTGGGAGATGTACTAAACTACCTTACTAACTTTGTTCCCGAGGTTTAGATGAGAAGATTGATATCATTCTCATGCGTGCACAGTAAATATACAGCTGGAGCCTCTGACCAATTAGCTTAGCTTAGCATAAGCGCTGGAAGTTAACGCTCCACGCCAAGAAATAAACCAACGGATGGGTTCGTTGTACGGGTTAAACAAACAAGATGGTGACTATGTTTTATAGTCATTAAGTGATGCTGCGAGGTGGATTTTGTCTGTTGTACCCGATATATTTCGCCGTCTTCAGTCTTTACGTTAAAAGCTTAGCTGATCGGCTGCTGGTGTTAGCTTCATATTTACCCTACAGATGGTGAGAGTTGGACCGATTTCCTGATCTAACTCGTGGCAAAAAAAAACTAACAAAAAGTTAAGTTATGAAACCACGGCAACCGATATCTTCCAACTCATTTAGTCTCATTTCCACCAAGACCATCAAGTCTCTCCCGTAGTGGAATTAACATATTATTGTGCCTGCTCATATCGTGATGGTACAATAAAGCTTCATATAAACAGATAGTCATATTGGCAGAAATGTTGATTTTGGGCCGATGCCGATATTTACTTTTGAATCAGGCTGATACAAATATCATCATTACGCTGCATCCCTACAAATAAGCGCGTATCCCAAGATGTTCTTCATCTGTTGTAGTAACTGTACCCGACTCTACCTCACCAGTACCAAACTGTGCCGTGTACCTGTTGTACTAAATCTACCGCGGTGGAGAACTGTGAGTACAGAGTGGGCAGCTTGTACTTTTTTTTTCTTTCTCCCAGCCTTTTTCTTTCTGTTCCTTCGCTGCTGCTCCCACTGTCTGTCAGCGGCTCCAGATCTCTTGTCTTCTGCTCACTGCCTCCACTTTCTTTGTCTTCTGCGTCCCTCGCTGCCCTTGTTTTCATTAGAAAATCTGCAGAAGAAAAAAGAAAAGTGTGCTTTTGTCTACCTCTTAATTTGAGAGTGTCGTCTGTTTATCACTACAGACTGATTACAGGGAAGTATATCTTATTCTAGCCAGTGTTTACTAATGCACTGGTATTTAATGACCGGGATTTTGGGATTGGTTCCCTAAAAATGATCCTGCCCTGGTTGAGGAATGTATGAGTTCACATGTACAGTAAATATATCTTGCTGGCCGGTGCCTCAGCCGAGGTTGAACGTGGCTCGGGCAGGGCTGCCTCTGCTCACCACTGACTGTGTGCATTCACTAAACACCAGCCTGGGACTGATTACCTCGCCTCCCTCCTCTCTGGCTGTCTCTGTATATGTCTGCTGATGTTGTTTAGAGCAGTGCAGACCACTTCAAATTGTCCTCAGTGTGGAATGGAAACGCCGGCAGTCAGGGGTAGGTGGGGGTTTCGGCAGCGCCGCATACTTACATGTCACTTTTTTTTTTTTTTTTTTCGCGCAAAAACACACAAGCGGAGCTCTTATTCTCTGTCTCAGCATGGAGTTTGCAGTGTGGGCAGAGGGTGATGAATACAATGGAGAGAAAATAGAGGAGAGGAGCGAGGGGGAGTGGGGATGGAGGAGAGTGCGTGGGTGAGCAGATAGGACTGGAGATGAGGGGGAGGGGGGCAGGTTAAGTTGGTGCCTACACAGGGCTCTATCCCACAGGCTCTCTCCTGTCTCCCACGCCTGGCCCCTCTAACCTGGCCTAGCTTCTGTTTAATGTCTGGCTCTGTCACACCTCGGCCCACTCCCTGGAGATCTGCACGTCTGCGGAGTAAAAGTACATTTTCAAACTAGTTCTCTAAAGGAGAAAAACACACTGGAGGAGCCTTCGGTGTGGATGTTCCGGGCCTTTCATCTCTCGAGCAGCTTCTGCCGGGCTCCTTCTCCTGTTGCTCTCAAGCTCCTCTCTCGTTTTTTCAACCTCTGCTTTTATTTTGCTAATATCATTTTTCATCTCACACAATTATCCTTCAACCTCCAACATGTTCCGTCACAATATATTCACACGATGGTTCATGTAATTGGTTTGATCGTAGCTGAATGAAATGAATGTAGGGGTACATTTATGGGAAGGTTCATCTCGTTTCATTCCTGCGTGTCTATAAAAGTTACTGGATAATGAAAAGTAGCAGACTATGAGCCTTTTTCTCAACTTCATTCATGTCGTATTGACTTCCAGCGATCTCTTCTCTCTGAAAATGTTTTTGTGTTTTCTCCTCAGAAGGTCAGGGTCAGAGGAGCCGATACAAAAAGGAATTTATATCAGCGTATTTTTCTCAAATATGAGTAAAAATATAATAATGTAGTCGGAAACATTCGCGTCAGGGAATTAGACATTTGCGGAGCCTCTCTGTAGTTCAAGGCGGGCGCGGCAGTCGTTTCATCAAGTCCAAGATCTCCAATATAAGCATTTGGTGCTCATTCAAGGCTGCATTTGATTATAGCCGAGCTCCGTATCCTCGCACAAAATTAAATTAAGTTAAATTAATTTATCCCCATTCAGGTTAGCCAAGCGTTAAACCGGAAGTGCGCTTGACTGAACTAAGACCAGCTGTTTGCCTTGTTAAACACGCGTAATTCAAACTCCACGTAAAGGAGATAAAACTCACCAAAACAGTCTTTTTCTCTATATACTCTATCTTTCTCCCAGAAGTCATAGTCCTTGTTGGAGCCACAGTAAACCCGGTCCTAGTTGGGTGTCCAGCCGCATCCCCCTGGAAGCCGCTGAGACCACCATGATCTGAGGACGCGGTCCAGCCACACCCCTGTCAGCTAACAGGGCCACTAGCGCCATGGCAAAAACTCCATGACTATAGTGAGCGGCAGATGAGATGGCGCCTCCTAAGCTGATACGCTGCCCCTATATTTCTGTATATACCTCTGAATTCCGGCCTTATCCGGATCTAATATCTTCGAGGCCTGTACGACACTCAGCCTCGCTCGGTAACACTTCCTCGTGGCGAATCCCTGCCAACACAGGAGGCTGAGCGGGATTTTTCTTGCCTGAATGGCGGCTTCCCTCCTCGCCGCTCATCATTTTGCTCTGCGTTGGCCGGGAAACAGGTAATACTTTATCAACTGCTGGTCTACATAATCGCGGAGATTTTCGAATCCACATGAGGGCTGGATGAGCAGATTAATAGTATTGACAAATCCTAATTAGCGTCACGCTGAATCAAATGATTAATGTGAACAGTTGTTAAGGAGGCAGTGTGTGTCTAAATAGACCCAGAGGCTAGATAATACAGTAATAGCCTATGACTCATACTTGCACTGTTTTAATGAGAAATAGAAAAAGACTGAGAGGGAAAGAAAAATGGGGAAAAGAGGGAAAGTGAGAGAAATGACGGAGAGGTTTCGTATAGCTACTGTTGCCTGCCTCCTGCCTCCTGCCTCCTGCCTCCTGCCTGGCTCCCCCCAATGTTTTTACACCTCGAGTTTTAAGCAGCGATGGGATTAGTTTGTAGGATTGTTGGCGTGCATTGTGCGCTGAGAGGATAGGCAGCGAAATCCTTTTTTCAGCCACCACTACTTATCCTTGTCCCTGTGTTGTCTCTTTCAAACAGAAGCGCCTTGCTCTACATGCATGTAATCTAGGTGACAAGAAAGACTGAAAAGAGAATTGAATGCGTATGAAAGGAGCGAAAATGGGACGGCTGACAGGAGGAGAAATGCAGAGAGGTTAGAGGAATAGAGTCAGAGGGAGGGAAGAGGGTGGGAGTGTGGCCTAAATGTGAAATGACTTTGTGGAACCCAGGTACAGACCGGGTTTTTTTTTTTTTCTCTGCGCATTTATAGAAGTGGGGTTCGGGCCCATAACAGGAGAGCGCAGTGCATTTACGTCTGACATCAGCACGTGAATAATTCATCCTCAACTTCATGGCTGAATTATTGATGTCTCAAAGAATACAGAAGCAGGCAGCAGAAAAACAGCAGTCTGGAGGGAGAGGGCATGATGCAAGACGTAGAAAAGAATTACGATTTCGTCATTATTTACAGTTTTTCCGCTCCAAAATGAGTTATTCACCAAAATGAAAAATGTGACGTCTAATCAGATAAAAAAAAAAAAAAAAATGCATTACTGCCATGAAAATAAAGCTTGTGGTTTGTTGTATTTCAAGTTCGCTCTAATTTATGAAGCAATAACATTTTAGACAATAAAATATACTGATACTGTTGGAGGCCCAGCAACTATTTGATGCACTACCATGAAACTCTGCGCAGACATTCATGGTCCCCAGAGGATGAATCCTACAAAGACTTTGGTAACCCCCTGACTATTTTCTTTAGTTTCATCAGGAGGTTTGTAGCTCTGACTCAAATGTTTTGAAAGCTAGTGGATGGGTTGGTTATTTACCGCAGACATTCATGTTTCCCAGAGGATGAATTGTAGCAACATCGCTAACCCCCTAACTTTTCACCTGGCACCATCATCGACACCTGCAGAACGACTGATGCTGAACATGCTAGCCTGCAAACATGCTAAACTAAGCTGGTGAACATGGATAAGAACAGCAGCCCATGCCTGTTAAACATCAAATGACTGTAGCACTGTACGTTAGCATTTTATCTCAAAGTGCTACTGTGCATGGTTGTGTGCTCTTTTGCTGTGTTACAAATCATGTACTTTTCTTTTCACATTTAGTACTCTTTATGTTAGCAGTTAACACTTCTGCAAACCAAAGATACGTCCAGATTTGATGTGGCAAGGGTTACGTATGCACACCGTTTTGACATTTCTACAAAACGTGTCTATCACGCTCACATTACCCGTTTGTTGACAGACTCTCAGATCGGGAGATGGAGGGGACGTGGGTGGCGTTACAGACGACGAGGCTGCCAAACTGGCGGCCGCAGTTTGAGTCTGCGTTGCGGCGTTTGTAAGTGCCACACCGCTGACTATTTTTAAGGGAGAGCTGAAGTCCGTTCCAGCCGTGTGTGTGGCGACCAAAACCGGATATTTTTCTTGGGAAGTCGGGCCACTCGACAGTTCCACCCGTGTTCCAAGGTAGTTTTTCAGCCAAACTCTGATGCTTCCCTCACCCTAACCAAGTGGCTTTTGTGCCTTAACCTAACCAGAGCAAAAGCACAGCGTTGTGACTAAATAAAAAGGAAACAATGTTGCTACATAAAGGAACGTACAGCTTGAACTGGTTTTCAGAAACGTACCTAGCTCACATGTATTCTGGTGATTGGGTTGTATGTAGTGCAGCAGCCTATACATACAACTGCATCTACTTCCTCGTAACTTTGCGCGTTGACCTTTAATCCTCTTTGCTCGTGCATCCATTGCAGTCTGTAAAAAGTAAAAAGAAAAGCTCTCAGTCAATGTGATGCAGGTTACTGGAGGATTGAGGGTCAGAAAGCAAGGAGGACATCCTGGTACTTTTAGCATACTGCATTTGACATAACATGTCTTGGAACATACCAAATGTTTCACTAGCATACTAAACAGCGTGCTACTAGAGTCCAGCTTTGGTCTTGTTGCTGTAAGTACACGTATCTTTTTGACTCTTAATGTATTCTTGGTGTCACACCACCTTTTGCCAATGTATTATTCGATATTCCGCAGCTCCTCCACTTGTGAATTGCATTGTGGGATAACAGTGTACATCAATAGCGCGCTCGTAAATAAAATTGATTTAGTATGCATGTTCTCTCTTTTGAGTGGACCTAATTGTGCCACTCTTCAAAGGCACGAAACACATTTTATCCTCAAAACCACGCTCAGAACCAGAAGTGGGACACGGCGACGGGAAATACGGCATATCTGTGCTATTTGGACGGATGGTTAACAAGTGTATTGATAAAAATAAATGACTGGGATCCACTGGAGAAACTGCGATTCTTAATACAGACTGGAACAAAGAGACCTCCCATCTCTCTCTCTCTCTCTCTCTGTCTTTTGTTAACTTTGTTATCCCCTTTTCTGCAGCAGCCAGAATGATGCGTGTGTGTGCTTACGTACGTCTCTCTGTGGGTGTAACTGTGCGTACTAAGTGTGTGCGTGTGTGTGCGTGTGTGTGTGTATGTGGTGGCTGTGCTGCCTGCTCAGGGAGGCACGGGGCCCAGACACTTGGAATCATTTAGTGAGAATTTCGAGTGTGGGAGGAGAGGAATGTGCGCCCAGATAAAAGAAAAAGAAAAAGTGAAAGAAAAATATAGCAAAGAGAGGGGGTGGAGAGTGCGAGAGATAGACACAGATATAGACGGAGAGAGGCCGGGGAAAGGGAGAGTGTGGCAGGTGAGGAAGAGGTGGTGGGAAGACAGGGAGGGAGGAGGGGAGGGGGAGGGGGGGTGGTATGTGCCACCTGAGAGAGAAACATTTGGAGTGGAGGAAGACAGGACTCGAGTCGAAGACGGGGGTGAGAGCGAGGGCGCTGAGAGGGAAACAAAACAGAGAACAGGAGGCAGAGAGCAGGAGACAGAGATCTAGAGCAAATGACAGACAGTGGGAGCAGCAGCAGAAGAGAGAGAGAGAACAGAAGAAGAAGAAGAAGAAGGAAAAAAAAGTACAAGCTGCCCACTCCTTACCTACTGTTCTCCATTAAGCTGATTTTTTCAAATGGCTCTTGCAGGTCTCGCTTAGGGGGAACATCTATTCCTATCACAATGCTGCCTACACACACCGCACAGTGACAGGCAGAGCAGGAGAGGAAGAAAAGAGGGGGGCCACGAGTACAAATGAACGACGATTTATGAAGAAAAAAAGAGAGAGAGAAAGAAAGAACAGTGGGAAAGGGAAGGAGGGGGAATGTCCGCGGCGGTACGCGTGACTGAAAGCGCCAGCCAGAAGTACAACATGTTATATTGCTTTTTTTTATTATTAATATTAATATGGATGAAAATGTCGAAGCTTGTTTTCATGCTGCTGTTCCGTCTTCAGTGAAAAAAAAAACAACAAATAATTACCATGCACGCTTTCTATCTCCTCTCCGAACCACTTTTCTATCCAGCGTGTTCCTTTCTGAATTATTGTGTACACAAACTGTTTGTAACCTCTTTTTCTGTAGATCTGTCTTTATTTTTTTCCGCTGTTCACAAATATACCCTCCCACATTCTCCTCCTCGCGCTTCCGGCCTCTCTTCCCTTCCCTGCTCTGTGCCAAAGCTAACAAGCCTTGTGTGAGCATCCCTTACTGTGTGTGTGTGTGTGTGTGTGTGTGTGTGTGTGTGTGTGTGTGTGTGTGTGTGTGTGTGAGAGAGAGAGAGAGTCTTTGTGTATCTGTAGGTGTGTGTTTGGCTGCGCACATGTGTGTCTGCAGGACGGCCAGAGAATTCCCGGTAAATACAAATTACTTCCCAGTCTTTTTTCCGAGGGAGTTTGGACGGCTTCGCGACGGAGTCTGGAGAACGGATGCCAGTATTTTTGCTCCAAGTCGACAGCCAATCAGAGTTAAGTTGAAATTATAGAAACGTTAAAGGTGCAATATGTAGTTTTGAGGAAGAAATTCACTAAGAAGAGAAAGTTCTTCAACAAACTCTCTTTGTTTCCATCACTAAATAAACTGAATAAACAAACTGACCTCAAAGGACGACACAATTTCATACTGTTTTACTTAGTTTATATTTGGCGGACCCTGCCACCTGGGGACCTTATTTCTCTGAGAACAGGTCGTTTATTCAGTTAACATTAAATTAAATTACTACATTATTATTTTCAGAATTCTGAGTTTGAATTTCTTCTCCAAAACTACACAGTGACCCTTTAATTTTTGAAAGTTTTCAACTAAAATCTTACATACTGCACCTCTAAAACTAATAATGTAATATATAATTGACAACGGTGAGAGAAAACCCCGGATGTGAGAGCAGGGTTTCTTTGATGCAGGTTGAACTGGCGAAGGGGTTGATGAAAAATGTCTATCCATGCAAATCTGCAGTTGCCCCCCCGTGACCCGGCTGATGAGCTGCGTAGTTTAAACGGAAGGAGTACGCACCGAAAACAACAGCAAATCAGCGACCATTGTTCCCTATCGACAAGCACCGATCCCTTGCTAGCCCCCTGCCTGCAGGTCAAGATGATTGCCATCCAAAATCAATCCCGGGGAGTAACGCGTGCATCTGCATGGCCTTTCCTCTGTCTTCAAGGGAATAATATGTGCTGGCTGTGAATTAAAAAATTTAATGACGAATCAGACTTCTATAGATGTAGGTGAGGCACTATTGACCAGCCGGGGTCACGGAATGAACTGGGCCGCGCTGACCTTCATGGCTCCTGGCAACAAGGCGGGCACATTCAATCTCACTTGACCCACTCAGCTTTGACCTCCGACCCCTGGCAGCGCTGCCCTCGTGTGAACTGCCACCTCCAGGGATCAATAGCTCTTGACCGTCGCCTCGGGCCTCAGGCCAGAGCGCTTAGGACGATGGAGGGAATTCACAGGATGGCGGAAGCGGGGCGGGGGGAGGCGGGGGGGCAGCTGACCTCAAAAGGCAGGGCTGCTGACCGATGATGATGTGGGAGATTTGTTCTGAAATTGGATCTGATGAGGGCAGAGGGACATCGGCGCGTACACGGGTATGTAGATTTTGAGTACATCAAAGCGCAGCAATTTAAATCCCTTTCAAAAGAAAAACTGAGACGAACATCGAAGTTATGACTTCAAAGCCCCCCCTAAACTAAAAACTTCTTTTCAAGCTCCCCCAATCTATTCGTGTCATACATGGCTACCGCTCTCCACACTTCAAACTGGGTTTCCACATTTTTGATCCTCAGTTATTGTGGTTTTGTTGTGTAGTTTAACAAGTCAGATCACTAATCCTCTTATGCCGGAATGGTGCGGCAGCGCGGCATCTGAAAGTTGAGCTGCCCTGCATTCTAATCAGCAAGGTAGACTTCGTCTTTGATCTCCAGTTGGAAAAGCTTCCTCAGTTTCTACATTAGAGGGGATACTGCGCGTGGTGGCGGCTTTACGCTCTAAAACCCTTCCAGCGTTTATTTTGCTGTTGCCTCAGACTCTGATATTAGGCTACTTACAAAAAAAAAAGAAAAGAAAAAAAAAAACACAGCCACTTCCATCCGTATTCCCATGTGACGAGTTCCAGCCTCGTTCCGACGGCAGGCTTGAACCTCTCTGTTCCAGCACACATAGGATCACGCTGGCACACACTAGCAAATGCATAGTGGGTCTCAGAGGGTGGCGAAAAAAGATATGCTGAGGGTGTTATAACAGCAGTGACTCATAACACAACACAACAATGAATGCATTCTACTCTCTGAGGACATTGGGCCCATGTAAGTGTACTAGACAACATGAAAAAAAGACAGATGAATTCATCGAACGCTCTGCAGATAATGTGCTGTTCACTTAAAGTATGTACTATATGTACAGGTTCAGTGAATACAGGTTTGAATGCTAAAAGCCCAGCTCTGAGACGAGCCAGCAAAATACACACTTTCTTATGAGAAGTTGCTAATGACTAGTAGCTTACAATGGAGTGAATAATGGTTATTAATGGTCAG
Source organism: Lagodon rhomboides (assembly GCA_039737535.1). Taxonomy (NCBI): domain Eukaryota; kingdom Metazoa; phylum Chordata; class Actinopteri; order Spariformes; family Sparidae; genus Lagodon; species Lagodon rhomboides. The sequence continues at coordinate 10,639,135 of CM077789.1, read as the reverse complement.
TTCGTCAATTCTATGGTGGCTGAGGGAGCTCAGCGCACTGCTACTTTGTTTTAAGTAGCATCGTGCTGCACACAATCAAATAGACCGAACATATAAACATCTTCTACATAATTTTTTACAACTCATACGTTGCATTTAGAAAGAAAAAACTCTTGCAAATAAATACAAGACAGGAGACGTATAAGTACAATCACTGATTCGCCAACAGGCGAGGCATGAATCCACCACAGATAGAAAACACAAACCAGTACACGAGATATTCAGTTCAGCGGTCGCAGATGAGAAAACGATGTTTTCTTTTTTCTACTTTTTTCTTCTTCGAGTTCTGAGCTGTGATGGAAGCCGGTCTTATAGTTTACGTTTTCCAAACTGACGTCAGCTACTGTTGCTCTCCGTTGGCGTAGTGGAAAGAGGCACAAATAGAACGTGCATGAAGTCGCACCCTTTGGACTGTTGCTTAATCCACAAAGTCCTTCACAAAGAAATCCACAGTCCGGCGGCATTAAAACAGCTTAGACAGATCATCCACGGGCTTGTATAGACAACCGAGAGAGACGTTACAGTCTGCACTCATATGACCAGCAGAAAAAGTGATTAATACATGTCGATTGCTTCAAATTGCCACATACTGGACTTTTTTCCATTTCTGATAAACATGCTAGTAATTAGTAAAAGGCTACACGTAGCAACAAATGAATCACGCGGTCCAAACGTTTAAGCTGAAACTAACATTGTTAGCGTTCAGCATCTGAAGGGACGACGTATTCATCTGTTTCTCAAGTGTTTCCCAGAAATATATGTTTTAGTGCGCGAGGCCAACTGTTCGCTTTGTATTTGTTGTCAAACTGGAGAATGTGTTTCTTCACTCGCTTGCTTGTTTTCTTTTTATGCTCCTGCAGTGTTTTTGGTGTTTGTAATGTGTTGAGAAAATGGAAAGATGTTTCCTGTGTTTTTTTTTCTCGAGTTGCAGTGTGTTGAGCTCTCAGGGCCGCTGTATTCTTCTTCTCCTCCGGTGCCACAATTTCACTATTGTGTCGCATATCAATATCCCACAAGTGTTATTGTGCCGGCTCACTTTGTAACTTTGTGTAGGCTTTTCTTTAAGCCCCATTAATAGATAGACGATTCTATCTTTCTTAGGTCAAAGCATTTTATCAGAGTGACAGTTGTGCGGCCAGTAGTTGCGCAAAGTGAACTCATCAAACTCGTGTCACAAGGCCTCAGACACTTCACGGCGGCGGCTCGCGGTCGCAGCGAGAGGCAGGTGCTCCGGTCTGACTCCGAGTTTATTCATCCCAGAATGTTCCCGGGACGAGAATATAACCCTCTATTTGTGTGTTTGTGTGTGTGGGTGTGTGTACGCGAGTGTTTGTGCGAGCGAGCGAGTGTGTCTGTTTGTTCTCTCATTTCCCATTTCTCATATCTCATGTCTGTGGTTTTTCGCAGACAGCAGGGCCCATCTCACGAGAGCCGAGGCATGACTCAGACCTACGCAGACTTGTGGCTGGCGGCTGTGACTCAGAAAAAGGAAGGGGAGAAGGGAGGAGGAGAGGAGAGGAGAGGAGAGGAGAGGAGAGGAGAGGAGAGGAGAGGAGAGGAGAGGAGAGGAGAGGAGAGGAGAGGTGGTCAAGGGGGGGGGGAAGCGAGCAGGAACAGAGAGAAGCGGAGGGTGTCGTCCACGGGAGGCCGTCTCCCCACTCGCCCTGGGTTGCAGAGATGAGCAGCTGGCCATGAATACACGTGTGGCGGCGACGCGCTCAACACACACATGCAACGCACAGACGCGGATACACACTTGCGGACGCACAGGAGCAGCTGAAAATAGCAAAACAGAGGCCTTTCACAACATCTGCCAATTATCTGGCAGAAAGCAGGCCTGGGTCCAGGATCAGAGTAGTCCCAGCTGTGGGCCTGGACGGGAGGATGGCACTGATAGAAGTAGAGAGCGAGAGCAGAGAGAGAGAGAGAGAGAGAGAGAGCTCGGTGAGAAAAAATTGTCAATAACAGACAAAGGCTTTTTACAACAAGCAAACTGGCTCCCATTGCGACAGGCGCATAGATCAGTCTGTCATAAACACATAGATTTATTTTATCCATATGTGCCGCGGAGAAACAACCAGGGCCCCAGCCTTCCAACGGCATTGGCAGGAATCACAATATCCTTGACAGCCAGTCAGTTTGCCCACCTTCCCTCCCGTCTCCATCCCTCTCGCCCTCCCTTTGGTCTCCTCTGCGCTCAGAAAAAGAAAGACAAACTCATTTCCATACAAATGGAGTGAGAGCCTGCAGCCCAGGGACCCAGTGGAATTGCAAATATTTCATCTTTGCCTGGGAGCCTCGCGCTATTACTCCTTGGCCATTATCCCCTCTCTTTCATTCCGTCTCTTCTTTCTACTCTCTTTTCTCCTCTCTGCTCTCGTACCTACTCACCTCCGCTGCATTCGCCCGTGCTTATTCGCTGACCCTCCGCGCCTCCATCCATCATCCGCTCGTCCAAATCACCCATCTAACAGAAAAAACATCCTCCCACTATTTGTACAGCGTTATATCCATTCACTGCTCCCTCTGAGATAACTTTACTACAAAGCAACACTCAATTTAAGCCTCCGATCCGGCGTCTGCATTGAACTCGGTAGTTTTTTTTTTTGTGTGCAACTTTTTGGGGGCCGACGCTCACGTCTTTCAAGCTCGGCCAGAAAGCAACCGCTGCCCTTCTGTCTCGACTTCTACGTCTGTCTTTCTTCTCCTGCAACATCCCTCCGTCCTCGCCTCCTTCGTAGCATCTGCCCAGTGCCCACATTCTTGGGCACAAACGGTGTCCGGCAGCTGCCAGGTCAGCATAGGTGCCGGAGCCCAGATTGCCTGGTGCTGGCCTCCTACCCGGGCAAGCTGCCAGTTGTGGACACAGAGACAGCAGGGAGGACGCTGCAGAGGGTCGAGACACTTCGCAGACTCTGTGCTGGCTCCTTTTCGCGGAAAGCATGCGGGGCTGAAACCGCCGCGTATTAATCTATACGTGGATGGTAATTGCCAAAAATCGGATTGCCAGATTGGAATCATTCAATTAACATTAAAATTGACATTTTAGCCACCGTGGAGATATTGACGGGAGCAGCGGACCTGCAAATCGCAGACGCGCTTAGTATTCCTCACAAAACTCGCCCTCGCGCTCCAGTATTTTTCTGCTTGCTCCACATTTTATTCCCGAGAGAGAAGGCCCCGGCCAGGAGATAGGGAGTCCTTTACATGGCTGATTTTACTAGTATACAAAGAGGAGCAGAGGGAGGACAGGCTAGGCCCCAGATGGACAGTGTGTAATGTTGTTAGCTATAGTTAGCCAATTTAGTCACACTGCCAGCAGCTCTCATTACATGATCTAATTCTCCCTCTCTATCGCTCTTCCCCTCCTATTTCTCCAGCACACACACACACACACACAGACACACACACACACTCCCACACAAGCCAAAGAGGATGGAGGGAGTGCCAGGAGGTGAAAGACAGACAGACAGACAGACAGACAGACAGACGAGTGTGTGTGTGTTTAGTGTGTGTGTGTGTGGAGGTGGTGGAGCCACACACAGCACCAGTATGCGTTCAGGAGGTTATGCGGGGCCTCCTCACTCAGGAACTTCTCGTTTTTTTTTTTTTCCACCAAGAGAAAAGGCATCAAAATTGAATGAAGATATTAATAATTCAGCGTCAGATTTCTCCAAGAAAACAGGTTTTCTGAAACGATAAAGCAAAAATCAATGCTGCCTCTCCTCTCTCTCCGTCCCTCTCTCTCTCTCTCCCTCTCTCTCTCCTTTTTCGCCCCCCATCTCCTCATCTCCTCATGCATGCATGGAGGAGAAAAGGGAAGAGGGGGTGGAGAGGATCAGCGCATGTGGCTGTATGCCTCTTTGTTTGCGCCCCATGTGTGGGAAGCTTCTGTTGGCGTGCTTCTGTCTGCGTTCTAGCAGGGTGGACATCAGCTTCGTGCCCGGCAGCCTGTGCTGTTACTCAGTGAATCCCCCGGAGGCAGGAGCTCCGCTTTAGCCTCACCACCTCCAGACTGGGTCAGAGGAACGGAGACACCACGCGGAGGGAGGTGCAAACCTCAGTGGGGCTTCGGGGGGGGTGGGTTGGGGGGGAAACAGCGGTACACGTGCGCAAGCGCATGCACGCAGAAAAGCCCTCGCTGTGAGACAAACAGGCTGCTCATGCTTTTGAACACTGATGTGTCGGGTCAACCAGCGTACAGCATGAGCTAATTATCGCCTCTCTATGAAGCTGTCTGGAGAGGAGCAGGTACACACCCAGCGCATGCATGTGCGAGTGTGTGTGTGTGTGTGTGTGTCAGAATGTCAGACACGCCGCCGCGTCTCTGCTGGCTGTTGTCTCTTTTTATTACAGATATCTAGATATCTATCCTCTCTCGCTAACGCCGCCTCTCCCACTTAACCCGCAGAGACCCGAAATGTTAAAGAACGATGCTTAAAATCTGTCATCTCTCTCTCCATCTCTGCTCAGCGGTCGCATGGATGGCTTTTTCAGATTTTTTTTTTTTCTCCACAGTAATTTTAAGTTGGGGAGTTTGCAAGGCAAGGCTGTGTGGGCAGGGTAGTTTACTAATGTTTTTAGAAGCACTTGACTCGCAGGGTTAGTCGGTCGGGACATTTTTGGCTCTGACGCGACGAGCTGGAGGAGGAAATGTAAACCAGAGACACATACTGGAGGAGGATGGTTTGTTGAAGAGCTCCCTAAGATTTACTTTCTTACTTTTTTGAGAAATACTCGACGCGACCCCTGCATTAATCCATTTCAGCGGACATGCAATGAACAGCGTATTCGTAGTGAAGAATGTGATGTCACATTGGGCCACAGAGGTGTCGATTCAGTGGATTTACCAAAACTACAGTGCCTGGTTGGTGCCTGCAAGATTGATTGATTGATTGATTGATACATTTTTACTTTCCTGTCATGCACATAGAGTGCTCCACCCTTTATGTAAGTAGTAGTAGTGTCTTGAGCAGGATGTTAAACGAAGAAGGAAGGGGTTTCAGTGTTTTAAAAAACAGTATTATCGAGGCTCAGACATCGTCTTTTGTGTCTCTCCTCTGTAAAGTGCTGCGATTTGAAGCTGAATGTGGACATGGCATTGTTACGTGTTGTATTATATCATATTATTTGATATTATAAACTGCCTACACTGCTGCTCCCTACACTGTTTTTCTTGAGTTGGGAAGTGGGAGGAGCTATTTCGGGCATCCTCTTTTGCAACTCAAAGTCCCATTCATTTTTTTTTTTTCTACAGACAATGTTAGGTGAGTCACAGTTTGAGCACTTCTACAGCCCAGATGGACGTGAAACTCTCCTGGTTGAATCAGCACAGAAAAAAGAACAACTATGTTAGAAAATGTTAAAGTATCCATGAGATTTAAAACAACTAGTGCAGTCCTCGCTCACTGTGCTGTTCTGCAAAGTTTATCTGGCAACGTGAGGGGTTCAGAGATCCAGTCTTAAGCCTCCTGAACTGCTAACAGACTCGCTAACGGCCGCCCCGATAAAACCAAACATGTTTGAAATTTACCATTTAAATTCTGGATGATTGCATCGGTTCTGCGAGAGAGGCATCCTGGAGCAGCTGACGGTAAACGGTAAACATTCTACTCCATGAGGCTAACGTTAGCTAGCATACAACTGTTGACGGAAACTTAAAATCTCACTGAAGAATAGAAAACCAGTGTTGATGCGTCTCCCTGCTCATCCTCATCCTTTTGTTTTATTCTCATTGCAACACGTTACTACAGCAAATTGTTACCATGTTAATCCCCACTTCATTTACGTCTGCTTACCCATGAGATCACATGAGGGGGAATATGTGATGTGGTGCGATAACCTTATCTATATTGTATGATGTGCAAAGTGTGTGAAAAAAGTTTCTCTTTATGTGTGTGACACAACCTGATTTTAAAATTGGTAAGCTGTTTATTCAAAATCTGTTGATATCGAGTCCATATTGCACCAGATTCAACGTACCTGCTCAGTGTGAAGTAGGTCGGATGAATGGTTCAGACATATATTTCTTGCTATATAGTTAGATTTGTAATACGCCGGCTCAATTTTGGATGCATTTTAGCTACTCTGTGTACTGTCTACTATGGAGCCGAGCTGACGGACAAAACATCTCGGAAATAGAGCAGAAATAATTCAAACTAATGCTCCTGACATCAAATCTTTATGATTGTGAAACAGGAATGCGGAGTGAAGAAAAACACTTCTGGGTGCCATCGGCTCCTCCAGCTCTGCGTCGCCGCTGTTCTTCAGATGAAAAAACAAAAACAAACGTGTCTTTAAACGAAGAGCGGTGAAGCAGAAAGTGTGTGATGCTACAAACTAGTGACAGATGAAGCTTGTTTTTTCATTCATATGCCCAATATGTCCCTGTTTGGTGGTACACATCCTCCATGGGGAGATTAGAAGCAACGCAGACCAACTTCCTGTGATTGTTGAGGACAAACGATGAGGCCCTGTGTCTTTATGTGTGGGTGGCACATCTGGCACTGGGAGCTAATATTCTGTGTGTGTGTGTGTGTGTGTGTGTGTGTGTGTGTGTGTGTGTGTGTGTGTGTGTGTGTGTGTGTGTGTGTTGCCATCTCCTGAGTGCCGTGGGGACATGTATCTGTGCATCTCAGCGTGTGTGTGTTTGCACGATATGCATTCCTGCCTGTGTGTATTAGTCCTCTCTGATGTATGTGTGACTGCTCCCCGGCGTGCACCGCCCCTGAAACTTTGTGCACGCGGTACGTGTGTGCACATTCGTTCCAAGTGTGCGTTTGGCGTTTTGTGAGAGACGGAGGAGGTTCTGCTCCTCTGACACAGCCACTGTGTCATGCAAGACATATCCAGAGTAGAAGAAATCATTACACTATGTTCTCCGTAATAAATTAGTGGGTTGAGGTAACCCAAGGCAAGGTAATACAAGGTTAATAATGCGCTGTTATTCCCCACTGGCAGAAATAAACAATCTCCTCTGTTTATTTGCCTTCGCTACACTCCCACGAGAAGCTAGAAACAGCAGGACAGAGGCGTGGAAAGAGGGAAATGGAGGGAAAAAAAGATAGCGGGATGAGAGCGAGAAAGATAGATGACAAATAGATGATGCTCCAGTCCCACTCTGACACCCACCTACCCCTCCTGCCGTGTCCTTCGTCTCGCTGCCGAGAAACATTAAAACAGGTCGACCCACGTTTTTTTTTTTTCTCGTTTCGTTTCTCTCTCGTCCCTTTTTTCCTTCCTCCACATCGGGCCATCGCTCTCTGTTTATCTGTCTTCCTTTCTCTCTCTCCCACCCACTCGCCTGGTCATTGCACTGGGTCAGGATGGGAGTCACGACAGGCTCCGGGATGAGCCCCCCCACCATCCGTCATTCATCACATCCCACAAATGACAGCTGCCTCTGCCCACTCACACTTTTCACCTCTGCATTTCTCACGAAAGACAATGTGTTGCACGTAGCGCTGATACATCAAGCACGCCTATTCGTTAAAGTGCATTTAAATAACTCCTCGCTATATTAACCATTGTGTTTGTGCATGAATGTTGTTCCACCCAGGTGGTAGCCATGGCCGATTTATCAGTGATACTACGCGGCTAATGATTCAGCGTCGAGGCAGCATGTAAAAAAAAAAAAAACAATGCGTTTGAAATATTAGGTGTTTAAAATGTGTTTATGTTAGCTCATTTATCTTATGTGTGTTTAAGTACATGTAAGAACAGGTAATTAAGTCTGTCAGCTGATCTCCTTGGCAACCATGTAGAGCCGAGAGCCACCTGTGCATTTGGGTCAGTGTGTGTAAGTGGGTGTCACCTTCACCATTATTCAAGATATCGTTCTTAAAGGGGAAAAAGTCGAGGTTAAAATTAAGTAAAATTGCTCCAACCGCTAGCTGCATGGCTAATTGAGCTAATTAGCTAAGGCAGCTATTGTTAGCAGCAGATAGCAGTTACTCCTGGTGATATGCTGCCCCCTGTTTGTTTTGAGTATGAACTTGACAGGTGGTCAATTCTTACATATTGCTTATTTAATTAGCAGTCTGCACAGGAGAGCAAGGAGGGTCTGCTGGGATAGCATGTTTCCTACCTTCTTTAAGAAAGAAAGAAAGAAAGAAAGAAAGAAAGAAAGAAAGAAAGAAAGAAAGAAAGAAAGACTCTTCGTCCTTTTCCTTGCTGTGAAGATGTACAGTGTTTTGTGACTTCAGTCCTGCAGCGAGAGCCAGAGCCGAGAGAAGAGATGGAGAACAAACTTGTCATGTTTTAGTGCGAGCGCTGGTGTGCCTCCTTCGTGACAGTTCTCCCCTCGGTGACATTCAAGCCCCCACAGCTGTCATCCGATGATCTCATTGATGACACACACACAGATACAAAGACACACACACACACACACTCACCTGCCCAGTCATGACCTCAATGCTCTTCCTGAACAGACAGTTCTTAGAATCACTCTCACCTTAAGCAGAAAACCGTGCATGCATGAGGAGCCCACGCATAAATGCATACACACACACACATGTGCCTACATACATGTAGCTGAAAGGTGAACCACACTGATCATTGCTTATGCAGCTCCTGGTGTCACCTGCACGGTGGAACACCAGATAGCGCAGGAGTGGGAGGTGAAGGCCAGAGAGGCAGAGCGCAGTGAGCAGCAGTGCAAGAGTCAGATAGGAAGTGAAGTAGCTAAAAACAGAACGCACATACGAGGCGAGGCTGTCAGAAAAAACTACTAAAAACCCACCACAGGGACTTACTAACTAGGTCACCCAGGACCTTTGGGTGTCTGGGTGAGCACTGCACTTTTCGAACTTCTCTCCATTAAGGTGGAACAGAGGAGTGTGGGATCTATCATGTCCACCTTAATCTCCACCAGGGGAATGCTCATTATGCCCCATCCTAACACCGTGATCATTTTTTTTAGCATTTCTATTTCCCTAGGCAAACACTTATTTTCACCTCCGGTCAGTCTTTTGTGCTGCGTGTGCATCACTAAAATGAGGTCGACGGATCCCTATTGATTCCTTTTCAAAGGAGTACTCCTCTGTAAAATTCATTAGATCGCTTCTCTGAAGGTGTGTTTAAGCTGAAGTAACCTGTATCAGTCAAAATGTTCTTATGTGCATTCATTTAAAAGGATAACTTCACAAATTTTTACACATTAAAGTATGTTTACATGTCTTGGGTAGTACAACTGCTTATGCAGCTGCTTACAAAAGTAGGAGTGTGGCTCCAGAGGAAGCTGCATGTAATCTGATAAATTTACTCCACTGATGTCACTGAATGGTTAAATTGCATTGTGGGTAATGCAAGAGCCAGTGGAATAGAAAAATATGGTATCTGTGGTTCTGATGTGTCGATTTTGAATATGTGTTTTTAAACTGTCCATAATGAGTCCAATCAGTGGACTCTACCATTCCCCACAATGCATCATACTACTTCTTTCACATATCCAGTAGTACTCTCCGAGACTTGTAAATTCACTTTAATGTGTAAAATTAGGTTTTTGTGCTCTACTCTAGAAAATATTCTACTCTCAATCATATCATTCAAACAAACTGGTGATGTTGAGAGACTATCTTTTAAAGGGTTTTTGATTTAATATGTTTTTATTCATCCTCAATCTCCTGTTATTAAGTGTTTAAGATGTTGAAGAAAGAAGTGTAGAAAGAAAGGGAGGTGGAAGGTCGAAGTATCTTTTTGGTTGTTTTGAAAAATGTGTCATTATATGCAGACGACTTACTTTCATATACACTAATCCAAATCAAACATATATTTAGTTTGAATTTTTCTGTTTTTATCAAAGGGGAACCCAGGACAAGTGGTCTACAGAGCAGACATGTTTGCTCTAGTAAACAAAACAAAAATGAAATTTAACTTGAGTTGGACTTTCTTTTCACATGCACAGTGTGTGTGTATGTTTTTTTCCAGGTATTTGATGAAATGTAACTAAGTACATTTACTCAAGTACTGTACTTAGGTACAATTTGAGGTCCTTTTTTTGTGCTACTTTGTGCTTCCACTCCACTACATTTTGGGGGTAAGTACTAAATACTGAATACTATTTACTACACACTGTTTATTTGATACATTTAAGTAACTAGTTACTTTGCAGGTTGCATGCTACATCAGAGCTGAAGTGTCACATTTTCAAATGTAATTATTCTCATACTTTTGATACTTTAGTAAATTTAATATCAATGCAAGTCGGTGCTTTTTATTGTTTTTTAACGAGAGCACTGACATTTCTGACGCACTTCTCAACCATGATCCAACCTCTCAACGACTCTTCAAACTTTTTTTTCATTATGTCTAGGTTCTATAGGGACAGGCTGCATTCACACTGACACTGTGGCAGCCTGAGTGTATTGGTGTTGTTAATTGAACATGTCTTAACATGTTTGTAGTTAGTTGCTGTACCTGTGAGAATTCAATCACCGCCACAGCTGGGGAGGACGAGACTGCGTTCGTGCGCACATACGTGTGTGATCACAACAGTTCGACTTCTTCTGCAGACATCTGCTGTGCTTTCTGCTCATGGCTGTGACAGACAGAAGTGCTTAAAGTTCCTGGCTCAAAGACACTATAATCAAACCAACACCCAAAGCCCACACAGAGCAGAGGGGCCAGCAGCCCACGCTCGCACACTCACGCATACATGACTGCACACATCCTCACTCAGAAACTCACATCGACACTCTCACTTGCTCGCACAGGCGCACCCAGAGTCTCACACAGCTCTGAGCACTTACCTGCAGCTCTTTAATTGTACTTTCTGTGTTCTTATTCCACAAAACTCCAGACACCCACAGCCTCTTTGCTGCCTACCTTGTTGATAATCCCTTTTTTTTTCCCTTTTAAGAACAGCATGCGAGCCGCCATTCGTATGACTACGCCTGTGAGTCAACTCATTACATCCCCTTTTGTCTTGGTTTTATTATCCCGGCGTGTCCAATCTCCGGCCTGTTTACACACACACAGTATACGGTCAGTTTCATATGGGCGGTCAGGAAATGATGTGAATGAGATCCAAGGATTTCTGTAAGATAAATACGTAGTGAGTCACTCCTTCCCGTCATGGACACACACACACACACACACACATAGGTGTACACGCACAGAACACGCACATCATTAAACACATAAAAGGAATATATGTATGTATTCACTCCATACGCCCACGCGCGTTTCAGCGCTCATAGAGTTCTTGCCAGATGTCAAATGCTTTTTGTGCGTTTAATATGTAGGCTGTGGCTGTTGATGTTCTTATTCAATGTGACTACACTTGGACTCCGCAGTTGACATTCAGTCCATTCAAAGGCTAGCGCCGAGCGCCGAAGCCTCGTCACTAGAGTGTCTCCTTTCACACACAGCCGACTCCTATTTTACGGTTTTCTGTCATTTTGGGTGGTTGGGAGCCAGTACAGTAATTCCATGTGTGTCAGCAAAGACGGAATTCATTGTGGGTGATTGTAAAACGTAATTGCTTGAGCATAAAAATACCTCAACTTCTCCTGAATGTGAGTAGTGTGTCGCTGGATGATATGAGACGTGACGCCCCCATGCCAATTACACTTAGTTAGGCTCAGCGATGGAATGTAACTGAGTGCATTTACTCAAGTACTGTACATAAGCAAAGTGTTAAGGTACTTGTACTTTACTTGAGCAGTTCCATTTTCTGCTACTTTATATTTCCACTCCACTACATTTAGGAGGCAAATGTTTTACTTCTAGAGAGACTACTCTCATGTACATTGTATTTACAATGGATCTAACATCAGCCGGGATGATTCTTAATACTTCTTAGGCACATTTAGCACAATTGAAATGGGTGACTTTCACTTTTCCCAAAGTAGTGTTAACATGCAATCTTCACTTTTACACAAGAAGACGTTTGGTTACTCTTTACAACACCGGTTAGGATGGAGAGGCGTCTGTTTTGATCATTTCGATCTCCGTGTGGAAGCCCAGCTACGGTGCGAGGCGCGCCCAGACACTTCTTTTCACGGAGGCACGAATGTAATACTTCAAGAGAGCCCCGATATCACACACATTACATTATTAACGACATCTCCCCTGTGAGGGAGAACATCTGCTTATATCAATATGTATGATCTCGCACCTTTTCAACTGTTAATGAAAGTATGCGTGTGTTTGTACATGACAAACCTGTGTGTGTGTGTGTGTACTTAAGTGAGGGCCACTTAAAGTCTTCTCTCCTGTCATGTGTATAGTGTTCGAGCCTTTCTCTGCCTCCAGTCCCCTGCACTTTGTCACTCACAGCTCCTCCGGTTACGACCTGGCCCCCCCTCTCTCGGGGGCCTCTGGGGCCCTGCAGGCTAAATGAGTTTCAGCAGCACCGGGATCTGGACTTGCAGGCCTCTAACCTCTCTTTGGATTACAGCACTCTAACCCCTCTCTCTGTGTCAAGGCCTCCCAAGGCCTTTGAAGTTGCTCATGGCTTTTCCTTCCTCACGCCACCCGACTGGGAGTGAATGATCTGCGCCCACCTCTGCCCCCCACCGACCCTCCCTCATAGTCTCACCCTCTTCTTCTTCCATCTGCCCCTCCTCTCTCTTTCCATCTATCTGCCTGCAGCGTGATTTTGCTCCCTCCCTCCCTCTCTCTGGCCTCTCACTTTGGTCCTCATCCCTCGTTTCTTTGTCTCCATCTTTTCGTTCCCCGGCTCCTTCTTCTTCTTCTTCTCCTTTAGCGTTTTCACATCCACCTCTTTTGTCTGTTTCCACTCTCATTCTCCACTTCTCACGTCGTCTTCATGGACAGGGGAAGTAGGGGTGCTGAAGGGGCTGCAGCACGCTCTACAACAAGTCTTTCCTAACTCATCAACTGAGTGATTTTTATAAGGGAGTCTGGAAAATTCCTCTCCCTCCTCATCGCCTTGCTTTTGCTGCCTGCAGTTGGCTGCTCTGACCTATTGTGTGTTGATGTCTGCCGTCATGCGAAACATTTCAAATTGTTTGCCGTTTTTGTTAAAAACTATTCAGATTGATGCAGAAAAAAAACATGAACGTAGCACACCATTCATCACAACGTCATTGGTAGGCCGCGACTGACTTCCAACGTCCCTGATCATCTTGTATCTCCTTCTTCTTCTCCTCTTCTTCACCTAGTTTTCTCCCCACCCGCTCCCCCTGCTCTCTGTTCCATTTTCCTCCCCCTTCCTTCCTTTTCTTCACCCCTCCCTTCCTCCTTTGGAGTTTGTCCCCAGGGGTTTTTTTGCATGCCTGACGCATTCCTTTGCGCTGACTGACTGTGTTTACATTGACATCCTCTCTTCTGTGCGTGGACCACCGCACGCACAGATGCACCCGAACCAAGTTCATCAGCCGACGGAAAACAAATGAAAGCAAGAGTCAATAATGCCGTGAAATAAATAGGGCGCAATGCATCACTGCAGCGGCGCCGTGGTTTATGTCTTTACATTCTGGGACCCCTTTGACTTTGTCTCCGCTAATTACACTCGCACATGGCGGCGCGCTCTCTAAAGGTGGACATTTTTCATTGGCATGCTCGGGATGGCAGCGGAGTTGGGAGTTCAAATGGAACTCAAACACATTAGAGTACATTATGCCAGCAGAGGTTACGGAGTAAAGTCAAGAGCTGCCTAACTGTAATAGCGCCCTTAATCATATACCACCTGATCCTGCAGAGTGAAGCGGGGGGGAGGGGGGGGCGGCCCAGATTCATTGAAAAATAAATGCAGCCAAGTGGGATCTTTTTATAGCTGCGGCGAGCCAGAGGACAATATGTAGCCATGTGAGCTATGTTTATTTTATTAAACGGGGAGCAAGACAGAGAACATGGCACTGTGGCGTGGGTGGGGGTGGGGTGGGGTAGGACAAGACAAAAGGACAGCGACGAAGTAAAAGAGGGCGCGCGTTAACAGTTGATCTATCATAAGGTCATCTTTTTCCGCCCGCCGCACACGTCACATGAGCGCCCGTCTACCAGAGGACAGTCAGCACATTCAAATGTCACCGTCGACGGCGTGGTGTTGTGCAACGCCGCGCTCGCACGACGACGCTTGTGTGTGTGTGTGTGTTGTGTAAAAACAGAAGCGAAGAATGAGCGCACGTACCTTCCGAGCCCTGCCCAGGACGCTACAGGTGCTGTGTTGTGCAAGACGCCCTCACCCCGTCCCCCTTCCTCCTCCTCCTCCTCCTCCTCCACCTCCACCTCCTCGTCTCCATCCATATTAGGATGTTATTCCTCCCGTGTGTGTGTCACCGTCTCCTGTCCTGCGTTATTCTCGCATTCACCTGTCAGTCTGGCTTAATGGGTCTTATTATTTCGCCGAAATAATGCTCTATTGTGGACGAGCCTTTGAATATTGAATGGGATGACACAGTAACAGCTGGCTTTATCTCTAATCTGCTATTGTTTTTTTTTAATGCTCATATAGCCAACATTCGTGATTTAGCGTAGCTTGACTAAACCCAGTGTTAATGGGTGAAACACAGGCGTGACCAATCCAGGGCTCCTCCTCAGTCTACCCTCTTTCATCTCTCCTTCCTTCACTCACTGACAGATCCTCTGCTGTATCTGTGTGTGTGTGTTTGTGTGTGTGCTGACACGTCCGTCCTGCCCGGTCACAGTTAATTGCCAGGCGGATTATGCGCCGTTGCGAGTGGATAAAAACATTTGTGCGGTGAATCATTTTGACTTTACCGGCACACACGCCTTCACTCACAGCACCCGCCTCTTCCCCGAGCCTTCCATGAAAAAAGCGTCGTCCATGCCAGTGCCTCCGGAGCTTCCCAACAAGGAGTTAACACCTCAGATGGAGAGACATGGTAGAGGGGGGAGGAGGATGGTGTGAAGGAGAAAAAAAAGGAGTGGCGTGGCGGCAGGCGCAAAGGTGGTGAGCTCAGGGCTGTGGAATCAGGAACTTTTTGCTCTTTACTCTACTACGCCCCTGCACTACCGCCACCGCAACACCCACACCTCCACCCATGCTCTCTAACCGGACGACCTCTGCTCCGTTCTGGTCTAGCTGGAATGCTGACTTTCACCCTCACCCACCCCCCTCTTGCACATTTCTCACCCCTCCTTCTCTTGCAAAACAGGGAGAAAATAAAGGGGAAGCTGCATCCACTGTTTCAAGCCGCGGCTTTGTGCGATCAGCAGTCCGTCTGTGACTGTGAATCGTTCTCGTGTTAAAAACTTCTGAATCGGAGGAATATGTCTGATGCAATGTCTTGGTAAACTTAAGCAGAAGTGCCACTGTCTGACTAAAAATATCTCTCCGAGCAGCAGCAGCAGCAGCAGCAGAAGGAAAGTCTGATTCCACACGAGGCTCTATTAAAACCCACAGATTCAGCAGCGCAGACCTCAGGCTGATTCCAGCGAGGATCATTCCTGCCTCTAGAGCTGGAGTTTGTACTGAGCGAGAGCGGGAAGAATATTCACACACTGTCCCAGTTGAAAACAGATTCCAGTAAAAGCAATTTGTGCAAATCTGTGTCTGGGGAAAAAGACTTCAGAGTGGGCGTGCCTCAAATCAACAGGCGATGTCTATTTGTTCTGATATCTCTGAGTCATACAGGAGCTTTCCTCTATATGAGGGCTGCCCAAAGTGGGGCCCGTGGGCCAAACTCGGCCCACCATAAGGTTCAAATCTGCCCACCAGATGTTTCTAGAGAAAATGATATATATTCAAAGGTGCAACGTGTTAAAACTTTACTTGGAAACATTAGAAACTTAGTGTGAAGCACCGTGATGAAGATATATCTACTGAAGTTAGCATGCTAGGCTACCCAGCTAGCCCAAAGCTCATGCGCTAGTGGAAGAACCTACACTTCCCTGGTGTACCATGTTCCCAATCCGGACCATTAGCTCCATTGCTACCTTGAGCTTACAAGCTAATGGTTAGCAGCATTTAGCACGACCTCTGGTGAAATGCTGCCTCCTATTTGTTGTAATTATGAATTCGACAGGTGGCAAATTCTAACATGTTGCACCTTTAAATAATTCCGATATAAATCTTAAGAAAAAAAAAAGAAGCTCTTTGAATATGAAAGATCCGAAATGAATTCTTCATTGTCCCAATCTGAGAATGGAGGGCAGAGTGACACTTTGAAGTCAGTGGGGATTTTGCATCTTATAAATGCTTTACAAAAGGTGTGGATCCTGCATACGTTTCCGAAAAAGAGACTTTTGTGCACCGCTGCTCTGTACGGTTCAGGAAAGAAGGAGCAGGTTTGCAAAAACTGATACAAGCCATTTTTAGAATTAGCAAACCAACAGCAATGTGACTGATACTGACACACACACATTTAGGATAATACATTAAAAAAAGAGTCTGTTTTTGCTACTAAACCCCTCGAACGGTAATGCACCCCTCGTCTGTCTGCCGCTTTTAGCACCTCGACCTCTTCAGGGTCAGGTCGAGTTCCTCTGAGTTCAGACACTCCAGGCATGGCTGGCATGAAGTATTCATCAACATATTTGTCACTATCTATCTTTGGTGGTAATGGACCATAGACACTGTCTGTCTCCTGTTCCACGATATGACTCATCGACCATACTGCATGAATAAAAGCCTTGTGTTTCCTGATAGCAGAACAATTCCAGTTGGCTTTGTAACGTGTGAGGTGGCCAATGTTTCTGATAAAGAAATGAAAGATAAAGATGTTTATCTGATAGAGTAGCTTATCAAACAAAATAAACCTTTTCCTTTTGAAGCGGGTTCAAGGCTGTTTGCCGCAGCTAGGTCAACAGCGAGGGAATG
Organism: Lagodon rhomboides; assembly: GCA_039737535.1. Lineage (NCBI taxonomy): Eukaryota > Metazoa > Chordata > Actinopteri > Spariformes > Sparidae > Lagodon > Lagodon rhomboides. The sequence continues at coordinate 10,622,349 of CM077789.1, read as the reverse complement.
GATTGGGGGAGAGGAACGGGGCGGTAGCCGGCGCATCTGTCATCCATTTGGGGTGGGAAAAGGAAGGGATGGCTTTCCGCTTACCTGTGCACCGTCAGCCCAGGAGGGGCGGCGAGGACATTTGTCAAGGAGCCGGGGAGTAAATAGTGAGGAAACAAACCGCCATCTGTCTGGGCCCATTGATTTTCACATGAAAAGCAAATACATCCATTCTGTTTGCGCTGCCTCCCAGCCCTGTCTGCCTGTTGGGCGGGCGCAGAGTTGAAGTTTACCTTGCGACATCATGTTCCTTTGATAATCCGTATATACGACTGAACCTGGAGCCTGACGACTCCCTTTTTTTATCGGGGTGCCACTGGCTGGATACGAGGAGCAAACATGAAGTGCTTGAGCCCTAGCGCGAGTCACTTTTGGATACGTAGAGTCCTTGTTTGGAATGGTCGGCGGGTCGGTGATGGCATGTCTGAAGAGAGCGTGTCTGTTCTCCGTAACGGTAGTGTGACGTGTCCACGGCTGACCTTATCACGGGGCAATGGCAATTGATCCAGCCTCTCTCTCTCACATCCTCCGCTTTTAAAAAAAAAAAAATGCAACATTTTACCTCTATCTCCTCCGGCCTACACTTCAAAGCAATGAGTTCATTCACAACTGCGATATGTCACCAAGGTGTGTGTGTGTATGTGTGTGTGTGGAGGAGGGCCCGAGGAGAGAAAAAGACAGAAAGAGCAAGATGCGGGGACTGATCTCGAGAAAGAGCGAGCGCGCTTTAATGTCTTGTGTCACCACCACCTGCCTCCTCTTATGAAATCTCTTCATGTTCCACCCACCGAGTTTCCAATCCTCCATTCTGCCCTTGAACAGACACTAATTCAGCCAGCGCGTCTAATCCCTAATGTAAAGACCTGATAAATTCCTTTCACCGCCACCATGTAAATGTTTATCGTTAAACGGGGGGCATTCACAGAATTATCACTGAGGGGCGTAATGACTTTTTATGAGGCCTGACTAAGGTTTGTGGGAAGATAGCCTAACAAAGAGCGCCTAGGTGCTCTCCCTGTGTATTATCCGCCCTGTTTTGGCTTTGATCGTTTTGGCATTTTCCTGCCGACACTTTAGATATACAGCTGATGCAACCAAAATGTCATCCCTCTTTTTGTACAACCGCTGGAGAGAGGGCCTTTTCATTTAGGGAGGGGAATTTGAAACAGCTCTAACCTTTCATCCACAATGCCGCCACTTTACGCTGCGGAATTCTTAATTCAATGAGAGGCGTACCGAGGCACCTGCTTTCATCGGCGCCGAGGTCCTCTGAGGAGGTGCACGGAAAAAAAAGAGAGAGAAAAAGGGGGACGGAGGGCGGCATCGGCAACTTGTTGACAAGACTCCGGTGGCAAAAACAAAATGAAACAAGCACCTAAGGGCTCGTGACATCATGTGGCACGAACAGGTTTTTACAGTTGGGACAATAACAAAACACAACATAACACACACATGACATGTTATCCGGAACGAGTGGTAGTAATGACAAATCACACCACGTCATTGGATGACTGTGTCATTTGTGTTTTCACGTGTACGTCCATGTGTACGTGTCACCGTCGCTGTCACCGTTTTGCTCTCATGTCCTTTCCTGTCGACCCTCCAACGGCCTCCTCTGCATCGTGGACCCGCACGCGGTGTGTCATCGCTGGCTTTGCCGTTCCCGTCCCCGCTCTCACGTTATCTAATTGCCATACGAACAGTCAGATGAGAAGGGTATTGTCACGAGGGCAATTTGTTATCACCGCATTTCAAAATGTGTTGTGCTCAGTCTTTCCTCCTCTTTTTGACTTATTTCTTCATTCCCCTCCCCTCGTTTTAAGCCCCCTCTTCCCCTCCCTCTCTCTGCATTCCTTGGTGAGTGGGTGGAAAGTTCAATGGGGATGTGGGATCCCAGAAGGGCAAGGGGAGGGGGGGGGTTGCCTCTTACCAGAGCGGGTGTGTGTGTGTGTCTGTGTGTGTGTGTGTGTGTGTGTGTGTGTGTGCATGTGTGTGTGTGTGTGTGTGTGTGCAAAGCAGGGGCTTCTTATCAGCCACTCTGATCTGTCAGCAGTGGCGGGTGGCTGCTCGGTGAAGCGGAGTCCCTTGAGAGTGGGTGAAATGTCCAAAATGTGTCCTGAATGGTCATATTCAAAAGATTCTCAACATTAAAGGGGCACTATGTAGTTTTTGGAGAGGAGATTCAAACTCAGAATTTTCATATTCACAATATTAATGAGGTAGTAATGCAAACTCAGATAGAGTATTATTTGTTTTCCATAACTGAATAAACAAGCTGCTCTCTTCTTTCAAAATGACGTGTGAAGCTAGAAAGGTGGCGGGGTCCGCCAGATGCTAACAAAAACTGGGTTGTCCTTTAAGGTCAGTTTTTGAATTCAGTCACAAAAGCGAAGACAGTTTTATTTGGGCATTAAAAAATGAAGATCTTCTTTCGCCTGATTAAAAAGTCTCCCCCCCTTAAAACTACGTAGCGCGCCTTTAAGGCTGAAAATTTGCATACTGTTATCACGTAAGCATCTGTTCTTTGTTACATTGTTAGAGCTGAAAACACTCCTTGAATTGTTGTGGTTCACCTTCATCACCCAGTCACTGCTGCTCTCCACTTCACGATTGAGACAGACGCTGACAACACTTAATGACGGAAGGACCTCTGCTGGACACGTCTCGACACTGCGCCTCCCTGTTATCTCTGGAGGAGGAATGCAGCGGGTCTGTGCTCTCCGTTTCACAGACGGTCCGTATATTTTTCTAAATGTTGATATTATTCTTTGTTCCTGCGGCGATAGCATCCGACACCCAGTACAGCTCATCACTTTAAGAGGCAGATCTGTTATCTGCTGCTGCTCTTGTCATGTAACACTTGATTGCCTCACTTGCTTCACACATGACAAGCCAAGAGCTGAGAGGGCAGGGCCGTGTGGGCAAGTCGTTTCCAGCAACTTGCATAACCTTGCTGTGGTGACAAACCCATCGCCGGTGCCATTCCTCACCCCTTTGTCAGCGTGTTTACCTTTGCTTGTGTCTTATCTCTGTCGCACACTGCGAGGCAAACAAACTGGTTTTAGAAGCAGCTCTGGTCCGTGGGCTGCGAGTGTAGGAGACACACAGGAAGCGGTGGGCGACCAGCAAACTGTATTTCCCCTTCCTGTCTATCCAGCCTGCCCTTTGGCTATTAATGTAACTCTGAGCTACCCACCATACACCCACATGGCCACTGGGAGCTGGTGTGCACTAGAAATCACGGACACACACTTACATGCACAAAAGTGATCTCAGCGTAAATAATTAGTGGCTGAACAAGCCGGCGGTTGCACAAAGAGCCGCGCGAAGTGTTCGGTACAGTATGTGTCCTCATGGCTTGGCTTTCATATCAGTCCATTAGCTCCTGCTTCTCCCTCCTACCTTTGCCGGTACACAGACAAACAGACAGCGGGGTGCAATTAAATAGGTGTCCATCACTCTATCACGACGTCTATCAGAGCCGATGAGGAGGTGATGTACCAGCGTGCACGCACAGCGGGAAAATACCAGCGGCGTGATAACAAGGTTTCCACTTTCTTTACGTAGCCGCACCTGCACGTGAACGCCGCGCACTGACACGCACTCACGCGGCTCGCTGTGAAGGAAAATTAACGTTCGTTTCCATTCACTATTTTTTCCCCTCCCTCCTTCAAGTAGGCCTGATTTTTTTTTTTTCTTTCTGAGAGTGGGCTGACAAATTTAGCACTTCAGCTGGGCACTCTCAATCCCTCCATCTCTTTCTCTCTATGTTCAGCGTACCACTCACACACATGGCACAGCCTACACACACACATGCACACACACGCACACACACATGATCCATGTTCCCATTGCAGTCCTTATCTCCTGCCCCCGGTCATCCAGCTCATCTGTGAGAACAGAGAGAACACACACTGGCATGAATCACAGTGAATCATGGAGCCCAAATAGCACCCAAAGAGAGGTGTTGCATTTAACCAGGACACAGACTATTTATAATGGCCTGGGCGTGCACATTCTCATTATAGGCCACGGAGGATGCTGACAATGGACAGGCAGATGAGGGGGTAGCGACTCTTTTTAAATGTCACCAGCAATGTATCTTCTTATCTCCGGGCTGTTGTGGTGGCAGTCTGTTTAGAATACAATGTTTAGAGCGGAGTGAATGAGCTGGAATGGAGGCAGAGGAAAGATCACTTACTGGACGCAGCGATTCACAGATAAGGGGGGGCGCAGACACTTCATAACCGCTGCGCCCAGGAGGTTACGTTTTCACCCCCGTGTCGGTTTGTTTGTGTGTTGGTTTGTCAGCAGGTTTACACAAAAACTACTGAACGGATTCACACAAAACTCGGATGGAGAATGGGTCGCAGCCCAGAATAGACCCCAGTACATTTTGGTCCGGATCCAGGGATTTCTTTGCCCTTTCCTTAAAGCTGCTCTACGCAAGAAATTGTAGCAATTAACACGTATTAATCACTTTTTTTATTGGCCATTTGTGAGTGGATGGTAACGTGAAGTCGACCTCGAAAGTGGAACTAGTCCAGTTTTCTCCAACAACAACTTATCCTGCTAATTACCTGACTATGCCTCATTTAAAGCTAGATATGTATGAAATTCTGTGTAAAACATTAATTACTAAAGTTATCATCAAAATGTTAAGAAAATGACTGTTTTGGCGTTATATCAAAGCAGCTACGTATTGTGTTGCAGTAGCCGCGGCCTGTCCTTTGTCAGTATACCACCCCAATCCAGACTGCTAGCCGCACAGCTAACTGAACTGCCTAGCCGACAGCATCGACAGTTAGCAGCAGTTAGCGGTGACTCTGGTGGTATGCTGCTCGCTATTTGTATGAATTTGAGAGGAGGCCGATTCTTACATGTTGTTTCTTTAAAGAGTTCAATTGCTTCTGTGCTGTTATATTTCTACTTTGATATTTGCAAAGCGAATAGCATTAGCTTTGGCTACGGCTATCAAACAGGTACATTCTTCAGCTCTAAGACATATTTTGTGATTATGCGGGGCCTTCCTCGGGCCAGGCGTGCATTTCACGTTACACATAATTCAGACTGTGTCTTTTGGTTGCCGCTGACCTGACTCGCTGTGACTTGAACACGGGTATTTATCGGTTTCTCGCCACACGCGCTCTCAGGTACTGACAATTTGGCAGTGATTGATTTGCGTGATGTGGATTACTCTGTGGGACTGAAGTAATTCAGCACCCATCCCTCCTGATTTAAACACTGATTATAGATTGTGTATAAGCACGCGTACAACTCTATCACTGCCGATTTGAATTTGTTTTTTTTTAAAGGGGGGGATCCCAACAATACAAACATGACAACAAAGTGTCTCCCCGTGCAGACCTCTGCCTGATAAGCTTGTTAAAGTCTAATTAGTGTAACGAGAAGCTGGAAAATAAATAAACATAATTATCATATCAAATACATTAGCTGTTTGGGGGATGATAGACTAATTTGACAAACACTTTGTTCTTCTGTTTTCTTTTGGCTTATTCTCTCTCCCCACATGCCAATCATGCTCAATGCATCACATCGGGACAGAGTTGGGAAGTGCAGGCTCATCAATCCTTGGCAAGCTAACACGCAAATTACACTGTGTCTGATCCTGAAAGCAACAATGCGCCGAAACCCAACCCCCTTAAAATGGGCCGCTAGCAGGGTAGAAGCCGGATTTCAGGTGAAACAGCTTCGAGAAGCAATCAGCGCCTGAACAATTACCCCTGGTGAATTGATTACATATTGATTGAGGACGGCCAGACACCTGACGAGAATGTGCAGATCCTCAGCGCGCACGTTGCGGATCAACAGAAGCCTGCAGGACCTGACAGAGAAATGAGGAAAACTAGGTATGATGGTGGAGGATACAAAACGCTTGAACGCCGTGACAGTCTTTCTCCTGTTCCAGTGGAGGAGGGAGAGGAGGAGGAAGGAGGGGCGATTTCATTATCAGCCAACATGTAGGCTCATGCCGCATGGCTTTACCCAACCAACCGTTGTCATGGCAGCAACTTGTCATGTCATCTGCGTCTCACCTTGAATGAATGGAGACCTGCGGGACACATGCCCTCCCTCTGGGAGCGTGCACAGGGGGCGGAGTGGAAGTGCGTCAGCCCAACGAGCAGCTGGGGACACACCCACGGCAACCTGCCTTACTGTTTGTGTTTCCTGTGTGTGTGTGTGTGTGTGTGTGTGTTAATGCTTATGTGTTTGCTTTCCTCGAAGAAGACAAGCGAAGCTGGCTTCCTCAGGACCGTTGTTGTCACTACGGGGGCGACAACAACAGCAACAACAACATCAGTAGCAGAAGCCCTCGACCAGCTGCTCGCCAGTCGGGAAACTGCACTCAACTGGTCCGCGATCTGAAGAGTATCGCCGATGATATGTACATGCTGCTTCATCTGTGATGTGCAAGAAAAGTATCTGGGCAATAATATTTGTCAAAATGTCAGTATCTGTGTGTCTGTAGCAGTGTCAAAGGGGCACTGTGTAGTTTTAAAGAAGGAATTCAAACTCGGTCATGAGGCAATAATACAGATATTTATTGCTTGAAAGGTGGCGGGGTCCGCCAAATGTAAACAAAGTGAAGCGGTATGAAATTGTGTTGCTTAAAGAACCAGTCAATGAAGATCTTTCTCTTCTGTCTAAGATTTCCTCTCCATACCTACATAGTGCAACTTTAATGTGCAACAGCGTCAGTCACGTCGTGCTTGGGGCCTGACAGCAACGGGTCACAAACGGGTCACTCAGAAAGAAAACATCTTCATTTGAGATGTAAAGTTCATCTGATTTGGAAAACCGATTTCTCGTCCGCATCCGTTTTGTCTCATGTTTGCCGATCCGCCGATCCGATAAAAATCAGAAAATCTACAAAAAGTCATTTCTCGATTTCAGAAGTGTTCCAAACACTGTGGGAAAAGGCTCAGTTGTACATGTAGGTGTTTCTTGCACTTTTGATACTATCTTGTATCTCCCATCTTGTTTCTCTGCATTCACACACACTCACTCAGTCTGTCATCACAAGAGCCGGACGTCTTTTTTTTCCGCATCGCCTCTTGAAGTTGTCCACATCACTCGAGTGTTTATAGAATGAATGCAAGATACTGTGCGTGTGTGTGTGTGTGTGTGCACGCCTGTGTGTGTGTGTGTGTGTGTGTCTACAAGTTTGAGTGTGCTGAGGGGGTGATGAGGGGAGAAGAGGAAAGGCACGGCAGGTTTCCATGACAACAACTTTTTATTTGCGCTTCCTCAATGGCGTTGGTGGAGGAGATAGATAGATAGTTGGTAGATAGATAGATAGATAGATAGATAGATAGATAGATAGATAGATAGATAGATAGATAGATAGATAGATAGATAGATAGATAGATAGATAGATAGATAGATAGATAGATAGATAGAAGGAGACGGAGAGAGTCTGGCGGAGTTATTAGGAAGAGACAGGCTTAGTGGGCTGGGGTGCATGGGCAGGCGGGGGTGGAGGAAGGCAGCAGAGTTGTATGCCTGCTTGCTTGCTTTGTCTAGAACAGAATGTCCTCTTTGTATGCACCCCTCCCATGATGGATGACAAGGAACCAACAACTTGCTCGCAGTCATCCAGAAACACCTTACGAATATAGTGACATCTGTGTCTGTAGTATCTGATAAGAAGCAAGCGTGCCTCTCAAAAGAAAAATGGAACAATGAGAGTGTGTGCCTAAGCATTTAATGTGGGTGGGTGTTTGTGTGCCGACGTGAGTGTGTGTCTGTGTCTGTGTCTGCGTGTGTGTTTGTGTTTCGGAGCCAAATAATCTGCCACTTTGTCCACGTCTCTCGTCTCAACCTCAACAGACTAGACTGCTAGTTGGATTTAAATTTAAAACATGACGCACGCGAGGCGTGCAACTGAGCGATCTCGTTTCTTCAGATCGGGAGAAAGTGCTGCTCAAACTTCTTGCTGCCCTCATTTAGCCTGTTGCCGAGACCACATGAATCTAACGCCCACGTCAGGCCGCGCAGTCAGGTGGGCCGAAAAAATACAGTCGCCAGGCATCTGCAAGATAAACAAGTGCACCGGTGTGGGTTTTGCGCGCACAGATGTACAGACATGACTGATGAAAAAGTGTGCAAATCATGCAACACCAGTGCAAGCCGGAGAACTAAACGTGTTGCTGTTTTGGCGAGGCTTTTGTTAGGTAAAGGGTAGCTGCATGTAATCTGTGATGGCACTTAATGGCAATACTGGCTTACTCAAATTTGCAATGTGGGTAATGTAGGCGGCAGGTTGTGAAACACAGCCCACTGGTCTTACATTGCACTGCTCGCTGTGGACAGTTTAAAGTGTGGCGTTCCATCTCCTCCTTCCGCTGCGTTCACGCCACAGCGCCGCCGCTGCTGTGTGATTCACCCGCCCCCTCAAGGCGTTGCCAGTTTGCGCACCAGCCAGTGTCGCTAATGCTGACGAGGACATTCTAACATTAGCTAGCAAATTTTAGCTACCATTGCTAATGCAAGCTAGCAAACGTTAAAGTTGCCAACGCTAGCTAGCTACCATTAGGGCAGTACAGCATGCTGGGTGCAAACTGTAGAACTCGGCCATTCTTCGGGTTTGTTTGTTTTTTTTGCAACTACCAAGACCGCTGGCGAAACACGGATGTTGGCTCACAAACCTTGGTAGAAGCCGGAACCAACCGTCAGAATTCTTACACAGAGGCGGCTTAAAAAAACAATTTGTCTCCACAAAAATGTCACCTTCTTTGTTCAACACAAACCACACATTTTCAAAACCTGGCGCCTACATTACCCACAGTGCAACAGTTGCTGAGTGACATCGCCGGAGGCAATTTATCCGATGACATGCAGCTTCCTCTGAAGCCACAAAAGACTACTTTTTTCAAAAACTCCACAAGTTACCATTTGATGCCCTTTGATAGATTCACTGTTTTTTTTATTATTATTATTATTTTGAAAAGGTTAAATAAAAAATACAGATAAGTGTAACCGTGAACATCAAATAATCCTCTCAGTCTGCTGAAACTCTTGTTTGCCCTTATTTTGTTTTATTCTGAGCCCCGTGAATCATACGCCCACCCTGGGAATTGGAGTCAGACGGCCTAAAGACCATGGATTCAGTCGCTATTCATCTGCAGGATGCACAGATTAACCGGAGATATCCACTGTAATCTGCGCAGCAAAATCACAAAAGAACAAACACACACAGATGCACAATGTATACAGTGGTATTCATTCTTTATCTCTCTGTTGCTCACAGCTCTGTTTTATTCTCTCAACAACAATTTGGGCAACACGCACGCATGCACACACACACACACACACACACACACACACACACACTGATAGACTGTCTATCTGTGTGGGGAATGACTCACCTCCTCCACCTGGAGTAGAGCCAAGCCTTTCTCGCCTCCTCCCCCTTCATCTGTGTGAGCCCTTCACTTCACTCACTCCAGCTCCACTATGGAAGCATTTCAATCATTCAAATTAGCTGTAATCACAGCCAAAGGCAAAGAGTGGGAATGGCGGCACGTCACTCTGCATACTCGAGAACACTTAATACATTGATTTTATATTGAGCATGCTGCGTTTGAAAAAAAAAAAAAAAAAAAAGGGGAGCCGGGGAGGAAACAAATAAGCTATCCAGGCCAAGCCTTTTCTGCCACGCATGCTTCCGAGACAAAGGATGGAAGCGGGGATGAGAGGCCGGCTTTATAATGAGCGGCGCTATAAGAGTCCTTTCAGTCTTCAGACCTGACATGTGAGAAGCAGTGCATCAGTGGCACCAGCTGCAGTCTTCACATAATGACACAAATTATTGGCTCGTTAATGGGCGGCTTAGCCTTGAGTGTTCAGCCCGCAACGCCATTCTGAGAACAGGGGAGCACGGGATCAATCTCTGCCTCCTTGGACGTGCCGTAAAAAACACGGGATGCATCCAAAGGACATCTTATCCACATCGCGGTGTCTCTCTCTCTCTCCCTCTCTCTAATCCATACTGATCCCTGGAGACTCATATTAGGAGACTCCTACACACACGCCCCTCCCACACCTTCTCTCTCCCCCACACACCACCCTCAGAACCACTATCTGTCCACCTCCACAGTCGGCCTGTGGACAAACCCAGAATAACAATGTGATCTTGCCTCTTAAAGGCACACGGGCAGCTTTTTTTTTTTTTGCATCATTATCTTCCAGTTCAGGACTTCGTGTCCTCCTCATGATACAGATGTCTGGTGGAATAAACCAAAACCAGCTCACGTGGATATAATTGTTACCTCTGGTTTTCCGTTGGTATTCAAACAACGGATACAAAAAAAAAAAAATCATGAGTAAATAATCATGTGAGATAAACAAAGCTGTCACATTCGGACCACTGGAGCGCCAAATCTCCGAGGGCCCCTGCATAGCTGTGGCTCCGGAAGAGCAATCAACATCAAATAGAGAGTCACGAGCAGGTCCCGGCACTCGCAGGCTGCAGTCAATGAAGCTAGAGCAGAGGAGGTGCCGGTCCAGACTCCAGCTTGCAGGAAGAAAGCCTGCAAAAGGTGTGCCTAGAGTGCCCCCTCCTGTCATATCAATAACAATTACACAAATGACATGGCAAAAGTGGAAAAAAATAAATAAATCATTGTCAAAGATGAAAGAGTGCCACTCTGTAACCGTCTGATTGCTTCATTGACTGACAGTTCTCCGTCTAGCGTAAAAAATAACTGACTCATTGAATCAACAGGTGCGCGCCAGAATAAACATTAAAGCATTATTCTGTCACACAGTGTCTTCAACGTTTCACATTCGGTTTAAATATCTCTTCAGATCTGTGTTGCAGGCGCTCACCTGACTAAATCTGTCAGCGAGGCTCGATAGGCCGAACTCCACCACAATGGAAAACTGTGGTGTTGCACAGGAAGCCGTGAGGTGCACTGGTGTGTAGGAGGTGCTGAGGTAGAAAAAGGGTAGTTCAGAAGTTAGAGTGCTTACTGCAGCAGTATCTACTTCTATTTTTAACCCCGACTGTGGTCTTTACTTTCTAATCTCAATTGCCTGCAGCAAGCTCGTTTGATTCAGAGACAGTCCAGAATTTGCAGTTTTAAAACAGCATGTCGCTGATATCTCTGGTTGTGTTTCTGCTCAGCAGCCTGCACATGTGTTAGTAGTTAACAATAAACTTTAGCTTTCTTTGTAGTGACTTTAACCTCATTCACAGTCAGACTTGGTTAATGATTAGAACTTGTTTGTCATTCTACTCTAAATCATTTATTTTACGTACATATTTACACGTATGATAATCTTTGATGCACATGGCTGAGGCACCACTAAATATGCAAAGTGTCAAGTTGTGTATGAAGTTTCCCTCAAGCCTAAAGTTCAGAAAAGTGTGCAGCAAATTTTCGTGCAACAACAAAGACTCCTGTAGGGGATTTTTTAAATCCAGATTCAGTGCTGCCACCTGGTGGACTCAGATAGAATAGCAAGAGTATGTTCAATCCTCCCTTCTCTCACTGGTCTTGTGCAAGAGACATTTAAGCAGCATAGTTCAAGGCAACTTAAAAACAAATTTTAAGTCTTTATTGACATGTAAGGAAAAGATAAGATAAGATGGTGCATTACAAGCGATCGATGTCAAGCGGTGGAAGAAGTATTAGTGCACTTTACTTGATTAAAAGTAGCAATACCTCCCTCAATTGAAAGCCCTGCATATAAAATCAGTACTGAAGAATTATCATAAAGAAAGATATACCCAAAATATCAAAGTAAAAGTATTTGTTATGTAAAATAAGCATTATATTTATTGTAATATATTGTATATAATGTTGGTCGGTTTTTATCTATAATGTAACTTATATTCTAAACTGATAATGTTTTACATGTCAACTCTTAATCTGAAAGGTAAATATTGTAGCCGTCAAATGAATTTCTTGAATAAAAAAGTCGAACATGTCCCCCTGAAATGTAATGCAGTACAAGTACAACCTACCTCCAAAATACTGAGTATATGTACTGTGCATGTTACATTCTACCGCTGATTATGTCTCCAGGCCTTTTTGACGTGTCATAGCAGGATGAGCACAGGTGTTACAAAAAAACAAACAAGTGATGTCTGTAGTCTGTTTCAGGTGAGTCATCTCCAGGGCACAGGTGTTTTCATGCAGGCTCAGTGGCAAAGCTCGGGCCTACGAGGACACTGAAATGGAACAGAGCCACTGCTGATAATATTGGCTCCACCTGTGCCCCAAATCAAAAATATCTGAGCCTCCCCTGCTGTTTTTCAGCGGTGCTATGTTTAATTAACTGTGACTGAGCTGAGTGGCGCTCATTAAACCAAGGTGGAGCTCGTACAAGTATTTATTCCCAGCTGTCTACCCTGCAGCATTAGCTTGTTAAAGGTAACGTCAGCGTTCATACTGAAATGTTAGTCTGTCTTAAGTTTGATTTGTAACAACTGAAGTAGCCAGACAGGAATATTCTTGGCTGTTTGGTCTGCTACAACACTACTAATGCTCAGGTTTCTTTATTAGCTAAAATTTATTTTAGCTATTACCAGCTAACAGTTAGCTATTAGCTGCTAAGACGACTTGTTTTCATGATTAAAATTAGCTTAACGTGGCTAAAGATGTTAACATAACTTCCACTTGCCACACTGTGTAGGGCTGAAAATGCAAGTTGAAAATTGAGCTAAACGGTTAGCTATTAGCTAAGACTACTTGTTTTCTTGATAAAAATTAGCATAATGTATACAGCCAGGGCTAAAGGGCTTAAACATAACTTCCACTGCCACATTAGTATAAGCTAACATCAACATAACATTGTAGTGACAGAGGAATATTAGCATAGCTGTTAGCCACATGATATTTTCAACAAAGCTGTCTGTTTTCATTGGTTATTGCTTCTTGTTCCTGCTACATTTCAGGAGCCAGAGATTGTATGGAGATCCACTACAGAACCAGCTAGCTGCTGTGTAACTACTAGGGTGAGTATCAGTAATGTAACTTAAGTAGGTTGTTGTAGTGTTTGCACTGTTAATGTGCAGCTATGCTGAGATGTGAAAAGTCCTCATCATGCTTTGTAAGGACAGTTTCTGAGAACTCTAAAAGCACTTTCCCTCGTTCATTAGTGGGATGAATGTTCAACATCCCCTTAAATACGTCCATCCATCCACTACATTAAAAAATAAAGTAGGAATAGGATGCTGCAGTGTTCATTTTAATTTAGTTGTAGAAGTTCAAAAGTTACCCTTAATAGAGTCAGAAGCATGCTTATATTGTCCTTCATGTCTGTTCTTTACCTTTTTAAAAGAACAGCTAAATCTTTATGATGATGACTTGTATTAGGGAGAATACCCCCGTCTGTCCCACTCAAATACCTACTCTTTAACCATGTAACATGGGTACAATCACCCACGAAAAGTGCGTTGTTTCACACACCACCAACTATGAGAATCCGTTTTCTGCTGCTCTGCCTCAAGTCTGTGAATTTCTTAATGGAAACCTTACTAATAGCTACTACAGCTAACTGTAGACACAGTCAGTAGCCGGGAGTGCTGGAGGGGAGTGCTGCCATGATGGGCATCAGATCCGGGTGCAAGCTAGCAATGGAACTGGGCTCAGCAGCGTCTATGAACATTATGACAGAGGCTGGATAAGGATGACTCCAAAGTTTCATCAATGCCACTGATATATTTATATACCTCTAGCGCCAGGTTAGGACACTCTGCACTCTTGAATCAGTATATCATGTTAGAGTGGCTATGCAGAAGGCCCTCCTGAGGGAAAAACCATGAGGTAGGGCCTTTTGGTGGTTGAAATACGGGAATGCAGCACCACTAGTTATTTTAGGGGCCTTGAAAGCAGCTCAATAAAAGTTTGGAGGCAAAGGTCAGATCAGAAAGCAATAGAGCTGGTATCAAGTGGCCGTTAGAAGAGCTACATCTTGGAGTCGTAGCGGTTGCTTCTTTGTCCAAATTTATAAGAAAATAAGACATTTTTAATTAGCAAAAGTTTACAAATGGGTTTATAGCATGCATTGTTATATATGTAAATATATCTACAGTATACATATAGTATGTCTGCCTGTATGTGTGTTTAATAATGCAGTCATAATTAAAGTCATGTAAGTCATGTAAATGGCCTGATGGTGGCGCAAAAGGCAAAGTAACAAAATTTAAAAGGCTTCTTCCTGTTGTGAACATTAATATGCCAAAAGCACAAAGCTACTTAAACCATTATTACATTATTTGAGATATCGTGTTCACAAATGAAGAATTTGGCAAACAAATAGGTTTAGTTTACCCAACTGAAAGATTAAAGTGCATCACTGTTACCTATAGATCTAAATAATGTGTTTAATAATTTTACCTTGATTAGAATCAGGCCTGTACCACGAATATAAAACACGTGAAATAGAGTATTTCACAATGTGTGTACAAATTATTGTCATACCATCGGTGTAGATGTGTAAAACACCAATATTAATCGAGATATGGTGTCTGTTGTAAACAGATAACAACTGATTCACAAGTGCAATACGGGGTGGCAACCAAGAGAACTGTTAAATATGAAGGGTCTCTTTCTGTAAACTCCCATATTTCCATGTAGTCAGAGTAATCAGTTTGAATTCCCCAGTCTCTCCTCCCCACGAGGAAGTATTATCATTCTTTTAAAGTTTAGAACTTATGAAAGAGTAGATGAAGGATTCAAGAAGTGAAAAGTGAACCTCGTCTTGCTGCATCAATACAGTTTCATCACAAGGAGGCGGTGTTGTCTTTTGTGTTTGATTTTAATTCATGCTCAAACAGGAATGAACAGAGGCACTGAGAGAACATGGCGAGACAAGCAGCAGTTTATCGTTTAAAAAAGATGCTACGATACAAAGTTTGAAGATCCTGTGTTCTCATACAAAGTGTAACATAATGTTGGATTTAAGAGCATTTAAGACTAGTTTAGCATATATCACACCTAATAAACAGCATCAATCTACATTTTAATGTCTGATTTCAAGCCACACGTGTATTTATAAGCCTGTTTATAATGTAAAGTTTTATATTGACAAAGTTGTTGTTCAGTCACAGAAAGAAACAGCCATAACCATTTAAAGTTAAAATATGTCTCAGTTCTAATTAAAGCAAATCAAATTCATATTTAATTTTTTTTTAACTTTCCAAATAAAATAAATCTTTGTATCTTTGTAACGTCTGTGTAAAGTCCCGACTTTGGTCTGACAGTCTAATTGCTATGGATTCAGTCTAAAAATTAGCAGTTCAGCTTCAGTGTTATGCAGCATAAATTTGATTGTTGTGATTTGATCAGTCAGTCGTTACTTTTTTTTCCATGATGCTCAATCGTTGAATTGATCCAGCTTCTGTAGTCAGGAATCTTTGTGAAGACGTAGAAAGGATCGTGGTCTTTTCGGTCGTTCCTGTAGGACACCACCCCGTATGCCTTTCCATCCTCGCAGACCAGCGGACCACCTGAGTCTCCCTGTGGGTACATACACAATATGCAGTGAGTG
This sequence comes from Lagodon rhomboides, assembly GCA_039737535.1. Taxonomy (NCBI): domain Eukaryota; kingdom Metazoa; phylum Chordata; class Actinopteri; order Spariformes; family Sparidae; genus Lagodon; species Lagodon rhomboides. Next base: position 10,606,788 of record CM077789.1, on the reverse strand, counting down.
CTTCAACTGTGAATCTTTTATCATTGTTGACCAATGTTTGCTTGTCCATGTTATGTTACAAAAATGTGCGTACCTCGCCCGGCCCAGTCTTCCCCACAGAGCAGTACCAGTTCCTCTCAGCACACATCTTATAGTCGGAGAGTGTTACATTGACTTCCATGAGAACATCAGACCCCATTTTATTATCCTCTGTTATTCCCCAGCCGGAGACGAGACATGATTTTGGCAGAGAGCCATCACCTTCGTCCGCGAGAGCAATGGTTGTCACATTTTCGGTGAGATTCACCTTGGAGCTCAACTTGAGGACAGAAAGAGACAATATACATGTGTATATACATCTATATTTGCAAGGTACACTTGTGAATCAGTACAGTATTTTAGTACTCATTGTTTAATGTGTTCAATAATGCATTTGGAAATGGAATAATAAAAAACATAAGAGAGAAAAAAGGCAAAACCAAATAATGCAATTCTTTTTTTTTTCTTTTTCGTTTACCTTAAGAAGCATTATGTCATTTTTTAAGTCAGGTGGTGGACTGTAGTTTTCATGTGGAAATGCTTTTTCCACAGACACATGCTGTACTCCATTATGTTTACGGACATCGTGAGCTCCCAGCGAGGCTTTGTAGGACCTGGAATTATGAAATTAAGCGCAAGACAGTTATCTAGGAGTTTTTGTCACAGCATTGTTTTCATAGAATACAATTTATTTAAAAACTTATTTGACAATTGGGGAATCAATTGTTGGTGAATTTTAAATTGAAGTCTCAATTCATGGGTCTAAGTTGTCTTATTCCGAGTAGATCAACATAAATGCGTTAAACTCACTTGGCCTTGCAATGGGCTGCAGTCACCACAAACTCCTCATTCAGAAGGAAGCCGTCACAGTGTTTTATTATTGAATTATTCTTAGTTGCCATCTCCAAAAACACCATGTATGGCCTGCTATGTTTCACAGCCTCTTTGCCTCCGATGATTTCCCCCGTATGAACTGAGAAAAAAAGGAATGCATCATACACAAAGAGACCAAAGAAACTAAAACACCATTCACAGTACTGAATGTGGAATATTCCTCATGTACTTCGTTTTCTTTAAACCGCATGTGTGAAACAGTAAAGTAATGCCATTAAAAAAAAAAAATTTACCTTGACGATCAAGAGTCAGCGCAAGTATCAGCAGCACCAGTTTACAGTGGATAAACATGGTGAGGTTTACTCCAGTCGAGCGACCGAAGAGTTGTGGCAAACCTCACTGACAACATCAGTTCTTACATGCTTCCAAGCATGAGGCAGAAAAGGAAGTGTTTTCAGCCATCAGCGCATGTCATCAACTCATGCAAATGATGTGGGTTTAAACACCTCCACATCACTATTACCTCCAGAGCGTGATACAAGTTTGATCTTCATAGCACAATTCGTAAATTCTTTTGACAGCGTTTAATTAAATCTGTTGTTCGGTATTTTATTTTTGAAGCATTTTCATTAAAGAGAATCTCTTAACATCACGACAGCAATCAATAAATCAAAGGCTCTGACAAATGAAATAAAAAAAACCTGTACTTGTGGCTGTTGAAGACCTTTTAATAAGCACATTCAATTGTCTCATTCAGCTTATATGAAAGAATTTGAACCTGTCTGTCTACCAACACACGTGCCTGCCTGTGTGCAGTCAGTGTGCTTGACTGGCAGATATATTGCTAAAGCTATTAATGGGCTTGTCACACAAGAGTGGAAGAGAAACGTGACAGCGGCGAGTACTAGCAATAGCCTTGTTCAGTGTTTACGATACAACAATCACAGCCCTTGAGCCTGTTGTTCAGCATCTAGCTAACTCAGAAGCATAAAGCACACTTCCCATCCCCTGCCACAGAACAAGTGAACGACTGTTGTTCAGCTGCTGACACAGGAGCACGAAGCACACAGCCCTTGAGCCAAAGAACAGAGCTGCTACAGTAGCAACAGACTCGTTCAGGAGCTAACGGTAGCACAAAGCACAGCCCTGCAGCAGTCAGTAGTAACGTAGGGAAGCCTTTTTGGACCACAGAGTCTACATTGGTGACAGCTATTGTGCTTGTGTTTTTATGATTGTTGCATTTAACAGAGTGGTTTGCTTATGTATTTATTAAACTAAAAAAGCTAAGGGAGCTTTTAGAGCGTAGCAAACTAGCCGCTAACACATATCTCCCTGCTGGGCCTTAATGGGCCGAGGGCTCTCTGAGGTCACACAGTCCCAAATGTAACATTATCCTAGTTTTGTCAAGTCATGAGATAGATATTGCAGCCTTACTGTATGCGCCAATTCTAACAGTATCCCCTATTATTCATTATAACGTTTATTGCATCCCTTTTTTTTCACACTGCCTACACTTTCAGTCTATTCAGTCTGTTCCGTTTTAAAAAGAAATGTTCTCTCTTCCATTTTAATTCATTGGAAAAAACAAACAAACATTGTTTAGCAGCCTCTGATTCCAGAGTCTTGTGTTTCAAGGTGTTTGTTGACCACATCCGCTTGAAATGGTGCTGCATCGCTTATCTTGTTCGCAATCAGCAGGGGGTTATAGATTAATACAGTCACTATTTCCATTTCCTGAGCAGTAAAACCTCCCTCATCCTTTGAGGTTTTGCTTTCAAGGCCTATCACAGGCCAGAGAACATTCTGTTCTGTTCTCGTTCCTCAACATACCAAAGAACATTCAGTTAACGTATGCAGATTAGTGTATTGGACTGGCAAGTAAAACAGGGATGATTAAAGGGTGGCTGTAGTTAGACAGACGTTATTAAAAGAATAGAAATGTAATAAAACGTCAAACAAGATGTTATGTGTTATATTATAATGTTAAAACACTCCAAATACTCCTATAATAACTATGAGCTCTGTTATAACAAATCTAAATTTACTACTGAACATAAGTAGATTTAACTGATCCACAAGTATAATGTGAGGGCAAGGTGACTTACTATTATAGGTAGTTAACCTACTGAGAGAATATGGTGACAAGCAAGTTTAATGTTTAAAAAGATGGCACCTGAACCTGAACACAGAAAAAGCATATATCTACAAAAATCGCTGACGTTAATTTGGTAAAACATTGTTTTAAACACGTTGTTCTACTTTTGTCATAAAAATGAGACTTGTGAAATGTGACCACTGAGCTTCATATCAAATAATTCTCGAACTAAATGAATCCTGAAGTGTTAAACAGACCACGGTTAATTGCACCGACTGTGTCAGATCCAACAGTAGCCCGTCTCACCAAAGTTGATGATTTAAGAAATTAAATACCATCATCAGTTTGTGGCAGGCGTTTTTAGAGCTAGTACAAAACTGCTCATCACAATAATGGTTCTCTGCAACAGAAAGGCATGTGCATACCTGAAATATTGACTTACACTCATGAAAAAGACATCTATTATCTACTAAATCTACTATACCCAGTACTGCTGCAGATGATTTCAGGAGGTATGGCTCTTTATTATATCCAACAGAGGGCAGAAAACAATGGATGAAAACGGCTTGATATTTCAGGGTCCTACAGCAGGTTGTTCAGAGCTGAGAGAGAACGTCGCCAATGAAGGTCTGACTTGCAGAAAGAAAAAAGCCAGACTGATATCAGGCCATGCAAGTTCTTTAAAACACGTTGTAACAGCATCCAAATAATTTATTGACTGGTTAAATGCTCACTTTAGTGAGACATAGTTGGACAGCCAGCACGGTGGTAAGATTTCTGCTTTCATGTTTCTATGTCCAAACAGTATTTTGTAGCATTACCTGTTACAGTGACATGGCCCATTCCTTAGGAAATTATTCTGGTTACTATCATAGGTAGTTAGCTAGTTAGCCGGGCATGCTACCCTTTGCTGTTCACATTAGATCAGATAAGCCAACAGTTGAATCTATTCCTTACACGTCTGCTATCATGTTTTAGTTTTGGAAAGATGATTTCATAGAACACACCACTCTCCAAACTCCAGAGTAGAGCAACTATCATTATCTGTGCTGGAACTTTAAGTATAGCAGCCTCTGATTCCCACGTACTCAGTTTCTTGATTATCACAGTGTTGGTTGCTCACGTAAGTGTGAAATGTTGTGACAGTTATCTTGTTTTTAACCATCAGGAAGTATCGATAACTATCGAGAACCATTTCCTTTTTGTCTAGGGTGTGAAGCAACAGTGCATCCCCTTGTTCATCTCTCGTTCTTTGAGGGCTTACTTTCATGTTCATATGGCAGATTGGATTCCCATTCCCTTTTCTTTCTTAACTAACAGAACACAGGCACTTGAAGCATTCAAATGTAAGACAGGGACAAATCAATTACGGTTTTGAATGGAGGGTTAAAAGAGGGTTGTGAATGGTAAAGGGATTGGATGGCGCAGAGGCCGATGAGAAGGGCTGAATGTTGATAAAAAATGTCAGGAGGTGTGTTGGTGAGAATCCCGAGGAGTAAGACTCAGTGTTGGCATGTCTGGATGAGGCCTCCTGGCTTCATTGTGCACTGAGGTGTAAATGACCTCTGCTGGGCTCAAGATGACTGTAGGTAATGGTACGGTATAGGTCAGGGATTCCTTGGCTGGAGCAGTTCAAGTGTCGTGATATGAAACAGAATATCTGAACTGTTTCAATGCTCAATTTCAACAGCACCGATTCTGATACCAGCTGTGCTTTCTCATTCTCCCTTCTCTGACAGCAAGTCGACACAAACACTGCTGCAGCGAGGCCCGCCTCCTCACAACCCAATCACCTTAAATGCTGTTGTGCTTATCACACAGTACGGAAGCTTAGCTATATTTATCTTTTAATAAACATCAAAAATGTTATTCCCCTAAAGTAATGTCAGTATTTTCCTGTGGTATTGACCATGCTATCAAATATTGAAATTTAAGATATTGCAGTTTATAGCATAAAAAATATAAAAAAATATAAAAAATATAATATGTATATATGTATAATTTGTATATTTCACATTTGTACAAATGTTCTGTGTTTTAAATTCGTCTTATTAAGTATAAATAACTATATGTGTGGCATGTAAATATAATGATTGTAGCATTTCTTCTGTTATTTATAGCATTTTTGTAGCCTTTATTTATGCGGTTACCCACTGTCAACTATTACATACTGCAGTATTAGTCAATATAGCACATATCTTACATCTCTATTTCTCGTAGCGATTCTACCTATGAATACTACATTTATAGTAAATTAGAATATAGTTAAAGGCACAATATGTGAAAATGTTATTTTAAAATATTAAAATTTTTACTAACATTATCAACAAAATTAAGTCTAAAAATTATGTCTAAGCCGTATGTGTGATGCTGGAGGGATATCTATTGACGTTAGCATGCTAACCAGTTAGCCCCTAGCTACTTTGTACCTCAGTGGGTGATGGTCAGATAGGATACATCACCACAACACTCCCCTGGTGCTCTGAGTCAGCTGATATGACGTAAGAGGAAGAAATCGACAGGTGACAGTTCTAACACGTTGCACCTGTGGACCATGTTTTGGACCTAATGCTCCTAGCCCACACTCAAAGTCAGAGAGACATGGAAGATTTCCCAGGCCTGTCCTATGAGGTTCTTCCTGCCCTTACCAAATAGCAAATTGCATTTGAGGGAGCTGACATGTCAGTGTGTCACTAAAATAAAGACAGATCTACCCACTAAACAAAGTGGGGAATTGCCCTGAGGCTCCTGTCCAGAGGCCACTGTAAAAAAAAAAAAAGAAGTACGGTTTATGGAATTTGGCAGTTCATTGGTGCTGCAGAGTCAGGAATATAGAGGAAATAGGAAATCTCACACTGTAAATTAGGTAAATAAGGTAGCTAAACACCTATAATAACTAATATATGGTGTCTGTTATATGTCAAAAGTGAGAATAAATGGATACAACTGATACACAGGTATAATATGAGTTGTTTCCAGATGCAGGTGACAGCCTCGTTTTTGTTCCAACACCTCATGCAGTCTACCGTTGTTTTCCTTAATAATATTGTAAGCTATCAAAAGTAATTTAGGTTACAGCACAACATCACTGCTATCCCACATTAAGGTGTGAGATAGTGTGAGGAGTGATTGGGATATCAAATAACATTCAACACAAATGAGCTGCCTGATTACGTGGAATACATTTAGGGTACAGGTGGGTGCTATTTAACGACTAAACCAATTTAACGCCAACGCAATCTCAAAATCAGCATTTCACAATTGGAAACAATATTAGGAAGGGAAAGATGTTGCTAAAAATACAATGACAGGGTCTATTAAACCGCAGGAAGATACTTGGTTGAGTGTAGAGCCTCTAAATGAGAGAGAAGTTTCAGCTCTGATTTGAAGAAGTGATTCATCAAACCCTTCTTGCTGCATCAGTCGACTTTCATCACAAGGAGGCGGTGTTGTCTTTATTTTTATTTAGTTCAAACTGTGCTGTGAACAGAGGCACTGAGAGAACAGGATGAGACAAGTAGCAGTTTATTGCTTAAAAAAATGGTACAAAACAAACTTGATGCAAAAAGCGGTAATGTGTTTAATGTATATTATGACGCGTTTGAGAGCAGGATGACAGACAGTATCTAAAGTCGCCTACATCACTTCTGTTGAACAGCATTGAATCTCAATTTCTGATTATAAGTTGAAGTCTAGTCTAAAGAGAAGCTACAGGTGCTTGATTTAAATTTGGAATTTCACTGATTATAATGTGAAAGTTTATTGACAAGTAATTACTCATTGTTAAGTTGTCATGCAGCAGAAAAGCCAAAGCATCCGTCTATCTCAAATGTGCCAAATCACACTCAAATATCTAGCAACAGAGTAAAACAGTTGTTAAATCTGTGTAAAGCCAGCCATTGGTAAGACAGTATCATTTCAATAATCAGCTCTTACACGTTACACTGATAAACTGAAATACAATGAAACTCAAATGATGTGATTTGATGAGTCTGACAATTTTTTTCATGCATTTTTAAAGGTCAGATCGATCCAACTTTTGTAGTCAGGAATCTTTGCGTAAGAATAGATTAGCTGTTCAGCTGAGTGTGGTTTGAAGGTGTGGGACACCACCCCGTATGCCTTTCCATCCTCGCAGACCAGCGGACCACCAGAGTCTCCCTGGAAGTACATACACAATATGCAGTGAGTGCTTCAACAGTGAAGGAATTGTCATTGTTAAGGTGTGTTTGTCAATGTTGTGTTACAAAAATGTACGTACTACACCCGGTCCACTCTTTCCCGTAGAGCAGTACAAGTTTTCAGAATCACACCCCCCATCTTTGATGAGCGTCACATTGACTTCCAAGAGGACGTCAGACATGTAGCTGTTCTCTGACGTTGCTCCCCAGCCAGAGACGAGACAGGACTTTGGCAGAGAGTCACCTTTTCGTTCTGCGAGAGCAATGGGTTTCACGTTTTGGGTGAAGGTCGCCTCGGAGCTCAACTTCAGGACAGAGAGGGATAAAAAAACAAAAAAGAAAACAAATATTAAACTGAATAATATATAATAGATGAGAAACCAAAAAAAAATCACAAAAATAGCGTTGCATTAATAATCCATTGCAAGGCTTTTTTCTTACCTTAAGTAGCATTATGTCATTTTTAAATGTAGTTGCATTATAGTCTTTATGTGGAAATGCTTGTTCCACAGTCAGTCGCTGTGCTTCATTACTTTTCTGGTAATTGTGAACTCCTAGGAGAACTTCATAGGATCTGAAATGACAAAATTTAAAAAAAAAAAAAAAAGTGATTTGTTTTTCTCTGTGTCAGCAGTGTACTCACAAAATAAAATACCGTCAGTATTTTTGTTGTTAGTTGTTAAAATGAAAAATTCAATCAGATGCCTCAGAACTCTGAGCACCATCACTGTCAATGAGCAGATACCAAATGTGGTAAACTGACCTGGCCTGGCAGTGGGCCGCAGTCATCACAAAGTTCTTATTCAGAAGGAAGCCGTCACAGTGACTTGTACCACCCTTCCCGATCACAATCGCCATGTACGGCCTGCTGTGCGGCACAGCCTCGTGGCCTCCAATGATTCCTGCTGAATGAACTGAGGACGAAAAAAGAATACTGAAAATATCATCATATCATATTTATATAGTCACAAAACTAAACTGACCATCGCTGACCAATCATCTTCATCATGTCCTTAACAGATACGCCAAAACTGACCCGCTAACTTGATGAGAATAAACAGATTCATCCTTGTGCATTGAATGTCCCACAATGTCTCAGTAGTACCAAATAGATTAAAATAAAATAAAATAAATAACGCTACTTTACTTACCTCTGCCATCGAGAGCGAGTGCAAGACTCAGTATGATCAGTTCACAGCGGATGAACATGGTGAGGTCACAGACGAGCTGAGCTACTGAAGAGCAGTGGCACAGCTCACTGACAGTTTCGGTATTTAAATGCTTCCTGCATTATGCAGAGGAGGAAGTGTGTGTGTGTGTGTGTTAATTTGCATATGCAGATAATGTAAGTGTGAACCAAATTGATGAGGAGGACGCCTCCAGGCATAGTGCACGTCTGAAGTTTTTCAACAATGTTTTATTAAATGAATGTACAGGGCTGACTAGAAATCAAAGAGACTTAACAGTATTTGAAACAGATATATATTTGCAGTAAAAAGAATACTAAATGTTTGAGTGAAAATTTAGAAGGACCAGTGATAGAAACAACAACTGGTCTAAAGTAAAATTTTGAGGTTCTTTACTTGAGTATTTTCTTTTTCTGCTTCTTCATATTTCCTCTCCAGTGCATTTAATTGATACATTTAGTTACCAGTGATGTAATGTAACAAGTATATTTACAAAAATACTGTACTGAAGAACAGTTTTGAGGTACTTGTACTTTACTTGAGTATTTTCTGCTACTTTATAATTCTTCTCCACCACATTTTGGGGGGAAATATCGTACTTCTTACTCACTACATTAATTTAATAATTTGAGTTACTTGTTTCTTTACAGATTACATGGTGCATCAGAGACATTGTGAGTGCAACTTTAAATTAATTAAAATTTTAATTATTTATTTATTTTATTGATAATCGGAAATATGCTTGAACATGGGATGTGATAATAGGCCGGGTCTTTAGTCGAACGACCCATGATATACAGTATCTGATACTAAAGTTATTTTTTTGCTAGAAAATTACTTTTAATACTTAAGTACATCATTTAACATCAGACACTTTTAGACTTTTACTCAAGTGCTATTTGTGTGAGTGACTTTCACTTTAACTACAGTAACATTTTAAACACGTTATCTTTGACTCAAGTATGACTTTTGTGTACTTCAGTGCTAGTTACTTTGCAGATTCGTATTATTTTATTGTTCATAGGCTGTTAATTGTGATGTGTTACCAATCAGATGGTGTTTTGGGCGGGACATTGTGTGAGAAAAATCAGCCAGGCTTGTTATCTGGAACTATGTGGTCTATCTCTTACGTACACTATATGTTATACGCAACAGTATATGTGGGCTGGGATGATAATATGGGTGTGGTAAGAGTGTGCAGCCTTGACACAAACACTGACAGTGATGCTTCTTTCCTGGAGACTCTCTGTTTCACAAATATCTTGCCTGGATTCCCGTTTCAATACATTTACATCACATGAAAAGTCGCCTCTTAACCGTGTCCATGACCGCAAGTTAACATGTAATTGAATCAAACGGTGCCCAAGCTTGAGCATAAATCAGACCGGTGTAGTGAGCTGCGATATGATGCGCCATAATTTCTCCATCGATTCCTCTGTGGTAACACTCACACAGCCTTGAAGAACCTCTGTTGGCATTCGGTGTTTAAAGCCGTGGCTTTCTCAGAGGAGCCTCTATGTCTGTCACACAGCCCCAAAGGTAACATTATTCTGATGTTATCACGTCATAAGACAGTGCATAAAAATAGGATTTGTTTGAACGTGTGGTCGGTGGAACTTTAAGTGAAATGTGACCCCTGAGCTACCAGAGGAAAGAAGAAGTCATTAGGATTCTGTTGGAGGGGAAAAGAGATCAGTCGACAGACTGCATTTTCATAAACCGGCATTCAAAGTAGTAAAGGAATATTTCCGTCACACTTTTTCTTTTAAGCAGGGAGCCACTTTGTGATTTGTTTATGAGGAAAAATGTATGTGTAACGTCCAGTCGTTCAGATGTATACGCTTGTGGCCTATTTGTTTCAGTTCAGCAAAAATAAAGAAAAATACACTTGTGAGGCACCAGTCAGTTAAAACCAATGAGAGATGACAAGGAAAAGATATAAAGAGATTAAAAAAAACAAAACAACTATAACCTGTTGCCCTTTTTTTTTTTGCAGTGTAGTCAAGCCTGAAAGTATTCAGCCTGCTGACCACAGAGGACAGATATGTCTGTTACATCACTTCCCTAGTCTAGACTCAAGTATGTCCCTCTTATATGTTAGTCACAAGCTTTATTGTAATTGTTTTGAATGATGCACAATAGAGTTTTCATGTGTTGAGGGAGAGGGGAACAAAAGAGGAGGTGGGGGGGGATGAGAAGGAAAAGAGTGAACAGGTTTTTAGGATGTGAGCTCCTGGAGTCCAGGGCAGTAATGGGAATTACAGAAGGAGATGCAGAGAGGAACTTGCCCGGTAAGAAACAGGGCCTTTAGCTAGCCCGTCACTTTTATGGGGACCACGGGGCCGAGAGGACTGGCTGGTTAAGCGATTGGACGCAGCAACAAGGGAAGAGGGAATGTAATAACAGCCACTAAAAAACCATCAATCACAGTGCAAATTACATGTTTATTATGAAGAAAGGAAAATGGCAACAATAAAAGCCAACAGACAGCGAAACAGACATTCCTAGCACGGTCGTGATGGATCAAACCGTGGGCTTAACGGAATCACATATGGTAACGGAGGTTTACGGCCTGAGAGCCACGCTGATGTGACGTTGACTGTGTTCAACAATTACCCTGATAGTAGCTGACTCATGTCTGTGCTGGTCTTACAAATAATCTCTTTTGCACAAATATGGTCAAAGAGTCAATTAACTTTATGCTCACGTCAGACTTTACGATAAAAAAATGCTGCTGCTAGGGTTTTTCTGTTTGGACTCCAAAACTTTTGTGGATCACCACTTGTCCCCGCAGATTTTAGCTAACGTACAAGTTCAGTCGTCATGTGTATGTGTGTGAATATTTCCAGCAAGCGTGCATCCCTTATACGCTCGTTCTTACTGCAGGCTTACCGAGTGCGTTGTGGCCCAGCGCTCTGGAGGTGGAAGCCTCCACGCAGAAGCACTTCCTGTCCACAAGACCTTGGTCCAGCCTCTGTGATGGGAGGACATCACCACTGTCAGGAGAAATAAGACTGGTCCCAGATAAACGTAAGAAACGCACATGCAAACACACACACACACACACACACACACACACACACACACATACACCAAGCATTACTGACCTTTTTTAGAAACTTTTGCTTCCTCAGTTGCTTAATATGATACCATCAGAACACTGAGAATGAAACAAGCTTTTCTTAGCTCGAGAAAGAAGCACTTTAATTTAATTTATATCATAATTTAATCAGACATTAGTTTATTTACGGATTCTTAAAATCATAAAGAATTTGTAAATGTTACATGGTAGTGTTGCCGCGACACAGGAATTTCTAACGTTGATACAATACCTAAAAAAATATTGATATTCGATATCATGGGGAAAAACACTGTGTGTGATTTCATGAAAACTTAAATATAAACATAATAGCATTTGAGATAAAGTATTTCTGAGCATAGTCAGAGGAGTGGGAGGAGGTGGCAGAGAGCAAAAAATCAGTATTGATCCTGTGAAAAAATTGGTATTGGAACACGTTCAAATCAAATCGATATTTTGATAACACAGACCCTAAGGCAGGATTTTTTTTTTTTTGACATTCTGCTGTCTTCGTAAGAACGACCTTGCTGATTTGAAAGGCAAAACATCAGCACATGCTTTCCATTAATATATTTCCTTACTTCTTCCCCGGTCAGCATATTGATTCAGAAGAGAACATGTGCTACCTGCCATTTAAAATGACACATCTCGAGGACCGTGCAGAGGTATGTGCTATACTTAGACCCAGTTTTCTCCACTGAATCAAAATGATACTTTGTTTCGATACCTTACTATGCAGATTGATTTTCTGCTGAATAATTGTGACTCAGATCAGGAAATATCGCATCAAAGAATTGGAACAGCACTAACAGCCAACTACGATATAGTTATAATTGTTGAAGTTTGATTTGAATATCGACATTTAAAATCTACACCAACATGGATTGTGAAATCTTCCAAGATCCCATCAGGCCTATGACGTACTCGTACATTAAACTGCTATCTGTATTGTTATCTTAATGTCGACAGTCCTCTGTTCCCCACTGAACAGGAAACTACAAACAAAAGTAAACACGCGGTTACTAAGATTCTGATCAGTTATGAAAATTTTCCGACAAAAGATGAAGAGATTGCAAATGCAACCAAATCTTCTTTTTCGCTGATGCATAAGCAATATTTGATACATCCTTCAATGAAAGCAGATAAATCCTCTCATTGACAACATATAAAACCATTGAAATACTCTTTACGTTAACTTTATAACTCAGTACTTAATACCTAATCAAGGCCTACTTCTAGCTGTAATATTGCAAGAATTGTGAGAATAATCCTAAATATCTCTTAAAGGACTGTTATCATACTTTTGGCCTCTGATTTTGAGCCTCTATGAAAAATAAATCATGCATTCATATTGAGGTTTTCTGAGCAGTAGTGGTAGAGTTGACAGCTGGAAAGGTAATGCTGCACTGATAGACAGATCCCAGAGTGAGTCTATAAGAAGAGAGAGAATAAAAAACATTCTTTGGTGCACCTGTGATTTCAATAAAAGATTTTTCTTCCAAGTCAGACTTTGACTTTTTATACACAATTATAGCTCGATATGTGCTGTTCGTGTTAACTTTGATAGATACCGCACAATGAAAAACATCCGATAAAGTGGGTGTAGCAGTTGAGATGTTATTTTGATAATTGATATGCAGCTTTTACCAGGCTTACACAGTGTCCCAAAGTGCCCCGAAGCCTAATTTCACTCCACACCTTCATTTTATCTTAACGCAGCTGTTAAGCGCTGATGACAGTGATTTGTAATGTACAAGCGTTTCTTTTTATAGGGTTCACCTATTTTTTAACCCTAAAAATGCCAAGAAAGCTCTGAAAATGACTGATATCTTCAATTATAATCTGCATTTTATATGACTGAAGTGTCACAAGTTCACAATGTAAAGGTACCGATAGTGTGTCAGTCATATTTCATGCGTATGTGTTACAGTACTGTTGTGAACACAGGGAAATGTGTTTTTCTATCAAAGTGTCTCCATGGCAAAGTTAAAAATGTTTGTGTACAGCCTTTGAAAGAAAATCACGTGTGTGTGTGTGTGTGTGTGTTTCGCTCTCCCACCACAGACTCATATTTCCCCGTAAGACTTCTGATGTAAACTTTGGCCTCTCATGAGACGTTCGGTGCTACCACACTGACCAAATCTTCAGGAGATTACATCTGATGATTCAGACTCAAATGATTGTATGTGGCTTCTGCCTGTTTGACAGCCTTCTGTCAAGAGTGTGCAGTTACCCTCAGGCAGCAGATCTGCAGCACTTATGAAGACATGCTCTGTTTGCCTTTATTGCAAGCGCCTTCTCCGGGCCTCCACCGCAAACAAACTACGTCAATTAATTTCCTGTCTGCAGTTTTCTTTTACATATCACAGTTGGCCAATATGGTTGTGTAAGTGACCAGTCAAAAAATTGACTTGAACATTGAAAATATGAATAGGCAGACAGTTAATGACTACATGTAACTACCTAAGAAAACCACAGGTGACTTCTCGCCAACATCGAGCCTCTACTCAAGTAACGTGGCGAGCAGAAAGGAGAGAAAAAAGAGGCAAATAATTTGACTGCGCTTCGAACGACATAAATTATGTCAGCTCTAAGGGTGTTTTTCTGTTCTGCCTGAGCCCCTTTCAATCCAAAAAACATATGGTGTCTATCCGCTTTAGACATGGGATTCATATTTAGATGTATCAGATTTAAAGCAGTAGAATAAGAGGGTGGGAATTTTCCTCCTTTACCCCCTTTTCATTTTGTTGAAGGATGAAGCTTTCCCAACAAAACAATAAGGCCTAATTTATTTATTTTTTGCCAGAAAAGTGACACCAGCAGCTAAATGCTCTCGTGTCTCAGCTGCGCTGTTCATCAGTCTCTGAAGAGGACCTGTCAAAGAAGAGGAAATTGTATAAGCCCACTTATAATTACTAAAGTAAACAGCATGTTCTCACAGGACCTGCACGTTGGCCCGTTTTAATCCCGTCACAAGAATGTAGAATTGAAGAAGCGAAGATCTGATTTCTCTTTCCCCACAAGATAATTGACTTTTGACTAACCTCTGTTCCCCAACAGATCCTGTTGTTATGCTAACCACGCTCTCCATTCTGCTTGCCACATATGCAGCTTACAGAGATGAGTGGCAGATTTGTTGCATAAAACGGATCAGCACAGCTTTGCCTGTCCTCCTCCTTTCTTTTTTTTTTTTGTTGTTGACATATTTACTAATCAATAAGGCAATAGGTCAGACTACTTTTAACAGTCTGCAAGATAAACTAATCATCGCACATCGGCAGGATTTCCAGTCTTTTATAAAATCATAATTAATCTCATAATTCAACTTTTTCTTCTTCTAATAAGTAATAATGCTGAAGTTTGAACTAATGTTTATTACATGAATGTAGTGTGGATGCAGCAAGGCGGAACATTTGTGTTTTGCTTCGGTTGCTCTGGTGGGTCGGCGAGCGAGCGCCCCTCCTGCTGCTTCCTCAGAGGCAAGTGGATGTCTAGATTTGGTGTCAAGCCTCTTACTTGACATCACTGTTCTGAGGGGAAGTTTAGCAAATGTTCAATTATTAAATCAGTTCAATACTTTTCAGGCCATGGATCAGACCTGCTCAGCACGTCTTACAGATGCTCGATCAGATTGGGATCTGGGGAATTTGGAGGGCCCGGTCAACACCATGGGCCCTTTATTGTGTTCCTCGAGCTGTTCCTGAGCAGTGTGTGGTGTGTCTGGGGGGCCACTGCCATCGGGTAGTGTTGTTGAGATGAGGGGGTGTACTTGGTCCAAAACAGTGTTTTGATGGGTGGCTCACATGATTGCCATGCCCAAAGTTTCCAAGCAGAACATCGCATTGTAATGAGATGATCAATGTTATTTACGTCACCTGTCAGTGGTTTTAATGTTGTGGCTGATCGTGTATATTGTTGAATTTTAAAGGGACCTACTATAAGGAGCTAACTGGCAGATATCTTTCAGGAATACATAGTTAGCCAAATGATCTCAGTCCAGGTCATCAAAAAACAAACACTGCTCTGCCACCCCCCCTTGGCATCTGATACCAACGCACAGCATGACCTTTAGTGCCTGTGTGCAATGCTCAAAGTCTTCCTACTGCAAGGCCTGACAGGACATGATTGGTATGATCGGTATTTTAGCCAGTTGGCTGTGCTGCACAGCGATTTAGCATAACATTTATTTTAGCTTGTTTACATAACTGCGCAAGGAATCATGAGTAGCCTATCGTCAATAATTTGGTGCCCCTTCCTGCAGTCACTCTATCGGTCATAGACCCCCGTTGAAGACAACATACAGTATGTACAGATATAACAGAGTGTGACAACAGCCCCGCTCTCCTGTAAACATGAAGATATACACGTACAGACACAGAATAGCTCTGCAGTGTGTCTCCTCATCTGCCCGAGCGCACAGATCCAGCGTTTCTGACCACAGGGAGCGCCAGTGAAAGAAAATCGTGTCGGTCAAACGGTGTGGAAACAAAAACAGACCCTTGAAAGTGCGCTGTATAGGTTTTCACTGTGGTGCAGAAGAGGTCTGTAAGTAAGCAGCATAAGACTGATTTATCAGCTCTTTTTTCGTGGAGGGCTAACTAGGGGTCAGATAGGATTGGTAAACTGATATTAGACATTAGCCCCGGTATAGCTGAGGCAAATGATCGAAGTGCCAGATGTGGAAGTTAGGACTAGTTTGTGTCATATTGGGTCATGATATCCACCATATTGCCTGCTGATCCCCGGGTTCATTTCTATTGTTGTGATGGATCATGAGCAGATTATTTCTTTTTTACTATTTTTTTTTTTCAGTGAGAAAAGGTAGAATTGGAAACTTCATCGTTACTGTAAGAAGATCAGTTTCCCCGAGGAACAGGTTGACATGACGCCTCTTTGATTTTTAGCTCCATCCTCTAAGCCATAACTCTCCCTGCCTTCTCTACTCTCGGGTGCTTTCACAAGACGCCATTTTGTATCTATTTTTACACGGCTTCTTCGGACTTGGGCGTACGTGTGAATCTAACACGTATAGATTAAGTTGGGTGTATTCAACTTGAGATAAGAAAGTCTCCAACCAACGTGTTTTCATTTCTTTAGTAGAGATATGAATCGGACCACAACTCCTTCTCTGCTTCTGACTTCTTTGCTGTGTTTTGCAATGTGGGGATTTTAAAAAGATATTTATCTTTTTTGAGAAATATCTTCTGTTATCTGGACTGAATGTCTGCAGTGCAGTGTGGATTCCTTTTATTGGGGCCAAGCTTCTCAGTGTCCATTTCCCCAGTGTTCACTTTTACACAGGAAACCTTGAATAGATTGGTCCCACCAGATGGAAAAGGACACTGGTATTCTGGGTATTTGGCAGTGAAGGGGGGAAGAAAAGGCAGGTATTTGGAGGTATTTGGATACTTAGTGGACAGACGGGAGGTGGATAAAGAGGATGAGAGTGA
The DNA here is from genome assembly GCA_039737535.1 of Lagodon rhomboides. NCBI lineage: Eukaryota > Metazoa > Chordata > Actinopteri > Spariformes > Sparidae > Lagodon > Lagodon rhomboides. Next base: position 10,589,944 of record CM077789.1, on the reverse strand, counting down.
GAACAATAGAGTGTGTATCTTTAGAGTTGCCTGCCTTTGGGGTGGAAGACGAGTCAGACAGTCTGTGTTTGTCATTAAAGGAGACTTTTCAATGGAGAAAACAGATGAGCACTTCTTATCTGATGATTCCTGACAGCTGCGATCAGAGATGAGGGGATCAGAGTGTTTGTGTGTGCACATCTGTGTCTACAGCGTATGAGCCTGTGTGGGTGCGTGCTGTGCACGTCCTTTTATGTGTTGTTTTTGTAGTGAGAATGTGACACGGCTCATTTGCTCCCAGGGACCACCCGCACAACCACCAACGTGCTCTATGATTACTTCTGTTTGACTGAAAGTCAAAGTTACAAAGATTGCACAAACTATTATGATCTACCGCCAAAACATACAGCAGTCAGAGTCATTTAATCGTTGAGCCGTGATTCAAGTCTGTGGCCACGTGCCAGAATATTTTTAATTTTTTTGTTCGGCTTTTTATAGACCAAATTCATTGTGCCCTTTTTCTTCATGATTTAATAGTTGAGTACTAGACGTCAACAGTTCAGTCATTCCCTGAATAGCTGCTATTTGTCACTGTCACATTTACTGTTTACTGACCTGGCTCTGGCTCCATTTCGCGGGGCAAATCAGGGCCATGTGGGCCATGATGGCTGCCTCGCCAATCCTGAGCCCATTTGGACCGTGTGTTGTGCACATCACATAGCAAGATGCAATATGCACATGAATGGTCGGATTGCTGAGAGTCTGAAAATGAAAGCACGCATCAATGACCGTCGTTATCTTGTAGATTTTAGAAGTTAGTCACCACTGATAATTTGCTTGACTGATGTAAAGCATTTCTCTCTCCTGTGATTTCTGATGCTAAACGTTCATTTGTTCAATATGGTTGACAGTGAACAAGGGGAGAGGAGCGTATCTCATGCAACAAAGAGACTCAGCTTATTTGTGCTTAACTAACAAAAGACTAATGATGTACATGTAATGAGACATCGTGTGGTGAGATGAAAGTTTTCATTCGATTTTCTTGCAGCACTATCGTGCAAATGTGTATCCTCTTTAGAGGGCTGCACGGATGATGTATTTTTGTGGGTTGACCCAGATGTTAACGTTGCTCCGGTTCCCACAACAAACAGCCGATGGGACTTTTGAATTGGACTTTGGATTGTTGCTGAAGAGGAGCTCTGTGATAAACACAAGTTTATGATATTTACCCATTTTGCTCAGCAAGATGATCCTCACAGATGAACACCACTTTTGTGATTTTGGTAAATGATGTCAGCACAGGCAAAAAAAAATCAGTGTTACTGTAAATTATTCTACAAGTTGTTTTGTTAGAGTTTGCAACTAAAGTCGGTTGTAAAGACGGACTGGTGAGGAAGTGAGTCTCCGTGTTTGGCCGCGATCCTGTTTAATGTCCCCGATAACTTCTGGAGTCTTATTTGACTGCTTGTTATCAGCCACTATTTTTAAGTCACGCAAACGCTTCATTATTCAAACATAAGGTATTTACTGGCATACTTTATGTCATAGAACAAAACGCGAAAATCTCTTACGCATGTGTTAACCACAGGCCTTAGTTCTGGCATTTGACTGAAAACCCAGTCAAAAAGCCCCTTTGATTTCAGACGAGGGAACCATAAGAACAAAAATGGTGACCGATTTATGAGTTTCGAGACTGCGGCACTCTGTTGCTCACACTGATTCACAGTATTTTCATGCAGAAAGGCCTCATCCGCAAGATAAGCGCACTATGACCTCTGGAAAGGAACACTGTTTTGCCTCGTACTCGTAATTCACATGCTTAAAAGTATGAACACTAACCTGTTTTGCCACAGTGATTCATGTCTCAAACGTCTGGCCCTCAGCAACGGTCACAGTATGATGATATTCCTTTCAAGGTCTCAGAGCTTTCATATTACAGGCCCCTCTTTGTGAAACAGATTGTGAAACAAAGCTGAGTCAAATGCAGCATCAGCTGTGTGAGAATCATAAACAGTTTTAAACGTGTCTTTCTGAATTCATCTCAGAACATTTGTAGTGATGTTTTCATAAATTGTCACTGATAGATTATTACTTTACCGTACTCACACAGTTTTGACACTTTAATCTGCTTTGATCTGCTGCACAGTTATTGCATATTACGAAAAGCTTACATTGAAAATGTCGACTAAAGAAGCTACTGCCACTTCTGCAGAAGAGTTTTAGCTGCACAAGCAGTCTAACCTGTGGAAAGAAAGAGTAAGCAGTCAGGATTGAGGGATGGTATTTGGAGCAAAGGAGACGGCTTGAATTCACCTCTTTAAAAAATATTCATAACTGCAGTTTCAAACGACTTCGTGCAATAAGTACAGATTCAGCAAACCCATACAAGAAATCATTTTAACTCGGAGGAAGTGGAAATTTCATATTACCCCCATTTGTTGAAGCAATTTCAGTGTTTTGCTCGTTTGTCCTTCTTTTCCACTCGTTTCCCCCCTGAACCCTTCAGACTAGCAAAACCAAAGAGGTTAAAGAATTAATTTAATCAGGCCATGTAAGGAGGTCATGTTCAGAGTTTATGATTTATCTATGATTTGATCTTACCGCCAGAAACTGAAAGATGTTATTTCAGAACCTTCGATGGGCTTGAAACTATGCAGCTATGTTTGTAGTTTACAAGATTAGTATCATAAACCACATCCTCTGCGTAAGTTGTCTGAGTTGTGAAGCAGCAGAATGTCACATCAGGGTCCTCTCTCATTCTTTAAAGATTCAATATGTGAGAATTGGCCGCCTGTGAAATTCATTCTCAAAGCAAATAGGGGGAATCATATCACTGGAGTTACTGCAAACGCCCACGTCGAGTGACGATGTCAGTACATTAGACAAGCAAGAGGATATACATCTTGGTCATCATTTGCTTGAGTAACTAGCAGAGTTGGGGACGAGAGGCGGCGCTGGATGGCGGAGTGTAAACGTAGTTGAGTGTGTGTGTGTGCGTGTGTGTTTTCCTCTGGCATGCACATGAAAATACGTAGTAGCCCGAGTCCGTGGTTTGCCCACCAACTTGGGCTACTCTTGGAAGTGCTGACCTATTTAGGACCTATTTTCATGCAAATGCGATCCTGATTCTGTGTCCTCAAAAGTAGCATAAGCCAGAACACACATACACACACACACACACCTGGTTGCTGGGTCTATAAACGGGGCAGGTCCAGCAGGTTCCGAAGGGAGGGGGCTCACATGCACTAACACGCACACACGGCCAGACCGGCTCCAAAACAAAAACCAGAGACGCTCAATAATAATAATTACACAATGGGAGTGTGACGACACTCTCTGCTCAGCACGTCCTCAGCACGTGGACATTTTAAGGGCTTAGTTCTTCAGATATATGTTCACTGGCCGGAATAACTAGATCCTATTTCCTGTTCCTGATTGATATATGAACATTGGACAATCACTGGACCTTTAACCTTCCAGATCTCAGACTGGAAATACACTCAGCACCTAATCAGAGTTCCACTGTGGCTCTAATACTCCGAGCTTACACTCAAAGGAATAGTCAGGAAAGCGTGGAGGATTCCCTGGGCAATGTGCAGGTTATTCCAACCAGGTAGCTCCTGCCCCGACCTAGTTTTCAGTGTGCAATTTATCATATTTGCCAGCTCTGAAGTGAAATATGGCAACACGTGGAAGACGAGAGGTGTCTGAGGTTGGGGAAAATTTTGCCCCAGATGTTAGTGAAGTGTGGTGAAACAGAACTGCAGCTCCTCAATGTCTCGTCAGCTTTTTTTTTTCAAATGAATGATGGGATGTTTGAGCAAAGCATTCAGGACTGACATTTTCATTTGGTGTCACATTGTGAACCAACTGTGTGTTCAGACAGATCAGTGCATTAGGGATCAGAATCGGGTTTGTTTGCCAGTTTTTATTACAAAAAAAGTAAGTGTGCCTCCCCTTTCAAGTTAGTGCAGGACAGGTTTGGTATTCCTCACTCAATTATCCAAGGGCGGCAATTATTAGCTGGCTCTGTCTTCTAAATGGGTCCTGTGTCAGATATAGTTTGAAGACCTATTTTTTTCAGTAGATATTGTGTTTTTTATATATTTACAAGGTGTATATTCTGAAATAGATTTAGTTTAATCAAACAGGTTGGTATCTGGGGCGTGAGACAAAACATAATGATGCTGTTGTGCAGTCCGATGTGTGTAGCTACATTGTACAGTGCATGCAAAGCAGACAGAAAATGGATCAGGGCTCATTTATTCTCCTCTCTAGTGGGTTATTCTAGCTATGTTCAAAATGCATGTGGTATTTTGTCACTAAGTTCGAAAGTATCTGTCAAATAGGGTACAATTAAGAAGGGGACTTTGTGGACAGGGCGAGGATTTGTCAGCAGCAGTGAGTTATCTGGGGCAACTTTCTTTCTTGATTGCTCCCCGAGGATATTTGAGATGCGCATCTGTGATCTTTGCACATACACACTGTTCTGTTTCAACACCGTCACCCCAGCCGAGATGTGAGTAATTTCAGTGAGAAGAGTTGCAGATGTGTTTTCTGATAAAACAACTTTGCTAAGCATGTGAGGTCAAAGATGGTTAACTACAGAGCTGTGGAGAGCTTAACGTTCCCTGTTTGTGACATCGATTTTGTTTATAAAATCACTCACTACTACTGGTGAAGTGTGCGCAGTGATAACTGAAGGTGACTCGGATTGGCATTTTAAAGTGGGCATATTATTCTGTCTTAAAAGATCATGAAGGTAAATAAGATCAAAGTCAGCACCAAGAGAAGTTCCTCTCTCCCACAGAAAACACTATTTCCCCGACTTTGTGACATCACACTACATCACCATGTCACACATTTGCATAATCAATGCCTCGAGACTAGTTTAGCTCATACAAATTGATTTAGCAAAGCTATTCTGTTGTTGTTAGCGGTGCTTGCTCAGTCTTGTGAGAGCTGATCAATCAGAGCAGGCTGGGTATTCTGACTGGGGGATTTTAAAGCGACAGGAGCTAAAACAGAGCGTTAGGGGGAATACAGAGCTGCAGCACTGGACAGAACAAGAAAACAGATGTGTTTTGAGCATTAAAGCATGTAAACCTATTCTAGTAGTAACTCAAAATAGAATCATGAACCTGGAAATGAGCATGATATGTCTCCTTTGATATTTTGGTCAACCCAGAGCTTCCCCTGTTTGTCAGTTAGACAGTGAGAGAGGATGTTTTAGTGTTTGCGGTTTTCTTAGTGTCAAACTGAAACTTCTAAAGAACTTTTAATGAATTGTGTTGCGCTATTACCAAACTGAAAGGCACGTGGTAGAGAAAGGGGGCGAGGGGGTTAAACAGTGTCTGTATTTTTTGGCCTACCTCTTTAACAGAATCATTTTATCTTGAACCCTTGTGTGGATCGAATCACTTTTACACCAAATATTGTTTTCAAATTCATCCCTATAGAGTCATCCCTATATATATATGCAGACATTGCACATGTCTCCCTGAAGATTGTTAAAACAACAGCTAACATGTTGAGTTTCACTCCATGAGACCTTTGTTCCTGAAATGATCACTTTCCCAGATGGACGGGTCCTCCCTTACGAATCGATCTCTCCTCCATAAGTCCTGTCAGCTCTCATCCCCACTGAGGCGGCCTGGCTGGAGAGGCCGTCGGACTGACTGCTGTGATGTGGTTAGAAGCCGGACGCCAACGCAGATCTCATCTTTGCTTTCATGTTCTATTTAATGGCCTCTTATAGAGCTGAGCTGACTTTTTCTTAAATCCTTACATTCAGTGTGACCATGTGAGAGTGAAAGTCAGGCCTGGTTTGGCGTTGTTTTCGTGATCTTTCACATCACCTGCGGTCATTACACCATCCTGTCTGATGGAAACTGGGGAACATGTTACCGTGGATCTATTGACGCTGGAATGTAATTGAGGCCAAATGTACGCTGAACTGCTTCTGTTGATCTCCTGAGCAAAATAACTATGGAGAGGTTAACGTCTCACGCACTCAGCGCCCAGGAGGTATGTCTCCATAACAAAATAGACCTTTTTATAATCTGTCTCTAATAAAATGGAAAGTACACACGAGTTACATTTTTGTTTACTTTGAGAGAACCTGGCCTCTGTCATCCTGTCTCCGATACATCTCGTTCCAGACTGTAATAATGTCCTGCAGGAAGCACAGTATGTCTGTTATGGGACACATGCAGATCAGTGAGGCCCGAAGTATCCATGAGAGGAAAACTAAGACTTAGTTAGAGTCTGGGGTGGAATCTGCAGCAGCAGACAGTCCGGCTGAAGTCAACGGAGGGGAACAGGCTTAACATTTCTCCACGGGCCACTTTTAAATGCAATGTTCTAACAACAGATATTCCCTTGTGGGACCAGTATTTTTTGTACATGCAGTGGTCCAAATGTGGGTTTTTTCTGTCCGGTCCATCATGCATCATGTGTTCGGTCTAAGATGTAATCAATTTTCATGTTTTTCTGTGTCAGATGTGTTCTGCGCAGACAAAGACCTGCACGTTGTGGTCAAAATTGTGGTCATAATTTCATTAAGGCTAAATTGGCAATTTGCCTCGCGCAGTAGTTCACAAAGCGTAACAAATTGCGGGGTTGATGGCCTGGTGGAGCCGAAATTTTTGTTATAGTTGCTGGTCTCTGCTGTGCCTCAGGGCTGGATATGAATAATATGTTGATGTGGAGGGGCTTGATGTATTTCAGAGGGCCTGGAGTGTAGACGTCTGCAGACCGAGTGAGTCAAGTGATTATAGGCCTGTGAGCAGAACACTCTGTCCTGTGTAGTGGAGGGAAAGCTTATCATGGTGCGCGCGTGTGTGTGTGTGTGTGTGTGTGCGTGTGTGTGTGTTTGAGAGCGTCCTTGTACGCAGGTTTGTTAAGATTTTATTGATTTTCTGAGCTTGAAGTAGTTTAGTAGTCATTTTTCAATCTCTCGGTTCAGCTGAATGAATATTTATTGGCATGACATATTGTTCTGAATAAATAATGCCACGGCATATAAACATTCTGACAGCACGAGGTAAATAAAGTGAATACAGGAATTACACAAAAAAAGTAATAATAAACAGGACACGGAATTAAGTGAAAAAAAGAAAGAACAAAAATCTGTTTCTTGCTCCGACTCCGTCTCTCTCTCATGACTGTAATCACCTAAAACCTCAGGGCCCTTGTTTCCCATTAGCCACGCTAGTGCTGTGGCCCCGGGGTTGCAATCTCTGTCTGTCAGTCACCACTTTGGTCAAGGCTAAAACATCTCAACAACTCTGCCATGAAATTTTAGGCAGACAACCATGATCCCCAGAGGATCCCCTTGACTTTTCCTCCTGCACTAACATGATATTGTGCTTTTTGGTGAAGTATCTCCTCAGTTATTTGCTGGATTGCCACGTAGCTCTGGTACAGATGTCCATGGCGCAGTAACAATAACTACTAATAACCCCGATGATCATCCAGCATGACTAACCGATCAAAGACTGGCTTTGTGTATTTCTTTGGTTTGTGACCAAACACCTGCTAAACTAATCACATTAGTTTAGCTAAACTAATCACATTAGTTTAGCACTACTACAATATGTTTATGGATAATATTAGCATGTTAACATGCTAAGCTAAAATGGTGAGCATGGTAAATATTACACCCCCATAACATTAAATGTTTGCATTGACATTAGCATTAACTAAAAGCACCTCTGTGCCTAAGTACACCGTCAGGGAGCCAGGAACTTGGCTTCTCTTCTTTTCGTTTCATGGCAGATTGATATCTATGACTTTGAGGTAAGAGCATTGCTGTAGACTCAATACACTCCTTATCCCTGGCCTGAAGTCCAGCAGCGGAGTTGCTGCACTTAGTACCGCTCCTCTCACGTCAGAGCAGACTGGCAGGTTTGGAGCACAGGTTGCCAATGGTTGCCTATAAAGCACTGCTAGTGGCCAGGTAATAAGCAGTGTTCTTTTTTTATTAGATGACTTGATTAATAGCGGGAAGTTGTGTACAAATTGTGAGTATCCATATTTTTCCATCTCTATCAGACAACTGGCAGTTGGCATTGTGAAAAAAAAAAAACAGGATGGCCACAGTGACATGAGAGAAATCACCACAGCTGAAGACGACATATTGGAAATGTGCGGTTGCGGTCATATACATCGACGACGACCACCATCTTAGAGTAGATTTCTGCAAATACTCCCCGTAACTCCATTCTGAGGGGCAAGGGGGCACCCAAACAGCGGGTAGGGGTCAAACATGAAAATTGCATTGGGCCCAAGTCTTTATTTAATACAAAACAAAGCAACTGGTTTTATAAAGTAAGGAGAAGCAGACGGAAAATGTATCATGCATACCTGCCAGATGTTACTATGATGATGTTGCTATGTATGAACATGATTGTGGATGTTTCGCCTCTTATATAATAAAGTCCATGAAATGGCAACAATGCATGCAGAGGCCTTTATGAACCACATGAAGTATCATGTATGTATCAATATAGTTGTGTATTATGTCTGTTTAGCCTCATACCACGAGTTGATTAATCTCGGCATCCTGAATACGACACGGTGCATCACCATCAGAATTTACTCGCTCCTATTTCCTTCAATCAGCCCAATCCAATGTAAACCATATGGCACACAGTAAAACCGTCATCACAGAGGCACATCGTGACAACTACACGCCTGCGTTTTCAGATGGTGAACTCCTGCTCTTCCCTTCAGACGCCACCTCCCCCAGCAGTCCATCCGCTAAACTGGGGGCCTTGAAGAACAAGACGTATTGTGTCTGGATATAATCAGGACTGAGGACATGAAGGAAGGAATGTAGCATAGTCTGATCTCTCCTGCAGACATGTATGCAGTGGAGTTGGATGGGGGGGGGTGCAGACTTTACAGAGAATGACTCAGCGGCTCGATGTCACGTCCATGATGTCTCATGGGTACGCTTAAAGGATGTCTCTCCTGCACAAATTGTTTCGAGAAAAACATTCTAAGGTTTACAACGCTTGCAGGTCATGTAAGGTTTTGGAAAATTGGTCTGAATTTTGCTCTCTGTCTCCCATATTGTCCTAATGCTGCTTCCCAGTAGGCCCAAGGAAATTGTGCTGTACAACATCACTTCAGAACCACATTTATCCTGTCAGATTACATCTCCAAGAAAACAGCATGCACTATCTCAGTGTCAGCGCTAACCTTTATACATGAGAAATAACATTGCTGAGGAGCATTAAGGATATCAAACTAAGTTTGCATAATGATGTATGTTGACAAGTTGAGAAAGTAGACTGTGAAGATGTGGACAGACAAAGTAGGAAGTGTCGGCGCTGACTTACATTTCAGCACCATCGATCACGCTAATACGACTGAACTCGGTCCAGACTCAAGAGAAGCAAACAAGGCCATTAATCAACATTTCAAACTGGGTGTTCTTTGTTTCTGTTTGAATTTTGATCCGCGCAAATAACCTTGAGCGATAGAGGAAGGGAAACGACACAGGAAATGACTGACGTTGAAGTAGCCAAATCACAATAAGGCTACACGTGTCACATTTTCAAGTTGGTTGCCAATTAACAGCGAGAAGTCTGCTCATTCTCCTGTTTTCTGTAAGTTTCCATTATTCAGACCAAAATCTGGTCTGATGAGTCATCTCGCCCTTTTTCCTTCACTCAGGCAGCTTTAGGTTTGGAAAAAGCCAAAGGATGCCTTCAGTCTGCATCGAATGCTGCCAACAGTTTAATACTGCGGATCTGTAATGGTGTGAGCAGCCATGTTGTGTCATTAGATCTGATTATTGCTCTGCACGGTCATATAACAGCCAAAGAATGAGACTATTTTACAGGCCCAGGTGGTGCAAACCCTGTTCTCTAACCATGATCCTGTTTTCCAGTATCCTGATGCGCCCATAAACACTGCTACACAAATCAAAGAGCGGTCTCATGCACACTATAAAGAACAAGATTCGACTATGGTCTCCCCGCTAACGACTGAACCTTTGTTGAAGAGTAGAGAGTTTGGCGTTTCCCTCCGTCCCATCCCTCACAGAACTGGAGGATTTCCTTCTTGACAAATGATCCAATATCTCCCTGCACATATTTTGGGATTTTTGCGGCTTCTTATTATTTGTTGTTTGCATTGTATTGTCCACTCCCTGAACTTTAAACATATTATAGACTGTGACCTTAATCAGTGTTCTCTCACTTAAGACCTGATATTTTCTTGTGCTGCGGTACAAGAGGCTCAGTCGACCTCAGCCCTAAGCACTGAAACTTTTCAGACTTTAATTAAAGTAATGGTTCAAGAAATATGTTTGGTTTTTTTTGCAAGAGTTAAATGAGAAGATTGATACCAGACTCCTGTCAGTATGTTAAATATGAAACAAGACTGGGAACAGTTCGCCTGGTTCTAGCTGAAAGAGACAAAAACTGCCGAACAGCATGTCTAATGCGCACTAACATACATGTTACTGTACATATCTTGTTTATTCAAAACATCTGGACAAAATAACGTTCGTGTCAAAATGACACATTGTGGTTATACGGGGAGAACTCCAGGAGGATCTGTGTCCAGCCAAGAAATAATCCAGCAGAGTTACCTTTAGACAGAGCCAGGCTACAGCTGTTTCTCCCTGTTTCCAGTCTTGGTTCTGAGCTAGAATAACTTGCTGCTAACTGTAGCTTCGCGTTTGCAGTACAGACGTGAGGGTGTGTCTGCAGCGGAGATGTGTTGCAGCCACGTTTTTCAGTCAGATACAGACACTCGAATGCAAATTTCTCAAAATGTCAAACAATTCCTTTAACATCCTTTAACGGTGCAATCAATGTAAGTGTGAAAGGGTCGAAGAGATGAAAGTGCTTCACATGGGCCAGCGCTTCATGAACCCATGAGGTAACTCAGGCAAAGCGGTATCTGTGGCCACCTGAGGGCCAGACACCAGAGGGATTAGAGCAGAAATACGCTGACATAAAAATAAAATAAATAACACGGTGCCGGTTGCTATATGTAAACTTGTTTTCGATGACATCGGTCTTCCTGCTATCCGCATTTTAAACATTACAACACTTTGACTTCTGGGTACTTCCCGAAAGCAAAGTCAGCAGCAACGCAGACTTATATAAAGTGTGCATAAAGTGGTGAAACGTTTATGAAAGGGCCCTCAACCACTTATCGTTTTCACAGTGGGACAGCGCAGAGCCTTGGGGCTTATTGGGAATGCAGGTCTGTGAGGGCAGACGTTGGGAAAAGGCCCAGGAGTCAGTTGTGGGTTCAGTTTCCTGTCCACCAAACATCAAAGTTGAGTCTGGATTTGCATTTGAAGGGAAATAAGGACATTATGGGTATTCATCCACAGCTTCAGAGGACATCAAATACCAGACAAACAATAGCGTTAACCTCATATGGACTCCTCGTGGAAACTTAAAATCAGTCTATCCTCTTATCTGTACAATAAACAAAAGGCCCTTGAATGACAAGATCCATTAAAACAAGGAGCAAATCAAGCAGGTATTGGTGTTTTAAGCTTGGCTGAAGCATTTGCTTAATGAAAACCACGTTGGCTGGAGAGTTGGTCTTCCATCCATCCTTGGCGGATGAGTTAGGAGACTATTGAGGGTGGTTGCTGGGTTGTAGACAAGACGAAGCTAATGATGGATGAGTTTGGGCTCCACTCGCAGTCTAATGTCTCATCTGGGCCAGACTCTCTCTACACCAAATTTTGCCTCATGCGAGCACTGTCCAGTGATCCGAGCACTGCATCGAGAAGTCGAAGAAATTTATGGACAGCAGTATCCTCCTGTGATCATTTTGGCCTGTTTCTCACTGCCTGCACCCTTGTTTATTAATCCCATCCAGCCCACTGATTCAGATTTTCCACAATACATCATTTGATTTCTGTAATTATAATTTTTCGCCTTGAAAAAACCTCAAATCATTTGGAGCTCATTTAATTTGATTCACAGCGTGTGCCCTGCAGTTTTCTCACCTCTCAGCATGCCAGAGCGGAGCTGTCGGTAATGACTGTCAGTTTGTCAGTGCCAACTCAAAGCAGCAGTCTGTCCACTTTACTGTAAAGCTTTTTGGCGCCAAAGGACCCATTTCATAACCTCAGGAATAAGTAATACTTGGCAGCGTTATTGAAAATAAACACCATTGGTGATTTTCCAATTACATCTCGCTGTATAATGGAGGCTGCATGAGTCAGACGTACCTGTGCAGCGTGGCAAAATATTCCCATCTGCTGTTAAACACTCGTTGAAATTAACTGTCATTGACAGTCATGTATCATTTATTTTTCATGTTAAAAAGTCATGTTAGGCTAATAGGCTACCTATTTTAACATTACTATTCAGTAAGTACATGTAAGGACTGAAAGATGCATTGCTGTAATTTGTTACTTCACACTGAAAGCATTCTGTATGGTATGAATGACACCGCACAGAATAAGCAGAATATCTCCGTTGTACAAAATGTTGAGCAGTGATAAAGGCAGAACCGATGTGTAAAGGCAGTGATGTTGACAACAGACCTTAATCACATGGTGGCTAGTTTCCTCCACTAGAGTGGGAAGCTTGAATGCTGGGATATCGTTGGCGCTGCATTCCAGGCTGCATGTTGTATAAATGTTTGCTAATTTGACAAATATTATCATTTCACAAGCAGCAGCTGAAAAGATGATGGATGGCGGAACTCTGGAGGGACGTCATGCAATATTTCAAGGGAAAATAATATATTTGGTACACGTTAGCTCACGTTAGCATTGAACGACTACCTTCTTCCTGGACGTTGTACGATTGAATGCAGTCCCAAATGGGAGGGCTGTCTGAAGGCGATGAAAAGCGCCCAAAATGTTCAAAATATAGCGTACACTCAAAAGGACATATATTTTTGCCTTCTTTTAGGTGGCTAAAACAGGTCATGCAGCTGGTACCAATTAGCAGTACAGTGATCTGGTATGCTAACGGTCATCTACTGCAGGTAATAAGACGCAAACTATCACATAAAAATGAATGTGTCCGGGATTTGAGTTGTTATTTTAGAATTAATTTGCGCTTTTCGTATTGTATCTTGTAACACTATGCTAATGTTAGCTAGGAAGCGGAAGTTAAATGCTAGAGTTAGCTGTTGTCCAATGGAAGCTAACAGGTTATCAAAAATGTTGTTTTACCTTGAAACCTGCTCCGAAGTCACTCCAGATCTTCACCATCTATTAATGAATTAAGTTGCTGATCAATCAGGGAGCGGTGAAATGTCAGAGCTTCCCACCCTGATGACAGAGGAAAATGGCAGCCGTGTGACTATAGTCTCCTGGAAATCTCTCAAAGCAACGTAAAGATAAGCATAATAATATAACGTGACATGCTAGACCATTTAATTTAGATTTCATACCAAACTGCTGGCATGTTGAGTCTTTTGTGGCCTCATTCAGACGTAACACAACTCCGTTACAAGGTTTTAACGGTCATAAGTGGATGTCTGTAGAGTGAGGTATAATAATGACAACCTTTCAGTTTGTTAGCTTAGCCCACAACATATTTGAGAATACGGTCACTTAGCTCAGGTTTCTTTACACTGGCGTTCCCTATTCTTCCGTGATTTCTCTTCACATTTTCACCCTCGCCGAGATCCAACTTTTGACAAGACACAGTAGCGTTCGTTCCGGCTGCCCATGATAACTGTGACACATTTTCACGGCATTACTGCTCTTGGTTTTACATGAGTCAGTTTCTCAAAGTCAGGAATCAGAACAAGCGGCCTCTGTTATGCATCACTCCAGTCTAGACAGTCACTCACATTACTTGTAGGCTAAACTGCCAGAAGCATTAGTACTGGCACAATAAAGCAACGGAGACAAAGTGAATAAAAGTTGAAGAAATACAGATAATCTTTTTTTTTTTGTCTTTTTTTTTTGTCTTTTGCAATTTGCCAATTGGACAAATTTGTAGGTGGCACAGAGTTCGGCTCCAATGCTTAGTGGAAAGGTTAGTTTATACGCTGCTGGTAATTAACAGTCATTAATCTTCCTTGATCAAAGACAGATGGCTCATACATATAAAAGCTCTCGTTGAGGTCAAAGCGACTGAGGTTTAACTTTCTGTTATTGTATCTTTTTTTTTTCCTGTGGTTATATGTTTTATCTGTTTTATCAAGTTTCATCGGCCTGCTGCTGACTTATGTAGATTATTTTTGTCCTTGTTGTGACAAAGTCCCACGGTTGACATGTTTGCTCTGCAACTACACCACTAGCGGGGGACGCAAAGTTCACATACAATTTGTCATAGTTCCAAGAAACTGCAATGTGGAAAACTTAACCTGAAGAAATCAGCCAAATAGCTGTCTGGAGCGCTGTACAGTATGGAGTCGGCCATGGAAGAACAATAACGGGCTTCATAACTGATCATTGAGAAATAATTTTGAACTATTTGCGCAGTACATAAAAAGTAATGTTCCACATTTACCACAAACTTTGGGAACAAGTCCAATGCTCTTATATTTTAGTGTTCTCAATAAACTCAACCGGGCCACCAACTAAGAAAGTCTAGAAAATGGGCAGAGTTGCGTTGTTTGAACATAAAAACGGCCGGCTTTTGTGACCGGCCGACTCTGATCAAAGAACAGGGTATGTTTGGGTCCATTAATAATGAAACATGTATTTTATGATCGGCATCAGTTTAGTCATAATCCATGAGCCTTAATGCTGATGGAAAGTCAGGTGAAGTTTCATAGTCCAAAAAACCTTTCTGGGGCTTCCACAGCATTCTCCTAAATGACCGAAGACGATGGGGACTCGTCTTAAAGTGTAAAACAACAACCGAAAACCACATAAAATGGATCCTTGCAGGTCGTCGAGCGTGATTTAAGTCCCCGGAAGGAAAGAAATCCTAAATTGATTTGAGAAAAACATATTATTTACAGCCGTGTTGTGTGGTCGAGCTTGTGCACCTAGATCACGGCTTTGTGTAAGTTAAATAACATATTTTTAAATGGGATCTCAGGGGTTCTGGTGACTTATATTACGTCAAGTGAGCTGCATGGAGCCATTTAAACTTCACCTGGCTTTCCACCAGCATTGGGTTGAGTAGACGATGAATAAATCTTTTTACATTTTGGGTGAACTTGTCCTTTAAGCTCCTCTGCATGTGGGCCATTGTTTGCAGCTGGCTTGCTCGAGATGGGGTTTATTTTTAGAGCAGCCGTGGCCGCTAAACTATAAATTAAATCTGAAGGAGCGTAATGAAGGATGTCGGTGCTGCTTGTTTATTAGGCGTGACAGACATTAATTCACGGATGAGGGGCAGCCGTGCTCGGGCTGCACTGCTCCGCTCCGTGTGTGATGGTGATGATGATGATGATGATGTCCCGGATGGCTGACTGAGGAGCTGGCCGGGCTGCAGCTCACCCCGCTCGGCCGACCGTCGCACACCAAGCCGGTGGTTAATATGGAACATTACCACAGACCGATTCATTCACACCGGCGGAAAAAAAGGAGCCCTGTAGCAGCGGCAAATTAGAAAAGCAGCTCGTTTTTGCTGTTCTTTATGGCTTCTGGCTCCGGAGATGACGAGGGGAACGCGGAAGGCGGCTCGTGGAGGCTCGTAGGCCCGGCCGCGGAGCTCTGCAGCACGCGCTGCCGGCTGATGTACTCCCCCCTCGGCCGCGGCTCCGATGTCTGCCTCTTCTACGTGAAGGGGGAGTTCTTCGCGATGGATGCTCGCTGTGCACATTCCGGTAAAAAAAAGCCTCAACATCCACGCTCACTCTCTCAGCGTATTAGATTTAACCCTTTGTGAGCAGATTCACGCACAGACAAAGTTTACAATCGCTCCATGGACAGGAGATGGCACAAGCAGCCCTGAGTACTCTTTATTTTAGATTTACATTCCAGTTTCTATTCTATTTATAATGGCTGGCCCCTTTTAATCTGGCAGTATGATAGCTGTGTGTAAATATTGTTAGTTTTTAACCATTCTTGTGTCTTTTATATTGTGTGTTATTGTGATTTTATGTGAATTGTGGATCTATCTATCTATCTATCTATCTATCTGTCTATCTACTGTATCTATCTATCTATCATAAGTGCATTCATCCTAACATGTAGGTAATGTAGACAGATGCATCTGGTTTATTTCTGGTGTATTTATCCTACAACTGCTAGGCGACTGAGTCCATAGTGACAGGTTTATCAGTTTCGCAGCGTGTTGTGCAAAGCCCTCCAAATCACATTTTCCCAGAAGGAAGACGCCACAAGTCATCTGTTTTGGAGAGGAAGAATGTGCGATTAACAATTTTCCTGTGTCTCCCAGGCGGCCCTCTGTGCGACGGGGACATCGAGGAGGCCGATGGGGTCCTGAAGGTCTTCTGCCCCTGGCACGACTATGACTTCGAGCTGAGAACCGGGAAGTCGGGCTCCTCCTTACAGGTCAGTCGTGGTTGAATATGACATGACGGTTACGTGTCTTCTTGTTCTCAGTATTGAACATAAAGTGTAATAAAGTGCCAGACCCCAACCAATACTGGATTGAAGACATGTATCAAAGACAACATATGTTTCAGATAAATCATTCGGAAACCTGATTGTATCCCATCAAGGCAGAAGCATCATTTGCTGACTGCAGCTGGGCCTTGATGTGAACTTTTGCGGCGACACATAGCCAAATCATCCTCTTTTACTAGATGTTGGATGTTCCGCCAATTGAAAATTGAGTTGAGATTTTGTTTCTCTTTTTTCTTCAGTCAAGCATCTTTCCTTCCCCCTTCTCCTGCTGTTTGGATGCACGCATCAGTGACCTGCCCAAACAAGAACTTTCCATAAACATGTCGTCTTTTTTTTCCCTTTAATATCATGCAAAAGATGAAATACAGTAAATATCTGCCACATTATGCTCATTATCCTCATGCTCTTTTGCATGTTAAGATTTAGTTTACTTTATTTATTTGACATGGACATAACGGTAATGTTGGTGCTGCAACATACAATAATTTGTTTGTGAAGATGCTTAATGACATCACCTGCTATGTGCTGTGTGAGTTATCTCTGCTTCCACAGTAGCTTGTGATGTTGTGTTTCTACTGGCTCTCTTTGTATGATGCGTTTTGTTTTTTTTTACAGCAAAAGGTGTATGAAGTCAAGCTGGAGGACGGCAACGTGTACGTGAAGCACGCCACTCGTCTCTCCTTAAAGCCTTTTCCTGCGGATCCGAAGAGTTGAACAACCTCAACTTTCAGCCCTGCGCGAGACAGCTGTGCTGTATAGCGAAGCCCCGCTCGGGCTATTTTTAAGACTTGTTCCACAAACCCAAGCCATCCGAAACATTCCTAAGCCTTATCTGTCCTTTTTCGCAGACTGTTTCTACTTAGATTGCTGTGGACTCAGGATTATATCTGATTGTCTGAAGAGGGCATGACATCATTAAATATTTTCAGAGTTTTTCTTGCTGGTCTTCCAGGTGGAGACTCATCACAGACACTGAACACGAAGAGCTCACGGCTGACTTTGTTCACGCACCAGACAGAAGCTGGTGTGCATCATAAATGCAACAAATTGTCTTTTCTCAGCAGATGTTATGGAACGAATCAGCATATTTGATCATGGGCAGAGCAAAAGTTGTTTGCCCATTTCATTTCTGGGCATTTACATGTTTAACAGAAACCCACTAACCACCATCTGAAAATATTGTCAAACTCCTTCCTGCCAATCTATTGCCAGGCGTTTATGCACTAGCAAGCAAATATTTGGTATACAGAGAATTCTCCCAAATCCTATCTCTAATTAACTGCAGAATGATGATTTGCACAACTCAAACCATTATTGCAATGAGGGGATGAATTCACATGCACCCAGAAATGAAGCCTTTTGTGTTTTTTGAGTCATGTTTGATGTCATCTGAGTTATTACATTCAACCCAATCAAGCAGAATAAATGTTGTAAGTACGTTTCTGCAAAATCACAAACAAGTTAGAACTGAAGTTGCAACTTTTGGTTTGTTAAGTTGATTTTTCTATTTCTTTCTGCTTATGTTTAGGCACAAAAACCATCTGGTTAGGTTTAGGAAAAAAATCACTGTTTAGCTTGAAATACCTGTTCTGGTCGCCACGTTCGTGGACGTGTTTGACGTCCCGTGAAAAAAAAGCTGGAAAAAAGTTGTCTGGAAGTCATCTGGAATTGTCCGAGGTTTCCTTACGTTTCCGTGCGGTTTTGACGCCCCAAATTTTGGATGGGAACGTCGCCAGGTTTCCTCAGTGGTGTGATTCAAACTGCAGTCAGCCATCTGGCAGCCCTGGACGTATCTGTGGCTTGCAGAAACGTTAACTGCTCACATTATATCCTGGTGACGGGGCTGTTACATTATATAATCTAAGACCTAATCTAGTGGTTTTTTTTTTCTTGATGTCCAAACTGATGGACAGAACATTAGAAGAACTAATACTCGTCACCTTTCCTGACTATAAAGCTTCCACTGATTTTCAGCGTTATAAATTGTAATCATGTAAAAGGGAACGTGTGCTGACAGTTCTTTTCAGAAACTAATACCGAACTGAGCCTCGTGTTCCTTTCTACCAATGACCCTCTTCCATGTCTTTAACGAGCGTTACCTGAGGCCTCAAATTGTCACAGAGTAGCAGTCACACTTGTTGAGTTGTGGCCTTTGGATAAATTTAGACATTTATTCCAGTGATGTCACGCAACAGAACTCCCTTTTCAGAATTTGTGCTTCTGGACAGTTTTTTAACCCACATATGGTTCCAGCAAGCAGAACACACATGAAGGGGACTGCAATTACCGCTGGTGGCAGTCTGAGCAAAAGACGTCTCCATCAGCGTTTCCCTCCGTTGCTGGCCCGCGCACAGACAGGTTTGTCTGTTACTGACGCAATGGGACTCGAAGGAAACGGTTAGCAAGGCGCCGGAGGAAGGTTCACGACCTGAAATGCACCATTGACTCAAGAGAAATGTGTTTTTCTAGCTTTATGTGTGTGTGCACCGATGCGAGTGTTTTCTTTATTCCTCAGTGGTGAGCGCAGCCACTCACTATATTTTCTGTCAGCTCCACTTCTGGCGGCGGCACAGAGAGCAGTCATGAAAGTGTCAGTGACAGCGTGGCTCAACGCGCTCATTTTTCCCTCCCTGCTGCGCTCCCCGTCGTGCGACTTTATTACAATAATAATTCCAGTGGCGAAAGATTTCTGTAACTCATCCCCTCGGGGGGTTAACGGGCAGACACAATGGAGATGCAGCTATTTGGTGTCAATGTAAACACAGTTCAGGGTTCTGCAAAGGTCAGGAGAGGTTTCTTACACTTCCATATGCTGACATTACATCGAGCATTCATGTCAGCCTTTTGCTATACGTCCCTTACTTTTATTTCATATGGTCAAATAATTTCAATACATTTTCTTACTTGTTTGTTGTGTGAATTATTTATGGTGTCTTAAAATGACTGCATACACTTTAATTTCAACTACCTACCTATGTTGCTATTGTTTTTTTTATTGCTGTGACTTATGCAAGATGTAAAAATCTACCTGTATTGTTTGATTCACAAATTAAATTATTGTACGTAAACAACATTGTCATATATTTGATGGAAAATGGACTAAAAACCCATGTTTCTCATTCAGAAATGTGAAATTGTTCAACTTTTATGAGGTTTGAGTTCCCCCTTAATACGTAACACACAACCCATAAAGAGCATGAATCAAAAATGTACACAAAATCATTTATTTACAGTTTCTTGTTCATACAGCTATAGTATATTTCATACAATACACAATTTACACGTAAAAGAAATGAGAGATTGGCATCACCATGCAATAGTTAAGCGCTGACAGAGAAAATTATCAGGAGTTCATTTGTGTGAGTCTTTTTTACTGGAGCTCAGGACGGCTTCCTGGAGCACAGTGCCAAATATACAACTCTTCTTCGTATACTCCAGAAAGTTTTTGGAAGGGTTTTTTCGTGGATGACCTCCTGAATAAATTACGATCTCCTTGAGACCAGCTGGACTGTACAGAAGAGAAAATGGACGGATCTGACACGCTTAAGATGCTGTGAAATTCTGGGTGGTTTCTGGTAGATTGAGAGCTTTAGTGAAATGCAGCCGGTTAGCAGCACGTGCACCCACTGTAAGACGCAAAGTGAGGTTAAGTATTAATCGAAAGCAATTAACTTCACCAGGTTTTGACTGTTACAAAAACATTCCGGTTGTCAAGCAGGCAAGACTTTAGTTGGTTTACGCCTGTATGTAGCCAAACGATAGCATGCTATTGGGAAAACGCAGTTATTTGTTCTTTTCGGCCAGATTTAGATGAGAAGATTCAAACCACTTCCACGATGTATGGTAAATACCAAGCTCCAGCCATCTAAGCTTAGCTTAGCTTTGTAAAAAAAGATAAAAACAGCAAGCCTAGTTTTGTCTAAAGGTGACAAAATGTGCCTAAAACACATTTTAAGATCATTGTTGAACTTGTGCAAGTGTGAAAATGACCTTTCCTGCCAGAGCCATGAGGTTTTTTATCTCTCAGCAGGGTTTCTAGGAGACCCTGGCAAGCTGTTTACCCTGTTTCCACTGGCTCTGGCCTCAGTTAATGGACAGAAATGAGAGTGCTGTTGATCTTTTCATCCAACTCTGAGCAAGACAGCGTATAATCTTATTTCCCAAAATGCCAAAGTATTCGTTTTATGCCGTAAAACAAAAATACACTGAGCTCCTTAAAGCTACATTTCTGATATTAACGTTGAATCCCTGTAAAATGAAACGCTTGCTGCTGCTCCTACATATCCCACTGAGATTCAGAGAGATTACCTTTTTTTTTCTTTTTGTTGCGGTGTGTTTTATCTGTTGGATTCAGTCTTAAACTCCCTTTATTTGATTCTGAAGACTTTGGAAAGTGTTTTCTTGAGTCATTAAACCAAACACTCTGGAGGATCTTTAATCTTGTTTGAAGTTCCCCAGAAGACAAAGTAACTGTTGGGAGAGAGCCTGGCTCACTTTCACATGCAAAGCCTTATATAAATGTTTACTCGGCCCATTATTGTTACCTTGTCCTTCAAACTCCTCTGATAACGTCTCCTCATGAATAAGCCAATTCTCCTGTCAAAGCCTTCTCCTCCGAAAACCTGCATTCTTCCATGTGCAACCACTTTCGAAGCCCGATACTCTGTAAGTGATGGACTGTGAGACCAGAGACCACTTATATTTTCCCCTTCCTTTTTCCATTTACCAAACAGTGCCTCAAAATGATTAAATCCATCACTAGATAATCTCGCTTCTCTTTCTCTTGATGTCTTTCGTCTAACATTTCCTTTCCAGTTGCTGTACAGCTGTCGGGCCTCCTCAGCTGACCTCACACACCATTGCATTTTTATGGGACTTATCTCTTCCCACACCTGGATTCAATCATCATCTTTCTTGTGGGGTGGATGCTACATCTGCTGTGGGGAGACGTTTGTTTTCATCTGGAGATCTGGACTGTTGAGTCGTGGACGGCCCACAGGCCTGTGATTAGAGAAGCCAGTGATCACGCCGAAGGTAACGCGTGTTGTCACCCTTTATTACGCAGCTCTGAGTGGTTTTTCTGAAGCGTGCCGCTCACGGCGCACAATGAAAGAGATTGCTGTTTTCCAAGTGGGGCCGTGTACGAGTGTAGGGTTACGATATATGGTTTTCATTTAAACATGCAACCTCGTGATGCCACCTCTTGGCACAAATTAAACAATAAATCTGCTGTGCATTAGGAATAGAAAATGTAGTCAGGGTTGAATGGATGAAGAGTTAGCTGTACAGTGGACTGGGGGCCCTTTTGATGATAAATATGTTGGACCATAGTTCCCATGGGTCCAGTATATTCTTGATTGCTTAACTTCTTCTATTGTACCCTGGAGATTAACTTGTTTGGCTGTTTGTGAAAGTGAGTTAAACAGTTTTTAATAGTTCTCAAGAGAACATGTAATTCATTTTCAAATTAAAACAAAGGCATATATTTACTTGTCAGCCTCCTCGTTCCTCCGTGGTCCCCCTTATGTGGTTTTGGATTAGTTCAGCTTGAAGAGCTTCTCTCTCCGGTCTGCAAGTGCCAATTTTGCAGATAAACAACTGTTGCGCTTTTATCGCCGAGTGAAGTTTCTTTCTATTACCAACAGCAATTAAATAGCGTGGTATTTTTCAGTCGTTATATCTAAATAACTATCAAGATGAATACTTTGAGTGTTCTTAGATTGTCACACACTCTGCCACGATGACAGGATCTCTGAAGACTTGGCCAGTAAATTCACATGTGTCACTTTTTTAATTATCACTCTCCTGTGTACGAGTCTCACAGTGGGGTTTGTTAATGAAGAGAAGGCTCTGCTGAGAGTTTTCCACTAACAAGACTGCTCTCTGAAGTTGAAAAAAAGATTACCGTGATGTACAAATTCTAAAATCAAATGAGCCATGCAGCAAATTATGGAAAGGTTAATAAGAGTCTACGTAGTTGAGAGAGTTGAAGAATGATTACACGACATAGCAGTTAAATTATTTGCTTTAAATCACTGAAACAGGTCTTGTGCAAGATCCTTCACCATTCTACCTGCTACATGTACTGAGGGAGTTTGCTTCATTCTCCAGCAGCACTTTTCATGTGCTGTAATTGTTTGTTACATGCTGATCATAGTTAAAAGTTAAATTATATACTTATTGCACTTGGCAGCTGACAAACACATAACCCGACAATTAAAACAAAGTAAACCAAGACCCTGAATGGGTCTCTGTAAGAGTTTTTGAGAAAGTGAGATATTTGTGAATAAACAGTACAGTTTTGAGTTTGGTGATGCAAATTTGGACTGTGCAGAGGACAAAAGGAAATCATGTCATACCTCACAATAGACTATCTTCATTCTAGACTGACTGCCACTAGAGAGATCGGTGCTTGTCTTGGCAAAGGCCTCGGTCTTGCACATTTTAAGTAGGTGTGAAAGACGTTTGGCTGAATCACAGTTGGCAATGTGGCATGCTGAAGAAAAACATTAGGAGCATGACTGAAAACATCCTCTGTTCCCCGGGTGGCATGCCTCACCCTCCCTGCACCCAACATGTCTCTTTTGCCTCCCCTTGGTGGAGAGAGTTTCCCAGTTTGTAGAAAAAGGGTTCAGTGTCTGCTGCAGACAACAAGGACCTCATATTGGTTTCTTGCCGATCTTGAATGAAGTTCCACGGAAAGGAATGGCCAATTATGAAGTGTTTGGGGCCTGGCGTAGTATTTACAGTTTTTGAAGGTTTGGTTTCGACTCAAGCATTGAGAGACGTCAGCAAAAACACCCGCCATGGGGAAAGTGGAATGCCACAAATTAGAACTATAAAAGTTACAATCTCAAAAGTCGAGTTTGTCTATTCATACATAAAATTAGACCGTAGCTGATTTTAAAAATGCCAGTCACTGCATTACATACAAACAAATGATGCATGTCTTTGAGGAGGGAAGGAAGAAAATTATATACCAAACCCTTCAAGTAAGTATAAGTCTAATGAATATGTTCAATCACACTCATCACGATTTTGCTGAATTGCTGTCTGCCTTGGTTTTGTGGTTTCCATAGTGAGGAGGGAGTTCATACTCATTAACAGATGTTCAACTTTTACTCCCTCGACTTGATGCCATCCAAGACCTGGAGATGAAAAGCAAAGAACATTTAAAATGCTGATATTACCATCAATGTAAATACAGCTCAAATGACCCTATCTAGGCCTACCTCTTGTCACATCTATTGGCGCTGCTGTATGCGCGTGGACACTCTCCTCCTGCTTGTAGAGCTGACTCTGCGACTCTGGGACCTGCCCTGCTGCTCTGAAGGATAGGCCACCACCTGGGAGGATAATCTCTGCGCCTGCAGACCCTCCGATTCCCTCATGTCCCTCGCCATCTGAGACAGAGTCTGACCAGGGTTGGTCTGCAGACGTTGGAAAAGGCTTTCTCTGTTAATTTTCCTCTCTGGACAGCTGAAGGTCAGAGCCACTCCAGAGTCTGACTTCATCTCCCTGGAGAAACCATCTGAGGTGCCATCAAAGCAGCGACCTATAGCAATCTCCTTGGCCACCCTGGGATTCTGGTCTGTGACTGTGTAGATGCCATAGTTGTGTCCCAAAGGATCAACAGGCGCCAGCATGGTGAACGCATGGGACTCGTTATTTTGAGCGACTGGTGGATGTTTGATGAGATACTCATGTAGGAGACTGTTGGTGTTAATCCTGCGACAGTTGCCCTGAGGAAGCACTGATATGAGCGATCGGTCCACCTCAGCTTGATCAAACAACATGCCGCTGCACTTGAACTCCACGCAGGCTGCTGAAGTGTTGGCCTCTCGCATGTCTCGGGTGCTGCGAATGTCTCTTATGCCATAAAGTTTGCCTTTTGTTTCTCTGTGTGTTCCTCCCAGATTCCTCGACCTGATCATCACTTCCTTCTGTCCTTGGATCTTGACCTTAATGAAGCATGCTCTGAACTCCTGGGGATTGGGCCACCAGGAGAGGTAGTCTCCCGTCCAGGTCGTCAAATCATTCTCCTCAAAGGGAACAACATTGTATTCATACTTGTCCTTTTCCACTCTGAAGAATCTGAAATGATTTGCATCAACAGGAGCATTTTCACAGGCTATTAAATTCTGATACGGATATATTGGCCCATTGGTCTCATCAAGATTATTTTGGTTGGGCTTTGCCAAGTTGATTCTGAAGGCTGTTTTCTTCAGAGCTGGATCCTCGTGGTCTGAGCGCTGGTAGTCAATTTTATCTAGGTATGGCTGAGACACTCCAATGATGTTTGGATTCATCTTGGGGGAGGAGGGAGCTGCCTCCAGTTCTTCCCCACCCATCATTGCCGTGACGTAAGCTGTGTAAGCGTCGGGCCTTTGGGCATCACAGAAAGCAGGTAAACAAGCCCCGTTAGGTCCAGTTAAGACGCTATCAAAGCGCCCCCATGCCCTCGGATTAGAGGAATAACCAGGTTTGGGTTCCAAGTTTATCAAGCTGATCACAACACCCTCCAGCTGTTCAGTCGGTAGGAACTTGTCACTCATGTAGGCACGGACTTTGACGTAGCAGCGTCTGTTTTCAGGGACGTCTAAATTAAAGAGCCTACGTTCTCGGATCTCCATGTTGCCTATGAGGAATGTGCGCTCCTCTCGTTTGCTTCGCCCGTGACCACCTGTAGTCTGTGTGGTGTAGAAGTCACTCTCCTCTTCCCAGACTCCTGTGTCTGGGTTTAAAGACCACAGTTTCATTTTGGGAATGTGCTCTTGCATCTTGACGTGCTGTGTGTCAAGAAGGACTTGAACAGCTCCGGCTCCGAGTACCTCCTTGTTGGTTTCATCTCTGAAGTCCACAGAGAACATGCCGTAGGTCCTCAAAGGGAGCATGTCACCCTCATCGTCCACAAAGTTGAGATCGCCAGGGGCCGCAGCCGCCGTGGTGATATTTCTCGGGTCAATGAATGTGACGCTGGCTTTCACAGTTCCCTCATAGATTTCTCCATTGTCCTTGTGGAAGGAGTTGGGAGGAATAACCAACTGACCAATGGGGTCTTCCCCTATAATTTCCCCGAGGTTTATAGAATTTGTCTCTCCTGCATTGATATCAATCGGTGTCTGCTTTCTCATCACCTTTACATCATGGTAGATGGACCCACCTTTCTTATCCAAGAGGAACACCTTAGGAGTGTCAATAAACTTCTGAGTGGGGTCAACAAAATTTACAACTAATCTCTGTGTATCAGGAGTAACTTGCAATGTGAAGCCTCCTTGGTATCCAGTGGTGCCCACCCTCTCCTTACCGATGTAGATGTGTCCAAAGCGCAGTGGCTCACCATTGTCAGCTGTGACCACTCTACCACGAACCAGCACAGTTGGCTGCACACACTTCTGACAGCCGCACTGTGCCACAGCCCGGATAGGGAGATTGTAGCTCCCGCAGTCAATGATTCGGCTTTCCATATTTTGGACCCCACAGCAGAACGCAGACCCGTCTCTGCAGCGCATATCAAAATCTAGAGAGCCAGCACATTTGTTGTAAAGGCAGCGGCCTGCGTTGTAGTACTTGGAAACAGTCCCGGGTTGAACACAGTCCATCGGCAGTCTGATGAGGTGCGTCTCCGGGGTGGAATTGCATGCTGGTGTTCCTTTTGCTGTGAATTAGACAACAAATTACATTATTTACTGCTTACTTGTGTTGACATGGCACATTTATAAGATACATGTACAACATGAAAGTGCAAAAAAAACCTGCACAAATGGCTGCTGTGAAGTGTTATTTTGACACTGCTTTGGTTTTAAGAATTAACGCAAACTTCTACTTTATCTGCTCTTGAAAGTCTGTTAAATATAACAATTTTTATTACCTCTGCCAGGAAATGTATGTTTTCACCCTTGTCCTTTGTTTGTTAGTTTGCCAGCACATTTACACAAAAACAGAAAACAGAACAGATGGACGAAAAGTCTCGACCCAAAATGGACCCCATTGACTTTCGGTGCAGATCCAGGAATTTTCTCTCACTTCTTTAACTTTGCGAGGGCTTTTTTTTTACATCTTTGTTAATTTCTCAGGGAATAATGTGTGGATCTTGATGAAATGTTAAACCTAGATGTGGTGAGCCTGAATTATGGTTAACCAGTTATGGGTGGTATAAAATTTAGAGTGACACAGAGCTATCGAGTTTTATATTGGATTAAGCTTGATTTGAATTAAAGGGGATTGTGGGCCTTGGTGGAGGTATGCTCTCTACTGCATTCTAGTTGTACAACTGTTTAATTATATAATTTTCAGACATATCAATGCATGAATGGAATAGTACAAGTGTATATTAAGTGAAGTGGAACTTGCCAGTGGAGTACTAAAGAAATAATATTTATGCTTTTCTTTTTTACACACACGGATGCGCTCACACTCACACACACAGACACACAATCACATAAATGATTTATCCACACACACACATAATGTCTGCATGGCCTGGAAGTAACAGTTAGTCGCCAAGTTGGACGCTGGACTGTGCATGAAAGAGTAATTAGACATGAAGTTGAATGGAACATTTATTTACCAACCATCCAGATGGGAGTGGGAAAGAAAGAATTATTGTTCACCCAGACATTGGCAGAATAAATAATGTGCATGATATCATGGTCGAGCTTATAGTCAAGTATCCTTGTAAAGCTGCCCATCTTGACGGTGAGTGGATAATTGCAGACACAGATCGCTGCGATTTTGTGTATGAAATGTCATCACGGTACTGCTAATGGTTTTACCAACAGGCTTTGGAGTTTCCTGCGACAATAAATTATGTAACTTCTTTTCACCTGTGTGAACTGTGGTTAACACGTTTAATGGGAAATTAAATAAACTTGTGCATGTTGTAAACTGTGGGAAGAATATGTGCTGAGTTAAAGATATTACATTTTTCATCTTGCCCAGAGGTGCAGCTGTTGTTCCGCACGCATACAGTGTCTCCTGCCTTAATTACTTTTGGAGTGCAGGGATTCGTCTGCAGCCAGGGAGAGATTGCTTTAGCGGCCTTCCATGAAAACCCTGTTCTTTAATCTGTGTTTATGCTAACAAGCACCTGAAGGACATAAGCAATGTGTCGTCCTCCCACGTGGATGTGGAAGCGCATACTTGTCTGAGAGAGAAAAGAAACAAGATTTATGAACAATCCTGGATTTTACCTCAGCACTGGGTGTCTAGGAGAAATTGGGTTTGAGGTTTTACAGTGTCCCGAGCCATCCCTCACAATGAAGAATGCCAGTTTAAAAAGCCGTTACCTCAACCAAAGTAAACATAATAAAAGCTCACTGCTCCAAGCACAGCCGGATTGTGCGAGCCCTAATATTTTTATTTTCCTATTTTCTTTGCTCGTAATGTTTTTTTTCCAATGACAGATAGTCTGCTAACTGACTTTCCTCCCTCCTTCAGTTGTAGGACACTGTGGTTTTGTTTGAATCCTCTTAATGCACGGACATGGCTCACGGATGACTTAGTTGGAGCTTAGCGCTGACATTCCCCTCGAAGTGTGTATTCAATCTGCGAGGCAGCTGCTCTTTATACAGTAAAATGAAGTGCCGTTGTTTGCTTTTTGTCAGCGGTTTTACTTGAACCTGTGCAGAACTTTGACAACATACGTCATTGTCGAATGCGTTGGGAAAGCAGCCACCGTGAGCTAAAATCCCTGTGTGCCGCTTGCTATCATCATAGTATATTACTTTCTCTCCACGCTGATGATGATGAATTGCAGTTCATGTTACATCACTGTGCCTTTGACAAGAAGGGAGTTTTTGTGTCTTTTGACTATGAGAACGAATTTAGACTAACAGGACAGAGAACTTTGAAGGATTTAACATCTTACCAACACTTGTCTGTCTCCAGTCATGTGGTAAATAATGTCCAACAGAACATCTTGAACTATGTGACTGGGAATGTGCAATAGTAAATAACATCATAAAAAAAGCTACACTGACATCCGTACTACACATACCGATCACAGTGAGTAAGGATGGCGAGGACTTGATGCTGCCTGCAGGGCTGCTGGTTTTGCAGTAGTACTCCCCCGACTGCTCCGGCTTCAGGTCGCGCAGAACGAGGTCCTCTTCATACTTGTACACCTTCCTGTCCAGCAGAGTCCCGTTGTGGTACCTTGAAAAATAGTTACGGAGATGAGAAAATTATAAAATATAAATATACCCATTTTAATTTACAAATATGAAATTTATTCTAAAATTGAGTTTTGATAATTAGATAATTAATTGGTTGGTTTGTCAGGAGGATTACGCTAAAGTTACTGAACGTATTTCCACGAAACTTAGATGGAGGACGGGCTTTGGGCCAGAATAGACCCCACTGATTTTTGGTGTAGATCCAGATAAATCAACAGATCCAGGATTTTTTTTTTGCCGTATTTAGGTGGTTGGTGTCTATGAGTGAGTACAAAAGGGCAGAGGCAGGCTCTCTACTGAGTGCCATTCTAGTATTGTGGGGTGTAACAATCCATCGATCTGGATCCATAAACATGTTCACTGACCAATGATCCAATATAATTGTTGCAAAATGAAACATTGCTACATTTCATCAGCTTTAAGATGCACCTTTATTTTGAATATCCCATGGCGTGTCAGCACACCTCCTTCCTAAATGTTAAAAAGAGCTAGCACCAGGCAAGTGATGGCAAACAGCCGAGAAAAGCCTTTTAGAAAATTAATCAGTGTGGAAATATTTGGGATTTTGGAGGAAAAAAAGGCAGGTCAACAGACAAAAAGGACATCTAACTTAGCAGTATGCTAACCTGCTCTCAGTACAGCAAAATTAGTTGCTCTGTTTCAACAATGTTTGGCTTTAAAATATAAAAAAAAAAACACATGCATGCAGGCTGAAATTCACCTCTGGTGTTCTGTCAGGAGATGCATTGACTTAAACCAGAGGTGAGCAGGAAAAGTTCAAATATCATATCGTTGTCCAAAGAATCAACATAATATCGAGGTGTAATACGATCTACGCCTCTAGACGCCTGATGAACCCGCTGAGAAATATCACCCTACCCTGCAGTTCCCCTCAGTTCGAAAGAGCTATTTAGCATATTTCAGCTTGTTGTTTTGGTTTTCCGGCTTCCATTATCACAGCTTTGATTCACTGTCACCGCTCTCATCAGCGTTGGCGTTCAGTGGAGACCCAAACAGTGCTACAAGTAACTGATGAACGCTGCTTTCACAATGAGAAACATATGTTCCCATAAGTATCTTACATAAATAAAATTTGATTTTTTTTTGGGGAACAGATGTAAAAGTGATCACTCCGATGCAATCTGTTTCTGTGTGCTGTGATTAATAATGCTCCAGAGCTAGTATTCATCTCACCAGTAGTATTTGTCAGGCGCTGGTGATCCCGTTGCCTTGCAGCACAGCAGCACCCGTCCTCCCTCATAACGCACTTTGTCCTCCGGGTGCTTCACGATGTACGGCTTTTCTGTGGAAAACAGAAAGGAGCAATCTCTCAAGGCTTCTTCTGTGAAAGCTGCTGCAGATTTTGAGACCTCATAAAAAATCAGTCACTTTATTCTCACATTGGTCTCTGCGCTTATGAAAAATGATTGCTGAGGGAATAACTCCTTGAAAAGCAGCACGGGCTTTATTTTTATTTGGTCTCCATGCGACCAAGTAAGTGAGTGCTCCAGACAATGTGAAGTCTCACAATAGACCAGACTGTTTATGTTGTAGTCTTGTCAATTTCCTGTTTTCTACAGTCTGAGTATATGATTGGAGGATTTACTGGCTCGGTGGAGCAGTAATAAGGAGAATCAGGAAACTCTTATGAAAATACCTCTTCTAAGAAATAGCCAACAAAATCTTGGATTGATACTTAAGTATACCATTGACTTGCTTTGTGTTTGGTTCGATCAAAGGAAACAAACACTTGTTAAATTGTTAAATATCATTTTCATTTATAATCTCTTTTTATTAGGACTCACCAGCTGATTTGAGGACAGCCCGTACCCACGACAACCCTGTGGTGTTACTGGAGATGGAGACAGTGATCGGGGCATACTTCTCCTTCCTGATGGAGATCAAGGTCGAGCTGGAGGAGCAGACTCCTTTGAGGCCAAACTGACCCTTGGCGTCCGTCCGAGCACGGATCACCTTGGGCTGGCTGGCCAGAGCCACCAAGGCTCCTGCCACGGGGACACCAGTCACAGTGTGGACCTCTCCGTGCAACACGTGGTTGTCGCACACACAGCGGCTGCAGTCCTCACTGGGGCGGCCTTCGGTGCACACCCGCTGACATTTGGCTGTTGGGAGACGGACACAAAGTGGTGAGCACAGACTGATCAAGACAAAGATGTGACATTGTACAGTATATCCTCAGCGTACCTGGGCACGGACTCTTCCCGCACTTCTGAACTTCAACAGGCCGTCCAGTGCACTGAATTGTCATCGAGGTCCGCACACAGGTCCTCCTCCTGATCCTGCGACCTCCACCACAGGTCACAGAACACGTCCCCCACCGACCCCACGGACTCCACTTGGCTGACGACACAAAGAGAGAGAGAGAGAGACGGGAGTGATGTGAGTGTAGAATGGTGGTGCTTATTTTCTGTTAAACTGGCGATCAATGATATCATTAACTCATTAAGCCATTCAAACTTTATAATGGGAGTTGTTAACTCTCTTGTACACGGCCACCCTGCCAATGCACTTACACACTGGGCATGAAAAGATGCCTGATTACAAGTGGCTCAATCAGGAACACTTCAGCTGATGGTTACACAGGTCTGTTCAGCGGCAGCTCTGCACTGGAGGGTGCTGCTTGAAGTGTCACAGCAGAAAACGGCTCAGAATCAAAACCAGAACTTAAGTTTTTGGAACAATCTCAGCTGTAACAAGGGTATTGCGTGAAGGGATCGCAAGATTCACTATAACAGTAATAAAAACAAGTTAATATTGTTATTGTGTTAATGATACACATTATTCATCTGGTTGCCTTCCAGTAACTGAGTGTAATTGTTCTTTTTGTACACAGTTTTTTTACAGGAATGGTTACGGACTCACTCTCCACCTCCTGACATTCGTTATTGTGAGTGTATTTATTTTAGAAAGATTTGATTGCCAGCGCTTTTTAACATTTCTATAGATACCGTGATAATATGGTGACGTTGTTGGGCCAAGCTGATTGCGTAGTGAAAATCTATATAGGAAAATTGGATTTTAGATGTAATATTATCCTGACATTTCATACAAGCCTCCCAATTAAACCTTTACAAGGGGGGTCAGGCACCGAGCAGCGACCTGGAAACTGGAATTGATTACAATCACTTTGATTCAATTGACATCTTTTGGTTGGTGTTCATAGACTTCTGTTTGTAGGCTAGGTCATGCACCGTTTTTGAAGCGATCGACAGCACCATTTAATTAGTGATCGTGTCACTGTTCACGTCGCTGTGACATCTAGCATTGATTCTTCAGTTCAGTAGTACATTCAGATCGGTCTGAGATGTTCTGTTCAGTTCAGCGCAAAACTCAGTTTCGATTGCACGAAGGTTATCACTTCAGTTTCTGTGACATGTTTCTGTTGCTTTCACTGTCTTTCAATGGGCTTTAAACAAGGAAGTTGCGTAAAGTTATTCGCTGACACAGATGCTCAGAGATGGGCAGTCATTTCGAGTATTGTATTCTGTCCTCTTTTCATCTGAGACAGCGAGTCCATCACTGCCTTACAGCTGCTGTAAGTGTCGTTGCTTTAGCCACTTCACATTGTATAACTCACTGGTAATTCTTGCGATTCTCACCTGTACATGGAGGGGTGGAGCACTCCCTCCTCTCTGAATGGTGGCCCTGGCAGGCTGGCACCAACAGGAGAGGCATGGGCTGGGTGTTGACACATTTCCTCTGGCGGACCTGGACGCCTACGTCGTCACAGTCCGCGGTCGAACAGGGACCCCACTCGCTCCAGTCGGTCCAGTAGCTCTGCACTAAACACACGTTGAAGAACAGAGTGCGACATCCTGAGCAACGCTGGAAATATATTCAAGGACAGTAAATCTCAACATAGCGTAATTTATGATGACTGATTCCGCCCTGTAGCCAGTGCTACGTGCATGCATGGCTGAATGTATATATCTGCAAAGTGACAGTGTGTACAGCTCTGAGCTGCTGTCATCAGGGCTACCTGGGGGACACTGAAAGCGGACGTGATAGTTGGAGCAGATGCGACCTAGGGGCTGTTCCTTGTTGATGCACCAGAAGCCTTTCTCCAGACTGGAGTGGACCACTTCCCCGGTGTCCGCCGCTGCGACCCAGTCTGTCGTGCGAGCCTCCATGGCCATGGGCCGCGCGCAGACCCTCTCCCTGTAGTAGAAGCGTATCGCCTCCAGACGCTCGTAGTCTCCATTCCCTCCAGGATGGTCGATGTTGAACCAAGACGTCCACTCTGTCACGCCTGGAGGCGCACGGAAGGGAAAACCGAAAGAATGGAGGGTCAGAATGGAAAAAAAAAAAATCAGTAAGAAAGAAAACAATTCAACTCAGGATCCAGGAATCAGAGGGAGGGGGAGCGAGGCTGGTTTTACATCGACGGGAGACAGGGGTCAGAACCAAGAAAAAGCACAAGGAGGAAATCAGCACGGATGGGTTACGAACTTTAAGAGGAGGTCTGCTACTACAATTTGAAGCTGACTTCATACACCCCAAGGGAGCTTCGCACTGTCCAGGTTCTTTCCAGCCCCCCTGGCTTGACTGATGAGACGTATTGTCTAGTTTTTTAGTCTACTGCATGTTCTGAAACATGAGTGTTTCCTCAGGAGGAATATGAGGGAAAACAAAAGAATCTGATGATGTCTTTTTGATCACAAATTGATGCATTAGTCTAATAGATAAAGTTCCTTGGTGGACTGCACTGAAGCGATGGGAAGGACGTGCTGCAGACAACAAACCTGACTACAGGCTGGTTCAATTGAAAAAAGGATGTAAAGTCATAAAAATCTCTGAACACTTAACTCTCATTTCCTTTGTTCCAGTGATGTGGTAAAATGTCAAAGTGAGCGAGGTAAAAACATAAAAATAAGAACATGTGCCAGCCATGTGTCTCTGATACAGGGAGGTCTCAGAAATGCTTTTGGTTTGTGAACCAGGAAGTGCCACTCAGATCCCCCCAGTTCTTCTCTTCTGGCTGTTCCAAAGAGCAGAACGAAAGCATTTGGTGATGCTGCTTTCAGCCATAATGCTCCGAGCTGCTGGAACAGCCTTCAGGAGGATCTGATCGGAGCTGAAAATATTGATATTTAAGTAAAGACACATCTGTTGTATGTAGCATTTTAGAATTGTATGGTTGTATTATGTATATTTGTTTTCATTCATCATTATTACGTATTTCCTTCTTCCTGCAAACCACAGATTTGCCAAGGTTGGCATCCTCTATGTACCAAACTTAGCATACCACCCTTCGCATGGAGTTACAAGCCAACAACTTCATTTTGAAGGACACCTGGGGACATTTCCAGCTGTTTTGAGGTGTCAAAACTGGCTGTTTTTTCCGGGAGACCTGAAGATTTTTCCTGCCATTTCTGTAGCGACCAAACACAGTTTTTACTTTACAGGAAGTCTGACCATCTCCATCCGGGATTGCGGCGACAAAAACAGGTATTTTAAGCCAACTTGTGATTTTTTTCCAAACCCTAACCAAGTGGTTCCTGTGCATAAACCTAACCAGAGCATAAGTACAGCGTCGTGACAAGGGAAGAATAGAAAATTCAGTTTCAACTTATTTTTTGCAGAAATGTATGGCGAACATTTATTCTGGTGATCGGGTTGCTTTCACTATCTCAACACCCATCTTTTATTATTTTGTACATTAGTCTCTGAATCTAGTTAAGTTTGTCAGTCACCTGTGAAGCACTTTGGATTTGTTTTAAAGGAAATGTATTGATAAAGTTTGATACAGTATGATTCTATAGCGAGCCAAAACAGAAACCACAGAAGAACAAATACATCCAATCAACAGTTTGATTTATTTTCAACAACAAAGACACAGAAATTACATAAGCTCAATACATATCAGCTGTGACTGTCACTGCTGATGGCACGGATATATTCAGTACCTGTTGTCTGTGTGTCCGTGAACGTGTTGAGGGCCACTCTCCTGCTCCTGTCCAGCTGACTCCTGGTCCTCACAGATCCTGTAAACAGGGAGAGAAACATCCCAATATAAAGCAACAGGCACATAGACTCAATTCTCCGGCTTATACATTTTAATTCCATGTGTTTCCCTCCGTATCCCCCCAGAAACTGATATGGTTTAATAGCCTAAATGATGTCGGTCTTATTTTCTGCTGCACAAAAATTGGAAAAGCAGCTCTCTGACTCTCTGCTTTACATTTCAATATTTGTATTCACCCAAACACGCAGCCCTGTGCACACACACACACACACACACACACATTGATGCAGTCAGAGCACGTTTGATCTTTCTCCACGGTATGAAGGTTCCTCTAATTACTCGCCGTCCCTCTGCCCTTTACTTTATATTGGCTCCATTTATTCACTGCTTTCGTTTTAGCTACAGGCCTTTTTGTCCTGTTTATGTGCCGAAACAACGAATGGGAAGAAAACTGCAAGAGATTGTTCGCTCCTTTTTTTTCCCCTTCTCTGTCTTCTCCTGCAAGCTTTCGTGTATAATTTTCTACTTCCATCTCCTTCTTCTCCGTGTCTCCTCATCTGTCTGCCCCCCTGATGTTTCTCACCGCTGAGCTTCCTGCTTCAGCGACACCACCGTCTTCATCAAGCCGTCGGAACATCCTCCTACATTCATCATCTCCCCCCCCGTGCTCTTTGTCATTACATCTTCTCATCCTTCGGTTCACTGCTCCCCGTCCTCCTCTGCTTGTCCTCCTCCAGGTCCTCCCTTCTGCTCTTGATCCATCAACGGGGCAGCTGTTGTTGAGGATGCTAATCAAGCTCCAGCTGCGACAAATTATTGCATGTGGAGTCATCTGTTAACCAGCGGCCGAGCCAGAAAAACTTTATTTGCTCCATCACCTCTCGCAGAGCGCACACACACACATACTTCAGCAATTTGTTGTCGATCTCTTTTTGATCCTAATGATGTATGATTGTAATGTACACACATACAGCATGCCTGTATCACTGAGTCATTCTTACGCCATTGTCATATTTTTCATGCATGTGCAGCACAACTGTGAGGATACGATGAAAGCGAACGTTGCCTTATTAGAAAGAGAAAGACATTAAAACTGGCATTCATCGCAGATGTGGCTGTTTGATGTATTAAACACGCGCCGTGGCATGTTTTCCACCTCGTGCTGTGAGGCACAATGAATCATTTTTCCTACAGTAACACATTTTTTTTGTGTTTTCAAAAACGTCAGTTGTTTGCTTGACATTTCATCTCCCGCCTCTCGCTCGGCCGGTGCGGAAAAAATAATTGGCGAGGTCCGTGACAGAAACAAAAAGTAGCTTATGCAACTTTCGAAGAGTGTGTGTGTGTCTCTTTGTGTGTGTGTGTGTGAGAGAGAGTAATATGTGCAAGCACTTAGCACCTTCGGGGAGACACTGCTGAGTTTACGAGCAGAGACTCCCAGCGCAGGGGCCAGTATCGATCCCAGTCCCCACTGGTTTTATGGCTCACTTCTGAGTCTTTATTGTCATGCCAGCACATTTCTTTTCACAGCCTTAACAAATATTTTAGCATAGAAGGATTGTAGCTCAACAGAACAAAGATCTACTGTCCAGAAATGTATTACATAAGCTTTAGGGCAACATAGGCACTGGGCTGACCTTCACGGTTGTTGTGTTTTTATGCCCCTGGCTTTAAAAACCATTGATAGGTTTCCATATCAGCTTTGTCTCTCTGATACACTGGAATCGCTGGATAAACAGAAGCAAATGCTTTCACTCTGATCTGCTGGGCAGATGTGGCTCTTCGTGCAGGTTTACTTTAGTAAATCAAATCAAATAGTTTTTTTCCACACTGCTCCTTTTGTCTCCTGAATCCTGTTGTCTGCCCTGATTACATTCTAAAAACAATTAAAACACAGCTCTTCTGCCACCGGACAGAACATCTCCGTCTCTCGCACGTGGGTTCACTCTGAGAAGTTTTTAAGTTTAAACGCGAAAAAAAAAAAAGATGCCGAGGGGACACAAAGAACCCTTTTGTTCTACTTAATTAACCCTGACTTCCAAACTTGTGGCTAATTAATTACCCTCCTCACTCTGAAGTGCATCCATTTATTTTCCAAGAAATCCTAAAGCAGTTTTCCCGCTCTGGTTACATAACATTTCTCCTCCGCTCAGGACCAAAACAAAGGGAATTCACAGCCGAACCGCTCGGCTCCCGATGATCAGTTCAAGATGTGTGATAATGAAAAGCAAAATAGCAAAGCGATTCTCCGAGTTTTATGAGGTGGCTAATGGTTTTAGAAAGTTAAAAGAGGAAACCCAGATTAGCTTCGGCAGAATTAAGGCAAACGTCGGGGTAGTGACCTCAGTTATGGCAGGTATGAACTGGCGCGCTTCCCGTGGCGGACTCACAGAGCTCATTGTGCTTCTGAGTGGCATGTTAACACTTTCGGGGTTTTTTTTAAAAGCCGGGAGGTTTTATTGGGGCACTGCTTCATGTGGCTGGTATGTGAGGGAATTTACCTCATCGAGAGGCAAGTAAGACACGTTTTTTAAGCCAGATGGAGCAAGGTTAGAACTTATGATTTCCTCTTCGCTGCTGAAATAAAAATCCAAGTGCTCCGCTGGTACAGTATATCCTGTTTATCTTTGATCATGTGTTCCGTGTGCCTCGCTCACACGAATCTCTTTACAGTCCTGACTTTTCAAAGCTAATGTAATAGAACCGACAATCAAAACTAACTAAACTCAAAAACGACAAAATATACTGTCTGTCCACCGTAGGATGACACATGAAGTTATATTAACCATCATCTGTCTGTTTTATGATGTGACAATGCTGTGGTTAAGTTTTTGGTTTGGGTTTGGCACAAAAAGGACTTGGTTAAGTTCGACTTATGATCCTGGTTTGGGTTGAAATAAGTGTTTCAAGACAAAGGGTGTTCATTTGGTTGAATCTGCAACCACTCGGCTACATGCTGCTAAATCGTGAACACAGGACCTCTAAACAAAGTGTTCTAGATCCTGAAACACATTTATTGTTCTTTATTGATTTGAATCCGTTATGGAAGGAACAAAGAACTGACGTCATCCATACGATGGGGCCATCAGATCAAATAACGCCTCTATGTGTCGGTCTAGTAGGCATGGACATCACTGTATTTTGACATTTGAATTTGAAGGACTTGTTTGTATATCTATTTTGTTAAGATAAGGGGACCTTCATTATCATAGTTACAAAAATAAACGCATGGTAACAGGTTATGGAATGATCGTGGTCAAAACAACGTATCTACCAGTTAGAAACGGAAAATTGGACTGTTGTCATGGTCTAAGTTTAGTTGCTTCCTGTTTTATTTTATAGGTTAATCCTTCTGGGTCATGTTCTATTTTATACTTCCTTGAATAACTTGTGATTTCCCAACGTTTGTACTTTTACCTGTGGTCCTGCTCGCTCCTAGTTTTCCTGGGTTGACTTTTAGACTTTGGACTTTCTTGGATTACCCCTGTTTGGACTATTCTTTATGAGACTTTGTTTTTTTGTTTGTTTGTTTGTTTTTTTACAAAATAACATAGCAACTGTAAACTACTGTATTAAAGTCGGATGTATTATTGACCCATCCATCCACCCTGACCTCCTCCCCCTGCAGACTTTGTTGCCCTATAACGTCTAATGACTTCCTCATTTGCTCTAATTATAGCTGTTGCTAGGAGGCTGTGTCACTTGAATGCAAACCCGCCTATTCTTACTTCCAATGCATCAAATACAGCAGTTTGGTTATTGACCCAACTCTTCAGACTAAGACGCTGCAGGTACCCCTCTAGTGCGTAGTAGCGGCAGGGGATTCAAAATTGTGTGTGAGGTCATGTTTCTGGATGATCTTAACACAGTTCTACTCACTTTGATCTCCGGGCAGCTGTAAATTCCACTCCATCTCCAGAGGACCAGCCACTGTCAGTAATTACCAGTCATTAAACAGGCTGCTGATCCTGATAATACTCCTGGCTGTGTACTAAAAACATGTGCCAATCAGCTAACTGACGTTTTTACTAACACTTTCAACATCTATCTCTCGCAGGAGACTTCCCACCTACCTCGAAACAGCAACGATCGCTAAATTCTGCCTTAACAACTACCTTCCTGTGGCTCTCACTCCCATCCTGATGACGTGATTTGAGAAACTGGCTCTACAGCACATCAAGACAACGTCCCTGCCAGGCTGGACCCTCAACAGTATGTAGGCAGATCCAACAGATCCACAGAAGGTGCCATAACCACAACCCTCCACTCAGTCTTCACACACCTTGGAAATAACAATAGCTACATCAGGATGCTGTTTGTTGACTTCAAGTCAGCATCCAATACAATCCCAAACCCTTATTGACCTTTACCTGTCCATGTCAGGGAGAGGCTGGGTTGGTTAGAAGAGTCACACAAAGGACTTTCACGCAGGAGAGTGTGGTTGGGTGTTCCTTCGTTTAACCAAAAACCAATGTTGACTTGTTTTAAACTTCACATAAGTTACATAAAAAACCTACTTGGTTTAATCCAAACCATGATCTTTTCAAATTACGACCATTTTAACGACGTCATATATAATAATTACTGTTGCTCAGATGAAAAACTGACACTTAGAGGGGTAAGTCGTTGGGTAGTGAATTGGGAGTGACAGCAAGTGTGAGCTGTTTTGGGGCACTCGCTTCGACTTTTCGCAGCTAGTGTTGTGGAATGCATATAAGGATGTATCGCTTTTCTCTTGCAGTTTCACCTTTGACATGAACCCCGCCATGTGACGGTTATTATAAACCTCCACCAGCCTCACCGTGACCCTCATAAAACATGGACAAGGTAAGAAGATACACTATAATGGCACCAATATATTAGAAGGAGACCTGCATCTGTGGGCTGGTTAGTTTCCGCTTCCATATATAGCCACATGCCAAGCACCTGAATGCCAGTAACATATCTGAAACATAGCTACTGACTTACTTCCTACCCCACACTGCACTCATTGTCATCTCTACCCCTCGACAGCTATTCTTATTTTAGAGGACTATCTTTGGATTTAACGATTTACGTCACAGTGGTTCATTCTGAAATACAGCCTGGCTACACAAAGGCAAATCCTCTATTAATAATCACCAGTGCCTTTATTTTCACGGGCCGGCCTCTCTCTGCTTGACTTTCTGAGTGGGAGTATTCTGCCTTCGCCAGAATCTAATAAAAAATGCTGCTGAAGAGAAGAGGAGGGATGAAAAACGCAGGACTTTATGAAGTTGCACCCAGAATGGTTTTCAGTCGGATTAGAGAGGTACGGTCGAGCCAGATGTATGTTGGCAGTGGGACAGGGCTTAAATAGAAGGTCTGGATTCTGTTTACAATATTCCAGATCCTTACAAGAGGGAGAGGAGGCGAAAACAACAGCCACCCTGCCCACGTTATGTAACCTGCTGGACAAAATAAGGCTCGCCAAGAGAGCGAGGTTGTGCAGTTCTTGCCCTTTTTTGAATTGATGGTATTTCACGTATGAATTTGCTGATGTGAGCGTGTGTGGGGCCTGTGTATGTGATGATCTGTTTGCCATGTCATATGGAAGCTGTTTATGTGTTTGGCCTGCTTTCTTCGCCGAGGTGTGTGCGGTTGCGGAGGAGTCTGCTTTTTCTCTCCGCGTCCATCTCTATCGATGTCCCTCATTCTCCAAAAAATTCAAGTCTGATTCCTAAAACATCTGGAGCTCATTAAAATCTGCAATCTCGATCCCCCCCCCCCGACATAAACTAATGATGCGAATCAACCAAATGATTTAAGGATTTGCAGAGGCACAACAAAGGCTTTGTGTTCTCGGGTTATTTTCTCCTCGATGCCATTAGAAACGCCGTCGAATTTCGGCGTATCTGGAAGTCCTTGCTCGGACCTCTGCACCTGTGCACAGGTACAGCGCCAGGATCAGATTCAAAGCAGCTGATTAGTCCCGCAATGAATAATATCTTGGCGCAAATACACAGAACGAGAGAAAAGTTATGATGCGATATGGCTCGGAGGTTGTCATTAATGGGAATTTGCGCCTCGTCTTTTGATCCATTGTAATCCCTGTCTCAGTCATTAAAGTCAGCTGGCCAGACAGCTCTGTGTTTGGAGCAGACAGTGGTCAACATCTGGAGAACTAGGCCCGGTTTCTGACTCACAACGGCCCTCCAAGCTACTCCAACACACACACACAGACACATCATCTGACTTTGACATTTTATGCAAGACGGCAAGAGATGGAAGAGAAAGATTGGAAGTCCTTGAGCTCGGCTATAGAAGGTCGGTTACAGCGAGCTACAAAAGGCTTGGAGCCGTTAATGCCACGCCGTTCCCCTTCTGAGTTACAGTGGGCATTCGGCAACAGCTGCCGCCTTCAAATAGGAAAACAGCTCGTAAATCTGTAAAGCCCTAAGGTGTGTGGAGAGAGTGACAGGGACCGAGGCGAGGAGAGAGCGTTTGATGGAGCGGGGCGGAGAGAATATGGGTGGAGAAAAGGCGAGGGAGGGAATGTGATGGAGTGAGGGCGAGGCAGAAAAGGGGAAATACCTGAGGGAGACACATTCGAAGAAATGAAAGGCGAATGGACGGATGGAGACACACGGTCGCTGTGAAGGCAGCGAGGGGGGGCCGAGACGACCGTTAAAAAGCAAAAAGGAAAGAGTGACACGCTGGCCAATGCGACGGGGGAAAGAGGACGGTAAAGTCATTTTACCTGTGCTCTTTATCCCTCCTTTTTATTCCATTCCCTCACTGAGCCGAGCGCAAACCCAACAGGTGGGAAAGTGGGTCACTCGCTTTGTGATTATTGCCTCTTGTTTCCAAGGTGACTGGGTTTATATCTTTAGGGAACGCGGGTGAAACAAGGACAAAAAACGCACAACCACCTCACAGCAACATGTGGATGTGCTGCTGGAGAAGCTCGGCACGGAGCGTGAAACTTTACAATCCGTTTTAAGGGCGCCATTTTATACATTTACCTTCTCTCCTACCTCGATATACTCATCAGTTAATGGCACACAGCCTCCGCAGAGACATTTACGACTCTGAGGCCTCCCGGTCCAACAAGATATGGAGACTATTAAGGTGTACTTACAGTCGCTTGCCTTTATGAGCTGCCAGCTTCCTTTAATGGGGAGCAGCTGTGAGGCGGACAGAAAAGTGACAGCTTTGGGGGAAAAAAATGTGCTGCTACTGGTGTCGTTCAGGAAGAGAGGCGAGCTTTCGGGAGGATGATAAGAGCGAAACTCTGGGGCGGAAAGAAGTCGTAATCTGGAAGAGGAGACAAGCGGACATTATGGAGCTGACAGTTGAAGGCATTGAAAAGTGCGAAGCGAAGGAAGGAACTGGCGCTTAAGAAGGTCCTTTAAATTGGCTCTTTGTGAGATCACAAAGCCGGCGGCGCGCGTTTTTTTCTCAAAAGCAAGCCGCTTCTATACTGCGGTTTGTCGCGATGAATACAAAATGAAAGCCAGCAGGAACTTTTTGTCACCTTTCCACTCATCATCAGAGCTGATTAAATCCGACCGCGGGGACAGAATGAAGAGTTCTCGCTGTTTGACCTCATCCTCTTCCTCCTCCTCCTAACCTCCACCTCTATCACCACCTGTGGCTGATTAGCCCGGTGGTGAAACGTGCCGGTGACTTAACATGAGAGATTAAGAGCGACTGCGGTGGTCTATGAAATAACACGAACACACACATATATATACACTCTTATCATATGAGCTCACCACCAGACATCAGAGTCCCCCTGCTCTGACATCCTCAGGGAAATGCCGTCAATGTAGAAAACTCTAGTTGTAGGGCTTCAAACACTGGCCCTCTGCTCTGACAGTGTGTGATTACTAAAAAAAAAAAATCACTTTAAAATTGGCTGTCATTTTGCTGGAAACTCTACATTTTACAGTAATTTCCTGTTATTCTGGCATCCAACTTTTTTTTTTTGGAAAACAGCAATAACAACAGCTGCATTTTCAGTCTCACTTACCTTGGCCCAAAGCCAGTGAAGCCAGGAAAGACAGCAGGAGCGCCACCTTATTTAATCCCAACATGGTACCACACCTTCAGGTACTGCTGATCTCTATTATATATATTTTTTTTTTTCTCGGATCCTCTAAAGACTTAAAATTAAGGAAGAAAAAAGTGGATTCTTCAGCGTGAAGGCGCAGCTGCTTCAGGTTGTCAGGTGTGAGTGATGCTGCCGGTCGAGCCGCAGCTCTCTCTCTCATGTGAGTTGAGTTGCCGAGTTGGAGACAGGAGCTTTTTAAAAGAAGGGGGCATCGGGAGTGCACAGCCGATCCAGCCCCTCTCTGCTCACCATTGGCCAGTGAGATGTAACATCTGGGTCCCCCATATCATCTTCCAAAAAAAGGTGAGGGTACGGTGGGGGTAGAGAGAGAGAGAGAGAGAGAGAGAGAGTGTCAGAGGAGGAGAGAGGGAGGGACAGCGTGCTGAAAATAAAAAAGGTGTTTTCCTGTTCGTCCAGGCAGGAGCTCATGAGTTTTGACGTCTTTGCAAGGATATTTTCATATTTCTTTGATTTGTAATCTTCTATAACTCCTGTAAAGAGCAGGTGTGTGTGTGTGTGTGTGTGTGTGTGTGTGTGTGTGTGTGTGTGTGTGTGTGTGTGTGTGCAGAAACAGAGCCTGAGGTGACCCATTTCATTTTCTTATTAAATTTTATGTACTGTGGCTTTTTTTATTGTTGTAACATTTAGAAATGTAGGAATCTGGTTTATAACATCTTGTCACTGACGGCGCTTTACTTCTGTGTCTCTTTATTCGGTGCAGAAAAAGGGAAGCGGTTCTGGTCGTCTTCTGTAAAACGTCATGTCCTCACTCTTTTAATCTGTCCCTGCACCAGACGCAGGACAGTGCCAGATGCTGCTCTGCCTCTCCTTCAACTTCTGGTTCAGTTTTGTAACTTTTTAACAGCCGCTGATTGCGGGGCGACACACTGCCAAAGAGTGGAAGTGGCGTCATATGGCATGCCATTCAGGAAAAACTCCTCCGAACGCAGACACGTGACGTGCTTATGAGGTGCAATGTACTCATTTACAGCATGTGAATTGTTGCAATTTAGCAGCGATGCTTGTAAAAAAATTCATGGAAATTAAAAACGTTACGTACGTTTAACTCCTTTACAAATCCCCCCTGCTGGAACATAAAAAGGTGTTTACAACAGCTTTTGGATTATAAGTGCATTTCTTGAAAAAGACGTCTATTTACATAAATTTACATGAAGGTCACACAGTGGAAGACTTTCTCCGGCTGGATGAAAGTTTGAGGGGTGAGGATGGAAACAAATCCTGGATTTTATCATTTAATCTCTGACAAGTTTTTAAAAATTCAGTGGTGGAAAGTACACCACTGAATTTAAGTACGTGTACTGTAGTACTGTACCTAAATACAGCTTTGAAGTACTTGTACTTTACTCAGGTAAATCCATTTCATTTTATTTTTATTTTTGTTTTATTTTATTTTTATTCATATTTGTATTTTATAAATGTTTTATTTTTCTTATATTTTATATTTATTTTATTTTTATTCTATTTTTATTCTT
Source organism: Lagodon rhomboides (assembly GCA_039737535.1). NCBI lineage: Eukaryota > Metazoa > Chordata > Actinopteri > Spariformes > Sparidae > Lagodon > Lagodon rhomboides. Next base: position 10,545,735 of record CM077789.1, on the reverse strand, counting down.
TATTTTTTTATTTTCATTTTTTATTTTTTTATTTTATTTATTGTTGTTTTTGCTACTCCACTGCATTTCAGAGATAAACAGTGTAAGTTTTATACCAATGCATGTATCTGGCAACCTTAAAGGTTGCTATTAAAGTTAAGATTTGACATCCAGAAATAAATCCCCTGTGACCCATGAACAAAACAAACATAATCCATAAATCTCTGCATAAACATGCTCGATTGAGGTGCTCGTTGACACGTATGAGGAATTTGAGCCCCTTTCATAAACCTCCTTTGGACAGACTTTCATCACCATCACCTGGTGATATTTCAAGCCGTTTTTGTGGCATCAAAAGTGAGTATTTTTTAAAGGAGACCCGCGAACATTTCCAGCAGTTTTTCCTGCCAACCAAAGCTGTTATTTTTCACAGAAAATCAGACCATCTCCATCTGCGATCATGGCGACCAAACCATGATGTTTACCTTCACCCCAACCAGGTATTCTCTGTGCTTCATCGTAAACAGACCATAAGCACAGTGTTGTGACATGAAAGACAGAGAAGTGAAGTTGCAACATAAAGTAACATTCAGTTTTAACTTCTCTCTGGTTCAGCAGAAACGTACTTTTAGCACACTTATTCTTTAACACTGATATTTATCACAGAGACAGAGATGAAACTCTTTTGGTCTACTTGAGAAAAGGTCCTGTAAATTGTTCAAAGTTGAACTTTTTTGCGTTTTGATTTATCTTCTGCTGCTCTCTTTCTAACTCTTCTGACCGCATTTCTTCTCCATGTAAGACTATCTCTCACTGGATATTGCAACAAGTGCCGCTGTCAGTTGTGATCGTTCAATTCTACGGGCCACCGACGACTCCAAAGCTCATTACTCAACTGCTCCCATGAAAAGCATGTGGGACAGAGTGGTGACAAGTCGTTGTTTCCTGATAGGGATTGGACAGGCATGAAAGACAAGGACGACCGAGCGCTCAGACATTTTTTGTACAAAGCTCATCAGTTCGCCTCTGACAGATTTAATACCACCGAGCGAGGGGTCGACATTCCTTTTCACTGACTTTCCGCGCCCTCCCACACATGTGCACACACATCGGGCATCAGTGCGTTAGTACTCAGAAGAAGCTCCTGTGCTTTGTTAGAAATATTACCTCACCGTAGTGTTGCGTAGTAATTCTCGCTCCTGCCCACGGCCCTGAGCTCAATTAGTAGTCCTTCCACAGCTCATTATGGCTTTCATTACCCAATCGAATCCAGCTGGTAACCAATATACAAAAGCGTCAGTGTGCGCTCATCAGCACTAATTGCATGCGATGTGCATGTAACACAGCCATGTTTCCCCATTATAAGTGATCGTCGTTTAACAGAACGAGCCGTGTTCGTGGGACGTGTCAGCGAGACGCTACCATGCTGAAGTGTCCGCAGGCAAGAAACTCAGAGACTCTAAAAAGACCACTTTCAGGACTTTGAAGAATTAAAAAAATGAACAATTAGATAATATTGTTTATCAGAAAATATCCATGTATGCTGGTGTAAAATAATGTAAGAATAATGTGGTTATTTGGGCTTCTTTACCTCAACTGAGTTCTCTGGCCACATGAAGGTTAGCTTGATAACATACTTTTCTCACCATGTAAAGGTGTTATGGCTAACAAGATAGCAAGCAGCTTTCTATTTACACAACCAAAAGACACCGCGCAACGTTAGCACTCATTTGGAGCCATGTTTCTGCTTACCTGATGAATGTAAGTGGGATATCCACTCCCTCTTTGGGTCGCTCACATTTGCTGAGGGAAATATGTTTGCTCTTTAGCTGTTAAATGCTCGGCTATGTTCACCAGCTAGTCTCTAACTATGTCTGTCTGCTGTTCGCCTATAAAAATGAAGCTATGTGAAAAGTGAACGAAAATGTTTAAGTGAGCTAAAACTTATTTTAAAGCTCTGTAGAGCTTTTAGAGAGATAGAGAGATAGATTGGGGTTGTAGTTCTCTGTAGGTTCACATTCATATAGTCATTTTAAACATTATTATAAATGTCAATCAATTATACTCACTTTAAAGCTACCTTAATTGAGTTTTGGGGCCATTTGTGGGCAGTGGAACAAGTTGAAAGTACATCATTGTCTGTGATAAAAGTGTTTTGAACATGCTAGACGTTGCTAATTTACACATCGAGCAGACACAGAGCAGACTTTGTCCGTCTGCTGTTGGTTTACTGAGTAAGTAATTTTCAGTGAGTTCATCAGACTTTTTTGCCGTACACATTGTTGATGGGTGCATGTGTGCAGGCATACGAGAAAACCAAAACAAGATCTAAAATAGGCTAAAAGGCTCAATGGAAACTGCAGAGTTGGTCTGTAATTCTCTGTTGGTTTGTCACTATGAGCCACTCCCTTTACAAGTAGTCATTGTATAATCACTTTAATCATTGTTGATATGAAATATACTAATTGGTGTAGCTGTAAGTGGAAAGGAAACAAAACACCAGAAACTGAAACATCCTTTAAAAGGAACTTTTTTAATTGAGCAACAAGAACTGTCTGGGCCTTTTGTAACAGCTTATGAAGGAACTGAAACAAAAGTCAGTTCCGGCTGACCAAACAAACCAGTAACACAACAGAAAATTCAAAACTTGTCAACCTACACTCATTAAATCTCAGCAGCAACATTTGGGTAGAAAGTAGAATGAAACAAAAGGAGCATCAGAACATGAAGGAGAAAAACAAACAAACAAAAACATTCCAGTGGGTTAAAAGTCATCTCTCTTTGTCAACCGAGGGGAAAATAAAATTCTGTCTTTTGCAGTAATCAGTAAACAGTGCGATGCTACAGCTTTTACAGGTAGACTGACACAAAAACTCCTCATAAAAAGACATTTCAAAGACAATATTATCTCTCTACTGCAGCTCAACAGCACACATGTGGCTAATGCGTAGCCAGGTCTACACAACTGAGATGTTAACGTTAACTCACAGTAACAATCTATAAAATACAAAACAAGAGAACAGATCAACCGTATGTTTCTGAAAACGAGGAGCGGCCACTCTGGCTGTTACGTTTCCCCATGTGTTACAATTCTATGAGACAGTCTGTGCCAGGATAGTCTGGGAGGTTAAGCTCGTATTTTTTCTGGATGTCATAGGGCAGGAAGCGTCCGGCCAAGAAATGCTTCCCCGAGAACCTCATGGCACACTTCTTCGGCGCTGTAAGCGAGATGAGAACATCGGGGCTGATCCCGTCCTGACTCGGTTCTTCTACGTCCCAACCTGAGCGAGACGGGGAGAGAAAAAAAAAAAAAGAGGCACTTAAGGAGAGGACGGCTGTGATCATTTTCTGCTTGTTGTGCTCACTCTCAGCAGGTGATGTATTCGGGGTATGATGAGCTCACACTGAGCTGACTGTTGCATGAGATTTATCCTCCATGTGTGCCTCCAGATTTGGAAAACGCCTGCCTGGGAGCCAAGGCTCCGAGGGAGATGCCTGGAGGCCCATCTATCATGTGGTGTCTCTGAGCCTCCGGCCTGATTTCCACAGATTGTACGAAACACTTACCTGAGGGCACATCCACACTGACAATGGGGGTCTTGATTTGCTTCAGGGTGACCAGAATACCAGAGTAGGGCTCCTTAATGTTGGCATGGTCTGCCTCTGGGCCCAACATGGCGTCAATCACTAGGTTGTAGGCATCATTTATGAGCTGGACCTGGACAGAACAGACCACAGAATGGGTAAATTAACTCCCTGCACAAGCTTCAACTAAATCAGTGGTTCCCCGGTGGTTCATAGAATGAGAGTTGTTAAAAGCTGAAAAACAGCACAGGAAAGCAAATCACACAATCTGAACAGCTGTGAGAAATCATTTTTTGTTGTAATGGTCACAAATAAAAACTTTTTTTTTTTACATTTTTCAATGATACAATGAAAAGTCAAAACTTAAAACAATAATTTTATATTTTAAGAGAGTTTATATTTGAGAGTTAGACGAGAAGATCAACACCACTCTCATATTCTGTCCACCCAAGTGACAACAGCAGCTGATTAGCTTGATTTAGCATGACATGACATAAAACAACATAAAATACCCCCACCTCTAAAGCTCACTGATTAACATTTTATATCGTTTCGTTCAGGCAACCAGTTGAGACTCCAGGAAGATGCTAGTTACTCGCGTATAACCGACGTAAACACAGCAAATTTGGTTTTATGCCTCCATGCTGACGATAGCCGTGGCTGAGTACAGGACGTTTTCAGGTCGTCCATCCATCTCAAGAACGCCTCGGAAGAATTTCTTCAAATTTGGAACAAGTGTCCACCGAATTTGGACTCAAGGATGAACTGCCACTGTTTTGGTGGTCAAAGGTCAAAGGTCAAGGTCACTGTGACCTCATGGGAGACCGTTGTTGTGAACATGATATCTCAGGAACGGCTGGAGGAAATGTGTTGGTGCGATTTCAAAATAACACCATGACATGATTACATTTCATAACATCAAAGGTCAACCTCAGTGTGTCATCATAATGTTCTCAACCACCGCCAGCTGAGCAACAGCAACTTGATGGGTGCAGGGAGGCAAACTACCACGAGGCAGTAATTCTGGTTCAGTTGTCAGCTTTTGTAGGGATTAAACAAATGACATATAACTGCTTTTGGCTCCAGCTGCGAATTTTCCAAATAAAATGTGAGAGAGATATCAACCTTCACATACAGACACAATATAAAACTACTCTTATTAGTAAAGCAGTTGTATTGTGATGAATTAAAGGTTAAATATAAGAGATTTCGAACATTAATATCAGTGGAGAAATGACATCCTGAGCAGAAACTGACGTCACACTGTTTTACTGTGTGTTGTAATCTTCTCTGCTCTTTGTTTTGGTGCATGTGAGTCTTTCCCTGTGTCTGTTTTCAACATTGCAGCTAAACAGTATGCCAAAATACTGTTCTGAAAACATCTGTGCAAGAAATAGGCTATGTAGCAACAGAATCTTGATCCATATTTTATTGTGATTTTCTTTTTTTCCCAGACTTTATTGAGTGGACAACGCACACATTCGTTTAAGCTCCAGTCGGATACCTCGTGGCAGTGAATGTTGTATATTTCACCTTTAATCAAAAAGTGAATACTTTAAGTCAAATGATAGATTTTAATGTATGTGTTGCTCTGTAAACATGCCGCTGACCTCTGTGGGGAGATAGGAGAGGAAAGGGATGTCCATCTTCTCACACTGAACTGTGAAGTCCTGGTGTAGACTTTGAGAGGAGCGTTTCGGGTGGTAGATGGTGGGTTCATATTCCTGGTTCAGACAGAGAAAAACATCAGAGAAGAGGTGGGGGGTCACAAAGGAAAGAGAGAAACAAGTTACACCATATCGACAGAGCTGCTGCAATTTCCGCCAACGCTGACCTGAGTGTGTGATGCATCAGTGAACATTTGACCTTTAGTTTACGACAAGTGGAAATACTGTCGATCAGTGATCAGAGGTTGTGGTTTTCTACGGTCTGTCTCCTGGATGAATACTTCCTTTATAAACTGGAAGCTGAGAGTAGAAATCCAGACACCCGCAGTCTGAAAGGTCTGTGATGCTCAGCAGGAAGCACCTGTGATCCGTGACCTTTACACGGCCCCACAGATAAATCTTAAAAATACTAGGAACCGCTGTCAGTATTGTCAGTTTTTATTTCCCTCAAAAACATACTGATAAGTGTCTCCGTAATTGCTTTTATAGGACCAGTTCACACTTTTAACCAGGCTCTGTGATCCACCCATCCATCCATCCATCCATCATCCATCTATACATACATACATACATCCATACATCCATCCAGCCTTACATACATCCATCATTCATCCATCCATCCATCCATCCAGCCTTACATCCATTCATACATCCATCCATCCATTCATCCATCCATCCATACATCCCTCCATCCATCAAGCCTTCCATCCATCCATCCATCCATCCATCCATCCATACATACATACATACATACATACATACATATATCCACACATCCATCCATCCTTACATCCATCCATTCATCCGTCCATACGTCCATCCATACATCACAATACAATACCATCATTCTTGATAATTCACAGAACACGCTGTCATCAGCTTTCATTGGCCTTATTTATTTGCTAGAAAGTGTCTCCAGGGGAAAGTGTTAACAGCGAGGTCTGTGCAGACTAATGGGGTCATTGAATCTGGACAGAGACATTGTTATTGAGTTGCTGTTGCAGTTTATAGCCGTCCTCGCAGCATGGCTCCAGGGGTAGATGGCCTCCTACTTTGGTTCAGACTGATGTATCTCAACAACAACTGGATGGACTGCCCTGAAAGTGTGTGCAGACATTCATGTCGCCCTCATTACGGGATGTAGTAGCTGTGGCGTTTCCTTAACTTTTCATCTAGCGCAACCATTTGGTGACATTTTTTTTAGTTTGGTTGATGACTAAATAACCCCATCATATTGCCATCAGCCTCAGCTGTACTCTTTGTAATGAACTAAAAAGTCAACATAGTAGACATTATGCCTGCTTAACAATTAGCACGGCCACTGCAAACATGTTAGCACGTCAAGATTAGCATTTATGTCAAAGTCTTGCTGTGCCTGTGTATAGCCTCACAGACCTGCTGTGGGCAAAGACTCTCAGTGTTGTTTTATACTCCAGAAAGCACCATAAATACGTATGTACTATAGCAAGTAATGTGGAGCTTCTGAGTTTAGGTGGAAGCGGTTCGTTTGATTATGCTATTGGACTCCATTTCTAAACTAATGTCAGCTGCTGTTGCTCTCTGTTAATGGAGGGGCACTATGAGGAGAATGTGCTTAAAGTCACATCCTTTGGACTACCACTTCACAATGAAATCCACAGTCCAGCAATCAAAAGCAAATTATAAAGTGATTAATACATGCAAACTGCTGAAAATGGTAACATAGAGCCTTTTAATATCAAAAACTTTAGCTCCTCCAGCCAGGCTATTTTCACAGACATCACAGTAAGGAGAAAAAGATTTAATAGAAACACTACTAAAATGTTTCTGAGCTGAGCCTGCTCTACAAAGGAAGTGATCTGTCGGGTCAGACACGCCGCTGTTTCCTCGGGGATCCTAAACCAATCAAACTGTTACAACCATGCGATCACCTGACGTCATCTCCGTCACAATCTCCACAGACCACAGAGTGAGCAACCGAGCCAGACACAATCCGCTGTGTGTGTGTGTGTGTGTGTGTGTGTGTCCCTTCGAGGTTAGCTAGTGGCCCCGGCATGCCCTTGACCTCATCAGCAGTTACACCATCAAACCGTGTGAAACTGAGGAAGGGCCCGGAATGACCGCCAGTGTCACTGAGCATGAACAGAACTGGGCCGTGAGACAGAAACAAGCACAGCGTACAGAGAGGGCCTTTTTTCCGAGTATTTCTCACATCTAGCAGGGTTACACTTCCTCTCCCTGAGGGACAGCGGTGTCTTGTAGCGTTTTGTTTCCACACACGGCCCATTAAGATTGACGGTCTGCCGCACAATGAAGTCGTTAGCCGGTGAAACATTTCGACATGTGACCTGTTTGCTCCAGTCTGTTTGAGAGATTTTTTTGTTTTTATGTATGATTTGAAATGATTTGTTACCTTTAAGGTTGTCAGATAAATAGAAGTAGCTTTTTCTTCATTCATTTTCATCTTTCCATGCCGTTATTGTCTGTAGAACACAATTTTGAGCCAAACATAACATCATGTCCGCTTGTTTTGATATGAACAAAACACCAGAACTAATGTGCATAGGACTTGTTTTTTTAACGCTCATCAAACATTAGCTTTAATCAAGGAGTATTTGTGTCTTCAGGTGTGCAGGAGCGGTGGAACTAGTCAAAGATGAACGACAAAACCTGCTTTTGTGAACACGGACATCCTAGAGTGACGTGAGAATCGAGCTGGCCCGTCTTCCTGCAGCTGATCATTCATCTCTGTGCTCTGTCTGATCACATTCACAGCTCTGAATCAGAGGTTCGAGGCTGTGTGTGTGTGTGTGTGTGTGTGTGTGTGTGTGTGTCTCAAGTGTATCCTTGCATGTCTTCCTGCTGACAGGGATCGCATCGCACCATGAAAAACATAGACTCTTACACCAGGAGAGCGATTCGCAGTCCAAAGTAAGCACTCGAGTTTCTCAAGTTAGAGCGAACTCAGACAAGTGCGGTCCCGATCGGCCTACTGTGGAGTGCAGTCACTTTGAGAATAACGAAAGAGAAGCAGAAGGTAAAAATATTAGAATAAATGCAACAAAAAGGGGATAAAGATAGCACCCAGAAGATAGATTTAACTGAGGGAATCGATTCCTAATTGTTTAAAGTTTTAAGTTAACGTTCATGTCTGGAATAACAGAGAAAGACATGTCTCCCTCTGAGCTGGACTCTGACCTTGTCCTTGGTCTTTAGAGGGAAAAAGAGAGAGCGTGGGAGGCGAGGGAAGAGAGAAAGACTCTACAGAGAGCCATCAGCCGTCCATCTAACATGGTTTTAATCAGGACTATCAATGCACTGTAAATCTAGCTCGTCACACACATATGGTAAAGTGCACAGATGCATTCCAATCCAAACCAAAGATCCCCAAAACACATATCTAATATTTCCCCTCCAATAAAGTCAGACCGGTGCGGGACCACAGCACCAAGGACTGGAATGAACCAAAGAAGAAACAGCTTGAGTCCTGATCTGTGATATGTTTGGAGAGGCGGAGGCAGTATGTGGCTCTGAGGGGCCGACATCACGGCCATGACATCCTAAGCGTAATACACAGACGGCTTTAACGAGAGTAACAATAGCATGATATCATGACTGTCTGAGTGGCCTTGCAGAGAGGGTAATGGGATAACTGCTCCGAGGCGTTTACAGGAGCTGAAATGAGATTCTGTAAAGCGCAGAGGGCCCGTATACAGGAGGGGGTCCCCTGTAAGTCCTGATGCAAGCTAAAATAAGCAGGATTGTGTTTTATTTATACAAATACTTGTACAAATACTTTGTTACTGTACTTAAGTACATTATTGGGGTATCTGTACCTAAGTGTACTAATTATTTTGCTGATAACTTTTAACTTTACTCCCTACATTTAAACACAAATATCCTCTTTCATTTTCAAACGAGACTTTTTCTTCGTGTCATTGCACACCGCCTTCCCAACTACTTTTGTGTGTACTTTTGCCACCTTTGTAAATGACTGAGTGAGATCTGGACTGTGTTTTACAATGGATCATTTGTAACAAGACGAAACGACATAAAAGACGTATCAAGGCAGAATTGGACAGAGAGGCAACTGTTTGAAGTTGTTGGCACCAAGAAATAATACTTTTACTTTTATTTTACGCTTTGAGTACATTTCAGACCCTGTAATTTATTTTTTTTCTTGAGTAAAGAAGTTGAATCTTATGTCCTTCTACTTGAGTAAAGAATGTGTGTACATGTGCACAAAAGTATTTTTCGTGCACGGTAGTTTACTTACAAACATGCGCAGGTATCGGGCACACACCAGGCCGATGGAGCCATTTTGATCTGGACCGCAGATGACCAGCACTGTTGGCTGCTTCTTTGCTAGACTGGTGAGAGGGTAGGCCTGGTGGAGAGACAGGGAGAGAGGCAGGTGGTTAGACACAAGAGCTGATGACTGGGGGAACGGAAACAAATGAGACATTGGGTTAAAAGAGATGTACAGAGGAGAAAATAGAAAGGGGTTATTGATAGAGAACAATAGAGCAAGAGCAAGATAGATGGTCATCAGTGTTTATCCAATCAGACTCGGGCCTTTTATTCAGTGCAGGTCATCCGATCTGTGCCTCTGGCCCGACTGCGGCATGCCAGGCATGCCAGACGAGGGTGGAAATGGCACCAGCTCCATTGTCTCTTCCGTCCACGAGAAAAGATCCAATCTCGTTAAAATAACCCTGGCAGCGGTGGAAAAAAATACCAGTGTCCACGCCGTGGGTTGCTTCCGTATATGTAACACACTTTCCGTCTCGGCCCCGGCTGCACCGGGCAGCTGGCATCCGTCTCGTTTATTGGCCGCACATTCCCTCGTAAATCACCCTGCACCTTCTTAAACCAGACAGGTATTTGCCAGCAGAACTGTCAACCAGAGTGGCTAATCTTCCATCTTCAACACCTAAACAGAAGTGCTGCGTGAGTGTGTGTGTGTGTGTGTGTGTGTGTGTGTGTGTGTGTGTGTGTGTGTGTGTGTGTGTGTGTGTGTGTGTGTGTGTCACGATCATTACTGAAAGCCCCAAAGGTGTCTGCCTTCATTTTCCACAGATTCTTCGAAGCACATGAACCCGCTGCCACGTTATGCATTGTTAGACGATGCTTTTAGGGGTTTTCGTTTAGTGTCAGCACTATTAGATCAAACGAGAATGATTGTCCATTAGCGTAAAGGTCACAGCATCATTTCATGAAGTACAAGAGGAATTTGAACTGAGCGAGATGGTTTACCAGATTTCTGCAAAATCCTGTGCAATTAGAGCCAAATGACTGTGTTGGAACACAAGTCACAAGTTAGTCAGTTTTAGCGCCACTAAATGTTGTCTGTGACTGCAGTTCATAGTAACGCTTCAGATCACAGCCAGCCCTCAAATTACAGTGCAAGTATTTTGTGACTATTGGGCACAAATAAAGGATTAACGGGATAATGAATGAATAGAGCTGAGGAGGAAGTCTGAAAACAAAAGGGGTCACATTTTTGTCTTTATTGGGGAACTAATCAAGCTATTTTTTAGAAACAATTACTGAATAAACACAGCAATTAAAAGGTACAATGATGTTGTTGTAGTCAGTCAAATGAGTATAAGCTGATAGGCCTTAAGATTAATGTCATGCAGCACTTTTTGACACATTCGAAAAGTAGTTAGCCCTTTATTACAAAACATTTTGTTCCTTGTAAATGTTTTATTGTAACCCGTATTTATTCTAATTATTATAGAAATGCACCATAATTAGAAGATAATTACACCATCATTTGCAGCCTGTTAGGTAATTGGAATTAAGACTCTTATGCTGGTTCTGAAAGTAAGATGAAATCATAGGTTGTTGATCCTCGACCTCCTTAAAAAAGGAAAAAAAACAAAAAAAAATCCATTCACTTCCACTTCCGCTGATGTATTCGGCACAGGAGAAAGTTCATGTGGAGAAATAGGCCATTCTCCTCATTGTATAATTGGATGTAACAAGACTCAGAGTGCATTAAGTAGAGCGATGAATCCCGGAGATGAGACACAGCAGCAGTTATCTCCATCATAACAGCTCAGCTGAGAAATCATCACACAGATAAAATGAGATGGAGGAGAGTGTGTTATATGAGGAAAGAGGAGCAGGGAGCAATTGAGTAGAAGAGAGAGAGAGTAAAGAGTAAAAGTGGAAGACAGTAAAACAGGACTTTCATTTTCATATCTAATGAGGATGAAGCTCGCAGTGAGTATCACACTGTGAGAACTGACGTTAATGACACATCTAAATCTGTGTGTGATTATGCGTGTGTGTGTGCATGTGAACCTATATAACAGTGGACTTGTCATAACACTTCCACAAACAAGGGACTTGAATGAAAACAGGGGACATTTTTAGTGTGTGTGTGTGTGTGTGTGTGTGTGTGTGTGTGTGGTGTGGGGTATAATGTCAAGCTTACTGTGCTGACTTAGGGAGCGAAATGCTAACCATCTCTGATAGTATTGTCCCCTGCTGTGAACTGCCCCATATAGGCACACAAGAAGGGATTAAATGACTGACAGTACTGCGGGGTCACTTAGCGAATTAGTGGTTCCTGACAGATCCACTGACCATGTTTTAGTTTGTAGTGTTAGTTTAGTGTTTTGGTACCATTCTCATCCACCATGTTTCACCAGCAGGCATCTATTCCTCTGCTGAACCGACTGTATACCACTTACACTGCCAGATGACAGACAGCCTAAGTCAGCAACTCGTTGGTGGAAGCATTTTACTGTAGCATTGTTAGTGGAAACCAAAACAAAGTGCCAAAAACATGCCCCTGGATGAAAGCTGATGTAGCTTCAGTCTACTGGATAAATAAATTAAAGCATGAATACCCGACCTGAACCTGTCAAGACCCGATGGGCAGCCCAGTAATGTTAGCAATTAATTTTTCACGTGTGTCAGGTTTACACAAAGAGGACCCAAATGCAACACAAACAAGCAGGCAGGTAAACAGAAGGTGAGCTATATTAAAATAAAACTGTCAACCAAAGTCCATAAAAAGCAAAATAAAAGTCCAAACACAAAGTACAAACCAGATGAGAAATGATGTCCGGGTACGAGTCAGGTTCAATCACATTTGGTCGAATGTCAATTGACATTGGTGCTTTCAAGTTCTCTCCACTGATAATAATAATAATATATATGTATAGTTTTTTTTTAATATCTACTATATGTGCGGAGAACAATACCTTTGCAGTCATCGTAAAAACTGTGCGACCAGACATCAAAAACAGAACACTTGTCGAGTTCAGGTTGGACTCAGTTTCTACTCTCTCAGACAGAAAAATGCGTCCCAGGCTGCACTCTAGAGTAAATATACTTTTGTATGCTGACCCGTCAGCCATAACAACTTCATAAGGTGATAGATAATGTGTCAGTGTTGTATTTACAGCTTGTTCCAGAAAAATAAAATATTGCTACAAAATCATTGTGTCAGTGTCGTTAAAAAGAAATCTTTGCATGGTCTTCTCGCTTTTGTGCCGTCTCCGTCTCTTGTCTCTTGTTTCAGACATACAAAAGCTCACATCAGGAGGTTTAATGACCTGAGGAGCGTCAGGAGGATCAGTGATATCAAAGCTGGAGCCATTTCATGCTGCTGGAGAAACCATTAGAGCCACACACTGCTGAAGGTAAGCAGCAATAAAGGGATCCGTCCGGATCAATTCAGGCAGCACTCATGTTGCGAGGCACTTTTTTTTTTTCACCTAACAAAAGTTTGACTCACTTGATTCACACACATTTTCTATTCTAACGAGTCATTCTGATATCGAGCTGTCAAAACGATGACTGAATAAGTGAAAACACTTAATCCTCAAAAGAGGAGATAAAGAGCATTTCCAATAGGTTTCAGTCTGCAGTGTCAGCATTGAAACCTTTCTGGATTTGGTTTTCAGCTTCTTTAACCATCATATTAAAAACAGCGTCAAGTATGACCTAATTCTCTGTGATTCTTTTATGTATTACACACAAATAAAAAGATCTCAGCGTGATCAAAAGGCAAAAAATAAAAGTTCTAGGATTTTCTAACCACAAGTGATGATAGCTTCACGTCATTCTTTATTAAATTCAATATCTGCCATACACTTTATTCCAAAATAATGTCATTGTTTCCATAAAACTCTCAAACAGTTCAAACTGCCTTGGCAACAACTTCATTGTAGCATTGTTTTAGAAAAACAAGGTTTTACGAGTCGGTTTTAGCCTAATAAACCTGTTCAAATGTTTTCCAGTGTTTGAGATATTTATGATATTTTTGATGTGTAGGAGGTTTCTACAAGTGCAGACAGATGGTTTGTTGCATCTGTGCAGCAGCTTTGTGATCTGGTTGCTTCTTTTTATCTGTTCTTCTGTGGAACTTTTTGTCTTAGTTTGGATGTGGACGTGACATTTAAGGCCTACAGAGAACTTTCTCCATTGTTCTAAAAACATGTTTTTGCAATAGGATGTGATTTTTAGGTGATCAGTAGATAAGTTGATTTTTTCAAGCAGAAATGTCAAACATATGCTGGATCCAACATGTTAAATGTGAGTATTGGATGCTTTTCTTTGTCATTTATGATCATAAATGAGGAGTCTTTGGGTTTTGGACTGTTGGATGGACAAAAAAGCATTTTTTTATTATTGAATTCATACTTAAGAAAATGGTTACATGTAGAATTAGGTAGTAATTGCTGTAAGTACAAAAAACATTGAAACAACAACAGATAATAGAGAAAAAAAAGACGAGATGGTCGGTTAAGATCATGACATCTGTCTGTGTCCTGAAACACAAGTAAGAAAACAAGTAATGGGAAAAATGAAATCAGAAAACAAAAGAAAAAAGCAAATAAATGAATAAATAAAAAGAAAAGAAAAAAGCAGTTTAAAGACGTCACTCTGGACTCTGGACTGATCGGCATTTTCGCTTTTCTTTTTTTCACATTTGATAGATTAAGTGATTTGTTTACAAAATCATTAGTTGCAGCTCTAAATATCACACATCTTTAGAAAGTGAGTCTTCGGAACAGTAAGCGCTCGAATCAATAAAGGTGAGCAGAGTGCAGGGTCTTGTGCAAAGTAGTGGGAGGACCTCCACACACACACACACACTGACACGCACTCTCTCACGCACCTAAAAATGTCTGTCTTGATTGTAATAAGGTCTCTGAGGGAATACCTCTTTGAAATAAATGCTAAAGACACATGTTCTTTCACCTCCAATCAACCTGAAACACACACTGAGCCTGAGAAAACATTATCAGGGTCCTACAAAAACACAAATACTCTCACATCTGCAGAAAACAGTGCCTCCTAATATTTGAACTAGGAGACCAAACTAAAGTCCAGGGGCTCCTGTAAACTATAGACTAATTTATTGCCGTGTGGTAACAAAAACTCTCCTGTCTGCACTCAGGTGTTGAAAAGCCTCAGACTGATACAGAAACACACACGCAGTCTGGAGCTGGTGGCTGCGGCTGCTGTTGGAACAGCGAAGGGATTACTTACAGAAAACCTATAATCTATCTGGCAACCAGAGGTGTAGGTGTGTGCGTGTCCGTGTGGTACAGCCAGCAGCAGTAGGCCAAGCAGTGAAATCAGACTGTCTGCATCTCCTTCTACTGTAATTTTCCTTAAATAGCAGTGATGTCATGTGAGCAGCAGCGTGCTTCTGGCGGCTGTGGGCAGCAGCGCTCCTGGCCGTGTTTGTCTAGTAAGGCTATGCTGCTGGGGCTGCTGGTGGAGGGCCAGGCATGGGGCCAGCGGTGGCCGATGATAATAGAGGGGAAGTGGATGTGGTGGGTTTAATCACACACTCTGAGGGGGAGAGCACAACGTCTCTGCTGCTGACTGATGGCTGCTTCACTTTTTACATGATGTGGCCCATTTTTCCATTTCACTGTCTTTAAACTGATGCTGTTGTGTCTGTCTGTTTTCTCACTCCCCAGGAATGTAATAGCTTTATTAGGTTAGACAATATTCAATTGTATGACCAAAACATTAATCTGTCCGTTATGCTCCACTATGCTCACCAGCGAGCCCCCCCACATAGGTCCAAAATGAAAGCCGCGTCTTACCACAGATATTTGTTTTTAAGGTGACGACCTCTTACGTCTGTAGTAATTATTACTGCAGCAAAGTGAGTAGAAGTAGTATCAGTATTGAGGATGGATGGTTGGGTTAAACAGGCACAGGACTTTCATTTACAAGACTGCTGTTTGTGTCCAAAACCAGAAGTCAACCATGAGTTCTTTTGACGTAGTATCGTAACATTATAAACGTCACGTACGTAAGGTAATGTAAGTTACTTCTGTAACATAGGTACGTAACGGGAGTTACATAGATTTGAACCCTAATCACAATGTTTTCCTAAATCTAACCAAGTAGTTTTAGTGTTTCAACTTAACCAAATGGTTTTGCTTCCTAAACTTAACCAGACTGCGACAGTACAAAGAAGGTGAGGTACATGTGTCGCTGTTACAGGAGATCGCCGCTTGGGAGGTGCTGAAAATCGACCTATTGAGTCGTTTAGGTATGCGTGCATGTCAAAACACCCACTGTACTCAGCACCAAAAAGCACACACAAGTTAGCAAGTAGCTGGTGAACATAGTTGAGTATTAAGCAGCTAAAGAGCTGCAGGATATTTCCCTCAGGAGTGGAGACCAAAAACAGAGTTAAAAGAGAGTAAAAATTGTACTTAGATTTGTTCAGGTGGCCAGAAACATGACTCAAAATAGACAATAATGTTGTTCTGTAGCTACTGGATGAGAAAATTAGCAACCATTTGCTAACATGTTTGCTTCATCAGCATAAAGGGTGATGATATGATGATGTTTGGAGTCGTGTTAGTGGAGATATTTGTCATCAGCTGTCATCATTTATTGACTCTGCATATTTATTCAGTGTATTTGCTGTGTCTCTTCATTCCTGTTTCTATTAAAGACATCTCATTAATGTCCGTTTCTGCTTCTGTCCTTCTCTCTCTTTGTCTTTGTCTCATTCCGTCTTTTTCTCTTCATCTTCCCTTCTGACAGCATCGCAGGGTTTCATGTGTCTTTTAGCTCAGACTCTTATTCATCACAGCCTGTTGAAGAGCCCGCAGAGGAAACCAGTGTGGCGTTACACCAAGCCAGTGGTCTGGTCAAAGGGAACCGCATGTGTTCCTAACAGCCCTCCGCGGACACACACACACACACACAGTCTTAGTTTGACACAGTCCAGATCACAGGGAAGAGGAGTTGTGGCTTTGGACCGGTGTGTTGGAGGAGCACTGCCCGGACTGAGCTCAGGTGTTCTGCCCCGAGGTGAGCCGCTCAAATGTCATAGAAAGTTAGAACATTTCCTCCAGATAACAATCAGACATTTTGTAAGGAAGTTTATGCAAATGAGGGAACGTGTAAGTAGCAGCAGCTGTGGCTTTTTGCCCTCACTTACAAGCAAACAGTCACACCAGGATCTTGCTGAGGTTTGTGGTGGTTACGGGGGCTCACGGAGGCAGAATGTGCAGCGGCTTTCGAAAAGAAATTCGGATGAAATTTGTGACCTTTAGAAATGAATTGCTGCGTGGTACACAGCGTTGACTATTAAGCAGATTTGCACAGGAGCGTGTTGGTTGAGGCCACAGTTCAGAATCTATTTGACTTGAGCTTGTAACAGTGATCCAGGGCTGGAAGGCTTCAAGCAAAAAAAAAAGTGGGGTAATCATAAAAAAACAAACTTTCATGACTTCCTTTAATTTGACCATTTTTCCAAAAAAGCATTTTGCAAGCTGTGCCAAAGAAAAGGCTTGATTGAAACTGTGTTAAAACCTGACAGCTACGAGATTGGTGAAAGTGGTAATTACAAAAAGCTTTGTGTGACATTCCCCGATAATTTGTGGTTTCAGTGCAATACAAAGACCGAGCAGAGGAGAAGATAAAACACTGCAATTCATGGAAAACGTGTCACAAAATATAGACAAAACGAAAACTGCTGCTTCTGCAGTTGCACAAATCCCAGTAAATGGCAACCGCTGTTCAGTGTTCGGTGTTTTTGGTGCCACCGGTTTAATGGGCCAAAGAAACGAGCTTTAAAAGCACAGCAGCACACAAGCAAAGGTCCATTTCACAATAAAAACAAAAAGACGGCTATAAAAACATACTGGAATGATGTTTTCTGTCTGAGCTTTTATTTATAGCAGTAGCATTGCATGACCACATAAATTGGACGGTTGGATGGATAGAGAGACAGATATGGACGGATGGGGATTACGACTGAATTAAAAACAGGTTTCTGCTTCACGCTCACGGTAGAAGTCGGGACAACAAGCAAACAGGTAACAAAAAAAACGGCAGAAACAGACATACCGACTACAACCCGTGATACTTAAGTACAATTTTGAGGTACTTGTACTTCACTTGAGTATTTCCTTTTTCTACTACTTTATAATTCCACTCCATAACAGTTTGGAGTCGCATTTTGGCATTGGACCAATCAGCAAATCTTTTTATTTTTATTTATTATATCTGAAAATATAAAAGCACTGATTCTGCCATTTCCCTGACCAATAACAGGCAACATCAATGTAAATATAGACTTTTACTTGTACTTTTTACAAACAGTGTGACTAACTAAAGGGAGAAGACGTACAGACCTTAGTGATAGCGGTGGCGCATGCTTGTCCCCAGATCTCTATCAGCTGCTGTTGCCCAAACCTGTAGTCCCTCAGTAGCTCTGTCTCAATGGCTGCTGCCTCCTCTTTACTGTCAAACACAGAAAAAAACACAGGTTAGCAAGAGGTGTCTTAGTTCATCATCATCATCATCATCATCATCATCATCGTCAATAAAATCATCCTGAGAGTAAGTGGAACCGCGTTGCAATATTGAAATGTGCTCCAAAAAATACTCATTAAAAAGCTTCACGCGTAAGTCATCGTGTAGCCCACCAGCAGATACGCTCTGAATATAAAGTGATCTAATGTGAATCAAAATGTCACTTCTGCTTTAATGCACCGTACAAATACACGCGCAGACAGCAGGCATTTACAAGGTAACGTTTGGTTTTTACACAGCGGAACAACAGAAATGACACTTAATTGAGTAGCTCTATAAACAACACTTTGACTCATAACACACTAATAAGCTATTTTCAACACGGCTAAATTGGTCTGCTTACATGCTTAGGTGGTTGTCTCGTGTCTGTGAGCCTCCAGCAGGTTTTTAAGACCCTCTCTATATGTCAACGTGTACTCATAACAAACCTTAACAGCTTCTGGGAAACGTGAAACTCAAAACAGAACGTGTGGCTGATGAACTGACCATGTGGCCTTTTTTTGCAGACGCTCACATATGTCAAGTTGTGTCTGTGCGTTTGAGAACACAACCCGGCGTCAATGTGTTTTCCGCCCTTACTTATCGTATTTTGCAATCTAATGTTGACACGTGTTTGTGCTTTGCTTCCTGTGGCGCCTCTCTGCAGGGTGACAGTGTGACTAATGCTGCATTAGTGAAGCCTGCTGCTGCTGCTAATGCTGCTGCTGCTTTTAGCGTGGAGGTGTGTGTGTGTGAGTGTGTGGCAAATGCAATGGTAGGACGGCACAGTTAGCGGGCAGGTGACACAGCCACAGTGGCGTCACCTGATCGTGAGGAAATGAAGAGCAGGAGCAGGCCGAGTTAGAAATGATGCAAAAAAAAATCTGCCTTCTTCATTTGGAATCTGATTCTGGAAAGTCAAGTGCATCCCTTTTACTCTACAGACACCTGGTGGTCCTCCTTCGGTACTGCAGCTCGATAAGAAAACCTGGATGATGACACAATTACTTTAAGGTAGAAACGAGGCTTTTTTCCAATCTTCTGTGCTTCAAAACCTCTCAGAGAGATGCGAGAAAGCTCTGCAGCAGACAGAGTGAGAGTTCACTCGTTAAAGATCATTTGTCAGGCGATGGCAGACCAACATCAGCAGATGAGAGAACGATCAACGCACCAAATCAATATCGCAGTTGTGATGAGTACCTATTGGGTCACTCGCCTTCAAATCCTTACTTCTTCAGACAGATCAAGAGCTCTTTGCACGAGTCGATGTGGGTTAATCTCCCTCGTTACGTCATGCGGAAAAAAAACAAGCGAGAGTCATGCAAATATAACAGCCCAGATATTAGCTATCACATAGAGTGGATTCAAGCTCGCCCACGTAGAGGATCATTTTTAGAGAATTAGAATGTTCAATAATCATTGTCGCTGTAATGGATGGAAGAATTTGGGTCTTTTGTGTGGTAATAATGCTGTATTGTGCCACTGTCTCGCAATTATCCTCTTTTCCAGGCAGAAACACAAAAAAACACTTTATGCCAAACGATTACAGTGAAGGACCGTGTCTGAAACTCCGGGTTACCCTGTCGAAGAGAAAGAGAGAGAGAGAGATGCATCTTTCAAGATGTGCACACATGCATTCATCCTGTTTCTTTCGTCTCTATTCTCTGTGCTGGCAGTGTGACTAATGCTAAGCCTGCTTGTGTTTTGCCTTTTAGGTTCTTTTAAGACACAGCAGTGTATGTGTGTGGTTTTGTGTGTGTGCGTGCGTGCGTGTTTGTGTGTCAGCAATCCAGTGTATCCAAGTGGGGTTTCTGGCATTTACCTGAGCCAGTGGAGCGGCAGCAGCTGTCACCCACGGCTCACCTCAGGGATGTTTCCTGAGTCACTGTGACAAGATGATCTTTGGAAAGTTCACCTCCGTCCGCTCTGTGCTCGCTGGCAGCCGGCAGCACCAGAGCTTCTTTAAGGGGTTTTAATCGAGAGGAATTGATTCCGCGTGAGGATTGGCTATTAAAATTATTATTATTATTAGACATATTATTTTTTCCTTCCCTTCAGTATTTCGTATCAGTTATTCTGCATGCAAAAGGTCTTGAAAGTTAAAAAAAAAGCCCAAAATACGTATCAACGGGAGCTCCACACCCCCACAGAAAACAATGCTCCTGAAACACCTCGTCAGTGGTCCCTCCCCCTTTAATTCAGTGACTTTGTGACATCACACTACGTCACCGTGTCACACATTTTCATAGTTTATACCTAGCGACTAGTTTGCTGCCTGTTTCTGACAGAGGGTGAATACAGTGCTGCAGACAGTACAAGGAAACCGATGTGTTTCCTGGGAATTAAAGCATGTAAACCTTTTGCAGTAGTAACCCGAAATAATATCATGAACCTGAAAAAGAGCAAAATATGTCTCCTTTAAAATCCAAAATCTGTGTCGCTGCTGTTGTGGAGAATTCTGAGCCCAGAACTGATGATCACAGTAACAGTGTAGCTGCTGAACAGTTGGTTACATTTGAAACAGCACACAACAGAACAGTGACGTGGGTGTACAGCTCTCCACAGCTGCCAGTATTAGCAGAGAGGCTTGACCACAAGGGAGCAGCACACGGCACTCAGGACGAACTAAAAGCAGATGGCTGTTTCATGCCACATTCTCAATGTCTTTTCAATTACCAGCTCTCGCCACGCTAATTATCATTCTTAATCAAGCATTTACCTACCGGAAACTACTCACGTACACTGGAAAACCCTATGCAGCCATTCATTTTTGTATCTATACCTTATTGAAAGCTTCAACACTAATATTCTTATGAACGAAAAACAGGTATGCAGATACAATCGTGACCTTGACTTGAAAGAATACACGTGTAGGCGTGCGGGTGTGAGCATGTGTAGCGCAGCTGCGGATATAAAAAACATTTTGACTATAAGCTTCTGCTGCACCTGTAGCCACGGCCGTGCAGCCACCGTCAGCCTCTCCCCGGAGAGAGAGACTTGATTTCCCCATGCTGAGCCTGATGCGCTCCTGCGGTGAGTCACCTTCATTGTAGCACTGTTCGGCTGTGATCCTAACCTGCTTAATAAGTCTGTTTACTTTACACCTGAGATAAGGTAAAAAAAAAAAAAAAACTTTAATGGCCCCTGTGGGTAAAGGGGATACAGCGGGAGCAAGAGAATGGGAGCATGTACAGCAAAGATAAGCTAGGTTACATTAAATTACATTAACATTAAAATGTTAATTGTCCACACATGAATAAATTATATTGTGTGAATGAACGTGTGGCAATCCAGAGTATTAATTATTAATGTTAATACGTTTTCAGCATTGTTGAACCAGCACATATATACTGTTTATAGCAACATACCTATATAATGCAATTTCTGTGAAGAGCCTAGCAACAGATACAGTAAAAGCAAAGTAGCACACAAGCCTGCTAAATTTATCCTGTAACATCAGCCAATGATGAACAACGTGTTGCTGCATATAGGCTGCAGCTGTGAAGCATCCCTGTATCACATGAGAGATGAATACTCCACTGAAAATCACAAGGGTTTCTATTTTTCTAACACTGACGGACTGAAATAGCCACATTTCCCACCCCCTCCCTCTCACTTTGCCTAATTTCCACCTTTCCAGCGGGATCTGCTGGTGAGATAAGGAGCATGATTTAAAAAAAATGAAAGTGTAGTCGACATCTTTTCAAGCTCCAGTTTTATTGCTTGCCAGTGAGAGCTCTGTGTCATGAAGCAGAGACAGACAGATACTGTCAAAAATAAAACAAAAACACCATACAAAAAAATATTAAGAGCATGAGCATAAACATGGTGATTTTTACTAACCAAAGAAAACTTCACATTTCTACCTTTCTATAACTTTTTAAAAACACCAGCTGTGTTTACTGCTCTTACAGCTATGTTTTAGCTAAGCTAACGGCATGCAAAGAAAAAGCAAACACTACCTAATACGCTAAACTAAGAGGGGGAACTCATTAGCAATATACCTGCCAAAAGCTTCTTAGCATTGTCGTTGTTGGCATATTAGCATGCTAACATTAACATTAGCAACATTAGCTCATAGCACCACTTCACTGTGTAAGTATAGCCTCTCAGAGATGCTAGCATGACTGTAGAATGGATTAGAGAACCCCACTAATTTGCCTGGTGGTGTATGCAAATTCTGAGATACTTGCTGATTATTGTTATCCAGCTGTTAGGAGCCCAAGTCATTTGGCAAACAAACATGTTATGTTGTTGTAAATACACAATTAGTATCATAATATAGACTGGATTTGATGAATGTCTCAGTCTGCCTCAATCCAAGTGAACTAATATGATCCATCACTGTGGCAGAACAGCTGTCAGCTGTTTGTGTGTAATATACAAGCTTTTACTACAAGTTGCAAGAGGTAGAAAACGGGTCGGTTTTAGCCGTGCTTTATATGTTACTTTATTCTGTTTGAGGTTAATTAACTGGAAAGTAGTAACTCAATTCATGTGAATTACTAACAATGCAATAACCTCTGCTGCCAGCCGTCTTTCGGGTGGACAAACTGTTAAACCAAACTCCATTCTAAAAACAGATGTTTTAAAGAACCATCAAGAACAATCGGCTCTCACATCATCAACTCAGTTACATTATTAATATAACTGTATTTTGTTTGTTTGTTTGTTTTTTATTGTTTGACATGCAAAATGCAACACAGCAGCTTTTAACCTAGTATTTTCTATCTGATGTGGGCACTTTCAAAGTGTTTCATCCAAAAGGGCGCATGATCATTCTGGCAACTCCCTCTGTAGTTACTTTCATGAAGATATAAAGAAGACGACTGTTTTCCTGCAAGACAACAAAGCATTTATAAACATAGTGTAATACTCTGATAAAAATCAGTTGTATTTATTTATTTTTTTCTCTCCTGGGAACAAAATAACTGGATAAAACACCAGTTGTTAAGAAGTTAAAATTTGCATAAATAATAAAATGTAAAAATGTATAAATAATTTCTGTTAAAAATGTATGACTTTAAAATGTAATTCCATGTGTTCTGAATGCTTTTAAGAAGTTAAAAAGTAATTCTTATTACGTGTGAGAGTTCATGACCTTTAAGAGTTTTACACTTCCGGGTAGACCTGAGCGCGAGGAAGAAGGAGCCGAAAGTCTGCGGAGCAGATAACAGTGGACTGTGTGTGTCGTCAGCGTTGTGTTTTATCAGAAACGGACTGTGAACTGTTGTCGGACGACGTGCTGTGAGTGTGTGAGTTGGACTCTCCATCGCAGTCGAAGTGTTTGTGTTTTTGTGGACACGAAGCAAGTTCGGCTAAGCTAGCTAGCGGGAGCTAGGCTAGCGACACGGTCACCGTCGAGAGGAGGCCGCGCTGACGGGAGGAGTTTCGCCGGGTCGCCACAGAGAGTGTCGCCGACGGAGGGCACTTAGCTGCCGCAGAGGGAGACGGAGGTTTATCGCTGCGAGCTGCTGCGGGCAGAAACGGTTGCCACCGCAACGAGGGGACGATTCATCACCTGCGGCCTGGTCCTGCTGACGTCACCGACACACGGAGGTACTGTTATCAAAAGGTTTCCATCATGAGCTCCAACTAAAGCGCGTCAACAAAACTAAACTAAGAGTGCACTCAAAAAAAAGAATAGACAGCTTGAGACCTAAGAAAAAAACTATCATTTCCCGGGTCTTTTTTTATTTTTCTCTTTTCCACATAAAAGGATGCGTGTGTTTTCTCCTGCATATCTTTAATACATATTCTAAAAATTGATAACCTGTGTTGTGTAATTGAATTGTATTCATTAAATAGGTATTTGATTCTATACTACATGCATGTTTGCAGGTCAGTGTGTATTCCCACTAGTCTCCACGCAGTTATAATTGAGAGTGAGGATCATACGTTACCCTAGGCAGTTATTCACTATTTGAAATGTCTCTTTTACCATAAGATATTGAAGAAGGGTTAAGGCTTTATCTTACAGCGTAAGGTGGGTTTCTTAATACACCAGCCGGTGGTAAAAGGGTTACAATAGTTATCACTGACTGGCCTGATTTCGTTTCGATTAGAACATTTTTTAACTCAAATCTTCATGAATGTTTTGTTATTTTGTTGTAATCCAAATTACAATTTGAACTTCTTCTTTTTTGTCTCATTGTGTTTTTCACAGTTAAAATTGTTAACAGCTCCATGGTATTGGTGCAACACCTTTTTTTTTATTTATTTACCTACAGTGTTGTTGTACGTGTTACAAATGTCTCACTCTCCTCGTCACCAGCTCTACCTCATAAAATGTGATCGTGCAGCCTGGCTGCTCCCTGCCCCAGATTTACTGTTGTGTAACTAACTAAGCTGCCCCCACTAGTAAAAGGCCATTTATGTGAGGATGGTTGCTCCGCTCTGTTAAAGAGCAGGTAATAATTAATCAGATTCCTGCCTGAGAGAGGAGAGAAACAATAAAAACACTGTGTTCATTTGGTCCACAGCCCTCTTCTCCATCCTCCTCTCTCTGTCATTATCTGTCCACCTCCGGCTTCATCTAACACTCTACAGCTGTCAATGATGCTCCAGGCCTTTTTAAACACAAATAAAGTACCACATCAAATAACATGTCAATAAGGAGAAAAACACTCTTGTATCTGTCCTCTTTAAAGTATAAATCTGTCACATTTCCATATATATTAACATCCATTTTGTTGCAGTCTGTCACAGTGATGGTTGAGCCTGAACACAGGACAGCGAAGGGCTTTTGTTGCTGCATGTATTATTGCACCGAATGCATCTGTATATGCGATACGTCTCACACACTGTGGTACAAAAGTGCAGCTGCACCGTTCTCTCAGACTTTCTTGATTTGGCTCCATTCATTCACTCCATTTTACCCCTTTCCCATTTCCATGCTTTATCTCCTTCTCCGCCGCTCTCATCCCCCTGTTCGGGCCACCCTCTGTCTCGCCCCATCACAGTGCAGTGATGAAGGTTTGCACTTCACTGAACCAGAGTGATGGCAGATGTGTGTGTGTGTGTGTGGTAGTGACAACAATAGACATGCACAGTGAGAGAGAAAACAGAGGCTGAGAGAGCACATGGGAGATGACTCACACCAGCTGATTCAATTTGTTGTTTTAAATACACAGGTTTTTAACCTGAGGAATGCCTTTAGAAAAAAACTACAGAAGGTAAACGTAGCTTTGCACCACAGTATATACTATTACTATCATCAACCAAGCCTGTCTTTCATCATGGCCCTGAAGATAATCTCGTTATGGACACTCATCGAGCTAAATGGTTACGTTAACGGACCTGTTATAACTTGTGCTATGTTGCTGAAGGAACGTCTCCCCTGCCATTTTAATGAGATGAACGGTTGACTTTCCCAGGTGTGCATCTAATTTAACATGTGTCATCTCAGGACACCTTTCATCATCACTCTCGCCTCCTGGAGCGAGCCCCCGGGAGGTCCTGCAGCATCGAGCTGAGAGACGGTGTAAAAGGGGAAAAGTGGAGGTGTGGAGGGCAGCAGAGAAACGCAGGAGGGTTCGGATCCAGACTGAGAATGAAAATTAGATCGAAATTGAAAATGACTTTAAAAGGCGGCGACGGGAAGACCCGCAGAGAATGGCACAACAGAAGATCTTCTGACAGGAAATGCCTGCAGTGGCGTGGACAAGCACTATTTTTGTCTTCAAATGAAAAACAATGCAACAACTCAATAAATCAACAAGAATCCGGCCGTTATGTAAGCATGTCTGGAATGAAAACTCAGTGCCCTACAGTAAGCTATATGAGATTATGCCTGAGTGTGTGTGTGTGTGTGTGTATGGGTGTACTAGTGTGTGCCTAGACTCTTTGAGTACATATGCAATTGGCTGGATGTGTATGATTAATACATTCATGTAGCTAGAAGTCCTGCAGCATCCAGCTAAGAGACAGTGTAAACTGGAAAGGTGGAGATGTGGAGGGCAGCGGAGAGAAATGCAGGAGGGTTCAGATCCAAATTGAGACTGAAATTGAAAATGATTTTTAAAAAGGCAGCTATGGGGACCCCCGCAGAGAGAGACACGTCAGAGGGTTGTCTGACAAGGAATGTGTGCAATGACATGGTGTTCAAAAGACAGACAATGCAGTGACTCAAACTGAGAATGAAAAAATGAGAATGAAAATTAGCTTTCGAAGGAAAAACACTTGAATAAATTAAAGAATCGTTACATAAGCATCTCAAATGAAAAACCAATGCCCTACAGCACATGAGATCATGACTGAGTGTGTAGGTGGGTTTGTCAGTGTTTGCCCACAGCATATGCAGTTTTGGGGTGATGATTTTTCAAGCACCTGGCTAGATGTGCAGCGTTTCCTCGCCGAATTGACAGCAATCCTGGAACGATAACAGTAACCTCAGTAGCTTATTTGTAGATGGCTGGATGCATAAAGATATATATTATGTTTTCCCTCTGCATAATTTGATGATGGGCAGGAGGATCAGGTGCCGCAGTGACGGGAGTGTCTCATAAACAGCCTCAGCTGGCAGACAGGAGCTGGCCGTGTGCCTCCATATGTTCCCGTTCTGACTGCCCAGCGTGAGCCCATTCATGCTGCTCAATTCTTATTTAATCAGGATGGCATGATTCACTTTGTTTCAAGACTCCTCGGGCAATAATTTAGGGGACTGGCTGTATATGTATGATGAGTTTGTGAGACAGAAACAGACACAGTCACATCCATGCGACTGTCTCCTGCAGCATCATTCTTTCAAATCAGGCCTTAATCCGTTTAGCCGTCCGCTCATGTTCCTCATATCCGGTACGACGAGACAGACATTCTTTAGATGATCCCAATCAGTGGCTCCTGCGTCTTGCTCTCATAACTCATTTTATTCCCCCTCAGCAGCCGTGGTCCTGTCGACACACAGAGATGAACATGCATCATATTCATCTAAAAGCCACAGGTGTCGGCAAGCTCAATTCTGTTGCATTTCCTGTGCTCTCATGTGCTAAAAATGGCCCTCCATCATGAGTCAAGTCTACTTATCCCTCATTTTGAGACGTCATGTGATCTGAAAAGAAGAAGGACTTTTATCTAGTTGGAGGAGCACATGACACACATGAGCGAGGGCACAACGGGGTTACATCATGCTCCCCTCCGGTGGTCTTTAAGCCCTTCACCTACTGATCCAGAATATCCATTTATAACCTCTGCCTGTGCTTTAAACCCAGCTCCCTCAGTCAGAGGCGGGAGGCCATCCGTATCACAAATTACGAGCCATGTGTTGTCACATCTGATTCGTATCCACTGAGCCGGGGATTTGTCCTCCAGGTACTGGAGGCAGAGCAGGATGGCCAACGCCGTTTATAAAACTGCTAGCCAGGACACGACAGGCTGACGACCCATCTGTGTTACAAAGTGACCTCAGGTTTAGGGACAACAATGTATCTGCTGCCCTTTGCTTCAGGAGGAAAAGCTTGTCTTTGGAGGGAGATTCGGCCTGGCTCTGTTGTTGTCTCTTTGTTTCTTTGCAGCCAGCAGTAGAAGAAAGAAGAAAGGCGACCTCATTTCCCTTCCTGGTGTGCACCTAACATGAACAATGTGGTCGTATGCATCAACTGTCACCTTTAAATGTGGTTAGAGTTCGATTTTGGTAAGACTCTCAATTGATTTTTCCTGTCTGGATGGGATCGATCGACCAGCGATGGATTTTAGTGCCGGGGTTCAAGAGGACCTTTAACTTCCCTTCTTCCTTTTTTCCCTGCAGTTTCCCCTCTCGAACCAATCTGATGCCCATTTCCCCTGCACAGCAGTCATCGTCACTGCCACCATGTGCTTCTCTTTCACCTGATAGTGAAGAATTTCACGGCTCATGATATGCTCACAACTCCACATCAAAGTATAACCAGACTATTGTGTTCATGGCAAAAAGCCAGAATGATTTTTCTACCAGAAGAGCAGAAGAAATTAAAACAGCTTATTACGATTCATATTTCAGTTTGTTGTGACCTCCAGCAGCTGTAGTAATTATTGTGGCTGCAGAGGAGCAAGTGAGAAAAAGTGGTATAAAGAGTAAAAAGTCTTTACAGGGAGGAGGTCAGGTGATGGATGCCGTTCATGTCCAGCGTGAAACTAGAAGTCAACAGTGAGTTCTTTTAACTCGCCAATGTAGTGAAGTTCGATGCATACGTAACGTAACTTAAGTTACAGAGGTAATATTGTGATTTAACCCAAACCACAATGTTTTCCTGAACTTTACCACA
This sequence comes from Lagodon rhomboides, assembly GCA_039737535.1. Lineage (NCBI taxonomy): Eukaryota > Metazoa > Chordata > Actinopteri > Spariformes > Sparidae > Lagodon > Lagodon rhomboides. Next base: position 10,517,483 of record CM077789.1, on the reverse strand, counting down.
CTGTGGCCGTTTGTCGAAGGTCCGCTACGTGTGCTGCTGCTGCTACGCCACAACAGTCATGTTGTTTTGGGAATGGCGACATTTGTCATACCGGGAGACAACTGACCTATTCAGTCGTTCAGGTATGAGGATGTGTCGACCAGAAAGTTGACCCTCACTCCATTCCGCTCTTTCTCTTTTTACATTTCCCGTACTGTCTACTTAAAACTCAAAAGCACAAGTCGGAACTCAAGTGTCAACATAACATATCGGTTTCATTTTACTGAGCATGAATGCTTGGTTTTCTAAACAGAAGCAGTTTAACTACATTTTGCAAAAAATGTTGATGGTAGTTAACTACATTCATCTTTGTGTTTCACTTGTTGCCATTTTTGTCGAGCTAACTACTCAAACTGCAAACAATTTTGGGTCATAAAGGTAAAATAAACCCTGAATATATTAGGTTTTTAATTTGTTATAAGTATTGATAATTGCTCAAAGGAGTTGTTGCACCTATTTTAGAAGTTACCTGGCTAACTAGGTAATCCTGGATGCTAGTTTCTGGGAGGCAGCTGATGGACACCGAATCCAAAACCACACCTAACATTCTTTGCCCTTTCCAATGAACAGTGGAGTATATAATTATTTTACTTTGTGACATGAGAACAAGTGGCCATTAATTGCAATCAGCTGCATTGTTTCCTAAGATATTTTCTTCGAACTTTGTATCAAATATTTTTTTCCACAAAGTTTAAATGACTTTTTCGAAGTAGCTTTAATTAGCCCAACTTGATTTCTCCCTTGGAGGGTTTCCTGTGCTTCAGCTTCCTTCAGTGTGAAGTAATTGGTAGCTTACAAAGCTGTTCTTTCAACGTAGCTTCCACAACACTACACAGAGCCTTGTTAGCCTTCCAGCTGGAGTTATGTAGCCGAGTGGCATTGGATGAATCAGACCTCGACATGCGGCGATCATCGTGAGCACCGACTGTTGTGACAAACAATCTACTTGAGTTCGGTCTTGAATGTTGGCAGAAAAATGCCATTTCGGGACCTGTAATTGGGTGCTCACAGCAATCACAATATGGTGGAGGAATGGGGTCTTGAACACGGAGTGATGCGGTACAGATTGTGGGACCGTGATGAGAGTGAGCAATGAGAAAAGGCGGTTGTGAGAGAGAAAGGTCCGCACTGTTATGGCTACATGATGAAAATAAGTGAAGGATAGGCGGGGAAGGTGGAGACGCAGCAGACAGAGGGGAACAGAGGAGGAGGAGGAGGAGGTGACACGGTATAATTAGACCCTCTGCCAACGGCGATACTGAGAGACAAAGAAGGAGTCAGACTAATAAAGCCCTGCCACGAGGAGGACAATTTCCTCCCAGCCTCCTCTGCTGCATGTGGCTAGATAAATACTTTTCTTCGGGCTGTAAACTAAAAACCACAACGCTTCACCGCGGCAGCATGAGACAGCGTTTAATCGGAGTCAGAGATCTATCATTATGTGGCTAATTGATGAGCCCACTGAAACCAGCTCGAAGCGGGGAACATGATGTTTGCTGTATTTCAGGTCCGGCTGTAATCCCATGAGGCCTGATGTGGCTCCAGATGTCACGGCTGGTTAGCTTTAGGACACAGTGTAACAGAGTGGGGAGAAATATACCACGAGGACACACGGGGGAGAGGGCAGGATATAAAAAGATAGAAGGAGAGAGGGACACGGAGTGCACATGGAAAATAACAAAGTAACATTTACAGAAAGAACGGATTACTGTATGTTCATTATTAACAGGAATCCTGACCAGGCTGCTTATTACAAACTATAACAAAATATGTAATCATGCAAAACATTCACATTTGAAGGAGATTAATGCTTGGTGCTGTGATTAAATGTGCTGAAAAGCTGCAATCAGTGAATTCCAACATTCAATATCCCGCTGATGAGGCCTCAACACAGATTTCTCCAGGGAGGAACGTTTAAAGGATGTTATCATCGTCTCGAAAGGCAAGCCTCGCAATTTATATTTTCTCTGCCAACGTGGGGTTTTCACTTTTATTCTTATCACAAGAGGGAGCTGAGGGTGAGACATTACAAGAAACAGCAAGCAGTTGTGTTTTCGAATACTTGCATGATCAACATTATCGAGGTATCACTCGACTTTTTGGTTTTATGGCCGACAGCTTCACTGTTTCAGGTTCACCCTCGCTGTTCTCATCAGCATCATTTTTAGCCAAAGAAAGCTGTTTTTTGTGAACACAGAGTAGTATTTAGCAACTGCAACTGGTGTGCTAACATACACAGTGCAGGCAGAACACCAGGGCCACCATGAGGTGGGGGGACCGCACAGAAAGCCCCCTTTATTGTGTTCCTCGAGCTGTTCCTTAGCAGTATTTGCAGTGTGTCAGGGCACATGGTCTTGCTGGGAGGCCACTGCCATCGGGTAATGTTGTTGTGACGAGGGGATGTACTTGGAACACAACAGTGTTTGGATGGGTGGTTTGTGTCAAGTGGCGTTCACATGAATGCCAGCACTCAAGGTTTCCCAGCAGAACATTGCATTGTGATGAGGTGATCAATGTTATTTACGTCGCCTGTCAGTGGTTTCAATGTTGTGGCTAATCGGTGTGGTTCTTAATAATTGCAGTATTCGCTCAATAAAGTCGCTCTAACAACAAGGATTGGCATCCTGTCAGCACAGAAAACGCCAGTTCCAGTCAAGCGACAGGACTCGTCTAGCCTATAATTTGAGTAAGGTATGATGGGAATAAGGTGGAGCCGACCTCTCAGAACAATGCGGCAGTTCAGCTGGCATTAGCATCGACGCTGGCCTCTGTGATAAGCCAACAACCATGCAGCAGGTAAGGTTAGGATAGAGAGACACAACATTAGTGCTAAATAATCATATCATGGGTTAATGCATATACACATTATGTGAGGCTTACTAGGCTTAAATCACGGTTGCTACCAGGAGCTGGCAGCCTATAAATAAGGTGGATAAGCTAGTTAATAGCCTAGTAGGCGGCTGTAGTGTGTGTGTACGTGCAGCAAGACTGCATTACACCAGTGAGCCAAAATTACAATAAATAAATAAATAAAGGAAACATGATGATCCCAAATGTTGCCCCAAGCTTAATGTTTAGTTTAGTTTAGTTTAGGTTGGTCATTTTCCAACTTAAAAAACACAAATACACTGGTAGATAGACAATAAATTAACTCAGTGCTTTCTAGCTTCAGAAAAACAAACAAATCTTAGTTTATTACATTTACCCTTTTAACATTAATAATATTTTGTTAGCTGCCTTTAAATTCTACAGAGCAATGAAAGCAAACAACAGCGACTAAGAATATACACATTCTTAAATGCAAACTCATTTCATGTGTTCACACCTCTGTTTATATTTGTTAATCATCTTGTGTTGAAGTAATTTTTTAAATCTCTTGTGTGTATTACACTGGTTCCTTATCGTTTCTAATGTGTCTTAATTAGCAGCCAACTAAGTTCACCATATCAGCGTTGTGTATTTACATTGTTTCGTCGGCTCTGTGTGGAAAAAATCAGTTATTGCAGATTTAAGGCCAGACAAAGACGCATGAAGGTCAACAACCAGCTGCTGCAGAAGCGTTGTTTTTCTCTACACAGGATGAGGTTCAAAAGAAACCTCTGAGGTGGTGCTTCAGATTTCAGAGAGGCCGTCGGAGAGTTTTGAGGCTGTGATACCAAGAGAAAAGTCTGATTTTGACTTTAAAAGTCTGTTAGAATGATCTGAAGTAAACCACTTGAGAGGAATGTGAGGAATCAACTAGAATACTGGGATCAACCATACAAGAGGAAGAACTCAATTTAAACCAGAACGCCATCATCGGCACAGTAAAGAGATCATTTACTGACTCGCGAGTAATTAGTCACACGTCGACGTGGAGGACTACAGGTTCCAAATGAGGTGTTTACATCCACTGCACATGCAATGTTGTTTTGTTCTGAGCCACAAATAGAGAGCTGGAGGTGAAGTCGAGATGTTTTGAACCTGCGGGGCATGTCTTGCATTCTCCCTCCTTCCCTCTGCATCTTCTCCCCTGCTGGTTTTCTCCCTCAGCGGAGCAGCAGGGCGGATTCAGCTGTCGCACATGGAGGGCCCCGCCAAAAGGTCTGCATATGGCGTTCTGTCAATTCTGTGGTGTCAGCGTTTTATTCTCTTCCATTCTGCGATCCTCACAGTGTCGCGTGTTCCCGAAACGAGGAGTTCTCCGCGCCGCCTCTCTGCACAGGAGACATCTGAAGCTGAGGAAGATGACAGCGTTTGGTGCTCAAGGGTGCTAGAAAGAAAGTGCCCCCCCCCCTTCTGCGAGAACTTTTTGTGGCTCTATTTTGCAGCGTTGTCGGTGAAAGGCAAGATGAGAGAACGCCCAGGAAAACTAGATAAGCAGGCGAAAAAGAAATGCATGTTTTGCCTTCAAGGCTAATCACCCTGCGAGCGTGCGCGTGTGTGTGCGTGTATCCGCCATATGTGAATGTGTGATCCGGCGGAGACCGTTTCACAAGGAAAAAGACAGGCGGGTCAGCTGAAAGGCAATTAGATACAGAACACAGGCGGCATATAAACAGCTCAGAGCATATTAATGAGAGCGCAGCCTCGAGCCTACACCGTCTCTCAGCATCTCCCACACTCATATTTGGCCAGAAGCCCTCACAACAAGCAAGGTCTTGTTTCTAACGCCACACAAGAGCACCTGCACACGTAAACACACACACAATGTGCTGGCTATGTATAATTGACGAGCACAGCGGTCGGGGGAACGATGAGAGGGACCAGAGAGCCATCGCACCAAAACTGGCATTCGGCCGACCTTTTCGCAACCACGCTGGCATGCGTGCATGCATATGCGCATGTGCGTGGGCCGCGTGCGTGGGTGTGTTTACGGTGCTCGGGGTGGCAGGTGGCGGGGAGGAAATGTGCGAGAGGTGCATAGAGACCAATGCGGGTGGCAGCGGCGATGAAAGGAGTATTCTTCAGAGACGTTTTGAATAAAAAAAAAAAAAAACGAGTTGAAAATAAGGCCGAGGAGCGAGCAAGCGAGGTAATACTCCTGTGAGCCGCCTCTAATGAGAGCGGAGCCGAGAACTTGGACAAAACAGGAGAGGGTGAACTCTCGAGAGGATGAGACTGATGTGAGTCGAGCCTTCTTGCAGTCAAGTGCCATTTCAGACGAGCAATTAGCCGGTCCCCGTGGCACGCTGTTGTGTTACTGATGCACAATCGCCTCACACGACTTCAGAAATGTAAATTCCAACTGCTGCTCAAACATTTACCCTTGGCGACACCCTCACTGATGGACAAGTACGTCTGTTAAAGGTCCGCGTGCGCAGCTGCGACCTCAGGCTACCATCGGCTTTTGCACTGACAGGCTTATCTGTAATGTATGCACATGTGGCATTTCCCATACATTAGGAACAGAATGTCACACAAGCTGTGCGGCCCGGGGAGCCTGGCAGGGCGTCGTATGCACGAAATGGTGGGTTCCTGCATGCGTGCCTCTGTGACAGTCTCGGGGACGAGTACGCGGCGCTTATGTGAGTGTGGCCTCCCTCTAAAATGATTAGGAGGTGAAGAAGCCACAGCAGGAGAGGAAGGAGGTGCAGATGCGTGAGCTGCACGACGCGGAGGTGTGATGTGGAGGAGGAGCCGTCACGCTAAGCTGGCTTCTGTCACTGCCGCCTACGCAAACACCCTCGTCGGCGCCGTTTTTATTCTGCTGGCTTGTGTTCGCGCAGCCAACTGGCAGCGATCAGAACGCAATTGGCCATTCGTTTTTATTCGCTGGGTTTCATTTATGTCACAGCGTTATAAAAACATCTGCATAACGTGACATAAATTAGGAGATACGCCTCATCACGACAGCCTCGACTGCTGTCAGCACAACCATTTCTCCAGCTCCTAATCTAGACATCGTCACACCGTAATTGCAGGATGCATTACGGGACTAACGAAACCTTCATCTCCTGATGAAGGTCACTAATGGTTAAGGTAATTATGCGCAGTCTGAAATCGTGACCCTCAGTGAAATTAAGAATTGCAGATCTTTCAGTATTTTCATGCATAACTAAATGGATGATCATTATTAAATCTCCTGAACGCTGGCTAATCACATTACCTGGATCATCAGTGTGCTGTGGAGGGGAAATTAAATCAACAGAAAAGCTACAGAGAAAAGTGAGGAAGTTAAGGAAAGTGGACAACAGTTGCATATAAAGCTACAGGACCGCACTGAAATCTGGACGCCTGACTAAAAAGTGACATTTGCTGATAAATTATCATCAAAAATCAAAGATAGTTCTGCCTCAACCACCAACTGAATGACAATAAAGTGTGCCGATGGAAAACAGACGTGGTTTATTTAGGGTTTGTGCTGTTTATTCACAAAACAGAAGAGAGACGTGACTCGGCATCAAAACATCCTGCATTGTAACAGCTGATGAAACCAGCTGGGTTGTTGTGCTTTGTTCCATTTCCCATGATAAAGCAAACGCAAGACGGACCCCAACGGAAGACATCCTTCTTAAAAAAAAATCTAAGACTTCAAAACAAAAGCTGAAGATGAATAAGTGAGCAAAAGGAACCACATCTGTACAGACAGCAGGACTGATTCAGGTTCAGGGCTCACATTCACTATGAGAAAGAGTACGCCCGGAGCGAGAGTGGGTGGTAATGCATTAACGCAGCAGTGTTTGTGTATGAGTAAGTATGTACAGTTGAAGCTTAAGGATGCAGCCATACCATTAACAGCGACGCAGCCGGAGGCTAGAGTTAAAGCTCTCTGATCAAAGTGTGACCTCAGTAACATCTCTCGATGCCTCTCGAGGTCAGCTCGGGACAAGTGGTGTTTACATCGTGAGGGACCTCAGCCTCATACGCCAGCGCCGGCGAGACAAGGACGTGATTTTCCTGCAATCAGTTCAATCGCAGGAGTAATTACCTTTTATCCCCTGATTGAAGGGATGATTAGTGGCGAGTCATTTGGAGTTTGCGTCACATCCTGATGCTGTTTTTCCGGGATCACCTCGGTGCATTATGTTAACCCTGTTACCCGGTGTGCCCCTCCATCATAGCTGTGTTTTTTCAAGGCCTGACAGCTCACGCTTGCAGCCCTCTGGGTGGTGCATGAGATTTGGGCAAGAGTGGCTATTTTCTCTGCCACAACATGAGGCCGATGATGATGACCATGATCGTTTGGATGTGTGCCACAGCGCCTGCGTTGTGTTGCTGTCACAGCAGGTACGCGTCACTGCCTTTGCTCTTTGGGCTGCTACAGCCTGTTAGAGAGTGTGAAAAAGGCACAAGACTCAGACACAGACTCTGGGCAAGTATGCTGCAAAATGTCCTGACGTCTCATTAAAAAAAAAATAAAATAGAGTGGATTCTATCTTGCAAATAAGGGCCTCTCGCTAGACCGCTGGCTCAGATAGCCTTCTTCCTTGTGCATTTTTGTAAGAGTCGAACAATAACGGTAATTTGGCCGCGTTGCATAAAAAGCCTCTTGAGAAATTATCTCCAGTGTTGACAGTTTTAGAGCCACCCACTCCGACTGCCTCTTACAACTGTGGCAGACCTTTGGGCTTTAGATTTACTAATTAGTGAGCTGACAGAAATCCAAAAGAACGTAGAAAAAAACGTGAATTCCCCCCCCCCACGGCAATTATCAGATAACGCAAACACAGAAATTTGATTTCTCGGCCCGCGAGAGCCAGAGGAGTAGACACAGATAGATGTGAGCTCAGACGATCCAATATATACATACAGCGCCTGTGCTCCTCTTATTTTCTCTCCCTCCGCTCGTCTCCTCTCGAGGGGTTTGATCGAACTCGCTCGGCGTAAACATTTAGTTGATTGTCTGTTGATTCGTATCTGTCTGGCTCTCCAGGTTGCTTTCTTTTTTCGCTGCAAGCCCTCTCTCAGCTCCACTAATAACCCCGCTGGCTCAGAGGCCGCCGGGGAGTCTGTCCATCAAAGCTTTCAGGAGGCAAGAATTCCCCAGCAGCTCCACTAATAGAAAGAACAGATCCTCACATCGGTGGTCTGAGCCGAGAGGTTTTATTAATTGATCGGCGATGTGGATGACAAAATGCTTCATCTGTCTTTGTTTTCAGGTTTCGTGATTAAATGTTATCGCCTTCTTCTTCAAAAACTGTATTTTGGCATTTTGAACGATACAGTACCCAGAAGTTTATGTTTCAGGGCGACAAGCTGTTTTCAGGTGCCTTATGTAATCAACACACAAGCAAAACTGCCATTAAGCTGATTACATTTGCACCTTTATTGTCTCCCTCTGAGCATTAAATAGACTTTCAGAAGCCGGCTCTAATTTTATTTTATATAATCCATCAGGAGGACATAAACAACAACAGGGAGCTGTATGAAGGACGAGCCATTTACATAATCAGAATTCAGCCACGGTGTTCCTGCACGGGGAGACAAAACAGAACCACAATCAGGACTCAGTGGAGCGCGTCAGTGAACCCAATTACCGAAAAACAGGGAAAACCTTCCAGGCACGCACACGCAAAATTCTCTCTCACACACACATACACATGAAGAGATGCTATACCTGACACAAACACAGGATGTTGAGAGCGCAACACACATAAAAACAGCCTCTCTTCTCAGTCCTGATCACCTGGTCCAGTCTCAGTCCGCCAGGAAACGTCTCTCACTGTAGCTTGTAGCTGAGGGGCTCGGCTTCTATGGCAACTGGCACAAAGCGAGTGTGACTGACAGGTGGTAACGGCTGACAGAAAAGTGAGCGCGAACACACCACCCCCCCCCTCTGGATCTTATTATCGGTTCACCGGTCCTCGCCCTCTCCCTTCTATTCCCTCCTGTCCTCCCCTGTCTCTGTTTTTTTGGACCACTATCTGCATCCTTCTCCGTCTCCCCCCCCCCATTGATTTTCCAGCAGAGATGACATTAGGCGTGTTGCTGCTGGGCTATTCCCCAGAATAGCTCTGACCCCTGTCAGCGAGTCGCCCACAGGGGTTGGGAAGACAAAAAACGCTGAAGGAATAGAAAGTAATAACTGAGGAGCGTCACTGTAGGGCCCAGGGGGCTCATTTAGTATAAACATTGTTTACGCACGAAATGGGGCCGGAAAGAGGAGGACGCCCCTTCCCACGGAAAAGCTGTGATCTTTAAAAACAAACTTGACGGGAGAATGTGCTAGCAAACTCTCTCCCATGCATACATGTTGAAGGCAAGGGGAACCGGCGACAATAATACATCTCACGGTGGATTTCACTTCATGTCAGACGTTATTTATAGATCTACGTTATCATAAACATTCAAACCAGCGGCGTCCTTTGCGCTTGTAGTGAAGTATAACTATTCCATAAACACCTTTTAAATGTAAAATATATCAGCCAACTCAAATCTGAAATCAATATCACACCCAGCGCTGTCTCACCAACACATTTCCCCCGAGTGCAGCAGAGAGGGCCGGACTGTTTGATAACGAAATTATCATCGTCGGTGGTGGAAATCCAAGATGACATCATCGAAGAATGAATACTGTGCACATATAACATAAGTACGATATTAGTTTCCATGTAGCCAAGTTGTGTAGGAGACAGCTCCATGGCTGCCACACACACACACACCTTATATGTATATCCTTATGTATATCTTCACAACCAGCACGTGTGGATTGTGTAAATTAAGAATGTGTGGATCTGAAGTCATACCAGCGCTCGCACAATCGCTATCCTCATTGTGAGTCCTAATAATAACGCAGGCCGTGTTCACCGTAACTTAACCTCAATAAATAAATGAACTGTGTTCGCGTATCAAACTTCCACCTTCAAATGGTATCTCAGGGTGGCGGATAACACTGATCGTCGAACATTTTGACGAGTGAAACAGTCAGATCGGCGTAAACATAAATACTGCGGTGCCACTCGTGCGTGACGTCACTGTCCTCGCGCCGCTGGTGGTCGCCGCGAATGAGCGCTTTGTAACCTCACCAGCGAACAACCTCGTTCTCTGCGCCAGAAATACGCATTTTCTCCGTCTTTCTCTTGTTGTGGCCGTGATTCATTATAAAAAAAACATCGTTCTGCGGCTCATTTGCCATTCATGAGGCACTTTACATTGACCATTTATGGTTGAATGTGAGTGTCTATGAACATTTCCAAATTGATTTGGGATTTATGAAAGGAAATTGCGCTTTTGGAGTGCACATACACGTCTGGTATGGATCCTACGCAATGTTTTAGAAATGAGACCCCAGATCTTTAGCTTGCAAACCAGACACCGGCCCCGACCGACTTCTATTCTCCAACTACTCTGATGGTTCTTCTAAGCCAGGGAATCCACCGTAGCACTTCTGTACTGCCCTGAGAAACACTCTCCCACCCGAGCAGGGAGATCTCACGGCAGTTAGCATCTAATAAGAGAAACAAAAGCGCACACACGGCTGCATTTTGCCAGGGTCATCCTGCATTCATCCAGAGTTCGTATTCCTCTCTGTACAGCAAGTTGCCTGCTTTTGGACTCCTCTGATTAAAGGTTTTGAGGCCACCGCCACTCTGAGGATTTAAAATGAGGAGAGAAAAAATCCACAGGAAAGACTCTCTTCCTCAGGAAACTTAATAAGGAAGTGAAGTGGCATGTCAGCACAGAAACCTAAAGGATATTAAAAGACAACACCCACCTCAGTCTGTTCACCCTGCTGTCATCTGGCAATAGATACAGAAGTATCTGCCAGACTGCGGAGCGGCCTCATTCATCAGGCAGCAAGACTCCTCAGTTCATCATCAACGCTCCATTTTATAAAATAGTTTTGTTTTTAGTTTTTACTAAAAAGGAGTCAAACTCAAGTTAATTTGCAAACCCTGGTGTTGTTAAAAGATAAATAAATGTATGTAGTTTCCCTCAAAACATTTGTACCACTTAAATCAGTGTTTGTCGAATCTAAGCAGAGGTGACAGAATAAAGAAACGTGCCAGTTGATCTCCAGTATGAGTAGTGAAGCCAGCAAGGCTACCAAGTAATACGTATACTGACGCCTACGGCTGTTTCTGTTGCCGGTCATGAGTTCCCCAGGCAGGTATATATGCTATAGGAGTAATCGGTGAATGAGGAGCAGATGACTGGAACTGATGAGGAGCACTGGGGGCAATTGGGAATAACAGAATCTGGAATGACAGGTTGAAAAACACTGTGTGGTGATGAATTAGTGGCAAACGTGAGCTCAGGACAGATGGAGTGTGCTCGCGTCCTATTTCAAGGACTCAAGGAAAGGAACGATCGCTGGGGAAATATCTGACGACTGACGCTACGTGCGCGACATCGCCGCGGGAATTTGAGAATAAATGAATTTTTTCGGCGACGTAAGTCTTTTAAATCGACTGCTCTGTCAGTCCTCACTTGATAAGACTTGACGGATTAGTCCGGCTCGCTTTAGAGCCACTCGGAGATCAATGCTCACAGCTCAGCCAAGGGTTTTTGGAACAAGGCCAATCAGTTATTACAATGATCAATTTCCTCACGTCATTCCACACTTGAAATCGATACTGGAAAAACAAGACAGAAGCTCGTGCTGGATATAGGGCGATGATGACTTTTGCAGCAGAAGCATGGAAATGAAGATTATAGAGCGACACGGTAAATCTGACAGCTCTTGGAAATACTTTTCTTTATCTCTCTACTAAACATGGCTGATTGGTTTTTATCAAATTGGACAAACAATGCCAGTGACTGAAAACAACATACATACATACATAAATACCCCGACCCCTATTGTTGTAATGGAAACAGGAGCGACGGGCCACAATACCTATTTTCTAAAGAACCTAAACCGTGCGCGCATACACACTCATACACACACATATAGAGGGATGCACACTGCACACACCGTAATCCGTCTCTCTTTCTTCCTCGCTCTCTCATGGCTGTCAGCTTTCTAAATGCGGCAGCGGTAAACAAAATAACAAATGGTTGCCCTGGATGACAATGCATCCTGTCTACACGCATTAAAGTGTGCATAAATATCATCGAGGCGGATAAACAAACACACACACACAAACAAACAAACACGCACATGATCATCCCACACACTCCCACAAAAGCTCAGACATTTACACGTGATTTTAAATGGTTATTCAGATATCTTTGTTGGTCGTCTATCTGAAGCAGTCATCATCATTTCATATTTAATGTGTCATATTTGTCGTGTAATGTAGAGGGATTGTATAAAACTGTTTAAAACTGATGATTGATGTTAGAATTTCAAAATCTATTATGATTTTTCGTTTTTTCTCCTTTCCTTCAGTGTTGTATAAACGTTCTTATGCTTGTAAAAGATCTTGAGAGTTAAACCTCCTCTCTCCCACGGAAAACACTGCTCCTGAAACGCCTCGTCACTTGTCCCCCCATTAATTCTGTGACTATGTGACATCGCACCATGTCACACATTTGCATAATTTGTACCTCGCGGCTAGTTTGGCACGTAAGAATTCATTTAGCACTGCTGCTCTGTTGTTGTTAGCGGTGATGGCTCAGGCGTGTGCGAGCTGACCAATCAGAGCAGACTGAGTATTCCGGAGGAGGAGCCTTAAATAGACAGGAGCATTTCAGGTGCTGCACTGGACAGTATGAGAAAACTGATGTGTAAAAAAAAATGTATCTTATTCTCATAGTTTTGGCCATCACTTTTATCCTTCATATCCATCATAACATTTCTTTCACTCATTTCCTTGTTGAGATCTTGAAAGCAATCAACAATCAATCATTTAAAGAAAACACAAGCGACTAAATGGTCAGGCAGGTTAATAGGTATAATAGTTCAGCCATACAGATACAACCGAAGTAAAAGCAGAGATACGTCCCTCACATCCTTCAGTGTAATGCAAAATTGAACCATGAAATAATTCTGGAAAAGCTGAATAAATATTTGCGACACACACTTTGGATGACAACAGTCCCTTATCTACTGTAAAAATGTATTTACTCTAATGGTTGCAGGTGGTGTTGCTTGTGGTCATGAGTGAATCACAGAAGAAAATGTGTAAAATTGGTGGACATCAGTCAAAAGCAGAAGTCAGAGCAGAGGAAGGCCACAAATAATGCATGCTTCACCTGCAATATGAAAATTACTAAGGTATCATTTAAAAGGATGACATTTAAGCAGCACAATAGTTTAATTAACAGCAGCTAATCGGGGCGCACTGTGAACCTGTCGAGTGAAATAATGTTCCGGCTCTAATAATAGCGTGGTGATCTGTTTCAGTCAGATGAAAGCCTGTGTAATTACTGGAAGTACTTTTATACTTTAGAAAAAGGCTAAATGAAAAACGGTAGTAGACTCTAAATCACTTCCCACATGGAGTCCAACGGGCCAGTCACACCCTGTTGTGACAGTTCTACATATGAGAGTGTCAATAAACTCATGGCACCGTTCGGTGCTTGTTTAAAGGTCCCATATTGTAGAAAGTGAGATTTCCCTGTCATTTTGATTAGGCCTGCACGATTAATCGTATTTTCATCATCATCGCGATGTGAACGTGCACGATAAACCCATCGCAAAAGCTGGTCTGAAGTGCGATAAGTTTTGTTTACATCCGCCATGCTATCACAGTCAGCTTGTGACATTTGGCCAATCAGATGCGGCCCTGAACACATGGGCAATGCATGCACACCGTTTAGCCAATCAGATGACGGCCAGCTCTGCTCACGTTCCTGTGTGAGAATTAGTAGCCAGAGTAAACAGGATGGCAGAGGCAGGAGAGCAGAGCGGTGAAAATGCTGACGAAACGCTTGTGGCAAAAAGAAATAGCAGCTCAGACTCAGGTACTGTGTAGGACCTGCAGAACAGTTGTAGCAACGTCCAGAGGTAACACCACCAACCTCCATCGCCACCTGCTGCACCACCATTAAGAGACTGCGGTCAAGCCAGCCGTGGTTCGCGTTTGCTTGGTCAAACCAGCCGCACATTCTGTTCTAGTGTGCAAATCTACTAACATTTACGGTATTCGTGATGAAACCGCTCTGAAGAGCTGCTGGTAGTGACTGTGGGGCAGACTGCAGTCTCTCAGTCAGACCCATGAAACATACGATACTTTTACAGTAATTATTCCCGGTAGTGAGCTGAAGGTATCACGATGGTATCCTTCCGGATTTCAAAGTAAAGGACGACGTGAGAATTTTTTAAAAGATTTTTTTCCATAAGTAGTTTTGGATTCATACACTGCTGAACTAAGTACTTCCTAGACTACTTGCATGCATAATATGAAGTACTCTTACTGTGTACTTTTCGAGTAATCCTCGGTCAAAATCCTGACCAGATCACAAGAATAAGGATATTTCGCCCAACTTTGAGGTCGAATAAAAAACGTATTTTCCATAAGTTGTCCAAGATTTATGTGCTATTGAACTAAGTACTTCATAGACTACTTGCATGTATAATATGAAGTACTCTTACTCTGTACTTTTCAAGTAATCCTTTGTCAAAATCCTGAGCAGATCACAAGAATACGGATTATTCCACATCAAAGTCAGGTGAAATATCCTTATTCTTTTTCTCTGTTAAGGATTTTGACAAAGTATTACTTGAAAAGTACACAGTAAGAGTACTTCACATTATACATGCAAGTAGTCTAGGAAGTACTTAGTTCAGCAGTGTATGAATCCAAAACTACTTATGGAAAAAAAATAATTTTAAATTCTCACGTCGTCCTTTACTTTGAAATCTGGAAGGATACCATCGTGATACCTTCAGCTCACTCCCGGGAATAATTACTGTAAAAGTATCGTATGTTTCATGGGTCTGACTGAGAGACTGCAGTCTGCCCCACAGTCACTACCAGCAGCTCTTCAGAGCGGTTTCATCACGAATACTGTAAATGTTAGTAGATTTGCGCACAAACGCGAACCACGGCTGGCTTGACCGCAGTATGAAGAGCTGCACGGGCAATTTAAGGCCAGTCAGTCTAGAGCGCAAACGTCAAGCAGCAGTCAAGTAACGCGACCATCACTGCAGCTACAGTAACATGTGTAAATTAATGTTATAAGGGTTTTGTTCAATAAAATCATGCTCAAAAATATTTGTTTTTTCTATTTTTTTATTTAATTATGTAAGAGTACCTCAAAGCAGGGAATCTATTAATGCAGAAAAATCTGAAAGACACAAGAACTGTATGCAAACTTAAATATTTTCTTATTTACCGCAAGTCATATCGTCATCGCAATATTGAAGGGTGTCATCGCACATCGCACATTTTGCTCACATTGTGCAGGCCTAATTTTGATCATAAATAGGTATGAAAAATCCTGGTGCTGTATAAATACTGTTAACATATGATGGAAATGAATTCACGGAGACATTGCACAACCTGTATTCTTTAAATGAGCCGTCAGGTCTTCCATAAGCTTGTGATGTCACAACTAAACAGTCATCAGCCATCAGCTGTTGGCGCAAAAAAAAAACACCTGCAGAGCAAATGGGGTGGGTGTTGCCTGCCCAGGCCTGTGAGACCTGACCAATCAGAGCACAATGGGCGTTACAGGAGAGGCGGGGTCAGGAGCGATCAGACAGAGGCTGAATAGAGGTGCTGCAGCAATGGACAGTCTAAAAAAAAAAGTGTTTTTTGAACATTAAATAAAATGATGAACCGGAAATTCAGCATTAATATGTGACCTTTAATACACCAAACCAATCACAAGTTACAGGTTTTAGCAGTTGGCAGTGGGTTTGCTACCTGCTCACCTCAGGGTAAAACATCCCTGAAAATCATAGCTGTAACCACAATATAGATTTTTATTCCTACAAATATGTTTTCCTGCCTCCCAGGCAGCCGTTGGTTACCTTTGACTCTCAGTGCTCTGTATGTAGGTGCGCACATTTGATGGGAATTTAGCTTTTAGGGGCCTGGAGGCATTTGGAGGCTACCTTTTTGTACATTCAGCTGCCACCAAAGACGAACCACTGCTCCGTTGAGTCTAGTGAAATCAATCCTACGCACATTACTGCATAAACACGCACAAACTCTCACCAGCAGCCTTCCCGTGCACATTTTTAACAGGACATATTGTTGGTTTTCTGCGACTCCAGTGTGTGATTCTCTCTGTCTGAGATACAGTTTGTGCTTGAATGAGGAATGATACATGAGCTCGGTTACTGTTAGAAGACACCTTGAGGGCAGCTGCCTGCTGTAACCACCTCCGTTTTTTTAGTGTGTGGCTGTAAAACAGGAGCATGATGACAGAGTCCAGCGCTTTGCAGGGAGCGATGAGGGGTATAAAGAGAGGCAGAGAGAACTTGAGGATGAGGGATAAGGAGGACAGGGGATTTTTTTAAAAACCTTTTCTTTTTGAAGGTCAGTTTTTGAAGGACAAGACGTACTGAGCTTCCTCTTACTCAGTGAATAGATAAATTTTACACTCGCTCACAGTTTCTTTCACTCATCTGGGCCGATGTAAACAGAATCAGTTGTTAAGAGCTGTGAAGGAGGTAAAGAGACTGATCTGAGTCCAGCACATACATTAAGGCGCCCTATCTCTGTACATTACGCCATGTTTCGATAACACATGCACACACTTAAAAAACAAAATCCTCACAATTGCGATTACCTCTGCAAAGAAGGATCCAGACAGGTGGTCTCTCTCCATCTTTGTCTCTTTCTCTTACAACACACTCCATGCTAGATGCTGATGTTTGAAGGACAACTCGTTGAACACGGTTTGTCAGACCAAACCCTAAGTGGCAGTAAACAAACCGAACTCAGCCCCGTCATCTCAATATGCTATATGTAACCTTCTCACTCTGCTCTCAGCCAACCTGTACTGGCGCAAAGAGCAATTTTCAGGAGTTTGCTCTCCGAATCTGTCATTGTCGATTTTGTGTCAAACAAATTGGGCCACCAACATTGTTTTCCCTCTCCTGTCCCCGAATACCCAGAGAAATCCCTGAAATGATTCACAATGTGGTCTTAATGAGGAGGACACAGTCTTGGCTCAACCTCCCTCAAATGTCTCTCTTGTGTTCTTCGATAACAAAAGGCTGCTGCCTGGAGACTAATTCAAACATGAAACAGCCAGGGTTTTTCTTCTTGAGGGGGCAAACAAAGCAAAACGAAAGCCGACAAAACTCCTGTGAAAGTGAGCTGAACCTCACCAGAGAATCGGAATCGGCATGAAAAACCATCAACACCTCGCATCTGCAGTTTTCATCCTTGTTGTTTCCCATTAGCTTGTAAGCTGCTGTACACCTTTTCATGTATCAGCTAATGTGCTGAACAAATTATGTAAATTCAGTTATTTGCATTTTTAAGCCACACTAGCAAGTGGGGATGACAACGCTGGCTGGTTGGTTGCCAGTCTACTAATTTGGTCTGGGCTGAACTATTGAAAGGATTACCATGAAATTTTGTACAGACATTCATTGTCCTCCTCCTGGTTTTGTGGAGTCCTTGACTTTTCCTTTAGGGTGACCATGAGGTTCGCATTTTTGGTTTCAAGCGAAATGTCTTGACAGCTTTAGGATGGATTGAAATTTGATCGAGACAATTTCCCTCTCAGGCTGAACTATTTAGATTTTGGCTTTCCCTGAACCTTTTTTCCTCGGGCCATCATCAAGACTAAAAATTCATTTGTCCAATATTTTGGTTTACGACTGAACACCTGCAAAAGCCCAGTAGCATAAAGTATCAGCCTTAGCTGCACTTTGTGTAGAAGGGTTGGGCCGATGGATGATGAAGTGATGAAGTGGCGTGTCCCCTCAGAGTTGCTGTAAGGCAACAGTTGTTGTTGTATAGCCGTATGTTGCTGCTCACTGCACTAACACCACGTCTCCATGTCCTGTTTATTATTTTCTTATTAAACCAGCTCAGTCAGGCGAACCCAAGACGCTTGGTTAGATTTGTGACAGCAGTGTTTCTCTTTCCACAGGCTCTGTTTCTCTCAGTCGTGCTTTTTTTTTCGCTTCCTTGGCTAGTCGACCAACGTTGTTTTATGCATATGAGGTCGAACAAAGCTAAGTCACGGACATGTGGTGTGGAGACGAGGACGCTATTAAACCTGGCACAGGGATGTACGTTGGTGGTAACGGGAGGTAGTTCCTAGTTTCCTCTGCAGGGTGAGACGGTTGGAGATTCATGTCAGAGTCTTACGACAACACTGAGGGGACACGCTGCCTCCAATTCGTAAACAATGATGTCATCGTCCATCACGATGTTTCACTGTAGACATCGTCATATGCCGATATGGCAGACATGGCCAAACCCTATTGTGCAGTGTAGTAATCAAATGTTTGGCTAACAAGCTGAACTAAGAACATGGTAATTATACATTTCCTTGGCTGAACGGCTACATGTTAGCGATGTCACTGTGAGCATGCTAGTACACTGATGTTTGCAATTACCTCAAAGCACAGGTGTGCCAAAGTACAGCCTTACAGAGCTGCTAGCATGCTGCAGACTGGTGTATTAACACCTAACCCTAACACCAGCGGTGCAAGTCTTCTCAACAATTTTCAGGATGGCATTGTTGATAGTCACTCCAGCCCAAACATGCCTGGAGATGTCTCAAGGCCTCGTATGTGAAACACCCGCCTGTGCTGCCACTAACATGGCTGGAAATGGTCCCAAGATCTCCTTGAAAATGTCCAGTGGTTTCACACTAACAAAAGTTGAAATGAAAGTTTCAAACTGTGACCGGTTTGCCAGTCTTTTAGTTTGTAACTCCACCACCACCCCCTTCACCTCCTGATACTGTAAGTCAGGTCATATGACAGTATGGTACGTAGCCTATCACACGTTCAAATGTGATTTATGCAGAAACACTAACTTCAAACACTTTAGCCTGGAGACTGGGCTGCTACCTCAAGCTCGATGGTCCCGGTTACTAAATCATCTTGTGTGAATGCACTTAGAGCCGTCTGGTTGCGTCTCTTAATTCTGTTCGCTCACTCTTTACACCTATACAACGCTACTTAGGAAGCTCAGATCAGAAATATCAGATGTACTGTAGCTCCTATAATTCACTTGAGACCAAACCATCAGTCAGTATCCCACTTTGCCTCCCGTCCACTCCACCCTGGCCAACACGATCCTCTTTCAAGCATGGGAAATGGAGGACTCTTACAGCTAATCTGACTTTGATGGAGGAGGAAAATTATGGCCAAACACTGCGCTGCTTGCAAATCATCTGTCCCCTCAATTCTCCCTCTCTGCACCGCCACCCCTCTGCCCCAATCATTATATTTGGCCTATAAATAAATGAGCTGAGCTGTCACACAGCCAACTGGAGCTGCCAGCACAGGAATTGGTGGCAGGGAGCTGAAAAGAGGGAAGCGAGCCAAAGGAATGACAATAAGCCCGATAGGCATGGTTTGCCAAGTAAGAGAAGAGGCATGAAGGTAGGTAAGGACAGACAGGTTGACACACTGGCAGCAGCTCAGATAGACACGTAGGCAGACCGGCAATTGGGAGAATATCTAGAGTCTCGGTGCGACTGGCCTCCAGGCCTCAGGTGTGATGGGGAAGAGGGGAAAGATGGAGCAAAGAGCCGGAACATTCATCACTGTCAAGGGGTGGAAGAAGGTGAAAAAGAAAGAGCGCACCGCAGAAACAGTCCAGTTTAAATATTCTGATCAAAAAAAGTGGCAGATGTTGCAGATGTTTGTTGAGTCAGTCCTGGAAATAGTTTCAAAAGAACAGCCTTTTGTACTATTTTCTGTTCTCGACTGCTGGTACAACAAAAAGTGTAGATACAACAGAACAAGTGGAGTGATGACCAACCAGGAGGCCTGACCTTCCACAAACAGAGGCAAAACAGCTTTATTTCTCTCAAATAAATCAAAACACACAAGCCCAAATAGACCAGAAACCAGAGACTGTACTCAGCCTATGACTCACCGGTTCAGAACCAACATTTACAAGCCGTCCACCACTTCAGGCATTTATCAGCCATACACCTGCACTTTAAAGGGGCTCTATGTAGTTTTGGAGAGGACATTCAAACTCAGATTATTAATATTTACAATATCAATAAGGTAATAAGTCATGTCATGTCATATTCAGTGTCATGAAAACAAAGACAGTTTGTTTGTTTAGGCATGAAAAAAATGAAGATCTTTCTATTTGGATTAGAACTTCTTCCCCGTAACCACACAGTGCTCCTTTTATTCATCGTTCGGAGTGGATTACGTCGACTTCTTTAAGAGTTAGTGATGTGCATCCTATGTTGCGTTATAGTTTAATCTGTTATTCCGAGCGGTGCTTGGCGTGATCTCTCCGCAGTCACAACCATCATCGCACTAAAAACAGCAGGACTGTCACGTTTGAGAATTTCACGCATTAACTTAATAGGATTCTTTCTGCTCGCCTCTGGCAGCTACATTACAATTTCTATAGAATTATATCAGATCATTGAACAGCTTCGTCACAAAGGGTGTCTCCGGGGCTAATAGTAACTCCTGTGGATGCGTGTTTTTTTTTCCATAAATCAACTCACAGTTCAAGACAGTAATGTTCTCCGTCTACTTCTGTCTTTGCTCCCAACAGGCTTTGACGTAAACAGGTTGCTCCATCAGCCACCAACTCAAACGGCGGATATAAATTAGGAGTGAATTATGAACCAGGGGTTAATCTAAAGAGTACACATGCAGATACACGGACCCCGGTGATGATCGTGACTGTGTAATCAGCTCCCCCTGCAGTAGTGTATGGGGGCGTTAATTGACTGCCTTAATTGAATGCCAGCCAGCCCCAATCAAGCTGCGGAGATCTGAGAGTCTGAGGACCCGGGGGTGAAACCTCTCGGGTGATGGGTAATCTGCCAGCCTCAGCTGCTCACATGTCGGCACACACGGAGAAGAATGCTAATGCAGCCAGTGCGAAGAGGGTAAGTGCGTTCGTTATCGACACGAGAAGAAAAATGGGGAAAAAAGCACCGGGAGTAGATGTAATATGTAAAACTGACTGACATGACAATAACATGGAGGCAGTTATGAGATGGAGCTAAACAAGCAACAATGACGGCGAGTGTTCCCGTAGATACATGAGTCACGGAGGAGAGTGCACTGTATGAAGATGTCCTAAGGCACCGTATGCACACCCATAGGGTAAAAATCAATCTCGGGCTCACAGAGTGATTCATATAGATAAAGGATCAGCAGAAAAAAGGGATTTAACCATCTGTCAAGGCTGTATCAAGCGCATCATCCTATTTGAATGGTGCTGAAGGAAGAAAGGCGACAGTCAGCGACGCGTCCTCCTGAGTGGCAACGCACTCTTACAGTAGATTAGCCAGAGACAGAGAGAGCGACGGCCACAAATCGTTCAGGCATTCACACTCTAATCCTGCCATCACGCCGTAGACTTTAACACCATTACTCCATTACACCATTGCATTAAAGGGCTTTGTTACAGTATGTGCCGCTGCTGTGTGTCTGAGCGTGGCTTCATATCAAGCCGCCGAGCGCCGCACGGAAAGGAAAAGGCAACAGGAGGGATATGCGAAATTGCACTTGGACTGTTTTAACACTGTAACACCGTTGGACCCATCAAAGGCAGTAAAAAGACGTCGATGCAGAAGGACCAGAGACGTTGTCTTTTTTTAATTTAAAGTGGCTCCATGTAAGAATTTGCAAAAATGGAGCGGATTCTAACATGACGTGTAGAATGAGACCTTCCCGTCTCTCTCGGTTGCCTATAGAAGCCTGTGATCGATTTGTTCAGTGCTGCTGGTCAGATTTACGAGACCAAAGGATGTGACTTTGTGCAGCTATTCTCAGCGCCTCTCTCTGCTACGCTAACGGAGAGAGACGGTGGTTAACACCTGGCTGCCAGCACAACACAGGAGTTCCACAGAGCCCCCCACGACCCATGATGGAACTCAACCACAAGCAGTTCTGTTGGGAAATACGGATGTGTTATCTTAGCAGAGGCTAATCTCCCCTCATGGGTGCCACGCCATTGTTCCGATGGCTCAACAGTCCGAAACCCCACATAGTGCGAAAAAATGTCCCACTGGATGAATTGCTCCGTGCGCCAGACACCCACTGTTGAGTGAAATAACAAATTTGAACTTATTTGAACCCAAACCGTGATCTTTTCCTGAG
This sequence comes from Lagodon rhomboides, assembly GCA_039737535.1. Lineage (NCBI taxonomy): Eukaryota > Metazoa > Chordata > Actinopteri > Spariformes > Sparidae > Lagodon > Lagodon rhomboides. The sequence goes on along the minus strand of CM077789.1, from coordinate 10,495,402 downwards.
CTGAACAAAATTGCGACGGGATTCCTGTTTATGTGTTTATGATTGTTAACAAGATCTCCTGAGCAGGCTTCCCATGATGACCAGCGTCACCTGACTTTTTCCTTTTTCCTGCACATCCAAATAAACTCCCTCGAGGACGTTTACCAGATTTCACAGAGCGCTGTCTCTCTCAAGTCAAAAAAAGGCTTTATGCAACTTTTTTTCACCCGTGAAGCCGTTCAAATCGCACAGTGTTCCAGGACCGTTAGTCGTACTGGCCACATTTACATCTAGTTATCCGCGAGAAATTGATTTCACACCGTTTTCTGGTTTTGCTTCGGGGGTGTTACCTCCATGTCTTTATTTGAGCTGAATTTTTTGTGTCACAAGTCAACCGGTCAAGGCAGACATCCGCCCACCATGAGTCCGGTTCTGTTACGAGGTTTCTGCCTGTCAAAACGTATGTTTTTACTCGCCACTGTCGCCAAGTGCTCGCTCGCGTGGGTTAGTGTTGGGTCTCTGTAAATGAATCAGTGAATAAGTATGGTCAAGGCCTGTTCCAATCGAAAAAGTGCCATAAGATAACTCTTGTTGTGAATTGCCGCTGTATGAAAAAAATTGACTTGCCTGGACAAGTTTGATCATGATGACTGAAGGTTATTGATGAGTGTGCATCCCAGAAGTACAGAAGAGTACTAGGACCAGGATTTGAGAGAAAAAAAAATTCAGATCGAGAGAAAAGTGGAAAAGTTGAGAATTGAGTCAACTCTCCTTGTCCATAACGTTATTACCAACCTAACATAATCCAAGTCACCGACCAGCCACTAAAGCATACTCGTCTGAAAATGTTGACTTTAATCTTGAAATGTCAAGGTTGTTCTCAACATTTTGAGAAAAATTCTGGCTCTAATACTCACCTGAAGAAAAAAAAAGAAGTGTCAAGAACATTACCAGCACTTCTCTCTTTGCATCTCAAATATTAAAATCTAGTTTTTTGGCGTCGCTCTGAGAGTGGACGTGTTGCTGGAGAGGACGCCGGGGGCACAAACACGCCACACTGACCCTCGATTGCGTAACAAAAACTGATTACCCGTGACATCCACAGAGATACTGAAACCATGAGACGCTTCATTTGGTTGGTGACGACAAATTAAACGTTGGCCCTTTGACTTCATAACAGCTCAAATGTCTTATTCAATTTGAGGCTTCAGTAGAGTGAGAGGAGCGCATCGAAGAAACCGCCGAAGCGGAGAAGGAGTTTCTTGGGGGCTGCTGGCATCGTCCTCATTACAATCATCATCATCATCCTCCTCAGTGCTGGTATTCATGTGGCATTTGGCGAGCGAGTCAACTTAAATAATTGATCTCTGTGATCACTCCCTCCCAGCTTGTTTTCCTTTTGAAAGCGCGCTCTGATTCGGGCCGTGAGATGAAATGTACACTCAAAGTCTCGTGGGTCCTACAAGAAGATCTGGATGTTCCTCTCTGATTCTGCCTCTGTCTGTCTCCCCTTTCTCGCCAAAAATGTGCGACAGCAAACAAACGTAGCGGAGGAGAAACAGGAAAAGAACAGGAGAAGAAGAAGAAGGAGAAGAAGAAGAATCAGGAGAGGGACATGCAACAGAGGAGGAACAGGTGCCTACCTGAGGTAACGCAGTGGCTCTATGGTTTCAGCCTCCGCCTCGGCTGAGCTGTGGTTCATCTTGTCCATGTAGTTTTTTTCACCCGGTACGTCTCGGCAAATATGAGAAAGGATGAGCTGTGCCGTTTGCAAAGAAAACACTTCCGTCCCTTCTCTCTGGCTCTGATTCAATAAACACACTGTCTACCTCTTTGCCTGGGAATAGACTGAGAATCTAAATGGGCTTCCTCCCTCTGTATCTCTTCCCCTCTCTCTCTCTCTCTTTCCCTCTCTGTGGCTCTTGATTGGTGCAGACGCTGGAAGGTAATTACTGGCTGCTACACACACTCACACACTCGCACACAAACTGATGCACACCGTGAATCCTTCCTCCCTGTATCTCTGCCTCTTTCCCACTGTGGCCCCGGCTCTTTCTCTCATAAAACCAGCTGGCTCTGTGTGTGTCAGCTGCGCTCGCCGGGAAAGCCAGCCAATTAAGAATCAGGAGGCATGGTGCTCGCCGGCTGATTGGCTCGGTCTGCCGCGATCACAGTCACACAGGGTGGAACCCCCCCCCCAATCAGATTCACACACACACACACACGAGCGTAGTCCTCAGTTGCAGAAGGATCCCTTGGTGTAGAATCTAGAGCAAAGCATCACAGCGAGGAAACACTTGACTGCTCACTGAATCACAAACACCTTTCCCATGATGGTGGGAGGTACATGAAGCCCCAGCACCGCCACAGCTGAGATAATAACACTCCAGTCCCTGAGTGGGTGCATAGCAGAAATGCCTAGCATCCAGCACACACAGATGGGCGATAGGAACAGCACCACAGTGACCCCCCGACCCCCCCCTCCTCCCGATGCATGCAGACTTTATGATATGGATTTAGGTCGACACATGAAAGAAGAGCGACAGCGCCATCATTAAAATGTACAGTGTTACATGCTCACACACTCGCACACACAGAGGAAGGATATGTGCAGTAGTATCACAGGGAGAACAGCGCTGCTGCCAAGGAATGAAGCTCAGAAGTGGGTCGTGGCGATAAACAATAGCTCACTTTCTTCTGTAAAGGTCACTCTCTGCCCTCTGGGTTCGTGACCACCCGCTCCCAGCTCCGCGAACACAGTCATTTCTGAGGTCTTACGTGGGAGATTAGGCGGCGCGTCTTTGATTCTCCATCGCATTACACGAATGTTCCCCGGTTAGGAGGATTGAATTCCTGCGAGGACAATTGAAGGCAAACACAGGTGCTGTGGAGCGGTGGGCGTATTCTGCCACCTAGAGGCCAGACGTTGCTAACGCAGTTGAGGAGGAAGGACACAGGATTGTGTTTTCTTGGCAGCAGATGTTCACTCAAAACATGTTGCCTCTACAATGTGAGCCTCTGCCATTAACAGCTGTGGGCAGGGGCGCGAAATCCAGCCATGTGGCGTGTTCAGTCTCTTTAGACAATCCTCCAGCATCTGTCAATAAGATCATGGCATTATTTGGATTTATTCATATGTAGCCTTTTTTTAAAAAAAAAAAAAAAAATGACATATGCTTACAGACTTAGCATGGTCCACTAGCTTCAGCACCGTGGTACTGACTGGTCTTATAATGACAGGTGAGTATGAACATCAAATCTACCTATATTCCAGGATGCACATCAATATGCATTAAACAGAAGGCTAATACCAACACATAGCTGCTATAGCCTGTAATTCATTTAAATCTCACCTCTTCATGTGCTCCTCAGATCAACACTGCAGCAACACCTGAGGATCATGATGGACGAACAGTTGGTAGGTTTTTTTTTTTTGCCCACTTCCTTTTCTCTCTAAGCTTTTCAGCTCCTCCTTTACTTTTTTTGTTTTTTTCACATTTTCATGTAAGTTGCTGTTGTTGATGCACGTCTCTAGATTGTTTACGCGACAGGAAGCAAGCAAGGCCATTGGTCAAACAACTTTCCCAGCAGGCCTTTCTTTGTAATTTTTGGGAAAAGACAAACAAATTAAAGCCTGTATATATAGTTTTTTTTTTATTGTAATAAGACAGTTTTCGAAAATTTACATAGCCAAGGGCAAAATATAGATTAAAAAAAAGGTTGTAACTCAAAACCACCCGTAATAGTGAAGAACAAGTAGGTAAAGTGGTGCATATAGCTGCTGGTTCTCTAAGAGATACCCAGATGGAAACGTTTTGAACTTACTCATGAATACCACCTATCTGAATATGCCTGTTTTCCATGCATTATTCCCTGAAAGATTAACAAACAGGTCGGAAAACACATCTCGCAATGTTGGAGCTATTAAAAGAAAAATTATTCCTGGATCCCTCCCTTTTTCCGAATCCGTACCAAAAGTTAACAGGGTCTATTCTGGGTTGAGACCCATCCTCCCCCCAAGTTTTGTGGAAATCACTTCAGTAGTTTTTGTGTAATCCTGATGACAAACCAACCAACCAAGAAACAGATATGGGTGAAAACATAACTTCCTTGGCGGAGGTAAAAAATAAAAAACAGGCAGACAGCCGTGAACGAGGGGTTAAAATTAGTTTTTATTATTATTTGATAGAGCAGGAAAAAAAAAATCCAAAAAAAAAAACAAACAAATATTACTCATACATTGTTTTCTTTTCAATCGGGGCTGCACTGCATTTTAGCAGAGCGTCGACCACAAACAAACGGAATGGTGATATTGTTGTCAAACAGCAGCAGCAGCAGCAGGCAGTAGTCAGGACAGCACAGGGTTACACTTAGCAGGGCACAAAATCATGGGCTCGATTTCCAGATTGCTTATTTTTGCATCCACAAGACGCGGGCTGCTACCTTCTGCCTGTCAGGAATGTACAGACAACCTGGAACATTTGCGATGCTACTTTGAAACAGAAATACAAACTCTTGAGCAATTTAACTTAAACTTTTGTACGCTTGTATTTCTATCAGCAAAATGTACATACTGCATTGTTGCATCGTCCTAAATGAAACCCAAATGTACAGTGATGATAGCCCAGTTAGCTAATGCAGTGCACCATCTTTTAGTACGGAGCCTTGACAATAATCAGTGAGCTAAAGAGTGCACTCTGGATACACACATCCAACAGGGCAGCAAGAATAACATAGTGATGAGATCATCACAGCTGTTTCAATTTGAAAACGATTAAAAATGGGACAGATACGGGATACTGAAAAAAAAACTTAATCCTGGGGTGGTTTGGTTTGTGTGGTTTTTTTGTTTAAACATATTGCTTGTAAAACATCCAGATTTTTGAAAACATTTTTTACTGCTTAAAATCAACACATCAGTGTGTAACCTTTAATTTAGTGACATTTTCCAATAGGCCACAGAAACATGTGAGTAAAGCGGATCTCTAAAGTATTGGGGTAAGAGAAACCAGACCACCCCGGTGATTGAAATGAGAGAAAACAGCACATGGTTAATAAAATGACTGAACTCCATGAGCAATGATGGGAAACTCCCCTGTTTTAATGTAGGACATATTGTTCACTAGCTTATCCTGTGCTGCTGCAACCTGATAAAAATGCACTAGAGCTCGTGTGAAAGGCATAGTTAGCTCAATTCAAGGACCTGACATAAATCATACACACCTTAATGTTAAAGACTAAGAAGTTCATGTCATGTGTTGCTATAGGGGTTTTTGCATAACTACATTCTGAAAGCTGTCCAGCTTCTCTCAGACCGATCGGGAGGTGAGCAGGAGCCACTGGACACACAAGAGAAAACAAATCATTTAAAAATGGAGATCCATTCAAACTTAGGGCATAAGCATATATCTTTACTAATATGACCCTATAAATAAACCCAGAGACAGTTTGTCTAGAGAAGAAAAAAATAATGCACCACAACCTATGACTAAAAGCAAAACGATGTCAAAAATATGACATTCCTTACACCCCCTCAGTTTAGCATGAATTCATGTTTATATCCAGAGAGGGTTCAAATAAACTAGAAACCTTCTAGCAGAAGGGATTCCATTTGGGCTCCACTAGTTCTTTGGAAGGTTTTTTTTTTTTCAATATTCAATAAGAATAGTCCTCCAAACACACGCTCCGTGTCTTTACATGAGTCCAGTGAAACCTTAATCTTTATTCTTCCTCTTCATCTTAGAAAAAACAAAGTATTTAAAAGTAGGCCACAACATGGAACCCAGCAGATGTAAAACCACCTCAACAGTAACATTAGCCTGTAAATTCAGACCTCGACAATAGGCCACTTCCAAAGTTATCGGGGAGCACAATATTCCAAACACAGTATATGACTTATAGAAGAGAAGACAAAATCCTAACATTCAGCCATACAAAATAATCCAACACACATCGACTTCTCTACTATACACGCTGTGAGAGAAGAGGCGGTGTGTGTGCAGATAGAGATCATTTTTACAGTCCTTTTTTTTTTTATTATTCATTTTTGCAAAGCTGAAGCAGTTATCATTTCGTGGATGGTCCTCGAAGCTCAACCACAGTCCCTGTGATGAGGTCTTCCGTTATATTCGGCCACCACATGGGCCTGAGTCTGACTGGCTCAGACAGGAGAGGGGTAGGACGTAAGGCGAGTATCTTATTTTGTATAATAGTGATTATTATTCTTCCCCCCCAAGCCTAATCCAGAGGCAGGGGAGCTCAGGGATCTTTTCCTCTTGGTGCAACAGGGTGGAGTCAAACAATATACAGAGAGGGAGAGGCGACATCGCTAGAGAAGTTTTTAAAATTGTACACGCCCATGTAAACCCCAAACCTCAAAAAACAGGTACCCAAATGCTATTTGACATATTCCTTGAATCCGAGAAGCCCAAGCTGTTGTAGCACAACTCCACTTTGGGATGGAGGATTCAGGTAAGGAAGATGGTAGCAGAAATATCTGAGGAAGAGGTGAAAGAACTCTTGTATCCAACAAAAAACTAGGCTGATTCTCCCCTGCACCAATTTGGCCAGAGGCGGAGTCCATAGAAAGGATTAGAAATGATAATGAGAATGGCTGTTATTGATATTAAGAGGGGTAATAGTTATGATGTCAGTAGGGAGAAAGATTGCATTATTTCCATGTGTTGGCTGCTTGGGAGATAGAACGGGAGGGAATCATGTCCAGCAGGTACTCTCGCTGACGCTCAACAGCAGAGCTGTTCTTGTGGGCAGACAAGCTGGGGTTCACGTAGGCCATAGTCACACCTGTGGGGAAACAAACACATAGGTGGTCAATGTACTGAAGACTGAATTGTTAGACACTCAATAATTTGGCTCAAGTCTGCATTTAGCAAGGTGAGGGGAAATTTCAAAATATCTTTCGCTATATGAGTGAAACTGCAGCAGCGAAACTTATTTGATACAAAAAAGACACAAGGCGAACAAATAAAATCATTCTAAAATTTAAAAAAAAAGGTCCAGCTTCAGAAAATGGGAAGAAAGACTTGAGGAGTGATGGCGCCAAAGAGGAGTCCGCCTTAGAAAAGAGTGATTACCCCAAAGAGGAGCAGAAAGGGAGAACGGGTGAGGGCGTTCTCTCCCTAACCTTGTTTCACGTTTATCTACCTGTGTTGCCGCTCTGCTTCCTCCAGGCGACCATGTTGCCCTGGTTACTGCTGCTGCTGGCGCTGCTGCTGACCTTTGCCCCCTGCTGCAGCGGGCGTGCTGCAGCATGCTTACCTGACCTGCCGCCCAGCGCCGCTGCCGTCACTGCGTTCTGCAGCTGAGAGGAGGTGGTGAATGAGTGGGCCATACCACGAGAGCTCACTGCAGACTGGAGGCTGTGTGACAGCTGACTCTGTGTGGAGAGACCGTGAGGGGAGAAGTGGTGAGTTGGTGCAGATGTGACATGCAGATGTTTGGCTGCTGATCTTGGAAAAACCAACACAATCAAAGGTCATTCTCACCTGCTTAATGGAGTGGTGAGCCACAGATTTGTGCTGCATGGCAGCCCTGACCTGCTTGTACTGCTGGGACACCAGCAACTCACTCTTGGACAGTGAGGGAGAGGAGGACGAGGTGGTTTTAGAGGAGGAAGAGGAGGAGGCCGCCTGCTGGAGGATACGCTGCTCAATTTCCTGCTCCTGTTGGAGTGCCTTAACAAAGGCTGCCTTCAGCCGATTGGTGTGCTCAGCCTTCAGGGCCTTCTTCTGATTGGACGACATACATTGGTCACAGAGGATGGTCCCGGCCTTCTCCTTTCTCCAGCGGGAGGTAAAGTCTGTCTTACACTGGGCGCAGGTGTATGGCTCTTTGGGAATGGAGCTGGCCATGGCAGCAGCTGGGCCCAGATTACCTGAATGAAACACAAAGAGCTTCTTCAGGCTACATGTAAACATTTATACTCTACCATTACATATAGTTTTGCACTACAACAGCTCCAAACTGGCTAGCACAGAGAAAAGATCTTCTCACCCCTGCCATGCATCTCCAGAAGTTTTTGCACCACCTCCTCCAACCCCAACAGGTAGATGAATTCATTATTGGCTGCTGAAGGCAGGAAGTTGAACTCGGGAGCAGGAGGTTTAGGTGGAGGGATCTCCAGCAGCGTCTTCTCCAGCTGCTTACGCAGTGCAAGCTTAGCAGCCGCCTGCCGACTGGCTGGGGAGTCATTGATGCTAGAGTTGGGTGACGCTGAAGAGCCCTTTAGGCTGGTGGGAGAGGCCTGGACACAGAGGCAACAAAAACAACTTCAGCAACTACACGTGAGGATGTCATTGAAAGTTCGGTATGAAAATGGTATGAAGGTATTTCTCTAGATGAGTGTGCAGTTTTTCCTTACATATTGTTTCCTCACCTGAGGGATGTTGACCATGACATTACTATTGGCCACGTTAGCCACCCGAATGAGTCCCTGCTGAATGATCCTCTGGCCCTGGACCTGGACATTGGGCACAGAAGCCCTGGGAGCCAGCAAGAGTGGAGGAGGGCCTGAACCGCTGTGCTGCTGCTGTTGCTGACGGAGACTGGCTATTTGCTGGGGGGTCATTGCAATAGGCTGATGGCAGCACACGGCGATGCAGGAAGAGAGCAAACAAGGAGAAATTAACAAAGAGCTCTAAAGATAAAAACTTCTTCAAAGTGTCTGAATGGTGTCGTAGCTCCTCAGACTTACCTGGGCCCCTCTGACCAGGGGTGGCATGACAATCTGAGAGTTGTGTTTGGACGGGACATGTTGCCCACCCCGCACCAAGGGAGGAGGGATCACCGTGCCTGAGCTTCGACCTGGCACCTGTAAACAAAGCAATGGAAATATACAGTGAATGACACAGTAGAGCTTTATAACATTATGCTACAAAGGACTCAAAAGCCTCAACTCAGCTGCCTAGTTGATCCATATCCATATGAATGTAATACAATGTAAATTTATATCATACATCAGCCAAGGCTCTAAAACACTAGTTGTGGCAGGTGGCAAACAGAATGTAGTAACTACCTGGAGGGGTCCTTTGATTGATGTGATGCTACCTCTCACCAGAGGAGGAGGAGTGGCTACAGAGCCAGCCGCCTAGAAATCAACAGAGTATAATATTAGTCTATGTAGTGTTCATTGATTATGTCATTTTGAAGACAGAAGGAAAACCTGAGGGAAAAACTGAATTCTCGTAAATTTCAAATTCATAAAACTGGAGGAAACTTAACAACCCGATGCATCTGTAAATTCTACCAACAAAACATGATGAACAGTCAACTCTCTCCTTAGTCTTCTGGGGTTTGTACCTTCTGAACAGTGCTCTCCTTCTGAATCTGGCTCTGTCGTAGTTTCTTCAGCAGCACCAGCTTGGCCTCCTGGAGTCTCAGTTCCTCCTTCAGCTGTTTGATGATGCGTTCCCTCTCCTCAGGAGAGCTCTTCTATACACACCACATTCGATAAAAAGAAGACTTAGTAGATATATATGTAAAATTTAAAGTTGTGTCAGACTTCACGAATCCAAAAATGTTGTGAGAACAACATTAAGACTGTGTTGTCTGCAAAGTTCAAATGTTGGTTTCCTACCATAAGTTTATCTGTGTCAGTCTTCGTGAAGGAGTGACCATTCATGAGAGGACTGGATGGCTCATTGTCTGATAACACAATCACATCATCTGGCGATGGTGGCTGTCGCTCTTTCTTAATGACACTAAGGGGAGAGCAAGAAAAGACAGAAAACAACAATTAGTTTCATCATTCAACCAACATCCACCTCTGTTTTCTATGTCAGTCAAAAATACCACCGTTGGCATCAACTGTAACTTAAGTGTAGTGTTGTCTTACATCCAGTAGATGGCAGTATATAATCATGATTTCATCACCCCGCTCTAGTGCAAACGTGCACTGGGACACACAAGAAGACAAGAACCAAGAGATCAATAATGGAGTAATGGCGGCAGGGGAAGATCGCAACAACCCATTATCTCCAGCAAAAGGTAACATCAACGGACGGAGCTCCTCCTACCCTCTCCCTTCAACCGGACACAGCAAAATCAGTCACAAACAACATGAAAACAATGACCAATGAGCCACATTTTTTGGGATCTTTGATAGGGGGAAACTGCTTAAACCTTGAAATGTTAAGTGGCTTTTCCTGAGGAGACTACCGAGAACAAAGGCGACTAGTGGCAAGCTGCAAATGCATCAATCCGGTGAGGGGTGGAGATAAGAAGTAGGGGGTGGTTGTAATTTTACGACGTGTGGTGGAAGAATAAATCCGTCGCTATCACAGCGGGGATCCCGTCAGCTCCTGAGGGTCCGCATGTTAAAAAAAATAAAACTCTGAGTAGTATACAGAACTGGTGGAGGACGAAGTAAGGTAGGGACTGTGTTACAGGACAGTGTCTGGGAGATGGAGGTTTGGGTCATAATGTTGAGTTATGCGTGCACACATGAAGTTAAAAGTTATAGAATCGTTCAGACGCTGTCGAGCGAGAGGCTTCAGGGCTTCAAAGCTTAGGCCCAGTTTACCACCCAGACAGGGCCTCACCCCTCCCCTACCTCCGTGGCGAGGCCTATGGCCTAGCCGGATCAGCACAGCCTGGGCCTCAGCTCTCCCCTCCCTCCCAGCTGCCGACACCAGAGTCACAAGCTGAGCAGAGCGGAGGTCCGCTGGAGACACAGGAGAGGGTGACAGCGAGGGGGAGGGGAATACATGGCCAGGAGCCAACCTATTGTGTACACTCTCTCTCGCACTCAGTCAATCACTCAGTCACTACTTCACACACCCCTCCCCCATCCTTACTTACTTGTTCATTTTTATACCCCAACTCGCTGACCCAGATCTTCACACTCTTTCTGCACACCGCCGTCTTCAGACAAGTTTCTGTGCTATCATCTGCTTCCTCTCAACAGCTGTCTAACAGCTCCCCCCGAACAGACGTCGCATGCTCAGTTCAACGAGGTCAACTATATGACAACAATCATACTGTTCACACCTACACCATCGGATGACAATTACAGCAGATGAAGCAGTTATCACACAAACTGAAACCAAATATCTACTGTGATTATGCCTCTTGGCCAAGCTGCTAAGAACAAACTCAAACATTGCTAATACGTTATGCTGCTACTTCCTGGAAAATACTTCCTAGATAAGTTTCATTCAAATCCAGAATGACGGCTGAGGGCCCTTGCACTTTCAGCATACTGCTATTCTAAGAAGGATTACTCTCCTCAAGCTCAGCTGAAGCCTGAACAGGCAGCAGTTTTCCTCTAAAGCTCTGTTTACATTCCATACGTGCAATATTATAAACTATGGCAGACACAAGTAGCATTAGAGAAGAATCAAGTGCTTCATCATCCTTCACAAACAGAAAACCTAATCCAGCACCTTGACTGACTTGGTATCTGACAAAACGACAAGGACTAGCTTATGCTGCTACTACTCAATTGAGAGCAGCTTACACAAGCATCAGAACACACAGCAGCTCGGTTATGTAAGGTCCAGTGTTACTGCATGCCTTGGCTTCTCAGATCATGGCTTCACGCTGACCCCAATATAGGATTGCTGAATCAGTCTTTATCATTCGGGTCCTCAACGCAATGCTGCTAAGTGCCATTTTAAGCTACGTATGCAAGAGCTGAGCTACAAAGAGACTGAAGGCCTGCAGAATATGTGCACAAATATTTTTAAAATGTAAACACAGAATTTGAACCACTTCAGAAGAGAAGAGGGCAGTGCTTCTTCTCGGTGACACTCGGTTTATACATGAACCCATTCAAGACATGTTCAGTCCGGTTATTGCCTTATTTTCCAGGATGGGAAATTTGGCTTGCATTTCATTCCATTCACAGTTTTACAAAGAAGGCCTCCATAAAAGTCTTCTGTATCCAACAGTGAGGTAATCACCTCGCAGTGAGTAAGCACACAAACACATGCTGGGGGTTAATCGGGGGGGCAAAGGTGACACTTATGATACACCATAAACAGAGACACACAATTCCAGCCTGATCACCTCTCTGCTCCACCATTACATCAGTGTGTGTATTTATTGCTCCACCAAACACGTCACATGACATCAGACATTTCTCTGTGTGGTCATGTGACACACCCACCACCCCTCCTTCCTCCAACTGCTCCTTCCAATGTGGAAACCATGGCAACGGCCAGTTGGAACCAGTTTGTGACACATAGCCTTCATTTTGTGTGAAGTGTGAGGCAGAGTTCAGGTGCTGCTGTGGGAGAAAATGGAGCCCAGGCCTCAGGAGCCTCAAACTTTTCAAAATGGGGGCAGGCTGTCGACAACCACACGGCGACTTCCTGTATGACTCCTGTCAGACCACTCGCTAGTGCAAAGTTTGAGAAAACCGAAACTCCAATAGACACATCTCTACACACAGCCAGACACTGTGCATGCATGCATGCATGAGATCCACGGCCTACAACACATAAATAATCCTGAAGAAGTTTTCAAACAAACTCATACACCACATTGCAAAACAATGACTCATTTGTCAGCTTGTGTGAAGTCGTGCTTTCCATTCACATCTCTCTATCACATACGAGTCAGCGTCAGTTCAGCATAACCAAGCAGAGGTGGACACGTAAACTAGTCTTTGCATTTTATACCCTCACAGATACAAACTGGTGTGTAAGGAGATTATGGTGAATTTTGTCCAGCTGGAAATACTTACAAAGGCTTTATTGTCGACAAAGTTGGCTGACTATGCAATCTTGAGGCCCAGTGTACTGGAATAGACGCAACAGTTTAAGCTAACGTGTCAATGCTATCCCTTTCATTGGTATTCACAGACTAATGACTTTGACATTATCATGTAAACTCAACAATATGTTCTTTATTACCAACAAGCTCTCAGCCCCTATGCATGAGCACTGCAAAACATAGCCACTATTCCCTTCAAGAGTTCAGTACACAAAAACAGCATGTGACTGCATCAAACCCCTCTGATCTTTCCCCTCGCCTCACCTTTTAGATGTGCTCATATCAACGGGCTCGTCTCCTGTCTGCACTTCCACCTTGATAGTGGCCTTCACTTCCCCGGATTTTAGGATGCTGGCTGCTACCTTGGCAGCCTGCTCGCTCTTCAGCTTGACACCCTCGGCTCCAGATCCCACCAGGGCCAGGGGAGCTCCAGCTGCATCCCCTTTCTCCAGCTTAACCCGTTTACTGTCGGCCTCCCCCGGGGACCCAGTATGAGACGCATGGTCCTTCTCCAGAGCCCGCTTCTGGCTGCGTGTTTGACGCGCTGCCTCCTCTGACATGGCTGCTCTCACCCTGGAGAGAGAAGAGACACAAACAGTTGGAAACAGTTGCAGAGTATATACACAATCACAACACAGACAACAAACAATGACAAATACGCCGAAAAAATAAACTAAAACGGTTCAGATTTAGGTGAACTGTTACTGCAGGACACACAGAAGTTTTTATTAGATGAGCAAAAACAAATGCAGGTTTCATCATAGCAACTCTTAGTTATTTTTATGATTCTATTATATTGCATCACTTGTCACTATTGTATCACTGTATTATATCACATCATTGAATCATAATTAAGTATCAGAATCTTCCCACTGCTGTGCAGGTTTCCATGAGTTTTGAGTGTAAAGTAAAACACACCATCATCTTCCATGGTCAGTACATTCAGAGCCACCAGAGGATACCAAGCAGGCTGATTTTGACAGAGAGAAGACAAGTGCTGCTCTGGAGAGAAAGAAGCCGTCCAATACGTCTTAAACTGTTGGTCGAGTAACCTTGGCTGAGGTACAACAGGGACCTATTTTTGCTGCAGTAAACAATGTGGAGCATCCATTGCAGGGAACACAGAAAGTTCTAAGTGCCTCCATTCGATTTAAAATTGAGACAATAAAACTAGACGACAGCATGGTATGGTGTAAGCTCTACAGTCATAACTGACCTGAAGGCAGCCTCAGAGGCAACGGAGTGACTGCGGAGGCAAAACTCAATCTACTTGTAAAATCTACAATATCACACAGTGAAGATGTCAATTAATACGTTTGAATGGCAGACACTCTGAACAGAAGCTCTCAATCATTCCTGACTATTGTATGTGAGGACTGAGGTTGTGCAACCAAATCTGCACTGGTTTACTTAAATAAAATACTACGGGTTGGAGCAATGTCACACTATAAAATGAGAATTGAGACCCGGAAATGTGTTTGTGTCACCCTGAACCCAGACATCCACTGGACCCTACAAAAGAAACCTGACAAGAGAGTCCATACACATGTGTACACCTGTTTTTTTTAAAGGAAATAATCATCCTTGAAAATGTACTGACCAACATGAAAATTCAGTTTGATTTAGCTGATGCTTCTGGCTGTACAAAAAGGGACAACCCTGAGGTGTATAGGCGTGTCCTGTCCTACTGCCAGTGCCCCAGATGCTGACCCAAATCTCACCCATTAAGATTCTGAGAAAACCTATTACACAGCAGAAAAATAGCACCAACACTGTGCACCACTCAGACCGATGTAGGCCACGCACTTATTATGGGACAGGCACTGAAAGTCTCTCTTGAATAAACATTTTATAATGTGTAATCAATTTAAAATTGTGTGTCTATCAGTGCAGATTTTACGATTCTGCGATGATAGCCTAATGGATGACCAGGTGCACATACACTATATCTGATTCAGAAAGCTGACTCAAGGTACTTCTATAGTCCAACGTGACATCATCATCGTCGTCATCATCATGGCAGCTCCACATGACCCTATCCCAAGATTACGTGAGAGACAAACAGCGCTTCCCTGAAAACCGGTTCAAACTGGTCTGGGATTGAGAGAAGGCGCAGGTTTAACCCCTGGAGAGACAGAGAAGAAGAAGGAAGGGAGGGAGGCCGCAGACACGTCCCACACAGGGAAGGAAGGAGGAGGGAGGGGGAGAAAATTATGTAGTCCTCGGACATTCCTAAACGTGTCTACCAGAGAATGGGGAGGCGGACGCATCGCTGACATGAGTCAACAGCCGCTGACGCACATTAAAAACATCCAAATCACACGTTTCATGATATGTGATACACCTAAAATTATATCAATACTATTACAGTATTGTTGTACACATCCCAAAATATTTTCTCTGCTATATTTCAAGGCTCAAAGACTAAAAGAGATCATAACTCATCAGAGGAAACTAAATGTATAAAACAAAAAACTCACTACAGGCCTGTTGTCTGTAAAGCAAAGAATTGGAAACCGATGGGAAAATGAAAGCGCTTTTAGCAATTTGAACAAATCACTGTCTTCAGTAAGGCTGCAGTTTGTTCTTACAATTCAGCCAAGTTTTATTTTTACTGCAGATAAGACACAAGAGTTGCTAGAAATAACTAAACCAACAAACGCATCAAAAATAATGCAACGCAGCTAAAACACTCAGGTCCGTGTTTGCAAACGAGTGTGTGCGGCCTAATGTGCACCCAGCTCTGGTGCACAAGGACAGATGTGCCCTGGTGTACCATCCCTGGACACAAAGGCTATTTATCTGCCAGAGATGACAGCTTGTCTGTGGGTGTGTGTGTCTGTGTTGGTGCATGCCCATATACCGCACACAGTGCTTCAGAAACCATACTTCCCCCCGCAAGATTGTAGAAATGGTGGCTGCTTTAGCTGTAACGCAGTGAACCGTACAAGGTACAAACTGACTGTAACCCTTTGAGACAGTGTGGTATCAGACCTGCGTGTTACTAGGACGGCTGTGGTTGCCAGTTTCAGTTCACGTGGTAACTTTTGTCCCAGAAGAGATGGATGGCATCATGAATCCAATCTTTCATGTGCTAGATGTATTTGCTGCTAAGCAACAAGGAGGGAAACCGAGTAAAACGGTCCATCCATATGTTTTGATTGCAAGTGTTTTGTACCCACACAAGTTGCACCGGTGTGCACAGGGATGTGTCCTCGGACTCACTGTTGCATCACACTCCATCTCACTAAGGCCTCTGTTCAGGACCACCACTCACTGGAATCCATTTTGTATTCGACGCCCTGCTTTCTATATGAGCGCTGAGGGCGTGCTGTGTGATAGGTCATTCACAACCCCCGGACATGTGAAGAACAAAACTGTAGAAGATTCGTCTAGAGAAGGCATCCTAAAGCTGATATTGTTGCATAGAGACACTGCACAGCATGTGTGTGAGGAGAGGAGATAACATAGGAACAAGCAGGTATAACACAGGCACATGAGCTAATATTAATAATCATTATCTAAGACACAAAGCTACTGTTTCTCTGTCCAGGTTGAGCCAGTCAAATTTAAAAGTCATGTCAGATTGTTGGATCTCTGGGTTTGAAGACCAGAATGTGTGAGAACATCTCAGTGGAGCCAATCTTTTACAAAGCATCCTTTGCTTAAACCAATACACACTGACGGTGGACATCAGGAATTTGTACTCTTAAGGCCAGGCAACCGACAGAGAAAGGATCCTGAATCAGTCAGTACTAGCAGCCTTCCTGGTAGTTTCGATGCTCCCACAGCTCCATCTATCCAGCGTGTAGACCCAATGAAACTGACACTATAATCTCACAAACAAATCTGTTTGTCCATCATCAAGTCCATCGGGAGATGCCTGTTGTGCCCCTTGTTTTTTTAGACAGGAATGTCTATTGTCGCTTTTCCATTTTACTCCTGGCCTGGCTTTACTTGGTTTGATTTTGCATTTCCACCACAACTGGGCTACCTGCTTGAAATACACATTCATAAATTGTATAAATGTTATGCAAATTGAAAACATCAATACAGATTATCTGCACTTGACCTTGACTGCAGAACCCAACTCCCACTGGACTTTTTAGGCCAATACACTTAACTCAATAAGCGCTCATCGTTTTGGTAAAAAGTTGGAATAAGCTTTTTTGAGATAACTTATTGACTACATGAAAATGTTTGACTGTACCTTTTACAGCTCAACCTTGGGCCCATGAGCCAATCTTGACGGTAATTTCTTTTACAAAATACATTGACTGACATCAATCAACTGAAACTGATCGCCACACTACACCCTAAATGTGGCTTGTACCAAATCTTGAATTTTGTGGACACCACATCATTGCCTTTAACTAACCACGCAAAATCCATCTTGTCAGGCTTCAATTTATGCATTTGTGCTGTGAAACATGGTTGCTCACACCAGCCATCGTCCTGTGAGGAACTACTGGCAGCACGGGTGTGGTGTAGGTGTGACAACCACGAAGGTGACGAAAGAGATAAGGAACTGTTTGTTAGAAAAAAACAAAAATGGCAGCTCCAAAAGGGGTTAGCGAGAGTACTTTTTCATTGCAAGGATTTCTTGATGGAAAATACATTTTTGCTCTTCTCCCAATTGGCTTCAACTATATTATATGGTTCCTTGATCATCTGACACGTCAGGTTAACATAAACGTGTATACTTGACACATTGAACAAACTCTACATCGTCGAGTGTACTGTATGCCAATGTGACAGTCAAAGCAAATGAGATTCCTTTGATATACAAATTCAATACCTACAACAGCAATGAACATAACAAGAGGAAGACAGCCAGTGATAAGTGATCTGTGTCTGTTCCTCTCAGGAGACTATGGAGGAGGAGTAGATGCATGTCCCTCTCCATTCCCTCGGAATAATAAGGCCTAAGGGCAGCGCAGATCATAGATAGAAAAATAACAGGATGGGGGAGTAGGAGAAGATCTCTTCTGCCTTTCTCCAATCAACAGATTGAATAAATTTGCATTTTTCTGTGAGGTCTAAAATCAGTCTTAAATAAAGTATACAAAGAAAATCTCTCAGCTGCGTGCACCGTGTGGCAGGATAAGATGCACTTGTCTGAAAGTGAAAAGAAATCTCGTGACCTGGACTGACACTACAGGCTTCGTTCTCAGTCCGTCTTCTATTGTGTCCAGTAGTTCATAGAGAGCGGATCAATGGCAAAGGCTCATCCCCCCCCAGGTAATGTGTTAGACTCTCATCTCCTTGCTGTAATGATCTCCCAGCTGGGACTGGACCCAGGCAGCAAACACATTAACAGCCATTTTAAAAAAACTCAGGCGGTGTCCTGAGGGTTGGACGAGAGGGTATACAGCAATTATGCTGTCCAATAAAAGCAATACAACTATGGATTATTATTGCCCAATAAAAGACAGCAGAGCGACAACTCTTTTCCTTGTGTGGCTAAGGGGCCTTGGCCCTCAAAATATTGAATTAATCGCTCAAACTGCCAGTTATCCTGAATTTCTGGTCATGTCTGCTAGGAAGATGATTACTTACTACTCACCACCATACATGGTAACTGCTTTCATCGTGCCATATCCTGCTCATAAAATGCTTCTTTTTTTTTTATTCAATTAAAAAATCATTTCAGGCTATCAAGGGTAAAGTTATTTTCCTTTGGGATATCGTCTAGAAACCATCAGACTACCTATGCTAATCTGTGCTCAGCAAGCTACGAGTGGGGGCAGGGACCCAGCTGAGGTGGTGCCATGGTTGGGGGAGGGAGAAGGGTGAAGAGCGCATGTGGTTAGCAGAGCCATAATCTAACTGTACCCAAGTGAAAAATACTCTTCCTTGTCTTGTCTTCTCTCTCTCTCCCTCTTTTGCTCACTCTTCGTCCTTCCCTCTACCCCTCCCTGCCTCACGCACTCACCCCCCCCTCCCTCAGTTGTTCTGTTGTAGGCTCGGCCAGCCCAGAGTGTGTTTGTGTGTGTTTGTGCGTGTGTGCGTGTGTGTGCCCCTACTGGTTGTGTCCCGAACGCCAAGGGTTAAGCCCCTGCCATTTTAACGCCACTGACAGATCAGACCATTAGGGTGTTACCTAACAAAATGGAAGCCTTTAACCCTGAATCTGCCAGACTGCCTCGGCGTGTACGTGTGTGTATGTGTGTGTGTGTGTGTGTGTGTGTGTGTGTGTGTGAGCGAATGAGAGCCAGAGCCACACACAGTCTATGTATGTGTGCGCATGTCTCCACCTGGATTCTCCCTCAGCAACGTGACAACGACAACAGCAGTAGGTCTAGGAAGTGCAAACCAGACTTTCTGTACGTGAGAACACAATGTGAACAAGCACACGGCCACAATAAAACGTGTAACACTACAGTTGATTTTAACACACAAGACACACACCACTGTACTCTTATAACACTGAGAAGTAACATACAAAAAAAAGCATTATTTTCAAAGCCAAAACCGGTGAGGCCGTTTAATCTGCGCCGATAGGACCCTTCACAAACTATTGCTATCGGATGAACTTGGCTCCGATAGTTGCCGATGGCTGTGCAGTCTCCATCGACCACTACGTCACTATACGTCAATCGTCATTCGAGGGATACTTCTGATGAAAATATCTAAATCCTCTTAATCTCCCTCTCCCTCCTAATCTAAAGTAAACAAATTGGCAAATTGCTATGCGTCAACGTTAAATATGCAGCAGCCACGCATGCGCGACAGACTTTAATGAATGTCACGTTTTTCAATGTAGACTAAGAGACTAGCTAGCTAGCTTTTCAACTCAAATTAAAGGCCGTGTCTAAAGTGACTATTTTACTAACGTTACAAAGCAACGTTAGAGTTTCACTTTTACTGTAACCACCAAGAGGGTGGGAGGGTCTAGGGGGAGAGAGAGAGGGCCCTAATGTTTAACAGGTCTAATAAAGTTTGACAGTGTTACATTAGAAAAATAAAAATAAGTCATTTTAAAGTATGAATATAGAGTACTATGTTGTACCTGTCCAGCTTTCACCAACAAATAATAATCTGCATTTTAATTAGATACATATATTATTTAATAAATAATTGGCTGATTATTATCGTCTAGCCGCCTTTTCCTTTTCACAACTATCGTTAGTACATCAGCCTCTAATTAGTACATATCTTTAACGACAATTTTCACTATTAACTGAATATACTTATTGACCATAACCCATATGACATAAGATCTACATTAAAAAGCTCCAAAGCACCTTCACATCTCAAGTCAATGATCTCTAGTAGTTTTTTTCAGCCTCACATCACAAAATCACTGGCTTCATTTCAACCACAAATGTTTACAAGCTATAATAAAAAGGAATAGCTAAATGTTTTCAAAAACCCTAGACAGGCTTAATCTCCAATTTCAGCCAAATTGTTTCCAAATGGTGACTCCATAATCCTGTAAAACCAGAAGCCTATACCCACATAAAGACTGGAGGGCCAGGACACACGCAGGCTGCGATCAGATTACATTTCTCAGAAATGGATGGTGGCAGGAAGTGACCAGAGTAGGAGGGGAAAAAAAACTTACAGGGTGCAAAGAAATATAGCATACCAGACAAGACAACAAGGAGCTGAGCACTTCCAATAGTCAGTGCGCACTGCTGGAGAACACAACCAGGTACAGAAGGGCACTTGACTCATATTTCTGAGTTAGGTCAGCAGTCATGACTTTCCACATATGTAGGAGCTGATAAGGTTAGTCCGCAGCACATTAAACATTTTCAGTTATAGAAGAGACAAAAATCATTTATAACATGGATTGAAGATGAAGATTGAAGTTTAAATTACACAGTAACTGGCAGCCAATTGATTGATAGGGATGATATAATGATACTTTAAATAAAACATTAGATTCGGATGGCAGAGGCAGACAGCAAATTCCTAACAACAACAAGAGCAACAACATCTAAGTCAATCATGCATGCAAAAATCTTGCCATGCAGGATTGATTACTAAGCATTGTCCAAGCGGACTGAAAATGTAATTGTTTGAGGTCCCAAGAATGGCTGTTAAAGATGGATGATGCCATAACTTGTTAGGCTTGATTAGGCGACTGTTTAGGCAACAAGAAAGCAGCTTCCATAGCAGCTATCCTTTTTATGAGGTTTCAAGTGTAGTTGGTTTAATACACAATAAGTGAGCAAAATTGCCTTTCGAGGTTCTACAATGTCACTCTTCGCTGGTCAGTGACTACACACCAACAATGATGGGGTTTCAACCTCTGAAGAGCTGAAGGTGCTGGCCACCGAGTTCAGCAATTAGATACTGAAAATCATTTACAAAATCCAACTCAAGTCTTATTGTAAGTATTAATTTAAGGGTTAGTATCACAACTGGCATGAATATTTGGCCATAGGTTGCACCTGTTTAATGAATGAATGAATGCTGGCCTACACCTACAGACTGACAGCCACAATAAGAAATGATGATGCTGTCAGACAAGGATTATAATACAATCCATGGCACAAGTTAATTCTGTTTTAAATGGCCACACCAAGCGTCATCAATGGGTGTGGTCGAATGTTTCGTCTTTTGCACTTCTTACCACGCCCAAAAGTAAAGACATTGATGGTTACTAAATCATGTCACTTCTTGAGTGACTGGACTGTACCTAAAGCCCCCACCATCAACAGGTGTTGCTTGTTTAAGCCCAACTATTTGGTCAGATTCAATTAAATGGTCATGGTAATGTTTACATATCAGAAGAACAAGTACAAAATGGCAACAGATGCTGAGGTGCTTTGTGTGCAGACACTCTCATTCAGTTGATTGTGACTTTGTCCTGACAGTTTATATCCAGTGTTATTATAAAATACATAAAATGCATTCCTAGCCATGAAATTCAGAGTAGTGCCTGAATGTAGATGTAACCTGGATAGGTGCTTAACCTTAAGCTGTGTATCATCATCATAATAATAACAACAGGTATTCATAACCTTCCCAAATCTTATTTTTGTCCACCGTCCCAAAATGTTCACTTTACTATGGTAAAGAAATAGTGACCTTTCAAGTGTCTAGTATCCCGTAAAGTCTGAAACGTTTAGACATTTAATGTACTCTGGAAACAGATATAAAATAAAAAATAAAATAAAATGTGTGAACAGGGTATTTCTTATAATGCCTGAACATGATACTGTACCACTATACTCAGGAATTCATGAGAGACTCCCACTTGCCTAAAGTAGGAACACCAAAATTAAATTCTGAAGTCATGATGGTGATGTTAAAAATATCAATATAAATATAAATGCTACATGATATCAGTCTGATAATGGACTCATCCAATAAATATGGCGTAGTGCGAATGATAATGAGCTTCAGGAATGATAATCAGGTCATTTTTCCCCTTGTAGTGTGACGTGATAGAAGATAATCAATGTCGTGTGTGGAACACCTCCTCTCAACACTCCGGCACGAAGTGACCATTTCACAACTATTTTTACATTTTCTCATCTGGCTTGATGCTATAAATTTCACCAGATTCTTCATGCAGTCCCTTATTCCCAGCTGTCATTTTATAAACACCTTCTGTGTCTATAACTACACACTTTGTTCTACAGGAATGAATGACTTTGCTTAGGATAAATTGAGTAAGTGACAAGCAGGCTCGAACTTCCACAATCAGTGTGGTTGACCCCTGTCTTGATACCTTACATTAGACCAGGCATGAAAGCCCACTGATGAAATAAATACACACAATCTGCACAAAAAAGCCATGTGGCAGGGAGTCAGGCAGGGCAGTTTGTCCCCTCTTGGACACATGCCTTGATGCTGCATGTATCCAAGTTGCTGGTCTGCCCGTTTGCTGAACTGAGAGTTCGAGAGTTGCCATGTCAGCACTGGCCACACAGAGGAAGCAATTGTTACAGGCAGATTGAGAAAAAACAACTTTATAAAATGTGTATTCCATAATCTGTAAATTTTCAATTAGTCTTCCGCCATTTCAGGCAACACAGGTCATGTGAGTGATCACTTTGGAGCAAAGAGGCTTAATTCTCTCGCATTAGCACAGTCTAAGTTAACAGTAGGTTTCTGGCGCACACAATAAGTGCTGGCTATAGCTAGGGAGATATGAAACTTTGATTGGCTGCAGCGGTGCTGCGAAACGCCACAGGCTTGTGCAGCGGTGTGGGGCTGTCACTCTGTGGTCCATGCGCGTGGTGTGTTGAGAACCCCCACTGATCAGTTTGCCGAAAGGCACATAAGCTACATAAGGTTGTTATGCTAATAGCATGTTGATCCTACTTTTAATCGTTTGTCCTCATCGATGGATTAAAAGGTAACAGTTAACAACAAGGATACCAGGCAGATCATTACTATCACATGCACTTAATTTTCATAGAACTACATTTCAGTTCACTGTGTTCACTGTTCAAACAGTGACACAAGACATTAATACAAGCACTTGTATTGTATACTTTCATATGATGTTTACAGTGTGTTCAGGGACACAGTAAGAATACTTTTCATGTTTTTTTCAATTTCAGTGTGTCCAACATTTCAGTGTGTCCAGTGAAAGTGCACTCTGATTATGGCTAGCTACATGTCCAGTATGTGCTTTGCACAATTTAATCTCTACAAAAGTATGTTAATTGCAGTATGCATGTGAATGGCAGCTGTAAACAACACTGTTATAACTTTAAAGTGACAAGTTGACAACTTTGAAGTGCTTCCTTCTGCTATGAACATTCACACACATCACGTTGGCAGCTGAAGCCATCGTTTCCAGTAACGTAGTTGTATGACAAAGTTCACAGACCAAAGATTCAGCCCTCTGCCACACCTCCACTAGCACTGACAGGTGAGGAAAGGACAGGTGGAAAGGAATTTGGGGAAAACAACATGCCTCTTAACAAACTTCACAAATTAACTTGTTTTGCAGTTTTTTATGTAATCTACCATTCCTATCAATGTTCAAATGTACGCCTCATCTTGAGATCAGTCTGTAGATAAATAGGCGGCCCAGTGCAGCTGAAGATCTTAGTCTCTAACTCAAGCAACAAACTGATTTAACTGTATGCTGGAATTTCAGAAGTACAGACAGACTTAACTTTAACCAGGATGATGTGCTGCTGATGGGAAAAACGTTCACCTCTAGCATCCAGGTGACATTAACTGTTATAGTAGCCTTGTCACGTGCACGTTTACAGGCAGGTGGTATGCAGACTCCGAATTCACAGCGATCAGTGGGCTATGAGCTCTGGTAAAGAAGTGCACATTAACAGACAACGCATTTTTTTTTTTAGGTGGAGCCTAGATTGGTAGTTTGATAAATTCATACAGTGCAACCTTTCACCAAAGCACTTGGGAACTGATCAAACTGTGTATCCAAAAACCCTTGAATAAGACAAATACGTAGTGAGTTTTCTATATGTCTCAAGTTACAAAAAAGATGTAGCATGACATGTTTGAGGTAATTTCCCTTACTTAAAATCGTGTGACCTGCATTGTGTCTATTGCACATGCACAGTGAGGGTCCATGCTGAAAAGATACATATTGCAGCTCTAGCAGAGGCTATGAATCATTCTGAACTGACCACGTGTTTGGTTTTAGTGCAACTAAAATTTGAGGCAGATAGCTTCATAAACACACAATAACCAATACTTACTTTATATAGTGTATGTACCTCCAACTGTCTAAGACAGGTTGGTCACACTGTTAACACACGTGCTTGAGTCAATATGAAGTCCAACAGGGTAAACAAGAAACTGCCTGTCAAACATTAGAGGAATCCTCTTCTCGAGCTCTGTAAATTGCCCAAGGCATTTGGGTGGGATCCTGTGGACAATACGACTACTCCTGTCTTCTGGCATCTGATGCAACAAACAGGGACGTTGACAGAACAACAAGCAGTTCTCAAAGGACAGGAAAATGTTGAAACACTACTATGCAGATCATACTTTATCATGATTGATGATCTCTGATGACAACAAAATTAGACATGGGCACACTGCTTCATACCTGTATGATCTCCTTAAGCCTTAGATTCCACCTCGTGGTCTCTGTTCTCAAATACAGGACTCCTGTCTGTCACCAGAGTTAAAAGAAGTCTGGCTGCTGGGAATTCTCTTATTGTGGCCCCCATCCTCGGGAACAACCTCCCTGCTGACATTACACAGTATGATTTAAAACTAATTTTTACCACTTTAATGACTTATTCTTAAATTACTTCAGACCATGTACCTCTTATGCCTTGTATGTACACGAGATTACTTTTTGAAAACCACTTCCCATCTCTCTCAACCTCTGTCTGTTGTCCCACAGTCACATGAGCAACCAAGCTGTGTGCTTATCTCTCTTTCCTCCCCATTGTCTCCTTGTCCTCTCTTTTCACTCAGGCATCTCTGTACTGGACCATTGACTATCCTGGAACCTCTCAATGTCCCCTGGCTGTCTGTACCTCATTCCAGATGTTGGAGATCTGGATCATCATATTCTGAGAGATTTAGCCTCTCCTCTAGTCTGTGTCTCTCTCCCTTCTGTGGATGTTGTCATTGTCTCTCCCTCTGTGTGTTCGTTTCCTTTTTACTATCTGTGTGAACAGTGTGCTTGAGTTTTGCCTCTTGTTTGTTTTTGTAGTTTGCCTTCTCTCCAGGCCTCCATGATGGAGAGGAAGATTTGTGTGGCTCAGGTCTATTTTGCAACACCTGAAAGCTGCATGATATCCTCCCAGATCCATAATCATCATATACTTCTGTACACATGACATATTGCGTGTCTGACCATTCTTATTTTTCCCTAATAACAAACTTATTTCTTATCTAAATTTAAGGCCTAAGGATAAGCCCCTTGTGGCAAATTTGTACAAAAAGCTAGTAATTCACAACAATGTATAGCATAACATAGTTAGCTCAGTGTGGCACGTACAATGTAACAGAACGCAACTACAGAACAAGAGGCCAATTTTCACTTTCACTTTTGCATCTTATTTGATAACAACTATAATAACTTATTTGACAAACACTGTCTGAATGGGCCTAACAAATCGACATTCAATTAATTTCCTGATGATGTCGGTGTGGCTTAAACTTTAAAACTAAAGTAAAATGTGGGCCCCTCATCTCTCATCCACACTGACAACGTCTGACCGGTCAAATCTGGAATGACTTTGTGGTCTCACCAGTGCTCACACTCAAGCAGACTCCAACTGCTCTGTTAACTGTCCCCACAGTGAGCTACACAGGTACTTCTATCATCACCATTGCCAGATGTGGATGGATGGAAACAGGAAAGGCTATGCTACCATTATTAGGTCGAGCCTACATATAGTTGTTGATCATTAGAACAGGTACGAAACAAACTAATTACAGGGAATGTTATATTTCTGGTAAAAACAAACACAAATCATGTTTGTAAAGGTTTTCCAAAACAGATGTGGTCTCTATTTTCATATCATTCATAAACTGTCTTGAAAAATGATATGTCATATTTTAGTTCAATCCTTCACAATAATTCTCAATGTTTAACATTAGGATTCAACCTCACAACTTGTTACACAGCACAACTTAAACGCTAGATTTAACTCCTTGAGGAAGAACCATTAACATTAACATCAACATTAATATGAAAAAATAAACTTGACGGCAACAACAGGAATGTACCTTTGACAAAACCTAGCGGCTCGTGGAAAACACAGATATATCTTCAAAAAGTTTCAGTCCTGATGCAGCAGAATAAGAGTAGATCTCGAGTCATGCCTGTCTGGTTACATCACTCTCAGGAGGGTTTTTCATAAGAGGCACCAATCCTGAGGCAAATCCAAGGTCCATCATAAAATGCAAAGCGACATGTGTCCCCCATTACTAGCCAAGGGTGCCAACTGTCTGCTCGCTCTGAAAGGAGGGCACTTGCTGAGCAGAGGTAAGGATATACACACTGCCGTTAAGCTTAAACACATCTCAAAGACAGGTGAATACAAAACTGACTCGATTTGTCCACTCGAACAACATGACCCCACGGTTCACTGTTCGTGCTAGATGATGTCTGTTTAAAAAAAATAATAATAATAATCTAATGCTGAGCCCTGAGTCACTACAAGGCTTAATTACTCAGATATATGTCATAAAAAATATATCTCACAATTAACATCAAATGATTAATATCGAAGGATTGCATTCAAATACCTGACTTTAACGTGACACTGATAGTATAGTAGTTGTAGGGCATGCCCATTAGTCATGAGAATAAGACAGCTCATTTCAAATATTTGCGTGGTGAATATGAGTTGTTACATAAACAATGTTTTTTTCTGATAAAAAACAAAGTATTCGTTATGTTGTCCATAGTATGGCGAAGGTGATGGCTATTACTAACCCGTCGTGGACAGAGAGACACACACCCAGACGGAGGCACCACCGTCCACCATTACGCCTCCATAAAAAGGCTTTTCACGGTTGAGCTAATCTGACAAAGTTCTGAGATCAATGGCTCATAAACCCATAATCATACCCATCCGCGGCTGAGAACAGCAGGCGGGTTTACGATTACCGGTGGCAATACTGCTTATGATGTTCGTAAACTTTACTGACCCAACTTTGCCCCAAAGAATAGCTACCTATTTCCAACTAACCCATCAACAACAACAGGCTATCTCATGCTAACGTTAACTTGGCTTGCCAACAACAACCTGTCCATCTGTCCGGCTACAAAACCAGTGGCTAACTAACGCGAGCTAACAGCCAATTGTGGTCATCAGCGGTTACAGAGATTGTATGAATGCCGCTGAACACTGGAGCACATACACCTTCAAAATCTGTTTAGGTAGATTATGATATTTAGCGTGGATGTCGGCTCGCGTCCAAATAGCGATACACGACAGACAATGAAACCGACCCCATCTCAGGGAGCTGCTAGTGTTAATAGGCTAGCTAGCGAGCTAAGTTAGCCTGCTAACGCTAACTCCCTGGACACTCGCATGCCCAGAGAGACAGTCGCTAAATTTATTCACGAATAATGAAGCGTTAATTACATACATAAATGACAGTTTTGCGAAAGACTTCCAACGCTTCATTGTGGATAAACAAAAACAATTACTTACATTCTACCGAACTATTGCAGCATCCCAGGACAAGTTTGCCGGGGAAGTTAGTTTTAATATTCCTCGACTTTTGAGGCGGTCGGTTCCTGGCAGTCCGTGCTCGGTAGGTGTATGCGTGTAGCCGAGCGACACACAAACTGTTACCTTGCACGTTAGCTGACATCAAGCTATGCTAGCTAGCTTAACTTACGTTAGCCGAGCTAACGCCGACAGAGAAACTTCCCTTTCGTCGTCATAATTTAATTGGAAATTAAAATATTGGATTAACTTAGTTGGTGCGATAGTGAAAAACGTGAACTTACGAAGTCTAGGAGGAGCTTGACCGAGTTCCCCCCGCGATTTTCAGATGTTTGGTGTTAGTATTTAGCTGGCTTCGGTGTAAAAATCCCGGGGATCCCCTCTCTTCTGTCCGCTGCCACTCCGGTTGCCAGATAATGTAATGAGCCACCACAGGCGGCGTCATGCTGCGTTCAAACACACCTCGGAAATGTTAAGTTCCCAACTCCTCAGACAGGAGCTACTTGAGAGACGGACTGAGGGTGCAAGGGGGAGTAAAAAAAAAACAAGACAGGACAACTACTGCATGGGGACCTAAACTCCTGCATGAATCACATTTGATTTAATTACTGTGTTTACTGAGTTTAATTTGATTAGATGCTTGTGTGACAATGCTGTGCTTGTGATAGAAGCTTCCCAGCTCTTCTGTTTTATCATTTGTATTTGCTCCACTCCAAGAAAATACAAACAATAAATCAAAGTAATGACCCACTTTTTGCTGTGTGCACTTCTTTTTGTCTTTATTTAGGCACTGCTATTTAGTATATTTGACAAATGGGCATTAAAGGTCATTGATCCATTTGATGTTTTCATTTGAGATGTTTTATTTTTCATCCACTCCCCGGTCTCTATACATCTAAACAGTTCACATGATCCTGATTTGTTGTGTCCTACAGCACTTATTTTTCATGACAAAAATCACATTTCATCATATATTAGTTAATATGTTGTATGGTATAAGGTACTTTCCACATATGTATCGAGGCCTCCTTATGTGCATGTGTTTATGCGTGTATCTGCTTGCACTACTTTCTTCATTACCATTGTGTACCACTCGATCCAAACTGATATAAAACAGCACCCAGACTGCGCACAGACTGTTTCAAAAGCATCAAACTGGTCATCTTTAACTTGTTATTCCTAAATTTGCCACCGTATACTAAAACAAGCCAGGATACCATAAAATATTATGGTAAATCTGACTATGTAGTTTTCAGTATGTCATTTTTCATTTTGTTCAGTGAATCATACTTTTGATTTCTTTGTTTTTTTAAGTATTTCTTTGGCCTTATTCATGACTTTTACTGACAGGACAGCTTGGGGGATGGGAGGTGGCATGAGAGGGAGGAGGGGGGGTGGCATGCGGTGAGGAGCCGCGGGTCAGACTCGAGCCCTGGGCCGCTGTGGCGAGGACAGGGCCTCTGCACACGGGTTCCCAGTCTACCAATTGAGCTACAGGGGCACTCGGTCATACTTAATATAAAATACAACCTTATCATTTGAGGGTAATAAAGTTTGACTTGATGTATTTGCCTATGCTGGATATCTTAACAGTTCAGTAACCCCGCATTACATGGGACAACAGTTGAGGAGAAACAGAACAACTGGTTGCAGAGTACACATTACACTGGATCTGGCCCACTGCCATCCCCTCAGGGCCTTCCTGTGACCACAGAGGACCCCGTACCAGCTCCAGGATCAACAGAAACAGCAGTTCCAAACTTGTGCTGTTGGAGTCCAGTACTAAACTAGCCCCTGGCACCTTCCTGTGAGACTTTCTGTCTGTTTCTGAAACACACTAATGTTGTCAGGGTGTACCTGGCCAGCCTGTTCCTGAAGTACACTCAGAGACACAAGGTGCATCATGTGACATAGGGACCACACAGCTCAGTAACCAACTGATATGGCCACAGCTTGTGATCTGGTGCTGCTGTGGGAATTCCTGTGGTTATCCTCACTAAGTGAGACCCCCGCACACATACTTTGTTTCCTGGCTAATTGCAGACCTGTTCAGTCTGCCCTGACAATAGTCACCTCTGAATCTCAGTTTACCACCTGCCGACAGCCAGCTTTGTGAAGGCTCAGGCCAGGGAAATAATGCTGCAGACGAATGGCGCATTCCAAACTACAATATCGAGGAAGCGCTTTTCGGGTTTATCTCCATTCAAGCTGCTCTTTGGGGCAAAGGAGGCAATGGAACAGCATCCCAGCAGAAAGTCCAGGTCTTGCTTTGTATCTGTGCAGGGTTAACCCCCGGATGATACATAAAAGGCTGGGTGTAGACACAGTTTACTCAAATAGCTAGTTAAATGCACTTCTGAGTGGTTCAAATGAATGTTTGGAGTATAGAGCAACCCGACTCGTGGTCCCAGTTCAAAATGACAAGACAAAAAAACAGAGCGGGGGGCAAGTGACTGAGTGTTCAGATGTACGGACAACACACTGGAAGTGCTGAAAATGGGACCAGTTACGATTCACTTGAACTACAAGTGCTACCAAAACAGAATGTAACATCTCTGCTGCACTTCCACCTCTTAGCTAATTAGTTAATTAAGTAGGGTTTTGATCAAAGGGCTCTGAGTGAATCAGGCATTGTAAACACAATGGAGACAATTAACAGTGTTTCTGCATATTTTCCATGGTCAAATTCAAGCATTTTCAAGTGGCATTATAAGCTTTCTAGCACCTTGCACCTGTGGTAAATTACATATTTATACACAGCACATAGACACACTTAAAGTGACTGTTCCACTTCATCACATTCAATCTGATGTTATTGTGCCGTGAACAACCGAAATGATGTTCCACAACAGCATTCTACAGAGGGAAGACGTACTGAGGGAAACAAAAAAGTTTCATGCTTCATAATGTGTCACCTGTTTGTAAGAACACTTGGCATCCATCCTACAACGTGGCTGAGCCAGTATAAAGCTATTTATTTTTGAAAGTAATGCAGCTACAATGTCAACTTTATCCAAAATCCAAGCACTTTTCAATCCTCGAAAACAGCACACTAAAATCCAAGCGCTGTTAATTGTTTTTAAATACAAATGGATGACATCAGCCTGTACATTCATTTTGAAGAGCGTGGATTAGGCAAGGTGAAAACCATTCAGTATATAATCAGTGCTGGAAAGAATAAACAGAAGTCATACTTTGGTAGAAATTAAGATAGCACGTTAAAATATTTCCTTGATATAAGTGAAAGTCAAAGTTTTCTGACAATAAATGCACTGAAGCATTAAAAGTACAAGTATGTTCACACGTGTTTATAGAATAAATATATTAAGTGAAATATATTAACAGTATTTAGCCCATTAGTGTTCATTTAAGCATTGAAGAAAACACTAACAGTACACAACTACACATATGTTAACACATTTGATAACTCTAGCACCACCTACAGGTCACTTAAAGACATGCTCACCACTAACTCTTTAATAACTAGTGCAGTCCTTCTTCAAACAGCTGCAAGTATTCACCGTTTCCTTCCTCTTGTTTTGCAGTGTCAATCCACCTCTAACACACCCAGGCAATGAAGCAACTTCAAAACAAACACACAAAAATCAAGTCAATTCGATGGAATAATGGCCACAACCCGATCGGGAAATTACAAAATTTCAATTGTATTTTTATTGGAAAATTATTGAAAACAATGTAAGCATTAAAAACATAGGCATTGGATAGAATATGGCTAGTACTCAAGCTTCAACTGTGTCGTTACAGAGTGCCTTAAATACCAAGCGTTGAGATTTCTACATAGGATAGCTAAAAATACATATCACACTTTACTAAATTGACTTTATAAAATGTCACTGTACAATAAAGGTTCAACGAGTGGCAAGTCTATACAAACATACTGTAAAGGAACCATTTAGTAGAACTATCAAGAGAAATTAAAATACAACAAAATAAAATAAATTCGCTATTTGAGTATCTGACGATTACTGTATGCTCTGAAAGTCTAAACATAAACTGCAAAAAATGAATGCAACGGGGAAGTCATGTATCCTGAAACCTGAAAAAAATACACCAGTTTAATGAGTTGATTTAAATGGTATGTGTCGACCCCTCACATCCACCAAATGATATAAAATTCAGAAGTGTTTCAACATTGCTCAATAAAAGACCCGACAGAGGCATATCCTGGTCCATAGAGGAACTGTACACAGTGGACTGTGCACTGGTCCAGTACAAGGTACACTGCCAATTGTTTTTATCGTGAAACTTTTCAACTGATTAATGTGTGAAAATATATTACAAGATGTCTCTAATCTTTCTAATATGGATTTGTGCAAAAATGATCTACCAAGAATTTATCATCAGCGACCCAGGTCAGAAACTAGTGTACAGGGGAATCCACATTAGTATCTTCCATGCATACAAACAGGATCCTTACAAAAAAAGGCAAGATGTAAAATATTTACCAACAGTTACAAAAATATCAACATGAATAAATTAATTTTCTCTACATTTCTTTACTGCCCCGCTATCTACCCTCTTCCAACAAGTGGAAAAAGAAACCAGGCAAACGTAGTGAAGGCTTCTCTACAACTGAGGCGGAGAAGCCCTGTGATACGTCGCTATGTGTCCTTCGCTACTCTAGTCAAGAGCCCGGCCCCGCCCTGGTGCCCCGTAAGCATCCGTGCCATCGGAGAGCGTGAAATACATGTACAACAGTCGTAATTGTTTTGCAACAATTAAAAAAAATATGATAGCAGACAATCAGGAAGCAACCTTGAGAAGGAAATAAAGTGAAGACGTGAACTCTGTGACCTGTTAAAATCATCTTAAATCTCAGCTACAGTGGTCTGATAGCAGGTTGTTAGGCATCAATCTGTTGCTTGTGATAATGAAACAGCTACAGTCATATGCAAGTCTGACAGGTGGCTTCTCATAGCAGGCTTGCGAGGCTGGTGGTTGGGCCGTTCTGGGCTTGGATCTGGACAGGAGGAGGACCATCAGTCCACTGAAAAACATACAGAGAAATACTGTCAAGAACTACAAAACATAGACGAAGAGAATAAATACGCCACAGTGAACAAGTGTAAATATGTAAATCCAATATGGAACAAGAGTAAATAGTGATACTGATGAGTAATGAAATAAGACTTTCTGAGCCATGCGGTTTCACGTACACTGATGAGGTTATGCTCAGGTAGGCTGCAGGCAGCGATGTGGTCCTGCAGCAGCTGCTGGGAGAAGTTCTGGTGCATCTGGGCTGCTTCATGGGCCTCCATGTTGTTCCCAAGGGCCTTGTTCAAGTCTGCAAGCACAACAACAAAACAAAGTCAACGTAGTCTCACTGTAAAGCTGGAGCTTTCATTTAAAGTGTGAACCTGGAACAAATCTAAAAACATAAATCATGTTTCACTGGGATAAGGGAAAATATACCTTTCAACAGAGCAGACGACCAGAGCTGAACAGACATGTCAGGGATCTTGCTGGCCAGCTGCATGGCAGGTACAACCATGTTGTTGCTTTCCTAAAAATAGAAAAGAGCAACTTTTTATAGAACAAAACTGGTGCAAATGATCAGACGACAACCCCCCTTTGTCAACACTGATAGCATTGAAAAGGTTTTGAAATATGAGTATGCTATAACATCCTACAAAAGGAGGGTACAGATGTTATCTAAACCCTCGACACATGGTAGAACTTGTGCAACTACTTCAGACGTGGTGAACTCTGCTTCAAAAAAGTGTACAGAACAGCTTTTTAAAATCAGTTTGGGATCACTTTGAGTTTCCAGAGACTTGGATTACACCAGCTGTAGGAAGCCATTTGATTTGATTTTCTGTTTGTTTTGTCCACATCTACTTCAGATGTTTAGGAGAATACTGAATTTCTGGTTTGTTGTGAAGCTCCAGAAAATGTTTGGTGGTCTACACAAATTCTCCCAACTCCATGACTCAATTTATTTTTTGGGTGAACTTATCCTCTACTTCTAGTACTAATGATAAGACAACATGTTCTGTTTGGACTTCAAGCTGTTCTAACCCACGTGTTGATCTAGTGATCGCCCAAAGAGGGTAGGTAATTGGCACCCGTTACCGATCAATCAAATGCTGGTAAATATGTATTTACTATTGCATGGCCAGTTCAATTGAACATCTAGGGACATTTGTCATATACTGAACTTACTCTGTGGTTGCCCAGTACATAGAAGATGTGGCCCAGCAGAACCAGGGAGCAGGCGGTCAGTCTGTTCAGATCCTCAGCATTAGACATCTTCAGGGTTTCCCTGAGGAACCGCCTGCAACACAACAATACATAAATACATGGATAAGTATGAACAGGCTGGACCTGGGGGTGTTCTTTGCAAGAGACAATTGAACATTTGTCGTACTTGGCCTCGTTGTAGCGTCCTTGAAAGAAGGACAGGAGTCCCCTGATGTAGAAGGCAGCAGCACGGAGGCAATGGGAGCTGAATCGAAAACGAAGACATTGATTGTTTATTTATTTGTCCATGAAAGTTTTAACAAGATGCATTGTTTTAATGCACTGTCACACGTTATATACAAACTGCCTTATGCCTCCTACCTCACTGGGAAGTTATGGTCTGGGTTTATTCTCTCCAGCAGGCTGTAAAGCTGAAGCAGAAATGAAAACAGGAAACAAGTTTAAAAGTGCACCTCATAGTTATTAAGGAGTTGTATGTTTTCCGGTTACCTTTCTAACAAAGTAAGGGTGTGCTTTCAAACAAAATAACTTCAACTTACTGACTGTGTTCTTAAAAGAAGATAAGGATCACTTATATTTGATTAACAAAGTACTACACTGAGACATTTTACAGTTGTCAGTGCTCTCTGGTGGACAAACTCTGTAACAGCAAGCCTGTTTCTAAAAAAACAAAGTATATTTTCGGCTTTCCATTCAGCACTTCCTTCCTTCTCTGTGGCTCACAAGCACATAAATGACAACACAACTGTGATCAACTACTGGCAATGCTGACGTAATGATCAGGGTCTACAGAAAATTACATCACTAACATCATATGATGTACACTAACCACCACCTTCAGAATTGGTTTATTGCATTACTCCGTTGTGTTTTAAAGACGCGGCCCGTTATTACTTAACTCACCTCCTGGTGTCGGTTTCCTTCCCTGATGTAGACACTGGCCAAGTTGGTTACAATGTATGTCCACAGTTCCTGGTGTGTGGTGAGCTGAAACACAACAGATCGAACATGTTTGAGACAGCAGCAGATAACAGAAGTAGAGGAAAGAGAGGAGAGAAGACGATATTGGTGAGAGTATTTGAGGAGAGGCAAAAAAAAAAACTGAATGCTATAAACTCACCCGCAAGGCTGTGGTAAACTGTGCCTCTGCATTATCCATACAGTTCACAGAGATACAGTAGAGGCCCTGGAACATGAAAAGACAAATAGGTCGATGATTACAGATGTATATTTGTCATTAAAACAGGGATGTATTTAAAACCTTTGTTTACTTTAGACTAAACAGGTTTTGGAAATATAACACCCTGTTATTTCTCATGACAAGTTCCTTTGTTTTGATGTTAAGTCTATAAAGTTTTCACTGTTTTTCATCCGTTCATTTTTTTTCAAGGTTAGTTTGGGTGTATGATTTTTTTTTTTTTAAATTTGAAAATTAAGTCCAGATTTTGCCGAGTGTCAATTCAAGGTGAACTAAATAGCTTTGGGGAAGACATTTTAATCAGAAGAGAAAGAGTTTTCTATGCTGAAACAAACTAAATAAACTCTTCTTTTTCATGACTGAATAAATTGAATACACAAACTGACCTTAAACGACAACACAATTTCATACTCTGTTTATATGTGGCGGACCCTGCCACCTTTCTTGCTTCAAACAGTGTTCTGGTGACCTTTTTTTTCCTTTGAGAACAGCTTGTTGATTCAGTTATGTGAAAGACAAATATTTCTGTTTTTGTATTATTACCTCATTAATATTATAAAAAGAGTGTGAGTTTTTTTACTTCAACTAAATCTAACATAACCATTTTCATGCTTTTGCTTGTATCCCCTTTCGGTCTTTGTCTTTTGTTTTTTATTATCATTTAGCCACCTACCGCCCTACTGCAAATGATAGCTAACAGTATTTTAAAATACAAATGGAGATTTTATAACAATATTTAATTACAAACATATGATGACACCAAAAGAAGTCAAACAGAACTGACCACCGAAAATATGTCTCACATAGATTTGTTTACAGTGAACGTTACAACAAAACTAATTTTAGTTTAGTGTGTCACTTGAATCTGTGACTGTTTTCTGAAAAATCCAATGTTATTTTGTCTTGGCTTGCAAAAGTATCCCTGCTCACTCTCAGGCACACACAGTATTTAAGATGGAAATACTCACTAATAGAGTGTGAAGCTGAGCAGCGTGGTTGGTGAATAGCCTTGGGGACTGTTGGCACAGCTGACACACCTGTGAGATCTGTGTGGACAGAACAGAGAGGAAGTGTTCATATCCACAAGCATGAAAATGTATTTTTATGACATGCTACAAAATGAAACTCTCAAGATTGCCATAGCAGTGGCAATTAAATATAACATAACTCCAGTAATGAGCACAGATACAGAAACAATATACCTCTTGTAACGCAGTGGCCTTGTGGCCTGTGACGAGTCGGCACATGATGATGTGCTCCAGTAGAATGACTTGAAAGGTAGAGAGGATGGGACTGCAGTCCAACACTGAAACAGAGAGATACAAATTAGAAGAGTATACAAGCAAGTACTGCAAATTGCTGCAAAAAACATAGTTTCACATAATGTAGTAATTCATGATTAATATTTTTTCTTTATAAAACACAGGAATAAGCTGAGGAACGAACTTTTTAGTTTCTCTAGTTGCATTAGAGCCTTGTCTGTGTACTTCTGGGCTTTTTCCAAATAGCCTGCTTGCATGGAGTGCATGACAGTCACCTGCAAAAAGACAAGAAAAGGGAGCACTTTTAACACTGTAAACCAATTCCTAATAATGTGCATGTTGAACATTTTTTGTAAGCTTCAAGTGACTAAATATCTGCAACAATGTAGTAGTATCAAGTTATCCATGAGGATATACAGTCAACACAATTATGAGATACATCTAACTTGCAGTCTAAACAAATAATAAATAAATAATAATAATAAAACAGCAACAAGGCATTTTGTCTGAATAATAAGGTATTATAAGTAGGTATTGTCACCTATTTCCAAGGCTAAGGGCCTAAAAAGTCTCTGCCTTGACACCATAGTGTGCAAAACAACACCAACACAGTGAATATCAAATATTTGATAGAATTTTCACTTCACACATTCCAAATACAAGGCTACACGTGCTCAAAAGATGTCTTCTGAAAAATAGTCCGACACTCTTCGTGTTATAAGGAGGGACTCTTCACTAGACCTAAAACCACTAATGAACTACACTAAATGACACTAAAAACTAGCCAAAATATAGCATTTATTGTTTTTGTCTGTGTAAATTAGATTTCAACACCAAGATACAGATACAAAAATTCTTCTTTTGCCCTACCAACAGTCCAAAACCCAAATACTTCATTTACCATCATAAATAATAGGGAAAAGCAATGTAAAACAAAATTCAAGATTCTTGCCACTTAAGAGTGCACGTTTGATTACAATGCACAGTCAGGGAAACTCTAAGCAAAGACAGTCCCAGTGTTGTTTTGAAAGGCTATAACTGTTGAGGGGGAAAAAAAAAGAGAAGTTGCATTACCAAATAGACGAGCACACACATGTGCTCCTTGGGCAGCCAGTGGAAGAGATCAGCTGGGTTGCTGGGCAGAATCTCATCATCGTGGAGTGTAGAAATGGTCTGGATGCACTGCTGCAGCTGCTTCAGACATGGCTTCACACTCTTCACCTGGAGAGATGTGACAAAATACATCCCATCTCAGCTTTATGTAGTCTGAGACATCCTGACATCAGATCAGATTTACCATCCCGACATCCCTTTATGAAATCAATATGTGCATGCATGGTAATCAGTGAATTTCCTATGTGTTTATAAGCACCCTCATTTAAACCCCTGTGAACAAACTCTGTCCCACTTTATCCAGCCCTTCCAGACTGGTTATCCTACCTGTCCAGCATCCAGGTAGTGTGTGACCTGAAGAACCAGGAAGAAGACCCTCAGGGACTCCTTCTGGATGGGGTTTCCCTGCCAGTTTTCTACTATAGTTCCGCACAGTGTGAGTAGGGGATGCACCTCCCCAAGCTTCCTCTCCATTAGCAGCAACTAAAAGATAAGAAAAAAATCACTGCCACAATCAAAACTTGATTGATGTACCTCTACTGTTGAATAGGTAAGATACGTAATAGACACAAAAAAATATAATGGTGCAAGATGTTTTGAAATGTGTTAAATTAATTAATGCTACCATGACATAACAGCTGAGATAGAATAAAAAGTTAAAGCAGAACCGATGACTCACCATTCCTTTACTGAGGAGAAACAATGCCCTAAAAAGCAAAAATAACATCAAGTAAGCTTACTCACCATCAATATCTCACAATCAGTCACATATTTATGAACACTTGCCACAGTCGTGCTAAAGGTGCATCAGTGTCACGGCAAATACCATGTTGAAATGTGAAATGTGTCTTTCAGGAGGAAGATGTCTATTTGTTTTAATAACAACAGTTTCATGAAGATTGTGATCATCTTTTCAGTGAAATGGGAACTTCAGTGTTTTGCCTTTAACTCACAACACATTATGTGGTTTGATCAAGCACACAATGAAAATACAAAAAAGAAGCTGAAAGCTACATTTGCAAAGTAGCTAAACAGAAATTGGAATTTGGGTATATAATTAGATTATTGTAAATAATGTTTGCTGTTTTCTGTGTTAACTGTGCTTTAGTAAGGGGTTACTGGAAATGAGAAGTCAGTAATAAAACAGAACCGCTGTCAAGAGATAGTCCACTTCCTATTATTATTTAGTTTGGAATAGCTCTTAAATGGCAAACTCTCTGTGCCAAATGTACACTGAGGGGAAGTGGATCTGTGTGGGTGTACGTTAAAAACATATAGATTTATCTTACTTGCTCTATTGATATTTTGTTTCAGTGTGCCCCGGACGAACACTGATGTTTGATGAAGTTGGAGGTGTGAGAGGCTTGCCACTAAAAACCCTAAAATATTGCAGTCAGCAGAGAATTGGCTGACATTTACCTGGTATATTCTGACCCAACCACTCGGGCGTACTCGGCTCCCACCCCCAGCAGGTCACATGCTGACACCAAGTCTTTCTCCAGAGTATGCAGTTGCTGAAAGAGAGGAGAACATTCCTGTCGTCACTGGAGACTCTTTCACTGTTTGGACACAAAGTCCGGACTCCAGCAAAATCTTACTACAACAAAACAAAGCACCAAGTGTGAGCAAACAGCGCTAAAACTAAATACCAGCATGTTATTACAGCTGTTGGGAAATATCAACTCTAAAACTATTGGACACTGCTGTACATAAAAATGACTTGTGAAACAATTTGACCCCTATAAAAAAGGTGCATGTTCATACTGGTGCACTAACAATAACAATAATAATACATACTGCCAACTGGAACAACAGTCTGCAGTGCCAGTATGGTGTTTGTTGTGAAATCTGGATGGCCTTGCGCAGCAGGGGTTTTGCAGAGTCAACCAAATTCTGAAACATTGATTGAAAAAAGGGTTATTAGTCAATAATAAACACAAGCCCACCAAGAATGCATCTTGACACGCACAACTACTACTACCATGTCAATTTCACTTCATTGTAGTGCAGCTGAGCTAATGTTAATTATAACTCACAACACATAACTAACGTCAACGTTACTTCAAATACATAAAGAAAAAAAAAAGAAAAGAAAATTAGCTTACCTGTTGGCAGAAGAGTTCAGACAGAATGCTGGCAGCTTCAAATTTGACATCTTCAAACTGAGGGACTTGTTGAGATATAAACCACTGCAAAACAAAGAAGATATAATATGTTAGCCGCGTCCTAATGTCGGTGTTTGCAATCTTTATGGACAAAAAATAATCCCATGCAGCGGCTAACGTTAGCTAGCAAATGAGAAAGAACCGAAGCGGCCGACCCGGGACGAATGTGTATTAACAAAAACTATAACAAATCGTATGTTTCGACTTCTTTACAAATTTTGGCCTTCCTGAATGACCGTCTATTCAAGTATTTCCGCCGCTGGATAGTTTTTTCAGCCTGTGGCCTACACCCGTCCCCTTCTCCGCCGCATCCCCGTTGTTTCCTACATCGAACGTCCCTCACCGCTTTCTCCAAGTGGCTGCGGGCCAGCTCGCTGTTCTTGGTGTGGTGGTAGAGAACCGAGCCCAGTTGAAGATGTGTCCGGGCC
Organism: Lagodon rhomboides; assembly: GCA_039737535.1. Classification (NCBI taxonomy): domain Eukaryota; kingdom Metazoa; phylum Chordata; class Actinopteri; order Spariformes; family Sparidae; genus Lagodon; species Lagodon rhomboides. Next base: position 10,455,205 of record CM077789.1, on the reverse strand, counting down.
TCGATCCTCTGTGGGGGCTTAAACTGAAACACTGCCTGGAGACAGTGCACACATAGTCGGATTTTTGGCGGACTGGATGTTCGGAAATGTTCCGCAAAGCCGAGTAGGGCGAGATACCAGCGCTCCGGGGCCTCTACGTTTGACGCCATTTTCCCCGACAACAACAAGTTTTTCAGCGCTGTGGCGAGACTCCCGGGTTGCCAGGTTCGGTCATGTAGAACCCACAACAACAAGCCTCGACCCTTCCATTTAGTCTGACTTTCTTCTTTTGAGTTAACATTAAATAATGTGTGACGGGCAAACTGTAACGCGGTTTCATAAAAGACTCTATACCAGTTATGATATTGTAAAATAAAATGTAATAATAAAAAATACAATGTATACATTAATTCAGCTATTTGAATGATTTCAATTTTACTTTATCATGTTTCTTTGAAAAAACAATGACTTTTTTTCTGAAATATATCTATCAAAATAAGGTTTAATATGTAAAATATACTGTAAAGTTATTTCATGCAGGCTTCCAGGTAACCAGTGATGTGGGTCACCCTTAACATAGAAGTATTTCTCAAAGGTTACGGTCAGTTGTGACTCTGCAAGGGATCTGTCTGCAGTCAGTATGCAAGAAAACAAATGTTTTCTTTTAGTCCAGTGTGCTCGGTGTTGAAACTCCTCTGAAACTCAAAAGGTTCTGTCTGTACGAACCTATATTTTAATCATGGCAACGGCACGAGTACCATTTATGTAACATATACGCAAACCTGGCAACCCAATGTTGAGTATAAACTCGCGAGATTTCATCCAAACAACGAGACCCGCTCATGGATATTGTAGTCCAAATATTGACAAACGCTGTCCCAGTTTCTTTAAGACCTTGAAAAGCCCAAATAATCTTGTGCGCAGTGTCAGTGTCAGGCAGCAGCAGACTTTCCTCGCAGCCGTCGCCTATAAATAGACGAAACGCTCTGTCGCAGCGCTGACATTTGTCTTTTTACATTCATCTCCAGGAACGTCAACAACGTGAAAAGACGCGAAGACACCTCCCAGCGTGTTGTTGGTTATAAAGAGAGCGACAGCCCAGCCTCCAGCGAGCAAACAAGAAATGTGTGCAAGATCGTGCATGGCAGACTGGTGACCGACATAACACAGCGAAGAACTGTAAACACTGACGAAGGTAACAAAATGCAGCATTTAATCAATTAATATCCTCATTGAACTGCAAGAACGATGCATGGGCCTGTTTATTCATTGTTGTTATTATTAATTGCGTAACTATGATTGGCAGTTTACTTGAGGTGTGGTCATTAAGTTGTTTGCACGCACTACTTCAGGAAAATGTCACGTCGGCCGGATTGATTTAGAAAATATGTGCAGTGTGTTTGATTTTTGTGCTGGAGGGTGAACGACGGATTAAACAGCAGAGCTCTTGTAACGCAACACCCTGTTTACAAGCCAGGCTTGTTTGTGTGTGTTGGGGATGGGACGTGCGCGTAATCACGCAGTTGCATTTTGTTAAAAATAAATATATATAGCCTATATACGGAGGCAGTGCGACACGGCGGGCTGTTGTGTTCAATACAATGTATTTGAATGGTGCTAATATTTCCTCACATATGTGTCCCTGCAGCAGGCCTCCCTGGATGAGTGACTGAGTGTGTTGACAGCTGGGTAATCTGTGAAGGGCACACATGGCCCATCGTGTGAACGACCATCAGGGCCGCCTGCCTGTGGCCCAGGCCACTGTGCTGGCCCTGCCACCACCCGGCCAGGCAGAGGTGAGTGTCTCCCCAGGACTCGATCGTTTCTTCTGCTGGAGGACAAATGAGTTGAGATCTCACTTGTGATGACGCGTTTATAGGAGCTTGGATGTGGATTGTTTACAAAAGCTTAAGCAGGAGAAATAGGCCATGAGCGTGATAACAGTGCATTTAAAGGACAAAGATCAAAGATCTTTATTGGGTGATTTTTTTTTTTTAAATGCCTTAACAAACTAAATATACACAATATATTTAATTTCGTGACTGAATAAACAACTGACCTTTAAGGACAACACAATTTCATACTGTTGAATATGAAGTAAGATGAATTAACATCCCTCACTTAAATCGTAATTTTCAAAGGGGGAGGTTTTAAATTGAAATCCTGCATCTCAAAAGAAAGGCTGGAAAAAGGAGAAAGATTAAAGGTGTAGTGTGACAAAAGAGAGAGAAAGATCTTCATTGACTGATTTTTCTTTTATGTCTAAACTTGATAAACAAACTGTGTCAGTTTGTTTATTCGGTTAATGAATTCATGAAAACAAACTCTCTTTGTTTTCATGAATTAATTAACCGAATAAACAAACTGACACAGTTTCATACTGTTTTACTGTGTTTATATGTGGCGGACCCTGCCACCCTTCTAGCTTCAAACGGTGTTCTGCGGACCTTATTTTCCTCTGAGAACAGCTTGTTTATTCAAATAGATATTTCTTGAGTTTGAAATTGTTTACTCATTAATATTGTAAATATAAAAATTCTGAGTTGAAATTTCTTCTCCAAAACTACATAGTGCACCTTTTTAACAAATAAAAACAAAAAAACAATTCAAATTCCATTCAAATGTGCCACTTGTGAGAATATTCTGCTATTGCCCTTTTGCATAACTTGTTTACCATAATTCCTGAAACAAGCCACACTGTGTCACTCCCAGGCCCTGATCGGTGTTGTTGCCACATACACTCAAGCCTTCTTGGCACTCTACATACTTTTAAAGGACATGCCTCAACCGGTGTGATGCTGTAAATAGCAGGCAGGTGCCAGCTAATCTAAAGCTGGCCTTAGTTTGCAAAGCAATACAATAGGTCGCATTGAATGAGGACGGACATGACAGGTGTTTACTGTAGCGTCACTGTGTTGTCAATATACAAGACAATTTATTTTTTTATATAAAATGTTTATTTTAAATTAGCAGCAGCTGACCCCAGATGAAAAAAATGTTTTGTCTAAGTAGGTCAGTTCAACATTCACACATGTCATTGTACCAGTTCAAAGGAGTGAGAGCCAGAACTGTGTCCTCACTGTCCTGGTTTAAGTTGTGAAACCTTGAAAAAAAAAAGTGTTATTCCTGCCAGATGCCCTTCTTATCAGTTTCTGGGACTGTTTATTGGGTCCAACTTTTCCTTCCAGCTGAATGAACACTCCTGAATGTGCGCACACACACACACACACACACACAAACAAACAGCACGGGCTCAGTGAAGCGTCAGTCGGTGTTATCTCTCGTGATTTTGTCACAGCGGTTGGGTCAATCTGGCTGTAATCCACGTGCAGATTTTACTGTGCTGTTGCAGCAACTTTGCCGAGGGATAGATTTGGGAGTGTTTGTGCTGATGATCACGTGACATCAGACGGCTACATGATGACGGATGTATTATGAAACTGACAAAAACAAAAGCTAATCCAGTGTAAGGCTGTGAAGTTATCTGGAGTTTATCTGAAGGGTCAGCGTGTATCAGTGTCTACGTGACTAAACGTCTTCTGTTCTTGTGTGTCCAAACAGGACTTGAGGCCCAGAGGGACGGCGCTGGACTCCCTGCTGTGTGGGGCATTTGCTGGAGCCGTAGCCAAGACAGTTATCGCGCCTCTCGATCGGACCAAGATCATTTTCCAAGGCAAGAATAACACTACGCAGAAAGATTTATTTCTAAATATAGAATCTACACACACAAAAGCTTCTATATACTGTATATGTAAGTGAGTTATATAATACATAACACTCCAAAGAAAATGCATCCACTGTTCTCTGGTTTGTACCAGAGTTTTTCGGGGAACTGTTTTTAACTATTTGCTAATCCTCTTAGTTGATGTTTAGCTTGCATGAGCGAGTGCTGTTTAACCCTGACACTCACTGTGTCTCCTTTTATTGTTCTACAGTGTCCTCAAACAGATTCTCAGCTAAGGTGAGTTAATGTTTACATCTCAGCTGCTTATGTGTCGTTCTTAATGTACCTTATTTGATATACATTAGTTCAAACACGAGTGGCAGCCAGGATGAAATTGAAAATGGCTACAAAAAAAAAATGTTTGGTGGTCACAGCTTCTCTCATGAAGGTTTCTTTTCTTTCTTTTATTCAAATTTAATACCTTTTGTGCTCCTGTGACTGAGAAGACAAGCAACAGACCAAATAAATATGTATAGTCATGCTAACCAGCTAGCCACTTCAGGGTGATAGTCCAATAGTAAACAACACCAAAACACCTCCCGTGCTCTGAGCTCCCAGTCCCTGTAGAGTCTGCTAATACGACCACTAGCTGCACGGCTAACTGAGCTAACTAGCTACAGCTGGCAGCAGTTGCACTGGTGATATGCTGCCCACTATTTGTTTGGAGTATGATTATGACAGGTGACCAATTCTTACATATTGCACCTTTTTAAGATTTTAAGACTACCATGTTTAATGTATATATGTGGGAAAATGTGAAGAGCATCTATCTCTGCTCCTGACCGAACATATTCACTACCACCAGGAGGCCTTCAGACTCATCTACTGCACTTACATGAAGGATGGGCTGCTCAGCCTGTGGAGGGGAAACTCTGCCACCATGGTGAGGGTCATGCCGTACGCTGCCATCCAGTTCTGCTCTCACGAGCAGTACAAAAAAAAACTGGGAAGCTACTATGGATACCAGGGAAAGTGAGTAGAGAATGTGTCTTTCAGTAGTAGAATTTTAATAAATTCATTCATTCATTTAAAGGAGACCTATTACGCTTTTTTGTTTTTTCCTTTCCTTCAGTGTCTCATAGGTTCTTGTGCATGTAAATGATCCTGAAAGTTAAAAAGCTCAAAGTCTGCGCCAACAGAAGCTCCTCTCTCCTACAGAAAACACTGCTCCTGAAATGCCCCATTAGTTGTCCCGCCTTTAATTCTGTGACTTTATGACATCACACCATGTCACAATGTCACACATTTGCATAATTAATGCGATATTTATGGTAAAAGTGAAGCTAACTGAAAGCTGAAAACACGACAGAGCCGACTAGAGACACTGTGAGTAGTGCTGGCTCAGGCGTGTGTCACTTGACCAATCAGAGAAGACAGGAGCTAGAACAGAGTGTTTCTGACAGAGGGGGAATACAGTGCTGAAGCACTGGACAGTATGAGAAAAACTGAAAAATTAAGAACCTGAAAATTAGCATAATATGTCTCCTTTTAAATATAAAACATCATGCATTGCAGTTTGTATGCTAGCGACATCGCTCTTGGGATGGAACCGTTGGTTAGTCTATCACATTTGTTTAGACTGAAAAGTTGTTGGATTGTTTTTGTTATGAAAATACTATTAAATAGATTGTTGTGAAATTCAGTGTGGACATTCACAGTCCCCCCAGAGGAGGAATTTAAATAACTTTGATTCCCTGACTTTCCCTCCAGTCTCATCAGGTCAATGTTGTCTTTTTGTCCAACATTTGATTTAATGACCATAATAGCCATAATGCTAAAACTCGAGGCTTCAAAACTGTAGTCCACGAACTAACATGTGATGTCACGGTGGGTTTTCACTTAGCTAAACATCAGTATGATAGTATTGTCACTTCAAGCTGACATTAGCATTTAGCTTCAAGCACCAAAGTGCCCAAGTAGAGCCCTAGAGAGACTGTACCATGGCTGTAGACTCTTAGCTTTTTGTATTATTACTTATAACAGATTATTGTGTTGCTTGTTTCAGAGCTCTGCCTCCATTCCCACGCCTCCTGGCTGGTTCTCTGGCCGGCACCACTGCTGCTATGCTAACCTACCCTTTGGACACGGTGCGAGCCAGGATGGCAGTCACAGCCAAAGAAATGTAAGCACATAACGTGAGCCAAGGGGTCCCTTTAACCCTTTAGAGTGTATTAGTCCCTGTGTTGTCTTTCCTAGCAGGCAGAAATAATGGTTTTGAGCAGGTTTGTTTTTCCTTTCCACAGGTACAGCAACATCATGCACGTTTTTGTGCGTATCTCCCAAGAAGAAGGTGTGAGGACCCTTTACAGAGGCTTCACTCCCACTATCCTGGGTGTCATCCCATATGCAGGAATCACATTTTTTACATATGAGACCCTCAAGAAGCTTCACACAGGTACTGATTATAAATGCTTTTCTTTCAATGTCAAGTAAAGTGACATTTCGGATGTTTAGCTGACAAAAAAATGTGTCATTTAGAGGTTGAACTCTTTCTTTCTTTGTTTCTTGTTCTCATTCTAGAAAAAACAAGGCGGTCCCAACCGTACCCCCACGAGCGCTTGGCCTTCGGCGCCTGCGCAGGCCTGATTGGACAATCCGCCTCATACCCTCTTGATGTGGTGCGTCGGCGAATGCAGACGGCCGGCGTCACCGGCTCGTCGTACGTCACAATTCTGGGGACCATGCGTGCAATCGTATCACAGGAGGGAGTAATACGCGGACTGTACAAAGGCCTGAGCATGAACTGGCTCAAAGGGCCCATCGCTGTGGGAGTTAGCTTCACCACGTTTGACATGACGCAAAGCCTTCTGCTCAAACTGCACCAGACAAACTACTTCACCCACTGAATCGGTCGGGGGTGACGGAGGGGCAACGAACAGCACAGATGAGTCTGATGTGAGGGAGGCGGTCAACTCTGACACGTGGCAATAATAAGTGTCTATCGGTCGGTGTGGGATCAACTCCTGCACGCCACCTTCAGACAGGAGGCCGAGTCGGAGGAGTGGACGAGTGGAAAGGAGGCCTGATGCGCACATAGAAACACTTTTTAAACGCACAGTCGCACCGAGAGAGTCAGGAGACAAAAAAGAGGTGTCTTAAAACTGTCGTCCGCACAATCACAATTTTTTGTTTTGAAATCATGACACCATCAAGGGTGGCTGGCGTGATTTTAAAGGTGGATAAAGATGGGTTTGTTTTGGATGTAGAGGTCTTTGTGTTAATAATAAGATAATGCTTGCACTTTGTTAAACCTGCATTGTTCTTTCAACTGAATCCTGTGTCAGCACAGAGTTCTTTTAATGAGTTTTATTGCTTCTAATTTTGAGAGAGATTTTATTTTTGTTTTAATCACATTATGTTTTTTTTTCATGATTTTAAATTGCTTGATAATGCGGTTTTACCATTATTAATGAATGGTTGGTTATGTAATATGTTTCGGTTTCATTTTCAACGTTAATGACGGTGCCTATATGGATTTAATTGATACGCATGGAGCGAATGATTGTACGGAAGGGAGGGTGATCATGTCAGCAGGACTGCAGTTTCACTGTCCATCCAGCACTGAGGAGTCGTGATGTAGTATTAAAATGTCTAATAAGTGGAGTCTAATCAAATATATAAGAAATAAATCGAAATATATAACTTTCTTTGTTTATATGCATATTGAGATCTCATGTGTTTCCGCTGTGTTCGTCATCGCTTTGACTTGATCGCAAAGTGTTGCTTACTGGAAACATTTTAAAAAATATGCCAAAGCACTAAACTCGGTCATAAGTTTCATGTGATTAAACGGGCACTGTGAAGTTTTGGAGAAGAAATTACAACTCAGAATTTTAATATCTACAATACTGATGGCGTAATAATACAAACTCAGAAATATATATTCTTTCCACAACTGAATAAACAAGCTTGTTCTCAGAGGAAAATAAGGCCCCCAGAACACTGTGTGAAGCTAGAAAGGTGGCAGGGTCCGCCACATATAAACAAAGTAAAACAGTATGAAATTGTGTTGTCATTTTTTTTTCTCTTCTGAGTGACACGTCTTCTCCAAAACTACATAGTGCACCTTTACAAGGAGTAATTATACTTTCACTGCTAATGTACTTTTCAAAGATACAGTGTCTCCAAAGAGTTTCAAGTTGCTCCAAGTTAAACCGACCATAAAATAAAGTGTCCGTCAACAACAGAGAGAGCTATGAGTCCTTTTGTCCACTTGAGGGTGCCGTGAGATAAGCAGAGCTGATCACACCATCAGCGACATGAAAGACTGTCTTAATCTGGACATTTGAATAGATATAACAGGTTTTAACTGACTGAACAAAGATAGTAAATTCTAATGGGTAAAATAACAGATTTGTTTATTTACAGGTCTTAATTACATTTCCACTTAACATAAATCATGTTGTTTCTCTGTTTGCTCCAATTCCCTTGAAAGACAGGTAAAATTTTAGGACTTAAAGTATGAATACCTGATTATGTCACATATTATGATTACAGTGTATGTACTACCTAAATTTGATTAATCATATCTGACCCGTGTGTGTGTGTGTGAGAGAGACCTCCTGTCCACTCACCGTCAGTAGATGGCAGCATCGAGTGGCGGCTCCTCTCGGTGCCTCCTGGACCATCATGGAGGTTAGTCAGGCTCTGATCACCTTGTGGCCTGAACTTGACCTGCCCTCTGCTCACTGACACAACTTTGATTGTTATTTTGTGTACCTGCTTTTGTTTTATTTAATTCAAACAGTAGGTGTAAAATATCAGCAACTCTCTGAATGTTTAAATAACACTGCTCTCCATGTGGTTAATCTTACAAAACATTTTATTCCCCAACAAAATTATTGAATTTATACAAATGTGCTACAAAACAATTTTAAGAGTCTAATTACACACTGAAAGGCCACGTAAATAATTCATGTAGTGCATTTCTTCGGTTTATTTCTATGCAAAGATGCACCGAAGTCAGAATTATGGTGTTACAGTGCAATTGGCAGAGAATTATCATCAGCTGAAATTTGTAAGAAAAAGAAGTCATGCCCCGTCTTTGCATAATATTTGTTAATATTTATTGAGAACCCTTTGCATTATTAATGTGAACCTACGAAACATCTGATTAAAAAAAATAGTTCAACAGTTCCCAGAAATACCCAGAAATGAGTTGTAATTATGGATCAACAGTGGAAAAACTAAAATGATTTTACACATTTATTGAAAATTGTAACACCTTTATTATTTATTACAATTCCATCAAGTAGATTGAACAAGACAGAAGTACTCACACACATCGACCAAAATTCTAGATAAAATGATTTTTGTTTTTGATTAATTATCTAATACTGCAAATTTCTATTTAAAAAGTTTAAATGATTTCCTTCATCTATCAACGACGTCCAGATTGGTGTTTCAAACGTATTAAATTACACTTGAGTGACATTGTGCTGCATTCAAAGGCAGTCATTTTTTTTTTTTGCTGCACTGGTTAGTGCGCATGAGCCGCGACTGAATCTGAATAGCAGGTGAGTGTGTGCCCGCTCCGTCGCATTGGTGATAGCATCATCCGCCACCTGAAAACCTTCTCCTCCGCCAGCTGCTGAGTGTCGTCTCCTCAACTTCCCATCCGAGCAGCTGGATGGAAGGATTTCCATCCCTCTTTAAGTCTGTCCACCCTCCATTCTTCCATCCCTCATTCTGACCTTGACTGTGAATTATGGGATATCCTGCCACCCCACAGTGTGCAGCCACCCAGCCTGGTATTGCAACAATCGAAACAATACCACTGGGTGGATAACATGGTTTGGGGGGTGGTGGGTGCCTGAGAGAAGCAGGAGGAGGAGGAGGTGGAGGAGGTGGAGGAGGAGGAGGAGGAGGGGTCCAAAGATGCTTCTTGAAGGCGCCGTTGCCATAGGTTACCTGGATCTGTGCCAGGAGAGGGGAGTGAACCATTTGCATGTATTCAAATCTCGCATGAATAATTCACTTTGAAGCCCCTGCTGGAGCGCTGGCAGACAATAGCTGTTCACACACACACACACATAAATGCACAGTATATGGGCGAATATGCACTCAAATACAGCTTTCCCCCTGCTAGCCGCAGAAACCCCGCCTGAGCCTGTGTGAGAAAGGTGAGGAGGTTACGCTGGGAGGCACACAGGAAATAAAAGCCTTTCTCAGAACCAAATCACACTCGGATGCTGCAAACGGGCGGCTGCAAATATCATTTTGCATGAGCCGTTGTGTTTTTCTGTTTAGATGAGGCCCGAGCGGAACCGGCTATAGGCGCTGTTTGACTTTGAGCTCACGCCGTGGATGTCACACCACGGGAGGCTGAGGAGGGAGTGTACGGCAAACATATGCATATACACACATGCTCGCACGCCCCTGTGGTGCCCACGCAGAAGCCACCCTGGCTGGAATCCAGTTGCCGTCACTTTTGAAGGTCAGCCCGGTGTTAGCTTCCCAACACCTGGCTCCCACCGTATCTTTAATAAATTCAGAGGCATTAAAACGCCCTGAGAGGCGCTTTATCTAACATAAACGGGCCTGTAAACGTCTCCCCGTAAACTCGCCTCAAAAAAAAAAGCCAAGAAAGGAGTAAAGAAGAACACCTAATCAGGCCGCCGCGGCTGTAAAACTCAGTCGAGAACGGGCTATAATCCCACCGTGCATGCGTGCTGATATTTACAAGTGCTATAGGAACGTCACCCTCTCTCACACAGCCTCGCAGCTCACTCTCGCCATAGCTCAGTCTTGTTAATTTTATAAGATCCAGCATATTGCCACTTATCGGCTGGCAGCGTTGTAAAAGCTCTGGGGTCAGTGCATTACTGAGCTGCTGGGCTCCACTCTTCCATTAGAGGGAGTGTTCAGGCTGCGTTGGCCTTCACTCAATCAAATACAGGCTCCAAACGGCTGCTTCAAGTGCAGATGAGGGGGCACAAACACACACACACACACACACACACACACACTTTTCACACGTACACACATACAAATGGAGACTCCTTCAATCCCAGGTTGTGAAACTATAGCGCGCATAAATCTGAGCACATAAATCCAGGCGCACACACACACACACACCTTCACCCACATACAGCCTCGAGGCCCCGAGGGGGTCACCGCATTCATTTGCATGGAGTGTTTGCATTTAAAGAGAGTCAATGTATAGGTGTGTGTGCTTGTATTGCAGATGACATTTTCGCCACTTGGCATTTGAGCAGATTCGACACTAAATGAGTTGTAGCTTCCCCACCCCCCCCCTCCACCCGCCCGTCCCCGATCTCTGGATCAGGTGAAACAGATGAGAGGTGGAGACCAGCAGCGAGAAGAAATAAGAACCCAGGGACGGGAGGCTGATTTAATAGAGATGCCCGAGTAGAAATTTAAATAGAATCTGTGTTTGTGTGGATAATGCGGTAAAAAAAAAAAAACATATTTTTTTTTGCAATCAGGCTGGAAAGGAGGTCAGTTTTCTGCATCTGCCTGTCAAGGTAGTGTCAAGGTCACAGGAAGTTAAGATGAGCGTTCACGTGAACTATAGTGCAAAAAAACTAGAAGGCCGTTATTATGATTACATCGTAAGTATAATGCATCTGACTTAAAGGGGCACTACGTAGTTTTGGGGAGGCAATTTAAACTCAGAATTTTTATATTTCTAATATTAATGAGGTGATAATACAAACCCAGAATAAACAAGCTGTTCTCAGAGGAAAAATAAGGTCCCCAGCTAGAACACAAGCTAGAAAGGTGGCAGGGTCCGCCACATATAAACAAAGTAAAGCAGTATGAAACTGTGTTGTCCTTTAAGGTCGGTGTGTTTATTCAGTTTATTCAGTCATGGAAGCAAAGAGAGTTTGTTTATTTAGTTTCTTTAGGCATAAAAAATAATCAGTCAGTGAAGATCTTTCTCTTTCTTTCCGTCCACTACACACTGCACCTTTCATTTTTCTCCTTTTTCCCATCTTTCTTCTGAGATGCAGGACTTCAATTCAAAACCTCCCCCTGAAAAATTACGATTTTAGTGAGTGACGTTAATTCATTTGACAAAATATGACATGTTTTGTCTAAAATATGGCCTCGTGCAAATGAAAGCTGTGAGACTGCAGTGCCATCCGTGGGTTTTAATGTCAGCGAGCACATTTAACAAGTGATTTCTGCTTATTTATTTCCATCATCGCCCTGTGTACCCTCACATATTCGCAAATAGAGCAGATATAAGGAAAGGGGCGCTCTACCCAGGCCTCACTGAGTATGTGTGTGAGTGTGTGTGTGTGTGTGTGTGCCCATTTATAAACATGTATGTATTTCTTCTGCGAGAGTGAAGAAGGCTGGGGGGTGGGCGGCGGTGGTGGGTGGTGGGTGGACGGACGGAGGAGAAGGCTCTGACAGACTTTGCATGAGAATGGCCGGGGTCCTGTGAACCTTCTGCTCCCTGTGTCCACATTCAATGGCATCGCTGCAGTTAGCATGACAAACTAGGCTCCAAGTTCTCGGACTTCTTTTTAAGCGCAGCCCGCACCCCCACCACCCCCCTCCCCCTCACCCTCCCCCCTCCCCCCCTCCCTCTCTCTCATTCCTGTCGACTCCACCCATCCATGTCCTGACTCCACCGTAACCCCCATTCTGGCGAAGCCCCCTTTACCCTCAACTTGCTCCTCTGTGTGCACTTTGGGTTGAGCCCACAGATTTTATGAGGTGTCTGGGGGGGGGGGGAGGCTACCAAGTTCAGGGGAGCCGGGGAAGACGAGCCCTGCACACACACACACACACACACACACACACACACACACACACACAGATACACAGAGCTTTTGAGCGTTAAACACTGGTTTTTAATTCAAACCCTTTTTACATTTTTAATTCCTCCAAAAATCTAACCCTGATTTGTGAACCAGCCCAGCTTCCGCTCCTCTTACGGTCTTTTGGGGACATTTTTTCCCCTCAATCTTTTGCTTCCCTTCGCAGCTAACGCCGTATCAACACGCTTGCCAAAGTCAGCCTCTCGTTACACGTGAATGTGAGAACAGTCATCGGGGGGCTGAAATTAGAACGCTTACATAAGAATTTAATTTTGTATGTGTGCATGCCGGGAAGGCACTTCAGTGGGCCACAGCTGAACCCGATGAACTCGTGCAGCATCGACACATTTAAAAAGAGAGCATTTTTTTTTTATTTTACATTAAAAAAAAAATCTCCTTTCACATTTCTGGCTCAGTCTGCTTGCTTGTGATGTTTGTTATAAGATGTTTAAGCTTATTAAGTTGATGAATTCACAGTCGGTCGGCATCACTGTAACGCAAGTGTGAAATAAATAGACACAATTAACAACCGGACTGTTTTATGTGAATTGATGCTTTATATTACGGTGGGTGTAATGGACCCTTGTTAATCAGAGTTGTATATTTTAATGTGTTCTCGCTGTGTTTGTGTAAATGGTCTCGGTGTAAAGACGCCCACCGAGGGCCGTGAACGCGCCCAACACCTCTCTGCATTTATGATGGACAATTAAGATACTATTCAATGAGCCCAGTTTGGAAAATTAAACTGTACTGTATTCCGGGGGAACGTTACAGTAATTTAACACATTTTCATGTAATTTTTTTTATGTCGATGTCTCCAAAATAATAAAAAAAGAAAATGTAGTAATATCCAACAGCTGTGGAAATAAAAATATGATGTCTGAAATCTACAAAACATTAAAACCTCCATTAATATTTAGGAGTAGTTATTAAAGCTAATGTGAGTGCAATTTGAGTACAATAGTTGTTTTACTCATCAGAACCGCTAACAGGGTTTTATGTTTATGAAGTCGTTCAGTGTGCTCGGATGATTTGTCTCCTCTTCGCTCTCTGTTTAATTAATCAGACCTCGTTCTCCTCTGCGCCATTTTATGTAATTTACATCGTGAGCGAATGTGACCAATCAGAGAACGCGTGTGTGGAGAAAAAAAAAATCACGCTTTATGATTTGAAGGCCCACATTTATTCACACACAATACTATTATTTAAGTATTTTGTTCTTTATATTTGCACACCTTCATATCTAAAATGATGTATACGATTTCTACTTTTCTTAAAGGGGCACTTTTGGAGAGTTTTGGAGAAGAAATTCAAACTCAGAATTTTAATATGTTTTTTAATATAATACAATATTAATTAGGTAATAAAACAAACTAAGAGATTTTTTTCCCCACAACTGAATAAACAAGCTGTTCTGAAAATAAGGTCCTGCGGACCACTGTTTGAAGCTAGAAAGGTGGCAGGGTCCGCCACATATAAACAAAGTAAAACAGTATGAAACTGTGTTGTTCTTTAAGGTCAGTGTGTTTATTCAGTCATGAAAACAAGGAGAGTTTGTTTATTTAGTTTGTTTAAGCATTAAAAAAATGAAGACTTTTCTCTTCTGATTAAAATGTCTTCCCCAAAACTACACTGTGCACCTTTAACCGTCAAAATAAAGAAATTGATCATTTTAAATGAGCTTGGTTATTAATTCCAACACATTAAGTTTTTTGACAATGAAATAAAAAAAAATCAAAACAAAGAAAGAAATAATTGCATCATGTTATTTCCAATGCTTTATTGTGACACCATATTTATATGCAGTAAAAAAAACAAAAACAAATACACACTCCTCCCTTTAAATTCCCTCAGTTGTCTTTACAGCTTGTGAGCTTTGTGCAGCTCTGTCCTGCTGTTAAAGGCCTTTGTGCTGTTAACAGACCAGGACGGACGTTAGAGACTCTCCGTCCGCAAACAAACAGCAGAGCAATTAAAAGACAATTAGCTGACCCCCGAGGGGTTCGTTCGGGCCAACAATGGGATGCTTTTAAACACCGAGGGAAGCTGTTGCAAATCATTGTGGTGGGCAGGTTGGGAAGAGTTTAAATAGACTGAGAGGCTGCAGTCACGAGCATGGATCTGGTGATAGTTTGATTCAGAAACACTTAAATATGAATGTTGTTTGTTAGCTGTATTTCTTGTTTTATAAAGAAAAAAAAGTACATTTTATAGAGATAAAAAGTGTGTTTTAAGGACATTTTAAACGTTAAAAAAAATGTAAATAATACATATAAATGAGTGATTTGATCTCTCGACACAGGCTACATTTTTTTCACGCTCGTCTTCACATTCACCATCAGGCGCGAGCAGGCCTCGCTTGTCAGAGTTGCACGCTGTATACAGACTGTATGTGACATGATCCGTAACTCTATCTATAGGTGTTATGGTATCATTCCCACCATTAAAGAGGTTTTCCACCTTCCCAATGACCTCCGCCTCGCCTCACAGGACACAGAAAACGACCTGATGGCAATGTCTTTCACTGTACGGAGGCTGCGCTGTGACGAGGGCGTGCGTGTGTGTGCGTGTGTGTGTGAGCATCTGTGTATGGAGGGCGGGTCACTCGGCGTTCAGACTCCAGTGTCTTTAGAAAGCGTCCAGCCTGTAGGGTTCAGGCCTTCTCCCTGGGTGAGAGTGGGGGAATCTAGCATGGCCAGTAAGCATGTATATCAGGCCATCTCACGGCTGGCTGGACGCTCCCTGGGTGGCCCACCGTGGTCAATACTGCACTGGTGACTGGACACACAGAATGGGATAATCTCCTACTTTCTTTCAGGGCCATGGTGCACACACACACACACACACACACACACACACACACACACACTCTCCTTTTATTCTGGCCTGGCTATGGAGGCTTGCCTGGCCCTTATTTCAGGTCAGGACCAGTCAAGGGGAGGCCGAGGGGCTGGGGAACCCAGAGCGAGGGGACAGTGTTGTTGGGGGAGAGTGGGGGTGGGTGGTGTTGGTGGGGGGGGGGGGAGCAGGGAGCCCATTTCAGCCAGAGCAGTGGAGCACACTGGGGGCACTGGGCCATCGCCTCTACTGGCTGTTGGGGGGAAAACAAAAGGAGGTGTGATCCCCACAAAACATAGGGCCACTGTTTGTGTGTGTGTGTGTGTGTGCGTGCGTGTGGTTATGAATGTGTATCATTGTTCAGAGTTTCCTTCGGCTCCAGCAACTCGCTTCAACACCCCTGCTGCTCACACACAAAGGCACCTAATTGACACCACAGATTTAGGCCACTAGGTTTAACTGTTCCCCTTCCAACCCTTCAGCCACTGCTGGAATAATCAGAGTAATCGAAGTGAACAGCCTCCCATAGCTGCTCGTAACACATCTGTGCTGATGGCAATATACCATATTTTTGTTACTGTCAACAAAAATCCCAATTTCTAAGACCATCTCTCGATACTTTTTGGCTTCCTCATCCATCAAAAACAAGTATCAAATATATTTTTTCATTTTTGAAGAATGCTGAACAATTTGGCAAAACAGCTGGGCGATGTAGTTTTTAGCAACTATTCTGAAAACAGGAGTAAATACTGTATTTGTTGTGAAACTATTTTTTGTGGCGGATGTATACGCAATTGGCTCTCTAGTGAGTATTTACAGCAAAAGGATGTGGGCTTGACTTAAAATAAACTACATTGCCTATGTTCATTGTAATGATGCATCAGTGGCTGGCAATGTACTATATCTTTGTTACTGTCGACTTCCTTCTCCTTTCTGCGGCTGTCACCCTGAAGCCCACTAGTTCTAGTTCTGAAGATGTAAGTCCCTGAAAGCAGATAACAAATATGTAGTTTCATTTTTTTAAAAAAAGGGCTAAGAGTGTTGGTCAAACAGCCAGGCGCTGTAGTTTTTAGCATGAAAACAGGAGTAAATACTGTATTTGTTAGGAACTATTTTTCCGCTGCACATGAATACATGTTTGGCTCTCTGGTGAGTATTTACAGCAAAAAGACATTGTGTGGAATTGACTTAACATGAAACTACAGTGCCCAGGTTTATTGTAATGAAGGAACATGTCAGCCAGTGTAATGATGTGCCTCACTTTTAATAGGTTTTTGACAACAATGGAAGTCTGTGGCAAAAATAGATGATGTATATTACTATATGATGAATCTTAAGCTTTGGATTAAAAGCAATTCTATTTCCCATTAGCCGTTATCAATTCATTGTTTTTGTTGACCAGAAAAAAAATAGAATATCACCAAAGATATCCCCTTGATTTAATATACTCTCAGCAATAAAACAATATTTTTCTGACATAAAGAGAAACAAGAATTAAATAGAAGAGGGCGAGAAAAAACAGCCAAGACAGATTTTCTTTTTGCAAATTGTTCATCTTTATTGGAAATATATTTCATATCACCGCCACACTTTTCTCATTCAGCAATCTCATTTAACATTTCATGATGAGATTCATTCACGCTATGCAGACGATTGTTTAAATATGTGTGTGTACATGATCATGATTCCACAGGAAAGTACTTCAACAGCGACAAACTCTTGTCGAGCCATTTTCCAGTCAAATACTTGGATGTAAATTACTGAGTGAAAAGAAGGACCCCTTGGGGTCTCAGCCAATCTCCGACCTAAAATTGGTCTCAAATGTAGTAATTCACATCTAATGAAACTAATTCTGGGAAATATTGCTCAGCAGCTCCATTTTCACACTTCAGACAGCTCTTAAATTGATTCAACCTCTAAACTTACCTTTCAGAAGCGCCTCCAACTTACCTGTCCACAAAGAGCCAGACTAGACAACTGATAATCAGACTGTAATGATGTGTGTGTCTAACTGACTGTTCCTGCGGATGGAGAAGTGGCGGTTTTCCGTATGTGGCCGAGGCTAAACATGGTCAGAGAGGCTACAGACGGCGTGTGGGGCTTTAGAGAACGGTGGGAGCTCAGTCGTCGCTCTTCATCCAGACTGGCTGCATCTGTGAAGACATAAGCAAATAAAAAAAGAGAGATTAGATTAAATAAAAACTCCTGAAATTCTGCAGTAGGTTCAGTCATCTTCCTCTGAGGAGACAGGTGTAGCTGCACGTCTAAAATGAGTGATCTCTATCTGCGCTTACATCACATGCATGAGCTCTCTCTGCATACAGCTTGTCGTTATGACGCTGTCTGTGTCATCATCTCTCCAGACACACCAAACTGTTAATGTTCACTGCAGGGAGGGGGGGAGGCTGTCAGTTTGTGCATGTACGTAGGTGCATGTGCGGTTGTTGCTGCGTCTATCAGCTGTCTGTATCAATGGTGTGCATGACCCCTGAGCTAGCAGACAGTCATGGGCCAAAGGTCAAGGTAGAGCCTGTCTGGGCTTCCTGGCTGAAACCAACGCCTGCAGCACAAACACACACACACACACATAAACACATGCATGGGGGGGGATGGGCTGCCCCCCTACCAGACTAATATCACCTTTGGGATTAGGATCCAGACAGAAATACATTGACCCCAAACACACACACACACACACACACACACACACTGAGAGTCTCAGACACTGGATCTGCTTGGTCATAAAACAGGACTCGGTCGCAGTGACGCAGAGCGACGCAGCAGAGATGCTGAGTCTGGGAAGGCCATCTAATTATCTTTCAGCACTGAGTTAAAGAGGAGAGCAGAGGAGACTGGGGGGATTCAAGCGTCACCATGGTGAGCAGAGGAAGCAGCTGACACGGTGCGAGCTAGCTAGCTAGCTAGCTACACGGTAGTAGTGTTAATGGTGGAAGGATAAAGGGAAATAAGAAGAATCGGCAAGGCAGCTAGGACAGCTTAAATATCTTTAAATCTGAGGGACGTGAATATGCACAGGTGAAAGAGCAGCTAAGAAAAAGAGCAGTGTTTGTTGCTCAACTCCCTCCTGTCATATGTCGAGCAGCTTAGCGCAGTAATTGCATTAAAACCCAGGCACTGATGTAGCTGCAGGAAGTGAGAGCCCAGAGCACCAATCTGGATAAAACAACATCAGCATGCCAGACGCTTGTAAAAAAAAAAAAAAAAAAAAAAGAGAAGAAAAAGAAAATCGTGAATCAAAGAGAAGCGGGGCTGCAGGATCTCAGCGCAGAGTGAAACAGGAAAAAGGTCAGATTCAGAGGAGCTGACGGGGCTTCACTGCCGGGCCATCGGGGAAACTCCCCAAATAAGCCCGAGTGTTAAGCCTGCTAATCCCCTGTATTATTGCAACATCTGTGAGGTCTAGAGAGGCTCTGCCGGTGATTAGCAAGACAGATGTAAACAATATCCTGGCTAAAAAGGAGAGGCGAGGAGGGGAGCGGAGAGGAGAGGAGAGGAGAGGAGAGGAGAGGAGAGGAGAGGAGAGGAGAGGAGAGGAGAGGAGAGAGGAGAGCGCTCGGTTGATCCGAGTAACACAGTGCTGGAAGGATAAGAAAAGTAGAGATAGAGAGAGCGAATGTGGAGAATATAAAGCAGGTGAGGTGGGAGCGAGTGTGTCAAGGGATTTAGGAGTGGGAAAAAAAAGAAGAAGAAGAGGAAGTGGAGGATTGATGAAAAAGAGGCAGGAGGGGATGCAATAGCGATATTTGGAAGAAATACCGATCAAGGATGGCGAAGAGATGTGAAGAAAGGAGCTCTATTAGCTTGAGGATGTCGAGGATTGACAGAATACAGTAGATGGGGGGGAGGGAGGGGGGGAGGTTGAGTGGAGGGGAGACAGAAGGTGACAGCATGAGGGGAGAAGGAGCAGCAGATTGGGAGACGGCGGACCCGGGGCCAGGGGTGCCCTGACCGGCTGACGAGACACCAGGGAGACGTGCCTAATTTATGCAGAGTTAGGCTGAGGGGCTGAAGAGTGGAGGGTGTCTGGGACCCCCTCAATACCCCTCAGCACCGAGGGGAGCAGCTATGGGTGCTAGCTAGTGTGAGAAGGTAGGGGGATGGGGGAGTCTGGTTTTATTTTTTGAGAGACACAAGGGGGGTGGGTGGGGTGGAGGCGGCTCTCCCTGCTCAATTCAGGCGAGGCTGTCCGTCTGACGTCCCATTAAGGTTTGGGACAGGGCATGCATGGGGAACGAGGCGATAAAGGGGAGAGGAGAGGGGAGGATAGGAGAAGGAGGAGAGGCCATGCTTAACTCCCTCTTTGCCAGAGATGCTCTCCCCCCCTCCACACACACTCCAGTCCTCTTCTT
Organism: Lagodon rhomboides; assembly: GCA_039737535.1. Classification (NCBI taxonomy): domain Eukaryota; kingdom Metazoa; phylum Chordata; class Actinopteri; order Spariformes; family Sparidae; genus Lagodon; species Lagodon rhomboides. The sequence continues at coordinate 10,435,499 of CM077789.1, read as the reverse complement.
CTCCAGTCTGGCTACCTATTAGATCCACATGGCCGTCCGTCTGCTTCTCTGCATACTAATTCCCCATTACCACAACCTTGAACGTGAGCAAAGAACAGAGTCGGGCTAAATCAGAGACAAGTAGCCGGGCTGGTTGGATGAGAGGCTGGAAGAGTGCTTCAGCACCCAGGAAGGCAGGCGCGTTCACTGGGCCAGAGGAGTGTGTGTGGTGGTCGTACGACGGAGGCTTCATAACCGACTGTAGCTGCAAAATGTATTTTATTTATTTTTATATACTGTATTTAATTTGAATGAATGTGTTATTTCAGTTACCAATTATCTCACATCTCCCCTCTCATTTAAATCCAGTAACTACAGTTCACGATTGGCTAACGATTGATCCTTTTGATTAATGTATGCGTTGTTTGGTCTATAAAATGTGGGAAAAAATGAAATCCTCTATCGTTTTGTTTGTCTGCAACACAAAGACGTTCATGGAGGAGTGAGGAAACTGGAAAACATTCACACTTAAGAAACTGCAATCAGAGAATTTTCACTTTTTTTTCTCTTGGAAAAATTGCTCAAACCGATTAATCGATTAGCAAAATAGCTGGCGATTAACTTAATAGTTGGCAATGAATCCATTAATTGTTGAAGCTCTGACACGATTAAGCAGATAAATAACCTCAGATAACCCCGACGCACGCACTAATATTGACAGAACAGGGTTTACTACGCATCTTATAAAAGCAGCGATCTCAAAACTGCTCTCAAACTACAGTCTTACATTCACTTTTGAGATTTTTTAGCTTTGTTTTCGGATGTTTTTCATTATTTTTGATAAATCACTTGTCCATTTTGTGGTTGTGTTGTTTCTGTTTGTGTTCTTGCGGATGTTTCTTGTTCTCAGGTTTGAATAAAGATTAAACATATTCAAAGATTGCAACTGGGAGCGGTAACCTTGCCTCATGAAACTACTGTTCTACCCTAGAAGACTTTTGTTTCTCTTTCGATGTAACACTAAATATCAAAAACCAGCTCCGAACGTGGGGGTCGGACCTCCAAAGAGGTCCCCATAAAAATCGAATGGGTCCCCAGCTGCGTAAAGGAATCGTAAAGAAAAAGAAATCTGTCTTACACAGAATTACATTTGTCCTTTTTCAAGCTTTTCTCTTATTTTTTCTCTTATCTTAGCTTTTACCTTTTTTCGGGTGGAAAAACTGAACACTTTTTCTTTCTGGCTCCGAATATCCTGCAAATAGAACAATCTGAGAAGAAAAAAAAAAAACCCAACCCATTTTGTTCAGGTGAACTGCTCACATTCTCATCATGGGGGGTCAAAAAAATAGCTGCTGCTTCGTTGTAAGGGTCTACCTGGTGCCGAGAAGAAAACTCCACGTTGTAACGCTGCATGATCATTTGGCATAAGTAAAAAAAAAAAAAAAAAAAATGTAATTGAATACTTAGCCATCTGTAGCTTTTGAGATCAGAATATCAGTATTAATGTCAGCCTTTCAAACCTCGTCTCAGTCATGTGTGGAGTGTGAGGAGACATACTGTATGCTTTTGTGTTTGTGAATCCTGGCTGATGGCCAAGCGAATCTGTGTGTGTATTTGTGTGTGTGTGTATTCGTGTGTGTGTGTGTGTGTTGTTTGAGGGGCCCTGGCGAGAAGCAGAATGAACAGCCGGGCGGGGTGATGGTTGAGTCTGGTGATGCAGGTAGACAGTTTAATGACAGTCCTCACCCCTGAACATACAAGCCGGTGAGCGCCCGGCGCGCTCGCAGATGTACACACAGCGTATGACACATGCACATATACGTGTGATATATGGTGTGGCATTTTCTGAAAAAGACACTGGTGCCGGCGAAAATGAAACAGAGAGAAACCTGTGTGTGTGTGTGTGTGACCCTGGAAGAAATAACCGGAGGAGCTAGAAATGACTAACAGCTGCTACTTTTGACCGTCGCTTTATTTCGGTTAAAATAAACAAAGAGTTTTAAGCCTGTCCTTCGGCACATTTACACCTTTCACCTCACTTTTTTTTTTTTTTTAAAGCCGGATTTGTACAGTTGACACCGCGCAAACAAACATCCTCAGAATCTACATGCTGGTGAGGAACAGTGCAAAGTAAAGCTCCATTCACAGGCTCAACAGAAGCCAAGCTCTTTGTGCCTTTTCTCCTGAGTTGTGGTCTTGCATCTTATTCAAGCAGGACTCGCGCAGGTCTGGACTTGAATTTGGTGCCCAAACAAAGACATAGAGCCACCTCATTAAAAAAACATGTCATTGGATCAGGCCTGGGCTGAATTGTGTGATTTTCCCTCCTACCATAAGTGGCCGTGACTGAGCGTTGGGCTGAATGAGAGGCCGGATAGAGGCCTACCAATGGAGCGCCACGCTACATCTCTATGGGAACCACCCCCTCACAGAGGGGGGCACATTTAAAGCTTTGTTGGTCTGTTAACACAGCTTTTTAAAACGCCTCTTTATGGACTCAGCTAAGCAAACTGCAGCCCCTGGTTTTCATGCGCCAGAAGGAGAAAGTAAAAAAAAAAAAAAGGAAAAAGAAAGAAAGGAGACAGTGAAGGGCAACAGAAGAAGAGGGGGGAAAGCTGAAGAGGTTGTTTTTTCGGTTTTCACAGAATATAAGAAAACTTTTTAATAATCACCAGAAAAGTTCAAGTGGGAGACTATTTCTATGTGCTTTTATGTAATGAGAAAGAAGAATAGCTTTCAAATCTAAAATGAGTTATTCAATATTTCAAATCCGCCCTCAGCGCCTCGCCAAAATAAGACTGCACACTCCCCATTCAGGGCGCTCGGTACATCTGCTCTCACCGCATCGAATCACCTGAGCACTGAACTTTGTAGCAGTTGTTGGATGCAGCAGAACCAGGTCAGTGACAAACTGCACCGCCTCACCGTGTCCTCTGATACAGTCAGCACACACCTTTACCCAGAGGATTACAGACATACTGCTGCTGGAACAATAGGTCTGTGCGGGGCGTGTGTGTGTCTGTGTGTGTGTGTGTGTGTGTGTGTGTGCGTGTGTGTGAGACAAACACGGTCCTGCCTGGGAAACGTGGGCTGGAGACTTAGTCAGTCTCACAAGGCGCTGAGGATGACAGTGAAATGAATAACAATGAACTTGCTGAGAGTCAAGTTCAGAACATTAGAGATGAACCAGAGCTGAGGAGCGCAGCTGTGCACAAAGGAACAGTGTGTGTGTGTGTGTGTGCGTGCGTGTGTGTGATCGTGTGTGCGTGCGTGTGTGCGCGTAATTGTGTCAAGGAAATATCTCAATATGAAGCAGAGCTCCAGAGAGGAGCACCCACTAAGATGAAAATACACACACACACACACACCTCCTCTTCCCACTCTCTGGCTCCCCTCCCCTTCCCATCTCGCCGCGCACATGCAGCAAGGACCCCGTTCCCTCCTCGCAATCCTTCTATTGCTGTCTGCTGCGCGCCTGATGAAAAAGCGGAATGACATAGAGGGGGCGCACATGCCTACAGGCAAGAAAACGCACATTTGTAAATCACAGCCCCAATATAAAGATGGGGTTTAATAGGGGTTTCTAAGGCGCGTCGGCAGGGTCCACCTCGCCGCGCTCGCTTCAGCGGCCGCGCTGCACGTTTTTTCAGGGGGGAAAATGTGACTGAACAGCCTCCACCACCGCCACCCAGCAGAGAGAGGATGGTCTACGGCGGCTGCGAATGCATCTGAATACATTTACATAAAGATTGTGCCACGGTGACGGAGGCGCCGCTGAGAATGCAGCGTGCTCGTCATTGTCCCCAGAAATCAGAGCAATGATTGAAATGTGGGCGCAGGAGGGGAGAGGCAGGTGATAACGGGAAGCGGTCACTTTATTCTGAAAGGAAACACGGGGCGCTGTGTGTTTTTTAGAAGTCTGAAAGGAGCTCAGTGTCGCCTGACATCGGCAGCGTCTAGGAACCGGAGACGTGCAGGGAGCAAATCTACACAAATAATTTTGACAGTCTGATTTGACCAAGAACAATGTTGATAAAGAAGAAAGTCACGACAAGAACACAAAAGCTCTTTCTCCGACAGGCAAATCTGATCTCTACATGTAAAAAAAAATCTTCATCGCAATGTAATCCTGCTATTTTTGCTAAAAAATGATGGTGTTACTGAGGAAAAGCGTGCAAAAAACTCATCATTCATCTTAAAAATGCAGTAAAGCGAAAACTCGAGTGGAAGACCTTTTGCCTTCCTTCTGGAAAAAAAAAAAAAACCCTGCGAGGATATTTGGTCGTAGAGTAACTTCAAAATACTGCAGATACGAGACCTTATTCCGTAACACACAGCACAGATATTTCAGCTCCAGATTTTATTAGCAGATAAACTGACCAGATTTTACTGTAACAAATTCGGAGGATAGGAGTCCCGGTTGCCTTTTAATCAAACAGTCGGGGATGTAAAAGGTGAGCATGGCCTGAGGTGCGGAGCAGAGTTTTTTTTTTTTTTTTTTTTTTTTTGAGAAAGCACTTTAATTTTGAAAAATAAAATAAAATAAAAAAAACCAGGCAGGCAACAGAAGGAGCCGCGGTGAAGCCCTGTGATAAACCTCTCGCAGATATAGTCAGCTAGCCAAACCATCCTGTCAGATCAGTGCCTGAGGAGAGGCAGAGGGGGAAAGAGAGGCGGCGAGGAGGGGAAGAGAGCAAAACACGGGTGAAAAGGGTCAGCAGGGAGGAAGGCTAAACCCCAGAAGCAAGCAAAAGATTGTGTGTGCAGTGCATTTATATTTCAGCATGCGCGCGTGTGTGTGTGCGAGTGTGTGTGTGTGTGTGTGTGTGTGTGTCAACCCCAGCTGGGCAGACATTTACTTGACATGCTGATAGGGATTTAAGCAGTGGGTGGGTGGTGTGTCTGACCAAGGTGAGTGAATGAGCAGAGAAGGGGAGCTGGTGGGGATCGGAGTATGATAGGAGGTGGAGGGAGGGAGGGAGGGAGGGGGGGGAGGGAGGGGGAGGCGGCGGCAGACCAGAGGGGCTCACAAAACTGCCGTTACTAAGCTTGATTTCAGCGCGAGTTGGAGATGATTAGGAGACGGAGGCAGGAACGAGGAGGAAAAACCGGGGGTAAGGGAGGCGGGTTTTTTTAGAGGAGAACCCCTCCAGGCTATGGAAAGGAAGGGGGACTAGTCCATTGAGGTGATGAGGGAAAGCGGGTCTTTCTTTCAGACAGTCTAATGAAGCACAAGTCCCCGATGAAGAATGGAGGCAGGCTACCGCAGGGTGGGTTAGAGCTTGTGTCTCCGCTCCTCTCCATTTCTCCCCTTTTATTTCCCTGCCCTCTCTCGATTCCTCCCTCCACGTCCTCCTCTTTCTCCCCTCTCCTCGCGCGCTGCAGTCCATCCCTCTTAAAGGGCTTACACTGTTTATTTCAAAGAGGCGTAACGTGCCGCGAGCTCGCGCGCTCGCCTCTCAGATGATTTGATGAAATGGCAATGATACAGTGACCAGCAGCATTTCACCCAGTAAAGAGGATTGCTATCGATGGGGGGGGGGCGGCTTCATCAGGAAAATGTGACGCGCGGCGGGGGCAAAACGTATGAAATTAGCAAATGGGTTAGGGCTAGGCTACAGAGCGCCTGAACTTTGAAATGCGACGACTTAAAAATGATAAAGCGTTCGACGTGCATGTCCGATCGCGGCGCGCACGCACGATGAACCCCGAGCCGACATGTTAAATTACAGGAGGCAGCAGACTGAGACAGACAGGGGGTGGGGGGGGGTGGGGGGGGGGGCTTGTCAAAGTGTCTGACTGGGTTTGACTGTGTTTGGCTAGGGGGTTGTTTGACCAGGGGGTTGACTGGGCTGCAGGACTGATTTCTGGCTCGATTTGGCTCAGGGCCGACTGGAGACTGGCCAGAGGCTGACTAAAGGGGGTTGGGTTCCCCTGCTTCTCAGCTCAAGTTGTCCCTGGAGCGAAGCAATAAGAAGCAGCTTATAAAATAAGCAAACACAGAGGCAGCTTACAGACAGTCAGCCCGCCAGCCAGCCAGCCGGGGATGAACAGCAGATGAACCACACACACACACACACACACAGATCTACGCTGCACCGATACCCCCTCCTCACACCCCTCCTGACCTTGACCCTTGAGGTCCTTCCTAACCTGTTTCTGAATGGAAGTCAGTGCAGCTGGGGCGTCTAGCCATGAACTAACTGCAACCCCCCCTCCGCCGCACAGACCCCTCGTCGCCTAATCATTTAGCCCGTTCCCACGCTTGATGACTGGGATGCTGTCTGTGCATCTGAATGGCGCGGTTGAATATTTATGTCGCCGCCACGGTCCCGCCCGTCCGTGGATTATCCGCGGGTCGCATGAATCACCTGCCATACATTAATCCGAATGTTTTATATTTCCATTCAGGAAGCTTTACTATAGTTCTGCGTCTCAAATTGCATCTGCAGTCGCTCTCGCTCGTATAAACCATTCAGCCCGAGCGCATACGTGCACCATATAATGTATATGTGCGAGTGTGTGTGCGTGCTCATACACGTCATTCAGGGGGTTCAAACCCCTCCACCTTCACATTTTCATTACGGCCAAATCTCAGGCCTGTGCTACAGCGGCGTGGCCTTTTGCCGGCGAGCAGGCAGTTTAATCACACATACAGCACTACTCCATTTTCATTTCCTTTTCATACAGCCTCCATTCCACTCTGGCTTCATAATTCTCCCCTCAGAGCTGTCTAGCCCCGTCTGAGTGTTTGCAGCCTGTTGAAATGACATAATCAGTGACTTGGATAAATGCCTGACTGTTTTTCCCTGAGTCTATAATCAGACTTGGGGCTCAGTGTTGCAGCTCTGAGGAGAGAGCAGCAGCAGCAGCAACACTTGACTCAGGAATTACTTCCTAAGGAGGGAGGTTTCACATCAGGAATTTGGTTGAGAATCAACGCAATGAATTTATTTTGGTCTCCCAAATGCATATTGACGAATAAAATAGTTGATCTTAATTACAGGAGCTGAACACAAGCAACCTGTGTAGCTAGTTATAATCTCAATTGTCAGGATTATGTGAAAGATATATGCAAGATGTCAAAAAGCAGGATATTTGTCAGTAATAACGGATTCATATTTAGCTTTTATTAATTAAATTATTCTAATTGATAAATATTCCATATATGTGTGTTAAAATGTGCATTAAAAAAGCTTTTGGATTCAACGATCTCTTCAAAATAAAACGTCATTACATCTCTGCTATTTTAACGTTATACATGATGACTCCTTCCTTCATAGAAGAAAGTTGCCTGAAAATTGAAAATCAAATATGACTGATTCACCTTTTCTTTGACAGACATATCAACGCACCGATTTTCAAATTTGATTTTTCATTTGGGTGAGAAAGCGTTTTCTTTTTTTGTTTTCAGAAAGAACCGATGTGCCTTTTTGTTTGGTCTCAACAAAGAGAGAGAAAAGACGTGTGGAACGGGCCAGGATGAATTGAGCGATGGCTGTAAATGCTTTCAGCAACTATTACTTCAGTGGGTGGAACACATTCAATCAATAGCTAAGCAAATAAAAAGCAGTGGGCAGTCTGAATGAGAAAAGCTGCAGTGGACTGGACGACAATCACACACACAAATGAACAGTCCACAACTGAAGCTGCTCTGCGAACATTAATGGCAAATACACCCCTAAATACCTGGTTTGTCCCACCTGATGAAACCGTCTGCCTGTTAAAGATGAGGCGCATCCAGTGCTATTTTTCTAGTCTGGTGAAGTTCTTACATTTCACTGTTTCAATCACGTAGAAATCTTGTTACTGTATTCTGGAATGTAGAGCTAGCTAATGAGTTATATGATTAAGAAAGATATTTGTGAAAATCAGAATGACTCGAGCGTAGGAGACATGTGACAGAGTCCTATATGTGGCTTTACTGTCGGAGGTCTACGAGAATGGAAAGAGTGCGCCTATACATACACACACACACACTACTATATCCATGCAATATGTCCACTTAAAGCGAGGTCCACTGTACCATCCCGCCTGTTCCTTTCACGTTGAATTATGCATAATTGCGGCAGCATAGTAACACACTTGGCTGTAACGGTTATTAGAATAAAAGCTTTCTGCAGGAGATGGCGTCCGGGTGAGTGTGAACGGACACGTCCACTTGATATGGATTAGCATGCGAGCCAATGTGTGTTCATACGAGCGCGTATGTAACAGTCATGGAGGCCGACCGGCGTATACGTGATTTGGTGTCATGTTCATCTGGCGCTTCATAAAACATATGGTCCCCTGTGTTCGACTTGGATATGCAAATGAGGAATAACAACCGCTCCACCTAGTTTATCCCCCAGACAAACTACTCCTTCTTTTTCAGAAAGACTTAACACCCACCTTCCCCCTCCCCTCCCTCCACCAGGAGAACCCCACCCTTCTACAGTGCCCTCTAACACATCAGCATTCAAGATGATGTGACAGGTTAAAACTGATTTTCCTCTATCGGCCTCCTTCACTCATCTGTTTTGCTCACTCTTTCTGACTCTTTCACAGGATTTATCGCCTCAATTAATAAATAAAATCAATGACATCAAGCTCCTCTGGATTGTTGTTGCCTCGCCGGACCATAAGAGCAGATTTAAACCCGCCAACCTGTCTTCTCGACTGCTATCCCCCCCAACAAAACGATACAGTAGCCCAACAGACCCTCCAGGCTAACTGCAGCTAGCTCTTTACGCTAACCTGCTCTCCACCTCAGCCTCATCAGTGTCGGTACGGGCCGATTAAACAGAGTAGCTTGATTAAACCCGCCTTAGTCTGACAGAGCGGATGATAGTGGCGGTGAACCAGCCTTCTGAGGATGGGTAAATGACGGCCGTGGTTACCACACGACTTAAAAAAGATCATTTATTTCCAAACCTCCACATAGCCTGTAATTTGCTGTTATCTACAAATACTGGCCCTTTGTCATGAAAGAGAGAGAGAGCGTGTGTGTGTGTGTGTGTGTGTGTGTGTGTGTGTGTGTGTGTGTGTGTGTGTGTGTGTGTGTGTGTGTGTGACGTCCCCCAGTCCTGGCTGTGAAGTTCAAGGCTACACTGCTGCAGACCAACAACAGATACCATACAGCAGGTCTTCAGAGTGGGTGATAGCCTATTTCCAGGACACACACTATCCACCAAATCGCTCTCTCCGATAATTAGCACTGACAGGTGAAAACGGCCGCGAATGCCAACGGGAGTTCACAATGAAACGGACAATTGCACAAGCGCACAACTATGGACCCCAGACACACACACACACACACACACAAACATAAACACACATGTCAATGCACAACAGCAGCAACAGAGGATCCATCAGCACGGCTAACACCACATTAAGACCATAAAGCACCAATACATCTCCTGTCCCACGTACACAGCCCGTATCCTGCTGCTCCTGCACTGATACCCCTGATCCCCCTGCGCTTTGACAAGGCGTAATAAAGCCTGTATGAAGCGCCGCATTGTGTGGGGAGAACACAATGTTGCATGCTGAGTGCTGTGAGAAGGGCGTACACCCGTGGGTCCCACGGCGCAGCAGCGCACCAGGGCCTATAGCAGGGAGTGCTGAGCATGCTAATGAGGTCATTATGTTATGCCTCTCCCTCGCGCCTGCTCCCCTTTTTTACAGTGTGGGCTTTGCCTGTCAGAGGAGGCAGGGTACCCTGGTAATGCAGCCAACCACAGATGTCACATATGGCACAATGAGAAGACTCATGAGCGTCTCCGAGTGAGTCGCTCAGAGAAAGACGGGGTGACGCTCCATTTTTCAGCTAGCATCAAAAGCAGGAGCGCGCCGTCGATGATTTGCATAAGGTGAGCTTAAAGGAAAGTAAAGAGGAGGGCTAATTGTTCCTGCTGTGTATTCAATCAGCGAACGCGCGGGATTGTGTATCCCTTTATTTCATTTTTGACGCGAGCGCCTATTATTTACAACCGAGGGGGAGGGGTTAGGTATCAAGCACATGCAAATGCAATTACAAGATATTTGCATAGCCGTTAACAATTAGAGGGCAGATGGCAAACAGCGGGCATTAAAAAAAAAAACGACCGAGCGCCATCTTGGCTGAGGGAGACAGCTGGCAGACAGGAATCGGCCATTTTGTAAGCATGGGTCGCTGCCAGGCTGAGGCGTAGAGAGGCGCCAGTCTCTCTCTGTGTGCCAGGAGATTGGCAGGCGAGGGGGAGTTTGCGCTTTAATACCCTGCCTGGTACAGGCAACAACAACGAACTCCTCCAACACTCGGTGACAGTATGATCACAGCCCAGGGCTCCTGTTGAGAGCTGAATGAGGAGATCAACTACAACATAACGTGTCTCTGTTCACTAAAGAAACACACACACACACACCTCTGAGCAGAGATGGGATCTTATCATAACACTGTTACCAGGAGGGGCGATGCTTCTTATTTCCGTTATTCTCCTTGCTTCGTTTAAAAACGTATCTCTCAGAATCGTATAATTGGTTTTATTTGCAACAATAGAAGCAATCTAATAAGGAGATGGTACTCACCAAGAGGGATGAATCCTGTTGTGACCTTTTCTCGTCTTTCTGTCCTGCCGCGTCCTTCGGAGTCCACAAATGCGTACAGTGCAGGATGTTGTGTGGCATGACCTCTCAAGGCTGAAGTTTTCAGCCGGATGTTTTCGAGCACTTTCTCTTAGGATTCGGTCAATTTTCTTGAGTCATCACGAATTTGCTCAAACATCTGAAGAGCAGGTCTCTTTGTGTGGAGAGGGACTTTTTGTGAACGTGGAAGAGAAAAACGTCAGATGAAAAGCCAAGTAATGTCAGACAGGAGGCGACGGGGAGGCGGTGGCGGGGGCACTGAACAGGTACAACTACTGTCCTTTTCATCTCTCATTCAATTAGCAGCCATTCACTTGTGCTGCCATGGGATCCCTGCTGCACGGCAGTAAGTGGACTTCAGCTGCTATTTCCACACACGTAGAGAGAGAGGTATGAAAGCTGGGGCCCGCCTTCCTCTCTTCCACCTTATAGATCAATACTGCACTGCCATATCCTCTGATGGGAGCTGCTGTAGTGAGGGTAAGAAAATCTAAGGCGAAAAGACAGGCTGTGTCTGATACAGTGGATGAGAGAAAAAGTTCAAATTGTCCTTTCATCCCGGCTCATGAGATCTGAGGAATATTGCGCGCTACGTGCTTGGATGTGGGACCGAGTATAAACGTCCTGCGTACTGTCTCTCCGATGGATCCATACACAGACGTTTAAGGTGGAATGAGTAATAAGAGGGAGGGAGGTGGAAGAAAAGAGACCTTCAACGTCCTGTCTGATTATTCTTCCGTTTCTCTCCCTCCCTCGCTGTCTCCGCGTCTCTCTGACAAAGTTTTATCAAGTGGTGTTGGACGCTGCAGAAAACCCCTCCGGCGGAACCACACACAAAGACTCGCTCTCTCTCTCGGTCTCTTCTCGCTCCCTTTTTCTCTCTAGTTTACACACACATGTGCACCTACTGACACACACACTGCGTGTGGGGCGGATGCAGGGTTGGGGCCCTGGCCCTGGCTGGTGCTGGGACTGTTGGAGAAAGATAGAAAGAGAGATGGAGAGAGGAGCTGGGAGCAGTGGTGGTGGTTGGTCCCTGGGCTCCGAGGCCTGCAGGCGGTGCTGGGCAACCTCTGCTAGCCTCTCTCCTCTGTATTGATTTCTGCTGCTCCGCGCTGCTCCGCTCTGCCGCGGAGGCTCCTAGCCGGCGGGGATGAGAGCTCGGCTCACCCGCCTCACCTGCCTCTCTCCTGGCTTGGCTGGCCTAGCCTGCCCACTCTGCCGCAGCTTTGGCTGGCCCCTGCTGGCTCCCCGGGACCCCTGTACGCAGCACCGGGGCCACAGGAGGAAGGCAGCCAGAGAGCCCATGGCGATCCACAGCTGTGTTCACCTGCTCTGGGTTCACCCGCTTCGAACCACCTCCTCGAACTGCTTCTATCCTTCTCTCCTTCCATCCTTCCACCCACTCTGCTTTCTCTTTTTCCTCCTCCGCTGCCTCCTCCTCCTCCTCCTCCTCCTCCTGCTGTACACAAACAACCAGAGACAGAGAAAAAAAAAAACAAGTTAATCTTAACTTTCAGCATTTTACCCGCTCTGAATGTCAATCCTGGTCTTTGATCAGCGAGGAGTCAGGGGTGAGGATTCTGGCATCCTCTCCCAGCCGGTAATGTGAACCTGCTAACCTTGGAGAGCAGAAACTGCTGGGATTGGAGGCCTGAGAGTTAAGTGTGTCAGGCAGAGAGATGCTGTCTGCCAAAGGTACTCTCAGCTATTAGATTGTGATGTGCTGCAGATAGCAAAATATAGCGAGAGTGGGCCCATTATAAAAATCACCACTGCGTCAATAGAATACATTAGAAATATTTACAGGGAAAGTTAGTCTTGAACAACCACCCTCTGTTGCTCTCCCTCAGCTGCACAAGCCCACAGAGTTTTATATTTGTTTGGTTATAAATACCAAAAGCAACATTTTAAAAAAAAACGACGGGATATTTCAAACTACCCTTCCGTCACCTTTCCCTCTTGGTGAGAGTGAAGGAATGGAAATGTTTTGGCCGGGCCAGTGGTGCGCTATAGAAACTTTGTCAAAGAAAAACATCTCAGCTTTTGTATCATCTAGAATTATTCAAATGGGTCCTGCAGCCCTCTTCTTATGATAATACCAGTTTGGGGGTGGGGGGGGGGGAGGGCATTTCTTTGAGGATTCATGCTCCCATTGTGTTCCCTCAGCAGAGAAAGAGCCGTGGCCAAATTCAACCCCCCACCACCGCCGCCCCCGCATTGCACCGCGTCGTACCAACCACACGGTCCCAGAAATATCCTCGCTGGCCGCAGCCACCACAGAGCTGTGACAGCCCTTCTGTCCGCCTCTCTCCACCCCTCTGCAGGCCTGAAAAAGCGACTAAGACCCACGGGCCGACTGCCAGGGGAATAGAGAAGTAAAGTGCAGTGGTTTAGAGTCGGTGGGCCGGCAAAAGCTTTGGAAGTTAGAGCTGTCTGTTAAGGAAAGAGCGAAGGGGTGTGAGGGGGGGTTACACTGTTGGGACAAGAGAGGCAAGTTTGGGAGAGGGGGGCGAGTTGAGTTAGGGGGACATGGATGGGGACCGGGGGTGCGGTGCATGTCTCAGACACAATAATACTATTCATTGGGCTCAGACATGGGTGTTAACTCCCCTCTGACAGAGCACAATGGGACTCGGCGGCATTCAGGCAGCCTTGGTGATATTGTTAGTTCAGGGCTGCATTCTCCCTGCCGCAGGATAGAGCGCCTGCATTGTACCCGTCCGGCAGGATGGATGGAGGGAGGTTTGAGAGGTGAAAGGCAAAGAAAGAGAGAACAGTACGTTTGTCTATCTGTCAGTGCTGAAGGAGCGAGGGGCAGAGGGAACAGGGGGCGGAGAAAGGTTGGGGAGGGGCGGCGGCGGAGGCGGTGGTGGTGGCGTCGGTGGTGTTTTTTGCCCCATGGCATTGGACTTGTTTGTTTCGGGGGGGAAAAGAAATAAAAAGGAGAAACTGAGAGCGAAAGAGGCCGCGCAATAAATATTACTCAAGCAGCCGAGCGCAGGGCTAAAGAGGCATTAAAGGGGGTGGGGACACAGACGGAGCGAGGGAGGCATGGTGGCATTTTTATGGGGAGGAAAGGCAGCAGGTTTGTACGCTGCTTTGGAGTTTAGATGCATTTTGTTCACGCGCCTCAAAAGAGGGCGAGCGGAGGAGAGCGGAGGAAGGGGGAATGACAGAAAAAATGAGAAGCTGCGGAGGTTGCCGCTGTTTGCGGCTCGGATGAGGTGACATCCAGCTACCACGAGACCTACTTTTCCAGAGGAGAGGAGGAGAGACGAGAGGAGATACAGTATATGATTCGGAAAAGGCAAAGGGAAGCTGAGACAGCTGAAGCAGCACAGCGGGCACTGGGGAATGCAGGCTGGTTCTTAGACACAGACAGGAGAGAGGTTTCCAAAAAAAAATCTTAACTGAATTTCCAGGAATCAGCAAAATCAAATGTCAAACAATGCACAGTTCCGTCCACCGCTGCTGTGCGAATATAAGCTGCTGGTTGGAGACCACAGGTGGAGCTAATCAAACCTCTCAGAGTGGAAAACCATGTGGGAGACTGGGGAGAAATATGGCACTTATGATGGTTTCATGTACTAATGTAAGGAACATTAAAGCCTCCTCTTCGGCCCACACAGATCGGCACATGGTCACATGCTTCATTTACATCATGATTTACTGAAGGAATTGTTATCAATACACCGACTAGTGTATGTGTACATGTAGCCAAGTAGAAAAACACATCAATTATGATATTTTGGACTATTTTATCCGACTGTCAAACACACGTAACTCCTTTAATTCATCCCTGTCATCACACTGTGATATCACACACATTCATCAATCAAATATTGATGAATTCATTATAATTATCATTTTGTTAATTAATTAATCATTCAAGAACCTATTTTCAGTCAAATATGAACATTTGCAGCTGAACATTAGAGCCCGACCGATATATGGGTTGACTGATATTATCAGCCGATATTGGCCTATTACAGATATACTGGTATCGGCGTAATGTTGTCTGATATGTGCCAAAATGAATGCTGTTTTATTTACAGAAGAAAGATGCTCTGGGTAATTTATAATCATTGAATTCCCAGTGAAGTTTACTGTTTCAGTGCTCTTATGCCATTCTGGACAATAAAGTTTCATTTTGGTATCTAGTCTGTGTAAATTAGAATATTTTCCGTTATATCAACATCTGAATTTGTCATTCCCCAATATCGGTATTGGAATCGTTCAGTCAGTCAGGCTCTACTTTACATTAAATCAAATATCTTTGTGTCGAACAAGACAAGACATCAAATGAAATCACCCTAAGATCAAGGAAAAATTGTGACGGCCGTTTTCGTATTCACACAAAATAATTAATTGAGAAAATAACTGTCATATTCATTATTTATGAAAAGGATGAAAGCGCTCGTGATGATCGTACTTGGACGCCTCACGTATAAAAAGGCAACGCTGTGTTGCCATATGGGCTCGTAGACATCTCATCAAATTCCCCTGGAAGCTGCAGTCCCTGAGCGTCGGCCTCCCACCGAGCGCCTCAAAGATTTGACGAAGGTATGGTAAAGAAACAGCACATCTATAGTGGCGAGTGTGTTGGTGGTGAAGATATGAAAGGATTCATGGCGGCAGCGAGGTATTTGTGAGAAGGACAAAGATATAAAAGGATTCATTATGCACGGATTCACACGCATGCATCTAATCACTAGACACGACACACACACACTCACTCACGAGCAGGAACGCTGCTCCTTCTGCACAGAACAACCTGCTTTCATGAACAGTACTTTGTTTGTTTCCCCTCTGGTAAACTCTGACCAACCGTTCCCATAGCAACCTTACCTACTCGTTCCCTGTGTGAATGTGTGTGCGTGAAAGAGAAAGCGGGGGGAAGAGGTATGTGGGGTTGCGTGGGGGGTTTGAGAGGAGGATCGTGTGTTTGTGTGTGTGTGTGTGGGGATGATCAAGGGGATCCTGTCAATGACGTTTGGATGATTCTGTGACGTCTGGAGTCAAACCGCCCTCCTCAGATTAGGAGAGACATCCAGTGGTGCGATGCCTGGTTGTCAGGCAGGCAGGCAGGAGCAGCCCAGGGCACGGCTCTCGTCGGGGGGCTAATGCCCTTCAGGGGTGGCTGAGGTAGCGAGGGTACTGCCCTTTGTCCCCGGTGGGGGGATTACACTAGTCAACCAGCACAGACAATGTACCCCCCTCCTGGGATGGGAGGACCAACCTGCTCTCTACCAATGATAGGGGCAGTCAACTGATCACTAACTTAATTAAGGATAGAGGGAAGGGGTGATGCAGAAGTGAGAAAAGAGAAGAGAAGAGTGCTGAGAAAGATTGGGGATAAAGAAGAGAATGAGAAGGGAGAAGAAAGCGGGGTTAGGAGCGCCAGGAGCACGGGGGGACACGCTAAAATAAGAAGAGGCATGGAGTTAAAAAGAGAGCAATGGGAAGCGGCGGCGGGGTGAAGAGAAGGCTTCTCTAGCACAGGATTAGGAGGGAGGGGAAGATGAAAGGATCAGGTCTGACAGAGGACAGGAAAAAGGCCAGGAGAGATGGCCAGAGGAGGAAAGACCGACCGGCGACTTAAACTCCGAGCAAGGAAATCGAGGAGAAGGAGAGGAGAGGGGGGGGAGCTCAGGTGTCCATGACTCCGAGGCCTTTTTTTTTCTATTTTTTCTAACAATGTGAAAACTGCCTCTCTGTTCCCTATTTATGCCACAGCACACACACCTATTCAAATCCAATGACAAATACGGCAGATAATTCTATTAGCCTAGAGAGGACTTTAATAGAGGATATTTAGGGGACAGTTAGCGGGCCCTGGTAGCATAGCTCAGGCCCACTGCAGACAGATATGGCTCTGCAATACTTAACAACAGGGATTTGGCAGCACTGCTGATTGAACATGCCAAATCCCATTTGTCGGAGGGCTGTGCGCGTTTGTATCGACACTCTGTAACCTTGTGGCTCCGTAAAAGGAGACCACAGTGTGCGTGTGAGTGTGTGTGTGAGTGTGTGTGTGTGTGTGTTGCTGGCGGGCAGGCAGGTGGGTGGCACGGCCCAGCTGGATAGGTGCATCGCTACAAAGTCCCCTCCATCCACGCTCCTCCTCTCCGCCTCCCCCCTTCATCCCCCTATCTTTACATCGGCGTCCGCCTCGATTCCCTCTCTCCGCAAAAAAGGGTGACAAGAGGGAGATAGAGAGGCTTTCTCAACACTCCTTTTCTTGCTTTCCCTCCCATCCCTCCCCCCGTCCCTCCCTCCCTCCGTTCCTTCCATCCCCTATGGTGGAGCTGCCAGACAGGAGTGCTCAGCAGCTCTCCGAACGTTATTGATCCTGAGAGCAAGCCGGCCAAGGGAGTTGGTGTCTCTCCCTCTCTGTTTCTATCTCTCCTCCCTCCATCGCACCCTCATCCCCCACCACCGGCCCGCAACTTTTTCCTCTCTCCCTCCCTCCCTCCCTCCTCGCCTCTACTTCATTTATCAAGGTTAAAGAACTCTTATAAAAAAGGGAAGAGGGGGTCGCCTGGATGTTATCTGACTTCATGAAAGAAATCCCCTCAGGCCACTCCACTAGAGGAGGATGCTCTTTGCCAGACCCAACTCTACATCTACACACACACACACACACACACACACACACACACACACACACACAACACGCAGTGGCACCATGCAGCGGCCCACTCATAGGCAGTCAGAAATAGAAAGTAGCATGTCCAGTTTGGTACACAGCAACAGGACAATCAAGAATAGAAATGAAGAGGGTGGATGAACGGACACGGAGGGAGGAAATTATTAAAATTAGTCATTGTGTTGCACAACGAGGTCAAACGTTAGCGTTACAGCACCACTTTCTTAGAGGGCGGGATTGATGTGAAAGAGTTTAGATGTAACGGTTGCTTCGATGTTTAATTAATCTTGCACTAATGCTTTATAGATTACTTATTAGCCATTAATTAGAGAAACTTTTGGGGTGCCAGGTGCACTGCAGCCCTTCTCCAGGAGGTAAGTGGTCGAACGGTACATTTGGCCGGAGCTGCAGCAGCTTACCGGACAAGGAATGTCAAGGTGGGGGAAGATGATGCCAGCCAGCCAGATTTTATACAATCTGGCAACACAAATGTTGTTTTTAGAGCTAGGGAAATTAGACGATTAACTGAAAAGTCATTTCCCACTTGGCACACAATCAATTAAATTGTTTAAATTTTTCCCTATAAATGCCAAAAAGCCTCTCAGAGGTGACGTGTTTGTTGCTACGGAGGACGAGAAAAGGCCGTGGTCGAAATTATTTTTGTTTTAACGGCGTTGATTGAAGTACAGTCTGATGCATCGATCAATAATGAGTATGCCTCGATCTGACATTTTTAGCATAAATCAGTTGCTACAGTTGTCAAGACGCCATCTATGCTGGCATGCAAGGGCATAGGACTGATGGGGGAAAGGTGGCTGAGTATAGGCCTGTAGAAAATACCTACAGGGTCGAGAATTTTGATGCGACACCTCTCCTGATCTCTGATAAACATTTCTAAGTAATAAGACGGGACAACCTTCTTTGTTTTCCTGCCATAACGGGTTTCTTATCTAGTTATCTCAAGATTACAGCATTTAGAAAAAGTATGCTCAAGTGCGATCATAAACTGACGACGACACGTTTAGCCTCCTCTTGAAGTTACCATTGACATTCCAAACTTGCATAGCACGTATTAAAGAACGATAACAGTGGTAGATATATTACTCTTAATTCCTTTGAAAGACTCCTTCCTTGTTAACCTGTCCATATGATGGCTTTTATGTGATAGATGACATATCATGAGAAAAATAGGCAGTCAACGCCATGGCTGAGCATTTCTGCTCTGGAAGTCGCATGGCGAGTGGTATCCGAGATGTCAGGTGTGTCTTATCTGTAGGTTTTACCACTTTCAAAACACGGCAGAGACGTGTTCGGTTTTTCAGCTGCAAAGGTGGAAAAAAGGAGATATGAGGATCTAAATAATCATGAGAAACGGGTGCCGCTTCTTTGGGAAAAATCGTGATAACCCAGCCAAACTTCCAAAGAAAACACATTTTACATAATACTGTTTGGAGAGTTTCATCCTAAATCTGAGGGGATTTGCCACAAAACTGATGTTGAGGCCTTAAACTGTTCTATCCATTCATCCTGAGGCTGCAGCTGGTACGAGACGACTCGTCGGACTGCAGGTGTGTTTATTTGCATTTTAATTATTTATTGTTAATTTAGCTAACGTTACATGATGATTCGTGTCAAATGCTAACAGGACATTCTATATGCTATCTATATAAGTTGCTTTCAGGGCAAGACAACAAGCCATTTTCCTATTTATATCCCAGGACTTTCAATTTTGCCAGCTGAAATAACAGAAGTGACTGCCACTGGAAGATTTTTATTACGTTACGTACGTAGCTAGCTAACTAAGCAATCATTAGCTCCACGAGTTTGTTGAAAAGCCACCTTCTGGTTTTAATGTTTCCAAACAACTACTTTTGGAAACAAGAACCCTTTAACACACTATTTAAACCAATACTTACACTTTTGCTCCACTCAACAGTCAAAATTTCTATGTATTACAGCCCCCCACACACTTATTGAACATAGAGATGCTCGACAGGTGTGCAGCACTTAGCTAACGTTAACCTGGCAAGTTAGCCTGCATTTTATTTTGCTTAGGGTGGCTGACGAAGATAGTGAAGGCAATGGAACAGAAGCTGATTCTCTATTTCTAGCCAAACGACTTTTAATTGCCGGCTGAATTAACTAAAGTGCCACCGGAAGATTTAACCGGCTGTAGCTAGCTTGCTAAATAAGCTAACGTTAGCTCCGTGAGTTTGTTGAAGAGTCATTCTCTGGTTTTACGGTTTCACGTCAACTCATTTTGAAACAAGAAACTGTTTAACACACAATTTAATCCAGTACTTACACTTTTGCTTCTCTCCACAATCCAAACTTCTGAGCATTACAGCCCCCGTGGTTTAAAACACGGAGAAGCAAGAACAAGCCTGCTGTACCTAAGCTAAGGTTGCTAAGCTATGATTGGACCACTGCTTGTTTCTGACATCAAAAATAATTATTTGATGATAGAACTGATTTTAAAAAGTATTGTGAATTATTTATAAACACACATGACGTCATCTCTGGCATATTAAGAAAGTGGTACCGATGTATTCACAACAAACCTATCCAGAGAAATAAACCCGAGAGGTTCTTTTGGCAGAAAAAGCCAACAGACATGTAAATTTTAAGGCTCCATAACTCAACCGTAGAAATAGTTTCTGCATCTCCAGCCATTAAGAGACCGTAGCAGCTATTGTCCCTGTTTGTAAAAGGACTGGAAATGGCTCTACACGTGGAGTACATCCTGTCTTCCATTGTTACTGCTTTCACTCTCCTCCTATAAAGGCCTGCCTGCACTCCAGGCTACAGCGGCCAGGCAAACATACACAGCAGCACATTACGGAGCCATACCTTCCCCTCCCTTTGTGCCCCGTAATTGCCACAATGCATCTTCTCGTCCAGCTAATTAAGTGAGTCTTTCCCATTGTCTCCCAATACTATCACCTCTTCACACAGCCGGAGAGAGAGAGAGAGAGAGAGAGAGAGAGAGAGAGACAGACAAGAGGGAGAACTATTAAAGCAAGAGATGGAAAGAGCAAAGGGGTGGAAGAAATACAAAGGCAGGAGTCCAAATAGAGAGAGGATGAATGACAAAGGCATGTGTCTGTGTCCCGGTAAATGTTTGCCAGTTGGAAAAGGTGCCTCTTGTCTGTGTTTGCCGGTGAGCTGCAAACACCACATTACTGCTGTCAGATGGAAAATCCTCCTTCTACATAAAGTCATTCAGGAAATCAGGGGAAAAAAAAGACTGACAGCAATTGCATTTAAAATGATAACATGAAGCAAAAACATCCAGATGCCAATGTAAAGGCTTTAAAGTTAGGAGTTGTTTTGGCTGATGATCATGACGGTCACAAAGAGGACGCGCTTAGATGGAGTCAATAAACTACAACGTTACACTAAAGCGTCTTGCGTAGGTTAAAAAAAGTCTCCCGTCACTCAAAAATGTGTTTTGCTTTTTTGCTGATTCACTTGATGTTTGACCTTCACTGTGCCGACTGATGAACGGTTAGTTTGACACCAGAGGGATGTTTTCACATTCATGTGTTGAAGGGCGAAAGTTTCACTGCGCTCACCTTAAATCTGACTTTAACATATATGTATGTGCATATTTTGAGACAACTAGGGATCAACCCATTTGGTTTATTCAGGGCCGACATCAATTATTAGTAATCAAGACGATGGATAACAGATATTTGGAACCAATTTACATTTGCAGTAAAAAAAAAAAATTTTGCTCTAACATTTAGCTCAATGTTAACATGAGTGCTTCTTTTACTTTACTTAATCTATTTGATTGGCAATCAGAGAACAAAAAAAAACAATACAGGTAATCGGAAAAATGCTGAATATCGGCCCTGATAAGCAGCCAGGCCAATAATCAGTCGAGCTCCAGCGCGCACACACTGAGAAGGAAATGTGAGGAGGAAAAAGACATCTCGTGTCCAGTCGTACAGTTTTAAAATGAACAATATTTGCATTTTAATAGATTCCATGTTTTTTTCAATGAGGGAGAAGAAGTAGATGTAATTTGAAGAATTTTTAATGAGGTAATCAGGCCCGCTGTAGGGACATGACCCATGCAAAGCCTTATAGTCGACCCTTAAATGGGATGTTTAACAATTTGCTTACATACTTATATCACTGAAAATACAATTTATACTGTATGTTTAATAATGTACAATATATGTACACATTTATTGTCATCATTAAAACACATTTTACGCGTCAGTCAGGTGTGATGCTATTGTAAAGCAAAGTCAAAATGCCTCACCGGAAATCAGAGGTCTTAAAAAAACAAAAAGAGAAAATTAGAAAATGAAAAGAGCAGCTGGACAATGACCAGTTTTATGTGGTCTGAAAAAAAGTGTGAAGAAGCGTGTACGACCGTCAAAGCTGAACGTGGAAAAGGTGAGAAGCCAACTGGACGAGCAAATAAAATTTTAGATCAACCTTTTAGTAATACCGGCGCGGTGGGTGCTGCAGTCAGAGTGAATAAGGGGCCCAATTTGGGAATGTTTCTCCCTGTCCATAACTCCTACCAGCTGGCCTGGAGGTAAAAGAACTGTTTTGTGGAAAAACTACATCAGAGTTAAGAGTTTAAATTACATTTATATTTAAACATCCTTTGGGGGAGATCTTTTGGGGAGTTTGACATTACTGATTGTTTCCTTTACGTTCAGTGAGTCTTACTAAACTGGCCTTTCATCCTTCACAAAAAAAAAACAAGAACCATTGCAGTACATTTGACTTTAAATTACAATATAGTTCATTCTTATAATGAATCACTGACAGGAAGTAATCCTGGAACGGGTCCAGGACTGAGCCGGGGTGTTTGAACTAACATTGCCCTCCCCTCCCACATCTAAAATAAAAATACAAAAGGAAATATCAATAATTCCACTTTGGAGAGTGAAGCTTCACAAAGACGTGAATTAATTTAAGGAGAGCGCCGAATTCCGCTCTTACGTGTAATATCCTGGATATTTCCTAATATCGCAGCGTGCATTACGCCGCCTGCTGCAATAGTTCGGCCGTATCAGCTCCAGACTGTCATGACTTCACCAACATCTGTAATGGAATTCATAATGAACAAACGGAGAAAGTGAAAACAGGCGCCTTTGTTCCCTCTTCTCCTTTATTTCCTCGCTGCTCGGACCTAACTGAGGAGTGTGAACGACTGAATCACTGGAGGACACAGACCAACACTCATCTAAATTCCACTTCTCTTCAGAGTTGCTAGGAGAGACCCCCACCTCGAGAAAAAAACAAAAAAAGACCCACGCACACACACACAGAGGCGCACACTCGCTTCATGCTCAAGTCCACTCGCTGACCTCTGAGGCCAGACACTCTCTTCCAAAACACGCCAAAACCCCCAAACTCTCCCCCTAAAAAAAAAAAAAACTCAACCCCTCCTTGAACCTCCACCACTCCCACCTCCCCCCCTAACCCATCCTGAACGCCTTCCCTTCCCACACTCAAGTTCCTGTCAAGGCCCTGACAGACAGACAGACAGACAAGTAGGGTGACATCATGGTGCAGGGAGAGAGAGAGAGAGACAGACAGAGGAAGGGGGCTGACTGCCTGTCTGCCCCCAGCACCCACACAATACAGCAGGGCATCTGGCACTGGGGTGGTGGTGGCGGTGGGGGTCTGTCAGGACAAAGCGTTTACATCCCCCTCCCCGGAATATGATTATAGTTTGTAAATGGCGGCTGAGACGTAAACGTGCGAGGAGAAGAAAAGGGGGCCGAGATGCTGGAGGACAAGGTCGGGAGGGTGGATGGACACGGATTTGGGTGTAAGACAGCGAAGACAGCAACATATGTATTAGCCAAAATTACGAGGACGACTTCGGGATGGGAGGAAACACGGGTACCAGGATCCA
This sequence comes from Lagodon rhomboides, assembly GCA_039737535.1. Classification (NCBI taxonomy): domain Eukaryota; kingdom Metazoa; phylum Chordata; class Actinopteri; order Spariformes; family Sparidae; genus Lagodon; species Lagodon rhomboides. The sequence continues at coordinate 10,412,373 of CM077789.1, read as the reverse complement.
GTGTGGGAAATCTCAAAAGATACGGACAGATCTTCATTAATATTCCTCAGGCAGGTTTTGTCGAAATTTTCTTCCCACAAACTTAAATTGAAGCGGCTCAAACTAGTAGGTGGAGTGGTGAAATCTCTCTCTCTCTCTCTGTGTGTGTGTGTGTGTGTGTGTGTGTTTGGGCATGTCACTTGCAGCTTGTTAATTTGCACGATCCAAGACGAAACAATTGTGCCAACGGGATAGAAATCAGTGTCATAATAACCCCCTCCTCTCTCTCTCTCTCTCTGCGGCGGCCCCCACCTCTGTCTCCCTCCGTCTGAGAGGCTGTCTGCTCGCTGTGTGCATACAAGTGTGTGTCTGTCTGTGTGCATACATAAAATAAATGAGCTGTGCGTATGCATTGTGCGAGTCCACAGGCCCTGTGTATATATTAGAAAATGTGACTTGACCCTGGCAGGCTGAAGCAGGGTTTCTGCGTCGCGCTGGGCGTGGGAAAAAGGGGAGACCTCTTTTCACAGCTGCTCCGGCCGTTGCATTGAACCAATGGAGGCCCCCACCGGCCCCCCCAAACCTGCCTCCGCCGCTAATGCCCCCCCCTACCCACCCTCCCTCCCCTCTTTTTTTCCCATTCACTCCGCAGCCTGCTGCCTTTCAGCGGTACCCCCGTCCCTCCCTCCCGCGCTCTGCTCGTCACCCCACCGTCGCAGCCACCGCCGACCCACCTCGCCCATTCAGCCGGCGTGCATTGAGATGCCAGAGGCCTCCTGAGCTCTAAGGAGGCGAAGAAAAACTGACTAATGAAATAAAGCGACTAATACCGAGTAACCAAACTCATTTGCTCGCGCGCGTTTACCTCGCGAGTTTCTCCGTTTTTGTCCCCATTTTTGTAACTCGCATTGTCTTCTCCCTCTTCCCTCCTCCGAGCCCCTCTCGCACTTTAATTTATGTTAACATGCGCCACCACTCTACACTCAGTGCCTACACACACACACACACACACACATTCGCCTCCTCCCTCCATCCAGTGTATTCATTTGAAGAGATTTATTTCCTATCAAGGCGCATAATGCAGAGGGTATAATTCAAATCAACTTTTAAAAAACAGCCAAGCAGCGGCGCAGTTTATGTATACAAAGCTGGAGAGCCGAGGGAAAAAAAAAAAAATTCCCAGCAAACAGCGGGGTATTAAAAGCAGATTGCCAACTTTAAGAAGCCATGGGTGGGCGGTGGGTGTTTGGTTTTGCCATTAACGCTTACCTATTACTGATACACCTCACAATCAGCCTGTTTAAACACCTAACGCAGCCTTCATTTCTTTCAGATACACTCGCTAATCTGACAACGCGACCATGCAAAAGGCAGGATCAGAGCGGAATCACCAAACACACTCTCTCTCACACACACACACACACGCACACATGCAATTTTTTGGAGAAACTTTAAAAGGGCACATAATGTGCAGAATAACCCCAACAGATTCTCAGGAGCGGTCCTGTCGGGGCTGTCTAGCTACCCCGCTGATACACCAGGCGTGTTGAGGAAATGTTGAGAAGCAGCGAGGGGGCAGCGGCGGAGGGGAAGGGGAGGGGGAGGGAGGTTGTAGCCGAGAACCTGAAAGGACTCCATCTCCCTTGGCCAACATGCCATGACGGTGTGGAGCAGCAGTCTGAATTGGTTTCTCTGGGGTGGCGGAGCTAGAGAGGTGATGGCGAGATGAGCCCGAATGGGGATGGAAAAGGGGGTGGGTGGACTGTGTGTGGGGTGGTGGGGGAGGGAGGGAGGGAGGGAGGAGATACGGTACACTGAGGTATGTGTGTTTGAGGGAGAGTCGGAGAGGGAGATGGCAGACCGGATCTGAGGTACTGTAAATGAGCGGATTACTGCTTCCCCTCTTTTCAAGTCTTTTCCATATACATGAGAGTGCTCGGCTGTGGAGGCAACACTGCTACGTGTGAAATCACACATCCTCCGGCCGACACTTACTTCCCATACGAACAGCTGTAACACATGCACATATCGCAACACGGCCCCTACGAGGGTAAAACAAGGCGGACCCGTGCGTGCCGGCTCTTAATTGCCGTTATGAATACAAAGAGGATGTTGCAGAGTGTCACTTCTGGATTGATGCGTCTCCGCGTCAAATTTAGCCCGTAGCTATGCCTCCACTTCTAAAGCTCGTGTCCAACCAAGGCTTGTTTGCATCGATTTATCTAGTTTGTGGATATGATATTGACTAAGTAGACCGGCAGCCCTTATCGAGTCGAGGCGAAGCGAAGGAGGTTTAAGAGGTGGTCGAACGCTATGGAGGAGGATAGCCACGGGCTGTGAAATCTCCTCTGATCTTCCCTTGTCTGATTCTCGAACGCAACTCTTCCTCTGGGGGGGGCCGTGCTGATATAGAACTAGGCCAATGTCACAGAACGCTCATCTAACCCTGAGGGGGAAATTTGAAAAAAAAAAAAAAAAAAAAAAATCACTTCTTCTGTTTCTCCCCGATGACGGACCTCATTCTCCGCAGACAGGGCTCCGTCTCCCTCTCCTCCCCATCCCGACGCCGCCTCCATCACTCCGTCTACTTTGTTCTCCGCAGGAGGTTGAACATGCACGAGCTGAGCGGCATTCTCGACCTTGATGGCTCGCTATAGCAGCTGTTAGGAGAGCGAAGGCAATCTTTAGGCGTGTCACTCAACACCGAGAGGGAAGCTCAGGAGGAAGCGAGTGAGTCACCTAGTTCTAGTCGCAGCCTTCCATCATCTTCGGTATTATGCGCTGTTATGAAAACATGCGGCGGGTAACGTTCCGTCAACTACTTTGCAGAGCAACTATGACAGCTGGAGCCAAAGGTCTGTGCCGATACTGGTACTACGACAACATGTATCTACCATGTAAGTTGGCGAAAATGTAATAGCGCATGCAGCCAATACTAATACAATAATCAGGCAGGAAATTGGACGATAATGACAGTGCCACTTCAAAGTATGCAAGAGCTGAAGTCATAAAAGTTTTTGGAAATGAGTACGTGAATCTCGGGACAGAAAGAGAAACCAGAAAAGAGTTTTTTCTCTTCGTGAGGATGGCGGTACGAGGCCTGGTCAGAGAGCAGAGGACTGAAAAGCAAGAGGTACTTTTGAGGGGGGAGTACGGAGGGGAGGGAGGGAATTAGAGGCGTGAGGGACTTAGCCACCCTGGCAGTCTTTCCACATGAGCACACCTTGCGCACACACCAGGCAGAGGCCCCCGCCTATGTATACTTAAAGGGATAAAAAGCGCGGACAAAGGAATTAAAATATAGATTACACAAGTGGCCACCCTGCGTCTTATCTGGCAAAACCGAAGAATCTAACAAATTGGATCAGACGTTATACGGCGGGGGGGGTGGTCGAGAGGCGAGCGAGAGGGCGAGGAGGGCGAACCAGGAAGTGCAGAATGAGAGGCACATCCACGTCGAGCGAAAAAAATCAGGACTTAGTGCACAAAAGGCCTCGAAACCAACAGGTCCGCCGGGTCAAGTGCACCGATATGAAAGTGGAAGAGTTCAAGTTCAAGTGTGTCAACAAAAAGTATTCTGGAGTCTCACCTGAAACTCTGGAGTGATGAAGCCTCGCTCCGACCTCCGTCTGTGACCTCTGATCCTCAGAGCAGGAGGTGGTGTGTGTCTGTCCTGCAGGTTCAGACGCAGGCCTGCAGGATGGGGTGTGTGTGTGTGTGTGTGTGTGTGTGTGCTGTGTGACTGTCTGCATCCACAGATTCCTGCAAAAAAACAGAAAGCATGAGGATGAGAGAGAGCGAGTCGTAACCTCCCTCTGATCCACCTTCATTACACCACATATTTGAACAGCAATAAATAAACTTTTATCTATAAATTCTAGCATCATTAATACAATTATAAAACGTCACATTCTGCAAATATGACTCTGGATATTTTGATTTAAAGAAAAAATGTAAGATCATGAATTAAATGTGTTAAATTCAAGTAGTTATTTTGTTGTTTTTATATATATATATCTCCCATTATCTGGGTGTCTATTGACGCAGAAATAGTATGAGGCCTGTAAAAATGATAATAACAATAATAATAAACCTTTCACAGCCAGAGTTACAAGGTGCTGTCGGTATTCAAACGTAAAACTACATGGTGAAGATTAAGATTTAAAAATAAAGCTGTAAAAGAATAACAGGAAACTCCAAATAGAGGTCAAATAAAAAAAATGTAAAAAAGATAAATGCACTGTAATTAATGACGACACATTAATGCGTCCTAATAGAATAATAAAGAGAGTGCATATTGTCATATTGAAATATAAAAGAAAATCCTAACGCTAAGTTTCTTTATATTCCCTATTTCAACTGTCAGTCATAATGCATGACAATACCAATCTCTTCAACACACACGTACACACACACATATTGTACACACACACACACACACATATTGTACGCACACACACACTCCCAAACACACTTCACAAGCGATTACACAAAATACTGAAAGATTACATCCGCTGAAACCTGATGTCCTTTGCGGGTTTAAAGCCTGCATGTCAGCCTTTCAATTTTTTTTTTTTTTCTCTTTCACTTGCATGGGTCAGAGGCTGTTGCTAGGCTACCAAACCAAGAATTCATAAGTTCAGTGAAAAGGTTTATATAGGCCACTGCAATTCAAGGTAAAATGATAATAGACAATTGATAACGCCGGAATATGGATTCGGATGATATGGAATCAAATAGGACCGCGAAGCACAAAGTGTTTTGGGATGGGAATCAAAGTGCAATAATGGCAGCGATAATAATTATATAATAAGAAATAATAATAATGATAAGAGTCAAGTGTGTATAGCTAGAATAAACATTTAAACTAAAAAAAGATTCTACTAGAATTCATTGATATTAAATCGGAATTTAGCTCATCATGAACACAACCATGGCTAAATGTTTTCCAGGAAGCACTCTAAATCTGAAACTGAGTAATTTTCTACACAAAGACAGAATTTACAAGAGCAGACTTTGCGGAAAATAAAAATCCAACACCCTGATATTGAGCACGGTCCTGCGATGAAGTGAAACAGAAAAACTGGCAGCCTGATCTCAAACTGTAAAAGGAAAGAACCTGTTCTGTAATCGAAGGTGTGCTGTCGTCTTTATTGGACTATGCAGAGACTGAAAATGAGGCGCTGAGGGTGCAGTGACAACATGCACATGCAGAGAAGCACACATGTTCAAAAAAAAAACACATGTGCGCACACGCTTACACGCAGCCCTGCAATCTAGTGGCCGAGCGTGACACAAACAAAGATAACATCTATAGGATGGTAGCCGGGGCCGCGAAGCTAAAAACAATGGCTCTGCTCTGCTGTGTACAGGACGGCTGCTGTTGTTTCCGTGCAGCTACTACAGAGCTACAACATGGAAAATATTCAACGTTATCAATACAGTGCAGAAGACAGAGAGCTTAGGGGAGGAGGAGAAAGAGAGAGAGAGAGAGATGGGGGGACATACTGACATATCTATGCTTCAGCAGGAAAGGCTGCAGACATGACAGGTTGGTTGGAAATGCACGGCGCGCATGCATAAACACATCTCCCCTCCTGCTCTCCTATTCTTCTTCATGATTCCAAACCTTTTCTCTCTCTTTTTTTTATTTCTATTTTTTATTTGTGTGTGAATATCACCACAATAAATCCAAGCGGGTGGAATTATACAAAATATTCCCATGCATTCACAAACAGACGAATCACACGCAAGACAATGGGAGGTGTGATGCAGCCTCGTGGCAGGTGTTGGAAGACTAGACGTAGACTAGACTGGGCTCCATCTGGTGTTGAAGGGCCTCCTCCTGATGGTGAAGAGGGCCCAGACAGACACATATTAATGTGGGAAAACCCACGTCTAGCCTGCCTCTCTCAGACTGCATTTCAATCTCAAAGGGGCTCTCCCCATATCCTCCATTTATTACCCCTCAGCAATGCATTAATTTCTACTGCGACTGGGGGCGAAGGCTGGGAGGGCGGTGCTGTTGGCGCCGCGTGTGGTGAGGCCATAGCACAGGACGCCATTGTCAGCGACAGAAAACATGCCGCGTTATTAATGTTTTCGCTTAAAGGAGCAGTATGTAGTTTTTTGGGGGAAGAATAAAACCTGAACAAACTAAATAAACAAACTCTCTTTGTTTCAGCGACTGAATAAACCGAATCGACACACTGACCTTAAAGGACAAACACAGTTTCATACGGTGTTACTTTGTGCATCTGTGGCGGACCCTGCCACCTCTTCAGACAGAGTTCTGTGGACCTTATTTTCCTCTGAGAACAGCTCGTTTATTCAATTATGAGAAGAAAAAATAAATACTCCTGAGTTTGTATCATCGCCTCATTAATATTGTAAATATTAAAATTCTGACCTCTGAACTACACAGTGCCGTTTCAATATTGCAATTAAGGCCCGAGAGGACAGAAGTCGAAATAAATGGGCAATTTCTGCACACATGTTTCAAGACCGCAGGACTAAAACAACACAAGTTTTTAATTTTTGTGCATTAAAATATTGTCCCAATCACTGGTTCCTGTCACGTTAAAAAATGCTGGGTATCCTGATGCTCCTGCAGAGCTTCCTTGATGAAAACTATTCATTTTGTGCCACGCTCTATTAAAACCACCACGACTACAACTGCACGGCTCCCACCGATAGCTTGAAATGATCATTAATATCGCCATAATTACAACAGCGGACGGCCCGTCGTTTCACACCGCACCCCGCGTTCACACTCGCTCGTATTCACGCGCACAGAAGGGCAGCGGGAGAAAAAAGCCGGAGACATTTCCATGCTAGCTCCTTCTCCACCTGCCCTGCTCTGTGACGCAGTAAGCCGGGGCCTACTAACAGCAGCACCAGGCTCTGTGCTGCTGCTACACACTCACACACACACACACACACACACACACACACAAACCCACACAGTCCACTCTGTGCAGAGCCACACAGAGCAGCTACAGCGTTAGCAGCTAACGCAGCTTGTTTAAAATTCAACAGGCTCCACTTCAGAGTGCAACCTATCACTCAGGCAGTCCTGGAAGCAGACAGGAGCTTCCTCTCTGACTCAGACTGGAGCGGAGGGAAGAGGAGGACGATGCCCAAACAGCATCGCAAAGCAGGCCTGGACGAGCCCCGGGCCCCTCCAGAACCTCTGGAAAACACACTTATTGGCGATGTGTGCTGGTCGTGTCAGCAACCAGCCTGCTCTCATCCTGTGCAAGAAAATAAACCGTGTCACCGGCAATGCATCTGTTTCCCACGGGCCTTCTCCTCAGCAGTGTGAGACACCGTCTTGTTGTCTCCTTTCTCCTGAAGCTGCTGTTAATAAGTGCATCAATCAAGGCTAAACCCAGGGATATAAGAAGATCCCTCTGACAAACACCTACTGAATCACAATCGGGGTCTTCTTCTGCACTTCATAACATGTGACACATTACTCCGATGACCCGCTTCAAGTTCACCTGATCAGCACCGGACGCTCTAAACCCTGAGAGTCCATCTGACAGAGGGCTTATTTCTCCACACATCAACTTTTTAGAATATAGCATTTTTGTTTTTTTCTCCTGCAGGTGCCTTAGCTCTGATTGTTGAAGCTATTCTCCATATCACTACACAGACAGGCCAGCAGCAAGGGGACATGGGGGCTACTGGTGGAACACGTGACTCCCACGAGTCGTCCAATCGGGTGCTTCTCCAGCCACATCTCACCTCTTGGTGATCAGCATCCAACTAAACACACAAACCATCAGACAAATGCCAGTGAGGAGCTGCTGCTGCCCTTGTGACTAAAAGCTTCCATTAAAGAGAAACAGCAGTCGCCTTCCTCACCATCACCACCACCATCATCATCATCATCATCATCACCATCACTCTATGAATGGAGCCTGTCTCCGCTCGCTAACTACTGTCACTCCACGCAATCCCCCCCCGTCAAAGAAATCTATCGCCATCAGTCCGCTTCGTGCAGGGGGGGCGGTGTTCTCCTCTGCACCGGCACAAGTCCAGAGGAGGCAGGAGGCGTTTCCTCGGCGCGATGCACGGACGCTGCCGCCGCCGCGGGCTCCCGGTCCTCCGTGCAGGCTGCATCCATCCATCGGGCTCCGGCATCGGCATCAGCAGCGGCACCCCCTCCTCCTCCTCCTCCTCCTCCTCCTCCTCTTCTTCCTCCTCGTCGGTCCCGGTTCCGGATCGCTCCGCCGTGACGACTGCAGAATTAGTTTATACATTCGGTTCTCTAGCTTTATGATATTACATAAACTCATACAGCTAGATAACCAAAGAGAAAAACTAACCCACGTCTCTTAAAGGGGCCGCCGCCGCCGCCGCCGGAGCTGCCTGTGTTGTGGTCACATGGAGCCATTGCATTCCGCCTGCATGCATGCGCACGCCTCTCTCTCTCTCTCTCTCTCTCTCTCTCTCTCTCTCTCTCTCTCTCTCTCTCTCTCTCTCTCTCTCTCCTTCTTCTTCTTCTACGCTCCCTGTCCCTCTGTCTCCAGATCCATCTCTAATATTCCACACACACAGAGCGGCGCGCATGCACACACAGCTCTCGGTTGTAGGTAATATCCTGTTTCATTATTGCCTTTACGCGTAAAGACTCCAGCCTCACCGTGTCCTCACACTGCTTTTTTTTTTTTTTTTTTGGAATAGCCTGCGAGCTGCTGCGTCTTCACTGTGGCTGTGTTGGCCAAAAATAAAATAAAAAAAGAAATGTCACAACCAAAAACCGTCAGCACTCCAAAAACACCGGGATGCGAAGTGGTGATTATTTCTAAACAAAAGTAGTCCCTTCCTCCTTTCTGTTGCCCAGCACCAGAGGTGAACTTCCTCCCACTCCGAGCCTCTGCAGGGTGAAGTCATCCAGCTGCAGGAGGAGGATGACACATCCGCGTGTCATCCATGTAACAGGAGACAAAAACTAGCCGCTAATAACCTTAATACAGCGCACTGATAAGAGCGCATCCTCGCGTCAGGTTTGAGCCCTCTGGCTGAGATGAGACATGGCACCACAACAGGAACCACAAACAAGCCCCGCTCTTTATTGTTGTTTTAAATGCCAGCTCACATCGACCCATCGCAGACCACGGCCCATCGTTTCCGTATTGACTGAATTAATCCGCGAATTGTTTGAAAAGCGTGACAAACCGGTGCGCGCCGAAGAGCCACGCCGAGTGGAAGTACAGTGGAAGAGAGGGTGGCCTCCAGATAAATGTCAGCAGCATGATCTAGTGGAACAAGTCCAGCCTCGCTGGGTGTCACTGTGGACTTTGGATTAGTTGGTGACAGGCTGACAAGTTGAATCTGGCCTCTACAGTTCTCCGCAGCCACCAAGAAAAGAAAAAAACATGGCGAGTGTGCTGCGTGGATGTGCAGACAGCTCTGATTCTGAGCGCTTAAGTCAGGGGAGGAAAAAAAATGCAGATTACAGATCAAACATCCGGATGAAATACTGTAATTTGACATGTTTCTATACATGACTAACATCTGCTGGCACAGAGATGACTAGTCTGCAACTCGTGTGGTATTACAGGCAAGATGAAGCGGAATATTTAAATATCTAAACAGTATTTTTCTGATAAATGTTCTTAAACGCATTTTCTATCAACCAGCCTTGAACTGAGAATAAACACACAGTATACTCACACAGCGTGAGTCTATTTCAGCCCGCTGTTTCCATAGTCGGACAGCCACGTGCATGCTCTTCGTTATCAAATACGACAGAACTAAAAAAAATCCAGCAGGCTTTCACGTGGCCTCCGCCTGATGCTTCCTGCGAGATGCCGCCACACACACACACACACGAGGACAAAGCCCACTTTTACGCACAGCTCTCCTCGCCGCTGCGTGCGTGTGCATCCTTTGAGGAATAATCGAGGAGTAAAAAACGTCCCTGTCAGTGTCAAAACAACACTGCAGCAGAGCCCGAGGAAGTGGAAGGGGGAAAAAAATGAGAGTGAGGAGAAAGCGCCCCGGCTATCAGAGTGTCAGATGCGTGGCGCAGGAGGCGGAGGGCCGCCCGGGGTGGAGGGGGGCTCCGGGTCAGAGACGCGCGGTGTCCACAGAATTAGGCACGGTCATTGGCACACACACACACACATGGGTGAGCAGGCGGAGATATGAGGGGGTCACGACGGGCACGAGGAAGAAACAGAAGGTAGAAAAACTGAACAGACACTGGGAGATGCTCAAGGACGCGTTGGCATCACTATACATGCTACCAGACACATCCACCAGCATAAAGAGGCACGACGTGGCTGTTGGATCTCAATATGGAGCCTTCCGAGATTCACTCAGCGCCAAAACTGTACAGTAAAAACAGCAGCACTATTCAAATCAATTAAAGCTTTATCCTAAATAGCGAGCAACAACAGCAGAGTCACCTGACCGGATGAAGGCCCTGGACAATAAATCACACACATTTAAAGATTATTTTACAATAAACTACCTGTCTTTCAGCCACGCCTCGTCCGCGTGGACGAGGACAGAGAGTTTGTCCCCAAAGAAACACTGAACAAGCAGCGAGTCACGTGACCCGAAGCAGGTAACAACCTGCAGGTGATGACAGCAGCACAGCGTCACCGTGGCAGAGGGGTGGTGTTAGCCATTTTTAATAAAAAATTCTAAACCATCAAAACATTTTCTGGCAAAGAAATTAAACAGTTTAATTGTATTTTGTTGTACTTTTTCGTATTTTTCTAAAACGCGTCTAGCATCCTCTCTCCAAATGTGTGTTTTAATTAGTCCAATCAGGGAGGTTTCTGTCCGAGACTCTAATGAAGGAAATATAAAGCAGGACTAAATCGTTACTGTGCGCTCGGTACCGTTTTCATTACGTTAAAGCCTTTTGCTGCCATATTAATAGAAGCCCAGTGGTGTGTCAGTGTGTCCCCTTTAGCTTTGCATGCTGAAAAAGAGCCCCAGTAAAAATTCACACTGACAGCTAAAATCTTACTCACAATTATACATTTTATTTAGAATGATGGAGAGCTCAAACTCCCCGTTTAAATGCGAAATAACGAGCCTCTCCCAGCCTATACTATTTTCACTGCAGCTACAGCGCCAATACTCAAACTGTGTGACCTGCAATATTTTTCTCTAATTTGAATTTTAATCAGCTCTGCCAGTTTCCGGTAGGCCTGCAGATAAGGGGGGGAAATATTTTTAGGGAAGAGCTCTGAGGAGAATTTTAGAAAAATTCTCATAGACTTTCTCAGGCTGAAGGTTTCTCTCATTAGAGGATACACAGGAAGGAAAAGAAAAAAAATCATCTTTTCAAAATAAGAACTGAGATCACTGAGGACTCACTGTTTAAGAAAATAGCAATAGAACATGGGAATTTCCTTTTATCCATCAAAAATACGTCAACTCCCATTTTAAGTCTTAACTAGCCTACTCTTTAAAACACTGATATTAATAGTTTATTTTTATTTCTGAATGTGTCGAACAGGAATTATAAATATACAAATGCTATTCATTTATAAATGTGTCTAAATTAAGAAAGAAAGAAAAGTACATTTGTTACATCGCCTTGATTTTATAAGTGACTGTTTTAAAGTGTGTGTGTGTGTGTGTGTGTGTGTGTGTGTGTGTGTGTGTGTGTGTGTGTGTGTGTGTGTGTGTGTGTGTGTGTGTGTGTGTGATGTTCTCCTCCTCTACATGATGCTACTGTACATTAACACCGACTGACTCTCATCATCAGCCTCACGTGAATCCATCTGGACACGCCCCCCCTCCGGCTGCGTCACGTCCTGTCGGGTCGTACAGTACAGTCAGGTGTGTGTGTGTGTGAGGGACAACACTGACACTGACTGACAGCTTTCTATTCTATTCTATTCTATTCTATTCTATTCTATTCTATTCTATCATATTATTATATTTATCGCGCCGTCTTCTTCTTCTTCTTCTTTTTTTTTAAATTTGTCCTAGAAATTAACAAATAAAATCACACCTAACACCTAATGTTTCAGCCACCTTGTTGTTTTGTTTACCTGTTTGTTAATTACTCCGGATCCACGGTGTGTAGATTAGATGACATAAACGAGAAAAATTACATTTCTCTTCTCTCTTTTGTTACTTGTTTCAGCAAAGCTTCCAAATTTTAAAATCCATCAAATCAAAGACGCTCAAAGACTAAAATTAAGCCCGAGTTTAACAGTATTCTGTTCGGGCTGCTGTGTTGAAGGAAGCTGACTGGAGTTCAGAACCTCCAGCAGCAGAATAAAGTGGAGTCTCTGTCCTTGGTGCTGAAACGAATGGAATTAATTCACGGCGCTGTTCTCAAATCGCAGGATGAGAAAAGGAAAAACACTGAAACAGTTTGGGTTAATTGCCAAAATAGAATAAAATGTGAATAGTAAATATATTTCCAAATTAATACCGAGGAACCGTGTGCACGAAAATAATAATTTTCATATTCTCATCTATGAGCTGCACACAGTGGTCCAAATGAAGCAGAACAGTTGTGACAGTGTTGAACTTATTTCTCAGTTAAATAATGAAATAAATCACAGTGAGATTAATCCAACCTCAATCTGCAAACAGACCTCGAGAACCAAAGCCAATTGTGTTTTTGTTTGTTTTAACCGGCGAATTAAACTGCAAACAAACACGATTTAACTCTAACACTGTGATTAAATGTGATATTTATATCAGCCGAATTTTTCCTCTGATTATATTAGTTAACATGTCGGGATTAGTTTTCGTGTTCGTTGCGAAGCTGCGTGTGCTCGAGTTAATTTAAGTTAAATCTCATAAAACCGTTTAATCGCTTTAGAATGAGCGCAGCGCCAGGTGTTTTTTTAGTGGAAGTGTTTAAGGGAGATTGGCAGCCAGTTAAGGCAACTCAATTTATATTAAAGGCCTACACCTGTTGCACTGTGCAATATAGGGAGAAAGAAAAGAAGAAAGAAAGAAAGAAAGAAAGAAAGAAAGAAAGAAAGAAAGAAAGAAAGAAAGAAAGAAAGAAAGAAAGAAAGAAAGAAAACTATCTATATTCTTTATGTTTTTTTAAATGTTACACAATTCTGTTGGACTTATTTTACTTAACTAAATTTAAATTACTCTAATAACAACACACTAACACATTCCTAAATCCTAAAATTATTATTATGTATAATATCAGATATATGGTGTTAAATATAAAAATCATCTGACGTTTTTATTAATTTTGGTTTGGATTTTTTTTTTTATTCTCTCATCCATGAAAGTGAAAATCTTTTTTTCTTTGGCAAAATAAACTTTTGCATCAAAACACTAAACACCTAAAAATAAAAAAAACGCGAAATACAAGTGACTTTCTGTGTCTCCAACAGTTTGATGGCTCTCTATTGTAGTCAGCTGCAAAGGGGCCTGGTTAATTAATTTCACACTGTAGCACCGGAGAAGATTTTCCCACAAACAAGCGACCAGAAAAAAAAAAAAGAAGAAAAAAAAAGGAGAAAGGAAAAAAAAAATCGCTCCAAAGAAAGAAAGAAAAAAAGTCAACATCAAGTTCAACAACGTGCTGGTGCTTCATTAGCATCACAATGCTGTCTGGGAGCGCACAAGTCTTTCTTAACAAGAGGCTCTGGCGTCAAGTCCCTCCACCTCCCAGCCAAGGGGACATTTTCCCAGGCTCTGCTAACAATCACACAACTGTTTGCTTTATAAACGCCAGCTCTGGGGCCACTCAGCCCGCCTCATCAGCGCTCAATGGATGCTCCCGCTAATATGGGATGGAGCAGCCTGCTGCCACTCATCACGCCAGGGCTCGCTTTATTTTGAAAGGGCCTTTTTATGTTGCACTCCAATGCCATATTTCTTTTATAATTTATTTATTTTTACTTTTATTATTATTATTATTATTATTATTATTATTATTATTATTATTATTATTATTATTATTATTATCTAACGGTTAATAAACACCACAAACCCACAAATAAAACACTCATTAAAATCATACTTACAAGCCATCAGCTTTGAATAAATCCCGCAATCTTTCCAGTTCGAGTCCATTCAGCATCTGAACGCAACTTTCTACCATCAACCTCTCAAGTGTGCCCAAACTATAAGAAGCCATGAAGTTCCAGGGAGGAGAAACCCAAAACGCTGCGAGCCTCCGCCGACGGTGACTCGATCCGAACCCCGCAGAAGTCTTGTTTTGTAAAACAGCGGCTCTGCTTTTGCTTCAGTGGGACCAGAGACAGACCAGAGACGCGTCGAGGCCGAGGAGACTCTGCTGCTGCCAGCATCCCCAACATCTCCTCAGCAGCCTCCGATGACAGTGTGCGCGGAGCTGCTGCGTCGCTGGTCCCCTCCCCTCTCCTCTCTCTCTCTCTCTCTCTCTCTCTCTCTCTCTCTCTCTCACACACACACACACACACACACACACACACACACACACACACACACACACACACACGCACACCGGCTGCTGTGGGCGACGTGCACCAAAACTCAGACACATTTCGCACCCCTCAGTGTGAGCCGGTGTCCATTGTTCTCCCTCTTTAGTTGCATCTTTTTTGGCAGCGCTGAGCGGACGCGCTGCCTCCGTGGCCGCGGCTGCACGTCGGTGGAGGACGGGGGTGGAGGGAGGCACCTTGGGGGACACATGCAGCAGATCCAAAATTTGGATTTTTTTTTTTTGGTCGGGCGCAGGGAAAGAATGCATCGCAAAGCTTTAAGCTCGCGATGCCGTGGTGTTTCGGCACCTGACAGGCAGTGCTACCAGTGCTGTCACTGACGTGCCACAGAAGATGCCTCCACTCCTCATCCACAGCTGACTCCATCCTCTCCCTCTGTCCCCTCACAGGAAACGGCTCAGTGAAGTCCTCGGAGGGCAGGTTTGGGCAGCGAGAGGAGACCTCGACCGAGCAGTGATCTCCAAACGTGCACCTTGCGTGACTGAAGCACCTGAGTCAACGTGAAGACCGAGCCTGAACGAACCACTAACCGGCAGAATCGACTGCACGTCTGAATGTTGTAGTTTCCAAACGTGTCTGGGCTGGTTGGAGAGGGAGACGACGCAGAACACAAACGATTTGTGAGAGATGGAGACGATGAAAGAGCAGCACGCAGGCAGCAGGCAGCAGGAGCGGAGTGTGTGATGCTGCTGCCGCAGCCTCAGCAGCGCCAGGAGAAGCAGATGCTTCCCCCGGAGCTCGTGCGGGTCACGTTGCTTTACGTGGCGCGACGTGCCCCCCTCTCCCACTCTGTGCGTAACGGTGCGCACGGTGGACACTCATGTGCCAAATGTCAGCCATAAAGAGAGTAAAAACTGCCGAATTAAGCCTTTTGTATGACAGAAGAACACACTGCAGATGCAGACGGAGGAGAGTCAAGCGATGCTGCGTGCATCAAAACTAGCCTTTGAAATGTGCGTGATTGTTGCGTGCTGACGTCAGGCGCACGGATAGGTCATTCTAAATATGTTGTCCAGTGCGCCTGTGTGGGATCCACGGCAGAGACCAGAGACTCGCTCGTGGGGTCTCAACAAGGCTGATTTGTGTTATAAAGTAAAAGTGCTGCGTTCATGGTCACGTCTTTATTTTGGGGGCATAAATAAATAAAGACATTTTTGACTTCCTAATAAAACATTTTTTTTAAATGTGTGTGTGTGTGTGTGTGTGTGTGTGTGTGTGTGTGTGTGTGTGTGTGTGTGTGTGTGTGTGCGTGTGTGACAATACAAATCTAGCAGCAGGAGTTATAATTCAATAAAAACTGGGCCATAATAAAAATCTACACAACGCTTTGAAGCCCAAGTGATGATGATGAAAATGAAGCTGAACGTCTGAGGTAAAAATAGGTCGAAGATTGTCTTTTTATTCCACTTTCATTAATTCAACATTGTAAGGAAGATTATAATTATCACGGCTATTATTAATATTACAATACAACGATATTAGGCCCAGTTCACACAGGCAGATTTAGATAATGGTTTTTATTTCCCCTCTTCACATCATTTATGACGACATTAGAAGTAAAGTTTCCCTAAAAACTGACACCAGAGATGTGTAGTAAATAATATTTTATATCTACACATCTACATTTATCTGTGACTTTATTTTGATTCTATAAACCACAGCCGTGTGCGATTAAATAAGAAGATTTAAGTAAATAATTATGAGATATGAACATAGTCACCCAACGGAGTCCTGTTATAAGTAAACTCATATAAGAAGTGTGTTTTTTTTCTTTTTCTTCTACCACCTCATGAATGAACAGAAGCCTCCTCAGCTTATTTAACGTTACGCATTACACAAAGCGTATTAGTGGATGTAACGACAGCACATCTCCGGTCACAGGCTGCGATGATCGCCTCGGTGGAGCTGAACAGCGACATCTACCGGCCGAGAGGCAGCACTGCAGCTCGGGGCCCCGCCTGCGTGAGGTGACGCTGGCCTAAAATCCACATCACACTGAAAGCAGCATAAAACAGCCTATAAACTCATATCAGTAATAATCCCAGTAAACCAGCCTGTACACGGATAGAGATCAAAAAATCCAAACTGCTCAGCGTTGCAGATGAAGCCGCCGTGTGTCTGATGGAGGAGGTGGAGGCCTCGTCTTTACAGTTTTTATTAATTTATTCAAACTGAAAGAAAAATGCTGATGACATTTTTGAACATTTAAAAAAAAAACGCCATGCAGTGTAAAAGCAGCCTGACGAGGTCGATGAATATGAATGTTGATGATGTTGATTAAAGGCTTCCTACGTGAGTGGACAGATCTCAGGTCAGCCCGGTGGGCCTACGTGATGCTGCAGGACGGAATCAGTCTAATTGTTGGGATCCGGCTTAAAAAAATTACACGTGCCTCACCTGGAAATAATGATCCGGAGGAGTGAATCTACACGAGGACAGAACAGTGTCATGTAAAAGCCCGCAGTCATCAGTACAGCAATAAAACAACAGGCTGCCATGATGTCTGTCATCATACGTAACGTGGAATGAGCCTATATTATGGGATGTTTGGGCTTTATAAATAAAATAAAAAATAAAATAACAAAGGAATTATGTTTGTGTGCTTTAATTGTTTGTGTTTGCGTATTTCTACGTCTCCAGCAGGAGATTGTTTCTACATAACGAGAGGTGTAGGTGCTGAATAAATCTGCGTCAATGACCCACAAATATCTTATTTTGAAATTACATTCATGTGATTTTTTAGATTTTTTTTTTTAGAATAATGTCGCCAATAAATCCTGTAGTTTGATTCAGAGTTACTGGAGAAAAATGAGACCAAATCTAACTGTTATGTGGGCAATTAATGTACAATTGCGCATTTGTAGACAGAGGATAAATAAATAGACTAATTACTTTGATAGATATTGGCTTTAATGGCGGAAGTAAAGCCGAATGATTAAACAGATGTTGCAAAATGTTTTTCCTTCAAATAACTAAAAATATACTTCATTTCTGTAGTTTTTACTTCAGCGGAAATTATATTTATACAAATCATATACTAGGAAATCGTTTTTTGCCATATAAAATATATTAGAAATAACAATTTAAAGAATAGTTTGGTTATAGAGGCAGTAAAACGTAAAAACACGGCGCCCCCTGAACGATCAGAGCTTATCAGAGGAATTTACAGACTGAGGAGCATTAAGAGCATTTTTTATTCTGGTGGTTTATTTGTCCTTTTTTTTAGGCTAAAGTGTGGCTGCTCCTCTACACTTAAAATGCCTTAAACAAATCTAATAATAAGGAATAATGTCTGGTGTTTATATTGGCACTCATGTGTTTGTCATTTTAATGGATAAGACTTAATAATAATAAAAAAAGATTCCACAGTTTTTACATTTCTAAATTAAACTTCTGATTATCTGACATACAGCCTGGATTTCTGATCCTTTCAATAATAAGAAGAATGATAATAACAATAATAACTTTTCTCTTTATCTTTTCATATTTATTTGAGTATATTAGTTGATACTATAACTCCACACACACACACACACACACACACACACACAGGCAGAAATGATCAGACACAATTGTCCCTGTTCGAACTGCTCCCACTTTGCCCCTAAATGTATTCATTTCTGTCAGATTTGTATGAGTGTTACGTCGTCATGCGTGACCACACCGAGCCCTGTTGGGTTCAATTGTCAATAACTGACCGATTCAAGTGGCCACTTCTGGGAATTGTAATGGCCGCTCTTCAAAGGGGCCTGACCTGACACGGGGACACGGAGGTGTCAGAGGTCACACATGAAGACCAACAGGGAGCAAATATTTGTCCTTCCCCCTGTCATGATCCCAAATTAGCACCTTGCAGCAGCTCATTGAAACCAGTTATCGTTTTGCAGTGATGGATTTTAAAGGAAACACTCGACATTGTGAGCTCTGTCTAAATACCACAGATGTGTGTCAGTCAGTTAAAGTACTGTATTTCAGCGTGGCATCCCTGCATCTGATGGAAACGCTTGTGAGGACCAAATGTTCTTCAAAGTGGTGTTTTTTTTTCTTCGGTTGCCACTGAGAACTGCAAATTAAGAGCAGTAACAGCGGGCGTCTATGCTGGAAGTCCAGCAGCTCTCATGAAACTGCATCTACCAGTTTATAAAAAGGCAAGAAATGGCAGAACAAACGCACAGTTTTCACATGATCTAATATGGTAACACTTCATAATAAGCATCATTATTAAATGGTGAAGTAGTGGAAGTTGACTGCTATAATTTTTTATACTGATGGAATAAAGATGAAATGGTTACAGTTCATAATAATCATCGTTGAGAAATGGTAAATTTATAATAAGTATACTTAAACATTAGTTAATAGTTATAGAAACGCTTTATAAACAATTTATTAAGCATTTGTAAAGGTATATAATCATCAGTTACAGCTTTATAATGGCCAAATAATGTTAAAGTTGAACTACACAGTATTCATTTACCGTTTACAAAGATATATAAACATCAGTTGTGACTTTACAATAAAATAATTCTTAATAAATGGCTTTATAAAGCATTTTATTCTTTGTTAACAGTGAAATAACTATAAACTAAAGTTTAATTCACCATAAACCCACCATCTTTAAATGATGGTTATTATAAAGTGTTACCAAACTCTTTACGCTCTCTTTAAAATGTTTGAATTACTTGGCAATATTAATGTTGCTGGAACAATATCACAGATCTGCTGATGTGTTTCAAAGAAGTCCACTTGGTTTTCTTGCCTCGTGTTGGAGACACATGGCTGTATTTTGCTTTGAGAATAAAAAAATGGATGCTTTTTGGTAGCCGTTTATAAAAATGGCAACAAATACTACAACAAATTCATTGATTTCACATCATATAATACCACAGTGTTAAAAAAAACAACTCCAACTCCAAACAAATCTATTGAAGAAGCAGATTCTCCACAGATGAGTGAGGAGGGTCTAACGTCGAGGGTCTGTTTGCCAGTAAGCGTAAAGAAGCACTCGCAGCCTGCTGCATTACGCTGACACAACCACACACAACACAAATACACCGTGCCGTAGACACACTCAGCAGAAGTGCTCGATCGGCCTGATGTAAAGGCTTTCAGGGATCCAGCAGCACCTCATTGTGCCAGTGAGGAAATCAGGTGAATCAAATCAGACACCTCCAGACTCAACGACACGTTAAAGATGCAGCACATTTCTCTCATGTGTAAGTCTACAGGTGGAGGCCAGAGACACACTGCAGATGTCCGTCATGACTAACACATTAACAAGCATCACAGACGGATGAAAGACATAAATGGGTTGAATCTGGCTTATCAATGTAGATCAATTCCTGCACATTCAGAACAGATGAACCAGCCTCCAGTACCAACAATTCAACTTTCAAATTAAAGATGCACTATGTAGTTTCTGGAGAAAAAATTCAAACACAGACTTTTATGGTTTACAATATTAATGAGGCGATAATACAAACTCAAGCTGAGAGTAAA
The DNA here is from genome assembly GCA_039737535.1 of Lagodon rhomboides. Lineage (NCBI taxonomy): Eukaryota > Metazoa > Chordata > Actinopteri > Spariformes > Sparidae > Lagodon > Lagodon rhomboides. Next base: position 10,392,451 of record CM077789.1, on the reverse strand, counting down.
CGCAGAGATCACATTTAAATTAGGATCTCACTTTTGATTTTACCAAACTCAGAATTTTGATATATGCAATATTAATGATGTCGTAATACAAACTGACAAATATCTGTTTTTACAATAACTGAATAAACAACAAATTAAGGCCCCCAGAACACTGTATGGAGCTAAAACAGTATGAAACTAAGTTATGCTTGAAGGTCAGTTTGTATATTCAGCCATGAAACAATTTCTTTTGTATATTTAGTCTGTTCAGGCATAAAAAACAGTCAATAAAGTATCTTAGAATATCTTCCCCAAAACTACACAGTGCACCTTTAAAGTCAAAATAAAGCAAAACTCAATCAACAATTATAGTAATAAAAAAAAAAACAGTCCCATCAACTTACATTGCAGCAGCAGCAGCAGCAGCTTCTTGGGCTGTGAGAGAGGAGATGTTGGCTCATTCCCCGCCATGTGAAAACAGACTGGTGTTCCTGCTGCTTTGCTGGTTTAATTGGGAACAGGCTGAAGTTTATGCTAATGAGCGCTGACATCAGTCTTAACAGCCCCCGCTCCATAAAGGAGAGGAGCAAAGGGCCAAAGTCGCGCCTCTTTTCCCAGGAAACTCCGCCGGTCAAGTTCAAGCGCAGAGCAGCGCAGCTCCACTGCTGACGATTGTCATTCAAAACACGTCAATGCACGTCGCAAACTCACTGGGGGGGAGGAGAGAGGCCTGCAAACACATTTAGCTCAGCTCGAGGAATGCGATATATGGCTAATCAATTATAACAAGACCAAATGAGAGCAGGTTCGCTGGAGTTTGAGACTGAAAAATGAGTAAAAACACACATCACCAGTTTGACCTCTCAATAAATGTATGGTTATAGGAGTGTATACATTTGTTTTTAAATAAATATATATAATAAATATATTTACTTTTCTTTAAAGAGTGTTTTTTTTTAAGATGGGGCCTGTTACTAGAATTCTTCTTCTTCTTCTCCTCCTATTCTTGTTCTGATTGTTCTTCTTCTACTTCTTCTACTTCTTCTCCTCCTTTTCTTCCTCTTCTTCTTCTTGTTGTTCTTCTCCTCATTTTCTTCTTCTTCTTCTTCTTCTCCTCCTCAATCTACTTCTCCTTCCTTGAGGTGAAACCAGGTAAAAGCCATTATACCACATATTTTGTCTCTCTCTCCCTCTCTTTTATATATTTTATTTATTTGTATATATCCACTATAGAGGATTAGATGAAGAAGAAAAAAATGAATGAATTAGTTTTTTAGATACATGAGAAAGGGGGTTGTGTGTCTAAAATTCTGTTCATTTGGTGTAAATGAGTGTTTGTGCAGAGACATGTTCTTTTGCCAGGGAGGGAGAAGAAAAACAGTTTCAGATAAAGCCCCATTGTAAGTCCCCGAAATACATGTGCGTGTGCATGTACATCACCCATCTGTGCATGCTGGCTGCTGGATCATCCGCGGGATCATCTATGCCACAAACACTCGCCGAAATTGAATTAGCAGGCATTCATTTGCGTAATTACAGTGTAAGTGTGCAACGATTCATGTCGTCCAAATCCAGAATCCGTGTGAGGACGAGCCAAAGCGACGGCTTAACACCTCACAGCAGAACCGGGCCCTCGCTAATTCTCTCCTGTTCGGATCTAAAGCCACATACAGTCAGTCATTATGCAGATGTGAAGCCCGTAAGCAGACGGGCTTTACGTCTGTGTGCATGTTTTGTGTAGGATGTTGTGTGTACATGCATCTCATTTTAGAAATCCACGGCCTCACTTCTGCTGTGACGCGGGGCCGTGAACTGCAGCACAAGATGTCTTTTTACATCTCAAAGCTAGGCTGGACTGCAGAAATGTTCTGATTGTATTGATACTTATTGTTTGAACAGTCACAGTAGGTCAACAAAGGTGTAAATGAGAACATGAATAAAGGCTGAATTCCATTTAGTGACAACAGTGTTGAGGTTCTGTCAAAGAGGTGATGCAGAGCGTGCTAACAAGCTAGCCTCGGCACGTCCTGTCTCATAACACCCCTTCGTACCTCAAGAGGCAGATATATGCTTCTGTTGGGAAAGAAATACACAAAATAAACTCACAAAATGTAAAGAAATGAAATAATCTTGCTTTTTTACTTGACAAGCTTTCACTTCCCCGGTTAAACGATCGTAAAACACACTCCATTCAAACTCGATGTTAACTGGATAAAAACTCACCAAAAGCAGTCTTGGTTTCTCTTCCCACAGTCACCTCTGGTTTGACTCAAACTAAATCCTCAATTCACAGAGTAAGACGTGAAAATATTCCAGCTCTACACTGTGCTTTCACCTTATCACTAGGTCCGATTCTACTGCTTCTTTTACGCTGCCACCATATTTTACAAACTCTCCCTTTAAAGACCCTTTTGACTCACTATCACACTCAATAACAGGGCCATAGTCAGCGTTATCAGTGACAAACTAAGCTTTTCAAATTCTCAAGGCTACATGTTCTTATTTTGGCTTTTAGAAATACAAATATGAGACTTTTAAACCTATGTTCCCTGTCTTTTTTACAGTAGAAACTTGTAACTTGTAAAGCTCTCATTTTTACTGAAGACAAGCAACAATAAATGCAGCATCTTCGTTAAGAAAGACATAAAGACATGCGTTTGTCTGGCGCCAGGGTATCCGACACTTACGGCCGTGATATTTGGCGTGACTGTACAGAGCGCAGACATTTGGGATCAGGCGGAAGGACAGTGTGCTTCCAGTGAATCACCTTTACGGACTCCTTTCCTCCCTTCCCTCTGACATACTGTATACCTATGTTTGGTAATTAACAGTCATGAGCCTCAGTCCTCTTTTGAAATAAATCCCTGTGACAAAGCAGATCTGGTTCCCACAGCTATCCACCCCCCCACCGCAGTTAGGAAAGAGACAAAAAGGAAAAAGAGCGGGGAAAATGAAGGGAGACTGAAAAAAAAAACACATAGTGGTGGTGGTGGTGGGAGTTTCCTTTGACGGGGCACCATTGCAACATTTGCATATATTCAAATCAGACGATGAATACCATGCACGGGGGCAAACAAAGACCAGCCAATGGGGAGGGCCGCATCCCCGCTGCGGGCTCAGAAGCAGCCGCCGGTATCCCAGCAGCTCCCTGGGAGAGACGCAGGGAAGTGGTGTGGGAACCGAGAGGCCCCCCGAGCTGAGCAGAGGGAGGGGAGCCACTTGTAGCCCGCGGTGAATTAGCATTTTATTTGTGTCCATTTTCCTCAGTAATTTCTGCCCCGCTACTTCAGCCACAGATGGCTAACATGGCAGAGGGATTAGCATTTGTGTCAAAGATGATGATTATGGAAGTGCTTTTCTTTTTTTTTTCCACCCAGACAGAGACGTTTTCTTCTCACAGTGTGACTGACATGTTAATGTTGCAGAATATTGCTGTTATTTCTGTGTATTTCTCTGCTGCCTGTCACTGATGGCAAACGTTGGTCTTGAATAAGGGACGTGTTAGATGATGTTAGGATTGTTACGGCGATGAATAAAACACACATTGCTCCATGTTGCACTGTACAAATTCTCTTGCTCTTCCAATCGGTCCATACACACAGTGGGAATTTAATAATTAGTAGCAGCAAAAGATGGACAAACCTTTGTTTCTTTAAAGGTGCATTATGTAGATTTGGGGAAGACATTTAAATCAGAGGAGACAAACGTAAATAGACTAAAAGCCTCTCTTCGTTTTCACGACTGAATAAACTGAATAAACAAACTGGCCGTAAAGGACAACACAATTTCATAATGTCTCACTTTGTTTATATGTGGCGGACCCTGCCACCTTTCTGGCTTCAAGCAGTGTTCTGGGGACCTTATTTGTTTATTCACTTATGGATAAAATGAATATCTATGAGTTGGTAATACGACATCACTAGTATTGCAAATATTAAAATTTTGAGTCTGAAAAAAAGCGAGATCCTAATTTAAACGCGATCTCGCCATTTAGCTTTGTTCAAAATCTGACAAACTCATCGCCTCGGGGCGTTGGCTGTAGTTGCATCAACAAAACATCCACGCAGAGTTCTGATATTTAGCCTGACGACTCATTTTCATGTGATTTCTCTTCACAGATGCCTGTCCTCTGGTGCGTATGTGCCCACCAGAGATGCTGCTGCTCCGGCGCACAAAGCTCCATTTGATCAGAATTCAACGGCTCTCATTGAAATGTCATGCTCTCGTGCGCAAATTCACCGGGCAAAGGATCAGACACATCTTCAGCAGAAGGGGTGCCACCAATTAGCAGAAAAGTGGGAATTCAATCAGCTCGAGCAGACCACCCAAATAACACGAACGCACATGCTAAACACAGATTTGAATGTGGTGAATGGTTTTTCGGTAAAAGATCTCTTTGGAGGGCGTGCTGCTGGAAACACCGTTGGAGGCGTACGGGCCACCGCTTTACAGAGGATGAGCTGACATTATAATGCACGTACAGACCAGTGTGTGTGTGAGTGTGTGTGTGTGTGTGTGTGTGTGGACAATGATTCTCAGCCAGAGTGACCAAGCATACCACACATGGAGGATGCACCAGTGCACCCAGAAGCTCACATCCTTCTCCCCGAGCACCTCATGGTTTACAAGAGATCTAACAACATAATACAGCAACAAATCACACTGATATAAACTTTATCTACAGCTCCGAAGATAAACCATGGTGGTATTATAGAGTATTTCCTTATTGTCATCCTCCTGAATGGGAAAAATGATACTTAATTTCACGATAACATCTACATGTGTGTGTCCCGTCCCTGGTGTGCTTTAATACCAAAGTAGAGAGCAGAGCTGAGGAGCATATCTGAGACTTTAAGCTTCCCCATTTGCATAATGTTTGTTTCCACCCAATGAAAATGTTGAGATACATGATGGTGGAAGCATGAAACATGGAGATTATCATTAGGAGGATCTCGCAGAGGTGTTCGGGGGTACTGAGGAAGAACAAGGAACTAAGATGGATACAGTTTTACATTTTAATTAGAGATGAGGAAAGGGAGCGTGTGGGCGAAATTAAAAACTGCTCTTCAGGATACTTTCAAAGGCCTCGCCGTACTTTATTTTCCTGTGTTGTCTTTATTTGGAAGCGTAAAATGTCTGAACCTGCTCAATGTTTTTCCAGAAAAATGTTGGAAGGATGGAAAGATAACGTATTTTTTCAGTCAGCGACCCTCTGAAAAGTAAAAACTTTTTTTTATGCCTAAACAAACTAAATAAACAGACTCTTTGCTTTCATGACAGAATAAACAAACTGAGCTTGAAAGACGACACAATCTCATACTGTTTTACTCTGTTTCCATTTGGCGGACCCTGCCACCTTTCTGGCTTCAAGCAGTGTTCTGGGGACCTTATTTTCCACCGAGAACAACTTGTTTTATTCATTTGTGGGGAAAAAAATAGACATGAGTTTGTGTTGCTGCCTCATTAATATTGTAATTATTAAAATTCTGAGTTTGAATTTCTTCTCCAAAACTATCATAGTGCCCCTTTAAATCAAACTGAAAATTGACACACACACACACACACACCCCATCCCCATCTATCCCCTGTCGAAATTACTCAACTAATTACATCATACCAATATTAATTTGAGTAATAGCCCTATAAATGTTATCGTGTAGCGTTATTTCCAAGATTACTGGTAATGTTGTCAATCCAAAGCATGTTAGACAGGCACACTCACTAGCATTAGCTCTAGAAAAAACAGGCTACCATTGTTTATCAGCCTATCATTGTTCTTTTTTTAAAACAGCCCAGCAGAAAATCTGAAAGTAATTGCCCTGCATTCAATTTTTTTAATTTCTTACCTTGGCATGTAACCCCTTGACATATGACATGTTAACCTGGCAGCAGTAGGTTGCCCTGGTGTTAAATCTATGTGTGTAGGCTATGTATTTTAACATTTTATGATTTCAACATGAAAGAGACACAGCCGATTACAAAATCAACTAACAACAGCAGCAGTCGAATAAAGGTACGAAAGACAGCCCCACAAGATTTTAACAACCAGGTATAATGGTCGTCAGTTGTTGTGCTGTTGGCAATGTAAGGAGCTCCAAGTTACAGAGCTTTAGAGCGGCACCTGAAGGCAGCGCACGGCTCCACTACTACATCCGGGACACCGAGCAGTGTCTCATGTCAGTTGGTTCAGCTGTCAAGACTTTCCTGCATGTGAAGAAGAAACCCCGGCTGCTCCTCTGGCTTTAACCACATATTTCGATAGAAGAGATGGTAACTTTACTCACACCCCAGCACTTTGTCACGTAGTCACTGCTCTTAAAAGCCTGCTGTAACAAAACAAACGCCAGAGACCGTTTTATTAGCTTGTATTGGTTGCTATGAAAGCTAGGGTGCTAATGCTAGCTAGCAAAGCTTGCAGCAACACTGACAGGTGGTGAAGTTTCGCTAAATTTAGCACGATAGCCATTTGCTAACTTTCATTCATTTTGCGGGGGCTTTCAACACATCCTATGTTTAAAGCTTGGACTCGGTTAATGGCGTGCTACTGTTAGCTTTTCAGCATGCTATCCTACTTAGCTGTTACCACAGTCTGTGGTGACTCGAATTGACCTTTAGTGTAACAGAAATGTCTGTTCTTGGAAGTTTCTTGGGGCTTGAATGTCGAAAGCATGTCTTGACTGACTGTCACAGTTGTGGACAAGGCACCCCCCTGCCCTCTGACCGTCTCTTATGCAATATCTTCCACATAACATTAGCTGTTCTCATGTTCACTATATGAGATTCATAGTTGGATCTAATGCGTTTGTTTTCTCTTACAGGCGCTGATGGGAATTCAGCTGGTGGTCAGCTTGCTGGCAGCCAGCATTATGCAGAGGATGGCCCCACATGCCTCATTTGCACGCTGGCTACTCTGCAATGGCAGGTATATTCTCACCCTCACAATCAGGCAATACATTATATGCCCAATGTGCTGGGGACTGTTTAAACACATGTGTCTGTCATTCCTTCCAGTTTGTTCCGGTTCAAACACCCGTCAGAAGGAGAGCTGTGTGCGCTGGCCGGGAAGCAGATGCCCAAACCTAACAGGAGAGACAGGTGGGAGTCGGGGGAGGATATGGCACAAATAAGGGTGCCTGGACAAACAAGACATTGCCTTCTTACTCCAGTCAAGCTGGTCGATGTGTCTGTTTTTCTCCTGTCAGTAACAGAAAACACACTCGTCCACTTTTTCTTTATTATGCCTTCTTTGTTTGATTTCTAGGAGACAGAACGGGGAGAGCAAGCCTCTCACTGTGCCCAAAGACATCGACCTTCACCTGGACAAAGCTCCAGTCAGCGCTGTTGACGCTCTTGGTAAAACAAACATTGTTTTATCGGCACCACAATGACGCTGTTTAAGTACAAACACAGCTCGAGCTCAGCAGCTAACCCACCATACATTTACATTATTTGCATTTTTTTACAGTCCCTGCTTAAAAACAATGTGATTGTTTTTTTTTTGATAAACAAGTGGAGCATAAAACAATCTTCTGAGCTTCCTAATGTTTTTTTTTCTTGTTCCTATTTTCAGTGCTGCGCTTTTTCCTGGAGTACCAGTGGCTGGTAGATTTTGCAGTCTACGCGACCGGTGTCTTCTTGTTCACTGAGTGTTACTACAATGTTGTAGATGCAAGAAAAGAAGTCAATATTGGAGCCCTCTGGTGTGTCCTGACCGTTATGTTCAGCCTGTATCCTTCAACTGTAAAGTGACTTAATGTCAGAGCAGATGTGTCAGCCATGTTGACTGATCCTGGACAACCTGAATGTCTCATTCTGAACCTGCAGTCTCAACATTTTTTTGATGAACAATTAACAAACATGATGAAGCATCCAGTCACAGTTGCAAAATTGTCTTATGTTATTACCACTTATGCCAGTGGTCAAACATCATATTAAAAACACTTCTGCTTGCTTAAAACTGGTCAATAAGGCAGCATCACTCAGAAATAAGGACCATCTTTCTCCTCCTGGTTGTTTTTATTTAACCGGCATCCCTCAGAAAGACCCTTCACACTCTGATGAGGCACTACTTCCGCTCAGAAGAGGGCGGCGAGCGCTCGGTGTGCCTTGCCTTTGGCTTCCTGTCTCTGCTCGTGGCCATGCTGGTGCTGGTTGTCAGAGAGGACTACCTGGAGTTTGGCCTAGAGTCAGGCTTTTCCAGCCTCTTTGACAATTTGGAAATCTTTGTCAAACAGCAGGGCTATGCTGATTGGTCGTAAGTATCTGTCCCTGCGAAGACACCTTATAACTGAAATACAGCTGTGTTGTGTGTAAAGAAAGAAGTTGTAATAATTTAATATTGAATGGTGTATCAAGAAAACCCTACCTTTGTTAAGTACTGTGCAGGAGCCAGTAACAGACTTGACAAATATTTGTGCTAGATGCAGCATTCCCGGTTTTGATTTGATTGTTTTGACTCCCTTCAGAATCCCAGTGACCAGGCTGACAGTAAAGCTCGGTCTGGCTGCTATCTGTGCTTACATCGGTTCTCTCCTGGCTTTCCCCGGCCTGCGACTGGCTCAGACTCATCTAGATGCTGTACAGATGAACTCAGACCGCCCACTCATCCAGTAAGATCTGATAAATACTGCGTCAAGCAATGTGCTCCTTATTAAAAACATTACATTGGCAGTATTTAGCTGTCTCACATGTCCCTTATGTTTCCTCCAGGATTCTGCTGCACATGAGTTTCCTGTCTCCAGTCATCGTGTTGGTTCTGTGGGTGAAACCCATTGCAAGGGACTTCCTGGCCAATGCACCTATGGGGAAGACCTCTGTCACAATGTGAGTGCACACACATATTTGCATTTTTCATCCACTACAACCGCGGCTGCACAAAACAGCATTATAATGAAGTGCTGCAGAGATGTCCTTGCCGACAAATCTTGTTCTCCAGATGTTTGATTCAGATCCCAACCAATTTCACATTATTGTGATTTTGATAGTTGTTTCAGTGAAAATGAAAATTTTGATGCAAAAAAATTATCATTCACACTAAGAAGAATCATATTACAATTTCAATGCCTGTCAAGATTATCACAATATGATTTTTTTTAAACAAATCTTGCAGCCCTAACTTCCACAAAAACTCAGTTAAATGTAAATTAAATGAATGGGAAAAATGATATGACTCCACTACCTACAATGAAAATTTAAGAAATATTTTAATTAAAGAACCACTAGAAAAATGCGATGGTGGTACAAGAGAGAAATGCGTGCCAGGCACATGGCACCATTGGAAAACAACGGTTCTGCCGCTGATGCGTTTCTAGTGACGTGTCTCTGTGTGATCGACCACTTCTGGCTCTTACTGATCCTCTCATAATCTCACAATTGCAGAGTTTCCAGTGAAACGTTTGACAGCATGCGCCTGTGGATCATCGTGGCGTTGTGTGTGCTGCGACTCGCACTGACTCGTCACCACCTGCAGGCCTACCTCAATTTGGCTCAGAAGTGGGTGGAGCAGATGAAGAAGGAGGCGGGGCGCATCGCTGCGATTGACATTCAGAGGAAGGTCAGCTGTGTGAACGGACCTTCTATAGATACAGAACATTTTACATAAAGACAAGGTTACTGAGCAATGTAAGAGTGAAAACTCCCAACCTGCAACTGAGAGTAATGTGCTGTTTTTCAGGTCACTCGTATCTACTGCTACCTGAGTGTAATCACACTCCAGTATCTGGTTCCTATTTTTCTTATCCTGTTCTCCACACTGGCACTCAAGGCACTAGGTAAGTAAACTACCCCCACCACTATCATCATCACCACGGCAGCTGCAGTTAAGGCAGAATACACACTTGATCTGCATGTTTTCTTTCCCAAGATGTCGAGATGTTCAATAAAACACAGCAAGAAATGATTTCTTTCAAAGATCTACTTTCTTACTTTATCCTCCCTGTTCAGTGGTAAAATCTAAATATTAACTGATGTCTACTGATCTTGTAGGGGACTTCTCCTGGGGGAGCGGTACAGAAGAGATGCCCGGGGTGACTCCAGCGCTGGTGATGCCCACGGCTGCTCCTGTGCTGCCTGGTGTTGTCGATGAAGATGAAGAGGGCGTGGAGGACATGGAGGAGGACATCCAGGCCACAGTAGCACGCCTGACAGAGACCTTCGCAGCGCTGCGCTCCGTCCTCACTCCAATTTTCTTCCGAGGTTTCTTCGCCTTCCTCACGTGGTGGGTAGCTGCCTGCCAGGTCATCAGCTCTCTGTTTGGCATCTACTTCCATCAGTACCTTATGCAGAACTAACTGCGGAGTGCCATACACTTCCACCGGCAGTGCAACCCCGGCCCTCAGCTGTTGTTACGGTGTCGCAGAGGATAGCTGCAGACAGCAGAGGGGCCTTTTCATTTCAACACACAACTACAGACAGAAGGCACCTTGTTTCTGGTTTGCGGAGAGAGTAGACGGGTGATGGGCTCTGTCTGTTCATGGCCTTGTGTCTCTCTGTGACCAGCAGGCTACTGGTATCAATAACACAAACGTACAAAGGTGCAGAGGTCTGTATCACAAAGCAAGTTCATATTAGAGTGGCTCTCTTTAGGTTACCTGGCTTCACTGAGTCTGACGTTGGCAATCCTCAATTATCACGATGCTGGTTATTAACTGGCTCAGTTAACTTGAGGGTGGCTGCGTTCACATGAAAGAGGCAAAGTTTTTAATTACACGCAACATCAGAGGAACAATGAGTGGAGTGCTTAAAAAGCTCCATGATACCCACAGGGAAGTTACGTTATTGTGGGAGCAAAAATTGACATTCAGCGAGGTGAAATATATACAGCAGAGTGGGAGTAGAAGCTGTAAAAGTAGGAGGAATCATTTCCAAATCTTCCCAGTAAGGCTAATCCTTTTTAAATATATTTGACATTTCCAACATTAAAAGTGACATTTTGGTGCTTTTTTGGCTCATTGTGAACAAACGTAACAAAAGTGTGAGTGATACAAAATACTAAAAAAATATAGAAGAAAATGATTAAATAAAGAACTGCAACTGTCGGCTGATAATCAATCCAAATATATTCAGTTTACTGTATAATATAGTAATAATATTCACTTTACATTTAAGAATTGGAACCAAATCACATTTCCTTTTTTTCTCTTTAAAAAAAAATTCTAAAACCGATATGTCGATAATAAAGATAATTGGCGATTAAATAAATAGTAGACTATTAGTTGAACAATTAATTGTTAGGTTTTGTACCTGATGAGGTGTAACTGACTGAAATGTTGCATTTATAACTGACATAGCTAATTGATTGTAGCAGTGTGCACAATCACAGGAATATGCAGCTTTAGTAGCCATTCATTAGGCTGTTAATGTGGTAATGTGCTGTTTTAAACCCGGAGTGGACACAAACATTGTTTCTTCTTATCTCTCTCAATAAGCAACTGCTCTTTAGAAATGTCTCTAATCCTCTTTATTCCTGTATTGCTTTATTGTAACGTCAGTGCTTTTGTCCATGTGGGAGTCCTGTAGAAATGAACACCTGATGGGTCAGCGGTTAACCTGCTCTGGAGCAGGTTAGCTGTGTAGCAAAGGTTACCGTGGTGATAAACCCCATTTTAAAAATGAGCCAGCTTTGTGATTCAGTCCCCTCGTCATCTTCCAGCTCCTCCAGCGGAACATTTTCCTGCAACTTTCTTCGGATGTATCCGCTCCAGTGTTACCTGAACTGTTCTTAATAGAACTTTATTAAATGCTGCATATAAGATGTTTAATTGGTACCAGGATGAGTCGTTGTGCTTAACTCCTGTGTAGATAAGACGTTTTATTTTTGTGAGGGACTCTTTTGTCCCTCACAAGGAACCGATTCAAGAGTGCTAAATGTTTTTTTTTGTTATCTTTTTCTGCTGTAACGTTTTGATTGCAAATAAGTAGTAGGGCTCTGTTCCATCCTATTGATTTAAACGCAGTTGAAGGTGAGCCAGAAACTGTGGCTGTTTATTTTAGCAGAGAACTGAAGAGCTGTTGCTTTTATCTTAAGAGTTTCCTTCAGAATTCCTAAGTGCCTGGGAGCTCAGGGATTTTGAGTCTGTTTTAAAATTCCCTTTCTCCCTGATCGTTCGTATTAAGAATGAATGGAATCTGTCGATTAGATAGAATAACACTCCAAACAGATTGCTGTTTTTATTCTTTATGTTCAAACACTACTCACTGGCGAATATTTCTAGTTGGAGTGTCTTAATTAGCTTTATCAGCTTTTAGTGTTTTTGTTGTTTTCTAGCCAGTCATAGTCTGACATGTACATGTAATATTAATCAAAGTCTGCTTAGAATCAGTTTTGCGTCAGCAGATTTTATTTATTTATTTATGAAACATTGCCTCATAACTTTTTGTTTTTTAGAAATGATACAGATGTTGCAATTCTGTACATTTTTGTATTCTGTTTTTGGCAATTTTTTTATTTTTTGCGTGTGTGTGTTTTTTTTTAAGACAGGTTTTTGAATTAAATGCTCTGAAATCATTATACTGTGAAGTTCATATGGAAATGTTGCTTTTTGAGATTTTCTGAATGCATGGTGTGTTAAAAAAGAAAAAAAAAACCTGTGGCTGTTTTTTTTTGTTTGTGTGGCCCAATAAAACATTATTTTCAGTCTCATGACAGTTTGATATTCCCACTTCATTCTGCCTTCCGTCGAGGAGCGTGGGAGATACGGATGATAAAACGTTTCCTTTTTAGAAGAAATCTGCTCCAATTGACAAAAGGCATCACGCATGACAAAGGAGTGTCTCGCCGCTGTGCTCGGCCCTGATCTCTGACCTCCAGCCTCCTGAGAAGATCATTCTTTAATCACTGATAATTACTATGAACCTGATGCCCTGAGAGAGTCTGGGAAGAAATATTGTTTGCGGGTGCTCGACTTGGCCACACAAAGAGTTCCCCAGTCCTCTCCATGTGTCAGTGCAGCCTAAAGAAACATTAAAACTATTTATTTTAAACAAACTTTATTAGATTATCAAAACTTTCAGATCTTGCATGCCAGTCGTGCACCAGCACTGAAGGAACGTGACCTTTTTTTACCAGAGCGAGACTCGAGAGGCTCTTTGTCTGAAAGTTGACGTGATTTATTGGCGATATCATTTGACTTCCACGTCCAGTCAGAAGCCACAAAGGTTCTTCAGTTTAGAGAGGGACGGCCACCTCGGCTCCACTGGAGGATATCAACAATCACAAAGCCGCTGTGAAAGTGGAGAAATCTGGGAGGTTAACAATCCTGACAGATCGTGCAAATTGTGGCTGTTTGAGATTTATTCATTCATTCATATTTGGTTTATTTAGCTAATTTCAGTGTTTACCTTCTTGAAACAATCGTACAAGACAAAACATTTTTTACCTGTACATATTCACTGAAAAAAAGAGGAGCAGGAAGAAGAAAGACATGTTCCCTGCCCCTTTATTAATAATGACATAAGATACTGTCGACGCTGATGGACAACCCTTTTTTATATGTTTTAAATATAAAACATAAAACTTCAACAATACCCACTGATGCATCAATAAGTCATCTTAACATAATAAAGTCATAATGTCCCATTATTTTTTGTTTTCTCTTAAGCTGAGTAGTATTTGAGCAGCACTTTAAGTCAGAGAATTCAAGTCCTTATGCTGAAATACACATCTGCTTTAATATACGGACTTTTAAACGTTAAATATCCTTCTATGATCGTCGCCTTTCGATCTTAAAGGACAAGTTCACCCAAAAAAAGAAAGTTCAGTCATCATGACCTCACCCTCATGCTGATGGAAAGTCGAGTGAAGTTTTGAGTTCACAAAACATTTTTTGGAGCTTCACAGGAAAACAGCGTTGCCGCATCCTCCTTAGCAACTGAAGTAGATGGGGACTTGCTTTAAAATGTTGAAGAACAACATAAAATGACTCTATACTGCTTGCACAGTGTAAGCCAAGTGTCCAGGAGGCCCCCGAGAAACCAAATGAGTTTGAAATGACGTTATTTACACACTCGACACCCAGTCGGGCTCGTGCACCCACTTCAGACGGGGTGTGCGCTAACACTTTTAGCTCAGCAGCTACAGTGAAGACTTTCAGCTTAAGTAACATCTTTTACAATCAATTTGGGATATCGAAACTTCTGGAAGCTTTGATAACGTTGGAGTGTTTTTATGTGTTGTTGTTATTTTTCTGTTTTAAAAAAGTCCCATCTGCTTCAGTTGTTTAGGAGAACGCTGCAATGCTGTTTTGCCGTGATGCTCCAGAAATGTTTTGAAGACTATGGAACTTCACCTGACCTTCCATACAAGCATGGAGGTGAGTAGGTACTGACAGAATTCTTATTTTTGGGTAACCTTTTCCTTCAATATAAACAACCTTTTTAGGTAATTGTATATTTCTGGCTTCACACCTGACTAATAACATTTTCAAATCAACTAAATGTTTAAATCTCAACACATGCGACCTGAGATTTAGCATCGGGATGTTGTGTATCAGTATCGTGTTTATTTTTGCCGACATTTCCTTTGAAAATGTGTCTCTTCCTGTCAGATAACATGATTGAGGAGTATAATTTGAGCTTTTCCGAGTTCCACATTTGTCAGCAGCATCCTCGCCCAGCATGACCAGCGGAGCTGCGTCCCTCGCCGCGCCTGTGACAGGTCTGCGAGCGCGTCCGGCCTAATGAACTGAGAGGTGACAAGGCTGACATATCTTTATAATCACATTAATTATGTGCATCTGTGCCGGAGGGGCCCTCGGGCCCCCTCGGCCTGATCTGTGGACTGCAGCGGGCCAAGTCAGGCAGCCATGGCGGCCTGTGGTTGCTATAGAAACCAGGGTGTGTGTGTGTGTGTGTGTGTGTGCAGGACCCAGACATGCCCTACAGACTTTGGCCAGCCTGGTCCCGGGGGAGCAGACCAGACATGACCCCGGTGAGAGCCTCTTTTCATTTAGGGAGGAGAGGACGGAGAGATGGACCGGGGCTCCACTCTGAGCAGCTCTGAGATGAAATGCTCCGCAGTGTGAAGTGAGGAGATGTTCCGGCGTAGTTAGTGTGAGACAACCAGCTGTGGAAATGAGCCCTTTTTTCCGCTGAATGTATTTTTTTTTTTTTTTGAAGACATAAAGGTCTCGAGGCTTTTAAGTGGTCCATTCGTGTTCCTCTCGTTTGGCGGCTGCGTGGCGAGCTGCCTGACAGGGGCCAGACATGATAATGAGGGAGTGTGTGTGTGTGTGTGTGTTCAAAAGATGGTGAATAAGACTAAACAAATGGACACATGAAAGCCTGATAGCTGCACAGCGGACGGCATTTTATCTGTCTTCAGGTTGCGGTTACATGAGAAAAGAAGAAATCACCTTTTTTCTCCCAGAAGAAAGACAGTCTTTATGGAGAAAAAAAAAACAGCAGGCGAAAGCACCAAAACATAAAAATCAAACCGGTTTTATTTAAAAGGAATCACAACAAAAGTCAAATAAAGATCCGTCTCTGTTCTATGAGTGAAGCATTCGGCAAACATATAAAAACTCGGACCCAAAACATCAGAATACTGATCATTTGGTGTTTCACGCTGATATTAATCCACATAACTGCATTAGAAAATAAGAAGAAGAGCAAATTCAACAGCAGCACTTGAACTTGAAGACCTCCTCCGGCCAGAACGACTGAACCTCTGTCACGGTGTATTTGTTAAATGTCGTCAGGGTGAACCGCCGAAGCCTCGTCATGTCACAGAGATTCATCAGATAATAATCAATCACTGATACTCGGGGTTGGTCTTCCCTTCTCTGCACTTTCTCGCTCAAAAATCCACATTTCGAGACACAAGACGACCCCTGGTGGACGACGAGGGGAAATTCATCAATTCATATTTTGTCAAGTTGAATACGCGCAAGTAACACACACAGAAATCCAGTGCTCAAAGAGACAGTGCAAAGCACATTTACAGGTATAATGAAAAACAAACACTTCTCAATAAAAAAAACGTAATGCGAGGGTTGTTTTTTATGAAATATCCTTTGAACATTTAGACTCGTTTATTCCACTCTGTCTCCTATATGTCAAAATACCCTGAGACAGTGATGGCAGTGAGGCTCAGTAATACCTACAATAGGCAGTTACTAAATGGAAAAAAACATGATACCATTTTTATGTTACTTAAATCAAATTAGATCCAATGTAGACACACACGTGACGTCTTTGGCAGCTTTAGTATTTGATTGCGATCAGGGCTGTCAACATATCAGATTTTTGCTACAACATTATTGTGGCCAAACACATTCACAATAACCATGTTGTTGCGATATCTACAGAATGTATTCTATAAAGTGTGAATAATCAAATCTATCATTGGCTCTTTTTTTGGGCAATTAAATTATTCCCAAAATACCAGCGTAGAGAGGTGAAGAGAGAGTCTGTAACCATAACTGTAAAAAAAACAAAAACAACTACTATCAATTACTCACTGACTAGTGAGAACATTTTCACGGGTTTATTCACCTGATATTGTCATGTGTGTATCATTAACACAGTGTCCAATATTGCGACAGCCCTGATTGCAAAACAAAAGGACGATGATTAAACACTTTGGTCTTTCGTTGAAGTAGGCTGTCATAACCTTTGGTATCGAAGGAGTAAAGTAAATAAATGAAACGAGCGTCATCTGCAGGATTCATGAAACTAAAAACTTATCCAAAATCAAAGTCTTACAAAGAAGCATAGAAAGAAGCAATTTTCCCAAAGAAACCCACATCCAAGTCCCCGATACAAGCTAATGCCCAGATTTTTTCTTTTTTTAAATCTGTCTCACAGCGATACACACGTCCATATGTACGTTGAAATAGTTTTTGATTTGCTGTAATTGGTCCTCCTGGCTGTACCGGCCATGAAAAGATCTCCTGCTTAATGTCCAATGTGCAGTCGAGACTGGGGACAGAAGCTCATTTGGAGCTGATAAAGAGGCTTCGACAGTCTTTGAGATGTAACACGTAACTTTTCTGCATTAGAATGTCAAATATACAAGAAAAAAATGTACTTTTCCTTACAGATGAAATGTAATTTTTAAAGATATATCGTGCACATTTCTGAATTACAAAAGTCTAAAAACGACTACATCGTTATTGTGTATTTTGTTGAATTGTGTACTTATTTAACCTAAAGGTTTCCAACAATGTTCAAACGAAGAGAAAGCTGTAATTTAATTTGGTCCCCTGTCGCTGTAACTTCTAGGAGAGAGTCAACGTGCGAGGGAGGACGACAGCGAACGAGGCTAAGCATCACGTGATTAAAACCTAAAAAGATCACCATGCGTGGATAGATTTTAATTATCAAATGTTAGTTACCTAATTGTGAAGATAACAACTCCCATGATCCCACGCGGCTTACGTCTTGTTTTGTTTTGATTGAGAGACTTCGAGTACCAGCAATTCCGTACTGTGCATTTAAGTCATCTTGTAAAGTTACAATGTTGCTCCGGTATGAGCTGAAAAGACACTTTACTTAGAAAAGACTTTACTGTCCCTCCACCGACTCTCAGTAATGAAACAAAAATTAGCATTGTCTAAATGATAACAAAGCTCTGGAGGTTTGGGATTTTGTCCCTCATTTCTTATTTTAGACTGAAGGGACCTTTTCATGGCCTATAGGACAGGAGGAACAATTACAGCGAACGCAAGCTGTTTCAATGTTCACACGAGCACGTAAGTGTTGTCATTGTTTTAAGACAGACTTGAAAATAATGTGAACTTATCCTTTAAAAACACATTCCCAAAAACTGTTTTTTACGAGGGGGCGGGGGTCATGTCACAGATTTTTGGCCGTTTTGGAGAAATTCATCTGGTCCCGACGTGCTGCTGTCGCTAACTGGTGACAGAACAAAAACCAACACATTTCAGATTGTGTGTCTGACTCACGTGAGCTCCACACAGAAAACTAAAGCTAACCAAACAGAAAAAAGCAAAATGTCTGTATGCATCTGTCTCCTCGTGGGATCAATCAAGTGATGCAGAGAAAATTCTTCACCGCTCGGGAGAGACCAGCTCTGTGTGAGGAGACAAAGAGAGGCGACCCTCTCTGGGACGGTGGGGACAAATCGACCCCGTCTCGCTATCTTCTGTGTTTTATCTGTGTGTGTGTGTGTATGTGTGTGTGTGTGTGCGCGTGTGTGTGAGAGAGAGGACTGGTTTTGATTGAAGATAGCTGATTGAATAGGAGATGGTGTTAGACTGCAGCAGCCAGCTATCTCTGCCACCCACCACTTATCTCTAACTGCCCTCCTTCATCCTGTGGGTAGCCGGCTTTGGGAAACTCCTTCGTCTCATTGGCCGAGCGGGCTTCCGGAGGGGTATGGCGAGCCGAGTCGGGGTTGCTCATTGGCGAGTGCTGCCTGAGGTGGTGCTGGGGAGGGGAGGTGGGCGAGGACATGTGCTCGGGAGAGCTCCGCTCCGATTTGATGCTGAGGTTGAGGGAGGGCAGATGTGGAGAGGTGGAGGAGCAGGACTGGGAGGGGAAGGAGCACCCTCCGCTGGACATCCTGGAAACAACACGAGGAGAGACAAAAGAAATGTGTGAACGTCATCAATTCTGCAGTTATTATCCGGAGTGCATCAGGTGCAGCTTGATGAAGATAAAATCAAAAAAGACGGAATTGTCCAGCATTGGATCAAACATTCATCATGAGGATACTTCTAAATATAAACAACAATAAACTGAATAAAAGCAGTGAAGGTACCAGATGTAACTCATCAACATTCATCGATGTGTGATTTCATATTCTACGGAGAAAGTTCCCTGAATTGGGAGATCAATTTTAACACAACTACGTAACATTTTCCACTATAAAAAGTAGTTTTATATTTGTTTGATGCACATCTTTTTATTGTTTAATGTATTATTTGTATATTTAGAATGTGAATACACATTTCATTTTCCATCCATTAATAGTATCATGACATTCAGTCTCAAGTTGTCCTTTTTTTTACTTTACATGCCATTTTTTGTCACTGCATTTTCTTATTTGAAAATGTTGTTCTTTCCTGATCTTTTTCATTTCATCTATCTATCTATCTATCTATCTATCTATCTATCTATCTATCTATCTATCTATCTATCTATCTATCTATCTATCTATCTATCTATCTATTTATTTCAAAGGATTCAAAGGCTTTATTGTCACATGCGCAGATAAACAATGTATCAATGCAATGAAATCCTTAGCTCTCTTTGTCTCTACCTAGTGCCGTAACGAACACATTACACATTTGTGCCAGAAACTAATTTAAAAGAAGAAAGAAAGTAGAAAGGAAAGGTATTTTTTTAGGTGAAAAAAGTGTTTATTTATTTATCTTTTTATTTTTCATGATTACGGCGATGCATTATTTCCTTTTTGCCGTCCTGTCTGACTGTTTATCATCCTGCTCTGCGTTCTGGCTGCTGACACCTGTTGTCAGTGATAACTTCATTGTCTTCTGCAGCAGCATTAATGGTTTCCTCAGGGCTGATGACTGCCATCATTTTGAGCTATGTGCGTAAAATGTGACAGTTGTTAGTGCTGCTTCGTCCCTGATGAAGATCTGATTGATCGAGACGTTGCACAGCGGGAGTGAACTGCTGAAGCAAACACTGCGCCGATACAGCTTTTCTGCCTCGATACCATATTTTATCCTCACAGAGGAGCCTTATTACGCATTAATGTCCTTACCCTGGGCTTATATGAGGCCCGTGGGGCTCCTGAGGCGGCTGCGCTTGCTGCCAGGGGTTCACTGCTCCTCGCTGTAGACTAACTGAGTGATAAAAACCAGGTTGGCTGTACTCTGGAAGGAAAGAAAAAAACACAGGCATACATTAAAAAGTGAAAAAATGGAATTTAATAAACCTGAATCACTCAGAGGATAGTTAGAAATACACCTCCTCGCTCTCTTGATGAGAGTTATGTGAGAAGACAGATATCACTCTGTCTGCACTGTTAGCACGGAGCTAACTGCGCAACCAGCAGACGGCTAGCCTAGCTTAGCACAAAGACTGGAAACAGGGGGAAACAGCTAGCCTGGCCTTGCAACTCACTTATAAACATGTCTTGGGAGCACACGACTGTCTCCTGGAGTAACTTCCTGTAACAGGTCTCACTCAACGTCCCGCCCACAACACCACCTGATTGATCACATATCACAAGTAACAGTAACAGCAGCAGAGAGGGTGGTGTCTCGCTCGGGACGGGTGTCGGGTGGATGTGTTTTGACTGGTGGTCTCACTTTCTCACTCCACTGTCTGTAGTTACTGTACTGTATTTTTTTTTTAATTGAAAGCGAATGTTAGATAGCACCCTAAGTTCCTCTTTTTATATTGCTTGTTATCTTGGGGTATTGTTTCCATTGTGTGAAGCACCGTGTGTTACTTTGCTGTGTGAACGCGCTCTACAAATAAGGTTGGATTGGTTGATTGAAGGTGTCAATCCTCCCATCTAGCTCTCAGCAAGACAGCACATAAGTGTATTTCCCAATATGTTGAAATATTCCTTTTAAATACCTTTTCATCTGCGTCGTTTTGCACATTAAGCACTCTTATTGAATTCTATTCACCCTAATTTACACAAGGATAGACGACACGCAGCAGACGTACCAGAGGCTCCAGGAGACGGGAGGCCGTAGCCTCCCAGATTGTGTCCCAGCAGCCCTGCCTTGCCCATGGCGACCATGGAGCTGCTGCTGTGCAGGCCCTGGTACAAGACAGCCCTCTGATGAACACAGAAAGTCAAACATCATTGCATACATGCTGCCTATCTGTGCCAAGTGAGAGTGACACAGAAAATCTGTGACGCTGACTTCTACAGGCACATCGGTTCAGTTTTAGAAGTCATTGTAGAGTATGTGTCACATTCACTGACATCTTTAGAGCAGATGACTCTGTATAGTAACAGCCACTTACAGCAGAGCTGTGGTTCGCACGTGTGGCCCCCATTCCCTGACCGGCAGCGTCTCCCCGCAGGTTCTCAGGGCCCAGGTTCAGAGGAGGAGGGCTTTTCATGTCCAGAGCGCGATTCAGGCTGCCATGGGAGAACACGGAGTAGCCGATACCTACACAGGAAGTGAAAAGAGATGTGAGCCTGTTTCACTCACGGAGGAATAATTTATTCTCTGTGATACATTCATCGCCTCCCTCTGTTTCTGTCTGCAAGTGTGATAAAAAAAAAAAAAAACAACTTCTTCTTTTCAGTTTGATCTTTAAACAAGATCTTTCAGATCTTTCTGGGCCAACGTGCAGCTATTGTTTCAAAGTATCAGTTGACCTCGACAGAATCCACTCATCAGCGTCAACGACCGTAAAAAAAAAATAGCACTAAAGCATTTAAAGCACAGCGACTGCCAGTGACATCATAACGTGTCCAAATAGTTAAAGAGTGCAGAAGACGGCGACATGACTTGCAGGTGTGATACATTCTGTACAGAAACCACAGAACTGGTTACAGCCGCTGTCACTCTGGTGGAGGGCCAGTTTCACAAAACAGACATGTGTGGATTAGTGCGCACACACATGCACGTACACACACACACTTCCTGTGAGTTCACAGCCAGCTGCACAGAGGGGCTGACAGTAGACACGCGAGTTCAACAGCGAGCATTTATTCAGAACCCAGATGAGAGTTTCCTGGATTATCACGCTAAATGTTTCTATTTTTAAGGGAAGAAAGTGTTTAACATTTTAAAAAAAAACATAGACATAAATGATAATATTCTGTAAAGTTTTTGATTAATGGCAGTTATGATTTGCTCACATTTTTGCATTTTTTCTCCTCTTTTGCATGAAAGGTGCCATTTCAAGCTGCAATTATGGCATTTAATATAAAGTAACATACACGTATACACCATAATGATATATACTGGTTACTCTCTATATTATGTACTGTAAAATATGAGCGATCCATCCGTTTTCATCTGTTGGTCTTGAATTTGTGAAAACCCCGAGAGGTCATGCTGCAAATTCTTCACTCTGTAATTACAACGGTTCTGGTGATGTTTCGTGCGGTCGGACCAGCGCAGGCCGGTCCTGCTCACCTGTGTGCGGAGACATGAATGCAGTGTGTGCGTGTGGTGCGGCGGGACTGGCAGAGCCGGGCCTGGAGCTCAGAGATTTAAAGGCCGGGGGTCTGTGGGACGCCATGCTGGACCCGGAGGAGTTGGGGAAGCCGTTCTCGCAGCCTGCAGACACCAGGAACTGAGCCTCCGGCGAGAGGAGCGACGGAGCCTGATGAGCAAAAAAAAAAAACAACATGTGTCGTAAGAGCACAAGAAGTTAGAAAATATATTGTGTTTGTGGACTTTTATGAGCTGTTCTGTTTCATTAAAATGATGAGAATTAGAAGAATTCATGTTAAAACGGTTTAGGGTCAGCTCAGCATGTGTGTGTGTGTGTGTGTGTGTGTGTGTGTGTGTGAATGTGTGTGTGTGTGTGGACTGACATAGAAGCGCTGGCGAGCCACAGAGAGATCCATGCCCTCGCTGAGCGGATATTTGTCTGCGGCCACCTGCATGCTCTCCTCACTGTCGAGCTCAGAGCCCTCAAGACCGAGGCCCTTCCTACGCAGGGTCTAATACAGAACAGAAAGTGCACGGGGAAAATTACCGGCAGTGACAGCATGAAGATTCAGACAAATGACGCAGAAACACTGTTCAAACGCCTGCTTCCTGCTGTGAGTTAACCGGCTGAGCGTACCTCCAGTATGTCCGTGTTGGTGCGGCTCTCGTGCGGCTCGCTGTACTCGGTGTACTTGAGCAGCACCTTGTCCATGTCCGTGCTGGCGTACTGGAACAGGCGGTTGGTGCTGTTGAAGATGATGAGGGCGATCTCGCAGTCGCACAGCACGCTCAGCTCGTAGGCCTTCTTCATCAGGCCAAACTTGCGCTTGGTGAAGGTGACCTACGGCACGAAAAAAACCACACACTGAGGTCTCTTTAGATTACTGACGATTTACTGGTGAGCCCCCCTCCACTTTTGTTTTTTATTATCAAGTCCATCTTATCTAACAGTCGATCTTAAGTTTTTAGCTCAATCTAAAGTCAAATATATAAAAAGATTTTGGCACAAACTTGAATATTTCTAGGAGAAATAAAGCATTTTGACCAATTTGCAATAGTTGCTACAGAATCTAATATAATATATATTTAAAAAATAGTGTTATCAAAAAATAAATTAATACGTTTCCTTGTTTCATAATAATACCGCTAAAAAAAACCTTTTTTATTTTTACACACATGCCCAAAATGGATCACTTGCAGATACCATCAGTGTTGACGGTGTCTTTATATAACCTAAAATCACAAGTTGGCCCTGGAAGGTTTTACAGTGTGCAGCAACAACACTGTCTGTCCCCAGACTCTCAGTTCAGATAAGGAAAAACTCAAAAAAACAAAAAAAAACCTTATCACCAAAAATCACTCAGCACTGCAGATTAGATAGAGAGACAAATCGTATTTGCCAGAAGTCTGAGCACAGTTAAACACAGTATTCTCGTTGTTCACACTGAGTCCTCATGTGTTGCCTGACTGATATGTGACCATGTTACCAGCAAAAAGGAAACATTACTTTTTTCGGTATCGCGCTGACATTACCTCAGTATGTAGGAAATCCATGCAACTTCTCGCTCTGAGATGAGGTCAGTGTAACACTGTAATTTATAGCCACATTCATCTTCCATCGAGCCGATCAGCATCAAACATATCTTCCTTTTTCTGCTTCAACTTCCTCCGTGCAGTCCGAGTTTGTTCAGTATGAAATAGCTCAAGTGCCGTTACTGTCCGCCTAACTTTACCGTCGGCTTTTTCAGATTTTGTTAAATTTACAGCTGCGGGTCAGCGTTCTGGCAGTGGTGGGATTTACAAATAATACTGCAAACAAAAAAGCCATGCATTCAAAACTTTACTGAAGTAAAACCGTCTTTACTTCACAGCAAAATGTAGTTTGGTAGCAAAAGTAAAAGTAGTCATTGTCAGTGTTTTACTATATCTGATGTTTTTGGGTGAATATTACTGCTGCATGTTGGATTCTACGTATAGCGTGTATAGTATAATCTAAAGCAATGCATCATATCTTAGCAGATCATCATTATGCTTGTGGTGTCAAGCATTTTTTAAGTAATTTATTTATTCAATGTAGAAG
The DNA here is from genome assembly GCA_039737535.1 of Lagodon rhomboides. Lineage (NCBI taxonomy): Eukaryota > Metazoa > Chordata > Actinopteri > Spariformes > Sparidae > Lagodon > Lagodon rhomboides. The sequence continues at coordinate 10,368,331 of CM077789.1, read as the reverse complement.
GAGGAATTTTCTCAACACATACACATTTGGGGATCTGGGGTTTTCATTGAAACGGAAGGTTTGAATGTGAAGAGTAACTGTAACTCAGGCATTCAGACAAATGTAGTAAAGTAAAAAAGTTCATCCTCTGGGATGTGTTGGAGTAGAAGTCTGAAGCAGCATAAAATGGAAACGCCCGAGTAAAGTGAAAGCACCTCAAATTTAAACTCAAGTACAACACTTGTACTTTGTGACATCCCACCGCTGCGTATCGGTTGCGTCCTGCTGGCGACAGAAAGCTCTTACTTTCAAAAAGTAAGTCTCCCAGCTTGCATTCGCGCACATCTGGCTCAGCTCGGCCCTCGGCATGCGGGTGAGTATGTGCAGCATGCCTGCTAGAGCCGTTGTATAATGTAACTGTGATCTCACTGCTGTCGCTCATCATTCAATATATCGTCAAGTGGTATTTCCTCCACTGTCTTGCAGCATTAAGAAATCATGCCGACACACATTGGCCCGAAGGGCTACGCCCCTACGATGCAACGCACGGACTTATTTATAATATCCAAATCTCTACCACTATCACTTCACTCTCAGACGCTCAGCTGGATCAGTTTTTAGGCCGCTGTTTTGCATCTCCTGAACTCCCTTCGCTCTAAACACGAGGCGCTAATTTTATGTGAACCGTACCATAAATATCACGTCAGGTCATGGTTTTCATTCTTACTGTGTGAAAATTAATATTCGGACGTTGACTCACCTGTCTGTTCCTCTGGTCCAGAATACGAGAAATTTGTATTTTCTTTCTTCCCATCTTGTCTGCTGTTTTCTGTAAAACACCAGAGAAAGAAAATATAAAAATTTTATAATGACAGTACACAATGTGTTTGTGTGACTGGCATTCATCCTTAATTAAAAATAAATGTGATATTTAACACAAATGTATTTCTTGGGAAATATGAGTCAAAAGGGTCAAAGTCACGTTTGGTTTATTCTTGTGCGCGTGCGTCTACATTTTATCAACAACAGTGCAGATATTGAATAATATCTCTCTTTACATTCTGGTGGGAAAATTTCATCCATTTGGTTTTTGAGTCCCTTCCCCCTTGGTAAAAGGCAGGGTGTTTATTTTTACCACCATGAGGCGATGCGGTCTAAAGTTAGGCTGCAGGCCCAGCAGAGCACGCAGTCTGACACCCCCACAGTCTGGGTTACCCCCAGGCCAGCAGCACAGTGCTCGGCTGCACCGCACGGCCCCAAGAGACAGGGTTAAAAATACAGTCCATAGCTCCTTTTAAAGGTTCATCAGGCAATAGCTAAAACCAAACAGTCAAAGGAAAACGGTGTGTTTTTGAAAGATGGATGAAGCTAAAGAGCCACCCACTCGTCTCTCATGCGCAGGAAAAAAAACAAAAAAAAACGTCAGGAATCGGAGGGCAGAAGGCAGAGGCATGGATGGATTGTGGTTGGCTTGAGAATGTCCATTTTTGAAGCTCACACCCGCTGTTTTTCTGTTTCTCTTGGTCTAGAAAACCCCCCTGTACTTTCCCTGCCCCTACAGGACCATATAGAGCTGGACACTGGAAAAAAAAAAAACGTGAAATCTGAGGATCACTTTCGCTCTTCGCACGACGGGGACGACGACCGTAAAGTGACTTATAAATCACACGCGTCCATAAATTTGCCCTACGTGTGAGTTATTCCCATTTTACACTCCGCTATCAGTCAAACGACTGCGCTAAGTGGTCGTCTGACTCCTCTGACCTGACCGTATAGTGCTTCTCCAAAGCCCAGAGGAGTTTTCACTGGTTTTTCCCCTTAATACTGGACATGTATCGGACCCCTCTATATTTAGTTCCCTGTCCCTCCTGATGGTGCCTGAGCGGATATGGCGCCTGTGTTCCCACGACCCCTACAGTGCCCGCCGTCCCTCAACGTAAGCTTGGCACACAGGCATCTGGGGCATTTCTGAAGGAATCCACCTCTTTGCCCTTTTTATTACCTTATAAAGTCCTGTGATATCGGCTGAGCTGAATATACCGCAGAGACAAGACACACCTCGGCGCTGACAGCTGCAGATGAACGCATCTGTGCCAGGACACACAGCTAATTCTTTATAAGAAAAGGACCACAAAAACCAGCGTTGGTCTGTTGCAAACGACATGACTACCACAAAGAATTGAACTCAGATCAAGCTGTTCTGTTTTTTTTTGGACCAGAAGTGAGACAATTTAACCTCATATCAAGGCATAGAAATGGTGAGAGGAGAAGGAAGTGGGACATATGTTTTGAGCAGGGCAGAAAGATCTTTATCTCAGGGTTTTACAGAAAGTTCCTCTCCTCGCAGATAGGACCGGATCACCGCAACAGACAGCTCTGTTAAAACGCACGACTAGCTGGGTAAATATAGCTACGAGTTAGCTATTCGACTGCATGTGGTTTAGTAGGTTTGCCGAAGAAGACCTGAGGGCCGAGACAGGCAGGAAAAGCCTGGCTGTGTCTAACAAAACGCGTCGGCTAATTCTGGATGATTTCCCGTGCACGACAACTGTCATTTGAGGTCTGTGAACGCACCAGAGGTGGCAAACGCAGCGCGCGACCTTTTAGCTCAGGGGTCAAGTCCCAGCACTGCGGCGATAGCCGATCCTTCACGTTTTGTATCTTCCACTAATCGATTAATCTGCTGATTGTTTTCACAATAAATCTGTTAAAATGTTTAGAAAATGTTAAAAATGCTCATCACAAATTCTCAAAAACCCAAAGTCACGTCCTCACATTGTGTCTTTTTGCCGAACAAACAGTCCAGAACTCGAACAATCTTCATTTTCTATGACAAATGACAAAGAAAAGCAGCAAAGCCTCACATTTACGAAGCTAGGTCCGGCAAATGTTTGAAATCTTTGATTTGATAATCGACCGAAGCGACGAATCTTGGCACTCCGTATCCTCATCGAGGCCTGAAAGCGCTTCGACGAGACACGAACGCGAAGCAGAATCGCCGTGTGTCCTGTGATAGTGCAATAATTGCACAATCGCACACTCGCCCCTGGGTCTCGGGCTTCTACAGGGGAAAGACGGCACATTTGTCAGAGGTCTTCCCAGAGGCGAGACAGTGGAAAAGACTGCACCAACACACAGTAGCCCTGCGCCCTGGCATACCCTGGGAGCTCCCCGCTAATCACCGGGGACCTCGCCCGGGGACAACAACGCGCACGCACAGAAAAACTGCAAAGTTAATGCATGAACACGACGAGGCGATTCTTAAACGTTTGATCAGCTCGGCCGGGATTGGATGTTTTTCTCGCCGTAATGCATGAATGAGAAGGGAAAAATAAGTAGGGCATTTCTAGAGTACTGAGGGTTCTGCTCCAGTGGTTTTCTTTCCATGAGTCATTCGGAGCACGGTGGCTTGACAAGTGTTGCAAAAACATGGTAAACACGTGTGAGAATATTAGCTAAAAGGAGCTAATGGCTTTTACTCGGGGAGGCAGCAAAGCAGAAGCTCCAAAGTCATTTCACCATCACACGGATCACACAGACGCATCGGTTGTTATGTGAATAAATATAACACACAGATTATTTCTCTCTGACAACAGCTATACTGTCATCTTTCGTACTTTTCATCAGTCATGCATTTGTTATAGAATCACTCAGAGAAGCTGTAGCTAGCACGTCTGCTGCATCACACTGACACGCTGAACTCTGACTGGAACGGCAGCACTGCAGCGGCGTGGACGACACCTAACAGGGCCGGTGTGCAGCCTCGTTTTCCGCTGTTTTGCTCGGTTTTGTCGCTCCTGAGTGAGTCACATCAAGGTCCTGCGTTAAGACGTTCTGAAATGTGAAACCATGCCCCAAAAAAACTGTCTCCTGAAACCAAATTTTGCACGAACCAACACATAAATCCTCCCCAAAAAACTTTTGAATTGTCACAGGCAATCCTCTTACCATTCAAATCAAAACTGAAACATGCTTAAAGAGGAGGAATCCCCGAGTGCAATTAATTTCTTACTAATGTTTTGCGTTGTTATCTGTATAACAGAGCAACAATACACTAGGATAAACAAGTGTGTGTGTGTGTGTGTGTGTTTGTGTCATCTTCGGGGTCAGACGGTTCATGTACTCGCTGGGCCTTCGCAGAGTAATGGTGAGGAAATATTTGTCTAATTTTAACAGGAGATAATTGAATTGCCTTGATATTTATGATAGAGCCAGAATAGCAAAAGTACAGCTGAACATTTGATCTTTCCTCGAAATAGACAAAAAAAAAAAAAAAAAAAGGTTTTCGTGACTTAAAGGGGCACGATGTAGTTTCGGAGAAGAAATTTAAACTCAGTAATTTAATAGTTACAGCATCAATGAGGTCATAATACAAAATCAGAACTATTTATTTTATCCATAACTGAATAAACAAGCTGTTCTCACAGGAAATTAAGGTCCCAAGGACAGTGTGTGAAGAAGCTAGAATGGTGGCAGGGTCCGCCACGTATAAACAAAGTAAAAACAGTATGAAATTGTGTCGTCCTTGTTTGTTTATTCAGTTCATTCAGTCATGAAAAACAAAGAGAGCTTGTTTATTTAGTTTGTTAAGACATAAACAAAATTAAAAAATAAAAATAAATCTTTCTCTCCTGATTGAAATTGCTTCTGCGAAACTGCATGGCGCCCCTTTAACCTGCTCTGTGAGAGGTGACACACCTTGATGAAATTAAAAGCTCTAAATTTGTCCCAGAGAACTAACACGTTGGGCCAATTATCTCACTATACTGCCCCAAACACCAGAGTTATCGCTGCACATGTTGAATGAGGCAACAGCTCTGAAGGATGGATTCAGGGTCACGGGATTTCATTTCACACATTCGGCGCTAAAAATAAAAACCGTAAAAATAAATAGCCCGGAAAAAAATGTTTGCGGATAATTAGACCTAATAAATTGCTGACGTCATTCAAAATAGTGCGTGTATGAATAGCCCTGTCTGTCCCTGAGTTGCCACGCATCCCTGTCTAATATAGCCCTCATCTATAGGCTGCGTTCAATGACACAGCAACAGGTGCGTTATTTACAGCTGTGTCACAAACACTGGCGAGGAAGCCCCGCCAACCTTCACAGCGGAGACATTTAAAACAACTAAACGCTTTGTAAAAAAAAAAAAAAGAAAGAAAGAAAGAAAAGGAAACCTCACCTGCTCTGGATCTCCTTCTCTCCGTTCACCTCCGAGTTTCACCCCAGTTGATCGACAAAACAAACAGGAAAAAAAAAATCGCAGATGGTGGCGGAAAAAAAAACACAAAAACAAGAAGAAGAAAAAGCGTACTCAAGTGTCTTGTCTCGTCTCGTGTCCCGGTCTCGTGCTGTGATGTGCAGATATTCACCTGGTGCAGTAGTAGCAGCGGATGGTTCAGGAGCGCTGCTTTCCACAACAGCTGGCTGCTGCAGCCCGCCTCCCTGTCACCACACACCGCCTCCTCGGCCGCGCCATTGGACGCGCTCCTCCGCCTCCCATCCGCCTGCGAGCGCGCCACTCACTCACTCTCTCTCTGAGGGCTGACAGCCAGTTCACAGCAGAAGTTACACTACGTACACCACGAGGAAAGATCCGCATTACAGAGCACACATTTGGTGTTATTGTGTTTCAAAGGAGGCTCTTTTTTCCCCTTTTGTTTTTATTTTCTAATTTAAAAGTAGTTTTGACTTCTCTGTGTAGAATTTCATCACTGGAGCGGTGGGGGCACGAGGGTGGGAAGTGGAAAGTCTCGTGATGTACAATTTGCATATTTTCTCTTCAGAAAATGAGATAAACAATCTATATGTCCACAGCCCCAGTGCTGTATGAAAGTATCCAAAGTCATACTTGAGTAAAAAAAAAAAAAAATGAAAAAAAGTCACCCAAATTTTCTTAAAGGTGCAGGTAGTCAGAATCTCAGTTTTTAAAACACTCTTCAGCAGAATGTGAAGAAACAAGAGTTTCGACATTATTTTCAAAGACGTCCATGTATTGCATCGCAGAGATGTCTGCTGAAAAAACAACAACATTCTAAGCCCACAGTCTGGATCGCTAGCTGCACCGCTAACTGAGCTAACTGCCTAACCGCAGCTATAGTGAGCAGCAGTCCGCAGTTTCTCTAGCATTAGCCACCCACTATTAGTTTGGAGTATGACTTTGAAAGGGGGTCAATTCTTACATATTGCACCTTTAAATTGGCAAAATTGAAGATTTCGGGAAGAGGAAATTGCAGGTGTATTTTTGGACCTCACTGCTTCCCAGAGATCCAGAGTCGCCTGTGTGACGTAGGTCAGCTGTCAGTGGCCACATGAAGGTGAGTTGCACCTTTTTTTTTGAGTTTCATCGTCTGCTGTTATCGGTCTTTTCTTTGTTTGTTCAGCCATGACTTGTTCGACAGTAAAATCGACGGTTTACTTCTGATGCTAGCAGAGACCATGACACACAAAACTGTTACGTCGTGTGCAAACCACCCACGCTCTCTCTGGCCGACCACTGCTGGGTGAACACGTCACTAACTGTGTCACCACCAACACCCAGTGTGCATCTTTGTTGTTCGAGCAAATGCGAGGGCTTTCAACAGATGGTGACTTATCAGATATTTATTTACATGAAAAGAGATTACTTTGAGTATCAAAAGTAATTTTCAGGCAATAAAAGTACATTTACATACATCTATACACATACTGTATACTGTTGGTTGAGGGATTGTTAGAGTCGATATTCAGAATTAGTGTTTTTTTTTTTTCTTGATGTTTTTAATCTATTTGCCAATAAAATAAATTCATCTCAAATGCACTGCTTTGCTCTGATGCTGCATGCAGAAGTAACAAGTAACAAGTAACCAAAGTTGTCAAATTAACCTGGTGGAGTAAAAGTACCACATCTGCCTCCAAAATGTAGCGGAGTCAGAGTATAAAGTTGCAGAAAGACTCACGTGGCGTACTTGAGTAGATGTACATAGTTACATTGCATTACTGTGTAGTTGACATATAAAACACAACAACATCCAAACCGTCACGGACATTTCATGAAAAAGTGTAAATGTGCAAAGGAAATGGGACTCATGATTGTTATGACCTTTTCATGATTGACAAAATAAGACTGAACTGAACCCTTGAAGCTCCCTCTTGGACCTTTGGAGGTCGTGGGCAGACATTTTGAAAACAAACCCGTCTCAAACTTGCATCATTGTTGATTTCTTAATAATACAAGGAAGAATGAAGGATTGTGGTGAGTTCTTCTCTAATCTAAGAGGAGTTTAAACGGGCGGTTGTGTCTGTTTGGGGAGATAATGACTGCACGGTGTATAAAATGAGACTCTTGAGTGTTTAAATGACATGAAAGAGACCACAAACTCAGGAGATATAATCACTCGTATAATGTACGTGAATGAACTTACACAAACCTGACACAAAGATTAAAGGGCAACTCCACTAATTTCACACATTAAAGTGTGTTTACAGGGCTTGTGGAGTGCTACTGCATATGTGGGGAAAAAAGTAGTGTAAAGCCTTTTGTGGCTCCAGAGGAAGCTGCGTGTAATCTGATAAACTGCCTCCAGTGATGCCAGTCAGAGGCTAAAATGCATTGTGGGTAATGTAGGCTCCAGGTTTTGAAAAGGAAGAAGAATGTGTGGTTCTGCTGTATCGATTTTGATCATTTGTTTTTAAAACTGTCCAGGATGAGTCCAGAAGTTTCAGCGCAATGCTAGGGCAGTGGACTGTTTTTCAAAAACCTGTAGCCTACATTACCCACAATGCAATTTAGCCGCTGACATCAAGGTGGGTAATTTATCAGATTCCATGCAGCTTCCTCTGGAGCCACAAAAGGTTACCCTTGAATACAAAGCAATGTTTATTTGTGACCCCTTGTTGACTTTTTGCTTTTTCTTGTTTCCTGCCCTGATGATAATCTCATGACCCCTTGGATCCATCTCACGACCCCATGTGAGGGTCTCATTCCACAGGTTTGGGACACTTACAGACAGTTTCTCTCTGTAAATTATGCACCTTTAATTGCAGGGGTTGCAGAATGATTTGAATTCCTCCATATTATGTAAAAATCCTATACTAATTCAAGATTGTGTAAAGCTGCACAATTGTCTGCTCTTACATGTGTGAAATTTTAGGAACCACACAGGGCATTTGATTTGAAACTTTGAAGCAGTTATGTACATAATAAGTACAAAACTAATTTTAACATCGATTTTCTCAAAACATCAACTGTTCTGAGAAGGACATGTCATTCTAATGTCAGTGCACATTGTGCGCTTTTCAAAAAATCCAGTTTTACTAAATAAATGATAACATTGGAACAAAAAGCAGTGTTATTCATTGAAGGGCTCTGCACATCATAGAGGCCCTCTGGTACAACAAGCCGTCCTTCAACCTGAGGAGGAAGGTTCAAGTATATCAGCAGGCTTTCTGCTGAAGTGTCCTTTGGCAATTCACCGTTCTCTGGAGGGAAAAACTCCCCGCAGACTAATTAACTGTCATGCAGTGTATCTATATGTTCAGTGTCTCTGCATCATCAGTATATGATCCGGCCGCAGTCGCCGCGCCCCCGCATCGAGGCTAAATTCTGCCACTGCTATGATTAGATCAGTCAAAATGCATTCCAGTTTAATTTGGTTATTAAACTGAACGCTGACTGAGGCTGCGAACTCAAACTATAACTGTCGATTCAATCAACAACTCTCTGATAGTCTGTATTTGTATTAGATGGGTTCAATTTACAGTTCTGTCACAGAAATTAAAGAGGAAACAATTGTTATAGGCTATACAGTCTTCTTCGGCACAGTGTATCAAAACTGCTGCACAGGGGTCAATAGAAAACCGACATGCCGTCACCTTAATGTGTATATTAGGTAATAACCGAATCACTGCACAAGCTGCATCATTGACTATATTTGGATGTGAGACAATGTTCTCCTATAAATAATAAAGTGAGAATGTATTAGCGCGCAGCATCAGTGGAAGACAATAACTCTGTTTCTCTCTCACACACACAGACACGCATACACACTTTGAGATCACCCGAGAGGTGGCTCAAACGGTGCATCTGATGCAATAGTTAGCAACGTCCCTGCAGACTGCCTTTTCCTCCAGGATTCACCTGCGTGGGCCCCCGTCGATCCGACAGAGAATAGTGCACACGCTGGAACTGCAGCGAGTTAATCACCTGCAGCCAAGGGGGGAATTATACAGCTCGCTCCCTGCGCTGTTTATGTAAATGCATCCTCCATACATTCATATTCTAAAACTCGGCGAGTTGCACGCAGCCACGGTTTTTAAATATTTGAAACGCATGAGGCGAGAGCCATTAAGCCGAAACTATAAAGAGAGAGAGATAAAGGTGCCCTTGAGAACTTTCCGTATCAAGTCCACTTTTTTTTTCTTTCTTTTTTTTTTTTCATTTTCCTGAAACTTCTCACTTCTGCTTTCGACAAGATCAGCCTCTACCCTTTTAGAGCATGCGGTGAGGCTGTCGAATGCAGAAATAGCCTCCCTGGTCAGTGTACATGTGTGAGAGCAATTGTTCACATTGTGTACCTTTATAGCTACACTTATCTACATCTCGGCAGAACGAGGGTTACACCTTGACACACACACACTCTCACCAAACCCCAACCTCTAACAGAACAATAAGCCCTCTGTAACACAGACTTTAAGTATGTCAAGGTGTTTTCCGTCCAGCAGTGCGTATCTGACGTGTGTTCATATGGTTGATATCAAGTGTCAATTTCTAACAAATCAGGCGAGTAACTTATTACATTACACGACGGCAAGGTAGAAAGTAAAAGTACTGGTGAAGGGTGAGGTGAGTGGATGCAGTGAAAATAAACTTGTGCTTGTTTCCAGGGCAACAAGAGCAAAGTTAATTAGATTCGGAGAGTCTGAGGAGCTGCTAAGAATAAAAGGGGGGTAACGGTAACACACAATGAAGAGGGGTTAGCTGAGGCCGCCGCGGCCGCCACTGCTGCTGCAAATTCCTCAAAAGTTGGCTGTAGTGTACACCGGCTATAGGTATCACTTTGCACAGAGACACTTGAGGACACTTCCCTCTCCGAAGACTCATTTCAGTTGTTTTTTTAGCCGATTGTTTTGAGTCTCAGGCAGAAGATAATCAAATGGCTCATTAAAAAGAGGCGTTATAATCCTTTAATCACTTTATGAGGGATACCACCACAGCATAAAAATGTAGGTCAATCTATAAACCCCATTGTCAGGAGGAGTTATTTTGTTATTTGAGGTGTGTTTGGGCCCCCCCACCCAAAAAAGATGGTGCTTTTGGTGCTTTTATTGCACTTTTCTCTATAAAAAAAAAAATGCATATTAATTAGATGCAAATGATATTAATTTAGTGGCAGGATTGGACAGTTTTCATGTCCTTTCTGTCCAGCCGGGGGTGTTTTGTGTCCAGCCAGTGGGGCTCTGCCTCCCTCCAGGAGCACGTCGACGCATTGTTTCCGAGGATCCAGGAGAAAAAGTCCATTGTTGTTGCGAAGTTTTTAATCTGGGGATTTAAAGCACATCACATGCTCAGACTGGGCAGCGGGGCGCTACACCACAACAGCCAACACTCCTGCAACACACACCACACACAAAAAAAATCCATGCTGGGGAAAAGGAAACTATTCATCCAGAGAGGACAGAGGGAAAACATTTGATACACACTGCCATGCCTGCGCACTTCATGGAAGTTTAGGATCGTCGGAGAAGCGCGTTGGAGAAGAGGAAGGAGTCTGTTTGTTTTTATTCTCTGGAGAAACCTGCCCGGATAAATATGTCGCTCAAATACAGCCAGCGGTCGTTAATAGTTCTGTCTTTGCTGGGGATTTTATCGGCCATCATGTCCGTGCTGTCGGTCATTCTGATCTTCCAGCTCCAGTCTCAACAGGCGGCCGTGAAGGAGTCTCCCCCTCCGTCCACCTCCGCGCTCATACCCGCTCCCGTGTGGGCCGTCCTGCTGCCGGTGTCCACGGTGCTCTCCGCTCTGTCCCTCACGCTGCACCTGAGCTCGGTGGTGGTGTGTCTCCTCCACAGCTACTTCTCCACAGAGGTCTGCAGAGGAGAGCAGGACACTGACAGGTATTTAGTCGAGCTCTTCTACCACCTCACTGTGGTGTTCTGCTGCTGTGAAGGTCCAAACGGTTCAGAACAGGTGGTTCCGGTCAGTTGTTGTGACAGGGTCACGTTTTAAAGCTTGTGATGGCCTAAACTAATCCACCAACTATTTTCATAATTGATAATTCGGTTTGAGGAAAAAAAAATACTCAAAATTCTCAGATTCCACCTGGTTGAATTTTTATATTTTCATTGTTATTTACTCCTCGTTGACAGAAAACTGAAAGTCGTTGGGCCGTTGACAAAATAAGACGTTAGGGGACGCCATCTTGGGTTTTGGAAAACACTGTCAAACAACATTTTTTTGTTGCTGTTTTTAGCATTTTATAGACCAAACGACTAATTGATTAATTGGGAGGATAATGGTTAGTCACAGCCCTAATGGCCTCGCAATTTATTGCAGTATTAATACGCACTTATGGAGGACAGCAACCCTTGAAGAAGGACTTCTTACGTTTTCAAAGAAGGAATGACACAATCATTCTCGTACAAATAATAATGTTGAGTTTATAAGCCATTAAAACCCACCCTCACTCAAGTCAATACACTCCACGTTTGCTGCTTTTTTAGGCCCTACTCGGTCTGGAATAACCAGCATCTTATGTGGCTAATGCTAGCTAGTTGTTAGCTTACATTGTATAGATAGATTCTGTAAAATATCTCATCATTCGGTTAGTATAGCAACGTTATTGTAGTAAGTATGTAAGAATGTAGTTCGAAACATTAGAAAGTCTAAGCAGAATGTAAAAAAATAACAGTTTTGACATTATGTCACTGTTGTTAGCATGGCTAACTGAGCCAACAAGCTAACAGTGGCTAAAGTTACAGTTAGCAGCAGTTAGCAGGGACTCTAGAGTAATGCTGCCCTCCATTTGTAGCCAATTCTTACGTATTGCACCTTTAAAGGAAGTATGCTGCATAAAACACTTTTTTCACATGGAATAGTTGGATAACACAGGTGTTACTAATCACATTAATCAATTACCTATGTCCAAATGTAACAGAGTCTAAGTTAATAACGTGTTTTTACATTTCAAAATGGCTGCTGTGATAAAAGGTCTTATTTCAGTTAAAAAACTTGTTTATTAGAAATAAATGACCAGGCAGATAGAAACCTCTGCGATACATGATGCAATCCAACACAACAGCGCTGTAATAAATCCTACCAGGGGTAAGCTTTCTAAAATCTTGTTGTTGACACTAGGCTCGAGGTACAGTTCGTTAATTCCACTGGTTTTGTGAGGGTGGAGTTTGTTTGTGTATGTGAATGAGAAAAGCAAAACATGTAACAACTTGAATAACACACAGCGAACAACAACACCACCACCACCACAAAGCACAGCCTCACATAATAGCCCCGACTAATTTAATGCCTCTTCAAAAATATGTTTTAACACGTAGTGATTATTACAAGGCTAAAGCGCTGAATTGCATTACATCCTGCACAAGAGCATTTCTTTCTGGTCGGTGCAAAAAGTTGTTGCTATAAGTGGGAAAAAACATTTAAGTTTAGAAATTTAGTTTGGTGTGCATTTCTGCCTGAACCCACACAATCTTCTTTAATTGTTCTCTCTTAACCACAGCGGATACTGGTCGACCATTTTAAGTTTCATTAAAAGAAAAACATAGTTTCAGAAGTGTTAAAGGGCCGTCCTTGTGTGTTAGAGTGCAGAGGCCCTCACTGCGGTATTATTGAACGACCCCCACCTCTCGACCCCTATGAATCCCATCTAAACAATGGCCTTCGCCTCATTATGCACCCAGCACACAGTCTCCTAGCTGGCCCTTTCCCACGTCGGTTTACAAATCCAACCGCATACCCCAGGACCTCCCGACTGACAGAGGGGACATTCCAAGAAAATGTGAATAATAATGAGCTATTCAAAATATCCAGCATTTAAACTCATTAATCAAATGTGTCAGGACTTTCAGTTCTGATGTATAAACTCATCAGGGGAGAGTAAAAAAAAGGAAAGTTTAGCTGAAGAGGCCCAATTTACCGAAACAAAAGAAAATGGTCAACACAGAAATTATGTTGCATAAAATCGTCTTCATTTATTCAGTGAGGAGAAAACTACAGTAGCAGTGTTTAAGTGTAAACATGTCTCAGGCACGACATTCAACACATGACGTTTGTTTCCACAGAGCAGACTGGTTTCTTTTGGATAGCAGAGCTGTGCGACATGTGGCTATTGGACTGTTCTGCCTGGGGGTTTCAGTCTATCTGGCAGGTAAGAACAAAAGAGCGAAGATTCTGGATTTTCTCTTTGAGAACACGTTGACAAATCTGGCATGTACAGAAAAACAGGTCAGAGCTGTTCTTACATGTCTTAAGCTTTTATAATTTGCATGCAGGGTGTTTTTTAATCTTCTACCAACAAACTCACAAAACCCTGAAAACTAGTGTCCAAAACATTGGCGGCGCAGTGGATTTTTCAACAGCAGAGGCAAAACCAGCACGGCTGCTTTCTCTCTGGTCCTTCCAGAGAGTCCGAGAGAACAATGCATTCTTTGAGCAGCGTCCATGACTTAAGTGTTTTTAATGCTGGACCTGGCAGTGCTGTGGTGCGCTGTTCCACTGAGCGGCTTGTACTGAGGGGGTCACTGGAGGCAGTCACTCCATTGTGATGAGGAGGTGTCGCCCTTATGACCTCCCCTTCAGCCTCAATCAAGAGGTAGCAAAGCAGGAGGCTGTAGAGGCAACACCAACAGCTCAGGAAGTCACGTCACATCCCAGCGCTGTGCTTTTCTCCCCCTTCCTTTAGCATGCCTGAGTCCATAGTCCTTTTCCTGGAGATAAACAAAGGACAACTCAGCTAAGAATAGCTTTGATATTTAACAAAATTAAATACATTTTTGTCAAACAATTGCAGTGATGTGGAAATAAAAAAAACTAGCAACAATTGAAACTAGCAGCAAACTGAGCCACAAGTGAAAATAACAACTCTCAGGTCTTTTGCGGAAAGTTATTTGGTGTACTAATTAATAGATGTTGGCCACTTAGTGTTTCTGTTTCTCTTCCTTGGCAGCTATGTCCATCTTTATGCTCCTGATATTTGAGGTGGAGACGGGCATCGCAACCGCTTGTGTACTCTCCTCGGGGATCTTAATCCTACTGGTCATTGTGATCCACTCTCTGGTCAAAGCCTCTCACAGTGCCAAGCACCATCATCCCGACCACATCGACACCCTCTTCCAGAACGACCACAGGAGCAGCAGCACACCTGTCTCCCGACCCTGTGAGCTCAAAATAGGCGTCGACAAACCGCGGATGCACCGCAGCCACTCTCATCTGCAGCATCCCATCTCCCAACCTCACTGTGGCACCCCGAGACAGCGAGAACCGTACCAGCAACAGCAGTACTCTCCTGTTGGAGGTTCCCAAGGCCACATGAGCGATAAAGACGGCTACAGCAGTGGCGGAAGTTGTCCTCGAATGCACCGGACCTTGTCTACTGAATCTGGTTTACTGCAGGCCCAGGCTAAACCCTGGAATGGGGTCAACAATGAGATGAGGAGTGTCCTAGCTCGCAAGTCAGGGATTACTGCAAAAGACTCAACTCTTGTGTGACATGAAGGAAGCTGAGTTTGTGGTTAAAGACATTGGTTGAAGTGTCATCTCAAGCAGATATAGAACTGACATTTTGTACCTTTATATACACAACATGTTTATCCTGACTGATTGCAGACAACATGGGAAAGAGAATAAAAAATATATACCCACATTTTCACCTTAGCTGATTTCCCCTGTTCAGATTATAAAGCATTCTCAAATTTGATTTGAACACATTGGACACAACTTTTGTATTTGTAGTGTTTTGTATGAATGAACTTGATTTAAATCTCATTATACACACCGATGTTGCCCAAGTATCAATCTGGCAAATTTATAGCTTTCATTGTAATAATGTAAATACTTTATTCTGCTGTTTATGGAGGCTTTTTGCCAAATATTTGTGCACAATGTGCAGATGTGTTTTGTTATACGTTGCTCAAAAATATTTCATATCAAATTTAAACTAATTAATTTGAGAGAATATAATTCAGTTTTAAAGTAGGATGTTTTTCGATGCCTATGACATTAAAACGTTCAAAACATCTGTTAATGTCATTTAAATTCACGTTTCAGTACCTTCTGAGAGAGACTGTGTGATTATTTCATGTCTGGAGGAAATACTAACCTTGGACACCTCTGTGCAGAGGTCATGAGGAAGTGGATGGGGCATGTGGAGCAGAGACAAGGGGACTGGGAGAGGGGGTCACATCATGTAAGCTTCATGCAGGTGTCAGTGGGAACCAAAAAAAACAAATGAAACAGAAAACATGAAGGACCCAGTAACTACAAAGAGTTAAGAACAGGCCTGGTCAATGTTTTGCAGTTGTTGGGGAAAATAAACTGGCAGAAACTGAAAGTAGAATGACATCCCAAAATATGAACTGATACAAATGACTATAAATGAGGGATTACGTAAAACAAACTGAAACAAAGGTTACACATGAACAATGGCATGATGTGGATCAAAGAATGAATACAAACAGGATAAAACTCCAAACAGCAGGGGTGTCCGGGGGAGGCTGGTGTGGTGAGTGACATCCTAAAATACAATGGTTTGTTCAAATATTGACACAGTTAGGTCAATGACTATTTTTGGTTTGTAAAGATAATTGTGCATGAAAACCACCTCCAATGATGATATCAAAAATATCGATGTCAGTTCTGAACATTTGACAGTTTAAATACTGATATTCTGCAGTATTAACATGCCAGTACCAGCTTTGCTTTCTTGCTCTCTCTCTTCAACAGCGAGGTGACACGCGCACCGCTGCAGGGTCCACATAGGCCCCGCCTCCTTCCACTCCAAGTAAATGAACTTAGATGCTGTTGTGCTAAACACAATGCACACAAGCCTTGTTATATTTATCCTTTAATAAAGTTTACTTTATTTCTACGCCCTCAATGTTGTGCCAGTTTTTTTCCTGTGGTATCGAGCATGCCATCAAGTTTTGATATTTGTCAAGGTGTATCAAAGTTAGAAATTACAGTATTGTGACAACACCAGAGGAAACAATCTTGGGCTAAATTTGCACATTTTGTTGCTTTGTATTGGTTTTTGATACAACTGAAAGAAACAGATTTTAGTTTTAGCAAAGCTGAGTCAGTGACTGTTGATGAAACTAAGCGATCTAGTTAACTTTGTATAGTTAACTTCTAGTTAAATATATTAAAATAAATAAGGGAACAAGAACAATTAGAATAACAGCATTCACGCCAAGATAAAAAAAAAAAAAACATTAATAAATGCTTGAAAACATTAGTTGGATGTGTTGGTGTAGTCTGACTGTTGCCTCCTACCTGCGTCCTTGAGAGCTGCTTATCTGTTCCTTCATGCTGATGGCCTGACGGAGGAGGCTGTCAATGTTTTTGAAATACATGCTGCTGTTCGTCATGCTCTTCACAGCGCTGCAAAAACCAACAGATCGATCAAAGCGTTAACAGTCCTGAAAGTGGGATTCTGTGAATGTAATACATGGATCGATGCTTCTTCTCACCTGCATGCATACTCTACAGTGTAGATGGCTCCTTGACTCTGCTCCTCCCAGCTCTGCATGTCTGTCTGCATGAGAAGTGACAGCAAGTCATCAAATATTCAGAAAAAGGGTATAACTAAATTATACTGGTAGTTGGTATGGTACCTACAGAGCTTTTAAGAGCAAAGCATACATCTAACAACCACACATGCAAACCTTTGCAGAGAACAACTGGATCGTTTCCATTTTTTTAGAGTCACAAATAACAACACAGGACAAAACGTGAGTTTATACAATCATTTAGTCTATGATAGAAATTAAATGCTTGGTTTTAATGTTCCACATCCATTACAATGTGCAATCAACATCTACTTCATAATGATGTGTTGAAGCAGAAAACTTGCCCATTGCCAATTTACTTTACACAGACTGAAAGGAGTTAAGTGAGGCATAGTTGTGTCCCTCCTTTAAACATTTTAACTCACTAACTAACTGTTCTGCTGTCTGACAACTTGTTGGGCCTTTTGCCAGTTTATGGCTATTATACAATGGAATAATGGCCCACATGACATGGATAACACGTGTGTGATATGCACTTTTTATACATTAATTCATATCAACTTCTGTGAAACTGACACCACAATGCAATGAATAAATACATACTTGGCACATTTGCCTATTTAGGGGCATTTTTTTTTCAGTTACACAGACTACATGATGTATCACTTCATGATTGTCCTGTGATTTATCAATTATTGCAGAATCGCTGCACCGTGGTACTGGTGTTACCGTGGGAAACGTATCTGAACAGTATTGTGAGTTACAGTGTGATTCCCACCCCTAATGCAAAATACAACCTCAATCATAAACATGTAGTTAAATTAATACCACAATTTCCCTGTCTGGGGTTGTTTAGAGCACTATGTAAAATCGTGTCTGAAGTCTATTTCCCTTTTAATGCTCGGGTTGTTCTTCATTTCGCTGTGTGACACAGGCTGAGTTACCTTGTGCTGCACCAGTTCAGGCAGGGACCTCCTGACGTGCTCCTGCAGCCTGTACAGAGCCACTGACGGCTCGTTAGCCAGGACGTACATGCTCTCCGTGAATTTGTCAGTCACTGCGGGGTCAAAACAAGTACAGACACATGATTAGCAAGCACGGCCCGTGTTAGAAAGAATTTTAAAAAAGGTGTAAAAACACCCAGCAGCACGGGACATGGACGAAAAGCCATGTAAACACAGTGCAAGCGTAGCATTAGCTTAGCGGCGAAGGTTAGCTAGCGGCTATACTAGCTTAGCTCACAGCGCTCTGAGGTAACGATGAGGTGAGTCGTGTTGTTGAGCTAATGTTTACCTCGCCTGACTTTGAGTTGCATCTCCTGGTCCTCCATGACGATAAAAGCGGGTTAAACTGATAACGCAGTGCAGCCGTAGCGCCTCTCGTGTCAGCTGATCCTCGCCTGCTTCCGTATTGTTGTTGTCATGTGTCACACGACGATGTTCCGGACAGAAATACCGATTATTAAAAAAACAGTTCTTCCGTCACAGGGGTACCAAAAAAAACTGCGAGTCGATACGCGGGGTGGAATCAGACGTGTTTATCGTTTTTCTCTCGTCAAAATGTTTGATTAATTGATCGGCTAATCAGCTGAGGAGATGAGCAGTGCGTGTCGGTGCACATCGGTGGACAGCAAGCTCCACCGTGCGATCTGAATTAATTTTTACTTTCAGTTTTTCTCAAAAGGAAGTTGGCGCAATTCGGACTGTGAGCCTCGATGTGGTGAGTGGACCATACGAATCGCTTTATAAACTAATTCTGTCTACTTTTTTTTTCTCGGTGCCGCTTCCACATTTTTATTATTATTTAGCAGTTGATGTCTTGCTTTTAATTGCAGTGATCATGGAGGCCGGAGGTGATGAAGAGGTTGCAGATGGCCACAATGTTCAGTCGTCCAACGCTGATGTTTGTCCCTCCGAGTCCAGAGATGAGCGGTCCAACGGTAGCTACCCTCTTTCCCATCTGTCAACACTTTCACCACATCATTTATCCTTTTTTTTTCCTGTGTATGTTTGCAGCCCTCCAAACAATAATCACATTTACGCTGGATGTCTTGCTTTCACACACATGGCTGTGGTTCAGTGTCTCCAGAGAACACGGATGTGGATGAAGAGGGCTTGTTCAAACACTCCACCACTCTGACCAACAAGCAGCGTGGGAACGAGGTTACAGTGCGCCCGGCTACATTAGACTGTGAGTATACTGGCAAAGAGCTGACAAACTGGTGTGCGATTTTCAACATCTGGAGCATCATGAGGTTATTAAGACTTTATCCCCATCAGCTCTGTCCATACACCAGCTGGCAGCTCAGGGCGAGGTTTCACAAGTGGCTGCGCACCTGAGCAAAGGTGAGGGATCTGGACACAAAGCAGACCAGTATTATTATTTGTGTGTGTGTGTGTGTGAATTAAATGGTAAAAAATTCCTGCACCCTCTTCTGTTTTGCAGACAGTTCACTGCTCAGCAAACAGGACGAACGGGGCTTCACTCCTCTCATGTGGGCAGCAGCGTTCGGAGAGAAGGCAGTGGTGGATTTTCTCCTGGAGAAGGTTAGAAATGATCAGTGGCTGTCTGGGGAAAAAAAACATCAAGTGTTATTGAGACAAAATGCACAATCTCACTGATGTTCATTTGGTGTTTTCTTTTTTTTAGGGCGCAGACCCCAAAACAATTGCGAGGGAGCGAGAGAGCGCCCTGACACTGGCCAGCTCCGGAGGTTATGTGGACATTGTGAAGTCTCTTCTCAAACACGGGGTTGACATTAACACTTACGATTGGGTACATTATAACTTTTTTTTTATTATGTCAGACATCCATGACATTTATAAGTTATGTCTAGGAAACACACATTATTTAGATGGCTGAAAAACAACTCTGACTTATTTGTTGTCGTTTGTAATGAACACTTTTTAATCCCAGAACGGTGGGACTCCTCTTCTGTACGCTGTACGAGGGAACCACATCAAATGTGTGAAGGCTCTCTTAGGTACACACTGAAATCCTCTATTGTAAAGTCACTATAAATTCTAGCAAATTCTGTTTGAATGCTTTATTAATTGCCTTTACTGTAACTCTCTTGCAGCCAACGGAGCAGACATGACCATTGAGTCGGACTCTGGGTACAGTCCAATGGCCTTAGCTGTTGCTCTTGGACACAAAAAGAGTATGTGTTTTCTTTATTTACTTAATTTCTTTCTTTCTTTTTTAATTGTTTGGCTGAATTAACATTTTTATTTCTTTTGTTTCCTAGTTCAGAAAGTGTTGGAGGACCATATTCTGAAACTCTACAAGCCGCCAACATGACACTATAGTTGAATGAATGAATGAATGGACAGTCTGACACTGGTGATCTCAGATCGGCAACCAGCCGTCACTGCTGGTGAGAAGACCTCTGCCACAATAATAGAGCAGTACACATGCAGAGACATTCACGGAGTGAACTTCATTTGTTGTTTTATAAACTGTTTATTCCATTTGTATGCATTTTTTTTGGATGCATTACGATGTACAAAACAAGGACTAAAATGTGACATTTGCGCAAATGAATTATTTTGTTTTGCTGAAGGGCAGCAAAAGACTGTAAACAACTTTTAATAAAAAAGTATTTTCATACTGTGTGTTCTGATGGAATGGCACCTCAACTCAAAGGCATAATAAAGTATAAAGAGCATGATAAATGATATAAAAAAACCAGAAAAACCATCAAATATGAAATTAAAAATCAGACTATATGCCAAGCCTCCTGTGTTCAAGTGATCAAGGGTGAGATGGCTTGACCGATCCCTGAAAGCGTCCATACCAAAAAAGGCCACATTCGTATCAGTTCACGAGGTGGCAGTACAGATGAGATGTTTTCCAAGTGCCACCACGCCATCCTGTATCTCACTCAGGGTCACTTCCTCTCTCATGAGAGGATTTGAAAAAGATGGTCATGAGGCTTTCTCCCCCAGGACGTCTAAGGAATAAACAATGATTCTCCCAAAAAAGTCGGCACTATTCTCAAACATTATTTTTACTTTGTCCACCGCAGGGGCCTCCTGTATGGGAAAGCTGTGGGTGTGGAGTTAAGAACAAGATAAGCATGGTATTAATGACAACATGTACAGGAAAATATTGTCTGATACTTATTATAAACCATGTAGAACAGTGCAGGGAAACACACTGTGTTCCTGGAGTGACAGGTGCAGCTTCGGCTGCTGTAAGAACCCGTGTGTTGACTAACGTCATGTATTAAAGCAGAATTACTTTTAGTATTTAATTTCCTATGTCTTTAAAATAAGGAGGTTATCTGTAGCAAGCAGTGGTTGCAAACTATGATAATAATGCATTCATGCACTTAAATGAAGGATTAAATGTAAGATTTATAGCTCCCTTCACACTTGTTGAAAATATACAGTGTATTTTCGTATTTTTTCTACCCACTTTGCCAATATATCTTAAAAAGTCTTTTCCATGATTGGTCTCATTTAGGATGCAGAATTGACCCTGTTCTCAAACAAATTTCTTTAAAATGCTGCATAAAAAGAGGATATCTGAAGAGAGTTGTTGTCCTCTGGATAAAAATGGCTGATCATGGCGAAGTCTCCCTCTTTTGGGCAACCTGCAGAAAGCACAAGTGAAAATCATTAATCTAGTCTCAAGCGTTGGATTATCACATAAGAAAACAATTTGTGTCTGGGCGTTACCTTCTAGTCTGCATGTTTTTGCTGAGAAGCCTCCCTGGAACTGGACCTCTAACTGTGACACCTTGACAGACTGGGGGAACTCCAGAATCACCCACTGACATTCACCCTGTCAAAGATCATGATGATGATTCACACCCAGATTGACAGTGGGAAGTTTTTGAGTATAGCTGTTTCTCTGTTCCGTACCACACAGGAACTGTAAGTAGGGTGTCGGTATCTAGTGTGCTCACACTGGAAAATCGACTGAATATATATGATTTAAAACAGTCTGTTTGCATATGTGACGTATGCTCATCTACACTGCAACACAAAAGGTGAACTGCACACAGCTGAAAAACATTCAGCTGTGTTGAAACTCAGGAAAACTAAACATAGTTTCATTGTTTAGGAAAAACGTGCGCTTTTGGTGGAGATTAAGTAGAGGTAATGTGAGTTTAAAAGCCACATGAAGCATTATCATTGCCTGGTATACAATGATGAAGGATTTTTATTTCTTGTATATCAACGGGAAAAACAGAATACTATGACAATTACTATACTATACACTGAGAACAGTGTCTCCTCGACATTACTTCAGGAGTGGTTGACACTGACAGTAAGAACATTGCCATCATTGGAAACTGAACATTATAACCTTGATAATAAAATTAAATTGTGGGAAAGTGGCTGTTCAGTCATGCTTAATTAACCAAAAATGGACAATATTAATGCTGCATACCACTAAAACCAACACCAAGACCAGGTACAGGTTAGGGACAAACACCAAAATGACCCAAAATGAAACCACTGCTACAAAACAATAACAGAGGAAACACTGGAGCATATAAGTTAGTATGCAATTGTTGGGACACGTGTAGTTTTACCTGGTCTGAGTTCCAGCACGTCTCTTCATTGCTGTCAAACATATACTTCTTCCCATACTGCTTCACATCTCTATTCAGCACTGAGCTCACCCTAAAAATTGGAGGGGACAAAATCCCAGTTGTTAGTGTTCATCTCTACGAGCTAACAGGAGCTAAACACACAGCAACAGACAGCACAAGGTGTTTCATTTACGTGTCCGAACGAGAGACAGTCATTTTACACATGACAGTTCAGTCCAAGTGGCTGTCTCTTCATTCATTTCACAGTTATTTCTTTACCTGCTCTGAGTGTCACTGCAAATCAATGAGGACGCCATGTCGCATTTTTAGACCCACCGGCTGCCGTAAAGCGATGCGGCAGCGCGCTGCGTCTTTACGGCAGTGACGTCATCCGGTAGCTACTTCTCTTCCCGCCACTAGATGGAAGTGACGCTCCGTCAAAAACAGCAAGAGTCGGTCTTCCTTCTCCAGCTGCAGGTAAAGTTATATTCATCCAAGGTCCCGACGGCCCAAGATAAATAATTGAGAGCATAAATCATTAAACTTAATTCGACTCTTTCTAATCTGTTTGCCCAGCGGTCTGGCCGGAGAAGGGCTGCGTGCTGCCCTCCATCTTGTTTGTAACTTACCTGCGTTTCTCCCTCCATGTTTTTTTCCCTCCTTTCTTTCTGTTTTTATTCAAGAACTTCAAATACATGCAAAGAAGTTACACAAGTTCAATATCCCAGTCCATTCTCAGCACAAACAACCATCAACAAACAAAACAAAACAAAACAAAACACAATTGGTCTGCTAATTAAAAATGTTAAAATGCCTAAATAGCCTAATTGTTTTTGTCAATTATTGGTTTGTCAGATCTAAATTTTCAGTGGAAGTCAAATATGATTTCAAATCTGTTACTTTAAAAGTAATATCAAGCCGTTTCATTTTGTGAATGTAATAAACTAAAATAAAAATTAAATTAATTATGTATGAGATGTTGGACTTGTTAAAATAATGAGTCAAATATCGATCTTTGTTAGAGTGACATCTTTTTCAAGCATTTCTGCAAGATATTTCTGTAAATCAAGCAAAAAGGCAGTAATATGGAAACAATCTGTGAAATCATGTTCAATAGTTTCTCCCTCAAGGTCACAAAAAAGTGCATCTGTTGTTTACATCAGGGAAAAAACGACAAATATTGTCTTTTACAGAATCGTACTTATGTACGATTTTGAAAGGAAACTCTTTGATCCTATTTGGAATTATATATTTAAGAGGCAAGAGAGTCTCCCTCCCTGTTGTCTACAGGAAGGTCAGGGAGATAAGAATCGATTAGGAAGAGACCATTTGACCACAGACACTAAAGGTGAATCAATCAGCTAACCGATAGTAACCTTTAAATGAAACAGACAGAATACCACAGGAGAGTCAGTTTTGTATGTTACATGTGTGTTAAAATAAAACTGGATGTTTTTAGTGTTTTTGTTGAGGCACAGCAGGTTTGATAACCTAATCCCATAAAAGAGCCAGTTTATTGGCTTTGGTAGTGAGATATATTCCTCCATCACTCTCACCAATGAAGCAGCAACACGGCCGTGTAAATGTGTGTGTGTGTGTGTGTGTGAGAGAGAGAGGGAGCGATCTGGCACACGGCTTATTGCAGATGGAGGACTCCTGCTGAGGTTTTGTCACAGTGCCCCCTCACTGCAGATAATCAATAGGTCTGAAATACAAAACCTGATGAAACCCAGCCTCCGTGAAAATTGCACAGGGGGCTGGGGAGGGTGACTCGATTGTAAGGTTTGGACACGCGGCCTCTTACCTCTTCCGCCATCAGTGCCACACACACACACGTTTGCTTTGCGAGCCTTACGCCAACATTACGATGTGGGTTCATATGGCAGGCCTTACAGTCCACTGTCAAGGATATGAGATTGAGTATAAATTGTGATTTTAAAGCTGCTGTAATATTTGTCCCATATTTGTGAACGACGCTTGCTCAACAATTCATTTGCCAGGTGCTCTGATTTTGGCCTGTAGCCATTTTGGACCCCCCATCTGGCCGGCGTACCCATGCGGGCCTCACATGGGTGAATGATGAGCTGGCAAGGGGGCCCATAAAATCTTGCCTGCTGGCTCCATAAATGCCCCATGTTTGCTTTACCAATACAGGCAGCGTCTAATGCCAAGAGGGGCGGCAAGTGGGGCCCACATGTGCAATCATGTTTGGAACCATCATGGGGTATTTTGTTGCTCCACTCGTTGGCTCCAGGAAGTCACTGCACCCACCCGAAAAATAATCTGGCACATAACGGCCAGTAAAAGCATATCTTGGGGTTTTTACGGTCCGGTTTTTGTACAGATTAAACAAATGTGATGTAAGGTGTTAGTGAAGCCTTTTTCACATATGAATTCTTTACAATTGTTCAGAGTTGCACAGCAAGGGTGTCATTTTGACTCTCTGTACTCGCCTACCTGCTTGCATCTTGTGCATGGTCAAAGAAAAAACAAAAACACTACTTTCAGCATGTGTGCTGCTACACACACACACACACGATAAAGCCACCAAGATTAGACAGTCTAGACCTGGTGGTGTTTTGCAGGTGAGGGAAACTCAAATTACAATGTTTAAAATAAATGTGGTATATTTAAATATGGTGGTTATATCACACTTGATGCCATGCAGCCTGTCTCTTTAAAGAAGTATTTGAACAATGAAAACTACAGCTGTCAGGGCATAAAACCAATGATCTGTTGATCTGTACAAAACAAGACTTGAAGACTTGTAGTTCCATCCTCCTGTGTCTTGTTGTCACTTTCCACTTCCTGCTCACTTGTGCTCCCGGTGTTCTGTGTCACTCCTGTGCTCGTCCACAGTCTGTTAGCACAGCCCTGTTCCCGGTGTCTCTCCACCTGCATCGCATCCCATCGTTTGTGTAGTTTGTATTTAAGCCTGTGTCGTTCCCTTCACTCTTCATTGCTTTGTCTGTTTTTGGCTCTTGTGTTTCCTGCTCATCCCACCTGTTCCCCTCGGTCCTGTGCTCTCTACCTTTGGCTTCCCACGCTTCATGTGTCTCCCTGGTTTGTTTAGTTTTATACTTGGTGATTTTTGTTTGGTTGTCTGAATTTTTACCGCTTCGCTTTTTTGGGCTTTTCTCTGCCTGCTTTTGTTCCTTGCCATTTTGATTTAGATTTTTTGGATTTCGTATTTTTGTTCTTGTCTTCAGTTTTCATTAAAGCTCGCTCTTAGTTTTCCACCTCCCTGACTCAGTGTCTGCATTTGGGCCCCTTCGTGTTAAACCTGACAGTCTAACATTGGCATAACTGACAGGGCTGAGATGAATAGAGTCCTTATAATGAAAGTCAAATCGTATTGTGGGTTTATGAGACCCCCACCTTTCACACATGTAGCACACAACAGGAGATTGTCAGACGTGTTATCACCTACTAGAAGTACTCAGTTTAGCCAAGTAGATCATGCAGGAGGAAGAGGATGACTCATCACTGATGTGTATCAACACCATAAGTATTTTTAAATATCTGCCGTATCAAACAGGGTGGAAAGTAAGTGCTATATCATCAACACCCACCCACATGCTCGCTGTGAATTAAATCAATGACCTGCTCTATTTACACATGGGCTCAGGCTGACATTACCCAGACTTTGTACTTGGGAGCTGGCGGGATAAGTTCTCACATACAAACCCAGACAATTTCAGGGAAGAAGTCCATGTGTAAAAGCCGCTCAGGTGAGCTTTAGAGGTGTTGGTGAGCAGCTCGGCCAGCCGTTTCCCCCGTTTCCTATCTGTATGCTAAGCTAAGCTAACTGGCTGCTGGTAGTTCCGTTATATGTAAAGGGACAGACATGAGAGTGGTATTGATCTTCTCATCCGACTCTTGGAGAAAACGTGAATAAGCAAAATTTGCAAAATGTCAAACTTTTCCTTTGACTTTGGCCAAGGTGGGCTAACATGGGGGTCTCTACGTGTTTGGACGAGCAGTTTTTGTTTGCATCTATCCTCTCACATCTCATGGTCAGCTCTGTCACAAAGATACTTTAATGGCCTTTCTTGCTCACTGAGCTTGTTAGAGGATTATCTTCACCTCCGTCACTGATAGGACTTAAATCCTCACGTTCCCTCTGCCGTATTTGTCACTCTTTCACCACAGCGGTTGCTGTAGCTCTCCGAGATTTTGTCACCTCTGTTTCTGGGTTATGTCCCATGAGGGAGGATTAGTGGTGAGCAAACTGACTTTGTGCTTCACCCCAGCTGGCTTTTTGGCCTCGCTGCAGTGGCTCACTTCTCACATTGTATTGCCATGGTAACTTTGGTTGCACACGTAACCTGTGAGCCATCACATGCAAATAAAAGCCTGACTGCTCACCAATTAACACTTCGGGGGGTGATATTTCGTATGATATTTTTAGATATTTAAAAAGCAGTTTTGCATTGGACATTATACTTTAAGTTTTTGTGCCAGTTTCTCCAGTGCATTTGCTCACTCTGACTTATCACAAGAGCTTCTACCAAATGATAGAAGGTGTTTATTTATTATCAATAAAACCTTTTGTTTTTCCATTGTTGAATTTTTTCTTTCACAGCTTTCCCACAAGTGATCCTAGCGATAAATTGCACCTAATGTTCCCTTTAATGCAGCCTTGGAGAACATGAAGCTGTCCATGTGAGCAGAAAATCTTTTCATGGCCTCAGTGCGACCATTAAATATTGTTTCAATGAAAAGTACGCCCACTGTGCCTGGATAAAGGAGCGAGAGAGAAACATTAGCTAGGTCTGCCTATTCAAGTCGGGACCTTGGAGCGTGCTATTGAATGAGCTGTCGTCACATGTGTGTGAGAGCTTTCTCAGCTCAGCACCGACTAAGTGTGATGAAATTGTAAGCATTTTGATTCAATATCTGCAGTTTACATCCACCAATCATCTCTAGCCATGGCAACAGAATCAGACTCAGTCTTTAGGGATGTATTTGCTCATTTTTTATTCATCTTGATAGTTTCTTCCTTTTGAGAGAAGCCCATCAGCGTCAAATCAACTCTTTCTTGTATTTCGCTAGTTTACAATTTCAGGGAAAATACTTGGTCAGTCATTTTATTGAAAAGTAAGATTTTCTTTTATTATTTCAGATGCCTGAAGACAAATAGTGTATGTCACAGGGTGATTCAACATTTGAGTCAAACTTAATATATAAAGTCCATTAAAGGTGCATTATGTAAGATTTCTAGGTGAAAACATTCACAGAAAGTGAATAACATTTCTATGTAGTGTGTTTCAAAAAATAATTAGCATGCTAACTGGCTCCCAGACTGTTAGCTGCATGGCTAACTGAGCTAACGTTGCTAACGGCAGCTACAGTTAGCAGCATTCAACGGTTGCTGCGCCTATTTGTGTTGAGTGTGAATTCGACAGGTGGCGAATTCTCACATATTGCATCTTTAAGTATCCTGCAAATTGGCATAGCAGTGGCAATTATTTTTAAAATTCAAGTCATTTTTCAAGCAAACATGTCAAACATTTGCTGGTCCCAGCTTCTTATATGAAAGGATTTACTGCTTTTCTTTGTCAGTTATGACATTAAAAAAAGAGTCGCTGAGTTTTGGATTGTCTCTTGGACAAAGGAAGCACTTTAATGAAGTCATTTTGGGAAATTGTGATGAGCATTTTCACAATTTTTCTACATCTTTAGACTAAACGATTTACCAAATAATTGCAAAAATAATTGGCAGATTGATAGATAATGGCAATGGTCGTATTGTTGACTGTATTGAGAGGTAAATAAGCAGATGCTACAGGAGGTAAAACAGTCACTACGGTCTATTCCAGAGTTTATGAGCTGTGGGCACTTGTGCAGATCATCCTAACGAGTCGGGTGATTTATAGTCATGCTGCTGTCAGCGGAGGGACACAGCGTTCGGGCTGGGGCAGCACTACAGCACATCGAGCTGTCCCCTTTTGGTCCACATGACAAACTGTCTGCACTTGCTCTGCGACTTTACTGAACTTTGTCTTGTAGTTTATTTTGATGAAGGAGACGTCTTCCTGGAAAGATGAAACTTTCTGGGACTTCCTGGGAGTCAGTCGATCTGGTCAGTGGTGGTGAAGAAAAAGGGTTCTTGGAAGTTGTACCTATTATAATGTGTCATTTTGGTACAAATCAGTTGTTCATGATAGCTGTAGGCAATGATTTTAACACAAGCTCCGCCTGAAGCCACAGAGAACATCCTTTGTAAATTACATCGGAAATTAGAATGACATGACGCTGCTTAGTGGTCATAAATCATTTGGTTAAGGAAGACAACAGTTGGCGTTCTTTGGGGTCCAACTAATTTCAATAAAGCAGGAAATGGGCAGAAACGTGAGGCACATCTGTCGGCTGCTGCAGCAATTAACGCAGGATCTTGAGTCGCGGTGCCTTTTTCTGGCAGAGCTCCGCGCTCATCTCCATGTTGAAATTTTCTGCTCCAGTTTTGAGTGAGGTTCTCTAATTAAATCATTAAAAAGCAGAGCATTTGCACAATATGCTCCGCTGCCTTCATTACAAAGCACGATTGCTTGTAATTTATTCACTCACAATGAGGGAGCGTCGCATTTGATTCGTTGTCTGTTCCTCGGTTTGTGTAAACACGGGGAGAGAATTCACTTTCCAGTTGGTTTTGTGTTGCTCTTCCAGGCAGTGTAGAGGTGGACACGCATGCTTTCACTGCTTTAAATGACCGAAAGATTGATGGATGACTGGAGGATAATGGAACTCTGGGTTTACTTAGTGTTGTGTCCAAGAGGCCGGACACACTTTGCTGGCAGAATTTTAGAGAAAATATATGAATGATGAATTAGTACATGTGGACTCAATCCAAGCCAACATGGAGCAAGAGTCTCAAATATTGGTTTAAACCATTCAGACTTGTGATGCTTGATAACGCAGGTGTATGCCCACTCCTGTATCGTACAGCTGACGCGTACGAACTGCAATTCTGTTGTTCCCCCGGGGGCTTTGCATCCCTTTACTACGTGCAGCATCGCGATGGGCAGGATTTATGAAGTGTGGCTGCTTCCACTTCATGCTCCAGCAGTCAGAATCCCTGCTCACTCATGATGTGGTTGGAGGCCCACAGGACACGCCTCGCTCACCCCTTCTCAGCCCGCAGCCTCGCCACCACAACCGCATGCCTGGCCTCTGATATCTGAGCAAGGAATTGGGCCTGTAGTAATGACCGGAGCACCAGCGGGCGCCCACTGGAGACCGCAGCGCAAAGTGAAGCGGGAGCGTATCATTTTATGGCGAGGTCATGGGGATTTGTCATGAAGAATAGCAGGGGTCTCATGGTTGAGGGAGTTTCAGGTTCTTGTTAGAGCGTGGACTAGAACAATAGAAGGGAAATTAGCTGGATTAAAGCGGTGACATTCTGTTGTCTTTAGAAGGTAATACATATTAATGACACTCACGACTACACAAGAAGCGCTAGATAGACACATTCTTAGGTTTCTTTGAAGCTGTCTAGACGAGGAGGAGAACTGATCCTCAACGCTCTGTATTCCAGCAGGCTAGCTCCAGCTGCATGCATGACCCCGCCTCCCATCCTCCCTAATCTCTTTGTCTCACTTTATTCACAGCAACACACCTTGTGAAGACGAGCAGCCAAGCATCAGAGCAGCACTTCACAGACCCTCCTCATCCTCCTCCTACTTGTTCTCGCACCAGCACTTGGTGTCAGATGGAGCAGACAACTTGTAAGTGCAGACTTTATTTACCTGCTGCAGTTTCGCTCGGCATGATTATAATCCAGGTTTACCTCCAAGAGAAGCTGAATCTGACTGTTTACAGTCTCCTCTTGGACCACAAGTGAGGTCAAAGTGGTGGAAAAGATCGATTCTTAGGTACATCATGATTTTCTCTTGGAGATTATGTCTCAGTGCAGAAGAGTCAGTAAATGGAAGTTTGAAATTCAATTTGATCGCCATTATGATGATGTTGAAATGTAACAGAATGATTACATTCTAAGAATGGCTGCTAGCAAACATAATAGAAGTCTATTTGTTTATTTTAATAATGGATGATTATGAATATGCTATGTTTTAAACTAGCAAGTACACACGAAGTGCGAAAAAAAGATAAATCATGTATAGAAATGAAACATTTAGATGCATCAACAGTTGTTTTCTAACCACATTGTAGCCTTCTGAATTGAATCGAAACGAATAATATACAATATTTAGCTTGTCTTAGCAGCAACCTTACGCACATTCTTTTCATTATTCACTCACTTTCCCTTCACTCACGCCCGAAAAGTATTTTCTGTTTTGTTACACTGTGGATGGAGTTTGAGGAAGAGGTCACAGGAAGAGAAATGAAAACTTTATGTGAGAGAAAGTGAGCGATAGAAACCGAGAGAGAAACAGACTCAAACT
Organism: Lagodon rhomboides; assembly: GCA_039737535.1. NCBI lineage: Eukaryota > Metazoa > Chordata > Actinopteri > Spariformes > Sparidae > Lagodon > Lagodon rhomboides. Next base: position 10,337,682 of record CM077789.1, on the reverse strand, counting down.
CACGGCAGAATGAAAAGGTGAAGGCTGCTGCAGAACCCCTGAAGTTCGGTGCTTGTAGCTGCAGTTTATACGTACAGCAGCAAGTCAATCCGTCACAAGGAGAACTAATGCTGGTTTGTTGTGGTTGTCACACTGTCACAATGCAAAAAAAACACTACATAAAGCTCAATACAGCAGAGAGACATTAATTCTGTCATGTTGAAAAGAGCTACACACTTTCTTTCTTACTACCAGTGCATTCTTTAAAGCTGTAGTCATGATTTTGACAGCAAAGAAACAAGGAAGCTAGTATCCTGTAGCTCTTTGCTTTTTTTTTATGGCCCCTAATTTACTAATTTTTAATGCGTGCATCAACCTTGTTTTCAGATGCAAAAGGCAGCTTTGAGGCAAAAAAGTCTGATGAAGTGGTGTCACTGCTTTTCCCAGTGGGGTGCCATGGTGGCTCAGGTAGGAGAGCGTGCACCCTACATACAGAGGCTGTGTCCTCGCTGCAGCCGCCCAGGGTTTGAATCCGACCTGTGGCCCTGTGCTGCACGTCATTCCCACTCTCTCTTTCAGTCCGTTTCCTGTCACTTTTCAACTGTTGTATCCAATAAAGCCATGAAAAAGCTAAAACAATTGTATATGACTAAGTGCCCCCCCAAAAAAAAAAAAAAAAAATCAATGAATACAGGTTTAATATGACATTTCAGGCGAAGTGAAAAACCTCAGTTTGGTTCCATTTGTACAGTAAACATAAATACGAGGTAAATTACCTAATCAGAGGAGCACAGACTAGATTAGATTAGGGAGCTTTAGTAATCTCTAGTGGGGAAACTCACCACCAAATGTTTTAATGCAGACAACGGAATAATACAGACATTGTATCCACAGCACACAACAAATAAATAAACAAATAGCACTATAATAAGCCATCTGAAACCCGATTTACAAAAGAAAGGGGCTATGGATGGAGACCACATGTAAAAGTGTTCAAAAATCTGACCGCTGCCGGAACAAAAGCCTCCTGAGTTGCTCAGTAGAACACTGAGGCATCGTTAGCATTCACAGAATGAGCTGCGGACTTAAAAGCACCGTGTAATGGATGGCCTTCAAACTACAGAACCGTTTTTAGTTTGGCCCTTGTTCTGTTTTCTACAGTGAGTCCAAGGTACCTCATGATTGTTTTTTATCTGTTTTTAATCATCCACAGTGACCCACAGAATAGGACACAAACTCAGAGTAGACTCATGTAGACGCAGAGGTAGGCAGGAAAAGCAAGATTGAATGAAAAACTGGTCCAAAAGTCCCAAAAATACAAACGCAAACAACAAATGCAAGGCAAAGGAAAAATACAAAATTCAGGACAAAGTAGAAGCAACGGAGGGCAAAGCGGGAACACAGACGAGGACACAGTAACAGGCACAGGAACACAGGAGACACAGATGGACAAACAGTGAGTAAGGAGTAAACACAGGCATAAATACACAATGACTGATGGACAAATGAAACACAGGTGCACACAGAAAAAGGTCAAGAATACAGACAAAGACTGGAAGTAGAAAGTAAAACATGACAAAATGCTGGATTCCATTTCACTCGGAACTCAGAAACTCAGAAAAAAGATTCACCCCGTCGATGTCAATGTAAGGGTCATTCACGTCAGAATTCCAAGTTGGAGACTCAGGCAAGATCCGCCAACTTCTCCGACGTAAACACACATGTAATCACAGCAGCACGGCAGCGCACGATTGCCTTTCATTTTCTCATCACTCTTCCCTTCATGTAGTGTTTGTGTTGTGGAACATGCTGTGACAACAACTTTGTAGTCGCCACTTCCATTCTGTTCATTTTATGCTTGATAGAAGTCTTTGTGAGCATTCGGTAGGAGCCTACCCTTCCTGACACTTTTTTAAGTGCCCTAATCTGTTAAATCAGCTGCTGCAGTTGCTTGTGAAGTTCACAGTCCTGCCAAACATCCATTTGCTGTGGGCGTCCATGTTTTCCTGGGCAAAATGCATCGAGACGCATTTCGATTGGATGTCTGGAATACCGACTTAGGAAATGTCAACTCTCGACTTGCAGTGTATTGCAGCATAATCTCAAAAAAATAAAAATAAAAATAAACAGGAAAACAACAAGCCAAAAAACCCAAACCATGACAGAAGAGGAGCTTAAGAGAAGGAATGAGTCAGTGGGTAAATGAAACACACACATATAAGTAGCCATTTATGATAAGAATTAGTATAATATTATTATAATGACGTTAAAAAGAAAAAACAGAGGAAGTTGCATCAACTTATTTCACTATGATTTATTTTCCATCATAGTATAGCTTAAAAAATTCAGGAACAAGTGAGTCGAATTGTTTTTTTAAAGCACAAGGCTGTTATTCACACATGGAGTAGATAATGATGTGAGAGACAGGTGAGTGAGTCACGGGGACATAAAAAGACTATAATAGAGAAGGATATTAGCCTGCTTTGTTGAGGTCGTGTCTCTGCATTACAGTACCTGCCACAGAGCGAGCTCAGGGCCACGAGTGCGTAAGCCCTTCTGCTGTGATGGCGCAGACACCTGAACATGCAGGAGGACTACCTACTCTAACCGCTGCAAATTGTTTCTGCAGCAATTAAAAAAGATGGCACCTTCAATTAGGAGCTCTCATTCTCATTACAGCTTGTTGTTCCTTCCTGGAGGTGACAGACAGCAGCGGCAAGCACCTGCTGCGTGCTGGGTTTGTGTATGTGTGTGTGTGGGTGTGTGTACACACAGACAGGGTCAAGTGTGTTGCTCTGACGGATGTGTGTATATGTACGCGTCGCTGTGAGTGTCAGGTGATGCCATAGAGTGGAACAATCAGGGGATGTACATGTGCGCTGATGGGGTAAGATGTACTGTTGTGCTTGCGCGGCGCAGTTTGTGTGTTTGTGTATGCAGAGGTGTTTAGCTGCGGTCAGACGGGCTGCCTCGCTAATCTGTGCAGACAGCTTTGTAATTGGAGCACTGGATGGAGGGGGGGGGGCAGCAGCTGATGGTACACCCACAGTCTGAAAGATGGAGAAATAATAGAGGTGGAGGATGGGTGCACGTGTGTTTTTTCTGCAGGGATGCGGGGGGAGTGGTTGGGGTTGAGAGGACTGGCGGCAGAATTCCTAGGGATCGGGGTCCTTGGTCCGTCACCGAGGCAACAGCATCATTGTCTGGGTCGATTCACTCGACCCCCGCCCGTTCACCCACTCAATCTGGTCAAAACCAATTGAGTGCCTTTCTGAATGGATTCCAATGGCAGCCACAAGAGCCGGCCCGATTTTCATTTCAATGCATTTCAAACGCATTTCAAACAGTTTCACTTTCAATTCCCCTCCCATCCTGGTCCCTGCCATAATGTGGCCCTCGTCTCTGGTCCCAGCCTCCTCCCCTGAGTACACCCACCGCACAGGGGATGAACTCACCAGACAGGTGCCATACTGCTCAGAATGACAATTTGCCTTTTGGAAATCAGCCTCTGGCTCCATTGTGTTCCCTGAAATTGAGTTAGCCCATCAGCAGACACTCAACAACTCCCTCCTGTCCCCTCCTCCTCCCGCCCCCTCTCCCCTCTCTCCTCTCTGTCTCTGTCAGGTCCTTTAATGTTAAAGCTAGCCGGGGAGAGTGCTTCCATTTGAACATGTTCACAAAAGAAGCGCATTTTAATTCGGAAGAGCATTTCACATGATGCAATTGTCAGGGAGACGTCTGTCATAAAGCCTGTAATAAAAAGAGTGGACCGTATGCAAGTGAGCAGACGGCAGTATTCATTTTCATGCGCACAAATGGTATCAGTGCAGTCTGATTGCCTGTTTTCATATGACACCGCATAGACAGGTAGTGCTGGGGAAAAAAAAAACAGCCATCCTTCTCCAATAAAAAAAAAACAGAAATGACGCCACACAAGCTCCAGCACTGTTCTGTGGTTAAAAAGAGCATCCCATAATCTCCCAAAGCAACTACCGACTAGCAGAAACTCTTGAGAAATTCTGAGTGCTGTATTGTAGGCAACCGGATGTGTTTCAGTCCAGTTGCCTACAATACAGCACTTAGAATAACCATGGCCTGGATGACTGAGAACCCTTATCAACATCTTGAAACACTATTTATGATCAGGTCAGGTAGTGTGCAGAGATCTGCTAGTTGGCCAACACAGACGGTCCTTGGTCAAGCCTAATTAACTCCAGCAGCAAAAAGAAAATGAGTCATCCATCAGGAGGAGTGGTTGAAAGATCCATCCGTCGCCAGTCATCCTGCGGAACACAACAGAGATTTACTGTATTGCACAAGTAGCACAGCTAACCTAGTTATTGATGCAGCGAGGCTGCCTGTAGTCCAGTGATGACAGGAAGTGCAAAGGCGGCAGTCCATTATCTTAATTGCTTCACCAAATAGAACTTATTTGGGGCTTTTTACATCAGATATGGTTTCTTGTAAACACTAGCTGCGTGTCTGAATACCAAACAGTGACAGGAAAGCATACGGCGTAATATTAATGGGGCTATTAGATGTCACATTAAAGGCTTCGTATCTCTCTTTGTAAAGACGGGGTCAGGTTGTTTAACAGAGTTTTGCTGCTGTCACTCATTACAAGGCAGAACAAAGAGTTTATCCGACGGTTTATCTTTGATCACAGTAATGCACAACTCATTTACAGAACATGCAGATACAAATGGCCCTTGTGAGAATAATCAGGAGGGCATTCTTCAGGGAATAATAGTGAATTTTGTTGTGAGGGAAATGTACAATCAGCTGCACTTAATGCCCCAATTCTCCATTAATGGATACTTGCTGTTGCACCGGCTCAGTCGAGTAAATGTACATGTATGTAGTTTATTATATGCAGTTAAATGGAGGTTTTTTCCCCCTTTATTTATAGTAAAACTGAGGTATTTAATTTTCCTCATTGAACACAGCGATTCTGATTTGGGTTTTAAATTTGTGGAAGTCAATTGAAGTCAGCTCTAATCAACTGAAAACATGTGCACACATAATTACATACTCCACCAATTACACTGCGTTATACTGCAACTCTGCAACATTCGCTGGTCTGGATTTTTTCTCTTTTGTCTGATGCAATTCTGCTCCTCTCACTAAGTAGTCACCTGTGTTTTGAGTATTGTTTTTAAAGTCAGCTTTCTAAATGAGGATGGGAGAGGATTTTATAAGTGGCGACATCAAAAGGGACCGGACTGGAAGAATGTGAGCGTCGCATTGCTTGTCTTCTACTGTGTGTGTGTGTGCGTGCGTGCGTGCGTGTGTGTGTGCAGAGTCTTTTTGCCTTGTGTTGAATCCAGTTGGCTGTGTGTTTCAAAATGTGCAGCCAAAATATTCTTGTGGGGATTTGGCTCTCCTTCACAGTCTCTCCTCCTCCATACATATATCCTTACGCCTGAGCGGTGTATATGTTATGTACTTACTCTGCTCTACCAGCATCTGAGTGTTCTATTTATCTGTCGTTTAGGCATCATTTTATAAATGAATTTGATTGATTTGAGATTTTGATAATTGAGAGTTGAGGAAGAGCGGGAGAGAGTTGGTGAATGACTTTCAACAGAGCTCCTCGGACGGACTCAAACAGGGGACGTTGCAGTTAGTGGTCGGTGCCTTCAATCCCAAGGACGCTCCAGAGTATTTCACTGTAAAACAAGACTATGGGTGCCGTTACAACTAACCTGTTTGGTTCAGTGAAAACAGACCCTGGTGCATTTTTCCTGATTTGTGCAGTTTGCTTGTGCTGGTGTGAAAGCTGTCAATGCGGACACCGGTGTGGACCAAACAACCAGACCGATGTTTATCTGAAAAGGTGTCTCTCAGTCTGCTTCCAAGTGGACTCTGGTGTGGTTTGTGGTTTGCGGTGGTAGTTCATTAAAGTCCATTAAAAAGTGCGTGACAGCGATCTCACAGTAATAAGCCCCGAATCATTACTGCACAGGACGCCTCCTTTTCATCTTGTCTCTACCTGTTAGTCATTATTCATACATTTTGGTCGATTTGCAGTCCAATACTACCAATAATGCTTCTAATGAGTTATTTCTCTGTGAGCTATGAACTGTGAATACAGCCGGAGAGTCTTTAGCCACCCCTGCAACTCTGCGAGGCTGCACTTAGACAAAGACGCAACACCAACATGCTCACATGCTCACAATGAAGATTAGTATGCGAAAAGCTCCTTAGTGCCGCAGAGACTTAAAGGAAGGTTGTAAGTTCGCAGGTGAACTTTGGACCTGATGGTGGTGCCATTAGAAAAGTTAACGGATCACCAAAGTTGTCTGGGCCACATTAATGTCAGTCCAGAGTCATTACAGTGTTTCAATAGGATTTTCCGACAGACAAACATTCCCATCCCCAGAGCTTCAGTGGCGATTAGAAATAAATTATGCACAGCCGGCAAAACCCACAGATCTGCACGTCCTTCATATCCAATCCATAAAAAGAGAATAAAAGCTATTTTGCACAGGCATGAATATTTATCTTGTTAAGTCTTATTAGATAGACTTACATTGTGTCTGTAGATTTACTCTTGATGCACGATTATTATTAGTTTTTTAATTCTGAGATGTTTGAATGATGTATCAATCATCAATGAATCAATGATCAACAGAATTCACTGACAAAACTTTTGATACATGATTAGTCATGTCAATTATTTATCGGGCAAAACTGTGGAACTTTTTTTTCCAGCTTCTCAAAAGTGATTATTCGCTGCTTTTTGTACTTTTCTGTCAAAATGAATATTTTTGAGTTTTGGACTATCGGTCATTGCAGATTGTTGATCGGAGAAAACAAACAATAATATAACTTTGTTTTTTTTGTAAAATTGTGACGGAAATTTTTTTTTTTTCTCATTTCCTTGCCATTTTATCAGCCATAACGTTAATCAAAGTCAATCAAATAAATGATTGGTGGTGACGTCCTGACGGCCGAATAGTTACGGGGGCATATCACATATCTGTTACGTCCCTGGTTTTGATTGCAGCTGGTGACCATGTCATTCTTTCCTCGTTTCCTTTCAGATAAAGGCAATCATTTTTGCGATCAGTTAAAATGAAGGATAGTCAATAATGAGAACTATGTACAACTACAGATATTAACAGGCTTGCTATCACCAAATGTATGATATTGCTTATTGTCGGATGGTCTTGGCACACGTTGAAGCATCACATCTTCAGTACGTTCTTACTTGTTCTTACATTCTTTCTTTTTTTTGTAAAATGTTCTCCCTCTGCAAAGCTCACAGTGAATGATCTGCATCGACGCGAGCTCCATCAGTGTCTCCCGCAATCCAACATATTATTGTTATTGTCTCAGACAGTATTATCTTATACGAGCCCCCTCCGGCACATTTTCAAAACTGGATAATTGTATTTTTCTGCTTTGTTTACATTTCAGATTTTTCTTCCAGTATGCAGGTGCTAGAATCCAAATGCAATTACCGGAGAAGTGAATGGGAATGCTCTAGACCAAAGTAATACATCAATGTCAAGCAGGACTGAGATCTGCTGGTGAAATATGATTTTCTCTCTATCTGTAGAAATAAGTTCCCAACTCAGTAAAAATGAAAATAAACTGCTATGTTCGGCAGCCACGGCCCATTTACCAGATGGTGGATGTGGACGGTGAGTAAATTGATGAAAAAAGGAGAAATAACTTGATGTACCTCACATCTACAGGAAGCAGTGAAGAATATTCTTGGTCCACAGGAAGGCAACGACATTACAGATGAATCTGGAACTCCAGGACTCCATGTTCCTTACTAGGGAATAAGATTATAAAAGAAGAAAAATCAGATTTGCAGTTTCATCTCTCCGGTGACTGTGCTTCTTGCAATAGTTCAGAGGGAAGCGAGTTTATGTGCATGTTTTAATATTAAAACCGGCTCGCTAACACTTGAATGGTCTTGCTGTACCACAGAAAAAGGTTTTAAACTGCAATGATGATAGCAGTGGCAGTAACATTTTGTGAAACTCCTGTAGTGCAGAGAAAAGGGCATGTACATCGGTTGTAAAGAGCACCATAGCGGCTTTCTCTCTCGCTCTGTTTCATATCTTTGCTGTGAGAATCCACTAGCACCAAAACGCCATAAAAACAGTAACTACCTAACGGCAGACATTTTATTATGTTGATGTTCATTGAACAATGTCACATAATTGGAGCTCAGAGGGAAGTAATGACCCTTTTTTTCGTGTAATTTTTGTCTCATGGCTCTCACATCTTCTCGACATCACTTCGACCACAGACCATTTCCCTTTGCTCATGTACAACCTGTAAAACCTTACGAGGGCCAGTAACCCAAATGGGGCTCACTTTACTGAGACATAGTGAAAATCACACTAAAGAGCCGTCCATTCCAGCATGTACTGTTTCAGTGGTCCTCATGTGTTGGTCGATTTCAAGCAACACCTTTTTTTGTAAATGCTGAAAAACACCTTGAAGGTACATCATTTCCAAGAATAGCTCCTTATTCTGTGAAACAGACTGAGGTGTTCACAAATACAACAGCAGCATTGCAGACAGGAAGGTAATTGAATTTTGCTGCGAAAGCAGTCACGTACCGATGGTGGGATTTTATTATCACACCTACTTTTAAAAGTATTTCTACTTTATTATAAAGTAAAAGAAGAGCACTGGCGAAAAAGAGAGAAGGGGATGGAAGATGACCCCTGGAGTCAGAGCCTGTGGTACCCTTACTTTAAACATTATTTCATGCTCACGTGTCTGATCCGTATGCTCATTTGTATTCAGTTTTTAGTTTGTGTCGTGTGGTCTGGTCCAGGCTTCGAAATTACCACCCAAATTCAGTTGATTTTGTGAAGCGGCGGGCAGATTTGCTCAACCCACCATCCACAAGGTTGGGCAATAAAAGTAGTGTCACAGAGCGATTTATGAAATATTACAACACAGATTGAAGCACGAGTCTGCATGTTTCACTCCTACTCTTAAAAGCAAAAAATGCCACATCACACAAAATGCCAATTTTGACATAATGTTGCTTTAACAAGGACAGTGGAGAGTCCCGTGAGTGGTAGGTTAATGAGGAGACAAGCCACACAATGTTCTGTTCCGTATGTTGTCAAAATGCTTTGAAAGCCAATAAGAAAACTAATAGTTTCATTATTGGGACTAAAAATCTAAAACTGGAAGCCATTAAAGACGATGACTCATCCAAATGCCACATGCCCAGTGCAGTTACATGCTGCCAGTTGAAAGAAGAAAGTAGCTGGTAAAAAAAAAAAAAATGTGTGGCTAGATTTTGGAATTCAACATTTAGAGTGACAGGAGGACAAAAAGTTATTTATCAACTCTGTTCTGTAACTCTTTCTTTCTTTCTTTCTTTCTTTAAATAAATATTTAGCCTTTACATTGTTAATAGAATATCCATATCCATCTTAACCCAAGCTAATGTCTTTTTTCTGAGTTAATATGCCAATTTTCACTGGAACTACCGAAATATTTTTCATTTTTGCTTGAAAAAATGTAATTTTCTGTCGATTAACCAATCAATTAATCAAGTAATATTATACGCACTAGACCTGAAGGAGCAATTCATTTACAACGCTGATTGCCTCACAGAAACAATCCTTCACAGCACCATACGTTGTCTGCCCAGTCACACTGTTATCGATTCCTCCGATAGTTATGAAGTACGCTGGGCTGCAGGGCTGTTTCTACTGCAGCAGGGTTAAAGGAAAGCACAGGAAAGCCAGTTCTAGGCTTTTCTTTGTTGTTCATCTCTCTATTTAGTTCCCCCTCTCCGACCCTTTTCTCTCCCTCATACATAACACACACACCTTCACATGGCACAGCTGTGGCTGGAGGGAAAAGCTGTTGTGATTGTTTTGTGAACCATTCAGCATGCTCAAAACGCTTCATTTTTACATTTATAGTGCTTTATGAATGGAACTTTACGGAAAAATATGCACTGTAGGCTACAAAACAATATTTAATGTAAAGACAACAGATAATGTCAGGGAAATATCTGAATTCTGTTGAGGGTGTTGGAAATAATTATAACCATAGTAATAACTGCCATTTCTTAAAGCCACTATGTGTAGGATTTAATAATTCTTCACCTTGACGCCCTCCAGTGGTATCATACGAGAAAATAGCACTCTGGTAGTCGTTGTTACTGGTGTTACACGATGGTTGGGCATACACCGATTACATTACTTGACATCCGCCCCCCTCGCCATCATTTTGCGATGACGGACAGTACAATTAAACACAGCCTGCAGCGGGGTTGCAGCACAAGGCAGCAGGAGTCACATTTCCACTTGTTAGGTGATGAGACTAACGAGAGCTGACTGACAGGACAATGGCGCAGGATTAATGGCCAAAGTGAAAAGCAAGAGCCCGTTTGGCAGCATGTCGGATTAAACCCAATGCTACCAGGGAACTTGATCATGGCAACGACGTAAAAGTAAGTTACCTCACTGAGAAGTTGGTGCGCAGCCTGTTGCCTGCTGCTCTTCATCTAACAGCTCCGTCTTGTTCCATCACTCCTACAGACTAAAAAAATAAATAAAAATTCCCTGACACATGCCACTTAGAAAAAATGCAGAAAATGACGCATTTCTTATAGACAATATCGGGAAGTGCTTAAACTCACTGAACACATTTCACTTCCTGTGACTAACCTGCTTCAAAAACTCAACATGTGCTGTATTTTGGCAGTTAAATGCTTTTAATGTCAAGCTGCAACGCAAGTAAATGTTCTGTTTGCATTAGTAATAAAAAGCTGGTGTACGAGGGATTACCGGTGTTGTCACAAGCTTATTAGTCGGGGGGAGAAGATTCCATCACCGTGGTTACCCCAGTAGTTAGCAAACGCACGCTGCCACCTGATGAAACGAATTGTGTGAAAGCAACACACAGACTGCACCAGGACTGTTTCATGGTTCTATAGCCATCTGAATATTTTCAAAGATGGTACAATGACGTCATACGTACGTAAGCTATCAGGAGTGTAATACAGCATGTTCTCTTTTTGTTTCTTCTCTCTCTGCAAACTCAAACTTTGATCCGTGTTAATGATTTAGCTATTGTGAATGTGGTCACACATTACGTAAAGGAATAGAAGATGACATCCATCAAGCATGAATCGAGAATCGATTTTGTAATGGCATCAGATCGTCACTAGAAAAACTAAAAAAAATCCCACCCAGGCTGTGTCTTTCTTTTATTCCTCATGTGCACGAGGTCATTGCACAGCTTTAGAGCTGTGTTCAAAATGTGATGTATTAAAGCACTTGGGTTAGAGGAGTTTGATCATGGATGTATATATGCAGTTTGATGCTGCTAGTGTGTGTTTCTTTTCTTTAGTTCCAGATGCACACATATCAAGGGCAGCGGTAGTGTTGCCAAGCAAACGTTAGCTGTGTCACTGCCCATGTTCGTCCGCCGTCTGACTCATTCAGAAAAGCACATATGTAGCCGCATATCAGAACTACAAGATTATGATGACAAACACTGTTTTATCAGTTCTGAATTGATCTGAATATTGGTAATGTAGGTACAGTGTGTGTGTGTGTGTGTGTGTGTGCTAGAGAGAGGTTAATGAGCATTAGATATAGTGAGATAAAAGAGGAAAGACAAGGAGAAAAAAGAGCATGTTTCATACATCCTTAATCGTCTTCCTCTGCCAACATCAAACAGAGCAGCACACGGTATGTGAGATGGCATCTTGAAAGAAAATCTCATCAATAATTTCAAATGCAGCTCAACATTGTGCCACGGACAGCTGACTGAATAGATAAATAAATGAGATTGAGGTAACGTGATGAGGGGACGGACAGAAAAGCAGACAAAGGAGTCTGTCTGGTCAGTTGGTGAGAGTTAAACAAAACACAACAGAGAGATCAGCTAATGATGGATGCAAGCGATCAATTACATATTCTGATTCTCTAAGCAACACTCAAACAGAAGTGGCATGGTATTCTTCTTTCGCCCAATGGAAACTCTTGTTCAAAGCAACAATTTGTTTAATTACCCCCGGCGGTGGAGCCAATTAAGAATTTAAACTCGATTAAGTCTTAAGTGTGAGTTTTTTACTTGAAGTCAGATAATGATGTGGCTCAGACAGGAGCCCCTGTGGTGAGTGGAGTCATTCACATGGGGGACTGCCTATGCGTTTAATTACTCTCTATGGCTTTAAAAAGCAGTCAGAGGAAACTAAATTTCGATATATTTTTAAAGTTTTTCATGGAGTCACATTGCACTTCAAGAAACAATGACAGTATTTTGTGACAGCGCTGCCATGAATAGATCTGTTTTTGTGCGTGAGCCTAAGGTGTGTGTGTCAAAGAAGTCACTTTCAAGTCGCTGTTACAGCAGCACCCCTCTGAACCTGCAGCGTCTGATTCCCCTCTTGTGTAGCTGCACCAACAGGCTGATTCTACATTCAGTCTTCTGCCAAGAGCTACATCGCATTGCAGCTGTCTTGTGGCAGTTTCAAGCAGCTGATTTCAAGTGGCACCAATCAGCTACTTCATCAACTCTTTTAATAATAAATGAGACATTATGTTTTGCTAGTGTATGGCTGCAGCCACAGACACATTTCCCTTGCCAGCAAATGAAAAGCTGCTACTCTGGTTGTGCAAGACTAATGGACTTCTGGCAACTTGTCTGTAGAGTTGCTGCCAGTCTGTGTATATGCATAATAATATTAGAAAGAATTATTCTAATGAGTTGCTTTTGCACCGTGCACCACCTTTAATCAGCTAGATTGGCCTAAGAAGCACCTAGTAACAGCCAATCTGACTATCAAAAGCAATATATTACATATAAATGATTGCGCTCTAGCGCTAAGGGGGTCAATATGCACTTTGTATTGTTGTGCAGGTTCTTTGTGGAACCAAAAATGGTTCTTCGGAGTGATGCCATAGAACTGAACCAGTTGGGTCCACAAAGAACTTTCTTGAAAATGGTTCCTTAAAGAACCTATTTTGGCAAATGGTTCTTTAAAGAACCCTTAAAGGTGCCTCAAAGAAAAATGGTTCTTTGAGGCACCATAAATGGTGCCTCAAAGAACAGAAATAGGTTCTTTAAGGAACCATTTTCAAGAAAGTTCTTTGTGGACCCAACTGGTTCAGTAAAGAACCTATTTTAAATGGTTCTTCAGTAATTTTTCAGAATAAATGGTTCTTTGAGCATTTTAAATCAACATCATAGGGGCAGATCTTACGGGCGGTGCGCACTCCTCAATGAGTTTTAGTTCCCACCCCCCATAGTCATGAGGTTTGGAAAAACACAGGTATCTCTTTGCAGCGTATCTCAGACTAGATGGCAGATTGGATGTTTGGTTGATATTTAATTCTTGAATAAAAGGACACTTTTAATAATAATAATACTATACTAATTAGCTCTATACAAAAGAACAACGGTATTTCATTGTCTTCCACGATCATCAACCGAAGAGGACAACAACAGTCATAGACAGTGTTTTTCAATCAACTCATGGAGCTAACCTTAGCTTAATTAGCTAGCCAGGTACAGCTCATAAAATCTGCCAGAGACATTTCAGCCAGCAAAAAGGATGGTTGCCAGCTGGAAATGAGAAGTGGCGTCTGTTTGAAATTAAGGTTGTTTCAAATGGGCGTAGCCAATTAAGGATATGATATATCAACATGCAAACACTTCATGCGCTGCCAATACCCGACACCATCTCTACTTATAACAGAGCGAGTGACGCGTGAAGTGAATTGTGGGTGGGAAGCATATGCTACTTACAAGGGTTTAAATAATTTGTCAAGTGGCAGCCAATCATGTTACTCTACCCTACTTTAAAAGTTTCACTATTGTATTTAAGCATTTGCATTAGCCAGGCAGATAAAAGCATCAGGACTTACACACTGAGGTGTAAGTAAAGTGTATTCTCTCCCTCAGTTTAATTCGCCCTGACAAACACCTCATGCCGGGCCGCTCTCCTGATTATAACACAATGCTAAAATGAGGTGAAACACAGTGTGAGGAGAGGGCTCTGCATACAAGATTAAAGCTCTGTCGATCTGACAGAGAGCTGAGGTTGTCTGGAGTTTAACAAAGTCAGGAAGACACACACACACACGCACACATACACAACACTGTGGCTGTTTCAGGACAGGACTACAAAGAATAATTCTGGTCCCGATGGACCTGAATTGTAGATTCCCTTGTGCCACTTCTGTCTCACTAACTCTTTGCCTTTTGCCTCCCCCCTCTTCCTCTACTTCCCCAAACCAAGTCCCCCGCGACCTACCCTCTTACTCATCTTCAGTCTCCTTTCTTCACGATGTTTCTTGTCTCTCTACCTTTTTGTCTCAGCCAGGGGCGTTTGTTTTTTTGTTCCTTTCTGCCCTCTCGGCTCCCCCGGAGCCCTCGTCTCTCCTTCTTATCCCTTTCTGTCCATCTTGCCTCATCGATTCTCTCAGCTCTCACACTACCCAAATAGAATGATTCATATTTAGACGATTATGCTTGGTAAATATTTTAGACATTTGTCTGATGTTTGATCTTGCCGTACATGTTATGCTGAGGTAACCGTCTTTTTTAATACCTATAGGTGTATTTTAAACATTCCCATCTGATATTTTATCTATGAACACTTTTACACTGTTGACCCTCATTCTTACAAAATAGTTATTTAAAGTAGTTTTATACGTTGAAGGCCAGCAGCACCCAAACCTCAAATGGAGCGTTGTTAATAGTAAAAGGGTTTTTGTGTATGTGGAAATATCGAAATTCACATGATGGACATAGTTGTCAGTTATCATCCAATTTTTTTCTAATTTCTGCTAAGATTATCATGTGTAACTGGCAAAACACAGCTGAGGTTTCACACTGAATAAATCTTTGAACACTATCAAGCCATCTCCTAAAGCCATTTTCTTGTTATAGCTTTTTGCTGGCTACAAACAAAACCTTTGCCAGGTATCTGTCTCTTCCTCCTATATGCCCCCTAATGTTCCCCAGGCAGATCACAGCGCAGTTGTTTGGGATGTCATATCCCATAATGTATTTTATGGTTGCGCTGAAGTTGCTGCACACAGGCTTTAGTTTAAACATGAATATACTGTAGTTTGCCTCCAGGTCACCGCAGAGCCTGTAAAAAGGTTATTAGATGGTAAAATGGTCTGTGGGTGTTATCAAGAACTGCATATAAATCTTGCAGGTGAATCCTGTCAGGGCTTTGTTTTATACACGTCTGATTCACATCTTCAAGTTCAGTTTTATTATTTCACTCATCAGTTTTTTATATAAAGCACCGAGCTTCACTGCTTCCACTAAGGCAATTGGCTGGTAAAAGGCTGAGATGGTCAGAGGTCTAGTCAACTGCATCATTATTACTTCATCTATGTGGAGGTCAGTCGTCACCTCTCAAAATGTAGTCCCTTAATGTTGAGCATCTGGAAGGAATCTTAATTGCTAGATCTTGATACGATCCAAAGTTCAAGTATGTCTTCAGCTATCTCTGGGTTCTGTACACAATGTGTTTGTTATTCTGTGGAAATTGTTCTTAAAGCCAAATGGAGCAGAGCCGTTTAGCTGTGTTGCCAGTGAATAATTATTTTCCTGATGCTGACTTCGGTGACTTAACTGAATGTGTAATGTTTTTTTTTTAAACACATATATTTGCACCTGCGTTGTTATTACCCAAAACTGATTAAAGATAATGTGATTTCCAGCAGTTTTACCAGCTGCGACCGACGTCGGCTGATATTGTTTTCACGTTGTGATTCTGTTTGTGTTTCATCGTGGTAAAATGTGGTCTTGGAGACACCTGTTGTAGCAGGAACTATCACAGAAGTGGTTTCCAGTACACTGTCAAGCGTCCGTCTGTCTGTCTTACTGTCCGTCTATAACCCAATTGCCAGAATAAATGTTAGCTAAGTATGTTTTTGCAATGTTTGATAAGCTTATGGTCTTGTTAGGTTTTGGCACAAAAACCACTTGGTTAAGGATCATTAAACATCATGGTTTTGCCTAAAGTAGCCTAACTTTTGTTGCCGCAACAACGGCTGGAAATAAACGGGGATTGGTCTGAGCAAGGGGGTCGGTAATAGGGGGGCTGCCTCCCCACTTTATGCCCCTGGACACACCAATTGTCATGGGAACTACCACAGAAGCGGTCATGAGTACTTTGCCCGGTGTTTCTGTCTGCCTGTCTGATATTGTCCCTGCGATAGCGTCACAGTCGTGCAGGATACAGTCACAACACTTTCCAGGCCTGTAGCTGAGATAAAAATAAAGGCTGAGGTCCAAGATGTGTGTGGTCGCATGTGATAATGTAGAAATCACTACTGGGAAATCATTGGTCAGAACTTGAACATGTATACGGGCGCTGTGGCTGGTGCGATCCCGTCTTCTATGGTTTTCAAAATTTCTCGGACATTCATTCACCTAGGATCAGTATCATAATGCTATCAATATGACATTTAATACTCCAGACACAGTGCCAGAATATACATCAAGATTCCTTTCAAATAATTCAACACACACGTAGACATTTACATACACAGGCCATCTCACTCGAGTTTCAAAGGTTATATACGGGGGAAATGACAGGTTAACAAAAGACGTATGCAGAGGGAACACAACATCTCTTTAGGAAAATATCAGTATGGAAGATGTATGTAGATCCATTTTAACTATTCACTCTTAAACATGTCCGCTCCTGCTTTCATACAGTGATTTGCACCTGCTTTCCTGCAGGTTTCTATTGAAGTATAGCTGCACAGTGGCATAAATCCCTCCCGAAGAAAGTGGAGGCGACACAGTTCTAACTGTGAGCCTCTCCCTCTGCGAGCGCCTGAGTGCTGATATTTATTCTCCAGTGAGATCATTAGAGGAGGAAGAGCTGGAGGAGACCATATGGACATGACTGCTGCTCAGCTCAGTCCATTATTTTAATAAAGATCCCGGTAGACAATCCGAGAAGGCTCCCTCCATGTGTTGGCACGAGCACATGTGTGGGATGCATGAGGGCGACTTGATGGCCATGCATAACAAAGTGACAGCTGAATTTGGAATAAACCCGCAGCAGCATAATTTATTTTTGGCATAATTTTGGTTTCATATTGAAGACAAAAGGAAATACAGGACATTTTCTCCACCAATGGGGGGTCACAGTGACTTGAATATGTTTAAAATTGAAAAGATTGCACCACTGAGAGAGAACCAAGAGCTGAATATCAATGACATGCAATGCTGTTGTTAGCGTGCACAGTCACCTTTATTAGAAATGCCATGAATACAGACAGACGTAACTGTCAGCAAATTTGCCCTGACACTGCTGTTTGACATGAAATTGTTGTGTCGACATTTTTTTTTTTTATTGACTCGTCATTCCATAAGTATGTTCAGAGATCAGTGGATTTTTTATTCTTTAATCGTGCACAAACAGCTCATTTGAGCAGATGTTTTAACATTCAGATATCCACATCCCAACAGCTGTACGTGACATGTATCTGACACTATGCGTTACCTTAACATCATGATCACCGTAAAATTTCAACTGTGGCATCCCCGTAAGGGAGACGCTCTAACATCAACTTGGCTCCTCCTTTGTTTCACTCGACTCAAGAAGACAAGAGAAAGATCAACATGAAAAAGAAGCAAATTCATGCGGCCCCAGGCATGCTTTGCCTTGCTAAAATATGCATTGGAAGCGGTGATTATTATGCCTGCCTCTCTCCATGGAAACTAATGGAGCAGGATTCTTTGATTTTACATGAAGTACAGCTTAAGATGCTAGTTATCGGTGTATATCTATAACTGACCACGGAAGAAAATATCTTAATCTGGGAAAGGAAAGAAATAAGTGTATTTTATATAAGACATACAATTCTGTATTTTTTTATGAAATCGTTTAGGGTACAGTACATAGAGTTGCTGCATTATTCATCATGAAGCAACAACTACTGTGTCAAATTCAAGGTCCAGTGTGAAGTCTTTAGTGGCACCTAGTGTTGAGGTTGCAGATGGGCTAAAAATCTCTAGAGCCAGTGTCTGGTTTGTCTGTTCTGGGCTACTGTAGAAACATGGCATTCTCAGTGGAAGAAGATCTACTCCCTCTGTAGATATAAGGGGCTTGTTCTGAGGTAAAGAAAACACAACGACTCTTTGTTTTAGGTGATAATACACTAATGAAACCATGAATATTATGTTCAGCCCCAATCCTGACGATGTGAAGTGTTTTGAGAAACTGGTTCTCCAGCACATCAGAGATAACATCCCTACCAGCCTGGGCCCTCCAGTGTGCTTTCAGAACCAATAGATCCACAGAGGATGTCATATCCACTGCCCTCCACTCAGTCTTCACACACCGTGAAAATATCAACAGCTACATCAGGATGCTGTTTGTTGACTTCAGCTCAGCATTTAATGCAATCTCACCCATGAAGCTGATTGGAAGATTTAACACCCTGGGCTTCAGTAACCCACTCTGCAAACTGGATATTGGATTTCCTCACAAGCAGACCCCAGAGAGTACTGAACGACAGTCACACCTCCCCAACATTGGTGCTCAACACAACATTGGAGCCCCCCAGGGCTGTGTGCTCAGACACCTCCTGTTCACACTGTACATCCATGACTGCACTCCCAAACATCTAGAGAGCTCTATGTGAAGTATGTGGACGACACTATCAACATCGGCTGCATTGCAAATAATGATGGGAGTTCATATTAATCTTGCAGAGTGGTGCACAGAGAACGATCTACTGCTCAACATCAGCAAAACCTAGGAGGTGATCGTTGATTCTAGAAAGAAGGAGGCCTTGTTAAATGACAAATAAATGTAACCTTGTAAATCCTCCTAAACCAGACACACTGCACCTCAAGGGCAGCAGAGATATAAGAACGTTTAGATGCTTACTGTAGTGGCAAGAATAGCTGGAGATCTGAGAAAAGTGCCAAGCAAAAGACGTGGAAAAGGACGGCGGGACTGAAATGATACACGCGAGGTAATTATGGAGTCTGAAGTGAATAGATGAATAGAGCTAACCGCCTCCTGGTCCCAGATGAATGAGTGGCCCTACAGCTGGACACCAGGCCTTTGAGCTGAAATATATCCACTCTTTTTTTGGCCCCCGATTGTACAAATTGTTCCCTGCGCTGGTCTATCTACACATGCTGTCTTTTCAGATAAAGCCAAGCCAGGGGGGGCCGGGCCGGTGCGCCGCGTTTGGAGGCTTGATTATGCCGAGTTGAACACTGAGGGAGGCATTTGGAGACGCTTCAGCTGACAGATCACTGCTGGGCCACTACGGGTTTTGTGTTTGCCGTCCAGCAGCCGAGCGTCACTGACAGAACTGCTTCCTTGTTGACTGGCGACACTCGAAACTCCCCCGGGATCGACTGAGCTCTCTGTGAGGGACGGGAGAAAGATATGGAGGGAAATGGGCGAGGAGAAAAACAAAGGATAGAAGAAGAAAGAGAGAAAGATAAACAAGGGTTGTGAGAGGAACATACTGCAGCTGGTTGAAGTTTGTTAGTGAAATGCACCCTTTACAATACCAAAAGCAGGTTGTCCTTTAATTGTCTCCATTTCCAGCATTATTTTTTGTGGAGAGTCCAGCTGTACAACGTCCAGTTTTTCGAGTGCAGTGAACAATGCTGCTGCCAGGTGTCGACTTCCATTTATCAGATTTATTTTTTCTATCATCGTTTAGCTCCCCTCTTCCTCATCAGAGTCACTGGTGTGTTTGTGGATGAGTCTTCAGTGGTACCAAACCGTGGCGGGCATCGTCCTTCTGGCTCCCCGCGCCGGCACATGCGATTTGTTGAAGTCACACAGTACACTGATTGCCAATAATGATGAGCTGGCGAAGAGAGGCAGAGGGAGAGATGAGGTGGTGATTGCTGCTACTCTCCGAGAGTCGATAATGGAGAATATATGTCATGTGCCATTATGTGTCTTACTGTGTGCCCGTAACCCATATGCTAATTAATGCTGATTTATGCCTCATTATGTTGATTTATAACGGGGCTACAGGAGCGCTGTTGACTGACTGCAGCAGAAAAAGAGTGGTCTCCATTAAGAGACATAATGTTAGCGTTATTTGTTCTCTCTCTCTGTTTTCAGGCTGAAGCTTTGTTCTCTTTCTAGAGTTTTTTTCTTTGCAGGGTTATGATGATAAATCTATATCATAAAAGTTTAAAACTGAATCACTCAAGTACCGTGCCGGTGGTTTTGCACATTTTGGCCCATTAACTGCAAATCATGTATACTTAACATAACTGCTGGCCATTTTCTAAACCATAACTTTGATTTCTACTCTCCAGTCAGCCATTGGTCTCCCTTCCTGCTATGTAAATTATAGACTTGGAACCTGCCTAAGAAAGGTGATCCATCATGTAGCGAACATGTAGTGACCCACACTTCTTTTAGTGGTCACACTCTGATTATTTGTGCGTGGTAATTTATTTGAGAGCACGAGCCATTTGAAAACTCTTGTCGGGGAATCAAACCCCGGCAAATGAGGAAATGAAATATGAAAATGTTGAAATGTAAATCTGGTAGCGCTGTTGTCAGCTACCTCCACTGGGGGTGGAAACTCTGGGAATGTTCAAATTCTGCAAGTACCGGCTTTAAACCATTGACTGTATAAACTACAGACAGAGCTTCCGGGTCTGAAAAGTGAAGCCAATGCAGAAGTTCTTTAAACTTGCATTCTTTCTAATTGCCAACACTGGGCAACTGCATTGGTTTCAAAAAGAAGTCCAATTGTAAGTATGCTTAGGAGAAAATAATTTATTATCTCAGTAAACAGCTTCCTAATGAGTTTATGGTCTCAGTTGTGAGTTTCGTGTCTTCTTAAATGCAGCATGATGTTAATTTGGTAAATTATGGTCCAATTTAGAGTCAAATAGACAATAAAGCAGGGAATGCTATAAGGGGTGGCTACTTAGTGACTGACAGGTCGCTGCCACAGCCCGTCTTCAGGTTCTCAGTGAGATCCGATCAGGATATTCTCTTCCTCTACACCTTTTTTGTCCAAATATGGTCATTTTTAGGCACCAAAAAACCAAGACGGTGACAGCCCTAATGTCAGACCTGAGGCTTCAAAAAAGGCACTCCAAAACCAATGTCATGATGGGTTACACTTTCTGTAAGCCTGGTTTAAAAGGCACCCAAATGGCAACTCATAATGTATATGTCAAGTTGATATGATGATTGTGTTGGCAAAAGGTTGCCTATTTAAACATTCATTTAGCTCACTCCTTAGCTTTGTTTTGGTATCCACGAACCCCTGAGAGAAGTGTCTGGCTTGACTGAACCGCAACAGTAAACTTTCAGGCCATAAAACCAAAACACTGAGCTTAAAGATGCTAAAACACTCTCTAGAGGGGAGCTTCAGAGATGGGTGATGGGTAATCTCTGCTGGTTTGTCACCATGAGGGATGCCCGCCACATTAGACAGTCGTAATAGTAATGTACAGCTTTAATCAAGATTTTTTCAGACTAACAACATAGTATCTTCTATGGATAAATCACATGCCACAGTGCATTTATCGTCCTTTTATGGATGTGGAATTGTTGCTTTCATGTTTTCCATCCCTTAAGGAAAAATGTGCTTATTGAAATAAACTGAAAGCAATCACTTGAAATGTAGAAAGTCGGTCTAAAAATAGCCAGGAAAAATGTTTAGCAGTGATGTAAAACATATGAAATTGTAGTTAATGGGCTGAAATATGCAGACGACTGAGATGACTTTGCTTTAATAACAACAGAAGCTACTTTGTAATCCCTTCGAGAAACAATTTGCACAACCAAATGCCAAAAAAATGCCTACCGCTCAGACATATATTAAATTCTAAAATAGTAAGGATTTAATTTGGGACAGCAGCAAGAAAGTACACTGTGAAGCGGGCGTCTGATCTTGCCACTGTCTTATCACCAAGCTTCCTGGTATCGTAGCTCAAGAGATTTGCGAACAACAAGCTCCCCGCTCCCTGGACCCTGACAGACACATTTACAGCTGGCTCTTTCACTGAGCTGTGCTCTGTACAGTTTATTGTAACAGTCAGTACCTGTGCATTTGAAGGCTGTGCAGAGCGTGCTGGAGGGCGAGGAGGGCCCGCTCTCTCTGTGGAGGCGGTTGTTTGGGTGACAAGGCCCCTTTTAAACAGCAAGATGTAGAGGCGGGGAGAACTGAAACGGAGTGAGGATGCTGTGTTCTCGGGAGAGGAAGGGGTCTCTGGTGTCAGTGCTGACGGGGCTGTAAAAAGCTAAGCGTCTCCTGCGTTAGTTTGAAATAAAAACCAGGCCTCAGGATGCAGTCTTTGATCACGACACTGTCTCTCCGCTCACAGCTATTGTTTAAAATTGAATTTTTCTGCAACAATGAACTGCTTTGTCTCTCTTTTAGTCTTTTAGTGTTGACCAGAGTGGATCGGAGTATTATATCAACACTCCGCATTAGATTAAACCCCTTACATATTTTTTGCAGGAAATATTTTATTATTGTTTGTTCCAGTGGGGCTGCCATCACTGTGGTACGACTGTTTAATTAGCATGTAATTGCCTTGACAAGATCATATTGGCCAACAGTAAGGCAAAATATAAAGCAGGTCTGCATGTTGTTCTCTAATCCCAGATTTTGACTCCGTTTCCAGGGAATCATGACTGATTATATTGCCACTATTTATGCAAAAGGGGGGTGATTTTCATACACTGTTTATCCATCTGCTGACAAGAAGAGGGGGCTGTCATTAGTTCTGGGTAAGAGCGGCCGGTAGACGCAGCCAAGAGATTCTTCCCAAGTAATGCCCTCCAAAATGACACGTGTAGCTGATTGAGTGCCACGAGAACAGATCTGGCAAGACGACTTTCTGACTAATTATGCCAAAACATGGGATTTCAAACATTGCTCGCCTCTGGTTTGACAGCAAAATGTTCCTTTAAGATACTTAAAATATTGAGCATGAATGTTCATTCTTCATCTTGGAACCCGAGAGAAGACAGAAGACGATCTTCAAATTGGAGCTTTCTGCCAGCGTTCAAGGTCAGAATCGAATGTTAGGTGGCGTCTTTTGCCTGTGACTCCCTTGCAGCTGCATTTTAGCAAATATCTGACAAAAACATGTAAGATAGTCGCTGCTACAATACAGGGCAATCTAGTTACAAATAATGTGTCACCAACCACGTCAAGCTCAGGTCTGTGGAGGGAGTTCAACTGGAAAAATAACTCCCAGAATAAAAAAGTCCCAAAGTAACAAATCTGAACAACATCTGAGTCAATGGAGAATGTGCGGTAATATGTCTGCAGGTCACGTTCATATTTTTGGGGAGTTTCCTCATATTCCTACTTACTGGATAGATGTGTTAGCAGAGATCAGATCAATAATCAAGATCTATTGATTAAGGTGTTTTTATAACTCTGTGATTTCAAGGACAATCATGGACAGGCTGGTTCTAGTAGGAAAATACTGCACATCAGCTGCGGCTTTCACCAATATCGACAATTTTTAAACCCTTTTCGCCCATCCCTACTTTGTATTGCGCTCATGCCCTCCCGGGGAACATCATTAAACATCAGGCCAAACCTCTCTGCTCCGTACCGCTCCATCAGGTCAGTCAGAGATTCTCTGATTGGTCATCTGTTTATTATAGACTAAGCAAAGCCCGGCTAACGGCCTCTCGTCTCCTGCCCTCTCAGCTTCATTCATAATAGATCACCTGCCCCCACCTGCACGGCTTCATTACTCCCTCATTTACAGCTTCTCTGGTCTGCTGACTCTTCTTTTTTTTTTTTTTTCTTTCTCCACAGCGCTTCACCCTCCTCCTGGTGCAGTTGTCTGAAACCCCGCCAGTGTCTCCCCGCTCTTTGTCTGCCTCCTTCCCCTCTCTCCGTCCTTCGCTCTCCACCCCTGTCCTTCCCTTCTCATTTTCACCATTAGGTAATTTAACCTTTCATGCAGGCGGTCATTGCGAGTGACGGCGAATGACTGCGTGCAGTTTGTTGATTGCCTTTTAGTGCTTGTGTCAGTCTTTTCTGGGTCAGTGAGCTGTGGAGTGACCCCCCCACATACGACACACACACATACCCCTCCATTTGTTACACAGACATATACTGTTTGTCAAACCAGCACTCTGCTTCCTTCCCTCTGTTGAGTTGCTCTCCAGTGTTGCCAACCACAACGCTCTCCAAGGAATTGACAAAGCCAGTAATTTAATAAAAACAGACGCCTACAATTATTGGCACGAGAGCCCAGAATGCTTTTTCCTGTCTGGTTGTAAACACCCAGTGAAGTAGGGATTATTCATGCACTATTGCAATAGGAATAAGAAGCTAACTGACCAATAATTCTTAAGCATTATTTTTTTATTTGATAGACTGATCAACAAGCTTGTATACTGAATGTATTCCTATTTGCATTGATTGTTTGGTACTCAGCAGATAAACCATAGAAAAAGAGAAGAAATCAAAAGTACAGACATTCAATAAGTGTATGCCGATATGTTTCATAAGAAAATAGTTAGCTGTATAGGTTTTTCCAGTTTGTGTTTGTAGTTCTGTTGGTAGAAAATTAATTAGAGTGTTTGGAATCCACTCAGTCTTTTCAGGCTGTCTCTAAAAATGCAGAGGAAAAAACGCTCCAACACAATAAATTCCACCTGAGCCTCCCCCACCATTTATGTGGCGGTATACAGAGGCTGAATGCACATCAGTTTCTGCTTTCTTTATATAAAGGCAGCTGGTGTGAGTCTGTATCCTGATTAGCATCACACTCTTCAGGATGGTTATGCAACTTATTCAACATATTTCCATCTCCCAGACAGTGAAAATGGGAGGATTTTCTTTCAGGCTGCTCCACATGTTTTTGTATTCTAGTGAAATAATTTAACTTAACGTGACAAATCTTCTGATTCACTGTGGGACGTGGCTCTGGGGTGGTATTGTCGGTCGGTCCACCAAATGAAAAATCTCAACAACTGTGGGATGTATTGCCGTGAAATTTTGCACAAACATTCGCCGTTCCCAGAGGATCGATTCTACTTTGGTGATTCTGTGCCTCCACATCTATTTAATGGATCGCCTTGAAGTTTGGTTCAAATATTCCGGGTTTCCAGCAGATGAACCCTGACTGCTTTGGTTACTCTTTCACTTTGCCTCATCTGCCCAACAGTTGTTGGATAGATTGTCAAGAAATGAAACATGCATGTTCTGTCTGGATGAACTCTTCCTCCAGCGCCATCATCAGGTCAGAAATCTTTGCTTATTTGATGTGATGACACGACCCCACTTCACTAATATGTGTCCTAACAGCACGAATAGGAGAACAATGGCGGACCATCGAGCTTTGTTTGTGCTGCTGACTCTACTGAGTTTATCAACGCTTCTCCAGCAAAGTGTAGATTTGCACCATCACTGCGATGTGATGGCTCATCGCTCGGTAGACGAAAGCGTCCACCATCTACTGACCCGGCATGCACACCACAGCTTTTTGAATCAATTTTGCAGATCTCTGTGCACACGGATAGTTTGAACACCATGTTGTATGAATGCGGCAAACGAAAAGCTTGTCGCGTAAACAGGGCCTTATTGTTGTTTTTATTATCAGGCTGATTAAATGCAAAAAGAGGCACACAGTAAATCAAACTCTTTGATGCGTTGCGAAACAGATTCCTTAGTGCTTTAAGTAATTGTTTACAGCTCACCCATTATCTTGCAGTCTAGGTCTGAGTTTAAAGACATTTATTTGATTTCGGTTGCGGCTCCAGAGGAGACAGAACATTTGACGATGGAAAACAAAGAGAATATAAAGCGCGAAGAGCAGATGTCTGCCGGAGCGTCTGTATGTCTGCTGACCTTTTCCTTCATTTCCACTCGCTCACAGAAATTAAGCAAGCGACAGTCAATTTATTTACCCACCCAACAAATATATCTCCGGTTCATTAAAAAGGAATGTCGTGGCTTTGCTGCACCTTGTCTCAGTGATTTTTGTCTGCATGCATTCAACAACGCTACTTTATCTTGAAATATTTTCTGAGAGTTTCTGGGGATATGAAAAAGCTCAATTGTTGTCTCTCTATTGTCGTTAAAGCTGATTCGGGCTTCATCATTGTTGTGCCTTCAGAATTGAATCTCGGTGCAAACAAAGGCACAGCCCCTGTGTTAGACGAAGAGGTAGGAGTAAACTTCACACCAAAAAACCTCTCAGGGACAAACACATTTCTGTGCTGCGCCTAATTATTCCGTTGGGTTTCAGGGGTGGCTGGACAGTGCTTTAGGAAGCCAATTCTGCAGGGATTAATTTCTCTCATGCTTTGCCTAATTAAAGTATTAACTAAATGTAATAAACTCTTGCCAGAGGACGCTTCCGAGCAGTGCAATCGCTCATAGCTCCAGCCACCACATCAAATATGTATTTAATCTAAGTATAATGTAGTGGCTACACAAGATAAACACATTTACCCGGAGCTATAAAGCCCGAGGATCGATATAAGCTGTTCCTTTGTTTACTCTCTTGTTTGTAGTTTGATTGCCTTCTGGTCATTCCGGGAAGTGGAGGAGCAGAAAGAAGCAGAGAGGTAAAGAGTGAAAAAAGAGTAAGCAGAGAGAAAGGAAAGCAGTGTCCCGGTACTCTTCATCGTCATTGCAACCACCATCATCATCAAAAAAGGTCTTGGCCTTTGAAAGAGTGAGTGTGCGAAGAGATCTGATAAGCACGAGCTTTCGGGTTTGTGGCGCTGGAGTCCTTTTGGCGCACAAACCCACTGGAGAGTCCGTCTGGCTCCGACTGTTCTTTAATGGCGACGACAGTCTCCAGCACACAGCCAACAATAGCTTAGAGTATAATTCTCGAATGCTGCTTTGAGCGGGACGAGGACTTCAGCCGTCCCCGCAGCACGGCAATTATGCCATCAACAAACTTCAAATGATTTTTTTAACTAAGTGATGAGTTGCCTTTAAAAGGCTTCTCCCGCCAGTGATCATTAAAATTTCATCTGAAGGTTTATTTTCATCTGATCTTTAATCAAATATTCCAGAAACCGTCCTACAGTAAATATCTGCTGTATCATGTCATGAGTGTCACAGTGCGGTTGGGTAATAATTTCTCTGTATGTGTGTAAGTTGACTGTGAAATGGGCGCATCATCTCGGGAGTTCGTTCACTTTGATGCTCAGAAACAGGCTGCGTCCTCGGCCCCGCACAATGCTTCGTGTCACAGTGTAGTTTTTGATCCTCGCGTGAATTTTTTATCCCTAAACTGCCTTCTGCGGTCTAAGAAATATGCATTTACTTTCACGGCCCGTTACTGAATAACTTTTGCATGTTTTTAACTGTACCAGGCTCGACTAATGGCCTCTCTTCTGCTCTAACAAAGCTTTGAATAAACTGCAGACCTTACAAAACGCAGTATTACAAGTGCTGACTGTGGCCGGAGGAACAGAATACATTACACCTGCTTTATGGTCCCCTTTATTTGCTGTTATTTGTGTAACACACTTTAAGATACTGCTTGTTTGTGTTTTTAATCACTCGGGGGACTTGCACCTGAATATATAACATGCATGATTATCGGATAAGTCTGGTCTAGACCACTCCTTTCAGTTTCTTCCTTGCCCAGGACTAGTACCTGCGTCACAGCAGGCTTTCGGGTCGTAGTCTTCACCTTTAGAAGAGGCAGCTGGAGGACCTGGGGGGCATCAGAACCTCCTGACATCTTCACACACAATTTAGGTATACTTTGTCAGCATGGCATTTACATAGTGACACAGATCAGATGAGGTCAGAATTAAGTGGTTTTTAGAATCCACTCCGAGATGACTTTTATCACATTCAGCCCTTCCAGTTGCTCGATGTAGGTCTTTTTTTGGGGGCCAAGTCAAGAGGAAAATTATACCTGATTGTGGTGCTAGACAAAAGGTTTCACCAAGATAATTCATCGTAAAAAGAACATCCTTGTTGCGCTATTAGACACGGATATTCTCTGTTGTATGTCAGTAATACAATCCTTGTCAAAAGTTATATTTAGGCTCATTTCTTTCAGCTATAGAAACGGGCAGATTAATTGCCTCACAGAGAAGAAAAGGCTTTGTCGCCTTCGTCAAGGAGGTTATGTTTTCACCTGTGTCTGCTTGTTGGTTGGTTGGTTTGTCAGCAGGATCACACAAGAACTACTGAACAGATGTCCATGAAACGTAGATGGAGGATGGATCTCGGCACCAGAATAGACCCCATTAACTTTTGGTGCCCATCTGGATAGAGGGACAGATCTATGAATTGTTTTACACTTTCTTAAACATTGCAAGACATTTTCGTTAATTTCTAGGGTAATGCATGGATCTTAATGAAAATAATCAGCATATTAAGGTGGCTGGTATCTGTGAGGAAGTAAAATGTGATGCACATCCTGGATTCGGTGATGTTTTAGGCATCTATGGGTGGTTTAAAATTTAGAGTGATACAGAGCTATTAGGTCTGATATTGGATTAGTCTTGACTGAATGAAAAGGGACTGAAGAGCCTTGGTGGAGGTACTCTACTGAGTTCTATTCTAATTACAGTATATGATGGTACTTCAGACCACTTCTTAGTAATATTGGGTTGAGTTTTAGAAAGGAGTTTCATTTGCAGACTCAGGGACGGAAGGCAAAGTTCTTCAGTAATATTATTTTTGTGTGTAATAAGTTGTATTATTGCTCTTCTAATGCAGTGGCACTTTCAGTATCTTATGTGGACTGACCGTTGCACTGTGTTTGGATGAAACAAATCACATTGCCTAAATGGGCTTTAAAATCTGTACAGTGAACGACATCCTCTGTCCTAAGACCCTCGATCCGAGCGAGGCAAAACTTGCCATGTTGAGACAGGGGGAAAGAAAGAAGATGGAAGAAACCTCAGGAAGAGCCACAGAGGAGGGATCCTTCTCCCAGCACGGACAGACATGCACTAGATGTCGCATGTACAGAAAAGAACAACAAAATCACAGTCTACAAGTTGCATTAACAGGATATCTGATACAAATTATAATATATGACAAGTGTGTGGATCCAGGAGACGACTGAGCAGGCCGAGGCATCGCCAAGTGGTGCCCGAGCCACACGACCTCCTCTGCACCGTGGTGACCTGGAGGAGGGCAGGCAGACACAGGATAATTAGCAGCAACACAGAAAAGATCAGAGTGAAGAGGCATCAGATTTGACAGAAATACAGATACAAGGAGACAGTGAAACAGAGACACTGCTGCATAGTTTGGAAAGATGGATTTTTAAAACATCGCTAAGGCTGATATGTGGTCAGATTGTAACAGTCGTGTTGTTTTTAAGATGGAATCTTTTTGAGACTAAGCTGATAGATGACTTCATTGTGCAACAAAGGCGAGGATTTACTCGAAGTGCATCCTGGGCTAACACATGTTTTCCACGTCCATGTGAGAGGCTGTTTCGCCTCTCTGACCCCGTTCAGCACCACGGACAGCTCTGTCGGTCTTGAGAGGCTGCTCTGACGCACCGCCGATTTTCCCTCCATCAGCGGCCCCACACGAGTTATAAAGAGCACACTGCTGGCTTATGGTGGAAATGTACTCTGCCTATGGAAAAATGTAAGTTTTTTTTTTTGTTTTTTTTTTGGGTTAAACCAACAAAAAGGAGCAATGTAAGCAGCCCGAGCTGTGCGTAAATTATACACCCGTGCTGCGCAGAGCGTTAATCTCCCTGCGTGCTGTCTCATGGGGGATCATTATTCTTATATGCAACAAAGCGGTGGGTCGCACACGCTGCCTGTGAGTGTATGTACGAACACATCTTTTTTTTAATGGCCGCAGGCATCTCTCTCTCTCTCTCTCTCTCCCTCTCTCTGACTGGCTCTCTTACAATGACCGTAATAATAATCCTTATGTTAACTGCCATGCAAAAAGACTACAACACCCAGCAGGCACGCGGGGGCCCCGGTGAGTGTTTCGGGTCAAACTCTCAGTCAGGTGAAAAAAAAAAGAAAAATGTGTGATTGAACGTTTTGCCTGCCGACCGAGTCCAAAAAGGCAATCCGAGCTGTAGGAGCTGATCTAATTTGATAGTTGGCCCTTCGCGCGGGTCGAGGTCATCGCCGCGCTGCCAAACAAGGTAATTCTATCCCGAAGGTTATTAATTACTGCGCTCAGACAAAGAGGCAAAACGGGATTACGCGGGCCCTACAGTGGGGCCGAGGTGCCAAATCACGTCTTTCTACAACCAAACCTCCCCTCCCCTCCCCTCCCCTCCTTCCCTCCCTGTCTCGTGGATTACATCAGGGGCTCGGGACTGAAAGCTGTGTGGGTGTCCCGCATGAGATACTTCATCACACATCAGCCGAATGCCGTTAAATGAGGCGAGTTAAGTTTGGTATCTGATCGCGTTGGATGCCGGAACTTCTCCTTCTCTCTCGCGTCAGCCTCAGGACCGAGGGTACCCCCCCACCTCCTCCTCCTCCCTCCTCCCCCCTCCATCCCTCTCCTCTCCTCTTCCTCTCCTGCTATTTGAATAGAGAGCCTGCGGAGCACTCTTTTGTTCAGTAGCGCTCAGCTGCTGGAGAGGTGAGCACCACTCCGGCGCTCATCCACTCGTCGCGGGCTGCCGCTGCCTCCCCGGCTCGTCAGCGAAAGAAGAAGAAGAAGAAGAAGCGCGGACACTTGTCTGGAGACTTGTCCTCTCTCTCTCCCCCCTCAACACCGCCCCCCTCCACCCACCCACCCACCCACAGCTGCATGCATAGACGGCACCGCGCTCCTCCCCTCCTCCTGCCCGACACCCGCAGCTGCCTCGTTTTCGCAGCCGCACTCGCAGGGCTCTTTACGCGTCGTTGGATGGTTCAGCTCTCCTGTCCGCGGCGCCACCAGCTCATCACACCGACGCTCCTGTGAGGCTTCAGCGTCGCTCCGCATTCCTGTGGACTGGACTCTCACCTCATCCGAAAAGGTGAGTGTTTAAGCTGTTTTTTTTTTTTAGTTTTTGGGCATTTTAACTAAACCATACTTGACTCAAGATTCAGCAAAGTAAATTTAATGCTGAAGGGGGAAATGAAGGGTGTTTCGGAGCTGATGTGCACTACAGCTGGTGATGACTTGGAGATGAGCATGTCAATACTGTTCAAAGACAAAGATCTGTGGCTATGATCAGATCTACACGTGCCCTGTAATGTGAATGTGAAGCTATTGTCCATGAGCGGTCACTTTACTCCTAGAATCACTTTATATTGCTCTGCTGAATGCTCAGATTGGCCTGTTTGAATCTATTTTACATATTTTTAAAACACATTTGTTTTCACTTGTTACCATTTTTTTTCATTTTCTCATAAACAAATCCATCCCACCACCTGACTTCTTATAGAAACAAAAATCTATTATTTTCTTACCCCCCCTTTTTTTTGTAATTTTCTGCCTGTTTACATGATGTCATGAGCGTCCAATTATGCTGCATCCTTTAAAGGGGGCACTGGGTAGTTTTGGAGAAGAAATTCAAACTCAGAATTTTAATATTTACAATATTAATGAGGTAATGATACAAACTCAGAGATATTTATATATTCCACGGCTGAATAAACAAGCTGTGCACAGAGGAAAATAAGGTCCCCTGAACACTGTTCGACGCTAGAGAGGTGGCGGGGTCCGCCTAATATCAACTGTGTTGTCCTTTAAGGTCAGTTTGTTTATTCAGTTATGAAAGCAATTAGTTTATTTAGTTTGTTTCAGCATAAAAAAATCAGTCAATATAGATCTTTCTCCATGATTAAAATGTCGTACCATAAACTACAGTAATAAATAAAGGTTTACATTTAGTTCCCACCTATCGAAGCTACTTCTGTTGAGCTACTTCAACCTAACAAGGTCACTGTAGGCTCGGGTTCTGTATGACCATCAGTCCGCCTCCTGTGGTCAGGAGCCCCTGTAAGCCTCTGCTGTGAGGCAGATCGGAGATGAAGGGAACCTCTGGATTGGTTAAAAGTCGATAGGGCAGCGCGGCGCGGGGCTGCCGGTGCTGTCAGCAACCCAAAGAGGGGAAACCCGAGACATTATCTTGGATGGCACTCGCACGCCGCCAAATGGGTCTTTCAATGATTTCTGCTGCGAGGAAACTTTTGCGGCCGCACAGCAGCACCTCACATAAGTGGAGGAGGTCCAAAGCGCAGCTGGCACAGTCAGTCGTGCAGCTCCTTCTGTGGGCTCTCTCTCTCTCTCTCTCGCAGCGAGGGATGTTTTTGTCGAGGGTGGAAAAGAAAACAACATTGGACTTTGCTTTTTTTTTTTTGTTCTGTTCTGTTTGTCTTCATTTCGGGGGTGTATGGCAGTGTGTCAGATAGAGAGTGGCAGCGAGAGTAGGAGCCGGGTTGCTCATGACCCCCTGGGAAATTAAGCCGAGATTCAACCATGCAGTTTGTGGAATGGTTACTCGACTAGTCTCTCCCTCTCTGCCCGTCTCCCTCTCTCCCTCTCTCTCCAGCTCTTGTTCTCTTTTAGCCTCTTATTCTTGTGTTTCTTGCTCCTACACACACAGTCTACCTCCAGTATCTACAAGCTGTCCTCGGCAGAATTGATCCCACACTCCTTTACTCTGATATTTCATCCCTCCCGGCCTCCCCCGTCGGCCCACACACGTGTGATCCTGTATTTGGCCTCATTATTGGCGGGGCGATCCTTAGCGCGCAGGGCCGAGAAGGTACCTGCAGAGAGAGGCTGGCTGCCGGTGGATCCGGAGCTTTTGTTTCTCGGCTTCATTTTCAGCCTGAGACGGAGTGGATAAAATGTTCCCTCCTCGCTGGTTGAGCAGCCATGTGAGCGCCTTTGTGTGTGCGCCTGTGTGTAGCGCTTGTGTGCGAGCTGCTGGTCACCTCTGTTGCCAGTTTCCTGAATTGTGTCAGCTGCTCCTGTTGCACTAATAGGATCTGGCTCCACATTTAACTGCTCTTTAAGTCATTCTGCTGGCTTTTTTGCTTCTCTCTGCCTCCTGCACTCTCATGCATATTGTAGAGGGTCTCTGTGTTTGTCTTTCCCTCGCCTCTGTCTGTTTCTCTCTCCCTCCCTCGTCTCGCTCCGCTTGAACTCTATCAGTCCTGCACTGGATCACGGGCTCCTTGTGCCGTTAACGCCATTGTTCTCAGAAGAGAGGTTCCTTTCTGCGGTGTTGCCAGTTCACTGCCCCTATTTTCACATTTTCTGTGTGATGAGGCATTACAATGGACGAACAATATTCCTTTAGAGAGGGGTTCATTGCTTCTTAGTGGCTCCACTCCAACTGTGGTCAAGGCCAAAAGCTGCTCAGAAATGTTGTCAGGAAAGAAAGGTAGAGAGACAGGAAGAAAAAGAAGAAAGAAAGAAAGTGAGGGTGGGAGGTAACAGCCTGGGAGAATTTCACAGAATTATCTGCTCTTTGCACGAGGTTGCGTTGTCACATATTTCAATAATGTGTCTTTGCTGCCTGGCTGCGCTCAGCTTAGCGCAGACACTTGTAGCGGAAGACGTGAACGGGCAAGAATTCAATTTTGCACTTGAGCAGTGTCCAAGCAAGTTAATGGGAAACTGTGAATTTTTTACAGGGATTTCTGCAAGAATGTGAGACATTAATATTCCCTACAATGAACCTTCTGCTACGCTTAAAACAAACAAAGCCACCCTGGCTCGCGATGAAACAAGGGAGAGCAGCCAAGCTACTGCGCGGCATCAGTACGAAGGATCTCCGGGCTTGAGTTAGGCCGTTTGACTGGAGAGGGCCTCCAGCTACAAATCCTATAGTTGGAAGCGTGTGGCGCTATGAGTCAGCTGTGATCCCGCTGCTGCTAATAGCTGGATTTAATCCTCGTATTTCTAAGGTGGATAAATAGATATTTATTATTGAGTTGGCTTTTTGCAAAGCTTTTTGCATTTTTTGGATATAGTGGTAGAAGGGGTAGGAGGGATGCTGACAGATTCCTGCAGAGAGAGACTAATTTACAGACTTAGATAACCCTGATCCAATTAAGCAGTGAAAGCACTCACAGCAGCCTACACACACATTTGGTTCTGTTTGTGTAAACGATAGCGCGTGCTTTGTGCTGTCGGATAAAGTTCAGCTTTGTGCGTTAGCGTGCAGGATCGTAGCTCATCCTGTAGGCTTGGCCCCCCCCTTCGTTCCCCGAGTCATCGGCCTAACGAAGGCTGTACCTTTGCTCACCGGAGGACGTCAGTCTTCTTGATCGACAGCGCCGCGGCCTCCTGACACCAGATGGAGCGGTGCCTAAGTGGGCCTCTGCTAGCTTTGCCTTGCCTAATAATATAATAGCCTGGCATTAGCCATATTGAACTAGCCACCGCATCTCGAGCCAAGCAAATGAGCGGCGCAGCTGGGGCCATCGTGGCCAGTGGCAGAGCAGACAAAGCCCAGAAGGCACAGAGGCGAGAAAAAAAAGGTAGTTTACCACAATCCCTCCAGACGCAGCTCGTGAATATTCATCAATGACCCCCCCCCCTCCCCAAACACAGCTCTGCACCCTTCTCCCACCGAATGTATTATTCAAAGGAAGCATTTTCCCTATTAAATACTATAAATAAATAATGACATCTGGTAACAGTTTTTGTCTGCTGAATTAATGACACAGTCGAGTATCATCCAGTGATTGGAGGAGGAGGGAGGGGGAGGTGATGAGGGTGGATTTCCATCCAGCTACCTTTCCTCTCCTGGCCTTTCCTTTGTCTCACCGGTTGGGTGCGATGCCTCCTTTGTTAAAGTCAGGTGGCCTGTCAGTATCTCTGAATTGGATTCCATCTTCCAAAAACAGCCTGCAGGAGAAGCAAATGCTACGTAGCTGTTTGTTTTACCATTATGCTTGTGTTCTCCTGTCTGAGTTAATCCTCGGGAAACGAAAAGCTCCCTGTGGGCTCTTTGTGTGGTTTCAGCACCGGACAGCTCCTGAAGCGTTGCCTGTCTCACCTCCCTCATAGCTTTTGGCAAAAAACCTCGACAGTAAGCGTCTTCACACACAGTGAATGACTGATAGATGCATCACTGAAGGTTAGCAAGTATGTAATGCTGCCATCATGGTTGTGCGAGCTCTATCTGTCAGACTCTGATGAGCTGGTAAACAGGGAGTGCTTGAGAGGCCTACAGATGGTCAATGTTTTCCACTCTCGTGTGCCGCGGCTCCCAAAGGAGAGGCGCGTTCTGTGGCTTAAGTGGGTAGAAGAGAAACATAAGAGTGATTTCCGTCCGTGTTCCTCTACCTCGCGCTGGCTGGATTCAACACGCCAGGCTATTTATGAAGCCGAGGCACTGGCGTGATACTTAAAAAGCTCTCCTTCCTAATCAGAGGTGTAGCTCTGGGGGTTTCTGAAACCAATCACAGGGATTGATGGGAAGGAATAGTGAAGTAGTATAATTAATTTCATTCAGATCCCCTGCACCCAGGTCGGGCTGATCCATGCATTCGCATATACTATTTTATTCGCTTGGCTTTATTTGTGTGTGCAGGGTTTACATTTGTGCGAGTGCGATATTGGTTTATCGTTTTGAGTTGCGCAAAATAAAGTACGACGTCACTTTTCCTCTTTTGTGCCGTTCAAACAAATACTGAAAGGTGGACGCAGAAAGAGCTTTACGCTCAGATTGCCTTGGTGCATAATTACTGTAAAATACTGAGGCTTCAAAAGGTTTGTTGTGTGATTTATTTTGTTCCGGAAGAAAATCAGTTCTGCTTTTAATTCCACATACCAACCAGAATAAAAAACAGTTTTTTTCCTCTAATCCTCCCGTCTGTCTCCCTGTAGGCGCAGAGCTGTGAATCATATTTTCCTTAAAGGTTCTTTTATTATTGTGGTAATGCCGCCTTTTAGTGTTTGCACACCACTGCAGGTTTGTTTTTTTTGATCATGCTGCTTCATCCATTGTAATAAAGCCAGATGCAGAGAGACACAGACACCGAGGTAGCTGGACTACAACACAACAACTAGCTGACAGTCACTGACATGGATACATATGCATGGCAGGAGTGTTAACTCACAGATCCTTAATATATGGTTAATTTATCTTGCTAGCAAAAGCAGACAAAATCTGCTTGTTGTTACTCATCAAATGGAAAGCGATGACTGGAAACTGGGGAATTGATTAATATAGGATCAGAGAGGAACGTTGTGTGTCACCAGGGGCAGAGCATGGTGTTAGTATGCTTTGAGCTAATGCTACCACCAGAGCTAAACAGCTTAGGCTGATGGAACGTCATTAGTTTTGTAGGTATTTGATAATTATGTAAGTATTGTTTAAAGTGAGTGGATCACTTCAGTCAGTGTTTCTCAAACGTTTTACATTGTGTATTAGCTCACCATGAGCCTCCATTATGACTGATGTTAAAATACATTACGTAGGTCTACTCCGTTTAGCTTTCTGTTTTGTGTCTTTTGCTCTCGTTAAGTGGTTAAGTAGCCACTGGCTCAGTCTTGAGGACTTGAACCTTTCATTGCTATCTTTCCATTCCAGTTTGAGTGTAGCTCGTATCAAATCGCCGATGATACATGTACGTGTTAAGTGCATGAACGTGATTATGTGGCAGCCTGAAACATGAAAAAATTGAAAAATTATACGAAAGACTTAAAGCTTAAACTTGAAATTACATTTCAAGTTTAAGCTTTTGTTGGATTCCTCTGCGTACCACTAGAGGGCGCAGATGCAGATGCACGACCAGTGGAACGCATGCCACAGTTCAGGAATAGTGGACTTGTCAGGAGTCATCCTCTGGGGACCGCGGATATCTGTGCCAAACGTTATGGAAATCCGTCCAACAACTGTCAAAACATTTCACTGTTAACTGAAAACGTCAACCTCATGATGGCGCTGTAGCAAAAGTGAGAGGGTCACCAAAGTCGTTTGGCTATATCCTCTGGGAACCATGAATGTCTCTACAAACTTGAATGGCAGTTCAGCCAGTAGGTGTTGAGATTCTTCAGTCCGGTCCGGTAGACATCGGCATCTATAGAGCCGCGTGGAGAATGAAGCACTTTGGTGAAAAAGCATCGGTGGGGATTCAGACAGATGAGAGACGGACGGAGATACAGACACAGATAGACGGAGAAACAGCGAGAGTGAGCAGCGGCAGCTGGCCGACCTGCAGCTCTCACCAGGTGGATTTAGTCAATTGTGTCCAAACTCAGCCTTTGGGTGACACTTGGATTTGTAGTCCATGTCGGTTTAGCCACCTGACAGATATCAGCAAATCTTCTCCTTCAGAGGTTTAGCCCTGTGTGTATAGACACGGATGTGTGTGAGCACTTTTGTGAGTTTGTGTGTGTGTGTGTGTGTGTGTGTGTGTGTGTGTGTGTGTGTGTGTGTGAGAGGACGGGTCAGTGGGATTCAGAGATGTGCTGAGCTGAACAGAATGAGCTGGGAGGCTTTAAAAAGAGGGTGGAAAGGACAAAGAGAGAGCTAGCTTAATGTTGGCAGTGATCATCCTTTAACTGCAATCCATCCACCCACACATCCATCCATCCATCCATCCATACATCCATCCATCCATCCATACATCCATCCACACATCCACACACTTCTCTGTCTCCCTGATAATCAGAAGTGAAATTATTATGTCTTAGGCAGTCCTGACCACACTGTGATTCCACACACGATATTTCAATTCATCTCCTCCCACCGCCTTGGGGTGCTGAATGAAAAATAGGAGACACCATCAAATTGATTTTAATATGGAATTTGTGCGGTTCATAGTGGGTCATGTGTCCTGCCAGTCGAGTTGCTAGTCGTTTTTGCAGTCAGTAATAAGATTGCCAATGCTCCACCAAAGTGGTTTTTACATGGAGCTATGAAGCGTGCTGCCTTCAAAGCTCTGAGGTATTAGAGTCGATGGGAGAAGTGGGGGGGGGCAGCAGATGTGCAGGTGTGTGTGTGTGTGAGAGAGAGAGAGAGCAAGTAAAAGCTTGAAACTTTTGCTCAAGGACTGTGCCTAATGTGGGAATTAGTTTGTAAAGGGGGCAAACAATTTTGGAGGAGACAAGCCCTTTCTTGTGCCAGTGCTTCTCACACTGTTTACAAGAAAATGGCATTTTAAAGGGTAATTTCCATTCAAATTGCTTTTACTGCGTTTTGTCAGCGCAGAGCAAGCAAAGGAATAAAAACACAATTGTGTTTTGTGTCTTTCCAAATCAGGAGAAAACCAGTCAGTCACCCGGTCAGCCTGAATACCGAGGTCACTTTTTGTGGTCACAGATTTTTAATGTACGAGGCTGTTTAAACAATTACCATTTTGTGGCTTCGTGCAGACGCTCTTGCGCACAGATTCCCCTCTGTGGTTGGAGTAGCTTTTCTGTTCCGCTCTGGCAAATTCTAAATGAACTGCTTGGGTACCGGCTCTGTTTTGTAATTAACTGTCAGGCTGTAAAATTAATAGAGAAGAAAATATATTGTGGTAAACGCAGAAAATGAAGAGACGTTGCTGCAGTCACTCAATCAGTAGTCAGTCAAGAATGATATTAATCAACTGTCTGCGGTGTGTGCGTGTGTGTGTGCGCATGTGTGTGTGTGTGTGCCTTTTCTTTGCTTCTGCTTTGAATCTGCATTAACACACACCGTCTTTTCATTCCTGACTCGGGGCTTCCTGCATCCCAGTCTCCTGGACGTTAAACCACAATGAAAGACTTCCCCTCCTGTCCTTCCTCTGTCCACTTTCTCAGGGCTTTTTCCCCTCAGCTGTAATTAAAAGAGCTTTCTGTCTGTCTGTCTGTCCTCATGTCTGTCCTGGTAATTACCCTGGGTGAACGGCGCTCGAGCCCTCCAGTTTGCTCCTGGACTTCTGTGATAAATTCGGCAGCTGCTCTCAGAACTGCTGCTAAGGGCACCTCCAGTGACTGTGGATGCCTGAGACGTGTGCTTTTGTTTGTGTGTGTGTGTGTGCGTGTGTGTGTGACAGGGAGGTTCATCTGAGAGCATTGCTATCCCCAAGTGTCCAGCTCTGTGCTTGGATTGATCGGGGACTGCTGTCTGTGATGGATCACTCTCTGCACTGGACCACTGGCTTAGCTGTTGATCACTGATCGCTGTCGGTCTCCGTCTCTCTACGTGTGTGCACGTTAATTAATAAATGATTGTTGTTTCACTCCGACTCTTCTTATCTGTGTTTACTCGCTCGGCCCAGCCGCGAACATTAGTGTCCCATCGGCTTAGTGGAGATCAGCAGAGAAAACAGAGCGGCTCGTTTCTGGAGGAACCGCAGTAAAATGATGTCCTCTCTTTGCTTTAATGCACACTGGGATGTGTGCTCTCATAATGCTCGACTGCCCGCTTGCTTGCTGATTTTATCATGCACATACTAAAAGAACACACACACACACACACACACACATAGACAGACAAACACAAGGCTTTTCTAAGCTTGCAGGGCTGCAGGCACCTCAGGCGTACGAGGCCCAGCCCTAATTGGGCCTCGTCTTGGCGTGACCTTCATTGTTTTGACAGAGGGGATCAGAGGGATACACTCAAAAGCTGAGGTTACCTCCTCTCCTCTCTTCTCGATGTCAAACCCACCAGGCTCCGCAGTGGAGGAGGCATGTTCGAGATGCCATTAGCTGCATCCCGAAGCTTGTCCGAGAGGGTCAAAACCGTCTGAAGCCGCGAAGTGGATGTTTAGCACCCACCTCGGTGGGTAGCCTGTGGGTTGGTGTGTACACTCGACTATATGTGTACTTTGTTTCTTGTCCCGGCGGTGGGGAGCACAAGACGAGCACCGGAGAATTGCAAGATGGTCCAAATAGGGAGTCAGCTCTACAGTGCGTGATGTGATTTACCACTGAGCCATTAGCAGTCAAGCTGTGTGTGCTTCAGGTGTTCTCAGAGGGAATGGAGAAAGAAATACTCCCCGCTGCACTGCACACTGATTTTAAAAGCTCCCTTGTGATTTATTAGGAAAACATTTCTTTAGACCACCCACCGTCACGAGGCTGCCTCAGAACCTATGGATGCAGAGTTTGTACTCGGCGCTGAGGTGGCTGGAGATCAATTTGGAGTAGATTTAAAGTGGCCAGTGGAGATTCATTGTGGATCATTGCACTTTATTGAAATGCGTGCCGGAGAATATGCTTGTGTGTAGTCACAGCGCTCCAAACATCATTAAATCTCGACAAGAGGAATTCGCCCATTCTCTCTTCCCTTCTTCCCTCTCTCTGAATGCAGCGCATCAAGGTCACAATCGAACTTTGGCACGTTTAAGGGGCCAATCCCGCAATCACGCTTCCTGATTGCGCTTAATCAGACTCTCAGGCGGGACAGCATCTTCAACAGCCCATCACTGCACTCTGCAGCAATCACGGTGTTTGTCATTTCTTATGTATTGCGACAAATGGCCTTAATTGGTTGCTGTTCCTCCCTTGAACCACATGGCTGCTGCTGATGTTAGAGAAGCCGCTCAGGATTAATGGCACCTGTTTAAATGCAGACTGAAATTGTGTAATTGTAAATGAATTCTCAAGATCCCAATTTGACCTTCAGCGTCATTGATCGATGGCTGCAGTAAATGGTTTTCAGATGGAGATGCTGTAGTTCCCTCTGTGCTGTGTGTGCCCTGCCCCGACTTGTGTTATGTCCGGGATGAGCTTTGTTTAAACTGACCACCTGCGTGCCATCCAGCAGCGGTGTACGTCCAAGCCGCTGTTGCCTTTTCCTAAAGCCAGGGGCTCAGGCTGCTCATCGTGTCACCGCC
Organism: Lagodon rhomboides; assembly: GCA_039737535.1. Lineage (NCBI taxonomy): Eukaryota > Metazoa > Chordata > Actinopteri > Spariformes > Sparidae > Lagodon > Lagodon rhomboides. The sequence continues at coordinate 10,297,049 of CM077789.1, read as the reverse complement.
GCGGATCTGACTGCCAGATCCCCAGGCCTCCTGTGGCACCCGCACTTTGCATTGGCTGCCAGATAAATGAGGTGTTTGCTTTTCTTTGGCAGAGCGGTACCTTTTCAGAAGGTCAGAGAGGGTGGCTTCGCTGGGGAAAGTGAGCCCTGTTGATGCGACTCAAAACTCAGCTCTTGAAAGGACCAGTGGTTCCGAATGTGTCAGGCCATTAACCACAAATCATGTGTGCTTTAGGTTACTGCCAGCCATTTCCCAAAGCTGGGTGTAAGTATGGTGATGAATTCAACTGGTTGCACTTTGGACAGGAATGAAAATAAACTCAACAAGTCCTGGGAATTGTTTGACAGCAGTAATCCATCAGGGTGGGAACATTAAGTCTAATTATCCCCTTTTAGTAAAATGGTTAATGTGTATCTGCGTTTCTGGAAAATCCAACATTGAGGATTTGTATCAGCTACAAATCTCTACAGAGGTTTTCATTTCAAAAACCGAAATTACAGAATGACTCTCACAACCTCTTTCTGAGGATTGTTCTGTCTTGAAGCCTCGATTTCCTTGAAACACTTTCTGATTTCAACACTTGTTCGCTACAAATTCTTTAATTTGTTTGTGACAGCTTGCTTACATAAATTACTATGCAGATTTCTGAAGAGTCAAGACTTCTCTGAGACATAATTTCATTCCCGAGCTGACGTGAATTGAAAACAAGGGGCTTCCCAGAGGATTGTAAATTATCCTCAAAGCACCGAGTGTGCCTTGGGCTACTGATTTTTCAGCGCTCTAAAGTGTTTTTTAGCCAGTTCAGTCCGTCCGCCACTTTGGTCCAGGCTGAAATGCTCTGCCATGAGTGTTGACATGGAACTTTGTATGCATTCATGGTCGCCAGAGGATGAATCCTTGATGGCCGAGGCATTTCTACTTGGATTGGCGCAAAATTTCATCAGTGCATGGTTCCTAATTAGTTCCAACGATTTTGGTGATCCATTGACTTGATCACTCACAGGACATTTTTGATTTTGAGTGAAATGTCTCAGGCCTTTCTTGATGGACTTCCATAAAGTTTGGATCAGTCGAACTCTAGACTTGATCTTTAAACGCCTAGCCTACCAGAGTGCCTGATCAATCTACAGTTTCATCTTTGTTTCAACAGAGGTCTTTGGAAATGTAAGACGAGCAACTTGCAAAAACACGTGTGACTGGGAGAAATGTATTCCGCCGGTGAGTCAACCTTGATAAAGCCTGCGTCTCTCTACAAAGAATCATGCTCACTTCTTCTTTTTACAGGAAGCAAGAGATCTGTCTTTGTTGTGCCAACATCCTCAGTCGGCACGTCTCCCTCAGTAAACAGACTTTTTCAATTCTTTTACTTCTCAGTGCTCCATCAACCCTCCGCTCACCAATTTATCCACAGCTCCATATCCCCCCACCCCCACCCCTTCAGTTCCTTTCAATTAAACCTTCCAGCTGATCATTTACTTAACAAAGCTCCCTCCGGCCCCCCATCACTGCGCTCAGCCTCTGCGTGGAAGTGCGTTCTGAATTAGCACCAGGTGTTTGTTTTTCCTCTCTCAGTAAACATTGTTTGATGAGTTAAATTAGCTTCGCCGACGCCTCCTCCTTCAGAGCGGATGCGCGTTGCGGGGAACAGCGGTGGAACTGAAGGGCCCTGGACAGGCGTGAACAGCAGGACTTCATTCGTGGAGTTCACGGTCGGACTCTCATCTTTGATTAGCCCGACATGTAGAAAAGACTTCGGTGCCCTTCGTGGTTTCGCTGTGGTTTTTCCTGAGGTAACGCGGATATCTCTACAGGTCTGGATCTAGCCTTGGTGTGCAGCTTGCTTCCTCTCTGACTCATTATGTTGGAGGAGCTTTCATGTTCCTTGTCATTAATTATACAATGCCTACATAAAAAATGAGCCCACGGCGTTAACATGGGAACTTTGAGCCTCTTAGTTTTTGTCTCACTGCTTCACGCTGCTTTGTTTAAATCTCTTTTCGCACCACGAGGGAGACGTTACAAACAAAATCTTTTATTTCTTGCAAATTTCACATGCAGTAAAGTCGAAGATAGTTCTAGCAATAGCCCCAACCCCATCTGTCTGTCTCTTACCATTCCCAAATCCCTCGTTTGTCACGACAGCATTATTTCGTGCGGACGCGCTTCACCACAACACTTAACACTACCTTTCACACCCTTTTCCCAAGTCATCTTTTGTTAGGGGATAGCCGCTATTCTTCTGTGGTCTCGCAGCTGTCACGGCCGATGAGGGGATACGTATTTCTGGGTCGAAAAATGTCAAGTCCATATCTCGACCGTCTTTTTAACATTATAAAGATAGAGTTTGAAAAGATAAAAAGATGCTCCCTGGCAAGTTGCATTATCAGAGGGAGGAATCAAGTAAAATAACACCCAGAAGACTCCTGAGGGGTTGGGCACAACTCCAGATTCACATTGCAGCAGCTCATATGAGTTTTGTTGTATGCTTAAGGGAACATTGCAACTTGTTGGGAAATATGCTTAGTTGGTATCACGATGAGACTCGTGATGAGGAAAATCCTTTCCACTTTCAGGTCTGGATACTAAATATGACGATACAGCCAGCAGCCAGTTAGCTTAGCTTAGCTTAGCATAAAGACTGGAAACAAGGGACCACTGGTATGGCTGCAGCTTTATACCATAGATTCTCATATAAAAAAGAAAAAATAAGTATATTGTAATAATGGCCATGTGGTAGCCTGATCAAATGAAGTCTGATTTAAAAAATAATGCTAATAATCATATGCTGAATTCTGCATTTTATTTTGACAGGATGAATTCCATCATCAACGGAGTCATGACTTGCTCGTTACTTTTTCAGAGAAATACCCGGTTTCATCCACCTATTCATTACGTTTTTTCTTCTTCTTCTTATCTTCTTGTAGATTCTCAGATTAAAAGACTGCCGATAATGGGAGGCGGGAATACTTTCAGATGAAAAAATCTGCTGGACATGTCGGGTCTCATTCATGGGAGCTCAGAAAAAAGGGATAACGAAAGGACTGGAATTAATTGGTGAATGAAAAAGACTCTTACACTGATGGGATTGTACATGAATGATGGGGAGCTTGTGAAATTAAAGGCATAAAAGGCGTCTCTCTGCAACTGAGGTAGATAAAGAAAGAATAAAGAAAATGTATATAAGGGACAGATCGAGTGATGTCGATCTTCTCCTCTAACTCTCGGCAAGAACACAAATATGTGTATTTCGCAAAATACTGTACAGTCCTTTAAAATGTCCTTGACGTAGCACCTTGCCCTCTCTACTTCCACCTGTACCACTCGACATTGCTCCCTCTGTCTTTCCATCAACACTTATGCTGTTGTGATACGTTGTGAGCTGATCCCGACCCTCTCTCTTCAGGTGAGTGCATGTGAAGGGTCTACAGATTATCCTCGCCACAGCCTGGAAAACATGTCCAGTTTCTCCGTGATTTTGTTTTCCCCGTTCAAAGCGCCCTTCCTTTTTTTTTTTTCCTCCAGCCAAATGCCCTGCCGTCATCCGACAAACAGTGAGTCAGTACAGTTTGAGGAGAGGAAGAAGAAAAGGAAGAAGCAAAAGACAAAACACTTTAAGACATTTTCTAGATATGCAAATTCAAACGCGGCTCAACTGTTTGGCCTCAAAGATGCTCGACCAGCTATCCGGAGGTTGTCGCTGCTGTTTTTCTCTCACCTGAAGAAATCTTCACATCCTTTTTTTTTTTGGGGAAAAATTAATTGAACATGTGGGAAACGGCTATTAAAATCAAAATGTCTCCCTGGGCTGCCAGCGCTGCATCTGGGGGGAACGCGGGGAACAGAGGGTTGAGAGGCAGCCGTTGCGTGAACAGTTGGCTGCGCTGACAGGACGGCATCCATCAGGGCTTGATGGGCGACGGCAGGTTACCGGAGAGAGAAAGAGAGCGAGATCAGTCTGCACCGATAAACACACATTCGCAAAAATTACCCCTATATTTAACCCATCATTGCTCGTGAAATATGAAAGCAGGTTGTTTTTTTTGTCCTGGAGACCGTGTCGGTAATTTGCATCAGTGGATGTAGTGGGACCTATTATTCGATGCACGAGTCCTCCGTCAGAATCGCAGATCAGGCCTGTGAAGTCCCACTACAGCGGTAATGCATGAGAACTGCTGAGAGCCTTTGGCGGTGTGTGGTTGTGATGAGATGTGTAATTAGCCAAAGCAGCCTGACAAACTGCTGCAGGTGCATGAGAGATGAAGGGAAATGAGCCAGGATGGAGGTCAGGGGAGGGGAGAGGAGGGGAGAGGAGAGGAGAGGAGGAGGAGAGGAGAGGAGGAGAGGAGAGGAGAGGAGAGGAGAGGAGGAGAGGAGAGGAGAAGTTATTGTAGCCTATAAAACTCAAGGTTGATCCAGTTTTGTTGAATCATATTTCATTGTTTAATCTCCATCTTGATGCCAGACCCGTATCTGAACTCGCTCTCTTTACACACACTACACTCTCCTCCTGGTTTGGTAATTCGGGGGTAATTCTCATTAAGTCTGTCCAGGCAGTTCTTCGAGGGGCGCTGCAGTATTGGGGATAAATAGCAAGCAGGGTGCAAGGCTACGGTATGAATCAGCCGATTTGTTTTGCACCGCCAAGAGTCCAGGTGGAAGAGGTGGAGGTTAACATCACCGATCAGGGTAATTAATGGCTCCAATTTAGTCATTAGGGTGTTGAGCTGGAATCAAGAGCTGTCACCTGCAGAGACACAGAGAGAAAGAGGGGGGGCGGAAGTGAGGGAGAGAGGAGGGGAGGGGAGGAAAGTATTGATTGTGTTGTTTTAAAGAAGTCATAACAGTCGATGGATCAAATTTAATTATGCTTATGAAATAAACTGTATCGCTACGAAAAAGAAGCAATGTTTATTCATCGTGCAGCCCGTTATGACTGTAATATCAAAGAGTGTGTGTGTGCGTGTGTGTGTGTGTGTGTGTGTGTGTGTGTGTGTGTGTGTGTGTGTGTGTGTGCGCACGCATGTGTGGCCGCTGAGGGAAATTCTAACAGGCCCCCCGGAGTGAGACCTTCACTGGGTCTACTTCTGCCAAGACACTCATCAGCGCTCCCACAGAGAGGGAGGCACGGGGCAGGAAATTGGATGGAGGGAGAGAAAAAGAGAGAGAGAGAGAGAGAGAGAGAGAGAGAGAGAGAGATGTGGTCAAGATGAAGAGAAAGAAAAGCAAACACCAAATATAGAAGCAGATACGAACCAGATATTACAGGTCAAGTGATTTACCTGAAAGTTTCAGACCTTCACAATATCGCCATTGATGAAAAACGTACAGCATATATATCATATTAACATTGACTGTAGCTCAAGTCATAAAGAACAGTATGTGATTTATGTGGCGCAGGTCCTGTTTGGAAGCGCTGCATAGCAAACAGGCGGATTTGGAAGGAAAAGCCTTTGTTAAACAGTTGACGTCCTTGAGAGATCGTCTCCCCGAGATGCAGAATGTTTGCTCGGGAAAACAGGTGATGTCAAATATCTTTTCATTATTTCGGTGAGTAATGAAGGCAGGCTGTTCTCACCAGAAAAGAACAACAGTTTGTTCACATGCCTCAAATGACTTTTGTTTGCATTTTTCCTGACAAATGACTACTTGTAGTCATGCAATTGATGACAGTCTCTGCTCTGAAGCAAAGATGGAGGTAGTCTCACGTCCTCTACCAAGAGTTTTTTTGTTTATCAAGACCGCAATCTCTAACAACCTCATGTAATTTGTTTTTAGCCATGCCAGCGCCATAGCTCTGTGGATATCAATTTCAGTCGGTCAGTCAGTTTGTCCAGGCAGAAATATCTCAGCAACTATTTAATTGATTGCTGTTAGATTTGTTCATGGTGCCCAGAGGACGAGCTGCTAGCATGAAAACCTGGTTTATTACCACCATCTTCCCCCTAACAAGTAATTATAGACACTTGATATTAACTAAAACTCAACCAGGACAGTTTTGTAATGGTCATTATGGAGGGCATGGTGGGCCTTCTTTCTTCCTTCATAAACCCTCTGTTTCCTTTTTGTAATCCAGTGCTGAGTAATGGGGGGCAAACATGCACGTATGTTTCATTTTGGAAGGCGGCTACACGCAACCTGTTTCACCATTTAGGTGTGAAGTTGACAGAAGATGTGGAGGGGACGGGCAAACAGCAAATTGACCCCTTGAACGAAAAGAAGAAATCACGGTGGAAAGACTAAACACAACAAAGGAACGAATCTTCTGAGGATATTTAGGGGAAGAAATAGAGATAAAGAAGGAGGGAGAGGCTAATTTAAACAGCTCAATAAGTAGGGCATCATCCGGAGAAATTGGCTGCTCCCAGGCTCTCCGTCTGTGGCTGCTGTGTACAATTGTGTTGGCGTCTAACAGATGGTCCGAGGAAACTACCCTGCATCGCTGTCCCATCAGGTTAGCCCGATAAAGAGGAGAAAGATGGTGTTAACTTTACTCGCGCCCTCTCCTCCTAAATCACCTCAAACTTTTTCTTAACTTTTATTTTTCCCCTTCTCATTCTACCCGCCCTCGCCTTCCTCTCTCCCTCTGCCTTCCTGCTCTCCGTCCTTCCTCCTTCCTTTCACCCGCCTCCTCGAGCTCCGTCACCTGCTCTCATTGTCTTCAGTCCATTCTTCCTCCACAAACCCCTCCGTGTCCTCTTGTGTTCCAGTGCTGAGTAATTACTGTACAGGCTGGAGGAGGTTACGTTGGCACGCCAGCACTCTTTGTCTCTGATATTCAAATGAGCCGCCGCGTTCTCGTTTGTCACCAGTTCAACGGTGTGTGTGTGTGTCTGTGCGCGTTTGTGTACGTGTTTGTGCACTCACGCCCGCGTGGCGTCTAATCTCTTATTTAGAGTATCACACGGAAAAGGCATTAACATCGGTCGGGTGAGAAATTAGAAGCGGGGCTGATTAATTCCCGGCAAAAAAGGAATTAAAGGGCACTTCCCTGCCAACGTCTTTGTCGCGGGAGCGGGATTTACCTGCGGTGTGATGGAAGGTGGCTGCTCTGCGCTGCCACTGTCATTAATAATCGCCAGCCTTCAGGAAGATTCATGCTGCCATGAGCTAGTTGGTTCAAAACACTTAACCATTACTCATGACACCGAGGGCTTGATATATGACGGGCTAATGGCTCCACACTCCAGCACCGACGCCGTAGAACAACAATAAGGACCATTAAGACTTTATCAAACAAGATTAGGAGAACAAGTAACTGTTTAGCATAAATGGCAGCTTGTCATAATGTAGAATTAGGAATGAGTGACTGTAATGTACAATTAACACCGGCTAATTTTTTCTTTTGATTTGTTTGCTTGACATTGTCACAAATTAGGATCTCAGCAGCTGTGTACTTCTGTCTTGGACCTGCATTTGTGAGTGTTTATATGGTGCCAAGTGTTACTGGGAAAACACAAAACGCCACTGTTGACTCATCAAGACGAGAAAACATTTCTGAGTGGTTTGGTTTAACCTTGCAACGCTGGAATCTTTCTAATTTAGTCGACTCACAGAGTGAAAAGTCCCCCTTCTCTTCTTCTTCCTCTCTTGAGCAGGGTGAAAAAAAAATGTGATCAAATTTACAGGCGGCTAACACCGTTCTTGACTGTAACGCAGGTTAATTTACTTCCAATAAAGCAGCGGTAGAAACTAAATCATTTTATTACTTTATATTCAGGCTGAAGGGCCTTAATTTTTTCCCTGACTTTTATTTCTGAAGGTGGATTCAGCGGAGATGAATAAGCACTTTATGGCTGGCTCTAATTTTCCCTGGTCAAGTGTTAGGCTGCAGGTACTAATCTGTTTCATTACATTAACTCAGGTGATAAGGCCACTTGAGAGATTGTGCGGGAAGAGGACTGAGGTGCCCTGCAGAGCCTCCTGCTTCGCCCCTAAGCTCTTCGTGTGTTGCCTGCAAAATGGAAAGCAACGTAGAGCAAATGTTGTTTATATTTATGAAATGCAGACTCTTTTCTGCAGCGGAAAACCTCACAGATGTTTTAATTGAGACAGTGGCTGATAAAAATCGCAAACAGCTTATCCATCCATCTATCAATTTCCTTCCGCTTATCTGTGATCGGATCGCGGTGAAAGCAGGCAAAGCGAAAGTATTCCAGACGTCCCTCTCCCCGGCGAATATTTCCAGCACCTCCTGAGGGATTCTGGGGTGTTCCGAGGCCAAATGAGACATGTAATCCCTCCAGCGAGTTCTGGGTCTGCCCCGGGGTCTCCTCCCAGTTGGTGCCCAGAATAACTCCAAAGGGAGGCGCCCAAGAAGCATCCTTATCAGATACCTGAACTGCCTCAGCTGGCTCCTCTCGACACAAAGGAGCAGCGGGTCTGCTGCGTGCTCCCTCCGGATGTCCGGGCTCCTTGTGCTATCGCTCAGGCTGAGCCCAGCCACACTACAATGGAAACTTCGGCCGCTTGTATCTGCAATCTCATTCTTTCAGTCACCACCCACAGCTCATGACCATAGGGGAGAGTTGGAAGGTAGATCGACTGGCTCAGCGCCCTCTTCGCCATGGTGGTCCAGAGCGACCCCTGCAATACTGCAGCACCAAACCGCTTGTCCATCTCACCCTCCGTTGACCCCGATATACTTGAACTCCTTCGCTTGGGACAAGAAGCTCAGCTCATCCCCTTCCGGCAGAGTACCCTGGCCTCGGACTTGGAGGTGCTGCTGCACACTTGGCTGCTCCAACAACAACTTATGTCTGTCGAGTTTTGAAAGTGTTGCAACTGCTTTCGGCTCGCCATCGCCCTGACTCAGTGTGACTTGAACAGACTGCAGGCGTGAAGTTACTCGCTCACCCAGATGCGCTTGCAGGCACTTAAATTTTGCACTGATTGATTAAACTTGAATCAGCACTTGGTAGTACCGAAGTTATTCAGTCGGTATTCCTAAAAAGACTGAGTTCAGCGCTGAAGACATTGAGACTTTCCATGTGCACGTTGCAAAGGAAGCATCCGGGATCCGAGGGCTGTCAATTACTGATAGGAACACGATAGAGCTGAGCTGATCAAAGACCTGCCTGATGTAGTCTGGCCTCTTTGTTCCTGTCTCAAGGGATGGAAGAAGGAGGGGGCGAGGGGTCGATGCTCAGCTGCATCTGGTTCACACTCCGAGGGCTTCTCATCACGGCCTACACATACACACATATTTGTCCAGATCAGAAAGCAAACGTAAATTGAATGCACATGGGTGCACACAAACTCGGTGAACACGTATACCCGACTCACTCATCCGAACGCGAGAACGGCCAGCGATTCATCACGTCACAGACTGTGTAGAACCGATATCATGCCTTTCCCCTCGCGCTCCCAGAGAGACCTGCCAAGGCCAGCGAGATGATCGCCATGCCTGAGATTGATTCCGAGGTTTGTCGCTAATTATTTTATGCCGCCGTTTGAACTGTCTGTTGAAATCCAATTATCAGGCCGTCTGTGTAGCTTACAAGATTGGGGCGGCGTCGAGGGGAGGGGAGGATTGGAAGGGCTGGGAGAGAGATAGCACGTCGCGGAGAAAGAAAAAAAAAAACACTGTCTGGCTGTGAGATATGAGGAATTTTCATTGAAGGAGGGAAGATGCAAAGAAACACTTGTTTACTCTGCTTTTCTAGTCACCAAATAACAGCATCACAGCAATAATTTGACAGTTAGATGAAGAGATCGATGCCACTCCAGTGTCTGTCTAAAATATAGGACTACAGCCAGGAGTTAGCTTAGCTTAGCTTAAAGAATGAAACAGCGGGCCCGGCTCTTGCTTACACCTCTAAAGCTTAGTAATTAACAGGTTCAGTCTTGTTTGTTTAAACCCGTACAAAAACCAAAGTGTAAAAACTTGAATTCCCAGACGAGCAATAGTCTGACACACACAGCAGTCCCCTGTGAAATGGCCAATCGTTGTTTCCACTCTCAGGTTTTAGGACAGTTTAGATGAGCCAGACAGTTTTCAGACAGTGTCACGGTGCGAAGAAGCCCGCATTGTTGATTAAGAACTAAAGTGATGACAGGGGTGTAATTTAAAGAGGGTAAACTTTGCAGCAGGGAGTAGAGCACAAGCCTGCTTTAAATTGATCCCTCTGGTTGCAGGCGGACTGACTCATAATGACATTGCAGAAAAAACAGCCTAAAACTAACAATCAAGCGCACCTCAAATGAAACTACGCCCATCTGTGAAATGTCAATTTGTGCCGGCCGCCCCGTCTTGATTTATGGAGGGTGTTGCTCGATGTAGGTGGCCTGCTGCATTACCAGTATCTCTCCCTGCCCACACACACACACACACACACCATGCCCTCAAATTAGTTGTCATGCCTGGACGATGGGAGATGCTGGGCCCCAGTAGGTAGCCCCATATTCTCAGACAGATGGGGCCAGGGCCAGAGCAGGCTCCGGATAAATAAGTAAATAAACCTTGGCCGTAGGCAGGTCTCATCAATTCTGATTCTCCCAAATGAGTGTGCCTGAAAATCGATATACCTAGGGGATCCCAGTCCGTCTCCATCTCTTACCGGGGAATCGTGCTTGGACTGAGACCGGACCGCGGCGCTCTGCAATGAAGCTGGAAATAGCCAGTGTGCAGCATCAAACGCCACCCCCCCCGCCGGCCTCTTTTGCTTTCCGTCACTCTATCCTTTCTTCAATCTCCCACGTTATCCTCTTCTTCAACGAGGCTTTTTTCGGCCCTCCCCGCGGTCGTTCCTCCTCTCCACATCTCCCGTGGCTGCACTTCCACCAGCTCCTCGGTCCCTCCTCTGCCTCCTTATTTACACTCTAGCAGCCACTCTGGCTGTTTTGTTGCTGCTAGGATCCTTGAGACATCTGCGAACTTTCACGTCTCATTAGCCATTCTAAGTGTTATTATTTAATAAGTACAGAGCATGCTGAAAGCGGCTGCCACTATCAGCATGCTTGCTTTCTTTTCACTCACTCTTTCTCTTTCCCCCTCAGCGTTTTCTTTTCTCGGTGCTTGGAGCGTTTGATTTCTTCCCCTTTCGCTCTCACACTTCGATTCTTCTTCCCACTCGGTTATCACAACGCAGTTTCTTTCTCCTTCATGCTGTTTTCTTTTCTCCCTCCACCTTCCCCCTCCGACAAAAATCAGGTTTTTCTTTTTCTCTGGCCGCAGCGTGCTCCGATTCCAATTTTTTTCTCAATTTATTCAGTGTGCTTTGATGCTCCTCTTGTCGTCTCTCATCAGTTTTAAAAACCACCTTTGTCTGGCATGTTCCTTTGTACGAATTCCCAGTTTCTCTCCATGCCATTCCCTCCCATCCGCAATCAGGTACAGTCTGTGAGAGCTGATGCATTTTAAACATCTAATCACTAATCTCCCTCGTCTCTCCCTTCATTTGTCTGTCACTCTCTACCTGTTAAATCAGCCTTCTTACTTCTTCTCTCCCCCTTAGCTCCATTTATAGACTGAAATTGCCTCCACTCCACAAACCTTTCCAGCGCTGAAAATCCTTCGGTCACATCTCACCACCCACAATTCGCTTGTTTGTTCGATTTATAACAGGACCAAACCTGTATGAATTGTCGAGTGGAGATCGTAGGACATTTCTTTAACAGGCCTTTAGAATTATGATGTATTACTGCAGATTAAAGCAGCCTAGAAAATTGACTTTATAATTGAAAATTGGAGTGGATCTAATACCTCTGTCATGCATTAACGTTACGTATTCAAACTCCAGTTCATCTCAAGCTTCTCGTGTGTAACGCACCTTCGCTGCTTTATTCTGTACTCTATAACTGTGTTTTATGAAACACGTGGAATAGTTGAGATTCATACGAATGGCTAGATTGTTCGAAAAAAATAATCACTTTTCCCTCAGCAGTCACAGACACTCCTCATTAATTTTTCAGAAGTGGTGGGTGGATTCTTGCCCACACATTTTTTAAAGCCTTTTGTAGTTCACTATCTTCACTTTACTGTCTTTGCTCCAATTTGGTGTCCAGTGGCTTTAACCAAATACGTTTCTTTTAGCTATGCTAGTGGCACCTGCTGCGTGGATAACAGTTTTTAATTGGTCGGTCCACCAATTTGGTCGGTCGGTCCACCAAACTAAAAACCATTAAATGTCTCCCTCGGAGTGAATTCCAGTCATAGTCATCTTTTAACTTTAATGACAATTTGCTGTTTATAGCCAAATACCTTCAAAACTAATCACCTACCCGATAGCTTCTGGTGAACTCTGTCTTTAGGGACCATCAGGAAATGGAGAAATGACTTGATTTTGTGTTTTAAGTTGAAAGACTTGTGCAGCTCGAGGAGTGTCTAGTGTTAAAAGGGTGGCGTGGCTACTTCAAGGAACAGGGCAGTGTGTGATTGAGCAAGAGAGAGACACAGTGGCTCAGTCAGAGCAGCAGGTATTGTACAGTGACCCGCTACCACTGTCCATGCTAATGTCCATGCTGATGATGGGGACCTGAACAATGAACAGTTGAAACCTACAGTACGTGGTAGCACATGTCATCGCACAAACCAGGTGCACTTACAAGCTTTTACCAAACAATGGCGTGAGTAGGTCTGCAGTCATCGGGAGAGGAGGCATCATGATCAGTGTATTTACAGGAAGGACGAAAAAACAGGAACACCTCTCTTCCTCTGCGTTGTTTCTCTCGAGCCGATTCATAAATCAAAGTTGAAAAAGCTAAAAGAGGTCACCAAATACAATTAGACGGCCGATAATGTACCTACGTGTTTTTCTTTTCTTTTTTAAATTACGAACAGGCACCCTGTCTTGTGGTTTGTCGTTGGAGCAATATTATTTATCAGTTAGCTGTCAGTCAGCCAGTCGCTGTAACACTGAAGGTAACAGGACACAGTTCTGGTCCGTCTGGGTCCTCACCGGCTCAGAAGGTCCGTCTCAGGTGGCCGCAGAGTTGGACGGGAATTAGCACGCACACATGCGTCTTGCCCCCATGAAAGTGATACAAACTCACCATCTGTCTGCCTGCATCCTGGTGACTTGATGATTTGTATGTGTGTGTGTGTGTGTGTGTGTGTGTGTGTGTGTGTGTGCATCCTCCATGGTGCCTCAGATGGATGTCTGTATCTGGCAGTCACTGATGCTGTGATTGTGATGAGATGCAGTCTGATTTAACTGCCCATCAAAGCAGCAGATTATCCCCCCACACACACACACACGCACGCACACACACCCCGCCACTGGGCTTTTGTGTGTGCTCCCATTTGTGTTTGTGTGTGTGTGTGTGTTTGCGCGTGTGTGTTAAGGACACAGAGGCCACTGAGGCATATGCTTCCCAGTGTGTAGTCTGCTTGTGAGATGATTTAATGAGCAATCTAAGTGGATTGGATGGAATTTGGAAGTGAAGAGCTGAGATATTGGACGGGAGAGTAAAAAAGACAGACACACACACACACACACACACACAGAAACACACACTGACTGAGTGTCATATTGGGATATTTTTGAATACATCCTTCCCTAATTTTCCACATTCTATCCATCTCTCTCCTTCCTCCTGACCCTCCACTCCCTCCCTCATCTCTCACAGTGCCTCTCAACTTGCCTGGGAACGTACGAGAGAAGATTAGATGAGTTCCCTAAATGACAGGCAGCTCCGCATCCCTCTGTTAATTAGTCTGGTCTCTCGGTGTGGGCTGGATGACATGACGAGTGAGGCGGAGGAACGGAAAACAGGGAGGCGCTGTGACAGGAAGGAGTATATGCTGTTTTTAGCTCATGCATAATATATCCTCATTAGATGTGTGATTAGATCCGTGATAGATGTTAACCTCTTTGCTCTGGGCTCATGGGTCCGTCATGTATCATTCTTGCGCGTGATAAAGGATAAAAACACAACCCCGCTGTCTGTCGGTGGGCCCACCACTTTAGTCCGGACTGCGATACTTCACCCACTATTGGATGTAACGCCATTTACATTTGTTTGGATATTCATGTTCCCCAGAGGATGACGCCTGCTCTCTACCTCTGCCTCTACCTGACTTTTTATCTAGTACCATCAGTAGGGAAAACAGTCTAATCGGCCTTAGCAGCAGTACTTTGCGGGCCAATCCCAATGTACCTTTTGCCCCGACCCCTCAGTACGATTCTTGTTGAGATAGAGTTGTAGGGCGAAACAGAGGTTCCTCAGAGGCACTAGTTTGCTGACATCTTGGTTGCTAACAAGCTAGCTATCTAATGTTACCCTGTAATTGCTAATTTATGAATGATAGTCCTACATTTTGACATATTTCAATGATGTATTCCCCTCCTTTGATGGCATATAACGCCCAAAATATAGCTAAAGTCCAGTGCAGGAGCTAATAGGTTGCTGATGTTAGCATATAAAGCACCGCTAGTGGCCAGGAAATGAAGCAATGTGCTTTTCTTATTTAATAACTTTATTGATAATGTGAAGTTGAGAGCGAATTGCGGGTGTCCACACTTTTCTGTCTCCATCAGAGAAATGGCAAATGGCATTATGATAATACCAGGACTGCCACAGTAACGCAAGAGAAATCCCCAAAACTGAAGACGGTCACGTCTGTTGCGTAAAGGCCGCTGAATACAGCTGATCACGTATGAGGATCTTGAAGGATTGTCTCATTTCATGGGGAGATTTCGACCATTACCCCTTGCAATTCTGTCCTGAAGGGGTAAAGAGGCACTTGAAAACGAAGGGTAGGGGTAAAACCAAATGATCAGATTCAAGTCCAGCGCAGTTGGCATTGTTCCACCGCTACATAAAACCCTTCAGATGTGTAAACACAAGTCCAATTTTGACTTTCTTTTTTAATTACAGGTAACTTTAATCTTATTTTTGGACAACATAGTTTTGTATCACCGTATCATCGTGATGTGATACCACTAAAAGACCAGGAGCCCTATTATTGGCTTATCACCTTTCTCTGTACTCCTTAAAACTGCAGGCCAGCTGATCTATAGGCTGCCACTGTATTTATACTGACAGGGGGATCTGGTGCGGGGCTGATAGTGCCGGTTTACTGACCAGCTCCCGGGCCTTTGACCCAGCATGATTCAGTGTTCCCGCACCGCTGACTCTGATTAACTGAGGAATCTTTACGGCCTGCAGTCAAACAGCTCGGATTTACTGTATCCCATACGTCCCCGGATCCTGCCGACAGACACGAACCGAGAGCGGGAGACGGTAAAACACAGCGAGAGAGAATGGACATACAGAGACGTACAGGCTGGAGCTGAGCGACAGAGACAAAAAAAACAGTGTAGAGAGGAGAGAACGAGAGTGAGAGAGAGCTGGCAGCCTTCCCAGTGAAATATGTCCTGCTCCCAGACCTCCTGTAGTAACCTGATCACATGCCTTCACCACACCTGTGGACAGCTGTGTATGTTCGAGCTTATGTATGTGTGTGATGACAGGTGGACGTGGTCAGAGGGGACAGGAGGGATTATTATGTCATGTTTTCATGCTTTATTGTTTGTCTCATGGCTTGTGTAGGTGTTTTGTATTGATTAAGAAACCATGACAGAGACAGCTGGAGTTTATCTTGTCACAACCCCGTGCAGCTTGATTTGCTTATATTTAGTTACAGTTTCCGTTTATTGTTTTTCTATCATTTTGTTTCAATTTGTATTATTTTTACAGCATTGGCGTTAAAGTCATATTTTGACGGACACATCCTGGAAACAAGAGTGACAGTTTCAGTCATTAAAGCTGTTATTTAAATGCCACAGTATGAGTGCCGATTAATCAATTAGTGGCCGACTGGAAAGCGACGTCAAACTTTTAAAACAAAAATGTCACTGGATCTAGCTCAGACAATAAGAGGATGTCCTGCTTTTCCCTGTTTTATTGTAGGGTTTCTCAATTCCAGTCCTCGAGGACCACTGCCCTGCATGTTCACCCCTGATTCAAATGAGTGGCTCGTTATCAGGCCACTGCAGAGCTTGATGACGAGCTGATCATTTGAATCAGGTGTGGTGGAGGAGGGACACATCTAAAACATGCAGGGCAGTGGTCCTCGAGGACTGGAATTGAGAAACCCTGTTTTATTGAATTCTAAATTCTGGTTTGTGACTTTTGGTTGAAAATAGAGCAAATTTAAAGATGTAATGAGCGTTTTTTCTTTCTTTCTGAGTCTCATGCTCAGGTCTCTGGTATATCACTCTTTTTTTTTTCCAGAACTGCTCACCTCACAGTTGAAGGAAACATATTATGTTTATTTTCAGGTTCATATTTGTATTTTGGGTTTGCGTTTGAATAGTTTTACATTCGTTAATGCTAAAAAAAACACATCAGTTTTCTCATGCAGTCAAGTGCTGCCGCTCTGTATTCCCCCTCTGTTTGCTCTGATTGGTCAACTCACACAAGTCTGAGCCAGCACTGCTAAATCAATTCTTAAATGCTAATCTAGCCTCTAGGCATTAATTATGCAAATGTATAACATGGTAACGTAGTGTGATGTCACAAAGTCATGGAATAAAAGGCGAGATTACCGACGAGGCGTTTCAGGGGCAGTGTTTCCTGTGGGAGAGAGGAGCCTCTGTTGGTGTGGACTTTTCTTAACTGAGACTGAACAGAAAAGCTCAGCCTTCAGACATCTGTCCTTCATCCAAACATATGCATGGACAAAGACAGTCTTTTGTCCGCGTGGACCCTAAAGATATCCGCCACTCTGCCTTTTTAAACTCTTGTGTACAAGGTGTCGGAACTATTTCTTCCCTGTACCCTCATCTGAAGCCACATTTATATTCCAGGCGAAGACAAGCTATCGGCCAAGGGGACCTTGATGTGCCCAGAACAAGTTTAACATTTGCCACCGTATAAAGTGGTTTTGCAGCTCGGCAAATGAGAAGCCTCAGACATTTGAAAATTGCCTGGCCACCCTTCCTGCACGTAAAAAGCTTTCTGTCACCTCATTTTTCAGGAGGATCTCTCTCTCTCTCTCTCTCTCTCTCTCTCTCTCTCTCTCTCTCTTCTACGATCCCTCTACCTTGCCTCCTCCGTTTCCTTTCCTCAGTACTGTATCTTTCTCTTTCTATCTCTCAATCTTGCCCCTTTTTTCAGTCACATGTACTGGAGGATGATCTCCCCTTTTCTGGCCGCAGAGCGCAGAGTTAATATGTTTTGCAGAAAGAACTGGGTGATGCTCCGCTTCCAGTAAAAATCCTTAACAGGGTGCCTGGCCGTGTTGGCTGCGGGCTGGTGGGTGGGTGAATAAGGGAGACCTGTTTGGCTTTCAGCTGTAAGTAATAGGTTTCTATATAGTTCTGGGCAGCCCTGAAGCTTATTCCCACTCTGCACCATCAGGGTGCTCAGCAATGTCACCCCCGCTTTGTACTGTATGCTGGAGCCTGCGCAGCATTGTGTGGTACACAATCTCCCTCTCTCTCTCTCTGCTTTGCCATTTGGACCATTACGTTTATTTAAAATTGAAGAAGCAAAGCAGAAAAAGCATCCAAATGCGCATACTTAGTCCACTACAAGCACTTAATAACGGCGCGTAATGCACTAATGTGTGGGTTCGGGTACGCACCTGCATGCGTGCCGGCTGCGCAGTGAAACACTTCACTGTAATTGACAACACTTTTCAGCTCCGCGGTGATAACGCCGGTAGAAGAACAGCCTCATCCTCGCTCTCGTTCCCCCGTCCTCCCTGAGCTTCCTTTCATCCCCACGTCCCTCTTCTGCCCGACTCCTGATTAACTGCACCTTTTCATGTGAGCATGAGCGGCTCCCCATTCACGCGTAACAGAGGTTATTAATAATAATCTGCATTTGTATGGCACCTTTCAAAATAACAATTACCAAGTGCTTAACATCACATGAAATGTATCAACAAAAAAAAAGGAAGTAATAACGCGGTGACAGCAGAATGGAGCCAAAATCCTGTGAAATAAAATCAATGCAAGTTAGCACAAACCTCCTGAAAGCGTTCGAGTGTGTCTTGAGTGGAGCTTTGTGCACAGATGTATGCGCTAATAAGCATACATCATGTGCACGCATGCATGTGTGTGCGTGCGTGTGTGTGTGAGAATGCATCTGTCCGTTTCATTCACGCTCTCGGCTCGCAGGTTCATTTGCATTCCCACAGGCATTTTGTACGTTGCACATTCAATTTTCATAATATCGCAGACTTCATTATGATGCAGATCTGTTGCGAGTTCTCCTCCCTCGTAACCTGCGTCTTCCTCACCCTTCTCAGAGCGGTGAGGGAAAACGTTATCGCCTGGCTGTGCGCCGTTGTGTGTGTGTGTGTGCGTGATGGAATGAAACTGTCTCTGGCTTACACTGTGCGTCGAAAGCCCATATGGTGGGGCTCTGAATCTGATGGCAATGTCTTTTTTTTTTTTTTTTTTTCTTTTGGGGAGCCCTGCCATCTTCCCTCATGTTGCCCCACCAGCTCCAATCCCCTTCCAAGCGTGTACATAGAGGCGGCAGGCCCCGGCAGAGCACCGGGGGAAATTTATGGCTGCTTAAGATTCTAGTTCCCCCTCGTCCACTCAGGCTTGGCATTTTAGTGGGGGCTGAAATAAGTGTCAGATTACGTCCTTAGCTGTTTCTGTCTCTCTTTCCTTCACTTCCTCCTGCTTTCCTGCCTCTTTCTCCCAATAACCATTTCTCTCTTTACCCTTTCTCGCCATATCTGCGAGCCCCTAACTCTTCCACTCCTCCTCTCTCCATATGGATCGCAATCGAGCGGTTCAGTTAGTTATCGGTGACTCATCGGATTTGCACTGCGTGTTCTCGCTCACAGAACATTAACATTTCTTTTTTAGAGACCCTCCGCGTCCTGCTGTTTTGCCTCACACAGGTTTTGTACGCGGGAACACATCCGCCCACTCAGCCGTACTTTTCATTAAGGTGCTTTTGTACGCTTACTCCCAAGCGACAACAACATAAACCACCTGAGGAAGACGCGCGCTAGAAGACGCGTTCCGCCACACAAACTGCCCCGCCTGTGCGGAAAAACGTGAACCCCTAAAGCCATTTATGTATGACACAGTGTGACAGGCTCCTCGCTGAAACCTTGGTAATATCCTCCTGGAAGGAAAACAGTCTTTTGTCACTTGAAGGGTAGCCTCATTTTTCACTCTAAGGGACTTATACACAGACACTGATGGGGCTAACTCCCCCCCCTGTGAAACCAGTGCCATTGTGTGTATGAGTGTGTGTGTGTGTGTGTGTGTGTGTGTGTGTGTGTGTGTGTGCACATGCGCTGCAGGAACAACAGCCGTGCGTGCTGACAGAGTGACAGACAGGCAGTCCGGGTGATTAATGAGCCCTCTTAATAATGCACCGCAGTGAGGAAAGAGTGACGGGGCAATTTGAGAGAAGCAAAGAAAAAGAAGAGAAGAAAGGCAGCCCGAACACGTAAAAGAAAAATATGAATGTGTGCAGACGTTGGCAGCTCAATCTTTCCAGATACAGACGGACAGAATGAGGTGAAAGGTGAGACTGAGATGAGATGACAGATGGGTCGGACCAGATTTCTCGGACCCCCGTAAAGGTCTGGGACTAAAGACAAAATGTGACATTTCGTCAGCGTTTATCGGTCTTTTTTTCTCTCCGCATTTCTGTCTGTTACCGTCTAGCTGTCTGTCTCCCAGTGTGTCTGTCACATCTACAGTATCTGTGACAGGCTGGATAGGGAACAGTGCACACTGTCTGACATGTTGAGATCTGGCTGGATCTCACCGGCTGGTGTTACCGCACACAGCAGGAGAGCACATACTGACTTTCAGTAGAAGATCACACAGCTGTGGTTGGTGGAGAAAGTTTATAAAAACAGGGGTAAAGTTGATTAAAATAGACTGTTGTGCAATGAAACACCCATCCCCATTAACTGTGTGGCTGTCAAGCACTGTCAAGCACAGCGATATATCATTTTTCAACGTGAAGCATCTAAAAATGTGTTCTAAATACACTCGATGGCTACATATGTACATGATAAAATGCTAAAAGGCTGAAGCAAAAGCCAAATGTCCCAAAGTCAGTATCCTCACCAGCTGACAAGGGGCAACTTTGCCTGTGTGTTATTATCATTAGTCTCTGATGTACTAGCATCTTTACTTCCACACAGTCCTGTACAGGTTTTTAATTTGAACTTCAGCCATAACCCCAAAAATAATACAGATAACTAAATTAGTTAACCATCTGCCGTAGTTACATGTAGCTTGGAAATAATATGGTTTCGAGAAAGAGAGTAAGCTTGACAACAGCCAAGCATGCTTTAATTGGCAGCTTAAATCAGGGCAGAAAATAACACAGTTCAGTGCATGCCTTACACATTTGCTCTCAGGTTTTAGTTCTTGCACAGTCAAAAGTGTACAGACACCTGCATGTTGGTCTGGGAAACGGTTTAGTTAACGTTGATTTATAGGCTTGAGAGTCAAACCTCTGTTTTGTCAATCCATATTTACACATGCAACAGAAAATGCTTTTTTCATCCTCCAGCATCCTGCAAACTGTATACACACTAATTTTATCTGTAGCTGAATTTAGACTCCATGTGGGTGTTCGAATGTCAGTATTTGACTTGAGCGGATGTTTTTTAAAGGACACACGCAGCATGTTGCCCGTCTCGTGTCTGCTTCAGCACAATAGAAGACACACAAACACACACACACATACACACAGTTAAACACACTGTAGAAAACTCTGTTCTGGATTCTGAAATACTGCAAGAGTCCCACTGTAGAAATATGGTGAAGAGGTACCAGCATCAAAACAGGCAAATAGGAGAAGAAGGGCACGGAACAGGCGAGATAAAGGTCAGAGTGTTGCACTATTAATTCACTGTAGCTACAGTGCAGTCGATGCCTGGATATAAAATGTAATGAAAGAGGAACAATCGTTAGAGTGTGAAGGGCTCCAGCTACAAAGTTTTACAAATGTAAAAGAAATATCCTGAATACAGACTTTGGAAACATTTCTACACAGGCATTGTAAAAAAAAACAACCTATTCTGTACAGGATGCCAGCGGTTTCTGTAGATTTCAGCACGCTATGAAAATCAACTTGCGGAGACTATTGATTGTCTTCTTGAGTTATGTTACCTTTAACCTTTTTACAAAGTAATCATTGATAAAAATCATCATAGTATGTGGTAGTTTCAAGACCTTGACACTTTGTTACTCCTTTGTAGCTGCATTGAAGGAAAACACTTTTATATATATATATATATATATATATATATATACAGTTATATAAATACTTCAAGAAGGCTTAGAAACAACTCACAGCAGATCAAAATAAAGCTTTGATTTAAGAGTGAGGTTATTTAGTTACATACAGCATGGGCAACCTAAAAGGGGTAATGTCCCCTTCCTTTAAACCACACAGTGCAAACACCCTTCCTCTTCAGTTTCTGTCCAAATTTGTGATGCCCTTCAATGTGGCGACGAGCTTTTCTTTGGGAGAAACGTTGCCAATAGTGACGGAAAAGCGGCTCAAGGCAAACCAAAAACTGAACCACTGCCCAAATGGTCCATTATGGCAACATCCGTCCAGTGTTCAAGTGCAACACCTCACCAAAGGTTTTGTTTACTATGATGTAAAATAGCAGGTTTAGGTGCCTGTGTTCAGAAACTCTGCCTTTGAAGGAGCCATCAGGACTTCTGTGAGTTACAAATGTTACAAAAACATGGTGGGCAGCGCTTTGACCAACCAGAGTAGACCCGGCTTTTCAAACGGGGGGCCTTAAAGAGACACGTACTAACATAGAGCATTCAGATTGAGGCTGAATAGAAGTGATGCGCCAACGGAAAGTATTCGAAAAATGTGTTTATTGAACACTAAAGCATGTAACTCCATGCCGGTAGACCCCCTTAATAAAAGTATGAACCTGAAAACAAGCACAAGATGGAATCTTTAAGGGGTGAATCAGCTATGACAGTAAACAGTAGTCGTTAATTTACATCCCTTAAAAGGGCTAAATGATTTGTGAGGTAACGTGATTTTCTTCTGTCACACATACTGTGAATCTGCGCTAAAAGCCCGGACACCCTTAAATCAGCTCCCATTTAGCCGTGGCACAGCAGAGGTATTCGCTACGAGGTCAGTGTTTTTTGTCCTTGGCTGTCCCTCTGAGACTGAGTCAGAGGGACCGGCGCTGCTGTAACTGACACTGGCTATCTGTGTCCAGCATCTCCACTACCAGCCGCCAAATCCCCTCCTCCCCCCACCCCTCCCTCTCCTGCCCTCAGGCCCCCGCTCGGCCCTCCACGTCCCCAGAGAAGCCACATTCATTATTTACACGCAGGGTTTCTCGGGCCCCGTGGCAGGGGCCGACCTTCCCTTATTTGGCGTCTGCCTTTTGGCTTTTGTCACACACACACATGAGCCGTCAAGTCAAATGTACATAAATTATTGCGCAGTTTTTAAGCGCACACACATTTGCAGGTGCAAGGAAATTACAGTGCTTCTGTCCTTGTCCGTCTTTTTCCATCTCTTTAACTTTTTGGTGAGCACTCAGACAGCCACGCAGATAAAACTGAGGGGTTGTGTTACACTGAAGACATTTTTTTGCTACACAAAAAAAAACAAAAACATTCAGCCCCATGATATACACCGAGACAGTCCCCTCACGATATATTTTTTACGCTCCACATCATAACAAGTCACTTTGCTCGAAGAACTCAAGCGAAAAACCAAGCCTGTGTGTGCGTGTGTGTGTGTGTAAGACATGAACAAAGTTCCCCAGTTACTTGAAAAAATACATTCGTCTAAGTAAACCTATGCAGACATACCGTAGACGGCTCCTGTCAACCTGGCTCTCAAATAGATATTTCTCCATGTTTAATGTGACAGCGTCGATGCTGCTTTGATTTTTTTTCTGCTCGGCAGAGTTTTTCAGCAAGCCGCGTGCATCAAGGGAACCCAGAGGTCCATCATGTTAGATTTGGCTCTCGCGCTCTTATCTGGCGGTTTCTATTGTTGAATTGCATCAGTATTTTTCCCCCTTGTGCAGCAAACAGTCTCGTGTTTTCCTGCACACAGCTGCGTCAGTATTTTCGCTGTTAATCCCACTCACATATCAACAAACAGGCTTTTATTGACAAGGTAAACTGTATATGGAAATATTTCTACCAGCCTCAAATACTGACAGCAGCAGCTCTTTCTTCCTATCCAGCCAAATCTAACCTGTGCAGCGACGGTACTTCAGATCATTCAAACTGTTTTATCGCGTGGATAAGTTTGACGGTGGTGGGCTCAGCGTTTGGCACCGTCGGCTCCGTTTTAGTGTAGATTTCAGTCCAAAGACATGCAAGCCAGGTGGTTTTTTGGAGAGCATTGTTGTAGAGGGAGCATCTGCGTCCATAAAACACACTGGGAAGGTTGCCAGTCTACCATTTAGTCAGTCTGGTTATTCTTCTCTGCCTTCTCCCCAGTGCATGCTGGGATAGGTTCAACCGCCCTGCGAACCTGAAGAGAAATGAAAGGTAAAAAAAAGTGGGTCTTTCAGCTAAACTTGGCGAGATCTGCGGCTTTCCGTTGGTTATGCTGGAGCACCAAATGACTTCTGGATCTGATAGAAGTTCATCAAGGCTTCACAGAATCAAAATGGTCGGAAGAAAGTGGAAACTAGCGGGGATATACAGTTTTAAGAATTGAAGATGCATCGTTCAGGTAGACAGTTATTTAATATTAGTGGCTTGATCACTGTCAAGCATCTGAAACAACAATTTAAATGAAATGCACATTATCCCGAGGGGTTTCAACCCATTTCAACCCAATCCAGTGAAAAATAAGCAAATGTGGAGGCTTAGAATGTAAATACAGAGATAGCAGCAATGACAACGTTTAGCTCCAAGGGCCAAACTTGGGACTTTTAGACATTTTCACATGAATATTTTAAAGGAAATGCATGACATGACCTGCAAGGTCGTACGTGAGTAAGTGAGTAAGTTTATTTATACAGGGCTGCAGTAGATCTGTGATGTAAGCAGGTGCCTGATCACACAGAGCTCTACGTGTGATCACAAGAAATGGGGAGCTGGTATGGAACAACCCAAAGACAAAAGAGGAATTAAATCCGTTTAAACTGTTCATTAGAGGCAATACTTGTCTGGGAAGTGTAAAGAGGATACCATATTTTCTGGCTCATGCCTGAAAGAGATTGGTCACATTAAGTTTGTTTTTGTAGCCATTAAACGCCCTTAATCACAGCCTCAAAGTGCTCCTGAAGACTTCATCACACCTCATTATGAGACAGTAAATTAAAAATGAACAGTGATTTAATACCCCTCTATCCTACGGCCCTCGCTGAGTATAAGGAAATACATCCAGTGAAAAATAAATTGCAACTGGTGACTCATCCAAGCATGCAGTGTGTGTGTGTGTGTGTGTGTGTGTGTGTGAGGAGCGAGCCTCACAAGGACAATGTGTTGATTTCCTTTGTGCGCTCACCTTCCCTCCCCTCTCTCCTCCTCTGTGTCTCCAGGTGCAGCAGGATGCAGGGCGTACTGCCTGCGCGTGGAGTGCAGCCCCTGCTGGCCCTCCTTCTGCTTCAGAGTGTGGGCTGTGGTGAGTCCTCGTTAAACTGCATGCAGTCACCATCTCCTGACCTACAGAGTGTACAGTACAGTATCACAAGAGATCATCATGTTCACCCACAAAAACCACAGACCAATCTCCCTCATTGTTTACCAGTCAGAATCCTGGTCTGATTCGATTTTCTAGCCTTTACCTCCGATATATCAGATCACACTGCGCGCAGTCAATCGGCCACGTTATTCATCATTAGCGCAAATGAGAGCGAAATCAATGTTTAACTTCAAGCGTGTACATTTGATAGGCTGGTGGTGCAACCCTCCCGCAAACCTCCTTGGATTCAAACATCCTTTATAGGTCATCGCTGTGAGTTTGGA
Source organism: Lagodon rhomboides (assembly GCA_039737535.1). Classification (NCBI taxonomy): domain Eukaryota; kingdom Metazoa; phylum Chordata; class Actinopteri; order Spariformes; family Sparidae; genus Lagodon; species Lagodon rhomboides. Next base: position 10,272,183 of record CM077789.1, on the reverse strand, counting down.
TCCACCTCCTGTCACGTACCCACCTCGGCGCGCAGGATGTGATAAATGACATCCCCGGCGCAATTAAACCGGGATGAATATATCTGCTTAAAAAACCTGGTTGCGGCGCGTGGAGGGAGGCAGAGAGGACGACTGAGAGGCAGAGTGATGTGTGATAAAGGTAATCAAGCATGTCCTTCCAATCAAAGATAAGCAAAACCCACATCACCTCCTGGAAGCACGCAATCAGCCTCTTCAGCTCCCTCAGCCGAAACAGAACGCGGCGACACAGTGTCTTGTTAAAACTAACTCGAGATATTGTATTTGTGCAGGATGAGTCGAGTCTCAGGTATCCATTTGCATGCTCCGTATGTTTCTTTAGAGATCAAAGCTACTCCGGCAATAATAGAAAGAGCAGCTATATTGCCAGATGAATGAGTTTCATTCAGGCAACTGAAACACGTTCGACTTGACATATTGCAATGTATTAACAATATTGCAAAGTAATCAGTGGTGGAAATAATGTTCTCAAGGAGCCGGTTAAAATCAAATTGAACCAAGCACAGACAGTTAGAGGTTGACTTGACCTGACTTTTCCGTACTAAAGTTTGATTTTGAGGTACTTTACTTGACTATTTCCATTTCATGCTACTTTGCAGTTCGACCCCACCACCAGTCCAGACACTGGGATATAATGCTAGCAGTTAACGTTTCTGCAAACCACCGTCCAACCTCGGAGCAGGCATGGCATATCACTCTCACATTATTATTAGCATGTTTTCAAATGAAGGAGTTTGAGTTATAACAAGCTCCAATGACACCAAACGGGCACCAAACCGTGATGGTTTCCTTGTCCTGACCAAGTGGTAATTGTGCCTGAACCTAGGCAGAGCATAAGGACGGCATTACTGTCTTTAACAGTGCTTTAACATCAGTAAAGGATCTTAGTCATTTTCCCACCACTGTAAATTACCCACTGCTGCGACATTTTCTCACGCCTTCCTCTGGTTTGTTCATTGACGCGGGTTACAGCTCACACTGGCTAACAATACGCTGACAAACTGCGGAACAAGAATGAACCTTCATGAGTGAGTGACCATCAGGTTAGCCAGATGAATGACCCCCAGTGACATTCACAGATGAATCGGTCGCATTCGGTGGCCATTAGCCGCACAGCCGGTCACAATGTTGTGAGAATAAGTTGTCAGATCTCCTCAGTCACGTTGACATTTTCTTTGGCTGTCACACTGTCATCTCCTTTTGTGTTTCTCTCAGCATTCAAATCTCGAGCACTTGGCAGACCTTCACAGCTAAGCTACCAGCCCACTTATTCCTCCCATTTCATATGCTCATAATTACCCATCAGCGCTTCCAAAAAGAGGCAAAAATGTGAGATGGGAAGAAGTAAACACAAATCAGAGATCTCCAAAGCTCACATTCATCTCCTCAGCCATTTGGAGAGGGAAAACGATTTTGATATTTTGTTAAATCTCTGAAATATGTATTTCAGATGTACATTTGCATAGCTCATTAAAACTCGCTTTGATTCGGCTGAAAAGCCAGAGTTTAGGATCTTAATCCTCTCATTACGTGTCAGAAAGTTGCCCAAACTCTGGAGAGAGACTTGACATTTTGCATTTGTTTGCATTTCTATTTTAAGGACTTCTTTAGACTCACTCTAAAAGACATGTGATGGGGCTTATGTAAAGGCATTAACGGAGGTTTCAGAGTGTTGCAGAAACTGTTGCACAGAAACTTGTGAGTCATTTGTCTATCTGTACGTCCGCTCTGGTTACTCAACAGCCTCCCTATCTGTCTATTTGGCAGTTTTATCTTTCCGCTGCACAGAGCTCTGCAGGGAAGGGCACGCAAAACAAGCGTTCACATCGTTGTTGCGTCCTTCTTTACCCTCTCTATACTCTCCTTGTCCTCCCCCACTGTGTATCTGTGTCTATCTGCATGTGTTGGTGCGTACGCAGGACAGACTGCACACCCCCTCAGTGCTCTCGGTGGCCTCCCCGGCCGTCTGCTCCTATCTGTGTTGTGTTGTTGCCGCCTTCTGTGGAGGTTAAAACACAAAAAAAAGAATCACCGGACCTGGCACTGAGGCCGCTCCGTGTCCCAGGGTTCAGATTCACGGGCAGCAGAGATGATGAAAATGGAGCCAGCTCCTCTGTCTCTTCTCCTTGTGTGTGTGTGTGTGTGTGTGTATGTGTCGTGTAAAAACCCTCAGGTTACATCTGCCAGGTAGTTTTTGCAGCCAACTCAAAGAGCTACACGCACTGTAGCCCACACACACACACACACACACACAGAGAATCTCAGAGGAGCTTGATAACACACTCACATGTGCCTTTCAGACCGTATATGGCATGCAAATACACACTCCCTGCCTCGGCTTTGGAGGAGTTTCGAGGGCATTAACGTCTCCCGTTGTTGCCTTTTCTCTCTCCATTCCTGCATTTTGCGCATTTTCGACTGAGTGACTCCAGAAACAGTCAACGGGAGGGAGAGGACTACAGGGAGGGTTTGCACCAAAGCTCACCCCGTGACACCTTGCTTGACAGCCCAGAGATTGGAAAGGGGGGCGGGATGTGGGGGAGGGGACAGATTAGCAGCGGGGCTTTTCGCACGTCGTGGTGTGTATGTGTCAATGATGGCGTGAGCGTGTGAGCACTCCTGAGCGCTCACGTGCATTCGTGAATTTAAAAATCTTGGCTGCGTGCCGCGCAAGATAAATGTATAATTATGCTTCAGAAGATGCAAAATTAGTCACGGCAGCAGCCCCTGCAGGGGCACAAGCCTGTGAAGCCTGACACGGCCCGGTGGGAGTCATCTCAGACGGGGAGGAAGCTGCAGTGTGATGGTTAATATTTGTCACCAGGAGAGGAGGAGGAGGGAGACAATAGGAGGCGGTCCAGGTCACAAAGGGTTTGACGGATGATTAGAGAGTGCAGAAGGTGTGAGGAACCGAGAAATTGGGAGAAATGACCTAAACACCAAGGAGGGAGTGGGTGCCAGTGTTACTTTTATCATCTTAACGTGATTTAGGGTAGTCTAATAGAGTATGTATTATATCGTCTTTTGACTTGTAATTATATTCTAATGATTTAGTTATTGTTAGTTTTAGTTCAACAAAAACTTCTGGCGTAGTTTTTGATCCGACTCTCATTCTTATCGATGAAATATGGCTGTCATCGTGAAAAAAAACACGTTTTCATTGTTATTTTTGTGGACAAAACTCTGTTGACACGAGACGGGGGAAAGAGTGAGAATAGAATAGAAAGGAGAATAGGCAAAGGAGCCCCGGATTGACAAGAGGGAAAACAGAGGAGGAGAACAGAAAGCGAGCCAGGGAGAAGGGGGAACGAGAGTGAGGGAGAACGACGGGACCAGACGGGGATTTATGGAAATGAGAAATAGAGCGCAATAGAAAAAACATCAGGGAGATGAGTGGAGGAGAGCAGGGAGAGGGGAAGGAGGAGGAGGCAGGTGAGAGTTGGAGTGTTTTTTTTTTGTCTGAGGAGATCTCATGCGAGAGAATGTCAGCGTGGAGACATCATTTCCAAACCCTGCGTGATGTCCGCCTGGCAGACCTGCTGCGCCGAGACAGGCAACACGAATGTGCGCACGCATTCGCACACACAGATGCAGAGAACGTACCAGTACCCCGGTTTGGTGTGTGTAGCTTTGCATATTCCAGAGTGTGTGTGCTTCCTGTCGGGGCGGAGGCGGCTGCACTGCAGTGAAACTCCAGTCCAGTGATCAAACAGTAGAAGAAGATATAGGACACCAGTCTCCCCTCATTGAATTTACATTATACAGTACATAGCCTCAGATCTGCTCTTTGAAGAGGCCATCCCCAGGGCGCATACTTAAATGTGTGTGTGTGTGTGCTCTTTAACCACCTTTTCCCCCATTTGCGGTGCCTCTGCTGCCATTGTTATAATTTCCCGTCTCAATCTGGGCAGCGTCAGCCCGAGCATCTCTCTCTCCTCCTAAACAATAACATATCAGTGTTTAAGAGCAGCCAGCCTTCCTTTCATGTTATTTTCTTAACGTCCCTTGTTCCTCCCCCCCTCCGCTTGTCTCCGCGCATCATCCGAGGTCTTGTTAAAGGGATTGCAATTCTCCACTTGCCACAACACAACAATAAAGACGGTGAGCAGTTTTGTCAGACCAGCAGCTCGCAAAACAAACCCACACTCGCCGCCGCCGCCGCCGTCCTTGAGGTGTTTTATTCATATCAGAAGATATAAAAATGATTTGACTTCTTCCCACTCATTCCCAGCAGTTCCACTTCACTCTTTTTCTGTTCCATCCAGCTTTTTTGCAGCGTTTTAACAGGAACCTTCCTTCACGTTTAGGTTGTAATGTTTCCTTTAGACGATAAAATAGAATCAATTCGCATTTTGTGTGTTTGTTATTGGGCTCCAGCCAGTAACACTCATGGCTCGGCTTCATATAGTTTCACAAGCGAGAGCTGATATCTGTACATTCAGTGGGAGGTTAAAGCCGGGGTGGCTTTAAAATGTGAATAAAAACAGAATGCAATCATTTGCAAACGAACAGTGTTTTAACAGACAGCAGTTTAACAAAGCGATCCCGAGCCCCTGTAGTGACATCAGCGTTTCACAAAGTGGAGAACCTCTCCTCATCCTTGTGAGAGACAGAGGCGTTCGAGGATGCGTCTTTCACACCCGATCATGATACTATCACCTGTTTACCTGTGAAATGTTTCCAACAGGTGTTTTTTCAGCATTTCACCTCTTTCCCAGTGTTTTGTTTCCTCTTTCACGACTCGTTTGAAATGTGTTGCTGGCATCACACTCAGAATAAGCACATTTTCTTATACAACAATCAATGGGGTCGAGTAAGTAAAACATTAAATACATTGTCTCTGCGCTGTTTTCAATTATGTCAAAAAGCAAATGATCACGAACACAGCGTTAGCAACAATGCTAGCGCTAGTAACCTAGCCACTGTCCAAAGCTAAGATCAACTCTGAGAATCAGTTAAAAAAAACTGGTTTATTAATTTTTTACACCCAGATGTGTTAATAAGTCGGCAGGTTTTGTTACTTAGGAGAAAGAAAAGTAGAAATTTGCCAGTTTTGAAGCGTCTAAAGTCCTGATGGTAAGAGGAAAAACATATCAACGGTAGAACAGACTCTTGTTTTCCATCACTCTCCCTCTTCACCTTCTTTGCCTCCTCCATCAGTCTTTTTCTTTTGCAGTGTAGAGTTTTCACAGCGATTCTAGTCTTTCCATCGTGGCCTGGGGAAAGTGACCAGGTTATGCGAAGGCACTGTGCAATCAGTGTTTACTGTAGAATGAAAAAAAGTTCTAAAAAGTCGTATTTACATCTCATTTTAGATTTTACTTTACTTTCTACTTCAACTCCACCAAATATTGTACGTCTTACTTTGCTATATTTATTTGACGACAATTGTTTCAGATTTTACACACACTTATATGATCATCCAATAAAACATTATGCATTTTTAATGATTAAACTACCCAACAGTGTGTGCCATAGGTAAAATTGTCTCCACCTCCAGCAGCTGCGACGTTAAAATGCTTCTTATGTGTTAATGGTCGTCATCAATAATAATAATGATCCAGTAATATAATCATTCTGGAAGGTGTGATTCTGCAGACTAAGTACTTTTACTTCTGCTACTTCAAGTGTATTTTGCAGATAATACAACTTCTATCAAGTAAGTAGTAGAGCTTTTGTTTACTGTGGTGTTTACTCGTCTACTTATGTAAAGGAGGAGTCCTTCCTCTGTCACAGCATGAAGGAACTGTTTGATATATGAGTCTAATAGTAGTAAAAACAGAGACAGTGATAAACTTTGTCTTATATACGTTCTTTTGTGGAAAAGCCATTAAAAAGATTCTGGACCAGCAAATGTAAACTGCTCTCCTGCTCGGCCCTCATGCACCAAAAACCGCATCCATCAAGCTGCAGTTCATCACCGACTGTGAGAATTACAAAAACAACAGTTTGACACGCCGCAGTCCAGTTGCTTGCTGTTGTATCAGCTGTCACTTCACACAACACAGTCATCAAGTAATAGCGGCAGGCCTCCATCAGACAGCTCATCTGTCATGATTTATGACCTACACGCACGTCTGCGCAAACACCGGCACATACACAAACACATAATCAGCTGACACTCAGGCAGCAGGAGAGGAGCGGCGTTGACAGGAGGGGATGCACTCCATCAGTCCCGGCAGCTCTTGACTGGCAGGCTGACGGGTTTGATGTGGGCAAATTGAAGACAAAGGGGGCCTTTATCATCGCCGTAGCCCATCGCAGGCACCTCTGAGCGGGAAGAAAAAGAAAGAGGAGGGGAGAGAACAAGGAATGATGTTCGCAATTGTGTTCCTATTACAGCGAAAATGCCCATTACCGCCCACCCCGTGTCTGCGCGCGTCTCCGCGCCAGCCGCATAAAGGCTCTCCGACTGTGTTTAATAATTCCGGAGCAAAGCGAAGACAGATGGGCCAACGGGGATGATCACGAAGACGCCACTGTGAACCAGCGGAGAGAAAATAAGAAAATCTGAGCTCGATCCGCGGGGCCGCAGGAAGCGGAGCCTCCAGGAGGAGGTGGAGGGCGTCTCCTCTCACGTCTTGCCCTTCTCAACGCTCAAACAGACGCGCACGGAGGACGAGGTCAATAAAAGAGCCCCTGTTAACATTTAAGAAAGTCCCGCCACACTGACTTGGACGTGAAGCTTCCGCCGAACACACATGCTCTTTCTCAGAACTTTGCCTTGCTCTGTATTGACATTCATCGTCAGTATTTTCTTCTGCCTTTTTCATCACCCAGCAGCCAGGTGAGCCTCGTGTAGGAAAGAGGGTGACAAAGAGCAATATGAAACACAGATAGATATCCAAACAAAAGGCAGCCTCTCGGGGGTTAAGCTTGTGATAACATTTCCATCTAAATGCAGATTTGATGTAGCGGTGTCACCGGGTACCCTCTCCAGTTTACATTCACAGAGGAGGAGAGACATTTTTTTTATTTCACCTGGTCTCCTTCACGTTGTAATTTAGGCCTTTTCAAGAGGACATCTGCAATTGATTTCATTTGATTTAGTCGTGCAAATTGCAGTGCAGGCCGGGAAAACAAAGACAAACATTTGTCTAAATAAAGTGGACGGACAGAGTGACACGGGGAGCGAGAGAATGTGAAAGAGATTGTGATTGTAAAGCTTGGTTGGCTTCATTTGTGGCACCGCCTTGCTATTGGCAACCTAAGTGGCATAATGCTACCCAATTGGTGCTTATCCAGGTGGAACCTGGCAAGAAACTGGCAAGCAGATTAAACATTATCGATGCCTCTTAGCGACAGAATAAATTTCGCCTGTTTTGTGTTTCCAGCAAGCTCTCGGCAAGGTGGTTAAGAAATTGGAGTTTGATTTGTCTTCTGGGAACGCACGTTTCGTCTACGTGTGTGTGTGTGTTTGAACAGGAGGGGCACATGCGTGAGTGTGTGACAAACAAAGATGAGTGCTTCATCCTCAAGGGGGATAAAGTCAAGAGAGTGACAGCAGGGAGCGGAATCTGAAATCTGTGTGTGTGTGTGTGTGTGTCAGCGTGTGCGCGCACAGGTCTGTGTTTGTGTGTCAGCGTGTCATTCTAGACACACCTCCCGCTGGATCACAAAAGCGTATCTCTACTTTTCTCATCATATCCTCTTGACTCCTTTTCCACATCACATCACTCCAATTTCCCCGGAACACGGGCCTCCAGCTCTCTCAACTTCCATTTTTTCGTTTATGTATTTTTCCTCGCTCGCCTCCTTCCAGCCGCTCACAATCCGACACCGCTGTTATGCCGGAGTCAATTGTGCTTGTTCATCTTTTCCGCTGCGTCTGTTCTTTCCTCCGTCGGTGTGAGGGAAAAGTGCATTGCTGCCGCCATCAAGTAAAACAAATTCAGAAGTGAATCAATTTTCCTCTACAGCCTCTCCTATGGCAGAGCACTTTACCGCGCTGGACCTGTGGACCGCAAACTGTTTTGAGTGAGCCACTTTGTGGTCAACAATGTTGTGTAACTGCAGAGTGCCTTTGTTAATGAAAAGAAAAAACTGAATCCAGTAAAATATCTGGGCTCGTTTCAAAGCTTCATTAACAACAGTTTAACAATTTAAACCCAGTATTTCTGCAGAGTTGTCTATATTAGACCACAATACTGTATTGTTTCTAGAATTGGGTTCCAGTGGGGCTCATTATTTCTAACAACTCCAGGACGTTGTAGTCCAAAAATCAAAATATTATTATTTTTTTAAATGGTAGATGAAATTATTTCCGAAATTCACAACATGCTTTCCTCTAGTGAAAATTGCTTCGTATTTGTTGGTGTTGAGCCTTTCAAAAACAAAATTTTTCATTATCGGGGAAATTTAGTACCAATCTAACAGCAACAACAATAACAAAAGATCTATTTTGGCTGGAACACCCTTAAAATTAAAGATTTTGTTTAAAGGGTGACAACAGACATTCAAACCTCAATAGAAACATTGCCAATTGATACAGCCCTACGAGATATACACCAATTGTCCCGCTGATGTCAGTCGTTCAGCTAAGCTAGGCTAACCAGAGTGCTGAATGTAACCTTAAAAGTGATTGACAGATATGAGAGTGGTGTCAATTCCTATTCACCCTGCTGCTTTCAAGGTGCAATATGTAAAAATTAGCCACCTGTCGCATTCATGCTAACCACTAACTGCTTCTAACTGTAGCTGCCATTAGCTAGTTATTGCTCAGATAGTGGTCCAGCTATCAGTCTGGACTTGAAGCTCAGATCACCAGAGGTCCAAATTCAACTCCAGGGCTAGCTGGTTAGCATGCTATTTTCAGCAGATGTCTCTTCAACACAATACATATACATCACATTCCCTCACATTATGTTGACATTTGTAATACTTTTTCCCAGAATTATGACTAAAATTCTACATATTGCACCTTTTAAGTTGAATTTTCCATACACACAAGTAAAATAAATCTGAATCATTGAACTTGGTCAGGGTTGCCATTGGTGGCCACCGACACTGCTTTGCTTGTTTATTCCCCACCTCTCCTCTCACTTCACTTATCCCACTGCCTTTGAAAGCCTCATGCATTTTGTTTCACAGGTCACCTCACTCGCCGGGCAGAGCTCCTCTCGAGTGCGAAACAAGGGGCCATTTCAGAGCACAAATCCCGTTTGATGCTGCCATGCAGAGCAACATAGATCAGTTGGTGAGGGAGCCAGACAAGTAGGGCTTGTCTAAGGCGATGTCACTGGGAGAAGCAGAGAAGTGGGTATTTATGCGTGTTTATGTATCTGCGGGGAGGGGGTAAATGTGGTAGGAGGGCCGATGTTAAGCTATCAGGGAAGAGACACTCAGCCTCTTAGCTTGAGCAACGGCAACGGCTTCGCCGGCTGCAGGGATGAGCAATGACAGCTATTCACGAGTCTGCTATTTGTGTGTGTTCAAAGGCGCATTAAGGATCCAGTAAGGAATGAAAAATGGTGCCTTCAAAGATGTGTGTGTGTGTGTGTGTGTGTGTGTGTGTGTGTGTGTGTGTGTGTGTGTGTGTGTGTGTGTGTGTGTGTGTGTGTGTGTGTTTGGTGCTCCATGAATAGCAAATGAGAGATAAGATGTTTTCACTTGCTGAGAGCATTCCAGGGCGCACACACGTACACACACACACACACACACAGAAAAACACACACATCTCATACAGTGGAAAAACAGGCAAAAATTGGCGCTCAAAGACGAGGAAACGGATTCAAAGTCGAATCTGAATCATGAAGTCGAATTTTTTTCCAGCATGGCTGCAGGAAAAAATCAAATCCTGAAAACTTAACAGATGCTTGTATATTTTTTTATATATAGACTGAAGATAAAACAAACAAGGGTTTTTCCGATAGGTAGGTGAGTGACGGTTCAGTAGGTGAGCAGAGAAACTGAAAGTGCTCATCTGAAAGCTGGCAGGTGGTCGTGCTGCGGGGGACGAAGAGGAGAAAGAGAATGGCAGGCGATGGGGAGAAAAATGACAGAGCAGAGAGAAGGATGCAGGGGTTGAACGACTCACGCAGCGGCGCGCCTGTGACCGCTGGATAAACGTTGTTCCACCAATCTGCCATTTAATTACAGACAGGATAGGCCGCCCCTGTAGCGTGTAGCACTTTAACACTTTAACCAATCAAACAGGAGTGGAGCAGGACACAGAAACCGTGCTTTGGAAACTGACACTGATGAGAAGAAATCAATAGGCTCATTTTCTCCACTGTTCACCCACGCTGTCTGCTCCGCCCACCGAGACGCTGCTGTTTCATTTCTCCGCTTTCTCCTCTCTTTGTGTTCTCTTGTTTCACTCATTCTTAACAGCTTGGCATTCGACTTCCTCCACCTGGTTTTTATAGCTCTAAAATAACTTTTCTCCTGATCAAATTATAATCATATAATTTCTAAGGACGTCTGTTTGTTTCATTAATAAAGGAACTATCATGCCTCTTAACACTCCGTGGCAATACTTTGGGCTTACAAAACCAGGCCCCTGTGTAAATGAATGGGGAAAGAGCCAGATCTTAACTTTTAATGGTCACCGGGACATAAAAACTGTTGATACAGAATCACCAGAAGACTGATAACACTCTCATGTCTCCATGGTAACTATGAAGCTTCAGCCTGTTAGCTTAGCTTAGCATTAAGACTGGAAACGGTTACAATAAAACAGCAGGAGTAGCGCTGTTAAATTGTAACAAGATATAGATATAGAACATAAACTAGTGATGAAAGCTGATAAAAGCTTTATAAAAAAAATTGGTGACTTTGCGTTTTTTCCACAGCGTTAACTTTTACGAAACGTGCACAGTTTCACGATGCCATCTTCTTCTAAGTCTCAATCCAGAGTGCCAAGACGTGCCGCCATTAGCTCATCACACACTTGAACAAACGTTGACTTAAATGTCTAATGTTTGAATAACCCCAAATTTCTTGGTAATCCTGTGCATTACCATGATTTATTTTGCTCCTCTCAAGACAGATGGTTTGAAAGAGGAGTAAAATAATCCATCTGTGTCGAACTGGAATGGCCGTCTCTGAACAGAGGAGGTGGCCTACGACATTTCTTATCACCCACCTACGATGCAGTACTGAGTTCCCTCCCCAGACGGTTTAACAGCCATTCACACCTGGGCTCACCTAGCCCTGGCAGCCCACATGAAGGCCGGTTGGGTTCGACTCTGAAACTCAGAGCCCACATGTGTCCTTACCGACTCTGTAAGGACACTCCCACACAGAGTTTAAAAGCCTGCAGACTCCCCTCCAGTAGGTTAGAACTGAAGAAGCCTCTCTGATGACAGAAACTGAAACAAGTCCATTTGCTTACAACAGCACTTCGTACTAAAGAGATTACATTTCATCCTGCAGGGGACATGAATGTCTGTATCTAATCTCATGGCAATCCATCAAATAGCTGTTGGGAAATGTACCCTCATGTTGGAGTATCACTGAAGTCATTGGGATTTATCTTCTGAGAACCACGAATGTCTGTGTGCAATTTCATAGCAGTCCATCAAATAGTTGTTGAGATATTTAAAGGAGACATATTATTGCTGAATGTGGGTTCATGATTGTATTTTGGGTCGCTACTATCACCACTATTTTGGGAGAGAGGAGCTTCTGCTGGTGCAGACTTAAACCTTGTCAACTTTCAAGACCTTTAACATGCACAAGAATACATATAAAGCACTGAAGGAAAGGAAAAAAATGAAAGAGCATAATAGGTCGCCTTTAAATTGGGCCGAAGTGGGGGACCGACGACAGACCACCATCGCTATCCCTAGCGCCGTGCTGCTAGCGTTGCTGAGTGGCTAGCTGATTGAAAATGCATGCACTGATACTGGGCTTTGGGGCAAATGAGATTACACAGTGACATGTTTGTGCCAGCATTCTCAGTAGTAAGGAGAAAGGGAATATTGGCTGATATGGCAGCTCGAAAACAGTCAGATGAGGCTTAAAGCTTTGCAGGTAAATCTCATTCACACACTGTGCACACTGGATAAACAGAGGCAGATTGAGCTCAGAGATGATAACCTGTTTGTGAGAGTGGAATTCACATTTTCCCTTTGCAGTGTAAATGAGCCACCGCCGTCTTTTCCAGGCAAGGTGACACAGGATTAGAGCGTAATAATAATGTATGATGTGACTCCACCAGTATTAAATTAGTTTTACATTGGTCGGGAGAAAAGACAACGAAGAAAAAAAAATGCAGCTGAGCAGTGCAGAAAAGAAAAAAAAAAACTTGATGATAGCAGAGCTCCACACTCTTTTACACAGTTTCACAATTTCTTATAATGATCCCCTCTGTCTGTCATCAGTTGTTTTGATGGTGGTAATATTTTTATCTTTATGGTGGCGGTGCTGTTAGCCGCAAAAGAGGCGGTTTGCTATTGATCCCATAATGCATATCCAGGTTTGATGTATGGCTTATGAAAGGACTTTTGATGTCTTCCCTCCACAATCTGGCCCTGCCTCCCACTGTTCAGGTAGCACAGTAATGGCCTGGCGGATCAATGACCAATAATCAGCGAGACACCATGAGCCTCTGTTCTTTTCCTTTTACTCCGCGACCAGGACAATCTGATGGAACAAAAGACTCTGGAAGGACAGCATGTTTTCCTCTACAAGAAGCAATTAACAAGCCCTCGCTCAACATAATGAGAAATAACGTCCCGTGGCTTCATTTACAAGACGCCATTGATTGTCCCCTCCTCTCCTCTCCCTCTCCTCTTCCCCTCCTCTCCTCAGGCTTAACCAACGCCGACACTGTGGTGAATATGCGGAAGGTGACCCATCAGACCATTACAGAAGAGCTGTCCAAAACCATCCTCCTGCCCTGCCTCTTCACCCTCCGCCCCAGTTCATCCCATGAGCCCCCCAGGATCAAGTGGACCAAGGTCTGGGGCCAGAGAGGCTCTGACGGCCTGCAGAAGGAGCAGTCGGTCCTGGTGGCCAGAGACAATGTGGTCAAGGTACAGTGAAGGCTTAGAGGGAACGTCGTGAAAAGGCTCGGTGTTGAGTTTTTGTTCAGTGGTCTTGAAATTGTTCCCCTCTCTCAACTTCATCATCCCATCCCCTCCTCCTCCTCCTCCTCCTGCTCTCGCAGGTGAAGAAGGCCTTCCAGGGTCGCGTGACGCTGCCCGGTTACAACGAGAACCGCTACAACGCCAGTCTGGCTCTGTCAGGGCTACGTTCGAGCGACTCCGGTCTGTACCGCTGTGAGGTGGTGGTGGGCATCAATGACGAGCAGGACACAGTTCCCCTGGAGGTCACGGGTGAGTAAAATGTAGATATATCTTCCAATCAAAGCAGCCATTTTGAAATTAAGTCATACTTGGGGAGGGGAATTTTTTCCACTTCCCAATCAGCACTTTGTTTATATACATCTTTATATACAGTCAGTGGGTTAGCATTGACTGTACAGTCAACCCCATGGTCAACCCGTGATTCCTTGTGCAGTCATGTAAGCGAGCTAACCTAATGAAGTGCTGTTCGACGCTGAACTTAGTCCCAAGTGTACGGACGTTCTTGTGAGCCACAATGGATCCTTTTCTACCTCTGATACGCTCCCCCTCAGGAATAAAAGTGTAGAGGGTGAGGCTAATGTGCCAAACATTCGCTATACGCTATAACTCATGAACTGTTATTGAAGGCCTCAGTTTATTATCCAACAGCATTTCTTACAATATGTCTCTCTAGACACGTTCTATAAAATATATTATTAAAATTAAAGCCAAACTTAAAATAAAACTAAAAAAAAACACTTCATCTAACCTTTAATCGAGCCTTTCAACATAACAAGCCCAGGCGGGTTCTTACATAATGAGAGTTTTATCTACTTTCTGTCATAAATTGGCAAGTGAGCGCCCATAGTGGGGTTTGTTTTCATCTAATATCTGTGTATCGTGTTGAAATGATTAACAGCCGACAGTCACACCACGAAAGCATCGCTGGAACAGAGAAGGGGAGCAAGTATCAGCTACCGCCCTCACAGACCTCATTATTTCTGTGATTCAGTGTCAGCTCTTTGCAAACTTAATATTAACAGCTGACGAGTGTTGCTATACACAGTAATTAACACCATTCATGTCATCCCAGGCACAATGTATGTTTTCACCCACACAAAGCACCAACACTCCTCTCTTTGGCTGTGTACCGCTCCCCTGTTTCTCTCAAGGTTTGCCACTATGAATAATAATCACCCTGATTTCCATGTCAGGCTAATACAGCCATTACACCCCGGCTTGTTTACTGTCCGTGCATAAAGTCTGATGATGGGGAAAAGGTAAGAGGACTAGAGCACATTAAACATCATTGACCTGGGCCACTCAGGTGCTGTTCATGCACGGAGAGCCTAATGAAACCAATAAGGCAGGAACCCAGCGGGGCGCGCTACTGTCGAATAGTGTTACTCCGAGATCTTATGGCCCTCAGTGGCTTAACTAAACGCGCGGCCCGCTCGCTGCATTATCTGTATCCAGGACGTCCGTATTTGTGGAATTACGAGACTACCTGGAGGTAGCTCGCTGTACTAGAACCATAATTACTGTGTCAAAGTATTTTAGCTGCGGAGCTTTCATCAGATTCTTTCCAGGTCACTCACTATTTTAATAATAAGCTATTATCATAATGACTACAGGGAATCACAAAATGCATTGCGCCGCGCCGCTCGCTCCCACAAATCCATGCCGCCGTTGCCAACATCGGCTCTGAAAAAGCCCAGTAGCCTTATTCTTTTCACCAAGACACAGCGTGCCACAGTGTCTACATCGTGTGTCATCGTGAGCGGCGCTCATAGCCTCCACTCCACTGCCTGCGTATCGCTCAGACGTGGAGACGTGCGGGGCATTAGCGGCTGTCTGTGCAGGAATGCTTGTGTGTAAACCTTCGCACGAGCCACTATGCTTCAGTACTTCAAGGAGGATGCTCTTCCGTTTTCTCAAGCAAGCACAGCACATCATCTTTCTCCATGAAAGCAGTTTACATTTAGCGAGCGGGACGCTGCCTCCTCCCCCTCTCGGCCAATCGATTAACACGCCATGAAAACCACTCCTTCAGAGAGAAACCAATTACGTAGCTGGCGAGGAGTAGCCATCTCCAGGGCTTAGTCTTAATTGGCAGTCACGCTACATGGCAGACCACAGCCGTCCTCAGACTAATTCTACTGAGTGCTTAACGTATTAATTAGCAGGTATTGATACTGCTCAGCTATATCAATATCATATTAATCCACGCCGCTCTTCTCATAAACTCATTCCTGTGTGCTAAGCCCCGATGAGATATCCTTCCTCTCCCGCCATCTATTCCTTAATTTCTCCCCCGTTGCCTCTGTCTTACTCGCTCCTCGTCTCGTCACCACTTTATTTTGTCTCTGCACATATTGACCGGTCAATTGGCTGCGTCTCACCAATTAGAACTCGTAGCCATTCACTGCGTGTGTCAGCCGTCGTCTGTGGTGAGACATGGCTGCCCACCATTAACTGGTGTGAGAACAACAAGGAGTTTTTCTTTATGGTTGCAGTTTGATGCGTTGACAGCCTCCCTTTGTGTTCTCCAGGAGATGTACAATGCTAGTTCCAACTGACGATGTTTAGAATTTGATTGGTGCAATATCTGTGTTGGCAGTTGATCAGTTTGAAGGCTAAGGCTAGCCCCATTTCGAGTACCATCACTCCCTACGTGACCTTTTGACTTTCTACATGGCTTTGTGTTGTCATTGGAATCACAGATTAGGCTAACATACAGACCTCCTCCTTTCTATAACTTGGGATCAACACAACATGAGTATGTAAAAGCCTATGACACAACAAATGTTAACAAAACATGTAGAAAAACTGACATTAGTGCTGTAAATCAATGTTGTCAAGCTCTGCAAGCAGAAAAGAACGTGGGCACTATGTAGCCTAGATCAGTGTTTGCCAAACTTTTCTTTCTGGGGACCCACTTTTTGAAGAGACAAACCATTGTGACCTAATTCAACAGGCCTCACAACTGTGAGAAAAGCAAATTCGTGCATGAGTGAATATTCCCAACCATCTTCATTTTGTAGAAATAGTTTGATAAACGACACAAATTATTAATAAATGAGACAAAATAATTGCATGTGAAATCGAACTCTCAACCACAAAACGGATGATTGCTTGGATAATGTTAGGTGTCGTCTGGACGTTCACAGAGCCATTTCTTTTTTGGCTACGGGCCAAGCATCTATTTTCCCAGTCTCTGGGAATGACTGGCCTAGATAGCTAGCCTCCACTTTTCCGACTGGTATGCAAACTCAACAGCACACAGTCCTCGCATTCGCAATTTAAGAAGACAACTTAACCTGCGGAATCATAACAAGCACTATGTAGGCTTGTTGGAAAAACGGAGAAAAGCATTTATTTTAATGCTCGTAGGCTTCACAAGGCTGTGATGTGTTCTCATCAATAGCGCACCATGATAGATGACAGAACACCTCCGAGCAACACCTTCCCTCAGATGTCAGTCAGAAAAAAACCTAAATCCAGCCAGAGGCTCAAAGGTTGCGTTATCTTTATCCGTCTAAAAACAGTTTTATCTTCTTTTGACAGCTGTAGTATCGTCCTCGTTATACTTTCAGACACAAAAAAATACACAGATTTCAGTCGATCTTGAAAACAAAGTAAATGTTGCTGTGCTACATAGGTTGTAAAGCAGTTTACTGTGGTGTAGGATCCTGTCAAGGGACACCAACTATCACCGACAGGGTATGATGCAGTCATAAAGCATATGGCCGACCCACAAACGGTGCGTTCCTGTTGCTCTCCCCGGAGACTGTGTCGGGATGCGTGAGGATGCAGAGGGTAAAAATAGAGGCATGAGGTATCGGGCATTCAACCCTCATGTGGAATAGGACTGGGTTTCCCGTACAGAGTGGAAACCCATTTGTCTCTCCAGGGCACATATTAGCCAGCCAGCTAGCATCTCTGTTTGGACAAGATCCCACCGCCTCGACACAGAAAGGATGGAAAAACTGAGAAATTAGGAGAAAAGAAATGGAACAAAAAAAAAAAAAAAAAGGCCCAATTTCTGCTCCACATTTTTGTGAAGAGGCCAATAAGACCGATATGACAGAACGGCTTGATGGACCGCTGGGATTATGGGAATTGTGTCTGTGTGGCGAACAAACACGCACGGCCCCGCTCGCTGTCTTCAGCTCGCTGCCTTCACCCACAGCCTGGAGTGCTAATGCTCGAAATTGCCACACAGGCCTCCATCTCGGAGGAATCTCTGTCACTCTCCCAGACAAAGCCGGCGAAAAGAAAAAGGAGCCGCGTTAGTAGCCAGACGCCCACTGGCTTTCATGTCGCTGGATGCTCCTCGGGGAGCGCCGCGCCATGACTGGCAGGCAGAGGTGGGAGGTGAGGGAATGTTAGATGGACACTTCTGAAGCGATTCCTGTCCCATTTAAGCGGAATATATATTCCTTTCAAAGCTAAGGGAAGCTGTGTCTCACTTCATTCCCAGCTGATTTTTCCCAGTTGTTACAACCGGATGTATTTGTATTCCTGCCTACCTCTCACCAGCTTCTTCTGCCTCCGTGGCCCAATACGTGAATTTCTTTGAGTGCGATGTTTCCCTTTTTCCGAGTCTGCTTTCTTTGTCTTCCCGTCGTGAGCGCAACAGCAGGCGGCGTGCAGCGGGGATGACATTGTGTGTGTACTGTTAAAGCAGTAAAATAAACATGCTGTTTATCGTACACTGTATCCAAGGGCAACATCTCTTTCCTCTAATGATAAGCCGAGCGAGCGCCTGATGCAAATGAGACTCACGTATGCCGACTGCTGAACCTGAACGCTGTTGTTTCCTCCTGCACAGATGGAACGATGTCAGTACATGATGAGGATGTCCAGAGGGACTTTGTGTTTACGTATCTGTGAGCGCGTACATGCTCAGATTCTAATGGGTTATATATATCTTAAACATTTCCGTGACCCATCGGTAGCAGCCTAGCAGGTCATGAATTCATGTGATTAGTAGACCTGTCAAGCAACGATAGATTGTCCCAGAAATAACTGCAATAAACAACAATATATTGCCATTATAAGACATTTTACGCCACTGATATAATGATAATATATTTTTAAAAGAAATTTAAATACAGATAAACAGATGAAATAAACCGCACAACCAAAATAAATAGATAAAATGTGAAAAAGCTTAAGCACTGTACCCCAGTTCTTATAACGGTGGGGGGAAACCCTGCTAGCCATTCTGGCGTCATATTGGCTAAAATGTTGATGACATTCTGTAAAACAAACACGCATGTGAACACAACATCTCTTTGTTCCAGGTGTGGTGTTTCACTACCGGGCCCCCCATGACCGCTACGCCCTCTCCTTCGCCGACGCCAAGAGGGTGTGCGTAGAGAACTCAGCAGTCATCGCGACGCCAGGCCAGCTGCAAGCCACCTTCGCTGATGGATACGACAACTGCGACGCCGGTTGGCTGTCTGACCAGACCGTACGGTGAGGTGTTCAGCTTCAGGTTTAAAAAAGCTTTTGGAGTAACGCTCAGAGAGGCTCTTTGTATCTGTTGCCTCTACAGGAGGATGGCGTTGATGCAGGCAAATAGAAGCCAAGATTTGCTTGGACACCGGATGCGAATGTTTTCTTGCCCCTTTTGCTCACTGAGAATGGCAGTGAATGGGAGGCAGATGTTGCCTTCTCGTATGTGTGAGAACTCTACATTCGTAATCCGCCCGAAACCAAACTGCGACTGAAAATTTAAAATATATATTTTTCACATTAATATAATACGTGACCTGTCAATAAATCTTGAAATAATAATTCAACATTTGGGTTTTAATGGGATATAAATCGAACCTCCCAGGTCACCCAACTCGTCTTTTTCCTTGCATGGATTTTTTTGCTCTTGATCTTCATTACCTGACTTTCCTTAAGGCAGTCCGCCACAATGATTTCTATAAAAGGTACATCACATTCTAGTAAAAGCATTAATTTGTGCTCGCAGTCAGTAATGAAAACCTTCCGGCAGAACGAGTGCCAGCCATTCAAAACACAGATGGACCAGGCAAACCTGTCCTGGAAAAATCATCCACGAAGGCGATATTTCAACAAAGTAGTCGTGTATGTATACAGAAGAAAAGAGATAGTGAAGAGGACCAATTAGCCCTCAGACTTGAACAGTGAAAGCACATCCTGTAATATATGCAGCACCAGCCACTGGGCAAGTCATGAGTTGTTCCGGTATCCATCTTTTAAATCTAACAAAAAGCCAACAACAATCTGTAAAAGCAGAGCAGTGCATCAGGTTCAACTTCTCTCCAAGGTTAAACATTGAACGAGCTCAAAACTCAAACATATAAAAGACAACCAACCAGACACATCCACACATGTTTCGGCCAATGGAGCACCTACGAAGATGGAATGGTTACGTGGTCATGTGGCTTCTGACCAGTTGTTGTCCAAAGCCCCTTTCAGATATGAATTCCAGATAATCAGATGAGAATGGTCGCCCATTTGCTCGTTCACACATGCAGCACACAACAGGAGGTTGTCTATGTATGATGTGTATCACACATGCTGGATGCTCCGTATGGTTTCGGCGAGGGTTGACGTCTACAGACTTCTTCGTAACGATGACTGTTTTTGCTATATCAGTACTAAATTTAGTCGGACGCATCCACATAATCAACGAAAGGGTGGAAAGTAACATACAGACAAGCACGTTGCCAACAAAATTGGAAATCCATAGCACGACTTCATCTATAGCCCCTGATTGTCACCCACATTGCAGCTGCGTCTAAATACCTTGGGCGAGTAATTAGCAGCCTTGGGTTTGCTGACAGCTCTTGTTTGTCACACCGGGCTGCTATTTTAAAATCTCTACCAGACAGTCTTTTCAGACGATCATTTTTGATAATTGAGCCACGCGATCAAACGTCGTTGTAAAAATAAATGCACTCTGTTACTAAAAATATGTCTTAAAACAGAAAACTCGATGAACTATGTAGAAGTATGAAGCATGGCAGCGTCACTGCCACCGTGATCTTTGGTGTTTTTAGAAAAACACAAAAGTGTGCAGTATAATCGGACCTAATTGCTTGTTTGCGCGCTCGTAAAGACGGTTGACTCCACCTGGCCCACTCTGAGCCGTCTGTCAGGCTGCTGCGTGTTCATTCAGCTCGCCATCTTCCATGAAGTCTCTGTTAACATTGTCAGTCAGAGCTCGTTTCTCAACGCCGTTCTCCATACCTACGTTTTAATTTCAAATCGCTGTTGCTCCAGTAGCCAAGCAGATTGGCTGTTGTCTTCCTGACAGTTTTTCACAACCTTCCCGCGGCGCAGCTACCTTCCCCATTTCTTTCTCTCCCGCCGTCCTACGCTCCTGTTGTTTCCACTCGGGAGCCGTCTAATTGGTCCAGATCCAGTAGGCTGCGACGGCACATCAGCCAGGAGGAAAGTGTCCAATTAATACGGTGGGAAAAATACAGACATCAGCCGTCGCTTCATCAGCCAGCCACCAAGCGGAAATAAAAGGGGCTGAGGCCGGAGACACTACCAGACTAAGTCCTCTTGTTAGAACAGGTTGCTGTTTGAGAAGCGGGGCTGCAGGTTTGTGGTCGTCTGTGAAGGCACGAGTGTCTCCTGCATGTGTGATGGTGCATCTGTGTGTGTGCCTCTTCCAAGTACTTCATAAGTCCCTGTATGCCCAGGGTAATCTTTTAATCAGCCTCTTTGCCTGTGCCCTGGTGCTGCTGGAATCAATGTTCTTGTGGAATAATTGCTCGGTTGGAGCCTGAATATAGATCGCTGTTTTCTCAGCCTCACAGGCATGCCAAGCCACTGAAGGAATTCCTGATTCTTTTAACCTCCCCTTGACTTCCTACCTCTTCTCCTTTCCTCCCTCCTTCTCACTCTCTCTCTCTCTCTCTCTCTCTCTCTCTCTCTCTCTCCAGCTGTAGTGTTACTGAAATTCTCGCATTAAACACATCTTGGAACGAGTTTAAGTAAAATGTTTGGGTAATTATTCCATGAAACTCACACCGAGGGCAGGATAATTAAAAGAAGCAAGATATCGCATCTATTGAATTACTTTGCCGTTGTTGTCCCGGGGTTGTTTTGATGTGTAATGAATGTTATTGTGACCTCGCGTCGGCACATCAGCCTGTTTCAGGGGGGTTATTTATGTGTTTATTTTTTGTTATTCTTCGGGTAATGTATTTGGGTAATCTCTGAGAGGAGGATATACTATAACACATTGTATTCAGGGCAGGAGATGATAAAAGCGTAGTTCACTTTTCATCTTATTTTGTATGCGTGTGAACACAGACTCATCCCCGGGGAGCCCAGTTTGTCTGTGGCTGCCTCTTTCATGGCCAGGCTATATTAATCTCTTCCTCCCCTCCGTCTCTTGGCTTTCTCTGCAGGTACCCCATCCAGTCGCCTCGGCCCGGTTGCTATGGCGATCGCGAGGACTCACCTGGAGTCCGTAACTACGGCGATAGGTCCCCCGATGAGCTGTTTGATGTCTACTGCTTTGCTAAGCAGCTTCAAGGTAGGAGTCAGGAGCCCCAACCGTAAATTTGGGTTTAGTCATGCATGGGTCCACTAAGCCGTGGGTGTGCGGCGCGCGAACGCTGTGACCAGGACTTAATAGTCTGTTAGCACAGAAAGGAAGAGGGCAGCGGGGAGAGGGAGGGGGAGGAGAGCTCGCCGAAGTGAGAGGGAGAAAGAGAGACTCCTGCAGGCATAAGATAAGTGGGTCAGTAGTGTTATCCCAAAAACTTTACTTCTCGATTTGCAATGCTACAGGCAAAAGTGGTAAAGGCCTGCAACAGGTGGACGAAATGTCTTTGACTCCCCTGAACAGCAATTGTCCAATCATAGATTAGCAACCATAATTAGGCATGGCAGGCTTGTATTGGCTGGAGCAGTGTGCATGGGGCTGAATTATGAGCAATAGTCCGTATGTAAAGAGTTTGGAGGGTGGTGCTTTTGAGTGAAAAAACAAACTGACTTTTTATCGGGGACACGCAGCTTTACCTTCAGTCTTTTAGCATGATGTCATGTGCAGTATGTAACCACCAAGTGTATATTAAAGGCTCTTGTACAGAGATCTTGTTGTGTCTGTCAGCTGGAGACAGACTGGGTCAACCACCTCTTTGAGTTGGTGTTGATTAAGTAGCTAGCTACAGCTGGAAAACATCTGTCAGCAACAGCTAGCATTAGTTAGTTAGCTAGTTGTTACTGTCTGTGTAAAATCTAAGACCCTAAAAAAATCCTATATTTGATCTAATCATTGTGCACTTTAATGGAGGTCTTGTTTTTCCAGTTCGTATCCCACTAAATTTCAGTCAGAAGAGAAAGATCTTCATTAACTGATTTTTTTTATGCTGAGACAAACTAAATTAACAAACTCTTGACACGATTTAGAGAGCAGCGGCCAATATTTCGGGGCTTCTGGTGTGGCCGGCAAATATCCAGATGATGGATGTCCAAGCCAAGACTTCCTTTGTGAATGCCAGTCATTGTTTACAGTCCAATTATCTACTTCAGACGCAAGAATGGAATTCGAGACATTCTGACTTATCTCAGTCAACAAGTGTCTGTAAACAAATGCAGATAATTTCTTCTGAAAAAGTAATAAAAGGAAAAATCATCATCAGTTGTCAGGTTTTTCCTCTTTCGCTCTCCACACAAACCGTTGCAAATAAGCCTGCTCGAATGTGATTGGTCAATACCACTCAGACTGCAAGAGGACGACAAATTGAAATCATAATCTTTCCAATACATATTGATGTGTCTATATCTGTTTACAGATATTAATATCCCTTGGCAGTTCACTGTCTATTTGTATTTTATAAGCTCACTTGTACGCCCAGCATCCAACTGTAGACTCTTGAGTTTAAGTGACCTTGGTAAAAATGGTTGTCATCACTCCCCGCTCTCTACTGTGCTGAGGATTCCTTGTGGGTCAAAGCCGCAACACCAGATATCATAACACTGTGCAGATTCTACTGTTAGATCATAACCAGAGTCCACAACTGTCGACAGACTGCCATGTATCCGGAAGTTGTTTGTGATATTTGCTTATTCCAAAGAATAATCAGGAGCACAGCAGGTTTTTTTAACACCACAAATGAAAATCACCACAGGAGTTAGTTTATCTGGGTCACTCGTTATGAGGTGGTACGACCACAACTGTTATTAAGCATAATAGTAGTGGGACTTACCAGAGCTATTAGCCGTACACCCTGTATGTGACTGAGATGCTGAGCCGAGAAGACTGCATGACCACCCGTGGGCTTTGTAGCTGTTTGTGAGTTTGCGGTATAATTCAGTGAAATTAACAACCTGATTGAAACAATCAGCAGATAATTATCTTAAATCAAACTCAAATTAACAGCTGATGCCTACAGTAGGATGTCGTTTCTCGCTTAATTTGTAAAAAAAAAAAAACGCAGCAGCTAGAGGTTTAATTGATAAACATGTACTGTAACAGACCCTGCTCGAATTAAATGTTCTCTCGATACTGTACATTTAAACGCGCCTTGAACGGTATCAGAAGCGTTTAAATCAGTCAGATTCTTTTTAAACGGCCTTCCGATAAATGTTTCAGCCATCTTCTAGAATTTATTCTCTCACATCACTCCTCGCAAAAATCCCACTCTGCCTCTTGATCCATTCAGTGTGTTTGCTTCTTCACCCTTTACCCTTCTCCTCCTCGTCTGAGATCAATAAATCAGCTACAACATTCTTTACTCTTGGCATAAATCTCCAGGAACCCGTCGATCAAACTTGTTCATCTGTTGTCTGCTCCCCATTCCCACTGTCCTCTCCTCATACTCATATTTTTTTCATCACACACTGAAGTGGATTTTATGATCATATAATCTTATTTGTGTTCCACAGACACAGTGGTCCTCGCGAGCCCTCTCTGTCTTGCTTCCTAAAACCCTATTTTTGCATCACTGCTGTATTTCATCCACACCAGCCCCACCTTTCTTCAGCTTCTCCTTTCTTCTCCTCGCCTGCTGTCTTTCTCTTAGATGCCTCTTTGAAACTGCTTTGAATTCAAAGAATTGTCTTTATATAGTCTTGTCATGTTTCTTATTATTTTTATGCAAAAAATATAGTGCATTCATATGCATAGTAAGTAAAACTTTTCTTTTATCACGCTACTTCAAGTCGGCCACCTCTTATTGCTTTGACAAAGCTGACAGAGGAGAAAGAGGAAATGGCTGGAACTTATTGCCTTTTAAGTCAAATTGTACCGACATCACTTGTACCGACCAAATAAATCTCTCAAAAACTGACAATCATAAGCCAACTGAAGACAGATGATCCAAGTCTGGGGGCTAAAAATGCCTTCAGGCTGTCAACCACGCTCTGCTACACACTAAACCCAACTCCTTTTCATCCGCCCCCCCCCTCCCCAGGTGAAGTCTTTCACTCCGCCGTGCCGGAGAAGTTGAGCCTGGCCACAGCCTCCACCCACTGCCACTCCCTGGGAGCCCAGCTGGCCACCGTCGGGCAGCTCTACCTCGCCTGGCAGGCCGGCCTGGACCAGTGCGACCCCGGCTGGCTGGCCGACGGCAGCGTGCGCTACCCCATCAACGTCCCCGCGGAAGAACTGCGGCGGGGACGAGCCCGGCGTGCGGACGGTCTACAACAACCCCAACCGCACCGGCTTCCCGGACACCGCGGCCCTGTTCGATGCCTACTGCTACGGAGGTACGGATCTACTCCATCATCGTCATCGCCATCGCCATGGCAACGAGAGTGGTGGGGTCATTCTGGTTATTAATTAGCGCGAGACGTTTGTGTCACACATGAAGTAGTTGCAAAGACATTGTGTGACATTTGTGTTCCTCCCCCGGTGGATTTGAGGATTTGTATGTTGAGAGAGAGAGAGAGAGAGAGAGAGAGAGAGAGAGAGAGAGAGAGAGAGAGAGAGAGAGAGAGAGAGAGAGAGAGAGCTACAAAGACAGGGAAAAATGAGAGAGACAGACAGACAGAAAGAGCCAGAACATGAATGAGACCAACTGGGGTTTGCAGGGACTCTGTGCCTGACCTTGTCTTTCATCATGTGCCAACTGCGAGCGGAATAAGTTAGTTTCATCTTCACTTTGGACTGACTTTACAGCGTGTTCCGCTCACTGATATTCACAATGTTCCAAACCCCACCATTTTTGCATCTGGAGCTTATTTTTCCACTTTACCCGGCGTCCATCGACGCCAGCAGACGCCGGGCTGGTATCTGACGATTATATTTCAACAGATACGAGAAAAAAAAAAGGAATCATGACATTTTCATCTCTCACAGTGTCAGCTTATGAAATTTTCATTGAAGCGAAACATCTGCATAACCCAATCATTTTAAGTAAACAAGAACAGCATGAGCGCGGAGCGGCGGCGCATTTGTCAAAACAAACAGCAGATAGATGAAGCCTCTTCACCGCACCAACACTTGTGTGCACATTTACATTAATGTTTAAAACAAATGATGTCTCTCGGATTTCTGAGATTAGATAAAAATGTTAATATGTTTTGTTTGATAGCATTAATTTGGCTCGTGTAAATAATATTGCCGATACCGCCTCGTTAATACGGCGCGAACACAATAACTTCATGTCTGCAAAGATTGGATTTTGTAGCAGAAGAATCGTTCAATCGGAGCGGCATAAATTAAATCTTGTTTGAGAAGCAACAGCAGGTTGCTGCAGTAGGAGGTAAAGTGAGGCTCGGCGCTGTATCCAAGTGACAAAACAGTCCTGTTGCCTTTTTCTCTTAAATGTGGCTGTTTGTGTGTTGCAGCCCACCAGCCAGCGGGGGTCCAGGCTGCAGAGGCGCAGGCTTTGCACCAGACTGCCAACCCATCAGTCGAGCCCGCCGCTTCAGCCACTGAAGCCCAGCGTAGTGCCCATTTTCCCGAGACCTGGACTGGCCTGCTTGACGTGGAACACGAAGGAGTCAATTCACTCGCGGGGATCAATAACTCCTCTGAGATCTCTGAAGAGCATGTGGTCATCCACTTAAGGCCAGAGGAGGGCTGGCATGGAAAACAAGATGGAAGCAGAACGAGCCAGGGGGAGTCTGATGGCGAGAGCAGCAACACCTTGGGCCTCTCTGACGTCAAGAGCCAGAAGAGTCACGGAGGCTCCGCTCATGAAGAAGAAGAAGATGATGGGACCGTTGGATCGTCTGACACCCCGACCTTATCCTCCACGGCTTCTTCCACTCCCGAGCCTCACACTAGGAACAGCGTTTTGGCCGAGTTTGTTCACACTCTGATGAGGCCGTTTAAGTACTGGACCGGAGGTGAAAGGTCAGCGCTCGAGGGAAAAGCGGGAGACAACCAGACTCAGGGAGAAGCATCCGGCAGAAACCTGAGTGCGCCAAAACCCAGTGGTAACAAGGGCAGCATGGACAACGCCATCCCGGAGCACAGGAGCGCTGGTTTTCCCTTCAGGGATCCTGCCAGTGGACTACAGAGCCTCGAGGAAGGGCTGTCAGAGCAGGAGAAAGAGGTCGTACCGCTGATTCGATTAGTGCCCGCAGTCCAAATCGCAGGGCCGAGTGACACCACGACGCAACCGGGAGAACGAGCCCCCAGCCCTCCGTCCACCGTTAACGGTATGAGTGTATTTAGTGTACGACTTTAACCTTTAAAACTACCAACTGAGTGTGAAATGAATGTACACACGACTGTAACGAGCGCCATTTAAATGGTGCTGGTAAATATACAGAAGGAGCTGTTTATGTCATCCTTTTTTCACTCTGTTCCGCTCTCTCTTCTTTACCCTCGAGTGTACGCTATAATATATTCATCTGCGGGGCAATTTGAAGTATTGCTGTAGAATTAATTAAACAGTAATTGCAAACAAACAAAAGGGGCACACCACATACAGTAATGCAAAACGCCGGAGTGGAGACTGCGCTGCTTTTATCTATTAACCGTGTTGTGGTTACAGTGCAGACTGTCAGACGGAGCACGAGCTAAGCCGGAGTTTTAATCTTACTTTGATGGCATGAAAGGTTCGCCCGCGTACGTATTGTTTGTTTAGAACAAAGCGGACCCGCCTCGCCAATTAGAGCTTACTTTCAGGGGTCAAATGAGTGTCAGGCTGAGAAATATTTGTAGAGAATAAATTAAAAATTAGAGCGACTTGACCAGAGGAGTTTAAGAAGTCTGTGTTCAGAAGCAAAGAGAGAAATGTTCAGTGGAGTAGGAGAAGTCCCGATAAATGCAGGGGTCTGTGTTAGTTAGTGTGCGTGAGCTGAAGAGCCTGGAGGCCGTGTCGGACAGGTAACATCCACCGTGGAGTGAGTTACCCTCAGGAACGATAGAAAAAGGTCAACAGGTCACTGTTTTTAACTCATGTCTCCTCGATCGCACCTCGGCACGAAGCCCAAAAATCACTTCCTGTGCTTTATAACCGCAGGGGTGAAGGTGGACTAAAGTTTAGAGGAATTTAAAGATTGCTGGATCGATAACAACCATATCAAGGTGTCTACAGTAGAGCCTGAATCGCAGCTCAGTAGCTGATCGTCGGCCAGAAGTGGAGACAAATTCCAGATGGGAGCAGAGAGGAAAGTGTAGCCCCGCCTTGAGTGGAAGAAGGCAGCTTTTCTTTTAATGGCCACCACAAATAACACATCCTTGGCATCAGCTGAAAGGGAGGATACGGAGAAAAGACTCTCCCACAGACAGCCCGAAGAATGATTCAATAAAGGTGATAGGCTTTTCTCACCTTTGCGATTGCCAGTTTTATTGATATAAATACTCACCGCTGCGCTACCTGAAATCCGATGCCAACCCCCAAGGTATTAATGAAAACCCAAGCTTTAGTCGGCATGCATTATTCACGGCGTTATCCAATTAACGCGGAGGTTGGGCTGCGACGCCGCTCGCTCTCACCTCCGTCTACGTCTCTGCCAATTAGGCCCCGGCTCTCTGAAGGTAGGCGGTAATGATCAGTACCGCGGCGAGGATGAACAACACAAGCGTGCAGGGGGGGGTGAGCAGAGTGAGAAAGGAGGGAAGAAAGGGGAAGACGGAGAAAGAGGGGCGAAGAACAGTCGTTTTCCTCTCTTTTAACGCTGCCGTGATGGAAGGCTGCCCAACTGATGTCTCCTCTTAAACTAGCATCAGTGAGCTGAATTAACTCTGTTATTGCACACCGCAGGCTATCCCTTGGATCTAACACCAACAAGTAACTGATGATGCCATGATACCTCTTTGATTGAGGGGTGGGGGGGCGCAAAGCTGTGCGGTGCAGACAGCACATCGGCGAGAAAGCGCTGAATCGAATTATTTTGAAGATTCGAAAAAAGGTCTCCGAATGTAGAGCAATAACTTCAATTATTTCCCCCGCAAATCAAGACATCTTCAACAAATTAAGTATTTATTCTGCTTTAAGGAGCGATCTGCCTCCAGTAGAGACATGTAGAATTTGAGGAAGCTCAACTGTCTGTCGAGGGAAATGCATGTCTGCTTCACAGCGCTCTCGTCGGCTGGATTGTATGTGACGGAAAGACACTGGTGTCCGCGCGCCGACACTCACGATGCTCCTGCCGCGATTCACACGGCCGTGCAATAACTTCTCCTCAGTCTCTATTATCAGATGCTGTATCTGCAGATGGGCTGAGGCGTTATTGGTACCAACTCTCTGCCTCTCTCTCTCTGCGTTCCTCTCATTGTCAGCCTCCACACTCACTATTTAATATCATGTCTGCCTGACCCGAGGGATTCTCTCAGCCCGTTTACTTCGGTAAAGTGGAGTCAACACAGCAGAACCACTCTTGGCGGAAGCGCACAATTACCATCCGAACGGGGTCCATTATAAATGGGTTTCGAGGCATTTCATCGCTGAGTTGTGTTTTTGAGATTCGCGGCGTCGCAGCTGAACTTTCAGCGCGCTCTCAACGGCACCAAGACATCATCCAAACCTACGTCTAATTGTCTAATTTTATTTATTACATGGCTCATTACATAGATGATCAAACCAGATTAATGCGTTTAATTATTCTCGCTTTCATCAGTGTGTGTAGTAAAAGTATGTAATTAGCTATTTGGATTATTAATAGGACAATTACGCCGGTCTACATGGCTCTTATGGAAATGAACCTCAGGCTCGTAAACCTAACTTGCGCATAAGGCAACGGCGGACCTCCTGAATAATTTATATGCGTTTTAATATTTTATGCATGGACATATTTGTGTATGTTCTCCCTCTCGTGGTAATTTGTTGTGCCGGGTTGTGTTGCACACCCCCCGCTGTATTCCTGTACTTTTCAGACATGTTAACCGAACTCAGGACAGCCAACCCGAGCTGAGCGATGATGATGGTGGCAACACTAGCTGGGCCCTCTCAGTAACACACCGGCCTTGACTCACACATGCAGACAGAGTGAATTATTGATGGCGTAGACAGTGTCTGCTTTAAAGCCCGTAAGCTGATAAGGTACAGTGGACCACTTCATCTAAATAAACAGGTCGAGATGGAGCTTGTTGTGGAGCAAGTCATTTGCTTATCGCGTTGCGAGTGCTCCCGCGTTTTTCCACATGACTTCTCTTCTCCACAGGCAAGTGTGAAGCGCAGGAGGCTGTTTGGGGTAAAAGAACCCACGGGGAATAAGAAAGCAGGGACGGAGAAGAGAAGTGTGAAATTACTTTGAATACATCCTTCCACCCTTTGGGTGTGTTTGTGTTTCCGTGTGTGTGCGTGCATGAGCAACGTGTGTTTATGGGATTCCACAAGGGACGGCTCCCATCTTTGTCTCTGAATTCCTTTAGTAGCAGCACTGATCAGCTCCACTGGCGAGGAAAGAAGCCCAAAACATCCGCCTCACAGTAAATAACAGTTAACCACCACTTTCACCTAAAAGTACAGTTTGTCTACAGATTAAAAATCATGGAAGGGAAATTGAGTCAAACTCCCAGCTACATTCTACCGTCTTTATACTTCACACTTTCAGCAGACTTCACGTGTCACATGTTCGACTGTATTAGACATACTAAATGCAATATAGGCTCGTGGGGAAGTTTGCGGTATTTACAGAGTGCAGCTTTTGCCCACCTTAGAGCCGACAGGTGCGTAGGAGAAGAACGAAGGCCGACAAAATCAGGAAAAAGCCTCCTCCATTGTCTCGTAAGATAACCTGATGAAGGTCCAAGTACCGAAACGTTGGTGTCAGGAAACTTTATTGCAACTGAAGTGGACAGTGTGCGGGAGTCTTTTTCCTGAAGTTTGAGGTATTAAGGTATAAAAAGTTATTATTTAAAGCCTCATGTAACTTTTTTACCTTAAAATAAGAGCTTCAAAATCATGTTGATGTTACAGTGTCTTGTCAAATCGCACAAAATCACAATTCTACATAATGTTGCTTTAAATTAAAAAGGAAAATGAATGTATGGTCACAAACCCTGCATGTTTGCACTGAAGTCCAGTTGCCGACGATACAGCACCTTTCTCCTAACATTCCTAAACTTTAGGAATTGGCTTGGTTCTGGTAGTCTCAGAACCCCTCGGCTATCAGATAGAGCTCGTAGATATCCTGATAGCATATTACAGATATTCCTGCCGAGACCTTCTCCTCTGTTTGCGGGTCATTGTTTACAGTCTGGTTAGCAACTTGAGACACAAGAATGGAGTTAGAATTGAGAGCTGTCGTCCACGACTGGATTGTTTCTTGTGTTTCTCTGAAAATGAATGCAGTTACAGTTTTAAAAAGCTAATCAAAAAGTGAAAGGTTGTCAGTCAGACAATAACAAACAGTTCCAAGATTGCATTTTTCGTTAGATCTCTTCATGGACTGTTTACCTGATTGCACCCCAAAGCCTGCAAAAACACATGCAACAAAAACCAAGTCATTGACAATGACATAAACACACACCAGTGAACACACACCAGCCGGCACTCTCATTCTAGCAGACTCGTGTTTTTATAATAATTTTGAAACTGTGCTGTAAGTTATATGAGGCTCATGTAATCCAGGCTTGAGTTTTAATTGCTAATTACACACCCATAAAATTAAATCCACCCCCACCCTCCCAACCCCATAATGGAATCGTATTAATTAGTCTCTTCTCTCTTTATCCCCTCTAGAATTCACTGCACCGGGTCCAAAGGAGAGCTCACCACCCAGCGAACATGTCAATGTATCTGGTCCTCAAGGTCCCAGAGGAGGCTCGGCCTTTGCTGCTGCCCCAAACAGCCACTTCCGGTGGGCCATCAAATCCATGCGTGGCTCCAAACTAGGCCCCCCTGGAAATGTGGCCTACGTGGGTAAACGTCCCACCTGGGAGCCCATGGAAGCCAAAGCAGGGCCGCTCGAGGTGATGACCCTGCCCACCTCCCTTCAACAGGACAACCCGGAAAACTTTTCAGGCCAGGGGAGGGACCAGGACGGAGAAGATGTTAACACCCCATCAGCTGCCAGGACTGGATCAGGGGAGGACAAGGAGATCGAGGGGAGCGGTGAGGGGAGCAACTTTCCTGGTGGGTTTGGATTGAAAGCCAGCAACGTGGACCACAGTAGTCAGGAATCACAGTCCTCACTCGGCCAGAGTCAAGCTGAGCTTGTGACTGTGGCGGAGCACACCACTCTGTCCCATTGGCAGCTAGTGCAACAGCCCACCACCCTACCTCAGGAGCCTGACACAGCAGAGGAGGCCAGGGGGGAGATCCTTTACGTCCGCAGACCTACTGAAAACCTCTCGTCTGCTCCTTCGCGAAGAGGAGAGGGTAGTTCAAATTCAGGCTCCACTCCTGTTTTTAGGAAGCACAACAAAGGCACGAGCAGAAAGGAGGAAGTCACTTACACGCCTGAATCCCTAATGGAGGTGCTGACCACCTCTGAGGTGACCACGGTGGAGCCTCTGACAACCAGGGACACACAGAGGACGGATCCTACCACAACATCGGCTACCACAGAAAGCTCCTCAGACAGAGTTACCACGGAGGAGCCGTCAATTTCCATTTCGTGGGTGCAGGAGGAGAAAACAACAAGCGCACCCGACCTGGAGGGTCACCGCTCAGCTACTCCAGCACCGGTTGAGGGATCTCAAACAGCCACAGGTGTCGTTCACTTGACTACCTTCACATCGGGCTCCAGCGTTGGCGCCACGGAAATGGAATCCAGGTCTGCGGTGTCCGAGTCCTTCGTGGTGGGGAGTCGGTGGACACCTTTCAAAGGCATGAGCCCAAAGTCGGAGGAGAACAAAGCTTCGACGACGACAGACAAGAAAGAAACAAACAACCCTTTCGGCATCCTCGTCCCCAACTGGGCCTTTGGGCTCATCCCATCAGGTACGTGAGCTCCCCGGCGTTCCTGATGCATGAATTTCCCCGTCATTATTACCTTCGTAATTATAAGTGATTATCTAATCAGTGGCGATTCATTTAATTATGCATGCAGCTCAGTGAGAGACAGAAACATCATTCACATCGCTACTGTTCTCAGGTAGCATACAGTACAGCAACAGCAGTGTTTTATGACTGCTGGCTGGCCTCCGGAGCTCACAGCCTGCTATAAACCATCTCCGACATATATATACGTCTCTATCTCCTAACTGTGTCTGTCTCTAGTTGTTTCATTCTACATCTCTTCCCTCTCCCCCCTCTGACGTACATCATGCATTCTTAATCCAAGCTTGTTCGTCTCCTTTGGCCTTCACATCCTCTTCTTTACTTCTCCCTTCCTCCCACGTTGGTGTGGAGAGGCAGCTCCAGACAGTGAGGCAGTGCACTTGGGCGAGACCGACCAGGTCTTAGTGAAGTAATTAGCGGGTCAGAGTGAGCGCAATTAGGTGAACAGGGGAGAGCCAGAGATCCTAGTCCCCAACAAATCAATGTAGACACAAACTACAAGATGGGACTCGTAATTGACTGCGGTCCCTCTTCTCTTTTCTCATTTTCGAGTTTGTCCATGTTCCCTTCACCTCAACTTTTCCTCTCTCGCACTCCATCCCTGAATTCTCAATAATAGCGGTGTCGGTGCCGTTTGTCTCGGCAGCATTGATTTCTTTTGATAGTTAATGGACCTGCTGCCGTGGCGGAAAACCCACGGAGTGAATGAATCTTAAAAAACGCCTTATTTTTCAGGGGCCGCTCATCTCTTCCTCGTCTGAATTTGTAATCTCAGCAACCAAAATGCGTTTGCTGAATGTTTAATGTATCTGTCTGGAATCAATGCGGTGTTTGTTGTGTGTTTCTGCCAAACTAATGCCACGCGTTCATCCTCAGCTCAGCGCGTCTGGTATTTTCTGGCTTTTGAAAATCCTTTTTTTTTTCTTAAATCGTGACGGAGACGTTTAGTCACCCTGCTCTGTCGGGCGCATTTCTAAAACTTTTCTTCTTAAGTCATTACATGGAGGGGTCGGAGCTGGTGGGGATTCAGTAGCTGCATTTACATGAAGCCCTTTAATGCGACTAATAATGAGGATAACAGCCTGTTCAGAATAGACACACCTCAGGGAGATATTTCACGATGTGTTTGACAGATGGACGTTCGTCAGGGTTTTTGGATTAGCTGCTCTGCGCATCAAAGATCTTCTCCTGGAAAGATTCTTCGCTTAATTGCCTCCATTGTTTGGTTATTTATGATTCCAGATTTATTTATTTGATCCTTTTTACAAAAGGTTTGTTTAACAAGATGATGTTTGTAGACCCTGCACGCTACGCACAAAAACAGATGGACTAATGAATAATAAATCAGAAAAATAAACATTCTTTTCTACTGGAGTGTGGAGGACGAGTTCAACGGGAACTGCTTTGTATCACTACAGTGTCGTCAGTATATGTAAATGAACAGTGGTGCATTTCTCTCCATTTTGCCTGCACCCAGAGCCGCCCAGCCTTCCAAGTGACACAAAAGCCGGTCATCTGGTTGATGCTTGTTTTTCTGCATCAACCTCAGATTGCGCTTCCGCATTTCTGGCCAGGAACTTATAGAAGGAAGTGTCAGGAATGAAACAATGAAGTCAGTAACCTGCACTTAAGTGTGTTCATCTTAATTTTCTGGAGACATTTCCTCATCAGAAGCCATAGGCAGGATTAGGTGGTGTATTGACCCCTCATCTTTTTACATTTCCTTGATTTTTGTACGCTCACGTGCAGAAACAGGGCAATCGCTCCCTCCGAGTTAGGTGACGTCTAACCAAACTTGGATTGAACATATTTCAGCATACTGTTTAGCTGTTTTCGAGAAGTTGGTGAACCAGAAGTGGATACCGTGTCGTTTCCTGTATTGTGACAATGGAGGCTGAGAGAACCGTGATCATGTTTATTGCCCGTTTCTCGCCTAAAATGCCTGTAAATGGCTGCCTTACTGTTTCCTGTTCAAAGCTGACAACAAGCTGAAACCACTGCTATGTTTCAGACAACGTCAGAGGTCAGAATGTCCTGGTTGAAACGTACAACTTCAGACCTCTAGCGTTCCTGGTGCGAGACGCCAAAAGGGAGCAAAAAAAAGACGTCTTTGGCGAGTGTACACAGAATTGAACCGGCAGCAGTGCAGCCTCCCGCACGATTCCTTGTGAGGTCGAGGTAGACTGATGTCTCCAGAGGTTACAAGTAGGAAATCCGACTCCATTCCATTGTGTATTTTCAAGTAGGAAGTCAGAAATTTGCGAGTTTCAAGTTGTCTGGATCTGAGCACAAGCATCCTTCAAAACGCTGCAGTGTATTCAAAATACCGCAGCCCCTTTTTTCTCTGTTTCCTCTGGTCATGTGGCCAAGTTTTTATGCGAGGGTCATCTTTCCCAGCGGTGAAATACTTCACTCAGGAGTTAATTGACCGGCACTTTTTTTTTTTTACCAAAAGTGACTGACCTTTGTCTGAGCCGTATGTCTTCCCGGGGGGAACCATCTTTTGGTGATGTTTTTTCTAGTTCACAGAAGATTATGAAGCGGGGGGACTCGCCTTCCCTCTTCCTTTTCTTCCTTTTAATAACAGCAGGAGGAGGGTATTCTGATAAAACTGTGGCTTCAGTAGAGAGCACAGCAGCAAACCAATAACAGTGCGAAAGGCTCAGCACAGGACCGGCTTCTTTGCTGGAGGACGAGGAGTGCTTTATTGAATCCTTGCAGAGGAGCATGACCACGAAACTAATCTCATCTTTTAATTTAGTCAACATGTAATCATAAGCCAGTCAGAAAATAAGAAATCTTGGCTCCTGTAATTGCAGCTCAGGGACACTTGCTTTCTTCGGATTGAATGGCGGAGGAAACGAAAAAAAGGGGTACAAGAGGACTTTTTTTTGTCTTTATCCGGCTTCCTGATACGGTGACATTTGAGCGGGCCGAGTGTCCCCCGCTCGTGTTGAGTGATTAGAGGCATGAGACCCCTCCCACCGCGTGACCTTTTGTAGTTGTCAGTTATAGTACAGAGAAAATTACAGCAATGGTTGTCTGCCCATTAAAGCAGAGAGATAGAGCCAGAGGAGGAGGGAAAGGGCAGCAGGATGGACAGCTCCTGGAAGCGAGGGATGGGGGAGAGAGGGGTGAGCGTGTCCTCTGTGATGCTGGAGGTGGGAGTACATAAACCTCTTTAATCAATGATCAGAGACTACAGTAACACAGCACCGCGGGCCTCCAGAGAGCAGCCTGTTCCTCCTCGTCTTCTTTCTTTCTTTACATTTCTTTACTTCCCGCCGCTCGTCATTCATTATTTGTTATCAGAGCAGCCTCAGCGCCTCTACGGTATGTCCTATTTGGCCATGTATCAGAGCGATAAGACGCCGGTATATAATGCCGCATCCAGTTTTACGATTCCCCATCACTCTGGCCTCCAGCTAAACCCACACAGATGGGTGGACATGCACACACACACACACACACACACATGAAAAACTAGATATATGTGAGGAAGCACCAGCATGCCAGGCTTACCCAGGAGTAAAACTCGTTAATCCAGCCCACATGTCGCACCATCGTATACAAACACACACACACACACACACACACACAACTGAATATGTCTTAATCCCTGACTGCAGACACCACGCGTAAAGTAAACACGTTTCATTATATTTCTTTTTCAATTACTCATATCTTCATTTCCACATTGTGAAATCCTGAAGACGGCATTTATGGAAGTTTTGTAACACCACAAAAAGAAGTTACAAAAGCTGTTTCTAGTCCAAAGAACGCCAACGAGCATGGAAAATTACCCCCCCTCCCAAAAAAAAAAACGGTTCAGAGCGCTGGCATTCAGCCGTTAGTGGGGGTGACGAAGCAAGTCGAGTGGATACAGTGATGCCGGCTATCTGTCCAGCCTTTAAATTACCAACGCCAGTCCGATTCTCTGGCAAACAGGGGAGCCGGATGCCTCTGAGTTATAGCCGTCCTGACTAAAGCCCTGTCCGGGGCTCGAGATGGATCAGACCTCTGGCAGCATCAATAACACGGCGAGCAGCCCTCAACCAAATTAGAGTGTTAAATTTGGAGGGAGAAGAGCCAGTAGGGTGACGAGTGTGCGTGTGTGTGTGTGTGTGTTTGGAGATGGAGGGGAATGAAGGAGATTAATGGAGACGGGGACAGGCTGGGGTGGCATATTATCAGTATGGGTCTGTGGATAGATGTTCAGTTTGTCTGTGGGCTGTTGGAGTCCTTGGATAGGCTGTCTGGAGCAGCGAGAGGGCACATTCTCGATGCTGCATATAGAAGTCTATTGATTTTCCTGCCTCTCCCTCCCATCTTCCCTTCCTCCATTCATTCTCTCTCTTCTCCGTCTCTCTCGCTTACAGGCTTTTTTTTTTTTTTTTCGCTCTCCCTCTCACTCGCCGTCTCCGCGACTTTATGTCTTTTATTACTCCTCTGGTCATTGTTATGACTCTCTCCGGCATAATGTTTTGATAGCCTCTTGAACTCCGATGTGGTACAACACGAGGCAGTCAATTGCCGTCTAACCGTATCCGTCCCCTGTACGATCCTCAGTCTCGGCAGGGTTCCCGCAGCCGACTTTCAAAAAAAAAAAACGAGTCACCTCCCTTTAAAATCCATCCGCCGTCTAATCTTTCATCCTTCTATCTGCTTTTCGTCTTCAAGTTGCTCCTCTTTCTTTCTTTTCATGGTGTAATTCCACCATTTTTCCATATCAAACACTCCCACTGAATATAATCCCGTGCTATTGGCTGCTGCATATTAAATGAATAGGATTTGCTGAAGAACAGCCTTGAGGGACACTGGGCTCCATGGCGGTGTGGGATGAAACGCCGTTGCACACCACTGTGTGCTGACTGAGCATAGGCTTCTATGTATCCAGCTAACCAGGGGAATAACGGTGCAGCCAAAGGGTTGAAAATGAGCTTAAGCACTCTGTGGGGAGAAATCGCAATGAGCCTTTTGTGGACATTGCTGACTGGTTATAATGGTAATGCATACCAGCAACCAAAATCTACCGAATTCGCTTTAAGTTCGTATTGCCGAACTTTCTTTAAACGGCTGCCTAGATTCCTGGGTTAAAAGGTGGCGACCTCCTTGGCAGGTTGGGGCTCGCATTTATGACAAAAACATCAAAATCAATGCTTCTCACGGGTAAGAGAGATTGGGGTTATTAGCACCAACATGGATGACGGTGTTGCTAAAGCTAGTGGTGTTTTGTCTCTGTTCCTTGATCCCTGCATACGTAAAACCAGCCCCTTCAGGTTAGCCTCTATGTTGGAATCGCTGGCCTCCTGTAAACCGTGTACGGTGGCGAGTGATACTAGTCTAATATTGCTAGTAAAGAAGTCCCATATTACTAGCATGCAGTGTTAAACCATTTTGTGGCGCTGGAAGGACAACCAGCAGGGCTGCCGTTGAAAAGCAGTTTGCAGATCTGAGTAGGGATGCAAATCAAGAGCTGGTTCCAGTTGGAAACCATTTCCAGGGGCTCCCCGGTAGCTCAGCTGGTAGAGCACGTGTCCACATCGCAGCGACCCAGGATTCACATCCGAGCTGTGGCCGTTTTTTGCTACATGTCATCCTTCCTCGCTCTCATCTATTTCCTGTCATCTCTCTGTAAGCTGTCCTGTCCAGTAGAGTCGTGAAAAAGCCCTGAGAGAGAGAAAGAAAGAAAGAAAGAAAGAAAGAAAGAAAGAAAGAAAGAAAGAAAGAAAGAAAGAAAGAAAGAAAGAAAGAAAGAAAGAAAAGAAAGAAAGAAAGAAAACCAGTTCCAAATTGTCCCGTCTGTAGGAATCATTTGCCTTCAAGCTAAACATCCTTTTAGCAATGTCGACATGTTTTTGACAGTCGCCCGTTGCAAAAAGATGACGTCAGACTTGTGTCTAGGCTGCTGGAAGCCTTGAACGAGAAGTCGTCGTGGCAGAGAAGAAGAAACAGTC
Organism: Lagodon rhomboides; assembly: GCA_039737535.1. Taxonomy (NCBI): domain Eukaryota; kingdom Metazoa; phylum Chordata; class Actinopteri; order Spariformes; family Sparidae; genus Lagodon; species Lagodon rhomboides. The sequence goes on along the minus strand of CM077789.1, from coordinate 10,233,819 downwards.
CGAATTGTGACTTAATTTCACAATCAAAGATGACAGCAGTGCTGGTTGTACCGTCAGTAAAATGATAATTTAAAGTATGTGTAAGAGAAACAGCAGGAATTAGCTGAAACGTTTTTCTACTGTAAGCACCGTGAGGTTAATTTTGCAGTAATGTTGTGTATTTGTGTATCTACACAAAGCAGGGGAAAGGGAAAATATCATATGTTACATTAACATTCAGATCACACAGGCGTTTTTTCACACAGAAAATTGATCAGGAATCAAAAAAGGGAATCGATAAAGAATCAGACTGATAAGATGAATAACTAATGACGTGGTATTTGATAAAGTCTTATCAATTCCTATTCCTTGATTGGAGCTGTGGTCGCAGACCAGGCCACATCACTGGTTGCTTTTTCTCAGAACGTGGATGAACTCTGCCTCATCTGCTGACAAGGTTATGGCCGTGCTATCGCTAACAGGCCTGCTGTCACACCTGGAGCTCAAGCTTCCTCGAGTGCCTGTAACATCTAGAGTAACTTAAGCAGAGCTATACTGGTGGAAAGATCAAAACAGGAGAAAGGAGGGATAACATGTCGACAGAAGTCTCCAGGACGGCGTGAAGTGCGTTACATGGCCATTCATCATGTCAGTTTCGACATGTTTTCAGCATTCAGGAAGTCTTGTCTTTACATGTGTGTAAGCACAGCTCATGATACTCGCTCTCTCCATGGACCGAGTGAAGTGCTGCGCCTGGAAAGGTCATTGAACATTACTGCGAGCAGCAATATGAAAGGCAAATATTTGCAGTTTTGCAGAGCGCGGCTGGTTTTTTAAACCGTGGTGAGTAAAACACGCCGACTAAATAATTCAGTGAGGGATTTCCTGTGTAGCAGGCGGAAAGCTCGAGCAAAATATCTGTTATCAGAGTGTTCACTGACATTTTAGGGGGGGTGGAAAGTGTTGATTTATACTTGGAAAAGTCAATGAAACAAGCAGCGACGTTTGTAAATCTAATGCACCATCAAAAATTGGGGTTTTGATATTCTGCAGTGAGCCCACCAAAAAAAACACAGAGAAGCTGTCTTAAAGTGGAATTTTTATGGCGACATAAAAATGCTTTATTATCTTTGCTGCCACAACAAAACTTGGTGATTATTCAGCCTCTAGGAGCCCCATCACAGGCTGATGTATTTTATTTTGGCGATTGTATGACCCAGAGCTCCCATTATGGCAGATGAATGTCTGAATCTCTTGACTGTTGCTGGTAGCAGATCCACGGCAGAACTGAAAAACAAGTTGCTGTTGTTTTTTTACGAATGTTTTTCTCATCTCGCAGCGCTCTTAAGATCAGTTGGACTCAGTAACAGCGGGTGCATAGCTCCACTTTTCTGTTTCCCTGGACACAACATATGCTTTTTAATAATGTGCTTGTTTTGTTCGTACTGTTCCGTATGCTCACATATGCATAAAGCATTGGGAGAATTTGTAGACTTTTTCCTAACATACAAATTTCCACTTACTTTCCAATTTTTGGATTTAAAGTTCACTATAATCAGTGCTATTATGTTACCTGCCAGATACATCGACCATCCTCTCCTCTCGGCTCACGCGGGCAAACCAGCGGGCTCGGTGAGGAGTTGTTAAACTGCAGAGTAAAACATTAAGCATTCACGCGGCGGATGAAACCGTCACCTGCTTGTCGGAGCATTCAGGCGTTGTCATCTCCTCTGATTTTATTGTAGTCATTCTCATTTAGCCACGTCTGTAAGCCAGATAAGAGAAGACCTCTGCTGAGCCATATGTCAGCCCATTAAAAAACACAGTCAGGGATGCACGGGGAAAGGTTGCTTTTTTTTATGTAGTCCCTGATGAATTCCTATTTTTCTACTTTTTATTGTCAGACACAGCCTTAGGGCCCCCGAGGGTGCGTTGAGTTTCATAAAGCAACGAACAACGTCACCTCTGTGTGCCACCAATTGGGAAATGATAGGAAGGATGGATTGAGACAGAGAGCTTGGCAGGGTGCTGTCAGAAGGAATATAATCCTCTGTGTGGAGTTATTGTGTGGCTGTGCAAAGCAGCGAGAGACTCACCTGGTCGGGTAATGTTAGCTGTTACAATGCGGCATTCAGGCGCTATCAGATCAGACGTCAGGAGTCTGCTTCCTTTTATTGAAAGAATATTTCACCTCTCTATCTGTATCCAACAGGTCTGTCCTCTGAGAGGACAAAGAATGGAGACAAACTCGCCGCCTACAGCCGTGTTGTTTTTCAGATCCGTTTCTCACCGCGCCAACACGTTGCTTTTATTACCTCTAAACGAGATGGATCTGGATTTATATATTTATATATCTCTATATACATCACAGTGGAAATAGAGGTTCTATTATGTGTGTAGCATACCCGAAAAGATTTGAATAGCAGCGCCCCTGAGATGTTACTTTCGCATTTTCATTCTCCATTTGCAGTCAGACACACGCGTATCTGTCAGCGAATCAGCCAGTCACACATGCCGGAGCACGCCGTCGGAAATGGAGCCACCCGTCATCAAAGTTAACGGTGAAATGTATGATTTCAAATTGAGGTATTTTCTAGCGACGTAGGAGTGGCGGTGGAGAGGATGAGTGCACCCAGCTGGGGTTTTTTTTTTTTCTCCGAGCTGCCAGATTGCCTGAGTGACTTCACTCCCTCTCGCTCTCCCCCGGCGCTGAAGGCGGAGCGGAGCAGCGGCAGCAGGGGTGTTTGGCCCCCAGCATCAGTCACAACGCATCATGCAGCAGCCAGCCCACAGCGTGCGAAGGGGGCTGAGGGGTCCCCTTCATGTAGGGCTTGTCAGACACACCCACAGATCCGTCCCGGCGGGGGGAGGACTCAGACGGTGGGGGGAGAATAAAATGAGGAGTCGCAAGGAGAGGAAGGTTTCTTATTGTGTCTGATGTGAATGTGTGAACTTTAGAAGCCGGTGAGCTTTAAAGGGAAAGCGCGTGTTTGCAAATTGCAAACGGTGGCCCGGAGGCATTTTGGTAGGCGTCTTTTGCAGAGGTCAAGTAAAGCAGTTCTTCTTTGTTGAGTTTTAAACAGGTCTCCAGGCAAAGCCTTCCTGCCCACGGCTCGCTGCTCCTAATAGTGCTGCCCCGCTGTCAGGACAACTCCTTGATAGTATCCACCGTGGAATACGAGCATGCAGGCGAGAGAGTGTGAGATCCCTCACCTCTGTGTGTGTGTGTGTGTGTGTGTGTATATCGTGCTTTTGATTTTTTTATCACGGCCTTTTGTAATGGCATAATTGCAACAAACTGCACAACACGCCCGGTCAGTGAAGTGCAAGGTCGGTGAAGTTATGTCCGCGCATACTTATTATTTTGGTTCATATTCGGGAGGTGCAACTATGTGCAGGAGGTCCGGGAGAAGCAGAATATAAATAGGGTGGGTTTGGTGATTAATAATTGTCTTCTCAGCCAGTCACATCATTTGTCTCGTCCCCTCTAAGCAGCTGTGCCAATCACAGTGGGACATGATGAAAATGGCTCATCAAATGGAGAGAACAGAGGGAAGGGGTGCAGAGCAGCTTCCTCAGAAAGTGAAACAGCGTTGTGTTTTTTTTCAAAGTTGCAGACTTGCAAGGCAGACCACCACGAATGTGACGCCTCGGTAGCTGTTCTCTGCAGATTTCTGATTCACTTCTGTTAGATTTAACCAAAATAATCACACAGTCGCATGTTGTTATTACAGTATAGTGACATTGTTTAAACTGGTTTGATTCATTCGTCATGAAACAACACGGTTTTGCATAACGAAATGAACGTTTGTTGTTTGACAAACATAGAACATATATAACTAAAGTTAATTAGGCTATAAACATATACACATAAACATGCAGTGCATTTTAAATTAGCATCTGGGTGGGTGTAACGGTAATCAAGATGGTGATGATATTGTGGAGGGCATCTTCCCATTAAATGTTCGACTTCAGGTAAACACAAATCAACTTTAACTGCGTGTGAGCACCAAGCATCGATGTTACAAACGCAGCGTCCACCTCTCCTCGTCCCACTGCAGTTACCACTGATTAAAACAGCTTGATCCTGGATCTTGTGGTGGAGACAGATTGTCTGTGAAGGTCAGTCTCTGATTTCCCAGTGTTTTGCCAGTCTGAGTCCCAGACATGATAATTATGAATTATAATAATTACAATTTTCAATTCATTCATTTTTTAAAAATTCAAAGTTGATGAAAAAGACTAAAAAGACGTGTCTAGATTTAAAACAAAAATTTACGATTGAGGCAGAATCACTGTTTCCGCAACATACGACCGCTGTAACTTACATTCATATGAATATATCCAACTCATGTGATACCCAGAGATGCTTGTGTGTGTGTGTGTGTGTGTGTGTGTGTGTGTGTGTGTGTGTGTGTGTGTGTGTGTTGTTTTTTTCCAGCAGCAGCTTGGTGTCGGTTTTGTATGATTTTATCAAAGTTTCCACGATGAATCACTTTGCAATCTGACACGACTGACTTCAAGTAGAAACTTCAGATGCACTTCTGTCCTCTTGTTTTCAGATGGCTTTGGGGATTTTAACTGAATCTGAACTTCCACACAGTCTGTACGCAGCGGAGGAAGTCGCAGAAACAACACAGCCTGTTTTACCCACGTTCTGGCTCTTTACGTCACTTCGACACTTATACATTTGCATTCTTGATGCTGATTTAGGGCTGTGAAGTGGTCGGAGAATATATAATCTACCGCTGCATATTTTTCATCACCTTAATTGTATGAGCCGTCATCACAGCTCTGACACACAGGCACAATTTTAGTCAGAAGAGCGACACATCTGCTTGCACTACTTCATTTGCATGTCGCTCGCATCTGTTGCACCTCCAGCTCTCTCACCGAACAGTACGTGCCGCGCAGGGCGAAGTTCATTTCAAGGTCAGGAGCGCACACACTGGCCTTTGTGCTTCTTGCACAACTTTGCGTGCCGGAGAAGACATATTCATCATCCATACATACACCGGGGCATTGATGTTTAACAACACATGTTCTTTTCAGCAATCATGTAAGTCAGGATATGAATAATTCATGATACGTCGCTGGCACTAACCGTCAGCCGGCTGCTTTCAGTATCGTGTGCATGTGGAATGTCGCTGGATGATTTGAAAGAGGAAATGAGGTTGATTCAATATTTTCATTCCACAAAAGCCTCTGAAAACAAGAGCAACGACACAGAGAAGTGAAGGGGGGAGGGGGATAAAATCAAGGTGGGTAGAATGCGTTTGTGATGATAAGCCAGGATGGATTATTTTCCTGCCACTCTGACAGCCCAGATAACGCAATTTATTTAGGACGAAAAGGAGACGCCACAAGTGCCACTCTCGCAACAATAGACCCTCAATTTCTTCAGCCGTCTCGTCGCGCGGGCCCGCCGAATTGGTGCCGTATTGAATTGCTGGCATGTTGCTCCTCCCCGGTCCTCTCCAGGCTGATTCAGCGTGACGCTCGGTTCACTGAGGTGCTCGCTAAGAGCGCATCGGCTGCTTTCTGCTGTCTCAGGCTTCTGGCACTGTGGCTAATTGCAAGTGTCATGCTTTCTCATAGTTCGTGCGCGTGCAGGCCTGTGTGTGTGTGTGTGTGTGTGTGTGCGTGCATGTGTGTGTGTGTGGATGTGTTTGCTTGTGCAGAGAAGAGGAAAAACATGTAATGCAGTTGAGAAGAGGTGAAGCAGGAAGTGGATCTAAAATTGATTAGGTGGGTTTTTTACGGACTTTTAGCTGTGAAAGTAAACTCTGACTCGTACATGTTGCATGTCCTCGTGTCACATACACCTGTGGGGTCTGCTTTCACCATAGAGATACGACTGTAAATTGATAATAGCCCCAAGTAACTTAATAATAACTTGGAACGGGTTAACATATTGGCAGGTCGGTCCTGGTTATTCGAGTATCCCAGTGTTGATTGCGACTTTCAGTGTGTTCATTAATAATTAACGCATCGCTGTAATGGATTACACGCGGGATGTTTGACACAACCGACTGCAGTCTTGTTTTCATCCCTTTCACCCCTGGACACACACACAGAGGCGGTGTACGGTATACAAAGCCAGACACAGGGCCCCGCATGTGGTCAGACAGACAGAAATAGCTGCTCCCTCCCCCCGCGGTGCTCATCAATCCTAGTTTGTCAGAGGCTGCTCAGGCCGGGTGCAGTAATCACATCGCTACACCTGCTCCATCTACCACCTTCCCCTCTAAGACATGAACTCATTCTCAAAGGATGGCAGCCTTTCAGGTGGCCGAGCCGGGTTCAAGCCTCGATTCAGCGGGTATCGAAGTCGTCGGTCGTCCTTGAGCAGCTGACTTTCTGCCAGATCAGTGGCCGACCCGGTGCTACGATCTCTCTGTCGTGTGTAGCAGAACATGTTTTCTCTTCTTTTCTGTCTCCTTAATCATCTCCCAATTTTTTCTTGCACACCACTGGTTCTGACTGACAGCTGGTGCGGAGGGTTAAAAGGCAGAGGTGGAAGCTTGGTTTCAGGGAGGCGAGTCAAAGCTGACCCTCCCCCGCGGTGTGTACGACCTCATGGACCGCAGGGCTGAAGAGTGTAATACTCCGCATACTGCAGACCGTCATCCTCTGCACACATTAGATGTGTCTGACTTTGCAGACTGACATCATCAGCGCCAAACCAGAGCAGCTCCTCCGACAAGTAAACGTAACCTCTGTCTCCTCTCCGTCTCTTCTTCTTCTCCTCCAACACCTCCTCGCTCCCCCGTCCGCCCTTACATGGCTCACCTCTGTAAATCAATCACTTTGAAGTAATCTAAACCTGCGCCGGGGTCTGCATCTTTGTGCAAGAGAGAGGCGTTATCTATATTTCAGCAGAAATAGGTTTCACATAACCCCCCCCCGGTGGATTCAGCTCGCCGTGGCAGTAATTGTAGCTCATCTGCAGAGAGTGACTGTACTGTCTGGGGACACGCCGATACATGGATCACATTGCTACCTGCGAGTCCGTCTGCACTGTCCATCCTGTCAGGGGGGAGATGGAAACTTGGACTCGCGCAGGTGACTCAGTGAACAGCGCTCAAGTTCAGCCAGACAGTCATTGCGCCTAATTATCAGCTTTGCTTGGCCTGGAACAGGTCGTGTTGTAACACTTCTCCGATGTGAACTTCGGCACGTTCTTAAAGGGCCATACCTGCTTTCAAAGACGCCTATTTTCATAGTTTGGGCATTAACTGTATGTGTATATGCACCATTACACTCACTGCAGAGATCTTGTAATATGGTGACAGTAATAAAAAAACAGGTCGAGATGCACTTTTGACGAGTATGACACCATCACCTGAAATAACTGAATCATCTGTTGAGAAGTCTTTATTTAGCCTCGCCCGAGATGTGTTGTTGCAGATGGTTAGGGTTGCGTTCAGCACACTGTCAGAGCCGCTTAAACTAATGTATAATATATGCCTTTTCCTGCTCTGTCACATCACTAAACACATAAAACACATGTTCACTGCAGCCACCATGCAAGCGACAGCATGAATATTTCACTCTTCAGACCCGCCGAGCCATCGCGGCGATGACGACACCGACTGCGTTTGAGGCCATTCTTTGCAGTTAGGCGCAGCCATCCATACGGCTCTAACTGTTCCGTGTGCCTCGGTGCCTTTTAGAGACGTACTGTAGCATTAAATTTTGAAGCGGGGGCGGCTCTTGCCGGGCCCAGGTGATGGCTTATCACGCTCATAGATGGGGGAACACTTGAACGGGCCGAGGCATGATCTCTGTCTCAGCAAAGCTATTACAAGGTTCAGTGAGTCCGAGCACAGCAACGCGGCGGGCGATAAGCAGGTGTACATACACTAAATGTAAGTGCTTGTGTGCGCAGTTTTGCTCTGCGTGTCACACGCTCAGTGTTTCTGTCGGCGCAAGCTTTCCTGCTAACCGCTCATCTTCAGACTTCATGGGATGCAAAGACATTTTCCCTTATCGCAATCCTCTTTTATGGTCCGTTCTAAACCCCGGCTGTATGTATGAGTTGACATCGGGGAGTAGCTTTTTTTTTTTTTTTCCGAATATGCCACAACGTTTAGATAATCTCTCTCCTGAGAGGCTTAGAAAAAACTTAAGATGACCCCGTAGAGCAGTAAAATGTCAAACAGCGAACATATTTCAAGAAACTCGGAAGGGATGATTCAGTATCTGCTCGGTGCGAGGGAAGAGGGCTTTACATCATCTATTAGACCTGAGAGCTGAACCCGTGTACGCCTTAACATGCCTCTCTTCTGTTTCACCTCCCCATCTACGTTTCCCTTTCACATACCGAGGCGTCCGTCTCCTCCCTCTCTTTTTTGGACTTCCTCTTTTTCCTCTTTCTGTCTTTCACACAGAAGGAATGGAAGAGACGACCTATTTTGAGACCAGTGTGTAATTAATCATAAGCTAGCAGCAAGCATTAAGAGAGGAGGAAATGTATGATAGCTCCCTCTGTGACTTTCTGTCCCTCCCTCTTTCTCAGTCCATGTCTCTCGTTCATGCTCGTGCCTCTCTGTGCTAAATTTTAATTTTGTATCCTCTCCTTCCTGTTTCTCTCTCTCTCTCTGTCTCATTCCTTTTTTAATCTGTTTTTCACTTGCATATATTAATTTCCACGTGTTTGCACACACACACACACACACACATACACGCAAGCGCGCAGATTACTAATTATGAAAACCGCAAAATGTCATCCAAACAAATTAATGTTTAAACACCGAACCAGTCGCATCTCTTTTTTCCGCTGGTACCGTGCGAGTTCGTCCATTCGTGCAGAAGATTTCTCGACACGAGTGCTGCCTCATGTCTGCACACTGTATGATGTCACCTCTACGACTGCGGGGCTACTGTTTGCGGACAGCTGGTGAGGAACGCAGTCTCATTTGTGTGTAATAAGTCGTTACTAATTGTCTACAGATTGGATCAATGTCCTATTCTGCTACAGCTCAGCTCGGCTCGGCGACAGCACAGCCACCATTTATCAGCGCTGGTAGACGGTAGCTGAGGAAGAGTCCTTTAATCTCAAGGAAGTTTTGCTTGAACTGGTCAAATTGAGTCAATAAACGGGTTCTTTTTTGGCGTAAAATCTAATCAGAATGCAACTTTTAAAGTTTATGAGGCTTTGAACACGCGCCTGCCCACACACGAGCAGTCGTCACACGCTATCGGCTGCTGATGCCAATCGACTGAAATCTTAAGAAGCTTATGGATTTCTTTTTAAGATATGTCACTCTCACTTTTCACGAGTGCCAAAGAGAAAAACCCCGTGCTGTATTCATGCAAATAGCAACACGAGCCCTCTGCGGCGTGATGGACTGGGAGAACAGCCATGAGGAGTTCACCTTTTGGCTGCTGGAGCCTTCCTCGCTGAGGCTACTTGATGACCCGGTCCTCAGCTGTCAGTTACACTGTGTGCATCGCTGCCTTCTGCACTGCAGAAGATACATGTCCGCCTCGGCTGTGATTCAAAGTGGAGGAGGCGTTTGTGTAGCCGAGGTTTTAATACTAAAACTGTCAGACTTATCTTTGGCAGCGCAGGTGTGACTCAGGCAGAATAATGCATGGGGACGGGTTTGCAGAGCACACAGGTACAGTTAACCAACTTAAACATGCCACAAGGAGTTTTTAACTGGTTATGAAACGGTCTCAGTTTTATATCGGTGCCTCCGTATGACCTACATAAGCAAACGTGACCATCAGCAACAAGATATTGAAGAGTATTTCTATGTAGTTCTAGGTTGAATTCTGATAATTAAAACTTTTTGTTATGGTGGAGTGCTGAGGAGTCTCACAGCCTGAGGAAAGAAGCTGCTCTGCAGTCGGGTCTCGTTACCGAGCAACCGGGCTAGCTCTACATGTAATCTATAGATCTCTACATCTATCTATAGATCTCTCAACTCAAGGTGGTGGTGCTAGTACCGCTTTTGGCCACAGGGGAATCAATAAACCACGTCAGTTCCTTATAGCTGCTTTAAATGTAAACCTTGAAAAGTTTCTTGTGAGTGATTTTAGTCAAAGTTTGACCTGTAATAGCTTTTCACATCACCTAAAGAGTTGCTGTGGACAGCAGCAGTGGAAGTAACCGAAGTTCTGGCTCATAATCTCCCACCTTCACCTATTTCCCCTCATGAAAACACACTGAAGTTACTGTCAGCGACGTGCTTTTGTCCACCTTCGCTTGATGGAACGGCAGAACGGAGATCTTGGTCATGTTGTGAAAATGTGACAACAGCAAACTCATCATTTGAGCGAGCTTCAATACACAAGGCACATCACACATCATCACAATGGGTCTTTCTGACATTGACATCATGATTTATCATGAATGTGACAGTGTTGCTAGGTGCTAGAAGGTGAACCTCACCCCCATCCTTGCTTGCGAACGAAGCCACTTTCATACCCATGAATGAATGGATGGATGGATGGATGGATGGATGGATGGATGGATGGATGGATGGATGGATGAGAGCTCCTTCCCATCTCTTCTCCATTTTCTCTCCTCCATCACCTGACATTTTTACACCCAATCAGGCCTCCCGTGTGTTTTGTTTTATTATATTTTAAGTTTCAGGCACTGCTCACCTAAAGATTTTTACTATCTCCATCAGAGCATCGTTAACCTTTCAGCGATATATGTTTTCCAGGCACGTACAGTGTTGTTTTCTTCCTCCCTGCTGTTGATTTAAGAAATTAGCCTGCCTCTAATGGTTTCCACATTCAGCGCATCACTTTTATGCATTTTCAAAGGCAGCCTTTTCATCATCACCCCGGCCCAGTGTATCAACAGAAGCCTCTCCGCAGCAGTGGGAGTCTATCTCCCTGTTACACAGGAAATTGAACACACGCTCTTATTACTGTATATATCAGCAGCCTGCAATGAGTCAGGGTCACACAACCATCCAGAAATACACGGAAATATGTATAAACACACTCACACACACACACACACACAAATGACGGTATTCCCAGACTTTCAGGGGAACTGCACTCTGTGTTCTGCTCAGCATCTCTCCGCTCATACATCATTAAGTGAGTCTGGGTGTTATTATGGTGAAGATGCACTGTATTAGATGGCCTGACAGATTGTGTCAGGGGCTGCAATCCTATCAGGATTGGATAATAAAAAGACAGTTAATCTAGCCAGTTCCCTACAGTCCTCCTTTGCACACAGAATAAAAAAATCCTGACGCCTGCTCTGCGCTCCAGCCGTCCTTGTCAAGCCTTCCTCCTCCCGTCCTAAAATATAAGAGCAATAATTACGACTTAATCTCCTCAATCTCCCTCATTCATCTGCCAAAACATTCCCCGTGAAGAGGCATGGAGTTATAGCTCAGCGACGTAAAATGTGTTTATTACCTCCTCTGCAACGCTGTAATGTGCCATAAAAATAGGTGCCCGCGCCGGTGTGTATGACCGGCTGATGATCAGCTAATTTATGAGGACCTTGGCTCATCAGTAGGACCTGGGCGGTGAGGCAGTAGGGGGTCGACTCAGCACATTGTCCTTCGCCTGGCGAGCATCAGTCATGATAAACAGGGGCATGGCAGTCGCAACAACAGCCAATCCGTCACCTTGTAGAAAGTCAGAGAGACAGGGACGGGTCTACGTACTGTCTGCCGGTTCCACTCTCCCTCCGTCTCTGTCAGAGAGCAGTGGGAGGACGGGCTCAGTAAGGATAATGAGAGGGGCATAATGCTGGCTCACCGCCCGTCCAAGTTTGTCAACAGTCAAAGCACTTTCATAATGTTCTTTCTCTGTAAAATGAATTATAAATTCACATTTGTCAGTTAACCCTCCTCCCTCCTTCCTCACCGTCTGCCCCTACAGTGGAGAATAACCCGTGCCAGACCAACCCCTGTCTCCACGGAGGGAGCTGCCTGCAGGAGGGCGACGGCTATAGCTGCTACTGTCCACAGGGCTTCTCTGGAGAGAGCTGCGAGATCGGTGAGTCACTGCCAGATCAGGGCTGAGCGGGGAAGCCTCGGAGGTCAGCAGCAGCAGACAGATTGCTGTGTCATTGGGCATAAGGGAGGACAGACAAGCATATGTTGGCTTAGCATTTAACACATGTACTCCGCTGCGCGATGAACTCGGGAGGGTGTTTTCCCCCTCGTGTTATGTCTCCTTCTTTGTTAAAACGCCTTTGGATCCAACCTCAATGCACACAAAGCCGAGAGGAGCTTTTCCTGTCAGGTCCTCTGTTTTTTTTTTTCGACTCAAGCTCCCAGACTGAATGTAAGCCGGAAATATCCATATGGTGCGGGTCATCCAGTTGTGACGGAGGCTGCTGTTGTGTTCTCAACTGTGTGTGTGTGTGTGTGTGTGTGTGTGTGTGCAAGTGTGTGTTTTCACCCCCATGCCCCAAGAGTAGAAAGCAGCTCATCATTCCACTGAGCTGTGTGATGGGAGAATGCGGCTGTCAGAAAGCGACTGCGTGCTGTTTTTGGCGTGTGTGTGTGTGCGCGTGTGCGTGTGTGCGTGCGTGTGTGTGTGTGTGTGTGTGTGTGTGTGTGTGTGTGTGTGTGTGTGTGTGTGTGTGTGTGACAGAGACATGCAAGGACACATGGGCCACAGAGGAACCATGAGCTCAGCGAGGGATAGAGCAGTTGATTAAAGTGCCGGAGCGGTGGCGCATGCTGATGCAGAAGACGGAAGACAGAAATGAAAAGAAAATAAAGAAAAGAAGAAGAAGAAGAAGTAGAGGCAGCATTGGCAGAAAATATCAAAGTGAATTTCTAGTTTTTTATATGAGTCTTTCAAAAAAAAATTCAGCAGCGTGAACCCCACGGGGTTCAATAGAGCTTTAACACATCACAGTTGGTACAAAGTTGTTGTTGACGGCTTTTAGCCTGCACCACTGATTCTGGGTCTCGGCCAAAGAACCGCGGGTTGAACCATAGTGAATATTTGATCATGCACAGAAGCTACATTGGTGTTTATGTGAGCGGAATCGCTTTGAGGATCAAATAAACAGTCAAATAAACCCGCAGATTTCCTTCCTCATGAACCTGAATTACTGAAGGCCGCCCAGCATGTTGAGCGTCGTGTCCGGCTTCTCGAGCTCCGTGCGTTTCCATATTCATGCACACAGAGACAACGGGCCCAGCTGAGGTCTGAAGGGTCATCACTCATGGAAGGAGGTCATAGATCAGGGGTCAGAGGTCATGGGAGGCGCGTTGTTGTGGGTCTGTTTATCAATAGCCTTTAATGCTTCAGACCCAAAATAACATATTATGCAACATTTAGCTGTGGCTTTGTGTAAATGCCATCGGAGATCAATCAGCAATCGGGTGTTGGATCGATAAGTTGTGACAAATGCATGTTAACTGCGTGAATTACACTCTCGTGTAGTTTCTAATGATTTGCTGCAGTCGATTTTGTTAGTGTTTGTTATTGAATGAGAAAAAAGGTAGCGGCTGAAATAAATGATGACATTTTAGCCGAAATGTTGGGAGAAAAGCACATTCATAAAATATTTGTTATTTACTGATTAACTTGCGTGACTTCTCCTCTGGCTTTCTTCTCTCAGGAGTGCTTAATTGCCTTCCCCTGTTTGGTGTTGATTATGTTGCTAAACAGCTGCATATCTGATGGCTTTTTTTTTTTATATAATCATTACGGGCAAAGGCAAAAAGGTTAATTGCCTGTAATAGCAAATGCTTGACCACAATTTTACCAAGTTAACACAGCGCTGTTATGGAGGAAAAGCGAGCCTTGAATCCTGTTTTGCATTTCACAGCTGCAGTTTCAAACACTCGGAGAATATCGTGATTGATTTTGTTTGTTGCTGTTTTTTATATAATAACTTTGTATATTTAAACCACTTTCATTAATCAGCTGTATGGTTAAGTTGTTGTTAGTTTGAATAATTGACTGTAAAAGTAAAACTTAAGTCCTTTTCAGACATGCAGTCTATCCCTGGTATGTTCAGCAGCTCTTCTCTGAGTGAACGGTAGCAGGTTTCCCACGTCAGACACTGACCAACACTTGAAAATGCTGGTTCGGCTGTGTTGCAAATGAACGCAGCAACATTGCAGGGACAAGACAGTTTCTGGCAAAGCGACCTAACCGATCACAAGACTCGCTGATGACGATGACAATGATGAAACTGGATGGATTAAGAAATGAGAAAAAGCACGGAGGGACTGACTCTAATTCTACGCTGTTAAATATTAATCATTACAAGAGCATTAGCATCGGACAAAAACAGCTCCTCACCTGCCATGTTCCTGAAAATATTAAGAGACGTCTTCTGCTGAAGGACCCAGGAAGAGCATCAGGCTTGGATGCCAGTTTGACATAATGGCCAATCTGTGTAATTATAACGTCTTGTGAGGCACAGAGGCCCAAAATGACTTTTTGGATAATGTCATCCTCTAGAAAAATAAAATGCTAAAATTGGGCTCCAATTATATATAAATAAATGTGTGGGGACCACTGCTGTGTCCAGTCATTATACGTCCATCACCATCTTCTTCTTCTGTTGAGTTGTATGGCGGTTGACATCCTTAAGTGCTGCATGATAACCATCTGCTGGACTGTCCCTTGTCCCGTCTGTTCCCGCGCTGCCATGCCAAATGTGGGAAGGTGCAAGATAGAAGTGTGTACTGAATGTCGCCGCATGTGTGCCTGAAAGAGGCTCAGGAAACTAAACAATAATAGCAGCAGAGGCATATAAGCCGATGTCCCCTGCACTGCTTCTGATCTTAATGTGAACTGATTATTTAGGAAAAATGAGGCAGCGGCTGCACAGCTGCAGCACCTTGGAGGCTGTCTCCAGGACTTGGCTCGTAGCTGCAATTATTTGGGAAGAAGCGTTTTGGGGAGCTGCATTATTGATGGCCTATGTTTCTACTGTGGGTCTGTAGTTAATATTTATGAGGCGAGGGGAGAGAGAGAAGAAGGAGAAGAAGCAACCGTGGACATCTCGGCGTTAGCGCTCCAGCTCATCTTTGGGAAGTCGTGTCCCTTCATCTGTATTCCTGACTCAGTCTGAATTGATTCAGGGCTGTCAGTCAAGACACATGGACCATAACATACAATATAACACCCCTGTAAAAAAAAAATATATAAGCTATAAGTTATAGTATCCCATTGCTCATCAGGACCGCTTGGTTAAGTCTGGCTCCTGCAGCGGAATAAGTGATTAATGAGGCACAACACAGCCTGTCACTTTGATGGCCATGTGTTGAGACGCAGTAATGAATTAGATTTTTTCTTCCCCACAGCTGGAATGAACATTTGTTCACACATATGAGAGAATAAAATATAGCTCAAAACAAAGATATAAAAAAAAAGCCCTTTGGGGCATTCTTCAGTCATTATGTCCAGATAATATTGTCTCTAACTGTCTTGTGTTTACACGGAAAAGCAGGTAGCTGTGATGCGTCTGTCCGTCCTGCTGTTCAGGAAATGTTTTCAAAAGATCGCCGTGCATTTCATCTTTCTGTTTTGCTGAACTTGTCGGCTAAGACGTCTTACAAGTCAAACATCGGTATTAGTAGAAGTGATTTCAAGCCTGAGCAGAAATCTAATCAGACGGAGTAACTGAAATCACCAGCGTGGGTGTGCAGAGAGCCTTTAGGTTGATAGAAGATCAATCAAGCTGTGCAAAAAAAAAAAAAAAAAATCAAAGTATGGCTCAAACTCTGTGTTGCATCTCCCAGAGCATACACCAGATTTCATCCTTTCTACAGAACAGTTCAGACCAAACAACTCACTCAGTAGGCGAGAGCACATAGCATTTAAACTCTAGGAAATGGCACTAACAGTGTGAAACCAGAACAAATTGTGTGTTTCTCTCTCATTTTCTACTGTTCTCAGTGCAGCAGTAGCTTAAGAAACAGTGTCGTACTGCTGTTTCATAAATATTGTTGCAGCAATATGTAAAATATGTCCAGAAAAAAAAGAATTGGAAACAGCAGAAAATGCCAAACTTTCACAAAGGTGATGTCACGATGGCTGTGCCTACTAATTTTGCACAATTCATTCTTGGAAACTGAACTTTACAAAACAGATATTCACTGGTGCTGATACTTTCAATTGTTTTACAGTCTCTCATCAGCAGACTGACTTTGTTCAGTTACCAAAGTCAACATCCTGGTAGACGACTTCATTTTCAGTTGATGTCAGAGTAACAAGTTCATGAGGTGTTACACCCAGAAACAGTTTGAACATTGAACATGTACACTTCATTTACACTTGAGGAAACAAGTGATGAAGTAGAGTCTGATTTGTCAACGACATTTCAATTTATCTGTGTCCTCCTACATGAAACGTTCTTTTGATGTGACCAGCTCACACACATGGAAAGCGAGGTAACCTCAACATTTAATTGCCTGATTTTGACATGTCTGTGTCTAACCTCAAACACTTTAATGTGGGTTTGTAAGTACCAGAGTTTATTTTGATTGAAGCACCCACAAATAGAGTGATTAGTTTTAAAGGTTAAGACACATCCTTGTTTTGCATTTATATTGTGTCCATCTTTGTGTATCTTGAGAATGAAGTCTCATTCTGTTTGACAGCGGCGGCTATTTCTGTTGAGTTCAGATGCGGTTTGTTGTGAAGGAAACGCATTAACCTGTCTCAGTCTATTACCGAACACAGATCAACAAATCACTGTGATTCTAACTGGAGCGGGAGTTAGGGAAATTATTTCTGGTCGACCTCGGTTTGTTCTTCAGAAAGACCTCAATCAGCCCATCAGGCAAGTCTGTCAGTCAGGAGGGAAAAAAAACAGAACAGGCAGCTAAATGATTCTGAGGCAGTCATGCATCTGGAATAACCAGCAGATAGAAACAGACACATAAATGCTGTGTTTACTTCGTGGCTGCTAGACGTGTTTGAATCCTTTTTGGATTACCCAAATGCAGAACGGGTTGTGGGGTCAAGATGAGTAAATCGTCCTCTTAAAAGGCGGAAATTACTCTGATCCCACTGTTCTCTCTTCCTGTCTTCTGACCCCTTGTCCCTCCTCCATTTCCTCCATCCTTTTGCATGTTGAATTAGAGTAGATGACAGTACC
Organism: Lagodon rhomboides; assembly: GCA_039737535.1. Lineage (NCBI taxonomy): Eukaryota > Metazoa > Chordata > Actinopteri > Spariformes > Sparidae > Lagodon > Lagodon rhomboides. The sequence goes on along the minus strand of CM077789.1, from coordinate 10,216,775 downwards.
TGAGCCGCTTCAGAGGAGCCTCAACAATTTGGCCAAAGCGATGCGCTCCAGCGGTCGTCTGTCTCGCTCCACTTTCTCCTCTTTCTCCATTATTGGCATTTTAATTCCTCCTCAGTTCCTCCAAGCAAATCAGTCGGAAAGAACGGCCCGGAGTGCCGGTGGGAATAAAGTAGCCCACCGCATGTGAAAAAAAGGCAAACACATCTCGGCCGTCTTATTACAGTAACGTTCAGTCGGGTTCACAGGTGGTTTGAAAAACTCCCAGGTCAATTTCAGCAAAAATAAATTGAATAGCAACATCCCCTATCTGCACACAGCAATGTCCTCGAGTTGGTTTTCTGCTCGACAGGAAGCACACCTGATGCTTTTTAAATATTATTTTGCACACCACACACACACACACACACACACTCCGGCCACAACTCCAATCATGGTGATTAGATCTGAGTTTTTCCTCCCACCTCCTCCCTTCCTCTCCTCTTTCGCTGCTCTGCACTTTCTCTTTATCAAATCAAATTTTTTCAATCACACTTACTGTGAAGACCACACCTGCAATACATTCACAATGCTTAATCACTACACCCATAAACACACCAGGCTTTATGATGCACTACATCACAACAGCAGTCATGTTGTTCGAACAAACTGTCATCAACTACTACTTTGCTTTACTTAAAACAAACAGTGTCAGCTTAGGATACTCTATGGACTGTGGTCCAATCAGTCAACCTATAGATTATAACTAGTCAATAGCATCCGTATGACAGTTGAAGCTGTAATTCCTTATAAGTTACAGCTCTAAGTACAGGTGTGAACACCTTCAAGACGCATTGAGGACTCATTCGTGATCTGCGCGGCAGGTGACCACATTCTTTTAGCAGCTTGTACGTACACGTGTCCTCCGCCACATCAAAAGGCCGCCTACTCAGCTGACGTCCACGAAACAAGAAGACACAACGACACTTAGAATGGACTACACGCTGTCTGATTTCCATTTGGTTTACTGTAATGTAAATCACGTCTTTGGCCTCTCTTAAGCTGCAGGTGTTATCAGCAGATGTTTGTGAACGCACTGTTTCAACTAACAGGTGAACTTGTAACCACAACATCCCAGACTCCCTCACAAATCGCGTGATTTTAAGGGGTTGTCGAGTCGGAGGTGAAACTGAACAAGCTTTGTGAAATGGCTGAAGCAAGTTCTAAATCATTCGTGCCTTTTTGTTAATTCGGCATTAAATGTAATACATTAAGTCGTTTCTCTCCTTGTATAAATGTCCAGATGTTGTACGCTGTACTGTACCACTGCTTTCATGTCTACAGTGCGTCTTACCTGCTAACAGCTGTTTAAACACACTGTTCTAACTGATTTTACACTAAACATAAAGAGGAGACTATTGATGTCAAATTTTACAAATACAATTAACAGTAACCGATTTAGTCGACTTCGTTCGTCGCCCGTGGAGAAAGTCCTCAGACTCCTTTCAGAATATCGAGTAATATACATGAGTTCGGAGAAACTTTATTAACTTTGTGAAGCACTGTCAATCAAATTCTGAACTCATCACAGGACGGGCTGTCTGCTTGTGATCAGATCACTCAGGACAGATTTTAATACCAGGTCTGAATTCTATTTTACTCATATAGTTTATATGAGGCATTGGAGTCATTGTGAATGTTTGATAATACACCATAAATGCTGCTGCAGTGCTCTATAGACGTGGTCCTTATAGACATTCCCTTTCCTAACGTTTATCCCCATGACCACGTCTTCACATCTGCACCCCTGCTGTCATCCATCTCTCCTCTCTCTATATAATTTCCCCAGCCCCTCTTCTATCACCCTCATACTCATTTTTCTCCCTCCCCCTCCTCAACCCTCCAGTACAGTTGGTTGGTACTGTATTGAAATTGCTCCGCGGTGCAGATATTGGGGTGAAAACAAGCCCACAGCCCCCCAGCATTTCTCCCAAATAACACATTTCATTTCCTGCCACACTGCCTAAGTCCCCCAACGCAACCCCTAACCTCTCCCTCTCCCTCCTCTCCCTGGCTCCGTGCTTCCGTCTCTTTCTTTTCCTCTGTGCTGTATTTTCCTGTCAAAGGCCAATACAATTATTCATACAGAAATGTCTCTGTACTCATGCATAAAATGAAACTTATTCAGGCTCACACGCTCGCTCACCTGCATACTCGAATTGCCAAATATGCTCACAAGCGTGTGGACAAAATATATTCTTCTTTTTTACTTTCTTTTTATATATATATATATACATCACTCTCTTCACGCTCACACAGATCTGGCCTCCCCTTGGACACTCAAAACACACACACACACACACCTGTTTGGGCCGCTCTTATATAAAAACCAATATGTGCTCAAGACTATATGAAGAGCTAATGCATTACTCATGTTTTAAAGAGAGGGCGAAGAGAAATACCCCCGCTGGGCTCCCGTATTAACTAATTCATCCTCTGAGACCCACTCCTCTCACATCGGCTCGTGTGATTGAGCTTGAAAGATTCATGAGGTTGAGGCTATTAATATCGCTGGCCCCTAACCCACCTCACCAGTGCGTCCACAGATCTGAGCGATGGGGTCAAAGAGGATGGAGGGGTGGACGGCGGCGCAGCAGACAGGATGCGGCCGCAGATAATGGATGTTTTTATTAAAGACACACACAGGCCGCTGAGATGTTTGTCAGCCGGTGAGAAAACCCGGTGATTCGAGGCAGAGAGCGAGATCGTCGTGCTTAAAGCTGGAGGTGAAACTAAAGCTGAGTTATACCCAAAAGTGTGGGTCGAAGAAAGAAATCTCCAGATATAGTCGGAGTGAGTTGCAAGGGTATGTAGGGCAAGACAGATGGAAACGGCCGGCGCTGCCATGCTGCTCCCCCTCAGGACTTCCCATTCATGCCGTCATTAATGATGGAATGGCTTTATGTGTTCGGCTCCAAATCCTCCAGATTCTCCTGGTTGGGTCAATAAGCTGTGGAGTTTCGAACTGCATTTTCTTGGCTCCTGCTTTCTCCGGCAAAGCAACATCTGGCGCTGGCCGACGGGTGAAAGAATGCACCGTTAGAAAATGATGATTCATGCAATGATGAGTAATTCGATTCGCTTACGTAAGGTACAACAGCACAGACAAACATAATGAGGTCGGATACTGGAAAATAGAGATTGTAATGTTTACAGGAAAGTCTTAAAAAATCTGTTGCCTTTTTTCCCGGCTAAGTGCCTCCAGCAAACCATCTTTTCTTTGCATTTTTGTACTTGTGTTTTTGTGCTGAAGACTCTGCTAAACAAAGATGCCTCCATTACAACTAATTAACATAATCATGCAACCATCCCAGCTGAATAATAAAGTATTACCTTGAAGTGTTGCTTTAGTAAAATCCAAATGTATTTGATTTAATCCTTTATTACTGCTAAAATATGCAAAATCCATAGACAAAAATTGTGCAGGGATTTTCAGGAGTGTAATAGTGCGAATGGTGTCTCTGTCTCAGCCGCTCCACCTCCTTATCACGTGTTTCTGCACTATGTAACTTCAGTGAGAGGGTACTTACTATCAGCAGCCATTTAGCTTAGCATGAAGACCGGAAACGCGTGTAACAACCAGCTTGGCTCTCCAAAGCAGAGAGAGTCTGCCTGTCATCACCTCTGAAAATCGCTAATTAACATATTTTATCTAATTTGGTTAATATTTACAAAAGTTTTAGATGCTTAATTTTGTAGTTTTGTACAGGACTATTTCTCGGCTGGTTGAAGTGACATCCTGGAGTCTCTTCTGCAGCATTCATTTCCAAGAAGTCACTGCTCCTAGCCAAGAAACAGCACATTGCCGGTCCTTGCGCTAAGATGTGCTAATCGGCTGCCCCGCTGTAGGTTCATATTTATCGTACAGACATGAATGATATTGATCCTCACTTCTTACTCTCAGGAAGAAAGCATAAGAGGCTATAAGATATCCTTAACGTTGCAACTGCATGTCCAAGGACAGTGCTCCCATGCTTTAAATCATTTATACAGCATACCAAAATAGACCCAAGTATGTCATCACTACAGAGCTCATCATCGGCTCCATATAACTGCTCAGATGTAATAAAAGTAAGTCAGTGCTCAAAAACAGAGGATGGAATAAAATTAACTGTTTGTCTTGCTAAAAAAAAATTACTGCACCAAATCTTTAGTGAAATATTCTGTTTTTTCTGAATAACTAAAGCAGCCTGACAAAGACATAGCAGCATATGACTCGGCACAGCGACTCGGATGAACCATGCATGAGGCTGGCTGCTGCAGCCAGAATGTGTCTTTTGTGTGATCGATGACCAGCAGTTTGTCTCAGTTTGTCGGCAGCTGAGGGGCTCTTAAAGGACTATGATTGGCCGGCTCAGCCTGTACCGACATGCCTCATTAATTCATCCACGCCACTGGCTTCCTCAATCAGCGTTATGATTGGCTCTGTCCTCCCCAAACCACCGCACGTACTCTTACCTGAGTCGTTGCCAACAGCACCGGCAGCGATGCGTAGGCACTGGCACACACAAATCCTTCACAATAAGAGACACGCCTGCAAATACACACAAAACTGGTCAGCACACAGATGATGACGCGGAAGATTCCCAGACATATGGAGGCACACAACGCCAACATCTCGAACACGACCTCAAGCACTTGCAGATGTGCATCAGTTAAACTCTGTTCACTTTTTATAAGAGATGGCGTAATTTCCCAGTTCTAATCAGCGTGGACACTCCTTCCTCTCAAAACTCCTCCGGACAATGAGAAACAAAGGACACACTGGCTGCAGAGTTGAATGACAATGAGCTGCGGGGCTCTGTGTGTGTGTGTGTGTGTGTGTGTGTGTGTGTGTGTGTGTGTGTGTGAGAGAGAGAGAGAGTTCGGCAGTATCTCGTCGGTATAAACACACCTGCAGATTAATGAGCTGCTGGCCAAGTTGCCAGGACTCACCTCTCTCTCTTTATCTCCTATTTTCTCTCTCTCTCTCTCTCTCTCACACACACACACACACACACACGCACGACACACTTGTGACACACACGCCACCTTGAGTTGCCTCCTCTTTACCGCTCTTCTTTGTAATTTACTCGTCAGCTGAAGTGTCGGGTACAGCGAATGAATATGCATGTGTGCGTCTGATATGTGTTTGGTTTAGCTCATAATGTGTGTGCGCGAGCGTGTGTGTGTGTGTGTGTGCGTGTGTGCACAGTGCTGGATGGATGGAGGCAGCGACTCTGTATACGCCGGGTGACAGCTGTAGGAGGAAGTGAAGCATATAAAGGCTGGCCACGTAGAAAGCGGGACAAATTGATTTCCCATGAAGACGGGGAAGTGGGTTTTACACGGTGGGGGGGCCTTATCAGCATACCAGAAACATTCACACAACAACACACACGCACAGACGCACAAACACCAGCACACGGGGACACAAACTTCTATCATCCAGTGTATATATGGATCACGTAATGCCAAATTCATATAAGAGTGCACACAAACATCAGAACATGAACGTGTGCACTCAAGCAGCAATCAGCATTTGCAGCATGCGCTCTAACCTCTCCCCTTTAAAGGTCCCCTGTGAAGTTTCTGACCACTAGAACTAAGGAGCATCAGCTCGCCATGTTTTGTTTGTATTATGTATGTGATACGAAACAATTCACATTCAAACGTTGGTGTGGAGCTGTTCCATCGATAAGATGCTGGTGGTTAATGCCCCGACAAACGTAAGAAAGCGGCACCCAAGGACTAAGGCCCTGTCCACACGTACCAAAACAATCTTTTTTTTCCCCATCTTCCTTGGCATCGTTTCAAGAATATTCGCGTCTACACAGATCCATTGTAAACGACTAGATACGCTGTAGTTCATATGCCGGGCCTATAGGTGGCGCTGGAAATTCACCAAAAACGGAGAAGAAGAGACGGAGCATGCGCATAACACTTTAGCGCTGTATACAAACAGACAGCCAAAGGAGAAACCGAACACAACAAGAAGAAGACGAAAATAGCCACTCGGTGGTCCATAATCCTTTTTTGTTCAGCGTAGTGGCAGAGGAGCAGAATATTTTGCCCTAGTAACCCTAATAGGCTCAATATCATCTGCAGCACGAACACAAGCATGTAGTCCGCCATTGTTGTTGTTGTTGTTATGCGACGTCGCGGGGTTAAGAGGTCGAAGGCTAAAGATCGGGGGATGGGGCGATGACATAATCGAAACTCAAAGTATACGGATTTGCCGTCCACACGAAAACGCAGGGGCTGCGTATTCGAATCTCTCCACCCTGAGACCCAGTTTCAAAAAAAGTGCGTTTACAGGATCCGTGTGGACGATCGGCCAAAACGATGCAAAACATGTGCGTTTACGCAAAAAAGCGTTTCCGTATGGACGGGGCCTAAGTAAGATGGTGGCTACACAGGCGGGGTTCACCACACTGGTACACTCTGATTTTATGAAAAGAGTGCTTTGAATGAGAATGTCATGATTTAATTTGAGTATTAATGATTTGTGTCAAACATCTTTCTCCGCAGATGTCTGCTCAGTTGAACCCTGCTCTGACTCACTGATTTAATGTAAAACCAACATTGATTTTGATTTGTACAAACTAGACTGTATTTTAATTAGTGAATAATCGCAGGATAAGTCAGAAAAATCACAGTTCCTGACTATAAAGCAAGTCCAAGCCCGAAACCTCCTCTTTAAGAAAAAAAAGGCTTGCTGGTTAAGAAAAAAAAGGCTTGCTGGTTATTCATCATCTTTACATCCTTGGGAGGATGTGTGGATCCTCGCAGGTGTATCAACACATACATACCGTCTACATGTGTACACCCACATGTACATGTACCGTACACACTGTGGGCACCTAAGCCAACAGTGCAGAGGTTTTTTTGCTTTTTTCTTATCTCCATGGCAGCGGCAGAGCAATTCAGGAAAAAGTAGCAGGAGATGAGAATGCGACAAAGCAGCAGGAAAGCATGAAAGAGAAGGAGACAGAAGAAAGCTGATTGAGAGGATGAAGTCCTTGACCAGGCCTGAGATGATCGACTGTCACAAATTAGCTGAGAAAAAATAAGACATAATTCCTCTTTAAGATTAACCAGAGGCAGTTTGTTTGGTTCATGAGCCTTAAAGATTCAACATCAGAGCGTCTCTGTGCAGAAACACGTCCTTATATAATGTCGCCGTCAGTGATTAATTGAATCTGACAGCGCTAAGGAAAAAATAGATAATTTCACTCTACTATTTCCTCTTTAAGTATGTCAGAAATAGCGACAGGAGGCAGAGAATAGCCTGTCATTCACCCCTCTGGGGAACTGCTCTACTTTAAGAGTAGAGTTATTGTATTTTTTTAAGTGTGTACGCTCACACAAGTGAGGAACAGGAGAGAAGGAAGTGAGGAGGAACGGAGGGAAGGAAAGAGGAAGCAATAGAGGAGGCGACGAATTGGAAGGGAGGACGACGGGTGGAAGATGGAGGGTGGAGGAAGGTGAGAATGAAGGGAAAAGTGATAGCATAAGCGATCCATTTTTAAGAGTTAGACGTGTAGCTCCTCTAAGCTGAGGTGCAATGTGTTAATGATCCCACCCCTGGGTGTCGCGGGCAGATAAAGTTGTCGAGGAACAGACCAAAACCCACGAGGCCCAGAGGGACGCTACCTCTGCTGACACCAGGAGCCCTTAAGGGACACCTGTAAACCCTCCTGATTCAAAGGAAATTAGCCCGGTAAGACCCACTGGGCAAAGGAGGATAAACTTGCCATTTAGAGATCTCCAGAGGGAGGTGGAGAAAATAGAAGGTAAAGAAACTCGGAAGTGACTAATCAAAAAGGGAGTGTGGAAGGCAGCGAGGGAAGGAAACAACTGCGGAGGAAGAGAAACGAGGGGAAGGAAAGGAAAGTTTTAAAAAAAGAATGACTACAGCCCCACTTACAAAGACATTGGGATGCTGTGTGAGAAATAAATAAAATCAGCCCAGTCGCCAGGATACTATGTGTCAGTTAACGTTTATGCAAACGACAGTCACGTCCGAGGCTGATGTGTGTACATCACATTATGTGCCACCTGTTCCAGCAGGTGGCGGAGGGAAAGGTAGCGCTGCTATTACAAGCCAACAACAAGGCTGCCAAATGGGTGACTGCAATTCAAGTTACACCACTTTTAAGGACAGCTGGAGACATTTCCAGCAGTTTTTGTGGCCACCAAAACCGGCCATGTTTTACGGGAAGTGGAACCATCTCCATCTGTGATCGAGACCATGATTTTCATCTAACCCTATTCAAGCGGTTTTTGTGCCTAAACCTAAGCAGAGTACAAAGAATGGCTTTGTGACAAGAGAGAAGTAGAAGATTCAACCTAAACAAAAACTACTTAGCTAACATTTATTCATTTATTCAATTGAGTTGGGATGGAGTGAAGCTCACCACTTTGTGAAAAACACGATTGTGTATATAGATATCATTGTAACCGGCACTGATCTTTTACAAATGTCTGTTTTTATTTGTGTTTTAGGCTTTTTTTTAAATCTGGGTTGTACAAACCCTGGTGATTCTTTGGATCTATTCTGCATTTCCTGTAATTTTTCAGGCTTCCTCCATCTCTGGTTTCCTTCTCTCTCCTTTTGTGAGAAGGCCAAAAATAGAGCGATCGGATGGTACCGGTGGCACTGTGGCAGCTTGCTTCGGCTTCTCCTGGCTCTGACTTTCATGCCCCCACTCCCACACAAAATATAAACAGACACTCAAAATGGAGCCTCTGAACACACACACACAAACACACACATCTATACTGTATGGCGTCTGTGAGAGGAGTCGGGCTGTCAGAACTGAAGGCTAGCGGAGCGATGTGAGATGTTGTGACACTTTACCTCATTACATTTTCCCAGGCTGTTATGAATGTTGCAGCAGCGCTGTCAACCAAAGCGAAGACCTGTCTGAAACATACCGCGCGCACACACACATCCGCACTCATTGACACGTGCACGTTCACGGCCCGGCACATGAATTGCGACGGTTCTTTTGCTCTTTTTATATTTCATGTTGTGGTATGATTTTTTGGAAATGTCTACAAGGCAGGTTTCAGGCTCACTTTGCTCGATTCCCCCTGATGCACAAGAAAAGTCTGGTAAACCCAGACGATTTGGATCGTTGCCTGCGCGCGGCTCTCGATGGTACATCATCGAGGCTCCGAGATGTAATTTGCGTCGGGGGCTAGTGGTGAGGTAACACATCCCTGTTCATTCTCACATCTCCGCCAAGTCGAAGGGATGAAGCGTTTTCTGTATTTTCACCAGAAACCCCGGGATGAAGGACTTTTCTGATAGGTTGATCAGCATTGCACTGAGCTCTCTGGAGAGCAGCGCAGGGCCTTGGGCTGTACCAGAGCTGCTGTGTAGTCTGTACGTTTCCACTTCTCCCCGCTGATCCTGATCCCTTTGTAATCCACCCGCACCCAAACACAGCTGACAGCCTGCGACTCTATAGTATACTGCTGGCACAGACACACACATGCACATAGAGACACACACGACTCACACTGTTCATTCAGACGAACACACTAAAGGGGCTATGTATGTGTGTATGTGTCCAATTTGCATTGCTTATTAGATTAAACATAGTAGTTGTAGTTGAACGTCTATTTTCATTCTTAGAATATTGCCTCCATTTGGTAGCCGCAGTGAAGTTTTCAGTCATATCACATAATCTTCAACAAAAGAGACTTTTTCCAGCTGGCATGGATAGATGATCAACGCTCCATTTATCTCTGAGCTCTTTAAAGACTTCTCAAACTTAAAAGTTGAGGCTGAAAGTTTATTCCTGATCTTGGAAACACAAGTTGACAAAATAATCTCCTGACAGGGTCCATTTAGTCGCCGTTCTGGCTCATGTGATGGGATCAAAAGCTCCAGAACAGCCACTGAAAGGATCTGAACTCACAGAAAAATAATGGTTTCTTCAAAAGGCTCTCTGGTTCTTTAAAGAACCATCACCAATTGAAGAACCTTTTTATATAGGGGATGGTTCTTCGCATACTTTATGTGGTTCTTTAAAGTACTAAAGGTTCTTCATTTTTATTGGAGTTATTTGCTGGCATGTAATAGCATGAAATTAGGGCTGCAACTAACTATTTTCATTAATCGATTAACCTGCAGATTATTTTCTCAATTAAGACCCACAAATGCAGCAAATTCTTACATTTTAACTTTTTTTGCTTAAAAATTACTTAGACGATTATTAAGTCCTATTATCAAAATAGTTGCCAATACATTTTCTGTTGATCAACTAATTGTTGTAGCTCCAAACACCTCTGATTGTTTGGGGTGGTTGGCTGACTGATTGTGGAAACAAACAAATACAAAAAATGTCCAACAGATAAATAAATACAATAAATATCAAGCATGAATTCATGACTATCTAATGTGTTCTTTGACCTAGATCTACTTGTTTTATCGTCCAGTTACACTGATGATAATTTCAAAGAATTTCTGTTGTTTTTCTCACTCACTCGCGTGGACGCACACACACACACACACGGAGGAGTTAAAAATGTCACAAAAAAGTAAAAAACGTTGGTTTATGTACCACTTTATGCACTTTATGTAATAAGCGTAGCATAGTTTAAAACCCATCAAACAGGTTAATAATAATGTTGTGTTTTTTTGATGGTTCTTTGAGGCACCTTTGGAGGTTCTTTAAAGAACCTCTTGCTAAAAGGTTCTTTGTGGAACTAAAAATGGTTCTTCTATGGCATCACTCAGAAGAACCATTTTTGATTCCAGTTAGCACCTTTATTTTTCGGTGGGATGTTTTTGTCAACTGATCATATTGAAGTTTTCTCTGCATGTGTTATTTCATTGCATATTCAGGGCTCCAGACTGGGACAGTTCAGTTGCATTGTGCGACTACTTTTAGAAAAACAGTGCAACTAAACTTAGTAAGTAATTTAAGTAGAACCACCCCTGCGAGTTGCCAATATGACCCCTGTGATTCTGCTTTTTAAATCATCCTCATCATCATCATCATCATATATAATGTGAAACACCAGGAGCTGCGTCTCCGCTAGTAACGTTTTGACACAGCCACCTGTGAGATCTGACCTGCACCCCGCTATACAAGAGAGAGGAAGTGGGGGTGAGGTGGTGCTTGGAAGTGGACAAGAGATTACCCATGACAGGATTATGATCGAAGTGTAATGAGGATACAGCCATTTTATACATGAGACATAGCCTACTGTATATGAAGTGGATCTACTGATGTGCATTTCACTCATGCTGGACCTGATGAGTCAGCCGTCAGCTGTTTGTCTGTAATAGAGAATTCAGCCTGCAGACACTTGACTGATAAACCAGAGAACTGTGGAGTAACACTGGGCTTAGAACGTCGTTGTATGATTCCTCACATTCCCTCTCTCTTGAAAAAGTTCCTCTAAAATGGTTTTGTGCATCACAATGAATCTAATAATGGACTAATACATACGATAAATAGCCGTAGCACCAGTGGTATCACATTCACACTTTTTCTTTCTGTGCTATTTGCTAAACAGAATTATGTAATTTTATTTTCTTAGAAGGTCATGCAGTTGATGCAGTGTTCACACAGGAAATCTAGCACGATGAAAGGGTTTAGTTTTGTGGGATTTCTTCTTTTTACATGGCCTTTACAAAATCTGAATTCAACTCACGTTCCACTATAATGAAAAAATATAAAGTGTGAGATTATAGGGAGCATGAGGGGACTTGTGTCCCTCTGGGAAGCCCAATATATAGTATCTACTCTGTAGATCTAATAATATTGTCATAATTCTGTACTAACCACAGCGTAATCCAGCAATTATTATGGGTGAGAAACCCATGTTTCATATCTTCTCTGTCAATCATTTTGTTTCTTAGGCTTGCGTTTTGCAACCAAAGAATTGTAAGTGCACAAAACATGGAAGGTGTTTTAAAGGGGAAAGCTTAAAATGAACACCTGTTAAACTTTACTGTCGAATCTCCTCTGCTGGGCTTTTCCTGAGATGGCAGAGGAAACTAATCTTTGGACAAGGCAGAAATCCATTTACACAGAGGACTCCTGTGTTTTTTCAGCTGCTACAAGGGATGGATGTTCAGTTTGATGGTCTTGTCTTCCGCACAGTCTGTACCTGTAGTGTAACTGCGGTGAGACTGAACCAAAGTATTAAAGTGGCGGCCCTCTCTTTAAAGAGCTGCAGGGTCCCAATGAGTCAGATCTGCCAAGGAGTTTATGTTTTCACCTGTGTCCGTTTAGTTTAGTTAGTCACGTTGGTTGCTTGTTTTGTTGGTTTTGTTGGTTGGTTGGTTGGTTGGTTGGTTGGTTGGTTGGTTGGTTGGTTGGTTTTGTTGGTTGGTTGGTTGGTTGGTTGGTTGGTTGGTTGGTTGGTTGGTTTTGTTGGTTGGTTGGTTGGTTGGTTGGTTGGTTGGTCAGTTGGTGGGACAGCAGGATTACACAAAAGCTAATGAACACATTTCCATGAAACTTGGATGGAGAATGGGTCTCAGCCCAAAACAGATAGGGTAGGTAGGGCATTTTTCAACGTATTCCCCCTCTCACGGCATAATGCATAGATCTTGATCTAAAAAAATCAGGAGTGTTTATGTGGCTAGTATCTATGAGTGGTGAGTTTAAATCATGGTTAAGCAGTTATGGAAGGTTTAAAACTTTACAGTGGACTATCAAGTTTCACATTGGATTAGGCTTGACTGATTTAAAGGGGAGTGTGACAGGGGTATGCACACTACTCAGTGCCATTCTAGCTTTGCACGCATTCATCACTACAAGTGATTCCTTAAACATCAAATCAAGATGACATCTGATCCATCGGTAATATGAAAATATCGTTTCGTGCAGCTTTAAGTCATTGTTGCCAACGGTGATCAACATGCATGGGACTCAAAGAGTTAGAAGTGCGAAGCAAGAACACGTCTCGCTCTCTGTTAGCAAGCGAGTGGGCGTCCACACATCCTAAACTACACATATAATACATCAAGTTTGTGCTTGCAGCTGTGTGTATTTATTCTGTGTGCACACACACCCTGCTCTGCCAACACACACACTCAAGAACACAAACATTTGAGGAGTGCGATTCTCTCCTACACTCCTCACACACACACTCTTTACACAGACACATACATTCACATAAACACATCAACAATCATTTGACGCTCTTTCTCATTAATGCTGCTGTACACACACAGCAGCACACAGGCTTTATAGTTATTGACACAACACAACATGGTCCATTGAGTGGCCATGCTGTTTGGACGAGCGGCGGCTCAATAGAAAGGTATCCATCTTTGTAGAAGGGCATGGAAATGTCAATGCCCCTCAGCTAGCTAAAAGGAAGTCAATCATCCGGGGTCTTGCACAATGAAAGATGACAAATACAAAGAGCCTTTCAGCAAAAAAAACCTTTGTGTGACAAACATTTCCATTTCAAAGGCGTCATTTTACAGGATGTCATGTCAATTTATTTTTACATAATGGCGGCTGTGGTTCGGAGGCAATTAGGAGACTGTAAAAAAAAAGGGGTGACCAGATCTGTCACTGCCGTTGGTTGATAAGGGGGCAGACGGGCACCCTGTGTGTTTGTAAGAGTGCTTTTCTGTGTCACAGATTGGTGATTGGTGAGTTTTTCTTCCAACTAGCAGGCCAAAAAAGTCTTCTTATATAGCATATATTGTCCCTTCACGCCCTGTCAGATGTGAAGTCTCCTGGTGGCATTTACTGGTTCAAAGGTTCTCTGTGTAATTGATCGGACTGCTGTTTGATCTGTACGTCTGGCATTTAGTCTTCATAGGAAAATGTGCTTTTCCAGCCCCTGTTACCTGGCCGGCGCACAAATGCCCGTGCCTGCCACCGACGGACATTTGGTGGCGATGGATTATAAACAACCTATAATTTGATTTGCTTGTGTATCTGCGCACATGCACTGTGACGTGTGAACAGAAACACGCCGCCGCTGTAATGTCTTCAGTTCTTGTCATCATTAATTTTTTTGTCCATGAATTTTCCCCATGAATGACTTTTCTTTCTCTCTTCAACCTTTTTTTTTTTTTTTTGTCTTTTCAACTTTCTTCATCGTCGCTGCCCTCTTCATCTTTTCACTTAATGAAACACTTTTTATCAGAGTTTTACCCAATTTGCTGAAGCAATTACGCCTGAGACATTTTGCAGAAACAGGACTCTCACTCCTGCAGAACTTTCCCTTCAAATGTTAAATAGCTAAAAAAAAAAAAAAATTATAAAAAGAAAAAGTGATGCAGCACTGAATCCCACAGCACCCAGCACTCTTTCAAACAGTCATTGTGTTGACAGGCAAATGGCTGCAATCTTGACCCTCTCGATAGATATGTGTAGTTGTTTTGGCATTCGAAATGGGCAGCTGGCATCTTTGCTCCCTCTCCACTGCACTCCAGCTACATCGCAAACACCTTAACACAAGAGCGGCGATGGCTTTAAAAAGCAACAAGATGAAATTGTAGCTATTTTTGTGTCAAAGCCCACAAATGCTAAAAGTGAAAAATAACTCAAATGCTTCTCGCGCTGACATATCCTTTTATTTGATGGTGTGGGTGAATATTTATGAGCGTTTGGAGCGGAGAAGAGGACGTTTGCAAAACAACTCACTGCTACGCAAAAAAGAAAAAGGTGACCAAAAGAAATCAGACGGTGTTTGTTTTTATGTGATAAGAATCCAGACATGTCAGAGTGCGGCTTTCTCCCTGCAGATTAATGCCTGAATAAATGGTGTGCATATAAAGGTGTTTACCTCTGACCCTGTGTGACAGTATCATCATGTTAAAAACATCTATACAGTGAATTCTTTATTACAATAAATGCACAATATGAGATTAAGATTGTTTCCTTTTATTATGACACATGTCAAAAATATATATATATATACATTTTGGATGACCGCTCTGACGCAGATTTGTTCCGTTGAAATGTTTTTTTGTTTTGTTATACATACAAATACATTGAAAAGTATTCATTCAGTCTAGTGCAGGGTTTCTCAATTCCAGTCCTCGAGGATCCACACCTGATTCAAATGAGCGGCTCGTTATCAGGCCACTGCAGAGCTTGATGACGAGCTGATCATTTGAATCAGGTGTGGTGGAGGAGGGACACACCTAAAACATGCAGGGCAGTGGTCCTCGAGGACTGGAATTGAGAAACCCTGTGTCATATACTTTGTGGAGAAATGAAAGGAAGCTCAAGATCTATCATCACTGATCGGTGTGGTTAGGTACGATCGGAGGTGTGCGCCTGCATGTCAAACTGTACTCTACATCTCTGCAGCTAAATGAGATGTCAAACCACGTACAACATTCAAGACCCTTTAAACTTCAAATCCTCTGTAACATTTTCTATAACATTAAAAATTCAAATAGGCCACGATCAAAGTTTAACCATCGTGAGCTATTATTTAGTGTGAGTCTAACTCTAAAAATACTCTGAAATACAGCAAATGTTCGTGTGGATTACCCAAAACTGTTCTCACATTTTTTTATTTCTGGAATACTTTCAGGAACCAAAGATGTGAACAGACGTCATATAACCGGCAGATGACGGTTCAAAATCAACAAGAACATAAACAATAAATCCAATGTAATGTCAAGTAGACGCTGTTCACAAATAACAACGAAGTAAGGTAAAGAAACAAAATGAGACAAAACTTCGAGAGCCTCGGGGCAACATCTCAACTCAAGGTTCGGATGGTTGATCACACCCTCAATACAGGAAAGCTAAACAGGGCTATGATCAGTCTGGTGTGACGTTATACTCCTTGTAGAATGTTTTACTCTTCTATTCCTAAACCAACTTCACTCTGGGTTGGCAACCATTAACTGAGACACATATTCTTATTGTTGATGCATTTTTTAAGTGGTTCTTATAGTGTGGCTATTCTTAAGGCTGGAGTTAGTAAAGTTAGTAAAGTTACCCAGAAATCAGATCTCTGAATCCAGTGGAAAGACATCTGTCCTGAATGTCCGATAGGGTGTCACCAAACCTTGAAGTTTAGGGCGCTGCGGCACAGGTGGAATGTGGTTGTATTTGTGCAGCTTATATGGGGTGATATAGGGTTAAGTCAAATTGCATCCATCTTTATCTTCACAACTTCCAGATTTATTCCCAGGTCTGACTTATTCCGGATCTGTCCTCATTAGGTAGCGATAAACTCGACATAAGAGCTTCACACACTCTGGCGTTATAGTTTTAAATAGGTGGTTGGTCGACATGGCACAATTGTTCCACAGGTGTCATAGTTAGTAAATCCCGCTGGTATTAAGAAACAGAAAGTGTGCGCTCATGTAACAGCTCTTAGTAAGAAGAGAAAACTATGTCCTCACAAAGGGAAAGAATCATTTGTGTCTTTAAACCTTCAATTGTTCACCTAATCATTTTCATAACGCGTAGTGTCATCTCACAATTCACTGATCTTACACTTGTAACTAACAAGAGGAACATTTGATTTGACTGATATTAGACTCAGACTAAATCTTATCAAAGCTCATGCTACTCATCGACACCCTAATAGGAGAAATCTGTGGTGTGGAGAAATTACCAACAGCTTCTAATGGACTGAGTGCTGCTTTTATGTTGTCATTTGTGTCTAATGTGGGAATTTAATTAACCCACAGACCTCTCAGGATTCCCCTAATAGTCACTTAGAGAGTTATGTTATGTAAAGTGAATAACTTTTATCCGGAGATGAAGGAGCCTTTTAAATCTTTTGGAAAATCAGTGACTTCCTCCAATTCCTCGTATTAAAAAGAATAACAGACCGTATATAATATATATAATGTCCTGTTTAAAAAATCAGTTCCAACTGGAAGCAGAAAGTTCGTCTCTTGTAACTAGGCAAGAGTTTTTATGGCAAAGTTACCCGGCGACAGAATATACCATGTTCATATGCATGCCAGTCCTTGGCTGACGTTTCGGTTCTTCTCTCCAAGCCTTTATTACCCTCTGAGTGGACCCCCTCTCTCTCCCTGCTGGACTCTTCCCGACCAAAACCCACAAGGATTCATGGCCGTGAAATTGCTGATTGCAGTTGAGGGCTCATTTACAAAATGGAAAAAGAGCTGTTTACTTTTTATTTGGCCTGAGCATTCACAGAACGGAGCGGCTCGGGCGAGAATTGAAAGCATAAATCTCACTGTAGTAAAGCAGAAAAAGGGCCCTCCAGAGTCGGGCAAAGTCATAGAGAGGACATAGGGAGGATGGTGGATGGTTTTGGGCGGTGGGGGGTGGGAGGGGAGTGGGCAGGTGATGGAGTTGATCTTGGGCTGGACATAGCTCTGGTCGAGTACACAGGTAATAGAAATTTAATCTGATCTATTGAACTGACAAATAATCCCAAAAGGGAAATGGGGGCCGGCTGACCCGGGCCCTCCTCCCAGCCGATTTCTGTTTGCTCTCCGTCTCCTTCTTTCTCTCCGTGTTTCTATCTCTTTCTCTGTCCCTTTTCAATTATTCATACCCTGGTTTCGACACATGCCTGCAGTAAGCCTCCAGATATTCTGTCAACCGACACCACCCCCGGTTTGTCTGGTTGCTCTCTCGCTCTCCTCCTCCATATTTTTTTGTATCTCTATTTCCCCCATCCTCTGTCCTCAAACTCCTCGGCTCTCCTCAGATACAAACAGAGAGGCGGGGGGGGATAAACAACGAGTTACATATTTATTCTGCAATCAAACACCCCCCCTGTCCAAACGATGTATTTCTCAATCAGCGGTGAACCACATTTAAACCCCAATTTCATATCTATATCCCCTCTGCCATTCTGTTAACCACATCAACTTTTACATTCATTTGCTGCCTCTCCTGACAGATTCAAATTAATAACGTTGGCTCAAAGGAGAGCCGATAGCGTCGCTAGTGTGTTAGCTGCACCCAGCAATTACCACATTGCCTGGCACCTGTTTATCCCTCCATCCATTTCTCTGCCAGCAGATAAGTGGAGCGCCGCTCTCCCCGACTCCCTGGAGACCCCACTAGTGCCCAGGCCTGATTTTGTTGTACTGGGGAGTGAGCCAGAGATTGGTGGACACACACACACAAATGCACAAATTCGGTCAAAGACACACACACACACACACGCTCGGCCACCTGCTTTACTTGGACGCTTCTCTTATTAAGCCAGTTGGAGTTTAGCTCAGAGTGGACGCTGAGTGGACGGAGCTGCTGCACTCCGGCGAGGAAGGTGGTCACCATTACCAATTGGTTGTCGTGACAATCTGGATTGTTTAGCTTGTGGTCGCTTGAATTGGATGACACATTTATAAACTGAAGGTGGGAATCTGATATGTGTAGGTGTGAGCATACTTTGGTGACATGACAGCTATTTTAGAAGACAATCATTAGTCCAGTATGCAGTATGTGTTTACAGGTGTTAGGGAGAACCATTGCATATGTCGGGTAAGCAGTATAAAGCCTCTTGAGGCTCCAGGGGAAGCTGCATGTGATCTGATAATGTCATGGTTATCAAAAGAGGACCCAAACTCAGAACACTGAGGGAGGAAGGTTAAAAAAACTAAAATGATAGCCGAGGTGCAAAGTTCAAAATACAAAATACCAGCAACAGAAGGATGGAAAAAAGGCTGGCAAGGAGCAATCCAAGAGCAAAAACTAAAGTACAAACCAAAGTGTGAAGTGCACATACATACACTGAGTGTATACTTCAGTGAAGTAGAAGACGTGTTGCATCCAGAAGTTCATGAAAGGAACAATGTTTGCTTTTTCACTGGTTCTGAATTGCTGAGTGAGGAAGAATGAGCAGAGTAAAACAATGTTAATACAGTTTTTGCCCTAAAACCCATCAATCACAATCACAGTTCTGAGCAGAGTCATTTTAAGCATTTAAAAAAGATGTCTTGAGGGGATCTTTAGTTCTCAACCATGGAAATATAGAAGTTTTACAATCAAAAGCTCACCGGCTCCTCTCAGAGCTTCCGACTGAATCATCACTTTGATAAAAATGACATCACCTATTGTGTAATAAGATGTTATCGTGTAATGTGACTGAAGCTCCATTCTAGTCATCATGTGATAAAATCCCCATGACAGCTAAGCAAACTCCATCTACTGAGGTGTGTTTGACAGTAACACAACAAGCTTGTAGGTGGACTTTGGTTTAACATTGTTACAGATGTGTGTTTGATTGTAGCCCGACTGATACTGGAGGCCAGTATTTGGGAGTTTAAAAAATCATACATATTTGTAAATGTTAACTCGACCTTATCAAGTTCAACTGAGCAGCCATTTGACTGGTTGCAAGTGACAATCTCCATCTCACACAGTCATGTTTCCTGGTGTATTGATGACCCGTTGTGCTTAAATTTCTTTGGACATCTTTAAAACCTGACGAGATGAAGTTCAGTCTGTTCCAGCTGCAAATGTCTGGAGTGTGCAGATAGAGTCTCCTCTAATAGCCGATGTTCGGAGCCGTATCTTATTGGGCCCAGCGCTCCTAAGATTCCCCGACTCTTTACCTCAGTGCTACTGTGCTTAATGAGGCCAGATGCTGCCTCGTATTAGGCCCAGTAGCTGTTTTTCTCTTTTTTTCTGTTTTTTGAACAGCTGTACTGGCAAACTGCTCATCTGTTGGTTCACAGTGTGAAGGGATGGATATTTTCAGTTGCTATCATTCATCATACATCATATTTCAATTACATGGAGCACCTCTGAGGAGATCCAGGCATCTGTTTTCATGTAGTTGTAAATCATATGCATCTTTTCAGGTCCGGTTTTGTCCAGCTGCACTTTTTTTCCCCTGCAGTGGATTTTCTTAAAGTAAATTTGGATGGCTCTAAAATTGGTGTACTTTCCAGTCAAAGAACACTAAAATGACAAAAGAGTTTCTTTCAGCCGTGATTTCTTTTACTTAATTTTATCACATCATACCAGGACTCTCTGCTGGCCAATTAATTGGCTCAGGAAGTTTTTATTCTGCTGTTTGTCCTTTTCCTTCAACACCATTAACTCAGCATGGCCTCTCTTCACCGCAAGGCATTGCATGATCAAGCACTAGAGACTGGAGCCTTGAAACTTTACAAAAAGATTATATTGTGTTTAGCTGTAATAAAGGTCCGTGATTTACGTAGCTCACATGGCTAGCACAGGATACCTCATGCACGTTATTTTCTTTACCAGTTGCTTTATCAACAACAATTGTGGACAATCATGGTACTCATGTCAATCTAGAGTCATGTATCTCCCAACTGTTAGAGCCCATTTTAGGTCTTTCATTCGACCCTCTCTGCCTCCCAAATTTCCACCTTTAACCCAAAACCAGCTCGTAACACAGGCCCAAGCGCAGATAACCCCTACTTACATCACTTTGACATCATCTGGGTTTTTGTTTTTTTTTTCAAACTTTGAAAGCTTTCTCCAGAGCCCCTGGAGACATTATGTAACTGTCTTCAGCGGGATGATCAAGCCTTTGTTGTCGTCATAGAAATCAGCCCTCTGAATCATGAAGCACTTTTTTCTGCGTTGGCTTTTCAACACAACTCCACATTAAACTGCAGAGTTGTCCACTGTAATAGAGCACTACAGCGTTGATGACAGGGACCACTCGCTGCCACGCAACCAGTAGCTTTAGTCATTCCTCACCTGACAGGCACTTGTTAGGGGGACGCCGATTGACGCAAGTGTATTGATGACGTCGCTTGTTTGGAGAAGCTGTTTCCAAACCGGACTGTGTCCCTCCCAAAAAATCGGTTTGTTTTAATGTATGTGAACACAACCATCAGACGTGGATGTGGGACGAAAAAATGAGCATACCGAGATTGTCAAGAAAAGGGCGGTAACAGATTTCCCACAGCAACAGGCCTTGAACTAATACTGCACAACATGTCTCGTTGTCGTCCTGTCTCTGTCTGTTTGCATAGCATAGCATGCTGTTGATTTGCCGTCTTATAATGCTTATAATCAGTTATTAAAGTATTAAAGTGCTGTATGAACTGCTGTTAGTCAATGGAATTTGATTTCCTCCTCCGTGGGTCTTATTGATGTCGGATAACAATCTGCAAAACTGTCTGACCAGCGAGTTAGCTGTCAGTCTGTGTAACTTTATGTTTCCTCCTCTTTTGTTTCATTTTGTAGAACATCCGTATGAAAAGATCAGAACTGAAATGCAACAAAAGGATCATATTCCCCTTGTTCCAGATCAAATGAGCCTATTTACAGGTGTGAATGGAGGCTATTAGGAGCGAAAGTGTTGGAATGATTCAAATATTATTCATGTCAGATCGGGGGTCACATTAAATGTTTCTGAGGGCCGCCGTCAGCCCACAGGCCACACTTTGAGAGCCCGTGCAACACTAATGCCATCTCATTCCAACTCTGGCAGGGTCTCTACCTCCTGCATCTAATTCAGCCTTTAATATCAGTCAGCCCAGAGCGGTGTACCGGCAATGAAGCTGTCACGCTGTTTTATCCGAACAGACTCTTCCGCCCCAAAACGCTGTCTGCCTGCAAAGCCCCTGTAATCCGAGCCCCGAAACTTGCCAACTTCCCAGACTCGCAGCATCATATCACCTCTGTCTTGTTTTTCATTACCTCCCCTTCACGCCGCTGTTCTCTCGTGTTTTTCGTGCAAACTCTCTATCCCCGCATCTTTCTTCACTCTTCAGACCCCCACCCGCCCCCCCATTTCCATTCACTCTCCTCTCCTCCTGTGACCTCCTGCCAAGCCTCCAGGGACTCTCTCTCAGTTGCGGGATACCAGCTGCAGTTTTAATGATTTTGCCCCCAGGCCCAGATCAGCCACAGAAATACAGTTAACATTTTTTCAACGGAGCTGGAACTCTCACCCCTGCATCGAAGCTGCCAAATGTCTGTGTGTGTGTGTGTGTGTGTGTGTGTGTGTGTGTGTGTGTGTGTGTGTGTGTGTGTGTGTGTATAGCTAATTTGCATGTGAGTGTGTGTGCAAACATTTAGAATAAGAAATGCCATCTGACTGGTTGCATCTCCTTGTTTTTTTTTTGGGGGGGGGGGGTTTAGCTCCTAGCGAGACAGCCAGTGCATCAGTCTGAGCAGAAGATGGAGGCTCATCCAACTAAATGTCCTCCTCCCTCTAACCTCCACGTCTCTCTCTCTCTCTCTCTCTCTCTCTTTTTCTACCGTACACCCGACTCCGCGCTCTCCCCTCGCTCCGGTTTGACAGCAGAACCGCGGCACGTCCCGCAAACACATTGCAATTAGCATCATGCGCTTCGGTGCATCCCAAACCGCTCGCTGATGAAGTTCAATCAATTGGCTTTAATTATAACTTTCTCAGAAACACCTCTAATCTCTCCGAAAGTTTCAATCTCTCAGGGGTTTGTTCGGTTACAACCCGCGGCAGGTAGTTTGGAAAGTAGCCGCTCGGAAAAGTGTGTGCGAGGAGTGTGTGTCTGTGTTTCAATCTGACCCGGGCCCTCTCTTTCTCTCTCCCGCCAGACATCGATGACTGCCAGTCCAATCCATGCCAGAATGGAGGAACCTGCATTGATGAGATCAACTCCTTTGTTTGTCTTTGTCTGCCGAGCTACGGAGGAGCTACTTGTGAAAAGGGTAACAATGTGGAGAAAACCTCTGCTTTCTCATTTTACATGGTTGGCCCACTCAGCAGAGAGGTGTGTGTGTGTTGGGTAGAAGCAGCAGTAGGAGGGTGGGGATGAAGTATCCTGATGGAGGATGGAGAAAATGAGTAGAATGAGGAGGTAGCAGGAGCAGATAAAGTAGGAAAACAAGGCAGTGTGGAAAGAGAGAGGCGAGACAAAGAAGGTGGAGAGGCAGGGTGATGTGACAGCGGAGGAGGCAGGATGAAGATGAAGGAGGGAAGGGAGAGAGTGATGAGGAGGTGGCAAAGGAGAATAAGATGATGCGAGGAGGGAGCGACAGAGGTAGAGAGAGAACAGCGAGGGTGAGGAAGATGGAGTTAATGAGGATGTGTAAAAGGAGAAGGTGGAAGAGGGAGGACGAATATAAACAAAGAGATGGAGGAGGAGGAGGAGGAGGAGGAGGAGGAGGAGGAGGAGGAGGAGGAGGAGGAGGAGGAGGAGGAGAGGGAAGCCCTTTGGAATAATGTATCGGGTTTATACAGAACACCTGCGTCCAGCTGGTTCGTCTCTCATTATGGGAATTCCCCTGTGAGAAGGCGGCCGTGGAAGGAGGCCGCTCACAAAACTGCACGTTACATGAAAACATGGCCGACGCGTCAGTGGAAAACAACAGCGAGAAAAACCCCCAACAGCTGTTGTTTCCATTCTAACATTAATGATTGTTTGAGCTTTTGACGATTTGAGCAGAAAAACGCAGAGATTTCTTTAAACGAGTCGATTGATTTGAAGCAAATAATAAGCACATTGATTTCACGTCTCGTACTGTTGAGAAAAATGGAGCGGAAAAATGCATACGAGTTGCTATTATTGGCCGGATTACCTGCTTACTATTTGCGCTGCCAAAAGTAGTTTTAATGTAGAAACACTGACACTGATAAACTTCCACATACATTGTCTTTAGATTAAAACTCACAATAATGAGCCAAAGAACATAATAAAGGTAAAGGGGGTGCAATGGGAATGAAATAGTTATGTGAGTTTTTTACTGAATAATGCAAACTCTTAAAAAACGAGATTCAAAATAGGACAATTAAAAATGAATGAATGAAAACAAAGAAAGGCAGTTGGAAGGATGACGAGAGACTTCTAGGAGACTATAAGGAAAGGAATGTGAACTGCTCTGAATTACATAAAACCGAGCCATGGGCTCAGCCAGCGTGACCTTTGACCTCAACTCTCCGAAGAGTTATGACTTTGAATATCTGTCTTCTTCACTGTGTGTCTGGCTTCCTGGTGTCTCACGCTGCTGTTTTACCGCTCTGCTGTGATCTGGGGCTCTGAGGGCAGAGCAATCGATAGAGAGAGGAGAGGAAGAGGAGGGAGCGAGGAGAGCCAGGCGGCAGACTGAAGCAGGACTTTTTAAATGCTGTAGGATCCGCAGCGATTCTGGCAGCCGCTAACAGCGCAAATTACACGTTCACAGAACAAAATAACTAAGCTCCAAATTATCTTTTCACTCCACTTCCTGTGCGCCGGCTTGTTGGCTGAACTACAGTCGTTTTGGCGCACCAGACGTCAGCTGCCGAGTTAAACTGTCACACTTCTGCTTGAGTTGACTCGCGGAGGAAAGCTTGTTCTTTTTATTTATCCAGTTCGCTGCCTTTGTTTACATCTCTGCAGTGACATATGTTGCTAGACTGTCTGTTCCCAGCCTGGTGGTCTGGACCTCACCTAAGGCTGGTAGATAAATATGAGGAGTCGCGTGAGGATTGACTGGAGAGGAGAGGGCGTCGGTGTTTCTGGAACACAGGAAGATGCTATTTTTTATTCAGACTTGTCTTTTTCTCTTGGATCTTTTTGTATGAAACACTAGATAGTTCTCTTTAGGCCAACAACAAAACACTCTTTGATTGAACATGATCTGCTGAGTGGTCACAAATAGATCGTCGTCTAACATGATCATAAACCACAACGGTTAGGACCACTGCTTTCACCTGTCTTCAATTCTGATTATTATATTGGTATCATGTCCTCTTTGGCTCTGGAGCAGCTGAGAAAATAACCCTGATGATGTCATCATGATGTCATCGAGGGTGTGGCGACTATACATTTTTTTGGGAAAACGAAAACCTTTAAAGCTACAAACCGACATAGCGGAACTTGAAAGATGCGGCCGTGTAACGAAATATGCTGGAGTTGCATTATGGGAAACGTAGGTTCCCTTCATTTCGGTGCCAGACACATTTTCGGAGCTAAAAGTCCGGATATCGCTGCCTTCCCTGCTTTACTTTGATCATTTATGTTTTTTAAAAAGTTGTTTCTTCAAAGTCCACCAACTTGTGGAAGTGCTCGAGTGCCTCTTTAATCTTAGCTGCACTTTTTTAATCTTTCACCACAGCAAATGTAACTTTGGTAGCTGCTTTAGGTAATTTCCCTGTGGTCATGGCTGCCGCTTTAATATTCTCACGGCCCTCCTGTGGCGTGGTTCATACATAAACAAACATTAGAAACCAGAAAAAAAAGGAGAGACATGTACAGAACATGTGGTTGCTGCGCTCAGCTGTGTTCAACTGTAAAACTTCAATGCGCAGCTTATTTAAATTGAGGCATTTCTTCCCTCTTTCCCAAACACACACACACACATCTCCCCACAGTGTCTCCCATTTGGCATGCACTGGAGCCGTGCCGACGTCTCCTCTCCTGCTGCGTCACTGCCTGAATGGCTGATTGGGAGCAGCAGGTCCGATGGTGTAAATCTGAAATCTCTGTTTTCCCGTCGCTTTTATCTCTCGCCACCTCGTTCATGCAGAAATATAGGATTCAGCTGTGAAAAGTGCAATTCGCAACAGGCTTTGCTCTGATTCTTTTTTTTTGTGTGTGTGATCTCAGTGTGATATCCAGTGTGTTTGCGAGGGGAGGGAGGGGGGGGTCTGAACCGCGACACGAACGGTGGAAATGAACTCTTTCGTTCCGCCGAGGCTTCCGTCCATTTAAATGTCATCCAATTGGTCCCTGTCTCTCTAAAGTGCTCCAGTTCTCTCTCTGTCTCATTTGCTGTGTACTTTTGAGTGTGTGTGCGCGTGCGGGCGGGCGTGCGTGAGTTCGTGCGTGCATGCATGTGTGTGTATGTGCACGGTCAGGTGCACGCGTTGTGAGCTAACAGCCACAGATGCTGGGTAGATCCGGTCGGCTGCTGGCTCCCTCTGGCCTGTTACCATGGTGACCATCCAAGAGTCAATAATAGTACGCTGACGGGGCTGAAGGTCCTGCAGCAGCGGCACTGAGAGTGGAGGAAACTGCGTGTTATTCTGATTTTTTAGAATATTTTTTTAAATTGTATAAAAGTATGATATATAATTATATTTATAACAAGTTTTTGTTTTTATGTTTTGCTTTTTTTTCATCATGAGCTTTAGAAATTGATGATTTTTTTGGTCGACAGAGTTTTCAGCTGTGTTCATTGTTCATTTGAATAATGAGCTTCGTAGCTGTAGCTGTGGGAAGCAACCGGATCGGTCCTCTTGCGGTTATTTTAACAACAGTTATCAGTAATGAATGGATGTTTGTTGAAAAAGAAAAGGCAGTTGTGATTAGGCTGACAAAGACATCAGTCACTCTCCTCGCCATCCCGCCACTGTTGAGTCCGTCCTGCTGTTTTTTTGGCTCGCTGCCTAATCAGCGGAGGCAGGAACCAGATCTCTCGCAGCCCCGACTGAAGTGAAAAGTGACAGAGGCAGCATTAGCTGGCTTCTTCTCATCAGCTTCTTTCCCCCAGTCACTCTTTTTTTTTTTAATCCATCGTTCACTCTTTCGAGGGAGGAAAGACGACATCATGTGTATGTGTAAGTGTGGATTTGTGACTTTGCTATTCCACTACTGTAGACACCTCTGTTTCATGTTGCCTTCCTTTTTTTTATTATTTTTTTATTCCTTGCCCTACCTTTCTGCTGTCACTCCCTGCACTTCTTGCATCTTTCCGTGCCTCTCATCTCTGGTGCGCCGCAGGAGGTTTTGTCACACTCTTCTTGTGTGTTTGTGTGTGTGTGTGTGTGTGTGTCATCGTGTGAGTGCGCAGGCAGCATTTGCTATTTTGCAGTGGCTGCGTGCAAGTGTGTGTGTGTGTGTGTGTGTGGTAGTTTGTGTGACGCTTCGACACTTCTTAGGGCGGCGAATTCGGAGATCTTTCAGCTAACAGAGCCACACGTACACGTATGTTCGTACTTGTGAGGATCCTCCTTGACATGAAGCGTTCTCCAGCCCCTTACCTGAGCTTTTTTGCGATGACAACCTTGATCGGAACCATACCTTTAAAAAAAACAATCTTTGAAGATGCCAAAATGCCCTTACCTTCCCAAAAAACACTCTGTTCAAGGTCTCAAAATCAGATTTATCCTCACAAAGATAGGGAAAGCGCCCATAAAACGTTCACATTTCGGATTCCAATTTCTTTTCTTCTTTCGGTGGCACGCCGATACATTACTTGCCAGAAACAAACAAACAAAGCTCCGTCTACCTACCTGTACCTTTTCCAAACATCAAAAGATGTCATTCCTCTCTTTTTTTATTCAACAGCAGCTTTATGCAACAGTCGATCGCTGCGATTTCGAGCAGTTAGATTGCAGTGGGGTGCAATAACTCGCGGTTAGAAAAACAACCAGCTTAATAAAAACAATAATCCAATCTACAGGAAATAAATTCTCTCTCTTTCTCTCTCTCTCTCTGTTTCCTAACAGAACAAATAATCTACAAATTGGAAACAGAAAGCCTGCGTTAAAAGGATTGTGTTGCTAATTAATCCCAGGGTGTCTGGCTGCTGCTTGGTTATCTGTGAGGAATGTGTTTGCCTTCGCCCCTAAACTCACAGACGTTGCCAGCATTTCATCCGTCTTCTCCATCCGGCCTCCCCCGTCCTCCGTCCTCTGCCTCCTTCCATATGTCAAATCATCCATATTTATTCATTTTCAGTTGACTTTTTAAGGAGGAAAAGCGCTGCATCCTTCAACAGGGTGCACAGCCGCTAAAGGCGAGCGTGAGTGGCGACTGTCGGTCGGGCGGCGCATAGAGGTCCGGCATGCTAATGAGTTAGCGTGGATGTGTTTGTTCGGTTTGCAGCTTTCAGACAGTGCAGCGGGACCACCGTACATCACCACTATCCATTGAAACCAATGTATATCAAGTGCAAGTCAAATTGTTTTCCGAGCGGAATGGCTCACTTATTTCCACCTGCACACCGCTGAAGCACTGATTCTCAAACACACCCTCAACACACATCCAGTGCGCACAAACACGGCAGCAAGTTGACAGGAAAACAAAAAAAAACTCGACAGTGTTTCGGGGATCCTTAAGCAAAGTAGAGCACGACTCCCCTCCCAAAGAGGACGGCGGGTGAATCTGGGGCAGACACATAGGAAGACTTGAGAGCACTTCGACGCCGACGGCGAGACCAGCGCTGCAGATTGGAAGCAGGCGGCGGTGGATGTGGTGTGAGTACACACTGAGACTAATGAGGAGGGGAGCAGACTGAGCTGACTAACAGCGGTGGGAAGTTCCTCAGAAGGCTCTCCAGATGCGGTCCTTCTGTCACTCCGTCACTGTGTACTTTTTTTTGTCGCCGTCTCACTCAAACTCATTTCATATTCGACCCCTTTCTTTTCACGCATCCTTTCATGCTTACAGTGAAGGCAATTTACATGTAATTGAGAGTCATTAGGAGTAACTGAATGATTGAATGGTGCTGATCTTGAGTCAGCGCAGGAACTGCTTTCACATGCTTTAAAGGACTTGAGCTGTAGTGTCATTGTTGGACCTGCGATCAACCACCCAACCTTACCTCAGTCTTTGAATCATCTAACCCAAATCATATCTTATCAGGGTTTATATGCCTTAACCACAATTCATCCCTAACCCTTAAAAAAGGCACAGTGTATGATTTCTGCTGCCAGGGGTCTCGGCCAGTGAGCTGCTGCTGCTCAGAGCCGGCTAGCTCTGGAGGAGTCAGGTGCAAAGCCTCTGACTCTGGAGACTCTGGAGGAATAAACATCCAACGCACAATGGATTCTGTTCTGATCCAGAGGAATTAACCAACAGGAGGAGAGCTCAGAGATTGCTTTTTTAACTTTTGGGGATTTGTGTGCTGTAATGTTGGCAGCTGAGAGAGAACCGGAGACTCTGGTGAGTGCTGAATTCACTGAGTGTCGACCTAAATCTCAACACACAGACACACACGCCCTTGATGTGTGCCGTTGCCTGCTAGTTTACGGATTATGTACAGTACAGTAATCTACTCCTGCAATCAAACTTCACTGGTGGTAAATACACCATTAAACAATCACCACTGCTGATTTCAAAGAAAAACTATGTGATGTGATTCAGGCACAAAGGTTTTAGTTTTATTCACAGTAAGTCTCGTAAACCTGTAGATTTCTCTTGGTTTGAACATTGTTTAAAACATTTAGGATAATAGTAAAGTACACAACTCAACAACTCATTTCTTAGACATTTTATGTAGAGTTATAATATTATATCTTGAACACATCCGATCTGAGAGGAAAATAGTAGAAAGCTTTTTTTGGCTTCAGAGGGAGCTTTGTGAAGTTTAATAAATGTGACTTCAGTCAGCGTCAGTTGGGGGTGAAGACTAAAAGCCTAAAAAGGAAAAGATGTCTGGCAGTGTCGAGATAGATATCAGTCAGCGTGCCAGACCTCTGTAGCCTGCTCCTCATCTCTGCTGAAGGCTACCAGCACAACCTATCCAGATCTTTAACCGAACCGCTGGCGGTCAGGTTGCCTTGTGGTTAATGTAGGCACCTGTTTTAGACAAGGAGGAAGATGACATTTCTCTTTCTACTGCATACATTTTGATAACTTTCCTTGAAATAACTCCATCGGGGGTCCCACAATGTGCTGCAGTGCTTGTAGTTGCCATAGAAAGCGGAGAGATTGTACTGATCCGGGTTCACAAAAGGTTTTGAATAACAGATATCAGTCATTTCGTCTCTCTCATGCCATTATTGTCCATTCCGGAAATCCCATTCCTCCTCTCTACGCTCCTGTTTAACCACGCTCGCTGATCTGGTCTACCAGCTGCAGTCTGCTGTTTAATATAAGTCCCTCGTTCTTTGTTTTCTTTGTTCTTTTCTCTTTCATATTGTTGTTGTCAGAGTGGTTTCGTGACTCAGCATGAGCCTTCAGAGTTGACAGAAGAGAGTCTTGAGAAAGGAAGCGCCTGAGTTCGCAAACTTCGCTGAAACCCTTCCCTGCCCGGCTGCCGCTGTCTAAACCCGCGACTCAGCAGAGGCTCGGCTCAAAATTAATTTTTGTGCATCCCGCGGGTCTTTAGAGGCTATTAATGCTAATGAAGATTCATGCATTCTAATAACACGTCGGGAGGGACACGTGCCAAGACTGAGAAGAGAGGAACCTTGAGCTTCTCGGCTTACCTCGCCAACAGTTGTCTCCTGGAGAGACGCTCGGAGCACACAAACACACACACGCCGAGGCAGGTACACAGAGAAACGCATCACTGAAGTTTTGCCTAATCCTGGCAGAGGCGATTCAAATGCAATAACAGCAAGACATCACTCTCACTCCATATGCCATTGTGCTCAACACTTGCCAATTCTCTCTCTTAACAGGAAGGCTGGAGAGTTGGGGGGGGTTATTTATTCTCATCCAAGGTGCTTAATTAGACAACGTTCCCGAAAGCTTCCGCCATTCTCTTCTCCTGAGCGACGGAGGCGCCGGCCCGGAAGAAAGGAAACTGCGAAATAAAAGAGAGGGAAAAAGGAGGCGTGAGAGCCAGGTGTTACAGCAGATGAAAAGAGAGAAAGAGATGGAGGGAGAGAGGAGAGTCTTTGTTCCTCCGCTGTGCACTAATGAACGTTTCTGATGGAGAGGTGTTAAACAGGACTTTGAGCCGCGCTGGAGGGCGAGCGTGCTTCTGTACTTCCCTCGCTTTGTTTTCCCCGTGAAAACTTTCAGTTAGTTATGTAGTCGGGCTTGTGGTGTTGTGCTTCCTTTTTATCTTACATTTATCTGTCATCCCAGCGTTATTTCCACCACAGGAAGTTTTTCCAGTCAAAAGCCTTTTTAGAAACTCGGGGAAGTCAAACTGCACCAGATCCTTGTTCCAGTTTCGGTCCCTCCTGCTGTGGTAGTGCTTGAAGTGGTCTGGTGCTCACCGGTACACAGCACCAGCACTTTTACGTTCCACCCTGTGAACGCCGGTGCTACTATTTTCTGCCCTCCCCGTATCACCGCAGACGCACGCAGCAGGCAGTGGCACCGCAAAGTGCCCCAAAGTGCTGCCCACTTCCTCCTGGGAGCGCATGTTAACCCGTCCGGACTGTTCAGACAGAGTGGGCGCTGAGCTTTTCCGCTGCAGCCGGTTCATGATTTTGCAGCGTGGCTTGGCAGCTATTTTGTTTTTCTCCTCGTGCTGTAAGCGAATCTGGGAAGAAAACACTCTGATAGTCTATCAGAAATAGCGTCACAGCTGTTTGCGGTTGTGTTTTTGCTTGTTTTTTTCTTGAAATTTGTCAGCTGTGTCTAAACGTTGAGCAAGAGAGACGAGCAGACGAGAGAAATCCCCACCCACGGATCATCACACAAGTCTGTGGTCCTTTATAAAGGTGGGGAAGGTGATTCTAGAAGAAGATAGTTGGATCAGTATTTGGGCCCAAATTGTTTCCCAAAGTGTTGGTATTTAACAACCTGGGAACGAAACTCAACAATCAACTATCCTTCTCCAGGATCAATACTGTAGATAATACAATTTTGAGTTTGAACGCTTCGTTTTAGCTGCAGAGTGAGACATCTTGCCTTGTTGAATTTTTGATGAGAGTTGCACAAGAGCAATACGACCTCTTCAAAACCTTTATATGACGCGCCGCCCCGATAGCTCCGTAGCTTGGGAGAGCGTTAGCCCCAAGTGCAGAGGCTGTGCCCTCACTGCAGGACTCGAATCTGACCTGTGACCCTTCGCTGCATGTCACCGCCCTTCTCTCTCATTCCATTTCCTGTCATCTCTCTAAGCTGTCCTGTCAAATAAAGACATGAAAAAGGACACAAAATATATTTAAAAACATTTTTTTAACGTATTATAGTAAGAAAATGAATAGAAAACACTCAGCGATCATAGTTACCTCGGAGCCACGTGTCTAGCCTTTTTGGCCTCACACATCAGTTACATACAGTCATTAACACATTGATTTTAGTTACATATTCTTTATTCTAAACGTGTCGAACGAACAAGAAAATGAGACGTTGTGGTTTAACAAGCAGCCGCTCCGCACATCAATGTTGGCTCGGCCCCGGTGACTGACTGCATGCAGCACTCCAGAGACGTTCTATCCCCGGCTGAATTCTAACAAGCCGGGTGTCGGCAAAAAGGCTGACAGCTCAGAGCCCAGAACATGTAAATAACACAACTTCTGACTCTGTGATTGCACCTCTTGTGGTCGAGGCTAACAGCCTCCCACACCTCCCACCCTCGTTCCGGACTAATGCATCCTGCAGCAGTTTGTTCTCTCAGAGCAGAGGCAAAAAAAAACTAAACTCACTGGACTGACTCTTTGCATATTTACTGTGAGGGCCTGTGCTGCCCTCACTTTTACCTCCTCCATCAGCATCGCTCTGCAAAGACACGTCTATCGGCTAATCGCACAGAAAGAGCCTTCAGACTGGCATCAGTCATTCATGTTGCGCTCTGCAGCTGCTTTACTGTAACATCCATTAATCCTAATTGTGAGAATCACACTATTAGGATGTTCCATTAATCAGCGCTGCACTCGTAACGGCCATTAATAATTCCACAGCCGTTCTCACAGTCTCCTCACATTCTCACCTTTTGTCGCCGGCCATCAGCAGGTTCTCCCTCTCTCCCCGTGCCTCCGACGCTCTCTCTCTGTCTCTCGCTTCCTCTCTCTCTCTCTCCGGACTGCTGTCATCAGCCCTCTTGAAAATGGCACACCGAGCTGTCAGCCTTCAAAGAGTCGCACAGGGAGGAGGCAAAATGGCAGCGAACACACGTGCAAACACGCGCGCGCCGTTTCATCATTCAGGGGATCTAAAAAAAGCAGAGCAGTAGAAATATCACTCGCTGATGTGGATAAACGACCCAATCAGTCAGCTGGAAGTGTATGGCCTTTTATTTCCTAACTGCCGCTCACTAAAGTCTGTGAGAATATTAATCGCTGAAACATACCCCCCACCTCTCTCCCCCGCCTGACAGGAGGGGGGAAACGGGTAAAAGAAGACGACTTGAATAATGTCTAAATATTTGAAGAGGTTGATGTGATGTCGGGCTTTGAGCCTCGCTGTCAGCGAGTGGGAGAAGAAATCAGCAGAGACGAGGTTGAATATCTGAGGGGGAGAAAACACACCCGTTTGTTTTTTATCTCTGCTTTTCTTTCCCTCTCTCCGTCTCACTCTCTGTTCTCACTTCCTTTTTTTCTGTCCTCGAACTGTTTCTTACCCCGTTTGATGCACTTAGTTCGCCTGTCTTTGCTCTTTGTCTTCCTTGGACACTAAATTGTTTTATATATGGATGTAAATCCGAGTGGAAATCACACTAAGTCTGCAGTTTGTCGTTTTAGAGCCTTTTAAAGGTTTTAATGTGGCCGGCACTAGCTTTATACACTTCTTCATACAAACTCTGGGCTGACTGCCAGTCTGGAGCCCACAGCAGCCAGTGATTCGATGGAGTTGTGTATGTTTAATCGTACAGATGTTCGTATTTGTGTTTGTGTGTATTTCCCTGCCTCTGTAACATCTCCCCTGACTCACCTGTCCCTGTTCCTGTAGATAACAACCCTTTGTCCACCTTCACGTGCCAAACTGGAACAGCTCCTAATGCTAATACAATGGTACAAGCTGCCACGTGCGCAAACATGTCGGAGCAGGTCGCTTCCAGAGTGAAAGAGTTCGCAGTCGGCAGAGAGGGGAACATTTACAGCGGCAGCGACTGATGTTGTTCCCATAAGACCAGTAAAAACAGCAGTAACATTGTTCTACCTCATGCTAATCTACCGCTCTCTGTTCATAAGCACACTGTCGCTGCTACGAGGAGGAGTACGGCTGCAAAGAAGGCGCAGCCATACACAAGACAAACCTCTCCGTTAATGTCCAATCTGTTTATTATAACATTAGCATTAATTCTTGATGAGGGTCTTGTGGTTTCTTCACATATATCAAAACAAACCGAGGGAAACAACCTGCAACATCGCAGCACTGCGGCGGAAAACACCACTCCTCCTATTCAATCCAGTGAGGGTACGTGTTGAGGCTGAAGAGGACTGAAGTGGGTACACAATAAAAAAAACACAGCCGGCTCTGGAAACAATGTTGAAACTTTGGAGAAAGACAACCCGATGTGAAGTTGGAGTGGCCAGTCATGTAAGCCGGCGATCAGACTAGCAGCATGAAAGATCAATACACAATAAATAGAGGTGCCGTGATGCTTAGCCTAACGTCCTGGTTAATTGTTGAAAGTAATGTGTGTTTTTTCATTGTTTAATTTGAACAGTCAGTGTAGGACCGGCATGATGAACTACAGATGCTTCTGTGGGGAAGTCGTAGTCGTAGCATTACGTTTCATGCGCAGTCGCTCAATTTGGTCTTATGACACCAGTTTAAAAGCTACTGTAAGGATATGCCCCCCAGTTGCATTACCGCTACATTCTGGATCTACAGAAGGGGTTTAAAGATTCATAAACGGGCCATGGAATGACACTGTCACACCACCGTACAACCCACAAGGCTTAATTCTGTCTGAATGGGGCCTAACACGCATAAGAATCGATTGACAAGGACAAATATTTGAGGGACATTTTATTTTTAAGTTTACCTGTCATTGTATATGTTTATGTTTCTATATTGTCCCATTCTTGTTGTAAAGCTGCGAAATTCCCACAATGCTAATGCAAGATGAATTCGTTTGAGATAAGATGACCCTATTAACAAAGCAGAATCACAATGTTGATGAAACAAAGCACAAAGAAATGACACATAGATGGTTTTCAGTCCCTGCATACTGACAGGTGACATGAATTTGAACTGTTACATGTAAAATAGTTTTTTAATCGTGAATCTTAAGCAATTTAAGTTATTTTCAGGGTAACAAGAGTCATAGAGCTCATGTGTAAAAGTGTTTCCAAAAGTTTGTCTTTACTAAACTTCACTAATATGTTTTCAGGTCCTTCTATTAACTGAATGCCGATGCAGCCGCTGTGCTCACAGTCAGAAGCGTGAGTCGATGAGTGTTACCTCAGCGCATCGTGAAAGGAAATCTATTATATAATGAAGAGCGCGGTCCAAATGGGAAGTTAAACCCAGGCTCATCTGGCTGCCGGGGCATCGGGGCGAACCTTTGAGCCGCCGAGCCACCCAGAGGAGGCTGACAATGTTCAAGTGGTTAATTGGGTTTCATGTCATTAGCGTGTTTCGAGGTCATCACATTAAATCCCCAGACTATCAGGAGGAATGTGAGCGGGCAAAGTAATGAAGCCGTTCTCCACATTTGCATTTACAATAAGCGTCAGGGCTTCTTACATCGCTGCTCGCAGGACTCAGAACAGCGGCAATTCAATTCCCTCACTTACAGGAAGTTCAAGAGGTGCTCAGGTTTTGTATCGGGCGGACAAACAAACAAACTGTCCGGTGCAAACAGGACATAAAAACCCTGATTGAAACACAGGGCAAATAGTCAAGTGCATGTATTCGCTAAAAGTAGTACTTAAGTAGCACTAAAGCCAAAACACTGTGGTGGTGATTCACTGCTGCGGCTCGTGGTACGACAGATCTCAGCCTAACAGTGCTTGTAAGCACTCCGTCAATTCGGTTCAGTCAGGCGAATGACGGGAATGATTTTTAAGGACGGCTTTGTCAAATGTTTTATGTCTGACGTGGATTTAGCATGTTCTCAAAATATCCGTGCCGAGATAAACCTCATTTCGCATGCAAAGAAATGCAAAGAGATGTTGATCCACGTCTTAAATATGCAAGAGCCTCCTTTGCACTTGTTGTGAGTCATTAGTCAAACCTATTTTTTGCTCAAATACGGCGAGTTCCTGCCTGACAATTTCTTTTTTTTTATATTTGTGTAAGTAAACAACCTGGTTCGGTACAGATTATTATTTTATTTTTTTTATGTATCTGATCAAACAACTCAATCACAGGCAGACATGCAGCTTCCACCAGTTTTTTTCTTGCCAGTGAAAGTAAAGCAGGATTTATTCTAAAACAGAAGCCAGTCTTCACAACATGTACACTAAAGCTAATCATCTATCCATATACTCAAGTCCTTTCATGATGACGCCTTTTTTTAATGGATTTACCATCAAACGTGAAAATACTAAAATCACCAAGCACCTGGAGCTTTTGAAAAGATCATGAGCTTTGTTTTCTGAGCATGTTAAACACATTTTAAGCTCAGCAGAGCAGCTTTTAATGACTGAAACGCTCTTTTGAAGCTCTTGCACTTGCAGAGGGAACAAATGACAAAAAAAGGCTCCAAAATGTAATCCCGGGGGGAACACACCTTTAGTTATCTCGAGGAAGTCAGATTTGGGAACCTCTGCATATGCACGCCGAGTTTGATCTACAGTCTGAGGACCAAAGCCAGCACTCCTCGGTTTGATCAGTAGCAGCTTGTAAATATCCACGAACATGGCAACACAATGCTGTTTTCTGTCCGAAGCACCAATTAAATCATTTGTTACAACCGTGGCAGCGAGTAATGGTACTGTGGCCAGTTATAAAACCAGACTGAAAATCACTTAAAACTAGGCTGCTTCTTTACTGTAGGACTCCATTTCCACCAGACGCACATCATGTGACCTAATGGCTGCATGTCAAACGGGGCCAGTGGATGGATGATGAATTTCCAAATTTGCTTAAATCGCCTAAAACTGAGCAGACGCTTCCCCAGATGCATGCGAACGTCGCTCTCTGCAGCCGTAGTGCGTGTGTGTGAGTGTTGAAACGGGCGACGCATTCATCCGCGTGATCTGTGCGTTCTGACCTGTCTCGGCTTCGTGTTTCCTGCGCGAGACGTGACAAAGACATTACCTCCCGAGCACGAGATAGAACCGTAACATGCTATGTAGCGTGTCAAACACACCGTGGGCTTTCTCGCACGTAGCTCATCAACGTCTCTCACCGTCAGTAAGCGCGTTTGTTGCCTTTACGCTTATCGGAGGCGTTCGTGTGCTGAATCTGAGCTATAGCGCACTGAGCTCCAGGAGAGAGAAAGTATAGAAATCTTCTTGAGTTGGCAAATATATTGATTCAAAGTAGACTGAGTGAGTTTTACAAAACCTCAGCGAGGGAGACTAAAACGTAGCCTCACTTGAGGAGGCAATGTTGTGATGACCCCGGCGCATTGTATTTTCTGAAATGCACTTTAGCAGCCTGGTGAATGGAGGAGAGCTTAGCAGTGTGAGAGGCACTCACACTCTCGATGCAGTGCGAAGGTTTTTTCGAGGTCCTCATTTCATGTTACAGTAAAGACCGGCTTTCACAGTGGACTCCTCTTCTCTCCTCCTCTTCTTTCCACGGCCAAAACCGCATCTCTCTGCATACTAAGCAGGGGCCCCATGCGGCCCAATTTGCACCGCCCAATTTACTGGTGTCGCTTCAGATTTGTTGGAGGAAAAGCTGAGGCCTTTTTTTCCGTGATCCGCACACTGCGGGGAGGGGTGGGAAACCAGAGGTGGCTCAGCTGACAGATCGAGCCCGAACCGCGTCAACTGTACATACATCTTCACGTACGCACACGCGCCTTCGCACATCACATCTGAGACGTTGCGGCTCACAGCTAACCCCCAGTCAGATGAGGGGCGATAGATGAGAGAGATGAAGGGGGGAGAAGGGACGGAGGGATGAGCGGTGGGAGAGTCGGTGCGCTGACAGGACTGTGACAGGGCTTAATTACCAAGTGAGCGCCGTGCACTGGAAGCAATTTCTAAGGATTGTTGTCATTTGAATAGATTAAAACGCCCTTTTCACTGGACTAAGCTGTCTCACCGCCGGCTTGCCTCTGCTGTGGATTCAAAGTCCAAGTCAAATCAAAGAGAAGGGAGACGACGCAGAGCGAGAGAGAGCGATGGAGGGATCGAGTGTCACAAAGGGCACTTAAAGCGCGATGGGAGCCCGGAAAGAAAGGGAAGAAGGAGAGGGACAGAGGCGGGGAGCATTATGTAGATCTCGTATGCTGCAAGACAGGAGGGATTTGCTGTGTGTGGGTACAAACAGAGCCACGAAAAAATAATGGTCATATCCCTCTTCCAAGGCCTGAATCATCCTACTGCTTTTCCCATGCAATGCTATTATCCTTTTGCATCTGTCGGCTGTGGGTGTTTAATGATTTTAAAAAAACCCACGTCCCTCTCCCCATGTGGATTTCCTATTGACTGATCACTGTCCTTCTCAATTATCCCCCCCTCCCCACCTTTCTTCTTCTTCCACCTGTATGCACCTGCAGACACAGAGGGCTGCGAGCACACGTGGAGGAAGTTCCACGGCCACTGCTACCGCTACTTCAGCCGGAGACACACCTGGGAGGACGCCGAGAAGGACTGCAGGGAGCACAGCGGCCACCTGGCGAGCATCCACAGCCTGGCCGAGCAGAACTTCATCAGAGGTGCGTGGGCGGAGGACGAGAACAGGCTTGGCACAGGCAGTGTGGTGTTTATAAATGTTTTTTTTTTTTTTAAGTGTTTTTTTTCAAAACTGATTACACTGCAGGAAATCTTGAATTAAGCAGAAATGGTTGGTGGCCTATTTATTTTTCCGCAGTGTTGGGTAACTGCTAGCTGGAGCACTTCCACGGCTTGACGGGCGTGAAAAGAATTGAATGTTCAGTAAACAAGTCAAAGTGTTTTTTTTAAGGCTGTCCTGAGGATAAGTGGTGTTTTGGGGATAAATGCTAATGCTAGCGAGGCAACGTGCTCACAGTGACGATGTTCACACAGAAAACATAGTGTTCACCATGTTCACCATCTTAGTGAAGCACTAAATACAAAGTGCAGCTGATAGAAATGTCCTTTTCAGCCGAAATTATTACATTTTGACCGGTTGCTGGATGAAAAGTCAGGGGTTCACTAAAGTGATTAAGAATCACACCGTGTAGATCAGAGACCCAAACATGTTGTGTCCGTGACATTTTTTTTTTACAATTTCAGAGGCAGGCAACACGATTGCAATTTGCAAAACATGTTCCATAAAGGTTTTCATACAGGTGGGAAATAGTCTATTAGTTTTAACACAACACATCTTATTACACTATCCTCCATCTCTGCTCTTTAACAGTTGTTGGGATAATCCAGTCAGCTGTTTACTGTGCCATCCATTAAACCAGGATGCTAGTGGGGCTAAGAAAAAGATTAGCGGCAGCGTTAGAAAACCTCTGATTCTTTGATGAAAAAAATTCCTGCGCACTTAAAATGTAAGGGGTGAAATCAGCTGCGACTCTTTGGTATGAAATTTCTGATCATGGAGCTTCAAGCTCTGTTGCCTGCGTTGCTAAATGCCGGCTGGGTGAGCTGAGGCTAACGACTACTGTGCTGTTTTCTGCTCCCAATAACAGCGATGAAGCGTTTCGCTTTGATTTGCACCTCCGACTAGTTTCTCTCTATCAGCTGAGGGTCATGAGTATCGTAGCATTCAGAGCCATCCATCACGCCAAACTCCTGCTCGAAAAACAAAACACGATTTCTCAGAAACGAAGTTGAAATAATCAGAACCGGTCGTCAGATAATAAACCTGAAAAACGTCGAAATGTCCGAGCGACTCACATTCCTGGCGGGGTATTATAGAAAACTTTCAAATGGACATTTAAAGTGACCGGCGGCTCCTCCTACTTCACAGCTCTGTAATTTATGAAATAACCGTTGACTCTCGGCCACCTGTCGCATTTAAAAAAAAAGCGACCAATCACTTCAAATAATAACAATTATATGAGCTCCATAATCTGACCAGCTCTCGCTCTGCAGTCCTGCCACACACTGCTTTTAGTGGCTGTTGATTGATATCTCCTCCTCTACCTTATTATTACCATACTTGGAAGTGGCAGCTCTTTGCCTTATGTGTATTCCATAACTGGGTGATAAATGTCCGCTCTGAACGGCCCTGGAAGGGGTTTATTGCGGCCCCCGATGAAAAACATCCTCAGGAGCCAGTCTGGTGAGCCAAATAAATGTGCATCACCGTTTGCTGCAATGAAATGATGCTACAGGCTCTGACATAAGTGTCTGCGACAGAACATTTAATATACTATCACACTCAGAGCGAGTAAGTGATTTGTCTTGAAACAGGTGAAAACTCCCTGCAGTGGGTGAGGTAACTCCATTTGTGTCCAGTGGAGGCGACAGTATGTTGAAACTGGATTAAATAAAAACCAGTTTCAAGACAGAAATGGCACTTTATTCAGTTTAGATTATCTGTGTGTGACAGATGTGAAGATGTCGCGTGTTTTGTTCCACCCCTGCATTTACAAAAATAAGATTCTATGTATTACTGTTTCACCGCGAGCTTTTTGGGTGAGGCAGAATTACCATGCAAATATCCGTGCAGTCTTTCTTCGGCGCCTCATAAACCTTCACCCGCTCCTTCTCGGCTTCTTCGCCCCCCCTGGCACTTCTCCACAGCCTCGTGTGTTGTAATAAGGGCCGATCAGCAGCAGCGAGCCCCTGTAATATTGGATCCACCTTCTGTCTCGGACAGATGCCAGAGCAGCGCCATCCATCTAGCAGCCAATCCCTCTTCTCCGCGCTCACGGTTACCAAAAAGTGTGTTTAATCGCCTCGAAAATGGACGTCTCCACCCCTGCAATCAGGGGATCAGAGCCATTAGGAAGATTAATGGGCCTGGTAATGATGTTAATCAGATACACCATGATTGAAATTCCATTACATATGTGCGTGTGCGTGCGCGTGCCTGCAGAGAGCGCCCCCAAACACTCAAACGAGATTAAACCAAAAAACACCATTAGCGAAGTCTCCTTTCGCACAAACAAAAATCCCTCTACCAGATCATCGGAGACAGAAACAGTATATCTCCGCCGCTGTTCACCTCTCAGCTGAGGCCAGAGAGGGAAGGCGTCAGAGCTGTGTCGCTGCCGCTCGGCACCCAGGAGCGAGGAAGGCTCCACGTGTGGAGACGTGGGTGTTTAAAAGGCACGGAGGGTCCATAAAAGAAAATCCATTTGTCGCATTTTGGAAGAATATTTGAATCCTGACTCATACTAGGATACTATTGCTTTTAGGACACTTTTATTGTACTGTTGTAAGGTTTTTTTTACACAGTGGGGAAAAAAATAAAAATCCCAAACCATTAACAACATGCACAAGAGTGCGATGGACACAGACTTAACAAATAAAGCACGACATACAGTCATGAAGCATGTCACTGCTGAGGAGACTGTAACCTTCCTCAGATTAATATGAAACTATACATGCCAAACTTCCTTTAGTCCTTTTACCTGGTTTTTCCTTCAATGGAGGTTCGACTGACACTGTTTTAATTAGGTCATCTTGTTACATT
Source organism: Lagodon rhomboides (assembly GCA_039737535.1). Lineage (NCBI taxonomy): Eukaryota > Metazoa > Chordata > Actinopteri > Spariformes > Sparidae > Lagodon > Lagodon rhomboides. Next base: position 10,175,656 of record CM077789.1, on the reverse strand, counting down.
CTCTTCTTCAGCTGTTTATCTTTGTGTGCTAAATGATATTAATGCTACTGTAATATTTGCATAGCAGAAGTAGATTCAACCATAAAAAGAAAAGGTTTTTCTTGTTTTTTGGGGGGTTACTTGGTTGGAAACCGGACTGATATATCTTTAAAAAGATGCGTCGTCTTTGTTGCCGGAGAGGTGTGAATTCACTTGTACATTTTTAGACCCATAGTTGCTTTCTGCTTTTGTACTCACTACCAAGTCGTGCTCAATAATGCTCCGAAGAAAAGACAACACAAATAGCAACAGATACGTTTACAGTCAAACCACAAATGTGAGCGTTGCTTCGAAGGTGTAAATAGACTGCAAAACATCGTCCTTAAAGGGAGAACAAAGAGGTTTTTTTACAGATTGTATCATGTACCTGATATTTCTTGTCTTCTTGGTCCATCTTATGTCTGTTTTTTTTCTTTCTGTTTGATTCATTTCTTCTGTGCGTTACCTCCCGCTCAGGTCTGAGCCATGACAACACCTGGATCGGGTTAAACGATCGTACCGTGGAGGACGACTTTCAGTGGACCGACAAGATGGACCTGGTGAGGAACCAGCTGTGTGTGTTTTGTCTCTTAGTCAGCTGTTAACTCAGCGGGAGTTTGAGACCCTGGAGAAACCGTGAACATGTGGAGAGGCTCAGTATCGCAGCTGGAAACATCTTGAATTGCAATTTGTTTGAAAAAGATTATAATATTATCCATGAATTTGTTTTTCATTGTGATCCCAAAATATATCCTCACTGTTACCTCTACCTTGAGATTTTCAGGACTTGTTTACAGTTTCATCTGACAGCATACTTTCAGCACGCACTGTTTTGTTTTCCAGCAAGAGTTGTTTTGTTGTTTTTCCATCCTTATTATTCACAGAACTGAGACGTTTTCACTTCTCTGGTTGTCTTAACGGCGTGTCTTTCTCTGTATGGACGTGCAGCAATACGAGAACTGGCGCGAAAACCAGCCGGACAACTTCTTCGCCGGTGGAGAGGACTGCGTGGTCATGATCGCCCACGAGAACGGCAAATGGAACGACGTCCCCTGCAACTACAACCTGCCCTACGTCTGCAAGAAGGGAACAGGTGAGAAACGAGGACGCGGGCGGAGGGAGACGAGAGGTGAGGAGGGGAGCGAGGAGCGAGGAGCGAGCCTCGACTCCAGCAGGTGATTAAGATGACTGACAGAGAGGCGAGGAGGCAGAGAGCGGCGGGATGTTAAAAGAGGAAAACTGAAAAAGACGGAGAGGGCTGCGAGGAGTGAGAGACGTCGGGTTTAAAGAGTGAGGCAGCGGGCAGACGGAGGCAGCGAGTCGGAGGGAAAGGGCAAAGGGGAACCAACATTGTTGTGCTGTCGGCGCTTCAGTCTGAGATGCTGCGAGATGGAAAGTTAGACTAAGTGACAGAATGTTCTTGAAACTGTTTATGTAAAGCAGCTCAGAAGAGCTGCAGCCAAGACTGACAGCATTTACCTCCGGGGATTCGGAACGTGGTGGGTATGTCATATTTTACATCACGCGCGTCTCTGTGCGGCGGAAGAGATTAGCGCTGAGCGTCTTCACTCAGTCGGCGTACTCCACATCCACACCGCGTTACTGCTCCCCAGCACTCCTCCCTCGACTCTCATCATCCTCTTCTTTAAAAAAAAGTTCTCCACGTACTCCTCGTGTCACGGCTCCGTTCCCTCTGCCAAATGTGGAGAATTGCTTCTCGGGGCAGAAAAGTACTTTGTTCTTTACGTCCGAGAAACTTAAACTGAGTGAGAACGAGGTGAGCAAACTTATTGGTTGGTTAAGTTCCCATCTACCTCCGCTCCGTGTCCCCTGCCGCCGCTGCCCCTTCCCGGCGCAGGAGTTAGGCCACCTCATTCTCCTCCGAGAGCCCATTAGATCCTTTTTTTTTGCCACACATTTGCATACAGGTCAGACTCATGACCAGTGGCGAGAAGACGGACGTATTAATAGCTGGGTGGAGACGCACTGAGCCACCGGTGGCTGAGAATAGGACAAGCTTTCTGTTTGAGCTGTAGATCTGGGGCTGCATTTTTCAGACTGCTGAAAGTTACATTATCAGCCTCAGTGGAAGATAAAAATCCTTTCCTTTTACTCGAAGGGTAAACTTAACAATAAAAGCGATATATGATAAATCGCAGATGGCATGGTCGATCCTGTGATAACTCCAAGGCTGCTGTCACAGGTTTCTCTCCAGCTCTTCGCTTTGTAAGAAGGTGCCCTGATAAATGTGCCATCTTCTTCACCTTCACTAAAGAAGACATTTTGAACATCTCTGTATTATGTCGCAGAGATGCCTACTGAACTCATGCTAACTGGTCCATCCGGGTCCAAACCTCCTGTGCAACACTCCTATAATGCTCCCAGTCCGGACCACTAGATTCACAGCTAACCAAGCGAACTAGCTAACGGCAGCTGCAGTTCAGCTCTTACATTTTGCACCTTGCAATAAGTGTTAATCTTAAATACAAAAATGTATTACAAGCCTTTATTACAGACTGTAGAGGGAATAAAAGTGATTCATGGTCGGCTTCTCCCTTGTAGAACAACGTGAAACAGCTTCCCGTCCCGTCCCTGTTCATCACTGATTACTGGATAAGCCGTCACATAAAAAGCCCTAAAGGCCTCGCTGAAGGTCGTAACTTAAGGAAATTCTCCGCGCTGTAACAGATGGTTTGTCATCAGAGGCCTCAAGTGCAAAGATACTTCCGAAGCCTCGGGCGATCTGAAACGCCCAGCTCTGTTCTTGTATGAAAGCAAAGGCATTTCCCTCGCAAGCAAGGTGTTGCACCACCTCTGATGCACACTGTCACAAGTCCCCAGCATCCTGCCCACCTCTGACCTCAATCAGTCAGCTACAATCACCAGCATCTTTTCATCTCCCACCCCCCCTCCCACCCCGTCGACCTCTTTTTTCACTCGGAGTAACCCCATGTTATGTCTTGTCTTATCAGTTGAGTTCGTCAGATCCATGCTGAGTTTTCTCTGCCTTGGTTTCTGATGCTCTCAGCCCTTGTGATCTGTTTGTCTGCTCGTCAGCGACGCCTTGGCTCCGTTAGGTAATAACAGCTCCATGTAAGCATATCAGACACCTTAATCCCTCACCCTGGCCCACTGTCATGCACATGGTGGTCGTTGTTTTTTTCATATAACCGAAAAGAGGTGCGATTGTCACCTGATGAGAAGATGGTCGCATCTTGAAGAACGAGACCCAGACTTTTTAACACATCCTTTTCGTACAACCCACTCACACAAACCTCAAATGATTAATCACATACATACTGAAAATTCTACCTTGAGACACTAGCCAGCTAAATATCTGTGTAAAAAAAACATATGTAAACCAGACCTATTCAGCTGGTGACCCCGTGGGCCGAATGCGGCCTCATTCCGTCCGTTTGATCACTTTGCTAGTCGGCTAATCAGCCCGCTCATTAGTTTTGTCTGTTGCTAAGCAAAAAAATACTCTTATTTCATGAAAAGTTTTTACCCCACGTGTTTAAGCAGAGGGAAAGTTACTAGAATCAAACTGACAACCTACTTCTAAGATTAAAAAAGTGCATTTATTCCTATACTTCTGCAAATATGATGTTTCTGAAGAAATGTGTGACAGGGTGACGTAGTGTGATGTCACAAAGTCGTGCAATTAAAGGCAAAACTACGAAGAAGTACGTACTTAGTGCATCTTTTGACTCTGCGTCACGGTGTGTGTAAGAGGCAGCAACAAGATGGTGACAATAATGTGGTCGGTCTCTTCGTGTCAAATGTTCGACACCTGGGAAACACTGTGAATTATCTTTGACTGTGTGTGAGCACCGAGCATCGATGTTAGTCCACCTCGACTCGTCCTGCTGTAGTCCTGTGCACTGTCAGCTCAGTCCATCGAGTTCAAGAGCCTGATCGGAGACGTTGATTTGTCAGCCTGAGTCCTATTTCGTCTACTTCCTTGTCCCGCGACCAGGAGCATCCTAAACCCGTGCTGGATTTGCACAGCTCTTATTCCAGCGTGTCAGGCTAGATGATCGAAAGACGTGACGGTCTCAAAGTCTGCTGCTCTTCGTCCAAAGCACCCACTTTCCTCTCCAATCATGATGACAGTATTTCTTCAGCAGTACTTTTTTCAGCAATAAAGCCCAAAAAAATGACTGTCAAAAAAACTCAAACGCAGCATAATTTGGAGGAGCCACCGGCCGCTGCGTCTTCATGCACCGCCGTTGCCATAGCAAGAGTTTATTCTCATTAGTTTATTCCAAGAGTTTATTACCATAGCGAGACTAACGAGGCGTTTCAGGAAAAGGGTTTTCTGTGGGAGAGAGGAGCTTCTGTTGGCGCCGACTTTTATCTCTCAAGATCTTTCACACGCTCAACACCCCATACAACACACTGAAGGAGAGGGGAGAAACAGAAAACATAATGGGTCTCCTTTTAGACATTATGTGATGTCTAATGGCCGTTCACAATACAGAATTTTCCCCGAGTAAGAATCTATACAAGTAACTGTTGGCCTTTTCTATAAATGAGCGACACATTTTATAGCAGGTAACTTTCAGAAGCACTATTTAATTGCTGGATCAATAATGTATGAGGAGGGACAAGAGTAGATTCAATGGAAAACAGTCTCGCAGAGCAAATTTTTGCATTTACGGCTGGATTGTGGTAACAAGAGAGTCACAGAGCTCTCCGAATGATGAGGAGAGGGAATTTGCCCACAACAGGACATGTAAGCATTACGAGATTATTCCATTATGTTTGATGTGTTATTATAGACAGAGGCAGGAAATCAAATTTTGCACAACATACCCGGGGAGCTCGCAGAGTGCTTTGGGAAATGATAGGCTGTTGTCAGTGCCTTTAGCAGATGACGTGTCCAGCGGTGTGTAATGTAATCATTGCTGGGTTCACGTTGTGTGGAGTCAAACTGTCAGTGCTGGAAGTCATTTTGAAAGTAAGGGGGATAAAAACATATATGTATATTTTTATTTTAATATAAATTACCAACACAGCTGCTGTGGATGTTCACAGTCGTGTGTCCACATGGAGCTGCGTCTGATTTTTAGCTAGTGTGGCGCTCAAATAAGTGATTATTTTGTTCAGAATGGACTCGGGAGAAAAAGACAGGCTTCACCTGCATTTGAGGAAGCTACCGGGGATGGAAATACGTCCGTTTGTGCACACGCTCTCCCTCTAATACAATGAAATCCCTGCTTTATTTGTGTTTAGTGCTGAAGATGAATCTGTCCAGTCACAGACAGGAAAGGAAATGCAGAAGAAGAAGAAGAAGCTCTTCACCAACCCAACCTGAGCAGCCACAGGCATCCCCACAGGACCTTGTCTTTTGCGGATCATTTGTGGACATTGCTGCTACAGATAGTTACATCCTCCACAGGGAGGGTGTGCAGCAGCGACAAAGCAGAAGTCCGTGACCCAGCAGCCCTCCGAAGAGCTTTTCTCTCTCTGCACAGCCCTGCTCACCGCCGTTTTCTGTAGCAACAGTCGACATAAACTGGCAACCACATCCCGTTTTTCCATTTAAGTAATTTGTGCACATTTTCTTTTGAATGGCTTTCTTTTAAATACGTCGTCTTGTCGCGCCCTCTTCTTCTGCAGTGGTGTGACGGTTTGCAGACTGGAGATCTGGCGACGCCCACTGCTCGTCCCAATGAACGATCTGTGTGATATACGTAATAAAAGCGTAACGAGTGGATTGGAGAAAATGTTAATTCACATTTTCTCTCTTCTAAAGTTTGGTCACAGTTCGCAGTACATTTGGAGGGAAACCTGCTTACAGATGAAGCTGATAACATCAAAACAATAGTTTGACATTTGAGGAAATTCGGGAGTTATAGTGATCTCATGTGGCTACGTTAAGCAGCCAGGAGACAGTTAGCTTAGCTTAGCGTCAAGATTGAAACCAGGGGGGAAAAAAATCCACTTAGCCGCGCTCCTTGTCTTGCCTCGTCTTGTTAATCTAATCCATGAACAAACAAAGATGTAGAAAAAAACAACTGTGACAATTGATTTTGCGGGTGGTTGCATGCTGTTATTATTATTCCTCGGCGAACAACAACCAGGAATATTGACTTTCCTGATTATTGTCGCAGTGGAGTCCGTCTCCATCATTTTCTTCCGAAGCCACAAATTGTTGTTATTCTGTCGAGACTTTCCCCTCTGTTTCCCGTCATTATGCTGAATTAAGCCGACGTCTCCTCGCTCCAGCTCCGTTCTGGGCGCAGGTTCGAGAGCGGCATCGATCTTCTCATCTAAAGAGTTATTTCACAAAATGTTGAACTATTCTTTTAACAATGGCTGCAGTCGATTCAGGCGTGCCAGTTTGGCCGCTCTAATGTTTGGCCTGCCGATAATGTAATCGGTGACGTCTGTGCTTTCCTCGCTTTTACAAATCAAAAGTATTCGCTGTGTATCGACCGGTTTGGTTTGTTTTCATTCAAATAAAGAAATCCTACCGTACAGAACATCTCACTTTTGTATTCCTCCCTTAATCATTACCTACGCTTACTTTTTTGGGGGGGAATCACGGCGCTCGATGATGCTCAGCGTGCTATAAATCACTTTCTCCCAGGTGGTCTCGGGGCTGTCAGCAAACGTTCGCACAAACAACCGCCGCAGTTTGTTATTTAATAAACACAACTGAATTTGTGCGCGTCTGCCCGCTTCCACGCGAGACTCACTCCCAGTGGTTTTTTTCGGCGAGGAAGCACTCTCATGTCTCTCTGATTCACTCTAACAGGATTAGCGGTAGGTGTGCGGATGCTTTGAGGCCGCGGAGGAGGGAGCGCTCGGAGGGAAGCAGCATCTAACTGTCTGCAGACGTCCCCATGCCGCTAACTCACACTGACGACCCCCCGCCACACAGACACAGGCACACAGTGACAGCTAAAGCACATGTATTACTGCATCCAGAGGCAACTTCCTCTTCGCTTCTAATGCCGGCTGAACTGAAATACTCGGAATCAGCTGCTGGAAGCGATGACACCTATTTTGTCTGTGAGCTTTACGTACAGAAATGTACGTTCTTTAGTCGAGATTTCGTCATGCTATAGGCGACAGTAAGGCGACATGCTATGCCAAGACAACTCGCCCAAAAATCTGTGCTGAATCTCTTCTCTTTTTTCCTCGAAAAGCAAATCCTGTCCTCTTTCAGCTTCATCTGTTTCATTCATCTCCTGTCCTTCCTCACCACCTTCCTTTTTTCTTCTCCCAGTATTATCTAAGGAAGTAGATGCTAATATTTTTGTGCGTGTCTCACAGCTTTGCAAAACACGGTGTCTGCTCCAACCAGCCATATCTGGCCAGGTAACTGTGGATTAAAGATCCCCCCCCCTCCTCCTCCCCCATGTGAAGCCTATGAAAACTGACCTCCTGCTGGCGGCCCTCAGCTGGCTGCGGGAGATTGCTGTTGACATGATCCTGTTTAAATCGATGTAAAAACCGTGATAGCTGGAGGGCAGTTCAAAATGTGGCGATAACGTGCAGCGGTGCCGGTGAGCAGAGAAGCAGGTTGATAGTTGTCGGAGAGCGTATTTTATATTTTATAGTTTCTAGTCACAGCAAAGAGACACTGGGGGAATATTTCTGTGGCAGGTGAAACTATCAAAAAGCCTTTGTGCTCTTAAGGAATGTCTTTCCCCATGTTTCTACATTTAGAAATCTCTTTTAGAAATATGTTTTGTGATTTTCTTTGAAAAGTCGATTAAAAAACATGTCAGACATTTAGATTTATTTCAATTTATCACATAATTTCAACATTTCATCAACTTATGATTATTTGTTGACTTACATAACCTTTTAGCTTCGGTTATACAGAGTTCAGGGATATGAAGTATTTCAAGATAATGCAAGAATTTACTTACCAATAAGCAAATTACCAAAGGAGGCACCGACGGACCAGTCCAAAGGGTTATGGCACAAAATATTAGAGTGTCTAGAGTGTTTTCTGCGGAAAACAATTACTATTACCACATTAATATCCTTAAAATTGCGACGTTAGTTGCTGACTTGGTCTGCAATTAGCAAGTTGTCAACTTGTCAACGAGTTTGCATGTTCTCCTCGTGCTAGCGTAAGCTTTTTCGGTGAACTCCGGTTTCCCCCGACATCAGAACGTGCACACTAACTTGATTATCCAGTCGGTGCCCTTGCACAAGGCCCTGGCTAATATCTGGAGGTTACCGCCCACTGCTTCCTCCTGATGGGTTAAATGCAGAGCACCAGTTTCACCGTGTTGTACATTGGATGATATGTGACATGAATAAAGTTTCTTCCTCTTCCACGTAAGCCATTCTCGTCATGTAGGCAAACATTTTTGCTTCTATCTGACAGTTTGTGTGACTCATCTGCTATCAGACACACACACACACACAGATGCCAGCAGTGTCTGAATGTTTATACTTAAACAATCAGGGCTTTACCCCCAAAAAGAAATCCATACTTGTATTTTAAAGATTAAAGTCACTGCTTAAAGGATTGAGAGTACTTTGAAAGTACACTTTGAGCTTTTTCTAAGAAACCTAGTTCCTCTTTGGTAGCAGCCCCATACGTCCTTCAGGCTTTATTCTACAAAAGACCTTTTTACTTAAAGCCTTTCCCATAAAATCACAGCTCCATTTGCTGTTTCTGACATTTTCTTTTATCCCCACTTCAATACTTTCTGACTTTGCTCGCCCCGACTGTGAGAAATCATTCAGCAGTGAACGTAGGTGAGAGCTAATGGAGAACTGCCTCTTAGCCTTCCATTTGTGTTGAATCAGGGATCGTCTCAGGCGGGAGGCGATCCCTGTTCCTTCCACAACACATTAAACTGTAAATGTGGCATTAAACCTTTCATCAGAGTTAATGACTTTGCTTTTCCTTATTAAGAATTTAAGAGGTATTAGGACAAGGACAGGGGAATTAAGAGGGACTGTAAACATTTCCTGATGGCTGATTAAGTCCTCTCATCGCCACTTTTAGCACTGAAGTGTGTAAATCACATTCAGGGGTGGTGTCAGTGGTATTTTACAGTGTAGGCAAATAGGTGTCTGTGAGGTTTCCACAACCGTTAACCCTTCTCACTATCAGCTAGTTCTTCAGATTCCTCTCTGATGAGTCAGGACTCATACTGTAGGTCCACTGGGTATGGTGATGACACTGTGTTATCACGATCAGAGCCGACTTTGACTGGAGTTCAGGTCATTATAAAGGCACAATTTTGGAGAGAACATACATTTTATTTGGACATCATAACTATTATCAGTCCACTATTATGCTCACTTTCAGGTTCATATTATTATTGAGGGTGTCTGTAAGAAATTGTTCACGTTTTCATGTAAAAAGAAAAAAAAACCCATTTAGTTCCCGTCTCTTTAAGGCCCCTCCTCCCGAAAAGCCCAGTGTGCTCTGATTGATCAGCTCTCACAGGCCTGAGGAGGCACCGCCCATCATATTTCTGCAACATCTCTGTCGGTGTAATTGCAACTGCTGAAGGTGGAGACTGTATAGTTGTGACATCACAACCTTAATGAAGACCAAAGGCACAGTTTCAGAGCAAAAGCTGCGTGCATTCCTCTGTGGACTGAGCATTTAGGTACTTTCACAGTAATAATTAGGTAGAGCACCTAGACCTGCTATATAATAAAAAAGACATTGCAATCTCACACTCTAAAATATGGGACTTTTAAGATCAAGATGATACCCAGTTAGTTAGTTTAAGTATTATATCTCATACAGAATCCCTCATCTTGTTGCTGCTAATTGCTTTGTTGTTCCCGGACTGACAAATAATAGACACGGGATTAAATTACCTGCTCTTAATAGAGCATACTAGCTGAAAACTGTTTAAACTGCACACTGATGGTGGAGAAACATTGCTACCTTTTAGTTCCCCGGTGCTTCTCCTGCTTTTGACAAGTCGAAATGAAAACTTGTTTTGTGCAAAAACTCGAGCAGTTTCAGCGATTTTCATCGCACAACATGAAGTATTAGGGGAAAATGCGCTGAAAGAAACATGCAGGTCATGTTCTTGGTCATGTTTTTCCCAATAATATTCACCTCGGCTCGTTCTATTGCAAGTTTTCCCAATATAGTCGTAGCATTTATTAAAGATGACAAAAAGTTTGAAAACCGCTGCACTACAGACTACACAGCTCGTACTTTAACTAACCCTCAGCAGTGCGCTGCAGTCGTGATGGAGCTCCTTCCCCCCCTCACTATTTGATAATGCTTTGTACGCTGGCACACTTTGACAGGAGAGTTAAAAAATCGGTGAAGTTGTTTGAGTTCCTCCCTGAGGCTTGTCCACCCTGTCAGTCTCTGACCAGAGTGTCAGTCCTCCCTCCATCTCAGCTTGTGTAAACACTTTTTCTGATTCTGCCTCGACTCTTTATGTGTCTAAAACGCTGTCTTTCTTTGACAGCCGCCCACTCGCTCACAGCCTTGGACAGACACACTGTCCCGCAGACACTTTAGTCCACATTTTTCACGTTTGAGCTGTGAGTGGTGTTTGAGATGTGACTGTCTGGATATCAAAAGTCCGAATAAACACTGAATTTAGAAACCAATCAAGGTTGAATGCTTGTATGGATTTGTTTTGACCCATCATACTGGCTTGACCCTTTCGTTCCAGCAACAACTGCTCGGGGAACAAAATGACACGAAGCAGAGTTCAGTTCGGCAACTTTGTGAAGTTTAATCAAGGAATATATACAACAAAAACATATATCAAGCTTGATAAGAAAGAAGCACATGGGAAACAGGAAGTACTTGATTACAAAACAGGTGCTATGTGCGAGGAATGGAAGAGCTTGCGTCAACGCGAGTCAAGGTCGGATAAAGCATTCAGAGTGTGATGAGAATGGGATGTAAGAGAAGGAGAAAACTATTTCACAACGCTCTCGATAAACAGAAGTGGCCCATGTAATTAATATTCTCTCTCACGCCGTCTCTTTCCTTCATCCTACAGTGCTTTGCGGAGCCCCGCCCACCGTGGATAACGCCTTCCTGATTGGTCGGAAGCGCTCCCACTACGACATCCACTCGGTGGTGCGCTACCAGTGCGCCGACGGCTTCCTGCAGCGCCACGTGCCCACCGCTAAGTGTCGCGCCAACGGCAAGTGGGACCGACCTAAAATCATCTGCATAAAATGTGAGTATTTCACACGGCGGGACTCTTCACAATAACAAGACTTTGGGCGGTATTTCCATTTGTTAGGTCATTTTCCACATTTACATGCTCTTATTTTTAGCGTGCGCGCCACCACAGGTCCGTAAGACGAACCTAAATTAGCTGCCCCCGGGAGCTCCTGTCACCACCAGCGCATTCAGGCTCGCCGTCCTTGTTCTCATTATTAATAACTAAGCAAGCAAAAAAGATTACCGCGGTTGCAGACTGAATGAAAATCCCCTGGGCTTACTTAGAAGTGGTACGGTCCCCTTTGAAGTGCTTTGTGCTTGAGGTGGGATTTTTTTCTTTTGAAGACTTTTTTAAAGCAAGTTTTTTGGAACCAGTTGACCGTTCGTTCATTAAACACAAAGCATGTCTGCTAAAACCTGTAAAATGTTCAACCAAAGGGGGATTCGACTTTTATACAGCATATCATAGAGAAGCTTTTGTGCATTAAAGAATTGAACAAGCGCAGTTAACATTCTTAGACGTTATACTGGGATTTATTATGTTGGGGGGGGGCTCACCGTCACACGGGACTTGTAGATATAATAAATTTTATCTTTCCGATTTAGTATTATTAGAAAATTGTGCAGTAAAACAGCTTGAAAATATTACAGTGGTACTTGAGGAATAACTTTGTTGATAAAAATGTGTTAGCAGTGAATAAACAACAAAATACAGGAGTAGGCGTACGTGTTACAAAAGGACAATAACAAAAAAATACAAATATTTCTATTTCAAACAACCTTCATGGTCTTTGGAGTAAAGATTTCTCCGTTTACGAGGTGCCTTTGAATGCACCATAAAGTCCCTGTCAGCACCCACGCCCTTTCGTACAAACCATCGAAGATTTCAAAGTTTTTTCGAGGTGCATTAATGCACCATAAAGCCCCTCTGTCCCTGACTTTGACACAGAGGACAGAAAGCAGCCAACCAATAAATGACACCAGATTAACCCCTAAACAAACTCATATTTTTCCAGAGACGCTTGTTAGATGGAACACAATGATGACATTTCAGTGTCACAACAGTCTTTTATTTATGGTTGAAGCTACCTCTTATTCTCAAGCAAGTTTTCCATCTAAGATCTTTGATAAGTCTTTCATTAAGTAACTTTCATACACCGTATCTCCTCTGAACCTCAGGGTAAACATTTGATTACATTTAAAAGGACTCACTCCGACTGGGACAGAATAGTCTGAATAAACGTCTTTTCAGCATAATTCCTTGCTTCTTCAGAGGAGATATAAAGGGTTGATATGTATATAAATATTCATCAAACTGCGCCTTGTATTTCATTTCAGTGACAGTAATGATGAAATGCTTTAAAAAAAATAATAATAATAATGTCGCCTCTGTTGAAAGAGACGAGAATAATTTTTTCCCCCGACATCTCTTTATCTCTGGACGGAGTTGTTTTTATGGCCCAGAGTTATGGCGTTGTTATCATTCACTGCAGATGACATTTCTTTTTTGGCGAATTCCAGAAAGGGATGGTGCAACCTAATTTGGCAGCACACCCCAGGAACAAGCTTAAACTGAGGTAGTGAGTGGGTGGCTAGCTCAGTGTGCTCTCGCTAAAGGCGCCCAGTCGACTGAGCGCGAGATAAAACAGATTCCCCAACAGTTAAACCTTCTGCAGAGAACATGCCGTTTTGACCTTCCTGTTTTTTGATCCCTTTTCCTCTCGCCTCTTACCTGCGTTCACCTCCTTCCGACTATCCGTCTGAGCCGCCTCTGATGCTTGTCAGCGATTCATCTCCCCTCTTACATCGGTTTTCCACTCCCGCCTTTCATCGTGTTCCATCCCTGACTTTCTTTAATAAAATCGTCTGCCCTTTCTTTCATTTCACCGCCCCTCTCTCCTCTCCGCTCTGTTTTTCCCCACCAGCCCGGCGAGCCCACCGTTACCGGCGCCACCACCACAAGGGCAGGAGGGAGCGCAGGAAGCACAAGAGGCACGGCCACAGAGAGGGAGGGCACCACGGAGGAGAGCCGGGCCAGGGCCACAACCACGGCCACTTCTGAACCAAAAAAAAAAAAAACACCCATCCCCTTTACTTTCTCTCCTCTGCTGCCGACCGCGGTTTGCCTGTCTCCCTGTCGTCCAATCCTCTCGCCCCCCACTACTTCACGCCCCCTCGGCCCCGGCCCCCCCTCCCTGCACCGCACTGCCCCGCCCCGCCCTGCCCTTAGCTCCGCCCCTGGCTCTCCGAGTCAGCCTGTATCATAGTCAACTCTGAGGCCCGCCGAAGTGCTGCCAGGCGTCACCGGGACAATAACGAGATCCCCTTTGTACTCTTTTTACTTTTCATTCCTCTGTTTTTCTCCTCGTTTCAACTCCTCCACTCCTCGACCCAGTTACTCCCCCTCCGAGCTCAACGATGACCTGAAACACGGGCCGACGCTGACCTGTTTTTTTGAAATAAGGAAACACCTTCGAGATCCACGTCGAACATTCTTCGGAGAGAAGAGGTTTAACTACAAATAGGGACGACATCACTGAATATGAAGAACAGACGAGTCAAGGGAGACGTCCATGTTGTTGACTTGAGCCTTTTTGTCTGTCGAACACGTTATTTTTTACAAATCCTCAGTGTTTATTTCTCGACTCCGCTGCTTTTGGTTTGCTCTTTGTAAAAACCCTCGTGCTTGACTTAAAGCGAGTTATTCTGAAGCAGATTTTAATTGATTTTCTTTGAATCAGAGGCAGTCGTAATTGAATAATTTGATTGTTAGCGTTGTATCCTCTTTGTCAGTGTAAGACAGTTACTTTAGATCAGATGCTTAAACCCCCAGAGGAAAAAAAAATGGAAAACACACCGCATCTCAGTTCAGTTTCATCACGCCACACGTCAGTCACGTCTCGCAAGTGTCGAACGATCTCAAACTGCTCTTGTTGTGTCAGACATCCACCGCCGTCAACGTCGAGGGGTTAATCTGAACCTTTGATGTCTCGACTCAGATCTGCGAGCCCACGTTTGCTTTGCCTTCTCTCATAATATGTGTCGCTGTAAGGATGTGCGCTGTGAATTAATGAAGATGATGCAGCAGGGTGATGTGCCCCTCACCAGAGTTTGTTTTTTTTCTCCATCTGATGAGGAGAAATTAAGCCGTCAGCCACGAGAGACGGAGCATGTTATCTATCGCAGGTCTCAGCAAGAACAAGATATTAGAAGTGCGCGTGCAGAGTTTGGCTACACTGCAAGAAAACATTTGTGTCTTTGTCTTAAAACAAAAATCAATTCCGCACTCGGGTTGAGATAATATTTGGGAGTGGGAGCAAATTATCACATTCCGTTTGATTTATGTCTCATGCAGGATCCCAACTTTATCTGAGTCGGGGTTGGATTAGATAAAATGACTTGTTTAAAAATGTAGATTTTTTGCAGCGTGCCGTGCCTCTAAACCAGGATGAATTCGGGGGAACAGACACGAAAACTAGGGGAGACTAATGTTGATGACTGATCGTGAATCAAAGCTGTGTACACAGGGTATAAGGATGAATATAAGGCGAGGATGCTGACGTCTCTCTCATTTCAGTGTGTGTGTGTGTGTGTGTCTATGATTGAGAATGCTGACAGCGGCTGAAATCCCAGCGGCCGGTGATAGAGAGGGTCAGCAGAGATTAAGGCCTCCCATTTCTGGGCCAGGCCGAGTCTCACAGCTGTTCACACCTGTGCTCGCTCCCGCCGCGTGTCCCGCTTTAAAGAGGGGATTGAGACGGATAGAACAAGCTCTTTGCTCGCCGTTCCTTCCCTTTTACTGCCGGGTTAAATTGGTGTGTTTTTTTCTTTAAAGCCAGCACTTGAGGTTCAGAGCTTCTGGGATTATGTTGCAAACACCGACTCCCGAGCTTTTATCTTTTATGTTTCTCCATCTTGTTCAGCTTTTACCTCCTCTACTTCCTCATTTATCTTCCTCTCCGGACATTATTTTCGCTGTCACTGTCTTTTGGAGGATAGACACTCTTGAATTACATTCATCCAGCTCTTTATTGGTGAAAGAGTGCACTCAGCGGCCTTTAACATCTCGGAAAAAAGGACACTGTTTTTATAAAGTCACATAAGGCGAGAAAATCCATCCTGTGCACACTAATTCGCTGCCTTTGTTTTGTCTCCTCTCACCTTGGCAATGACAACACCCCCTCCGCCACCGAGAAGAATAGTGAACCTGCACCTTTGTATCAGTTTAATTAATCTACCGCATGCCTAATTAACAAGCTGCATTATCCGCAGGAACCGCAGAGCTGCGATGACAAGGCGAGGGTTAGCTTGACGGACAGCCAGTGGAAGGTTTAGGGTGACGGACAGGAGGGCCCGGAGAGCTGTCACAGCCATCAAACCCCCCCTGTCGTTTCTTATAGATGTCAGCTGGCTGTCCGTGAAAATGGATTGAGCACCGGTGGAGGAATGAAGGGGCAGACCGAAGCCCCTCTCACAGTAATTCAAATCAGAGCTGATGCCCACAGACAGTGTAATTACAGTCGCGCTCAGCTGTGTGACAGGAGTACAAAACTTTCTAAAAAATGATGAGGGGAACTGAATCTCTGCAGGAAAAAAAAAAAGAGAGAGAACATGAGGAGACACGTTGGGACGAAATGTAATTGATTATCATTATCCGTCGAGATTGGAAAAACATCATCTGAATATGAATGGATGTTTAATCTGCTGTTCGCTCGTTCTTTCTTTCTTTCTTTCGCCTCTGCAGAGATTATTAGCCGACCACCAAAATACCACAGATTTATGTTCATCTTCTATCCTTAATGAAGATTTGATGAATGAGTGGATAAAGTTTCGAGAAGTTTGAGCAGATTTCTTTCGCCGAGCAGCCCGACATGGACACCGTGTAAGAAGATGTCTTTGTGGTGGCGATGGTCACCCTCTGAGCTGTGTGTGTGTGTGTGTGTGTGTGTGTGTGTGTGTGTGTGTGTGTGTGTGTGTGTGTGTGTGTGTGTGTGTTGTGTTGACTCTAAAGGAGGACAGCTTGCCTCTGGCCCGTCCTCTGGGACCGGGTTAGTTTTTGCTCTCTGGTTTTGAAGATGCCAAGCTTTCTCACTCTCTCAGCTTCTCCTTTTTTTTACGCTTTCAGAATTGGATTCATGCAAAAACACACACATTACTCTTCACACTCTTCCTCTTCATATTTCAAACACATTGACTCTGACTCTCAGAAGTGTCTCTCTCTCTCTCTCTCTGTCTCTCTTCGATTTTGACTCCTTTCATCTCCTCGCCTCACACCCGTCTCCCCTCCCCTCATTGGTCTTTCTAGTGGAAGCCCCCGAGGGCAGGCAGACACACATAGACGAAGACTCATAATTGTGAGTCTTAATTATGAAGAGGATTGACTTAACAGAGGTTGCTGCCAGCTGTCTCTTGGCACAGCGGGAAGCATCGAGCCCGAGGGGAGAGGAGCGGGCGAGCCGCTGAGCGTCTTCGCCGCCAGAAGGCCTTTCCTCAGCCTCAGCCGCCAGGCCGAGTCGTGGCCGAGTCGTTTCCCTCACTCGCAGCTCACAGCGGAGGGCTCTTCAGCAGGGGATGAGATAAGAGCCTGCGTGGTGTGTGCGACGACATCTCTGTGCTCTCGTAGCTGCGACTGTGTGATTGCACTCCGTCTAAACTGCAGCAGCAGGAGCACAGCTCGGTTAAATGTGTTGTATACGTCGTGCGCCTCGTCGGCCAGTGTGACGAGAGGGATACAAACGAGTCGGAGGAAATTGACTTTCGGTACGCTTGTGTCACGCAGGCAATGGCAGACGGTTGCACCAGCGTTCAATTGTCTTTTCACACACAAAAAGAACAGCACAACCAGGCAAAACAAAACATTTCAAGGTGAGCGAGCACGTGAAACTGAAGCGGCTTACAGACCTGTCGGTTAGTATCCAAGCATGAAATTAAATATAATCGAACAACGAAAAAAAGGCCTCAAAGTTGAAATAAGTGCCCTCAAAGCACATGCATGAACACAGGCAGGAGCTGCCCCGACTGCTTCCTAAGCGCCGCTCTCCGTAGTTACTGTTGCTATGCCCGTCAAACTCTCCGTCCTTGCATGGCGCAGTGATTCTTTGCAATGATGACAGATCAGATTTAACACCTGAAACTCTTCTGTGAACCAGTGAGAGCTCGATTTCAGACGGAGGCAGACAAGAGCAGGTTTTTTTTTATGTCTGACCAGCCACAGTCAGGTTTTGCGGCTTAAACGACAACCGCGCTGCCGCAAGGCCTCATCAGCTGTGGCCAGCTGGCTTACTCACTTAGCTTACGTACTTGGACAAGCAAGGCAACAAGTTACATTTTTAAACAGTATTTTAATTTATGGCAAGACAAGTGAATTTGAAATGCGAGGGTTGCTGGATTCAATAACGCAGGACAGGACGTGTGCTAGTCGGGAACAGGGTGCTTCTAACGAAACTTGTAATGTTGGAGGTAATGCTGTGTTACTATGGATCCCACGACTTTTCTTGCGATACCTGCCCTACTCTGCATCTGATTGGTTTGTGTTTTTTGCACGATAAAAGCCTTGACAGATTTGTGGCACTCCTGGACAAATGTATCCATCAAGTTTTTCTACGGGAGGAGGCCAGAAAAGCGGTGAATTTCTATTGATAGGTACCAACTTCTTAAAGAAAAACTGAGAAAAAAATCTGACAGAGACGTTTGTGGCCCTGGTAGTCCGCTGGACAATAAGAGGACACCACAAAAGAGACAAGAATTTCCTTACTGTATGTCTAGTTCAGTGATCGTCTGGTGTTAATGGGTTGTTTCCATAGTTTTTTGCAGTTTGTGTTGTTTCCATATTTTTGTTTAGCACCTCGCTCCGCCTGCTGTGAAGACTTACTGTGGAGGCCTTTTAGCAAACAGTGTGAAAGAACAACTGAGAATCTCCGTTTCCTACTCGCGCTGTAACAAATGAACCTGATGCATTTTAAACACGGCGCTCGTCAGCGATGGCAGCCCGATAAGAGCGGCGGAGGCTGCTGTCCTCAGTCGCTCACAGACAGACTATTGATTTCGTGATTAGGCTGTCTGTCTTGGGTTCCTATTAAGTCTGTCGATGGCATTGACGGCGAAATAGCGTCGACTGACCGCTGGATGTTTTCTAAGTGACAGGAAAACAGACTGTCGTAGCTCACTGCACTCCTCTGTGTCCCTGAGAACAAGCTGGGTCCTCTCTCCCATGTAACCGCTTCAACTTTTAATTTTGATCTCCATCTCAGCAAACTTTTCAAAACCCTTTTCCTGCTGTGGACTGCTGCATCACTTCCTCACTGCTCGGTATCTAATATACAGGCACACCCCTAGTGGCACCTTCGTGGCACTGCATCTCTGTCTGATGTTGAGTTGAGACTATTTATCATTGTCGACTGTTGGGATGAATGGAAACGTGTCACAGTGAGAGAATGAGAAATGAAAGAGACAAACGCAGAGCAGAAAACCAATGACAAACACTCCTCCTCTGTGATGTAAATACTCCGAGGTTTTTCTTTCCCCCTTTTTTTAAACAAAAAAAAAAAAAAAATCCATTTAAACTCTGGGTGTGTTTGTTGCTTAGCCTCTCTGGACCATATTCACACAGCCTCCGTGGATCCAAAAACACATCTCCGGCTTTCAATTTCTCACTTCCGTTCTCACACACACACACACCGCTGTTTTTAAACCGCTGCATCGGAAAAACAGAGACGCTCCGGTCAACATACTCTCTGCAGGAGAGCCGTAAGAGAGGTGATATTTTAACATACGGAGAAATAGCACTCGTCTGGCTCCGTTTCCTGCACGACACTTCGGTTTGCAGCTCGCTACTGTACGTATTCATGTCGACTGTGAACACAGACACACTATAACTGCAACTGAGCACGCCTACGGCCGTGTGAATCTGGTCCACGAGTATTTATCCATATTTATTGATGTATGTTCTTATGAATTCCGGTCCTGTCATTGTATTATATTCTTTACAAGACAAATGATCATTAAAGGAAACCCTTGTTTGGATCCGTTACCTGGCTTTGGAGTGGTTATTTGTGTGCAGTTCATTTTGTTTCACTTTTTAAATGTTGTAACTCTCCTTTAACTCACAATTTGTTTTTTGTTTCTAGAAAAATGAGAAAATTAGGCCAGCAGGAGGGGGACTGGTTTCAAAAAGTGGTAAGATTGTATGTAAGCATATGAGAAAATAACCCTACTTCCCATTGGATTTATTACCTCAGTAAATCATTTCCTGAAGAGTTCACGGTCTCATTTTCTTTAACATAGCATGATGTTCATTTTGTAAATATCGGTCCTATTTCAGAGTTAAATAGATGATTAAGCAGGGTGTAGTTACGTTGTGATTGACAAGTGGCTAATACAACGCTGTCCTCGTCAAATTGTCAGTCGAATCAGGATGTCCTCCCCAGCTCCCCCCTCTCATCCAATTATGAATCATCTCTGGCTTTGCAAAAAACAAGATGGTGACAGTCAGAAGAAAAAAAAACAGTAATCCGTAAACCAAGTGATGTCACGATGGGTTTCACCTGTTACTGGTACGACTTTCCACTAAGTTAACCAATAGTTAAACACTTTGGGAAATGCACTCACGCTATTTGCTTTCTTACTTCATGTTAGATGAGAAGATGGATAGCACTCTCGTGTTTGTACAGGAAATACGTAGCTTGAGCCACCGGCTGGTTAAGCTTAGCCTTGTGAACAGCCAGCCTGGCTCTGTGCAAAGGTCCACTTAACAGCACCTCTAAAGCTCATTTGATATATTTTTATATCTGCTGTTGTCAGCGCTGTTGGTGAATTTGGTTTTGGACCTTTTGGACTGAGCCAGGTTTGATAGATAGATAGATAGATAGATAGATAGATAGATAGATAGATAGATAGATAGATAGATAGATAGATAGATAGATAGATAGATAGATAGATAGATAGATACTGTGCATTCAAACAATCTTATTCAAAGCTCGCTTGTTATGACGTCTTTATGAAAAGTACAACATGTTTCTTTCTATCTTGGAAGAACAAAAAAACCTTGAAAGTTTTCAAACCTTTTCAACACTCTGAATATGTTTAAAAACCCGGGGCAACAAGAAGGCCGACCACTTGAAATGATCAAGTACGAGAACGAAACGCGCCGATCTCGCCAAGGGCAGTGTTCTTCCGTTCCACACATCTATTTGTGCAGAATTGATTGCATCGACCGCATTGTCGGGAGTTTGTTACTCTCGTCCGACAAAAATTCAAAGTGAACGCAAAAGAAACTACTCATTCTCTCTCCGCCGTTCCATTGTGTGCTCTCCTGCTATCCTCGCGCTCCTCTGCACGTTAGAGACTCAGTTTTGCTCTGAGCTGCTGTTCGCTTTAGCGGGAGAACAATCTGCACCTCTCTGACCTTGTTGAGGAGATGCATTTCCCAGCTCTTCGGATCTGCCAAGATATCAACAAAACAAATACAACTTTGCATTTTTTTTTTCTCCGTATTGGCATAGTTCAAGTAACAGCGAAGTTCACTGGGTGCAAATCCCTCAGCGGCATGAGTGAGGAAAGAGTAGGAGGAGGCGAAGGACAGGAGGGAGGAGACAGAGGAGAGAGGGATCAAAGGTAAGAGGGTGAAAGGGGAAGGAGAAATAAAGAAAGCGAGATTCTGTTTTGGCAGCGAACAGTCTGTGAATACGCCTGCTGTTGTACGGTCTAACCTCCAAGACCTTCCGTTCACCTGAACTTCCTCTGATGAGTCCTCTCTTATCAATGGGTGGTTTCATCGCCTCGCAGCACTGTCTCCTGTAAAAACACAGCCTCCTCTCTCTTTCTCTCTGACTCGCTCTCCCGTGCCTCTCATCTCCTTTGATATCCGACACATTTCATTATTATTCCGAAGCAACGGAAGAAGCCACGGTGCCGGGTTCTGTTTTTCCGACGACAATCAATCACACTGAATATAGCATCTCTTTCACATCCTCTTCCTCTGTCGCTGGCTGCCTGACTGATGTTTTTCGCTCAGCTCGCGCTGCTCCAAGGACAGCGCTCATTAAGGCCGCTTAGCGGGTTTTCTCTTAAATTCACAGCCTAAAATGACCTTCAGCTCTCCTCCGTCGCTGTGCAGCGGTGACAGATTTGTTCCAGCCACTTGGAGCCGCACTCCAAACAATCACTGACGTTACGTCATGAGCCCCTGAAATGTTCTGTCCCCGAGGACCAGCACGCACGTCAACATGCTCAAAACTTTCCCGTAATAACCAAAGAAAAGGCTTAAAAAACATGCTATTTATACTCCAGATTTGTCCCAATTCCTGTCATACAACTTAGTTTTGAGATGAGCAGATTAATTAGAGGCATGAAAAGCCCGCTCATCATAACCTTGTTCTTGGGTCGATATCAGCCTCATCTGGCAGGCATGGCCAATCGATGGGGATCTCTGGTATTATCCTGCGTTATCTCCTAATGCCGCTGCCAAAGTTCAAGAAGATTATGAAAAGCAACAAGGGGTTTAGCATCATCTTAGGCCTGGCAGTCTCTTACTGAACCTCGACGCCGCTCCGACTCGTTTCCTTCCAGAATTACTGTCTGTCTTTATCTCGCACATACACATAAGAGGCTGCAGGCGAAAAGCACACTTCATTTTTTCTCTCTCTCTCCATAAACGCAGACCAAGCCGCTTATCCAAATATTTTTTTTTTTTAAAAAAGGATTAATATGCATCTTAACCCCATTTATCTTCTTTACCTTTACAGCAGCCAGGTTGTCGAATAGCTTCACCCATGGATCTGCATTCACGGCCAACCTAAAGACGGCAGCGCCTCGGCTCACTTACAGCTTTTTATTTTATTCTAACGGTTCGTACGTGTGTGTGTGTGTGTGTGTCTCTGTGTGACAGTCTGACCTGTGAGGCAAAGCCAGCAGACACATGAGCCCGAGCCAGGTCTTTCATACACCATCGCCCTCGCACTCTGCTCCGCCAGCTGTGTGGACTTTGTGCAGTGTTGTGTGACGTGACACCAACTGATGATCCAGAAATCTGGCTTTATTGAGCTGCTTTTAATTCATCCTTCAACACGGGTGGAAAGTAACTAAGTACATCTACTCCAGCACTGTACTACCACTATTTCCATTTTATGCAAATCTAATGCTCCACCGTTTAAAGACCGTTTAAAATAAAATAATGTTACTAGAATGAAACTAAACTAAACTAAACTGAAAACATTTGACGGTGTCACTATTCGCTCCACCTTGATCAATACAACGGTAAAATGCTACGTACACTTTGCTGCATATTTAATAATAATCCAATACATGTGTAGAAATAGAGCTTTTTGAATTGTGAGTACTTTTAAACTTCCGTTGAATTTGGGTTAACCCGACACCACGGTAGCGGTCAGGTGCAGGGCAAAACAAACGAGCCGATACCGCCGGGACAGGCTGGTCTCGGTTCGCCTCCACTAAATCTGCTTGTTTACAGTCAGAATGCAAATGACCCTTCTGTCCGAAACAACTGGCTCATGCATCGCCTGGCGGGAAGCTCACTTCTTGAATCGGAAACAAAGCAAACGAAGAAGATCAGAGAAGACGAGGGGAGCCGCTTTCTTTTTGCTCCCGACTCCTCCAGAGTAACAACTGTTCTCTGGACGTCGCGGTTCTCTATACAGCAAGCTGCAGTGCAACGTGGAAAAAGCCTAATGAGCTTATGAAATATTAACTCGGAAAGATGTGAGATACTGCCACCTAACAGGAAGTGTTACCGCCTCGACACAACAGCGCCGATCCATCTCGGCAGTTTTCAAGGTCAGAAGTTTGCCTCTTCGCGCCGGCTTCCTCGGAGAAAGTTACTCGGAGATCCCCGAGAGATGAAAGTGCACACAGGCCGTGAAGTGAAATCGTAGGTGTTGTGGGACTGGGTTTTTGTGACCGAGGTGAGATAAGGTTCAGCGGTCTGAGCACTTCTCCAGCCACTCTATCCCTTCTCTTCCCCTGCAGGACCACAATAGCTCACTGACCAGCCAATTTCTGCATGCCAGCGCAGGGTGAGTCTCCCTTCATTCCGGTATTCATTCCTGACATTTCCTGCCTCTCCCCTCTCTCTCTCTCTTTTTCTCTCTTATCTTTCTGCCTTCATTTTATTCCCTCAAACCTCTTTTCTCCCACCTATCTCTCTTCCACACATCTTATTCTCTGTGTTGCTTTTCCCTGCCCGCCTTTCACTCTGTCCTTCCCTGTGACTTTGTGTTTCTGCTGAGGCTGCCTGCTTTGCTTCATCTCTCCTCCCTCTCTCTCACACACACACACACACTCTTTCCTTCTCTCTCTCTCTCTCAGAACCTCATTCTCACACAAATGGTTTGAACTGTTTCATTAACCTCCCGCTATTCTCTTTCGACCAAATCTGGGAATCGTTGTAAACCGGCGAGGCTCCCTCCCCCTGATGCGCGAGCGTGACAGCTCGCTACCAAAGTGTGGAGCTAATAAGGAAAGTCGGAGGCTGGACTTGTGTGGTGAAAAGTAAAGCGCGCTCTTTATTCGGAAGGCATCTATAGATGACAGAGCGCAGACTCCCATTCATTAGCCGCCTTGCGCTCCATCAGATGGTTAACACTTTCAATTAACTCAACACTGCTGCCTGTTTAATATGCCCCTGTACTCCAGGGGAAACCTCTCACAATTTGGCCAATTACCCGTCTCTGCAAAACCGACCGCTCTCGATGCATAATACGTTGAGGCGTTAAGGGAGATCATTTAGCGAGATGGGGTAATTTCAGAAGCTATTTCCCGTGGGCTAATTTGGTGCAGTTATGGCATCTGTTGGTGCGTTCAATCATAACAATGTTGAGGTCTGACGCAGAGCAAAACTTGATTCCTGCGGGGACAATCACCGAGCGTCGCTTTGCCCACATTTTAACATTAAAGCATATCTGTCAGGAAGAAGGGGTTCAGCAGTTATCAGAATATAATGAGGACACTCTTTATTATAACCTTAATGGGCTATGGATCAATGAATTATTTGCAATCAGGCTATGAGCCACCATGCCTGTGGCTTTGAGGTGGAAATGTGGTATAATCCACAAAAAAAAGAAAAGTCTGTCATTATCTATTCACCCCAGTGCCGATGGAAAGTCAGGTTAAATTCTGTAGTCCACAAAACATTTCTGGAACTCAACAGCAAAAGAGCGTTGCAGCATTCTCCTAAACAACCGAAGTAGATGGAGACTCTTCGGAAGCCCAGACATCCCAAATGGATTTGAAAAGATGTTATTAACACCCTTGATGCATGATCGAGCCTTTGCACCCACCTCCGACAGGCTGCATGTCAACATGCTTTCAACACTTTTAACTTAACTCTTTTAAAACAGGTGTCCATCTCCTTCAGTTGTTGAGGAGAATGCTGCAGTGCCGTTTCACTGCTGGCTCCGAAGCTCCAGAAATGTTTTGGTGGACGATGAAACTTCACCTGACTCTTCCATCGGTATAATAACTGAATTTGAATTTTTAGGGGTGAACTGTTCCTTTAAATTTGGTGGCCTGTGATGAGTCTGTATTTCATTTTCGTGTGATAGACATCAGGACTGTGTGGAGGCTCCCGGCTTCTAATTATCAACTGTGAAAAGAACCAAAATATCATGTCGGCGTGTGTCTGTGAAGCAGACCACAAGATGGTGCTGACATGGAGAATAAAAAGTGAGGACAGATGGAGACATGTGAATGAATCACTGAAAGACAGCGTGAGTGCTGAATGATAATAATTAACCTGTCAGATGCTTTGTGCACCCTTACCCATCTTTTTTTCCCCATGATAAAGGCCTGAAACACTTTAAAGTGAAGTCTTGTGTGTAGTTTTGATTATTCACTTACTGAAGTTCGATTAAAAAAAAACAGCAGCACAAATTGGTGTCGAGGTGCTTCTTTATTTGAGATGAAAACCTCACCAAATCGATATTTTCTCATCACTCCCCCAGATTTTGTTATTATTGACTCAAGGCTGGGACAGTTTTATCTTTATTTTATTTATTTTTTCTTCTACAAGTTACCTTATTTTGCCCTGTAAACCTAACGACCTGTCACAATCCACACTCTGGGCACACTGCAAAGCTGAATTTAGAAAGAAATAGAAATAAGAAGCAGAAATAGCCTACCTTTCCTCCGGCCTCTTGATGTTTGCTAATCAGTCCCTCTATAGATACAAGTTTTTTATTGCACATCAAAGTTGGCCGAAATATCCTTATTCTTGTGATCTGGTCAGGAGTTTGACAAAGTATTACTCTAAAAGTACACAGTAAAAGTGCTTCATATTATGCATGCAAGTAGTCTATGAAGTACTTAGTTCAGCAGTATATGAATTCAAAACTACTTATGGAAAAAAAATAATAATAATTCTCACGTCGTCCTTTACTTTGAAATCCGGAAGGATACCATCGTGATACCTTCAGCTCACTCCCGGGAATAATTACTGTAAAAGTATCGTGTGTTTCATGGGCCTGACTGAGAGACTGCAGTCTGCCCCACAGTCACTACCAGCAGCTCTTCAGAGCGGTTTCATCACGAATACCGTAAATGTTAGTAGATTCGCGCACTTGAAAAAAATGTGCGGCTGATTTGACCAAGCAAACGCGAACCACGGCTGGCTTGACCGCAGTAGGACGGCGTCTGATCCGACTGAACGTGCCATAAGAGACCAGGCTGGCTGTTGCAGACTGTGCTGACGTAAATACACCAGGAAATCATGAAAGTAAATCCTCACATCAGTATTTTGTTTGGTCTCAACATTTTTGCCTGTGTTTCTGCTTTGTAGATAGAAAATGCCACCGAAAAAGAAACAAGGCATCCGAAGCTATTTCACCACCCAGAGAGTGAGTAAGTAGCCTAGCTGCTAGGCTGTTGTTAGTTAGCTAACTACCCACACAATGCAAGCCTCCTAGCCTAACATTAACACTCATTCTACTATGGAAAAGTGTCATTAAGGTGTTAGTGTAGTGAACGTAGGCTAGCATTAAAGCTAACTGACTGTGGGTTCTGTAATGTTTGTCGGTCGATTTCAGGACAAGTGGATGCGGTCCCACACAAATGCAAACATGCTAGCCTAGCGTAATATCACCAGTCTTCTACTGTGTAAAACATAACTGGTGTTAAGTATATCACCCTCTAGTCATTCAACCAATGTTAGCAATTACAAGGAGAACACAGAAAAAACAGCAGCATGATGCTAAAAATGTAGAGCAGGCTGGTGATGAATCAGGAGCAGAGTTTCAGCTGAGGTGTGGACAATGTCAATAAGCAATTTTGTTGGAATAAAGATGGCATGAGCATTGCAGTTCTTTGTTTTAGGATGCCTTGTAGTTGTAACCTATGAATCTCATCATCATGTTGGTTATTTTGAAAATAAATTTTGGATTTGCATAATTAAAGGTGTCAAGATGTTATTCTTCAGATGTTACCCAAATGTTCTTTCTTATAAGTTTGATATGTGTAATGGATATAAAGAGGACATTTTATTCATTGATGCATTATTTTGAAATACTTTCAGGAAACTCAGATATCCAGTACAGATGTAGTGCAGGTTAAGGAAGCAACAGCTGGACCGTCTGGGCTTCAGGTGAGGTCTTAAATGGTTCTGTGATGAGACACTAGGCGGGAGGGATCGGTTGCTGGGCAGTGTCCCTACCAAAGCTGAGACCAAACTTACACCCTCGCTTATATCACTATATATTTGACTATAATCAATCCAATCATTCTGCATTTTCTGCAGCTTTTTTGTGACTGAACGCCTCTTCTCTGCTTTTCTCTCCAGCTTGTTCTTAAGGCCCTGACCTCTGTCACAAGCTGATAAATGAGCGGCCGGTGAGAGCCATCTCTTTGTATTTATTGTGTGGCTGCACTCTGTCGTTAGAGGTTCATCTAATTTCATTTCGTGCTCAAAAGAAATAGGCGACAAGGAAGTCTGATGAGATGAAGACAGCCCTGTCATCTCCGGAGCGGTCTCGTTTAAAGGGTTCAATCACTTGTCTTTCGGCGCCTCCATCTTTCTACCTGTCTGACTTCCATCACTGTGTCTTTACATTTTTCTGTAGTCGTTGAATAAAGGGAGTGTGAGCGAGCTTTAATCAAGGCCAGTACCTCTCTAATGTTCTGTCTCATGAGGATTTTCCACTGCCTGGTCTGTTGAGCTCACCATCTGTGGAATGTGTTGTTTCTTTGGCCCAACATGTAGCTGCTATTACCGCCAATAATCCCTCTAACAAAGGCGCGCTGCATACACATGCATCGATTTTGACTGCCAGAGTGCCGGCAGTCAAAATGTGAAGTAGCGGCTGCTATTTTGTGACGACCTTGCTCTTACATAAGATGGCGTTAGCCGCTAAATACCAGGCAAAGTGAATTTCAAAAGGGTTACCATCACAATCCTGAGCACATAAAAAAACATCTAAATTGCTTCAGTACTGAAATGCGGAATACATAATGCGCCATAAATTATAAATGTCACAGTGCA
Source organism: Lagodon rhomboides (assembly GCA_039737535.1). Classification (NCBI taxonomy): domain Eukaryota; kingdom Metazoa; phylum Chordata; class Actinopteri; order Spariformes; family Sparidae; genus Lagodon; species Lagodon rhomboides. The sequence continues at coordinate 10,148,012 of CM077789.1, read as the reverse complement.
TCAAGCAGGACTTTGCTTATTAATTTAGTGGATGTGACTCTGAATTCACACAGTAGCACAGACTAATGGGGCTGGTGAGAGTACTCAGCGAATCATTAAAATCATCAACTTTGATCATCGAGGTCATTTTGGAGCCTCATTTTCCCTTTGAAAAATCACAACGCTGACAATATTCCGCAAACAGTCAGGATTTTTCTTTTTTTTTTTTTGTAATTGCTTAAGTTCGTCATTCACAGCAATTATTTTATGATGTTGGACTTCCGATGAACTTGACTTTAATTATATGCCGCCGGGTTGCTATGGCGATGACACGGTTTGTTCTGTTGTGCTGGCGAAACACCAAAACGCTCCCACTCAGAGCCAGGTTCACTTCTCAGCAGTGTCTCTCACTGGCAAAACAGTCGAACACACGAGGCAGAGCGACGCACACACACACACACACACTCCAGACTGAAAACATTCATCGCTCGCCAGCAGTGATTCCTGCTCGCATAATTGTAATATGACTGTTAATTACACAAAGGTAAAAGCGCCACGGGACAGCTGACTATATCTGCTGGGTCTCGGCTGACAAAATGCACTGTTCAGAGAACACAGTGTGACGATCCTCTGATGGCAGCGTACATCTACTGGTTGGTCGATCCATCTGTTCCGTCTACTGATATTTGACATTGACTTTTCATCAAGAACCAACATCAGGTCAAAATTTTTAATCTGATCAATACTTTGGTTTATAATTAAATACCTGTAAAACTAATGACCAGGCCCACATAGAATCACTGGCCGCAGACTCGATAACTCTGCAGACTTTCAGTGGATTTTAAATGAGTAGAGTTGCTGCTTGTAAAACTCAGAACATTAAAGCTGCAGTCCGTAGTTATGAGAAAAAAGTGGATTGATTGTTCCATTTCTGATCAATACAACTTAATTACAATGACGATTGCCTCATGCCGAGTCACTGTCGACACCTTGAGTAACAAACAATATTCCTTACATCACGGTAGGCGGAGTTACCAGGTAATCATTACCTGGTGTTTTGGATTAACACAGGACTATGTTAACTGGCGACCGTCAGCCGAATGCGTCTGTGGTCGCCGTAGCTACAACAGATGTTGAAAACGGGAAGAGAAGACGTAGCTGTCCTCAGATATGGCTCTTTGTTCAGGTTTTCTCTGTGCAAAACATACCTGATCCGTAGTTGGGCTCCTGTTTGAGTAAACGTGTCTAACCCTCAGTCGCTGTATCAACGTTGCTGGTTGTTACGGAGGATGTTGTGAACAGGAAAAGGTAGAGTTGCTCTTCCTGTAAATGTGTATCTCTAATAAACCTTTATCGTAACATTATAACTGCCTGGTCACTTGAAAGACACTTTTGCTAACCAGTAGCCATAAAGACAAAGCTAAACACTGGAGTTAGCATACAAGCTAGCGATGGATTCTTGCAAACCAAATTACGGCCACTGGGTGGAGCCACAGACAGTGGATTTTTTCACAGTTGATCTGTATCTTATTCTACTGTCAGATCATAATGACAATTTTAGCAAATATAACAAAAAAATAGCTACAGACTGCAACTTTAACACATGTGTTGTGCATGTTTTGGACAGTCATGTGTCATTTTCAGTTAGCATCAAGATGAAAATTTGTGGTGCAGTGCGACAATATGTCAAACATTTTATTCACTGCTCAGGAACTAAGTTCTTAATGTATATATTAACCTGCTTGAGATAATTTTAGGTTTTTTTAATGTATAATGTATGTCTGCTTATTTTTGCTCAAAAAAAAATCTTTGTTATCTTCACTTCACAAGTAAAGAAACATTCCACTGAATTCAGCAGGTTTTCATTCAGGATCACCCCGGAGACCTGTCAAAAAATAAATAAATAAATAAATAAATCTGCAGATTCCATTTGGATCTGTTAATGACATTTCAAACAGCCTGAGCTGTGCTGACTTAAAAAGGTAATTAGCAAATGTAAGCATGCTAACAGGCTAAACTAGATTAGTCCAGAGTCACAGAAGTGCATCACCGCCGCTGAGCAGAATCCATGCCGCTGTTAGACGATCGGTACGAGGACCATACAGAGTTCAGCAGTCACGCGGAAATAAATTGTCTGCTCTGAGACTTTACTCATGCTTCGGGGTTGGAAACCACCAGCGTGCTTGGTTACTGACACATGAGATGTTCCCATAGCAACCCATGCAGACAGGTTGGTGAACACAAAAATCTGATCTGATCATTTGCAAATGTGTGCGTACAGTCTGCTTGAGGATCACATTTCAGAAACAAAATGGATTTTCCTGCAGTCTGAACGTGAGCCTTAATCTTGTTAAATTGTGTTTCCTCTACATGTGTTTCTTAGAGACGCTGCATGATAACACAGGTGGGCTGTGGCTCAGCAGGTAGAGAGGGATGTCTGTTAAACTCATGGTCAGCGTGACACTGAACTTCTTGTCTGCATTTGTTATACCTCTACATGCATTTAATCAGTTATATATAGAAAGAAAAACAGCATCCAAACGCGTGTTGTTCAAATAAACTCTTCCAAGACATTTATTTTTCTCCCGGAACATTCATCCATTCTCCAGTGGCAAACTCTGTAATAAAGGTGGCTGCGTGTAACGTTAACAGTGCATTGGAGGCCCAGGTAGCTTAGAAGTGCATTATGAGAGGTAAATAGCGTTTACTGTCGCTTTGTATTTCTGCTTATTCAGCCTCGGCCAAGCAATACATGCTCGCTCAAGTCTAAGCTAGGATGCTATCATAAAATAAAGCCCTATGTATTTAAAGTGCAAATATTCTGGAGCTAGTGCAGCATTTACTACTTAGCCTGTTCAGCTCTGAGGATGAGGTTGCCAGGACTGGTTCATGAGAAAAATGGCTCACATTGTGCAAGACGGTTGCTAAACAAGCAAGACAATTACACTTGGTACAATCAAAACTCACAGGGCCTCTTGGATCTTTTTTTTTTCCTACAGTCAGGCAGCTCATCCCGTCTCACCCCAGTAATGATTGTGTTCACCCTGAAACTGGGATTCTGGCTCACGCCCCTGCTGTGGCTCAGGAACCACGGCAGGGGCCAACTTATGATTCACCCACAAACACACACACACACACACACGTAAACAGGGATCCTCATGGCAGACCTCCCTTATCTGATCTGTGTGCCTGAGCGATGATCAAGCTGCTGTCTAATCTTACCGTTCTCCAGCGACAGATGTGCTAACAGAGTGACTCCTTAAGATGATTGACTGACTGGAGACGAAAGGAAAATCACCCTAATAAAGATGTCAGTCTCAATTTTACACCCAGCCTCGCTTTCTTCTCTCGGGCGAATCTGAAAATGAGTACGTTATGTCTGTGAGCGCTTTACTTTAAAAAGCGATGAATGGAGTCTGGCTGCTAGGCGACGTTTGTTGTAGTCAAATCTAAAACGGCTCTCAGTCTTTTTCACGTTAAATCACCCTCGTGGCATTCATCGGGATGCTGTTGCTGCTCTTCCACCTTTTCAGACTGTCTGTCGGGCTTTTTGTCGTTTCATTACCACCCGCCGTTTCCTCCTTGTTTATGCGGAAACAGTAGACCCCATAGAGGCGGAATTTTTTATCAGGGAAGCCCAGGTGTCGGACGCCGGGCAGGGATCCTCCACAGCGAGCGCGAGGGTTGACTATGGGGTAGCGGATGCTGCCGTCCTCCAGCCAGCCGGCTTCACAGCGGTCCAGAAGCTGGAACTTCCACGCGGCGTACAGCTGACCCACTTTGGCCACCACTGAGCCATCTCGGATGCAAGCCTTCGTCGCCTCCGCATAGTTCACCTTCTTAAAGCGTTTGAGGAAATACACTTTGCCTGGGGGGACATAGAGGGAGAGGAGAGGAGAGGAGAAGATGTTTGTTGTAAGGGCATGTGAAAAGGTGAAAGAAAACCGAGCAAGTGCATTGTTCAGGAGGGCAAACGGAAAGAAAGAGGGAGTGAATAAGAGAGCGAAGCCCCAGAGACAAGCCGAGCCCTGAGGGGAGATATTCTCAGTTTTCCCGGCATCTCCGTCTGATTGTGTTCTGAATATCAAATCACTGCAAAAACCATCTGGGCAGCCGCTCAGAATCGAAAGGCAAAAGTCAGCGGACGACACACCGGCTCAAAATTACTCTTAAAACGCTTCCATTTTTGCTTTCATCTCAGCTCTGGGGAGACTTTTTACCTGGTAGTTTTAGAGAATTTGGCATCTTGATTGGCTGAATTGTTTGAACTGAACTGAATCATGAGGAAGCTTCTCCTAAGAAGGGCGCAAAAAGATAAAGGAGCTCCCTAACCGAGAATAAAGGGGTTGGTGGTGACTCCAAACAAAAACTGCCATCATGGAAATCACGTTTGCAGCCTCAGCTCTGCACTTGGTTCAGCTATTGATTTTATGCTTGTTTACGTGACTGCTGCTATTAGAGAGGCAGAATATTGTCTCATATTTCCCGGGGGGATCCTCAGTAAATGCCTTCCAGCTGGACTGAGCAACGGCGTCGGTCATGACCACGGCTGAAACCTCCTGCCCACAACAGACTGTCCACAATAATTAACACACAGGGGAAGCCATGAGCAATCGTTTTAGGCTCCTGTCATGCACCCTTTTTCTCACTGAGGGAAGACACAAGAACTGCTTTTTTTTCTTTCTTTTTTCTTTTTTGCAGTGCAGTTGAAACTATCCTTAATTTGTTTATGATTGAAATGGAGAGCACCGCCTTGTCTCTCGATCGTAAAAAATCTGTCAAGTTTTTATAATGTCTGAAAAGTTTTGAATTTCTCATTCGAAACTTCAGAGAGGCACCTTGAAGGCGTGCTTGAAGACGGGTTTTTACCAAACTGAATTCTTTAAAAACTCCCTGAACCGCTGGTGCACTGTGTGTCACATTGTTTTAAAGGAGTGGGATACTTTGGGAAATAAACACGTGTTTGCTTTCTTGCTGAGCATTAGATGAGAAGATCTATGTATCATTTTAAGTTTAAGCCACACAAAAATGGTACAAACGAGTCAAATCAACACTTTGCCTGCAAAGAAAAAAGGCCCTTATTGTATGGACTGACATTGTGAATAAATCAACCCACCTGAAGTTAGACAACTTTGAGCGTGCAGGTCAGCTGGCCTGCGTGCAGTATGAGATGACAAGCTTGATCGGAAAAGTTTGAAGTCTGATTTTATCTGGCTGATGACAGTAGTATCAATCTTATTATCTTATTAACTCTCATCAAGAATGCATGTAAGTATCCAGAAATATCAAACTAAAGGTCCGGCATGTGTAATTTAGTGGGATCTATATGCAGAAATGGACTATAATATTAATAATTGTGTTTTCAGTAGCGTATAATCACCTGGAGCTAAGAGTCGTGGTTTACGATTACCTTAGAATGAGCCTTTTATATCTACAGAAGTAGCGGGTCATCTTCCGCTTATTCCGACACACTGGACCTTTAATTATCAATGCTTCAATATTGATTATTAAAACATGGACTGCTGGTATCTTTCAACAATCACTGATTTCAATTTCAATAATCAAGTGACTGAATAAAAACTGCTGTTGCACCTTTCTCTTCTCATGCATGTGGACTCGCTATGACTTACAGGACTACACAACTCAACTTTCATGACGCAAGCAACTAACCCAGCCTCGACTTTCCCAAGTTTGTTTGGGCTTGTGAACCTGGAGGTGGCGTGTGTGTGTGTGTGTGTGTGTGTGTGACGGAGACACTAGCAGTCTCTGTGGGAATGTGATGTAAATCAAAGAAACGGGAGATGAAAGGCGACGCACGCGTTGAACCCAGAGAAAACACTGTGGCCCTAGCAGGGCAGAATCAACGCAGCCTGATCTAAATCCATTGGCCTTGGGCCGGCGACATCATAGGCGCAGATCAGAGACGTGGGCCTAATTTCCCCACAGTCCAACACTGATGATATATCCTCCTTCTATACAGCACCACAACAATCCAGCTCCGTCAGGGTCTTGCTCTCTTCTACTCACGAGCCACGGCTGCCGGAAGCTCAGCTGGATGTTTATATTTAGTCGTGTGATCATGTTGATGGACTACAAAGTCTTTCTGATCTTCAGATACAGACACGCATGTGCACACAGCCGAGCCTGCCAACCCACATCTCCCTCTGTTCCTCACCGTTGAGCTTGGAAGTGAAGCAGAAACTGTCATAGCGCTCGTCCTCCTTGTGCCTGTAGCCATAGTTACGAACGCCAGCGGGGGTGTCCTTGCGGCCGCACTGGTCTCTGGGATGAGAGATAGGGTACTGGACTGAGCCGTCCTCCAGCCATCCAGCGTTGCACCAGTCTAGCCCTTCCAGCCAGGCCTGCGGAGGGAGATAATGTAGGTTAGTGAGTCACACTGAAGGATTAAACACATTATTAAGAGCTGAACGAATCTGGTTTATCTCTCCTGACATAACTCCATTACTCTGGACTCTCGTGCATATGGCTTTTTAAAACAGGAGGAGGGACCTGCAGTAAAATGTCTGCTCAGGTCATATCACATATTCTTAATGTTAGACTTAGTGCTGCTCTAAAACAGTTTATGACTGAGGGTTGTAGAAAGCAAGTGCATCGCTATAACTAGAAGAGCGGCTCTCAATGAATGTACAAATGAAAAATAAATCCTTAATAGGGATCTGTGACTGGGTCTCTTAATCTGCCTCAGACATGACAGACATTTGAACCAAAAGAGGAGACAGAAACTCACCTTGTGCAGTTGAGAGTGGGAGGCCAGAATGGCGTCCTGCTGTTTGCAGGCGTCCTCCGCCTGGTGGTAGTTGAGCTTGTAGCGCCCCTCACGGGGGTAGTAGGGGAACACCACTCCTGCAGGTGACAGAAACAGGCCTACTGTTGAGTCAGAGGTTTTAAAATTTCACCTCGGTATAGACAACAGCATCTTCAATTCCTGACCTTCCAGGTCGAGGTTGACGAAGCCCGTGTCGTCCTCCATGTCATTAGTGACTTCGCACTCATAGCGTCCATAGTCCTCAAGTGTGACATTTTGGATGATCACTGAGGCATCGCCCGGTCCTGCCTGCTCCAGAAACACTCGGCCTCTGTACGATCCAAACACACGCTGCTGCCTGAAGAGATAAGAAACAGTATTTTATGTCACCACTATATATAAATGTGGCTATGAGCAAAATAACAGAAAGATGCTTCAACTAAAGAAATGCTTTAGAGTTGGACTTTACTTTATAGCCTCATGAAAAAAGCAATGTATTTTTTATGATACGAGTGGGTTCACCAACAACGGCCACGCCAACAATGTGAGTTTAAAGGTTTAATGAAATGTGAAAGTATTGGCCATTGAGGACGGCTGAATGGGTGTACGGAAGCGAAGGAAGTTTTGGCCGCTCTGGCACGGATGTGAATGGGGACGGGCAGGAGGAGGGATGAGGTCGAGAGGTAAATGGATGAGGGGGCGGAGAAAGGGAGGGTGGACGGAGACGAACAGGAAAGGGTGGGTTGAATAAGTAGGTTTGACAGGTGATTAGAGGTTTGATTGCGGTTTGGCCCTGCTCCTGAGCAGTGTACTGCTGAACACTTACATTTTTGAAAGTACTCACATTATATATCACTATTTGGATGCCTGCTAAGCATCTATAGTGCGTGGCAGTTACAGTACATAACATCTATTAATCAATACAATCAGCATCTGTTGGATTGGGCCCCAATCAACAGACACACTGATTAAAACCACAGATACAGATTTTACCTTCCAAGTGCCACAAAGACGTCCTCGAACTGCAGCGCGTCAGTCACTTTGGTCCATTTAATGCGGATGCGAGCTGGGTCGGTGTTCTCCGGCTCATGGTGGAATCTACAGGGCAGAGTGATGGAGCCACCGCGATGTGTGACCACTTTACCAGGAGCTGTCTGCACTATCACCGCTCCGGTGTCATCCTCTGTGGGGTGAAGGAGGAGAGGGAGGACCGCTCTATCAAAGCACTTCAGCGGTGAGTGATAAATATCTGACATTCTGTTTAATCTTGCCGGCCAGCTTTCTCATTACTTTCTTACTTTCATCTGATTTTCCAAACGGGTGTTGATTGATGTCACATTAAACCTGGTAATATTGTAGAAACCAGAAAGAGCGAGCTAACTCTTTAAAGTACTAAAGGTCCTCATTTTTATTGGAGTTATTTGCTGGCATGTAATAGCATGAAATTAGGGCTGCAACTAACTATTTTCATTAATCGATTAATCTGCAGATAATTTTCTCAATTTCTCAAATTTTACTTTTTTTGCTTAAAAATTGGGGGTTCTTCAAAGAACCTCTTGCTAAAAGGTTCTTTGTGGAACTAAAAATGGTTCCTCTATGGCATCACTCCGAAGAACCATTTTTGGTTCCAGTTAGCACCTTTATTTTTCTGTGTGCAGCTGGGAGATGTGTTCGCGGCACAACACTGTTAAATGTCACAATCTTATAAACACAAGCAGAATTCAGTCCAAAAAGGCCATCCAGCCCTGCAGCTGCTGTTCTTTGCTGTGGGTGTGTGCTGTGTGCTAACTGGCCTGTGGCTGCTGCTGAGGCTCGCTCAGGGATTGCGGGGTTGAGTGCAATGCGTGTGTCTACCTCGTGTCTCATTCAAATGTAAGAAAACACCTAATATCTTCATAATGAATGTGCATATGGCTATTGTTAGTACTCGCCGGTGTCAAGCTTGCATAACTAGCTTGCTAACATATCAAGCCTTGTAGAAGCAATGAGGCAAAGTTCAAATGGTTAGGCAGGTACGTACGTGGACAGAGAGGTCGGATGTCCAATGATTTTAAATAGGCTGAATGAAATGATTGGACGGGCTCATGTAGGCCTGCAACCAAGGCCTGCAGGAACAGCGCCGAGCTTTTAAGCGATAGTGGCTAGGAGACTTTTTGTCATAAGCTTAAATGTGAAAGATGTGGCTGTTAAAGACTGGGTTAATCTTCTTTTTTTATTTTCGTCACAACCCCCCCCACCAAATCTGAGGGGAACAAAACGTGGTGAAGTGCCCTTTGTGCGCCCCTGCCCCTCAAACATCCTAAGTCCACCACTGACGAGCACCAACATTTTTTCTTAATTACTTTATTATTGTGCAACTTGGTTCAATCAAGGTTAAATAATAATAAAAGTGGTGAATACAATGCAGTGCATGACGAATTTGCCATTGCCGTGCAAATATGTATAGTCAAGTCCTTAATGTTGACGTAGGTAGGAGAAATGTAGCCTGATTCTCTTTGTGAGGGGTTACTGCAGTGAGATACCCTCAAAATTGAATCAGCTTCAGCTAGTACAGAGTGTGCTGTTTACTGGAGCTGTCACATTAGTACCTCAACATCCAGCATATCAAGAGCAGAGAAAACAGCTAACTCACTCTCTGCCCGGACCTGACATCAGATTACCCACTCCAAATTTTAACCTCAACCTCTACCGGGAGCTATTCACCGTAAGACCTGAAACTAATGGAAACCGCAGGGCTGGTCTTCCAAAAGGGCAATAAAGAGACCTAGTTTGCATGTTTGGCAGACATTCACTTAGACTCTGTTTGTGTGTTTCTAGGCAGCGAAAGACTCCACACGAAACAAGTGTGGTTAAAACATTTAATGAGTGGCTGCAAGAGGTTTTCTGCTATGTTGTGACTAGATAAAGGCACCTACAATTATCCACGCCAGCCAGCAATTAGTCCTGTCAGTGCTCAGTGCACTCTGCAAAGTTGTTTATCACCAGCCGCCTCGAAAGCACCAAGTGGTGTTTAATCAAAACTTTAAGCACGTTATTTCCCAACACTGATGGCGCTGATGAACGCTGCAACAGACATATGTTAGGACAAACAACTCCATGTTTCATTAAGGAGACACCTTTCGCAGACATCACTGGCAGTGGGACTGAAGTTAACAACTGCTGCTGGTGTTTGCAGATAGGAGTGCCTGTGTTGGGAGTTGGGATAATGTGCACGTCTGCATGCGTTACACTGTCATGGTAAAACTGCCAGATTAGAAGCAGCAGGCAGCTGTTAATTAGAGCAAATAGGTTCAGATAAATCCATAGTACGCTCCCTGCCCAGCACCAGACAGACAGCTGGGAAAAAAGACGACTAGCTAAAAAAAGAAACTTTGAAAGCTCCAGATCATTTTTCTCAGAAGCTGGTGGAAACAGAGCTAAAAGGAGAGTTAATACAGGACTTAGATTTTGCATATCCATTTGCTAACTGCTAATGAGGCTATATTGACTTCAAGAGAAACTCTTATGTCAGGGCCATGCTTGTTGTGTAGTTATCCTCAAAAAATAACTATTGCAACTTTAAACCCAGAATATGTAATTTATTCCATTATGGATCTCTCAATCAAAACAAAAGATGTTGCAGCGTGGGATCATGGGAGTTGCTGTCTTTGTTACAACACGTCAAACCTAAACGACTGTAAAATTCCATTGCCAGTGACTCCCAAAATGACATATATGACCTCAATCAAAACATGACCATCGCAGCATACCAGCTACAGGCTTGCTGGACCTTCATCAACTTGGTTAGGTTTAGGCACTAAAGCTACTTGTTAGGTTTAGGCACTAAAACTACTTGTTAGGTTTAGACACCAAAGCTACTTGTTAGGTTAAGGCACTAAAGCTTCTTGTTAGGTTTAGGCAGTAAAACTACTTTGTTTGCTGCTAACTGGTTAGGTTGAGGAAATGATCTTCTTCCTATACAGACTTTGTCACTCTATTTAGCTGACTCCTTCACTTGACTTCCTCCCTTGCTGCTGTAATAATTAGTGGGGCCACAAGAGGTCACCACCCAACAGGAAACGTTAATATGAGTCTTAAGAAGCTGCTTGACAGAAAGGTTCACAGACGCGGTAATTTTTGAAGTTTTATTCACGTTACGTTTAGTCTTGTTTGTCGACTTCCTTCTTCACTCTTCAACTCTCCACCCAGATGTTAACGCGGCCGGTGGTAAATGAAACACACTGTTACCTTGAGTAAAATGATGGATTTCTCTGGTTTGAACATTTAGGATAATGTAAGTACGCAACTCAACAAAATAAATACCTAAGGTGTAATCATTTTTAGACAACAGAAATAATACATATTATATATATGTACATTTGTGTGATACTTTACTCAACTTTCATCATGCATGCACCTTTACACTTTCACTCTGTACTTTTTACTCACTACATCATTATTATCCAATGGCTGTAGTTGCTTTGCTTGATCTGTAAAGGAGCTGTAAGACTGTATTTACAAATAAGGCATATAAAGAACTTGTAAAATCAAATGCATATCTAGTCAGCAGAAAAAGGAGATTTGTCTGTTTTAAAGATCTAGATCTCTATGTTGAAGATAATGTGGACAGCCAGCTTTCATGCTGTTAATTAGCTTAATCCCAGATGTCATCAGTTTTCTTAGTAGTTAAAATGTTAGAGATTTATCGGAGTCCTCAAGTGAATACTTAGTGCTAGACTGGATATTAACAACTTCGATAATGAATTAAAGTTCCCGGGTTACCACAGCATTGGCTTTGGGAATACTGTTTGAAATATTTTTTCAGTGCATGTTCCTGGACAGTTTCACGATCCTTCTCTGGACTCCTCATGTGAATTTGAAAACCTGTGAGCATTTTTCTCCTTTCTTTCTTTGGAAGGGTAAGATTTAACGAGAACATTTTTCAGGTGTCATCTATATATAACACTGAAAAAAATTTAGAAACACTAAAGTCACCTCTGTAGCCGACAGTGTATCGGCCAGGTTTTCTAGAACATGCTGGAACATCTATGCAGATCAGTGCAGAATGAAGAGCACCTGCCTTTGCTACTGGTAACTATAAGGAACAAGAAAGAAAAACAATGACCTTACCGAGCACATGCACCACCTTTCTCCTTCCCTTGTCTATGTCAGCAGGCAGGGACGTCACTGAGAGGGCAGAAGTCAGGATGAAAACCACAGCGGCCAGGGGCCACCGCTGCTTTGAGAACTGCAGGAAGGGACACAACAGAGAACAGTGGTTAGCACTGGTTTACTGAAAGATTAACAAACCATTCACACCTGGGCTCACCGAGCTTCAGCAACCCACATGAAGGTCGGTTAGACCAACGACCCACACGTGTCTTTGACAACTCCCGTCCAGTTTTTAAAACTGAAGACGCCTCTTGGATGAGAGGTGAAACTTCTCCAAGAAACTGAAACAAGTCCAGTTGCCTACGTTACAGCACCTAGATCTACCATGACCTGGATGACTGAGAACTTGTAGTGCTTCATGAGCGCAGTCAAGACCCAAACGAAGGTGAAGAGTAGCAAAGATACCAAGGACAAGAGCTAAACCCCAGGGAGAAACAACAAATACCTTCAGTGCAAATATTCTGGTAGGACATGCTTCACATTCATAATGAAGGATTACAATTTAGCAACAACACATATTATATCCCAAACAACTTGAGCAAAATCCACATCTGTTTCCTTTAAGTCTGACGACTGAACTCAAACTTTAGGTGTTGGAACGTCGGCTTGACTGGCTGCTCAGTGAGCGAAACAAAAAGCAGCAGATAATTGATGACTTCGGCTTCCTCAAAACAAGAAAGTAAAGTAAGACAACTCGACTGTGTTCAGTTCGAGAGTCCCGCTTTTAAGCAGCCGCCTGCTATACATCCCGGTTTTAAAGTGCCAGCTGCGTAGCTCACAGTCACAGTATGAAAGGAGGAGATAGGCCACAGAGGACAGTCAAGACTTTAAGCTTGTTTAGCACTTTTTTTTTTTATCTTTCGTGCCAGGTGCCAGTCGAAGGAAAAGAAAGTGTTTGGAAGTTGTGAGGAAAACAGGCTCAGTAGAGGCCGGGAGTAAACAAAGGAATACACGCTGACAGAATCATCCTGACGAAAACTGCTGTCTGTTTTTGCCTACTGTGCATATTAAACATACACAAAGAGGCGACAGCACATTTTGAAGCTCTCTCTCCCTCTCTCGTAGCAGTGATCAATGAAGGATCACCTTGCTGAAAAACACAGCCCCTCGTGGAAGTGACTGCTGCTTATTCTGGTCACGAGCTCATTATCTTCACAAGCCATCTCTCTCGGTTATGGATGAGTGGTCGCCCCAAAACACTACAGTTGCAGACTTGTGACCCAGCATGTGACTTCCCCGGTGGCGCAGCGTAAATCCACGATGGATTGCAAAGGAGACGCTGCAGTTTTACAACCCTTCAACAGACACTCAGAGACGTAGGTCTGTGCTTTACCTCAGAGTGGATGACATAATGTGATCATCAGCAGCAGAATAGAGGAGTCAAGTACGTGTGCTGCAGCTGTGTGCACTGCTAGAGGTCTGCATTGTCACTGTCACCTGTGAATAATTGCATCCTACGCAACAGCACTGCTGCAGTACAGAACATCCAAACAGGCCCCAGTGAAGCAGAGTCACTAAACCAGCCACTTTACATGCACATTGCACACTATAAACAGCCCTGCTGCAGTCATTTTTTTTTCAAGGTTATTCCAATGTACATTCCTGCAGCACAGAGAGCCGCAGCAGCCGCAGAGCCGTACCAACAGAGCACAGAAGTGAACTTACCATGGCTATCAGAACAGGATTAATGCCTGGATGAAGCAGACGTGTCGCTGTGCGCCGTTTAACTCCTCAGTCCGGGCTGGATGTTGTTCTGCAGCAGCTCTCTCAGCCTCTCTCCCTCCCTCCCTCTCTCTCTGTGTCTCCAGTCCCATCGCTGATCTCTCGCACTGCAGGGGAACCACCGGTGTTTGTGGGTCCCGCAGTCCTCTGATGACGCAGCACACCACATTGGAGAAGGAGTCCATCACAGCAATGATTTCACACTGATCTGTGCATTGCTGAAGCCCATTAGAGCGTCACGTATCTGTTTAAGTGTAATACAGTTAATGCAGTGAAATCTTTTCACTTTCAGGTAGGACACACTGTTGAATGGCTGCAGATTAAGACCGATGTGTCATCAAGAATAGAATAGAATAGAATAGAATAGAATAGAATAGAATAGAGTCTTTATCAAGACAGATGTTCCTCATTCCTCAGGAAACTGAGATTGTACAGATGACATCATTGTTACACAGCCTATTTAAATACATCAAATATATTGTGACCTGCATGTAAATGTAGGCGAAATGTGAAACTGAGCCCCTCTTTCATTTTTGTCAGGAGAAAAACAGAAGTCGGTGTCGCACTAAAGCCATTTGTCCAGCTGTGACTTTGATGAGTGTATATAAAGCCAGTCGACTGCATGTTCTCAGCCCAATTTTGGACACTATATGGTGATTATAGTGAGCAATAATTTTCATTCTCTGTATCCTCATATATCGTGAATGACCTTTTTGTTGTTCGGGGCCAGCAGTGGTGCAAACGTCTTCTTAAAAGCAGCAAAATCGCACTATAAAGATACCAAAATTTCCTATTAGAGTTATTCCGACTATGGAAAGATTTTGCCACTGCACACAGGATGACATGAGACAGATTTGCTCACTGAGTCAGCAGAGTCAGCTAATACGACTGCTAGTGTCACACTTAACTGAGCCCACTAGATACAATTAGCAGCAGTTAGTGTTCATCTTCTCGCTCATGGTCTTATTTGCTTTATTAGGACATTTAGAGGAATTCAAATCAAATCAAATCAAATCAAATTTATTTATATAGCCCAAAATCACATTGCCTCGATGGGCTTTCGATCTGTACAGTGATTTTTTCATTCTATTAACTAAATTCTAAGAACTTGCCATGTTAAGGAAAAAAAAAGAATTTTTAGAAGATCGAAAATCAATAATATGATTAAGAAATACCAGATCGAAATTAACAGTGACATTTTGTAAAGTCATGGGTGTCCATTTATAAGGAAGTAACTAATGTTTTGACTTGATAATTAGTGAACAAATATTTGACCATAATGACATGATGACAATACTACAGGATAATCAGCTGCTTCACTGACCTCTTAGGGTGAGCCAGTGAAGACTGGGTTCAACACAAGTGAGGAAAATGATCCCAGATGTCAGATCAGGTCTTTCCCTTTGCTGTGGGCAGCTATGATGTGAAGCTTCTAATGAAAATGGTCGATAATGTGAAATCAAGATTTTTCCGTGTGCAGACCAGTCATTGAATCCAGTGAATGTCAGTGTTGTCAAAAGCAGTAGCAGGGAGGCTGTTTGTGGACTTCTGCAGACCTCTTTATATTCCCCAGCGGTGATTCACAAGGTGTTTAAAGACAGCATCAATGACATATCTGATGCTGAAGTCTCTCTCAAGCACCACATGGGCATCTGCTGCAGACTCCACAAGAGCCCTCAACAAGGAGGGCTGTAAAATCAGAGAGCCCCCTTGAGATCACAGCGTCTGACAACGAGAGGAGACAGGACATTCAGCACGAGGCGGCTGCACTTTGTGTTGAACTTGATCTAAACCTGCACTGATAGCTGCATTGTAACATACTGTGTGCTACCGAGATTCAAGTTGAATAGCAGTGTGTTGGGGAACAAGGAAATGCGGACTTGTCAACTGCTGTGCAGCCTCTTGAGTTACTGCAGCATCACTGTGAGACGAGGTTACCAGAGTTTAAAAGATCTGCCCAGGCTCTCCCTGGAGCATCGCAGACCAACCAGCATGAGAACAAGAGGACGAAAGGTAGAGAAATACTGTCGACAATGAAAAGAAGCTTTGTTGGAGGGAGAAATTCAAGGCCAGCAACACCTGGAGCCACGCTTTACCAGTTAATCTGTTGTGTTAGTTAACATCATCTTAAATGATGCAGTGATTACTCTAGAATTAATAGACACATTTATGCCTGGCAGAGATAATGAACTGAGAAGAACCACTGGCCAGAGATGTCTAGTGATTCAATGGGCTGCGGAACAAAGCCAGTTAGCCAAAAGAAAGTCAAGAAAGAATTGCTAAATGATGTGGATTAACTATTAACTTTTCTCTGGTTGGAATAGATGTGTTCTTTCTGCGCATGTTCGCCTCCCATGGACGAGGCAACATAAGGTAACGTTGCTTCTGAGAGGCACAGAAACATAGATGTAGTAAAACAAAACCCTCCGTGGCTGAAACAACTGTTTTGTTGGGTATCTTAAAAGATTTAAGGATTGCTGAACACGTCGACAGTTGAAAATCCCCAAACAAGTCATTTAAACAAATGTTTGAAAAGATGAATGAAGCCAGGATGATGTGGGTCCAGCTTTAAAATTGTATTAACAGGCAGAGTGAATGAATGAATGAATGAATGTATGAACTGAATAAAGTAAAGTTGTCAATAAAGTTGTAAAAGAGGAAATTCTTACCCTTCTGCTTCTCTTATATTTTTGGTTGAATGGACGCTTCACAGTGGGTGGAGCCACTTAGCACATGTCAAAAATAGAATATTGTGATTAAATGCTTTGGGGCATGTCACCGCCCATCAAATCACTTTATATGGCGTCCATGTAAACAGTTAAATTGAAATTTCTAGTCAGTATAATTTCGGATTGGGCAGAGCTGTTAATGTTGGCCAGAGACCAATGAATCGAGTGGTTCAGTGTTAAACACGAGTTCACTGCTTACTGATGTATGCAGATGTGTTGCCTGTTGAACCTGCATGTGTAACAGCTAAACACACCGACTGCAGAGAACTTGAGTCGCGTTGCCAACTCGAGCAGGTCGCGACACACACTTACCTGACACCCGTGGCTGGATTAACCCGGTCAGGATTTCTTGGGCACAACGGGACAACACCCGCACCACTACCACCACCTTTTGTTGCTGTGCAATTGTGTATCATCCTGAAGTAAACTAATATAAAGTAAATTATTTTAGGAATATGACGATATTAAAACCAGTTTCCTGAAGGACAAAGCCTCAAGTTCAAGTCAGTACGCAGGACCCTCGTCATATCAGGTGATTTTGTGATACTTGTGGTGCATATTTAGGAGCAAAAATCAAGTACACAGTGAACCAGAGAATTTCAGGCTCCCTTTTCGGCTGCAGGAGATGCCAACTTGACTTCACTCTAGCCTGGCTTCCACGTTTATTCAGTGAGAGAGCAGTGTTGTCATAAGTGGATTTAAGCTCATTTTTTAGGCTAATACATTTACTAAGAAGTTCGTACTTAACAGCTACTTCCTATTTATTAATGCGGACCCTCTTGACATTACCTCAACTGAGGCCATGTCATGGAGTCATTTAAACACAAATTCACAAAAAGGATGTTTCAGTAAAAAGCGGTACCTCCTCCAACACTGTGTGAATTGTTAACGCCGTTCGGATGCACAGCCGAGCAGACATCTGCAGCACAGCTCCCCTGTGACTCCCATCATGGGATTACAGAGCTGTCTGGAGTGGCCACATTTGATTTAAAGCCTCTGTCGCACACCCAGAATGCACTGCTAGCGTGTGCGAGCGGGGCCGGTGTCACACTTCAGCATGAAAAAGCTGCTGAGGGAGAGTGAATTTGACGAGTCGGCCTCTCTCTGTCTGTCTGTTGGCCTATCGCTCAGCGTAGTACGGGGGATAATTACTTATGGGTGGACTGCTGCAATTGATGGCGCAGGGATGGAGGAAAGGGTTACACTGCACCGCTGTTATACAGAAGCCTTATCTAACCACGTAAATAGCCCATTTCATCTCTGTGTGTCCATTTAAATGACTGAGCTGCATCCAAAGCTGCTGAAAAGGTTTGGCAGCATTCAGTATTCGTCAATTAAATGCATGGTGTGCCGATAATCAGCTTTTAATTTTGTTTGAACGCATGAACAATGGTCTCTCTTCTCACTGATTTGCGAGGGAAGCCTCTTAAAGACTGCCCGGTGGTCATTTCGCCGTTTGTTTATGCAAACAAAAGTCATTTGATGCCTCTGTAGACGACAATGATGATGAGCCGTGGCAGACTGTTTTCCCGGGCCACCCGCGGAGAGCGGGTACACAGCAGCAGCATCACTCAGCAGAAAAGAAACAAAGAGGATCAAGAAACGTAACAGTAGGGGAAGGATGAAACGCTCGCAATTTGGGCGCACAGGATCAGTCAGAATGCAGAATGGCAACGGCGTGTCTTGTTTTCCTACTTAAGCCGAGGAAGAAAAGGCAGCCTTTTTTTTTTTTTTCCAAAGA
Organism: Lagodon rhomboides; assembly: GCA_039737535.1. Classification (NCBI taxonomy): domain Eukaryota; kingdom Metazoa; phylum Chordata; class Actinopteri; order Spariformes; family Sparidae; genus Lagodon; species Lagodon rhomboides. Next base: position 10,129,924 of record CM077789.1, on the reverse strand, counting down.
GGAGACAGGCTGGCAGCAGACAGCAGCGGTGTGAGTGACAAGAGCTGCTGTTGAAGTATACATTACCTTCTGCAGCACATCCTCGCCACTCGGCTCTGGGTAATGATCCGCGGTGGCTCCAGGGGTTGTCACGCAAGAAATAGAAGGTATATTATGGATTTATCAAGTCCACCCCTGACTTACTCAAACCCCTGCAGTGTCTGTTTACATGTGTGTGGGCTAAACATGACACGTAAATAACTCTCTGCAAATATCTACCTTTTAATAAAGACGGAGCAGATTGGTTGTGATAAAATATTCAGACAGAACGCGGAGCATTAACCTTTTACTACGCTGACACCTGCTATCTGCTTTTCCTGCTGCTCCTATTATTCGTCTTCTCTTCTGTTTGCACTTTTGTTGATTTAATGATAAGCTGCTACAGATATTTTCATCATCTTCATTATGTCTCTCTTATCTACTTTTTATAAGCATGCCCACACAACATGTAACAGCGTAGACAACGTAGACGTGATCAGAACAGTATCATCTGCCTGCAGTCGTGTCTCGGGCTCTCACCATCTCGGTTATTCTATTATTGTTCGAGCGAGGACACATGACAAGAGGAATACGTTTTATAAATGGCAGAACTTTTAGAGGAGAGGTTATGTAAGCTGGAGAGAAGTTTTTAAACTTCTGTATTATGTCACTTCACCTGATCACAAGGACAAACAGTCAGTACAGAACAGCCGCGAGGAGACTGGATGGGAATTAAATGTGAGTTTGATGGTGACAAAGGAAAAGTGGAGGTCTCTGTTCGGCTGATTTGACTTTGAGTGGCGCCCTCTGGTGGTTGTGTTGCTTTAATACCAACGTGAAACAAACCACAACCAGGATACTCCAAAAGCCCGATCGGAACCAGAATACTACAATGCTGTATATACTCTGTGAGGCTGTACTTACAGCAGTGCTTTCGGCTTAGCGTTAACTTCAGCGTGCTAACATGCTGATGCTCAGCAAGTAAAACGTTTACCATGTCCGCCAGCTTAACGTGTTAGCATGTGCGAAAATTAAACCCAAATGTAGCTCAGGCTGATTGGAATGTTTTTTTGTTTGTTTGTTTTGCTCACACTGAAATGTTTAGTCATTAATATTTTAAACTGAAATCTACAATTCATCCTGAGGGGTAAACAAACCTTGAAGTAATCCGTACGGTTTTGGAGGGAAATTTCACTAAAAACCACAAATGTCAACCTGAGGGTGGTGCTACAGGAGAAGTCGAAGGACCACCAACGTCTTGTGAATACATCAGCTTAAAACCATTAATATTTGTAAGAACTTGTGTGGAGGAAAAAAAAAGATATTGAGATATTGATAAGTCAGGGGATAATGACAGTCATTAGGATTCACTCTTTTGGCAAAATGAATGTCCAATGTTGAGATATGAGGATAAGTAAAAACCTGCTGGTGGACCTAAAGGAAAAGAAAGGTATCACCAAAGTCGTTGGGATTCATCCTCTGGGCACCATGAATGTCTGAACCATCCCCTCGAGCCATTGTCATATAAAACCAACTTCACTGACAGAACAGCCCTTTCACAGTTCATTCATGGCAAAATGAATTAAAGCGTTGGAAGCAAACATTTAAATAACCACTGAATCCAAACGTTTTGAGCAAAATCTTGTATTATGGCATTTTGAAATATGGCATTTGAAATAAAACAGCTCGTCATGAATCAACAGATAAGCAATTAACTACAAAGGTCACACGAGATGGAGTTACTATTTGTCTTTGTACTTGGTATCTTTCTCCTCGCTGTTCGGCAGACCTGTCTGCCCGGGAAAGGGGTGGACCTTCAGGAAGAAATAGGGGCTATTTTGAACCCGCAGGGCCAGCAGGACCGGGGTGGCTGCGTAGAGCAGGTTAGCTGTCAGCACACACCAGAAGGCTTCGCTTGGGATTCGGAACGGAGCTGTGGTGCGAGAGTGGAGGGAGCCTCCGATGTGCGCCCACTGACACTGGAAGGAGACAGAAGTCAGACTGTTGTGTTTTGTTCTACGCTGATGGCAAGTCATTTGAAAGCTTTTTCTTTTCCCACAACCCCTTCAAGGGAATGAGTAACCTTGAGTCTTTCTTCTACAGTCATTAGTCTACTTAAAATATACAAACGACTGCACAGGAGATGCACAGGCTTAAGAAGCCGGCTGTTTAGAGAACAGAGAGTAAAAGGAGGCTTTAATCAAGTTGCTTCCTCGTGAGTCATGGTTCCGATTTTCCTGTCACATTAGTATGGGAGAAAGCACCGCCGGTTTGTTTATTACAGACAAAATGCTTCAAAGGATAAATGCGGTCCAGGTAATTATTAGCAGGATAAGAGCTCGCTACAAGGAGTTTAATTGCAGTGACACGTGTCAGACCCTCTTTGTGCTGAACCTAAACTGCTGATGAAAACTTTAATTAATCAGAGGCAGCACAATAAACTGTCAGTGCAGCCCACTTCAGTATGCAACACCTGTGGCCCAAACTGTGTATTCAGAGCCGGTTTCTCTTATTGATGTTTTGTCTTCATGGTGTTACCTGGATCACGGCTCCGGCGAAGAACAAGGTCCAGTCTGACATCCACGTGCACCCGGGCTTGAGGAGCCCGTAAACAAATGCGCCCATCAGAGGTAATCCATAGAAGAACAAGTGCAGCATCTGTAAAAAACAAATGCGACAGAAGTTTAGACTGAAATGATGACTGGTTGAGAAGTTTTCACTCAAAATTTGGATTTGTCGACATACATAAATTCTGGGGTCCATAGCTATGTAGTGTAGGTGAATTGGGGGTGTATATTACAGAGTATACTCCATTGAATAGAGATTATGGATCCAGAACACAGTGCAGAAAGACTCTCCCCTCTATCACTGTCAGTCGGTGTTGTTGTTGGGCCCTGACCAACACTCCAGCAGACGATTAATACAGTACATCCTCATTGTCCTCTGGCCTACACACTGCACTGCACCCACTCACACTGAATACGCAAGAGGGCGGCTTCGGATGGAGAAATAGAAAAGCACCCTCAGAATAATGTGCTGCATAAAAGTTGCACTACTACTTAGGAGAAATTCTGATAAATTGCAGAAAAAGTTCAGGAAAAGAAAAGTAGTTAAGTAAAGTTAGAATTAGAGGACAGTATAGACGGAAACCAAAAGTAAATGTACTCAAGTCATTTAAGTTGAGAGTATTTTTTTAATGTATTGTTTTGAGTCCAACTACATCCAGAAAACAGTAAATCATTTCTTTATCTAATTTCATGCTAAATGTAAACATTTTATTCTGCAGTGTGACAAGTGACTGCAGTCTTAAACAGAGCCTGATCCATATATCGGCTGGCTGATATTATAGGTTGCTATTGGCCCATCACAGACACATCGTTATCTGCACACATGTTGTCCGATGAACATCGATATAAAACCTTTTTTTCTGAGATTATAAAATGCCAATATGACGATAATTTACTGTTTCAGCTGGACTGGTGTCATTTTACTGTAAAATTAATTGTTAAACTATAAAATATTCTGCCTCCATCAAATATCTTTGACACAAATCTATTTCTATTTTCTGCTCTAGCTCTTCTTCTTACCTTTTTATCATATTGTTTATTTTTTACTATTATTACTTATTGTTTATTGTTATACTGAACTGTCCTTTTTATCAGTCGGGCTGTAGTGTTACGATAAAGAAAGTAGAGTATAAATATTATGTATAAGTATGAAGGGGTGGGAGCACAGCGCGACATACATGTTTACTTTACAATTCAAGTTTTCAACACATAACATTGTTGTGATGTAATGAGTTTTGTTTGTCGGTAGCACCTACATTATGTCTGACAAATTGTTACAGATCTGGGGTTTGTATGTATGACAGTGGTGTTGCACTGTGGGGTGGGCACCAAATCGCACAAAATGCCAGTTTCTACAGTATGTTGCTTTAATCAATAACTGATGACTCATCAGTTATTTGTTGCAGCACTACATGAGAAGTAAAGAAGTAAAATGAGCTTTCACAAAATGGAAATTCCCAAATAAAGTCTCTGAATTGTTCTTGAGTGCAGTGTTGGAGTGTTTTGCTCAAATTTGCACCCTCAGCACAAATGACTACTTCCACGCAGGGGTCACAACAGACACCGTCTTGACCTTCGACTGAAAATATTTGGCGCATGAAAAGCCAGTTTCCCACTTTATAAAACCCTCAAATTATACCACTGAACGGTTTCCTTTCATTCTTGCTCTGAGGGCTAGATGAATTCTAATGAGTTCAGCCCAGGGCCTGAAAGCCAATCATATATGCCCTTCAGTCTTTTGTCGAAATGTCTTTTTAGTGCTGCCACGGTACTCTGTCACATATCGTTCATCATCATCAATGAATAAAGAGGTCAGTCAGTGCAGAAACAGTGTCACCCTGTGCACACAAAAAAAAAAAACAGAAAAACCCCAAAACTCATTTAATTTCTTCACACCCAAACACCCATAAGCCACTGCAACACAAACCCAGACTTGCAAAGGACACTAACCAAGACATGCTTTCACATGCTGCGCACACCCCATCTCCCACCCAGTGAGATGCTGATGGGGGGCTTTGGGCGAGGGATTAGCTTATCAAGTTCTCAGCATGCGGTTTGTCTGTCTGATCAATGACTCGCAATTGTGCCTGGACTGCAGCCCCGACAAGGTCTTTGGATAACCTATTGACAAAGCTGTGTACGCCAAACAAAACACAACAAAACCCACAGCTGCGCGGGGTCAACAGGAGGAAATAAAAGGAGAGCAGACCCGGTGCCAGTCACAGTAATAATCTGTTATCCATCTTACACAAATTAAAGTGAGAGACAGAGATACGCTGGCCTCTCAACCCTCGCTCATTGTTGCTGTAATGATGAAAAATGGCTCGGTAATCAGCTGCGGGCTAAAAGAGTGCAGGCGATAAGGGCAAGCTTCCAGCACACTCAAAGTGATATCCATGAAAGCAGAGGTCCATTATGTGACTGGTTATTAAAAGCAGGCTGGAGAGCAGCGTTCAGGTGCTGCACACAGGCTGAAGGAGCACCCACCATGACTCTGGGGTAGCCCACGGGATCCTTCAGGTAGGGCTCATAGTGCTTCAGGTAGACGGAACAGGCTTCCAGTGGAGAGTCCAGAGCCACCTACACAGAGTGGACAAAATAACAGCAACACCTCACAAAAAAATGCAATAGAGTGCCGCAGGATTGAGTCCTAAAACCTGGAAATCAGTTAGCATTTCTCGCACTTCCGCTTCCTTCATCTCAAAGTCAATGGGTTTTATGAAAGGGGTTTTTGGTTAAATGCCTGAAATAAGCTCTGTGGTTAACACAAGCTTAAGAGTCACTTTTTGTAGTACCTGTCTCAAAAATGGCGGTTGCCAACAAGTGGCTAAATAAGACTACAGAAGTTTACAATTTGTAGATCGATCAATTTATGGAAAACATGTATAGTAATTATGTAGTAAGACACAAGACGCAATTTCATTAACACTTATTATCTTGCTGAATGAAACGTGTAAGTATCATAAATTTACGTTTGCCACAGAGTTGGCAATAATCCAGAATCCAATTCAGAAGTCCTGTAGGCTTTTTGTCAAAGGAAACAGGGTGATGCTAACTTCCGGATTTAAACTAAAAATATACAAAAATATGTCATCCCTACACCGCTCTATTGCTGGACATTTCGGTAGACACATTTATTTGCTTATGTTAGCCAGCTAGCTTAGCCTAACATGAATGCTGGAAACAGAGGGAACTCGCCAGCCTGGCTCCATCCAAAGATGATGAACTTCATGTATCTGTACAAGTCACTAATTAAAATACAACATATCTTTTGTACACATTGGCTTTTTTAAGGATTTAAGAAACAAGACATACAACTTAAATGGTGAGCTTCAGAAGTGCTGGTCGCCATTTTTTCACATTTAAACAGAGCACTTCTTGTTGATCCTCCCTGTATCCAGTCTTTGCACAGAGATGGACTAAGCTAACAAGCTGATGGAGGTAGCTTTATTTACCATACAGTCATTATAGTAGTATCTATTTTCTAATCTAACTCTTGGCAAGGAAGCAAATAAGAGTGTTTCCCAAATGCAGAACTGTTATTTCTCATATAATAATATACCTTTGTTCAAATCTAAAAATATCTAACATAGTAATTATGTTGGAATACACAGTTCATATATCATTGCCCAATCCTTTGTAAAGCATTAACTAATAGCATTCCTATGTGGCTCAATTAAACGAAAGCATTTGCTTGTTGAAGCAAAATAATAAGTAGGCTACCTCTCCCTACTCCCTGGATAAATTACTCTGCATGAGCAAGATCGCAAGCTACGTGACTTTTAAAACTACCATTAGGTAGCCCTGGCCCTAAACTCTGTACGGAGCACAGATGTGTTGCACACTCACCAAGCCTCTGAGGATGGTGAAGGCCATGGCAGCTAACAACAGCAGCACCAGGATCAGATCCATGGGGCGCCAGATCAGCCTCATGCTCTGGGCATGCTGGGCCTGTGGGGAGATGTCAACGCAAAGTACAGGATACAACTGGTCAGTGAAGGTCGGGTTTTCTCGCTTTACTGAGACCTTCTCAGAAACTCTGCTTCTCTTCTCTGATTTCTTTGGACACTTGGGGGAACAGGAAGCAATATGTAACCAGCTATGTAAGCTAATGTGGTGACCTTGTGCGTATTTACATTCAGTTAGGTCCACTAAGTCCAATATTCATTCTTCTCTCAAATACGTTTTGACCTTCATCAACTCCTGAAGGAAATATCTGGCTCTTTTTCTGCTTAATGCTTCACTGTGTTCACTCGCTAATCGCTAGCTTTGTTTGTCTGCTATTTGGAGCTGGGCAGGTAGCATAACGTTGTTTCATCAGATCATTTCTTTATGAATGGATAGAAACATCAACATTGACATGGAAGAAAAGTTAATTTTCTGTTTTCATGAATCAAAAACAGGACCAATAATACATGGCAACAATCACGAGGAGGTGGCCTGTCAAGTTGGTAGCCAGTTTTGTAAAAGATTTGACAAAGGACATATGAACCACTTGTTAAGCAGGTACTTTTATGTTACACAACATGCATGCTACACATGTTAGCTCAAAGTGCCATCGGACTTTTCACGTTGGAAAGAGTATAAATAGAGTTTAATGCAAACTTCTTGGGCACACAGGAAATCGTCCTGTCAGAAATATGTCGCAAAAGTCAACACTTTTCAAGGCACTAGAGGCATATTCCAGATCAAACCCTAACCCTAACCCAGACACAGATGTTAACCTAGGAATAAGTGGACTTTGAGGCCTAGGACCAAGCTAGCTTTTGAATCAAGACTATGGTGGGTTGTGACTAAATTGAGACCACTCTCCCAAAGCTAAGGACGTTACAGTTACTGTATGTTACAGGCTAAGATTGACTCTGGACTCTAGATAATGTGAAATGAAAAGGAGGTGGCAAACATGCTAATATTGTAAAATATATATATATATTGTAGATGTACTTTCTAACAAACACATGATCTTCCTGATTCAAGTGAGTGCACCACGACTCCTACCATTACACTGGTGGCACCACTGGAAATTACAGCAACTCATCAATAGAAATGACTTAATTGGCTGCCCTTTGTCCTCTTTCATGGTCTGGATTAAATTGAATTGCACCGCGCTGCATTATACTTTGATTAAATATGTTGAGTAAACATTCATTTTCTAAACCTCTCCACCAAATTCATTGCGAGGTCTGACCATTCAGGCGTCGGGCTTACATTGTATCCACCAATCAGTGGTCTGTCCTTGGGCTTTGTGAATAATGTGACAGCTCCGCACACAGGCGCCAAAAGGAAGAGGAAGTTGAGCCAGAAGGCCGGACGGATCTCTGATCCATATTTACCTGTCATAAAGAAAAGAAAGATCTAAACATCTCAACATAAACTGGTAATTAAGCTTCGAAATAAAACCTCCACAGGGCACTTCAGGCAAAGGCAGTCAGTACAGTGTGTCTGTGATAATTCAACAGCGAGAACAACACGTTGCCTGTAGACGAGTTTGATCCTCTGACACTTATGTATGCAGTTTGAAATGCCAACAACAGATGCTTTAAGTCTGCTTTCTGCTTTGTTCTGTGGGCTGTGACGGCAGGCGAGGCATGGGGCTTGTGTGTACTTTGTTGGCAGGCTGAACTGTGACACTGATGGTACACGGCAGTGCAGATGTTCACTTGATTAAAGCTTGTCATCGCGGGACTGGTAGAGGGGGGAATAGAAGATGAGGCTCACCTGCCACTATCCCGGCAATGAACACGCTCATGTTGGCACACAAAGAGCCAGCCCAGAACAGGCCCAGGGTACGGTAGGCTTTCCTGGGAGAGAAACCACGAAACAAGCGTCATTGTACAAATGTAGAGACAGGAGGTAAGAGAGAGGAGTAAACCGAGTTCGAAAAGCCAAATGTTTGTCAGTCACGTACTTTATAATGGTATAACTTACACATCTATCGTACAAACTCTGTGCAAAACAAAGCGCAGCACAATTTCTCCCAGCAGTGAAAATCTGACATTGTTTAAAAGAGGATTTAATTTCCATGATAGCACCTGCCCTAAGGCAGCGCTCGCTCTGAACTCTTGAACTCACTGACTGCACTTTATGATCTACTCACTCTAGAGGGCCCGCGCTGTTTTCTAAAAATACGATTTTATTCAGGCCATCGTGTGAATTTTATGTGATAAATGCACCCTGTGAGTCTCAGCGGTGAAATGTTCAATTCACCCAGCTGCATTTAGTGCTTCTTAAAGAAAATCAAATGTGAAAAACAGCCTGCCGGGTGCTGTAACACGACACACCGACTTATATACAGTGCATGCAGCTTCTACACTCTTCCACGTCATTGTTTGCGCCGTTGGATGGGGTACTATAGATTTTGCAATAGCATTTTGGCGATGGAGAGCAAGATAAATGAGCTCGCTGTGACTTGAACTGACTTTTCCATCACCCACCTGTCTGTTATCCTGCTGATCATCACCAGGTACATGATAAAGTGGGCTATTCCGTCCCAGTAACACATCATGATGGCATAGGCTGTCCCCAGATAGGGCTCTCCCTGAAACACACACATTGCGTACAGTGTGCTGATTTAGTGTTCGTTTCATCGTCTCCACCGTTGCCTGTGTAATCTCTAAAAAAGTGTTTAAAATCCAGGCACAGATATTGTTGTCTTTGTACACCAGATTAATCATCAGCAATCTATCATCAGCATTGTAGATGTGAGAATAATAAACCTACTGTCTTTTGGTAGAACTCCATAAAGCCGGAAATAATGCCGTCATACTCCAAGGCACTCGTGAGGTCAATGATACAAGTGAAGGAAAATTCAGCAAAAACTGCAAAGACAAGAATCAGAGGAGGGTCATAAAAAAACATCTACCTGATACTGAACATGACAGAAAGGCCTCATGTGAAAAGTAACTTTGTGTCATGTTGGTGTATGTGTGTATGTGTAAGGTGTGTTGGGGGTACTTGCAGGACTCGGGAAACTTTGACATGTTCAGCAGCTTTAAACAAACGTCATCTAGAAGTCATCGTGATTTTTAAAGTTTAATGTAATCTACTTTTTTCTTCATGCATACAGTGCTTACAAGCACAGATCCCCGTGTCTCCCAGGCGTCTCTCTAACTTTCAATCTTTCTCCAGCTTTTTCACCCACTTTTTGGGAGTTCAAAATATTTTCCTTCAACCTGCCAGTCATTGATTTATGGGACAACGTGGGGAGAAAATGAAGTCTGGAGCGGTGAGGTAGGCTGGAGGCACATTTATATTGATTCCATGGTGAACAGCCTTCATCTATCCTCAGGTTAAGAGACCAGCAAAGCTGCAATGTCCATGTCAGAGTGAGAATTTTAAGTGTGGAGCTACACAAACACAGGAGTGGCATATGGGCCTTATAGACTGTTATTGACTAAAAGGCTCTTTAGAGCGCTTTACTTTTTCATTCGGGTGCATCAGCACATAATGTAGGTACACACAATAATACATTTTAACTTAATTTCTTAACACATTGTGCAAATGATTGTAAAAAGATTGTTTTTCTCCATTTAAATCACACACAACAAGGAAATGTGATAACCTCAATAAAAAATTAACTTTAGGTGCACCTGTGCGACCAATGAAAATGTTTAGTCGCACTTGACAGATTTTTGGGCGCATGTGCAACCAAAATATTCGCGAGCCCTTTTTAACCAAAGGTTCTACGCCCTGTGTGCTTTTTGAAAGATGTTTCGGGGGCTGAAAGTGTGTGTGGAGCTCAGGTGGAGCCGGTGAACAGTTTATGTTCCTGGGAATCAACATAAAGAACCTGTCATGGTCATCACTCATCTCAGCTCTTAAAGAAAGCTCAGAAAAGGGATGTATTTCTCAAGGAAACTTCAGGAGGTGAAACTCCTGTGCCTTTTGGCAACATTTGCAAGGGGAACACGAGAAAAGCAACCTGACTCGAAACACCACAAACTGACATGGTTTGTGCACGGCCCAGGACAGGAAAGCTCTACAGCGGGTGATTCAAACCGCCCGGAACATCATTGTTACCCATCTGCTGAGCATCAGTGACATCGGTGAAGTGAGATGTCTGCATAGAGCCCAAAGCATACTGGAAAAAACAACACCCACTCTGCTGCTGTCTGGCGAGAGACACAGAAGTATCCGGAGCTGCACCACCAGACTACATGGCAGCTTTGTTCCCCTGGCTGTGAGACTTCCTCTATACTCAAATATAAAAAAATTGTTGTGTATTTTATGGCTTTTAAATTATTAATCCATCCATATAATTTCTGTTTTAGAAGAAGCATAAAGGGACTACAAAATATTGACTTTATACAGCCTTGTGTTGTAAAATGACAGTTAATTAATCTTGTCACTGCACGACAAGTGTGCGCACGCCACTGCCTTCTCATCTGACTGGCACGATTTTTGACAAGGGGGTTATTGTTGGGGCCGAGAGGGCAGTTTTGTGCACCACAAAGGCCACTGGCGGACTTTTTTGAGGGCTATAATCTCATTAATTGGACCACAAAACACGTCAGCTTATTGAAACACTGGCTACAGCTTGTTGGAGACTTTCAGCAGGAAATCGGGTAACTCAGACCATAACGAGCCATCGTCAGTGTGCAGTGCAGCATGAAATTTACCATCACAATATAATTGTGGAGTGTAACAACTAGCTCGGGCACACACACAGGGTAAGTCTGGCTATGATAAACTGCTAGGGGATATTATAGTGGATAACATGCCCATTCGACTGCTAATGACTGGAAAAATGCTGCCTGGGCTGATGAATCCATAGCAGACTCAGCATGCGGGGTAAACAATGTGAGGCAATGGACCTTTTCTCTGTGGTGACAATTGCACACACCAGTTGGGGAGATACGAGTGTTTGGGGACATCCAATATGCATACACTGACTCCACTGATATGATAGTATATATGAGCATAATCTAACAGAATTGGGATGAAGAGAAGCAGAGAAGACGAAGCATCCGTCCACGCACAAATGTTGGACAAAGCATACAGGGGATTTGCAGATGGAATCAGTTCACAGGAGAACAGCTGTAAAAGCAATTACAGTGATTTACCGTCTGGACTCTGGACCCAATGTCATTATAAAGTGAATCGCTGTGTGTTGTGACACGGGCATCTCTCTGCAGATACGGCGGCTTACAAACCGCTGTATCGCATCCTTCCTATCTGTCCTTTTACACACTCCCTGAACACGGATGCACAAATCCACATGCGCACTTTGTCTCTCCTGTGTACCCGCGTCTCCGTAATCCTCAGGACAAGCAGGGTTTTTTTGTTTTTTTTTTATCTCTGGCATCTAACAGGTGAGATAGCAGGGGGATTATGGCTTTCCATCATTGAGAAGAGCCTTTTCTAAAGCGTCGCTCCCATTGTTGTGGTTTGCCTACACAACGCTGGCACTGCCTTGGGGTGCTGACAACCCACAAATCACCTGGTTCCTGTCCCCCTAGCGTAGCCCCTGGCATCGGCTGCAGGGACGTGTTTGCAGGGAAACCCTTGGCGAGAAAACGGAACTTGACCAAACACGTTTGACCAGCGGCGAGCAACAATATGATACAAATGAAGCCAGAAAGGCCTAATTAAAGGTGTTCGTGAAAGGCGCACCGTCACAGAATACAAAAGTGCTCATGGTGTTTGAGTTAGTAATGGGAGTGTGAAGGGTATTACACAGCAGCAGCGACCGTGGAGTGATTTAACTTCAAGGTCAATTAAAGGACTCACGTCTAGTCGGGAAAAGTTAAAAGGTTGAGTAAGTACCAATGCTGTGCAGGGCCTCAGCTCGCAGAGGGTTTGGGTCAGTCAGGCCTTAGAAAAGTCTGGCTAAGCTTCACTCTGAGCCTGATCAGTCTAAGCTGCTTTTCGACATATCAGGTGAAATCACACTCAACACAATTCGCGTTCTTTGCCAATTCGCTCGGACGCAGTGTGTCGCAAGCGAGGGTTCTGGAAAAACCTTTTGCAAGGAATCAGCTGCAACACAATGCATAGTGGTTCTTAACCTCTGTGTCGTAAAACACGTTGCAAGTGTGTTGGGAAATGCACGTTACCGAAGAATAAGACGTCTTTTGGTGGGTTGCCACGGGTGATGAGGAAGTAGAACAGAAACACCAACACCAACACAGCAACGCCGATCTGCAAGATCACATAGGGCCTGTGAGAGGAGAGAAATCAAACTGTTATCTAATGAAATATCAACAGATTTTTTTTTAACACGGCCTCACTGCTGACACGGCTCTTCTAGACACCTCCCTCTGACTTTCCGCTTCACTCTCGTTGCTAATTAGTTTCTACCGTGGAAGTTGTGCCAGTCTTTTCCGCAGTGCTAAATTAGTAAATGATGATGAATGGGGAGTCGGAGAGAATGATAATCACACGGCGTACCACGGTTAACACTGGGCGGAAGAAGTGTGAGGGGAAGTCTGTGTGATAGATGTACTGCAGCCAGAGAGAGAAAAGGCTCTGCTTGTGTGTGCGCCTGGAGAATCCTGGTGAGAATTCAGGGTCACAGGGAATTTAACCCCCTGAGATCCAGTCGCCGGGATAAAATGTTGGCAGTTAACGTTTCTGAGATCCACAGATACATTAGAATTTGTACTTGTCATGGTGCCACACTGACATTTCTACTATATGTGTCACATGTATATGAGCTGACTTTGGGATGGTGTTGACAGGGCCGTCAAGCCAGTGACCACTGTTCAGGACTGAGTTTCAACATTCGTAAGAAGGTCTCAGGACGATTTCCAGCCATATTCAAAGGTGACAAGACAGCGGGGCATCTCCAGGAGGCTAATATGCAAGCTTTTAAAAGTATACTGCTCATCAAAAGTCTGACTGTGTGTTGCTGTTATTGATCTTGTTAAACTCTTGCACTGCACTAAACTTCTCCTTTTCGAAATAAGATTACTCCTTTTTTTGATTGCGTTATATATATTGGATGGCTTGCAATATTTTCAAAAATGGTTTGACAGTCTGATCAAGTTGTCCGTTTTTTTTTTCCAGACACAATTTGAATGATGTATTAAGCCACGGCGTATACTTCTATAAACCCATTAGAGCAACTTTCCTTTGTTAAACTTCAGTTCTGCGGCATTCCCCCTCTCACACTGCTGTGGTGGCGTGCCTACCAGTGGCTTAAAAGCACAGCTTTACAAAGGCATAATCAATCATAGGCCAAGGTGTGGGAAGCAGCAAGCTAAGGCCATGTTAGTTCAGCGCTGCCCTCCATGTTTGCTGGTCAAAGGTACCGATGCCTCGCGCTGGATAAGATTAATGTGCGCGAGGTATCTCCTGGTAAACAACATTACATCCTTGGAAAACTCACAATGTGTGCTCACAGAAAGGAAAACAAATGCTGTGAGAGCAAAAGGGAAGCTCCCTCGCTACCTCTCCAATTCAACAGCACAGGAAGATTTATGCACACAATACTGTTTGTTTGCAGAGTGGGAGAGCGTGAGGCATATTGTATGTCAAGAGCAATTTATCAAACTCTTCTGTGCAGTCTATATTGATTGTCAATGTCCACACACTCTGGAAAGAAGAAAAAAAAAGAGCCAGCGGAGATATTCACACAGGAGGAGTATAAAAGTCTGTCGGAAATGAGAAATATCTCGTGGTTAAAGAGTGTGAAGGGGGGAGTGGAACATTTTACCACCAGCTCTGTTTATTCAGCCCGTAGTGTTGCAGTATTCACCCATCAGTTTGTAGACAATATGAATATAACTGTAGACAATATCGTGGCAACGGGCAAAACATGATTAGCCTTGAATAAGAAAATGATCCCTTACAGCTCAGAAAAGTAATTATCTTCATCATCACGACAGATTATCTCCGCAAAGTCTCCTCACATCGCCTCATGTTCGCTCCCTATTCATTCTCTTGCCCCTCCAAGAAATGTCAGGTTTAATTATTTAAAGTGTTTATGCAACTAAAGACACAATTGGCAAATACATTGTGAAAATAGTGGAATTAGCGGTGCACATGGTCAAGGATTTATGAGGTTGTCATCGTCTAACACAGACCAAAAATGCAGCCAGAGTTTTAAGCTTACAGTGTGCTCTAGTGGTGGTGAAGTATATTTTCTGTCATAAATACCTACTATAATATACCTTTATATTCTCCTAACTCTATTATAACTATAATACAGTTGATTCTACATGAATAAAAAACACTATAGTTAATAACTGTGGTTGTATAATATTGTTGAATGGAAGTTATTAACACAATTCATGAGCAATAATTGCAGCTTTTCCCCTAAAACAGAAAAGTGTGGACCCACACAGTATATCGACTATATGCAAGAATAAATCAGTGAATTTTATGACTTACTCTTGAAGCTCAGGAATGGTGTTCATGGCGTAAAGAATGCCAAGGGCAGAAAATGAAAATAAAAACACTAAAGTCTCCATCTCTTCAGAAGGTGTTCGGCCTTCCTCCCTGTAGACTCTACACCACGGCTGAAAACGCAATACAGTATCAGTTTAGAGTCAACAAGCAGCACTAATATTTGATCAAATCGACATCTAAAATAATATCAAGACATTGATATATTTTGAAGAACAGGGGTAACAGAAATAAATCTTTTCAGTAAAACAAAAGGACATCAAAGTCATGAATTGAAATCTGCAATTTTAAAAGAGAACGGGAGAAGAAGCGGAGCAGGCTCTTACCGTCTGGCTACCCTTACGGTGGATTAATCAAATTACAGCTGGCCTGAGGCACCCATGGCCTTTACTTGGAAAAGAATGAAGTGGAGACAAAGAAGCTTTTGGGGGGGAGTTGTGCAATTTGGCTTCGTCAGAGATTTACATAAGTCGTATTAAAGTATGGGCCTACATTCCTCTTTATGGAGCAATACACGTTCATATTATACTGATTCCTGTGATACAGAGGACTTAATGTGGTGTAATGTCTGCATTGTGTGCTGTGGATGATAAACTCACTAACACTGACAGTGTTGAACAAACACTGAAGGGATGTGAAGGTATTATATTATCTTTTAATTTTATATATACTTTATATTACTTGCTTTTTTCATGTCAAGCACCAAAAGTGAATTGAAAACTGTTTTTGTAAGCTTTTTTTTTATTTATTTCTGTCTCCCTCTAATTATTCATCACTAACATGAAAACTTACTGAGCAAAATGTATGGACCCCTGCTGGCCATAAGCAGAGACGTGGACTCGCATAAGAAATAAATGAGCTTTTGTGAAGTTATTGGTTTTTGGTTTGGGGCGGCTGTGGCTCAGGGGTAGAGCCAGTAAGTTGCATTGGACAAAAGTGTCTGCTAAAAATTTAACTCATTGTCACACTGCAGGTAAGACTGTGGCATCCTTGGTGCAAAAAGTGACCAGACTTTGGACTGGACTTGACAGAACCTTCTACTTGATTTGAATTGACTTGCCCAAGGAAAAATTACTTAGGACTTGCTTGACACTCGGACCAAATGACTTTGGTCACATTTCTGGCCTAAAGTATATGAAAATGTCCATCTATCAAAAGACATTTCAATTGGCCCGAGAGGCTCAGTAAATGCAGGTGGGGTTAAATATCCCACGACTGAAAGTGAACACACCCACTTGAGCTTTGTAACAAACACTTTTCTGCTGCTTTTCCAACAGAAGTCTCTGACGTGCCTTTTAGCCCGTCGTCTGAACTGAGAGTGCATCATGTACTGGACTATTTACAGCACTCACTTGCTTAAGAGTCACAGTGGACAGCGGCTGAATAGGCAAAAAAGCCGGGTCGTAACATCCCTGCAGTTCTGTCAGGAACACAGTTATTGCGCACGAATCGAGACACTAGAAGGAAGTGGGAAACAGTTCTGGAGTGCTTTCTCAATCGTGTTCAAAAATTGCTCAATGGAGACAAATCCCCATTGAAAAGGCCGTGCTTCATGTGTTTTCGCTCAGCCCCTGGAATTACAGCATACTACTTATATTGTTCAATTTCTTTGCTCATACAGCCATGACTTCAAGATCCAGGTCACTTTAAAACCAAGTGTTGGCCGTATGAGTCCAGCAGGGTGCGCCACATTCAAACTAGAGGAGCAGAGTCCTTGCTTATGAAAAAGGTGCAGAATCACAGTTTTGAAATATAACATCTGTATACTTTTTATTTAAAATTACTGTGTTAGGTTAGGAACTGGTACATCACAGGTACCTGCTTGTTATTGTGTTGGAACAAGCTACTAAAGATCAAGAGCAATTTGCCCTGATATTGTCCTCATTGATGAGCTGACATGCATTATAAAGGTGTAACTAAAATATCCCAGGATGCATTTATACTGTTTCTACATCCTGTATCATCCCCCAGCACCTTGCTGACAGAAGACAATACAACAATATCAGACGGGGGAAAAGAGCACAACCCTGCCAGTATCTTTTCACGAACAGTACCTTGAATTTGAGCACAAACATACACACATATATCGACACCGTACACACATACACAAACACACACACACACCGCCCCTTGGCTTCCCACCACCCTCCTTTTGTTGGGAAAAGGGGGGACTGTTATACCAGGAAAGCAGTGGCAGTGTGCGTTTGCTGGAAACAACTGGACGTCTTCCAGCTCCGTCGTTCAATAACGTGAAATGGACAGATGGATGCCAAAATGAGACAACGACCTGCGGGAGGAAGATGAACGTGTACTCCATTTAGGATGGAAAATGAAATACGCTCTGATGCAATAACTGTCTGCGGGGAAGTGAAACAGTCCAGGTGTATGAAAGAAATAACATGTATGAAACGTATTCGGTTTCAGCTGCACAGACAATCATACACTCTAAAACTGCATTTATTAGATTTCTTTGTTTTCTGCAGACGTGCAGCTTTTTCTTCTCTGCCATCGCTGATTTTACCCAGTGAGAACTTTTCTATATTCATTGTTCATTAGCTTTATTATTGCCATGGTTATCAGTATGTGTGGTAATAGTAGTAGTAGAAGTAGTAGCAGCAGCAGTGGTATTAAAAGTATTGAGGCTAAATTTAGGCTTGAACAGAACAGACGGATCTTCATTGACTGTTTTTTTTTTTTTTGTATGCCTAAACAAACTCTCTTTGTTTCCACGACTTACTAACTGAGTAGACAAGCTGACCTTAAAGGACAACACAAATTCAGACTGTTTTACTTTGTCTATATTTGGCGGACCCTGCCACCTTTCTAGCTTCAAACATCGTACTTAGGGACCTTATTTTCCTCTGAGAACAGCTTGTTTATTCAGTTATGGAAAAATTAGTATTTCTTAGTTTGTATTATTACTTCAATAATATTGGTAATATTTAAATTCTGAGTTTGATTTTCCAAAACCACTTAGTCACACATTCATACACTGATGGCAGTGGCTGCCATGCAAGGTGCCGACCAGCACATCAGGATCAGTTTGGGGTTCAGTATCTTGCCCAAGGACACTTTGACATGCACACCAGGGGAAATTGAACCAGCAACCTTCTGGTAACAAGACGCTGGCTCTACCCCTGAGCCACAGCCGCCCAAGAATTAAAATTAAGGTTTTAGTCTGAAACAATTTTGCAGCAAAACATCTGTTTAACCATGATTTCTTCACGGAAGGAATCATGGTATAAAAGTTGTCCGTAAATCTGACGATATTTTTGGAAATTTTAATTATAATTACACCACATCTTCTGAATAAAATGTCTATCTTCAACTTAACTTGCCAATTTTTTACATGTGTGTTGCCGCCTTTGGTGCTTTATAAAGAAGTACAAACTTATTAATAAAAGAAACATTCATTTATATAGAAAAGGCCTGACTTCATTTTCAGATATGATAGAGTTTAATGGCTCAATGAGATTCAAAAGCCTTTTTGTATTATAGGCTGTATCTGCCTGTTTTGATTTGTAAATAGAGTTAAATCAACATTTTTGTCTTTTTGGATAAAAAATGCCCACTGATATAAAATGTCAAATAGTAAAATCTAAACATTTCTAGGAAAATAACAATACATCTAATCTGCCCTGGGCCACTGTTTTATATTTGTCTGATGCACTATTGCACCTCATGTAAATAAATAATAATAATAACAAGTATTTTTTATATATATATAACACAGTCATTTTATAAAGTATTTTTGCACTATACTTGGCAGCTACATGTAGCATTTGGTATTGTTGTTGTTCTACGTTGTTGTTGTTTGTTTGCACTGAAGCTTCTTGGGAAACGTGATTTCATTGCACTGTGTACTGAGTATATGGCTGGAATGACAATAAACCCTCTTGAATCTTGAATCTTGAAGTGTTAAGAGTTAAATCAACACTTTTGTCTTTTTGGATTAAAAAATGACAACTGATGAAAATGTCTTATAGTAAATCCAAACTTTTCTAGGCAAATTACAATACAACTAATCGAGTCTTAAGAGTTAAATTAACATTTTTGACCTTTTGGACAACAAATGTCAACTGATAAAAATGTCATATAGTAAAATCTAATCTATTGTTATTGTCTGGCTATTAATATTTAATGTGTTGACGATAATACTAACTAATCTTGATTTCGTGTCTCATCTGCCTCCTCATCATTATGTATGTATTGTAACCTGCAGCTCTGGTTCAGGTGGGCCACACATCACTGTGACGGTCTATTTATGGCCGGGGCTGTTTTCTGCTCGCGATCGCCAAGCGGCACTGCGCGTGACGACAGCGGCGGAAATATTTTTTCGCTATTCAAAATGGCACCGTCTCAATCAGGAAGTGGAGAAAACAACTAGAAGAAGAATAAGTTGGATAAAATTCCTCATATCTGTTACTTTGACGCGAGTCTTCGGTCAAAAGCAGCCTGTTCGCGCGGGGTTTGGATTGAGAATAAGAAACACGTTCACGGTAAGTGTATTTCGAGGATATTGTGAAAAGGCGAGCGACACATCGGCAGTTGCCTTATAACAAGATGCGTTCGGGGCAGCCTCTCCTAGGCGCGCACGTTTTTTACGACGGGCTACGCCGGTTCTGAAGCGCCTGCCTTGAGTTAAACGTTATCGTAGGAGACGTTATTGGTAAACATTAAATGAGCCGGGCCGAGGGACGTTATGTTGCCTGTAGCACACAAAAACAGACGCGGTGTTATTGGTGTATTAGCATTACTACGCCACCGTCAAGTAAGGCCAGCAGCTAACAAAGCTAGCTAGTTACTTAGTAATAAGCTATTCCTTTGATATCAGCTAACCAGCAAGTGATGTGGCCCATCAAACATTTCCATGCTAACGTTACCCGTGAAAGAGTAACATGATTCTTTACGTGCTATCCAAACGAATTAAACTTTTGATCAAAGAGTCAGAAAATGGTCGACGATTCTCTCCAACAAACTACACAGCTACTTTATTCCGTCAACATACGCAGGCAATGTACAAATCGAACATACCCATAGAAAACGACGGCTATGCTAACCGAACTAGCACAATCAGCTATGCGAAGTATGCCTTGTTTTAACGATCTTAAGTGGGATCTTGCTATATTTTGCCGGCCGTGATTACTGACCGAGAAACTGGAGTGGGTGAATCTGAAATGCTTTGTGGTCAACGTCGGCTTTCTTGCTAGCGCTTGTTAAATGTAAGTCGTCTGTCGTCCGGCAAGCTAACAGTAGTGGCAGTAACACTGTAATAGCTTTGGCTGCCTTCCTTTGTGCTGTTCGGTGACCACTGTGCCTCCGTACCTTACCTTTCTTCGGAGAAAACCTCATTTCAGGCTTACTACTAAATTGAATATATGAAAAACGTCACACAAACCCCACGACTTCACACACATACACACATATATGTCGTTTATTTTAATGCATAAACATTCTCACGCGATAAAGTGTTAGCTAAAGCTGAAAGCGTATGATACCTTTCAGTACGATCTCAGGTCCCTGCTGAGTTAAGTTGGAAATTGATATAGTTTTCATCGACGCTTTTCGGGGATACAGCTCTAGTTTGTGCCTATCATCTATTATGTTTACAATCCAAAATGAGATTGGAATTACAATGTACTAGCTGTAGTCCTTCTTAGTGATTATAAACTTTGATCGGTGTACATTCGGTGAGCATTATATGTAATACGTGTGTGTATCCCCAAATGTTTTCCTTTAATTTTACAGTGTTGGGGCTGTGAGTTGTGTGTATCAGCTCATTAATTAAATGCGTACAAAGAGACGTGGTTAAACTATGTCATTAAGTGGACCGTGCACTATGCATCTGTACCACTATGACGTGACTATCATTAAATAAGAGGTAAGAGTAAATATGACTGCTGTTTCTTGACCCCAGTCACAGCGTCTGTATTTTAAAATAAAATAATGATATGACCTAGAATGATTGTTTAATATGTGACAGAAACCAACCCTACTGGGATATTTGGGGTGACTCAGAAAAACAGGAGGAGGGATCAGGAGGAAATGAAAATAGCTCTCATGAAGCTGTCCCCTCTAGTTCTTTTTCTTTCCTGCAATTTTCGCTCTTTAGTTTCCAGTGTGTCCGATGCCTGCAGCCAAAGCTAGTCAGGCCTCACACGCAAGCCTTGACATAGTAGGTTGCTAAGGGGGCTGGCTATTTTTCTAATTATGTCATCCACTCCTTGTTGATGGGTGCTGTTTGGTAGCTGTTAAGTGAATGACATGCTCAGTTCCTGTGCCCTTAACCCCAGTGACATGGTCAATGGCCTTGGTTTCTTCTGCTGTCAGATCCCTTTTTGCAAGCATCTCCATATATCTCTCTCTCTCTCTCCCAATACAGGCTTTATAACCCACAGTCAGGCGGTTAAATGATCAGATTGTCAATTAGAAAAACAGGCCAAAAACCACAATTCAGTGCTTCTTTACTTGGTTGTTAGCTTCATGTTTGGGCTGCACAGCTCCCCCTTTTTTCTTACATCCCACTGTGTCAGACAATTGATGCCTGTCTGCCCTGCAGGGACTCTGAGGGCCACGACACACCAGATCTGTTGATACTGTGCTCAGAGCCTACAGGAACTGTAAAGATGATACACAAAGAACATGGGGGTGTATCCAAAAAGCAGGATTAGCAAGTTGGTCAGACACGGTTGAAAAGTGTAAAGACATGTCCGCTGAAATGTCCATTCTCATAATATCATTTTGAGGTTTTGTTAATGCATTCAGATAATTATCACCCACACCCCCCCCAAAAAAATACTCTGTGTTTTTGGGGCTGTGATCAGTGTCGCAACTGTGGCTCATGCCCTCTGCTCTCCCGGACCTCCATTCTCCCTCTCTCTACATACATTTTTGCTCGCCCTTTTTTTCTCCCCTCCCCAATTGGTGCCAGTGATAAATCTCATTTATGGCCCATGGGCTGATTAGAGTGAGAGTGAAAAATGTGGAGTGGAGGAGGGGAACCCGGGCTAGGTAATATGTTTGATTCAGTTCCTGCTTTCCCGGAATCTGGACTTCATTAGATAATAGTTCATGTTTAAAACATAACGTGGATGTTTGGTCAGGGGAGAGTGAAAGAACAAGTGACAGTTGTGTTGGGGGTATTTGGCCATATTGTTCACATTCTACACTGTTACTAGAAAACAAACAGGTCATTTACAATGGGCTGTCTGAGTATCTATCCCATGTCCCAACTAGTATCCAGACCTGGAGGCTATGTGGATCTTTCCCAAGCCACATAAGAGCTCTGTAGGAGATGACTGAAATGCAGGAGAGCATGGTACACTCTGGAATTCCTCACAGCTTTGCCTTATGGTTTTCAGTGGAAAAAGTGTGTCAACATCCTTCTTAGAAAAGCAAACAGTGATTTCAAGATGGGACTCATCCAGGAAGGAAATAGGAGAGAAATACACTGTCCACATTGATGGATGGCTGAATGCCATGTTTGCCTTTGTATCAGTTATCAGCTTGGGTTTACATGTAACCAGCCGCTGGAACAGGGAAGGAAAGAACAAACAGATATTTGTTAGTTGCGTGCTCATACTGTATATTCCACATTATACACACAGACACTCGTGGTCAACTTATGTAGGTTAAAACAGGGCTGCATTGTCTGTATGATATTCCTATAGCAGACTTGATGACCCAAGATCATCTAATGTGTGTAGTCCCATGATGACCCTATTAAACTCAAAACCTGTTACACAAGGAGGGACCAACAGATGATGGGTTGCTGATATAAATCAGTGGAAACGGGACCCTTCCTCTGATGTTTGGCCTGCATTGAATGTAAATGTATTCGTGATATTTGTACATACTTCTTAATTTTTAGTTAAAGAAGGGCAAATGGACATTAATTAACATGAGCACCAGAGTCTATCATGTAAATGTGCTAGATTTAGCCATACATGCTTATTTTCAACCGTTGTCCCTGGCAGGCTGATAACACAAGACATAAGCACAAACAAGTTAGATAATCACTATTCCAGACCATGAAAGCTGTCATGTGAAAACAGAACACATCCGAGAACAAATTTTCACGTAGCATATAGGCACTGATAAAAGCCTATAAGCACATTAAAACACAAGCATTTGACCACAGACAAAACAGCTTTAGTGCAGACAAAAGCACATGGACACAGGACATTTGTAAAGACATAATCAATATTAGATTGTATATATTAGAGGATGCATCTTGATTAGGGCTACACAATTTGGCAGAATAATCACATTATTTTTGAAAAAATAATGCGATAAGATTCTTGATCACTGGGAATGATCAGTTTTTACTTTTACTTAAAACACTATCAAAATCACGATGATGTGGCATATCTGGGGGTCATGTATGTATTTGCAAATGAGCAAGCTTCCATCTTTTATTCCAACATTATTAATTTAATTATGTCTGGACTCAGGGACTCATTTACAAAACTTCATACAAATGTCTAGAAATAAGTCCCTTTTTATATCCAAAACCTCAAAGGTCAATATTACTGTGACATAATGTTCTGCAAAACACTTCCCTGGCCATTATTCAAGGCCATAACTCAGTAATGGAAGGGGAGATAGTGACTATATTTCACATTTGTTCAGGTACTGAATTGGTGAAACTAATGTTGGGTGCCCATCTTGAAACCGTGCTTATAGTATAGATCTTCTGTGCTACTGTATTGAAGATGTATTTGAAGCATCCATGTTTTAGAATACCTTAACGTCCATATTTGAAGCATTGGTCTACTTATTTATAAGATTTCTTCAAAGACTTCGCTACTTAAATTAGACTGGACAATCGTGGATGCGAAGAACTAGGAGGCAGTAATTCTAGTTATTTGAAGTTTTTTGTCTTTGTACATCAGACTTTGCATTTCTAAAAGCCCCTTGACAGACATGTCACAGAATACTGTAAAACCCAGATTATAATCCAAAACAGATGCATACACTGACAGTTGTGGATGCAAAGTATTTCTGTTTATACTTGTTTTTTGGAGGACACATTCCACACATGCACATTCCTTAGCTTCGTGTAACATATTGGCGGTGTGCAGATATTGTCCTTATTCTTGGCATGTGGATGTCTTCACAAAGCCTTGTGTGTATCCTCCGATGACTAAATTTATGTCACATGAACTCTAGAGGCCGCTTGCACACTCGCTTACGAAAAGTATCATACCTGTTGAAGGCCTATGGTGTGGTGAATTGTAAATATTTTCCATTCTTGTTTGCTAAATGACAGCCTATGAATTGATTCACAGGATATTTACTTTAAATGTGTCACAAAAATCAGTCTGTCTGTATTGGCTAGGCCCCTGCTTGTCCCAGTCACTTCAGTGTCAGTGTTGAAAATCTTGAACTGATTCTCCTCCCTTAAATGTGTTTGCACTGTTGGCGGCCAGGTTTATATACCAATCTTAACTCACCTGTGTACTTGAATGGTACACAGGTGAGTTGGTTCAATTAAATTAACGACATTGTCGAATTACATTTATGTTTTTTTAGGCAAGTTAGGCAACAGTTTTTATTTTTATTTTTATTTGATGGGTGCTGTTTGGTAGCTGTGTATATATATATATATATATATATATATATATATATATATATATATATATATATATATATATATACAAACAACACTATTTCCTGGCATATCTCTACTTCAGTTTCATGTTACTTCTCAGGTAAGATGACACCAAAGCACAGATCCTGAAATTTTGTCTAAAACTTTCCTGGCACTTATCCTGTCATCTAGTGGGCACTGGATTGTTTGTAAAGTTCTTTTACTGATTTTCTTTATTTAGTCTACACTTATTGGGCTTTCAACCCCTTTTTTGTTTTGTCTTGCATTTAACCACTTTTGCATCATTTTTCAAGAATGAATCGTGCCCGTCTGACTAATTTTCTGCATGGTTTACAGGCTTGCAGTGGTGTTATTGTTCAAAAGGACGATGGCAGCCTCAGTCAATACATGACAGATGAACTGAACTGAAGTTAGCACAGAAAAGTGGCACAGACAGACAGACAGACAGGCTCCCTGATGCTGTGCCTGTGTTGCAATATTCTCACGCTTGCCAGAAAAAGTGAGGTCAATCTGAGTGGAGCAGAGTACTGTCTGGATTTGATCAGCGGTAGGGCAGAGTTCAGAAAAACTGAAACACTTATATTGTCAACCTCTCTTACAGAAGTTCATCCTCCTGTGCACAGGAAAGAACATTCTGAATTATTTTTGCAACGAGTACAAGTTATTTAGATATTTAAGATGCAGGTTTGCTCCAGTTTGTTTTAGAAAATGCCTCCTGTTTCTACATGAACGTAATATGTGGACAAATGGATGTACAAATCCTTTTTGTAAGATCACAGCCTCCCTGAAATGCCCCCCAGGTCAACAGTCCAGATTTTACCTCACTGTGCTATGCTGTTTGCTTGTGAAATGTGCATCTGATAGCTTTAGCCTCGTGTTATGACTGTCTCTCTGAATACTCTTGACTGAGGGGGTGGGTAGTGGCAGGAGATTTAGAGACAGGGACCCAGCTGCCTCCAATCAGCAGCAGAATCCTTCTGAGGGTCAGACTGGGTGAAAGGCAACATCCAGTGCCACCAGCTTGCTCTCCCAAGAGGGACTGAGAAGGAGATTGAACATAAGGAAAATGAGGGCATGGTGACATACTGTATAGCGTGCTTGCACGTGGCAAGAGAGGGATTGTGATGGTTAGAGGAAAACAGCAGGCTATCACTATAACGAAGAAAGAGGCTTGGGGTAGTAGAAAATATCGCTGACAGAACATGGAGTCGGTGATGGAGAGAGGATTGAGTAAGAGGGTTAGCGACATGAAGGAGGAGATGTTTTGAGACTGAGTTTGGGCTGGGAGAATAAAAGTGATTCTTAGGTACACTGCAAAAATCATATAAAATCAAATCTGAATCATATATAGAAATAAGACATCCAATTCAAAGGGCTATGATGCTTTTATCAAATGATTATTGATGCATTTCAATGCATCAGTAATCATTTGTTGCTACTTTTGTTGCTTTCTTTGACGAGACAGCAGCGAGCATTGTTTTGCGAATATGACACAAACTTTTAAAAATGCGCAATTAGTGTACTTAACAATTTTAATGTCGCTATGTACAAACTTCTCAAATATCCAGATTCTCTTGAGTTGAAATAAGCTTTTCTCACCACCTAACTAGTTGAACCAGAGCCATAAAGGTTTGAGAGCTGCACACAACTAGCATGTGTCTCGTCTGAGGGAAATAGATGACAGAGGAAAACGGGGCAAAGAGGCAGCTAAGTGGATCATTCCCTCTCTGATCTAGTGAGTCTTTGATCTATTTCTGGTGGGTGCTGGTGGTGGCGGTGGAAGTAGAGGGATTTGCTCCTAAATGAGTGTCATCAAGCCACTGCAAACCATTGTTTGTGCTGCTTTTCTCCTTGTCTGCTCTTTGCACCACTCTGCTGTGAACTTCATTGTCAGACTTCACCTTTCTTTCCTCTTTGCTCCCAGGGCCTCTCCCCAGCCTATCTCTTTCTTTATTTACCACAACAAAGGCATCCTCTGAGCCACGAGAGCTCGATTAAGATCCCCCTTTATGGATAAATCACTTTAATGTCTCATTCAGCTGGTGTTTGTGGGCACAAGGATATTCATCATCATGGCAAAATGGTGCTGAATAGCCACTCGGAGCGGGTTGATGAGAATCTAATTAAGATAAATCGTTATCCCTTTGTAAGTAGCTAAATCTTTGAACCTGCGTTTCGGTCAGACTGAATCATTCAAACAGCCGTCCGTTTGTTTGGTGTGGTCCTGTGTCCTGTCCCAGTCCGGAGAGCCTCTTTGATAAATATTTGAAGGGGCGAAATGCAATAACAACAGGCTCTTAAAACCCAATTTGTTTCCATTTCCCGGCTTTTGATAAGACACCAGATTTGGTTACACAGTCATTCGATCATTGTCCTACCCGCTCACTGGGTTGTTCGCAGCCCCTTTATGGCAATGTCTGTAATACTGAATGGAAATTCTGTTTGGGGGCAGAGGAACGGGAAGAGATTGGTGGCTAATGTCTTTCTCCTTCTATTTATGTGTTTAAGGCTATGTGTCATGCACGTGCATCTGTGTGTGTGTGTGTGTGTGTGTGTTCATGTGCACAAGTAAAGGCCTTTTGTGTTGAAAAAGGTGCCAATTAATAATGTAGGCAGTTTTGAATGACGAAGCCCAGTGTTTCCCTGGGAAGTAACTTGTTCCTTTTATGAATATTTCATCACTGTAGCTAATGAATCCAGCCAGTCTCGGCAATCATAACCAACTAACTGCCCCCTTGCTGCTCTGGTGGAGGGCAGCTGGGCACTGATCATTTATAACCTGATTACCGGTGATGCTGATGGACTCAGATTGGTGATGAGTAAGTGTTGTGCTTTGGATTGAATGATTGTCGTCAGCCGGTTTGTTAGTGGTGAAGACGAATGTAGACTACATGAGGAGAGTGACAGATGCCAGCAGAGGGCTGTCACATGAGAAACTTCTCTATATTATGCATGCAGTCTTACTGTACACGTGTCTATATTGAAGTGCAGCTCTGTTACTATGAGCTTCATACTGTGTCTCCCACTCTTCGTGTGGAGAATTCCTTTCTCTTGGCCATTCCAGCGATAGATTTATCATAAACTCAGACTGTCCTGCAGGCAATTCAGACAGCTGCATTTGCTACAATAAAATTAAGAAATGGGGCTAAAATTCATCCATTGTAGTTGCTTCGCATGCCACATGGAGCTGATTCTGCGATTGTGGTTAATGAAGATGAAGCAGTGCGGTGTGTTGAAGGATTTTCTCAGTACCTTAAGAAGGATTTAGAAATGCGAAGAGACGAGCGGGACTGGAAGTGAAGGCCTGCCTCTGAGAGGTGATGTGGTTCAGCGAGTGAACCCACTATTGTTCTGCAATACCACAAAACTCTTGTCCTCTTCACTGGTATCAGGGTGCAAAATTAACTTTTTAGTCTAGCGGTCAAATGGTTAATGAATATTCAAATTATACCAGCCACTCAGTAGATTACTATTGTTTTTTTGGCTGGTGAATAAATCAAGTCTACCAATTTTTGATACTGTGTGCAGGAAGGAAACGTTGGGACTTATTGTGGGGACAGAAAAGAAAGTAGGACAATTACCATGCTCCTGTTTTGACATACAAACAAAAAATAATCTTCCCCCTCTCATATATTTCCTTTTAGCATGCATGCGTTCATGTTTTAATAGCCAGCACATACATGTGTTTTATGACTTAATCACCGAAATGCCTACAAGAGTTAATTAACTCCCGTACATGGCATGATATATGGCCTTAATCTGTTACATGTGCACATACACACAAATAATTCGATTGTATGTGGAAATATGATTGTATATCAACACTCCACATGCGAGTGTGCGTTTGTGAGTGTGATGGCACACGCGCCGGGCAGGGTGGTGGTTCTCCTCGTGAGCGTTAATCGTGACTTAGCAGCTTAAGGAAGTCACACTTGCCTGGATGATCCCCATGTGCTCTGGCCACTGATACTTACAAAGGGGACCAGCACACAAATCAGGCAGTTCTTCCTGCCACAGACTGCTTTTAGATCCCACCTGACGTATTTGCAAGCAAGTGTTGGCTGCTGTAACTTAGTACACATAAAGTTAACACACATCTTGTGCTTTTGAAGTGACAGAGGGCAGACTGCCTCTGTCTGGCTGACAAGACAGGCACAGTGACTCATGCAGCACAAATGGAACCAACTGGTCTAAAATGTGGTCATGTCACTGGATATACGGTATCCATAACGTGACTAAATCTCCATGTTTGCAGTCCTTCTGCACAGACTAATCAGTTTGTGTATTTCGACTTATTCAGCATATAATAAATGGGACACTTGTTTGGATTTTGAAACATTTCACAAGCACAGCCATTGAAATGGCCTAATCTCTCTCGCCGTGAGCTCTTGAACCAGGCCACCCACCGAGAGAGAGATGGAGGGAGACACACACAGGAGGGGGCTGTAAAAAAAAAAAAAAAGCAGTAACCTTTGAAGTAATTAACAGATTTAACAGATTGCACAGCAAACAAGTCTCTCTCTCTCTCTCTCTCTCTCTCTCTCTCTCTCTCTCTATCTGTTCTACTTTATGACAAGGGTTTGTGTGGTATTTTATAATTGCCCTAACGTCTCCAGTATATAGGAAATACACATTTAGTTTCTCAGTATTAATACAGACTATAAATCCAGATATTGACAACGTAAACACGTCTTTAGATAACCAAGCAGGGTTATAAAAATGACTTATGTGTGTGCTGCTCTTTGATGAATGAAGTCCTTGTGTCCCTTGTGCTGCTGTAGGCATGTTTTGTTCTTTATTTTTTTGTTTACTTTCCCCCTGCGTCTCCAACCCTCTTCTCTCTCCCTACTGATAGCTTTTCTGCCTCACCTCCCTCTTCCTCCCCACAGTGGTTAGGAGTAGCAGGGGGTTTTGTTGTTTTCCGGTAATGAGAGGCCTTACAGGAAGGAGATATCTGGGACCACTCTTACAATGATCAGTATCGATTATCCTCAGAGGCTGGCCAGAGTGGTGGGGGTTAGAGAAAAGGGGACAGCAAAAGACAGACATTTTTCTGTTGCTAAGAGACAGCGACAGGCGTTGTGTGGGTAGTGGGGGGAGCGGGGGATAGGGCAGTATGGTAATACATTGGGGAGGATTTCTTCTTGTTTAACAATGAGAGGGTGCAGTGCTGGCAGGCTGAAGAGGGTGATGGAATATGCCTGCTGAGGCTAATTAGCTGTTGAGATTTTTTGGCTGAGGAATGTACTTTTATTGCTGATATACACCAATATATTGCTGATTTCAAGTTCCTCAAATAGCTCTTTAATACTGGAAATGTGTCTATGACAAACTAGTTACAAAATAATCCCTGCATGAAATCATTCAGAGACTTGAATCTACAACTATAGTTTCATACACATCATTTCAGAACCACAGAATTTAATGGAATAACACTGAATTACACTAAATAAACTAAAAAAATTTGGTTTCAGTTTAGTTTCTCTATCTTGCTCACCCACTTCCATGCACACTTTCTCTTCCTCTCACTGTCGGTATAGCAGTTGGGTAGCCCATTGCCTAAATGTTGAATAGTGTTACAGCCCAGATTTAAAGGAGGTGTGAGCCCAGGTCAGATACTGCATGCTGACCCATTTAGATTCAGTACAAATGTGCATTTGACCTGCGTGTTTGGCTGAAAGATGTGTTGGAAACATGCCAAGACCTTTGACCCAGATGAACTGGCAGGATGCATTAGAACGTTTGATGACGTCCGAGCTTTCTGCGTCCTTAGGGTGTTGCATTGAGCACAATTCTGCAGCACCAAAAGAGGCCTCACAAGGCTCTCAACACACACTCCCCAACTGCCCCAAGCTACCTCGCTTTCCTGTCCCTGCCTTCATCTGGACCTCAGAGGCTGGAAGCTTTCAATACATATTCAGAAAATATCTAATATCCTTCGGCCAAGAAAGTTTGGCAATTGGTTCTTTGCGGCTTCCCCACATTTGCTTCACCCTTATCCAGACAGTATCACATCAGCAGCCTGAGGATAAAATGGCCTCTCTTTGTGTGTATTGGCTATGCTAGTGGTGAATATGTTGGGTCAGGTCTCTGTCTCTCTCACACACACACACACACACACACACACACACACACTCAGACACACAAAGGCACTCTTATTTAGACCCCCATAAATTCTATTAGGATTTATTACCTCAGCTTTGTCCCCAGTGAACACGTCTGGCCTCTTCCAGATTGAGGCCAAACTGGAAAGGGGCAGGGAGGTAACAGTTTGATTAGTTTGGGGCAAGGGAGTGTTGCTTACTACTACACAGACATGCATTGTGGAGCGCTGAGAGGAGACTGGATAGCGATAGTGAGCTAAATCTGACTTCGCACACATTATTTCAGATTTGTCATAAAAACCTGAGTGTAACGCATCAGAAGCACAAGCTCCCAGCCTTTCACACAGACTAGTTTGGTGTCTGTGTGAAACCATATCAGAAGAAAGTAGGTCGCTGTGGTCAGTTTCCTAGTTTTTGGGTAGCGTGTCTAATTTATTCAGACTGATGAATTAGGGACATCTGCAGTGTGGATGTCAAAAACAGGAGTCCCCGCTGGTGCAAAAATCATTATATTTGTAAACACTCGTGCAACCTACTTTTACATATATTTAAATTTCTAAAATGTGTAAAATATAAACATGATATAATTTATATATGTGTGTGTGTATGAGAAGGAACAAGAGAGACAGGAATGGGGAGCTTATTAGCATTGCAGGAAGCCTTCTGCCTGTGTTCAGACAGTCTGGCCGAGCCTGTATTACCTGTCATTATATCAGACGTGTCCAGCTTGAGCTGTAAAACACACAGACACACACACACACACACACACACACACACACACTGGCCATTTAAACGTGTCAATATTTAGTCTAGTTTTTCATTGTCTAAAATAACACAAAGTAAAACGATCTGTACCAACATGGAGCAAGTTGTACCAGTCAGAAACTGAATATTATGTCAGATACCACTATAACTTTATAATCAGTTGCTGTCGCTTCGAATAGACCTGCTCGCTCTGTTGCGGCCGTCCTGCCTCCTGCCTCCTGCCTCGCGGAACCTTCAGTGATGTCAGATGACAACCAGCTAATGAGCGCTGCCACTCAATAAATATGAGCTGACACTACAGTTTGAATGAGATGTAAATTCAGTTTGTGTGGTGACAGAAGCAGTCTCGAAAGGAAGGCGTATTATGATATTGACTGAATAAACACCGTCAAAAATATGTTCTCATTTTATTTATTCTTTATCTGTTATATTTATATTCTGTATCTGTTTATATTTATATACCGATTATTTGACATGTTTTGTTTGTTCTATGTTTACTGTTTGTTCAACATGTTTATACAATATTTTAAATTCAGCCCACATTATTGAGTTAACATAATCGCTGTGTTTTCTTTGAAAAGTTCTCTGTAGCTCTTCTAATGTCTCTTTTCCTCTTCTCTCTCTATCCATCCACATCTGCCATCCTCCTCAGGTCATGGAGAGCTTTTGCCTTTGTTAGAAGAACTATCTCGGACACAGCCAGCACACAGGTGGTGGTCGGAGGGTGCGTAGCCTAAGTCAGCTGGTGGTCATGTGTGACGCTGTGGTCTGATGCCCATCCTCCCCTCAGCACTGGCCATGGACGGGGAGAACTACCTGCATCCAGAAGGCCCTCAGCTGGACAGCAGCTTGTTCTCTGTGGCCTCCTCTAATATGGAGGTATGCTGTACAAGTTTATTTGCACTTATTTAGACACCATGTGCATATTCAGTTAATTTGCCTGCGCTGTGTATAAACTACACACTTTCACTGTATTTTAAAACATAAACAATGATACTAGTAATTTCACTTTTACTGTTTTTACTGACACATTAAACTGTCACATGCTCGACAGCACTTCAGATGTTCAGTGTCATATGTTTATGCTTTCTTTGTAACATGATGGATTTTCATTTTATTTTGTTTCAGAGTTCAATATACACCTCCTCTGGTTCTTGGGGATCCTTCCCTCAGCAGGCTGGATACAGCATACACTGCCCTATGCAATCTGGAAACCAGTAAGTCAATACAATACTGTGCACTATCATGATTTGAGAATGACAGCATATCAGCTGAAAAGGTGAAGACACTATTTCAAACACGTTGGCTGAGATTGTTCCATAACAACATAGTCTTTTCAGTATTCAAAACAGGCGGTGGGTTTAGGTTGGCAACTGTTAACCGTTAAAATTGGGCTATAACTACCCACTGGAGTTTCACATATGAGCGAACAAAATGTCCTGGGACTCTCAAGTATCTAACACTTATATGTAGGTGTTATGTTTGTGGCATTTGATTTGAATGTGCAATAGAAAATGTGGTTAGTGTTTGTATTGGAATAATCCATTCTTGCTTAAGACAGCCACATTCACATGGCAAACAGACTTGCTTCCTTTTTTTTTTTTTTTCCTTTATCATGATAATTTCTCAGGGACAGTGCATGTTAATGAACATTAGTGTAAATATGCCAGAATAAGCCAAGTGGCTAGTTGTTATCTGTTGTCTCTGGCCAGGTGTAAAGTTGGCAACCTGAAGAAACAAGTTTTAAACAACAGTCATGATGTAAGGCATGTCAGTTACAGTAAAAGCAGGAGAAAGACGTGGGCAGCAATAATAGCAGAGCAAATTAAAGTACAGTAAAGTCATTTTTAGGTCTATTTAATAAAACATATAGACTGGGCTTTAAAATGCATAATTAAAATCATAAGGAACATTTACTTTTATGTAAGACATTCACTGTTTTAATATTATACTGGACAGATTCCATAAATTCATAATTGTATATTCTGTGACAGAAATATATATATATATATTTATGGTCAGAAATGTGCAATAGAAGTATAAATGTGGGGGTCAGTGCTGTTAGTGATGCTGTTTCCCTGTTTTATTTTTGTCCGGTGATGAATGTGATGCTCTACAATAAAATAATGTGACTACATCGTAATGCTGTGCTGACCCTAACAGGAAATGTTTCAGCCCTCTGAGGAAATACATAACATTTAAAAAACAAGTCCAGCTGCCTACAATACAACACCTAGATTTTCCATGACCTAGATGACCTTCATCAACACAACATTTAAAAGAGACGAAAGTATTTAAGACACCTCTTATTCAAATCTTATATTAATTGATTATGAGTCATTAAATATCACCCAGGGTAACATAACAAAATCCTGCCAATACATCAGTTCTAACCAGAAACGATTCCACCACCTCCAGTCATTGGGGATGGTCTCCTCCGTCAGACCTCCCTCATTTCCTGTCGGTGGCCTGGTGTCAGCCCTACTGCAGGGGGTTAATCTTAACATCTCGCAACTCTGCTCGGTTATTGTGACCTCATCGCTAAATGAGAGGTGTTTGTCTCTTTCCTCCCCCAAAGGTGTGTGTGTGTGTGTGAGTGAGAAAGAGAGAATGTGCAATTCAGAGACTATGCAACATCTTGTGTACACAAGCCGTTTACCGTAAGCAGCATGTCAATAGAGCAGAAGCAGCTGCAGTCCTTGTCAGTTTGCACACTGCATCCGTTGAGCTACAGGCTGACTGTCACCGCCAAATACACTTTCAATGTAGTTGAAAGATACAGCATCTCACATGGCTTTGCTTAAACATGGCTTGGATGCTGCTATGACTTTTGCCTGGCTTTGGTGAACAAGTGTTTTTGAAGGGAATTTGATTTAATTTAATGTTATTGACATTTAAATGGCATGTCAACGACTCCTAGGCTCCACCAAGGCTCCAAGGGTAAGAGAGAAAGCAAGAGACAGAAAGCACATGTCAGCACATGCAAGCAAGCGGCTGTAGCTCAGAAGATAGAGCCGGTCATCTTGTGGCTCCCCCCGGCTGCATGTCGAAGTAACCTTGAGCAAACCCCAAATTGCTCCTGATGAGCAGTTTGCACCTTCCATGGCAGCCTCTGCCATCAGTGTATGAATGTGTGTGCGGAAGGGTGAATGTGGCAAATGTTGTAAAGGGTGAATGTGTCAAGTGTTGTAAAGCGCTTTGACTGGTCAGTAGACTGAAAAAAACACAATAGAAATGCGTGCAAGTGCATCTACCAAAAGAGAGATTAAACTGATAAGTAGTGTGTCATTCTGGTGGGTAGCAGATATGTATTAACTGTTAGAGCATTCTCAAATGAGTTGATGGGTATCTGTATTAGGTCTGGGCAGTATATACATGATATCATCTTTTAGTTGAATCTTGATAATGTGATGACACACATCTGTAAAACAGTTGTAATACAGGTTTCTTTTCTTACGTCATAAAACCCAACCATGGCAACTATCAGTGTCTTTAAGGATCGTTAACATCAGCTTGGAATTGTTTTCACCGCTGCAGACACATGTAGATTATATTTGAGATATGCTTGAGTTTGCAGTATTTTGTAGTATCTGTTTGATGATGAACTAGATGAGGACTTAGATTTCATGCTCTTAGTGGAAAAACGTTTGAAATGACATGACAGCAAGTCATCACGAAACCTGTCTTACTAGACACAACTCAGAAGGTGTTTGCTCAAGTGATAGTGTTTTTTATTGTTACTGCTGTCTGCGCAGTGTTTTTCTTTGAAAGGAGCATCAGATGACGTGAAAGCATGGTGTATGGTTTTCAGGTTTACTCAGAGTAACAGTTTATACCATCAAGCTGGATTTACAAGACCCTCGTGTGTCTCTCTCTCTCGATCTTACAGGGCGCAAATATTATGATCAAAGTCAGAGTGTTTCTGTGGTTTACTGCAAGAATGGTGTGATTCATTGAATATCTTATTGGGACTTTTATACTGTGTTGTAAAGGCCCTCATCTTGCAAGAACAATACCTTTTGTTTTTGAAAAGGTGTAAATTCATCATAATTCTCTGTCATTACATGTTTTGTCCCAGAGTGACCTGGAAGAAGGACTCGAATTATGACGTCACCCTTTGTAACATTTTTGGTGCAGCTCTCAGTTTTTTTGTCTCTGCCCTCAGTTTGACCAGGTAAACAGGACAGAGGTCTTACAGCTTCAGCTTTCGCATCTCTTCCTGGTCCTGTTTTCTTGACTCAGTCCCATACTTCTGATATTCGGTTAGGCTCTTTATCACAGGACACTGTATTCGCTTCTCTTTTCTTTCACGATCTACTGGCTTCAGAGCAGGCGGCTGCTTAGTAAGATTGACTTGCACTGCACGGTCAGGATGTAATTGATCGAACTTGAAACCCCTTCGCTGTCCGCTCACATGGCCATTGAGAACCAGCAGAGGAGTGAATAGATCACATGGCACCACCAGTGAGGGAAAAATGTGAATGGGCCAGCGACCTGACTGCACAGATCAATGCACTGACTGACGTGCATCACTCACTTCAGCGCAACAGAAACTGTTCCTATGAATAGTGATAAAACCGTCACTGAGACTATGACTGTAGGGGCATAGACATCAAAACAGCAACTCCTGTCCAACATAATGCAATCCAATGCACCTTCGCTGCAGAATATTTTCTCCTGAAGGGTATTTATCTTTATTTTAGGCTGCGTCAAAGAGGTGTTGGTTCCTCTCTGTGGGTATCATTGGGTGTTTTGTTATTTCGGTGTTGCATGACAGGAAGCAGTTTCTCAATCTTGGGAGTTCTCACATGGGGTCACTTATATTTACGTATTGTTTGTTAGAGACTTCCAGGATTGATATAAATATGTGGGCTCTGCTTTCATGTCGGTGCACGGCGAGGAGCTGGAGTGTTGTGTTTACAAACCAAAACTGACGAATGCCACTCATTCTGCCAGTAAAAAAACAGTACAAGCGCCGAGATTGAGGATGACAGAAGCATGGAGGTTTCTGTGGTTACCTTTGGTGCTGGTTCCCCAAAATTTAAGCAGCTGCTCTGCCATTGTGCGATTGTGGCTTGATAGTGAGCGTCATCAATTCGAGACTAGAAAATGGAACAGATAGTTGACGCCTTCAAGTGGCTGGAAAGAGAGACGCTGCAATAAATCAAAGGTCAACAGATAGGGGTAACATTCACTCATTTATCTTTATTCTATAATCGGAGTCTTATGAAGTAAGTACAGTGATAATGCCGAGTGGATTAAAACGCGAATGACAGATAATGGCTGTGCCCTCACCAGCTAAAATTGACAATAATACAGATAACAAGTGAAATGTGTTCTGCTGTGTCATAATTATGCCGATGCATATGGACATGTTCAGCTAGAGCTTCGGCAGGTGATGTTAGTGTGTTCTTAATGGCATGGAACAACAAGAGAAAGCTGACCCCCTTCTGTTTCTGTTGTTCATGTCTGTAATATGTATCAGCATATTTATGACATTTTGTCAGCTCTTCTTTTCTTATTTTTTTCTTTCTTTCTACACATCAACTGTCGAAAGGTTGATGGCCAGAAACGTCCAAAACACAGCAAAATAAGAAAATGCAGGCAGAGGCCAGGCCCCACTGCAGATACAGACACTGCCACCCACTTCTGCTGGATCATTAGTGATGTTTGAGAGAGTTTTTTTGAAGGAAAATCCTACAAATTCTTCCTTTAAGCTTCCCACTATTAGTATTTGCTGTAGGACCGTAGAACTGAATAGCACTGCATTTGGGAATCTGCGTGTATGTGTAAATTAGAGCCTGACCCCATTATGTCTGTTAGGTTGTACATGATTACTTACACGCCACACTATACACATTACCCTGTATTGTATTAAAAAAAATAGCCCTACACTGGTTATTGTTGATGAACTACCTAAACTATGTTGGTGCTTCCTGTCATTCTTTAATTCAGCTCCAACAAACAATTTGAAGAGGGGAAAAAGGCCAACTGTTTTGAATCTTTTTAGCAAACAGCAATAACAGTTTGTGGTAGTGTCTGGTTAGGTCTATCCCACACAGTTGAGCCTGGATGTTTGTTTATGGCAGAAAAATAAGAAACAGACCACTGATCTGCTTCTATTTTTATGTCTCATTTTTTTCTGATTGTGCTACGACCAAGTTATCAACAAGGAAGGCTCAGTTTGTTTGCAGTATTATATTTCTTTATTATGAACATCATTTCCTCTCTATAAATTACAATTCAAAGAGATTTGCTGCAAAAACATCACAGCTAGTTTATTTCACAATTTTCTTATATGTAGATGCAGTGAATTGAGGTGAGCTTTTTGATATCCAGACTCCAAAACATGGTACGACCGTGAATTCCCAAATTGCTCAAGCCCCATAAATGGGCAAGGTTACGTCATAAGGGCTCCTGTGTAAAAAGCCTGAGCCAAATCAAATACGTGGACCAAAAATCTGATTCCCATGCCGTGTTGTGCCTAGCTCTTACAGGTCCACCCATATTGGAATGTTTCCCAGTGCTATCCATGACTCAAAGTTCACTTACTGCCTACTGTTGATGTCTATGATCATGCTGGTTGGACGGAAGAATTTTTCCAAGGAATCTTAGCCGTTGGTTACTGTTGCGTGTCACTGTTTACTGTGGAGTCTCAGGGCGTCACTGATGAACATCTTTATCTTTCAGTGGAAAGGACCAGTATATTTTTGATTGTCATTCTGATATCTCAAGGAAATTGAATCGAATGCGACTGGATTTGGTTTTTGTCTTGAAGACGTTTCACCTTTCATCCGAGAGGCTTCATCAGTTCCTGCTCCCTTGACTAGGCTGGGACTAGTCCGATGGGTCATTCTGACTATGTTTCCTCACAGTGAATCTAATGTTGAATTCTGTTAAAATAACAGAAGATTTGGCATAGGGCCACTGCTTGCTTGGGGTTAGGGTTAATACAAGGACAAGATGGCAATCAGTCTATATATTTATATAAGAGCCTGACCAGTATATTGGATGGTTAATATTATTGGCCAATATAAGCCAATGAAAACACCTCCGGAAATGTCTCTTTTTTTATCCTTTGTTCTTAAAAAAATAAATTACAGTGCAGAAAATTATGCTTGAGTTAATTTATACTTATTATAGTCACATTGAATTTTACTGTTTCAGTGCAGTGATTTCATTTTGTACCAGTTGTTTTCTAATTGGGGGGTGCACTGCTAGCAAAGCGTGGACTAGTCTGCAAAAGGTAAACGTAAAGCAGCCACCGAACATCCACACCAAACATGACAACTACCAGAAGCCTCCATTACCTATCTTTGTCAAACGTGTTTGATAACCACATTGGAGAGATCATTGCAAAGAACTTGTGTATATCAGCAAATGTATTGATATTGGAATTTTTTTACTCACTATTATCAGTCAGGTTCTAATTTACCGTGTTGGAAACATACAGTACTTCATACTGCGACTTATGAAGTTGTCATAAGATAAGGCAAACTTTCTGTCAGGAAAGAAGTCATTGAAACAGTTATCGGTAAACTAGCCACATGTCAGATAGCCATGTATCTTTGTTGTGTCAAAAAATGACACTGTTGCATGTCAGTATTTTTTTTTATCTTAAAATAAGAGATTGTTGAACAGTAGCATGATTCAAATGAGGATCCTTAAACTGCTACAAGCTAGGTAGTCAGGGACGGCTCCATGCAGACAAACAGTTAGTCAATCAGCTCCTTTGGCCGACAGCCCCTCACCAGCTTTGTGTTGTTGGAAAGCAGCTGATGGCGGGCCTGCCAAGACTTCTGCTGTAATAATATCACTGTCATATCACCGCTGGCTGAAGGGCTAGGAGGGGATTTCCAGTGTGGATGATTGTTACCAATCACAGTGCTATCTTTTCTGAGAAATGAGCAGACTTTACCAGTATGACCTATTACCTATTTTTTTCTTCTAATTTAGGTTCACCACTCATTATGGTAATTTACCTTTTTTTTTTTCCAGTGTGCAGACTCAATGTTCATGTCGCTTTTTGCAAAACAGAGCCGTTGCATATATATAAATGTTCTTTTTATTTTTAACGACATTCTCGTCGTGCTTTTTTTCACAGTAATAACCCAATAAAATTACAGTTACATTGTTATATTGCAACCTACTGATATAGGTATATGG
Organism: Lagodon rhomboides; assembly: GCA_039737535.1. Lineage (NCBI taxonomy): Eukaryota > Metazoa > Chordata > Actinopteri > Spariformes > Sparidae > Lagodon > Lagodon rhomboides. The sequence goes on along the minus strand of CM077789.1, from coordinate 10,090,343 downwards.
TTTTTAAAAGATGACTTTGAAAACAAACACATTCCAAAAATATAGAGTTAAAATTTAGACATGTTTTTTTAATTTTGCTGAGTGTTGTTTGGAAAATTCAACAAAAAAAACACAGGAACCATGTTCTCACAGACCGGCTTCTATACACCGGCTAATGGCTGCCCTTTCATCCTCCCGGTGTGTTTTGAACTTAAATCAATCAGTCCCACTGATCTCTGGCCCGTGGTCGAGGACACCAAGCCAAATCCTGTGAATAGCTTTGGCCGAGCTCAATCCGCCTGAGCCCAAGCCCTGGCACATGATTGGATGAGAGGAACATGGGACGGTACAGTTCCAGTTCTGCCTTAACAAAGGTTTAGTTTTGCTTTCGTTTCAAGTGCCAGTCCATTACTGTCAGCAAAGTTGGCTGTTGCGTTATGATGACTTTTACTCAGCAAGAAAGTGAAAACAGCTCAGGTTGGGAGTACAAGGTTTGTGGACCAGTGTCCAGTGTTAACTTTGGGATCAAGGAGAATGGTTGGTTCTAGTGAAAGGCCGAGTCTGGATCTTCAAAGTGGGTAGGACTTGTTTTTTGTTCTCTGTACCTTGACTGCCTCTGGCTGTGTCGCACTTGCCGTCTCTCTCTCTCTCTCTCCCCACTCTATCTTATCTAGACCTGGAACTCTTTCGGTCTGTCTGACCTGAAATACGTGTTTATGTCACCCTTCTTTTATGTTTGACAATTTGAATTGCGACTTAGCTGGTTTTAAACACCTAGATGTGTATATATATTTTTTTTTTTTCAGTTATTCATTTGTTGACATAATAATTGAATGTTCAGACTGTCGTCAAACAAAACCAAAAGTGTTGGAATTGCTTATAGTGTCTTTTGATCGAGTAGAACAGTGTGGGTTCATCATATATAAGTGTCACAGTACTCGATTACCATCTTCAGAAAACATCATCCTCTTTTCTGACTGTTCCGGTTTACCACTGGATCACATGAGGCTCTTATCAGTGCCCCTTTTGTTTACTCTACTCTAATGGAGCATCTTAATGCACAGTCATAGAAGGCTGTGCGTGTGTGAGTGTCAGCTATAAGGCGAATGAGGGTGAATCAAACAAAGTGACACGTGCTAGTTGTACTTAACAGGTAGTGACGAAACAAATAACTAAACTAACTGAAGCTATTCTCTCCCCTCCAGGCAATACCACTTGAACAGCAGCACTACCACCCCCACTCCGGATGTGCACATGGACATGTACTCTGGATTCCCTGATGTGGACTTTCCCCTCAACCTTCCTAGGAATGGAGATTTCCCCCAGGTTTGTCTCATATATCTGCTGAACATGTTGGTGTATTTATGTTTACACTGGCCGCCTGGATTACAGCAAAAGCAATCCATAGCATAAATAAAGCGCCATGGAAATGATTAAATCATTTTCAACTCGCACTTTAACAGTTGTTAAATAAACATACATATTAATTTATTTATTCATATAATGCATTTGCAGATGTATATGCATGAGGGCCACCGGTCTGGTGGTCCAATGTGAATATGTTACCTTAAAGTAATTCACACTTCCAACATTCCTCACTCTGAGAGAGTTTATTCCTGTCTCTTCTGTGGTACACAAGTACACTGCTTTAAGTTGACACTGTCACATCTTCATATTCTTGCTGCGTGTGCTCGTCACAGTGTGTGTGCGCGATAGCAGTGTTGATGTTGGAATTTTTTTGAGGCTGGGTCAGCCTTCCATCTTGCTACCGTCCCAAAATGTTTTTCATTTATTGTCGCTGATGATTTTTTTTTTACGGCCACTGTATGGTGGAGCACCCGTAAGTGAGAGCCCTGGTGCCTGGTTTCCATCTGTGCCTCTCCTTCTCTTACCTTCTTATCAGAGGGAAGGCCCATGCCTCCCACCCCTTCTTTCATCCTGTGTTTCATGTGTATTCAGCTCTGCTTAATTTAGCAGAGAGCAGCTTGATTAAAGGCCGGTGTTGTCTAGACAACTGTAGAAGTACCTGCCCCATTCCTGTCAAGGCATGCCATTAATAAGACACTGTAATTTAACACTCCTCCACACGTCCACGCTGCACCTTCAGAAATCCAAAATCACTGTTAGATAAAGTTTCAGTTTCCTTGTAATTTTCAGTCATGCTTGAAATGAGTCCACATAGTGTTCTCACTATAAGACCCGGACATTTATTTCAAGATGGGATATTGTCAAACTTTGACGTTGATGTAAAGCCGCAGGCTTCTACTCACTCATACTATTCCAGAGATTTTCTATTCACCATTTGCATTTTCTCTTTCTGTGCGCTTTAGTTAGAATCATATGCAGAGTCGACTGTAATGACACAGACCAGTGACTTTTCTAATCTGATGCCTATTTGACTTGAGCTGATGAGTGCCATTATGGAAACATATTAAAAATATACTCTGATGATGAGCTCTAAAGAAGAGCAGTCATGGGTTACCAAACAGCCTGCTAGTATCCTGCCTTATGATGAGCCTCTCTGACAGTAGAAAGGGCAGAGCTGTGGGGGGTTTCTTGGTTCAACGTAAGGCCAAAGCAGTAAATAAGAAAGAGGGAGGGTTAGTGTCTGACATCAATGCAAAGAGAAAAGGCATTTCTTAAGCTGATTGTGCATTTTTAGGGCTTTTTACTGAATAGTTAAATCTTACTATATACATTGTTGACATTGTATTTTAAGTCTCCACCAGGCAAATCTAAATAAACTGCACTTCTAGTAGTTCGAATAAACACTGCTGACAGTGAGGTCTGTGGATTATCCAAAGACATTGTTTTTGGAAAGACAAGCTCCTGTTTAGTTTTCTTTGTTCTTCGAGCTGTACAAATGAAATTCCATTCACCTCAGAGGCAAATCTCTCATAATCCCTGTAGATTAAACCAAAACTGCTGCTATCTGCAAATCGAGAAAAATCCCTTTTTGTAGTTATTGTGAGTTGACCCTTTTAAATCGAAAGAGAAACTCAAACAGCATCTTACAGTATGAAATTACACACATACGTCGAACCAGTTTATTTTCTATAAATAAACTCACTGAGGCACATTGCTGGCACATTGCTAATGAATGGGAGGGGAAGTGAAGGGTCTGACAAATGACGAGAATATTCATGGTGCTATATTATTGCACACATTGAATGCATTATTCGCAACACCGCAGCGTAACATTCATACATTCTACATTTAATTCATTTGAATGCAGAAGGGGGCGACATTTGTTGGGTAAACCTCTTCAATCAAAATAGTCCAAAGAGCCAATTTGACATTGAGGGGTGTTTTTCTCTTAAACTGCTGTGCGCAGGATGCTCCGAGTCTTACAGCCTGGGGGTTTGATAAAAGCTCAGGCTATATTTTTCAATTTAATGTGAAAGCAAGATATTGCCAAATTAAGTTAGGTCCTTACGGGTGCACATTGTTATGTAGCTGGCACCGGAAAAGTTCTGGACAGGAGTGTAAATTAAAATTGACAACAAAATCGCTGAGTATTCCCAGGTGATATCAGGGATTTGCAAGCTTTTTTATGATTTATTTATTGAGGTCGTATGAGACTTGTTTGAATATGCAGATTTAGTTGGAGTTTATCAACCCCCTCAGTATAAATCTATTTTCCAGACATCTCTATTAATCTGAGTGCAACACCACTGTTGTAAATACAAATCCAAGGTTTACAGGTTACATCAAAACAATTGATAACTTGTATTTTAAAGTAAACATGTATATAAGGATGTGATCCTACTCTCTCACTGAAGTTTCATATTGCGGAACAAGCGACAGGGAGTCGGAGAGGCTGAGACAGAGACACCATTCACCCTGTTACAAGAAACTGTATCATCAAAATGTCTTCGACGCGGTTATTTTAAAGTTAAAAAAAGGGACATAATGTTGCTTTAACATGTGCTTTAGTCGCAAATTAGCAACAGTTTGAAGGGAAGCACAAGTTGACACAAAAACTACACACACATTTTTTTTCAAGAACAAAGTCTGCACATATGAAGGCTTTCATGTAAAAGAAAGTGATGTGTCATTCTGCTCACGTGTGATGTAGTCCTTGCATGGATTTTGTGGTTCACGTGGGGTTTCCTTAACTTTCCATCCGTCTGTGCTAGGCTGTCTGTCCATTATAGTGGAGTCTTCCTAACATAAAAGGGTTCAGCAGTCTTGGTCGTGTGAAACATGCTCGATGTACATATTCAGAAATGTGTGGCTTCAAAGTTGTCACTTTTTATGTGCTTTAGTTTAAATGAGATCCTTCACCGTTGTTACGTCCGTGAGCAGCAAGTTTGGTTTCCTGGCAGTGGGGACGTGGAATGTTTTGGTGCTTGATTAAGTGAGAGAGGGGTGTTTTGTGCTTGTGTTGTGCTTTCTCAGCTGTCCTCTCCGCGTTTCTGCCATGTGAAGCATGCAGAGAAAATGTAAGTCACGGGGTCATCATGACTAATCCACCACCTCACACTCAGCCCCCTTTTTCATACTCCGCCCCCCTCCCCCCACTCCTATCACCATGGCAATCTGACCATGCCCACTTTTTCCTCTGTCTGCCTACAGTCAGAAAGCAGGATTTCTTGTTTTCTTTGCACCACTGAACCGCGACAGCACAGAAGACATTGAGGCATGTGTGACTGGGTGGAATTGTTGATGTGATTGTTTAGTTTGTCAGGTGACTGCCATGTTTATCTCAGCCATTTCCTTGTTTCAGTTACAGCTGTAGAGCCACTAGCAAAATCTCTTTAGGTTTGTGTGGCTTCCCGCTGTGTTACAGTTTGTTTATGCAGTTCTCCAGAACTCTGTTGGAATATCCTCATATTGTGAGGAAGCACACTGTGTGAGCACGTGGACAGGATGTCCATCTCTAGATTGCTGGTTACTTGAAAACAAGGAATGTTTGTTTTAGAATTAATAGACTCTCCTTTGAGACTTGATGTCCTTCTTAGATAGTAGAATTATCAGTAAATTACATATATCACAAGCTATGAACTGGAATACATGGCCTCTGTACAATGATGTAGATGAAGTTAAATTTTTCACATTTTTACCAACAATTATGTTGAAATGGAAACTTCTATGGAAACTTTTTCTTCCTCATGAGGAAACAGTTGAATTAATGTTCATGTTCACTTACTTAAGTGACAAAAGTGTATTTAGATGTTTCTGTTTTATTTATCTACTTTATCTTGTAGATATTTTTGTTTTACAGATTCAATTAATCTGGAAAATCTTCATTATAAAAACAATGTATTTTTTTGATACGTCATCACCAAATTGCATGGTTCTTTCCAGGAAACTTCCCCAGAAATGACAGTCACACATTTGATCCTTTTGGGGAGTTACTGGGAAACTAGAGACAAGATAATGATAATGAAATAATGGCAGGATGGCTGAGGAGTCCTTTGTCCTCGGTAAAGTGAACTCCATCTATGCTGACTATCCACACAACACTAGATTTAGAAGAAGAGCTGTTACCTGGACAACATCCTACCAGTACTATAAAAACATCACCAGTACTGTGCTTTAAAATGAGTTGAATCCAAAAGTAATTCACTGTACTCTGAAAGAAAATTGTAAACTTTCCCGCAGTGACACGTGCATATCTGTCTCCGCTTTGGTCGGCGGTCATTTGTGGATCTAAAGCACATGAACTTTTATGCAGAGCATCAGGATGAAAACAAGTCTTACTGGAAGACAAAAAAAACAGAACTCATTCACTAACCACTCTGGCTAACCTCAAAGAATGAACAGTCCTGTGCAAGTACACACATGAAACACCTACGGTATATACGTATACTGTATGCACACATGTACGCACACCAAGGCACGTTCAGGCATATACACAGTTGTAGTCTCTCACTACGCGCTCACGTTCTCTCTCTGTGCGGTTCCTCTCACTATTACACACACATACTCATGCACAGCACACTTCTAGGAAGAGCTCATGTGCAAGTCTGCTTTACAGTTCTTTTCAGTTTTGCTTTTGCTAGAAAGGGAATCACTTTATTTGTAAAATACGTAATACCCAAAACCCTAAATGTGTGTTTATCCTCCTACCTGTATAGAGCAATGGGTAGCCATTATTCAGTGCCCGAAGACCAGCCGGAGATTTAATGTCGGTACCTTTGTCAGAGGCAATGAAGGGACTGTATCACTAAAATATTATTATATGCATTTTAACTGTGGGAGAAAATCCAAGAGCAGTGGGCACATGGAGAAAATGCATAGTTGCAATTGCAGATGCAAATGAGACTCCAGCTAGTCTCAAACCTCACTGAAAAAAATACTAACCACAGTAGCATGCTGCATACGGTCCACTGATCCAGGGTTACTTTCTAATCATGTTTTTACTGTTGAACCAGCGCAGCTTCCAGTGACCATAAAGCTGACAGATATTAAGTGCCGTGCTGAATTGAAAGGGAAAATGAAAGGTGCTTTGCCTCCGAGTTTGATTTTACTGGCATAGACCATTATCTTGTTTTTCATGACTTTTTTGTGGCTAGCCCATCATGATATAAATCAGTTGGTATTTCTCAGTCACTTCCTTGTATGATGAACTTGCACTTTGTCCTTTGGACGGCCTAGTTCCAAGGAGCAAGTTAAAGGTTAATTTGAAGAGTTGTTAAAAGGTGTCTTGTTTTCTTAGGAGAGTGTGTGCTCCACCCGATCCACTCGTTTTAGGTGTGGATGGTTCATCGTGAATTTTCAAAGAACTGTGTATTTGTTAGAAATCATAGAAAATACAATTTAGACTTACTGCACTCATGTTCATTTTTGGACACACAAACTATTAGTGCATATGTTCAGTGTTTTCACTGGATTCAGTGCAAAAACAATTTCATGCAACAAAGGAAGTTCCTCTACCACGACAAAGCATTTCCTGCAGCATGCTACAAGTACTGTTTATTTGATGTAGGTTGTTGTAATCATAACAGCCCAGGATAAAGTAATGCAAGAAAGTGACTGAAGCTGAAAGGGAACTAGGACTCAGTGAGAACTGGGATCATTATCAGAAATCAGAATGACTGAAATATAAACGCTTGCAAGTTCTGCCATCGTGATTGTCTTTTGCAAAACTTCTCGCCTTTTGCAAAACGGCAGCACTTGATGTTGAATTGCTTGTACCTATGCATTATATGTTTGTGTGTTGTCAGAAAAGTCAGACATGGATTCTTCCTACTTTAGGCTGTGATGCAGAAGGTGAAACTGTTGTTGTGTGTTTGTGTTTTCAAAAGGAGCTCATCAATGATTCATTCCTCCCCAGTGACCCTGCATGTCCCACTGACACACACACACACACACACACACGCATGCACGTTAGTCAGAGGATTCCCACTCATACAGTGATGACACCATGGACAGGCGCCACTCCGTCTCTGAGAGTCTGACTCCCCTCCAGTGCAGAAGAGATGAACATTACAGTACCTTAATATCTTGTATTCCTGGAAGCTTTGCGTGCAAATGGACCAGTCTACACGGCTTGCAAAGGAGATAAATCAAATTTTTCTCATTTATGAGTGGCTCTTAAACAGAACGTTGCTTTCCTATCAGACAAACTGATATTTGTTTGTTTGATTGTCTTTAATCTGCTTCTTGGATTTGTTGAAATAACCCTTTTCCTATCAACTTCCCAGAATATTCTTTTTTTCAATCGCGCCCCTAGTTCCAGTAATGGGAATGACCATTTATGATGAGGTATTTGTGTATAATTGTGCACAGATAGAAGCAGTTTCTGTTTAGTGCCTGGAAGACCCCTTGAACAGGCAAACTTTCAGCTTCAACTTGACCCATTAATACATTCCTGACCTCTTTTGAATGTCCACGTGTAAACCATTAGTGTGTATGTGAAATTGCTTTCCTGGCTGATTAACACCAGAAAGTGCTATAATAAGGAAATGTTTTGACTTTAGTCTACATCTGCACTTTAACAAGTGACACACTGCTGCAGAGAGCTAATAAAACAACGTGTTTGTTCTCATCTTCTTATAAGCCTTTTCACCTCTGAGCTATAGATCATTATATTAATCAGAAGCCATTACTAGAACTTGAATTTGAGCCTCTGCAGATAAATAGACAGACAAAAAGCAGAGTATGAGGTAAGACAGGCAGCCAGGCAGGGAGTCAGTCTCTAAATATAATAATCATTAAATAGCGGCCCAGGCCCATTAAACATAGCGGTAAGCAGCAGGGTGTGAGGAGCAGCCAGGTCCACAGCGCAATACTGTTTACACTACAAATGCGGTTGAGTTACACCATGTACAGTAAAATGGGCCCGACTGCCAGTAACTCTAGTCACTTACCAACAAAAGCATCATTTCCTGAAAGCTCCTCCCTCCTCCCTCCCTCTCCTCCCCACCTCTCCCCTCCCCTCCTCTGCTCTCTCACTCGCTCTCCAACCACCTTTTTGAGCTCTGAGGAACTAGTCCACAATCACTATGACTAAGCCCTCTATGCAAATACCTGACTGTCCTGGCGAAGCAGGAAGCCTGTTTTAGACTCGCCTGTGCCTCTGTTTGTGAGGGTAACAGAGTGTGTATGTGAGCTCAGTGCCCCGAGCGTACCTGCGGTAGAGGCAGATGTGTGTGTTGAGCCAGAGAGGAACTTTGAGAGGTCAAGTGAGAGTCCACTGTTGGGTGGGAGTGCTCCAGCTGTAAGGTGAATACCAACACTTTAATCAACACATGGAAGAGGCTGTCGCATCCAGGGAGTCAAGGTGAAGCAGGAGTCTATGTGTGTGTTTATTCCCCCCCCCCCATACTGCAGCGTTTGGACCCATGTCTCTCATGCAGCTCTGGACTAAATTGTATTCACAGCTGGGACGACCACTTCCCAAGGTACTGGTACTGTTTGCTTCTTATTTTGTCTCTATCATGCTGAATCAAGGCTTTTGTTTTTTTAAAGACGTGGTGTTATGTTGTTGAAATGTGTTTTTGTTTTTGATGTCATGAGCGGTAATTGTTAGGTGAGGAACTGGGACTAACTGAAAGCTGCTCGTGTTAAGAGTTTTTATTGCCCTTATCAAGAAGCTCCTAGATAACATGTGTAAGCACTCCATTTCCCACTCCTGGCTGCATTTTTAATTTTAACTTCCTTGAATGAATTTTGTCAGTACTTCCCTGTAATTGTGACGTGAATGGACACAAGCCCGTGATTCTCCTTTACTGTCTATTTTCTATCTGGAGCTTTACTTTACTTTACCATATTTGTCATTAAAATAACATTAAAGCTTCTTTTTTTAATCAGCAGCAGGTGATAGAGTTAACAGTTTGTCACTGGTGCAAACGCTGGTTTCCTGTACATGAACTGAGTCACATGCTTGACAAAGGACACTCTTTCAATAGAAATCTTTAGAACTAGGCTTAATTCCTATTAAGGAAATGTCTCACCCTTTGTTATCTACTTACAAAGCTAACTAACGTGCTGTTTATTAAGAGAATAATGCCAAAGAAGGTAACGCAGGTTTAAGATTTGGGTTCGCTGCTGAAAGTTGGTCTGTCAGCAAGTCGGGCTGTTTTTGGCAGACCAGAGTTGCTAGTCAGTCACCCCATGCCCCTTTTTAGGCTCTCGTTCTCAGCCAGGAACTATGACAAATGATTGTCTGCCTCACTCCCTGCTGTCTTCCAGTAAGTGCTAGAACCTGATATCTTCTCAGGCTAAATAGCACTCTTGTCTGTTTTCTGTATGGCTATTGAATATGCTCATTGTTGCAGTGCCCTGTAAATAGACCTGCATTGTGTCTTTTTTATTCATCATTTATTAGAGTACACAGTGTCGGTTGAGTTATTGCAGCTCATATCTGTCTCATGACGTTATTGATGCAAGGCTTGCTGAGCCCGTTTCCACTGAATTTCTGGTTAAGTTGATTGGCTAATGACACCGTGTCAGCGTTTCTCTCGCAGAAATATGAGAACTTACACAATCGGCAGTTTTCAAATAGATAATGCTTTGAATAAGTTGTTTTTTCTTTTCTTTTCCTTGTCAGAGATACGACAGTCAGTTTGCCAGAGAGAAACTAATAGAACTCAGGCTTCAGGTGATCCTATAGCCTGAGCGCATTTGCTTCTGTTCGTCTCTCTCTCTGGCAAACTGACTGGGCTATCTTTGTTCACAACATCTCTAGTTATCATTATCAGTGTGCACTTACCATCCTATGTCTGTTATACACTCTTGTATGACAGGTTCACACTGTTCAAGTCTATCATGTAATAATGAAATACCGTAGTCAGGTGCCCGTCTGAACATTGATCATTCCTCCTGTTCACATTTAACATTTAGAGATCCTGATGTGCTTCCAATCTAAGTGATGGGGCGGAAAATTCACAGTCATCCTAAAATCCAAGCAAAGTTTATCTGAAGCTAATCTGTCTTAGTATGATTCTTCCAAACCCACAGTCTTTTAAAGTGAAATTCCTGACCATTGTTTTAAAACAGACCTGAACCTGTCCTTTAAGGCGTGCTCTGCAGCAGGGCAGCCTCTTGGTGGGCACATGTTGTCAGTTTCCTGGTATTGCTTTAAACCTCAAGCATGACCAAGGCGTGCAGCTTACGGGAAATGAATAAACAATGAAGGTGAGGATGAGTGAGAGCATGAAGGGGGGGTTGTTGCAGGCATAATATCTGATTATGCCTGGAACAATTAAATCTATGGAAATGTATCACACATCAGTGGCAGTCATAATGGCAACGGTGGAATAACTCAGGTTGCTGCTAGGTGAAAAGACAAACATAACAGGGTGATATTCTAGATGCACGATTCATGATGTAGTAAATCTGTCACGTCTAACAGTGAAGCAGCTGCAGTACGATGAAGATGAAGGATTACGTTGTCACAGATCATCTAGTATTACTGCTAACAAATTATTCAATCTTATATGCATTAGTTGTCGCCTGTAGTGATGGCAGAATATCACTCAGCAGTCCTTGTTAATATCTTATTGTTGTCTTTTTTTTCCCTTAAAAGTTTCAAAACATACCCATCTAATTCTTTTTTCAAATTCTGTCACCAAAAAGAACTTTTAAGTCACATTTTTAAAGTGGAAAAATGTTGTCTCGTCAAAGTGACTTAATATCCACTCCCTCCATGTATTTAAACCACCTCTTTGACACAATTTCAAATCAATTAAATATGAGACGTTTTGTAGAGGTAGGATTTCTGGCAAGTCTGTTGTATTTGATTACGGGTGGAAAAGCAGTTTAGTGGTCAGCAGTGTCTTTTCACAGAGAGACAGTCCTGGGGTTGAATTAGTTTTCCAGCTTAAACATCTCTGTTTAGAGTTTGTAGATACTCCTTGTGTGTGCATGCGGAGTGCTTCGGATTTCATCCCGCAGTCGAAAGACGCGCAGGATACGTGGATCTGAAATTTTCCGGTAGTTGTGAATGTTTTTGTCTGTTCAATGTGTGTTTGCCCTGTGATAGACTGGCAACCTGTGTAGCGTAGCCTCGCTCAATATATGCATATATGACAAGGACGTCACACATTGAAACAGTTTTTAAAATGAAAAAAATCATGGCATCTCATTCCCTCTGTCTCTCTCTTCCTGCTTTTAGTTCCTTTTTGTTCTCTAGTTCCCTAGATAATTAAATAAGTCCAGGTCCAGTTCATCTATACACTGTAAAATCTGACAGAGTGACTTTACTTAAGGGATGGTCAGGATGAAACTAAGTTTGTCTGTCAGACAAACACGCAGGTCAAAAATTCAGTCTACTTGTCATCATATTCAAAGCCCACATGTGCCCATGGTTGTAAAAGAGTTAATTTCCATCCAAGTCAACAACTTCCAGGCAATGAACCCGCAAACCCTACATCACAGTGTGAGAGTGGTCCTCTAACCGCAGGTGTGTGAACATGTGGGTGTATGACACACACAAGACTAAAGACAGATATTTAAGGTGATATGGGGAACTGTGAATAGACTCATCAGATGTTTGATTCATACAGCTGCAAACCATCTTTCCATCTAGTATTGGTTTCCCACAGAGCAAGTAAAAATAGGGTAAAGATATAGTCTAATTTCATGTCACTGAGAAGCTTCACTTTGAATTTCACACTAGGCTACATATAAAACCAATTTACAAATGTATATCAACATGAAATAAATTATTAGAGCAGGGAAATAAACAGCGTTTCAGTTTTTCAGAAGATAATGTTATCTTCTTAACTGTGAGCAACATGTGTTTCCTTAAAGTGTTTTTGACAAAGCAATTGACACAGTCACATTGTTTCATTCAAAATTTGAGAGTAATTCTCAGTAATTCTCTTGGCTTAAGAGTTATGGGACTGCAACAAATGGCATAGTTCTCCCTGTTGCAAGTGGTGTGTGGTGTGATGAAATTTCTGCATTTTTGAGACGTCATCTTGCGTCAACACTCCCCTGACATCCGATTTTCTCAGCAGTACGAGAGCAGGCTCACACATGCACACACAGTTGGAGACAGTGTGAGTCACTTTTCTTGTGATTTGTAGTAAGAACTTCGCAGGCTTTTCAGAAGCCCACCGTTACTGTCAGTTCAAGACATAGGTTTAAACTTTTAAGATACGCCTCTGTGTATGCCGTCTCATCCTTACGGCAACCTTTCCGTGCATGACGTCCTCATGACAACACACCAAATACAAAGCAGGTGAAATCTTTCTCACGGATTCTCTTTCTCTGTGTCTTTCCCTTCGTCATCTTCAGATTTTCCCCTCTTCTGCTACTTTTAAGGAATCTAAATGCGTCATAGAGACCTGTTTCCTTGTTAGTTTCCTTGTTGTCAGCTCGGTGTAAGCTTTAGGCATTCCTACATTCACAGCCAGCAGAACCGTTCTTTGAACAAGCTCTGTCATTCGACTGCTAGCTGGGACACTTGACATGGCATCCTTTTATTTTCCAGAACGTATGAAAACACTGGAAAATTCCAGGAGGCTTGTAAGCAGCGCACTGTCCCTGGCTCGCTTTACTCTCCTGCTTTACTTGGCACGACATGAAGGCTTGCCTGTGAGGATAGTAAGCTAGACTTGGCTGTCTGTGGGCTAGACAAGGATCAAAAAATCATTTTCTTTTGAAAATACAATGAGAATTGTTGATCTCTTTTATTATTTCTCAGACCATCCCTTCAAAATTAACATTTGCAGAGTCAAATTGTAATAACACTTAAATTTTGTTTTCAGGGTTGGCTTGATGGGGGTCTTAAGTTGAGCTCTTTGTGGTCAATGGAAAAGCTAGAACTGTGGTGTGCAATTAATTGTATTTTTTGGCGGATGGATGTGTGATTAAAGGGCCTTTTAGATGAGAACAAGGTGTCAGACTTTCCATGCATACTCATAAAAGTATAATGGCTTCTTGATAAATTGTCTCCATGATCAAAAGCTCTGTGACATTATAAAGCTGATGGATATCTGCATGTCATTGTGATCAATTTAATACTGAATTTAAAAGAGAAACTGCTACTAGTCATCTCAATAGCAAAGTCAGTGAAAGCCAAAAAGTCAGCGTCTGCTTCGTGTCTGTGAGAAGGTCAAGAAAGAGGAAAAGCTCAGAGCTGTCTTATTAAAGTCACAGCGCAACAGATATGTCAGGGATGTACGACATGCAGACAGCTTGGCATAACATAATCTAGACAGAAAGAAGACCCGCTGCACGAAAACACACACACACACACACACAGAAAGAGACACACACACACACACACACAGAAAGAGAGAGACACACACACAGGCCATCAATCAGGTTCTGTTGACTCCATGGACAAGGTTAACAGCTGACCCAGTAGGGAGAGCCTGGGGTGGGGGTAGTTTCAGTCAGCTGATCATAAGGGTGGGGTGGGTGATTTAACAACCCTCCAGCCCACCAACCCACACACACACACACACACACACACACGTCACAAATATTTACATACAAGAACGTAGCTTTGCTTCTTCTTGGCTCATTGAGTCATGGCATGTCATTAGCATATTATATATATTATTCCTGGTTTTGATTTGACTCATACCCCTCACCACCAATCCCCACTGCTATTGTCACAGTAAGACTTTCAGGCTCAGGTGGGATTTACAGCTGTACAGAATAGTCACGAGAGGTGTGACAGTTTCTGACCACAGGCTTTATTGACTTGTTGGGAAAACATATAGATTAATGTGTACATTTTCTACATCGCTTACAGAAAAGTGTTTGTAATATAAAGTGTTGTTTGTCCTTTTTCTTAACTATGTGACAGTGGAAATATCTCCTGAAAAAGTTCTTGAGCTAAATGCAAATTGATATCAGTAAAAAGTACATGTTTAATGGATCCTCTTCCTACTCCAGAATTATTTTGGAATATTAAAAGGCGATGAGAGACTGAGAGGACAGAGAGAAAAGGTGGCACACATGGGATGGGAAACAGGGGGGTGGGAGTTTAAGCGAGAGATGACAGAAATGGTTGGGTGAGCTGGTGGGGTCGTTCGAGGTGTGTGTTTGTGTATTTTTGTGGGTGTGTGGGGTAAGTGGGAGGCCAGGGTGACTTGTTTCCTGGCCTTGGAAAAGCAGCCAAGCTGGCAGTGTGTAGGAGGGGAAAGCCCTGGGCCTGGCCTGCTTGCCTGGGGCCTCAGCCTGGCCTTGTGCTGAGGCAGGTTATTGAGTTTAACAGGATGTGGCGCGAGACCATATGTAGCATTTCTTACCTGACGTTTGCTTTTTGATTTAATCATTTATTTAGTTTATTTGATTCTTGGGCTTGTTGAAAAAATTGTCAACCTTTAACTTGGTCATGAACTGCTGAACACTCCGGAGATGGGAATTCAATAAGGAATCATGGACCAGTGACAACATGTCAACTGTTTTAAACTTGTCCAACTTGCCAAATACAATTCTGCAGCAGCTGGCATCGCCATGTGTGCCACAGGAGGCAGGTGGCCTTCCATGTATTCCTCTGGATAACACTGAAGTTAGCAGTGATACGAGCTACAATACAGAGAATCTGACAATCGGAAAAATGGGGGAAATATAGTAACAAACAAAAGATCCCTGTCGCATGTCATCCGAGTCCAGGCAGCCTCAATTTGATTTGAGAGGCCATTATCATAATGAAATGGAGCTTATCTGGAATCACAAGCAGCTTCTACTGAACTTCTTCTTTTAAGGACATGTGCTTAAGAAATGCTCTGATCTGATAAAATGTGCTATATATTTTAGCCCATGGTCTATGTCACGATACATACCTATCGAGGGATTTGTGATTAGAAAGCATTTTTCCTTTAATAGTAAGGAGCAACATTTACACAGAGAGGTTCACAGACCATGTGAATTATTGTTAATAAAGCTAAACAAAAGGTAGGTCTGCAGGATTTCCTAATATGGTAGCACCTGAGCTTATCATATGGTCCATGTCATAACCAGTGTAGTCATAGTCATTAAATCGGGGACAGCTGTTCCTCATTTCTCCCAAGGTAACCGTTTAACACTGCATGGGTCGCACAGATAAGTGTTTTGTCACCGTTTTGTTAGTGCTCATATTTATTTCCGGCCTGAACGTATTTCGTAGTACGCATGATCATGGGGTTTTTGTTAAAGAAGAAGGGTATTGTGTGACACTTTCAGATTACCCATCACATTGAACTGTAAAGCCCAGCAGCTCGTGGAAAGTTATTGTCCAGAGGTGTTATTTTTCCAGTTGTGATTCTTAGAGCTGATAACCACCACCTTCGACCACAACCACCGAGTAGCTCTGCAGCTCTGTGGGGGCGTCTCGGCTAAGCATGTCATCGATGAGTATATAGAGGGATGCTAGTGTTTGTCTGTGGTTTTGTCTTAACTGTTGTAACGGGAGGATATGATGCTTGCTTCAGCGTTAATGGCAGAAGAGATACTGAGGTGGAAGAGGAACACGTGAAAGGCAAACAAACAGGAGCGTGGACAAATGGGCTTTCACATGTTCCTCTGTGTACATGTACACACACACACACACGTGATTTTTCTTTACCTATTCTCACAAATTACATTAGAATTCAAGCAGATTTATTTCCATGAAAGCAGTTTTGAAAGAAACACTTGCACTCAGAGAAACATACACACATTTAGGTATTTTATTTATTGCACAGCAGAGGAAAAGAGAGTGAAAGAGAAACGCAGGATTAGTAATTCTACGGATGTGTGGCTGTGTGCTGTGGAAGGAGCCAGATTAGCATCAGAGCAGTTGGAATTCAAGCCTTATCTCTGCTTGGCAGGGCCCAGTCTTAGGAACAGTAGATGAACCAGCCCTGGGTACGGGCCTGCCGGGGGACAAACACTGCTGCCTCTGTTACGCTCTGCTAAACAACTCGATTAGCATGGTACTGAGGTCGGCCATGTCTTGGTTAGCACCAACCGACCTGCTGCGGTTTTCAGTGACTTCTCTGTATCAGGACTGATGGTCCTCTTAATAACAGTACGCTCTGTTACGTGAATTTATTTGATGCGGAACACCTAGAAGTCACATTGTAACATAACCCAGAGCAATGACCAGCAGGGTTAAATCACATATTTGCAGAACAAATCAATTTAGGCTTAGTTTTTCAGCTTGAGCTTGAATTAATCATTGTGATGCAGCTCACTGAAGTCGTTTAACCATTTAACCATTTAACCATAACTGTTTTTTAAAAGCAAACCTATTATGCCAGCTCATAAATTTATAAATACCACAAGTTAAGATGTATATTCATCAACTCAGATTAAAAAAAATGAATGCCTCTGGTGACACAGTGTACCTTTTCCGAGCCTTGTTGTTCACTCATCCATCCCCACCTAAAAGAGCAAAGAAAGAAAGGAGGGAGAGGAGCAAGAGGTGAGGCAGAGGTGGGTGGGACAGGAAGACACACAGATGACGGGATTAACAAGGAACATAGAGAAAGGACATGTGTGAGTGAGTGCCAGTAATGTGTTACAGAGACTCTCCCTACCTCTGCCCCTCTGTCACCCAACTTTGGAGAGCCTGCTTTCCGAGCTCATGCCTGATCTTGCCCTCAGGAAGCGAGCGCGCACACACACACACACACACACACACACAAACAAAGAAAAGGAAAGAGAAAGAGTGAGAGAGATGAAGAGAAGGCATAATCATACAGCTCCCAGCAAACACTGATAAGCTGAGTGCTGTACCCTTGAAAATGCACTATTTCCAATACACAAACATCCACGCGTTACGGTCAGCGAGTTGCCTCTCTAACGTCAGATGACAAAAATATACACATGTGTCCGTGTCTGCCTGCTGTTTACCACCCTCTCTAGGCCCCATTCCCATAAGATGTAGTCATGTTAGCCCTAAGAGCTCCACATCTTGTCTTCTCATGCCTGTGAAACATTTTCAGATGAACTGTGAGTAATGGCTAGCGGGCAGCGGCGTCAGAAGTCAGCACAGCTTCTCAGCATTAATCAGTAGCAGCATATTGTTGAGATTAAGGCAGCATCGCAACTCATTTATCTCCGTGTCTGGACAGCTTTTACTCTGGATTCTCACAGCGTATATTTCCCTTTGTCTAAAAGTCATCATCAGCGATGAGAACACACTGTGCTTCGACCCCACTCGTCACCGCTTGTGGCTAAACATTGTTTTTGTCTGAAATGGCGTGTTCATAGTGCTGTAAGCAAACCATGTTAGCAAGTTTAAATAGGACTGTTGGAGAGATGCGTTAACTGCCTGTATAAATATTTGCTTTGCTTGGTAGTATACAGCACAGACAGCCGGGCCTTAAAGGGAAGTTTCAACATTTTGGGAAATGAGCTTGACAAGTTGATGATCGATTGATACAACTCACATGTCTGTACACAGGTTGCTAACTTAGCTTAGTGCAAAGACTAGAAATATATGTTGTATGTTGTCTGTTTGGTGCTTATAAACTTTACAGTAAGTGTTAAAAAAAAACCAACACAATTTAATGTTTTACTGGGGGCAGGGTGGGGGGATCACTGCTTGGCCAGGATCATTAACCTCCTGGAGTCTATCTGGTTGCCTCACAACAGTTTGTGCTAAGCTAAGTAAGCTATAGGATGGTACTAGATTAGATACAGTCCTCACACGTGAGTAGTATCAATCTTCTCATCTGCGTGTGCAGTATGATCACATTTCCCAAAATGTGGAACTATTCCTGTGACAGCGACATAAAGAGTGAAGTGAAATTGCTGAATAAGCCATCTGGACCATTGGGTGCCATTCATGACTACTTCATGGTCCTCTGGAGGGTGTAGTGGGAACATGGGAGTGTGGGAACTTCCAAGCATGGATCAAAGACACATTGATGACTACACACAGAGGAGCAAGATGTCTTCTCACATTTCCAAAAACAGCTTCTCCTCTACTTAGCTTGTCTTTGTCGACCATGTACACTCCCCCATCATCATCACTGTATCCCTATCTCCCCACATCCATGTTTATATGTCTCAGGGGGACCAGGGGTGCCTGTGAGAGGCTAGTTAAAGAGCATGGCATGCTAATGGCTTGGAAAAGGATATGAATAGAGGGGCGACTGGAAGGCAGCCATGGCTAAAATGACACAAGCACTCTCATTAAGCTTGCCCCTCGCTTTCTATTTTACGTGCTCGCTCTCACACATCTGTGTGTGATTAGATTTTGTTTAGGCTACTCGTGTTACTCCCAAATGAGTTCAGTGTTGGCTGAAATCCAGAATGAATGTGCCACCTTTATTGTCTGTGATTCACTCCCATCCGTGCCTATTACACACACTTATTATTCCTCTGCTGCACAGCCTGTGTGCTGTGTCTGATACAGGATATATAATTAGGATTTATAGTCCTTTGTTTTCCCATAACGCATCATTGTAAATTACACTTTTGGAAAGGCTGTCTGGGTCTAGTTACATATATTGGTTTTGTCATGTCACTTTCACAATATTATGCTCTTTCAAGATGAAGAAGCTGCCCTGCTCCATATTCTGCCCTGTTTCAGAAGTCAAACTTAACACCTCCTCTCTTTCTCTGCCTCCAGGACCTGTCCTGCATTGATGACCTCTCCACAAACTCTCTGTTCTCCTCTCCGGCTGACTCACTGTCGGAGTATGCTGATGCCCAGTCCTTCATCAGCACAGACAACTTGGACACAGTGCCCACCCTCTGGGACGTCAACACTAGTACCACCACCACACCAGCACAGAGCCAGCTAGAGGTCAGTAGTAAACCCTCACACTCGCACGTAATTTCCAGAAACACTGATTACAACACCAAAAACTCGTCAGCCTATTGTGGAATACAGACTTGCATGCACGCCTGTTCTGGGGGAGGTAGACGGCAATCAAGGTCCAGATTGTCCTTTTGTGCTAAAACATTAGATCTGCTCTGACTCGCTGCCAAATTTTGCGCTGGGGAAGGAACAATTATTTGCTTTGATCAGTTACTGAATGTTTCAACAAGACTTGTGCTCGGCATTCCTCAAATAATCGTTTAACCATTAAACAAGTAATGATTCACTGACACTACTTAAGTCCTAGTGCAGATACACAGATATCGTTTTGTCCTGCATTTTGCCCTTTCCACAAAATTTGTAAGTGATACACAATAACAACCATAGCATCTTATAACCTCACACAGCAGTTTAAAAGAATTATGTTCTTTCATTATAACTCTGAACAAGTGCACCATTCTTCCAAATTTTCTGCCTTGGGGAATCTCTTAACAGCCTAAGAGCATACAGAAACACAGAGACTGGACCAATTGACAAAGAAACTTGTTGTAACTAGGGTGCATTTATTTAGTTTAAAAGTTGTTGTGTTGTCACATTAAACTGCATTTCAGTTTTTAACACTTCATGTTCCTCTGAAAAAGAAAGTCTCAGTCTTGCTGTGTACCTCCGCCGTAAGCCGTTAGCTCAGTCAGACAGTGAGACAACAAAAAATCTACTTATCACAAACAGACAATCCCAAATGATACGTTGAACAGACTACTTCCGACTCCAACACTGCAGTACCGGTCCATCTATCCCCTCAGTCACAAATGGCTTGCTGGCAGAACTTGCTAACATGTTGCGCTGCTTAAACCTAGAGGGCACTGAAAATCCGTATTGATATTGGCAGGAGGAAAGTAAGTTAGCTGTTAGCAGCCAGTGAGCAGCAGAGTCCTGTGGTGTGTGTGTGTGGCTGTGACATTTTAGCAGCGCATAGAGAAACTGTCCTAACAACCTATATCGGCCGATAACGATCGATGCCTGATCAATCGGAGCACCATTAGTTATAACACTGAGTAGGTAGTCCTCTGCTAAGCATTTCAATCAGGAGAGACCTATTTAAAGTGAATAAGTATTTATTTGGCATGTGCTCGATACAGATGAGAAACGTGAACAGTCTTTTTGCCAGTAGAACACATTGTGACGACGTAGTATTTTAAGGGGGTGATGAAGCCGTGTGTGGTAAAGGATACTCTCCCTGAAGGAGTCTAGTGTGAGTGGGCTTCCGCTGAACTCAGACCTGGGGTGCTGGATGTAAATGGGGTCACGATGATTCTCACTGAAATTACAGCTGACAGCAGCAGAGAGGATAACAAATTCAACATTTGGCATCAACGACATGATTGGCTTAAGAAGATCGTGGCATAATCTGGTTTGTTACACTGAAAATGAAACACTTAGTCAGCTTATTGTGGAGGAAGCGGGACATGAGAGAGGGAGAGAGAGAAATGTGAATGAGTAGAGTAGAATTAAAATAATCTTGCTGATTGAACTTTGGCCAGGCTTCATTATGCTCACACTCTTACAGTTCTCTCTTGTCTAGATTCCAGTCATCCATTATTTCACAATGTAAATCCTCAAATAGATTGAATGAATGTAATCAGCTATTTTGAAATTGCAGAGCACTTCAGGAGCCTTGATCATGTGACTGCATGTGACTGACCACTTCTGTTGTTGCACATAAAGGCGGTGGAGAAATATTTCAAAAGTGTTACGTTTGGAAAACAAATTTTTGTTTGATATTTGTCTTCACAGCTGATTTGTTTGCTGTATGTCTCAGTGGTACGCAAAATAATATATCAGTGATCTGAGAGGAGTAGATTCTCACGTGTTGCTTCTCTCTCCCTGCCAGTGTTGCTGTTGAGTCCTTTTTGAATTAGACGAGGCCAAGGATATCTTTTTGATATGAATCAGAGTACATTTATTTCTTTTGCCTCCTGAAAGCCTTTTATGTTTTCCTTTTCATTCTGCCCTCATTTCATCCATTATATTTCCCAGACACACACAGCCTTATCTGCCTTTTGTTGTTGCTGCTGTCGCTGGCTTTTCACCGCCAGACACCAAATTGCATTTTGTTGAGTGCTGCTCCGACGGACAGCCACGTCCAGTGCCCGCACGCTATCATGAACATGAATATACGGACAAACATGCACATGCAGTGATGAGTCATGGTTTTTCAGTTCCTCATTTGCATCTGGCAGTGTTTTTATTTGTGTTTTCTATTTCTTCATTTTTATCTTTTGTTGACAGCTGAATGGCACCGGCAGGTTTCATGGCTTGGCCAGTTTGGATGATATAACTGCTATTATCAGCACCCCACCTTTAGGAGGATTCCAGGTAGCAACACCAACCTCTCCAACGCAGTTCTCAGTAATGCACAGATATGTAGATGATGTGACACGTCTAATGGGCAGCTGTTTTGCCCTCTGTGTTTCCAATACAAGATAAAGCTTGGATTGTTTTACATAGCAACATAACATGCCACTAATCTAAGACTTCAGGGCCACATTTTGACAGTGCAGCACATAAAAGTAGTAGCATGTGATGGGTGAAACTTGCCTGAGCCTTCTTTGGCGAGTCTGTGTTACCACAGATGATGAAAGCATTGCTGCACATTGCATCGATTGGGCATTCTACAAATGCACATAGCATGATGATCAGATCATTCCATACACTGCACTGTCCTTTTTAATTGTGTGTGTGTGACAACAAAAGAGCAAGTGTTGACCTAACTGTCAAAATGGGACCCTTTTGCATTTCCAGTTTCTCAGATAACATTAATCAAAAGCCGCCTGAATATGTAAAGCACCTGCCATGTTTCAAAGCCCTCATTCATTCTGCTTCAACTGGCTTTTGTTCACCTTTCAGTTGCATGCGTTACGATACTGTTGCACAGGCTAGCCGTCCTTGAAAAGGACCTCTAGATGTGCTCTGCTAACTTTTTACTAACGAGAGTTGTTCTGATACCGATACCAATATTGGAAATGCTTCTGATACTGCATACTCCCTGGCAGCGTCCTGTATGCCTGTATGCAGCTTAACTGATTTTTCGCTGCACAGGTAGCCAATACCCATCAACCATGACTTGTGTGACTACAGTCACGTCAGCCAACCTACATTTGTTGATGTTTATGTTCTTTCTCAGTTATGACTGTAAATATAGATAGCAAAGGAAAGTTCCATCTCATTCATTCTCTGTGTACAATTGTAACATCCATACATAGTTAGCACAGCTGTTAAAAGATAATAATATTTTATTTTATGAACTGACATTGGATTGGTACTCGATATCGAAAGAAAATGGTATTAGAACATCTCTGTCACTAACTGCTAACATGCCTCTGACTTTCAGCTTCAGTCTCTTTCCTAACCCGTCTTCACCTAACCTGAAACAACACCTATAACTCCCACATGTGGCTGTTTGCAATGTGAATTACATGACTGAAGTCTGTGTGGTGTTCCCAGGCTCCGAGAACCCAGCCACCACAAGAAGAGGAAGAGGATGCAGAGGAGGAGGAGACAGAAGAACTGGGACATGTAGACACATACGCTGAGTACAGACCTTCCAAATGTAGGCCACTAGACTGAATGTCAACTTACTTACTAATTTATCTACATGTTTCTTGTTTATATGACAAGACTCCTCCCTTTCTTAAACTGTTGTGTTTTTTTGCTCTCTTCAGCCACTATAGGAATTTCTCATCCTGACATAGTGGTTGAGACCAACACGCTATCCAGTGTCCCTCCTCCTGACATCACATACACTCTGTCTATCCCTGAGCCAACTATTAACAGTGGCCTGCTGTCTGCTCTGCAGCTAGAGGCCATCATTTACGCCTGCCAGGTACACACACAGGCTCACATACACAGAATATAAAGCACTAATTCATATTTGAGTTATGAATGATTATTGTGTAGATTATGTAGCCGTCTTTGTTAACGCTGTCACTTTGTCTTTTCCTCAGCAACACGAGGTTATCCTTCAGAACAACCAGAGGGCAGGCTTCCTGATCGGAGATGGGGCAGGGGTCGGAAAGGGACGCACTGTGGCGGGAATCATCCTGGAGAACTACCTTAAGGGAAGGAAGAAAGCACTATGGTAACGGAGATTTAATACTCTGGCAGATCTCATAAAATCAGTTTAAAAGCTAAATGTTTCATTGTTGTTTTCAGTAATTGATTTATATGATTGCGTTTTGTATCTAGACAACACCAGGTCATATTGAGTGTGTAGAAGCTAGATGGTGCACAAGCTAGCTGATTTACTGACTATCCTGTTCCTGCCCTCAGGTTCAGCATATCCAATGACCTGAAATTTGATGCAGAGAGAGATCTCAAAGACATAGATGCATCGAGTATTCCTGTGCATGCCTTAAACAAGGTGAGTACATCCGAGCAGCAAATTAGTCAAGCTGTATTTGTGACAGTTTTTGTGACATGTCTTTTGACTGTTTGATTTGTTATTGTAGATCAAGTATGGAGACACAGCTACCTCAGAAGGAGTCCTCTTTGCAACTTACTCTGCGCTGATCGGGGAGAGCCAGGCAGGAGGGCAGCACCGGACGAGAATTAAACAGATCCTGGACTGGTGCAAGCCAGACTTTGACGGAGTTGTATCCTTTTGATCTTAACAAACCTCACGTCTAACACATTTTCTAACACAAATAAGCCCTCCATGTGTGCGCTGTTTGCCCTTGACCTTTTCCCCTCACAGATTATTTTCGACGAATGCCACAAAGCCAAGAATGCCACATCTACAAAGATGGGCAAGGCAGTGCTTGACCTTCAAAACAAGCTGCCACGGGCCAGAGTGGTGTATGCCAGTGCCACAGGTATTCTGACACACACAAGCACCAGAAAACACACACACACACTCATACATGTAATGCAATATAACAGTGGATTTTAAAATATATCTTTTTTTTTTCCTCTCTGCGCCAGGTGCCTCTGAGCCAAAGAACATGATCTACATGAGCCGCCTGGGAATCTGGGGTGAAGGCACACCCTTCAGAACCTTTGATGACTTCCTGCACGCCATCGAGAAGAGGTTTGTAGGGTGACATCTTGCCAAATTTCAATCAAAAGCCTTCCAGAGAGCCTCCCTATCATGTGGATACGTATCCCCAAATCGCTGTGCTTACTGGAAAATGCCTTATAATCAGTTTGTGGTAACAGCTGTTTGACCGGTGATTGTTTTGTTGAATGATTTATGTGCCTTTTGTATGCAGAGGTGTCGGGGCCATGGAGATTGTTGCTATGGACATGAAAGTGAGCGGTATGTACATTGCCAGGCAGCTGAGCTTCTCAGGGGTGTCTTTCCGCATTGAAGAGATCGGACTGGACAGTGACTTCAAACTGGTCTATAACAAAGCTGCCAAACTGGTAAGTGTTTTGCCTCTCACAGATGAGGATTAATTGTCGGTGTCTGTTAGACTGTGTTTGCTTAGGGTCTTGTGAGATTTAGAAAAGAAAAAAACTTGACATGAAAGTGATTATTAACATCTGGAATCTGTGTCCAGTGGGCGGAGGCATTGCAGGTTTTCATGCGTGCAGCTGACGAGCTTGGCCTGGTCAGCAGGAAGTCTCTGTGGGGGCAGTTCTGGTCATCTCACCAGCGCTTCTTCAAATACCTCTGTATCGCTGCCAAGGTCCGCTGTCTGGTGGAGCTGGCCCAAAAAGAGCTGGAGGCTGGAAAGGTCAGCATAATACACTCTGAACAACGAGTTTTACAGAGCGGTTTTGTAAATCATAGCAGTTATGTCCTCAAACCGAAAAAGAAGAAGAACCATCCAGATTGTTACCAAAGTTCAAAACGCCAGCATCTGTGATGGGATGGGGGTGTGTTAGTGTCCATGGCATCATGGGTAACTTGCACATCAGCGAAATCACCGTTAATGCTTAAACATACATACAGGTTTTGAAGCAACATATGCTGCCATCCAGACAACATCTTATTCAAAGACCTCCCTGCTAATTCCAGCAAGACAATGCCAAGTCTTATTCTCCATTTGTTACTACAGTTTGGAACGTGTTGAAGACATAAGTGTATATTTACAACAAAAAAACTCAGTTCATCAGTTTGAACATGAAATATATTTTGTCTTTGACTGTATTCAGTAGAATATAGGTAGAAAAGGATTTGCAAATCAATGCATCCTGTTTTTATTTATCTTTTATACAGCGTCCCAATTTATTTGGAATTGGGGCCATATAATCTAGAAGACTATAAATGACCCAGAGGAAGATCCAAGCTGTAACAGAAATTCTATAGATGTTGCATAAATGGGAAGAAGTATTGTGGAACAAAAAGGACAGACTTCGCTTTCTCGAGTAAATTCATGCTGTTTTGAAGAAAAGTGCATTTAGTTGTGACAAAACTCGACAAGGATGTTATGAAATGTGCCATCATGATGCCTGGAATGAGTCCACAATAGACCTCACTTTAGGTAGCACAGTAGACACGATCTGTAATTTATCTGTATTTGTTTCTCTCCACCACAGTGCATCGTCATTGGGCTGCAGTCTACCGGAGAATCTCGCACCAGAGAAGTCCTGGATGAGAATGACGGGCATCTCGACAGATTTGTTTCAGCAGCAGAGTGAGTGAAATAGAATATTTTTTTCTAGTGGGTTTGTTTGTTCCTATGTTAACAGGTTTATTTGAAAGTAAAGTCACTTATATGACAAAAGTGTCTTTGTGGGGGTTCACTGTCTGAACAGCTGAATGCTCAGTCACAACAAATCATTTCCAGAAGACTTTTTGCTTGAAGCCACAGCACTTTGTTTGTTTCATACATTTCAGTCTGTTGCTTCATCAAACTGCTAAGTTTGCCAATCTGGAGGAGAACACATTCTCACCACAAACAATCTATAAAAAGGATTTGAGCCACAATTAAACCAAACACTCTCCTGAGTTATTAATTAATTTTGATTTAATTCTCATCCGAGAAAAACAAGAAAGGGATGGTGCGTGTGTTGACTGATTTGAACTCGTTTGACCCTAAGCCTCTCATAGCAGACATGCCTGAATGTCTTGAGTATTAGATCACACACAACACGTTCGTCTGCCTGTCAGTACTTGGCAGCTATAATGAGGATTGTCTCAACTGCCAAAACTATCATGTGTTTTCCTGATCACTTTGCTGTCTGAATTGAGGTTTCTTTTTCTCCGTTTCCCGTCTTTGTTTTTCCTTTAGGGGAGTATTCCAGTCTCTTGTATCAAAACATTTTCCGTCAGAGAAACAGAGGAGGGAGAAGGCACCGGGAAATAAGAGAAAACGTAAGTGAAGAGGATGCAGATGTCACACCGTGCCCCCAAATAATATTAGAACAGTTTCCATATTATGTTTATCACTCTTATTGTATGTACCAGTACTCAGCTGACATGTCAGGCTTTTGCCCTGCAGTCCAATTTAACAGTTAACAGTGTTTTTTTTTTTAATCTATTTGTGTGCATCTGACTGTTTGCAGCTATTTTCTCGCCTCTCATTGAATTATTCACCAAAAACTTCTTGTTACCCATCAGGGAAGCCAAGAGGTCGCCAGCCCAAGGTACCTAAGCACACGGTGGACAGCGGCGGCGTGATCAACATCAGCGACGACAGCAGCAGTGACTCCGATGGCATAGACACGGACTCCAACTCCTCACCAGACTCCCTGCTAGACAATGATGATGTCATCTTTGTGAACCACACTAGCTGTCAGACAGGTAGGGAGATACCCTTTTTCTTGTTTTCAGCAGGAGTGGTATGTGAGAAGATCAACTAAAGCATGATGTCAGTTATTTTTGTGTGTAATAACCCCTTTGTTTCCCACTCACAGCCAGGATAGAGGAGATGAAGCAGGGCCTCCTCAACAAAATATCCATACTGGGAAAAGAACTACCTCTCAATACCTTGGACGAGCTCATCGATAAGTTTGGAGGACCAGATAAAGTCTCAGAGGTAAACACTCAACTAGAAAGTTCGGTATCTAATACGCTTAAATCAAGGTTTTGAAAGTCTTGAAAGTTTGGTGAATGTTAAATGTTAACTGTTATGTTTAGGAATATGCTATTTGTAAATAATGCTTGATTTTCAACTCAATCTTGTGTTGTATGTACACATCACTCATGAAACCAAAAATCTTTCTTCTGTCATTATAGTTTCTAATTTTGATAAAGATTTGATGATAAAGTATTGAGAGTCTAGAAATGTTTGGTTTATCTACCTTGAAAAGTTAAAAAAGTGACAGTGTGATACATTTTTTTGCTGCAGATGACTGGTCGTAAGGGTCGTGTGGTGCGGCGTCCTGACGGTAGCGTCCGCTACGAGTCACGGGCCGAGCAGGGTCTCACTATCGACCACATTAATATCAAGGAGAAGGATCGCTTCATGAGCGGAGAGAAGGTTAGATAAACTAATTAAATAGATAAATGTCCCGCTGTATCTTAGAGGACGTTTACAGCTACATGAACATTGTTCAGTAAGATCTCCAACCAACTTTCCAAACCTCTTTCCTCTGCAGTTGGTGGCCATCATCTCAGAGGCAGCAAGCTCTGGGATTTCCCTGCAGGCGGACAAGCGAGTGAAAAACCAGAGGCGCAGGGTGCACATGACCTTGGAGCTGCCCTGGAGTGCAGACAGGGCCATTCAGCAATTTGGTGAGTCAGGACATTTAATCTTACAATGAGCCTTTGAATGGTAAAGGGTAGGGGAACACTTGAGAAGTTCTTCTTCTTTAGCAGTTAAAGCAGCTGTGTTACAGAGGAGGAAGATGAGCACACCATGTAATATGTATATCACGTAATGATGTGCTTTCTGCAGATACAATCAGGGGTTTTTCAAACTAAATTAATGTTCCTCATTCTTCATTATAGCTTGTCACATAGTGTTAACCAGTATGTGGCTTCAATTTAATTATTTTTTATCAATACAATGTGAGTTTTCATGATGAAACAGGTTGAAAGGGGGTCATGAATTTGCATAAATAGAATGAGTTTTAACAAAGTATGACTAACTCTCTGTGCTTCCTGTTTCCTGGGGTATTCCCTAAATGAGTTGCATGTACATATTTAGTTTGATTTGGCTGCAAGGCAGAAGGATTTACTAAAATAAATTCTCTGCATCCTCTGTGCATGAGGTGTTATTTTATGCACACACACAATTACACACGCCATCACAGAAGAGCAGGTTAATTCATTATTTGCAGTAATTAGCAAATAAGTAATTCTTTCCATGACTTCCTTCTTAGGACAAAACTCGTAGACCAGTTCTTGTTTGGCTGGTTTGTGTTTGAACACACACAAACACACACGTTGTACAAATACACACTGACAGTGATTAGTGATTCTGTGGAAGTCTCCTTAGCTTCCATCGAAAACCTAGCGGAAAGTTTTTTTCCATTGTTGTTATTGAACCGTGTTCAAGCAGGAATTTTGTGTCAGAGTGTACAGATAATGTTTCAGTGTTTCTTAGTGTTGCAAATCTTATCACGTCAGCAGAAATACCCCCCTCTTATTTTTCTGTTCCTGAGGATTTATGCACACTGTGTGAGGTCGTTGTTTTTCCTTTTCTTTTTTTAAACTCATTTTTTGTCCGTCTGGCTGATCAGTAAATTTAAAACAAGAGATGTTGCACACAAATTCGTTGTGAAATGATTTTAATATCACAAACCACTATCAACCCATACAACTGTTGTGTAATTCTAATCTTGTATAATGTATAATAAACTTACACTCCTCATCTTTCTAGCTGTTTTAGTTGTATAAATTCTGTCTGATCATAATATCCTCGTCATTCCAGGTCGCACCCATCGGTCCAATCAGGTGACGGCCCCAGAGTACATCTTCCTCATCTCAGAGTTAGCTGGGGAGAGACGTTTTGCCTCCATTGTGGCTAAGAGACTCGAGAGCTTGGTAAATATAAAAGCCTTATTTATGTTTGTGTGGGTGTGTAGTTGCGCTTCCTTTTTCTCTTATTTTGACTAAAATCTGTCCCATAGGAAAATAATCCTTGTTGTTTTGTTGTTTTACGGAGTGTGAGAAGAGTTGTTTTACTGTAAACAGATCGTATCTGTGTTTTATGTTTATTGATCGTTGTGCTCCAGGTCGCCACTGACTCTACCATTTGCTCCCTCGCCCTCTGCCCTTCCTGTTCGCTGGGGTATTCCCCCCTCCAGCAGCTCTCTGAAGAGCCTCTTTTATTGCCGGTTTGCTTGAAGTTACATCAACTTGCCTCCACAAATCTCAAGAGATTCTGGGTCTTTCCCTTCTCCTGCTCACTAACGGAAAACTGAATAAGCAGAAAAAGCAGAGCAGCTTGTCTGGATAATTTATAAGTGTAGGGTTTTTTTCCCCCATAATTATCGATGCATTTCAGCACCAGCAGTCATGTATTTCCATAGTGACACAGCATGACAGTTCTTTTGGGAAAAAAGGCAAGGAGTGTGCAATTGGATGGAGCTTCCAGGAAGTCGGTCTTGTGTTTGCCAGCTGTGTTCGGTAAATCTGCATCAAGAATAGGTCACATCTCGCCCGCCTGCCTGAACCCGATACGACACACACACACACACAGTTGCTCCATTTTAGATGGCTGAATACCTTCACAACTGGCTGACTCCAGATCAGCAGTGAAGTCATATTTGGCTAAGACATCCCTTTGTTTTGGTATCTAAAGATTTCTTCTCTGTGGGCAGAGGCAGCAGCTGGGTAGAAGATTGGATTTCTATTTTGCTTTACCTGCCATCACAGTTTAATAATTATATTAAAAAGATAAAAGACAGATGAAAGACAGACTAGATCGTAGACAAAAGTCGATTAAAAATAAAATAAATAATTTCAAGATGGTTTTACCTGTCACTCGGCTGAATTTTTCTTGAAGCCTAGCTGAGGCACATGATGTCAGCAAGAAATTGAAGAAAAAAAAACAACTGTGTTGTCAACCTTGTCTGTTTCCTGTTGATACCAGAGCAGAGAACAGCCTGTTGTTTTGTGTGTGTGTGTGTGTGTGTGTGTGTGTGTGTGTGTGTGTGTGTGTGTGAGATCAAGCTTTCATATGTGAAATCCCTGATTATTTGACTGGGATTTTTAACTGTACTTTGGTTCCACAAATGCGTCATTGTTAGACCAGAGAGTCATATCAGTCCCACAAATATGTTTGCTAAACATAGTTGTACATTTTCAGTTAATTAAATGTGGCGCCGGCTGTGTTTGCAGTGGACATATAACATGGCAAACAAGAATGAGAGGTCCTCAGCTATTAACTACTGTAAATTGTAGTCATCCTGTATTTATTGCTTGAGATATATATATATATATATGAATAGTTATCCTTTTGTGATTGCTTATAAAAACATTTGTGGTCATCCTCTCCTAACAAGGCTGAGCAGGAAAATCAGGTTGGGTAATGATACAAATGCAGAGTCATCCCACGTCACTGTGTCCCTCTATATCAGTGTGACAATGTTTTGAAGATTGTGAAGCTAATATTGACATACTAATAATAACACTGTTGCTGATCCACTTTGCAGGGTGCATTAACCCATGGAGACAGGAGAGCTACAGAATCCAGAGATCTGAGCAAATACAACTTTGAGAACAAGGTAGGCAAATTTCAGAACGTTTTAAATGTCAAAATACGCTTCTTTTTAACTTTAAACAGTGTACATTATCTCTGAATGAGTCTTCTGAGTGAAATGTCCTCTTTCTTGCAGTATGGTACCAAGGCTCTGGATAAAATCACCAAAGCAATCCTCGGCCACATAGAGAACAAGGTGCCCCCTCCCAAAGGTTACCCTGCTGGTGAAGCCCTGTTCTTCAGAGGTATGTTTGAGCTTTGGTTGACTGGTAACGCCTGTAAACACATCAACTTTTACTGTGACTGATTATTATTCTTCTTAATTTCAGACATGAAGCTTGGAATGATGGATGTGGGCATCTTTTGTAAGGAGCCTCGCTTTGGGATCAGTACTGAGAAAGGTAAAGTACCCTTTAGGCATGCGGTCATATTTATGCTAGTATACTACAATTACTACTGCAGCTATTTCACAGTTTAAGCCACCCGTGGTGTCTGCATTAACTGTTTCGTGTTGTGTCTTTATCCCAGACTGTAGCATCACCAAGTTCTTAAATCGCATCCTGGGCCTGGAGGTCCACAAGCAGAACTATCTCTTCCAGTACTTCACTGACAACTTTGACTACCTGATCGAGAAGGATAAGAAGGAGGGCAAATACGACATGGGGATATTAGGTATGGAGGTCAGGTGTTACTCAAAACAAGGCATGGTTTTAGGATGTTGCTTTTTTTATACAATATATTATAGACCAAAATGTAAAAGGTAAAGTTGCCCCAACAAAATTACTTATTTAAATATATTGGTAAGCTTCTTAAAAAAACAGATAGTATTTATAAATGGAAGTTAGTAATCATAGTATTTATAAATGGAAGTTAGTAATCAATTACCTCAGAAACGTTAAAAATATTGACTCTTTCTTCGTTTACCTGTCATCATACCTTTTATTAGATTCTGATTGGCCCCTCAGGGATTGCTTTAAAAAGAAAGATGGTGCCTCAGCTTCTGATGTGAGTAATTATTTTAAATACTTGTTCCTTTGTGTCTCTGACAGACCTTGCCCCGGGCAACGATGAGATCTACGAGGAGAAGCAGGAAACTTTCATGACGGTCGGAAACCCTCAGGATGGACAGGTTGTTCTCTATAAGGTGAGCACCGAATAACCTCACCTCAGGTCTCCTCTTTCATGGTTATATCATCACTGTATCATATCTTGAGTTACGTCCAGATTTAGTTTTGACAGAGCCAAAATCAGATTTGCATTGCGCAAAGCAACAGCAGATGAGCAATACTGTGTCGCTTCCGTGGGCCTGTATGTAGGATGTAGCGGCCACCAGAAGGCCAGCAGACAGTCTGGTGAGCAGAGGAACGTTTGCAGGCTGCTTTAGAGGCGTTACACGTCACCTCAGGATGTGACCTTTTTCTGAACCCTGAACAGCGAACACACCGTGCCCAAGAGAGCCTGAACATTACGACCCAGAAGTGATTTTATGAATATACATGATGGGCAAAAAACATGCAAGTCTCTTGCTGATGCTCTCTCTTTTGAGTTAAATCCAGTAGTGCTTGTAAGGACTGTAGATTAATTAAGATTTCCATGACATGTGCTCAGTATAAGAGACCTGATACAACTGTGAGATTTGTGCCACATAACCTGCTCTCCCGAAGGTAAATTCAAGCAGCTGCCTCTGCACTCTATAGGTGTGATTGATGGCACTTTGCCAGCAGTAACACTGTGATCGTACAGGCTTCGCCCGGGGCTGAGCAGTCTATGTAGACGCTAGTGGGAGGGGGAAACAGGATAATTACTGGTGTCTTCTGCTTTTAGCTGTCGGCTGCTAACCTAGGTTTGACATTTTAAACTTGGCAGAAAGCTTCACAGCCATGACCAGTTTAGCAAGTATGTATGGGCAGAGTGGAGTGTTGGGTGTGTGTGTGTGTGTGTGTATGACTGTGATAGATAATGACTTTTAATCACTTACGCCGAGTGACTTTTAGTTTGAACATGTGTTTCTGTTTTTTTTATGCAAGAGTCTTGTCTCACATTGTGCAACAATGCAAAAGCAAACATAATTAAATGACAGATAAGCGCCATAAGCAGACAGATATGAGAAACAGGACAACAGTAACACTAATGTAGGTCAAGCAACAGGGTCATTTAACTGCATATGAGTTGTGTATTGACAGACGTTTGCTGAAAGCTTCTGTTAAAATGTTTCTATTTTCTATTTATTTCTGCTTTTATTGTGTTTTATGTCAACGTTACTGGATGTTTATGCATGATTGCCTCTGTGAAGCACTTTCTGACATCTCTGCTCTCAATAGGTGCGATATAAATAAAGCTACTTACGCACCATACAGACTCTGACAGCACATACTTTAATCTTCTTGCCCCTGTAGATCAGCGTGGACAGAGGTATGCCATGGGACGAGGCCTACAACAGGTCACTGAAGCTCAGCGGTCCTGACGACGGATTCTACCTTTCCCTGAAGGTGAGACCATGTTACGATAAGCAAACTAAACCCCAAGGTGTACGATATGGGGCACTGCAATAACAGGAATGTGATGAGTTGATTTCCACAGAAATTATTATTTTAATCTCTCAGTCAGTGCAAATAACTTCCTCTGTGTGTGGCCCCTCCACAGCTGCGAGGTAACCACCCATGTGTGCTGCTAGCGGAGCAAGGAAGAGGCAAGAATCTCATCGTCTACAAGCCCAACATTGGCAAGCAGGCCCACCCTGAGAGCCTGGACAACCTGCAGCAACGTTACCGGAAGGTAACTGGCTCCCCTCATATCTTTATATCAGCGTATTTATAGTGAATAATGTCAAAATTGTTTTTAATCTCATCTAAATATTTGTGTTTCATAACCAGCTCACAAATATAAGTTTTTTTCAAGATAACTATAAAAGGTCAAATATTTAAGAAAAGAAACTGATATTGGGCTGATTTAGCATTTACAGGGCTGACACTTCCTTCTTGATCTGTTATTGCTGTTTGGAGTGGAGTCGGATGCCCCCTTGTGGCTATAGAAGAGTACTAGAACTGGTTATGTTCGGAGCAGTGTAGAGCTTCAAAATGTGGCAATATACTTTACAGACTCCTAAAATCATAAACAAAATCTTAATCAGTATACAAATAAAAAAGTATATGTCAATAGGGATGATGAAGTTATTTTTTTTTTTTGATGATGAGTTCTTTGCTGATTTCAGTTGTACGTTTCCTTTTCCAGGTGACTCCAGAGGAAGCCAGGGACAGCTGGGAGAACCAGTTCACCTTTTCCTTCAAGAAATGTAGCCATGCCAACTGGTAAGCAGGAATCCACAGCGTCCCTCGGGATTAATGGCTCAATGCATCCAATCAGGCCGGTGCTTATTAGGATTCAGTCAGGGTGGTTTTAAGGTCAGATGCCATTCCCAAGGATTTGCAGATCACCTGAGAACTAGTCATGAAGAAATAACCTGCGAGTCTCTCATGTGCCACCAGATGACCAGTGAACTGTTTTAAAATTCTGTCCCAGCCGTGCACTTTTTCTGATTTGCACTAATCTTGTGGGCTCTTTTCTGTCCTTTCCTTAGGAACGGGAAGTGTAAGAAAATCGAGGAAGGCCAGGAGTGTCTGCAGGGCATGCGTCTCCGTCAGTACCACATGTTGTGCGGCGCTCTGCTGCGTGTGTGGAAGCGTGTATCCGATGTGGTGTCTGACATCACCAGCTCCAGCATCCTCCAAATCGTCCGCCTGAAAACCAAGCAGCATAACAAGCAAGTCGGTCAGTACATCGCCCCTCTGTGATATCATCTTAAAATTAGATGTTCATTGTAAGAATATTTAATTTTGGAACATCACATGTTTTGAATATTCAATCAGCCGATAACTCACATGACCGTCCTTGTCGTCTCTCTTAGGTATCAAGATCCCGGAGAACTGCGTGGCCCGTGTGCGCGACGAGCTGCTGCTAATGGACGAGGAGGTGAAGAGGAGACGAAAGGAGAGGGAGCAGAAGGCTGTGGAGCAGCGACTGGACGAGGAGCGCATGCGTAAAATGAAGGAGGATAACAAATACCTGCTGGCTAATCTGTTCAGCCAGCAGCCCAGGCAAAACCAGTCCCTGGCTCAGTCTCTGGCCCAGAGTCAGATCCTCAAACAGAAACTGAACCAAAACGTTCTACAAAGGACTCAACCTGGGAACATGTCTCAGCTGCAGAGACTGCAGGCCCAAAGCCAGTCCACTTTACAGCAGAAGTCCTCCCAGAACATGGCCATGCTGTCCTTACAGAGAAATCCCGGCCAAACCCAGCAAAGGGGGGGCTGGAACAACAACTCCTCCACCACCTCCACCACCTCCACCACCAATCAGGGCTCTCTACCCAACATAGCTAGCCTCACCTCCAATTTGTCCCAGTATTACGCCCCCAGTTTTTTCCCCCAGTTCCCCCAGCTGAAGAACCAGTCTCTCTCACACCATCAGAACACGCTGTCTCCCGGTTTGTCTTCCAAGAACCCCCTGGACGAGATCTTGGACCTGACTGTGAGCTCGCCGTCGCCCTCCCCTGACACCACAGGGGGCGGGCTGAACCTGGACAGTCTGACGAGAACCTCTGCAGCATTCGGCAATGACTTTAACCTGGAGTCTCTGATCTCTCAGAATGCCCAGCACGGTGCACAGATACAGCAGCCTCTTTTGCAACAGCAGCAGCAGCAGCAGCAGCAGCAGGAGAACCACAATCTGCTGGCCAATAACCACCAAGACTTGTTATCAGAGTTGTTTGACTTTCCTCCCTCTCCCCAGTTGCCCACACAGAAAGCCAGCCCTTCGTCCTCTACCTCCTCTTCTTCTTCCACCACGTCCTCCACCTCTTCTGTGTCAAACAGCCTCGTTTCTCACATCCCCGCCGGCCTCGTCATCCCGTCGTCGTCCTCCTCCTCTTCTCTCTTCTCCAGCCAGTCCCCGTCCTCCTCTCTGTTTTCCAACTCCTCCTCTCACTTCTCTCCCTCCTATCTCCTCCCCCAGTCAGACTCCTTACCCAACGGCCACTGCAACGCCACCGCCCTTGACATTCGCGAGGCTCTGAACAGCATGCTACAGGCCGGACTGGACCGCAAGTCTGTCATTCAGTACCGGCAGCAAGACTAGGAGCTCCAGCAGCAAACTTTTCTTATTGTTCGGTCTTTATTTTGTGTCTCGTTCGCTGCTGTCTGCGATCGCATCCTCGGACCTGCTCCCTCTCCCCTCAGGGCCTATAGTCACGTCACTGCCTGTCCTGCGCTCGGCTCACTCTTTTCTCTGTCCACCTGTAGCGTTCACCTGCCCGAGGCCGTCGAGGTGACAGCGGGCTCGATCAATATCAGATTTCTGCACCAAAGTGTGTCCTCCACAGTGAAAGGCAGCTGTAAAACGACAAAAGTGAAAGAAAAAAAAAAAAAAAAACAACAACATGTGATTAACTGTATTTTATTGAACATACGAGCTGTCTAAACAAAAGCTCATTCATCGAGGGTGTGTGGAAAATCTTTTAACAAACCTCCCGCTGCTGATTTTACGAGGTATGATCGGTGAAGTCGCTGGAAGCTCTAAATGCCTTTCACCAGTTAAAACCGCATCTTTTAGGACTTTGCTTTACTGTTACTTCGCTTCATGGCCGTCTGTCTGTACTAAAACAAAGGCTTGGTTTGAGTGAAAACAGAAGATAGTGTTGAACTGGAAGATGAGAAAAAAAAACAAACAAAAAAAAACAGATGAAATCTTTTAGCTGATCTTTTAGCCATGAAATGCCTCAGTTTTCATTTTTCTCTTCTACATGCTCCCTCTTGTTTACTCTCCCTGCTTGTATGAACACTAGTGTGAGGAAAAAGGGAGAGGAAGAGCAGTCTGCTGTTGCAAACAGTGCCTTTGGAGAAATCTATAAATGCAGTCTTTAAAAATCCATGTAGCCTAATGTATAGATTTGTACTCTTGAGCATTGGTTTTAATTTTAATTTAAATATGGTATATTTGTATTTATCTGTTAGCCCCCTCCGTCAGCCAGTCAGTCAGTCGGTGTTTGTGTTACACTCGGCTGGTGTTGGTTTCTGGAAGAAGCCTCTGTTCAGCCTGTTTGTGCTCGTATGATTGTCGGACTTGTCCTTTCTCTCTGTGTGATACGACAACGTGCTACGGAGGTCGGTGTGGCACGGATTATTGAGCAGCATGGATAAAAAAAATAGTTTCCAAAAATGTTATCACCCCCGTTTTTTTTTCTTTTTCTCAAGCTGACAATAACATCTAGTGATGTGACTCCTGGTTTGATTTGATTTTGAATTTCTCAGGAAAGTCTCGAGTGCGTTGTTGTTGTTTTTTTTTTGTGTCATTTTGACCAACACAAATTTGTTTCAAGTCTTTAATTACAGTTGATAACAACAGGATTTGAAGTTTTTATCGTCTTGAGGTCTGACGAGAAAGCCGCGCGTGTTTCCATTTCAGGCGTCAGGGCTATAAAAACATTAGCAACATGTTTAGACTTTGTGATGTTCACTGTGTATGATCGTACATATTTAAAACAAAAAAACCTGTGAGATCTGGCCATCTTTGTGTGAAAAAGATGCACTGTAGTTGGATATGACAAAAAAGAAAACAAGCCGGGATAAGTTCAAGTGATTAAAAAGCAATAAAACCATATTCTACATTTGTTATGAGACATAAATGCCTAAGTACTGTTTACGCTCAACAGGCAAAGCTTTGTGGTTACTTTCGCATGGTATGAATCTTCTTATTTCTGTTGTGCTTCATAGCCTTTTAGTTTAAACGGATTCTGAAATGCATACAACCTTTGTATAGTAAGTTTTCACGGGATTGAGCGCAATGCGTTCTTGACGTTTCAGTCATTGTTATTATTATAAAAGTTATTGTTATTTATATTTAAGGGATATTTAGATTTTAGATATGTTATCCTGCTTATTAGAGTAGTTATCGAAATGTTTTGGTCAGGGAAGTTTCTAGTTTTCAAGATTACTATAAAACAAATTCTATTATAACCTGCCACCAAATAAGATTGCACTGTTCTGTACTGCTGTACAGTGTCTGGATTTATTTCTGCTCATTTCAGTTTTGCTTTTTCTCAAGTAGAATTGTTTCTCCAACTCGTAGACCTTTCGTCAGGCCTTCAGTTCGCAGAGAGATACCAAAGTGTTCCACAGACACCCCTAAAAGTTACTGGCTCTAAGATATCAGAACTTTTATAAATCTCAGGAAGAAAAACCTACAGGAGGTGTAACGGCGGGGCGTTAGCAGAAATATATCATTTCCCCTTCGGACAGTGGTGAAACTAACCAATACATGTGCTATTTTTTTTCTTAACTCTGTGCTGTGACTCTTGCTGTATTTATGTTTTAGACTTAATGTGATGGGTTTTGTTGTCTGTCCTTGTGAACATGTCAGTGATTTTAAATGTTTATGCCTTCTTAGGGCAAAGATCAAAGGCTGTTTCTTTTTTTAAGAAACTTTTTTTTTTGTTTCTGTGGACAGTTTTGTTTTGTGTTGGACATTTAATTCATGTTAATGCTGACAGATTTTTGACTCGATTCGCACCTGGGTTATACTGAAACGTGCAATTGATGTGTCCAAGCCTTCACCCTCCCTCGGTGTAACAGATGTTTAGGTTCAGACTGACTCTCAGTGTCCCAGATTCTTCTTGTTGACGCTTCTTCTTCTTCTTTCTTTTTTTTTTTTTTCCATTTGCAGCATCTTACTATAGCATGTTTTTTCTCGTACCCTCGATAATTTCGCTTTTAATATTCCACGTCGGGCACATTCCCAGACACCAGTCTGCAAAAGGTTTGCCTTCGATTTTTGTGTTTTATACTCACACAAACAAAGCTTTATGCATTCGAGGGATATGGAGCGTGTTTTTTAGGAAGAGAACGCTTTTTTTTAAAGGATTCTTCATTAGAGTAGTTAGGCCTTTTATCATTTTATTATCATTTTGCACTAAGAATGGCATAATCAAGTTACTGTTCTTGTTGGTTATGATTGAGTGTCGCAAGCTTGTCGTGTGTCTGATCTTTGATGGATAGCTCTGTGTATACTGTAACCATCTTTTCTCGTTTCTCCACCGTTTGCATATTCTATGTTATCAATGTTATCACTCTCAAATAATTTATTGCTAACAAAAAATGAAACAAAAAACATGCTACTGATTGTATGTATTTTTAAACAAAGCCTATTTTTTCTGTAAAAAAAAACAAAAAAAAAGAAACTGTGTTCAGCACTTTTATTCTGGGTTGTGCTTTTGTTTTCTATATATTTATAATTTAGATCCAAATGTATATATTGTAAAATTTGTGCCTTTTGACTAATTCTTTAAAAAGGTTTTCTACTCATTTAAGGAAGGACTATATGAAATTGCAATCTTAACTTTGTAAACAAATAAAAACTTGAAGATTGCTGAAACCAAGTCTTTTGTTCATCTAGGGAAAGGTTGGCTTTTATTTCTCCAAACTCCTGGAGGGTCATTGTGGGTTCATGCAGTAGGAAGCAGCCTGTGTGACGTCACTCCTAATTCAGTTAAACAAGTGACAGCAGTACAAAAAAAATAAAAAGACTGAAGAGGTGAAATAGAGCAGAAATAAGAAGACTCAGCTGTTACTCTGCAAACATCTGGACACAGGAGACAGCCAGCTCTAAGTCTACACACTATATGAACATGACAGGTGTTCGCTGCAGTGTCACATTAAACTAGGAATCATTTGATGGATATGTCTGGGATGAATCATTGAACACACCTACTGGACATGGACCCTAAAAGCCAGAGCCCCAGTGAAAACGACTGTTATTAATATTTCTTGAGTCAAACAACTTAAAAGTCAAAAGCAGAGTTGGAATGTTACTATGTACGTTTTTACATTTACAATTTTAAGGTATTCGAGTATTTTGTGCAACTTTATACTTCTACTTCTAGGGAACATTGTACTTTTAATTCCACTGTATTTATCTGACAGCTGTAATTACTGCTTCCTTTTTTTTTTTAGAGAGATTCAGATAAATACAAAATATAAACAATGTTCATCAACAATAAACTGATACATTCTGATGTAGTCTATTAAAACATATTGAGTTTATCCAGCAGAAAGAAGTCGATAAAATCAGCCCTACCAGCTGCAACATTAAAGTGATGAACAGATTAATGTATCAATAATTATAATTACTGATAAATAGACTATTATTCTGAAATGTATTTTTTTTATCAAGTTTAATCACTCAGAGATACAACTCAGGTTTAATTGTCTTAAGACAGTCGATGGATTTCAGCATGTTGTCATTGTCAATATTTAGTTCTCATCATTCTCAAGTGGAAAAAAAACCCTGAAACTATAAATGAACGGTGACTGTCATCCACAGACATATGAAAACTAAAAAGTGTACATTATAAATGAGAATAAAATAAACATATATATATAAATGAGACATGTAGTGTTCACATCTGAGGACAAAAGAAATCTACCCATAATTTTACTGTATAATTTGATGATAATACCTCTGTACTTTCACCTACAAGTAATAATTTAAATGTGCAATTTTTAGTTGTAACAGAGTATTTCCAATCTGTGGTATCTGAATAATACAAGAGATTTTGGGGACTGGGGCAGGGCCAAGGTAGGATGAGGAACTTCCTAATTTAGTATCTATGGGCGTCACTTTGTGAAACAGCTTTCATATCTGAAGTTCCCCTCATAAAACAATAAAGCACAGGAGCAGTAAGTGACACAATTTACGTAAATAAACTGTTTTAGGGTTTCCTGGAAGCCTAACAGTTCATATCATCATTGTTTTTAGAGCAAAACTGGACAATATTAAGGCATTTGTTGTTACTGTGACTGCACAAAACACCCTACATCATATTTACAGTGTTGTATAAAGAACCCAAAAGTCATACTTGAGTATAAGTAAAGATTTATTGGTAAAATATGACTTTGGTAGAAGTGAATACAAATAGTACTTGAGTAAAAGTCTTAAAGTATCTGATATTATCAGTCATTTTCAGGCAATAAATGTACTGAAGTACCAAAAGTACAAGCAAAAGTAAATTATACATTTTATTTTACAACTTTATTCTGAATTCTGTGTGTCGAATGATTAAAATTAGATCCAATATTCAGCATTTTTCTGGTGATAAGAATTGTTTTTTTAATCCGATTGTTGATAAAATATCAAATAAAATGTGCTACTTTGGTTCTGATGCTACATGTAATCTCCAAAGTAACAAAGTTACTAAACTTAAAACAAATGTAATTGAGTACAAAAAAAGTACAGTATTTGACTCCAAAATGTGGTAAAAGTATAAAATACCTCAACATTGTACTTGAATAAATCTACTTCCATCACTTACTCATTTTATTGAAGTGAAACAAGTCTCTTTATCTCAACCAAAACTGGGAGGAGGACATATTTCCGTGGAGGACCAACTTCCGGTTGGTGACGCTCTCCTCGCGTGATGACGTTATGAAACTCACCTGTACGTCGAGCCGTCGACGCCACACCTCCCGCACCTGTCCTCAGGGAGACTTAGGGGAAACTTTTCAAAACTCCTGGGACAGTCTGCTCGAGTGGGTGAGACCGCGAAGAAAGATTTCCAGGGCGGATTTTTTTTAAAAAAAAGTTTGACGAATCGACCGAGAGACACGTTCAGCCCCGCGAGGAGGAAGTTTACAGGTACGTTACCTTCACTGCTGTCAAATGTTTCCTGGTGCTCAGGTAATAATACAAGCATGGCTGTCAAGAGAGGTTGAGGAACAACAGGAAGCTTTTACTGAAGTTATCTAAAAATAAAAACTGTGTAATTTGTGTGAATTAAACAGCTATAAAGACCTAAAACCTCGAGATAAAACGGTTTAGCTGCTAGCAAAGGAGCTAGCTTTGAGCATTTGCAGTGGTTTAGCCTATAACCGGATATTTACAAGATAGAGCCCGCTAGCTTCACCAGCTGTGGAAAGTTATAGGCTTAAATGTCATGCTGTGAGGTTTGTCAAATTATACTGTGGTGTGTGGTTGATAGAATAAATAGGGTGTGTGTGTGTGTGTGTGTGTGTGTGTGTGTGTGTGTGTTGGGGTTGGTGACTATCAGCTGCAGCAGCCCCACTTTCCTCACCTTACCTGTTCTGCCACACTTGCAAGTTTCTACCTGCCTGTCAGAGAGTTTCACAATAGTTTCGACTCTGCATTCCCAAACAGCTGCGTCTTCTCTTCCCCTCGACTCCAATCAGAGTGTTTACTGATAAACAGTTTTGATTAAGGGATGAGACCATGTAATCAGACTAAAAGTGGGGGCTGCTGCTGTTTCTGGAAACTTCCTGTGATTTGAGATTGAGTCTCAGATTTTCTAGCTTGATCAAGTACCATCATTACAGAAACCTGCTTGAAGAGAGCTGTGTCTCTGTTGTACAGCGTCACATTGATTCAGATTATTGTTGTCTTTACTGTTAACATACCAAGGTACAACAAAACCACGTTTGGCATCTCTCTGTTAATTAAATAAAAGACATGTAAACTGGAAGCAGAATATAGAACAAAGACAATGAGATAGAAGCTCATAAATGAAAACAAATACAATAAAAGCAGCATCAGAGTCATCAGATATATAAGATCTAATACTGCTCTGAAACAGTCCTCCATAGATTTGCAGCAATGGCATAATACACCCAGAGATGAAGTAAAGGGATACCTTGGTGTCAACACTGTGGTTAATCATGTGGCTTTTAACTTAGTTAAATCATCAGACAGTATATACAATAATATCACCCAGCGCTAATTTATATGT
This sequence comes from Lagodon rhomboides, assembly GCA_039737535.1. Taxonomy (NCBI): domain Eukaryota; kingdom Metazoa; phylum Chordata; class Actinopteri; order Spariformes; family Sparidae; genus Lagodon; species Lagodon rhomboides. The sequence goes on along the minus strand of CM077789.1, from coordinate 10,047,835 downwards.
GGTAAATAAAGTCAGATTGAGGTGATCTGTGATGCTCCATTAGCCTCCAGGTGGCTTTAGGTTACACATGGTGCACTTGTTATTGTGTTACATTCACTGTCCATATTTGTTTATTCTTTAACAACATGGTGCACAAAAGACTGATCTTTGTGCTTTTGGTTTTTCATAGATTTTCATCTGTTAAAGTGAATTAAAGTGCATCTATGAATCTGTTTTCCTCAGTGTGTGCAGTGTTGTAAAAAGTACCCGGGAGTGATACTTGAGTTAAAGAAAAGCTGGCGTGTCGGAAAGTGAAAGTCACCGATACAAATAGCACTTGAGTAAAAGCCTTAAAGCATCTGATGTTAAATGTACTTAAAGTGGCAAAAGACAACTTTTTTCACACCATGGCGTTTCAAGGTCATGTAATTGTTGGCGCCACTGTAGCAGAGACAGATGGATCGTTTTCCTTTTCCGAGTCACAAATAACAACAAAACAGGACAAAACGTGAGATTATTCAATCATTTAGTCGATAATAGAGATGTGAAAGCAGACAGGAATGGCGCCAGGCTGTCAACCTGACTGAACTTACAGTGAAATCTTCTTTTTTCCTGTGAGAGTTTGTGCCCGGTGGCAGACAAACTTTATAGTGATAGCAAGTTTTATAAGGAACGAGTCTGAACACCGATGGTTTCATTATTCTGTCCATTACATCGTGCCGTCAACATTTACTTAATAATAGGTTAAAGTAGAAACCTTGTCTATTGCCTGTTTAAGTTTTAAAAGTAATGTTCTGTCAAATCTTATACTTATATTTAAATGTATGTACTGTATACTCTGGGTCGACCAATTATCACCCCGGCCTATTACTGGATCCAGTATTCATCGTTTTTCAGATTATCAGAATGAGAATCTTTTTCTTCTTTTATTTATAAAATTTCTGATATTGTATGTAAATGTAGTGGAGTGGAAGTAAAAAGTAGCAGAATGCACTTGTGTAAAGTACAAATACCTCAGAACTGCACTTAATTGTATGTACTTAGTTACATTCCATCAGTGTTGGTGTGTATTTCTTTATAACCCGAGTGAAGTGTGTGTGTATGTGGAGTCCAGGCAGCTATAAAATGTTCGTTTACAGTACTTAAACACTGTTGACAGTACATGCCATTATTGAGTAACTCCAGTGTGAGAAGGAGCTACAGTACAAAGCTTCGTCCTGTGTAATTACAGCTGCTCTGTAAACCTCTGGAGTATTTGTCTTTCAGATCTCAAGACTTAGACAAAAAGCTTTGCTGTTCCTCATTAACCACAGACCCGCTGTGTGTTTGAGTCCACTCCAGGCTTTAATACTCTCTCGGTCATTAATTTTTATTGGAGCAGGTTGTTTGCATGATGCAATGTTGAAGAATTCCAGTTATGTGTCCCACTGAAAGTAGGCCTCTGTCTTCATGGCGAAGCTTAAAGTTCAGCTCTCGGCTAACCTGCGCAGGTGCTCCGGAGGTGGTAGTTTGCATGTCGGACGGCCAACAGGGAGCGGCTTCAGTTCAAAATGAAAGAAACCCAACCTACTCTACTGCTGAACAGACTTTTGTCCTGACACATGACTGAGTGATTATTTACCTACTCGAGGGGGCACACCTTTGCTAAGTGTTTGCTTTAGTAACAGTAGCGGTTGTCTTCCGTTCTCTGTTTTCATCAGACTTGTGAATAATTCATAACGGGTGTCCGGGCTGACCAGAGGACAGCTGCTCCACCCGGCTGAACCAGAGCATCTGTTATGTCGCTACAGCTTTTTTCAAACTGACAAAGTTAGTGCTGCATCCAATGATTATTGTCATTATCGATTAATCTGGTGATTATTTGCAAGATTTAACATTTGGTTTAAATGTCAAAACGTTTCTCTGAGCTCAAAGTGACGTCTTCAAATTCATTCTTTTGTTCTGCAAGCGGTCCAAACCCAAAGAAGTCTCATTTACTTTCATAAATGACCAAGAAACGCAGTGAATTCTAACAATCGATGAGCTGGAACCAGCAAAAGTTTGACATAAATTGACAAAAATGACTGAAATGATTAATCGATTTATCAAAATAGTTTAAATGTATTTTTTGTTTGAACAAATAATCGATTCATTTGATTAATCGTGGCAAAGTCCATCAACGCGAAATACAAAAAAAACAAAGTATCGCTCCTGGATTCCTGGATTTTGTTAGAAAAAGCAGGAACTCTCCATATTTGAGGGGCCAAAAACAACATCGTCGGCCGTCTTTGCATGAAAAAAGACTTCAAAAATCAATTGATTATCAAAATAGTTGCTGATTGTTTTCGTTGCGGCTCTAGCCACATTTGTACAATCCAGACTCGGTTCTTTGAGAGACGTTCTGTGCTTCAGAATCTGATAAGCTGTTTGATATAGTTATCACTCTGTCCACCCTTCAGGTACAGAAAGTTCCTCCCCTTTTTACTTCCCCTGGCTCAAGTGAAACTGTGACTGTAGTCTTGAGTAGGCAGGGCGCTGATAAACAGTGAGTGGGACAGAAAAACCCTGCAGCACACCCACACTGTTGGGTGTGCATTGGTGCTGACCATGAAGGGCAAATACCATGAGCGCTCTGTGTTGCCACAGTGTCATTTCCTGCTCCTGAAACCTCTCAGGGCCTGTGCAGGAACCCAGGAAACTTTACTCAGGACAAGCAGACCTATAGTGTAGCAAACACCCCGTCAATTATTAACGGCCCAGTGCTCTCATTCCCTCGAGGTAACCATAGCACCCAGCAGGCTGAAACTCAGCCAGCAGACTAGAACCTGCTGCTGCTGCTGCCTTGTGGGAAAGACTACAAGTTAACCAACACACACACACACACACATACCTCTGACAGTGGGAGCAAGTGGACCTATTTGACTTCATGAACCGGTCACACAGGGAATGACACTGACTCTGGAGTGATGGACACGTCTGTGGGAAGCAGAGGAGAGTCGATGTGTTGTTTTCATTTTCAGGATTTTAAGCTGAATACTTTGAAGCGTCCTGCGGCCTCGTTCTGTGGATTGTTTCTCTTCTTTTCGCTCTGAGAGCTGCATCAGTGACCGTGTGGTGGCTGAGACGCTGACTACATTTTTGTGTGCGTCTGTCACAGTCGGACGGAAGTGACTGAGTTAATCATCAGGTTTTTTCTTTTATCGTCATGAATCTGACGCAGCGAATGAAACTACTGAAGCACTTTGGCTCTTTGCCCCCGGAGCCTAAACCACCGCTGCTAGTTGTTCCTGTAAGTGGATGATGGTGATGGAGAAACAGCCTGTATTCACCCTCTTAACGCTCCAGTGCTGTCTGTGCTGTTGTGTGTTATCTTTTGTGTTGCACTCGATCAGTTTGTCAGTTACGGTTTTCGTTTCATCAACATATTTTACACTTTGTCAGCCGCCACTGACCATTCGGCTGGTTCATCATTACAAATGCAAGTTTTCTTGCAAAACCGTGAACTGATTTTAATTAAGATCCAAAAGTTTATTATGTATGTACTCCAAGTTGTTGATAAGTCAGTGAAATACAGAAAATAGTTTGTTTAGTTTAATGCTTTCATTCCTTTCATATCAAACTAAAAGTACATCTGAACATCACAGAATTTCTAGGATACAGATGAGAAGAGTTAAAAGAAAATCTGATAATTACTTTATTTTTTAGTGTTTATTTTTATTTAAATGTGGACGTTGGACATACAAAAAAGGTTCAAATACACATAAATTATATGAACTGCAATTAAATTTTGCGTATCTGACAACATAAACACTGATCACATAAGGATAAACTGTCTAAAGTTAAATTCTCATCCATCAGTGTGACTTGTTAATACAATTTGTCATTATTTTTTACAATTTGTTGACTGAATGGTTTCTAGATTAATTGAAAAAAGAAGATAATGTCAGGAGAAGGTTGGAATAAGGAAGTCACGATGTTCCTAACGACCAGTTCCCCTGTTGTTTAAAGGGGCTCTGTGGAACGTCTGTGTTGGGCTGGAAGCTGGTCGTTTGTTTATGTTAGCGGACCCTTTTTCTAAACTAATAAAAACTACTGTTGCTCTCTGTTAGCAGAGCAGAGAGAGGCACTGAGATGAGGTACTAGAGAACGTGCATAAAGTCACCTCCTTTAAATTGTTACAGAAAATCCGACCGGAGTCCTTCACAAAGAAATCCAGTCCAGCAGCATTAAACAACTTCAACAAGTCATCCACAGGCTTGTAGAGACAACTGAGAGGGACGGGAAGGCCTCATTTTTCACGTCACGTTATAATCCGCTCACATATGGCCAATTAAAAAGGGATTAATACATGTACATTTCTGCAAAGAGGCCCTTTAACTGGAAGTTTAACTGTCAGCTGGCCAGTTTACGTCGACTAGTGGACTTTTTTCAAAGTAAGATGACACTTAAAACACTTAATATTGTAGGTAGCAGACCCTTGTTTTTTATAAAACATTTTACTTGAAGACGTTACATTTAAACGCAACTTATGTTTGTATAAGATTAAATGTGTACATGACTAAAATACTAGTTTTAAGTTTAACTTGCTAGTACTTCTGGTGCAGAGTTGTGAGTGTGATGCTGTTTAATTCTTATAAACAGTGAAGAATATTTCCTATTTATGACTTTTAAAGCAGCCAACTTTAAGCTGTGTGGGTCAAAGTTTCTTTGTTTATGCTCTTGAGTATCCATGTTATGTTTTAACATCTGGCATTTACTTCACTCCACCACTTTATACTGATGCAGCACTGCACACCTCTCTGTGATTACAGCCCCCGTCGCATTTAAGAGACTTCCCCTCAGCTCATGTTTGTGTATGGGGATTTGCCTAAGGCCGTGCAGCTCCACCTTAAATCCAGGTTTATTGGAGGGCACTAGAGAGTGACTGTGAGAGTGGGCAAAGGTGGGGGAGGAGCGCTCCAGGTGAGGTTTCTCCTAGATGTTTTTTTTTTTTCTCTTCTCTCTGCCGAGGGAGAAACTCGATAGCCCGCCACATTAGGAATAATTTGAGCAGGAGAGTATCGGGTTTCCATCATCTATACAGAGCTGATCTGAGGAGGAAGGAACTGAAGCTGGGTGACTGTGGGATCTGTGATTGTTTAGCTTTTGGTGTTGCTGCCATATGGAATATAAAGAGCTGTCTGTTCATTGAGCGCCACAGGCCGCAGGTGTTTTCGTTCAGCTTAGGGATCCCAGCGGGACATGGAAGTAAGGTTCAAGGACCAAGTGGTAAGTGGAGAGGGAGGAACACAAAGGATTAATAGCCTTACAGTATACCGCTGCCTGAAAGTAGCTGAAACATAGCTGTTAAAATATGAACAGAGGACGTGAATTGTTAGCGATATGAACGAGAACCTCAGCTAAACCTGAAGGTGCCGGAGTGTCGGGAAGGAGAGCAGGTTGTGGCCTTAAACCAGGCTCATATCAGGAGACTGGAAATCATCACTGTCAGCTTTCTTAATTCTATCGCTTTATTCAATCTGATAAACATTTTATGCTGCAACAATTAGTCGATTCACTGTTTAGAGAAAGATTAATCACAACTGTTGATAATCGATACATCGTTTCTGTCATTTTTCAGGCAAAAACGTCAAACATTTGCAAACGATTTGCTGCTTTTCTTGTCATTAATGAGAGTAAATGAAGAGTCTTTGGGTTTTGGACTTGGAAAAAAGCAACAATTTGAAGAAGAATCATTATTTGGCAGCTGTATAGTTAGAGGACTTAGTTCATCACAGTCTCATTCATCGAAACGTCTAATTTGAATGATTTTCAGTGCAGACACACGATGATCTGCTTTGCTCCAAGCCCTTATTTGTTTCTAGAAATCTCAAGCTGTTTTTAGGAAATTCCCTCGACTGACAGCTGATAGTAATGACGACGATTTGCATATTCTCTTTCTTTAACTTTGGTAGCGGATGAGAATTTAGGTCAACAGTGATTTCCTCTTGTTGAACATTCACAGCGCTACAGAGTTAAAGTTTAACCGACTGTGCCATCAGCGTGCTGAGGTTCACCGGCTCTTCCTGAATATAGGTCGGCTCAGTACTTTTGTGTTGCAAAAGTTGTCCTCTTATGAAGTTGTTTTACGGTCATGTTTGCTCCTCGCTCATCATCTGATTCAGTCGTCACCGCTGCTGCTTCTGGTTTATAAACCTTGTTTGACTTGTGTGCTCAAAGTAACTGCAGTGAAGCTACAGACAAACATCTTCAAGTTTCATCTTAGATTTAAATTATACTGCAGCTCGACATGCAGTTTGAAATTCCACAGCCAACTTCTACTTTAGCGATCGGCTCGGTTGCTGGTTATTCCTCTGTCAGGTTAATGATTAACTTGTTCAAACAAATGGCCTACTGTTCACAGGTCACACTTTACACCTGCGCTCGTGGTTACCTCCTCCAGCGAGTTTGAGATTTTTGTGGCGATCATGTGTGAGGTTTCTACCCCTTAAAGATTAGAGAATGAAACCAGGACTGACTTTAGGGCTGCAAATAACCGTTGATTATTTTCTTTTTTAATCGATTAGTTATTTGGTCCATAAAATGTCAGAAAACGGTTAAAAAATGTTGATCAGTGTTTTCCAAAGACCAAGATAGCGTCCTTAAATGTCTTGTTTTTATCCCACAACTCAAATTTATTCAGTTTACTGTCGTAGAGAAGCAAAGAAACCAGACAATGTTCACATTTAAGAAGCTGGGATCAGCTATTTTTTTACTCTATTTCTTAAAAAGTACCTCAGATTAACCTGTTATTTAAAATAGTTGGCAATTACTTTAATAGTTGACAACTAATCGATCAATTGCTGCAGCTCTAATTGACTTACTGTAAAAAAGATTTTGGATCAGTGAATTAATGTTGATGATGTGTTTGGGTGTGACAGGATATTAGGTACATGGCTGATGTTTGAGCTCAGTGAATTCCATAAAGTTGTAAATGTCATCTGCGCTGCACTGCGAGTGTCCACAGATGTCACTCTCTTGTACTCGAGCATGTGTGTTTGAACAAGTTGTTTTCTCAACTTGACTGCAACAGTTTCCGTGTGTCTTCATCTAGAGGAGCTGGCTTTACCCGTTCTTACTGTAACTCAACTTCCCTCGTTGATGAAATATAGTTCACGGACAGCCCGTGCTTTGTCTTCGCCTGCTTTTGAAAATAGCTAGTATGTGGAAAATGAAAAACACGAGAGGCATTTGTTCATGTCTGTGATTTGTTGTGGGGAAAAAAAACAAACAAAAACTTAAGTCAATCAAAATGTTTTTGGACAGAAATGTAGAAATTTGCTCGACACAGATGCATCAAAACAGCAAGTCCAGTTTTCTTATTGCGCCTCAATACAGCATCAAATAACCGACGTGACCAAAGTGTCTTCACAGAAATAAGCCAACTTGAATGCTCTGCTGTGTCACCAGCCTCCAGGTCTGAGTGATTTTGACTGTGACTGTTCAGAGAGCCGAACATATAAATGCATCCACGTCACTTTAGGAGGAAATATTCTCTAGAATAGGGCTGCAACTAACCATTATTCTCATTATCAATTAATTTGCCAATTTCCATAATGATTGATTAGTCTATTGAATGTCTAAACATTTTTTTAAGGCCCAAAGTGACGTCTTTAGATAGAAGCCTCTTCGCTTATGATCATAAATGACAAAGAAAAGCAGTAAATTCTGATGTTTAAGAAGCTGCAACCAGCAAATGTTAAAACATTTTGTCTGAAATTACTGAAAGAATTAATTGATTATTAAAATAGACAGTTATTTTTCTTTCAGTCAACTAATTGACAAATTGTTGCTTTGTCAAAAAACAGTTTTGCGACACAATATATGACAGTTCACTGAATATTTGGGGGTTTTGGGGTTTTGTAAGTTACAATTAGCGTTTTTAGGCCAAACAAGAAATCAATCAATCAAGAAAATAAGTGTCCAGTTTATTGATGTTGTAAATAACTGTCAGTTGCAGCCCTTGTTGTTCTCTAAATATACGATGTTTTTGAATGAGTACACTGACTGAACAAGCCTCAGGTGTTATACATTGTCAATACCACAGGGACAGGGACAGAGACAGGGTACACACACACACACACACACACACACACACACGTAGGTAGGTAGCCCCTCCTCCATACCGGTCAGGCAGGATTGAGGCAGGTGACAGCATGCTGAGATCGGGTTGTAGACACACTCTTCCTACTCTTCAGGCTCAACCGTCCTCCCTGTAATAACCTGGATAATTAGGATTCATAGTTTATGATTTCATATCGTCTTAGTTTAATGCTTATTTGCTGCAATCTGTTCTCATCATTGTTGTGTGTGTGTTTTTTTTTTCTTTCCAGAAACCAGGCATGGAGGAGCTAACAATATGGGAGCAACATACAATAACACTAAACAAAGTAAGTGGTTGTTTGTAGAAAAAATCAACATATGACGTGTGTGAGTGGGGTTGTGGTGGGAAGACATTGATGTGTTTTCCTTTTCTGTATGTCAAAAAAATACATAGAATTCGCAACACATTAAAGTAACTCTGAAGTGCAGACCACTTGATCTTTGGCGCCTCAGTGCAGTTTGGTCTGTGCTCTCTGGCCGCACAAACACAGAAGTGAAAGTGGAGCCTGGATGTATGGCACAGAGGAAGTTTCAGTATTGTTTCCAAGGTTATTGTCAAAGGTCTTGCAGGGGTTGAGCAGGCCGAGCTTCAGACCTCTCAGTTTCACAGCACAGACTCCAGATGGAATTCACAGCGACACACCCAGCTGCTCTTCACTGTCCCGCCTCTGAACGCCGCTGGAATGTGCTCCGTCTCCGTCCTATCTCTGCACTGCATCTGAAACACATGCCCCTAATCTGCCCGCTTACTCTCCTGCATTCTTTCTCTTCATTCATGTCGCTTGCTATCATTTTCCATCCGTCTGAAAGCCTGTTTTTCATTATTTTTTTCCTCTCATAATGACAGGATTCCAAACTGGGGTTCGGCTTTGCCATATCAGGAGGCAAAGACAAGCCACACCCAGATACCGGGGACACCACTGTGGTGGTGTCAGATGTGCTGCCAAATGGACCAGCCATGGGGCGACTGTTGTAAGTTGACCGTCGCTCTGACGTGACTCTAAACAAACTTAACATTAGGACTTGACTGTAAACATAAAAAGCACACGGTCTTACGTCATACATATGTAGAAGTAAGGCCTTCATACACCAGGGACATGATGAATTAACAACATAAAATGCAAATATATTGCATCAAACGTATTCTCACTGGCAGCGATGCAAATTTTCGTCAGCTGACAATGATACCTGAAATATGACACGGGAACACTCGTATAAAGTCTATGCGTGTCCGAATATGTTTGCTCACACTTTTTGTGCCCTTTTTCGGATCGTACAGGTTGACAAACACAAATGATTAACAGATCTGATGTTGTTGTGCTGCACAACGTGATTGGTTGTTGATTCCTGGTGCGAATGCTCAGAAAAATGTACCTTGTTACAAGGGAAACAAAATTATGTCACTTTTTGCCACATAGTATTTACGCTCTGTGTGAAAGTACTTATGACAAAAACAACAGTTTGAATAAATATATTGAAATGGGAATTAATCGCATGGAAACAAAACAACTCCAGTGTATAAAGTGACGACTGTAACTAATAATTCGATTTAATTGTTTGGTGTTTCGTGTATAAAATGTCAGAAAATGGTAAAAGAAAATGTTATGTTCGATGTTCTCCACAGCATAAGATGAGGTCCATAAATGTCTTGTTTTTGTCAACAACCCAAAGATATCCAGTTTATTGTCAAAGAGGAATAAATAAACCAGAATTTTGACTTTTTTTTCCTCCAGAAATTCCTCTAACTGATTAACAGATGATCAAATAGTTGATGACTAATCCGTTAATCGATTAATCATTGCAGCTCTAGTTTAAAGGCTTTTAAATTGAAGGTTTGTGAGCCCACCAACAGAACAAGACTCACATGTGTGTTTGCTTGTGCTCTGCAGCACCAAAGACCAAATCGTCATGGTCAACGGGGAGTCGATGGACAACGTCCACTCAAACTACACCATTCAGACCCTCAGGTCCAGTGGGAAGACTGTAAACATAGTGAGTATGAAGGAAACGTCTTCTAATCTATCATGTATTACTGTAAGGTCATGTCTCTAAATCTGTCCATGTTTCTTTCAAGACAGTGAAACGTCCTCGCAAGATCCAGATCCCAGCAACCACTAGGCCGTCTCGGGCTGCCTCCCATTCCAACCTGCTGGAAGCAGACCCCCCCAGACGAGCACGGCGCTACTCAGACGGCAGCGACAACAGAGACGACAACCGTTACCGTCCCCGCGCCCGAAGCAACACGCCAGACCGCAACGGGCACGGAAACACACTACCCTTGATGTCGTCGGGGTACAAGAGGCTGCCGTATCAGGATGTTCCAGAGAAACCCATCAGAACTACACTGCTTAAAAAGAGTATCACAGATGGTAAGACTTCAGAGAGCAGGGAACGAAGCACTCAGGAGAATTTCTGATTTCTGACGGTATTCTTGTTTTCCTCTTCCTGCAGAGTACGGATTGAAGCTGGGCAGTCAGATCTTCATCAAGCACATGACGGAAACAGGCCTGGCTGCAAAGGAGGGAACTCTGCAGGAGGGAGACCTCATTCTCAAGGTGAACATTAGGAACCGGATGATTAATCTAAAACAGCTGTGTCAATACATATATAACATCTTTCTTTTGTCTTTATCATGTTAATCAATTTATCTCCTTCAATCAGATCAATGGCATGACGACAGAGAATCTATCCCTGCTGGAGACCAAACACCTGGTGGAGAAGAGCAGGGGCAAACTGACCATGACCGTCCTCAGGGACAGCCGCAAGTTCCTGGTCAGCATCCCAGAGGTGGTGGACAGCGCCCCCAACAGCGAGGACGACCGCCGCCGGGACAGCAGCTCCGAACTGGAGGGTGAGAGATGGTGATGGAGGGGAGGGTGAGGGAAGGTGGGGTATTAAATGTGAGCAGGGTGGGCTGAGGCGAGAGCAAAAACACCTCTGAACTACAGTGTGTAAGCAGAAAGAAATGTAGAAATCGTTGATTTTCGCTAAATTAAATTGTTTTATGTTTCCCATCAGACATTTCAGACCTTGACGATGATATCCCCACTCACAGAACGTCTCGTCATCCCACCAGAGAGAAACGGACACGCAGGTACACACCACAACCACCACGCCACCAAAACTGATGGACATAAGTTGATGAATATTACAAGAATAAAGGCACTAAAGAATTCCTATCCTTTTTATTTTCTTTATCCAGAACGAGAGCTGAACCTCCTCCAGCCAAGTCTCGCGATTCATCACCGATGCGCTCCACCTTGCCTCGGCCTCCAGCAAGAACTCACGCATCTCGCAGAGGTCAGTCCTGCCGATGATGTTCATCTTCTGAAGACATTACATTAATATTTAGTTTGATATAAAGTGGGGCTGTGTTTTAGTAGTGTGTTAGCAAAGGTTTAATCTATCTGTAGCTGCTGGAAGTCACGTTGAGATTGAAATCCAAAAGACGCAGGTCATAACGTGGTTTCTGTTGATTATTTCCCCTCCAGCTCCATCTGAGTCGGACTCGGACCGCAGTGCCTCTCCTCCTCCTCCTATCAGGAGAAACAGTCTGGACATGAAGGATCACTCCAGCAAATACAAGTCAGTTCCATCTCAAAACATTCATTTTCTGTGTATACTCCCTATGTATTTAGATTTTGATGTGTAGATAAATGACTGACAGATGAAAGGTTCCAGACATACAATAAAATTATATTTATATAAGAAGCAACTGTCACAATTTCCACCATTATGTCTGGTAGTTTAACCAGGGTTATTATTTTATTTTTATGCCTTCCAACATAGAAAAAGGTGTGTTTTTACAGGAGTGTTCAAAATCTTTTTCCATGCATGTAAGACAGAGGTCAGCTTCAGTTTTTTTCCTTTAAACTTGCATTTGACTCTAATAGCAACCTGTTCATCTGTGGAAACATTTAGACTTATTTCAGTTTCAGTTTTAGTCTGACCGAATTATTTTTAGACTAGATGATAGTAGAACAGTTGGAGTTGGAGTAATAATCGTTCCTTTCATTCCTCTGCATTGTCAGTTGATACTCACCACGTCTGGAGTCTTTGTCAAGCACGTACACTCTTATAAAACCAAATCAGGTTTTTCCAGCAATAAGCTGGTAATCTATCTGGCTTTTTCTCGATCCCATACCTCGCCTAAATTAACGTTGTGGTTATAGAACATAGGTAGAAAAACACACAAAAACACAACAAATATCAAATAAGGTGCAAAGAAATACCTTTTTGGTTTGCTCTTTCTCCAGAAGTCTGTCTGGCATGTCCACCCTCCCCAACCCCCGGTCCTCTCCTGCCGTCCACAACTGGTCCTCCAGTCGCCCCACCTCCTCCGCCTCGCGGCCTCGTAAGCCTGTGTCGGAGTCCGACTCTGACCGCAGCGTCTCCCCTCGACCGCACAAAGCGAGCCCCCGCCCAGACAGCAGATACAAGTAAGGACGAAGCTTGATGCATGACAGATTAAATCTCTTTTTCCACCACACATTTCCTAACTGTGTTTTCCTCAAACTTCTTCGCCCCTCCAGAGTTCTCCCTGATCTGGCCCACGCTGGCCTGAGATCCTCCCCCATCACTGTTCGCGCAGAGCCACCGAGGAGGGTCAGCTCTCCTCTCAGAGTCCCACCCCCAGGTCAGTGAACACACACACACAGATAATCAAACTTCCTTGTGAAAGTTCACACTTTGACAATATTTGTTTAATCTTTGAATGTTTGCTGCTGAACATCTGTTAACAGTCAAATAAAGCCAAAGCATGAAAGGTGCTCTGTGCTAGCGTAAACATTAACTAACTTTGAAATGGTATTAAACACTGTGGCAAGAGGGACAAAAAACAGAACCATGTGATGAAGAATATAACAAAAATAAAGTTGTTACTCATTGAAATCGACGCTTGCTGCGATTATGTTCCATAACTGTTGTCCTCCTTGTTCTCAGACTCTGAGTCCGAGTCAGACGACGGCAGCTCGGCGCCTCCTCAGAGGCACAGCACCACCTACAGTCAGGACTCCCTCAGCAGATACAGGTACAGATGAAGGCCCGCCCAAGCCCAACCTCCAACCCCCCCACCCCCCCTCCCTGAAACCCAACAAGATGTCACGGACTGGGACACTGAGCAGACTGTGCACGCCTCCCCCGTCATTAAAAATTAGCTAATCGCATGTTTTAATTTAGGTTGATAAACTTAAACTACCTATATGTCTCGTGATTTTTATTGATTTGCTCATTTTGTGGCTGAAGTCTCATTTTGGAGCCTTTTATTTTTTTTGCTTGATTTGTGTTTGTGACTGTGTACCTTGTGTTTTGTGTTTGTTAACCAATGAAATAAAAGTGACTTCCACTGAACATGTCCCTCTCCTGTATGTGGCTAAGTGTTGATTAAACAGAGGATACTTATCACTGAAGCAACAGTATTCCAATCAAACATCCGAGGAACAATTCTGCCATTCCATAAAATCTGCATGTTTTATTCAGCATGTTAAAAATCAATAGGGTACGAGATCAAACAAGACAACTGATACGACTGTATGATTAATTTTGATCAGTTACAAAGCAGTAAAGCATCAAAGAGAGAGCTTCCCTCAGAGACTCTAAGGTGAATATTCAACATTTCAGTCTCACCCTCTCATCAATAATCATCATATTAGCCACGCGTCCCCCCCTCTCCAAACGTGACTGAGACTTTGTTGTCTTCCTCCTCCCTCACTCCCGCCTCCCTCTCTTCTGTTGCAGAGTCCTACCAGACGTGGCCGTGGATCCGCCGAAATGGAGCATCGCCAGCCCCACTGCCAGCAATCCACCACAGAAAGGTTTGTGTCATTGAGTCATTGAGCGTTGTGCGTTATTGTGGAAGGAGCTGTGTGTGTATGTTATTTTAATTCAAAGTGTTTTATGTTTTTATTCATGGCTTAAATATCTGACACATTGGACATAAGCATTAAAGATATTTTCTTACTGATTGTTTTTGCAGACATATTCATCTACATTTGGATCCAAAATGATGTGCTGATGTGTGAAGTTGTTTACATAATTTATTGATCTTCACAGCTCCTTCAGAGTCTGAATCAGAGGCCAGCTACGCGTCCGTCCCTCGCAGGAACTCTACAGACAGCACAAACTCCAACACGGCTCCAAACCGATACAGGTGAGAGACGCCGTGAGAGCTTGAGTCAGAAGTTGACTCTCTCCGACATGTGTGGTTGGCTCGATCCTATCACGTGTCCCAGTAAGCTATGTCAGTGAGTGAAAATACACAATACCAGAACCCTAGAACCAGCTCACCTAAATATAATGAGGCCATCGTTAATGTTATAAATTACACCTGTGCTTTTCCTGCTTTCAGGAAACACACCTCTTAATATTGAAAACATGACCTGCAGGACTCTTCAGAAACCGAACTCTGAACTCATCCAAAGTACCTAAAATGTAACATCATCCGACACTGTTGACAGTAAAGCAGCAGCTTATTGGTCGTAACCTGAGCATGTGCATCAGAATATGAGCAGGTCACCTAATATGCCTGTAGTTAAATATTTGTTGATGGTAAACTGAAAATTCTGAGGAAATTTGTCCTCAGTGTCACATGTCGTTATACAGAGTATAAAGTAGATACATGCACAATAATACATATACAGTAGCTACACTGGTTATCCTGGAAAACATTAAAAGCAGTCAATCAATCAGCCCTTATTTATACTTGAGGGATAACCCTCATTGACAATGATGTTGAGTCAAACAAAATAAAGAAATGAAAAAAACAATCACAAGGACAAATACTGTCAAAAAATAAGAACAGACTGGTAATAAAAGCTAAAACCATTAAGAAACATTAGAATTTGAATAATGTAAAATAACCTTGAGTTACATAAAAGCCCAAAAACGTTACCATCATGTGAAATGGTTATGATTCAAATAATGTGAATGGTCAAAAAGATACAGATATTTAAACGATTACAACCAGTGGATGGGAGGTTTAGGATCAAATATCTGAAATGGATAAAGGGTTTAAGAGTGTTGATTTTGACGTGCTGCTGTAATTTGTGCTGGGAGTTGGGGGCACTAGAATCAAAAAGCAGTTAGGACCTAACTTAGAAAGACATGAAGCATGAGCCAGTGAGATGAACGCGTCCGATAAAGCCCATCTGAGATGGGGAAACCGAAAAATGTAACATGAATTAGTGTGCTATAAAGACAGAATACAATAAACCTAGATTATTAAAAGTTAGAACTAGTTTTGAGTTGTAGTCTTTGGCACAGAACACACTTGGCACAGTTGAAATGAGACGTGTTGGTGCATCATGTAGATTTACCGCCTCACTGTGGAGACGTGTGAAATGACACCGACAGGATGTCTGACTGGTTCAACTGCTTTACACTTTGTAAAACACTTTGTACACACTGATGACACACGACATCACATCCGGCAAGGATTGCATCACATAATGTTTCAACGGCATTTTAGAGTAGGATATTTATTCAGCAATCTCACATTGGACAGTTAAACAAAACAAACATCCAGGGTGTTATTACAAGATGACAGAGAAGGTTAAATGACGTATTGTCGTGCATTACATGTATTTGTCTTCTTCTCTCAGAGTCCTGCCTGAGGTCAAATCTGCTCCAGTTGCTGTGCAGCGGGAGCCTTCTCGTCGCGCCCCATCACCCGTCAGACCACCTCCTGATGGTCAGTCACACACCCCAACCCTCTCTTCCTCTGTGTTGTTGTCATCTAGGGAAATGTCAGTCCTGACCACATTATCTGTTGTGTGTTTATCTCCTTCAGACTCGTCTGACTCAGATGAGCTGTCTCAACTCAGGAGGTCTGGGAGCTCTGAGCGAGGGGGGAGCCATCGTCGGTACGACTGACCGCACACTTCATCTAAATCGTAGCGATGTTCTCACATTCAAACCGTTGTTCTACGGTTATAAAGCTTTAAACTCTTTCAGAACTTTCTCTTGGTTCTGGTGTTGTTTTAGGTGTAGAAGTGTAATTACACGAACATGACAGACCGATGTTTTCTCCACCTCACAGCGTCACTCATGTTCCTCGTCCCGCTAATGGAACCGGTACCATCAAGTCTGGGATTTCAGTGAAGAGCAACCCACCACTCTACTGTAAGGAGTTTGATGATAGAATAATTGTTTGCCTTAGTTAGTGATTGATTAATCAAAAAAAAGTCTAACTGTTCACTTTCCGTTTCCTTATCTCTTCTAGCCAAGACCACTGAAGAGCCCATCTACTCCCTACCTCCAGATTCTTACCCATCACCTAATCCAGGGTGAGTAATCCTCATTTACATGGATATCAACATCTAATAAATTCATCTCAACAGAAATACATGTAATAAAAAAATTCTTCTCCTCATTCTCAGGTACAGCTCAGACCTTCAGACGGTGTCGTTCGTGAAGGAGGGCAGCGTCGGTCTGAGGCTGGTGGGGGGAAACGATGTCGGCATATTCGTAGGCGGAGTTCAGCCAAACAGCCCCGCCTACGCACAGGGAATGAAAGAGGGAGACCAGATCATGCAGGTGAGTTTGTACACCTTCCATTAGGTCATTTTGACCTTTTTGAGGCTTAACAGTAATGAAAAGGTTAAATGGAAAGTTCAGCCCAAAATCAGAAATGCATGTTCCTCCTCTTACCTGTAGAGCTATTTATCCATCTAGATTGTATGTTGCAGAGTTTTGGAGATATCCGGCACAGAGATGTCTGCCTTCTGACAACTACGAGTGTCTCATATCATTATATATTATATTGGAGCGGAGGCAGACATCTCTATAGCCGATATCTCCAAAACAAGGCAACACACCACAAAACTATCAAGATGGATAAATAGCTCTACAGGTAGGAGGATAAACATATAATTTTTGGGGTAAGACATCACTTTAATGTTTATTTCAACATATCAGACGGGAAACTCTGTTTAAAGCTCAACTACAGATCCTTTTTCAGCGTGTTGGCTCAAGATCTTGGAGAAATTGCATCAGTCTGCCAAAAATACTACAGGTCACCATGAATCAGCACAATTTATGTTATGATCACATCAGATCTCCCTGCTAGTTGGGCTTCAGGAAGTCAAAGTGAAATAAAATGTGGTCACAGTGAGTTCTTTGTGTAATCTACAGTAGTCAGTTGTTAGATGTCTTTTTTGCATTAGTTTATTCAAATTAAGCTGGTATCTATTTTAACATAAAATATTCCGACTTCTGTCTTCCTCAGGTAAATAAAGTTGATTTTGGTCATTTCACACGAGAGGAGGCAGCCAACTTCCTCCTGAACATCAAGAAGGGAGAGCCGGTTCAGATCTGCACTCAGCACAAGATGGACAGTAAGTTTGTCACTTTAACCGCTTAAATGATAATTATGGGTGATGCTGCGACCGATTAGTGGTCTTAACTTTCTTCGTTTCCGCAGTTTATAAGAAGATCATTAAGTCCAACCTGGCCGACAACTTCTACATCCGCACCCACTTTGACCACGAGGCAGAGGGCCCCATCGGCCTGAGCTTCTCCAGAGGAGAGGTGTTCAGGGTGGTGGACACGATGCACCGCGGGAAGCTGGGCAACTGGCTGGCCGTCCGCATGGGGAACGACCTGCACGAGATGGATAAAGGCACCATCCCCAACCAGGCCAGGTCAGGAAGAGACAGAAACGAGATTTAGATTTGTTGTTTAACTTAAAGCCGTTATTTAGTTTTTACATCTGACGCTACCTCCCGCAGGGCTGAGACGATGGCCAGCTTAGAGCAGGCCCAGCGGGGGACCGGGGAGAGGCAGGTGTCAGGACCGAGAGCGGAGTTCTGGAAACTACGGGGGCTCAGAGGGAACAAGAAGAACGAAAAGAACACCCGTCGGTCTCGTGAGGATCTGCTGCAGCTCACCATTCAGGGCAAATTCCCGGCCTATGAGAGAGTCCTGCTCAGAGAAGGTATGTTTTGAAAGTCATGCGTTTCATTTTCCTAACACAGCATCGAGTTGAAAAAGTCTGAATAATCCTGAACTACTTGTGTCTGCAGCTAACTTCAAACGACCCATCGTCATTATGGGTCCTCTGAATGATATCGCCATGGAGAAGCTGGCCAGAGAATTGCCTGATGAATACGAAGTGGCGAGTGAGTGCCTTCTTCTTGACACTTTCTTACGTGGTGTTTTAGTTATTCTGCAGATCGAGCGTGCACCGATCCGATGATTTAAAATGAACAATTTGTTTTGCTTTAATTGCAGACATGGTTCCTCGCAGTGGAGCAGGAGACAGTGGCTCCACCGTTATTAAACTGGACACTGTGAGGAGAATAGCAGAGAAGGTGAGCCGGTCTTAGAAACAGTTTGTTATTCTGTCACTTTCAAAATGACAGAAACCTTGTCAGTGTGAATGCTTAATCATGATTCTCTTGTTCTCCTGGAATTTAATCTATATTATCTTCATTATTCCCTCCGTATGTTTTTTGGGCTCGCTACTCCTTCCGCATCTTTTGGGTTTCAGAAACTTTCAACTATCAAAACGTTCAGCTCGTTACAGATATGATGGCTTTGACTTTTGGGTTTCTGCCATTTTATATATTTTTTTAAAATATTAAGCCTTTTCTGCAAAATTTTGCCCATTCTCTCTATGGAGAAATCTTCAAACCCATGCTGCTTTGGAACTCTTCTGCTTCTTGAAAGATTGAGCTGAAGACACCATTCCAACTTTAAAGTTCAATACCTTAAAGGGATATTCTGGTGTAAGTTTAATCCATGGTCTAACACACCTTGACACCGAGTAAGACTCCCCCTTGAGAGGTCAAGTTTGCTGACCGCTAGCTTAGCTAGTTTTAGCAACCTCAGAAAAGGCCGCAGGAAAACAATACACTGCCGCTTATGTCTCCAATTAGAAACTGCCATCAAAAAGCCACTCATAGCCACAATTAATGGTCAGAACAGCACCAAACTTCAGCAACAGTACATGTACAGTCCCAGCACACAGTACGAAGCATCAAACATCTGCTAGCTTAGTCGGATTTGTAGTAAAAACACAGCACAACTCACCGCTCTCCTCCAGCAGCCTGCCTGTGTGGGGAAGCCCTGACGAGTCGATTACCGAGTGCAGTAGATTTCCACAGCTCAAGGATGAAAATGTATGATTATTACTCCATGGAATGCTCAGTTCTTATTATCGAGAGCTGACAGGGAAAATAACAGAAGTAATGGAGTAATAATCATACATTTTCATCCTTGAGCTGAAGAAATCTACTGCACACCTATGACTGGCACTATCCTGTCCCTCTGCCTCAACTCCACGACTGACACTGGCCTTGTCAGCTAATAACAATAACAGCAACAATGAAAAACGTTATGGCACTTTTGCAAAGAATTCAGTGTTAGAACACACATACAATACAAAAATCAACATAACAAAAGCGCCACACACACACACACACACACAAATGAATTACTCACTTTAATGTATTTTTCTTGAGCTGGTAAAAATAGCTATATATTAATGTAGAAACAGAACAGGAAAACAGGATGTATAGCCTATATATTCAAATATTATCTTTTTAACTTTGAACACAGACTCTCTCCTGAAATATGTTTTCTTTTGCAATAAGGAAATGTGTGCGTTTTTCTGGTGAGCCAGTATGGATTTAATTTTTAATTGATAAAGCAGATTAATGATTTATGCACGTATGGTGTAACATTGCTGATAGGCTACCTTTAATGTTCTGTGTAGGCTTTACACGATCAGGACTTCTGGGGCCGATCACCGATTAGTGAGTTTAAATAAACCCATAACCGATCACGATCAAAAAACTTTATTGTCACTATGTGACGGACAATAAAGTTTTTTTAATCTTGAATCATTAGCTAGCAACATCATCACTAGCAAACAAACATGTTCGTGCCCTCGAAATTCTTCGGAGTAAATGAGACAGATAATACACAAGCCATCTGCAATCTATGCAATGGGAGCATCTGCAAAAAGTTTCGACACGACAATGACGTCACTGATCGGATCGATGAATTAAGACATTACGGCCGATGATCTTCACAAATTGCACAAAATTAATGCAAAATATCGGCCGATCAGATCGGCGGAAAGCCTAGTTCTGTGTGCCCTGAACACATCCAAAAACACAAACTGGAGTTCTCAACGGGCCTGAAAATTACAACCCGACCCGACGCAGCTCGACATACCGGCGAAGCTGCTGGGTCCCGTGTCGTAACTGGTCTGGCTGACTGTAGCCGCGCTGACCTTCGCCCCTCCACCACGGAGAAGCTCGGTTAATTTGGCGCATTTGGCTGCTTATTTGCCCTTAATTTTTCTGCTCCACCCATCTCTTTTTCTGGCTTCTTTCTTTTTAGCATGTTTGCTTATTTGAATGTATCCCGCTCCTCTTTTTTTTATATCTTTTTTTTTTAAAACAGGAAAGTAACGGTTTAATGACTGACTGAGCGGCTGAGCCAATCACATTTCAATAGAAACAAGGATCAGCTCAAGTTGGGAGGGGCCGATTGTATCCCCCCTTAATATGCAAAATATTGGATTGACCCAGTCTGACGTTCAACTCTGTGTACTCTCCTGATGTGATGGGCCAGTCTAACCACATCGTTAGATTTCCTTCATGATACCAATATTTATCTAACAAGCCAGCGGTTAATCTTCAAAGAGCTGCATTTAAGATGACTGGCTCGCCGTCACACCCGGGATGACGACGAAGGTTGACCGGTGATCAGGAGATCAGGAGACGGGCTGCTGTCTCTGAGACCTCCCGGAGCGCTGGTCCCACAGGTGGCTCTTCACATCTCCGAAAACGTCGTAACAAATTTACAAACAGGCGTCATTTGGATAAACTAATCGCATATTAAGGATCTAAATAGGTACTTTCTCGCATAAACATATATTAAAACTTAAGAAAGTGATGTATTAACAGCGCTAAAGCGAGAATTACAACAGCTTTTAGCAGCTCTACCGCTGCAGCGAAATGCATTCTGGGAAACTTGCATACCGTATACTGCGGACGTCGAGCTGTGTCAGTCAAAAACTAATTAGCCAATGGGGACGCTCTGCTGAAAAAGCCCGCCCACCCGAGACGTTTGTGCCAAAACTGCAAACAAAAAATCAGGGAGCGCAAACGAGAAAGAGCTGCAGCGAGACCGCAAAGCTGAGAGTCAGCGCAAAAGTCTGAGCGGAGAGAGAGAAGCAAAGGGAACCGTAAACAAAATAATGCGTTATTAGAAGAGTAAAAGACCAATACTTTACAGTATTTGACAAATTATTTGATTGCAAGTTATAAGTTTTATTTTTGAAATTAGTTTTACGTTCTCTCAAATTCCTATTTTTGTTTGCAATTTAAAAAGTTTTGTTTGGTACTTTTGGCACAAATCTAATTCCATACCTTTTCAAAAATAATTTTAATATGGAAGTAAATGGGAAAATCTTCAAATCCTCTTCAAAACTCATCGACTTTCAACCTCTTCTTGTCCCTCATACTTTGTGCTAGAGACACCATTCCAACTTTTAAAGAGTTAAACGACTTTGAACTATTGGGCATGTATTCACTTTTTTTAAAAATCTTTTATGGTTTTGAAATCATCACAGTTTTAGTTTTAAGGATTTTTAGCTGGTCTTCTGATTTTATAATGGGTGTGTATTACGTGAGCTAGAGTGCATGACATCATCGCTAGAGTAGAGAGTAGCTGGAAAAACTGGAGAAAAAATTATCTTCAGCTTGATGTGGATCCCACATCTTTTACTTCATATAGACAAGATATACATAGAAATGTAGGAAATCTTGTTGGCTTTCAGCTAATGGTCTTGTTTCAGATGTAGGACTTACATTTTTCACTGTAGAAGCCCCAGAGCGACAAACACTCCAGCAACTCCCCCATAAGCCGCAATGTTAATTTTGAGCCTAAATATCTGAAGGTGAGCAGATGGTACCTGTTTTGTCTCTCGCCCTGGAGCCCTCATTTTTCACTCTACAGAAATAAAAAAGACATCACAGAGTTCAGCAATGTCTGCTGTTACTCAATATATAAATATTTTGGCCATAAACATTACACTTTTTTCTAGACTCGCAGGAGTTTGGGAGGTGTTTTCCCATTCATTCTTATGGGGACATTTTCAACTTTGTTTCTGCTACTGCTGCAGCATATGTGCAGCTAGAGAAACTGTTCAGCTATCAAAATGTACAGCTTTTTTAGCCCAATCAGTCTATTACTTTTCAGCCTTTCTGCCTTTTCAGCTTTTGAAAAATTCAGCTTTTTCTGCAAATTCTTGTGACCATTCATTCTTATAATTTTATGCATTTCCGGTAAGTGTTTTCCGGTACTTTCAGCAGATTTCCGAAATCACTTCAGCCGTTGGCATTCACACTGTATTTTCGCAGGAAATTATTTTTTTCTAGTTTTGTTTGCATTTTTGCTTTCCTCCTCACGCCTCACATTTTTTTTCTTTTCCCAGGACAGGCACCCTCTTCTGGACATCACTCCTACTGCAGTGGAAAGGCTCAACTACATCCAGTACCACCCGATGGTCCTGTTCTTGGACCCTCACAGCCGCAAAGACGTCAAGGCCATGAGGCAGAGGTACAGCCCCAACTCCAACAAGAGCTCCAGACGCCTTTACACACAGGCCCTCAAGCTGAGGAAACACTGCAGCCACCTCTTCTCAGGTAACAACACATTGAAAATGATCAGAATATAAGATGGTAGGCATGAAGCTTCTTTTCCTTTTTTGTCTGTGTGCTGGTACCAATTTGCACCATGTTTTCTCCTGATTTTTACCTCCAGCCCGTATTGACCTGCAGCCCAGCTCCAATGTTTGGTATGAGAGTCTAAAGGATAAGATCCGACACCAGCAGTCCAAACCAGTCTGGGTGTCTGAAGTCACGGTACAACAGACAGCTTTTCCAGACCTACTCACAGAATTACAATGTCATAATTGACCCCTTTCTCTTAGACGTCTCCTTCTTCTGTTTAGTTGCAGACTAATAACTGATTTATTTTTCCACTGTGCAGTTGGAGAGTGGTGAAGAACACGACTTGGATGCTCTGGACCAAACCCAGTCGGACTACCTCAGTGCTGCCAGCGACCTGGAGGACACCGACGGAGAGGCCTTCACCGATGGAGAGGCCTACACCGACAACGAAGACCTGGAGGAGGCTTATCCCGGTCAGAACACGGCCGATCCTCCCAGAGGCTCCAGGGTAGTTGGAGCTGCTTTAGCCAGATCATCTGAGCCTGCCCCCAGGCACCGCAGCCCCGACGAGGACCCCGAGCCTTACGCGGACACCTACTCTCTCAGAGAAATCCCTCCGCTGATGCACGTCCCCGAGCCCAGGGTTCCCCGTCGCGAGAGCTACAGCCCCTCTCACAGCGCTACTGAGGAGGAAGACCCCACTCAGCGCAGTTTCACAGACTCAGATTTCAGTGCTCTTGATATAGTTGCACCAACCACTCCATCCGACGGACCCCCTGACTTTATAGCCCCCGACCCCTCCACTAGATACTCTGTGAACGAACCCACGTATGCCGAGCCAGAGCCTCAGAGCCCACAGCAGGCCAGCCTGTCTGCTATTGAGGAGAAATTGGAACAGGTAAAGAAAACATTCCTTTTCATTTAAAGGATTAAACCCATGTTTTTATGTATTTAAGACCATCGTTGTCAGTAAATTGACAAAATTAGCTATTTTCATCATCAATTATTTTGTCAGTTCATTTTTAAGCAAACATGCCAAATATTACCCGGTTTTAACTTGTCGGATTTAAATATTTGCTGGTGAATATCTTTAGGTTTTGTTTTTTTTTTCTTACTGTTGGTTGGACAAAAAAAGTGATCCAAATGTGGCAACTTGAACTTTTAGAGACTCCGACAGACATTTTTGAGTTTTTTTAGATCAAGACATCAGTTATTTAAGAAGAAAAAAAATGCAGGTTTATCAATCATGAAAATAATAGTAATGGTGTTAATTTACATTGCTGTGTATTATAAATGCTGGCATTAAACCTTACAAAAGCTGAGAATGGGCTCCCAAACTTAACTGAAGTTACTTTTTTTAATACAAAAAGCTACATTATCATTTCTGTAAGTCTGGTTTTCCCAACAGCAATTGAAAGCACCAGCAGTGGAAGACTGAATTATTACCACACAACAAAAATTTTAACTAAAGACCACCAAAGATCATCTGTGAAATTAAGATGTGTGTTTGTTGTATGTATTTATTTAGTTTAAACCCACAATTCATAGGAAAAAAATGGTGGTGAAGAAGAAGTTGTTGTTTAACACCAATCTCTTCCTCTCTTGTAGGCTCGCTCTGCAGACGCACAGCCTGAGGCTCAGGCGGAGGTAAAGAAGGGCCCTCAGTTCATTGTGTAAGTCTTCTTTCACTATCTTTGGGTTTTAGAGTAAAGAATAAAGACTGGAGTTTGTTTACTAGTCTTGACCCATCTGTCCTGCTCTTTTACAGACTGGCACATCATCACCAAGCGGTCCAGTTCAGACGCACACAGATCCGAGGCAGCGACAGCTCTGACGATGACGAAGACGAGACAGAAGACATCGAATGGGGTCCGGCGACTGAACTCTAGAGTTTGCCTCGAGGATTAAAGATTGAGTCTACTGAACTCACGAGGACATTTCACTCCTCCAAGAAGCTCTTTGTTTCTTGGATCATTTTGAACAATTTGTCTGCGGAAGAGTTTTGTCTGAAGATGTTGGTCAGCCTACATTAAGGGCCTGTCTGCAGCGCGGGATTCTAGATATTCAAGATTTCTACAACCTTTTAAAAGATTACTAAGAAAGGTTCTCACATGAATGTTAAAGTCAAAGTGCCTCATTTCTTTACGTATCTTTTATTTAAATAACTCCATGTCAAACAAATCCATTTACCCTTTGTCACTGCTGCTGTATGTAACGTGTAATACAAATTCTAGTTTTATTAGAAATCACATTAAATTCTCTTCTCATAGGAATATGCAAGAATGTGTATTAAATGTGTGGATGCTCCTTAACTTTTCTACATTAAACTGTTTTCCCTGATTTCAAACATGTTTGCTTTTTTATCTATAAAATAAAGTCTGTGGATTCAAACAATCAAATACAACCCTGATCACTGATATGAGCTCATGATGTGAAAATGAATTGTTATCCATGGCTGCATAACCAACTGGGCAAAGAGGGCAAGCACCCCAGACTCTATACCTCATATTGTTGCAGTTGTATTGTTATTTATTTGATGAACTGTAACTTAGTCTGTTTTCATACACCAGCCTGCAAAATATCCAGAAACGTATGGTGGCTGTATGATTCCTGAGGCCTTGTCTTGTACGGGAGCCCTGGTGTTAAAACCTCTTACCAGCTGATTATTGCTTATTGTGTGTATCAAATTGTCAAAAACTCACAAAACTCTCAAACTTTATTTTGAAAAACAATGATATAAGTTGATGTGGTTTGAATTAGGAGTAGACCAGTTATCGGCCCTGGGTGATTACTGGAGCCACATGTATATTCAGCATTTTTTAGACTATAGGTATCAGTGATTTTTGTGTCGAATTGCCGATAAACTAATTTTAAAATGTGCTACTTTGGCTCTGATGTGGCCTCCTCTCACACAGTGTCTGTCATTGTCATCAATCCCACAACAATATTTGACTGGTAACGCATCACAATTAATAGCATATCAACACTGAATCATATCAATATCAGTCGAGCCTTAGTATGAATTTTGGGGAATTAAGAAAACGTGTTTATTTCAAGTGTCAAATTCAAGTATCATCATCATATGAACTTTTATTTTTATATTTTTTTCATGAAATAAAATGATGGTGTGTGAATTTTACCTGCCCAGTCTGAGTAACATTTTGGACACTGTGCTGCTTCACCGGTAATGATTTATTGATTTCAAAGTGGAGAATTCAAAACACATTTAGAGCCATTAAAGGTAGGATTCAATTATTGATTGCTTTACATTATTTTGGTATTGACAAGTGTTAATGGTTTACAATTAGATATCAGTCAGTTGCCTTTTTTTCTTCCATAGAAAGCAGAGAAAAGCATGCTCAAGGTTTTTTTCTTCTACCTGCCTCCTGTAAGGGATTCAAAAACTGCCATAAAAATAATATATTTTGATATTACTTTCAACTTTCACTGGGTTACATGTTTCAGCCAGCATCACTCCTGATAACAACTACAAAATATTCATCCATTGAAAAATGATTTATTCACACACTGGCAAAGAACATAACTAAGATCGTAGGCTTCAGGGTGGACCAAGGCCAAAATAACAAACAAAACGATCCTGTCTGGAAAATAAGATACTAAACTAAGAAAACAAATGACAATACTCTTTTCTCCCTAACTATTAAAAACAGGAGAAAACAAGATCAACAAAACTGGCAGTCCACCCTTACTATTACTATCAAAAGACACTGCCTGATAATTCAAACAAAAGGACTACAAAAGAGAAGTATGGCCGGTTGGGAGAGGAGGAGGATGAGGAAATGCCGGTTGCCCACCGGCGGCCGCCATCTTGGCTCCTTATGTCTTCAGGTGCGCCCAATCACGGCTAGGGCCCGGAATCATCCCACCAATCGCCTCCCGGGGATGGCACATTCCTATTTACATAGATGAGAGAGAAACACAGGGCACACAGGCAAACACACAGCAGACTCACAAAATATGACCACAGTCATAACACTTGTACTCAGCTTTTTAAAATATGACAGTTTTAGTTGTCTGTTTTTTTTTTTAATCTCCTCTTCTGCTTTTATAACTGGTGTGTAGTAGGATCGTTGAGGTCAGTGAGAGGTCAGCTCTGCTGCTTTTTTCTGTTTTGTTTTTTGCTTTTTGCTCTCTACATTCCACAATTTTCACCTCTCATACACATATAAAACAGAAAAATGTAGGAAATCTTCTCGTCTTTCAGCTGATGGACAACTATAAGCGCAAATACGAGGCTATCACAAATACAAGGTTTATGAAAATGTCAGTGACGGCTCTCACAGAATTGTTAGACTCCATATCCTCATTGTGAGTCATAATCATGATGCAGGCCGAGTTCATCGTAACCACACTTTTTGTGAAGCCATTTGCGCTTCCACACGGCCACATTATCATTAAAATTGATTATTTTTTTTAAAGGCAAATGCCAATGGGTGAACCAGAGCAACCTGGAGAAAACCCCAACATAAACCCAGACAACATGGTCCACAACCACCTCCAGATCTTCCTTTAAGGCCTTCCTACATTTCTTCGAAACAAAAGGAAAGCATTTTGACAGTGTTTTTTTTTTTTTTTTTTATAAAGGCGAATGCCAATGTGTGAACTTGAGCAACCCAGAGAAAACCCTTACAAAAACCCAGAGAACATGGTCTCTCCCCTCAGAAGAGGGACTCATGTCAGACTCATGTATCAGGCAGCCAGACGCACAACTCCACTGGGACATCCACACTCAAACCTCACTCGCACAAGCATCGTTTGAGCTTTCGCTTTGGTCATCTGAGCTTTCGCTTTCGAAAGACAGAATGAAATTTCTCCAAAGCGATGAAGTAGGTGGCTCTTCTGCTTTTGCAAGCCGGATCTTCTCTGACTCCTGAGTCTGCAGTTTCTTGCGATTGTTCTCTAACTCCTGCAAGTGCTTCACCTGTTTTTCAAAGTCCACCTTGAGCTCAATATTTATGCTCAGCAAGATATTCAGTTCACGGCATTTGTCTTCTACTGCCAGATTTTTCTTTAAGGCCTTCCTACGTTTCTTCGAAATTAAAGGAAAGCGTTTTAACAGTGGGGTTTCACGTGTCCTCCTAATCTCCAATTTAAGATCACGTATTTCTTGGGACAACAGCTCTATGCTTTGAAGACAGAAGTCTCTCTCTTCCTCCCAGGGCTTTTTGACGGTGTCATTTGGCACCTCCAGATCACCTAAGGATTCCTCTACCACTTCTGTCTTCTCTGTCAATGACACTCTCAAGTGAGATGACTCATTGACATCGGAACCTGTGCCCTGTGTGTCACTTTCTTGGTTCGAGTCACTAATTTCTAGGAAGAAGTTCTCCTCCTTGCTGGTTGGGTCCTCACTGCTGCTTTCTTGGCTTGGCACCTGGTTGTTCTCCTCTCCGTTCATGTCTCCCGGTTTGTTAATGTTAGTTAACATAAAACAAATGGAAGTGAAATGAAGCCTATATAATCTTTTTGTGATGATGTCACAACCTCAAAAGGCTTTGATCTTTTGGAATGTCCAGCAACATTCTCAAAGATCAAAGCCTCAAAATCTTTTCATCTATTGCTAGTATGTTGCTGAATGTCCACCATTCTTAAAGATCAACGATGATGTCATCATGATGTCACTGATCCTTTAGAGTGTTCCTCTGTTCTGATTGGTGGACTGATGTTAATACATTTAATTTACATAGCGCCTTTCAGGGTACCCAAGGACACTTAACAAAGTGGAACAAACAAAACAAAGAATAAATGTTAAAATATGTTACTGTCTTTCTGTTGAGTTTAACTGTTAATAAAGTAAAATGTTGATCTGCTTCAGGTTTAAACTCTCTCTCTCTGTCTGTATCTCACAAATCAAACCTCTGCATTTTGTACTACTACTTATACTACTTTTACTACTACTTCTACTATTACTACCACTACAAAAGGACTTAAAGTTTTAGATTTTTTGGCCTTTGAGCAAAGAGAGCCCCTTCTGTCTTCATCCTGTTATGCCTGTTAAGCTTTTTTTCAACTTATTCCCCTCTCCTTCATTGTATTCACTGTATTTTTGCAAGGAATAAAAATGTTCTAGTTAGTGTGAATGCTGAAGAGCATTCACACTATCCTTCTGGAATTTATTCTTCTTCTTCCGTACGTTTTTTGGCTTGCTTCTTCTCCTACAAATTTTGAGCTATAGAAACCATTTAACTATCAAAATGTTCAGCTTTTTAAGGACATATAGCGTGTATTTTTGGCTTTTCTATCTTTCATACTTTTGGAAATATTCAGCTTTTTCTGCAAAATTTTTCCCATTCATCCTTATGGGGAATTCTTCAAATTTCATTCTGCTACTACTTCAGCATACGTTCAGCTATAGAAACCGTTCAACCATCAAAATGTTGAGCTTTTTAAGCTCTTTCAGCCTTGTACTTTTCAGCTTTCTGCCTTTTCAGCTTTTTCAAATATTCAGCCTTTTCAAAAATTATTTTAATATGGAAGTAAATGGGAAAATCTTCAAATCCTCTTCCAAACTCATCGACTTTCAACCTCTTCTTGTCCCTCATACTTTGTGCTGGAGACACCATTCCAACTTTTAAAGAGTTAAAAGACTTTGAACTATTGGGCATGTATTCACTTTTTTAAAAATCTTTTATGGTTTTGAAATCATCACAGTTTTAGTTTTAAGGATTTTTAGCTTATCTTCTGATTTTATAATGGGTGTGTATTACGTGAGCTAGAGTGTATGACATCATCGCTAGAGTAGCGAGTAGCTAGAAAAACTGGAGAAAAAATTATCTTCAGCTTGATGTTGATCTCACATCTTTTACTTCATATTGACAAGATATACATAGAAATGTAGGAAATCTTGTTGGCTTTCAGCTAATGGTCTTGTTTCAGATGTAGGACTTACATTTTTCACTGTAGAAGCCCCAGAGCGACAAACACTCCAGCAACTCCCCCATAAGCCGCAGTGTTAATTTTGAGCCTAAATATCTGGAGGTGAGCAGATGGTACCTGTTTTGTCTCTCGCCCTGGAGCCCTCATTTTTCACTCTACAGAAATAAAAAAGACATCACAGAGTTCAGCAATGTCTGCTGTTACTCAATATACAATATATACCGCTGCTTCACCGGTAATGATTTATTGATTTCAAAGTGGAGAATTCAAAACACATTTAGAGACATTTTTAGGTAGGATTCAATTATTGATTGCTTTAAATTATTTTGGTATTGACAAGTGTTAATGGTTTACAATTAGATATCAGTCAGTTGTCTTTTTTTTTTCTTCTACCTGCCTCTTGTAAGGGATTCAAAAAACTGCCATAAAAATAATATATTTTAATATTACTTTCAACTTTCACTGGGTTACATGTTTCAGCTACAAAATATTCATCCATTTTTGGGATTTTAACCCTTTAAATACCAGTTTGTTTACATGATGCCACTGTTATTTTAAAAAAAACAACAAAAAACACACATAATAAATAGTATTTTTATGGTAGTTTTTGGCATGGCACAGTTCTTTGTACTAAATGTTGTCTGTATTTATCAGTTGCAGGAGGGTTAAGTTTTATTATGAGGCAAAGTGCCCTACCAAAATACAGGTAAATTGCCCATTGAGTGAAAAGTACTAGAAATTACAAAAACTCCTCCAGGGTCACAGAATAAAAACCTGATAACATGGGACGCATGGTTTGATGCTGTAATGACAGTGGGATGAACAAAAAAACACTAGTTTTAATGGAAGGTGATATGAACAACGGTTTTAGATGTCTGTGTGTAACATCCAGTGTATTATAGACGTATCATATGAGCTGAGGTTGAACACCTTTGCCAAATTGTATGACACAAGCATTTGAAACAGCCAAAATGATCCAAACATGACAGTTAAAAAACTTGACACGCACCAACAGTCGCGTGGTCTTCATGTTGTCGTGTGTGTGCGGCAGCAGGTGCACGCGGAGGCGGGAGGTTGCCATGAAAAGCTTCGGGTCACATGTTGGAAACGCACGTGCATCAGGACCAACTGATTACCATGGGTGTGAGCGCGGCGACGGTTTGTTTGTGTGCGCGTGGAAGCTTTTTCTTTCCTCATTTCAGCCGAGTTTGGACTCGCCAGAAAGTTTCAGTTTGAGTTTTTTCTCGAGTGTAATTTAAGCTAAAAGTAATTAAATCTCCCCCCAAACTGTGTGGATAAGTGGCGTTACACCCGCGTGTCCCTCCTCCTCCTCCTCCCCCTGGAGGAAACTGAGCGTACGCGCGCGCGGAGCGCAGCGGATGCCGGGAGCGCACAGTTTGCGGTGAGCTGTCTGTCTCTCCGTCAGTGAGCCTGCGCGGCTCGATGTGCGACAGCGGCAGGAGGAAGACAGACAGACACTTACCGTGGCTGAAGGTCGGCCTGGATGGCACCGAGCACCCGCTGCTGAGCGCGAGAGGCAGAGCACCCAAGTGGCGAGTCGGGGGGTGGGTGGGGGGGCTGTACGTGAAACTCAAAGAGGTCGGGATGGACGGCAAAGGCACCCTGAAGATGTTCACGAGGAAGAAACGGGAACTGATCAAGACGCCATCCATCTCGAAGAAGAGCCGAGCAGGAAGCCCCGGGCCGCAGAGCAGCGCCCAGTCTGTGAGTACATGCATCACTTCTGGTTTCTGCTGCTGAGTGTGTGTGTGAGTGTGTGTGATCATTCAGATGACCTTCGGCTGGAGGGGACAGGCTGCAGGAAGGGCTCTGGACCAAGGGGGTGATTGTGTGTGCGTCTGCGTGCGTGTGCATGTGTGGGGACTACAACATCAGCTAGAAGTCAGGGTGTGAAACTGATAGAAACTCCCCAGGCACTCATTATGATGCAGCAGTGTCACTTAGACTAATGTTCAGTTGTGTGCCTCACCGCTCACTGACTCATCTCCACCACTGAAGCCGTGGCAGGCCGAGGCATGTGTGCGTGCGAGGGCTCTTGGATGATCACTTTGCCAAAGATGACCTGTGCCCAAAGTTAGAATATGGGGACGAAGCTGTAGGTGGAGGGAGCATGCTGAAACGTGGTAGCAAGAGTAGCTACAACCCTTACTCTACCAGTCAGAGAGTAAAGAAAGGCGAGTCGAAAGGCAAGGACAGGCTGGACATACTGCCCAACAAGCACAACGTATGGCTTAAACAGGTACGTTGGCGTGCCACGGACGGCAAACACGCAGGGATGCTTTTCTGTGTCGTCTTCGTGAAATGTTTGGACTGTCTGTGTTGGTGAGTAGGGCTCCTTAGACATGTCGGGCCCAGAGCTGTACGCCGAGTCAAGTAAGAGATGAGACGCATCAGCCAGGCTTAAACAAAAGAACCTCGTCTGTGACTTTTTATATCCGTTTGTAGGCAAAAGAAAAGGTGGTTTCCACTGCTGTAGATATCGCTGTTCTTATACCAAACAGTAAATGTGTTTCTGTGTTTCTAATCTACACTCTGCTCAGTTTGCCACACCCGTCAACTGGTTGGAGTCAGGAAGTGTTACACAACTCGACACAGGATCTTGTGAAAGTCTTCATGTGTGTGTTTACCAACAACAGCGTTTCGCTGCTGGGTTTCAGGCCACGAAGGCAAAGAGGCCTCGTGCTGGCACCCTCATGCCTCTGACAGTCAAATCATGTGATCGTCTTGACCTTTTTTCTCTCCTCTCTCAGCTGTCCATCCTGCAGGAGCAGCCCCGCAAAGATGCGGGCGATGTCACCCTCTCCTCTTCGCCCATCTCATCTTCCTCTTCAACCCTCACCACGAGCTCCGCCGGGCTCCAGGACCCGTCCCTGTCCTGCCCCGGCACCCCCAGCCCCCAGCACAGCAAGCTGGCGGCCCTGCAAGGGGTGGGCTGCCCGTCGCCTGTGTCCACTCTGAAGAGGCCGACAGCGCTGAGCCGACACGCCAGTGCTGCAGGTAACCGTCCATCACCTGTTGAGTTAACGAAATCTGCTCGAATGTGATCCGGTCTGCTGTGCGCCACATTCACATCCGCGGTGAAACAGAAACGGAAAGCAAAATCTCGCTTGCTGCCGTCTGGCAAAAGATACAGAAGTATCTGCTGCCGTACCATCAGTCTACAGAGCGGCTTCTTTGCTCAGGCTGTGAGACTCCTGAACTCATCCTCAACACTTCAGCATTAAATGGTAGTTTTTTTCTGAGTAGCATAAAGAGACTATAACCTGCATTTCAAATGAACCTTGTAACTAATGATCGAGTCCCAAACACTGGAGCCAAGGCGATGTCTTAAAAATGGTTTGATTGGTCCTTCCAGCAGCCTCAAATTCAAAGATATCCAATTTACAATCATATAAAACGGAGAAAAGCAGGAAAACATCACATTTAAAGGAATATTATGACACACCGGTTCACTTGTTGGTGGAGAATTGGAGGATCAAAACAAATACTCATGACTGTTTGTTCCTTATGAAGCTTCTGCCAGCAGCCGGTTAGCTTAGCATAGCAAAAAGACTGAGAACAGTTAGTCTGGCTTGGCTAAAGGTGAAAACAACTTAAAGCTCACTAACCTACACGTTATATCTGGTTTTTATTATTTTAATTGTACAGAAAGTGAGATGTATCACAACAGTTAGTAGTTTTACAGCTGGTGACATGCTCGACTGTTTCTTGATTGGAGGCAGTTGTGAGGCAATCAACAGACTTCAGGAAGTTACTGGTTCGGATTAAGAAACAGTCGAGCACATAACCCCCATCAGACTGCAACTTCTTGATTATACACACTTTTAAACAAGCATGATATAAAGTCTTTATCAGTAAACTTTAGAGGTGCTGGTAGGCTGATTTTGTTATTTTTGTACAGAACCAATCTACCCATCTCCAATTGTTTCCAGTCTTTGTGCTAAGCTAAGCTAATGCTGTATCCTTATACAATTTTTAACTGACAGATATGAGACTGGTAGTGTATTTCTACCACTTCAAGAGTTTGGAAATGAAAAATGTTTGGCATTTCTACTCGTTATACGACTTTAACGCTTCATGTGGTCCTGGTGTCTCTTCAGGATTCCCGCTCCAGTCGTGGGTGTTCACTAAAGGCCAGGGGAAAGGGGCTCTGACCCCAACGCCTCCGTCCGAAGGTCCAGAGAGCACAGCCATCGAGGTGGAGGACATCCCGGCCCTGCTGAGGGACGTGGCTCGCTTCGCCGAGGCCGTGGAGAAACTGAAGGATGTGGTGCTGGCTGAAGGTAAACGCACTGACAGATTTAGCCTTGTGTCCAAATCAGCCAAAAGAAACATTTTGGCTGGTTTATCAGAAGGTCGCAAATATTCACCACCAAACTGAGTTCTCCTTTTGATTACAAGTCAGAGAAATGTGACTGAGGACATGAATAATGATTGTTTACGTCACTGTGGAAACAAAATGCTTCCCTGTGTGTGTAGCCAGTTGTGATCTTCATCACTGTGTTGAGTACAGTTAGTTAGTTTGCAGACAGAACATTACTGTTTGGTTCGGTCCTCCTTCCCTTTGCCTTTCACACTCCAGTCCATTTTGACTTGCGTGTAGCGGATGCAAGGCATCCACATAAGTCAATCTTGCATCAGTCCTGTTCTCAGGCACATGTGCGTTGTGTGTCAGAGGGTTGAGGGGGGGGAGGGGAAAAGGGCGGAGCAACGCTGCACAAGCACGCTAACAAGTGGCTGTGTGCGTCCTCTCTCCAAATGAAGGGCTGCGTTTCCGCTGCGCCCACAGAGTCGACCGCACTCTTGTCTCCAGCAGGAAGCCAGCTTCTTGTTTACTGCAGCCTCACACACACTCTTCCCCTCTTGCGCGATGCAGCGAGGCCTAAAATGGCAGAACACCTGTACGTGGAGGGAGCGCCATCCCTTCAGAGTCGATCTCACCTGCTAAACAAACAGACCAAAAAAAGTGACAGGTGTTTCAGCGAGTCATTAAAGTTTGTTTTTCTGATGAGAGGTTTGTTTGTGGGTTCTCCTGTAATCTGTCTCTGTTCTGTCATGTTCTCCACCCAGAGCGAGCTCTTTTAAACAGGAAGCCATGATGGATAGCGTCTGACAGAACGGCCTCGTCCACACTTCCTCCTGCGATAGGCCGGCTGCAGCGGCGTGACGCGACGCGTCCTCTCCTTAATCAGCATTACAATCAGAGCTCCGTCCGCGTCACGTCTGCTGATCTCCTCGTGGTCGCTGCGTCCTGTTTTATTTTCTTAACATCAAACGTTTTCATACAGTCAATGATTTGTTTTCACGAGCCACCGAAAGCAGATGTAGTACAGCACCCGAATTAGTTTCTAATCTTGCAAAACAATAGCAAAGACCACATCCTCTCTGGCACAAA
Organism: Lagodon rhomboides; assembly: GCA_039737535.1. Classification (NCBI taxonomy): domain Eukaryota; kingdom Metazoa; phylum Chordata; class Actinopteri; order Spariformes; family Sparidae; genus Lagodon; species Lagodon rhomboides. The sequence continues at coordinate 10,012,738 of CM077789.1, read as the reverse complement.
GATCAGGTCACTCAGTTCTCATTGTCTGCTGCTGCTGCGACACTCTGACACACATATTCAGACAGAATGTGGGAGGTCGGAGGATCGGCTGCCCTCTGTCCTCCTTCCACCTCCCTGAGCGAGCTGCGTTGTTTGGAAAAATGATATACACACAAGTTGCCACATTAGACCGTTACAGTGAACGAAACCAGTCCGTGTGCGTATATGTGTCTGTGCGTCTGTGTGTGTCTGTGTGTCTGTGTGTGTCTGTGTGTGTGAGCGGGAAATGAGGATGCAGGCAGCAGATGTGTCACCACTGACCTCAAAGAAGACAAGCTGCCACTGTGAACCTCGACCCGACCTGTCTGACACTGACTACCCACCATTATCTCTGTCCTGTCTGCCAAACTTAAAGGAATAGTTCTGCACATTTTTAGAGACGGGCTCGTTTGCTCTTGTCTTGCAGTGTTAGGTGACAGTGTTAGATCAATACCCACTCTCGCATAGAGCTGCAATGATTAGTACATTACTCGATTTTTGATTAAAATAAAATTAATAGCCAACTATTTTGGTGCTGCTTTTCTTTGATATTTCATTTTAAATGAGGAGCATTCTGCTTTTAAACTGTTGGTTGGACAAAAGAAGCAATTTGAAGACGTCACTTTAGAGCACTTTTCAACATTTTCTTGCATTTTATAAAACTAATCGATAATGAAAACAATCAGCTGCAGGCCTTCTCTCATATCTATACATTTAATTTTAAGCCAGAGCCTGTGGCCGCTTAGCTTAGCTTAGCATAAATATTCGAAACAGGGGAAACTGGCTAGCTTTTTTGTCTCAAGATCATAAAATCCACCCGGTGATGGGTTGCCTATCTGAAACAAGCTGGAATCAAATCAAATCGAATCAAATCAAATCAAATGGTTTCTGGACAAATCTTTATCAGTTTGAACAAGAACTGTACAAATTCAATTAATCGACAACTTTTTTGGTAATTGATTAATTGGTTTGAGAAATGTTTTCAAGCCAAAAGAACAGTGAAAATGATCTGATGCCAACTTCTTCAATATGAATATTTTCTGATTTCTTTTCTCCTATATGACAGTAAAGTAAACATCTTTGGGTTGTGGACAAACAAGACATTTGAGGACGTCATCTTGGGCTTAAACGAAACACTGAACAACATTTCTGACATTGTTCAGACCAAGCCACTAATAGATGAATCCATAATGGATTAACCTTTGCAGCATCCCTAGAACCAGTGCTGTGGTCTCTTCAGTTCTTACTCTGTTTATCTCCTCTCCTCGTCCAACCACATCTTCCTCCCTCCCTCTCGTCCAGGCAAGAAGGAGAGTCAGCGGCCGGTGGCTCACGAGTGTTTGGGGGAGGTCCTGCGGATTCTGCGTCAGGTCATCAACACCTACCCTCTGCTCAACACGGTGGAGATCCTCACTGCTGCCGGCAAGCTCATATCCAAGGTCAAAGGTCAGTCAGTTGTGCGGAGGAACCTTCAGCATCATACAATTTAATCCTTTATTTTGGGTAATACTGTTTATTTTACGTGTGCAGGTGTGTACGTTTAAACACGAGCGTGGTTGTGTTTTTTCAGGTTTCCACTATGAGGCGTGTAACGAGGCAGATAAAATGGACTTTGAGAAGGCGATTGAAACCATTGCAGTCGCTTTTAGCAGCAAGTGAGTATCTGTTCACAATATGTCTGATTAACAAATTACAACCCGTTAATCCTAAAGTAACCCTGTGGGGATTACTGCTGGTGTCGTTATAGCTACAAATACTCTTTTAAAAAAATCGGGATTTAAGGTCCAGTGTAGCTATAATGGAGTCAAAGTTGTCACCTCTTTTACAGACAGAGGAATCAGGTTGCGAGTGTGTGTGTGTGTGTGGTAATGTGTGTAAAGTTGTCTGTTGTTGGGAATTGGAGAGAGAAGTGCAGCGGTGGTGACACATTTGCATGAGGCAGAGCTGAAAACAGGAAGTGGGTTTTTTTTCTTCTACCGTATGACACAAAACCAAATCTTGAAAAACTTGCTGTTGACTACCTGGCTGCGAAATGAACAGATTGTTACAAATCAGGGAGGCTATGAATTACAAGAAAGTTTCCTTTTGATTTGAGACGCTTGAGGAACCGAGACCAAACAAAATATTAAATATGTCAACTCCAATTCTCGCTAATTAAATCAGTTTTTCCAAAGTTATAGTTTTTTTTCTCAGTCTTTAAGAATAATTAAGAGATTAAAAGTGAAGCTAGTGTAGAGAAATGTGTCAGTAAAGTGTGTAATTGAAGTTTATTGCACCAACAGTGTATCACATGCTAGTCTGTGCCATTTCAGGGCTTAGACAGCTGTCACAGAGTTTGAGGAGGAAGTGAGCTGGCAGAGACAGTTGAGATCTGCCTGATGAGTCTGTTTCCTCATTCTCTCCTCCCCTCTTCCTCTGTTCGACTCCTTTTCTGGCGTGAACAGAAAAGTACCGAGATAGAGGTGCCACTTTAATTTTAGGAAAGAAGTGATATAATTAATTAAAATGAGAGATGTAATGAGAATAAGAATGAGAGATGCATTGAAAAATTATATCTTTTACATTACAGCTTGCTAATAACAAGGTAATAGCTTGATATTAAAGAGGTAATAAGTAATACCATGTAATTAGCAAAGTATTAACTGTGTACCATCAGACTGATATTTATATATCGGGGTCACACGAGGCCAAATATTAAGGGTAATGTTCTGGAAACAAGTGTTTTTAAGTGGTGTTATTGTTGGCACCTCTGTTGCAAAGATGACTGGATCGTTGGACAGGACAATTGGACAGGATTTTATTCAGTTGATGGCAGACAAATTTGTATCGTGATTGCAAACAAGTCCAAACGCTGATGGTTTAATTGTTCCATATCATTACATTGTGCAATCCACATTTACTTCAAAAAGACACGTTAAAGCAAAAAAAACTTGTCTATTGCCGGTTTAAGATACCGACTAGGCAAAGATATTTAGTAATGATATGTTAATATTTTGGTAACAATGTCAACAACAAATTAAAAGTTTATTAAAATGGTATAATGAGGTGTTAATCTGTTTCTGTTCCAAATTCTTGGAGGTCAGCATTGCTAATTACCATATTATTATTATTATTATTAGCTGAACTGAAACCTCCATTATGTTGCAATGTTCTCCAAATGATACTTTTCATATTTTCACATGTGTCCTTGTCGTGTTTCTCCTCAGTGTGTCTGAGCTGCTGATGGGAGAGGTGGACAGCAGCACGTTGCTCTCCCTGCTGCCTACTGAGAAGAGCAGGGTGAGTTCATCACAGGGCACAAAAACAAATTGAGTCGCCTCACACAGACGGTCAGAAGCTACATGGAATCTAACATCACTGTACATAAATAACTGTATTCCACTGAAGGAGGAAAAAAAGAAACTCCCTCTGTAATGACGAGCATCGATCTGTGTTCGTCAGTAATGAATCATCTCTGTGCTCTGTAGTCGATGGAGAACTTGTACACCGCGACGGGCTCAGACGGGGGAGCGTTCAGGAGCGACCTGCAGGACATGGGTAGGCAGACAGCTGCTCAGTCACACTCCGACTTGAGTTGTTTCTTGTTTCGGTCCCTCAGCACTGCTACTTGTGATACTTCTGCGCTTCCTGTCATTCGATTCACTCTCGTTTTGTCCTGTCAAAAAGCTACTTTTCCCATCATATTTTCATTTACATCAGAAAGTAGTGATCTAGCTGCTGCGTTGAACGACTTAGTGCCAGCTGCAGAAGCTCTGTCTATATCGTAGCAAACCAGGAAAAACGGACAACCATATTGAAAATGACTTCATTAACAGCAGTAACAAAAACACAACACAGTAAAACACAGGATGTTTTGAGATTACCGCTACAGCTCTGAATCTTCACACCCCGGCTGCAAACATTTGCCTCTCACGAATCATAACTGGGAATAACAGTTTTTGTTGCCATGGCGATATAAAATGGTGCTCGTTCCTGTGCGGTGACCTCTGTTTGTTGACGCGCAGGCCGAGCTGAGGAAGTGGACGTGATCCTCCAGCGCAGCGAGGGAGGGGTGGACTCGGCTCTGCTCTACGCCAAAACCATTTCCAAGTACATGAAGGACCTGATGACCTACGTGGAGAAGAGAACCTCACTGGGTGAGTGGAAGCGCCGAAGGTTTCGTCTGTCCGAGGATTAATCAAATTGTCAATCAGCAGAATATTGGTTGATAAGAATGTTACTTATGCACTAAATGAAGACTTGAGCTTTTTAATGATTTCTTCTCTTGTGTTTTCACCAGAGACTGAGTTATCCAAAGGCCTCCAGAGATTATACCAGTCCTCCAAACACAGCATCACACATGTAAACCTCTTCTTTTCTTTCTCCTCCTCGCTTGTTATCTGTGATATTGAATGAATGTAAAACTTCAACCCTCTGTTGGACATCAAACCTTATCTTGGTGCGTTTGTGCTCGCTCCCTCCAGCCCCACATGCCCCTCTACTCCATCTACTCTCTGGCTCTGGAGCAGGACCAGGAGCAGAGCGTTGGGCTGCAGCAGGCCACCACCACCCTGCACAACCAGACCTTCATCCAGGTAAACTTCACTGAGGTCTGCTGAAACATGAATTCAGTGTTGGAGAGTAGTGATCTACATGTAAGAAGTACTACTACTGAAACTTCAGGCCATAAAAGGGCAGGAATGATTTATATTCAGCATTGCATCTGTACTGTAATTAAAAGCTGAAATTGCTTATACTCCATCAATAGTGGGTTTTTTGGTTGTAAACAGGTGGGAACTTTTTGCAATAAACGTAATTGAGTTGCATTCTTGACTCATTCTGTGACGGCCACTCATGGCGGCTGGTGTTGATCTGTGCGTGTGTGTGTCTGCAGCCTCTGTTGCAGCGTCGACAGGAGCACGAAAAGAGACGCAAGGAGATCAAGGAACACTGGATTCGAGCGAAGAGAAAACTGGTACGTTCTCATTATTTGGATATGTAAGCAGGGTAGACTGTTTCATTTCAGGAGAGCTAAGGAATTATTTCTCTTTGTGTAGCTTGAGTGTGAGGTGAACCTGCGCAAAGCCAAGCAAGCCTTCATGGTCCGCTGCGAGGAGTACGACAAGGCCAAGACGGCAGCGTGCAGAGCTGAGGAGGAAGGAGGAGGATCGACGGCAAAGTCTGTGGAGAAGAAGAAGCGATTAGAAGAGGAAGCTCGCAACAAGGTTCTTATCCTTAACTGTGTTTTATCTGTTGTTTCAGCACTTTATCACTGTGATGTGTGGTCACGTGGAACTGAAATTTCCTTTATCTGGCTGCCACAATAACACACTTGACACTTCATGTATCTGTACTGATCTGATAGATTAAAACGGAACACAGGAGGTAAATTAAAATTTGTGTGTGCAGGCAGACGAGGCGGAGGCCACCTACAAGACGTGTATAGCAGACGCCACCACCCAGCAGCTGGAGCTGGAGCACACAAAGGTCACGGTGCTGAGACAGCTGCAGGACGTCATCAAACAGAGCGACCAGACCCTCCGCTCGGTCAGAACACACACACACAAACCTGTCGTAGACTTTATTGCAATGGTGGCAAACGTGAGCTCTTTCCTGACACTTTATGTTGTATGACTTCCTCCATCAGGCGACCATCTCGTACTACCAGCTCATGCACATGCAGACGGTGGCCCTGCCGGTCCACTACCAGACTCTGTGTGAGAGCAGCAAGCTGTATGATCCAGGACAGCAGTACGCCGCCCACGTGCGAGACCTGCAGCTGCCAGAGCAGCCGATTGTTCACTACACATTTGAGAACTACTGTCCCTCCAGTTCATCGTCATAGTAAGAGCTTCAGTCAGAGCAACAGCCATCTAGGTTTTTAATCGAAGCCTTGAAGAAAAAGTTCAACATTTGGAAATACACTTCTTGCTGAGAGTTGGACGTAATGATTCAAGCTGCTCTTACTGTATGTCCGTACACTATAAATAAATCTACAGTCAGCAGCTCGTGGGTTTAGCTTACCATAAAAACTGGAAACGGAGGGGAAACCTAAGCTAGCTCTGTCCAAAAGGTGACAAAATCCCCAACTCTAAAAGTTATAAATTAACATGTTCTCTGGAGTGTCTCTGTTGGTCGCCTGGTAACCCCACAAAAGGATAACGAACTAATTTTGCCAGACCAATAAATAGTTTAACACGTGTTCCCCGTTAAATCACAACCTGTTGTTTCTACACTTCTTCATACAGAGTAACCAAACAAGACATAACATGTTAAGTAGAGAGCTCTAGAGGTGCTGGTTGGCAGATGTAAGCCATGTTTCAGTCACAGGAAGTTTCCACCTCGGGGACCAGGAACTAAAATAATTTCCAGGGACATTATTTTGCCACCCAAAAAGAACCGGCTGCTTTCCAAAAGTACAGGAACTCTGGGGTTGGGGCTTGCAGTGGGAATATTTCTGCTGCAACACATGGAGGGGTATCAATCTTATCTAACTTATGGGAAGAATGAAGAAGAATTTCACAAACAATTTTAGATTAAAAATATATGTATATAAAATAAATAGAAGAATAAATTGTCTGATGATTCCACTTTGTTGCAGCCACGGCCACAGACCGAGGAATGACAGTTTCAACACGGAGCCGACGAGCCACACGGACAGTCCTGCCACCAGCGTGGACACAGCAGCTGGAGACAACAGAGAAACTGAGGCTCAACGCAAGAGTAAGTGACTCCTGCTGCTGCTCCGGGTGTTAGGATACATGTCTCAATTATAATTATCTGTATAATACAACAAGTTAGTTTAGCCAAGTGTTGATGGTTTTAAGTAACTAACCTAAAAATGAAGTCTGGCTAAATAGCCATGAAACCCATTATCCTCCTTATACTGACTATTCTATTCTTGTCTCCTTGCTGTCCTCAGGGCAGGGCCACAAGTCATGGGGTTCAACAGTGAGCGATGACAGTGTTGGAGGTGAGGGAGGCCTGGAGTCTCCTACTGCCAGCACAAGTGAGTATATACGTTTTGTTCTGGTTGTAACAGATTCACAGAAACGTATCTCATTTGTGAATCACCATAAAGGAGAATTTCATAGTGATTTGTCCCTTGGCCACTTAAAGAGCAAGTGTGAGGTTTTTGTACATGAGAGCGCAGATTAAAACTTTATGTAAATTGCAGGTGACATCAGTAAGATGGCTCGGACGGCATCCACTGGAACAATGTCGTCCAATGAGGATGCAGACGAGAAAGACGGGAATGTGACGTCGTTTGAAAGTCAAAGTAAGATTTCAGATTTTCCCCTGTTCTGTCTACAAATGTATTACTGCTCTATTAGTTGTCTAGAGTGTGTGTGATGTGGGTCTTTGTCTTCAGATATCAACGGCATGGATCCTGATGTGGTGGTGTCCACGAGACCTTTCCGTAACATCGGCTTGTCCAAGGCGGCGCAGACACACCGACTGAGGAAGCTACGGACTCCTTCGAAGTGCCGCGAGTGTGACAGCTACGTTTACTTCCAGGGGGCCGAGTGTGAGGAGGTGAGAAGTCCTGCGGGATACAGATGTGCAGCTCGTGAAGCATCTCACTGACGATTAGATTGGGTTCAACACCTTCTTCTTCTGTTTTCAGTGTTTCCTGGCGTGTCACAAACGCTGTCTGGAGACTCTGGCCATCCAGTGCGGCCATAAGAAGCTGCAGGGCCGTCTGCAGCTGTTCGGCAGGGAGTTCACTCAGGTAGCCAGCTGTGCCAGCGACGGCATCCCCTTCATCATCACCAAGTGTATCACTGAGATAGAGAGACGGGCGCTCAAGATGAAGGTGAGAAAAAGCGTATTTCAAAGTAAGTGTTTGTTATCTGAATCCGACAGAAGTATTTAAACTGTGTGCTTCCTCCTCGCAGGGCATCTACAGGGTGAACGGGGTGAAGACTCGCGTGGAGAAGCTTTGTCAGGCCTTCGAGAACGGCAAGGAGCTAGTAGAGCTGTCCCAGTGTTCACCGCATGACATTAGCAACGTCCTCAAGCTTTACCTGAGACAGGTACACATACAAGCCAGCACGTGAAAGAGTACAACTTGATATATATATATAGATATAGATTTGTATTTATTCATTAAAATATAATAAAACATTTGTGTGTTCTAACAATCCTTTTAATTATGTAGTTAAATATTATTTCTCAAAATAAAAAAAATGCTCCATAGTGATCTACAAGTCTCTCTTGTTCCTCCATATGTGTCCTTGCTGAATGCCCTCTTCCTTTCCTGTCTCCGTCACCCTCAGCTGCCAGAGCCCATCATGCCGTTCCGCCTGTACAACAGCCTGATGGGTTTGGCCAAGGAGAGTCTGCAGAGCGAAGCAGAAACACCAGTAGGTGAGGAGGCCGAGTCGAACAGTACCAACCCGGGAGTGGGCAAGAACCCGGAGCTGGTGGATCTGGGCCCTGATACCGACCCAGAGATCCTGGTCCTGGTGGATAAGCTGAAGGAGCTTCTGAAGGACCTGCCCAAGGCGAACATCGCTACTCTGCGGTACATCATTCGCCACCTCAGGAGGTCGGTATTTAAAGAAATTTAAAAAACGTCAGGAAAATAAAAGACTAGGCTCTTTGGTTACCAATTTATTTATTCATCCTTCACCTATCTTCTTCCTGCCAGGATTGCAGAGCTCGAGGACGATAACAAGATGAGTCCCAGTAACTTGGGAATTGTGTTTGGTCCCTCCCTGATGCGTCCCCGTCCGACCGGGGCCACGATATCCCTGTCCTCTCTGGTTGATTACCCCCACCAGGCCCGCATCGTGGAAGCCCTTATCGTCTTCTATTCATCCATCTTCCAGTCCAAAACCTCTCAGATCCACAAAAGAAGCCGCTCTGCTCCTGCCAATCAGCAGGTAGGATTCCACAGGATGTATCTCTCTGAGTATGTATTTGTATAGTTTATTGCCCCCTGCAGTAAACTGTGGGGCGCTTTTTACATGAATTATGAAGGCAATAAATTGATAGACAATGATCTTTTAGATGTATGATGCCAAGGGTGAGTATGGGCTCGTTTCTCATTTGCATTGCAGCATAACATGTCATTCAGTTGAACTGAGCTGGACTGTTGTACAGTGTGACACTCAACGAGATGGTGCCATAGCAGGAGTATATTTGAAATCCAGCATTTTCCTAACTTTGAAAACTAAGTTTAAGCATTTTCAAAACTTTCCAGCCTGTTGACACACTGGTTGAAATTTGTCCTTCGATCTTTTTCCTTTTTTTCATGTGTAGGATTTATGACCAATGTGGTCATTAGCAATTGTTAGCCAGCTAACATGCCAAACCAAGATAAACGAAGTTGAACAGAGAACTTATAAGACCCTTAGGAGTCCTCCTTTAGCAAATGTTCGTTCACCACAGAGACATGGAAGCCTGTTGTTACTGAATGAACAATGGTCTTACAGAGAAGCTGCCAATAATTTATGAGCATGGACGAAATCTGGTGTAACTCAAGAAGAAGTAAACAAAAGAAAAACAGAAGTGGTAAATTCCATTTCCTCATCCAGAGTTTGGACCTAGAAACCGCTCTTCCCTCCTGACTTGCATGTTTGTTAACAGAAGCCAAAGACCTCTCACATAACTCTCTTTTCCTCCCCCTGCTGGTTCAGGGCAGTACTGCAGATGATAAGGTGGAGAGCTCTGCTGATGGAGAGGAGGACGGAGGCAGAGAGGAGCAGAACAAACCAGAGTCCGACAAGATGGAGGAGGGATGTGGTAAGTTGTATAAAACCTTGGTACCTTACCTAATACTGATATAAATGTAAATGAACTAACTTCCCTTAAATCATAAGAAGTTCCCTCACGTTCTTGTAGTTTTCATTGAGTTCATGCTGTTTTTAAAGTTAGGCACAATGCACATTTAAAACTTCTAAAAGTTGTAAAATGTAACGTAAAATTGTCTATCCATGTGTAACCACTGGCCTCTTTTTCTCCACTCAGGGAGCTCTCTAGGCTCTCTGGGGTCCAGCGAACAGCTTCCCGACTCTGACTCCGAGGTGGACGAGAGCGGCCAGAGGCACTCCCGCATCCTGCAGAAGCAGGAGAGCGAGGTGAGCATGGACGACGACCAGCTGAGCTACAGGGACAGTCTGGACCTGTCGAGCCAGTCAGTAACCCACACCGACCCGGAACAAGAGGCAGAACAGGACCCCGACAACCCAGAGGGAGCGGAGCCCCCGGCACTGCCAGACAGCGGGCCACCAGACGACGAGACTGGGGCAGAGGAGGAGCTGAGTGCCTCTTTGGCTGAGCTCAACGTGAACCAGTCGAACAACAACTACCCCTGTTCCCCCGTACTGAGCCTGTCGGGGCATCCACTCGCACGTCTGTGTGGAAAGAAATTACCCCTGACCAGAAACAGGGACAGTGAGCCAGAGTTTGTCTGAAATGATCAAAATCAGGGTGAGTCAAGTTCGAGTTGCGTGGCAGGATTCTGGTTTTTAGACCTTTTTATAAAATCCAGCCAAAACCGAGAGGATTATAGTGTTGTCTACGTCGGGGTCAAATTTAATGTTTTTAACCTGCTCGCTTACTGCTGTTTGATGCAATTACTCCTGTCATTTCAAGAGTGTGATTATGATTTAAATTTGTATTTTTTTTGTGCCAGTTTTTACTCATTGCTCTTACAAGCTTATGGAAAGGTGGGTATTTAGTCACATGAGAATGTGTGCAATGTGCAAAATTTTCAAGCAAATTCCCTTTAAAGTGCTGCTGGTTTTATTACAGCACTAAAATAATAAAAATATAAAAAATATTTAGCAGTTTCATATAAATGTTGCCTTTATTGCCTTGATATGGATGTTTTGTCTATTTTAATAAACATTTTATTTCAAAAAGTTGAAAAAAGTGTTATTACTCCATCTGATCTAATTCTGTGTGTATTTTACATGTCAAAGAAAAGACAAATGGGAAACAGTTGACGTACAATGAGCGGGAACAGAATGAGTGTTGTTACAACCACTGATGAGAACTCTCAGTGATGTATTTCTCTTCCGTGGTGCTAGGGAGGGCACTAGAGGAACAGTTAAAATGGGAGTTACTGTTGTTTGAACCGTGAAACACAACAGCCAGACCAGTTCTAAAAGCTCGAGTGTACAGCAGCTGCGACATGGCTTTCAAAAGGAAAAAGAAGGTAGGCATCTAAAGCCATTACATTATTTTAATAGAATTATGAAACTGTTTTAATTTAAGTAAAAAATCTTCTTGTTTTTTTAAATATACATACGTAGCACGAATATGTGAGCTGAAATCAACTTGACAGAATCAATAACTTAATTTTAAAATGTTTATTTTACTAAATCTGTAATTACAAAAAACAATTTAAACACAAGTCAAAAGCAGATGGTTATCCATGAATGAATGATGAAAGGTGTAACGTCTTCAGTTTTCTTCACTGGTCCTCTTAAATGTTGATCCAGAGGAACATCTGGAAAATAAAATGTACAGAGTATGTTTTATCTAAAGAAGACCCACTCATGGTCTATGCACACATTTTAGCCAATGAGACTGATTGGCATAACATGATCCATGAACTCTGAGATCTTTACATTTTAATGCTACACACAATAAAACAAATAGTAAAAAAAAAACTATAAAAACTGACAGCGTACAGAGAATCTATGAGCGAGCTCAACATCACCAGCTGAATTTTGTCCACGGGACAATCCGGATAGATGTTTAAAAAACACACTGACCTGTCTGTCACTGCACCAGTCTGTATGTGATGTACCTCCCAGCTGTTTCACTCGGTCTGATGATCTTTACTACCTGGAGAAGTTGAAGAAAAAAGCACACATTGTTAGCCTGCCCTCTGGTACAGATCCAAACTGCCTGCAATCCTGCCTCCCTTTCATAAGCTGCCTTTTTTAGATGGTTTTGCATAGTGGCCATAGATGCAAATGACAGCAGCTATCAGATGTTATAGGCAAATCATAACTTGTGTTTTTATTACGCAACAAGGAAGTCATCTACATCGTATTCGTTGTTATAACTTTGCATTTATCCAGTTATAAACAGGTGATCACACTTGTTTACTGAAAGCAATGTACTAAATCCAACATAAAATACACAGCACCATGCAGCCATGTAATATTGATAATGTTTTGCAGTAGCCATGCGTTACCTGTCCTCTTTTCAAGCCAAAGTAGCGAGCCACAGGGTCGCCAGCCTGGATCCTCGGCAACTGACTTTCTTTTAATTTACTGAGGTAAAAATGTTAAGGGTGGATAAACGATTACAGCTGATAGTCTTTAGCTGACTCAACTGCCATTTAGTATTTTACTACAATTGGTTAGTACTCTGAGGATGACAAAGGGAATTTTCTGCACAAAATCTGATTTAAGCATTCTTAAATTCAACAAGTCCAAACAGTGCAGCATGTGTAAGGATACTATCTTGCCAGAAGTTCAGTCAGCTCCTCTTTTGTCATAACAATGTGCTCTGGAACAAGCTGAAAGACAAATATAAAGAACAAAATGTTTTATTGTATAGCGGAAGCAGAGTCATTTTGAAATATAGTGTCAAAGGGATTTAAATGCAGTGGACTGTTTGTTTGTGTACCTCATGCTCTGTGATGTTGATAAGCAGCTCCTGTTGTAGAAACTGTTCCAATATGTATTTGGGTGCCATGTCGACTAAAGACTGTAAGGAGACATTCCCATAAATACTTTCACAGAAAAAAAGTCAATAACAACAAAATAGTGACAGTATAATGACAAGATAAGTTTAGAAATCACACATAATCATTATAGTGTTGGTTTGGTAAATATATACACAATAATTACACAATGTTTACCTGTTTGGCTGACGGTGTCATGCCCATCTGAACAACAATGATGGCTCGAGTGATGTTCTCCTCCTGCATCCTCTGACAGTACATCTTAATGGTCTTGATTCCTACCTTTGGCTCCTCTGAAAAAGACAAGAAAAAGATGGCTTATGTAATATCATACATTTGCATAGCCATATATTCACAGCTCAACATCTCCACTCAAAATGTAAGATTCAATTCAATACTGGCTGCATCTTTAGCCCCAAGACGATTTGTGGATTTTTCTAAAGGAATGCCAGCCATTTAGTTACTTATATAAGTTATGAGCCTACCAGGAAAGAAGACAAACATCTGGTCTGTGGGGTCATCGTTGTGCGCCACTAGCACAGTGAGGTCTGTGCGTCTGGGGCGACCCTCGCTGGGCTTGTCTCCAAACTGACTCTTGAACTCATCCAGAGTCTGATCCAACTCGTCCTGTGTCACCAGGTAGCCCCTGTCATGGCACAGCTGAGGGTGTAAAGGTGATATAGTCAAATAAACAAGCTTGTTCTCAGAGGAAAATAAGGTCCCCAGAACACTGTTTGAAGCTAGAGAGGTGGCAGGGTCCGCCAAATATAAACAAAGTAGAGTACAGAATGAAATTGTGTCAGTTTGTTTATTCAGTCATGAAAATTAAGAGTTTATTTATTTAGTTTGTTTAGGCATTAAAAAAAAATCCGTTAATGGAGATCTTTCTCTTCTCATTATAATGTCGTCCCCAAAACTACATAGTGAACTTTAAAAGGTTGATGCTTACTCATTGTTTAGAGTTATAACCACTGAGAATGGGAAACTACATCCTCATTGTTTACCATTAGCTGAACTGATGGCTTCCTCAATTCAAATACTCTTTTTCGCGAAACATGCTGTCATAAAAAAAATCGTCACTAGCGGAGCTTAAATCAGCTACTGCGAATAACTCTGACAAAATCATCAGCTAAAAGCAAATAGCTTGTCAATACACAGCCCACACACTGACGACAAATTCAACAAACCCCACAGTCCCCATCACCTCATAGCGGAACTGCTGTTTAAGCTAAGCTAAGCTACATGCTAAAAAAGAACAACAATCAAACCTAGCGCACCTGCATGATGGTTTTGCGAATCTTCCATAGTCTGTATGTTTCCTCTTCGTCATCCATATCGTCTCGGCTGTAACACTAGATTTAAATGAAGTCTAAATGTTGTTTTGTTTTTTGATCAGTTTTTACTAGAATGTTCGGTCTTGCGGCTAACGAGGCGCACGTTCTCGTTAACCGGCGCAGGCTGATGACGTAGCTGAGCGCAGTCAGTTGGTCTTGGCCCCGCCTCTCTCCTCGCTCTCCGACCATTGCGGCTGTTTCACAACAAACTGCGGGGCGGCGTCAGCAGCAACTACAATGTGACCATTGAACAAAATAAATCTGGCACCAATCCGAAACAAAAATGAGGCCTTTATGTGTCATTTTGGCATTTGGGGCTGTGGCGAGCAGCGGAGTACTACTGGCGATGGTACTGTACTTTGTGTTTTCCGTAACGGTAACGTACACCCCTTACGATCTTCGGCATGTGTGGTGTGGATGCTCCTGTGATTTATAATCTGCGTGAACGAGGATAACAACCCCTGTTCTTCATTAATATCATCTGCATATTTGGCTGTCATTTTTTTTTTTTTTTTTTTTTTACAAAACCCGTGCTCTATTGGTCAAGTAACACCTAAAGTTGTACTGTATTGATCCTCGTGGCTCCGCACAACACATCCGACGACCTACATTCTTATCATTCAGATTATAAACCTTTGCGGTCTGTTCGTAAAGGATTCTAAACACTTCACAGATAGCGCACTTTAGTGTGTAACTTCATAATATTTGTTTAACTGAGGACGTTGGGGTGTGAAAATAGCAGAAATGCTGATATAAGTGTAGTTTGTGTGACACCGGATGTGTGTGCAGCGGCGCTCCCCCCATCTGGTGCGAGCTGATAGGCTTATCATCCTGAGGACTACATCAGCAGGGCCGGCTATTAAACGCTCTTATAACACAAGGTCACATGAGCACTGTGTTACAGCTGAAACTTTGTGATATCAGTAATGAAAAATAATGTCAGCCTATTTAAAGAAGGGACAATGCACATTAATTAACATGAGCACCATATAGTCTATCATGTAAATGTGCCAGATTTAGCCATACAAGCTAGTTTTCAACTGCAAAATGGCAGAAGTGCAGACAAAAGCACATGGACATGGGAAATTAGTAAAGACCAAGACATAATCACATTGTCCCAGATTATGATAATAACTGGCATCAAAATCTTACAGACTATCAGTTGTATGAAAGGTATTGATATCCTTATGGGAAAGTACCAATACCAAACTGGAAGTATACTCTATAACAAAGTAAAAGTCCTGCATAAGTCGTCACAGCTGTACTTAAAGGTACAATATGTAAGAAATGACCCTCTTAAATTCATATGCCAAACAATATTAATATATATTGCACCTTTAAGTAAAACTAATCATGGATTAGCATCACAATATATTAGTTATCAGAAGCAAGTACCTACAGTATTAGGTGGAAATGGCCCTTGTGTTTTCACGTTAACTGATTAAAGCTACCATGCATACTGTTGGGTATAAATTAATCAATGACAATGCATCATGTTTTATAATCTAGTAAAAGGATATTGGAAGTGTTTAGGAACTATATCTGAAAGATAATCTACAATTTGAATATGAAGTACACCAAAAATTGAAGTGCTTAAGTGAAGTACAAATATGTTACTGACTTATGTTACTTACATCCCACTACTTCAAGCTGTTTTACAAAAAAAATACAATTATTATACAAACATTAAGGAGACTCCTGGCTCAGTCCTGTCATGCAAATCCTCTATATCCTCAATCGACACTAGTATATCTTGAAAAACAATAAATAATTTGTCATTTTCTTGAACATACATTTTTGGCTACTTGATTCTACAATTTGAATCATACAGTAAAGTATGAAGTTGTTGAATAGGGCTTGCAAATCTTTTTTCAAGAATTTGCCAGAGCAAAGTACACTTGCCAGAAAATTGAGAAATAATCCTTTAGAAATCAGTGTTTTTACCCAATCACTCGTTTCGTTGTGCAATGTTTTGTCTGGTGGTTCCACTGGTATTACCAGTTTATTGTGGATTGTATGAAGGCTTAGACTTGCAACTTAGACATAGGAATGTGTTTATGTCCTCTGAGAGGCAATTTGTGGTACAGAACAGAACATATACAGACACATTAAAAATACATTAGACGGAAAAAAAAACAACAACCATAGCCTAAGATCATCTGTAGCAGCCATCATCGATCTAATCACAGTCGAGACAAGCATCTAAAGTGCATGCCAACAGCTATCATAAATATGTCATTAAAACTGATAGTAAAGTAAACAGATTAGTATTTGATAATATCTTCAGACATCAACTCTCTTGTTTTCCCAAGTGTTTTCAGGCTCAGCCTTTGTTGTCTTTGTGTCCTGGTGAGATTTAGGAGGTCATGTGTGCCGCCAATCATGTTGATTCACTTTTTGTTATTCATTCCCGTATTAAGGTCATTACATAATGAGCGCATGTATTTCTTCAGACTGTTGCTCTTTGCCCGGGCCACATGCAGCTCAGTCCCCCGTGGCCTGAATATTTGCTTTTATAAGGACTCGACTTTCCTCATGACTTTGTGACAGCGCTGCGGACTGTGGACTGCACGTACACGTACATCTCTGATGTGGATTCTTTAGTCAGCAGCAGAGAGGGACCTATTGGATAATCCCAGCCTGTCAATTCTGTTAATGATCACCGGCTCCCTTTACATGAGGACGCTGGAACGTGTGCTCTCTCAGTAACAGACTGACAGGGGGAGCGTAGCCGGAGACACTCAGGGGTTCACGAATTGATCGCTTTCTGCCTTCAGGGGACCTTACTGAAGGGCAGAAATGCGTCTGATAGGGTCCGCTGTCCTTTTCTCTGTTCTGCTGCAGGCTATGGTAATGTTTAAGGCTTCGGTTTAATGTATTTATTATGTATTTTTATATGTTTTAAATGATTTTAGCACAGTAGAGATTACAGTATATGCACTAGAAAACATTTCTTGTTGTCTTGTATTCAAGTCTCACCTTTTTTTTTACTCCTTTCTTTCTTCCTAACAGTCTGCTCCGACAGAGGACTGGCAGACGGCGACATCTATTTATGACTTCAACGCGACAGATATCGATGGCAATTTGGTTTCCCTAGAACGATACAGGTAAATCTATCCAGGATATTCTCTATTCTCTCTAAAGTTGCGGAATCATCCCATCGCATGGCATCATCTCTGCAACATATTGAATGTGTCTTGTTTGTGTTTTTTTTTTTTAGGGGAAACGTTGTCATCATCACCAACGTTGCCTCTAAATGAGGTAAAACCCCAGTGAACTACTCTCAGTTTACGCAGATGCACGCCAAGTACGCTGAGAGAGGTTTACGCATCCTTGCCTTCCCTTCCAACCAGTTTGGGAACCAGGTACGTAACACATGCTTCGTGTTTCATTAAAGCAACGTGTTTAAACAGGCCTCAGCTATTGATCTGGATTATATCATTTCAGAAAGAATGTGAAGCAACAAAGTTAAATTATAAAACAGTGCGGATGAGACCTCACAGTGTATTCTTTTCTGTTAAAGACAAAACATTTTATAACCCTGATATTTGTGCAGTGTATCGAAGCAAAAGAGAAGTAAATTAAGCCAACTTTTGTTTTATCTGCAGTGGGTTTCCTTATTTTTAACCTGCTCTGGGCTCAAATGGTACTGACTGATTATATCATGTCTCTCAAATTGTTTTTACTTTGAAGGAGCCCGGCAATGAAACTCAGATCAAGCAGTTTGCCGCGTCCTACAACGCTCGGTTCGACATGTTCAGTAAGATTGAAGTGAACGGAGCCAACGCTCACCCTCTGTGGAAGTGGCTGAAAGATCAGCCCAACGGGAAAGGCTTCCTGGGAAAGTAAGTGGTGAACAGATGAGTGAACGCTCGGGGAAAAGAGCTGGGGGTCAGGGCTTATTATGAAAGGCATGTTTGTACTATGCTGACAGAATACTTTTTGATTGAATTAGAGCTCTACAATAATTTGCCTGAAACGGTGACTTTAAGTATTTCAATAACATGCAAACATTCCATCTTTTTGTATTACACACGTTTAACACAAAGGTGTATTATCATATTAAGTCAGTGTGTTTCAATTATGTAACTAGATGTTTGATTTATTGCAGGAGACAGAATAACCCTCTTGAAATGCTTTGTTTTATGTATAATACTTGAATTATAAACACTTAGAAAAAATGTATGTTTTCTCATCATTGTCTTTACTCTCTGACCATTTTCTAACACATGATTTGTTCTCATTCCTGCAGTAGCATCAAGTGGAACTTCACTAAGGTAATTCTTTTGAATACCTATTTTAGATATCACCAGATTTGATTGAAAATTCATCCTGTAGCCCTGTTTTTCATTTGCAACAATGCAAAGCATCTATAGTGTGTTTACCGTTATCACGAAACAGTACACCGTGTTTCAGGGTATAGGTTGATTAACCTGTAAATGTGTTTTATTCTTAAAGTAAAACAGAAAATTTTTTTTTGTCGCGTTCACTGTATTTCAGTTTTCCGTTTTTCCTCCTTTCTCTCTAGTTTTTGATCAACAGAGAGGGTCAGGTGGTGAAGAGGTTCGGACCCATGGATGATCCAAGTGTATGTACAAACATCTGACTTTGCCACAGATAGCTGGTGCTTATAGCGTATAGACAGTAGTCTATTTGTAAAACTGTCCAGATTTAACACTGTGTGCATTCTGCTGTTCTGTCGTGAATTTTTCAAAGCAAATTAGATGAGGATCAGATAAGTTTGATAAACAAGTGAAAGGGGAAGATTTAGAGAGGAAATTCTCCTGAATCTAACATGAAATTGATCTTTCATATAAACTGACATCTACTTCCCATAATTCACAAAAACAGTGCAAGATTTCTCTGTCACTGTAACTCTACCTGCACACACTGTGTATGTTGTTATGTGAACTTCTCCTTCTGCTTTCCTCGCAGGTGGTGGAGAAGGCTCTTCCCCCATACCTGTAAACACCTCATGGATGATTGATCATCCACTTACCAGCAGCCCGTCTGTCTCGTCATCCTTTTATCTCCTTTCCCTGCCTCTCCGAGCACCAGTGGATACAGTTTTGGTTCCACCCCAGATCAGTGACGGTCTGTTCATAAACCCGCATGGCGGACAGAGCAGACCTGATGAAAGTGGCGTGCAAACCTCCTGGGCGTACCAAAGCTTGCATTCATCAGGATCTCTGGAGAGAAGGAGAAAGGATTCTTAAATGTAGCTCTGTTTAAATAGTTTTCATAATAAAATTCTCTAAGGATTTGTTCTAATGATACTTTTGTCTGTAACGTTTATTGTCTGTCGGTAAAACATTTTCGATTATATTATATTTTATAATATTGGTGTAGCTTGTAGAGTAGATTGGTGTGCACAATGATCATTTACTCTGTGTAAAATTGAAATGTGTCAGAAAACCGTTCACGAGTGAACACCAGTGCTTAAAATGAATCTGGGCTTTCAGTCTCCCCGGTAGAAAAATGTACAATGTCACAAGTTTATTGTTTGGACTCAATACTGAGATGACAGGCACATTAATGACTTGTATCATATCATATTGATACATTATTAATATGCTTGTAGAAGAGTAAATATTGAACATATCCAGTCCAACAATAGCGATGCTCATCGAGACAGATGAATCATTTAGACTGTGTAATACAAGCTGGAATTGAATACAAAGTAAATTAAAAAACTCGCATTGATTTTAGGAAGTAGCCAGGACCAGCGGTTCAGAGGCCTGCAAGGAGTCACAAGGTTATTCTTAGGGATCACCAGATGATTCAAAGAAAATAAAATAAAAACTATTTATGTGCTCACTAGTTTCTGCTACACAGAAATACAATTATCTGGTCTTTAGAATAATTCAGATTAAACAATATGAGGAGAGAAAATCAATCTTAACTGCTCACAATTCATGGACATGTGGAGGGGTCACAAAAGGGCTTAGTATGAAGGGATCACAAGCACAAAAACAAGCTGGGATCTACAGGCCAAGACGAGACAAACCTCATCCAGTAACGAAGCCATTAAAAAACCAAAAGTGACATATTATAAATTCAGATACCTGTTAGTTTTGTTGTATTTTATCTAATTATATATATCCTGTATTTAGGCAGCAAGGTCCTGATCAAAATGGCACCATGAGCAGTTTCACATTTTGAAAAAATAGTACAAAAACCTGCAACAACCATTCCACCTTGAGTCACGGATTATGTAAAACAGCAACAAGTTTAACAACATCACAGATGTTTGTAAAAGACCTTGAAAAGTCATACGGCAGCTATATAAAGGAGTGCCTGGAGGTATTTTGTGAGTGGTGTTCAAACTGTACTTTGAGGGTTTGGTGGAGTTGCAGGTAGATATTATGTAGAAGTTTCACTTATGCATATTACCCCTATATTGGACACTATATAATACTATATTTACATAGTGGAACTGTTGACCCCATATGAGACCGAATGCAACCTGGATTCTCATGCGGGGCCTCTCTGGCTGTTCCAATGTTGGAGGCTTGAATCTAAAGGTGACCATGCTTTTGCCATCAGGACCCCTCAACTTCAGTATTTTCTCTTTTAATATTCCTATTACTCTCTATCCTTTTAGTCTTTTCATTGTCCTTATCCATTTTATTTGTACTCAAATCCTCTTATGTGACGTTGCCTTTTTATTGCTTTTATTCCTCATTTGTATTTAGTTATATTAGCTTTCTTTCTTTTTTTTTGCATATTGTGTTTTTTATGCCCTCTTGTTTTTAACTCCTCTCTGCGCTTGTTTCTGCTGCGCTTGGCTGTTTGGCCGTTTACTCAGTTAAATCGTCTTCCGGAGTTTTCCTGCTTTTGCTTTGTCTGTTATAGCACTTTGTAGACTCTATTTTTGAACATACTAAATAAAGTTATAATATGAATACTCATTAGTCTGGTGAATGTCTTGTAATGATACCCTGTAATCTGGGCCAATAATAAATGTGTTATTAGCACACTTCTTGTTTAGGAGCCTATAACACTGCTGTGTGATTAAGATGCAGAGGTGAAAAGGTCAGAGCCAAGATGAGAAAATGTGATTTTTTTTTAGTGTGACTTATTTGGTTTAGCATCACTTTGGTTTTTGGTGCACAAGCAAATCAAAATATAGGACAAACAGATGTAAATGTAATGCAACCAGTCAGCCTCCATCAAGGTCCAGTTAGCTGACCCCTGCGTGTGATCCAGAGCATCCACAGGAGGACAGCCTGAGCTCCGGAGCTGCAGCTCCCTCCGCCGCCTGCAGAGGGAGCCACAGCGTCCAGCACAAAACCGGGCAGCAGCAGCTGAGCCGCGGCAGCAAGTGCGGTGCAGTCGACCTGAGAGGAGCCGAGCGTGTGCCGCCGTCGTGAGGAAACACCGCACAGATGAAGGGACCATCGCGGATAACTATCACACACCCCTCCGTTTGATTCTCCCGACATATCAAACAGCGCACTCCTGCTTTTTTCTCTCGCCGGTTTCCGCTCCGTCGCTGCGGTTCTTTCATTCGGAGGGCTTGCCTGTTTTGTTTTTTTTTTCCTCCGGGAGGCTGAATGGAAGCAGCAGCCGAGGGAGCGGTCGGGCTGTCGGAGGCCAGGGACGGGAGCCCGCTATCAGTGACCGCAGCATCCGATGATGGGGACACGGTCGTCGGAGTTAGCTACGGGATGGACGCCGCAGACATGGGTACTTTTATCACCTCTCGACATGAAACCCACCCGTCTTTAACGTAGTATTTCATTACCCCTGACATCCATTTTTCATTTGAATCCGCTGCTGTGACCAGAAAGTCCCGACTCATCTATGCTAGCAAGGAATTGGAAAGCTAAGCTAGTAGCTAAGTTAGCTGACAGGATGAGGGAAACAGGTAAAGTTAGGTTACTATATAGATGTGTTACTACATATATGTTTATAGCACATTCATTTCGGTCCAGTCGTGACTTTTTCAGCAACCCAAACAAAACATGGCGAGGTGATGAGTAGGTGTTCGGAGGAGCTAAATGATATCCATATGGTACAACTGTAAAAATGTTCAATAACAAGGTGTTTTTTTAGCAGGCAGGGACAGACAGAGGTGTAGCAAGGATATCTGTCCACCTTCTCTCAGCTCCCTCCCTTTTCGCCTTTTCCTGCTTTTAGGCTTCTAGAATAATCACCACCTGTCACCCACTTGCAGTAGGAAAAACATGAATATCGTAAAGGAAACCATTAAAGCTTCATGTTAGGTTAACCATTTTCCATCATCTTGACATTTAGTGGAGCTAGAAAATCCACACACTATTCTGAGGCAAGGAGGAGGAATGATGAACAAACCACAGCCATGCCAGACATTTTCTTTTCCCTTACCCTTTTTTTTTAACACTAAGGCACACCTTTTTTTCTCAGCAGACATTTCTACTTGTCATAGTTGGAAAAACACAGGTGTTACTGACAACATTACAATAGCTCTGCTTTATTCAAGTGTCCCAGTAAGACATGGCTGTGTGACAGTCAGGCAGCATGAACAATACCAGGATCACGAACATGAAGCTAAGAGGGATGCGACCATCATTTAATTGTATTATTTACACCTGTGCTTTACTACGGTGACATGGCTAAACTGTCTTTGGTGAAAGAAATCATCAATTGCATCCATGTTTTGGATTTGTGTAGGTCAATGGTTGATAAGTAACAGGAAAGGTCATTATAGAAAGCCAGTTCCTGCAGTGTCTTTGTTATCATGCTTATGAGTGAATATCAGCCAACATATTGTTATCAGATTCTATACACTCAAATATCCATATCAGCCTCGAAACTGATAATTCAGGACACAATGAGAGGGTTGTCTATACAGTCAGGGTTTTCTGACGTCAACAAAAAGCTGAAAAGCTTGCTAACACAGGGCTCATCCATTCTTGGGGAGGTCCCTCAACTCCTCGCACCAAATGCCTGTAACAGTATCTAAAGCATTTACATATTTATGAATTTTTCCACAATCTTGAGTTTGTGCATTTAGTGTAAAACTGTTGGCTGCTTTGTCACTGCTGTGTTGTGGCTGTTTGTATCATAAGGTTTACGGGCTGCATTTGTACTCTCCGCCCAGCTGTTGCTAAAGTTGTAATAAATTTGTGTTGCTGAAATTGATTTGTAGAACAAGTTTGATTTTCTTCGGATTTCCTTGTGAGAAGTGAAGTCGGATTAAATATGATAATGTGTGTATGCTGGCTTCATGAATAAACAAGACGATGCTCTTTTTTTGCAGAAAGAGATGCTCACATTTACATCAAGCGAGAGAGTGCGGTCATGTATGAAGTGATCGACTGTGTGTAGAGATAGTTAAGATCATCATATATATTAATTTCAAATATTGCCTTCATTAGTGTGTATTTGGATAATTTGTGAGCCATGTGATTTTTACATGAGAAGATCAACTTGAATATCTCAGTCTGGTCTTTGATGTTGCTTTAAATCTGGATTTATCGCATCTAGTTTCTGGTCTGTTTACTATTTTGGATCCGTCTGCTAGTGGTAATCTAGAGCAATAATTCTCAAATGAGCATAATGAGTTGTCATTTTGGAAAATCAGCATGATGTGAAAAACAGCTGCATCATCAACATAAGAATAGGTGATACGATAAATGTCTGTAAATACACGCCTTTAGCTAAATGTTAGGCTCCTGAGTCCTAACAGCAGTCAGTCGCGTTGCAATCACTGCTCACGTTTTAGTGTACATCACAGTTTGGGGACTTTCATTGTCCCTGCTGAGGAAAAAGTGCTGACTTTGACAAGAGCTCAGTACCTCCACAGGGCGAGGGTTACTCGTTGAGCTTAGCTTTTTCATAGGGTGTAAAAAATGGATGTGGTGTGCCTCTGGCTGCGGGATGCTCTTTTCTAACATTCTTGTTGGCACGTGTTTCATGTATCTGGGGTATTTTCACAAGTGTGTACCTGCTCAGTCAGTGCACCTTCACATGCGATGGAAAACACGAGCGCTCACCTGAGAGATAGTAAGAGCTCGCACATGAAGAGCCGTAAACAGATGCATTATTGAGTACGGCTCAACCCTGCCAAATGTATTCAGGTTGACGGTTTACAGACAGCTGCCATTCACGTCTTCACAATATGATGTATTTTCAGTGATAGAGGACTGAAAGACGCTGCTGACTGCTTAAGTTGCTTGTTTTTGACATACCCACATCTGTAACTCATTTAACCTCAGCTTTATTCATAGATGAATAAAGCTGAGGAAACCAGATATATAATAATATTAAAGCTCTTAGTGTCGGGTGAGTTGGTTTCAAATATTAATGAGCCATGGTATATTTGAATTATGCCCATCATCCACTGCCTTTATACGCTACTAGGGTGAGTGCTTAAGAAGTCCCATTAAGGGAAAAGGCAGTCTAGTCAATACCTTGCAACAAGTCAACCAGTGAAACAAACAAGGAGTAATTTTGTTTCATAAGCTACTCACTATCACTCTGAATTATACTGAAAATCACACTTAAGTAAACAGCCATTTGCTGCACACACTTTAACCCGTAACCTGAACTGAAAAAGGAAACATTGGGATTGAAACACTTCTATTCAGAAAAGTTGTGTTGAAACCAGACACCGTAAAAACAACCTGTCATTGGAAAAAAGAAAGACATGAAAGAATTAGAAGGTTTTCATTGAAAGACACGTCAAAATACAAAGAATATCAAAGTAAAATGAAATGATTTTCCATGTCTGTGTTTTTGTTTTATGTCTGTGTCAAATATCTGTTTCTGTGCCAATACAACTTTTTCCAATCTAAGTGTTTTAATGCTCATGTTTACCTTCTCAGTTCAGATTTTGTTTTCAGTGCCAAACAACACTCTAAAAAACACACTCTACCACTGTACATCTGTGTGATTTCACTCATTAATATCGACCAGTAGTGTGTATTTTGGAGGAAATTTACTGACCAAAGTAGCCAAGAGTGTCTCTTAAATACAGATAAACGCCAAAATGCAAATTTATCACATGACTTGTGGGGTTTAAAAGGTAACCTGGGGGAAACCTGAGGGGAAACTCACCTGAACTCTGTTCCTTTTATTAGTTATAATCAGGGAATAGAGGTTATCAAATTGTTAATGTTAGTCATATCAACAACAATGAATGTTCAACACATCGCCTCCAAGCTACTGATGTTATCATCTGCCCTGTTCATCTCACTGTTTGAATGGATGAGCCTGACATCTGCCATGCTACTACAGGACATTTTTATCTGAACATGTCCCACTTGACACAGATAAGGTGAACCGACATCGACCTTATTCTTTGTATTGCTAATATAGTTGTGCGTGTCTCCTCCTCTGATACAAAGCTTTTGTAGGTTAAGCTAGTTCTTCTGATAAGCCGTGTAGCAGGGAGGGGTAGGTGTGGATCACGCCGTGACTCCCATGCAACATCTGTCATTGACGGGTCTTAAAGGGATAGTCAGTAAAAGGCTATTAAGCTGAAATGTGTTAAACCCAGGGATTGTGTTCATTTCAATGGCAGTGTCATAGAGGGCTGCAGGGATGGCGTTTTTTTTTTCGGGCCAAACCGGAAGTTAGCATTGCCCTGACTCCCTCTACGAAAAGACAATACTTTTTTTGTTTTGGATTACTGCAGAAATAAGCCCTGTGCCAGACACAAGTTACTGATAGTCAGCAAGATAATCCTCACAAATTAACACAAGAAATTCAATCGCTAGAAGTAAAAAGCTAACGTTAGGCTTTTAACGATCTACATCGAGGTCGCATGACTTCAACATCACCGCCACTAAGTTTCCTACCACACTGTAGTATACACACTTTACTATAAATTCATAAATCCATACATTGGAAAGTTTAAATTATATTCTTTTGGCTCCTGGAGGTTTTGGTAGGTTCACCTAACCCGTCAGAGTCGGAGCTTGGTTATAGTCAGATCTTGTGTGTTTGTAATTGTAGGCTTTTGCTGCTCAGCTCAGCTGCTCCGATGGTGTGTATACGACGGTATGTGTGGGTGTCACAGCTGGCTGTTAAATAGCTGTCTGAACATTTAGTCCCATTCAGAGCTCCTCATCCTCAGGCAGGCGTAATTTGTCCCCATAGTCTCTTGTCGGCACGAATAGCATTGATCTCACTGATCCTCCCCACGCACTCGTACTCGACTCCTCTCACCTTTCAACCTCAGCTGTGGCCTCCTCTCCTCTCCTCTCCTCTCCTCTCCTCTCCTCTCCTCTCCTCCCCTCTCCTCTCCTCTCCTCTCCTCTCCTCTCCTGTCCTCTCCTCTCCTCTCCTCCCCTCCCCTCCCCTCTCCTCTCCTCTCCTCTCCTCTCCTCTCCTCTCCTCTCCTCTCCTCTCCTCTCCTCTCCTCTCCTCTCCTCTCCTCTCCTCTCCTCTCCTCTCCTCTCCTCTCCTCTCCTGGAGAGTGATTCCCTTGGCTCAGCCACTCATTTGTCACTCTCCATCACTCCTTCCCCCTCTGTGTTTTTCTCTGCTTCTGTCAGAATTGCTGACGGAAGCACAAAGGGTGGTTGCCTTCTGTGGAATTTATCATCCATTTGCTTCCTCCTTATTCATTCTGAAGGTCTCTCTCTCTCTCCCTCTCTCTCTCTCCCTCTCTGGCTGTGCATGCCAGTGTCAGTTTCTTGCCTGGCAGCCTATTCACAGGGCTTGTATAGGATTTTGACCCTCTGCTGGGTTACTTGGTGTCATGTTATTTAACGTAGATGATGACGCAGTTCAGTTACGTCTTTCATGCTGCTGATTTTTCTCTGCAAGAGGGGGATGTGTGCCACTGTAGCTATTTTAAACAGACACCACAGCGAGGCAGGAGCGCTGTGTTTGCTGCTGTCTGCCCTTGTGATTGGCCAGGATTTTTCATTTTCTGAGCGATAGCTGCTGGGAAGATGAGTGACGGAGGGAGTGAATACAGGAAATGGAGACATTAAGAATTTCCAGGCTCTATTTTCTTCAGCTTTAAAAGGTCGTTTGTGCAACTGGCTCTCGCTCACTTGTGCACTGACACGACTGCAGTGTCATTCTGCCCTGGCTGCTCTCAGGGGGGATATAAGGCAAAGACCTGCTGTTTTCAATTAAGAAAGTTACAGTGCCCGCAGTGCAAGCTATTATTATTTCATAATCAGCTGCTGGAGCATGAGCGTAGTCAGACAGGATGCATGAGGCTGTCAAACTTATCTGAACCACTCACAGAAAATTAGTGGTGATTATTTTCAACCAAGAGACGTTCGAGTGGTTCCAGCTCGGGGATTCAGTAATAACGTCTGTGTTGGTTTCCCCCACATTCACTCCACTGGCTAAAAACATACCATTAGATGAAGGGGAAACTCTAAATTTGACCTTAGTTGTGAATGTGTTTGTCTATGTGTGTCACCTGGTAGAAAGGTGACCTGCACAGTGTGCTCCCTGCATGTCACCCAGTGGATGCTGAGATAAGCCCCAGAAAATGTATTCAAATTATTAATTGCTTTTAAAGAACAACTAATTTTCCTATGTTTTTTTTTTTGTTAAAGCTTGTGTTCCTGTACATCCATTTAGGCCTCACAGGCGCCTTAATTGTCTTTCTTTCTTCTACAAAAGCCTTTGAATACTACTGTCTGCATAGACAGAAAGAAAGAATAACCAGCAACAATTTAAGTAAATGATCGATCATGTAAGTCATTTTTCAAGCAAAAGTGACCAAAAATTCACTGATTCCAGCTTCGCAAATGTTTTTCCGCTTTTCTTAGGGTTTTTTTTGGATGAATTTAATATCTTGGGTTTTGATCTATTGGTCTGACAAAGCAAGTAGGTTGAAGGTATCCCCTTAAGTTCTTGTAAATTGTAATGACCAGGGTTAGTTAGGAGTAAAAAATAGAAATTTACAGTTAAAACAAACCTAGTAATCAATTGTCAAAATAGTCATATCCATCAGTCCAATAGTTGAAACAATAACTGAGTAAATCTTTGTAGCTCTAAAGTGAAAAATCATTGAATCCAGAAAATTATTATCGATGAATCAGTAATGAAAGATATAGTTAGCTGCTGCTCTTTAAGACCAGATAATGTTGAAGAGGTTTTTTTTAACTCTGATCTCAATCCGCTTGTTTATTTGAGGCCGTCCTCGTTGATGTCCTAATTAGATTTGAGGGCCAGTAAATAGTTGAGACTGCAGTTGTTAAAGTAAGAGCTGCAAAGACTTGATCTTGAGATTCGCTCAGTAGTTTTAGAACAAGACGGTTAATCTGTTGTTTACAGTCTGAGTCTGCTCGCAGTGTGGAGCGAGCGAAGCCTTGGAGAGTGGAGAAGTGAGATGCTGGAGGGTTTATGTATGTTTAATGGGATCTGAGCAGTGAGAAAATGTATTCATTCATTAAACAATGTGGGCCTCGTTGGCAAATTCAGTCTCCCAACTCTCGTTTAAGCAATTCTCTACTTGTGTCTCATCTGATGGTGCATTTGCAGTGGACACAGACAGTGCAGACATAAATAATCAAGGCTTCATTTTCGAGTGTCAGTCTCACTGATCCTGTGTGGCCTGTGAAAGGTTTCTGTGTGGGATTCACTACTTCTGGTTGGTCAGATTTATGTCTGGGGGAGATTTACTACACTTTCTGTGGCTCGCCTCTGACGCACGCTGTACCTACTGTAGTGACTATATGTTATTTATTATGAGCACACTACCTTTGGAGCATATCTCCCCTGTCATCTGAGGCTGAGCTTATATATAGTCAGTAGACTTCTCTTCTTCATGACTGTGCAGTGACATTTTTTCTCTGCTTTTATGTCCGAATTCTGTTGTGTTTTCCAGTTAAAGGTGTCGCAGTTATTAAGTTGTGTTGCGCCAAAAATCCCATCATTATATGGTTATTGCTTTTCCTGCACTGCAGGGAAAAATACTTTGCTCACTCCTCTGCAGGCTCTCTCCACCGACAACCTCGTGTTTTCGCTGTGTTTCCTGGGGGCAGCCTGGAGAAAAGGCTTCATTTTCTTTACATGTTCGAGTGAGATCAACAGCTGCCGGCTCTGTTATTTGCTGCATTGTGTTTCACAAAAGGCCAAGGCTGCTGTCAGTGTTTCTGCGGCCCACAGAAACTGTAGAAAGGATTTCTCTTTCACAGACTCGCGCTGTGAATAAGGCACAGAGGCAGCGTCGTGTTGGTAGAAGGTAAATGATGGAGTGCACCTTGCTGAGTAACCAACCATATACCTGAGGCTGCTACACAGCAGCGGTACCGGATCATCTGCGCTCCATGTATTCAGTTAGAAGGCTGCCTGCTGAGGTTGTCTTGTGGCGTGTCTAAGTTAAGTGTGTGAAAATGGCATACTGGGATAAATGCACTGACCATTAAGATAATGGTAGAGCTGTTATCCCTGACTGACTGAAGTACATACAGTTCAGTTTATGAAGTGCTTTTTAGGAGACTTCAAAATACACAGTTATATATTGTGTATCACGATGTCAGCAAAAGTTGCGCATCACTCAGACCTCTGGTTAAGTTGAAAAGCACCAATCCTCTTTTTTCCATTCTGATCAGAATCTCAATACTAATTGTGATACCAGAGCTCTTTTTCATAATATCATTATAATCATGAGACATGTGGTAAACCACACAGCACTCATGTATTAAAAAAGTGCAATGGGAAAATGGCAATCAGTCAGTCAGACTAAGGAATCTGTATCAGTACGTGAATAGGAGCATGTTGTCCTGTTAACTGCTGGGGTTCTTTATTTACGTGACAATTTGAACGCAACACTGAGACTATTTGTTATTTTTCAGGTGGCAAACATTCACCTAGTTTTAGCTAGCTAAGGATGCAGGACGTAAAGCAAAAATTTCCCATGGAGGAAGTTTAAAACTACTAAGAACCAAGGTAAACGAGTAAGCTGCAAAAAACTGCATCAGGCCAGGTTTTGAGGTAAATAACGACTCTTGTTGAGTTTGGGTCAGGCTCGTGAATTTAAGTAGTGATTTATTCTGAAAATGAGTAATTTGCTTCGTGACAGATAATAATGTAACACAAAACTTACTGTGTGCTTTAGATTGCCTATCATAGTGCCACAGAATTACAGAAGAAGAAGAATTACATTTTAAGGTTCCAGCTCTACACTGAGCCCCAGATGTCATATAAGCCGTAGTGTGTGTGTGTGTGTGTGTGTGTGTAGGTTTTTCCATTTGTTCTTTTATGAGCAGTAGCAGTTACCTACGCTGTTGTGTAACTGTGTTTGTGCTGTTGTTAGAGCAGATTACCCTATACTGAGTCACCAGCGGCAGAAGATGCTGCTCTCAGCAATAACAGCAGCACACAGGAGTCCGGCTGATCACCACCCTGTTTATTTGTATTATCCTCTCCACTCCCATGACTCCCTCACTACCAGCACCCAGCCTCCTCTCCGCTCCTCTACAGCCCGTAAAAGGACCTTTTTCCCCTTGGCTGAAGGCTCCGACTGCATTTTGGGGATCAGCAAGGACTACTAAGCTCGGTTCTGATCTGGGAGAGCTCAGTAATGAAAACATACTGAAATTGCATAAGAGTTGTGTGTCCGTGTGTGTGTTTGTGTCGTTTTGCCAGGAGGACTGAGCTGTTTTTAGCTTTGCCCAGAGAACAGGGTGCTGCTACTCGGCCCTGCCAGTCTCCCTGAGGTAGTATAGGGACACACGCACACACACACACACACACACACACACTTTTGACATGTCAGTCCAGTGGTATTAAAACAACATTCCCACCAGCCGATGTCCAGAAAAAAATATTGACTGACATTGTGAATATGGAAATATCAATTACTGCAGCTCCTCTCCTGATGTGTATTGGTAGTGACTCACACTGAGGGCCGGCATCACATTCCCACAAACACACAGGTAGATGTCTGCATAGCTGATAGTCAGGAGGAGTGTGTGTGTGTGTGTGTGTTTCTGCAGTGTGTGTAAAAAGCAGCTACTATCACTACGGCCCTCTTAATATTCCGTCAGGACTTGGCCGAGCAGCTCGCCTCCTCTTCAATGTAGAAACCTCTTTCTGCATCTTGAATTTCCATTTCAAAGTTCGCTGAGCTTTCAGGCCTCTCCGAGAAAAAAATGACACCTTCATACAAACCTGTTCCATTAGTCCAATTCGCGGTGTGAAATAGAGATCTAACTGTCGCAGCCGCTCCTGAACCGCGGTGAGATTCAGACTGGAGCCACTGGCTGCTGTCAGCCGTGCCACGTCTCATCTAACCTTCAGTTTGAAGGTTAGATGGATTGATTTGGATGGTGAAGGCAGACAGTAGATGCAGATTACTGGCAGGTGTGATATTTGGTTTGTCATTTGATTATCGTCTGATTATCTGGGCTGATATTCAGCATTTTTCTGATTTTTGATATCAGTGTTTTCTGTGTCGGTAAAATGAATTAATTTCAAGATGGGATACTTTGGTTCGGATGCAGCATTCGCTCTCTCTATCGTCACCACTCTGTGATCTTGCCCACAACACTATCTGATTGGCTACCTGTCACAAGTGATAGCCTATGAATGCTGAATAATTTGAATAAAGTAACTAGTGACTACAGTTATCAAATAGATGAAGTGGAGTGGAAGTATAAAGTAGCAAAACATGAAAATACTCAAGGAAAGTACCTTAAAATTGTACTTAAGTACAGTACAGTAACTACATTTTGACACTAAGATTTCTATTTTCCATGGTTTCCAAATATGGGTTGTCAGTCTCCAACCATAAAGGTTGATCCCTGATTTTAATGATGTTTGAAGGTTTTTATCAACCTGTCACTGACAGAGAACTGTGGCAAATTTGACTGTTTATGTAGTAGAACTACAGCCCTTCCTGCTATCACCTGTGTCTCTGAATTGTTAAAAGAAATTGATTATTTCCCCCTCATGCTGCTGCAGAGCAAAGACAGACAGCAACCCAGAAAAACAGACAGACGGTCTCCTGACCTCCACCAGCCCTTGGCATTGGTGCCGTTTTATCCCGATAATCCAGACAGTTAGTCTAGTAGCCTGGAGAGAATGGGATTGGGATTAGTGATAGTAAACTTATAGTGACCGTGGTTTAGCTGGCTTTGAATGTAGGCTTCTGTCTGCCTGTGTCAAAATTACAGAACCTCAGATTCTGTCTGGGTGAACCACAGTCAGGCCTGGCCAACTGGATTCATGGGAGCAGTGTGCTTCTCTGCGGTGTCTCCGGCTCCGAGACTTGTGGAAAAGTCCTTGGTTTAAAATTATAGGTGTGTGTCTGTTTTAGAATGTAGAGTGTTGTTTTACAGCTCTGCAGTAGTTTGGTAATGTGAGAAAAACCACTGGTGTTTGCTCTTTTTTTTCCTTGAAATGCCTTTTTTTCTTTTGAAAATGGCAACTGTTCAACGCCAGGCTAGGCTAGAAGATTACTTTATGTGTGTTGTTCTCTGGATTCGTCTTTGTTACAATCATATTTAGTGGCTAATGAATATTTTCATTGTCAATCAGCCGAATCTGTAAATCTTTTATGACTAGTGATTAATAATTAATTGGCAGCTCAAGCACAAACGTCCAAAAGTGATCTTAACAGCCAGAACAAACATTACAGTATTTAATTGAGTTGATGTTGATTGAGCTATGATTAGTTATCAGACAAGCATTTTATGACTTTGCTGTGGATGGACTGTTTATTTATTGGGTCGTCTCTAGTGTAAAGGCCATTTTATAACTGTTATAGAGCTTCAACCATTAGTCCATGATTCACTTTATCAGTCAACAGGACTTCAATTGGCAATCTCTGGATCCATCTTCTCAGTTGGGAAATTAGCTGTTTCTGTCTCTTTTCTGCGATAGCGAACAGATATCTTTGGACTCTTTTACTGTTGGTTGGACAAAACAAACAATTTGTCTGTGTGCAGACGGTGTTGTGCATGTCTCATCATCAAGCTCCAAGCAACATGTCTCAAAGGGAGGGTTTTTGTGAGCCAGCAGAAGGCTGGACGCTCTTTATTAAGCCCTTCTTGCTTGCCTGATGCCATTGATCATAATGGATGCCTTGGCATAGTGAAAAGCTGTCCTCTCCAGCCTCCGCTTCCTCCCCACACTCACTGTATTATACAAAGTGTATGATATGCTCTGACAGCAGAGGACGGAGCAGCTTTCCCCCCTCTGAGCTCACCGCTTTGTTCTGTAAATCAGGAATGCTGAGGGGAAATGAGTGCCGGCACCACCATGCCAGTGTTAGACGCGTTAACGTATTTAGAGCTGGGTTCAACCATGCGTCCAACTGTAGCTTGTAAGTAGCTGGCATTAACAAGTGTGTGTTTCTCTGTCTGTGTCTGTTACCGTGTGTTTGCTTGTGTGTGTGTGTGTTTACATGCAGAAGCAGTACGGATAAGCTGTAAGGATCTTATTCTGCCAGCGTGCCGTAATTGCGAGGAACGTTTAAAGCTTCTTTGAAAAGCTTAGCATTAGGGAGTTGATGACTCCTTAATTATTAGTGTTGCCATCCAAGTAGCTCTGTACTGATGGAGGAGAAATGGTCAACTGAGAGGAAAAACTGATATATTAAGCAGAACACAGATATCTACACATGATTTGTTTACACACGCATTGTGCCCGCCTTTTCCAGTATCGTGTCAATGTGTGTGCGCATGCTAACATCATGTCCTAGTTACAGAAACGCAGAGAAGCTCTTTGCTGGCTGGGTCGGGCTGGATTAATCTGAAAGAATTTATTTATGATATTATATCGTAATCGTGATATTAAACATGTAAGTGTTTTCTTTTCCTGGTTTTAAAGGCTGCATTACAGTAAAGTGATTATTTTCAGAGTATTCTACTTGTTCTAATACTAGTCTGCACCCACTTAATCATTATATCCACATCACTGATGGTTATTTATCAAAAATCTCACTGTGTTAATATCTCGTGATGTCATCACTACAATATTTTTGCAATGTGAATATTGAGATATTTGGACGTGTTTATTGTGATGATTGTCGCTCAGTTCGAAACAAACTGCATTACCAAAAAGTGATAAAAATAGTGCAATGTTATTTTCAGGCCATATCACCCAGCCCCACTGCAGAGATATTAAAGTGGTATTGATCTTCTTATCTAACTGTTGCCAAGAAAGCGATTTAGCCAATATCTCAAAATGTTTGTCTTCCGTTAAACAATATGAAGATTAAATATTGCGCTAATGTTTTGCCACTGGTGATAAGATGAGACAATTCAACATCATGTCCTGAAGATTGACTCGCTAACTTCAGTGTGCATCCAGATGTACTCAATTTGGCCTCATTACTGCCTCCACTTTTCTACTCTGGACTGTGGCCAGAGACGGAGGCTGACTGGTGTCCTCATGGAAAAATACCCTGAGATCAAGGGCTCAAAGGTAGAATAGCCCGATGGCACTGATTTAGGATCAGCTTGCCTTCCCTCAGTCTAAACAGCAGCCATCGCTGTGTTGCATAACTCTCCTGTGTGAAGTGAACTAGGCTGAGGTCAACCAAAAATTAATATATTCTAAAAAAAGGACGTCCTCCAGGCGACTCTGTCCGTGTGAACTTCAGCAGCATCCTGGACGAGCACATCTCCCTCTCACGCTGTTGTCAGAGATAATGTTACTACCCCGCTGCAAAACACTGACACGAGAGTATTCACCGTGAGTAAGCTGCCTTGTGTATCTCCTGATCTTTAAAATTCACCAGATGTATGGATTTCTTCTTCCTATAGGTCAGGTCAGACGCACTTTGACACAATAAGCAAGCGCTGCCCCGTTACGGCATGAAAAATTAACACTCGATCGATAGCTGGAGCGCCGTCACTTAGCCTCTGCCAAGATAACAAACAGTCATCTCAAAGACTGTCTCTTACTTGGCTCATCCTCAGGGAGGCCCAGTATTGATCCCATCTGGGTCAGACACTGCTGTCAGTGCTGCCTGGCGGAATTTATTATAGGTTTATTTTGTTGCTTTAGATGTGCTGCTTTTTTCGTTGATGTACTTTCACAAAATATTTTTTGGGGGAAAGTGCAGTGGCAACAACTTCACTGTATAACTCAACAAACAGAATGCTGTGTTTACTTGAGGGAAACTGTGATTTGTTGTTCTTTTCTGTACACGCGACATCTATTGCATGTCTGTCCGTCCTGGGAGAGGGATCCCTCCTCTGTGGCTCTTCCTGAGGTTTCTTCAATCGTTTTTTTTTTTTTTTGCTTTGTTAAAAGGGTCTTTTTTTTCTTATCAACATGTCAAGTTTTTCCTCACTTGAATCGAGGGTCTAAGAACAGAGGATGTCGTTCACTGTACAGATTGTAGAGCCCATTGAGGCAATGTGATTGTGATTTTGGGCTATATAAATAAAACTGATTTGATTTGATTTGGATATCAGTGGAATTAATGCCAGAAACACAAACCACTCCTACAGTGTGTCTGATGATGTGTTGTTCCAGTAGATGGTTAGTCATATGAGGCTGCTGCTGGTTTGATTTAGCATTTCTTCCATCATGAAAGCTCATATCAATAATGAATGTGTTAATAACTGCCGTCTGTTTGCACATGTATGTGTGAGTTGTATCACATCACCTGTGTGGCTGTGCTAATGCCCTGTTAAACAGCAGCATGAAAGGACATGTGGAAGGCAGCATCTGTCTGTTGATTCCAGGCACACGTGAGTTCATCACAAAGTGCTGGTTGACCTCAATCGGGGCACCATGGAAACGGGGAAGAAAAAAATGTGTGCACAAGTGTGTGTGTGTGAGGGTATGAAAACAATTTTTATATACAGTATTTACAAGTCGAAGATGTAGAACATTATCCAGGTTATTATAAAAAGCTCAGTGTCACAGTTGGCAAGAAAGGTTTTAATGAAAATGTGCCATGAATACTGAGAAGTCCTCCGGCTGTAAATCATTTAAAAGTGGGACGAGATGAAGGAAAACTGAACCCTGAGTTGAATCATAATATATATATGTTCATATGTTTTTTATGAGTATAAAAAAAAGCTTCATAGGATGTTGGTGCATAAATGTCTTCGCTGTGCGTAGTTAGGACCTCATGTTACTTTCCACGTTTAAGACTGATTTCAAACAGCTCCATGCAGTGAGGTAGATTTTAATCTGAAATCAAAGACATTTTACTACATGTTGGTCAAAATCCTGAGTTCAGCGTGCAAATTTTGTCTTGCACCTGCCTCATTCATTTCGTGTGTCATCACCTGCTATTTTTATTCTCACGTGTTGTCACTATGGTGACAGTTGAGTTGATGGACTTGGGCTGAGCGAACAGCTGACGTAAGTAGGGATGTAATTTCTGCTTCAAGGAGTCTCTTAATCAAAACATCAACAAAAGACAGAGTTTGATGATGTGCTGAAATTGTGTGTGATCATGGGACAATTAACAAAATATGTAACAGATGTCTAGTCATTTTGGGATTTTTTTAGCAGAAATGTTACATATTATGTCTTTCAGCAAATCTACACGGCCTTGTATAATTCTGTGGTTTAGCAGTGATGCAGTGTATAAATAGTCATACGAGAATTGGCAACAACCAGGGATTAAGCTGTGACGGCGGTCTCACATGAACAGGTCTAACTTTGGTTGAACATGTGTTCAAACACCCCGAGTCAAACAGGGGGTCTGTGTATGAAAATGATGTACAGTAAATAAGCCTGAGTCTCACTTAACCTCCCGTGGCTATTACCAGCTGGTAATGGACCAGTCTCTGAAGGGTTGTAAGAGCAGACCACTAAACCAACACATAACGCTCCCGCTAGGCAACAGTCTCAGATAGAAGCTATTTATTTGGATGGGTCTATTTGTTGTTCCATTCCCTGCAGAACTCTACAGACTGCTGCTGCTGCAGCATTGTAGTGGAGCAGGACCTATTTTACCTCATGTCCTCATTCTGAAACCTCTTTAAATTATCAAGGATGGAATCACCTGGGTACCTGTTAGAGGTAAATGGAGGGATCTTAACACTAGTATCATGTTATCATGTCAGACTCCTGAGCTTCTGGGTCGAGGCATATTTCTGAAGATGGTTTTCTCAGTTTTTGCAGGAAAGTTATCATATGGTAAAAAGAGCCTCTCAGAAAACCACTAGTAACTCAAAACTAAATTGATTTCTTTATTCACAAATTAAAGGATTAAATGAGGATTAAAGGATTATTCAAGGTTGATTTGATAGTCGTTTTACAACATTGGTTTGTATAACGAAATTTGAGTTGAAGTCCCTTTTTGCTACACAAGGAAAAAAAGGAAACTATTTGAATATTGTCTGGTGCAAAGGATGAATTGAGGGGTCTCACAGTCCAAGGAAAGAAGCTGCTCCGATGTTTGGTGTCATGGCAGCAGGTACTTGTGTATCTTTTGCCAGATGGCAACTCTATTATGCATCTTTCTCAAGATTTCAGAGACAGTAGTTCCTAGCTTGTCGAGTTTATCACTGATAAGATGGCTTGTTTAGCACTCAGTACCTTGGGAACGCCTCAGTTCTATCCCATCATATCCGCTATCATCTTACTGGAGCTTTCACACAGCATCTTTTACTTCAGTACGGGGACATTGTAGTCAGAATATAATATGTGGATCTGCAAAGTTAAATAACGATTCTGGATTACAGATTCAGAAGTTAGATTTAAATCCCTTTACATATGTTTTCAGGATGTAAAAAGTCAATCAAAGAGTATATGAAACTGTGAGTAGACATGATAGCATTATCATGATATCTGAGGCTGTAGTACTTGTGTTATTAGTATTTATACAGTATATTTGGAGCTTAAATTATTAGCTGTATGGTGCGGGTCCAAATCAGTCTGTGTTTCTGGTTACACTGTCACAGTTGTGGTAATGCAGGTAGAGATGGAGCACATGCTCGGACACAGCCTGGCTCACTCTGGTTTCACACACACACACACACACTTAAAACCTGTGGTCTCAGCTATCAGTCACACCCCCTCACACATACCTATGCGTGCATGCACACACTGAGGGCAGTCTAAACAGGTGCAGGCATGCGGAAAGGAAGAGATAGCAAAAAGATTCATGACACACACACACACACAAATACATGTTCACTTAGGGAACAGACATTTGGAAATGACTGAAGAGATGTAAAGGAACCACATGCATTCACAAGCTTGGACCTACAGACGCAGATACATAGTACAGTGTGGTTAAAAAGCAGAAGAACCTCCTCTTTAATTATCTGCATTGCAAACATTCCTTCACCAGCATGTTTTTTTTCTCTCTATTTTATTCCCTGGATGTTCCAGCTTGCAGGGAGCGTTGCCGGGATTGCATTGGCACGCTTCGGTTTGCTCATCCCAGTGCGAATGTGTGTGTGTGTGTGACTGAGGAAGAGAGATAGAGAGACTGAGCAGGAGGAGGGGTGGTGAACAGGCTATTCTGTAGTTCAGTCACATGGGCATCCACGAGAGGCAGCAGGCAGGCAGGCAGGCAGGCAGGCAGGCAGGCAGGCGCACTGAGACGAGAGAAGGCTGGTTATCATTTCAGCTGCGAGCACAGAGTGAAGCGGTGAAGATGCCATCCCACTCCTGAGTGACACTGGCTTATATAGGTTAGCTGTCAGTGTCTCCGCTGCTGAAGGAGACTGTTTCATTTTGTACTGTTCAGAGGTCGAAGCAAGGAAGTCACGTTTCATCTCCTGTCATCCTTATTTGGGCTGAATTGTTCAGTGATCAAAATTGCTGAGTTAAAAGACCCATTTCACAGCAGACATTTTGACAACATGTCACTAACAACACTAATATTAACTGTACATTGGTTCAGCTCCAGGGTTAGGATGCAGGCTTTCTAGCGTGTTTTAATGATTGAATGAAGCTGTAATTAATGTTGCGAGGTTAAAAAGAAAAGACAACATGTCTGTGTGAAAAAGAAATGTAATAGCATCAAACAATAGACTCATTTCACTGGAGATATTTTGACATGTCATCACAGGAAAAGCTCAGGTGTAATAAAAAACATTATTGGTGGCTGCATTCCAGTCAGATGAGGTCTTGCTACTGTGCATACTGGCTCACCTGAATAGCTCATTTGGACACTTAATGGAACGGGAACAGCATTTACGTTAACACTGTGTTTTTCCTGCCTTGACAAGTCAACGTTTCTGCAATCACAAAGGTGCATTGTGGTTGAAGGAACCTGCTGTTAGTATGTAAAACAGATATAATTATACTAATGTTAATAGTCGTACAAGTTGATTATTACTGCTGTTAAAGGCAGCAGAAGCAGCCAAACAAAGCCAATTGATTGAGCGCTAATTCATTGTTCGTACTAGAGTTGCAACAATCAGTTTATCAAAGGAAAAATAACTGTTCTGTTAATTGATTGTTTCTGTCATTTAAATGTCAAACATGTCCTTTTGCTGCTTTCGTGATAGTAATTTAGAAAATTGCGATTACCATTTTTCACAGTTCTTTGACATCGTGGAAATGATTAGCAGATTAATCAACAATGAAAGTAATTGTTAGTTGCAGCCCTGGTTCTTACAACCTTGTGCCAAACTGATAGGAGAGCTGTGAGTAAACGCTGAAAAACGAAGACCACTGGTGACATTTCTTTGCATGAAATGATGAAAATAAT
This sequence comes from Lagodon rhomboides, assembly GCA_039737535.1. NCBI lineage: Eukaryota > Metazoa > Chordata > Actinopteri > Spariformes > Sparidae > Lagodon > Lagodon rhomboides. The sequence continues at coordinate 9,973,209 of CM077789.1, read as the reverse complement.
TTGATATGTAGTAGATAATAAAATATGTAAAAGTAATTATGGCTGAATTCTATTTATTTGTAGTTTAAGTATGAACAGAAGTCAGACTGTGCTGTTGCTGTTATGAACATCTCTGCAGTTTCTCTGTGAATTCCACCATCCGAGCGGCTGTGTTTGATAGTAGTGCTGATGATTATGATTAACAGAGAGGGAACCAATCAGCCTCACTCTTGAACTGTCTGAAGCCCCGTCTCATCACCTCTCTCTCTCTGTCTCTTTCCACTCTTTCATTTGCTCATGTTGTGTTCTCTATTTCCTGCCCTCTTCAGCCTTTTCTTCATTATTATGCTGAATGTTATACATCTATAATTATGCGTCCATTTCAGGCCTTCCTGGCGAAAACAGGCCTCTGATTTCCTGCATACATCCTGTTATTAGAGTAAAAATGGTTACAACATAGAGTAGCAGGACCGCTGTGCTAATTTGTTAGATATGTAATGTGTGCTGTTTGTATCTTGGGGAAGCACATTGCTGCATAGATAATATTAGCATCGTAAGGCTTGTAGAAGAGTGTGAGCGTGTGGTGTACTCCCACTCCAACAAACTCAAAGGAGATTTAAGTTTAGCAGAGCTGTTTTCATGTTAGTTTAAATGGAAAAAGAACTTGAGTCAAAGGGTGTCTGAGCTTTTTCCAGTCAAGATTCACACATGTTTATGTTTCTGGCCAGGTTGTGTTGGCCAGGTTTACTGTACAAGGTATTTCAACAAGTCAAAACAAGATGAGGCTGTAGATGAGTCTGTACTTTGGTTCAGTGGTTGTTTGTGCTTAAGGTTTATCATCAGCATGCTCACAATGACAATGTCATCATGCTGACGTTTAGCTTGTATTTTATTCGCTATGTATACTGCCTTCGTTTAGCACGTTAGCTTGTTTACACTGATCTAGTGTAATAAGCACTTTACACAAACAGAGGATAATGGGAATGTCACTGGACTTTCGGGTATTTGGGCATAAACAAAAGTACTGGACAGATTGAGATTTAGATGTAATAGCGGTGCTAGATGAAACGTAGGACTGTTTCAAAGTTATCAGAAGTCATCCTGAGGGGAACACAGCACCAGATCTTAATGGCATCTAGAGCTGCAACTAAAAATCACTGAAAGGATGGACAGATTATCAGAGTTGATGGCAGGTGGCATCAATCCAATAGCCGATGAGACATTCCATGCAAAACCACAAATGCACAAATGTTACGTGATGCTAGAGGAAAAGTCAGGGAATCAACAACGTCATCAGACAGAAACATTCATTCACTGAATACCATGAATGTTTGTACGAAAGTTTGTGGCAATCCATCAAATAAATGTGAAATATTTCAGTCTGGACCAAAGTGGTGAACTGACAGACCGACCCTGCCTTTGCTAGATTCGTTGCCGCAAGCATGGCTGAAAATGCATTTATCAAGCACACACGCACAAACACAACCACACACACACATATATACACACACGAGTACATGGGGCTTTACAAAGGACTTGGTGCCCTTGTGGCTGACATTACTAGTTCCTGCAGTTGCTCTAGCTGACAGGCCCCTACTTGTGTTTGACACTGTTATTACATAATGTTGGACTGCTATGTCCGCCCTTTGGAATTCATCATTGTTGCGGAGAGCGCTAATGATGCTGAGTAATGGAGTCTCTCCATCTCAGTGCGACTAACATCTCTGTCTCTCCTCTTTTTGTCTCTCAGATGCTGCTGCTAAGAAAGCCTTCATCACAGAGGTGAGCTTCCATCTGTCCCTGTGATCATCTGCTCTTTTTAGTTCATGTTTGATCCTCAATATCAATAGCTAATTGTTCTTTGGTTTTAGCCAGACGCTAATGAAACCACTACAAAGGTTTGATCTGAGGATGTCGGGCAATTATTATTTGGCTCTAATACTATTTGGGTCAGTAAATATTTGCTGTACATGATTGTCCTCTCTTGATGCTGGAAAACTACAGACTACTAAAAAGCGCAGTCAACACATTATTTGAGAATCACTTTAGTATTCTTTGTCTTTGCTCGACAACTTGGCTCACATTATGTTAATCCTCCTAATTTGGTCCTAAATCCCTTCCATCTGGCACTGCAGCTACTGTGCTGTACTTTCAAGCCAACAGTTGCAAATATTGCACAATTTGTTTAATTTGAGTCCACTGAGGACATTTAATTCTCATTCAGTGCCAACCTTAACCAAAAAGTTCAGTGAAAATTACTTATAACAGCACCAGCTATATTTAAGTTGGATGTCCAGCCTCAGATTTTAAATATCCTCTGCAGCTTCGACCATTAAAACAGTTCCTGAATTAGATTAAATACAAATCTGAGCTATCAGACCTCATGCTGTGCACACCGAGAGTTCCAGTGATTAAAGAGCCTAAGAACAGATGAACCAAACTTTACACTTTACTTTCAAAATGAAGACCTTGTCGGCTCATATCATCAAAGCTTAAAATCAGCTCTCTTTTTTAATACTGTGTCACTCCACAGACTTCAATAGTTAAATAATCAATGTTAATAAACAGGTACCAACCCTCCTGCTGCCTGTAATATCCTGAAGTGCCTCTCCCTTTTTTTCTCGTCAGATGCCCTCATCCTCAGGCCAGCCGGGTCAGGGAAAGAAGATTGGCCACAGAGGAGTGGATGCATCAGGGGAAACTACTTACAAGAAGGTACTGTAGGCAGCACATGATGTGTCTTCTGGTTCTTAACATGTCGGGACTTTTAGGTAACACTTCATAATAACCAACATTAATAAATGGTTAATTTTTGTTAATTAAACTTTAGCTAATAAGTAGTTCACATCAGTTACAACTTAACAATAAACAAATCTTACGAAATTGTTAATAAAGCATTTCTTTGTTTGTTAATAGTGAAATAACAGTTAACTAAAGTTTAATTAACAAAAAAGTACCATTTATTAATGAGGGTTATAATAAAGTGTTACCGATTTTATCCTGACTCAGAGTATGACCGTTCATTGGCAATGAGGGAAAAGTGTTTCTCTCACCACATCTCCCTCACCCCCTCTCACCACAGACCACATCCTCAGCCTTGAAAGGTGCCATCCAGCTGGGCATCGGTTACACGGTGGGCAACCTGAGCTCCAAGCCGGAGAGGGATGTGTTGATGCAGGACTTCTACGTGGTGGAGAGCATCTTTTTCCCCAGGTCTCTGCTGCAACCACACAAACCAAACATGCAATATAATGCCAGTGCACATGTGGATGAAATTATGTTAATGTGCTCTTTGATATTGATTCTTCCTAACCTACCTGTTGAGAATATTTGATAACTGTGATGTTCTCTGGTATTTTTCTCTCCTTTAGTGAAGGCAGCAACCTCACTCCAGCCCACCACTTCCCAGACTTCCGCTTTAAAACATATGCTCCTGTGGCCTTCCGCTACTTCAGAGAATTGTTTGGCATCAGGCCGGATGACTACCTGGTAAGATTTGACTCACTCAGAGCTGTATTATCTGTGGCCCAAAATGAATTATTAGATTAGAATGACATAGTACAAAGGGAAAGAAGATGGAATGGATGTAGGAGAAAGGGGGGCAAGACCAGAAAGGATGATAAAATACACGGATTGAAGAAAGAAAGATGTGAGGATAAAAAGTAAATAATATCCTATTGCTATGTGGGGAGCTGAGATGGGAAGAATGAGGACGAGAGGCAATGCAACAGCACAAGAGAAGGAGGCAGAGAGGATGGTTGAAGAGAGGGAGGGAAGGTCTGCAGCTTGTCACCCTCCATCAGCCTGGAGGACCTGGAGGCTGCATGATTCACCGCTCTGCCCCGAGCAGTCTAGCAGAATATACATACACTGCTTAGTCAGTGTTTCTGTCTGTGCCATGTGCGCACATCTTTAATGCATCGGCAGTCCGACCACGTGTAAACACCACATCTCCTCTCAGCCAGCCTGTGGTCGCTCATCACCATATGTCCACACATGAGTCATCTGGGGAATTGCATGTTATCAGAGAACCCGTTTTAAGGGTTTTGGGTTTGACTGTGTTTATAAGGAAGCAGAACTCTCACAATCAGACACTGAAGATCAATATAAGCTAACTTGTCAAGTGTTTAGCAGCTTGTTCTAACATTAGAAATACTCTACCTTAAGGGGACAGGGTGCTCTAATTCAGTCTGACTGGCCTCGCTGAATAATGTCCTAAATTACAGGGGCATTGCTCTGAACCCGATTCTAAATCTAGACCTCTTGTGGAGGTAGAACATTTTTGCGATAATAGTAGTAGAGTAAGTCCACCCTTAGAGGTGTTTTCCACAGAGGTCTTAATGAGGTGTTGGGAGGAGCAGCTTTAGAAAAGCTTGGCACTTTATACTTACTGATGAGTAACACAATTAGCAGGTAGACTTTGGAGCAGAAAGCAAAACATTTTAAGATTACTACAAAACTAGGGATGGCTGTCACATAAATGCAACAAAAGAGACAAATCTGAATTTATAGTATTCACGCAGTAAATGCATGTTTATGCTGTATGTTTTATAAGATAAAATAAATAAGACTTTGGGGCAAACAGATGACATTTTAATAGAAAATGCACTCAACCCCTTACATTTCCCAACAGAGCTCTGTCACCCCTAAGGCTGATTTATCTGTAACAGACTTTCCTGTGTGTTAAATTAGCCTTCTTGGTGTGAAGATAACATCCTTTTACGTGACACTACCAGTGGTTACTATTTGCAGTCAGACACACCATTCGAACATTAGCCCCTAATTCCCACCATCCCTGTTCAGCCGTGTTTTTATGTGACAAAAAGGTATGAAATTAAATGTCAGGCTACTCTGAGAGGGACGTTTTAAAAGTGAGCCATTAGCAGAAGGTACGTGGGGGCAGCTTCACCTTTTTTTAAAAAAAATCATGTCTGTCATTACCTGCTTTTAAGCAGCCGAGAGGGAGGGAGAGAATGGGCTGACCTCATCATCACACCAGCAGGAGTCTGATGCGAGTGTTAACAACACTAGCATTTCAAAGCTGTTTTTGTTTGACGTCTGAATTAGTCTAATCTATTTATTACTGTACGTGTTCCTCACTCTTTGTTTCTCGCTCACCCATAATTTTTATCTTCTTCATCAAGGTTAGGGTTGTCCACCTACATTTGATTATGTTTATCAAACCATAACTTTATCATGGCTAAGGTAATCCAAAAATGCCTTATATGGGTGTGCTGAGGCTAATTGTAGGCTAATCCACAAGATCAGATCGGCTTAGAACTGTCGATTTGTTTTTCTCTGTTTTAATCAATATGTCTTTGTTCTCTGTGTGCACCTGCAGTACTCGCTATGTAATGAGCCTCTGATCGAGCTGTCCAATCCCGGAGCGAGTGGCTCCGTCTTCTACCTGACAAAGGACGACGAGTTCATCATCAAGACTGTGATGCACAAGGAGGCTGAATTCTTACAGAAGCTACTGCCTGGATACTACATGGTCAGTGTGATGGGAAATCAAAAAGCTGCCTCTGCATTTCAGCTTCAGCTTTCAGCTTTCAGCTAGACAGTTGCTTTCATGTTCAGTAGTTTTTCCCCCTTTTTCCCTTCATTGTAGGCATCAATCATGCAGCGTAACGCATTCTGAGTGAATATTACTCGTGATTACAAGTTCACAAGCTTGATACTATCGGGCATATTCACACAGAGATTCATAAAAACTGCACAAAGGGTGGTGAAGCACCACTCGTGCTTCCATTCAAAGCAGACTCCCTGCTGGTTTTATTTTGAGTCTTATTTTTAGATCTCAGGTTTATGTAAGACCCTGGAAATCTCTCCTCCGAGCGTGACATCCTTTTTGTATTAAAGCAGACATAACAGCGCTATGATCTCCGACTGGAACCCCGGGCCGAGCGGTTTCATAAGACACTGGCCAGTGGGTTTCAGCAGCACCCCCCCTCACCCTCTCCCCAGTCTGCAGGCTCATTCTGAATGAACTCAACCAACAACAGCTCCATGTATGTCCATGCTGCCATTCCAGCCTTTTTACGGTTCACGGCCCCGCAGCCTTGTGTTTATTCATGTGCCGACAGCCATGGCCGAAGACCACTGCAAGAATTCATTTAATCATTCAGGGACGTTAAAGTCTCAGCACATTTCCTGTGACCTTTTTCCATCGTTTTGGTCGTGCTCCGGAGCATTTTTCGCAGGTATAAGTGGACTAAGGTGAGAGAGACAGGAAAAAGGTTTGATATAGGTACAGTAATTCAGTCTCCTGTAGTAGCCTGAGGCGAGGGCAGGTGAATTGAGGACAGAGAAGAACAAATAGACTGGCAAATTGAACCTATGCCAAGATAAACACAAGGTAAAACAACAGAAAACATGAGGTAGATGGATACAGTTTTATAGACTTACAGAAACATCCATTTAAAGAACAAAAATAAACAGAAGGACTGTACATGTAATAGCAAAATGTATCTGTTTTTGTAGCGAACATAACAGGCAACACGCAGCAGGCAGTCATTGGTGGAGCTGCTGATGTCTTCCACACTGGCTGGCTGGCTGAGGAGTCTGGCTCTGGGCAGCCTACAGATCACAGTGATATAATACCGACTCCACTGCTGCCACCGCTCTCCCCTCCTCCTATTATAGTCCATCCTCCCTCACGTTTTAATGTCTTATCACGCTCCCTGCTGCTGTGACACTCTCAGTGTAATTTAGTTGCCTTTATCATTCGCTCTGCCCCGTGCTTTAATCCACTCTTTCTCCTTCCGCCCGTCTTTCATGCTCATATTCGCTCTCCGTCGCTCTGCTCTCCCTCCTCTCGCTCACGTGTCTGTGTTGTTGGCTCATCACCGCTCTGCCCTCTTAACATTGACAGAAGGGTCGTGTGTGGCTGAGGGCAGAGGATGCTCTTTCACTCCCTCTCTCTCTCTCTCTCTCTGTCTCTTTCTCTCTCTGCACCCTCTTTCTTTCATTTTTCTGCTCTCTTGACCAGTTTTTCTCATCTGAAGGTCATTCACGGAAAGACTCACAAGCACAGGGTCTTTTAGCCACACGTCCACATTCATCCTACATGTCTCCTCTTTCTGTTTCTCTTTCTTTCTTCTCTAGAAGTAATTTCCTCCCTTGAATGCAGTGTGTTATCACTATACGGACCGTGGCTCGCGCTATCTTTTTTGCTTTTTCCCTCTCATTTCTCTAATGGGACTGAGCTGGCCCTGGTCCCAAGGTCAAAGCAGGTTTTTAACTGCGCATCCAGCTCAGACTAACCTCATTTGTTTGGATTGACTACTGAAATATTCAGCACAGATTGGTGATTGAGGGGAGAGTCTTGTGTTGAGTACAAAGCATTTAATAAATAGGGCAAAGTACTTGTGCTGTTTATTAATTGAGATTGTTTTGTTATGAGTTGTTGAGTTTGGAGAAAGTAACCATAGAGATGTCTGCCATCCCCTGAATATAATTGAACTCGATGGCACTTAGCTTGTGGCGCTCGTCCACGAGCGGACTCATGCTTTTTCTCCAGGGTGATACAGTTGGCAGATGTAATTCGGGAGAAAGAAAATAGTCCCGTCATGAAACACAACAAGTTCTGTTCTGATTATCTTTAGTGATCAGGTCATGATTTCTGGAAAGAGACATTGCTGTTGAGTTTCTCAAATGTAATTTGTGACGCTTATTCAATAATCAGCCAGTTATTTTCTCTCATAATCAATTGTCAACAAATTGTCAGAAAATAGGTAAAAATGTTTGTCCCAATGACCCAGTGTGAACTGTCCCCAAACTACACTGAGAATGTGTTTATAAATCACGTCAGTGTATCACGTAACATTTTGCTCATGTATTATTAATGGTCCCTTGAAATGAAAAGTGATTCTGCGTTGTTGCCTCGTGTTCCTGGGTGTGTTGTATTTAATTTTTTTGTTGTATCTTTGGACACCAAAACAAGTGCATTTTCCTGCATGTTATGTTCATCTTGTTCTGGGCATTTTTAAAGATTCAGTCCTGTTAAATGTGATTATATATCTCGTGGTGGTCGACCCAACTTTTCCCCTCACAAATCTTGATTAAACTCTTCAGATCTGTTCCCTTCAATGTTAAGACCTACCTCAACATCCTGTCAAAGCACAGCAGCAGAAAGCAATTTAAAAGACCTTTTTTTTTTTTTTTTACAGAACTTGAATCAGAACCCTCGCACTTTGCTGCCCAAGTTTTTCGGCCTCTACTGTGTCCAGTCGGGCGGGAAGAACATCCGCGTGGTGGTGATGAACAACGTCCTTCCCCGCGTGGTCCGCATGCACCTCAAATACGACCTGAAGGGCTCCACCTACAAGAGGCGAGCGTCCAAGAAGGAAAGAGAGAAGGCCAGGCCCACTTTCAAAGACCTGGACTTCATGCAAGACCTGCAGGATGGACTGATGCTAGACCAGGACACTTACAACGCGCTGGTCAAGACTCTACAGAGAGACTGCCTGGTGAGTTAAATGGAGGGAGAGGATACATTACAGACAGACAGACAGACAGACAAGGAAAGTTGCAGGAAGGAGGGAGAACCAGCTTAGGGGGAGATGACGAGTGTGGTTTACTGATTCTGAAGGAGGATCCACATAACACCTTGATCTGGAGTCTCCAGAGAGATCCTCAAAAGAGTGAGGCCGTAATGGTTGGAGGGAGGGATTAGAGGTATGATAGGAATAAGGATAAAGTGATGCCATAATGCAGCGTCTCGGGGGAAAGAAGGAGTAGGAAGGCAGTAAAAGAGGAGGAAGAGGTAGAGTAGAAAGTCCACAAAAGGAAATGGATAAGAGCTGGAAAACCCAGGAATCTTACGGTGCCCTGATTAATAATAGAGCATCATGGATGGAGGGAAGCAGGAGTGATGAAGGCAGTGAAAGGAAAGGCTATTTATGAGAGTGTTTGGCGTTCCCAGGATCCCTCTCTGTAAATCAGAGCTTTGTTACGAGCAAGAGGTTTAACAAGGTGTCTGGTCTGGTAGCAGGCCTGCCCCTCTCTTGTTAATCACCACCTCACATTTACTTTTATAGCGTATGTTGCTTGGGAGGGAGCACTGTATATCTGCACACACTGGCTATCCTATACATTGTTTATTAATGTATGCATGCTAGTGCATCACTGGATATAGCTCAGTGTCTTCTGTATGGCATTAAAATAAAACTCTGGATAAAAGCTTTCACCTTGATTTGTACGTCACGTCTCTGTCAATCACTGCACACTTTCATCTGTCTTTATGTGTCCCGTCGCTCAGGTGCTGGAAAGCTTCAAGATCATGGACTACAGTCTACTGCTCGGGGTTCACAACATGGACCAGGCGGAGAGGGAGAGACAGATGGAGGGCTCCCAGGGCGGCAGCGATGAGAAGAGGCCCGTGGCCCAGCAGAAGGCCCTGTACTCCACAGCCATGGAGTCGATCCAGGGAGGAGCCGCCTGCGGAGGGTCTATCGACACTGACGACACGTGAGTTAAACCAGAGAGACAGGAAGCTGTTGGCAAAGGAGCTGGGTGATAAATGTGACTGCTGGCACTTAGAAAAAGCACTGTAATAAAAAAAGGGGTGTGCATGTCTCTGATTTCCACTTGATGAGCACCTATGCCATTTTAATGCTATTAAATAAAGTGGAATATAACAATATATTAACAATAATTTACCTTATAAAAACTCATCAGCTCTTCAACTTTTCTTCACAGTGCTTCAACTGACAGTTCAAATGATTTTAGTGCTTAGATTTAACCTGCAAATAATGCTCAATATGTCACATGCAAACCATTTTATAGACGTTTTAACCTGTTTACATTCTTATCAAACACTGTAGCACAATTTGGCATGCCTTTAGAGGAAATTATTTTCTAGCTTATAAAATAAGACTTGAGGATAGATTTAAAAGGTCACACTGAAGCAGGTTGCTCCACTTTCAAGTGACCCTGAGGGCAAACGTAGGATTTACCCATCAAAGTGGTGTCAGCAGTGTCGTGCCAGGAGATCTCAGGCTGTACTGAGGCTCAGGGTGGATTAAAAGGTTGTCAGGTCGGCAAGAGGCCAAAAAAAATGCCAGCTATGAAATTAAGACAGTTAACATTTTCACTGTTGCTGGAGTGAAGGAAGTTGCTTTAGTCAAAGCCAGAATGAATTGCAACGGAATAAATACAATTTCATTCTCTTCTTACATTTAATTTTGCTTCTCATTTTTAGGATGGGCGGTATCCCGGCTGTGAACGGAAAAGGAGAGAGACTTCTTCTCTACATCGGAATCATCGACATCCTGCAGTCCTACAGGTGATCATTACACTTGGTCACCACTCTTCCATTATTAGCTTAATCTTACAGTGAGTCACAGGCTGGGGATGGAAGGCAAATAATTACATATACAGCACACACTGTTTACCCACGCACTGAAACAACTTAATAAGCTCAAACAGCACATTCAAGATCCTCAGCCTCCAGGCATGTAGCCTATGACCCTAATGTATGGGACATATCTAACATCACTGTGTTAAACTGTGCTTCTCTTTGTTTCTGTAGGCTCATCAAGAAACTGGAGCACACATGGAAGGCTCTGGTTCACGACGGGGTGAGTTTTTAATAGCTTTTTTATATTGAGACAGATGCCAGATGCAAAGACGTAACATATACACGCACGCAACACACACAGGAACTCAGCACATCTATCAGTACAACACATCGACTCTTTTGTAATCAGGTAACAAAAAATATAGAATGGTAACTGTCTGAACTTGCTCCGTCTTATTCTTTATTATCACATTATCCAGAGACAAGACTGGTTTTATTTACATAAAGTCTCTCAGGAGAGTACACAAAAGAACAACAGCTACATTTAGTGAGTACCAGACCTCATAAACAGTAGCCTCAAGCGTTTTTTCGTTTTCCATGAGGAGTTTTATTAGCTTCACGTTTGGCAGAACAGTCTGTTTTTCTATGTTTATTTTCTGTCGGCTTGTCACCCACCTTATCTGTTTATTTCGCTCTCTTTCAACCCGCACGGCTAATACTATGACTGTAACTGTATAATATCCTCCTGGCCCAGTAGAGCTGCCCTCGTAGTGCTTCACACAGTAATTGAGGAGGTGAAAGCACACGTTTATTTAGACACATCAATTATTGTGGGTGTGTTTGTTTATTAAAGCAGATTAGGAGTCAGCGTTAAGCAGAGATATGGATTACTCGAAGGTAAATTGTATGCCGATCACCAGCCCCAGTTGTCTTTTATTGAGGCTTTATTTTCAAACCTGTTTAAACCTGTTTAGTCCATAAAGTTTCATTCTCATTGTCACTGTCACAAATATTAGCCGTTACTGAGTTTTGCTCATATTGCAGTAAATCACCTTTATAAACATAAAGCCTTTCTTCTGTTCTTTATCTGATGATACATTTTCTTTACTATTGTATTTGAATTACAAGTGTGCACACTGTATGCCACTTGGGTTTCTAAAATGTCATGACCACATACATTTCTACTATATCTAATAAACAAATAGGACCTGAGTCATGGCGATTAGCAGCTGTTGCTGGCCTACACAACATATAGTGTTGTTTAAAGTGAGCTGTCAGGTCTGATTTCACTACTTAAAGGTCACAGTCTTTGTTGCATTAATGCAGCCAGAGCTTGCAAAGCATTTCCGAATTCCCAAAAGGATGATAGAAAAATAACATCCAACACATACTAGATTTACATTTTACATAAGAATTCACTGAATTATTATTTTGTTCAGACAATGTACTGCTTACACTGACGGACAGTATGTGTTTCCTCGCTCTCCATCAACTCCACCCTAACCCTACTTTGATGGGCACAGACAACATTTTGAGCTAAATTATGTCTTGAACACACATGAGCTCGATCTAATCAACAAATCAAGTGTAATTTGATAACACATTTTTTCTCAGTTAGTGTATCCAATTATAATGGCTAGTTACTAGATACTCCCCAAGAAACGACTTTGAAGCACCTTACACCCCTTCATGTGCTCCGGGTTTTCACTTTACATCATCAACAGATTTTTCTCCGTCCTATGAATAACGTCTCTCCTTACTCATTCCACTCTCCCACTCTGAATACACACATATATGCAAGACGTGTGTGGGAGAGCAAGCAACCCTGTAACAGCCTCGTGTGCGTCACTGTTGCTGATGATAACATACACTCCTCGCTCTCTCTGTGTTACACACAGTTGGCTCAGTTAGGTGGATGCCTTCAAAGATGTTACTCATAGAGAAGTCCGGTGATGCGGATACAAAAAGGCCTAATAATAGCCGAGCTGCTTTTCCTTCACTTCCTCAGTCTCCTCCGTCCCTCTGTCAGTAAACACCAAACACCAAGTGTCATCTGTCAGTCTGCTGCAACATAAATAATGAAGAGACGCGTCTGTGGACTTGTCCGACTGTGTTTCCGTCTGTCACTTGTTGTCCTGTCTGGTGGTTTGACCCAGAGAAAAAGAGTTACTGAAATGGGGCACTAGATAGACTTATATATTAATCTACCGTAAGCGCTGGTTTGATCATTTTATTCATGCACTGTTTGTCTCATTAATCTCTCCGGTCTCTCCCTCAGGACACTGTGTCAGTCCACCGGCCGGGCTTCTACGCTGACAGGTTCTTCAAATTCATGAGCAGCATGGTTTTCAAGAAGAGCTCCTGTGAGTTCAGTTCAGACACTGCCTTACATAGTCAGACACGGGCTGTGTTGGAAGGAGCCGCAGACACAAATGTCAGATGCCAGGCTTTTGTCTCTTTTACTGCCGAGCCTTGACAGGAAAATCAGATGCAGCAGCGAACAGCCTTATTAGGTGCTGCTTCGTGTCATGTGAGAGTTTAACATCAATTTGATCCTTTTTCATCCCTCTCCAACGATTCTCACACAGAAAGTAGCAATTATCAGAAATGGGGCAGGTGGAAAAAACAATTTGAAACCTTAGTTTCAGCACAATATGCTCTTTAAAGGTCACATATTGCACACAGTTAGATTTCCATGTCTTTTTTTCATCATAAAACAACTCTAGCTGCCATATAACTTTTAGGTTTTATATAAGAGTCAAGAAGCTGATTCTAAGGAGAAGTGCACACAGCTCGATTCAAAAACTGTGACTTTGAACGAGCAGTCAGGCCTTCTGTAAGGTTATGATATCACAACGTTGCCTGCTCAGGCCTGTGAGAGCTGACCAATCAGAGCAGACTGAGCTTTCTGGGAGGGGGGGCCTTAAAGACACAGGCACTTAAACAGACTGTTCAGACAGAGGGTGAATAGAGGTGTTTATTGAACATTAAAGTATGTAAACATTTTCTAGTAGACACCCAAAATTAAGATGTTAACCTAAAATGGGCACAATATGGGACCGTTAATGTGTTAATACTCATTGTCCCACAGCTCTGAAGTCATCTCCATCCAAGAAGGGTCGTGTGTCGTTGTCAGTGCCGAAGTGTGGCGGTCCTGGTGCTGCTTGGTCAGCCAGCCAGCTGCCCTCCGAGAGAGATGAGAACATCTACGACCTGCGAGGCGCTCGCAGCTTCCCAACGCTGGAGGACGAAGGTAAATAACGCCTGTATACAGTGCTGCAATCCAGCAAATTAACCCCAGGATAACTAGACAACGATAATAGGAGCAGAGGCCAATCACAGAATTTAACATCTGCCATTCATGGAACACATCTTCTTTAGTCTGTGGCCGGACGATATCCAACATAACGTTAGTCAAAGTGTTGTTATTAATGACATGTTTAAGCGTCAAACATATATTTTAGTTGAATGAGATTTTAGAGAACAGCTAGTGCGTGACACAGAGGTTTTCTACCTAGAAGTTATTGTAAACAAACATTATGATTGGTTCCATTCCTGTTGCGGTGTGTTAGGAGTTAAAGAGTTTTGACTTCGACTGCAGGCAGCTTCTCTCTGCATGACACGAAAATGTTTCACAGCCTCCTTCTGTAAACAATAACACCACTGATCATTCCAACCCTTGATAAATAACAGGGTTGTAGCTGTTGCCATGGGAAACAAAAGGCCACACGAGCAGAGCGGCACTTAAGACAAAGTGAATTAAGCTCTGAAAAAAAGAAAATTCACAGCTATCAGCCTTCTCAAAGATAAATATAAAAAATAATGTTCGTGTGTGTGTGTGTGTGTGTGTGTGTGTCTTCTCCAGGGCGACCAGATCTTCTTCCATGTACTCCTCCATCATTCGAGGAGGCCACCACAGCATCAATTGCCACCACTCTCTCTTCCACCACCTCTCTGTCCATCCCGGAGAGGTCTCCCTCTGACACGGCCGAGCACCCTCGCTACAGGTGGACACACACACACACATGCACATGTATAATGTAACACTGGAGTCATCCATTACAATCTGAGGGCTGTTACCATTGTGGTATATATTTATTTTGTTATGTGAATCTTATTTAAAACTTAAAACAGAGAAAATTCACATTATGGCATCCTTAGTTGATATTTTAGGAGCCACACCAGTGTGTGGCGTGTTAGCTCATATGCAGCTTGTACTGACACTGTGTCCTCTGTCTCCAGGAGGCACACCCAGTCTCTCAGCCATGACGGAAGGTGAGTCAGGGGCATGAATCCTGCTTTTCACTTCATAAACCTTTTTTTAGCAGGATTAACTGAGCTGTTTTCAGACTTCTCACAGCATTAGGCATTTTTGGGTGTGGTGGGTGGGTGGAGGAGAGAATGTGAGGTCAGTCTGTTGGCTGGTGTGTTTATGAGTAGGCCCATTCTTCCCGTTGCTAAGATGTGGCAGCGTTTGTTTTTCACGCGCGTTTCATTTCCTCCCTGCCGTGTTATGTTTGTGCTCAGGACCCAGGAGGAGCTGCGTGTGCGTGAGGAGGATCAGCAGACCATCACAGTGGAGGTGGAGCTGAAGAGACACGACAGCGAGCCCACCATCTCCGTTCCACAGCCCTGCGCTGAAACCAGGTACACCAACAACACAGTGGCACACCGGTGAACAGAATTTTAGAATGTGTAGGAGTATCAGCATGTCACAAAGTTGGGTAGATTTCACTTCTGCTGCACATTTTAGAGATGGTAGTACTAATATAGTGACTCATTCTGAGGAAGACAGTAGTGTAGAAATGTTAGTTTGCTGTCCTCAAACTGAGAGGCCTCTGATTCAGCTGCATTTATGATTTCACAGATAACCTTGTTTCTAAAACTAATAGTGACAGCTTCTTCATGACATGACAAAAATTCAAACTAACCAATTTTTCTTGAATTTTGACAGAAATTACTTCCAAATAGTGTTGTCTTAAAAAGTACACCTTTAAACACAGCCACTCCCACAATGTTAGATATATCTATGTACCCTAAATAGACCATGACACTGACGTTCTGGTGTCTTTTCCCTGTAAACACTGACGAAAACAATCAGCTCTGTCATACACTCTCAGAGAACATGTGACCCCGACACAGGACAGATAAGCTGCAGAGCTCTGATCAGCACTTCGTGACCCCAATCATCAATATGACTCAGTTTGGTGCCACACTATAAATAATCTGCTGCCAGTGTCTCACCTGTGCTCAGCCAGCTGTTAGATTAGCATGCCTCACCTGTCACACACACACACACATACACACACATAGTTTCTAAACTGGCTCACAGATAAACCCAGAAAGCAGCTTGACCCATTTGTTTATAGGACTCCGGGGTCTACTGTTGTGGACGGCTAAATGCTGCAGGCACTTTATGAAGCTGTGTGTGCTCTAAGTAATCAGGCTATGAGAGAGTGCACACATGCATGTTAATTTGTGCAGTGTGTTTTTTTATGGGATGACATTGCGAGGCAGACGTGGGGCTGACGGAGCCCTGACTTGGGGGAACCAGCCAGTGGAAGTAGGTTAGTGGGGCAAGAAGCCCTCAGGCCCCGGGCGGCTCCCAGCGACCTGATACTTTGTATGTCCTAACCTGGTTTTTAATTAACGTTAATTGGTTTGGAATTTTAGTTTAATTTGAAAAACCATAGACAAAAACGCTTGTTGTAAGCTGCATGATATGAACTCAATTCAAACAGATCATGGCAGTAGGGCTCACTTTCATACTTAGGTTAGGTCAGTGAGGATCGGGGTGTGTGATTGCCGAGGGAAACCAACTGAATAATTGGGTCTGATGCTGAGAAGGCAGTGGCTAGACATACGGCCTGGGGGTCTGGAAGGAGCTGGAGAGCAGAGAGCAGAGAGGGGGCTGGTGAGGGCAGCTGATATATCGACAGGCAACTGAATTAACCATCCGACTGAGCCCAGTCCTTCGGGCTGACTCTTACTCACCTGCAGCTGGAGAACTGGTTGAAGTGGTGTGAGAGGAGAGAGATGGAGCGTAGAAAAGGGAATGATTGGAAGAGAAAAGGCAGAGGGAAAAGAAGAGTAAAGAGAGCGACTGGAGAGGGTAAAAACTGTAATTGTAAAGAAAGGCTGATACACAGATAGACAACGATACAGTATATGTGCAGTTTTGTAAAGATATATCTGAATTGATTTAGAGATGGGGTGACAGAGCGACTTTCTGCCTGGCAACCCCCACCCTGTCCCCCTCATTAACTCAGCCAATCAGTTCTCTCTTGGAGATGCCAACTTGGCTTTTTTGCCTCAGCGGCCAACTGCCGAGCTTTTCCTCAGTCGGAGCTAAGCTCAAACACAGAAGCTGAGAAAGCAATGTGGATGCGCCTAAATCCTTCTTAATAGTTTATGATCTGGACAGGAACAATAAAGGATTGTGGCAGCGCACAGCCAGCTGGCGAATCTTGGAGCTTATTGCAGATAAACACCCACACACACAGCTGTTGAATTTTAGCCGGAGCCAGATTTCACTAATAGTCCGGTCCTGCTCCTCTGCCCTGCTGCAGGAAAGTGGCTTATGGCAAGTGATCCAATCAGTGGCACTTAATGTCTGCTGTGTGTTTGTAGGTAACCAGGTTGTTTATTTTGTCCTTAAACTACATGAAGCCTTTGTAATAAAGACTTAATCATCAGCCCACTGATATTAACTGTCATAGAGGAGTAAAGACACCAGAAAATAGTCACGTTAAAAGAGCTGGAATCAGAGAACGTATTGATTTTATCTTACTAAATTACTCAAACCAATTAATTGATTATCAAAATAGTAAGAGATTAATTTGATAGTTGAAAATTAATGGATTTATCGATAGGGAAAGATAGGGATTTTTACTGCAATTTGTGTCAAAATCGTACTCTGAGAGTCATAACTCAGATTGATCTAAACACACACAAATGGAAAAAACATGTTTTAGATTAAGTGTGATTTACACCTTAAGGGAATATCATTATCTATGGTGTTTATTTGAAAAATGTCCATCAATTTGCTCAGAAATCATGGAGATAGGACTTCAGTGTCAAGGAAATCCACTAATGTTGTCTGAACACTTACAGGGGGATTGCAAACAAGAGCTGCCAAAAGATAATTCGACATACTTTTAATGGTGCCAATTTGCTAAAACACCTGAATCCATGGCAGTTGTCTCGATGTGTCTGAGGACGACCCACAGTGTCAGACTTTGAACACCCCAGGTCTCCGCTCACTCTCCAACAATCCCATTTCCGCCTTCCCACAGTGAGGTTCAGGAAGCAGCTGGTGCCGAGGCTCCCGATGCCGCGGCAGCAGAAGCAGCGCCCTCCAGCTCTTCGCCAGCACCCGAAGCAGCCGCCTCCTCCTCGCCTGCCCCAGCTGCTCCCTCTTCCCCTGGCGCGGCAGCCAAGGAGGCCCCGTCCAGTCCCAAGATGGTGATAGAGGCGGACAGAGCCAGCCAGATGTCCGGCTCAGGGTGCACCAGCCAGGCTTCAGTCGATGATGAGGATGACGTGCCAATCACAGATATCTACTTTGTAAGTACAAACCCTCCCCACACACACACGCACACACATACATGTACATACACCTCTCAGATCTATTTCAGTTTGAAGTAAGATGAAAGTAAGCACATCTGAGGCTAGGACTAGCTCCCATCACTTCTCATCTCTTTCAGTTTGACATTTTTATTTATCCATCAAATCATCTTTAATATTTAAGCAGCATCATCGTGTATTAGCTAATATGAAATTCATTTACAATGACCAACGTATTCACGATGACTCCATGATGAAGTCGAGGACTGAGCTGTGTGATACTCTCCTGCAGAGGCGTTGACAGATGGACGTAATGACTCAAGCCGGTATGGGAATACGCGTGTGTGCAGTTATTGCTTGCAGTGTGTGGAGCATTCACTTAAAGGAACACTTCGACATTTACTTCCAGACTGTATGCTAAGCTAAGCTATCCGCCTGCTGGCTCCATAATTAGAGCAGTGGCATCAATCCTCTCATCTCGCTTTGAGTGTTTTTCCCGAAATGTCAAACTATTCCTTTAAACACAGTGTATTGCAGTGTGCACTTTGGTTTGGGGTGTTTGCAGAGTGGTAGTAGCATGTCAGCATCACTTTGCAGCTCCTGTTTAATATGATCATCAACAAGGCTGGGGACACACTCAGCACTTACATTTTGAATAACAAATGAAGCGTTTCAGTGGCCGGGATCGTCCTACTAAAAGCAACCAGCCATCATCAGATAGCCTTGTGCTGGCAGCTCTAAATGTGCCCAAAAGCGTGCCTATAAATGAATGTATGAGTGTCAGGTGGAGGACGTAGAGCGCAGCCAGTGATCACGGTCACAGATAGAAATGTTCCCACCCGGCTCCTGCTCCTGCTGGGTGTCTCCTATCAGGAATCAAACACCCTCTAATGTGGCATGAGAAATCCTAATGGCCAACAGGTTAGTCAAAGAGCTGCCTCAGTTATTTAACAGCCCTCTCATCTGACCAGCTCTGGCTTCACGCTTCAAAGGGAGGGGACCGGCTCTCTGTACACAGCAGCAGGGGGTCTGTAGCGCTGTGCACATCCTGAAGTGTAACTACACAGAGACAGGCCGGGAGTGGCCAAGTGAGAGTAAGTTGTTTCATCTGCTGTTAACTCGCTGCCAAAGAGCCAAACTGAAAAAGCAAAGCTCCACATTTCTTGTATGTGAAATAAGATAAACTGTCACGATTCCGACCGCTTTCGCTCAGTTTGACCATTCAGCAGCCCAGTCAGCCAACTCGCCATCTCGTCATCCTCCCTGTTTGTTTCTGACATCTCCATCTTCATCATCATCACTTCATCATCCCCCACACATCAGGTCAATCCGTTTTTTTCTGTTGAAAAACACTTCAGGCGCTAGCCCTAAAATATTATCAGGATATTTCAGGTTGTTTCTTTTTCTTAATGATGTGACAAAATATGGAAAAACGTTTTTGGTTTAAAACTCACATTAGCTGTCAAAAGCTGCCCTCGCACTCAAACCGCTGCTTCAGCGTGAAGTTTGTCTTATTGCCACTTTTTGTTGTTCCAGTCTTCTTGCACTTCTTACATGTTAACGTGGTTTGTTGTGCATCTGATCTCCTGTAGCCAAACCACGCCAACTCATGGGGTGGGAATCTCAAGGCACCTCACGATTTGATTTTATTCAGATTCAGAGCCGTAGTAGGTAGTAGTAAGTCAATATATCTGAGTGGGTATTCCTGACTCACAATCTGAATGTGTCCCAGTGGATCTGCTCGGGAAAACATGGAAGCCCACATAAAACTGCTACAGCAGCTGATTGAACAGATTAGAACAGTTAAAAAGGTACGACTCGTACCACATGCTCGTTTGTGAACAACATGACAGGGCACGCCCCCCACGTCCACGCCATCTGCACGGAAACACCAGGTACCACAGAACAGTTCCAGTGTTGATGCCCCTGTGTCAACACTCTGTTTGTTTCTCTTATCCTTCAGGAGTTTCAACTAATAGAAACGCTTTCTGAGCCGGCAGAAAATCTATATTATTGTGTATTGTGGAGCATTACATAATTGCTGCCTGTAAATCAACTCTATTGTGATGGCAAAAGAGAATGAGGGCAAAAAACAGCCTGACAGAAGACTGAGTTCAATAACTGTTGATAAGACGAGATGACTTTCTGTGCAGATGAGTTAGATTCCCTTTCTTTCTTATTATTTGGTTTGGTTTGCTTTCCCCCGCACAATCACAAGCACTTTAAGGCTCGCTACCTTGATGTTTTTGAGAGACTAAACATAACCAAATTATTCTGGCCTCTGTTTAGTGTCCAGACAAACTGCAGGAGCACCAATCTTTTTCAAAGCTTGAAAGTACACATTATCCACAGCACAGAGGGAAAGGGCCGGGAGTATGTTCTGAATTCTGATACAAGAGATGGCAGCGTTTGTGATCATGTAGCTCCTGAGGGGAAGACACGGCACATGATTCTGCGGTGAGATTGGAGTGATTGCTCGATACGCTGAGGGAGACAGGTGCGTGTGTGTGTGTGTGTGTGTGTGTGTCGTCACTTCACAGGTTCCACAGAGTGGCTTGTGACTAAATTATTCAGCCACTATCAACGGTCTCCGCATTCACTTTTCATGATTCTCACTCTGCCCTCCTTCACCTCTGTCCTCCACATCTGATTCTGCTCCTTCTTTCGTCTGTCCTCCGTCGTCTTCACTTCATCACCTCCACCCTCCTCCGCTCTGTCCGCCTGCATAATTTTCACCTTCTGCTGTTCCGTCTAGCCCTCAATCTTTTTCTCGCTCTCTCTCCAACCTTTCCCTCTGTCTCTGCTGCTTTCAGTCATGTGATTGTCCTCACGAGTCAGATTGAAAGTGGTGAGATAGTAGCGTGTCGTGTGGAGGTGTGGAGATGCGCTGCGAAAACTTGCGAATCTATCTGTCACCACTGACTCATCCAGTGTATCGCTGCTGGGTTACACGCGGGACAATCTTTTTCATTTTCACCTCAGCGTGCTTCTTTTTTTGTCCTCTGTCCGTCTCCACCTTACCTCATATCTCTTTGTGTTTGTCCCTGCGATATATTCCCTCATGTTGTCAGTTTCCTGATGGGAGGACCTGGGTGGTCTCTCCTTTCCGACAGAGGAGGAAAAGCCAGTCCACTTGGCCAGTAAGTGAGAAGTGAATTAGCTGGTAGCAGTCTTGTGAGTGGTCCCTGTCCTAGCGTGAGTGTAGATTAGTCCTGAGCACGTTGCTGTTGGTTTAATGAAACGTGTCATTACAGAGAGGAAACAAGGTTTCCCGCAGCTTTGTGTGAGGTGTTTTTGTGTTCGAACAAGAAAGTATATTTACTTTCCCCATAGCGAGGAAGACAATAAAGTGTGGGAGGACACAAGACGTCTTGTTTGACAGTCTTGTCTTTTAAGTCTCCATTTGTTGCCTCACTCACTGACAGCCTGCCTCATCTCCCTTTGCACCAGGACAGCGCCATAGTTCCAACGTGCTGCTGAGCTTTGCGTGTGCGTGCATATACAGTATGTGTGTGTGACATCAACCACCTCCACCCCCGTCACCATCGCCAACATACCGTGCTGCAGCCGCTTCCCTCTCTTAAAGGGCTGGTACCGTCAGCAACAAAGAACACATCGAAGCTTTTCGAGACTTTGTGCAAAGAGCTCGTCTGCTTGTTGGAAAGGAAAAAAAAAAAAATCATCCTGTTCTTGTGTTTTGCTTTGACTGAGGATGCTTTCTGTGTCTGACTGTCCCGGCATCCTGGCTTTTCTTCCCATTCCCACCTCCTCCTCTTCCTCCTCCTTCCCGCTCCTCATCCTCCCCGTTTGGCTGATGCAGCGACTCATTCCCCTCGCTCTGAACACATCACTCCGCGTCCCAGGAGCTAGTCCGGAATGGGGCAAAAGACTAAGACATATGACTTAATCACCGTCTATACAACCTGATATTTGCTAACATTTTCCATCTTTGTGTTCAAGTCTTCTAACCGCTGAAATAACACATCTTTTTAAACACGTAACGCTTATTTGATTTGTCAGACTCAACACTTTCCGATGTCTCTCTCAGCATCATTTCCTCCTATATGCATCCCTAATTTTCATTTCCTGTCTTGTCTTTTCTTCTCCTGTGATCTCCCGTGTCTTTCTCCTGCCTGCCCCTGCTGCTTGTCTCTGTGCCTCTGGCCTTTCCTCTGTCCCCCTCTGCTGTGGTGGGTGTGTAAAAACAGCCTCCAGAGGACAGGACCTGGGTGTACTCTCCGCTACACTATGGCTCAGAGTCAAAGGCCCTGCCAGATGGGGATTGGGAAAGAGAGACAGTAAGTGAGAAGCACTAAAATATCAAGTACAGGAAAATCCCTTAGATCAGGAATAAAAATCAGTTGTGTCTGATGGTGACTGTTTATTCAGGGCAATGAGGTTTCTACAGTAAATGTAGAAAAAAAAGCTTCTCAGGTTCAACCGACCATCTCCGCTCTGCATCCAGAAACCCACCCCTACATTACAAAAATCATGCGTCCTCATTGAGAATTGGGTGGAAATGGATCACTTGCAGATTGCATGACCATTTAGTCCACGACCAGCCATCCTGTGTCCCTCCAACAACAAGCTGCTCAGCATTTACCACAGCAGGCCACTGCATCGGCCTCGTGGATCACCAGACTTCCACAGCTCATGCTGCTAGATGGTCCCACTAAAGATGTGTACATGAAACTCACAGAGGAGTCACATTTATAGAACGTGGACAGGATTTTGTTTATCATGGGCAATTTTAAGCATTTTTTTAGTGTAGTTTTTTAGGTTATTTTCAGTGTAAAAATGTAAATGTAATATGTTCTCACTGCAGTGAGAGCAATCTGGTAAAAACATCAAGTTATATTAGAAATGACATCACTTGGCTCAGACTATTTTCCTTTAGAGGTTTAGTGTGCGGCTGCTTGTCTACTTTGTTCACTGTAGCAGCATTTGCCCATGCTCTAACGTATCGCATGCTCTGATAAGGTGCCATCAACCATTGGTTCTTTTTCCTGCTCATGTTATTTTTCATCTTCTCAGACACATCTTTACACCAGGGATGTTCCCAGACTAGTTATCTGACTACATTCATTAGTTTGGGAAGATATGTGCAACAAAAGGTGTAAAGGAATATTAAAATTGTGTTTCACTTTACTTAATGTAATTCCGATTGTTGATTTAAAAAAAAAGGATGCCGTATCACACTGGTCTATAACTTTAATTTTCCAGTTAGAAGTTTTAAATTATGTCTGTTTACAACAGACATGGCAGCTGTACAGGAGGGACCAAAGTGAGCTTAAATACACCAGAGACCACACTTGATTTGAACTATGTAGGTGAAACATAAATTCAAATATTTCAGATTCGTTCAGGAAATTCCTACTTTACTCTGGAACTCGATAACGGCAGTGGGTGCAATTATTTTTTTCTGTTATCTTGACATTTTGACATAACTATTGCTTGATTTCAAGGTAATAACTTGTTTATCAGAGATCAGTTTAGATGGCGCCTGGTTACTCCTCACAAGTGTATCAATCTGAAAAGTCAGTGTGGGAACAGGCAGCCCGTAGTACTATTATTACACCTATCCCTTACAGAAATCAACCATAATGTGTTTATATGGTTTGCTTTGAAACTGTAATCTCTTAGGAATCTGATAAAGTGGTGTCTTATTGATAAATTATTATTTATATCGACAAATAAATAAAGAATTTAAAAAATAATTACGCCTACGTCTGCGCTCGTCTTCCGTAAATTTCCGCATTAGTTGATCCAAAACATTCCCCAAAATCCACAGCAGAAATTGATCAGATGTGGAGTTAATACTATCAGACTCACAGCAGGCCACAGTGTCGAAACCCTTAAAATCACTCTGCTGTGTAAAACATGAATACATCTACACTTTTTCTAATCTTCAGTGACTGAGGGGTGTTTATGTTTATGAGATTCCTGCCTCCCCCCCTTTATTTTATAAAAGCACTTTTATTAGCTTGCCTGCTGTTCCACTGTTATTAGCAAGTAATGCATGAGAAGACACACCCTGGGGAAATACAAAATACCTACACTGTGAACACTAACACATTCACTCTGTCTGTCCGTGTGTGTCTCTCCCACAGTAAACCCTGTTCTCTGGCAGAGAGGAGCGAATGTCTCAGTGGAGAGGACTCGTCGGTCTGATGTCCAGACCTCAGCGGTAGCAGCAGGATCTCTGTCCGAACCAGGATTTTAAACATGCATACAGAAACTGAACAACACCGAGGGGGGGATAAAGTGACTTCAGTACCAGAGAGGGGGAAAAAAATCCTGACAGTGATGACATCACTGATCTCCAACCATCCCTGCCTTTCACCCTTCACAAACAAAAAAAAATATATCAGTTTAATAATAATGTGTATGTGTGACATACAGTAGTGCGTATACGGATGTAGTCTTATCTGTTCGACATCCACGACAATAACTCAGTGCCTATGAAAGGTACTCACCTCGTTGGACGTTTTCATGTTTTATTATCTCACAACGTTGAATCAGAGAAGATATAATGGGGCTTTTTTTACACTGATCAGCAGAAAAAACGACTCTTTAAAGTGAGCAAACATAAAGTAAAGCATAATAACTTCCAAACGGGGTGAATACTTTTTGTATGTATTGTACAGTATGTTGTAGTTCACACAATCAGCGCCCTCTGACAGGCTCATCAGGCTCTCCCAGTCGCTCACTGAACTTGTGCTGCTCTGGACAGTGGCTATATCGCTGTTGTACCCTCCTCACCTCCATCCAGCTTCCTTTGAGCAGCTGGGAGAGAAACGCGACACGCGATGTCCACCTGGGAGCAGCACATCCAGCCGCATGCAGACTTCGGTGTGCTCAGTGAGCGGTGGAGCCCCGTGGTGTTGGAGGGCTCTGTCTGTGCTCGTAGAACTGGAGTTACAATGATAACCACCGTTTGGCCAATTGAAAAAGATCATCGATATGTGTCTGTCGTCAGCTGTGTTTGGAATCACATACTAATGTACTATTCATGCAAGTATGATGTCAAATTCAGTATGTAGTGCGTGGATATTGTGTACGCAAGAAATGCCCTAACCCGGCGCGCCAGATGGGTGTTTTTGGGGCATAGAATGATCGAGGAAGTCACCCTGAGAAACTGTTTGGAAAAGGACAGGCAGTTTTAAAAGATACTTGGCAGGTGACTGGACGAGCCACCTGTCTGTCACCGGCTGACGTCTTCCAGTCAGATCAGCAGCAGGGTCTGAGCTCGTTAGTATATCAAACTCTTACCTAAGCCAGTTGAGAGAAGAGGGAAAAACATCGTTTCCATCAAGAAAAGCCTTCAGTGCCTTCTCTCGATGAAATAAACTCTCCAGTTCTTTTATCGCTGATGACTGATGCTATAGCAGCGTCTACGCTAACCTCTTGAGTAGCAGCCTTTGTTGTTTTCAAACGAAATCGTTGCTTCTTTAGCTCGTCGTCACATCCAAACCACGTTGTAGCTGCCAGGGGTTCCTCATGAGACACAAGCGCATGACTTGAAGCCTGACAAGATAGATTCACAAGATCATGTGATCCCCCAAATCAGGCTGTCCTGCAAAGTGAAAACATACCGGGATGTATTCTAGATTATGATTAGAGTATGCAGCGTGAGCTTACTGCACATACTCAATGCAAAATATGTGATCATTTTAATTTGCCTTAAGATAAATGCATTCTGTTCCAGGGTAGCACGGACCAGTAACGTTGTGATCAGTACAGTCATGTGATGCAGTTGCTTTGAGTGCAGTGCGAACAGTCTGCTGGATATGGCGTACTCAGCCGTTCATCTAGTAGACAGTATGCAGCAGACACCGATTGAGTGCGTTAGTATGCGATTTCAGACACAGACATCGTCACATTCCTGGTAGTCAGTTTATGCAGTTTTGTTTATAGAGGGAAGAATTAAATCATCATGTCCTTTAGAGAATATATTTAGCAATCAGGTTGTTTTATTCACAGCATCATAATTTATTATTTATGTCAAATGTTGTTGTTTTTTTAAAACATTTTTTATTTCTGAGCTTTTCTTCTGCTGTTTTACTACTATGAGCTTTTATTTATTTGTATTTTATTCTAATCTTCACTGTTACTGCTACTTTTTAACTCTCAAATGCTTCTATTCTTTTTATTTGCATCCAAAGAACTACTTTTTTTTGTAGTTTCCCAGTTGATTTGTTTTTTTACATCACGTATTTGTCGTGTAATTGTAGTGTTACTACTTTTTTCACTAAACGGCTGCGGCTTATGACTAAATCGCAACACTAAGGCAACATTGTTGGTCATTATAGTAATCGTTACTTATGACAATGTCTTCCAGTGTTGCCGTATTTTTGGACAGATGCACACAAATCATTTGTAAACAAAAGAATTTCTGCTTAGGGTGGAAAAACAACGAGCATATCAGTGACAGTCGCCCTCACCTCCTCACAATAAGAAAATCCATCGACTGGACATTTGTAGATGTAAAGCATCAGTTGTAGTATTTGCGGTCAATATCGTACCTGTTATCTGTAAATGTGAATGAACACAGTACGTTGCAGTGTTGACTCGGTGAGACACAGCAGTTTGTAAATGGGTTGAATGTTGTTTGCACTTCTCAAGAAGACCTGAAGATGAACTAGTGATAGAGGCCAAATAAACATACATCACGTTATCTTCGTTTTCTGCTTCACACGGGCTGATATTTAGACGGCGTTTATGTTAGGATTATCAAAGTGTGTGTGTTGGTGAAGTCGATCACGGTCATCGTAGGGTTAGTGTTTACTGTAGTCTCTCTGTGGCTGACATCTTAGGACTCTCAAGTAAGACTTAAGTTCAACAGACTGATTTTTTATGATCCGACTCCAGAAGCAGTCTCTTCAGTTGGTCGGTACGTTTCTATGTGTATTTGTGTGTACGGGACACATCAATGTCGAGACTTTGTAAAATAGAAAAAATCAGCTCATTCTCATGATGTGCAGTGGCCAGTTGTAATCAGTTTTGCTGTTGTTCATCAGATGGAGACCATAGCAGCAATATTTTGTACAGTCTAGCTTTTAAGTTCATTCTTATTGCCTTATTGAGAAATCTTACATGTAGGCCTATCGTTTATATTATTTTTTTCACTCGTGCTGTTGTATTTATTTTTCTTTCTCATAGTTGTGCTCCTGAGAATGTGTACATAAAATTATAAATACATATATAAAGATATACAAATATATTTTCCATTTGAATCGGAGAATATTATTTTTATTTGGTTTTATTTTTGCTGCTGGGCAAGAAATGATTGCAATCTACATAATTTACTGTACCATATCCTTCAGTGTGTTTGTTGAGATGCAGCTGCTGTATATTTATGGTCTATAAACCACAGCTGTGTCTTTGTAAGATATCCAAAACTGAAAGATTTGTGGGTTTTACTGTACATGCAAATCAATAGGGATTCTTCCAACTGTTCAGCTGTGTTGTGTATGTGTTTTCAAATCGCTGTGTGCCCTCATCCAATAGGGAGAGTCCTTTACAGAGACATAGCATGATTTTAAAAATGAATATGCATATCAGAAAT
The DNA here is from genome assembly GCA_039737535.1 of Lagodon rhomboides. Classification (NCBI taxonomy): domain Eukaryota; kingdom Metazoa; phylum Chordata; class Actinopteri; order Spariformes; family Sparidae; genus Lagodon; species Lagodon rhomboides. The sequence continues at coordinate 9,945,793 of CM077789.1, read as the reverse complement.
GTGTATTTATGTATATCTGTGTATATTCATCTATTTATACGTGAGGATAAATAGATGGCTGTATGTGTGTGTGTTTGGACTCAGTCAGAATGAATACAAAATAAAGCAGTTCTATGAATTGTTGTCCATGGAGATGATATCATAAATTATTTTTTCATTAAGTCCTTTGTTGAAATCATCAGACGTCTGCTTTGAAGTGGAAATGAGCCATCTGTACCGGTCACCTTGGATTTTGGATCACAGGTTTATGACTTCAGTTGTAATGTTTTAACTCCCACCACAGAGGTGACGAATCACATGGGTCAAAATGTACAAACAAAAACATTGTTTTGCAGGCTCCAGATTTAGGTATACGTTTACTTTAGCTCCTTTTGCATACTAGGTATTAGAATAGAAATAAAAAAGGAAATCTAAAGCTTAAAGGATAGGTTTACCCAAAAATGAAAATTCAGTCATCATCGAGTCTTGCGCCGATGGAAAAGCTTTCGTGTCAACAAAACATTTCTGGAGCTTCACAGAAAGCTGCACAGAGCAACTGAAGTAGATGGACACTTGTTTTAAAACGTGACATAAAATGGCTCCATACAGCTCGTCCGGTGGTCTCTGGAAGTTGTGAGTTGTGTGCACTCCCTTCAGATGGGGTTTGTGCTCAGACGTCAAGCTTAGCAGCTATAGGGAAGAATTCAGCTTTTAAAAAAATGTGTGAATAAAGTGTTTTCAAATGAATTAGGGATCCTGCACTGAAGAATTTCACCAGACTTTCCATCGGCATGACTGAATTTTCATTTCTGGGGTGAACTGCTCCTTTAATAGCAACAGTGAAACATGATGCATTATTTCAACATCATTCGTCCACACAGCAGCAGCTGTATGTGAGTTCAACTTCCTCCTTCATAGTTGCCACATTCTAGGTTGAGATTTTTCAACACATCCTGAAGGCAACATATTCAGTTGCTCCATATTGTGGGATGTAAATGATCGTGGCAATCTGCCTGTAAGATTTTGAAAATGTTGCCAAGGGGTCCCAAAAATGATTAAGAAATAATTTATTGGAAATCCGGGCTGTAGCTGCTGTGCTGTCTTGGTCTAGACCTGGAGGAGTGGATTAACTAGCTAGTTGACAACACAACTCAAGCCTGTTAATCGGTCTGATATCTGCAAAACGTGGCTGTGGGAGCTGGGAAGGTCATTCTGAAGATAAAGTTACTTCCCTCTAGCACAGCCAGAGAGCGTCTGTTCCCACCAGTAGAGGGACATTTCTGCCACAGAAAACGACCACTAATAATACAACCAGCAGATCAGAGGAGGAATCTCCACAATCCATCTTTCTCTGCAATTTGAGGAATAATGAGAAATTATTTCCGCATGAACAGGCTAGATTGAGTGACCAGAACCTGCACATTCTATTACTGGTGGTGTGTGTGTGTCCACTGAGAGACAACACAGTGGAGTCGAATGGACAATAACATGTTACTTACTCAATAACCTGCTTTATAAACAAACAAGTGCACTGATTGCATGATTATTATCCTATTAGATTGTTTGTTTTCACATAAGCCTGAGGTAAGTTGGTTGGATAGAGGATCTGCTTTTTCTAAGTAATACTATATGATTTTTATTTTATTTTTTTTTATTAATTTTTATTTTTTAACATATATTTAATGTAGTTATCCTGGTGTGCTCTGCCTCTGGTAAACATTATGAAACAGTGAGAAGGACATAGGGCGTTGAAGTTTGGAGAACAAAGGGTGTATGCGTCTCCGTGTGTTCCACCGTGGATGGTGATTGGTTGGATTTTTCAAAGGAAGCGTCTGATTGGTCAGTCCATCTGTCAGACAACGCGATAACATTTCTAATTGGCCGAAACCGACGTTGCTGAACTCACGTGCTTGTTCTCCCTCTTCCTCGAAGGCGGTGCCTACTACTAGCTGCCGGTGGGAAGGGCTGTTGTTGTTTGTAGGGAAAGTATTTTAAAAGTGCAAAAACTCTTCTAAAATGGGAACCCGAGATGACGAGTACGACTACTTGTTCAAAGGTAATTTCTTCTTGAAAGGCGGGTGAATGGCAGCGTGTTCGTCTTCTTTGCAAAAAGTTCGTGACAGCAGGTCGAACTGAGGAAGTCAACTAAGCCAGCGTTAATGCTAAAGTTAGCTGTACTAGCAGTGAAGTGGCAATCGGTAACGTGATAGCTGTTGACTGTCGAGCAAAGTGTGCAGTCGCTATTATAAGTTCACCCAGTGGTGTTTAATAGCACAATACTTCATCTGTGGTAGTTTAGACCTTGATCTCGCAAAACAATTAACGAGTCCAGTGATGGCATTTAACGCTAGTGTCGTAGCAGGCTAACGGCAGGTAAGTAGGTGGCTACATAAGTAAGCTAACGTTAGCTTGCTAACATGTCACCTACTTGGCCTCGTCAGAAAACAGCTGAGACAACCGTAAGTGTACCTAAAACTACACGCCATTCAACAGCTGCCCTCTGTCGCCTTAGACATACGCTTAATTTTGAATTATGAGACTTTATGAGTTATGTTAAGCTAAGGCTGCTTAGCTAACTTGTTGACATCGTCGAATAACGGATATAACTGCTGCTTGACATATTTCTCTAAGCTGCCCCTGATAATCACATTATCAGTTGTGTCATACAGTAAAACACACTTTTTAAACATGTCGGGGTGCTCAAACAACCCGATTATATCTTAAACTTTTCACCTTCTATCAGTATTTATTAAAGCGCCGATAGATATGCTTGCTTCTTGTTGGTACATTTGGGAAATTAAATTAAATATGTAGAGACTCAAGGAAGTACTTATAAGGCATGATACAATGAAAGCTGCAATAAAGAGTCAGCCACAATAAAAGTCTCAGAATAGGAAGTGAACTAAGCACTAGGACTGTACTGTACAGCAAGGTGATTGATGGACAATCTATATTAAACAGGATGTCAGACCATCACTGTTGTTTTATAATGTGTTGTTGCTGCGTGTTTTTTGGTTTGTAGTCGTACTAATCGGAGACTCAGGTGTGGGGAAGAGTAACCTGCTGTCCCGGTTCACGAGAAATGAGTTCAACCTGGAGAGCAAGAGCACCATCGGGGTGGAGTTCGCCACCCGCAGCATCCAGGTGGACGGCAAGACGATAAAGGCTCAAATCTGGGACACAGCCGGACAGGAACGCTACAGAGCCATCACCTCAGCGTGAGTTTGTCTTTTAATTCTATCGGCAAAACGTTTGTTAGGGTTTGGTTACATAAATGGCCACTTGAGTCTCTTAAAATGTAGAAGTTCATGCTTGACGATGTCATGCAGACAAAATCGGAAACATCTTATTTTACACTTATTTACTATAGATATACTACTTAATTGTACATGTGCAATAGCAGCAATCATAAAGATTAAGCTCATTTACTCACAAAGTTGCCATCTTTAGTATTTCTGTCTGTAGTTATACTCTTCTGTGCTTTGCTGTCACCAGGTATTACCGGGGTGCTGTCGGAGCTCTCCTAGTCTACGACATCGCCAAGCACCTGACATACGAGAACGTCGAGCGCTGGCTGAAGGAGCTGAGGGACCACGCTGACAACAACATCGTCATCATGCTGGTGGGAAACAAGAGCGACCTCCGCCACCTCAGGGCAGTGCCCACCGATGAGGCTCGAGCTTTCTCAGGTAAATTCTAAAGTCAGGCTATTAATGAATCAGCGTCACACTTCATTTAGGGTTGTGTAAATAAAGTAAAGATCTGTGTTTTGTTTTTTAAAAAGTTAAACCAGAATACCCAAACCACTTATTTGAAGAACACACTAGATAAAGGCATTTCATTTGTTCATGTCGTACTTTGTCTCCTCATCCTCAGAAAAGAACACTCTCTCGTTCATTGAAACCTCGGCCTTGGACTCCACTAACGTAGAAGAAGCCTTTAAGAACATTCTCACAGGTAGGAAAAGTGATGAACTGTTCAGTGTAATGTGCAGCCAGCCTACTGTAAATCTCCATGGCGATGTAATGTTATATTCCACTGCTTTGACGGCCGTTGTTTTCTCTCACAGAAATCTACCGTATCGTATCTCAGAAGCAAATATCAGACAGATCCGGAAGTGATGAGTCTCCAGGAAACAACGTAGTGGACATAAGCCTCCCCCCAACCTCGGACGGGCAGAGAGGCAGCAAACTCCCTTGCTGCCAAAGCCTGTGACACTCATGTTTTCTTTCCCTGTTTGACTCTCTGTCAGTCTTTCCTCTCTTTACCTCTGGTTTACTTCAACTGTCATGCTGCTGTCGTCATGATAACCCTTGTGGGTTCAGAGAAGTTTCTGACACCAAGACTCTTGTATTTGACATTCCTTTTTTTGCTGGTTTCTATCTATGTTTTTTTTCTTTTCTTGGTATTTTTGTCTTCCTCTGATTTTAGAAGAGCCTGTGTCTAAAAAAACAAACAAACTATACGGCATCATAATAGCGTGTTATGAGGTTGATCTTAATGCTGTAGTAAACTGCAATTTCTTTTTAATTAACTAGCCTTTATGGTCCCATTGACCCGCTCCCGTTGAAGGAATGGTGAGGGATCAGTAGACTGTGTATCAGCGCTTCAAGTGGTTTCTGCTCGCCTCCTTTTCTCTGCTTGCAATGATACAGACTTGCAACAGTGGAATCCCAATTTCATGTCTGGTTGACCTGATTCTGCCCATCATGCACTACGAGTCTAGAGGAGGAGATGAGAAGAAGGTGCCGCTGGAGTATTGATGTGTACTCTGTCTGGAGTTCTTCTATTTGCCTCTTCAATTTTAATTGAGCCCCGTGCCCGCTGAGGCATGAAATTAGCATGAGCCAGGGTCCAGACTGGCTGTGACTGTCTGAGTTGATATGGGCAAGTGTGAAACAGACAGAGTGTTTTTATTTGTGCGAGTGTGTGTGTGTGTGTGCATGTGAATCAAAGATACCAAAGGAAACGGATGCAATCGTCATCAGTTATAGGTTTTCTCATTAAAGAGTGTCCAAGGCTGCTAAGATTACATTTCATTGCTGTACTTGGCAAACCAATCCGGGGCTTTTACTGCAAAAAAAAAAAATCTGTAATGCTTTACAACAAAAGTAATGTTCTAAATTGTGCTGTGTGATTTATTGTTTGTGAAATAATGGAATCAGCCTGGAATCAAGCCTCGTGTTTCCTCTCTTTGAGTTGGCTCAGGTCGGACCTTCTTTCAGCAGGCTGAGTCGAAATGGAAATCTTTTTCTTTTGCACTTATGTCCAATAATTTCACCAGAACAAATCACCATTTGTTTGAAAAAAAAGAAAATTACACTTTATCAAGTAACATTTTCCTGTTGGTTGTAAAGGAAAGTGCTGAACAGAGTAAAAACATGCACTGTATGCTTTCTTGTGTGTGCGTCCTCAACATTTTCTCTCATGTACTCCATCGACCTCTGCTGTCATTTCAATGTGATATCTGTTGAAGGGAAATGGATAAAGATGTGTGCGATCTGAAATGCTCGTTTATCATTTAACACTTTTGAGAAGGTGGAACTGAAAATAAGAAATGCAAATGTGTACGGTTGGCTGAACTTTCCCTTTCCTGATCATCTGGTAGAAAAGCTTTCATGTGTGATCAATTCGATAAGTTGCTTCTCTTGTGACATGTCACATTACTTAAAAAAAAAAAAAATTCTCAAGGCAGCAGATGTAAACATGTTTTGCTACTTTCACGTTACAGAGGAAACACTGAAGCCTAAATAAACTTAATCCACGTAACCGTATAGCAGACAGACTTATTTTTGGATATGTGAATCACTCGGTGTGCCCTCAACATAATGTTGTGTCCACTGCTGTTGTTGAGCAACTGAGGTGTCAACAGAAGTGTTACTATGGTGTACACACAGCAGGCAAGGCTTTAATGGCACTGAAGTCCATTAGCACAGGCTACTATTATAATTATTTATTTATGAGGCTACCTTCTAAATCTACACATATGATAGGAAGGTGGTCTTCCACAAGATGAAAACATGCCTCTTAAAATATTGGACACTTTTAGGATATTTCATCCTCATTCAAACAAATATTGTGAATATATTTCAACACCACTGAGTATTTTAAAAATATAACACTTCAAATTTAGTTAGGGAATTTGGGATATTTTCGTGTTTCACTCGATTGTTTATTCAGTAACACATCTTAATTATTAATGATGTGTTTGGTGAATATTTTTGGCCTCCACATTTGATTAGACTTGAATATATACACCCCTATCCTAATTATCCCTAACTAGTTTTGAGTTGTGCACATCATTGTTTACTCCCAGGGGTCTCTGGCTACATGCTCATTATTAATCATAATTAAGAATTGATATTATAAGATCTGACATTTCCATGACTGTAAGATCAAATCTGTTGATTTTTTAAAACCAATTTTCTTTATTATATTTTCGGTCTTTTTGAAAGAGTTGTGGTGAAATTTTGCATTTCAACTTTTATTAGTTAAAAAAAAGGACTATAGAGACTATTTGTTGCACAGTGAGCTGAGGGTACAGAGGGCAAACTATAAGCGCTGTGTAGTGTTTCTTCTGCTCGTAATGACATTTATTAATCATATTGTCCTGCTCTGTTTATGTCTGGCTCCGTGGTGCGCATGTGATGTTTTCGGTGAACGCCCCTCCCTTTGGCAAGCTGTTGTTATTCCCAATCACTTATTAAGTCGTCGGGATTGTGTTGTGCAGTCGTCTGGCCTGTGTTCGCAGCAGAGGCAGACAGCTGATGATGAGCCCCTGGGGTATATTTAAAGCCCTGGGAAAGCGGAAGGCTGGCCTGCTGTGTGTTATCAGCTGAGAGCTGCTAGCTAGCACACGGGGCTGAAAACATAGCATTACCATCAGCGGCTAGCTTCGGACCAGTGCTGTGGATTCACACATAGTCGCGGCTGGAAATGAAACGAGAAGGATGTACGCGGTTATCAGGGCGGTGATGCCCGCTGCTGTGTGACATTTGTAAGAAGACACGGGGTGAGTAGATGTTTTAATCTGTATTTTATTGTTTAAACACCAGGCGGACAGCTAGCAGTTTACTGTAGTTAGCTGCTAACAGCTGGCAGCTAGCAAGCAGCACAGCTGTAACGGCCGTTTGTCTGCTGTAACGTACAATGGGAAAATATATTTATTCAGATTTATAAAACATGACATTAGAAAGGATTAGTACAACTCGTGTTGATATGTTTTTATTTTAATGTCCCTAAAACATAGCTATAAACTGTTTTTTATAAATTATGACGCTATGCAGTGGCAGGGTTTTACTGTATTACAACCCTTCAGTCCAGACAATAGTCTGGATCAAACCTCCAGCAGCTGGATGCGCTGAGAACAGCCACGTTATCTTTGTGTCAATGAAAAGGAAAATTACTTTCTTCATTTGTTAGATGAGAAAAAAAATGTCCGTTTTTTAAATGCCCACCACTTCCTGAAAATATCCATCAGCTGCAGTCACTTTCACGTGTATGATCGAGGTGTTTGTCTCTTCTCCAACAAAACACTGTTTTATTCCTGTGTTGACACACAACACATCACTTCAGCTTGAGGAGACTTAAAACAACTTAATATGTTTTGTTGCTGTCTTAGTTTTTTAGGGCTATCCTTTTGTTTATCTGGGTCAGGGATTGTGCCTCATGGTAATCGTACCACGCTGTATCAGTGTGTGTAAATAACAACAGCAGTCAGTGATGCTGGAACACTTGGCCATTGATTTAAAGGGGTGAAGAGGTCATGTCACCAGAGGCTGTAGCTTCAAGTTCAAGTTCAGGCCATTCAGACACCAACCCTGAATGCCCAGTGTCACAAAGATGTCTGAGATTAGATGACAACAGCTAATAAAGCATATTTAATACAACAGACAAGCTCAATTTGTTCACTTTTGGGATAGTAGATCATTGATGTCGCAAAAACTAATACACAGGACGGTAAAATACATAGAACATAAGCATCTGACTAGAATACAATGAGTAGAAATGTGACAAAAATAATATTTTCTCTTTTTATTGAGTTACATCAAGCTCCATACAACTATTGCCATTTTCATAAGGCTTAATTTCCCCCTAACTAAAGGTGCCTTCCGTACGTTACAGTTGTATCAGAGGGAAATACAACTGAGCTCAAATAAGAAATAAAAAAGCAAATAAGGGCGGATAGAGTAACTGGAACATACAGGAGATAAATTAGAAGCAAAATACAAAATACTAGGATAATCGTATTCTAAAGATAAACAGCTAGTTTTGGAAATCTCCTCTCGGACATGATATAACATATTGAACAGAGATGAGATTATTTCCTTCAAAAGTCAGTTGTTTTTACCGCACTGCTTTTTTTGTGTGTGGATCAAATTAGACCAGATGTTGTTGTTGTCTCGTTCAACATCTGTAATGACCACTTTTCTCGAGAGCGATATTCAAATGATCGTGGAGTGTGAATTATTGTATTACATATTTATAAGGAGAGAGAATAAAGACACCAAATTAACGCAATCATTTCTGCACCATCTGCCGCGTCAAACCTCCTGACAGCTACGGCGTTGAGCGCGTTGGGAGACATGTCATCATGTCATCATGTATCATTGTGCATGTCCAGTGATGGATTGTAACTAAGTACATTAACTCAAGCTCTGTACTTAAATAAAATGCTGGGGTTGATATTTTCCATTTTCTGCTGCTTTACAGTTCCACTTCGACACATTCTGGAGGCAAATATTTTATTAGCTACGACTTAGTTTGCAGATTGCGTGCTGCAGCAGAGCGAAAGTGGTGCATCTTTAAATGGATTTATTTAGGAAACTGGATACAACAAACATCGATTCTGTTTATCAGATTTGATAATTGGTTGACCCAAACTGTATAACATGGTCATGCAAGTAAATTCATGTGTAATTTGCTCTTTTAAAATGTATTTTTGATACAATAGTACAAGTAAAAGTTAAATAAAGTGCATTTATAGCCAGAAAATTACTTTTGATACATAAGTACATTAAATATCAGACATTTTAAGACTTTTACACAATGTATGGGTTCACTATAGTAATATTTGAACATATCTTTACTCAAGTATGACTTGGGTGCTTTTTTACGACACTGCAGATGTTCATTCTGGTTTTATAATGTCTCATGTCATGTCATAACTCTTCCGGTATCTGTTTTTTCCAGTCAAAATGAAAACATTTCACTTAGAGATATCAGTTCATTTTTGATGTGTTACTGTACAGAATCATTTTCCAAACCGCACAGCAAATGTACAACAGGCTGCATCGAATTCAGCCGTCTGCCTCTTATCTGCGGAGACGGGTTATCTGAGGGGAGACAGCTGTTTGTCAGCCTGCTGCACGTCACACTCGCTGACAAATATACTTGCTTTTATAATGCATGCTTTGGGTATATTGGCCCATCTACAGACGGCTTTCTTGTAAATGACAGAATGTCTTTGTAGATAATCTCAGTTATTGTGGCACGGCAGGAAATTAAAAAAGCCCAGTGATAACATAAAGCACATAAACATTACCTAGAAACTGGGCTGGAGTGACAAAATCAATTATATGAACTCATAATACTGTGACTGCTGGGAACCATTCTGATTGCTTTCATGTGACATGAACGTCAGTTATCTTCGAAACTGTAAATGAATACTGCAACATTTAGCTGTAAATCATCCCTAAACCAGGAATCAGCATAATGAATATCAAAATGAATATCCAGTCTCATTTTACAACAACACAGTGTCTCACTGAACTGTACTATATTTTGTACGTCTACTTCAGCTTCTGCGAATTATTCTGTTATTTCATACTGTCATCCTGTAATATTATATACTGCTTATTATATTGTTCTTTTACTTTCTCTGACACTGTTGTTTTACGTTTTAAGCCTCGCTGACATGTAAAAGTCCAGACATTCACGGCATTCAAAGTTTTTCTTGAGTCAGAGAATATTAGTATTCGTATAAAAATGCACTTAAAGTACAAAAAATAAAAAATACGAGAGAAATATATACTTTATTAGTTGAGTAATTTAGATTAATTCAGTAGTGTTATTGATGGATGAGTGTGTAAAGATTCACTTCATTTCAAACCTTTATTTAGACTCAAAGAACCATTAAGGTTTCCCTTATTTTCAAGTTTGAAAAATAAAAAAGATGTAGTCATGTCTCGTCAGTCGTCTGCGTTAGCTTCTTCATCAAACCACAGCGCTGACAGACTGTGTGACTTATTACTGCAGACTACGGGTGAACAGGAAAGGAAGTCAGGAATGCATATAAAGTTGCTGACAACGCCAGTGAGCAAACTGCACTTTGGACACGACGTATATGACGGTTACAAAAACATGTTTCCTTTTAAAACGTACGAGGTTAACTAGGTAGAGTTCAAATTACGTGTGTCGGAGTTTCTTCGAGGTTTCTCAGGCCTTTGTTTGTCAGCCTGATTATGGTCAGCTTGACATTTGTATTATAATATATTTGTTAATTATACTTTTGTATTACTAATCTGAATCTGAAGTAGCTCAAGCTGTAAAATAGATGTGGTGGAGTAAGAAGTACAGCGGCCCTGAAAGGTTGTAAAGTATAAAGTAGCTTAAAATGGAAATAATTAAGTTTATGTTTAAGTACTTCATTGCATATAAATCCATTAACTCTCAGTCCGTCTCTCTGTTTGTAGAAAATATCTGTTTCCAACCTGTGGAGTGCAGAGTTCCTTCTGCCCGAGTCAACCTTCGCCTCTTCACCTTTTACACCCTCACCCCCCACGCCTGAGGCCAGCGTAACCATGACGACAGGGGGCTGCTGCCACCTGCCTGGCTCTCTGTGCGACTGTGCGAGCAGCACCGGCCTGTGGAAGAACGTGGAGGAGGCGGGTGGCGACGGGTGCCAGGCGCTCTACGTCACCCAGGTCACAGCCATAGATGGACGCCTGCTCTCCTCGGTGCTCAAACCCATGAGCACGCAAAGGTACGACTGACTCATGTTGTCGGGGAAGAAGTCATTAACATGGACAGCAGTTTGCCTCCTTATTTATTCTGTTGGCCTTTTTCACAGCAGACATTTTGACTCGACATAGTCAGAAAAGCACTGATGATTTAAAGAATAGACTCCGATCTATTAAGTCATGACCATGAGCAATACCAGGTCCCTGAAACTGATGGGCAAATACACCATTATCTGTGTGGGTTAGCTCTGTATATGTGTCTGTACTCGGGATGGGCGGGGCTTAAATCAGATGTTAGTGGGGCTGACCAGAAGTTGTTAATTTAAACTTAGTCTAGCATCTCCCTTACTCTGTGTCAGCACTAGAGAAATGTCGGGGATAAAATGTTCTAATGCAGATATAAAATGTCTTGCTCGCTCTTCCGCTTCCGCCCTAATATGTGCTATCTGTCTCAGTGATGGCCCCATCTGCCGTATTTGCCACGAAGGCGGCAGCAGCGAGGGCCTCCTGTCTCCGTGCGACTGCACCGGCACCCTGGGCACGGTGCACAAGAGCTGCTTGGAGAAGTGGCTGTCGTCTTCCAACACCAGCTACTGCGAGCTCTGCCACACGGAGTTCAGCATCGAGCGCCGACCGAGGCCTCTCACAGAGGTAACAAAGGTCAATGCCCTTTGCCTTGTCTGCATCAATCTTTCTGCTTGTGTTTTTTTATTTTATTTTATGTGGTTTGTGAAAGGATTGTGAGGAGCAGCTTCTCTCCATCTCATCTCTCTGCTTGCTTGCTCGCTTGTTGTTGTTGCGTGTCTCGTCTCTTTTGGATTTGACTGAAGATCTCTCTTCCCTCCGTCTCTACCTCTCCTTTGCCTCTCTTTCCCTCTCCTCTATTTGCTGCCTCCCATTTTCTCTTCCTCAGTGGCTGCGGGACCCCGGCCCTCGTAATGAGAAGAGGACGCTGTTCTGCGACATGGTGTGCTTCTTGTTTATCACGCCCCTGGCAGCCATCTCAGGCTGGCTGTGCCTGAGGGGCGCTCAGGACCATCTCCAGCTGGGCAGCTGGCTGCAGGCTGTGGGCCTCATAGCCCTCACCATCGCCCTCTTCACCATCTATGTCCTGTGGACGCTGGTAAAAATGAATTTACTGTCCGATTAGCCTCTTGTAGTACACATCGTTAAGTTGTAAAATCGCTTGCTGCTTTGCCGTAAACATGATCTTAAGGCCATAACAACCTGCTTCACATACTTGACCTCTCTGTTCTGCCCGGCTGTCTGTTGCAGGTATCTTTCCGCTACCACTGTCAGCTGTACTCCGAGTGGAGAAGAACAAATCAGAAAGTACGTCTGCTCATTCCTGAAGCCAAGGAGTCCAACTCTTCCCAGCATTCCTTGCTGTCTACCAAACTGATGAAGAAGTCTGCCAATGAGAGTATAGTATGAGACCAAACGGAGGCGATCAGTGAAAATGGTGTCTTTTACGTGCGGGGGGGCTGACGGTCTACGCATCAACCCCGCCGGCTGGCCTTTACAGAAGCACTTGTGGGCTTTTTTTGTTGCTTTTTTTTTTTTTGGGAGAAAGAAACACTTGTTTGCCCCATCAGTACTTAACTTACATCACTTCTTAAATTTGTCCTCCTGTGGGTGCAGAAACGAGCACATTTGAATGGAGTCCGTCCGTCCCGACCGACGCTGGGTGTTGACCAGACTTATGCAAAGACATGAACACGTGCAGAGACATTAACATGGGAGCAGCCTCGGCACCATGGATGAAGAAGAAACTACCAAACTAACTCGTTGAGTGGACCGTGAAATGTTCTAATGATTGTTCTGCGTAGTTCCAACAACCCGTTGATGGTCCACAGATGACAGGTGATTCATTGTTGCGATGCGCTGATGAAGAGTAACATCTGCTTGATACATGTGATATCTGGGCTGTTAACTACACAGGCCTTGCATTCTCTGCACAGCGTTGCCCACCGAGGAGCTCCTTTGAGCAGTTATTGTGCGAGTCCACGTGAACCTCTAAAGGAAAAAAAAAAATGCAAATTTGAGATCTTTGATGTATTTTACATTTCACAATCCAGACGCCAGTATTCTGTCTGAGATGAAAGGACAAGCCTGTCGGACTTATTTCAAGGTTGTTGTTGTTTTTTTGTTTTTTTCCTGCATCTGTTTTTACATCTCATCCAAGACTGGATGGCAGCATAGCATTAGTAAAACCAGAGAATGTGCAATAAACCACTGTGGACATGGAGGTCTTCGCCTCTACCAACATGCACAGTTATGCATGCAAAGCACTGTTAACAACTTTTATTTTCAGATTTTTTTTCTTTTCTAGTGTTGGTGTCAAATTTCTTTTGTGGTTTAAAACCTGAACTGATTTATTGTTCCTACTGAAGTAGGGTTAACAGTGTCCTCATAGAGGTTCCTCATCAGCACTTAGCCAGTAAGTGTTGTTGACAGTAGGTAGAAATCTCCCATCAAACTGGCTTTTTCGGGGAACGTTGTTAGTGGCGGATGCAGGTTACTAAAGCATCCTTCTGATTGGTTGTCACAGCGTATTAAAACACTCCACATACAATCAGGGATACAGAAACTTCCTGCAAGTCAAGCTCAAACATCAATTTCTCTGATCTGATGCAAAACAAATCTCTCAGTGCTCTCAGTGTGTTTAGTGCTTCTGCCAGCCTAACGTAACCTTTACCCACCAACAGTGACTCTCACGGTGGGCACATTATGCAAGCAGCACTAAGGCTCCATCTGCCTTTAGCTTTTGTTTTGTCGCTAATTTCAAGAAAAGCCAAGAGATGACATTTGGTGGATGCCATCTTTTTTTGGGGGGGCTGCGAACTCGTCGTCATCGTGTTTTCGATGTTTCTGAACAGACTCGTTTGGGACGTCTCTCTCTTGTAGTTTGTAGCTTGGTGCCGTTTCGAATCAAGTCAACTTACGGCGGCTGTTAATTAACCAGTCGTAGAAACGCAACCTGGTTTTATTACATCATTCCACAGGTTATGGCGAGATGGTTAATGGCCACCTGAGCTCTCTGTGGCCTGGTCAAAGGGAGACGGATGGGAAAGCCCAACAACGAGGTCGTATTGAGAAGGATTCTAATGTTAAAACCAACATAATCCAGCATATGGGTCAGTATTACTGTGCACGTCTTACTATTTGTCAGTGTGCCATTCTGTGTGGTATAATAAGAAAATTACCTTATGGCTGTACTACACAAAAAAACACATTAAAACGGTGGCCATTTTTATCACGCTCAGGGTGGGAAGCTCAGATAATGCCGTCAATATGATGATGTCGTATGCAGGGCATCTGACAAATCATTAGGATTTCACAGTTCCTCAATTAATCAGCAACCGATAAGAAAATCTGGGAGGCTGACGTCCCTCCTTCAGTGGCTGATCGATCAAGCAGCTGTGAAATGATAACAGTTTGTCGTATTCCCAACATTTATACGACTCGCGGCCTGAGCTCCCCAGCCTGAGCGTGACATCAGAGGAGAACAGCTGCATGTGAATATGGTCCACGAGGGAAGCTTAAAAACTAGTCTAGACTGGTTCATATTTATTCATTTAAGGGCTAGACTTAAGTTCCAAAACCACAATAAAATATTTGGCTTTTGGATTTGGTTCTCCTCTGTTCAGTGGAATGAACTTATTTTTTTTGTTTAATGAGTGAAATGTGCTTTCCATCTTCTCGATGTCAGAGTTAAGGCATGGACTCATTGTGAAAAGACCAAACGTCTGGGTTTTAATGCACAGTTGTGCTATTAGCTGTTAGTGGTACATGTTTTTACTTTATAACAATCAGACCTTGGACAATATTCGACTTAAACTGGTGTGTGGTGGTGTTTCAATCACCTTTTTCAGAGCAGATTTTGTTACTGGCATCGATACAAGTACGTTTTTACACTCTGTGTATTTCAATGCTGCAGAAACCTTATGATCTGAAGTGACATTACAGGTGCAGCGGCTCCTTGAAGTTGTTGTGAGGCAGTCGTAGGAACTGGGTGCATCTCAGTAGTTAGCGGGCGACTGACACCAGCTCTATGGCTCTGACTGTTGAGCAGACATGTTTTTTTTTAATATATATATTTTTATGTGTTTGACTGCTGGCATCACCAGTAACTAATGGCTGTAAGAGTTAATTCCCTGCCCTGGCTTTCCGTCTACACTACCATCACACTTTGGTACTGTCAGCTCCTGGTGGGTTGTCCCACATTCTGCCCCACTTAATCTTTTGTTTGTGTTTTTAACTGATCTCAGAACAAAGGATTAAATCAAGCAGCACTGCGATGCACCCGGGGGGGCGGGGGGGGGGACCTTACAAGCTTATGAGTCATTTGATCATCCATGTGTTTACTGTTTGTCATGAACGAGGCTTTACTCCGAGTACTGGGATCTTTTGGGGGCTGATTCTGAAGCAGCATAAAGAGCTGAGGTGCAGTTAATCAGCACGGCCACTGGCCACTACTTCGATGTTTGTTTGATAGTATTGGAAGTCTGTACAAAGTTTCCTACCAAGTATGCAGCACTGCTCCTCCTATTCATGTCAGAGCTATCTGCATGAAACAGATCCTCATGTCTCCAAAGAGTTTTTAGGTCTTCTTACACTTTAACCATCATGTAATACTTATTTTATATAGCCTCCGCTCTTCAAACCCAGAAAGGGATCTTAAATCATTGTTTTCTTTGTTGTTTATTACACGAATAAACATGTAAATGTGATGTTGCTTATAACATTTTGTATTCTTTGAATCCTAAATGTCTTTTTGGGTATGTTAATGTGTATTGTTTGCATTTTACGTTGCAATTCTTCAATATTCACATTTTTAAATACTAAAATGTTTACGGTGTGCTGTCTCCACCAAAACACTGGTACCTGCAGTCAGCCAAGAATTATTTGCAAAAGCAAATAAAACACGAGGACAAATTATGGGTGGACGTGAATTTAGCTGATTTGTTTTCCTGTTTTGAGAGCCGTGTTAATGATAATCACTATTTTTGGTCTGATATGGCTGCTTACGGATCATCCTCTTAGTCCAGCGAGGATGTTGATGTCATTACTGTAAGTCTGTTTTTCACCACAGCTGTACGGACCCATTAATCCTGATGAAAAACAACTGCCCATGTCAAGTTTTGCTGCTCTGGAGAGCCACCGAATGTACTCGTTCTTAGTCGAAATATAAGCAGCTTAGTTAGAAAAAAACACTCAAGTTCAAAGAAGAAAAAAACAGCAGTTCAAAATGGTCCATATGCTGCTGCGGTGAACGCTCTCTGCTCTCCAGGAAGGAATCACTCAAAATGTTTAAATGTTTTCAGAGTGTGATTAGTGATTAAAATTAGTTATTTTATCTGCCTACACACAGACGACGAAACTGGAACCTGGATATTGCACATTTTATTCAGAAAGCTCACCTCAACTTGATGAAACAAGACTCAGGTCTTTCCTTATAAAAACGCCTCGCAACTCCACTACAAGTGCAGGTGGTGCATTCAAAAGGTGCGTCAGGAGAAGTACAGATTTATTGTGAGTGTATTTAAAGTATCAAAAGGAAAAGTTGTCATTCTGCAAAATTTTGTGATTTAAAGGGAAAGTTCACAATCTAGATTATTAGAAAACAATGGACAGATGATTCAGCCTTGCCACAAACTTAAATGATGTTGCTTTAAGGCAAAGACTGAATTTGTTAAAAGCGTGCTGCCTCGACTCCTCTCTCCTCGTTTCTCTTCCTCTTCTTTCCACTCGCATCTCACGTGGAAGTGACTAAGAGGCGAGGAGAGGAGTCGAGGAGGTACACACTGAGAAATAAGACGAGGGGCTAGACTCCCGTCCATGAGTAGATGTGTGCTTCCTTCTGAGTGGTGATACTGACTAAGTTCATTTGCCGCTTTGAGCACCACAAGCCAAGTTACGCCTTAGTTCCATTATATTAAAGAGAAGGCAGATTTTTGATTGATGGGTGAACTGTCCAAAGTGTTATATTTATCATAAATCAATTATTGGATTAGTTGTCATTACTGAAGCATTAGATCTGTTAGCAGCATTATGATGATGTCAAGGTGGACTACCTTTGTCAGGAGTGGCATGGTGGTGCACTGGTTAGCACTGTCGCCTCGGAGCAAGAGGCTTCTGGGTTCAAACCCAGCCAGGGCCCTTCTGTGTGGAGTTTGCATGTTCAAGCCGGGTACTCTAGCTTCCTCCCACATACCATAGACTCACCGGCTGGGTGGTAACTCTGAATCTACCATAGGTATCAAATTACTTTATTGATTAGTTTTATCTACAACAGTCATCACTAATAAACTGATCAGGTTTGTAAAGGGTGGCATGGTAGTGCAGTGGTTAGCACTGTCGCCTCGTAGCAAGTGGGTTCTGGGTTCGAACCCAGGCGGGTGTGTGGGTTCTTCCCCCCACATACCAAAGACTCGCGGGTTAGGTTGATTGGTGACTCTAAATCTACCATAGGTAACAAATACATTATTGATCAGTTTTATCTACAACAGTCAAGATTAATAGACTGATCAGCTATGTTGAGGGCAACACGGTGGTGCAGTGGTTAGCACTGTTGCCTCATAGCAAGAAGATTCTGGGTTCAAATCCCGTGCATGCATGGGTGGGTTCTATCCGAACAGTGGTTTTAAAACAGAGGTACATACTTGAATAAACGTATTGAGATACTTTCCAGGAACTTGGAAATACTCAGATCCGCTCTTGAACCAGTGAGAATATACAAACACAACATGCATCTTTTGTCAAGAATTTTATTGTAAATTTATACAGTTCTTAAATTTAAAGTAAAACAATGACAACTTATGCCAAATATTCTTCAATAAATACATAATGAGGATATTTTTGGCATGATAACTTATCTGATGTAAGAGAAAGTTAGAAGAACCACACTGTCAGATGCATTAACACTGCTTCACCAGGTTGGAGTAACTGCCTGTAGTTTATTTACACAGCACCATCTAGTGGTAACCATTGAAATGCGTTTCCCAGCCTCCCTGCACACGACAGAGTTACAGTTGAGCTCAAATCAACTTCGCAGGCTTCGTTACGACAGCGACGACTGCCTCGTCCCTGCATTGCAGGAACCTTCACATTGACTCCGAGAACAACTCGACTGACCAAGTGACATAAAGGCTTCTTGAAGTTTTTTTTTCATGGCAGAAGAGAAGAGCACGAGTGAGTTCAGAGGTCCTATATAAAACAATGAAAGGCAGAGAGAAAAGTAAAAGGACACAGGGAGTTGGCCATGAGCAGAGCAACGGGAACAAAAAAGTGCACAGGTGATGTGATGATAGGGTGGAGGTGATGAGGGTGGAGGTGATGAGGGTGGAGGTGGAGGTGGAGAGGATGAGTGTCATGGAGTGTCACAGGCTTTGGCAGCATTGCAGTTTGTTGCCCTTCTGCCCGTCAGTGGTCGGGGGGACACTGATGTCCACTACGTTGTTGCCCGGAGACTCATCGTGTGCAGATCTGTCCGCTATCTGCTTCTGTGACACAATGCGGTAGATTTCTGCAGAGGGAAAATCCAACAAAGACAAACACAGTGAGGCTCTTGATTTGTTTTAACTCTTTACAAGCGGTTTGATATCTACGTATATGTAGCTGTAGAGCTGCCGTACCTAATGATATTGTATTGAAAATCAAAGATATGTGATTGGGACCGTACCAGATAAAAAGCTTCAAAGCTTAATTCATAATGTTGGCATTAGAAATTGACATTTGAATGCTGCACAGCTTTTTGTTCTGCTTGTCTATTCATTCTATCCAAACATGGTATTTTAGCACAGTTACAGATAAAGGTTAGGTGACACTAATATTATAAGTCATGTACTATTTGTAGAATTAGATTCCAGTGGTGACTGCATAGGATGGTTTCTGACTCATGAAATCTAAACACTTCCACTAACTCCAGAGTGTTGTGAAGTCCAAAAGTAAAAAATGTACTGAAAAAGGATATAATTTCCAATATTCACAACGTGTTTGTATCTTACAAAACGTTCAGTTTCCATCAATATTTGTTGCCGTTTAGCCTTTTAATTTTTTTTTATTTTTTTTTAATTTTCACTACAGTCAAGATTACTGTTTGCTCTCCAGCCTGCCACACTCAAGGAAGGCACGCACCAGTATCAAAATATACGTTCACCCAAAAATGAAAATTCGGGTGAGGTTTCGTAGTTCAAGATTTCTGGAGCTTCACGGCTTAACAGCCTTGCTCCTGAACAACTAAAGTAGGTGGGAACTTAACTCTTGTTTTAAAACATCATTTTGAATCTCCAGACAAGCTGTTTGAAGCCATTATATGTTTTTTCCTTTTACATTTTAAAACAAGTCCCCAAATACTTCGGTTGTTTAGGAGAATACTGAAGAAATGTTTTGTGGACTACAAAACATCCCCTGATTTTCCATTGACATGAGGGCGAGTAGATAATGACTGAATTTTCATTTTTGGGTGAACTTCAACTTTATCGAGCTGGTCTAGCAGCAATTAAACAGCACCTTAAATTAACCACAATTAACCACAATAACAAAAAATCTACTTTGGCTCTAACACTATTATAGCAAATTACTTAGGTCGAAAAAACAATCATATTATGCATTTGTATTCATTTGGCACTCCATCAACATGTCAGACATTCATACCAACATCGACATCGCAGTGCTCAATGAATCATGTTACTGCAACTGAGGATTTTGTTAATTTAAAACAATTAAGAGAGGCTTCAAATGTAAAGAGAAAAAAAAAAAAGACCTTTGGTACAGCAAGATGCAACAATGAGACCTCCAGATCAGAACATTACATGAGACACTTTGCCAAGTCTTCATCTCCTTACCTGTTAAAATGCTCTTGAATGCCTCTTCTACATTTGTTGAGTCCAACGCTGATGTCTCAATAAATGACAGAGTGTTCTTTTCTAATGTGGGAGGAAAAGAAAGACGCTTTTTCAACATGTAGCAACGTTAAGTATTTAGCTGGCTTGGCTTGCTTATTGCCATGGTGTTTGGTGATTTACCTGCGAAGGCTCGAGCCTCATCGGTGGGCACTGCCCTGAGGTGGCGGAGGTCGCTCTTGTTTCCCACCAGCATGATGACGATGTTGTTGTCAGCGTGGTCCCTCAGCTCCTTCAGCCAGCGCTCGACATTCTCGTATGTCAGGTGCTTGGCGATGTCGTAGACTAGGAGAGCTCCAACAGCACCCCGGTAATACCTGGTGACATCATAAACCGGATGAATACAATAACTATAATGTATTTTTTTCCAAGTACAATATATATCGGATTGCATACAATAAAGATACTCACGCTGAGGTGATGGCTCTGTAGCGTTCCTGTCCGGCTGTGTCCCAGATCTGAGCCTTTATCGTCTTGCCGTCCACCTGGATGCTGCGGGTGGCGAACTCCACCCCGATGGTGCTCTTGCTCTCCAGGTTGAACTCATTTCTCGTGAAACGGGACAGCAGGTTACTCTTCCCCACACCTGAGTCTCCGATCAGGACGACTACAAGAAAATACAAAAACAAACAAACGTTGTAGCTGACTGTCACGGCCAGGATCAGCCAAAATGCTGACTTGTTTTCTTTCTACTCTCTGCACTGACAAAACCTTATCAGACTTTGCCCTGCTGGGAGTCATGCAGGAAGAAGCTGCCAAAAGCTGCTCTCTGGGAAATCTGACTCAACGGTTTCTCAAGGCCTCTGTTCCTGTGTCTGTTGTTACGCGTCATCACTATCTCCAAACTGTCATAATGGACTGAGTGAACTCTTTAATCATTGAAAGCCCCCCATCCAAACTTCAGTCAATGATTTGACACTAGACAGGTGACGTTTCCCTGCTTTCCCTTTTCTATTGCTTGGGAAGTTACAATAGGACGGTCTGAAATCTCAACATGAGATCCCACACATCTGACCTGTGTTAAGGTCCATCTTGTGACTTGTGTTGTGGCAGAGTGCTTCAACACAACAACACATTAATACGCAGATTTCCCATTCAGAGAAATGCCACTTCAATTAAAGATGACAAGGTCAGCACACCTTATCAGGAAATTCCAAGGAGTAAAAAAGGAGCATGTGACCAAAGACTCGATACATGGAAATATGCCCTGAGTCATCATAGACAAAGTGGCCGCTGGGGAATTACCTAAAAATCAAAGCCTTACTACGGATTCCTCGTCACACTTCTCACAAAGGAGTGAGTGTCCTCCCTCAGGCGACAGGTTTACTCAGCTGAATGGGAAGTCTACCACAAAGAGAACTCTTGTTTTCTTTTCCATTACATTTATCTGATTACATGAGGCAGTCTAAAGAAAATAGGTCAATCTCCCATGCTAATGTTTACACAGGTATATTTTACAGCGTGGTTATAGATGTGAACAACTTCTCTTCGACGCCAATAAAGTTGATTATTTTAAATTTAATTATTGCTAATAAACTTGTTAGCTCCACCCGTTGGACCAGCTGCTAGCTTGCAGGGCTAACTCAACACACGCCCTACTTTCTGTGAAGCCCATGTAGCAAAACAAGTGACCGGCAGGAAAACACTTACATGAATAAAAGCGCTAATACATCTCAAGTTAGAGTTAAAGTGAGGTTACGTGGTGCGAAAACACGCCAACATGCGTTCAAGCTAAGATAACAGTTTGGCTAGCGACCGTTAGCTCGCTGCCACCAGCAGCTGATGTTAAACCAGCTAGCAGCCATGCTAACCTACGCTTTAGCCAGTTTCCTTGCTAGGTAACGCCAAAAACACGGTGGCCGATAAGGTGTTTCTCTCCCACTTACCTTTGAATAAGAAGTCATACTCGTCGTCTCTGTTCCCCATCGTTTGAAAACAATCACCCTTTCTAAGATTGCGGTGATGGTAGACAGTAGTTTCCCTGCCCTGACCAGGGTGCTGCTGTGCCAAGATGACAGGAGACGAGAGCAGAGCCGCGTTCACTGCACCGCGTCACGTGATTTACCGGCGTGTAGCTCCTGGTACAATAAAGTCATAATCATCACACCTGTTTCGTTTTCATAAATACCTTTAAAGTGATAAACTGAGAGCCAAGGCCTACTCACATACACAATGTATAAAACTGTATAATAAAAAAAACACTGATTGTGCACCTCCTAATTGATCAGTTCGATCAGATTTGGCCACTGAAAATTAAAATAAAAAAGTTTTTCTGCAGCTTTTTCATTAATTTCATCATATTCTGGCCAAAACTGCATGTCAACGTTCTAAGGTTGTCACTTCAGTGAATGATAAATAGTTTGTTTTGTCTGACACAGCAGTTTATTTTCTTTCCTAACCTTCTAGAGTTTGACAGAAAATAATCCAAACTCAAGGTCAGCTTTTTCTACATTTTTCAACATCATGATCTTTATCAGCTTTATAAACAATGGTAGCCTAATAATGGCAACTAATCACCAATAAGTGCTCAGTAGTCTATGCATAACAGTTGTTTAACTAATAATAAACCGCTGCTTTCAGTTTTCAGAATAAACTTTCATGCTCAATGTTTAAACCAACCAAGACAAGAAATCCTAAAACTATGCTAAGTTATACAACCTGCAAAGTTTAAGCGGCAATCAATCTATTTCCATAAAACTGAGCAAAGTTCCAGGAAAGAGCTGCAAGTAGAGCTTGTGTTTGGATTGTATCATCAAATTATATTTCTGTTGTTTTATAGTCAATATGACAATAAAGGTTGAGCATGTCAAAGCTAAGAGTCAGTAAAGTTAACAGTTTATCTTTACATTTATATGTTACTGGGCCTAACCCTTAATTTCTCTCTGTCTAACCCCATAGAAGGCACTTCAGGGCCCATAATGCACCTCAACAACACCTTCATCTGCACTCTCAAATGTGCATAAATGTTGCATTAGACTGCAGTAGTTTCAGGATGAAACCCCAAGAGGTTCCTCACGACAACCAGCAGAGGGCGCCACCGTATCTTCCTCTTGATAGATTTCTTTTCTTCTCGGGCCTCTACTTGTTCACATTATCAGTGAATCTGCACAGTGGTGGAGGAAGATCCTTAAGTAAGCTACTAACGTAAAAGTACTAACTCCAAAAATACTGATAAATCCAAGTTAACTCCTGTTTTAAAGTGTTACTTAGGTACTCAATGCAGGAAAATGTCCCCTGTGTCTGTTAAACTATAAAGACATTTTAATATTAGACTTCAGACTTTTATTCATCCCACATGGGGGAAATTCTCTTGTCACAGTAGCAGGTAGACATACAGACATACAATAAGTACAAGACTTAAAAATACTAAAAAAAAAAGATTTAGATAAAAAGATAAAATATAGAAAGGACTATACGTTATGTGCATTATATACAGGAGGCAAAAATGTGCATTCTATACATTTAAATAGAGTGTCAGAGTATTGGCTTGTTGAAGGTTGGATGCATAAAAAAATACAGTGTTTCATACAGTGTTTGAAAATAAACAGACTCAATGTATGAATATGAATATGTAAAAAAATAGTGTTATTGCACAGGATAAATGCAGAAGATGGCAGAGGTGGAAGTGTAAGTAGTGCAAGATAAGTAGGTGCATATGGTGCTACGTTAAGGGTTATTGCTGCCGAACAGTATTAAGACTCGTGCGTGATTTTACTGTTGTAGTTGGCTGAAGTGGAGTTAATTTTGTAACTATTTTGCAAAGGACTTCAACTAATGATTATTTTCTTTATTGATTAATTGAGAGGGGTCTGCCTGCAAGCCTCCTATAGAGGGATTCATCTGCTGATATTTTTTAGATTAATCAATTTATTGTTTGGTTTGTAGAAAAGAAAGAAAGAAAGAAAAAGTCCAAACTAAAGAGAGAGAAATACTCAAGTAAAGTATCAGTAGGTCACTTCAAACAGTACTCAGAAAAAGTACTTGCATTCCAGCACTGTAGTTTATGCGGAAACACAGGAACATCAGAGGTGACCCGTCTATAGATCCTCATTCCACTTATGATCTTTTGATTATCTCCTACCAGCTGAGAGGCTTATCTGGATTAAACCCGCATACAACAAGCAGCAACCTCATGTGGCTTCATACTTTTTGAATTGATTTTTTAAGATAAGAGACCATCTGATGCACTTTTTCTTAAGGCTTTTGACAACAGACTCCATAGCTACAGTATACAAGTCAATACAAAACAGCCATTTTCTATTCAATTTTACATTTGTACAAATCCTAGGGCGTGTCGTGTTTCCCAGCTTCAGTCTCATTCTTGTTCACTTTAAACCTGTTTAAAAAAAAAAACACAGAATAACACACAGTGTTGTGAGTTGGAGAAGCCCTCAGGCAGGTGGTTTCCATCCTTGAGTCAGCGGCAGTGAGTCTCGCGCTGTGGATTCTTTACAAACACCCCGCCCACTCCTCGTATCGACCAATCAGCGGCGAGGACGCGGCCGCCCGTCAGCGTGGTAACACACAGGTGCTTTCTGCACGTTGCTTCACTTCAGAGGCGTGAGTCAAAGCGGAGCGCGCTCAGCTCTCCATGGGGTGTTTTGCTCCACAGCTTTAGTCAAATTTTTTACACAAGTTCAGATTTATTGAAACTGTATTAAACTCCTCGTGATGGCGAAGCGAGTCGCGCGACAGAAGACCCAGCTGCCATCTTGTTACTATGAGGGATACCTGGAGAAGAGGTCGTTCAAAGATAAGGTAACTTATTAGAGAAGAGGGGGGCATTGTTGTTTTGACTGTGCAAACACATTGTTAGTGTCTTTGTTGGTGAAATGGACAAAAAAGCCTGTTATTACGACTTTATTAGTCGTGTGTCTGCTGGTTATTTGTGTGGTTCTAGTTTTTTTATGTTCAGAAATAGAAAAACATCTAAAATCTGAGCAAGTTTTTAGAATAATGTTCATAAAAGTATTGGATGCTGAGCATGAAAGATGTTTCTAACAGTTATTTGTTTATTGTATTAATTTTAATTTTCTTTTATAATTAATTGCTAAATCATTTGTGTGCACATCTTGAAATTGTGAAGCTGGCATCTTGAAATTAATAGTTGTTGTTGTTGTTTTTTTTTTTTTTTTTTTTATCAACACTGAAAACCCCCCAAAGATATTTAGTTTACTATCATATAATACAAGAGTCAAATCCTCACATCTGAAAAATTACTTTAATTGTTGTCAGAATAGGTTTTTCTTTGACTGATCGATTAATCGACTGGTTGTTAGCGCTGATTGTGTGTGAAATAAGCTGCAGTTTTTGATGCTCGCTGCTCTCTTTCTGTATGTGAGGCATCTCAACAATGTGCATGAGGGACCTTCATAACACTGCTGCCAGCTTCAGTGTGTTTTAAAAGTCAGAGCATTCAGCACCTGTCTGGTGAACATGTTGATTTCTGGTGGTGTGCTTTGTATTCTAGTTGGTTGACCCTCATGATGAGGAACTATACAATCACCTCACTGATTTTTCCTGCACTAACCCTGTGCTTAATATTACAAAACTAGTGTGCTGCCATGTTTATTACTTTATGATCATGCTGTAAGACAGAGTATCTCCAGAGCTGCCTCTGTGGGTGGAGCAGCCCGTCCGTCACCAGATAGTTTCTTGGAAGCTTTGCAGACTTTGTCCTTCCGCTACGCTTGCTTCGCTCCAACTGGTCCGACCGCTTCTCGGCTCATTGTGCCATAAAGATTTGGAGCTGACAGAAAAACTAAAGACGCAAACTGGCAGGGCCGGCTTTTCTAATAATAAACCGTGTGTGCCGTTCTGCCCAGCCCTGTGTGATAAGAGGCCATATACACTTTAATGAGGGCATATAAGATCATGGGGGGGAAACATTAAAGGAGCACTGTGCAGTTTTTGGAGAAGAAATTCAAACTCGGAATTTTTGATATTGACAACATTAAAGCGGTCATAATACAAAATCAGAAATATTTATTCATCCACAACTGAATAAACAAGCTGTTCTCAGAGGAAAATGAGGTCACCAGAACACCGGTTGAAGCTAGAAAGGTGGCGGGGTCCGCCAAATATAAACTAAGTACTTTAAGGTCAGCTTGTTTACAAAACTACACAGTGCACCTTTAAAACTATCCCTGGTTAATTCAGAGGTTAATTAAGAGCTCCTTAAAATGTTACAGTTCAGTACTTGGGCTATCGCACAAGTTATTTTGAGTTCCGGTCCAACTAATTACACACAGCGCTGCCGGTGGCTTTGACCTGAAACAGGCGATCGTGAATGCAAACTCCCACAACTGTTTCCCCTTGTGCCCAATTCCAACTAAACATGGTTAATAATGTCACAATAACTGGGGTTTTTTGTGGTTACACTTGACTCACGAAGTCTGATTCAGGAATGTCACATTCACAGGCTGGCAGACTGCAGCTGCCCCAGTTGTTTCCTTGTTGTGTAATAAGTATACATTTTTCCTTCCTTTTATGTCTTTGTTTAACACAATAAGACATCAGTCTTTGGTTTTCCTCCTCACATCTCCAATTTCACCTGCTTGGTATGCTGTCTATTACTCAGCGTGTCTGTGTCTGTGTCTGTGTTTGTGTTTGTGTCTGTGCAGACGTCGCGGAAACTGTGGACGTGCCTGTGTGGAAACAGTCTGTTCTTCTTCAATGAAAAGAGAGACATGGATGTAAGTCGTCACACAGATTTGGGTGAATGTAAGAGACATCTTTAAATGTTTTTAATGAAAGTTGTTCCTCATTGCGTGTGTGTGTGTGTGTGTGTGTGTTCCATCAGTACGTGGAGAAACTGGACCTGAGAGACTTGATCTCACTGACAGATGACAACAGTCAAGATCGTAACTTAGATGCAGCCAGACTCAACATGCAAATGAAGGACGGAAACATCAAATTCACCGTGAGGGAAAACACTGGAAATATGTAGATCGCTATCTTTTTTTTTCAGAGTAATTCCTCATTCTTATGATTTTTTCTCTCCTCCGTTGTGCCTAAAGGTCCCCAGTGCAGAGGCCCGTGAGCTGTGGAAGGGCTTCATCTACTCTGTGACTGAGGTCAGTGTCGTTGAAGAGCCTTGTTCTCTTTTCAGTGTTTTAAGCGATTTACCTTTAAAAGGCTGATGTACGCAACATCAGGCCAGATGTAGATGATTACACTTACTTGCACGGATCATTTAAAACAGGACCTTTGTCTCCCCGCAGCTGTCGGTCCCATCCTCCCTCAACCTTCTGCCAGGTCAGATCCAGATGCTGAAAGAGGCCGTCGAAAGAGAACAAGAAAGACTAAAAAACGTCACCACCCCTCGACCTGCTGCCACCAACTCCAGCCCTTACGTCAGCCTCATAGCAGATATGCCAGCGTGAGTACACTCATGCTCAAGTGAAATATTGGGGGGAATTCTTACGTATAGGGCTGATACTGGGGTACAAAATTTGAGAAGAGCACTTTGAAGCAAACTTGAATACAAGCTCTTGGTTTTCCTGCTCTTTCTATTTTCTGCAAACACAGAATAAAGCAGGACAAAACAGACATCATGTATCTTTATCTTGAAGCGTACTTGGAAAAAAATAAATAAAGTCAATTCAAATTAGAATCTAGAAATTTCTAGTATGTGATTTTCATTTTCAGTGGTTTGGCCAAATTCCAAATTTTCGCCTGAAGGCACAGACGCCTGCATCAGAGTCGTGCATTGCTGCACCGGCCTGCAGCAGGTTAGAAAGTGTTTACAGTTTTGCATACAAGTGCTTTCTGGCAAAACTTGGTATTCAGAAGGATTAAAATGCTCAAAAAACATCTAAAACCCAATTGAATTGTTTTTAAAAATGCAGCATTGTAAAGCTTAAATTCAGACTGATATGAGGCATCAGAAACAAAGAGTGTGTTCAGCTCAGTACGGTCGTAGCTGTCTTGAATGAAGGTTTCACACTCCTCGTCCTGACACGCTCCTCGCGTATACAAACTCAACGTGTGAGATCTGGACGCATCACTTTCTGATGAGCTCCTCTGGCTCTTCCTGCAGTTGTTTCTACAGTATGACCCGTATGGAGGCAGAGCTGCTGCTCGAGAGAGAGGCCAAGAGAGGGAACATGGTGCTGCGGCACGGAAGTGGTGGAAACAACTTCGCTGTCAGCACCAGACAGGACCTTGATGGGTACGCACACACACTCAAAGCATAAACACACACCGTAATCCGTTTCTACTAGATGAGAACACATCAAGGCCGATTTTGCAAACTGCTGCATCCGACTTATCTAACTTTGCTAATGTGATATTTTTTTTTTTACATGTTTTGCCTCTCTCTCTCTCCATCAGGTCAATTTTCAAACACTACCGCGTGACTCGTAAACCTGAGGGGGGTTTCAACATTGACGTCGACGACCCTGTGAGTATTAAAGCGTCTTTCTCGAAAGTACTTCAGGTGTTTTTGACGCTTGAGTGAGATGGAACCAGTTTCACTTGACAGCTTGAGTGGTTTCTTGATCTCCTGAGAGACAAGATGAGCACATGACCTCCTGGAAAAGCAGAGAGGTATTACCGGTGAAGACAGCGGTGGCAGTAAAAACGTCACATCAGTTCAGCCGCGGTCATAAATCTCTTCTGCACTTGTCTTCTGCCAACATGTTGGATACGGCGTTAGATTTCATGCCAGTGACTTGATGCACATCTGGTCTTTATTGGGATAAAGTTGACAGACATCCACATGATTTCCTCTCGGCACTAATGACACAATCTGTAATAAACTCGATTTTAATTTGAGGTTATTTAAGTTATATAAGTTATTATAAAAAAACCACACCCTGTTTTATTTCCTGGATGTGTTTTATCGTCTTTAAGTTGTTAAATAATGATGTCCTCCGCGCAGGTCCCCTGTGCCACGCTACACGATGTGATCAACTACTTGGTGGAGAAGACCGACGGAGTTTTGATTCCTCTCATCATCGAGGAGCAGTACGAGAAAAACATCTGTACGTGCAACCACGGAGACATTTGTGCCTTAAGTTCTCGTTCGCTCTGCTCATTTCCCTCTTGCCGCCCTTTTCTTTTGCTCTCTCACCTCGCGTTTACGCTTTTACCAAAAGGTTTACGATTGTTTTTTTTTGTTTTTTCAGCTTTTTTTTGCTTTGATAATGAAAATGGAGAGAAGAGCGTTCAGCAGGCCGCGTCGAATCTTGACCAACCAAATCTTCCCCCCAAATCAGGTACTGTGTCTATTAATGGAAAACCACACAAACATCTCCTGCATCTGAACTACTTGCACTATTTGCATGCCCTGTTTCCTGTTGTCGTTAAGCACACGCAGGTACTTTAGAAATTCCACCCTTACAGAGATATTTTATCTCGTGGCATTTCCAAAGAACAGTTACTTTCACTGGTGTTTATTTACATCATTCAGTGAATCACTTTAACAAACAGAGAAAATGTTTATACTATTAACCTACTTTACAAGCAATATCTTAAATGGTGAGTAAGCACGTCAATCAAAGATTTTCAAGCCATTGTGTCAGCGCTGAAGTTTTTCTTTTTGGAGGTATGATTACATTGTGACTCCACCCGCCCATCGCTCATGGTTTGCTTGTTTTAGAGCCTTTGTGCAGCAGGCAGAGTTATGTTTTACTTTGGACTTTGTAACTCGAGCAAATGTTGACAAGACTACGTAAGCGTCTACAGCAGAGGCTCACAGCCTTTTCTTTAAGCTCTCGACCCCTCCCCTCTTCACTGGTTGCATTTGTGGGCTAGTTGAACCAAGGTGACTTTTTCCCATGTGTTACTATGAAAGCTCATAGAGGATTATTAAAACCATAATGCAAACCTAAAATGTAATTGAAAAAAATAAAGCAATAACTACATTTTCAAGATCATTTTGACTTACTCGTCTGGGCTTTTAAAAGGCTATGTTAAAATCAAAATGGAAAAGCTGTTTGACATTCAATTTTCAAAGACGTCCGTAAATAGCACTTAATGAAGTGCAGTTACAGTACAAGAACAGCTGAGGATGATGGGAAATGTCTTAAGTTTGGCATCCAATATTTGTTGAGGTCTTTCAGACTGAACCAAAGTGGTGGACAGACCATCTCTTGAGACGAGACGCCTCTGTCTTCGGCTGTAGCTTCGTGTTACGTGACTTCTCGCAAGAGCATCGGGACAGTAGTTGTTGTGCACTTTGCCCGTTATATAATACAGCATGAGCTACATATAAACCTATAACTATTATAATTACATATGCTGTTGCAGGTGCTCAAAGTGAACCGACTCCTGAACCAGTGCCAACATCGTCTGAAGAAGAAGAAGAAGCCATTTATCAGAACGACCAGGGTAAGCTCGACTCCTCCCGCCATCAGGCAGCTCATCTATCATTCCTGCCTGTTGCTTATCTGTCTCGCAAACATAAAACTGGTGTTACTTCATTTTTTCCACCGCGATTGCGAACCTAGGCTTTTCCATTGACACGCAGGTCCCTCCCGTCGTATCTGTCAATCTCAGAGACTCCCCACGTGCGTATTTACCTTTTTATAACCCTGACTAACTGTGCTTTTGATCGTCCATAGAACTGCAGAAAGACCCTCCAAAGAAAGCAATAATGCCTCCAACTCCTGCTCCTCGCAAGTCGATCCCGTCTACATCACCCCCTCCACTACCGCCCCAACAAACAGGGTGAGATCCACCTCAGACGTGGCAAAACAAAGTAAGTCCACGCTGCTTCACTGTGCCCTCTTTTTTATGTTCTGCTTTCCTGCCATAATATCGAAAAACTTATTGTCTGATATGCTCCAGTTCCTCTCGCAGCACTGTCGGAGCTGAAGATGAAGCTGGAACAAAAGGCGAAGTGTGTGGAGTGACCTCTGCTGGTCGGAGCGTCTCAAACCTGTGACTCGCAGCGATGAAGAGTGACTTGTGTTTCCTGCACGATGAGGCGACACACGGGAGCGGAGACCAGCTGCTTCCACACAGACGGCCTCTTCTTCGTCTGCGCCGTGGCTCCGCTCCTCCTCGTCAGCTGGCTGTCAGCAGTGCAGCCTCTCTGAAGATTAACACTGTATTGATTCACCCGTCTTACACTCTCATTAGCAAATGAATCGACTGTAAAGAGGGGTGTACATGTCACATTATCTTCACCCTGTTTATCTTGTACGTTTTGCACATTTACCACTGACAGTGGTGTAGATTTACCTGATTAGATTGTCTATATCAGAGATGATTTGTCTACTTTTCTTACTTGTATATATTTCTTACATAGCCAAGATGGCTATATTTGTTCTGCCTCAGAGGCATGTCTTTTATATACAGTACACAGTTGAGTCGGCTTGTAGTTACTATACCTGTTGTATGTGAATGTATTGTACATACTTATTCAATGAAGTAATCAGATCAGATACATGTGAGCAAGCACATTCATGTATGTGCTGCAACAATTAGACCAAACTATTTTGATAATCAATTAATCGTCTCAGTCATTTTTTAAGCAAAAGTGTCGAACAGTTGCTGGTTCTAGCTTCTTAAATGTGAGAATTTGCTGCTTTTCTTTGTCATTTATGATCATAAATGAAAAGTGTTTGGGTTTTGGACTGTTGGATGGACAAACGCAGCAACTTGATAACGTTTCTTTGGGCTCCGGGAAAAGCATTTTTGGCATTTTTCACATTTTCTTTTTACATTTTATATACTAGTTGCAACCCTAAATGCAACAATTATGAATCAGTTATTTTAAAGGAGACATATTATGCTCATTTTCAGGTTCATAATTTTATTTTGAGTTACTACTAGAATAGTTTTATGTGCTTTAATGCTCAAAAAGCGCATCAGTTTGCTCATACTGTCCAGTGCTGCAGCTCTCCCTCGGACTGAGACGCTCTGTTTTAGCTCCGGTCCCTTTAAGGCCCCCCCCTTCTCGAATAGTCTGCTGTGATTGGTCAGCTCGCACACGCCTGAGCCAGCGCCGCTCACCGTGTCATCAGAAGTCTCTGTCATGTTTGCAGCTTCTGGTTCGCTTCACTTCTACTGTGAATATTGTTTTGTCGTTATGCATATATGTGAAACGGTGACGAAGTGTGATGTCATGAAGTCACTGAATTGAAAGCGGAACAACTGACGAGGCGTTTCAGTGAAAGGCTTCTGTTTTAACTTTCAGGATCTTTTACAAGAACCTATATAAAGCACTGATGGAAAGAAAGAAACTAAAAAGCATAATAGGTCTCCTTCAATAATGTTCTGTACCTGTTTTATAACCTGTCACACCTCTTTTTACACAACTGACGTTTGTTTTTCTTGCTGTGTCTCGTTCTTATTTGAAGCAGAGATCCAAGAACAAAGTGCTCTCACTCCTTTATTACCTCAACGACTGATACATTATAGTGGAAAAATTAAACTATTTACAATAAATCGTGACATTTTGTCAGCATGTGAAATAAAGTCAACATAAGTCTCATCTTGACGCTTCTTTAAAGCATTGCAGGCTACAGTTATTCAGGAGATGCATACAGAAGGAGCAACGTGGCAAAGCAAGACCGTGTAACGAATGACATGAACGCAACTTAGAGGTCGGGGCGGTGCACAAAGGACTTCATCACATCAGTTTTTCCAGAGTTGATCGCTTGTGTTTTCTCGTCCAGGTGGAGCCTGAACCTGGCTAACTCTCGTAATACAATTAGTTAGCTGAGGCTACTTGCTAGCTATTTGTTATGTTTGGACAACACAGTCCTCTACTCATAAATGGGATTCCTCTTCAGCAAATAAAGCGGTTATTATCAGGATCAGACACATACATACTGTACATACAAGCATTAGGGTGCAGTCAGGTGAACATACAGTCATTTCCAAAATCCTGATGACTCCTCTACAGTACGTGGAGTTAAACTGATTAACGCTCCCCCTCGGACTACCTGTGCAGCCTGCCCGTCAGAGCAGACACTCACTCTAATTTAAAAGTAACACAACCTGGAACCAGTTTCTTGCAGGCAAATTGTGGGACCTGATAACAAAGAGTGAAATGTAGTAAACACTGTTGAGTGTGCACGCCTTGGCAAGAAATAAATACAACATCCCTAATATGTGTTGTTCATGTTGCTTGATCTATTACTTGCTGGCAAAAGTTAATAATCCTGATTGAGTAATAAACTACATTCTATTCAGTAGCGTTACTGTCTAAGAGCAGGCTGCTATTTGGGTTACATACAGTAGGTTCGCTGATGGATAGAGGCAGATTCAGTGGGCTATAGTGACACTGACACAAGTTATCTCGACACCGACACGATACATTGTTTTAACTTGATAGAAGGGAGGCCGTTTCTCGCCGTGATACATCAGCATGTTGGTGCGGATCACCAGATTTGGCTGATCGGTTTGGAAATGAGGAGGAAGGCACAGGGAGAGAGCAGACAGGACAGGCCTGCGGCTGGCTGCCTCGACAGTACTACTGACAGTTTTGGTGAAGGAGAGGAAATGAAGGGCAGCGGCCAGCGCTAAACCACTGCTCTAGCAGCAGTGGGCCAGTGCTAAATGAACGTGTCGAGAGAGGGAAAACTAGTACGACTACAGCTAACATGTCCCGAGCAATCACAACAGCCAGAGTCATACATCTGAAGAATTCTGTCACTGACAGCCCCGATGACTCACTCGTTCTCACAATTATTTTTTGGTCGTCATGCAACGCGAACACCGTATGTGGAACAGGCTGAACCATCATCTTCCAGTGATGTAACTCTTCCAGGATATGGCTTGGACCGCAGCCAGGGCAGAGGTGATGGTCTGCAGCGGTGACTGTGGTCGAGGAGCGCTGGGAGGCGTCCGGCAGCCGGCTGGGTGGAGGTGTCTAGGTGAGGCTGGCGTTGGAGCTGCTGGTGCCGCTGTTCTTCCTCTGGCCGCTCTGCACAATACTGGGAACCTGCAGGCCCGTCACGACCGAGAAACTGCCGTTCCACACCTGCAGGGGGCGCCACAACAAGACAGCAAGCAGATTAAAAACTGAAAATGCTGAGAGATAACAGATATATTTAAAAGGTTTTTCAAGAAATGTTTCTCACCATGAAAGCTGGTATGACTGGCTGCTGGAACTTGGTTTTGAAGGTGTGCATCAGCTGTTTAGTTTTGGAGTTGTAGAAAGACAGAACACCTGGTGGGAACACAAGTCAAACACATGTAAGGCTGCACCCAGCATTCTCACTCTTTAGTGATCAGATTCTTTTGTTTGGTTTATTAAATGTGTAAAAAGTGACCTCCAAGGTGAAATAAAGTTTGGATAATGAATCAAATGTAAAAGCCCTCACATCTTACACAGACGTGTACACAAGTGTTGTTACAAGAGCAAAACTCCGACGTGAAACTGCTCGTGAATGCAGCCAGAGATTTTGCTTCTGTAGTTACATAAAAAACTGTTCAGGCCACATTTTTGGACCAAGTGATGGACTAATATTCAGTGAAAAAAAGACATGCATAAATGTCTGATGATTTGGAAATAAAACAACTTGTTGAGTTCTAATTCAAGGAAAATTAGATAGTTCTATTCAATGCCTTACTCATGTGCCACAATAATGTGTGCTTCCACATTGTGCTTCCCAAAGCAAATACTGTTATGCGATTGTTTGCGACTGAATCAGGAAATACTGTATATTTTTCTGTCACCCCTTAAAGCCTCGATGCCGCCCTCTTATCATCTCATGAATATTTCTCTAGAGTTCCTGGTCTCAGCACTAAGAACTGCTAAAAAGTGTGAACTTATTGTTTGCAAAATCTTTTTAAGATCTGTTTTTATTTTGTTGGGGGGAGAAATTCTCAACATTTGACTCTGTTTTCTATCGTACCCTCGTCATAGTTGACGTAGACCCCTATACTGTTTGGGATGGCGCAGTCCAGTGTCCGAGCCTTGTTGTTGTGCTTGGCTGTGAGGCTCTGCTGCAGCCAGTTGTTCAGGTGGATGCACCAAGAGGCGCTGCTTTTCCCCAGCTGGTCGAATCGGCCGAGGCTCCGCAGGGCGACGCCCACGGCGAAGGCTTTGCTCTCCTTGTCGAACTTCACCTCCCAGTACTGCTGGCCTGCGTCAATCATGGTGTCAGCTGTCATGAGACATAACCCGAGGTAATTAATATCTGCAGTTCCAGTCAGTGCAAGTTTCAGTGTGGGGTTTTTCCTGGTTGAGATGCTTGTCAATATTTGTGTAGATTGAGAGTTGTGTTTAGGTAACAGTTGATTTGACTTCACTGGAATGAGTCCTCAGATCTGTTGGCAGTTTCAGAGGAGAGTCTTCTGATAAAAATGGAGTTGGAATGAGAAGCATGAGGAACAGAAATAGCTGGCAAGGAAATGTCTGTAAATCAGCTTCGATGTAAAGAACTTCCGTGTTTAGAGCACAAGTAGGCCAACTCTGGATTAAACGTTTGTCAAGAGAAACAACTATTTCTCCTTACTTTTTCAGAAGTTTGACATTTGTCTTGAATGATCAGCTGTGTTTTTTATACTAACTAGCTTACCAGAGCAGCTAATGCCTCGTGCAGTCAGGCCATCTCGGCTAATCAGCTAGCCTTCAAACTCAGTCAGAATTCAAAGTTATGACATTTTTTCCTCTTTTGACCGAGTTCCTGTCTTTTGTCGTGCTTTTTGTGCATATTCTTACCCAGAACTGTGTAGGACTCCGCTGTGAATCTGTCTCTGCCGGGCCGGGCTGACGGTGCTCTCTTAGGTGACATCAGGGCCGATCTGATTAGAGACAGATGGGGGGCAAAGACACAAATTGTTGAGACTCGACAATCGAGGTTTAAAGACACTGCAAGTTTACATCCGTACAAACCTGGCTGGAGAGTGCATCGGGGAGTTGGTTCGGTTCTTTTCCTTGCGCATTTCCTGTATCTTTCCTCCGCTGCTGTCCCACTCCACGCTCAAGTCCTCCACCTTCAGGTTCTGGTGGGACGAAGCAGCGTCCAGCTTGAAGGTGAAGGCTGCAAATAGAAAATGAGGCAGACTTCTTATTACACAGAATCCAATATTCACATTCATATCAACAAAAACACAGCAGACTTTTCCTGTCTCGTCTATCTTCTACAGCTTGTTTGTTTCCGCTATTCTCACCGTGTGTTTCTAGCGTAACCGGCTCCGAGAACTCTCCTGCCACCGCCTTGTTACACGCTCTCACTCTGAACGTCATGTAGCGGGTGTCGAAGCGCAGACCTGAGAATAAAAAGACAAAACGCGAGAAGGATCCTTTATGAGTCATCGTGGTTCAGATAACAACACGTCTCCTCGCAGTCTTTCCTCCCACCTGTGAGCGTGTGTTCCATCTCTTTTATCCCCTCCACCACCATCCAGGGGTAGTCCTCTCTGATGCGCGGCGGGCCCTCGTGATTTGTGCGTCGATGCTCTAGTATGTAGTGGTCTATCTTGGTGTCGGGCTCCGACAGGGTCCAAGCTATGGTCACGGTGTTATCGCACACCTGGCACTCTGACACCTGGATCTCAGGAGTGGCGGGAACTGGAGAGAAGAGACAGTTTGTCTGTTAGAAGAAAAAAAATCATCTTCCTCTGCACTTGTTAGTAAACATTTTAAGTATTGTGCAATATATTCAATAACAAGACACATTTTCAAGGACGTGAGCTGTCACATGGGAATAATTTTAAAGCTGCATCATTTGATGTTTTTTAAATTTTTGCCTCTAGGGGGCAGAATAACCCCAAAACAAGCTACAGCGTCTTGCTCGAGTGTTAGCAAACAACTGTATGTTTACACATCGACCATATACGGAGTAAGAGTATTATGTATCTGTCATTTTTGTGTCCACCTGATCAATATTCACTCTACATTTAGCTCCGTTTTGGTCTCCAGAGGTGAACATCTGGCTCTTTAGGTGCTAATTGTTCAACTTTCTTCACCAGCTAATCACTAACTAATCTCGGTTTTGCCGTTCGGTGGTGAACAGGTGTCATGCAGTGGCTTTATCTGGGCTTTTTTGCTGCAAACGGCTGCTAGCGACAAGACGAGACCTTCAGAAGAAACGTGGGCTGTAAAACCACACCAAGAGGTTAAGAAGCCTCACACAGCTGCAGAGTCGGCAGATAATGGGTTCCTCGCTGTGAAACGACCCCTTTCACATTACATAAAGTCATCTGTCTCATTGATACAGAAAACACCGGTAAGTGGAGCTGAGTGAAGCCAATGCAGCAGGCGGCCATTGTTTTTCTGTGGTTTGTCTTTCTGAAGTATGGTTCGAAACAAAGACCTGGAAATTTTGCATCACCGAGAAAAAAGTTAACATCTGTGTGTGGTTACTACTGATTTGTCGACACAAGACAACAATTTTTTACTCTTGACTCTTTGCAAATATCATATATAATATGGTAGGGAACACAGAAGTTCAAAAAGAGAAGAACAATCATTTATCAAGAAAACCAGAAAAATCAGAAGTCAGAAAATCAAGAGTTTCGTTTAAATACAGGCTCTTTACATTTTTGCTAGAAGGGTACCTTCACTACTGTATTTACTGTTGGGAAGTTAATCTGTAACAGTGCAAACACACCATTCTTATTAAGACAATTTTGACTATAAGGGTTCGGGTACAGCTGTTAAATAATGCTGCACAATATGGTGATGAAAAACATGATATTGGGATAATTTTCCCTTTTAATGAAAAGACTATTAAAATCATGCTGATGTGACATTTGTTGGCATCTGTCCCAAACAAACATGTTTTATTACTTCTTGAGAACAAGAACAAGGCATCTCTGCAGCGCTACAGTTCTTCATTATAATGCTGTTCTGTCACATTTTACTTTTATCAAACAACTGTAGCTTCTGTGGTTTGTCCATATCGTGATTTAGATATTAATTCAGTATTCAATATTAATTTAGATAATAAATAATTAATTCTGCAGCTGTAGTGAAGCAGAAGTTGACTGTTGAAGTTGAAGTTACAACTTACTATACATGGTAGATCAGGTAACCCTTCCTGAGTGGGGTCATGTGACTTATTAAGTTCTTGTTCTGTTGTTCATTTTGAACTGTGATGTGAAGAATGAAATTCCCCTGTTGACAAGGGATAAGTAGTCCTGTTCACAGATATTATACACAGTGAGGTTAAGCTCTTTGATATATTGTTGTTCGTTTAAAAAAAGAAAAAAAGAGAAGCGTGTTTCTGTGGAGGATCCCGTTTCCTCCGCGTTATAAATATTTTAAATGAAAAGTGATGCAGACCTGGGAGAAACTTGAGGCTCTGCAACATCCCCCTCTCCTGGCTGAAATCCACCATCAAGTGACTCATGTTGTCACTGGCTTTAGCCTTGAGGGAGAGGCGAAAGGCTGGAGCCATTGTCACGCTGTGGACAAAGAGAAGAGACACACACACACACACACAAAAACACAAAGACACACGGGAGTGGAAACAAGCATGGACCATTATTCAACATGGAACAGAGGCAAACAGATAAAGAAACAGGTGATTCTACCGCTGCTCGCTAAGAGAAGGCCACTAACTAGACTTCTGCTACTACCACTGACTCATCACCCCGATCGACATTCAAGAAGCGGAGCTAGAGAGGGAGCAACCAGGGAGGGAGGGGCTGACACAGGATGGTACAGACCGGAGAGGACAGTGGGAAACACAGAGACAAAAGGCTCTCGAGAGGAAAGTTTTCCAGAGTGCTTATTGTCTACGAAATGGGTGGTGGCTAGACAGTTTGAATGCATGCATGCTACATTATGAGATGGCTCAGTGGTTACTATGACAAAAGGGAAGCAATGGATGGCTGAGTACTATACCTATCCTTAATGTCTTTGGCCGCCTGGAGGAGAAGCAGAGAGGGAAAGGAAAAAGGAGAGATACGGAGCGAAGAGAAAAACTGAGTTGTAGCCCATCATGTCGTCATTTAACACAAAACGTGGCTGGTGGCTGTGTTAAAATCACTGGTAGTATGACACCACGAGAAGGACAGATTAACGTCATATACATGTGGACACAGAAATTCACCATCAGTCATTAAAACACGAAGTTATAAAACAGAAGGGAACAGTGCAGCGGCGTGACATCAGCAGAGGAGTGGGGTCCGTTACCTGGTTGAAACCGTCCGTCTCAGAGGAGCACATCGTCTGATTGGCCAGCTCCAGCAGCTCCTCTGAACTCTCCAGGGCTTTGGAGCAGGCGCTCAGCTGACTCTGAGAAAAGTACAGAACCCAGAGTCAAACAAGAGTCACGTCTGCCAGCTTTAACACGTTCGGCTTTAGTTATAATGAGGCTACTGTGTTCCCTGCAGGGAGCTGTGGAGAGGACTGCATCATTTGAGAGTCACGGTTTGGTCCTGAGGCTGCACAGTTTTTGATGCAATGTAACAAAAAAAAGACCAAGAACTTCGATAAGTACACAATCTAAGGTATTTTGATCTTAGAACATTATATAGCGCCATATTTGAGTGTATGTGCAACTGGAATGATTGCTGTAAAAGAGTAGTGACAGACGTTTAAAAGCAAAGACACCAAATCTTAAAACACTGAATTTTTTAAATTGTATTTGACAATAAAATACAAAAATACAAAATCAAAAGGTCTTCTACAAACTTCTACACTATCAGATGGGGTTAAAAATCCAATACATTAATTCTCCTTTTGTTTCTAAATCTTCAGTGTTACTTTCTTTGTTTAACATGTGCACTCTCAGTCATGTTTCAAAGGCTGCATCCCATCAGGCTACCAGATACTTCTGGCTTCGCTTGATTTTGTTTAAGCTCAAAGCAAAGTTGATGACATTTGAAGTTTTGTCTGCAGAACCAGGTTCTCAGTCAGAGCGTTGAGAACATTTTCAGTTTTTAGTCAGACACTAAAAGGTCAGATGTCTGGGATTTCTTAATGTTCAAAGCAAAAACGCATCGTTCATTTGGTAAACAAGGCGTGGCGAGAAACTATAAGAACAGAGAGAATGTGAGAAAAAAATGTACTTGTTTTGCTTTGGCTTACCAACCACAGAATACGTTTCTCTCACAAGCTTCACTATTCTAATTGAACAACAACATGTACGTTTCTGGAGAAAGACAGCTGATTGTTGAGTCTAATCCCCAGGTTGTTAAACATTGAGGCCACAAACCCAACGAGGTACCTGCAGCTCATAGGTGCGACTGGCTCTCTCCTGTTTGATACGCGTCAGCATGCTTTCCTTCATCTCGTCCAGAATGGAGTGGAGGGAGGTGAACTCAGACTCCAAGTCCCCCTGGACTCTGTTGGAGTTCGCCTGGTGTCACAACAGAAAAATGAGTGAACACAGGAAGTGTGCTGACAGAGGAAAAAAACAAAAACCTTGATTACACTGTAGTTCATCCATGTCTGCGTCTGCACCTCTAAGTTATCGAGGTTCTGCTTCAGAGTGCAGACGAAGTTGGAAATCTCCTCATTCTTCATCGCCAGCGTGTGGGTGATCTTACGCAGAGACTCCTGAAGAGAGAGACAAAAACTAAATGTTGCAACATTCATCATTATGCCTGAAAAATCGGATCCTTTTCAGCAAACACTACACAGCTGATTATTCTGCAGGGCTGCGACTAACGATTATCTTTTGGAGCCAGAACTAGGCTGGATTTCTGTGGCTGATTCTGACACGATAATGGAGAGTAAAACAATTCTGGATACATCAGACGATATAATATACACGTTAACACACATTTTTTTTCCTGCCATAATCCCTCAAATGACGTTAATGGACACTAAATATAATGAAGATACATACAGTATGTAATGCAATTACATCAGTGACACTACACTGGGAATTTAATGACCATAAATTACCCCAAGCATCTTTTTCTGTGTTTCTGTGCACATTTTAGACAACGTACCCACTGATGTGGACAGATGTTTGGTCTATAAAATGTCAGAAAATGATGAAAAACCCAACATGACGTCCTCAAATGTCTTGTTTTTGTGCACAACCCGAACATTATTCAGTTTACTGTCATAACGGAGGAGAGAAACCTGAAAATATTCACATTTAAGAGGCTGGAATCAGAGACTTTGTCGTCTTTTCTTATAAAACGAAATGACTCAAACCGACTAGTCGATTATCAGAATAGTTTGCAATTAATTTAGTAGCTGACAACTAATCGATGAATCATTGCGGCTCTGATATTCTTCACACAGAGGTCTGAATGACTGCAGGTCAAACACTCCTGCAGCTCTTTTCACTGCATCCTCTCTGGTTGAACTCATCAGTGTCTGTGTGTAAAGGACTCATGGAGCTTTGAACTCCTCTTTAAAACATGATGAAACATTAGTTGTGCAGACTGGACCTGGCCTCAGTGCACATGGAGGGAGGGACGGAAGGAGGGAGGGAGGGAGGACACTTCACGGGCGGAAGGATGCGCATTCATAATTTAATAATGCGGCTTCACAACCGCTGAACAGCCGACTTAAAAGGGACCGGACACACACTGGGTCGATTATTACACGGATCACAGCTTTGATACGTCACCACCCCGGTTATATTGTGTCTCAAGCTGGCCGTCCCACAGTGAACAAGCCCCATTCATACTGAAGGACTAATGTTTGTTGATGCGAGAGGAGCTGCAGTGTCGAGGCCCCCCCCCGTCCCACCGTCCCACCGTCCCTGACCATAGAGCCGACACATCCATAACAAAGTCACCGATGGCCGGAGCGAGATACAGCTCACGTTCAACCGGACAAACACCGATTAAGACACAAACCGTGTCCGTGAAACACGAGCCCGCACCGCATCCACAAACTCCCCCAGCTTCGCGGCTCGTCCCCCTCCTTCCTTTGTACACTACGCCCAGAAACGGCTTCCCCCATCAGAGACACCTGTTCCTCCGGCCCCGGCTCACCTTCTGGTCTCCCATGTCGCCGCTCCGATGCTCCGGCGCCACTCGAGCCGCAAACACCGCCCGTTTTAGTCCTCCGTCCCCCGGGTTTTTGGCTTATTAGCACGGCGGAGCTGGTACTGATGCTGCCGGAGTGCGACGCATCCTCGTACGGTCACCAACCACCAACGCCTTCGGGCCGTAGTGCGGACTGCGCATGCGGCAGAGGAGGATTCTGGGTACTGATGTTTCTGTTGTGTGTGAGTAATGCTGCCTTCAGGGACAGTCGGGGAACAGTAAAGGCGAAATCAATGTTGTGTTTCCAATTTTCCTGACAATATTCAGAACAAAAATATTAATATTCAAATGTTAATGCTGTAAAATAAAAGCACGAAATATCAGTGAAGAGTCAGTTTTGTGCTTAAATCAACATATTTCAATCAAAAATATATGGTGTTTGGCTGAAGGGTGAAGAGGGCGGCTGTAGTAAGACAAGTCTGAGGTAGCTTATCATTCA
This sequence comes from Lagodon rhomboides, assembly GCA_039737535.1. NCBI lineage: Eukaryota > Metazoa > Chordata > Actinopteri > Spariformes > Sparidae > Lagodon > Lagodon rhomboides. The sequence goes on along the minus strand of CM077789.1, from coordinate 9,903,638 downwards.
GAGTAGATGCTGTAACCCCACCAACACATTATATTAAGAGGATTATTACATTATAAGAAGATTAAAAGACTGTGTGTGTGTGAGTCACAATGGATTAAACAAGAGGACGAGTTAAAGCAAAGGCAGATATTAAACAAGGAACATATTATACAAAGATGTATATAGAAACATATTTTGATTATGTATTTTCAAACCTCAAATTGACATTATGTTACTGGTAAAAAAGGACAGACTATCTACAAACTCTTTGAAACAGGGTGTAAAATGATTGCCTCTAATCATAATTAAGATTGATGTTGACTCACTAGGCTGGATTTATCTGTGTGTGGGCCTCGGGGCACCACACAGCACATTATAGACAGTATGTTTTACACAGGGACGCAGAAACCAACCAGCACTTGTACACCATGACTCTAGGTTGCCCCATGTTTCCCAGACAGGTATTTTGCTGTAAATCTTTTAGGATAATGCGTACATATTTACAAGGCCTTTTCACATAACAACAACAACAACAACAACAATACTATTAATAATAATAGTCATGCAGAACCCAGTTGATATGGTACTATAGTGGTGCAAATCCCCAACAAATTTACAAGTGATAAAATTACCAAAAAGCCACTGACAAACAGCCTTGACAATGATCTTGATGGGAAAAAAGAAAGGAAAAGGAAATAATAATAATTTCTAGCATCATGTAGCATCATTTGTCCCTAATGCATCACCTTGGCTTATTATACAATTTGGTAAATGAAGGTCCTGGGACAGAATTCATTCCTAGCTATATCCCTTTCCTGGCATCACCTGCAGCAAACATTTTCTCTCAGGTAGCAGGTGGCAATATGACAGAACCAATTTGCGACATCTTCATCAGAGTGCAAAACATGCTGTAAATTACTTAATCCTGTGTGTTTCTTTAATAGCATACAGAGTGTAAGATTCCCACCACAGCTAGATAAAATGAATGCAAAAGTGAAGATTAGAGTCTAGATAACAAAACCAAACAACGCAACACAATCAAGCATAAAGCCCAGTACATAAGTCACCCTTTAATCAAAATATGAACAATAGTGTCGCAGTTACGCAGCACTGCGACAAAACAATTACAGAGTAAACACAAGGTATGTTAGAGTAGAAATGTACAATATATTTGTTTTTTATTGATCAATCCAACAATAGAACAACACTATAGATGTTAACATTTGTATATCTACATTTTTCACATCGAAACTTTGTAATAAATTGTTGAGTTTATTCATAATATTCATATCATTGTAAATATATAGCCTATTAAAGTATATCAAATAAACGTTGACTCACTGGCCAATGAGGAAAACAACGTGCTGGATTTTTTCTTTCCGTTTACATAAAATGAAGCGTAAAAAAACTTCTATTTGATCTCGAAAAGCAGTGTTTGTTTCCAACCACAAAACACTCAAATGTGCAACAAGTTGCACGAATAAGATCAGAACGGAAAAGCAAATTCATCATGAGATAGAGATCCCTCTCTGTACGCCTGCCTTTTATTTGAAATTAAAAAATGAAGAACATTTTCAGTTTGTTTGAAAACATACGAGTCCCCCCACTTACACCTTTGCACATGACTGTTCCAATCAACAAGTGATTTGCGATCGTTTCTTCACACTGCATTACTCACAGGACCTACTTTCAGTCTCTCTGTGACAATGAAGTTCTAAAGTTTGAGGTTTTCCGATGCTATACTCCCCCTTGAGACGTTTCTTCTTGGGGCCCTTTTTCTTCACTGCTCACTCACATGAACAGATAACAAAGACATGAATTACCATGCTGCATTTTTTGACTTAAAGTGAATTAAAGACGTTTTTTTACTTGATATCAGGGTCAATCAGTGCCACAGATTTCAGACTGTAAAAGGTCACGGCCTCAGAGGTTGTTTTTTATCTTTTGTCAGTATCTCTGTTTTTCAGCCTTTATCATCTCTCATCTCTGTTGTCTTTTCTGCAAATATCTTCTAAATTGCGGATATCGAATCAGAAAGTTCATCTAGCCCATCATACTTAGTTGTGTCTTCTCACAGGAAGCCAAGAGCTCCTTTCCTAGTAAGACGACGTGGGGACAAGGTAAAATGCGTTTAGCACCCTTGCACCAAAACCCACAGAGGTTTCACAAACCCCTCACAAGCCTTGCGCCCTGTTTTTATTTGACGGCATTCAGCAAGTCAGCACACGCGTCTTTATCACACTGGGGGAGTCGCTGTCTGCCACCATCTGCAGCAGTGCGCCTCAGCAGGATGTACATTTATAGAATCAGATAGCAGCAGCATGTGGCTCTGATGTCTTTGGGTTAAAAGTTAAAGCAGCAAAAGTGCATTAAGGCTTGGTCAGGAATCTGTCTTCGGTCAGAAAAGCCTACACCATTTTCCATCTTTAATTGTCGTTTATGCAACCTCCACAACTCAGCGCTATAGTAAGTTATTCTCACAGTACAGTACAACAAAAAAACTCCTCCTCCCACCCACACGCAGGTTTTTGTGTCTAGCTCTGTCACAGCGACAGAGACATGTAGACAGGCAGCGAGGCAGAGACAGGATGAGCCTGAGAGGAAGACCCCCTCGCACATGATACAATGGAAATGCGGCTGAAATGGTCGACTCCGGTGTTCCTCGCAGGTAAGAGTGCTGACTTCAGTAGATCAAAACAGACAATTCACTACAAGAACAGAAAACAGTAAAGATACAATAAAAGTGTTTAACAGAATAATGAATAGACAGGATGAAATTTCTCCTGTAGAGAAGTTTTTTAATAACAGCTAACAGATGCTGCAAAATGTTTATAGTATCTCACTGATTTTTGATTAAATTTTTTTAAAAATCTTTATTGATTTTAACTACAACTCCACCTTCATCCCTGCCTGTCTGTCCTTCTATCTATCTGTCTATAGTTGCAGTAGCAGCTGTGGTGATATCGGGTCAAGAGCCTGTGACTCTGGATGGAAATAGGACATCAGTGACACGTCCTTTTGGTTCCCCTCTGATTTTAAAGTGCAATTTGAATACGACGGAATATGAAAGAATGCGGGTGGACTGGTATTTTAACCCCTCTGGACCTTCAATCAATGGGTCACGCACTTTATGTAGAGAGATGTATAACAGATCTACAAACACCTCCACAGCAGTGCCTGACAAAAGGAAGGTTGATCATGAAGATGATATACAGATTTTGTGTAATAACATCTCAAGTGCTACATATAATCACAGCGGATGGTACTTTTGCCAAGTAACAATAGAAATTCCCCGCTTACGTAAGAATGTCAGCGCTGGAACAGAAGTTAATATCAGTAAGTATTACATGTAACAAAAATAAACTACTAACATTTAACTATAAGTCCCCCTATTTAATGTTTATAAGCAGCATATTGATATTACATTGTAATGTAGTTGTTAAGTGTTTATTAATGTACAATACCTGTCAACAATTCTAGCTTCTCCTATGAAGACGTATTTAATATCATTACAGCTGTGTTCCATTTATTATTCCGTTCATACACCAGCTTCCATTTACGGATGCACACGGGAAGAGTTATAGAATTTGACAAAGACAATTAATAAACATTTATGTCCAGTGTTGTATAAAGTTCCCACAAGTCATATTTCAGTAAAAGTAAGGGTTTTGCAATTCAGTGAAATTAACTCATACAAATAACACTTTTGTAGAAAGTATCTGATATTAACTGTACTTAAGTATCAAAAGTAATTTTCCAGCAAAAAAATGAAAAATTACAGGTAAAAGTAAATTATTTATATATTTACATGTATGCATAGTGAATCATATAGGTCAATCGATTATCAGCCCGGCTAAATATAAGATCGGATATCCTGCATTTTTCTGATTACTGTAACCATCTGATTGTCAGTAAAATAGAATTAATTTGCAATAATTTGGCTCTAATGCAGCATGTAATCTGAACAGTAATGAGCAACTTAAATTATTAAATTAATGTAGTTCAATAAAACAAAGTAAAGTAAGTAATATTTGCCTCGAACATGTTATGAAGTGGAAGCTTGATGTAACACAAAATGAAAATACTCAAGTAAAGTACCTCAAAATTGTACCTAAGCACAGTACTTCAGTAAATGTACTTAGATACGGTCCATCACTGTTTATATTTGCTGACAGCTACATTATTTTAACTTATAAACCATTTATTACATTACATTCTTATATGCTGCTCATAAATGCTAAATAGATTATGACATTAAGGGATTCTGATTTACTAACATGAATGCTTGGTAAAGTATAATTTTGTTTCCTTTATGACAGCGGAGATTGAAGAACATTCAACGCACCCGTCACAACCCATAAGTACGGGCACAAAAGGTGTGTGTGCTTGTGTACGTGTGTGTGTTCTTGTTTTTCTGTACTTGTGGGGTCCCTGCTCTGGAGGCCCACTGTAGGGTGGGGGACCAATATGCTGGACCTCATAATGTAATCATTAAACTTGAGGCTGATTAATTGAACTAAGTGTAAGACTATGTCATATCCCCACAAGTGATAAAAACAATGATGGGTGTACGTGTGTGTGTGTGTGTGTGTGTGTGTGTGTGTGTGTGTGTGTATGTGTGAGAGAGCCTAGCTTTTATAAACAACAGTGCACCACATATTTTTAGTGCCCAGCGTCATTCTGCTGGTAGTAAGCTTTCATTTTCTTCTAAACATTGCTTTGAACCGACAAATGTTGGCGTCATTTTTCCACTTATAGAGGTGACGAGACTTCAGGTGTGAGAGTTCAGAACCAAAGTCAAAGTCCTTTCTGTGAGGTGTGAACATTTGCCAAACAGATTTTGTGTGAGTGGCACATATGATCGAACATCACTGTTAGCCTTATTCTTGCACAGTGGCCAATGGAGACAGTTTGTATAAAGAGAGCCAGAACTCCAGCAGCACTTGTGGTGTATAGAACAACTTTATTGTAGGTTTTGATCTTATGAACCTGATGAACACAACAAGTCAAAAAATGTGTTTGGTCTGACAATAAAGTGTTGCCCTCTTTGGACTTTTTTTTAATCTTCTCCGTGCATCTTCGAAGTAGGTGTTCCAGAAACACGTTGGAATTTAATTTAAGTGTGATAATGACTAATGACGAAAGGGCGCACATTGGCCTTCTTATTAATTGACATAATCATCTATAAAGTTAAAGTTTTTCTCTTACAGCGACTGTGTCTCCCACAGCAAACTTCCAGCTGTGGCACTGGATCCTGTTGGGGGTGTCTGCGTTCATCCTGATCCTCCTGCCGGTCATGTGCATCTTGCTGAGAAGAAGATGCCGCAGAGGCAGAGGTACATGTTTTCCCTTTCAGTTTTGAGCAGTTTTGATAATCATCTAGACACAACTGAGACTACAGTGAACAACATCTGTAGATTGTAGATAAGCGCTGTAGGCAGGAGATCTGGAATGCAAGATTTTCTTGAGCAAAAACAAAGGAAGGGGGCAAAATGCTCTTCACGAGAACCAGTCAGGTGAAAAATGCTGTCAGTGAATCTTGCTGGTTAATGGATTTTATGGATTTTATGTGATCTGTCCTCACAGATCTCAGTGCCAGGATCTATTTGTCTCTTTTACAAAATGCAATGGTTGTATTTGAGTGGTGAGAGGGACAATTACTTGGGCCCACACTTCTTTTGAATTCTGCTCATTTGATAACCAGACTATAGTCTCTGATTTTTAAGAGATAGATCATGATAGAGTCTGACTTTTTATGTATCTGAGTGGCAGAACAAAAGAAAAAGATGTAGCACTTTTCTGGTTGTTCTATCTGCCAAACTCATGGCCGGTGGATGCAAACTGAGCGAGCAAGTGGTTTGTGTGGTTCAACAGCAGAGTGTGAGACAGTCTGTTGAGTCAAAAGAGGACAGACAAGAATGTCTTATCCTGTGTGGTTTATATAAAAATGCAGAAGGATTATCTAAAAAGATGAAGCAGGAACACAGTGAGGTTTTGGTCACAGTCAACTGACCAATAGTGAAAAAAATATCATAACTTCGCAGAAGTAACATCCACAAAACTGAAAAATCCACCCACACTGCACCACCCACAACTTTTACTTCTCTGCCAGTCATAAAGAGAATTTTACTTGAGAACTAGTGAGCGGTTGCGGTACGGAAATTCACTCATAGTTCACGTAAATATGGATTTTTACTAAACAGAATTCTTCTTTATCAAAGGGAGATGTTTGTTTTTATTTGAAGATCCAACCAACAACAATCGATTTCAATGTTCCTGCTTTTCTACAATCCTCAAATGAAAACCGTTATCGTCAACATTTTGTGTGAAATCCTCATATTTTTCATAAATTTTTCAACTATAAGTCGATTAATTGTTTGAGAGAGTCATTTAATCAAACAAAACCTTTTCTCCAGTGAAAAGATTTGCTGCTTTTCGCTGCTTTTATGTTTTCAATTGAACATCTTTGGGTACTGGACTGTCGGTCGGAACAAAAAAGACATGAAAAGACGTCAGCTTTGGACTCCGTCGAACTGTGAAGGACATTTTTCAGCATATTCTGATATTTTACAAACTAAATGATTTAACTAACTAATTTTGTTACAACAGTATATGCATTTATTGTAGCTTTCATACTAAATTCAAATGTATACTTTTCTTCAATGAACCAGTAGGCTGATCAGTATGATGTTATGACATGAAAATACAAACTTATCAGGTATAGCAAGAAACGTTTCTAGTTTTAAAAATAGAAATAATAATCATAATTATAACAAAATAATATAATGTGAAAATATATTTAAAAAAGAGAAAATACCTAATTATAACGTACAAAACTTTATGATATAATGATAAATTATAATGTTATTACAAGATTAATAGTATATTGTTATGAGTTGACACGCTATTACATGATTCACATTATAATAAGATTAAAAGAATAAATATAATATTTTTATAACAAGAAAAGTTTCAGAACAATGCATCTTATCACATTATATTATGAAGTTTTAAATGTTATAACAATAATGACATGAAACTTATTTTTAGCGTGTTATTACAAGCAAAGTTTGTTGTTATAATGTAATGAGTTTGTATTTTGTTATAATGTGAAAACATCAAACTTCTGATGTTATAACATGACACTGACATGTTTTTCTGACGTGGCAGCGACGCGCTTTAACCCCTTCAACTGAGTAGTAACCTATTTTGGTTCAATAATTAACAGGGGGCCAACAGGCGTCTCATGCAGAGGGAGAGGCGCGGTGGTCAGTGTATCCGTGTGGTGGGTTGTTGCAGAGGTGGAGCAGAGTTGAAAGTAGGACAGAGGCTACATGCTGCGTACATACTGAGAACGCCTGTGTCACCCAGAATATTCTTTGTGTGTTATCTGCAAGAGGATCAGATTTCTTTGGTCTTTTACTCAGTTTGTTTGATGTTGACTTCTCAGCTGGCTATACAAGTCATATGTAAAGATACTATCTTGGTTGCTGTATGTAATGTCTCAGTGAGAGCTGCTCTGTGAGAAGTGTGTATCACCACACAGTTCATTTGCCAGTTGACTAAGCTGACAAGGAGAACTTTCATTTTGTTGCCGCCGATGCACTTGCTGATTGATTAAGTTACTTTTGGAACATGAGTCAAACATTTTGAGTGACAGCTTTGTGCAGGTGACAGGTGAGGCGCTGTGCAGCAGAGTGTGAACTGGTGGTGTTTGCATGTCATGACTGTGAGAACAGTGATAGAAAAAGGTGCTCAAGAAGCTGAAGTGTAGCGAATGTGGTTACTCTCAAACCACAGAAGGTTTATTTTAAATTTCGGCCATAAATGTGCAGACCTTTATATTTCCTGTTAGACTTGATAGATATTCTTTTAGTTGTTCATTATTTCAAAGGACGTGATGACAGTAGATAATTAATTCCACAGATCTTGCCTGGTGATAGATATGAATATAAAATAAATAAATTAAAAAAGAGAAAGTTACTAAAAAGTATAATTACAGCATGTTTTATTTTAGTTCATAAGGCCATTCTTTATCTGAGATATAATTTGAGATTATTATCATATCATCATTATATTATATTTAACCAATGGGTTTTTGTGGAAAGTAACTTGTTTTCTTTTCAGTCAATAACAATTTATTACAAAATATAATATAAGCTATTATGACAACTTTCTTTTATCCAGAATATATTTCTTCTTTTTTCAAAACTAATTTTCAATGCTGGTAGAACATTTTTTTTCATCAATCTTTAATCCTTATTCAGTTCCTGTGAGAAGACTAAAGCAAAACAAACAACAAAACATTTAACACTCTGTTTTTCATCAGCTTAATGGTTGGTTTTCAGCCAGACAAGTGAAATTTACCCTGAATATTAAATCCCATTCTTACTTTTGAATGCAGCAGAGGATCCCATCTATGCCAACACTCGTCCTGTGCTCAGCAAGCAGCCCTCTCCTCGGCTGAAGATGCCGGTGGACACCCTGAGGATGGCTTCTTCATCTCAAAACCTCCGTAACCCGAGTCCCAAGAGGTACGAAGACGGCATGCGGAGACACAGACAGTGAAGAAGACATGGACCTCACATATCTCGTACACTCAGCCCCTCCTCATATGTAGTCACAGATTGTACTCACTGCAGTGAAAGTTGAATGAGATGTCTCTTATATTATCATGTTTTTTTCATTTAATCAGATGTTATTCCTCTTCTCCTAAAGGTGCACTATGTAGTTGTAGACTGTAGATGAAATATTAATCAGAGGAGAAAGATTTTCATTGACTTATTTTTTTATGCCTTAAAAAAACTCTCTTTGTTTTCATGACTGAATAAACAAACTGGCCTTAAAGGTCAACACAGCTTCATACTGTTTTACTTTGTTTATATGTGGCGGACCCCGCCACCTCTCTAGCTTCAAACAGTGTTCAGGGACGTTATTTTCTTCCCAGAACAGCTTGTTTATTCAGTTATGGAAAAAAATAAATATTTCTGAGTTTGTTATTATCTCATTAATATTGTAAAGTTTGAATTTCTTCTCTAAAACTGCATAGTGGCCCTTTAAACTGGAAATGTACAGTATATCTTCTTGTACTTCTTGTACAGTACCTATAATTGGCCACCAGATGGCAGATGGTGGACGCTTTTAAAGGATAAAGTCCAAGAGGGTTTTTTTTTCTGTAAATGTATTTCAACACCTGATAATATTTAGATATGTTGCCAACAGCAGCTTCTGTTTTGCAAACAAGCAAAAAATGGCTGTTTTTTTGTTTCTTGTACGAATGAAGTGAATTTGACTGACACGTGTGCTTATTAGTGTTTATATTAAATCTCAGATGCTGTTTTTTTTTTTTTTTTTTAAATGTTTTGGCTGTACAGTTATTAACCTCTTGAATGTTAGTGTTTGATGTTGACAGCCTCCTGACGTCACAGTGTCGCAATTCAATGTTACATTTGAACCAAAATAAAATAAAAAACAAAACAAAATAAGAGCTTCAAAAGTATTATGATTTTTGTTTTTGCGGTTTCACAGCTGATTGGTTGCCAAGTGAGTGTGTGAGTGTGTGTGTGTGTGTGTGTGTGTGTGTGTGTGTTTTGTTTTTCTTTGAGAGAGGTACAATCAAGAGTCACATGACCAGGCAGTGCCTACCGCTCAGAGAGAGAGAGAGAGAGAGAGAGAGAGAGAGAGAGAGAGAGCTGCCAGATAATCGCAGGGAGATGAGCAGTGATCGTTACAGGTGGAGCAGAGAGCGTCGAGGCGGATCCCAGAGCAGAGAGCCAGCCGCAGCCCCGTGTAGATCCTGACTCCTGACAGCTTCCAGGTGAGTCTGACGCGGACCGGAGCCGCCGGTGTGACCTCTCGGCTTGTTTGTGCGCAGGATTATGATTTCTTTTCGCCTCGCGCCGGTTGTGTCGGGAGGGTGGGAATTGGATTTGGGCAACCTGTGGTGGGGGGGGTATTGTTGAGGGCACTTTAACTTGTCTGTCTTATCTAAGCTTATAGGAGATCCTAATCTAATAATAGCAGCCGAAACGCTAGACTAAGCAGTAGTAGGATGTGCGTTAATGCCGCCTAACAAACACTTAACCGGGAGGCAGGCGCTCCAACTTTCAGGGTCCCTGCTGCGGCTGCAGGACGAGAAGAGTGAGAGCTGCGGAGCACGACTGCATTTATTAAGCTTAAGTACACATTGTGTCCATTTAAAAACAAAGTGACCAACCGCACCTACAGCTGGACAGATCTCTTTGGAAACATAGTATTAAAAAATGCATTCCAGTTTGGATTAAATCTGTGCAGCCACATCAATAATCCACAGAAACATCAATATTCTTGTGTTTGTCTGATTGATGTGAGGGTTAAGATGATTTGTTTTCTGGATGGTGGAGTTTTTTTAAGCACATGATGTGTGTCTGGCTGGGCGGGCAGAGGATATACTAAGTGCTGTCAGTGCGCTTACTCAGGGGATTGACCAATTTTAGCTGTCATACTGCAGCTCAGTGGGGTCACAGGGTGTCGAGGCGAGGCTGCACCGCCACACCACAAATAATACACTGGTGCTCTGTGGTCAGGGCTGGAAATGATGCACTTTTCCTTTGGTTTTGTCCCAACTGTATGTGCACTAGGAGTCTATGAAAAGTGGTCAGTCAGTGATCAGTGTTCAGGTGCCTCCTCAAGCTAAAAGAAAGTACATTTTCTCGTGAACTCCTCCTGCTTTATGTTGGTGTGCAACCAGCAACACATCAGCTGCAGCTCAGCGGCGCTGGTAGTGTGTGTGGCTGTCCTGTATGCATCCATCCTATACACAGTTGATCTACCACACAGGAAAAAACAGTCGGTTTAAATCTCAGCATCACTGATGCACATGCTGATTATAAACCGGTTTGCTTCTGCTCCTGTTCATCAACACATTTAGCTGAGTGTTTGTCAGTGTTACAGATGAAGGATAAAAGTGCTTAAACCGTACTGTAAAAACACTCCCTGCATCCAAAATCTGTTGGGTAGTTTAATCTACAGCGATGCTCCATGTTCTGTATGATCATCATGAGGAAAACAGCCTGTTTTTCGGGGGTTTTAAATAGTTTGTTTAGCTTAAAAGTAGCATACTTTCTTGAACCCTTGATCCTCCAGGTTATCAGAAAAACTCAAACTGCACCTGTATGGTTTTCACTGGAAAGGAGAGATAAAAAGCAGAATAAGAAGTGCAGTGTTTACCTCTGAGATGTAGAGGACATGAAGAATAAAGCTGCATAACATGGAAAGGCTTAATTAAAGTACAAGTACCTTGAATTTGTACCTAAGTACAGTATTTGTCAATGCACTCAGTTACTCTCAGTCACTGCAAAAACATATACATGTTTGTGCGTCTCATATCAGTGGCTTTTAGACGTCTGATAACACGAATCTGGAGAACCACAGCAGGAAGAAGCAGTCTGATGGTTGCGTACAGCACGTGACGGGCTGACATGATATTTTTAATCTCGTGTAGGCAGTTATTTAAGATGTGATCTCTTGAAGCAGGCGGCCTGACACTCTGGTGTGAAGAGAACAATCAGCTGTTTTTTCATATTTCACCGTTGATACACAACATTTTGTTTCTGGTAGTTTTACGATTGTCTTGCCGGAGTGAAGTCATCTGTGTATGAATTCACCAGAAATCAAAGCCACTGTTTTGATAATGGATTAGCAAAAACAACAAACAGTCTTTTGTCGCAGCTTCTCCAGCATGAGAATGATCTGCTTGTCTTTGTTCTATGTTATTGTAAAGTGAATATCTTCGAATGAAAGATTATATCAGACAAAACAAGACATGTAGGCGCCGCCTCGGCTCTATTTTCTGATGTTTTATAGACCAATTTTATAGAACAATACATCGAATAATCAAGAAAATAATGAGCACATATTGAAATGATTGCTGTAGGTTGGTAAAGTTGAATACAAATGACAGATTAAAACAGTTCCTCAGCTTTGATTTTGAATCCAACGTGAAGTGCTCGCCACGTTTTGTTCTCCTGGGTGTTTCCACGTCTGTCAGTGAACTTGTCACACAACACAGGCAGAACAGGCAGAGAAGCGCTCATATTTTTCCCTTTGTGCCGTTGCTCCTGCTGAGACTTGCCTGGGTGTGTGTGTGTGTGTGTGTGTGTGTGTGTGTGTGTTTGTGTCTCTCAGTGTGTGCATTCAAGCGTGAACTCACACACATCAGACTTGTCTCATCAATGACAAGTAATTTGTCTGAGCGGAGGCGATGATCTTGTGAGACAGGTCGCTGCATTTTTAGTTTGTAGTTGTCGCCTTTATTCGCGTTAACTGTTGGTTAATGATACGTGTGGTAACAGGCCATAAAACTGTACACACAGCAGGTTTCTGAAGTGTTGTTTTCAGCTAATTACAACTCTCCTGCACGTCAAAACAAAAGGTGGCAGGCTACTGTCATTACGATGAAAGAACGTTTTTTTTGTTTTCGGCCATCCGAGCTTGCAAAAATATAACCAGCTGCTGAACTGGGGTGTGTTTTCCAGCAAAGCGTTTCACAACAAGAGGCTGTGACACAAGGAGTGTCAAAGGTGAACACCCTCCCACAACCGGTTTCCTGTTCAGGCCCCTGTGATGGCTCACTGTGTCACAGCCAGCTCACCAGCCGGCCTGCCAAGCTGGGCAAAACAGGCAGTCAACCAGCCAGCCAGTGACTCAACCAGAATTCAGACCCTGTAGATCAGTTAGTCAGCCGCTCAGGTGAATCAGTTACAGCCCGAGGAGGCCTCGCCCATACAGCGCAGCGTGATGAAGAAGGAAGACGTGCACTACAGCCAGGTCCGCAGTCACAGGCTCGCTCCAGCTGCTTGGCTGTTCACACGGTGGTGACAGCAGCACGCTTGTCCTCGCACGTTTAAGGGTTTAACTGCAGCACGTAGTCATAGTGAGTATCCACGGTGGAGCGGTAGTATTGTAGATACGATTGAGGCTCCTGAACAGACTATAAATATCCTCACGCTTCATGTGGTTGAAGTGTCTGGAGATACTTGCTGCAGGGCTTCTTCAGCCTATTGTACGAGTTCATGTTCAGCCTCTGAACCTGCAGTTGTTCACACTTTCCATCTTGATGAGTAAAAGCCCACCAGCAGCCGCAGCGCTAACCCTTCATGGATTTTTTTTTTCTCGCTTGGCATAAATTGTTCATGTGGGAAACGCGTTCTCACATTTACATCTGGACTAAGAGAGATGTGAAGACACTATTTTAGTCACACTCTTGTTGCTCGCTCTGGTTTTCTCGATGCTCATCTTCCCTGACGCAGACTTTGTGGTTGCTGTATTTACATGCAAGCGGTGCTTCAAGTGTCAGATTGATTTTCAAGATAAACAAAAAGAGCAGTGTAGCGTTCTTCATCGTATGCAGGTACTATTTGTGCCCAAACAATGTCATTAAAGAATATTCCTCCTCTTCTATTTTGAGTGTGTGATCGGGTCATGTGAAGTTCTACAGAGTGGGATAACACAGCTGTGTGTTTAATGACTGATCCTTGGGCAGGTTCTGCTGGCTGTACATGAATCAGCATTGATCCCCTGTAAACAAAAGATTTCACACCGGTCTTTCACCAGACACCCTTTGAGTTGGGAGAAAGCACACCTGATACGTAGGTGGTTTATTGTTATTTTGGTCACGAGGTGTCAAGGAAACAATGATTCATGTTGAAAGAGAGAACTGAGACGAGATAATAAAGGGGCGACATCTCAGATGTGGCCAGAGAGTTGGTTGAAAGGAGACATGTCACGCTCATAATTCATAACTTTATTTTGGTTTACGACTACGATAGGTTTACACGCTTTAATGAAAAAAAAAACACCCATCAGTTTTCTCATACAGCTCTGTATTCCCCCTCTGTCTGAAACGCTCTGTTTTAGCTCCTGTCTCTTTAAGGCTCCCCCCTTTGAATTGCGCCCTGCTCTGATTGGTCAGCTCACACATGCCTGACCCAGCATCGCTAACACCAACAGAGCAGCTGTGCGAAGTCAGAAGGAGGGACTACCGACAAAGCGTTTCAGGAGCAGTGTTTTCTGTGGGAGAGTTGAAGAGATATCTACAGAAGCTAGCATGCTAAGAGCTAGCCCCGGGCCATCCTGTCACTTATTACCACTCTGTACCGTCAAGAGGCGATAGCACGGTAGCCCCCGTAGTTTCATCTGACAGGTATATGCCAGCTAGTGTAATAAAAGAACAAAATAAACTTGCAAAATGTCAAGAAATGAAATACTTTTTCTCTCTTTTACTGAACTAAGACAAGCTTCGTTGCCTTGTTAACTCGTCGTTGACATCGTCTTTGCACCGCAGTAGCTAGCTACAGTCAAAGATAGCTAGCAAAGAGCAGCCATTATTGGTGACTCTGGTCAAAATCCTGCCCCTTATGTTTTCAGAGCTACCATCACACTCGTGTCAAGGCCATGTTCCAAAAAATCTGCCACTTTACAATACTTGCAGAAGCTTTGTTCTTGTTAACACAAATGGTTAATGAATCACCCATCAAGTCTGCAGCTATTACTGATGGAGCGCCATTACAAATGGATTCTGGCAGTGACGAGGTAAAAGGTCAAACAGTCCCTGGGAGGGTCTTTCCTCACTGATTAAAAAGAACAAAGCATGCAGCAATGATGGAGGACATAGAGACATAAATATGGGATAATAAAAAGTGACTTTTATTCATGCAGCAATGGATTATTTAATCTTACTTAAATCTTAGAGCTGCACGACTCCATATTTTTATGAACAGTAAATCAAATGAGGAGAATTATAAGACAAAACTGCAGCTTCTCTCAGCTCTGAGGAAAGTTTTAAAGTCCAGTTGCTATAACTGAATGTTTTAGTTTTCTGGCCCACAAACTCTGCAGCAGCCTGGTTGTGAGCCACAGCAGCATTTTTTTTCAGTATATAAAGCTCTGATGAACCAACTGTAAGCCTCCGGTCCAAAGCCAGCAACTACCTGGTGAAGACAGTGGAGCATTTAGCGGCTAAAGAGCCACATTTCCCCCTGTGAAGTCGCTGAAGATCTGAACAGACCTAGAGCAGGGTAAATATTTGTCTTTCTTCTGTCAGGTGGCCGTCCAGACGACTCCTAATGATGTCGCTCTTTGTCTGTAGGATCATGTGTCAATACGTTGCAACAATGCTCACCATGATACATTTACATTACAATACTATAGCACGGCAGTGTGGTGTCTTTAGCTTGTTCCACTGCCACATATTGACAACAATAAGTCAACGAAAGCAGTTTTAAAGTAGTATGGCACTCAGTAGAGTGCATACCTCTGCCAAGGCCCACTGCTCCTAGTGTGTGTGTGTTGTATATAGCACTTACAATGACTACCCTGTCTGAAAACATATTTAAATCAGCCAGATCCAATTTTTTATGAGGATCTGCCCCAAATTTTACACTCCTGATCTAAATTCATACACCTGATTTTTTTCTTCTATGAAGATCCATGCATCATTCCCTGAGAAAGGAAACGGAAATGTAGCAAAACGCTCTATCTCACAATGTTAAAGAATTTTTTTTTAGATACATCACTTTAACTAGGTCTGCACCAAATGGTTAATGGGGGCATATTCTAGGCTGAGATCAATCCTCCTTCAAGTTTCGTGAAAATCCATTCAGTAGTTTTTGTGTAATCCTGGTGACAAACCAACAAATGGACATGAGGAAAGCATAACATCCTTGGTGGAGGTAAAAATCATTTAAATTAAGTAACTTGACAGACCAAATTTAAGGGAACTCTTTCATGAGAAAACTAGAATTGCACTCTGTAGAGCACATACCTCTGCCAAGGCCCAAAAGTCCCCTTTAATTTAATCAAGCCTAATATATTTAAATCCACTGAAGAAAAAAAACCTTCCTTTATCCTGATCTGCACCAAAAGTTAATGGGGTCTATTCTGGGTTTCGTGGAAATCTGTTGAGTAGTTTTTATGTAATCCTGCTCACAAACCAACCGACAAACGGACAGGAGTGAAAACATAAAAGATTAAATTAACTTGACTAAATTTAAGTGTCCTCTATCGCGGGAGACAAATCCGCCCCTGTGCAGCTGGTAACTAGTAACGTCAGCTGTGCGACCCTCCCCCGTCAGACCCCGTCCACACGTGCACATGTCCGTGTGTGAGTGTGACCGTGTGGATAAACAAAAGGAAGAGAAACGAGGGACAACTGCTGCGTGCTCTTCTATTGATATAGCCATACCTGCCTGTCTGCACCGTTTGGGAGCATCTGTCAAACTCTGTGAGAAACGACCTGCAGTCATTCCACTCGGCTGTAACGCTCAGCCTACACCCCCACCCTGCACCCCTCCCCTCCCCTCCCCTCCCTCCGTCGTCACCTCACCCTCACAGCCTGAAGGGAAAGGTGCTCAAGACATTGGCGCTCTGACAACAGATGAGCAGTCCTCTACATGCTGCTGCTCGTCTCGCTGTGTCAAGTAACAACAAGGTGGGAGCATGGCAGTTTGTCGCAAAAAACGCACATTTAAAAGTGAGGTTGTTCAGAGGCTCAGGGGAGCGAGCGCCTCGCTGTCTCTCGAGGAAATTGGGATGCTGTCATTTTGGTTTCTGTCAACAGGCGAGGACTCTGTGGTGTGTGTTTCAAAGGATGCACCTCAGTGAAATGTGCCATATTTTCTCTCTCTGCGAGCTAAAAAATCTAAATAACAGTTGCAAAGGCAGCTGTTCTGGTGCGGCTGCTCTCGAGTGGCTGTGCACCGAGAAGATGAGAGTGTAGTTTTTTACCTCGCGAGTCCGACTCAAGTATGCTTTGTGTGTTATTCTGAGAAAAAGTGCCTTGATGAATTTTGAATGAGGCTGCGCTGCTCAGTTAGTCAAAACAGAAGCGAACTTGCCAAAGACGTGGTAAGTCTCAATTCAGCGGGAATCCCGGCGTAGGGGATGGGATGGAGCGCCAGAGCAGCGGATTGTTGTGATCTGCATGCATGCCCGAACCTGAGCTGATCCCCCGTCTACTGCGTGAACCCCGCTGAGCCCAGAGGAAGCAGGCTCTTATCAGGGAGGAGGACAGGAAGACACAGAGTGGAGGAGGAAGAGAGAGTGGGGGCTGGTGGGCAGCGGGGCACTCGGCAGGAATCAGTTTCCTTTGTCAACTTTATGACTTTTAATAAGTATGACTGTGAGCGGGGCTCACATGCAACAATGAGGCTGAGTTTGGCCTTGTTTGAGCCTACTGTATATAAAGGATCCCCCTCCACACGTTAAGAGACAAGCTCACCCAAATAAAAAATGAAAGTCCAGTCATTATCTACTCAACTCCATGTGGATGGAAAGTGGGAAGTTTCATGATCCAGCTTCTCGAGACTTGAATTTTGCTGTATGAGCTGTATGGAGCCATTTTTTTTTAAACAACTCCCCATCTACTTCAGTTGTGTAGGAAAATGCTATTATGCTGTGAAACAAAACATCACCTGACTTTTCCATCTGCACAAGGATGATTAGATAAAGACTGAATTCTGATTTTTGGGTGAACTGTTCCTTTAAGGCATACATAGAAGTCCTCTAATGTGTGTATGTGTGACATGGTTAGTCTATTCTCAGTGTTCGTGCATTGGAGGCTTCAAGTTTCTACATCGTGCTTGTGTTTGCTGAGTATTGGACCAGGATTGGCTTTTTCATTTCACATTTTCAGTGAGTGCAGGGAAAATTTACACTTTCAGCAATGAATGTAAAAAACAGCCTTCTAGTGTAAAAAAAAACCCAAACATTTTGATTGGATGGGAAAATATCAGCAAGCAAGCAAACAAGACATGTAAGACTTTCTGTCCCCTCACAGCTTTTGTCTATTTTCACATTTTTAAACTTGAGGTAGTGAGCAGAATAAACTCCAACGACTTTATATGTAAGGACCATTTCACTTGTCACGAGGAATGTCACTCTGCTTGTGAAAACATTTTTTTAATGTCTTCTCTGGCTTTGAAGGGAGCTTTCTAAAGTCTGAGAAAATAACCAGGTCAGCAGGGTTATCACGGATCGGGCTCGGAGAATACAAATTTGAACCGAGCAGAAAGCCTTCTGCTACAGAAGTGGGTGAACTTGGGAGTTTGAATAGCATTTACCAGGCAGGGAGAGTCTAAGGAAAGATGCTTCTGGGTTGCATTATGAGAATTGCATGATCAGATTTTTTCTTTATGGACTGTTATATCTACAAATGTTAATAAAAGTGCAATGTATTCATACTGAAAATCAAGATCAAGCGACCTTTCTGTCCTCCCTGAGCTCGCCTTAGGACACCTGCGTTACCGTTTGACAGGTGTACCGCCCCAGTCAAACTCCTCAAGTTCTCTCATTCTTGCTTACTGTTACTGTTTTCCTTTTTGAAAGCTATTATATATCCTAGCATTAAAATTGGTCTTTCTTCATCTTGGGGCTCTTTAATAATTAAATCATATCTTTCCTAGATGTGGCGACCGTTGAAGATGATCTCCTCCAGCACCCCTCACCAGTAGCCAGGCAGCATGGCTTCTGCTCCTCCTTCCATAGAGGACACCAGTGGCTCATTAGCGCTGCGCTGGAGGCTAACGCCGACATAGATACTCACCAGGCAGGACACCGACTATAAACTGTACGGAGGGAGGCTGAACTGCACTGCACAGGAACTGGTTCAACGTACGGATGAACTCCCTTTTGAGGAACTTTAAAAACAAAGATGACTTGTGCCGGAGCGGCACGTGTACGGCACAGTGACCAGGCCAAACAGCAACATCTGGACTGAGACTTTGGACCATGTTCTGTCACTAGTTGGGCGATTCTGTGGCAGGGCTGGACTGTGCAGCTCTTCCACACTTGGACCAGGACTCTGAGCCATGTCTCTTCTCTCAGCCCTGAGCCTCGTCTGTGGATTAATGCTCCATGTTTCATTTAGCACACTCAACACTCACTACGGTATCCCACGAAAGACTGTCCTCTACCAGAGTAAGTCAGACTGACTCAACTCCTGCTTGGTTTTATTGTGCCTGCTCAGTTAAGCTTTGAAAAATTGCAGTGAATTTGCATTATGTTTTTGTTGCGGGAGCCTTTTTCACAGCAGCTTAAATGTAATGCAGAGTAGTCATGCAGATGTTCTCCTGCTTAGATGAGCTGAAGTCGTTCAGAGAAGACGGGATCTTCAACTACTCCACTATGCTCATGAGCGACGACCTGGATGTGCTGCTGCTGGGGGCCAGAGAGGCCATTTATGCCCTGGACATCAACGACATCTCTGTCAGAAAGGCCGTGGTAAGAAACAAAAACATGAACGTGCAGGTCTGATAAGCGTTGTTTTCTTTTAAAGCTGTTGTAAAACAACTGATAAGCACTCACGTGACTGCAGACCAGTAAGTTATTAACATGCAAAGACTGTTTGCGTGGCGAAGTAGCCTTTGATTAACTTTTCATTGTCGCAGATAAAAAATGTAGATGTTTATTGAACATTTATGAGATTCCATATCAGCGGTTGAAAACAGTTCATCAAGTAATCAATTAGCTGCTCAAGGCTGGACTTGACTTGCCTAATCATTAATTTAGTCCTTGTTTTCCAAACCTATTCCCTAGTTTATAACCCCTCAAAATGGAGTCGTGTCGAGGTCATAGTGGTGTGGATGTAAGAAATGAGGCATGTTTGATGTGATGCATTTTTTGAGGACTTAATGTGAAAGTTATAGTATTTCACCAGAAAAAAGCACAAATTTGAAAGAAGTTTTAAAAAAACAAGAAACAAAAACACTTTTCAGAAACAGAAGTAGATATTTTAAAAGAGACATATTATGCTAATTTTCATGTTCATAATGGCTCCTGTCTCTTTAAGGCCCGCCTCCTGAATACCCAGTCTGCTCCGATTGGTCAGCTCACACATGCCTGAGCCAGGACTGCCAAAAACATCAGAGCAGCTGTGCTAAACTTATTTTCACGTGCCAAACTAGCCACGAGGCATAAATTATGCAAATGTATGACATGGTGACGTAGTGTGATGTCACAAAGTCACGCAAATTAGAGGCGGGACTACTGACGGGGCGTTTCAGGAGCAGTGTTTTCAGCTGGGGAGAGGAGCTTCTGTTGGTGCGGACTATGACCTTTTAAACTTTCAAGATATTTTACATGCAAGAACAAAAAACAAAAAAAGCATAACAGATCTCCTTTAATCACCGTACGACCTCATGTTAAGAATCGGCAGTTTGTGCCATAAAAATCATAGCCTCTTGTTGCCTTTAACCAACTTTTTGGAAGTATTTCACCAGCTCTCGTCATTCCTCTGCTTAGTGTTTTCTTTGCAAATCTCTCTCTGCTATCTTTTTGAGAGAGTGTATTTTGGCTGAAGATCTGCTCACGGACACACGTTCGATTGATTAGAACTGCTCTCAGAGCAGCACTGTTCTCTATTTGTCCAGTGCGTGTTTGCATTAGGAATTTGAATGAATAATGGTCCTGTTGAGTTCTAGACAGCTACCTCATTGTAGTTACACAGCTAACAGTCCCAACTGAAGTATTGGTATAGGTGTCCCAGCTTGCAGGTACTCCCCTCCAGACTGCACCGACTGGTCTCGATGTCAGACAAACAATGAAATGTGTGAGGGTAAACGGGATGCAGCAGGGTTGCGACACTTTTTCCAGCGTGCTTTGACATGACACTTTTCCTCTGTTGATGCAGGTGTATTGGCGAGTTACTGAGGAGAAGCAGAGGGAGTGCAAGTACAAAGGAAAACACGCTGAGGTTTGTGTAATGTCTTTCAAAACATCGCAATCTAACTTTCACTTCTAGGGTTTTTTAAAAGATGACAGGTTACTGGAGTTTACTCCCCGACGCGGTTTATCTCATTTGTAAATCATTTATACGAGAGCGCTCTCTTTTCCTCTTCCTTCTCAAGTCTTTACGTTGAATTCTCTTTGAAGTGCTCTGCTCACAGCTTCAAACCGAATGTCCAAATAAAGGCTTGAGAGGAAAATGCATGTATGCAGCCTTGACCTTTTGGTCGGCAGCTCGACTCCTGGCATTCAGTGCTGTCAGTGTGTGTATGTGGCATGTTTGTGTTTTTGCGGCTGAACTAACACAGCGCTGACCTTGGCATTCTCTCTGCTGGATCTTGTTGCAGGTGGAATGCCGAAACTACATCCGAACCCTGCACAGAATGAACGACACCACGATTTATGTGTGTGGCACGAATGCCTTCAGCCCCACCTGTGATTATTTGGTGAGTATACACCAGAACATGGAGTTAGTTCAGAGGAAGTGTTTCTGTAAAAAAAATACAGACTATAAATGCGTCATTGGCTTCTACCTCTTTTTCTGCATTTTTAAAGGTTGAGGCACTTTCTTTTCCAACAAATCCATTAAAAAGTGAGAAGCGAGATTTACATGTCTCTTCTTTTAGAATAAAGTGGATCTGGGTGCTAAAATATTAAATACTGTGAAAGTATCGCTACCGCTTGATCCACAGATAATTCCACACAGCCTGTATTTAGAAACTGGGCCTGAAAATGAGCCATCAGGACTTCCGTAACGTTATGATGTCACAAATATACAGTCACTGACCTCAGCCGCGCCCTAATGGCCAAGGTTGCAAAAACACTCGCAGAGCTGATGTGGAAACGTGGTGGGCGGTGCCTGCTCAGGCCTGTGAGAGCTGACCAATCAGAGCAGGCTGGAGTTTTCAAGGGGGGGGGGTTAAAGAGACAGGAACTGAAACAGGGAAGAGAAGTCCTGCAGCATTGGATAATATGACAAAATAAATGTAATGTAAACGTTTTCTAGTAGACACCCGAAATAAAATATGAACCAGAAAATGAGCATAATATGGGACATTTGAGTCTCAATGATTTTCATAAAACACATTTTTTTTTTATGTCTCTTGCAAGTTAAATTCATTGGGGACTATTTCAAGTTGCAGATTTATACACACAACAGTGAGTATATTTCCAGTAGCAGGGCGGTGTATGAGGGATTGACTCATAATAAAATAAAGTGCCCATTTTAATCACTATAATGGAACACATCAGTCAGTGCAACAGCGTGGCTCACTGATGTGTTTTCAATTCCTTTAGATCAACAACAGAAGTCTTTAACTAATAGTCTGGCCCGTTTCTTGGGATTTTATTTTACAACAAGAACATTTTTTAATATCACCCAATTTATTCAATAAGACAAGCAGCAATAACTGTGCTTGAATGCTGCAGTTAAGGGGCAGTTCCTTTTAATGTGCCCTTTCAGATAAAAATCCCATTTGTATGACATTAAGAATCCTCTCTTGTAATACAGTCAACATCATTTTCTTGGCAGGCGCTATATATCCTTCTAATGGGCTTATTGGCTGCGATTTTAAAAAAGGTTTAAGCATCTCCCTTATAATGTTGGTGTTTGCTAATTGATTGTCATTGTTAGTGAGTACATTTGGATTCTCCATCTTGAATGCATCACCAAGGAGAATGTGTAGAAAAACAAGGCAATGTCTGGTGGAATTTTTTACTTTAAGGGATGGGCAGTCTTAGTCAGTCTTTAGCCTCCGCAAGATATCGGTTGGACAAAAATGTAAAAACAGAGGCTGAGTCAAAGGTTGTATCTTTTGTATACTTTTGCAAATGGTGAGTAATAATGTAAATATTGATAATCAAATACTCAATGGGTGATAACATGCAGGCCCATGGAAAAGTCCTGATACTGTGTCTGTGTTTCATTGTGAATAAAAATGGCAGGTTTTCGTTCTTTTCCCTCTCTTCACAAGTTTTTCTTTCCGCTCTCTCTCTCTCGCTGTGCTTCCGACAGACGTTTGTAAATGGACAGCTGAGGCTGGAGGGAAAGCAGGAGGAGGGAAAGGGGAAGTGTCCTTTTGATCCCTTCCAGAGATACTCCTCCCTCATGGTTGGTAAGTGTCTGAGTCAGGTTTATTGCCAAAGAGAACAAAGCAGAGAAATACTGCTGAACGTTCAGAGTGCACCAACAGAAGAGATCAGCGTTGGTGATAACTTGTGTGCAAATTTAAACTCGCCACAAGACCTGAGCACCAAACGCATTGCAAATGTCAGAGACTGCGACCTGCTCACTCCACACTAATTAGTCAGAGAGTTTGTTCAGTCCAATAAAAGGCATACAAATGAGATGTTGTTCCAACTTAATATGAATAATTGACCTCCAGGAATTTTCCCTCATCTCTTGTTCCTGTCCAACAGGAAATGACCTGTATTCTGCTACATCCATCAACTTCTTGGGCTCTGAGCCTGTGGTCCTGCGCAGCTCGGACTTGGCTCTCCGCACCGAGTTCAAGAGCTCCTGGCTCAGTGGTGAGTTCCTCCTCTGCAAAACTAGCCATTTAAGGTTTTATGTAACGGATGTGCGTAGTTTAGAGGGAAGCGCCTGCAGGAACACTTTACTTATGCATGATGCAGTTGACGATATTTGTAAATATATGTTTAACGTAATGGAGGCAGATCAAACACCTAAGCGCCTTTTTCATGTTTTGTGATTCCAGAGCCAAACTTTGTCTACATGGACCTTGTGGGTGAGAGTTTTAACAGCCTTGATGGCGATGATGACAAGGTGTACTTGTTCTTCAGCGAGAACGCCATGGAGTACGACTTCTACAGCAAAGTTGTCGTGTCTCGAGTGGCCCGTGTCTGCAAGGTATAATTAAACATGTAATGTGTAACATTTCTGCAAGACTAGACTTGTCCCTTTAAGTACACAAGTCAACAAAATATATGACATGGGGCAGGATCAAGAAACACGACTAAATAGAAACACGACTAAATAGTAACACGACGGCCGTCATCAGCCAGGCCGGCACTGGAGCACGCATGAACTCTTCACAGCAGCTGATGCTGTTACGCTGTTATTTCTTTACTCGCTGTTCACGTGACTGTTTACTGCCAGACCTCCGCGCATGCCTCCGCGGAATGACGTTGGTAGCCTACAACGGTGAACTGTGCTGTGTGTAAGGGATAGCCTTATCCCCTACACACATGAAGCAGCCGGGAAGCCGGCTCGCTGTGTGTAGCGACACACAAGCGCGGCGAGTCTGAAAGGCACAGGCGAAAGCAAAGGCGCCATATTGGGGGACAAAAACATCGTCTCTGATACGGGACTGCTGTGTGTTAGCAGCTAATGTTGCTACACAGACACAAACAAACCACTACAGCCAGCTGCTAACGTCTCCTCCCGGATAAAGGGACATATTTCTAACTATCCGGTTTCAGACTAAAGGACCGTGGAAAATGCGCAGTCTGTAACTATTCAGTGTTACACAGCGGTGGACTAAGCTACATGTTAGCAGCTAACGCTACTCTGCACGTTAGGTCACTCTGAGTCCTCGGTGATCTCATATGATTTTCAAATCAAGCTCTAAACATGACCTGTAATGTTTTCTTACCTGGTCACTAGGAAATGAGCCATGTCAGCATCTGTTTTCAGTCCCAGTTCAAGTTGAAGCTGCCTCCATGTGTCGAACGCTTATCCGATGTTTATTCAGGTGCCGGCCCGGCTTTGGTCGTAATTTCGTTTCGACTCACGACTTGCCGCTGATAAAACCTTCGTTTTCTTCTTATTATGACTTTTTAGTGGACTTTGTGTGGTGGTGTGTCGTTTTCTGGCAGCTCCTCTTTCCCATAGAAAACACTGCTCCTGAAACGTCTCCTCAGTATAACCGCCATAACATGTCCCCTTCAGATGATCCCAAATGTTTCCAACAATGTTCAAACCTAGTCCTGAAATTTTCTTTAAAAAAAAAAAACAATGTTTCATTTTGTCGCCTGACGCTGTGATTTCTAGGAAAACATCAGCTGATACATCAGAGTGAGTAAAGAAGTCAGCAAAAGAGACTAAATGTAACGTGACTAAAACTTTTAGAAAGTACTCCTGTGTCAACATTCCTGCCTGAGTCACGGAACATAGATTACTATCTGCATCGGCGGTTGTTTTAGAATGAAAACAACCACCCACGCTACTTCACGACCTCACAAAACTACGGTTTCTGTTTTCATTGTTTTGATGGTGGCAGAAGTGACAAAAACTCTCTGAAAGACCTTTGGCACTGTCACAGATATTTTAAATAAACATAAATCGATGTGTGTTTTTTTTTTAAGAGATTGAAGGTTTAATAAAATGTCTGTATATTATGTGAAGATTTATGTTTGACCTCACACTCCCTGTCTGACACTGCTCCGGTTGTTGTGGTCGAGTCGAATACCAGCAGAACTGCACATGACAGAGCGCTCTGTGTCTGTGTTTAGGGGGATATGGGCGGCCAGCGGACACTGCAGAGGAAATGGACGTCGTTCCTGAAAGCTCGTCTGGATTGTTCCCTCCCTGAACCCAGCCTGCCCCCCATTGTCCAGGATGTCTTCCTGCTGAAGCACGACGACTGGAAGAAGAGCGTCTTCTACGCTGTCTTCACACCCCAGTCGTGAGTAGTTACGATCAAATCCCGTGGTTTTATGGGTTATTGTTGATGTGAGCTCAGCAGTGAATATGGAAGAATGAAAAGGCCATCTATATGAACAGTTATTATTAGTCAAAAAACAAAGCTTTAAGTCGGATTCTTTCTAATTGTCCTTTTTCATTATGTCCACTGTAAATTAAGGTTCAAAGCAGTTATTATTTTATTTCACAATCCTATAAATAAAACAAACATTTGGGACTTTGCTTGACCAAATATGTTTGGTGTTTTCCAGGAGTTTGTCCCAGGTATCTGCAATATGTGCATATCGTGTGTCTGACATTCGAGACATTTTCAACGAGGGCAAGTTTAAGACACC
Organism: Lagodon rhomboides; assembly: GCA_039737535.1. Taxonomy (NCBI): domain Eukaryota; kingdom Metazoa; phylum Chordata; class Actinopteri; order Spariformes; family Sparidae; genus Lagodon; species Lagodon rhomboides. Next base: position 9,877,901 of record CM077789.1, on the reverse strand, counting down.
TGTTGCTGTGGAGACATCTCACGTCAAGTGGGTGATGTACACCGGAGACGTGCCGGTCCCCAGACCAGGAGCGGTGAGTCGAGAGACTTTGTTGAAGAAGTGAAAGTGGATATTAAAGGGAACAAGGCAAATATGGAAAACCCACATTTCTAAATTGAGGTTTTTTTTTTATTTCAGTGCATCAATAATGTGGCACGTAAGATGGGGATGAATCGCTCTCTGGACCTCCCTGACAAAACCCTCCAGTTCATCAGGGACCGCCCCCTCATGGACGAGGCTGTTCGCCCTCTGACAGGAGGGCCGCTGCTGGTCAAGAGGGGAGCTCTGCTGACTCGGATTGTCGTGGACAGTGTGCTGGCGCTGGACGGAGAGAGATATGCTGTCATGTTCATCGGCACCGGTAAACTATGGGATATGTAGTAGAGCAGGAAACTGATGTTGGGAGCTGTTCGACGGTTAACTTCTTAGTTTAGTTTGTGAATTCTTTGTGAATATTCTGGTTGGTTAAACTTACAGACCCTGACAATTTAGTAAAAATGTAACATTCTGAGTTAAAGTTACAACAAGTTGAAGTGTGAAACTTACAGTTCAGTCCTTTGAAACTCAGCTCATCTGTTTTATTTGGACTTTATGATTTGTTCCAATCAACCGCACAACTATCATCACATTTCCATCCAAATGTTTGGGGCACAGAAATGTGTGACATCACCTTTTTCCAGCTGAGCCCTGCCCGCTTCAAACCGGTTAGGAAAGCAGGGACAAAAACACCAAAAGCATGTGAAAAGCACCAAAGCCCATTGCTCAGAGTAAGAGTCTGACTGAGAAAATATTTTTTCAGGCCTTTTTGAATGATTCACTTTTAAAGACTGTAAAACAAACTGTAGTCCCCTTAAGTGCAATTTATTGGCACATCCACAAGTTACATGTCAAGCTAATGCTCTTCGAAATGAATTGTGTATACAGAGAAGCCATCTTTAAATATAACGCGTTGGTCAGATGACAGCCACATGATGACACCAGTGAAACATACAGCCCACACGTAACACTATGTTACATTGCATACAAATACAGATCAATAAAACATATATACATATAAAACAGAGACATATAGAGAAGCTCCTCACAGCACAAAAGAATAACATCAGGCTGGTAGCCGACATAACTTCAGTATGGGTTTATCTAAATAGTGGTGTTAGTTTATTCAAAATAGGGCGTCCATAAAACAGTTAAAGAGTAACTCCAAAATGTTACACATTAAAGTGTGTTGACAGGTCTTTGGGAGAGCTACTGCATATGTGAAAAAAGTAGTATGAAGCCTTTTGTGGCTCCAGAGGAAGCTGCATGTGATCTGATAAATTGCATCCATTGATGTCACTCAGTGAGTGAGTAAGTTGCATTGTGGGTAATGTAGTCAACAGGTTTATCTAGACATAGCTGTCATAACACTGGTCTGAACAGGTTGCTAATGTCTGGACAGATTATACTGGACATTAGGATCATGGACTGTTGGCATGAACCTGATGTCTACATTACCCACAATGCAACCTAGCCACTAAGTGACATCACTGGAGGCAATTTTTCAGATTGCATGCAGCTTCATCTGGAGCCACAAAAGGCTTTAAACTACCTTTTTCATACATACAGTAATACCAAGTCCTGTAAACACACGTTAATGTGTAAAATTGGTGGAGTTACCCTTTAAGGAACAGGAATTTGCACCATTCCAGACCATAAATATTTACAGCGGAGGGGAACAACATGCACATCTAGAGTCAAGCAATATACAGAGCTTGGTGGATCATTTCAAATTTAGAAAAACACCACGATTCTGATGACAGTGAGCAGCCACCACACTCACCACAACATTTGGTTGATCGTTAACTTTAAAGACACAGTGAGTGGGTACATCTAAGCCAGGATTTTGATCAACAAATGTGTTTGTGTTACATGCATATTAAAAGCTCAGGTTTTTTTGGCTCCTGATAGAAAACGGTTACGTCCAGAAGGCTGTCAACTATGATGGAGAGATGTTCATCATTGAGGAGGTTCAGCTGTATGAAAACCCCGTGTCTGTCAGCACCCTGCGCCTCTCGTCCAGCAAGGTAACTAATAACGGGTTAAATTCTGGGGCATTATGGTTCGATAGCTCATCATTATCATAGGTCAAAGTTGTTTACTGCTGTTTTTCTTGGCAAATGTTGTACAGTAAGCCTCAGTTGTAATTTATATCTCAGTTTGAATAAGCTGTGCTATAACTGCCACTGACGGGCAGCAGGGAGGCTTCAGTGGTAATAAAGATTAAATGGTTTATTAATCTTTGTGTGTGTGTGTGTGCTCACACAGGGTCAGCTGTATGCAGGTTCAGTGTCTGGCGCCATCCAGATGCCGGTCAGTAACTGCAGCCGCCATGACACTTGTGTGGACTGCATCCTAGCCCGGGATCCTTACTGTGCCTGGGACTCTACCGCCCTGCGGTGCACCTCCGTCTCCAGCTTATCCACGTCTGATGCTGCACTACAGAGTCTGAAGAAGGGAGATGTCTCACAGTGTCCTCAGCCAGGTACGCTCCTTTTATAAAGTGTTAAAAAAAACACAGCATCCCAGCAGTGTTACTCATTAGTAGTCAGCTGGACCAACCCTGTGTGTGTGTGTGTTTTTTAGATCCGGTAGCAGCTTTGGACTTCACCCTGGTTCCAGGGAACAACATCCAGCTTCCTTGCCAGATCCACTCCAACTTGGCGCAGGTCCTGTGGCGATACTCTGACCAAACACTTCACTCCGACAACAAATACTACATCTACAACGGGGGTCTCCTCATCCTGAGCGCCTCTGAAACGGACGGCGGCCTGTACACCTGCGTCTCGGTCGAGCACATCAACGACAGGACTTACAACCGGACTGTGGCGGTTTATCAATTACAGCTCTACACTGGAGTGGGGGACAGCACTACTCCTGGCAATGAGGTGACAAATTCCTCAGACTCTATTCACGGGCAGAATGAGACTGCCCCGGGGTTGAATCCACACATTGAAAACGTGGACCCGCTTTCCCCCGAGAATCAAAGCGACACTGGCAAGGTGGCTCGTCTGGAGGTGGCCGTGGCTCTGCTGTCGCTGTTCTGCTTCTCCCTCATGGGGGTCATATTTTGGATCTGGGGTCAAGGACGCTGGGGGTGCCTCAAGCTCGCGCAGCGCTCCAGTGAAAGCGAGGCGAAGAGGCAGTCGGCCGAGTACATGCACATCCCGAACAGAACTTCAGAGATAAAGCTCCTGGGGCCTGAGTGTGGAAGACCTTGCAGTGCCAATAATAATCACTCTGCTGTTGACTTCAAAGGGAACGGGGAGCACCACTTCACACCTATGGCCAACATTTCAAGCCTGGACGGTCTGGGATACATAAATGATGAGTCAGAGATTTGACTCTGCTGAGGTATAGAATTCAATCGAGGCCAACGACAGTGCACTTATCATCTTCCTAAAGATGAACTACTGTAGAAAAGCTTTTCACATTATAAATTCCTTTGATTGGTGTCCTGTTCCTCCGCGCCAATTTCCAGCACTGTCTATCATTTCTGTACTGTGACTGGGCAGCTGACGTTCACTGAAGAGACTCGTCAGGATTTCTCGTGGAATTTTCACTCCAGGAAGTTCTTGAAAAGTCTTTTTTTTTGTAGCGGTATTTTTTTTTGTATAATGACAAACTGTGTAATATATGTGTACAGCAAATACTTTTTGTTTTTCAACTGCTATTTATTGTCACAATGAAGTTTTTATTTCAGCGATGATAACACTTGTGATTGGAGTCTTGTAAATGGGGTCAACAGCAAGACTTTGTCCTCTGATTTCCAGATGCATTTCACTTTATGGATCCTACTGTTTATTTAAAGCAGCATTCATCAGTCAGGGAACATACTGTTCAGACTTTGGCTGTGTTAATGATTAATCTGTGACCTGTGCTACTCTTTTATTTCCAGGTGGCTGTTAAAAAACAAAAGATGAAAGATTTACTTCTGCAGTTTAAGGTCCAGTGTGTCGGATTGAGGGGCAGAAATGGAATACAATATTCAGAATTATGTTTTCACTCGCGCGTAATCTCCTGAAACCAGACATGTGGACTCGAGTCGACTTAAGTCACTGTTTTGATGACTTGTAACATGACTTTACCGAAAAAGAAATGAATTGAGTTAAAGACTCACAATGTGACTTGGACTTGAGACATGACGACTCAAATGACTTCCTTTTATGTTTTTAGCTAGTTTAGTTTTAGTCTAGCTGTCAGCATTTCAGCCGTTTAAAGTGATGGAGGAAGAATATGTTTTTGATTTAGATGTAATTAAGAAAGAAATAAGCTTTTAAAGTTTTTTTTTTAAATTTAATTACATTTATTTAACTGAATATCCATAATAACAATAATGGTACAAATTCAATTCAGTGTCAAACTTTTTGAGCAGGTTGGATAAATTGGCCAATAATATCATTATTAGATAGTGTACTAATATACCTCGCCTTATAAAACCAGGAGACTGCAGTATTTTGGGAGAAAAAAAAAAGTGACTTGACATAGGACTTTCTGACACCAAGGACTTGACTTGAATTTACTCGAATTGACGTGCCCTAGAAATGATGACTTGGGACTTGCTTGAGACTTGGACCAAATTACTTGAATCACAAGTCTTTCATTACCGTAGAACGAGCCTTTAAATCTGCAGAGGGAGCAGATCCTCCTTCACGGAGTCTGCCATGTTGCACTGCCATGTTTCTACAGTAGCCCAGAATGGACAAACCGAACACACTGACTTCAGAGAGGGCCTTTTGTGTTTTTTGTAGTTCCCCGAAATGGAGTTTAAGACGAGGGGTGTAAAGTTGGTTGCAATCTGCAACCACACTAAATTAGATGCCAAATTGTTAACTAGGCCTATTCAACTATATTTGTATATATACTATATATACTTTGTTTATTAGTTTCATTTACAATTGAAAAAGAAACATCAGACACACAAAAGAACAGGAAATAAACAACACACATTTTTCATTTAGAACTAGGTTGTCAGTTTTATTCCTATAAATTCCCTCTGCTTAAACAGCCTGGGTTAGAAACAAACAGCAAATTCATTGGCTAATTAGTCTGCCAACAAAATGGTCAAAGGGCCGGAATGAGCTTGTTACTAATGATACGATATGTTGTATATTGGGCCAATAAATAATGGCCGATAATAAATGATAGCTGATAAGGAGAGACAATAATACAGAGCCAAATTGCTTTCATTGACTTAGCAAGCATCTACAGACTCCGATACAGTAGTTGACAGTGTGCACCTTTAAAGTTGGTGTACGATACGCGAGTAAACAAGAAAAGAAGAACAACAATCCTCATCAGAGCTGTTGAACAACAAATCATCCATCTTCGTTCACTACATCTGAGCATTTCTTGCCCCCAGGCTTGCTCATCTACAGGTTAGGAACTTCTTTTTTAGGTACAAAAATGTGAAGTTAGCTGTTACATTAACGGTATGGCCACGACAGTCTGGTAATTATTGGTATGATGCATCGCTGAGCGTTAAAGGGACACGTCCGGCGAGGTCTGTCCTACACACTGGACCTTTAAACATTCCAGTTCCAATGATAAGAGATTAGGGTGTAGACGTGTGGGTGTAGATTACTGTCAGTGGATCAGCTCTTTGCATCGGAGACAGCACGGTTGAGAGGTCGGGTATTTGGTGTCAAACTTTGGAAGAAACGCTGCCCCTGTTGGCAATAAAAACAAACTTTATGGGGAGTTTGACGTGTTGGTAGCTGTCAGTCGTGATTACCGCCTCTCTCCCTGCCGATGCTGAAAGTTTAACTGACACGCTTGTTGCGCCGGTGGTTTTCCAGCAGATACTCCTGTGACTCCAGTTACCTCAGACCTGCTTGTTTTTGTTGAATTTAAGTGGGAGAGCAAACAAAATTACAGGAATGTATCCTGAATCTGCTCTGTGTTTTTCACACTCTGTCATTAACGACAGCACTCAGCGCCGCCTCAGGATTCATCTCGGTAACAAGTACTGGAGATATGAAAGGGTTGAAGTGGGCCTCTGCTCAATTAATCAACAGCGCTGCTTAACAAAGTTGTCTGTTGCAGAATTAAGGTTATATATTGGTCTAATAAAACGATTAATGAAACACTGCAAGTGTAGTTGCACAGTTTTTAAGTGCTTCCATGCTCAGCAGAGGCACATTTACACTGGGGAGTTAAGACAAACCACTCGCCAGCTATTATTTTCAGTTTCTTTATTCTAAAAAGAGCCAGTGGGGCTTATGCTGAGATGTTCTTAAGTTTCAAAAAATCACTATCACTCCTATCGCACTCTTTTTTAGCTGCCCTCTCTCCTGCTCATCAGCTCTACTTTTCCTCCCAAGATTTAATGAGGTTTCTACGCTTACTTTTAGTTCAGGCTGTCTTGTGCATTTTTCTATGATGCTCACAGGGCTTTTTTTTTTTTTTTTTTTATCCCACACTTACTTTCTTCGAACTGAATAAATCAATACGACAGCAGCATCTCTCTGCCGGGGTGAAAGATTCAACGCTGAGGACGGATACAGAAAGAAACACGGCAGGAGTTTGGCAACATCGAGGCAATCGGACCACATATGGGCCAAGTATGGACAGTGGTCCAGAACTGGTATCATTGAAATCTGTGTTTTACTCAGTTTATTAGTTTGTTGTGTAGTTTTAAAAGCCTTTGAAAAGCTGAAGAATAATAGTTTTCTAACATCACAAAAGACTGTCTTTCAATTGATATGAACCCATGAGCAGCAGTGATACTGTATAAAACAAGGAGTAAAACAAAACCATTGTCGTGTGAAAATGACTCACATTTGTTACACTTAACTGTGTCCATCAAAGCGAAGACTACAGATTTGAATAATGAATAATTGAACACGGACCTGACCTGATATATTGTAGCCATTTCTCAGATTTCAACCATTAAAAGGTGCAACATGGAAGAATTTTAGTTTAAAACAATTATCAACACAATGTGAATAAAGAACAGTTTTGGCACTATGTCAAATATATCTGTCTCTAGTGAAGTTAGCATGTTAACCAGCTAGCCTCGGGCCTGAAAACCTTCCTCCCAGCTGTCCAAAGCTAGCAGTGTAAAGAAGACTCCTCCAGTACGCTGGCTAGCTGCACAGCTAACCGAGCTCACAAGCTAACAACAGCTACAATCATGGATGTAAAGTAACAGTTAGCAGCAGTTGGCAGTTATTCCGGTGATGTGCTGTCCCCTAATTGTTCAGAGTACGAATTCAAAAGGTGGCCAGTTCTTACATATTGCACCTTTAAAGGACAAGTTCTCCTTGAGTAAAGTGGGTGCACAAGCTTGACCAAATGCATCAAAGACGTATTTTTAAATCAATTTGGATCTTGTGGCTTCCATTAACTTTCATTATGCTGGACAAGCTGCATGGAGCCATTTTATGTGGGTTTTTTGTTGTTGTTTTTAAGGCAACTTCTCATCAGCATGAAGCGGAGTAGATCATGACTGAATTTTCATTGTTGGGTGAACTTATCATTTAAATTCTCTTTTGCATTAAGCCAGAACAGACAGACATGATGGGAATAAGAATATTTATTGAAATGTTGCAATATTTAAAGGTTACATATCCATTTTATCACTTATCAAATAACAGAGAAAAATCAAAATACTGGGATTTGGCAGTTGGCCATGAAGGACACTTTCGTAACAGGAGAAGAAAAAATAAATAGTCAAACCATGAGGCAGGCACCTTTCACTTCCAGTCGGTGCTCACACTTCTTACAGGCTTTGACTGCATCATTGAGCCAAAATAAAAGTGGATCAACTGTTTTATTTCCTGCATAAAAATCCACATTCATTGGGTTTAATGAATTCTATTACAGGGTTTGTCTGAACAACAGTAGAACAGTCCACACATGGAGTATCAGACTGCATTAAAACAGCCTGTAAAAACATTTACATGCAAGATTTTACTCTACTGCTGATTCATTTGTAGTATTTCATTCTGTCAGCCAGTTCAGTTGTTTGTATTGGTTACATGAGGTCAGTTCATTTGAAATATGAGACTCCTGTTCACTCCCATGATAGGCTGCATGCAAGCACACTGCAATCACTGGACACAGAAATTCAGTCTATCTGGGGGAAAGTGAAAGTGACTGAACATTGACAACAGCTGATAAGGTGCTTTCACGGCAGGGCGCTGACCACTAAAAGCAAACAGTGCAGCTTTGGAACGACAGAAACTTACAAATACCGAGAGTACAAAACATCTACTTTGGGTGTGGCCTTTTTTTTTCCAGTATGAAAATAATGGAAAGAGCCAAGTGTTTTGGCACATCAGTGCTCAGTGAGAAAACACAGAGGATTATGCACCAACAACTGTTTGAAATGTTTCCACATGTTGTTTCACTGAAGCATAGGTCTAGTCCAACAAAAAAACAAGCAGCACTTGTTAAGGCAAAAAGCCAGGCAACATGCGAAATCTGCACACATTATTAAGGCGCATTTCAAGAAATCACAGCCAGAGCAGGCAAGCGTGAAGAAATATAAAGCACGACGTATCAAAAATAAACTGAACTTCTGCCAGAATACACGTAATACACAGGTTTCATAAAATCGTGCTGTTTGAAGACTCTCTCTTGTTGCAAAAGAAAAAAAAACCTGTTCTTCAGCATACTATGATTTCTAGCATGCAACGTCTGGCAATACATAAAACAATGCTATCATAAAAGGTCCATAAGGCACACGTCCCTCACGTACTGTCATCCTGAGACAGTTCATACTCTTTTTTAAGCTTCCAATTGCAGATTTGAATCAGCAAATTTCTTCTGAGCATAAAATTGTGTTTCTCTCTCATTCATTTTAATAAAGTAGATGTAAACAAAGTTGAAATGGAATGGTAGATTTTGAAGATAACCCTCCACTACAAAGGTAGTGGGCTTTAATGAGCTTTGGTGACAAAACTCTGTGATAAACCTTTTTATAGCAATTCTGTCCTCTCATTAAAAAAAATATGTATATGCATTTTGTCACATAAGGGTGAAATGATATGGCGCTGTGAAGTGCTTTCTTGTGCACCACAGAAAAGGCCAGCTATCTGTCTCCATCTAGAGGCGACTCTCAGCTATCACCATTGACTGTTGTCAGGGTAGCTCGGCACTGCGGTAGGGTACTGAGGCAAGCTCGGCCCCTGGGCCGACTGAGTAACAACGTTGAACCCTGCTTCCCTCACTGGTGCGCTCTTCCACACCCCGCTGCTCCACTCCTCCTGAGCGCGGGTCAAACTACCACCACCGCCACGGTACAGTCTGTGCACCTGCCATGTGAGAAGAAAGGAGGAAAAAAGGGTTTATAATGTGCATTTGTCTGTTTTTAAGCGTCTGTGGGATGATATACACGAGGGACTAAAACTACATGCAAGTGTGTTGTGTTTTTAGCACATGTGTTCACTCACCTTAATGAGAACCAGTGCCATTAAAGCAGTCACCAGAGTGAAGAGCAGAGTTGTGATAAGCATCACTATGCCGGAGCCCACATTATAGCTGAAAAACATCACTGTTGCAATCCAGCCGCTTTGAGGTGTTGGTGAGAGTGAGATGGAGTAGTACGGGTTAGTCAGTCGTACAGTCATCAAATTAGCAAAGTGGATTTAAAACAAATCTACAAAGTTACTAATGAGCCATTAAGCAGTGAGGAAACAGCTGCAGTGACAAACAGCTTAATGGTAATCAGTGTGACAGTGACTTTACACGACACATTGCATTATGGGTAACCATGTTATTATCACAAGCAGATGTTCAGTTACTAGACACAAATATCACTCAGTTTTTGGAGAATTGTTTGCAATAAAAAAAATGGATAACCAAAAAAGAAAAACATGTTTTTAAACTAGAAACGCCGCGTTGGTATACTGTTGCGCACGACTCAAGTTTCCATTTCTGAACTACGAATAGTGGCCAGATCATTTTTTGCAGAACATTATGGTGTCACAGTGAAGATGACCTTTGACTTTTTGGATATAAAATGTGATAACTTCATCACTTTATCCTGTCATAATTATCATTAATTGTTCAAATATAACAGATCTGTATCAGATCTGAGTAACACTGTAAAATGCGTTGAGCATTTGCTCAAACCCCATTGAATTTATAAACCTCAGTGTTCAGAGTTGAACTCCTGTGTCTTTCTACAACTCAAATGTACCTTCTTTCTGACCAACTTGAAGAAAAATGCAATACTCGAGCTCTGAAGCAGAATCCTTACGACTGGTTACATGTCACATTTAATACCCTATCAAAACGAATGAATACTCTGAATCTGAAGTCATCATATAAATGTAGTGGAGTGAAAGTATAAAGTAGCAGAAAAATGGAAGCACAGTACCGAAGTATCTCAAAACTGTAATATCTCTTACTTGTGTCCGCAACTGCTAATAATTGATATCGGCCCTGAAAAAACATATTGGTTGATCCCTAATCTGAAATCAAGTGGCATACTATTCATACCCTATTTAAATTCAACATTAAGAGGCTGATGGTTCTGCAAACCAGCCACACCAACACTACACCAGAAAGTCAAAAACAGGCTTCAACTGTCAGTAAATAAAAATGTAAGAAGCTGCAACTTAATTCTGTAAACAACCTCATCACGTGTTAGCTTAATGGTTACATTCTAGTGTTAAATCTATCTTAGCATCATAATTTGAACAGACACGTGAAAATGTGAGTGCCTCATGGAAAGCACATTTTCCAGCAGCTTTGATCATTTGACACGAGCCCTTCATGACCTCGCACACTCTCTCTGGTAGAAAACTGGCAGGAAACATGCGTACAATCTTCAAAGCTGGTTTGGTTCAACTCACCATGTTCCCCAGCCAGAGATGCCTATAGTCTGGATGAGTGCCAAGACACACTGGAGGAAGAAGATGAAGAAGAAGGCCATGAAGTTGAATGAGCTATCAGCCCTGAGAACAAAGGATGATACAAGAGAAAACAAATAAGCCAAGAGTTGCTCTATTTTTGTTGTCATGTTGCTTCCTCCTACTAGTCAACACACAATCAGTCTTTTTAATACCACATAGAACTTCACACTTGTTTTGTAATCATACTCTCCAAATTATGAAAGTACAATGTGAAAATAGGGATGATATTGCCCCATTTTTTCCAGAACTTCCCAGCATTATATAATAATATACCTAATGATATCATTGAATAAATGAATGCAGCCTGGACCCAGCTGGCTGAAATGGATGGATGGATTAACCGATAAAAAGCAATGAATTAATTCAACGTTTTTTTTGCACGCCCATTATTAGGTGATGATGTTTGAGCTAAAGCCTTCTGTGTGAACAAGTCGACGTGTAAACAATCCCATTGTTATTTTCTGGGTGTGTGACGCTTTCCGACAGGATACATTAATTCCTCTGGAATGCTCCCCCTCAGGGTCTGTGCCAGGGCACATCTGTGGCTTTGTGTAGGTTACAGCTGGTAATTCACTTGTTAACATCAGCGTTTCCTGCTGCTTTGTGATATGTATACTTTCAGTGTATTCTTTATTTGTAGCTGTTGTACTTTGTTATCATTATTGCTATCAATTTTCTTTCCATCATTATATTTTCTCATGATTTCTATCTTATTTGGATTTATAAAGTGGCAACAATATTCACCCATGCAGTGAATTATTAAAAGTACGGTTTAATTTGGATAGTATTAAATGTACAGTACATTTTCTCAAATAGATGAAGCAGAATCTTTTTTACACTTGTAATACTGGTAAACTTTTGTGGGACATAGTGCATGAGTGGTTAGTAACAAAGAATGTGATGTCTGTTTTTGAATACTATACTGTACAGTTTTGTTTTTTTATGCAAAACAGAGAGGTTGAATTTATGTGTCATAATATTTTGATTATATTTTATTATATTCAAAAAATTTCAGTTTTGTGACATTTAAAAATGACTTGAAAATCCTTCTTAAATCTTTAGAAAAAGCTGAAGTGCCTTGATGTTTTTTCAAAATTACTTGCATTATGCACTGATTAAGTCTCTTTATATTACAGTTTAGTTTTTACCTGTTTTCGTTTGTTTGCTTTTATTTTCTCATTGTTAAAAAAATGGTACTGGGAAATAGTATGAGGTTTGTTCAACAATGATAACGCTTGTTATTTGAAAATACTAAATAAACAAAAAACATACACACCCTGTTATATCTGTTAAAAGTGTCCTTTGAGCGTCTTAAAATATGTTTTTGGTATATTGTGATTATTATCCGAACATTTTATAACTAACATTACTACGTAAAACAAAAATGTAACAAAATATTTCAAACATTCTTTTTAATAGCTTGTAATGATGCTTTTAACCTTTCAAGACCTGCACAGACTCTTAAGATGTACAAAAAAAACAAAGCAAGACTCTGGGTTTTTCTAAAGACACATCTATTGAGCTAAAAAAGAAAAGCTTTCATAACAGTCATTGAAACTTTGATATTTCCCCAGGTGGTCTCTGAACCCACACATTGACCTACTTCAACTCTCTGGGCTGCATCTTTCACTCATCACAGATTACTCTGAGCCAATCCAATGTTAATGCAGATATCTACTGTGATGTGAGCGAAAAGATACACAACCACAAAGCCCACATGGGTTTCCTGTTTACAGCGTTTCCCTTTTGGCTGCTGATAAGGAAAAAGATGATTGGTAATCCAAACTACCACTGCATAAGTCTAATTGAACTGTTTCTGACATGCGTCTCTTTCCACAGATTGTGGTCAAGCATAACCTGAACCTCCTACTATATACATCTGAATACCCAGAAGGAGTTGGTTCCGTCATACACAGATCCATTTTCATGGATTTTTATATGAATCTTAATGGGTACATTCAGTTTTTGAACCGTCTTTGATCAGGTATGTAGCATTTTCCTTAAGTAACCACGATATGCGCATTTTTATCCAATTCAGACACAGAAATCCTTGTAAACACTATTATAACTTCCAAAACTGATAATTGCAGTGGACATTTCTGTTGATCTCCCTTCTCGTGACACTAGTTATTTAATAGTTTGGTGGTTGGAGCCTTTGCTCATCAAGCTCCCTTTTTGGATATGTGCACTTCATATAAACTGAAGTTCTGAAATGATTCTGTTGGATGAGTGACTAACCTGAAGGCTTTGTAGAGCGGTCTGAACCAGCAGGTGTAACTGCAAGGGCTGAAGAGGATGAGCCAGAGTAGAGAGAAGCCAAAGTTGGTGGCGCTTCCACCCCCAGCCCACCAAGCAATGCATGATATCACATTTAAACAAAGCGCGCCTGAATACACTGCAGAGGAGAGAAGACAACGGAGAGAAAAGAAAATGAAAGAAAGCATAGCGATTGATTGGTTTTTTTCCCCCCCAATTACAAGCATAGGAAAGGATGCATCATCATTTTCCACACACACACAAAGTTAGAATATGTACTGTATGTGAGAAACTCACACATCCAAAGCGTGTAGACTCTGCGCACCAACTGCTGGTGGGGTGCGGGAATTTCCTCCTCTATGTTCTGGTAGAAGCATGGCTTTATTCTCAGAAACTGAGGCAGTGGAGGAAAGTTATTCGTCCGGTCTGAAAACAGGAAGGAAAGTGTCAACGATAATATATCTGTTTTATGATTTTAGATTACTTACAACATGCCTGAATATATGGCAGAAGAGACAGGAATGTGGAACAGTAGAGTGTTTAGTGGCACTTTTCAGAAGATAGATAGATAGATAGATAGATAGATAGATAGATAGATAGATTTATTTAAGTCACAAACCTGCCATTTTTCAAATCCCACTTCTTTCCTGGATAATAGGAATACACAGAAAAGTAAATAAACAGTTACACTCACAAATACATACAATTTGAGGCAGGAAACCTTGAACGAATTTGCATATGCCTTCTTGTTACTTATAGTTACTCCTCATGACTTGTTTTTCCACGGTTTAATAGTATTGCTAACACTGCACGCAATTAACATGCTAATGTTAACCTTTAACCAGTTACAAGTTAAAGTCGGTCGCTCTCCCGCCTCCTTTAACGTTATTCCAACTACAGTCAAACTGTTCTGTTAACTAATTTTAACACACAAACACTTTCAATTCTGCAGTTTCTTTTTAAACTATGCCTACGCGAAGTTATACTGTAGTTCTCGTGTGTGATATTATTCAGTAAATAGCTAACTGTAAAAGCACGTTAGGCAGCAACAGAGGCAGAGGTGAGCGTAGTCGCTTTATCTAACGTTACCGCTTCATTGACTACCGAGGTGGCAGTTGACAAAGAATAAAACGCCTTTTGCAGCTAACAACAGAAAATAAAGCGGAATATAGCTCAGTAAAGACATGCCAACATTACCGGGGTAGCGCTTATCTCCTTACGTTTCCGTCGACAACTGCAGGGGTCCAGGAAACATCCAGGATGCGCGTTTTCGATCCTATCCAAGGACACTGCGACTGCGTCGCACCGTAGCACGTGTAGTTCCCAACAGTCCATAATCAACTCGCTCGGGCGCCTCAAGAACTACAAGTCCCAGGATTCACGTGAGCGGTAAACGGGAAACGCGTGACTCCCAACATGACAACCCTTCGTGTGTATCCCACCCTGTGCAATTACAGACCCACAATCTGTAAACAGTTTAAGGACACGGCCTTACCATTCTGGGGCAGACAAGTGGAACAAATGTTGACGTTAATTATAAACATTTAAGTATTTACACTGGTACCGGCAAAACTGTGGATGGTAGCGGCGACTGACAAACTGTGTTTTAGTCTTTCAAAATATGTAAATCAGTATTTGAATAGATAATTTGTAAATGCACAAAGTACAAGGTTAATTTATTCATCAGTTCTACAACAGGTGGTTTTATGACGTGTCTAATTTGCCTAGTCTCGATAAGTTAAAAGCCACCTGGAGAGCATCGGACTTCACTCTAACTCCTTTCATTTCACTACTACTAACCCACAACATGGCAACCCTGACTTGGTAAAGTCAGACTCTGCGGCCAATCACAAAGCCCAGAACATCAGCCAGAAGGCGTGACCTGCACAGCTGACAAATCTCGGTTTAACGCACGGGGTGTCCCGGACGTGTTGGATAGTATTTCACGTTAAAATAAAGGTTAACGGCTTCAGACCACGAATTGACATGACTTCACATAATGTTGCCTTAATAAACATCAATATAAGCCTAGTATATTTTTTTTAGCGCGAGAAAAAAACGCTTTACTACACAAAGCACCGAGAAAACGTGCAACGCCCTTCCACAAAACAAACGCGTCCACCGGCGAGCAGTAACCTGGTTTTGACCAATCAGCGAAGGTTATTGATGCAAGTGACACACTCCCGCCAATTCCGACTGGGGAGCGCGAGGCAGGCAGCGGGGCAGACCGAAGGAGTATGCGGGAGATGCGGAAAGAGAGTGCGCTATGTTTTATGTAAAATAAATCAGAAATACATGTCGTTTAACTAGCAGCATTCTACTTGGTTCGTTACCAGGAGCATTCTTGGAAGTTCGCGTAACCGATACCGTTGTTTTGACGGAGAATATCGCTACCGAGAGGAGCCCCGGGTTAGTGGTTGGGATGTTGGCGGCGGAAAACCCATCTATGGACGGACATTTGGCAGCAGCGACTCCCCGCAGAAGAGGTAATGCCAACCCGTGTACGACAAACTTCCAAATGGATACCAACTTGCCAAAATGTCTACTATTAACTTAAATATGGGCCGAATGTCTTTTCGTGTGTACAATTTAGCGTCCACTAAACGGTGACAAACTAAAGATGAAAGTGTCCCTTCGTCAACGTGAAGTTAAACTTTGTCAACGTTAACGCCATCAACCTCGTTTACCACAAAGACATCAGTTAACGTTAACTAACTGTTTTCACTGTTATGAAGCAAACATAAACTAATGTTGATGTGACTATCTGCCGCTAACTCAAACAGTGAGCTAACCGTACAGCTAACTTGCTGCCCGGCTTAGCTAATATTATCATGTTAACGTTACCTAACGCCAATTCAGTAACTTCGACGTCAGATGAGATACAATAACGTTGTGTTGGAAGTTGAGTTCGGCCCCAAACTAACAGTGTTTTCCATCCAGGAGATGCAAACTTAAGTTATCAGTGACGTCTTTAGCTTGTTATCCTAGTGGCAAACTTGGCTACATGGCTTGCCCTGTTGTCATTGCTTTGCTAGGACATCGCTCTACCCAGGGTGCTAAGCAAAGTAGCTAAATTCGTTAGGTTAGCAGAGAAGCTAGCTGTGTTAGCATCTGTGTAGTAGTTCACGTTAGCGCCTCACATGAAAGCTGTTTTCATTGGTGAAACTCGAGAGCTGCTCTGTTGTCTTCGCTCTTTCAGAAGTTTCTCGAGGCTGCAGCTGCTTACATGAAACACTTTCCCATAGCCTATTCAGCGAAGTTTTATTTAGTATTGTGAGTATTGTGTCAGTCCTCGCCTGACAGCCCTACAGGGTGCCTGTCCTGCGGACTGGATCGGGCCTGCTGCACCGATTAATACACCGGTTGGCGGGAGCGCTAACCAAATACAACTCTTACATCCATTGTAACATTGTAACGTTGGCACACCGACGTTGCAAACTAATGTGACAATCAATGCAACACATTTCCGACAAAATACTACTACTGACGTTTTTGCTATTCGATGAAACTTACTTTAACATAAATACAGCCTTTAGGAACTGAAGACTCACAGGATATTATCTGCTTTGCATGCAGGTATTATAGTCGTAAACTAGTCTTAACAATAAAAACTTGCTGAGTGGTGTGGTTAAAGCCGTAGATGTGTGTTACTTCAATTAAACTCATTCAAAGTTGCACTCAAGTTGTATTTTTGAATATATATTTGCTGTGACAGTGGCTGTCATTTTGAGCTAGCTTTGTGTCTTCAGCTACTATTAAAAGCTTTAAAAACAGCCATCAGATCCACAGTTATCAAAACTTGATTGACATTCAGTCTAGTGCTGCAATGATTAATGAATAAGTTGTCAACTACTCTAGTTTGATAATAGGTGTATTGGTTTAAGTAGTTTTGACAGAAAAAGGTTAAAAATGATGAGATTACAGCTTCTTAAATGTGAACCTATTCAGGATTCTTTACTCTTCCAAGACAGTAAACTGAATACTTTTCAATTGTGGACAAAACATCATCTTGGGGTTGCTTTGAGAAACACTGAATTGCATTTTTCAGACATTTTATTGACTAAACGATTAAACAAGTAATCGATTAATTGAGAATATACTCAAGAGGTATATCAACAATGAAAATAATCGTTAGTTGCAGCCCTACTTGAGTACCAGTTCATTATCCAGATTTCAATATTAAGTAGAGAAGTTTTGGGGTGACTTTTTATTTTGCTGATGTACCTATGTTTTTGTTCTTTTCAGGCATGGATTGTAAGTCAAGTAACAATGCCAACAAGAAACTTATCCAAGGTAAATACAATGTTTATTTTTGTTACTTTTTTCACACTATTTAAAGATTATCTGTGAGTGTAAGACATTATCAGCTGTCATTGATGATAACCTAGCATTGAAGGTCAATAATTTTATTACCATTATTGCCTGTTAATAATTTGTTACTCCTTTTATACATTGCTTCCTTTCTGTTAATTACTCTCCAGAGGCATTTTATGTACATAGAAGCCCCACCTCAAATTACAGAGCTACCAACCCCACTTATACACAAAATCTTACAAAGAAATACACAAAAAAGTTAAAATTCAGTCATATAGAGGTAGTTGCCCTCTACAGAAACAGGACCTGAATTTGTTAAGGCCCTTACATCTGTGTTTACACTGACATAACTTTGTGTGTAGCCTATCAGTCAACACATTTATTCACTTTATAAATATAAATCCAGCCTTAACTTTGAACCTTACGGAATTTAAGACTGCATTTGGATAAAAAACTTTGTGATAGCTGAATCACCCGTACTACATAATGCAGACAAATACAACACAACACCCATTATGATACCACTGTTCTTCATTTATTTGTTTTAATTCTGCCTGCAGCTCGTCTCCCATTCAAGCGCCTGAACCCTGAACCTAAAGAGAACCAGCCGCCTAAACGCCCTTGTGCACATGCCTGCCCTAAACCAGAAGTCCCAGACGGAGAGAACGAAAATGAGTCATCTCCAGCCCTTGTACACAGTGGCCCACCCTTGGTTAATGGTCGCGGGCCCCTTGATGGCTTCCTGAGTCGCAGGCGCCCTGCATCCTCAGATGAGAAGGCAGTCATAGATCTGACCTCGGACAACAGTTTGTCTCCCATAAAGCGCCTTGTTCCACCTGCTGCAGCCTCTCCCTGCCTCCAAACAAAAGACAAGCATAAGGGCAAAGACAAAACTGCCTCTTCTGGGAAATCCAGCGATGAGGATCACACTCCTGAAACACACACTTTAGACTGCACAGTAGTGGACAAAGATGAGGTCGAAGGGGTGGAGGATAAAGATTTGAATCAGACAGCATCTATCTCTGAGCTTGACACAACACAGGATTCTGAAAGTGAGCCAGAGGAACAGAATGAGTCAGGAAACGTTTCCAGTTTGGGAGACAGGTCCATGCTGTCATCTCCATCAGCCAGCTCCTCATGTGAAAGCTCACCAGAGAAGAGTGATGACCCTACACCCACTACTACACCATCGGTATGTACATCACCCTCGCTCGCTTTTTATTTAATCTAACTTAGTAGTGTGTCGTAAAACACAATACTAGTTGATCAGTATATGGATTTTAGTTGGTAATGTATCTGTGTACATCACACAAGAACAAATGTATTGTTAATAAGTACAGTGTGGTCAGACACTTCACATGGAACAGGCGCAGCTGCTTCAAAATGCCTTGGAAAAGCGTTTCAGACTAAATGTTGCAGTGCGCCCTCTGTGTAGGACTGTGTGTGTGATAAAATGCAATTAATTGATTAAGAGGTGCAACATTGCGCCTTGTGCTTAACACTTGAGAAAGTTTCATCTTTTTAAAAACTTGGAAGCCAAACATGACACGAGGAGTGCGAGCGAGGAAAACCATAATTTGCTGGCTATACGTTTCTAGTGAAGTGTTTTGGTGTGATCGTCTGCTTAGTGGTTCATTGAATACAGAAGGTTTGGTTAGCATTTGCTCTCTACCATTAACATAATTTGTAACATGTTAACGTGACCATTTTCAGACCTTTACTCATAAAAAACATAATTAATTGATCAATAGGTAACATTCTAGATTATTTTTCCACTGCTCTTATCACATTAGACATTAGCTTCACTGACAAAATGAAATATCTGTTAATGAGTATAAATATGTCAATCAAAAATGTGACAGCCCTTTGAGAACGTTTATGTATGATGGTAATTAAGAATCCATCTCAAAATATAGCACAAAATCGGTGTCAATTTGTCTAGCTATAAATCATGCAAATGAAACATCGACTAGGATGGATGTCATTGTTTCAAAAACATTCAGACAATGACTGTTGTTTTTACCCCTGTCCTCATAGGAGCCAAAGACCACCCCCAAGATACCAGCAGATCAGAAGAAGATCAAAAGGCGCTCAATGAAGGTGAGACTTTTGAAGGTTATACTGCGAGCATGGTTTAAACTATGTTTCATAATTCCCTGGTTGTCAGTTTAAAAACATGGCTTCAAACAGCTTGATTTGATCATTTTCATCCATTTTGTCACTTATTAAAATTGTTATTTTAGTAAAAAAATTGACTTAATTTTTGCACTTGTAGAGTTTACAAGAACAGGAGGAGAGGCTTCGGCAGCGACAGGAGAAGGAACGCCAGAAAGAAGAAGCCAAAGCTGCAAAGGAGAAAAAGAAAGAAGAGGCTCGTAAGCAAAAGGAGGAGCGAGAAAGGGAAAAACGAGAGAAAAAAGAAAAGGATGAGCGAGAGAAACGAGAGAAAAAAGAAAAGGAGGAGAAGGAAAAGGCAGACAGGTTAAAAGCAAAAGAGGAGCAACGGAAATCAAAGCTAGAGTGAGTAAATCAAGGCCCTGTTACTCTAAAGTCCAGACATGTTTTTAGCTCCGTAAGTCAATGTTGGTTAAAAATATGATATAACACACTTTGATTTGGGTGTGCTGAATATTTTGCTGTATTCTTATTTCAGGGCAAAGCTTGAAGAAAAACGGAAGAAAGAAGAAGAGAAGCGGATGAAGGAAGAAGAGAAACGGTTGAAAGAAGAGAAGGAAGTAAGTTTTCGAAGAAAAGTTCTGGTGTAAGCTAGGTACTTGCTACAGCATTTCTTGTTCCAGATTAGTAACGGGCCATTTTACCAATAGTCTCCTGACTGATGTCTGTCTGTTTGCAGCGCCTCAAAGCTGAGAAAGCAGAAATTACACGGTTTCTACAGAAACCTAAGATCCAACAGGCTCCAAAGGTAAATACATATCACACTATAACAGAAATGTGAAATTGATTTTACTTAAGGTTTTAGTTGTTCAGGTGGGTTTTTCCCTTCTTTAAACTGCACTTTGGTCATAGCTACAGTATTCATTGGGGCACTATGTTGTTGCCTAAAAGCTGGCTGTTATTTTAACAACCTTAATGCATAATCTAAATCAGTGTTTAGGTTGCAATGCTATGATCAGCTGTATCCCATCTTTTAATCAAGAGCATCAACTGAATAGACAAGTAGAAATAATGTTACTGCAACATGTTGTGTCCCGATTTCAGACACTTGCAGCTGCGTGTGGGAAGTTTGCTCCATTTGAGATCAAAGAAAATGTGTCTCTGGCACCTCTGTGCCGGGTACAGTGTGACGACTCTGTTCTGGAGGAACTGGATCGGTGTTTGAAGAACCCTGCTGATAATCGGAATGGATTGAAAGACTGGATTGGGCAAAAACCACGCCAGTCGGGACCCACCAATCCCAGACAGATGGACTCACTCAGGTGAGACTGAAAATACTGATTATCCTAATTTGTGAAATTTGCCCCATGTCCATTTACCTTTTATAGTTATTGGCGAAATGTGGATTGGTCTTGGTTTTGATCCATACATCCCAGTAAAACTAAAAAATGATAAAATGTCCTGGTTAAAACATGGGAAATATTGTATATTACTTCCTTGCTGGCCTTCCTCAGGACTCAATGCCAAAAAAAGCTGTAATTGTCGTCAAATCCTGGAATTAATATGACAGAATATGACGACAATACCTCAATTTTTAGAGCTTTATGAAGCTCAACAACTCTGATTTCGAAAAAAATTATGTCTTCTCAGTAAGTGCAATATATTTCACCCCCCCAAAAAACAAACATTTAATTTGCTCCATGTCGGGTTGACTGCTCTGTGGCGTTTTCTGTCCTTTGTGCTAAAAGCTCTCTTGGCTCAAAGCATATTATGGCTGTGGGGTTCCTCTGTTCCTCATGTGTGTGCCATGGTTCATTGATTACCTTAGCAGTTGAAGCCAGAACAAACAACAGTGGTTTTAAACAGTCACTTAATGTTACATATGTGTAACTTCATATACTTGCTTAGTGCGTCATGTGTGCCACTGCCTATATATGGCTTTAAAAAAATAAAAATAGATACAATTAACATACATGTTCCTGTAACTTTGTGGTTAAGCATTTGTTCTCTCCATCTTGACCCACGTCTGCTGTTTTCCCAGTGAGTGTATAACAGTGGAGGGGTCTAAACCAGATGATGTGCCTGATCGTAAACGTTATGGACCCATGAAGCTGCTACAGTTCCATGAAAACTACCGTCCAGCATACTGGGGAACCTGGAGTAAGAAGAGTTCACACATCTCACCTCGCTGCCCACTCAGACAAGATAAGGTAAGACTCTTTTGCAAAGGTGTCAGCCTCTTTAATTAAATTGTTACCCCACAAGAGATCCCAACAGTACGAAGCGTTACTTTTATGATATTGGATGAGTTGGATCATTAGGGCATATATTCGAATTCAACACAGACGTCTGTCTGTGTAAACTGAAAAGTCATGTTACATGAATTTAGCTCTGATTTAATATTGTGAGTATCAGGAAATCAGTATTTGCATACCCGTCAGACTATTAACTGTGTTCTGTTACCACAGGATGTTTTGGACTATGAGGTGGACAGTGATGAAGAATGGGAGGAAGAGGAACCAGGAGAGTCCTTGTCACACAGTGAAGGGGTGAGTTTTATTCGAGAGTGAAAAAACATGGACATTGTTTTATTGTAACCTCCTCTCTGTTATTAAGTGTCTACTTCAATGTCTAGTATTGTAGTTAAAAACACATGAAAAAGTACCTGTAGGTACCCTGACATCTGCAAATTGAAAGCAAGTAGCATAAGTGCCAAACAAAACATGTATTTAAGATTGATTTCCTGGCTCTCAAGCAGCAGCTGATTACCATTTCTCTCAATACACCATAACAATTGTAGCTTGTAGGGCCTTGAAACTAGCAGAGCAGTTGTAAGCAGTGCACATTTAATAGTATAACCAAGAGGCAAACATGGATATTCTTTAAAGAATAATGAGAATTTGGGTCCTTGAAAAGGTTATAAAAGTTGCTGCTGGCTCTAAAATTCATGCACAGCAACAGTTTTCAGAAAAGCCTACCAGCACCTGTAACAAAAGTGGAACTTGGACAACAGAACACAAAAAGCCAATTAAATTTTCAATAATAGATTTTCATGTTTAGCTTCTGTCTCTGCGAGCTCAAAATCAAGCATCATTTTGTAACATACTCAACAAGCATTCAAAAACAATGCCTCTGGCCTTTTTAAAAGCTTTATTAAATTATTAAATGACGTGAACCACAACAAAAATATTTTTGTTTACATCCAGACATCTGTATCACACAGTAAGAACAAGAGTTAAATTAAATTAGTATCTGAATAATCAAAGCATACCATTGTTAAAGTGTCTTCTCTTAATGAATTAAAAGCATGGAAGGGAATGGGCTTTAATTAGATTTCTGAATTCAAGCCAGCAACAAAACAGCATTCATCTTGTGAATTTGGGTCCTTTTCCACAGCAAGGAAAGTAAGTACGAACAATAAAATAATAATAATTTTACTTTTTGCAAAACCTTGTTGACATTGTTGTTCATTTTCAGGAAGATGAGGAGGAAGGAGGTGAAGACGATGATGATGACGGCTTCTTTGTTCCTCATGGCTACCTTTCAGACGATGAAGGGGCTTTAGAAGAGGAGGTGTGATATTGGATGTTTTTTCATTACATTCATTACATTTTAATTTGTCGCTTTAATCTGACAGACAGGTGTTATTTGGATTTTCTTGTTTCAAAAATACTTTCTAAAGTGAATGCTTCCTGTTGCACCACTATTGACACATTTGTGATCTATCAGGAGGGTGGAGATCTGGAGAAGCTGAAACTACGCCAGAAAATGAAAGCGAGGGAGTGGGATGAGCTGATGTCCACCAAGAAGAAGATGAAGGTGCTGGAGCCAGTGGTGAAGGGCTGTGTCTGGGAGGGAGAAGGACATGGTTTGCAGCTCCTCCAACCGTATGCTATGTGTATGGTCGAGCCCTTACCGAAGGCAGACACCAGCCCGAGCCCAGAGGAGCAGTCACTGAGGTGTCAGAGAGAAGCACAGTGTAAGTGTGACGTGATTCACTTGAATACATGGACTGAAGTTTGAGAACAGTCTTTCTTTAGCTTGTCAACAAACTGTGAGGTAAAACCTTAAAGAGGGATGAAAATATTTTTCCTTGGTAGTTGGTATAGTTGGTATTGGGAAGTATTTACAGTATTTTAAAAAAAAAAACAACTTAAAATATTTCTTAAAATATTTCTTATGGGTGACCAAATTAATCTAAAAACATCTGTTCTGCTCTTTTTCCCCCACAGTACTCGGTCAGCTGTTGCCTCTGCTGCACGGCAATATCAACAGCAGTAAAGTGATCATCAGTGAGTTTCAGGAGTTTTGTCGTCATCAGTCCTCCTCCTCCTCCTCCTCTTCATCACCTCCTGAACTGTCCAGCCCTCAGGGCTCAGTAGAAAACATTCCCACCAGGTAAAACAATAATGTTTGGTGATAATAATTTTTGTGTTAACATGTGAGCTGTAAATGTCTTCATATTAATAATAATTTATTGACTCGAACAGATTTACTGCCAAAATCATCTCTTAAAAATTGGAAAACATCTAGTTCATTTCTAAGGTTGTAAAATTACTTTTTCCCCCATCAGAATACAGGTGAGGCGCCTCATGAAAGACAATGCTGTGTATGAAAAGCGCTCCACCTACAGACGCTGCTGCTGGTATGTGCACACAGAGGTCCTGGCCCGTCATGGCCAGGAGGCTCTTCCCGTGCCCTGCCAGTGGACCTACCTCACCACAGGAGCTCGAGAAGAGTCCCGTGAAGAACCGCAGGCAGCCACAGGCTCTCAGGGAAACTCTCCCACTACACCCCAGACCTCCTCCGCCTCATCTTCATCCTCCAATAAAAGGAAGAGCACGGGAAGCATGTCGATCACCAAGTTCATGAAGAAATGTACTGACCCTGAGCAGGTAAAGAAACACAGATTTATGGAATTACAACGCAAACTTCACTGCAACATTCTAGTTCTTTGTTTACTAATACTTTTTCAATCATCTGATGAAAATCTGCTTTTCACATGTGGACTGCACCCTATTACTGGCTTAAACGGTCTTTAATCTGTATTTTCCAGACGGAAGCTCTGGAGACAGACGGTTTTCAAGCTGATACTGAGGAGGATGACGAGGAAGACTGTGTCATCATCTCCACAGAGAGTGGTGAGTTACACAGCAGGAATAAAAAGCTGGCATTGTCAACTTTTAATTTTTACTCCAAGATTTCAGACAGTTTAAATTTTGTACTATCATGATTGATAAGATGTATGCCCAAGCACATATTAGTCCAGCTCCAGAAAGAGTTTGATATGTAACTATAGGTTGCAGATGAGCAGATGAACACACCTCCTAAACCTTGATGTGTTGTGTATACTTGCGTGTTAAGCAGGCTGATCAGGGCCCTGTTCCATAAAGCAAGATTACCAAATAAACCAGGCTTAACTCTGGTTAGTCTGACTCATTTTCCAGTTGACTCAGTTCCACAAAGCAAACTTAACATAGTTCAAACTCAGTTACTATGGCAGCTTAACAGCTCAGCCGAAGTTGTTGCTTAATCACTTCCTGTGAAACTGACCTGACAGAAAAGTGGTGATATTAACGCAGATTCTCTGACGTGCTGCTTCATTTTCATTTTTCACAGTTTATACAAAAATAATGTTGATAGAAAATCAACTCTATACACATTTAATTATAATTCAAAACTTGATAATACAGTCTTAGGTTCAGTTTTAGGTTACAAGTGGACTGATAATAACTACAACAGTACAACTGCAAAGAACTGTAATGACCAGAAATGTATCACCCATGTGTCAGAATTAATTAGAATTAAAATGGAGAAATAAGAAATACCACACTCGAAATAGGGTAATGTATTCTAGACTATTATTAATAGACAGGTAGTATACTTATACTTACAGTATACTTTTATAGCCAGTATGCAAACCTTCCACTTTAAGTATCACTTTAAAACGTAATTTCCAAGACTAGGAGCAGTATAAATGGCTGGCCTGGCTCTCGCTAAGTTGAAAACCTGTTCTGCCAGCACATCCTGTACAGATTCCATACACAAACTGAATAGTGACTCCATCCATCCATGACATCCTTTTGGCTTTAGAGCTGGTCCAGCTAATCACCTCCTGGCTCATTAATAATTGGATCCAGCTGCAGTGTTCAGACAGACACTAGTTAAGACATAACTCTTGCAGAGGTCCCATCTGTGTTTTATACAGCAGCCTCAAACATATGCCCACGCTCTACAGAAATGGATGCCGTAGGTTGTTTTTTGGAAGAAAAAAGATTTATTAAAGATATAAGATTATTAAATTTAAAATGACTCTGTAGGTCCAACCAGAGAGAACTCGTCCAGTGAGGGAGACTGTCCAATGGAAGTGACCCCCTCCGACACAGCTGCTCTTCCCACAGCCAGCGCTGCTCCTACACTGGCCACTGCCTGAGGACAGGACAGACCGTCTCGTCTAACCAAGCTGCCCTCAAGTTTCCCTCAAATTCCTCCCATCTGGTTCTGAACTCTACTGCGTCCAAGACAGAATCAAATCAAGTCTTCAAGCAAGATGAAGCACCACGCTCTGGTACCAGCAACTCACAGCAGGTGGCGTCTGCTCAGTATTAAGAGTTCACTCTCACCTAATTATTTTAAAGGAGTCAGGAGTCTTGCCTGTGAAATGTAGTTGTGCATAAAAATCAGAGCGTCTGAATTGATATTTGAGGACAGGCTTGTTCGTCCAGTGTTCATTAACTATGTGTCTGATTTTTGCATTGAATTTTCAGTCAGGAATGTTTGGCATGGGAAGGTGAAAGTCTCTCTAGCACTGCTTTAGCTACAGCAGATTGGGTTGAACAGAGGGAGGAATAGCAGAACAGAAATGCCCGATTTTCATGAGAAAACATCCAAGACACAGTGGTCAGCATTATTTACGGTTTTGAAATGTTGAATTCACAGCATGGTTGGATTTCCTCTTGACTAACTTAAATAAGAGCTGGGAAATGAGAGGCTGAAAGTCCGTCTGAACATTTCTCTTTGTATTCGGTGGGGCCATTTATTCTGCGATTTCTAATTCTGACAGCTCACTGGAGTAGTTGCTATACCTGTACTTGTACAGTTAGGTCCAGTTTCACGATGTTTTATAAATATGTATTTTCTGTATTTTTTTCAAGAATACTTGAACAGGATAAATTCATTAAACATGAATAAAAGTACTGCACTTTTATATTCCATTCATTCCTTGCCATTTGTTATGGGTTCATCTGGTAACATGATGCCAACATCAGCACCACTCTGACAGCTGCTGGTCTTATAAAGAACTGCTGCTTTGGTTGAGACGTGGATGATTAAAAACATACGAGATGCAGTAGTGCCTGAGGCTACTCATCAGTCTTTACAAAAATACAAATGATCTGTTTAATAACAAGTATTAAACCCTTGAATCTGCATATATGCACATCTGGGCACTGCAATTTTAACAATTCCTTCTAAGTGTTTGGCTTTATTTGGTACGATTTAAATAACTGCTCAGTGTAAATCCAAGCAAACATTCATATTCATTTCTAACCGAAAACTTTATTCTTAATGTTCAATTGAATTCTCGCCTGTGGACTAATTTCACATTTTTAGACCCTCAGCTGATTGCCGTGCACTAAATAAAATACTTTTTAATTGGCTGAAAGTGGATCAACTTAAGTCTTTCCCCTCCCTAAAGTAAGTATCATTGAAATAAGTATCTATAATTAAATGAGTATCAAATTCAATGTTTTCCCATTTAATGTCTTGGTAATAAACAAACCTTGAAAAATAAGCTCTTAATTCCCCTTCCTTTGCAAAACTACTCAAGTGCCGACAGGCTGCATGGGGACCATGACGTCAGGTTTTATTTTGTAAATCCTATCAAATCTTAATTGTATTGATGTCTGGAATATGATTGGCCACCCCAGGACTGTAAAATGGTTGTTTTGCAACCTCTCAACGGTTTGTATTAATGTTGACCATCTTTTTTGACCACTGTTCAGACAAGCCTTACTGTTGATTCACTGTTTACAAACTGTGAGCCTCTCTAAGAGGTGCCGACAGTCTGATCCAGTAATTTGTGTTTTGATAATCGTGTGGTGGAGCAGCAAGATTAAACATTACAATATTTCACATTTGTCAGACATGTCCTGAACCCTCAATTGCTCTACTAGCAGCTGCTCTTTGTTTTCAATAAAGCATTAATGAAATACGTCCAGCACTAGAATGCAAAACTTTTCTTTGTAGGAAATTCAGCGTGGTGATGTAATGAGGTGTCATTGTTCATGTGGTGGTAGCCTCTCTTTATGTACAGATTCAAATCAAACACTGCTTTGCCTCATAATTCTGTTTATGAAACAAAAGTTGAGACGCAATGCAAGCGGTCTTTATTACAGGCAGGTTAAAAAGCAACAGAACACAACTCAGAACATCTGGACAGATCACAACTGCTCACTAACTCTTTTAATAAGGTTACAATGCTGAGAAAACATTTACACCTTCCTTCCATTGAATACCTGCGGGTCACTGGTGGACAGGCTGAACGAGACAGCAGTAAGAAAGAAATGTCGCTTATGGCTGACTTGGCTTTACAGATGCTGGGAAATTTTAACCCAGCAGTTAAAGATGTGTACTTGGTGTGCAACTATTCGTAAAGGTGTGAGGTGGTGACTGACTTCTACCGTTAAACAAACTTCAAAAAAAGAAACAAAGCCAGGACTTTTAAGATCTATTACATGTTTTTGTACAACTCACTTGGGATGTTTCAGAGAGACGAGCAGTGAGAGGTAGGTTTGTTGTCGTCTTAACCAAAACACATGCAGGAGAAACTGTAATAAGCTTTTATAGGTTAACCTGGTGTAGACAGCAAAAGCGTTACCAAAATAAATGTACTAACCTTCATTGACATGTTTCAACGGAAAGTATGGATCTGAAATGTTTGATATGATCAAGAGATGAATTTAAATCTTCAGTCCCTTTCATATCTTTGATTTCTCATTGGATGCAGCAGGCTTGTAGCCGCTGTGACTTATATTCTTCATATACTCCCAACCGGTTTGAAATATAGACTGTTTTTTATATCAAAGAAATGTGTTTGATGCAAACAAATTACAAAACCACCATCAAGACGAGTCCATGCTGCCAGTTTTAACAACAGAAAGATACTTCATGCCTGCCTGTATGTATGCCAGGGAGAGTAAATTACATTAAGCATCTGCAGTGAGCCTCTACAATTAAACCCATTTATCACATGAGCACTGTGAACAAAGCTGTGTGTTTGGGCTTTACACCTGTTTTATAAAGTTGTGCATAATCCTGGAAAGTGCTTCAGACTGGTAAAATATAAGAACATCCTGTATTTCGGTATCCACACCCTCAGCACATGGCTAATGATTTTTAAACTTTGGGGGAGCATGTCGATAAATAATGTTTGTAGTTTTTGACTTCACTTTTTAAGTGAAATTAATCAGAAAAACATGTTAATAATTCAGGCTTGTGCTCATAGACATTAAAAATCTATTCTGAGTTTGACTGACTGAAAAAATCAAAGGAGTCTTGTACAACATCAAGGAGTGCGAGGCTTCTGCAGAGCAGAGGACAAAACGGACGAGCCGGACTCACGTCACACCAAATCGGACAAAACACTGTTTAAACTTGAGCACTGCTGAACAGAGATAACAGCAGTTCAAGTCTGAAAGTAAAGCTGGTGCGCCGACACCCAGCAGCTTTTTAAAATGAAAGACGCCAGGTGCTGAATTACCCAACACAAGTCGAGATCTGACCCGATTCATTCAGCTCTTTACAGTCAGAGGTGTACACACTGTTAGTCCAACGTAATGTATACTTCAAAACAAGGAGGGGAAGTGTGGACACAGTTAAAACAAGGTCTCTGAACATGCCACATGAAGTATACCTGACTGTTACAGAGGACTGCTGTTCACCACACAGCATGTACATTCATTCAGGACACGACAGAAACACCACTTGGTTCTTTCTCCTTTTACATCTGTTAGTAAAATTCATCCTTCAACACAATGTGCTGCTGACACCGTCTGTAGTGTGGCTTTATCCCCACATGGATTGAGGGAGGGGTGCTCAGCAGAAGCATTAGGGTGAAGTTGCCCCTTCTCTATCACTGCTACTGACTCAAGTTAGGATCTGTAAAAATAAACTCATCACTAGTCTTCTGTAAGAGGCAATTTCACCCCATCAGTGCCAGAAAAGGGAGGAACTGTAGCAGGGGGGAGTTCAGGGACAGCGAGGGACCCTCAGCTCAGGGTCCGGATGGTTTCCAGCAGCTCTGGCTTCAGGAGGGTGGGGCTCTTTCCACCTGCAGCTGCAATATCCGCCTGCACAGCGGCATCCCAGGCAAAAGTGAGCAGAGCTGCAGGGACCTGAGGGCAAACATGCAGGCACAGTGTGATGTTAAAGGCAGGAAACTGTTAATAGTTGCATAAAAGATGACACCTTGGACTGCAACTCAGTTAATTTCATTATTGATCTTACACTGGTTGTTTGTTTCATTAATGTAATTACCAAAGTTATCAAATATAGAATATAACTGGATGGAGAAAACAAATGTTTGGTGTTTTAAAAGATAAATCATCAATTAAAAATATATGCCAGAGATTTTCTTTTTGACACAAAATCTCACGAAAAGACCAAAACCAACCATGTGCTGGTCCATCTCTCACTGCACTGTGACTTTAGTAACCCGTCTGTGGCACCTGGACCAACATCCATGCTTCCATGGCCTCGGATACACACTTTCATTTTGTTTTTAAAAAGACTGTTTTCCCTCTCCTAAAAGCAAACGTTGCTCAGACAGGTGCAAATTAATAGGGGACTTTTTTTTAGCAGTCATTGAAGACACATATGGTGCTGTAGGGAGTATTTGTGAAATCAGGCCAGTGTGTGTGGTGCCGACTCAAAATAAATCTAAGCTGAAGTGTGTGTTCATGGTACTGAAGGAACCACTTTGTCTTTTTCATTGGATTTGTTGCAAAGCTAAAAATAAAAATATCACCAACCTCACGACACAAAAACGTTATCTAAAAACACGACTTTCTCTGGGCCAGTTTCATGAGAGGACTCTGGTTTTGACTCACCAAGTTACACTCTGCGAGAGCGACTTCGTCAGACTCTTGTAGTTTCTGACTTCCAGGAGCGATGAGCTCAAAGGGCTGCCAGCCGTCCACCAGGGACTCCCGGACAAACCCAAACAGCACAGGCAGCCGGTCCCACGCATAGAAGGTCCCTGAAATCACAAGCCCACTTTACCGACTCAGTTCCATCCCTATCAGGGCTTTTGCTAGAGTGCTGACTCATCCTCTGAACTGATTCGTAAAATAGGCTCTCACCTTGCAGCAGGTTTCCATCGGGCAGTCTGATCCTGAGCAGGGTGTAGTTGTATTTCCTTCTCTCCCTCTGCTCCTCCTTCTCCCTCATGGCCTTGGTGCGCAGCATGGCGTTCTTCTCCACCAGTTCACTCCTGGGAAACACACACAAGGGCATTGAGTGCAGGCTCTCTAAAATGATGAACAAACAACAGCAGACCACACTTTTGTATTTTCATGGCTTGAGGTGTACCGCGCTCCTGCAGGGATCCATCGTCATACATTATTGATCAGTGTGTTTGAGGCTGTTTACACTCATCTGCTCGTCTTCTCCTGAGGGGAGTCGAATATTGTTTATTAATAGAATTTCTGGACACAGTGAATGTCTGACAGTCCCC
Organism: Lagodon rhomboides; assembly: GCA_039737535.1. Classification (NCBI taxonomy): domain Eukaryota; kingdom Metazoa; phylum Chordata; class Actinopteri; order Spariformes; family Sparidae; genus Lagodon; species Lagodon rhomboides. The sequence goes on along the minus strand of CM077789.1, from coordinate 9,846,542 downwards.
ATGTTTTCAACAACATGTAATTTAGTGGTTTGAGGGGAAGGTAGATGTTTTTTTTTCTCAAACTGAGAAGCTGTGTACAGCACAAGCTGTAAACCAAACCAGCCTGCTGTGCACCAAAGCACAGACATTTATGTGGTTGTTTTGGCAACAGCCTGGAGCGGCTTGTGCAAGATTTAATCAAGCGCAATGAGTCAGGAGTTTATACTCGAGGAGAGCGAATGCAGATGTGAGGGATCATTCTGAAAATTGGATTTTCACAATAATAAGACATTATTAGTTTTTTTGGAAAGGAGTCCACAAAACAGCCTTCATGGTCACTCTCTGCTCTTCTTTAAATAACATTCCCTCCAGTTCTGAGGTAACTGACGCTATAGCAGCTACGCTAACGTCTTGAGGAGCCGCCATTGTCGATTTCAAACAAACGGTTGCTTCTTTCGCTGGTCATCACACCTAAACCACGCTCAAAGCTGCCAGTAGTTCGTCAAGGGTTACTGATTAGTTCAACACTTGCATGCTCTGCCATAAGCACAGCTGGATTTGCAACATCACATGATCTCGCAAATCCATCTACCTCGCATGATAAGGAATGTACTTTATGGCGTTGTTTTCTCTAGATATCAAATTTGATCTTGTTTATTGGTGGATACGTTTAAAAATGTAGTTCCTATAACTTCTCCAGAAGTCTGTACCTCTGCTGTTGCTCCTTCTTGAGCTCATCCGCGGTCAGGTTGTAGAATTCAGGCGGCAGCTCGAAGCGCTGGGCGTTGGGAGAGGGTCTGAACGCCTGAGGCTGTCTGTCGAGCTGAGCTCTGACCGGCTCGCCTCGCTGGAGACGATCCCTCCTTTCCTTCATCAACTCCAGGGCGTCTGGACTCTGCTCCGGTAACACCAGGAACTCCTCTTCCTCCTCTGAGATACAGGAAAGACAAATCAAAATAAGCCATGCTTGACTTTTTAAATGATCTGTTCACTGTGCCCAACAAGCCCAATCGCCTTGTTTATTTAAAGGCAGCAGGATTTATTTACCTTGACCCTCCACAGGAAGCATCACGGATATGAACTCCAGCGCCTGCAGGAACTCTCTACTGCCCTCAACACTACGAACTTTATCCTGAATTGAAACGTGATGAGAGGAAATTACATAAAAGAAATACAGTAATAGCTTTCTTGTGCTTCTACTCAGAGGGATGCCATTCAATCTCAATCTGTTATAAAAGTACAAACAGACCTGGAACACTTTGTTGCTGAGTTTAATCTTCCTGTATTTCTCCTCTGTGGGATTCTTACATATATTGTCAACATACCTATTGACAAAACAATGAAGAGAACATGTAATTACGATCTTCTACTCTGTGATAATTGAAGAAAACAAGACAAACATCAACTTCAGCTAGTTAAAAGATAACCTCACATCTAACAGTTGCTAAGTGTCTTACTTGCTTATGATGTCGACAGCAACCTTCACTTTCTCTCTGTCTTTGTTGAACGTGTGGATCATCATAACAGAGGCCTCAACTGGATCCTCCTCAAACCGCTGACAGCAACGACAGAGTACACGTTTTATTAACAATAAACAGTAGCAACATTCATTTATATTTAGATTAAAGTAATATGTTGCTGAGAAGTGCAAAAACGTTCTGATTAAAGCCAAAACAAAGGGACAATATCTTCAGACGTACCATTAAAATGGCCTCTTTAATGTGTACCTCCCTCTCACTCTTAGTTAAAGTGGCTCCAGTTAGCGGACAGGTGAAATACACACCTGACACTGAGAGGCAGCTGGGATCTTTCACAGGCACTTTGGATCCCTGAAAAGAATTGTCACTCATCAATATCGTTGAACTACAAACCGATCACTGTGAGCAAAAATGAATGCCAATAGTCTCAAGCAGATTGATGTAATACATACCTCCGCTGTTGCTGCCTTGTCTTTTTCAGCCAGCGCAGCTGCCTCTGCCTCCAGTTCTTTTTTAACTACAAATAAACACAGAAAATCATGCAATTATATTCAAGTCTTTTTTTTTGTTTTTTCTCGTAACTACTGCCTTTTATGCCTTGGTGACACAACTTTTTGCCTTGTAATCGGGCGGCTTGCAGTTTACACACTACATGACTGATCGGGGACAGATGGTCCCTGTACACAGTACAAGATCACACATGTGAGACATGACAAGGGAGTGAAGCAGTGGTTTGCAGTGAAAAAACTAGAAAAAGAAAAGAATATGTATGAGAGAATGGATTAAGATGCATGGGTAGCAAGGATTACTTTTGCTCTGAAAACTGCCTGTTCATGTTGTGGTTCAAAAAGGACGATACGATTACAAATACTGTCAACAATCTCAGAAAAACGCCAGTGACATGAAAATCAGTGCTAAAAACCTGCAGTCTGAACTTCACTTGAAAGCTAGCAGATAATAAGCAACAGAAAACTAAAGCTAGTTATTAAGACATTCAAACACTATCTGTACAACAGCCAAATCCACTTTCTGAGTCAGAATAGCAGTCCAAGAAAACCACTACAGTTTTAAAGCATGCAGCAAATCAAGAAAATGATAAAACTCTGGGACCATCAGGATCAGGGAGACAACAATTTGTTTTTAAAAGCAAAAGCCAGTAATCCAGGTTGCCCTGGACAGCAAATAATATCAAGGAAATGCATTTTCTACACAATAGATTCAAGTTGATGATGATGATGATGATTAAGTAGCTTTCAAGATAAGGCTATTCGGAGATGTATTATAGCAGCAGATGACAAATACACAATCAGACGATTGATTCAAAGAGTATCAGAGAGCACACTTCTGGATGGACACGATATAACACCTTGAGAGATATCTATATCTTAGTACAATTTCTGATATCACAGGGAAACACTGACAAAACATTAAGGGCATAACAGTCTAGATTTTTATTGAAAGGTGAATATAACAATGCTTGTGTACTGTGTGTCAAACACAACAGCATCCAAGTTAATTTACTCCTGACAATTATAGACAATAGAGTGGGAGGAGGTGGGCCGGGACTGCAGCAGTGCATGTGTTAACTCTCTGTTGGAAGGAAGACAGAGATAGAAAGTGTTGCTGCTGCCAGTGTTTCAATGCTGAGGAAAATTAATACTGAAACCATTCAGAATCATATATCGACATACTGATATTCATGACAACATCAGTTGACATTTAAAATCATCTGTTTTTACAATTCACATAATCTAATGGTGTCAGGTGGCCTACAAACTGAATGCTTTATCAGGTCTGCCATTACCACAACCCATGAACTGAATCTGAATTAGGCCTCTACAACCCCAAACCTCATGTGACAATTGCATGTAAGCAACATTATTCAAAGCATTAACGTCACATAGTCCAAAATACTAACAATGATGTCAAGTGGGGGTGGAAATCATTTAGATTTCAGACACCACCCTGATTGAACCATGGTTGGATGAGGGCCGTGTGTCTCACCCTGCTGCCTGATGGCGTCCTGAGAGGTGTGGACCTTCGGCTTCGGCCGCTGCTCGATCCTGGCCAGGGCTGCAGCTCCTGCCCGCTGGGCTCCTTCAGTGGGAGCATGGCGATTACTCTTGGCACTGGAACTGCTCTGCACCACATCGGGCTTGGAACTACAGCGTTTAAATTGACAGAGAAGTTAAGTGAAGTGGCGTGTTGGCCCCCACGTTTCACTCACCACAGAGCCACAAATTCTCCTTTCAACACATGAGATATGTTCACGTTAGCTAACTAGGCTACCAAACGCTAACGACGACACTATTCAAACGTCAGTGACACAGCAGGTCTGTTTTTCTGGTGAGCACTTAGGCGGCTTACCTACGACTAAAACTAACTTTAGCTGGCTGACTTAAACTAGTGGCTGAATAAGCTTATTCAGAGATTAACTCGAACTGATGCTGGATGGACGCTTTCCGCCCTACTTTGTCTTATATGATCCAGTTAACAACGGCGGAAAACAGACAGCCCGTTAAACGCTACCTTACAAACAGTGTTAATTAATAATCGTCACTCCTCTAGTTAGCTTTACAACATGCTAATATCAATCCAATAATCATTTATGACCAGCAGTTAGCTGTATGCTAATTCAAATGTAGAAACCGTTGGGCAGTTAGCTACGTTATGTTTGCTAACGTTAGCGCTGAAGAAGTCGCTGAGAAAAGTTTGGTATTTACCCGGGTTGTTCTGTTAGTTTCTTCCCCGGTCCCGCAGATTTAAATTTAATGTCTTTTTTGATGTCATCGAAAAACTTCTTCATTTCCCTTCAGCTGTCGCAGCGACACAAACAGATGAAGAGCAGCTAGCTACGCTCAGCTACGAGGAGGACCAAAACAAAACTGGTGGCAGCTGACAGGAAACTGCTTCCGACTCCGGAGGGGTGGTGTCGCCCCCGTGTGGCCGAGGTCGGAACTGAAGAATACAGTGGCAGGACATACGATAAAGTTAAATTAAATTAAATTAAATTAAATTAAATTAAATTAAATTAAATTAAATACAAAAAAGTATAAATTATAATACATATTTAGAGCTGAAGAAGATTTGTGGACCTGGATAATTCCAGCAAAGCACTTTGTATGTTATTTATGAATTTAACATCTGTAACTACACTGTCATTATTGCAGATTGTCATTGCCAATAAGTCTATTATTTATTCAATCGTTTAGTTTTCATCATATTCAAGAACTGGTGCAATTCTTCACAGAACTCATTCACAGTTTAGATCAATAAAATAATTGTTCTGGAGTGGACATTATGGAGGTTTTGTAATTTTCTTTACAGCTACACGTCTTATCCATATCCAGCCCACTTCTGCATTAGTGTTTCCATAATGTGAGGTACGGACGCAGAGGAGATCTTCCACAACACTGGAACTCTGGATCCACCACAGAATCACCATAATTTGCAAGTCCATCAGTTTGCAAAGTAGCCACTAAATTATTTAGTGCCTCCACCCAGAGGACCACAATAACCATTATAGAAATAATCCTGCTTGTTGTAGTTTTCTGTTTAACATTGAACTGAATTAATGTGTGCCTGCCTCCTCACGCTCACAGACGGACTCAGACATCCATCCCCAACTGCTGCATGACCAAAAACACAGGTGGGCCCACCTGAATGTTTGCCACTACATGATTGATGGTCACCCATGCTAATTCTGTCAATGATAAGCATCTTCTTTGATATGATCTTCTGTAAAATTAAAATATCTATTTTCACACTGTCTCACAAAAACCCATTTCATCTTTTAATGGCTGTTTGTTTATATGACAAGAAAACGTATCAGTTTACAGTAAAAATCTGGTCTCTTTCTTTTCCATGTTTTGTGCAGTGGGGACCATCACAATTTACATCCTCACTTTAACTTTTGATTTATTGAGAATAAAATTAAAACTTCTTCTTAAAGACTATATCAGGTGTCACTCAAGCAGAAAAGGTCAGATTGTTTATTATCATGTCAGACAAAATATGTACATGTTATTGCTTATTTTCTATTATTTTTGGAAAAGTAAAACATTCTTACCACACCAACAGTGAAAACATTTCAATAGATTAATGTGAAAATGTTTTCTTTCCTTGTAGTTTCTTGGAATATAAACTAAGATGTTTGTACCTCTCTCTGATGCTAATGAAGACAATGTTGTGACCAGTCTGCTGCAGTAGAGCAGTTTATGACTGGGAACATAAAGCACACACACATGTCTGCAGGAGGTACACATCTGTATCCTGTCAGATCCTGAAAGAGATTAATGGGTTGTAAGTCCTATCACCCTCATTTTAAGTGTGAGGCAAAGGAAATGACAGCTTCAACTGACATTTAATGTTGCTGACTGGAGCTTTTTATAAGTGATTGTGGCTGTTAATATTTTACACGTAGATAAGGTTGACATGTTGCTTTGCCTTCACACTCTCTGACATCTCAGCTCTGATCAAAATAGACCAAAATGATGACAGCAGCAACTAATGAAACTGAAGCACAAGCATGAAACATGTCAGACCTACATGTAAGATTCATGTCTACCTCACAATAGAAATAAAAATCAGACTTGTATTTTGTGCATCATCGGGACAATTCTTTTGGACAACAACAGTTTTCCAAATCATTTCAGAGGTTATTGGTAGAGCTGCACTTTTTTTTTTCAATGACATTTAGACTAATCAAAATTCCGAGCAGCACTTGAAAGCAGCATCACAACCACACCCTCTTTCGGCGGCGCCACTAGTGCCACGTCAAGGTGACGTACCAGGAGGTGTAGTCCGGGTGGGAGGCGTCCCGACCGACCAGTACAAGCAACCACACAGCCACTGACATTAATGGTCTTTAACCAGAGAGGAACACTTCTCAGAGGTAAGACTTTCATATTCCATTCATGTTATAGTTTATGTTGTCACCGAGCCGACTGTTTCCTCCTCAGTTAGCCGGTTAGCTGCTAGCATCAGCTCGCGCCGCTCTGGTGCCGCTGCCACTCGTGTGTGTGTGTATGTGTATGTGTGCTGAGCAGCTACACAGCAATGAACTGATAAATGCAGCCTGCACAGCAAACACGTTTATTGTGAATAACACAGTGTAGTAACAGCAACCCGTTTCATTATTCAAAGATAATTCTGGATCTCTCTCTCTCTGCTGTCAGTGAAATGAGGATAACCTCAACTTTAAAACCCTCCTGGAGACTTGACACAGCGTCCCGGGAGCACAGAGTCAACATTGAAAGCATTACTGTACATATTTTAAATCAGAATCATGCCTGACAGCTATCGATTTTAAGCAAATGTACTGTTTGTTGCTGTAGCCCTCAGCATCCCATTCAGATGTCAAACGACTCCCTCCTGTAGTGTTGTGATGATTTCCTGGTCCAACAAACCTGCTTATTGTGGGTGTGGGTGCAAAGACAATAATTAAACATTCTCCTAGTTAGTTCAATTAGGAATGTTCTTGTTAAATGTCAGGCTGGGTGTTTGCATTATGTCACAGGTTATGCTACTAGTTGTGCCAGCAGTATGTAAGAGCAACCCCACCCACGAGAAAATTTTTGATGAGCCGTCAAACAGACAAGAATGTTATCTGTAATACTTTATGACCAGGTGCCTGGTGTGTGACACTGACGAGGAGTTAAGTAGCTTTTTGCTTAAATGTCTAGGAATATGAGAACCAGTTTTAAAAACCCAACATATGTATGTGTGTGTACCTCCTCTTCATGTCTTCATAAACATGTAATTTCCAGATATATGGCTGAGGAGAGCTCCAGCCGTTTTCACCAGTAACCACTCATCCCATTTTTTCGTCTGTGTTTCAGAGTTAAATCAAAACCACTGTTGATAATGGACCCCAACGCAAGCGGACTCGCCCAGAGGTTGGCTGAGGCCGACCAGTCTCACCTCCTGCAGTTCTGGAGCGAACTGAGCCCTGCTGAGCAGGCCGAGTTGACCCGCGAACTGCAGGGGATGGACTTTAAGGAGATCAATGGATTCTTCAAGAATGCCATGGAGACGTCCAGCAGCAGCAAACAGGAGAAGATGGATACCCGCATGGAGCCGGTGCCCCGGGAGGTGCTGGGGAGTGTGACGAGGGACAGGGAGTGTCTTAAAGACTGGGAGCTGGCAGGTGAGCTCCATCAGAACGGTTTCTACCTACAGAAAGTAGTATTCATACAGCCACTGTCAGTGTACTACACGATGTATGCTATGTCTTGTTGGGTGGGGTGGGTTTTATTACAATGTCACACAGCAGGAGAGAATATGTAAGCAATTACCGCTTGTTAAGCAAGACTTGCGTGGTAACTGCGGGAACAATAATCCTGTCAAGAGGCTGCTGCCTGGCAGTTAAGTCTCGGTTGAGCAACCTTTAAATACGAAGTGATGGCCCACAGGTGAGAGAGGAAAGATTTCCTGGTATCCCACTTGGAAGCCCAAAGGGGATTAAAGCATCACATGCTAACCCAGATGCTTTGTTATGGAGATGTGACTGAGTGTGTCCTAATAACTTGCTTTTCTGATGTTTTAAGACACAGAAGCAGAGTTTTTAATAAAACCTTATAGTTTATCAAGAAGTTGAGTCGCATCAGAAACTCCCTCCCTGCTTGCTGTGTGGTTGCCTAAACTCACAAACTATTCCCAGTCTGAGTCTCCTGCGTAGATTTGAAATATGAGTGAGTCAGTTTGTGTTGTTCATAATGCTTTTGCGTAATCCTCCTTGCAGTGGGGGTCTGACCGTTTAGCGGGTCTGTCGAGTTCTTTTCCTGGGGGAGGATGACAGAGGAGGCAGGCACCAGAGAACATCTGCTTTTGATTTGTGCCTGACGTAAATGGCGTTGCTGCTTGACCCTCATTCATGAGGTCACTCTGCTCTGTCGAGACCAAAACTGTGTGTAGGGCGAGGTGTGTGTGTGTTTGTGTGTGCGTGTGTGTGTGTAGGTTTGTAAGGGTAGCCAAAGTCTAGCAGGCCCCGCCCAGTCCACTGGCATAAACTTTGTCTCTTTGGCAATAGTAAGAAGAAAGAGAGTTGCATATCGAGTCACGTAGCAGCAGTTTATGTGAGATAAACTGGAACTATTGTAAACCATTGAACTGATGAACCACAATAAAGGCTCGTGTAGGGTTATTAGATATCAGTTCAGGGCTCATTATTATGTCACATTGCCAAAGTCCTTCTAAACAAGTGATAAACTGTCAGGTGATGGCTTAATAACGTTAAAAGAGATTAGATATTGCTCTAGTGTGTCGTGTCCCATCATATCAATATGTAAAGAGTTTCGCTACCTTAAATATAATCTATAGGAAACATAATCTTGCCACTGTTTATGACAGTTCAATCGTCTCTGTGCTCATTCAGGTCTGCAGTGCATCTCTCAGAGTAAAGTAGCAGTCCTGCTGCTGGCTGGGGGCCAAGGAACCAGACTGGGGGTCTCTTACCCCAAAGGCATGTACGACGTGGGGCTGCCGTCCCACAAAACCCTCTTTCAGATCCAGGCTGAACGCATATTGAAGCTGCAGCAGCTGGCTGAGCAGAAGCACAAAACCAAATGCTGTGTTCCCTGGTAAGACCTCGTGTTATTCAGGAAGACATGACTGAGGCGTTTTAGTTAGTGTGCCTGTCGGTTGAACTGCTGCCTTATCTAAAAAATCAGATCCAAGCTACTGAATAATGTCTCTTTATTTGTAATGAGATCTAAAGCTATTTGTCCCAGTTGTGTTTCTGGGTCAGATCACTGGATCACAGGTCACTGTTAGCATCAAAGGACAGTCAGTCACGGAAATTGTGTTACTAGAAAAGGATTAGTTCCCTGTGGCGCAGCTCCAAGGGCAGTTTGAAGATATGATGGATGACGGAACCCGGAAAGCAGAGCAGAGGAATGCATAAAGACTACGTAACACTGTCGTTAAGGTTCAACAGTTAAATTCCCAGCAGGTCTGATTCTATAAGGAAGTTGTTGCATTTTTACTATCCATCATATGCTTAAACTTTTATTTTCATGTCATGCACACAAAGTGCCCAAACCTCATGGGTTTACAGGACACCCAAAATATTTAATTTCATCAAAACGGCTCGGTCTTAAACAAAAATATCCTGCCTTTTCTCCCAAAGGCTCGCAAACAAAATCTGCTTCAAAAAAGATTCCCTTTCTGAAGGACAGCCAAGCTTTTCATAATCATCCAGCCAAAAGAAACCAGCATAAATGGAGGACATTTTACTGAAAAGTACATCCCAAAAACAGAAAAATGCACCCCATTCTCATATGTTCACAACAAAGTCTGTCCTTTTGTCTCAATTATACTTCACATAACATTCAACACTGTACTCATTCTTTATGAGACATCATTTTTGTTTATACCATATATCAACAAACCATTTTTCTCTACACATGAGACACTATTTGCTTCTCATTAACGGAATAAGACACTTTCAACTTTAAATGTCTGTAGCTGGAGCTAACGTCAGCTTTGTCATAAGTCTTTTTGTGAATAGTCACTGAAGAAACATTTAAAACATAAAATTTACTTGAACGTATTTTCTTGAGCGTGCATCTTCCTGCATGATTTAGAATAGAGAGAATAACAAATACTGGATGAATCAACACAAAGTTCCTCCGATGTTGCCTTCAGGTACATCATGACCAGCGGCAGGACAATGGAGTCCACCAAGGACTTCTTCTCCCGACATAACTATTTTGGCTTGGACAAGAACAACGTCGTCTTCTTTCAGCAGGGCATGTTACCCGCCATGGACTACAACGGCAAGATCATCCTGGAGAGCAAAGGAAAGCTCTCCATGGCCCCTGGTGAGCCCACTCAGGATTTTTTTGTCGCTGTCTTCATTCAGGCTGTGGTTTTTAGAGTTTGTGTTTCAAACGAGTGCGTCTGTGTTTGTGTTTCAGATGGGAACGGGGGTCTTTACAGAGCGCTGGGGAACCAGGGCATCATAGATGACATGGAGCGGCGGGGGGTCGAATTCATCCATGTGTATTGTGTAGATAATATCCTGGTCAAAGTGGCGGACCCCGCCTTTGTTGGTTTCTGTGTGCAGAAGGGAGCGGACTGTGGAGCTAAGGTTGGTCACATCTCCTGCTCTCTCTGTCTTTTCCTGTCTTTTTTCTTCATTTTTTAAGGATTTCAAATATGTCTTGAGATGAATTATTGTGCTAAATAGATATTATTGGGTTAAAGTCTTTTAATTTTAAAGATCTTAAAGTTTTGGTTTCATAGCTGTAATTTTTAAGAACCTGCCATCCTGATACCAACACCTGAATCATGATGTTGCCTCAAGTGTCAACCTTTACATCAGTTCTTGTGATAATAATGGTATACAGTACAAGTGCTTCTTTAATGTCAGATGCTAAGAGATGAAAAATGTATAAAGATGGAGGCAGCAGCAGGTTTTTTAATGTTCCTGTCATGAAGTGGTTTGTTACATTGATCCTATGCTCAGTAACCTTTATCAGACTAGGGAGTTCTAGTATTATAAAGATACATGCACACAATTATTACACCCTAATCAAATAGTAAAATGCGTCAAAGAAACGTCTATATTACTCATTTACATATAGATGTGTGTCGTAAATGTGGAGATTGATACAAGGAACTAAACTAGCAGTTGAGTCATGGTGGCTGAATGTGACCCAGTCCGAGCAGTCAGTCCAGTTTTTTAAATTCCATGAGGTCCTTAAGGGTGACGGATGTTGATCTGTATCTTTTGAATGTGTCAGTCTTGTGTTTACAGGTGTGGTCAGTTACAGTGTATAAACAGCTGCACCTTCCACAACTCACCACTGGGTGGAGATATAGGCCACATCGTCCCCTCCGCTCATGTTGATAGAGCAATAAATTCATCACAGCTTTCTAGGAAATGTGAAGTTTGAGCCAAGAATCTTCCTTCATTTTTCATCACAGTCTTGGACCACATTAATGTGATGTGGAGATGCCACTTTTTCCTAAACGGCGTCTCTGGAAAAAGACAGAGTGTAGTTTTATGTGTGGAAAAAAGCTTTTCAGGCTGCAACAGTTCAACCTAAAACTGTTTTCCACTAGTAATTAGACCTTATTCATGATTGATTATAACTTCTTTCTGTTTTTTCATTATCCTCTAGTTCTTGTTTGTTTTTTAGCTGGTAACATGTATCAGTACATCCAACACACTGCACATGGAATAAATAGTTGAGAGGCGCCTCAGAACAGGTTTAGAAAGAAAAATCAAGAAAGACAATTAGGGCTTTTTTTAATTTACAAATTTAAAAAATGCTCAGCACAGTTTCCTTGAGCCCAAAAACTCTCCTTTTTACTATCATGCACGATAAATAAAAGTAGCAAATCTTTACAGTTAGGAAGCCAAACTCAGCAACCCATAATTTCTATTGCCAAAGATATGTAACAATGAATCGATTATTGAAATAGTTGGTAATTTCGGGCAGATTTTCTTTTGATAGACTAACACACATAACTCTAAAGACAATACATTACGGTATGAACAGCAAACATCCAATGTTCAACTGTTGTTCCTAGGAAACAAAAGAAAAAACAGAGGGGTTGTAAAGATGGTAAAGATATTACACATATAGCAGAGAGGTATTATGCTTTTGCTCCTTTTGACCTTGTGTGATGTCAAACAACACTTAGACCATCAAAACAGTTTGACTGTAGATATTATCTGATGGTATTATAGGGATTAAATTTATGAGTATTTTCTCAGAAATGCATTATTGGCTCCTGCTGTTTGATTGGAGAGGAGAGCCTGTCCTGAGAGTTTGGGGTCTGGGAGGACATAAGATGAATGTTTGTGTGTTACACTCTCCCAGCGAAGCTCTCATTCCCAGATGTATCAGTCACAATGTGAAAGAAATTGATCCTTCAAATTACAGCGAAAATGAAGAAAACATGCAGTCAGTCTTGTGAAATAACTGCACTGGGTGAAGCTGAAAGTGATTTGCTGGCCTGTTGATGTCAGTCTGAGTACTTGTTGTCAAGGTTACCACTAATAGGAGAATGAAATATCTATAAACAGTAAAACAAAGAGAGCAGACTTGCATCAATCAGGAAACATGCTTCATGTCTGAAAAAGTCCAAACACAGTGTGTAAGATCTCCTGCTTGGGAAATAGGATATGACCTGAGAGTTATTCATTCATAGTGACCAGCCATTGTTCTGGTTTTTAACAACAAACGTTACCTGTCATGGAAACTCTGTCAAAAACAGTTTACTTCCACTTTTTTCTCTGAACTCACATGTAAATGAGTTGTTCAGTGCCTGGGGGTGTTTGAAGCAGAGTTATAACTTAAAACTATTTATTTTTTTTACTAGTTTTAATTTTATTTTTGATTTAAATTTTGTTTTCAATTCAGGTTAGTTTCAGTCAGGTTGCAGTTTCAGTCCAGTTTTGATTGTTTTTATAATGTTTAGTTTTAGATTCGTTTTTATTAGTTTCAATATTAGTTATGTTTATGATACATTATGGTAAGTGGGTATTTGCCAGGGGTTCGGTATTACATTACAAACACAACACAAGACGAAAACTGGAGACATTTCCTGTATATTTTTATTTTTATATCAGTTTTTTTCACTACTAGTTTTAGTTTTGTTTTACTTAACTGTAACACTCTCGTTACTACTCAGACTGACTCTATTTTAGGCTCTTTATCTCGTAGCAGCACCACACTGAAGCATATTCCATCACACTGTGTTTATTCTCCAGGCAACACAGAATAGAGTGAAATATGTCACTGCACGGATCGTGCAGATCCTGTTCAACATTATGAGTTGTGCGGTGGAGCAGAGATGGAAGGATCAGATCAGAGCGGAGTCCCACCCTCCCGTCATAAATTACTAAGCTCCGCCACAGTTCATGTGGCTCCACCGCCACCACCACCCCTGCCCCTCACCCCACCCCGTTCACCAACCCCCACATCAGGACTCCACTCTGTCATTAGCAACCAGCAGATGGGGAGAGGGTTTTTTTTTTCCCTTCAGGGCAGACTTTAACTTAACTTTTTGGGCCTTATTTAAAATGTAAAATCAACTAATATATTGGCTTATTTTTACTCATACTTATGCTTTTTTCATCATTTTCAAACTGCAATGTCCCATTTTAATGAATTAATTTATAACCACTTTCCTGGACTTCATTACTATTACAGAAAATGTGATTAAAGAGGTCATCAGAGAATATTTTTGTATCATTTTGTGGTGTATTTTCTATATAAAACACATTAGCAGGTAGTCAATCTCCTAATTCCTAGTAAATTACACAATAAAAGATGACTGACGTGTGCATTTAATGTGTTAATAGTTAAGTTGTCCTAGCAGAAAACTAATAAGTCTTCTTTTCTTATGTTTCCAGGTGGTGGAAAAAAACAATCCGACGGAGGCGGTGGGTGTGGTCTGCAAGGTGGATGGGCGTTATCAGGTGGTGGAGTACAGCGAGATCACCCTGGCGACCGCTGAGAAGCGCAGCGCCGACGGACGGCTGATGTTCAACGCAGGAAACGTGGCCAATCACTTCTTCAGCTTCTCCTTCCTCAGAGACATAGTACAGTAAGACTAATGCGACCTGAACGGATCCACACTTTTCATACAATTTTCTGTCAAATTATATTAATTTGTTGCTCAGTAATGGTTTCTTATAGCAGGAACAGTAGCTCATCATCATTATTAAGTCAGTGTGCTGCAATAAATCAGCATCTGTCTCGCTCTTTGTCTCTGTTCATACTCCAGGAAGTACGAGCCGCAGCTGCAGCACCACGTGGCCCAGAAGAAGATCCCACATGTGGACGCGAAGGGTCAGCTAATCAAACCGGACAAACCAAATGGGATTAAAATGGAAAAGTTCGTCTTTGACATCTTCCAGTTCGCCAAGTGAGTTACGGTGCAATTTTTTCCATAGAGAGCACATAGTGTGTGACAGCATCAGCAGGCGGCTTCTCACCTCAAATGAATAAGGCCTTAAACCACAAAGAATACAATGACTATCTTATGCTCCTTTTGAGAGGTGGCTGGGTTGCATATGTTCTCCTGGCAGGCCCTCAGGCCCGAGGTTTGACTGGTCCTTGATCTGTCCTTCCGTGCAAGAACCAGCCCCTTTTTCCAGTCCCAGTAGCCTATCCCACCAGCCCCAATGCTCCGAGGTCGGGTCCAGCAGCCTGAGCCTGCCAAGCTCTCTGCAGGAGGATGGAGGTTTATGAGCTGTTCACTCATTCCACCTCCTCCAGTGTCGAATGACATCAGCTTTGAGTCACGCCACTACTAATAGAACTTTACATCTAATGAAAGGATTCCTGTAATGATTGACTGATGGAAAAACATTGCAGACATGTCCAGCTTCCTCCGAGGTTTGTTCGCTGTATTTCTAAGTAGAAAGATGAGAAATAGCTTTCGGCGTTGCTGAGGAGATGGATTACGCTTGTGCCCAGACTGGCAGACTGGCAGGTTTAGCAGAATACAGATGGACTGACTCTCTCTGCAGCCAGAGTTTTAAAAAGTCTGATTTTTTTCTGATCCTTCAGTGTGCTGTTCGAGGATCCTATATAGTGTGGCCTATATTATGTGTGTCTTAGTTAAAAGGCATATTGCACATTTGGTTGCTGTTCACCAGCCAATGCACATTGAATATCTGACTCTGTGTTTTTTAACGGACCACTGACAAGGATCAACCCTCAGGAACAGTGCTGCCCCTACAATCTATAGTCTGATCATTAGAAGCACACTGAGCCAGGAAGACAAGAGGATTTCAAGAAATCTTTCGGTTTATACAGTATATAAAAAAAAAATTATAACGTTTGTGGATTACTGGACAGCAACAAGAGGCACCTTTTCTTACCTAACATGTGTCCTGTTTACGATGAATAAGAGAAATGTAGATCTAGGGCTGCAACTAACAATTTTTCCTACAATAATCAACTTTCTTTATAGGTACAACTCTCTGTCCAGCTGTCTTCACATTGCTTGTTTTGTATGACCTGCTGTCCAAAACCCAAAGACACTTCATTTTGAATGATACAAAACAGAGAAAACGGCAAATCTTCCCATTCGAGCAGCAGACAGAAGACAATGTTTGGCATTTTTGCTTGATGATTGATGAGAAATTGATAATCAAAATTTTTTTTTCAGCTTTAAAGCGAGGTAGCTTGGTATTTAATCTTCATACTTTATGCTGTTGTCTGCCCTTTGGTGTGTTTTTCTTTGTGCTGATGTGCTGCATGTGTGTGTCCAACAGGACGTTTGTTGTGTACGAGGTGCTGCGGGAGGACGAGTTCTCCCCGCTGAAGAACGCGGACAGTCAGGACGGAAAGGACACGCCCACCACAGCCAGACACGCCCTCATGTCCCTCCACCACCGCTGGGTTCTCAACGCCGGGGGCCACTTCATCGACGAGAACGGCAGACGCGTGCCCGCCATCCCCAGGTGACCGCAGCCAGCCTGCTAACACACAGCATCATGCATGTCACATCAACTCACAAGACACACACACACACACACACACACTGACACGGGCTCCTCGTGGTCACCTTCCCAACACCTTGTGTACAAACTACATGCATTGGCTTTTTCTGTTTTGTTTGTATTACACACATCATATTCTTTTAGCCTCACACTCTCACTCCTCCTTCCCTCATGCTTGGTCTTGCTCCCGTGTGTGTCCCGTGCAATGTTTCCAGAGACGGAGGAGCAGGAAGTGTCACAGATGATGGCAACAGAAAGTAATTATTATCCCCCTGCAGTACTCCATGCATGGTGATGGGGTTTTGGCTTTCTTTCCCTCTCGCTCAGACGTGTTAACACTTTGTCTGATCCTTGGCGTCCTTTTACCTTCATTCTCACTGAAAAGAGAAAAAGCAATTTTTCTGTCTTACAGTAATGAAGGAAATGACAGCAAGGATCAGTTTAGACAACCGAAATGGCAGTCCTCTTAGCCTCCTGGTCAGATGATGTACAGTCGTAATGACTTGCTGACAGATCATTTTCCCCTCAGATGGTTGCTACTAATGCACATGATGTATTGCATGCTGGTCTCTTCTTCACTTTCTGGCAACAGATGATAAACCTGTTGATTTTGTGTTACGACAAGGCCAGCCGTTCATTGCTTGCTAGTTTGCCTTTGAGTTTATATCCATCTGCTTTTTTTAAAATGAGCATGTGCTTCAATAACATTCATGGTACCCGTGAATGTTATTCAGGCTCTTGAAGGGTGTGCTTCGTCCTCAATCATTCAGCTTTTCCTTCATCCATGTCCTGATCATCCTCAGATGTGTGGGCAGCAGCTCAGAAAACACCTGAAGTACCTGATAAGTGATTGTTGTCTCAGTCTAGAAGTGAACCAGCTGAGTGATGGTAATGTGCTGGAAGGTTTCCTCCAACGCCTCATTACCTGTCACTCACCTGTTTTCTTCTTGGGGGAAGTCTGTTTCCGGGGCAGAGGAATAATCACTGAGCGTGTTTGACAATGATAAAGCTCTGATTCTCTTCCTTTTTGAACTCTAATCACAAGCCGCAGCAGAAGAACAGCTGTGTCCTGGACGCGCAGCTGCTTCTCTCAACTAATCCCTCCGCGTTTTCATGAGAGAATCGCTCATTCTGTGACTTTGTGTTTTTCTTCTGATCCGCCAGCCTGAAGGACGGAACTGACCTGCCAATCAAATGTGAGATCTCCCCGGTGGTGTCCTACGGGGGAGAGGTAAGGAGGCGAAGCCGACTGTATTAAAGGATAAGTTCAAACAAAAATGAAATTTCAGTGATTAGATACTCATCCCCAGGCCGATGGTTTTGCAGCATTCTCCTAAACAACTGAAGTCGATGGGGCCTTAAAAAAACATAAAATATCTCCAGATCCTTCATTTTTGTTACATTTTAAAACAAGTCCCCATCTACTTCAGTCGTTCAGGAAAATGCTGCTGCTTAGCTGTGAAGCTCCAGAAATGTTTTGTTGTCTACAAAACTTCACGTGGCTTTCCATCGGCATGGGGTTGAGTAGATAATGACCAACTTTTCAGTTTTGGTTGAACTTATCCCTCAGCAAAAAGCGTAGTGTTTTTCCTGCTATTCAAAGGGCACATTATTCAGATAGGGTGGGTTCACAACGCCCGTACATGATGATTTTATGATGATGAACTTGACAGGACAGAGGAAACTCTCCAGAGGAAATGGAATTGAACTTTTAGCTTCTGAAGTAAATATTTTTAGACAGTATCTCTATCTTGCTTTACACCAACCTCTCAGCTTTTAGCCTGCAAGATGGTGCTGTAGTCAGACACGCAGATGGGTTTAACTGATGTCACGTCCAAAACACACAAATGACTAATGAAGAGTGTAAATACAACCCCTTTGCAATGTGTGCCTTACATTGCACCCATTTTGATCCACAAGCACCTAATCCCTGCTGTCCTTTATTTTTATTCTGTATGCTCTATTACCATTATTAAATAGTGGTACCATTACCACTATTTACTATTTCTGTAGTGGAGTCTCAAAGCAAAATATTTTCACACAAGTGTACTTGTTCAACTGGAGGGACAATAAACATCTTGAATCTAGATCTAGATGTTGTTCCGCTCCAGCTCTCCACCTGTAAACACACAAACACTGTCCTGATGGTACCGTTTACTTCTTTAAGGGTCTTGAAGAGTTGGTGAAGGGACGAGAGTTTCATCCAACGCTGATGATCGACGAGAACGGAGTCCACGAGCTGGTGAAGAACGGAGTTTAGACAATAAAGGAGAGAGAGGGAGAGCGAGATGGAGGGACAACCCAAAGACCGACCTCCCTTTGTCTCTCAACATTTGCTGGGAGAAACTGTGATGTCATCGCTGTGCAATAAGAAATGTCACGTGCACGTGTTCATGAAAGAGGCTGTCCAAAATGAATGAACGAGCAAGATGAAGTTTGTTTAATTTTTTGCTTCGTATGTTGATGTCATACTCAGTTCCTATTTGTTTTGAAGAGCACTTTGAACACAGCATGAGATGAAGGACGAAATCCCTGTCACACCGACTGGATGAAGCAGTCAGCAGGTGCATCTATTTATTTTGCTTATGAGACTTATTTTTATATGTCCTGATAGATGCTCTATAGATGGAAACGACCGTCTACTCATTTTACCAGGTGATTTTTATACAACGAGATGAAATGAATAATCAGAAAGATGTTTCTTACTAGCATGTAATCGAGGTACATGGTACGGGCTGTGGGGGGTATTTATAATATCTGCTTCTTTTCTCCTTGTAATCACTGAAGATGGGATATTGTTCAGCTTTAAGAGATGCTATGATTTCTACCATCTTTATTAAAGAAATGTCCTACTTGGAAAACCTACTGAATGCTTTGTTTGTGTGTGTTTGTACATTCAGACCATATATTTGCTGTACGGTGTTTTTTACCATGTATGCGTAGGCTAACTTGTGCATGAAAACCTTTAAGTATACGCAAGATTTCTGACAAATCAGCAAACGATATGTGAATGTGTGAGTTTCGCTGCGCTGTGTCTGCGGGGTGTGTTTTTTGCATTATAACTGCCGGTGGGTTGAATCAGAGTTTCCAGCACATGGTTTATGTTTAAGATGGGCCAGAGCATGCAAACTCTGCTGCAGTTATTCAGGAAATATTATTTTGTGGCTCCTTTCTGACTCATTTTCTTTCTGTCTCTCCAGCTCCATAACTGCACTATGAGGTGAAGTACCTGCAGTGTGGACACTTTAGCAGAAAAACACTTTTATGGTGTCCTACAGAATGCACTGAACACATTTTTATCAAATCTGAACACAACGTTCTACTTCAGAGGTGTTCTGGGGTAACACTTTACATTGAGGTGCTCAAAAATATGAGTAGTTACTAAGAAAGGAATTAATCGGGAATTGCTTGATAGTTGATAAGTAATTCCTGAGTGTGATTCGAGGGCTATATAGCAGATAACGATGGGTTACTGGAGAACAGAAAGGGAGATACTACATAAATAAATCATTAGGTAATGATTAGTTCAGAAATATCTGTGAATTAAAATACTGACAGCTTTCTTAATAAGATATTCCTCATTTACAAACTAGTAACAACTCATGAATTACTAATTACTTAATCATTAGTTACTCTTTCTGTGCCCCCTTCAAAGAAAATGCGTCATAATACTGAGTAGTGACAAAGTCGCACCTCACCAGAGACAGCTGGATCTCAAAAATATTATTTTTAATTAGGGCCCGAGCAGGTCATGACCTGCGAGGTCCCTATTGTTTTTGCAGGAATTATTCTTACCTATTATTATTATTCTGCACTTTAATCGCAGTTTTGGAGGCCTGAACATACCCCAAAACTCCCCAAATTTGGAATATACATCAGGTCGGGCGAAAATTTTGATAATTCAATGTCATTGGGTGTGGCTCGGGGACTCTATAGCTACCCCTAATGTAAAGCCTGGACACAGGAAGTCAGACAAACATCATCTGCTTTGCATTCCATTTACTTGTTTTCTCCACTTGTTTCTGCATTACATTTCCTTGTTGTCATATGCTCCAACCTGACATGCAAGTAACGCGTGGATTGCGAAACCACTGCTTTGAGCTAAATGCTAACACTAGCATGCTAAGATGTGATATGTGACAATGTTAAAATGCTGACGCTTAGCAGGTTCAGTGCTTACAATGTTCAGTATGAAAAACAAAATGCAGCTTTTGCAGGTATTCTGGCATGTAGGAGAAATTAAGAGATCACAAACGTTAACACAGGTCACGCCAAGAGGAACATCAGTGAACAGTTTTCATGGCGATTTGTCCAACGGTTGTCAATACATTTCAGCCAGACCACCTCAGACACTCGAGGAAATGTCAGGGAATCACCAAAGTTAGTAGGTTTCATCCTCTGGGGACTATGAGTGTCCCCAGAGGATGACTATGACTATGAACTAGAATTAAATCCATCCAATAGTTGTTGATATATTGTAGTATGGAGTGGTGGAGGAACGGAGCAACCTCCAAACATCCTGTTGAAGAAATCCAATAAATTCCTCAGAGTCACTGGAGTCACTTTACTGCATGATGGCTTCCTCATCATCAAGACACACTACAGGCAACTTTTACACTCCAAGAAATAAGAAAAAGTCACAGTCTCTTTGAACTGAAACCTTCACGTTTCCAAATAAGTTGAATTTCTTTGGTCTGGTAAAAGAAACATTTTTGACCCTGTTGGTAAGCAGCACGACAACAGATATTGTGACGTCATTCGAGGACGACCTCTCTGTGACACTTGACTCACAGTTTTCATGGTTCTGCTTTGACTATTAAGGCTGTGACGCACTGCAGCGTTAGTGCCACTGGGTTTAAGAGAAAAGCTGCTTCACTGTCAAAGATCACGTTTCATCAGAGGTGATCACACTCAACAGATCAGCAGTATTAAAATGAAGTCATATTAAAAACCTAAAGTGCACGTTTGATTTGAGTTCTATAACTGTGTGTCGTTAAGTAACTGAAATGACTTCGGCACAAACGTTACTTTGCCTTAAGGCTGTTTGAGCCTCTAGCTGTCAAAAGAAAGGCTCTTTTCAGGAGGAAGAAAGCTTTCTGATTGAGCAATGGATTCAAACTTAATTGAAACCGTATGTGTGGCATGTGGAATTCTGGGACTTTGGCACGCTCCCAAGAATCCACAGAATGTGAACTCTTTTTTTTTCTACCTCTCTCTCTCTCTCTCGCTCTCTCTCTCTTCCCCCTCTGTCTCTCCTCTCCCTCTCTCTCTCTCTTTTTTTTTTCCTACGTGCAGGGGTGTCTTACATCAGCCCAGTGAGCCCTGGTGAAGGCGACTGACGGACAGAGAGAGAAGGGCTCGGATTGAAACATCCAGCCGTCTTTGACTCTCACTGGAATAGCCTCAAACCGACTCGGAACAAATGGTCTGAAAGGATAAGACATCTTAGAAGTAAGTCACCCTTCTTCTTCTTTTTTTTTGTACTTATTGCAAACTTTTTCTTTGGGACTGTAGAATCCTGACTCTGACCGACTTTCCTGAAACCTCTGAGCGTACCCTAAAGTTTCCTCGAGGTATTTCACAGTGGGAGCTTCAGCTGGATGTTTGAACTCCATGTACCTTCTTCTGCGGAGTGTCGGCTGTTTGCATGGCAGACTAGAGGAGCAAAGTGATGCAGTGTTATGCTGAAAACTCCTCTCTGCTCTGCTGCAGATCCAGCTGTTTCAAACTGAACACACTGTTTTTAGTTGGCTCCGGCTGGATGTGATTCATTTAAACACCTTCTCACCTCAAATAATGATCAGGCTTGAAGAAAAAGAGTATAAATGTCAGAGTTTTTATTTTTTTTAAAATATCATGAAAACTCCAGCAGAAGCTTCATTTCTTGGACTGTTTTCAGTGCGTGCCATGACTTAGTTCAAACAGCAGACATGTCAGATATTTAATGACTGAAGTGTGATTGTGGTTGTCCGGCTGACTGTCCTTTGTGCAGAACGGCACCAGCTCTTCTTTTCACAAGCACCAACTGAAGTGTAACTAATGTGAAAATGATGTGACTCTTGTTTTGAATGCCTCGCAGCAGGCACACACACACACACACACATTCTTGTTTGCTTTATTGTGGCGGGGCAGTGAGCAGTGTGTTTTTGGAAAAGTTAAACAACTGACTCATTTATGGCCGCTCGGATTGTCTCAGAGTTTACTGCGGTCAGCTGATGAAATGTCGGATGCTCGAGTTACAGCTTTGAAAAAGACTCCGGTACACGTCCGCGCTTTTTGTGTGACGGAGGTGGTGTGTATGTTCCTCAGTGTTATGTAGGTGTTACGTAGGTGGTATGTAGGTATCCTCCTGTGGTATGTGGGTGATAGATGTCCACAAAGAGGCCTCCTTTCCACCACGTTGAAGTTATTTGGTGACTCGACTCGACACTCATCTGAAGAGTTAAGAATGTGTATGAGCAGCAGGAGAGGCTCTGATCAGTGGATTAAATGTTGTAGAGAGGTGAAGGTGATGCTGAGGTCACGTTCGGTGGCTCCGTGCGTGTGTGTGACATGTTGTTGTTGGCGGCATGATGTATTCCGGCACAATGTCTGGTCAGTTTTAGACTGAATGTTGAATTGATTTAGAGCTGAAACAATTCATCGATTAGTCGTCAACTTTTCGAAATGACTTGCCAACTATGACTTTAAGGTTTTTTAAAGGAAAAAAGTCTAAATTCACAAAATTCCCAGTCCAAAAAGGCCTTTTGGAAACACTAATTGACACTTTTCACTGACATTTTATAGACTCGTCTATCAACAATGATGATAATCATTAGTTGCAGCCTTGGAGTGATCAATAGAAAACATATATAGGAATGTTTACTGCCTTTGTCTGAGAAAGATTTAGAGGTGCTCCTGTTCTGGTCGGTGTAAAAACCAGCATTCCCCTCTTCGCTCTGAGCTCCCAGCCTGGCCCACTAGATGCACAGCTTACAGAGCTAACGAGCTAACTTAGCAGCAGTTAGCAGTTACTCTAGTTGTATGCCGCCCTGTGTTTGTTCTGAGTATGAATAGGGCAGCTGGCCCGGCCTATTCTTTTGTATTGCACATACTTTTTCTTACAAATAGCACCTTAAATGTTTATTTTGGTGCTGAGATACTGAGGAAGAATATAGCTTCAAATGTCAAGACTACTGAACTGCACATGCGTCTATGCCACTGTCTAATCAGGAAATCTACCTTAAGATGCTAAAAATCCTTTTTTGAACGTGCTATGGACTTTAAGTTTCGTCATGCTTATTGTCTGAAGTGGTCTCAGGGTGGTCCACAGCAAAAATATATTCTATTTCTCACTTTAATCCAACCATAACTAACACAATGACAGAATGAGGTCATGGGTTTCGTACACTTTTTGTTATAAAACGCAAAAGTAAAAGAGTCAAGATTAAAAAAAAAACAAGAAATCTTGAATCTTTTGAACATCTATCAGCGTATTTCGCTCAATATTGTGTAAAATGTCTCTCGAAATAATCAACATGGGAACGTTTTTGTCCGAAATTGACAGAAATGCCTTTTGAATTAAAACAGCAATAAGACATGCAACATGCAGGAAGGCCTCAAAGGCTGAAACAAGCAGGCATGTTATGATTGAATAGCCTTGAGAAATTAAAGGCTTTTTATTTGATTGTCCTCTTGAGCGCCTCAGTCTTCTTCAATAAGTTCGAACCAATAGGATCCACATACTGAAGAGCACCAGAGGGACACCATTTTCCACCTCCGAGTCGCTCCCCTTACATAATGTTTTCTGACTGTCGTTTCTTTAGCAACGTTCAATAATCGTGTTCAACTCCACGCAGCACGGCGTCGTGATATACAGTGATTTTAATGGAGCGCGTGACTTGTCTTTGCTCCGTCGCTCTCATGCTATCAGCTCCCTCCTCTACGCCAAAGTGCAGCTCTTTCTCAGCGCAGCGCCGAAACTCTGTGGAACAAAGAAGTAATGGAAGCAGAAGTAGACATATCAAGTTGAGGGAAAACAAAAAGAGATTTCAAAACGCGCCCGCAAATTAATTCAAGGAACGCAGTGATAACCGCAGATGGACGATTTATGACTGTATCAGAGACGAGGGGGTGTGGATTTTCTTTCCTTTAAGGCCTTTTTTTTTTTAGTTGTTGCTGCACTCTCTTGGCTGGATGTGTAAATAAGAAGCTATCTTTGTCGGGGTAAATAAGCTCTTTGTCAGAGCTCAAATGGAGGATTATTGCTTATGACAGGGAAATATATGAAATGCCTGTGGTGGATGTCCAAGGGGAGTGGATAATGTACTCAACTTTAGTGTTTTTTTATTTGCTCAGACAGTTGGAAAACAGAGCGGGACAGAACATTCGAGGGGGATTTGACCCGAAGCCATCGCTCCATTATCTGGATGTAACTTGATATATGATGCACACACACATATATATAGACTAAAACACACACACACACACACACGCTCAGGGATAAATAGAACGAAAAGAGTAAAAGGGAACCACATTAGGAGGAGTGTGTTATCACTGCATCTCTCTGACATGTCACTTCAATTAGCAGCCCTTCCCTCCACAGTTCGGAGGCTGACTGACATCCTCACATTCAGACCCCAAATCACACACCACAGCAGAGGCTGTAATTTCAGCCCCACATTCAAAACACTGCACTGGAGGCACCCGGTGCTTACTTAGCTTATAGACGTAACTCGACGCAGACGTTGTTTGATTGGAAGTGTTTTCAAATCAATGCTTCTGGCAAGAGAAAACCAGCGGCGCGCTCGCCCGCCCGCCCGCCCGCTCGCTCTCTGAGGTGCATGCTGTAATTTGGTATAAATAGCAGCATTTCAGGGAACATCATCCCTTAAATGCTGCGCTGTTGACTCTGTGTACCGCACGTGCCTGAACTTCGACCCTGCCCAAACCGGCACCACACTCATCACCTACTGTTTGAGGGGGATTAGGTTACTCGTAGCTCAAAGCACGCTACATTTGTGCCTCTTAATTCTGAGCCTGAATTGCTTGTTTGTCTCTGACTTGAGGTCTGCGTCCAGAACCCGGAGGCCGATTCAGCGACAGGAAGTATGACAAAAATGTCTTGTCCTCTGTGATATAATCTATCGTGGAGTAATTACTGAGGTTGATATCACAAGAAAAAAAGGCTGGTGGAGTCACAGAAACCAAACAATCGCGTAGGAGCTAAAATAGAGATGCGCAGATACACATTAACACACAGCAGCCGGAGCCCGAGTGCTCCTGTGTTTGCACATGTGGCCTCCTCCTCCCTCTCCTGTTTACAAGTGGCCCTCTGTTTCTGTTTGTCTGTTTGTCTGAAGCGTATTATCCGTCCGTCCACCTCGCCGTCTCTCGGCTGCCCCCGTCCTTCCTAATTACAGGCTGTCAGGGCAGATCCGAGGTAATATTTCAACATCAAAAGGACCTCAGGACGCGCTGCAGGCTGCCACTCTGCACAAATGACAGCCCGGGCAATGAAAGAGTTGTCACCGCTGACGTATCAGGCTGTGCGGACAACATCTGCCTTTCTATACAGCTGTTACTATCTGCTCTGCTCTTACAACTGTTTATTTAGATGTCGATGGTCTAAAATTGTGTGTTACCGTGAAAATAAGTACAATTTTGAGATACTTTACTTGAATACTCCCATTTTCTTCCTATTTATAAATACAACATTTCAGGGGGAACATATTGTACTTTTACTTCACGACAGTTATCCGACAGTCATGAAGACGTAGTTACTTTTCAAGTTCAACATTTTTGGATAATGATTCTTCAAAAAAAAAAAAACGTCTCCAGTGATTTGATTTTAAGATATAATACGCCACATTTCTGCATTCCTGTTTTCATATAGTTTTGTAGAGTTGTGTACTAACATTATCCTCTTTGCAGCAATGTTCAAATTCAGAGATATCTGTAATTTTACTCGTGACAGTGACTCTCATTTGGCCCCCTGACGCCATAACTTCCAGGAGAGTCAGAGAGTGATGACGGAGGTCTGTGAACGTGACTAAACATAACATGACTGAAATACCTTCTGTGAACATTTCCGCCTTAGTTGGATATTTTTCATCGGCAGTGGCGAGCATCAGCGTCAGCAGTGGTGGAGCCCTAAAAATGACACCCTGTGCATTTAATAACTGCTCAGATTAATCAATATGCTCGAACAAAAGACATTTTAGAGAGAAAAGTGAACACAAATTTGTGTTTTTCTGTATTTTCTTTCCAATCGGTCATCTCACAACCCCCTGGCTCAGGAACCACTGAATCCATAATGAACTATATAAAGTAGTTTAAACCAGCTTTACCTCGACCAGCTACAACATAAAGTCACCATAACACACAATTCTCACACATTTATCCGACTAACTATTCGAGACCTGGGAAGTTTTGGCTGAAATTGGCAGAAAAGTGTCATCGTGTGTGTGTGTGTGTGTGTGTGTGTATTTGTGATGTAATGTACTTGTCACTGTAAAAGCAACTAATTCATTAAAAACTTAACAAAAATGAATGAATTCATGAATGGATGGATTGATAAATTCATTAATTTGTTCTGTAGTATTTGTAGGACATTGAATGCAGCACTCAGTAGTATTAGTTTGCTGCTTCTGTGTAAAATACAGAGGAGAAAGGAATATAATATGACTTTTTCCTCAACACAGGTAAAGCTCCTTCTCTTCGTTCAGTCATTCGATTCTTCGTTCAAGGGTACAGACGTACTTTTTGTGTTGAAAGTTGAGAAAGCACTTTTTGTCCTAGTTTTGAATTCGCAATTGCTCTCGATCCGAGCAGCGTGCTGGGGATGGACCTCTGCTTTAACGGGGGAAATGGAAAGAAAAAAAGAGCTTCTTGGCGTGAACCGGTGTTTTTCCAATCTGACAGTGTAGCTGTAAAAGTTCAGGGCCTGGATATTCAATCATAATGGATTTCCAGTCAACGTTTTTTTTCAAGGCTTCTCTCCTTACATAATAAACAGAAGCCCCTTGTCGCTGCACGATATTCACAATGACCCCATCTTTTGCAGGTAGATAAGATAAGAATCTGTGTATCTGTGAGCATTTACAGGTGAAGTCAGTGTGCCCACAGCCTCTCTGGCAGTTTTTTTTTCACTTTCTGTCTCCCTCGTGGCCTCTAAACATCAGCTGGTAGCGTTTACGAGCACCTGCGCGCCGGCTTCAACAGTTCATGTCCTCGGGCAGCTGAAGGTCCCTCACGGCAGCGGCGGCCCAGCGAGGAGCAAAAGCAGGTGTGCTCCTGCTGGAGACTGTCGAACCTCAAGAAAAGCAGTTACGGTGTTAAAGACAAACCTCAAACCTTAACCTCTGATACATTACATATAATAGAAAGTCATTACAGCGAGTGTATCCTTTGGCCCTCATGTCAGCCTCTGCAGACTTTCTTGTAAAATAACAGTTTCTGCGCAGAAGGATGTGACACCCAAGCCTCAGCAGATGGATTCACGGCAGTACACGACCTTAGCTTTTTCAGATTCTGGTTTCACGTTGCTGTAAAACTATTGCTTACGTAGCAAAGTCGTGTTTTTTATCCACTCTATCGTAAAGACAAACTCCGAATTCCAAAATGTGCATACGTGGTGGAAGATATCCTACCATTAAGTGGGAACGCTTCTCCGCAGGTGTCACATCTTACCCACACTGCACAGTATTGTTTTCTCCTCCAGTCACGAAAAATGTAATTACACACTGCACGTGTGCACATGCGCCTCATTCTCAGATTTTACGGCGCGCGTGTGTGTTTACAAGGCTCCACCTGGCTCTGATTGGGAAATGTGATTCGGATTTCATGCATTCCCATAAAAATAAAATATCCGCAATGCTGTGTTACAGCCTTCAGGGAGGAACAGGGGGATATAATAGAAAGCACATGTGGGCGGTTACGGTGCGTAGCGTACGGGCACACTGTATAGCAATCAGGCCCAGCACCAACACTGCGCATAAACACACACACACGCCCTTATACACGCTGTAAATGCGGTATAGCTAAGAGGCCGAGTCATGAATTCTGGGTTGAGGGGGTAAAATTATTGTTATTAGACTTCCTGTTTGGCCTGCCTTGTCTTTAGCAGTATGTTCGCCATTATTTATTGGTTATTAACAGGAACAATGCACTTTTAGCAACTTTTGGTCTGTTTTTGCCTTTTTTGAACAGTTAAAATAACGGACGCAGACAGGAAGTGCAACAAAGATCCCCAGCATGAACTGATTCAGCGATGTTGTGATTACATGGTTCAGCAAAACGCCACAGAAAATATTTTTCCTAGATATCTGGGAATTGTCAAGTTGTTAGAATTAGATGATACAGAAAATGACAGGGTCCCTGAGTCCACTGAGTTTCCTCACACCGTCGTCTTCGATGTTAGTTTTGACATCCGCCCATGCCGGCTCCCTCCTGGATACCTCCTCAGTCTGGCAGCTCGCAGCTTCCTGAGCTGACTAAATAAAAGTTCGTCATCATTTCTGCCATTGCCAGGTCCCTCTTTTTCTCCCTCCTCTTCTTTTCTGGCATCCTGACTTACGTGCAGGTTCAGCCACAGCAAAGTAATTAACTCCAGCATTAGCTTTAGCCTCGTTAGTTTAGATCAGTACATTTCTCAGTTCTCCGGCGCATTTGACCGTGTGATGTTTAGACGTCGGCTGCCGCAAAAATCTGATTTGTTATGAAAAAGGTGACATTTTGTTAAAGATGATAAAATGTCTATTTTTGTTGTTTTAACAAGTAATGGCATTTTTGTTCAAAACAAACATTTGGTTGGTTATACTTTAAGAACATAATGTAGCCCAACTAGCAGCTGGGCCACAGAAAGCTTCCCCCCTTTTCACCTCTTTATTAGAAGCCCTGGATGGGTTACTTTTGAATTTTGAACCTCATGTAATCTAATTTTGTATATTATTGTCGATAACAAGCCAGAAGATTTATCAGTATTCAAACTTTCATTTGGTTTAGAGTGTGAAGTGGCAGGTTTTATCTTTGGTCCGACGTACGTCTGTCTTAATAGTTATTGGATGGATTGTCCTGAACATTTGTGTAGACATTCACGACTTTGGTGATCCAAGTACTTTTGTTTCTGACCATGTACCTGCACAACCCTCGGAGCCAGGGAACCGAACTAGCAGCCTTCCGATTACTTGGACGCCCCATTCTACCTCCTGAGCCACAGCCGCTTAGGAGGACTCACAACTCTAAAATGCCTCAGACCTTAGTTTCTTCCTCCTCTCTCTATCACCAGTTTTTCGTGGCTGGATGGTGAAGCGTTTAGCTGTACTTGACCTTTGACCTCCGCTGGCTGCTATAACTCTCCTGCAGAGGCTCATGTAAAGCCCCGAGTGTTGACGCTGCTGTGTGACAGAGGCAGGGAACAGAGCCAGGTAAACCTGCGTGTTGACTTTGCAGGCTTTCCCAGGGAGCAGGACCTGGTGGTACACCGAGGTTACTCTGTATGCTCGACCCTCCCACGAAAAATCAGATTATTTATACAAACAAGAAAGCCTGGGAAAACAAAATAAAACCGCTGTCCTGTTTGCAGTGCGAGGGTTCTGCTGGAGGACGCGGCAACGAGCTCTGACTGAACGCGTGAGAGTGCAGATGTCTGTGTGTGAGGTCTTCATGCAAGGTTTAGGCTGGAATAGTTATTTTCCCGCGAGTTGTACACATTTAGAAACTCATCAGCGAATCTCCGACACATTTAATTTATCCGTGTGATTTCAGAAATGGAGGTAGAGCATGTGTGTGAGGCTGATGGTTGAGCTCTGTGGGCCGCTGGGTTTCTGAGGGGAGTATCTGTCCTTCACCACTTCCTGAACTAGCCATGAGGGAGCTGATATTTATGGGGCACAGACTTTTTTTTCCCCCCAGAAGCTGAAATTCAAGTCAATAGTCGTTCTATTCAGGAACGTTCTGCTCCGCGCTGACACAATAAACTCTGTTCACTGCCGATCAACATTTTGTGTTTATAATAACCTGCGTGAAGTCAAACAAAGGTCCAGTCGATGTTGGGTCTTTTCTTGTAATACTATATCTATGTATGTATCTGGAGACGTACGTTAAGTGAATTAAGTGAGTCGCTGACATAGTTAGATGCTGCGTTAAATGTGAAGTGACATGTTATAAGTCCCACAGCAGATACAGTCGTTTGCCACCACATTTGGTAACATTTACCACACATGGTTTTGTTTTTATATGGGAGAAAGTAACAGTGCTGTAAACGGCTGTCATGCTGTAACGTACTGTTATTCTGAGATATAGAGAAGTAGGGTTAGGGTTAGGGTTTGAATAACTGATTGTATCAATGCAAGTATGTTCAAATAGATTTCACCATTATGTTTAAATGCACGATATGAGGCAAAAAGTTGGGAGAAATATCCTTAATCTTGTGATCTGGTCAGGATTTTGACAAAGTATTACTCGAAAAGTACACAGTAAAAGTACTTCTTATTATACATGCAAGTAGTCTATGAAGTACTTAGTTCAGTAGTATATGAATCTTGGACTACTTATGGAAAATAAGTTTTTTATTCGACCTCAAAGTTCGTCGAAATATCCTTATTCTTGTGATCTGGTCAGGATTTTGACCCAGGATTACTCGAAAAGTACACAGTAAGAGTACTTCTTATTATACATGCAAGTAGTCTATGAAGTACTTAGTTCAGTAGTACATGAATCTTGGACTACTTATGGAAAATATTTTTTTTATTCCACATCAAAGTTCGTCGAAATATCCTTATTTTTGTTCTCTGTTAAGGATTTTGACCAAGGATTACTCTAAAAGTACACAGTAAAAGTACTTCATATAACGCATGCAAGTAGTCTATGAAGTACTTAGCTCAGTGGTATATGAATCCAAAACTACTTATGGAAAAAAAAAATTAAAAAAATTCTCACGTCGTCCTTTATTTTGAAATCCGGAAGGATACCATCGTGATACCTTCAGCTCACTCCCTGGAATAATTACTGTAAAAGTATCGTATGTTTCATGGGTCTGATTGAGAGACTGCAGTCAGCCCCACAGTCAGTAACCCCTTTCACACTGGCGTTTGGGTGCGGCTTCTGTGCGCCAATTCTCCGCATCCGTCCCAGTGTGAATCTCTCCGATGCGGCGAGGGGTGCAATTTCGCTCCGGCGCTGATGCGCCTCTGGAGGTAGTATCAGGGCCGCATTATTGGCGAGCCGAACCAGTGTGAACGGATAAGCCGGAGGCGCGTATCGAGGGCGTGTCGATCGGACGGTCGGTTAACTACACAGGTCCTTTACTCAACTTAATACAGAGAAATGTCCCACAAAGCAACGTTACAGGACCAAACAACAGTAACGTAGTAACTGTAACTGTCTCTGGCAACTTATATGAGGAAAAGAATACCGCAGATATGAGCGGAGAAGTGTCTGTCCTCCTTCTGCCCTCCCGTCTGTCTGACCGACACATTTCTGCCCAAAAAACAGCGTCTGTCGGTGGCAAAAAACTTAAACTCACCAGTGTTTGTGATGAAAATAAATCACCACGACGGTCAGCCCTCCAGACCGAGACTTCGGAGAACTTTTCCCCGGAAGACAGCCTCCGTCCCCGCGAGTCAGACAGCGTCCAGTTTACTGATGGTGCTACCAGCAGCTCTTCAGAGCGGTTTCATCACGAATACCGTAAATGTTAGTAGATTCGCGCACTTGAAAAAAATGTGCGGCTGATTTGACCAAGCAAACGCGAACCACGGCTGGCTTGACCGCAGTCTCTTAATGGTGGTGCAGCAGGTGGTGATGGAGGTTGGTGGTGTTACCTCTGGACGTTGTTACAACTGTTCTGCAGGTCCTACACAGTACCTGAGTCTGTAAATTGTCTTCTGGCTTGAGTACAAAGTATTACTTTGGCTACTAATTCTCACGCAGGAACGTGAGCAGAGCTGGGCGTCATCTGATTGGCTAAACGGTGTGCATGCATTGCCCATGTGTTCAGGGCCGCATCTGATTGGCCAAATGTCACAAGCTGACTGTGAAAGCATGGCGGATGTAAACAAAACTTATCACACTTCAGAGCAGCTTTTGTGATGGGTTTCACGTTCACATCGCGATGACGATGCAAATACGATTAATCATGCAGGCCTAGACTTAACATGTTTTTTTTTTTAAAATGTACACTCAAATATGCATCGTACTGATGCTTATATTGGTAAATGGAGACAAATTTAAAGGGGCACTATGTGATTCTGGAGGAGAAAT
Organism: Lagodon rhomboides; assembly: GCA_039737535.1. NCBI lineage: Eukaryota > Metazoa > Chordata > Actinopteri > Spariformes > Sparidae > Lagodon > Lagodon rhomboides. The sequence goes on along the minus strand of CM077789.1, from coordinate 9,814,373 downwards.
TCAAATTCAGAGGGGCCAGGGGCAAATCGGAGAACTGAAGAAGTGCCAAAAAATACTCAAACCAAAAGCTCAGGGGAACACAGGCAGGAAAACACGAGCAGCAACACAAAGACACCGGGAACAAAACAGAGGTGACGTGGGGAAGCAGAACAGATGGGAGAGACAAGGCTTAAATACACAAGAGGCCAATCAAGGACAGGTGAAACTAATCAGGACAATCACAAGGGCGGGAAAACAAGAGAAAGGCAGGAAGTAACACAACATGACACATGAGGGTGAACCTTCCAAAATAAAACAGGATACAATAACTAAACCAAAAACCCAAACCATGACCAGAGAAGTAAAATAATATATTTGGACAGTTGACATAAAGAATAAGTCTGTCTTATTATAAGTACAAGGATCAAGGCGGAAATATAACTAATGCACAAGCAAAGCACAAGCACATGTCCACAAGCAAAAATAATAAAGAAAATAAAGCCAACAACAACACTGTGAGATCAAAGAGAGATCAAACATATGAATTATTAGCACTCAAAAGAAAAAGTCAGAATGTTTTCTCTGCACAGTATATTTGAATCTTTAAGGCAGCACTTAAATGACAGATTTCACTCCTTTAAAATCCTGCTATTATTTTGAAATATTCAACATTTGCATTAAATGTGGACTGTGTACAATCAGCCATGGTTTCCACTGGGATAAAAACTGCAAACCTTGAACAAACTGTATGCTGTGTTGGAAAGTGAGTGAGGAGCTCTCTAAAGATGATGCACTCAGGGGCCGTCTCACTCCACATCATAGTTACAATGCTCATATTTGACTGAAGGACAAAAAAGTATTTTTCCCTGTCCGTCAGTGAAATATGTATGAATATACGAGGCCAACTTTCCTTCATGAGTTTTTGCCCAGACATTTTAATCATATAGTCACGAGGTGCAGCAGCACAGTAAAGGTGGGACCATCATGCTGTTACCTCTGTGTCATTCTTTATAGTAAGAATCAGGTAAAGTCAGATAATTTTATTTCTCTCATATTTCTCTTTGTCTTCTCTAATCATCCTATTTTGTTCTCTATATATTTGAGTCTGTTCTCACAGAACAATCTGTTCCAGAAAATTCTCTCTTGGACCTTTGAAACATGTCAAACACGCTTCTATGGGACTTGTTTTGATTGCTTCATACACTTTTAGCTCAAGTTTATTTTTTGTTCCTTTTCTGAAAGCTTTTCGAAGTGTCAGTGGATCTGACTTTGGTTTATTTTGATAAAGTGACCCTGGAGTGTGATGTCTTGTGGTAAAGACTTTCATGGATGTTAGCTGCCCGGTATGAGAGACAGGAGATCAGATACAGGTTTGATTTTTGTCATGTCAGGCTGAATTTAGAGCCTTACTAACGGCTCTGTGAGGCTTCGAGCTAGATGCTAACATCCTGATGTTAAAGGTGCACTATGTGGTTTTTTGGGGAGGGAATTTTAATCAGAACAGAAAGATCTTCATTGATTTTTCATGTCTAAACAAACTAAATAAACAAACTCTCTTTGTTTTCATAAAGTGAACAACCAAACTGACCCTAAAGGGGAACACAAGTTCATATTGTTTCACAAAATCAAGGTTCTGGGGACCTTATGTTCCTTATGTTATCTTCAGTAAATAATATCATAAAGTATATATTGTATAGCCTATTTAATATAGTTTATTATAATGCATTTTGTTGTATTTTTAATGAGTTTTAAAGCAAAGTTGCCAACAGCCAACAATACTTAAGATCCCATCATCCTGTCAACTGTTATGATGGCATCGAATGACACCAAATGGCATCTTTCCTCCCTACTCTCTGCTGCTCCCCCCCCCTCCCATTTGACCCTCCTCCTTGGACCTGTTTACGTTGGACTGCCTGCTTCGTTCGTTAGTGTGAGCTCAACACAAAACGTAGGTGCACCCAGGTTACCATGGTAACAGTGGAGCGCAGACTTTACCTCAGACTGGCGATATCCAAACCAAACTCTGCCTGTTGGTGTCTGCTGGTCGCTGCTGAATGAATTGTTTAATTAGCAGTAAAATGACACACTGTGCCGGGAAGGAGACTTTTATTTTCCATAATTTCACCTCACCTAGAGGATTTTAAAAACTTTTGAAACATTACCTCGATTATTCACCGGCCCATAAGTTCGCCTGCATGGTAAATAGCAAAACCCAATGGTCAGACTTCCTGTATATCTCTATCTGACACACAGGTGGGGGAGTCTGTGTGTCCTCGATCTCCTGTCTGTCTATTTCCTGCTCCGTCTCTCCGGAGCGATGAGAATAAATTCACCACTGAAGGGTTTGTGCAGCTGGTCCTCGTTGCGTTCATCTGTCTCCAATCCCCCTCCTCTCTTTTACTTTTGGTGCGAGTGTTTTCACTTCAGAAAAATCAATGTTACTGTAAGCTGTTAAAAAAATGGATTATAAAGAGAAATGTCCCCTTTTTTTCAAACGCGGAGTTGTGCCTACTTGTATGAAACGATTGCCAGAACAAAGTTGATTTAAAAGACACAATTTCAGAACCTTGTGTGTAAAAAACTTACTTTGTATGACAGCGTGAAAATAATAAATAATAAACTATGGATGAGTTTGTACATTTAACCCTTTAGATGGTTTAACAGTATTTGTCAGTACACGCACTGTTTCTCCCTTCAAAGCTGAGAATATGTTTTCGACAGTGAAAAGGAAAAAAATCCTGGAATAGACACTTTTTGAAACCGAGATAGGACATGAATAAGTTTTTCCTGCTGCGTTCCTGTAAGACGAGAGCGGAGAGAAGTTTCCAGAGCTGTGAACCTGCGCCTGCGTCTCCAGCGTTGCTGTCTGATCTGATGTTACTGTACCAGAGGCCAGTGGTGGAATAACAGCTGTTCACCTCATGCAGGTATTGAGAACACAGCTGGATCCAGAAGTGGCAACAGCAATACAGCTGATGCGCAGGAAATCCATCTCCACTTTTTAACAATCAGTAAACCATGACCATACTTACTGTACGCACACATATTTGCAGCCTTAACTCTGAGGGTAAAACAAAGAGCAAAGACAGTGAGAAACATATGATGAATAGGGTCTTGAAGTTTTAGAAAAAGTCTCCAAAGGCCGCTGTATTTTCACACCAAGTGAGCAGATTTTGAATTTACAGACAGTTTACATGACAGACGGCAACTTTCCAAATCCGGAGGCAGTCGCAGGTGTCGGCTCATGTCAATGCAGCGCATTGGGAGGACCCTGAATTTACATGAGACAGGTGATTTTTCACAGTTAGAGTTGTAGTAGTACCACACCACTGCAGCAGTGTACCAGGTGGATGCCCTCATGTACTAACAAAAGCACCCAGGTTATGTGATTTATCCAAATCAAACAGGTTAGGTGTCAAAGTATCCTTAGGGTGCAGCCTTTAGACATAAGACTTGACTTTCACATACCTGTAGCTACAGACTGAAGCAGTTTTCAAAACTCGGAAAGGAGTTTTTTCTCATCGTATTGACATAAACCAAAAAACGGGTGCCAAGGCGATAAAATGCATTCATCAAATCAAATGCGTGCCACTAAACAACATTTGTGAATGGATGAAAAATGGACAGACAGCTTTGCTAGTCTTAGATTCTTTTCATATGGAGCAAAATCCTAAAACCTTAAAAGATATATCGCAATAATTATTATGAATTAACTATATATATAATGATAATTATGATAAAGATAATGATATTTGGCATGAGGTTGGTGCCTGAAGAAGGGCGAATCAGGAATTGTAATTCCTTGTAGGAATTGTTGTATTCAGTTTAGTTCATCTATGATGATGTTCACCGTCTTCATCTTCTTCTTCTTCTTCTTCTACATGTGAAGAGCTTTAGTATGGTTTGGTCGAGTTATATGGCACGCGTAGGAGAACGGCGAGCAGTAATGTAAAATGTATGTGATTTGCGGTAAATGGGCTAAAACATGCAAACACACCAGTCTGGTCCTTTGAGAGTCTCCAAATGTAGAAGCAAAGGTCAGCGCTCCTCCCTCGACACAACACAGGCCGCCTTTACATAAATGTGCTCCAGCACATGGTAAACACATTTTTTTTAACTTCCAAATGCACACAAGCCATCAGGTGTTTGTGTTTCATTAGCCATGAAAAGCATAGAGGAGTTAGGCTTAGCAAAGTGGCCTCAGTGGGAAGTGGCCGTAACCTGAAGCTGCAGGAAATGGACATAAGAAAAGCAATGAGATTATGTGTGAAGGCACAATGAAAGACGCAAGTCAGACCTTAATTAGTGTTGCAAAATTCAGCGGGTGGAGCGTCGGTGCCGGTCGCACGACATTAGCTTGAGGTCATTTTTAACCGCAGGTCTGCTTAAATTCATGAGAATCAATTTACATCCACAGTTATTTGGCAAAAACAAACCATGACTATCAGTGTTTTCCAACTCATATTTCATATTTCCAAATGTCTAATCGTTGTAGTCAGGCGATGTGGAAAGCTGAGAAAATGTGGGCATCAGCTCAAAATCAACAGGTCTGGATTTGTTTCCCATAGACAGAAAATGAACCTGCACTTCATTTATGTCAGAGGTTAATTTGGACAGAGGTTCAACAGACTGCTGGTGGAGATCCCCTGTCGAACATGAGCAACAGGAGAGGAGCATAGAGACCATGTTTTAGGAACAGAGCAACACTGTACAGTGATTCAAGCTCTGTACTGTAGTCCAGTCTTGGTCCTGCACTGCAGCTCTGAGCAGCCCGCTGCTGATCTTTCTGTTATTTCTATGAGGAAACGTCAGGAAAATGTTGTCTTTGGCCGACGATGAAGAGCAGGAAACGTCTGATACACACACTCACCGATGTCTCCCTGTGAAAATTCCCACAGTGCTCTGGTAGTTTTGTTTTGTGTCATGTGTAATTGGGTTTAGATAACCCTGCTGGAGCTGCGGAAAACAAAGCCTGTTGCCTAAGAACCCATCGACACAAAAACCATTAGATGACGGAGCAAAAAGATTCTGAAAGCTTTTGGAAAACGCTCAAAAATTAACACTTGACTTCTATATCTTTCTCTTTAATTACATTCGGGTGTCTGGCTTCTCATTTACTGCACAATTGTGTTACATAAGACATGATTAACATGGTGTGAACAATAAAACTAACCTCAGTTATATAACAGAGACTTTGAGCAGCAGTAAAAAAAAAAGTGCCCGTGCTGGATTCTCACAGTAGTTTACTCGCTCATTATCAGATAACTGAGCTTTGTACTGTAAGTCAAGCAAAGTGGAAGCTTTTCGCTCATGTGGAAGAAAACTGTTCAAACGTGTAAATGAACACATCCATGTCCTATTGTGGACATTTAAGTTTGTACATTTATAAAAATAATTTGCCTAAAACAGCTACTTTAAGTATTTAATCATCTTCCATTTAATTCTAGAGGCACACATTATGTTCATTTTAGGTTTACATGCTTCAGTGTTTAAAAAAACACATCAGTTTTCTCAGATTGTTCAGTGCTGCAGTCCAAAACGCTCTGTTTTTAGCTACTGCCTCTTTAACTGTCCCCTTCTGAATACCCAGTCTGCTCTGATTGGTCAGCTCACACACGCCTGAACCACCACGCTCACCATGTCTTCAGTCGGTTCTGTTGTTTTTCCACCTTCAAGTTAGCTTCACTTCTTCCATGAATAGAAGCATAAATTGTGCAAATGTGTGACATGGTGATGTCCCGTGATGTCACAAAATCACGGAGTGAAAGGCGGGACTACTGACAAGGCGTTTCAGGAGCAGTGTTTTCTATTTACATACACAAGACCCGATATGAAACGATGAAGGATAGGAAACAAGCGAAAAAAGTGTCCTTTAAATAACACTTGAATAAACGTTATGTTTATGTATAAACCTGCATTAATTCAATAAGACTAAATTATTTGATTGCTTCACATTAACTCATGATAGAAAAAAATCTTGCATTAAATGTGACCCCTTATGAAATACAATTAAAATACTTAGTCATGGCTTTAGGGAAAGACATTTTGAATGTCAGTGAGCTGTGTGTATTTCTTTGTTTTGTTGTGAAACTCTAAACTTGTGAAGCCACATCACAGATGAAATGTGGACTCAAACCGGTTGAAACCCGCCGTCGTGCTCTGCTGTTGGACTAAGTGGTCAGTTGGAGGCGGCTCGTTGGCGCTGTGTCTGTCCAGCTGAAGTCATGTCTGTGACTCAGTGTCTCAACGTCTCTCCTCCTCCTCCTCCTCCATCATTTGTCCCCTCACTTACTTGTTCGTCATTTGTTCCTACAATTAGCGCATTATGTAAAATTAAAAAATGAAAAGCTTCATTTTAATTTTCAACTGAGGCTATTTTGTCTTGTGTGGCCGATATTGAAATATCACCTCGCTTGGAATTTAATAGGCCTTCTGTCATAGTGTGATAAAGCACTAAATAAATGGAAATTCCAGCTTGGTGGCAATTATTGTGTCTTTTATTGAGTGGAATAAAAAAAACATGCTTCCAATTAAACTCCCATTTTCCCCTTGTATATCCAAACAAATGTTTGGTTCCCATGAAAACAGACAAAACAAAACGTGCTCATCATGCTAACACACTGAGCTATTTCTTTCGCTGTTTTAACCTGCTGTGTCCGTCTTGTCTTTCAGATTGGAAGCCTGTCTCTGTGCATGTATTTGGGATGAAGCACCTGTGGGACGTTCACTTCCTCCTGCTCATCCTCCTCTACCTGTTAGGAGCCGTGACATCGCAGGTCAACCCAGGTCCGTGCTGCCACGCTCTCATTCTTCTGCGCTATGATTTCAGTGTCTGTGTTCGAGGCTCCGACTGCTGTGAGATCACGTTCAAGAGGTTGTGACGACTATAAAATGACTTTTGTGAGTTTTGGGTAGTGTTTTTGGACCTGGTGCTCCCAGTCTGGTCCAGACGGATTCAGATCTTAAATAAGTGCTGCTTTGTGGGAGCCATGCGGTCCCCTCTCTCTGGTTCGGCCTCTTTGATCCCAGCATGCACGCCTTTCTCCAGCTCGCCCTCCGCTGTACGGGTGGTTTGTGTGATGTCAATGAAAAAGAGCCAATATTTTTTTTTTACAAGGAAATGGAGTAGCAACATTTGTTGGGCAGAGATACAGTCGAATAGGAAACAGAGGGAGGTTTTTGGTTATTGTTGAAATAGTAGAAACACGGCAGATATCTGCCAGTAAAAACCTCGATCTGGCTACTGTTTATGACTGAAGTCTCAAAGCGTCTGTCATCGGGCTGAGTTTTCTCCATTGTTGAAAGGATAATGAATGGCACTCAGAGCTAAAACAGTGATTAATGATGGTTTTTATCAGAAAGGTTCAGCACAAAGGTCACGCTGACCTCCCTCTACCGAGCAGTGTTTAAAAAGAAAGACATACCAGTGGAAAAACGCCTCATCACATCCACATCCTCCCGCCTCACTTCACCACACTTCCAGCTTCAAAATAAAACTTCTGACGTTATTATTCTTCACTCCTCTACAACTGAGAAGGCAATTTCATTTTGAGAAGAACGTATGAAAATAAAAACAAACATGAGGCCGTGATGACAAACCGGAGTGGGGTGGGGGGGGTTTCCTGCCTCCTTGAGATGCTGGAGGAGAACTACAAACACTTTTCAAACCAAGAAAACAAAAGTTAAGTTTAACTCTTACTTTTCAACAACAGTTGTAAACACACAATCGAAATCTGACTTTCCCCGTCTGTCATCATTCGCTCTTTGTGCCAACGCGGACAGAAGGAAAGAGAGAGCAGAGAGTTTTATAAGGAGCTTAAACAAGAGGAAGAAATAGAGATGGTGAGTGAGACAGAGCTCAAAGAGGACATTTAGAGAAGGAGTGTGTGCATGCTGTGGTTACTCTCATGCGTTTGTCTCCTTACATGTTCAGTTTATATTCTGACTTTAACCAGATGTGAATGTAACATAGAGGAGACATATTATGCTCATTTTCAGGTTCCTGATTTTATTTTGGGTCACTGATAGAACAGGTTTACCTGCTTAAATCTCACCAGTGTTCTCATACTGTCCCCCTCTGTCTGAAATGTCTCTTTAAGGTCGCCCCTCCTGAATAGTCTCCTCTGATTGGTCAGCTCACACACGCACGAGCCAGCACAGTCACCAATCAGCTCCGTCGTGTTTTTCAAAGCTTCCAGTTAGCTTCACTTCTGACTTGAATATAGACATCAATTATGCAAACGTGTGACGTAATGATGTCAAGAAGTCACGGGGCTACTGGTGAGGCGTTTCAGGAGCAGGGTTTTCTGTGGGAGAGAGGAGCTCCCGTTGGAAAAGCGTAATATGTCTCCTTGAAACATTTCACATTTTCTACAGAATCTTGGACCATTACGCATTCAGCACCGTGAGTTTTGACTGGATGTTTTATGAGGCATCTTCTCAGCTGCACTTAATTAAGGATTTGAGTGTTTGACCCCTGTGGGAGTATCTTTCTCCGCTTGTCTGTATTCCTTCTGTGTGCGTGTGTGTGCGTGCGTGCATGCGTGCATGCGTGTGTGTGTGTGTGTGTGTGTGTGTGTGTGTGCCTGCTCGCATGCATATACTCACATGCACACGCATACTGTGGATCCAGCTATCCCACTGGAGTCTGTGGCTAATGCATACCAGACATTCTGACAGCAGGAAAGTCCATTGAAATAAGCTCTGTCTTTCTCCCCAGCACTCGTGTGTGTGTGTGTGTGTCTGTGTGTGTGTGTGTGTGTGTGTTTCCCAGTATTTGACCACTCATAAGTCATGGAAAGGACTGCTTGTGCATCTTATAATGGTCAAGGTTCAACAAGTTCACCGATTCATTCATCTATAATCTGACACGAGGGTCTTCTTCACACAGAAACCACCAGCGCTTATTAAAAAATAAAAAAACACACCTCCAGTGTCACCGAGAGCTCAAATCTCAACCTGCTGTAATATATGGAAGCAGGATATATCCACCTATAATTCTGTCTCAGGCTTTAGTTCTGCTGCATTCAGAGGAGGCTCATTTTTCCACAGTCTGGAAATATTCATGGCTGAATTTAGTAGAGCTGAGATGTCGAGCGATGCCAACTTTCCCCTGTTTAAAATTCCCAAGCAATGGAGTTATACCATCCCTGTCTTTCCCATTTCACTCGTGAGTGGGCGAACTTTATTTCACTGTGGAGGGAGGGGGAGGTGTGGACATGCAAAGGCCGGGGCAGAGCAGCCAAGAATCAAGCAGTGCTATTATTATGTGGGCTTCTTCTCGTGAGGATGTTTATGGTAAATCTCGAATGAATGAACGATTAGCACGCTCTTCATTAGATCTCATATCACTTTAATGACTTTTTAAGTGCGACTATTGAAAGATCGGATAATCTTCCTCTTACAAATGAAAAGTAGAATTCATAATCGTTAACAAAAACATGCCCTTTGCTGCTGAACAGGCCTACTTGCTATTATATGACCAGCAGCTGATGGTGGCTATTGTTAGCCGATACAAGCTAACTTTGGATAGATTCTGCTGTGTGATGACATCACAGAGTCAGTTTGTTGTCACCTTTTTATACTTGTGCCTCTAATACCATAAACATTTTCTGATTTCATTACAAAATAAAACGTACCTCACCAGGAGACAGGTTTGCTGTTTCCTGTTTCCTGTTTGTGTTCTCATTCCACTGTTCCACTGAGACTTTTTACTTTTTTGGCCTCATGGAGCACAGTGACACAATTTTACATAAAGTTACTGTGGTGAACGTGTTAACTAACAGTTGTCTATTTTTATACATCTAGCAGACACAAGGAAAACTTAAAATTAATTTGGAGTCATGGTCATGTCTCTGGACAGGTAATGAATGCTCTTTTAGCTCTGTTTTTGGTCTCCTGATGGAAATATCTTGGTCTTTAGCTGCTGAATGCTCCACTATGTTCCGTAGCTAGTCGCTAACTTTGTCCTCCATTCAATCTCTTTGAGTGTTTTTTTGTTTCTTTTTGCAACTGTGTCTGGTCACAATGAGAGAAGTGAGAGTGAACCAAAACAATAAAGGGTCATAAAACCAAATCAAAGTCCGTAGAATTTTATATTACTTTGCACTATTGATTAGTGCAGGTTTAAAGCAACGGACTCAAGAGCATCTTGAGTTTCAGTCCTGTTATTTCCGCTTGTGGCCACAGTTCAGTAAAAGTTACGGTCTTGCTTTGAAGATTTAATATGTAACATTTCTCCCTGAAAATGTCTAAAAATAACTAGACATTTGTTGTTTAGTTGTGTAATTACATCATAAATGTTTCCAACAATGTTCCAACCCAAATCCATAATTTTTAAATTAACTTTATGGTGAGTTTCATTCATCGTCTCTCGCTATAATTTCCTGAGAAACATTAAAGAGACCGGAGCTAAAACAGAGCGTTTCATACAGATGGGGGAATATGAACACGTGTTTGTGAGCATTAAAGCATGTAAACCTACTCTAAACCTATTCTCCTTTAAAACAGGCCCTCGTCAGTGAACATTTCTGCCTGAGTCGCATCAGATTTTTATCAGTAATAGTAGCTGTTTAAGAGTGAAGACATAAATTACAAATTACAAAATTAAGAAAAGCAGAAAGTAAAATTTTAAGCATATGCAACCAAAACTGCCTTTAGCGGACAGGTATTATGTAGCAGTTGTGAACATCGTCTCGCGTGACTACTACGTGAATGCATTTGGAGCCGGCGGTTGGACAGCAAACACTGCAGAACAAACCTGCCTTTCAGTAGTGAGGGTGCGGTAAAAAATCAAGAGGTGAGAGAGAGGCTTTGGTCCGTTACTCCTCCGCCTCTCTCGCTCTCTTCTCCTCCACCACACAAGGCTGGTATTTTTCCACCTTTTTTCTGGGGTGATATTTTTAGATATTGCGGCTAAATGTTGAGCCTGATGGGTGGTGGTGTGTGTGTGTGTGTGTGTTTAGGGGGGGAAATATCTGTAGATGTGTGCGTGCGTCCAAACGGACACACTCGCCTGCGCCCATAGCTCGCCCCAGGGGTCACCTCTGAGTGGGTTGGGTAGATAAATAAACACAGCAAAAACCAACATTTGGAAGAGCGGTCATACATCCGGCGCGGCACACTGAGACCCGTCTCTGACTCTTGAGGATGTGGTTAAAGACTGATAATGACTCCTATTTTCATCAATTATGTCTCAGGCAATTGCTGTGTTTTCCCCAATTTGGGACATTGCACTGGCTGCATGTTTATCTCTGTATTCTACTGGCAAGACTTCATAGAAAACCACTTGTATCACCACATCATACCACACGACATGCACATAATCAACCCAGCATTTCCACTAAGAGTGCTGAGTGGGGAGTGTTTTGCCTTTTTGTGTCATCCCAGTGTGGAAACAGTAAGAGATAAAGATTAGATGCTGCACTGTGGTCATCTTCTTTTACATCTCCATGGGCCTCATTATATACAGCCTGCATGTGTGCTCTATGTACGTGACATGTGCTTGTATCCTTGACAACCGCTGTCTCGCTTCAGTTGTCACTGGCTAGCTAAGTTGCTATGATGAACAAGAAAAGAAAAAAGTTATATTTAGCTTTGATAAGTCAGAGGCATTAATCAAAGATATATCCACTTAAATGGGACAGAATAGCATTGATATCAACATTTTGCACAGGCTAGCGTCATGTTAGCTTCTCCGACAAACTAACATCATGTTAGCCTTTCCAACAGGCTATCATCAGTATTAGCTTCTCCAAGAAACTAACATTATGTTAGCTTCTCCAACAAACTAACATCAGTGTTACCCCCTACAACAGGCTAGCATCATTGTTAGCTCCTTCAGCAGGCATTCAAGTTAGCCTTTCCAACACCCAAAAGTATATCATCTTTTACAAAAGCTAACACCAGTGTTAGCTTCTCCAACAGGCTAACGTCAGTGTTAGCTTCTCCGACAGACAAACATCAGTGATAGCTTGTCCAGCGAGCTAACATCAGCATTAGCTTTCCAACAGCTTAGGTTTGAGCAGCTTTTTAATCTTATATCTCAATGTTCATGTTGTTCCCCATCTTGAGTGTCATACAGACCTAACATGCAGTGGTACTGCCATTTTTCTTTTTTTGCACTTATATTGAATTTAGGACAGTTTCTATGCCATCTTAACGTAGTATTACTAACTAAGGAAATTCTTCTGTTAGGACGCTTCTATAATGCTAAATTAATGTACTAACATAAGACAGAGTGTAAAGAGAAACTTGCGGGGTCTTCCTTGGTCTGAAATGCTATCAGAGTTTAGGATGACATTAAGGTTTTCTGGTGCTACAGACACGTGTTTCCTAACTGCTCTTCTGACTCAAGGGCAGGAATGCCACCCACCTCAAACCCCACATCCTCTGGAGCAGGCTGCAACGCCGCGCCAAAGACAGATACAATAATTCAACTTGGCTAATTTGACGCCAGAAATCAACATCAAGCTTTTTTCCCGTCGTTTTCAGACGCTGGTGCTCTCTGTCATCTTATCCAGCCTTTTGATTTGAAATCACTTATGCCGTTTCTCCAGAAGCAGGTTCTAATATTTTGTGCTTGCTGCAGCTATCATTCGTGCGGTTTGATCACATCACCTATCATTAAAATGGTTCGCCGAGGACCCTGTTAATATGAGAGGAGTAAGAGGATTTCTGTTTATGTGGTCTGCTTGATGCCAAGGCAGTCTGGTGCGAGGAGAGAAATAGCAGTGGAGTGAAAAGGAGGGGTTCCAACAGTTGGGGATAAATGATGAGGGATGAAGTGGGCAACAAAATTTACAGAGGACAAGATGAAAGGACAGAGGAGGCGAGTGCCGACATCTGGAAGAGTTTTTGTTTGTGCCTCCTTCGAGCTGTCACTGTGTCACTGCCAAGACGAAAAGCCTGCATGCATGTGTGTGGTTGCAGTGCATCTACGCCTGGTTTGTGTGCAGCGTATCAGGTCGTCGGTCCCGGTCCCGAACCTTCAGGGGTTTCCACATCTTGACTTTTGAGCAAATATTTGGAGGAGATCAAAAAAAAAAAAAAAAAGAGGAAGAGAGAATCACATGGGGAGAAGAAGAAGGAAAGAAAGAGCGAGAGAGGGACAGAGGAGGCCTTGAACCTCGAGCTGTGCTGTTGCTGGCATCTTCTCAAAGGTTTTTCTGTGAGACAAGGGGGCCAGGCGAACAGGGTCAGTCTGCCTTTAACTTCCGCCTCCAGCTCCAGCGCTATCGCATACGCAGAAATCAAGTTTTTTCCAAAGGCTCTTTCATCCATCAATGAGGCTAACCAGCGGTCATATCCTGTAAAGTGGAATTATCAATATTAGGCCAAAACACAAGAACAACCCAGCCCTGTAGATAACACGAGATGGAAAAAAAAAGCCCTTTCATTTCTGCTCTTGGAAACACCCATAAATCAGTGGATTCATTCAGCGCCTTGTAAAAAGTTAATAGATGCCATATCGGCCGTGTCAAGCTCAGTTAGCCACGAGCGTGCCGAGTCTTAATGAGATGGAGATCCTCTAAATCACACTGTTAGCGTTTTATCACCTCGCGGAGAGACCACACAGGAGGAGAGAGAAGACGACAGGGAAAGAACGGAGCGTGAGGGGGCGGAGGGGCCGTGCAGGAAACAGAGGGCATATTCCTTCTATTGACCGCACGGTGGAGGCGTGATGGGCCCAAACCAGCCAGTTTTACCACACACACACACACACACACTCACTGACTCCTTGATACCAGCACTGTTTGGACTGGCAGAGCCACTGAATGGATCCAGCTTATTATTTCAATAGAGCAACCACAATTTGAGTGCAAGCAGTGTGTAGCTGCTCGTGTGTGTGTGCGTGTGTGTGTGTGTGTGTGTGTGTGTGTGTGTGTGTGTGTGTGTGTGTGTGTGTGTGCAGTCCTCTCACATCACCACCCCGCCCTTTCATCCAGCGCTATCCATCACATTTTGCAGGTTTCTCGACAGAAGCCGAGAATGAAGTACAGTAGTTCTGTCTTAAGAAATTGTCTGAGAGCGTCTGGTGAACGCTCGAGAGCGGTTTCGAATTTTTCAACGCCAACCGGCGCTGTGGTTGGTCTGAGAGGAGCGAGGGGATCCGCATATTTGAGGGTGTGATAATCCAGGTAGCCTTAAATACCAAGGGGCGGAAAAACTATTAGAATATCCTGCTTCAATAAAAGCACTGTTATAGACTTGAAGCTACCTTTGTATTAAAAAAACATTTACGATAAAGCTTAAATTTTTACCTTTGTGTCACTTGTGAAAGTAAATATTAAGTACGTTTTAGTGGATCTAGAGCGCAGTTTTCTTCCCCAATCCATAATGGGCTCATTACCGCCCCCTATAGGCCAGAGGGGCTGAAAAAGCATGAAACCGTTCCTTGTCATGAGACACAAAGGTGAGATTTATGTTTTAACCGGATGTGACTTCAAACTGTATTTTTTTAGGTTTGACAAGAGAAAAGACTTGAAGGAGGAAGACTAACTAGTTGGTTTGACGAATGTAGATCTGGTTAACATTTCCCCTCTTGCGTTGAAGGTCAGCTCACACCCGCTTCTCTGTGCTGTTCGGAGATGTTAACGGTCGGGTGAGCAGAATGCCAATAATTTTGGCCAAGGTGGAGCCAATTGTAGTTATTTTATTTAGTGTCGGGTGGTTTAATGTTCTGTATAACAATGCATCATGTTTTATATGCACATTGAATGTAGAAATTAACTAAGTAGTTAAAGAATAACAATTGTCCCAGTGTGAAAGAGGTGTTATCAAGAGTAGCAGAAGTCTAATTTCCATCTGAAACAATGGGGTAGACGTAGATATGGACTTAGTCACCATGCACCACCTCCATCTGCTCCATCTCACATTCGGTGATAAAAACAAAACTTGTGGTTTCCCTTCATGAGAAATCATCAGGTTGCTTCCAAAGAAAAAGAAGAAACCAAATGAAACGTCATATTTTCCTGAATCGGTCATAACAGCACAATTAAAGGCCACTCTGCAATTCTGGCCTTTCCAAAACTACATAATCAAAAAAGTACATTCTAGGAAGCGACTCTAAACAAAAAAAAGCTGCTCTTTAGCAACACTGCTTGTAATCAGTCTGCTCCCTGTCCTGGTAAAATACAGGATGAGTGTTTAAGGCACCGAGTGAATGTCCATCTTTACCTTCATGACCATGTTCATCCTCTGATCTGTTCATTTATTCCTCCTAGTCTTTTAATCCAACATGTCTGTTGTGTCTCAGGTGTGTGTCGGTATCCTCTGGGCATGTCGGGAGGGAAGATACAGGATGAGGACATCTCTGCTTCCAGCCAGTGGTCCGAATCCACGGCGGCTAGATATGGACGGTAGGTCACGCACAGACACACACACACACACACACACACACGTGCCTCATGGTATGTTTACCCTGATAATGAGCGTGCGTGTGTGTGGGTGGTTTATCCTGCAAGGTGCCTTTGCCTGTTTATTTGCAGTAAACCACAAACTGGGGTATCAGTTCTACTTAGCCACATGATTAAGGAGGCTTTTATATGTGTGTGTGTGTGTGCGTGTGTGTGTGTGTGTGTGTGAGAAGAACTTGGGTGGCCTTCTGTAAGTATCAGGGTAATGATGTAATACTCTTTCCCCATCCATCCTGGCTGTGTTTTCAGCCCCTGCCAGCCCCTTGCCCAAAATTAACACTTTAAGATGAATTTATGAGGCAGGCTGTCACTGACGTGTTTGTATAACAGGCTGCAAGAACTGAAATCCACCACCGCATTCACTTGTGCTTTTCCTCTCACCTTTTCCTCTCCATCTTGTCCTAATTTTCCTTCTCCCCCTGCTCGTTTCCCTTTCCTGCTGTATGTCTAATATGAACATCCCTCTCCCGTCTTCTCTGTGTGCCCAGGTTGGACTTCGAGGAGGGCGATGGCGCGTGGTGTCCAGAGATAACAGTGGAGCCAGACAGCCTGAAGGAGTTCCTCCAGATTGACCTTCGCTCGCTCCACTTCATCACCCTCGTGGGCACGCAGGGCCGTCACGCTGGAGGCATCGGTAACGAGTTCGCCCAGATGTACAAGATCAAGTACAGCCGTGATGGGAGCCGCTGGATCTCGTGGAGGAACAGGCAGGGCAAGCAGGTCAGTCGGCCTGTCGGTGCTTTAGAGTACTGATATCATCATCATCACAGTTTTATGGCCTGTCATTGTTTATACCTGCTGTGTTAATAAAGATAAACTGCTGTTTTGATTGTTCATTATCCACAAAGAGGCCATGACTTCATTCTCCATCATTAGTGAGCTTCCTGAGGTCAAGGTGTGTTTGTTTTCCTCCAGGTGATTGAAGGAAACAGGAACGCCTACGACATCGTGCTCAAGGACCTCGAGCCGCCCATCATCGCCCGCTTCGTCCGCTTCATGCCCGTCACCGACCACTCTATGAACGTCTGCATGAGGGTGGAGCTCTACGGCTGTGAATGGCTCGGTAAGAAGACGGTGGCTGAGGTGGAACGAGAATGTGAAAGGACTGATGAGCGAGGAAGCTGGGAACAAAGATCATGTCTGAGCTTGCATCAGTCCTCACCTTTGAGCCCATAAAGTCAAGATATAAAAACAGGAAACGGTTGTTAAAACAACACTGATAGCACCGTATCTAAACGTTCACAATATTACCACTGAATCAAAGCACCGTGTGTCTGGTTTCTGATTTAGATTCCTATATAATAGTTGAAATTATGTTCCAGGAACAACACCAACACACGTTGCAAAGCTCTGACATCACAACGATTGTCCTGGAACAACATTAATTATGATGTTCTAGGAACAAAACCAACACTACCATATCAAATAGATCACTTTAAAACACTTTTTTACTTGTATTATTTCCCTTTGACATCACATTTCACAAGGTTCCCATGTTGAAAATCTCAGGCAGAAATTAGGCAGGTCAAGATTCATTCCCCTGTTGGCCTTTTTGGTGCTTTTCATGCACACATGTTATCCTGAAATGCTCATTAAGGTGCACCATATGCCATGAATCAAGCAAACCGCCTTAAATTTAAAGCTGGTTGGAACAAAAGGATGTTTTGTTTTGGAAAAGAGATTTTTTTCTAGCGTCAAGATTATTGCTTGAAGCAGAAAGATTTGGTTTTGGAGTATGAAAACCTGTTAAACGAACGATTAAGAAAGCAAAAGCAGTTTAAAGGCTTTCTTAAGCGTTACCAGGTCCTCTAATAAAACATTTATGTATACTGTTCGAAAACTTCAGACATATTCTGCATCTGCTCGTTTAAGCTCATTCAAATCTAAAATCACAATTGTATTTGTATTTGACATGTATTGTGCATCATTTTGCAAGTATTTCTCTGTGATTCAGTTTAACAAACTGGTAGATGAAGCTCTAGATTAACAAACCTTTTGAGAAATGTTTTGACTACAGAAGGTGAGCTTGCAATGATGGTTCATCTTCTCTGCGTTACAGACGGTCTGGTGTCGTACAACGCTCCCGCGGGAGAACAGATGAACTTGGCCTCTCACCCTGTTTATGTCAACGACACCGTCTATGATGGAGCTGTCATCCACAGGTGTGTGTGTGTGTGTTTAGTTATTCCTTCCTTCCTTTTTTCACTGCTCCATCGTGGCTCTCATCCTCCGTCAGTACTTTTCCCCCTCACCTTGTTGTGTCCTGGTCACCATGGTGAAAGCACAGAGGCAGACAGTGGTGCGTGGGTCATGTGGGTTTACTGTTAGGCAATACCTCATGGGAATGACTGAGTCAACCGTGCTTATGATGTTTAAAAAACCGGAATGAACCAATCAGTCTTTTTGTTGACGGTAGTGTTTGGGTTATGGTGCGGTGAATAATGTCCTCCATGACACAGACGGGCTTCCATTCTCCATTAAGGCAGAGGGGAAAAGAAAATGGCCTTTATTATTTTATCGCCGTCATATGAGCGAGGGATTGGTTCGACAATGCTGCCACCTAGTGTTCAGTGGTTGTACAGTATAAAAAAACTTATACCAGAGGGGCCCACTGTGATTATAGAGGATGTTTTCTGCCTGTCATTTACACTCCTTCTTCTCTGTTTCTCAGTATGACAGAGGGTTTGGGCCAGCTGACTGATGGAGTGTGTGGCCTGGATGATTTCACACAAAGTCACGTCTACAATGTCTGGCCCGGGTACGACTATGTTGGCTGGAGCAACGAGAGCTTCCCCAGTGGATTTGTGGAAATCATGTTTGAGTTCGACCGCACACGAAACTTCACCACCATGAAAGTGAGTCTCCTGATTATACCAGATAATATTCTCAGTTTTTACGCCTCTCGCATGTACTAAAAGTCCTCCTTTACCTGTCCAGGTCCACTGCAACAACATGTTCTCACGGCATGTCAAGGCCTTCCGCCAGGTGGTGTGTTACTTCCGCTCAGAGTCAGACTGGGAGGCCTCGCCGCTCTCCTTCAGCCCTGTGGTGGACGAGAAGAACCCCAGTGCCCGCTTCGTCACCGTCAACCTGGCCAATCACATGGCCAGCGCCATCAAGTGCCAGTTCTACTTTGCTGATGCCTGGATGCTGTTCAGTGAGATCACCTTCCAGTCAGGTACGGATCAAACAACTGCTGCTGTAAAGCTGTAATATGTAGTTTTACATTCATATATTTATATGAATATAAATATGAATATATATTTAAGCTTATTTACTCCTGCAAACATTTGTAAAATCTGACGAGTGCTGCACTTGAGGAAAAGTAACTATTTAAACCCTTCTAATTCAAACTGTTGAGCTGAATGAACTGTTCGTTTCTGATCAGCTGTGTGTCGTCTGACCTTTCAGATACAGCCATGTACAACACAACACTGGCTCCACCAACGCCAAACACTCAACCAGGTCAGCAATCACTCCGCATGCATGATAAAGACCTATACATCCAATTAAAGCATTTTGTGACATGCATGCCAACAGCAATATGTTGTTAACCACCTTGTGTGAGCGTCTGAAAAGTGTTGAATTATTTTTTTTTTTACAAAATTAAATTAAAATAAGTCACAGAAGAAACAATCAAGTGAACTGCTACTAAAATATCCCAATATCCCTGACTCATTTTGAGTGGTGTTGTGTGGGAAAACTGTGAGGCAGTTTATCAAAATGAAGATCATGAATTGTCCACAGAAGAAATGTAGTTCCTTAAAGAGAGGGTGTTCTGGATTTGCTATGATGGATGTAGAAATGATGCCCAGCTGCTTCCTGATTAGACATCTAGATCCTCATATATGAACCAGCCAATCGGTGAGAAGGTCAGGACTGATTCTATGACAGATCTGGAAAATACGGGGACACTGGGAAGGCAGGCAGGTGTCCGAAAACATGAGGGCAGAAAACACGAGGATCAACGCAGAGACACCAGGAACAAAACAGGAAGAACTGACAAGGAGAGAGGAGTGTTCAGTGACAGAGGAGACCAATCAGGGACAGGTTGAACTCATCAGGACGACCACACGGAAGGAAGACAGGAAGTAACACAGCGTGACACATGAGGATGAACCTGACAAAACGTCTCTCCCTTTGAAATAAAGGTCAGAGAAGGTGGAAGTGACATTTGGCTGTCAACTGTGAGAGTCTGAACTGAAGAGCGAAGTTGTTTTCCTGTCACGTTTCCATAGTCCTGATCATGGACTTTCTCACAGCAATCATTTCAACTTGTCAAGGCAGGAAAAGCGCAGGTGGAACTAATAACATTAATGAGTCGGCTCTCTTCCATTTAGGCGTGTCAGCATGTGAAATCACAGCACCCGAGATTCGACACACCTCCGTGGATGTTATTATTTAAACCTGTTTGACAAGACACAACGTGTGCTGTGACGAAAGGTTTATTCTGCTTTTGCAAAAACGTTTCACATAAATCCTTCTTTCCAAGTCAAAAACTTTGACCGAGACTATTATTTTAAGACTGTCTGGATTTAATTGAGAAGTAACAGACTGGTCCTCCACATGAAAACAGACCACACAGTCTCCATCTTTAATAACACCTGTCTATCTGTTCCCTCTCTTTAGAAGACGACCCCACCCACAAAGTAGATGACAGCAACACCCGGATTCTGATTGGCTGTTTAGTGGCCATCATCTTCATCCTCGTGGCCATCATCGTCATCATCCTGTGGAGGCAGGTGTGGCAGAAGATGTTGGAGAAGGTGAGCTCCCTGTGCAATTCCATGTATAGTTTTGTCTTTGGGAGGTGGTCAGATTTGTTCCTTCACCCCCCCACGTCCTTTATTCTAGGCCTCTCGCCGGATGCTGGACGATGAACTAACCGCTAGTTTGTCAATACAGAGCGAGACGTTCGCCTACAACCACAACCAGTCGAGCGCAACCAGCGAGCAGGAGTCTAATTCCACCTATGAGCGCATCTTCCCCCTCGGCCCTGACTACCAGGAGCCATCACGCCTCATATGCAAGCTGCCCGAGTTTGCTCAGAGCTCAGAGGAGCCCGGTGGGTTGACACACACGTCCTCTTACATATATTTTATAATCAACGTGGCCAACGATTGCTGAGATGCTCGCGCTGTGTTTCAGCTTCTACCGGCACGACTGCTTCTAAATCCACCACAACCACCGTAGCTCAAGACGGCGTCCCTCACTACGCAGAAGCAGACATTGTAAACCTGCAGGGTGTGACCGGCAGCAACACGTACGCCATCCCTGCTCTGACTATGGACCTGCTGTCGGGGAAGGATGTCGTGGTGGAGGAGTTCCCCCGAAAGCTGCTCACGTTCAAGGAGAAGCTGGGAGAGGGCCAGTTTGGAGAGGTGTGTGTCCTCCGCAGCCATCTGTAGGCAAGCTCAAAACACAAATGAAGTTCTTAATGTCGTATTCCTTTTTCTGCTTCCTTCTTCCTTCCAGGTGCACCTGTGTGAAGCCGAGGGAATGCAGGAGTTCATGAATAAGGAGTTTTTATTTGACATCCCTGAGGACCAGCCAGTTTTAGTGGCTGTGAAGATGCTCCGTTCAGACGCCAACAAAAATGCAAGGTATCGACTCCGGATGCCCGAGTGATCTGCACCAAGTATCTTTGTTTTTTTTGGTGAAGTAAGACACTTCTCTCTTTTGATTTTGGCAGGAACGACTTCCTGAAAGAGATAAAGATCATGTCACGTTTGAAGGACCCCAACATCATTCGCCTGCTGGCTGTGTGCATCTACAGCGACCCTCTCTGTATGATCACAGAGTACATGGAGAACGGAGATCTCAACCAGTTCCTCTCCCGCCACGAGCCCGAGGGGCAACTGGCTCTGCTCAGCAATGCACCCACTGTCAGGTGAGTGGCGTCGAGCGAACCGGAGGGAGACAGAAGGAGTATGTTTTTATATCTGGTTCATAAGGCACTGTTTCTTATCTCTCCTCTCCAGCTTCAGTAATCTTTGCTACATGGCCGCTCAGATAGCGTCGGGGATGAAGTACCTCTCCTCTCTGAATTTCGTTCATCGAGATTTGGCCACGCGGAATTGCCTGGTGGGCAAAAACTACACGATAAAGATAGCCGACTTCGGCATGAGCAGAAACCTGTACAGCGGTGACTACTACCGCATCCAGGGCAGGGCGGTGCTGCCGATACGCTGGATGTCATGGGAGAGCATCCTGCTGGTGAGGGCCACAACTTAACACACAGTTTGACCTCCAATTAATGTTTTCCTGAAAAGCTGAGAGACTTTTTGTTGAACCTGTTTTAAAAAAAGTGCTCATCACTGTTTTCCTGTGCAGGGTAAGTTCACCACGGCGAGCGATGTGTGGGCCTTTGGGGTCACCCTGTGGGAGATACTGAACTTCTGCAAGGAGCAGCCCTACTCTCAGCTCACCGATGAGCAGGTGATAGAAAACACAGGGGAGTTTTTCAGGGACCAGAAAAGACAGGTGAGTGTCGTCACAAACATTTCATTTAATTAGAAAAAACACCTGTGAATCCCTGGCTACATTTTTTCGCTCCCTGTTGTGCAGATCTACCTGCCTCAGCCCGTGCTGTGTCCAGACTCGCTCTACAAGATCATGCTGAGCTGCTGGAGGAGGAACACGAAGGAGCGGCCCTCCTTCCAGGAAATACACCGAGCCCTCCTGGACTAACAGCCGGGGCGATGTTAGAGACAGTGATTCCCAGTCTGCTCATCTCTGGAGGAAACGGTGCATGACAAGAGCAGACCATGATTCAGGCAGGATCTAGGTTTAAGCTATCTTGTTTCTTGTAGAGGAACAGGGCGAGAGCCACCTGTGGGCTCCAAGCTACAATTTGGGAAACACTGTTTCGTGGACTTACACACTACAAAGATGGACTACCAGAGACTGTTAGTGTGTGTCCGTTTGAGTTTAACTAGCACAATCACGTCGGGCTAACATGTTTTTTATAGACATACAGGCATTCTTAATAAAATCTACTCTGTTTTGTACGACACCAGAGCACACACAGAAACGTGACAGAAGGTTTGGTTGTGTTGAGAAGCCAAAGTTAAAATGTAGCAAGTGACATTCGGCACTTTTAAAAATGTATTTTGATTTTCTTTTTTTTTTGCTCTTTTTTTTTTTTTTTGAATATGAATTAAAAATCTCCCATGTTACAGTGTTCGATAAGAAACCTTCCTGTTTTCTTTTGGAAGACTGCTTGAATGTAGAAAAGTGCAGCGACTCATTCACTGTCACATTTCAGTATATTTCAAGTATCTCATCTCAGTTTCATCTCATCTAGAGTAACAAGGAAATATCAAGTAACTCAGTCTTTCTCTTCTCCCTGCAGTTTTTCCACAGCGATTTGAACATGAAGTGTATATGACTGTGTATTTTCAATAGATGAGTTTTAAATCTCAAATAGCAATATTTTGTATTAATATTTATATGTTCATATGTGTTTATTCAGTCTATGTTTTGTTGATATATTTGTGGATAATCTCTCTTTGAGTTGTTTTGAGTATCGTATTTTTATTTTCAGTACTTTTCTGCTCATATTTTGGATTTAGAAACTGCTTCAGAATATTTTTTCCCCACTGCACTGCACCTGTTTATTGTCTTGATATTACCAGCAAGCTCTTTGATACCTGATCAGATGTTGCCAGATGTTTATCAGGATGCAGACCATGTGTGATGTCGGTTCAAAAGTATGTGTTTACAGTCAGCATTATTGGGAAGATGTTACTGAGTGTGTTTTGGGTGTCGGACCAGTTAAAGGAGACATATTTTGCTTATTGTCAGGTTCAGAAGTTTATTTTGGGTTACTAGTAGGACAGGTTTACATGCTTTAATGCTAAAAAAACACATCAGTTTTCTCATACTGTCCAGTGCTGCAGCGCTGTATTTCCCCTTTGTCTCTGTTTTAGCTCCTGTCTCTTTAAGAACCCAGTCTGCTCTGATTGGTCAGCGCACACAAGCCTGAGACAGCACTGCTATCAACAACAGAGCAGCTGTGCTGAATCAATTTGTACATGGCAAACTACTCGCTATGCATAAATTATGCAAATATGTGACATGGTGACACAGTGTGGTGTCACAATGTAACTGAATTAAAGGCGGGACTACTGACGAGGCGTTCCAGGAACAGTGTTTCTGTGGGAGAGAGGAGCTTCTGTTGATGCAGACTTTGACCTTTTTTAAGATCAAGATCTTGAAAGAACCTACATGAAACACTGAAGGAAAGGGAGGAAAAGAAAAAGCATAATAAGTCTCCTTTAATGCATATGTGTTTATAGTTTGTCGCAGTTGACATTGAAAGTATATTGACTTTGAAATCAGGAAAGTATAGGAACTGGTAATATTCAGCCTAAACAATGTAACGGTATGAGTGCTTCAGATTCACAACACAGCTAACGACTCATCTCCAGGTTTTAGCTATCAGCTGTTCTTTCGTTTATTGATGTATGCTGGATTCTTCTTCTTTTGTAACATAATTCTGTGTATAGCTCTCTGATGGCTTGAACTTCATACTACATTCCACTGTTTCAGCTAGTTGGACCATATTTACAGGCTCTATCTTCTTGTCAGAGACCTTTGTCCCACTAAAGTTGTAGATATATGGCCCTTATGCCTGGCCTAGTTCGCGGTCACGTCATCCTTATCTTTCTGTGTTTTGTAAGCGAGGCAAAGGTGAAATGTGATACTCAATCCTCTCTGTGTTACAAATAAATTGGAGGCAGACATAAAATCTGTAAAAGCACCCTGAGAAACATCATGTGTAGTTTTATTACATATTTGTACTCGTATGTTGATGTCTTTCCAGTGAGATTGTTTTTTTTATATACGTTGTAAACAGAAATTGTACATGGACAGACAAAATACAAATAAAATTTAAAACAGGGAATTCTATCCCTCTGAGAGCTCCTGTCTCATTCATAGGCACTGAATATTTCATGATGTGTGGGGCGGTCCCTGAATCTGAGCCCACTGGTGTGAGGATTTCATTGGCTGAGAGCTGCGGCGCTGTCCAATCACAGCAAAATGAAAGCAGAGTGAAGATAGTGACTCACATGGCCCGGAAAACTTTCCATGGAGCAGACACTGGACTTGTTGCTCTGAAAGTGGAAGTCATTCCACGTCGTAGTGTTGAGAGTGTTGAGGTTTCTGTACGCAGTTTGTGTCCAGTTTGGACTAGAAAAGATGAATAAGGTGATTTTGGTGACGGGAGCAAACAGGTAATGGTTGTATTTATTGTTTTATGTGTGTGGCATCTGAAGTGTAATGAATTCATGACACAAGAGACCTTTCTTCATTAACTGTAATGAAATCCTTTGAATTCTTAGTGAATATTTAGCTATAGTTTATTTATTTTACACAAGGATGTTGTTATTTTTAATTTGAAATCTGCTTTTCAAGAGAGTCTTGACACAAGTGGCAGCATGATTTTGTCATATACAGTAAATGTATGTGGACAAACAAGGTTAATTAGGTCAACAAATGTCCTCAATGTAAATTCTGTAGATGCTGTGTAGTAATAATAGCTATCAGAATCAGCTTTACTTACCAAGTATGTGTACACACAGGAAAGATACAGAATGGAATGATTTTAGTTTTAAAAAAAAGTTAAAGATTAGCCAAAATGATCAACATTTATATTTTGAAATGATGAAATGTAAAGGAACAATGTGTATTTACTGTAAGATGCATAATTTACAATTTATTGGTACATTGGATGTTTAAGTGTCACATGGTTAGTAACACTTATTTAATCAGAAAGTGGAAAAACACATGTTTCTCAGCGTCCAGTGCTCCGTTTCAGTACACTGCATGTGTCTCCCTGCAGCGGGATCGGCCTGGCGCTGTGTGAGCGTCTCCTCTCTCGGGACACGGAGGGTCTGCAGCTGTGTCTGGCCTGCAGGAACATGCGGCGAGCTCAGGCCGCTCGCTCCGCCCTCCTCGCCTCTCACCCCGCGGCTCAGGTGGCCCTGCTGCAGCTGGACACCAGCAGCATCGCCTCAGTCATGGCTGCTGCACAGGAGGTCAAACTCAGGTGGGAGGATAGACTCACAGCAGGATCACAGAGTCTTCACTACAGACCTGTGCTTTATGTATGTGACTTGGGTTGTCTGCTGCAGGTATAACCGGCTGGATTACCTCTACCTGAACGCAGGCATCATGCCAAACCCGCAGTTTGATGTAAAAGCCTTTTTCAAAGGCCTCTTCTCCAGGTACTCTGTCTGTTTACCTGCTCACATGCAGCATTTGGTATCGTTTCCACTGAGTGTGTTAAATAAAACCTTCTGAATCTACTTCTTATTTCAAACATCTCGTGCTGCCTCCCTAGCGCTCAGATTTCTATGATGTCTTCGTTGCAGCCGTGTCGTCGCCATGTTTGCCACCGGTGAGGGGATTCTGACGCAGAAGGACGGCATCACCCCTGACGGCCTGCAAGAAGTTTTTGCAACGAACCTCTTTGGTCACTTCCTACTCGTGAGTGTCTGCCATCCGCATCACTGAACTATCTATTAGTAAGGTCTGATCTACACATGGAATCGCAGACATCTTCAGTTTTCTGCAGGGAGAGCAGTTCTTGTCAGCTGTGTACCCTTGATGGAATAAATATAGGTGACACTCGATCTGTCTGTCACTTAGCAACGATGCTCATTAAAAATTAACAGTATGTAGTGTTCTCGCCATGAGGTCACCGAGGACAGTATTCTGCTTGGTGTGTGTTTTCACATGGATTAAGTTGCCATCACGGAGAAACCTCCTCAAAGTCCCCGTTTAGACTTCATACATCTTTGGTGCTGTTTTAACACATTTTAGTTCAGAGAGGAAAACACTTCTTACCTTTTAGACAGCTGGAGTTAAAGGGCTATTCCACCAATTGTGCACATTAAAGTGTGTTTACAGGTCTTGGGCTGTATTAGCCTATATGTTTTTTAAAAAAAAAGTAGCATAAAGCCTTTTCTGACTTCAGAGGAAGCTGAAAGTAATCTGATAAATTGCTTCCAGTGATGTCACTCAGTGGCACGTCAAAGTGAAGTTGCGTTGTGGTTTATGTAGTCACCAGGTGTTGAAAAAAATAAGAAGAATGTGTGTAGATGTGTGAAAGTGGATAGAAATGAGTCATTTCAACCACTTATCACATATATCAAGTTTCTAAAAATATCTGCCTCTTTCTGTCTTGTTCCAAGGTGAACTGCAGTGGAAACAAGTGTGCAGCTTATCTTTCGAAAACAGTATTTAAGGCCGACAGCGAACCTTGACGAGATGCTTTGTTAAAGCAACATTATGTAGAAGTTGTGCGCTCCCACACTGTTTCCGAGTGCAACAGTGTAAATACAAATCCCAGGTCTGTTACAGTTTGTCAGACGTAATGTAGGTGCTAGCTACCAACAAAAACTCATCACGTCATGACAATGTAATGTGTTGAAAACTTGCAGGAACAAGTGATCATCAAAATTATTTTGAAGCTGTTGTTTAAAGCTAAAAAAGTTGCTTGCTTTAAAATGACTGTTTTAACGCTGTGTTGTTCTCCTGTGTCATGTCGCAGATCCGGGAGCTGGAACCTGTTCTGTGCCACTCGAGCCAGACCTCCCAGCTGATCTGGACCTCCTCCAGTAACGCTCACCGCTCAGCTTTTAACCTCGAAGACATACAGCACCAGAGAGGCACCCAACCCTACAGCTCCTCCAAATATGCCTCCGACCTGCTCAGCCTGGCGCTCAACACACACTACAACAAGCAGGTCGGCTCTCACACACCTCACACGTCCATGCACGTTAAACTGAGTTAACGACTGTTGTCCTGCTTTCATTGTGCTTTCTAGGGTTTGTTCTCATCTGTCATTTGTCCTGGTTTCGTGATGACCAATCTGACCTACGGCATCCTGCCCTCCTTCCCAGCCTTCCTCTGGACCGTGCTTATGCCCATCTTTTGGCTTGTGAGTGCAAATTATTGACTCTGGTTGTCTTTGGGCTGTGATGGATGCAAACAGAATAGAAAAACTTGGGCTTCCTGCTCATATTTGAATGCATCTTTCTCTCATGATCACAGATAAGAATGTTCACCAACACTTTCACCCTGACCCCTTACAACGGAGCGGAAGCCCTGGTAGGTTGAAACAAATTTGCACATTTCCACACTCGGTTTACGACAATTTCATTCATGAATGCTGCTCTTTCTTGCAGTTCTGGTTATTCAAGCAAAAACCTGAATCACTGGACCCTCAAGCCAAGTACCACAGTTTAACATCCGGTCTGGGTAACAACTACACACAACCACGTAAGGTACGGCAAAAGGAATTCTATTCATTGAAGGTGCACTACGTAGTTTTAGGTACGGAATTTTAAACAGAAGAGAAAATCTTCACTGACTGATGTTTTTCTGCTGAAACACATTTAGTAAACAAACTCTCCTTGTTTCCATGACGGAATAAACTGAATAAACAAACTGACCTTAAAGAACAACACAGTTTCATACTGTTTTACTTTGTTTATATGTGGCGGACCCTGCCACCTTTTTAGCTTGGGTGTTCTGGGGGCCTTGTTTTCCTCTGAGAACAGTAAAATTCAGTTTGAAAGTTTAAAAAGCTTTTTTAAGACAGTTCATGCAGTGAGTTTTGTGTCGTCTGTTCCTCTCTCTGCAGATGGATATCGACCTGGAAACATCCGAGGCTTTGTACGAGAAATTACTGCAAATGGAAAGCGAAGTGAGAAAGAAGCTGAAGGAAAAACAGAAAAAATCCCAACCTGCCCTTGGATCATCGTGACACAATTCTGGGATGGGAAATGGAGAGTATTTTGTTCCTGTCTGCACTGGGAGCAGCCGCACACTGACTGTCACACACTTCGCTGCCTCACAGGACATGCAAGCCTGAATTCACAGCACACAAAAAAACAAGTTACAGTGACTCTGTAAGCATTGAACAGTTTGATTTCCTGTTTACATCTTTATTATCTTGAAATTAAATGTCTGTTATAGGACGAAGGACCAGAATTATGTATGTTGAGATGGTTTGGTAAAAGAGTTTACAATAAAACTGAGCATTGCCTGTTTTCATCCACTGTATCCAAGAATGATATTATATGACGAGAGCAAAGAAAATACGCAGACGCGGATGGGAGGTAAGGTCACCACCTGTTCAGCCTATGCCATCCAGGATTGACTACTTCCAATCTGGTTGTTAATTCCAAGATCCTCACGGCACAAAGCATTGCAGTCCGCCAGCAGACTATCGGTATCATCCCAGAAGTTAACATAAGTGGTCTGTGTGAGCCCCTGTGCGGTGTACGGCGGCGCTGGCACGTGCGTACAGGCGCACCTGAAATGCCGCTCTGGAGGATCTGGGGCGCAAACCGAGCAGTCGTCCCCGTGTTCCGCTGCCTGTTTCCCGGCCGCGCACTCCTCCTCTGCTCCGCTCAGCTTCGGGTTGCAAAAAGCCCACACCATGCCGCAGAAATAGACGAAAAACGTGCCCATGACCATGACCATGAGCGCGTAGGACTCTATCATCGCTTTGGCGACTGGAGATGTCATCTTTGGATGCGCGGGGATGATAATCGTTCCCAATGTGTGTTCAGGACAGGAGAGGCTCTCGAGTGAGTGCGACTGGCATCATCCCGCGGGCTGGACCTCTTCAGCACCACTCGGTTCAGTAACGTGAGATGGAGACCAGCAGGAAATAATTGATTGCTTTGTCACCTCTCTCCTTGGACTGACTTTACTGTATGAGTGGGCCTCATGAAAAGAAACAGAACAGAAGTCAGACTGTAGGTGAAATAAACCATTTTGATATTACTGAACAAAATGAACATTCAGGGCTTAATTAAACTTTCCTCAATATGTGATGATGAAATCTCAATTCCAGTGATATTCAACTGATCAGTAAAGTGTCAGAGTAAAGGGATCGCCTCATAATGCTCATATGTAATTAACAGATTGTTAATATTACACTGGCACTGTGTGGAATGATTGTGTTCACATTTAGAAGGTAACAGAAATGGTGTGTAATGAACAGTTCAGTATAAAGCTGGGAACAAATGAGTAGACCTTTAATATCCTTTGTCAGGCAACGGAAACCTGCCTGTAATCTAATTTAAACATTAAGGACATAGAAAATTGAGACCCAGAACATTATTACTTATAGCATATTTATATCTTCTGCAGCACAAACGTAGCCTACAGACCCCTGGTTAAAAACTTAAAGCTTAACTTTTTATCCTGCTCGTGTTCGGTTGTATCTTCTGAGTGTTAATAAGTAAACTTTAATATCATCTTTGTATTCATCGTTCATTCAAACAGAGCTCCAAGTGTCCATTTGTCTTCCCGACAAACACACACAGGTCAGCGCTCTCTGACAGGCTCATCAGCTGGCAGCAGGGTTTCACTTTCCTTATAAGGTCAAACACCAGAATCCACAACTCCCAAAATACCTTCAGTGATCACTGAGACTTTAGTGCCTTTTTTGTTGGGTTTCATGTTTGAATAATTTAGACCAAGTATTATTTTCCTAAAGGTCTCCTTCACAACAGAAGCATACAGTAATCCTGAGGGCCTTTTTTTTTTTTTTTTTTGGACTATATGCTATGAAAAAGCTTGTTTAAGAAATAAGTTTTAACAACACAATTGTGAGTAGCCTGTGATATAAATTAGATCAGAGCTGACATGAGGCGTTACCACGTTTATTGAGATAAATATGATTTTTTTTAACCTTTTCGGTCTGCAAACTTGCTTTTCTGTCATTTTTTCATCCACCCAATTTCAGTTTCTTGCATTCCTTTGAAAACAGCTTTGACTTTTGTCAACGATTACTAAAAATGTTTTCATCTAATCCAATAATTTATCTTCACTGTATAAGTAAGCAGTGAAAAATTATCAGGATGTCTATGTGACTATCTATAAGTTGCTTTTCATGACTGTTTATGATCAAAATTGTAGATCACATCCACTCTGCAAAGCACAAACCTTGACTGTGAATAAACCACAAAGAATTTATAATTTTATTGTAACAAAATAAAACACCAAATGCAAATGCAAAGCTAACTTAAAATGGCAGGTGACTGAAAAATGTCCCAGTATCACCTGACGTACAATTGTGGCTGATGACATCATCATTTAAATGTGGAGATCCCCCAAAAGATACCTCCACTGTATCGATTGTCAACTTTATTATACATTTTTTTACTTGCATTGCTGCCTTTATTTGGTGGAGACAGTACAGAGGTGACTGAATGGGAGAGAGAGTGAGGGGGATCACATGCAACAAAGGTCCACAGACAGAATCATACTGGGGTCACTGTGATTACGGTGGTCAGGACTGTAAAGCGCAGGGCCATCCAGAATTTTCAAACAAATGTGTGGATCCAAAAAATGAAACTGAAAGTTGTAAGATGCATGAAAGATGGTAGGCCGCCAGAAGGAGCAAGGAGATAATTTTCTTTCCCTTGGAGGGCCAAAACTAGATGTTGCATTTTAATGTGTCGTATTGTTAAGAAGAAAAATGTCACTAGGATCCTAAATCCCCTTAATTGACTGACTTTCTGCTCAAGGTGTCACTCTGCACAGATTATGAAAAATAATAATAATGATAATTCTGGATCCTACATATTTAAAGAGTATTTTAACCTCACAAAAGATAAAACAGCATAAGTATTATTATATTTATCAATTTGGTCAACAAACTGGTAAACTTAAATATGAGAGTTTAAGCTGTACACCATGGGTATGAATGCACTGATCTTTGTTCTCTTAATGTGATGAGTTTTTTTTTTCCTTCTGGACATGTTTGTGTTTGTATTTTCATGGATGAGACCAAAGACAGTGTACTGCCTCCGCCGGACAATAAAGTTTATTCTATTCTATTGCTCTACCACAGTATTGTTAACTCATCCTCCTTTGTTTCAGCATCAAGCAGATCATGTGGCTGAGATGTCTTTCAACGAAAGTGTTGAGAACACATTGTGTAGCCTACGGAAACACGAGCTATGCAAAATGATTATTACTACCCTGAGGAGAGGCGCTAACCTCATGTCTGTGAAATATTGTTCCCACTAACAATACAAGCAGGGTTTGAAAGGGCCTGGGGCTCAGTGTGGAGTGAATACTCATCCTGAGCTAGATTTAAAAGCCAGTCTGTCAGTGTAGATTGATGATGATGATTGTTTAAGTAATAACTTAATTATAGTTTGACCTTCCCTCATGTCTTGTCTTCTCCTAA
Organism: Lagodon rhomboides; assembly: GCA_039737535.1. Taxonomy (NCBI): domain Eukaryota; kingdom Metazoa; phylum Chordata; class Actinopteri; order Spariformes; family Sparidae; genus Lagodon; species Lagodon rhomboides. The sequence continues at coordinate 9,782,753 of CM077789.1, read as the reverse complement.
ACCTAAATATATTAGCCCCAAACAGATGCACCTGCTATTCTTCTTTAGCCTTTTGCAAAGTTATCATTAGAGTATGAGGGCTGATGAAGTAGTTCAGCCATCTTTAATTAAAAAAGCTTACACATTATTGTGGCCAGCAGTCATGAAGTCTGAGGAGGTTTTTCTGAGAAGTCAAAACAAGAGCTCAGAGTGTGTGTGAGGGCACCCATGCTTGGCTTTAGAGAGGCTAGCACCACCGGAAATACTATAACTGGGTAGTGTAGTTCTTCACGTGTCTCTTGCCTGACTAAGTCAATTGCATGTCATTTCCAACGGACTACATGCCCCACCCGCGCCAACCCAGAGGTCCCGGATGTCTATCGCGCCGGAAGAGAAGAAGGTCCTTTTCCCAGCCATCTTGTGGCTTCATCTAGCGAAGTGTTCGCACCAAGCCTCATAGAATCGGAGGAAAATCCTGCTGAAGGGGCGCCATCATGCCCGGACAAATGCAAGAAGGTTTTGGCTGTGCCATAACCAATCGGTTCGACCAGTTATTTGACGACGAGTCGGATCCGTTTGAGCAGCTTAAGCAAGCCGAAGTGAAGAGGAAGGAGGCTTCTGCTCCTGGTGCCGCCAAGACTGTAGCCCAGGCTGCCAAGCAGCCGAAAAAAGAGTCCCAAAAAGACAGAAAGGTCCCACTGGCTGATAAGAAGGAGGAGACCCAGGCACCCGTCCCACTTAAGAAAGATGGTAAGATTTATTTTTGCGCTTTGGGGCTTAAATTGCAACAAAAAGATGTCGGGCTAACGGGCTAAGTTGCTTGCTTACTAGCTAGCAACGGTTCATAAGCCGCCGTGACATGAGGTCCGCATGGCTGCTTTTGTGCCTCGGTCGGCTGTCAGTCGCGGGAATAATGACATTTATACAAACGTGTAAAGCAAAGGGACGTGTGGGGCTTCAGAGATTTGGTGACAGACAGTTTGCAGGCCAACTTGTTTTGGCTTGCCTCCCCCTCCCCACCGGCCTTGTTGAACAGGCAGAACCAGAAGCCAGGCTCACCAGAGAAAGTGGACTCTGGATGTTTAATGCCGCTTCTGTCAAGTCCTCACTGACTCTAGAACCACTTTTTTTGCTGACCTTTTCACAAATTGGCCGAAAGTGGATAGTTTCCACCAGATTTTAAAAATGTGAAAAAATTAAAGGCGCGATACGAGGTAAAGTCTAACACTTGTAAATGCAACGTGTTTCAGTAATGTGAAGTAAACATGTTGACTCAGTCATGGTGGATTTGTGAGACTTTAGCAGCAGCGCTGCTCTCACGCTGATGAACCTCGTGGTTGTAGTGTGGGGCGTGTAGAAGCACAGCCTCCAAACTGCCACTTCCCATTGGCGCACAATACATGTGATCGACCTGACGCACACCGTTTACTTTACAATTACTGTTTTACTGGATAATCCATTCACATGGCCTTAACGATAAATTAAACACGTAGCCTGTAATAATATGTTCAAAGTGGACTTATTAGTCTTGCCGTGCTTCTGTACCAATTTACTATTTGCTATGAGCAGAATCGAAGCATCTGGGGTCAGGAATTGACTCTAAGATAAACACACATTCACAGGCAGTAAGTTGGCTAATGCCATGATGCAAGCCAGCCAAGTGGTCTCATATGTGTGTTAGCTTGAGAGAAGATGAGACAGGTGCGCTGACTGTAGTGCGCCCAGCTGCTGCTGTGTAGTGTAGGGTGTCTATTTTGGTAGCTGGTGATTTAGGCAATGGGTTGAACCTGTTGTGTCACACTGGGTCAGAGGCAGTCAACCATGCACCATGGAGGGTTAAACGGTTAATTCCAACAGTATCAACAGTGACCGAGCTTTTTAACTGATCAGCACGCTATTAGTCAGAATAGGAAACAATGAGTGGTCGTGCTGTAAACTCTCGATCCCGTTTATAATGTTAGATTTAACTCTCTAATAAGTTTCTTCCACAAAACCACTGATTTTTTTTTTTTTTTTTTTGTGCACTCAGTAGTTTCAGAGATCAAATTACAATGCCAGGAAGATGGTTTAATAGTATTTAATGAACGGATCCTTCCCACTGCTGTAATTCTTCAATTCTGCACATTAATTGAAATTTTTTGCTCCATTTCAACAGAACAATCAACTCCTCCTCTTTCTCTTGTCAGGGGCTCAGCAGTGGGTCCCAATCTATCAGTGCTATTGGTCCTCTAATCCTCCTGTTGTGGTCAATCCTAGGTGCCGGCATGAGGAGAATGGGCCGCAAGCCGGAGGGCGATGGCTCCAGACCCCAGGGCGGCCAGGGAGAGGGGCGCCCCCCCACAGACAGGCGGCCTGTGGACAGGCGGCCCCCACGTCGCTTCGAGAGGCCTGCTGGTGAAAGTGGCGATAAGCCCGAGGGAGGCGAATTCTCAGTGGAAAAGTGAGTTTGGTTGAGTCCAATGAGCAGATGTATTAATTGGAAAGAGGATAGTGAATCCAGTGCCTTACAACTTTTTACAGGGTGTGTCCAAGCTCCACATGAGGCAAAAGCAGCACTCAGCAGGGGGTGTAGGGTAGGGTGAGCAACTGTTAAGGCGTTGCTTACAATGATAAGGCTTAGTATGTCTTGCCCGACTGCTGCTTTGCAGCTGTTTATCTCATCAACTTATTTAAAATTGGCATAACAATCAAAAAAAAATTGAATTTCCAAATGTAGATTTAGACCAATTTCAAGCTTCATTCAGACTTTGACTAAAATACAGACTCATTTTTATGGACACTTGTAACTTAGATCATCCCGAAGAATTGTTAAATTTGCATTTAAAGAACCTTTTGAACACAAATGCACTGTTTGAGCTAACTATTCTTGTTCTTTGGTCATTTTGCGATCCACTCTATCGCACGTCGTTAATAAAACAAAGCCTTTAGATGGCCAGCCTTGGATCTAAGCTTCTGATAGGCAGAGAGACGTGTGCTTTGATGGTGATTTGACAAAGCTCTCTGTCCCTCTCTTCAGACCCATTGGAGATAGGCCGATGAGAGGTCGTGGTGGTGGCAGAGGCGGCCGTGGCGGTGGCAGAGGACGCGGCATGGGGCGCAGCGATGGCTTTGATTCCCGAGGAAAACGTGAATTTGACAGACACAGTGGCAGTGACCGATCGTAAGTACTGTTTCAGCTCTTATGTAGCCCTTTGATGAAATATTCTCAATTCGCATCAGGTCTGTTGAAGATGTTTGAGTTTTCATGCTGTGTATGTGTTACGATCCTGGCTAAAGCAAATGTTGTTTCAGTAGTCTGAAAGGTGAGGAGAAGCGTGGTGGAAGTGGATCTCACAACTGGGGCACCGTCAAGGATGAACTAAAGTAAGTTGTTAAATATGCAACATAGGGGAAATTCTGCATGAATGAATTCTGGGGTGTTAAAGACCACCTGAATGACTTCCTATAGGGAACACTTGGTAGTGTTTCATAGCTGTCAACACTTTGATAAACATCATTAATAAATGTTGAATTTATAGTTAATAAAACTTAGCTTTCTCACTGTTAACAAATAAACCATTTATTAAGCAGTCGCTTATTGTAAAGTTACAACTGATGTTTACAGTACGGTGTAAAATGTTAATAAATACTGTTTAGTCGGTCTGTAAATATCATTTGGATGGCCATTATAAAGTTGTAGCTGATATTTATAAACGTGAACAATGGCTTAATAAATGAACAACTCTAACAAAATTAACAATACATTTACCATATATTAATGGTTATAAAGTATAAAATCCCAAATTATTGCTGTTGAACTGTATTGTGTGATACTGTTACTAGTAATTAGTTGACATTAATTAAGTGGACTAAATATAAGAAACCCCCCAGTATAATGCAAAACAATTCAGCAGCACCACAAACAGTCTTGTATGAATAATAGGGCTTCAACAATTGATTTTATTATCGATTAAGCCGCAGACTTTTTTCACGATTGATCAATTCATAAAATGCCAACAGTCAAAAACCTTAAGACTTGTCATTTGTTATCATGAAAGACAAAGAAATGTGTCAAATCCTTAAATTTAAGAAGCAGAAACCAGCTTTTTTTTTTATTTAATTTTTGTATAAAAATAAAGATCCATTTAATCGACTATCAAATGATTGGCAATTAATTTTCTTACGATAGACTAATTGTTGCACTGCATGAATAAATGCTAATACATGATGGATAATTAATGTAAATTTATATAACACATTCAGACGGCACATAAATGACCATAACACCCTATAAGTCAACTGAACATAATAACTTTCATAGAGGTGACATTCATTTCTAAGGCTGGCTGTTGCAGTGGATTGCTTTAGCTAATATTTATATGCAGCCATAAGCAGTTGTCACATGATTCAGTGGTTTTCCTCATCCTATCATCACAGTAAAATGAATATAGATATTGGGTAATGTCTGACCTTGATTTTTGTCTTTTTCCTTTGTAGTGAACTTGACCAATCAAACGTCACTGAAGAGAACCCTGAAGGAGAGGAGCATCCACCTGCTGACTCTGAGAACAAGTAAGTTGTTGGTTTTTGTCTTCATGTGTCCTGATTAATAAGAAAACAGTGTGAAAAGACACAGGTACAAATCAACACCTATTTATCTCAATCATAACCCTGTGATGATGTGTGTCTGTGTGTACGTGTTGAAGGGAGAATGAGGTTGAGGAAGTGAAGGAGGAAGGCCCCAAGGAGATGACTCTGGATGAATGGAAAGCCATGCAGGACAAGGAGCGGGCCAAGGTGGAGTTCAACATCCGCAAGGTCAATGAGGGAGACGATTGGAACAAAGGATTTGTGCTGCACAAGTCCAAGGCAGTGGTGAGTCTAAATCATGATTTCAATTTATATTTCACATTAGATTTTGGAGATAAATTTGATGGGCTTGACTATGTAGACCATGCTGATATTTAGCAAGTTCTTGGTCGACAGACAGAAACCCAAACAAGTCATTACTATAATGGAAAGCCCCTTCACTTCAGAGTTTGCAATGAGAAAACTGCAAGGCTGTCTTTAAACGCAGATCAGATATACAAGTGTTGCATCAGTTTCCTGTGACATGACAGTGTCACTGTCTGCGTTTAGCTGCTGAATGAAAGTTCAAATGGTCCTTGTTAGCAGCTGGTCACAAACTGCTCCACAGAACTACATGAAATTTGTAGCTGCACGACATCATTATTAATTCATCAGACTTTTATTTGTTACAGTATATGAAAGAGTGATGTCATGCATTGAATTGATATAAGAGATAAATTCCAAATTCTTTTTCCCATGCATCTCACTGTGCGGTGAACACTTCTGTATCGTCTTCGTTTTGCATTTTTGTTTAAGATGTAGAACAATTTTTTTTTTGCATACAATTTAAAGTGAAATTAAAAATGTGTCTCAAAACATTGACATTTGTTGTTGGTACAAATACGATTTTGCTCAATATTTTGTGTTTATTTCGGTATTGTTTTCATTTCTCTGACACAGGATAAGAAAACTGAGCTGATTGAGCCTGAGGCTGATGAATCTAAGGTAAAACCTCCTGTTTTTGCTCAGCATCTGAACTCAAATCAAACATTTAAATGCATCATACGTAATCCCCCTTTTTCGCCCATATTTTTAAAATTGCAGTTAGATGATCATCACTTCAGGAAGCCAGCCAATGACATCACGTCCCAGCTAGAGATCAACTTTGGAGACCTGGGCCGTCCAGGACGCGGTGGACCACGTGGTGGTCGGGGTGGACGCGGTCGTGGCCGTGGCGCCCCTGGCGGTCCTGGCAGCGGCGGTGCTGCTGGTGGCTTTGCCCCTGAAGCCACCAGGCCGGTCCGTGCACCAAGGACTGAAAAGGTAGATCATTTTAATAGGAAGTTTATCTGTGTCCTATCATTGGCACCAAAGTGGCTGTATTGAAAATGTTTATTCTGTTTGTCTGCCTAAAGGTGTCAGTGTGGTAGATCTTCGACTGTCTGACTTTTAACTCTTATTCTACTTTCCCTCACAGTCATCTGCGTCTGTGCCCAATGTGGACGACCCAGAGGCCTTCCCAGCCCTGGCTTAAGCTCCGGCTGCTGTCCCTCAGGCCTACAGGAGCCTATTGAGCACCTCCACTATGAGGCTTGCATGTTCCTGGATCCTTCAGCAAAGTGAAATGATGGAGAAGAGTGTCATCAACAATGGCACTCGACATGAGGACTGAGTTTTACCCAATAAAAACAAAACAAAGATGGAAAAAAACAGAAATTAACAAAAAAAATAAACAAAAAAAGAAAAAGAAAAGGACTTCTTGCTACTCTGGAGCAACTTATTGGTAGAGGTTTTGTACTTGGAAACAAAGTAGCAGGGATGTTTTCATACAGTATTTTTTTCAGAGGTTATGCATTGTCCATTGATAAATTTTTGTAATTGCTGCTTGAAAATATGCATTTCCAAATGTAAGCATAAGAAGAGTGTGTTTAGCTTGGTGTGAGCCATTGCTTGCTCGCTTTTGAAATAGGCACTGTGGAGCTCCAATCCAAGCTCATTAGCTCTGCCGCACCAGGAGTTCCTGATGAAGTTAGAGCTTCACTCATTGAGATTTATAGACTTTTTTGTTTTCTTTTTTTTCTTTAGCACTGGGGTATTGTTTTATATTTTATACAGGAGGTCTATTCTTCTATGATCTTCAGCCTGTAAATCTTGACTATTTTCATAAATTCTTTCAGAGACTGTATTTCACATGGTGCAAATATGACGCATCTTGATCTCTGATCAGGGGATGCTGTCTACATTTGAATGCATAGATGAAATGGCGCCAAAATCTGTATTAAGGTTATTTTTTACTGAAATGCTCTTAAGGAGGAACATTAGGTCATTTTGGAGGAACACATTGGTGATTACTCGACTAAATTTGCATTGATCCTGACACATTTGTCTAGTTGATTAATTTCAAGCTGAAAGTTATTCCATGTGTTTAGATTTACTTGTACTTAGGGTGCTATACACCATCTAATGTCTCTTCCTCCCAGCCCATTTCATCTTTGATTACTCGCCATGTGCAGGTCAATTATTGCCTTTGTTTTCACTTTAAAGAGTGATCGGGAGAGGAAGTGTCTTTACACAGTTGAGATGTGGCTGTAGTCGTCGGGGAGCCCTCAGACCTGATCCGACTGTTTACACTCCACTCGAGCATCCTTCCACAGATGTAAACTCAGCCCAGCTTCAGTTTGTTTCTGCGGTCTGTTCTGTGCTGATCTTTTCCTCCACTGTTGACTCGCCCTGTAGCTTCCACAGTGGCACCACTGCATAATTGCTCTGAAAGAAATACAGTCGTTCATTGTGTGGAACAACTGAAGTGCTCTACAAATGTGTGAATTCTAGCCCTGCTATTAGAGACCTCTGTCGGTAAATAAAGATGGTCGATAAATTTTTTGCATTGTCTGAATTTTTAAAATGTATGTATACATTGTTTTCTTGGTTTCTTTCTGCCTACAAACGCATATCTCTGTACCTGATCACCGACACAAGTTACCCCAGTTCTGTTTAAGTTGAGCGTCCAACTGGGAATCTGAAAAAACTTCAGCATGTACGTCAAATAGTTACTTCCCACCTCAGGATTTTAGTTGTATTCAGAGCCTCACCTGCTGCTACAGATTCACCTTGTTTCAGACCAGCACAACAGAAGGACCAGACCGTAAAGTTGAAATGCTGTGCAGAGGATGAATCACTTGCCTGCAGTGACAGACAGACTCTTCGGTAAGTCTATCAGCTTAAGTAATTCTGAAATGCAAATACTCATCAACAGTCCTGAACAATTAATAGTAAAAAAAAAAACACAACTATCAAAGCATAAGTCTTTTAGATGTGACACCCTTCTTCATTCCAGCAGTCTGGCTCAAGGGATGGCGGTGCTGGTCACTATTAGTATAAACAGATGTCAATATCCTGAACACCTTTTGGCCTTCAACAGACTTTTGATCCTCTAAGGATGAATTCTACAGAAGCCCTTAACAGTCATGGGTCAAACATTATTTCCTCAGCTTTCCTGTAAAGGCGTAGAATTAATTTGGGTTTTTTTTGGCCTTTATTGATAGGTAAGCTGAAGATATGACAGCAAAGGGTCCCAGGTCGGGAGTCGAACCCGGGTCCGCTGCAGAGAGGACTTAGCCTCTGTACATGGGACGCCCGCTCTACCAAGTGAGCTAAACGGTGTCCCTAATTTGTTAACAAATGTTTCTGAGTGGCAATCTCATAACCTGTCCTCTGAAATTTGAACCATTTTTGGATTTTAATGAAATGTCTCGACAAACATTTAATGGATTGCCATTACATTTTGTACACATATAAGTGTTTGCTCGCAAGATAATTTTGATAACTTTGGTGATCAAGTAACCATCTAGTGCCATCAGCATGACAAGAATTCAAATGGACCTGTTTTGTTTACATGAAAGCAAAGAACATCATTCATTTATTTTATTTTATTATTGTGCAATGCATCAGACTTAATTTTACTTTATTTTTTATTGTTATTATATTCCCTTCAAACCACCAATATGGTTAGTTTTTTTAGTCCAGTTTCCAGTTTTTCCAGTTCTCTGTGCCAGTAAGATTTGTTTTGAATGCAGCCTACTGGACAGTGACACGTCTGCTTCAAGTTGACCACTGTATGTACGTCTATCCCTCACAATAATAAGCCATAATGTAAATACCCTCACATCAAATCATTAGCTCAGAACATTCTTACAACAGATGGTGAAAGTTAAAAAAAAGGTTTATATAGTTTGCTTGAAACAACATGTGTACTTCATGTCCCACTCTTATGAATCTTCTCAAGTCATTTTCTCATGATAACGATAAATTAACCTGTTATCACCACGAAAGTGTCTTTGTTCACTTAGATCACAGGTTAATTATTTCGCTATCTTGAGATAACTGCATAAAGAAATATAAATGCAAGTTAGCGTGGCTGTCCTCGACATTCCCATCAGCCTTTGCTGAACTTGGTGTTCAGACCAAACATCAAATTCCTGCATGTGAACACCTTAAACTCAGATGGTGAACATGTTAAAAAGGTGTACTGTGTAGTTTTGGAAAAGAAATCCAAACACAAAAAAGGTAATAATGTAATAATAAATACTCAGAAGTATATTTATTTGACATATTCTCCTAACTGAAGAAGCTGTCCTCGGAGTAATGAGGTCCCCACGATGCTTATGAAGCTTAAGGCGGCTACTAGGAAGGGTGCTGCAAAGATAAACAAAGAACATGAATGAACGTGTATTGTCCTTTGATGACAGTTTATTCAACTGTGAAAACTCCAAAACTGCACTACCCATAGTGCACCTTAAATATGATACCTGCAAACATTAGCATGTTAGTATTTTCATTGTGGTGTGATAGCATGCGATTGTTAGCGTTTAGCGCAAAGCACCTTTGTGCTTAGGTACAAGCTCACATAGCTGCTAGCATGGCTGTAGACTGTTTGTCTTATTTCAGTATTTATAAATTTACAGAGTTGTAATTGATTGATCGTAACTCTCATCTTCAACAAAAGAATAATAAGTCCTTAATATTACCTGCCGGGGAGATGGGAAAATACAAGTAAAAGTAACTAAAATACACCTCGAGTACGTGCATCAAAAAAAAAAAAATTACAGGAAAACACATCATCTGTTTTTGGCATTCTGAATTTGTACAAAACATTAAGATTTGTATTATGTATACCAGGCTCTGCTGAGAGTTTGAATCCTAAAAGAAGAAGAAGAAGTAGAATTAAACTGTATCAAAGCAAAACTGTAAAAAACTATTTAAAAAGTATTTCTCTTACAGTATGTGGAACACCATAAGTCTGACGAAATGGGCTGAATGCTGCCACTTCCTGTATCCATTTCAAATCAAAACCCCTCATTTCCAATGAAAAGCCTTCTCGGGTTTCATACATGGTCAAGCCCTTAACTCGGCTTTGACTGAGTCTTGTTGTTTATGTTTTATGAATCGTAGACAAGAGAATTTAGAATGCAACAAAAAAATGCTCAATTTTCAAGTATCATGTTAGAAATGACATTTTTTCGTATTTTGTAAAAATGTATTTCAAAGTACGAAGAAGTAACTGAAACGCGTATTTCAAACCGAAGTAACAGAAATACTGCTCAGACCTAAAGATCTGAGAGCCGTTTACTTTTGTCCTGTTGTAGCTGAGCTAAGATTGAGGTAGCGTAGATGTGTTTGAAGGCACAGTCATTATGCAAGAAGGTCCGCGATGCCAGGCTGATGCGTTTGCAGGAGACGTTTTGTTCAGGGGGCCTTGGATTGTGTATGCGGCCTCACTGTCATAACCTTCTGGGACACTCGACACATGTTATTAGTGCCACCTGTGGTTTTCCTGCTGTGACCGGTCAGAATGTGTGCTGTGAGAAAGGACTCTGCCTTATTCAAACTGTCAGAGGTGGTTACATCTGATATACTCTGTCCTGCAGCCTTCACTCTGATCTGGTCATGGTCTCGGTGTGTCCGTGCTGCTCCGAAGACACACACAAAAAAATGATAATGCATGAAATGAAAAGAAAAGCACTTTTTCCGCTGTCTTGCGTGACAGCTCTGGGGGACTTCAGAGGGAGAGCTGTTTCTGTCACAGTTCTGGTTTCAGTGAGCGAGGAGGTAGTTCGTGGACACCTCAGTGAGATGCGTGACCGGAAAAAACAAAAGGACAGTGAAACAGAAAGTCCAGTCACCACCTCCAGTCATCGTGTCCTTTGGTTTAGTAGTGTTCTTCCTCTAAAAATGGCTGTCCTGAAAGAAATCACTGCCGCCGATTTTGACAGCGTCCAGAGTCAACTTCCCTCCGAACGCCAGCTGATCGATGACGATGTTGTGAGTCGGGAAAAAACCCAGCATGTCGTCGAACTGTTCTTCTTCGTCCTCCTCCTCGTATATGTTTTCCCGCCCGTGTGACGAGATGTAGTCCACGGTCGTGTTCGTGTCCAGAGAGGTCTGCGTGTGGTCGGAGCTGTCGGAGTCGTGGGAGAAGCTCTTGAGGTAAGTGGTCAGAGGGTAGAGCAGCGAGGCCGGCTCCGTCGACGGGCTCAGGATGGTCAGAGGAGGGAGCTGCGTGGAGACGTCTGCAGGCCGGTGGGTGTCGGCGCTCTGCTTGGGCAGCTCCTCAACATCCACCAGGATGGGCTCTTCCTCCTCCTCGGTGATGGTGGAGTTACTCGGCTGCAGCTGGAGCTTGATCTTGCCCTGTTTTGAAGGGAGACACAGGCTTAAACTATGAACACTGAGCTGCAATTTCCAGTACGATGTTCAGTTTTCACTTTCACATCATTACCTCCTCCTGGGTACACTCTTTAGCCCATTTGCTGTTTGCAGGATCCGGCACATCATCGAGCATGAGGCACTGAAAAAGCACCCAGACCCTGAGGGGGAACATGGAAAAATGCTGAACAAGGCGGCATAGAAACATACAACATAATAACACAACAAATGTGTGTCCTGTTTTTACTTATAGATCCGTATATTGCTGCCGTTGCTGACGTACCTCTGCTTTACTGCTTTAGTCTGGTACAGGCACACCAGCAACAGCCCGACGACGACGACGCCTGCACACACCAGTATCAGGGACAGTTGCACGTCCTCTGCAACACCGACAACTAAACGGGGAGATGTAAGATTTTACATTTGGCTCCTCGGGTACGGTCAGTTTAAAAACATACAGCAGTATTATCTGTAAGCTGCTTACTCTGGACGTAGACCTTTTGACCGGCATGGCCTTCGCCTTTAGCTGTCGAAGCCGTCATCCACAGTTTGTAGAGAACTGGAGGCAGATCCTTGACGACATGTGTCCTCTTTGATGCTTGCACATGGTCTGCAACACACACTCACGTGATTGTCTGCACCCAAACAGTACCTCAAGGTGCGAGACGTTTTCATCAAGATAACAAATGGTTCTTACAAACACGTCGGTCTCTGTTGTCGCTCTCTAGATAGATGGTGTAGTTGGTGATGCAGCCCCCGCGCTGACCTCTGGGAATCGCCTTCCAGGTCACTGTCACTTTGTTTCCCTCAACCCTTCCTTCGACCGATGGACCAGCTGTCGGAGCTGTGAACAACAAGCAGGAATGAAAAAGACTGCTCGACAGGACGGATCATAAAGGAACGATTTCAGTACGTTGTTTTTTCCGGTTTAAAGAGTTTATAGTGAGTTTAAAGATCCAGTGTGTGCTGCACCGACTGAGCACCCTTCGCCTCGCCCTCCTCTACAGTGGCTGCTAAAAACACAAAGAACAGAGAAGGCCTTCTCTGGAGCCAGTGTTGTTTTGTCCCTCCTGGGCTACTGTAGAAATTAGGGCTACACAATGGAACGTTGAGCATCGACATCGCCATGTGCCCATTTTTACGTAATGTAAACGAACTCAAACACATCATGATACAACTTCACTACAAAGCAGGGCCTGTTTTGATTGTTTAATGAAATCTGCCCAAATCATGATCAATTCTTTCAAAAAAGAGCTATTCAAGTTACCTGCTAAAAAAATTCCAATAATTTTTCATATCACAGAAAACCAAAATATCGCAATGTCAGTTTTTCTCAATATCGTGCAGCCCGAGTAGAAACACGGCGGACTCCGCGGGAAAAGAACACAAAGATTCACGGTTTCTGGTGAATATTCTCTAATTAAAACAAATGTGTGAGTATGATAGTCAATTTCTGCCCCTAAATCCTGCACACTGTACCTTTAATTTAATGTCACGTTACTGAATCAACACTGTTGAGCTCATGTTGGATCTTACCTGATTCCAAAATGCTGACACCTGTGAATTTGCTCCTGTTCACTGAGTTGTCGCGATAGACGACACACACGGCTCCCTCGTAGCACTCATATGGCTGAATACCTGCGTGAGGAAGGATGGCGGTAACGATGAGCGACAGAGCAAAGACGACCGTACGCAGGTGAGTTATTTCACCTGTACTTCATGTGCATGTCCCACCTGTGATGACAGCCCGGTTGTCATGCCTGCTCAGTCTGAGCCATCGGAGCTCCTCCATGCTGTGGTCCTGCGGGTACCACTCCACCACATAGGCTGCATGTGGCGGTGCAGTTTCAGGTTTCCTCCAGGAGATGGTGACACTGTGGTTGCCTGCAGGGCTGTGCGCAACCTTCAGGGGGTTGGCTGAAAGAGGAAATGCATGTGTGAATGCCTGACTCTGGGTTCAGTGTCACTAATGTGTTTGGCCTCTTAAAAAACAGACTCCTCACGCAGAATATGAGAGTCTGGCATCGTGAAGCGAATAAAACAAGCACGACCACATGCAGAGTTTCCTTCTTTTTACCGTTTCCGTGATGGTTTGTGATTCTGGCAGGAGGGGACATCCCCTTGGAGTTGCGAGCCGACACCGTGACCTCACAGTCGTCACAGAACTGGACCGAGTAACTCCTGGCGTCTGCGTTAGTGTCAGCGCTGAAGCGGAATCCAGAGTTCTGGCTCTGAACGCTGACCTTGTACCCTGTGATCTTCCCCCTAGCGATGGAAATGTTCGCCGCCTGCAGTCAGAGGGATGTTTCAAAGTGAGCCAGGGAGTACGGTGCCATACGTTTGCTTTTAAGTTAAAGAAACAACGCGCTGCACGTAAGACACATCATTTCTGTGCAGCTCCTCTTTTCTTGTAAACTGAAACTGTGGTGTCTGTCGGCAGGTTTCACTTGACTCTCACTGTCTTTAGGTGAGATTAAATGACTGAAGGTGTGTGTGTGTGTGTGTGTGTGTGTGTCTGTGTGTTGTAGAGGGCCGAGATGTGCAACTGTGCGTGTGAGGGTGTCACACCTCAACAGCGGTCAAGTTTTGACCTTTAATTTGTACAGAACAGAGCAGGAAGACCATGAAGTGTTACTATGGCGACCTCACCGCACGCCCACACACACAGAGAGCGAGAGAGGGGAGGGGGAACATACGAATCCTCAAACTTGTGAAACTGCAGCAGCCACAATCATTCACAATGAGAACTATTTAAAGCGCTCACCCAGAGACACAAACTTTTTTGACGTCAAACGTTTTTAAGAAGATTCCAAACTCACCTTCCAATAAACTCTCAGGGATTTGAAGTCAGAGGCGGGCTCGGCGTACCACACGTCCAGCGCTTTGGCAGGAGCTAAAACGACATTTTTCAATGAGTGAATGTTCACAGATGTGACATGTTTTATGACTCAGCCCCTAACCGATTAGACTGGTCTGATGTAATGCTTCAATACCCTTTGAAAGTGACAAACATCCAGTCCGCAGCTCTGTTATATTTTCCTGTGCGAGCTCAAGTCTGACAGCAAATGACTAACACTTCCAAGAAACCTTGTGCAGTCTGAATCCATGTAAACATCCACACCTGATTTACAATAAAGACAAATATGGAGCTCGGAGACAAACACTTGAAGGTTGCTGAAGATGGCATCCGTCACAACGACCACTGTGTTGCCTTCACTTTGTCAAAGTTTCTTTAAATCACACGATTTGAGATGAAGAGCTTACATGCAGCGAAGGCTTCCCACCTGGTGAGTTCAAGTGCTGTTGGAAAACTGAGACACAGCTGCAGCTAGTAGCTTTTTCTATATATAATTATTATTTGTCTTTTCTGGTGTAAGCCTGAAATACTGGATATCACAGTTTAACCCTAATGTTCTGTTTGGGATCCTGGGGACCCTCTTTAGCGGCTCAAAAATGTACTTAATATCGTTTGATCAGCTCGTTACCACATGAGTTTTCCTTCTTTATTGGAATAAATTGATTAATATAACTGATGTATGTCCTCATGTTCTACATCTGTGATTGGTGTTGACTGTACTTTTTACTCAACACTACTATCGAATCTCAAATATATCGTCTCATAGGATTTGGATTCTTAAATCAAATCAAAATAACACTTTAACACTTTATAACACTGTTCATGGGGAGTAAAACCTCTCAGGGGTCTAAGTAACATCACCTTCATCAAATCTGCGAGCCCAGTAGCAAAGAGAAGGTTTGACTTCAAAAATTCCCTACACATTTTGTTTTAATAAGGTCAGGAGAAATGGAAAGGTATTTAAAGAAGATAATTGAATTATTTTGCCATTATTGTCACCATTTCTCTATAAATAAAGCAGTGAGGTCTGTGGGACTTCAAACAATGACACATTTCCAATAAGCGCCTTCACACGAACGCCGCTTCTATTACTTTTACTTTCACATGATAAGGCAACTAATTGTTTATTGCGGTGGATCAGCTTCCCCAAACATGTTTCGTATCTCTGTGAGTAGATTTTCACACTGTCCTGGCTGAAACCTGCGGCTTCATGGTGGATCGGACAGTCGTGTTCAATGTTCAAACGAGTGTGTGGACCATTACCCATTATCCGAGATATGAGGAAAATAGACATGCATGTGTACTGAATGTGTTCAATAGATGCTCACAAGGAACAACTCCGTTTCTCTAGCTAACACCGGAGAGTTCTTATATAATGGAGACACTGTTCACTACGACACCAGGAGACAGATGAGTCCACTCAGCTCATTGAACCCTTCTGCTTTGCTATTTAGCCAGAAAGCTAACGTTATGCAAGCAAGACTCAGGGTCGTAAATGTTGTGTACGGTCGACACACAGTAATGTGTGTTTAACAAAAAGACAAGCGAGCTCACCGGCCACGTCTCTGTCTTCTCATCAAAATCAAGACTGTCAAAAAAACATGATAGACATGTGTACTGAAGGAGCAAGTCGGACTGAGCTTGTGTGTTACAGGCGCTATCCTGAAGATGCACTGAAGGACTACATTAAGTGTCGTAATTAGGATATTCAGGTTTTTTTTAGTATAAAAAAGTTTAATACACAATATGTAATTGCTGCTGCTTGAAGTCTCTCAATCATTCAACTAGCTAAAGTTTTGTTCACGTTATTTTTCGTCACGTTGTCACGTTTGTCGACTTCCTTCCTAACTCTCTGACTCTCTCCTGGACGTTGTGTAGACAGGCGCCCCAAATGAAAAGCACTGTTACTTGAAAATTAGACATCTGAAAAAAGACGCGCAACAAATGTTACATAAAGATATATCTTTAAGAAACTGTTCACCAGAAGCGTCTCTTCAGCTATTTGTACTCTGAGCTCTGCAGCCGCCTTGTTGTTCACGGAGGGCTGATGATGTCACTGCTGCACATTCATACAGTAGCTCAGCCTTTGTATCTATATATGTACATAGAGCATCATATCTTCACACCATCAGTGTGTAAAATGTGCAGCGTTCGCTCTCGCGGAACATTTTCTTCACTGCTTCTCAGCCACTGTTTTCTTCACTCTGGCTCATTCTTTAACTGGTACATAACAAGACTCACCTACAGTTGTATTATAAGCTTGGCGTTAGCTGCTGTCTGTATTACGTCTCATCATGTAGTAGTCCTGTTTCAGTGGCTCCGTGGTGAGCTGATAACTGCTCGAAAAACCCAAACTAAAGGAAATATAACTGTATTATCTGATAACTTGCATAGATAAAATACCACAGATATCCTCCGAGTAGTGACTTGCGTGTCCACAGAATCAGAAGTACTTTCATTCAGGAAGTGGAAAAAAAAAGAGGTGGCCTCTTTGAACTTACCCTCCTCTTCAGTCCAGCTGCTAATGTTGGAGCTCCACTCACTCCAAAGGCCGCTGCCGAATTTGGATCTGGCTCTGAAATGGTACAACCTGTAGGGCTCCAGAGAGGAGATGGTCCGAACCTGAGCAGAACTCTGTAAAACATTAAAGTACATTCATTAAAACTCCCTCGTCCATGCTCCCGACTCCCAGCGCAACAAAGATTTCTATCATTGGTGGTCGTGCTGTAAGAACACCTGGACAGTGTAAAAGGTCACATTTGAGCTTCACCCCTGTTCACCTTAATCTGAATTTCATATCTGCCTTTAGCTTTGACTCAGCAGATCCTGCAGTGACTGTGTGCCTTCAAAGGTTTTAAGTAACCTTCAAATATCTCATCTAACATTTCACTGGAAGTCCCTGTTCTGGAGCGATCTGAACAGTTAACACTTCCTCTTACTGAGTCTGGATGAGATGTCCACGTCTGTGCTTCTGCTCCGTACTGGATCTCCAGATGTTGAGTCTTCACAGGCTGCTTCACGCGGATGCTGCACTCTCGGGAAGAGCAGTCGGGATGGCCAAGCTCAGGGGTTAATGGCATCGCTGCACAGATGAAAAAAAAAATTCCCAAGCAACCGTGAGAAGACAGGCTTCAAAGGGCACGCAAGTTGAGATTTTGACATTTTCTTTGCCTTTAAAGCAGTGATTGAAAAGATAGGATTCCACTGCATCAACGCTGGACGTCACAGTTAGTCATCACTTCTGATAAACTTCATGCTTGGAGCTTAAAAGCAGGACACATTTCACTGCAGAGCTGGTTTCAAGTTCCACTCACAATATCAGCGTGATATCATGCCTTGCAAACGAGAAACGTAACGTGCTCCCTGTGCAGAGGTTGCAAAACATATCACGAACTCGCCAAACGTTTACCTGCTGCATTCTTACCAATGTCACTGAGTGTGTAGTTTTGGGTGACGGACACTGCAGAGCCCAGGCCATTTCGCGCTTTGACCCACACAGCGATCACCTCGACGGAGCTGGAAACAGTTAAACTGGCTGACGATGAATCACTTCCATTACTGGTGACATTGTAGGTCACTGGCTTGACTGTGTGGTTCCCAGATCCAGTTCTCACCCTGAAACACACAACCACAAGTTTCATTTGACAGTTGATAGCAACAATAGGATGTTTATTGAGCAGAAGGTCAAATAAACGGATTGGTTTGTTGACTTTTAACCGGTTTCCTCAAAATTCTCTTCCAGACTCACCACAGCTCTGTAGTGGTCCACAGAGAAGTGTCTCGTCCTCGGTTCCAAGTGCAGATCACAACACCACTCGCGTTACTTTTGACCTCGTAGATGCACGAAATGTTTGTAGGCCGATCGGGTGGGTCTGACGGAGAAATACAAAGAAAAATTCAGTCGTTATCTACTCTGCCCCATGCCGATGGGGAGTCGGGTGAAGTTTCTGGAGCTTCGCAGCGAAACAGTGTTGCAGCAGTCTCCTGAACAACTTCAGTAGATGAGGTCAGCTGTTTTTTTACATTTTAAAACAAGTCTCCATCTACTTCAGATTTGTCGGAGAATTGCTGCGAAGCTCCAGAAATGTTTCGTGGATTTACGAAACCTTCACCTGACTTTCCATCAGCGGTGAGGGCGAGAAGTTAACGATTACATTTTCATCTTGGGTGAACTTTTACCTTTGAAAAGCGACAAAGTTAGTGATTATTGAAAACTTTATTTGGTTGAACCCATCTTTTTTTAAACGGTGCATGTGTCATTTCAAATACACGTACACATACTAATAATACTGTGGTCATGTACTGTATGTTCCAAGCTGCATGTGTCGCACGTCTAATAGCCACACCCCTGCGGTCAGAATAAGCAACTTATTGCAGTTAGCTTTGACACTTAGCTGCGCTCAGCTCAGAACATGAAAACAGTGCGTGCTCTAAGTATAGAAGAAAAGCAGAACAGACAGCACCTCTTTTCTCTTCCTTTTTTACAACCCTTATAGCTGTAAACAGTCATGTCTTAAGAGATGCAAAAGTCTTGAAACACCACCCAGTGTAAAACAGCCTGCAGAGTTTTTTTTGTGCATCTCCATGTAAGTTTTGAATGAGAATAATGTGTAAGTGTAATATGAAGAGGTCATCATTTATACTCTCCTGTATTAAAGGATTGACATTTTTGTCTGAAAACAGTGAAATCTCTGCAGGAAGAAATCTTTCAGCGAGATAAAGGCTGCTTGGTTTCACACTCACATCCAGCTGAGATGTCCAGTCCGCAGGGGTCCAGAACCGCAGAATAGGCACAATGGCAGCTGAACGTTCGGTTCTGCCGTATGTTTACCACATTGTAATATATAGTTGTATCATTGAATTTGATGTGCTTCTGTGGCGTGGGCGGATGGTCGCTGGTCATGGATCCCTTGCACACGCTGTTAAAGGTGCAGGACACATTAAAGCTGGAGCCTCGCTGCACCATAGCTCCGGCGCTGGACGAGATGGTGCAGGATGTGTCACCTGGAAGCAGAAAGGACGACTTAACACAGACTGCATGCTCGTATTATCTGGTTCTATGTGAATGCAGTCAAGAATTTGTGGAATTTAAGCACAAAAGCACATCATTCTCATGCAGATGCACAATTTTTACAAACATCGTTGATAAAAAGTTTCATGACAACTACAACAATATTAGATCAGAGCGACAACCTGGTAGAAAAAAGTCATGAATAGAGCCCGACCGATCTATAGATTGGCTGATATTATCGACCAATATTGGCCATCAACGATATGTGAGTGTGTACGATTATACGGAAAAAGATGCTTGGGGTAATTTATAATTATTCAGTTCTGAGTAAATGATAAATGGACTGTATTTATGTGACACTTTACAAAACAAGTCAGCTTTCGCAGCCTGCCATGCAAGATGTGCTATCACATACTGATGGAGGAGCCACCTGGAGCAATTTTCATCATCTTTATCTTGCTGAAGCACAAGCATCTGGACGATGTATCAGTATCAGAATTTATTTATTTTTTACTTCCAAATATCGGCATCGGCATCAGCCCCCCCCAAAAAAAAATCAAGTATCAGTCGGGCTCTAATCACAAATGAGAACCAACACCAAACCTGTTTGGAAACACTACCAGAATAACTTTTTCTAGAAAGGATTGTCCTGTAGGCTACATCCAATAACTTCTCCAGCAATATGAAGAAGAAAACACATCCAACTGTATCTTCATGCCAACAGAGGTGTTGTATGTGTGTGTGGCTTACCTCTGCAGAGCTGCACGGCCAGCAGCAGCACAGTGACAACAGTGAGGATGGACCATGTCTGAGACATTGTCACTCTGAGTCATCAGTAACTGCCTTCATATATGTCTCTTCAGCTGCTAGTTCACCCTTAAAAACGAGGAAAAGCACACACATGCAATGAGGTTAAGTTACGTTTATGGATGAAGCGATTTTGATAATGGGTTTTTTTTTTTTTCATATCGAGGAGTGATGAAGATCAAAAGTTTCATTCTGGGAAATCTCTCGGTACTTTTTGTTAATTACCCTCTCGGCTGCTGCCGCTGTAATTTAAAACCATGAAGTAGAGTCTACAAATAAAAACATGTGTTCAGTTTAAACAGGGCTGGTAGAGGCTGCTCCGCTGTCTACACACGCTGTTAAGTGCAGCTGCGTGCGGTCACTGATGTCGGAGAAACAAACGGGATAAAGACAAAAACTCACCAACACATCTCATCCCAGCATCACGTCAGCCTTTTCACCGTCCCGTGAGGCTGTCGGAGCCTCTATCCGTCGTCAGGTTTCCTCCTGGACATGTTCATGTGGATCAGTGTGTGTGCGTCTGCGTGTGTGTGTGTGTGTGTGTGTCTGAGCTGTGTTGGCGCACTGCCGCTCTGCTGTGATGTGACTGGAGTCTCAGAGTTAGTCACAGATCATCGGTGAGGTCACACGCTCACACGCGCACACTCACACGCGCGCACACACGCACACACAAACACACACATGCAGGGTCATCAGCCTTCACAGCTAACAGGGTGTGTGCATGAGCAGAGGACTAGTTCCTGAAGTCAGTGATGGGGTGTA
The DNA here is from genome assembly GCA_039737535.1 of Lagodon rhomboides. Lineage (NCBI taxonomy): Eukaryota > Metazoa > Chordata > Actinopteri > Spariformes > Sparidae > Lagodon > Lagodon rhomboides. The sequence goes on along the minus strand of CM077789.1, from coordinate 9,762,084 downwards.
ACTAAGTACATTTACTCAAGTACTGTACTACTTTTACTGCATTTTCTACTACTTTATACTTCAGTTTGGAGGCGAATATGGTACTTTTTACTCCACTACATTTATCTGATTACTTGATTGGTCACTAGTTACTTTTCAGATGACATAAATCAGATCTTATCGGCAGTCAGATTGCTGAATATCGGATTCAGGTATATAGTATACAGTATCTACATACATGTAGATATATGTATTATTTATTTTAACTTGTACTTTTGATACACAAGTACATTTTTAAACCAGAAAATTACTTTTGATATTTAAGCACTTTTGATATCAGATATTTTAAGGCTGCGCCATGACTTAACACAGTTTCTTTACTTTTAAGTATGACTTTTGGGTACTTTTAACAACACCACCTATAGAATTCTAATGTCTATACGTGATTAAGTTAGGATTAAGAGTGAAATTATTTGACACATATCCGTAAATGTCCCGCAGCTATCACAGTCCAGAAGATGAGAGGACTGACTCCTTATTCAAACATGATGTCTACAGACTGGTGTTTGGATTCACATCTTCCAGGTTATGACATCTGTTAAAAGGAGGAGTTGAAACGTCACAACATCCACTCAGATGAATTTACATCATCACATTTTCCATGCAGCCTCTCACTCTCTCAATCACATATCTCCATGTGCACGGTGCAGCGGGGGATTCCCCCCCGAAAGCTCCACCACATTGCATCTTTCTTAGATGTTCAGACACAATACTGGAATCAGGATTAATAAAACAACTTAGACAGAAACACCAGACACATGAACAGATAAGACGGTTTTAAAGATGAAGATTTCTTACATCTTCACTGTCAGTTTATAAGATAACCTCCTGGAATTTTGATTGTCAATGAGGAAGTGAGATAACTCTCAGGAAGTCGACAAACGGTGTTAAGCTGCAGGTGGTGCTCGTATTGAGAAAAACTCGAGGTTCAGGTCAGGAGCAGATAACTACTGTAAGCTACTACACACCGAGATCTGTGACGGGAAACCCCTAACCGACTTCTGTCTGGGTGTGTTTTGGAATAATTTCACTCTCAGCGTCACTTCACTGGGTCACAGAACACGACGGCTAATATTAGAAAACATGCAGAGATCACACCCCGATATCACAACAACAGAGAGCAGCTCATGCAGAACAGCTACTCTGACTTGATACCAGCATGCGTATCCTGAGGAGTTAACTCTTGATTGTGGACTTACTTTAGGTCGCTTAACAAGTTGTAAATATGGTGTTATTAATGGCAAAAAAAATAGCATATTATTTATAAATCAGAAATAAACCAGCAGAAAGAAAAACATTCTGGTTGCCAGGTTGGGAAAAGATACTAGCTCTGCCAGGCTAACAAAGCTAACTCATAGGCTCTGACTGCAGGGCAACCAGACCACTGTTCATTCATCGACATCCTGAATCAATATAATAGATGCAGACTTGAATTTATATCAGCAGACCTGGTCACATATCATGAAGTAAGAAAAGTAAGTAGGATTCATCCTCTGAGGAAAATGAATGCGACCCCTTGACAAAGTGGTGACAGGAAGTCATTCATGCTGCAGTCAAAGGATCTGACACTGTCTGTATGACGGCCTCTTTCTGATCTTTAAAGCATTAACACAAGTTTCTTTATTAAATATGTCTATATTAAAAGTAGTGCCAACAAAACATATTGAGTTTGATTGAATGCCACTCTAAAGGTAAGCATTTCTTATTTATTATCTTTGGTTTTAACAGAACGGATTATAGTTACAGATCATCTGAAGCAGGGTTTTCTCTGATTACACAATGTCACTGAGGTCAGAAGGTGCTTGAATAATGCTTTGTTGATAATCAGTTTGGTAGTGCAGGTTGTGTCATTCCCGTCGTCCCTGTCATCTTTGTGCGTCACAGATAGGAGCGCTGCTGACGGCAGCTACCTGAGGGAAATAACCACCAGTCGGCGTGGTCTCAACTGTAGACTGAGATGAACACCTGTCTGCAGTGTCACACGTCTTTATTTCAGCCTGTCGTAAATCCAGACTGGGAGAATCTACTCCCACATTGTTCTCAGTCCTCCCCGGTAAGACGCCTCCATTCAAGACACTTGTTGTTTCCAGAGTTTTAGGCCACAAAAACCCGCCAACAGGTCCGAGAGTCAACCCAAGAGGTGAATCAGAGAAATCCACCTCCACACTGGACAGAAAGCCGCCGAATAATCCTCCATATACGCTTGAACACCTGTCTTCCTCCCCACTTGTTTCTACATCCATGTGCTCCTCTTCCGTCTCCGTCACCTCCTCTTCCTGTAGAGCCAGCGTAGCGATCTGGGGTTTGTAGCTGACATCTTCCAGGATGCCAGGATCCGACATGAGCAAAGGCGTCTCCGCTGTGGGTTGTCCCGATATTTCGACGTGGATGTTGGGGTACACGTCGTCTCTATCCTCCTGCGAGATCAAACTGATGGGGGAGAGTGGAGGGTCACTGTAGGTGGACGAGAAGGTCGGTTCACTTCCGTCCTGCTGGAGATCGAACAAAGCAAACAAAAGCAAAACCATAGTTATGTTTGAAGCGATGTCTCCAGCAAAATGTGTGTCACCAAATGTAGGGTGTTCACTTGCAGCAGCTCACACACAAATAGAAGCAGGAAGTAACAACTGGCATCACTTCCTACTGTAGTCCAAACCTTAAAAATCTACATGGTTTTTGGCATATTTCAAACTTGCTTTAAAATGTTAGTGAACCTATTTCTCACTATCAAAGGAGACACATGCTCATTTTCAAGTTCATAATTTTATGAGAATCGGTTCAGTGCTAAAAAAACACTACTTTTTTCTTAGATGCTGTATTCCCACTCTGTCTGAAATGCTCTGTTTTAGCTCCTGTCTCTTTAAGATCCCTCCTCCCAGTCTGCTCTGATTGGTCAGCTCACACACGCCTGAGCAAGCACTGCCAACAACAACAGATAACAAATAAATAACAACAGAGCAGATGTGCTGGATCAGTTACTAAGTGCCAAACTAGCTGCGAGGCATAAATTACGCAAATGTGTGACATGGCGACGTGGTGTGATGTCACAAAGTCACAGACTTAAAGGCGGGACTGCTGATGAGGCGTTTCAGGAGCAGTGTCTTCTGTGGGAGAGAGGAGCTTCTTGGTGAGGACTTCAACTTTTTTTACTTTCAAGATCTTTTACATGCACAAGAACATAATAAAATACTGAAAGAAAAGGAAAAAAATAATCCTCCTTTAATCCTCGATGGCACATTTGTATTGTTGGTGTTGCTGCAGTTGTTACTTATTGCTGTTCTCCTCATTGCGCCGACATTCATTAGCTATTTACTTTGATTACCTCCAGTAGTCTGATGGCAACACTGTTTCCCAGTTTTGGTAAGTTTTCGCCAAACCAGGCAGGTCCCCAGGATACACATCTCTCTTTGATCCTGAGATGGAAAAAGAAATTTAAATTGTGTTTCTAAGGCGGAGTAGATTTCCAGCATTGCTCTCCAGTACTCTGTTGCACGAAGCACACCATCACCATCTATACAGCTAAACCCCCGCTATGAGGCTGCTTTGACCACATGTAGTATGATTTTTTTGCTGCAGGCTTTAGGTTTCTGTTCATATCGGTCCTGTGGTTCATGTTGTGGTGTGGCATTTGATTAAATCAGCCACGGCGGCATCCGCCCTGGTTACTAGTAAAACAAAACTCATCTTCATTCAATGTCAGTTGAAGGACTTCGAGGAAAAGAAGTAATCCTTTTGTTATTATTAGATGGTGTCTGGTTTCTGTAATGGTGACTGTTATTTTCCATAAAACAAAGATATATAAGCACAGTTGATGGTTAATAATACCTTGCCCTAACGCAGCTCCAGCACATCAGGTTGACTGTGAGTGCTATTAAGAAGGTAATGATGAAAACAATCAAAACCACCAGGCCAACTAGAGGAGACAAGAACAGGGTGACAACAGTTTAGTAGAGTAGCTGTCAGAGAGTTGAGTTAGTGTTAGTGTTAATTGTGGGGACATGGGACGGCAGCAGCAGCAGACTGACCTCCAGCGGTCGCAGGCTGGGAGGAGACCCGGCTCCCCCGCGGTCCCTCGCCTGCCGAGGTGGATGCTGTCAGCTGCAGAGCGAGAGCTCCCTCAGGACAGTCCAGCCACTTCTGTCTGGGGTCGGAGCCAGGCACCGTCTCTGGAGAGAAGCAGTCATGGTTTTCTTTGTTCAGGTGGCACAAATAGTTTTAATTGTGGTTATTTAAGCTTTAAAATGCGCAGTCAGACAACATAAACTGCCTTAGTTCAAGTGCAACAATCACACAGAATTCAGTAATGTAGAATTTCCGCCCTATAAATAAGAATTTGTGTTGAGATCAGAATATACTTGACAACCTTGACACCTCAAAAATACACTGCATCAGCACGTTTATGTTACATACTTCAAATATTACTTTTAAATCTCAGGAAAGAATGCAGAACAATCTGCCACTCTGTCGTGAACTTGCTCGAATCTCTGGCATGAACTAATATTCACTGGTTTTCATTCATTCATCATTTCTTTGCCCCTGCCCCTTAGACAGTCTGTGCACGCCACTGCCCTATGTTTGTCAGCGTTTTGATGGTGACTTACGTCGGCATGACCGGGGGACTGACAGAAAAAGCAGACGCGGCAGATTTCTTGAAATGCACGCCTCTTTTTCTTTAAAACATTCCCTAAAAACTCACTCACTGAGGAGGACATGGTGCACCTGAACAGCAGACTCACAAATTGAGGACAATCTTGACACTGGACAGAAAAACCAGAAAGGGAAAGAAAAATCTCCTGGAAGAATCGGGAGGGCTGCTGTGTATGTAAGTAAATTTTTGACTTTGGAAACAACGCGAACAATCTCCATGGGGGAACTGACCATGGGGTGAGATTCATTTGTAGATAGCTATTTCCAGGGTCAAAAATAACATTATTCACATTATTTTTTATTATTATGTTTTCATTAGCTCAGTGTTGTTTGCAGATTTCTCTGGGTTTCAACATGGTTAACAAAGGTCTTGTCATTTTTAGACATTTCAATGCAGAAATGTTGCACATTAACATCATTAAAGTTCTCAGAAAACCGTGTTCATGTCAACTTGGCTCTCTCGCATTGTTCTGAGCAGATCGTGTGGTTTGATCTAAAGCTACAGAACGGCTTCTAAATGTGGTGAGATTGCTCTGTCAAATGTGAATACTGAAAAATTCCAGTTCACTTCTGTGTGTGCAGAGCTCGGTATTGACCACAGTTTAGCTCCAGGACAGCTGAAAAGTAGGTAGTTAAAGGTGAATGTGTGTCTATCTGTCAGTGAGGTTCAGACTGTCACTGGATTCTGACAGTCAGTTATGTCTTAGGATATGGGGGGGGCAAAGTAAGCAGAAATAGTGTTTAAAGCAGGCTGGTTAGTAACAGCTTTAAGTTTGCATACGTGCATGTGGCCACATGACTTCCTGTTCGTGGTAAAAAGCCAGTTCTAGAAAACTCTATGATTCACTGAAAACAAACTGATGACAACTAGTGTTTAGAAATGTGCTCACCAGTGAACATCCCCTCAGTTATAGATCAAGAACTTTGTCAAAGAGGCTTCATATATATATATATAAAAAAATAGGTTTGGAACAACATGAAGTTTGTACAATGATACAACTCCTGCTCAGGCTTTCTGAGACAAAACTTGCAAACATAAACGTGTGGTGATACATTTTCCTAATCAGTGTTTTAACATCTTGTTAATCTCCAGTGGCTCTACTGTCATTGTTCAATATTTCGGCTGTTTAGAAGTAACCCTGAGTTTAACGTTCGAGTCTCACCACATTACTGGAAGTGAGTGTGAAAAACCCTGCTGATGCACTGGAGGTTTGTGGGAGGGGAGACTCACTGGGATGGTGGTTGCACACTTTCCATTAAGTAACAGCGGCATGTGCTGAAACACAAAATATGCATACTTCTGCATATATGATTCCCCACGCGTACACATATGTATGCATATAGCCTGACCGAGGTAAAGTACAGAGACACATATACAACATACGGCCAGATGAGCACCATAAACAGAAGTTGTCTTGACGTACGAGAACAGGAAACGACTCACACCAGAGTCGTGTTTCCTCCACACCTTCACATCAAAACCAAAGTGTACTTTTGTTTTGACGAGGCAATACCTTTCTTTCTCACCCTACCCCTAGTGGTCTCCAGCCAAGCGAATAGATAGGATTTATTTAATCATACTTATACATACTATACATATTCCAATGTATAACACATACTGTATCACATACTATATTTTTAACACTATGCAACTCCTGTTTGTATCCGGTTTGTATCCTGTGCAATCCAGTTTCTCTGTGCAATTATATTTATATTGGTAAACCTTTTTAAATATATATCTAATGACATATCACTACACACCATGTGTGTATTACCGTGGGTCCAATTATCATGTGCAGTTGTCTTTGTTGGTCATACATCTGTATGTGAAACAAAAATAGAGCATGTACAAGGTCTGTATTATTATAGTTTCTTATTCATATTTAATATTTCTATGGTTTTATTTTATCTTGTTTGTTTTTTTTGATTTACCAATTTTTATTTTTTTACACTTTTTTTCAAGTGAATTCTCCTGCTCAGGGATCAATAAATTCTCGTCTCATCTTATCTTGAATATCTGTTCCTCACAATGAAGATGAAGAGGATTTTGTTTGTGGTGCTCACAGCATTTAAAACCTTGAGAAAATACAGATAATGTTAAAAAAGCCGATCCATTTTTAGAGGTAGGGCTGCAACTCTCATTATTTTCATTATGAATTAATCTCGATGAATTGTTTAAAATGTCTTTCAGATGTCTTTCAAAGCACACAGTGGAGTCCTGAGGTTGCTCAGTTTGTTAAAAACGCCCCAAATATTCAGTTTTCTCTCATATAAAGCAAGAAAAAAGCAGCTAATTGTTGCAATGTAAAACCTTGGACAAGTGAATGGAAAAAAAAAAATGATTTTCTATCAATGGACTAATCAACACATTCCATCTGCCTTCACATATATAAGACAAAAATGACACAGCGCTGCTGCTCACCGCTGATTTCACTGTTGCTGGAGTCCAGCGTCTGCAGATAGATGGTGTAGTTTGTGATGAAGCCTCTCTGCTGGTCAACAGGCAGCTCATCCCACTGGATCCAGATCCGTCCGGCCTCATGGGCCAGTACCCACATGTTGGGACCAGACACTGGCTCTGAAACACATACAGTGAGACAGAGAGACGTGTAGACCGTCCATTGAGTTTTATTTATTTATTAAAAAAAACAACATCTTAAAACTTCAAATAGTCCTAAGAAACTCTTTTTTTGGAACATGTGAATCTCACCCTTTTCTTTGGAGTAGACCAGACCAGATGATGGCGCACTAACACCTCGAGTGGTCACAGCATACACAGAGATTTTGTACCTCACACCTGCAGTCAGACCTGAAACCATACAGACAGACTGAACACTGTCACCATGAACTCTGAGAATACTGCACAAGGATTCAACGCTGATAGTAAAAGCTGGCCTCAGCTCTATTAAAGGGTTAAGTTTAAGTTGTTTAAATGAAATCACAAACTGGTGTAATTCGCCAAATGCCCACAAGAGGTCGCTGCTTCATTCACAGTTGAAACCATTGTGTACTGATGTCTAAATGTTTTGTGCCACGTTATGGTTGAACAACATACACCCGTGCCTCAGTACAAAGTGCTCCCCACCTGTGATGGATGTGCTGTTTTGATCTGTAGTCACTTGTTGCCACTGCAGCTCCGCCGCTGGAACACTTCTCCATTCTAACACGTAGTGCAGCACTTCTCCTCCGGGTGATGAACAGGGTTTGTTTCCGGGCCAAGACCAGGAGACTAACACAGCACTGCCATTGGGTGAGGGGGCCAACACTCTCAGAAGAGGTCCACAATCATCTAAAGAGAAAGACACCAAGAAAAGATTAAACATCAACATGATTATCTACTCTGTGTTCTGCCTTTGGTGTGTAATATTTGTGTACCTGAGTGTCTGAGGGGCACATCGGCTCGTGGAGTTGACCCATACAAGGTGACAGCGCTGACACCTAATGTCTGGACATTGGCTGGCGCCTGAACCGAACACTGGCTCGAAGCAGCAGAACAAATCTCTCTCGGGTTCCGGTCGCTGCCGAGAAAGATCTCGTACTGTTGCACCTCACCACTGTAATCTTCTGGAGGCGGAGGCTGGGGAAGAAGTCCAAAAATCACTTCAGGTTGAACTTTTCAACATCATTCATTCAGTGTGTTTTATTGTGTACACATTACACAATATAAAATGGCAGAAAATGAGTTGTAGTGAAGAATGAGACTGTATATGAAACAATATGTATCATATCATATGTCACTGCTGAAGGGATCCAACTAAATGTTTTTATATTGTATTATTTATTTCTTTTCATACTTTTTTTGTGTCCCAGTGTCTTTTTTGTGAACATCGCATTGTGTGTTATCATATTGTCAGGTGGTTATTTGTACCCCCGGTATCAAATCAAATGAGCAAAAAAACAAATTAACAAACATACATAAAAAAAAAATCGGCTGGCTCCCAGCACAACACAGACGTTCCAGACAGCCCCTTTAAAGAAATATTTTCATTTTCACAGGTATCGTTTGGCAATGAGCATAAATGTAAGAAAGAAAGGAAAGAAAGGCTGCAAATCTTTACATTTAACAAGCTAGAACCAGGAAATGTTTGACTAACTGCATTCGCTCTCTTGCCAGCAGTCACATGAGAAGGTCGATACCACCGCCACATCTGTCAAATAAATATGAGCCCACGGTCAGATGGTTAGCTTAGCTTAGCATAAAGACTGAAAACAGGCTTTCCTGGCTCAGTCCAACAGTAGTGAAATCCACCTACCAGCTCCTCTAAAGCTGAAACCAGAACTTCAAAAACTGAAGTGTTTGAATAACAAACTCTGGTTTCATGAGGGGAAAGTTATATTCTTTTTATCTAAAGCTAGAAAACAAACAAGTAAACTCCCCAAACTAATGTAGGCTTTCTCTATGAATGTGTCAGAACAAACTGTTTCTTGTATTTGCTGTATCGAATGTAAAAGCCGGAGCTAACAAAGAGCTTTGAAACATTACCTTCCACAAAACTGTCACCATTCGCGACCCATTTGTCTCCTGACTGCCTAATATCCTCCACACGTGCAGCTGCTGCGATGGACCTGAAAATAAGATCAACCACAAGCTGTGTAAGAGTGACGGCAAACCTCACCATCATCACAATCAGGCTGCCTTGTGTCGTGTGTTGAGTATGAATTGCAAGCTTGCCTTTTCCGGGACTTCTGCCCCAAACAGAAGGGCTCCACTTGCTGCAGGGCAACCTTTCCCTGGCGGCTGACCTGGCCGTGGAGCTGGCTGTGTTGGTACGGGTCAGTCCTGAGTAACATGTTCTCATCTGGAACTCATATTCAGTCAGAGGCTTCAGGTCGTCCACTTGTACCAGGCCCTCGCCGAGCTCTGTTCTCTCTACAGCTTCCTAAAAAAAACACCAAGAGATCAGGTCACCCACAGGCTGCGGGACTAAAGGAACAGTCCACCCAGTAATCGAAATTCACTCATCATCCACTCACCCGAGTGACGATGGAAAGCCCTGAGGAGTTTTTGTAGTCCACAAAACATTTCTGGAGCTTCACAGCTAAAGGCGTCGCTTCGTTCTCCTAAACAGCTGAAGTAGATGGAGACTTCTTTTAAAACGTGAAAAAATAAATAAATACATGGTCCGTACAGCTCTCGTTCAGCGTAATCCAACTCTGCAAAGATCTCAAGATCCTGCCTGAAGAGGCTGCACAGGCTTGACTGCACGCTGAGGGTGTGAATAGCCAACTTTTTCAAATCAATGTGGGATCTTAAGGCTGCTGGAGAGATGAATTATGTTGGTCGAGCCTTCTGGAGCCATTTTACGTTTTGTTTTTAAAAAAAAATGTTTTAAAACAAGTCTCCATCTATTTCAGTTGTTTGGGAGAATGCTGCACAGATGTTTTGTTGATGCGAAGCACCAAAATAGTTTTTTTGGACAACAAAACTTCACCGGACTTTCCATCGGCATGATGGTGCGTAGATAATGACTGAAGTTAAAATTAATGAGCAAAAACGTTCCTCGGAGACAGATGCTGCAAATACCCACAAAGCAATGAAAGGCGTCACAGCATCACTTTACCCAGGAGATGTTATCTGTGCTGAGCCTGACGTAGGATCTGAGAAGCTCCGGGGACTCAGCAGATTTCCATTGCAACAAGGCCGTTCTGGAGTTATTCACAAACCTTATCTCGATAATACGAGGCGTCTCTGGTATCACTGCAAATACCAAAGGACATTGCACAAGTTACAGTGATGGTCCAGTGTGAGGAGAACTGCGAAACAAACAATTCAGCAGTGATTTAAGAAGTAGAGGCTGTTGCCAAGGATGTTAAACCTGATAAAGTTTAGAGGAACAGTGACAGAGGGATATTAGAAATAACAGAGAAACTGTTTGCTGATAGGTTTGCTGATATTAGTCAGTGTGATGATGGAACACCGACAGTTCATGTGATGACTCATTTCTTCAAATGAAAAAAAAAAGACCCTTTTCTTCTCAAAAAAAAAAAGGGGTTTACGTAGATGCACACTCATTTGTAAAGATAAGAGAGGTGAGATCTTACCCATGTCCTCCACGCAGAGGGTGACTGGATCAGACTGTGACGCTCCGAAGTGGTTGTAAGCGGTGACAATCAGCTGGTGTTTAGTGTTTTCATCTATCATTGCTCGTGGTATGGTGATTTCCTCAGCATCCTGGATCTGGTCTAGCAGTACCTGGGTCCCATTTTCTCTGGTAATACAACACGTTAGTAAGTAAGGTTTTTCTGTTGTCAAGCCAGTGAAGAAACAAGGCAGCTAACTTGATCTTTGAGTGACAGTGTACCTCTCGATTGATATGTTGTAGGTGGTAGGGAGGTGCGTTTCCTGTCCTCTCTCCCACAAGCAGTCGATAAAATCTGAGCTTCGTGTCGTTTCACAGAAAATGTTTTCAGGTTTATCTGGAGGGACTTTAAACAAGATAGAGGAAATAATTAAAAGAAAACCACCGTCATGCTTTTTTAGGCCTGATAATAAACACTTTGCCGTTGTTGTATGGGTTTATGTCATATTGTAGCAACAGCACAACTTGATTTTTGGCACATTACTGCTAATTAAAAGTTGTGCTACAATGGAAAAGTCCAATCGAATACTTTCCAAATTGTTCAGCTTCTTTAAAATGTAAGACCAAAGCATCATTCAGACTTTAAAGCTAGGGTCTACAATCCTGGAGAGCTAGCAAGAGAGCTAGCAAGAGAGCTAGCAAGAGAGCTAGCAAGAGAGCTAGCAAGAGAGAGCTAGCAAGAGAGCTAGCAAGAGAGCTAGCAAGATTTCAAAGTGGCATCTCCTCAAACTTGAACGCGCGTCTGGCAGTGAGACTCAGACGGGAGAAGGAGAGCCGACTTAGCCATTTCTGCCTCAGACTTTCTTTTCCTTGCCTTTTTAGCGGGGTGAGTTGGTAGAAGTAACGGTGGCTGCATTTTCTCTGCCATTGTAACCAAATTAACTCCGTATTCCTACAGAGGAGTGTGCCGAATATTTCCGGCATCAGTGAAACCGGACGTGTGCACGCGCGGAGGAGGGCGGGACATGAAGGCATCTGACCAATCCGTGCTATTCGGCCCGGATAGCACTGATTGGTCAGCTTTTTCTCATCATCGTCTCATCGTCATGCAGTTGTCACAGTGGTCTGATTATTTTCGCTCCTTTTTCTGAATACATAATGTATTGACTACTGTCAGGACAGAAGGACCATTTCACTCAGTATAACAAAATGTGTTTCTGAACAACATTGTAGACCCTAGCTTTAAATAGTTACGCCCACTTGGACCTCTTACTTTCTCTGAGTCATGTTTTAGGCTTTTTCCGGCTTTATACTGTCATGTCAACACTTTTCAAAGCAATTCAGCTTATTGCAGATGCTGATAACAGTATATGCACATTTTTTTTTTTCATTTTTCACATAATAAAACTAACATTATGTGTGTCTTTATGTCATGACAATGTCATGTGTTGGAAACTTGTATGTTAAAGTAAACATGCTCTCTGTCTCTCTCAGTGGACTTAGACCTCTGCAACATCATAAAACAGATATGAAGTACACGCTGGCCAACATGCAGATTCTTCATAGCAAACACCCACCAAACCATCTGGCATCACTAGGAATTACTGAGTAGCCACAAGCAATCATTTACCAGGCACATACACAAGGATTGGCGAGCACCCAACAACAGTTTGATAACCACAAAGACGGAGCCAGTATCACAGGAGTTCATGAAACAGTGACAAAATGTCAGCGTTCCTTTCCAAAGCCAGTGCAGAGACATTAATGCATGCTTTTATCACCTGCTGCACTGATTATTGCAACGCTCTACTTTCTGGTCTCCCAAAAAAGAACATAGCTCAATTACAACTTCTCCAAAACTCTGCAGCACCTGTGCTGACTAAGACCAGAAAGAGAGCACACATCACACCGATTTTAAAGTCTCTGCACTGGCTACCTGTCTGCTTCAGGACTGATTTTAAGATCCTTTTATTAGTTTTTAAAGCTCTTAATGGCCTTGGCCCAACTTATTTTTCAGATTTGCTTTTATCGTATGAACCCTCCAGAACCTTCAGGTCCTCTGGTCACAGCTTTTTAACTATTCCAAAAGTAAGAACAAACACACTGGAGACTGTTGATACTTTTAAGAGCAACTGTAAGACCTTCCCTTTTAGGCTGGCTTTTAGCTGATTTCTATTTATTTATTGTTTTTTATTCTGCTTAAACCTGGTTTTATTCTATTTATCTATTCACTTAGTATTCATTTATTTATTTTAATTAATTTGTTTTATCTTGTTTTACTTTATTTATGATTTACTTATTTAATTTTATTGATTAAAAAGCAGTTTAGACTTTTAACCTCTTTTAGTATTTTTTAATTCTTGGTTATAGAGTTTTATTATTTTATCTTTATTTTACTGCCTCTAGTGTCTCCTCAGTGAAATACATCAAGAATAGCGTTTCCTCAGTTCCGCAATACCTGTTGTTATTCCCTGTTTTATTTATTACTATTTATTTATTTTATTATTACTCACTCTTTTATTTGACTTATTGTGTTTTAGTAACTGGATACATTTGTGTGTATAAGCTGTGTGTGTGTGTGTGTGTGTGTGTATGGGTGGTTGTTGTTTTAATTGTTGCTGTTTTAATTCAGCACTTTGTACTACATTACAATGTATGAAAAGCGCTCTATAAATAAAGTCTGATTGATTGATTGATCTGTAGGATTTTAGTACATTTCTTTGTTGTCACTACTGGCAGGAGTTAAAAGGGAAAAATCATATGTACGCGAATCGTTAAGATTTAATTTTGTCAGCATTTCACAAACTTCTCTTTGGGACTTTGCAACATCCGTACTTCCAACTTCCTACGCACAAGCACAGCTCTGCCTGTCTCGCACTACATTATGCGGCTGTGTGCACCAAAAACGTTCAAAATACACTTGAACAGATGTGTATTTTTTAGGTGTGCATCTGTTAGGTGAATCTAGGTGCTGTATCGTCGGCAACTGGACTTGTTTCAGTTTCTTGAAGACGTTTCACCTCTCATCCAGGAGGCTACTTCAGTTCTAAGAAACCTGGAGGGGAGTCGCAGGCTTTCAAACTCTGTGTGGGAGTGTCAGATAATGTTCATGTGGGGGAACAACATTTAAGAACGGGGGGCCACCCAAAAGCCACAATGAAAGTGAATGAATAATGAAGAGTTACACAGCGTATTCATGTCTCCATTCTGACATCATGAGAAAGCATATGACCTCTTCATTTTGCACTGTGACTTTTAACATTAATACTCTGATCGACGTGTCACCAAAGTCCCTTTGTTGCCCAAACTTCACCACAGACTGGATGCGAGCTCTGTATTCTGTTGTGACAGTCCTGGATTTTGATTCCAGTTCAGTTCATAAATGTAGAGTTTCATTAAGACAAAAAAAAAAAAGTCCCAGTGTGCAAGAACAGTGGTGCTGAGAGTCACAAAATCAATTTCATATCTGTGTCCTTCTACACAAATCTACTATATTTTGTGAGATTGTGTGATATTTTGTATTTGCACATAAATACTCTTTGGAAAGTTGCCTTCTTCTTTTAAATTAAATTCAATATTACATGACTGTAGGGAATAGAGTGAACTGTACATACGACCACCACGTAGGTCCAGTCCACCGACAATCTCAGACCGCTGAGCATAATGTCGCTTGCAGCGCACGGTAGACAGCGGCCTCTTGACGTTGATCAAAGTGAACATCATCGTGGTGCAGTTGACTTTCTCCCAAGTGTCCACAGTCTCATAGTTCAGCTCCAGGGATATTTTGGAGCTGAAAGACAGCAACATAACCACGTCTGAGTCCAACAGAGCAACACTTTTGACTCATCTTAATGAACTTTATGTCATATTGTGTTGCATTATAATCTACCATTCCCTCCTCTGCGGACATTTCGTGATGTGGCAGTACACTGTCAGGTTTGAGCCCAAGAGGAAGTGTTGAGCTGGTTCTACTGTCAGGGAGCCACAGCCTTCGAAGCGCAGGCAGTCGGCAGGGAGCAGAGGGCCGCCTGTCAGGAGAGGGGACACACACACACACACACACACACACACACAGGTTTTTTTCTAGAAGTCCTGGCTGAGCAATTTTCTTTGGTTCACGCTGTCAGGCATGTGATTCTGTGACACAAACTACCCCGTCTCTTCGCTTTTTAAAAAAATTGTCATCCAACATTGCTGGCTTTGCAATAACACGTGCCAAGAATGGTTTGAGACAAAAAATGTGTGACTTTCCATTAATAGTTTAATTCTCGTAGAAAAATGTTTCACACTTCAAGTTTCACCTCACCGCTGTGGCCAGAGCTGCAAAAACAGGGTTTCGAGCACGAAACCACAAAAGTTACCAAACTGTGATCCACTCATGTCACTACTGTATGTATGTATATATGTATGTAGGTGTGTATGGATGGATGGATGGATGGATGGATGGATGGATAATGTAATACTCACGCTTGATGGAAAAACTGAGAAGTAAAATCAAGACTCTCCAAATGGTTGAGTGGAGATTCATCTCAGCTTAATCTTTAAGAACCAGCCCAACATGACTCAGCAGCTGTAAACATAAAGTTACGCTCTTAAAATCAGCAATTATTTATCTATCTATCTATCTATCTAAATAATCACTTTATGGGAAATTCCATATACACTCACATCTTCGAGATGTACCTCAGCCATCAGTGTGTTGTGCTGGAGAAGATGCTCAGGCTAACATGAAGACAAGACGGCGTGCTTCTTGGAACTGCTCATCTCTTCACGTGGAAGTCTGAGCCCGATAACATTTACAGAAGTGCAGGTCATAGTAGCTCTGTGACACATGGACCGTGGCAGATAAGAGAGAAAAGACACTTCTGTTATTGCATTATAAATAGGTCAATAAGCGCTGCGTCAAATCTGAGCATTTTTTAATCTTACAAGACATCTTGACGGGAGACAATTTCAGTCCAGCCGTCCTTTTTTTGTTTTATACTTTCGTCTCTATCAAAGATCAAACAAACCACCAGGTTATGTTAGCAGATTAGATCAGATAAAACTCACCAGGGTTGTAATGCAGTCTTCGTAATGCCTTTTATATTTTTTCTCATCAAGATACGATTCAACAAACCTTTTACAACCTCCTCAGATAACTTGCTGTGACTGAAATGATATCTGGTGCGCAAATGAAACAACTTAAAGAGGCCACTGACCTAGTTTAGTGGTATTCTGGCAAATGCAGAGACTTTGAACATTGGCTTCAGTACTTTGGTGCCCTACTTTAGTTTTCTGTTTTTCATCACCACAGACGTTCAGTTGGCTTTAAATGTCGGCACGCTGAGCACCTGTTCTCATTAAACGTGCTGCTGTTAGCAGATAATCAGTGTTCACGCTGCGTGACATCAGTCTGTACAACCTCATTATTTCCATTAGTTAGACACTTCTGAGAATAACCTAATTCTAACTCTTAATGTGCTGACGGAGAGAAGAAAACGCAGCTCATGCATATTACGTCAAAAAACATCAGCAAGAATAATTCACAGTCGTCTCTGAACTGATAGTAACTGTTCTAAGAAGTTAGGTTGGTAAAGCAAACTTACACATTTAGTCTGAAAGTGGTCAAGCTGGTTGCTTGTTGTTTATAATCCTTCAGAGTTCTAGCGTGTCGACTGTGTTTGAGGAAATAAGCAGAGACTCAGACTCTTTCTCAAGATACCCCAGTTTGATGATCGTTTTCCATTTCTAACATGAAAAGCTTTACAGGGAAAACCCAGAAGTTTGAGTGGGTGTATTTGCACATCGAGATGAAAGAGACCTCAAGATTGAGGTTTTACTCGTCTTCACAATTGACACGTCTTCAGATTAAAAAATTTTAAGTTTTAGTTCAAATAGCTTCAAGTCATCGTTTTTATATGTGATGTGACGTAAAAACGTTGCTGATTGTTAAAGATAAGGAACGAGACTTGTTTCAAAACTTCAAAAGCTTTTTTATTTTTTTACTACAACATTTATACTAACATATAAACACACACACACAAATGCAGCAGCTGACATACTACTACAGACTTTGTGTAAATGATGGATAGATGGATGGAAGGATGGATAGTGACTATTCAATCTTGTTAAAATCAATTTTTTTGAGTTGTTAAAAGTTGTAAATACATGTCTATAAAAATGCAATATACTACATATTTTATTGTGTTTTTTGTATTCAGTGGATTAAATTGGTATTATTAAAAAAAGGTTTATTTAAAAGGCCAACTGATTGAAAAGAAGAAACATATTTCAAAATGATGTTTTACACACACTAAGGGAAAAGAATAATACAGCAGATATTGACGTATCATATCATAAACGTAGTGGTTCAAAGTGATTCACTGTGTTTTGAAACAGAGATGGTTCAGTTTCGTTCAGTTGGTGGTTTATCGTGGTACGGCGCAGAGGCGGTAAGGTTTGGGAGAGCGAATGAATCCTAATTGAAAGTCCAGGCTGGGCTTCTCTCCAGGGGCTGCCGAGAAAGAAAACCTCTGCAGGAGGGAGGTAAAGAAGAGGAATAACTCCATCCTGGCCAGCTGCTCGCCGAGACACACACGCTTCCCTGAGGATACACAACACAACAGACGAGATGTTGTTATACATTAAGGTTCTCTTGGTTTGCTGTGGATTTTTTCTCGAAAACTCCACCGTGAATACCACTTTGCACAAGTCGCTTTCTTATAGTGGACTGTAAAATAATAAGGACGGAGCTCCCTGGTCTGAAAAATGAAGCCAGTGCAAAAGTGGCTTAAAACCTGCATTCTTTCTTATGCAACGCCACAGGTTTCAAAAAGAAGTCAGACTGTATCATGAGCTTATGAGAAAATGGCCTTAATTCATACTTGACATGTTACCTCTGTAAACAGTTTCCTAATAAGTTTATGGTCTTATCTGCCTTCTTTATTACAACATGATCCTCATTAAGTAAATTATGGTCCCATTTAAAGTAAACTAGACAATAAAGCAGGGTAGGCTCAGATCTAATCAGCACAGAGGCGTAGCAACCTGCAAGCCCTGCGAAATGTCAGCAGCCATAATGCAAACACAAAAAAAATAGAAGAAATCGGGAAGGGGTCGAATACTTTTTTCACTGAATTGTGTAACTGGGCTTTAGAGGGTTGTAGCTACTGACTAACCTGCTGAAAAGGGCAGGAAGGCCTCTCTCTTCCTAAACTTGCCGTCCTGGTCCAGAAAATGTTGAGGGTTGAAGGAGTGTGGAGTTTCCCACATCGAGTCATCATTCAGAACAGAGTTCAGTGTGGCGAGGATCATGTTGCCCTGAGGAAAGGCCGTAAAGAAAACAGTTACCTTTTTTTATGATGAGATATGTTGTTTTTTTCTACATTTCTTCGAGTAGCTTTGTTTTAATAAACAAAAATAAAACAGGGTAAGTAAAAATGACAACCATGGAAACAGGAGGTGATACATAATTGAAAAAATAAAGAAAAGCCCTGCATATAAAAGCTTTTACCAGAAAATCCAAGCAAGCAATAAGCAAAATTATCACGTAAGGCAATTCTTTCTCACATCACGTACCTTTGGGATCGTGTACTTGTCGAGCGTGATGTCCTTGCCTGCCATGCGGGCCACATTGAGGGGAACGATGTTGCCCTTTCTCTGGATTTCATGGATGACTGCATTAGTATAGGGCATGTCATCTCTGTCACTCATAGAGGGTTGTCTGGATGAACCAACGACAGCGTCTATCTCTGCCTGGACTCTCTCTGCACACAGTGACAACAGGAAACAGTGTGAGTCTGCGTTGACAACTGAGATGAAAGTGATGTGCAACACGCTCACTCTCCCAATGAACAATAACAACAGATATTACTCCTCACACATGCACACCTTGTATGTGAGGGTAGTGGATCATGTACAGCAGTCCCCAGTGTAAAGTCGTGGTGGTCGTTTCAGTTCCAGCACCAAACAGGTCCAGAGTGCAAACGCTCAAATTTTTCAAATCAAAACCAGAATCTTTGTCCTCTTTCTATCAATAACACAAGAGACATATTTCACTATAGACTATAGAAAAGAGAACAAACACACGACAGACAAACACAAACACTCACCTCTCCCATCTCTGTGAGGAAGCAGTCGATGTAGTCTCTCGGTGAGGACGGGTCGAGACTTTCTCTGTGTTCTTTGATCTTGATTTCTACAAAGTCATATACCTTTTGTATCAGAGTGAATATCCTCTGATGAGGTCCAGGCAGCCACCTCATCAACGAAGGCAATGCGTTATAAGCCTACAAAGTATGAAGACAGGTAACAGATCATCTGAGAATCAGGGAATAGTTAACAGCTTGAACACAGACACACAGGGGGCGGCCATGGCAAAACTGTTCGTTTGACTGGATTTGGAGACACTCCCCATCCATTAAATCATCCCTAATTGGATTTTCTGTATAAAATTTAATTAATATCATTCCAAAAAAGTCAGCCCCATGTGTTGCTACCTTGATGGCGGGGGGCTTGTGTGCCTCAAGGATCTTGTGAGCTACACTGGTTGGGGCTTAGACCCCCTGCCGGGTTTAACCAAGTTGAGTGTTGGACGTGTTCAGAAAGTCGGCTCACCTGTGCCCACAGACTTCCCTGTAAGCGGGTTGCTTCATTGATGTACCGAAGAAGAGCCTGGTGCTCCTCGTCTGTGTACTCATAGCGCTCCCCAAACACCAGGCAGCAGATGATGTTGGACACAGCGTTGTTGATCAGTGAATGAGCACTGAAAGACTTGCCTATGGAATAAAGAGAAAATGTAGAATACGACACAAAGAAACTTAATAAAATAAATAAAGATCACAGAGCCGTTCTCTCTCCTACTCTGCTCTGTGCTGGACTGTTAGTGTGTGACAGTGACAGCCTGTCTATAAAATCTCATAGAAGCTGGAGTTACAGTACGTAACTAACGTTCAAGCCTACTCATTCTGAAAGAGCAACGGCACTTGTGACTTCAATCAGTCAGTCAGTCAGTAAGTCAGGGACAGACTTTCATGTTTATTGGTCTGGCATGAAAGAAGCATTAGCTGTTACTTGTTTTCTTGTTGAGAAAGAAAATACGTTTTTGTTTGGTACCTTGATGAAGGGCAAAAGCCTCAGTGAGATAATGGCACTCCTGCTGGATGGACGGCTCCAGGGTCTTCTTGCCAATCCCAAAGTTTCTGAGGGTATGAAGAGCAAATCTCCTCTGCTGCTTCCATGGATAACCATTCGACAACACCAGACCTTTTGGAAACACAAAACAACATTAGACCAGAAGTAACTGTTTAATAGGAGGCCTATACACAACTATACAACACGCTAAATGCAAATATGACTAATATGGTGTCAGTTTGCTGCTAATATCCGACCTAAAAACTCGCAACTAGCAACTTTTTAAACAAAATGCAACACACTCTACCTTGATTCCCAAATGTGTCTTCAAAAATTGGTATGCTGGGGCGATCTACGAAGTCCTCTCCTTTCTGGACCAGAGCCTCTCTCACAAGCTTGTAGCCATTAATGACCACGATCCTTCCACCGAAGAGATGGATGCTGAAAATGTTTCCATATTTCTCTGCAAACTGAACACAAAGAGCAGACGGGTGTCTTGGTTCAACACTGAGTTGACTTCTGCTGTCGGAGGATGAAAAACATTGAGCAGAAATAGTCACTCAATCTTTCAGTGGGCTCGGACCATCTACATTATTTCTATTATTCATTATTATCACATTTTCACCATCAATTAGTCTGCAGTGTACGATTCTCAACTGATTATCAATTGTTTAACCTATGAAATGTAATGAAATAGTTGAAAATTAGAATAATTATGAACTCCTTGTTTGTGTTTTGGGCTGAAGCTTTAAAGAAAGTCACATGTCAGAGGTGAAAAAGCAGCTGTAGCTTATTTAACCTATAGCACTGATTAGTAGGAGGGCGTGATCTGATGCACTATACACTACTAAAGTGCATCACACATATCACTTGATGCAATGACTTGATATTGTAGTGTTACATAACCTCTTTGGCTCAAGTTATATAACACATGGGATATTTGATCCTGTGTGAAGTTCAAATACTGTGGTTAAATCTGCTTTTTACCGAAGTCCATTTCAGCTTCCGCTTTGAAATTGAGTTACTGATTTCCAACATTTCTCAGGAGTTACACGCCTGAAGCTGTTGTACAACAGCTCCGATGTGTTGAGTTTTTCTCCCTGGGTCATTCACCTAAAACCAGATTCATGTATTTATCTCAAAATGCAGAAACTATGTTCATGTTATCTTCCATTAGAGAAAAGTAATTACTTTTTTGAAAATTGTAGATACTGAAAATAGTGATAAATTCCTTCAAGGTGACACATGCCTGGTTTGTACAACCCAGAGTCCTAACCACAAACTAATTAAAATAATAAATAAATGATTTCAAATAATTAAAAAAAAAAGAAAAAAGAAAAAACAAGGAAAATTATCTAAATCAACTAATCATTTTTTTCCTGCATGGTATATACTGCGGTAGTTTAGTTTGGGGCTGCACAATGAATTAAAATATTATCAAAATTGCAACATGACCAAGAGCGAAATTTAATAATAATATTTTTCCATAAAAGGTCAAATGTGTCACAACAGCATTATATCAACTGGCCTACAAATCTTGTTCTCCAGATGTAAGAAAACATGTTTGTTTGACCCCAACAAATGTCAGATACCTCGAATCTGTAATCAAGTAGTCTGAGGGCCTACTTGAGTAAATGTACTTAATTACAAGCCTCGACGTACCTCTGTGAACTGCAGGTGGATTCTCTTGGCGTCGATGCGATGGAGATGACCGATGAAAGGAAGAGACCGGGGTCCAGGAGGATAGTTTGCCGGGACTCTGTTCTTCCAAACCTCAGCCAACAGCAGAAAAACACTCAGAAATACCAAAATACTCCTGTAGTCTACCCACTCAAAGCCCAGGACACTGGACACTGTCTCCATTTGTTGGCTTGTAGTAATGCTATCTCTCTTCTACAGTGGTGGCTGCGCTGTCACGACAGAACAGAGTCAGGTCAGGTAAATAAACACTGGGTTTTATGACCTGTCCAGGTGGATATTTCCGCCTGCATGATCTTCAAAATAAAAGTGCACACAAAAACTTTGTGTTAAGTGTGTGTGTGTGTTTGTGTCAGAGGTGCTCAGATCAACCTAACAACACCACAGTGTAGAAATACTCTGACGTAAGTCAACTTCTAGCATTCAAAAGTACATACTTACATGCCGTTTGGTCTGGGAATAAAAATAACCGCGAACCACGTCAGTATGAACGCAAAACGAAGAGATATCTATGTGATCCGGCTGCAATAAAAGGATCAGAAGGAGGCCGAAATAACAACATCATAACGCCGTCTTGTAAAAAGGCTGAATTCATGCTTCGTCAGGTCTGTCGGCCAGACGACAAGCTAACAACTTTTAAAATGTTCGTTCTCTAAGTGGAGTTCGGATAAGAGCTATGCTGTGCAGTGCTGAGACGTATTTCCAAAACTTACCATGTAGCCTCACCTTCTTACTCACCTATTTGTCCTGTCTTGGTATGAGAAAATGTGTTATGTACTAACTTAAAATATTCAATATGCAGCATGGCCCAGTCAGAATCGTGGGTTAAATCACAAGATTATAGCTATAGATGCATTAATGTCTAAGCATCACTTTAATGGTGCATCAAAACAGGATGGAGCTAACTGTAACTACTTTACAGACTGTTGGGCAGCTATATTACATCATAATCTGTTAGTTGATTATATTTTGCATAAATAACAACTAGCAAAATAACTCGCGATTTAGGCCGTCTGAGTGCAAATATAAAGAAGCAGAGTAAGTAAAAGTATCTAAAAACTGCAAATACTTTCACTGAACATTTCAGCATGAGTCATGTAGGTAGGATATCCTACAGCAATGGTGGCAGTTTGACAATGAACACAACAACAACTCCCGTGATCCCACACAGCTTATGTCTTTTGTTTTGTAGAAGTACAGTCAGAAGGAGAAGGTGACAAGTGATTGATATTCAAACAGTCAGGAGGACCTCCTTTTGTAGGAGGTAACGTACAGTGCGTGAGCCGTCAGTAAACCCCAGCTTCAAGCTCCAACTTGTTTTCATTCAGAGGTCCTGTGAGGCTGCCAGATGTTACGTAACATCTATTTGTCTGGATCTCCTTCACTCCTCACCCAGATCATGTGAGAGGCAGCATCATCCTGTCCGCAGGTGCAAACTATGCTTTTACAGACGGCTTTTTAAAAAATGTCTTTATCATGATTTTATGAAGCATTTGATTTCTGACTGAAACCACAGTGTGAACATGAACATGTAGAAATACAAACTAAACCTCAGTATCATTTATACACACACATCAAGTTTCAGCAAATCGGACAAATCCGCTGTGCAGTGGAAATCTGAACTGGAATGTTTTAATGCTGGAATGAAGGACTTTTGTCCCACTCTTCTTTGCAGAACTCCTTTAATTCAGCCACAATGAAATGTTTTCAAGTATGAACTGTCTGTTTAAGGTCCTGCCAAAGCATCTCATTTAGATTCAAGACAGAACTTTTCCTTGGCTACTCCGAAACCTTAGTTTTGAGCCATGGCAGGTGGATTTACTCGTGTAATCACAAAACTGTACTTTGTGATTCCTCAGGTTGTCTTTGGCTTATATTTAATTTTGTTTTAAGATCTGTATATGCAGAAATATGCAAAACTGAAATCGTATAACTGGCCTTTAGAGGGTTTAAACTGCACTTTTCCAGTCTACTGACAGCTCAAAGCACTATACAACATTCAGTCACATTCACTCATTAACACACTGATGGCAGAGGCTGCCGTGCAAGGTGCCAGCTGCTCATCAGGAGCAATTTGGGGTTCAGTATCTTGCTCAAGGATGCTTCAGGGACCAGCTGGGGGAGCCGGGGATCAGAACCAGCAACCTTCCTATTACTGGACGACCCTCTCTACCTCCTGAGCTTCAAAACCCAGAGTTAAAGTTGAAGTTACCTTGCTACTGCCAAATCCTGACATTTTAGCTAGACCAAATAACTTATCTTTGGACTTGATTGCTAGGTTTCGAAGCCACCTGATAACACCATGACTTCAGATGCACTCAAAGCCCAGGACACTGGATACTGTCTCTGTTTTTATGTGAGCTTATTTATTTCACAGTGTTTGCTGTACTGACACAAGGGAGCAGGACTCAGTCAGGAAAATAAGTATTTTATGACCAGTCCAGGTAGATATCAAGATTCACGGTTTTCCTGCCTAACCTTCAAAATAAAAGCTCTGTGGCAGCGGTACGTCAACTTCCTGCATTCAAAAGTACATATTAGTGTCAACTGTGCAGTATTCATTATGCAGAATGGCCCATTCAGAACCATACATATTAAATCATTAGATTATAACTATAGATACATAAATGTGTAAGCAATTCTTAATGTTGCTGCAAGGGACGAGTGGACTTGTAATTACTGTATATTGTGGGATATAAAATAGTTTTGAATTCAGTCATCAGTGTACAGTGGAGAACATATCAGGATGTGAGAGGAGGGGGGATTCCCCTTCACCTAACGTGTGGAGGTTTGTTAGTATTAGAACAGGTCAGAAAGTCAGATGAGGGGCAATTCTCTTCGCCGGAGGTGTTTGCAGGATGGTAGATGACATTTGCATGCCAATAAAAAAATCAAAGGGTCATCTGGGAGTCATTGTTTTGGGGAAGGAGTAATTAACAACTCTCGTAAAGTATGTAGCCACTGTATTTAAGTCGGAAACATTTGAAAGACGGGAGAGAACACTGCAGGTCTTCTCCAATTCATAGCATGTCAACTGGTTTTTGTAATTTAATTTATTGCAAATTTCTTTCCAGGATTTTGCACCTCTTGAATACCATTTCAACTAAGATAGGCCCTGCATCATTATGTAGATGTTTCGTTTAGTCCTCGATCCTTTAGAGAAAGTTTTGTTAATTCAATTTATATTGTGCAAACATGACATCATATTCTTAATGGTATATGGCAACTACGGCAAATGCACTGTCAAGTCACTGGCTGATTACGGAAAATGAGTAGTATTAGTATTAACATGGCTAGAAAGACCTCCTTGTGTCCATAATATGCAGTGGATGTGCAGTTAATAACCAGCTCGACGATTTCAGGCTCCAACTTGTTTTCACCTCAGAGGTCCTGTGAGTCCAGTGTTATGTAACATTTGCTTGTTTAGGCCTTTTTCCCAGCGTCCTCCACTCCTCACCCAGATAATGTGAGAGGCAGCACCATCCTGTCTGTAGCAGCAGACTGTGATTTTACGGAGTGTATTTTTTAATTTGGCTGTTTTTATCACCTGCCAAACATCTGACTGAAACCACAGCGTGAACATGAACACACAGAAACACAAACTAAATCTCAATATAGTTTATTTACACACACATCAAGTTTCAGCAAATCTGACTGATTTAAATCATGTTGTCAGGATTTACTGCGTATTTGAATCCATGAGATTGTTTAAATCTAGTTTAAAATCTTTATGAATTTAAGTCTGCATTATGGTAACACGACATATATCTGGAGTATTGGTTGTAACACAAAACAATGGGAGCTTTGCTGGCGACAGGTAGATGAGCGGGAGCCCATAATGGTTAATCCAGCCTCAAAAGGAGTTTTAGGGCGGGACATCTAATCGTAAATGTTAAGGTGAGGGTTTGGTGCCAAGAAAAGCATTATGTCGTCGGGCTCCACACAAGTATAGAAGTAAAATCACGAGGTGGAGGTGAGCGGTCACGTCTACCTTTATCACAGATGGCTGCACCCTTTGAAACGGGATCAAATGTAACTGGCAGCAAAGTGCAGAGAACATGACACAGCAATCTACCGAACACATCTGTTGCATACACACCCCCATAAAAATCCATCCACTGTACAAGTTCAATCATGTATCTGAAGATGCCTTTATATTTTTTACACATTGTTTTTTTCATTGCCAAGTGTACTGTTGATTCACTGACTGATTACTGACTAAGTGATTCATATTCTAATGATTAGGAAGTCATTCTTGTCATGAGATCAGCTCCAACTTGTTTCCCCTCCTGTGAGGCCTCTTGTGCTACAGTATATAACATTTCTTTGTCTGTTTCTTTGTTTGTTCTGCTTCACTCCTCACCCAGTTAATGTGAGAGGCACCACCATCCTGTCTGCAGGAGTAAACTGTGATTTCACAGAGGGCTCTTTGAAATATCCATATCATGATTTATGAAGCATGTTTTTTAGTGTATGGAGCAAAAAAGAGCTGAGACAGAACTGTATTCTTAAATTTGAGAGTTTTTATCACCTGCACCACCTCTGACTGAAACCACAGTGTGAACATGAACAAAAACAGAAACACAAACTAAATCTCAGTATCATTTATTTACACACACATCAAGTTTCAGCAAATCTGACAAATCCAATGTGCAGTGGAAAGTCTGAACTGGAATCCTTTAAGGATTTAAATTCAGTAGATTACAATCATTATATAAAAAGTCATTTTGACTGTAGAAGATAAAAACATCCAAATATGTTTTACTCACACTATAGGTAAAAAAAACAACAACAATGTAACAGGTATTAATTTACCTGGCAGGCAGCTGTGTAATAAACCTTTTATTTATTATGTCCTATTTATCCTGTAAAGCACTTTGGTCCTTGTGGTTATTTAAAGTGCTCAACAAATAAAGTTGGATTGGATTGGATTGGATAAATCATCTTGTGCGTCAGGTTACATATTAGTATTTTATAAGATAGATGTAGTGTAGCACACTGATTCACTGTGTTGTGAAACAGAGATGGTTCAGTCTGGGACAGTTGCTGGTTTATCGTGGTACGGCACAGAGGCTGTAAGGTTTGGGACAGCGAGTGATTCCTAACTTGTACTCCAGACTGGGCTGCTCTCCAGGAGGTGCAGAGAAAGAAAACCTCTGAAGGAGGGAGGTGAAGAAGAGGAATAACTCCATCCTGGCCAGCTGCTCCCCGAGACACACACGCTTCCCTGAGGATACACAACAAATAAGCCGTATTTACACAATTCTTTTAAGAGATTCACTTGAACCATATAATATTTTTGAAGCTCTAAGTCTGAAACAACCAAAGAATAGGGCAGGGAGTGGACCTTGATCTCCTCCCAGCTGTGGGAGGAGATCAAACGCAAACACACAAAAGATTGCGTGTGAGCAATGCTACGTATCTATATTTATTTTCCTCTGTGAAACCCTTGGATTCAACAACACACAACTGAACTTTAGATTGTTGTGACCGCCATTTGACTAACCTGCTGAAAAAGGCATGAAGGCCTCTCTCTTCCTAAATTTGCCGTCCTGGTCCAGAAAATGTTGAGGGTTGAAGGAGTGTGGAGTTTCCCACATCGACTCATCATGTAGAACCGAGGTCAGTACGGGCAGGACTACGGTGCCCTGCAGAGATGTCGTCAATGAAGAACAGTAAATCAAACTGATATCTTTTTTTTAGTAAGGAGCAGAGGTGAAAAAACAAATTACAAGATTGAGCATCGAGGAAAATAAACAAAAAGAATACAATCATGTTAAATGTACCTGTATTCATATATTGCCTTTCTGGTCTAACAAGCTCAAGAAGAGCACCAAAGTGCAACAGAGGTTCTGTACGTTTTAGGCCCACAGCCTATATAATAACTTATCATTAATTAATATATCCATCCGTCCATTTTCTTCAGTTTATCCGGGGTCAGGGCTGGATGATTTGCCAGAGCTTCCTTGAGGGCAACCAAATATTACGGCAGCCCATCTGGCCTCCTGTTCCTGTCTGCTGCTTGAGGAGACCCTGAGCCGACCACGTCCTAGTTTTTACTAAAGAATGTATCTTTGGCTTTTTACCTTCATTGAGAGAAATAGTATAAAACGATAGGGACTTAGCTTTGATACATAGCACGCACTGCGTTCAAAAACTATGTTGCCAGAAAACCCAACTCGGAAAACGTACAATAAGCCAGATGCTCATATAAAGCGATTCTCTCTCACACGTGCATCATCTACCTTTGGGAGCGTGTACTTGTCGAGCGTGGTGTCCTTGCCTGCCATGTGGAATATATTGAGGGGAACAATGTTGCCCATTCTCTGGATTTCATGGATGACTGCATTAGTATAGGGCATGTCTTCTCTGTCAGTCAGAGAGGGTTGTCTGGATGAACCAACGACAGCGTCTATCTCTGCCTGGACTCTCTCTGCACACAGTGACAACAGGAAACAGTGTGAGTCTGCGTAGACAACTGAGATGAAAATGACATACAACTCATTCACTCCCCCGATACAAGACTGACCTGTGAGAGATCCCAGTACTATAAAGTCAAGACACTTGCAAAACAAGCAGGCAGGAGGTGGAACAGATATCACTCGTACACACCTTGTATGTGAGGGTAGTAGATCATGTACAGCAGTCCCCATCGTAACGTAGTGGTGGTCGTTTCAGTTCCAGCACCAAACAGGTCCAGAGTGCAAACACACAAATTCTTCAGATAAAAACCAGAGTCTTTGTCCTCCTCCTATCAATAACACAAGAGACAGTTTCTGGCATCAGATGACAGATTTCATTAGAAAATACAAAGAGAACAAAAAACAATACACACCAATAAAAACACTCACCTCTCCCATCTCTGTGAGGAAGCAGTCGATGTAGTCTCTCGGTGAGGACGGGTCGAGACTTTCTTTGTGTTCTCTGATCTTGACTTCGATGAAGTCAAGTATCTTCTGTGTCAGAGTGAAAATCCTCTGGTGAGGTCCAGGCAGCCACTTCATCAGCCAGTGAAATGTGTTATAAATCTACAGAGAATTAAGAGATGTACCAGATCATCTGAGAATCACAGAATAGTTCACAACTTGAACACAGACACAGGGGAACTTGTGGAAAATCTGCAAATCTCATTTGTTTTACCATTTTTTTGTCATAAAAACAGACTCTCCTCATCAGTTTCACTATCACTTCTTGTTCTTTATGTTTTGATAAAGTTATAGGTTACATGGATGTGTCTCTGCTTCTTTTTTTTAAATCAACAATCAGCTCCTTGGTTTTGTTGACGGTGAGCAGTAGCTTGTTTCTCTGTGCACCACTCTGCAGGGATTGTTGATGTCCTCCCAGTCGGACTGGAGAACTTTCACTTTTAAAACTTTGACAATCAGTGTCTTCAGTTCTGCATACTTACTGGCTGACTTCAGATTGTATATCTCCAAAAAAAAAAAAAAAAAATTGGTTCAATCAAATATTTTGTCTTTGAACTGTTTTCCATTGATAGGTTAAAAAGGATTTGCACATTGTTGCACTCACATACATTGACTTATCGAGTCTGGCTGGATAAATCCTGATTTTAAAAAGGTTATCCTGTTTACAAAGGAAGCTCACCTGTGCCCACACACCTCCCTCTAAGTACAGTAACTCATCGAAGTCGTGAAGAATAGCCTGGTGCTCCTTGTCTGTGTACTCATAGCGTTCCCCAAACACCAGGCAGCAGATGATGTTGGACACAGCGTTGTTTATCAGTGTCTGGGCATCGAAAGGCTTGCCTGTGACATAAAGAGAAAATGTAGATAAGACACACAGAAACTTGCGATTGAGTTAGTGTGTGACGTCCCGTGCTGTTGTATTTGCAATGCGTGCGATGGCCTTACAATGGCGTGGGGAGACCTATTATCTTGACAGCAGTGGTGGTTATGCGTTTGAGGTTTGACAGAGTGCGTGTTGAAGAAGCAGGTGGAGCACTAGAGCAGGATGGCTTGAACGATACTTTGGTACAACAGTATAGGAGGAGATGGGTGACATACAGTCCTTTGAGCTTTGCCGATGGCTCTTAAAATACATCCAGGGTCAGCACATGAAGTCTCACTCAACGTCCCACCCACAGCGTATCTGATTGGTTATACGTCACGAGTAACAGCCGATCAACAGTGAAGGCTCCTGTGCGTGACAGGCAAAGCGAGAGTGGAGCAGATATCGCTGAAGTTGCAATAAGCATGACGATGACGAGAACGCTCAGTTTCCCAGTTACGCCACTGAAAATGCCCAAAGTCACAGCCAGGGGCTTTTCACTATGTGCAGGCGGAAGTGATGGCTTTTAAATCAGTCGTTCAATCAGTTGAGCTAAAGAGTAAAACATCACGTGCATCTTTCCTGTCTATCTTTTCACTGCAACCCTGCGTCAAGATTTATGTTATTTCTTCATTTTCAAAGAGACAGTGGCAGTAAAACTTTATTTCCCAATGTAACTTTTTAGACTTTTGCGTTAACAGAATTGGCCAATTTTGCTGTAACCAAGCCAAAAAAAAAAAAATAAATAAAAAAGCATAGTACCCTATAAGTTCTTCCGAGGCACTGGCTGATTAGTTGTCGCTTATTAAAAAATATATATATATACCTTGATGAAGGGCAAAAGCCTCTGTGAGATATTGGGACTCCTGCTGGGTGTATAACTCCATTGTCTTCTTGCCAAACCCAAAGTTTTTGAGCGTTTGAAGAGCAAATCTCCTCTGCTGCTTCCATGCACTGCCACTTGATCCCACCAGACCTTTTGGAAATGCAAAACTTTATTAAACCAGAATATTTGGATATGCATAAATTGCTAATATGGCTATAATGGTGTCGGTCTGATGTTGCTACTGCAAGATTTAATACTCACTAGCAACTTGTTAATCAAAATGCAACACATACACACTACCTTTATTCCCGACTAAGTCATCAAACAACGGTATGACAGGGCGATCTGCAAAGTCCTCTCCTTTTTGGACCAGAGCCTCTCTCACATGCTTGTAGCTCGTCACGATCACGACCCTTCCACCGAAGAGACGGAGGCTGAAGACGTTCCCATACTTCTCTGCAAACTGAACACAAAGAGCAGACTGGTGTTTACGTTCAACACTGAGTTGACTTCTACAGTCTAGCTTTAGAGGGCTACAGCACAAACATGCATCTGGCTGATATTTCATATGTCATTTGCCTGCTTCCTTTCACATTATTGACAACTGTAGGCTATTTAATAACTGGCATTGTTGACACTGGTGGGCAATGTTGAAAATGAAACACAAAAACAAACAAATCAAAAGTGCCTCTGCGGTAGATAATTCACGATGAAGTGCTGGAACCCAAACCCTAATTTCTTTTCCTCTTTTCTTTGGTTATTTATCATCTTAACAAACTGGTACCTGACAAGTCTGGCGTTGACGTGCTGTTCCTTTAAAAAGATATTCAAAATAAAAGATGGCAATGTTTGAGTTGACTTTTGTGGCTGGCACCACGTTGAGAAAGCAGGTAGATATAATTCTGAAGTGTCAGCAGATCTGCCAAAAAATCTAGGTACATTATCTCTTCCATCACTTTCTCCCCTGTACCACCAGGTTGCTCTACATGCAGCTATTTCTTCAAATCTCTCAGTTATCTGGATCACTCACAGAACTCACTGTCACACTTGGCTCGAACACGCAAAAGCGGCTGACCACATTTTATCTCGCTGTGGCGTTTCAGCCTCAGGAAACCTTTGTATTTCATAAAAAGTCAAAGTTTCAGACACAATTTCACATGTAATTTTAGGGCCATTAGCCAAATATTAAGTCTCTGAATACATCTGAAATAATCCCCGCTTGATCAGTCAACCTTTAATTGGGCTGGGACCCTCTTCATTATTATCATTATTCATTAATAGTCTGCAGATTATATTCTAACTCAATAATAAACGGTTTATGTCATAAAATGTAATAAAACAGTGATTTACTGTATGATTAAGATAATACTTTGAGCTCTGAACTGCTGAGTGAGGAGCCTTCAAGAAGGTAAAAGGTGAGTTTTAGATAATGTGAGATGTTGTGGTCCTTACACACACACAGTACACACACGGTTTGGCAGTGTATCATTTTTATTGATATTTATTTATAAATATTTATTTAGTTAAAAAAAAGTGCATGAAAATAAAACAATCAAATACCCTATAAGACCCCCAGATTTGTGCTTAAGTGCAGTTTGAATAAATGTACTTAATGGCATTAAACCACAGGTACATACCTCTATGAACTGCAGGTGAACTCTGCTGGGGTCGATGCGATGAAGATCACCAATGAGAGGAAGAGACCTCGGTCCAGGAGGAAAGTTTGCCGGGACTCTGTTCTTCCAAACATCAGCCAACAACAGAAAAACACACAGAAATATCAAAACAGTCCCGCAGTCCATCCACTCAAAGCCCAGGACACTGGAGACTGTCTCCATTTTTCTGCTGTCTCGTTTATTTGACAGTGTTTGCTGCGGTGTCAGGTCACAGCACCGGGAAGGACTCAGGGAGGGCAAATAAGGTTTTAAGATAAATCCAGGATGGTATATCAACATAAGATTTCCGGTTTTGTTACCTAATCTTCAAAATAAAAGCGCAGCGTGGCTGTGGGCTTCTTCAGGAGGGGAAGAGTAGCAGATCAAAGTAACGACAGCACAGTGTAGAAATACTTCCTGCAGTCAGAGGTGCTTCTGCATGAGCGTCAACTCAAAGTCTTCATTATTATCACATATGTGAAATCACTGGATTAAAACTGTGGATGCATTAACGTGTAAGTTTTACTTTAACGTTGCTGCAAGTGAAGAGTGGACTTATTTTAACTACTTTAACCACTGCTGGGTAGCTACATCTATAAAACATCATAATTTATTATTTTGATTTTTTTTTTATGAATTACTAATATTTGCAAAATAACGAGTAACTAAAGCTGTCAGCTTAAGTCAAATGGTTTAGAAGCATAAAGAAGTATTAAATGGATTTACTCAAGTAAGTTCAAGTTCAAGTACTTAGTTACTTTACACCATTTTGCCCCTCTACATCCATCTTTCTAAGGACCAGTATGAGTCAAGGATGGATTACCAACAGGGCAAACCCGGCCCCAATGCCCCCTGACCCCAAGGAGCCGTAAACCCCCCCAATTCACAGCATGTTAACTGGTTCTGGTAATTCAATTTATTGCAATTTTCTTTTTCCAGGACTTTGCTCCTCGTTAATATCATATCAATAAGATAGGTCCTGCGTCATTATCTACATGCTTTGTCTAGTTTTATGATCCTTTGGAGGAAGTTTATTGATATCATAATGAGTTTTAGTCCTGAAGAGTTGAATCAAGGCTTCAGGTTTAGTTTAGGATAAAGGTGACGATTGAGGTGGTCAGACATGTATTTGTGATGGTTAAGGTGGGAGCTGGGTGCTGTGCAAAAGCATTATGTTTTTAAAAGGGCACTATGTAGTTTTATAGTTCACAATATGAATGAGATAATAATACAACGATCATAA
The DNA here is from genome assembly GCA_039737535.1 of Lagodon rhomboides. Lineage (NCBI taxonomy): Eukaryota > Metazoa > Chordata > Actinopteri > Spariformes > Sparidae > Lagodon > Lagodon rhomboides. The sequence continues at coordinate 9,729,054 of CM077789.1, read as the reverse complement.
ATATTTTTTTTTTCCCTAACTGAATAAACAAGCTGTTCTCAGAGGAAAATAAGGTCCCCAGAACACTGTTTGAAGCTAGAAAGGTGGCAGGGTCCGCCACATATAAACAAAGCAAAACAGCATGAAATTCTATTGTCCTTTAAGGTCAGTTTGTTTATTCAGTCATGAAAAGAGTTTTTTCATTTAGTTTGTTTGGACATGAAAGAAAAACAGTCAATAAAGATTTTTCTCTTCTGATTAAAATGCACTTTTAAACATCAGTGGTCAAAAAATAACTGATCCTGTGAGTAACATTTGCCAAGAAAAGTTTGTACTTTGCATTATTTTAAAGCCAGTAGTTTTATTTATAATGAAGTCACATAATGATGTGTGATTTGAATTGATTACTGACAAAAACATTGTATTAAAATTGTATTAAAATAACTACAAAGACCTCCTTGTGTCCTTAACATGCAATGCATGAGCAGACAGTGAACCCGAAGCTGGAGTTCAAGGTCCAGCTTGTTTTCACTTCAGAGGTCCTGTGAGGCCTCCCGTGTTACATAACATTTCCTGGAAGGCGTCTTTGTTTCTGGGCCTCCTCCACTCCTCACCAAGATAATGTGAGAGGCGATTGTGATTTTACAGAGGGCTTCTGAGAAATCCATATCAAGATTTATCAAGCATTTTTTTCTGTGTATGGACCAAACCAGGACTGACACATAATCTTCTTCTTAATCTTCTTATTCTAAAATGTTGTTGTTTCTAAATGAAACCACAGTGTAAACACGAACACATAGAAACACAAACTGAATCTCTGTATCATTTATTTACACGCACATCACGTTTCAGCAAATCTGATTGATCCAATGTGCAGTGAAAAGAAAAGTAGAAATATAGTTCCCAGTGTTTCTTTTTCTAAAACAAAACAAAAAAAACTGACCAAACACTAGGAAGAGAACAATCCAGCAGATGTTTACTTATTACAAGATAAATGTAGCGGAACACAGTGATTCGGTTCAGATGGTTCAGTCTGGGACAGCTGGTGGTTTATCGTGGTACGGCACAGAGGTGGTAAGGTTTGGGACAGCGAGTGGCTCCCAACTTGTACTCCAGACTGGGCTGCTCTCCAGGAGGTGCAGAGAAAGAAAACCTCTGAAGGAGGGAGGTGAAGAAGAGGAATAACTCCATCCTGGCCAGCTGCTCCCCGAGACACACACGCTTCCCTGAGGAGACACAACACAACAGATGAGATTTATTCACATAATTTTTTAAGAGATTCACTTGAACCATATAATATTTTTGCAGCTCTAAGTCCGAAACAACCAAAGGATAGAGCAGGGCGTGGATCCTGATCTCTTCCCAGCTGTGTCAAACAAACACACAAAAGATTGCGTGCGAGCAGCAATGCTACATATCTATATTTATTTTCCCATGTGAAGCCCTTGGATTCAACATCATACAACTGAGATTTGGATTTGTTGTGACTGCCATTTGACTAACCTGCTGAAAAAGGCAGGAAGGCCTCTCTCTTCCTAAATTTGCCGTCCTGGTCCAGAAAATGCTGAGGGTTGAAGGTGTGTGGAGTTTCCCACATCGACCCATCATGTAGAACCGATGTCAGCGTGGGCAGGATCATGGTGCCCTGTAGAGATGCAGTCAATGAAAACAGTAAATCAAACTGATATCTTTTTTTTTAGAATTTCTTCCTGTGATTGTTTCAGTGAGGCGAAGAGGTGAAAATAAACAAATTACAAGGTTCATTGTTAACACTGGAAACAACAGTTGACGACATAATCAAAATTGAAAGTAATAATGAATCTGGTCTAACGAGGTCCAGATGAGCTACTTCAAGTCATACCGATATAGATACAAATCAACTTTCAGATTTGGTTTACTTTACATGAAAGTTTTCTTCACCTAGTTGAACTGTTACTGGGTTGAAAAACATTGTTCATTAATTAATGCGTTTGCGGGAAAACAATGTTTTATGATTTGGTGGCTGAGTAGCACTGCGTGCAAAAGATATGTTGCCAGAAAACCCAACATGGAAAACATACAATAAGTAAAATGCTCACATGGGCATCACGTACCTTTGGGATCGTGTACTTGTCGAGCGTGACGTCCTTGCCTGCCATGTGGACCAGATTGAGGGGAATGATGTCGGCCATTCTCTGGATTTCATGGATGACTGCATTAGTATAGGGCATGTCATCTCTGTCAGTCATAGAGGGTTGTCTGGATGAACCAACGACAGCGTCTATCTCTGCCTGGACTCTCTCTGCACACAGTGACAACAGGAAACAGTGTGAGTCTCTGTGCTGTGTAGATTACTAAAGGGAAAATGATGTGAAACACACTTACTCTCCCAATGCAGGACTGACCTGTGAGAGACTTCTCGTTCTATCAAGTCAAGACGCTAACTGAACAAGCAGGCATGAGATAGAACAGATATCACTCATACACACCTTGTATGTGAGGGTAGTAGATCATGTACAGCAGTCCCCAGTGTAAAGTCGTGGTGGTCGTTTCAGTTCCAGCACCAAACAGGTCCAGAGTGCAAATACACAAATTCTTCAGATAAAAACCAGAATCTTTGTCCTCCTTCTATCAATAACACAATAAACATATTTCATTAGAAAATACAAAGAGAACAAAAAACAATACACACAAATACAAACACTCACCTCTCCCATCTCTGTGAGGAAGCAGTCGATGTAGTCTCTCGGTGAGGACGGGTCGAGACTTTCTCGGTGTTCTCTGATCTTGACTTCCATGAAGTCAATTAGCTTTTGTGTCAGAGTCAATATCCTATGGTGAGGTCCAGGCAGCCGCTTCATCAACCAAGGCAATGCGTTATAAGCCTACAAAGTATGAAGACAGGTAACAGAGCAGCCGCTTCATCAGCCAGGGAAATGTGTTGTAAATCTAAAGATTATGAAGACAGATACCAGATCACCTGAGAATCAGGGAATAGTTCACACTTGAACACAGACACACAGGGGGAGGCCGTGCTTTTGTTTTGCTAGGGTTTTCTATAAAATCACATAATAAAATACAAATACAGTGGATTTTATCCACAATGCCAAATCATTAACACGATGGGAAGAGCGTAGGTGTAAATAATAAAATGCGCAAATGCAAAATATCACAGGGGGTACCCACATTGATGGGCAACTAAAGTCGAATATCAAACAAGTAAAGGAAAAAGTCTCCTTTTGAAGACTTAATGTCCTCAGTTCCCAAACACTTACTGACTGCTGAACATGTTACAGGCATCAAATTCAGAATGAGTGTATATTTCCAAAAACCTAAGGTTTATCCGTTTGAACATTCAAAATCTTGTCTTTTAACTTTCTTCAGATAATTATAGATTAAAAAGGATTTGCAGGTCATTGCATTCTGTTTTTATTTTCCAAAATAACCTTACAAGCTAGTTATCAGGTCCTGCTGACCTTATAAATCCTCTTTGCATCACCTTGTATACAAAGTAGTCTTACCTGTGCCCACACAGTTCCCTCTAAGTACACTATGTCATGGAAGTCCTGAAGGATACCCTGGTACTGCTTGTCTGTGTACTCAAAGCGATCCCCAAACACCAGGCAGCAGATGACATTGGACACAGCGTTGTTTATCAGTGACTGGGCATCGAAAGGCTTGCCTGTGACATAAAGAGAAAATGTAGATCAGACTTTATGCGCATAACAAACAGTTGTCTGGTCCCAGCTTAATGTATATGCAAGATGAAGCAGACGTTTACTTAGTAAATGGGTGGAGACTAAAAGCCCTCAGTCCTGTGTGAGTATGAGCCAAAAGTGACAGACGTGTACTCACAGAATCTGGAGTTACAGTATGTAAATAACATTAGCAACTACCCATTTTCAATGAGTCTCAGTGCCTCTCTCCGCTCTGCTATCAAAGAGCAACAGTAGCTTAAGTTAGTTCAGAAATAGTTAAGAAATGAGGTCCCCTAACATAAACGAATGACCGGCTTCCATCACAACACAGAAGTTTCCACAGAGCCCCCTTTAGAAAAAAAAAACATTAGCTGATTATTTGTTGCTTGTTGAGAACTAAGATTTGTTTGGTACCTTGATGAAGGGCAAAAGCCTCAGCGAGATAATGGCACTCCTGCTGGATGGATGGCTCCAGTGTCTTCTTGCCAATCCCAAAGTTCCTGAGAGTATGAAGAGCAAATCTCCTCTGCTGCTTCCATGGATTGCCACTCGATGCAACCAGACCTTTTGGAAAGACAAAACAGCATTAGGCCAGAAGAACTGGAAATGGGTATGACTAACAACAAGCTAAATGCTACTATGGTGACGCTACTATGGTGTCAGTGCCGATGCTGCTGAATACTCACTTGCAACTTCTTAAACAAAATGCAACACACGCTACCTTTATTCCCAAATGTGTCTTCAAACAACGGTATGCTGGGGCGATCTACGAAGTCCTCTCCTTTCTGGACCAGGGCCTCTCTCACAAGCTTGTAGCCATTAATGACCACGATCCTTCCACCGAAGAGATGGATGCTGAAAATGTTTCCATATTTCTCTGCAAACTGAACGCAAAAAGGAGCGTGGTGTTTTGGTTCAACACTGAATTGTCACCTGCTTCCTGAGGAGGGAATTCTGATGATGAGTCTAGCTTTAGAGGGCCACAGCACAAACATTTACCTGGTTGATGGTTCAAACTTCAATGGAGGTAAACATGTTGAGGCGTTTTTTAATGGTGCTCTCTTTACGTGGTTACTATCAAAACTTATCTAACTTTTGCAACCCCTGGTTTCTTGTCACCAAACTGTTACATGCATGATACCTGATTCAATGACTTGAAAATTGTGGTGTTACCTAACCTTTTGAGTGAACATCCAAATTTTATTGAGGGCACTCTGGTTAGATAACACAGGGGATGTTTGATTCCATGTAAATGAGAACAAACAGTGTGGTTGAACGGGCTCATTGGCATCATTTCAGCTGTTGTCTATGAGGAGTTAATGATTTCCAGTCTCAAGAGTTACACGACTGTTACACAACAGCTCTGATGTGTTGCTTTTTTTCTTTCTGGGCGACTCCTCTAAAACCAGATTCATGTGTTTATCTCAAAATGAAGAGAGTGTAAAACAATGTTAATTTCATCTCCCATCAGAGACAAGTAATGAGTATTTGGAAAAGTGTTAAAATAAATCAGACTATTCCATTTGGGAAAACCAATGAACTGACTGACTGAACTAAAAACTCACCCACCACAGACGTAGGTGGTCCTCATACATTTTATTTCCCTGAGGACAGTCTGATACTGTTGTGTTGTCCCTCAACATACCTCTGTGAACTGCAGGTGGATTCTGCTGGAGTCGATATGATGGAGATCACCAATGAAAGGAAGAGACCTCGGTCCAGGAGGAAAGTTTGCCGGTACTCTGTTCTTCCAAACATCAGCCAACAACAGAAAAACACACAGAAATATCAAAACACTCCCGTAGTCCATCCACTCAAAGCCCAGGACACTGGACACTATCTCCATTTTTATGTGAGCTTATTTTTTTTCCACAGTGTTGGCTGCACGAACACGACGGAACAGGATTCTGTCAGGCAAATAACTATTTTATGACCAGTCCAGCTAGATATAAAGATTCAGGGTTTGCCTGCCTAACCTTCAAAATAAAAGCGCAAACACATTACACATAAAAATAACTGTGTGCTTCTGTGGCAGAGGTTCTCAGATCAAGGTAACAAGACCCCCGTGTAGAAATAATCTGATGCAAGTCAACTTCTTGCATTCAAAAGTACATAAGTATTAGTGTCAAGTGTGAAAAATTCATGATGCAGAGTGGCCCATTCAGAATCATATATTTTAAATCATTGGATTATAACTATAGATAAATAAATGTATAAGCATTTCTTTAATGTTGCTCAACCACAAGTATCTCAAAACTGTACTTTTGTACTTAGTTACTTTCCATCATTCTGTCCTTGTACATCCTGTCAAGGCTGGATTACCAACTAGGCAAAGCAGGCGAATGCCCCAAGGCCCAAGGCGCCTGACCCCGAGGAGCCCTAAAAGCCCCAGATTCACTGCATGATGACTGGTTTTGGGGAAGTAATTTGTTGTAGTTTTCTTCAGGAAGTTGCTCCTCTTCAATACAATAGTAACTAAAATGTGTCCTGCAGCGTTTCCCATTCTTTCGAAGGTCCTTGTGACGAAATCTAGTTTAAAATCTTTATGAATTTAGTCTGCATTGTGGTAACACGACACATATTCTTAATGTTAAATGACCACAAACAAACGCAATTTATTTTATATATTGAGCACTGGTTGTACTGAAAACATGAGGTAATGGGAGCTTTGGGGCAACAGGTAGGTGTTCAGGAGCCCAATATGGTTAATCCAGCCTCAAAAGGAGTTTTAGGCAGGACATTTAATTGTAAATGTTAAGGTACACCTTATGTATTCGGGCACCTCACAAAGTATAGAAGTAGAATCACGAGGTGGAGGTGAGCGGTCACGTCTACCTTTATCACAGATTGCTGCACCCTTTGAAACTGGATCAAATGTAACTGGCAGCAAAGTGCAGAGAGCGTGACACAGCAATCTACCGAACACATCTGCTACAAACACAACCGCATAAAAATCCATCTACTGCACAAGTTCAATCATGTATCTGAAGATGCCTTTATATTTTTTATGAAAAACAATGTCATTGCTAACTGTACTGTTGATTCACTGACTGATTACTGACAAGTGATTCATATTCTAATGATTAGGAAGTAATTCTTGTCATGAGTTCAAGCTCCAACTTGAATGTTACAGTACATAATATTTCTTTGTCTATTTCTTTGTCTGTCTCCTTCACTCCTCACCCAGTTAATGTGAGAGGCACCACCATCCTGTCTGCAGGAGTAAACTGTGAATTCACACAGGGCTCTTTGAAATATCCATATGTGTATGGAGCAAAAAAGCGCAGAGACAGAACTTTATTGATAAATTTGAGAGTTTTTATCACCTGCACAACATCTGAAACTTAGATAAAAGAAGGAAAAGAACAACAAAGCAGGTGTTTACATATTACAAGATAAATGTAGTGGAACACAGTGATTCGGTTCAGATGGTTCAGTCTGGGACAGTTGCTGGTTTATCGTGGTACGGCACAGAGGTGGTAAGGTTTGGGACAGCGAGTGGCTCCTAACTTGAACACCAGACTGGGCTGCTCTCCAGGAGGTGCAGAGAAAGAAAACCTCTGAAGGAGGGAGGTAAAGAAGAGGAATAACTCCATCCTGGCCAGCTGCTCACCGAGACACACACGCTTCCCTGAGGATACACAACAGACGAGATGTATTTACAGATATTTTTTTAAGAGATTCACTGAATACCATTTTGGCCCAGTGTCTTTCTTATGGTGGACTTATGAACACTGGCGGTAACTGAGGCTAGCAGGGTTCAGTCAGATTACTTTTTTTACACCAATAAATGAAAACATCATTTAAAAACTGTGTTTTGTGTTTATTCAGATTGTCTTAAATTAAATTTCTGTTTGAAGATCTGAAACACCGGCATGTAACACATGGTGGCAAATACTTTTTTATTAGATGTGTTTAACTGGACCTCAAATGGTTGCAAATACTGACTAACCTGCTGAAAAGGGCATGAAGGCCTCTCTCTTCCTAAATTTGCCGTCCTGGTCCAGAAAATGTTGAGGGTTGAAGGTGTGTGGAGTTTCCCACATCAACTCATCATGTAGAACCGAGTTCAGTGTGGCCATGACAATGGTGCCCTGAGGAAATGCCAATAAAAAAGGTACTTTGTTTTAATTAGCAAAAACAAAATGGCAAAATAGACAAATTACAGGGTTGAGCTTCAAGGTTACCTCTCAGCCTTTGAAAACCACAGTTCATAAAATAATCATAATAACCCCAAATTATTCAGGAAGTAATTGCAAAAAAGCTCTACGTGTAAAAACTGTATTGGCAAAAAATTTATTTTAGAAAACTATTTGAAAAAATTTCACATCCAGCAGTTTTTTCTCACAAGTGCATCTTCTACCTTTGGGATCGTGTACTTGTCGACCGTGGTGTCCTTGCCTGCCATGTGGAGCAGACCGAGGGGAATGATGTTGGCCATTCTCTGGATTTCATGGACGACTGCATTAGTATAGGGCATGTCATCTCTGTCAGTCACAGAGGGTTGTCTGGATGAACCAACGACAGCGTCTATCTCTGCCTGGACTCTCTCTGCACACAGTATCAACAGGAAACCAATTATTTTAAATTGCATCCACGTTTCCCTCAGCTGCATCTTTTCCTTCCATCTTAGTCCCTGCTACTGACCATACATGGAGCGATGCAAGGAAACCGACGAACAAACTCGAGGGTTGACGAAAGTCAAGCAAGGATCAAGGAATTATCAAATGAGGGAAGTGATATGTGCCCAGTGTCACTGTGTGTAAAGAGCTGAGGGGAAGATGAAAATGACGTGCAACACACTCACTCTCCTAAGACAGGACTGACCTGTGTGAGGCTGCTGATACTGATCAAATTTTTGTGGTTTACAGTGAATACACTAACGGGGCTGGCCCCACAGACCGGGTGAACCCAACTGGGTCCAATAAACATGAACAAGAACAGATTTTAAATAGTATTTCGAGCGTTTTAAAAAATTCTAACATGAACGATGTGTAAATTAGGATCGTTATAAATTATAGCAAATAATAATATTTGAGCATTAATGATGAACCTGAGTTGTTTGCCCCGCTTGCCCCTAATGACCAGTCGCCACTGCATACACACCTTGTATGTGAGGGTAGTAGATCATGTACAGCATTCCCCAGTGTAAAGTCGTGGTGGTCGTTTCAGTTCCAGCACCAAACAGGTCCAGAGTGCAAAAACACAAATTCTTCAAATCGAAACCAGAATCTTTGTCCTCCTTCTATCAATGTCACAAGAGACAGATTTAATATTAGTTAACATATTTCATTTGAAAATGCAAAGAGAAATTAAAGCTGCAAGCCGTGATGAGCAGGAGCCGTGGTCTCATCACCAGGAACTGAGCAGTTTTAATCGGTCACCAAATGAGGGAATTAACTGGCTAAAGTTACATGCAGACTGACTTCTACAAACACATACAAACACTCACCTCTCCCATCTCTGTGAGGAAGCAGTCGATGTAGTCTCTTGGTGAGGACGGGTTGTGACTTTCTCTGTGCTCTTTGATTTTGATGTCAACATAGTCAATTATCTTTTGTACCAGGTCAAATATCGCGTGGTGAGGTCCAGGCAGCCACCTCATCAGCCAGGGAAATGAGTTGTAAACCTACAGAGTATGACGACAGATACCAGATCATCTGAGAATCAGGGATGAGACACTTTAATAGAACAGAGGCGTTGTTAATGTCATTACTGTAGTAACACCTGTGCTTTTCCTATTGTGAAATAGTTTTCTGTGAGAAAGGCCAATGATGATAAGTCAACATGTCGGTCTAGTTAAAGGTCTTTGGTCAGCATTAGTCAGACAACAAGATGCTCATAGGACTGTATGTAACTGAAGTCCACTTATCTAGTATCTACAACCTGTCAAGTTTTGAGATAGACATTAAAATATTCCCACCTGGGGTACTAGTAGATTACATGACTATTTAAAATCTATTCTGCCTTGTACTTCTACTCCACTATAATCCCCTGACAGCAGTGCTGACTTTTTTAAAATAAGATCGTAAAAAAACATATAATAAGCTCAAAGTCTGCAGTGTCGTAGTGTTAAAACATAACATTGACCCATGGCGTCTGGCTAGATTAAGCCTGATTTAAACAAAAAAAGATGATCTGTTTGCAAAGGTGGCTCACCTGTACCCACACACTTCCCTGTAAGGAGACCAGGTCATTGAAGTGCTGAAGACAGGCCTGGTGCTGCTTGTCTGTGTACTCAGAGCGATCTCCGAACACCAGGCAGCAGATGACGTTGGACACAGCGTTGTTTATCAGTGACTGGGCATTAAAAGGCTTGCCTGTGACATAAAGAGAAAATGTGGACGAGATACAAAGAAACTTTGTCAAAACACAAAGTGAAAAGTCCACTCAACTGACCAATGGTTTAAAATCACTCGGTCAGTCAGGGACAGACTTTAACATTCATAGGGCTCAAAGCCAAAAACTAATGTGTCATGAAAACCGTAGTACGCTGTAACGTCTTAAAAAACATTAGTCGATATGTTGTTGCTTGTTGAAAACTAAGATTGGTTTGGTACCTTGATGAAGGGCAAAAGCCTCAGTGAGATAATGGCACTCCTGCTGGATGGACGGCTCCAGGGTCTTCTTGCCAATCCCAAAGTTTCTGAGTGTATGAAGAGCAAATCTCCTCTGCTGCTTCCACAGATTGCCATTCGACATCACCAGACCTTTTGGAAACACGAAACAGCGTTAGACCAGAAGTAACTGGAAAAGGGTATGACCAACAACAAGCTAAATGCTAATCTGTCTAATGTGGTGTCAGTCTGATGGTGCTGCACAGTAACAGAAAAACTCAATTTCGACATTTTAAACAAAATGCAAAACACACTACCTTGATTCACAGTGAAGTCTATAAACATTGGTATGGGGAACCAGAATACACCAGACCAGAATATTTGGATATGCATAAATGCTAATATGGCTATAACGGTGTCAGTCTAATGTTGCTGCTGCAAGATTTAATACTCACTAGCAACTTCTTTTACAAAACGCAGATAACACTACCTCTATTCTTGACAAACTCATCAAACAGCGGTATGACAGGGCGATCTGCAAAGTCCTCTCCTTTCTGGACCAGAGCCTCTCTCACATGCTTGTAGCCATTAATGACCACGATCCTTCCACCGAAGAGACGGAGGCTGAAAATGTTCCCATATTTCTCTGCAAACTGAACACAAAGAGCACACTGGTGTTTATGTCCAATACTGAGTTGAAATAAAGTTAAAATCTACATTCTGAGGATGGAAAAAAATAGAAAAATCAGTCTGGCGTTAGAGGGCTACTGCACAAACATTCGGCCTCAACCAGGTGAGCTATCAGGGGCCCATAATCCTCAAACATTTGATGATAAAGGATCGATAGATGGCATCAGTACCCTGCCAGCTTTGTTTATTGAAGAAAGGTTACTCCAACCTGGTATAAAAACTTTGAGAGAGGTGGGGAGAAGTTTTTCCTGTTCATCCTTGGGGCCCAACAAACAGTACATTATTTCTTATGTGTGGGGAAAGATTTGTAGCCGGCACCACAGAGAGCAGACAAACATCTGATGCTGAGGCATCAGGGGATGTCGCCAGTGCCCTGCCAACTTTGTTTATCTAGAATCTGGGTACTTTATTTCTTCTGTCTCTTTCTCCCCTGTGTCACCAGGTGGCTCTACATACAGCATGTCTCAAAATATCTCCAATAAAAAATTAGTTGTATCATTCACAGAACTGGCTGAGACACACAGAGAAGCTGCTGGTTGGGAAATATTTAAACAGAGATGATTCATAATCATAAAACACATGATACAATCACTCTGGATTTTGGGCGGTGTTCATGGTGAATACACTACATTTCACTTGAGTTAATGATTTCCTACATTCCTCAAGAGCAAAAATGCCTGAAATTGTAGTATAACAGCTCTGAAATATTCTCTTTCTGGACGGTTCTTCTATGACCAGATTCATGTGGGTTATTTATTTCAGTGCGGACTGTGTGAGAAAATGTTTATGTTATCTTCCATTTGGGAAAAAACAATAAACTGCCCCAACAACTCACTGACCACAGAGGTGGGCAGGCAGTCTGATACTGTTGTGTTGCCTCTCTACATACCTCTGTGAACTGCAGGTGGATTCTCTTAGCGTCGATGCGATGGAGGTCACCAATGACAGGAAGAGCCCACGGTCCAGGAGGAAAGTTTGCCGGGACTCTGTTCTTCCAAACGTCAGCCAACAACAGAAAAACACACAGAAATATCAAAACACTCCTGCTGTCCATCCACTCAAAGCCCAGGACACTGGACACTGTCTCCATTTTTTATGTGAGCTTTGTAATGTAAACTTAATTAGCTGTACAGAAGTGGCTGCGCTGTCACGACAGAACTGGACTCGGGCAGATAATTACAGCCTATACAGGTCGATATCACGATTTCCGGTTTGCGTACCTACCCTTCAAAATAAAAGCACTAACCTACAGAATGCGGAAGAGGCACTCTAGCGGGTAATTGTAACTACTTGTTATAATGTTGGGCAGCTGAGTCTAAAATACATGAGTACTCAGTTACTTTCCAACATTTTGCCCCTGTACAACCATCTGTCTGACCCCTCAAAGCACCATATTCACTGCATCAGTTTTGGTAATCTTGTTTATTTCTAACTTCTACAGTGTCAATATTGACAAAGACCCTGCTTCATGAAAGCTGTAGAGCCATGTCTTTTAGAGAGACTGCACACACCAATTATTCCAGGAATACCAGTTGCCCAGGACACAGGAACCGATGGGAACTGTGTGGTGACCGGACAGGCACATTGCAGGACGTGTGTGTAGGTCAGGGGTTTTCCCATGGTGCCCCAAAAATGTTTTATCCAGCCATAATGGGAGTTTTAGTCCTGGAGAGTTGAGGTTAGGCTTCAGGTTTAGTTAGGCGCTGGGAAAAGCATTATGTCATAAGGCTCCTCCAAAGTATAGAAGTAAAATCATGAGGTGGAGGTGAGCAGTGACTTCTGCCTTAGTTATTGATAAAGACTTAATTGTTTCATTGCTGTACCCTTTGAAACTGGATCAAATGTAACTGGCAGCAAAGTGCTGAGATGCTGACACAGCGATCGACTGCACACATCTGTCACATACACACACGCATACAAATCCATCTACTGTACAAGTTCAATAATCATGTATTTGAGATGCCCTTTACATTTTGATTTATTTTCATTTTCAGGTCAAGGGTGAGTGGGGGGATCAAGAGAAATAATTTCCCATGGTGCCCCAAAAATGTCCAGCCATATGTTTTAATCCTGGAGAGCTGAATTTAGGCTTCAGGTGTATTTCGGTGCTAGGAAAAACATTATGTCATTTTGCTCCTCACCAGTGTTGGGAAAGTTACTTTCAAACACAATATATTACATATCACTAGTTACCTTCATTTAAAAGTAATACATTGTTACAATATTACTGTCTGTGTAGAGTAATATATATCAATTATTACAATACTTTTTAGTTACTTTCAACAAAATGCCCAAATAACCTATATAGAACAATTAAATGGCCGAGATCTCTTTAAATAAAGGAATGGCCTTGGACACAGGCATAATCAGGCAGACATGGGGTGATTTATTATGAGATAGGATACATATTTTTAATTGCAGCCTCAGTCACATGAAACACAATAGAAACACAACTCCTTGTCTCCTTAACATGCAGTGCATGAGTAGACAGTTGACAACCAGCTGGAAGAGTTCAAACTCCCACTTGTCTTCACTTCAGAGGTCCTGTGAGGCCTCCCGTGTTACGTAACATTTCCTGGACTGCGCCTTTGTTTCACTTCTCATCCAGATAATGTGAGAGGCAGCAACATCCTGTCTGCAGGAGTGAAATGTGATTTTACAGAGGGCTTTTTCGAAATGTCTTTATGATGATTTCATCATGCATTTTGGATTGTATGGACCAAACCAGCGCAGACAGAATTTTATTCTCTAATCTGAATGTTTTTTTTTTAACTTGCTTAACCTCTGACCAAAACCTCAACGTGGACACGAACACACAGATTCTCAGTATCAACTCAATGTGAAGTGGAAAGTATTAACTGAAATGTATTAAATATTATATTGTATATTTTAACTCAATAGATCACATCAATAATAATATAAGGCCTATTGACTAAGTAGAAGAAAAAAAATATATGATATAATACTCAGACGGTCAGAAATAACATTATAGCAGGTATTTATATATAAGAAGATACATGTAGTGAAACAGAGTGATTCAGTCTGGGACAGTTGCTGGTTTATCGTGGTACGGCACAGAGGCTGTAAGGTTTTGGACAGTGAGTGGCTCCCAACTTGAACTCCAGGCTGGGCTGCTCTCCAGGAGGTGCAGAGAAAGAAAACCTCTGAAGGAGGGAGGTGAAGAAGAGGAATAACTCCATCCTGGCCAGCTGCTCCCCGAGACACACACGCTTCCCTGAGGAGACACAACACAACAGATGTGATGTATTCACAGATATTTTTAAGAGATTCACTTTGACCATATAATATTGCTGTGGTTTAAGGCGTGAAACTACCAAAGAATAGAGTAAGACGTGGGCCCTGATCCCCTCCCAGCTATAGTAAACAGACAGGCAAAAGACTGCTGTTAGAAATGGTGTGTATCTATCTTCTTTTTCCTCTGTGAAACCCTTGGATTAAACAACATACAACTGAGCTTTAGATTGTTGTGACAGACATTTGACTAACCTGATGAAAAAGGCAGGAAGGCCTCTCTCTTCCTCAATTTGCCGTCCTGGTCCAGAAAATGTTGAGGGTTGAAGGAGTGTGGAGTTTCCCACATCGACTCATCATGTAGAACTGAGGTCAGCGTGGGGACAACCATGGTGCCCTGAGGAAGTTAAATGGTAAATCAAACTGCTGTTCTTCTTTCTTTTTTAGTATTTCTTCTTGTGGTTTTGTTTTATTCGACAAGAGGAGGTTGATGTGTGAAAATAAACAAATTACAAGGGTAAATATCAACAATGGAAACAGTTTTACAAAAGGATACAATATTGGTAAATGGACTTGAATTTACATAGTGCTTTTCTGGTCTCGTGACCACTCAAATCCCAGTCACACGCACAGTCGAACGAAATTGGATTCTCAACAAACACCAAGCCAACATAAACCAGAAATGACAAAAAATTATAAATAGTGTACAAAAAAAGAGGAACACTGACTTTCTACAATTGTGTAACAATTGGACCTATTAAGATCATGTGATATGATCAAAAGCTCCATAAGTGATACTAAATGGGCCTGGAAATGAGATTATTTGTCCAATTACAAGGTGTAAAATGTCTGGTAATTTAACAGCACTCAAGTGCAACTGGGGCTACGCTGGTTATGTCACTCATGTCATGGCGGCTAGAGTGCTCCCCTCCCACCATGGGAAGCATTTATAGAGTATTAGTAGCCAGTCAGTATGACACCCTAGGGTTCCTTAAGCCATTCACTACAAGGGCAAAAGGGCTTGTTCAGCAACTATGGGACTACAAGTGGCAGTGAGACCCCTGCTGAGAACCGATTATTTGAGTGTAGATTTGGTTTACTTCATATGAAAGTTTTCGTTTAAAAGATATGTTGCCAGAAAACACAATTTGGAAAACAAACAATAAGCAAAATGCTCACACGTGCATCACGTACCTTTGGGATCGTGTACGTGTCGACCGTGGTGTCCTTGCCTGCCATGCGGGCCAGACCGAGGGGAAGGATGTTGCCCATTCTCTGGATTTCATGGATGACTGCATTAGTATAGGGCATGTCATCTCTGTCAGTCATAGAGGGTTGTCTGGATGAACCAACGACAGCGTCTATCTCTGCCTGGACTCTCTCTGCACACAGTGACAACAGGAAACAATGTGAGTCTGTGTAGACAACTGAGAGGAAAATGACATACAACTCATTCACTCTCCCGATACAGGACTGACTTGTGAGAGATCCCCAGTACTATAAAGTCAAGACACTTACAAAACAAGCAGGCAGGAGGTGGAACAGATTTTACTCAGAAACACCTTGTATGTGAGGATAGTAGATCATGTACAGCAGTCCCCAGTGTAAAGTTGTGGTGGTCGTTTCAGTTCCAGCACCAAACAGGTCCACAGTGCAAACACTCAAATTCTTCATATCAAAACCAGAATCTTTGTCCTCCTCCTATCAATAACACAAGAGACATAAGAGTTTCTGGTAGCAGATGACAGATTTCATTATAGAATACAAAGAGAACAAAAAAACAATACACATACAAATACAAACACTCACCTCTCCCATCTCTGTGAGGAAGCAGTCGATGTAGTCTCTCGGTGAGGACGGGTTGAAACTCTCTCTGTGTTCTCTGATCTTGATCTCTACAAAGCCATATACCTTTTCTGTCAGAGTGAATATCCTCTTGTGAGGTCCAGGTAGCCGCTTCATCAGCCAGGGAAACATGTTGTAAATCTGAAGATTATGAAGACAGGCACCAGATTAGACTTCAATAGAACGGAGCCATTTTGGCAGCTGCGACAGGTCATAATGTCTGCTATGATAAAGGCCAATGTGAACAAGTCTGTTCAGTTTAAGGCCGTCCTCAAATTTAGGCAGTACAAGTGAGGTTTATAGGACTGTTTGTAACTGAAGTCCAATTAATTAAAATCTTTAAACAGCTGGCCTTTGGTGTAGAAATCGAGTATGGCAGGTATTCCTTTGCATTTTCAACCCAAGGTCCACGTGAACATGGACCGTGTGGACACACGCTAACACTTAAATCAAATCGAATACCTTTTTATGTGTGTTTCATTCAATATCCTGTTGTCTATGTTATCTTTTAAAAAATAATCCTCATTGATTTATAGGGTCTGGGTGGATAAATCATGGTTTTAAAAAGATCACTACATCTTGCATCTCGCTTACAAAGGAGTGCGACTCACCTGTGCCCGTACACTTCCCTTCAAGATCAGTAAAAAGATAAAATGTCTTCGCTTTTTCAATTTATTATAGGTTAAAAAAGGATTTGCAGGTCATTACATTCTGTTTTTAATTTTCCAAAATAACCTTACAAACAAGTTATTGACTTATCAGAACAGGCTGACCTGATAAATCCTGTTTTTAAAAAGATTACTGTTCGCATCATCTTGTATACAAAGTAGTGTTACCTGTCCCCACATGCCTCCCTCTAGGTACACCAACTCATTGAAGTCCTGAAGGATACCCTGGTACTGCTTGTCTGTGTACTCAAAGCGATCCCCAAACACCAGGCAGCAGATGATGTTGGACACAGCGCCATTTATCAGTGACTGGGCATTAAAAGGCTTGCCTATGAATGCAAAGAAAATGTAAATAAGAAACTAAGAAACACACAGAAACTGATTTTTTTTTTTGTCAAAAACATAAAATGTATAATGAGCTATAGGCAGAAGAAAAGTATTGTGATATGCCAATTATGATAAGAGTAGAACTGACTCTGTGTTTGGTACCTTGATGAAGGGCAAAAGCCTCAGCGAGATAATGGCACTCCTGCTGGATGGACGGCTCCAGGGTCTTCTTGCCAATCCCAAAGTTTCTGAGGGTATGAAGAGCAAATCTCCTCTGCTGCTTCCATAGATTTCCATTCGCTAACACCAGACCTTTTGGAAACACAAAACAACATTAGACAAGAAGTGGCCAGAAAAGGGTAAGACCAACAGCAAGCTAAATGCTAATATGGCTACTATGGTGTCACACACTACCTTTATTCCCAACTAATTCTTCAAACAATGGTATCTTGGGTCGATCTACGAAATCCTCTCCTTTTTGGACCAGGGCCTCTCTCACAAGCTTGTAGCTATTAATGACCACAATCCTCGATCCAAAGAGACGGAGGCTGAAAACTTTCCCGTATTTCTCTGAAAACTGAACACAAAGAGCAGACTGGTGATTTTGTCCATTTACATTTGGGGCATTTCGCAGACGCTTTTGTCCAAAGCGACTTACAGTAATTCGCACATACATTCATACACTGAAGGTGCTGACCAGCACATCAGGAGCAGTTTTGGGGTTCAGCATCTTGCCCAAGGACACTTCGATAGAAGACCAGAGGAATCGAACCAGCGACCCTCCTATAACAAGAAGCTGGCTCTACCCCTGAGCCACAGCCGCCCCGACATATTTACTATGTCACATGAAAACTAAAGTTATTGAGATTTATTTTGCTTTTTTAAATTATTTTAAATTCAGCTCTGTCAAGGTCTGATAATAGGTGAAAACCAGATTTTAAATTCTGTCATGTGTAGCCACCAGTCTTGACAGTTTCCGCAGCAAAGTTTGTGTTAGTACATTTTACAGAAAAAAATATGTGGGGCTTTTTCCTTAACATACTAAAAAATAATTGTTAGTCATGGCCGCTAGTTACCTGAACAAATGGAGGGAATCCGTGAAATCATTAATCTCATGTGGAGTGTTGCAATATTGCATCACTCCTCTATGTGACGCAATGCAGATAAGTGTATATGTGTGTTATACAATAAATCTGTTTTGCTTCCTAATTCAATTTATTTGCCTTTATCATTATTTGCAGTAGTCGTGTTAAAGTAATATCATGTTCTGCAGATGCCTGAACTTTGTATTCAATAAAGTTAGGGATAAAAAAAAAAAATCTAATGAAATTAAATTACACCCTAAAGTTTATTTTGCTTACAAAAAAATATCATCCCTACAACAGGTGTAGGGATGATATTTTTTTTGTATCATATAACCCGGAAGTGAGTTTCCCTCCGAATATTTTGAATTTGATTTTGGTTTATGATTGAACACCACTGTTGGGACAAATCTCTGTAATTAAGAAAGTAACGTTGCTGATAATGACTCTATAAATACCTCTATGAACTGCAGGTGGAGTCTCTTGGCGTCGATGCGATGGAGGTCACCGATAAAAGGAAGAGCCCACGGTCCAGGAGGAAAGTTTGCCGGGACTCTGTTCTTCCAAACATCAGCCAACAACAGAAAAACACACAGAAATATCAAAACACTCCCGCAGTCCATCCACTCAAAGCCCAGGACACTGGAGACGGTCTCCATTTGTTGCCTTTTTTTTTTTTTCTAATTTAACCAGCCGGGTAACAAAGCTCCGTCAGGTGCCTGAACAAAGTTTTTGTAAGTAAGCTAAAACGATTCCAAGATAACACTTCCTGTTTCACGTGCCTAACCTTCAAAATAAAAGCGCAAGACACACACAACAACAAACAAGTAGGAAGACACCAAGAAACACAACATTAAACCAAGTTAAGAAACTGGAAAATAAGCTAAAAATAAATTATATTTAAAAGAGACAGGAGTAAAGAGTAAAAGTCATAGTGCAGTACAAGGCTTTAACATTGCTCCTGTGAAAGGCAGTGGCAAATGGAAAGGTCTCCAGCCTTAATTTAAAAGAGATGAGAGATGGAGCAGACCTGAAGTTTTCTCAGGGTTTGTTCCAGATGTGCGGCGCATAATAACTGAATGTTGCTTCTCTGTGTTTAGTTTTGACTCTAGGGACTGAAGGCAGACCTGTACCTGAATACCTCAGAGGTCTGGATGGTTCATAACGTGGCAGCAGATCAGAAATGTTTTTATAAACCAACAACAGAATTTTGAAATCTATTTTTTATCTAAGAGACCAATTTCACGGCGGATATTTTTGCTTGACGTGGCACAAACAGCACAGACAAGACCAATGATTTTAATTATGGTTCCAGTGAGTGAGCATACACAATACCACAGCACTGGAACTGGGTCACCTTGAATGGAATGCGGCCATCATTAATGTTATAAATCCCGCCTGTGCTTTTCTTGATCTGTCAAGTCAAAATGTCCTCCATGAAAATGGTCTAGTGTTATATTTAAAGGGTATGGTGTGTGTGTGTGTGTGTGTGTGTGTGTGTGTGTGTATCTGCATGGGTATTTTACATAGGTGCTGTATGAAATGGCCAGCTTGGTCCCCATCACTTTTTAAAGGCCTAATTTGTTAAAACAAAATCAATTGTGCCAAGAAATCTTAACTAACAAATGAGAATGCTTTTCTCTCCTTCAGCACCTGCAGTGGCAACTGCCTGCTGCTGATTTTGGTGTGAAATATGACAACATTTTAAACCAGGACCTAATATGAACTATAGGTCTATGTAGGCTACCATTTCCCTGCACATATATTGTGTTTATAGAAATGCCTTCAGAAAATGAAAGAACACACTTCAGAGAGGAGGTTAACAGATGATTTTTATTTACAAATGATTGACAGGGCTAATAATATGGTGACCAGGAGCAAGACATATAATTGTGATGGTTAAGGTGAGGGTTAGGTGCTAAGAAAAGCACTGTAACGCTACGTCGCCATAACTTCTGGGACAGATAGTGAGCAGGGAATTTAACGAAAGTGACTGAACATAACGTGAATACAACTTTAATACATTACCTCATCCGTGAACTGTTCTGCCTGAGTCACGCCGGTAGGATTTTCTACAGTAATGGCGGCAGTTTGACAACAAAGACAACAACAGACACAGACATTACATACCGTGTGTTCAACGTCCTCACAAGTGTAGAAGTCGAAACTCACAAGTAGGAGGTGAATGGTCATTTCTACCTTCATTTGAGATACACTGATAGTAATAATAAATGATTAATGATAAATTGTATAACTGCTGTACCCTTTGAAATTGGAGCCAATGTAACTAGCAGCAGAGTGCTTTGGACTCTGAGATCATGACACAGCGATTTATTGAACACATCTGCATAAAATCTCCACTGAAATGTATTTGAATATACCTTTACATATTTTTACCATACTTTACCAACTGTATCATTTATTCACTGATTGATTACTGACAATTGATATTTATTAAGATGATTATGGAGACCTCTTTGTGTTCATAACATGCAGTGAATGTGCACACGGTCAAGCCCCAGCTGGACAAGTTCAAGCTCCAACTTGTTTTTCCCTTCAGGTCATGCGAGGCCATCAGTGTTATGTAACATTTCCCAGTTTGTGCATAAACCCCTCCTCCACTCCTCATCCAGATAACGTCAGAGGCACCACCATCCTCTCTGCAGGAGCACACAGTGATTTTACCGAGGGGCTTTTTGAAATAACTTCATCATGATTTTTCAGGCAATTTTTGAGTGTATGGACTTTACCAGCTGGCTGTTGCTCGGTTTTGTGGTGCTGCTTTTGACCGATGTGGTCAGAAACTGGAGGTCACACAACTTTCCACCTGGACCTTTGGCTGTGCCTTTTCTGGGAAATGTCTTCACAGGAGTTGACTTTAAATCCCTGGAGAAGGTGAGGTGAACCGTAACACTTTATTTTCCAAGCGTAGAGTAGAAAAGAGTAGAGGTGATATCTAATATCCAAGGGGCAATTTGGCTTACAAGAAAGCAACAAATACACAATAGAATCATAAAAATTGCAACTCAAAAGTGTTTGCTTACCAACTGCCAATGATATCAGATGCCCTGAACAAGAAGGGCAAAAGTCGCCTCCATCTGGAGAGACTGAGGTCCTTTGGGGTGCAGAGGACATTACTTCGAACATTTTATGACACTGTGGTGGCATCAGCGCTCCTTTATGCAGCGGTCTGCTGGGGAGGTAGCAGCACGGACAGAGACAGGAAGAGACTAAACAAACTGGTTAGGAGGGCCAGAGGAGGATGTTAGCCAAGCTAAGGTCAATCATGGACAACACCTCTCACCCCGCTGCACCAGACTGTGGAAGCCTTGAGCAGCTCTTTCAGCAGCAGACTCTTACACCCACTGGGAGGGACAGATACGTGTGAAATAAGTGTGGATTAATTAAGAATGTCAAAGGGAAAAAACAGTTTTAAAAATCATGAAACATATCTCAAACAAAGACAAACTGAATCAACACAGAGGGATGGCAGTCACATGGTATGATGAGCACCATCAGCAGAGTGAGACAGTGGTTGCAATGTGAAGTCACTTCAGAGTTAGTCCAAAGTGTTTATGTCCAATTGTCCAAGCACTTCATCCGACCAAAACGGTTTCTATCAAGTATGTAATTCACGCATTAAAAGAATACAAAATCCTCTGAGAAACATTTTGCTATTTGTTTTTAAATGCAGCTTGCTCAGGAGTACGGTCCAGTGTTCAGCCTGAGGAGAGGCAGCCAGAGGATGGTGTTTATCTCAGGATACAAGATGGTCAAAGAGGCTCTTGTTAACCAGCTGGACAGCTTTGTGGACCGACCGATCGTCCCTCTCTTCCACGTTATCTTCAAGGGCCTTGGTGAGTGTGTGAGACCAGGAATGCATCACCGCACAAATGTCTTTCTCGTTCTTGTGTAATCACATTACAATACATGTAATTTTCAAATTACATGCAGCAATGTTGCATGGTGTGTTTGCTTTGTAGATAATCTGATATCACATTCCCACAGGCATAGCTCTGAGCAATGGTTACCTGTGGAAGAAGCAGAGGAAGTTTGCCAACACGCACCTTCGTTACTTTGGAGAGGGCCAGAGGTCATTGGAGAAATGTATTGAAGTGGAAAGCAACTTCCTCTGTGAAGCTTTCAAAGAGGAACAAGGTGAGAACATTATAGAGATCCATCTGTTTGTCATCACATCATTTGTGTCAAGTAAAGTGAAGTTACAATCCTAATATGATTTATCTCTGTGTGAACTTAATTCAACACAGGGAGGCCGTTCAATCCCCACTACATTTTAACAAATGCGGTGTCCAACATCATCTCATCTGTGGTCTTCGGACATCGCTTTGAATACAGTGATCGAACCTTCCGCAAGGTTCTGGAGTTGGACAACGATGCCATTGTGCTCTCTGGCTCTGCTCAGACTCAGGTAATTCCTCATCTATCTCGGCTATCATGTTGATATCACAACTGATCTGACAGTGTGTCCCATCCATAGCTGTACGACGCCTTCCCTGGCTTGCTGCACTACCTGCCAGGACCTCACCAGACTGTCCATTCCAACTACCGTGAGATCATGGCTTTCCTGAAAAAGGAAGTAGAGAGGCACCAAGAGGAGTGGAACCCCGATGACCCCCGTGATTATGTCGATGTGTACCTGGGAGAGATGGAAAAGGTGAGATACTTCCAGGATTCTAGTGAATCTCCCTGGAATCCTGGGAAAGGACAGTTCAACAGTTTGAAGCTTCAAACCAATACAAATGAGATATTATTAATATCATTAGTAAGACATACTTGAACAATATTCAGTGTGTTTCAAACTATTTTGATATTTTTGGGGAGATTTATGTTATTTGTAACATGGCTATATGGAAATAAATAGTGTTTTCAAACACTAAAACTAAAGCAAGGAGACTGCCTGAGTATATCTTTATAAATTGTATCATAAATGTTGTATTTGAATTTATTTTCATCAAATATACAGTTACAGTTGTAGTCAAAGAGCAGGAGAAGACATTCAGTTCCAACGTGATTCATGGAATCTTGGTTGTAATGGTGATATTGCTTTACTAGGCGAGGATGAAAATGTTATTTTTCCTTTATTGCATTTACTTTTAAACTGGAATAGTAATAGAAAATGGTTTATTTCCAACTAATCTGTATTCCTTAGCTTCTTACCCTCCAGATGAGACCAGAAATATATATATAAGCTATACGGTTAAGAACTATTCCCGATTCATCTTGGATAGACGCTCTTTCCTATAGGATGTGTTCCGTTCCATTTATGGCCAATGTACAAACCTGGCTATTAAAGGGGCACTATATAGTTAATGGGAAGAAATTCAAACCTAGAATTTAAATACTTACAATGTTAATGAGGTAATAATACAAACTCAGAAATATTTATCTGTTCCATAACTGAATAAACAAGCTATTCTCTGAGGAAGATTAGGTCCCCAGAACACTGTTTGAAGCTAGACAGGTGGCAGGGTCCACCACATATAAACACAGTGAAACAGCATGAAATTGTGTCGTCCTTTAAAGTCAGTTTGCTTATTCAGTCATGAAAACAAAAACAAAACAAAACAAAAAAATCAGTCAATGCTTAAAATGTCTTCCCCAGAACTACACAGTGCACCTTTAAAGCATCAATGTCATAAAATAAGAGTGTCTTTTTGCTGATGCTAGAAAAAGGAGGATCCCCAGGCTGGCTTCAACATTGAAAACCTTCTGGTTTGCACCCTGGACCTGATTGAGGCTGGTACAGAATCAGCTGCCAACACTTTACGCTGGGGCATCATATACATGTTGAACTACCCAGAGATACAGAGTCAGTATCAAGTCAATCACAGCACAGAAGTATTTTCTTTGAGTTTTTTATAATGTCCACTGAGCTGCCCGTTGTAGCTGCGACTCTGCTTCCTCTCTCAGAGAAGGTCCAGGCTGAGATCGACAGAGTGATCGGGGAGTCTCGCCCGCCCATCGTGACCGACAGACCCAAGCTGCCTTACACTGATGCTGTCATCCACGAGATTCAGAGGATGGGAAATATTGTTCCCCTGGGATTCCCTAAAATGGCCAGTAAAGACACTACACTGGGAGGGTACTTCATACCAAAGGTAAAAGGCTATCACTAGACTCACCAGTGATTAATGAGAAGCTGTAAATTATTTCTTCACAGCTCATATCAGCATCTCATTACTCATTTTCCAGGGCACCCCTATCACTACCATGCTCTCAACTGTGCTGTTTGATAAGGATGAGTGGGCGACTCCAGATGCCTTCAATCCTGAGCATTTCTTGGATTCAGAGGGCCAGTTTCGCAGAAGGGACGCCTTCTTGCCATTTTCAGCAGGTGTTTTTCTCAACTGCTTCACTTTCAATGATTAACAGACTCACAGGAAATTCTATGTGAGTTAGTTAGGTGTCTACTAACTTAAAGCTGCTGTCACCCTGCAGGTAAACGCGTGTGTTTAGGGGAGCACCTGGCCAGAATGGAGCTGTTCCTTTTCTTCACATGTCTCCTCCAACGCTTCACCCTCTCGCCTGTTCCTGGAGAGATGCCCAGCTTGGAGGGCGTGCTGGGCTTCACCTATTCCCCTCAGGCGTTCAGGGTTGTAGCTGTGCCTCGCTGATCTTCTTCACCTTTTCTCATCCCAACCAAAGCCAAAGCATCGGCGCCAAGCATCACTGATCTCCTGTACTCCCATGAATTCCCGAAAGAGGTGTTCCCCCGCCCCCATAGAACTTTACTTAAAGGGTAACTCCACGAATTTTATAGATTAAAGTGAATTTACATGTACAGCTCTTGTGGAGTACTACTGCATTTGTGGAAAAAAAGTAGTATAAAGTCTTTTGTGGCTCCAGAGGAAGTTACATGTGATCTGATAAATTGCCTCCAGTGATGTCACTCAGTGGCTAAGTGGCATTGTGGGTAATGTAGGCGCCAGGTTTTTAAGGAAAAAGAATGTCTGGTTATGTTGTTTTAATTTGATCATTTGTTTTTTTTAAACCATCCATAATGAGTCCAACAGTGACCTGGTGCCTACATTACCCACAATGCCACTTAGCCACAGTGACATCACTGGAGGCAATATACACATATGCAGTAGTATTCCCCAAGACCTGTAAACACACTCAAATGTGTTAAAATGGTGGACTTACTCTTTAAGACTGTGTGTAATCAAAATTTGTTAACATTTCCTTTTAATTCTGTTGCACCTGATGGGGATATCTGCCTTACACGTGTGTGATAAGTACACGGAGAGCAGTGACTTCAATGAAACACCTGTATGAGAGTAGCGGGACTTATATATCACACGAGAAAGCTCTATGACAGTATCTGTATCTCCCACAGGTGTGACAGGCTTTTATCTACAGGATATTAATGTCATGATCCTTAATTTTTAAGATAGTATTAATCTGTCGTTCCATTCAGAGTTACCTAAGGTAATGAGCTAATATTGACTATCAGTAACAAATAAAAAAACACCTCCACAAAAATCATTATCCATATATTAACCTCTATATCTAACATTAATTTCGTAAAAATATGAAAAGCTATGAAAAAAATACTTTATAATAACCGCCATGGTGACTTTATAGTTAATTAAAGTTTGGTTAATGGTTATTTCACTGTTAACAAACAACAAAATGGTTTATAAATAATTTATTAAGCATTTGTGAGGGTTAATAAACATCAGTTGCAACATCATAATGGGCATTCAGATAATGTTTATACATGATCTACACAGTATTTTTTTTATTTACAAAGTATTAAAGACATCAGTTGAAACTTTACAATAAACTACTTTTTAAATGAATTGTCTATAAAACATTTCAATGTTTGTTAGCAGTAAAGATGGTTATGATCAAGTGTAATCCATCGATGTTCCTTCTTTGCTTTTGCATCACAGGCAGTTTGGGAAATTATCTTTGTAAATCTTATTCATCCCGAGATAAAGAAATGTATGAATACATTTAAAATTAGCCTCTTTGATTTTATTATTGCTAATGAAAAATGCATTCTGTGTATTGCATGCGCATGATCATGTATGTTCACCTAACGCCGTTTTATTTTCACAGCTTTTTAACAAGGAGGCAAGACAAGAAGAACCAAAATCAGACGAGACAGGATCAAATTCTCTGGCTTTGCCTTCAGCTGAGGCACAGTCGTCACTTTATCCTTCAATCATGTTGAACTACAACTGATTTTCTTTAATAAGGGAATGCACAAAACTCTGAAAAAATGTATGAAGTGTTAAACATGTACTCACATTAATAAATGATTGTATTCGTATCCCAGAGTTTGTATAAATTCAATTAAGTGAAATCAGTGTTTTATCGAAAAAGGTGAGAACATGGAGGAAGTGTTGTAAGTATTGGAAGTATTGAAAATGTAGTAATGTTTTCCTTTCGAAAACTTTTGACAGACATTTATAGTTAAGTTAAAGTTTTAAAAACAGGCCTTAATCAGCTTTTTCTGCCCAGTGACCATAATGCAAATTTTCTTAGCCGTGTTGCAAAAATACCTTATAACAGAACAAATCATCAGTTAGATGCCTTTTATTCCCACTGCACTTTGTGTTGTTGGCTTGTTTACACTATAACCAGTCGAAGTGTAAGGTCACTGAAGCACATGTGTTATATCAGTGAGCTGAGGTTGTCATTCCTCATGACTGATTGCAATAGAATTACAATGTTCAGGTAAAACTGATTAATAATTGTCTTGTTGCAAAAACATTTTTCCTTCATTGCATTCTAAGTTTTTCAATACGACAGAGGACTTGTTCTGTAACGAACAACTTTGCCCATGAAATACAATAAAAAAAAACTGGAAGCCCTTTCAATGACATTAATCAGTTCAGGTAGAGAACATAAAGTAAGTTGTAGTTCACACATGGTAGAATATGTGCATTTGCTTTTGCAGACACAACACTAAAACCACTAAGAGGTGAAATGGATATCATTGATCATCTTATTACAATGCATTGTTCTGCTGTGAAACGGGTTCCCAGCATTCATGTGGATGCTACTCGATTGTAATGTTTTTCTTTCGAAAACCTTTGACAGACATTTATAGTTCCAGTGGAATAAAGTTTTAAAAACAGGCCTTAATCCGCTTTTTCTGCCCAGTGACCATAATGCAAATTTTCTTAGCCGTGTTGCAAAAATACCTTATAACAGAACAAATCATCAGTTAGATGCCTTTTATTCCCACTGCACTTTGTGTTGTTGGCTTGTTTACACTATAACCAGTCTAAGTGTAAGGTCACTGAAGCACATGTGTTATATCAGTGAGCTGAGGTTGTCGTTCCTCATGACTGATTGCAATAGAATTACAATGTTCAGGTAAAACTGATTAATTATTAATTATTTCTTGCTGCATAAACATTTTTCCTTCATTGCATTCTAAGTTTTTCTAATACGACAGAGGACTTGTTCTGTAACGAACAACTTTGCCCATGAAATACAATAAAAAAAAAACTGGAAGCCCTTTCAATGACATTAATCAGTTCAGGTAGAGAACATAAAGTAAGTTGTAGTTCACACATGGTAGAATATGTGCATTTGCTTTTGCAGACACAACACTAAAACCACTAAGAGGTGAAATGGATATCATTGATCATCTTATTACAATGCATTGTTCTGCTGTGAAACGGGTTCCCAGCATTCATGTGGATGCTACTCGATTGTAATGTTTTTCTTTCGAAAACCTTAGACAGACATTTATAGTTCCAGTGGAATAAAGTTTTAAAAACAGGCCTTAATCCGCTTTTTCTGCCCAGTGACCATAATGCAAATTTTCTTAGCTATGTTGCACAAATACCTTACAACTGATTATAACTGTCATACATGGAACAAATCATCAGTTAGATGCCTTTTATTCCCACTGCACTTTGTGTTGTTGGCTTGTTTACACTATAAAACCAGTCGAAGTGTAAGGTCACTGAAGCACGTGTGTTATATCAGTGAGCTGAGGTTGTCGTTCCTCATGATTGATTGCAATAATATTACTATGTTCAGGTAAAACTAATTAATTATTAATTATTTTCTTGCTGCATAAACATTTTTCTTCATTGCATTCTAAGTTTTTCATATGACAGAGGACTTTGTCGAGGGAAAGGCAGGTGTGTCTGCAGCTGATAATATAACAGCTCTGTAACAAACACCTTTGTACAGACTCTGAATAGCGAATTAGACGATGGTACCTGCTGGTTGGTACCTGCTGGTTATGTAAGAGCCCTGTAACCTTTGTACAGACTCTGAATAACAACTTAAGGGTGTGTTGTCCAAAGCATTACGACAGCTGTGTCAAGTGAGGAGGACGATATCGTTGAAAAGCTCAAGCCTTTATTCTGCTGCTGGTTTAACTCCTTCAACGATGTGGCTGTATAACTTTCTGCTCAGTCTGGACCTCAAGGGGCTCTTCCTGTTTCTTTTTGTTTTCATCCTGATTGCAGACTATCTCAAAAACAGGAATCCTCCAAATTTTCCTCCAGGACCGTTTGCTCTGCCTATTGTGGGGAATATGCTCAGTGTGGACAATAAACATCCACACAAGTATTTTACCAAGGTAAAGTTTAATACACAGCAGGTTTCACCTTTTATGGCTTTAATGATGGAATATTAAAAGAGACATGACTGCTAAGGCTTTTATCAGTATGTTTTAGTGTGTTGCATTTTGTTTTATTTTAAGTTTGAATTATATGAAAATATTTGAACAAATTTAAACTTGGTTAATTGGATTAATTCAACTGAATTGCAATTGCAATCTCTTCAAGATACTTTAACTGACATAATCAGGACAGTGGCATATGTGAACAATAACGACTTGAATATATAACTTAACTTAAAAAAAAGGCATTTCAATGATATTTATGAATTCACGTAGACAACATAAAGTAACTTGTAGTTCACACATGTCAGGAAATGCGCATTTGCATTTACAGACACAACATTAAAACCACTAACAGGTGAAATGGATAACATTGATCATCTTGTTACAATGCACTGAAACGCACCATGGATGGTCGATCAGATTCGGATCTGGTGAATTCGGAGGCCAGGTCAACATCTTGAGCTCATTGTCACATTTCTTGGGTCATTCCTGAGCAGTTTTTGGGGTGGCAGGTCACACTGTTCTGCTAGAGAGACACTGTCTGGAAGTGTTGTTGCTATGAGGGGGGAGTACTTGGTGTACTTAGGTGGTGCGTGTCAAGCGGAGCAAAGGTTTACCAGCAGAACTTTGCGTTGCAACGACATGTTCAATGTTTTTCACTTGAACTAGTGGTTTTAATGTTGTGACTCTATCTATCTATCTATCTATCTATCTATCTATCTATCTATCTATCTATCTATCTATCTATCTATCTATCTATCTATTCCTCAGCTGGCTGACACCTTTGGGAATGTGTTCAACGTTCGCCTGGGCAGTGATAAGATGGTGTTTGCATGTGGGTACAAGATGGTGAAGGAAGCCATTGTGACACAAGCCGACAACTTTGTGGATCGACCACACAACGCAGTCACTGACAGATTTTACTCAGGACCCTCAAGTACGCAAATATCTTTCTGTCTTTAGTCTGATGCTGCACACAAACTAGTTCCCTTTAAGCATTAACCCTGTTTCCCCTGCGTATTTGTGTCAGATGGTCTGTTCATGAGCAATGGTGAAAAATGGAAGAAACAGCGACGCTTCGCCTTGACTACCTTGCGTAACTTTGGCCTGGGCAAAAACACCATGGAGCAGTCTATCTGTGAGGAGATCCGACACCTGCAGGAGGAGATAGAGAAGGAGAAAGGTGGTACACAACAAATAGAAGTTCATAATCAGCTGCATCAACTTGTCACTTGTGTAAACAGTGGACTCCTTTCCTCCAGGTGAACCCTTCAGCCCAGCAGGCCTCTTCAACAACGCTGTGTCCAACATCATTTGTCAGCTGGTGATGGGGAAACGGTATGAATACAGCGACCACAGATTCCAGGTCATGCTGAAGTATCTGGGTGAAGTTCTTCAGCTGGAGGGCTCTATATGGGGTCTGGTACGATAGTAACATCCATTCAGTTCAATCAATCAATCAATCCATCAATCAATCAGTCAATTTTTGAAAGTTTCTCTCATGTACTGATTTCTTCCGAGCAGCTGTATGAGGCATTCCCTGGAGTGATGAAACACATGCCAGGTCCTCACAACAAAATGTTCAGCAATTTCAAAACCGTCCTAGACTTCATGACTGAGGAAGTGGAGCAACACAAGAAGGACCTGGACCACAACAATCCCCGGGACTACATTGACTCTTTCGTCATTGAAATGGAGAAAGTATGTGAACGATAGCATTGCACACATTTCACTGCGTCTGTTAGCTTTCTGTCAAAAGTTATCTCATGACACTTTCCAATTATAGAAGGACTAGACCATCCTCTTTAATTAATTAGAGGGTATGGTCAGTTGACCGATCATTCACTACTGTGTCCTCTCTGCTTTTTTGAATAGCACAAAGAGTCTGAACTGGGATTCGATGAGACCAATCTGGCTATGTGCTCTCTGGATCTGTTCTTGGCTGGAACGGAGACAACCTCCACCACTTTGCTGTGGGCTTTGATATACCTTATCAAACACCCTGATGTCCAGGGTAGGTGGCATGCCAGGCCTTATGCTTAAGCTAATTGAAAAACAAAAGAAACAAGGGTTAACAAGTCTACTGCCATGCGCCACTCAACACCCACTGGTGCCTGTTCAAATTTCATGGTAATCCATCCAAAAGTTGTTGAGATGTTTCCATGTGGACCAAAGTGGTTACCTTGTGAGGTAGCTGGATTTGCAAGCTCACACGATATTTTTAATCAATCACGCCAGGCTTCAAGCAATGTGCTTGTAACCAAACCACAGTGTTTCGGACGAATCGGCATCCTTTTATCAGTTTAGACATGAATGTATTATCGGTGTCAAGAGGTGAGCGTAACTGCTGTAGCATCAGTTATATCAGCAACACCATTCAGATGTTTGGCTTTGCAGCAATGTTGAGTCAAGGAAAGTAAAACCAATTCCAGAGGATAAGTTTAAGTAATCCCCTCAATTGCAAGTGAGTTGCTGAGTTCTGGAGATACTGGGCTCTTAAAACAATACTCACATGCCTGTTCCTTCAATTTTCTTGTGTTTCCAGAGAAAGTCCACGCAGAGATAGACAAAGTGATCGGACAGAGCCGCCTTC
Organism: Lagodon rhomboides; assembly: GCA_039737535.1. NCBI lineage: Eukaryota > Metazoa > Chordata > Actinopteri > Spariformes > Sparidae > Lagodon > Lagodon rhomboides. Next base: position 9,697,763 of record CM077789.1, on the reverse strand, counting down.
CCACTATGGCAGACAGACCAAACTTGCCCTACACTGACGCTGTCATCCACGAGATCCAGAGGATCGGGAACATTGTTCCTCTCAACGGACTAAGAATGGCTGCCAAGGACACGACACTGGGCGGTTACTTCATACCCAAGGTAGATTTAGTAGACTGTCATTTTAAGTCTCAACAGGATTGAAAACTTATGAGCGATGAAAAAGTTTTGTTGTTCTTCTTGTTTTTTTAGGGTACGTCCCTGATGCCCATTCTGACCTCCGTGCTGTTCGACAAAGACGAATGGGAGACTCCAGACAACTTCAACCCGGGACACTTCTTAGATGCTGAGGGAAAGTTTGTGAAGAAAGAAGCTTTCCTGCCTTTCTCTGCAGGTGAACCCCATTCACCTCAATCTAAAGCATTACCTGAACCAGAATATTGATCTTGAGCTCTCTAACCTTTGTGTGCATCTGTGTTTCTTCAGGAAAACGTGTGTGTCTCGGAGAAGGCCTCGCCAAGATGGAGCTGTTCCTGTTTTTGGTTGGTTTACTACAGAAGTTCTCCTTCTCCGTTCCTGATGGCGTAGAGCTGAGTACAGAGGGAATCAGTGGGACTACACGCGTACCACACCCCTACAAAGTTTACGCCAAGGCTCGCTGAATTACGAAACCTCTCACCAAACCATTTTAGCAGTGTAACAGAAAAGGACAGACAAAATGCTCTTAGTAAAGAAAGCTGTACTTAATTGATTTCTTTCACAAATGCATATTATCATATTGTCACTGCTTGCAAGATATTTCCTTTCCTTTGTAATTATTCATAACATCATGTATAAATATTTTATCACCATAAACATACACAATCAAGCTGCCTTAGTTATGTTTTCTGGACAGATTAATTATGTCATGTAGAAGCCTTTACTTGAATAAAGAACTGAAACATTACAACAATCACACCCCAGTTTGTTATTTACCAATAAATTATGATGATTTGTGTCACAGACCTGGGTTATGCCATTGATAAAAACACATCATAACATACATTCATGGCTGAGTTGCTCACAAGTCAGTCAGTTGGTCACTGTGTATTTAATATTGCTCAAGAATGAATGTTGCCAACCTCTACTCTGTCAGAACTTCAAAATCCTTCGACCATTACCAGCTGTGATGGTAATTTTGGTTGTAGTTATTAAGTTACTTATTAAGCAGAGTCACCAACTGAAATTTTAGTACCTTTATATGAGACTGATTTAGTGAATTGGCTATCTTTTCCCTTCTTCAAGAATGGTGCCCCGAGGTGATCTAATGTAAATTGTATGTAATTACTTATCATAATATATATTTATCCCTGATAATCATTAATATTGAGAGCCAAATTCAACCCAAAACTCCCCATTAATGTTGCATGAAGCACAACCCGTTCATCTGCTTTTTCTACCCAACAACCATAATGCAAAATTTCTTAGCTGTGTTGCAAAAAATACCTTAAAACCTTCGTCATTACATTTCTATTATTTCTAAAAGAATATAGCTTCTGTCTCTGATTGTCATTACACGCAACAGGAAACATTTATCAGTCAGATGCCTTTTTCCCCCAGTGCACTTTGTATTGTTGACTTTACACCGTTCACGTTGTGAAATCTAAGTCTCTTTTGTAGATGTATTATACAGACTTTGGACAATAGCTCTCACCTCTCAGTTTATAAAAATGCTTTGAAATACTTGTCCTGGGGCATCTTGGCAGGTTGGTCTTTGAATACTTAGACCCACTCCAGTTTACATTCAGGACGGGTGTGGGAGTGGATGTCGCTTTACTTCCGGTGCTTCACAGCATCTACAGCCACTTAGAGTCAGCCGGTCACAAATCTTCTTTTTTGGTTTTTCTAATGCTTTTAATATAATCCAGTCACACATTTTAGCCAAAAAAAAAAAAGCTTATTGATTTTAACGTAGAGAACCACTGGCTACAATGAAGCTTTTTAATGAGTGTTGTTCCTGACCGTCACTGTTAATTGATGTGTTGTTGATGACTTGGACTGCAACCAAACTAAGTAGTGGGGAATGTTGCTACTGTAGCCATGAATATGTGAATAAGTATTATCATACTCATGTTTACACTATTCACTACATATTTTGCATATGTCTTCTTTTTTATTGTCCTACTTGTTGTTTGTCTTACATGTATGGTGACACTCTAATAAAGTATGTCGTATTGTTTCTTATATCCCCGAGGACTGTTCTCCATGAGATATGTTGCCACATGCAGTTAGAACTGATATATTAATGTTTTCTTGATGAGAGAATTTGCTCATCAGCTATTACTTTTGTGTTGGTCAGAACAGATGACTTGTTAGTCAAGGTTAAAGGAGGTGTGTCTGTAGCTGGTTATGTAAGAGCTCTGTAACTTTTGTACAGACTCTGAATAACAACTTAGGAGTGTGTAGTCCAAAGCATTACAACAGTTGTGTCAAGTGAGGAGGACGATATTGTTGAAAAGCTCAAACCTTGATTCTGCTGCTGGTTTAACTCCTTCAACAATGTGGCTGTATAACTTTCTGCTCGGTCTGGACCTCAAGGGGCTCTTCCTGTTTCTTTTTGTTTTCATCCTGATTGCGGACTTCCTCAAAAACAGGAATCCTCGCAATTTTCCTCCAGGACCGTCTGGACTGCCTTTTGTGGGGAATATGCTCAGTGTGGACAATGAACATCCACACAAGTATTTTATGAAGGTAAAGTCTAACACGGCAGGTTTCACCTTATGAAGCTTATCTTTTTTAAATAATTTTTGCTGTGATTATTAACATTTTCAAGTGTGAATTTTATTTAGACATTTAAATAAATTTGATTAATCTAATTGGATTTACAGTTCAGTTCAAGATCCTTCACAGACACAATTGTGCAAGATCAGGATATGTGAACAATGAAACCATTTCAAAAATTGGATGCCATTTCTGTTGTTAAAGGGTAATTTACCTATAGAGTGTTAGTTAACTTGAAGTTCACAGATGTTCGGAAAAGTGCATTGAATTTAATAGTTTTTATATAGACACTAAATGCAGATACTGATATCTGGTGGTCAAATTGTAAACATAAATGGAAAATCTAGCCTGTAAACACACCCAACCACACCTGGTAGGTTTTGTTTTTGACTTATGACACAGTAATGTGTTGCAGTTCATCACTGTTTCTTGATGTATTGTCCTCAGCTGGCGGACACATTTGGGAATGTGTTCAGCGTTCGTCTGGGCAGTGAGAAGATGGTGTTTGCATGTGGGTACAAGATGGTGAAGGAAGCCATCGTGACACAAGCCGACAACTTTGTGGATCGACCATACAATGCAATTGCTGACAGATTTTACTCAGGAGCCTCAAGTATGCAAATATCTTTCTTTCTCTAGTCTCATGCTGCACACAAACTAGTTCCCTTTAAGCATTAACCCTGTTTCCTCTGTGTGTTTGTGTCTAGATGGTCTGTTCTTGAGCAATGGTGAAAATTGGAAGAAGCAGCGACGCTTCGCCTTGACTACCTTACGTAACTTTGGCGTGGGCAAAAACACCATGGAGCAGTCTATCTGTGAGGAGATCCGACACCTGCAGGAGGAGATAGAGAAGGAGAAAGGTGGTATAAAACAAATAGAAGCATCATAGTTAGCTGCAACTCTTCAACTTGTGTAAACAGTCGACTCCTTTCCTCCAGGTGAACCGTTCAGCCCAGCAGGCCTCTTCAACAATGCTGTTTCCAACATCATTTGTCATCTGGTGATGGGGAAACGGTATGACTACAGCGACCACAGATTCCAGGTCATGCTGAAGTATATGTCTGAAGCTGTTATGCTGGAGGGATCTATATGGGGTCTGGTAAGCCATTCATTATCAGAGACAGCAGCCAACTGAGAGGCTGATACTTTATCCTAAAAGGTGAAAGAGGATGTGAGTTTCTCTTGTTTACTGCTCTCTCCTGAGCAGCTGTATAATGCATTACCTCGAGTGATGAAGCACTTGCCTGGTCCTCACAACAAAATGTTCAGCAACTACAACGTCATCCTGGACTTTATAAAGGAGGAGATACAGAGTCACAAAGAGGACCTGGACCACAACAATCCCCGGGACTACATTGACTCTTTCATCATTGAAATGGAGAAAGTATGTGAACGACAGCATTGCACACATTTCACTGCGTCTGTCAGCTTTCAGTCAAAAGTTATCTCATGACACTTTCCAATCAGAGAAGGACTAGACCATCCTCTTTATTTAATTAGAAGGTACGTCACTTGATCGATCATTCACTACTGTGTCCTCTCTGCTTTTTTGAATAGCACAAAGAGTCTGAACTGGGATTCGATGAGACCAATCTGGGTATGTGCTCCCTGGATCTGTTCTTGGCCGGAACAGAAACAACCTCCACCACTTTGCTGTGGGCTTTGGTTTACCTGATTAAACACCCTGATGTCCAGGGTAGGTATGCTAGGACCTGTGCTAAGCTAACTGTGAAACAACAAAGAAACAACACTAATTGAGTCCAGTTCAACAAGGCCAATTCAACGTTACCAGTCTTTGTAGAAAAGGTGCTGGTGGTTCCTGAGCTGATGAGCCAAGCAGGAGAATGTTGTAATCCCAATGTAGATACAGTGCTGTTCTTGCTGTGCGATGTCTGATGAAAGAAGGTGGATGGAGGAAACTGGTTGCTTCATTCCTTTGCAGGGGGAGCAGCTCGGAGCTAACTTGCTTCATGTTCCTTAAATTGTGGAGTTAGCTGGCAAGCTTTGTGTTGCATCTGCCGCAGCTGGTGCTAACTGATCTGGGATAGTATCAGGACCTGGCGTCGCTGCTATGGGGAAAATGTTCTGTCTACCTGACCAACAGTAGCTCAAATCAGTCAGTCTCTGCACCCAGGTGTGAAGACTGGAGAATTCTGGGGAACTGAGTTCAGTTCAGAGTCCATTTTGAACGACTTCATGTGTAGATCCCAAAGAACAATACTCACATGCCTGTTCCTTCAACTTTCTCGTTGTTGTTTCTTGTGTTGTTGTTTCCAGAGAAAGTCCACGTAGAGATAGACAAAGTGATCGGACAGAGCCGCCTTCCCACTATGGCTGACAGACCCAACCTGCCCTACACTGACGCTGTCATCCACGAGATCCAGAGGATCGGGAACATTGTTCCTCTCAACGGACTAAGAATAGCTGCCAAGGACACGACACTGGGCGGTTACTTCATACCCAAGGTGGATTTATTAGACTGTCATTTTAAGTCTCAACAGGATTGAAAACTTATGAGCGATGAAAAAGTTTTGTTGTTCTTCTTGTTTTTTTAGGGTACGTCCCTGATGCCCATTCTGACCTCCGTGCTGTTCGACAAAAACGAATGGGAGACTCCAGACAACTTCAACCCGGGACGCTTCCTTGATGCTGAGGGAAAGTTTGTGAAGAAAGAAGCTCTCCTGCCTTTCTCTGCAGGTGAACCCCATTCACCTCAATCTAAAGCATTACCTGAACCAGAATATTGATCTTGAGCTCTCTAACCTTTGTGTGCATCTGTGTTTCTTCAGGAAAACGTGTGTGTCTCGGAGAAGGCCTCGCCAAGATGGAGCTGTTCCTGTTTTTGATTGGTTTACTACAGAAGTTCTCCTTCTCTGTTCCTGATGGCGTAGAGCTGAGTACAGAGGGAATCAGTGGGACTACACGCGTACCACACCCCTACAAAGTTTACGCCAAGGCTCGCTGAATTACGAAACCTCTCACCAACCCATTTTACCAGTGTAACAGAAAAGGACAGACAAAATGATCTTGGAAAGAAAGCTGTACTTAATTGATTTCTTTCACAAATGCTTATTATGATATTGTCACTGCTTGCAAGATTTTTCCTTTCCTCTGTAGTTATTCATAACATCATGTATGAATATTTCATCAACATATATACGTACACAATCAGACTGTCTTAGTTATGTTTTCTGGACAGATTAATTATGTCATGTAGAAGACTTTACTTAATAAAGAACTGAAACATTACAACAATCACACGTTTGTTATTTACCAATAAATTATGATGATTTGTGTCACAGACCTGGGTTATGTCATTGATAAAAACACATCATAACATACATTCATGGCTGAGTTATTCACAAGTCAGTCAGTTGGTCACTGTTTATTTAAGATTGCGCAAGAATGAATGTTGCCAACCTCTACTCTGTCAAGAACTCCAAAATCCTTCGACCATTACTAGCTGTGATTGTCATTTTGGTTGTAGTTATTAAGTTACTTATTAAGCAGAGTCACCAACTGAAAATTTAGTACCTTTATATGAGACTGATTTAGTGAATTGGCTATCTTTTCCCTTCTTCAAGAATGGTGCCCCGAGGTGATCTAATGTAAATTGTATGTAATTACTTATCATTATTAATATTTATCCCTGATAATCATTAATATTGAGAGCCAAATTCAACCCAAAACTCCCCATTAATGTTGCATAAAGCATGACACCTTTATCAGCCTTTTATACCCAACAACCATGATGCAAAATTTCTTAGCTGTGTTGCAAAAAATACCTTATAACATTTGACATTACATTTCTATTGTTTCTAAGAGAATATAGCCTCTTTCTCTGATTGTCATTACACGCAACAGGAAACATTTATCAGTAAGAGGCCTTTTTTCCCCAGTGCACTTTGTATTGCAGACTTTACACCGTTCACGTTGTGAAAATGAACAAAGTCTAAGTCTCTTTTGCAGATGTGTTTTACAAACTTTGGCCCATAACTCTCACCTCTCAGTTTATGAAATGCTTTGAAAGAGTTGTCCTGGGGCATTTTAGCAGGTTGGTCTTTGCATACTTAGACCCACTCCAGTTTACATTCAGGACGGGTGTGGGAGTGGATGTCGCTTTACTTCTGGTGCTTCACAGCATCTACAGCCACTTAGAGTCAGCCGGTCACAAATCTTGTTTTTGATTTTTCAAATGCTTTTAATACAATCCAATCACACATTTTAGCCAAAAAAAGCTTATTTATTTCAACATAAATGACACCACCATCACATGGGTTCTGGACTACCTCAAATCTCGACCCAAGTATGTGAAGCTTGGTGGTGATGTATCCAATACCATTGCTGCTCTGTTGCCATTTTTATTCATCTCATATACCTCATACTGAAGGTTTTCTGATGATTTTGCTTTTGTTGGCTACATCCACATGTAAAAACAGCCTGGCTTACCAACAGAACATAGAAGGCTTTGTTAACTTGTGCACAGAGAACCACTGGCTACAATGAAGCTTTTTAATGAGCGTTGTTCCTGACCGTCACTATAATTGATGTGTTGTTGATGACTTGGACTGCAACCAAACTAATTACTGTGGAATGTTGCTACTGTAGCCATGAATATGTGAATAAGTATAATCATACTCATGTTTACACTATTCATTACATATTATGCGTATGTCTTCTTTATTATTGTCCTAATCGTTGTTTGTCTTTTTTGTTTGGTGACACTCTAATAAAGTATGTCGTATTGTATCTTATATCCCAGAGGACTGTTGTTCCCCATGAGTAATATTGCGATGTTCAGTTAAAACTGATTTATTAATGTTTTGTTGACAAGACAATTTGCTCATCAGCTATTACTTTTGGGTTGGTCAGAACAGATGACTTGTTAGTCAAGGGAAAAGGAGGTGTGTCTGTAGCTGGTTATGTAAGAGCTCTGTAACAAGAACCTTTGTACAGACTCTGAATATCATAGTAGAAGTGTATAGTCCAAAGCATCACAACAGCTGTGTCAAGTGAGGAGGACGATATTGTTGAAAAGCTCAAACCTTGATTCTGCTGCTGGTTTAACTCCTTCAACAATGTGGTTGTATAACTTTCTGCTCAGTCTGGACCTCAAAGGGCTCTTCCTGTTTCTTTTTGTTTTCATCCTAATAGCAGACTTACTCAAAAACAGGAATCCTCCAAATTTTCCTCCAGGACCGTCTGGACTGCCTTTTGTGGGGAATATGCTCAGTGTGGACAATGAACATCCACACAAGTATTTTATGAAGGTAAAGTCTAATACACAGCAGGTTTCACCTTAGAAAGCTGTTTTTTAAATAATTTGTGCTGTGATTATCAACATTTTTAAGTGTGAACTTTATTTAGAAATGTAAATAAATTGGGTTAATTTAATTGGATTTACAGTTCAATTCAAGATCCTTCACAGACACTATTGTGCAAGATCAGGATATGTGAACAATGAAACCATTTAAAAAATTGGATGCCAAATCTGTTATTTGAGGTAATTTACCTACAGAGTGTTAGTTAACTTGTAGTTCACAGATGTTAGAAAAAGTGCATTGAATTTACTAGTATTTATATAGAAACTAAATGCAGATACTGATATCTGGTGGTCAAATAGTAAACATAAATGGAAATTCTAGCCTGTACACACACCCAACCACACCTGGTAGGTTTTGTTTTTGACTAATTTAAAAGTTCATATGACACAGTAATGTGTTGCAGTTCATCACTGTTTCTTGATGTATTGTCCTCAGCTGGCGGACACCTTTGGGAATGTGTTCAGCGTTCGCCTGGGCAGTGAAAAGATGGTGTTTGCATGTGGGTACAAGATGGTGAAGGAAGCCATCGTGACACAAGCCGACAACTTTGTGGAACGACCATACAATGCAATTGCTGAAAGATTTTACTCAGGACCCTCAAGTATGCAAATATCTTTCTTTCTCTAGTCTCATGCTGCACACAAACTAGTTCCCTTTAAGCATTAACCCTGTTTCCTCTGCATGTTTGTATCAGATGGTCTGTTCCAGAGCAATGGTGAAAAATGGAAGAAACAGCGACGCTTCGCCTTGACTACCTTACGTAACTTTGGCGTGGGCAAAAACACCATGGAGCAGTCTATCTGTGAGGAGATCCGACACCTGCAGGAGGAGATAGAGAAGGAGAAAGGTGGTACAAAACAAATAGAAGCTCATAATCAGCTGCATCAACCATTCAACTTGTGTAAACAGTGGACTCCTTTCCTCCAGGTGAACCGTTCAGCCCAGCAGGCCTCTTTAACAACGCTGTGTCCAACATCATTTCTCATTTGGTGATGGGGAAACGGTTTGACTACAGTGACCACAGATTCCAGGTCATGCTGAAGTATCTGTCTGAAGCTATAATGCTGGAGGGCTCTATATGGGGTCTGGTAAGACAGTAATGTTCATTTAGTTCATTCATTATCAGAGACAGCAGCCAACTGAGAGGCTGATACTTTATCCTAAAAGGTGAAAGGCGATGTGAGTTTCTCTTGTTTACTGCTTTCTCCTGAGCAGCTGTATAATGCATTCCCTCGAGTGATGAAGCACTTGCCTGGTCCTCACAACAAAATGTTCAGCCACTACAACGCCATCCTGGACTTTATAAAGGAGGAAATACAGAGTCATAAAAAGGACCTGGACCACAACAATCCCCGGGACTACATTGACTCTTTCATCATTGAAATGGAGAAAGTATGTGAATGATAGCATTGCACACATTTCACTGTGTCTGTCAGCTTTCTGTCAAAAGTTTTCTCATGACACTTTCCAATCAGAGAAGGACTAGACCATCCTCTTTAATAATTAGAAGGTACGTCACTTGATCGATCATTCACTACTGTGTCCTCTCTGCTTTTTTGAATAGAACAAAGAGTCCGAACTGGGATTCGATGAGACCAATCTGGGTATGTGCTCCCTGGATCTGTTCTTGGCCGGAACAGAAACAACCTCCACCACTTTGCTGTGGGCTTTGGTTTACCTGATTAAACACCCTGATGTCCAGGGTAGGTATGCTAGGACCTATGCTCAGCTCACTGTGAAACAACAAAGAAACAACACTAATTGAGTCCAGTTCAACTAGGCCAATTCAGTGTTACCAATCTTTGTAGAAAAGGTGCTGGTGGTTCCTGAGCTGATGAGCCAAGCAGGAGAATGTTGTAATCCCAATATAGATACAGTGCTGTTCATGCTGTGCAATGTCTGATGAAAGAAGGTGGATGGAGGAAACTGGTCGTTTCTTTCCTTTGCAGGGGGAGCAGCTCAGAGCTAACTTGCATCATGTTCCTTAAATTGTGGAGTTAGCTGGCAAGCTTTGTGTTGCAGCTGCTGGTGCTAACTGATGTGGGATAGTATCAGGACCTTGCGTCGCTGCTATGGGGAAAAGTTCTGTCACCCTGACCAACAGTAGCTCAAAACTGGGTCTCTTGACAGTCTCTGCACCCAGGTGTGAAGACTGGAGAATTCTGGGGAACTGAGTTCAGTTCAGAGTCCATTTTGAACGGCTTCATGTGTAGATCCCAAAAAACAATACTCGCATGCCTGTTCCTTCAACTTTCTCGTTGTTGTTTCTTGTGTTGTTGTTTCCAGAGAAAGTCCACGTAGAGATAGACAAAGTGATCGGACAGAGCCGCCTTCCCACTATGGCAGACAGACCAAACTTGCCCTACACTGACGCTGTCATCCACGAGATCCAGAGGATCGGGAACATTGTTCCTCTCAACGGACTAAGAATAGCTGCCAAGGACACAACACTGGGCGGTTACTTCGTACCCAAGGTAGATTTAGTAGACTGTCATTTTAAGTCTTAACTGAATTGAAAACTTATGAGCGATGAAAAAGTTTTGTTGTTCTTCTTGTTTTTTTAGGGTACGTCCCTGATGCCCATTCTGACCTCTGTGCTGTTCGACAAAGACGAATGGGAGACTCCAGACAACTTCAACCCGGGAAACTTCCTAGATGCTGAGGGAAAGTTTGTGAAGAAAGAAGCTCTCCTGCCTTTCTCTGCAGGTGAACCCCATTCACCTCAATCTAAAGCATTACCTGAACCAGAATATTGATCTTGAGCTCTCTAACCTTTGTGTGCATCTGTGTTTCTTCAGGAAAACGTGTGTGTCTCGGAGAAGGCCTCGCCAAGATGGAGCTGTTCCTGTTTTTGATTGGTTTACTACAGAAGTTCTCCTTCTCCGTTCCTGATGGCGTAGAGCTGAGTACAGAGGGAATCAGTGGGACTACACGCGTACCACACCCCTACAAAGTTTACGCCAAGGCTCGCTGAATTACGAAACCTCTCACCAAACCATTTTGGCAGTGTAACAGAAAAACACAGACAAAATGATCTTGGAAAGAAAGCTGTACTCAATTGATTTCTTTCACAAATGCCTATTATCATATTGTCCTTTGTAATTATTCATAACATCATGTATAAATATTTTATCACCATAAACATACACAATCAAGCTGCCTTAGTTATGTTTTCTGGACAGATTAATTATGTCATGTAGAAAACTTTACTTAATAAAGAACTGAAACATTACAACAATCACACGTTTGTTATTTACTAAGGGTGTCACGATTTCGATTTTTATTCGGAATCGACCGAAATTAAGTCACAATCTCGAACTTCGAATTAAAAAAAAGAATCGTCAATGCTGCCTCGCCCCCATGTCACGTCCGGTCGGCTTGTCAGACGGAAAAAAAAACACACGTGTTGAAGTGTTGCGAGTCAGCCTCCTCTAACTTAGCTACTAGCAGAGCCCGTCTACGGAGAGCCTTGGCACTTCCTATACGCCCCATTGTACCGATCTTGGTTGCAGTTCCATTAGACATCCACTGGGGGTGATCGCAGGCGAGTGCAGATTGAATGGGGGTCTATGGAGCTAGACGGCTAAATTATCTCTTTTCACCTGCTTGTCGTTGAAACATCGCAGATTTTATTGTAGATTCCGAGAGATCAATATAGATTATAGGTCAAAAGTCGAATGAATGAGTACTTATGTCCTTTCGATTTCTTACAGGTTGGGTAGTTGTTGGCCTGAACACGCTAGCATTCTGCTAATGAATGCTGATTGGTCAGTGACGGACTTGTGACTGATTACGACCAGCGACCCCCGCTTGACGGCATCTGAAGCTAAAGCAGAGCCCGTCTACGGACTAACTAACTAACTAAAACTCTCTGTAACTCGTGTATCAACTGATAGAGCCTTACCTCTAACAACAGCAGGTGTTTTCGTTGCAGATGCCACGAGAAGAAAGGAAGCCATGATGCGAAAGTGCCGAAGTGATTCAGACACTGCCGTAAAGCAGCACCTCTGACAGTATGAAATGTGACGTCATCGCATTTTTTGAACGGCTTTTTAGGATTGATAAGTGACCTTAAAAAATGCAATATTCAGCTGAGTGTATTATCTTAGCCCCCCCTTTTGAATGCAACTTTCAAATTACTTGACAAAAAATTACATCGTGAGAAAAGTGTATTCTGAGGGTAAAACCCCATAGCCTCTCATTCATTCTGCACTCGCCTGCGAGCGCCCCGCGTGGACAGAGACTATTACCGCAACCACTCCAGAAAACCGGAACTAAACAGCGAGTGCCAATTCTCTTCCTATTAGACATTCTCTGCTACTAGCTAAGCCAGTAGCTGTTAGCTACAGCCAGTCAAACGATAGCATGGTGTAACACCATTTCTGTTCGGCTCCCGGACCGTGGTCGGGAAGCACAGGGGAGATGATTTCCTCCAGGGCTGAAGTTTCTGTTTCCCTTCGGGGTGAATCCCCTTTCACGTGTTAAGCTGGTCGGGAAATAAGACCAGGGAGCTTTGCTGTATCTGGAGGAGCCGTCGCCTTTATTCACAGCCAAACTGCAGCCTATATTGTACACTTTATTGCTGTCGCTACTACTGCGACTCCTTTCTCTCTCATTCGTTCACTGCCCGCACGTACACACGCTCCCTCACTCTTGCTCGCCCACTTACACCTTACGCACACACACCTCACGCGCCGCCCTATTCCTGAAAGGGGCTACGCCACTCTTGCAACAATTATCTGTGTGTGGTATATTTTCAACTGTACGGAAATAGTTTGTTAAGACACTAAATTGTTCAGAGAAGACTATGGACATGGCTGTTTTATTTTTTTGTTTGTTTTGTTGTGAACTTGAATGTCATCTTCTGTGAAGAAGACTGCAGTTACAAAAGAGAAACTAGATGGCAGGTTAATTTGTTTAAGTTTCCAATTGACTTAAGATATAAGTTATTGTTACATTATGTTATTAATACATGTTTTAAATTTGACAAGTAGTGTGGTTCATTGTGAACAGAGGTCAGATATTATATTGCATAAAAGTCTAGTCTAAAATGACATAGCAACCTGTGCTTTAAAAAAATAAAATCGAGAATCGAATCGAACCGTGAGCTTAGAATCGAAAATGTATCGAATCGAGGATTTGGAGAATCGTGACACCCCTATTATTTACCAATAAATGATGATGATTTTTGTCACAGACCTGGGTTATGTCATTGATAAAAACACATCATAACACACATTCTTGGCTGAGTTGTTCACAAGTCAGTCAGTTGACACTGTCTATTTAAGATTGCACAAGAATGAATGTTGCCAACCTCTACTCTGTCAAGAACTCCAAAACCCTTCGACCATTACTAGCTGTGATTGTCACTTTGGTTGTAGTTATTAAGTTAATTATTAATCAGAGTCACCAACTGAAAGTTTAGTACCTTTATATGAGACTGATTTAGCGAATTGGCTATCTTTTCCCTTCTTCAAGCGTGGTGCCCCAAGGTGATCTAATGTAAATTGTATGTAATTACTTATCATTATTGATATTTATCCCTGATAATCATTAATATTGAGAGCCAAATTCAACCCAAAACTCCCCATTAATGTGGCATGAAGCATGACACCTATATCTGCTTTTTCTACCCAAGAACCATGATGCAAACTTTCTTAGCTGTGTTGCAAAAAACACCTTATAACCTTTGACATTACATTTCTATTATTTCAAAGAGAATATAGCCTCTTTCTCTGATTGTCATTACACGCAACAGGAAACATTTATCAGTCAGATGCCTTTTTCCCCAGTGCACTTTGTATGGCTGACTTTACACCGTACAAGTGGTAAAAATGAAATCAAAGTATAAGTATCTTTTGCAGATGTGTTATACAGACTTTGATCCATAGCTCTCACCTCTCAGTTTATCAAAATGCTTTGAAATACTTGTCCTGGGGCATTTTGGCAGGTTCGTTTCTGCATACTTAGACCCACTCCAGTTTACATTCAGGACGGGTGTCGACCCCAGTGAAGCTTGGTGGCGATGTATCCAATACCATTGCTGTCCCCATTTTTTTTCATCTCATATACCTCAGACTGCAGGTTGAGTCTGGTGTCTGGCTGTCACCTGCGAAGATTTTCTGCTTATTCTGCTGTTGTTGGCTACATCCACAAGGAAAACCACCTGGTTTACCAACAGGACATATAAGGCTTTGTCAATTGGTGTACAGGGAACCACTGGCTACAGTGAAGCTTTTTAATGAGTGTTGTTCCTGATCGTCACTGTTAACTGATGTCAAGGGAAAAGAGAGGTGTGTCTGTAGCTGGTTATGTAAGAGCTCTGTAACAAGAACCTTTGTACAGACTCTGAATAACAATTTAAGGGTGTGTTGTCCAAAGCATCACAACAGCTGTGTCAAGTGAGAAGGACGATATCGTTGAAAAGCTCAAACCTTGATTCTGCTGCTGGTTTAACTCCTTCAAAAATGTGGCTGTATAACTTTCTGCTCAATCTGGACCTCAAGGGGCTCTTCCTGTTTCTTTTTGTTTTCATCCTGATTGCAGACTTCCTCAAAAACAGGAATCCTCGCAATTTTCCTCCAGGACCGTCTGGACTGCCTTTTGTGGGGAATATGCTCAGTGTGGACAATGAACATCCACACAAGTATTTTATGAAGGTAAAGTTTAATACACAGCAGGTTTCACCTCATAAAGCTGTTTTTTTTAATAATTTGTGCTGTGATTATTAACATTTTTAAGTGTGAACTTTATTGAGACATTTTAATAAATTTGAATAATTTAATTGGATTTACAGTTCAGTTCAAGATCCTTCACAGACACTATTGTGCAAGATCAGGATATGTGAACAATGAAAACATTTACAAACTTGACATTTAACTAAAAAATTGGACGCCATTTCTGTTATTTGATGTTATTTACCTACAGAGTGTTAATTGGCCTGTAGTTCACAAATGTTAGGAAAAGTGCATTGAATTTCCTAGTTTTTACATAGAAACTAAATGCAGATACTGACATCTGGTGGTCAAATTGTAAACATAAATGGAAATTCTAGCTTGTAAACACAACCAACCACACCTGGTAGGTTTTGTTTTTGACTAATTGAAAAGTTCATATGATGCAGTAATGTGTTGCAGTTCATCACTGTTTCTTGATGTATTGTCCTCAGCTGGCGGACACATTTGGGAATGTGTTCAGCGTTCGCCTGGGCAGTGATAAGATGGTGTTTGCATGTGGGTACAAGATGGTGAAGGAAGCCATCGTGACACAAGCCGACAACTTTGTGGATCGACCATACAGTGCAGCTTCTGACAGAATTTACTCAGGAAACTCAAGTATGCAAATACCTCTCTGTCTTTAGTCTCATGCTGCACACGAACTAGTTCCCTTTAAGCATTAACCCTGTTTCCTCTGCGTGTTTGTGTCAGATGGTCTGTTCCAGAGCAATGGTGAAAAATGGAAGAAGCAGCGACGCTTCGCCTTGACTACCTTGCGTAACTTTGGCCTGGGCAAAAACACCATGGAGCAGTCTATCTGTGAGGAGATCCGACACCTGCAGGAGGAGATAGAGAAGGAGAAAGGTGGTACACAACAAATAGAAGCTCATAATCAGCTGTATCAACTCTTCACTTGTGTCAACAGTCGACTCCTTTCCTCCAGGTGAACCGTTCAGCCCAGCAGGCCTCTTCAACAACGCTGTGTCCAACATCATTTGTCAGCTGGTGTTCGGGAAACGGTTTGACTACAGCGACCACAGATTCCAGGTCATGTTGAAGTATCTGTCTGAAGCTGTTATGCTGGAGGGCTCTATATGGGGTACGGTAAGTAATTCATTATCAGAGACAGCAGCCAACTGAGAGGCCCATACTTTATCCTAAAAGGTGAAAGGCGATGTGAGTTTCTCTTGTTTACTGCTTTCTCCTGAGCAGCTGTATGATGTATTCCCTCGAGTGATGAAGCACTTGCCAGGTCCTCACAACAAAATGTTCAGCAACTACAGTGCCATCCTGGACTTTATGAGGGAGGAGATACAGAGTCACAAAGAGGACCTGGACCACAACAATCCCCGGGACTACATTGACTCTTTCATCATTGAAATGGAGAAAGTACGTGAATGACAGCATCGCACATATTTCACTGCGTCTGTCAGCTTTCGGTCAAAAGTTTTCTCATGACACTTTCTAATTAGAGAAGGAGTAGACCATCCTCTTTAATTAATCAGAAGGTACGGTCAGTTGACTGATTATTCACTACTGTGTCCTCTCTGCTTTTTTGAATAGAACAAAGAGTCCGAACTGGGATTCGATGAGACCAATCTGGCTTTGTGCTCTCTGGATCTGTTCTTGGCCGGAACAGAAACAACCTCCACCACTTTGCTGTGGGCTTTGGTTTACCTGATTAAACACCCTGATGTCCAAGGTAGGTATGCTAGCACCTCACCTGTGCTAAGCTAACTGTGAAACAACAAAGAAACAACACTATTTGAGTCTACAGCCATTCTAGAGTCTCTGTGGGGCTTTACTTAGGTGCTTTGAGCTAAAAATGAATGCCTGTACAAAGTTTCATGGCAATTCATCCAATATTTGTTAAGATATTTTAGCCTGGGCCAAAGTCAGGGACTTCCCCCACTTCAGTTCAATCAATAAGCATTTTCTTGACTTACAGTTCTCTCATCTAAAAGTCAATGAGTCTTTTTGTTCACTATTTTTTTGTTAAATGCCTGAAATAAGGTCTGTGGTTAACCCAGGCTTAACATATTTAACGATTTATCCTGCGACATAGAGTACATCAATAATGAATTATAAAGTGGTTACATGCCTCAAAAACAGCGCTTGCTAACAAGCGGCTGTATGGGTGTGTGTGTGTGTGTGTGTCTGGAAAAACCAAGCAAAATGGTGGTTAGGGTTCAAAGTGCCATGAGAAGGAAAGACAACTAAGAAAATGGCTGCTGAAGGGGGACTATAACATGGCCAAAGAGGGTTGGATTTCACAATAACACCTGATCAGTGAACACATAGATTGAACACATGTGCCTTACATCAATCAAGTTAAACAGTCCTGTGCTTAGCCATGCTATGCTATGCTATGTGCTATCTAGGCCCAGTTCAATGGTACCAGTCTTTGTAGAAAAGGTGCTGGTGGTTCCTTAGCTGATGAGCCAAGCAGGAGAATGTTGTAATCCCAATATAGATACAGTGCTGTTCTTGCTGTGCGATGTCTGATGAAAGAAGGTGGATGGAGGAAACTGGTCACTTCTTTCCTTTGCAGGGGGAGCAGCTCGGAGCTAACTTGCTTCATGTTCCTTAAATTGTGGAGTTATCTGGCAAGCTTTGTGTTGCAGCTGCTGGTGCTAACTGATGTGGGATAGTATCAGGACCTTGCGTCGCTGCTATGGGGAAAAGTTCTGTCTACCTGACCAACAGTAGCTCAAAACCGGGTCTCTTGACAGTCTCTGCACCCAGGTGTGAAGACTGGAGAATTCTGGGGAACTGAGTTCAGTTCAGAGTCCATTTTGAACAACTTCATGTGTAGATCCCAAAGAACAATACTCACATGCCTGTTCCTGCAACTTTCTCGTGTTTCCAGAGAAAGTCCACGCAGAGATAGACAGAGTGATCGGACAGAGCCGCCTTCCCACTATGGCAGACAGACCAAACTTGCCCTACACTGACGCTGTCATCCACGAGATCCAGAGGATCGGGAACATTGTACCTCTCAATGGACCAAGAATGGCTGCCAAGGACACGACACTGGGCGGTTACTTCGTACCAAAGGTGGAATTAATAGACTGTCATTTTTAGTCTTAACAGGATTGAAAACATATGAGCAATGAAAAAAAGTTTTGTTGTTCTTCTTGTTTTTTTAGGGTACGTCCCTGATGCCCATTCTGACCTCCGTGCTGTTCGACAAAGACGAATGGGAGACTCCAGACGACTTCAATCCGGGACACTTCTTAGATGCTGAGGGAAAGTTTGTGAAGAAAGAAGCTCTCCTGCCTTTCTCTGCAGGTGAACCACATTCACCTCAATCTAAAGCATTACCTGAACCAGAATATTGATCTTGAGCTCTTCAACCTTTGTGTGCATCTGTGTTTCTTCAGGAAAACGTGTGTGTCTCGGAGAAGGCCTCGCCAAGATGGAGCTGTTCCTGTTTTTGGTTGGTTTACTACAGAAGTTCTCCTTCTCCGTTCCTGATGGCGTAGAGCTGAGTACAGAAGGAATTGGGGGAGCGACACGCGTACCACACCCCTACAAAGTTTACGCCAAGGCTCGCTGAATTACGAAACCTCTCACCGAACCATTTTACATCCAACTAATGTGTAACACGCAACACTCTCTCTGTCTGTACATTTAATTCTGTGTGATAAATTTTGTTTTACAAATATAAAATATGATTGTATTAAAGTCACTGTTAATCAGATATTTCTGTTTGTCCAAATAGTTATTAATGACAACGTGTATAAAAATCTCAAGTCATTGGTGAAAGATGCAACATGACACACATTCATGGCTGACTTGTTTACAAGTAACTGGAATAAACAAATAATTTGTAACTTAATGGTTTGTTACTATTTTTACTCATACATCATTTTAATGGTAAGGAGGAGGATTAGGGCCACTGGAAAAACAGGTAGGGTTCTGACTTTTTTCTCAGACTCAAATAAAATTCAGAGTGTTTTTGTTTTTTTACAGTGACCCTTATCCTCTCCAGTATAACTGCGACTAATAAGCACACTTCGCATTAACACTTATTGTAATAACTGTAACTGTAACTATAAAGTAATAAGAAATATCTTACTTTGTCCTCATATGGTGCTGCTATCAAGAATGACAATGGACGGCAATGGATGCTGTACAATGTACATAACATTACACATGGTTTGCACCAACTTAACCAGGACTTTCTCCAAACAAATTTAATTATCTGTCAAATACTTACCTTACCAAAAACTTACACATGGTTAAAAAAAGATGAGAACAGGGTTAATATACCTACCCTGCTACCTATTATGAATCATTTCTAAACTTTGTTGGTAAACTTCTGATTGTTAAAGGAGTACTTCAGCTACTTAGCCCACTACTCTTATAACATTGTACGACTCATGATGGACAGTTTGAAACAATATTATAAAAAGAAATTGATGCATTCAACACATTCTTCTCCCTTGTCAAAAACTGGTGCCTACATTACCCACAATGCCACTCTTCCTCAGAGAGTTTGGAGAGAGATGCAGGTGTTAGAAAGAGGTGAGCCTACCCGACATTTGTAGCTCATCTCTGTTTGGAGTCACTTCACAGCCCCAAGTATTTTGGGGACTTCCATGTGTAAGATAAGTGTCCTTCCCCCTTTATGGCATAGACGTGATGATGTCAAATGGCAAATGACTCTTTTAAAGCTTCCTCACCTCTCTAATGCAAAAAAATATGAGAGATCGTTTGACAGCAGACATTTTAGCTTTTCATGGCAAGAAACACACAGGTGCGACCCTTACAGAAACTGAGCCATCGTTCAAGGTGTTAGTTTCACCTGCTTTTCCCCCAGATACTGTCAAAATGTCTGCTGTGAAAATACCAGATCGATATTATGTCCCCTGTTCTAAAAGGTCAGTGATAACAGAACTGCCTACAAGGTGACAATTATCACCCTTTTACAACAAATCTGTATATTTTTGATGATCTATTTGCTGCTTAAAGGTGATAAATAATACAAAACGGACAGAAACGAGCCTGGTATGGAAATGAACTACATAAAGAACTGTTTGACAGTCAGACTGACATCTCTGAGAACATTTTAGACAAAGATTTAGCAGCTTCTGGTGTTATAATAGCTGAAGGTTTATTGTTCAGAGAACGTTTTTAGTGCTTTTTCACTGTGTTTGGGTAGTGGTTGGTTGGTTAATGGAGGGCTGTCCTTACTCTCACACATGCATCATGATATCTACATAAGCTGTGAGTCAGCAGAGTACCAGCCCATCTCTTAACTACAAACTGACGATGGAGCATCTGATCCTCACCAGTCCCTCGCTCGTCTCCTCTGCTTCACAATGTGGCTGTGTGATTTGTTTCTGTGGCTCGATCTGAGGGGACTGCTGCTGTTTATTTTCGCCGTTCTCCTCGTAGTGTGTTTTCTGAACAGAAAGGATCCACCTAACTTTCCACCAGGACCACCGGCTCTCCCTCTTTTGGGAAACATCTTCAACATTGAATCTAAACAGCCTCACATTTACCTGACCAAGGTAAGATGACGCGATTATGATTTTATATTATGCGGTAGTGTTTTTGTGATTCTGAAAATTATGTCGTCAAACAAGAGAAAATTACAAACATTCGCATGAAACTCTGCTTCAACAGAATATGAAATGTTTATGGTAGAAACAATGCTGGAAACCTGCCCTGCTGTCACAGAAGATGATTGTTCTGAAAAATGCATCTTATCAGAGTCACATGCCAGACAACAGGACACTTACTCTCTGCTCCTGCATCCACAGCTTGCTGATGTTTATGGGAATGTGTTCTGCATTCGTCTGGGGAGACACAAGACAGTGTTTGTGTCTGGGTGGAGGATGGTGAAGGAGGCCTTAGTGACGCAGGCCGAAAACTTTGTGGACCGGCCTTACAGCCCGATGGTGACCAGGATTTATTCAGGGAACTCAGGTGAATCACACAAAAACATACATTCATACTACCACCAGAGCAACTGCTAACTGCTGCGAACTGTAACTACCATCAGCTTGTTAGCTCAGTTAGCCCGGACTGTTGGTGTATACGCTGCTAGCAGATTAGCTTTGGACAGCAAATCAGCAGCCTGTCAATGAACACAACCTCAGAGAGCGGTGGCGGCCATTTTTATGACAGGGAATTCAGTACAGAGGTGACTTACAGCGCCCCGACCAGGACTCTGACACCTGACGCAAAGACAGAGCGGGTTAAGGTGAGGTGAGGAGCAAGAGGGAAGTTAGGCAGTAGGTCTTAATCTGGCTAGCGTGTGCATTTGTTTTGGAGGCAAGTAAAAGAAAGAAGCAGCACATTTCTGAGTCTATTTTCTTTTTTTAAGGACAAGCTGTTTGCAGGATGCATAGCTATGAAGTAGTGCATCTAATTGTGGCTATTTTTAAACATCAATAACTGTGATATGATGATGGTGAAACTCCAAAACTCCTCACAAAAAAGTTTTAATTCTATGACTTATTCAACACAGTGACAGGCATTAAGAATAACTATAATAACCATATATATAAATAGCCAGTCTTCTCACCGATGGTCTTGTTTGCTTATATAATATATATAATAGTAATAAAAGTTATAAACTTCTTGTAGTTTTGAATGTCTTGAGCCAAAATTCTTAAAAGTATTCCACCTGCTCTCTGATCCCTGCCGGAGTACTGTTGTGTGGTTTATCTCTGTCGCAGCGGGTCTTTTCTTCAGTAATGGGAACGTGTGGAGGAGACAGAGGCGTTTTGCCATGGCCACGTTACGTACTTTTGGTCTGGCCAGGAGCTCCATGGAGCAGAGCATCTGTGAAGAGAGTCATCATCTGCAGGAGGCGATGGAGAAGGAGAAAGGTTGGCAACAACAACAAAACAGAAAAGAGAAACATAATCTGACGGGATGGCAAGCAAAAATACACACAGTGACATTTCTTCTGTTCAGGCCAACCCTTTGACCCCGTGCCCCTGTTAAACAACGCTGTGGCCAACATCATCTGCCAGATAGTGTTTGGGAGACGGTTTGACTACAGTGACCACAAGTTCCAGAGCATGCTGAAGAATCTGACTGAGATGGCCTATCTGGAAGGCTCCGTATGGGCTCTAGTAAGAAGCTCTAACACTAGGAAAATCGATAAAATGCAGATTTGTCATTCCGTCAATTGAAAGTTCTCCATCTGAAAACATTGTGAGATCTTAACGCCACTGAATAATCCACTGTTTCCTCTCCAAACAGCTCTATGATGCGTTCCCAGCACTGATGAAATGCCTGCCGGGGCCTCATAACGGCATCTTTAGCAACTCAAAAGCTTTGGAGGCATCTATCAGGGGAGAGATCGAGAGGCACAAGTTGGACCTGGACCCCAGCAACCCTCGAGACTACATCGACACCTTCCTGATAGAGGAGAAAGTAATGTGCTCACAGAAAGCTAATCAATAAATAAGAGCTGCAAAGTCACCCTTTCATGAACTGGCTGTATGTTTGTCCCTCCAGCTCAACAGAAACAGTCAGCTGGGTTTTCACGACGCCAACCTGGTTCTGTGTTGTCTGGATCTCTTCCTGGCCGGTAGTGAAACCACCTCGAAGACCCTGCAGTGGGGCCTCATCTACCTCATCAGGAACCCTCATATCCAGGGTGGGTGTTCAGATAAGACTGCCACAGCAGCAGGAAACACATTAAAATACATGCTGATCAATAAAATATCTTTTATTTCACCTCCTAGAAAAAGTCCAGGCGGAGATCGACAGAGTGATCGGACGGACCCGCCAGCCCACTATGGCTGACAAACCCAACCTGCCCTACACTGACGCTGTCATCCACGAGATCCAGCGCGTCGGAAACATTGTTCCTCTCAACGGACTCAGAATGGCCGCCAAGGACACGACACTGGGCGGTTACTTCATACCCAAGGTGCATCTCCTTTCAGCACTAGGGAATGTTATGACAGTTGAGTTCATTATGTTTTTATTAGAAAATTATAAATAGAAATGAATAGTTTTGTAAATTTTGTGATTTCTGAAATGGGACATTACTGATTTATTTGATTCATTTATCCTTCATTTAACCAGAAAGGTCCAACTGGGGGCGCCGTTTAGCTCAGTTGGTAGAGCGGGTGTCGCAGGAATAATTGCATACAATTTCACATGTTAGATCACATGAAATATATAAAAGCAACACAAGGGAAATAAAAGAAGGGCGGCACATATCGTTGCTGGTATGATGGGATAAGTCATTATTGTATCAAGCTTACAAAGATATATGCATGTATCACAACTTGTGGCTGTTCTGTCCCTGTAGCTCTTTTTATCCCATAGTTTACAAATATTAATAAGACTTCTGTCGGTCTTTGTGTGCAGGGAACCTCTGTGATGCCCAACCTGACATCTGTGCTGTTTGACAAAAATGAATGGGAAGCTCCCGACACCTTTAACCCCGAACACTTCCTGGATGCTGAACGGAAGTTTGTGAGGAGGGATGCATTTCTACCTTTCTCTGCGGGTAACTTTCACGTATTTAACTGATGAATCCGAGTCTGATTAACAACTTTAATTTGATCCACAAGGAATAAAATCATTATGATGCAGAAAGTGCATGTCTGTGTAGCTAAAAATGAGAGTATAAACTCAAAATATTTTCAGTTCACCCGCTCTTATTCTGCCTGTTTGTCCAGGAAAGCGCGCATGTCTGGGTGAAGGCCTGGCGAGAATGGAGCTGTTCCTGTTTTTCGTCAGCTTGTTTCAGAAATTTCATTTCTCCACTCTCGACGGAGTTGAGCTGAGTACAGAGGGAATCACTGGAGCCACACGCACACCGCTCCCGTTTAAGATCTATGCCAAAGCCCGCTGAAGCCTGCAAAAGTCCCTACTATAGATTATAATATGCTACAGCAAAGTCAAGAAATAGCATACATCCATACACAGACAACACATGCTGCAACTGGGGCTAGTTTTCCTGTCAGTACCATTATGTTTTTAAAGGTCCCATATTGTAGAAAGTGAGATTTCCTTGTCTTTTTTGATTATAAAGCAGGTTTAGGTGGCACATAGCCTGTAGAAACTGTGCCTTTCAACGAGTTGTCAGGACTTTGGTAAGGTTGTCACAACTACAGTCACGGCCCCAAGCACAACGAAGGCTGCAAAAACACTGTCAGAGCTTAAGTGGAAAACACGGTGGGCGGTGCGAAAATGGTGGGCGAGCTAAAATGGAGGTGTCAGAACTGAACTGGAAAATGGGCGTAATATCGGACCTTTAAGCAGTTCAGAAGAACAGCAATCAACAATATGTCTTGTTTACAATGTGTGTGAAATACTGGAGCTGATGATGGCCGTACAAGGGTAACAGTTTCATACAAGAGGGACTGAAGGGGAAATATAGCATGCTCTTTGTTTTGCCACGACACATCAGTTCAAGTGTGACTATGTGATGAAGTATCATTTTACCAACACTGATTCTCAAAAATATCTCATTGAACATGTCTATCATTTCCCAGTTGGACTATAACAATGACAGAGTTCAGATTTAATTCTGCTTTTTGTCTCTTTTGGTACCTACAGTGATGTATGGTTAAATCTATCTCTTGATCTACAAATAGCTGCTCATCACATGTGAGGGCGCTGACGACATGAGATCGCCTATAAATAAACAGTGTGTCAGATGATTTGTGGACGATTTGTGTTGAAATTAGACGCAGTCATTTTCATCTTCGGACCCAAACTGAATGCATAACACACTTTATAAGAAAAAGAATTTATTTATTCACAAGAAAACAAAAGGATTTAAAATGTTTAACTCCTTAAATTCCTGAAAATTCATAATGCCTTCCTCACTTTTCTTCATGTATACACAAACATTCGACACTACACATGTAGGTTCTGTGCTGTGCTACGTTTGATCGTACTTCTTATTTTCATATAAATGATGAGCTTTTAAATCATCAATCTACAACAATCATCCACTGCAAAAGTAAATAAAAGCGCTTTGACATACATCTATTGATCACAAATGACAAAACCATAATGAAATGCCTCTTTAGTGTTATTGCAGACATACAGAGTGACAAGGCAATCAACAGCCATTTGCTTTTGTGACACTAGTGCAGTTGAACTTAAGACCCCATAATCTTGACCAGCCAATAACCCCCAATATCAAAGCTTCTCTACAGCGCTCTGAACTTCCAACATTAAAACAGCCTGAAACGAGTCCATGGTTAAATACAATATAAACTACAGTAAATACAAATTCTCAAGTTACAATTTGCAGGTACTGTAAGAAAGCTTAACCTGGTTCTGACGTATGGATCAGAAGCTGGTGTTCAAATCATGTTCACACGACAGCTGTACAACTTCATAGATTATAGACTTGATTACTCGCTACTAAACAAGCTTCAAGATATTCAGTGAATAATAAGGCCTGCCAGTTTTCATTTAGAGCATGCTGCCAGTAAGGAAGTCAAATCACACTTGAGGGAATATAGAAAATACATGAGAAATGCAGATCCTGAATTTCTTGTGTATGATTTGTTGTCGCAGCACGTCAGAGGTTGATTTCACTTAAAATGATTCATAAGATTTTCACAGTTTGTGATGGGCTTGTTCCAGTTTAGTACAAAAATTCTTAGCCACTGATGTCTGATGCTTCAAAGCAGTTGGCGTCCAGCACCAAATACAGCAATCATTTTCTCAAAGACCTCTGAAACGAATGTTTGTCTTTTTCATCAGTGTGCTGAATGACAACTTTAGTACTCCTTTAAAAGGTAACTCCACCAATTTTACATATCAAAGTGTGTTTATAGGTCTTTGGGAGTATAACTACATATGTGAAAAAAGTAGTATAAAGCCATTTGTGGCTCCAAAAGGAAGCTGCATGTAATCAGATAAGTTGCCTCCAGTGAGCTACAAAAGGCTTGATACTTCCTTTTTCCACATAAGCAGTTGCACTCCCCGAGACCTGTATGGTCACTTTAATGCAAAATTGGTTGAGTTGCCCTTTAAGTGCATAGTGTGATGGAAGTTTTTACATAGACCAACAATCATCTGAAGTTACATTTAATTGGCTTTAGCATTCAAGTAACCCTTTTTTTTTCATTATTTTTTTTTAAATCACATTCATATATTATGGGCTATGATTGAGAATAAAGTAATTAAGCATTTACATTTCTCTCGTTCCCGATCTGATCAAGGACACAGCATGACGGGATACAAGAGAGCGAAGGCTGAATTGATTATAGCAAGTGTTCAGGGGAGATGGGAAATATGCCCCGAGTCTACGGTGGGGTCAGTATGCGCTACTTAAGCTAGTGAGGTGAACACAGGTTGTGGATTCATGTTCTATGCAAAGGTCAGCCTGTAGCCAGTGTATTGTGGGACAATATGTAGTAACCTCAGGAGGCTGACCCACATATTGGGTTGTGTTTGATAAGTACTGGAAGTGCTCATTGATCCCAATCAGCTCATCTGTGACCCCTCCCCCCAAGCGCTGAGAGTCAGATGTGTTTAAGGTCACTTTAGTGCTCACTGGTGGGAGGGAAGGAGAGAGGGAGGGTTTATTTCCCCTTAACTGAATAAAAGGTCAGACATTTGGCTCTATTTGGAGGTAGTGGCAGGCACGCTGATGGAAAGTGCCCGACGTGGGGCATTTGAGACCTGCCGCTGCTGGGACAAGAAGGACTGGGTGGGGGACACCATGGAGGATGTGCAGCCACCGAGACGTGATTCGATTGCCAGCTTCTGATAGTTGAGACTCTGAGGATGAAGAAAGAAAGATTTGCAGAACACGTTCAGTGTCAGTATATTCATAAAAGTCGAGAGCTGCAATGATTAATTAATTAGTTCTAAGCTAATTAATCAATTAATCCACTTTAAAAGTAAAAATGCTATGATTCCAGCTTCTGAAATGTGAATATTTGTTAGTTTCTTTACTCCGAGACATCGGAGCACATTATCTTGGGATTTTGGAAACACTGATAATGTTTTCATAATTTTCTGACATTTAGTCGACCAAACTACTAATCAATTAATCTAGAAAATAATCAACAGATTAATTGACAGTGAAAACATTGTTAGTTGCAGCCCTATAAAAGGCAGGATATAAGATCAGGTAATTTGCCAGGATTTAATTTTTACCTTGTTGTACCACGCTGTGACGATCATCTTCTCCTCATACTCTCTCAGTCTGGCCTGCTCACATTGACGCTACAGAAGCAAATCCCCCAAAATTAGTTAGGTTTGAAAACCTTTAAAAAAAACCTTTAAAAGCTGTGTTTTGACATCATGTTTGAAAAAAAAACTGAAGGACTTTAAAGGCAGATTTACCTCCAGGTTGACAATCTGCTTGTCCCGATCTGCTAACTGGTTCCTCAGAGCCTGAATCTCAGCGGTGGCTGGATTTAGTTTAGGATCCAGCGCTCGGATCACCTGACAAGCAGGAAAAGAAAGAGCAGTTCCAAATACAAATCTGATCAAACTACTGGACCTTTTCCAAAACTGGAATAAAACAAGAAAAGAAAAGAAAAGAAAAGAAAAGAAAAGAAAAGAAAAGAAAAGATATATCACTCACATTGCGAGCTTTCTCCAGGTACATCTTATACCTCTCTTCCATGGCCCTCATGTCATCATCCTTCTTCTTTAGAGCGGCCATCAGCTCATCCAGCTTCAAGGCTTAGAGGCAAGAAAGACAAAATGAGGTTTCAGTCACACTGTGCACTTGTGTATTGATGTAGCGTTGCACACAAGGCTACATTTTCAACTTCTGAGGTTGCAGTAGAGGTCTCAGATCAGACCGATTGGAGATGTGAGACTCACAATTCTGAGTGTTGTCAGGTTGCAGGTCCTCCAGCAGCTCTTTCTTCTTCATGATTTCATCTTGAGCCTCGTTCAGCTGGACCCTGAGGACACAAATACTGTTTCTTTACCTCCCTCTACTGGAGAACATATGCATTCATTTAACATCTGTTCCTTCATGAATGACAATAATTCACACTTACATGTGCGCATCAAGTTTCCGCTTTAGGTTTGACTGAAAGAATAAGATAAAAAATGACATTCAAATGCTTCGGCAAATAAAGTATCAGGATTACAAGTGCAAAATAAACAAGTTTAAAAAAATTAGCACTTAAGCAGTTTAACATTTTGACTGAAAACAAAAACAAATGGGATTTCCTTCCATAATGCCATTCCAACACAAAGTGTATGCAGCCTAACAACAGTAACTCTGTGGGATATTTTCTCTGTACTGGTGCCAGTGGTCCTGGCACACTCACATCATCAGGTTTGGCCGCCTGACTCTGCAGAGCCTTCTGGAGATCCTCGACCTGCTGCTGCAGCTCAGTGATCTGCTCTCGCGTCAGTCTGACATGAAAATAACAAAAGAATTTTGAAAAGGAATTCAGCACAATATAAAACTTAACAGAGCTAAAAAGAAAAGAAGCCCCATCTCATCGATCTGTTGGTGACTTAGGAAGAGAGATTAGCTCTGTTCACCTGTTCTCAGTGTCCAGTTCACTGCGGGTCTTATGTGCTTCCTCCAGCTGCGCCTGCAGTGCAGCGATCTTCTCCGTCTCGTACTCCTCCTGCTGCACTCTCAGCATCTTGTTCTCGTGTTGCAGCCTGATGAACTTTTCTCTGCACAGTCACAAATATAAAGTCAGTGTTCACACACACACACACACACACTGAAGTAGAAAGCAGAACACACTGTCAGAAGCTGCGTCTTTCACCTGTACTCAATGGGTATCAATTCAGCTGCCAGGTTGTCGTGGCTGGGGCTGCCAGAAGGAAGGATGCCTACATGAAAAAAACAAGTACATGTGAGAATGACAATGTGACAAGTGGCTATACAGCGTTGTGATGTCAGGTGTGACTTCACAGTGAGGTACCTGTTTGGGAGAGCTGTTGCTGTTGGGCCTGAGTGCATCGCAGCTCCTCGTTAACCTCCCTTAGAGACTCTCTTTCCATGATGACCCTCTAGTAGAGGAGAGGAGATTTCAAACAGTCCGAACGTTAGTGACGATGTTTACCACAGCTAGAGTATAACAAAAATCCTTCAAAAAGCCGCCACACCTCTTTCTCCTTCATCACAGTCTCGTGCTTTTCCTCCAACTTCTTCATCTCATAGGCCAGGTTGTCTGCTCGCCTCGTCTCCTCAGACAACTTCCTGTGTAGCTCCTGGACCTGACAGACAGCACGTGACGACACACGTAACACAATGTGTGGCACTAAAGACATTAATTATAATCAATACAATCGGTATTTAAGCTGAATGAAATCAAATCTGTTCAGTATAGACTAGTGTCCGAGTTTCCCCAACTTCCAGTCCTGCCTTGCGTATCACTAACCTGTCTCTTGTAGGTCTCCAGCTGTGCGCGGGCAGCATTGGCCTTGCGCAGCTCTTCCTCCAAGCTGACAGTGTTGTGCATGTAGGTCATGTTATTCTCCTCCAGCAGCTTCATCTGCCTCTTCAGATCACCAAGATTCTCCAGTTTACGTTTGTACGTTTCCACTGAGGCCTCGAGCATCACCACACGATCTGAACAGTTCCTGCAGTATATGAATGCAAAATACAGGGCGGGGACGACAAAAGAGGGAGGAGGAGGAAGACAAATGAGAACTAAGGGAGGCTCCATCAGCAGAACTGTCCGGACCAAAATCATCATAAACCTTGAAGTCATGTCTCTAATCCTCCTCTCGATGACACTCGGCTCTGCATGTCTTAGAGGCTTCTCTGCTCCAACACACCTCATTCAAATGAATGGGCCGTTATCAGGCTTCTGCAGAGCTGATCATTTGAATCAAGTGTGTTGGAACAGAGAAACATCGAAGGCCTAGTCCGCAAGTATATAGGTGTATCTGGAAAAAAAAAAAATTAATTCTGCGTCCAGACAAGCGTTTTAGCAGAAATAATCTCCATCCACATAACGTAGGGCATGAATGTGCTGTTGTATACAGGAAGCAATTGTATTCTGTGGTCAGTTGCGTAGCTACAGACAATACTATGAATGAGGCAAGGAAACATGACTGCTCTTAACCGAATCTTCCTGGATAACTAGCAAAACATTGGAAGCAGCATCGTGTCTTTCTTAATATAACATGAAACAACATAAGATCCATGCCTTCAACGTACAAATTCAAATACTCCAATATCAAATCACATACTCCGCCAATGATGCCACAAACACTGACAAATGTGTCAAGTGTGTCTGCTTCATCGTCTGCTTCATCAAAAAATCTCAGTTTCTGCCCAAAACTGAAACATAGGTAAGATTCAAATGACTGTCAAATATTCTGCTTTTGAGATGCAATTCTGAAATTTACCACATTACTTTAACTATGACTTTTCATGAACATTGGAGATTTATTTTTGTGAGAATTTGCAGTGGTTGTTTACTGTAAAACATTAGCATAAGCTAACATAAGCAAAAATGTGTGAGGAGAGGAGGAGGAGTTTAATTAGGTTCACAGCTTTTGATGGGACTTCAGAATTCCTGCCAGCTCAAACCATCTAAACATTTGGAACTATGAGTTGATAAGGTTTGGCATAGGACTGGACTTGGTGTAACATTTTTTTTTAATTTTCATGCATGAGAAGGCATATTTTCTAGTGGGAGGAAGAAGAATTTTGGCTTTTTCATTAATATAATTTACAGTTTAGAGTTATTTTTACTTTATGTTGGAATATTACATGGTGTGCTGTGTTGTGCTGATTGTTGTTCCAGCCAAACAAAACATCTACTTTTACTCATTAGCACACCCTTTATCAGACAAGTGGATCTAATCATTAGCTGGCCTACCCTTGCCACTTAACTGGCTTCTCATCAGGAGGCAACAAAAGAAGTCTGATTGCATGCTGATCCTTAAGTAAATCTGTTTATTCTGTCTAGCCTTTCTGTACACTATATTGCCTGGTTTATCTTTGTGGTCTGCACTCTAAATAAAAGAGAATGCTTCAACAGACCTGATCAACCTGTTGCAGTGCACAGACACAAACCTCAAAACGTCCAGTTCATCTTTGAGGGCACGAGATTCTTCTGCCAGGCTGGTGAGCTCATCGTTACGATGCTGAACCTCAATCAGCTGCTTCTCCAGTTCTTCACAGTGGATCCGGTAGTCATCCTTAGCTGCCTCCAGCCTGGAAGATGCATATACGCTTAATCATTCTGATTATTACAACCTGTGAGATGCTGTCGCAAGTTTAAGCAGAAAGAGACAGACCTGAAGTTCTCCTCCTGCAGCGCCTCGAACTGTTGCTGCAGCTGGCTGTGTTTCCTCCCTGAGGGTGTGCTCGGGTCGTCGAATGTGTCCAGCTGATTGGCTCGGTCTGTTAGGACGTCATTCTCAGCCAATAAGCTGTTCCGTTCCTCTTGAAGAACAGCCACCTGTCCGGAGACAATATGATTAAGATCTTCTCTCGCAAAGTGATACAATTTTTTATTAAGGTGAATTAAATATACAAACAAAATAAAGTCGTCAATCGTCAACTCAGCAGAAGGGATGTGTGATGTTTGACCCCTCTTTGGTCAATTATTTCATGCAAAGCAGCAAAGTCACATCTGAGCATCAAAAGACACACCCCTTCCATTACAGAGAACTCTCTTCCTCTCCCAGCTGTTAAAGCAAACAGTGCAGTTAATCCATGCTGGAAGCAGCGCACCGACAAAGTGCACTTTAAGCAAACATGTTAATACATGGTTAGTTAGGTTTACTTCTCACCCATCACTTCCCTCATGTGTACCAGACACTGGGGAAGTAGTCTGTGGTTGGTCATTGCTCAAAAGTCCAGCATACAACAAAAATGTCTAAAAACTATATTACATGTTGAACTAGGGCTTGGGCTCAAACATCATAATAAAAACAGTATTTGTTTCTGATGTATCTCCATGTGGCAAACGTTAAATTCTTGAAATTATATGAAGCATAATGCTGAATTACTGCCCAGCCCAGTCTTTAACTTATTTGTCTTTTCCTCCAAACTTTACTGCAAGTTTTGCATGGATCATTAGAAAAAGAATTGTGATGTTGCTTTTAACAAAATAAGACACCAAAATGGTTATTAAACCAGGCAGATTTTCCCAGCTGAATTACTGGAATTAACCACAAAATATTAAAACACACACTGTATGACTTGTTGAACAAATTCCTGGTTGTGTTGTCTGTTAGCTGAGTTAGATTAAACATTTCAGCAGCTGGTTTAGATGGGTTTAGTTTTGCCGAACGGTCAACCATGTTAAGCTTACCTCGCTCCGGTGAGAGATGAGCAAGACTGGGGACAGAACAAATCAAATCTGTCGAGAGTCCAGTTGAACAGGTGATCAGTGACTTGTGCTAAACCGAGCCTGTCTGCACATTGCTGAGTGTGGCCTTCACACAGTGGCAGAGCAGAGCGGAGCAGAGCATGGGCTGACTGCCACAGTGGGACCAGCAGAGCCCAGACTGTGAGCCCACAGTCTTTCTGCCACAGCAGCTCCAGACAATAGAGCCAAGCATTACAGCGAATTACACAACTCCTGTTTATACTGTACCACAGACGTGTGTGTGTGTGTGTGTGTGTGTGTGTGTAGACATGGGGATCTCAATATCAGCAGAAGGCACTGAGGCTAAACAGCTATAAATTAATCATATTCATGTATATTTTTTGGTAGAAATACAGAAAAATGTGTGTGTGTGTGTGTGTGTGTGTGTGTGTGTGTGTGTGTGTGTGTGTGTGTGTGTGTGTGTGTGTGTGTGTGTGTGTGTGTGTAGGCTCTATTCACCTGTATGTCAAGCTCTTGACAGCGCTGGGCTAACGCTTCCTTCTCTGCTAGAAGTTCAGTCATGTCCTCTAGAGCTTTTTTAAGCTGGACACAAAGAAAAAGCAGAATTAACTAACACCTACATTCAACTTACAGATTGGTTCAACTGCAACACTCTGGTCAGAAGCATGGTTTTTTTTTTTTATTTGATTCTCTGTACAGTGGTAATGCTCTTTCACACATAGATCCAGAAGAACAAACACCTCAGTGATGAACTACCGGACTAATGATAGTTACACTGGAGACTTCAGGCTCATTCAGACCAAATCAGTAGTAGCAAAAATACCAGTCCTTCCATTTAGAGTGTGGATAGTGCATTTAGATACCTTTGGTGTCACGGTGAAACAGTTACTGTCACATAGGCCAAAAAAAAGCCCCTAAAAACAAATACACAAACATTTATGATCCACCATATGTTTCTACAACTATCGTGCTCCCAGGAGACTGCACCAGCAGAGGAAGAGAATTACTCCACGTGGAGGTTGGAGAAAGTCTCTCTGGGAGGGTTGTTGCTTTCAAACCGGAAGCCAGAAACTGAGCACCATCAAGGTCGAGTTCACGGACCAAACAATGATATTCAGTTGTGTCCTCTCACACTGATGCGCGATGCTGCCCTAAATGTTACAACTCTTGATTTGGTCTAAATGAGGCCTTATGCAGTCTACACAGCAGATTAGATCTTTTTCTGTTTTGTTTATTTTTATATAACACAAATTGGACATTAAAACTGTATCTCCAAATCCACCTAGTGAAGAGAATTTCACAGCAGAGAAGTACCCAGAGGAAATTCTCCCAGTTGGTAGTCTCCATAATAGTAACACTGACCTGCTGTTCCAAGTCCCCTGACAGTTCTGTTCCAAACGGGGCCATGATCTCTTTACTCATGAGCTGAGGAGGAAACATATCATTGGATTGATGGATTACACAGACTCATCAGAATAGCATAACAGCAATAGGAGACACTTGGGTGTTAGGATGGACTGTACTGACCTCCTGGATAGCTGTCATTACAACATGCTGTACAGACTCCTCCAAGGTCATGATGATCTGAATGTATTCTGGGGAGAAAGAGAGAGATTTATCAACAACACACACTGACTGAATCATTTTTTAATTTTCAGCATCTGCGTCCTACTTCTAGATATAACCCTGTTATCACTGATTTCCCAGCCAGGCCGCCTGATGGCCTCTGCCTTTGTCAGTGGCTTGGCAGGACAACAATTAAACACTGTTCAGCTTAACCTGACTGGATTTCAGTGAAACAATTCCCTTTTTATCTACACTGTACAGCACATACACTGTAGATATTTGAGTATCTGTTTGTGTAATGTGTCCACGAATTGGGCATGACATAGAAGCAGCCACGTACCTTGTTTACGCTCACATTTGACAGCACAGCCTAATACGAGCTGCAGCAGCCTCCCCAGCTCCACAGCATCTGAATTCTCTGCCGCCAGAGCCACATCTGGAAGGGGGAAGTCTGAGATTTCCTGGACTAGGACCTGATGGGATAGAGATAACTAATGAGTGAGAATGCACTGTTATAATATCTGCAGTCGTGGAGTTCTGCTACAACTCAGTGGATTGATGGATAAATAAAATATTACAATCATGTGTTGTTTTAGCAAAATGGATTTAATTAAACTGTTGGGCTTCAGTCCTTCATATTATTGTGCACCAAGCCTCAGCTACTTGTTTTGATTTCAACTGCACACTAGGCTCCTGGGGCTTTGTGCTACATAAACAGTACACAAATACAACTCCCACAAGAACCGAATGAACAAACAGAGTCTAACATACAGCAGGTGCTTCTCTCAGTCACCTGACAACTGTGCAAACACCAGGAGGATAGTCTGTACAAGGCAACAACCTACCTCATTATAATAATCAACCATCATCTGAAGGATCTTCTTCAGGTTGTTCATCTGAGAACACACACAAGATGTTGTGTATTTAGTTTGCAGTCAAAATGGGTTCCAAGTGAACTAACTTCGTTCAGACTGCAGGCCTGTTTTTAATGGCCAAACATGTTATTTGCAATCGATCAGTTCTGATTTATGTATCCAAATATTTCCAACCCATCTGCATTGGTTTCTGTGGTAATAAAACAGGCTGAGAAATGGGGATCAATCATCTTGCACTCCAAAAGATTGCCAGGTCAAGTAGCGGTGCAGAACTCCTGCATTGCACCAGAATAACTCAGGGAAGGAGGAGGCTGGTATACAACACGATGGTGGATTATCTTCAGCCGCTCTACAGCAATTCCGTCACTCTAGACTTGACTTCGACGTTGTGGGACGTGTTGCGAGTGATGCATTATGGAAATCGGATTGGAATTGCATTACAAAAAAAAAATTCAAATGTGGCCTGAATCCAGTTTGCAAAAATTGGACTTCATGTGTTTTTCTTCCACAGTCAATCAATCTGGATACAATCTGTTTGTGTTGTCAAAAATATCAAAATTCTGATACAATATCAATCAGATTATTTGAAACAGGTTCAAAACACATTTTTTTGCATTATTCACATAGGGTACTAGCTGTGTTTTGCTTTCCTCTCCGACAGAAAGTTGATCAATTAACTTTTTAATTAGATGCTGTTCTTTTAAACACACCGTAGTATCAAATATGGTTTTGACAGTCAATATTTTTCAAGGTATTGAAGTTAGAACAACACTACAATCTTGATATGCCGAAAAACTTATTTGGGCTGGCAGTCTGAACAAGGCCTAACTGGCAACAGATATTCCCTGAAACACAATTTATGCTCATGCAATGACAAGATGACAACTTTACAAATGTACACAATTAGCCTTTTGCTTATTGCAATAAGCAATAGCAATTTAGTAATTGCTACTGCTGTGACAATAAGCCCATATCACAGTGGACATACTGACTTTTTCATAATAGAAAAAGCAAATTACATAATAACATTAATGCATATCATCATGCATCATGCACAACAGCAGAACCCTTAAACTGACGCAGCAAAATGGAATTCAGCCTTCACTCATT
The DNA here is from genome assembly GCA_039737535.1 of Lagodon rhomboides. Lineage (NCBI taxonomy): Eukaryota > Metazoa > Chordata > Actinopteri > Spariformes > Sparidae > Lagodon > Lagodon rhomboides. Next base: position 9,662,200 of record CM077789.1, on the reverse strand, counting down.
TAATTTTTTACATCTGGGAAATGACTAATTGTCTCCTGTGGAAAAGGTCTATTAGGGAGGAAAGACGACAACAGGAAAACACAGTCAGAGCCAAACAAAGAGGGAGAGAATGGCATGCTTTCTTTTTTCTAAATCACCCTTATGCTACATATAGCTGACATACTTAGACAAACATACGTGTACACAATTCACCAGAGGAGTAGAGCGTGGGGTCAGGATGCAGGCTAAGCCAGGAGCAGCACCCCTGGGGCAGGCAGGAGGTCAGTTTCAAGGAGGGTTAGCCTCACAGCACACAGGGGGGTTCAGCAGAATATGAAGAGAGAAGTAGGAGGACAGAGAGGGGACGTGGGAGACAGCACTGCTTTGTACCTTCAGTCTCCAGTTGTCCTCAACATCTGTTTTGATACGAGTGAGCCATCCATCACTGAACCAAGCTGGGTCTCTGCAGCACACACACACACACACAAATGGAGAAGAAGAAAAGTTCATCTAATTGTGTGCCATCCAAGGTCAAATTCTTCTAAATAAAATTCAATGGTGCACTTTACTTTCTCTCAACCTGATCTTATACATGCTGGTTATTTCCTACAGTAAAAATCCCTAGAAAACAGAAGTGTTCCTTCATACAGCTGTGGGTTACACATGTAGGATGAGAGAAGCAGTGACAGTAAACTTGGAGGGAGTTTTTCCATAGTAAAGAGTTCATAACACAACATGCCTTTCTACCGTAGCTTCGGTGCCTTCTGAACTCTCAAGGTTGCTGTCAGAGGAGAAAATGGTATCTCCTTCCTCTATAATAGATCGATATGAATCAACACTTTTAAAATCGATGATTTAAAAGAAATTCAGTTGTTGTTTGATATTCAGTGTGTCACAACAGTTTCTCTTGATAAATAAAACGGCTTGCAATACAAAAAAAAAAAATGTATTCTTGCAAAAAGTACTAGAAATTGCAACAATATCCTTTACTTTAGTCAATATTTATTTTGTGCACACTTTGTCTTATAAATTAACAAACTATCCCAGCTGGTTTAACTGAAGTACCAGACAAGGATGTGAATTGTTTGAGCCAAACCAGACTGGGTGTAAATAAATGATGCATTTGCAGAGTAGCCAGGTATTATGACTAATGGGGCAGATCGGGAAAACCTTCAGCTTATGATATATTCCTATGTGTGTGTGTGTGTGTGTGTTCTCACATTTGATGCAGCGCCTGTGATATTGCCGCTCCAGTGGTCAGCTCTGCCACTGTGCTGCAGGGCGCAGTAGTGTTGAAGGTCTGCAGCTGCAGGGCAGAAAAAAAAAAATACAGCATCATGGGCACCAGCCAACAAACCAAGGAGAGTGACGGGAATAAAACACATCAGGGAGGTGGTGAGATGCAGACTGGCTGCATTAACCAAGCTATCGTTAATGAGTTTCTCCACGACACTGCAGACGCGCTGATGTGATGTTGTACCTGCATCCAAACTGTTATGTGGGAAGTATAAATAAGGGAGAGGGGACAGGGATGCACTGAAGATATAGATAGTGGAAGGACAAGTTGGACTGCAGATAGCAGTGGCAAAGACACCACAACAGCCAGGCAAAGACAAAGGCTTCACTACTCAGTTTAAGTGCTCTGGGATAAACTGGCGACCTATCCAGGGTGTACCCCACCTCTTACATCAAAGCAGATGGGGTCTACTTCAGCGCCCCCACAACCCCCAAAGGATAAGCTTTAATAGATAGTGGATGGGTGAATGGTGAATAATTCAAGTAGTAGTCCTGCTTTAAGGTGAAAACTGGTTTGTGCTTCACTCCAACCAACCAGTGGAAATTATAGTCCAAACTGAGCAGTGTTTGGGGGCGTTTTTTAAAGTTATGAGTCTGAGGCAGTAAAAACATTTCCTCAAGTACTGCATGCAATTACAATTTTGAGATGATTGTTCTTTATTTGGGTAATTTTATTTTTCTTAAAACTTATATTCCACTACATTTACATTCAAGCTTTAGCTACCGGTTACTTTGCAGATCTAGATTGTTGATACAAAATATAAATCAAACAATAAATGACAATATTCTGCTATAGATTAAGCTACCCAGTAGGATAAAAAAAATCTGAAACCAGTCTCACTTTTACAAAGTGAAACATTTGTGACTCTTGGTTACACATGAATGTAACTAATATGATCCAGCAATACACATATTTTTCTCGAAAGAGCCATTTTGCTTTAAATGCATGATATTTACCAGCTATAATGCAGTATTTTTACACTGTGATATTACTAGTTTTACTCCTATTAAATGCATGAATCGTTCACCCACCATTGCTGACTTTTGATTGATTGGAGGTGTTTGTGGCATGAACTAGTGATACAGTTTAGGTAACTTAGAGTAACAGGATTTAGCTGTCAGATGAACCCATGAAGAAGAAGAACAGGTGCAGCACCGCTAGCTAGCAGGTAAATTAAACTACTTACCTGTCTGGCTGGTGTTAGCCACATTTAATCAGTTACATAATGTTAACAAAAGACCCAAAGAGAGACATTCCGCAAATATCTCCTGGTTAATGGGATTAACTCGCTAAAACACGACGAGGAAAACTGAAGAGGGTCGTTGTTTTTGTAGCTCCTGACGCTAAATGTTAACTTGTTAACTTGTATTTATTAGCCTGCAGCTACATGTCGTGTCGGTGGACTGTCCCTTCCTGTCCGTTAAGTGTATTACAGACACAACGGAAGCTAATCTCCATAACAACAACGATATTACGTTAGCGAACAAAGTGAGCCGTTACTATAAATGACAGACGCTCGTGTTCGTTCTCATTAACCCCCATTTCTCTCAGCTGGTGGGGTTTTATCGGCTGACACCCCCACCACCTAAGAACAGGTAAGCGAAAACGCTCCCACGGTTTTTTCCCTTTAACGAGGCGACATATTCACAAAACACTCACCCATATAATGAGGCTCTCGGTCAGCGCCGCTTTAGTCTCGTCCATCGGCTCCTTTTTAGCTCAAAGCTAAAATATTTTCCACCTGTCAGCAAAGCCCTTCCGCTCCTTTCCTCTGCATTTGACCTCACCTGCTGCCGAGAGGTAATTCTTTAACGACGAGTACGCAGAGTGAGGATCCACAGCAGCCTTTCCGCACTAAAAGCAGCGTAGGATGTACGAGAATGGCGCAGTTTCTTAGTCATTTGACGTTTACTTGCTTGCAGGCGATCGTTGAGGTGAAAGCGAGGGCGGGAATAGAAGCCGGAACCAATCAGTGTTGAGACCTGGAATGATTGACGGGTCTTAAACCGCACTGTAGCCAATCAGTGAGCTTGATCTGCGATTAATTTACGCCCCCCATCATCTGGACAAAATCAAAACATTTGTTGAGTATCATATTCACACCTCTCTTGATTGATGGATGAAAATCAAATGCAAGGGATTAGATCACTGTTAAATTATTTATTATTTCATGAAATAAAGACTATGTTGGTATGTTACTGCACTCAATCCCTGTCAATATTGTACAAACAGCTCAATAAATCTCTTCCCAAGAGATGGGAACCCTTATAAAATGGCAATCCAATTTTATGTGTTTGAAACCAATTTAGTAAAAATACATGTGAGGAAAAGCTACAAAGTCAAGCAGAAAAAAGAAGAGAGAAAATGCAAACATTAAAGCTACCATCTAATAAATTATTTCAACTATATTCACTTCTGTTTTAAATCCAACTGGGGTTTTGCAAATATTGCATTCATCTGGTAATTTCTCTCCTTGTTTGACCTCATTGTGTCTGCCAACAGCCGAGGTCACAGCACTTGCTCAACCAAAATGGAATCTTAATTGCAGTTTGTTCCATGTTTCACTACGTGACCCACTGTAGAAGGCTCGTAACCTCACCTAAACCCTGTTCCCAGTTACATTCCCAACAGAGAGACGACCCTGCACTACTTGGAGTTGGAAATCAAATACAAATTAAATATTAATTAATTTTAGTCCTGCTTTATATGGCTATACTAACTAGAAATATAAAGTCTTATCTGTAATCACTGAGCCCTCAGACAGCCGCTAACAGCTTGTCAGCATGCCAAGCATTCTCTGATGGTAAATCATTTTTCATGAAACCACAAACCTCACGTTAACCATTTATATGTCTCACATCACGTGAGGGTGTGTGTGTGTGAAATCTAGGGTTTAACGGCCTGCTTATCCAAGATAACAACTCCCACATGTGTCACCTGTTTTCTGAGCCACAATATGGAAAATTACAAAGAATGATCACATGCATATGGAGCTTTACTCCATGTCTCCTTTGAATCTGGTTGAATTTAGCACAGTTCATTCTTACATCACTCTCTAGGGCAGACAACCAGGTGACCACAGAGCATAGTAAAAACAGTGTGTGAATGACCTGGTACTGGACTTTACCTGTGTCAACTTTCCTGTATTTAACTGTCAGTAGGTGAGCAACTCTGTTTTATCTCCCGGCTTATGCCGCTCTGAGACCCTGACCCTCGCTGACTGATGGAGGCTATTTTTAGTTGACCTGAACCCCTTTTAACTCCCCCTCTTTGGCTCCTATCTGAGGTGAAGTGCCTGCATGTGTAAATATTTGCCAGGATATTTCTGCAGTCGCCACAACTATGGAGATTACCACATCCTCACTCACAGATAGATGCTTTGCTTTACTGTTGCAACACTTTGTTACGTGATTTTAACATAAATGTATGTAAGAATTACAGTTTAAAACATTCAAAAATGAATTAAAATGATCACCAAAATGATATTATGTCAAAAACGTCTTTGTGTTGCGTAGATATCTTATGGAGTTAGCATGCTAACCAGCTAGCCCTGGGCCTGAAAACCTCTTCATCCCGGCGGTCCAAAGCTCCTGTGTTGGCGGTCCAAAACTCCCCCGGTAGTCCAGCCAGCTGCACGGCTAAGTGAGCTAACAAGCTAACGGCAGCGACAGTCATGGATGTATAGAATACAGTTAGCAGCAGAGTATGAATTCAACAAGTGGCCAGTTTTCACATACTGCACCTTTAAAGGAATGGTACAATGTGAGCATGATAGTTGGGAAATTCTTAAATTCAGGCCTCCTCTCTGGTGGTGGGTTGACTATCTTCAGCTGAGGCGCCTCTTCACAGCTTTTAGTGTTAATGTCAGTGACACTCACACACATTTTGCAACCCACAGTTTATGGTAAATGCAGAATTACGTGTAGCAGGGCTCACGCCAGAGTAAACTCAGAGTAAATGATTGGCGAGGTCAGATCCAACCTGCAGTGTGGGAGGGATCGTCTCTATCTTTGATCTAATGGAAAGTCATGTGACGCAAATAGTTCGACCACACTGAAGAGAGGGGGAGGGGGCACTTTTCAGATGTAATGTTTTAAATACTTTAACACAAAAATTTTATTTGCAATGTGTAATGAATATTCTTTCTGAGCTGTGTAAAAAAAAAAACACTGCTTTATTGATCTGACTGCACTGCTGCTATCTTTGAGCTGAAAGACTCAGACACCAGCTGATACTGGAAGGTGTAGTTGATCATTAACACGCAGCTCTAATTTATTTTGAACAGTGATGCTGTCAGGCAGCACTTCACTTCCTTCTCGGAGACGGTGACTACATGTCAGCTGCTGTTTCTAGTTCGACTATGCACCCCTGCCACAGCTCTCAGCCCAGGTGAGTCTCATTTTGTTACACAAAACACGGTTGGTTGTCGAGCTGTAGCTGCACTCGTGAAGATAATTTAGGTTACTGTGGCTTTAAGGGGAAATTTCAGCCATGAGAAAATGTTTTGATGTCACTTTCACTCAGGCTCACTGCATCTGATCTGAAAGTAATCCACTATACTTGAAACAGCTTTTTAAAATCTCTTTTTTCTCAACTTTTCTTCTCTCAAAATATGACATTAAACATGTTTTTTTTTCTATTGGTGCAATTACACCATAAAAAACATGTTTGATAACGTAAAATAAATGCATGCGTGATATCTTTTGTGTGTCTGTTTGAATGACTTCAGAAACTGATCACTGTAATCACTGCAAACATAATTTCATGATAAAAAGCCCAATTTTGTTTGTCTAGAAAGTTATTTTCTAAGATCAATCTTACAAATTAATGCTTTAAAATCATTTAGTTAAATGATTTTCCTGAAGTCTTTGTGGACGCAACATGTCAGCGGCAGTTTGACAGATCTGCAGAGCATCAGCATCATCTGTCATCTGCAAACAAAAAAGAGCCGAGCGCAATCAACCTTATGTCACAGATCGTTTGTTTCGTGTCACTAGCAGATATTCAATATTCCAGGCGTGTTCATCGTTGTTGTGTCACGTTTCAGGCTGGATCGTCCAGCGGGTCACGCTCACCTCGGGTCACCCAGATCTCAGGTGTGCACACCGGAGCAGACGGCCTCGACGTATATGAGCTGCCACAAGGTGAGGTGATGTTTTGATGTTTTCCTCAGTCCTGAACTGGAGATTTTTCTTTAAAATAAACGAGTAACAGACACACAAGCAGACAGTAACAACAGGACAAGCACATACAGTATCATCACTGGAAGGCACCACTGTGTGATTATTATTATTATGGCTTTTATTAGGGTCACAGTCTGGTGGAGAGAGTTGCTGCCAAACATAATAATCTCACTGTTTATGTGTTTAATCAGTCCCTGAACATGTATTGTGTATCTATTTATCATGTTTGTTATTCGGGGTCATCGAAGACTTTAAGATTTTTTTAATTAGAAATCAAAAAGTATTGAGAACACCAAAATTTGCCTCTAAGATTTTTAAGGTCTTTTCTCTGCCTCCTTCTTCCTGTTTCAACACCTCTCGCCTCATGAACCTTTGTCTCTCGTTCCCTCTCACCTCTTCAGGAGTCCACACAGTCATGTGCCTCCACGAGCCGAGACTGGCACTGTCCGGTGTGCCTGCAGACGGCCAGCTTCCCCGTCCAGACCAACTGTGGTCATTTGTTCTGTGGTACGACATGAACCGCAACACACTCAAACACACAGACTGACCATTACTCTGACCAAAAGTTTCACAGCAGACAAGTTCTCATCTTTCATTCATGCATTTGTTCGCTCCATCGTCTACGAGACTGGATTCATTCATTTTTCAGTCACTCTCACATTTTCTCACCTGATTCGTCACGTGCTTATTGTTCAGTCTGACTTTTCATTCTCGGTGGAGCATCAGTGTGCATGTCTCGGGTCTGTCTGTTCTGGCTTTGAATAATTAACTGGTGCCACGGTTTTCCAACACTGCCTCTCACCTGACAGTTTTAAGGTGCACGGTTATATAAGAGATAGAGTTGCGAATCACCAAAAACAAACACAGTCAACTAGTCGAAGAAGTGCAGAGGTGAACCTCCAATGCAAGTAGAATATCTTATCGAGGTGGGTCAGTTTTTTAGATGCTGCTTGCTTACCATCTTCAGCAAAGAATTAGATGGCTAATTTGACCAATATGCGGTCCTAACCTTGACTGTGGCCTTGTCCTTTGATTTGACATGTTTTGATTAGCCCTAAATCACTTGAAACGTAGTAGACTTTGTATTGACACGTGATAATATGACTCACTTCCTCTGAGAAGCAGGACAATTGCACCTTACTCCCAAATATTACGTGAGGCAGGGCACATTTCATATACAGGAAGTGTGTTTTATATTAAAGGTGCAGTATGTAAGAATCAGCCACCTGTTGAGTTCAATCTCAAAACAAAAAGCGGGAAACATATCACCAGATTAGCTGCTAACTAACTGGCAGAGTGTTGGTGTTTACACCGCTCCCGCAGGAGCTTTGGACACGGATGGGCTGTGGCTAGCTGGTTAGCAATGCTAACTTATGTATATATCTCTGAAACACAAGAAACTGATATCAAAACCTCAAAACTGCTATCCACATTCTGTTGATAATTTTAGTTCATTTTTGAATGTTTTCAACTAAAATTCTTACGTATTGCTAGAAAGAAAGAAAGAAAGAAAGAAAGAAAGAAAGAAAGAAATGTTTGTTTGAGTTGGAGAGCAGAACCAGCTGACCTGAGAGGTCTGGTTGGGATATAGAAACAAGCTAGATATTTTATTTATTTATTTATTTATTTATTTAATATTCTGAGAGAGTACAACCAGAGAGATGGTCTTTACATTAGTTTATTGTTACAAAAGTGTTTGCAAGATATGAAGCCTCTTATTTTTCCCACAGTTGGACTCCATGTTTCCAAGAGGGCAGAATGATATGCAAAAGAAGTGTAAAAAAGAAAAGTGTATATTGCATTTATTTAATTATTTTTTTTGATCATTTGATTGCTATGTGAGTTAAGATCTTAGCGGTAATGGTAATTTTTGCATTTCATTTTTTCACTGAAAAACATAGAAAAGATGATTTTTGATGGAGTCTGAACACTGTAAAATCTGACAAATTGACTTTACTTAAAAAAAGTCAAGGAAAGCAATTACCTGAAAACTACCAAGTAAAATAGACTAATAATTTTAAGTTGTTGAAACTTTTTTCAAAATTGCGATTTCGATAATATTTTGATTAATTGTGCAGCCTCCAACATAATAAACACGTTTATGCCACAGATTTAACCTTGATACTATCGGCCAGAGATTACAAAGGTATTTCTATTATCACCTTAACCTTAACATACTGTAGACACTCTAACTGCCCCACTTACCTGAGTCTAAACCTTGCCTTTTACACCCTTGATGACCCAAACACCTGTCTGTTATCATTAACAGTGAAGTGACGAAACACTTCATGCTTTGCGTGCCTCCAACAAAGTCTTAGCTTTAGTATAGAAGCATTATGGTAGACACTGTTGGATGATTTATGTGTTTTGATTCTGCAGCTCCCTGTCTGATCGCCTACTGGAGACATGGGTCCTGGCTGGATGCAATCAGCTGTCCTCTCTGCAGAGAGAAGGTACAGTAGACACATACCAGAATGTCTAAACAGTCGCATCAGAATGAGCGTGAACATGGAGTGAAAACATTTCTGATTTTTCAGGTCAGCGTGCTGTGTAATCTGTTTAATGAGAGTCATTCGGACCGTCAGTCGAAGGAGGTTCTCGGGGAAATCACAGACTACAACAAACGTTATTCCGGAGCCCCACGAAGGGTCAGTATCCAGTCTGTCAGACACACATGCTGTGTTTGCCTTAGTTTAAAGTAGTCTCTCACTAGAAACTATCCTTGAAGTCTTTCCACAGTAGTTTATTCTATTCTCCACTCTTTCCTTGTGTGTGGTTGTGTGAAAGTATCAGGTGGAGCAGGTTTTCCTTAAAGCATTGAATGCTAGATTTGACCATGGGAAAGATGAGACTTCCTCAACTGTTCCTTCTGATAATAGGCCTGGTAACAGGAATACCTCTTATGCAACTTCAGGGATTTATTGTCCTGTACAACCAGTGGAGGTTCTTTGTTAACGCTCCTCACACTGACACACCTAGTCGCCCTACTTCTGACCAGTCTTCTCTTCTGTCCAGGTAACAGACTACCTGTGTGACGCACCTCTCCTCCTGCAGTTACTGGCGCGAGGCCTGGGCACCATGGGAGGACTGGTGTGGCTGTTTTTCTTCAGGGTGGCGCTGTGCTGCGTGGGGACCGTGGTGTCCATCTCCTCGCCTCCTCTGGAGGCCATCTCCTCGGCGGCAAACCCCCTGGAAACAGACCCCTCCCTCTGTGGACTGCTGGGGGTCCTGGATGACCTGGTGGTGGTCATCCTGCTCCTCATCTGCGTTATCAACATAAACCAGCAAATGGCGCCGGAGAGAGGAGGACGCTCTGCAGAAGCTACGACCTCACAAGGAGTAATGGCGAGTTCACTGTAGTGTCAGTACAAGCTGTTTGACATGGACTTTCATTGGATTTCCTCCCTCCGGCTGCAGCTGGTTGGATTAGTAGATGCAAGAATATTGACAGCAGCACAGCATGCAGCGGTGGAGATGTCCGCCTGTGTCTGAGCCTCCCGGACTGTGGACTCAAGACTATAAGCCTGTTTTTTAAGTGATAACAGAGCCTTGAGGGATATCTGAACACAAAGGCATGCAGTGTGCTGGTTCAGCTGAGGTCACAAATCCTTATTGCTGACATTCCCAAGGTGTTTGGTTGGAAGCTCTTCAATCCATATTAAACAGGGAAAATCTTCATTAATCTCAATGTAAACTGTAACTTCATCTTGTAAATTTTAACTTTCATCCATATTCTTTAGCATCTTACCCATCAGTAAACTGGCCACTGTTGTTTTTACTCCTTTAACTAGACAGCAATTTTCCACTTTGTCTCAAAAAAGCTGTTTTGTCAGTACTGTAATATTGACATCTTTGTACATAGTTGATATTGTATGAATTTAAGTTTTTATGTTGAAAATAAAGAATATTTATTGTCTTATGTGACATTTCTTTTATTTCACACACACAACATATGCTTCTTTGTTTTATTTATTTATTTATTTATTTTCAAATGTAAAAGTTTCAGCAGAACAACACTGATAATGTCAGCAGACCTGAGTGCTACAGAACAATGTTGTAAAAATATAAAGTGATTAGCAGAATGAAACCTATAAAATGTAAACAAAGTCAACTAGAATCAACAATAGTCGAAAAATTACAGCAGGTATCAGTAACAATGCAAAAAGACCACATCAGAGTACCACAGGAAGTAAAAAGGTGAAATTACATGATCGAGTCACATAAACAGGCCTTACAGTTTCAGTTCACACGCGACCCAACAAGGACAATAATACTGCTCTGACAGCACCAGAAACATAAACACAGTATCATCACTGTGTGTTGCTGCACCAGGCAGCTGCGTTCCTGAACATACGCAGCCACGGTGAAGGTGTGAGAGATGGTCTGAAGTCCCTCGGGGCCCAGGGCCACTGCCAGCCCAGGGTGCAGCGCTCTGGGTGGGGCATCATGGCCAGGTGCCTCCCGTCCCTGGAGCAGAGCCCCGCTATGCCCAACGGGGAGCCGTTAGGGTTCAGAGGGTACTCTTCAGTGGGGTGACCCTGGTCGTCGAGGTAACGTAGGGGGGCGAGTCCACCAGAAATAATCTGGTCCTGGGCCTGAGAGCTACGGAATTGCATCAGACCTGTGAAGGAAAAGCGGTAATGGGAAAAAAAACAATATTAAACACAGCAGCTGATTACAAAACTGCTGACCTGTGATCTGTGAGTCAGCAGAATGAGTCGGTGTTGTGCAAGTTCAAAAGTTTCACACTGAGCAACCTTTTTCTGTGCAATAATGATTCAATACTGGACTCCCGTCCTTTAACAGCCACCCAGATGTCTGTTAGATCTTCATGTTTGCAATGCTTTACCTTCTCCATGCGCGACCCAGACTCCCAGAGCTGAGCCCCCCATGCCTCTGAGCCAGACGGACGGAGACTCCTGGATGCCAACGCTGACGAACCGAGACTCAAACCTGCCGGACTTATTGTGGGTCAGCACCACGTCAGTGTCTGGGGTAGAAATGGAAAGTATTTTAAACTCAGTTACCACTACAGAAGCGTGATGACTAAGTTATGATTTCAATTCACAACCTCAGCACTATTTATCATTACTATTAAAAGGGACAGTTCACCCCAAAATCCAAAATAGATTACAGAATCATCACTAGGCCGATATCTGCAGAACCTTAGATTTTGGCTGAACTGTCCCTTTAAAGGCAACATTTCCATAGCTTCCTACCCCTTCTCCTCTTACCTGCTCCAGCCAAGCCCTCTCCCACCCAGCCCAGCAGGGCGAGCAGCTGGCAGCCGTTACACACACCCAGACTCAGAGTGTCGTCCCGCTGCCGGAAGCGATCGAACTCAGCCTTGGCCTTGGGATTATATGCAACAGTAGCAGCCCAACCTGTCATGAAGGATGAATAATGTTACACAAGAATAATTTGTATGTCAAAGCAGTCTGACTGTGTGTCTGCATGCATGTGTGTTAGTTGATCATTTGCCTTTAGCCGATCCGAGGACGTCCGCGTAGCTGAATCCACCGACGAACACGACTGCTTTGAATGACTCCAGAGTCAGAGAGCCGGAGCACAGGTCCTGCATGGTGACATCCCACACCTACACACGAATATAGACAGGAGTCACGCACACCAGCTGTACAGCTCAGGTCAACATATATCCAGATTAATAAAGCTCTGAAGAGTTACCTCAAAGCCGGCCATGTACAGAGACACAGACATCTCTCTGTCTCCGTTACTGCCCTCCTCCCTGACCACAGCTACACGAGGCTGAACCGCAGCTGAAGGAATAAAACACGTCAGACACATTAAAATAAAAACATCAAGCAAAGATGAAGATTTTCAAATCACTGCACTGAATACTACAGTTTTATTTTTTTGTAGGTCAGACATACATTTAAAGTGGCATGTCCGGCAAATCTGTAAAATGTAAAAAATGTACGAAAGGCAGAACTGCGGCCTTGGGATACACTAAATCCTTCAACGTTCGGTCTTACTCGGCTGGCTGAAGCTGGGCATTTCAGAGGGGTCAAAGGTCAGTTTGAAGTAGGGCTGTGTCCTCTTGGCAAGCCCTTCCTCTTCCTGTTTAACACAGATCTCATTGGCCTGGAGACGTTCGAGCTGGAAACTGGTGTCCTCCCATAATGCTCTGAGGTTTGGCAGCGGCTCTTGCAGCACTTCCTGGCCATCCACACGAACGCTGACCTGAACAACACGTGAGTCAAGTAGAAAACAAGGTCCATCACAGATGATGTGAAAACACATGAGGTACGTGTTGAGGGTGATGTCTCACCACAGCTTCTGGTCCGAAGCCGCAGGTCTTGCCGACACGATGGCACTGCACGCCTGCGTCGCTGTATCTCTGACACACTGTTTCCACATGGAGCTGTGAAACCTCCAGAACCAAACCCAGCTCCTCGCTGAACAGCAGCTCCATGACTGAGACACAGCGAGAACACGGCATGAGTTCGTCATTAGAGACACACGGTTCGCATCCTGTACGTGTGAATCGCAGTGGGGAAACCACACCAAGAGACACACATCAGCTCCCTTACCTCCTGTTCCTTGTGAGGTCAACTCAACATCAATCCCACGATTTCCTGCAAACGCCATCTCCAGCAAGCAGGAGATGAGGCCTCCGTCGCTGATGTCATGTCCTGCACTCAGCAGACGATCTGAAAGGAGAGAGTCTTTGAGTCTACAAATATATACACATATATGGCTGTCTATTTTCTGCATGTTGAGTACATGTTTATATTTCTACATGATCTCATGTCCTTGTTTTTTATCTTATTTTTTGTTGCACCATTTTTTTTATCTCAAGCAATTACTTCCCATTGGCTGTTGTTAAGCTGTAGGTAAGGCCTGACTCGTGCTTGTTGTTTGAAGCCCTGACAAAAACCCAGGGGTTGAATTATGTTTTTATTAATGATTAAGTCATGATAATAACAGGCTTACCTTACACTTTCTTATATTTTGAGTGCCTGGATTGCTTTCACGTTTTCTGTTGTTTTCTGGGTGTGTGTAACGGCTGCCAGCAGCTCACCCTGCTAGTGCTGTGTGGGAGAGGGCGTGGCTGGAGCAGGTAAGAACCAGATATTTTTTCTTTTTAATCTGCTCTGTGTTGAAGAACAACCAGACATTTTGTTCTTCAATTACAACCTACTTTGAAATATTAACTAACTTTTAAAAAAGGTTGCTGTGCTATTTTCATTTATTTCATTATCATTCAGGAAGTGATAAAGTATAAAAAGATTTATTATCCATCTGGTCCTGCTGCCTTTTTGTTACCTTACAGTACACTGTAAAACCACTAGGTGGCTCTGTATCACAGTACAAAGCTGTAGCATCCTAACTACAGAATAAATTCAGTATGGAAATGAAGCTAAAGTAAACTTTGCTCAAGGGATCACAGTTAAGGCTCCATCCTTAAAGTATAAGCTGACCGTGTATGAGTGTCTGTGTGGTGTCGAAGCAGGCGGTCAATAACTCCGGCTGGCTCAGGTCAGGAGAGCAGTCTCCCAGCTGGCTGTAGCACTGAGCCAGGGCCGAGCCTCCCAGGCGATGACGACCTGGACTGAGAGGAACCCACAACAACACGCCTGCAGACAGAGGACAAAAGGTCAGAGGCGGGCCGTCTGCTATTGAGGAGGTGTGTGTGTGTGTGTGTGTGTGTGTGTGTGTTAGAGAGACAAAGGTGTGAGCCGTCTGGTTGAGATGAGGGTATTCTTATTTCAAGATTCCCATTTCTGCCATCACAACTGAGAACTAAACTATAACAAAGACAATCAGACCTTGAGATGTTCATGGTGTGATAACCATTTCGGAAAATATCAAGGTTTCACGGCACAGTGTTCGGGATTACATAATTATTATAATCATCAGATAAAGTGACCCTTAAAAGGAATGAAAGAACAAACTATTATAATTTCACAATTTCATACCATAGATAAGGAAAACATAAATGCCATGAGAACGTGAATTTCCATACCAATATATACACCATTGTACTTTAAGTGTGTGTGTTTGTGTGTGTTTGAGTGTACCTTTGCCATCTGGATCCTCGAGATCGGGCGTCACTGTGGCTGTGATGTCAGGACAAACTGCGTATGCCGAAATAACCAGAGCACCTGCAGCAGCAGCACAAAAGTAGTGTTTGGCAAAGACACATACACAAACACACCTTTAAGGACAAACAGACACACACACACACAATGACAGTACCTGGAGCTTTGACCGTCTCTTTGCCCACTCTCGCAGCCATACTCAGGGAGTCCTTGCCACCATCGATGGCCACTCCCAGCTGGCCCATGACCTCACACATGGCTTTGCAGGCGTCCCACAGACAGGCTCCCTCACCGGGCAGCTTGGCAGCCCACATCCAGTTACCACTACACTTCACATCCTGAGACACACAACCACAAGGTGAACTGACATCCTGGACATTTATCTTGAATTGTAATAATTGCAACCTGAAGAAGATTTAATGTACAGATTCATTTTATTCAGTCTGACTATTCAAAAGTCAGCTCTCTCCACTGAAAAGGACCATTGTGTATCTTGCTGTAACTGTGTGATCTTCCTCACACCCTCCATAATCCGCTCACCTTCAGAGCTGTGACTCTGGCAAACACCAGATTGGTCAGAGCCTCTCCGACAGCCATGCGAGCCCCGGCTGCAGGACAGACCAGGCCTTTAATTGGCTGCTCTCCGATGGCGGTGGCTGCTCCCTCCAGGCTGAACGGTGACAGAGCAACAACAGCCACGTCGGCCAATGGGGTGTGAAGAGGGCCGACGCATTGTTGCTGGGCAACCAGCCCAGTCACAGACCGGTCCACCTGACAGTGGGGGAGGGAGCGAAGACACTGGGAGTCACAAAGTGTCTACATATATGTACATCTAAAGACACTGTAAGACAGGGATGTCACACACACCTTGTTGGTCAGGTAGCGTTTGGACGCCACAGCAGGAAGACGTAAAACTCTGTCTAGTGCATCTTTGACTGTCAGCCCGGGAGGAAGAACCAGTGGCTGATGGGTCGTGGCCAAGCGCTCCATCTTAAACTCCTTCTGTGGCATCTTCCCCAGAACCCACTCCAGCTGCAGGTCGACGGGACGACGCCCCCCGTCTGCTTCATCACCCCTGCCTCCCTCATCATCCACCAGCACAATCTGCGGGAGATTGAAAAACACACAATGATGCTGATCTGGAGTCTGTTTAATTGGGGTAGTTGCGGTTGTGCAGATTGATTATTACAGTGGTTGTGCATTTATCAACTTGATCGAGGCTGAAACGTGCCTTGCCGTCTCCTGTGATGTTTCCCACAAAGTCGACAGGGCATTTCTCCCTCCGACACACCGTCTCCAGGAAGCTCCTGTCTGATGGACGGAGCAGCAGGGCGTTGCTCTCCTGATACTCTGCTCCCCACAGCTCCAGCACACTCAGTGTGGGGTCACCTTTCTAGAAAACAAAGACAAGAAGAAAACAATCAGACTACGCTTACTCAACAAAATAAGTGTGCATGTGCTGTTTTCTTTTTTAAACACTTACAAAGGCGACTGACTGCCTTCCTTATTTCAAGGAGACGAGTTTGCCTTTGTGGCTTTTTTCGACCCGTGTCAAGTTTGACGTCAAGAGTGCGCCAGACAACAGAAAATTGTAGAAAGCAGCAGATTCCTCACCAAACTCCATTCAAAAAATTAATCAATAACATTCTGAATTGGATATGTTTTCTTTTCCAGAGCTGATGATGGAAATACCAAAGGAGTGAGACATCCTGTTGCACAAATGCGTAGCGAGGATCAGGCGGCCTGCCAGGATCTGGTGCTGACACGGAGGCCAGTGACAAATACTTCTTCATGTTTTCTACTTCAGTCTCTCTTTCAACTCAACACTGATTGAAGGAGACGGATGAAAAAACTAATTACACACCAATATCCAGAAAAGGAGCGTACACAGACGTGTCCACCTGGGTGTCATGTTTCCCTCACAGCTGATCGGGTGTTAGTGGGTTTTTTTGTCCAGTGTGAAAGTTGTAGAAGAGTGATATAAACAGAGAATGAGCTGCGCGTGTGCTTGCGTGTGCTGATTACCTTGAATCTACTGCAGTAGATTACGGCTCCGGCTGGCTCACTGAGCTCCTTCAGCACATTCCCTGAAAACGATATTATGATCTAATATGTAAATTTTTGTCTCATCATACAAGCTTTACATAAACCCTGTGTGTTTGTCTCGTACCGTTTCCTCCCGCCCCCTGGTCATGTATACTGCAGATTGGGTTCCCGCTGCTTCTCTCCAGACACGCCCTGAGAGCGCGATTCATCTTCTGCTCCATCTCAGCGTCTCCCCTCTGCACTGCGCCCAAATCCCTGTCGCTGGAGTTGTCGCCCTGCACCTGTGAGCCAAAAATGTATTAAATACAGGAAAACGTCTGCACCAGGGGAGGTTTCTGCTGGTCGATTTATCGTTGTGAATGTACCTCTACAGAGGAGGCCGCTCCTCCTCCCACACCGATTCTGTACACCGGCCCTCCAATCTTCACCACTTCCATTCCTGAACAACAAGCACAGCAGAGAGACGATGTGAGTCACTGATCGATGTGTGTAAATATAGCCCCTGCACTCATTAAACACATTTCACACACACAGAGTTAAAACATTACCAGCTTCCGCTTCGTCTTTCTTCACATGCGTTTCTTCAATAGAACCGAGACCGCCGCTGAACATGATCGGCTTAATCCATTCTCGCCGCTCTCCGTTTGCCAGCCGCATGCCGAAGGAACGAGCAAAACCTACAGGAGGGAATCAGAACTCGATTCAATATCAATAAATCTGCAGACTGACGGAGGATCAATTCTAACAAATGATCAAGATCTCAATTAAAAACAGAGTTTAACTTCCCACGGGTTCCGGTTCTATAATTTGACAGTATTCCCAAGATTTGATACACTATATAATTTATCAATAATTAATAAAGAATTGATTCATGAATTAATCAATGGATATAGGAAGTAGTTGTAATTACAACTGGAATGCTCAGCCAACAAGCAGAAAAATAGAAAATGAATCTGCAGCTTTTCTGATAATCCATTAATATTTTATTGAATATATATATTATTAATATAAATGATCAAATGTTGATTGGAATGCCAAAGATTCTGTGATTTCAGCCTCTTAAATGTGAAGAGTTGTTTCTCTTGCATAGTACATTCAAGATCATTAGGGTTCCCTACCTGACAGGACAGGTTCTCCAAACTTGTTGCCGTAGTCTGAGGCTCCGTCACTGGCCTCGATGGCCACCTGCAGCGGAGGGGCGAAGCTGGACGGATACTCCCAGCCGTCTCCTGAAGACTCCCAGGGGAGAACGTAACCTGGGCAACGGACAGGGAGTGTTTCTGGCTGTTAATGCAAGTTCAATCTACACACTGAGTCAGCTGTCAAGCATGGACAAGCGTGTCTGTGATACAGAACTGATAGAACTGTTTCATTCATCTGTTCAAGATCAGAATCAACTTTACTGTCCTTCAAACTGCACACAAGACAGGTGCACAGAACAAAGTGACACTGCTCACACTATGATTAAGAAATAGCTATTAATCTGAAAAAGCAGCACACTTAATGTCTTTATTTCTCTGACTCAGTCCGTAACATTAACTACCTGCTGTCTAGTGCTCTTTTTAAAAAGGTCATACACCGAATTAAATCAAATTGTACATCTGCAAAAAAATCTTTCTTTCACAATCAGCCGTCACTATACCCGCACAATCATAGTGTGTGTGTGTGTGTGTGTGTGTGTGTGTGTGTATGGGGGAGGTAACAGGAAGATAAGGAGTCTGATTGGAGGCAAACAGTCTGTGATTGGGATCTGCAGGGTCCCTGGCAGTGTTGGTGGCCTTGGTCAAGCAGCGTTAATGTGAAATGAAGGAATGGTCGTGGAGTGCCAATAATTTTGATTTAATAGGCTGTCTGTGATGTCTGTGAAGGACAAAAAAATGCCCAAATGCAACCGTGAAAGTCTGCTCTAAGATAATTTGAGAGACTTGAGCTCCTTCGGGATGAAACAGGCCCAGAAAGCGAAAGAACTATCAGCCAATCTGAGCATGGTGTTCTGTCCAGTGAATTCACTGTAACTGCCAGACAACCTGGCTATGAGTTTTGGAGTTGTGTGTATTTGAGTTGGATTGGCTTGTGAAACATGATGTTTTGTTGCAGACCTGGTATGTGCAGGTTGCCAAAGCAGTATCCTGCAGTGCCGGCGATGACGTGGCCTCCCTTTCCAGCACTTTGGACATCTCGGATACGACCTCCCGTCCCCGTGGTGGCGCCGCTGAACGGAGCTACACCTGCAGGTCGGACAGGATTGTGGTTAATTAGACACATGACGGAAAAGAAAAACACCTAAGTTGCACGTAAACGCGATGCTTTGTGTGTCCCGACCTGTCGGGAAGTTGTGCGTCTCTGCAGTGAAGATGACGTGTCTCAGTGAGCGTCGGGTCTCATACGAGCTGGCCTGAGATGGATCTCTTGGGTAAACACACTCCAGCTCCATCCCTCTGATACCACTAGACACACACACACACATTTCATAGAGTCGGTGTGAACAGAAACACATGAACACAACACACAGAGTGCTGTTTCCGCTCCCACCTGCTGTTATCGCAGAACTTGATGACGTTGTTCTGGTTGCTGTGCCGCTGGGTGTCCATTATAAGACTGAAGAGCGTCTCCTTTTGCTCCTGCCCCTCGATCTCCATCCGGCCCCGGAAGAACCAGTGACGACTGTGCTCGCTGGGACGCCGGCGTTCAAAGCAAACATCAGAGAATGAAAAACCGAGGAACAAAAAAAACCACAGAGCTGAGCAACACGCACAACACAAAGCAGTCCCGCTAATCTGCTGGCTGCAGACGGACCCCACCTGTTGGACTGAGCCAGGTCGAAACACTCGACACTGGTGGGGTTCCTTTTAATCCTCTGGAACATTGACGTGTAGAAGTCCAGATCCCAGGAGTCAAAGGCCAGACCTTTATTGAGAACAACACACATTATGGGTCAAAAGATGGAAAGTTGTTTCATACAAACAGCACAGCACACAACAACCCACAAAGTCGTGTGCCAGCGTTTAAAGGTGAACTCCACCAGCCACAAAAGGGCTCTATACTACACTATTTCTTCATATATGCAGTAGAACCCCCCGTGACCTATCAACACGCTTTAATGTGAACAATTGGTGGAGTTACCCTTTATCACTGGACCAACAAACACACACTCCTCTGCATGCTTCAAGAGAATAGAAACCCCAAAAAACTATTTGACACTTTTTTTTGATTTATGCAGAATTCTAATCTCATCATTTCCACTTGACAGAGAGAAGGGCTGCACGATTTCGTAATAAAATGTTATTGCAATTTGTCTGACAGATATTACAATTGCAATACACAGAATTAGTGTTTTGTAAGCGCACCTGCTTGTTGCGATGTCACTCGGTGCACGTTGGTTTTGATCGGCTACTTAATTAACAACAAGCTTCCTCGTCTGCTGCTACAACAACGGAATCGCGGGCGAAAAATCCTGAACGCGAGGTGCGTTTTTTGGAGGACTTTATTAAACGTACTGCTGACGAGGACAGCTGATAACGTCTCTGTTAGACAGACGCAGAAAGGTGAGGTGTGCATGCATCAAGGTGGACAGTTAAAGCAACGCCATACAGGACTAATTAATTCTAAAGGTGGGTCGTTAAATATGCAGCTTCTTGCTATTGAGATGTTATTATCATATTGTGATTTCAATAATATTTTGCGATAACTGTGCAGCCCTAACACAGATTTATTATTTAAAGCACGTACGGCTTTGATATAATCTCACATCATCTTTAAGAATCGCATCCTTTCCAACACCACATTTACTAAAGCGAGGAGGCAAAATAGCAAATGTGAAGTCAGTCCTGAGGGGCGACTAAGCAGCAAAAGTGTCCAGAAATTCCACATAGGCCCTTTTTTAATTATCGCCTCAGTTCACGAGGTGAGCATGGGAGAGCCTACAAAGTGTGCACTGAAATTATTCTCATCCATTCGAGCAGCTTGTGAATATTAATGAAGAGAGGTGAATAAGCAGAGCATGAGCAAGCACACCACGTCCCGTCACGGTGGCAGTTTATAACCTGCTCATAAATAGAGAAGAAAACTAGCAGCTGTCTATACATGAAAGTGAAAGGTATTGTAGTCTTAGTGCACAGAGGTTTGAGCTAAGGTGATTACACTGACGATATCAAATTGTTAAAAGTAATTGGTATATTTGATAAGCAAGTATGTATAATTTGTAACAAGATGCTTTTGTGCCCATCTCTGAGTTAAGACATTTTTAATTGGTTAAATTCTTAATGGCAATTGATTGATTCATAATTAACACCCAGTTCTGACTTAGTAGTTCCACGAAAAAAAAAAAAAAGCTAACCAACAGTCATTTTCACCGGGCACTCAATAGATTATCATTGTCTTTTCGGCTGATGAGTGAATCCAATTCATCAGCCACTTGCATATTTTACCAGCATTTGGCCGGTAAGTGGTGCCAACTTTGAGCACTTGCCCAAAAATACTTCATCTAAATTCAACAGAAAATCCAGCGTTTTTACTCATCAGATGCGTTGTGAGGAAACAACTGGACTTAAAACCAAATTTACTCTCAGATTTCCATTAGAGGCGGCCCTCCTCTCCATTTCTGGGTCTTGTTTTCTTTCACATGACTAAGACACACACACACACACAACACACGCATGCACGTGTACGATAATCGGCAGCATCATTGCCGTCCTGTGACTTCAACCAGCAAAGTAATAATGTCATGCATCATGTGACATTATTACCTCCAGCAGCAGACACAGTGTACTCACAGAGAGCTGAGAGACTGAAAAGAGGCATGAAAGAGAAGAGAGGGAGGTTGCAGTACATTAAGGATCATCAGAGACTGAGTGACAAGAGAGAGGCTGGAGCTGAATGGTGCAGCTTTACAAAATGTTACCCAGTTCATCGTTCGCCGTCTCCAAGGCTGGACGACCCTTCCCGAGGACGTCCACCTCGAACACCGGCTGTGGTTTGATCTCCACAGTGAAGGAGGTGATGGGATGTTGATAGATGCATTCTGTCATGCTGTCATACAGACACTCAATCAACTTCTTTATATCTCCATTGAGCTCCTTCACGCTCTCTCCATTCTTTGGCTGCAGGGGACAGGGACAGATCTCAGAAGCACGAACATGAAGTGATTCCTGAATCTTTGCTCCGGAAAAATCATATTTGTGTGTGCGTGTGTGCGTGCAGACCTTGATTAGAAACCTGCGAGACAGCTCGACCCGCGTGACGTTAGTGAGGCCGGCACTCTGGCAGATGGACACGGCGTTGGTGGACCAGGCGGTGGAGAAGTTCAACCTGAGGCGCAAAACAGCAACAACCAATAAAAACAGTTTGAACATTTTCACTTGTGTTGGACTTTGACATCTCACTGCTGTTGAACTGAAAAAATAACCTCTTGAAATCATTAATAATCTAAAATGATTATTTGGATGATATGATTATTTTATCATATTTATCATATCATATCATTATTTTATTTAACGGAATTCATAAGTCTGCCTGACAAATTAAAATGATAATTTAACATTTCCATATCATCCTTTAGTGTATCAATAATAAACCATTTATAACTGGTTACATTTTAGGCCCACAACAGGTGAGGCTCCCTGAATAGAAAAATCAGAAGGCAAATGCTACCTGTAGGGGCGCTAGTGAGCCTTTTCGTTAGCTACAGCTGCGAGGAAATGTGCAGATTTAGTCCATAAATGTAACTGCGGCACCTTTATCCTAACACCAAACTGCATCAGTTACCACAAGTCAGCTTGTTTCAGTGGTAACGGTCATTTATCAACAAACAATACATTTCTAATTTCCAAAATACTTGCAGTGGTCAGTATCAAAAGGCTTTCACACTTGAGCCACATGATGACCACTGAGCCGTCGCCATGACAACCCCATCCACTATTGGTTAATCTACTATGCAGTGATGGAACATTTACTCAAGTGCTGTACTTGTGAGGTACTTAGAGGTTTACTTATTTTTACTCCACTACGTTTTTTATTTAGCTTAACTAACTCGTTTTTTGATATTAACTTTTTTTAGTGGCAATTGAATAAAAATTGATTCCGGTTATCAGAAAAACGCTGAATATCAGATCCAATAAAAAATAGGAACATATATTGTGTGGGACAAAATCAGAGCCACAGCATGTGATACAGGTCATTTATCAGACAGCGTGGGTGCAGCGGTACCTGGGTCCGATCTCCACCAGCTTCTCCCCGCTGCCCTCTGTGAGGTTTGGCTTCTCAGACAGCGGCTCTGCCTGCAGCGGAGGCCGAAACAACCAGAGGAGCACCTCCTTCTGCTCGGCGTTAAGACCGTCGCAGCCTGCAGCAGAGAGCGGGAGGAAACGATGACAACGCGGATGCATTAATAAATGGAGAAGACAAGACGATGTGTGTGAAATCTTCAGGCTACACAATTCATACATCTCCCAGTCTTCACATTTGCTTTGCTGTCCACGTCCTCTGCATCTTCACTTCATTAGTATCATCATCATGCTGTTACACGCTCACCTGTCAGCTCCACGTTGTAGCACAGCTCAGCGGTGACTGACAGCTGGGGGTAGAGCTTGGCTGCCCTCTGTAAGGCTCGCCCGTTCACCACTTCATCACTGTAAAACCTCACCACAGCCATGACTGACGGAGAGACGGAGAAATAGATCCAGTTTAAAGACCGAGAGAGCTCCATTAACACAATCGATCACAGAAGGTCAAAAATGATGAATTGTAGGCATTATCTATCGATGACATTGATTTACCCCGTCTCACTAAGCGCACATTCTGACTAAAGACGAGGTCGGAGGTCAATACTGATGCTCAATGAAAAAAGTAAGGACTCTGACAACTTCTCACTGAGGCTGACCTTTGTCTCCAGATCAAGACAAACCAATAATCAGATATCAGGGCACTCACGACAGTGTGTGGAACAAACATCCCACAGAGTCTCAGTGTGTTCGAACCCGAAAATCTTTACATTAAATCATGTAGAGGCAACGTCAGTAGAGTTCAGTATTGACGTTTATGTGGTCAGGGTTCCTACATCCCTTCTGTAGTCAAGTTCGAGCACTTTTGAAGCATAAACAGGCATTTTAAGCTTCCTAGCACCTTGCACAGTTTATAGATGCGCTCAAAATGATCATTTCATTTCACCACATTAAATCCGATGTTAAAAACAACCAAAATTACGTTCCGTGATAGCAGAGGGAAGACATATTGAATAAAAACACAAAAACATTAAGGTTTAAAAATGAGTCACCTGTCCGAAAGAAGACTTGGCATCTAATGTTTAACCTGGCTGAGCCAATCTAAAGTGATTTATTTTAGTTACAATTTCAAGCACTTTGTACAATGATGTTTGGTGTAGGTAAAAATATTAAAAAGGGGCTCTATGAAGGTTGGGGAAGAAATTTTAATTATTTTTTTGCTTTCACGGCTGAATTAACTGAATAAACAAACCTTAAAGGACAACACAATTTCATACTGTTTTACTTTGTTTATATGTGGCGGACCCTGCCACCCTTCTAGCTTCAAACAGTGTCCCGGGGAACTTATCTTCCTCTGAGAACAGCTTGTTTATTCAGTTATTGAAAGAAAGAATATTTGTGTATTTTCATTATTACCTCATTAATATTGTAAATATTAAAATTCTGAGTTTAATTTCTTCTCTAAAACTACATACTGACCCTTTAAAGTTTACAAGTTCAGTGCCTCCATTATTTTTTACTTGGCATCTTTTTCTACAGGTGTTTGATCACCAAGAAATGTGTGTTTATGTCTATATTCTGTGTACAAAAGAAATACTGATATCGAAATTGTTCTACTCCTCAGCATCGGTATCAGCTCCAAAAATCAATTAACCACTAGGCTCTGATGTTTAGATGTTACAGACGTCTCATGGCAAATCAAGATCATCTCACTTTAGACCCACATATCTGAAAAATACCTCGCATGAATACAGAAATCACAGAATCATATTCATGTTTTCATTTAACACTTTCACAAGAGCCCTGTCAGGAGGAACAGTCCTGATGTTATCAAAACTCATAATCAGTGTGTATCACAGATAAGCTCATCCAAACTCTGAACACACACTCACAGGGGCCCCTGACAATTATCTCACTGATTGTGTGCATGTTGCAGGTCACACACTCTGCACGTTGGGTCAGGAGCTTTCTGTTAGCCACTGAACACACACACACACACACACACACACACACACACACACACACACACACACACACACACACTTTACAAACTTATTGTCATGAAGTGAGTGTATCAAAGCTGTCTCCTCTCACAACATGGAGGACAGGAGATACAGCGTCTTCATGTCTATTCTACCAGCAGTAAGAGTGAAACAACGCGCGGGCTTTGCTGTTTGTTAACATAAAGTTGGGTCTGTCTCCATGTTTTTGTGTCTCTGAGCTACTTGTGCTGAAGCTAAGAGGCTAAAAGGTAAGTTACCAGAGTTAGCAGAGAGCTAAGTTAGTAACGTTAGCTTAACTTACGTGCAGCAGCTTCCGACTTTGTTTGGGATGAAACGTTGAGATGTTGCTCACCTCCGGAGTCCCGAGAAGACTTCTGCTGCTCCTGAATGAATGGACCGGAGGTGGTTTGCTTGGAGGTCTGCAGGCTGTCAGGACGGGATGGATGGACTTCTACACCCACGTGGGCAGACGCGCTCTCAACTCCATGCGCATGCGCAGTTCGTCTTCCTTTTGGAATTACACTGATGTTACAGGACAAAAATCTAATGACTGTTTTCAGGAAGTTCAGAAAGTTACTACAGTCAAATGATCTAATTGGGATGTAAATTGTGAATTTTGTTGTTTTCTTGATTGAGGTCTTATTTTCAGTATTTCTTATTTCACTCTATTCTCAGGTTAATGTATAAATTGTGGGTATTTAAAGGTTGATTTAAGTGTTTTTAGAGTCAATATACAGTATTTACATTTGGCTTTAAGCACTATTTAGTTTCAGGGAAGACATTTTAATCAGAAGAGCAAGAGATTTATTTATTTTTTATTTTCTTTTATGCCTGAACAAACTAAATAAATAAACTCTTCATTTTAAAGGACAACACAATTTCAGACTGTTTGTTTATATGTGGCGGACCCTGCCACTTTCCGAGCTTCAAACACTGTTCTGGGAATCTTATTTTCCTCTGAGAACAAGCTTGTTTATTCAGTTATGGAAAAATAAATATTTGTGAGTTTGCATCATTACCTCACTAATATTGTTAATTTCTTCTCCAAAACTACATAGTGTCCCTTTAAACAGGATTAAGTTCTTCATGATAGGAAATAAAAAGGTATAGCATGTTTATTTTACATGTAATTTTCCCAATGTTGTATTTGGTACATTTGGTACATATTATGGAGCAGGATAACTACAAAAGACACAATTAATCAACTAAAAATGTATTAAAAGCTTTTTTTTCCTCATGTTTCTACTTTAACTGTATCTATACTGGTGCTTGTTGTGTCAATTGTTTCAGATATTTCACTTGATATGCAGACAGTGTGCGTTTGATTGAAGTGTTGAAGGAACAAAATGACTCCCACGCACAGACGAGTCAGGAGCTGCAGTCTTAGATATATTTAATAAATTAAAGCCAAGGTACAAAAAAAACAATGTACATTTCATACCTCCCTCCCTCCCCTCCTCCACCTACTACTCTTTCTATGAACTGATACCAACATCATTTTATTTTTCCCACAATACAGACCGAGGATCAGTGTTGAACGTCCAACCATTCACCGCTCATCAGATCAGACCAGGCAGAGGCAGGACAGCTCGCTCACAGAGCCGACTCCTGCCTCGGCTCTCGGTCTAAATCACATCTTTCTGCAGCGTCTTTGTCCCCCTGAACCCCGAATACCCCCCCGACAAAACACATACATGCTACATGTCTGCAGGCACCTCGGATAAGACAGAAGGATTAGACTGAGATAAAGTTCATCAGAGACCACAAAGTACATTTCGATGCTGAGTGCTATTAGATGTCGACCAGTCCTGCTGATTCACTAGACAGTGTTATTTTTACAGCCGTCACATCACTTCACCAATAATGTCTCTGGCATAATGGATGAGCACAGCGGATAACTTTCTCAGAGATCTTATGTTTTGTTACTGAACTCTCTAATCCTTCTGGGTCCTCTCCAAGGCTGTGACCAGATGGATGAATTTGGGAGGCTCGTTCACAAGCATTCTGTTAGGAGCAGTAGTTTGTAACAGATAAGATAGAGGAGTCTAGTCAATGATTACCACTGGCTGGTCATTCCAGATGGGGTTAAATAGATGAGTGTGATCGCCAGTGAGCAGCAGAGGTGAAATACTGGACATGCCTGGTCAGTCTTTAAGAAAAAGAGCAGTCTGAATGAGTTTGGTGAGAAGAAATGGATTTGTTTAAAAGATAGGGGGAAGTTATGGATGTGTACTGTAGGTCCAATATAAGTGCACTGAACAAGTGGAAAAAGATACATCTGTGCACACACAGCCTCTCATACATACAGGTATGAACACACGCATACACTCAAATACACAGAAGTGTTCGGCAATAACTGTTAATATGCACAACTTGATTAATATTTTTGCACGATTACAGTGACTAAGCAGTCCGTCGTCAGGATTATTCATCCCTCCAAACTCTCGGTTCCCTTCTCGCTTTCCCTCTTGTGCCTCTTTCTCACTGCCAGCTACTATAATTCCTTTTGCCTGCTTCAGCCTTTACTTTAGGCAGTCCTGCTTTACCTAAGGGGACCGATGCATAAAGACCACTCCCTACAACCCGAGGAGACTGCAGTATGAATGGGTGGGACTGTATGTACATGAGGTATAGCCCTGTACACAGAGGGCTGGGCAAGAGAGCAAACTGTTTTTTTTAGTCCAGTTATGTGGGTTTCTTTCTCCACTCATACCCCCAAAAGGCATATAACAAAAAAAGGACGATTTCACAAAAACATTTCATGATAATTTGGCAAATGCAGAGATCACGGGGGGATGAGTGGGAGTACAGATAATGGTATTAATGTCATTTTTCCTGCAGAATCCCCTCCTGACTGACATTGGTCCTTCTCTCTTCCCATTAGCAGCAGCAGGACTGACAACCACCATCTTCCTATATGTGTTTACATATACATTTATATAATTACTTTGATTCATTTTTTTGAAAAATAATGTCAAGTAGCTACGTACGATACCACTACCATTTCATATGGATGCTAATCACCAGGAAACAGCCTAGGAACCACGGGAAGATCTAGAAAGGCAGAACAAGACAGAGATAGAAGGAGGCATGAGGCAGCATGCTGGGAGTGCTGCTCGAAGCTCTTCTAAAGAAAAGACCTTTAAATTAGAGGAAAGAGGAGGGAGCGAGAAACAATCGATCTCGGAACAGAAAAGATAAATCAGGGCAGGGAGGGCAGCCTCCTTAAAGCCACCGGGGGGATTTTTCGTGTTTGTCCATTAATCCGATGGCAGGTCTGTGCTGGAATAGTTTCATGTCTTGTCCTGCGGTGGGGCGGGTTATCGTTACAATCATTTCATGATATTCTTCACTGACAGGGTTTGTGAGAACTGTGGCATCCAGCTGTTTTGCGCTGAGGGCAGAGGTCACAGTTAGGTGAGAGTTCAAGGGTAGAGTTTCAGTATTCAGCGGCGTACTCTGTACCGTGGAGCCCTCTGCAGAGTAGTGTGAACTCCTTCACTATGTCCTTCACCCTCCTCTTGTTCACTCGTTCTCTGCAGGACAGGGGAGGCAGGGGACAAATAGATACAATTATAGTAGCAGAAATATTTGTAGGGTTCCCACAGCTTCTTAAACATCAAATGTAACGTTCAAATGTAACGTTCAAAATTAAACATTAAAGCATAGATTGATCAAAAAAATCTTTCAGCGTCTTGATTATTTCATAGACCTGTGGGAACCCTGGAGAATAAATGTGAAAAATCCTGTGTCCATCTAAACCAACCGGGCGAGATTCATTAGCCAGGAAACAGCAGTGTTACCTAAGTATCTGATGTGAGAAGTTGTCTTTCTGTTCCGTTGTGACCCGCGATGACGGGAAGCCGGGCGGCTGCAGCGCCTCCTTCAACCACACCGCGAGCAGAGAAAAGCAGTGCTTGTTCAGACTGAAAAGCACTTCTGCAAACTGGTCCATCAGGCTGCGAGTTGCCCCGCCCCCGATGCCCTGGAGAGAGAGCAGGGAGAGAAATTTGACAAGAGGGACTTAATTACTACAAGAAAGGAAGAAAAGTTTGATGCGCTGTTACACAGCAGAGTGTTCAGTGGGATGATGAAATGGTTCCGTGGTGTGATGTGCAACTGTGTAATTCGGTCTTCTCACCTCCAGCACGGCCTGGATCAACAGCTTCCCGTCCTCCTGCACCACTCTTGCCACCGGAGGCACGTCTGAGCAGTGGGGTAACAGCTCAGTCTACGGCACAAACACAGACAATCAGCACACTTCAAGCCAAATGACTCATGTGTGAAAATGCATGTTGTTGCAAGGTTTCAAGTTTGTGTGTGTGTGTGTTTGTGTGTGTGCGCTCACAAAGAACAAGCACGTTGACTTGACTGTCGGAGCCTCAGGAAATTTGAGCGACAGAACTCCTAGAAGTGGGAGAGCGCGTCAGAAACATAAATAAACTACTGGGGGATGGTGTCAAACACTGACAGTTTGTACTTTGCACTGACAGGCACATATTGCACAGGAACTGCAGCAAAACACCCAGAACAGTGTGTCGGTTTGTGTGTTACTCACCACAGTGGAACACTGCTTTCACGTCAAGACTCTCAGACAAGAACAAATCGGGCTTCCGTTTGAGGGCCTAAGAGGCAGATAAAGGCATTAAACAGAGCATGTTTCTGTCGGCCTGACCCAATCGGTGCTGCTTCACCACATTCCACTGCATAAAATACTGCTATCAACACTACCCGCTCAGCCTGGTAGCCGGATCTGACAGCAACACAGGATTGAGAACAGATCTGCCTACCAGGCTATAGCGCTCTCTCCATCGGTTTAGGAAAAGCTATATCCAAACTCATACAGTGATCCTCCAATGCAGAACTCAGCAGGTATAACAAACAAATTGCAAAAACTCAAACTTTGAAATCATTGGAAACTTAAGTCAAAACTAAAGGCAATGATGGTTTTGTTTCTCGAAATCTATTCTACTTGAAACATTACTTTTCCTTGTTTTTGGTTGACTGGACTGAATATGCAACAGAAGTGTGTAAGTAATTAACATGTGCAGATAAAGAGAAATACAACTCATCTCGTAATAATGAACTCATTCAGGATGGAGGAGAGAGGGAGAGAGGGAGAGGGAGAGAGATGGAGGTCAGATCTATCCAAAGATAGAAAACAAAGGAAGAAGAATGAAGACGGAAGACAAAAATATAAAACAGAAGAGCCATCAGCCAATTTGTCGGAACTGATTAATATTAGTTGAATATTAATTCATTTGGGCTTTGATTGGCTCTGGGCTGGAATGACTTCAGAGGAGGACTGGGCTCAGAGACTAACCAGTCACCTGGGACCACAGCGCTGATACTGACGCTGTTACATCATCTTCCCAAGAGCGCCGCATCAACTGAAATATTTCATCTAAGTCGCTGAGCGTGCTGATGTTTTTCCCAAAGAGTGAATTTGCCCTGATGTTGACTTTATAGAAAAAAGGGGAAAAGATTTTATCTAAATGTAAGTGCTTAAAATGGTGGCTCTTATGCACAATACTGTATGCTCACACATGTGTGCTTATTTTTTTGTTTTCTAGGCAGCCTGTTGAGCCGTGTAATAAATCAATATGATTATTTATAGAAGCATCTGTAACACTTTATTTGAAGGACTGTGCTTAAGGCTGACATGAAGCCTGCCTGTATGAAAAGCAGTCTTAATTTATGAAGTTGTTTTCTTGCTGGATTTGGCTCCTGGCACCCCGGGGCTGACTCAGCTAAAAACGGCTCCTGTCATTTTCCTATTTTTTCTTAACTTTTTAGCTTTTGGCTTCTACCGTACTTGTTAAATTTCAGTGGTAACTTCTCTATTTCTAGTAGCAATTCTATTTCTATTTCTACATATAGTTTAAGTTGTCTAGTTAAATTTTTTATAGTTATTTTATATTTTATTTTAACTTGTATATTTTTATTTTTACCTACTCGTATTTCTTATTGTCTTCTCCATTTATATTTTATTCAAATCTCTCTATCGTGTGATATTTTTATTCTAGAAGGAGCCACTGTAATGTACAAATTTCCCCTTTGGATCAATAAAATATTTCTAATTCTGTCCCTTTCAAGTGTAACCAATGGATCACATGTTCCACTGTGAGTCATGAAAATTTCTTGTCATTCTAGATTCATAAAATCTATTGCTTTTTTTCCCCTCAGAATTATAAAGTCTGAGACTCAGAGTCCATTTCCCATCAGATTTTTTTGTGATCGCTAATGAATTCACTGAATACATTGTGAATATTATAAGTAAAAATTATAAACATACAAGATAAGGATGCAGGACATCTGCAGGGCGTCTGCAGGTATTTGACACTTACATTTAATGTTTTAAGACCATATCAAGAGAAATTTTAACCACATTTAAGACTGATTTGCGGACAAAACCTTATCATTTTTCTTTTACATGCAACTCAGGTAATTATAAAGCTAGGTTGAATATACAGGACCTCACAAATTCAAACTTAAGACTTTTAAAGATCTAATAATTCTAAAGTTCAATTTAAGACATTTTAAGGACCTGCAAACAGGGATGCTTTGGACACTTTATTGAGGATATCAGACTATTTTAAAATCTCTGAATGAGGTCGGTACATTGTGTGGTGAGCTGACTGTTAGAATCAAAAGCATTTGAGGAGAGACAGACGTCTCTCTCTCAAACATTCCTCTCACGTGTCATTCCACTGCCTCGCCTATGTGATGGGACACCTTAGGGCCCAATAACAAAGAACAGAGAGAGCTAGAGAGGGAGAGGAGGACAGAGAAACAGGGAGAAATTTAGAAAGAAAGAGAAAGAGAGAGAGAAACCCAAAGTGAATGAAATAAGAAACCAAAAACACACCTGAGCTTGGAGTTGCATAAATGAATCAACAATATCAGGATGATCCCTGGGTCCTAAAATATAATAAAGATGAAACTTAAGAAATCATAAGAGAATAAGAATAATATACAAACAGCAACTGAATAGATTCAACAGTCATGTGGAAATAAAAGAGAACTCAAAAATATTTCATTGAAATAATTCACACGTGAGTAAGGAACGAAGGGGAGAAGGAGGGAGGGGCGGGGCATATGAAGCTTTGGCAGAGTCTTGGAAGAACAGACCAACCAAAAACAAAAAACAGGCAGAAGACAAAGACATGGGTCTGTTTGGAGAGAAACAAAGAAAGAAGTAACGAGAGAAAAAGAACAAACCTAAAAAAACAAAAGTGAGTTTGGAGTGGGAACCCAGGAGGCACCTCTGTTACTGTTACAGTTTGGAGGAAAAGGGGCACCAGACCTGAATGAACCCCCTTTTATTTTTACCTCCTTCCCACGAGGCACCACGGACATCAATGTGATCAAACAACAGCGACACATTTCCTGTCGGACTGACTCAAGTGCCTCAGAGGAGGAGGTTTCTGTAAGGGGTCCATTCAGAGCTGGTCAATAAGATCCCCTTTGCTTCAAAGGTGAACCCATAGCCGTCAGTATGAATCACACTCAAAGATCAGGATAGGTTCTGATATCACAGCCTCCCATATGCTGGACACAGACTACAGGACATTATGACAGATTGCAAATGATGCACAATTACAGACACGTTTCCTGTAGGAGCTTCTGGACTGAAAAATCCACAACGAGATTCCTGACTTTCAAACATGGATTTCTCCGATGACTTAAGATTGATGTTGGAAAGACTCCAACAGCAAACTTGTAATGAAACAGAACAAACGTCTGTAGTAAGCGCCCAGCTTTAGCTGTTCCCACACTCCAAACAAGTTTCCTGCTCAATACCCCCCCTCCAGCCCTCATCCACACACACAACCCCTGGAGAGAATACAGGGCTTATTCAGAGGGCTGTGATGGAGAGCCCGACTCTAATCCAAGCACAGCAGTGGCTGCAGCTGTATTGAGCTGGCCCGCCCTGCTATGTTATGTGTCAGCCGACTGAATAAGCTAGTGGTCTCTGTGCTGTGACTGTATCCTGTACTGATACTGTCTACTGAAAGGCACCTGCTCAGAAAAGAAAGAGTTTAGAGGCAGCAGGAGAGGCAGCCATTACTTAACCAGTCAAAGCGGGAAAGGAGGAGTGGAAAAAGGGGACAACACAAAGGGAAGGGGAGCGGCAGACGGAGCTGGTACAAGTACTCTAACCCAAGTGTGGTGGATAAAAGTATATCATCTCATTCATGTTTATCTCATGTTCAGTGAAAATCTGAATCTTAGTCTGGCCCCATGGTAACGCACATAAAGACATTTCTGATCAACCTTGAACATTTACAAAACAAAGTAATTTTCATGCAGCCCAAACACTGAAACAGTAAAGTCAAATAAATGAATTTAAAAAGATGAAATAAGCAAAAACATTGGGCTGATAAATATAGAAAACATTGCCATGTGTTGATTGCATAAATCAAAAGCAAACTAGTAGAAACAGAAGTCTGCATTAATAAAATGATCATTTGTGACTTCACAAGCAGACAGATCATTTTGTTGGTCCACTTGCGTTAACGAGTAATGAGAGCAAACATTTAAAGGTCAAATGAGGCACAGAGTCAAATGGCCTCTGACCTTTCATCATACTGCTATTTGGGGCCCCGAGTCTCAGCAGTTTTATTGACTTGAGATGCAAGAGAACATGAGTCTTTACGTATAGTTGCAGTCAAAAATGGGAACATTTCACCATAATCTACATAACATTTTCATTAATACATTGTTTTGTTTTATTTTTACCTTTGAAATCAAACATGATCAGAAACATTCAGAGGTCTACCACTGATTTGAACAAACACATTTGACAGTATTCACAGTCCCGCCCCTGCTGGACCCCCTACCTTGCTGGAAGATGGACAGCGTTACCGAGGTAACCAGCTCAAACAGAGCCTTGATGGGTGGGAAGTGGTCCGTCTCGCTGGCAAAGATATGTACCATCTGAAACAGCAGAACTTTGCATCAGACACTCATTTTGTTAATTTGCACACAAGACTTCAGGTTATTGGGAGGAAAACCACTGAATGCCTTCACTTCCAGAAACCTGATTATTGTAAACAATGTGATTGCATACAGATATTTACTATCAGATCGCTCCCCTAACCCTGACTACATTTTTGAAATGAAAACTATTTTCTTGTACTAGTAGCATATGAAACTGCACAATGCTGACTTTTTTTTTTGTTGTTGTTGTAGCACTTGGAGTGATGGCGCGGTGAGAAAACAAGCTTCGTAGTGAGAGCATTTTTTTTCTTAATGTGCAAATGTGTGTGAATTTTACAAATAACCTCCTCTTCAGCTGTGGAAACAGACTCTTTTTATTTGTGCATTTTCATTTTCAGTTCCAGTTGAAATCTTTTGTTTACATGAGATTGAGAGTCTCGGTCACCACAGAAATATGAAAATAACCTGAATACGATGATGGAACACGTAACCACACTCAATGTCACTATCACTAGATGCTTATAACTAAAGACAGTGAGGGATCCTTATTGTGATTAACTAACCTAAATTGCTCTTCCTTATTATACTGATCGATAACTCATCTCTCTGCATGTAAGCACAGAGAATACTAATCTGCATTCATGTCTGTATGAACACAAGAGTGTGTACCTGTCGTGTGAGGTCCAGGGCGGAGGCCTGGGGAATTGTACTGTACATCTGCCCAAGCATCTCACTGAGCTGAGACACCATGGGAGCAAAGTCATGGAGCAGAGTCTTCACCGACTTCTCAAAGATGGCACACACAGCCTGAGGAACAACACGACATCAGCTATATGGACAGGTCACCATACATGATTATGTGGACTGATTTGTTAGAAAGCAGAGGCACATGGCAGTTTGTGGGCACGTGTTGCAGTGACTCACCTCTACAACCTGCGAGTCGTTGAGCCACTTACTGAGTACAGTCTGTATGAGAGCAAACACTTGTTGCAAAACCACCACCACCTGAAAAACACCATCGCTTCATTAAATAAAGGAATAAATAGAGAGTTATAAACAAGCAGCATGCATTAGATTAGCATTCACACATGGGTGCATGCCTATCAGCAGAATGACTAATGACTATGGTTGAGTGACAGGGCAAAAACTTCCCGTTGGCTACCCGTTGGGGTTTGAGGAGCTCATATTGCTGTGAGCACCATGTGCCCTGCTGCGTTTCACAACAACCAAACTGAAGTGTACCGGAATACAAAACCTCTAAATAGAACATGATGTAGGTTTATACTGGCTAGTATCTATCATGCATAGATGGAGCCCACTGCTGATAGTCACTGCATTCATCTAATCAGCCGACGTCACCGATGACAATGATGTGTGTGTGCGTGTGTGTGTGGTGGCTGACCGGGTTTGGTCCAGGTGGAGGTGGAGCTGTTTTGACAGGTGGTGCTGAGCCGTCTGCTGACTCATCGTCCTGCTTGCTGATGTCGAGCGTGGTGAAGAGGTTGGACAGCAGCCCCAAGATGTGGATGATTGCCAGTTTATTGGAGGGATTAGGCTGCAAGGAGAAAAAGGGAAGAAGAAATAGATCTTTTTATTTGCTACCATACAAACTACAACCCCACTGTCCATCTGGCTCAGTCAGTGCATAGTGCTCGCCTTAAAAAATAACTACTCATATGTTAATGAGAGAACAAACAGACCATCTGAGCCCCACACCATGCTGGTGGGTTTGAAAGGCAAGGGGCATTTGTCATTATCATTTATAGAGAAATAGAATCGAGTAAGTAAGATATTTAATCTTAGTTCTTGTTAAAAAAAAATAACTAAAACACAAGTCACTTGGCTGGTATATCAGCACTATGACAGAAAGAAGGTGTTGGCTCATTCTCATACTACTTCTCTCGCTGTACACACACACACACGAACACACACCCCTCCCCCAGGTAAAATCATTAATTAAGGATTTCACAGGCAGTGTTTAATAACTGCTCTGTCTCCATGGTGACGCAATGGAGCCAAAAGACTGCAAAGAGGAGCCACACCTCTCATCTCTCCTTCAACATCCACCTCCTCTCACAGAACTGAGGCTCTTACTGTACAACAGTCGTCCGACAGCATGAACAGTGTGTGTTTACTGTACACATGATGCTGGAAGCCAAATCAGAATGACTTCATCAGCATCAGCAGTCAGCCCCGTCAAAGATCTCAGCCATTCACCCCTGATGTAATGTAACCCGAAGGTCTCCCCACTAGGTGCCACTATTCGTCCTGCTCCAGACGCAGCCCCTGATTTCCTAGTCTGATGTAATGCCGATAGATCACAAAGCTAGACAGAAAACAATAAGAGAGGGAGGAAGTGGGAGAGGATGGATGAGACGGTGTGTGACTGTGTGTGTGTGTGTTGTGTGAAGGTTCGGGGGTGAGACAGGTTCAGAGACAGACACTGAGAGGGAAATGAAAAGCTTCATCTATGCTGACATCTCTGTTCACCCCACCCCAGGTCTTTACTGATTGTGGAACAAGGGATCGGGAAAAAAATTGACTTCAACCCACATCCAGGAAATATCAAACTGGGTATTTTTAGATAATAGCAGCTCCACGTTTGCACCGTGCAGCATGATAGTCTGAAACTCCAAGCTCGATTGAACCTGACATTTAAACAGGGGAACGAATTTTTGTGCATGCACATGTAAAAGCATGACCTACTGTAACTGTGCCTCTGTCGGCGCTTTTATATTTTCTCAGTGTGTCTCTTGCTGTGGTGTGTGTGCGTTCGCATGAGCGAGAGAAAGTGTGTATGCGCTACTTCCATGTGAGTCACTAGCCCATGGTGCAGGGTCAAATCCAATCTGGTCCCGCAGAGATATGTTCCACTGCAGTGACACCACACAGACACAAGGCCTGTTCTTATTGGCCAGAGTCCAACTGTGCATGCTCCATCTTTGTGTGTGTGTGTGTGTGTGTGTGTGTTTGTGTGTGTACTGCTTGTACATGTTGGTCTGTCTACGCACCGTCTCATCTGCTAGCTTCTCCAGTTGCTGAATGTAGGGGGTGATGAGAGAGTGAAGGTTTCTTAAGATGTCTTCCACAGGGAGAGCGGAGAGCAGGAAGCCGAGAGCCTGCATCAGCCACATACACTGACTCGTCTGCAAGGAAGGATGGCCGCAGGTTTAGTTTCATTGCAAACAAACGGTGAGTTTTAAGTCTAAGAGTTTTATAAACGAAACATTTCATGTCATCTTTAGTCTGCAGGCTGCAAACACGTTATGCAATTCCTTCACAGCGTTCCTTATCTAAATGTCACTTCTGAACTGAGTGCGAAGACAAAAAGAGAAAGAACACACACTGACCTTGTGGATCTGCTTTATGAGCACCTCCTTCAGAGAGAAAAAAGAAAGTCAGATTGAGGCGTTTATTCTTTTGAAAACACAACCAAACATACCCAAATTAGAAATAAACAGTAACCCCAAAACAAGAACACAACTGAGGTGATTTCAAAGAGTAAATATTATTTCTGGACCGCAGGAACATCTTGAGTATTACTGGCCCTCATATTTTATCAGCTGGTTGGAAAAAGCAAGAGCATGTAACAAAATAGGGATGTCATGAAGCCTAACCCTTTTTCAGACATGCCTTATTGATTTGTTTGGCAGGAGGGTTTTCCTTGGGACAGATTTGAGAAACTGATCTTTGAAACAAACTGAATTTCTATCATTTCTGGTTTACTGTTAAATCCCTGAAAGGTGTTATTTTTGGTGAATATTTTTTGAACCTGTCTGACTCTAAACTGCAAAATGCCACCAGGATAAAGTCAAACTGTTGCTGCAAAAACCTATTTAATTTGACAATTCAAATGACACTTGTCAGGGCATGGTAGGTTGATCTTTACAAAACAACAGAATAGCTATCAGTACCGAAATAACATTTTATATCAAAATATAATAAAATCATGACATTAAAATCAGAAAATCTAATCAAAGAAGGTTTTTGGTGAATCATGACACGCCTGAAAGATGTTTACATGTGAACACGTACCTGAGAGACAGCTACTATGTTGGTCGCGTAAGGTGGCAGGTCATATTTGCACTCCCTACAAATTTTCTTAAGCGTAGAGACAGAAGAAACAGAGAGGTCTGGGTTCCCCAGAGCCTGAAGCACCAAGGGCAAGACACTGCTGAGCATCACCGGGTGGTCTGCCAACCATTCAGCCAAAGCACCTGGTGGGAGATTTACAGTTCAGACACCAAGTGAGAAACAGTATGAGCGTTACTGGACCTGTGCTGTCTTTAAATTTGTTTGTACTTTTATGTCGTGTGCTGAAACTTTGTCTCACCTATGGTGAACATCACTGTGTCTGCTAGCTGGACGTTGTTGATGCTGATCCTGGGGATGAGTCCTATCAGGCCTGGGATGACGTCAGAGTAATTCACATCTATCGTCTCTGCTATGGACTGGAAGCCATAAAGTAAGGCCTCTGTGTGCTGGTGGAGGAGAATGCAGTTTTGAGGTGAAAATAAAATAGCGGATTAACAGAAAACCAAATTGAAAAAGGTGTAAATTAGTTGAAATCCTGCAAATTTACATAATAGCTTACTTTTTTCTTAAGCTTTATTTTGATTTGAGAATGTAGACTTCATGCAAGCT
Organism: Lagodon rhomboides; assembly: GCA_039737535.1. Lineage (NCBI taxonomy): Eukaryota > Metazoa > Chordata > Actinopteri > Spariformes > Sparidae > Lagodon > Lagodon rhomboides. The sequence continues at coordinate 9,623,824 of CM077789.1, read as the reverse complement.
AACACAAGTATAATGATGTGAAAAATAGGAAAAGCGGTCTTGAAAAGCTGGTTTATTAAATCTGGTATGACACATTTCCAGTACTGGCTTCTGTGCAACCCTCAAATAACCAGAAAATATTTCACATTTTCTCTTAGTTTGTCCGTGCATGTCTCACCCACCTGCCATGATGTGGGCTGCTCTGCATTAGTCAACAGTCTTCCTAGTTTATCATACAGGTTACTCAGCAGCTCTGCTCCCAGCATCTCATACACGTACATGAGCGTGTCTGAGATATCCACCCTGAAGGACAGACATGCAAAAACAGACAGTTTAGGGGCACACAAGCTTGAGTCCATATCCATTAATCTATTTGCCAGACAGGTTTTGCCCTCTCAGCTGCCAGTCCAGTGAGAGTCTATTAGAGAAAAACACACTCACATGCTGACCAATGATTCTGTCAGCGGGTAATTTCTGAGACACTCAGACCGTCACTGAAACACTTGCACGCAGCAGTGCGAAGGCATGTATAATACAGAGACAGGCTCGGGCACACGACACACACAAAAACACACCTGTAGATCCTGAATTGTTCTTTCTCATCACAGGACCAGGATGCGTACTCCTGGTCGGTGGGGAACTGGGCTTTGTGTAGCAAAACATCCACCAGCTGGAAATACACCGGCCTGTAGACTTGCAGGTACACCACTTGCTTATCCGACTCGAACGACATTATTTCATCCTGAGAACAAAATACGGAGAAATAAAAAATAATGATGGGTCTGGAAAATTAAATCATTTATGCGCTTTACAAAATAGGAGCATCTGTTATGCTTCAAGCAGGCCATGAACTCAAGTAAATTCAATCCTAGTAGTATTAAGCGTTCTTTAATCACTGAAAAAACTATCCCACTATCAATTATCAAAATGAAACTACACACAAACCAAGAAATCAGATATGTTGGATAGCACAGAGGACAAAAAGCAAATGTTTCCAGACAAACTGTCATATTTTATTATTTTGAAAACTGCAGACAAAGAGCAGTGACACCCCAGAGAGTAGCACATTAATTCAATTTGATTCAAGGGGGTGAAGGGAGTTTTTATACAATCTATCTTAAGATGACCGTTTCCAGCAAGTGCCTATTGAGCCTTGCCAAGCTACAATGAGCACAGCTTATTTTGTGGACCGTTTTTATGTCCCTGGAGAAGACGAGGCTCGAGACAAATCACGAAAGTTGGAAAGTATACAGTACTTTTCATTCGTCAAACTACCAAAACATTACAACAACACTACATTACAGGACAGGACAGCATCAGATTTCCAAAATTGCTTACTTGTAGTGTGTACCAGAAGGTGAGTGTGAGTGAGCTGGTGGTCTCATTGACCGGGTAGTGGCCAGGGATCCCTGTACAAAACATGATCATGTTGACTAAAGCCAGGAAGCTCTGCCAGTGATCCACTTGCTCCAACAGAGTCCTAGACACAGAGGTGGGTGGAAGGAAAAGAAAGAGAGAGACAGAAAAAATTGTGTAATTTGGCAGTTGTCCAGTGCGGTTGGTTCACAGGCGAAATAGCAAATTTCTCTCTCCTACCCCTTTTTCACCAACAGGGTTATGAGACCGGTTATGTTCCGATGCACACAACCCGATTTTAAACAGTTGGGAACATCAGAATTGCAAACCATATTCTACAGGACGTTGTGAAGACACATTCTTCATAACAATGGTTCCACTTCAAATGGGTTGAAATGCAGGCTAGGTAGCACTAAGCTTGCAAGAGTCTTAAACGGAACCAGTTCAAGAACCAGACTTATTCTGGTGGACAATGGGTCTCTATGTAATATCCAATCAGTAGATGCAGCAAAACAGAAAAAACGACATAGAGACTTCACAGTGAGACATTGGACAGACTACTGTGCAACTGGTTTAAGTGCAAATTAATTTTAATAAGCCTGTTTCTCTTATATAGTCAGCTATTTTGTAAAAAAAGATTTTTATTTTGTTGTTAGAGGCTATTACACTGTTTATATGTATTGCTTTCAATATTACTTATTCCATCCAGAAAATTAAATAATTACAGTATTCAGTCATGTATGGTAATCATCTAAGCCGAAAAAATGTACAGTGATTCAAAGTTTTCCATTATCTGAATCGAGGGTCTGAGAATAGAGGGGGTTGTATGCTGTACAGATTGTACAGCCTCTTGAGGCATATTTTTTATTTGTTATATTGTGCAATATTAATTAAATGGAATTGATAAAATCTTTCAATTAATAAAAGTCCCCGCTGAAAGAAAAAAAAAACACACACACCTAGAGTGGTTTTCTCCCAGTGTAACGGCGATCCGACAGATGCCATGGCAGGTCTCCATGTCTCCATTCTGAACAGCCTCTCTGAGCTGCTCCTGGAGGGCCAGCACTTGAGGAACCAGTTTCAGCAAAGTGTTCACATATCTACAACCCATGGACACACACACGCAGATGGAAAAAACAACAGTTAGGAGTCCAGTTCATTTAAAGGAAACAAGGTAAAAAACCAACACAGTGCTGTACAAGTGAGAAGAGCATCACATGCACAGCTGGGAGCCTCCACTGGTGACTATAACACTGACTCACACAGCTCACTGCGAGGTTGATGTATTTATTGCTCCTTCTCAAGACAAGTGTTTATTTCACATCAAATCAGAGTTCAAGTCAGTCCAACCTCTGATCCAGCACACCCACCCTAAAAAACCCACACATCTACCAGGGAACCAGAAAATCTATTCAAAGCTCCTGCTCAGAGCTGCACCGCTGCTGTCAGTTATTATTCTGTCTTCTTCCTGCTGTCTCAGCCATATATAATTCCCCTCACTCTAAAAACACACGCATGTGCTGCTGACACAAACACACACACAAACTGACATAGACACATGAGTACACACACATACGCTCAAACACACCCTGCAACACAGGCTCAGATCTGGTCATGTGACCACATCAGACAACATCCTCCTGTCAACCTTAATGACAGCAAGAGAAGGGGTGACATTTGGAGATGAAGGGCATGCGTGTGTGTGTGTGCGCGCCTGAATGTCACTGAGGAGATTATGTGCATGTGTGAATGCTATAAATGTAAACCATATTATGTGTGTGTCAGTCCCAGCGGGGTTCTGTGGTATGCAGGAGGTGCTTCATCTTTCATGAGAACATCAATAGGGAGGACATGGGTCCAGAGCCATGAATATTCAACAATGACACAGCAAGGTTGAGTGAAAAGAACAAAAAAAGACACGAATGAACCTGAAAAGCTACGATAACGCACTCTGTTTCCAGGTAGATCTAATGTAGGGCTGCAACCAACTATTGTTTACATTATTATTTAATCTGTCAGTTATTTTTTCAGCTAATCATCTAACAGTTCAAAGGTCCAGTGTGAATGATTTAGGGGGATCTATTGGCAGAAATTAAATATAATATTTTAATTATGTTTTCATTAGTGTATGATCAAAGAAACTAAGAACTGTTGTGTTTTTGTAATAGAGGGAGCAGGTCCTCTTCCCTGGAGTCTGCCATGTTACAATGGCATTAGAGGTGTGGACATTTTTCGATCATAAGATGCATTGCGATGCGAACGTGGAAGATTTTGCATCGATGCAGAGACAGAGCATAATCGAGAGTCTGCAGCTTATGTTGATTGTCGATAGTCCGGCCTCAGCTGGACAGAGAGTTATGTCAAGAATTTGCTCCCATGCTTTTAATTACTGGCGGACATTCAGCTAATGTAGGAGGTATGTCGGGGGGAGGCAGAGTGCGAGTGATTAAAAAAACTCACCTAGTATATTTTAAAATGGACATCTCGGGGGAACATGTCTAATTTCATGAACTTGCATTAGAGCACGAATTGACTGAGACCCATGCTGAGCGGGACTTCTGCCTCACAACAATTACTTATCATGTTTCACCTGAAGCTAAAATCCTCAGCCATAAACAAGGACTGTTACTTAGCCCAGCTAATCAGCCAAAATCCAAAGGAGGCGCTGTCAACTTTGCCGTCCAAATCTGAGAGAGTGTGTGCAGCAGAGTCAATAAATGCCTTATCTTAAAGGTGCCATGTCAAAACAATATTATTGTAGATTACAACATACGTGTAAGGCACTGCGGATGGATAAATGTTTTATTTTTGTAATGTTAATGTTCTGAAAAGATGTAGCTTTCATTTTGTAGACTGCTGTAGTCTGATTATTGGAATCTCTGAATAAAAGGGGAATATAGATGATGAAAAAGTAGCCATGTGCAGTAATATAGATCATTAAGGATGTCATACACTGAGATGTAGAATAATTTTGCATTCAACGTGAGGCCAGTGAACATTCACACCTCTAATTGGCAATTTTCTACAGTAACCCAGGATGAGCGAACACTGGCTCTAGAGGACCTTTCAAATATTTTGACCATTGCGGAGGACGGTGAAATGAGGGGTGTACAGTTGGATGCCATCTGCAACCTCACTGCTAGACACCACTAAATCCGACACACTGGACCTTTAAGCCATAGAATGCCCCAATAAATAGTGAAAACTTGTCCAACCACCAATAAAAAAAACTCTCTATCTACTTGATTTACAGTGCCAACGAAATTGTTTAATTTATAAAACTGCTGTTGCAAAATTTTCTGTCCATTTAATAATCCATTAATCTACTAATTTTCAGCATTTCCCTTACAGAGCCGTACCCAAACACAAATGGCCACTGGCTCGACAAAATCCCTCTGATGTGCATCCTTTGCTCTGCCCGTCTTACTGCCATCCTGAAAAGCATTTATAATTCTAATTTCCCTCAGGCCCCCTTACAGGCTGAGGAACCCAATCTATGGTCCTGCGATATGAAGCAAAGTCCCCTACTCAGCAGCCCACACTGACTCAGCCTTCTCTGGAGAAGGCTCCACCCTGCTGCGACGTGATGAGTGTGAACCTGGCCTCCATCTCATAGACCCGTACCTGTGTGTACACTGGCCTACATCCTCTGTGTTTGGCTGCCTGAGTAACCCTATGAAAGCAGCCCCAGCACCGACTGCAATTTACTCTGAGTGAGTGACCATGAGAGTGTGTGTGTGCGTGCGCGTGTGTGTGTGTGTGTGCGCGCACATGTCAGACAGCACTCATGCACTCAGAAGATCATTCATTTTTAACAAGGTGCTTTGCAAATGCAGGTCATGCACTCTTAGCTCAAGAAAAGAGGACTTGGTGTGTATGTGGCGCGATTAAAAAGACAGAATGGATTTGTGTGTGTGTTTCCCCATTTCTCTCATAAGGGATGACATTCTGGAGACTCCTCTGAGACTGTCTGCTGCAGCCTCCTCTCCCCTAACTCATACTTGCCTGTCCTCTCCTCTTCTGCTCCCTGCCCTGATGTTATACACTTTCTGCCTCCTTCCTGACTCCTCATTTATTCTCTCCCTCTCCATCCACCAACCCCCCCACCACCACCACCCCCTCCATCCCCCCCACCTCTGATCCCCTCTGCAATTACTGCAACACTCTGAGACAGGGGAAATGGGTTGCCTGGCAACAGGATGCAGCTGGACCAATAGCATCCCCCCAAATGAGTTGACTGTAATGTGTTTAAACAGAGGGAGAGAACAAGAGACAGGGAGGAGGGCTTAGCACTGATGGCGAGAGAAGGGAAAGGGGAAAGGAAGAGCACAAAGAAACAGAGGCAGACTGGGAGAAAGGATAAAACTGATAAACAGACAGTACTGTCTACAGATGGATAAAAGGTGGGCCATGACCTTCTTGCGAGGATTGAAGGAAATAATCTCACATATTTTCCTCCTCTCTTATAGACACAGACACACAAACTAATTATAGGTTGTAAACCTATAAATCACACAATAAAAAGAAAGAGCAGAAAAGAGGAGAAAACCAGAGGAATCTCATCCCTAACATACTCTATCCTAGCCCAGCGACACTTGCTGAGGCTGTTCTACCGGTATCTGCCATTAATCGTCTCCCCCACCATCTGCTCGGCACAATGTGAGTGTGTTTAAACTGACTTGTTAGCGGCAACTGCACAGTTTTGAGACCCTCTTGTGTGAGAAGCAGTGCAGAGGTATGGAGGATTAAGTCTCTTATCCTTGCACACTTTCACACCTTCCCCTGCCCTCCCTCTCCCGTACTTCTCTTTGCATCGTCCCGTCACCCCCACCCTCTCTCTCCCTCTCCCTCTAGGGGAGGGGTAATGGGTGGCTGCCATGTCTGAATCAACCAAGGCATGATGACATCTCTACCCAGCACTGTAACCATAGCAACGCCAGCCAACCGAGAAATGCTGCTCTCCTCCCCCTGGCTGTCAACTTGCCCGGTATCAATCCCTCCCTCCTTCCCTCCATCCCTCCCTGATGCCCTTCCAGTGCCCACCCTGTCTGTTTCCTGCCCTCCGCTAATGTATCTTTCTATTATTCTCTCACTTTCCCTCCCTCCCACCTCTAGTTTTGCTCCGAAGTAATGTCTCCAGTCAAACCCATGACAAGCGATCCTCCCATTAAGGTCTGTAATGATTTATTTTTCTCAACCTTCTCTTTGGGTTATCGCACATTTGTACACACCTTTGGGAGTCGGGCTGTGAGATTGCATTGACGATTGCCTCCACTGCTGTGTCGAAGAGCTCGGGGTCGGGCAGGGCACTGAAGCAGTCGTGCACAAGGGCTTCGCTCTCGCTGAGGGGCACATCCAGCAGCACCCAGGATGACAGGCAGCGCAGCACGCGGGCTTTTACCGCCCCGGGGCTGTCCGTTCTCCGCAGCAGTTGCTGCAGTAGTGGACACACTGACCCCCACTCCCGGCCCAAGGCTCCCCGTACCTACAGGGAGGAGGATAATGAGGGTTAGACTGCTCATGTGTTATATGCTCCTTTGATTAATGAGCAGTGTTAGGCAAGTTACTAGTTACTATCATAAGTCACTTTACAATATTAGTGCCTGTGAAGAGTAATGCGTTACTATTTACATTATTTTAGCATTTCCTTCACCAAAATAACTGCAGAGGTATGACGAGACACCAAAAAATTGTTGTTTTTCTATTGCCTCAGATTAACCTGATCGATGTTGACCATAAAACCTTGTTAATATCATTCAAAACTTCTTGTTTATAATCATTTTTCTTACACTCTGCCTTCAGCTGCATTAAAAAACAACTAGAAAAAGACGCCTCTCACTGCAAATCTGTGTGACCTGTCAGTCAGATTGGGTTTAAAAGCAGTCTGTGAGGTGGGACTTTGCACCGTAACACATTAATATAGCTCGGCTCCCCTGTAACACGTCTCACCACCCATACACTGTTAGAAAGGATCAAATTATTGGCTACAGTCATGGGTGATAAGATTGGTTGACAGCCATTAAAAGCTTGTTCTACCATGGAAGCAAAGATACATGAAAGAGCCGATTGGCCTTCCAGACTGGGAGTACTTGCAATACCCTGGGGTGAAAACTGAGCAGAAAATGGTGAGGACACGTTCATGCTGCAGCAAAAACAAACATAACGAACAACACCAGGTCGAAGGAAAAGAAAATATGTCTCCTGCAGAAAGTGAACAATGGTCTTCACAGGACAATATTCACAACTTGGATTGATTTGATGAAAATCATTTTTGATTCTTTTCATCAGTGAACTCTTACAGACTAAAGAAAAGTAATTTATCGAGGGAAGGACAGAAATTATCACTTCAAAGGTAGGGGGTCACTACTTTTCAGGTCTCTTTTGCTTTCCATGCCAGCAAATCTGAATTAATCATTCTTTTTAATAATTCTTATTCCTGTGGTCCATGTTGACGCAAGTTAAAACATTTAATTTGATGTAATTTTAAGCAACTTCAAACAAACTTAAAAAATGGTGGTAACATGTTACTGGACAGAGTAACTAATAATATTTCCACGAATCCTTAGAAACACGTTATATTACTCCATTATTCTATTACATGGATCAAGGTTAATTTCTGTTACAACACTTTTTATGATGAACTAGAAGGCTCACAGACAACAATTTAAAAATATGAAATTAACTTCAATTTCATTTCATGTACAAAATATATTAATTCAAGCACTTTAAATGACCCATGTCTTTTTATGTCTAAGTCACACACTGGCCTTGATTTTTTACCTTCTAATTCAAACCATTTTAAGGATTTCAATGACCCACAGGGACCCTGTTGACTATACTAATGCCAATAAGATATCTGTTATATGACAGCTGACCCCAATATGTTGTTTTATTGGTACTTTCAATTTTGGAAAATAAACAACTTCTTGTTTTTGGTTTTTGGCAGCCGTACAATCATTTTGCAAGAATAAAATAGTCTAATATGAGTATAACTATGGTTAAGATCACATATCTGGAAATTAATAAAGATTAAATAAAAAGACCACGAATGTGAAAAAGCATTCACAGCCAGCTTTAGCTACTTGATAATTTATCAATCAGCACATTTCAGTCAGATCTTAAAAAGTAGCTTCATACCGAATGCTGAACACATTAATCCTAAGAAAACCTGTGAATAGTGAACGAGGTGGGAGGAGGACATACCTGTCCTTTTCGGTACTGTGGCAGGCGGCTGGTCTGGAACTCCTCAGGCAGGACGGTGAGCAGCTCCAGCAATGCCAGGCAGCGTGCCCGCCCGTCCACCCCTCCCCCCTCCTCCTGGAACACCCGCACCATCTCTGACACTGCGCCGGGCCAGGCCTCAGGCATTGTGTTGAGCGCCAGAGAGGCAAGGGCCACACACAGTCGAGTGAGCACCATCTTGGAGCCGGAGGAGAAGCAGGCAATCTGGGAGAACAGCTGGGTCTTCAGAGACTCGTACTGGTCAGTGGGGATGTCTGACCAGTAGCGAGAGATCTTAGTGTGAAGGGCACTTGCACCAAAGTACTGGATCTCTGGCACCTGTGAGAGACGATAAGATGGATGCAAATGGCGAAAAACACTTTCTCAGTGTGTGTGTGTGTGTGTGTGTGTCTATTGTGTGTACACTGTACCTTATCTGGGCTCAGTAGGGCCCAGCAGAACTGCCAGGCCTGAGGCGAGACCTGAGCCTGCATTAGCCATTTCTGTGCCAGATTCTTGTTTTCTATATTGGGGTCATAGTACAGCTGGTGGAGGGCCTAGACAGAAAAAAGTAAGAGAAGAAAAATTTTAAAAGTCAGAAGAATCCATACAATCTTTGGATGGCTGAACCATGATGGGACAAATGCAGTCTTGTTTGGAGGAAATTTGGTCACCACGAGAAAAGCGCATCTTTTATTACTCGCAAACAACACAGACACATGGTTGACAGTTTACCGCGAAAACCCAAATGACGGAGAAAGCAATGACCTGAAAACAGCACTCTCTGAAGAACAGCTCTGAGTAATTTGAGTACTTGAGTGCAGCAAGAACAAGAAGGAGGCAAGCCAAAGAGAAAGGAGATAAAGGATGAGTGTGAGCTAGGGAAATAAAAGACGGGAAAAGGGGAGCATTAATTAAAGCGACACCTCTAATCCCGGCAGTGCCAGAAAAGAGGTTTAGGCACTATTCCGCAAAAAACTCTGCACTTCTCTGAGAAAAATACGTTTTCTCTCTCTCTCTCTCTGTCACACACAAATACACACACACATGTACATGCTCACTGAACTAAAACTGCTGGCAGCCAGCACTAAGTGTCTGACAAGCAACACAGGAAAAAACTCTATTCAGCGAGCTTCTGATCCTTGTCTTTACCCCTGCAGCCTGCTCACATCAATTCCTCCACCAGCAGTCATTCTCTCCTCTTTCTTTCTTCTCACTTATTTCTCTCTCTTTGCCTGCAGTTTCCATCCAGTTTCATTACATCCCTCAGCTCTCTTTCTTCCTCTCAGCCTTCTTCTAAAATCCACATTTCTCCTCGTTACCTCATCAGAGACGTTTCGGCTGCCAAGTACGGGAGGAGGAATAACACTGTAAAGAAACCACTATGGGTCACAGAGTACGATGAAGAAAATTGCAGCTGGAGAGAAACATCAATACAGAGTCAATGCCTACTGGAAACACAGAGTCTCAGGTGGTGCTCTCTCCCCGTCTACCATCCTGCAGCGCAATTATCCGTCTCTGCTTACTGTACGGGACTCCGAACATGGCTGGCTGGGTGTTAATGAGCTGATTGTTCGCAGAGAGTCAGGTGGCATTTGTACATATATGAGGGAGAGAGACAGCTATAGGTGCAGGTGCAGTATGTGCAGCAGGTATTGTATGTACAGTCTGCTAGTGGCTTTGAGTTTTTCTTAGTTGTAAAGTCTCTGTTCTCCACTAACATCTACCTGAAATCTAAAACCACTGCACCTGCAATAATAGGCTATGTGGCATTTTTTTCTTTAAATGTGGAAAGTTTGATATAGACTACGCTGCATGACAAAACTGCTGAAATATGAATGTGTTATTGTGGCAAGGTCTTCCTGTAATCGAGGCTGTGATATCCGAGTTCAAAGTAGCTACGGATCATTACGGGCAGACTGCTGTGTGATTGCAGACCGTTCCTTATCAAATCCCACACAGCGCTATGTTTGAGCACGTCTGTCCCTTCCTGGGTTTATTATCAAAGCACAAGACACAAAACAGTCTGTTCATTTTGCTGCTTTAATCTCCTCTCAAAACACCGCCGCCCGTCTTCTCCTAGAAATCAAAGAGTGCAGCAGTTATCTCAACTAACTACCCGTAATTGTCCATTATTAATTGAATGTTAAAACAAAAAAAAGCATGAAACCATAGTGCTTATTTGCAGGTGAGGCAGCTTCTGCATCTGAAGCAACTAATTGCATCTACAGATGGTGGCAGCCTGCCTGAACCACCTGGCTTCACCTGAGGATGGCGTGCTCTTGGCAGACACTGTCAAAGGTCATTAGCCTCCTCTACAGTCACAGTCCAACAGGAGGAGGAAGGGAAGATGGACGCAAGCGAAAAAACATGGCTCAGTCAGACAGATTCACCATCTGCTCTCACACATAACCGTGGATTTACTGTAGCTGATATTCACTGGTATAGGAGAACAACTATAGTGTAGCTCCTGAGCCGTGTTAACAAAGAACACCAGAATAACGTGCACAATACAAAATATGAAATTGTAGCACATGAATGAGGCAGGTGAAGTTATCTGTAAACGATGATTTCTATCATTTAAATGATTAGCAAGTGAAAGGTAGAAGATGTACAAAGAGAAGCAGAAAAGGGGCAGCCTGCAGGATGTTTTTGTAATCTCTCCTTGACCACATGCTAAAGAGCCATGAGCGAGTGCACACACACACACACACACATTTTGGACATGTCTCTGCACACTGTGTTCACACACAGCAGGTAATAGCAGCTCTCCGCCACCGGTTCGGTGTGTTTTCGAGCCATCTGTCCACTAGAGCGTCACACTCTAAGTCATCGCAGTGATGGGAGGGCAGTATCGGTGTTGTGCTGCAGAAGGCACCATCACACCGCTGACCTGACATGCCATGCGATATAATTGTGAGAACCAAAGACATGCAGAGGAATGGTGATTAATGAGGGAACAAAGACGAATAGTTTGTGTGCAAGTGTGCGCGGGTGGTTGTTGACAGCACGCAGCCAAGACAGAAATTAAGAATACCACGTTGCCAATAGTGATAAAATCTCAGCACATGGACAGCAAACAAACCCTTGCACCAAGTGTCTCAACATGCAAACATCATTTAAATAAACAATTTCCTTTTCCACCACATAATAATGAAGACTGATGACCTCATGGATATATGATACCATCTCGGAGCCTGCTAAAACTTAAAGAGAAAAGAGGAAAGAAATGCTTGCACTAGGACATGTGTGTATCATGTAACATACATGACACATATTTCACCTTGAGTCCATCTATATATGTCTGTCAATAGCTGAGTGGTAATAGTCATCATGATCCCTCTTTTCCTCCTGAAATAGCCTCTCCGGCCACCACAAAACTACGCATCATTTCTCAGTGTCAAATTCCCCGGCTATGTTGTGTAATATGTTAGCTGGCAGGCTGAATCATCTCCTCGGCTTTTAAATGCCATAAAACTATTAATAATAAAAAATAATTTAAAAAAAGGCACTTGTCACATACATCTTATCCTGACTTTACTTTCCATAAGGCAGAGGTGCAGCACAAGCCAAGAGCCTGGGAGCAATACACTACTGAACAGACCTCAACAGCCACGCTGACCCAGTACTGTGCTCTGCCTCTTTCTGGTGTTACAGTAGTTGTTTGTCTCGGGGCAGAAATACACAATGACGAAATCCTAATAGCATGCTGTTTCACGGCAAAATATAGAGCTCTGTATTTCCTCTAAAATCCGCCTGCTTCAGGATAGTGATTCTAGATGAGGCTAATTATAGTCGAGCGGATATGTAAGGCAGTATATGTATCTATTCATTGTACACACAGAGATACTTACAATGTAGTACTTTGTTTCACAGACCCCCAGATTGGACAAAGAGCTTTCTATTGGAGACATACAAATGCTGGGCCAGGAACCATCATCTCCACCACCATGTATACAACCAGCACCATCCCACTGTACAACGGGGACAATTCTGCAGTGCTGCTCATTTTTATTTCACTCTTTCAGCAACTGGTTTCGCTCTTATCATCTTATGGGAAGTGCAATTTGACCTTCTTCTGATGAGCACTATGACATGTCTGCCGGTACATTTACAGGTACCTGCTGCTGTGACCGGCAGAGAGGAAAATAAAATTACTGCTAAAAGCAACATCTGAGGTTTTTCTAAACGTATTAAGCTGATGCTCTGACACAAATAATAAAATTATACATTTTAGGGGTACACACAGATTCTAAAGAAAACTCGTCTCCCTCTCATTCCAGGAAATACACAGCATTGTGCAAATTCTAAAACTAATTAAGTACAAATATGTGATCGTAGACAAATTATTCACAATTAATAAAAATATGAGAGGAAAAAATCTTACTCAAATAGTCTAAATATACTTTCTAAATATAGCTGAGTCTTAGAAGAACAATATCCCATCTGTTTTGAAAAGCAACTGTTGTGTTGTTACAAGAGTGTTCACAGCCTTCATGGGAAATGATACTTCAGATGTTGTTTGTCTTGTTTCATCAGCTAATGAGATTACTGATGGCGCTGTAATACTCAGAGAAGGCTGACTTCTTTTACAAAATCTGAAAATGATTCTGCTACTGTACAAACCAACAGCAAATAAAGACATTTAAAGAAAATATCATGTCCTTTCGTTCTGTTTGCCAGTATCCTAAAAGAGGACAAGCAGCTCAGTTTGAAGGTCAGGGATCAGTGCGTTAAACATACAGTGCAATGACATCATAGATGATGTAACTGAACACTAATTAATTCAAAACTGTTTACTGAATTCACTGTGCTGACATTTAACCACTGGAAGCGTCTCCTTTTCCAGATAATCAACTGAATCACTGACTGCTGAATGTATATCTGACATGTGGCTCGGATAATTTTTTCATGAATATCAAGCACTCTTTTTGCTTGCTTGAGGTATTTTGGCAAGCGAGGCTTTACTTCAATTATAGATGAGACATTTAAATACCTGAAATAAATATCAGTTCACCAAAAAAAAAATACCCTTATACATCACAAGAAATCATTTATGACGCATAAATAATACATTTACTTAGGTATATGTAAGTGCTTTACAGAGTGTTTTCTCCCACTTAAGCTAATGTACACAATGAAGTGGAATATTTAACATTCTTTTCATGCCTTCAAAATATTATTATAAACACCACTTTCTTCACCTGTAGCCACGACAAATGGACAAATGAATAAGGAGCTTGTCCACAGGGAGACAGTTTGCTCACCTTGCTCACTGTTTGTCATTCTCTTTCCTCCTTTATTACACCACCAGAAGGCACAGTATCAGGCTAAGCCATTTTCCCCCACAGGAATGTGCTTCCCTCCTTCAAACCTGCCTCTAATCATTTCTGTCGCATCGCCAACCTCCTCTCACCCCCTCCTCTTTCTCTACTGGCACTGTCACAGACATCGACCCTGGCTGTCCCACCCCTCTCTCACCCCCTCCCTCCCCTCATCCCTCAATCCATCTCATCACATCGACTCTGCTCTTCCACAGGAGCACCTTTCCCTCTCTCTCCATCCTCCCCATTGTCTCCCCACCCATCCCCTCAGCGTCGGAGTCAGTGGCCACCCAGCAGGGAGATTCATCACAGCAACCTCGCAGCAACAGCCAACACACACACACACACACACACACACACACACACACACACACACACACACACACACACACACACGTTCTCAAGCGGATCCAATCCAACAAGAGAAAAACAAGACCCAGACAAGCATTTCACAATGAGAGAGATGGCAAAGGACTGGCGGGCTACAACCTGTTATGCTCACATCTGATCGTTGTTTCTGATCATTAGCCATTCAGTCAATGATGATTTAAAAATGCAGTCAGATAAGACCAATTTCTATATGCAAACCCAGCATCACCGTTTGTCCAGATTAAACCAGTGCTCTAAAATGTGCTATATTATGTGTCTGCTAGGCTGATAAAGTGCTTCTGCTTTCCCTCTCAAGCTGACTCATTCAAAACATGACCACTTGTCTTTAGTCAACAAAGCCCAGGTCCTGTATAGGCTGATGGGTTGCTGACACGGACTGATTGGTGTCAAAACTCACCTTCTCTACGTTTTCCACTGTGAAGTCCACGGCGTCCGGTGTGGCTACTATCCTCCCCGGCGTATCCATATCTCCGCTTACACGGAGCTGTCAAACGATCAAAGAGGAGCAACACATTCAGCAGCTGACAGTCACCGTTAAACTCCTCTTTAAAGACAGTATCATTTCAAAAGCATGTCTACAGTGGCGTTCGGAATAAGTAAGCTAGCTTAACGCGATCACAAATTTGGACATAAAGATGACACGAGAGGCTAACCGGCAAGCTAACGTTAGCTCAATGAACTTACCAGGCTAGCTGACGCTAACCTATTCTATAGAAAAATACTATAGCAACGGCTAGCGCCACTATGCTAACGCCAAACTAGCTAACATAGCAATGCATGTAACTTGACGCTACACTCGTGCCAAATGCAACCGAGCGAAGCGGATATACTATCGTTTTAAGAGTGTGGAATTATTATCAAAACATTGCCGTCCCCGTAAATAATCTCTCGGCCGTCTAGAGGAGCAATATTTTCACACCTTTCTGTCCTGCGACGGTATGAGACGATGCTGGCAGCTCCCTGCCGCTTTTCTGCCTCTGCTCCGTCACCGGGAGCTTTTTTGCTACATTCACGCACTGTGGGAAATATCGTAATCACAGCGTAACCGGTCAAGGACCACCCATTAACGGCGTGAATAAAACAGCGATGTCTGAAGTTACCACAATATTAAAGGTTAAAAAAGCACAAAAGCAGAAAATAAAATGCTGAATGTTTAATTATTCGTAATTTATTATTAGTCTTCGTAAATTTTCAGCTTCGTTTCTGTCCTGTCGGTCATTCAATAATCTGATGAACTTCTATTGTATGTGTCAGCTGCGTTTGTCAATCAGCCAGGGGCTCTTTGGAAATGTGGTATATGACATACAACATTTGAACGCGGCATTTCCCCCTCTATCCAATGAAATGTCATCGTGTCGTTGTGAAGACGCAGCTGCTGCCAAGAGGAATGAAACGAAACCTATTTATGTCCTCTCACATGTTGTTATCATGAAAAGGGATCGAAAATTAACCTTTCAGTTTTTAAAAATAGCCGATGAAATAACCCCTCCACATTTGCCTTACTACCTGAAAATGTATTTTAAAGGATATTTCAAAACATGAAAACAGACTAATAAAATCAGTGACCTCTTTTAAATCACTTCTTAAAACCCACTTTTACAGACTTGCTTTTATGTGAAGTCATCCTTTTTTAACTGAGTTTTCATCTTTCCATTCCTTTTACAGCTCTTAGACAACTTATCTGTGTTTAATTCCTACCTTTTCCCTTTCTTCTCACCGTCCTTTCCTGCTTTTATTTTCTTGTTATTATCTATTTATTGTCCCTTTTTCCTTTTGCTGCTCATAATCTTCTTATCTGTTCTTAATTCCTTGCATGTGATGTCATCGTCTAATAGTCCTTTATTGTTTTATTTATTTCTATTTCATATTTTATTTATGTGTTTAACTTTTCTTTCTTCTCCCTACCTTCCTTTTCTGTGACTTTGCCTGTTTTATCACTATTATTCCTTTTACTTGTAATAACTCTTTTAGATTTTTTTGTGTTTTCACATTTTATGTTCTGCCTTCTTGTTATAACCCACCTTAGACTAAACTGTCTTGTGTTTGGTTTGAGTTTTTCCTCAGTAGTTACACATGGCAGTAAATTGTCTAACTTTAAATTATTTTATTTTATTGACAAATACAAGAATACAGTGCATGTTTTCCTCTCACATAAAAACAACATATATAAAAACAGCACTAAACATGCAATTAAATGCTAAGAAATACAAACTAGCAGCCAAATGTAGTATGTATGGCTGAAAGTAAAAACCCCAGCCTCTTCTGGAAATAGTTCTCTCAAGAAAAATAGTACTTATTGAATTGAAAACAAAACTACATACCCTCAAAACCAAGTGAACCCGCAGTAATGCTTTGATGAGAAATTGAATGCAACAATGACACCCATACAGAAACATTTCACTTAGCTGTTTTTAAGTTATCTTATCTTATTCTGTATGTGGGAGGCTTTCCCGGGGATGCGGAGTATTATAATTCATATATTCATAAATGGAGATCGATGAGACCCTCACAACTAGAGGAGAAAATGTGTTACTAACATTTGAGACTAGAAATGTCTACAAATAAAGCCCGATCCTTCCAAACCACACGTCTGACCATTCATCACACTTCCCATGTCATATATGTAGAGCAACATTAAGCTAAAATCATGTATGTTTTATTGTTTTCCTAAAAAGGCCTTAGATTGTGTTTGGCACACAGAGATCTCTTACACAAAGTGGAACATATGATCAGGTATAATATATATATAAGCCCAAAAATATATAATATCTGTATCAATGAATTATACGAGGAGCTCTGATGCCATGAAGAATGATGCAAAGGTCAATAGTCTGCTCTTTTGTGTAGTTATTCAGCTGTTCACCTTGGAAATGGGCTTTTAGCTTGACGGAATATTCTTTAAAAATTCTAAGCAACCACCGGGTAACGAGAAAAGCATGAAACTCTGTGGAGGTGCATAAAGTCATTGTGGGCCATGGTCTAATAGTGTCCTCTCACTGGAACCGCCAGAGAAGTATAGCAATACATGTACCACCACGCTTGTCTCTAACATGCAGCATGTGAGCTTCTTCCACAAGGCCAGAGTCAGCTGAAGAGCAACAGCGTCTCCATGTGGGTCACTGAAGACATCACACTACTGTAAAACAGCCCTGAGAAAGCGCCAGTCATGCAAAAAGAAAAAAGAAAAAAAAGTGAATGAGTGGGATGAGACAGTTTAAGCTTCCGGATCAGGTCATATACCTGAACAGGATATGTTTATTCTGTAATTGCTGACCAGTTAAATCCTCAGCATGACTAAGACTCCATGTTAACCTGGATGTACGCTTGGATTTACTTATGTATTCATTTCTTTATACACACACAACACAATGATTGCCAAAAGTGAAGGGAAACAACTATTTAACAATTTGATAATAACTATATGAACTTTAGAAGCCATGACTGACCCTTATATAATAAAATTATGATAACATAGGCCTATTAATAATACAATAAGTAGGTCTGTGTAAGGCCAACAGTCAATTAAATGTAGGGCAATAATAGCTGTTGATGGACTGACTGACCTGTGGCATTATGCTTGGAATGAGACCTGACAGATGAACTTGACTCATGAATTCTTGTGAACCATTTTTTCTCGCTAACGTTAGAGAGAAAAATGGTTCACGAGAATTCATGAGTCAAGTTCATCTGTCAGGTCTCATTCCAAGCATAATGCCACAGGTCAGTCAGTCCACAACTTAAGACCCGGGTGAACGAGCTAAATTCCGCCGTGCAAAGTGACGACGCCCTTTCAATATCTGGTGGTGGCGCGTAAATAAGGAAGGAATTTGGGATGCGTTCTATCAAGGATGTTTTATCACTGGACACAGTGTTGGAGGCGGAGCCCTGTTAATTCCTATGAAAGCTGCTCAGTTGTGTTTTGAAGCCAAAAAAGTTTTAAAAAATACCTGGATCGCAGACCCAAGCCGGATAGCTTCCGGTTTAGCGCCCTGGCTAACTTGAAGGGGGGATAAAATAATTGAATCGTGCAGCTCTTCTAGACTTTCCAATTTTCCGGATGGCTCAAATTATGATCGTGAAACGAGTTATTTCGCGAGGGTTGTGACGCACAAAAATAATTTATCCACCGTTTTACACACACAGTGGGTCTACTGTTGTTTTCTCTTCTGTTACGACTGTTTCCTGAAACGTGACGCCAGTGACGTACGACATAACGCTTCGGGTGAAAATCACAGGCTGACTGCTTTGCTTGCGGGAAGTGGGAATGGAGATCAACATCCGATTTTTTTGGGGGTGGGCACAATGGGTGGGTGACGTCCCCCTTGTCCCCCTGGGATTTAGCTGCACCCCTGCGGATCAGCACTATCTTTGTTAGACCTAGCCTATAAAAATGCATGGAACACAACTGTGCAGTGATTTATGTGGCTTCGGTGTGTGTTGATGCAGTTACACGGTGTTGTAGTTGCACGTTTTCCTGTTACCGATCCGCCTGCCCCCCGCGCGCTGCTGTGTGGGTAGGTGTCAGTCTCTCTACAGAATCACCAGCGTCATGGCACCGAGTCAGAGCCACTGACTATTTTGAACAGGGAACACGTGGCAGAGAGAGAGAGAGAGGAGAGAGAGAGACACACACACACACGCACACACACACACTCCTCCTTCACTCCTTTACAGCCACGCACACACAGTGTCAGAGCCGCCGTGAATGCAGCGGGTAGGACAGCGCACAGATCTCTTCAACTACTCCGCTGAAGTGTGTGGATCGGACAGCGAGCGACACACACACACACACACACACACAGAGAGAGAGAAGAGTCCTGAGAAAACAAGGCGAGGCCACATTTGTTCCGGTTTTTATTTTTCTCGCTGTGTAACCGGAGGACAGAGATGATGATGAAGAGCCAACTCTGCGCTGCTCTTTGTGCGCTGCTGCTGCTGCTGCTCACGGTTAACTTGGGATCAGCTGATCATCACGGTAGGAAGTGTTTTTTTTATTGTTTGTCAATGTGCCTGTTCCATCTGTTGGCTTTGAATCTGCCTTGTTTGCACTTTGGTTGATCTGTGCTAGAAAAACTGTCATAATGGTTTACAGTATCACACACACACACACACACACACACACACACACACACACACACACACACACACACCAGTCTCACCTGCCTCTTGTCACCTGTGATGTCTCTCAGCAGTGATTCAAACTAACAGAGCTGAAGTGAGAGACGGTTGAGGTCAGAGGTGGAGGTGGACAAAACTCCCACAGTCCCACTCACAGCCGGGCCTGTTTCACACCGGCCTCGCTTCATTTCAAATAACATCTTTTTAAAATTCAAATTGTCTTCCCTACATGGGATCCTCTTTTTCAAACAGCCTCACACATTATCTATCACATCCCCCCTCCCCCTCCTCCCCCCTCCCTCCCTCCCTCCCTCCCTCTGCGTCTTCCTCTTTCTGCTTGCATTACATTTGCACACCTCTCACACATCCTGTGTTTCACTCGTACCCACCTTCCGCCTTTTCTCCAACCTGTTACGAACACTTAATCACCCTCCTCCCCCTGCTTCTTTACGTCCTCTTCTCCTCCCTCCCTCCATCAGTGCCTCTCACATAAAAGGAAAATGAGACTATTGACATTTGAAAAGATTTTATTGGGCAGAACCGTCCCATCGGCTCCCTCGAGCCCGAGATTCAAATGAATAGAAAACAGCTCGTCTCCACTGGAGGACATTTATTGGCTGTAAATGAGCAGGGGAGTACATTGTGACAAATGACACCTCTAACTGTCTGCAGCAGCACACTCTCATTTCACTGGGCTCATGCTAATTGGCTTGCCTCTGTAGTAAAGTATGGAGACTCTATGAACAGACTTTATGACAAGACTTTATATATTCTACAGACTTTATCCAGTGCAGATACGATATGGGGCTGTATTTGCATGAACACACAGTGAAGATGCCCGTCAGATAAAACTTTGGACGTATTCGCTGTCTTGTTTCCGTTGACAATAACTCATCATGACTGTAAGAAAAGGGCAGACGTCTCTGTTTCTTAACATCCTCAACAGGCTCAAGCCTTCAATTACTGTCCAGAAAAAGAAATCCCGTTAAAAAAACATCCAGTCCGTCTCAAAAGCCTTTTTTTGTTTCACTCTTAAAGATGCACTATGTAGTTCTGGGGAAGAATATTTAATCAGAAGAGAAAGATCTTCACTGACGGATGTTTTTTTATGCCTAAACAAAGTAGATAAACAAACTCTCTGACTGAATAAACAAACCGAGCTTAAAGGACAACACAATGACATTCTGTTTTACTTTGTTTATATGTGGCGGACCCTGCCACCGTTCTAGCGTCAAACAGTGTGCTGGGGACCTTGTTTTCCTCTGAGAACAGCTTGTTTATTCAGTTATGGGATAAAAGATGTTCCTGAGTTTGTATTATTACCTCATTGATATTGTAAATATTACAATTCTGAGTTAGAATTTTTTCTCCAAAACTACTTAGTGCCCCTTTATCACAGCTGGCCTCTGTTCAAACCAAGAAATCAAACTGTTGTGTTCTTTCTAGAAGTTATTGAACTAGTAACCTAGATAACTCTCATTTTTAACAAAGTCTTACAATACAAAACACTGATGTACAAACACCTAAAACAACCCAATGTAATATGACAAATGTAATAACATACATACAGAGGTGGCAAAAGTGCATATATTCTTTACTCAAGTAGAAGTACCGATACTAAGGTAAAGGTGAACAGGCTCTGAAATGTACTTATAATGTAATATAAAGAACAAAGATAACATGAAGGTAAAATCTGTCCAAGCTGTCTGTAAACACACCACAGGATAGTTGATGTTGAGTCACATTTCCAGGATGTCAAATGGCGACACACTGGGTCAGTAAATCAACATAAATGATTGATAACATCCCTCAAAGGAATTAAAACTGAAGTTTCGAAAGTGTGAGGAATAGAAAGTACAAATATTTGTGTGAGAATGAAGGAAATAAAAGTAAAAAGTTCTAAGAAAAATAAATACTCACGTAAAGTACAGATACCTCTAACAAAGTATTTGTACTTTGTTACATCCCACTTCTGCATACGTAAATTAAATTAAGATGTTCTTATTAGTTATTTATTGTCTCATTTTTGTCTTTTATTTCTGTTTCTGATACTGAAGATGAAGTTGGTCCTATAATTATTTAAGGGCTACAGCTTTTAGTAATGTGTCCTTTAGTTCTTCTGGTTACATAATTCTAATAAAATGATTTATGTGTAAGGAAGGAAACCTAAGTTAGTTCTGTGTTTAAATAAAGTAATGTTTTGTGTAAATCAGTTAACATATGTTCATCACATCACAGCAGCAGTGCTTTTACTGCATGTGAGCCGGTCACTTGTATGTGCACGACACAAAAAATGACATAGCGAACTAACAAACTAATTATAGGAGCTTTATATAGCATAATAAGACCCAGGGCTGGAACAGGAGATGACATCCTAGAGGCGTGACATGCATCTCGAGAGGTCACACGCCGGTTGGCAGTAGACATCTGAAATGAATGCAGGTGAAAAGGCCAAGGGCAGCGTGAACAGAGCCGTCCTCAACCTCTTCAGTCCCGGTTAATGAGATCAGCTCTTCAGGACGATCTCTGTGATTCAAAAAATCACCACAATCACCTGCTGCGAAACCGGCGCTGATTAGGCTTTACAGCCGCAGTTAGCTGGCTTTCACACAGAAGGTATGACTGATTGCCACTTCCTGCGTCGAGTGCTGAAGCAGCAGACATCTGCTCGCAGAGAAACGGTTGGCCCGCTGGCAGGGTCAAGAAGTGATCGAGAGCCGCCTCCCCACGTACACCGCCCGAGAGATTGTGAGTTAGAGGCCGTGATATCTGGAGAGAGGAGTGTGAAACAGTGGAAACAGTGGCTCTCTTTATATATCTGCTGTGCACACACACACACACACACATATACAAAACAGACATACCTCTCCAGTATTTGACCTAAGCAGCTCTAATGCCGCTAAAGTGAGGGAACAAGGCCAGTATTATACAGCCAAGCACCTCCGTCTATTTATGAGTGTGTCTGTTTTTGCATCATTCAGAGTTCAGACAGGTCTCTCTCTCTCTCTCTCTCTCTCTCTCTCTCTCTCTCTCTCTCTCGCTGTGTTTGTGCTGATGAGCTGCGTGAGTGATTATGGCGGTAATGAAAGGCATCATGGGAGCGCGTTATGGAACAGTAATGACATTACATTACAACAGTGCTCTGGACTTTATCAAAGGGAAGCAGTTAGAAACCAAAATGAAGATTTGTGCTGTGGTGCTAAAGAGATCAAGGCCGGGGGGAGGAAGGGAGAGCGAGAGAGAGAAAGAGAGACTGGAGGTCTTCATTAAAAGGATATTACTTCAAAGATCAGAGTCGTAGCCGGTCAGTCCTTATCCATTTTATTTTGTGCTCTGAAATTAGGTTTTGCCGTCATGTGACTGTGATGTGTTTTCACAAATCAGCAGATTAAAAATTGACATACTGTCGAGCCTGCAGATAAAGTTGAAACAGCTGGCAGTCCTCAAATTCCTAAATATTTTATGTGTAGTGCAACACGACTGAAGTATAGATAAATATATATCGTCACCCCTGTTGTTCTTTGTCTCATTCCTGGTGGATAATATCATAGAGGGATATAATGAGGTTTAGTGCGGCTAAAAACCAAAATGCCAAAGAAAAAAAAATACAATAAAATGGCTCCATAGAGCTCGTCCAGCGTAATCCAATTTTCTGGAAGTCCTGAGACACCAAATTGATTTTAAAAGACATTATTCACACTCCTGACGCTTTTAAAAGGGTCCAGATAATGTCTTTTTAGGTCAGTTTGGGATCTCAGGGATTCCGGAGGCTGCATTGTGCGCTCGCTAAAATCATGTTTATACATCGCCAAACACTTCAAATCGACGGCACAGTAATACAGTAACAAGGGCACACACAGTAGTTATATTCTAATGACACCTGTGTTTTTTCTGTGCCATTAAATCCTGAGAGAGATTTCGGAAAACAAAAATAATCATAAAGGATAATAATTTGTGTTTTAAGGCTGCTAAGATGAAATGTAGGTGAACTCGAGCAACTCTACAAACAGTCCAAAATTGCCAGTGATCCATTCAGTGTGTGCACGAGAGACGTTCTTATGTTTCACATATCAGCAGGACAATAAACCTGTGTTTGCTCCAGTAAAGCTCACTGATAAACAGAAGACTGTGGATGTACTGAGCATGTAACTCTGTTAGAGTGCTGTACTGCTTTGGTAGAAAAAGTATGCACAGTCACATATCTTCCCCTGGATAAATAAATATGTGTACACATTGTTCAGTGTTTTAATTGTTTTTTGGACAAACACAGGCCTGTGCTGACTGATAATACTCGGCACGCTGTGTGCTGTTTCATGTTTGCTCGGAGTAATGAGCAAATAAGCTGTTAATGAGTCTGACGACATCACCAGAGATCGACCGTTATCCAAATCTGACTCTGTCTCTCTCCTCGTCAGATGATGCCCACGCCGCTGCTGCGAATGCTTCAGTAAGTGGTGGCGGTGAGACGGCTCCCGAGGCTCCAGCTGCAGCGCCTGTGCCCGTCTCCAGCCCGGACACCATCAGCCCTGCCGGTACCGAACCGTCACCGAGTGGCCCCGACGCAAACTCAGGGTCAAGAGTGAACAGCAGTTTGAGTAGCAACACAACTACAGAAGTGAAAAATGGCTCCGTGACGGCTGAAACAAGGAAAGATAATGGTAACTAAAAACTCTTGGTTCTTAATCCTGTTTTGTTCTACTGTTGTGTTTTTTGTTTTCTGGCTGTCTGAGTGGAGAGGTTTTGTCCCACTTCAGACAGATTTAGTAGAGCGTCCAGCAGCAGGTGGCTCAGAGTTTAGGAGCTATATTTAACAAAGTCCTTATCTCCGTTTTCCACGTCCAGAAGTGGGCCACAGAGTGAGCGACGGGGTTAAAGTGTTGGCAGCCAAACACAACACAGACAGAGACCGAGAGCTCAGTCTGGTTCTTAAAAAACTGGAGCACAGAGAAGGAGAGAACCCGGGAGATGGTGTGAGATAAAAGTACGAGTTAATTAAATAAGTTGCAAAGGTAATATATACCGAGAGAAAAGTTCAGTCTGAAGAGACGGTGTTGACAAGAGGAGAGAAGTGATTAAATGCTGTGTGACTTTTCACAAGGGGGTGAGAAAGGTAGAAGTGAAATACTTCCCCCACCAGGCACACACACACACACTCAAACCCGTTCACACACACACACACACACACACACTCTGTCACAAGCACACACTGGTGCTGGTTCACACATTACACTCATAAACATATTCAGAGGCAAGGCACATTTTTAAGCACTAAAAGTTTATTTTGTGGAAAGAACTGGAGAGCTGTTTGCATGTGCACAACTTTAAGGGTTGTTGTCTCAGTCCAGCCATCCAGGTTTTGTGATATTTTACTTTTAGTTTCTGCCACCTGTCGAGGGGAAGTGAGTTGTATCCGTGGTGCTCTCAGAACTGAGAATTTACTCTCAACAACAGTCAAGTCAACAGCCGTACTAGTGGCTCAGTGGTGCTTTGAGCCAGCTGTAAATGTCAGCATGCTACGTAACGTAATACGTAATGCTAACAAGCTGATGCTAAGCAGGTATAATGTTCAGCATGTTCACCATCTAAGTTTAGTTAGCATGCTAATTTTTGCTTATTACGCTGTAAAAATCTAATAAAGTGACTAAATGTAATAGTCTACTTTACATTGTGATTGTGAGGTAATTGGTTTCCTGACTTTTTTTAAAGTCAACTTTTAAAATTCACAGTGTGGCAATCCATCCGATAGCTGTTGAGACATTTCACTATAAGTCAAGTCAACCTCACGCATGGAGCTACAGGAGAAGTCGATAATAGCCTTCAGTGATGTACTGTGCTCGTCTTCCAATGAATTATTCTCGCCAGCTCTGATATAACTGATGCTATAGCAGCTACGCTAACCTCTTGAGGAGACGCCAACAGTTGCTTCTCGCGCTGGTTGTCACAACTACACCTTGACTCTACCTGCCAGTAGTTACTCATAAGATGATGACTTCGGACAGTCCAGGTCCAAGATAGATTGATGAGATCACATGATCATGCCTCGCAGGGTGAAGGCATCGCTAAGGTCACAGGAATTCATCCTCTGCTGACCATGAATGTTAGCGGTTCGTGGCAATCTGTTACATAGTAATTCTGATCCACAAATGTCGTCCACATGTTGGCGCTGGAGAAAAAGTCAGCGGTTCATCGAAGTCGTGAGAGATGTAACCTCTGGGGACTATGATAGAACATTTTTGCCAGTCCATCTAAAGGTTGTTGAGATAGTTAAATCTGGTGTTGAAACAGCAGACTGAGCACCACGCTATCCATAGAGCCACGGACTGAAAAAAAAATCACTAGCACAAAAAAGCCCTTTTATTAATAAACAACCGGGCACAAAGTCAACAGGTTTCATGGGACTATTTGTTAGCCAGTAAGTTCCAGTGAGAATACATGCTGCTCTGATCACCACTCCGACAAAATTCCCTTTACTTTCATTGCATTTGTGTATTTGTATTGTGAGAAAACAAAAACAGATGAAGCTTTTAATGCCTCGTGGTGTACGTACAGTATCGACACATTAGCCGGATTACAGTATTTATGTGATAATGTTTGTCTCTTTCTGCAGGGACCGATATTACTGCTCCCACAGAGGCTGCAGGTCCTGAAAAGAATCAAACAGATCAGACGACGCCGCAGCCTGCGATCCCTCCGTCTGGGAGCCACGCCCCCGCCTCTCCCACCCCACTTACCTCCACCACCACCACCAGCCCCGCAAGCACAGCTCCCACTACCACTGCGAGCGCCTCTACGACCGCCGCACCACCTACGAACACATCGCACCAAGCCGGAATTCCCCTCCCTGACCCCACTGCACCATCAAACGCTTCTTCTACTACTGTACCGACACGTGCGCCACCAAAGTCTGAAACTACCGCTGGTACCACCACCGCCATCGTCACCCAGTCCACTTCAACATCCAGCACTAGCTCCACTCAAGGGCCCCTCAGTACTGAGTCACATAATGAGACGCTCACATCTTTACAGCCCGACGGACACCATGAGGCCTCCACCGTGGCCCTGGGAAAGTCTACCGTCCTCCCGTCGAGCAGCACCTCCGCACAGGCCAAAGCCCATGCCGACTCCCAGCTCAACGACAGTAAGTGCATAATATCCTCTGTGTTGGTATATGAGTCTGTGCTGGACGCTTCGCTGCCTGGATATTGACAGAGCCAGGAGTGAATCGGCCGGACAACAAAGGCGATGCTGTTCTTTGTTTTCCAGCACAAGCCAGTCCTCACGTCTACACACACGCACGAACACAAACACACACCACACGCGCCCCCTCCCGTCTGCATCTTCTACAAGCACTGTCGCCACCAAGCACTCCACAATCATGGCTCTGTTTGGGAAAGGGACAGAGGCAGTCATGGGACTCGAGGCCTCAAGAATGCTCTGTTTTCCTTCTTTTGCTGTCTCTCTCGCCCTCGTTCTGCACGCTAAATAATTTATGCATCCACGTGTTCCTTTATCTGAAAACTCAATTTTTCAACGTCGACAGGACTTTTTCCCAGAAACGCAAAAAGAAGGAAGCTGACCAGCTTGGATACGGTTAAAATCTAAAAAATTCTCTCTGCTTTTCTCACTCAGTGTGGTTTCATTAGGCCACGCTTGGCACGTCGCCTCTTTCCATTAGCCAGAGGAACAGGCAGCATACGCTCCTCTGTGGTTGTTGTTACTTTCAACTGAGGATATAAAAAAAAACAGCTAAGTTTACAAAGTATTCCTCCATGGCAACATCCATATACAGAAATACCCTGCCAAAAAAAACAGGCACAAACTCTTCCTGCACAGAATTATACAAACACAGAGAGACATCAACATAGAAAGGTCAAGATTAAACCCACTGTACTGAACCGCACTCTCCTTTAAATTAATGTCCTTGTTCGGCAGAGAGCTCAAGTACGGGCAAGCTTAACATCACCGTCCTGTGTTTGACATTTCTGTATGGAGTTACATGATGAACACTCAGCGTGCTGCTGTTGGGTCTATATTTAGCTCCAGGCACAGCTTTAAATAACCGTTTAGGAAGCTGTAATCCTACTTCCTGCACCACATTAGAAGATATGTAACATTTCTGCGTTACACTGTTTAAAAACGACTACGTGCATAGTGTATTTGGTGTCCAACGATTCTCAAGCCCATAGAAACGGATGCGTTCATTCAAGGAAACGGTGCGTTTCATTTGGTCGCCTGTTGCTGTAACTTCTGAGAGAGAATCAGAGGGTGAAGAAGCAAGTCAGCGACCACAAGACTCAACGTAACAAGAATAAAACTTTCAATACATTGTTTTGTCCACAATGATTTTCATCAGCAGTGGTGGTTGTTTAACAATCGTGACAACACGACTTGCGTCTCTAACCCTAACCCTGTGTTTGTGTTTCCAGCGACAATGGTCCACAACGCTCCGACATTAGACCCCCTTCTGGCTGGCCTGGTGTCAGCCTTCATCATCACTGCTGTCATCATCACTCTGCTCCTCTTCCTTAAACTGCGCCGAAGAGACAACCGGCCGGAGTTCCGCAGGCTGCAGGATCTACCTATGGTGAGTAACTGTGACTCACTGCTCGGTTACTGCTGCTAACCACAGTGTTATATCATGTATATGTTGTTACTAATGGCTTTAGTCATGTTGATAAATCGTTGGTCATCATCATCAAGGTTGTCATGCCGTAAACCACATTCACATGGTGGCCATTTTCCTCTGACATCACACTTGGGATGGGAAGCTCAACCGTGGTGCTGCTGTTTTGTAGGGTTCAAATCAGATAAACCTTATAAACCTATAAACCTCTGACAAATTGTTATCATTTCACTGCTTCCTGATTGATTAGCAACTATAAAGACAATGGATAACTTAATCCGACAGGACATCATATCATATTTCAAGGTAAAACAGATTTGATAACAGATTAGCCTCCATTAGACATCAGCTAACGTTAGCATTCAACCACATTCTAGCTTACCGTTTGGTACAATACTGTTTTGATATGACATGATTAGGAAAAAATAACTCTAAGAGTTTCCAAATGGTGTTTTAGCTTGAAATATGTCCGTCACAGCATTACGGTTTCCCTCCCTGAGCGTGACGTTGGAGGAAAATGGCCGCTGTATGAATAAGATCAGTTGTTTTTGGCGGACAATTTTTAGGAAGCCCCTGTTAGCCGTACACACAAATACACACTCTGGTATCACCAACTTACGTACTTAACTGACCTTAACCTGACCCAGTTGGTATTGAGGGCTAAAAACTCCAGGTAGACTGTTCTTCTGGAGGTAAATGACGAGATTGATACCACCCTCATGTCTGTAAGGTAAATGTGAAGCTACAGCCGCTGGTTAGCTTGGCTGCACTGGAAACAGCCTGGCGTCATTGCTCTTTTGATCACAACCTTGAGGTGATGAGAAAACTCCAACAAATAACAACAACTGATCACTCTCCACCATGTAGACTGTGTGTATACGTAGGTATTAGCATATAATATGTACATTAGCATATTGTTATTTTTTCCCTGTGTAGGATGATATGATGGAGGACACACCATTGTCCATGTACAGCTACTGATGGAGGCACGACTGAAGCTTTTGGCGCCCAAACACCCTCCTCGAATCCAGGCTCACGCTGCAGCGGCTGTCGAACCTGGTCTCTCTTTCTTAATGTGCACCGAACAGAAAGAATTCTGGGTAGGTGTGAGCAAATTTCTGGATTGCATCTGTTTGTCTACATCAATGAAATGTAGGAAAAGACACGATTGAAGCTGCAATGGACCATGAAGATATCGCCTATGTTGGGGCCGTTTTGGCTTTATTGGTGTCTGTGATTACAAATTAGGCCAACGGCCCTGTTTAATACTGTATGCTTCGTATTTTTCAGCCCATATTCTGGGGAATGGGTGTTGTGTAATATGTTGTGATTTCCCTTGAGTTGAAAAGGTTAGTTGTAAAGCAGGAGGCCACATCGTTAGTCGTATCCATCATTTGGATGGCTCGCACCTGGACACAGATTCAGCCTGTCCTACCAGATTCTCCCCTGGGGGCACTCGTCTCACTGCCCTGTAATCAGTTCAAGGAGACCTATTATGCTCTTTCAGTTTTTTCCTTTCCGTCAGTATAGGTTCTTGTGTATGTAAAGAAGTCTTGAAAGTTAAAAAGCCCAAAGTCTGCGCCACTGGGAGTTCCTCGTTCCCACAGAAAACACTGCTCCTGAAGTGCCTCAAACGCCTCGTCAGTAGTCCCGCCTTTATTTCTGTGACTTTGTGACGCCACACTACGTCACCATGTCATGCATTTAAATAATTTATGCCTGTAATCACGATAACAGTGAGGCGAACTGGAACGCTGAAAACACGGTGCTGGCTCAGGCCTGTGTGAGCTGACCAATCAGAGCACACTGATTATTCAGGAGTAACACTTTTCAGGATGTAACTCTATTCTAGTAGTAGTAACCCAAAATAAAATTATGAACCTGAAATTGAGTGTAATATGTCTCCTTTAATGTGAGACAGTCTGGTGATCTGACAGAGGACAGAAAAAAGAAATGAACATAAGAAACGGCCTGATAGTGTTAAAGAGGTTGCACTTTAATTTGTCAGGGGTGAGAAAAATTGACAAATATTTTTGTGTATGAGATTTTGTGCATATGTCAGTGCAGGCATTAAAGTGTGTGTGTTTGTAGGTGTGTGAATCTGTTCAGGGGCGTGTGTATGGATTCTTGAAGGCATGTCAGGGGATATTTAAGTGTTTTCTCTTTTTTTGTTGTTTCTATTTTTCTCTGTTGAAGGTCCTGCAGCCTTTTGGCCTGATTTTGACATGTGCAGTGTGTGTTTTTTGTTTCTTTCCTGGTGTCTTGAGTCCTGGAGAGAGTGCCTTAGATAGTTAGAGGAACAGCTCTTATTGTATGCTGAATTGACAGCATACTGAAACCCAAAAAACTTTCAGATTTACCCCCATCTAAAACACACTCTGGGGCTGGGTAGCTGCACTGACTTGCCTGTGTTTGTAGACTAGCCTTGAGCGTGTACACCATCAGGAGGCACTCATTCATACAATGACAGTTGCAGACTGAAATTGGCCAGTGGCCGGTACACACAACGTTAGCATTGTCCTGTGTGTTGTAAATACTACTGAAGATTGCATCACGCAAAGACAACTTTATGGAACTCTTCATCTTAGTTGCTGCTTTAGTGTTCTGTTACAGCATATGGTTCTCTCAGCGGGCAAGTTCACAAATACTGCAGTTACTTCACTGTGCATCAGCCTCGCTGTGTGTTTGCCCTGCAGATCTGCAGGAAAATGTTGAAAGGAAGTAAGATGCATACAAAACCACAGAACAACCCACGTCGGTAGAAATCAATTGGCTATCATCATTGTACCATAAATAACAGATAGGCCACAAAGTAAGGGGAAATAACAGAAATTAAGTTGCTCCCTCAGTTTCTCCCTTTGTCGTCTGTACTTCCAGTTCTAAATTGTATTGTTGGGATGATCTTGGTGTTAAAAACTGTAAGTGTCCTCACTGCATAATGAGGCTTCGCTGCCAGATGTGGATTATTGGACTGTTTTATGATTAAAAGAATTTTGAAACCACCCTCCGCTTTTCTCTTATTCACACTTCTCAGACACAAGCAAAAGTGTAATCAGAACACAACACTGATCTATAGTAGCAGCCACAGAACGTCAGGCTCTTTTCTTTCACTTTTTACACAGACCTTTATTGTTGGAGACAAAACACAAAACATTTTCTTTACAGACCAACACTGACTGAATCCGCGCACTGCGTGGCAAATGCCATAAAACTGCAGAAGAAGGGTCTGATTCATCAGCCATTATCTGACCACAATAACAAATAAACAAGCCTTTTCTTCGTTAAATGTCTTCAGCTACAGTATTAACAGCTATACAAAGGAGAGTGCGTTAGATTTGTTCAAATACTTTTGCTCTGCACTGTGCCATTTACTTTTCGCTCGAGGGGACTTCTAGCGAGACAATCTGACTTTAGATGAGCTGCGCAGTGTCCGTGGTCACTTTCACCACCTCAATCCTCCAAATACACACCCCACTGAACACCTAACCTGCCTGTCAGCTCCCCCAAGGCTCTGCACTCTGGTCTAGGATCCACGATGGGGGGTGTCTGGATGCTGAAATATTTAACAGCTTGACGCCAAGCCTGGCACAGTGTGACTCATGTCAGACATGGCAGCATAAAGGGGCTCTCGACTCTGAATATGAAGTCATCGCAGCAGAGGTTGGGGGGGTGTTGGTGCTTTGATACCGTTATTGGATTCTTCTCTTCCGTCACTTCAGCTGCATTACCAGGAATCAAAAAACCTCATCCCTCATCGGATTCTTCCTGGACTGAGGAGTGCATTATGTCAGGAAGGAAAACCCATTAAACATCCATTACTCTTCCGCACTTAAGAGTGTAGCTTACATACAGTACAGTTCTCCAGAACTTCAAAGTTAAAAAGGTACTGGGAATCTTTACTTGATATATTACTGTACACCAAGAGATCAAAGCTTCTTAAAGTGCAAATACATAGAGATAAATTATTTTATTTGATAGCAAATGTAATAAAAAATATCAACTACAGACATTATAGCATGAGAAAAAGCACAGTAATCAGTGGTGTTACAATGTAGTAATGTCATGTCCTGCAGACTTTTACTGCACCAAAACTTTACCCAACCTCAACAATCTGTAATCATAACAAACCTTAACATAACTATTTTTAAAACTTCTGCCTGAAACCGAGACTTGTGGCTTGAGAGGACCAATTACGCTGCTCCTGTGCTTTAACTTTGGTAGGACCCATAATTTGTTGTCAGTGACTCGCAACATGGGTGTGGCAAAAAACGAAAGCCTTACATCCATTTGGTGGTGACTGATTTCAAAATTTTGTGCCCAAAAGGTTCAATCAGTGAGGTGCACAGAGAGAAAAGCAGCTTAGAGAAATGCTAAAAAGCCGTGCTATCCGCCATCAGGAAACCAGTTTCGCCTGGAAGAGAGGCCCTCAAAAAAAGAATCTTCTTAAAGGGCTTCCTCGCTTTGTTCCCAGCATCCTATCAGTCTGTGCATGTGGAGGCAGTTAGTGCAGATTATTTAAAGACAATTTGTGGCTATCAGAGTTCTCAGCAGCTTGTACAGTCCTTAAAGTCCTCTAGATATCACTAACTAGACCGAGGAGAAACAAAGCTTCCAAACAGACGGACATAAAAAAAACAAAAAAACAAACAGTATTTGCTGAATCCTTTGGTTGTTTGTTACAGCATAATGTTGGGTGGGTCACATGGGATCGGGCAGTTTAAAGCAGATTTAGACGAGCAATTGAAAATACATTTAAAATTACCCTGTTAGCCTTACCCTGTTAGACACTGTGATCTGTCCCGAGTCCTCGACACTTCTGGTATTCTCACAAATAACTGCTCTTGAGTTTTTCCCACATTAGTCACCGTTTCTCAAATGTTATGATCCAAGTGTCATATCTGAGCAGCCGTGTTATAACACTAAGAAGGACTTGATTACTTGTTTTTATACAGTATGTATGTGCTTCTGTTGCCATATTTTGCTGTCCTTTGTTTCCTTTCCCCTTCCCTTGGGGCCGCAGAGGAAATAAGCCATATGGCTGTTTGTGGTGTCCTGTTTTGAGAACATTGCTGCTTCTCTATACTGAACTATCAAATCAATTAAAAGTAATACTAAATCTCGGGTGGTGTATTGGCAAAGCTCAAAGAAATGTCTTCGTGTTGCTGAATCTTTCTTCCAAAGTAAAATGACAGATTGGAACCTTAAAGAAAAAGGTCAGAGATCATCAAGACTGAGGTCAGAACCTAAATCTGGGTTCACGTCATCATCGAGGAGATCATCGTTGTCATCATCGTCATCCTCCAGATCTGATGCCGGACCAGCAAAGTCGCTTCGTCTGGACTGAACGCTCAGACGTACTCGTGGCTTCTGATGAAGAGCTGGCAGAGGTAAAGAGCGGAGAAGGAGCAGTTACTTTGTGTGTGTGAGTGCCTCCAGTGGGATTAGGCTGGAAGACATTCAAATGGTTCTCATAACAACTGTGTACCAGTATGACTGTATGTGTGTGTATGTGTGTGTGGATACAATCGTCAAATTAGCCCGGCTTCATGGGCCCAAATCACTCTGGGAAACGTTTAGCGCAGATTGTAATCTCTTCCGGGAACATCGGCCTTCTGTTACAGTAAGTCTCTGGGGTGAGCCGTGCATGCGCTCACACAAACACAAACACACTGTGAACCGAGTTTCCCAACAAATTACTTGCTTCGCAGAGACGGTTGGAGAGGAAATGAGAGCTTTGCTGCTTTATATGCAAGTGGAAGAACACAGTAGGTCTACAGACTTGGTCTCAGTGGTGCCACACAAGTTTGACTTTTTTCTTTTGTCTTCGCCTCGTTTTACAAGTCTTTGCCTGCATTTAAAGGAGTAGTTTGACATTTTGGGAAATGTGCTTACTCACTTTCTTGCCATGAATTCAATGAGATGTCTTTATGTAAAACAGCTACTGCCAGAAGACAGCTAGCTTAGCTTCGCATAAAGACTGGAATCAAGGGGAAACAGCTAGCTGTCAGCTCTGTCCAAAGGTAACACCATCTGCCTACCACCACCTCCCAAGCTCACTAATTCACACATTTCAGCTCATGTGTTTAATCCACACTTAAAATGAAGTGTAAAACAGGCACACTGTAGTTTCACAAGGGCTCTACGCAGGAATATTTTTTTCAGTTATCACCGTGAAGTTGTAAGTCACTCAGCAGAGGCTCCAGAAAAGAAATGAGAGTGGTATTGATCCTCTCACCCAACTCACGACAGTAGATGAATGGGCATTCTCAAAATGTCAAACTAATCCTTTAACTAACTCTATGCTGAAATGGCAAACACAGACGAGTGCTCCCCACGCCGAGGCAGAGCAACTGCAATGAATCAGAGGGAAGGTTGAGCCAGATGTGTGGGGGAGGTACGGGAAGGGAAACTACACGTCCCATCTTGCTAAAAGCGTCATCAGTCCGTGCCCATCTGGAGCTCTGTGTATGGCTCTATCTTGGTGGGAGCGTGTGTGATCCAATTGTCAAAACATGTTTGTGTTGGCGTACATGAAGGTGGACAGAAGGCTTGTGAAAATGACATGATGGAAAAACACGTGGGTTTGATGTCTCATTGCGCCGTACTGTAGTACCTGTAAGCGCATGAGGCGACAGTGCTTGAGTGCACTTCGCTTTTCATTCAAAAAAGGATTCGTCCTCACCAGAGTCTTTGTCATCCAGCCAGGACAGATCATCGGAGCTGACCTCAGCCAAGCTCGGGGTCGGGCTGAAATCCTCTGAGTCAGAGTCCTCCTCCTCAACTCTGACCCCTCTGCTGTGGCTGCGAGGGAGCTGTGATGCCCCTGAATCCAAAAGAGAGACGGGGTTAAATAGCTCCCTCGTACTGTGTGTGTGCTTGAAGAGAGAAGAAGAGAAACTTGCCTGATGTGTGCGCTGAGAGCAAAGGTGTAGGTTCGTGTTCTCGTAGAATAAGTCTCCTCACCTCCTCCTTCAGCTCCGTCACAATTGTTCTGTTGTAACAGATAATTGCAACATGTGAGAAGAGAAACAAAACCCCAAACATATACACACACGCTCACACACGTACCTGATCTGGCGGACCTCCTCTTGTGTGTGTGAATACTGAGAGACGGTCTTTGCCAGATCTGTGCTGTGAGTTCTGTAGCTGTCTGTCAGCTCCTCCAACGTCTGAACAAAAGCACACAAAAGGAAAAGTTAAGGATCTGAGAGAAACCACACATCCACAAGCAAACAAAACCTGCCTGACACAATGTGTGTGTGTACCTTGCAGCTGTGTTCGTACTGTCTCCTGGTCTCTCTGGCCTCTGCCTGCTGGAGGAACAAGTCCTCCTCCTGTCTCCCTGTCAAGAGGAAAAGAAAAGAGCGTGAACAAGACGGTGCTTGCCTTTGCTCTGCGGGCCAGCACTGGGCTTCAGAATCAATGCTAGGGCATGATGAATACATGTGACTCACGTAGTCGTGTCTTCAGCTGTTCCACCTCTCTCCGCAGGTGTTCTAGCTCCTCCCGGCGGAGCTTTGAGCTGAAACTGTGAGAAAATAAAAATAAAACTGTCCTGTGATTTCTTTCCTGTCACACGTGTCTACGCCAAAATGAAAATGTCACACAGACACCTTCCTAGTAGCAGACTGAGGTGTAAACACTTCAATTTTGAGCTGGACCCATCATCACCTCAGTCTAAAGTTACGCCCCCTCCCCCCCCGACTCCACCCCTTATGCACCTCTCCTCCAGGTTGCCTAGCGACGTGGCTCTGGTGATGTGTCCGCGCAGGCTGCTGAGCTCACGCCCCACCTCTCTCTTCCACTGCTCCATCCTTCTCTCTGCTCCCGGACTCTGTCCCCGCCTTGACTCATCCCTGTCCCTTTCCCTCTCCCTCAGCATGTGCACCTCATCTGAAAAAAAGAGAGAGAAGAGATTACTGTGAGGAAGAGACAGCCTTGTGGACAAATCCAAATGATTTATTAAACTCATGTATTATAAATGAATCCTCCCTTGATGAGTGTATTTTCCTTTTTTTCAAACAGTAGATGGGCTGGGAATAAGCAGAGGAGGTACAGGAGAGACAAAGCTTTAGCAGGATGTGAACTTTGGACAGGGTTGAGGCACCATTTTTATACATTGTCAAATAATTGAACAGGAATTCATTATTCAACTGTGTCCAACCAACCCACAAATGAGGCACAATGCAAGCCACAGTAGATCAAGGAAGGAATAGTGCTTTAAGTGCTGATAGTCCACAAAATGTAGACGCGCACATTTTCCTGTAAATCCTCATGCTTTGTGTAGCAGCAGTGATTCTGCTGCTGGTTTCACTCTCCATCTTGTCCCCTGAGATAGTCTAAATGAAACTGATAGTATGCAGTAAATAAAGTAGACACTCAATGCCCAGAGTTTGTATTATCACCTTATTAATATTGTAAATACACAAATTCTGAGATTGTGTTTCTTTTCCAGAACTACTTTAATAATCTTTAAATTATATTATATTGACGTTAGGTTTGGTTATCTTTGTACAGAAATGACGGGTAGAAATGTCCTTCAGAGGGATATGTTTTACTTTTATACTTCAGTACACTTCAGAGCCTGTACCGTCTTACTTTGACTTGAGTGAAGAAGTTAAATCAGTACTTCTACTTTAAACAAAGCCTTTTTTTGCACAAGAATCTGTACTTGTACTTGAGTAAAGAATGTGTGTTCTTCTGCCAACTCTGGCTTTCTCTTAAAGTCATCGAGGAATTGAGATAATCCAAACAGGAGGAAGAAAAAAAATGTGGATTTCTTCCACTACACCACAGTAAGGAATCCGGCAGTTATTTTTAATCAGGATTTGTCCTTCAACTCCGACATAAAACAAACTTCAAGGAATGCCTTCTTCCACCTACAGAACGTTGCAATAATCAGGAACATCCTGTCTCAAAAAGATGCAGAGAAATTAGTCCATGCTCTTGTTACCTCTAGGCTGGATTATTGTAATTCACTTTTATCAGGCTGCCCAAATAAGTCTCTAAAAACTCTCCAGCTGATCCAGAATGCTGCTGCATGTGTATTGACAAGAACCCGTCTCAGAGAACATATTTTTCCCATATTAGCCTCTCTACACTGACTTCCTGTAAAGTCCAGAATTGAATTTAAAATCCTCCTCCCTCACAGAAATCCCTTAATGGCCAGGCACAGGCACATCTTAAAGACCTAATAGCACACTATTAACCCTATCGTACGTTGCGCTCTCATGGTGGAGCGTTACTTGTGGTTCCTAAAGTCTTCAAAAGTAGAATGAGAGGCAGAACTTTAAGACACCAAGCCATCAATTCTTTTTATTATTATCATTACACTTTTAGTATTATTTAATACTCATATCTCAATTAGTAAAGCTGTTATTACTGCTGTGGCTGCTGCCGTCTCTCCCACATATGTGAACTGTTTGCTTAGTTTGGGGATGGCCACACTAAGCCGTGTTGAATCTGGTATGAATTTCTTTTATCTAGTTGACAATAACAGGAGTCCAGTGTTGTTGTGGGGGAGAACATCACCCAGTTTAAACTGAGGTAAGCAGTCATGGTGCTGTAGGTTACCTTGCAGCGACTGGATGTGTAACTGTTGAGACTGCCTCTCCCTTTCGATGTCATGGAGTTTCTGGGTGAGAGACTCAATCGCCTTGAAAAGAAAAAAGAAAATTGGAATTCTGTCAATGCTAACAACGCTATAATACAGTACACAAACTTGCCATCTATCTGATCTCACACACCTGGCTCGAGTAAACAAATAATCACACACCTGGCTCTGTATCTGGAGCTGTGACTGGATAGAAGCCAGGTCTGCCCACTGAACACCCGGACTGAGGGATGGGGAAGGCTGTCGGAGAAGGGGGGCTCGAGGAGGAAGAGCAGGAGGCTCTTGATCTGACTCATGAATCCTCTCCCTCACTGGAAACAAATCTGGAGAGGAGGAAGCATGTGAGGGAGGTTGTTAACAAAGGCTTGGCAACTACGGCCCTGTCCACACACACACACACACACACACACACACGTATTTCTTAATAAATAGTTTCTATGCATTTAGGCCTTTCGTACAAGTGTAAACTGTAATAAAACAGAAATTTAGGAAAGCTCCTTCCAGGCTGAAAATATTCAGAATTTTTTTTCAGAAACAGTGCTGAAACGCTTGTCTGGACACAGAGCTCATTTTTGTTTTAAAACCCTTTTTTTCAAAAAGACCTGTGTTAATGTGGAAGAGGCCTTATTGTGAAAGATGGAAGTTTGACTATCTCACAAATAGGTAATTTCCCCTTTATGTCATATCTAAAAAAAAAAAAAAAAACAGTCCACCTACCATCTCCTCCTTTGGCAAACTTCCCCGGTGAGGTCAACCTCTCCTGTGGACACATTAAAACACTTTCAACTCCAAGGGGAATTTCCAAAACTCTCACTTTCAGTATGTTGATCTTTCTTATCTCTGAATAACTGAATGACCCTGTCAAAACTTTAGTGGAGCATTACTGCCATCTATGGGTAGCTCCAATAATTACAAGTGACATCTGACCACAAGACAACAATAAAGACTGTCCCACAAAAGCAGGATATGCCTCAGTGTGCAGTAAGGCCACACACTAACACGCCAGAATAAGGAGTTTGTTATTTCCAGAAAGGGTTAGTAATGTAGACAAAGGCAGAATTTATTTACTCACCCTCATTTTTGCAACGCTGCCATCTGCTACTGACAGGATAGAGCTCAGCTGGTTGTCCCAGTTCATGTCTGAGTTGAACTAAAAAAGAAAAAATACAGTTGTCTAATACATCAGTAGGCCAAGTCTCGATCCTTGATGCCAAAACGTCATGCAAGCCAGTGTGATGTAGCCTGACAGTGACTCCTCATCAAGAGCCACTGAAGGAGAGTGATCCAGTAACTTAAGAAGTGTTTTCTGGCTGGTCGGTGAGGTAACAACCTGGTTGACACCTTATGGGAGATTCAATTACAACAAGCCTGGACATCTGCACGTTTGTGGTCCATCTCATCAGATGCTACTCAGAAAAAATGTGGCTGACCTGCCAGAACTTGCACTTATTTTCCTATTTTTAAACTTGTTTTCATGTTTTGTTTCTTGATGTCTTCCTACTTGTTTTTAATGTCTTTAAATGTAATTGTGTGCCCCTGTAAAGCACTTTGAGTTGCCTTGTGTCTGAAATGTTATACAAATAACTTGCCTTGCCTTGCCTTGCAGATTGTGCTGATAATCTAATGGGCTACTAATGATGTTGATATTTTAGGGATGAACTTTCTGTAGCTTCCAGGGAGAGTGTACACAGATTTGAACTGGAAGATATATAAGAATAGCATAGAATAGAATAGAAGAATAGAATAGAATATTCTAGAGATTATAGAGATACAAAGATGTAGGACTCCTCTGCTCAAGGACACTTCAGCAGAGAAGAGGCTGGCAGTCAAATACACAGACAGCATAAAATTCACATTAAACACGTCAGGATAACGCCAAGAAAGTCTAACGTTAGCAGACGTTACCTACCGTTAGCTAATGTCAGTTAGCAGCAGCTTTACGGTGACATTTTCCCCTCAGCGTGCCTTACGTTACTGTCTTGGTTGGCATAGTAATTACTGGTCGTTTTTAAGACACCGAGTGTCGTCCTCTATTAAAAATCACATAGCCTGTGGCTGAAAAGAGAATAAATAGTGTTTGAGGGCGATGTTTCAACTGTCTTCGTAGCTGGCTAACCAGGCTACTCACTGAGAAGAAAACATTGCGACTCCACTTTTAAATCCAGGAGCCCATAACCGCGACGTGATTGCGTACGACGTAGCCGCAGGGGTCTTCTGGGTATTGTAGTCGGCTGCTTCCATACTCTTTCGTCACAGAATGACTGAAGTACGACAGCAGAATATCTCCAAAACACATTTTATTATGTATTATAGTGTAGTCATTCGTTTTGTCAGAGGAAATAAAAGCAGAAACAAAAGAAGTCCCCGTTACTTTCTGATAATGACTAGCCAAAAAACACCATATCCCATAATTCAAAGCGTTGTATTGACATGCAACAATGGCGGCTTCCACTGTCAATGTGGAAAATGTAACAGGACTCTTAGAGGACCACTTATCAAAACTTGGTTTTGAAGTCTACCCTCTAAAGGTATCGTGCCACGAATTATTTCCTATGTGTAGCTTCAACAGTAAAAAAGTGTGACCATTATTATTCAAAACGTCCAGGTGTTCACCTGCCAGCCAGGACCACGAAGAGAGGAGTCGTTTACGTTAGGGAAATGTATTGAATTAAAGAGTTTTCAACAGCCGATTAAATGTTTATTTGATTCGTCAACCAATGAATAAGCTATGACACATGTAAGACAAATATATATTTGTTCCGACTGTATGTATGCAAATAGCTTACAGGTGAGTTAGTTAGTTTTAGGTTGGATATTAGACAGACATTCACTCTGGAGGCACCCAGCGGCGTCTCCAGCACAGTGCCAGGTCCCGGGAGGCGAGCTAACCGTCCTCCTGCTGCTATCACTGGGTGAAACTGAGTAAGAGACACTGCTGGGTGTCTCCGGAGTGAATGTGTGTCCAATATCCAACCTAAAACTAACTTCACCTCGGTGTCTTCTCTTGTTGGACAGTTCCCTGCCTCCTTCCCTCTCTGACCCTCTGTGGCACCATGTTCACAGGTCGGATGGTATAACTCTTTGCTGCCTTCAAACTTTCACCTGGCCTACCCAGATGACACCCTGGCTGTGGTGGTGCTCAGCACTCCCTCCATGTTTGAACAAGCTTTCCTGCCCTTCATGGAGGAGAGGGGCTGCCAGGTGCAGTCTGACCCCATAGACCAGTGTGTCAAACACTGTGTGTCCTCTGCTGTCTCCCAGGTGAGCTGGATGTGTCTCTGTGAGTGAACGCCTTGTCGTGAATAATGAGGCAGAGTAGGATTGCGACAGTGTAAGATATTTAAAGTATGACAAGCATCTCAGAAAGTATCATGGTTTGTTTTGTAGAAATTTAATTTAATTTTTATTTTCATCTGTTTTTGAATAATGAACTTATAAAGCACAGTATCAGTAGAAATGCTAAGGGCTTTAATGTCGTTATTTTGTCCTTAAATGCTGCATGTACCTGAACCTACACACAAATACGCCCTTTATCCGTCCCTTCCCTGCAGTGTTTTCCTGGACAGCAGGTGGATGTAAGGTACGACTACGAGCTGCTTCCCAGCAGAAAGCCGAAGTTCTTGGCGCAGACTGCAGCTCATGTGTCTGGAGCAGCTTTCTACTACCAACAGTCTGATGTCACAGACCAACCCTGGGAGAAAAAAGTAATGTTCGCTGTTTAATTAAGTTACACTAGTGTAGTGCTCCACTCTTGTAGTTTCACCTCTGTTTTGTGTGTCTCCCTCTGTTTCTGCAGAAGATGTTTGGAGTGTGTGTGCATCCGAGGTTCGGGGGCTGGTTTGCCATCCGAGCCCTGCTGGTGTTTGGAGGCGTGACGGCGGGCTCTGAGATGATGCAGCCTGACCCTCCTGACTGTGTGCCCTCCAGAGAGGGCAGGATACAGCTGCTGGAGGCTTTCAACTTCCGCTGGCAGGTACAGGACCTCAGCACTGTAAGCCATAATAACCGTTACACACACAACAGGGGAGAGCGAACTGTTTCATGTCAGAGACCTTCAGACAGATGGCCTTTAGATGAGAGGCCCCCCGTAGGTGGAGGTTTATTTGACCTGTGGACCCTGTCCTGGGAAGATTTCAGTTGTCTGTCTGTACTGTATGACAACATTAAAAGACATTTGAGATAATATTAAATGATAATGGTTATAAATTCACACTGTTTTATTCTACTGTTGTTAAAATTGCAGTGCTTGTGATTCTGAACACATTTTCCTAAAATTAAAAACACAGTACCAATGAATGTTTCAGTGGGTTCCTCTCATCAAATAATTGAATAAATGACATTGAAGCTAATCAGAAAATCCTTGCATCATCAGGACTGGGGCTACAGAGACATCGTCCCACCCGTCCAGACCTACTCTCAGAAACAGAAGGACTACTTTGGCACTCCTCCGGCTCAGCGCTTTGCTCTGCTGAAGAGTTGGGGCTTCGTGCCAGAGGAAAACAATCAACCTGATCCGACCTCAGACACACAGAGCCAGATGAGTGGGCATGGCTGAAAGAGAGCAGCACTTGCAGCGTGATCCATCCTCTCTCTCCGTCCACTGCTGGACAGACTTTTAATTACATTTTGATTCAACTTTTATTGAGCCAAGATGTGATGTTGATCTAAGTTTGTAAGGTTTTGGTGAAAGTTATTTTAAGTTAGAAGGGAGACTGCTTAAAGACTTCACCTGAACATTTGCTGCTTTATGGCCTCTGTATGATGAGTTTCATCATATATTAACACTACATTCGTTCACACCACAGAGTGAAGGCAGCTGCTCTGTCTTGGTGTCCTCTGTGGGAAACTTGAAGATACTGATGTGTGTGTACTTAAAATGTTCTTGCTGCTGTTAGAGACTTATGAGTGTGTTTAAACCAAATGTTTTGAAGGGTTATTTTAGAATAATAGAAGAATGCAGGATACACGAACTGTAGATGTTCAAGTAGCAACAGTGACTTTTACTCCATATCAACACGAAGGGGCTTTAGAAGCCCTGTATCACCACCCTGCCTCCAATTTGTTATCTGTATCTCAACGTGCCGGTACTTGATCAGAAAGACAATAAACACTGTTTTCTAACTCTTTTTTGGTTTCATTGTGAAGTCATAAAAATGAGCATGATGTGACTTTAACAAATGCTAACACCAGCCAAGCAATAGTCCCTTGTTAGAAAAAAGAGCATATAGACAAAATAAGGAAATTAATGACCACAACGATAAAGAGGAAACCCAGTTTAATTTTAACACAAAAAAAAGAAACGCAGCTGAAAAGGTGCACAGTGCATGTTCTGTTCTGCTGTTGAATTCCAATGTTTTGTGCCCCACAAATGATATTCCATCTTAGGCCTGAACAACTTATCCCTTTGTTATCAAAAATGCAATAAGGCGAGGTGCAGTATTAAAGTTGCAGGAGCTGCAGATGTTTTTGGTAAAAGGTAAAATATGTCACAACACACCACGATAAATAAAGTATTGTGTTGCTACGGAGACGCCCCGGCTTACAAATCACATTCTCGAGATGTAAGAAAACATGCGGTAAAAAATTCACATCATTTTTTTACACAAGAATTTCAGTAAAAATGTAATGCAAAAATTACCGTTCATACTAAAATGATGACTCATCGTGATCAAAATAATTGCCATAGGATTTTTTTCATCATTCAGCCCTATTTTATTGAACAGAGTGGCTGAGACACCGGTCGCCCTGTTACAAGACACTGTACCATCCACATGATTTTAAAGCTGTTATTCTACGGTAAAAGAAAAGTTACATCATGTTGCTTTAAAAAGAGAAAAACGCTTAACAGTGAAGCCAAACAGAAAAAAGCCAGAACGAGAAGTGAAAACAAGAAGGCCAAATACAAAATGTCAATACGAATAAATACACATAGAAGGAACAAAAGAAATCTAAAAAGGCAAAACCGCATAAAAGTTACCTAATGATGAAGATGCTTTAGATATATAGAAGCTTAAATGATATCTGTATTTGTATTTGGTATTCCATACACTATAATGTAGTGGAACAGTAGTGATGCAGTAGTAAGTATCTGTGTCCATCCGTCTCGTCTATCTCCAGTGTTTATTGCCTCCATTGTTGTGTCCTTGTTCGGTTTACCTGTACCACTCAGCTCCATGCATTATGGATGTAGGCCGCCTCTGCCCCCCCAAGCCCGGTGACAGACTGACCACTTTCATCTGTGACTAACCCCTCTGTTAGTGATTCAGCGGCCCACACAACCACAGTGACCCAGGACACACTCACTCACACACGGTAAGGCTTTTTTCTCTCTGGGTAAGGGAAGGTAAATTCACACATTTACACCTTAAAGCTGCCCTCAACGATCGGTGGGACATTTTCACTCTGCAGCTCCACCGAGCAGTGAGAGGTTGAAGCGTTCTTCTTCTTCTTCTGTTTAAAAAGGTGCAGGAGCAGCAACAGCTCTGCAGCAGAAATTCAACGCAGGTCAGGTCTGTTGCTGCACCTCTAGATGTCACTGTTCTCTTGATTAGTGAGGGTTTTTTTTTTTTGCTGCAAATGTTGAGCATCTGCAAATGTTGAGCGCTCGATAAAGTCAAACACTGACTGCAGATAACCTGCCTCGCGCTATAAAGTGCACCATCAACCCCAATGTAACTGTTCAGTGACTCTTTTATAACTGATCTCGCACGTGTGACTTCTCTCGCCCCTGCCCTCACTCATCTTTTGTGACTTTTTTGTCCCACCGAGCCATCGCTTCATTTCACATTTTCACCCATTCCCTCTCACTCTCCCCCCTCTCCCTTTCCCTCGCCCTCTCCCTCTCTCTTACTGCATCCCTCTCCTCACCCCCTTCTCCCGCCCGTGCAACTCTCTCTATCTGTATACTGAATCAGCATTTCAGAGCAGTATGCCGCAGGCCTGCAGAGAGGCAGACCACGGAGTTAATTATACTCCCTCAGATGCTCAATTTCGCCCCTGTACCCCTCCTCTGTTGCTCTCTCCCACCTTTCTCCCCCTTCTCTCTGTGTCTCTCTCTTGCAGTTAACTCGCAGTTCCGAGCTTCTTAGGTCGCCCAAATAGTCGCGTCTGAATAATTTCGATTAATTCTTAATTTCATTGCAGTTCATTCATATTTCATTACAGTTATGATGCATTTTTTCTTTCTTTTAGCAGACTGAAATCCAAGATTCACACTCAACTCAAAGAGACGGCTGTGTTGTTTCTGAAGCCACACTGTCCAAGCTGTTCACCACAGGAAACGTATCTGGCTCAAAACTAGAGACCACGTAAACAGGCACAGGAAAAA
This sequence comes from Lagodon rhomboides, assembly GCA_039737535.1. Lineage (NCBI taxonomy): Eukaryota > Metazoa > Chordata > Actinopteri > Spariformes > Sparidae > Lagodon > Lagodon rhomboides. The sequence continues at coordinate 9,578,873 of CM077789.1, read as the reverse complement.
AATTGGGCTTCTCTCCTTTGATGCCTCTGGGAAGGCGCAGGGATCATTTTCTTTGGAAGGAATCTGACAGAGTCGCAAAGCCAACCCTCTAATAGTTTCTCAGGGTTTTGCTGCAAGCTGCGTTCCCCCGAGGTGAGTTTAGCATGCCTCAAGAAGCAAGAGGACTGCCCCTCATGATCCGGCTCCCTCTCCTCCCCTCGTTGTCGTATCCTGCAGGAGTCAAAAGCTGCACTGCCGAGCTCTCGTGGTCCCCCTTTTTCTTTTTTTTTTGCACTTTGAATGTTGCGGGACACAGAAAAGGTACCTGCATTTCACTGCTACAGACAGTAACACTGCAAAACCTGATCCACTCTGATACACACAGTATCACAGGGTCCCCGAAGCAATGGAGAGGAAAGGATCGCAGATGCAATTCAGACAGTGAGATTTATGCCACATTTTGTAGTATTAGAAAACACCGCATAGAGCAGTGTAGAAGCCATTCCAATAAAAGCCGGCGCACGGCTGCTGATCGTAAAAGAAAATGAGTTTAGAATCAATTTGTTGGGAGGGGCGATGTTAAAAGTCCACCGGGTGCCAGCATCCAAAAACAGAAAAGGGAGTGATGGCGTGTTTGTGCACGGAGAGAATTATCGTGTAGTTTTGGGCAGAGATGGAGAAAAAAAAAAGGGAAAAAAAAGAAGAGAAAGAAAAAACGAGTGGTGTTTCATGAGTTGTGGATCAGTGAGGCGGTGTTATCCGCCCACAGACATCAGTTAACAAGGAGAGAGGGGAGAGGCCAGCAGCACACCAGCAACAGAGGAGGAACTGAGCGCTGAGTGGGGGGAGGAAGAGTCCAACATCCAGAGAGAGTTTATAATTTAATACGTGGTCTGTTTTTGTATTTGAAATTGAAGGGGGAATAAAAAAAAGAGAGAGACTGGAAACACAAGAGTTCTTAAACGTTACACAGAGATGGAGATCTATGAGAGAAAGCAGAGAGCTTTAATTAAAACTGTTCTCATTCTCTATTTCCTCAACTTCCTCTCTCTGCTTACTCTGACAAAATAGTCTCATATTTTCTCACAGAGCCTGTCTCTGCCTCAGTGTGTGTGTGTGTGTGTGTGTGTGCGAGTGCGTTTCTAGGGGTTTTAAATTTTTAAAAACCGTCTCCTTATCAGTTTCTCGGATTAGCATAATTAACTAGTCCTCTGCCTGAGAATCCCCCTCGCAGCCAATCGGTTGTTGGCTGTGGTTGAGGAGGCCAATGTGGAGGTCAGTGGATGGGAGTGTGAGTGGTCAACCAAGGACAAGAAGGGTCTGAAAAGGTAGAGGGAGAGGTGGGCTGATTATCTCATGATCCAACTCAACCAGGCGATTAATTAGACTGGAAATCCCTCCTTTATACACATACCATAATACTAAATTTTACACATTGAAGTGTGTTTACAGGTGTTGGGAGTACTACTGCACATGTAAAAAAATAAGTGTAAAAGTATTTTCTGGCTTCAGTGGAGAAGGTGCATTGTGGGTAATGTAGGCATCAGGTTTTGAAAAGCAGTGCACTTGTCTATTGCACTCCTGTAACACTGTTGGGCTCTTTGTGGACAGTTTAAAGAGAAAAATGATCAAAATCGATACAGCAGAACCGGAGATGTTGTCTTTTTTATTCCACGCATTCTTCTTCCTACATTACCCACAATGCAGCTGATCCTCCGAGTGACATCCCTGGAGACAATTCATCGGATCACATGCAGCTTCCTCTGGAGCCACAAAAGGCATTACACTACTTTTATCACATATGAAGTAGTACTCCCTGAGACCTGTAAACACACTTTAATGTGTAAAACTGGTGGATCTACCCTTTAACACCAGTGTTAAATTCTTAGAAAAAACATCAAATCCATGTTCTTCATCATCCTTCCTTCCTGTATATCTTGAACATGGCAACATATACAGCTCACTTAATCCGTCGAACGGAAAGAGTTCGGTCGCTGAGTCTGCACGCAAACAGAAAACTCTCATTCCCACAATTAGCAAGTGACTAATGTGCAGCCAGCAGTGACAGGGCAAGTGGTCACGCTTGTTCATGTAGTGGAAAACGCTGTGAGCGACCTCCCAGCTACAGTGGCGTCCACAACATGTGTATATATTCTTGCTCACTGGTTGATTTTTTTTCATGTTGAGTAAATGTAATGATTGTGTGTGTGTGGCTACAAATGTCTGACACCGTTTGTCAAAGTTGATCCTGTTTGGAGAGCATTATTCCTGTTTCTCTCGGGGGAACAGCAACACAAGCGCCATTCACCTGACCGCCCATCGCCTTCGCTGTGAAGCGAGCATCAAAGAACAGTCAGACAGGAGAAAAGGATTAGCCCGGGCTAAGGTTCCCCTTACATAATCCACCTTTTTAGATTAGCTCATTCCCGTGAGAACGTGACACATTTAACCCTTTGAAAAAGAATCGCAGCCTCACAGTAGTCCTGCAGACACAGAAGATGTTAATCCTTTATGACATTAAGTTTATGTCTTAGCAGACACAGTTGGGTTGTTTCGGAGTTAGCGCTTCTTGTCTGAGGGAGCTCAGCTTGAGTGAGTTTATGTACCTTTAGTTCAGAAGCAAGTACAGTGTCCACAAGTGTGTTACAGGATAACTGAAGGTAAGACGTAGTGTAACAGTTGCACAATAGAGTCAACAAGCTGACTCAGTGATAACAGTTATAAAGCAATCTAAAGTTAGCTAACATCAGCTAACGATAGCCACTGTAAACTGGTGGGTTTAGGCCGACCAGGCCGTGCAGGACTGTAGCTGCTTTTTTCACCATCTGACAAAGTGAAGTCATGGATGTCTTTTACAGCAGCAATATGTAACAATTTTTTATTGAAAACATTCAGAAAATTAACTAACATTATTAACAGAATGTGAAAAAGTAGCAGTTCTGACATTATGATGTCTATGTACTGTGTTGCACAGATATCTACTTAAGTTAGCATGCTAACCTGCTAACCAGCTAACCAAGGTCCATCCATGTCTACAGCTCCTGTGCTACACGCCAACACTCCCCTGGTCCCTGAGCACCCAGTCCGAACCGCTAGCTGCACAGCTAACTGAGCTAACTGGCTAAGAGCAGCTACAGTTAACAGCACTTAGCAGTTACTCTGTTGATATGTTGACAGTTGACCAAATCTTACACATTGCACCTTCAAGGCTCTGCGTGCAGATTGAATATTTACAATACAAGCGCATAAAAGTCATATTTGTTTCAAAATAGTTGGATCTTCTACACAAATGTACGTTTTTATTCACTTAGATGTGTGAGAGAGTGTATGCAGGGAACCAGAAGTCTGATACAATCTTTCAGGTGTTCAATCTTTCAGCTTTAGAACTGGGCAACACAGTTTGGCTGTATCAGTAAATCAATGTTGGGAAAAGTGTATTTCCGTATTTACTTATTTTTGATTCTGTTGAATAAAGTAGGAGGCATCTTCAGACCGCACACAGCAGGGAAAAAAGGTAAAAGCATCCACTGGTAGATGGAGGGGAAATTGCACAAACCATGCATGAAAAGAGGTCTACTGAAGCTTCACATCTGAGTACAAGAACGTTGATTTATTGTTTGTTTATAATGAAAATACTACAGTGCACTTAAAGTCCCCACAGAGGGAGGAGGGGCTCTCTCGCTCCTTCCTGCCTCTTACTGAATGATTGCAATTAGCTCCATCCCTCTCATGCCTGCCTGGTGGGCTGCTGTGGTAAAGCCTCACATGCCTCTATGAGCTAATTTATAGCTGTGCATTAAGTATTACATCAGAGCTGCCGATGAACTCTAAATCTGCCACTTATGCCAGATTAGCTCCCAACTACTTTGGCTCTGCCCACGAGAAACGGCGAGGAACCACATTTACATCATCCATCTCCTGTTCTGTTCGTGATGTGTTTCTTTTTTCTTTCTCCTCTCTGGTCTTTACTAATGGATGTGGAAAGTGTTCGCTCACTTACTGAAGTTTTTTCTTCCCATTGGTGTTTGCCTCCATCCTCTTTGTTTCTCCTCCTCACGTCTCCCGAGCCCCCCAGAGAGACCAGTCTGTCGCGTCGTGTTGCCGGGCCATGGAGGGAAAATTATGTTCCCTCTCGGTCATCGCTACCTGTGATTACTCTCTGTGGGGTCCGTGGCGCTCTCTGGGTGAGAGCGTGTGGGCTCCAAGACAGAGTAATAGCACAGTTCAACGGGGGCAGGGAGGACATTTTTCTTTTTTGACAACGTAGTGAGGACTTGGTTCTTTTCCCACTCACTAAAATGAGTTAAGTGTACTCCACTGATTCCAACACCAGAGTGTGTTCGTGCTGTGAATCGAAGCACTGAACATAAACCAGAATAAACTAAGGAAGATCTTCGACATTGTGGTTGAGAATTACATGTTGGCCTTAAGCATTAAGTTGTGTGTGTGTGTGTGTGTGTGTCTACCATTCGCCCACACCACCACGTATCCTGTGTTTTGCATTCAGACCACAGCATAATTGAAAGTGCTGCAGGCTTAGAAAACACTGAATACGCTCCATAGGTACTTAATGTCTCTACGCATGTTGATGTGTTTTTATGCAAATTATCTCCATCGTGAGAGCAACATTGCCTCCACATTGTGTGCAGTGAAGTACATTTACAAAGATATTGTACAATGTACAAGTACAGTTCTGAGGTAGTTGTACTTTAGTTGAATATTTCCAGTTTCTGCTACTTTACACTTAAACTCTGCTACATTTTAGCGGCAAAAATTTGTACTTTTTACTCCACTACAGAGCCCCCTAAGGGTCATGGCGTGATTTTATTAGACTATTTTTACGTTACCTCGAACTTTTGCATAAGCTCACCATATGTGTTTGCGTCCCTGTGCAATACTTTTGCATTACTCCGCAATTTTTTTGCGAGTTATTGCAAAAGTATGATAAGGGAACGCAAAAGTAGTCCTAAATAAATTCTTACTATGACCCTTAGGGGGCTCCGTACTCCACTACATTTATTTGATAACTTTAGTTAATCGTTACTTTGCAGACTGCATGCTACATCAGAGCAAATGTAGAGCATCTTCAAATGTATTTATTTATTTATTTATTTATCAGAAATCAGATTTTAAAATAACTGTAATAATAATAACTGTTTCAGAAAATCAGAAAATTGCTGAATATCAGTTTGATCAGGTTGATAAGCGAACAACCACTAGTGTACGGTAAAGGCATATGTGTAAATATATGTAGAATTTACTAGAATTTGTACTTTTGATACTTAAGTACATTTTATATCAGATACTTTAAGTCTTTTACTCAACCAATATGTGTGTGTGTGACTTGCATTTCAAGTCATATTTTAACACAATGTCATTACTCAAGTATGACTTTTGGGTACTTACAACACTGATTATGTGGCTATTATCCAGTTTTATTGAGTCGATATTTCACACACAGAGTAAAGTACGTTATAAATCCCTTCAAATGAAGTCGATTCTCCTCCTGTTGAGAGTTTGACCTTAAAGTCAGAAATGGGCTGGCGTGGAGCGACTTGTCTTCAGGTGATCTAATCTGATCTGGTAGTCGTAGTGTCAGTGACCAAGTGAAATATCCCCTGTAATGGAGACGGTCAGAGGTCAAAGCCAAACACTAAAATATTCACAGCGCTGATGTGGAAGGCAAGAAGAGGCTTCAGGCTTTGCTTTCAAACCCCTGCAGCGCTGAGCGTACCTGTCGTCCGCCGTTCAGCATCGATAAGTGCAACGGGAGAACAGACAAATTCATTAGGCTCAGATTGACCTGCTATGACGAGCAATTTAGTTTCAAACACAGTTAGGCACCTGCGGGAGAGAGGAAATTAGCATTTTAAATAGGGACGATTATAGGCCAGGCCACTGTGTGTGTGTGTGTGTGTGTGTGTGTCCGTATGTGTGCGTGTGTGTGTGTGTGTGTGTGTGTGTAGCCAGGCACACAGACATCTCCTCTCTACTCACTAACTTGAGTAACACATTGCTGTGGTTTATGCTATCTGAAATATTGACACAACATAATGCTCTCCTCCCACGCCTCAATGCTCTTTTTATAAATAGAGTGCCGGTGCTGAACGCAGCTGGAGAGCACTTCTGAGAGCACTTGAATCTGACACAACACAAAGAAACCACTCTGCCCTACTCCTACATTTAGCTGGCAGGCCTTGCAAAATAGTTACCAGCGTGAGCATGCGAATTACAGATGGCTTTGATATGATCGTTGAGGCATATCAGCTTTGAAGCGACATGTAGCGAAAAAGAAAAACACAGATTTAATCAATTTGAAACCGAAGCTTACGTTAGCATGTGCACATGTGGTTGAGTTGATCATTTTCTGAACTCCATCGTCGTTGTTTTATTTCCACGGCTTTTATTTTTTGCTCTTTGTTTGGGTGGGAGCAACTCCACTGGTTGCAAAGAGAAGTCCGATTGTATGTAAGCTTATGAGATAATGACCTTAGTTCTCGCTTGATTTAGTACCTCAGCAAACATTTTCCTAATGAATTTATGGTCTTAATCTCTAGTTTCAAGTCTTTTTCAATACAACATGATGTTAATTTTGCAAATTATGACCCAAAGACGATAAGACAGGGTGTGTTGTTGCTACCTTGTAATTGACGAATCAAACCACAGTTTTATTGCCTAAACCTAACTGAAAACTGTAAATGTTCTTTCCAATACCTGAAAGTAAATAACCTCAGAACAAGGACACGGACTCATGTTGGCCACATAAATCTAATGTGCAGGATCCTTTTAACCTTGCTATGACAATACTCCGTCCAACTCTTTCCCAAATCACCTGACTAACTGCAAAACTAACCGGAAGTTAGCTAAAACAACGAGGTTTACAGCAGCTTCAATGCCTCTCGCGGGATAAATTGTAATAAGTTGTGTGTAATGTTTCCAATTGTTTATCACAAAATAGCTGCTAAACTAAAGATATTCCCTTCAGCCTCAGCTGGACAATGTGTGAAGTTCTTATCAGCAAATGTTAGCATGCTGTCACACTAAACTAAGCTGGCTAACAAGGTAAACATGACATTTCAACATGTTAGCATTGTGTCTTGGAGAATGTTAGCATACTGCTGCTAGATTTAGCTCAGAGCGCTGCTTCACAGAGTCTTTTTTTTTTGCAATGAAGCGAAGGGCAATATGAGATAGATAGAAATAAAAGTCGGTAAAGTTGAGTGCACATAGTGTTTTTAATTCAAGGTAGTCGTCGTATTAATCAAACTGCCTTTCAAGGACTTACATCACAGCGGTTAATGTAGGATAAAGGGGGTGATTAAGGCTTATTTGACCCGCATTTATCTTTTTTTGGTTTGATTTGTTTCGGTGCCTATCAGAGAGTGAGAACAAATATATATATGTATGTATTAGTGTTGAAGGGCGGATGAGTGTGTATGACAAGGTTGTACTTTCAGGGCATCTCACTCCAGCATGCTAATGCTCTCCCCTGTGACGGCGCTCACTGCGTTAAATCCATTAGCACTTTTGCTTGCAGGCATGACTTATCTCTTATCGTTCAGAGTGACGGGAAAGAACTCGTCTTCTTTTTGTGACAGGCCACAAAGCCACGTTTAAAGAGTGACTCGAGATAAATGACAGCGTTTCTTTCGCCCCCCACGATAGCTTCATATCCCACCACGCAGCAGACCTCAGAGAGGGATTCGTCTGACACGGCCGCTATTTATACGCATCATCTGAAGGAGAGAGGTGATGAATAATAGCGAGCCATTATGCTCATACCAACGATGTGTGCTTATAATTGTTTCATGAGAGCTTGTTACGTCTGCTGAACGATGTCGGCATAATCATAGTGTGGAGTAAAAATAGCTGCTTAGAGTGAAACAAGCTTCTGTGAGAGCACTGGCTGTTGATCTCTGTCTGCTGACAGCCCATTTTAGAAAGATAATAAAAGGAGTAACAACACCCACAACAATTATAATAATAATGATATGATTGTGAAAAAACAGCTTATTTTGAGTAAGAAGATGGTAACTAAAGTATGGACACTGCACGGACAGATAAATAAAGTGATCTATCTATCTACATGTGTCTCATACTCCAAAACTCCAAACAGGATGACTCTGATGGAGTCCTGAGGCCTAGTGGTCGACACATGTTGGCCTTTAAAGGTGCAATATGTAAGAATTTGAGTTGAAAACATTCTAAAATTGACCAAAACTATCAGCAGAATGTGAAAAAGTAACAGAGAACCTGCTACACCAGGTCCTCCAGGTCCGAAGCTCTTGTGCTAGCGGTGTGAAACACCAACACTCCTCTGGTGCTCCGAGCTCCCAGTCCCGAACCAAGCCCCCAGAAAGATCGCCAGGCTTTGAAGACAGTTTTCGTAGTGGCCAAACCTTGTAATTACATTGTCAGGTGTGGCACTGTGGCCCAAAAAGACATCGCTCCCATAAGCTTACATTGTGAAAGAAGCAGCTGGCCAGCTCTTCCATAGTGCACCTTTAATGATTAAGCCACTATAATAGATGCTTTTAAATATTTCCTTCTTGTTTATGATGTTTTTTCAGGATTACACTGATGCCCTGGTAGATTTGATGGCAAGGGACCAATAATCAGAATTTGCACCATGTAACTTGGCCATTGAACTCTTCAGTTGTAAAATATTATGAGAAGTAACGGTCCAAGAGTTTAGTAAATCATAGCTGGGTTTCTCATAGTTATAATTTTAGTGGCAGTTAAAGCTGCAAACTTAATTTTGTTTTATTTTATTTTTTTCAGCAGGACTGCAACCAAGACAGGCCAAACAGGGATGGGGTTGTTTAGCACACTACAGGGTCAAAAGTGTCACAAAACCTCTGCGTATTGTGTTTGTGCCCACAGCATTAATCTACAGGCTGGGCGTAAAAATGTGTAATTTATAAACTGGCGGTCGAGGTTTTTGTAGATGAAGATATTACGAAACAATGAGGGCCAGCACCAGTCTGAGACTGAGGGAAGTTTCCCACAGGAGCTGAGATTGGCCAGGTGGGAATACATTCAAGGGAACTCCATATGTCTTCAAGGCAGAATTGAGCCTCAAATAAAACAGGAACCTGTCAGTGAATTATCTTCCCTCAGGTCTGCCGTCATCATTACTTATCCTCCGACACGTGTAAACCCCCAGACGCCCGCGGAAGGAATAAGAAGGACTGTTGTTCCAAACAGGTGATGAGTCATAGAGCGGACGTGGAGCAGATAAATGCTTTTAAAAGTTTGTCATCATACAGATAAAAGTGTGAGACATAGTGAGTGTCAGGGGAAAGTTGTCTCCGGCTGCAATGTAAGAAAATAAAAAGTCCTGTACAACAAATGGGTGCAAAGAGCGTGCGATCAATACGGACTCTGACGGATGAAAAGCCAAATAATGACGTTTGAAGTTAGGGAGGGGATAAACCACGGCGTCAAAAGACTGATCTTTCTGATCTGTAAGAAGACTGTAGGCTGTAAAAGTTCCAAGAAATAAGAAGTCGAAGCGGTCAGACTTCTTCTTCATCGCAAACGGAGGCTGAGAGGGGTTTTTCATTTACACACATGCACCGGCGCCTCGTGTTCGGGCTGAGTCAGGCTTGTCGAAGAGCTACAAGCATCTGCTGTCCCTCTCTCTCTCTCTCACACACACACACACACACACACAGTTGTTATATCAGATCGATCGCAAAGCATCTTGGTGAAAAGAGGGAGGCCCGCGTGGAGGAGAGGAAACACATATTGAATCGTATCTCTTCCTCTCCTCCCTCTTTCTTCCTGTCTTTCCTCCGCTCTCTCTTGTATCGATCGCAGAAAATGGCAGTTTTTAGCTGCAGCCTCCGGCGTGATATCTGACCCTGCTTTTCTTTTTCTTTGTAAGATCTTTCTCTTTCCCTCTCTCTGCCCTCACAGTCCTCGCCTCCTTTGTTCATTAAAGAAAGTTCATCGCGGCCACTTTATTTTCGTCAAGCACGGTTCCTGCCTTTAAGGTGCGAATAGTGCAGCCGTGGCGTCTCGGTTCTTTTTAAGTATTGTTTACGTCATTGTGCTGAGGTGGGACTGTGTTAATATCTCTTCGGGGAAATTGATAAAGATAGGAAGGAACAAGGTAGACAGTGGCGAGGGACGGAGCAATCTGCTCTTTGTGTTCTCTTGGGAGGCAATAAAGATCACATCCAAACTCATCAGGCCACCACACAGGAGGAAAATGGGCCGGAGCTGCAGAGTGCGGTGTGTAACCGGGTTTGTGCCGGCATCCTCCTGAGACAGGGCAATTTGTAGTGAAAAGAGAAACACAACATGTTCCTCTCTTCTATTTTCTGCAGCTGACACACACCATGCTGTTGTCCACTGCGTGTTGAGGAGCTTCAGCGGCGGTGTGTGCGCGTTTCATCTGAGTGGGTTTCTTCTCGGCTATATTCAGCGTCTCCTGAGACGAGTCTGACTACACCTCTACCTGGAAATAGGATCAAGAGGCCATCCATCACACAAACACTGCTACAATAACCGTGCTGGCGAAGCGCTGAGCCAGCATTTTGTGAGAAAAGGGCATGCGAGAATCTATCCTTTATTTGTGTTTTGACGAAAATGCGAGGTAAGCGTAAAGGGCTTCGCATTTTCCAGAGGTTGAACAGGTGACCCTCGCTGGATGGAGCTTTTCGTGCGGGTCGGGTCAGGAGGCATTTCAGTCATGAGACCGTCTGCTCTCCATCCTGCTCATGCCAAACTCTCCTCCATGTCTGCACCCTGTACCGAGTCACCAAACAAACCTCATTTCTATCCGCTCTGGACACAAAATATTTGGGGATTATAAAAGCATACAAGACCCCTGTAGAGAGTGTAAACACAAACTGAAAATTGATTTATAAAGATGGCAAATTGAACTAGAAAAAGATTCTCTAATGATGCTTCTTCCATTCATTATCTTTAACCTCTCATCCTTAATGGGTCGTGGGGGAGCTGGAGCAAATCCCAGCTGACGCTGGAGGAGATAATGATGCTTCTTACACAAGTCAACTGTGTTAATGCTTGTGGTTCGTCATCCGTTATTCCATAACGATGCTACCACTTTAAAAGAAGGGAATAGTCGGGCATTTTGAATATCAGTTGTTTCCTTGTCGAGATACAGATGAGAAGATCGATACGACTGTGAGATTGGATGTATGATAATCAGGGACCTGTGGCCAGCAGCTGGTTAGCTTAGCTTAACACAAAGACTACTTCTTGGCAGGGAGGAGTTACCAGGATGCTCCTATAGAGAGCCGCAGGAACGAGTCCTAACACACAGAAATAGGTGAGCATTAGCACTCACAGTCAATGGGTTTTTTGAATGAAAACAGATGCCTGAAATAAGATCTGTGGCTACAAGCTTAAGACATTTTGATCTGCAACCTCAAACATGTCAGAAAATATCCCACAAGTGAATTTAAAATCATTTCTACGTCTTAAAAAAGACTTAGGTTGCTGACAAGTGGGTAACAATTTGTCTGCTCTCCAGTCCTTCTTTACTGGCGGACTCTAGTTACTGTGTATGTGTCATTCTAATTGTAAGTGATAACTTAAATATTATGTGTCAAAGGATGCCCTGCCCTCAACTCACAGAGAGGATGTAGAGACAGGATTCTCCAGTGGCAGGTTTCTCTATGTGTGCCAAATCAGCTGACCCTTGTTGGATGAACTGTACCATTTAATTTCAATCATGAAAGCTTCTTCCTCCGTGATGAGGAGTTCTCCTCCACATCCAGGCCCTCGCCTTCATCATGAGACCCTCTCTTATAGCTGTATCCAAAGCTAGGACTCCCACACATACACGCGTAAAAAAAAAAAACTTCCAGAAACAGAAACACACTTCTTCTTTCTGCTTACTTTGTGGCACCCTGGCAAATTAGACAGAAAATAATACGCTTTGTATTCATGGGAAGACCCACGTATTGACGACTTCACGGGGTGTGTTTGTGTGTGTCTTTGAAGAGTCTCGCAGACTTTGAAAAACAGGACTTAGGAAAATAGTTTATTATGTTTCAAAAGGAGTTCACTAGCTTGTCTCGGGGAGTGTTTTAATTTGACACCTCAGTACAGCCCCAGAATGATAATCGTGACACTTGACTAAGAGAAAAAGAGAAAGCGGAGAGGAGGAAGAGGAGGAGGAGGGGGAGGGGGAGGGAAAGTAAAAGACATGATGAGACCTCATTAAGGCAACGACGAAGCGAACGCGTGCACGCTCATGTGCCGGCGTGTGTGTGTGTGTGTGTGCAGCACAGCGAGCATGATCCAGTCATTTTTGTGTGGTTTTTTTCATCTGCGTCAGTGTGTGTGTGTGTGTGTGTGTGTGTGTGTGTGTGTCAGTCAGAGCAGATCTAGGAAGCCCCTGGGAGGGTTAAGTAGGGAAACAGCAGAGATTGAGGTGGGGAATTCTCATCAAAACCGTCCAAATCAGGAAAGGTGTCGACAAGAGCCACCCTGCGAGGGGACAGAGGGGAACAGAGGCGCTCGAGGTGTGTGCATGTGTGTGTGTGTGTGTGATTGTGTGATTGTGTGATTGCAGGGTGGCTCAGGTGGAGGAAAAATGGGTCAAATGTCCGACATAAGGGAACCTCCTCTGGTGAAAAGAAGGTAAAGCACAAAAGCAGGCGGAGGAGGAGGAGGAGGGTTACTTTGAGGTGACTAAAATAAGCAGTTTATGGAGGGTGTGTGTACGTGGATATGCGTCACGATGTCGGGGGCTCCATCTCAGGGGCGAGGTCGTGTTGAGAGGGGTGAGGTGCTGGTGATGGGGAGGGTGGACTGGGGTGGTGGGTGAGGGGGGTGGGGGGGGGTCCTTGGGGGCAGTCCTGTGGTAATGAGCTGTTAGTCTCGGAGGAAGACGAGCTCTATTACGGGAACGCCGAGCTGCTATTCTGAGGTTTAATCTGAGGCACAGCGGCTGGTTCACCTTCTCATGCCGCTCAGCACAGATACACGCTCTCCCTTTGACAACCTGCTGAATGTCAAAAGGAAGAGAACACGGAGAGCCAGGTCTAGAAAGTCAAATCTGCAAAAAACGCTCTTGTTGTGTGTCAGATCCGAGCTCGGTCTGACCGCTTGAGTGGGAGATGGAGGTCACTGTGACACGGTTTTGTCTCGAGCGTGATGTTCGATTCACATCACCAGAGCAGGCGCGGGGATCCTGTTTTATAAGACACAGTCACGGGCAACTCGCGCTCCAATCAGTTCAGTTCAGCTCAGTCCTGGAGGGAGATTGACCATGAGACAGCCGGTCAGCAGGTCAGCAGGTCAGCAGGTCAGCAGGTTGAGGTCGGGAAGCCAAACGCCTGCTGCGGACATTTGTCCATCATTTTCAGTCGAGCTCAGGGCGCAAACAGCACTGTCCTTCCACATCACGTCTCACTTGTCAGTACATTGTTCAGTTGGGGGGTGAAATGGTTTGCACGACATGTTTGTTTTATACCTCATGTACATGTTTTTAATGTCTGTTGCATGTTTGTTGATTAACCTTTTTCTATTTATCACCAGACATAAGCTTTTTAATGTATTTTTAAAAGAGACCCTGTGTTACAAACTGTGACTTTGGTGTTTGCAAGACATACTGTAGGCATTTACAGGCAAGAAGGATCTAAGGAAATATGCAACTGAATAGCACTAAGTGAAGGACAGTGTTTTTCGAGGTTTACTCATACAATAGGGACTAATCTTCAGAGTCTTGGGCTTCAGTTTTTATCATTTTTTGTTGAAGGTGCAGTCGGTTATTGTGGATAAAGATAGTTGGCTGTTGAGGCTCATGTCTTGGTGCACAATTGGCTGTGGGTGTTCAGACCGAAGACTAAAAAAAATCGTTGAGGTCCCCAGGTGATCAAATACAAACATGCTTTTCAAAACCTGGTACATTACCCACAATGCAACTTAGCCACTGAGTGACATCACTGGAGACAAATTTGTCAGATTACATGCAGCTTCTTCAGGAGCCACAAAAGGCTTCAAACTACTTTTTTCTCACTTGCAGTCGTACTCGCCGATACCTGTGAACACATTTTAATGCGTAATATTGGTGCAGTTACCCTTTAAATGATGAAGAGCGCTGAAAGAAGAGGTCAATTTGCATTAAAATATAAAGATAGATTGATTTGTTTTTCCTGAAAATATATTTCAGAGTCATGCTCATCCATACAGCTGGTGGAGAAATCTGTTTGTCGCTGCTGCCGCCTGAATCGGTTGAATGAACTGCATCATAAAGAATTTCCAAACAAGCCGAAAAGGCCACACTCTGGGTTAATTTTACGTCTGTGATAAGAAATGAGCGCATATGCGCACAGGATTTGTTCAGAAAAGTAGAGGAGTAGGTTTTAGCCGATTGAAGTGGTTCCTTGTCCTTGTTTTTCTGCCTCAGTGTTTCAGCGTGACCTGGTGACACACTGAGCTGTCAGGATCGATTGAGGCTCCTTGGAGCTGTCAGCAGAGACCGGACCTGGCATTCTGGCATCAGCGTGCCGTGTCTGGTCGACCGTCCCTCCTGAGAAAAGCCCACAGCAACAGTGACGCACCGCTAACCAAGCGTAGCTGCAGCACACCGCCACAAACACACTTTTCCCACTAAAAAACACAGGCACAAACACACATTTTTACCCCATTAGCTCGGCAACGATGCCGAACCTTCTCACCCCCAGTATGCGCTGGATAAACTCTCCTCCTGTGTGTCACTCTTTTACCTCCCTCAGCTGTATTTTCTCTCTCTCTCTCTTTCTCTCTACATTAAGTGCCAAGCGAAGACGGCTCCACTGCAGTATCTGACCCATCCTGGCAGAGGTGAGGTTGGATAATAAAACCGCTGTTCCTGCCAAAAAGACGAGAGGAGATAAGGGAGGGAGGTACACTGAAGGAAAGCAAAAGAGAAGACAAATAAGGACGGAGAGGCAGAGATTGAGAAAAAAAGAATAAGAGCAAGCAGGAGAGGGAAGAAACACTGAGGTCGTGGAGGAGGCGGAACAAAATGAAAAGGGGACTTAAAGAGCTTGGGAGATAGAAGAAGACACTAATAGACAAGAAGGAAGTGAAGGTTCAGGTTGACAAGGTTTGAGTAAGGTTGCAGGTGCAGCAGCATTATGTACCGCTCTTTTCTTTCCCTCCCTCCCTCCCGCCCCTCCATCCCATCTCCGGTGCCAGGGCGTTGGTGCAGAGGCTAAATCAATCACCTCTCTGCCCTCCGTCCCTGTGCTGACAGAGTAGGTGTACTTTTACACATCACGGTGCAACATGCAACACAGAGAAGACCCAGAGAAGACAGAGAACGAGTGAAGACGCCACAGTCGTTGGTCAAACATCACTATCGTCTTTAATAATAGTAAAAGGTAAAATGTTTACTTAATATAAGTTACTGCAGTTTTTTTTTAAATAGCCAGAACCGCGAGTCATACAGAGGCAGTTCTGTGTAGATTCATACAATAATAATGTGTTCAGTGTGTGTGTGTGTGTGTGTGTGTGTTTTTGTGTGTAGGAGTGCGTAAAGCCAAAGATGAGAGACTAGAAAGAAGAGAGCTACCGTTAGTCAGACAACCAAGATAATAGGCCAGTGATTGTTACCAGGCTGTTTGTGTGTGTGTGTGTGTGTGTGTGTGTGTGTGTGTGTGCAGGCCCTATATAATATAGGTCACAAACCCCTCAGGTGCACTGCTGCTGCTTTGTGGTGTTTGTTTTCATCTGTGTGTGAGTGCGTATGTTGTGTGTTCTGACGTGTAGAAAGTGTGTCATGAGACATCTGTCTCTCACTCTCTTGTGACCTCTGACCTCTGAGGCTCTCTGCACTTTCCGCAGAGTGTTGAAAAAGGCGCTTGGCGTTACTTTTCACACCTTTTATTAAAAAACCACTGCTGTCCGTAGCCCGAAACCTTTTAAGCCACTGCGTAAAGCTTGAACAAGAACTAAGACTATAAGTTCTGGCTCATTTGCAGAGATGCTTAGCTAATAAATATATATTTATACAAATACTTCAGTCTTCAGTTCAAGTTTTGATCGTACTATGTTGACTCTTCTAGGATGGACATCTAGTCTGACAATTATTATTATTATCTCTTATGTGTTTCACACACAGTCCACTTAGCGTCTACTGAAAGGAACAACTCTCTTGAGTACAAGTCTCCAAAAGCTCCTCAATAAGTTAGGACGACCGATAATGAGAGGAAATTCCTGTATTTTTTAAACGTGGGTCTTATTCTCATGATTGTGTCTTTTCTGACTCATGCTAGTCTGACTCATTAGACGTAGGCTGTCGGCTATAAGCCTTCCATTGCCTGACTACCTCAGTCAGTCCTCTCTCGTAACGTTAGCCAATCCAAAATGCCCTTCTCTACGTGAAACAACACTAACAACCTCTGAGCTAGCAGCCTGCACGCTAAAAATGGCAGCCTATGCCTGGTCGCTAACGGTTAGAGCATAAACAAGCTAGCAGCTCTTACCTTAACCCCACCAAAATAAATTCTTCCTATAGTTTTTTTCCCCTCACAGCAGAACGATAATAGGTACAGCCAAATTCTTCTCGAATGAGACACACCGCAGTGGAAATAGGTCTGACTATGCGAGACTTATGCTTACTTTGCACTCGCTAAGCACAGATCTATTAAGGGATCTGGATAAGGCATCAGAAGCGGAGCCCTTGTCATTCCTATGGAAGCAGCTCAGTGGCACATGAAGCCAAAATAGTTTGACTTCCTTGGTGTAAAATTCCCCACATCTTCCACATAGCTTCCTCTTTGCGTACTGAAGATTTTACACAAGCTGAGTGGCTAACTTCCAGTTTAGCTCTCCGCTAACTTGAACAGGAGTAAAACAAGTTGACGGTGCGGCTGCTTTGGACTTTTCTAATGTTTATGGACTCAATAGCTCCAATTTTGACTAGTGAAATGAGTCATTATGTTCAAGCGTTTTTACAACTGCTTTGCTCACAATGTTAGCTTGAATGGAGACGTGAATGTCTTTTTGGGCCAGTGTGCATTAGCCCCTCTTCAATTTAGCTACAAAAGCCGAGGTGCTACTTTCTGTCTCAAGTATTTGAATTGATTTTATCGACAATTCAAGCAAACCTAGAAAGCTTTCTATATTTAGAGGTTCTCTGCTTCTTGCCTCAATATATGTCGTTCTCCTGACTTCCTTTTAAGTCTCACAAGTATCCCTTCTCGCCTGACCATCTGCTGATTATGTTGTCTTTATGGTACAACCATGTCGTGAGTCCTCCTCACTCTTCTCTTCTCTTCTTTTAATGCCATTCAAGGGCAAGCAAGCAGAGGGAATCCTGCTGACAGCCACACTCTCCTCTGCTCCCACACAATGTCATCTACAGAAAGGCCTTTATGCTAGAAAGTGTACGTGTGTGTGTGTGTGTTTGTGTGTGTGTGTGTGTGTGTGTTTGTGTGTGTACGAGCTCTCCAAGTGGGGTCACGCTGAAAGTGATGCACGCACAGTTGTTGAGCTGTGACTTTTCACCTCTCCCGCATCTATTTGAATATCACGCACATGTGATTTTCACCCTCACACGAGAGCGCGAGCGCTGCCGCAGCTTTGTTGTCCGCTGCGGCTGTTGATGGTGAGAGTACAGAGGACGTGGAGGAGAGAAGCTACAGACAACAACTGGTTCAAAAAGAAAAGCGTCAGCAAAGAAAGAAAAGAAAAATGCTCATATTTAGCCCTGGAAGGCTGTTTTGTGGTGTGTGTGTGTGTGTGTGTGTGTGTGTGTGTGTGTGTGTGTGTGTGTGTGTGCATGTGTGTGTGTGTGTGCAATGATGGGATGTTTTATTGACTTATTGCATTAGATGGTCTCTGTGCTTCATGCTCACGCTCTAACATCGCCCTCAGAGAAATAACGGGATCAGACTGAGCACACAAACTCAAGCGCACACCCACACACACTCACACACACACACACACACACACACACACACACACACAGTAACGGTTGTGTGAAAGTGTTTTGTCTCTCGCAGTGCTGTTGTGCTTCTGGGGCTTTGTGTTCTTCTTAGCGCTATACATTTTTCCATTTCTGTCTGTCTGTCTGTCTGTCTGTCTGCCTGTCTGTCTGCCTGTCTGTCTGCCTGTCTGTCTGCCTGTCTGCTCTCCTTCCATTCCAGAAGCTCCAAAGCTGTAAGATCCAGCCGGCAGAGTTTTTCGAGGGACCGTGTGAAGGATTAGAGCCTGCTCTTTGCCAGTGGAGTGGCGGAGCAGTTGGCAATGCCGCTGAAACGGAGGGAGGAATTGGGGGGGGGGAAGAAAGAGAAAGTGGAAGGGTGGAGTGCTTGCGAGCCAAGCAGGTGGGTGCACGGTGTGAGGACAGATAAAGAGGGGGTGGGGGAGAAGTTGTCAGGCGAGAGAGGGGAGTGAAAACATTCATGTGTGCATTCATTGAAGTCATCTGTAAGCCTCCGCTTCCTGCTCTAAGCCCCCGACCCTACACCAGTGCCCGATGATTTGTACGAGTGTGTTGCAGGAGGTCAAATGCTTGAGTAATGTCGAGCCACGCATGACAGATTGTGTCCAGTGTACAGGAAATCGATTCATAGAAGTGGACGTAGCCAAGTTCAAAGATGACTGAAGTCTGTGAGTTGTGTGTTTGTGTGTGTGTGAGAGAGAGAGAGAACCTGAGTTTCTGCTCTCACCATACACACAGATTGAGCCTCAACAGAGTACCTCGGCAAAATACACACCGAACACACACGCAGTAGAGATAGACTGAATATCAATATCAACAGGAAACCACTTAAAGATAAAATCCTTAAAGTCCAACGGAAATTCAGTTGCATTTTTTCAAGGAGACTTATTATGCTTTTCTGTTTTTTTTTGCTTTTCCTTCAGTGTTTTATATGTAAAGGGTCTTGAAAGAACAGAAGCTCTTCTCTCCCACAGAAAAACCTGCTCCTGAAACGCCTCGTCAGTAGTCCCGCCTTTAATTTTGGGACTTTGTGACATCACACAATGTCACACGTGTGCCTAATTTACTTTGACACGTAAGAATTAGTATAGCAGAGCTTGTCTGTGGTTGTTAGTGGTGCTGGCTCAGGCGTGCGTGCGCTGACCAATCAGAGCAGGCTGGGTATTTGGGGGGGGTCGTAAAGAGACAGGAGCTAAAACAGAGAGTTTCAGACCGAGGGGGAATACAGAGCTGCAGCAGTGGACTTATTCTGGTAGTAGCCCAAAATAAAATTTAGAACCATAATATGTTTCCTTTAAAGCAAACACATCTGCCCACAAATCACCTGTCTTGTGTTCTTCTATGAAAAAAAACTCTGGGGGAAAAAACTGGGGACGCTGTCGTGAAAACATGACAGCGTCCCCAGTTTTTAATTAATTTGACAAAAAGATTTCTACTAGTATTCAGAGGCCTTATTTTGACAGTCAATCAAATTTTGCATAATCTTTTTTCTTCCTTTCAATAATATAAAACTTTTAAAAGACATTTTAAAAAACACAATGACATTATTATTTTTGACAACAAAAATGTTTGACTAAACATGATTTCCGCTGGACTTTAAGGTTTTTTGTCCTGATCGATGGAGCAACACTGAATACACTGCATCAACACCCCTTAAACAGCTCCTCTGTTAGAAATATAAGAGTAGAGCACCTGCTGTATCTGTTCACACTGCAGCCAAACAAACTAACGTTTTAACAACAATAATTGCAACATTCACAATAAAAGCCACCTCGTGTTTCAACAGTTGAATGCTTTTAATGTGAAGTAGCAGCAGTAGGAAATATTCAGTTAGTTAACTTAAGTACAGACGTGATCCGGTGTCAAGTGAGTCAACACTGAACGGGGAGGCTCTTCTCAGTGAGATGCGCTGGATTACATGCATGTATCGTTTCTCCTGTGAATCTCTTGTGCTTAGCTAGGTACTCTGAATGGCGGACCCCGCCACTTAAAGTGAAAACTACCATGTAGAGAGATAATTACAGAATATGACATTGAATTGTCGATGAATTGTTGCAAAAAGAGACCATAAATTGAGTCGAGAAAGGGGGTTTGATTTCATGAAAACCTTAACGATTCGTACTTTAAGCTAATGAAGTGAAAAGCCCACAGACACCGTTGATCCAAGACTCATTATTAGCACACAGCGTCTTGAGACAATTAAAAGATTTCCAGTATTTGTGGTATAAAAGTTCTTACAAGATTTAACTGATTCCTGTTCTTATTGCAGCACAGGAATCCAACTCACTCTCTCGGCATTAACAGGTAAAGTCTTAGAAAACTACTTTTCATCCATTCATCATCCTTATTGTTCTTTATTGCTTATGATTCATGATGTACAAAACTAAAGAAAACTCTAAAAGAAACAACAAAGAAAATACATACTGTACATCAGCAGGTAAATCAAACTCTGTATCAATATCAGAAATCCCATATTGGACACACACACATTCACACGCAAACACACATACACACACACACACACACACACACGTACAGTCAGGACTGTTCACTCTATGCAGTTCTGTCGCCTTCGAGGACATCCGCAATCTGCAGCTCCAGCAGCGGGCCGACACAGCACCCCTGATCTTTAATCGGTGGGCTAATGACATTTCCTCCTCTGCGTAACAATGTATGGATGTACCAGACACACATACACACCCTCAAACACACACGCAAATGTGTTAAGAGATGACAAGAGGAGGGGAGAGGTTACAAAGCGGCCCCTCCTCCTCGTTCATCACCGCTTGCTTACGCCAGCCACATCCAGAATCACCGCCCTCGGCAATGATTTTCTGAGCAACATGTCGATTTTCTCTGCTCTCCACGCGGTTTCTCCAGCGGGGACGTCTGGTAGCTGCAGTGACTCCACAAAACAAAAATCCAAGTCACATCTTATGCAAATGTCCCCCTTCCGTCAGCAAACACCTATCTTATGTAAATGTCAGCGTCCAGGCACTGTGAATGTCTCTCTATACAACATTAAAGGAGCAGTATGTTGTTTTGGAGAAGAAATTCAAACTCAAAATGTTTATATTTACAATATGAATGAGGTGATAACGCAAACTTTTTTCCATAACTGAAAAAAACAAGCTGTTCTCAGAGGAAAATAAGGTCCCAGAACACTGTTTGAAGCTTGAACGGTGGCGGGGTCCGCCAAATACTGAAAGTAAAAAGTAAAAACTGTGTTGTCCTTTAAGGTCAGTTTGTTCATTCAGTTATTTCAGTCATGAAAACAAAGAGAATTTGTTTATTTAGTTTGTTGAGACATAAAGAGACGTTACAGTTACTTCCCCAAAACTACGCACTGCACCTTTAAGCCTCCTCGCAGACGATTACACCCGCGGACATGTCCTACATGTGTGTGCACAAACACACGCACAAAACACAAGCCCTCGTCTTCTTAGATCAGCGATATTTATATTTGACCTGTGTTCTGTCCTGTGACAAGTTAACGCCATTACAGTGCCACACACACACACACACACACACACACACACACACACACACAGACTGTCTGCTCTGACCTCTGACCCACTGCTGGTAACGGACTGACATGCTCTGTCTGCTAAACAGCTCTATGTTTGTCGGCAGCGTAAAACTGACATTCAGCCGAGCCAAAATAATAGCTGCTCGCTCCAAACAGGAAGCACTGCGTTTGAGGATATGTTCAGGTATGTAGCTGCGAGGTCGCGCTCGTGCGAGTCAAACGCCTTTTTGTGAATGTGATGTAACATAAGGAGGATTGACGCCGGCAATCTGCGGGTCATCTAAAGCCCGTGTGACTCTAAGCTTCCCCTTGAAATGAATGATCTGACAATGACAGCCCAAAGATTTAACAGATAAATTATAGATCCAGGTGTGTGTGTGTGTGTGTTTGTGTGCCTGCATTGTGTGAAAGCCGATGACAGTGTCAGATTGAGGATGGAGGGGAGGATAAGAGGATGTAGCGATGCATGGTAAGAGAGACCGAAACGGGAGTGTTAATGTTCTCGGGGCCCGCGGCTTTGACTTTAGCTGTGCCCTTGAGATTTACTATGCATGTGTGCCTGTGTGTGTGTGTGTGTGTGAGGGAGGAAGTGTGTGCCTGTAAAGATGTGCTTCATCCGTTTCTTTGGTGTGACAGGTTTTGATTACAAATTACCCTCCTATGGTGAAAACAAAACTCTCGCCTGCATCCGCATAAAGATATACTGTCACCGTCATAAACCAAGCTGGAAGTAGCCATAAACATGCACGCATATAAGCACAAACACGCGCACACTGACTCACACACACTCTGCCAAGCCCCTCTGGAGAGTGATCATTTAACCAGGCCCATTCATCCGGGGCATTCGGAGCCACTCGGCTCGGAAAATGAATAAAAGCCCGGCTATCAATCAGTCTTTCAATACAGCTGCTTAGTGCATCAATCAGGATGAATTCCCGCTTCTGATGGTGACCCCGCTCTTTCTCCACCCCACCTCTATCCGCAGCTTTGTCGTTTATCATCTCTAACGGTGACGGACAGGGACGGAGGCGGGGCAGGATGGAGGAAGAAGGGTCTGGATCAGTCTGGGCCCGTGAATCACTCGTCCTGGCTGCTCGTGGAGATGCTCTGTGATCGCTCTGCCCCACTTTCACACACAAATACAGTCACGCATACATGATCACGCACACTACTACTACCACTACGACTACTCCAGAGGCACACTTCCACACACACACACACACACACACGCACAGCTGATCTATAGACTGCAACTGTAACACGAGGGCAACCAAGCGAGGCCTCCAGTCACAAAGTGTAGCGTCATCGTTAGCGATACGACTGACTGCTGTCTTCATGTGCAGCCACGATGAACCTGCCCCACTTCTACACCCACGGAGGGTTTGGAGACTGCACAGGAAATCATACACACAGAGAAACACGGAGATAAACACACGTACAGTACACACAAGATATGATACAGTCACATGGCGTCGCTACAGGTAGACGTCTTCTGCCCATCCGCACTGCTCGTGAAGTGAGTTAACACCAGGCTGAAAAGCAGCGTTTCACCTCTGACCACGTCGGTGTGTGTGTTTCCATCCACCGGTTTTAAAGTGCATTTTTCCAATTTGCACAAAAGAAAAATCTGGTTGAAAAATATTGATGTTAATTTTCCTCTTGCCTGAGGCGGAAAAGGTGCTGTATTGATAAAAAAAAAAAATGCAACAGAGCGCAATGAAAACTTAGCGAATAAATCATAAAGCACGTGAGGCATGTGACTTGAATACACACTGAAGCTTCTGTTGCAACTGGAGGGATGAAAATTGAGGCAGATGAAAAACATCAGATCTGCGTGGAGCGATGAGGAGACTGTAACCTTCCTCATATTAATACACAAAACTAACACAAATGTCATATCTAGGTCAGATTTTCAACATGTTTTTTCACCGCTGTATGGGCTCTCTTTTAATTAGTCACCCTGGTTTAATAACCAGTGACTGAAATTAGTGCCACCAGCAGTTTATCCTGATGCGCTCAGTTCCTGATATTCATAGAACAACATTGGATGGAAACGTGCATCAAAGCTGCTGTAAGCATCGTGGAGAGGACAGGAGGATCCCGCTCTCTGCGTGTTCATGAGCAGACAGGACCGCCTCTTTAAAGGACCGCCTCTTTTTTGCCGACCCGATTGGATAAAGTGGGCAGGGCTACCAGAAAATGTCTTTTCTCTTTCACTGCATATGCAGAACGAGGAGACTTAATTTATTTTTAAAAATCACCCACAGCAGCTTTAATCAGCGTTTTCTTGAGCTGATTTTCGGGAAAAGTAAGTCTAAATTCGTGTGACGTTTGGATGAAACTTGACTAGCGTGGTCAGATGGCACAAAACAGTGATGTCACGGTGTACTGACACACATGAGAGTACACTGGTAAAAAAAAAAACACTGGATGTCACCAAAAACTACATTTTCAGCTAGGTGTTAAGTTGCTTTTTAAAGGTACCCTGTCGAGTTTTCTTGTCAACCGAAGACCATCATGTTTACATTCAGAATTTACTGTATTAATGCATTTGCTCGCATGTTACGTCCATGTTCGCTAACTGTGTTTCTTGCTAATTTACCTCCATTGACAGAAACAATAGCATTAAACCATCACCAGCAATATGGATGGTGTGCTCATGCGTGCAGATGAAAGGTGAGACAAAAACAACATGGCCACCCGTTTATCAAAACATTGCTCCACAGTGCCTCTAGTGGTCAAAAACTCCACAGGGAACCTTTAAACTTCAAAACTCACCAGCAGCTCACCGTCAGCAGAGCCGAGTCTCCAGTCTGTATCATTGTGAGTTGTGGACGTAGTTCATTCTTAGTTTGTACATTCAAATGATTTGACTGTATCCCAAAAACTGTTTGTGGACAGATTCTGTCTATAGGAGACAACAGTGACTGTTCACTATTTCAAGTGAGTTGCCTTAAGGCATCCAGGAAAATCAGGTCTTAATACTGAAATGTACTAGTTTTCCCTTTTGTATTGTAGCAGAGATAAGGCATCACTCTCTTTGTGACCCCTGTTACCTTCTTATGTGTATTAATGTAGTGTGTGTGTGTGTGCGTGTGTGTGTGTGTTTGCGTGTGTTGCTCACATAGCACGTCTTGTTAAAATCATCATTTGCAGAATACTCGAGAGCGCTTCACGTAGTATGCAGGTGCATCCGCCCACTCAGAGAAACCAGCAGCTCCGTAGAGTATCTGCGCTGAGATGAGCTGTGTGTGTGTGTGTGTGTGTGTGTGTGTGTGTGTGTGTGTGTGTGTGTGTGTTTAGTTGTGTGTATGGGGGTTATTGCTCTCAATAATCTCAGAGGTCATTCTGTACTCCTGAAGTGAAGGCATAGTCATCCTTATTGCTGTCTCTGTCTGTCTCTCTTTCTCTCTCTCTCTCTCTCACACACACACACACGTGCACACACACACACACACTTTCTGTCCAATATGGTGAAGAGCAAGAGCGATATATCTAAATCTGTAACAAAGAGAGACAGTCAGATCTTGGTTCATTGCAGAGCCTTTGGTCTCAGAGTCCTCTCATCACTCCTGGTCCCTCCTGCCCTCATGTCGTCCTCAGTCTGTCACACCTGCATGCCGGGCTTGCTCAGATCCCCGTTCCCCTGGTTCCCTCCTCCTCCCCCTCCTCCTCCTCCTCCTCCTCCTCCTCCTCCTCCACCTCCTCCGCCCATCCCTCCCCTATCGTCCTCGTCGTCGCTGTCCAGCTCCTCGCTCTTCCTTTTGCTGTAGCGCTCGTACAGCACCATGAGCACGCCCATCACCCAGGCCGACACCGTGCCGGCCGAGAAGATGACGAAGCCGATGGCGATGAAGAAGAGGTAGTCCCAGTAGCCCAGGCCTTGGTGGCAGTCTGCCCGCAGCTGCATGCCGACCTCCGCCAACCGCTGGCCCGCCAGCTCGGGGGGACTGTGGCAAACTGTCTGGCCCTCGTCTGGAGGAAGGCAAGAAGAGAGAAGAGTCAGTGTACATGGTGAAAGATGAAGGGTAACAGGAGAGAGAAGAGGGGGGAAAACTTAATTAATCCAGAGTGAAGGTATACAACAAAAGCCAGGACACACACACACACACACGCACGCACACACACGCACAAACAGGCGCTAACAATGCAGTGATAACCTTTGTGATAAATGATCCCGAGAGACACTAAAGCACTCAACGCTCCTCCTCTGAGTAATGTAGGTCTGCGGTGTCTAGGACATGGCAACATTATGATGCTGTACACACACACACACACACACACACACACGCTAAAAACACATGCTCACACACATGCACAGGGAGGTGACTGCAAGCCTCTGACACATCCACCCTTCCACCCACACATCATTACACACCAACAAATCGCTCTGCAGCCGGGCAGAGATAAGGAGATGAGTGTTTTCCCTGACAAAACATCTGCCGCTCATAATGAGGAATATGATAATCAGCTGGGAAGACTTCAGACCACACAGAGAGGCAGAAACGCTGGCACACACAGCGCATTTTGAGTACTGTAAAATGTTTATTTAAGGCGTTTGATGCCTTTCGCCACATAGAGGTCAAAGGTCAGGGGCGGCTGCAGGAGCTGGTCGGGATTCAGCGTCTTCAGCAGCGCTTTTCATGCCCTGCTGCGTGTTTTCCTTCTGCTGCTGTGACTTTGCAGCATTAGCATATACAGTACATCTACGTATATTAATTAGTGTGAATGCAGAAGAAGAAGAGCGGCTCGCTCTGTATCTAATGATGTGATCTGTAAGAGGGGAGCAGGATACAGCCGCCGCTGCCTCCTATCACTTCATCTCTCGTTACAAGCGCCGCTAATTCCCATGCTCCTTCCCTCCAACCCCTTACCGCATGCTTAATTGAACCCCCAAAAAAGACGAAGAGACGTTGTTTTTTTTTTCAAGCCGGGAACAATGAGATGAGACGAGATCGGAATAAGAACAGGGAAGAGAGAAATGGTACGGCACAAAAAAGAGAGAAAAGACAGGAAGAAAGGCGAACAGCAGGAGGAACAATTTGGAAATATCTGCATCCACATGCTCTCAAAGGAAGGGACAGACGCAGTGAGTCTGACCTCAGGAGATGAGGGGGAAGGAGAGGGAACTGTATCTGGCTGCAGTCCTGCCCGTTGATGGATCATTGCTGTTAACAATGTTAATTAAACTGTACTCATCGACCAATAAAGCCAAAGGTCTGAACATGGTGATGAGCGATGGGGGAAGGATGGCAAGAATAGTCGGATATGATCTATATTTCTTCTTCGACTGCCTGCCAGGGCTTCGTGAGAGCAGCAGCGGTTTGAGGGTAAAAGCTGGAGCAAGAAGTAGGGAAATGATGACTTTTGAAACCAAGGACTCAGTCTGGTCTCTGTCCATATGGTACCCATAATGCATCACGCTCATATCATGCTCATTTTCAGGTTCATGGTTTTATTTTGGGTTACTACTAGAAAAGGTTTACATGCTTAAATGCTCAAAAAACACATCAGTGTCCAGTGCTGCAGCTCTGTCTGAAACACTCTGTTTTAGCTCCTGTCTCTTTAAGGACTACCTCACCCCTGAACACCCAGTCTACCCTGGTTGGTCAGCTCACACACGCCTGAACCAGCATCGCTAACAACAACAGAGCAGCTGTGCAAAATCAATTTGTACGTGTCAAACTAGCCTCTAGGCATAAACTGTGCAATTGTGTGACATAGTGATGTCATGTGATGTCACAAATTCACAGAATAAAAGGCGGGACTACTGACGAGGCGTTTCAGGAGCAGTGTTTTCTGTGGGAGAGGGGAGCTTCTGTTGGCGCGGACGTTGACATTTCAAGATATTTCACATGCACAAGAAACTACACACTGAAAGAAAGGAAAAAAGTGAAAAAGCATAATATGTCTCCCTTGAAATTTCACTATACGAGGTTATAGCAGTGAACAAGTATGTACTGTGTGCAAAAATACCATTGTTTAATGGTACCCTGAGCAGAAAACGCAGTCACAGTCCATCTGTGTGTTGTAAACTGAGCTTCTCTGTTCTTTGGAAGACAGCTAGCTTTTTGTTCTAAGTTGTGAGCTACAAGGTAAAATGACTGTTTTCGTGAATGGGGTCTGGTGGCTTTGAGGAGAGCAGTACAATGGCTGTTTCAGGTTACAGGAGTGGCTGATACGCCCATTTGTTGACCTCTGAGATGCGAGTGATCCGGTGCGTCATCCAGTCAGGGTGAATGTCGTATACGGAACATTTGAACCCCTCTTCACAAATTCTTAAGCTCTTCATTCTCCTTATGTCTGATGTCACCCTGCGCTGACCCCGAGAAAAGATTAGTCTGGTGATTGGTGACTGTCCTGTATGTCTGAAAAAGTAAAAAAAAAGAAAAATAATAAAATAACTTATTCAACCAAACCTAGTGCTTTGAAACGATTTCTACAAGCCTGCACAGGAAGAAATATCTGCAGGGCTTTGATAAGCTACTCGATCAATACCTAACGATCGCCTGACTTGGGGGGGGGCTTTGTCTCGAGGAGAGACACCATGCTGACGCTGTTGTCATGTCTGACGAGCCCGTCCAAGTAACGGGTCGAGGCTGTTGGTGTGCATACGAATGAGAAAGTTACAGCAGGTCAGGGTTATTGTGCACGCCGAGTGGATCAGAGGGCTGTTTGTGTAAGCATCTGTTCGTCAGGCAGAAAGTAACAGGTGAGGTCAGAGGTTATTGAATCAGCAGGGCACGTGATGCAAGTCATTATGGTGATTAGCGATGCGCTTGGATTACCGTTCAGTTATTCTGTAACCCGAGGATGAACCAGGAGACGCATGTAACACACACAGCCGACACTCTAACTTACCCTACTTTAAACTGTCCCTCAGCCGGAGGAAGGCTTCCCCAAATTTCACATCCCCCCTCTCCTCCTCGTCTCCGCTCACTTTCTCTTTTCTGCCTTTCAGCACAAAAAGTGGAATAAAATATGACTCCGTCCGTGGCCGGATTGTGCACAGGAGAGCCCATATTCTACACAGGTGTCGTTTTACAGCAGTAAAAGCTGCAAATATGGAACTCGGGGATGATAGTAAAAATGAAGCCGCCACTTTTTCCTCCATTTGATGTGGAAAAGGCTCTTTTATTCTTCTGTTTCCGGCAATCAAAAGTATCTGAGAGCGGCTGCATGAATCACTCCCCAGCTGTGTTTATTAGCACACAGGTCTCTCTGCATCACAAGTGAGAGTTTGGACTTGCATTGGCTGACAGGCCTGTTCTCCACCGCTGGGAGATTAAGACAGAGGCTTGTTTTTTTTTGCTGAATGGTTAAAAATAATGATGGATATGATGTGGCCCTGTTTTGGATCTAACAAGGGACATCTGGTCAAACTTCAAAAGGAAGGAAATGTTCCAGGAAGTATTCCTCCCGTTTCATAGTAAAAATTGGGCTCTTAGTGTTGTTTTTGATTTGACTTTTTTGTTGCAGAATATATCCTCATGCGGCATGTTTTACTTTCGCCTTCCTGTCTTTGTCTGTTTCCCCGCACCTTTTCCTGCTCACCCGTGTCGCGGGTGAATCATTCCTGTGTTTTTTAGACCTGTGTTTTCCCCTCACTCCTGGTTGGTCACGCTGCATTTCTTGTGCTCCTCAGTTCGTCTCTCTTCCCGAGTTCTGAAGTCGTCTCTTCGGTGTGTTTTGGGAGCAACACGGACGATGTTTTGCATTTTATCGCTCAGAGCGTTTAAAGGACACACTGGCAGCCTTTTCTGGTTTTTGAGTGACAATGGAAGAGCAAAAGAAACAGATCATGTAAGCCGTGAAATATATTACGCAAATATGCCACCGACCCAGTGTTTACTTTCATCCGCCATGTTTCAGCGTCATACGACGTCAGCTTGGCGACTTGTGTGCCACAATTTGTAGCTCCGATTTGAGGGGGCGTTCACGTTTATCGTCCCTGTTGGAATTACATTTTTCCCCAGCCGTGTCATGTTTTACGTACTGGTTTGTAACCTACTTAGTTTTGTTTTTGGTTCGTATTTGGTTTAGTTTTTTCTGTCGACGACTCTGAGAATTGTATTTTGGACTTCAGCTGTCTTTAAAACTCCCATTTATTTCAACCTGCCTGCCTCGGTGTTCTGCATTTGGGTCCTGTTTTAATAACCTGGAGACTTTCTATGTTTTTTTTTGGTTTGTCTTTTTTATTTATATGAGCTTCTTTTATTCATGCACTCCCCTGTAATCTGTTCTTTAATTAATCACTACACGTGGTTGTCTTGTATCGCTTTATTTATGTTGGGACACTTGAATAGCAATGAACCTCCTTCTGCCTCTCACTCTACCTCAATATATATTTATTTTCCTCGTTTTATTCCCCTGTCGGTGAGGCCCATCAGTTCACATGGCCGTCACTCTGTCACCATCTGTGGGCTGGCTAGCTGATCTGCTCAGTCTCATTACCTTGCCAAGCTTGCCTCAAGCCAGGTGTGAGGATTTTTTTTTCTCGTGTATGCGTGTGTGTGTGTGTGAGCGTTGACGCTGCTGTCTATTACCTCCGACAGTATAACGTTCATAGCTGGATGTTGGAACAGTGAGCTGCAATCAGTGACTGTACAAACACAGCAGCTCACAGGATCCCTCAGGATATTTGGGTCTCATCTGTCCTACCTCTGTCACTCTTTCCCTTCCGACTGGCAACAATTCAGACATCTCTGGTCTCCTCTCAAAGAAAAAAACTCGGGGTGAAAGCCAGGGCAGCTCCCTGAGACGACACTCAACCAGGATTTGACAAGTGTGGATGGAGTTCTAGAAAGTTATTAAAGCCCAGGTGATACGTGCGTCTGGTCCTACCAGACCGAGAAAGGCTGCAGCAGTCGAACCGCTGAGTGGTTTGAATTGAGTGAAGGTCTGCTTTACTTCCCATTAATGCGACTACACAGCCGTCAAACACACATATTATAACCGGACTGATTTAGAGTCAGGCCGTACCACTTAAAGGTTTCTTCGCCACGGGGAACAAAAAAAAAAAAAAAAAAGGCAACTGAATTTCACACTGCAAATTCACAATTTTCCTCAACCACCAAACATTTGTGGCTGCACTTTAGAGCGGCTTCGTGACGGCCCTCTATAATCACAGATAAGAATAAAAAAAAAAAGAATGTGAGTGTTACTGAAGCGCACAGGAGAAGGTGGCAGCCGGGATGATTCACTCTCTGTTCGGTCTCACTCCGCCGTCTGTTTCTTCGTCACTCGCTGTTTTTCCGCCTCATCCCATCACTTAGGCGAGGAAACCACTCAGACATCACTCTGGCAGAACGCCCTTGACATTTTTTGTCCCCGGGTTTAATAATGTATGCCTTTGCACTTTTTTATTGAAGGATGATAATAACCCCTGCATTATGATATTCAAGGTGTGACATTTAAGGTCTGATATTTAAGGAATAAAGAACCATCTGCAGTTCACAACCCCCCGGTGTGAAATAAAGGTCCGGTGCGTTGGATTTAGTGGCATCCAGCGAAGACGGTGGAAGATTTCAATCAAAGAAAACTGGAGATGCACCGATCGATCAGCCTCATCGGGAGTTTAAGTTATTTCCCAAAAATATGAGTGCTCGTTTCATTTTCAGGTCAGTGTTGGAGTTTTTTTACTGCGTTTTTCCATCATAAACAGGTGCGCCTCCTAAAACCTTCCTCCTCTCTGCTTCCTGTTGGTTTCCAGACAGACACGGAGCGAAGCAAAGGGACGTTACTCGAGCTGACGAGATGACGACAGGATGTGTTGTGATCTGATGGACTGGTTTTCTTTTCGAAAAGTAAAACTTTGGAGCTGATTGTTATGAATTGCGCATTTACTTTTTTAAAGTTCAGGATCTGATTTTAAACCAGAGCAGCAAACTTTTTATTAAATTACAGATTCCTTCCATTCTGACCTTTCACAATAAGAGTCCCAGCTATACCAGCATACTCTGCTTAAACGCTTATGAAGCCCAGTTCAGACCGTAATCGCCATCTTCTCATTTACAGCCACTCGGCATCACTCGCTCCCTCTCACCTAACCACACCTTTCTCCACCAGTCTTTCCCTCCGACACACTTGTTTCGGAAACGTGCGTGCCTTTTCTTCTCGCCATTTCATCTCTGCTACAACTGCAGCTGAAGCGAGTAACTCGCTATCATTGTGCTCATTCATATTTCAAGGCGCTACAAATTACACCCGGCTATAAAAAGAAAAGGCTGGAGGTTAAAACGAAAGAGTCCTCGCAATTGAAATGATACATCTCGTCTAGTCGGGTTGATGTTAACTGGCTGGTTTTCAGAACGTCGCAGACCGGCACATCGCAAGTAGTCGCAAGTTTCAACTCGTCCGGGCACATTTCTATGTTTCATGTGATTATACACCGATCAAAACACGTTCCAGTACTCTCCCTACATCTTACACACTGGACCTTTAGAAGAACTTGTGTAACTGACCGGGTCCAGTTTTATGTGCGGCTGCTGGTGAGGCACTCCCTCAAAGATGCGATCTGATTTAATTGCAGGCACTTTTGAAAATCTATCTTTAAAATGTTTTTAAAAAGACTCCAAACTTTCTAATCGAAGAATTTGGACAGCGTCTTGGCCCGGCGCCCGCCAGCTTGAGCTCAAACTGACCTTTATGCCAACTTGCCTTGGCGCGCATCCTTTTCATTATGCCCACAGAGAATTAAAAGACTCCTAAAACTGCCTTCAAGTGCATCCCTCATAATTTCATTCTTGAGATAGCACTTTAGAGAAGGTCGAGTATCTCAGGAACCGCAGGACATTTCAGGTTGGAGTGTGTGTGTGTGTGCGAACGTATTTGAGTACGACGGACTGATGGGTTGAGACGTCCTCTCTGCTCCTGCGGTGCGGCTTGAATGTGCAGTCTAATTCAGCAGCAGTTTCGCTACAGTGGCTGCAGCCTCGCAGTGCTCACACTTTGTTGCATGCGCGCTGCACTGCAGTTCCCGCTGCAGCACAAGATGGACGCAGCGCGGCCCTCCACTCTGCCCTGCTACGACGAGGCGGTCTGATCCGAACGTTAATCTTTGGCAACGAATCCATTCTCTTGGCCTGCGCTTGCTTTCACTCCGTGCTCCGGACAAGATGTCAGCGTTGTTTGGTCCCTGCTTTGTCCTCCAGCAGCAGGACAGGAAGCGGAGGCCGGCGGTCACCTGTCTGTCCTCGCCGTGCTAAGACCCACCTTGCTCCTGCTGTGCATGCACGGCATGATGTCACTGTGTTATGGTAATACAAGCAGGGCCGCGGTCAGTGGGATCGGTGTGACACTATGCGCGGGCCGTGTCGTGGAGCATGCTTCTGAGCGGATTGCAAAGCCCTGCAGCTCTGTGACACACCACAGGCCGGAGGTAATACGCACAAAAATAGTACTGAAGGAAAATAAACAGCAGTAAACACAACATACACAGTTTACTTTGATACAGGGGAATGTGAAGATATAAGCACGCGTAGACGGCGCTCATAATAAACAGCAGAGCTTTCCAGGAAATGTGCGTGTGGGCCTTAAGGTTTTTCTATTTTATTCAAAAGAGAATGCTTAAGTGTGTGT
This sequence comes from Lagodon rhomboides, assembly GCA_039737535.1. NCBI lineage: Eukaryota > Metazoa > Chordata > Actinopteri > Spariformes > Sparidae > Lagodon > Lagodon rhomboides. The sequence goes on along the minus strand of CM077789.1, from coordinate 9,545,868 downwards.
TTGTGTGTCTGTGCGAGTTGCCACCGCAGCGGTGCGATACGGTCTCCGTGTCAAATCATCAGCTGGATGCTCTCCAAGCTCGGCACTGACACACTGACAGAGAGCAGGGCTCATCGCCTCCCCCGGAGGAGGGGCCAGTGTCGGGACGAGACGCCGCGGAAAAACACGGCTGACTCTTTCATGAACTTCGCTCTGTTTCCGTGCGACTCCTTCCCTCCTCTGCCCCGCCGCTCGACACACAACAGAGCAATGAGCAGCGGAATAACAATCATCTTTTCAGGCTTCTCGGACGACACAGTGAATGCGAAACACAGTTGTAGAAGGGAAAAACACGTTAAAATGATGCTCTGCTCACATCACTGCACGTCCTGATGATCAGAGCTGCGGGGTATTAACCTGCGAGGCGCAGAGCCTGTCCTGTGAACTCGGCACAGAGCTATTTATAAGAAGATTAATTATGCCAATGCATATGGTAATCAGTATGCTTGTGGTCTCATATGGAGGGGGAGGTGAAACTCAAGCATGCCCTCATCTCCTCTCTCACAGGGAATTAACCAAAGCCTACTGTTACAGCATGTTTTACATATTGCTGTTTAAATACAAGCATATGAGGTGATCAGACATCCTCGTCCCTGCCAGCTCCAGTACCGGCACTCTGTAGCCGACCTTGACCTCTGACCTCCCACTGGAAGCTACTGAAAACAGGATCTGAGGGATTATTTATGATTACGAACGATCGTAATTAGCAGTGGTGTCCTCAAGCACTGGTGAGCACTGGTTTGGTGCTTTACAGGTCGAGGTTTCAAGCGTTAAGACCATCTTAAAAACCCAGCGCTCTCGTTTGTTTGAATGGCGCCAGTGTGATGATGCAGCAGGGGCGCCGACACAGACACCTCCACCAAAACAACACATTGCTGTCTGGACTGTTTCGACACAAAGGGACTGCGTTGGCCAAGCAAACAGACTTGGTGGATTGTTCCGTCTTGTGAACTCTTGTGGGCTCATTGCGAGGGTTTGTCATGGTCTCTGTAGAAAACGTCAAATGCAAATCTTAAGTTTAAATTCACCCAAAAATGAAAATTCAGCCGTTATCTGCTCTCGTCTTAATCAAATCAATTTGAGACTTTCGGAGACTTAAAATAAGTCTCCATCTACTCCAGTTGTTTAGGAGAATGCTGCGACGCTGTTTCTGCTCCGAAGGTGGACGACAAAGCTCGACCCAGGTTTCCATCAATACGAGGGGCTAGCAGATAACGACGTGATTTTTTGAACATTTTTGGGTGAACTTATCCTTTAAAGACCAGCAGTGGCTCTGCTCCACTGTCTTCACATTCTCGATGGATTACTGTCTCTCAGTATTATAACAGCGCCCTGTGTTGTTTTGATGTAGGGATTTAAAGTTTGATTGAAAAGTGATTTTTGTGTTTTTTAGGCGCCTTGTTTATGAAACATTTCAGGTTTTAACTACATATGGAATTTTCTTCAGGGATAGAAGTTATTTCCAATTTCTCCGACACTGAACGGATCTTATTTGAGCTTCTCTTGATGATCTAATCTTTTATAAGACACAGTTTGTACTTTTATTTCTGTTTTCATTTGTATTTTGTAGATTTTTGACATGTTGTTTGACTCTTGTTAGTAATACCTTTGTTAATCGTTGATGCGATCGGAGCCTCAGGTGTTCAAGCTTTGGCTCCCCTTCTGATTGGCTGTTACAGCTGTTGTCCGAAAAGTGTCCTTCACATGACTTTTTTTTCATTCGTCTACAAAAAATATCGATATCAAACTGAAATGATTCGAACAATGGTTGTACAGCATTCTCAAATTTGCCCTTTTCAACCACAAACGTCAAAGACAACCTCTGACTCGAAGCCCGTGGCGTAAGCAGTAAGACTTTTTGGGGGCCCTTCCTCTCGACGTGAAGCTCAAGTGTTTCACCGTTTAGCCAACTTAATGCATCATACCGGGGTTGGCCACGACTAAGAATAGCTGACCTTTCCTCCATCACATCCACTATGGCTGAATAACACACGCCTTCTCACTCCTCTCTTCTCAAAAAGCGGCATTAGTCAGATTACCACCATCCTCTTTTCCATCATTTCTTCATATGATCCCTTCTTCCTCTGGCAGCGAGAGTGAAGGTCAGATAGCAACAGCTCTCTCTCTCTCTCTCTCTCTCTCTCTCTCTCCTCCTCCCTCTATCGCTCTTCTTATCAGCCTTTTCCACCTCCCACTTTTCATTCCCACTCTGGCACGTTAGCGTTTATTCTCCCTCCGTGTCTCCCCTTCAGCCTTTATCACTCCATTTCCGTCTCCCCGCGTCCTTCCACTTCTGTCCGTTCTGCTCCGTCATCTTCGCACTCCCCCCCCCACTCTCTCTCTCTCTCTCTCTCTCCTTTCCAATTTTATTCTCTTGGCTCGATATATTGGTTTCGGACACGCGCGCACACACACACACACACACACACACACGCGCACGCACTCGCGCGCACACCTGAGCTACACCTCCCCTCTGTGCCTCAGGTGATGGCATCAGAAACACACCCACACAAGCATCACATCAATCTTTGGTTTTTCGAGCTCACACCGCCAAACACACAGACATAAAAATACATACAGGCTACACTACACAAGTAGGCCAGTGGAATTCGATATGCCTCTCCGCACCAGATGGGTCTGAGGAATCGTTCCAGCTGATAAATAATTTAGCGTCTACCTGTATTAAATTGAATCGATGCCTCCTTGTCATAATGAATGTTTTAATGGGTTTGAGCGACGGATCTGGGCCGCAGACGGTCGGTAACTCCTTCACCGTCTGCTTGTTTGTTTTCCTTTTTGCTCTAAATCTCCCCGTTGCAAGGTCCATCTTAATCTGTTTGCCCGCTTTTTTTCTTTTGTTTTTTTTTTCTCCAGCCCTCTCCCGTCTTATCTCATCTTTTTTGTCCTCGACTCCTCGGTCACGCTATTTCGCTCGGGCTCTCCGCTCATCTCATCTCTGGAGTAATCTAGGATTCACTTTCATTAAAGATAAATCAAATTCGATTGGTGGTGCAAAAAAAGAAAAACCTGACTTCTTTCTTCCATTCTTTCATTCTTTCGTTCTTCCTCTCTCCGAACACACCGAGATCTGTTTCTCTTTCTCTTTTTTTTTAATGAATATTTAACTCTTGCCCCTCGCGTGGCCCCTCTGCCTTGGCTCTTTGCCTCGGGGTTCTGCGAGCCGTCCAGGGCACCGACGAGCAGCCAGAAATACGTTCCCAAACACTGGAGCCACAACACCACCAGCTCTGCCAGCCCCGGGACAAGCCACTTACAGCACGCCGCGGGTATTCGGCCGAGGCGCTTGTCAAAAGCGACCTACGGTGAGTACAGCAGGTCGTTCGACAAGCTGAAATTCCATTACGACAAGAGAGGAACGGCGGGTTTGGAATTGATGATGAAGAGCATTTAGAGGTTCGCGACAGGACAGTCAGAGCCACACAGGACAGATGTTGGGTACACGAAAGAGGGACGTGAACATCAAATTAACACCGCAGCAATAAACAAGCCAAGGTCGCAGAAGGCTGGACGCCAAAAAGTGACTGCTCAAAGACACGTAAGAAGACGTAACAGAAATGTGTTGTGCCAAGAGGATAAATTAGCTCATGTGTCAAGCAATATTTACAAATGTTTACGGCAATCAGAACACAGCTGAGGTTGACTGATGGCGGACTTTTAAAGGGCGATATGATAGTTTCAGAAAAAAGCCAAATTCTTACCACCACACTTGCTAGGAAAAACAGATTTTCGACAGAGAAGCGGTTATCATCAATCTAACGCTTCCTAATCTTCTCACGCTCATAATTTACAAAAAAGGCTGTATTTTATGAAGTTTCATTTCATTATTATCTTCATCCATGGAGCCTTGAAAAGACCTGACCTAAAGTTTGACTCAGTTTGGCTGATTTTTCTGCGATTTTTCAATAACCGATTAATTGATGGACCTCAGAATTGTTGAAGTCTGAGGCACTCGAGAGGGAGATGAGTTGAAAAAACTTTGGTAACCTTTTACTTAACAGGCCGTTCATCACGTAGTAATACGAAGAAACTGCTGAGAAATAACGAAACTAAAATCAGCTGAATCAACACGATGACAGTTGTAGTAGAACAATTGCAGGGAATTACGGCAAAGAACTTGTTACAGAGTCAAATGAATGCAGTTTAAAGAGGTTTTACCTGAGAACTGAGCTAATACGTTGGCCGTTAATGAGCATTTAGCAGATGCATCCCTTATGGCATCGTTAAAACAGGCTGTTAGCAGGTAATACAAAGTTGTGTTCACTCGTGTTTTAACTGTCACCTTGATTAACACATAATCACCTTTCCACTGCCAGTAAAGTGTAACATAAATAAAAGCTTGGTAATAAGAACTTCAGCTGTCATAACTCTCCCCTGACCCGACGCAGGACTCCACAACAAGCTCAAATTGTACATGTTGGACATATTGTGGCCTCAGAAAGTTGATATCAGTCGTTGATACTGATGTCTTATAGCGTAGATTTCGGTATCTACAAACGTCTGAACGTCTGTTTTCACCACTTTGTTCGCCTGCTAGTGTCTAACTATGTCCGTCTGCTGTTGAGCGCTGAGGGGGTTGTGTGGTTTTTTAGAGCTTGTTTGCTGAAAACAGCTGCCTGCTGCGGCTAAAAACAACATTATGAGAGCGAGTGAGAGGGAAAAAAACAGCAAAGTTTTGGACCAGACGGCTCAACATACAGTGAAACACCTCAAGGGAGCTGCAGCATTCAGAGTCAGGTGATAATTCTTTATGGGTTCTCTTTTACAACGCCATTTGATTGTTATTATAAAAACAATACCAATCATTCCATTTTAAGTAAGGGTCACATCAGCTGTCTCACTGAATAGGTCTTTACATGACTCTGTTTTTCCCCTGTGCGTCCAGGAAACACACCAACTCAAACACAACCTACTGACATGTCGACCCTTCCTCCTCCCTGTCTCGCTCTCTCTCCCCTCTCGTTCTCTTTATTTCTTATGAACAGGCGACGACTTAAACGCACCTGCCAACCTTCCCTTCGCTCTGACTTTGGTGGCTGCCGGAGTCACGTCAACCTTTTTCTCAGACGGTGACGCTGAGACAAAGTGTCCAGAGACTCCCTCAAACACGAGCAAGCAGGCACAAACAAACACAAGACCTGAAGACTGAGACAGAAAGCGACAATCAGGCACACGCACGAGGTTTCTCCACCGATAATCGACACGGTCAAACAACATGGAGGTCTCGAACACACACACACACACACTTGACTCGTGTGCACCTGATCCGTGCTCACGCTGAGAGGACGCGACAGCTGGAATCTCTGTACATTAGACTCACAGCCCCGCAGTCACATCGGAGGGCGTTCACGAGCAGCACACACACACACACACACACCCTACACGCTCTCACGCGCACAAATGCTCACTTGACCCCATTCGCTCTGTTAAACTGGTAGCTGCGGTTGTTTACGGGTGCCGTATCCGTACACGAGAGTCAGAGTGTGTGTTTGTGCGTGTGTCGTTCAGCAGTTTGGTCACATATATAACTTTTTAAAGAGGAGTGTAATGTGGAGTACAGTTTAATTTCATGGTTATTAGTTGTGATTTGAGGCAGGACGAGTGTGTGTGTGTGTGTGTTGAAAACACGACAAGCCCGGCTGTGGGTGTGTTGTGTCACTTTCGACTCGAAAGCCCTTCTCTCGGAGTGTTTGTTCTGATTTAATTCTTTTTTTTTTTTTTTTGCACAAAATGTGTTTTTGCATGGACCGGGCCCAAAAAATGTGTGTGTGTGTGTGTGTGTGTGTGTTTTGAAGTGTACTCCAGTCTGTGGTTAACAACTCTGGGGAGCCGCTGTCTTCAAGTGGCCTTCCTCTCAAGCTCCTTGTCCCTTAATCTCATCCCTGTTCCCCACAGACGGTGGCCTTAGGGTCTCCCATAACCTCCAGATCACACACTGACTCACACACTTAAGTGGGGTGAGTCACTCGCGCACGCACGCACATGCACACACTCGCCGCACACGTACACGCCGGCCTTAATGGGAGCATAGGAGTCCAGCTTTTTCGAGCACCATCATTAACCATCTGGACTGAAGGGCCAAAAGCATACGACGGTGTGAGCGCCAGCACACACAGGTGCAAGCTGCGTGTGTGTGTGTGTGTGTGTGTGTGTGTGTGCGTGCCCAGGTACAAAAGGACACAATCATCCTCTCATCATTATCTCTGCCTTCAGGAGCCACAGAGACAATGCAGCGGGATCAATGGGACGCACACTGACAGCTATTATGAGGCGAGGCCGCATTGTTACCAGGCCTGACCAGGTTCACCTGCTTACAGCTGAGCTCACTTAACACTGAGACCGTCCGAGCTCTCGCCCCTCGCCGGGAAGGTCACCGGGGGCCAGTGTTGGTAATTTCTCGGGGTCTCTCTGAGCTGACAGGCGAAAGGCGGCTGCAGCTTTACTTACAAATCTGCTGATTTGTTGGTGTAAACCTGAGACATTATTGAGACGTGAAGGGCGGTTTGAGGGGATTTGTGTTGCAGAGAGGATTGCTCTGACTCTGAGGTCAAACCATTAGCTCTGGAGTGAGAGTGTGTGTGTGTGTGTGTGTGTGTGTGTGTGTGTGTGTGTGTGTGTGTGTGTGTGTGTGTGTGTGTGTGTGTGCCTACATTTCCACAAAAATAAAGGGAGAAGAATAGAGCAATAAGGAGCCCACCATCGGGGACCAAATTGACCGAGCGCCCGCAATCAAATTATCTAAATGAGCTGATGTGACAATAACAGATGATAAGCCCTTGGAGCGTCTTTGGCTTATGGTTTTTTTCGTTTGTTTACTCGCCAGAAAAAGGGGCCAGCAAGAGGATCCAAGAGCCAAACAAACAAGAGACCCCCTGCAAGAGGTCTGCAGACCGCCTCCACCTGAGCAGGAGGCTGCAGGATGAGATCTTTAAGATGATCACTGTCAAGTTGTTAATGGTCATTTTTTTTAGATCACCCTAAATGTGTGTGTTTGGAATAAAAACTAGAACTCCATCCATCCTCACCTTGGAACTTGAAGCCCTCTATCTGCACCCAGAGGCAGAGGTCCTCCGTGTCACAGTCGCAGCTCCAGGGGTTCCCGCTGAGCCCCAGAGACCGCAGAGCGGGCAGGGCGATCAGGCTGCTGATGTTCAGGGCCGTCAGGTTGTTCCGGCTCACATCCAGCACCTGCAGAGCCATGTTCTCCGAGAAGGCGTCCGGGTGGATCTCCCCCAGACTCGGGTTATCCGTCAGCCGGAGCATCACCAGAGACGCGAGGGGCCCGAAAGTCCGGTCCTCGATCTGCAGCAGGGTGTTGAACGACAAGTCCAGGTAGGCGAGTTTACGCAAATTCCCGAAGGTGGACTCGGAGATCTCGGTCAGAGAGTTGTTGCTGCAGTCCAGATAGACCAGATCGGACAGGTAGTTGAGCTGCAGCGCCGGGAGGTCCCCGATGCGGTTGTTGGAGATGATGAGCTGCCGGGTGGCCAGGGGCAGGTCATTGGGGAACGAGGTGAGGTCCTGCCCGGCGCACTGGACCACCAGCTGGTCGTCGCACACGCATCTGTCCGGGCAGCCGGCTGTGAGAGCCGGGGAAGGGGTCACCCCCATCACGAAGATAAAGAGGAAGAGGAGCCGAAGGGACTGGGCGCTGGGCTCGGGCAAGAGACGCATGACGAGGCCGCCCAGAGCGTCATGAACTCGGGCTGAGCTGGACCAGGACTCCCCGGCGCTCTCCGGGCATCCTGCATGGGTCTGCGGAGCTGTGAGAGAGGCGAGGTGGCTGCTCGGAGTGTCTGGCTGTCGCTGCCTGAGAGCCGGGCTGCTGTTTATATCCAGCCTCCTCTCTTTCTCTCTCAGAAAGACTATCGGTCAGTCACTCACACGCACTCTGGCGCGCCGCGCACGTCGCCACAAGACATGGTTTCAGAAGGTGACCGAGAGACGCTTATCGCTCCGCGGGTGAGAATCGTGCAGCTTACCGGACTTTGTCCCGCCTGAGAAGACCACAGAGCCACTGGATGCTGTCGATCACCCCCTCGGTGACTCATCTTTGTGAGTGAGTTGTCGCCAGCAGAGCGCATTTTTCATTTACTTTCCAAACAAATGCCATGACGTGCGCCAAAAAATCCCTCAATCTTTTTTTTTTTTCCCCACGAAATCTTCTCAGCCCGGCGCACACGTGTCCTCGACTGGGTTTGTCTTGAGTGTGTGTCTGTGTGTGTGTGTGTTTGTGTGTGTGTGTGCGGGTGTGTGGTGCACCAGTGTCCAGCAGACAAGTCTGGTTTTCTCAGGAGCGCGATGGAAAGTGCGTCCGTCCACTCGGCTCAGTGTGACTGTGGCTGCGCTGCGCCGAGGCTCCCCGCTCTCTCTCTCTCTCTCTCTCTCTCTCTCTCTCTCTCTCTCTCTCTCTCTCTCTCTCCGCGCACACTGCAGCTCTCACAAGTAGTGTGTGTGTGTTGGCAGTGATGTGATGATATTAGTAGTGGTGACGTCAACAGGTGTTACCCTCTTGAGAAAAGTCCAGATCACCACTGCCAGAGGAACTCAAAGAAACAAGAGGAGGTTATCTCTCTCTCTCTCTCTCTCTCTCTCTCTCTCTCTCTCTCTCTCTCTCTCTCTCTCTCTCGTGTGTGTGTGTGTGTGTGTGTGCGTGTGTAAAAAACAAGTCAATCATAATCTCGCCTGAAAGCAGCAGCCTCTTAGCCACGCGCAGATTTAACAGGCCTTATCTCATGTGGTCCAGTGGCTAATTTCTCCTCATTCTGTCCCCCCAGAGGCTTGTTGACAACATAATGCATTCAAATTTGGATCCCTTGTGTGTGTGTGTGTGTGTGTGTGTGTGTGTGTGTGTGTGTGTGTGTGTCAGTGTGTACTCACTTATAAAATTTTTTTGGCAAACTCAAATCTTTTTTTTTTTAAATTTGGGATGGAAGTGGAGTGACACGTTCAGATGTCCACGTGTGTGTGTGTGTGTGTGTGTGTGTGTGTGTGTGTTTTGTCTGAGCGCTGGAGGAGGCTGACAGGATGCTGGCTGGTTTTTGTGTCTTTGTGAGGAACAAAAGGCAGATTTTGGAGTAAGAGGATGAATGAAATGAGAGACGCACGGGTGGCTGCGTTATAGCTGCCGTCCCATTATGTTCGTTTAAGTCTGACAAATGTGAATGAATCAGTTCTTGATAATGATTTCAGTGTAATCAAAGTCCTTTAGCGGATCATTTATCTCCAGCTACAGGTTTTGTTAAGAATTCAGATGCATTTTCGAGCCCATTTTCTGAAAGGGTCAAACAGAGGTCATTCATCTTTCTGTCTCTCTGCTCAGCCGGAGAGACGTTTTCATTTTCTGTTTTCCCAAATGTATTGAAATTGAGATTTAAAGGAATGGTTTGAAGTGCTGGGAAACGCGCTTCTTGACTTTCTTGCAGAGCGTTAGACGGGAGGATTGATACCAATCTCAGACGTGAGAATGGTATCAATCTTTGTCAACAAACTGTTGGCGAGAATGTGAATCAACCTGCTTTCTGAAATGTGAAACTACACCTTTAAAGGTCCAATTTGTAAGGAGGAGGAGTTAGTGGAATTCATCCTCAGCTCAAATGTGAGGGTCTGAACCAAATGTCATGGCAACTCATATTATAGTTGTTGAGTTATTTCCGTCTGAACCATACAGGAGGACGGAGCGACGGCCGTCCTGTGATGTTTGTGCCGAATGAGTCATCGTGACAGCTAAATCACTGGACCGAGCAAATTGCAGACGTGTTTTAATTGTTCAAAAATGACAGGCCCTTTTTTTTCTTCTCTGCTTTTCATTTCAGAGCTGCGGGGGTCAGGCGTGGATGTCTACCTTCGGTCTGATGTATCGCTGTCGAAGGGAAAAGCTCCTCTGAGAGCAGCCCGGAGGAAAATGAGCCCATTCGATCAGTGTCGCTCTCTGTCGGCCTGTCTGCTCCCTCTGTCACGGGCTCGCTGTCTAAATGGCCCTGCTGGATCGTGTTCGCAGATAACCGCCTCGGTAAAGCCCGGCCATCAGAATCATTAATGTAACTTTCCTCCCTGACTGCTCCGAACGGTGTCAGCTTTCCGCAGGCGCTTGTGTTCACCCATGTGTGCGTGTGAGTTTATACATTTGTGTGTGTCATGGATGGTTGACATGTTTATAGGTCTTGTGTTGTGCGATCATGGACACATGTGTCCTACGTGTCTGCATGGATGTTCCCTGCCTTTGTGACAGTGTGCTGGTGAGTGTGTGTGTGTGCCAGCAGTGAAACATCCTTACTTTTTCATAAGGGTGTGTGCAGTGTCAGCTGTCACCTTCCAGACAGCCAATCTGATCCCCGACCTGAGGGGAGGGAGGGCCCCCTCTGCCATCATCGGTGTCACTCGCCTTCGCTTCACGCCCGTTTCTTCACATCTTTTTAGTTTCTCTTCGGAGACACTAAATGATGACAGGTTTAAGTTTTTCATCCCAGCAGGACATTTTGGATGCGGGCTGAGCTCCGTCCCTTTATCTTCTTCCACGTGTAGCTATAACTCCTCTTTCCCGCTCTCGCCCCCGTGGCTCGGCGCGGTCGTAACTCTTCACCCATCTTGCTCCGCTAACTCTCAGGCTATAAGTCTGGGGCTCTTTTTTCAGCACGTAACCAACTCCATCATTCTAATGTAATTGAACCGAGAGTACGATCACTCACCCTCACATCCTCTGCCCTGGATGGTGTGTTTGTGTGTGGGTGTGTATGATGCCTATACGCCTCAGTGTTACTGATCTGAGGTTGGTCATGTACAGGCTATAGTGAACGTTAAATCAACTCGAGTGCAACATTACATGAACATGACTTAAAGGATACTTTTGTTATAGTCAACAAATCGCATCAGGGATCAATCAGCCTAACTGTAGCTGCCTCAGTTAATTAGCTCAATTAGCTGTGCAGCTAGCGGTTCAGGACTTGGAGCACTCAGGGTCCAGGGGAGTGTTGGTGTTTGCATAGCTAGCACAGGAGCTTTGGACTTGAACGGGCTGTGGCTAGCTGGTTAGCATGCTAACTTCAGTAGATATCTCTGCAGCAAAGCAATGCCCAAACCTTAATATATCGAAACTGCTATTTATACATATTCAGCTAAATTACTGTTTGATTACATGCAGTGTGTTTTATTTCCAGGTTTAAAAAACATTGTTCAATACGTGCGTTGATGTTTTAGAACTAATTTATGCCATTCCTTTCATATCATGTGATCCTTTAAAACAGTAAAGTTAGCCAGGAAGTCAATTCAATGCTAACGCTAATGGAAGCCAAAAAAATACATTGTTTCACCTTGAAATATGGCCCGCCATCTGCTGATTTTTCCTTTTCATTGTCTTTTCAGTTGCTGTTCAATCAGGAATTGATGAATTGATAAGATATATTCGTCAGATATCCCACGTTTGTACGAGCTGCGACCTGGAACACAGCAGGACGACATTTTAGCTTCCCACCTTGAGTGTGACATCAGAGAAAAATGGCTGCCATGCGAATGTGGTCCATCAGGAATAAGCTATATCAGACTTTGGCTACACCAAAAATACTTGTTGGTGGTATGAATGTGTTATTGATTCTGTTCTTCTTTCAATGGGATTTATTAACAAGAAGAACTTATATGGAATAGTGCCATATGTATTCTTTGTAATGATCAGAAATAGATACATCCAGATCTTCATTTTTGATGCGTAGGTTGGTTCTACTGCGTTTTTTTTGATGGCTTTTGAATCTGCAGCATCTTCAGAGTGTATTACTCCACTCCACCCTGCTTCTGTGCACTTTAGTGGAGATAATGTGCTCACATAATGGCAGCCCCCAAGTTCTGCCCCTTCACAAACCCTCAAGAAACACTCACACACATTTCACCTCGTCACCTCAAACAACTTCTTCTCAGTCTTTATCTCCACCACTGCTCACACAACAAGACAGTGTTGCACAACACAAAATAAATTAGCCTCGTACATGAGTTAAAAACAGCCCGGCCTGAGGGATGTTTTTTTTTTATAGTCCACGAGTGCAGACTGAGCTCGAGACGGAGAACTATGTGTGTTAGTATTACAGTATCTGTGTGATAAAACATCAGACACAAAGGTCAAACGAACTGTACACGCCCTGAGCGGATCACTGTGCCGTCTCGCTCGTGACGGACAGCTCCAGTAACAGGACGCCACTCACTCCCTCTGACTCATGCCGGGCCTCGTGCCCCTCCACCAGGCCGCCCTGCCTGAACCCAGCCACGGGCTTTGGTCGTGGCCGAGGCTGGAGGGCCGTCTGCTGCAGTCCACTCGTGACTCTGTCCCCTGCTCACGTCACCTCCTGCCTCCGAAAGGGAGGAGAGGAAGGGGAAAGAGAAAAGGGACAGTGTCTCTTTGAACTGCAGTAGTCTGCGGTGTGAAGCAGAGGCCTGTGGTGAGGTGACATGAGCGGTGAGTGCACTGGTGAGCAGAGAAGCAACAGGATTACATGCTCCTCCGATCTACCCTCTGGTACAACACTGACCCCTGCAGGACTGGAGGGGAAGCTCCTCTTCGACTTCCTCCTCTGTCCATCTTGACCACATTAAAGGAAAATATCTCCTGTCTGTATGTGTGTGTGTGTGTGTGTGTGTTCCTGCCATGACACGTGTCCACCCCGTCTCGTCCTGGGACAGACTGGCTGTGGCCGTCACAGTCCATCAGGATCGGTTTCTGTCCTTCGAATCAAAGGGCGAGTGTCATCCACCCATCAGTTTCCCATCTCAAGGCTCACACACGTGAGAAGAGGAACACACACCTGGCAGACATCAAATCTGAACAGCCTGTTCCCGTCCACACCAGAGCCTCTGGAAACCCATCTGGTGACGCAAAACCCCAGTGATCTCTCTTTACATCTTAAATGACGCCTCATCAGGCTGTCGTCTCTGTCTCCTTTTGTTTCCCTCCTTCTCTCTCTGTTTTATCTGGTCGGTGGTCAACATGTGTGATTCATGTGTTCACTTATGGTCATAGCTTCAGTTTCACTTCACCCACTTCGTTCTGCTATTACCCTCCTGACCCAGCACCCTGCAGCACGCAGCCACCTACACTCTGCACTAATGATGCGTTTACATCTCAGTTACAAATTAATATGATTCACTGCCAAGAGTCACCGACATCCACATTAATCAGGACGAGTAAACAAAGCCAGACAGCAATAAAACGGACAGTAAAAATGCGCCGGCTGTGGCAGAGGGGACAAAGTCTGATCGATGTGAATGTAAAATAACTTTCATTAAGGGTTAATTGATATTGTAAGGGTCTGGATCACATGCACATGCAGACACACACCTGGCCGTCCACGTTCAGACTGTTGTGCTATCAGAGCCACCGTCTGACTGTGTCATTGCATAACCTGTATAGACCTGCTCAATAATGCATGGTCAGACTAGACATGGGCAGCCTGATGGAAAAACCTTAGCTCAACAACACGCTTTGTCTGACCGAAGACTGGACACTCCGCAGACTGGACAGTGTGTGTGTGTGTGTGTGTGTGTGAAAGAGGAAGAAAACTATACTTTCACATTTACATTTTCTTTTGCTGAGTGAACTTAAACTTTAAACTATATGTATATGGAAAATGAAGGCTGCAACTAAAAACGATATGTACAGTAGGCTATAACATATTTAATCAGTTACAGTATAATCATTCTTTCATTTGTATGTTTTTTTCTTTAAATCAAATTATTTTTTTCTTTTTAAATCATTTTGGGGGGTTATTTTGCTTTATAATGAAAACTGTTGTGTTGGTAAATCAATTAATTAATTGGTCACTTAACTAGTGTTATTATTATTTATTTTATTTTAGCATTTAGTTATTTATTATTTTATCATAATTTATTTATTACTTATTTATTTCCCTCACGCGAAAAGGCTTCTTTACTGACTTGACTGTAGAAAGTCATAAAGCAGAACTTTCGACATTAAAAAACAGTCAGTTGATTAAAAACCACAACATCTGACTCTCCCCGGAGGGAAGTGATGAAAACTGAAACTTCCCCATTGTCATAAACTGTTCGAGCATAAATGACAAGATCAGATCAAGTGTTTTGCTCCCTGGTTTATACTTCGCATGAACCAGCACCAGTGTTTTAAAAGTAGAGTCGTGTTTTTTCTGGAGCTCTGCAGCAGCCAAGTCCCTCCTCTGACAGGAAGCTACCTGCGCCAGGCTTCCTGAAACTTTTCTCTACATCCTTCCTGCTTCTGCAGACTAAACAGTGAAGGAACAAGCAGACATGGCAGCGCTTATTCGCAGGCTGGCAGGGCAGAGGTGCTCGTCGAGGCGGTGGCTCGGTGTGATTCTGCGGGAGACGCACGGCCGAACTTTCAGCGTGATCCACCGGGTCGGAGCGCGACCGCTGGCCGGCGGCGGTCGCCCTCTGACGGCGTGCAGCGGCGCGCACAGCCGCAGGCAGCACACGGAGGCGGCTGAGCCTGTGGAGGTGGATGTGAAGCGGTTAGAGGGGCAGGACGATGGTAGGGACACACTGCTGCTCACACTCACAACACTTGAGACATTCATGACACCACAGCAGAGTAAAGCCAGTGACTCCTGTGTTGCTGTGTAACTCCAGTAATCATTAACCTGCCTGCTGAGGAACAAAGAGCTTATCTTCACACAGGTAGCTGAGGTCATGTCCTCAGATATCTTGGTATACATGTTTGGTATTCATATCATTAAAATAAACAATTAAATATATATACTAAAAAAAATGGCAAATTTATAGTTAATCAAACTTTATTTAATAGTCACTTCACTGTTAAGAAGCCATGACATGCTGCCCTGTCGCTCGTCCTTCTTCTCAGGGATAGTGGAGGTGTTGATGTGCCGACTCAGGGCAAGAAACGCTCTTGGCCATGTGTTTGTGTCACAGGTGAGCTAACCTTTATGTCAACGCTCACTCACTCTCTCTCTCACACACACACACACACACACAAAATGCAGACTGAGACACCGTGTCCCTGTGTGTGCAGATGAGGGAGCTGGTCTCCACTCTGTCCAGTGACCCAGCGGTGCGTGTGGTCGTCTTCAGGAGTTTAGTTCCAGGGGTTTTCTGCGCAGGTAAGTGCAGACCTGCCGGGCCTCTGGATTTGCGATCGAAGCCCGTCTGAACGACATGCGTATCGTCATGGTGTGTACATTCTGCAGGTGCAGACCTGAAAGAGAGAGCTCAGATGAACAACGCTGAGTCTGATCTGTTCGTTCACGGCCTGCGATCCCTCATGACTCAGATAGGTGAGAAACAGTTATGTTGAGAATAAGCAGTTACTGGCTTCTTGGGATATATAAAGTCCGTCTCTTTGTTCTAACGACCCTGGCAGCATCGTTGCCCATGCCGACCATCGCAGCGATGGATGGCGTCGCCCTGGGAGGAGGCCTGGAGTTGGCCATGGCCTGTGACCTCCGCACCGCTGGTGAGTGACCTCTGACCCTTCACCTGTCAACCCTGAACCGCGTGAGTCGGCATCATGCCGGACTGTACTCTCTTTTCCTTCCTTCAGGTGATGTTAATGGGGTATGAAAAGGGGATGTCATGTTCTCTTCACAGCTGTCACCAATCCCGTCATATTAGATCAGTGGTTGAGTCTAAACAGGATGGTGGAGGGTAGCAGCGTCCACTTAAGGCCATTTTTGTAGCCTGACAACTCCCTTATCCCATCAGTGGAGATTAGAGCGGCGGTTCTCAACCTGGGCGTTGAGACTCCGCGAGGTCAGAAGTAATATTCTGTGATATTAAACAAGTTAGCAAAAAAAAGAAGGAGACGGAACACTTCTGCTACACAAAACTGTGTCTTTCATCAACGTTGTATTTCCGTTTTCATTCTATCTTGTTTTTTTTTGCAGTATCTGATGTTCTAATCTGATAAGTACAAAGGTCTCGATGTTGTCGTGAGTTTTACAAGGTCAGACAAAACCCATTTTTATGCCTCTGCGTTGGCAATAGCTGTGGCCAGAGGCATTTCAGAGGGGTAAGGGTTTTCGAAAAAAAACGATTCAATTATTAGATTTTGGTGGTCAAAGGTCGCTGTGACACGCATCACTTTAGAATTGACATTTTTCACTATTCTGTAATTCTGTCAGGATTTAAGGATTAAAGGGGCTCTATGTAACAATTTGTAACAATTTAGCAAACGTATGACATGGTGACGTAGTGTGATGTCACAAAGTCACAGAAATAAAGGCGGGACTACTGACGAAGCGTTTCAGGAGCGTTTTTTTGTGGGAGAGAGGAGCTTCTGTTGGTGCAGACTTTCGGCTTTTTAACTTTCAAGCTCTTTGAAAGATGCACAAGAACCTCTATAAAACACTGAAGGAAAGAAAAAGACTGTAACACTGGACTGTGGATTTGTTTGTGAAGGACTCGGGTAGGATTTTCCGTGATGGAACTAGAGTCTGCTGATATAAACTGACGACTGGCTACCAGCACAGCACAGAAGTTCCACAGAGCCCCTTTGAATCAATTAATGGAAATAAAAAACGATTTCTCAAATTGATTGATAATGATAAAAAAATGAATTGTTAGTTGAAGCCGTAATCGTTACTATTAAGTAAAAATGTCAAATTAAATTCTGGAAATTTGCATATTTTCCTTATTTTAAAAGATATGTGTTTAATCTACGGGCTGAGGAAACACTCAGTCATTATGAACTCAAGACAAATTGTGAGGAAATGTGTATGAAATAATGCAGAAGACATCAGTATTTCTGTGATGAAATGCTGCTGCCATCAAAAGTCTTCCTCGTCATTATTTCATTATGTCAGTATGATCATCACATAGTATCCTCCATGAAGAAGTGGAACAGGCCTATAGAAAATACACTGTGTGTGATATTGGCAGACT
This sequence comes from Lagodon rhomboides, assembly GCA_039737535.1. Classification (NCBI taxonomy): domain Eukaryota; kingdom Metazoa; phylum Chordata; class Actinopteri; order Spariformes; family Sparidae; genus Lagodon; species Lagodon rhomboides. The sequence continues at coordinate 9,528,942 of CM077789.1, read as the reverse complement.
GTCGAATAAGATGCTGTTAACTATCTTAAAGCTGATTCAGGGGAAATAAAAAAGGCTAAACTGGATCTTAAGGGGTTTTAAACTTAATCATAACATACACTGAGAAGTACTCAGTGGTCAGCAGCGAATCTGCTGTTGCTCCTGAGAGGCAGACGTTTTGGAGAGAAGCGTTTTTTCACCCGGCACTAATGATCTGCCACCGAGCTTAGGGACTGATGAAAGCTGGTGAGGCCAGACGCATCTGCCCAGCTGTTCACGCAGCCACGGTAAACAATGCCATTGGTCGAATCAGCCGCGGCGGCTCGCTGGTTGGCCGAGCGCTGACGAGCTAGGTGAGCAGGTGTTTGCGTCTGTTGCTCTGACAGAGGCATCAGTCAGACTTTTACGCTCCTCCCCGGCTTAATGGCACTCAGCGGCGCAGACCTTCAGCCGTCCTCTGTGTTTGTGTCTGTGTGTGTGTGTGTGTTTCAGCGTCCTCGGCACAGATGGGTCTGATTGAGACGACACGGGGGCTGCTCCCAGGGGCGGGTAAGACGAAGCAGAGGTCACGCAAAAAAAAAAAAAAAATAACGACCTTGCGAAGTGTGTGTAGTGGAGAGACGAAGCAGCTGTGCAGAGGGAAGTTGACCTTGTGGTTGGTCCTGCAGGGGGCAGTCAGCGGCTGCCGCGGATGGTCGGCATCACTCTGGCCAAAGAGCTCATCTTCACAGGTGGTATTACAGAAACACCGACATGTTGCCATAGACACAGGCTCCTTATCGTTCAGAGGGTTTTGTTTATCTCTCTCTCTCTCTCTCTCTCTCTCTCTCTCTCTCTCTCTCGCTCCTCTCTCTCGTCTGTTATCAGGTAGGCGTGTGGGAGGGCAGACAGCTCTGGAGATGGGGCTAGTAAACAGAGCTGTCGAGCAGAACCAGACAGGAGACGCTGCCTACAGAGAGGCACTCAGCCTGGCCAGAGAGATACTGCCCCAGGTGACAACACACACACACACACACACACACACACACACACACACACACACACACACACGCTCTTTCCCCTCCGCTACAGCTCAGATACTGATGCATCCCTCCTCCTCCTCCAGGCCAGCGACCTGGTCCTCCTCCTCCTGCGTCTCGTCTCGTCTCCTCTCTCTCTCTTCCTGGTGTTTGTCTTCCCACCTCTCTCTCTCTCTCTCTTCCTCTGCTCTCTCCAGGCCTCTGTCGCTCCATATTTCTCTCACTCCAGTTCAGATGCCCGCAGTTGGTCGGGCCGGAGTGGCAGTCAAGTGGAGAAAATGGGCCGCAAATAGCAGGGCACACACACACACACACACACGTAACCCGACACATGCTTGCGTCGGTGTGGATTGAATGACTGAATGACTGCACTGAAAAGAGGCGAGGACGGGTGGACGGAGGAAGAATAGTGTTGTTTAGTGTTGTTGTGGCTTCCTGTGAAAACTTCTAGAATTTTAAAAGAAGCCTCTGCCATCAAGTGCCGAAAGGATTTAGATGAGACGGATTGGAAATGAAAACGCTTGCTCCTACATTTCCCATAGTTCAACTCAGCTTTGTGTCTCATTAGACCGTCCCTTCCCTGCAAACACATCTTTCAGACTTTCACCTCCTCAGTTTGCAGTTTATGCCTCCTGTCACACATCTGTGTGTGAGATAACACTCATGACATCACGACGATATCACTGGGGGTATTTTTTCTAGATTTGACAAAAAGCTCCTGTTGCAAACTGATCTACATGTGGAAAATAATTGTTCATTTTTCGATATGTTTTGTCATGTCTTGTTTAGACTCATTCAATATTCACACTTATGCTATAGATGATAACAGTAAGTGTACGGTGTCATACCATCTGTCTTTCACGTCTGTTGCCCAGGCTCCGATTGCTGTGCGGATGGCAAAAGAGGCAATGAACAGAGGCACTGAGGTACGTTGTGATTTGTTGATCCTTTTTAAATATATGTACATTCTTTTTACATCAGTGATAGCAGTGACTGAAATCTGTCTCTTCCAGGTTGACATCGGTACGGCAATGGCAATAGAGAGGATGTGTTATGCTCGGGTAAGACTTCCAATGCTGATTTAATGTAAACACTTTCTGTAATTTAGCACATTTAATGTGCTGACGATTAGCTTAGCGGATAGAAATTTAGGGTTTGGGGGTTTTGGAGACTTGGATTATGCCTTACAAGCTCTATGTGACCATTTTAAGGATTTTTTTCTGTTTGTTTTTCTGTTTTATGTGGTCTAGAAAACTTGAGGGAGTGTAGATTGTGACTGAATTGTCATGTTGGGGTGAACTTATCCTTTAATTGACTTCCTTTTTAAGGAAAAAGAAACTTTGGCTTATGGTCCTTGCCAGCAACCCATGATGTGGATGATCTCTCTGCTTTCCTAATCTTGAAACCTCCATATAACCATTCCTTTGGGCACAGTTTCTACATGCACTCCCTAAATTCTGTGAAACCCGTCCGTCTATAGTCAGACCACCTGCTGTAACTCCTCTCTTTTTCAGGTCATCCCCACGCGGGACAGACGGGAGGGTATGGCTGCCTTCATAGAGAAGAGACCCCCGCAGTACATTGGAGAATAAACTCTTTGAAATTATTGGATTTCTCTCACACAGACGTGCGAGAGAACACAGCTGCACGCGGCTCTCTGTAACATCATGTCTGATAGGCAATTAACTTCCATTGATTGTGTGTGTGCAGCCCAGCCAGCATCGGTACATTAGTTAAGTTCAGCCGGAGTCCACAGTGGCGACCGTCTGCTTTGGTGACACTGAAGTTCATACTGTTTTATTGCACCTTCCACGCTTCATTGGTGATGTGAAGCTGGTTTTTGGAATTAAAAAAAAAAAAAAAAGCCACACAAGCGTCATGTCCAGTTTATGGGAATGTACATTCTTTATTTTCCAAACTTGAAAACGTGACTCTCAGCAGCAACATGGCACAGTCACAGCAGACATACAGTATCTTCACTTTTTGCATCTTCCATCTGATTCACAAAAAGTTGTGAAAAAATTGAACTGGCCGTCACTCAGGGAGATGTTCAGGGGCTCAGCTCAAATATCAAAACATGATCAGAAACAGATCCAAAACAGATTCTGTGTCGTCTGCTGCTCCATCAGCTCAGGACTCATGCATGATTGGCAAGCTCATACAACAACTGATGTACACAAAAAAACAATAAGGCCATAATTCACTGAGCAGATGAGCCGATGTCTTGTGTTTTAGATTACCATTTAGTAGCCCAGCATTATCTCCTCCTGCATTAACATGCGTGTTTTTTTTATAGAAGTCCTTTGACCTATCACGGTTCCTGCTGAAGCCTCGAAAATGTTGTTTTTTCTTTTTTAAGTGAGTCATCAGGGTTGTATGAGGGGCTTGACAGCAGTTTATAGAAGCAACATTAGTCATGATTGCATAGAGAATGTTGATGGGGCCTTAGATGAAAAAGGAGAATGTGGGCGTCAGCTGTAACAGCAGATGGAGGCTTCTCTGGACAGCAGAAGAGTACCTGGGAAAATGGCATCCGGCAGGATACTAATGTCACATGGCCAGGTGTGTCAGAACAGAAAAAATACCCCGGGTGCACCCCTCCTTTGTTCTTAATCATCATTAATTCTTAAACAGTGAAACAAACATTAAAATAATATCCATGCAGCCAATTTTCATCCAGTCCTGAACAAACTGTTTCTCTGTCATTTTCTATTATGTACAAATTACATACACTCTTTAAAGATGCAGCTACTTGTACAGACGTACATACACACGCATGCTCACACCGAAGTGCTGTCTCTGTCTTTAAGACACGTTGGAAAGCACAGCGAACATACCAATATATATATACACAAGTTTCTCAAAGAGAAAACAGCTGAATACACATATCCATCATGATAATACTGACCTCATCATTATTGCCATTTGTGTCCAGAGAATGTTTTTTTTGCACTTTAGCCATAACTGACGGGATAAGATTCAAGATTAGATTAAATCAGACTTTGGCCACTGATACAATTAGTTTAGGGGCTGTCAAATGTTTACAAAAGATAACGCATCAGAGCGTCGATATAACTTCCCTATAATTTAGGTTTTCAGCTTTAATGTCTGGAGCATTTGAACCCACTGAACACGCCCTTGGCAAATGTCCTGTCACATCAAATCAAAAGGCATTGGCCGATAGAAGACTGAATGAAGAGGAGAGCAACAGCAGTATTGTGGCCCCGGAGGCGTGGGTTTCAGTGAACACTGCAATAAACAAACAAGCAGGCATTCCTTAAATGAACAGTGCAAGCATTCAGACAAACTCCAGCATGCTTCAGCTCACAGCAGCAGCGTCATGCGTATTATCTAATGAGCCAGTCAACCAATTCGGACAACCAGAGCCCTCAGTAACATACAGGAGGCGGAGGGTGCCGACCCTCAGCTCAGCTTTTGGGGGGTTAAATCCCCAAACTGAGAGTTGTGTGTGCACACATTTTTGGTACAAAAATTCTCATAATGCCAATGTCAGATCAACAATAGCGAGCGCAGACACAAACCTCATGTCGAGCTTAACTGACCAACAGTTTGTTCTTAGAATTACATTTTTTCAATCACAATGAGCACACACAGAAATAGTTTCGTTTTTAAAACAAACACGAAGAAAATAAATAACCTTAGTGTGTGTGTGTGTGTGCAAAGAATTGCGTAGTCTTTGTCCATTATTTTTTAAAATTTACTTTACTCCTTTGAGTTTACTTTCTAGGGATTCTTGATAAAGTGTGTTTGTGCGTGCGATACACATACACACACGCACGGGCACCGAATACAAAATCCCTCTGTAGTGGGACCTGGTTTATGTCCTCTTCTTCGTTAGGTAGCCTCGTTTTCTGAAAGAAAAAATACAAGGACATGATACAGCAAGACTGGAAAAATGCCATTTAAAAACAAGGAAATACAATGAACACAGGGTGTTTCCTGCTTGTAATAATTAAAAAGTTATCTTACTTAGAAAAGGTGCAATATGTAAGAAATGGCCACCTGTTGAATTCATACTCAAAACAAATAGTGGACAGCATATAACTATAGTAACTGCTAACTGCTGCCAACTGTAGCTGCTGTTAGCTCAGTTAGCTTTGCAGCTAGTGGTCTGGATGGTGAGCTTGGAGCACCGGGTGAGTGATGGTGCTTACACCGCTAGCATGGGAGCTTTGAACCAGAATGGGACGTGCTAACTGGTCAGCATGTTATCTTCAGTATATGTACACCGATCAGGCATAACATGTATGACCACCTGCCTAATATTGTGAAGGTTCCCCTTGTGCAGCCAAAACAGCTCTGACCTGTCAAGACATGGACTTCAGACCTCTGAGGGTGTCCTGTGGTGTCTGGCACCAGGGTGTTTTATAGTGGATCCTCTGGGTCCTGTATGTTGGGGGGTGGGGCCTCCATGGATCAGACCTGCTCCAGCACGTCTTACAGATGCTCAATCAGATTGGGATCTGGGGAATTTGGAGGTCCGGTCAACACCTTGGGCCCTTTATTGTGTTCCTCAAGCTGTTCCTGAGCAGTGTTTGTAGTGTGTCAGGGCACAGTCGTCCTGCTGGGGGACCACTGCCATCGGGTAGTGTCGTTGTGATGAGGGGGGGCATTTGGTCCACAACAGTGTTTGGATGGGTGGCGTGTGTCAAGTGGCATTCAGATGAATGCCAGCACCCAAGGTTTCCCAGCAGAACATCGCATTGTGATGAGCTGATCAATGTTATTCACATCACCTGTCAGTGGTTTTAATGTTGTGGCTGATCAGTGTTTATCCGTAACATAATGCATGGATGTAATAGTGACAAAACTTTTAATCTGTCACATTCTGCGGATCATTTCAGTTATTCTTTTGTTTGTTTTCAATCAAAATTCTTACATATTGCACCTTACTTTATAAGTGGACATTTTTGACTCAAAATTCGACATAAATACTCTGTAAGATCGGGATTTTTTTACCTGTGTGTAGCTATTGTGGCGGCACACGGCGACTTGTCTGCAGCGGTGCAGCCTGGCCGGTGCGAGCTCTGTGGTTCTGCAGGCTCTCCAGAATGCTCTTCGCCAACCGCTGGACGTCCTTGTGGGTCTGTGGGTGTGTATGAACCAGCTCCAGCTGCTGCAGGCCGCCCTCCTCCAACAGCATGCTGCAGTAACGAGCGGCTGCGAGAGGGAGGAGGTAAATAAGTAACAAACGGATGTCAGTGAAATGATTTGCGAATGGTCAAATGTGTAAAAGTAGAATAACATTTGGTTTGGTGTGTGAACGGATCTGCGTCTCACCGTTCTTGCTGCAGACATGTTGCATGGCCCAGGCCGCCCACAGCTGGACACCAGGGGTGTGAAAGCACTCCAGCAAGGGAAAGAAGGGGTTAAATGACCTACAGAATGAGAGACAGTAAGGATTTGTTAATACTAAATGTCACATGTTCATGCATGAAAGCATAAAGCTCAGTATGAAGACTCAATGATTCAAGGTGCTCTCTTAACTGTAGTTTTAAACACTGTATCAAAATCAACTGTGGATTGTTTTTCTGCTTTATTATGACTGTAGAGATGCTGAATCTCACCTGTAGGCCACCATTTCACACTCCGGTGCGGGCCACTTCACAATAACAGCGTGCTAGGGAGACAGATAAAGGCAAAAGACTCAAATCAACTTTTAAAAATAATTGTGTGCAGTATTTTTGCACGGGTAGTTTTTGCCGATTCCCCACCAGTTGCTCCAGTAACGAGGACCGAAGATCAGAGCTGAGCGTCCAGGCTTCCTCTCCTCGTGATGTCAGATGTGCGAGGATGCCTGCGGCGAAGTAGCTGACCTCCACCTCTTGGCTGTGCAGCAGAGTCCTGATGTGGTCCAAGAAGCCCTGCACCATCAGCTCACCGTGCAGCTCCCCGACCTCGGCTATGTTGTTCTACACAGTAAAAAGTTTCAGAGAGAATAACGATGGATTGATGTTGCAAATTTATTCAAGATTTAGTTTTTCTAAACGGGTAGTGAGAAAGCAGTAAACTCACCAGCAGACCGAGAACCTTCTGCTGGATAGAAGACTCATTGGGGAAGGACTGCAGAGGGGGTTGGAAACGAAACAAATGAGTCAGCCCGCCCTAAAGGCATACATACTCTATACAGAGCAACACTTGATTAAGCGTAATGATCAACTAATATGGTAATCTCCTGAGATGTTTCCTATGCAGTGCTTTCTGTTTATTTACATCTACATGTTGACATTTCTGTGTACCTCGAGAACTTTAATAAACAGGTCCAGGCCCTGGTTCTCAATAAAATGGCGGCAGGTTGTTGGTGACTCATCAGTGAGGTTCCAAAGTGCGCTCAGTGTAAATTTGAGGGTGGCGTCCACCATGCCCTGAGTAGCCTTCTGACGCACGATGTGGAGGAGTTGCTGCAGGGGGGGAGGGAGAATATTTGCTGTAAAAATTTGCCTTTTTTTTCGGTGAAGGACAACAAAGCGTAGAAGAGAATCTCACCTTCACGATGAACAGCTCTGCTCCCAGCTGAGCCGTCTGCTCTGTGGACAACTGGAAAAAGCAAACGAGTTCAGGAAGACGCAAAGAAATGTGCCAAGGGATGCATGAATAATACAACACGACATATACCTTAGCAGCCAATATGGAAATGATAGCCACAGCCATCCTCTGCATGTTCTGGTCTTCATGGTTGCAGAGCCACTGCATCACTAGTTTGGCAGCTTCAAACCTTACAAACAAGGAGAGCGTGCAAAACAATTCTTGTGTAAATATAGTACATCTTCGACAGATTTGAGTTTCCTTCTTTGCTTCCACTGAGACACATTTACACTTTCTTTTAGATATTTAGTATTTTCTAAAGACTGTAACCACTTACACACAGGTAAATTACAATAACATGTTAAAAAAAATAATAGTATTAATATTAGTATTAATTAAAAATACTATCGTAAGTATTTGTCACCTGTTGAACGGGACCTCCTGCAGAATGCGATCACTGCACAGAGACAGCAGACAATTCTTCTGCAGCTGTAGACAGAAAAACCAAAACAGGCATCAGTCCAGAACCTGAAACACAACCGACTGCGAAGACCTAAAAATAATCAGTTAATGTACTTTTCTCTTTGTGTTTTATTATACTGGTCCAGTAAAATGTGCCAACAGAAATCCCTCATGTCTGACTTTAACCGTGTGCAAGGCACAAAAATAATTTTGTTTTCAATTTGCCCATTTAATTGAATGAAATTATTTATTTAAAAAAACAACAAAAAATAAACGGTAAAAACAGATTTTGAGATGATATACAGTATTTAACTGTACATTTCACATTCTTCAATGACTTCCTAGTTCTGACCTGATCTCTCGATTTGATTCAAGTGTAGAACACATTATTCAAAGACGTTATTAATCAGCACGATGCTCTTGCATTACACTCTATTTGCATCTCCTTTTGCGAAGCTTCTATCTCCGTCCATGATGGGGAAAACAGAAAAAGGAAGCTGCTGTGTTTTTTGACTTTGGGAAGTTCCCCAACACATCAGAATTTTCAGACTGTCACAACGCCTTTTAAAATTTGCACACATTTGTTTTCCCCTGACAGATGTTTTCAAATCCCCCAAGCTGCAGGCCCCTCGACTCAGAAAGGGCTTTCAACCACAGCGCAACATCAAGCTTCAACCTGTCTTGTTTGTGACCAACTGCTCCTACAGTTAATTTATGTACGTAAGCAGGTTCAGATTGTGAATGAAGACTATATACATGAGGCAGAAAAAATATTGGGGAAAAATCTGTCGAGTAAAAATGATCTTAAATTCACTTTTCATTTTTATCATTATTAAAAAATTATCTTCATTGTGTATATAATTCTGCATCTTTTTTTCTGTTTTGTAAAGCATATTGCAGGATCAACATTAACATGTAAATTTCCGATATGAATGATAAAATTTTAAAAAGTATTACATTTAGAGATGCATTAACTGGTGACAGGGAAAACTGTGTTACTGACGCTTGCTGCAGCTCAGCAACAACAGTTTTCTATTGTTATCTGTGCCTTGAAAAACGTGCTTGGCTGGTCTATTATTTATGGGAACTGGTTATATGTCACACAATTGTTTTTCTTTCAAAGTTCACAGTGCTGGTAGATGCATCACGTGCAATAGCCTGCCTAAATGCAGTCATTGTTTTGTTTGTGACTGATATGACATGCATGACGTGGGGATGAAGCTACCTGTTGGTGGTTGGGGAACGTCCTCATGGCCTCCAGTAGAAGCTGAGTGACCGTGCTCAACAGTCGCACTGGCATTCCTGCTGCCAGGTCCTGCTTCGTCAGGTTGAACACACAGGCACTAGCTGCCAGCTGGACATTCAGAGTGGCAGGGTGATTCTTCATGCCCAAAACTACCAGCTAGAATTAAAAAAAAAAAAAAAAACAGGAGAAGAGGGAAGTAATGTTGTGTTATTTGTGACAGATGAGGAACTGTAATTGTGGAATTATTACTCAGTAACAGCTGGAAGAGGAAATACGGCTGACACTCCATCGCTTATTAGATAAATATGTGGTTTGGTTATGACTTTCTATGTATTGTATAAGCATGATAAAACAATATAATATGATCATCTACATGTTTTTCTTACAGATAAGGTAAACCATATTCAGTCTTAAAGAAATGAGAAAACACACTTAATTTCCGAGTACAATAACGTGGGTTTACCTTGAGGATGTCAGGCCTCGGCTTCTCCATGACGTGTGTCAGACTGAACAGATGAAATAGAGCTTCTCTCACAAAACCCTCCCTCTCACTGTAGCGACGCAGGGCCTCACAGATCTGGGTCTCGTTGGCCTCTCCTGTTACCTGTTTACACACAAAGACAATTTGCTGTTGCAAACCCAACTTTCTATGCACAGCTATCGACATTTATGCTCACACCTATACCTACTTTTAGATTTCCTTCTCCAGAGAGGAAATCCGAAAATCCAGCATCTGTAGCCAGAAGTCCCATGAAGGTCATCCCTGGTCTCTCCTCAACAAACGCCTTAACAGCTGCATCTGTCACCTGCAACATTCGCACATACATAAGAAATGACAACTTGAATCAATTGTCTGTATTCTGTCTTTGCAATCTAACTGAAATACTCATGCACAAATACAAACACACACACCTGTTTCCTCCCGGACACGTCCAGGGAAACAAGAGCGGGCAGGATCCCTGGCTGTCCGAGCAGCTGACGAGCCACGTCAGAGGTAAACTGCTTGTCATCACTGATGTCCAGGTGCTGCATAGGCAGGGTTTCACACAACAAACACAATAACATGTTTCATAAAATACAAACATGCATGGCTGGAAACAGGTTTAGTGCAAAACTCATCCTTCCACTAACCTGCAATACATCCAACTGGCCTATGACTCCCAGCAGCTGACCGGTGCTCATCTCCAGCCTCTTCAGCTGGTGCAGTGTGAGTGAGCGCAGGCGCTCCTTCAGGCCCAGCAGCGGGTTCAGGTTGGTGACTGAAGTGTTGGAGAGATCGAGGCTCTCCAGCCGGGGCAGGGAACACACGTCAGTGAGCCCGGAGTCGTAGAAGTCCACGTTGGCTAGAGAGAGGGAGCGGAGGCCCTGGAGGGAGCTGAAGCGATGCCGGATTGGTTCTTCCAGGGAGGACATAGTTAGACCTGTTAGGACAAGTCGCTGGAGGGACTCCTGCAGGGTAAAGGCAAAACAATATGAATTGGAATAGAGGTTTCCATTTTTAATTGGTTTAAATCACACAAGCTGACACACTCTGACTTTACCTGACAATATTTATTGGTGGCAAGACCCTGCAGAATATCAGGAATAGTGAGGTCTGCGTTGACCCTGGCAGCATCCAGCTCCAGCAGTCGGTGAGGGCAGAGGGCTTTCTGGAAGGCCTCCGCAGAGATCCGCGCTGTGCGGATGCAGGCTCGTCTCAGACGGAGGTATTCGCAGTTCCGAAACACACCCACTGTGCTGTCATTCAACGGACCTGAAGTGGAAAGAACTACAGTTAGACTTAATTCTCATCTTCAGGTTAGGTCAGAGCCTTGCACAATATTGCCTCTCTTTACCTAGGGCAGGGTTTTGGTTTAGATAACAACATGCCATCAGACTGACTGGCTCAAAGATTTCACAAATTCTTTTTTTGAGAGGTGTAGAAGAAACTGTCAAATGTCACTCAAGAGATGGATGTGATGACTGCAAATACACAGGCTGGGATTTGATGTTAGAATGGTGATTGTAAAAAAATAAAAATAAAAAATAAATAAATAATAATAATAATCATCAGCAGTGGTTTTGTAGGCACAGAAATCAACAACTCTTAGCTGTGGGTCCAGGTTTACCTTCAGTGGCCATCTTGGCCAGCAGCTGGTCTGCCAGCTCCTGTGGGAAGAGCACAGCCTCTCTGAAGCACAGGGAGCCATCGGGGCGCTTCGCACAGAAACACTCCAGATTCTGGCTCACATAAGTCAGGCACAGATCTGTCAGAGCCGCGGGAGACGCATCATCCTGTGAAGAAAACAGGGGCAGATGTTTGTTGATGGATGGGGACTTAATCAACGCCTTTCGCCAGTGCACGGTACCAACGTAATGACTGGGCACAAATATAATACGTCACACAAATAAAAAGACTAAAATGCTAAACTTACCGTGTTGAGGAAACTCCTCGCCATCGCCATGGTTAATTAAAAAAAATCCTCTAATTTTAGCTTATGCAGCTGAGACCAGTGTATATTCCACCGCGGAGAATGGCCGCTGTGCTTGCAAGCCGTCGAGCGACTCCGTTTATACCCGTTTCGGTTCGCAGTGTTCACCTGTGTGAGAGCCTGTTGTTATGCTAATATGCGTGACAGCACGGTAACCAGGGGGGAGAGGACGACGAACGTTAGCCGAGAAACCAGCTAGGCTAGCTAGCTCACTTGTTGTCGCCTCCGTTGTGGGAAGTCGCTGTCCGTGCAAAAATGTCGAGAGCTGTCGGCAGTGGCGGAATTCATGTTTAAAAGGTACCGACGAATAACTGCGGCGGCCGAAACCCTGAGCTGAGGAACCGGTGGGGGATATCGTTTTCGCAGCGGGGAGTTGGGTCTATTTTTGACTAGACTGACTAGACAGACAGTAAACAAAGGTCATAACACTGGAAGTACATTAGCAACGGGGCTGGACTACGGACGGAAGCCTGTGAGGTCGGGTTATGAAACCAGGAAGTTATCAACTGGAGACGCGCGTGATCACGCTCTCCCTCTGTTTTCATTGAAATTGTGTTATTAGTACTTATAGAATATTTTCATAGCATCTTCACGACCGGCTGGATCACCGCTAGCCTTTTTTTTATTTAAAGGAAACGCTTTTGCAACATCGCGCAGGAGCCCATTCATCAAGGTCATAAGTAGTAGTGGATGTGTGGCAGCTAAGCCCTCAGCACATGTGATTATAGTGGAGTTAAAAGGCAGAGCGAGCTGAAATATGGCTGGACTTATCAACTTTGAAGATGAGAACGAAGTGAAGCAGTTTCTGGATAATTTGGGAGTGGAGTACAGCTTTCAGTGCTACAAAGAAAAGGATCCTGAAGGTAACAATCGTGCTGATCAATGGATAATGTATCACATATCAATGTTGATGAAGCACACACAGGATAGAGACAGAAGAGTGTGTGATCAGTGTGAGGTGTGATTACTTCATCATGTGTCCCTGTGACATGTTTTTTCAATAGGGTGCCAAAGGCTAGCAGACTACTTGGAGGGCGTGAAGAAAAACTATGAATCCACAGCACAGGTGCTCAAACACAACTGTGAGACAAACGGACATGGAGAGAGCTGCTATAAACTGGGGGCTTACCACATCACAGGCAAAGGTAAAACAACAGTCGAGCTTATTTGTGATTTGTTTTTGATCATGATGACTTTTGCGTCAAGGTTCAAAAGTTATATGGTTGAGTTCATAAAGCCATCATGAGTTGAAACAACAGAAAATGTGTTGTATTAGAGACGGGAATACAAAGTAGTGGTACTGGTAAACGCTGGTGCTTTGCTTGAGTATGCATTCATCCGACTGAGACTATGACATTAAATACTCAAGGTGAGTGCAATGTATTTTTAACCCACCACATGTATGGCTGTATTGACGTCACTGGTTGCATTGAAATAAATGCTAAACAAGGAAAATAAATGAAAAGACCATGTACTACACAGAAATTGGTGTTTAAATTGGTGCAGATCAAATCACAATTTCTCTTTTTTACATCACAAGCCTTGGAGTTTTAGTAGCTGTTTGGACTAAAAGGACAAACGTTGAGGCAGTAATTTGGGCTATTGTAAATAGTGATGGCCATTTTTTTTTTTTATTTCTTCAAATTTGGTAGACTAAACATATAATAAAGAATTCAGAATATTGTTTACATGTGAAAACGTAAATATTAAATTCCAATATATTGGTCAGACGATATTGGCTTATTACAGATATATCAGTATTGGTGATGGTTGTCTGATAAGTGCCAATATGAAAACTTTTTTTGTACATGATATAACACAGAAAATTTAAGTGGAGTAATTTGGATTTTTGACAATTAAACTGCCCCGTTACACATGTCTGTCACAAGTGTATGAATGCCACATTTGAGGGATCAAGTAAAAAAAAAAAAAATTGAATACTTCAGGTTAGCAATTGTAATATATACAAATTTGAATGCAGCACTTCTAATTGAATCTTTTATGGTCAATTTGTTATTAAAGTAATGGAATTTGAATTCGTCCCACCAGGTGGAATGACTGAGTGTCTAAAAACAGCCTACTCCTTATTCACGCGCTCCTGCAATTCTGGAGGGAAGAAGTCCATCGATGCCTGCCACAACGTTGGACTGTTGGCCCATGATGGACGAGCTCTGGAGGGAACACCTGACCTTAAAGCAGCCCGGCAGTACTATGAGAAGGCCTGCGCCGGCGGCTTCGCTCCATCCTGCTTTAACCTCAGTGCTTTGTTCATTGAGGGCAATTCTAAAGGGCTTGCACCAGATATGACTCAGGCTCTGAAGTACGCTAACAGGGCTTGTGAGCTGGGACACGTGTGGGGCTGCGCCAACGCAAGTCGTATGTACAGACTGGGGGATGGTGCGGCGAAGGATGAGAAGAAAGCAGAGGAGCTGAAGAATCGGGCGAGGGAACTGCATGGTATAGAGAAGGAGAGGCAGCTCAAGTTTGGGGAGTGAATGTGACACACTCGCATTAAATTATTATTGTTTTGGTTTGCCTACCCATGTGGTGTTTGTCAGAACAAGTTGGTTTGTAAGTGTGCACAGACTTGATCTGTTCAGGCTGTTTAATGGTAGGAGATGATCTGTTTAAGAATGAATGGTAACATTTGCATCTATACCTCATTTATAGTCTATACAGTAAGATTCAGGGAGCAGCATTACCTGACATGTAGAGTTCAGCCAATTGTATACAATGTGAAGGTAAGAGCAATAAAATGAAATGTGATTTATGGACATCAGTTGATTTTTAATTAATCAGTTGGTTTTGAATGTCTGATTTTATGGTATGGAAATGGTTGGGCACAACTTTATAGCAGGGATGCATGATAATATTGGCACATCATCTTTATAGGCTGATAAAGGTTAGAGCCTTTATCTTGATGAAGCATCAGAATGGGCCAGAAATGAATATATCTCTTTGTATTTCTCTCAGTGAATGTGTACATTTTGGAATTTGGAATTTATGTCTACCAGTGGGCCATCATGATAAGAGTAAGCATTCTGCATTCAGACATTGTCATTAAAGAGCACCTCCACCAATTGTACACATTTAAGTGTGTGCACAGGTCTTGGGGAGTATTTATGTAAATGTGAAATAGTGGTTTAAAGCCTTTAAAGCTCCTGAAGAAGCTTCGTGTAACCTGATAAGTTGCCACTAGTGATGTCACTCTGGCTAAGTTGCATTGTGGGTAATGTAGGCTCCAGGTTTTGAAAGGAAGAAGTAAATGGACTTGCATTTCTATAGCGCTTTTCCAGTCTACAGACCAACAACTTGTAACACATACATTCATATACTGATGGCAGAGGCTGCCATGCAAGGTGCCAACTGCTCATTAGTTTGGGGTTCAGTATCTTGCTCAGGGACACTTCGACCTGCTGCTGGGGGAGCCAGGGTTTCGAACCAGCGACCTTACGAATGCTAGATGACCTGCTCCACCTCCACATTCCTATTCCACACATTCCTTCTGTGTGTGAAGAATGTGTGGAATACAAAATGCAATATGTCTGTTTTTTTGCTTTTTTTGCTGCATCAGTTGTGATCATTTGTCTTTAAACTGTCCAACAAGGATTTTAGAACAGTTGACTGCTTTTCAAAACCTGGTGCCTACATTACCCACAATGCACCTGAGTGACAATGAGTGGCAGTTTATCAGGTCACGTGCCACAAACGGACCTGTGTGGACACACTTTAACGTGTAAAATTAGTTGGAATTACCCTTTAAAGCCCGTGTACTGTGACGACACAGCCTGGGTTTGACCACAAGAGGGAGTCAGAGCCAAAGACATGAACATTGCGCCCTTTTTAAATCCACTGGGCGCTTTATCTTCGTGTCACAACAATAGGCAGGAGGTAGGCTATGTTACCCCCATCTGTCAACATTTTGAACAGACACTGTATTAGCAACCTGTAACTAGCTGAAGTAGACACTGAGCAAAGGTCTCCGTATAAAAGCAGCTGAAGCCGGTGTGTCGAGGATGATGGGCGGACTGGTCCGCTCGCACGCTGGAAGCTCCGCCCGTTAGCCGTGCGTCTCCTCAGCCCTCATTCAAAACAGAACACAGCTGTTGCGAGGCGCATCGTCGTGACCCGAACGTTAGCCCCCAAAACTGTTAGCTGTCTGCTGCTGCCTTCTGCTGGCCTCTGATGTGCCCACTGGAATATCAGCACAAGAAAGAAGAAAACGGCGCACTTCGGTGAGTCTGAGGCAAAGTTTGTTATCATTCGGGACATCAGGTAGAAAATCCCTCCCCAGCCGTCGAGGTAGCTAGCTAACGTAACGTTAAGCCCCGAGAACGGTTTGGGATGTGTTCCATTTTTACACGCAGGATGCTCCGTTATCAAAGTAAACCAGCGTCCATCGAGATGAGGAGACGGGGAGATGCGAGAGGGACGATACGCTGAAGGGAAGAGACATGCCCTGGTTATTCTAAAGCAGACTATGTGTGGCTGGCTGCAGAGGTTTTGTTTGAGCAATTATTTTATTTTCTACTCCACCCACGTGAAGACACGTCGGTCCCGCCACACACCGAGGAGCAGCGCGGAGGAGTTCGATATAACGCCGATAATAAATCATGCGCTCCCTCACCGAGCTCAGTTAGCTCACGAGTCAAGCTAGCTTAGAGAACTGCAACATGCTAATGTGGAAACCTCCGAGAGGAGAGTGGGGAGAGTCCGTGAGTTAGCAATTTGTGATTCAGCCCGGGCAGTTTACTTTTGTTTACTTTAGTCGCTACACAGCTCGCCTCTGTGCAGGACGACGGGGGACTTTCTGTCGAGCCGTTTGTGCTGTTAGCCCGGGAGAGCATATTTACAGCCCCACTGCAGGCGCTCGGATCTGGGTAGCTCATTGGCGGCGAACCCCCTGCACAGTTACCCTCCGGGGAGTGATTTGGGTGTGGCGTGGGTTCGCCCACGAACAATACGGTGCACAGCCACAGCGTATCTTGTCTCAGGCCGTGGCATATCTTGGTTGTAGAATACGCACAAATTACAAGACGTCAGGGTGTTTTGACTCTTGGAAAAGGGCGATCAAGGCTCTCGACCTCGATGCCCTGATTCTATATGTACAGTATGAGGGCAAACTTTAAGAGCATAAGCTGGAGAGGTTCCTCCCCAAAGTTCAGCTGGTGGCTGCTTTTCAGACAAATCACTTACATCTCAGCACTGAGGATCGGCAAGCTCATCTACATGCGTCTGATAACTGCCCACCTCCATCACTGTAATTTAATTTGTTAATCAATAACATCATTTTAAAATGAGTGATAGCCGTGGTCCAATTAAGTATCTGTTCTTGTAACTCTATACCAGACAATAAAAGCATACACAGACCAAACATTTGTCAATACTTAGGCTGGATCTCAGCTGTTGTATCACAGCTGAGATGAAGGTACATTGACCTTTTCGTGTGAAATGAATCTGTGACAATGGTGGTCTGATAACAGTGGTGTCCTACCACGATCGGCATTGCTAAAACTTTTGAGGGCCGTTTAGTTTGGGTTTGACAAAATATCAATACGGTAATATAATGTATTGCTTCCTTTTGCAATACGGTTATTGATATTCTGGCACCACACATCCTTATTTTTATTAGAAAGGTGCAGCGGCTGCTGCTCCAAACGGATTCCCCCGGCAGTTTGACTTACAGGAATTAATAACTCCTTTTGGTTTCAAGTTCTGTAAAATTTAATTTGCAGATTAAAGAGAATTTAGTGAGCCACAGTTTTATCGTTCCTCTTAACATTTTAATCTCAGAACTGTTCTGCTTTCTGGCAGTTTGACCTTTTGGCAGTTTTTGTTGTTGTTTTGTTTGTTTTTTTACATTGGAATGATGGCATGCATGGATACGGACAAGTTGCAGTCAGTATGTGTGATAAAGAGGCATGAAGCTAAAACTGCACTTTTTATAAATTGTTTAATTCGATTCTGATTCTGTAAAACTGACACAAAAACACACTGAATAAAGTACATAATTCCTGCACCTTTTGGGGGTATTATGTATTCTTCCATTAGGCAGATTGTGGTGTATCATTAGATGATTGTCTTGCAATGTATTTATTATTGCAGAATCTATCATTATCATGGTCTACGTATCGTTAATTGTATCGTATCATGAGTTACTCTGTGAATCCCACCCCTTATATAAACAGTACAACAAATTTAAAGGTTTTCCTTTTTAGTGTGTGATCACAAACCCTCGATACTGGAAGAAAATGAGTGAAAAGGGCTTAAAAAACATAACGCAGGGCATTGGTTTTTGATCGGAAATGGGATTAGGGCCGTAAGAAATAGCAGCCCAGTATTGGTATATTTATATTATTAAGACAATAGATGGAGCTGAATGTAAAGCCAAATCGCTTTTGTTGATTTAACAACAACAGCTTTTTATAAACTGTTAAACTTTTTCGCCGTTTTCCACCTTGAAAGTTGGTTTGCGAACCACTCACTACATCTTAGCCTGTCTTACCTTTTATTGACGTCATTGTTGCCTTAATTCATGATGTCAGACATACCCACAGATAAATACATGAACTACAGGCACGCACACTTGACCGGGCAGCCTCTATTATCTGTCAAGCAGAATTAGTTTTAAGCTGAATTCATGCCTTTTTATTTAAACAAAGCCTCCCTCTGCTCAGACCTCCTATCTAACACACCCTTTGTCAGTGTCCTGTGTGACGTCGCCGCTCACCCCACATTTTAAAGGGCTCCAAGGAATGTTCCATATCGATATTTAGTGTGGCTGTGTGGAGCCGCTGTTCTCAACACTTAACATATGACCCAGAGGTCGCTGGTTCAGACTCATGACTGGCATGCCTTTACAGTGCTCTGGTGTCGTGTTATGCTGCAGTAAAGACTGAACCAATCTCGTTTGGCCTCAGCAGCATTCCCTAACAGTCAAATAGATGCAGAAGCTATTTAGTCGTTAGATAGTGTAAGTGATTGCAATCTTACCAACTCTGAAGGCATTGTTTGATTGAGTGATTAGATAAAACAGTTAAAGTTGAGTCCAGAAGGGGAGATGAAATCTAATTATTTCTGAATGCAGGAGGCCCTTCGCCCTCTATATCTCAGAGAAAGAATCCCTTTTATCTTTTACGTCTTTTGATTCAGGCTAAACTCAGAGGAGTTCTGCAGTCAGTGAAAGTTTGACCTGCAGGCCAGCGGTCAGTGGGTGTAAAGGGTTCATCTGAAACGTTTACCCAAGTAGTCTTAGCACTGAGGCTTAGGTTTTAATCCAATACAGTATGGTTGATTCAGTATTCTGTCCGGCATGGCGATTTGCACTGTCGGTGCTGTCCCATCTGTACTCCTATTTACAAACGCTGCATTGAATTATCATTGTGCGTTTTTGGATTTATCCCCTCCTTCGCCTGGCTTCCTGGGAGTGTGTTGCTTGCCAACAGAAACAGTGCGAGTGCCGGGAGGTTATCCTGAAGCACACTTGGTTGGAGTGCTCTTCTCGTTTTCAGTTACATCACTTTCTTTCAGTATAAGACAAACAGACTTATCTGTAGCGAAAATGATTTGTTGTAATCAAGCAGCTCTTAAGTGAAACATGTGTTCATGTTGCAGACGGAGGAAGAAAAATTAACCAGAGTGTAGACCTTCAGGATGCAACTCCAGTTTTTCTATTTCTCAATCAGTAGACGTGCTTGGATAAGACTCCCCTCAGCACCATTTGTGCACCGGCTCCCTTTTAGAAACCGTCCCTGGGTAACTATACATACCACCTCCACCTTCTGGCTAATCCCAGAGATGCCTCGTGTACGTGGGCCCATCTGTTCAGCGCTGTGGTGTAACTGCTCTGTCCAAGGCTTGCAAATGTGATTAGTTAGAGATTACATCTGTGTGTGTGTGAAATGAAACTCCCCTCTCCGAATCAGAGCCGTGTGTTTACAAAGAGAAAGGGATGAAACACTGAAGCGCTTTTGCGTCATCGAGTTCAATCCCTGGGCTTTCTCAGGTTCTGTTTCCCTTCTCTGCGTTACATCACGTTCACTGCACAAATTTGCGTGAAATGTTCCTCGGTGCAGCTCCGTAGCTTACTGTTCGACTTCTTCCCGCGGGTGAATAGGCAGTCATCTTGTGGCCTCTTTCTGGGTGCTATACATATTCTAGAGGCGTTTTGGTCGGCATCAAGCCTTTCCTGTGTGTATGTGACCTCCAACCAGCGCTGTTGCTCAGTTGCCAGGGTAACTTTATGCGTGCGTCTGGCACATCCATTCAGCGCAGATGGAACTGCAAAGTCACATGTCGTCACACTCTTCCTCTGATGTCTTCCCAGCCCTGGCTCTCACCACCAGTACAAATACAAAGCTAGTGATCTGTGCTCATTTTCTGCTCTGGGTCTTTCTGGGGATGTCCAACTTCTCTGTTACTATTTGAAGTGATACAAAAGCTCTCTGTGCCTGACACGTCGTTTTGGAACACTGATAATAACATTGTGTACGATTATGTTTGATAAAGACTTTTTTTTTTTATACATGAGGTGTTTCTGATGCTGCTGGCAGTTGTGTGAAGTGGGTGTTGTAGATGTCAGCTTGGCTAGCACCTGACTGGCTG
This sequence comes from Lagodon rhomboides, assembly GCA_039737535.1. Classification (NCBI taxonomy): domain Eukaryota; kingdom Metazoa; phylum Chordata; class Actinopteri; order Spariformes; family Sparidae; genus Lagodon; species Lagodon rhomboides. The sequence continues at coordinate 9,508,615 of CM077789.1, read as the reverse complement.
ACTGTGTGCATGACTGTGTGAGAATGTGTGAGCAGACGATAAAAGACGAGCATAATGCCTCTCCCAGCTTTCACTTCACAAATGTCAGAGGCAGGCACTACGTTTCGCTGCGTAGGTTGAGCAATGTACTGTGTTTTTTTTTTTGTACGCAGAACAAATTTTGAGGAAGTTATGCAAAACTGCCTCTTCTTATTGTTTTGGGTTTGTTTGCCGTGTCGTTCCTGCTGTGTTGTAATCGCAGCTCTTGTTTAGGAGAAGTAGAGGCCAACTAGAGCAACGGGATAACGTTGAAGACTAAACTGGTGACTGATGGATGAATCTCTCTCACACAGACAGACAAACACGCACACTGCTAAAACGCACGCCACAATAGGCGGACTGGCGGCAGGAGGCCTGGAGCTTTGAGAGCATTTCAGCCTGAATTCAACCACTGATGATGGGAGTGACTCACACATGAAGGGCTACGAGAGTGGACTGCTGCTCAGCTCTAATCCCTAGCTTCTCCTTTGTGTTACTTTGGTTTCTTTTTCTCGTTGCTTTCATGTTGTGATGCTATTTTAGTCCTGCCTTGTCTGCTAAGTTTTCTTCAGTCTGATTATTAGGCAGTATCCCTCACAACAGATTGACTTGTACTACATTTACCAGCCTACAAACCCCAGCTTCTTGCTTCGTGCTCCTGTCTGGCTGTGTCAAGTCTGGCTGTTTGAGATCACTGGTGCCCAAACGATACCAAGCGAGGCACACTTCTCAAATACATTGATATGATTTTCATTAACACAAGGCGTAAATGAATCTTTACTGTATAGTGCATCTTATTTAGGAAGAATCTGACCAATGAACAGGCAAACAAAGAAAATCTTTAGGTATGTGACAGTTTTCAGGTTTGATACCAAGTCCTGCTCGTTCACAAGCCTCTCAGCTCACCCTGCTGTCGGGTGTTAGCCGGGGGCTGGTGTGTCAGGTTGTAGGTGTTTGGGGTCATGAGGTTTGGGGTCAAAGGTGAGTTCAGGGACAGGGCTGTAGCAAAAGCCTCTAGTCCTTAAGGCATGCAGAATGTCAGCTATGAGGATCTCTCCCGTTCCACCTGACACTTTCAAGCTGGTGTGTCGTGGCAGCTTTTACTCTGGAATATCCCCAACCAGAAAAAAGAAGTTTCATGTGAGAATCAAATGTGTAGTACGAAGCGATGATCTGCTCAAAGGAATGTGGCGAGATTGGGTATTTATATGGTTTTATATGAGTTGCTAATTTGGCTACATTTTTAGTAACATTAACATTCAAGTTATTAGCTTGGATTTTAAGTGTGGAGGTTGACGTAAACTCTCAAATGGACTTCAGATAGGGGAGGAAAGGATTTTCTTGTTTTCTGGCGTGGATATAGAGGGAGTCCTTTTTTTATGTAGGGCTGTTATGTTAGGCCACATTAATTCTGTCTAGGTGTACCAAATAAGTAACTAACAATTGCACCAGACGCATCCATCACACCACAACTCGTAAACCCATTCCTCTCTGGGGATGGGAATTGAGAACTGGAAACTTTGAGAAAATGGGCATTGTCAGTAAGTGTCAATGGCTGTAATTGGACAGCCCATGTGAGAGCATCTCGTCGTTGAGAGAAATCAGTGTGATTGGCTGTTCAGGTAAGTGGATCAGTCCACTAAATGAGAAACTGAAAAAGAAAGGGAAAGCTCTTAGACCATGTCGCTGTAGTATCTATGATTTCACCCATTCAGCGCGGTTTCTCCGTATGTTTCTCTGTATGTTTCTCCTCTGCCATAACAGAGCCATTTTTGATTAGATGCAGCTATAATAGAGTGCTGCTTAATCATAATAACGGTTTGTATATCTGCAGAGAGGTATTTCCTTTCACGCAGGAACAGAACGTACAAGCTTGTTGGCCGCCAGCTGTAGTCTTTGTGGTGTGTTCAAAGTGCAGCTTTTTCGATGCAGCTAGTTCTTTGCTGTCAGGTTGGCGTGTAAGGCCCTAAAACATACCTATGCTGTAAGTTATACGATTGCTTCCCTGACCAGTGTGAGTGTGTGTGTTCAGGTGTTTTAAGTAAAATGGGTGTCGGGACTCTCGTGGTGTTTTTACTGTACTAGTACAGAACCAGGACCAGCCCATAATCCCCCCAACTGGCCCAGCTGGACATAAACAGAGAGATGCCGCACCCTTCCACTTCCCCCTGCATATTGTCCTGATCCACCAGTCTGTATCAATGCTGGAGAAAAGCTTTGTGGTCTTACAGCACAGCTTCATCTATCCGTCTAAACCGTGAGTGTTTTGGCTTGGGAGTTGTACTGAGAGCCGAGCCTTGGCTGTATCATGGAAACTTGTGAACTCGGTCCTGAACCCTGCCAAAGACAATAGATCAGATACAGACAAACATAATTCCAACTCTCTTTCATCCTCGCTCCTTTTGCTCTTTCTTCCGTTGCACTCTTTCCGCCAACACACAGGCCCGTCTCAAATACTCTGTGGGCTTTTTTTTTTCGTCTTTAGAACGCAGTGTGTACATATGAAGCCTCTTCCTCCGCACCTGCTCTGCCCTTATATCTCCTATTTTACCATCCACCAACCCTCGTACAAGAATAAATAGTGATGCTTCATGTCTGAAGCCGATGTGTTTTTTTTCTCCATCTCAAAGACTTCATTTAGAATTGAGTGACTGTGACAACCTGTTTCCTGTCACCTTTTGTCAGGTTTCCCGCAGATCAGGTGCTGACATGCACACGGAGACATGCACTCACATGCCTACAGTTACACACTTGACATCACCAACTGTCAAACTGGCTGTTTATCCATTTCATTCACACCTTGCTTGAATTCAACGTGAATGTCATGTGACATTGCATAAGAGTACAGTGAAACTCAAATAATTGCTTCTTCTAGACAGGTGGTTACAGATGTAGCACAGACTGTACTGTACACAATTCAGATGTCATACAGTAGAAAAGTAGCAGCAAATGTTACATAAATCTTTCATGTAAATGTTTGAGAGAAGAAAAAGTAAAGATTAGTGTGTATATCCTTTAACTATCCCTGTGAGTGATAAGATACAGCGGAGTACCTTTAACTTTTGTGTACTAATGTATTTCCTCCCATAACAAATGTTATGTTATGTCTGCTCTAATTTTTTTTTTTTAACCATTTGTTTGTATCAAGGATATTTTCAATAGTGAGTAGTGCCAATTATGAATTTCTGTCACAAGTGTTTGATAACCACATTTGAAGGATTATTACAAAAATGTTTGTTTATACATTCTGTATGTATAAGAATTACAATTGATATATATCGATGTTGGATTTTTTTTACTCCCTAATATCGGTATCGGTCTCAGCCAGGCTCTAGTTGCAACACGTCGGTTCCACTTCCATCTGTGAGAGCAGAGCATAAGTGGTAGGTGCCAGGGATTTGTGCTGTATAAGTGTAAAAATAGGGCAGTCTTTTTCACGCGAGGTGTACATGGTAGGGATAGACTGACTATTGGGGCCGGTATTTAGCATTTTTCCAATTATCAGTATCTGTGATTTTACTGTCGGACAGCACGTTTGTCCTTAATTTTTACAGCAGTTGTATATCAGTTCAAATATCAGTTATAGGTCTCCTTGCTGCTAATAATTGGTATTTGCCCTGAAAAAGCCACAGCGGCCGACCTCTTGTACACGGCCCTTTTTAGTGTGAATGAAAGTGTGAATCATTGTTAACTTAAATTACTGGTATAAAGGAAACAAATATAGCTGACTTTGGGGTCTTGATCACCCTGTTGGGATTTATTCAGCAGCTGGTGGCTGCCTACTAACTTTATCTAGCTTACCGTAGTCTGAAAATGTTAATTTACTCATATTACACAAACTCTGTGGCTGGGCGGCTGGGTCTAAAATTGAAGACACAATCCAAAAAAAATAAAGCTCACCATCTTGTTTTGACCGAACAGTACGCATATGTTGCATAGCCGCAGTGTAAGAGAGTGGAAACTGCCTAGGAAGACTTGATGGACAGGCCACAGTTCGACTCTTTGTATGTGAGAGGATAACCTGAAAGTGTGTGTCCTTTTGTGTCACGCAGTCAGAATCTGATAAAGAGGGTAGAGTTGGAAGGATTTTGGAAGCGGAGAGGGAGGGGGACATTGCCGCTGGAAACAATGTCTCTCCTATTTTTAGTCAATAGATGAATGTTTAGTAGCACATGCATCCTGTCTGTACATGTCCTCCGAGAAGAGAACAGAGGCCTCGCACCAGTGGTGTCTCTAACTCTGGCACACATTGTAGTGTGTTTGTGTGTGTGTGTGCGTGTGTGTGCACAGAGTAGCCCCTGGCCATGCTGCTCTGTGGAAGAGGGAGGGTCACTAAAGGGGGTGTGAGGGGCTCATTCAGGGAGAGAGAGAGGGGACGAGGGGGAGGGGAGCAGTGTTGAAGAGATACAGCTGTTTCTCCCGTCTCAGCTGTTGCTCCTCTTCCATTCGATGCAGGCTCGGTTTCCCTCTCTCCCTCTCCCTCGAACACTCACACACACCCTAACTGGAACAAGCACACAGTGTAACATTGTTCTGCCTCATGTATGAAAGATGAAATAATCAATCCTTCATAGCTGCTATCAGATTGGAGTAGGGAGGACTCACCATGTTAGTAAGAGAGGCAGCCATGGCCAGATAAGGCAACATCTGTTCTCTCATGACATTTTGTTGTTCAACTTTTGCTCTTCATTTCTTTCGTGCTGCTTTTTCTGATTCTCAGTTCCTTTCTCTGCACTTTTGGTAGTTTTGTTTCCCTCAGCAACCTTTTCTCCTCCTGTATGTCTTGTGTTTTCTGTTGACCTCAGTGTTTGTGGGTGTCATGTTTTGTTCTCCCATGTGACCCCTGACCTAGTGAACTCTCGGAGCAAACAACTGTGTGCGTGGATTGGTGTAATTCATGTCCCTCTTTGAGCCACTTTAGGTGACAGTTTGGATGTAGTTTAGGTTCTCATTGTTAGGTCTCTCTGGGTAATTAATTAGAGCTGTCAATAACGATAGTTTTGATTTTCGATAAATGTTGATTGTTTTCTAGGTCAACTGATTAGTTGTTGTTCTATAAATTATCGATTAGTGTTTCCCAAAACTCAGGGTAGCGTCCTCAAATGCCTTGTTTTATGTATAGCTGCATAGTTGTTCAGTTTACTGTCACAGAGGAGTAAGGAAGCCACAATATATTCACATTCAACAAGCTGAAATCTGAGAATTTTGCCTTTTTTTTCCTTCAAAGATTACTCAAAACAAGAATGGTTGGTGGTTGGTGATTAGTGTAATAGCTGAGAACTAATCGATTAATCGTTACAGCTCTAAAATGCGTTATTGACCTATTGTACTTATCGTGCATATGGGCTTATTGATATGTGCATGACCTCAATAGTGTTTACATGCAATTGTGTTACCATAGCCCAAGAGATCATTTCATTTATTTAGTTTTTTGGGGGGATATTTTAATATTTTTTGCTCTTTGAATGGGTGTGTACATCTTATTTTATTGTTAACTCAGCGGTATAAAATTGTCTTAAAATGTCATTAATAAAGTTCATTGAAATTATTTCTGGCAGTATATTGTCCAACAAAAGTAGTTAACAGGAAGCCTACTCATTCTGTCGTGGTGAACACAAGTGTTGGAATTAGACGCGCTTGTTCTTCCTCTTGTCCGTCTCTTACACAATCCTCCCTCTGCTGGTCCCGCTCGGCAGCGCTCCCTTTGTGTTTTAAGTTGTAATTGGCCGTTTTATCAGGCCCTGGAGACGGGGTAATGCCATGTTAGGGGAAGTCATGCGTGCACTGCTGAGTGTGTGTATGTGAGCATGTGCTAAGCTGTATGGGAGGCCTGTTATCTCCGTCTTGCTCAGTTAAGCAGGTTCAAAGTAACTTGAGTTCTGGATCAAAACTAATCTCACGGCTGAAAAGTAATCTCAAGTTAAACAGAGCAGTATCAGCAACACAGGGTTACATTCCCCCTGCCTGGCTGCGCTGACTACATGGTTTCGGTGTTGGCCTGTGCACTTTTCTTCTGGGTCAAGTATCTGAGCAGAGTAGGACAACCTAAAAGAGGACAGTAAAGCTTGTTGGAGGAGGATGAGCTCATTGTTACGGAGACGATATATTCTACTATCTGGGTAATGCAGCAAGATGAGAAGAAGTGCTCCTTTCTGTTTTTCCACCAGAGCTGCTCCCTGACCTTCTCTAATCTCTTTCTACCTCATAAAACTACCTCTTAAAATGTATCTCAGTCCAAGTTTGGTTGCGTTGTTGGCATGACCTGTGAGCAAGCAATCCTCCCACAAGATGACTGCAACATGTGTACAACTAGGAGCGATTGTTTGAGAACCCTTGCGTCATTTTTGCTGATAGGAGTACGCTTGTTCGCCTGGGGTTTTGTCATTTAGTCTCTCTACCTTAGCCAGTTTCCGTAGCCTGGATCTACAGTTTGTCCTTTCTAAAAAGAATGTATTGTTGTACCAGGACTCTGGGTGTTTGTGTGTGTTTGCTCTCACATAATTGTATGGTTTGTCAGGTTGCAGCATGCCATGTCTCTAAGTCTGTGTTTCACTCCAAAGCCTGAGGGCCCACCTGAAATCTAGTCCTGGGAAATAGTTTGTGTCTGTCTTCGTGGAACCATCAGTGTGAAGGTGAAAGAACCATATTTTGAGCGGCAGACAGAGATGGAGATGCGGATGCTTTGCTCAAACACAAAAATGTGTTCATGATGGTTAGAGACAAGTGTCGCCACTGGATCCCTGGTCAGTGGGTCGCCAAATATACTTGATAAAATATATATACCTAAGTCAATTATTGCAGTGTGAGGAAACGGTGGGTTCTGAGAGAACTAATGATGTAAACTGTACTAGCAAACCTTTTCCTGGTGCATTATTCAAAATATTAATGTTTACATTAAGAATTTAATTAGACTTTTGGAGATTGTGGTTAGTGAAAGAATAAGAAGGAAATGACAGGTGTGGGCCTTTGTGTTTCAACAAAGGGGAAAAAAAGAAATACAAATAATCTTTCCCATGTGGCCACGTGAATATAGACCTCTGAGTTTACAAGTTACAGTTGAATGCACCATTAAGTCCCTGTGTGAAAAAAAAAAAAAAAAAAAAGGAGTTTAGTCATAGTTGCGATGTAAATTGACCAGCTTGTTTTGGTGGGCATTTTGGGAAACTTGATTCACATTCAATTCTTTAAGACCTGGTAACAACGTCAGCTGTGTTGGAAGTTTGATTTGTCCAAACTGCTCGACCAGTTCTCTGTATGAAACTAATTCACTCACAGGGAAACCCACAAAAATGTCCACCAAAACTTTTGACCAACTTCCAACCCACACAAAGCCACTTCCAGTGACTATCCCCCAAGGTTTTATAGGGCAACCAAAATAAAAGCCACACATTTCAGTGCATTCATTGAAAGATTTTTACTGTAAAAAGCAGATACAGGAAGTGTGGTTCTTGCATTAACAACATGCCAACATCACTTGTTCTCTGTGGTTTCAACACTTCCTTGTTAACTTTTATGCAGTTTCGTGTTGTTGTATTTAACTAAACCTTCTCGGCTGTTGGGATAAACAACAGGCTGTCTCAGTCTACACATGCTGCCTTGTGTAGATAGGCAGAAAATCTGTGTGCTAATCTTCTGTGACCATAACGTCAGATTACATGTTTACACTGCTGACTCAAAACAATTTGTACAGAAAATAGACTTGCACATGACAACGGTTGCACAGTTGTCATGTGTTATCATCCGGTATTATGATAATCAGTTTGGGGCTAGACTGAAACATTCTGCATTATTACTTGCAGAACTAGAATGGAGGTTGTCAAAATGTTACAATATTCGACATATTTAGTACTCTTAAATTCTTCTAATCCGTAAATCTGCAACTATATTATGTTAGCAGTGGTTGTCTCTCTAACCAATATTCTGACGCTTTAACCACTGGCACTGCACTTACCAGTTCGTAGCAATTTAAATGACATTTGTTCATTGACTATTGTTGTGTAGCACGAGATACTCACATTTAGGGCTGGGCGATTAAACGATCTCGAACCAGGCTCATGATCAAATTTATGCTGATTTCAGTGATAAGCCTAGTACATTTACTTGATATAGATATCTAACAGCCTATCACTTGGCAAAAATAAATGCAACTGCAGGCCAGGGACCGAACCGTCTAACTTCTTGTTAAGTGCCCCACTAACTTAAATGAGGATAAAATAATGTAATCAGGCAGCTCTTCTGGACTTTCCAAAATCTGTGAGGTCAAAGCAAACTTACAATGCAAGGTATATATTTCAACTGGAGAAATGAGGAAGCTTACAGTATTTGTACTGCTGGTGGAAAAATGGTCCTTCATGAGCCGATCAGCTTTCACCTTAGTGTAAATGTTGAAAGTGTGATTTGATGAAAGATAAGTAACACTAACACATTAAAGTTGCAAGCTTGTCACCATTTTTGATGGTGATAACAATACATAGAAGATGAATAACCCAATAGAATACTGTTTTTTAACTAATACAATTGAAAGAAACTCACTATCAGCTTGCCACAAAAAAGAAACATCGCCGCCACCAATGCAAACAAGCGTCTTGAGTTCCTCTAACTGAGCGGGTATAAAAAGACTTAACTGTAACACATTGACCAGCAACAACTTCTTTTTATATTTTCACACATGGCCCAGAGCCTACCTTATGGCAACTGTGTTGTTTGTGCTCTCTGGCAAGGGTTGTTGACACTGCTTATAAATCACAATGTTTCAGTGATAGTGGGCTGTCTTGTTGATGACTGTCAGCCATCGACGATGGACAATGGTGCTGTATATGAGGCCAATTCCAACAGGTCACTTGATTTGTGGTTGGATGCTGATGAGGGAGACAGTCATAATACGTCATAACATTAGGTAAGGGCTAATGTAACTGAACAAAGTCTCAGTGTTTTGAATGTGCTGGTTCACTTCTAATTGGATTATCATCACCACTCATCTTTTGCACCGTTGGACCAGCATTACATTGATGGATCAGTATACAATTATGCTACTGGCCCACAGTGTAGGAGTTTCAACTCTGCTCACATTTTTCCTAGCACACGCATTCACTCACTAACGCAGAAAATCTTGTCCAGCCCCTCAAATCTATGTATCCGACAGGTCACTTTTAGCCTGAAACGGTGTTTGCTTGGCCTCCATGAGGAGGTTTTACTGCTGTGGGTTTGTCTTGTGCCAATCCTTAGAGACTCATAGAGGAAGACATAGAGATCATATCAGTTTCCTCTAAACATTACTGCTCTGACTGACTGCTCTGTTGCCTTGTATTGTTAGCCTGCCCTTTCCTTGTTAATAGTCCGTGCAGGGAATGACCGCAGACATCAGTGCCGCTGCCAGCTCCCCACTTCCTCTGCTTCCTCTCTCTCCCACCCCTTTCTCTTTCTTTCCCCCCACTCATCTGTCACCACGCTCAGGACGCCTAGACTTCAGCAGTGGAGTTGAACTAAGGCCGGGTCGCCTGCCCACTTCCCATTCGGGACACTAATCATGCTGAAGCCAGCACATACACACACACAGACATACTTACAAACTGCAGGCCATTGCTCTGCCCACACGTGACAGCCTGCTGCTCTGGGGCCCTGCCACATGCCACTACACACAAGCTTGGCACTGATGGATAACCAGTTATCAAGACCAGTTTCCCCTTGTTTTGGCTCTTGGTAGTACTTTTTCTCTATATATTCAATTTGATTGCTGTAAGCTGGGGATGGGCTATTGAAACTAGATGTTATCTGGGTCTGTAAGAGTTGGACCAGGTGTTTATGTGTAATTTGGGGATGTACAAGGAGAAGGGACAAGAGCAGGGACAGATCTGAACTGCCTGCCTGTAAAACTTGGGCTCTAATTATCAAGCTGTGTGGGGATCGAGGGAGAAGGGGAGAAAGAAAGGGAGGGAGAGAGGCAAGTGTATCTAAAAAAAGCCTAATCACACCCCACGGTGCAAGCTGTTGCTTCAACACCGAATTTAGAACTAGTGGAATTTCACAAACAGGGTAGATGGTTTTGACTTAACCAGGTTGAGGTGTTTGTATGCTGTGAACAATGTGACTACTTAAATGCATCAGGTCTTCTGTATGTTGTTGTCAGCTGATCGGAACAGGAATCGGCTAACTGCAATTTGCCACAGTTTTCATCCAGCAAACAGACCATGCAAATTGCAGTTATTTGCATTAACGCAATATAAAGCTTTCATTATATATCAGCACTAATTACTAAGGTGTGGCAGTGTTCACAAACAAGCTGTTGACAACCTCACATGGATGAAATGTAGCAGTTGTTTTTGCTAATTAGAAAAAACCTTGAACAGAAAACCAACATAGTTGTTGTTGTTGTTGTTGTTGTTGGCAGACTTCGCAATCGATCAAAGACATTGCAATTCATGTTATCACATTCATTCTTTCACATTTTGATAGTTTGTTGTTTTTAGCTGATTGACAGGACTGATAATATCATGACCAAACGGGGTCGGTCCAACCAAATATCGCTGATCAAACTGCAGTTACACTGTGAACAGGAACCCTTCCCAAGCAAAATCGAGGGATGAACAATGTGTCATCATTCGTAACCTACATTTCATATTCGGAAGATATGTTGGCTTTTAGTGCATTTCTCCATGTATCCCCAAAGCAAGATTCAGTGATGTAATGACCCTTGCTTCTTTTTTACATTCTCAAGTAAAGGAAGGGAAAAAGAAAACAGAGAAAGGCATTTGCAAACCGTATAACCATAAACATCCTTCTATATATTAAGTTTCAGCAGTGAAGGAAATTTAATGTAATTCAAAAATAATTACATGCATATATACTTGTCATGAATTTGCATATGTTTTCAAGCAGAAATAGAAAATTCACATGGGATGTTCAGTAGTTGTACCAGAATATGTTATCTAAGATAAAAGACAGATTCTGTACCGCTGCTGGTTTACAGTACTGGGCCATCTCTATTATAACTCATCTATTGATGATGAGCAGGAAAAGAGGAAAAAGAAGGCATTGCAAATGGACTTCTAAGGTTCAAAGTTAGATAATCATCATGCTTTAAAAGATCCACTGTGCCCTTGGGTGCTTGAGAACTCGCCCTTGGGTTTTTTCTTCTAGTTCAGGCTTATTTCCAGTCACAGACAAGCCTAAATATTCATGAACGAATGGTTCATTGTGTTAGAGGGCAGAGCACAGTTGGTCTCTCACTGTGTTCATTACCTATTCATTTTCTAAAAAAGCTTCCACTGTAAAATGATATGACACCATTTAAAAAAAAGTCTTCTTTTGTATCATGCAGCCATGAAAAATCTGATGGGCACCATCTTCTTGTCTGGAAGGATGAGTGTATTTGGGACATTGAGGCCACTTCCTGTCGTGTGTTTTCTAATTCACCAAGAAACGAGGTTGTGTAGGCAAACCATAGGAATCCTCAGAAATCTAAACCTGTTGTGGTTCTCAGAATGGATAGGATGAACCACTATGGAAGCATAGTTAGAGAGCCCTGGGCGAAAAACTTGGCCTGTACATACATGGCCTGTATGTACAGATGTAACTGTTTGTACACGTAGTCGTGTCAGTCTTGTTTGTTTTTCCTGCTGTGTTTCCTACACTTCTTCTGATAGAGGCATTCTCTCTTGCCGTCTGAACTACCATGGAGGTGCCTCTGTCCACTTATTGAGCTCCAGGAGGATCTGAACATCAGCGGCATGTTAAGTGATGCTACGAAGGGGCTGTTTGCTCTCATGGTCCTTCAACAACAACACACACACACACACACACACACACACACACACACCACACACACACACACACACACACGCCCACCATTGTCCCTCTGCAGGCAGTGCCACCAACCTCTGCTTGAACAGCCAACCTGCTGAGGGAAAGCAATGCAAATCGAACCGCTGTGACATGCAGCGGCATGCTGTGTTACTGTGTGTACGTGCATGTTATTAGATAGTGTGCGTGATCAATCCGGCCTCTCTTAGCTCCAGATCAATAGTGTTCTCCCCGGGAGGCTTGACTACAGCCCAGGGAAAGCGAGAACCTCGATCCGTTCTTCGATGCCTTGGCATGACTGTAACACCTCCGGCCTGCTCTGTGGTGATTAAAGATGCAACCAAAGTGCACGCAAGGCTCTTCTTCTTGGCTAATCGTGCTTGAAAATGTTATAAAAACACGATGGTAGAGGGAGTTGAGTCCAAGCGTGCTCACAGGTTTAGCCCAGGATGGGGTCTGCCTTTTATATGACAATGAGGCCCCCTACAATATGAAAGATAATTTGCCTGAAAGATAACAGCTTTGACTTTGAGGGCCTACAGCTCCCAACAGCGTGAATGCCCTGATTGTGTGTGTACTGCTGTGTGTGTGTTAAAGAGAAGAAGAGGAGGGCACAGCTTAATGGGCTGCCACATCCCTCACTGCTCAGCTCAACACACTGACCTACTTTGGCTCCCTGACTTTGGTGCATCTGCGGCATGCTTTTCAAATGCATCAAGCCCGGTCGCTGCTAGGCTCAACAGAGCGCACGTGTCTGTACAGTGCATGCAATATACAGACGGTGACAGAGTGGAGGCCGCGTAAGTCTTATCACGGAGCACACTGGGGATTGTGCAGTGAAAATGCCAGAACTCTTGTACTCTGTTGGTAAAGATGAAGTCTATGAGTCTTGCTGTGAGTGTAAGGTAGGACATGAGTGGTGGCCGCACACACAGTGGGAGCAGATTGAGAAGCGAGGCTCGCAGGGCTGTTAGGTGTCAAAGACACTGGCAGAGTTGTCAAAGCTGTTGAAGTCACACTGCAGCGCCCTGTTGATGCTGAACGTTGCACAAACCTCATGTCTGATCCGTTATACAGTCTCACCTCTTGTGACCTTCACACTTATGCTAAAGTTCTGTCAAGAGACGCGTAAACTTAGTCTCTCTCTCTCACACACCGAACACGCACTAATCCTTTGTTTATGTGGTAGATTGCGCCTTGTGTCGCGACAGAGACGAAGCAGCGAGTAAGCATGTATACACACATGCACGAGTAAACGAGATTAAGGCTTTGTGAAGTCTGTCGCACCGTGTCCTTGAATGCCAGGTTCTTACAGTGTTTCCACTGTCGGGCCATCTGTGAAGCACTGCCACAGTTTTGTGGTGGCTGCCACAGAATAATGTACAATGACAATGTTTATGTATAAATCTCACATCATGCTGTTGCTGATGTTGTTTCAAGACAGTGCTCATGTGGAAGTTTGATAAGTATTTTTTACCACCCATAAAGTCAGGTTAAATGCCATTTGGACAAAATCAATAATCCCAAAAATACTTCCCATGCTCCTTAGTATGGTGTTAGATGTATGGTGTTTAGCTTGTCTCACCTGTTGAAACATTTTTGTGAGGTATTGTTACTGGGGTTTAATTCGGACTGCAACTAATGATTCATTTTATAGTCGAATGATATGTTTATTTTTTTTTTCATTTATCGAGTAATTGTTAAGTCTTTAATCAGTAGACACGCAATGATTAGTCAAATGATTGATTGAAAGCAAATACGTAGTTGCTAACTATTTTGATAGCTTAATCTTTTCAGTCATTTCAGTCCACTCTTTCATAATTGTTCGCATATATTACTGTTTTCTCCACTGCTGAAAAAACATTCATTTATCCATTATATGCTCTTTGATTTGTTTACCTCCAAGAAAAAGGGCCTGATTGTCTGTGAATCCAAACGGACTTTTAGTTTAAAGAGTGATCCTTCTGCCATAATATTAGGTTGATGTGAGGAGGAAAGGGACAACAGATGAGGAGGACATGCAGGATGAAGGTGGTGGAGACCTGTTTTCAGGGCCACTGGAGGCTGGAATGTAAAGGGTCAGTGCAGGATGTGGAATGCGTCGTCACATGCACAAATACCCCGGCATGTGCATGACGACACGTGAAAACACTTTGCATTGTGTCCTTCAGTAACGAGGCCTGTGAGGCTGCTGGCGCCTTTTTGTATTTGAACTGCAGCATGTATGCGAATGTCAAAAAGCAGTCTGGCAACGCGGCCAGAGGGAGGAGGGGGAGGCCAGTGATTCACGGAGGCGTGATTCGACAGCACCTGCCGCTCAGCGCAATGAGTCACATAGAGCTTAATGAACGACACATCCTCCGCTACAAGCTCCAACATGAATCTCTCCACTTTCTGTCACTCTTCCTCTCTTATTCTCAACATCCTCCTCCAATCCATCTCATGCCCTCCTGAAGTCTTAGCCTAGTGATGCTCAAATTTGTCACTACCCTCCACAGGGCGTGTGAACATTCCCTAGACTTGGGCCTCAGTAAGCGAAACATGACGACTCGACCACGTGGGCTTATGTCACCAAAACACATTCAGCTCGGCTCACTGTCGGACCTGCATGAATGTTGCCGAGACCAGATAAAAGAAGGGGAGGGGGGCTGCTACATTTAGTGAGGATTGGACAGGAAGGCCAGTGACTCAGAAGGAGGGGGTGTTGTCTCTCTCTCTCTGTGTTTTGTTGAAGTAGCATAGCTGAAGGCGTAGGCGTCGTAAGGAGCTGTAATATAATGAGATGTAAACCAGTCCAGGACGGTGGAGATCATGACTGACAGGGGAGCTCAGACAGAGAGCAAACGACATGACTGACAGCAGACGAGCACAACTGCCAGCGGGTGTTTACAGTGACGGATGAACACTTTGTTTTGTGACAGTGACACAAACTAGACGTGGGCTCCTCAGTCGGAGATGTTATTTCTATATTCCTAGCACGAAAAATCTGTTTTCGTAAAACTCATCTGGAGTGGAGCTCTGGGAGGCTGTTACCCTGCACATTGAAGGAATGTATAGGATTGTGTCAAAGGTTTAAAGTTTACTTTGGATAGCGGGAATCTTAATCCGCTGTTTGTTCTGCTCATGAGCTTTGTACGTCTATCCAGCATGATAACAACCTGGAGGGGATGAGGAGATCTTAGCCCCCTGCCTGATGGCTGAAGGCCAAAGATTGTCTGCCAGCATGCAGCACTTTGTCTTCAGCCAGCCGGAGCCCCACACAGTCCATCACACAGGCGTCTATGTCTTAGAGTAGTGAGACACCTGCTGGCTAATGTCAGTTATGAAAGAAGTCTGGAGGCAAAGAGCAGGATGGGATTTATTTCATGCATGATGAAGTCAGCTGCCGACAGTCTGGGTACAGTGGACATATACACTGATAAATCTATAGTATTTAAAGGGACAGTTCACCCCAAATCAAAAATACATATTTTTCCTCTTACCTTTAGTGCGGTTAATCCATCTAGATTGTAGAGTTTTGGAGATATGGTCTTAGATATATGGAGCTGTATGGCACTCTGCTTGTGGTGCTTCAGGTACCAAAAAATTAAAACCCAACAGCAATGTCTCTTTCAGAAATCATGGTTACTGAAGATAATCCACAGACCTCCATTTAAACAGTTTTATGGAGGAACTATTTTCCTTCCACCAAACTACACCCAGCGACTGTATCACCAGACATGAAATGTGCATCTGCTCTATATCTATTCATATCTTCGAAATTAATTAAGAAATGTGCTACTTTGGCGCTGATGCAACATTCTTTCTCTGTCTGCAGTCACCAGTCTGTGGTTTCAATCAATATCCCTGATAGGCTATTACTTGTCACATGTAAACCAATCAACACTGAATAATCTGAATCTGTAAGGTAAATAGTGACTAAAGTTATCAAATAAACGTAGTAGATTGGAAGTAAAAACAAGCAGAACAATCCCCTCCATTGAGCTCATAGTTGCTAAAACTGATAGTTCAGAAGAGTTTCCATCAGAACACACTCGACAGATCTGGTCAATGCAACGGATGGTGGTTTGTTAATCAGATCCGGTTTTGGATTTTTGGCTGTGTTGATTTGTAATGTGTGCGTGGGTTTTCGTCGTGTTCAGAAGAATCACGCTGCCTTCCTCTCCTCTCCCCTTTGTTCTTTTCACACAGACGACAGGAGCCAGCCTCAGAGAAAGACGGGACTCGATAGACAAAGACAGCAATACAGAGCAACAGGCTAACATCACGTCCAACACTATGCGCATCTGACACACAACTGGTGAGTATGGCCTTGGCGTTGGGCCTGCAGTGTTGTAAAGTAACAGATTTTTAAAATCTTCTTTGCATATGATTACCTTTGGACACATCATTGTTAGTGGAGCAAATATGACTCTACAATACTTTATTGTGTTGAGCACACAGGAGTGCTGCAAAGTTTAGCTGTAGACATAAAAAGATAGTCGCCGGTTAGGTGGGGACCTTATGACATTTTAACATCATTACCTCCAGCTTGAAATTCCTTCCAAAGGGCTGTGTGTTTGTGTGGCAACTGCAGACTAAAACTCATACACTCACTGACATCTTACATCATAGTGCAGGGGAACCTAGGTATTAGACCAGGAAGTAATGTAATTACAGTTGGATGACAACAGACAGACTCAGACTTGTAAATAAAGGCTGGCTGTTGCTTCCGGTGAAATTATGCCCTGCTGTCACCAACACTGCGAGCAGAGTTGACGTGATGTAGTGGTGTTTACTCCTGGCTTAGCAGAATGCCACTGTGGAAGGAAGCTAATGGCTCTTAAAGCACAGACTGTTTTAGCTTGAGCCATGAGGCAGCCAAAAAGACGGACACACACACACACACACATGCAGGCGTGCACACACAGAGGCTTGCATTGTCAAATACACAAGGGATGGCTTTGCTGGCCTTTAGTATTCTGAGCCGCTTCTTATTTTTCATTACTGTCTCTCAGTGTGCTTTTGGCAAAGAACAGTCTCTGAGGTGTTTTAAGTCACAGGCAGAGAAGAATATTTAAGAATAATAGAATATCATCACTGAGCCCCCAGACGGAAAATCGTCAGAAGATTAAGTAATCTCTTGCTGTGAGAGCAAAGAGCTCAGATTGTTTCTTTTGTCCAACCAGCAGTCCAAAACCTAAAGGAACTATATTTATTATTATAAATGATAAAGATAAACACTAAAACCTTACATTTAATGTTCTTTGTAATGTAATGTTCTTTATTTATACAGCCCTTTACAACAACTCTTTCAGTGAACCAAAGTGCTTTACAATTCATAGTAGAGACAAAACAAACAAACATTAAAGTAGAATAAAATAATACTTAAAATGAAAAGTGTCACAACACTACTGGGTATTAAAAGCCACCCTAATTAAATACGTTTATACGTTTAAATACATTTAAGAAGCTGGAACCAGCAAATGTTAGACACTTAAGCTTGAAAACATCTAAACATAGTTTGCAATGATTTTCTTTCAGTTGTCAGAAACAATTAATGGACTAATTGCTGCAGCTCTGATCGAAATGACATTACTACTTCCTGGTGATTCTTTCTATTCAGGTAGCCAGTTCATGCTCTTCTGGAAACCATAATGGCGGTTGAAATTTTGTGAGAGTGCCTCTTGAATCTTTAGAATGAACGCATTTTGCTCTGGTAGCCATTCGACAAAAGGAAGTTTAGTAGTTGAGTCTGGTCTGTGGGGCGGCCGTGGGTCATCCTCTAGTGTCGGCTGTAAGCTGTGTCTCGAACTGACAGCTGCTTTCTCCAAACCCCGTTCACAGAAGATCTCTTTCTAATACTCAGCCTAAGCTCCTTCTGTCCTGTCCCCTCTCATGTCTTTCGTAGTAAATGACGGGCTGTGAAAGTGCACGTCCATATGGCATTCACAAGCCCCCCGGGGACAACCGCTCAACCTGTCAACACGTTTACCATCTCGAGTTCAGTCATAACTCATTTTCTGAGGTTGAATTTAACTCAGTAGTAGCCTTTCATGATGAGCTGGATCTGAAAAAAATATTCCAGTTAACACATTTCAGCCAGCAGGTGGTGCTGCTGCAACAAGCTGGGAGATCTGTCTGCTTTGTTTGCAGGTGATAATGGTGAAGATGCAACGTAAAATGTACTCACTGTGGCGTATTCTGTGTGTGTGTGTTCAGAGGGCCGGCCGGGCTTTGCTGCAGCTGAGGATGATGAATGGTCTCCTGCGCTAGAGCTAGAGGGTGTGGGAATGATGGACCTCCCTAATGGTCAATCAAGCATCACCACCACCATTGCAACATTGTCTGAGGTGAGGCCACACCCACTCGTGACACCCCCCATCCATTCTTTAAAAAAAGTTAATCTTGTGCATCCTTTTTCCAACACTTAATTTAGCTGAGTGTTTTTTTCCTTACTGAAATATTCAGTCAACACATTTTTCAGTGAATTGTGGCTGTACTCTGCCATGATGCCTGTTATTTACCCCTCCTGACGTATGGGTAGATAATTTCCTGCTGACTTCAGTATTGCTGATTGTGTTTACATAAGAATGTCAGAATAAGTAGCAGGGTTTTATCAATGTATTGTTATTGGTGTTATTTGGTTATGTGCTTTTATTTTGCTAATGTCTTAATTAGGATATTTTAATTGTTTTTTTCACATTCCAATTCCAATGTCTGAATATTAAGATATAAAAGTTAATTGCTCTTTGCAAGGGTGCACATGCTTTATTATGTCATTATAGTATAATTAAATCAGTGGCATTAAATGTCCTTAAAATGACAGTTTATTGCAATTTTATCTGGAACAGTAATTATTGTCTGTTTTTGTGAAACCCCACTTTCACATGATAACCTTGTTCTTAATGGCACAGTCATCATTTCTTATACCTTACACTGCTATTCTGTGTGGGTGTGTTTTCTAGAAGAGCAGCAGCTCAGAATCTCTCAGCGATAAGGGTTCGTCGGACCTGAAGAAGAGTTTCGATGCTGTTGTGTTCGATGTGCTGAAGGTCACCCCTGAAGAATATGCAGTGAGTGAATTTCCAGTGTCCTTCCTTTCTTTTCTGGTTAACCTGTGTGTTTGTTTGTTTGTTTTTTTAAAGAAAGGGGGGGTGGGGGGATGTTCAGTAAGCACAAACGTGATGTGCTGACTTGAGGCAGGAGGAGGTGGGATGATGGAGGAGGAAACGGGGTCAGAGTTTGGATCAGTAATAATTGATGATGTTTGGCAGTGCCAAGCAGCCAGTGATGGATTTACCCCAGGCTGCCTCTGCACAAACTTTCCATGGCAACTGTGAGCAAGCAGAAGTCACATTTCTGTTGAATATGCCTGAAGTTGTTGTGTTGTGTTGTTGTTGTTGTTGTTGTTGTTGTTAAGGAAAACTGTTGCATAAGAGTGTTCCACAATTAATCAATGAGAGCATGCTCCTCCTTATGTCTGTACTCTTATTTAATGCTGTGATGTTTATCTCGTCCATGAGATGCCCTTACCCTATTCAACCACAAGGGGGCACTCTTTATCTTGTTTTTCCTCAAGTGTTTTCAGTTCACATCACTCTTTGGTAAATCAAAGCATGAATAAGTGCAGACAGTAAAAAGATCACTGTCACACCCAACTGCATGGGAGGAGCAAAAGCAGTGTCTTTGTTATTGAACTATTAGTTTATTGACCTTCGATTAGACAATATATGATTTTTCTCAGTTATTAATTGAAATGTTATTGAAATTGCCATTTCTGATAAGGTAGAATGTGTGACTGTTTGACTATACACCAAATTAAACACTGTGGTCCTACAGAGATGCCGGGGCCTACAAATCATATTCTCCAAATGTTAGGAAACATGCTTGTTTGGTAAAGCCCCTAGCAAGAAATCATTGTGATATTTTTGAAAATAGAAAATGAAAATGAAATCGAATCTAAAATATCAGCAATTTTTGTGTGTGTGCTTATTTTTCGGCCTTGTTTCCAGTGGATAATAATCTAACTCCTATATAGCAGTCTGGTATGAGGGACAAGTGCATTTTCTTTTCTTTAGTTCCAGTCTGAACACGTCTAACATCTGTTGTGTTGTGTCTCCTCCAGGGCCAGATTACGCTCATGGATGCTCCTGTGTTCAAAGCCATCCAGCCAGAGGTGAGCTACTTTCAGATCAGAGGTGTTGACGGCTATTTGGGGGAATCATTTTGACATCTAGTGTGAGAAATCAAGTGGGGCTGTTGAGTTTGTTCCACTTGAACACGCATAGTTGTTTATTTCGTGGGTGGGGAGTGTCGGCCTGAATCTCACATCTCAAATGATGCAATGAGAACAATCAAAAGGGAAAGGCTCAGTGTAAAATGTACATAATTTAATATAAATGTGTTTGAGAATGTACTCCCTCCATTTGCTGTCTGCCTTCCTCTGTCTCTCTCTCTTTGCTCCCTTTGTAACACGTCCCATGTGGGTGACATCCTTGCACCACTCTGTGCTATGAGCAGCTGTGATCAGAGCTCCAAAACAGAGCCACGTATCATCCGCTGTAAAAGGGGCATCTGTGTCTCGCCCAGTGATGCACACCCTGTCCCTTCCCTCAGTTAAATCCAGTGTAAACTCATGCTCTTTCTCTCCTTTGGATTGTTAGGCCCTTCCTGACAGCAGTCATGAATAACCTGTGTTTAAGGTTGGCCACTGCGGGCTTATAAAAGCAGCATACAGACCGCAGCACGGTGTGGTGTGGTACAGTCTGACTCCTGCTAGTGCATCTGAGCATCACTTGTCTCAGTCTCAGCTAAACACACACACAGACACACTCCTGTGGCATAATGCCCAGACCCCTGTTCAGGGTTCATACAGTCATGATAGTTAGGAAAATGTTTATTTCTAAACATTTTGTTCACAGGGTAGGTAATATTCTTAAATTCGAATATACTTGTTGAAAAGCCCGCACCAGACAGAACATAGATGTTTGCTGAAATGAAAAGAGTCTTTGTTTTTGTTTCGCTCTGCTTCTTGTGAAGTGTAAACCCGCTGTCATGAGGGCAGCTATCCACTCTCAGAATAAGTGTCTGTCCTCTGATGTCCTGTTCAAAGAGCAGGTGGTTTTTGTTTTGCTCTAGCAACATGCCAGGCTGCCATTTAAATGACAACTGGTTGACTAACAAAAGGTATTAAAGTGGCCACAGTGAGGAGCCACGGAAATGAAGGTGTGCTGCCCAAACTGTAGAAAGGAGAGTGACCTGTATATGATGAGGGAGTGCTTGAAAAGTTCTTGAATTGAACTCTTGAGAAGCTGTTGACCTTTCGAGTCTTGTAAATAGTTTGTTGTGTCTGAAAAAGATTAAAGATTTACCGTTCTCCAGGGCTCGTCTCTGAAGAAGAGCTTTCTTCGCTCTAAGTGAGGTCATTGACGTCACCTGGCCTCCAGCCCAATCGTGTTACCTGCACGGGGCTGAATTCTCTCATGTACCACTGATGGTTTTTTAAATGCAAACATGCTCCTGTGCTCAGTCTGGACCGACTGAGTGGATTTTAAAAGCCTAACATAAGTGTGTCCCTGCAGTCCAATGTAGCAATTTGGCGAAGGGTCAGGTGCACAGGGGATTTTATTTTTTGCTTTAAGATGGCGAGATTATTTTGGAGAGAGCTGGGGGGTGCAGGAGGAGGGGAAGGTGACTGGCCTGATTGAGGGGGAGGGCTGACAAGGAGCTGAAGGCTGCAGCCTGGAGCGAACAGTGTGCAGTGTGACCCAGCAGCAGCATCTTGGCAGGGACTAAGTGCACCAGAGAGGCCTTTTCCTGCTCTCGCTGTGCTTTTGTCTCAAAGCACTGGCTAGAAAAAAAAAGAAGCTTCACTGCCATGACTGAACTAAAACTCAACCAAAGTTTCCACTGCTGTCAGTCCCCTCGCCCTCCTCGCAGACACATGATGGGAAAATGGAAAACGCAGGTGTGTGTGTGTGTGTGTGTGTGTGTGTGTTTGTGTCGGTGTGCGCCTGCTGTTTCACTCGGCCCTCTGCCTGAAAAGGAAAATATTAAATAACTTGGTTGAATCCTCGAGTTGTGCAATGATGTTTTTACTGATACGCAGCCCATTGTAGCCTTTGAAGCACCCTTTAAATGCCACGTTACAACCAAAATCTACTTGTACACACATACCTGGTAACTAAGGTAGGGTTTACTAATAAATTGTCAACAATAATGGACGTGTTGTTATTTGAATTTTTTGGAAACGAGGCAAGTGTTAGTTTCCATTATGTAATACTTTGCAGCTGGAATAGTTCTGACTTAGGTAGTTGAACTCAATTTAATATGATATCTTCCAGAGAAATTCATGCGTTACGGAACATGGACATGTCCTGGTGGCCTTCAGAGGTATTAAAGTTGACATATTTTGACTTTTTGCACAATAACAAACAACAGGAATCAGTTTTTCCTCCGTATTGGTTCCAAGTGTTCGTGGTCTGTGGTCGGACTGATTAGAACAGGATTATACTGCTTGGTCTTTGAATGTTACTGCAGATAAACTGAGTTTGCCCTTTAGTCTTGCTACTCCATCGTGCAAATGTTTTCCTCTGCATGGCTTCAATGTTCTGTATCAGCAGTCTGTCATGTTTGAGCTGCTCTAATGTTACCGTTTCCAAGTTTCAGCCAAAGCTGCAGTCGTTCCCTTAATAACCGCTACTTGAAATATTCAAAATGATCATAAACTAGCAATGACTGAGGGTTTTATTTTTCCCCTCTCCATAAACACATCATAGCTGTCTTAATATAATATGAATGTGAGAGCGTGTGTGAAGGAAAGAGACTGACTGTCCAAACGCTGTTATGCACGCTCTTGTTTACAACATTTCTGCATGTGCATATGACGCACAAACAGACACTCTGGCAGGAAGTGGAAAAAATGGCCCCAGACAGAAGATCTCATTAACTGAAGTGTTCCAACGCTGACATGGAGCAGATGTATGGATAGCAGCCCCGACGCGTCTTCGCCAAGCCCTCTGGACGAGGAAGTAAAGATAACTGTTTGTTACAATAGCAATAAAAGATAACATGGCAACTGTGGACGGAGACACCAAAAAACAGTGTGGGGAGATGGTATAAAGTCTGGCCAACCCCCTCTGGGCAGGAAGCATACTTCACAATCCCCCTTTCCTCCCACTGAAGAGGCCAGTTTGTCTAAATAACTCTGATATTGGAAAGGGTCTCGAGAGAGAGAGCTGGACGCATGCAGGCAAACACAGAATCTAAACACATCTGCTTTTGATGACGTGCAAGTGACAGCTCATATGACAGTGCCATGTATGAGCTTCGCTGTAATTTACCTCCAACACTTAATGGATCCTCGTGAGAACAATAGTCACGGAGGAGTACAAAATGATGGCAGAGAAATGGACATAGAGCTGTTGATCAGAGCATCTTGTGTTTTGTTTGGAGCACAGGTATAATTAATGGGAACACCAGAAGTTTTTTTCTTTTTCTTTCGTTGACGGTAAAATAATGTGTAGTGCAGAGCAGACCGATGTTTAATGTTCAACCCTCAGCTGAATTGCTGATATGTTCTTTGGCTGTTGGTTTGCAGAGTGAAATGCCATTAAAATGACAAGATGGATCGTGGAGAGGAGCGGGGGAAGGGATGCAAGGGACTTGTAGCTAAATCTTTTTCTCATCTAAATTTACGAGGTAGTGATTACCAATGGGTTGTAGCGTTGGCGGGGTGTGTCTATCTGGCTTGGACAGCTCAGTATAGTGCGGATGGATCAGCTGAGAGAGAAATGTAGAGGGCAAAATGACGTCTGAGTGAAAATAAAAAGGAAATAAGTGGAAATAAAAGGCACCTTCATCTCTCTCTCTGTTTCTCTGTCCCACTGGGCCGTTTGTAATTTCATAATCAGACGTGTGGCTGATGATCTACAGCTGGATGTTTATGCAATAGAGGCTGCAGGGAAAAGGGAGATTGAGTGATGTAGAGGGACTCGAGAGGGGTTTGAGGAGGGGAGTCTTTGTTTTTTTTCTTTACACACAGACACGACAAACGCCAAAGGAAGAAATTTAGTGGCTTTCCCTGGCAAGCTTCCCTTCAGCTCGCAGGGAATAGCTATCAGATTGCATTTTACGTACCGCCAAGAAGTATGTCTTGAGAGCACCCAGCGCCGAAGTCCTCCGACCAGATTGAAGGTCTCATGTTAGACGACGATGGGTAGCAGTTGGAGGGTGGTAACGTTTCGCACGCTCAGACCTGCAGGCTTATTGTTTTCGAGAATCGATTGTGCGATTAAAAAAGTTTTGCTGAAACATTGTCATTAAAACACTGCGTGAGATGTCAATGTTGCATCCAAGCTCTTTGTAGGGCTCTCCAGTCTGCACATGTTGTTTTGCTGGTGGAGGGACTGGACCATAATTGCTCCACAACAATCACAGGAGGGAATCCCACCCACACGACAGCCTGTCACCATGACGGTCAATACACATTCATCATGATGAAGGTGGAGAAAATAATGTTTTGCCAGTTGAGACAGGAAAAAA
This sequence comes from Lagodon rhomboides, assembly GCA_039737535.1. Classification (NCBI taxonomy): domain Eukaryota; kingdom Metazoa; phylum Chordata; class Actinopteri; order Spariformes; family Sparidae; genus Lagodon; species Lagodon rhomboides. The sequence continues at coordinate 9,484,273 of CM077789.1, read as the reverse complement.
AAAAAATCTGCGATGACAAGGTCTCCCTCGTCAGAGAGGATTTTGTCCAACGTTTCATAACCAGTGGAATACTTGGATCTGTCAGTGGGAGACAAAACATCAATACACATTTAATGATGCATCTATAGTTTTATTTATGTTTTATAGCATGGTAGTAACTATTATGATAACCTTGTCTTTATCAAATTCGTTATGCACAGACTGATGGCCTTTACTTCCATGAGATTCACATACAGAGCGCATGTATTCAAAGGAGTCCTGGAAAAGTAATTCTTTCCATACAGCAAAGTAATGGAGCCTGCTGCCGGCTTGTCGGTCTCTGACAGAGTCTATAGTTTAGAACTGCTGGACTGAGACAACAAAGCATTTTACGACCTTCTTTTCCATATTTCTGTCCTTTTTTCCTTTCCTTTCCTTTTCTGTTCTGCTCCTCTGCTCTTTTCTTCTTTCTTTCTTTTCTTATAAATCTGTAGACGAGCAGTCGATCATAAATTTGGCATAACCTGGCATTCAGTTCAGGTTTCCTCCGTCTCACTACAAGCTGATGTACAGATCAGCAACAGACTGTGCAGGTTTTCCATCGTGCGCCTTCCTGTCATCCTCGCTGTATCTCCACCATCTCCTTTCTCCTTGAGGCAATTTCTTCTTTCTCGATCCCACCCCCCCACCTCTTCCTTCTTTTTTCCACCCTGTTCCTCATCGTTATCAGCCCTTCCTGTCTTGGCTCGTGGCCTCTCCCTAATATTCCCCGAGATCCCGACGCTTCAGTTTTCCGTTTACAATGTCGACAAAAACAAAAGGAATTGCTGTGGTTTCTCACATGAGGTCATCGCACTTTGTGGCTTAGCTGCAGTCGGTTAACTTATTCAGCCTTTACCATTATTACATAATTCCTCTCACGATGTACTTGGAAACCAAAGCTTAGTGGATGAAAAATGAGAACCGATTATCGATATAGTTTTGGGTGAGATTTGGTGATGTTTGGCTGAAGACTCTGATCTCTGTTGATATCTTTGGTTGGATCCATAAAAATGCTCTTTCACCCCATCAGTTATTTGTTAATGATCACAACTTGTAGGCTAATTAAATCTCGAGCCAGAGTTGACGTCAGTTTTCCTTGACAAGCCCTCATGTTAGCTATATGTACCCAACAGCGCAGACGCAGCCAGCTTCTAGCAGCCCCGTAGGACCGCACTTTTAATGAAAACGCTGCTCGGCCAGACCAGAATGTGGAAATGACAGGCTGTCTGTGGTTTGGCCGAGCAGGCTTTCTTTTACAGCGCGCTTTTACTGCAGCATTTAAAAGCTTCTCCTTACCAGAGCTGCCTCGTCAAAGCTTTTCTCCAAAGACTTGACTGTTGACTGATTCTTTCTTTCTTTTTTTTTTTTTTAAAGCTCCCCCCAGTTTGTAATGCGGAATGAGTGTGAAATGAGGCTATAAAGGCAGAAGAAAAATAAAGGAAATGAAATCCTATTAGTTTCTGGAGGGGCTGTGGATTTGTCCCCTGCTGCTTAAACAAACTCAAGCTATGGCATCAGTTATTACACAACGGCTGGAAAACAATGGAGCTTGAGCGAATTCAAGCCTCCACCACAAGCTTCAGCTGGACGGACAGATGTATGGATGGTTAGATTAGACGACGGGCCCAGGTGGTCTGGTATTAAGGGGTTTGTTGAAATGTTGCGGTCTTGGCGAGACGTAGGAGCGTCTGCGCGCCTCTTCGCGGGTGTGCCACCTGCCTGGGTGGTCAGGTGGTGGGCCGAGCTGCACAAACACACCCACCTCCCACGAGCTGTGGAACGTCTTTGTTTAAGAACCATCATGGACGTTGTGTGGAATTTGGAGAATGATTGACACGATGACAGGAAGGAGGAGGGCAGCGCTTATTTAAAAAAAGACTGAAGTTAAATAAACGATGGTGAGACAGGCGAGTGTGTCCTGCCCTCGGATTGAGCTCCATCCTGTGACAAGGACAACATGCTCCAACTAAGGCTAGGAAACCTTGTGGGAAGATGCTGTTAGGTCTTCTACAGTGTTGTCTATTATCATCTTAACTAGCCCCTCCAATGTCCTCCTTTTTTCCTCTCCCCATATCCTCATCCTGACTCAGGAAACATGGCCCCGAGGCATCACCTCACCCACGCATCAGTGTCTGCTTTTAACATCTGTATTTGATATGTTGAATCTTTACCCCCGCTGGCTGCCTCTAATGACTCAGAGACTCTCCACTGACCGAGCATGACTTCGCTTTGCAAGTGCGTTGTCCTGATGCATTCCAGCTCAGGGAGTTGTGAGCAGTTTGGTAGAGCTTCCAGACAGTCGGTCTCACAGGGGGTATTCTGTGTGCGTGGGGGGGGGGGAGCAGCAGCCTGATTCAGCTGTTCATATTGTAGCACACGTCGGCCGAGCTGGCAGGGATTATGAGGAGAGCTTGCGCAACATTTTTCCTACTGTTACATCTGTGACCCTGGCCTGTGGACAGCCTGCGGGCGCCAATGGAGGGTCTGGGTTCCCCTCGCAGTGTCTGTGTGGTCTGTGTCTTTACCTCATCACCGAGGTCAGAAGCTGAGGCCAAACTGAGTCCAGCCTGGTACTCTGACAGACGTGACTGTTTGTGTGTTGTTGGAATTTTTCTGTTTGCAAGTTCCAAAATCACGGCCCTGACCCTTGAAAACCGTGTAATTACATTTCTACAAGATTCCAAAGCTGCTGCTACTTTATAAGGCTGGTATCAGTAGAAGTGAAGAAATAATTTATTATACAGATGATTCAAATTGTCATTTATTGGTTTTCTGCCCGATCAAAGTAAAGAAATAAGAAGTCAGAATCAGTGCTGTAATGTTTGAAGTGTTGTAAAAGTCATACTTGAGTGAAGTAAAGACAGCTTGTTAAAATATAACTTTTTTATTGATCTAATATTAAATGTATGTCAGTGTCAAAAGTACAATCAGAAATAATATTATCAGCCTGCCCGGCAGTTTATCAGATCCTATATTCAGCATTTTTCTGATTATTGTTATTATTATTATTATTTTTTTTTAAATCTGATTGCCAATTAAATACATTATTTTAAAAACTGTGCTACTTTGGCTCTGATGCTGCATGTGATCTACAAAGTAACCAGTAAAGTTATCAAATAAATCAAATTAAATGTTTGCTTCCAAAATGTAGTGGAGTGAAAGTATAAAGAAGCAGAAAATGGAAGTCAAAACTCTACTTGAATTACAGTACTTGAGTAAATGCTCGTAGAGACATCCCACCACTGCTTCTCTTATGTGAAGATTTGCAGCGTTTCTCAGATTTTGTCTTTGTAGATGAAAGCGATTCAGTCTGGCAAACCATGATAATTACTGTGAAGACGTCACTTCGGTCTTTGGTCTTTTAATTTTATTATGGAGACGTCATTGTTTAAATTCTAACATGCATTTCTCAGCATGTAATGTAATAATAAATGTATGTATGTGTTTGTCAATGACTTTACTCTGAGGGTTAAACAAACCTCCACATATGCCTCTCCTACCACATAAAACATTTACAAAGCTTTGTATATTTTTTTTATCAGCATTGTTTACATCGGCTTGTGGTTTGTGCCTTTTTCTCTTTTAATGTGGCATTTGTATCTTTTATATTTCTCCACCACCACCACCACCACCGCCGCCCTCTGCAGCTGTGAACATGGCGTACATATGCCTCCAGCACAGTAAACCTCTGTCATAGTGAGCATTCTGATTTGTTACACTACATTTAGTGTTCCTGGGCATAACTGTGACTGAGTTATCATTAATGTTAGTTGTTCCACCTTTGGGTTTCCTGCCAGGGCAACTCAAAATGTCCACTGTGAGAACGGTCTCAGTATCAGTAGATGAACAGATAGAATAAATCCCTTTATAGTTTCTATCTTGTAAGTATCTTTTAAATAAATAAATCAATTTGAATTCTTCTCCTTCAGAACTGCACTGAGTAGGAATCAGTGCATAGCTTTGTTATCTACTTGGCAGTGGGATAGTTTTAAACAGTAATGAGTACTGAGCTTGCTCCTTTGGCAAAGCGTGCTCCTGCATAGTTTTATCAGTTTGTATATGCAGTCAACCATGAATCTTTCTGTGCCTCTGACTGGATCTTGTCCTCTTTCTTTTTTTTTTTCCTCCTCATCTGCTTTCCTCTCCTATCATGTCCCGCTCTCTGCGCTACTCTCCACTTCCCACTGAGTGACCTCTGACTAGACTGTTAAACCCATTCAATTAAAATGTTTGCGTATACCAAAGATGCTGTGGTTCAGTGCATAATGTGGAGTTCCCTGATTGTTTGTGTGTTTTCAGGAGCTGTCGAGCTGCGGCTGGAACAAGAAGGAGAAGCACAGCTCTGCTCCGAATGTCGTGGCCTTCACTCGCAGGTTCAACCAGGTGAGACGCATACCCATTTTTCACTTTTGTCACAGGCAGTACTTCCTCCGGTCTCTCCTACAAGGAGAGAGAAAACAGCCCCTTATGTAATGTTAAAGATTTATGAGCTTTGGTCATCTAGGAAGGGAGAGATTACAGCTCCTCTTTCCATCTTGTCCTCTGCCTCCATCCTCCAAGCACTAAATCATTACCCTAGCTCTCCCAGAGCTGGTTGTTTTGAAGCCGTGCTTGTCATGGCGGCTCCTAATAATCTCCTCCCTGCTAGTCATATACGTCATAATTATTCCCCAGGTGACACAGGTCTGCAGGAAGGCAGTTTATTTTGTCCTTTGCTGGTTTTTGGTTTTGGCCGTGACGTTAATAATGTTCTTCTGTAGCACGTTTAGGAACATTTCCCAATGTAGGCAGGAGTGCGTATGGCATGCTCCCCGAGTGCCCTGTGAAATCATCAACAGGAAGTTGTGGGTAATGATGTAAGGGGCTGCCATGGCCTTTAATCCCCTTCCAGTGTTTTTGCCAGGCTCCTTAAACGCCCACTTTACTGTCCTCCAGTATAAATATGAGATGATCTAACAAGAATGTGTTGCTGTGGAAACTTCTCCATGTATAGCACATCGCAAACGGTGATTCAAGATGTTAGCCGCACACATTTCAGCAGCCGGCAGCCAAGGAAAATGAGCTTTTTGGATAATGGGACTTGGATTGGGAGGCCAGAGAGTCCCAGAAAGCTCCTTAGCATGAGCCGAAGTCATATTCCTCTTCCTTCAGTCCTGGTTTTGTTGGCGCTAAAGCTCTGGAAGCCAATGGAGCAGAAGAGAGCTGGCCAGTGTATTCAACAGGCGGCAAGAAGAGAGTCATTCAGAACCCATTATGAACAATGCACAGTCATCCGTTTTATTGGGCTTTGTGCAGAGACAAATTAGCAATTTGCACACAGTAGTCAAAAAAGAAAATGTTTTTATTCAGAAATCATAAGAACTGTAATAAAGAATTAGTGGTGATGACAACCAAGTGGAATTTATTATATTCTCATCAGAAGGAAAGAGCTACAGAAGACATCACATTAGTGTGAATTCAGTGGAAAAAACAAAACCAGTACGCCTGATAACAATCATCGTATTATACCGATCAGCCACTAAACAGTAGGACAGTTTGCCCTGCCACACCACAAAAGTTGCAAGATCCAAGTGGGATGGGGCATTTGCAGGACGTGTCAGAACAAGTTCAATCTATGGAGGGGCCTCTGGATCGGACTCGGGTCTGACCTGTCGAGGCATGGACACTGAACTCTGGTGGTGTCCTGTGTAGTCTGACACCAGGGTGATGGCGTCGAATCCTTTGAGTCCTTTGGGGTGGTGAGGTGGGCCTCCATGGATCAGATTTACTCCAGCCAGGACCCAAGGTTACCCAGCAGATCACTGCATTGTAACAAGACGATCAATGTGTTTCAGTTCACCTTAGTCCTTTTAAATGTTGTGGCTGATTGGTGTATCTCGCCTTTATAACTACACTAACCTATCATCTTCATGGTTTAAGTAAAATTGTAAACCATTCCAACTCACTGACCATTTACAGTGTCCTGGTCATTCTTAACAACATTTACATTTACATTTAGGGCATTTAGCAGATGCTTTTGTCCAAAGCGACTTACAGTAAGTACATTTGTCAGAGACAACAAAAGTCCTTAAATTCAATTTCTACCATGGTACAGCTGTCAACACACTAGGGATCAAATCCAAACATCATCTCAGCCTGTCAGTCAGCTGTAGACCGCATCTTTGTCCAGACCTTCATCTCCGTCCCATCCCTTCCTCCCCTCAGGACAATAAATAGGTTGATCCACAGCTATCAGCTTGTGGCTGGATCTGTCTGCTTCCGCTTATTTATGATTATTGAAGCGCTGGGGCCTCGCAGCATGATCTGGAGGCCTTGATACGCTCATAAACGCTGCACCAAAGACACAATCCTTGCTTCAGCGCGTAATATGAGATCTGTAAAGACATGACTCTGTCTGCACAGCCCCTGTATCCCCCAAACTCTACCTCGGTCTCACATACACACTTATGTAGAGCGCTGCTATTCTGAGTGATCTCACCGCTGTGCAGTTCTGGAGGCCAAGGCTGACAAGGACACAGGTTCTGTAATGAACCCCAGTGGTATAGCGATTTAGAGAGACATGCTTTGTCCAGACTGACCTCAGATATCAAGTTAGACCGCTGAGGAAACTAAATGTGAAGCTGCAGCATGTTTTGCTCCCAGATTGGAATCGCATTTTACAGTCTATGGAAACTCCTGTCTACTGTAAACTGAATGTGGATGAAGATGTGATGACCATCCAGTTTTTTATAGCTGTGACCTGCAGCTCTACAGGTCATTCTGTCATTCCACAAAAATTTTACCGACCTTTTTTTTTCGTCCTAGTAGGCTGAAATTTGGCAGGGAGGTCAAGTGTGTTTGTGTTTATGTTATGTTATGATAAGCCTTGATTTAAATGACCTGACAGTTTTAGCGGACCGCAGGTATTCAGGAAGGTTATTCCACAGGCGGAGAGCATAGAAACTAAAAGCTACTTCACCTTACATTAAGCAGTGAATAGTGAACACACACTCGAACACACACCGATCAGCGACAGCATTAAAACCGCTGACAGATGATTGATCTTCTCATTACAGTGCAATGTTCTGCAGGGAAATCTTGGGTCCTGGCTTTCATGTGGACACCACTTGAAATGTGCCACCCATCCAAACACCGTTGTGGACCAAGTACACACCCTCAAGGCAACAGCACTCCCCAGTGGCAGTGGCCCTGAGACACCACAAAAACCGCTCATGTTTTAAGCCACAACCCCATTCATGAACCGTTTGTCATACACACTTCTGGGAGGCATCATTAAACACAGTAAAGTTCCTTTTAATGTAGCTTAATCATCCGTTGTTGGCCCATAAGTTCAGTGGTCCACAAAACTGTTCCCACACTCTAGCAACTGCAACTCGGTCTTCGGGGCTGAACTTTGCAGTAGAGGTCAAGTGAGGTTGTGTGCATGTGAATTCAAGAACACATGGATACCTGCCCATCGCTCATACCTGGTCACAGCTATTGGGAATTTGCACTTATTTATCTTGAGAGTTGGAGCCGTCTCAAGGCAAGTGATGCAAATAAAAGAAGAAGCCAATTGAAGCCGGGGTCCACTGATTATGTTTCACCTGTCCGTTTCATCACTCCCTTGTCTTCTTTACAGACTTCTTCTTGTGAAATGGTAGAAATTAAAAACACCTGGCTCTCTTTTCTGGAGATTTAGTAGTTTTTAAGATAGCATGAGTGTGAATCATGTGTTTATAAGAGAAGACGGAGAGGGAGGGAGAGAGAGAGAGAGAGAGAGTAGCTGGATGAATTTATCTCCTCACTCCTCCGCTGCTCACCTCCTCACTGAAACAAAAACAAGTCATGGGGCTGTTTCCAGGAAAAAGTAGGCAAAGCCAGCTGCAGTTTAAAATTTGTGCACATCAAGAATGTAGAAGAACGTGGAGAAGGACACACACACGCGTGCACACTTAATTTATAGATGTACGCAAGAAGCACACCTAGTGGTCTGTGGCTCGACTGCAGGAATGTTGACTACGAAATCGGTTATGTGAGCACATATCAGGAGAGACGAATCGCTGTTGTGCAAAGTGGGAGACTAATTCGGAAACTGAAAGAGATAAAAGTGTTAGGAGGAACAGTGGAGATGGTCAGTCCGTCTGTCTGGACGGTCTTATCAGAACACAATGTGCAGACAGCTGTGGGCTTTGAAATCCCTCCGAGCCCTGCGGCGTTGAGGCTAACTTCCCCTCCCATTACCTCCTCTCTTCCCTCACTCTTCTCCTTTTCCTCTTTCCATTCCCTCTCTCCCCGGAGCTTAAACACTGATTGATTCACTGACTTGTGTGTGTGTGTGTACGTGTAATGAGAACTTTGGCTTACCAGCGTTTCTCCCGAAAGAGACAGATTTCCGACATCACTCTTTGTCTGGCCGTGCACTCTGAACACACACACGCACACACTGAGGGTTGACACATTAGGAGTTACGGTGTGTAATGGTTGGGTAATCACTTGGAATCAGTTGGATTTTCCTCCGAATTTCTTGTTTTCCCCAAGAACTGATTTCTAATTTGTCTCTAATGGAGCGATCCGGTTAGCAAGCTGCCCTGTGCTCCCCTGCTCTACTTTATACAGATTACAGCCCAGACTTGTCATGACTGTCTGCAGGCCTTGGCTCTGGACTCAAAGACTGCAGATTTAACAAGGCAGAACTCGCCGGTCTTGCTTTGTACTCACCTGAAATCTTCATTGAAGAATGTAACATATGAGAGATAAATCTTTCTCCGTCAGCAGTTTCGGGTCTGTTTTCGGTGAGTTTGCGAGTGTTGCTTGGTAATCTGTCCTTTTTTTTTTGTTTTTTTTCCTCTAGACAAGTTTTTGGGTGGTACGAGAGATCCTCCATGCGCAGACGTTGAAGATCAGAGCTGAAGTGCTGAGTCTGTACATTCGCACTGCCAAGGTACACACCTCTGCGGACATTGTTGTGCTATCCTTACGAATGTTTCCATTGTAAACACGCCTTAATGTATGCTCTGTGTACTTAAACTTTTCACAGAAACTGTGTGACATGAACAACCTCCACGCCGTCATGGCTGTGGTTTCTGCGTTACAAAGTGCTCCCATCTTCAGACTTACCAAAACATGGGCGGTGAGTATATTTACCCTTCTCTGAAGGGAAGAATGGTTTATTAGTAGAGCGCTGTCAATAAACTTGGAATGTCACGCAGATCTGTACCAAAACAGTGGAAACATAAACGAAGGCCAACCCAAACTAGCACACGAGTGACACGACAAGTTGAAGGGCAAAGTTTAGGAAGAATAAATAACGGTTATTTAGAACAGTTAGAAAAATTTAAATTCATCTCATGTAATACAAAAAGAGAGAATTTAACAAATCTGAGCCATCATTTCTTTGTACTGCATGTCTGTTCCATAGTGACATACAGAGAACCTTTTACACCAATTTTCTGTAGCAGTAACATTTTAAAGACTTTATTCAATTGTAGACCATTTTACGCAGGAAATTATATATCAGTATCCATTTTGTAGGGGCAGCAAATGTGTTTCAGTGTTCTCATTGAAGATGTAGAGCTTACATAATGACATGATGATGCTCTGATGTAATGGTGGAAACTTTCCTATACTCGGGTTCACAAAACCACAGGAGAGATTCCTTTCGTCATTTAGCGAATGCTGTTGCTGGCCAGGACGTAGCACACCTGCCTCTTAGACATAATGACAGACACACACTGACACACAGACACACACACACCCTTGATCACTGCGGGTCTAATTGGGACTTTCTACTATTGTCACAACCTTTTTAAAGTTTCTGTGTCAACGGATCAGCTTCACTGTGGTCTGAAGCTTTGCCACTGCTGCTGCTTAAGCCCACACGCTGACGACTTTACAGTGTAGCCCTCCTGCAGGAGACACACAGGAGCATGCAAACAGTCTATCACTAGTCGCTAGTACAATAAGACGTGAAGCCAGTCAGAGAGTAAAGCTTTGATTCTGTACAGCATTATTTTATTCTGACATTGACAACTCCAATTTACGGTAGAACATTACCAAGTATTTCACTTATTTTACAAACTTGTAACACAAACACAAGTTTACTATTTGAACGGTCTTGAATGGGTTTACTTTTATTATTCTAGTTTTGTCAGTGGGCGAAAAATGTGGATGTTCAAGAAAAATGGTTAAAGAGTTTGTCTCTAGAGGGCCAATTAGCCAACATTAACGACAAGCCTATACAATCAACACATATTTCAGCCAAATCTCTCCATGTGTTCTTATATTCCCTTTCTGATTCTCATTCTTTCTGCCTTTCTGCTGTTACTGTTTTTATAGCCCTTTGGTGTATATCAGATTTCACTCATGAGTAAGTGCAGCTGAGTGAAAGCAACACACATCAAGTCATTTTATCTGAATAGTTTCCAGTGCATTTCTTCTAACACTTGTGTGCTGCTAACCCATTCTAGTTGTATATTTTTGTTTAAATGTGCTCTGTGTAGTTTGGAGGAATAAATATAAATCAGAAGAGAAATATCTTCATGTGCTGATTTTTTTTTTTTAATCAAACTAAAACAAACTCTCTTCCACTGACCTTAAAGGACAACACAATTTCATACTCTTTTACTTTGTTTATATTCGGCGGACCCTGCTGCCTTCGGGCTTCAAACAGTGCTCTGGGGACCTCATTTTCCTCTGTTTATTAAGTTATGGAAAAAAATTAATCTGAGTTTACACTGTTGCCTCTATTGTATTGTAAATATTAACATTCTGAATTTGAATTTCTTCTCCAAAACGACATAGTGCCCCTTTAAAGCTTTCGTTCTCATTCTCCCTTTTTCTTTCCCCCTTAATTTTGCAGTTACTGAGTCGGAAGGACAAGGCCACGTTTGATCGGCTCGACTACCTGATGTCCAAAGAAGACAACTATAAACGCCTGAGAGACTTCATAACCAGCCAGAGCATGGTTTCCTGTATACCATACCTAGGTAACAGACACAAACATTCACACACTCAGAGACCACAGTAAGGTTTGATCTTTGAAGGATGCCTTTTGGCTTCTTATCTCTATGGTCTGTTTACCGGCCAAAGTTTAAAGTCAGGACAATACGTCTGAGTTTCCAGAAACAAAGTGCCTCTGCATGTGTGTCTGGTGTCATCATCTCCTGGATGATCCAGTGCTACAGTCATCACTTCTTTTAAGTCTGCATCCTGTCACCCTCCTCCTTCCAGAAGAGGGGCGTGAATGTTCAACAAACACATAAATCAGTGATAAATAAAAAATAATGACATTTCCCCATCCTTTCCATAAATATTTATACCCTCCTCGTCCTTTGGCTCCACAGCATGACATCACTCAGGAATCCCTTATGAGTTTTGCAAGGAAACCTCTCACTGTGATGTAAGAGTGTTGTGCACATGGATACACGTGTGTGGGTTTTTACTGCCGTACTGTTTGTTCTTGTTTTGACTCGATCGTGACAGGATGACTTTGATGCTCTCTGCTGCCACGTTTTTTCCTCTTACCATCGGGCTCGTATCATAGCTACTGCTGTGTGATTTCAAACTTAGACGCCTGAGTATGTACAAACAAACACAGACACGAGCACAAACACAGAGAGCTCAAGAGTCTGTTTGTAGTTAAAGAAACTTTTAAACAGGCATTCTTCCCCATCGCGCTCCGTCATGGAAGTCTGGAAGTAATGACGGACCATGAGACAAATGCAAAGCTAATGCTGTGAAACGGCCCACATTTGCCAGTTTAAGTGTATGTCCTCATTGTGTGTGGGAGTGAATAAGAAGGGGGGGGACTTTCCGTTTGGTAAGCGTTTCAATGATGTGTGACTAGTTGGTCGTCTCTTCGTGTCGTAAGTCTTTGTACATGTACGTGTGATGGTGTTTCCCTGCAGTCTGAGCCTGTCAATGGTGCGTGCAGATGTGTGATGTGTGACCAGCTGGCTTCCCGCGGGGCTTGATCGAGCCAAGTTGGCACAGAGGAGGGAATTCGCCACTCTCTTGTTCTCAGACATTCTCCTCCATGATAAATCCACTCTATCCCACTGAGGGAAGTGGGAAAGATTGACTGGGAGACTGCAAGCCGCAGTGCTTGTTCCAGAGCATCACTCCAAACATAAGTGATTCGAGTGGGGGTTTCTCCTGATGTATTTTTGCACGAGTTTGCCTCTGTGGTCACTAGACAAAGTACCCGCTGAAGCTCAATTAAGGACCCGACCCATAGCTGAGGGCTTAGATTACCATGTGTGTTTTTCTTTGTGCTAAATACGCCACAGGAGGGTTAAATTCTGCAAAGTGTGTTTGTGTCCTTGTGCCAATTTTGTGACATCCTATCATGTTTCTGTCTTTGCCCCATTTGCATATTTTGGAGGCCCGATGCTTATCTGCTATGATAACGAGGCTGGAGAAAGAGCCCTGTGTGTGCTGTGTAGACTCCAGGCTTTGATTTTTCCACACTGTTACATTTGTGCTTAACTGTGCGTGTGTGTGCGTCTGTGTGAACTCTGACCTGCTATTAGGCTCGGCAGACACAGCCCACTCCTGTCTGCTCTGCACTGCACTCACCACAGGGCCAGCCTGTTAAATGCTCAGATGAGCTTGTTCCTGTTCTGTAGCCAATCATACAAGGACAAAGAGCCCACAGAAATGTATGGCTCCACTGTGACAGAACACACACACACTTTAAAAATTCTCCCTGCTTTTAGCTGCAGTCCTCCATTGGTGTGAACTGGTTCAGCCATGTACTGCTGTGCACTCGAGTGTTCGGACAATGCTCACAGTGCAATACATAATGATGTAGTTACATTTGAAAGAGGAGAAAACATAATATTAGTCCTAAAATGATGGTTTGGGTTGCAGTGAAACACAGTTTAGTAGTCCTTAAAAGGCAAGTTGTGCATCTGTTCTGTCAGACAGATAAGTGAAAAGTACATCTGAAATGTGTCTTATGTAAACACTTCTCTGAATAATGTGTTATTGAGCAAGAGCCTGATAGTTCCAGTGTAATTTCATAAAACTTCACTGGGATTCTGCAGTAACTATTTGCTATTTGGTCTCTGTTTCTGACCCTCTGTAGAGTTCTTTCTCCACTGACAGACTCAAGGACCCTTGAGTCCCTTCTTCTCCATCATGCTGTTGCCATAGTTGTTGGAGTAGCTGTGGGACAAAAGCAACACTGTTTGACTTAACCAGTGTAATGGAAATCACCAGGGGTTATATGTGTCAGATCAGAAAAGGCAGCTAGCTGAGGGGTTCATTTCACTACTGGTTCCTATGGCCCTATAGGTCTGTGTTTCAGGGCCTGGCTCCTGGACTGCATAGTTATACAGTATTTTAGATGGCCTGCCTGCCAATTTTGTTGGCTCACTGTGTGTGTGAGATAAATTGTATTGACTGTATGTGTCTGTGAGCTTCTTCCCCTAACACTGTTTGCATCAGCCCGCTCCGGTCTGCTCTGACTTACAGTTCTCAGAGGGGAGCCATAATTTCAAGATATGCGTTTACATTTGAGGCAAAGAAAAGCTCAACGGTTTTATGTGGAAGGAATGTTCCCCTCCTTCTCATCCCTGTCCGTCTTTCTCCTGCCTTTTTATCTCTGCTTCATTTTAGTTTAAATTCTTCTATAGCAGCATCATTTAATATCCTGCCTGTTATCTATTTCTGTCCTCACCTTGGTATAGTCCAATCTGATAATGTAATTTTAAATGTTCCCCTGCTGTGGTCACAGTTCATTTCTATTCTCCCCACTTCTTGAATTATTAAATCCATCTGGCCCTCTTCAGTGCCTTGACGGCTTGTATTGCACTTAAATCAGATCAAAGAAATTTGAAGTGTTTCATTTCAGATGATTGTACCATCCTTTTATACAGATATAAGTCTTCACTCATATTTTACAGACGCAGTAATATTTGAAGTTTTTAATCATTCTGGCAAAATTTTTTATCAAAGAAGGGGGTCACATTTAAACCCTCACCTTAATATTCGTTAGTACAGAGTGACAGACCATTCAATGTTTACAGAAGAATTTAATTTGACTGATGAAAACAGGTAGTGCGTGTCACATTCTCAGTCCTAAAGTCAACAAGACATCCAATCTGGATTTGTTTGTGTCTGCTATGTGTGTGTGTGTGTGTGTGTGTGTGTGTGTGTGTATCCTTCTGTTCAAGTGTCATTAGTCATCTCTACATGGGATAAAAAAAAATTTAAGAATTGCATTGTTACAGGGGTAGATATAAAATGGCCATGACTATACTTACTATAAATACACTGATAAATAACAAAGAATGGCAGAGTGACAACATTGTGAACATTTGGCCTGAGTTGAATCACACCTCTTAAATTACCTTTCACAAATAAAGCCAAAGATATTTACATACCAAAGCCAGCTCAGCCACATGCACATTGGACAAGCACATTGTTGCACGCGTTCAACAAAATAAACTCCAAAAGTCCCAACAAAACCCAGAAACAAGTAGACAGTAGGTTTAACAAGGCCTGTCCTCTAATTGTTGATTGTCACGTTTTCTAAATGGAAACACACCTTTAAACTGCATCAAACATCCCAGGACATCCAGTACCTTTTGGTATGGGCAACACTACTTTCAATAAGTCACCATTAGCTGCTCAGAAGAAATTTCTTTAGTAAATGACCATTTCCCTTTATTACATACTGAGTTTGAACAAGAGTGAGTAAGATAGGACACTTGAGAGTAATACTTAATGGTCCCAGGGAGCACGACGGATCATTACTTTCCAGACGGAAAGGTGGAGGCAGTTACTTTAGAAGGGCAATGGCGTGAGTGTTCATCTCACAGTTAGAGTCAACTTGGGCCACTGCACAGACTGCTGGAGTCTTTAATGTCTGGCCATAAACACATGCCACCGTCTCTTCCTCCTTTGTATTTTACAAGGCACTGCTGTACGATGGAGGAGATTCCTGGTCCTGCCTTTACAGTATTTGTTTATGACTAGATGAAGATTAGGAGGTGCATTTGAAGGGAACCACAGTCCAGAGTTTCAGTCGATCGGTCGGATCATGAGTCGGACCGACTTGAGGGAGTAGAAACCTCCACCGTAATCTGCCCAGAAGATTCCATCCTGAAATTTGCTCCGGTAAACTCCTCCACTGTACCATACGCCATTCAGGTTGGTCTGGCCACACGCATTGTACCACCAGCCACCCTTATGGAAGTGGGCGCAGTTACCTAGTGGAGATGGATGCAACATCGTAGAGGAAGGTGAGTGTGACGGACAGACAAATGAGTACTAATGCAAGAAATCTAAAAGCATTTTGGAAGTCATCTCACCAGAAAATGCATCCTTGTCGCGATCGAGCGTTGTGAACTGTTTGCCGTTGTGACTGCTGAAGGAGTCTCCGGCGTTGCCCTGGTAGGTGCCGAGCCTCAGTCGATAACCCTCGCTCTCTGACTCCAGGTGGAAGCTGCTGTACTCAGCATACACCTTCTTCCCTGTCCAGTCCTCCAGCTCTACCATCAGCTTATAGTCGCCCTGTTTCCCCAGGTTGTAGATATTGTCCAGCCCAAGCCAGTGTTCACCATCTATGTTGCCAAATCCTTTCTGTAGGGGAGAAGCACCACAGCATGTTCTTTTGTTACTCATTACCAAATGTGGCTCATGTTAAAAAACAGTGCAGACCAACAAATTGCAGATTTAATTTGAGTTGGTCGACACTGTGGTTAGCTAGCTGGTTGAAACAACAGATCTTGTTTCATACTGTGGTCAGTGAAGGCAAATCAAGTCCAAAAAACACAAACTGTAAAGCAGTGTGAGGTAAATGAGATGTATTTGCAGAGTGGTGAGTTTAGAGGAGTCTGTTGGCATATCAAGTGAAATGAAATCAGTTCCACTTCCCTCAGAGACGATAATGTGTTAAGGTTGTGATCTGTGGTTTCTCACTCGAGACAAATTAATTGAATGGCAGAAGCAACGGTGATTTGGCTGCGGTCGGATGGAGAGTTGAATACAGCATATGCAGAGCTGCAAAATCACACTTCTGTTCCTGATCCAAACTACATGGAAGTTGTGATTAGATCTGATTTTATAAAGGAAAACTGCGAGATACTTGGTGTTTTAAAAACCAATGTCTCTTCATTTCTGTCCTCAGCGTGCTCTATTGGACCTCGGATCACATCTCAATTGCAAAGTCTTACTCATGGGAAGAAAAAGAAGGAAGGGATCATTTCCCATTTCCAGAGGGGTTGAGCTTTCTTTCCCTCTCAGCCCACCACTGCTCCGATGTGCGTATATTTGTATGTAGGTCCCTGGCTACAGTTCTTGGCTGTGATTGTGGTGTGAGGAAATCCACCGCTAAGCTGTTTACACTGATGGAGCAAGTGCTTGCTTAGTGGCCCCAGAATGAACTGCTGAGACTGAGTCACTGAGGAAATGAGAAAGGAAAAGCTTTGAATACAGTTCTTACCTTGTAGTTCTCCCAATTCCGAAAGAAGTTAACAGAGCCATCCTTCCTCCTTTGCAACACGGTCCATCCACCATTGTCAAGGCCATGTTCACACCAGGCTTGGATCAGCCGATCATTGGCGTCCGTCTTAAGCAGATACATCCCACTGGTGGAGTGGCCGGCCTGTCGCACCTGGAAACAGTCCTTGAAGGGACCTGTGGTCGGAAAGATGGTTGTCGAAAAAGAGGAAGGGGAAAAAAAAGTGTTGAATGTAGATTGTGCTCGGGTTTGCAATGTCATATTGCAATTTGCATAACAAAAATATTCGTAATGTTCCGGTCAGTTTCAGCCCCCTGAACAACTAAACCATTCAGCAGCTGAATTGAAAGAGATATTTTCTTTTTCATTGCATATGCAAAAGTCATCATCATCAGTCTAGGGGCTCTAGAAAGCAGACAAGAGGAAAGGGGAGAGAAAGTTTGGAAGGATCGTCTGCTAGACCCCATGGTTTGAGGGGATTTATCATTGTGGCCACATTCTTTGGAAAATATCTCCATTTGCTCAGACCATCCAAACATCCTGCAGTCTCAAGTTACACAAACATGCATGTACTTAAATTGTTTTATGAATATTCACTAAGGTTTAGTCTCCAAGTGAAGCCAGGTGGTAGCACTGCACCCAGAGTTGAAGCTGCTGAACCTAAACCCAGCATATTTCCTCTGTTTTCCCCAGTGAGCATATGAATTAAACCAGCATGAACACCGGCATTGTGTTGGGGCCTCCAGGGCCTAAAGGTCCATGGGAGATGGTTTTCTCAGCTGAGTGTAGGAGCACAGGGACCTCGTGTAATGCCCCAGCACAGACCTCTAAAATTCCTCGGCATGCTAGTGTATTTTTCTTGTGATATATCTTAATCCGACCTATCAGTGAAGGGGTTCTCTAACTTATTCTCCTGCCCTCGTTAATGTCACATTCTTGTTACTTTCTTCTTATGGAGCTTTAGGATGTCAAGGTTATAAACAAAAAAGAGCCATTCAGCCTTCAGCCCTCAGTGGTTTTATAAAGAATTCAGCTGGACCAAACTGTACTCAAGCAATATGTATTTACAGTAGCTGTGAAGCTAGATTGAATTCAGCAAAGTGGCCTTTGGCTTGGTTTTGGGTTTAAGGTTAACTTATTCTTCTTTCTGATTTAGATATACACTATTCATTGAAAGCATACATGTATCCATCTATATTTAACAATTGCAATCAAATGGAAAATTAAAGGAAACCAATGGAGTAAATATCCTATAAATGTATCAAAGGAAAAAATGTACCAGTCCTTATCAGCAGGATTTTGGTAAATGTGTTTAAGAGGAAGACATATTTTTGGGCATGTGTCTTTCTTTTATGTAAATGGTTAAGGATGATATGTCGGCCGCCAAAACAAAAATGATCCACTCCCAACTTTCTGTTGTTTTCCTTGGTGTTATGTAGATTAGGGTTGTCCAGACTGAGAGATTTGTTTCAGTCATAGACAAAAAATTGGTTCTGGCAGTCAGAGAAAGAAGCAGCAGCAGCTTATTGTTTAACATTTGAACCACAATACAGATAGAAATAGTGGAATGGAGCTCTCCGCTTAATGACCTATGACTAATACAACCTTAAAATTACAGTTCAACAGGGGCTTTGTAAAAGTAGATGGATAATTATTTTACACAGCTGGAAACAACCATATGAACACTTAGTCCTTTTTATAATCTACAGCCAGCAACTCCACGAACCAGTTCACCTCCTGTCCTTTTAATTCTCCCTCTGTTTTTTCTTAGGTTTTCTTCTCTTTGGAGAAAGGATCATTATCACATTGTTGTCATTATTCGTGCTTTACAGGGACTGAAAGTGTTGTGAGTTCTAAGGAAAGCCTTGTTTCGCTTCTGGAGGGTTAAGAATTGACAATCGACAACCTCATGACAAGACATTTATCAGACACTCTGGATTGAATATACACTTCGCATTACTATACAGGCAACAGTAACAATACCAGTACATGATTTAAGAACTAACCTGGTAATGATGGTAGTGATTTTCTAAATGGTACCTGCTGTTTTCTCTAATGGCAAGTAGCAAGATAGTAAGGCTGTCTTTAACTGAAGACCTTTTGGATTTAACCAGAAATTTAGATATCTGAATTAATCAGATACGAGTGAAAGTATTCCTCACCTCATCATCCTTATGTGACCCATATTATGTCACTCTTATTATGTGACTCTCCTGCCATGATTCAGACAAGCCTTCGTTTCATCCTCTTTTTGTCTAAGAGATGTTATGAATGATTTCATCCATTTCAGCATCTGGCTGTTTAACCCCTGTCAGCATTCCCTGCCATAGTCTAATCACCAGTCAAAACACAACATCCCCAACTAATTTTTAGGAGCCATTTCCAAGTAGCATTCTATGCTTGCAAATTGGTTTCAGATTGGAGATGATCTTTCTCAGATGTCAGAATTTGTCAGTCTCATTGAGAAACGCACAGAGGAGCCTAATCTTTCTTTGAGTATTTGATCTGATTTGATGGTTTTGTCTAGGGTTCTGGAAAAGACCATGTGGACTATGGACTCCTTTTGACTATACCTTGCTCCTTTATTTCTTGCAAAGACTGGATGCAAATCTGACTAAAGCCTTGCAGTAAATTTATATTCCCGTTCTCTGAAGTGTTTTTACTGCTGTTCGAAGATGCTTAATCCACATCCTACTAATTTAGTACATACGCTCTATGCAGTGTAGCCAATACCGACAGCCAAGTGGGAATCATAGCAATGTATGATTTCACCACCTCTGTAGCATGCCAAGGATGAGCCAAATGTGCCTCAGCAATACCAACTGTTGTGAGAAATTACGTTTTCAATTGCAGACCTAGGTAGGTAATTGTTCTATTTTGGACGATTATTAAACAGTTGCTCAGCTTGCCGCTCCTAAAAAAATAATTGGATCCCTGATTATTGATAGTGTTCAGTCACTTATTCCTTCCTCATCCCCTGCCACTTAAAAAATGGTACATACCATCAGAAGTGAGTGTTCCCTGTGGTGGTGGAGGGTCAATCCCAAATGGGCTTGCAGTAGGGGTGTCCATGCGTGATCCTCTGGGAAAGGCTCGGTTGTTATTGTCCCTCTGTATCTCATTGGTAAAACGATTGTTAACTGGTATATTCTGCGGTACTACTTGTACCAGTGGGGGAACTACAGGCAGCTCACTGCGTCCCAGAGTCCTCATACACTGCTCCTCCAGTGCGGAGATGAGAATTGACTGGTTGTTGACCACCCCGGCCATCGTGGCATACCGGGACTCCAGCTCCTTGTACCTTGAAGCTAGTCGCATCATCTCAGAGGTCACATTAAGGACGCGATTCTCCAGCTGGGCCAGCTCCAGAGAGTTGTCTCTTTTCCTGATGATCTCATGCAGCAGCTGCATATAGAGTTGGGTCACCCTGGAGTTCATGTTCCTGCTCTCTTTCCGCAACAGCTTCATCTCATTCACCAAGTTACCATCGACATCCACCACCAGCTGCAGCGTCTCAATCTCACGCCGCTGTTTGTTGAGCACCTCCCGCACATCTGCTATGTCCATACGGGTCACTCTGTCCTTGTCAGGCTCGGGGCCTGTGGTGCTGGCACAGATTGGACCTGATGACAGATAGTAATTATTTAGAGGATTAGCAAGGTTTTGATTTTTAGAAAAGCAAGGGATGCTTTAAAAGTAGACAGCCATATGAAGAATAACAAACAGTTTATTATAAAAACAAGTTATCCTTTGAACCTGTGATTCTCTGCTCAGGCACAAGGAAAGTGTAAGAACACTTTTTGGCATTGGGGTCCAGAGGGGCTCTTTTACTCCTGTGGAGAGAAGGCGCTTTGGTCCTCCGGGCTTCCCTGGAGCTCCTGCAGTAACTTTCCTCCCAGAGAGAGAGGCAGAGCAGAGCACACAGGCTCCACATCAGCCCCTGCATTGCTGCAGGCTGGTTAGATGGCTAGGTGGACAGCTACTGGTGCTCCGTCCCCCCAGGCCTCCCTGCAAGAATACAATAGTTTGAGAATTGGGATTTTGAAACAGACACTTTATTTGTTTTCAAAGGCTAGGAGGAAATTACTGCCATAAGCTGTTAAACAAAAAGGTATTTGACACTTTTTCAAGTATTCACAATCAGTAAATGTTTACGAAAGTGTTGAATCAGTGTGCAGTACCATAGTTGTCAGGTCATTGTTCCACATAGTGTTGTTTATGTGGAAAGATTGAAAGAGAGATCACATTTCCTTGTCAGCCTGTGGGATAAGGTCTGCTTCGTGTCTCCTTTAGTTCCCCTGCTGACAGATACCCAATTTTTCTGTGGTCCAGTCATTCCCCTGCATTAAGAGATCTGCTATTATGCCTGATGGCTGTGCTTTATCTTTGGTACCTGCCGTTCCTCTTGCTTCATCATCTGTACACTGGGAATGAGATTATTCTTTCTCTAGCAAACTCGCATCCTTTTGTCTTCTGTAGTATGTAGCTTGATAATCTTTTTCAGCTGCAGGAACAATTCCAGTAACCCTTTTTACAATCATTGGAGCCTTTCAGCATGCTGACCACAGTAACCTAGTTTGAGTTCTGAATTCCGGCCAACATCGAACCGGTTCCGGTTTGCACAGCTTATTTTGAACCCTTCTGATCATTTCGACCATAAATAAATCGGTTTAGAACCTGAAAATCTGGGTCCCAGATGCAACCAAAAAAACTGCAGGTTTGCAATATTCCAAAGGTGGGTGTGCATTGGGCAAAGCCCTCAGTTGATGACATAGCCTTATTATAATGACTCCATTCAAAACTGATGTTAACATGGGTTGGTTTGCTGGATAACACCAAGATTCCAAAAATCTCCAAAAACCAGTTTAAGAACTAGAGTCACTTTGATGGACAAAGGATAACTGTAGTTTTGGCCCCCAAACAGTCACTGTGCATTTTGAAGGCCCACAATTTCTGGGTTTACTATGTGACTGCTACAGATCATATAGTGCATTCAGGAGAATGGTAAATTATTTTAATGCTTCCTGAATTGAATTTGCTTAAAAACTATAGCTTCTGATTATTTTTTTAAATTACGTTCTAAGTATTTGGTCAAAAAGACCAGGGTTCAAGACCTTCAACCATGATTGGAGATGTGACCCAAGTGTTGACTATATCAGTGCTGCCTACTTGCACATTGACCCCCCCTCTACCTCGTAAAACACATTGACCTCTGATTCCTGTTCAGTTTCCTGTGAGACAGGCTCAAAATGCTCACTGCTCCATGTGGCTCCGTACATCCAACAGGGATGTCGAGGAGGAGGCAGTGTTTGTGTTACACATGAAAGATTTTACAAGCGCACACATACAGACGGACACTGCAGGGGTGTTTGAGGAAGGTAGGAAAACAGTTTGTTCAGAGTTGTCTTCAGCCCTGTCTAATTTGAGGGGTGACTCCTGGCACTCCCTCGCTTCTTTCTCATCCCTGCTGATTCTGGTTCTGTTTCTCATCAATGCACAAGCACAGAAACACACACACATACACACATATATGTACACACTGCTTCCCTTAACACCCGGCCTGGGCCGATGCAACGCCAAAACTGTCTAGCCCCCTTGATCCACTCCATCACTCTTCAGTCAGTCTTTACTCAGTGCCACATAATTAAGCTCTACCTCCACCCTGAAACTCAGGCCCTATGTGTCTCCCGTATGACGCCATTGTGGTTCTTCAGGAATTCTGGCAACTCTGTCACTTGGAACAGTGTCGAGAGGGAACGGGATTACAGTTAGCACTGCAGAACTAAAGTGTGTGCGCACGCTCTTGCTGGTATGTGTAAGCTTGTGTGTCCATCCATATGATTGAGTACTGTTTGTGCATGACTATCCAGAGATGTTCTTCATTTTCATGGTGGTGTGTTTTTCCAGCAGCCAGTGTGTCTGACAGCGTAACCAGGTACTGTATCCTTGCTGACCTCGGTGAGAGCTGCTAATGGCTTTAACAGCAGCGTCAGCGGTATCAGTTCTCATGTGTAACTTCTCTTCCAAACTATGACCGGCTTTCTGCTAGGGGTGGGCGATCTGCCTGAGAAATAATATCGCGATCTATGTAATGGCAGTCATGATATACATTCTTATTTGGGATCAAGACTATAGCCGTATTTGAAATAGCCAATTAATTCCTGCATTTGCACCATTGTGCTCCATTTCTGCCATGCTGCAAGCTATTAATGACCTTTATAGCCATGTAAAGGTAAAGGTTGTGTGAAGTTTTGAAACAGAACAGGCAGTTCATCTCAGAAATACATTTTGGACACCCTCAAGATCACTGGTGATTTAAAATCATCAGATCGCCCACCCATACTTTCTACAGCTGCTGTGAACTCCACAAATTGTCCATTCAGCATCAACTTCAGTCAACCTCATGCCTTTTAAGCAGGAACAAGAAAGGCATCACTGCAGCTCATCCATCAACCACCACCTCCTTCATTTCCCATCTTTCTTATCCTCCCTTTTCTTTCCTTCTCTGCCCTTCTTTCTCTCTCTTCCCTATCTTTTGGAGCCTGATTTTCTCCTTGGTGGTGGTTCTGAGTATGAGGGGCCTAGCCTCTTTCGTGGAACCACCAAATATCAAAGACATTCCAGGGAACGTGGAGAGGTCACCAGTGTGTCGTGAAGCTACAAGGTTTACAGTGTTTCACCAGAACAAGCAGAGCGGCTCCTTTGTTCTACACCAACAAACCGAAACTAAACACCGCTGAAGTGCTCGGGGACTTGGTAGCCATTGAGCGGAAAACATAAAGTGCTCACCTTTGGGAGTGAAACATTACGCATGCAAGCATGCCTTCACATACTAAGGATACAGGCAGCACAGTTTGTTGTGCATTGGGAATTTAGATTTCCTTCTGTAGGATGACAGTTTGTGTCTATCACATTTGTAGTGATCTGTGCAGCCAGCCGTCCTACATGACTGTATTGTTTCAGCAGACTTGGAAGGGCCAATTATGCCAGCAGTAGTCCACATCTGGCTCTATTCAGATTCAACAACAAAAGAAGCAACAAATAATAAAAGTCAGACACCATTTGGATGTTTCTCAAGAGGCTGCACTTATGTCTCGCCAGACTGGACGTGGGACAGTGGAAGCACTTTCCTTTTCTGATATGATTGTGCATTTTTATGACAAGTTGAAATAAGTTCATGTGCCATGTGCATTGTTTTATTTTCATTCGTTGGACAAAGCCAAAGTATTGCTTTTGGCTCACAAGTACTGCCTGGAGTTGTGTGCCTTGGTATAAATGAGCAATGCTCCCTCATGTGTTTCTAATTCTTGAGCTTTATGTACCTGGAAATGCATTTTAAGGTGCTTCAGAGAAATGTTGCTTTTAGTCAGAACCAAGAAGAGCAGTGAGGTATGTGCACAGATACTACAGAGACCACACAAGGGAAGGAGATGAGGAGCAACATGCTGTAAGGCTGAAACAAAGCCCACAGATTTAAAAAGACAGTACAGACAGTAGTGGATTAAAGATGGAAGAGACTAAAAGGGGAAGAAAGTGGGTCATGGCCCTTTTTCCTTTTCTGACCGGGTGACATAAACTTGATGTGGAGCTCTCTGAGATGAATAGTTTCTATTCCTTTATAAGTCTTGACAAATATGATCTCTTTTCTCTGCCTGTTTATTTCCATTTAATTACTTTCCTCTCTGTGTGAACCTTACTTCTTCCTGCTTTGCTTTCTCTGTTTTGTGTTCTTTCACCTCTTTTCTCTCCAGGTCTTTCAATTACAGCTAAATCACTGAGACATATGAAAGTCTTGGGCTGCAAACAGTACAGCAAATAATAATAACTGAATCTAATTTTCTCCTTAATATAAATAGAATTTCTTGTTGGCTCAGCTGTACAGACAAACAGCTCTCGTTTTCCATAACATCCATGTGAAACCAGTGTGTGGTAGGAAGGATTTGCCGCGGGCCTCTAACTCCGCCCGCCTTATGTTTTGGCAACAGTGGGAGCTTCATAAGTCTTTGTAAGTGCACTGCTGGGTCATCCCCCCACTTATAGTTATTAATAGTCAGAAGACATATGACAGTGGCTTTTTAATTGTCCTCGCTGTCTGTCTCCGTCTCTGTCTGAGCTATGGTTTAATTTATTTTCATGGTTGTTATTGGAACAGTCTAAGGACAGGCATTATTCATATGACACTGACTTCCTTTGTGGTCTTTACCACAAAGTTTTTCATCCTACTCGGAATAAGTTTCAATTGAATAAGACACAATCATGTTACTGTTCAAGCCCATTAGAATTACCCTGTCATCCTTTAAGGGAAAACTGTCAAATGTGCCATAGATTCTATACCTCGCTTGTGGTTTTTGTTCAGGTTGTGTGTTGTCTCATTATAGGTTAAGTCTCTTCCCTTCTTTTAGTTCTACAGCTCTTTGACTTGAACAGCAGAAGTGATTCTGTGAGTGCTGAGGCTATTGTCTATTCACCTTACAATAATTAAAGACCTCTGGGCTGCTTCATGCCAGACACAAATGCACAAACGGTTATTTTTCTTGACACATGTACCTGTATTTGCCCTAAATTTCTAAACACAGGCATGCACAGAAAGTGCAAAGTGGTGTCAGCTTTGCCTCTGGCTTTGCTCACCCTGATCATCAGCTCAGCTGTGCCCTCCAGTGCTGTTGGTTGACTGAATAAAACCCACAGCTGACTGTCTCAGATTCGGTTTTACTTTCTTTAATTATGATCAGCCCACACTCACTCTAGGTGTGTGTATAGCGAGGAAACGGGCTTTTGTCTACCTTAGTTTTCTCTGCGGGAGTTTAATGTTGTACATGAATGGTGATTAGCTTTTTTATGCTTGAGTGGGAGACAGAAACAATTCTTCTCTGCATGTCGTCAGAGAGGAAATGAACAGAGTGCTCATTAAGCAACACGGCTGCTTATGTTACGGCTCGACAGGAAAAATGTGTTTAGCCTTGTCGTTTAAACAGCATAATGAATGTCGGTTGCTGCATCAGAAAGACAGCCATATGTCACACTTGTGGCTTCAGGTTACTGTGTGTGTGTGTGTGTGTGTGTGTGTGTGTGTGTGTGTGTCGGCCTTAAAGACGGCAGACATCATTTTGTGATCCGAGCCAAGGCAAACTGCTTAATAAACAGTTACAACTGCTTCTGTGGAAAATTGGCTCGGTGCAGGTGTCTCTTTGGGATGAATCCCATTAGACTCACTGTCAAACAGTATTTGTTTGACTTGAATGTTTATTAGATTCATCCAACTAAAGCTAATGCTGCCCAATACAATGGTCCTGGACTAAATCCCACCTTCAAAACCACATCCTCCAAAATTACCACACAGTTGACCTCTATAAAACCGTTTCAAAATAAACTGAACTTCAAAACCTTCAAGAAGGTAGAATTTATTGCAGGACTGTACATTATTTAAAACAGAGTATTGGAAGACAGTAGCATAGAAAGTCGAATACTCTTGCCCTCACATTCAACAAGTACAAGCTGGGAGAATCTGTTCTGATGATCTGCTAGTACATTAAGTCCAGTTCACTGGACTGTTCATGCATGTATCAGGTGAGGAACATGAGCTAGAACCCATGAGAGTGTGAAATTAAGATCCAGGCTGTCATCCTGCCAGAAGTGTCTTTTGACCGCTGTGTTGGTTTCTGAG
The DNA here is from genome assembly GCA_039737535.1 of Lagodon rhomboides. Taxonomy (NCBI): domain Eukaryota; kingdom Metazoa; phylum Chordata; class Actinopteri; order Spariformes; family Sparidae; genus Lagodon; species Lagodon rhomboides. Next base: position 9,458,138 of record CM077789.1, on the reverse strand, counting down.
CTCACAGCGCGTCTCCCGCAGTGATTTACCAGCTCTGATGTGTCAGTCTGTAGCCTGATGGACTGCAGTTCACCAAACGGGGGAGAAAGACAAAAATGTATTTATATTTTCATAGCCAATGTATTTCCAGGCTTCCACTCCCCCATCTGGACCTCAGACTTTCCCACAACAAGTCCAAAATGGACTGAACATACAGCACATCATCACTGGTCAAGAGAAAGAGAGAAAAGTAAAAACGAAAGGAGGTGAGCGGAGGAGAGAAGAGGTTTGGATTTGATTTGACAATAAACAGCAGCTCTGCTTTACATGACAACATGGAGCTGAGCCAGCTCTGCTGTTGGTGCGCAGCCAGAGACTGACTTCCATCACATCTGTACATGATGTCACAAGCCACTGTCTGCGTCATCGAAAGCTCAGTAACATGACCTCTCAAGATACTTTGTCCCTGAAAGACACAGTTTGACTTATTCTTTTGTGCTAGCTCTTACTGGTTTGGAATTGCGGGAATAATACATTTTTTTAAATTCAATATCAATGTATGAATTAGAACATGTCAGGAATTCAAATAAGGGCCGATTCTCTTCGTCTGAGGTGTGGGGAGTTGTCCGGAAGTCAGATGAAAAGTTTGAGTTGAAATAAATAGATATGATGTTAGGTTGTCAAGGACAGGGGCTGGAGAGCTGAACACAGCATGAGAAGGAAGGGAAGCAGTAAAAGTCCTGACATTATGAAACTATTAATGACTAAACACCAAAAACTGTGCCAACAACTCGGAAAAACTTGTAAAATGTTCATCAACAAACTTGATGAAAGCACCCAGAGATTGAATACTGCTACCACAGTTTAATAGGAAATACGCTGTCTTAATGTTGTTGTTTTATGTTTTCTCATTAAACGGCGCATGTTGGAAATATTAAAACAGGAATCAGACCAGATAGAAGGAGCTTGGATGGGATTTTCTCTACACGTGGTGCTAGTAGTTGCTCCCGAAGCCTCCCTCTAGAGTTAGAAGAAATCAAGGATGAGGTGGACAAACGAAGACGCTGCTTTAGATTAGATTAAGTGGCTCTGTTTAGGAAGACATTAGCCTGTGGTTAGAACACAACCAATCCAATAAAAACCCCATAAGTGGTTCCTGCTTTCTAGGCACTGAGTCGTCTCCCTCCACAACTCTGTATTACCGAGGAGGGAGCCCCCAAAAACTCCCCGAGGCCCCACGGCCCCCATCTGTTTTCCTTCTTCTATAGTGAAACTCTAAACATGTGGGCTGATGTTGGGGTCAGGGGTCTATATGTGGGATTAGGGTGCAGCCCCACCCTTCCTCTACCTCACCCCTCCCCACGCCCCTCCACTCCACAACCCCTGCAATCAATCGGCCTTTGTGGGAAAACGGGTCCCCTTCTTCTTCCCCTTCTTTTTAGATGCACAAACACACCGTTCTTATGTTCGAGGACGTCTGGGGCGTTGGGGTGGGGTGGGGGGTAGAGGTCATATAAGGCCGTCACTCTCCATCTGTCATACTTTGTCAAGGTAAGGGCCCTCAACCTTCCAACACCCTCCTCCATCACTCCACGGCACTCATCCTTTTACCTCCCCCCATCGCAGAGCAAACAGCCTGCCACTCATCACCAACACAGCGCACACTGGCACTTATTTATATGTCCACATGTGCAGCAGGTTATTAATTCTTGCGTAACAAGATTACCCCAGTAATTTCTGACCCAGGCTGACAGATGAGCTGTTACCTTGCCCGTTCGGGTGGCTCTTCTACCTACACTTGGCTTTGAACGAACACATGCTGCTGCTGCTAAGGTTTCCAGCACTAGAGAATAGCTGGAGGAGGGTCAGGGGAGAGAGGAGAGCCGGGAGGAGGGAGGATAAAAATGTTACAGCGTTTATAAAAATGTTTGGTTGGCTGGTCGGTGTAAATCGTCAGGTTTAGGAGATTACTCGCACTCGCCACTCTCTTCTTGGGTTTTATTTCTCCTCTGAGTCACACTTAACCTTAAGCTCATACCACCGGCTGCACATGCTTTCTATTAGTTGAATCAGCAAATAAATTCACACTGCATTACACACTCCTTGCCCGTCGGCTCTGCTTGGTAACATGCCTCCGCTTCTCTTGTGTGTTTGTGTCGACCCTCCTGGCTGACCTCTTCCTCCCTATGGTGACCTGTCCGTTCAACTGTGTCCAAGCTCTCATTAGGGGGATTCTAAATGAGCCCAACGCCGCAGCTAGAGACTTTTCATTCGGATTCTGCTGCAGCGCTTTTTTTTTTTCTTTTTACCCCACAGTTGTAATTTTTGTTATTCTTCAGCCACATCCAGCAGCGCTTCAGGCAGCCTCGTAGCTTGAGTTTTAAGTAATATAATGTGTCCGGCTCGTTCTGCTGTGGTTGGGTTTAACCGCATGTGGTCAGCAAAGCAAGAGAGCAGCGGTTTCTGGACAAGCCCACGTCTGTACCCAGGGTGTGTTATCTGTGTGTTTTACAGATAAGATCAGCCGAGCTGTCCGTTAAACATCTCTGTCTGTGAAGGGTCAGCACATAGCCTCTGGTCAAATACTGAGATACAATTGGCCACATGCCCATTGCCCAAAAACCACAGTTGGCCAGTGCTGGCTGAGTTGAGCTATCAATCTCCTGCTGTGTTACAACATAGTCTGTGATAGGATGGCGGGGGGAGGGCAGCCGTTAACTGGCCCTGACTGCCTACCGTGCACTACCTGACCGCTCTTTATTGGCTTGTCCTGGGAGTTTTAAAATCTTTAAATAGGAAAGACATCAAACAGAAATTCTGTGGTGATTTATAACTCGGTGTGAGGGTTAGCAGAGTGGTTAGTTTATGTGTGGATTGGTTGTAATGACCCATTGAGGCCAGTTTCAGGTGAACCCGAGAGCCAAGCGCTGCGGCTAACATGAAATGTCCTGGATGTTTCTCAGACAGCTGCTCCGTCCTTCTCTTCATCTTTTTAAGCTTTTTTTCTTTTCCATGCTGAGTTATTGGAGGTATTGAAATTAAGATTTATTACCCTGCGAGAAAAATGAGCAAGCACGAAATGTTTTCTTAGCCCTTTTCCCTCGTTTTGGCCTTTTTCCTCAAGCTAAGGCTTTTTGCAGCTCCTTTGAAGGGTGTGTGTTTTAGTGTGTATGTGTGTGCTCTCAGCACTGTCCTCTCCTCTCATGGTCGTTTACAGCCTTCACAGATGTGGCTTTGTAGCGAACAGAATATTTTCCACAGATCCCAACAACAGACCAGCACATAAGTGAAACCACTTGAAGATAATTGTGAGTTGGTGATATGGAAGTGCACCAGATTGATGTTGTTAGCGTTCAAAGCTTTTGCTATCATGGCAAGGTATTGACTGAAGTGTTTTCTGTCCACAGGGTGTATTTGATAGAGGATGTGGTTAGCGTTGGATTACATGGTGTCGTCTCTATTTCCCCCCTTTACGGCTTGTAGTCTCTTACAGTCAACTTTTCACAAACTACAATGTATTTTCATCTCTTAACGCTCATATGTAACAGGGAAAAGCGTGTCACCGCCTCGGTAGATCTAATCCTCAATTTCACTAGGTTAGATTGTGCTCCATCCCTGCACCAACACCCCCACCCCCTGTTCGTGGCCTAGGCTCAGATGGTGCTGTATTAGGAAACCAAAAGCCAAGAAAAAATAAACAAGCCTGGCTCCACAGCTGAAATCTCTCCATCTGATCAGATCAGCCTCCCCTAAGTGTTTGGCTGGAATGCCCTACTTTTCTTTCTCTTAACTTTCTCTTGGCTTTTGTGTTTCTTAAATTATAGATAAGGCCTAACAGTTGGGGGTGTTGAATCTTAAAAAGAAAAAAGAAAAAATCCCGCTGAAAGTTTTTCATTATTTGTTTTTCTTTATATTGTTCTATTAAAGAGGCACCATGTAGTTTTGGAGAAGAAACTCAAACTCAGAATTTTAATATTAGGTGATAAAATAAACTCAGAAATATTTGTCTTTTCCATAATTAAATAAACAAGCTGTTCTCTGAGGGAAATAAGGTCCGCAGAACGCTGTTTGAAGCTCAAAAGGTGGCAGGGTCCGCCAAAGATAAGCAAAGTAAAACAGTATGGAATTGTGTTGTCCTTTGTCAGTTTGTTTATTCAGTCATACAAACAAAAAGAGTTTGTTTGTATGGTTTGTTTAGGCATCAAAAAATCAGTCAAAGAAGATCTTTCTCTTCTGATTCAGATGTCTTCCCCGAAACTACAGAGTGCACCTTTAAAACGTACCCTCCATACTATGGAAATGCCAGAATCCCTAAACTTTACTCCGTCCCTGCCTACTCAAATGACATCCTACACACTCTTTACACCCCTCACATGGTCTCCTGTACAGTAGGTCACACAGCACGGTACGTACAGTAGGTGTTGAATGTACACACATGATACAGCTCTCAGCATGCTGTACATCCCAGGCCTCAGACTCCAGAGGAAAGCCAAAGAAGCGTTGCTAAATGTTTCTGTCTGCAGCCGGAGCCTCCAGTCACGAAACGTCCTAACCTCTCCAACCTCTCAGCCAGAGCCCTCACAGCTGCTCTGACACACACACACACACACACACACACACACACACACACACTACACACATACTCATGCATACACCTACAAACACACGCACACACACTGTCATGCCGGCACTCCAAAAACGAAACTTAGAAGCAGAATGAACTCGGGCGACTTTTACCTTTTTTGTCACCAGCGGTGGGGGTGTGTTTCCTGCAGTTATAGTTTCACGTGTGTGCTGTGTTGTGTCTTCACCGGGCCGCAGTGATCAGGACTCATCTCTGTCTCTCTTTGTCCCAGTCTTCTGAGGCGCTCCCCTCCACTCACTCCTTCTGTCCTGCAGCTGGAAACCACAATATAAGCGCCTTTATTTCTGCCAAGGCCCTACTTCCCCCAAAGATGTGCTCCTCCCTGTAGACTCAGCTGTCCCGGGGCTCGGGCTGGGGCATGGTTCAACAGCCGGCCGCTTGAACACACTGAGCTCTGACGACTGATGCCTTCAGTTTTTCACAAAGGATGGGGGAGACTTGAAAAGAGGGAGGAGGAAGAGAGGGGAGGAGAAGGGGGATGAGGGTGTGGGAGTTTGATTTTTTTTTTTTTCTTTCTCTCTGTTTTTTTTTTTTTTTTTTGGAGTGGCCCAGCCTACCTCTGATGTCACTCTTGATGGGAGAAAAAAAAAGATAGAAAAAGAGAATAACAGAGCTGCCTCATTAGGTTTCCCATCCTCAACAATGACCTTCATGGTTCATGTGTGGAAGAAGTGGGAGGAAACGAGAGCCGTTTGAATCCAGACACGCTTTTTGTTGAGTCTGGGGCGCACACATGAGCTGCTTTGACCCCTTCTTCTTTGATTACAGCTCACAATTCCCCTCCCCTTCTGCCTTCTCCTTTAGCCGTGGAAGAATCTGATTGTAATGCTGCTGAGGTTTCAAGAGCTGCTTCCTGTAGAGCTTCAGCTGAGAGAGCAGGGGAAAAAGGCGGATGAAAATGATTTGTTACTGGAGAATATCGCCCAGGTGTAGTCTGCGCTTTGCTTGCTCCTGACCACGGCTTACTTTATTGTGTCTAGGTGTGCCAGATGTGGACAGATATGTTTTGGTTTTCTTTTTCTGCTGAAATATATGAAAGATCTTGTAACTGACTGGCAGAATAGAGCAGATAGCAGATGAGCATTCCTTTATGCTTTGTGACCACATTTTTTCCCTCCAACCTTCAGGTTTCAGGCTTGATCCTCTTTTGCCACATGTAAACACGCACAAAGCGCCTGTGTACCCTAACCACGGGTCCTCAGAGCACGCATCTGTCTGTGGGTGTTCCAGGCAGTATGGATTTGTGCATGACTAACTGCTGTTATCCCTGACAAGCTCCCAGAAGACCAGCTACAGCGGTTAAGCCTTCAGGATCCCTCTCTTCCTCCTCTTCTCCCCATCTCTCACTTTCCCCCTCTTACAGCTGCGTCTCCGAACGCCTGTGAACTGTGTCGTCGCTCTCTCTCTCTGTGATTCTTATCAGATGGTGTTGTGTTCGTGTGTTTGTATGGCATCCTGAAGACAAGGGTTTGGCCCTTTTCATCTACTGGCTCTAATCCTGCAGTTCTGCTGTCTTGGCTTATTTGTGCATCTGTGTTTAGACTCTGCTGTGAGTGTGTTTGTATGTGCACACATCTGTGAGATAACGCCGTTTTCCAAAGAAAGGGGAATTGGGTGTGTCATGTTGTCTACTGTGTGATAACTTTTTCTTACATCTGTACTCCATCTCGATGCTTGCTTGTGAAAGAGGAAAGAAAAAGAAAAGAAAGAAACACTGGGCAACAAAGGAAGACATAGAGGAGAAAGGAGGAGAGTGTAAGGAAAGGCACGTCATCAGTCCAGTTCTGCAGCTTGGTGATCTCCATTTTCAGCATGGTGGGAAGCTGCTCCCGCATTTGTGTCTTAATGTTAATATTTATGTAATGAGATACTAAGGTCCTCAGCTCTGCTCCAAGTCTGCCAAAAAGACGCAACGAGAGAGGGAGCAGGGAGGGGAGAGAGATGGCCTCCAGTTGGAAAGGCTGAAGAGAAGATCAGTCATCCACTCAAGGAACTTATTCAGATCCATGGGGGGAAAAAAGTCAATTTGAAACATGTGCAAATTATATGCAAAAAGTTTGTGCATGGTTCTTATTCCTGACAAGCAGTTTGTGATTACCAGCTGGTCTTCACACCAATCAGTCCACAGCTGCATGGCACTTACGTCATGCATCCAGGCAAATTTGGCTGTATTAAGACATCCAGCCTTGTTTTGTGTGTCTCCGTGTTTGCTTTCTAATAAGCGGGCAGGAAAATTCTCATTTTCTCCACTGGTGTTTAATGCAACACCTCCAACAGATGTCCTCGTTTGGCTTGCACCGGGGCCCTCTAGGCTGAGAGCGTGAGAGAGCAGGTTGTTGCTTCTCCTGGTTTGATGTAACACCTTTCATCTTTTTTTCCGTCTGCTTTTCTATTTCAGGGATGTACCTGTACGATCTGACGTACATAGACTCTGCCTACCCCTCCACGGGCAGCATACTGGAGAACGAACAGAGATCAAACCTGATGAACAACATTCTCAGAATCATATCGGACCTGCAGAGATCCTGTACCTACGGTGGGCTCAGACACACACCGCTACACAAACTCATGGGATGGCAGTGTGGCATGGTGATAGAATTGTGTGAACAGTAGTATGACAAGCATTTGCTCCTACGACCAGTAACTACAGGGGTCCGCTGAATCAACCATGACTAAAATCCCTCCATATTGCCACTTTAATTTGTGGAAAAACAAACCCCAATCAAGATGAAGAGGCACCATACATACCCTTAGATTACTGCCTGTACCCTTTGCATTTTTATTTGGTTTCAGTGTAGTGTTGCTGCTCCTTCTTATTATTCAGAAAGCTCCGGCTAATAGATCGTCCAGCATATGATTTGTAGACACGAAGTAGAAGTCATGCATCTCTGAGCTGAAAGGTTTCATATTATTACTAACCTGTTATCCTGACCGCAGACATACTCGATAGCCTAGATATTTTGGCAGTTTTAGATCACATGAACATTTTTGCTAATGTTTGTCATTATCTTTCTCTTTTCCAGATGTACCAGTGTTGCCTCATGTACAGAAGTATCTCAACTCAGTCAGGTACATCGAGGAGCTGCAGAAGTTTGTGGAGGACGACAACTACAAGTAAGAAACAAACCTCACAGAACACGCTGTAGATAAAAAACAACAGCCGTTGCCCGACTCATCCAGATTTGGCCTCATGATTTCTGATTTAGTCACAGGAGCAATTTCCTGCCCGGAAGATCAAAATATTTATGTTTCTAATTTTACTGTTTGCTGCCGGGCACTGTGTTCATCTGTGTTTCCCGAGGAATCTTTCATTGGCATAACTATTTCTGCAATGAGGATGAATTCAAGCTGATGGATTCATCAATGTTTTTTGTATTTAGGTTGTCACAGAAGATCGAGCCGGGCACCAGCACACCGCGAGCAAACGCCTCCAAAGAGGATCTCGTCGGTAAGTTGGGTGTTGATTGTAGAATTATTATTACTACCTGCTTGATCAATCTGACCTTACTCTTTTTTTATCCACAGGCCAGGAAGCGTCAGCCTCCCCTCTCTGTGGTCGTAAATGCACGATAGCAGCTGAAGGAACTAAAGTCCCGGCCACACCTCCCTCGCCCAGGAACCTGCTGCCATACGGACACAGGAAGTGCCACAGCCTGGGCTACAAGTCAGTTTTTCTGCTCGTTGATGATGAAGATGATGACCTTTCTATATACCTCTTTTTTCATTCAAAGTCTTTCTTTTTCCTTCTCTCTGTGATCTGTGTCCGCGTAGTTTTATCCATAAGATGAATACCGTGGAGTTTAAAAGTGCTACGTTCCCCAATGCCGGTTCTCGCCATCTGTTGGACGACAGCGTGATGGAGAGCCACAGTCCCACCAGAGGACAAGCGGAGAGCTCAACTCTGTCCAGCGGTATTTCACTTGGTGAGACTCCCACATGTTTGTCGCAGTGTTTATTCCCTTCAAAGACATGTTGTGTATTTTCTGGTTTGTGTTTGTGTACAGGGAGCAGCGAGGGTTCTGAGCTCAGCGAGGAGGTGTCTTGGCCAGCATTTGAGAGGTAAGGCTAAAACGTCCGTGTCTGCGCTGCCTTTTTCATCACATCCACATGTAAGATCATAAAAAATCCCTCCATCCCAGATGTGATTGTATAATTTTCAAAGCTCTGGCCTCGAGGCACAGCTATGCGAAATGATCTGCCATTAGAAACTCAAACACAAACGCCATGCCCGGCCTCGCATTTCTAGCCTCGCAGCCGGGGCTCCGTCACGCCTCATCCCTCCACCGCTGCTCTCAGACGCTTCTGCTTCTCTTGCAGCCTGACATGTATTAAGTGCTTAAAATTTAAATCCCCCTAACCAGTAGTCCCACTTTGCCAACAAGCGTCCACACTCACTAGTTCTGAAATAAAAAGCTCAAGATTCTTCTGCTTCTTCTTTCCAAAACACCATTTCTTTAAGCCATTGAATGACCCTGTAAGCACTCATTCATCAGTATCTCCTCTAACCAAATGACAGCTCCTTCATGCAGCCCTAACCCATGCAATCTGAAGGGAAAAACAACACACACAAAAAAAAACACACCCACATACAGCCTTAACAGTGTCCCCGTGCCCCCTATCCTATCCTGTCTTATCCCATTCTGAACAGGACTCGCTTCTATCACTCTCTGGGCCCAGTGACCCGCGTGGCCCGCATCCCCTACAGAGGAGTCCTGAGGCCCAGCAGGTACACGCGTCCCGAAATCTGACCTCAACCAAAACCTCTCTTATCCTCACTTCACGCCCCCAAAGACCCTGCCAGGGCCGGAGGGGGGGCCGCTGTGTGCTGGTGCTTAGAGTGCGTGTGCGTAGTGCTGGGGTTATCCTGTGGTGGGAAACAGGTGTGTGTGTGTTGGTGAAATCAGGTGAAGGGGCAAAGGATCGATTTGGGGTCAGGATTCTTCATCTAATCTATCTTTTCTTAATTTTTTTTGCATGCCTCACACACACACACACTCACAAAGAGCTCATAGTCAACCTGGACTTCTTCTTGTGATGACTTTCAAAGATATTTGGAGCAAAAAAATTGTTTCCAAAGTCGCACTCGGCTCCATGTGTTACTGGAAAGAAACTGTTACATCCTCATTCCTGAGGTACAGAGGAACAGACTCTTCAGGATTATTAAAGCCAATTCTCATGGACGTTGCATATTAAGCGTCCCTTGCGGTCAGGGATGGGTTTCTCCGTCTCTCTCTCTCTCTCTCTCTTTCCACCAGGCCTCACTGGGCTCCTGCTCTGGGCTTCCTGCTCTGATCCTCCAGACAGACACAATCTGCACACCACCTTGTCTGCCTCTGCTCCTCTCTCTGCAGATACCAGTGTTAAGATTTATATCTGTGAAATTCACTTCTGTGAAAACAAGACAGAAATAGATGTAGTTTTAAATGAAAAAGCGCTTTCATGTAGCAGAGTTTGATGGTGGATTTGCAGATCGCGTCTGCCCTTTTTACTACTAGTTCATCTCTGATTTAATCTGGTGTGTGTGCGCGCATGAGAACATGCATGTTTTCCTGTGTGTATGTTTGTGTATATAGCTTGTAATGTTTGTCTCTGTCCTGTTGTAGCTCAGCGGAGTCGGAGGAGCTCGCAGTTCACTTGTATCCCGGAGCGGTCACAGTGCAGGGGGTGTTGAGACGGAAGACCGTGCTCAAGGAGGGCAAGAAACCTACAGTGAGAATACACACACACACACACACACACACACACACACACACACACACACATGTTCCAAAAAAGTTGGGACGCTGTGTAAGATGTAAATAAAACAGAATATAATCATATGTAAACAATCTGTGTTTAGTGACAGCAGTTTGACAAATGTTCCTGAGCCCATGTAGGCTACTGCAGGAATATCCTTAAAATATAATGTCTTTGTACTGTTATCAATCGAGTATATGTCAAAAAGGATTAGCAAATTACCACATTCTGTTGTTAATGTTTTACACAGCATCTCTAGATCTCAAGATGTTTCCCACCATGGCGGACATCTTTCCTAGCTCCGCTCTGGAACGCAGAGTTTTTTTGTTTGTTTGCATTTTCTATTTACTGACTATTTTGTACATCTTCTGTATGTATTTTTATTTCCTTATTCCTATTTTTCTTGTAGTTTTGTACTTTTTGATATTTTAAGAGGTGCAATATGTATGAACTTTAGAATAAAAGTTATGATTAGTGTGAAGTATTACAGTTTTGACATTATGATGTCTAGTCATTGTGTTGTAGAGATATCTACTCAAGCTAACCAGCCAGTCCCTGTCCAAAGCTACCTTGCTAGCAGTGTACATGTAAACACCACCACTCCTTTTTGCTATGAGATCGCAATCTGGACCCCCAGCTGCACTGCTAATAAACCAAATAATGGCAGCTACAGTCGGCAGCAGTTACCTTGGTGATATGCTGCCCTCTGTTTGTTTTTAGTATGAATTCGACAGGTGGCGAGTTCTTTCATATCGCACCTTTAACTTGTGTTTCATTATAAAACAGCATTCTAAGTGGAAAGCAAAGAAAGAATTTCATTGTACAGGGAAACTAGTTTCTTCAACTGTGCGTATGGCAAAAAACGCTCCGACTTTGACTGACTTGATTAATGTTTTTGGGATCAGGCTTGTACACGTGCACGTGTCCATGTGCTTTTCGTGGACATACTGTATACCTACCTACAGCTATACAGGAGCAGATGGGCAATAAATGCTGTCTGCAGAGCGCAAAATAGGACCTCAGAGACTCTTTAACCTGCAGAACATCTTTGTTTCTGTCCGTTCCTTACACTTACTGTAATTCTCTTCCTCTCTGACCGGGCTTGCATTTTTTTCCCACCGCTTTTGTTTGCCTTGGGCCTCTTAAGGCCTTTTTTATATTTGAACTGAGATTATCCTATGCCGTTCTGACTGGAAACAAATCTGGACCTCTGTGTGCAGTTGAAACAACTTCAAACTGTCACAGGTCGTGTTGGTGATTTACAAACTTCTTCGATGATGTAACAAGGTCTAAAAAAAATATTTTCCTGATCTGGCACTGTAGTCAGGCCAGATCTCTTCACACCAGGAGTATTAATTGGCAGGTTAGGGTTCGTCCCTTTTTTCTTTCAGATGTTTTTCCCTCATCTCGTAACTCTCTTTATTTTCCTTGTGTTAGTCTTAAAATCGGTTAGTGTTTATGGAACGAGTCAAGATGCTAATTATGAACAGTTGTTCTCCATTAATCCAACCAAATTTCCCAAACCATTACAGTCTCTCCAGTGATTCATCTTTCTGTCTTTTACTCTCTATACTTGTCTCTTTATCTGTCACAGTCAAGGGTTTGTGACCCATACAAACATCCCGTAGAGATCTGATAGCGCACGAGTGTCATACTGTTGCATTTCATTGACTCAGTCGGGCTGACGATCGGTTATCACTGTTGTTCCTCCAGGTGGCGTCATGGACCAAATACTGGGTTGCTCTTTGCGGAGCCCAGCTCTACTACTACCCTGCCAAGTCCCTGAAGGCCACTGAGAGAAAACATGTAAGTTATACAAACATACACACACTGTGGCTGCAACTAACAGTCATTTTCTTTGTTGATAAATATGTCATTATTTTCTCAATGGATGAGTTGTTTGGTCTGTAAAAAATAAAGCGCGGATTACTCAAATCCTCAAATATCTTGTTTTTTCCACAAACCAACGATATTCAATTTACTGTCATAGAGGAGTGAAGAAACCGGAAAAAAAACACATTTAAGAAGCTGGAATCGATTATCAAAATAGTTTGGGGGACACATAATTGATGATGAATTGTTGCAGCTTTTAAGCACGCTGGCCCGCCACGTCATCTGTTAACAGTCTGCATTTTTGCAGCGGATGATGGAACCTTTGGAGATTTTACTATGTTGGTTTGTGTAGGTAGATGAGGACAATAACAGACAGCACATTACTTAACACCTGAAAGTCTCTGATCTCTTCCATGTGAACTGCAGTTGTGAGAATAAATGCACAAAATGACCCCGAAACAGACTCCGTTTTACAAGTGGATGTCACATGATTGCGATTACTTACTCACTCTTACACTCTGGCCTCATTGAACGTGTAACGTTTGCAGATGCTTCGTCGAGCGGAATATATTTGTTTACTGGCTACACCTGCAGCGCACGGATGTGTAGGGCTGTGCAAGTCAGAGAGCAAACCAAGACAGTGAGCATTCATTTTTGGGATTGTGTCTTCAGTTTTAACAAAGCTGTGAAACTTGGATATGTTAACATCTACAGATGTTAGTAAGCCAGTCGAAGTAACTAAGCAACCACTAGCTACTTGTTAAGGAGAAATTCCAGCAAATGTACTCATTAAAGTGTGTTTACAGGTCTTGGGGAGTTAAGTTACTTCCGATGATGTCACTCAGTGGCCAAGTTGCATAATGGGTAATGTAGGCACCGGGTTTTGAAAAGGAAGAAGAATTACATGCAGCTTCCTCTGGAGCCACAAAAGGCTTTATACTACTTTTTTCACATATGCAGTAGTACTCCCCAATTTCTGTAAACACACTTAAATGTGTAAAATTGGTGGCGTTACCCTTTAAATGCTGACAGGGGGATCAAGACCCCAAAGTGGAAGCCATCTAGAGTAATTTCCTTTATACAGGTAGTTTAATTTAACAAAATATTGACATTGTATGACCAATTTTTGGATGGAGGGGCTTCGCGCACCTCATGTGAATAATATAAATAGAAGATTGCACATACGCACCACTGATCATATACATGGTGTAGCGAGTCTCATTGATTACAGTGGAAGCAGCTGCTCTGCAAGCTGTCTGCATACGTTGTGTGTTCAATAAAGCCAGCCTGTGAGAAAGTTTAACTACAGAATTAACTCAGGGTGAAACCCTTCCGAGTCTTCTTCATATGTCTTTGACTAGGTATGCACAGCAGAAGAAAAATGTTACACGTGTGATCTGTGTGTGTGTGTGTGTGCGAGTTTGATGGGAACATTTTCTGAAACTTCAGGAGCTCAGAGGAGAGTATGGGTCTTGTCTTTAGATGTGTGTGTGTGTGTGTGGAGGGGACTGGTTTGGGTCTGGCACAGTGGGTGCACAGACAGATGGTAGCACTCATTGAATAATGAGACCAATGACATCACTGCAGTCTTGTGTGTCACTCACAGGGTAATTAGAACCTTGTGGAGCGCACATGTAGGCTCACAGGCCAGCTCCAGGGGACTCGCATACAAAACTTGTATTAAAAGATGCATCAAACACAACAAAGTCGTCATGAAAAAGAAAATAAACTCTGTTTCCATTTGTCCTCTTTTCAGTTCAAGTCAACGTCCAGTAAGACCGTGTGTGTGGTGGGTCTCATGGCCATGATGGCTGACGATCCTGAGCATCCTGATGTCTTCTTGCTGACCGACTCAGAGCATGGTGAGAGGCATGCATGCATGTGCGCGTACACACACACACACACACACACACACACACACACACACAAAAGGAAAAACAAAACAGAAAGGAGTAGCACAAGCAAACAGTCAGCTCATTGAAAACGGATGCAGTAAAAATATGAACCAGGTCGCTGGAGTTTGGTTTGAATGGTGACATCACCTGTGCATATTTTTACACACACACACACACACACACACACACACACACACACACCCTCTGTCCTGAACTTTTCCACTGCGACTTTATTTAATTGTGTGGGGCCAAAGTCAAGTGAGGCTTCAGCCATCTTTCCAGAGTGTTGTGAAAGCAGGTGGGATCAAGAGACTTGGCATCTCATGCTATTTGTCTCCGTTGCCTAGGTAACACCTACAAGTACCAGGCAGGGAACAGGATGAACGCTCTGCTCTGGTTCAAACATCTGAGTGCTGCCTGTCAGAGCAATAGGCAACAGGTACGGAGCCGCATGAACACCCAACATACTTTGACACACGCTGGTGAGTGTTCTGTTACATTTCTCACACCTGGCCTCTGTTCTCAGGTGCCAGCCAATCTGATGTCATTCGAGTGAGCGATGCTGAGGAGTGAGCAACAGAGAGAGCGATGAGGAACCAGAAGGAGGAGGAGGAGGAGGAGGAGGAGGAGGATGAGGAGGAGTGTTGACTCAGTAGTGGGAGCTTTCACTGCCATGAGCCCTGATTCTAGCCCCGGCCTCACTGCAGCCTCACCTGCCACCACTGCCTTAACCAGAGTACCGTGTGTGTGTGTGTGTGTGTGTGTGTATGTGTGTGTGTGTGCAAGCATGTGTGTGTGAGTGCAAATGGAGGTGACTGTTTTTGGATGTACTGACTACTGATCAAGGACCTGCACCACTGCTCTTGTCTCCCATTTGCATTCTGTGTCTTGTTTATTTGACTGTTCAGCACTTCAGTGGAGTCATTCGAGTTCTCCTCTCCTCTCTCACCAGATGGACAGAAATAACCTCTCCTCTTGTCCTCTTGTCTTTTACTAAGGGGGTTAACTACTTTTTATTTGTGTCCCCGCCACGCTTGAATGCAAGATTCGCTTTTTTTTAATCGGCCGGACACACAATCGCAGCGAGCACACTCACATCGGACTAACCCGTCGGACTTTCGAGGGTTTGAAAATACTTTTCTTTCTTTTTTTACACTTTAAATTGTTGGTCTCTCACTCACGTGAGTTGATTTGGAGGTTACAGGATTATTTCTTGAGCCACGCACTCACTTTTCTCGCACACACGCAAGCCTGGTTCGATCGCATCGTAAGGGCTCTGATTCGCAATCGATTCCAGCGGAAACAATTCCCACACTTCCTGAATGTGTCCAGTTTTTATTACAGATCTTAGCCGCCCCCCCGTTTTTTGTCATATACTCTACGCTAAGTGTTCTGTACGTATGCGTGTGTGTGTTTGTATAACTGCATTGGGTGAGGAAGGGTGGGGGTTGCTTAAATGACAGGAATCTTGTCTGTGTTCAGTAAGGTACGATAATCCCAGAATCTAAGCTAAGACGTGTTCACGGTTGGGTAGGCAAGAAGAGTTAATCCTTTTACAAACCTGTATTTTCCTCCAGTGTTGTCTGCTCTCAGAAAAAGCGACACTCGGTTCACGAGACTCACACAGACAAACACTACAGAACTGAAACCGTGAAAGAGTCCAAGAGAGAGCAACCAGAACTCCTAACACATGATTTTATCTCCTCTTCTTCTCGTTGCTGAATATGGTTAGAGCCTCTGTTCTGGAGCGGACATTCGAAGCTACCTGGAGCCATACAGAATCTATTTTAAATCTTGTTTGTTTGTATTGTTTTGTGTTGTTACAGTTCTCTTTTCTTTTTTTTTTTGGGAGGGATGGTGCAGTTCACAGTATTACCATGTAGTAGATGATTGCACGTCAATGTAGTTTTGTCTGTTACAACTGAATGTTACATTTTTTGTGTGTTTTTCCTCCTTTTCTGGAGCAGTTATTTTGAATATTTTATGTACATGTGAATTTTTTTTTTTTCTATTATTTTTTTTGTTTGCCCCTCGTTCTATTAACCAGCTTAATTCTAGGCCCTCACCTTGTTACATCTGATTTGGAATAGCATAAGCACCTTGGTTATAATTAGTGCCAAGTGATGAAATGTCACTGTTTTTCTTCCGGTTGACGAAACGTTAGGACGGATAGAGCAGATGTCAGTGTGCGTCACAGATGTTTCGGGGTGCCACAAAAAGACTTTCAGTGTTTGTTTTCGTTGGGAGCAAAGTGCATCCAAATGAACAAACAAGATCGGGGTGATGGAAAGTTTTCCCCCAGTACTATTCATCAATCTAATCTTTTAAAAATATTTTGTTTACATTGTATGTTTACACAATCTTTTGCCCAAAAATCACAATCAATCCTCCACATGTACATGATGACACTTAGGAGATGCATTGCAGTGTGTAGAAACAATTGTCCCACCTGTGAATGGGGTGTGTTAAGTTCAGAGTTAGTTGTTTTAGAGGGTTGGTGGGATGGAAAGGTGAACATATCCACACTCACTGCTTCAGTCAGCCCCCTTCTCCAGATTAATATCGCAGTCCTTAAGGTCACACTCCTGCATTCAAACTGTCCTCAGCACAATATACAAGACATCAGCTCAGCTTTTAAAGGGTCACTCCACCAATATTACACATTAAAGTGAGTTAATAGATCTTGGGGAGTACTACTGCATATGTGGAAAAGTAGTATAAAGCCCTTTTGTGACTCCGGAGGAAGCTGCATATAATCTGATAAACTGCCTCCAGTGATGTCACTCAGCGGCTAAATTGCATTGTGGGTAATGTAAGCACCAGGTTTTGAAAAGGAACAATGATATCTGGTTCACATCTGGTTCTGTTGTATTTATTTTGATCATTTACTTTTAAACTCTTCCTATGAAGTCCAACAGTTTTATGAGTGTAATGCTCAACCAGTGGACTTCTTTCCAAAACCTTTAGCCTACATTACCCACAATGCACCTTAGCCGCTGACTGACATAACTGTAGGCAGTCTATCAGATAACATGCAGCTGCTTTATACTACTTTTTTCATATATGCAGTAGTACTCCTCAAGACCTGTCAACACACTTTAATGTGTGAAATTGGTCGCTTTAGCCCTTAAGGTCCAACAATCAGAGTTCAGCGTGTATAAAAAGATGTCCAGTCCTTTTATATATGAACTGAAGGAGAGATGGTAGTGGGTGAACCTGTGGAAGAATGAATGAGGAAGCCAAAGACAGGCATAATGTAATGCGGAAGTTACGAAAAATACGTGTGATCATTTGTGTGCCTGTGCATACTTCTCTATTTTTATAAAAAAAACAACAAAAAAAACACACGTTGTAAATGAAGCCAGACTCGGTAGAGGCTGGGGTGACCGCCAGCTGTTGCCACAACTCCATGCTGGCTTGTGTTTCTACTATTAGTGTGAAGAAAAGGAGGACTTGGGGAAAACTGCACTCATCTGTGTCCACAAGTGGCCTGTGAAAGAGCTTTTATGCCGCATTATGAAGCAGAGAGTGTTTGAAGTGACAAAATCCCAGAGCTGAAGCACTGCAGAGCCCGAATCTGATTGGTCGGCCGGGGGACAAAGAGAGTCTGTGAATGAAATAAGTGAAATGGGTGAAACAGAGATTGGGTTTTTTGTGGGGAGGGTTTACAGACTGTTTACCTGCGTACATCTCAGATGAGCTGAACTTGCTGTAATTTGCAGTATGCTGACAAATTGGCGTAGAGAAGCAAAACAAATAAGTGTAAACAGAAGTAGATGAGATGTAAACAATCCCAATGTAGACAGTCAGCATCCCCTTCTCACCACCACTCTTTCTACTTGCTTTATCTGGTGTTAATGGAGAACGGTGAAAGAAAAAGAGAAATGAATCTGAGTTTTAAACCTAACCTGACTTTTTTGGGGGGAATCTTGGGAGGTTTATTTGGGTCTGGGTTTAACAAGTCTTTCCCCCGGAGAAAAACCCAGATTATGCTGAGCGCTTTGTGTGAGGTTTTCCTCACTGTAACCTGAGTTTACATGATTTTCTTTCTTTTTTTTTTTTTTTTTACTATCATTTCTGTACAGTATATGGTCAAAATAACGGAAACGCGTTTAATTTCAGTCGACTCATTTCTTGGACGTCGTGTCCAAAACATAATAACCCCACGATCATCTTTATTGGAATGAGAGTGGAAGAAATACAAATGTCGCTCGCACCTCGTTTAACATAATTTTCGGTTATTACAAAGATGCCATGCTTGGTAATTCCTCTTTCTGTGGTGAATGTTCACGTTGTCTCCTTTAAATTGACCATACTGTGTACAAATGCACAATTTGCCCTGTATTAACTGTGTTTGAGTGAATCTGCTTTGTGAGTTAATTCTGTTTAACGGTCATGATAGTCGAGATGAAGGGTTCAGCCGGAGGAGGGGTGTGATTATACAACTGGTTTGGTGGAGAATCAATGTGAATCTGTGCCTCCCGTGTGCGGGACAGGCATCATTCACTGTTTACCGAGGACTTCAACAAGAATCTTCGTCTGAGTATCTGAAGGTGACGAGGTTGATGCGTAAATGACCTTCGACCCTCACCCTTTACCTGACTCTGTGTGTGTGTGTGTCTGTCTCTGCCCGTGTCATGACTGTGGCGAGCGCTGTGACCTCACGGCTGAGTGATGCGCTGCCTGGTGTGAAGACTGAGAACCAATAAACACTCTGCCCTTTTTTACTCCACACATCTGTCTCATGCTCATTGTTCTGTTGAAGATCGTCTGATTGTCTTGTGGGTGTAGATATGAGTGTGAGGCTGTGAAGCCTGTGTGAATGTGTTGTGTTATAGTTGGCTCAGTGTTACGTACTATCAGTCCCAGCCTCTTTCTGAGAGCTGCTGTAACTGTGAGGAAAGTGTTGCCTGTGGAGCTTATTTTCTTTTTCATTATTGCCCCTTTTTTCCCCTAAATATTCCCTAAAAACTTAGATTCTTCAATCAGCTAACTTTAATACCGCGCAGCAAATTGCAATAACCGCAGTTTCTGTAATTGGCGGGGCTTATTTTTTCAGTCAGTAATTTATCCTGATGAAACATTACTTCACAGAGCTGTGGTTACACTCACATCCATCACAGCACCGATGTTGGATTTTAAACTGAATCGCTGTGGGTTTGCTTGCAGTGAGAGTCCAGTATTTAAAGGAAACCATTACTTATGCAATTTTACATTTTTGACACCCAGACTAGGTATATCCAGCACTTTGTTGTAAATATATATAATGTAATATAAATGTTTTTCCTACAGGGTTAGTGGTTAAAGGTGGCTTTTTTAGTTTTTTTCCTTTCAAACAAAATTATGTTTACATTCAGTCTCACTCCCAAAAATGCAGTGTGTGGTCCTCTAGACTTGGCAAGCTGGTTGAATTCATTTGCATATTGAATATACCGTTTACATCCATTTTTGCTAGCTAATGGTCTATTTCACTTTACCCTCAGTCCAACAGGAAGTCTGCCATTTTGATTCACAGTTGAGATTTGCCGCTAATTGGAGCCATGTCCCTGCCTCGTACTTTAACAAACTCAGCCATCAAGACAAGTCAACTTGAACGAAGCCATCAAAATCAGTGCGGTCAATTTTAATGCTTTGCCATAAAACAGGAAGTCCTTTTAACTCCAACATACACTTTCCCCATCTTCACATGTAGAGGGTTTCGCCCTGAATACGTCTATGCATCAATACTGTGTCATATCCGTAGCACCACCCATTGGACACAGGAAGTCAGCCTCATATCAATCAATCTGACTTTATTTATATAGCACTTTTCATGAATGGGTTAGGGTTGGATGAATCGATTAATGGATGGATGGGGGGCAGACCTCAGTATGTCTAACATCCTGGCTACGGCCCTGATTGTGGAGAGCAGCACTGTAATTATTTGTCATATCTTAATGAATGCATTGTTATAATAAATATCATTAACTATAAATGTACCATTTATTAATGACAGTTATTATAAAGTGTTACCCATGTAAGTAAATAAGTTATTATTATTAATAAGTTTAATACGTTTAAGTCAAAATTTGTTTCTTATCTTCTTCTTCTCTCATAATTTGAGTCCAATTTTTATAGATAGTATTTCCTAAGTGATTATTGGTCCTGTGAGAATGCAGAGAAATGTAAACTTTAATCAAATTTATAGAAGTCATAATCTTCTTGGTGGATGGATGAGGGCCAGGACATCAGCATGTCTAAAATCCTGGCTGCA
The DNA here is from genome assembly GCA_039737535.1 of Lagodon rhomboides. Classification (NCBI taxonomy): domain Eukaryota; kingdom Metazoa; phylum Chordata; class Actinopteri; order Spariformes; family Sparidae; genus Lagodon; species Lagodon rhomboides. Next base: position 9,437,797 of record CM077789.1, on the reverse strand, counting down.
GCCCTGATTGTGCAGAGCAGCACTGTAATTATTCGTCACGTCTTCATGAATGCCTTGTTGCACTGTGGACGTATCCATAGTGCGCCTGCGCCACCTGGCGGCTGCGCGAGGCGCCTACAGGAGGAGGAAGTGTTTCGGAAGTGGACACGGCAGGCCAGAGAGAAGGAGCTGAAGGAAAAGGGCGGAGGAGAGGGAGCTGCCGGTGGGGAAATCGTAAAATGACACACCACCGTGACTCCTAGCAGCAGGATAGCTCGCTACATGCACCTGGAACACCGCAGGACTTTACGGACACTTGGGAGCGACTTTGCGTGCGGTGAACGACACATGACCGTCAGGTAGGTGAGCTCGGTCGGCAGCCAGTGAAAACAACAGACGACGTACGTTAGCGCCGCTGTAGCTAGCAGGCTGCTTTAGCTAACACACACATACACACACACACAGCAAGGTGTACAGCGGTGTGCTAAGCAGCTAGCTCTGTCGTGAGAGATGTCACCATGTCGCTGCAGATGCTGTGACCTGATACGGCAAATAAGACAGAAATAAACACTGTGTGAAGCGTTTAAACGGGGCCGCCGTTCAGAGGTTTTAGCTGTTTTAATGCGGTCACTGCCGGCCAACCGTTTTCTCACTGGTGTCAAAAAAAAAGGCAGCAACATCATGAAAGAGCGATTGTGTGGAAGAAGCGGCTGCCTGCGTGGCCGGACACGTCTCGGCTGAGGTGTGTGAAAACCAGCCCCGAGTGTTATTAACAGTGTGTACGTTAAAGCCTGCTAATGGCTAGCTCGTCGTGGTTATGTCACAGGTTTGATAACCTCACTCCGGGCTGGTTGAGTCGGTGAACGTGGCAGTTGTGTTAATTTTTTACTGCTCACAACATGCAGAGCTGAGTTGGCATGTTAAGGCCCCATGTTTCGGTGTCTGACAAGGCAGGTGAATCCAACAGGAGGCTTTGTAATCAGACGAACACCACCCTGATTCCTCTGTTGCAAGGTTAGACCGCCCAGGCAGAGGGATGTGCTGGGACCACCACCTCAGCTGACCCCCCTCTCTGCACCACAGCAGGACTGCGTGTCCATCATCCTCACTGGAAACAGGCAGGGAGGAGGAAAAGACAGACATTTTACTGAATCAACTATTAGAGAGGGAGTGGTATTATCATCTACCTGAAACGGGTTTGTTTGAATGTAATGGATGTGGTCCTACAGGTTTAACGCTACAAAGCTTACCTGTTTGTTTAGCTATAGGTTCAGCTATTTATTTTGCACTCAATACAAGTTTTGTGCTTTGTTTTGAATGTACACAGAGCAGCCTGTGTCATCCTGATGTAGTTACATTATGCTGGACAGGCTTCAGCTGTGCTGCAGTACTGGGTCATCGTCTTCCCTGAGGGGAAACGAGCAAGAGGGGCAGAAAAAATCAATTGGGTTTTCTCTCCACATATTATTGACACATCATTTTTTCATCCCTCCCCCCTCCCTCCCTCCCAGACTTCTCTCATGTCTCGTTCTCTCTCTCCAGGTGACTGCCTGTTTGCACAGATTGAAGGTCCAGGAGGAAGGCAGCGAGGCTCCCGTTCTTCAGAGGACTTTATCTGACGGGACACGTGGGTGGGCAGGAGACGGGGAGTTGCAGGGGCCATGCATCAGGGGTGAGGGGGAATCGCTGCGGGGGACACACACAGCGTCGGGTGAGGAGGGGGTCGGGGCCGCTCGGTGCGGAGATGAAGCTCAAACAGCGCATGGTGGTACTGTGTGCCGTGCTCCTCCTGCTGGGCCTGGCCAAGATCTTCCTGCTGGATGGAGGCGAGGGCTCCGCAGCCAGCCGACGGGACCTCAGAGCGTTTCGCAAGGTCAGGGTGCCAGGCGACTGTTTTCAATCTTCAGTGCTATCTCTTAATGCCTCGTTTCCACCAAAGTATTTTCTGTATAAGGCTCTTCTAGCCCACACATTACACATAATTAAAGGAGCAAAACCCCAAGATCTGTTCTGTGTTTCACCTCTTAGCTACAGGTGGCGTGAGTAAGGGCAACTTTTTCACTTTTACAGTATTTAAGAAAATGCTGTTGTTGTTCCACTTAAACAATCAGTTGTTTTTCAGAGGAAAATAAGCTAAAAAAGGTGGCAGGGTCCGCCAAATATCAAAAATAAATAAAACAGTATGAAATTGTGTTGTCCTTTAAGGTCAGTTTGTTTATTCAGTTTGTTTGGGTATAAAAATAAAGAGTTTGAAGATCTTTCTTTTCTGATTAAAATCCTTTCCCCAAAACTACATAGTGCACCTTTAATTGGCTGTAGCTGAGCATATTTTAGACACGAATGTATCAATGTAACTACTCACAGAATTCATATCACCGACCTCTCGCAGATGGAAGCTGGCCTTTCTCTGTCCCGGGGAGCTCACCTTACCCACACCCTTCAGTCTCCGTGGGAGATAGCGAGCCAGTGGGTGGGCCCGAGAGAGGTCTATCCTGAGGAGACCCCAGAGCTGGCTGCTGTGCTCACCTCCCTCAGCACTGCCAGGATAGAACGAGCAGATGTGGGATATAAGGGCACGCAGCTCAAAGCCCTCCTGGTGCTGGACGGGGGACAGAAAGTTGTCTTCAAACCCAAGAGGTCAGATTTGTTAATAATGTCATTACATGCTTGTATTTTATGCTTTATGCTAAGAGTGATTCTTATTTTTGTCCTCTCCACCCTGCCTCAGATATAACCGAGACTACGTGGTTGAAGGTGAGCCATACGCAGGATACGATAGACACAACGCTGAGGTGGCTGCTTTTCACCTGGACAGGTGTGTAAACATCATTATTGCAGTGTCCAGCATGTATGCTCTTTGATCTACTGTGTAATAATGCTCTGGTATCGTGTCCTGTTGGTCCGTTCTCTCTGCAGGATCCTGGGGTTCAGGAGAGCACCTCTAGTGGTAGGGAGATACGTCAACCTGCGGACAGAGATTAAACCTGTGGCCACAGACCAGCTGCTGAGCACGTTCCTCATGCAGGGTCAGTATCTGTCCACTCTCGTCTTTGCTCACACTTCTCGGATACATTTTCTAGTGTGTGTGTTTTCAGACATCTCAGAGTGAGAGTGTGGCGTTATTGCTTGATTGGTTTCTCTTTCTTTTGACTCATAAGTCGACTTTTATCTCCAAGTCTGATCACATTTGTCAGTTTCTCTGTCTCAAGCAACTTTCCTTTTTTTAAATCGGCTTTCTCAGTCATGACTCTAGACGAAGTTATGCCCTGCGAGCACTGTTTGATGAGGGTGTGGCTCGGTGCTTTTGACAAACGTGTTCGTCGGAGCACTTGAATTTGTTGACAGTGAAATCACTATCAACTAATTTGATTAACAATACATTTACCATTTATTATTAATGGTTATTATGACGCATTACCAAGAGAAGTATTAGAACCGCAACAACCCCGCAACCTTTGTTGAAAGGAAACATAAAGTTCAGTTTTACCAGTCTATGGGAAAACCACTAAATCTGTGAAAACACTGTAATGTCTTTTACTGGCTTTGAGTTGTAAGTGTGGGAAAATAACCGATATGATGTCATGGGAGATTTATTATTTTCTCACCTTGGCCTCAAAACTGTGGGGGGCGCAGGGCTAGGAAGACATGGGCATCTGCTTGTTACAGAGGTTTAAGTGATGAGATGATATTGACTGCATTATGGGAAATGCTGGTTTGAGTCTGACTCTCTTTTTATCTGTCTCTTGTGAGTCCTAGCTTCATGGTATTGCATCACTGGAATGTCCCCGTAAGACTGTGAGGGATCGATTCAATTCTTTCATAATTTTTGAGGTTACAAGCTCTCATTAGGGCAGACAGTTTGACTATACAAATTTGTCTTTTTTATACAGTTGTAGCTTTAACTTAAATATCCCGGGGTGTGTTTGGCCATTATGGATAATGTTGCAAATCGAGCTGTAGCGCTGTATTGCAGTTCGATTTTTGTAGTATTTTTGCTTCAATGTGATGACATACTTTCAGTTGGCAGGAACTGATGTTTAATATAATTTTATCCATAAACTGTTTCTTACTTAATTGTCCATAAAATTGTGCTGTATTATTAGAAATATATTGATATTGGAATATGAATTACATTTACAGTGATAAAAGATTTTATTGACATCACCCACTTCTGGCTTTCATTAAAGATCACTTTACCAATTTCACATTCACTCTCAGAACACCGTCAAACTGATGATGGACTCCTAATAGTATTACAATCGATGCAGCAGAACATGACATACTTCTTTTTTTATTTAATTTGTTGTTCTTTTTTTTTTGTCAAAACTTGGCGCCTCGACTTCCTACAATGCAACTTGAAACCAACTGACTGCACACAAAGTGCCCAACCTTCAGGGGTGTACAAGTCGCCAAAAGTACAATTGCAGTGGTCAAGTGTTTCATTTCAAAATTGTAGGTCATTTTACTTGGTAATAGGGTAATCTGATGATTTTCGATCGTGATTGATAGTTTAGGTGTCCACATTTAAAGTTTCATTCGAAAACCTCAATAGAAGCTTTGAATATTAAATTAATGACCTTCAGTACAGCCCTAATAACAACTTCTATGTAAACAGAAACACCAAATGCATCATCAGGGCGGACACAAATCTGGAATCCCAGATTACCATGTTGTTCAACTTCAGTACAGATCGCAGTGCTCAACTCGTTGATCAGCTACAACACTGTCATCTTCTTCATATGTAATGTGTTCGTCCAGTGTGAAGCCAAGATATTTATGATTTATAACTGCACTATTGAGCCAAAAAACACATGACTTATTTTCAATGATTTTTATTTGAAATGCACTATTGTGTTTTGTGTTGATTTCTCTGTGTCTCCATTTCTAGCACCTGCACCTAGCATCTGTTACAATGTTCGGCATAATTGGCAGATGTTTTTTTCACGTTCAGCAAGTCAAACTATGTGATCTGGATATTATAGTACGAACAGATCGTGACGGTGAACTTAAACAAGATGCATTACCTTGAAGTACCAAATCATTAGCATTAATGACCACAAAAAGCCACAAAAAGCATACCACATCTGAAGTAGTGCTTCCCAGAAAGTAAAAACAGGCTTTGATGTGTAAAATGGGTGAATTCCCCTTTAAAGCGGTGGCTTTCCACTTATTCAGCAAACAACAAAGACCGTTTGATTTATCGTGCACTGTAACAACTAGTCTATAAATTGAATAAGATTAACCATTATTGATCCCCACAGGAGTACAGATAAATAGAGAAAAGTTTTAAAATAAAGTAAATTATATAAAATGATAAAATAATGAAATGGCATCTATAATAGAGCAACTAAATTAAATGCAATGCTTCTTTAATGGTACAGTTGGCTGATTTTTCATGTTTTACAGGATAGTGAACGTGATTCTTTGGGGTTTCGCACTGTTGATCGGACAAAACAAGGCATTTGTTGATGTCACTTGGTTTGTTTATTTGTTTTTTTCTGATGTTTAGTGCGCCGAACGATTAATCAGTTCTTCACCTCAGTTAGCTCTCCCAGTTGACTGCATGGACTTTCTTCAAAAAACTAATGTAAAAACTTCCAAAATTCTAAATCTCTGCTCCAATATCTTCCTTTGGCTAATACATTGTTTATTTTATATTCATTTGATTAATGAAATTTAATTCAAAGGGCCGAACTTGGAAAAAGAAAACTTAAAAAAAACTCAAATTAGTTGGAGTTAGTGTTTTCACAATACTGGAATTTACCATATTCAATACCAAGGGAAAAATTGAAACAACATTTGGGGCATGATTTTTCACATTTTTATGAAAAGATAAATATGACAATGCTTGTGAGTTATTCAAAACAGCATCTACATTAATTTACTTCTGGAGAAGGCAGGGCTTTGTAGGCACTACAGCAGTGCATTTGTCAAACAAAAACACAGCTAGTACTGGAGTATTGATACTGTTAAAATTTTTTTATATTATATTATATTATTATTTTATTTTTAAATTTTATCTGTATCTGTATTTCTATTCTTTTGACAACACTTTTTGGAGTACAGGTATGAGAGTATCCCATTAATTACATAAACACTTTAATCTTTTTCGAGAAAATCCGTGAAATGAAAAGTGAAACGTTTTTGATTCTGGGTGAGCTGGTGCGTTGGCTGCCGCCCTAATTATTTCATATCATTGTTGTGGTAGGAAAGGAAAATTAGCTGAACACAAATCTATTATTTACTTTAGCAAATGGATTTGTCAGTTAATCAGTGACCGGACAAACCGGATCACTGTGTACTCAGTAGACGCCTGTCGAGAGCACCTGGAACTACTGCAAATTCAGTGCTTCACCACAATCTAACATTTAGGTTAATGTTTTAATGATACTAGATTAGTGTTAATAAAATCCCTCAGCAGTCAGTTGGAGGTTTTTTTCAGTCAAGGGTTAAAGGTCAACATGAGACCACTGCTATATATACTAGACTACTCACACTTTCTATCGTTGGCTCCTGTTTTCATAATTGTATGACATGGTGGTTTTCACCTTGTCATATTACAGATATATTTCAGTGTTTTGTGTCTGATTTACCAACTGTTCAGGTGACGCATGCATTTCATGTACTGTAAATTACCTGTTTAAAGCCGTCATTTACCGCCAATCAGTGTTCGCCATGCTGCGACCTTTGCATTTTGTCTTTGCAATTGTGGTTTACAGCCGCTTTACGCAATCACACCCACCGCCACAGTGGCATATGCAGCTACTGAGATGTGTCATTTGGCTCTCCACAGAAGTATTAAGAAAAGGTTGCCTTCACCTAATAGAAAAGACCCCTTCTCTTAGATGCATCCAGTCATATGTAAAGTTTTGGTTTTGTTTGTTCGTTTTTTTTTTGTGCACGATAATGACATCATTATGTTGACATTTGTTGAAAAGGTCAGGACAGGACAGTTGAAAAACGGCCTTTGATGGTCTGTGATGATCATCCCTGTCTACAGTTTTCTGTGGCACTACTAAAACAGCCTGCTCTGACGATTGTCCACAGTTCAGTTCTTGTGAGAAATTTATCGTTTTGTAGCATGGGAGAACCAAACCTTTAAAGCTGCGTTATCAACCAGGAACAGCGCTCGCAACACTTCCTAATGGAGTCTTAATGAGATGTTGGATTAACAGCACCACAGACTACAGCCTTTTAAATTATCATTATCTTGATTTAGAGAGTCTTGCGTCTGAATATCCAAAGTTTAACAAATGGGATATTTATTGCAACACTGGTTTCTGAGTTTGCTGTACATTGATTTTCACACCATGGTCCTCTCGGCCTAAAATTAATTTACCTCGACCAGCGGAGAGCCTGCTGTCTCAGCTCATTTAAAGAGGGGCACTTCTAAAAAAACATCATGACGGTTTAGGCAAGAGGGGAGACTCTCCCTCGGAACTCGTAACTGCTTTCCTCCTTTATTTTCTTAGCAAACTCCAACTTTCTGATTTGCTTGCTGATTATTGATCCACAATATTATTTTTGATGACAGCTGGCTTTGCACCACTGCTTGTAAAGCCCCAGCCATTCCAAAATGATAACGTGAACACAGATAAAGTATATATATAGATAGATAGATAGATAGATAGATAGATAGATAGATAGATAGATAGATAGATAGATAGATAGATAGAGATAGATAGATAGATAGATAGATAGATAGATAGATAGAGATAGATAGATAGAGATATATAGATAGATAGAGATATATAGATAGATAGAGATATATAGATAGATAGAGAGATAGATAGATAGATAGATAGATATAGATATATAGATATATATAGATAATATTTAATACGTGTGTGTATGTACACCGATCAGGCATAACATGATGACCACCTGCCTAATATTGTGAAGGTTCCCCTTGTGCAGCCAAAACAGCTCTGACCTGTCAAGTCATGGACTTCAGACCTCTGAGGGTGTCCTGTGGTGTCTGGCACCAGGGCGTTTTATAGTGGATCCTCTGGGTCCTGTATGTTTGAGGGGGGGGGGTCTCCATGGATCAGACCTGCTCCAGCACGTCTTACAGATGCTCCATCAGATTGGGATCTGGGGAATTTGGAGGCCCGGTCAACACCTTGGGCCCTTTATTGTGCTCCTTGAGCTGTTCCTGAGCAGTGTTTGCGGTGTGTCAGGGCACATTGTCCTGCTGGGGGGCCACTGCCATCGGGTTGTGTTGTTGTGATGAGGGGGTGCACTTGGTCCACAACAGTGTTTGGATTGGGTGGCGCGTGTTAAGTGGCATTCACATGATTTCCACCAGAACATCGCATTGTGATGATATGATCACCTGTCAGTAGTTTTAATGTTGTGGCTGATCGTTGTATGGATATATAAGTAAGTAATTATTTATTCATCTGAGTCTGGAGAGTGATGCCTACTATTTGTAACTGATCAGAATGTCGACAATTTCCGTGTTCCTTTTACTTTTGTTTAAAGGGGTTGCCCAGAGTTAAAACAAATGAGCCAGTAGCTCAAATGACTTTGGACAATAGTGGTCTTTTTTTTATTACTTACTTGTTTATTATTAATAATAAAAAGTTTGTTAATTAATTGGTAACGTGGAAGGAATAAACCAGATTCTGATTCTGGTTTCTTTCTTATTTATTTGTTATTCTACAACACAAGGTTGCACAACAGAATGCAAGTTGTAGTCTCTGTATGTTACATGAAAATAAAAAAATCAGTGCTGGTGTGTGGCGGATGAATTAGGTAGTCTCGCAGCCTGACGAATGTAGCTACTCTGTAATCTGGTGGCAGGACAGTGGATACTCCTGTACTGCCTGCCAGACAGCAGCTGGTTGAGCCGACTGTATTTTTTTCCCTCAGCCCATCATTTTCCTACTATTGTTTTTCTTTAGTGAGCTACCTTTGGCTCTGCTTAACATCTTTTTGTGCACTCACGTGTGTAGGGTATTTTTTTTTTTAAGACAAAATCTGGATGTGAGGCAGATATTTTAATGCAAAACATAAGTGTAGCCTGTGTGTGTTTGAGTAATTATCTGCTAAAAACACTTTCTCTTTCCCCTTCTTCACTCTTCGCACACTCTTACTGATTTTGTTTCCTGTAAGGAGCTTAGCAGACGGCCTCATACTGTTCCTTCTCAAGACTACACGGTCAAGTGGAGTTACTTTCATGTGTACCTATTTCTTTTTCCCTCCAGGTAATAATACATGCTTCTATGGAAAGTGTTATTACTGTCGGGAGAGCGAGCCAGCATGTGCGGAGGGAGAGATAATGGAGGGATCATTAACCCTTTGGCTGCCAGACGTCTGGCCGTTGCAGAAGCACAGACACCCCTGGGGACGCACATACAGAGAGGGGAAACTGGCCAGGTGGGTGCTGACTTTGAACTTCACTGAATTATTATTATTGATGTTTGTCAGAAGGAAATGGAAATGTTTTCTGAGCGTCAGCTCTTCCTCAATGATGGTATTTATAGGTAAGTGGTTGTAAAAAAGCCTGGCCTTTCAGTAATTACCCTCCACCTACACGTTTATTCTGAGAAAAGTTTCCATTAACAGTTATCATATCATTTGATGCTTGGGTTAGTAGTGATGTCCATCGCACTATGTTGTCGTGTAGGTGTGGGAAGCCGAGTCAATATTTCCATGTATGCATATAAAAACTTTAATTTTGATTCTCAGAAACAAATGAACCAATTTTGAAATTTAAATAAAGAATTCATAGCAGTGAGAGGTTTTACTTTGAAAACATTTATCTAATTTCATAGGTCTTGGATCCCCCTGTGTTTTAGATATTCAGGAGTAACTTTTAAGTGTTCATTATCCCTAAAATCTAATTAGTCAAACATGATCAGTGAATTAAAACCAATTCACAACGGGGCTGCCAATGTTTCCACTCGTATGTTAGGCAGATTAGATGCTTGGATGAGATGACTGACCAAAAACTAAACTGACGGACAGAGGTCATTAATTCCAGCTCGGGCTCGATTGCTCTTCTGTGGTAGCCTGTAGTTTACAAAAATTAAAACCTCATATTCATCATTTGATTGTAATTAGAAAAATTTAATTCTGTAGCTCAGCGGGTAGAGCAGGTCGACTAGTGTTCGGGAAGTCGATGGTTCGAATCCCGGCTCCCCTGCCTTCACACAGAGACCACTGGGATTGGCTCCAGTAACCTCCCTGCGACCCCTTGAAAAAGGGATAAAGCGGCTACCGCAACCCGACTCCGGATAAGTGGTTGACAATGAATGAATGAATAAAAAAAAAAAATGAATGAATGACTGAATCAATAATAGAGCATTTGTATTTCGCAAAAAGCAAAAAAAAAAGGAAGGAAAAAAAAGAAGCTTTTATTAACTGTAACGGAAGAAAAGAGACAGTGTTTTTGTTATTAATTCAAATGAAATGCTTGTGTTAATTTCTAGCCTAACATTGTACGTTTTAGTCAGTGTACAGCAGGTTAACTGAACATGTGAAAATGTGAAATGTGTTTACAGAGAAGCGCGCAGTGCAACATTCATGAAGAATAAGGTTTGCAATAATAAGTATTAGTAGTATTTACTTGAGTTTAAGTGAAGCTTTTCTTTCAAGTACAAGTACATTCATAGTTTTCCCATAATTAGTACTAAATTTGATGGTTCCCTCCAGGAATGTTAATGGAAATTACAGACCTACAAAATAAATTATAACCAATTATGTTTAACTGCTAAGTATCATTAAAGAGCGACGCTGCGCTGACAGGGCAAGTTTCTGTGCAACATTTTTTCACAAGGAAACTGAACCGTGTCATCACATCGTCATAAACTCTCAAACTCTTGAGCTAAGATGAGTTAAAATCCAGTTTATGAGCATCTGTTAAGCAAAACCGAAGAAACCGTCTTAGGAAAGCTCATCTGCTAGCTCGCTATCCTTACGAGGGTCTTGACTAGGCATTTGATGATCTGAAAAGTTCATGTCATATACTGGAGTTAAAACTCTTAAAATGGCACTTAAACATATTAGAATCGCACTACCTTAGATTTTTCTAAGAAACATTTTTATACAGCGCCTAGACACATTTTTATTGCATCACAGACAGGATACACATCTTGTGGCAATTGAGAATAAATCAGGAAATCCATTCAGGACTGTTCTGTGTCGAGCAGGAAAGTTTTCTTGATGTCAGTCATGTGAGGATATTCACGATTATCAACTTGAGTGTTTTTTTTTATCCCAATCTGTGATGGAATCGTATGTGACCCCGTCCCTAGTCCTGACTGACTGAGCTTCATTTAATTCTATCAAATGAGAATGTGTGTAATGGCTCATTTTGAATGCTCTGCGCAGAGCTGCTTTAATATGGATCCAGTGGGAGTGTCAGCACATTATATTGACATCTTTAGACTGACTTTACAGAATGTCTGAGGAGCAACTTTGAACACAGTTTCACTTCAATCTGATTCATCATCTTTTCATTGAAGACAGTGCACCTGCTGGGTTGAAGGTGAATATGTGCAGACGAGCTCAGCAGTAATGATGCTGCCCCACTGAGCACACCTAATGTAGTCAGATTCTCCTCATACAGAAGTTCAGCTGCAGTTCAAAGTACAGAAATGTAAGTGTGTATAAGATTAAAAAACCATGTGAGATAGGATCCTAGAATTGTGGAGGTCTGGAGAGCATTGTTAAAGGTTTACTCAACAAGAGTATGTGTCGTATTGAAATCCTGTTGGTAATACCAGACTGTGGAAAAAAACTATAAATACTATACTATAAATGCACATCTGGTTTTACCAAAAAAACATAAAAGTGTGTGTGTGTGTCATCCAGATGGGAGTATGACGAAAGCTACTGCGAGGCGGTGAAGAAAATGCCTCCATATGATGCGGGGCCAAGGCTGCTTGACGTGATTGACACATCCATATTTGACTATCTCATCGGGAACGCGGATCGACATCACTACGAGAGTTTTCAGGACGATGGAGGCGCCAGCATGCTTATCCTGCTCGACAATGCAAAGAGGTGAGTCACTGAATACTTCACTGGGGAACTGGTTGAGAAATACTTTGGATTTCTCACGTCTGGGAAACGTTGGCCTGAACACACCAGACAGAAGACAGGATGGAGCCTTAACCGTTTAGTGTCTGATTTAGCCACCGATAAAGTTACAAGCATCATAACCCACTAACAGCAATAATAATCAAAGTAATAATCCTCTTATTACAAATGCTACTTTCAGTAGGCTTTCTGACACTCATTTCAATACCAATACTACCAACATCAAAGACCCACCAACCACGTGGCGTTTGACATGTTCGAGTGAGGCGATAATGCGTGAGTTTCTTAAGAGAAGCTACACAAAATGATATACATGAACACAAACCGGATTATAGACTATATGTTTTATCACTTCCTATTCACCATTAACAGTATTGATCAAATGTAGGTCCAGACTAAGTAGACTAGTTATCCCGGGACAGAGGCGTGGTTCATACAGCTCTGTGCTCAGGCGTGAACGCACCCAAGACACATCGAGATTTGATCGCTCAGATCACATTCGGAGACAGTTTGGGCAACATTCTTTTAGCAGTGTGTATGCGCGTATGCCATATTTAAGGATCACCTATTCTGTAAGTACAAGCGAAAGAAACTGATTTTCATTTTGTTCACTTTAAAGTAATGCACCATTGATTTCCTAACCTCAGTTTCCCAGACTGTGTTATGAAATCGCTCAGTTTTCTGAGTTGTTGAGTGAGGGGGAACTTTAGACGTCTGGTGAAACGCTATTTATAGTTTCTCAATTATTAGTGCCTAGTTGTACATTCGGTTTTAAATACATTACATTTTTTATTTAAAAAAAAAAAAAAATATATATATATATATATATATATATATATATATATATACCATGTATCTTCTTAATGCTTGATTGACTCCTTGTTTTTGGTCAATTCTTGTAAATTTACACCGAGAAAGGAAGATGTATATTTGTTTTTTTATTCAACAGTAGTATAACATAGCATCTTATATTTTCTTTACTTATTGTTTATGCATCTTTTAACAAGTAATTTAAAATTTCTGAATAATATTTCCCGAAAGAGTATAGTGTTCTAGTAGACGACTCCCTGAACAAAACATACAGATGACACTTTTTCCGTTATCATATTTAAAGTCTGATTTTTATTTCATTTTCAGTTACAGTTTGTCTGATTTTCCAGCATGCCCATCTCTTTCAAGAACTTTATCGTCACTGAAACTACTTTATAACTGACTCATGGTGAACAGCCACTTCCATGAAGTGAGAGCATCAAGCCGTTAAATCCTTCTTTGAAGTCGTTTTTTTTGTTTTGTTTTTGTGATCAAAACCAGCAGTGGAAACTTTTCGGCCTGACTTGTTAACATTTTTCAAGAATGAATCACAGTCGGCAGGATGAGGTTGATTGAGTTTATCGTAGAACGGTTTACTGGGCACAACTGATTTCTTGATACCGTTTCCATATATTGAATGAACGACATCAGAATCTTGTTCACCGCTTTCAAGAGTGGATTCAGTGGGTGACCAATAAAATTTGTGATTTCTGACGAATTGCAGAGTTAAACGGGTGTTTGGTGGTTCATTGTTATTATCATGATTATATCCATGTACGTTGTGAACGTATCTGAAAAAAAAAATGAAATCTCAAACCTGAAAACAAAACACTGACATGTCTGCGGCTGCCCCCTGAAAGTTCATCAGCCAGTCAGTTGGAGACAGATTTTGTCAGAAAAAAAAAACACAGGGTAAAACATAGACGCTTACAAAAGTGATCAGGGATAACAATGAGTAATTACATTAAACGGGATACAAAAAGGGACCATGAATATACTTTTATGTTAGCTGCTACATTACTTTAAAAATGTTGATGGTGGTTAGCTGATGAGAGAAGCTGTGATTTGGGGGCACCAAATCCTAATCTCGCCACAGAAGAAAGTATGATGTCACGATGAGTAAGATATGCACAAGCAGTGACAACCAGATTTCTTTTCTGTCTTCATGGTGAGGTTCTCCACCATAAAGACAGAGGTTAATTGGTGAGGTTAATTATTTCCACATGGATTTGTCGTTCACAATGCCACATTCTGAAGAGTAAAATATGCTGCATCTCCTAGACACGAGGATAGCGAGGTCATTGCATCCTTGTATCAGAGAAGCAGGATGTGTACCTATCAACATCACTGCATTCACGAACTGCCTGTGTCACAGTATTATAACACAATGGGGCTTTGAATGGAAAACTGACCAACGGATGCCATCAGTCTCCTACCAACTAGTCATGACCCGTGTCTAGTCATGCCTGTTTGTTCGGGAAGTTACCCCATCAGACAGGCTATTGTGTTCTGCTTAAATGATGTTAGGAGGGAGTCGTGCTATGCGGGGTCGAGGTTACGTCTGAACAATGAGTCTTGAGTCTTATGCGGAAGATGGAGAGTGATTCTGCTGTCATGACATTGGTCAGGAGTTCGTTCCACCACTGAGGTGCCAAAACAGAGAAGAGTTGCGACTTCGCTCAGCGATGGCGGTACCAGCCGGTCAGCTGATGTAGTAGAGCGAAGTGCTCTCGCAGGAGTATGTGGTCTGACCAGTGTTTGGAGGTAGATGGGTGCAGTTCCGTTGATGGCCTTGAAGGCGAGCACCATCGTCTTGAATCAGATGCGGGCCGCAACAGGAAGCCAGTGGAGATCACGGAGGAGGCGGGGTCACATGGGAGAATTTGGGAGATTGTAAATGAGGCGCGCTGCAGCGTTCTTGATATGCTGCAACGGTTTAGTCACAGAGGCTGGGAGTCCAGCCAAGAGGGAGTTACAGTAGTCCAGGCGGGAGATGACCAGCGCTTGGACCAGGAGTTGCGTTTCGTCTTTTGTGAGGAAAGACTGAATCTGCAAGAACTGGCCACAGCAGTGATGCTGGGGGCGCAGGACAGTCTGTCGTTGAGGATTACGCCCAGGTTCCTCGCCGTAGACGAAGGCAACACGGTGACATTCTCGACAGTGACTGACAGGTCCATGCGAGGGCAGTCTTTCCCCGGGATGAAGAAGAGTTCAGTTTTACTAAGGTTGAGTTTAAGGTCCAAGCGGAGATGTCTGCCAAACATTCCGAGATGCGCGTCGCAACGTGCTGTTGGAGGAGGATGGGGGGAAAAGAGAGGAACAGTTGGGTGTAAATAGCAGTTTTTACAGCGGCAAGTTAAAATTGACTTCTAGAAGGTGGATTTCTGGCCCACAAAAAGGAAATACTATGATGGAACAAACATCTGATGGTGTCCTTGTCTTTATTCCAGAGGAGGTAGATGGCCTTGTTCCCCCTCAAAGTTAAAAATAATCCATGTAGTAAAAAAAGTGTCCGGTCCAACTGAGACACAGAATGCCTTCCAATTTTAAATGTTACTGTGGCTGAGACCAGTGGATGCAGATGAGGAACAGCTGGTACCAGAAAAAAAATGCTTTGTTGTGTGGGCAACTTGGACGTCATTTAACACGATCTTGGAGAAAATAAATATGTAAATAATGTTGGAAAATAGTTGTGGTTTAGAGGAAGTGGCAGCGTTTTTTGTTTTTTTTCCATCCCCTGAAACACAACACGAGTGGCAAGTCCAACAGAGAAGAGATGGCAGAAAGTGGTCACACTTGACTTGAGCACTGTGATGCAGTTTGAGTTACTGAGCTAAATTGCATAATGATAAATTCACAATTCATAATAATCATAAATCAAATTTTAGGACTGATTTTTTTACATTCTGAAACCAGAATATATTTATTAAAAAAAATGCTTACTAATAATAATGTGGATTCTTACTTTATGTCCTGCTTGATCTCAGTCTGCTGTAAAGTCAGTTTGGGAGGTAGTCGACAGGTTTGTGGTTTGTGCAGCTCAAAGGGACTTTCCCTTCTGGTTCCGTTGACTTTGCCGTGCGTCTGTTGTAAAAAAAAAACCTTACGTTTGAAGTGTGTGCGGCTCTCTAAAGTGCCATGACCAGTAGAGTGTGGCTAATGCATTTTGATGTCTTCTCCTAACCACAGTGCAGTAAGGATTCTGGCTTCACTTGCTTTATCTTAGTTTTCAACTGTAATTTTATTTAATGTTTTGCTTTTTTCTGTCTGTGTGCAGCTTTGGGAACGCAGCTCTGGACGAGCGAAGTATCCTCGCACCACTCTATCAGTGCTGCATGTGAGTACTCAATACTAAATCTCCTCAAGTTTGGGTGGGTACATTTTTATCAACATCATTGTTTTATCATAATATCTCTTGCCTTTCCTCTCCGTGTCAGGGTTCGCGTGTCCACATGGAACAGGTTAAACCTGCTGAGAAGCGGAGCTCTGAGTTCAGCTATGCGGCAGGCGTTGGCATTCGACCCCATCCACCCCGTTCTAGCCGAGCCCCACCTCGCAGCCCTGGACAGGCGTCTGTCTGGAGTCATAGCAACTGTCAAGCAGTGTATGGAGGCACAGGGCCCCGACAACACTCTAATAGAGGACCGAATGAACCTCCCACATCCCTAGAAAACAAGGGACAGGAGAAAAATAAGGAACAGGAACAGCCAGGACTTAACTTCCTGAGCCTGGAGAAGAGTGAGTGAAAGGATCGACAGGGTGGAACAAGAACTGTGAATTTCTTCCTCCTTTGTCATTTCCTTGTTTGTCACTCTAATAAGACTGGAGCGGTTCTCCGAAACTGGATTAAAAATGGCGTCACCTTCAACTATATAAACACTCTCTCAGGACTGTTGTACACTATAGGACAGTATCTACTGTAAGAACCCATCCATCTACTACTACTGGTTGTAAAGACACTCCTGCCTTGTGCCAAATTCTCCAACCCAGTCCAGCTTTTACTTTGGAGTCAACTAAGGAGGAAGGATGGAGCTCGGGGAGATGTAGACACTCAAAGGAGCAGGAAGGGAAGGTACAAATGAGCCAAAAACGTCTTGATGCAAGACGCCGTGTTTCAGACTGTTTGGAGCTTACAGTCCAAGAAACTGAAATACAGATTCCTGTTGAATTAACAGGACATTAAATCCATTTTAGAAATGAAATTTTTTCTTCCTTGAATTAAGAATGGAAGGAGAAGAGAATGAACTCAGCCCTGCGCCATCTTTGTGTACATATTTAACTAAGTAGTGACATAGAACTATGAGAAGAAAGACTATAAATTTGTGGATTATAATATTAAATAAGCCTAAGGGTGCTTGTGCAGGTGCGTGTGTGTGGGTGTGTGTGTATGGAAGAGTACCATATTGTGCCGCAAATAAGGAAGCTACTGACGTGACAGACTTGAAGTGAGGGGACACAGAGTTCAGGTGTGGGTTCATCTTCAGCATTAAACTATGATCTGTTTAATTGTGGTTCTCTCTGTCATCTTTTCCCCGCCACTAAAAAAGCACAAAGTCTGTTTTGAAATGTGTCGGTGCTGTCACTGCAACTGTGAAACAAAAAAAACAACTGGTTTGATGTGGTGCAGTGTTCATGTTGAAAGGGACTTTCACTTTAATCCGACTTTTAGTCGCTCGGATATTTATATTTTAGTCAGATTGGATCGGAGATGTGTCAACAGGTCATAACTGGAATGCACTGCTTATAGTTCACATTTCATTTCTAATAAGCAGTTTTAGTTCTCATCTCCTCGTCTCACTTTCTGTAAAATTTTGCTTTCATTTTTCCAAATGTGAATCACTTCCAATGTGATAATTTTATCTTAAATTGAAGGCAGCATTAACGCCCTTTAGCCACGTATTAGTCAGAGGTGTGATTAGAAAAGGCCGTTCCATGCCTGTGCACTTTTTTGTTTCCATTACCCAAGAGATTGTCTGTCTCACTGTCTGATTCTTGTACTCAGCTTGGATTAGAGGCTGGTTTCACTTCCGTCATCTGGAGATTTAAACATGTAAATGCTGTAGAGATGCTGTCAGTGCAGTTTGCACAGCACAGCAAAAGAAAATGTATTTATTTATTTATTACAGACTTTGATGATTGAGGTGAGAAAGTGTTTTCAGCTGTGGTTTTGCACACCTGTGAGTAAGTCAGCAACCTCCAGCTGACTTATGGCCTGATTCTCCACTGTTGTACAGCTGTCATCTGAACTGAACTGAACTATGAGCAGGCACAGCAGGTCTTATTGTTATCTTCAATTTCAATGTTCTGCCTTAAGTTAATTGTAGATTTGACAAGATGTAGACAAACTAACAATAGCTGCATTTAGATAGTAAGCGGTGCAGCTCGCGGTTCAGACTGATAGCCCAGAGCACTGGGGGAGTGCTGGTGTTGACATCACTGCGAGTACAGGAGCTTTGGACTGACGGGAGGAGGATTTCATTTACCCAGCAGGGGGTCCTTGGGGAGCAGCGCCGCAAAGGCACCAGGGGCCGGTTGCACCAACTGGTCTTTACTAACGCTGGTCGTAACTGCTAAGTGGGTCTTGGTTAAGACCAGTCGGTAGAAAGAATTGCACCAACAGGACTTAAGCCTGGTCTTAACTACGCTCAATCTTAGCAATGGGCGTTCATGTGAATGCCATGATGGTGAATATAAAGAGACGAAAAAGTTAACGATAAGTTGTCATTTCAACAGTAACAATGTAGATTAAAGTCTGTCAGTGATGACGGAGGCAGCTTATCAATACCAAAGTAGGCTGAATCTCCTGTGTTGTCTCACAGGTGCTGGAAAAGTGAAGACACGTTGTTTACGATCTCCTGCTGTTCTGCTAATGTGTAGCTAATCATATCTAATTTGCAACCCCTAGTTACGACCAACTTAGCTGAAGACCATGTGTAAGCCCAGTTGGCGCAACCGGCCCCAGAGCCAGAACTGAGCTCAGCAGCCTCTCAGTGAACATGGCAGTGGGTAACAGTGGGTTAAGGATGGGACAAGAGAGAAGTGAAGCACGGAGGGAGGAAAACGAGTGGAAGTCAAAGCTATTAAGGTACAAAGTGGTAATACAAGAGAGGACGTGCTGTGGCTAGCGGGTTAGCATGCTAAAATCAGTTGATATCTCTACAACACAATACAGACCCGTCTTTGGCATAAAACCAACGCTGCTATTTCCCCAAATTTCTTAATATTTAAAGTTAATTTTTAAATGGTTAAACAAAAAATCTTACATATTGCACCTTTAAACCTCAGTTGTGCATTTACCCATTCTTTCATTTCCTGTTCACATACCAAAGGTGTAGGGGATTTAAAAAGGATGTGTGTGGGCTACTGATGATTAATCAGATAGCACTTTTCTTTCGACAAACTCAAACTTTCCTAATCCCCTTGCTCTCGCTGTGTGTCTCTGTGAACAGAAATTTAAATACCCAGCTTGTCCCAAAGACTCTCGTCCTCTGATAACTGTGTATGTCAAGTGTTGATGCAGTACCTCTGGCAATGGATTTCCCCATATGAGCGTGTGCTTCTGTTACAGATCATCTTTCACCACAGGACTGCGTCCTTATCACTTGACATTTTCTTCCTCGTGTTTGTTAACACTGGCAGTGGTGCTGTCATGGCTATAAACCGTATACTCTTATTCTCCGGTCTGAGTGAGTTGTTGCCTAAACAGGGGAAACTTAACGGTGAAACCCCCCCCCCCCCCGTGCCTTCGTCCTGTCCCACATGCAGATGTTCACACTCAGCTGCCGAGCTCTGTCTCGGTGTCACACAGCCTCTCTTTGTTTGTCGTGCAGCAGAACAGATGATGTAGGACACCTGTTTCGTTTAGGCTAAGCAGATGTTTTACTTGGGAAACTTGCCAAAACATTGAAACTTGAATGAAACCCCCAATTTTCATCATATGAAGGCATGTCAGGTCATGTCTTAGCAAATACTGAATGTGCCTCTACACAGGGCCAGCAGTGTCTGCTGACAGCTTCATATCGTGTCGACACTCAAAACTAACTATTGTCTTTCTGTTTGTCTTAGCAGCTGCCATCTATATATGTCTGTACATTTTCATCTGACTCTTTTTGATCTCAGGACATATTTTTTCCAACAACATCTGAAAAAGTATGCTAGAAACACTCAACAAAGAGTAGTATTCACTCATTACTATGTGCCACAGACACTAGATGTCCCTGTAGGATAATGCATATGCTATCGATTGCTGTCTGAACAATGTGCCACCTTGCATCATTAAGTCATCACTGACTGACTACAAGTACCACAGACACACTGAACAACACACATGCTTCGGTGAGGCAATGCCTCCCAGACAGAAATACTACACCTCAGTAAGATTATGCAATGATAGTCTTGTGATCAACAGATTTTACTGTAAGGGTTGATGTTTTAAAAAACTGATCTGCTGGAAAAGAAATTCTCGATGACTCAGTGGATACACCCTGATGAACGTGTATTCACGTCATTTGCATTTCAAAGGGCTGATGAAATACAAAATAAGCTGATGCAAGGCTGAGAGAGTTCAGCAATGAGTCTGTTGTATTTGTTTAGTAGTAAACTATAGACTGAAAGATGCCGTGTCACGTACATATAATACTTTTAATATTTCAGTTGATATTATGTTTGTTGGGAAACACACTTACCTGCCTGCTTGCCAAGAAAAAGGGGGATTGATTCGACTCTCTCTGTTTCTACTGCTGGCTTTCAGTTAGCTTAGCTTATCTTAGTGTGAAGAGTGGGAGCAGAGGACAACAGCTATCCTCTAAAGCTCGCTAACTGACGAGTTCTATATCTTTGCTATGTAAAAATGACACGCCACGGTTGTAATTCAACATTATATGACTTTCTTGGTTAAAGGGATAGTTTGGGTTTTTTGAAGTGGGGTCATATAAAGTACATATCTATAGTTGGTCTGTTCCCTACCGTAGTTGCCGATCAGCACAGCCTCAGTTTGGAGAAGCAGAGAGCCGCTCCAGCCCAGACGCTCAGCTTTGTACTGCAGTGAACGGAGACCAGATGCAAAGCGAATTTTAACCACCTAAAACAAGGCCCACCTAAGAAATCTATATCAGTTCAAGTGTACGTTGTATAGAGAAAATTCACACCGCTTTACACCGCTGTCAGACCGCCCGTTCTTTTGGCACTACATTTTCTCAACCATTGAACCTCCGTATCCCTACGCATTAACACAACTGGGCCTCACACTGTATTTCCCCGCTCGCAGATCACCTGTTATGGGTCTGCGGTTGAGAAGATGTAGTGCCAAAAGAACGGGCGGTCTGACGGCGATGTAAAGCGGTGTGAATTTTCTTTATACAACGTACACTTGAACTGATATAGATTTTTTTTTAGGTGGGCCTTGTTTTAAGTGGTTAAAATTCGCTTTGCATCTCGTCTCCGTTCACTGCAGTACAAAGCTGAGCGTCTGAGCTGGAGCGGCTCTCTGCTTCCCCAAACTGGGGCTGCGCTGATCGGCAATTACGGTAGGGAAGAGACCGACTATAGATATGTACTTTATATGACCCCACTTCAAAAAACCTGAACTATCCCTTTAAGATACTTAGATTTTTAGTGGGCTTCAGAGGTGATGCCAGGTGGATTTTTGTTACCTTTGGCAGGCTACCTGTTTCCACTTTCTTCCATTCTGTGTGCTATGCTAAGCTAAGCTAACCGACTGCTGGCTCTATGTGGTGTACAGACATGAGAGTGTTATAAATGTCAAACTAATCTTTAAAATTAAAACTGTAGACCCATAACAGGTGATCTGCAAGTGATGAAATACAGTGCAAGGCCCAGTTGCGCTAATGCGTAAGGATACAGAGGTTCTACGGTTGAGAAAATGTAGTGCCAAAAGAACGGGCAGTCTGACGGCGGTGTAAAGCAGTGTGAATTTTCTCTATACAACGTACACTTGAACTGATATAGATTTTTTTTAGGTGGGCCTTGTTTTAAGTGTATAAAATTCACTTTGCATTTGGTCTCCGTTCACTGCAGTACAAAGCTCAGCGTCTGAGCTGGAGCGGCTCTCTGCTTCTCCAAACTGAGGCTGCGCTGATTAGCAATTACGGTAGGGAACAGACCGACTATAGATATGTACTTTATATGACCCCACTTCAAAAAACCTGAACTATCCCTTTAAGATACTTAGATTTTTAGTGGGCTTCAGAGGTGATGCCAGGTGGATTTTTGTTACCTTTGGCAGGCTACCTGTTTCCACTTTCTTCCATTCTGTGTGCTATGCTAAGCTAAGCTAACCGACTGCTGGCTCTATGTGGTGTACAGACATGAGAGTGTTATAAATGTCAAACTAATCTTTAAAATTAAAACTGTAGACCCATAACAGGTGATCTGCAAGTGATGAAATACAGTGCAAGGCCCAGTTGCGCTAATGCGTAAGGATACGGAGGTTCTACGGTTGAGAAAATGTAGTGCCAAAAGAACGGGCAGTCTGACGGCGGTGTAAAGCGGTGTGAATTTTCTTTATACAACGTACACTTGAACTGATATAGATTTTTTTTTAGGTGGGCCTTGTTTTAAGTGGTTAAAATTCACTTTGCATCTGGTCTCCGTTCACTGCAGTACAAAGCTGAGCGTCTGAGCTGGAGCGGCTCTCTGCTTCCCCAAACTGGGGCTGCGCTGATCGGCAATTACGGTAGGGAAGAGACCGACTATAGATATGTACTTTATATGACCCCACTTCAAAAAACCTGAACTATCCCTTTAAGATACTTAGATTTTTAGTGGGCTTCAGAGGTGATGCCAGGTGGATTTTTGTTACCTTTGGCAGGCTACCTGTTTCCACTTTCTTCCATTCTGTGTGCTATGCTAAGCTAAGCTAACCGACTGCTGGCTCTATGTGGTGTACAGACATGAGAGTGTTATAAATGTCAAACTAATCTTTAAAATTAAAACTGTAGACCCATAACAGGTGATCTGCAAGTGATGAAATACAGTGCAAGGCCCAGTTGCGCTAATGCGTAAGGATACGGAGGTTCTACGGTTGAGAAAATGTAGTGCCAAAAGAACGGGCAGTCTGACGGCGGTGTAAAGCGGTGTGAATTTTCTTTATACAATGTACACTTGAACTGATATAGATTTTTTTAGGTGGGCCTTGTTTTAGGTGGTTAAGATTCACTTTGCATCTGGTCTCCGTTCACTGCAGTACAAAGCTGAGCGTCTGAGCTGGAGCAGCTCTCTGCTTCTCCAAACTGAGGCTGCGCTGATCGGCAACTACGGTAGGGAAGAGACCGACTATAGATAAGTACTTTATATGACCCCACTTCAAAAAACCTGAACTATCCCTTTAAGATACTTTTTTAGTGAGCTTCAGAGGTGATGCCAGGTGGATTTTTGTTACCTTCGGCAGGCTACCTGTTTCCTCTTTCTTCTCTGTGTGCTATACCAAGCTAGCCTGTGAATATTCTCATTCATCCAGGTCATAGTTATCTCAAGGAAGAGGCTTCATGAAGTTCCTGCTCGTCAAGCGAGCAGGAACTGATGAAGCCTCTTGGATAAGAGGTGAAACGTCTTCAAGACAAAAACCAAATCCAGTTGCATTCGATTCAATTTCCTTGAGATATACCAAGCTAAGCTAACCGACTGCTGGCTCTATGTAGTGTACAGACATGAGAGTGTTATAAATGTCAAACTAATCTTTAAAATTTTAACTACAGTGAAAATAATACTTGAGTCATGAGGAGGTTGGGGGTGTTTATAAGGGGCCCAAGCTCATGTTTGCCCCGGGCACCCTCAGCAGGATACTCCAGCCCTGCACTGATGTGCAAGTGGTTACATTTCTTTGAATACTATTTGACATACCACCATACAAGATGGTGCCCTGTTTTATGAACTTCATCGGTGGAATGGAACTAAGTACATCTACTCAAGCACAATTTAAGGTTCTTGTATTACACGTGAATATTTCCATTTTCTGCTTTTTCGCGCCTAGACAGCACATTTACAACGGAAGAGAACGGACATCTGCCTCCTATTTACATTTAGGAGGCAGATATTGTACTTTTATGCCACTACATATTCCATCACTTTAGTTACTTGTTACTTTGTGGATTACATGCAGTATCAGAGACATAAAACAGATTCTGATGATCAGTAGGCTTACAGTACATACATACATGTCAATACATATATAATTTGATGTACTTTTGATTATGATGTACATTTATAGCCCTAAAGTTACTTCTGCTACTTGAATACATTTGATATCAGACTTGAGTCACGTGTTAATATTTAACTGACAAACTCAATTACAATGTGGTGAAACTACAACTGCTGGCTGCTGTAAATACTGACAGACTCAAGCCACAGGATGATTTATCATATTAACTTTATTTTTTTTTAAACTTAATGTCACACAAACACTTTTGTCTTCGATTTCCTAGAAACAAGTTGTGGCTTGCCCTCTTCGGCAGGTTCACCTCAGTCCCGACACCCCCAATCTGATGGGAACAGGACCGTGATTGAGGCGACATCATGTGGGAGGTTTCACTCAGTTTCTGAAGCAGCGTGGCTGTGTGTGTGTGTGTGTGTGTGTGTGTGTGTGTGTGCGTGCGCGCGCGCGTCCGTGTATGTGTGTTGCACACGAGCGCGCTGCAACCCCCCCACCCACACAAACAAAATAAAGAGTAGATCACGAGCGCTTTCTTTCCAGTCACTCCCCTCCTTTCAACCTGCGCGCTCCGTTAAAAGCGTCGCCGAGCTCGTGCGGGGCGCTCAGAGCGCTGATGGACGCGAGCATGATGGATGCTGAGGGAGGCCGCGTGCACCACCTGGAGAGACGCGCGAAGAGGCTGGCGGTGATCGTCGCCCTGCAGAACCTGCTGGTGGCCGCGTGCCTGCTGCTCACGCTTTACGCGTACTGCGTTCAGGAGCCGGTGAGTAAGCTGGGAGAGGAGAGCACTGTGATGAGCAGCACATCTCTGATCAGGCTTATTTTAATTCAGCTTTTTTTTATGCAACTTGTTCTCATGCACACTGATAATTTAGACAAAGCGGAGATGATAGATAACTACGCTCCACATCGCGGCTGCTTTATACGTTTTGTTTTATTTCAAATACGCGCAATTTGAGCAAAATGTAAACAAAAATAATAATAATAGAAAACAGTGACACCGTTTTGATCACTTCTGTCAAACCATGGGTTGTCCAATAAGAGTTTAACACGTCAGGAAAGGCTTTATGTATATATGTATTTATTTATTTATAAGCATAAACAGAAAGTTAGAACAACACAGAACAGAATAAAAGGGGTACATCAGAATCAAAATCAAAATCAAATAAAAGAATTACAATGATAATGAATAACGGCAAATAATGATAATGATAGCACAGTGATAACAGTGTCCCGGTTTGATCTGTCTGAAACCACAAACACAAGAACAAAAGTGTAAAGTCATGCAATAATGTTAAATAATGCCTGAAAACATCCAGACCACTTCCTCTGCTTGTGCACCAGTGTATTTAAATTATCTTATCTTATTGAGTGTTTGCTGTATAGTGGAAGCAATAATTATCCACCCCCAAGCTTTTATTTCCTCTGACAAACTTTCATCAAACGCATTTTTGGGAAACTCCCCCCTCAGTGCAGCTTTCATTCATTCTGTGTGTGAGGAAATGTCTGGGTCTTGCACATACGCTGCATCAGCCATCCGAAACATCTTCTTACTTTGGTAAACATGTGAAAGTACCAATTGACAACAGGGCTTGAAGATAAATTAATAAGTATTACACTATTTTATCGTTACAAAGCTTCAAAGCTTACAGAGTGACAATCAGATGTGCCTTTGTGACACAATCAGGCAGATATTACATTCTCGAGTTTGCTTTGAACTGCTGTTGCCTGGGTCCTAAAATGAGCTTCTTTAACTTGTGTTTTTTTGGTTTTATTTATAAAACAGGCACATTTATTATATATTACACACGTCATGTACACACAAGGACAGTTACTGTATATACTAAGTTTATCTTTATTCCTATAGTTTTTATATTTTTATTCAAATTGTTATTTTATTCTTCCCAATATCTCTCTACCATTGTCTCTATTTTTTGAGACTTACTCTTGTGCTGCTACTTACTTCCCTCTTTCCCCCTGTGCTGCTGCGTTACCTGTGAATTTCTCCCAAGGGGGATCAATAAAGAAACATCTTATCTAAATAATGAATCATTTCTAAAGCACTTTTCATAACAATGTTAAAGTGCTTTACAAAAGAAAATAAAACCAGACAAGGCAGATAAATTAACAATAAGGCTGAAGGACATGAGCACAGAGGAAGTAAAGACAGATCAAATAAATGAGAAAAAGGAGTGTTAAAAAGTATATATATTCGTTTGTTTGAGTGTGATCAAGAAGAGTGACAGCAGACACTTTAGAAGTAGGTGTGGAGTTTCTCCAAATATCTTCTGACCTGGATGACTGATTCTCTGCATAAACATATCACAGTAGCACGATTACTGGATGATGATGATCTTTTTTAATGACTAACATTTGTTCTACATTTAGGCTCTAGTGTTTATCACTGTGATGTTACTCTCACTTCAGTTATTAATCAAACGTGAAAGTGAGACTTTCCCTAGTTTCCGTCCGCCTGCCTATTTTCACACCATGTCTCTCAGCCACCGTCGCAAACAAACAGGCTGTGTGCTTCCCAGAGTCGAACATCAGAGAATCACAGTGCAGAGCTGTGTGACCTTTAAAAAAACACACACACAAAAAAACAACACTGAATAGTAGTTATAACGTCAGAGTCATAATGGCAGTGGAAACCACCAACATGCCACTGTACTAATGTAAGCATGTGTGCTCTCCTCACAGGTTTTTGAAGATAATATCCACATACATTTTGCAGCCATTGCAGGTGAGAAACAGAAACATGACCTTTAAATTCTAATCTGATCCTTCTCTTTGTTTTTTATATATTGTTTTCGTGTGACACTGAAGTATCGCAGGCCAGATAGTTTGTTTTTTCCACTATCACTTCCCCCCTATCTATCTCACGATCCGCCTTTCGTCCTCCAGACATAACAGGCAACATGACGCTGGAGTTTGGTGGAGTTCAGAGCCGCCACAAGATGAGCCTGTTTGACGAGAAGAACGACACGATCTACATCAACTGCACTGGACCCTATATCTTGTATATGGACGTGTGCTACATGAGCATGATGAAAGGGAAGGAGGCCAAAGGGACGCTGCAGCTGGTGGATGGGAGCAGAACCCCTCCGATCTCGTTCCTCATGAAATCTTCACTCGAGGTGTGCACGGTGCTCCAGGAAACAGTCTACCTCAGGGAGAAGGGGAAGGCCAGCCTGCGCTTGGAATCCACGGTCGGCTTCAAGATTAAGAATGTGACTGTGGGCCTGAGCAATCTGCTGGGGAGGCGGTGTCAATTCTGATGAGGACCAATGAGCGCCCTCCGAAGATTAAGACCAGAGCCGACGGGAGTGAGGAAGGGAGCTCAGCGCTGGTGTTCATCTGCCGCCGTGAGCGCAGACACACTAAGCAGGACTCGCGCTGACGGCATGACTTCTATAAGAGGACCCTTTCCTGTTTTTGTCTATTGCCTCGACCGAGGGATTTTGACTGTCAGCAAGAAATCTCCACATCTTGTGTTTGGTCCTGGGGCGAGAGCGAACCACATGATTTTCGGTGGTGAAGAGTCATGAGTCAGTTTTTTTTTTCTCGTATTGTTTTGTTGTTTTATTTTATATTTGACGAAACCACTTTAGAGGAAAAGTTCACTCCCCCCCCCCCAAAACAAAACAAAAAAGAAATTCAATTCAAGTCATTTTCCTGGTCACCTTCATGCTGATGGAAAGTGATGTCCGTAAAACACTTTTCTGGAGCTTCACAACAAACAGTGCTGCAGCATTCTCCCTAAACCACTGAAGTAGATTTTGAGATTCCACATCGATTTGAAAAACCCTTTTTTACGAGGAAATCTTCAACATAGCCGTTGAGCTAAAAGCACATCCAAAGAGCCTGACCGCAGTTGATGGTGTAGATTACGGCTTTCAAATCAATTTTGGTATCTCTGGGCTTCCAGAGGCTTTGATAAGGCCAGACAGAGCTGAATGAAGCCATTTTATGTTTGTTTGTTTTTTCTGTCCCCCGCTACTTCAGTTGGTCAGGAGAAAGCTCCAAAAACGTTTAGTCGAATATGAAACTTCACCTGACTTTCCATCGCCATGACGGTGGGTCGGTGATGACTGAATCTTCATCTTTGGCTGACTGTTCCTTTGACAAGCAGCTCCTTGTTGCAATGGATTATTTTTATGTATTTTTTTTTTTTTTATCAATTATTTAGCTAATTTATCAGTCAATTGTTTGGTTTGTAAAACATCAGATACCAGTAAAAAATGCTCAGTGATATTGGGACGCTGAAGGTTTTGCACTCCTCAAGCGGCTTTAATTGTGTATTCTATATATATATATATCTAATATAGCGTACTTGTCAGTTTATCACTTTATTTAACAATGACATTACCAAGTTGTGTAGTACCTGATGAATGTATTTGTTATATTCTCCTCTGAGTCTCAGAAAACTCTCCGTGTGCCACGTGGCCTCCGAACAGTTTTGAACTCGCTCCACTACACTGCTGGAGTTTACCACGACAATGACACTCTTGCTGACATGTTTTACTGTCAGGGCCTCTGCCTGGGCTTTTCTTTCTATGACTAACGTGTTGAGCAGCATGTTTGGAGCCGGTGTTCCCGGAGAGTTAAAAAAAAACAAAAAAAACAAAACACTCGAGACAGCCTTCACACTGACACAGACAGCTGACTTGAATGATTGTATCTGCACCTGTTCGTATGTTTGTGTTTTTAATTATGCCTACAGTTATAAAAGCAAGGACCAAGTGTTGATTAATCCCCTAGGATAGGTTCTTTGTACATATTAGTGAAGCTGTGATATTTTCAATGAAAAGCCATGTTGTTCTAATGATGGATATTTTTTTTTGAAGCATACTGTAAGGCACATTTCACTGTACTCCTTTCAAAAAGGTAGCAAAGACATGTTTACCATCTGGTCCGAGCTTTAAGCTACGCCATCATCAGTGTCATTATTTGCTTAAATTGGTTGGTTTGATGTGTTATATCTCTACTGTACGATCAATAAAATATTTGATACGACCTGTAAACAGAGATTGTGTGTTTAAACAGAGGAACGTTTTTTTAAAAATGTATGTTTTATGCAAAATGAGCTAAAACTTCCTCATGAATAAGCTCATATGAATGTGAAACGATGACATGATATGAGAATGGCACTGTATAATTCACCCAGGGGATAAACTGTGTGGCTACCTCATGTACGCTTTGGCAATGATCACATGTTGGAATGAAACTTTAATAAAAAAAAAAAAGAGTTTCCATATGGCAGTAATCTTCTCTTACTTGTTTTCGCCGTCTCTCTGTCTCTCTCCCTCCACCCCTCCCTGTCTGACTTCTGTGAGCGTCGGCAGTTTCATCATCATTATCTGACAAGTGAACCACCGTTTAACCAAAAGCGAAAGTGAAGTGGAGGAGGAAGGAGCCGCCTCGCGTCACGAAGAGACCTGACGTGACGCTGTTGCACTGTTACCACAGCTGTAGGGCTTAACAGCTCGGCAGGTTCAGACTCACCTCCAGATGTATTTCTTTCTCAATAGTGGCAGGGTGTCACTGTAGCTGTGTCAAAATGTTGTTCTATTTCTTTTTTTTTTTTTTTTTTTATCTTTGTGAACATTCTCAAAACCTGTGTGTGATATTCTCAGGGGTGATTGCAAAAAAAAATCCTGGGAACTTTTTCCTTTGACGTCATCCCCCCCGGGTACCTACAGACGTACCTACAAGACGTATCTGCTTATCAGCTGCTTCATGACAGTGTTCGTGATTCGTGCCGTGATTGCGCCTTTTTCCCGCTAGTTCCGTGCAGAAGCATGCACCTGGTTGTCGGAGCTTTTGGCACCGCCTCCCAAAGAGCTTTCCATCGCTACCCACCTCTTCTAGCCAAGCCCAGCGCCATTTGATTTTAATGCCTTTGTCGACATCTTTAGTGTCTTCCCCTGGCTTCATGAATTTGTGGTCCATCCTGACACTACGGTGCGCGTCAACAGCACGTGGAGCGACTGCTCTCTGTTTGGCCAAGGCCCGCCCCCACCGTATTTCTGATTGGCTTGTATACCTGTCCTTAGTGTAATTGACTGAAAGTTGCACCTCTGTGAGATCCAGAGAACTGTATGTTAGATCTCTGGACAAACCCGATTTCATTTTTTTCTATTCGCAGTCACGCCGGTACGCCGGAGATCCGACACGGCGCCGGACTGCAATCAGCCCTGTGAATTCTCCGCCACAATGTCCACATTTCTGTAAAACCAGTGTTAAATCGAATACGTTTTTTCATGGTTCCGTGTCATCTTTTGTAGCCGGGGGGGGGGACTTTAACGGTACACAAAGACGCTATAGTGATGTAGCTCTACCTTCCCGGCAAAACTTGACTAGTCTGAGTGATGTTCTTAAGTTTAAAAGCAACCATATAAAAGCTGCTACATCATCTGTGTGCCATTGTTACAGTAGGCTCCTGTTGTTTTCTAATTAAAGAAGAACAGGTTCTCACGGATTTATTTCCAGGCTTTTTCCAAGACGTGTGGAACACACCTCTATAGAAAAGAGACGTACATTTTGACAGTTTGTCTGCTTCTTTGATATCAGGATTAAGGGGCCAGACGTTGGAGCAAGTTCACGCCTGAACACTTTCTTCATGCTGGGGTTTATTTTTAGGGAAGCAAGCCTCTTTCTTTAACACCCACACATGAGTACAGGCGTGGACAGACAAGGAAACCAAGTTGAGATTGCACCGAAGGCTTAGAGTTATAAATAGCCTATCATTGTTCAGAATGTGTGCAAATCAAGCCTTAAGCACAACTGTAACCAACTGTGAGTAAGTAAGTATTCGACAGTTGTTGTTTTTCTGGACTACGTCATGCTGTTTCCACACAACTGCAGACAGACAGCTCTGGGATTTGTTTACAGGAACAAATGTGAGAAGTCTCATTGCTCAATGGCAGATTTTTCTCTTAAATCACATTCCAATCCATTGTTTCTTGATGTCGGAAATGGAAAATCATACAGTAAAGGAAAATCACAGATAAAACGCTTTACGAAATCAGCAGGCTGGGTTATGAAATTAAACATTTAGGGATTCCATGTGAGTGACTCTATCAATAAACCTCAGTTATAGATCATGTTTTTTTGATCAATTTCATTTTAAAAATTCATTACCAAGACAAATCACTCTTAGCTGAGGAAAAAGAAACACCATGTGGACAAAGGACGATGTTGCACCGCAACTTAACATTACTCACTTGTATCTAAATGTTGTTATAATGTAATGTGCTGAGGGAAAAGTCATAATAATGATAACATGCTGATTATAAATTAAAAGGAGAATTGCTAAACACTCCAAACTAGAGCCTTAAATCAAAGCTGACAACATTATCGTCCTTGTCGTAGGATAAGGTTATTTTGTCAACTCCTTTAAAATGGCTCTTTATAGAAAAATATAACCTTTAAAAGGTATTAAATCACTTTTTTTACTGGCCATATCTGAGCGGATTGTAAGGTGAAGTGAAAAATTAGACTTTCCCAGTCTCTCCTGGTTGCCAATACAAGCCTGTGGATGATTGTTGATGTTGTTCAACGCTGCCGGACTGTGGACTTCTTTGTGAAGGACTCGGGACGGATTTTTTGTGCCTCGTCTCAGTGCCTCTCTCCGCTCCACAGAACCCCTTTGTGGTAGTGAACTGTAACTCTGCACATGCCTCACCTTTGTCATATAACAAGGTATAATTCTAAACATACTTTCACCTGTGATGAGCCAATATAAATTCTCACTCGGGTAAATCATTACAAAGAGCTCAAAGGTCAGCAGGTTGGGATTCCCTCGATTGTAAGACTCACATGAGAACATGAGATAAGGAAATGTGATGACTGGAAATTGTTTGTAAAATTAAGAAACAGAAAATTAGGTGAGTCTTTATACACTGCTCTTCACACAAAGCAACAAATTAAAAATAAATGACAAAAACCACTGTAGCTGGCAGAGTCCTTTGGCGGCTAATGTTTGCTAACGCAACACATTCATGTTATTTAAGCCAACATTAGCTCCAGGAGTTTGTTGAAAATGCCTTATCACAGAGTTTACAGCTGACATGTTTTTAATGTGCACTTGTTAGCTGCAAACATGTTATCAGGCTAAGATGCTAAAGCTAACACAACTCAGGATAATACTAAGAGTTGATGATCCATGTAGGTGACCTGGAGATAAAGCATTGGCCTTGTGTTGCAGTTCAGAGCTAGTTAATGCTAATGTTGTAAGTATGATCATAAAAAAAAAACATAGGAGTAATCTTGTTTGGCTTTTTTTTCTTTTTTTAAACAGTATTTTCCTCACATTTAGATTAATGTTAGAAGAGAAAAGGCTTTTAGTATGACGACTAACCGTCAGCAAAAGTAATGTAATCTCTGGTTACTTTGGTTTACGCTGCTGAAGCGTAATCTTCCCTAAATAAAGAGCAGGAGAGTCCACAGAATACAGAGATCTCAGCATGCTGGGAGACTATTCCAAAGCTTGGCCCAAGTCTTGGAGTGTGTCTGAGGGACACTAAGAAAACCCTGGTTGGAGGACCTAAGGGCCTGATTTGAAGTGTAGGGGGACAGAAGTTCACTCAAGTAATGTGGAGCCTGGCCATGTAGGGTTCCATAAGATTTTAAACTGCATTTGAAATCAGTGTAGTATGTGACCATCTGTTGGATTGTGATAGGAGCCTGGCAAGCAGTATTTTGGACAGTTTGTAGGCGGTGTAATGAGGATTTGCTGAGGCCAGTGAGCAGAGAATTGCAGCAGTCTAAGCGTGAGGAGATGAATTTATGTATTCATGTTTTGATATAACAAATATAAATTTGGCTATTTTCTTGGGATTAAAAAGCACCATTGCTTCACCGTCTTACTAAAGGCATCAAAGAATGGTCAAAGATTATGGAGACTGGAGAAATGCAGCGGGATGTCATCAGCATATAAAGGTACGATAATATTGCTGAAATGGCTGATTATATGTAACACATATATGGAAAATGAAATGGGCCCAGAAAACTGATCCCTGGGGGACACCACATGGCATAGCAGTAGAGTCAGACAGGAGTCACCCACAGAGACTGTAATAGTTCTATCTGGGAGACAGGAAGAGAACCACTCTGATACAGTCCCACCAGATGTCTTAGTCTATGGATTAAAACGTGGCGATCAGCAGTGTCAAATGCTGCGCTATGATCTAGTAAAACCAAAACTGAACAATAACCAGTATCTGCAGTCATTTAAATATCTTCGAATCCTTCCTGAGAATGTAGTTAATGGAAACCAGATTGAACCTTATCAAACATCCTGTGTTGTTCAAGTGTTTAACCTTTTCTAAGATTTTAGAAAGGAATGGAAGTTTGGACATTGGTCTGTAATCCTCAGGGCAAGGAAGAATCCAGATTAGGTTTCTTCAAAAAAAAGTTGGACAATAGCCTGCTTAAAATGACTTGGGACACATCCTGATAAAAGAGAGTGGTTAAAAAATATCAGTAATGCACGGGCCAATTGTGTTAAAAACTTTTGAAGCAGCGAGAAAGCTACTGCCGTCTCTGTAACAGAAGATTGGTAAATTAGAAGTGGTGGGAGAGACAATATTGTTAATTGTATATAAAAGGAATTTTTCTAATTGGAAGATATTGGGTTGGAGAGGTAAAAGGCTCTCTCAGCCTTAACCATATTATTGAGCCCCATGAATTCTCTGAGATGCAGCCTGTGTACTTCAAGGTTAGTAGTTTTCCATAAATCAAAAAATAAGAAGGCTCTATATTTGGCTGTGTAGTTGGCTTGTTATCTGTAATAGTATACCGCAGATGGGCTTGATGTGAGTAGTCACTGTATGACATAAGAATGTGTTGTGCAATTAAGACCGATTGCTACACTGGTTTCAGGAACAAGGATAGCAAGTTTCAACCTGAACATTAAAAACATACTTACTCTATCATTCGCAGAAGAGTGTGGATTGCAAGGAAGTTCGGAAAAATCTTTTTCGAAACCATCTGAGATTGCATTAAAACAAACGGACAGTTGTGAAAGTTGGGGGGTGGTGGGTGCAGTGACAAACTGATTTGTAATTTTCCAATGATGGATATTTCTCTCCAACTACATCCCAGTACACTACTTCTTCATGGCAAACACTTATCTCAGGATAGATTCAGCGTTCTCTCCAGTTGCTGAAGAAGAAATAAAGCCTTGCTCTTGTGTTGCAGTAGCACAGCTAGCTGCTTACAATTTCAAACTGTGTTTTCATTTTTAACGTAATTAGAGAAAAAGATGCCAGGATGAGGACTAACGTGGTTGTTCTTTAAAGTAATGTTATCTCTATCATATATTTATAACAAGATTGGGTTTTAGCAGCAGCCCTACAGGGTTTACTGGCCATCAACAGCATAACGTTGGCCGCTGTGTCGGCACCGAGCTCTGTAGAAGTCCGAACGCCAGCTGCCAAGGTTCTGAGAGAGAAACCTTTTAAATATAAAACAAATACAAGAAAAAGAGAAAGGATTAATTTATAAGACATCTCGTTGGAGCCTCAATGAAAGCTTTAGTGGAACTCAGAACTGTAAATGTCCAGAAATGTGCAGGGATAGACATGTGAAGGCCTCTTGCAGATTCTGACTTTCAAATGTGACGTTTAGTGAGGCTTCAGGATAAATTCCTGTGTTTTGCGAGAAATAACTCCACCGGGGTTTTACATCATCAACATTGCAACAGGTTTCTACAAGTAGCGCTGCAAAATTATAGTGGAATATTACATCTGTAACAGCATGTAATACCTATTAAAGCAAGATGACTAATGACACCCACTAACATCAGATGACTAGCAGACGTCATGACAGAGGCAAAGATGTAGAAAGCTAAAAAGAGGGAAAGAGACTATGTCCGAGCAAGGGGCTGAACAATTATGGACTTAGTTTTAGTCGCTAACAAGAGCGAAATCAAAGGCATCCAGACGGACACCGAGTTGGATTTGTTGCTGTTGGACTAGTAAGGCATAGCAACAAAAACACCAGCCTCAACCTTTTTTCACAATCCACTCACATATGGCCAATAAAAAGTGATTAATACAGATTGCTAAGAGCCGATTTCAGATCCCCCGCAGGGAACAATGAGCACTGCTTTCAGATCACACATGAACTATGGTACTTTTTGCTCAGAGCTCATGTGACAGGAAGATGCGTCAGACTGAACATGTAGTGTTAAAGGAAAACGACCCCAATGAGAGGTTGTATGTAGCAGCTTCAACTTTGCAACAAGGCTGCAGAATGTCACTGCTAAATATTGACCCCATGCCAAACAGAGGAGGAACGGTTAATGACCAGCTGTGACCACTAAAGAATTTGTTCATATTACAGTGTTTGGTGAACTCTGTTCATGGATAATGTGCTCTAAAGTACCCTGTGACAGAGCAACAGAGGCCACTTTTATGAGCCTGGATTTATAGACTCCTTGCAGGTACGGGAACTTTGATCCTTTAGGGTGATACTGCTCTTGTGACCTAGCCTACTACACCAACAGAGAGTTGAGAAAACTGTAAGCTCAGGAAGTGCAAAAGGACAGCACACACAAACTAAACGGTGCTCAAGACAGACGGTTGTTTTATGCTGCTTAGTGAGCAGTAGTGAAATCTCAAGTGTTAATTATCATAATAGCGGTGCCTTTGAAAATAATCCTGGTTTATCATCACAGTGTGATAATGTACATGATAGTCTGCCTGATGATATTTACAACATCTAGGTGTTGCTTCAGGACAAAGACAACTTTTGGGATCTTGTGTAGAAGTTTAAGTCATGACTTGTAACACTCAGGTCAAATGAGTTAGTCTGACTTGGTTTACCCTCCAACTTTCAACCAAATGACTACCTGATGATGACTTTGAGTACATCTTGTTTGAAATATTAATTAATTGAATTAGTTATGACATTACAGTTACAGTTATGACATTACACAGTATATCTGAGACCTCACAAGCAGAACCCTTGTATTTCCTAAAGTTTCTGGCGTGTCTACAGATGGGCAATGTTTGTTGCTTGCTCATAAATAAATAAATCTCATCAAGTACTGGCTGGATTTAGATGAAATTCTGTGCAGACATTCATGGACCCCAGAGGATGAATCCTACCAACTCAGGCAGTCACCCGATTTCTTCATCTACTGTACCAACAGCAGGTCAAAACTTTTACTTATCTTAGTGAAATATCTCAACATTTACTGGATGGACAGGCGCTGAATTTTGTACAGAAATGCAGGGTTACCAGCGGATGTAGCATAATAACGACAGTTTTGGTTCAGAGTTAAATGTCTTGACAAATATTAATTGGATTGCTCAGAAATGCAGTATAGACATTCATGTTTCTTGCAGGATAAAATGTAAATCACAATCATTTTGAGTAAAATTTCACTTAATGACTAAATCTCAACCAAACCTCAACTGTACTTCCTGTTGAGAAGTAGCAAACCTGAATCCGTTATTGGGGAAAGCACAAATGATGTGATGGAAAATGTTTTCTGACTCGCTATTATTCAGGGAAAAGAAGTCGGCTCCATGATTTAATTAATAACTGCTTTAGTGCCCTCACATTGAGCATGCTAAGTGACAGAAATCAAACACACCAAAGATGTTGCCTAGCCAACAAGTGTGCTAGGCTTTTTCTAAATGCTAGATGCTGAAATGCCCTTTGGGGATCTTCCAGCTGTGATTTCTAAATTTGCCAAATATCCTATAACTATTTCTGCCTTCAGAGAGGAATGTTTCCTGAGAACTCTGAGTAGAGGGGCACGGAGAGGTGGACTGGTTGGTGGGACAGGGGCCGAGTAGACTGGTTACAATATCCACTAACGTGGTGAACCAAGAGCCGAGAGTTGAGGACTTCGCAGTGCACAAAACTCACAGAAGGACGTGAAGACAGGTGAGAAGGTCCTATTGCTTCACCCAGCAATGTACCATTGAGTGTGCAGCTGTCTTTGCTTTAATATGTCTGTTTGTGGATGCAGCTGCTGTGTCTCACGAACATCTGAGGACTTTGAAGGGTTCAGGGTAAATCCCCACTGTGGTTTCAGGTGAACAGCAGTTGCAACTGTAACAGGTTTCAATACAGGTATCCTGCAAAATAAAAGATTCTATCTGTCACTGCATGTAGAACATAATAGTGCTTGTGATCTTTAATAGGGCATTATGAATGTTTGCTGTGACTCTTTATTGTTGGTTCCTCTTTATGTTTGTTTGGAAAGTAATCTTGAAGATGATGTTTTAAGTTCAACAGTTGATGTCTCACAATTGAGAGGATCCAGTCTATAAAATGTTTCAAGATGTGGCTTTGAGTCGATGTCTCACAGGTCAGCCTGGTACAGCAGTCGCAGGTTGGATGATGCCAGAGTGAACGTTGCTCTCTACCCCTTTCTGAAAGGAATGCTTTCTTTGCTATACTGCATGTTTGCTAATTACTGTATATCTGATTCATTCTGAGAAAACATATATTTACATTATCTCAGAATGACTCAGCACCGCAATAATATCCCTGTGACATTTGAGAACTATTTTCAGTTCTGAGGTGCTGTATGGCAATCTCTTAGTCACAGTCGTCCTTCGACTAAGCCAACAAATGGCCTCCAAACCATGGTGGGAACTGCCTGGTTGAAAACCATGTGCGATCTCTAGTAGAGGAGGAATTACGTGATTCGAATTATACTATTATGGATTAAATCCTGTGTATGGCTTGTAAAATCATACATGTTTGTTTCGTTTAAATAGTTTCACCACCAGCGAATATGATCAAGGAGATAACCAAACTGCAGCTGTCATCGCTACCTGAAGTACCATAGAAGTGAAAGCCATTTATTTTTAAGAAAGTTGTAGCGCACATTTTGCAACAGCAAGTTATTTTGTTCAGAGAAGCAAAATGTCCTTCCCTTCAATATTAAGTTGCATGTAAACACAAATCCAACATGTCCTTTGGGTCAGGCAGTTCATGCTATGGACCCAAACAAAAATTCTGTTGATGCCACACCTCTGTGGTGTCATGGACATGATGCACAAATAAACACGAAGAGGAATGTGTCTGTATTTGTCTGCCTTCAATAACAGTTTGTTCCCTGGAGGAAGTTTTTTTTTAAATAGTATTGTAATTGTAGTCATGCCCAGCCCTGCCTTACTTCTTTGAAAAAGCCAGTTATTAAATCTGTATCTGACAAGGAGTTAATACTGAAACCGGTTTTATTCATAGGGGAATTTTATTACTGTATTACTCAATAGACTTTTTAAGGTGTCTTTACTTGAGCGTTTAACCTGTTAGGAGCACAATTAGGCTATTTTATGAGCACCTATGGTAACACATATGTAAAATATATAGTTTGGTACTTGAGTCATTTTAATGGCACGGATTGTGCCAAAATGTGCCAAAAATGGCACATTTGGAGATTCTGCCCGAGTGCTCTGTACCAAAACCTCTCTAACTTTGTTCCGATTCACTTTATTAGCATCAAAGTTGTAAAGGTAATACTCAGATGTGTTGCTATGGTTTGCTAGGAATTTGGAGCTGTAGCTGCATCATTCCTCAGGCATATTCATTCGAAAATTGTAATTTAAAAAAAAAAATCTGGTAAGCCTTACTTTCTTATTACCATTGGTAATTACCTAGTAACACTTTTGTGTTACCATGAATTTACCAGGTAAATACCTGGTAATTAGGGGACAGTAAAAGAAAGGGTTACCAAAAATCTTTCCTTTATGCTGCATGCCATTTTACGGACCCAGTGACGTGTATACTCATACTTACACATCTGAACAAATATTTCAAGTGTTCCCTTTATTATGATACCGTGATAATTCAAATAGACCTTTTAATGCATTTAAGGGGAATTATCGATTATCCTTAATTTGCTTCGTTGCACCTTCCCAACATCACAAGACTGATTTCTTGTGATGATCAGTGCAAATAATTTACGTCAGACGTAGGAAAGTAGACAAAACAACGTAAAGCATTTTCTCTTTTTCTCGCTGTGCCCTAGAGGGCGAGGCCAAAAAACGATGCCGATATTTGACGTCCTGGGAATGAGACTCAACAATCAGCTATCTTTGTGGTGCATTTACAAACAGCTCAGACAAGTCCATCAGATTCTACCTTTAAGTTTAAAGGTGCACTTTGTGGTTTTGGAGAAGAAATTTTAATCAGGAGAGAAAAATCTGCATTGACTGATTTTGTTTTATTTTTTTATGCCTAAACAAACTAAATAAACAAACTCTCTTTGTTTTCATGACTGATAAAACTAAACTGACCTCAGAGGCATCATACTGTTTTAATTTGTTTGTATTTGGCAGGAAAAAAAAATCTGAGTTTGTGTGACTACCTCACATTAGTACTGTAAATATTAAAATTCAGGTTCATTTAGCTTTTGCACAGAAACTACTGATCGAAATGTCCTTCAGAGGGACACTTTACGTTTTTACTTTGAGGACATTTCAGAGCCTGCACCATCTTACTTTTATTTGAGTAAAGCAGTTGAAAAAGTACTTGAAGTATGTTCTTCTGCATGAGTGAAGAACATGTGCACTTTTGCCACATCTGGTTTTATTTGAAGTCTAACAAGTCTCAAACAGCTTGTTATTCTACCGTGAGAATCAGGTTCCTCTTGAGATCAATCTGCTGCAGATTACATGGAAAATTAAAATGTGAAACTAGCAACGGACAGAGTTCTCGCTCTGAAAACAGTGAAACTGAGGGCACACAAATATACAAGTGAGGTGAAAAAAAAAAGACTGGACTGTTGAAACAGATAAAGAGTTACGTCTATTGCGTGGGGGTGTGTGTGTGTGTGTGTGTGTGTGTGTGTGTGTGTGTGTGTGTATGTGCGCGCTCTCTCAAGTCTGAAACGTGTCATCAAACCTCCCGGGAGTTTGGACGGAAGCCAAGGCGGGTGTAGAGCAGCAACAGTGATGCAAGGGCTGTGTGAGTGTGTGGGCGGGACAATAACAGTGATGTAACAGCAGGCAGTTTCTCTCATGGAGGAGTTTCCTGCTAAATGGGTCAAGGTAAACAGGTAGACTGAAACACAGACTGAGAGACAGAAAGGTCGTCAAAAATGCCACTTTCACGTTCCTCTGTATCAGGGCTTTCCCATCCCTGCACTGGAGTGAAACCAGTTGCACAAATAGACAACTGGCCATGTGAAGGTGCCATGTGTCTCATTTGCGAGCCATGCCTTACTGTGAGAAGGCTCGTGTAGCCTCGATTGTGCTGAATATGTCGCACTTCGCGTAAAATTTCTCAGAGTGGAAAGAATGAAGAAGTTGCGAGATAAGATTGCGGTGGCTCCAGGTGTTTATTCATGCTTGTTGTGTGAAAACGCCTCTGATTTAACGTAAACTAAAATATGCGTTGGAGGGTTTAAAAAAAGAAACAAAAAACAGGTCTGCCTCCAGACGCAGAAGTAGTCAGATGATGGTAGTCAGATGCAAAAGACAGCAGTGTTCATGCAGGTTATATATAAAACTGACTTTTGAAGCCATTGATAAATATCAGTGGCAGAAACAAACAGAAGCTCAACACTCTATTACGCAACACCGACAAGAACAGGCACATGCCTTTTATTCCCGGTCCCACAAGATAAAGATATAAAAGCAAATGTTTTTCCGATCCCAATCTGAACTCTGGCACAGAGTCAAATAGATCACAAGGAGAGTCAGCGTCATAATTCAGTTGAGGGATTCCCTCACTCCTCTCTGTGGCGCATTGGGAGTTAACTGCGTCTGGGATTCCCACTTTCGCTTTTGTGTGGGAAGATGTTGACTATATTAAGAGCGAGGAGCTCCAGTACAAGCATCAGTGTGCATTATGGAGAGACATCAGGCAGGACAAGAGGAGATGCTGGTGAAGGTCATAATGAAGGGGGGCAGTTCGGAAGTCATTCATCGACCTGGAGGATCACCTGCTGACCACCGTGACTGCTCCAAGTGCAGAGTTGCTTTGGTAGCAGTGATGGGATTGGTCATTGTGGCTCTGGTGACCGGCTTTGTCCTGTATTTTGTCATTTTCACAGCTTCATGCAAGCAGGTAAGAAGCACCTCAAAGTATTGATAGAAAGTTATCTAAGCAATTAATATATGTGTATATGGATGAGTATGAATTTCCCTCGTTTAATTTATAGCTTTAATACACTACTTGATGTTATAAGAAGGTTAGGACTACAACAGGAGTACTGCTTTGCTTTTTTCTTCATTTTCTTCTTTTCTAAAATGTGTTGTTTCTGTTAATGCCCTTAAATTTAATGTAATAAAAAAAAAAAAAAAAATTATATATATATATATATATATATATATATATATATTATCACTGATGTCTCCTCTCTGTGTATGCATCTGTGTCTATAATCAATCATTGTGTCTTTCCAGGATGATCCACTGAGCATTACCTTTCGTCCAACAAGTAAGCATAATTTATTTCAGTTGCCTCCAGCATTCCTGTTCAGGTGTTGAGTTCTTTGTGTGCTGACGTAAATACTTATTTTTCCTCCGTAGAGAGTGATAAACATGGACGATATGACATCTGGACTGTGAACAAATCTGCAAACTACTTAATCTTCGGATGGGTGAAGTTCTCAGACGTCACCAACGAAACGGTTACTCTCTGGAACATGTTCAACACGTCGAATATGCCAGAGAGAACCCTCCAAGAGCAGACTGTGAATAAGACAGAGATCTTCTTTTTCAATAGGATCTTGCTGGTCCAGGGCATGAGAATAGGAATCAACTCCGAGTCAAACTTCACCGACAGCTTGTTCCATATCTACAAACTGTGACGTGGCTGAAATCAGACTTCATTGCCTGTGAGCAACACAAAGTGCTGACGAGGCTTCATGTTCAAGCGCGGCATGATACTCTTTTAAGATGATAAAACCTGTCTGACTTCATGTTATGCAAATTCGCCAGGTCCACATCTCTGTCTGTCTCTGGGTAGTTTCATGAAAAGCGGCTCGGCAGTGCTTTCTATGGAAAGAGCGGGTGTGGTCGCTCTGAAGTGTCATGAGGAAGGATGTGATTTTCCTCAGGAGGTAGACAGCAGGCCAAAGCTGGTTTGGCTGTTTTGTTCTTGCTTTAGTCAACGTACTGTGGATGAGCGCTGACAGAGATACTCGGCTCTAGATAAAATGCCCATGTTCATGATTTCTATGCTAAATCAAAGTAGAAAAGTCCCATCAGGTGGAGCTGCTGATTTAATCTGAAATATCACTTTTGACAAGAAATTGCTATAAAAACCAAAGAGAAGTCATAATGTGCTTTACTTTCTTGTTTTCCATCATTCTGCAAGAACACAAACCACAGAAATATTTTTCTAAGTTTCACAAGAATAAGTTTCCTGCGTAGTCATTTTCATCTCTCTGTTTGACTCCTCTTACCTGTGAGGATGACCAGCCAGACGGGAACCGCATGTTTCATTTCCATTTTCACAAGCCGACCGACTCACAGTTTATTATATTAAAGGTTGTACAGTTTGTTTTAATGGAGGTGGGAGGTTAACATACTTAGAAAAAACAATAAAATCCTATAAAAAGTCAAATGAAAACTGTGTCTGAAGACCTCTGTCCACTTTGATTTCTGTAAATTATGAAATTCTTGAGTGTGAATGAAAGCTGGCTGAGTATTCAATTTGGCAGCGATCTCCAGC
Source organism: Lagodon rhomboides (assembly GCA_039737535.1). Taxonomy (NCBI): domain Eukaryota; kingdom Metazoa; phylum Chordata; class Actinopteri; order Spariformes; family Sparidae; genus Lagodon; species Lagodon rhomboides. The sequence goes on along the minus strand of CM077789.1, from coordinate 9,395,136 downwards.
CATGTTGGTATGAGTCCAGTATTGTATTTTATTTGATCAGAATAAGGGGTCTGAGGCAGAGGTCGTCGTATGTTGTACAGATTCTTACTCCCTCTGAAACAACTTTGTGATTTTTTTTCTAACATGTATTGAAAATAAAATTGAATTAAAGTCAGATGAATGTGAATTTGTAATGTGTTTCTCTGTTTTATTTCTAATTTTGTATTGATTACTTTGGAGTTTGATCACATATGTTCAAGTGTATACACCGATCAGGCATAACATGATGACCACCTGCCTAATATTGTGAAGGTTCCCCTTGTGCAGCCAAAACAGCTCTGACCTGGCAAGACATGGACTTAAGACCTCTGAGGGTGTCCTGTGGTGTCTGGCACCAGGGTGTTTTATAGTGGAGCCTCTGGGTCCTGTATGTTGGGGGTTGGACCTCCACGGATCAGACCTGCTCCAGCACGTCTTACAGATGCTCGATCATATTGGGATCAGGGGAATTTGGAGGCCCGGTCGACACCTTGGGCTCTTTATTGTGTTCCTTGAGCTGTTCCTGAGCAGTGTTTGCAGTATGTCAGGGCAAATTGTCCTGCTGGGGGGCCACTGCCATCGGGTTGTGCTGTTGTGATGAGGGGGTGTACTTGGTCCACAACAGTGTTTGGATGGATGGTGCGTGTTAAGTGGCATTCACATGAATGCCAGCACCCAAGGTTTCCCAGCAGAACAGCGCATTGTGATGAGATATCACCTATCAGTGGTTTTAATGTTGTGGCCGATCGGTGTCTGTACAGACTGAAAGAGGAGGTGAGGGAGTATCGCTGTACTGAGTCTGTACCAAACAAAAATGTTCTCTTACGTCTGGAGAATGACACTTGTAGGCCAGAACATCTGTGCGACACTCCAGTGCTTCATCATAAAGCTGTTTTGTCGCACATTTTTATCTTTATCCAAACATCGCAGCTTCTGCAATGGTAATATTGCACTTGACCATATTGCAATTCTGATATTTTCAAAGGGCAACGTTTGCTTAAATGTACTATATGGAAATCTCAACTATGAAAGAGTCACTTTTATTAAACAGTCTCACTTTAACACCGACTTGTGCCTAGATATGATTATTTCTGTATAATTAAAATAATCAGAAGGCCCGTCACCAGGTCAGACTGAAACTTATCTGGTCAATACGTTTATTTTGAAGGAAGGAGTTTAAGGCACCTCACTGGCAGGTTATTTTTTGGTCCACAACAAAATGTGAAAGTTCTTTGTAGCTAAATGAGCAGGGGCACAGTGACCTAAAGAGGGAGGTTTGTACTAAAAGTACTACATCTTAGATAAATATGCAGTAGCTGAGACATCAAAGAAGCTCCAGCTCAACTTAAAAACTTACACTGGACTTATTTTAGGAGAGTGCAGCAGACAAAGAGCCTTTCAGTGTTCATGTGAGGATTGTTTTAAGTCACAAAAGGACTAAAATTGTATCCATCATAATGGAGGACTATATGACTATTTTGTGCCATTTAAACGTGAATTGTTGAATGATTGAATCGAATGAATTGTAGTCATGTGTTGAATTTGACCTTCTTTTAGAATACCAGTATCAAACTTGGCAACACTGTACAGGGATGTATTTGACAGGCAGGTTTATATACTCCATGCCATTTAGACTTCAGTCTAGGGTGGCTGTGGCTCAGGGGTAGAGCCAGCGTCTTGTTATTGGAAGGTTACTGGTTCTGGTCTGTATGTCAAAGCGTCCTTGGGAAAGATACTGAAACTGAAGATACCCAAACTGCTCCTGACCTTGCATGCCAGCTACCGCTACCAGTTGAGTCACTTTGGACCAAAGTGTCTGCTAAATCTAGAGTCTACACACCCTGTCACTTCAATGCTCCTTCAACCCTCGATGGGTTCGAAACCCCTTTTGTTGCTGCTTGCAAGTTTGTTATCGATTCTGTTTTTACTGAGTTAATTAATACTAAAATTAAATTAATAAAATTATGAATATATTAGGGGTAGGCCAGTCTAAACAGGTGCGTTTTGAAATGTGACTTGAAGGTTGACAGTGTTGTTAGAGACCGGATGTACTAAGGGAGTTTGTTCCAGAGTCGAGGGGCAGAGCAGCTAAAAGATCTTAGTCCCATTGTGGCTAAATGGGCGGAAGGGGGTGAGGAGGAGTGAAGCAGAGGAGGTCTTGAGTGTACGGCAAGGTGTGTAGGTTTGCAGGAGCTCAGTGAGGTATGAGGTGCAAGGTTGTGGGGGGCTTTGAATGTGAGGAACAGGATCTTGAAGTCAATACGGAGGTGGATCTGGAGCCAATGAAGCTGTTTGAGGACAGGAGTGATGTGCTGTGTGGATGGACTTCTGGAAATGACGCCTGCGGCCGAATTTTGGACTAATTGCAGTTTATTGAGGGATTTCTGTGGCAGACCATGTAGAAGAGCATTACAGACACCCGTTCTACAAACAGCAAGTCACGTTTGGAATCACCAGCCCACCAAGTGTGTTTTTACTTTCTTAATTTCACTTTTTAATGACATTTAGAGCATTGATGCATTTTTAACCTTACATATTATGATGCTACTATGTCTATCATGAAAACCAGAAAGCCATTTAACATGTCTGATAACTTGTGTAAATATTGAGATTTGCAATTCTGTTTGTGCAGCAGCCGTTCATTTGATAAGCCAACCTGCTCTCAGTCACCTGTTTCAGTAGATACTTTATTGTTCCGCCCACATGCAACTTCTTCCTGACTGCTTTTTGTGCGCTGTAAAGCTCTCGGTCAAAGAGGAAGTGAAAGTTTATACGCTTTGTGAGCTGAGAGGACGTGTGTCATCATCATGATGCAATGTCTGAATTAACACCCCCGGTTCCCATCGACTGATGCACGTCCGCTTAGAGTTGCCTCATCCAGCTACAGAACACAATGTTTATATTAGCCTCAAGGGAATTGTGTGAGAGGTGCTATTTTTCTGCCTAGTGTCTGAAAGGGAACACGTGATGATTGAATCAGAGGAAGTCTGAGTTACGATTCATCAGCAAACTTTTGCCATCAGATCAAGTAAATTTGTGGTTGAGACATGTCACATCCCGTTGCACCAGTCACTGATCAAGGCTAGCACATGTACTGTGCTACACGTGCTTAACTTATTCTGTACTTATTTACCTGAAAATAGTGAAATGAAACTGATTTACAAGAAGTTTCGATTTAAATTATCCACAAATATTGATTCTAACCAGCCCAGTGTTCCTCAAAATCCCACAATTTCCTGTTATGTGTGTGTGTGGAGTTGTGTGTGTTTAGTTAGCGGACATCAGAACCATTGCTTCTGAGCTGAAATATTTAAATAGGGCTTTAAAACTCTATAAGATTAACCCTTTTAATGTTAAGTAAAAAAATGCTTTTGAAAATTGATGGGTAAACTGCATCATATTGGTAACAAAGCCACGGATGATTACCAAATTGACGTGTCTGGCAAAGACAGTGAGGAAGAGTTATCAGAAGCTAAAGGCTAGCTTGGTGGTGCTTTAAATTAAGGTCCTTAAAATAAGTGTTAGTTAATAGGTAATAAGGCTCTTATAAGTCCCTATAAGATCATTAGACATTAATATTAATATATAAGTGTCAATAATAGCATCATAAACACATTCATAGTTAGATTATAAGACATTTATAAACTGTTTATGGACTGCTTGAGAACATTTAAAGGAGACTTTTTATGCTTTAACGCTTTTTCCTTTCCTTCAATGTATTTTATAGGTTCTTGTGCATGTGAAAGATCTTGAAAGTGAAAAAGCCCAAAGTTCAAACCAACAGAAGCTCCTCTCTCCCATAGAAAACACTGCTCCTGAAACACCTCGTCAGTAGTCCCGCCTTCTTAAAGAGACAGGAGCTAAAACAGAGCATTTCAGACAGATCTTTTATTGTGCAGAAAACTGGTGTTCCTAATTGTATTATAGAAAGTAAAAAACAATAAACTGTATACAGTGGTTTATGTAGCGCTATACACCCAAAAAAAGAAATGATTCAGGAATGCGTTTTTTTTTTGTTTTTTTTTAAATTGCATCTTGTTTGCCTTACCTTGAACCCTTTATAAAAGCAGCAACACAGACTTGGGATCATTCACTCAAACATCACTCATTCATTCTAAAATAGCCTTTAACTAGGCTATTTAAAACACAGACATTCCACACTGAGTAAACTGAAACTATAAATAGAAACTTTACAACATCTCCCTGACTTCCAAGTTCTGGTAAACGGTTATGCTACGCCCCAACCACCCACCCACCCGGACACACACACATGGTGGCTGTTTACATACTTGAATAGAGGATACTGGCTTGGGCTGTGAGCACGTGGTAAGGGAGAGAGAGAGAAAATAAGCAACATGTTGCACTGGATATATATGTTTTAAAGAAAACCTGTGATTTCAGTGGTGTTTCAACTGACTCCGTGAAATATCTTTTTCTTCGTTCTATAGCTTTACAGCATCAGAAATATTTTCTATAACTTGGAGACACTCTTATGAATATTTCTTATAAAACTTAATTGAGCAGTGCAAATGGAGTACAGGGCCTGCGGAAGGAGACGAAGAGGGAATGAGACATTGGTATGCTGGTATGTTTGTATGTTGGTATGTTTGGAGACAAACAAAAATCATTGTTCAGATACTCAGAAATGATGTAAGTGGAAAATATGCCTCGCTTTGGGAAACATATGGGAATTAATTTGTTCCTTGCCTATTTTAGAATGTCTGAGTGGGGCAGCTTGAGGACAGCTGAATAAAATCAACTTGCTACAGTTTTGGAAATGTTAAGTGTTGACATGTGGACAGGCCATGGCCTCATGATGTAACTTCAACTTCAAGTGAGGCAACTTACATTTATTTTAAGCAACAAGATTAATATCAAGAGTTTCATATTGGTACAGTTAGCAGATTTAAACTAGATATCTAGCATGATAATGGTTAACTTCTAGCCTCAGTAAATTAACCAGCATTGCCTTCAGTTTCAGAAACAGTGGATGAACACTCAGCAGGTCCCTCACCATCAGACCTGAACAAGCATAAAATAGTCTTATGGTGCTCCCCTCCAGGCAAATTTTGTATTCAAAGTTCACTCAGTAATTATACAGTAGGTCTTTTTTAGAGAAAGGAGAGTTGAAATATGCTTACATTTCAGATTTCAGACACTAAACTACATTTTTAAAGTCGTTTTTTTAAAGTCAGAGAGGACAAGTCTTTCAAGCCAGTGACCACAATTCGAGCCTGCGTCTCAGCACTGTATGTTTGACTAGGGACTTTGGCGTTTCAACATTTGTAAGAGTGACAGCACAGGATGTTTAACTGGAACCTTGGGACGATTTCCAGCTGTGTGTGATGACAAAAATCTAAGCAAAATCTAAAGCTTAACTGCAAAACTAGCTGTTTTCTTACTTTTCCAACATTTATTCTGGCGATTAGGTTGGAAGTGGAGGCATGAAATCTTTACATAATATATTTCTGTGTTGTAGCTCTGATATGACATTCAGCTGCATTCAACTCCTGCAGCATATCTCGCATGGGAACCCATCCTGAGTACTGTTGCTTGTAATCTTATGATCCACAAAATCTGCGCACACTCGCATTTCAGCTCATATTGGGAGATGGTAATTATTGTAGGTATTGTTATTAGTTCCAAAATATGCAAGATTTTACTGTTTCTACTCCTCAAAAGTAAAAGTACAACTAAGGGTGCTGAAAATAAAAATAAAAACAGCAGTAAAACTACTTGGTATAAGCAATCCACTGATCCTAAATACAGTATGGTATTTGTTCAAATCTCTCAGTGCATTTATTGTATCTCATGAGACAGACCTTTATTGAACATTATCAGGTCAAAGTGTAGTTATATGGCCTATAAGTCTGGAAGTGGAGGAAGTGAGTCCAGCAGCTTCTCTCTCAAAGGTCAAAGGTTATAATCTTTATCATTATCTGAGTTACACCAAGACAAACTGTTGCAGTTCTTTTCTTGGGACAAAACCACTCCAGCAATACTCGAAATAAACACAAAACACCAGTAAAGACAAAACATATAAATACAAATTCATTTAGGACATAAAGTATGAAAGAACCCTGATGATAAAAGTAGAAACATACCAGCAGGTACTATCAGTGTTGGGGAAGCTACTTTGCAAGCATAGTTATAAAACTACATATAGTTCAGCCAGGCAGTAGTTTGAACAAACTACATTTCTACCCCTGGAGAAATGTAGTTTGTAAAACTACTGCTAAAAAAGTAGCTTTAGCAACTACTCATTATACTCGTTTAACTCAGCGTTTAAAAAAATCAACATATGTATATGAAAAAAAATATAATAGCCTACAAAAAATTCACATGCCATCAGAAATATGCCTCTCAACTCAAGTTTTATTTTTTAAAAACAAAAGCTAACATTTTTGGTCAACATCACAGGAACTTCAGAGGCACTAACACTAAGGCACTAGAACTAGATGCCAGGGCAGAATCGCTTGTTGACACGACACATGAGCAGTCTCTCAAAGTTTTATCAGACAGCCAGTTCAAACATGTACATCCTCAAATATGGCCATGGTTGGGCTGGCGCGTTCGGGTGCGCATCGGGGGTAGCAGGAGGGTTGTCCATGACGTGCTTTTGCCACGTGAGCACTGCCTTCCTTGACACAAAGACCCACCCACTCTGTCAAGCATTTGAGTGCTGCCAGGGCAAGCCAATCAGAGGCAGCGTTGGCTTAGCATGTCATGACATGTTTCATGCCTTTTTCCAAATAAAAATCAAATAAAATGTATATTATATAGGTCTTTTTTTATTCCAAAAAATTAATGTTATTGGCCAAAATTGTAGTTTGTAAACTGAGTAACTGAACTACAAAAAAATGACCCAAAAAGTAGTTGAAATACTTGACACAGCACAAAATATGAATGTAGTTTAACTACCAGCAAGTTACAGCAAATTGTAGTTAAGCTATGTAGTTCAACTACATGTAGTTTAAGTCTCCCTAACACTGGGTACTATTATTGCACATGATGATACAATGATGCAACCAGTGAGACTGCTCTGAATTTGATACATTTTTGAGAGGATCACTGGGTCCATACCAAACACCTTAAAGTGCTGTGAAAAACTATTTGCCCCTACAGATTTCTTTTGTTTTCGCTTTCTTTTGTCACACTTAAATGTTTCAATGTGTTCATGATTCAACAATATGAAAGAGACTGGGCAGAAATTGCATCCATATGGGAGAGTTCCAAGGCGAAAACCACTGCTGACCAAAAGGAACACAAAGGCTTGTCTCAAATTTACCATAAAACATCTTGATGATCCCCAAGACTTTTGGGAAAATATTCTGTGGACTGACGAGACAAAAGTGGAAGTTTTTGGAAGGTGTGCGTCCTGTACATCTTGTGTAAAACTAACACAGCATTTCAGAAAGAGAACATAACACCGACAGTTAAACATGGTGGTGGTGTGATAGTCTGGGACTGCTTTGCTGCTTCAGGACCTGAACGACTTGCTGTAATTGATGGAAGCATGAATTCTGCACTCTACCAGAAAATCCTGACGGAGAATGTCCAGCCATCAGTTCGTGACCTTAAGCTCAAGTACACTTGGGTTATGCAGCAGGACAATGATCCGAAGTACACCAGCAAGTCCACCTCTGAATGGCTCAAAACAAAAACAAAATGAAGGTTTTGGAGTGGCCTAGTCAAAGTCCGGACTTTAATCCGACTGAGATGCTGTGGCATGACCTTAAACAGGTCGTTCATGCTCGAAAACCCTCTTATGTGGCTGAATTAGGATTTTAGACATACTGAAGTCCTGCCCCTCATCCATCCATCGAGAAAATTTTGACTGCTATAAATTTGACTAAGTATTTATGAACCATTTACAGTATTATGAACATCAAATGCCACTTTCCAATAAACAATTGCTAACAGATGGTTTATAAAGCATTTCATTGCTTCTTAACAGTAAAATAACTATTAACCAAAGTTTAATTAACTATAAATTTGCCATATTTTGGTAGATATGATTTTAAAAGTTTTACCAAATATGTATATCAAGATACTAAAGGATATGACCTCAGTGTCCTCATGGTAGCTATGGTACCAGGGTCAATGTATTCGTGAGGACATAAGTCAGGACTGTTTGCACTTATTCATTTTGAAACAGCACTGGGCAACTGGGAAACTCCAACACTTGACTGACTAATGATGCAACTTCATCACTCACTCAGTATGTCAGGGAGAAAGTAAATACTTACGTATACTGAAAATAAATACTAATACGAATAAATACCTAAATAGACAATGATATAGATGAACATACTTATTATGCATGCAAACGCACCCGTAGCTCTTTTAAACTATATCACTTTTTATCAATAATCCTAAACATATTGTGACACTAACGTCGATAATGCATTATATACATACTTACAGTGCGTTGTATTGTGCTCATAGTTACAAGCAATCATAAATGTTCAGAATGCTTTGTAACAATAATCCTAATACATCATAAAGCATTTTATAATGACCTAAGGTCAAATGTCAAAAATTCATAATTGCTGGTCACTCACTTTTTTTGCAACGATAGTTGTAATACATTATAATAATTTTATATACATTATAATCACTGTCATAATGTTTTAAAATGTGATTTTCTTTGGGTGCTTTAAGTAAAGGAATTCAATCAAAATACATACAATACAAGCTGGTTACACATCACTATAAGTGGTCACTATTTTCTTTAAAGTAGACATTTTATGCTAATTTTCCAAGTTTATAATTTTATTGTTGGTTATTGCTAGAAAATTTTAAATGTATTCCCCCTCTGCCTGAAACACTCTGTTTTAGTGCCTGTCTCTGTAAGGCCCCTCCTCCTGAATACCCAGTCTGCTCTGATAGGTCGGCTCACACACGCCTGAGCCAACACTGCAACAATAACAGAGCAGCCCTGCTGAATTAATTCTTATGTGCCGAACTAGCTGCTATGCATACATAATGCGTATGTATGATGTGGTGATGTCGCGTGATGTCACAAAGTCATGGAATTAAAGGCGGGACTACTGACGAGGCGTTCAGGAGCAGTACTTTCTGCGGGAAAGAGGAGCGTCTGTTGCTGCAGACTTTAACCTGTTTAACTTTCATGATCTTTAACATGCTCAATTTAACCAATACAAAACACCAGAGGAGGAAAAGAAGAAAACAAAAAAAGTATAATATGTCTTTTAAAAGGGACACTGTGGAATTATTTCACCCATCAAGTGGTTAAATTTTATTTTACATTCAAACGAATACTGCTTTCTAGCGCCTTGCGTTTTCAAATGTGCGTTGCAAACTGTTGGAACTACGGCAGGCGGGATGTGTCAGGATTCAAGAAGCTATGACAACAACATGTCTTCAAACACCACTTCATGAAGTTTTGTTTCGGGTGATGAGGTAAGTTTTTTCAAACAAACTTCAAACTGCAACTGACAAGCGCATCTCGCTACACCCCCAAACACCGTGAGTACCGACCCAGATGATGTCCCACCGACATCGGGGTCTTTACTGTGGCATCCCATCCAGCCCAGCAGCGCTGCAGGGACTCCTGCTCAGCCTACAGTATATCATTTGTAACTGTTTTAATATTGTTGTAATTGTTTTTGTAAATAGTTAATAATAACCTGTAAATAGTTATTCATGCTGTAATTTTGTAAATAGTTGTAAATGTTAAGACCTTAATAATAAAAGAAAAACATTAATCCCTTGTTGTCCCTGAAAAGTATTGATGTTGTTTGCTAACCCTATTATAAATTGTACGTCAGTTGTAAATACTAAATGGAATAGACTACGTGTACAAATAGAACAATAGCTTATTTCATGAATTATATAAAACAATTATGAACAAATAATTTAAAAAGAACTCATAAATTAACTAACAACAGAAATAATGTCATGATTGGCCGTCCTCTGGAGCAGAGAAGAGCCTCTCCATCCTCCCTCTGCAGCCTCATGTCCTCCTTCTCTTTCTCCTCGGCCCTGGCTGGCTCTCCTCCTCCTGGTCACCTGCTGCACTTGGCTCTGGTGTGTCCTCAGGGATTGAGGTAGTTAGGACAGGGAGGGCAGTGGAAGGCCTCTGTCCTAACACCTCGTCAATGAGGACAATCCTAAAGCAGTGGAAATCAATCACGTCAGCAATTTTCAGCAAATTATGAAATAACTTGCATGGGTAAAACACATTTAGTTTCCACCTCATCGTTCAAACCTACACCTACTTTCGCCCCGTGAACAAATGTTCGTTCTAACCTCTGACAGTGATGAAGCTCTCTGTTTGCTCCCTAAAACAAAATAAAATGTAAAAGACGTTTTGTGTTACGTCAATAGACAAAAGGGTTCTAATGTAGCAAAAATATAATCATCATAAGGATAATCCTAAACTTAGCTCTTTATTCAATTCAATCGTTTAACTAGACTTTACAGTTTTACAGTGTGGAAATAAAGCAGGGATCACAGCCTGATCTAAATCTGTTCATCTTGCTCCGTTTATGTACATGAAGTAAAAAGAGTCTATAACATCTCAACAGTCACAATAAGATATAAGATATAAGTCAACCTCTGAACGTTTAATGCTTGAAAGTGAAGGTTTTTAATGCTTTACTTCCAGAGGCATCAAGCTGAGCATTACCAACGTCACGTATTTTACCCTTGAAGTTTAACATATCTGGCGTTGGATGCTCAAATGAGTAAAAAACGAGTATAAACACAATACTTACATTTAAATGTGAGATCTGCGCCACTTGATGTCGCCAATTTCTTTCTTTCTTTCTTTCTTTCTTCGGCGCGCAAAGAATCTTGGGATATTAGAGGCCACGAAGGATAGTAGCGGTGCATCCTCAAAACAGAGGCCGCATTTGAAGGAGCCTTTGAAATGGGTCAGCATTCGCGTGGCGTTGTAACGTAATTGGCCTTCGAAAGATGCAGACCCTGAATTGAGACACAGCAACAGTTATTTCTTTACTCGCTGTTCACGTGACCGTTTACAGCAAGACCTCCGCGCATGCCTCCGCGGAATGACGTTGGTAGCCTACAACTGCGAACTGTGCTGTGTGCAGCCGGCTCGCTGTGTGTAGCGACACACACGCGCGGCGAGTCTGAAAGGCACAGGCGAAAGCAAAGGCGCCATATTGGGGGACAAAAATATCGTCTCTGATAGGAGACTGCTGTGTGTTAGCAGCTAATGTTACTACACAGACACAAACAAACCGTTAGCATGTGGCTACAGCCAGCTGCTAACGTCTCCTCCCGGATAACAGGTTGGGCTTTCGGCCCCATATATAAAGGGACATATTTCTAACTATTCAGTTTCAGACTAAAGGACCGTGGAAAATGCGCAGTCAGTAACTATTCAGTGTCACACAGCGGTGGACTAAGCTACATGTTAGCAGCTAACGCTACTTTGCACGTTAGGTCACTCCCGAGTCCTCGGTGATCTCATATGATCTTCAAATCAAGCTCTAAACATGACCTGTAATGTTTTCTTACCTGGTCACTAGGAAATGAGCCACGTCAGCGTCTGTTTTCAGTCCCAGTTCAAGTTGAAGCTGCCTCCATGTGTCGAAGGCGTATCCGATGTTTATTCAGGTGCCGCCCGGCTTTGGTCTTAATTTCGTTTCAACTCACGACTTGCCGCTGATAAAACCTTCGTTTTCTTCTTAGTATGACTTTTTTGTGGACTTTGTGTGGTGATGGGTCGTTTTCTGGCCGTAGCAGAATCCATTACTATCCAAACACTAGTTTGGGTCCACCGCGCTTGTCTTCTTCCTGTATCCAAGTCGTCGAGGACGTGCATTCAGCGTCATCTGACATCACGTCCGCAGGACTGCAAAGGAAATTCGGACCGGGAATTGCAGTACTAATGTCCAGTTTATTAAATTTAATCCAAATGTAAAGCCACTGTTTAGACGCCACACTTTGGTTTGTGGACTACCATCTATGTTTTTTGGACGCAGGAGTGACCGTAGTGGACGAGAGGGTCGAGCTGACTGAGAGCTCGAGTACGCACCAGTTTAGTGACCTGTCAATCACCTGTTAGCCACGCCCCAAAATCTACCTTGCTCTATTATCTTTTTTTTTTACTCAAAATGGGACCATAATTTACAAAATCAATATCATCCTGTGTTGGAGAAGACTTGAAACTAGAGATTGAGATCATTAACAGGTCATTAGGAAACTGTTTACTGAGGCGATAAAGCAATTGAGGTCATTTCCTGTTAAGTTTACTGATAGTCAGGCTTTCTTTTATTTCACACTGTCTAGTCTTTATCTATATATACTATACTTTGATCAAAAAATGACGCAGTATAGGAAGTGCTGATGATCTTGTGGAATATCTAATGACCTGACCACATTGTTCTTATCTCCACCTAAGATATCTGACATTTGCGGTTAATGTAAAAATAGGATCATGTTCCATGGGTGAGAAAATTACATCAGCCTCTGACCTTTGATCTTATCAGATTGTGTAAAAATGCTTCCTGGGAAGAAAATGCAAGAGGCAGACTTGAAACGTTTGCTTTCAGTATCTGGGAGAGACAAAAAGTGCCCTTTCACATACCTTTGCTTTGGATAATTTAATATCAGTGTGTTTATACATTATTCATTTCTGTGTGTTGTTCTCTGTAAAGCAGCTATATATATATATATATATATATATATATATATATATATATATATATATATATATATATATATATATATATATATATATATATATATATATATATATATATATATATATATATATATATACATAAAACAATGTCTCAGAGGATAGAAGGGGTCACTAGTGATAAATCTACATTATATTATCACCTGGATCTGGAGCTACTCACACCTTTACAGAGCTTCATAGCAGGTTTTAGCTCGTCCAGCTGCCCAGCTCACATCGTTACTGTTTTGATTCACTCTCATACTGCCACAGCAGTCTAAATACTCACCGAACTCTACCTGCTCAGCACCAAATGGCAGACCAAGACTAGCTGGTGAACAAAGTGGAGCATTTACCTGCTAAAGAGCCAGATATTTCCGTCAAGAGTTGGTAAAGACCAAAGAATGGAGGTAAAGTGAGTAAATATTGGACTTCGATTTGCCAGTTGGCCAACTCTTAACAGAGTACATCAGACATTACTTAAGAAAATGTGCACAGATCTTCTGCCAGTGTTCAATTATGTCATTGAACTACTGGTGTAATGTATATAAATCCATATATAAACCCACTGTAGATAAATGGTTGGGAAACATTATAAACACACCACCATGAAGGAGTGACAGCACTTTGTTTTTTTTTTTGCCAAATCCATAATGTTTCCATGTAGAATTATTTATTTAGATGAACCTGAACAAAGGAATTGTAAAAAAAAAAAAAAAAGAGGGTGTCCTCACCAGATTAACAGTGGCATATTTTATTTTTGGATTTGTCATACAGTCTTACAGTTGGTAAGGTGGCAGTGGCATAGCGTGTTAACATGGATGGTTATGCAAAGTAGGTGACGTTTACCCCAGACATTGTGGTTCAAGCTAACCACAACTAAGGTGTTTGTTGCCGCTTACCTTTACCTTTTTTTTTTTTTTGCTGTGTAGTTTATAGATTTCTTTTAGAAAAATCTGTCCTGTTTTGGCACAGACAAATGACCTCATTTTTTTTGTTTGTTTGATATGAGGATGTTTTTCTGAAAGGGGCCAGACTTTCTTTTCCTGAGAATCAAATGCAGTTAAAACTGCAGCTAAAAAATGAAGAAAACGCCACAGAAACCACAAATATGTGTCAGGAATCTGTTTTGAATTCAGTGTCAAATTCCAGATTACCCCTGGCATCGGTTTTGTAATTAATTTCTAGGTATGAAATGCGTAAGGCCAGTTGTGAAATGATTGCAATATCTACACTTAATTCCAGTAAGACAATTTTTAAGACTTTTTCTTATTGCATTGCTCGTTGCTCCTGTTGTGACTTGATGGATTCAGGTTAATAAGAGGGGATCTTGATGATTCATAAGCAGGACATGACAGTACATGAGAGAGTGAATGAGTACAGTTGTGGTTGAAATATTTAGCATGTATTGTAAAATTAGACTTCACCTTTAAAGGGACATGGGGCAGGATTTGTGAAAAAATAAACATGCATTTTAAGTTTTTTAATGCTAATGGGTGATGAAGCGTTCAAAACCAAAAAGAATGAGCCCACAGGAAGAAAACAAGCGCGGTGGACCCAAACTAGTGTTTGGGTAATAATGGATTATACTATGGCCAGAAAACGACCCACCACCACACAAAGTCCACTAAAAAGTCATACTAAGAAGAAAACGAAGGTTTTATCAGCGGCAAGTCGAGAGTCGAAACGAAATTATGACCAAAGCCGGGCCGCACCTGAATAAACATCGGATACGCGTTCGACTCATGGAGACAGCTTCATTGGGACTGAAAACAGAAGCTGACATGGTTCATTTCCTAGTGACCAGGTAAGAAAACATTACAGGTCATGTTTAGAGCTTGATTTGAAAATCATATGAGATCACCGAGGACTCGGAGTGACCTAACGTGCAAAGGAGCGTTCGCTGCTAACATGTAACTTAGTCCACCGCTGTGTAACACTGAATAGTTACAGACTACGCATTTTCCACGGTCCTTTAGTCTGAAACCGAATAGTTAGAAATATGTCCCTTTATATATGGGACCGAAAGAACAACCTGTTATCCAGGAGGAGACTTTAGCAGCTGGCTGTAGCCACAGGCTAACGGTTTGTTTGTGTCTGTGTAGTAACATTAGCTGCTAACACACCCCGTACAATCACAATCCCGTATCAGAGATGATATTTTTGTCCCCCAATATGCCGTCTTTGCCTTCGCCTGTGCCTTTCAGACTCGCTGCACTTGTGTGTCGCTACACACAGCGAGCTGCTTCATGTGTGTAGGGGATAAGGCTATCCCTTACACGCAGCTCAGTTTGCAGCTGTAGGCTACCAACGTCATTCTGCGGAGGCATGTGTAGAGGTCTTGCAGTAAACAGTCACGTGAACAGCGAGTAAAGAAATACCAGTGTCACAGCATCAGCTGCTCTGCTGTGAAGAGTTCATGCGCGCTCCACCGCCGGCTAGGCTGATGGCTGCAGTTACCCTGACGGCCGTTGTGTCACTATTGAGTCTTAGTTCTTGATCCTGCCTTATGTCCCTTTAACGTGCTTAAAGGGGCACTGTGTAGCTTTGGAGAAAAAACTCAGGATGTTTTTATAGTAAACAACATGAATGACATAATAACACAAATTCAAAAATATGAATCCATAGCTGAATAATCAAGCTGTTTCTCAGAGAAAAATAAGGCCTCCAGAACACTGTTTGTAGCTAGAAAGGTGGCGGGGTCCACCACATATAAACAAAGTAGAAGTTTTTTTTTAGTTTGTTTAGGCATAACTGATCAGTAAATTAAGATCTTTCTCTTCTGATTATAATTTCTAACCCAAAACTACGCTGTGCACCTTTAAACTCTAACAAAACTTAACTGTCTTCCCTGTTTTACTCTGTGATTAAGATTACAATTGATTGCCTCTTGCTACGATGACGATGATGTGTGGCAGCCAGTAGCTCCTTTAAAAACTTATATATTGTGTATTTCGCTACTTTTCCACCTTTATGCCCTATTCTACTGATGCACACTATGGTAGAAAAACACTTATACTCCCTTATAGACCCCGAGTGCGATTTAGATTATACCTCAGATGACCTTTAAGTTTTGCTGCCTTCAGACACCAAACAACCACATCTTGTGGAGAAGATCACTCAAACACAGTCCCAGACAGGGAGTAGGAGTCCAAAGCTGATGTTTCCCTTCTTGTGTATTTGGCAAATTCTGTGGTGTACTGCTTTACGTCAAAAAAACAATTATTTTCCATGCATACCACAGTCCATCAGGTTGCCCATTTGATCAGCTCTTTATATCCCCCCCGCTGTGTGTTAGTGTGTGCGCTACATGTAGCGCCGCCTACGGTCTCTCCGCTATCATCCATTTCCTTTACTTGTGATCTAACGGGGGAGGTGAAGTTGGAGCACAGAAAGTCTACCAATATCACTGGTCTGTTTTCCGCTATGACACAGAAACATCCCCTTCATGACAGCAGCGCTCACACCACACAGTTCAGCTGACTTCCTGTGTCGCTGCCTGATGCCGAGGGCAGGTGAACAAATTGTCCATTCATATACTTCACGCAGTTCACCCACACATGCACAGCTCAGCCTGAGATCACAGGCATCTGAAGGAGTGTCGACATGTCGATATGAACTCCCAAGGATGAGAATTGCTTCATACCTTATCAGTAGTGCTACTTGATTCAGTGTCACATGTTGGAGATGATGAAACACTTACAAAGTAGGAGTTCTGCTTGACTTCCCATGTCGGAACCCACGTGGGAAGTTTATTTTTGAAAAAAACACTGAAATTAATTGGCAAAACCTGCAACCTGGAACACATTACATTTGCGCCCCCCCCACTATCAGAGGAAAACAGCTGCCATGTGACTATGGGCTATTGTATAGTAGCCCTGTGGGAGTTTATAACAGCAAATCAAAAGGGCTTTTAAGTTTCCTGTTTGAGAAGAAGTTACCGGAAAGGACTCACAACACTTAGGAGCTTTTTCATTGTGTCTACATGGAGGAAAAAACAAGTGTTTTTCAGCAGGGCCAAAGAACTAACTAACTTCGTTGCCATATTGGTGTTCGATATAGACACAGGGCACTTACCTTATTAACGTGGTGGCCATCTCGTTCTGACGTCGTGCTCAGGGTGGGAAGCTTGGGGGAATGCTGGGGTAGTGTTCTGCTGCTGTCTGGCAGGTTGCAGGTTGTTTAAACGTAGGGAATCTGAGAAATTGTTATAATTTCATCATCTGTTGAGTAGACACTGAAAAATTACTGGACGATGAGAATCTAGAGGGAATTGGGCCATTGTTTGAGGTAAAACTACATAGCTGATAACCTATTAGCTAACGGTAGCATTCAACAGCTTCCTAACTAACATTACCTTTTGATTACATACAGTGTGTTTCACTTCCAGGCTTTAAGAAACTGTGTCATTACTTTTTTAGATTTGCTGACTGTAGAGGTCTAAACCCGGTGCTGGGAGTTGCAATCGTTGACTTTTCAAAACTTTTTATGTACATTTGATTTATGGGAAGGATAACCATATTTTTCCAGCTGTTGTTGGTAATTATTTGTCCTGGTGATACACCCAGAAGAGTTTCATGCTCATTCAAGTGCTGGAAAGTCACGGCCTACCAGGGTGACCAGATCCCAACAAATCAACTCAGAGTTAATTTTGATATGACGGCTATCTAACTTTAAAAATAACCCTTTCTGTTGTGTTTCTTAGTTCGTAACATCTCTGCGCTTCATCCTCGCATTGGTTCAGTAGCACACAATAGACAAGTCACCATGCCTGTAGGATGCAGACTGAAATTGAAAAATAAGGGAGCTGCTCTGAAGAGCTCGAACTAAATTCACCCAGTAAAATTCTCCCAGTCTTTGTTGTAGCTGCATTTCCTCTCTGTGCAGCAAAGACAGCAAGTTTAAGCTGCTCTTTGATCACGTGTGCAGCTTCACCGACATCAACCACAGCCCAGCCACAGAATTCTTAAACGTTCGACAAAGAACCTTTAACCCATTGAACCCGAAATAGTCAAAATCTAAAACTGATGCCTACATAAGCGGACCATCAGCGAGAAGATCGGCTGTTTCTCTGTAGTCATCTTACTTCTTCCTAATGTCTGCGCAAGGCATGGGTTGGGTATTGGTAAACATCATGACCGCTCACCTCTGTCAACGTTTTTTGTGCCTCTGATTCATGTCTTCATGTCACTCCGCAAGTAGTCCATTCATTTGTCACTATGGATCTTCATTCAAAGCAGAGCTCCACCAAAACAGAACTGTCAACATGTACGCATTTTTCGTACTCGGCACGCATTTTGACCCTTAGGTACGCTTGTACGCATTGCTGCTCTCCAGGTACGCATTTTGTTACATCTCGCAGTTCACCGATTTCAGTTTCTATGCAAGTTCAGTTTATGAAGTTAATTCTGCCGCTGAGCAACAACAGCGATAAGCTCAATTCAATTCAGTGCCTCTAGCGAGCCAGGCTGGCCGGATAACTGATCCCTCTTCAGCCGCTTGCTGTCACTGCCAATGCAAACAGCATTGAAAAGGTAAAATTAAGACGCTGAGTTTACCCGAAGGTGTTGTTAACCACTCGTCAAAGTTACCGTTCATCGATGTTGTGTGTGTTGCAAATAGTAGGCTAACCGCCACATTTCCTCGAATCCATTACTGCCACAGACAAAACTGTAGGCCTGTGTGCCATGTTGTTGCGGAACCACCTCAAAAAAGGTTCGGAAACCACAAAGATTTCTTGACAGCTATCGGGAGAGATTAATTCAGTGCATGGTTTCTGTCTTTGTTTACTCTTCTGTGTATCTTGACACGTAACCTTAATTGTTTCTATATTGATACCTATATTTCAGCGTTAACATCAGCTCGAGCCAGCGTCATACTTGGACTGTGTTACACTCAAATTGTTCCCCAGAACAACACAAACTAGGAGCAACAATCCCCCTGTTACATCTTTTTCCTTTTTTTCCTCGAGTCCTGAACTCTCAAATTATCACTTAAAGTCAGAGTTCAATATTATTGTTAAACAAAAGAATTGTGTTCTCGACATCAGAAAGGATATCAACTTGAATATCACTAGAAAATAAATTAAAAATCCCTCCTTGGTTTCATTGGAACTCTTGAGTTGCGTGCAGTGGTCCATAATATGAAAATGACTCATTTCGGTATCCCGCACAAAGTGTGCCTTTGCGCTACTCTTAGTTTTGGGTAGATAATCTACCGCCCCGAAGGTGGTATGGTAATCAACAGTTATCAAGTAGTTTCACCCACTTTGGCCTGGATTCTGTATGTCAAATCATGAAGGTGGAGTCTCTCTCTTCGCTGCTTAGGGTCTACTGACCTGCAGACGTCAGATTTGGAGAAGAAAGTATTCATGTGCCATCATACACATCCCTGTACTTGTCTCAACACACTCAAATTGTTCCACAGAACGGCAATCCTATCGTAAAACCCCCACATGTGGATAAGGAATCACCAGATCTTATCACCACATAAACAAAACTGGGACCCAGTCATGAAAAAAAAGGCAAAACTGCTCAGCTCTAGATGTCAGAAACCTGAATTACAATGAATGGTTTCTCGTTTGAGCACACACACTTGTTGATTATGTAACCTGTGCTAGTTACTGTATCCATGCAGCTTACTTAGCATCTCATGTTCAGGGAGGTTGTGACACTCACTGTTCTCCATAGCATGAATAACGTGAACATTTCATAGAAAAGAGGATGATATGGACGGGGGAGTCCCAGGGGCTTTGCTCTGCAGGGGCATCTTCATACCACCTCACACCTCTGTAAAAAAAAACTAGCTCAGTTTCATTAAACTAAACGAGATTCAATCTATGAAAGCTTTTTGATGTTGACTCTCAAAAAAGTACCCTAGTTTGGTTTACACCGTAAGTCATTTTGTTTGTCAATTAAGAGATGGGACTCTACACCAACTCTGTCATGCGATAGGCGTT
The DNA here is from genome assembly GCA_039737535.1 of Lagodon rhomboides. Classification (NCBI taxonomy): domain Eukaryota; kingdom Metazoa; phylum Chordata; class Actinopteri; order Spariformes; family Sparidae; genus Lagodon; species Lagodon rhomboides. The sequence goes on along the minus strand of CM077789.1, from coordinate 9,375,484 downwards.
TGGATCTGTGTGTTTTACATAACATGTCATCACACTTTCCCATTTACAAATTCAGCATTCATGTGATTTAGATTGATTTACTGTTCTAGATGCAAACCACAGCGTCATATGACATTTGGGAGAGAAAGGTTGCTTCCTGTCTAAAACAGTTTTCACAAAAACAATGATTTATGCAACGTGCACATAAAAGCACATTTGTGGTAAAAAAAAAAAGAGCACAAATTTTTTTTTTCCATATAAACATTGAAAGAGAGAAAAAAATATGTTTTTATGCACACAGCCACTGACGTTTCCATCCAATTTTCTTTTGCACAAAAGGTCAAAAGTGAAAATACAAAAACAAACATTTGGCTTTGACATTAACAGATGAATGTGAGACATTCATTTCATTCAGACATTTCCATTTTCAGGTATTTACATCTAGATCTGTTAGAAAACTTAAAAGATAGCACCTTTTACCTTTTGTTTGAACCCACCCGTTTTTCAAGTTATCAAAATTATTGGAACATGTGACTGACAGGTGAGGTGTCAGCACCTTGCCCTAACGACCCACCCTGACTGCCAGCTCCTGCAGGAAGTGATCAGCATAAAGCATAAAGGGAGGGGTCGTAACAAGCATCACAAAAGAATGAAAAGGTTTGGTGATGTCAGTGGGTATCAAGCTTGATGCAGATATTGCAAGCAAAGCATTTGCAAATTAATATTATGTATTATTCACTCTGATCTATCTGTTCCTGTACTTTTGCTCACCTAAAAATGTGGCTTTGCGTTTACAAATTATGCTATCTTCCAAGTTGTGTGGCCGATCTAGACGTCAATATTTGGAATTAAAAGCTGTACTGCTGATCTCTTATCACATATTCATCTTCGGGTGTCAAACCCAAATGTTTTCAGTGTACAGCCATAAAAGAAAAAGGAACTGGCCTCGCTGCTCCAATCATTTTCGAGGGGACTGTACCTGTTCAGCATCACCTCGGCTCTTTTAAATCAACCAACACGACGAGCAAAAAGTGGCTACACAAAGCTTCAGTGAGAGGGGAGGATCACAGCGTTACATACATGTCTACTGCAACATGCATGTTTTCAACACATTACATTGTTGTGACGTCATGAGTTTTGTCTGTAGTTCGCGCCTGCAGTACGTCTGACAGACTTTTACAGACCTGGGATTTGTATTGAGGACAGTGGTGTTGCACTGTGGGGGGACGCCAGATCGCACAAAATGACAATTTTGTATATAATGTTGCTTTAAACTGAAGTTTCATTAATCTCTAGATTTGTTACCTACACCTGTACTGTGACAAGTCAAAATGTATTTGGTGAAAAGATCTATAGTTTCTATAAATATTAACCAATGTATGTAATACATTATAATGATCACCTGAACTATACATTCAAACCCATCTATTTTCCTTATTCTGTGAATTTTCCCCATGAAGAAATTTCTCATTTTACTTAATGTTGTTTGTGTCACAATTTCATCTATTACGGTATTTTACTTAAATTCTTGCATTTTATGTAATCTCTTTTTCTTGTTTTAAAATGTGTTCTAGAAATAAACCTGACTCGACTTGAAGCGCCCCTCAGCTTTATGGAGCTTTTTCACAAGTTTCAGCCCACAACTTTACTGTTTTGTCTCACTCTCACCACCCTCGTAGCATTTCTGGCCGTAGCAGGCAGCTGAAAATGCTTTTGCACGGCACCACAATTTTACGTATTTATAGTAAAACGAAAAAGGTTGTGATGCAGAGAAAGAGCAGGGTTTTCTCGAGAATCAAGCGACACTTTCCTACGCTCCTGCATCTGAGTAAGCCGGATTGATCGGTAAAAATGCTTAAAAAAAGAGCAATGAATAAAGTTGGCGAGCAGCTGGTAGAGACCAAAAACTGAGCTCAAAAGACAGTTAATATTGGATTTTTTGTCATTTTCCAGGAAGCCAGAAACACAACTCCAAATGAGTGAAAATGTCACCTTATATCTGCTGTTAACTGTTTGTTTGCTGCCTCACTTTTGCGACACCACGTCAGTATCGTCCTCACGTCTGGATTCTGCTGCCCCCGAGAAGGCAAATAAAAAAACCTGTTAAGCACGAGAGCTGCTATCTCTCACTGCGGGGGAACCATAAAACCTAACCTCACATCTATCATTAACTCTGTTGTGTCATGTTGCACAGACTTTCTGCCCTCACTTCTCCAATTGCACTTGAATGGCGGTGCCCTCTTCCTGCACATTTTGTGCATGCGTATATGATAAGAAATACAGCGTGTGGCGCGGTCTGGTCTGTTTATGGTAAATGTACGACAGTCTGAAGTGCAGTCGGGTAAAAACAAGCATGACAGCACGTTGGAGGTTTGCATTGCTCTTTTCTTTGCAAGGAGCTTGACCAAAAAGCAAAATGTGCTTAGTTATTTGAGGAAATGATTGTTTATATAATCGAATGATCTGCAGCCCACATTTCTGGTAAATTCATACTTTCCATTTCATTCACACAGGGAGACGATGGGCACATTTCTTGGACCACACACCCACACTTTTTGGTACTGTGCTCCCAAAACAGCAAGTGTGATGGCTGCGGGGAGTGGAGAGCAGTGTGGAACAGGTTTCTGCTGCTGGTTGAGTCATTATGAACCCGTATATGCATCACAGAGGACAGTGTCAGAGGGACACGGAGAGAGAGACCTAGATAAACATCTCTAGCACCTTTCTATGGAAAATTATAAAGTGTTGTGTGTGCATGTGACAGGGGTGAGATGAAACTGCAGACAGGATGCTGAAGAGAAGGAAATAAAGAAAGGGAGAGACGGGGGGGCGGGGGGGAGACACAGACAGAGAGAGAAACGCACAGACACAGAGAGAGAGATAAGATTTCCTAATATATGGACAGGGGAGTCCCCCCGAGGTTTATTCGTCCCACCTCCACACTGGGCTTCATAGACCTTATCTCGCAGCATGAGTGGGTTCAGTCGAGCTGTTTGTCGACTGCTGGCCGAGTTTATTGTCGCCTTCCCTAAACAGACTCACAGAGTTTGAGAGATGGCACAGGGAATCCCCCCCGTGCTGCGCTCTGCCAGTATCTGTCAGCTTCTCCAGCTGCATTCGGCCTCGCAGGCATCGTAAAAGGCATTTGTGAGCAATTTGTAGAGATTTAATGCATACTGTACAATTCCAGGAAGGCTTCTGCTGACTAAAATAATAAATACCGGTGGACCCCCTCAGTGTTTTTGTTGATGCATTGTCAGAAAAAAGGTGCATTCCCTGTAACAATTGGATGTGTGCCTTTTATTTGGGAGAAAGCTGCGGTCTCGTTCTCACACCGGCAGTTTAGCTCAGCCCGTGTCGGCTTGATAATAAATGAAGCAGACGTGGAAGGAATCGCATTAGATAAAATCACAGTGAAGCGACAGATGTTTAGTGACCCCTGTGTGTAAATATTGGTAACTGCACTGAGAGGGATATGCAATCTCAACACGCTAAATCATCTATAGAGGTGTTTCCATCCTTTCTACAAATGTAATGAGGCCTCTGCGGCCAGACCTCCATACATAAAGTAAACAGGCCACACTATTAAAAAGTTAAAGATTAGTTTCCTTGTGTTCTGCAGCTCTGGGTCTGGTCCGTCTGGTTTCATACTTTCTACCAGATCAAGCTGCTACGAATAGATTCCTTTGACTGCAGGTGAAGGGTTATCTATGACTGCGGTCCAAAGTGCACGCTAACCACAGACAGACAGACAGACAGAAAGAAAAAAGAAAGAAAGACGGACAGACAGACAGACAGAAAAAAGAAAGAAAGACAGACAGACAGACAGAAAGAAAAAAGAAAGAAAGATGGACAGACAGACAGAAAGAAAAAAGAAAGAAAGATGGACAGACAGACAGAAAGAAAAAAGAAAGAAAGACAGACAGACAGACAGACAGACAGAAAGAAAAAAGAAAGAAAGACGAACAGACAGACAGAAAAAAAGAAAGAAAGACAGACAGACAGACAGAAAGAAAAAAGAAAGAAAGATGGACAGACAGACAGAAAGAAAAAAGAAAGAAAGAAAGAAAGAAAGACAGACAAACAGACAGACAGACAGAAAGATAGACACAGACAGACAGAAAGAAAAAAGAAAGACAGATGGACAGACGCACGACAGACAGACAGACAGAAAGAAAAAAGAAAGACAGACAGACATATGGACAGACGCACGACAGACAGACAGACAGAAAGACAGAAAGAAAAAAGAAAGACAGATGGACAGACACATGACAGGCAGACAGACAGACGCAAGACAGACAGAACAATCGACCGAACCGACCGACAGAAAGATAGACAGACGCACGACAGACAGACAGAAAAAAGAAAGAAAGACAGACAGATGCATGGACAGACAGACAGACAGATGCACAACAGACAGACAGACAGAAAAGAAGAAAGACAGACAGATGCATGGACAGACAGACAGACACAGATGCACAACAGACAGAAAGACGGACAGTAAATGGATAATCAAAAGCAGTAAATTATTTCAGGTGGTATCGCGACAACAAATCTTCTTAACTTTACTGACATGCACCTCTGTTTCTGATCTTGTCCCATATTATCACGACAATGCTCCACAATAACCAGAAGGCTAACAGCCTCGTAGCGCCCGTGGACTGGGACTTTTACATGACATATTACTGTACATACAAAATGAGAATCAAGAGGAGATCAGAAGCAGTGCAGCGTTCATCTTCAGATCTCGTACGTATTACTCGATATCATGTTCACGTCTCCCTCGCAGACAACAGTCCCCAACTTTAAAAACGCTGAATTTGTACAGTAAGGTTTTACTGTATGACTCACAGTCTCTGGTTGAACAGGTGTTTTCTTAAATGTCACATCTGTCACATGGAATGCCGGTGTGTGTTTTCAGATGCTTCAGGACTGAAACTTTGTGTCATATTTACTTGACACTGTAAACCGGACAAGTTATGTGTAGGTGTGTTTTCCTGCTCCTGCTCACATGAGCAGGAGCAGGAAAACACACCTACACATAACTTGTCCGGTTATGTGTAGGTGTGTCCGGCTTTGATTGAATGAACACTAAATAAATAGTGGGCGACCGCGCACGCCCACTGTACACCTGTGGGTGATTCACATTTTTTGGCTGATTAGAGCTTCCGTTGCTAATTGTCCTCATGAAACGGAGGGTTCACAAGTTCACCAGTTAAAACAAACATAAATAAGATGATGGTCTGTGTTTCATATTATTATTCTGTAGGGCTGACATTTGTTGAAATCTTTAAATACAGTTCTTTGAATAAAGTATAACATTGGTCTTCTCATTTCCATCCAGCAACTGTTTCTCGTTTATCATCAGTTAATACGATAACTGTCAGCAACAGATTTTATCATCTGTAGCCGTTTAACATTCACTTCCAAAAGTTAAAAAATAAAATCTCAAAACAATTTCTATATGAAAAATGTTAAAATGGTATGAAAAATTTAATAATAACCAAAATCTGGGAGAAAGCTAATTCACTGCAAAATAAAACTTACATGGTTTAAGACTATAATGTGTAAGATTTTTGCTTAAAACGTAAAAAAACAACAACAACGAGACCTTTGATGTTCTGTTGAGTTGTGTGCTTACATTATCAGACACATGTTTCCAACAATGGTCAAACATATTCAATGAATTAAGTTGGGTCACATCAGGTCACGATGACATCCGGGAATGAGTCAGAGAGTGAGGGAGGAAGTTGGCGATAGAGACTTACCACAACAAATAAATTAAACATTAACAAATCCATAAACATTTCCGCCTGAGTCATAGTTTTTTTTAAAAATAGATTTTTTTTAACAGAATTGATGGTTGTTTAACAATGAAGACAACAACTCCCACATTCCCACTTGACTAAATTATTTTGTCTTTAGTGGCAGCAGAAACCTCACACTGTGAGTTTATACTATAATCTAGGAGAAAACTACTTCAGTGCAAACTCTTAATGCTTTAATGATTTTTACTTTTTAAGCTTATTTAACGAACTCCGTGTCCGTTTGTTTGTTGGTCTGTCAGCAGGATTACACAAAAACTGCTGAAAACCGTTCAGAGAGTAATGCAGGGATCGTGAGGGAAGTTAAAGTTAAATTAAAGGGGGATTCTGGGCCCTTGGTGGAGGTATACGCTCTACTGAGTGCCCTTCTAGTTGTAGTATTTCCTTACTATTGTGAAGGGGCTATAACACTGAATCTGACTGAGGAGATATTTCAAAATCTCTGGGATATCCAACCCATTTTTGCCAACCTAAGCACCAGAATAAACGTTGGCAATGTGCACATCTTCAAACAAAGATATGTTGTAACTTTACATTTCCTTGGGTTCAGTTTTCAGTTTCAGTTTTAGGTTGCGGTCAACGCTGTGCTGATGTATGATCAGGTTTAGGCACAGAAACCACTTGGTTATGGTTAGGTTAAGATCATGCTTAGGCTTAAAATACCTGGTTTGGTCACAACAAACACGGCTGTAAATTATCCTGTGGTGTCATGCTTACCAATGTTGAAACGCAGTCTTGAACTGTGGTCACTGGTTTGGCTGCCTGGTCGCCTCTTACTCCACCATCACTGACCGTGATATGTAATGTTTAGGAGAAATATCATTATGGTACTGGTAGCCTATAATATGTGAGAATGTGAACCTACATTTTTGCTTGTGTATGAACTAGTCTCTTAAGTCGGCACTTGAGCCAAACAGAACAGATGTTTCATTGTAACGGTGACGAAGCTAAAGGCCTTCAATGACGGAGTAAACAGTGGAACTGTATGGGGACAACTTTTTAAGGTCTTTAGCTATGGGGCGCTGATTGTAAAAATAAACAGCAACTTTTCGCAGTTCGCCAATTCGGTTCGCAGCCTATATCGGCGCCCCATATTTAGCAGCTAGCTGAGAGACGCTTCAAACAGAATACCATCAAAACATGCATCTTTCTGCCAGATTAAACAAAATTAAAGGAAACTCTTTAGAACATGTGTTCACAGGTTTGTTTGTGGCCGGTCATTTTTATCTTAATCAGGAGGGATAGTAAAGTGAGAGTGGTGAGGACAGCACGCAGCTCTTACCTTCAGTCCAGTGTCCTGACTGAGGGAGAGAAGTGACATCATCTCCCCCCAGTGGAGCACTGAGGCACTGCCAACAGATCCAAGCACATGTAACCCACACACAGGTAACCCACACACAGGTAACCCACACACAGATAACCAACACACAGGTAACCGACACACACAGGTAACCCACACACAGGTAACCCACACACACAGGTAACCCACACACAGGTAACCCACACACAGGTAACCCACACACAGGTAACCCACACACAGATAACCCACACACACAGGTAACCTACACACAGGTAACCCACACACACAGGTAACCCACACACAGATAACCCACACACAGGTAACCCACACACACAGGTAACCCACACACACAGGTAACCCACACACAGGTAACCCACACACAGATAACCCACACACAGATAACCCACACACAGGTAACAGACACACACAGGTAACCCACACACAGATAACCCACACACACACAGGTAGCCTACACACAGATAACCCACACACACAGGTAACCCACACACACAGGTAACCCACACACAGATAACCCACACACAGATAACCCACACACAGATAACCCACACACAGGTAACAGACACACACAGGTAACCCACACACAGGTAACAGACACACACAGGTAACCCACACACAGATAACCCACACACACAGGTAGCCTACACACAGATAACCCACACACACAGGTAACCCACACACAGATAACCCACACACAGGTAACCCACACACAGGTAACCGACACACACAGGTAACCCACACACAGGTAACCCACACACAGATAACCCACACACAGGTAACCGACACACACAGGTAACCCACACACAGGTAACCCACACACACAGGTAACCCACACACAGGTAACCCACACACAGATAACCGTCACACAGATAACCGTCACACAGATAACCGTCACACAGGTAACCCACACACAGATAACCCACACACAGATAACCCACACACAGGTAACAGACACACACAGGTAACCCACACACAGATAACCCACACACACACAGGTAGCCTACACACAGATAACCCACACACACAGGTAACCCACACACAGATAACCCACACACAGGTAACCCACACACACAGGTAACCCACACACACAGGTAACCCACACACAGGTAACCCACACACAGATAACCATCACACAGGTAACCCACACACAGGTAGCCCACACACAGGTAACCCACACACAGGTAACCGACACACACAGGTAACCGACACACACAGGTAACCGACACACAGATAACCCACACACAGATAACCCACACACAGGTAACCCACACACAGGTAACCCACACACAGATAACCCACACACAGGTAACCCACACACAGGTAACCCACACACAGGTAACCCACACACAGATAACCCACACACAGATAACCGTCACACAGGTAACCTACACACAGATAACCTACACACAGGTAAGCCACACACAGGTAACCTACACACAGGTAACCCACACACTGATAACCGACACACAGATAACCGTCACACAGGTAACCTACACACAGATAACCTACACACAGGTAACCCACACACAGTTAACCGTCACACAGGTAACCCACACACAGGTAACCTACACACAGGTAACCCACACACAGATAACCGTCACACAGGTAACCCACACACAGATAACCGTCACACAGGTAACCCACACACAGGTAACCCACACACAGATAACCGTCACACAGGTAACCCACACACAGATAACCGTCACACAGGTAACCCACACACAGATAACCGTCACACAGGTAACCCACACACAGATAACCGTCACACAGGTAACCCACACACAGATAACCCACACACAGGTAACCCACACACAGATAACCATCACACAGGTAACCCACACACAGGTAACCCACACACAGGTAACCCACACACAGGTAAACGTCACACAGGTGAAGCTCTGCATCGTCTATTTGCATTCCTCCATTTTGCACCACCGGCTACACAGTACTGCAACTTGTAGTGTGAATATAGTAATCATACATTATCCCTTTCACAGTTAACACAAAAGGGTAATTCTATTCAATCATATCTGACCCACATTATATTCAGCACATTTGTTTCGCCTCTTTGGTGAAACAGCAGCTGTGCATACAGGAGAGAAACTGAAACCAAAGTATCGATCTCATTACACTGGTATCGATCAATATCGATACCAACACCAACGTTGGTATCGCTATCATCGATATTTGGATCGATCCGCCCACCACTGCTGTCGCTGGCAGTAGTTCACCTGGTAAGTTGGTTACTCTCTTTCTGCACATTAACAACAGCTACAATTATACAGTTATACTTTTTGTAAGGGTTTTGTAATAGAAGACATGTGGTGACTTGGAAAGAGGAACAATGAAATGAAGCCATTTTTAAATATCTGAACTTAGAGGTCATAATATGATGTCAAATGACTGGAGCCTGGGGAATATGTTGCCTAACATTTGACCATGAGACTTTATCATCTTGCAGTTTAGTTTCTTATATCGAATGACTGTATTCATTCACATTTGCCTGTTTTAACCACTTGTAAGTGTAATTCGCCGTATACATCTGGCTTCAGCAACCTCAGATCGAAAGAACACAACAATTAGAAAAAAGAAAATGAGCCCACACACAAACTTCAAACTGCAGGACAATGTGTGCACACAATAATGTGATACTGACTATTTTATTTTTACATAAGACATGTCAGTTCATCCTCCATGTGCTCATTTCACACTGTAAAATGTAATGTTAAAACATGAAATCACAGATGATTTACCTCATAAAAGTAGCTCCATGTAGTCAAACGGTGCAAACTGTGGACGCGCCGGCTGCTCAGGCCGGAATCATTTCTGTTCTGAGACAGGTTTTAAACTTACCGACAAGCTGACGTTCTGTCGCTCTGTCGAACAGGAAACAACTGAACAACTTGCACCACAAATATGATGTCACTTCCCGTCCTTCATCAGGTGCAGGTGTGTGTGTGTGTGTGTAAGTTGTCCAGGTCAAGTGTGAGGGAGTGTAATCGGCATAGATGAGGATTTGCTGCCTTCTTGTGGTGTAAAGACAAACTGCACGAAGTAAAAATTAAACTATTTTCAGTAAATGTCAAATATTTGACAATTTTACACCAGTGTTTTATTCATGAATGCATCATTTTTTTTTTTTAAACATCTGGTCACATGAGATTGTTCTCGTGGTTGCTGCTACTGTGTTGGTGAATACATTAAGTTTGGTGACCTCATCTAAATGTATGGTTGGATAGATTTCTCCTCTTTTCTGCTGCTCGTGTGCTTCTGTTTAGGAGCAGTGAAGCTCAATATGACACGTTAGTATATTATACTTTTAGCTCCAGCTAAGAGAGCTAGCTATAAAGATCTGACCTTTGCATTTATCATTAATTAAATCCAACCTGTGTCCATGTTTGCGTTAGAGTTTCATACACATGTGACTGAGGTAGGTTTGAATTTCAAAGGTTTCAAGGATTAAAATGAGGACAGAGTCCAGTCTGAACATTCAGATAACAAGGACTTATGTGGCTTTTTAGAAAACACAGTTTAGTTTTGTTTATTCAAGTTAAAAGTATAACTATAAATATGATATAAAAGCATGATTCAGTACAATCAGATGGCAGAGGGGCCGACTCAACATTTTTGAATCCTCTTTCATGCTTTTCATGTTGTAGAAAGCCCTCTTTACAAAGGGATGTTATCTTAAAGAAGGGTTTGCAAAAGACTACTTGAATGGCACTCAGCAGATGGAGGGCATACCTTCACCCCTTTAATTCAGTCAAGCCTCATCCAAAACATCTGCTGAGTCTAAAAAAGAAAATTATACCCCCACATAGATACCAGACACCTTCATGCATTATTCCTGGGGAAACTGACGAAAATGTCAAAAAGAAATTCACAATGTTAAAGAAAAACAGAACAAACTTGTCCCTTTATCAGGATCTGCACCCAAAGTTAATGGGGTCTGTTCTGGTCTGAGACCTCCATCTTCCTCGAGGTCTTCAAGTTTCAGTAGTTTTTGTGTGATCCTGCTGAAAAACCAACCAACAAACAGACATAGAGTGAAAATAAATACATCTTTATTTCTTGCTGCTTGGTTGTATTAAATGTAATTCATCACATATTCGATAGATGGCGCTAAAGACAAGGTGGAAATGATACTCAGCATTTCAGTTTCTGTCTCCTTAACTTTTCCGTGTCGCAGTGGTGGAACATGAGTCATACAGAATCATCTGCAGCTTGTCATCACCAGCACCGTGTGCAGTGATCCACTCTCCTGGACAGTCTCTCCGTCAGATGTTAGAACATGACTGCAGGGATTTGCTCCCGTTCAGCAACGAGGACATTAGTGAAGTCCTGTAGATCAGATCATGCAGACGTGATGGATGGGTTCGAGGTCAGGACTCTGTACAGGCCAGGACAGACACATTTCTTTGTCTACCTCACTTCATGGCATCGGGAAGGACATGCCCACACCACTGTCTGAAATGTGACTGTATGATGTGGCATTAAGTTTTTCCCTCAAAGACCCCCAAAACTCATCTTCTCACTCACCTTTGTAAACGTGATGGATGCTACATTAAAGCACCGTTTTTCTGACCAGCTTGGACACATTTTCCCTCTTTCCTGTGAGAGATTTTCTGTAGTTCTCGTTCTGTCTCTGAGCTCTTGTCACTGGTTTCAGGTCGGTAGAGCACAGCTGGAAAAAGCTTATGTCACGTACTTCGGTGAAGTATGAATCAGAAGCTGGTGACAGTTGGTGGGTTGGTTTGGTCCATGCCACTGAAACTTTACCCACGCCTCGTAATTCTAAACATGTTTTTTAAACTTTTATCTTGTTCATTCTGTCATGAATATTCAATATTGCAGATAAAAAACCTCTCAGGAACAAACCGAAAACAATAAACTCCCCCACAGTGCACAAGGACATGGGCGTCCACATACTTTTGCCACTCCTGGAACCTTTGTGACATTTTCACCCACGGGGATTCCTCTGAATACAATCAATAACTTCTCCAAGACAACTAACCTCCACCTTCAAAACATCATTTGCTCTCCTCAGTTACTGTTTTTTTCAGTTTCAGAGTTAAACCCTGTTGTCTCTTCTGAGCTCATGAACTTTTCTGTGAGCGCTTCAAGACAATGAAATGTTGACCTGCGTGAAAGCTCGCAGTGCTTTTTGACTCTCAGGGTTGCCGTAGTAACCCGTCTTCACTGTTAGACAAAATGTGCCCTGGGATTGGTAGAACTAATGTTTTTCGGTGGTGTTACTCGACAGAAACGTCGAGGAGACTGAAGTCATCATCCTTTCAGTGGCTTAACCTGAAACCTGTGCTAGTTCTTCACTTTCCTACACATCATCAGGTCTGCATTACAACAACACTCAAATGCCCGTAAGTACACTGGAACCGTTTAGGTCGTTGAAAACAGCTTCTTCTCTGAATAGATCTCATCTAGTTCGTTTTCTTTTACAAATATGAATTAAAAAGTAGGAATATAAGCTGTGTTTGAGCATCGTCACGGAGATGGCACCTTAATCTCTTATATTTGTTTTGTATCATGAGAGGATCGCTTCATGGTCGGTATGCACAGGAAGAACTTTCACAGCAACCAAAATAAAAAAAAAATAAAAAAATATCTCATTTGTTCTGCTGTTAATCTGACCTCGATCTGACGGTGTGGTTTAAAACTTCAGCAGTAAACAATCAGCAAGGCAGCGTTTGCTTTGCCGTGGGAAATTAGCACATTAATCAAAAGCAAATAGCATCACTGCCGTACAGGCTGTTCAGTTCAGCTTCGTTTAGTTGAGTCGGGGAAAAGAACTGCTTTAAAGCACAGCATGTAACTATTTCCTGAGGAAAACACAATAAAGCAGCGGATCATTTTTGTGCCCTTAAAGCCGTTTACATCGAAGGAAATGTTGCAAGGCCCACCAAAGAACACAAAAACTATGAATTAGTCTGAAATAACTGATACACTTAACACATACGAGGCACCCCGGGGTCCTGATACGAAAATGAGCACAAATTTTTAAGTTTACCACGTGGTTAAAAGGAAACGCAAGCTCTTTCACAAAATCAACCTCCTTGGGACCCTTATAATTTTCATACAGGAAGGAAACACACGTCAAACCCGACGCAGTGTCTTGTCCCCCATCTGTGCCCAGCCTGCACGTCTGCTCAAACTGTGCTAACATGAATGTTTGTGGTTGAAAAGAAAAAAAGCCCAGCGTGATGAAGGTGTGAAAATGCACGAATAAAGCTCAGCTGAAATGCATCTGCACTGCAGAGAAGTCTGTACTTTCAATCAAGGAGAAAAAGTATCCCACCCACACCCACACACACTTTAGCTTCTATCTTCCAAAATACAAATCTGGCTCTGTTTCAGACTTCTGCTGCACCTCGGTGGAATATATGGAAATCAAGTTCATCATCAGGAGCAGAACCAAAATTGAGTTGGTGTCTCTCCATCTAAATACTTTCCAGTGGTCATGACCAAAACTCCTGTGGGTGTTTATTACATGACAGACAGCTCATACATGTCAGGTGTCTCATTTACAGAAACATTTCCAGATGAAACTCAACTTAAATTAACTCTTTATTCACCAACATATAACACTGTTTCCTTTCCATAAGCACACATCAGAAGTGTCAGATCCACACTTGAATAAATATTTTACAGATGCTACAACTAGATCAGCGCATTAGTGTTAACTGACTCTCTCAACTTGTATAAAAAGTTAAAAATATTTGTTTCACTAATTTTAAAGCTGGCATTAAAGAGAATGTGTATGATCTTCCCTGGGCTTTAAAAAAGGTGCAATGTGTAAGAATTGGCCAATTGTCTGATTGACATTCAAAAACGAATGGGGGGAGGGGGGGCAGCAAATCACCAGAGTAAGATGTTAGCCAGTTAGCTCAGTTAGCCGTGCAGCTACTGGTCCAGACTGGGAGCTGGGAGAGCCGGGGGAGTGTTGGTGTTTACAGTTCTGGATTGGGAGCTTTAGTAGATTTCTCTGCAACACAATACAGAGATGTCATGACGTTCTTACACATTGCACCTTCCACCTTCCACCTTCCACATTACATTTCATATTATGCTTTTCAGTGCAGATATTATATGTCACATTAAAACAACATTCAACATGGGAATCGTTCAGGCAAAGTGGGGAGTAAGGTTCACTTCTGCCTGAGCAGTTTACATTCTTTCACTGGAGTAAAATCAGTACACCACAAAAACCTCCAAATTCAAATCTTGTAAAGACCAAAGAAGTTGGCATAATGTTCATGACTGAGAGAGTTGGGCTGCGAAACATTCACAAAGACTCTGTCGTGTTTCTGCAGCTGCAGGGCGGAGCCGAGGTAACTCTCTGTGGTCCAGGGGCGCCCCGGCCACGGCGAGCAGAAACCCGCTCTGTGGGCCTTCATCAGGGTCATGGGCGAGGGGAGTCCGGCTCTCCTCACAAACACAATGTGATCAAACGAGGACCTGTGGTCACAGTCCTTAATGATCAACTCCACTCTGGAGTAGATGTGGAAGAGCCCGGTCTCGTTGACTTGCAGAGCGCCATCCTCAAACTGGTAAGTAACTCCTCCGGATGTGAAAGCCCGACCCGTCCGCGAATCCCAGCGCAAAGTTTCGGAGTATCTTTTTTCAATCCGCCCTGCAAGAGGAGAGAAATAGTGTCAGGTCGTCAATAGAAAAGAGAGAATCACACAGTATTGGTTCCATTTGAATCATGACGTTCAGCCTACCTATCACATGTGCTGCAGGTCTGTCTTCATCTTTGTCTCCTCCGTTCACCTCAGGTTCATAGTGGCCTGAAACAACCATCAGATTAAAGTCACATCAGCTCCTCTTTTACTTTATTGAGAACACTTCACGTGTGTGCGTGGCGCGCCGTGTTTACACTCACCGATTTGCTTCTGAGCCGCATTAAACTCACTCGCAGGTTTCACCTTTAGTGAGACAAAAGAGAAACAGAGGAATCTCAATACCACATCACATAGTGCCTCGGCGTCTCTCAGAGCGCAAGTCAGAGAGAGAGAGAGGAAATCCTGTCTCACTGGACTGGTGACCACAGATGGAACAAGAGCTGCCTCGGTTCGCATTTTTAAATGTCATGAGAAGAGGTAGAGTGTGAGGGACATGCACAAGCTGAAAAATTAATTAATTAATAAACTTTCCAGCTCGGCTTTCCACTCACCTCACCCACCTCACACCTCTTCATCATCCCCAGCAAAGGTGCCAGATGTCACACCTTTTTTATTTGCAACTTTGCCCCCATTAAACTCGCACAAGAAGCAATAAGCTACATGAATGCTGCTCAATTAATCAGAAATGTCCAAATGGCAGAAGCAGCCACTTTTTGATAAAGGTAAAATATGTGAGAAAACAGCATCATGATGAAGTGTAGTAGTGCTGCAGAGAGGTCCGGGACTACAAATCTTGTTCTCCAGATGTAAGAAACATGTTTTTTGGAGGGTACAGGCCCCAACATATGCCATTTTTTCAGTTTTTTTCAGCAGAAATGAAAATTGCGATGCAAAAAAGATAATTCCCATTTTTTTTGCGTTATCACACAGCCCTATTCTACACACAGGAATATTATTAACATTGACAGTATTATTTATTACCTAATTATTACTTTGTAAAGCCTCACTACTTTTTGACCTGCCTCTAATACTCTGCACACTGCTGCCACATTTTCACATTTCCCTTGTTTTCAACCTCACAATTACTTATTTCCCCTCACTTCTGCAGTCATCATTGGCTTATTGACTAAAAGCTCACTATATTTCAACTTAAACTTCATTCATGCAGCACCTTCAGGGCAAAATTGCATTAGGTGCTTAAAAATGAAATGAAATCTACAAAATACGATGAAAATAAAACAGTACAAATACAATATATAGAAACAACACAGTAAAAATAAAAGTTAATCTCTCACACCCTTACCTTATTAATGTCTTTCAGCTCTTTCTGCATGTTGTAAATCTGGTAGAATCCGAGCCCCAGGGCTGCAAACACGAGCAGGAACAGCATCAGCAGGACCAGGGCTGCGCTGTGGCTGACCCCCATGCAGCCCCGGCTCTTCCCACGGGCCCTTGCTCTCTCCTGGGGAGGCGGGAAGGACCAGCAGGGTACTAGATTTGGTGACTGGGAAGGGTGCTGGCGACCTCCACGGCCACTGCCCTCATCCACGATGAACACCTGTGGGAACGGGTAGCTCTGGTCACAGCTCATGTTTGCAGGTCCTCACTGTGAGTGACAAACTGTGTGTGCATGTATCGCCTCTGCACGAAGGAGGTGTGTAGTTTTTGTCTGAGCACCTCTGACTTTGAAAAAAAAAAAAGAAGAAGCTGCGAGCTGTCAAGCCACTCGCCACCCACAAAATCCTCCCACACGGACTGAAGTGCACGCTAGTTAAACTTATAGTCAAGAAACATCATCGTCTATTTACTCATCTATTCCTCTCCTCTGCTACGCGCTGCTTGGTATTGACTTCATCAGCCTGTGAGCCTGTGTCACACAGTTCACACAAAGTCAACTTTGACTTTGCACCTTGCATATAAAAAGACTGGGGGGAACGGAAGCTGGAGGTTTCAGCTGACCCCCACCTCACTAACCACCATCTTGTCATCATCAGAATGAGACCTTTTCACAAATTCCACGAAAGGAAAGACTGAGCAACCACAGTTACCTGTGCAGCGACCTATATGAAATCTAAACCTCTTTCTCATGTGACCCAGCGGAAGCACTTTTTAACACTGCTGGGGAGTTTTTTGTCACATCGAGTGCTTCCTCAAAAACGAACCTGAATCTTAGATTTTTATCTTTAGTATTAAGCAGTTTAAAAATGCCTTTTTATAATTACATTATTCTCTTGTATCTGTCTTCATGAGGCACAGTGTTAGTAAACAGTGATACAGCAGTTTCAGTAGCACACAGCGTATTCTTGGTGGGAAGATGCTGCTGCCACATGAAAAGGATGCACGTCTATGCGTTCCTTCTGGCTGCTTGTGAAGAAGCCGGTAGCGAGAGACAGCGATACTTTACAGAAGTGACATTTAACCTCAACCGGTACCCTCAGAGATGAGCTTACAGGAAAGCTGAACACACACCTCGCTTTCCTCCCCACTCACTGAAGAGTTAATATCATTGTGGTCTTTGTGAGACTTTTGGGTTTGTTTCCTTGGATACGAGTATTACACTGCTCCTTTCGTTGTGGTTGCAACAGTTTCCATTTATCATCAGCTCTGATCGGCTGTTTATTGAAAAAAATATATATTTGCTGCTAATTGGTGGTTTGTGATAAAGGGCATCTTTCCGACCTCACAGAAAGAATGTGTTAAGTACCCAGCCTTGTGGTGGAGGGAGCTGCAACAGTCGATCGCGATGTTGTCTCACGCACTTAAACTTTGTCGAAAACTGCTTCTTTGAGAAGTCAAGTCAGTCACGCATATTGTGAAAAGTTAATTTTCTACTTTTTGTCTGTATTTTGATGACCGCAAAGGGAGCTCCCAAAAGCCTCGCCTCTATCCGCTCTTGCAAAAAGTTTCGTTTCTCCGCACACCTGCAGAGACAAAGGGAAACCCACCTTGCAGTGTGCATATAGGGCTCCAACTAAAACGGTAACTACGTCAAGCATAACCATAAACTGCAGGGTGTCTGCACACTACAAGCTGATGAGCCCGTTTCCCAGAAGTGTCATGTTGAAAGCGGTCCTCGCAGCAACAGCAGTTGCATAGAACGGGTTAGGTGGGAGGGTGGGGTTTTGGGGTCTAACCATGTCATGTTCGGCGTTGCTGCTCTAGTTAATCGTGGCGGACTAAAATGAATCACTGAATCAGCAAGTATCTCTAACAATTACTGTCTGCTTCTCACACAGTCTCCCTTCTTTCTATTGCATAATGGAGGTAGTTGTGGTCGCGATGACTGATCACAGAAATGGAGGAATGCCTGAAAATTACAACGAGTTTCTCAACCCGAAATGAACGACATTACTCATGTGTTTCTTGCATGCAAACCTTTTTCCTTAGACGCTGAGTGAAGCTTTAATTCAATAAGAAGATTCAGCTCCTCATTGTAACACTTTCATACTGTGATTCACAGTCTTGATATCACAATACGTTACATTTAACTCAAATCTGTAACAAACATCAAAGAGACAAATTATTTTTCTGTGATATGTGATTCTCAAAATTGCTGTGATGACAATCATGATATTGATCTGCTCATGCGACGCAACGCTATAACAAGAGCTTCTATCCACGAGGTTACTGGGGAAACTCACGGAAAGGTTGTGCCCATAATCAGGGCACAGTATCATAGGGGCTCGGAATATGGTGGATAAAACCCTTCACTGTAATTCAAACTGAGGAAGATTGTGGATTATATGTCATGATCAAAAAACATCATGTGCCACACTCCTCATCAGAAGAAGAGTAACAGTCTAGTCCCAGGACATGGCCCGTCCTCTCCTCTGCTGCCCTAGTGTTGGATGGTTTGTCAGGTATCCTCTCTGTTTCTTCACAGTCTGACTTTGGGTCTAGGACGACACTTTTCTGTCCAACGCCATCAACATTCTCTGTTTCTCCATGTTGAGTTGAAACTGTTTGCCTCAATGAAGCGTTAACAAGGTTTGGAAGGCCACACTGCAGCATCCTGGCTAGGTTCTGGGTTTGAGAGGAGCCGAGCTGAACTGACGGCCCTCTGAACGCAGCAGCAGCTATCGCCAGTCTAGTATGGTTGAAGGAGAGGGGCTGGTCCTGGTCTGCAAGGACTGCATCTGTGGGGACAGGGGAAAGCCTGAGAGGTCCCTGTTCCCCTGAGGTTTTGCTACTTCCTGTCCAACCACAAGCCAGGTCAGTCTCACCTCCACCCTGCTGACTGCTGCCTTCGTATGACTCACAGGGCCGAAGATTTTTCACTGGAAATGAGAGT
Source organism: Lagodon rhomboides (assembly GCA_039737535.1). Classification (NCBI taxonomy): domain Eukaryota; kingdom Metazoa; phylum Chordata; class Actinopteri; order Spariformes; family Sparidae; genus Lagodon; species Lagodon rhomboides. Next base: position 9,356,431 of record CM077789.1, on the reverse strand, counting down.
GAAGATAGAGAGAAATGTAAGCTACTGCTGTTTTAAAGGAATAGTTGACCAAAATTGAAATTCAGTCAGAAACATGTCAAAGGAGATGAGAAGTTATTCTAAATTTAAGTTATACATTTATGTTTTTGCATATATAATCAGCAGCAGTGATCCCCTCTTTGAGTGGATACAAAGTAGATAATGTATGGAATGCATAAAGTATAATATTATATTAGTAGATGCTCATATGTGTGCTTTGACTTCAGTGTTTCCTACACATTGACTAATTCATGGCGGTCCGCCACAGAATCAACTCCGACTGCCACATATTCTGTTTCATATTTTTATTTTTAACACTATTTAAAAATTTTCTTTCCCTGTCCGTTCGTCTCTCTGTCACTCACACGTCTCACACATCTCACACACCCACACAGCCCCTTCCCTCCATGGTCAGCACGTCGGTCTCCATGAAAATGAGATCATCCCTGGAAGTAAATGTGTGGAAGCTATATTTTGCTAGTGCTTTTCATGTCTGTTCAATGGTACATCTTGTAGGCAACAAATGTTTTGTTATTAATGATTATTTGAATATTTTCAGATAAAAGATTACATTTTGGATCATGATAAATAGATTGTGTTATTAGTTTTTGTCAGATCGCCCAACCCAAAGATGACTAAACAAAGATGACACTACGTTTAAAAGACAGTCAAAACAGGATGATGATTGAAATCTATCTAGAAGCTGTTGGTGAATAACAACACATGCTTTGACTGTATGTTGGGAGTTTGGCCTTAACCTGTGGCGCACTGACCGAGACTCGGAGATTCTTGCGTGTCTGCTCTCCTTTTGCAGTACGCTCGAGGAGTCCACGGCTTATGTTTGCAGGCGGGGTCAAGAACTCGTAGTTTGGTGATGAAGCTTTTGTACTCTTTCTCTAGAGCCTCAATTTGCAGCTGGAACTCGGCGATCTTCCTCTCTGGGTAATGAGACAGCTGGGACTGCTGAGAGGGAATAGACACAAACAGAGACAGGGAATTGAGTGGACGTAGAAACTATCTCTGTAGAATCTGTCTGAAGCATTACTCACCTGCAGGTAATACTCTATTTCATTCTTGATGCTGGGGATCCACTTTTTCACAGAGGAAGCTGAGTTCAGAGTAGACTGTGAAGACAAGTGTTGGCTGTGACAAGCTAGTACGGGTAAAATTGCACTGAGATGAATTGTTAATGTTAATCTATCATGTTGTTAATCACCAGTTTGGGTCTCCGCTTGTGTACATCTTTGAGTCGTCCCTCTGTAAATGACACATTGAAGGAAAACATTACATAAATATAGCTACTAGGAGAGGACTGTCTTTTAATATTACTTATACAAGGCGGATGATGAGGACATTAGGGGAACATTAGCCACAGGAACTCTTTAGATGAAGTTATCATAACAACTGTCAGTTAGCAGCTGTGTAGCTAACAGTTGAAGCTAGCTGCTCGTCAGAAAGCTGTTTTTATGCGCAAAATATAAATTACATTAAAGCGTTTGTTACGTCTTCTGTCTGCTCACCTTCTCTCTCTTTCTGAAGCCACAGTCTGTTCAGCTTCCCTTGTTGTTTCTCCTCGTTTCTGGCCATTTTAACTTCATTCAAGGAGCCTGCAGTGACCCCGCGGCTCAGGCAAAACAATGTCACGTGCCAGGAGGTAGCCCTGTCACGTGATACTGAAATACCGCGAGAGCATCTCCCAACCTCATTAAAGTGTAAAATGTGCTGAGGTGTTTCTGTTTCGCTGCTTCGTGTGCAGAATAAATTGTTTCTTTGTCACAAAATTGATCAATCCAAATTTGGATTTAAGATAAGTTTTTAAATGATCATTGACTTACTTTCATCACTCTGTAAATTATAAAGAAACTGATTCATTTAAAGCCAGAATACATTTAATTGAGTTATAATCTCTTTTAGGCCTAAAAGTTTGAGCCTTTAAGAAATATTTATAAATTATTTTAGACTAATTTAAATTACCATTCAATAAAACACATCATAAATCATTTTAAAGGAGACATATTATGCTCATTTTTAGATTTACATTTTTTTGGGCGGGGTCACTACTGGAATAGGTTTACATGCTTTAATGCTCAAAAAACACACCAGTTTTCTCATACTATCCATCTCTGTTTCAGCTCCTGTCTCTTTAACGGCCCCCCATCCTGAATACCAAGTCTCTTCTGATCTTCCAGTACCACAATCAACAACAGAGCAGCTATGCTGAATCAAGTCTTATGTGCCAAACTAGCTGCGAGGCATAAGTTACTTAAACGAGTGACATGGTAACATGATGTGATGTCATAAAGTCATGGAATAAATGTCGGGACTACTGACAAGGCGATTTTACACGGGAGTAATTGAAAAGGCAGTTCAGTGCATCTAAAGAAGAATCTGACAGTATGAACATCTTGTAAATGTTAAACATTTTTTCTATGCCTACAGGTTTTTGATTTGTTCGAGATAATCATGTCTATTTTGCAGTATTTTTTGTATATGTTATATATTTTAAACATATTCTATATCACATTGTTGTACTTTTGGCCTTGTTAAAGAGTATCTGGGTAAATCCATCATTGTGGCTAATCATTTTCTGATGCAAAGCTATTGATTCAAAAAACAACAACAGGATGGAAAAGTGATGTGGGGGGGAGCTGAAGAATTACTAAGAACTGTGAATGTGGTCTGTGTGATGAAACACAAAACTAATAAGAAAAAAAAAATCCCACCATGATGTTGGCCAGTGGTTTTGGTTTTTGTGTCTGTTGGTTGCAGTAATCTTCTTTCAGCAATATTACAGGAAGACACACAGCATAGGAAGGAACATATGCATATACAGCCGATCAGATGATAATCATCCAGCACAACTTGCATCTTTTCAGATCTTTTGTAGATAACGTGTACGTCAGATAAAGAATACTACAAATTTAACAGCGTATTTTTAACCTAGACAACTGAGCATGGACATACAGCGACCATGGCCAGGATAGGAGGGCCAGCTCTGTCCTGGACTGTCTGCTGGACTCCATAGAGGTGGTGGGTGAGAGGAGGATGGCAGTCAAGCTGACGTCATTCATGGACAACACCTCTCGCCCTCTGCACCGAACTGTGGAAGCCGCAAGCAGCTCTTTCAGCAGCAGACTCCCACACCCCCTGTGTAAGAAGGAGCGCTACTGCAGATCATTTAACCCCACAGTCATCAGACTGTTAAACTCAAGCACTACATGAGCAATCACTTTCCACTCACTTTGCTTTTTTTGTAAATATCTTATTTTTTTCTATTTATTTTCTCAGTAATTGTGTGCGTATTTGTCGGACTCTTTTTGCGGTACTTGTTGCGTCTTGAGCGTGGTAACCAGTGAATTTCCCCGCTGTGGGATGAATAATCTAATCTAATCTAGGAAAACACAGAACAACATCACAACCTTGAAGTACATGAAAATATATACTGATGGTAAATAAACAAAATTAAGGTTCAACATTAGCTAATTAGCTGTAAATGTGAGGTACATCGTAGGCTTTGTCGGAGCGAAATTGCTGACCCTTTCTAATGTCTTGATGTAATATATGTTTGCCATTGGGTTTGTTGTTTGGTTAAATGTTGTGTTTTGTTATTCAGGTGAGTCTTCGGGGCCAAGACCTTACAGACAAAGATTCTTACAATAAAGTAAATGAAATCAAATCGTGTTGTATAGAAAGGTTGTTAGCATTTATCAACTGGGGATTGTGATCGTCTGTTCATAACTTCATGACTTTTCATCCAGAACTTGTTGAGGGATTTCTGTCTGGATCAAAGTGGTGGACCAACCGATCTCAAACTTTGTCACATCGAGGACCCCTAATCAGACACAAATAAAGTAAAAAAAACAAAAAAAAACTTATCAGATTGAGATCTAACAGGATTTTTTTCTCCCTGAGGAGAATTGCTTGACCAAAATGGATGGATGGATTTGAAAATAAAGTATCTCCCTCTATCCTGGGGCCTCCTGGAACCACTCTGAGAACCACTGCAACAGACAAAGCTTAAAATCAATATATTAAAGCTAATCTATTTATAATAGAAAAAACTGTTGTCATGTGTATGCAGATTATTTCTTTTCCTATAAAGTTCATGGCTGATTTGCATTAAAAGGACACATTTTTGGCTTTAAATATGTTTGTGTGATATTGATCCTGTCTCCATTTAATTTGTTCATGAATGCCTGTTTAACAAGTGTGATTTTATTTGCTTCAGTGTTGAAGAGCATTTCATTGGTAGTGTTTCCCACACATAGACTTTACCTCAACAGGTAAGCCGGGTATATTTTGAGACCCATTACAGCATTTTTGACTTTTACAATCTCCCCTCGACCTGCCGTCTATTGGCATTTGCAAGTATTCTGCTTAGACCAGACAACCATGATGAGAGATTTTCTGTGGTATTACATTTCTCCTGGAAATGCACTGATTGTGACATTTAATGCTGTTGTTTTGTACAATTCTGTGCAATGTCATTATATGCTGCCATGGTTTCCATGGTTTGGATAAGTTGCGTCATTAACACTAAGCCTCCTCCACATGCGACTCAGCTGTTCTTGTGAAAAACAGATGACGGGAGAAAAATCGAAAACACACAGTTTGCTGACCTCTGTGATTTTTGAGTTTCATTATCATGTCGTCAGATATCAGTGTTTTTGGGTCCCACTATCTTTCACAGGATATGATAGTATGAGATGTGATGCGATAACCTCTGTCATTTTATTTGATAAGAAGCATCTTCCTCTGTAGTAAAGTGACAATGTCCTTATGTTCCGATGTGTCTCCACTCTCTGCCACCTGCAGCGGTGTCTTCCCCACATTATTGGTCGCCTGCACATTCGCCTTCTTCCTCCGTCCCATGTGCCCAGCCTTGGCCCCAGTTTAGGAGCCTCTTCACGACCTCCTGGTGTCCACCTCGGGCGGCAGAGTGCAGAGGAGTGTCTTTACTGTGATCTGTACTGTTGATCTTTGCCCCGGCCTCCAGGAGCAGCACCGCCACACCGTCGTGGCCCTTCTCTGCTGCGGCGTGAAGTGGCGTCTTCCTCCACGTGTTCCTCTCGTCTACCCCCTTGTTGTTGAGTGACTGTAAAAGAGCCGAAACCACGCTGGCATGCCCACCAGCTGCTGCGTAATGGAGAGGCGTGGAGCCATCCATGTCTTTAGCCCCTGCCTTTGCCTTGTAGGACAACAGTGAAGTCACAGCGTCAACTTTCCCCTCCACAGCGGCCTGGTGGAGGGCGGTTTTCTTCTCGTTATCGGTGGTGTGCGGGTTGGATTTGGCTGTCAGCAGCAGGTCTACAACACCACTCTCTCCCGGGGAAGAGGCTGCCCAGTGCAAGGCTGTCCTCCCCAGCCTGTCTTTGACTCCCGGATCTGCCTTGCCTTGAAGAAGCCGGATCACTGGGTCTTCATGGCCCATGCTGACTGGCTACATGCAGAGGAGTCAACCCATCCTGTGCTGCTGCATTTACCTGAAGAAATCACACACAAGTCTCAGACTGCACAGACATGAACATCTGCAAAATTAACCCTTTATTGAGCAAATGGTTTGATGATTACCTGTGCTCCGGCTCTTAACAGGAGATCAACTAGTTCTGGCCTGTTGCACTGAGCTGCCAGGTGCAGAGGGGTTTGGGCTTTAGGACCAGTAGTGTTGGGGTCCAATCCCTTTCCCAGCAATGTCTGCACAATAGGCACACTGCCACTGTGGACAGCCAGGTGCAACGCTGAGGAACCGTCGGATAAAGTAGCATCCAGTTTGGCCTGTTTGGCTAACAGCGCCCTGAAATGAAAAAAAAAAGGGTCACGTTTTAAAGGTGCAATATGTAAGAATCGGCCGCCTGCTGAATTCAAGTTAGCTGAGTTAGCCATGCCGCTAGCAGCCTGGACCGGGTGACCGGGCAGAGTGTTGGTGTTGACGCTGCTAGCACATGAGCTTTGAACTGGGACGGCGTGGTGCTAGCTGGTTAGCATGCTATCTTCAGTATATATCTTCGCAACACAGTAAATAGATTTTCACATTCAGCTGATTTTTTTTTTTTTTGGGGGGGGGGGGGGGTTAACTAAAATTACTGCATATTGGACCTTTAAGACACAACTTAATTAATTAATTTATTTGTGTGTGATGAATGTAAAATTTAACAATATATCACACTGTCACCCTCTGGTGGTCTCCTCACTACAGATCTGAGCCAGCAACACTGAAAAAAATATGAATATGAGCCAGTTTTGAGTGAGAAGGAAAGAGAAATAAAATGAGAGAGTAAGAAGGGATTTATTTCCTTGTGGAATTGCTCTTTATGTATCAGACAAAAAAGTCATACATAAAATTACCCCATTGTCGTCAGATTCCCTAACTGTGAATCTGTAAATGAGCCATGTGTCATGTCACCTGAAGACTTCAGCGTGCCCCAGCTGGGCCGACAGTAGCAGAGGGGTGTAGCCTTGTTTGTCAAACACGTTCACATTTGCCCCGCGGTCTATAAGAACAGTCACCAGTCCATCATGGTTCTGTCTGACAGCTGAGAGGAGAGCAGAACCCAGCTCTTCTTCACTCAGAGCGCCTCTGGCATTCCCTGTGGTTTAAACAAAACAGAGCGAAGCCTTCAAGTTCGCAGCTTCATGCATTATCTATGTGCAGTTAACATCTTACAGTAGAAGTCTAATGCGTGGTGATGTAGCATGTTTCAGGATGTTAAAGGGACAGTTCACCCCCAAAATCAAAAATTCACATTTTCCCCCTTACATGAAGGGCTTTTTATCAGAACTACATGACACTCGGCTTGTGAAATCATGACCGCTCACTCATGATAATCCACAAGTGTGAGCCTCTCGTCCATGAGTAGATGAACGCTTCCTTCTGCAGGGTGACACAGTATCGGTAGAGAGAAACTAGTTCCTACATAAAACTGCTCACAACAAGGTATGTGGATTATGTTGCGTTACCGGTTCATGTTTCTGAAAAGAAACATTACTGTTGAGTTTTTCAAATGTGTTTGCTTTTTTTTTATGTTTTGAGCACCACCATCTGGTTTGTCGTCTTGTTCTATTACATTACAGCGATGGCAGACACCTTTGCGGCTGATATTTCCAAATCTCTGCAATTCACACGAGAATAAATTGATGTTTTTGTGATTTTTGTGGTGAACTGTCTCTTTAAATTACAGCGTGATTACCACAGTCTTTGGTGAACAGACTCACCAAGCAGCAGATGGAGAATTGATTCTTCATTGAGCCCAATGGCTTCATTTATAACATCGTGGTCGACTTTAGCCCCTGCCTTTAGAAGGACAGTCACTGTTTTCTCATTGTTCCTGGAAACTGCAGAAAACAGAGGTGTTTTCTCGTGGTCGTTTCTGGCATCGACAGCGGCCCCGCTCTGCAGCAGCGTCTCGGCCAGCCTCCAGTTATCTTCCACGGCTGCTGAGTGAAGAAACGTGTCCCGCCTGTGGCTCTCGGCGTGCTTCTTCTCCTCCTCCACCAGGACTTTCACAGAACTCAGGTGCTCGTTCTCTGCTGCCAGGTGAACTGGTGTCTTGCCTTGTGGATTCAGAGTGTAGATGGGCGCCCCGGCCTGTATGAGTGCACTGACTATCCTAGTGTGACCCCTGCTGGCTGCTCTGTGAAGAGCTGTGTGACCCTTATTATCCTGCAGGTCCAGTGTGGCTCCTTCACGGGTCAAGAGCTCAATGATGGACAGGTGACCGTGCTCAGCAGCTACATGTAACAGAGTCTCATTAGAGGAAGTGACTGCGTTGACATCAGTGTTTTCTAACAGCTCCTCCAGCAGGGCTGCCTCGCCGTCTGTAGCAATCATGTGGATGAGATTATCTGCCTTGCTATGTACTGTTTGTTGCTCCTCTGGTTTTAAAAGTGGCACAATACTTCTGTCCTCCTCTTCATGGCGAGGTTTCTTGGTTTGTTTGGTGGCGTATGAAGTACGAGTCTCCTTAGCAACAATTCCACGAGTAGTTTTAACCTTCCCATCCTGCTCCCTCTCCAGCAAATATCCAATCAGCTGTCTCCTTGTGTCTCGAACACGTTCGTTCACATCCCCCACATAGGTCTTGATTCGCTGATAGAGGTCGGGTTCTGCCATCCTCAGACATGGATGGAAGAATTTCCGACAGGCCCGCTCTCCTCTGGCCTCCAGGATGTCCAGGACCCTGCAGTTTTGATCCCTGCGAGACCTGATGCTCAAAACGATGGATCTCTTGTCAGCTGTCATGACCCCCTCTGCGACGAGATGATCCAGTAGATCCTCGGTATGTGAGATCCCGTGAACCAGATCACTCCTCTTTGCCCGGATCACATCCACAGCATAGGGGTTGGTATAGTTTGATGCTGCTTGAACGCGGAAGCCCTCGGGCGAATTGAACATTTTAGACACGCCGGAAAAGTAAAGGGTTTCGGGAGCATTCACACGCTGACAGTCACTGATATAACTTGTGGTCCTGGCTGTGTGTATGTGCGTGTGTGTGTGTGTGTTTTATACCTTATTGCTTGGTGAGCACCTCCCCTAGCAACAAAATATAGACAGAGGCCTTTCACCAGACAGATCAGTCCAGCTCAACCTGCCCTTTGTGAGATTATGTGACCAACTAGCATGATATGTTTTCATTCGACATATTTCCAGGTGGAAAGAGTGCTGAAAATCTGTCGTCAAGTACAAGTACAGTTACATCACTGAAATATTAGTCAATTATAATCAGTTTCAATTGGCTCGTTTGTGATCAGATAGCCTTACTGGTTACAAAAATGTAAACGAACGGTTTAGATATGAAATAAAATTGTACTCAGTACTCATTTATGATTTTAAAAGTAACTAAAGTAGATTATGTAGTGTAAAGCATACTTAAGTACAAGTCACATAACAGACTTATACCCAGAATACCCAACAAAAAGACTTGATCACAGTAATTTGAGGAGCTGTAATCAGTTACTTTCATCCATGGAGGCAGCACGATAGTTACGACAGAGGTCATACATTGTTATTAAAGTTTGTGACTAAAATAAAAATATACTGTTTCTTCTGATCAGTGTAACATTCACATATTACATCATTTTGAATTAGAAAAGAGTGACGATGACAGGTTTTGAATTTCAGCTGTTTCAAGATTATGCTCGCCTGCTTGTGTCTCGGTGACCCCGTCCTGCTCAATCTCTGAATCGCACATGTGTCAAAAGTCAGAAATCTAATCATTAAAACCACATGTTTGACAATCTTGTGCCATTTTGCACCAAAACACAAGCCGAACAGTGCATTTGAAGTTATTTATTGGTGTCAAATGTGAAATATGGAGTGCTCGATGGAGTATTCAGAAAGGAAATTCAGAAATAGGCTACCACACTGTAAAAATACAAGAAGTCCTACATTAAAGGTCATTTTTATAAATCACATTCATTGATAACTATGCCTAAATAAGGCCCATTTAGTTGCTACTACTGATACATTAACACGTAGAGATTGTTCTAACTAGCCTACTTTATATACTGCTGGATAGTTTCATCTTTAACACTGCATTACATTTTACAAGTTGGTTAAATATTTTGCAAAATCTAAATATGCAAAGTTATGAGTCACTATCATTCTTAAACAAATGTAGAGGAGTGAAAGTACAATATTTCCCTCTCAACTGTAATGAGGTAATATTATAAAGCCTAAAATGGAAGTATTCCAGTAAAATACTAAATTGTAGTCAACTTAACACAGTACTTGAAAGCAGCTTTGACAACGGATTTAGATTCAGATACCGGGTTTTCATTGTTTGTTTGTTTTTATTTGTTTTTTCTATTTATCTTACATCCACTAGGGTGCGTTTTGTTGTCATGGTAATCTTTTCATTGACTTGCCCTTGGTAACTTCTCGAGACCGTATTATGCGGAGATTATAGAGTCGATTCACTTCCCGTAATACACGCCTCCTGCGTCGTGACGTAGGTCTTCCGAGCGTTCCCTGTCCTTATATGGTCGGGAAGGACTCCGTTTTCCGGAATGATGTCATGTTGCCCCAAGTTTGAGAAATCAGAACTGCTGAAAAGTAGACTAGATTTATATATATATAATGATTAAACACAAATAAAAGTCTTAGTGAGCCTTACAAAAAAATAATCAAGGATACACATCCCGGAATATCCACTGTATATTCATTTATTATTTTAATTTCCCTGTTGATCAGCTTAAGAGATATGGAATTAGAATGAATGTCATTATATTTGTTCATGAAATTAATAAGATAGAAGAAAATGTACTGTTGAATTATCTATATTATATGCATGAAACCATTTTAAGAAAATGTATTAGACATTATATCTAAAGAGAAGAAAAAAGAAAAAGGGAAACAAAAGAGGAAAAGAAAGAATAACATGCAAAACAGTCGACTACTTCGACAGAATAGGACAATAAAGCACGTTTGTTTCACATTTAGGCTATATCATGCATTATGAATAAACATACAAGTATTTTTTTTTTTTTTAATCCCCCCAGCCTCCATTGTTAATAAGCTGTTCCGTGTCTTTGGATCATCAGTGAATCATGACAGGTCTGTTTTCATTTAAGCACAAAACAACAACAATGATCCAATGCCAGCTCCAGTGGAGGAATAAATATGGGACAGTCATTTCATCTCTCAGGTGAGACAGTCTGTGTCGCCCTCTAGTGTTTCATGTGAAGAAGCACACACTGGATACTGTTTAACCTGTGTGCCATATCTGATCTGCCCTGCCACTTTCACCTACTGTTTATTAGTGTCTTACTGCGGATGTCAAGTCAAAGTGTTCTTCATTTCAGCTGTGTTAAGTCCAATTCTGTCTTTAACTTCATAATGTTGAGGTGTATTTTGAGGGGATGGGTACTATTGGTTCTCAACTGGTCATAACTGGAAACACTGGGATGAGTTCAGCAGCATTACACTTAACTTACATTTAGTTATCTGACTTGTGTCAGATCTCAGATCTCCCTTGTGTTGTGATGTTAGCGTAAGTGCTATCCCTTTGTTTACATTTTGATTATTAAGTTACTTCCCACAGCATACTCATTGAAAGTACACCTTATTATGATTATACGATAATATAATGCAGTGTATCCAGTGAATTCTCTCCCACAGTCGTGCTTTTAAGTTATATTGAGTCAAAAATTAGTCACGTGTTATCTCTGCTGTCGCCTGTGTATCTATTCATCTACAATGTAGGACCAAAGACTTTGTTTCGACATGCCGGTTCTTTCCATATTTACACCAGGACAGGAAGTCATGTTGAATAACTTAATGGTGCAACAGCTGTAATCTTCCTCTCATTATGTGTCAAATGAGTGATGCCTTCGATGTCCTCAGTTGAAATTTATTGCATGAGCCAGTTAAACTCTGTAACAGTGTTACAGGTTAACGTTTTACAGAGTTCTACCTGCAGTAGTGATAAAATGAACCTGAGAACAATGGGAGGTTTTGTGTGATACTCTTCAGGTAGGTGTGTGTGTGTGTGTGTGTGTGTGTGTGTGCTGAGACATAAAGTGGAGATCTCAAGCAGCCTCCATCAGTCGTAAGTGAGCCCGGCCTGTCAGCTGCAACACAATCACTTAGCCTGGATCAATACCAGCACTAATGGAATTTACCTTGAGGTACTGGGAACTGGCTGCTCCTGCAACATGTTGCAACATGTTTGATTGTTTGAGCTCTTGACATGGCACACCCACTTTTTTTTTTTTTTTTTTACCCACACACTGAGAAGAACACAAGAGACACTGTTGCTTCATTTCATCTGGTTTATTTTCTTAAATATCGATTAGTTTCTGAAGTGCTCAGAAAACAAAACATAAAAAAATTATACAGTTTTCTTATTACAAATGGTAAACATAAGTACTCCAAGTTGATCTTATATACATATAACAATGAGTGAAACCCCATTAAACAGCTTTTTTATTTTTTAGAAAAAAACAAGTAAATCTTGAAGCTTTTCTAACTTAATTTCTTACAATTAAGAAAAAGTACATTGTACTGTAACTCAGAAGTCAGGCAGCTTTTGTTACAACTTTTCAGCCGTTTAGAGTTGGCCAAACACGCCCAGGTTTGAGGCCATTATGGCTACAGCAAGAAAAGTCTCTATTGCAGGTGTCTTACATCCTCTAATACTGAATTTCTCCTTTGATGGTCATGATAAGGTCCATGCAGAGCTGGGTGGAAATCAAGAAAACTTCAGTCCTGTCCACTTCTGTAAAAGAAGAGCACGGAACAGAGACAAGAAGGGTGTCCTGCTTGTCGCCATGTCCCCTCTGGTTCACGGCTACTGTCCCTGTCCCGAGCCCCCTCTCTGGGACGCGCCAAGGGGGGAGCGCGTGGCACTCAGGAACTTTAGCGCGCGCGGCCCCCGGTCCTGCCAGTGTCGCGCCACATCATCCCAAATCCGCCTCCAGGAGACACAGCCACTCACTATCACAGGAAGCGTCCGTTTCGTTCAACCACAGTCTTTTTTCCTCTCTCCGCCGCCGCTGACACCGCCTCAGAAGGTCTGGAGCTGCTGCGTTAACATCAGCTGGCAGCCGCTGTTGACGTGGTTCATCACCTTCTGCTTCAGCTGGGCCACCTGCTCGCGCAGCATGTTGGCGGTGGACGCGAGCTCCGAGTTCTGGGACTTGAGGTTTTTCACTTTATCCTCCAGCCGAGAGATGCGCTCCAGCTTCCTCTTCCGGCATTTGGAGGCTGCGATGCGGTTCCTCATCCTCTTTCGCTCGGCCTTGATGCGCTCCTGGTTCTCCATGTCGATGGGGGAGAGAGGAGGGGTCTCACCCGGCATCTCAGGCACGGTTTGGGGCTCCTCTTTGAGCGCCGTGAGCCGGGGGATCTGGCCGGAGGATGGCTGCCCGTAGATGGGGAGCTGAGGCGGGGCTGCAGGGAAGGACATAGTCGGGGCTGAGGTGGTGTAATTGGGGGCAGAGACGGTGCTGATGGCCGGGTTGAAAGTGTTCAAGTCCTCATAGACCGGCGAGTCGGAGCGCATGGTGGCGTTGTTGTTGTAAACGGTGGCGCCGGCAACAGATGACACCGGCGGCAGGGCAGTGTTGACACTGGTCTGAGGGGCTGAGGTGACACTCACGTTAGGTGTCCCCGGCATGTGCTGGTGGTGGAGCTCGGCCAGGGCTCGGACGAACCCCTCCGCGAAGCCCTCCTGCTCATCGGTGACATTCTTGGGGCACAGGAACTGTGTCGGGGTCGGCGTGGTGGTGATGAGCCCGTTGCTGGACTGGATGATGAGCCTCTCCAGCTCCGGGGAGGCCAGCTTGAGCAAGCCCACATCGGGAGAGGTGAGGATCTCCCCGGCTTTGGCCCGGAGGTGAGGCTTCAGGGTGCCCGTCGGGTCGGAGAGGTTCAGTGTCATGTTGTGTTTCAGGGCTTTGGGGTTGCTGTACCCGTAGCCGGCGTTGTCGTGCTGGGAGAAAGCGTTGAGTGAGTCGTCATAGAAAGTAGTTTCCATCTTGGTATACATAGAAGAGAAACCGAAAACAATGTTCTATAAAGTCTTCTACAAAACACCTGAGTCCCCCCTTCTCTTCTTCCTGGTTTATCAGTTGTCCGAACGTCCTCTCTGTACGTGCGTAAAAACTTCCAAACTTTGAGTGCGCACTTTGCTGACAGGAATCAGGACTTACTTCTTTTCGGCCAGCGACGGTCGATAGTTCAGAGTTGTAACAGTTCACAAAGCTAAAGCCAAAGTATCCACACTTTGTATTGAGTCCGTGAATGAGAAGCGCCGAGCGGCTCTACACTTGTGTCGGCAGTCTGCGGTGCTTCCTCCGCCTGGCCGTGTTGTATATACTCTGAGCGGTACAGCGTGGAGGCAAACCTTATCTGCTGCCGCTGCCTCTCTAAAAATAGCCATGATGTCATGACGGGGCTCTCCCATTGGCCGGAGGGCGTGTCGCGGGGCGGGGCCCTGCCCTCCGATAAGGCGCGTTGCCTTGACGACCACCCAGAAGATTCTTAATCTCGCGGTGGATTGTGGGATGAGGTAATGCTGTAAGGAGAGCGTAAGCGCGGTGCATTCTGGGATGACGTATTGTTTTTGAATGTCTGGTTACCCGCTTTACCGTCAGTGGCGGGACAGCGGATCCGCTCTCAGCAGGGACTCTGTGAGTTAGCAGCTCCGCTACAACTCCGCTCTCTGTTTGTGTTTATCAGCCCACACAGTTTCTGTTGACTTCAACTTTCAGTAAACAGAGACGTCTTCAATTCGGCCGCGTAGAAGCTCTTTAAAGTGCAACTGACAGATCTCTAATCGCCTATGAATTTCATGAAAAGAATATATTGATAAATTCTATTCTGTGATCTTGAAGCTTGTGGTTACAGTAAATTAAAATGTTTAAATGATTGGTTAACAGGTAGCACTTTATTATATATAATAATAAGCCTAATAATAATATAGTCTTATATGTTGTAATGCATTTTGTTTCATGTATGGTGTATTTTTAGAGACATCCATTCTACGCCTAAGTATGAAATGTGCCATATATATTGTTTATAAATGTGACTTGACTTGAATGGCAGAATCGAATATAATTTTGTAAGCATCATTTCAATATTGCTGTAAGTCATAATACTAAAGAAAGAAAGTAGTAATAGGGATTCAAACCCAAGACCTTCTGGCAGCTAACTAGTGCGCCACTGTGCTGTCGTATTATTCTCTGCTCCACAGTGTTCCACGACTGCTACGAATTACGGCTCTAATTTCTGTGGGTTTGCACTTGAGAAAGTTGTGAGCTCGGAGGAACTTTGAAAAAGCAAATGAAAACCTTTACGTGAAAACAAATTATATATTTTTCCGCGTGTGTGTGCACTCATGGTGGAAAGCTGTCCTGTTTCTGACTGTCATCTTGTTTCTCAGTCTGGGATGTCATGGTGGTCTCTGGTTGGTGGTCCCCCCTCCTATAAATTGTTCTATACACAAAAAAATCCCACATTTAGTTTTGACTACACGTTGCTTGCTGAGGGAGCTAGAATTTGACACCTGGGCAGGTTAATCTAAACACAGACATATTTACATATTAAATCCAGTTATTTACTTGACGTGTGGAGCCAAGTCCGACTTAATGAGTCATGTACCCTCTAGTGCTCTTTAGTCATTAGGAGACAGATTTAATAGGACCTTTTTGCTTTTACCACTGCATAGCCCACATGTCTGAAAAGCTACATTTAGGACCTTTTATTTCTGCTACAACTACGGATGGTTAAAGATAGATCTACAGACGTCTGTTCGTCCTCATAAAGAGCGAGCACATTTCCTATTATCCATGTCAGGGTGTGTAATTAGTGTAGTGCAGTCCATTGTCCCCTGGCCTTTGGTCAGAAATCACAGCTGGTTTAATGGCAGGAGGTTAACCGGTGTGTCTTACGTGTTCCCCTCTAGTCTTCCACACTCCCACTGTCTGGGTCATCTTCTGCCCTGCCAGCTTTACTGCCTACTATCTCCAGCGCTCCACGTCTAAATATGTCCCCCTGGTGTGACGAGTAAATCAGCCCCCTGGCGCTGGCTGGCTCAGAGAGGCACCTAAGGAGGATGGCCCGGATCATAAAACACCACCACAGTCTGACTTTTTATGGCTGCTAATGTTGTCTTTATGTACTGTTGTATATGTCAAACCACAGCAATCAATAACGTCGGAGATAATTTGATCCAGTCAGCTGACTTAACTGATTTTGTGCGGTTTCTTTTTTGATTTAAGAGAAGATTGCTTTGCTTTATCGTCATGCACACACAAGGGAAATGTTAAGGTGGGTCTTAAGGTGCATATACTTTCTGCACTTCATTTTCTTGGGTTTCTTTAGATGAAGGTTAACTTCAAATATGTTACAAACTTATACATTCTCTCATTTTCTGTCAGTTTCTTTTTACTCTGACATACTTTTGTAACCGTCGCTGTGGGAATGTAATGAGGATGAAATGTTTAGTCGCTTGTTTCCACTCGATGTTCCACCGGCACATTGTGAAATATTCATCCACTTTGTCTCATTCATCTATTCATGACTGATTTTCTTCTGAATTAAAGGGCATGAAAGAATCATCAGTAGGTGGTCTGGTGCCCGCCACCTGCCAGCAGGCATCCACATCTCTGACTTCACCCATTGTCCTAAATAGACAAAATAAGTTGGGGTTAAACATATGATGTCATTTAAAGTTATTATCTAATTTCAATTAAAGCTCTTTTCAGAGTCAAATCCCATGACAAAAGTCAGACCTTGGTAAATTCTGTTTTATATACTTTCAAATGGTGTTTAATACAGAACCCTAAATGTTTCAATATGGCTGGAGCGCTGGCTGGATTGGATCTGCTTTTCCTCCGCGGTCGCCATGCGTAAAGTTATAAAGGAGTAACCACAGTGTGGTGCTCTGCCAGAGTAATTTTCTGTGTAGGAATGTATGGGAAAATTAGCATGGAGGAACCCTACTGTTTAAAGTGACTACTCAACATGAAGTTGGGATATCCTGCTGCTGCCTTGGTTCAGAGCCTGGACATTTGGTCACTTGTGGTCACACGCGGTACTTATTCATAACTGCCCTCACATGTAGACGGACAGAGCCAGAGGCCTGGGATGGGAGAGGCCAATTGTTAATGTTACCAAGAAGTAGCCACATCCAACAGAGAACAAATTCAATACATTTCAACATGGATCTTTTTAATAATTTGTCTCATATAAATGATATACAGATTCTAAGTCAGGCAGCATATTTCACTGATTTTGGCTGATTCACTGTCGCCTGTGAAACAGGAACACTTTTATAAAAACATCTGATTTATGGGACTAAGGGGCTCGGTGTTCTTATTGAATTATTTCTGGGTTTTGGAGCTAAATGCCAGCTCTCAGGACTTTGGGACGTGAGGTTTCAGTACTGTGGAAAGAACAGACTACCGCAGGATAGATGGATAGGTAGCAGGATAACTTCTAAGTATTTTGCTGCTTTCCAACAGTGGAAAATCCAGAATCAAAAACAATAATTTGGCTTACGCTGCACTTCGGAAATGAACAGAAGCTGTGTCTGTTTCTTGTGTACATCATGATCGGCCAACGCTATTCTTAGATGTCCACAGAGAAATGAAAGAGTCCTACAGTCTTCACCAATCACAGATCACAAAGGTTCATACAGTAAACAGCTGTCCACACGATCTTCCAGTTTGTCAAATTGTACCATCTACAGACATGGTAGCAGCTCTGTGAGGCTGTATGAATTCGACAGATTTCTCTGTATTGCACGTTTAAAGTTGCAACATAGAGAAACGTTCAGTTTCGGTTTTGCGGAAATGTACTTAGCTAACATTTATTGTGGTAATTGGGTTGGTATAATATTAACATTGTTTACCATCTTAGTTTAGAGATTTGTGATGCAAACATTAAGTAATTGCCACTAAATCCAAAGCTATTTTGGTTATTTTGGTCATAAACCAAAGCGAAGTAAAAGGTTTAATCTGATAATGGCGCAAAGTGAAAAAAAGTGGCGATAGTTTTTAAGATTTCCTAGTCTGGACCAAAGTCAAGGACCAACCTCTGCCACCCGTAGAAATCTGAATCTTTTTTTATGTTAAACACATTTTGGTAAACAGACTATAAAAAGTGAGATTGTCCTGGTAGCAATAATATCAATCACCTCAATTTGCCGCATGTGTAAATGTGTTAGCTCCACATTAATCTTCCTAATTTTTAATACACGTTTGAAACATCTTGTTGTTTTATAGTACACTATACGAGTCGCGGTGATTCATCTCTTCACTTTCCTCTCTCTGCATCTGTGTTTTATTTTCAAGATCAGTAATGAACGCAGACTCTCACACACATGTTTTTCCAAGTACTGTGTTCCTGCTCAGCTGCATCCTGACCTGGGGTAATACAATCGGGCCTTCTCAGTTGTCTAGTCTTCAGCTTTTCCTCCCATCAGCCCCTGCTTCTCGATGAACTTTTTTTTTAATCATAGGCCTCCACACCGTACCTCCCCCTCTCTCCTGACTCTCACCTCTACCTCTGCACTGTTTTTCACTCTGGAGTGGATCCCAATTACAGTATACCAGCCCCACCACAACACACATTTTGCCTTTGTCTTATCTTTTTCTCCTCCTCCTCCTCCTCCTCCTCCTCCTCCTCCTCCTCCTCCTCCTCCTCCTCCTCCTCCTCCTCCTCCTCCTCCTCTCTCTCTCACTCACACTCCCTCTCATCTTACTCCTATCAGTGGCCGTCCAGGCAGCCAGGATTTCCCCTGTGATGGAAACAGGCTGTGGCCCAGTTGTATTGTTTCAGCAGTTCTTTTCAGTAAAAATCTCAGAGTGCTCTCTGTGTTTGTGTTGGTGTCATTTAAAGACAAACCAGTCCACCGGCCAAACCACTGTGGACTACAAAGCCGAAGAGAAGACAGTGAAACATGAAAAAAATAAAATAAAACAACTTCTGCTCTTTACGTCACACTGAACATCCCTTGAGGTTTGCAGGGTGACTGAGAGGCAGGGAGTGTTGAAGCTTAAGAGACAGTACGCACTCACAATGATCTTTCCCTGTGAGAACTATTGTTTTTTCAGCTGTTATTCAAAGGAAAAAAAGCACCCGACTGTGTAGATACACACTCAGATGTGAATGTGTGATCACGTCTGGGTTTACTGCCTTTAGTGCAACTTTAATATTATTTACAGCGGTGTGAATTGTCTACATCTGTGATCCTAAGCTAGGGTAGACAAGACAACTTTTCCCAGGGGATGTGGATGGAGTAGCTCAACTAATTTGCTATAATGGAATTTGAGATTAAACTATACAGAGTGTCCGCTGTAAGACCTGAACACAACATGTTTTTTTGATAAAGAGTATGTGAAAATTAGTTATCATGCGAGCAGAGAAGTTGAAACAGCTAAAAAGTAATTGATAGTTAAACAAACATCATGAGTATGTTCGAAACAGCTAAAAGTTATGGGTGCAAGGTTAAAGCACTTATCTAAGAGTAATAAACTGTTGAAATGATAAAGTAGGCTGAATGATTAATAGTTAGCTTAACTCTTTAAATAAACAGTTGAAACAGTAAGCTGAAAGTAACGGATCGGCCCAAAGAGTTGAGAGTTCACAGAACATCACGGGTAAATGGATAAACAGTTAAAATACTGGTTTAAAAGTAATACATAGCCAAAACCTTAAGCTAAAGTAGCCTAATGGATACACAGTTGAATTAGCTGAAAGTAGGTCGAATGATTCAAGTAGTTAGCTGAAAAAGAATGGTAAAAACTGATAACACAAACTTGACACACAGTTGAAATGTTTATCTTTTGGCCTTCCAAGTGGTAGTACTACAAATGCAAACTTAACCAAACCAACCTGAACAGTCCAATAGTATAAAAACAATATAACATCCAATGTTATGTCCACTTTTATACCATTCAAAGTGGAATGATCTTTACTTTACAATGAAAACATTTGAATCGTGATGGCTGGTGTCGATGAAGAGGCCCACAGGGGTTCATCTGACACGACCGTGAGAGTACGTTCCAACAGGTTTGGAAACACTGTTCTACAGAACGGAGAGGGAATGTGGACTGAAAGTGTGAGATGAAAGAGAATGAAAACAACGATATCGATGCACCTTTCGGTGACAATTTCTGCTTCGGTCTGTCAAAACACATCATTCAGCACCTCCCTCCCTCTTTTGTTCTATTCCTCTTCCTCCTTAACTGACACCGTATCCGTCGTTCTTTCTGATTGCCTCCTTTTTTTTATCATCTTTACCTGCATTACAGGTTATGCACACACACACACACACACACACACACACACACACACATATTAAAAGATACAGTGGCCGCCATTTTTTAATGAAAAGGAAAAGACGCAAGTTAATGACAAACGTCCCTCCTCCCCTTCTGGATTTATGACATGATGTAAAAGGAGGAATCATTGTGTTTGACTACTACGCACACACACACACACACACACACACACACACACACACACACACACACACACAGAATGAATCTCCCTGAGTGATGTCTCATTGTTCCGCCCTTCAGAACCGCTGTTTGATGCCTGTCTTTGACGAGGTTTTCCAGGAGCTGTTTTAATTAATTTGCCCATAAAATGAACCGTGATTCCCAGCAGCCTCTCTGGCACCCGCGGCCACAAAAGACTTTATTAGCTGTGACAATTAATCGTCGCTAACTACCCAGACTAATCACATCTTAGATTTATTGCTAAGAATCATATGGAATATTGATTGGCTCTCCCTCATTTTGACCCTCTCAGCGCACCGTAACTCACTCCGGCGAGTGTACGATGACATCATTGGGTGAGGGTGGGCACACTGCAGGTTGTTTGACTTTACTTTTGCCCCTCAGGCTACAGATGCGTTCTTATTTTCATCATAGCTACGGCAAGAGAACGACTGAGCGGCTTCAGTTGAAGGGCTACATGGACTGGGATTTGTATGTTTGTGGGGGTGCTTGTCTGCTGCTTTTATTTGTTGTCTCAGCGTAATTTAATCTATGAGAGTGGGTCTGGGCCTCATTATGTAAATTAAATAACCTCATCTAAAAAGAAAGGCAGAGTGAGCGCACACAGCAGGACACACACACGTATACACAGAGGCACACAGAAGCACTAACACACACACACAGGCAGGCAAAATAAATGGCCTTTTTGACACTGTAAAGGAGGTTGTGTGTGTGTGTGTGTGTGTGTGTGTGCGCGCACTCAGAGACCTGTACGAGTCCTCAGCTGGCTCGGTTCAGCCTGTAACAGGGAGGTGAGTGTGTGAGTGTGTCACCAGGGAGGATGATCGATAGCTATTAAAACCCACCAGTGCCCCAGTCCAGATGGAGGACTATTTGTGTGCACGTGTGTGTGTGTGTGTGTGTGTTGTGTGTGTCTGTTTAGCCACGATCAAGCACTGTGTTTGTACAGGTGGGACACTATATGGCAGCAATGCTAACCTGTTCCACTCCATTTACCCCTGCGAGCTGTGGGACCGTACCAGCCGCACAAGCTGTGTGTCTGTGTGCCGCGAGTGTGACTCGGAGGTTGTCAGTGTGTGTTTGGACTTGCTGGTTATTCTAGCCTGGCTTTTCAGAGGCAATAAAAAAGTAAAGGGAGAAGAAGGAAGGGGGAGGGAGGGATGGAGGGAGGGGGGGGGAGAGAGTGACAGGACTGAGCGATTGTTTTAAATCGAGCAGCATTTTCAGTCTGCGAGAGGCCGAAAGGATGGAGAATGGAGGTTTGTTCTTTTTCATTCGCTGCAGACGAGAGAACATAAATACGGGCTTGCCAAAAAGAGAGAGAGGGAGAGGCTTTCCCAGATAAAACGTGACTCGGGCCTCTGTTTCACTTAAATTATTTTCATGCTTTATTGGATATATGATAAGTATAAGTGAAGCTGATCTTGCAGAAAGCAGTCCTATGAAACAAGAGACGTGCAACTGCAAAAAAAAAAAAAAAAACAGACTCCTCTCCTTCTTGCTCTCTCTATCTCTGTCTATCACATGCATGTGCGCTGCACACACTCAAACACACAGAGAGATCACCCTCACCACCCTCCTCTGAGACAGCTATGAAACCTGATAACAGATCAATACTGAGTTGAGTGGTGTTATGGTTGAAGGGGAGGGTGCTCAGAATTTGATGGTTGTCTGGTTGTTGAACGAAGGGTATCATGCCACTTTATAATGTACCGAGACCATGGTAAAATACTGATTTCTTATTGGATGACAGGTGTTCATTAAAAGTGGCAGTTATGGAATAATGGCAAATACTAAAATATATTGAAACACATGTAAAGAATGGTAATTAAGTTGGTAAACATGACTCAGTAGTGTCAGTTACACAGCTATATCTACCTCATTAGTCACAAGTGACCAGTCATACCAGAGTGTATTATGATGTGTAGTGATGAGCAGATGGATTTCCCAGTTTGTTTTGTTCACCACTACCGACGTTAGCAACCAACTTGTGATAAACACTTTCGGTTTTGCTACCAACTGCCAGCCCGGCCGTTACCTCTGAATCAGAGAGTGTGAGGACACCAAAGTCCAGCTCAGTGTGTTTGTACTCAGTTTGTTTTGGGGGAAAGCACAATTGTTGCGGTCCAGATCCGGCCCACACCGGACATCCAGTCTACATACTGCATCCAATGATGGCACTTGGGCAGTCCAAGGTCCTGCTTCAGGATCTGATTTGGGTCAGTTCTGGTTTACTCGGTTCACTGCTGGCTGACATGTGGCCATGCTTGTGGCTCAGATCTGGCAAACATGTGCCATCCCTCCACATGGTATGTGGGCTGGATGAACGTGTCTGGTACAATTTTGCAATCTGGGTTGGGTGTGTGCTTTGTCCACGAGAGTCTCCTGCAGGATCAGAGACTCCCACCTGACTCAGAGGGACTAATCTGGTCCTTATGCACAGCTGCAAGCGCACAAGATTTTTGGATTCATTTGCAAAAAAACAAGACTCACTGTAAGTGTCCATCTAAGCGCTTACAGCCTGTATTAGAATGCCAGCAACAAAACTGAAACTGGGTAAAAGTTTAAGTCATTCATGGTTAAATCAAAGGTGGTCCCTTTGTCCGAGAGGAACCTGGGAAAGTTTTATTTGTTTGTCTTTTGATGTGTCCCTGGATCAGAAAATACTGGACTTATGTCATCCATTAGCTTCCTTAATAGGAACAAATGGATGATCAGATGCTGTATAACAATGCCAGAGACCCATGGGAGACTGTCTGTCTGTGTCTGTGTGTGTGTGTGTGTGTGTGTGTGTGTATGCGAGTGCACATGTGTTTGTTTGGGGCTTGGTTGGGTGAGGCTGAAGGGAGGAAACATGCGTGAGTGACGGTAGTTGGTTCTGTTTTCCAAGTATTAGCTCAGTCACTCATCAGGGCTACCTGCACTGTAACTCTCACTGTGTGTGTGTGTGTGTGTGTGTGTGTGTTTTCACATGTACCTGTTTCACAACACAGAGACGACAATAAACTCTCGATCTATAACCCTCTCGACTCTGACTCTCTCATTTCTCCTTTTTATTGTTCAGTATCTTATTGTTATTTTTCTGTCTCGCATGACAATGGACATTTCTTTCTCTCTGGGTGTTTCCCCTCCCTGGCGCTCTGGTATTATTGTAGGGATTTGCTAATAAACGCGTTGGTCGTCCCGTTGCTGTGCCAACCAAGCAACAAATATTTGGAGCTATGTGGCACCTTCCACCAACATTCCAGGATCTGCTGTTTTGGAAAGTCGTCTTTCTCTCCTCCTTCTTTCATTCTCCATCCAACTTTCAGCCCTCCCTCCCTCCCTCTGTCTCTGTCTCTCCCTCCCTCGCTCGCTCCGTCACCCTTCACTGTCTCTGCCCTCCTCTTTTTCTGCCTCCCTCTCTAGATAAATGGACTCTTTGTCTCCTGGTGAAATGAACTTGAAAACAGTAGTTGGGACAAGTGGTTCTGTCTAACAGCAGGAACACACACTATATCTGGGCACCAATGCAGATCAGGAATAGGAACTGCTTTGTCATTGTAGCTGGCTAAATGGAGATTTGACAAGCACAGTGCTCTACTAAAATATTACCATTACTCAGTGTGCTGTACTCCTAGTACACTAAGTATAGCGTGAGGATAACAAATATACCATACTCAGACTGGATAGGACATAATTGAATGTGGTCAAGTCATACAAACAATAATCCATAACACAGTGTCAGAGCATTGTACAGTATATTCAGACCAATGTAGTTTCAAAATTGACCTCAGTGTTGCATGGACTTTTCTCTGAAGTATTCAATCTAACTTAGATACAGTACTAGGAGACATATTACGCTCATTTTCAGGTTCATAATTTCATTTTGGGTCACTACTAGAATAGGTTTGCTCGCCTTAATGATCAAAAAACACATCTGTTTTAGGCACCTGTCTCTTTAAGACCCCCCTCTCCAATAGTCTGCTCTGATTGGTCAGCTGAGCCAGCGCCACTCAGACGTGTATCTGGATGGCTCGATGTCGTGTTTCGGCTTCCAATTAGCTTCACTTCTACCGTGACTATAGGCATAAATTGTGTAAATGTGTGACATGATGACTGAGTGTGATGTCAAGAAGCCACAGAATTAAAGTGGGACCACAGATGAGGCGTTTTAAGAGCAGTGTTTTTTCTCTCCCGCTGCCGCAGACTTTCAAGACCTTTCACATGCACACTCTCCTACACACCTGGCTCTTTTAATAGCTGTGCGAAGTATTTTCTATGACAACAGAGACATTAAAATTAGCTCCATCTCAACCAACTTGTTTATTAATCAGTAATACTTATCCAATAAAACATTCATAATAACAACACCTGCATGGAAAGCTTTCCATAATGAGCGCTTCTGGTCCAAAATCTGATTGCAAGACTTGTACATATACTGGATTATTTTTGCATTGTGGCATTGCTATTTTTACTTGAGGAGAGGATGTGAACACCTCTTCCTCTGCTGTCTCTGACACAGGCTTAAAATCTGAAACTCAGCCTGAGCTACAGGACCGAGGTGACAGATAAGAACTTCCCCTAATTGACACGCTGCTTCGTTTTCATTTCAAGTTCTCCTTCCTGTTCATGGTTTGAGAGTCTGAAGCAGCGATTGGTGAATCCTCTGCTAATCATTACACTGAGCCGTGACCTGGCTGAGTTATCGGCGGGCCGCTGGACAGGCGATCAATTCTTTTAGCGTGAAATCTGAAACTTCTGACAAGTGATATGCAAGCGGTGCTTGGGAATGTGTGTGCCCGTGGATTTACGTGCAGGCCTGCACACACGTACTGTGCACAGTCCAACTCAGTTCGAGAGCAACAGTACAGTAGGGGCTATCAGTTGCATGCAGTGTAGCTGCTGCGAGGTGCAGTCCTGCAGCACGTCTGCACGCTGCTGGAAGCCAGGAGCTGTGTGAGGCATCCAGCTCATCTGGTCCGTTTCGCAGAATTCATTTTCAAAGTTTTCAACATGATGTGACAAGTGTGTAGGTGGATCCATCCTCACAATATGAGGCACAGTTCATGGTTTTACATTTAACTCCGTTTTTGGGTATGAAGTTTAGTCTGAAATGAGCGTCTCGTTCTGAGCGAATGTCTGATTTGCTATCAGTATTTTATCTGATGTTGCATACCCTGGTAATTTAATGTGTCCTCCGTGTTTTACCGTATGTGTGAGTGTGATGGTGACCTTCAAATCGCCTTAAATCAGTTGGAGTCAATGGCATTTTTGTCTCTGAGTAATCCATGTGTACCAGTAAGCGTGCCCTCGAAGCGTCTGATTTCTAACTACTGATTTCCTACAAAGAAGAGACAGTGATCTTATGACTTGTTGTATGTGTGTGTGTGTGTGTGTGTGTGTGTGTGTGTGTGCACATCGTTTCAGTTCGAGGTGGCAGCAATCAGTGGCTAACTCCGTGGAATGCACTTCTGCCCTCTCAACCAATCATTAATCTGTATTTACTCAGGGTAGCTCGGGGCACTCCGGCCGTGAGAAATCTTTCCCAAATCACCTCTCTGCTCTTGCACATTTGTTTGTGTGTGTGTGTCTTTGTGTGTGTGTAGATATGTGTGCAGTCAGACTGGTTTGTCAGAGAGGAATGGAAGTCTCAGCCGAAACTGACTCCGGTGCCTGCACATATATGCACATGCTGTCCCCGTTTCACATCCAAACACACACAACAGTGATTGAGTGAGCGGTCCCGTCTGCACTTAAAGCACTGCCTCTATCTCAGAAGGTTAAGGCTCTTATCACATACTTTGACTGTGTGTGTGCACGTGCACATGCATCAGCGTGCTCGTATGTGTGTGTTTGTGTAACCCTGCGCACATGTGTGTGTGTATTTTTGAGAAAACACAGACTGCTCATGGGACAGCTCAGGCTGTGTGTTTTGGCTCCGTCAGGCAGACCATTACTATGGCGTCGAAGGTCAGGTGGTCCGGCCAGAAGGCCCAGATATATTTGTGTGTTTGAATTAGGCATGCAGGCCTGATGAATGACCTCTCTGGGAAGTTAATGTGCACTTCCTTAGTTCCCAGTGGGTTTTGTGGGATCCTCAAGACACTTCCTAAGACCACTCTGTGTGTCTGAAGGTTGAGATGGTGATGAGACAGGCCACCCTGGAAGGTCACGGCTTTTATATCTGCTGAGCGGAACAAAGTATCCTTGAGCAGCACTGTGATCACTTACCTGTGTCAGAAAGACGTCAGGCAGCTGAAGAAACTCTAAATAAGTGCATTAAAATATGAACACATGTTCTCGAGCCGGTCGTCCAAAGCCAGCTGTCAGAATGTGTTAGCTTAATGTTTAGCTTAGTATGTTTCTGCAAAACCGCGGATGAAACTGCTGCAGCTTTATGTCTGTTTTGGTTGATTTTTTTTTTTTAACTCTCCTGTCACAACATTGTGCTGATGCTCTGGTTAGGTTTACCCACAAGAACCACATGGATAGGGTCAGGAAAAATATCATGGTTTGACTTGGGAGATTTAAAAAGCAGCATATCAGCAGATAGCAGCCGGGCCAAAATAGCAGAATAGCAACCGAAAATGTCCACAAACTGAGGAAACAATGAGGTCTGGCAGTTCCCTTCCTTTAGAGCAGAGGACGGGGGATCAACCGCTAAACATTTGTAAGTGCAAGGTCATGTCATGTTATTGTTTGAAAAGCATAACGACGTAGAGGATAATGACATCCATTGTCGTGTCGTGATAAATAAGGAAACTTCAGTTATACTAATGAAAGCATACCACACAACTACAACCAGCTAACACTAATACTAACACTCATACCAGCACTAATAATAATACTACTAAAGCTATAAATAGGAGCCCTTCAGTCATACTGAGACAATAAATCACGAAAGCTCTGTTTTCACTCAGCATTATCAGATATCTGCTGTTGGCAAGTGGTCCAGGCATCTGTTCTGCAGGTTACCTGAGGTCAACACGAGGCCTGGCTGACCCACTATCTCTCAGTTCTTCCGTGCTCGCGGCCCTTTTCTGTTCTTCAGTACCGCCTCTCCCGCTCCCTCAGTCTCTCTATCAGGTGTCGTCATTGCATTTTAGCAGACTGTTTTAATAATGCATGTGCAGAGGTCTCTGTTTTCTCTCACTTTGTTTCTCTGTCTTTCAATCCAGGTCAACAACCGTGTAAATCTAGGCTAACGGATTCCTCAGTGGTTCTGCGCAGCCCTGGCGGTCACCCCGGTTTAGCTGCACGCGAACTTAATTGTGCAGACACACCACCCACTTCGGCTTTACTCTGGCATTTGAATCCGTTTGGTCTGAAATAAACTTTTCACATTTTCGGTCCTGACGGTCTGAGGAAACATTTGCCACTGTAGACCATTCAATCAAGAGTTTGACATTTTGGGAAATACCCTTATTAGCATTTTTACTGAGAGCTGCTGCAGATGTGAAGATTAATAAATGTTCATGTCTGTACAGTAATTATGAAGCGACAGCCCGGAGCCGGTTATCTTATCTCATCACAAGCATCAGTACGCTTTGGAGGTGCTGCTAGAATCAGAATGAAAAGATGGATATCACTTCTGCACAGAGCTATGCTAACTCCTTCCCCCTGTTTCCAGCTTGTATGCTAAGCCGCTGCGGTTGGCTTTGTCCTCGTACTTACTGAGGCATAGATGTCGATTATCGTTTTAGTTGTGTTTGTAAAAAGGAGACCTGTTACGCTTTTTTGTTTCTGTCAAAGTCACCACCAACAGACGCTCCTCTCTCCCAGAGAAAACGCCGCTCCTGAAACGCCTCGTCATTCGTGCCACCTTTATTTCCGCGACTTTGTGACATCACACTATGTCGCACAGGAGCTAAAACAGAGCTTTTCAGACAGAGGGGGGAGTACAGTACTACAGCACTGGACAGTATGAGAAAACTGATGTGTTTTTTTAAGCATTAAAGCGTGTTAACGTATTCTAGTAGTGACCCAAAATAAAATAATGAAGCTGAAAATTTGCACAATGTCTCCTTTAAACTATTATGTTTATGCTTGTGAGGCTGTGTGCAGTTATTTATTTAGTTTACATAGTTGCAGATCTGTTGTGACATTATATGACATGCCGTTCATATTTGTATGAGGCCAGTATATTGTAGCTGGTGGGTTTACTTACTTGACAGTTCAATCTGGTGTCAATCTAACTCTTTAAATAAAGGTTAAATTGCAATATAATGAAAGAAACTAAGTACTAGGGTTGTCTAGCTGCAGGTGTATGAAATAAATGCTGCATTTAGGTTTGTCAGGACTTCTCAGCTCTTATTTGTGAACAAATTACAGCCAGTGAGGATAAGTGAAATGCACCTGATTGATACATTTACTGTAATTACTTAATTGTGTCTCGCCTGTCAGGCCCGCAGATCTAAATGACGTCTCCAGACTGATGTGCATTCAAACGGGCAGCAGAGGAAGTCGTTTTGGCGTAATGGCAATAAATGAGTGGGCTAACTGGCACTAATTACCCCATTGTGCATGTATGTGTGTCAGAGTGTGCGAGTCTTTGACGGGCCAGCCAGAGACACCTACGATAACACAGCTGTGTCTGATTCCCCCGGGTCTGGGAGTGATTATTTTGGAGCTGAATGACTCCTTTTTGCTCATTGCTCGTCTTCATTATTTTTTGCTTTTGTCTTCGTTTTCGGCTCCACGTCTGCTCACATCCTACCCATTGTGCCTCCTCAGCTCTCCTGTGTGGGACGGAGAAATGGAGCGACAGACGGAGAGAATGGACAGACGTCACTGTCAGTCGGTGTAGGAGCTCTCAGACACTCACACACTTTCATTCAGCTCATCACAAACGCCCCGCTGTCTTCATCTGTCTGGGTGCCGTGCCGGTTAGCAGTGGGCGCGTGACGTTTTCAGGGGAGTAGGATTCCATTGTTTGCTTTTGACGTGCGCCCGCCCTCAGCCGCATGTGTGTGTGCATTTGTGTGTTGACGTGGTTTCATGAAGGGGACGTATTCGTATGTGTGGTTTTTGCACGGCAGAGAAGTGAAACCAGCGTAGACCCAGAGACAGCACCGTCCTCTCTCTTTCAACCATACCACCGAGATCGAAAGAGCTCCGTGTCACGTACCGCTGCCTCGCAGGCCTGCTGTTTCTGTCGATGCCTCATTTTGCAGTTTACACTCTGCTACCAACAGCAGGATTTACAACCATCTCAGATTGAGGTTTATAGATTATATGTTGACAGTGACATTTAGATGTTGCACATTAAGAACATTAGACGCGTGAGGAATGCACTGCCGCCCGAAGGGGACAACCTGTTCGGGCAATAGACCATCAGAGTGGCATTTCACAGCCATCTGCAGCTCTGGGCGCCAACATGCTCCCATGTTTCGGCCATGTTGGGTATATTCTGTCGGTGATTGATGTAAACAAACCCCCGACACAAGGACAGGCCTCAGTGGAGCATGGGTTTAGCCTTTCGAGAGCAGCAGGAAGGACTTACAATGAAACTACTCAGGCTGCTTCCTTTCTGTGCAGAGGCACTGAAAAAGGAGGCACGGTGCCAGTTTCTCCTCCTCTAGCCCGAGGTGGGTTTTTTTTATAGAGAACCGCTCAAGAGTTTGGGAACATGCTGAGCAAATAGTTTGATGGGCTGCTGACTGACTGATTCATGACTTTGTTTGTCAAGGTGTTGCAAAAGCTGCTCAGGTGTTACATTAGCACATATTAAAAGCACACCGTGTTATTACGCCGACGTTTTGTCATATCCCCGACGCACGAACTTGCTGGACACACATTCATTTTCCACGTGCAGCGTGTTGTAAGAAATAAGGAAAGGCGCTGATGCATGCACACACACTCGAGTCATTGTGCTTGTGCACCTGAAAGCTGTGTTTATTTTCCTCCGCCGCTGCACATGCAAGCTCTGTTTTGTGCGTCGGTCCTGAGAGCCACTTCCTGAGGTTCTCTCCAAGCTTCCTGTCTGAGAAGTCAGAGGTTATCGGCCGACTCCGCCCCCTTTTGCGAGCCACACGGGCCCATGCAGCTGTTTCCTCTGATGATTCTGGATCAGAAAGACACATGCTAGCTTGTCCTGGGATTTCAGGAAGGCCACAGAAAAGCATTAAAAAAGCTACCGTAAGAATAGTTCTGCAAAGTTTCCTTTCTCGCAGGGAGGATGCTTTTCTGCGTGTGTCTTTTTTTTTTTACATCAGTTTGAGGTGTGGTCATGATTTAAATTCGAGGACAGGCACTACACTGCATATGTGTGTGTGCTTGTGCGTGTGTTTTTTTTTGGGAACATCTGCTCCTCGTTGGCTTTGTTTTCCCCTCCTCTACGTGGCCCACCCTTGTCGTGGGTGCTGGACTCCCTGGAAAAGAGAGGAGGACAGAGATGGAGCGAGGCAGAGACGAAGAAAGAGAACACTCCTGCGGCCATTTCAGCGGAGTGAATTTTATCTCATCGTAGAGCGATTAGCATCAGCTGGTTTTTTCGCGAGCTCCAGCTCCCCGTTCCCACTTTCCTTATCCCCTCTTCACACTTTGTTTTCCCTCTCGCCTCTCGTCCTTCCCCCTCAGTGGTTCTCCCGTGCGTGGCCTCGCTCGCTCGCTCCATCCACCTCCCTCAAGGCAGCAGATGTTGGGTTTGGGTCCAGATGTTGTGTGTTTATCCCTCTCCGATCACATCTTTAACAAACTTCTCATACAGTAAACATTTACAGAGGCGTCTCCTCTCCTCAGCTGCCATACTGCTCGGGAACAGGCAGAAAAAAAAAAGGCTGAGGGTGAAGAGAGATACATGCTGGAGGTATAAAAGAGACAAGTCCAGTGCCACCTACACATTCACATGCTTGTTGCTGAGGTAGACAGCTGTCCTTGTTCTCCTCCGTCTGTCAGACGAGCGCTCGGTACA
Organism: Lagodon rhomboides; assembly: GCA_039737535.1. NCBI lineage: Eukaryota > Metazoa > Chordata > Actinopteri > Spariformes > Sparidae > Lagodon > Lagodon rhomboides. Next base: position 9,325,551 of record CM077789.1, on the reverse strand, counting down.
CAGGCGCGTACACTGACGCACATGAAAATAGACTCAGGTATGCACGCACTTCATAGTTTCTGTACTGGTTTGAGTCCAACATCGTCTCTGCTGACAGTGTTGACTTAGCAACAAAGAGAGGCCCTCTGCCACTCGCGTGCAGCCAGACTCCAAAACAAAAGGAAGTCTTCAGATCTGCTTTTTACACTCACTCCAGAAATCACTCTCAGTTCAGAGAGGCGCTGCTCACCCCGCTGCATTTTTCTGTCTGTGATCCCCGACCTCTCTGCTGTCTTCCACAGAGACGATCCTGGGAGGGATTTTTTTTTGATTTATTGATTTGCATTTTACATTCGGCTGAGATGTCATAATTTTTGTCCCCGCCGCTCTCTCCCACGCAGCCACGAAGGGAAGCGTCGGCTATTAATATTGAGCAACAACTTGAGCAGCGAGATGCCAATAACAAGGCCATAAATAATTCATTCTGCAGCTCACCTGGCTTGTTATGGCTTGGCAGTTTGATGGAGCAGGCACAGAGACAAGAGCACATACCGGCACGCCAACATGCAGATTATTGCCCACGCACGCTCGCACACCTTTAAACAAACATTTATACGATATGTGCATGTGTGTCTTTGCACTTTATGTACATTAACATCCATCGAATCTGTCAGAACATCATATTCTCATAACCACATCTGCAAACTGGTTATTCTGCATTGTTAAAAGTCATGTTTACTCACTGCTCTGTGCACACACACGAGTCAACCGGACGAGAAACTCTGATGCTAAATTCCTGCTTCCGTCTTTTAAATCCGGAATTTTCCTTGAGGACGGTGAGAAATTTGAACTTTGGGGCAGATTTGTGCCACAGGAAGTTAGCTTAAAAACAAATCTGCTAACTGGGGTTGATGAATGTATCACAGCTCTATTTATATGTGCTCTGTAACATACAAATTGCATGCATAAAAGGTAGTTCCAAAATATTTCACAAAACTGGCTACACACCCGTCAGGCCAGCCTGCTTACCTATTTCTCACCAAATCTTGTGAGTCTGTTTTTGACTCAGCAACACTGCATCAGCATATATACAGAGAAAAATCAGTTAACGTTTCTGCAAACCACAGACACATCCAGGGTTGACGTTTGTAAAAAGCGCTGGCATATCATGTTCACATTATGTGTTTATTAGCCACCTTTCACAACAGGAGGTGGGCGGGATGACGGCGGTGTTATTACAGGTGCCGACTGCAGTTCACACAACTTGATATTTTAAAGGACACTTGAGGATATTTACAGCCGTTTCTGTGGTGTCAAAACCAACCAATTTTTCACGTGAAGTAAGACCGAAACAGGTACTTTAAGCCAAACCGTGATTTTTTCCGTAGCCCTAACCATGTGGTTAACCTAACCAGACCGTTAGCACAGCATTGTGAAAAGAGAGAAATAGAAAATTCAACCTTAACAAATGTAAAGCTGCAACATAAAGAAAATGTCATCTATGGTTTTGCAGAAACGCACTTTGCTTACATTTTTTTCTGCCGATTGGGCTGTGAATCATCTTGTCGCCCACGTCTGTGTTGGCGTTTTCCATCCTTCTGTAAAGAAATCAGTTTTCTTCCATTTAACGTCATGCGTCCGCAGTTACAAACACGACACAAAACATGACTGTGATTGTGTTACCAGCGCGCTGCTTGTAGACAGGCCTAAGTTTGATGATCACCTTTTTGTATGTGGTCCAGGTTTTGACTGAGAAGGTCTCACTTTAAGTTAAATTGACAAACACAAAAATATTGATATACACAGTTTTTAGTCATGCTAGCACAGTGGCTTTATTGACTACAATGTTCGCCTGTTGGTCTGTCCACCATTTGGTTCCAGACTGATCCGACCATTGGATGGATCACCAGGAAATATTGTAAATACATCTACAGTCCCCTGGGAATTACTTTGGTGACCCCCTGACTTTTTATTGCCACAAAGCAGGTTCGAGTTTATTACTTACCCGCTAAATTGTATTAAAGTCAACTTGATTGATTGGCACAGAATTTTATATAGACAGTCATGGTTCCTGAACGATGAATCATTGACTCTCGGTGATTCCCTCGAACACACAGAGGCCAATAAGGTCATTAGGGGACAGGTCAGTGGAGACAAAACTGAAGGAAGGGCAGACTGACAGACAGACAGCTGATACTCCAGTGAGTGACATGCTGAACCTCAGGTTGCCGAACTTGACCGCGGGCCCAGACTCTGGCACGGAGGTGTGACCCTCAGCTTGACGACATGGCACCCTGCTGCCAATTAGCAGGGATTCCCTCCCTTTCCTCCTCTCCTCTCCCGTTTTTCGATTTTCCCATCTCGGTCACTGTTGTCTTGTACAACATGTTCTACCTGTTCTGTTATATATCTGCCTGATTTATGGGGGAGTGAAGATCAGAGCTGATTACTTCCACAGGCTTTCTGGCCAAGGACAAAACTCACCCGACACTGACCTCCTCCTCCTCCTCCTCCTCCTCCTGCTCCTCTTGGCTTGGACATCAGCCCCGGTACTGTATCTCACGTCTTTCACTCCCTGCGGTCGCTCCTCCTCTAGTTGCTCTTAGCTCTCTCCCCCACCACCACATCACTTATCCAGGTGATGACATCCATCTCATGTCGCATTGGACAGGCTGCTCTCTGTGATGTCTGGGTGCTTAATCCTTCGCTTATATCCAGTTAGCCACTGTTAGTCCTCTGACACGCCAGGCTGGGGACATGGAGCCAGACAGCTGTTGCTCTGGGGTGACAGCACAGCCTTCCAACACACTCCCTCTCCTCCCATATACACACGTATATACAGTAAAGATATACACATCTTTGTATCTTGTAAACAGACCTTTCACTGACTCCCTCTCCCTGTTCTCTCATCCTTTTACTACTTAATCAAACACATGGCTCGTGTATGAAGAATGAATACATGCACAAACTGTCTGTACTGAGTAATGTTGTGCTGACAGAGGACCTGTCATATTTTTTGCTTAAAATTAATTTTCATACTTTCCATTAGGTTTCATGTGGCGGCCCACCGAGGACTGTAGCAGCACATTTAAGCCCAAGCCCAGTACACCCCTTGCCCTCTTGTACCACTTAGCATTAGCCACATTAGCTTTATGAGAACTCTTTTTGATGCATTATTGTCCTTTTGTTCAAAAACAAGCAAGAAACAATTGCGACCAGTTTGCTAATGTCTCGGTAGCGAACTAGCTAGCTTGCTGAAATGACATTGTTATTGCTGATTTGTGCACAACATCCCCGCATTATGACATATTTCAATGTTGCACATGACGCCCGAAATTTTACTGAAGTGAAGTTGCTGCACTTGGTGCCGCTCCTCTAACACTAGCGCAGACTGGCAGGGTAAGATAACTGGTTGCTAATGTTAGCCTAAGGCCCCGCTAACGTTAGTAGTGTTCTTTTTTAATCTGATAACTTGGTTGATGGTGTAAAGTTGTGAATGAATTGGGGCCGTCCATGCTTTTCTATCTCCATCAGATAATGGCGAGTGGCACTGTAGTAATACCAGGGTTGCCGCCGTTTTTGGAAATGTCTGATTGTAACATAACTGATATGAGTTCTGAGGGTCTTGAAGGGTTGTCTCATTTAATAGGGGAGGATTTCAATCACTAACACTTGAAACTCTATTCTGAGGGGCGAGGTGTTCACTCAAAAAACAAGGGGTAGGGGTAAAACTTGGAAATGTGATTGAGCTTTAGTCTGGCCCAACAACAAAAACAACTCAAATGACTCAGATATTGATAATGTTTTCCTCCCCGGCAGTCTATCTTGGCTCGTTTGTCCAAAAGTTATAGCGCAGTTCTGCTTGAGCCTGTTTCTGCTGAGTGACTGGAAATAAAAAGTAGCGACTTTCCTGCTCAACACATTTACGATGGTGCTGGCAACATCTGAACATCTGCCTGCATATGACAGGAAATAGCGAGGAGTTTAGCCTGAACGCTTATTGGAAGAAATGTGCCCCAGTGTGTGTTTATGGTTGATAAAGTGCTAGTAAAAGGGACTGTGAATCTGCGCGCTTGCATTAAGAAGATGCTCACACTCACGCGTACACACACACACAGGAATACACACACTTATTCATTCCACTTAGCGGTTCTGAGAAGGAGCAATGCTCCCCATAAAGTACTGAGTCATGAGTATGGCGGAGAATTCAATCATCGTTTTCCCTCCGGTCTCTGAGCTTGATTCCCATCAGACACACGCATGCACAGTACGTTTTCCCATCAACACATCACTGTTATCCAGTTGTGATTGGTAGCTAATGAATTTACACGCCCACCAGCTGAAACGCTTCTTTACTACTCATATAAAAACCTGAGGCCTGAGTGCGTGTTGGAAAAGTGTGTGTGTGTGTGTGTGTGTACCCATGGGTATATGAGTAATGAAATAAATAGGCTGATTTCATGGTAATTGCTTACAGTACAAGTTCCATCGCATAAATTGGCCATCTTCCATTGTTTATTGTTTTAAATGGATGGAGTGGAGAGAGAGAGAGAGAGAGAGAGAGAGAGAAGGACACAATCTAGAGGTTGGAGGGAAAGGAGAGAAGAAATGCTCAGAGGAGGAGGAGGAGGAGTGGTTGATGGATTGATAAGAGGAAGATGTATACATTTTGAAAGGGCAACCTGGGTCACACTCAGCAGGGAGGTCGAGTAAGTCTTGTTTTTGCCTGATTTAACAGCTTAATCCTGGTTTGGTAAAGCCCACGCTTATCAAGAGTTGGGTTGAAAGTGAAAGGAGAGAAAGAAAAGCAAGAGTAGAGAGAGAGAGACGGTGAACGGGCAGAAGACGTGGGGTGTGTTTCAGATCAGGGAGGAGGAGGAGGGGTGAGATGGGAGGATGAGGAGCTGGGTGAGATGCAGAGATGGAGGAGCGAAGGGAGGGGAAGTCCCTCAGGGAGGTTCAGCTGTCCACATATGTAATGAAAAGATAGTCATCCATGTACCCGCCTAATGTAGTGTATCGATGAACAGCTAACAGCCTCGCTCTCCCTCTCTCTCTCTCCCTCTCTCTCTCTCCCTCTCTCTCTCTCCCCCTCATGCTCTCTCTAATCATTTGTGTTTGCAGCGAGGTTGCAGGCTTTGTTGAGGTCTACCCCGCCTGGAGGCAAACCAAAGCCTTTCAACTCCATGACTTGTGGACCACCCTACCCCACACTGGTATGCACTCTATCCCCGTCTCTGTACGGGAGGTCAGAGGTCAGGAGCTGGCAGGTGATTGGATGTTGTTGTGGTAAGGGAATACTGCGCCGCTAAGTGCTGAAAAAACACCAACTGTCTCTGATATTACTGGCCACAGGCCTTAAGTCTACCCCTGTGTGTGTGTGTGTGTGTGTGTGTGTGTGTGTGTGTGTGTGTGTGTGTGTGTGTGTGTGTGTGTGTCTGTGTGTACAGGTCGAGAAGGGACAAGGACCAGATTTTTGTCTTGAACTAGACCTTCTGAACACACACACCACCTGGAAATTAACAGGATCCATGTGTCTGTGTGATCCTCTGTGTGTGTGTGTGTGACTTTAAAAAGAGCCACATGGTCAGCGCTATCATTTAAAATATCTTCAGGTCATATTTACCATAAAAATAAGTTATAGAGGGAGTATTAAACGGACGGACAGTGACAGTTGAGGCGCTGGAGAAGTAAAGTCGGGGGAATGCAGACAGACTCTCCAGTAATGTTAACGACGAGCCGGCTGCGACCGCCACATGAACGAGCGCGGCTGGAGGAGCGATGTGCTGGAGGAGAGTAAGAAGAGACGGGCTGGAGGAAGTACAGAGGAACCGTTTCTAAAAAATGAATACAAAACGGTTGGTGGTTAGAACGTGGCAGCCACAGTTTTAACACATTTGTCGTGTATACATTTTAAAAAAGAAAGACACAATATATACAAAATCAGCATCAAAAGCGAGCAATGGCATGAACTAAAGATGTCTGTGTTTGAATTCAGGTCAACTCTCACTAAACTCAGCACTCACCAGGAGACCTCCTCTCTCCTCTCTGTGACATTATATTTATGAAGTAAAGTACATTTCCCCTCCGGCTGCAGACAGCAGTTCACACTACAGTACATACTACAGAGAACATCTGCGGCTGGATGTTGAAGATGTAACCTTTTAGTAATTTTTAGGGTTTTTAAGGATAGTTTTTTACTTCAGTCTGTCTTTTAAACTTAACACAGACTGAACGATGTTTGAGTGCTGCTCGAACAGAGGAGTATGTACACGGCAACGTCCCAACATGCATCATAGCATTGCACACCAACGGGGTGAAAATTAGCATGTCCACCCTCGTGTCATGTTTCCATTAGAGCCGATCGGAACTGGAGCTGATAAACACCAGTGGCTGCTGCAGAATCATTCAATGAATGTCCATTCTATCCTTCCTCATTGAAGACAAGAGCCAGATGTTGTGGGGTGTATAGGATGTTACTAGATGTTTCTAGCCGGGTCTTCAGTCGATGAATGCCAAGTGCAAAAAGGTTACACGGCCCATGCTAAGTGTTTGCTATGCTTGCTAGGCTGTTTTTTTAAGCAGTTGCTATAGTATAATATGGCACAATAAAGTCTGTGTAATGCATAAAACAATTACAGACATTGATTACACGCTGCTATGCAGTTGCTAAGATGTTAGCCTACCGCTAAAGGTCATTGCTGGATCTTCAGAAGATGGATGCAGACTGCTAAAGGTTACAAGTTGGTTGCACAGCCAAAAAGCTTCTGGTGAATGTCACATATGTCAGATTGCTTAAAAACCCGTAGCACACTTCTCATCCATTAGCGGCAACTTGATGTGTCATCTGTGTAGGTGGGAAGAGGAGAAAAATGAAGAGCTTGAACGTGAATGCTTGTGTGTGAATAGAGGGAGTCTGCAGAAATGGCACGCCCTTGTCTTTCTCGCTGCTAAAACCGATCGGCTTTTGAGGCATTGAGGTTTTGTGAGCGTATTCGTGAAGGCGGCAGCCCCTGGATGACACGTGACATTTGTAGAGTGTGTTCGATGGTTTTTTAGATGTGACTCAGAGTTTGGTAGACAGATGAATGAGACACACACACACACACACACACACACACACACACACACTGAACCAGTGTTTTTTCGGCTGAAGGTTGCGGACTGAGAGGATTCACTAGTAATTATGGGTCTATTCTCATCACTCTTCATCTGAAGGCTAAAGTGCTCTCTTGGCGCTCCCTTCTCCACTTTAGTTTGATTGAAAACACTCGAGTAGACACAGTTTCCAACATGGTTTAGCTGAAATGCATACGAACGAACACACACACACACACACACATGCATGCATATTAGCATGCAAGTGCACAAAACACACATGCAAACACACACAGCAGCTGCTGTATGATATTTTTTATGAGCACACAATGCTCACTTGGCAGTGCCTCAGCTCCCCAAAGTTCAAGCACCCTATAGTTGATATTCTGGTTTAATGCCAGACTGACTCACTGTGCTCTCTCTCTCTCTCTCTCCACACACACACACACACACACACACACACACACACCCGTACGCAGCCATGCCAAATGTTTCACTGCAATGGGGAACTGACTGCAGCCATTTCTCATGTGGGCTCGCTCTTTCTCTCACCTCTCCTCCACTTCTCAGCCACGACTCTCCCTCCGCTGCGTGCAATAAATAATCACAAAGTGAAGCCCAATAATTAGCTGGCATGGGTGTGAGAGGGCTATCGAGATGAGGAAATGCCCGCAGGAATGGGATGATATAGAGGGAAGGAGTGGAGAGAAGAAAGGGTAGACCGAGGGGGAGTAAAACACTAAAAGGTGATGGAGTCGTGCAGACACGGCAGCCAAACAAACCCGCCGACCCCTCCGCTCGGCCCAGTGCTTCCCCTCTCTGATGTTCTCCTCCATCCATCCCAGCCTCAGCCTCACCTAGCATACCAAATCATGGCCGGGCCCGGCAGAGGAGCGTGAGCCAGCCCCACCCGGCCCTGCAGGAGGCAGAGTGCAGAACCTCCCCTGGAAAACTTTTACGGCTCCATAATATTCAAACCTCTCCCCTCAACTCCCATTTATTTTCTCAGTCACATTCTTTCCTGCATGTGCCGCAGATGTTCTGGCTTTCCCGTAGCGCTGTCGTTGCTATCTTGCTCTTAATTTTCCCCCCTATCTCCATCCTTCCTTTCTCTTTCTCCATCTTCGCCCGCTCCACCGCAACCTCCACCGCGTCCTGCCCCCTCGTCTCGCTAGCTTGCTGTAACAAAATCAGAGGCTTAGAGAGCAGTCAGCGCCGAGATCTTCCACAACGCAAAGCAGATGTGTGACACACACACACACACACACACACACACACACACACACACACACACACACACACACACACACACACACACACACACACACACACTCCCACTAACTCACGTGGAAGAGCAGCTTGGAGCATTTTGGGCCAGAGAGGGTGGAGAGAGAAGTAAGCAGAAACAGCTCTGTTGCTAGGATACGGCCAAAATAAAACAGAGTCGGAGAGCGGCAGTCTCCAGCTGAAACAGGCGGTTTGTTTCACACACACACTACTAACTGTCAAGACTGGAAAACAATGTTTTCAGAGAGTCCTGGGAAAACAGACGGGTTGAACCTGTAGACTCATGAACTCGTGTCTCCTGTTCAGATCAGTTTGTTCACAAGCAAGTGAAAAGATGCAAATTGTCGGCTTGGGCAATCTGCTCGCTGGTTATGTTTCAGTGTAGGGTGTGTGTGTGTGTGTGTGTGTGTGTGTGTTTGTGTTTGTGGAGAGTTGAGGAGTTCAGGCTTGCTGGGACACGCAGGTGTGTGTGTGTTGTGTTCAGCAGAGGAAATCTCTTACTGATTGAACTGTTTTCCAGGGTGCTTATCAGAGCCAAACGTCTGCTGTCTTCCTGATGGAGAGAGTCAGAGCGTTTGTGTGTGTGTGTGTGTGTGTGAGTGAGTGAGTGAGTGTGTGTGTGTGTGTGAGTGAGAGAGAGAAAGACTGAAAGGAAGCAAGAGAAAAAGTTGGTGGCTGTCTGTCAGCGTCTGACAGCTTGTCCATACAATGCATTGTGCACTGTGAACACACACACACACACACACACCAGGGTTTCACAGTAAATTCTGACAGCAAAATACTGCAAGTATGCTTTTGCAGTGCATGATGGGTAATAATTTGGAATGTTACAGTAAGCTGCTGGGAATTGGAATTTATCAGCAAACAGAAGAGACCAAAAACATAAAAATAAATGTTGCATTACAAGGAAATACTGTAACTAAAGCATGCTAATATGTCAAAAGGCTAACAGGCCTACATGCAATATGTTTGGGTTAAAATAAAAACGCAGTAAATTGCTGTCATATTACTCTAAATGTGTGATAACGTTTAATAATAACTGTAGCCGCAGATGCTTATTATTGTATCATAATATAATTTTACATCAAAATACTGTATTTTAAGTGTGAAAACGTGTTGTGTTACTGTAGAAACACAATGTATTACTGTGATTTGCATCTATATAACTGTAAAATAATAAAAAAATAAATAAAAATGAATGTACTACAGTTCTTAGCCAGTACTTTACTGTGAAATCACAGTTACAACTTTTACAGTGTCTCCCTCTCTCTTCATGCGTCTGTCTCTTTGGCATTTTGGCCTCTTTGACTTTAGCCGTGTTACTTTCATGGCTGTTAAATGCATGCATGTGAACGAAATGAGCGTCTGCAGGAACGTTTATTTCCCTGAACAGGTGCTATCTTCTTGGAAATCTCCTGATGGCTGTAAGTTCTCTCCCACAGACTCACACACACACACACACACACATAAAGCTGAGGGGGATTCCTGGGACTAATGTTTAACAGGGAAATTGGACTGCGCCATCAATTTTAGCTCTTTGTGCAGACACTGTGGTTTACTCTAGATAACCGGGCCAAGCCGCCGAGATAAGACGACTCTCGGCCTGCCTGTGGGAAAGATGAAAGCATTCCCTCTAAAACTGACTGTCTCCTTTCCCACAGCCTTTTCGCTGGAAGCGCACTGCGCGTAAAAAGCATGTGAAGGAGCGAGACTGCGAGGACTTTCAAAGCAGCTCTGTGTCACAAAGATTTTTATGTGTCGTATGATTGCACCCTTAAAGCTGGATACTTATTTATATGCGCTGCCCGAAGCATTAGCATTACACTCGTCAAGTTCACCACGCTCTCTGCAGGCTTATAAACACTGGTTTACACATCCTTCCAAATATGTGTCATTTTGTAGATTAAATACATAAACCTTCACGCTCGATGAAAACCTGTGTGCTTAGACTGAAACGTGGTGACACCTTTAGGCTGTGCAGCTGGACATCATCATGTTTTCCGTATTCGCTCACATGCTGTGAATCACCAATGATGAATACAGGTCCTGGAGAAGATTTTACACTCACATCTAATAATAGGAATACTTGAGTCTTCACAACTCATCGTACAATAGCTTCAAAAGCAAAAGGAGAGAGATTCTGCACACATTCCTGACTCGAATCGAAAGAAACTGCAGGTATGTTTCACAGGAAGTGTGGTGGTTAATCTGTAACTTGCCAGGCCCACCATCACACACACACACACACACACACACACACACACACCACACGCTCATCTATGCCCATACACAAACAGACCCACCATGGTGAGTGCTGTGAGTAACTGTAGATTACAGAGCTGTCAAACTGGGTGCTAGAGGGAGGCAATTAGATCACGGGATGTCTTGCTAATGGGCTGACTGACCCCTAAAAGACGCTCACACACACACACACATAGGTGCACAAACACACACACACACACACACGCACGCAAAAACACGCAGGATTTCTCCCTAGTGAACCTTGCCCCAAACAAAAGCAGAGTGCTGTTGAACATAAGATTGCTCTCTCTCTCTATTGCACACACACACACACACACACACACACACACACACAGTCAGAGCAGCAGTGCAGGATATGCAGAGGCATGCATGCCACTAAGCCCTGACACACAGGTATGAAAGAAATTCCACTGGAAAACCACTGGAATACTGTACATTTTCCCAGGAACTCTTAACTATTAGTAAACACTGAGTGTGTTGTGTGTGGCCATGTGCGAATCTGTGTGGGTTTGTATGGGTTTATATATGTGTGTGTGTGTGTGTGTGTGTGTGTGTGTGTGTGAACAAGTGGGTGTGTGCCTGTGCACACATTTTAGGCAGACAGAGGATTCATTGTGATACGGTTCTGTCCCTCAAGGCGCTGGAATCTGGCACATTGTCTTTGTCGGAAACTCAAACCATTTACAACTCTCGACTTGTTTTGATCCTTTCAGAAAATTCCATTTCCTGCGGTCGTTTGGGGAGTGACTGCAGAGAAGCCTCTGGAAGGAAAAGCCTCATTATGGTTTCAGCGCGAGTTGGAAGACTTGACTCGAAGGTCAGTGCCAGCCTCACCGCTGTCGTTTCCCCGTGTTAGAACGAAGGGTGGATGGAAAGGTGAGCGACGCAGATAAGAAGGAAAACGGAGCGTGGGTTGTGCAGCTCTGGATGAAACACAACCTGCTGAGAGGCTCCTTCAGGCCTCACCTGTCAGCACAAGCTGTTCGGTCGTGGGAATGATTTGATAGTAATAGATGTATTCATTGATTTAGTGTTTTTTTTTCCACCCACTAAATCAAAATGTCTGTTAACTGCAGTATAAATGAATAAAGACTAAAACACCTGTTGGCATCTTCCCGATCCTTCCATGTGTCCTCCTTTTCCAAATTATTTTCTAAACCCCGGCCTCGCCCTGCTGGTCAGTCCTGCTTCAGTTTTCCACTGCTCTGCATGCAGGGTGAGTCAGACATGGGGAGGGGACACCAACTCAGCATGTTTGGACATAAATAAATAAATAAATGAAAATGAAAAACAAACGAACAAACAAACAAAATAGCTAACTAACCAAATATTGGTGATTTTATACATCTGGGATATGAGGAAGCGATGACAGACCAAGTGCTCTATCTTACGCTCGGCGCCAATAGTGATTTCCAATTTTCAGACCGACGCAGTTGTCAGTTTCATGCTGCGTGCCCTCCTTTTATAAGTAGCAAATGGGCTTGCGCCCATCTGTGCATTCCTGGGCCGGGGGGTCTTAAAATGAGCTGCGGTCAGAGGCATCAATGGCTCATTGCTGTCCTGAGGCAGCAGAAAGCGACTGCGCGATGGACCAATTGAAAAGCGGTCTAAAGTCAAAGGTGCAGAATCTTTCCTGGTATTTAAAAGACTCAGTATTCAGATAGTTGTCAGTCACTTTAAAGGTTTCCACGCGCACAGTAAGTTCAAATATCGATGCACGTTTAACCAGCAAAAGTAAAAGCTGTCGTCACAAACGTGACAGGACAGAGGAAACTCTCCAGAACATACAGAATTAAACTTTTAGCTTCTGAAATGAATATTTTTTGGACAGCTCTGATGGAGTCCAACGTTCATCAAGAGGACAGCTGCTTATTCCAAACATTTTTACTGTACGAATCTGAACCTTTCTGTGTGTAGAAGAACACAGAGCAGTAATTAACCTCCTGACTGATCCTGTCGGCATCAACCTCCCTGCCCCCCTGGGTGATTATGTTCTTGCAGTCGTACGGACTCGGCCGTACCCATAAAATCACTCACATCACCTTGGGATGAATTCTCCAGTGTCCGTCTGCAAACACACACGTGCATCTGTCTGTCCCTAAGCTTGTATGTGTAAAAGTGTGGTTTTGTGTGTGATGTAACGTCTGAATGAGCACTCTGCTCACTGCCAGAGCTACACCGCTCCAGAAATACAACCAGCATGACCTCAACTGATGCTCACTTCATGGACAGTGTGAATCAAGGAACTGGAGCAGAGTGAGGAGAAGAGACGGAGAGAGTGTGAGAGAGGAGGAGGGAGGCAGAATAACCTGAAGGTACTACTATATGGCCAAAAGTATGTGGACACATAATTCTCATTGACTTATTCAAGGTTTTACACTGTACAAGGTCATTTATTTGTCATTACACAACAAAGGGTTGCATAACAAAATGATAGTTTGTAACTCTGTAAAATTACATAACATATATACAGTTAGTGCATCTTTTGAATCTGCGTCAGGGTGTATTTAAGCAACAGAAACAAGATGGTGATGATTTTTTCTTGTTTTGTTTTGTCTTTTAAAGGAGACCTATTACGCTTTTTAATGTTTTCCTTATCTTGTGCATGTAAAAGTTCTTGAAAGCCTCTTCTAGTCAGTAGTTCCGCCTTTAATTCTGTGACTTTGTGACATCACACTACGTCACCATGTCGCACATTTAATAATAACGTATGCCTTGCGGCTGCTTTGGCTACATTTACAGAATTTATGCCTCAAGGTAGAATTTAAGCTAATTGGAAGCTGAAACACGACATCGAGCCATCCAGACACACGACGAGCGGTGCTGGCTCAGACGTGTGTGAGCCGACCAATCGGAGCAGACCGGGTATTCAGGAGGGCGGTGAACCCGAAAATGGGCATAATGTGTCTCCTTTAAATGTATTTCATCCAGTGTTTTGTCTTGATTTTTAGCTAACTCTTTAATCTAATTTGTTATTACTGGAGCTTTTAAATGTTTTATTGTTTATAATTGTCATGATTTCTATTTTTGTTTTGCCCTTTTAGTTTATTTAATCTTGTTGTTTTTTTTTTTATCTGTCTGTCTTTCTGTCTCTCTTATTATCGGCTTAACAGTAATCACTGAGGCATTTTTGCTAACTTACCAGAAAGAGCCTTTTGTTTTTATTTGGTAGTCTCTCCAGGTTTCCAGTGAAAGCTGCTATAATAGTATATTACAGTAAAGCCCGTAAGATTACATAGATTACGACAATTACATAGGGGTGTAATGCTCAGACACACAGCTATGTAAACCCTTGTGTATACACACAGGGACACACGGTCAGGGTGAGCATGCGGAGAGAAGGGGATTCTCCGTGAAGGCCGTGTGTCAGATTCCTGGATGGATCACCGGCTTTGTTTAGCTCGGGACATTTTTTTTTTGTTTTTTTCCAGCGTTATTCTGTGCAGTGTGCATGAATGGGTGCTGTGCATGCAGATGTGAACGCCGGGGTTTGTGGCAGAAAAGAAATAGAGCGATACACAAGATAAGGAGAGAGAGAGAGGTTATTTGTGTGTGACAGAGGGGAGCCTGTATCTGTAGCGTGTGACACACAGTGCTCTCTCTGCAGCAGCCAGGCCACAGTTTGAGGGACTTTTGCCAAGGGACAGAATAGCCTGTCTGTTTCCTGCCTCTAACTGCACGCTGATTGACAGCAGGGCTTCTTTGTGTGTGTGTGTGTGCGAATGTATGTGTATGCGTGACTTCTCTGTTTCTGCGTGTGAGTATCAAACTGACAGATTGACAGAAAAACACCAACACGTCGCATGAAGGGGATGTAAAGAAGTTGCCATCCCCACAGAGACAAAAACAACCCCGCGCCTGTCAAATTGTCACTTATTTAACACTTCGTCATCTGGGCTTTTTTTGTTCGCACGCACACGAACGCCGAGGAACGCGCGCGCACATCTTCCACGTACGTTCTAACCGAACGGCGAGCCTCCATTTTCAAATAAACAACTTCTCCACAGAACACGCTGCGGTTTATTTGCTCACAGCGTCAGATTGCACACGCGAAACGCACACACGGGAACACACAGCGGCGGTCTCAGCTGTCATGTCGCTGGAGTGTCAGGTTGTGAAGAGCAGGAGTAGCCGCCTCACCTCTGACCTCGGCGCGGTCCCTCGGGTTTGTGAGGACTGTTAGACGCGCAACATGCATATCTGGGATTTCGGCATTCAGAAGGAGGAAGGCGGAGATCAACGTACGTGGGGTTAGAGCGTGCTGGTGGCGGTCAGAGTGTCTGCAGAGGAGATACAGAAACCGATAAGGATGAAACGGAGGGCAGGGTAGAGGATGTGGCCGAAGAATAGCAGAAGTCATGATGGCTGTGATTGGTGATCTTTTCGTCCGTGCAACGTTTTTAGAGAAGCTCGCAGAGTAATTCACACACATGAGAGGAAAGCCAGTCTTTGAATAAGATCTATTATTGATGCACTGGTCGACTCGTCACTAGAGACGAACCGATACGTATTGGTAAACTGATACAAGACTGCATGTACTTAGTAACATGTCATGTCGGGCCACCGTGCACGACACTGCCTGACATCTTTACATTGCACTTGTGGTCGTCAAAATCCGGGGCGGTAACATAAAATATGTTGGTGCCATCATACAGTAAACGTAGAGATATAAAGACAACAGTACACTCAGTATTCAGTAGTTTTGTTATTAAATAGTAAAGAATCAGGTTTGTCAGTTTTAGATGGTGGATTGCGTGTCTAGATCAATAACGACTCATCTACCACAGGTTAGATGGGTCGGATTGCAAAACAATGACACACTGGCAGAATCAGGGATAAATGAGTCGATATAACACATTTCTGGCTTACTTTGAAGGTGCACTGTGCAGGATTTTTCTGAAAATAATCTCAGTCATCACTTGTGACCCACTATAAGTGTCTGGCAGAGTCTTTATTCGCAGAGAACCTGTCCTCCATTATTTTGCCGTGTTCGGGATGTTTCTTGGCTTCAACAGTTCTGGAGAGATAGTTGTTTGTTGACTCTGTGTATCAGTTATGTATCTATCAGCGTACCAAGAATGTAGCCACTAAAATTACAGGCAAGTTAAATGAATAGGTACATTTTTTGTATCCCATTCAACAATTGTATGTTGATTTCCAAACTCGACAGAAACTTTGAGCCGAGTATGAGAAAACTCATCAGTATCAGTCAGTAGGTAGGTAGGATCAGTAGGTAGGACATGAGGACAACAGAGGACACAAACCATCTAAGAACGATTCCTGTTAATGGCTTCATGGCCGTGTGTCAAAGCCGCTAAATTTACATGATGTGAGTCAGGGGCAGGCCTGCGTGCCCGTCTTTTTTAATCATCGGGCAACAGGAGAAAGGACGGAAATAAGTCCGAAAAATAATATTAACATCTGAGTAAAAATGGATTTAACCCTTGTCGTTTAGGCAGCAGCAGCAGCTCACACTGACGCGGTGACAGACTGCAGTGTGAGCTCGTATTTGGTGGAGCCGGGGTGTGAATTATGTCATTTTAATTTTGAACACGAGAGGCTCAACGAGAGATGAGAGAAGAGAAAAGAAGTGCAGACGTGAACTGTAAACAACAGAAATTGGACACATCGTCGAGGGCAGCTGACCCCCCCCCCACATCCCCCAGCAGCCCCGCCCGCTCCCTGCAGAGAGCCCCCCAGACATTCACTGAAGGACTAAACAGGAATCCCCCATAGCCTCACTGCAGACTGACTGACTCTGCATGGTCTGTATCACACACACACACACACACACACACACACACACACACACGCTCAACACTCGAATACACACATGCATTCGCACGCAGGTTTACAGACAGTACAGAAATAGCCCCAGTCTGGGGTATTACCACACACACTCTATGTCATTCACTTATATCACACTGCTGCAGCACTATATGGCTTTACCACATGCAGTCATTTATAAAGAAAGATGAGCGCTTGTTGCTTCCCGCTGACTTCTCCCTCTGATATATTTACCACCATCATCCTCATTTCAACTTTTTCGACCTCCACTCGTTGCTCTCATCTGCGACTTTCTCTCCTTTTCTTTGATTTCATTTTCCCCTCTCTTCCTTTACTTTTAATTTCTGTTTCACTCTCTCTCTCTCGTTTCTCTCTCACACACACACATTTACATACAAATCAATACAGTAATCTGTCTTTCCTGACAGCACTTCTCTGACTGTTTAGTATACGCTCTCCCAGCCCTCCCACATTTCACGTTGACGGCGGGTGATGCACAGATGTGCCAGAAAGTGCAGATGAGAGGAAAGGTCAGGAGTTCCTCAGCCTCGAGTTCCTGACACTGCGCCACCTCCCACAGCGTCGCCAGTGGGCTTTAAGGTTCCCCCTCGGTGTTCAGTGAGGCGCCACAGCAGCGAGGAGGGGCTTTCTTCCACCCGTTCCCCTCTGCATTTGCATGGCACTCGCTAGTAGGGTTTTCCCTCAAACACAGAACACTACATGCACTGACACAAATGAAATGCATGGTCTCTCAAAGCCAGAGATGGGAGTGATACACCTTGACTGTCAAAGATGATGAAGTCCTGGGCGTCTTCACGGACGCTGAGCAGGGGGAGGTGGTGGAGGTCATGTGGGGAAACACCTGCGTGAATTTCCTGGTTTAGGATCGACACTTCAGCAGAATAAGGATGACAAGAAGGTACCCAAGTTCCCTAATAATCCCCCTGGTAATTCATAACTCTGCTGCATCCAAGTGGCCCCTGCTGCCATCATAATCCCATCCAGTGCTCTTTTATATCACGTTTTAACAAGTCTTGTAGAGATATTATAATAAATTCTTGAAAACATTTCAGATTTTGGTTTTAATTTACAGTAAATTGACATGCAGATCTCGTTTGGAGCAGAATATCGACTCAATCTAATCTGAATATCTGCTTCTAGTTCTGCAGCACTTAGTATCGTGTAAAGTCATCTTGTGCCTCCACAGCGAGCTGAGACGTCGTCACTTGAAGATGATTCAGTGGTTTCGATCAGTACGCAGTTACTCAAGCACTAAAGAGCAGTATTATGTCTGCAGCAGTGAAACTGCTGTGTCGAGGAGATACTGGATGGCGCGAACGAAACACTTGGTGGTTTCATCAGAGACGCAGAAACGATAAAGAAAACGGGCAGATTTAAAGCTTTGGTTTGACACTCTGAAACAGGCTCTTTTGCTTTCTTGCTGAGGGTTAAATGAGGAGATCAATTTCCACTCGCATGTTTGTATGATAAGTGTGTAGCTGGAGCCAGCAGCTGGTTACATAAAGACTGGAAACAAGGAGAAACAGCTAGCCTGGCTCCCTCCAAAGGTCACAAAATCAGCCTCCCAGCACCTCTGAAGCTCAATAATTAATACACTGTCGTTTGTTCAAGTGTGAAAGGGAAAGTTTGCTCTTTTATGCAGGGTTATGTGCCAGATTATTTCTTGGCTGGTAGAACGACTTGATTTATGAAACGGTCAATTGTCGTTTTCACACTTTGGTTTTGGTGTAAATTAAAGGTCCAGTGTGCAGGCTAGGGCAAAGGCACTGCAGCTTAAGGAAACACATACAAACAGACAAAACACGCGCAAAATAAGAAAACATCTTCATCAGAAACTTGCTGCAAATACACGCAACACATCCAAATACAGGAACGTGCTGCAACGGCCCGAAACACACAAACCCCAAAAAACGCTGCATACTTAGTCGCCGCAAGAGAAGGTGCTGGTTTATATTCGCTTGAAACTAAAAATTGGTGTTTTCATTCTCTTAGACTGAGCCTTTTACATCTATAGAGGGAGTGGGGCCTCTTCCGAGTCCACCATGTCCCGTGTCCCATGTCGTGTTTTTAGCGGGTATCGTAGAGGAGGGTGAGGTGAGGGGTGTTCAGTTGGTTGATTGCTACAAGATGCTACTAAATTCTACACACTGGACCTTTAAACCAACGACACAAAGGCCCTTAGATGGCAGTTAATGAGCTTTAGAGGAGCTGGTAGGCAGGTACAGAGCCAGGCTAGCCGTTTCCCCCTTTTTTTCCGTCTTTATGCTGAGCTAAGCTAACCCTCTCCGTCCTGTGGACTCATTATAGATCCAAGAGTGGTCACGTCGTTCTCGTCTAACCTCAGCAAGAACGTGAATGCTCACGCGTCACAAAAAGTTCCAGGACCAGAGTATAACTTCGATGACATGAGTGGTGTGTCCCTTTTATTTTCAGTCCAGGCTGACGTTCAGTTCAGCACAAGGCTGCGGGCAGTTTTTTGCCATGTCATGATGGCTGCCCTGGACACACGATCCTCCTCACAGCATGCACCCTGCTGGTTTCTGTATCAGGTCACGCTCGCCGCCAAGAATGCCGTCTATTTCCAGTTGACCTGCCGTGACAGCTAGTTATATACCCGGGTTATGCGATTAGGGCTGCCAGAGCTGAGGGAGAGGAGGATGAGGAAGATGAGTGTGGGGTTTCCTGGGAAGCTCCCAGTCAGACATCTGCTGCCATCACTCCATCACCCTCCCTCCCTCCCTCCCTCCCGCTCTGCCATCACGCCGTCTATCTGCTTATTCGCTCTCTTTCGGTCTCAGAGATGGCTCTTTGTGGGCGAGCAGCAGCGCTCCACTGAATAATTCAAAGAGACAGCAGGGACAGACAGTGGATTAAGTCCCAAAAGAGGAGGAGGAGAAGGGAGAGGGATGAAGAGGGTGGACAGAGGGGGATTTTACCCCATTAGACACGAGGAGCTGAGGGGGAATTCATCGACCAGGCAGCGGGGTGGGCAGCAGTGTTAAATCAGCAGGGACGCTGTCAGAAGTGAAAAAGAAAAGGGGGGGTGAGGAGAGAGGGAGCGAGTGAGCGGGCAGCACATCACGTGACCATCGGGAGATCCCTGAGCAGAGCTGGTCACATGACTGACTGGAATCGCAGCCTGCTGCCTGAGAACGATTCCCAGAAGTTACGTCTGCGAGTGTGAAACCATCCTGTCCTTGTCCTTAATACAGATTACGGTATATCAGCTGATACGTGGGCAACAGGAATGCATCACATTGGGCAGTTTTGGCAGTAAAAATAAATAAATAAATAGAGTTTCATACACAGAATTAAATACATTCAGTCAACCATGACAGTCGAAACAAAGAGCGAGGTGCCCTTCAGATGTCTGTCTGTGTTTAAGTGTCTGCGGCTGGGATTAAAAGAGGATTTTGCTGAAACAAAACAGTGTGTTTAAACGTCAGAGGTGCGGGGAGCGTTGAGTTTGTGTGACTGATCACAGTCTAAACCAGGGTAATTCTCTTTCTTCTCCTGCTGCCACTGCTGGACTTTTGGGCCAGCTGTCAAACGCCCACTCAGTCACACATAAATGCACAGCGCTCACACACCAAAACATCCACAACGTCACTTACAGTTCAGCGTGTTCATCATTCAGAAAGTCAGGGGGATTTGATCATTTTTTACTGTTAGAAAGCCTGTTTGTATTTTCTTACTGATTTAAATATTAAATGAGTTGAGAGTTGAAGCTCGTCGCTTTGTTCAGGCTCTTTTCATTACCATATTTAATTAAAGAAAAAAAAATTATTCCCTAAAATAGTAAATAAATAAGATTCATAGTGAGATTAGAATATCTTGATTGGACAAATCTGTATGTATGTACTGTAAGTGTAAAGGTAAAGGAGAGGCAGGGCTTTTACAGGTGATTGCAAGTAGCATCAAAAGACGAGAGGTTTAAAATCATTTATTCTTCTTTTAATTCCACTGAAAGGTTTTATCAGGTACTTTCAACCAAATCTCCTCGTCTCCCGCAGCAGGTGGAGTTTGCTTATTTGTCATAATGTGACCGGAATATCGATATTCAGTAACGACAGGTGTCCGTGGACACCTGGAGAAAAATCAACGAGTCTGGCGCCCTTGTTGAGGTACCATTGGTTGTGGCGGACCCCGCCACTACCAGCAAACATTACGATAAAGATGTTTACTGAAGTGATTGGTGGCTTAATAATGGGGAAATCCAATTAGTTATTTTGGCTCTAGAATCTTTTTTGAAATGTAAATTCTATATCTAAAGCTACAACCTCACAGGATCTGATGTAACTGCCAGGCTTGAACAGATTTTTTTCAAAACACCTTCATGATTAAAATGCATCACAGTTCTGAAACCTTTTCATCGTAGCACCTAATGATGAGTAATGTGTTAGTAATAGGGGGCCGAGTAGTACAGATGTAAACTTTACTCATGCTTCGTGGGACTTTTCGTGCTCACACCAAGTCAACACAGTTCATTGCTGAGGCTGGTCGAGCAGCATTCAAAGCCCTGTGCATTCTGGGAGTGTGACTAAATAAACACATTGCAACCATAACTGCACAGTTCATTGATGGGCTTTATGGCCCTTGTCTGAGCGCAGCGCCTTCAGGCTTTGTAGCGGGAATGAAAAATGCACTCGGCATGAAGAGACGTTAAATACTTTCCAGGCGCACACGTCGGTTTGTGTTCCCTGGAGGACGTCCGCACGTTGGTTTATACGTCCCTGGTGGGAATCTGGTGTTTGCTTTAGTTCCGGGTGGGTTGCGCTCTGGGTTTGTGGGTCGTGCTTTCAGGCCAGGAGCTGCAGAGACGGGGCCGGGCAGGACTTCTGTGTTTACAAAAGGAAGCCATGAAGCTGTTGTTGCTCTCATCTCTGAAATGTATTTTGAGCGATATGAAAAAAATATCCCCTGCTTCCAGGTAAATGTAGGTGATAAGTAGTAAATAGTAAAGCTTACTGAAATACACGTAACCAGTGTCGGTTTCAGAGCACCCACTCTTGTTTCAGAGCATCAATAATAAAGAGTCACTCCACAGACAGACCTCTAAACACTGGCCTGCTGTGAGCAAATGTGGGCCAACATCACTGCAATAAGCATAATAAAAACCAGAGCAGCTCTGTCGTGGCCGCGCCATCAATCAGACAGACATCTGGCAGCGATTCATTTTATTAAACTGCAGCGTATTTCAGTTTTCTTCGTGCCTCCCTCTGTCTCCTTCTCCATCTTCCTTCATCTCTATCCCTCTTTCTTTCCCTCTAACATAATTGAAGGGAGCTTCTCCTCTCCTATGTAACCCAATGCTCGTCCCACGGCACTAAAGTGTCGTTCGGGCCGCAGCTTAAGTACTCGGTGCGCTCTGCGCTGCGCTCTCACTCTTACAGATCAGCAGAAACCCAGATTAGACGAATGAATTATTCAGCTTATTGCCTTAAATGCAGTTTGTGGTAAAAGATGGTTATAAATCCTATTAGACTTCTGACCCTGTTCGTTTCGCTGTTATGACCTGAGGTTCCTGCTGTGACCAACATGATGCCTGAGAGCTTTTCATTTCTTATCTCCGTCTCCCACTTTCCCTTCTGAGGTTGATCTTTTGGTTCGAATCAGGTTGACCACGCTTCATTATTCCTCTGAGGACTCGAGGAGAAGCGAGCACATCTGGAGCTGAACAGTGGGATTCGTACAAACATGGGTGTGCGTGTCTTATATCCATAATATTGACGGTCACGTATATAAAAAGGGTGGAAAACAGTATGGAGTTTGGCAGAGCAGATTCTCTCAGAGCCAAGACTAATATGACGATCTTCTGCCTCTCCTTCTTCCCTCCGATCGAAATATATAATAATGGACGTCACTATACTGGAGTGAGTTTAAGGTGAGGCTGGTGTTAGCTATCATCATCAATAACTGATCGTTAATAATTGATGCAGGTGATGTTTAGTGTGGCTGATAATATGATAATGGGTTGATGCTGCCCAAGTGGATCAGCATGTTAAGACGATAATGCTTTTCCTGAGTGTGTGTGTGTTGTTTTCACTCTGTCTGTCTGTCTGATCTGTCTGTCTGTCTTGCTCGTGCTGCTGCATCTGTCGGGGGTGAGATTAACCTGATGATCTCATACTGTGGGTGATGCAGTCTTACGGCAGGTGAGTCATCGGGCGATGCTGTGAGCCTCTTACGGGAACAGAGAAGCGCTCAGATCATCTCCCCTGCAGCTTTCATCTACTGCTCTACTTACTGCTGCATCATCACCCCATCCTCCCTCCCCCCTCTCCCTCCCTCCCTCCTTCCCCACCCTCTCTGCCTCCACCTCATCGCACAGCCTAGTCTCACTTTCCTCCTTCACTCTCACTACGTTCCTCTCGGTCTCTCGTCTCCTTTTCAGTCCCCAGTCTCGCAGAAGTTGTTTCTGTTCTCCATCCACACCACGGTCCCCTTCTGCATCTCTCTAGCCTTTTCATGACAGTGGCTGTTTTGTCGCAATCTGAGTCATATATTGTGAAAATAAGTGACACTGAGATAAGAGCACGACGAAGGAATGAATTCGTGACTCTTTGACACGCGAGCAAGATGTCCTCTGATAAAATAAAAGGCTGTGACCATGTGATTTTTGTGATACAGTCTAAATATTCACTGATAAAAGATCAAATATGAACACATTAAAAAGAATATCGGCCTTTGGGGAAATACGCCCACTCACTTTCTTGCTGAGTCTTAGATGGTTAGATCAATATCACTGAGCTAAATATAAAGCTGGTACCAGCAGGCAGTTAGCTTAACTTAGCAAAAAGACACAAAACAGGTGGAATAAAACAACAAAACTTCAATTTAACTTGTTGCTTTTACACTTAGAGACTAGATATTGTGTGTTAGTGAGCTTTAGAGCTGCTCGTAGCCATATTTTGTGACCTTTTTATGCTAAGCTAAGCAAACAGATCGCCACCTCCAGCTTTGTATTTACCTTTCAGACATAAGCGTTAAATCAATATTCCTTTATTTGATTAGAACAGCTGAATAGTGACAGAAGACAGGATGAGAGATAGAGGGGGACTGACATGACAATGGGTGGAGGCGACCAGGAGACAGGCAGTGTGTACCATTTCATACCACTGGCACAGCTTGTGATGGGCCATCTTTGTCATAGAGAACCTTTGGTTTGGTTTCTTCATCAAAAGCTGACTCCTCTGTCATCCATCCACGTTTGTCTTTGTCCTCTGTTCCTCCAGCGTCTCTGTGTCACCCTGCCTTCTGTTTGAATTCCCCCCTGCTGCTTGTGTTTTATGCCCTCCATCACACCGCAGTAAACACAGGAGTCACAGAGGCCGCCGGTTTGTTGTTTTAATTAGGTAAATGCACTCGAGTCTGCTGGACCAGACAGAAAAAAAAATCACTCTCTGGACTCCAGCGCTGTCATAAAGATTTCTTAAAATGAATGAGTCCAACTAAATGTTATTAAAATCGGGCCATGTGGAGGGTTGTAGCCACTGCTGTTTTTGTTTCGGGGTTTCCTAGGTTTGCAGTCGGGTTCGAACGCGCTCCACGGTTCCCAGAGAGCAGACTCGACACGCTGACAGGGGAATTCGCAGCGGGAGACCTCAAACCTCAGCCTTCACCTGGTCCTAACAGTCTGCAATCTGACTCTCCCACACCCACGGAAGGTGAGGCCCGGCCGGGCTCGGCGGTTGGAGGAGCGGCACCGCCTCGTCTTTTCCAGGGAGGATCAACAAAAACAAGCGCTCAGCCCAGACACAGGGGTATTATCTGTTATTATTATTGGAGATAATTATGTCAGATAATTATATCTATTAGCTATGTTGTGTCTTTTCAGCAACTCCAATGTCAATATTGTTTTATTCAAAGTCCTCAGAGCGCTGGACCGCATGAAAAAACACTGAGGGTCGGGTAAAGAGGGGGTGTGAGGAGTATGGATTTGATTTGTTTCTGTGATAAACCTCTAAAAAATAATAATTAAAAACACAACCATTGTATATGTGTAATAAACGTAAGGTTTCCGAGGAACACAGAAGAAGTCTAGTCTAGTTTAAAGCAAGGAGGTAAAAGAAAACAATAATTAGTACCAATTAATTGTCAAAGAAAGTTCACCAGCAAAGCCATGACAGATTTAAGTTCTATGCCGGTCTTTAGGCTTTAATCCACGGCAGCATAAAAGAAAATCACATCTGTGTTTTTTCTTATTACCGCCGACACACTGTTGCCCAACGTGCCCCGCTTCCTTGTCGTACATGAGCGTTTCTGACTTTTGAGGGACTGTTCTTCGCACAGAGGGCTTTTGTGTGCTGCAGGTGTTGAGGTATATGAGGCCGTGCTAAGGAGTGTTTTATTCCTATCGGCCCCCTGAGGCCCCCGAGGCCTGGTCCAAGAGAAAGACCAGAAGCTGCTTCGACTTCCTCCGCTGTTGTTTTGTATGGAACACAACTTCAAACACTGTACGTCAGAGCGCACAGCCAACCACAGCGACAGCACACACACACACACACACACACACATAAAGTATGTATCTCTCTTGTTTTTTTTACACAAACTGGATCACGAAATAAAAGGCTGGATATTCTAGAAAGGCTTGAATATGTATTGTTATGGAGGGAGAAGACTTCCAATGAAAGTCTGTTAATGACTTATATGTTTGTGATAATCTAGTTGAGTTTGTTGAGTTCGTGTATGTTTATGTTTATTAGTGTCTGTGTGTTGTCTTTGGATACCGTCTCCGATTATGTTGGCAGTTTTTGCTTTTAGCGAATCTTTAGAAGTATTTACAGTGCACGCAGATGTATCGAGTAAATGTATTCATTATGCAGACGGGGCCTTTCAAGAGTATTTTATTACCGTGATGTGTTATTGGATTATAATGTGGAAAGGAAAAGTTGACCGCCATGATGATGGAAAGTCGGCATGGGGAGCTTCACAGCAAAACAGTGTCGCAGCATTCTCCTAAACAACTGAAGCAGCTGGGGATCCTTTTAAAAATGTGAAAAAACAAAAAAACAGAAAAAAGCTCCATACTTAATGTCTGAGGTAATCCAAGTCTCCTGAGGCCCTGAGATCTAAAATAGACTTTTTGGAGGATTTACAACCTTTTTAAAGCCAAAATGTTCACTACATGCTACGCTAAAAGCATTAGCATGCCGCCCTGTCTGAATTGGGTACGCAGGCTCAACCACACGTCAGGGAGGTAAAAAAAAAATCAATTTGGGATCTCGAGGCTTCTGGAGATTTAGGATACACGAGACGAGCTGTATGGAGCCATTTTATTTGTTTTGTTGTGTGTAGTTTTCCCCATCTACTTCAGTTGTATAGGAGAATAATACAATGCTGTTTTGCCTTGAAGCTCAAGAAATGTCTTTATACCTTTAGGGAAGTATAATCTATAAAAATGTGTCACCTTAGTAAGATTTTTTTAATCTGCAAAGTAACAACTGAACATGGTAGTGTAGTAAATAGTAAAGCTATTAAAAACCATATCAAAATGTGTAAGTAACTAAAGTACACATACTCAAGTACAGCTGTAAGAAGTTGTATTCGTTCCACACTTGTGTTCATATTGTGAGGTCACTGATTTATCTTATAAACCATTTGATCCTTTATTTAATTTTGAACTTCAACTTGAGAACAGAGCTCTTGGAAGACAAACTCCCCAAAGAACACTTTGTGCTATATTTAATCCATCAGAAGTGAGTCCCACCTCCAGTGTGTAATATTAGACTTTAGCACCAAATGGAGTCCAGTCAACAGGTAGAGAAGCCGAGCCGAGCGCTCCCAGAATGGATTGTGTTAGCGTCTCCAAAGCCCCTGGAGCCACAACACTGACCTTTCCTGTTATGGAAATGTAGTGCTGGCTGTTCTAGGCCCGCAGCCACATGCTGCTTGTTTGAATGGCCACGCAGGCCCCCTTCTGCTGCACGCCTCTTTCCTGAAGACTGCTTTTACTGTTTGTGCTGCGTGGTGAGCACACATTCGCGGAGCATTGTTCAACAGAGCGGGCACAGCTTGTTCTCTCTTAATGTTATTCTCTGTCTTTATTTTGGCAACCTTTTACTCCACTGTGTGGTGGAACTCTGCGGAAATTGACTCTGAACTCCTCATAATACCCAATAAATAATGTGTGCTTCTATCTGTGTGTGTTGGATGCGAACCAGTTGATTCAGGATCCCAAACCCAGAAAAATAAAAAAGGGTGCAGAGAGTTTAGTCCTCGTGGAGCTCGCCGTCACACAGAGCCTCCCTCTCTCCCGTCCGTCACTGTGATTACAGCTTAAACTGGGGCCAAATGAAGTGACATGTTTTGCTTTGCAATGAAAACAGAGCTGTGTTAATACTCGCATGTGCAGTTGCGTGAGTGTCGGAGCGGGGGGCTCGTGCAGTGCACTGGGTCAGCGGTGATGCAGCGCCGAGCTCTGTCCGCCGTCATCTGGACTTTCGATGTGTGATGTGATTAGAGAGCAATTTGCTCCTTGACAATCTGACCCAAGAAAAACACCTGCTTTATTAAAACAAAACAAATTACTCCATTTAGCCCCAAAGACACGGAGCTGAACGGTTTAGCGGCCTGGGCACATCACATGGATGGATGATTATAAACAAATAGAGGTTAGCGTCGACGAACGCGATCCTTATCGTGACGTACGGAGGCCCTCCACCAGAAACTCCAGTATTTTTGTTTGACCAACAATCTGGACTGAAAGGCTTAACGGAACAGAGCTGAACATGGCTGTTTGGATTATCGGACGTATTGTAACTGCAGAGCAAGTAATCCACTTTAAATATACTTTGTGTGTCTCAGAGCTTAGTGCAGTATTTACATGTTCTACTATGTGGCCTCTTAATCCCAGATTTTCATTTAGAAAGGTCCTATTTGTAAGAAATTATTTTTGAGTCTTATTCTTAACTCATCAAAAACTGACGCTTTGGGATGGCAGGACGGGTCGGCTGCCACGTTTTTGACTGAGACCCAAAAATCTACTTTTCCTACAAACAGCAGCTTTAAATCAGGAGGGAAAGATCTTAATAGACTTAATAAAGTGAATAAACAAACTTAGCTTGAAGAAAAACACAATTTCATACAGTTTAACTTTGTTTATATTTGGCGGACCCTGCCACCTTTCTAGCTTGAAAAAGTGTTCTGGGGACCTTATTTTCCTTTAAAAGTGAAACACAGAACTCAAATATCAGCGGCAGCCTGCGCTCTGAGTTTCTCCACAGCGTCTGCTCCTGTAGATATAAGCTCTCTGGATAGTGTATTATTGTGGCTGTATGTTTCACAACGTTTAGAAATGAAACGGGGAATTACACTGTGCTGGGTTACATGAAAAGAAAACCAAGCTACCCTGTAAAATAAACGCATTTGGATTGATGTGGCTGAAGCGTCAGAGGAATTGAAAGATCTCCAGCCGTTGTGCCGACATGTTCTGTATAACTGGGAGATTTTAAAGACGACAATTTTGGCAGGAGAGCTTTTGTCCACAAGAAAGCCCCCCGAAAGCAGGGAGGGGGATTATACGGAGTGACGTAAACAAAGATCAGTGCCCTCGGTGCTGGTAAAAATAGATTTAACAAACAACTTGCCAACAGGAATTTGTATTAAATTTGACTTGAAATAACTGAGAAAATGCCATGTGGCTTAGCTCTGCTTAGGCCTGTGACGTGTCCCCATTGTGAGGCCGTCTGTCCCCCTGCGAGCCCTCAGAGAACGGTAATCGCCTTGCCAGCGTTTTGTGGGATGTTAGCCTAGCATAGAGTGCCTTAGCATTAGACCAGCCAGCCGTAAGCCCAGATTGTTTATGAATTGTCAGAGAAACTAAGCACGGCATTATAATCGCTAAGCTGTCGGGATGTGCCCTTTCAGTTTTGGCATTTTGTACAGTTTTGGATGTTGCTGATGTACAATGAGGCCTTTTCATGCGATTGTTATGCCAGTAAATCTCAGCTGAATGTGTGTTCTTCTCAGAAATCTGCGTGCCATTTCCCTCGTGGGCTTCGACAGGAATCTGTGTGAGAGCCGGTCATCTTTCAGGGGTTGCATGTCTGTGGTCTTCAGCAGAAACCAGAGCAGCGGCAGTGTTCTCTCCCCTCTCCACACTGTTTCTCTCTGTCAGACAGGGTCAGCCCCTTCTGTCTATCTTCACCTGCTCATAGATACAGTCAGCTCTCAAAAAGGAAGGAACAGCAGCGCCTACGGCTCTCTATGCAGCATCTTCCGGTTCCTCAGCGTTTGAGTTTTTCACTTCCATATGTAAAAATCAGACCCATTCTTCTCTGTTTTCTACGCTTCACTGGACATTTGCTTTCTGCCTGGCTCCTCTCGCTGCCAAAAAAAAAGTTTCTCCTCCGTTCACTCTCTCTTCCTCAAAGCTGCCGTTGCTTTATTCAGCCTCAGACGTCCCCTCCGCCCCAGCGTGTCTCTGTCTGAATGTGCTGTGATTTCTCTATTTTCTTTTTTCTGTGTGTGCAGACTGTTTGCCCTGCGTAGGATGCAACGGGAGAGCGGCCAAAGGCAGCAGCCCCGACACATGAAAAAACAAAAGTGTTCTGCTCTCCGGCCAATATTGTTCCAGCACTATCGCACTTTTGTGTGAGATTTGTTCATTGTTTTTTTGTTTTTTTATCAGCTGGACAAGAATCAGCAAAAGTCGCTCTCGCCATTATCTGATTTAAGGATTGTGTTCGTAAAATAACCGCTGCGACAACATGTTCAACAACAATAATAGTGAAAAACTGCAAATGAAGTTTTTAGTTTTAACACAGTCAGCACAGCGTTCTACGTTTCTTAGCTGGGTGCACGTTGCGACGTTGTTTACTTCCTGTTTTCTATCATGATTTCTGTTTGTTGTCACAGACTGCATCAGACTACAAACAGTTCCCTACAAGATAAGGATCATTTGGCAACACAGCTGAGGCTAATAGGAATGTAATTAGCTCAGCAGCTCATGTCAGAGTTTAAAGTTTGACCCAGTACAACATTTTCATATGGTTTTCCTCTGACTGAGGGTGGGACGCTCGAATCCAAGGACAATGTTATGCTGCTGTGCTGTGATACATGTTAGCTAATGTTAGCATTTGCTTTCGTGTTACACAATGAGGAAAGGCTTAAAACAGAAAAACATCATTGTATATCTTGGAAACATCTATTTAAGCCTAGAAGAAAAACACAAAGGATGAAGGCTAGACAAGCGGTAATGTTGGCTAGGAACTGGTTGTTTTACCTTGAAATATCTCCTGATGTCCGTCCAAACTTTTCAGTATCCATCAACTTTCTTCAGTTGCAAATTAATGAGGAATTATTATGATTAATTATGAATGCTGTGAAATTATATACGCTTAAATGACTTTAAACCTAGAACACTGCAGTAATCCATAGTCAGGGGATCACCAGAATCATTAGGATTCATCCTCCGATATTTTTGAACAGCCAACGACCAACCAGTCAGAGAGCCCGGACTGCTAGCATGGCTAAAAGGAGGAAGATTAAATTCCCTTCCACGACAGTCAGCAGCGTGACTGTAAAAGCAAGATAAACTTCTGTCTCCCTGCTTTTAAATTACAGACTCGACCAAATATAGTACGCATCTGCTGCCAACAGTCACATCTTAATGTCTGTTTAGAGTCTCAGCAGTATATATCAATGTTTGACACAATTTGTTTGGGTTGAATTTAGCAGCCGCTCAGGATTATTTGAAAAACGACCCGTGGCGTTCTGCGGAGACAGCAGGCCAAGTGGACTGGCTATACAAGGGGTTCCAAGCAGATGATAGTCAGAACCCCTCCTTCCCAGGCTCTGTTTTCCAGCATTTATTCGCTCCACGGTGACAACTCCAGGCCAACGGTAAGCAGGGATTTGTCTTTCGAAGAGTTGGCCTACTTCTGCCAAGAACACAAAAGTCTAAATCTGTTCTTTCAGCGCTTCTCTGTGCGCTTCTCACCATCTCCGACAGACAAGATTCCAGCACTGGTGCCAGCCCCAATAACGAGTGTGTGTGTGTGTGTGTGTCTGTTTAACGGCCGTGTGCACGTGCATGTGTGTGAGTGTCTGTGTCAGCATGTGTGTATTTTGGACAAGACGTGGAGGGTGTTAGAGAGTTTGGAAGAGCGGTGCGGTTGGTTGAAAAGAGAGATGAAGCAGATGCCATTTCTCAGTTGGGGCAACGTTAAGTCTGGGCTGTGCCAACGGGCAGCAGCCGTTAGCACGGGACTAGTGCGTGGCGGACGTGTATACGTGTGTGTTTATGTGTGTGTGTGAAGGGTGAGTGTAATTGCAAATGGGGGGGGTTGGGCGAGGTTGTCTCAGCACTGCATTAGCTGTGCCCTTATAAAGACGGGAGCAGGATATACTGTTCTCATACTGAAATGCCATATTAAACAAACACCAAGCAGTGGGTGGTGAGACCGAGTGTAAGTGTGTGTGTGTGTGTGTGTGTGTGTGTGTGTGTGTGTGTGTGTGTGTGTGAGGGAGATGGTGCCTTTCTCTGTGTGAGGCCTTTATGGGCTTTAGGAGCTGGAACACCGCAGTCCTCTTGATGTAAAAATAGACTGTATAGACTTACACTCTCTATACGCAGAGATTCAAGCCCAATTATCTTCCGTGTGTACAACGGAGAACAGTCCATCTTCATCTTACATGGAACAACATGAACAACCGAAGAGGAACAATAAAGGCGTCAGTATCACTCTGTCAACACAAAAGGATAAATTAAATAAGGTCTGTGGTTACCACAAACCTTAGATATTTTCACATTTCATTCTATGACATGCAATACGCCAGTAAATACCCCACGTTTGAATTATAAAGCATTTATGTGTCTATAGAACGGCAGCGGCTAACAAATGGACTGAATGAGACTACAGAAGTTGTCAGGGACATTAAATGTCACCGTGAAGAACACGGAGTCTCATCTACTCGCAAGTCCGACTTTACAGGCCGACTTTAGTTACAAACTATTCTAAATATTCAGTTTATAGTAAAGGGTGTGTGCTATAGCGTAGTAAGATGTGTAAGTCATGCAACTGCAGTGTAGTTTGTTTATAGCCTAACATTAGTTTTTTACTGATGGCGATTTCATTTACACTTCAAAAATCATGCGTCAAGTGTTGTTAATTTGAGATTATCTTGATTATCTCCCAGAAGCTTTTAGCCGAGGGAACCAGGGCGATGCTATACTTCCGGATTAGCCTCCAAAAATACATCATGCATGTGGAAGGGAATCTAAATCAGTATGAGAGTGATGGACTACGCCACTACACAAGGAAAAAGTACCATGTAAAGTGGAAATGCAATGTGGATAAATATCCTATGATTATAACTGTAAAGATTTCTCGGGTAATGTTAAAGGCTGCAGTGAGAGTGAGAGGTAAGAAATGACACGTGTGTAGCAGGGATGATTATTTTTTTGTTTTTTCACGTGGTGATTAATATCCTCTTTCAGTGGGAAACAAAAATAAAGTTCAGGCCAAAAGGTGATTAACCTTTAAAGCAAATTATATTTGGTGAAAACAGTGAGCCTCAGCTGTAGTATAGTAGCGCTCTGTCTTAAACGTTGTGGGCAGTTTGATGTGTTTCAGCTTCTGCATCAGTGTAAGATCACCCTGACCTTTACAAGAGGAAAGCTGCTCCTCCTTCTCCTCGCTCTTCGTCCCGTCCCGTCTCGTCTCCTCTCTCTTAAGGTCAGGGATCAGCATGTGTGTGGCTCAGTCCATCAGCTGTGAGCAGCTGGCACAGGTTGACCCCGCTGGTATGGTCAGCTCACACCAGCGGCGACACACTCGTGCACATGCATGAACAAACTAACATACAGTTAGATAAAGATGCACGCTCAGCAGCGACAGTTTAAAAGAGAAAACACACACTCTCACACACTCTCTCTACACACACACACACTAGCCTCAATGTTTGTTATGTCTGGATGTGTGGTATTGTGCAAATCAGGCCCCATGCAGAGCGTCTGATACACTTCCACTGTGTGTGTGTGAACTTTAAATGGTTCACAGCTCCTTTTTGTAGATGAGGAACACATGAACACCAAATGACTGTGTGGGAACTGGGAAGACTTCTTCAAATAAGCAGGAGACATACGCCTGAAAACCATCAGGACAGAGTGTGAACCGTCAGCATCAGACTCCCGTTCTGTTCCACAACGCTGCAAACTGACTGAAACATGAGTTCTGTTGAATGTTTAAGGCTGTATTGATCACTGTTCTAAGTGCTGCTGGCCTTTAAGACAGAAATTAAAACTGATTTTTGGAAGCACATCACATTTTAACACTTTGGACTGGATTGTGGCAGCAAACCCCTCGTCAAACACTTCGGCCTCAAACCTCTATTGTTCTCGTCTATTGTTCAGATGGAGTCAGAATTAACAACTTCTTAATGCTGTTTTTAGTTAAATTAGATAATTAACATGTTACATCTAGCTTGTAGGTTTGCAGTTGGTCCTTCTATCTGAAGGCCGTTTGCAGGACACGTTCAACACAAGTGCAGTGAATTGTCGCGGCCCAGTCGCCAGGATATATCATTTTAAGCCAAGCTACAATCTCGTCCTGACCATAACCAAGAGGTTTTTGTGCGTAAAGCTAAGCAGCGCATAAGCAGTCAGAGAAAGTATAATTTCAGCTTAAGACCTTGTCATTCACACGGATTCACACCTATCCTTTGTTGACATGTGTTGTTGTCATCTCCTGCACACCATAGGCTCACCACACCGGGAGGCAAGCAGAGGCAAGTCACCAAAGTCATGCTTGTAGGCAAATGAAGAACAAAAAAAATACTTCTCTCAAAGTTGCACAGCATAGTGAGCCTGTTGCTCGTAATGAGGCTGCGGTTGAGTCGAGATAGTAACTTTATTTGAGGCCTGAAAGTCTTCACTTCATCTCACGAGGCTCTAAAGTCTGGTTGAGCGTCCACTTGTTTTCTGTGACTGGAACCATCTTCAGTTTTTTCTCACAATGCGAGAGAGTGTGTGAAAAAGTGATTGGCTGCTGTGCGTGCATCTGTGCGTCTGTGAGTGCGGGGCTCTCTCTGCAGATGTAGGGCTGGCCGGGTGCCAGCAGCAGGGATCTCTGGGAGCAGACCCAGGCATGATGTCATTACCAGCCAGACCAAGGAGCCGCAGTGATCTGTGACACTGTGTCTTCGAAAGGGAGAGCCATGCTCCCACTGTGTGTGTGTGTGTGTGTGTGTGTGGTATAGGACATGGTTCTTGTCAGTTTGCTGCCTGGTGTCTGTCACTCACACTCCTCCTTCATACTCCTCTCCCTCTGGTTATCAAAAGACGAACCCTCGGAGGACCTTTTTCTTCGTCGTCTCTGAGCGTTTGTGTTTTTTTTTCTCCATTCTATTTTAGTTTTATGACTTTATAGGGACTGATAGACGTCTGACAGGATGACATTTCTTGCTCGCCGCTCGAGTTTACTGCTGATGCGATTTGGATGTCGGCGGAGAGGCAATGACAGTCTGCCGGTCCAATCCAATTGGTCTTTTTATAGGATGGAAACGACAAAACGCGCCATGACGATTTTCCCTTTTCTCATTCACTTCAGACTGCCGTTCCTCTGAGACGTATGGGGCCCGTCTGATGCTTTCCATGTTATATTTGTTTATGCCTGGCTAGTGAAGGGGTGGGGGGGAGGCAGAGAGAGGAATCATTGAAGTACGAGCCAGTGTTTATGTTTGTGTCTGGGTTTCCATCTCTACCCACAACAGCAAGCAGCCTCAGCTTCTTCACCACACCCCTCCCCTCTCTCCATCTTTTCCTCTCCCTCGCTACCTGTCTCGCCCGGACCCACACTTAAGTACAATTCAAGCCCCAACTTTCCCTTCACCCTGCCGTCTCTCTATACACCTGCCAACCGTTACTCTCCCGCCTGTGTTTGTGCTCCAGTCTGGCTCTCGGCGTGGTCCGTCTGGACGCTGAGGAGAAGGAAAACCCGTCAGGTAGAGCGCGGCTGGGAGGAGCTCGGAGGTCCGGGGAAGAAAGAGAGCCTGTGGCAAAGGAAGGGCTTCGGGATTTTCCATCGGAACGCCACAACCCAGACGTCTGAGCAAGCTTTATCAGGAAGGAGTCCGCTCCAAACGGACATGCTGTGCAACAACACGCAGCGCGTTAAAGGTGCACTCTGTAGTTTCGAGGAATAAAAAGAAAGATCTTCATTGGCTGATATTTTCACGCCTAAACAAACTGAATGAGCTCATTCAATTCATCGCGGAATAAACTGAACAAACAAACTGACCTTAAAAGGACAACACAATTTCAAACTGCTTCACTCTGTTTATATTTGGCGGACCCTGCCACCTTTCTAGCTTCCTGTAATTTTCAGGTTGACGCCATAACCGCCCTTAGACACTTTAAAATAATGAGTGTTTGTCGATGTGTGTTGATACATACTTGTTATTTAAAGCTGCACTGTGTAGTTTTGGGGAAGACATTGTAATCAGAAGAGAGAGATCTTCATCTTGACTGATTTTTTTAATGCCTAAACAAACTTCATAAACAAACTCTTTGTTTTCATGGCTGAATAAACAAACTGACCTGTTTTACTTTGCTTATATGTGGCGGACCCTGCCACCTCTCTAGCATCAAACAGTGATCTGGGGACCTATTTCTCTGAGAACAGCTTGTTTATTCAGTTATGGGAAAGATACATGTTTCTGAGTTTGTGCTATTACTATTACCTTCAATTCATATTGTTACTATTAAAATACTGAGTTTGAGTTTCTTCTCCAAAACTACATAGCGCCCCTTAAAACTGAAG
Organism: Lagodon rhomboides; assembly: GCA_039737535.1. NCBI lineage: Eukaryota > Metazoa > Chordata > Actinopteri > Spariformes > Sparidae > Lagodon > Lagodon rhomboides. The sequence goes on along the minus strand of CM077789.1, from coordinate 9,290,353 downwards.
GAGGTTGCAGTTGTGGAAATGTAAACAGCCTGGTGGACTCATGCTAACTCTCCTCTGCCTTTCTTTTCCTTTCTCTCTCTCTCTGTCTGTCTGTCTGGCCCATAATCGAATCTGCACTTGAGGTTTCACATGTCGGCAGGGAGCTCTGTTTTCAGGAAGGTAGGTTTCAGATAACCATCCAGTCTCTTTCTGCCCAAACACATTAGCACTCACACTGCTGCTCCAATCCGCCCTCTCACCTTGGAATATGAGGTTCACCCCCAACCTGCCTTTAAGTCATTTCACCTCATTTTAGAGGTTCTGAAGTTCCCCGAGGCCATAACACCGAGACATACGACACCAATAACCTGCCTGTCACCACTCACGCTGGGAGAAAAAGCACAACTCCCACACCAAGCAACTCTGCAGAATGAACAGAAAGTTTGATATGTTGGAAAATATCATGCAATATTTAAAAAGTCCAATATATTGTCGGACTCACATTTAGCACGCATATGTTTTGCAATATGTGCAATATCATGATGAATGAAATATCGGTTTGAAGCGGATGTACGGCTATGTGTTTTCCGGATGTACGTGTTTTTCGTTCTGAGTTACCACAAACAATCGCAGTGTCATTTACAAATCTGCTCAAGATAGTGTCGTGAGTTACTGCCTACGCATTCAGTAAGGGAAGAGCTCTGTGTTCCCAGAAGACAGCAAGCAAACAGTCAAAAAGGCGGGAGGGGCCCGCCAAGCTCGTTAGCTCGGTGGAGTTTTACTGGAAGCTAAAGGGGCAGATTTGTAATTTCAGTATGACTCCTTCTATTGAAACTGCCAAGTCCACCTTAAAAGGTATTGTTGTTTACATGGTGTTTGTTTTTGCGTCACTGACAAATAGATTGTAGAGAAATATGTTTACGTATATCAGGTTGCACACATAATTTTCCTTTTGCATCTTTAAAGGGGCACTATGTAGTTTTGGAGAAGAAATTCAAACTCAGTATTTGAATATTTATCATATTAATTAGGTAATAATACAAAATCCATAAGTGAATAAACAAGCTGTTTTCAGAGGAAAATAAGGTCCCCACAACACCGTTTGAAGCTAGAAAGGTGGCAGGGTCCGCCACATATAAACAAAGTAAAACAGTATTAATTGCGTTCTCCTTTAAGGTCAGTTTGTTTATTCAGTCATGAAACGAAGATAGTTTGTTTATTTAGTTTGTTTGGGCATTAAAAAAAATCAGTCAATGAAGATCTCTCTCTTCTGATTAAAATGTCTTCCCCAAAACTAAAAAAGTATGTATCAACACACATCAACAAACACTCATTATTTTAAGGTGTCTTGGGGTGGTTATGGCGACTGGTTTACCTGAAATTACAGCAATTGCTTGATTAAAAAAAAAATTCCACCAACCCTTTTCTCGCTGGGAATTTTGCTGTAGTTTTTACCACTGAGAAAGTGTAAACATGTGGAGAAACCTTTGACCTTTGGGTTCGCACTTTCTGTCTACCTCTGCACCAGCTGTGGAGCTCTCGATCTCTGTTCTGCTGAAGCTCACCTCGTTCACTCATCTGTATCCCCCCGAACTCACCACACCTCTTCAGTTCAGACTGAGAGGGATTCCCGGCCTGTTCACGGTTAGTTTACACCCTCCTTTCTGCTTCGCTGTCGCCTCCCACCTCCCCTGCGGTGTCTCCTGCCTACACTGTGGTGAGCCTGTCACTGGTGGTGAGTCAGCTCAGCCTCATGGAGGAGACATGCTGTGGTTAGCTGATCTTTATGGTCTACCTGATCAGAGTCCATGAGAAGGAGACCCCCATGATGCGGCACCGGTAACCACGCCGGGACACACTAATGCAAAATGCGCGCTCCCATTTAAGCAGAAATGAAACTCAGTGAAATGACTGATTCATTTGTTTTCAGTCATTGTGCACAAAGTAAAAAGTAGTGATGATAATATTGACCTCACCAAAATTGTTGACATCTGGGAACTACCAACATGGCTTTATATGGCAAGAATGTTAGCAGTTGTAAAGACTGTAAACAAGTCAACAGTTTAGTCAGAGTCCAGTGGCTTCAATCTGCGTACAAACAACACTAGCAAAAGCCAGTCCTTCCAACCGGGTTAGAAAAAGATGCTTCGTAATACAGTCACATTGTAAAGATTACATTCATATAATAACAACAACAACAACAACTTTTCCTAAACCTAATCAAGAAGTTATGTTTCTTAACCTAACCAAAGTGTAGCTGTCACGAGTTTCTACCTCCACCAAGGAGGTTACGTTTTCGCCTGTGTCCATTTGTTTGTTGGTTTTTCAGCAGGATTACTCAAAAACAACTGAAGGGATTTCCACAAAGCCTGTATGGAGGATGGGTCTGTGTCCAGAATAGAGCCCATTAACTTTTGGTGAGGGTCCAGATAAAGGTTCAGGAAGATTTAGGAATGTTATTCTCACTTTCTTTAACATTGCGAGACAGGGCATTTTTTTTTTTTTTTTTTAGATATTTTCGTTAATAATGCATCTTTAAGGGAAAAGATCTCATATTCAGGTAACTGGTATCGATGAGGGAGTACAATTTAATGCAAGTCCATATAAAAATCTGGATCTTGTGGATTTGAATTAGTTTTATCTGATTTTGGAGTAGACTTGATAGCATTAAAGCAGACTGTTAGTAGTTTTATTTCCTAAACCTTACCTTTTTGTTACCACAACAACGAAAGTCACCTGAACAGAAATGAATGAGAAGGACTGACACATCACCTGCATGTGCATGGACTTTGGCAGGAAGGAATCTGTAGTAACACTAGCACACCTGTTAGATGGTGCTTCGAGCTAAATGCTAACATGCTCACAATGACACTAAAAACATGCTGATGTCAGGGAGGTATAATGTCTTAGCATCATAGCAATTAGCACTAAACACAAAGTAAAGCAGAGGCTGACGGGAATGTGATTAGTTTCTGCAGGTGTTGGGTCATAAAAAGAGAAAAAGTATTGTGCAAATTAAAAATTTGACCTCATGATGGTTCTATATGGAAAGTTATCTAGTCACAGTTCATCCTGAGGAAACATGAATATCTGTTCGAGTTTCATGGCAGTCCCCCCGAGAGTTGTTGAGATATTTCAGTCTAGATTAAACTCTGATCGTGTGGCAGCTTGTGTTTGTTACCCTTTCTCTAGCACTGTGGCTGTGCTGTCAGACCTCAGCAATTAAAGTTGATAAAGGATCTGTAATTTGGTGAGAGTATTTCCTCTTTCCGTCAGATCGAAACATTGATTCGATTTTATACATCGCTAAGGTCCACTGTTCTTCGACAGCTGAGAGCTCGCTGCAGGAAAGATTTGATCGAAACCCCTTCTAACTTTTTCATGAGACCACAGGTTGTATTTGAATGTCACTATGTACGGCATTAACTTCTCTCTTAAGGTCATGAGCCGTGTGGGAGAGGGGATCCCTTAGCTGAGACACAAACCAGCAGAGCGTCACGGGTGCACAGCAGAGTGCTAACATGGACCCCACGCAGCGTGTGGGCGGCCTGCCGCTCGTCACCGTCTCAGCTGTGGGGGGATTATTATGAAACTGCAAGGGGGGTAAGGAGAGCCCTCATTTCAAAGAGACTGTGTGTGTGTGAGTGAGCAGCGACAGACGACAACAGAGTTGAGGTTGCAGGTACACGGTACACCGGAGCGGGTTGGGGGTTGGTGGTCTGTATTACGCCCACGCATCCTCTCCCACAGGCCTTATCTCCATCTCTGTAGTGTTGCACACTTTTCATCGCCCCCCCCCCACTGCCTCTAACACATTCTTTAAGTTCATGTAAAGACGCTATTCATCCGTCAAACATGATCTTTAATGTAAAGAATGATTACGATGTGAATATTATCCCTCCACTGGCTTCCCACTGGCATACAAAGCCATCCGTGCCACTCCAGATGCACTGTTGAACCCAAGATATTCCGGTTAATTAAAACAAAGGGGGATTTCACTCTTATGTGTCAAGATAACCTGGCTGGAAGTCACAGCTTCCTATGAATGACCATGAGTTCAGGCTAGCACAATAGGATGTGGCCCCACTTAGCGAGGCGGTGACATGGTGCCGTACTTTAGCCAGCGAAGGATCTGGGAGCCTTAGCATAAAGCTGTGAAGGTGCTGTTGTTCTCAGCGAGCGGGTGTCCTGGCGGATAATTAGGTCAGCACAGCCCTCCTGGGAGTAGAGGGCAGAGGGGATGCTGTAGAAAGCCCTCAGCCCCCATCACAGCCAGATGAAAAGAAAACACTCCCTGTACAGGTTCCACATGTCGGGGCGAAGGGTGAAAATGTGTTTTAGATTTTCCTCCTTCCCTCTGCTCTCTGGTCCCGTTTGATTCCGAGCTGGAAGGGAGTAACCTCCTAAGAGCTCTTATAACACCTCTCTGTCCCGCAGTTTTAGGTCCTGTTCCTGCACCATGTGTGTGCGTGGTGTGATGTGGTCCAGCATATCTGTTTCTTCCTTCCTTTGGGTTTTAGCTAATCCACTTCTCTAGGCTTCCTTCCCAGAACAGCGAGACCTTTCTAATGAAAACAGGGCAGAGCAGCACCTTGGAAATCCCTTCCACTTCTCTCATTAAAGATGAGGATGAAGACGAAGTTGATTTTCCTGATTCAATTTAAGCCCGTGAAACTGGAGCTCAGCACCGCCGCTCCGAGAGAGGGATGAAAGAGGGACAGCTGGAGAGAGGGGGGACACTTAAATGAGCAGAGGTGAATCTGCTAGATCACTTTTCTGCAGGTCTGACTGCGGTGGGTCCGTATGTGGCGAGCATTTCTGTACGTATACAGCTAATTCAGATCCCTCTGCTTAGTTCTGCAAGTGGGCAAATTAAATAGTTCAATGGCCACACAGAGTTGACCAGCTTGGCAGCATTACATTGTCAGAGCGTCGATAGTGACAGGGATATTTGTTGCTGTGTGTTTTTGGTGGTCTGGTCATTTGCTGTTCCTCACATCTACACCCAGAAAAGGGAAACAGTTAATACTGCCAGCCTCCTTTTGCATTCTCTACAACATGCAACACCTTCTGTCCTTGAGTTGAATGAATAAAAACTCCCTCTGAAACCGCTTTAACAGGAAGGAAAGAGTTCAAGAAACTTCAAAGCAGCAGACGGCGGGACAAACATGTGATACGTATCGTGTTTACAGTAGGGGTGTCGCGATAATGCGAAATTCACTTGTTTATGAGTTCACGTGGTTGCCTTTTCACAATTAATTGAGTGTAATTGCTCTTTCTAAACTCTATTTTAAGGGTAATTTATTTGCCAAAAAAGAAACAAAACTATCATTATCATTATATAATATCATCGTGAATTAGTTTGGCTACACAAACACATAAGAGGCAAAACTCCAGAACACTATTCACACAGGTACTACAGGAGAAAGTAAAACAAACGCAGAGGGACAGAAAGTTTTTAAAATATGCATGAAAGTGAGGAGAATTCACAGTCATTTCAACTTTCGGCTGTCACAAAGACATGGCATGAGATTGACTTGTATCTAGAGAGACACAGACACTTGGTGTGAATGTCTGTGGTCGCATCTTGCACATGCATCCGTCCGCCGGTGCGCATGTGCAAACATGTGCATGTGGTTGTGTACAACATAATGACCCACCAGCAGAATTGCACGTCAGGCAAATGACAGACCTGCAGAGATAAAGACTGTTCTTACGCTCATGTAATTCAAACAATAATCTGCTGTGGACTCGCTGATCCTGCTAAACTGGGCAGCATCTTCTCTGTAATCACACTCCTCACGTTTGGACTGAAGACAAGAGCAACAACTCCTGTCTTCCACCAGGCCTTTTATATCCTCCATTAATAATACGTGAAGCCCTTTATAACAGGCAGTCTTAGTCTTTGAATATCCGACAAATCTGAGTCAAACTTGAGTCAAACAGGCTCAAACTGAGACCAGGCTGTTTTTTTCCATATAAATTGACAGAGTCATCTCTACAAGCACAAAGTGTGTAAGTTTTGAGTCTTCCTCTGGCACATGAGTGTGAGTGTCAGCCTCTGTGGTCAGCGGTGTATTTGTCTCTGTCAGCAGCCTTTCAGCGCCAGTGAAGATCAGAAACCGAGGAATAACAATCCAGGAAACCAAACATGCTTAAAACTGACCCAAGTCTTCAGATTTTAGCTGGCAGGGGAAGTGAATGAAAACGGTTGTTTTAGTGAGCTATTTTTGTCCTACAAATGAAAGAGGCAGAGAAACTGAATCATGGGAAAATTGTGAAGAGGTGGAGTAAGAAAAAAAAAAAAAAGACAATTTCTCCTGAAGTAATTTTTAATTTATTCAACCCAGGTGTTGAAGTTCTCGTGAAAAATCCCTGTCGGTTGCTTCTGCTTACTGGAAGCATGTGTGGGTCTCATCGTCTCACGAATCAAAACCAGTGTAGGCGCCCATTCAATTATTCAGTGTGTAATCTGCAGCATAAATAAGTTAAGCCAGTACAAACTAATTGAACTGAATGTAAAAGTGCAACTGTATATTCAACCCTACATTTACCAGTACATTATCTCAAAGTGGGAGTAAAGGCGCTTGTGTAAATGCACTGAAGCAGTCGCTGACCGTAGTTCCCCTCACAAGAGGGGACTGGTGTATTCAAAGTAGGCCGAGAGTGTGTTTTCACAACTCAAAGCTGAGACTGTTTCCTCTCATCTCACACTACCAGCTGTGTTTTTGTTGTCTTTCCCTCATTTTCTGTCTCTCTTTTCATTTCAGAAGAAGTGCTGACAGGGTATTTCAAACACTGCAAAAACTCCTCTTTCTCCAGACTCTTTGACTATTGTTCACTCCGAGCTGAACTGTCAAAGCCTTTATGTCCAGACAATGCATGCGTGGACCATATTTAAGACCTTACATACAGTTAAGAGTCGAGCCACGCTCCATTCTTTGCTCTGGGCATTTGCAGCATGTAAAATAAACAATGTTGTGTGACTAACTGAGTGAAATGTATCGTGCAGATGTGTCCGCAATGGATCAAAACGTGCCGACAACGTGCACATATCTGCTTGACAAATCATCTAAACTCTAGACCTCTCCGTACACCCCCTCCGGGATCTCTTGGGAGCCACTTCGGGCAGCCTGGCTCCACTGTTCTCCACTGAGAACTCAGGGGGGCTCCATTGGAGGGCATACCCAAACTGTGAGTCCCTCCTGGGGGCACAGGTACACTCATCGCCCTGGAATCACAGTGGAGGAGGAGGGTCACGTGTGGTCATAAACACGGTATGAGCACAGTTAATGAGTCACAGTAAATCCCTGATCTTGGCTGACATTCTGTATTGTTTGGTGGAAATTTAGGCTGCAAAGTTATCGTGGAGAGTGGGAGGAAAAGGTCTCTCTGCTCGCTGCTTGACTCACTCATTATCTATGTGAACTCCCTCTGCCTTTTATTGATCTCTTCCAGCAATGTTACATTACAAATGTATTACAGTTTGTACACATTTCTCTGTTACGTCATTTTTCTGATCTGTTACCTGATTTCAAATCTTACAGCACACTTGTAATTGAAATTTCACCTATTTTTAGCCATGTGAATGCCACGGTGCTTAGAGATGGCTGTGTCAGACTGTCAGTGGTTCAGTCCACCACTTTGATCCAGAGAGATAAATCTCAACAACTGTTTGATGGATTGCTATGAAAGTTTATACAGATAGCCAGGGGATGAATCCTAATGATGTTGGTGATCCCCTGACTTTTCCTCTTGTGTAACAAGCCAGCCCAGTTGCCAGAATAAATCTCTCTCTCTCTCATGACCTACCCTGGCTTTGTTGGTTGCGTTCTCTATGCTTGACTCTAACTGTTAGCTCACACACAGTAGCTCTGGTACGGTCTGTTTTCGGTGGATTTTGAGATGTAGCTTTGATGGTAAACACACCAGCTTCTTCGCCCTCTCTTCCAGTCCTCTGCTGCTCCTGTCGGGGCCACTCATCCTCCGGAGCAACTCATTAACAGAGTGTTTCTGGGCTCCTAATGTAGAGCAGACAGCCTACCACTGCTCCGCCAACCGGCCTGTCCTCTCTGCCTAACGAGCCCAGAGACACAACAGCTGTGACAGCCAGTTGTGGTGAGTTTACCGGAGCAACTTCAGCTCAAAGTCTGCTACATCAGCTCCACGGTTTTGCGAGAAGATGAGTGGGATCCATAATAACGCTGAAGATATACACATGTAACCCTTTTACCACCGGCTCATGTATTAAGAAAAACACCTTACGCTGTAAAATGAAGCCTTAACCCTTCTTCAATATCTTATGGTAAAAGAGACATTTCAAATAGTGAATAACTGCCTAGGGTAACGTATGATCCTCACTCTCAATAGTAACTATGTGAAGACTAGTGGGAATACACACTGACCCGCAAACACGCATGTAGTATAGAATCAAATATTTAAATGATGAACACAATTCAATTACACAACACAGGTTATCAATTTTAGAATATGTATTAAAAGATATGCAGGAAAAAAAACACACTCATCCTTTTTTGTGGAAAAGAGAAAAATAAACAAAAGAGACCCGGGTAATTATAGTTTTTTTTTTATGTCTCAAACTGTCAAATTTTTTTTGAGTGCCCTCTTAGTTTAGTTTTGTTGGCGCGCTTTAGTTGGAGCTCATGATGGAAACCTTTTGATAACAGTACCTCCGTGTGTCGGTGAAGTCAGCAGGACCAGGCCGCAGCTGATGAATCGTTCCCTCGTTGCGGTGGCAACCGTTTCTGCCCGCAGCAGCTCGCAGCGATGAACCTCCGTCTCCCTCTGCCGCAGCGAAGCGCCCTCCGTCGGCGACACTCTCTGTGGCGACCCGGCAAAGCTCCTCCCGTCAGCGCGGGTCTCCTCTCGACGATGACCGTGTCGCTAGCCTAGCTCCCGCTAGCTAGCGACGCCTAGCTCCTGCTAGCTAGCTTAGCCGAACTTGCTTCGTGTCCACTAAAACACAAACGCTTCGACTGCGATGGAGAGTCCAACTCACACACTCACAGCACGTCGTCCGACAACAGTTCACAGTCCGTTTCTGATAAAACACGACGCTAACGACACACACAGTCCACTGTTATCTGCTCCGCCATTAACTCTCAGCTTCTTCCTCGCGCTCAGGTCTACCCGGAAGTGTAAAACTCTTAAAGGTCATGAACTCTCACACGTAACAAGAATTACTTTTTAACTTCTTAAACGCATTCAGAACCCATGAAATTATATTTTGAAGTCATACATTTTTAATAGAAATTATGTATACATTTTTAATATCTTATTAAAAATCTTTAATACTCAAAGTATTATTTATGCAAATTTTAACTTCTTAACAACTGGCGTTTTATCTGTAACTTGTTCCCAGGACAGAAAAAAAATAAATAAATACAACTGATATTTATCAGAGTATTACACACAGTTAACCTTTTCTACTTTGATATGACAAGTTTTGTGATTTTAATCTTTTCAGATTGAAAACGTTCATCTGTAGACATGTAGAAAATATATCTCTTCATTGGAAAGGTTCTGCTGGATGACCCGAGCTTGTGAAGTCTCATGTCTCCAGTCTGAAGACATTACTTCTTGTCAACCTCCAAGATACTGCAGTATCCAGTCTTAACAAAGGGAAAAGACAAGGTATTGACACCTGTCAAATAAAAATATTATCAAAATAAAAAATTATTCCCTCCACCATCACTTTTAAATGATAAAATATTGACAGGTTAAGTCAGGAGTCTTTCACTTTCAGGTCCAAGTCCAGTCTCAAGTAATTTATTTTTTGTCAAGTTAGTCATCAAAACAGTGACTAGAGTCCAAATCTCTAGACGATATTTCTTTTAAATTGTTGCCTAACCTGACTCCACAACATGCAGTACAACATGTTTATTAAATGGTACCTGGTAAGATATCAATGGCTGGCACTTTCACCAACTATGAATGCTAACAATGTGAGCAAATCTCTGTGGATGCTGCTCTGTTCATTCTCCTCTGTAGGCTTCTGTTGTCTTCTCACTGTCACAGATTAATTTGTGAATCGCCCTGTTAGAGACCCACAGGCCACTTAGAGCCTGTTGCCCTCTGACCTCCGGGAGGGGTTAAGTATGGGAATGAGAGGGTCACAGAGAAGCTAAGGGTTAATTGTAGTCCCTCTTAGAAGTAATCGCCAACATCACCCACGCCTACTGCCTCCCAGCACACACACACTCGCACATTTGACTGCTACAACAGCGCTCCGGCTCTCTGTCCTCTGCTTCATATCCTGGCCTGCAGGCAAACAGTCCCTCTTTCTATGTGGACAGATAGATGCTCAGCTTGTTTCCTGCTACATATTTAGCATACCACAGAGCGCAAGAAGGTCAGGTCTGGCCCGAGCCTCTCCCCCATGGGACTTGATGGGGACTGTACCCCTGGGTCACCCTAACACACAAGCAGACCATAGTCTCAGACATTCAGACACCCTTGCGGGCGTGAATTCAGCAGGGACCCAGTGCAGTCTGCTTACAGCTCGGCACGCACGAATGATGCCGGCTATTGGGAGGATATCTGCAGGAACAGGAATGTTAATTGGAGAGAAATTTTTCTTCTTTCTTATCAGCCTTGGCTCTTATTTTGTTGAACAGTTGCAGTCAGCTTTTCATTGGAAGGACAGTGTGGGAGCGTGTGTGCATGTGTGTGAGGAGTGACATGTACGTGTGTGTGTGTGTGTGTGTGTGTGTGCACGCTCATGGGAGGCAGAATGGATGCGATTAGAGGACTGGATTGAGCGCAGCAGGGTAAGAGGGCGAGATGGAGAGACAGAGGAAAGCCGGGTTGGAATGGGAGGGTAATTGGCTGAGATGAAAAATGAGAGTCCTTGACCTTTTGTTACCTTCAGGGATGGCTGATAGCATGAGAGCCCATCCAATCACCCCATCCCTTTGCCACTCCCTCACCCATAAAGATCTTTAACTACAGGGAGGGAGGAAGGTAAAGACAGGCAGCGGAGCTCAGGGGGGAGTCACTTGGTTGCGCTTGGGCGTGGTGATATTTTATTGTGTGTGTGTGTGTGTGTGTGTGTCAGGGTCTCAGCTGTCTCAGCCTCCATTAGTCTCTAATAGGGCTGTCACTCTGGGCTTTTAACTCTGCTTGTTAGCATGGCAGACAACCAACAAACCCGCTGCCCCAATCCCACAGATGTCCCCATTAGCATTGCTCTCCACCCAGCCACTCATCCAGGTCTCTGCGCTTCATGTCCAAACACACAGACGCGCAGGATGAGACGAGCGCCACCTCAACCGCAACACCTGTGGGAGAAGATTCTCGACGGCGCTGCTTTCTTCGGAGCAGGTCAACAACTAACACGCACGCTCCGTAATCCAACGTGCAGCGCGGTTTTCAGCAGGAATTCCCCAGGCGTCCCCAGTGCGACCTGCTGTGTCTGTGTGCAGCGTGGTGACAGGTGTGTCCGTTAATTAAAGCTCAGAGCTAATGACAGGGCGGCAGACCTGAAGCCCGGCTGAAAAGAAAAGGGGCCCCGGGGATGGAGAAGCGCCGGCACGAGTGTACTTGCAGACTGAAATCCTCATTGTTGACAAATGACTAATTCGTTAAAGGGAAGGGAGCGCTTGATGTTTTTTTTCCCCCATCTCAAATTCAATTTCATTTTGTTTTCAACTAACTAAAACAAAACAAAATTAGGTTAAATCTCTTATGGAACAGGCATGTATTGACATACTGAAAAATACGATCTAATATATTAGATTTCATTACAATAAATGACAGATGTCCACATATATCTGCAGTGATGGAGTGTAACTAAGTACATTTAGTATTTATGTACAAATATCGCATGTTTTACTCACTACATTCATTTGATAATGCTTTTCTGATGACATGAAGCATCATAGACAATGAGCGCATTTCTAAATGAACATATTTTCAACCATCACGTAAAAACAGTCAACAATTAGTATACAGTATTTACATACATGTATATGTATATACTTAACTTGTACTTGGGATACTAAAGTACAGTTAATATCAGATACTTTAAGACTTTTGAGTGACCTTCAAGGTATTCCTCAAATCTGACTGAGAGAGTGAAGGAGAACAAAGACTGCAGCTACCAGATGTGAGCTGAATAAACGTACCAACGTTTATAAAATACTTAAACTGGCATCACCAGCTCAATGTGGCCCCAATAACCTCAAGAAATTCCAGATTTCCAAAGAAAGATTCCGAGCTTTTGTGGTTTTCAGGAATGTAGCAGCTTAGATAAACCCTATGCCATTGCACTTCGGGCTCTGTAACACACCAGGAGACAATGGCAACAGATTGAGTTAATTTATTGACCGTTGAATGCAGAGGGGGAAAAAAAGCCCTAAGTGGTTAAGCAGATACTGCGAAACTAGTCAGGAAATGGGGACAAAGACCTGGAATACATGGGAAGGGAATTAAAGAAGAAAAAAGGCAGAAACAAGGAAGGATTGAACCCGAGAGAGCAGGCAGCTGTGAGGAGGTGCAGTTTGTCCTTGTTAAACTCGCAGCCATATGGCCGGCATCTGAGCTGGTTCTGGAGGTGATTTTTATAGCTGCTTTTTATGGCTTGGCAAGCTCGCACCGCTCCAATGAGCGAGTGCCTTCCTACCTGCCAGTGCACGGCCATTCAGCTGATGGAGAGGAATAAACATGAATAATGTCCTGAACTTTATTCTACATTTGGAATATTAAAAAGAACCAAGATCCCGCGCCTTGAAAAGAGATTAGTCGGGAGATTGGGGTGGGGGCGGCTCGCCTGTCCTTCGCCTTTTGTCTTTTCCCTGCTACATTTCTTTGTCCCCTGCTCTCTCCATCATCCATTCCTCCAGGCCTTTCTGGACTATTAAAGGTTCATGGCGAACTGTGTCCACTTGGAATGAAAACAAACACTGCTGATTTCAGTCATGTCTTTCCTCACCCTGATGGATAACAGCGTGACACGACAATAGCTGCACACTCAAGACCTTCACAGTGGTCACAGGCCTCCGTCGAGTGAGAACAAATCACACTTTCGTTTGCACGAGCGCTCAAGGTAAGTGTTTTGGTATCCAGTGGTTTTCCATCACATGTACACCATTACTTAGCCATTATAATAAGATGAAGGATAGCATTTTTAAGATAAGCACATGCTTGAGAATGTGCACACACACACACACACACACACACACACACAATATCAGTACTTCATCACTGTTTTTTCTTCCTTAAATAGTAGAATAAGCACGGCTCCTTCACAGTAAAACCCCCCTATGGGAACCTGTCTCCATTCATGCTCACACACATACATTATATCCGCCATGCAGCTTATTTCTTTTCATCTTTTCCCACAGAGTTCATTAGGTTTTGCTGCCGTTGTTGTTCGAGTTGCCAAGCCTCTCCACCAAATTGCATTTCTCAGGATTTTCTCTCGGCGTTTGAACTGGAAATATGAAGAGGATCAGGTTTCCACTGAGGGGAATTGATGAGTGTATGCACGTCTGTGCATGTGTGTGTGTGTGTGTGTGTGTGTGTGTGTGTGTGGCTAAATGGAGGTTTCTCGTCCTTCGTGAGACTCTTTTGTGGACGGACAGATGCTTCACACACACAGGGTGAGGCACGGAGTGGCCGGGCTGAGATTTTGCACTCGGAGTTTAAAGCAAGCTTTTTTCGCTGTTGTCATTAAAAAACGGAAAAAAATATGATGTGAAAATTATAACAATAACTCTAAAACATAAAGGCCAGGAGAAGTGTTGAGGAAGAAAAAAAACAACTGAACATTAAAGCTAAGATAACCGAGTAGCACAAAGCACACAGCCCCTGAGACAAACTGAGGCGCGGCAGCAGCAACAGCCTCCTTTAGCAACGTTTATCTGGACTGAGGTACGTTTGTGACGGCTAATTAGCTTGTGTTTATATCATTGTGGCATTTTGGCATTTCACTAAAGAAGGTAATGAGAGCTTGAGGGCGTTGAATGTAGCGAACAAGTCGCTAACACACCTCCCTGCTGGCCAGCGAGAGCTACGCGGCACAGAGTGTTAGCGTCAGTGTGGCTCTGAAGGAAAGGGTTCACTAACTTTTTGGAAAATGTAGATGAGCTGTGCGATTAAATCACTGTATCCCCATTTGAGTCGGTGGAGGGTTAAACCGAAAGTTATACTCTATTGTGCAGGCTCTAGGCTGCACATTATGGGAGCTCCAGGTCATTTTATACTCATTTTATACTTCAGTGTGGAAAAAAATGTAACTTGCACAGACACAAATTCACGTGTTCACGTGTTTCCATTAACCTTAGAAACATAGAAACTACAAAAGAAATTGTGGGAATATGAAAAGAAAACGTTTTATGCTTTGCTGATGTGGAAAAGTTTGATGGCCTATCATTAGAAACAAAGTGCACCAGACTGCAAAGCAGACTTATTCAAAAAAAAAATCATAACATTACGTCAGTTGTCACAGAAGATACATAAAATCAGATCTGTATGGAGCAGATACAGGAAGACTGCACCATCCTAAATGCCAGATTTCCATCACATTTTCCACGTGATTTCCAAGATTTGAGGTTTGACTGGTGCTCTTTTATGCCATCTTACTGTGCCCTTATCCTCTGCAATGGTTTAATGGTACATGACTGGAGAAATGGCTCCACCAGCTATTTATTTCAGTCACTTTCACACTGAACTGCGTAAGAAACCTGAAATATTTCTTTGGGGAAATCAATGCGAGTGCGAAGCTAGAAGTGCACAATTTACAGTAAAACTCAGGACTTAAAGTCTTTAAACTGTCCTACTGGTCTCTACGTCCACCAATCGACTGGCCCGATACACGTGCTCGAGTTCAAAGTGAAACACGCACTGACGCACATTCTGGCCGCGGAGGTGATTGAGAAAAGTGCTCGTTTATCCGTGTGCCAGGTAACCACATCTGTGGGGCCTGTGTTCATGTTTACATCATGATAATAGAGTCTCAACTCACCACACTGCCTCGCTCCAACTCTCCCTCTCTCTTTATCTCTCTTTCATCATGACGCTGTGTTGTGGAGGCCTCGTGGATCGCGGCCAGCTTAAACAGCTCCCCCTCTCCTCCCACCCTCCCCCCTCCCACTTGCTGTCACATCAAACCTGACCTTCAGAAACTGACTGCAGGCTCGCTCCGAGTGTGTGTTGTGGCTTTGGCAAAATGGCAAAGAGGGGATACGTGGGAGGGAGACGGAGAAAGAAAGGCACGACTTCCACTGAGCGAAGAGATGGTTAAAAATACTCGAGTCGACAGCGTCCATGCAGGGGAAAAGCGCGGCGGAGAGGCGAGGAAGGAGAGCAGCTGAAAAGAAGGGTGGTACAAAGCTGAAATCTGAACTCCTGCCAAACTATTGTAAGAGAAGCTGCTCCGCCTGCAGCTGTCCTGGTAATCTTTCCCACCGCTTGTTCCCCCTCCACATCTGTCCTCGGTCCTCCTCCGATGCCGATCTGATCTCCAAAGCTTCCTTAGGCCTAAGAAAATCTGGCCACACACTAACATGAGGGACTAACATGGGGGCACCTCTATTCCTAAACCTGTGATGGATTGATATGTCGTGAAATACTCAAAGTGTGCATTCCAAAGACAGAGAGAAGCAAGGTGGAAATAACTCCGGGTTGATGCTCGCCGGGTGAAATGGAGGAGAAAGGAGGGGAAGTTAAATGGAAAATGGCCGCGTGCCAAGTGGCAAAGTGCCCTTTCAGCTGTCTGCTTGTTTTATACACACTCCTCCATCACAAACATCTCGTCGCCGAGGACAAGCTTCAGTGCACGTGTGTGTGTGTGTACCTGCAATAACTTGTTCCTCTGACCATAAAATACAAAAGGCTTCTTTTTTTTTTCACAGAGGGACATTGAGAAGCAGCTATTTTGCTCAGCAGACAGGACAGGGGACACGGAGACATGTAATTTAGAGCCTAACTTCCTGTCAACGACTCATAAAGAGGGATGATAACACCCTCACGGAGATGTGCCTGTCACAAACCTCTCGACAAGCCCGATATGTGTGCGTGCCCGGCAGTCAGACTCCTCTCCTCCCCGTCTGCATTCAAAGACATGTATTGTCCGCTCTTATCTGTGCATCTGTGCTGAAGAAGGAGAGGAGGAGCCGCAAGGTTTGTTGTTCAACCTCCTGTTGCCTCCCTGCTTTTAAGCTGTGATTTATGTTCACCTTTCAACTCTCACAAGGACAGACGGGCCGCATATTACTGAATGATGAATGCCGCTATTGATAGGGAAGCTGGGGTCATCTCGGGCTTTTAAGACGAATCCGCTTCTCTCCGGGGCGGCTTTGAACTACAGGTGACAAATTAGAGGAAAAGGAAATGACTGGAGAAACATAATGAGCGCAGTTGCTTCCATACAGGGCTCGTTCCGTCAGTGACTAGTTTGATAGGCATGAAAATGATGTGAATCACTCGCAAAGAACTTCAGAGTCATCAGATCTCATCCACGCTCAACAACCCATGGAAGATTTGAGAGTGATTCCAACATCAACTTACCAACTAAGGGTCCGTGTTCACGTAACGTTTGTTTCTAGCAGAAAAGCACCGTTATGAAGCTTGTTCTGACACAGACAGAACAAGCTTCTCCTCCATTTTCTTGGTGACCAGTTTGATGGATGACAAGTACTGGCATATCAACTATATGGTTGGTAGCCTGAAAAGAAGCCATGGTGAGGACCCCAGCGCCAGGACCCCGAGTGCTCGGAGCAGTGGCATGAAAAAGGCGCAGCGCTCTGGAAAAAAAGGAGCTGGGTGAAGCGCTTTTTCTCCAGACGGCTGCACGCCGCCCTGCTCAGTGGGAGCAATTGTAAAAAGACTCTGGCACTAAGAAGAAAAACCAAAAACATGTGGATGCGGGCCCTAATCCGTCTTCAGATCAGTGATGCTCTCCAGTTTGGCCTTTTCATGGCTTATTAAAACAGGACAGCTTAGAGGGATGACAGGAAGTGGGATGAGAGAGAGGCGGGATGACATGCAGCTACAGGTCGGATTCGAACCCTTGGCCACTGTGGTGAGGAGACAGTCTCAGTACATGGGGGTGCATGCCCAAGTAAATAATGGGAGTCCAAAAAAGCTGCAAACAACACATGAAGTAATGTTTCTGACCAAACTACATCTCTCAGTCTGAGATTCAGCTCTACTTTGCTCTCTACTAAGGGAAATATCTGACTTTTTTAGCTTCTAAATGATTCACCGCATTATGCATCGCATGTTAGTTGCCGTCGCCAATATAAAGATGGCACCCTGGTATGTGATAATTCATCAAAAATTAAGCAAGTAGAATAACAGATGTTGGAAAGTACAATAAAAAAAGCCATTCAATCACATTAATGAGGGTACTTTTGATTAGATTGTAACTTTCCTTCCATGTTGAGCGTTTCAAGCTGCCAAACAAGAGTCCTTCACCAGTTTGGTAGTATTGGTATATAACACTATTCGGTGTGGTACAGTATACGTATTGTTTCTGCTGTATTTAGAGCTCCCAGCAGAGTAGTAACCACAGTCGATGCAATAAAACAAAGACCTCTGTTTAAAAAGGGGGCTCTGTTTGCTGTTAAAATGCTGGAGCAGTGATCTGTAGCGTTGGCCCACAGTGTTCTGCAAAGGGTATCAAGTAGATTCCAGTTGCTATTTTGGAAAGTAGAAAGAACAAAAAAAAACATGCTCAAAATTCCCCAGCATCCACTCTACCCCACTGTGCCTGATTGTCAGCGCCCTGACATGAGAAAACCTGGCTGAGTGCGGGCCAGCTGGAGCGGCCCCGAGCCCCTCTGAGAACCACGCTCACAAAGGCTCACTGTGCCGGAGTGGCACCGAGAGCTGCACCCTGGCAGCCGCTCTGAGACTGCACCAGCGCCGGGCAACACTTGAAAAGACCTGAGATTTTTCTGTCCGCCGTTCACCTCCATCCACCTCGTTCCGTTTCCCACTGGCGTCGCCCTGTCTTAGCTCTGTTGTCTGTCTCTGTCTGTGTCCCCATTTGTCTATAAAAAGCATTTTTCATAGGTGAATGACTCGACCTGGCTTTCTCTTTCTGTTTGTTATCTTTCTATTTCTCTCTTTCTCAGTAACTGTGCAATCAACTTGTGATTTTCCAAAACAGCTTGCCCTTTTTCTGGCAGAAATCCTTTGGCAGCGACGGAAAAAGAGTCTTATAGACTTTTCTGCCCCAAGTTTTTGCATCAAATCCCCTGACAACATGGCTGTGACGTCATCACCGCGAGACGGCTGGACTGAGATCAGGTGCACCGGGGTGGAAGCATGGCACTAATCCTGCTATAAGAGGCCTAAATGGCACCCACTAACAAGCAGCGGGGAGGAGGGATAAAGTATTGGGCGCAGGTGATAAGAGGGCAGACGGAGAGAGTCAGGCGGCGGGGAAATCCCTGCTGAGGTCACACTCCTATTCTGAGTCCTGAGCCCCCTCAGAGCTGTACCCAACTAAAAGAAGAAAAAAAAAATCCCCAGCAAAGAAGCTGTCAGAGGGCCAACACCTTAACTGATGCAACCTACCTCCAGTATCCCGCTCTGTACAACTGCAGCCTCTGTCTCTCTATCACGCCACAGGAGCAGAAATCTGCATTCTTATTTAATTGGTAGCAAGTCACATTTCCTTTTCAGTGAAAAAAAAAACGTGTGACCCTGTGGGATATCTGTGACATTTAGCTGGATTTGTGATACTCTATTTCAGTGTAGTAAATCAGGCGTAAAGACACAGAGCCAAAGAATGTCTTGGACTGAGCCTCGGGTATAATCACTTCATCCCTGCTTGGGACCGCGTCATTACTTTTACTAATACTGTATCGCAACATGAATAAACGCAACCAAGGCCTTTTGAGAGAGCTATAAATATCCAGGGTTACTCAAACAGGTCACTTTTTTTTGAGGGGGGGGGGACCATTCTCGTACCTACCGCCACTGAATCACTTAATCCAAGAACAAACAGCAAATATTTGACTTTCAGTTTGTTTTTCAGGGTCACAGATAAGATAAGATGACAAAAGTCAGGTGACTCCCGACCAGAAAGCCTCGGTATCAGACATCTTGTTCATAAGCCTTTCTGTTGTTATGTGGTTAAATGTTAAAGCACGTTTTCAGGATTTTGGGAAACACACGTAGTCATCAATCTTTCGGCGAAAGTCAGATGAGTAGATCCACACCGCTCTCCCTGCAGCTCGGTTCGCTTAGCTTAGCATAAACACTGGAAACAGCAGGAGACAGCTAACGTGGCTCTGTCTTACAACAAGAGCAATTCGCCTAACAGACTCTGAAACTCGAGAGTTCACACATGACCTTCACGACTCTGTGAGGACACTCCCACGCAGGGTTTAAAAGCCCGCGACTCCCCTCCAGTTAGCTGGAACTGAAGAAGCCTCCTGGATGAGAGGCGACGTCTTAAAGAAACTGAAACACGTCCAGCAACACCTTCATCAACAGAACAGCCCCACCTGTCCCACATGAAGAAGAATCATAAAGACATACAGAGATTTTTAAATGAGCAACCAAAATATTATACAGTTAGTGAGTAACATGTATGTATTAATTTAAAACCTGACACTGCTTTTAATAATGATGATAATAATTCTTGCTATTCTTCTAATCTAATCCCAAAAGGATTGATAAAGAGAAGTCTAAGTCTAAATCTCTTATGTCACGATCCAATCAGGAGTTCTTTGTGATTTTTTTATATGAAATATAATCAAACGTCCGCTGAACATAAAGTGAAAGGCTGACCAGCAGTGGGAGCAAAGACCTTTTTGAGGTCATGTCCAGCTGCACCCTCAGGTGAGATACACCCACGCCCACACAGTTTCCACAAAAGGGCAGCTCCTGACCCTTGATCCCCTAAAGTTTCGCGTCTGACTGGAGGTGGGGAGCAGCCACGCTCAGCAGCTCCATGTTCAGCATGTTAGCGACGGATTTGAATCCCAGCATCATGGCCGGTGGGGTCAGTCCGAGGTGTGAAGCCGCTGACCCGGCATCTAACCTGTTGTCTCTTTGTCTTGTTGCTCCCGGCAGACAAATGTGACCATTTGTTGGAACCCAAACACGCAAATCTCAGTCGCACCGACTCATTCTCACCCCCCATTTCCTCCTCCTCCAATCCTTCGCCCCCACCTACGTATAAATAAACATGTGTACAGGCGGTCGACTCACCTTTCCTCCCCACCGTTCTCTACTTAAATAAACATGCGGGTGGAAGCGAGGGGTTAATAGGGCCAAGTTTAGGGGAAAGCAGGAGAAGGGAGGGAGCGAGTGAGGCACTGGAAGGAGGGGTGAAGGTGAGGGAGGCCCAGGGGAGCTCATTATACTCAGACAGAGGAGACATTAACTTACACACACACCTCCAAACTTTCTTTAACACACACACAGAGACTTATTACTCTCCATGTGTAACATACGCTGGCTTAAAGCCCCATTAACACACAACGTTTTATAAGTGTACTTATTGAAAGCAGTTACCCAGAAAACTCACTGGTTCCTGGTGGGGTGAAGCCCGCGAGCCACGTTAGAACATGAGAGAGAAAATATACGTGCGTTCTCCAGGATATTAAAGTGCGTGCAGCAAGACTGGGTATCTGGTGTCTGTCTTTTAAAGGTTTGTCTGACATTTAAGAGCGTCCTGACATCTTAAAGCACTCGGATGTTCTTCTTTATTAAAGAGACCTTTTGAAAATCTTTTTTTTTGTTGTTTTGTTTGTGCTTTTCTAATAACATCACGGCGTTCTTCCTGCCTTCCCCCTGCCTCTCTCGCCCCTGTTAGCTTGGCAGTGTTTATTTACAAGTGCTTGTTTTATGATCATCGCTTTAATTGATAGTTAACCATGGCTCTGCTCTCCCACTGTTGGATGAACATAAACAAGTACTAAAGCAAAACATGTGTTACTCTCTCGGCTCTGTGCGCGAGTGTGTGTGTGTGCGAGTGTGTGTGCGCACATGACCCGGGCTGTGAGAGCCAGGAAAGCCAGACTGGTTTCATTATGCTCCAAAGTAGCCCATTATGGTTAGGGAAAATCATCCAAACCCTAAACAGTCGCTATAGCAACGACATGTCACATCTCTCTTCCAGTTTCTCCTCGTTCTTCTCATCGGCCTCCTCCACCCGTTCCTCGCCCCCTCCTCCTTTACTCTCTCCACCACATCACAGTCGAGGCGCACAAAGGCGCAGCAACCGCACACGCACGCACGCACGCGCAAACGTGGCGCTCGCTCTCTCTCCGAGCTGCACGGCCACCTTCCCCCCCTTTGCCCTCTCACACCGTCTGCCCTCTGCTCGAAGAAAAATAAACCAGTGGAAAAAGAACACGGAGGGTACAAAACATCAACAGGGGGTTTTTTTTGGAACTGCACGGTCTCTATCGTTTTTCTCTCTGCCATATTTTGTTCAGCGTTTCTTGTTTCGATACAACTTTTTGGCCGGTCCACTTCCTTTTCTGTAAGGCCCAAGTCAGGTTTCTGTACAAGAGGTAACAGCAGGACGAGTAACTGAATTAGATCCTGTCTATGGTCAGTTTCAACATGACTGTTATTACTATTAATAGAACCTTAATACTGGAAATAGTTTTCCCTACATTAGAACAGAAGTCACTTGTAGTCTTCTTTTCTTCTCCTTTTCAACCAACTGTTGCAAAGTCAAAAAAACTGTGCTCCACCCCTGCAAAACGTCTTCAAGTTCCCAATGATTCAAATTTTGCATGTAGAATGATGCACAGGACGGTTACAGTCGAATACATCTGTTTGATTGAATAGTGTGTAAACATCATGTGGCTTCAATGAGGAGCTGGAACAAGCACAGAATTTGTGATACCATCGGACAGCGTGAGAGAAAAGATGACTTTTACGACCTTGAAGTATGTCTAACTTTACATTTGCACTGCGCCAAACCCCAGGAATCCAGGAATATTGTTTTTGAAATAGTTGCATGAATCAGGATTATATCTGGAGCAAATCTGAAGATTTATTTTCATATGTTTTATGACAGGAGTATATCGTACCTGGATACATTTAATGTTACATGCAAATGTGGTGTACGGATATAACACTAGGTGATATTTGGACTTTTATATTTAACTGACAGCACTGCTAAATATGAAGCCAGCTGTTGAAGCCTGGGGGGGGGGCATTTCTCGGCATCCGAGCTAAAATCGGAAAAGCCAAAGCAGTATTTTACATCATACAGAAAATATGGAAGACCGAGCATAACAACATCGACTAAACTGCAGATCTTTAAGACCGATGTCAGAACTGTCTTGCTTTATGGAGATGCAGCGTGGCACCAAGTTGAACAAAGACCAAATTTTGATCAACAAATGTTGAAGAAGAATCCTGAGAATTTGGTGGATGGAAACCATCAGAAATGAGGACTGGGCCAAGATCAGTTGTTTATCAGCAGAAGGAACTGGTCATGGATCGGCCACACTCTAAGAAAGCCGAAGGACAGTATCACCAAACAGACATGGAATCACGTAAAGGAGAGAGGTGGTGGCAGACGTGAGGCCAGAGAGTTACAACTGGGGAAGACTTGAGACGGTGGCCCAGAATCACGTCTGATGGAAATGAGAAATGGCTGGCCTACGCTCATTAAAACTGTAATGATGATGATGATGATGATGATGATGATGATGATGATGAATTTTTGGGTCGGGTGCAATGACGTCTGGGAGTCATAAATAAACAATATATTATGCACTAATTAGTTTGTTTTAGAGGCGTTAGTCAGTAGACTTTATAACTTTTAGACAAAGCCAAGAGTTAGTTGTGTTCCCATTGACAGTCCTTATGCTACGTTAAGATAATGGCAGCTGGCTGGAGCTGTAGCTCATCACCTGCAAGCTGTATATACTGTATATCACATACAGACACGAGAGGGGTATCAATCTTTTCATCCGACACCAGCAAGAAAGTGACCAAAGAGATTTCCAAAAGTGTCTTTATCTCAGAGTTACTAAAGATAGAAATGGGAGATGCTGTGAGTAGTATTTAGGTATACATACCCCTTAAGAATACTGAGACTGTGGCTTGAGGAACCTAAAACACACACAGGCACACACACGCTGCAGACATTATTAATGACTTAAAGTGGTCTAGTAGTGCTGCGCTCGGTGGCAGGTCTGGTGGTCTGTGATCCTTATTGGCTTGTGTTTGATGTCTCCTCTTAATGGCAAAGTCCCCGGCGTTATGATCGCGCGCACACACACACACACACTTTATTATGAGAGTAGCCATTTGCCTTGTCGCTGTGATAAAGCTCCTGGCGCTCGACTGGGGTTGTTTTAAAGCCCAGACACCCTTAGCCATTACTCAGGTGATATGCCAGCGGCTGGTGATCAATGTGTCTCTAATAGAGAGAGCGGGGGGAGCAAAAAGCGAGAAAAAGACAGCGATATTGATAGAGAGAGATAAAGATAAGCATGGAGAGTGATTGCACTTTTACCTTCTCATTCATCACCCTGTTTGCGGAGCACTAACTGGCCCTAACCTGCTCTGCAGTAATAGCCTGTCTGGATGCTGTATTTACGAGGTGCCATCAAAACAATGGCATTTATCTAGGCACTCGGATCAAACACTTTCATCACTTTTATCATTATGTCTTCGCCTATGTGTGCAGGTGTGTGTGTGTGTGTGTGTGTGTGTGTGTGTGAGTCTGTTCAAAGGCCCATTGACCCATGCTTTAGCAGGAGTGAGGAAAGCTCGGGGGTGAGCATAGTTGACTGCCAGGCGGCTGACGCTCCTTAAAGTTCAGCCAGATCCTGAGGTCAGCTTGCATGTTTCTGCTTCCGTCTCACCTTCAGTTTGTTCATCTGTCTTTCAGCACTTCTATCTTAGTCACACGCTGTAAGTTGCTGCAAAGAAATGCCTGCAGGTTTTGCGGGAGTTTCACACTGCGACCGCTCCGGATCACAAGTAGGATTAAACGGCCCCCGTGAATGAGAAAGAAGTTGACTGTGTCGTGTTTTGTCTGTGCATGGGAAAGGGAAGCTGAAGAAGCAAAAACTCTGATAAGCGGGGTTGAGTGAGACGGGGGAGGTGAAATGCGGTTGTGTGTGTGTGTGTGTGTGTGTGTGGGAGACGTGAAGATCGTGAAGGGCGAGGGTGCCAGGCGATGTAGGAGGGAGAGAAAAGAGAGGGCGCGTCTGGAAAGCATCAACCCATAGCTCGACATATGTGCAAGTACGTGTGTGTTTTGTTGCTCCTCTGGTCTCTGGCTTGTTAACCTGCAGGTCACGGGCAGCTTCAATGCCTGGCACACAGCACGGGAATAATGACCTCTTCCATAGCAAAGCACATGCTCATGAATAAACACACATACACAGAAATGCACATAGTGAGCGTGTTCATGGCTTTTTTAATGCCGTTACCCCTCTACGTCAAAGGTCTGCAACACCTTTGAGAGAACAGTCTAGCTTAGCTTAGCATACAGAGTGGAAACACTGTACAAAAGTGACACAAATATATCCTGGATACGAACACTGCCATATCGGTATTGAACTCCCACGACTGCAACGACTGTCATTGTTTCACCTGGTAGCATCGCATTTTCCGACGTGTCCTGTGCTTAGTGGTGGTGCTTATACCAGGGAATGTGACCTGTAGTTTCCCCAGTAAACACACTGGCCTCTTCTGCTGTCACAGTCCCACCTGACTGGCTGGATGCTGCTCTTCTTGGGTTTTTCTTCGACCCGCCAGCGCACATGTAAAAAATGCTTTCTGTGGCATGTATAGGTTACAGCGTTGGCTCTGCACAAAGCCTACACGCAGCCACAAATCTGCCTTAAGGTCCACGACATGGAGGGGGAAGGATTTATGACTTGTACCGCAGCCAGCCACCAAGGGGCAGTCAAGATGTCCTGGCTTCACTTTTGGGACACTGTCACGTTGTCCATCTTTTCACGTCAGTCGGAGAAACTGCTGGCTGTTGGCTTTCTCCAAAGGTTACAAAATCCACAACACTTTAAATTTAGTTTGTTTAATGCACGCATGATTAAGTAGTAGGATTAATGTAAGATTAATGTTAGCGATAATGTTTGTGTAGGAGCTACTAGCATGGAGCTTGTTTAGTTGGTAGGGATCCTCTTGTGGTTATCACTTGTCAGGAAAATTGGACGAAAAAGTCTGTAAGGAAAACATCTTCTCTGAGATAAGACAAGTTTGGTGGGAGGCGCCTCTCTTTTCAGACCAGTGTTTATGTCTTTGATCAGCAGTGTGTGTGTGTGTGTGTGTGTGTGTGTAGTGGGTGTGTTATCGAGACGGAGAAAGAGGGAGAGACCAGCAGCAGCTGGTGTGTTGTGTTTTGCCCTGTGAGACCTGGCCCGGGCTGGTGTTGTGTTACATGCACTAGTGTTGCCGAGGTGAGGTGGGGTGAGTTGGCTCGATAGCCAAGAAGTGAGGGGTGACAGATGAACACGAGGGGGGAGGTGGGGTTGGTACTGGGCAATTAAGCCAGCGTCTGACACCCAAAGCGCTTCTCATGCTCTGGCACAGGCTATTGTGATCTGGAATTCGAGAAATGCATTTGATCGGTTCGGTGTTTCTGTGTGGGTGTTATTTTGGACCACTCCTGGGGACAAAACAGCCACCAGAGAAGGGAAGGAGAGAAGAGGCAGAGGAGGCTGAGGGCAAGGGTTACCTGATGAATACACAGACTTTCCTTGCACTTTTGAGAAGCATCCAGCGTTTTTGTCAAGAAGAAATGTAGTCTGTAGTCCCTACTGACGAATAAAGAACAAAACAATATAAAAACACAGTATGGCTCTGTTTCTGCAACTTTTATGGGGTGATACTGTCGAGTGAGCAACTGATACAAAAAAAGGGAAGAAAAGAAGAATAACATTCCAGCTCACATTGTGTGGATGACAGGAGTGAAAAGGAGGAGGGCCCGGAGACATTTTATCTGGCTCTGCACACTCTGCCTCCCTCCGCACTCAAAGGGAATCCCATTTTTTTCCTCTTTGACCCCAGCATTCCTCTGACTCGGAGTGAATGCGAGGCCAGAGGACGTGTGCAAGTGTGCATGAGATCGGTGTTCGACTTCAGACTACTTACAGTAATTAATACGCGCCTCAGTCGTGCAGGGTTCGAGGTTTGAATAACTCAAAGGGGAAAACCTACACCTCGATGCTGGCTTCAGTGTCTTGGCTACAGTTGAGGCCGACCTGCTGAGATGAGTTTAGTGCGGCTTCTTCTCCGTCTGCCATGCGGTGCTGTGATGCTTTATAGAGTTATGTACATGATTCTGTGGGTTTAAATTTAGGTAATTATTATGTTTTTAATCAACTGAACTGAAATTAAATAAACATGAATAGGTTAATCTCCCAAATCTATGCCTGACATTATCAAATCTCTGTTACCGCCCGTGCAATTAATCATACATTCCCTGCTTGATTTGTATCTTCTATGTTGCTGTGTTGTCTTATTTTTCTTTTGTTTATACTTAAAACTATATCTTGTATGGTTTCCCATCTTTTTGTTCACAATCGCAGTGCATTTTGTGACGCATTCTCTAAACTTGTCTAGATACGTGCTACACAACTAAAGTTATTATTATAAAGTTATTACTCATTCTGCAGAAAAATGGCCTTGAGAGTGAAATGTTATGACATATTACATGATAAGATTTTCAATACTGGTGCATCAATCTGTACCTTTGTTTTATATACAGTCAAGGGACTTAAAAAAGAAGGAAGAGTCATTACATCACTTGCATCTTGCTTTGGTGCCAGACTGTGGTTGACAGCTGTATTGAAGTCAATGAGAGGAAACACACTAAAACTAATTTTTTTCATCAACGCTCAGCAGCGATATTTGGTCAGACCTGCCCCGTTTGATCACAATATTATCAGCCCCTGTCAATCAACCTACTCTCTGATGTGCATGCTTTTATTTTCTGGAGTCATTTCTTCATCAGAAGTCATACAGCGTAGATATGTCGGGTTTTAGTGTGTTTCTCCACGTATCTCCCATTGACTTCAATACAGCTGTCAAAACCTAGGCGTGACCGAGAAACGATCAATAGAAGAGGAAGTCAGAAACACACTGCTACACATATTCCTGCACACTTTTCAAGCTGATTTTCACTTTTCATGTAATATTGGATCATTTTATCTTTTTGGGCCTCAAACTGTTCTGTTCTCTAACTTCTAGTATTGCCTGATGTTCCAGATGTTACGAATTCACGTGATCTTGTGAATCCAGCTGCCTGTCAAGGTAACTTTTAATATCTCAAACATCTGAGATCAGGGCCACAATTACGAACGGCGTGTTGTAAGCAGATTACAAGCCAAAAAGGTTGAAAACTGGTTTCATCTGGAGCAACATGTTGCATTTTATACATATATTTTTATTTCACGTCTTAAACTACAAGGTAGCTAGTAACTATAGCTGTCAGATAAATGTATAGATTTATAATATACATTTCTCTCTGAAATGAAATATAGAAGTTTTACAATGCATTCTCTTGCAGCTGGTAAGCTTCTTCTGGGATAATGGCATTTAAAAGGCCTTGACATGAAGCAGAGAACAAACAGACCTATCAATTTAGAAGACTAATCAATGGTACATTAAGACATTTAGACAGAGAGGGCATTAGCCTGTTCTGCTGAGTTGGCAAAATGATTAAAAATGCAGAGTAAAGGTTTTGTGAGTCTCTCTGTGTGCTTGACAAAACAACTTAGAGCTAAAGTTTATCTTAAAGTAATGCTACGAAACGTCTTTTAAAATGAATGAAAATGTAAATAAACGAGTCATTTCAGTCCATGTGGTGCCACTCCCATCACTGTGAGGAACAGACTGGTGCTGTCAGAGGAAAGCACCATTGGGTCGATCACAGGGCACATACTGCCACCTATTGATAGACAAAAAGTACTGCAGCAAAAGCTGAACAGTGATCTTTTTCCAATTTAGGTTGTAGGAGGACACCTAGTGGTACAGGAGAGCAGAGCAAAAGAAGCTGTTACCAAACTTGTGCTGAAGTGTGAACCGTGTGAATCGATACAAGGAATCAGAGGACGTGTGTGAAAAGTGCGTTTTTATTGAAGGAAGGTAAAAAGGCACTGTACAATTACTCCTTAAATGCTCCCAGTTCATTCATCCCATGACTAAAAGAAAAATAGTCACTAAAGCAGGTGTATGTAGGCTTTTGGTCAGTTATATATGCAAGTTATCATCCAAACCGTTCCAGGTCAAAGGTCAGCAAACTATAGGAGGATGTGGTCTCTAGTGTGTTTTCAGGGCTGGGTGTAGCGCAGGTATTTCTTCCCAGAAGGCACCTCTTTGGTGGTCACACCCTTGGGGAAGAGATTAGCAGCCTCAGCCTCGGAGAGCGAGGGAATGACCATGACTTTGTCACCAGGCTGAAAGAAAGAGACACAGAAACACAGAAGTGTTGGTCTAGTTTCGATTGCAGTATTAGAGGAAGCCTTCACTGTGATGATAATCATGCAGCAGCCACAGGTGACTTCTGGTCACTTTCTTCAGTGTTCCCATTAAAGATTAGATTTTTACCAACGTCTAGTTGTTGTGTCTATGCAGGTTCAAGGCGCTTGTTGTTAATCACTTTGCACAAAAGTTTGCTCTAATTGGATGTGATGTAATGCAAGATATATGCAAAATGTAAGATTGTTTTTTGTTATAGTTTCTTAAAGTGCAACTCCGCCAATTATACACATTAAAGTGTGTTTACAGATCTTGGGGAGTACTACTGCATATGTGAAAAAAGTATTCTAACAGAGGAAGCAGCATGTAGTCTGAAACTGCCTCCAATGGTGTCACCCAGTGGCTGAGTTGCATTGTGGGTAATGTAGGCCCCAGGTTTTGAAATGCACTCCTCTGGTCTGGCATCGCACTCCTACTCTACTTATGATGAAAATCGACACAGCAGAACCAGAGATATCACCCACTTTAATCCACACATTCTTCTTCCTTTCCAAAGACTGGTGCCTACATTACCCACAATGCAACTTAGCCACTGAGTGACATCACTGGAGGCAGTTTATTGAATTACATGCAGTTTCCTCTGGAGCCACAAAAGTCTTTATTCCATTTTTTTTCACATATGCAGAAGCACTCCCCACCACCTAAACACACTTTAATGAGTAAAATTGAGTTCCCCTTTAAATTAATGTCACTGATGTCATCTTGTGTTCTTCAGTTCCTCAAGAGACAAAACTGTTTTCTAAGTATTTCTCAGAGCGTTGCCCATTTCTCTAGGGGAGAAGTGAGAGTCCCTGAACTGTTATGTTGAAACTTCAGACCGACAGTGATTTGAACGAGACCAAATTATTGGAGAGGACCAGTGTTGACTTTGTTTTCAATCATTTTCACTTTATCCAACAGTGCAAAACTGTACTGGAAAAAAGAGAAAGAGGCAGATAAGAAATGCAGGAGAAACTGCAGAAACTTAAGGGAGTAGTGTGAGATTTTGGGAAATGCGCATTTTGTTGCCAAGAGTAAGATAAGAGGATTGAAAACCACCATCATATCTGTATGCTAAACATGAAGCTGGAGCAGGGAGACAGATAGCTTAGCCTAGCATTGAAAGAAGTAGTTCTTGCATGTAACCCTCCAGGGACGACTGAAACAAACTAAACATAATTAGTGAGCTCTCTCTGCAGTAGCCGAATGATACTAAAAGTCAAATGCTACATGAGACTAGAAAAAGGTCTAAGCATTCATGTTTGTTTCCCGTGACCCCGCAGGCTACTGACTGACATGCACACACTGTTACACTGCGTACCGTCCAGTCAACGGGTGTGGCGACCTTCTTCTGCGCGGTGAGCTGCAGGGAGTCGATAACGCGGAGCAACTCATTGAAGTTCCTTCCTGTGGTGGCGGGGTAGAGGATGGACAGCTTCAGCTTCTTGTCGGGGCCAATCACAAAGACCTGAAGCAGGTTAGAACAACACAAGGTCAACATTAAGGAGACATACTATGCTTTTTTTTCGTAGTATGAGAAAACTGATGTGCTTTTTGAGCATTAAAGAGTGAAAAATGCAACCGTCTGTTATCGAAAAACAAAGCTAGGATTTTCTATTTGATTTGACTGTCTCCCAACAAAACAATTAAGATGTCAGCTGAACAGAGAAAATGACAGGAAAATCTGTCCTACCATGACTGTCTTGCACCTTTTATTGCCATTTCACATGTGTTAATCTTGGCTCATGATCTATGGAGGACTGGTCGGTTTCTTACACAGCGGGCTGTGAGGGGCATCCCATCCTTGTCTCTCTCATCAGGGTCCAGCATGCCCAGCTTGACGGACAGCTCTCTCTTGTCATCAGCGATGATGGGGAAGGGCAGATCCTTCTCAGCCGCACTGCTGACTGACATCACATCCTGCACAGAGGAAAGGGACACATTCAGTCTGGACACCTTTGACACCTTTGTGTATGTATGTCATAATCATTCTCTCTATCCCGGCAGACATCTCCATCGTTGCAGGTTTGATGACTGACCAGAGACATTTAATCTTTAACTCTTGCGAAGGCCATAACCAGCGGTTCAATAACATGTTATAGTCCTTTTTCAGGGCCATGAACCGTTGAGCCAATACTGCGGCCTCACAGATCATTGGTGGAGGGAGCAAAGAGAGCAAACACCAGGATCTAATAGATCATGGTTTACATTTTTTTGGCAGGCAGGTGGTGTTTCTGCCGTAAAAATCCAAACCTCACAGTTTATCTAACTGACACTTACTGACACCAGTGAACATTTCCTCTTTGACCAATCACAGACCTGTCTGAGGGGGCGTAATGTGGCAACCCAGTTACCCCGTCTGCTCCGATTTTAACCCATGAAACTGACTCCTCACCTAGTTTCCTTATGAAAAACAAAGAGCTTGTGTAATAATATTTAATTATAAGTAAATTCTTTATTCACAAATGTTGATTCTTTAAAAGTTGCTTTAAAAATGTGCCTTGAGACTTTGAGAGTTACATATTGATTGAACCCCCCTAATTTTAATAGATTTTTCATTACTGTTGTATTTGTTGCCATTAGTTTTTAATTTCCTCATCAAGTGTGCTGCTTGGAAATACTGAGGTATGTTTAACAATAATATCGCCTGTTTGTTATCTGAAAATGGTGAATAAAATAAAAAATAATAATAACGCAGAGGCAAACATCTTGACTGATTAAGTTTAGTTACATTTATCTACAGTTAAAAATGTATTAAATTAAAGTTATATTTATATCATATTTTAAGACATATTTAACTTATATCTGATCAAATATTATATTAAAAATGGCATTTAATTATATCTAAATAAAGAAATATTAAACTGTAGGAAAAATGAAAAAAATACATTCAATTTGAATTTTAAATATGTATCTAAATTCAAATGGACAGAAAATGATGAATATTTTACATACATGTAATGAAATGCCAACAAATGTGGATCTCATTTCTGGTTTCATGAGTCATTCTCAGACAGCTGAGACATTTCAAGTTCACCAACACTACAAACAGCATATTTCATGGATTCAAGTAGCGGAGAGTTCTGCAGAGACTCCCATCTAATGAGGTTTTTGATTGGTTTTGGTCAAAATCGGACTGAATTCAGGTAACTGGGCAGCAGGCACACAGAGCAACGAACCTGTCCACAGGTGGAGCTGGACATTGACACTGCTGTCGTGTCTGTAGATAATAAGCCAATTCAAAGTTCTAAAACATTGCATGTGAGCGTTAATTACCCTTGTTAAATGTCACTCCACCCACAAAGTCACCCTTTTACCTAATTTACGTGGTCATTAAACAGAGGGAGAAGTGTACAATAAATGTTTGTGTGTGTGTGTGTGTGTGCACGTCTCTAACCTTGCTCCATGCTTTGTGATCGTCAACACTGTCAATAGACAGAGCGATCATCTTCACTCCTCGCTTCTTAAACTCATTGGTGAGCGATGCGGCACAGGCGAGCTCAGTGGTGCAGACGGGAGTGAAGTCCCTCGGGTGGGAGAACAGGATACCCCATCTACAGAGGAAAACACACACAGCAACTTTTTAACACTAACCTTCATTTAATGCACATTACAAAGTTAATTTGAGGAGCCTTGATGTCAATTATTATACTTCAGGTGTGTTCTGCATTAGTGTCTGCTGTGGTTGTGCATCTTTATCTTGATGTATCCCTGTTTTCTGAAAGAAAGAAGCCAATACTTTGTTTTCTTGGAGGAGAACTAAAAACTTGCACTGTTAAGATTTGGCCTACTTCCTGAAATAAAATAATTAGAGACATATTTAAAAAGCATTTTTACCACACAAAAAAAATAAAACTGCATAAACAGTGTTTTATGCTTTCATTTTTAAATAGAAATTTGTTTTGCAAGAAACATCTGGCAGACTGAATGGAAACTTATGGCAGGCCAAGAGGCAAAAAGACAGAAATGAGTAGGAGTACAAGCAATGGGAGTTGCTGTCTCAACTCCCATTGCAGAAGAGGAAGAAATGCTGATTGAAAAAAAAAAAGGAACAGGCCGGGAACATTAAGTCCCAGTAGAGGAAATTCCAGCCACAGATTGAAACAACAGGTGTCTGTGCATCTGGCTCAAGCTCAAGTCTTAAATTCCAGCTTAAATCCAGCTGTGTTGAGCTGAAGATGTACAACGTATGTCACAGGGGTGATGGGAAAGGGTGAGAGTGCGTGAGTTTTCCTGCAAAAGCATAACTCGGCAAGCGTGTTAACCCTTGAAATTGTTGATTGACTACTTCAAAAAGGGAATCATGAAATCACATGTGTGGATTTGTTCTTCACTATGTTATAGCGTACCATCACATGAGGTACTCCAGGCAACAATAAAGCTTTGCTACTCACAGGCATTGTGATCAGCTGATTTCAGAGTGACTAAAAACACAGATTAGACTGTGAAAGTCCCAAATTGTTCAAGCAGAACAAACCCTGGACATTGACGCAGTTTGTAAGAGGAATGTTTTCATTTCCTTCATTGACAGGAAGTAAAACTTTACTTTTCTTTACTTGTACGCTTCAAAAAGGGAGCAGTACAAACTTTGTTTTTCACTTTGTTTGGATTAACTTGCAGTGGCTTCCACTCACACAAAAAAAACTCAGTCAAGCATTGCTGAAAAACAGAATGGACCTCAGAACTAGCTCACAATTGTGACAAATGGTGACCTCCCACAGAACTGAACATAATTTCCCACTAATGAAAGAACAAATGTATTATGCAATAACTTTAACTGGGTAGCTTCCTTAATTTGGAAAGCAAGTTTTGCCTGTGTGAAAACTAGGAGCAGTCACGCCTTCTATTCATTGAGTGCTAAACCGCAAGAAGGAGGAAAGAAAGGATATTTATTAAGAAAGGGATTATTAGATAATAAGCTTTTAGAAAAAAGGTTATTCTCATATTGTTCAGAAGCGGTAATCAGGCATGTGAAAACCTTTACAGGCTGCATGTGTGCTGCTGTTATACAACAGACTGCAGGGCCTCACAGGGTCCACATGGAAGCAGATGCCAAGAGGAGATACAAGCACTGAAGCCCAGTTCCAAGTTCACACAGGCACACACACAATACAGGCTTTGTCCTGCTCACACCTCACTAATGACCTCGTTTTTAAAAGAATAAAAAGCATCGCATAAATGAAATAGACACAAAGCCATGCTGCAGCTGCTCCCTTTTCACGTGTGTATTATTTACATGTATGGCACATTTACAACATTTGGTAATACAGCCGAGTCATGCTTGTGTAACTCTGTCGTGTCAGCAGGTGTCGCGTGACAGTCACACAGAGATCAAGAGCTGTTGCACGTCTGGACTGGTGTGCAGATCTGAATAAAAATCAAGCTGCTTATCTTAATAATTCAGAGTTAATCCTTAATCAGATCAGGGAGCTTCCCCCCTCAGTCTGACAACAAGGCAGCACACCACCTCGATGGAGCCTCTCACTACCAAACAGTGCACAATGCACATTTTCAAAACTCAGAGTAAACACACGCGTCACTATGTGATGCCTGCGCGAGGAGCCTGCACACTTACGAGCTTCCCAGGAAGTCGTGGAACTTGATCCTGCCGATGGTGGTGTCGGCTTCGAAGTTGGGGAACTCGTCTCCCAGCAGAATTCCAGGCATGGTGGGCTCCTCTCTGCAGCTCGGACACGAGAGATAGAAGGGAGGCAGGAAGGGGGACCTCTTCCCTGACAGGCCTGTAGTTATCAACACCTCATGAATGGACCCGGATGGGGGCGGGGTTAGCTGCCTCTACGTAGTCACCGACCAATCAGAGAGGAGTCGTAGAGATAGCACTGATTTTTTTTATATTTGAAAACTTTATTAAACGAACAGCAACATTACAGAAAAGAAAAAATAAGTATATAACATTTTAAATACAAAATCATTTTATTTACAATTTTTTTTATTAGATATTATGCAAATTATAAATAATCGTGTCCACCATGTTTCATAAAATAATTGATGTATTGGGGGTTTTAGGTTTTAGTTTAGCTCTGGACAGTCTCAACAAGGATATTTTTGGTCAACATGTAGGAAATCTGATTTTGTGAAAGTGATGTTTTGCCCCAAAGACACAAAAATTGTCTGTGTTGTCAAACAACTCATTTTGAGTCAGTCCCACAGCTGTTAAATACTCACTAGCACACCTCCACTGCAGTAAATGGTCCCCCAACAAATGCACAGTTTACTCGTGTTTGACTAATGTTTATACAGACACACTGAGCTGACAAATTAAATGAATAAAAACCTAAATATGTGTGATTTATTTTTGAGGATATGCATTTTTAAGTAGACCACGTGGGGCTCAGTAAGAGAAAGAATGGGTGTTGGCCTGAAATAAGAAAGACATGAAATAACTCAAGCATCATCCTCGAATACATTTCTGATTAGAGAATTATTATAACAATCAAACAGGTACTTTCACCAATGTACAATTTACGCTGCACAAGTCACAAACCAGTCAAACAGCCTATAAACCTAGGAAACGACTAAATGTATATCTCGAATCTTAGTTTATGACCAATGCGATGCTCTGTTATCGCATCTTGGCCGAATAAACGCGGATACTAACAGTCACGTGTATGTTCCTAGGAAAAACACAGTTTCCCAGGGTGCTTTGCGAAGAGAACAACAAAGATGGCGATTCGGCTCTGGGCTACTGGACGTGAGGAGAATCGTGAAGCGTACAACAGATGAACTAAAGAAGCGACAGACCGCACAGCACTGCAGATAAATCCCCACTGCGGCTCGTCTACATCACAGATATCTGTCAGCGTCGGTAGATAAACAGACAACATGCCTTCTCCTAAAGCTAAAAACCCCGGTCGCAGCGGAGGAAGCCCGGTGTTCGGCAGCTCCAACGGCCGCTACGACTTCATGTCACTGACGAAGCCGCTGAACCGGTCCCCCCCGCCGCACCTGCTCCAGCGGCAGGGCTCCGACCCCACCACCGCCCGCCTCCGAGCCTCGGAGAGCCCCACTCGGCGCCGGGGCTCCAGCTCGTCCACGGGCTCGGCGAGCGGTCAGGGGCTGTCAGAGGAGGACGGTATACGGCTCAACCCGTCCTTCGTCCGCGTAGCGCTCAGCTCCCTGCTCGCCATCGACCTGTGGCTGTCCAAGCGGCTGGGGGTGTGCGCCTGCGAGGACTCGTCCTGGGGCAGCGTGCGCCCCTTGATGAAGCTGCTGGAGATATCGGGACACGGCATCCCCTGGCTGGCCGGTGCCGCCTACTGTCTGTATAAGAGTGACAGCGCTGCGGGACAAGAAGTCATGCTCAACCTTCTCATGGGTAAAACACTCTGCTATTTGTCTTCTCACTGAAATCTTTACTCAGACCCCTGCAGACATATCTGTAGGTACCACTGAGCTGGATGAGGTGCAGTATTTGTGTCACGGCCCCCTCCTCCTCCTCCTCCTCCTCCTCTTCCTCCTCCTCGGTTCTCATCTGTCATGCGCAGCTCCTCTGTGTCAGATCTCACAGGTGGCCCCACCTCCCGTGACTATTTATGTTATCATGTCTCTGACCTATTTTACTTTTCTTTCCATCAGTGCTGGCACGCTCTCACCTGTAGATCTGTTGTTCAGTCTGGCCTTAATCCTTCTCTGCCTCCACTCCTCAGCTCTAATTTTAACATACTGTTGTCTCCTACATCTCTTTCCATACTTGTTGTATCTGTCAGTTTACACGTCAGCGTGGCAAACAGGTGAATGCGAATGACTCGGTGAAATGTTGCCTATTGTTATGCTGTGTGAAATGAAAATTGAATGAAGCACCACCTGTGTTGTGCTTTGAGGATGGAGTCCAGACTGCTCCACGTCACCCTGAGTCTGTTTGACTGACACTTGGTGAAGCCACATGAGGGAAATATAGAAGATGAAAGGATAAGCTTGAGTTCAGTATTTTTTTAAAGCAAGGTGTAGTGCAGCATCATACAAGTCTTCTCCAGCACACCATGCTTTATCCACCGGATGTTTTCCTCATTAGGACTATCCGACACTGAAGAAGAGTAGTGAGACAGATTCAGATTTGATGGACTTGAACTGAAGCTCACACAGGTCTGCAATTATAACAAAAAGGCTTGTAGACTTTGCTTTGATTTACGAGCAGTAATGCACCTGTAATTTGGATTGCATCAGTTAATTGGGCATGTCAATAGGCCTTTTATCAGTGAAACCCATCAGAGCACCAGTGCCTCCAGTTTGTACATCAACAATTGCCTCATGATAAGAGGGAGAGGATCTGCACGTCTGGTTGTTGGCTTTGCCCAGTAACACGAGCCCATAATGGCAGCTGTGTGTGCTACGTTGTTGTTTATCTGTCTCGTTCCTGTGTGTGGGTGAATTAATGTTTTTCTCCCTTTTGCTGTAGGATACCTGATAAGACAGGTGGCAGGTCATTAATTATTAGGCAGGTGGAGGCAGGACCGTCTCTATAGGTGCATGTTTCTCAGGGTAGAGAAGCTGCAAAGAACAGTATCTGGATCTGTCTGTGCTTCGTTGACAGTTCGACTGCTGGGAGCATTAGCCAGCACTGTAACTATAAGTTAATGAAGTGGTCATTGATGAAAGTTCCTATGGTTGATAAATCTATCAGTTATTGATCAGCCACTGGTTTCATCCTCTGAGATGGGAGGATTTGCTGTTGTTCTCTGTTGTATGT
Source organism: Lagodon rhomboides (assembly GCA_039737535.1). NCBI lineage: Eukaryota > Metazoa > Chordata > Actinopteri > Spariformes > Sparidae > Lagodon > Lagodon rhomboides. The sequence continues at coordinate 9,253,224 of CM077789.1, read as the reverse complement.
CATTCTTAATGAAATAGCTTGTGTGTGTGGGATCAGTTTAAAGATGCTGCATTTGGATCCATCAAACTTTCATTAATATATTTCACTTATTTCTGACCTTCTATTTTGAATCAATTAGTTGTGTGAAAGTTTACATATTGTCATTCATCAGAATGTGATGTCAGGAACGGAAACATTGACACAGCAATACGTGGTCTGTGTTCTCAAATCGTGATTGTGATTGATTGAAGGGTTGACTTCAGTGGCTTTTTTATGACTGCTGATAAGATGGAACAGCTGCACTATAAAAGGCAATAAAGGGTGTGTTAATATACAATAGTGGCTTTCCTGGAGAGGTCTCACCGCATCGTTTCCAGGAGGTACAGCTGCAGTAGGGAGGATTGCTCTAAGGGTACTTTGAAGGTTAATAGTATTGGATAAAGACTTAACTTTGCCACCAATCCTGAGTCAGTGTTCATCTCATATTTACTAGTTAAACCTCCTGAATGTCTGATGTTAGTTAGTGACAGCCTCTGGTCCTCTGCAGGGACAGTTTTGATGGTGTGTTTGTGCATGTAAACCAGGTCATATCAAGAAAGTCTGGAAAAAGTAAGTCACTGTTTCTTCAGTGATCTGACATGAAAAAAAATCCTCAGATCAAAAGCGCCGCAGGCTGTTATTACATTTCACAGCCAGTTTCCTTCTCTAGATACAACAGCAGTTTTTTGACTATTGAGTTGTTCCGATCAATACTGAACAAAATTTACTGTTGCATATTCATTTTGCTCCAATCCTTTCACTGAACTCCCAGCAGCGATGGCTCAGTGCCACCTGACTGTGGCATAAATCTTTCAGCACTGCAGCTCTGGAAGGAACTGTTTGTAAAAAATCTTAAATTAAAGCAATGCAGTGAAACAACGTGAAAGTCTTGTAGTACACTGTTTTTAAATAAGAGCTGCAGACGTGCAATAAGCTGCAGTTTTCCTCCAAATATGATGAGCAGAACCCATTTTAGATATTAGTAATACCTGTGACACTTCAAAATATCTGCTCTGAAGAAGGTCTGTTATATCAGAGCCCTGAAACTGACACACCTAAATGGAGTTAAGCTACTATCAGTGTTAATAATTAAACCTGTGTTTGATAGTAGTGATAAAGTGATAAAGTCTATTCAAAATCATTGATGACTTAAGATTTTGGTGAACAAACAGAACTAACAGTGACTACATTTACATTCATAATACCCTTGTTTTTAGCCCAATTTGATGAAGACAATATGGCCACTAAGTTGTTTACATGGCTAATGAAAATTAATATTCCACTAATGTTCCTGTTTACATACAGCCATTCATTTGTTGCCATATTTGATATTTCTGCATATCCAAAAAGCAGTTGATATCCAAGTCTTTCATGATGTTGTAAAGTAGATACGTTTCTCCTTCTGACCAGTTATATGGGCTTTTCTTCTTTGCATGCGTCTTTGCTTCAACTCCAGCTGTTGGCTAGACAATGAACAGAGCCGACCATACACAGACAAGAGGCCAATTGAGAAGCTTATTCCAAATGGGCTGTATGCATCCAAATAATCCGAAGTCCAAAGATGATCCTAAAACCTGAATATTGTCATAATATTGAATAATGTGCCAGATGTCTTCATTAGAAAATGCTGCATTCAGAATAAGGCCCTACTTGGTATATGCTGTTTGCTTGACCCTTCATCAAATTTGGAATATTATTGTATTTTGAAAAATAGTGGAAAACTGGTGGGCATGCAAAAACATAGTCATTGAAACAATGAACATTTGCCCAGAGCGATACATGAGTAATGGCGTGCATTGTTGTCTGCTTTAGTTACTTTAGTCTTGATGCAACCACCAGATGGTACCAAAGCAAAGAATTTTTTTCAAATCTTTAACCTAATCAGTCAGCTGGATGCGTACTCCTCTCTGACCCATTGTGGTCAGGATAATCCACTCTGTGTGTTCAGGCAGGCTAATCATGCTTATAGATACCACAGAAAGCATCAGGCTGTGTAGATGACATGCAGGCTACTTTACCATTTACTCCTGCGGTTGTGAGCGGGCACTTTCCTTTACCACATATTACTTATTATACTGATGTGTGTGTATCATCCCAAGGGTCAATTGTCTCATGTCCTTTTGCCATTGGCTTCTGCGTTAATGTGGTTATATTACAAATATTATAACTCATCTTCCTCTTCATCTCCCCCTTCATCCCCTACAGGCCTGCTGCTGGACCTGGTCCTGGTTACCATTGTTAAGGCAGTGGTGCGCCGGCGTCGGCCTGCACACAACCGCATGGACATGTTTGCCACCTTTTCCGTGGACCGCTACTCCTTCCCTTCAGGCCACGCCACCCGCGCCGCCATGTGTGGGCGGTTCCTGCTGGCTCACCTCGTGCTGGCTGCCCCGCTGAGGGTTCTCGTCCTGCTCTGGGTCGGCCTGGTGGGACTGAGCCGAGTGCTGCTAGGCAGACACAACGTGACTGACGTGTTGTTCGGGTTCTGGATGGGCTACTGCCAGTATAACCTGGTGGAGATGCTGTGGCTCTCACCTCAAACCCTGCAAGGGCTGCTGGGACAGATGGTTTAATATGACAGACTGAAGGAAGAGGAGACATGGTGGTTTAAGTCTTGACTGTAAGAGCGTCTGCACACCTTTTGTCTTTTAGAGTGATATATAAAGGAAAATGCCTTCTGACTAGAGAGGAAAGCTCAAACACAGTTTTGTTCTGCTGTTATCTGACCTTCAAGTTCAAAAGCCCACTATCAGCCCTCGCTTTAGGGTTACAGTGACCCTATGAAAAAAATGCAGGATTTTTAATGAGAACATAATGTTCTAGATTATCTCCTGAAGCCATTTCACTCCCTGCACTGTCCTGAATCAAATGAAGTCAACTCCCTTTTAAGTCTTAACAGGTGTTTTTGACACAAATTATTGAAACTTTTACTAACTACTTTTGCTGACAAGGGAGTATATTTCAAAGCCTGAGCTTTGCTATTGATTGAAATGGGAATGTAACCTAAGCTTTTCTACTAACAAACCCTGATGAAATTCTTTGTTTAGGCTGTGAAAGTGTCGAGTAGCACTGCAGTATTCAATACGAAATGACTCTTTTAATCATGAAACTGTGTTTAAACTTATACAGGAAAAAGGACATTTAACTGATCGGTAGGTCTAAGGAAAGAAATGTTGTTTCCAACACAATTTATCCAAAGTCAGAAGAAGTGTGCAGAATCCTCTTCTCTAGGCACCGACACTTTCAAATAGTGTAATGAGGCCTAAGACTGTCATACTGTACAATACTTCTATCACATTTGTAAGGAAGGAGGAAGGGAAGTTGCATATTGAACTGGCTTGAGTCTTAGCCAGGAGTTGAGTGGTAGATACTATATCTTTACATTTTATAGTAACGGACCATACATTCACCAAAATAACCTGCTAAACTGCAGATCAATAACGGTTTGGTTCCACTGATGGTAAAGGAGTCACAGATTCACTGTTTGACTGATTTCAAAACACAGTACATGGACAGGTCTTTACAGTCACTTTTCACTTCCTGTTAGAAGTTAAACAAACACTTTATTTAAAAGGGCAAAAAGAGGAATCATAGTCACAGACAATAGCACTTCTTTAATCTGACCAAACTGTTTACATAATATTATCAGCTGTGGTTTAATTAACCGGTTTATGGCCCGTTGTCAACAGAATCACATCAGCGAGAGTTAAGAGTTTATTACCTTTTGACTGATTCACAAAATTGTTGTAAATTTTCTTTTCCATCTTTTTTGTTGTACAAAACTGAGCCCTTCTAGGCATGACATGAGAAATTAAAAACTAGCTGCGACTCAGTTTTCAATTAATATCTTGCTCTGAGAACTCGCACTATTCCCACCTTTGAAGAGTTTCTGGGCAGCTTGCCACTAATCTACAGATGATCTATTAAGTATGGAACAAGGCGTGGCTGAGCTCTGCTGCAGCTCAGAGGATTGACGCATGTTTTAACACCTGAAATGTATTCAGGTACACGACAACTTCATACCTGCTCACTGGCTGTGGCTGATGTTAAGTTACCGTCATGACCCCATTCACTAAATCTAAACATTTAGATTAACATCGACTTCATTTTGGTAACAATATCAGGATGCACCTGATTAAAAAAAAACTTGGTTTTCTATCATCTGCAGTCGTGCTCATGAAAAATGACAGCTTGCTAGAATTCTGCACTGTGAAAATATTCCTAAAGACAGCGACGTTGTACTTTTTAAAACATTTTTGCCCAGCTATGTTTGCAAGCTCTGAGGTAATACTCCAACCCTGATGAGAGTTAAGACGCTGTGTAAAAAGTATATAAAACCAGAATGCAATCATTTGTTTTCTGATTATATTAAGTGTTCTTGAGCCCATAAAGTAATATCCTTAACACAATCATGTGTCTCATGAACCTCGCCACCTCCTTTCTTGTGAACGACTGAGCCTTTCGTGGGTGCCCCTCTCGCCAATCACGATACTATCACCTGTTACCAATCAACCGCGTACCTGTGAAACATCTCACAGGTACGCGGGTTCACAGGTGTTTTGTAACATTACGAAACTTTCCCAGTCTTTTGTTGGTGGCATCAAATTCAGAATGAGCATATATTTCAAAAAAGTTGACGAGGTAAAAACGTTGTCTTTGTAGTGTCAATTGAGTACATGTGAAAGAGGATGAGCAAATAATCACATTCTGTTTCACACAGCGTCCCAGCTTTTTTGCAATCTGGGTTCTAGTGTCACAAAGATGTGCTAGGTTTATTCATTAATGAACATTCAAAAAATATAGCACCAGAATAAGTCACTACGGACGTCATTTTCCTTTATCACCATGGCAACATGCAGTTTTATACTCCAAGTCGGGGTGAGTGCGGGCGTGTGTTTGTGTTGTAATAGCCTGGTGCTCTGCCATGGTTCATGGATCACTAATCAGAGTCTGAAGGCAAAGTTTTGTAACTTAACCTGCCACACACTCTTGTGTCTCAACTTGGAGAACGCTTTGTGAAAATGTATGATAATATAAAGTCTGTCCTAATCTAACAACTCTAATGTGCACTTTTTCTATATCAAATTATGGTAGGAAAACGTTTTCGTGACTTAAACCTTTGGTTGTGTTTTGAATTAACACTAATTCTAAGTTAAAGATTCACAAAGGCAATAATCTGTAAAAGGATCAACAGCAACGTGTCCACTCGGTGACAATCTTAATGTTAAGTTACAAGCGTGACCTTGTTTGTTTGTTGTTTGGGTAGTAACTAAGTACATGTGTCTCAATTTAGGTGAGCGGACTCTCAGAGGCAGCATGGTTGATTGTTCATCTGTTTCTAAGCACTGGCCCACTGATTGGGGTTGTGCTAAGCTGAGATCCCACATTAATACTGAACTTTAAATGACGCCAGTGGTCTAGATGCCACAGCACAGATGGGTGTCTGACATTAGCGCTGTCAAGGAGGCAGTCAGACTCGTACGTAAATCATTCAGGGACACAGCATGTGAAAAGTTCTGGTTACCTGATTTATGCCCTTACAAGTGTTGGCTGTCACACGCCTGTGCCAAATCTGAAAAGCAAATGTCACTTTTTGGAGGTGGGTGATGTGTCATTAGGCAATAATTTTGCTTATTTTGAAGAAACCATGAAGTCAGAGGATCATTAGCCTGCATTCACGTCATTAGCCTTTTTTCAGTTCAAGCTAGGTACAAGCTGACGGGCATTTTTCTGTCTTAAATTCTGTAAAACAAAAAATGTTAAACTGAAAGGTTAAGGAAGTGTTGTGCGTGCATGCGTTTTTGTACTGAACCCATTCATTAACTACGTTCACACAGGTGCACACACACGTTGGCACTGCCAGATAAAAACAGAACTTGTTCATCTATAGGTGCATCCGGAAAAAATCTGTCTTTTGGTCTGTTTTTATTTGTCAGTTAATCAGGATTATAATCAGATATGTGGACATATGATTTCTGTGTAAATATGATGTATCAGCTACTGCTGAAACTATTTCTTTTTGACAGAAAGAATGTTTAGTTTTTGTGTCTTCGTGGTTTTTACTGACTGTGAGCCACTGGATGTGGCTCGTGCCTCTTGGTCCAAAGCAGATCCAAGATATCTGGTATGAGCCGGTATCATTTAACAGACTGCTCCCTGGTACACTGTGCACCATTGTAGACTGTCTCATGCTGTGCGCTCTCTCTTTGCAATAATTGCCCAATGATCATTCCGGTGTGAGCGATAAGACGACCCGTGAGCGAGGTGGTAACTTCCAACATTTTTACCTTCCGTTACCCTTCTGTTGCAAATCTAAATATGCTGGACTGTGAACTCTGTGACCAAATGATTTTTATGATTAGATTGTTGTGTTTTACTTGTTTGCGATTGAGATCATGCAGAAGCCTAAGATACAGACGTTTATCACAATGATTACAGAACAGATTTTTGCACATTCCACATGGTCACCTGTTTACTTCCAGGCTGAGAAACACCACCAAAAAGAAAGATGTTTTTTTTTTCCTTCTTCAGTTCTCAGTGTTTGTCAGCAAATGCCACGTGTTCTTGCACATTGTCAAACAGGAAGCCAGCTCCAACATAAGTCACTGCACTGAGTTTTTTGCCTGCTGAATACTATAAATTATACTGTGTGTTTCCTGTATAGACCTTAGTCTCAATGTATATACATATGCCTGTATGGTCATGTGATTACACTGTGTCATGTTCAGTGGATTTGAATGTGTTGTTCCATCTGAATGATTTGATTGTAACGATTTTTAATTAAATGGGGATCAAATCTGACACGTGTCATGTCGTGACTGACGGACGAGTCTTGATAGATAAGGTGATGCGTACAATCATTTGTTACTCGATTACTCATCAGCGACTGAGTTCAATCAAGCAGCTGCACAGGGCTGATCATCAGCCCTCTTGATTTAATTCAGAGCACACAAACTGAACTTTAGTCACAGTCAAACCTTAAACTTTAACTGCCTTTTTTGGAGGGGAGGGATAGAGAAAAAAAAGAGAAGATTGCATCTCTTCGGTGAATGCCACAGTATAAAAGTCTGTCCTCTGTTGGTGTTCGTCCCACGTCTCAGGCACCAAAAACCAACAAGCAGGGATCAAGGTAAGAAGAGTTGATACTGTTGTAGTTCTGGTGCATTTTTTATATTCATAATGAAAATATGAATTGTTTTTCCCCTGGTGATGGCTCATATACGATACAAGAAAATCAAATCTGACACGTGTCATGTCGTGACTGACGGACGAGTCTTGATAGATAAGGTGATGCGTACAATCATTTGTTCGATTTATTCGATTACTCATCAGCGACTGAGTTCAATCAAGCAGCTGCAAAGGGCTGATAATCAGCCCTCTTGATTAACTCAGAGCACACAAATTGAACTTTAGTCACAGTCAAACCTTAAACCTTGATTGCCTTTTTGGAGGGGAGGGATAGAGAAACAGAAAAAGTGAAGAAGAATGCATCTCTTCGGTGAATGCCACAGTATAAAAGTCTGTCTGGTGGTGCTTGTCCCACGCCTCAGGCACCAAAAACCAACACGCAAGGATCAAGGTAAGAAGAGTTGATACTGTTGTAGTTCTGGTGCATTTTTAAATCTATATTGAAATAAAAAAAATATTAAATGGGATAAAAAGTGTTTTTTAAAAAAGTGAAAGGTGGCAGTACTGAGTGCAGTACGCTGTTCGTCTTTAGTTGCTGTTGAGCTGTGCAGTGGCAATTGGGATATATGATTTTATGTTTTTTTATTTTTAAACAACTTCCCTGCACAGGCATTAGCTCAGAAAGGGGGAAGAATGGATGGGGATGCATCATCATGGATTCTGTTGCGGCAGTCTATGTATTAATTTTTCATGATATTCTGAGAGCTGGTGTGCAGCCTGTGATTTTGGTTTCATGGTTGACTCATCTGAAGAATTTGGCTCCATTTCTCACAGACAAGAGACCAAACCAGGACACAATGTTGAAGGATAATACAATCAGAGCTTGGCAGACACTGCACAGGATCTCTTTTTGACACAGAAGTAGCTCTTATATACAGCCTCCCCATGCCCTGAGAAAAAAGGCTGTCTGGTCTACTTTACCGCCAAGGCATTTCAAACTGGGTTCTTGCTTGAATTCTTTATTATTAATCTGTAGTGGCTCTGACAGTGAGTGGGGCATGGTGGTCTTTAAAGATTGCTTTGATTAAACGACTCAGTTCAGCAACATGGTCCACATGTGTTTAAAGACTGAACGTTGGTCAGAGAGCTACTAGAGCCAAACCCATCTGCGAACTTCATTGTTGAGGCGGTATTAACGCACCTGTGCGATCATTAGTCTACGTCATGCTTGCAATGGTTTAACTGTAGATATATAGGGTGGTTTTTAAATTTTGCACTGATGCTATCACAACACTAACCACTAAAGTTGTTTCTATTTCTTGGGACTGAAAGCTATATACTTAAATCTGATAACAATGATGACATAAAAATATTTTTTTCTGTCTTTTTCCTTCGTGTAGCTCCACCATGGTGCACAGAGTAGCAGTGATCGGGGCAGGCCCCTCTGGTCTGACCAGCATCAAGGCCTGTCTGGATGAGGGCATGGTGCCGACCTGTTTTGAAAGCAGCGATGACATGGGCGGACTGTGGAAGTTCAAGGCAGGTCATCACCACAGAAAAAGTGCTGAGAACCATATACTTTTTATGCACCATGCTATTCTTCTCAATCTGTTTCTTCCCTCCTGTTTTCTGCCATTTGAAACATCTTTTTGCAGGAAGTGTCAGAGCCCAACAGGGCCAGTATCTACCGTTCGCTCACCATCAACACCTCGAAGGAGATGATGTGCTACAGCGACTTCCCCATCCCTGCCGATTATCCCAACTACATGCATCACTCTAAGATCCTGAAATATTTCAGGATGTATGCAGAACACTTCAAAGTGCTGCAACACATTCGCTTCCAGGTAACAAAATAGACGTGAACTGTAAGAAGCACAACTTTCATTCACAGCCATTTAAAACAAACTACATCTACAAACTTATCTACTGTGTTATGTATGTTAGACCTCAGTGAAGAGTGTCAGACAGAGACCAGACTTTTCTCATACTGGTCAATGGGAAGTGGTGACTGAGAACAGAGATGGACAGGAGGAGAGGCATGTCTTTGATGCAGTAATCTGCAGCGCTGGTCACTACACCTACCCTAACCTGCCGCTCAAAGACTTCCCAGGTACAGAAACGTTCAATGTGAATGTTGCCCCAGCTTGCATTCAAACGAGTCTGACTTTTAAATTCTAAGCTGGATAGTGACATCATTGGATCACATTGTCTGTCTTCAAAGTCTGAAGACATCGTTCTGCTGTGTTGCAGGAATTGAGACGTTTCAAGGGAAATACCTCCACAGCTGGGACTACAAGGGGCCTGAAGACATGCGCGGGAAGAAAGTGGTGGTCATTGGCATCGGTAACTCGGGAAGTGACATCGCTGTGGAGAGCAGCAGAGTGGCAGAGCAGGTTTGGAAGTCTTGTCTGATTGCTCTGGTCCTTTTCAATATAAGATATGGATTAAAGATAATTCATGCGTAGTAATGGCTTTCTCTTGATCTCCCTCTGCAGGTGTATATGAGCACTCGTCGTGGTGCCTGGGTCATCCGTCAGGTATCTGACAACGGCCTGCCAGTGGACATGAAGTACAACACACGCTTTGTCCACATCTTGTTCCAGCTGTTGCCAATGAGCATCCTCAACTGGATTGGTGAGAAGAAACTCAACGCCATGTACGACCACACCATGTACGCCCTAAAACCCAAACACAGGTGGGTTCCGACATCCTCATATTGTTGCTTTTTCCCCCCTCTTTGTGTACCTGCATACACCCTGACATCGACACAGAGAGCATTTAGATTACAGCATGACAATGGTCAATGAGAGAATTTAGTTTTTTCTTATATTCCCTCATTCGATCCGCCATACCTGCATGTATTCAAGCTTAAAATGTGAAGTCAACTGTCTTGTTTTCACTGTTTTCACCACCTATCCCTTAAACTTCTTTGGTGTCTGCTCTTATTTCTCCTGCTGCCTCGTTAGACTCTTCAGTCAGATCCCAGTGATCAACGACGATCTGCCTCTCAGGATTCTGTCTGGGTCGGTCATTCTCAAACCAAATGTGAAGGAGATCTGTGGCTCCACCGTGGTGTTCGATGATGGCAGCACTGTGGAGAAGGTCAGAGGGCATCATATTTCCAAGAATACCCTTAAGAATGTTTCTTTATTTCAAACACAATGTACATTAATCTCCCACTTATATCTTCTTTCTGACAGGTGGATACGATTGTGTTCGCCACAGGTTACAGCTATGATTTTCCATTCTTGCCGAGCAGTGCCTTGTACAAGTCTGGACACCGTGTCGGTCTGTACAAGCACGTTTTCCCTCCCAACATGGAGCATCCCACTCTGGCTGTCGTTGGTTTCATCCACGCCCTTGGCGCCATCATGCCCCAGGCTGAGATGCAGGCCCGCTGGGTAACACGAGTCTTCAAAGGTGAGGCTGCAAGTCCGGTTTAATACCACCCATCAGTCTTGACACTTTCTAATCGCTTGTATTCACCTATGTCTTTTTGCTCTTCAGGACAGAAAAAATTACCTTCAAACCAGGCAATGATAAAGGCTGTTGAGAAGGACACCACGGACATGGAGAAAAGGTGAAGTTCATCATTTATTTGCCTGATTGTTGTTGTTGTTGTTGTTGTTGTATGGCTGATGGATGGTAACATTTGCAGATGTATTTTTTGAAGCTGCATTAATATTTTTTGGCCACCTGGGGGCATGTTTTAACATGATACCAAACAGTTGCCTATCTCACATAAAGCATGCACACAAAAAGCTTTCATTTGAAGTCATGACTGTGGTCACTTGATGAATGTAAGTCCAATATAATTTTCCTTTGGCTTTAGTAAGTTTAATCTCTTTTAGTCTCTTTTGCTGCAATTTTTTTTTTTTTTTTTCTGAGATTCCTACATTCATGTCTGATTTGTTCTCTCCACAGCTACATTACATCAAAGTTGACACCCCTGCATGTGGACTTTGTTTCCTACATGGATGACTTAGCAGGAGAGATTGGGGTGCGCCCAAGTCTCCTCTGGCTCTTCTTCACAGACTACCCACTGTTTAAGAGGGTTCTGTGGGGACCCGTCACAGCTTACCAGTACCGGTTGATGGGACCAGGGAAGTGGGAGGGAGCCCGCAGGGCAATCTTCACCCAGTTTGACCGCATGTACCAGCCCCTAAAAACCAGACAGGTCTGTCATCAACACTGAAATGCTTAATGTATACTCTTTAAGTGACAAACTGACTGACCATTTGGCTAAATTTAACATAACCTCTTCCCTCCCGTCACCTCCAGCTGAAGGAGCAAGAGGCCTCCATCACTGGCCGCCTGTTTATGTTGAGCCTGACCGTCATGGCTGGAGCAGCTTCCATCTACTACATCCATGTGCGCAATCCAACCACCATCCCCACCCTCCTGTCCAAGTTCCGTCCACAAACGATTTAAACAAGCTCCAACACACACAACAGAACACAAATCTATTTCAATAAAGTCCTCTTTGGGTTGTGATGATGGGAATGATTATAGGGGTCTCTAGCTGTCTGAGCTGCTGATTATTTGCTAGAGGTATTACAGTATCTACATAATTATTTAGTTTATTTAAATGCTTAATCTTGTAATATGGCAACTTTTTATCCTAAAATACATCCAAATGTAACCCCATTTACAAAATATGTTTCAGAGGAAATACATTTTCCAGATTGTTTAGGTAAGGAACTGCTAAGCTTACCAGATGTATTTACACCATATCCAACCTAAAGTCACAATGAATGTGGAGGTTTTTCCTGCATGAATAAATCAATATTTTAGACATCTCATCCGAGTGTCATCTTGTGTCCAGATTTATTCAAACTAGAACAATATAATAGAATAGTAGGGATGGGCTCTGGCACATGCTTTAGATGCTCACAGGAGAATTGCAACAAATACACAAGTTCTTCATGATCCTGTCAAACAAAGACGCAGATAGGCAGATTCAAGAAATTTTGCACTTGCCAGTAGTTCTCTAGGGATCCTGTGCGTGACACCAATTTGTTAAAGGGATTCTTGAGAAGTATTTTGTCCTCCCTGACTTGGAAATTTGAGATGTGCTGCCCTTTCAAGTTTTTTTTTCTTTTTTTTGGGGGGGGGGTTGTTCACTGGATTCCAATACTCCACAAAGAATCATTGTTGAGGTACAATCTTTTTCTATTTAACTCTCATGTGATAGCAGATGGCACTTACATCTTTTGTTTTGTAATGTTGTAAATTTCCCACAAAGGCAAATATCTGTAAAGGGATTAACAGTCAAGTGTTCCCACAGTTCCTTTTTACATTTTTGATGATAAGGTGACTCTTTGACCGACTGAACTGGTAACAAATCTTAATGTGACCTTTCCAAACGTCAGTGTAACAGATGTGACCTGGCTTGTTTGGTGGAAGTACTACATGTACTACATGTGTGTTAATTTAGGTGCACACACTATTTCTCTGTAGTTGATGGTTGATGATTAATCCATATCCAGACACTGAGACACTGATTTAGTAGTCAACTTTAAAATGGCCCACTGGCTCTGTCATGGAGGATGCAGCATGTGAAAAGCTGTGGTTAACTGACCCTCCCACATCTGTGCCGAATCTGAGAAGCAAATGTGACTTTTGTGGGATGGATGACGTGTCATTTAAGCATACAGTATGTCATTTCTGCTGCTAAGGGGCTTCTCAAGCTAAAAAGTATATAAAACCAGAACACAATAATTTGTTTTCTGACTATATTAAGTGTTCTTGAGCCCATAAAGTAATATGCTTCACACAATCATGTGTCTCATGAACCTCGCCACTTCTTGTGAACGACCCGCGTACCTGTGAAATGTTTCACAGGTACGCGGGTTCACAGGTGTTTTGTAACATTACGAAACTTTCCCAGTCTTTTGTTGGTGGCATCAAATTCAGAATGAGCATATATTTCCAAAAAGTTGACGAGGTAAAAACATTGTCTTTGTAGTGTCAATTGAGTACATGTGAAAAAGGTTGAGCAAATAATCACATTCTGTTTCACACAGCGTCCCAGCTTTTTTGCAATCTGGGTTCTAGTCTCACAATGATGTGCTAGGTTTATTCATTAATAAACATTTCAAAAATATAGCACAAGAATAAGTTACTACGGACGTCATTTTCCATTATCACCATGGCAACATGCAGTTTTATACTGACACCAAGTCGGGGTGAGTGTGCCGGCGTGTGTTTGTGTTGTAATAGCCTGGTGCTCTGCCATGGTTCATGGATCACTAATCAGAGTCTGAAGGCAAAGTTTTGTAACTTACTACCTGCCACACTCTCTTGTGTCTCAACTTGGAGAACGCTTTGTGAAAATGTATGATAATATAAAGACTGTCCTAATCTAACAACTCTAATGTGCACTTTTTCTATATCAAATTATGGTAGGATAACATTCTCGTGACTTAAACCTTTGGTTGTGTTTTCATAGTGTTTTAAATTAACACTAATTCTAAGTTAAAGATTCACAAAGGCAATAATCTGTAAAAGGATCAACAGCAACGTGTCCACTCGGTGACAAGCGTGACCTTGTTTGTTGTTTGGGTAGTAACTAAGTACATATGTCTCAGTTTAGGTGAGCGTACTCTCAGAGGCAGCATGGTTGATTGTTCATCTGTTTCTACGCACTGGCCCACTGATTGGGGTTGTGCTAAGTTGTGTTGGGTTGTGTTGTGTTTGTCAGCAAATGCCACATGTTCTTGTACATTGTCAAACAGGAAGCCAGCTCCAACATAAGTCACTGCACTGAGTTTTTTGCCTGCTGAATACTATAAATTATACTGCGTGTTTCCTGTATAGACCTTAGTCTCAATGTATATACATATGCCTGTATGGTCATGTGATTACACTGTGTCATGTTCAGTGGATTTGAATGTGTTGTTCCATCTGAATGATTTGATTGTAACGATTTTTAATTAAATGGGGATCAAATCTGACACGTGTCATGTCGTGACTGACGGACGAGTCTTGATAGATAAGGTGACGCGTACAATCATTTGTTACACGATTACTCATCAGCGACTGAGTTCAATCAAGCAGCTGCAAAGGGCTGATCAGCCCTCTTGATTTAATTCAGAGCACACAAATTGAACTTTAGTCACAGTCAATCCTTAAACTTTAACTGCCCTTTTTGGAGGGGAGGGATAGAGAAAAAAAGAGAAGATTGCATCTCTTCGGTGAATGCCACAGTATAAAAGTCTGTCCTCTGTTGGTGCTCGTCCCACGTCTCAGGCACCAAAAACCAACACGCAGGGATCAAGGTAAGAAGAGTTGATACTGTTGTAGTTCTGGTCCATTTTTTATATTCACAATGAAAATATGAATTGTTTTTCCCTGGTGATGGCTCATATAAGATATAAGAAAATCAAATCTATTCTGAAATATAAAAAAATATATATTACATGGAATAAAATTTAAGTAAAAAAAAAAGGTGGCAGTACTGAGTGCAGTACGCTGTTCATCTTTAGTTGCTGTTGAGCTGTGCGGTGGCAATTGGGATATATGATTTTATGTTTTTTTATTTTTAAACAACTTCCATGCACAGGCATTAGCTCAGAAAGGGGGAAGAATGGATGGGGATGCATCATCATGGATTCTGTTGCGGCAGTCTATTTATTAATTTTTCATGATATTCTGAGAGCTGGTGTGCAGCCTCTGATTTTGGTTTCATGGTTGACTCATCTGAAGATCTCTATGTCACGCTTGCTTTTGCTGCAGATAGTTTGGAATATCAAAGTGAGATGTACCCCGTTTATGTGCAAATGAATAAACTGCAACATGACTGAATAAAACAACAATATCGAAATTTTGCACTGATGCTATCACAACACTAATCACTAAAGTTGTTTCTATTCTTGGGACTGAAAGCTATATACTTAAATGTGATAACAATGATGACATAAAAATATTTTTTCCTTCGTGTAGCTCCACCATGGTGCACAGAGTAGCAGTGATCGGGGCAGGCCCCTCTGGTCTGACCAGCATCAAGGCCTGTCTGGATGAGGGCATGGTGCCGACCTGTTTTGAAAGCAGCGATGACATGGGCGGACTGTGGAAGTTCAAGGCAGGTCATCACCACAGAAAAAGTGTTGACAAGCATATACTTTTTATGCACCATGCTATTCTTCTCAATCTGTTTCTTCTCTCCTGTTTTCTGCCATTTGAAACATCTTTTTGCAGGAAGTGTCAGAGCCCAACAGGGCCAGTATCTACCGTTCGCTCACCATCAACATCTCCAAGGAGATGATGTGCTACAGCGACTTCCCTATCCCTGCTGATTATCCCAACTACATGCATCACTCTAAGATCCTGAAATATTTCAGGATGTATGCAGAACACTTTAAAGTGCTGCAACACATTCGCTTCCAGGTAACAAAATCCACGTGAACTGTAAGAAGCACAACTTTCATTCACAGCTGTTTAAAACAATGTCTACAAACTTATCTACTGTGTTATGTATGTTAGACCTCAGTGAAGAGTGTCAGACAGAGACCAGACTTTTCTCGCACTGGTCAATGGGAAGTGGTGACTGAGAACAGAGATGGACAGGAGGAGAGGCATGTCTTTGATGCAGTAATCTGCTGCGCTGGTCACTACACCTACCCTAACCTGCCGCTCAAAGACTTCCCAGGTACAGACACGTTCAATGTGAATGTTGCCCCGGCTTGCATTCAAACGAGTCTGACTTTTAATTCTAAGCTGGACAGCAACATTATTGGATCATATTGTCTGTCTTCAAAGTCTGAAGACATCGTTCTGCTGTGTTGCAGGAATTGAGACGTTTCAAGGGAAATACCTCCACAGCTGGGACTACAAGGGGCCTGAAGACATGCACGGGAAGAAAGTGGTGGTCATCGGCATCGGTAACTCGGGAGGTGACATCGCTGTGGAGAGCAGCAGAGTGGCAGAGCAGGTTTGGAAGTCTTGTCTGATTGCTCTGGTCCTTTTCAATATAAGACATGGATTAAAGATAATTCATGCGTAGTAATGGCTTTCTCTTGATCTCCCTCTGCAGGTGTATATGAGCACTCGTCGTGGTGCCTGGGTCATCCGTCAGGTATCTGACAACGGCCTGCCAGTGGACATGAAGTACAACACACGCTTTGTCCACATCTTGTTCCAGCTGTTGCCAATGAGCATCCTCAACTGGATTGGTGAGAAGAAACTCAACGCCATGTACGACCACACCATGTACGCCCTCAAACCCAAACACAGGTAGGTTCCGACCTCCTCATATTGTTGCTGCAGTGTACAGGCAATGAAGTCAATCACATTTAAAGCTTTAGAATTTACATAGTCACTCTCCCTCTGTCTTTTACCTGTATGCCTTACAGGGAAAGTTTTTAATATGTATATATTTCCTCTCACCTGTAGAACTACTTATCCATTTAGATTGTTCTGGTGTGAGTTGGCAAGTTTTTCAGATCACTGTAGAGATAGTTCTCCTTCTCTCAACTATAATGGAACTAGCTGGCTCTTGGCTTGTGGTGCTCAAAGCATGACAATGTTTAATGAGAGAATTTATTTTTTTCTTATATTCCCTCAATCGATCCGCCACACCTGCATGTATTCAAGCTTAAAATGTGAAGTCAATTGTCTTGCTTTCACTGTTTTCACCACCTATCCCTATAACCTCTTTGGTGTCTGCTCTTATTTCTCCTGCTGCCTCGTTAGACTCTTCAGTCAGATCCCAGTGATCAACGACGATCTGCCTCTCAGGATTCTGTCTGGGTCGGTCATTCTCAAACCAAATGTGAAGGAGATCTGTGGCTCCACCGTGGTGTTCGATGATGGCAGCACTGTGGAGAAGGTCAGAGGGCATTATATTTCCAAGAATACCCTTAAGAATATTTCTTTATTTCAAACACAATGTACGTTAATCTCCAACTTATATCTTCTTTCTGACAGGTGGATACGATTGTGTTCGCCACAGGTTACAGCTATGATTTTCCATTCTTGCCGAGCAGTGCCTTGTACAAGTCTGGACACCGTGTCGGTCTGTACAAGCACGTTTTCCCTCCCAACATGGAGCATCCCACTCTGGCTGTCGTTGGTTTCATCCACGCCCTTGGCGCCATCATGCCCCAGGCTGAGATGCAGGCCCGCTGGGTAACACGAGTCTTCAAAGGTGAGGCTGCAAGTCCGGTTTAATACCACCCATCAGTCTTGACACTTTCTAATCGCTTGTATTCACCTATGTCTTTTTGCTCTTCAGGACAGAAAAAATTACCTTCAAACCAGGCAATGATAAAGGCTGTTGAGAAGGACACCACGGACATGGAGAAAAGGTGAAGTTCATCATTTATTTGCCTGATTGTTGTTGTTGTTGTTGTTGTTGTATGGCTGATGGATGGTAACATTTGCAGCTGTATTAATATTTGACAGCTGCATTAGAGTATGTTTTAGCCACCTAAAGGTGCTATGTTTTAACATGATACCAAACAGTTGCCTATCTCACATAAAGCATGCAGCATAAAAGCTTTCATTTGAAGTCATGACTGTGGTCACTTGATGAATGCAAGTCCAATATAATTTTCCTTTGGCTTTAGTAAGTTTAATCTCTTTTAGTCTCTTTTGCTGCAATTTTTTTTTTTTTTTTTTTGAGATTCCTTCATTCATGTCTGATTTATTCTCTCCACAGCTACATTACATCAAAGTTGACACCCCTGCAGGTGGACTTTGTTACCTACATGGATGACTTAGCAGGAGAGATTGGGGTGCGCCCAAGTCTCCTCTGGCTCTTCTTCACAGACTACCCACTATTTAAGAGGGTTCTGTGGGGACCCGTCACGGCTTACCAGTACCGGTTGATGGGACCAGGGAAGTGGGAGGGAGCCCGCAAGGCAATCTTCACCCAGTTTGACCGCTTGTACCAGCCCCTAAAAACCAGACAGGTCTGTCACCAACACTGAAATGCTTAATGTATACTCTTACAGGGACATGAGGCAGGATCAAGAAAAAAAGACTCAATAGTGACACGACGGCCGTTAGAGTAACTGCAGCCATCAGCAAATCCGGCGCGTGAGCGCGCGTGAACACTTCACAGCAGAGCATCTGTGACGCTGTTATTTCTTTACTCGCTGTTCACGTGACTGTTTACCGCGAGACCTTCGCGCATGCCCACACCTGCGAACTGTGCTGTGTGTGAGGGATAGCCTTATCCCCTACACACGAAGCAGCCGGGAAGCTGGCTCGCTGTGTGTAGCGACACACAAGCACGGTGAGTCTGAAAGGCACAGGCGAAAGCAAATACGTCATATTGGGGGACAAAAACATCGTCTATGATAGGAGACCGCTGTGTGTTAGCAGCTAATGTTACTACACAGACACAAACAAACCGTTAGCATGTGGCTACAGCCAGCTGCTAACGTCACCTCCCGGATAACAGGTTGGGCTTTCGGCCCCATATATAAAGGGACATATTTCTAACTATTCGGTTTCAGACTAAATAACCGTGGAAAATTCGCAGTCTGTAATTATTCAGTGTTACACAGCGGTGGACTAAGCTACATGTTAGCAGCTAACGCTACTTGGCACGTTAGGTCACTATGAGTCCTCGGTGATCTCATATGATCTTCAAATCAAGCTCTAAACATGACCTGTAATGTTTTCTTACCTGGTCACTAGGAAATTAGCCGTGTCAGCATCTGTTTTCAGTCCCAATTCAAGTTGAAGCTGCCTCCATGAGTCGAACAAGTATCCGATGTTTATTCGGGTTCTGGCCTGGCTTTGGTCGTAATTTCGTTTCGACTCTCAACTTGCCGCTGATAAAACCTTCGTTTTCTTCTTAGTATGACTTTTTAGTGGACTTTGTGTGGTGGTGTGTCATTTTCTGGCCGTAGCAGAATCCATCACTACACAAACACTAGTTTGGGTTCGCCATGCTTGTCTTCTTCCTGTATCCAAGCCGTCGACGACGCGCATTGAACATCATCTGACGTCACGTACGCAGGACTGCGCAGGAAATTCAGGCCCCGAATTGCAGTACATTATGCAGGGGGGGCTCATTCTTTTTGGTTTTGAACGCTTCATCACCCATTAGCATTTAAAATCTTAAAATGCATGTTTATTTTTTCACAAATCCTGCCTCAAGTCCCTTGACTGAACCATTGACTGACCATTTGGCTAAACTTTAACATAACGTCTTCCCTCCCGTCTCCTCCAGCTGAAGGAGCAAGAGGCCTCCATCACTGGCCGCCTGTTTAAGTTGAGCCTGACCGTCTTGGCTGGAGCAGCTTCCATCTACTACATCCATGTGCGCAACCCAACCACCATCCCCACCCTCCTGTCCAAGCTCCGTCCACAAACAATCTAAACGAGCTCCACTGAAAAACTAAACAAAAACCATATCTACTGTTTCTGGAAATCAAATTAAAGCTGAGTTGAAACGGAAGGTGGAGTGATATTTGCTTCCGCATATTTATGTGGTTAAAAAACGATCAGTAGCCAATCGTGTTAGTACTGAACGTGTGTTGAGATTTTGTGAATTTTTAAGGTCAAGGACAACTAAGCTTACCAGGTGTATTTACAGTCACCGTGAGCGTAATGTGTTGAAAACACCTTTGAGGGTTTGCAGGGCCTGCAAGACATGGTGCCTACCATCCAAACTATTAGGCAAAGTTAATAAAAGGTTTATTAGTAAATTCAGCTGTACAATACTGGTGTACATTCTGTCTCACATTATGTCCTCTCCTTATATCTCTCAGTAATCCCCTGAGGGATTTTTCAACAAGGTATAAAGTCAGTGCTTCAATGAATTCTGCGAGTTCTGATTGTGTCAACGGTAACATGTCATTGTTCAAATGATGATCATGTCTGAATGATGCATGTGGAGAGAAATCATAGCAACCGCAGAATCTGTCAGTCTGACTACAAAGTTCGCTTAAACAAGGTCAATAAAATTCAGAAAAAATGTAAAATCTTGTTAATTTGTCTTTATTTTATTTTCCTGTCAACTTTAGGTCAATAAAGGAGGTTCAACAAATGCACAGAAATACCAAAATGAAACCAATTTATTTTATTGCAACCTTGATAAATTCAATACCATACCAAGGAAGATCAGTTTCTCAAACACACACACAAAATAAAAACACATAAAAGGCAAAGATGGGTTCATTTGCATAAACATCTGGATACTGGATTTTACTGGATACTGGAGTTAAAGCAACACTGTGAGGCCACCAGATGGTGCTGTTTACCGGCTTATTCTCACTGCCCCTGGACTTTGTGGTTTACTCTCCCGAGCATTTTCTTCAAAGTTAACCAACCTACACTGAGGCGTTCCTCTGAGTTACACACATCCAGCCAATAAGAAAGCTATTTCGGTTAGGTTTGAGGAAAAAGACAAGAGTTTTTTCCTCATAAAAAGTTTGTTTTCGACAGTTGTGTTACAGTCCACTCTTCACTCCTTTACTCCGTGTTAATGCAGTCAGACTGCACTGAGATCAGCATCAAAACACTCCCCTTTGCTAAAAATGAACTATTAGACCATGTAGAAAGTAACTAAATCTGTTTAACGAGAGCTTCTTCATCTTTTAGTCACCATGTCTATGCAAGCTCCTCAGTTACTTTATTTCAGAGTTACTGAGTGAACATCCTAACTCACAGCACCTGCTATGACTCAGGAGGGGCCATTATAAGAAAGAGACAATTTATATCCAGATATATTTCTAAGGAGGAAAGCAGAATGAAATAAAACTCTTGAAGTGATCAAGGTGAAGATTGTGATCAAATCTCTGCAGATGTGCAACAGAGTAAACTACAGTACCAAGAAGAGGTAGAATTTGTTCTTGAGGATATTCAGAGTGAATAAGCAGGACTTCAGCTTTTTTGGAATAAATAGGAGGAGCAGCCAATTTCCTGCTTAACTGGATTGGCAACACCACACCGGAGGAGGATTTTGAGTATCATGCAGTCTTTGGAAAGGATTTAAATCATCAAACCGTGTTGGTTGAACACTAAACCATTTTAAGATTTATGTAATACAGGAGGAAAGAAGCTCAGGGGGCAGAGTCTGTGACTGACAGACCGCCCTTTTCCCCAGTAAAGAGTCAACTCAGTCCAGAGGGTTAATGTTTTATTACACAAGTTCTGGTCTTGTTGAGGTTTCTGCCTGTTAAAAGGCAGTTTTTTTTCTGCCACTGTCACCAAGTGCCATTAAGAGTGTGGTCCAGACCTGCTCTGATTTAAGTGTCAGGAGAATTGGTGCAATATGAATAAAAATGACTTGGCTTTTATTTTCTTGAGCACATATTTTGATTAAAAGTTTTTCTGCTCACCTGTCAGAAGAGTGCAAACTACCTAAAAAAAAATGTACAATCCCATTTTGTTATATACAGTATTTGTTCTGCAAAGTAAAAGGACTAAAGTAGAGATCATGACTTTAAAAAATTCTCAGACTTTCTGGGCTTTTTCTTCAATTGCATTTTTGGATATTAAAGGTCTCTAGTCAGTGTCTATTGCGGTGTCTATATTGCAACATGTGGACATCATTTTGGACCCTATATTGTAGAAGCTACATCCAGATTTTACATCCAGTTATTGTGGTTAACCTGTAAAACCAGGAGTCCTTGAGGAAAATCTTGCACCTGTCCAGAATCTGAGCTTGAACAGTCTCATTTTTAGACATGAGCACAGCTGTTATCACAGTCCCACCAAATACTAGCAGCAGTGGAGAGAAGAGGACGGACGACCGGCGCTCTGGTTCTGGTACTGCTCTGGTCTTGAAAGGCTGAGTCACCCGCTCCCACTGAGTGAGGATGGCCTGACGGGCTCCGGCCCACTGTCCAGGCCCAGTCAGGCGGTACTGATAAGGAGTGCAGGGACCGAAGGCGACCTTCACCCAGAGCACAGGATCTCGCAGCATTAGCCTCAGGAGGTTTGGTCGAACCCCTATCTGTGATTGGAAGTCTGTCAGGATGCTTGTGTCTCATACATACTGGAGTAACACAGTTTGATGTACAGCTGAACTAAACTCACCTCTCCAGCCATGAAATCTAGGTAAGACATGTAATCTACATAGAGAGTAGCCTGCCGTGGGCACGGATAGCTGAGAAAACAAAAATGACATGTGGATAATTTTCGACAAGACATATTAATCCTAAAAATATTTTTTAAATTCTGCTTTCTACAGGAGGAACATGATCTGCTTTTACCGTCTACAGGACATCAGTGTGAAGATAATGTCTACCTTTTGCTGTTTCTCTTTTTATCACACTTGATAACCTCCAGCATTTTCTTCTCAGATGGAAGATGGGTCAGACCTTAAAGATAAAAACACACCAGCTGAAGCATTTGGCTACTTAATGCTGTGTTACAGTTCATTTAAAGCTCAAAAATGATTTACCGGAAAAGACTTTCACAGCCCAACGTGCCTGCATTTCCATAATTGGCTGGATGGGTCCTTTTGTCTGGAAGAGACCCATGACTGCCAGTGTGGGTTTTGACAGAGAAGGAGGAAATAGTCTCCTGAAATTTGAGAGAACAAACAGCTGTGGTCATACTTTAAAATTACAATGCATGATATTGCTTCACATAATTAAGATCTACAAAGGCATGATGCTGCCCTTATGTACCAGACTTTATTTATTTTAAAAGGCATAATATGCAGGATTTGTCGACTGGTTGCTCTTTATAAACACACCATTCAAGGTTAAAGATCGCTGATTGTTTAGTTTCATTCCTAGGTCGTTAAGACTAGTTAAGCCTCTAATATACTTACTTATACAATGTCAACTCTTGGTCAGGCCCTTCGGACAGAGCTGGAGGCAGGAATGGGAATTTTGCTTTATAACCTGTACAGAAGACTACAGCGTCAATGTTCTCCTCTACGGTGCCATCTTCAAAGATGACCCCGGAGTCTTTGAAGGCTATCAGATTGGGTTTCATCACCAGCGCTCCTTGAAGGATTTGATCAGGAAGGTCACAATTGACCAAAGGCCTCCTGTCCAAAAGTCTGGGAAAGACAGGAAATGATAGCAGTCAGCCAGACCTGGTGTGACTATGCTGCAACTTTAATCTATGTGGTTATAAAATATAAAATGGGACTTTAAAGATGAATCGCCTGGTAGAATAACTGAAACAAACAGTGAAATAAAATCAGTGTACGAAGCTAGTTGACAAAATCACACAAACCCCAGTGGCCAGGGATCATAAGGCAGAGACAGTCATCCAGGTCAAATGGTGTCACCTGTGTCTGGGCTGCAGGCCGTACAATCTGTGGTCATATTTCTGGTTCAGTGATCTCTCTGCCACCCAGTTGACCAAACTGCTGGGAAGAAGCTTCATGAGGATTTTGTTGAGCCTGGTGATCGAGGTCATGTCCACGGGAAGACCATTGTTGGACATCCTGCTGATCACCCAGGCCCCCTGACGAGTGCTGAGAAACGTCTGTCAAGCAACATGAGGGTGAGGAGATAATGACTCAACAACTGATGCATGCATGAATTCACATATTTTAGTCATCTGTCTCAGGTCCCTCTGTTCTCTGTCAGACAGTAAAGCTTTTCTACTCTTCTTCTGTCTTACCTTCTCTGCAGCTCTACTTATCTCTACTGCAATATCTCCTCCAGAATTGCCGAGTCCAACCACCACAACCCTCTTTCCCCTGAATGCATCTGCATCTTTATAATACCAGCTGTGAATACACCTGCCGGAAAACGTCTCATGCCCTGGAGAAAAAATACAGATGATGCTACAGATCAAATGAGAAGGAGAGTCTCTAACAAGAATGCATAGATGTGAACTTGAGAATCTGAAAAACGATGTATTTGTTCACAGACCTGGAAACTCTGACAGGGGTAAGATCGGTTGGGTGTAGTGGCCCGAACACACCAGAACTGCGTCAAAGACCCGCCTCTGTTCCTCTCCGTCCCTGTTAACGGTCACTACGTCCCACTGACCGGACAGAGAGAAATCCGCCCGTGGTGTGACACTCCTGACTGTGGTCTGAAGCATGCGTGTCCACATTGACACAGACAGACACACACATTAATAACTTCGACTTGTAGAGAAGAGACAATGATTGCTCCTGGCTACTTGACCTGGAATCACCTGGAAATGGATGTATCTGAGCAAGTCAAAGTGCTTAGCATAGAGCCTGAGGTACTGCAGCAGCTGGGAGTTGTGCATGTAATTTGGATAATCAGCAGGCATGGGAAAATCACTGAAACACATCATCTCTTTGGAGGTGTTGACCACCAGGGAGCGATAAATGCTGGTTCGCTCCGGCTCAGGGGAGTCCTGTTGACAAAGAGGAAAAATAGCGTTGATAGATGATTTTACTGTTTAATCGATAGTGTTGCGTTAAATGCAGCACGCAGCATCATAAGACAAATCTTGAACTGGTAACAAGATTAACATGTGGGATACACTTTGAAAAGATGCCTCCACTCACCTTAAATTTCCACAGGCCGCCAATGTCATCGCTGCTTTCAAAGCAGACCGGCTCCAGGCCTTCATCAACACAGATCTTGATTGAGATCAGACCAGCACTTCCTGCTCCGACCACCGCCACACGTCGAACCATTGCCGAACACTAGTGAGGGAAACAAAGAATTGGAAATGCGTCAAGCCTGAAATCAAAACCCAATCCCATTGGCCACCATAAATGACGATTATGGCCACCGCAACAACAGTGAGTTGGCCTACACGGAGGAGGTCCAGCACCTAACAGCGTGGTGCGCCAAAAACAACATGGCTCTCAACACCAAGAAGACCAAAGAGCTCATTGTGGACTACAGAAAGTCACATAATGGCACACACACCCCCATCCGTATCAACGGAACGGAAGTTGAGTGCGTCACCAGCTTCAAGTTTCTGGGTGTCCACATCTCTGAGGACCTCTCTTGGACCCTCAACACCTCCACCCTGATCAAGAAGGCTCGCCAACGTCTCTTCTTCCTGAGGAGACTAAAGAAGGTCCATCTGTCTCCTCAGATTCTGGTGAACTTCTACCACTGCACCATCAAGAGCATCCTTACCAACTGTGTCACAGTATGGTATGGCAACTGCTCTGCGACTGGAAAGCACTGCAGAGGGTGGTGAAAACTGTCCAACACATCACCGGCTCCTTATTCCCCTCCATCGAGGCTCTCCAGACCATGCAATGTCTGCGAAAGGCGCGTAGCATCGTCAAGGACTGTTCTCACCCCAACCACAGACTGTTCACCCTCCTCCCCTCCGGGAGGCACTGCGGGTCACTCTGCACCCGGACCAGCAGGTTCAGGGGAAGCTTTTTCCCTGTGTCTGTCACCCTTCTGAACTCCACACCCCGGTTTATACTGTACATACTGTACCTACACCTACTTACACTCTATTTATATACTGTAAATACTATAAATGTCTATAATCTGCTGCACTATTTATACTGAACACACTTGCACTGCTTCTTTTTGCACTTCTGGTTAGATGCCAACTGTATTTCGTTGTCTCTGTACTTGTACTGTGCACAATGACAATAAAGTTGAATCTAATCTAATCTAATCTAACCTAATAAGGCCTTTTCCCTGAACCTTCACAGGCTTCGTTGAAAACATCTGGGACAGTATTTGATAGAACGCATGTACATATATGTACAATACATTCTATGAGGACACACCAGATCTCAGGAAGTGATTTAGAAAAATGTATGTAAGTGAATAAAAAACGCATATATAATTATGCAATTTACCACACATTCACGAACGACATCATCTGAAGTATCATTTATTTCTTACAGTTACAACACTATGAACTGTGGGTAATTTCCTCCCCAAAAATGTCAGATGTGCACTCATGAGCTCAGAGCAGCCATGAGCCTTTGTGGATTTAACAGTGACTTTGGTAAGTTATTTTTTTCAGAAATTATCTGAAGAATTGAGTAAATAGTCTTGACATTACACACGTATAGTCTACATTCACAATAAGCTCTGTAAATATTTTCTCAATTTGAAAAAAAAACATCAGTAATCCATGACAATCCCCCCAGCGTTGCAATGAAGCACAGCAAAGTCAAGGATCTCATTCAGTTGTTTGAAACTCATAGGAATATTGCTGAAAGTTAGAGGAAGTAAACCAGTTTGGAGGAAGTGTCACTGCATGGCAACAAAAATTATCATTATTATTATTATTATTATGTTGAAATACAACGCTGTCATTGTTGAGGTTGTAAAAAACCACTCTCACCTTCTCCAGCAAGCTGATTGCAAATCTGGTGCAGCTGAGGTTAAATGTTAAACCGCCTCTATGCTCGCACGAACTCACCCGCGCTTATCACCTTTTCCAATAAACAGTAACGCCGGGACGGGACTCTGAACCTGTCTGGACGTGTAATGTATCCAAACAGGGGAATGCTCATACTTTGATCACGAGGGAGGAGAAAGAAAGGGCATCAAGTGTTGAGTTTGGTCACTGCTGTACTGCTGTTAACAGCTCTTGAGGAGTGCTGCTGCATGTGTGAAAAAAAACACTTTTTCCATGCTTTTCCCACCTTAAACTGCATTGAATAGTTTGTTAATCTAATGCCTTGCCTTGCCTAATCTTTTTTTTAAAGCGTTGGTTGAACCTGTGAGCAGCCTTTCATACTTAAATAGTCCCTGGTATTAATGCCCCATACCAGAGGTGCTAAGTAAGCTCATGGTTTTAAGATTTACTTGGTTATTTGTTTCTGATCCTTTCTGTATTTAGTTTGTCTCTTTCAGAAGCAGAGGGCACTATAGTTGAGGTCCCTTCACTTCATGCTTGCTCCTTCAGCCGGATGAGACAGGAGGGGAAAAAGTTATGTTGATGTTTAGCCAGTTGTACTTCATGATTTTAATTCTTCACTTTGTATGCATCCAGCACTTCAGTGTTAATCACAGAGGGGCTGGTACATGCAGTCAAACTGGTTCAAGATTGCTCTGCGGGCTCCTTCCGACTTCCCTGGTGATGTAATGTAGCTGTGGAGAGAACAAATCAGACATGGATGTCAATGAAAATCAAAACAGTGACTCGATTATAGAGAGCAAAAGAATTTAACATAAATATATATATATCCATATAAGTGACCATAAACACCACTTCAAATGATAGTGCTAATGTTGCTTTTGTGTCTGCTAGATGTGTAACAGCACCTGTTTGCCAAAGTGTTACTCATGACACCTTAAAATGTTTGTAACATGGCAGTGGCTGCCACCAAGTGGACAGACTATTTTACATTGGTTCTACAGAGTACCTATTCCTGTTAAACGGGCCAAATTTCGGTACCTGGGAGCACATGCCTACATACTTTTTACAAGTGAATATTACACTATGGCATGCTGTAGTGACAAGGTGTTTCTTCTTTGGATTAGACAAACTAGACGCTGTAATGGCATCTTGCTGCCCTTTACTTCTTGTTATTAATCTTCCTTTTGACCTTTATTTTGGTCTCACTGTACCGGTTTGTTGAAATTTCACAATAAAACTACTGCTGGTATTGCTCATGTAGTGATTTTGCATGTTAGTCATGTTTGGCATGTTTTTTCAGGGGGCTTTATAGGGATGGTCTTTTATTTTATTTAATTTTTTGGTTGGTTGTTAATAGTTGTTGTGATCGGTAACTCCAAATATCATCTCCTATCATGCATGAAATCTGGAAATATTGTACTTGAATTTCTTGAATATTGACTTTATGGTCAAAACCAAGTCAAAAGACCTACATGTTATTCTGACCTTTGACCTTATGCTAAATCAATTACTTCATAGGTTCATCATTGTCTTTGCAGCTTCGTCCTGATGCATTTGGCTATCACAGGTACACATTTGGCAATGTGGAGAAATCTCACCTCAAAATCACCTCCAAAATGAATAAACTCTATTTATGATGAGCTAACCTATGAAGGAAGTGATTTGACGTAAGGTCCAAGGTCAGAATAATATAACAGAGTTTATTCATTTTATCCCTGAAATGAATATTCTTGTTTTTGCATAGTAGCCTACCATAAAAGGCACAGTTGGGTACAGGTGTGGTATTCTGTTTAAATGTGAGCTGGTGAGAAGTTTAGGCATCTGTACGATGTTACTTCACTCGGGCACAGAGACAAACACTACAGAACAGCTGGGAGCAGACTGGAAGGGAATCAAATGTGAACTGGATGGTGGTGAAGGAAAAGTGGAGACCTCTGAGCAGCATGGCGGCGCCCTCTAGTGGTTTTATGACTTAAAATCCATGCCATCGTGAAGGACACATGAAAGTATGTGGGCAGTGATGGTTAAATGGTTTTGAAAGCGAGCGACGTGTCTAATGTTCTTATGTAAGGGGAGCATGAATTAGCCCTAAGTTGCTGATAAGCGAAAGGGGTTGTAACATCCAAACTTTATAACTGAACAAAAGTGTGATGACCAACTGGCTGCTGCACAGATTCACTCACAGATACCACTGTAGATAAACCCTACCATTAAAAAAAATCAGCTCGTGGTGGAAATTCCCCAGACTGAAAGGCAAGCAACTTAACCACCAGACTGTGCTGCACACTTTGGGTGGTGTGTGTTGGGTAACTTAACAGGTGGTGTGTAGTTTGGGTAGGATTATGAATGAATAAATAAATGAATACAGCTCAGACTCAACTAATCACCCATGAACAGCACTTGCACTGCTGCTGCCCAGGAGCAGCATTAAGTTGCCCTTCCACCTCTCAGTTATGTACAAGCTGCACACAGGCACAGAAAAGTGTGTCGAGAGTCCGGAGAGATTTCACAAAAGACTTGAACGAGAAAGACTTCATCACAACTGGTGCAAAGGTGATTTTTCTCAGACAGTTTCAATGCAGGTAAGAGTTTAAGATTTGATTGATTTTTGCTCAGACATGTTCAGTCATGTTCAGGACGGACACACACACACGTTTCACAATCAATTTTCATACACTCACACAGAAACTACGTGTATGTATTCAAGATGTTATTTCTTTTAAATCAAAGTAAAGTATTACATGAAATAAAAACTGAAGAAAGAAACAAGTAAAAAAAAGTGGAATGGAGTAACATTAACTTACGTCGACTCGAGCTATTTGCTGATTATTAAAGAATGCTACTATCGTCCGAAGTAAGCTAGCAAGTTAACACTCTGCTCCAACAATGGTAACTACAATGCATTAAACTATTAATTTCATTCACTTCATCACATTGACGTTACTGTATGTCTATCTTCTTCATGTTTTTCTTCCTCTTCTTTCCTTCCCTGGTTTCAGTCTTTTGGACTTTGTGATTCTGATACAGTATCAGTAAATCTCTCTCTTGGTCTTGGGGTCAACAACAACAAATTAACAAAAGAGATGACCACTACATTGAACTAAAGGCCACTTATACAGAGACAAAACTGAACCACATCTACCTCAATTCATGGACATTCAACCTGGACAAGTCCCCAGTTGTTACGACCAGGGCCTAGGGGACACCCTGGCGCAACATGAAAATGAGACTCCCCTCTTCCCATCCTCCAAGAACCACCGGCAGCAAAGCATTTTTAAGTGGTTTTATTCAAAAACACATCTTGTAGACAATCAAACATGCTGGCTGGTAACACACTCAGGTGACAGAGGGTCATTGAAACAGAGACGGCACAAACAACAGAAACATTTATACGGCCTCTAGGGTCTTAATAGGGTTCAAAAAATATACATGGTAGTAATTATTTCAGTCTTTAACAATTTTAACAATGTATAATGAATGTGCGTAAAGAAAAATTGAATATATAAGATAAATGGAAAAAAAGGTTTAAACTAAATCTAAAGACAGTGAACGCAGCCAACAGTCGCTGGTGTTGGTGACATGTGTTGAGCAAGATGATGGAGTTCACTGAGCGGTTTCACACAAAACTAGATGATATTTCATTTTAATTACGACAAACTTTATCTTTAATTACTAACAAAACGATGATAAGTTTTTATTAGGTTGTGTATAAAGCAACAGCATTAACATTAATAATGTAAGTAAACAATTATATTCACGTACAGAATGTATGGAACAATTATAATTTGCACATCACTGTGCAGGCAGGTACACTTTTATCTTGTCCAGCAGTGCAGTGGGATCTTGTAGGAAGGCTTGAAGGTTGTTCCTGTTAACGTAGGCAGCCGAGCCCACAGCAGCCGTCGACAGAATCAGAGGCCACATAAATGATCTCTTGTGTTTGGGCTTATCACAGGGCCTGGTCTGCATGGGGCAGGCCACTCTCTCCCACTGGGTGAGGATGGCCTGACGGGCCCCGGCCCACTTTCCTGGCCCTCTGAGACGGAACTGGTATGGCGTGCAGGGACCGAGCATCACATTCAGTCCCAGCCTGGGATCAGTCAGCAGCAGCCATAGGATGTTTGGTCGAACCCCCACCAGCTTTGCTATCTCATCCATGTAGCTTACAAAGTCAATCTGGATGGTGTGTCTCGGACTGGTGATATACCTGAAAAAGAGATCTGAGTTGAACATTACGGATATCAAGATTTGTTTCTTTTCAGATCCAAACTAGGATCACAAAGTTGAGTAAATGCAGCGCAGAACCTTTTAGCCATTTCCTTCTGCTTGAACTGGACATCTTTTTGCATGGCAGCCATGGAGGGAAGCTTGATGCAGCCTGTTTGTGAGGAGGTAATGAAACACATTGGTTCACCCTCTCAAACACAACATTATCTATAAGGGGACTGAGATTTTATTTTTATTTTTCTTTCAAAAAAACCTGTCTTACCTTTAAAGACCCGTGTGGCCCATCTGGCCTGCAACTCAGAGACGGGCATAATGGACCCCAGTGGCTGCACCAGACCAATGATAGCCAGAGTGGGGCGTTCCAGCTCAGGAGGAAACACATACTTGTACAGAGAGGCTTTGTTCTCAGACACTGAGACCACCTGTGAGGCCAGGAATGGAAAGGAAAACCTGTAACCTGTGGCAAACACCTGCAAGACAGGAGACTCATCTCAGTGACACACTACTGACCGACAAATCCACGAAAGTGAAAGGAGGACAGATTGATCCACAGACTGTTTTGGTATGTTAATGAGTGTGTATACAAAAATAACGTACCACCAGGTCGACATCCTCCACCACACTTCCATCATCAAACTCCACACTGGACCCCTGAAATCTGCGGATGTTGGGTTTCACCTGAACAGTTCCAGACAGGATGCGGTTGGGAAGCTCATCATTGAGTGTCGGATGTTGGTTGAACAACCTGAGATTTATATTTTAACTGATGTTATGTTACTGCAATTTGGCCAATACTGCAAAGCATGTAGAAGGAGCATGCTTATAATGTTGCTCTACAGACATACAGATATAAAGGCTATAAAGTTTGTCCTTTGTCATGTCAGGAGGAAACGCCATGAGGTCTGTCCCCCACATGAATTCCATATATTGCCATGTCAGTCTGTACATTATATCAAAAGATAAACTGTACGTTAACATTTTTAGACATAGGTGTGGGCTGGGAGGAAATTTTAGTAACTGGACCTCTTTCAATTTTAATTGAAGACCCCTGATCTATTTGTTAACGATATCCTCAGTCTGTATGTCAAGTGGACTCCTCATACAGTATCTTTTGCTCACCCCTCTCCCTGCTGCAACTCTACTTCAACCTCAGTGTTTGAAAACCAAAGGAAATGTCAAGGGGGCAGCAGAGTTGTTTAGACCCAATGTCTGGGGACTGTGAATATCTACAGCAAATGTCGCAGCTTGTGGTAATATCTGGACTAAAGTGTGAACCGAGTCAAACACTTTCTTCCAAATTCTTCTGACCAAGCTATAATTGTACAGATATAAATACAGTACCTGTGCTTTGGTTTAAGATTGTACAGGGCGTGGTCAAATCTTTGGTTGAGTTGTCTCTCTGCCAGACCACAGAAAACACCAAAGGGAAGGACAGTCTGCAGAAAAGTCAGCACCCTGTTGAAAAACAAATCGAGGGGAAACCCGTTGTATCCGAGTCGGTCCAGAATCCAGGATCCCCTTCGAGTGCTCAGGTAAAGCTGGAAACAGAAGTGAATTCATTAAAAAAAAAATTTGAATTGGGTTCAGAATTAATGTTTCGTTTAATCATCTTGGTTCCAGCTTCTAACAAGGATTGTCAGCCAGCAGTACAATGTCGGTGGCATCACGTGGTGTCTGTTTTATTGTCAGCAGCAATGTGTTGCTAAATTGTTGGGAGACAAAAAAAAAGTACAGTCTGCGCCCAGCATACTGTACTTCAATAACATGGGCACATTTAGATCCCTCCAGAGTCATTTCTGGAGGCGCCCCTCTTATCTGTTATAGCTGTGTAAAGAGTAAGAAATGTCTGCACTGGTAGGTGGCCGGGTGGGCAAACACAGGACTAACCCAGAGGACCTGCGATTGAGTCCTGTGTGTAAACAAATAGCAGTGTTCACTTGTTTTTTTACATTGTGTAAGCTCACAATTAAACTTTCATACTTATTTCAACCCAAACCATGAACCTAGCCAAGTGTAACCAAACTGCGAATGTATCACATCGTTCTAACCAGACGTTAATTATCCATTATTGCTAACTCGACCGCGGAACACATGCAAAATGCTTGTTGGGATGCTTGTTGTACCTAAAGTGTCATAATTTGAAGCGCTGGACCTGTGACCAAAGCTGTTTGCACAAACCTGCTTGGTGACTCTGCTCAGTTCCACAGCAATGTCTGCTCCAGAGTTCCCTATTCCAACCACTATAGCCTTTTTGTTCCTCCACTCCTCGGGACTCTTGTAGTCTCGGCTGTGGAAGTACTTTCCCGTGAAAGTGTCAATGCCTGAAATAAAAAAGACTTGAATGTGACTGCTGGAAAAAGCACCTTTCTACTCTTACTGCCAGACTTCGATCTGTAATTTAAGTTGACAACACTATTGTCTTTGATGGTGCAGCTCACTGTTGATACAGCATTATGTAACCACATCGCTCAGGGTCGCTGGTACGGGCTCATTCATACTGTTTCAAAGGTTGATTCTGTGTATTTTAGAACCTGTCGGTTTTACCTGGGAAGTCCCGCAGCGGCATGTTTGGGTGGCAGTGATGTCCAATACAGATCATCACCGCATCAAAAATGTGTTTCTCCTTTTTGCCATCCTTGTTCTCCGTCTCAACATCCCACTGGCCTGAGTGAGCAAAATCTGATCTCTGCTTCAGCTGCAAGACTTTGGTCTGAACAACAGAAAGACAGAAACAGATAGCAGTTTGCTGATAAGAGTACAAAAGCTGAGGTGAGGAGAATATTTCCTATTTCTAACTATTATTGAACAGCACAATATTTTAAATTAAACTAAGGTGAGGATGTTGCATCTGTCGGCACAGCAGACATGTTACAGGCAGGAGTTAGTGAAGCATCCTTACATTGAAGCGTATGTGCTTGATGAGCTGAAAGTTGTCGGCGTACATTCGGAAGTAGTCCATGATGAGGGAGTTGTGCATGTAGTTGGGGAAGTGTGCAGGAATGGGGAAGTCACTGAAGGACATCATCTCCTTGGAGGAGTTGATGATGACAGAGTGGTAGATGCTGGCCCTGTCTGGCTCTGGATTCTCCTGCAAGAACAGCCAGGAGGTGAGAAGTTATTCAGCCTGACGCTCTATATAGTCGGGAAAACGTCCAACTTGCAGAGTGCAACCCACCTTAAACCTCCACAGACCACCAATGTCATCGCTGCTTTCGAAGCAGACCGGCTCCAGCCCCTCATCCAGACAGCCCTTGATACAAACCAGACCTGAGCTACCTCCTCCAACTATTGCCACACGATGAGTCATACTTCAGCTCTGTGAATCATGAAACAGATTACTCTGAATAGTGTTTTATGTGTTAACAAGAAGATGCATCCATGGAGGTGCACAGAATAGCTGGCAAAGAGTTTTCCAGGTTTTTGTTTTGATTGGCACACATGGAGTCTCAGATTATTTTTTCTGTCATGGACAGTAGTCCGTTCACTCTTGATTTCACTGTTTGTGCGGATATCGCTCTGTTCGGTGCCAAACACAACATTTACTAGAATCAAAGTTCAAAGGCAACTTTTTTTCTCAACTTACACACACTGATAAGTTACAAATGCGTTCGTGTAAATGTATTACCTTTTCTCGTTTTGAACCAGAAAATCCTTTTCCGTGCCGCTTGCAACTCAACACAGTGAGCAGAGTGATGCTGAATGGGGTTGTTTCAGTTTATGAAGAGGTTATCCTAGACTGACCATTGAACCACTGCAGCGTCACAACAGGCGGAGAGTAAAATAGATGAGTCGGTGAAAAGGTGAGTCAGAGGATCAAAGTGG
Source organism: Lagodon rhomboides (assembly GCA_039737535.1). NCBI lineage: Eukaryota > Metazoa > Chordata > Actinopteri > Spariformes > Sparidae > Lagodon > Lagodon rhomboides. The sequence continues at coordinate 9,218,826 of CM077789.1, read as the reverse complement.
TAACAAGACAGTGGTCTAACAGACTATCATGATGAAATAAAATGCTCAAGTGGTGGAAGTGGATATTATACAATTCAAGGATATTTTAGAAACGAGTTAGTCGTTTTTATTTATGGCTTACTGATTTATAACAATTTTAATAGATGATTTATGAGCTATTGTGAAAGTTACTGTTTATAAGTGTACAACATTGGGTTACTTTGACAAAACAGCAGGACACTTTGAGCAAATGTCACCATCTGCTGTTTTTTTTTTTTTTTACGGTGAAAAGATGTATAATATATCACAGCTCAGTACAATTCCATGACCATGTGAACGTACCAAAAAACAAATAGACACACAGCTATTCTGATGAATTGGTCGTTAAGTGAGTGGACGCGGTTAGTTTATGTGACTTATGTTTCAATGTTTTTCAAAAAACTTTCATAAGACTTTAAAAAGATTAAATGTCTATATAATAGCAAATATAGTTTGAGACTGCGGCACCTAGCGGCCAACAGATGATTACATTTTAATTTCACTTATATCAGACACGTGGTACTTGATAACAGATCCGGACAGAGCCTGCTGGGACACCCGAAGAATTACAACCTGTTGCAGCTCCCAAAGAGCCACAGCCTGCAGTGACCTCCCAAATAAGGCGTGAGGTTACTCCAGAGCAAACATTGCCTTCTGTGACACCAGAGACAGGGCAGTGACCAGCTGATGCAGGCTGATGTAAAAACTGGGGATGGGGTGGCTGAGGTCTTGAGAAGACCCAACAGATACCTAACCAAGTATTTTTGTTGCCTAAAGCCATCCATATTAGGACTGATTTAGAATAAAAGGAAAATAACCAGTCAACTTGTTCAGAACAGGGCACAGAGTCTAGTCTCCTGGCTGAGGTCCTGTACATAACCCATTCAGCTACAACATCCTGCTTCAGATGTTGACTGTGCCAGTTATTGGTCGGTCGCAAAGATGGTCCCGGACAACATCAATTATGATGTTCCAGGAACAACCCGACATGTTGGTTAACCATTCTCAATGAGGTTGAAAGAACTGCTTTAAAATCAAATGGCTGAGTCAAACCACCAAATGATGGTCTTTCTAGTTGAGCTCCCCCAGAAGAAGGGCTAAGGGATGCTGATCCTAAACTGGAGAAAGTTCCCAAAACTGTCAAAGAGAAAGAGGTAGAGACGAACTAATGCCGGTTTAATACAGTTCAAATGTTTGTCTTTCTCCTACTCACTAAATAATGTACATTTTCTATACCACGCTGAAATTTACCACACTGAAATTACATAATTCATTTTACATAATTAGTTAGTTTTCCAATGATCTTAAAGAAAATGTGCCTCACACTAAAAAAATATTGTTCCTATGATTACTGACTAACTTTATTACAAGGATTTAGAACTGCGGGAGACTCTTTTCCATGGCTTTTGGTGATTTTGTCACAAAGGTCTGAGGCTGTTTAAAAAGCAGCATCTTTGTAACAAATACTGTACATACTGCACACCGACTCAAAGACACAAAGTGTATTAAAGAAGACAATACTTTGATCCAAGTCCCATCATCGTCTCATCAACATGTATATAAGCTGGTAAACCATCCAACCTGCTCAGGATCTGCACTTGGGTATAAAATGAATGGAAGCCAAAGAGAGGACCAGGATCATTTAGACAGATGAGAAAGGTCATTGCATCAGGTTTAGATTGCGTAACCTCTGCTGCAATTTTATTTTTATGAAGAAGGACTCTGACAAGGACACGGCAGCACTAACAAGGTACTATGATTGACTGGTCTCAGAGAAAAGAGCTTTCCTCTGTGCTCTAGAGGCTTATAGACTCCATCTCACCATATGAACAGTATATCTATATGGGCTACCCATACCAAAAGCAAACCACGTTACACCTGTGTTAAAACCAAGTTCAGACGCAGGTCAGATCATCATCCATTTACACCAGCAGCCGGTTTCTTGGTAGCTCCTTTCTTCCGTCTAATCAGTTGTGAGCGATGATAAAATCTTGGAAAGAGATACAGGCTCTTAGCACACAATCAGGGAATGTCTGACTCGTGTTGCTGATTACTAGCCTTTAGGTCACTCTTTCTAGTGATTTATTGCTGCATTATTTTATGAGTTATGCGAGGCGGTAAGTCACGTCAACATTTAAATGCATCTCCACACTCGTTCCACATTGGAGCGTTGAGTAATATTCAAACTAAGAGGCCGACAAGCAGTGATAACCACTATCAACGAGGACAGTAAAGCACGGTGTCTGGGCTGACATCATTTTCTTTTTATGTCACGTGTGCCTCAATAAAAAGACTATAGATTGATTGTGACTATACCACACAATCAATCACAGTGCCAGACACATTTTTATATGTAGGGGTTTGAAGTATAAAGGTAATGAAAAGTATGGCTCCCACCATAATATATAGGTCGTTTGAACATTTTAATGCATTTGAAGCTGTAATTTCAGGTTAAGTCATTTAATACAGGGAAAAAAAATAGACAGTCAATAACTGGCTGCAACACAATGCACAACTTTTCTTCCCGTTCATTATTCTAGCAAAAGTCTGCTGATTAAGAAACTGACTTTCTTAATCTGCTTTTTTTTTTTACTCCAGCATGCTTCAGAAGGTGGCAGTGATCGGTGCAGGGATTTCTGGACTGACCAGCATCGAGGCCTGTTTGGAGCCTGATTGCTTTGAGAGCAGCCATGACATTGGAGGTCTACGGAGATCTAAGGTAAGCCACATACAGTATTTCCATGCAGTACAATGAATACCAAGCTTGAATCCCATTTTAGTTGCATATGGTGGCCAATGCAAAGTCATGACAGCAACATACGGACTTAATGAAGCACACAACCATGTTTTTATCTGTCTCACAGAACGATCCAGAGCCTGAACGGGCCAACATCTCTTCCTCTGTGATCATCAACAGCTCCAAAGAGAGGGTGGCCTTCTGTGACTTGCCTCCACCAGTGGGAGGTGGAGACGGAGAGCAGAGAGGGTCAGAGGGAGACTCGTGTTTTTGCTGCAGTGATAGTCTGTACCGGACACTTTACCCATCCTCACCTGCCTCTCAAAGACTTTCCAGGTACCAGAAACATTTTCATATGTACTACATGTGAGAAAACTTTGTTTTCCTCATGTCTCTCTTCCAGCAGAGATATTGATCTAATGGAGATTACCTAGTTTAGATGACTGGTTTATCTTGTGGTTAAGATAATAGTCAACAGGTCAACACAATATGAACCAACTCATACTTTTGTGTCACCTTTCCTATCATTCATTAAGTAAGCAGTGAATCTATTGATTGATTGATTGATTGATTGATTCCACCATTTCAGGCATAGAGAGCTTTGAAGGCCGATATTACCACAGCTGGCATTATCGCAACTCTGAGGGTCTGCAGGGGAAACGAGTGGTGGTGGTTGGAATAGGAAGTTCTGGAGGTGACATCACTGTAGATATCAGCAGAGGTGCTGACAAGATACACAGCCAAGTCACATTTCTGTATTTACATATGCATATTAATGATGCTTTTATGATGCTGAAGGTATAAAAGATAATGAGGACATGGATGGTTACCCACTCCATGCTGATCTGACCTGCAGGTGTACTAACCAGGAGCGGAGCGGGAGTTGTGAGCCGTGTTGGACAGGGGGGCTTCCAGGTGACATGTTGGGGGTCTCCCGCATGGATATGATGCTGCAGCGGCTCTTCCCCTTGTGGAGTGCCAGGATGATGGAGAAGAAAGTGAACAAAGTATTTGATCATGGACTTATATAAATGCTGACATATGTCATTATAGGCTGTAATAGTCTGATAATGGTGCATTTGGCCACACCCTAGTAACTTGTTAAGTGAATTCATTTACATTTCTGTTGGTTTAATGTATGTTATCATGTTCCTCTGCCTAATGGCCACTCCTCGCATGGATCCGTTGGCAGGATTTTTGCGCAGAATGCGGTAGTGAGTGATGACCAGCGTGGTCTTTGTTGATGGCAGCATTATAGAAAAGGTGTGTCAGCACAGATATATAAGGTCTCTATCTTATAACAAGGATAATAATGTTTCACTTGAGCCTGTGGTATGATTGCATTCAGTTTTGGACTTTGTCACATGTTAGATTATATTAGATTAGATTCAAATTTATTGTCATTGTGCACAGTAAAAGTACAGAGACAACGAAATACAGTTGGCATCTAACCAGAAGTGCAAAAAGAAGCAGTAAAGTGCAAGTGTGTTCAATATAGATAGTGCAGCAGATTATAGACAGATTTGCAGCATTTACAGTATATAAATAGAGTATAAGTAGGTCTAGGTACAGTGTGTACAGTATAAAAAAATGACTGGCAGTACTATATGGAGATACAGTACGTACAGTATATACGTGTTATTAACGGTACTAAAGGTGGCTAATAGATGAAGAGTAGAATCAGTCACTCGGGGTACCATACTGTGACACAGTTGGTAAGGATGCTCTCAATGGTGCATCGGTAGAAGTTCACCAGAATCTGAGGAGACAGATGGACCTTCTTTAGTCTCCTCAGGAAGAAGAGACGTTGGCTAGCCTTCTTGATCAGGGTGGAGGCGTTGAGGGTCCAAGAGAGGTCCTCAGAGATGTGGACACCCAGAAACTTGAAGCTGGTGGCTCAACCTCCGTTCCGTTGATATGGATGGGGGTGTGTGTGCCATCATTTGACTATCTGTGGTCCACAATGAGCTATTTGGTCTTCTTGGTGTTGACAGCTAAGTTGTTGTTGGCATACCACCACTGTTGTGTCGTCTGGGTACCTGACAATGGTGTTTGAACCATGTGTAGGTGTCCAGTCGTAGGTGAAGAGGGAGTAAAGGAGGGGGCTCAGCACGCATCCTTGTGGAACGCCAGTGTTCAGGATGAGGGTTGTGGAGGTGTGGTGATCTAACCTAACAGACTGTGGTCTGTTGGTTAGGAAGTCCAGAATCCAGTTGCAGAGGGTGGTATTGATGCCGAGGTCACTGAGTTTGGTGATCAGTTTGGAGGGGAAGATGGTGTTGAATGCTGAACTGAAGTCGATGAACAGCATTCTCACGTAGGTGTTACTGTTGTCGAGGTAGGAGACAGCAGAGTGAAGCGCCATAGAGATGGCATCTTCTGTACTCCTGTTCTGGCGCTAGTCGAATTGGTAGGGGTTCAGTGTTGGGGGTAAACTGGTTTTGAGGTGAGCCAGGAACAGCCTCTCGAAGCACTTTGTGATGATGGGGGTGAGTGCAACTGGGCGGAAGTCATTAAGGCTCACTGCAGTGGAGTGTTTAGGCACCGACACGATGGAGGTGGTTTTGAAGCACACAGGGACAGCTGCTTGGGCTAGTGACAGGTTGAATATGTCAGTCCAGACCTCAGTCAGCAGCACAGCACAGGCCCTGAGGATGGGTCAAGGGACACCATCAGGACCAGCAGCCTTTCGTGCATTAACCCTGCTCAGTGCCGCACGCACGTCGGTGGGAGAGAGTGTGAGGGGCTGGTGGTCTGCAGGGAGCACAGCCTTGATGGCCACCTCCTTGTTGTCCCTGTCAAAGCAGCCATAGAAGTGGTTGAGCTCATCAGGTAAGGAGGCGTCGCTGAATGGAGTGGAGGTGGTGGTTGGTTTACAGCCTATGATGGCCTGGATGCCTTGCCACATGCGTCAGGGGTCAGAGTTGCTCATGAAGTGCTCCTCAATCCTTAGCTTGTGGCTGTGCTTGGCCTTTTTGATGCCCTTCTTCAGGTTAGCCCTGGATGAGCTATAGGCCCGAGTATTGCCTGATCTGAAGGCAGTGTCGTGTGCTTTCAGCAGGAGTTGGACCTCTTTCTTCATCCATGGCTTCTGATTAGGGAATGTGGTGATCTGTTTGAGGGTGGTAACACTGTTGATGTCCAGAACAGAGGTGGCGTAGTGCTTAAATTACCATATAGGTACACATTGTGGCTCAGAGCAGATGGGATGATTAGGGTAATCTTACAGTAGTGGCCAATGACTGAGTGATAGGGGAAGGTCAGGTGGTGAAACCACCTTGGAGAAGGGTTCGTACAGGACAGGAGGGAGCGGCTCCATCTGACATCACATGACATGTTTGTTTGCCAGTGAGAACAGAACAATGAACAGAGTGTGTGTAACGATCCAGCTGATGTTGTGAAAACATTTTTATCAACAGAATCAGAAATTGATTACTGAGCTGAGTATGTGTGTGTGTCTTACAGGTGGATGTTGTGGTGTTTGCCACAGGGTACAACTACAGCTTCCCCTTTACCCTCAGAGGAAACAATGCTCGAGGAAATAGAGAAGGACACAGCAATCATGCATCAAAGGTAAGACACAAAACAATTATAAAGTTTAATAATATGTTAAATTTGTCATGACATTGATTTTTTTTTATTTCCTACATTCCAGTAAAATGGTGTCTACATCATACTACCAGATAACTGTGAAATCTCTGGCGTTCCTACTACTTAAGTCCAAGAAAGCTGAAGTCTTCCTTATTCACTCTGAATACTATAGTTCTATCACTTTTTGCTACTGTAGTCCTGTATGTTGCACCATGTGCTGAGAACATGATCAAAATCTTCATCTTGAGTTCCTCAAGAGTTTAATTTCATTCTGCTTCATTAAGGCAACTGAACATGCAAAAATGTTAAATATAGCTACAATGAGGAAATTACAATTTCCTCCATACTAAGGACCAAATCAAAGCTGTAACCAACCAACCAGCAGTCTGACTGCATTCACGTGGAGTGAAGGAGTGAAGAGTGGACTGAAACACAACTGTAGAAAACAAACTTGTTATAACTCTTGTCTTTTTCTCAAAGCTACATTATGATTTGGCTTAAAAACTCAGTGTAGGCTGGTTAACTTTGAAGAAAATGCTCCTAAAGAGGTGAATCTGTTAGAGGAGACCACAGGTCCAGAGACAATGTGAATATGCTGCAGAACAGCACCCTATGGTGGCCTCTTTAGTGCTGTTTTACCACAGAAACCATCAGTGATCACATGCTTGTGTTTGGCTTTATGAAAGATGGTGTAAAATCCAGTTTCCAGATATTTATGCAAATGAAGCCATCTGAGTCTTTGTATCAATTTTCTGTGTTAAAGAAACCAAACTTTTTAGTATTCTTTGTTGAATAAATCCATGTTAATATATAATGCATGCATTTCATTTTGGTATTTCTGTCACAGTCTGCAACTCCAGTACTTTTCCACTCACCTCTGCTCCTATCGGCCAGCAAGCCACGCCCAGGCGGTGTCACGTGCTTTCAGCAGGAGTCGGACCTCTTTGTTCATCCATGGCTTCTGATAAGGTAATGTCGTGATCTGTTTGATGGTGGTATCACTGTTGATGTTGGAGTTTATGCAGTCCAGAACGAAGGTGGCGTAGTGCTTAAATTACCATATACAGTGCTGAGAAAAAGTATTTCCCCCCTTACAGATTTCTTTTGTTTTTGTTTTTTTGTCACACTTAAATGTTTCAGATCATCAAACACATTCTAACATCATACAAAAAGCAGTTTTTAAATGATGATTTCATTTATTAAGCTAAAAAAGCTATCCAAACCAACCTTGCCCTATGTGAAAAAGTAATTACTCCAAGAGCGCATCGACAACTTTTTGGAAGGTGTGCATCCCGTTACATCCGGCGTAAAACTAACACAGCATTTCAGAAAAAGAACATCATACCGACCGTCAAACATGGTGGTGGTGTGATCGCCTGGGGCTGCTTTGCTGCTTCAGGACCTGGACGATTCGCCATAACTGATGGAACCATGAATTCTGCACTCTGACGGAGAATGTCCAGCCATCAGTTCGTGATCTTAAGCTCAAGCGCACTTGGGTTATGCAGCAGGACAATGATCTGAAGCACACCACCAAACCACCTCTGAATGGCTCAAAAAACAAAAACAAAATGAAGGTTTTGGAGTGGCCTAGTCAAAGTCCGGACTTAAATCCAATTGAGATGCTGTGGCATGACCTTAAACAGGCCGTTCATGTTCGAATGTGGTCTCCAATGTGGCTGAATTAAAACATTCTGCAAAGACGAGTGGGCCAATATTCCTCCACTGCGATGTGAAAGGCTCATTGCCAGTTAGTGCAAATGCTTGACTGCGGTTGTTGCCGCCAAGGGTGGCACAACCAGTTATTAGGTTTAGAGGGTGAGACTTGAACCTTAAAGCATGGCGACACAGAGGCAGTCAGAGGAGAATAAACGTTCTTTGGAGATTTGATTGAAAGAAAGATGAGGGTCAAAAGCAGTAGATCAGGAGGAAGATGAAAACTCATCGAACCAGAAAACAGGCAGGCAGAATCAAACACGGCTGGAAAGCTAGGGCAGATGCACACTAGACCATCTGGTGTAGAAGTTATAATACTGGGATGATTAAGGTAACTACAGCTTCCCCTTCCTGCCCTCAGCTCTGCAGGCTAAATGTGTACAGGCTGCGTCTCTACAAGCATGTATTCCCTCCTGCACTGATCCAGCCCACGCTGGCAGTGGTTGGGTTCGTCATCACTCCACTGTCTGAGATGCAGGCCCACTAAAAGTTTTTTAATAACTTGTTCACCTTTATATACAGAGCTAATTTGAGCTAATACCTCAAAGGCTTTCTCTGCTTAAAGATGAAAACTTTTGTTTTGCCATCAATATTCATACACAGAATACGCTTTAAAATAGGCAAAATGTAATGATTATTTAAGAGGCAGAAAATGCTGCAGTGGAAAGTAAAGCTGTGTGTGTTAAAACACCTGAATGAAAACAAATCAGACAAAAACACAGTGAAACACAAAGTTTTTCTATCATGTTGAGTCAAATGTGTCAAAATAACCAATGTGAACAGCAAACACACACGTTATGTTTATGCGATGGGTATTCATTTTTCATGTTTCCCCAAGGTTTAAATCTTTTACCCTCAGAGGAAACAATGCTCAAGGAAACAGAGAAGGACACAGCAATCATGCATCAAAGGTAAGACACAAAACATTCATAAAGTTTAATAATATGTTAAATTTATAACATTCGTCATAACATTGATTTTTTAAAATACATTTCCTATATTCCAGTATGATGGTGTCTACATCATACTACCAGATAACTGAAAATCTCTGGCGTTCCTACTATTTAAGTCCAAGAAAGCTGCAGTCATCTTTATTCACTCTGAATACTATAGTTCCATCACTTTTTGCTACTGTAGTCCTGTATGTTGCACCATGTGCTGAGAACATGATCAAAATCTTGAGTTCCTCAAGAGTTTAGTTTCATTCTGCTTCATTCATTCATCAGTTCATTAAGGCAACTGAACACGCAAAAATGTGAAATATAGCTACAATGAGGAAATTACAATTTCCTCCATACTAAGGACCAAATCAAAGCCGTTACCAACCAACCAGCAGTCTGACTACATTCACGTGGAGTGAAGGAGTGAAGAGTGGACTGTAACACAACTGTAGAAAACAAACTTTTTATAAAGGAACAAACTCTTGTCTTTTTCTCAAAGCTACATTATGATTTGGCTTAAAAACTCAGTGTAGGCTGGTTAACTTTGAAGAAAATGCTCCTAAAGAGGTGAATCTGTTAGAGGAGACCACAGGTCCAGAGACAGTGTGAATATGCTGCAGAACAGCACCCTATGGTGGCCTCTTTAGTGCTGTTTTACCACAGAAACCATCAGTGATCACATGCTTATGTTTGGCTTTATGAAAGATGGTGTAAAATCCAGTTTCCAGATATTTATGCAAATGAAGCCATCTGAGTCTTTGTATCAATTTTTTGTGTTAAAGAAACCAAACTTTTTAGTATTCTTTGTTGAATTAATCCATGTTAATATATAATGCATGCATTTCATTTGGGGATTTCTGTCACAGTCTGCAACTCCAGTACTTTTCCACTCACCTCACCAGTCAGCCAGCCACACCCACCTTGTTTATCAGCAATCAGCCTATATAAAGACCCCTATGGTTCACTCATTCAGTGCCAGATAGTTTTTTGCCTTCATGGCAACGTTTTTCCTCGGACGGATTTCCCGACTTCAACCCAACTTTGTCCTGACTTCCCTGCCTCGTCTCTGCCCTGGTAAAGATCTTCGCCTTCTGTTCCTGACCACAGCTTTCGCCTGTGTCCTGCCAGTTTCCTTCCCAGCTACCAGAGGCTCCAGCTAAAACTCAGGTGGGTTTCTTCTCCCTAAAGACTTGAGCGTCATTCTCTCCCCGCTCACCTACGAACTAGGTACTAATCCAAACAGCGTTGTACTGTCTAATGGACTGATTCTGTACTTATATCCATTGTGGGAGTTGAAGCTCCTCAATAGTGTTACCTTGTCTCGTGCACATTCGTCTGAGCAGGAAAAAAACTTCCACAGGACTCCGATGTAAAAAGATGAAACAAAATATATTTATTCCAAGTTTTTGCGGTGTCTTAATACAGGAGTGATCAAAATTAAGCTTTCAAAATCAGCAAAAGGTACTTCGGTAAGAACTGTGTGAGTCGGCCCTCAATTGAGCCTCAACTCTACTAAACACGTGTGCATGTGCACTCAAGAGACCTGCTCTCTTAAAGTGACAGTAACATAAGACAGTAACATAAGATGACTCTCCTGACGGAAACCTTAAAATACTGTTTTCCTATACAAAACATCATTCTTACCTAAACATGAATTAAATCAAATGAATTTAGCTGACCTTTTACATATTTATAATTTATTACTCAATTACATTATTTCCATTCACGTGAACTTTAAAAAGAAATACAAACTGCACTTATTTTTTTTAACTGAAACATATAAAACAGAGACAGTTACCAAATTATATAACATGTGGAGCCAAATTGTGTTTTCAGTTAAATAAGTGCAGTTTGTATTTTGTTTAAATTAAATAATTTAATTGAATGGAATTATAAATATGTAAAAGGTCAGCTAAATTGATTTGATTTAATTCATGTTTAGGTAAGAATGATGTTTTGTAAAGGAAAACAGTATTTTAAGGTTTCCGTCAGGAGAGTCATCTTATGCTACTGTCACTTTAAGAGAGCAGGTCTCTTGAGTGCACACACACACACACGTGTTTAGTAGAGTTGAGGCTCAATTGAGGACAGAGCTGCACAGTTCTTACCATAGTACTTTTTGCTGATTAGGAAAACTTAATTTTGATCACTCCTGTAATAAGACACCGCAAAACCTTGGAACACATTTTGTTTTATCTTTTTACATCAGAGTCCTGTGGAAGTTTTTTTTCCTGCTCACTCGAATGTACACGAGTCAAGTTAACACTATTGAGGAGCTTCAACTCCCACATTGTAAGAAAACTTTGCTCCACTTGGATGAATGGACAAAGGATTCGTACAGAGCCCCCCTGGTGACATAGAATAAAAAAAATAATAAAAATGCGTGGCATCATTATCTCATGGCCATGAATTACTATCTCGTGGCCTCGAGATAATAATGCGTGGCCACGAGATAATGATGCGCGTGGCCACGCATTATAAAATAAAATGATAAATTACCTTGTGGCCATGCATCTTTATCTTGTGGCCACGCATCTTTATCTTGTGGCCACGCATTATTTTTTTTAAAATCCTATGTCACCAGAGGGGCTCCGTAGGTTCGTAACCACAAGGGAAGAGGAATTACACCTAAGACAGGATACGATGGTCGTGAGGAAAGTTAAACTCAACATCATCGTTAAGGGACACATACAGGCAGTATCAGCTATCTTTGTGGACTGTAATTATCAGACTTCAAGCAAAACACAGTTTGGCTCCCACATCCATATTTCATGTATTTAATACAGGAAACTTGATCTATGATAAAAAAAAAATCACTTGGTCATTACAAAACTTTTGCTGATTATTATTCAGGAACTGAACTCCACTCAAACCCAGAAGTTGCAAGAATAATCATTTCAAAGTTCAAGTCCTGTACTTTTATTTCCCTTCCTGAATAACTCTTGCTAACCTTGATCTCAATAGCTCTGCCAGCATGAGAGCACTTCCCTTATTGTTCCCAGATGATCCAGAGTTTACAGACCTATTTCACTGAAGACATTTTGACTTATTAAGCAGTAAAAGGTCGGGAGGGGTTGATTATTAATTAATGCAATGCACTTTGGTAATTGCTGGTATTCTTTACAGCTGTGTAAAACCTCTCCTGCAAAAAGGTGTCTACAACTTTATTCCGCTCCACATTAGCTTCTGAAAAAAAGGGCATGGATGGACTTGTAAGCGTTAGGTGCTCATGTGTCTCAAATCCAAATTAATAATCCTTAATTGATTCAAGCGCTGAAAAGCCATCATTTACATGCAAATCAATGACTTACAAACAATGGGTGTGAAAGTCACACAGTTGAGTTTAAAATCCTGTCACACGACAAAACAACACACACACATATTCAATCTCTTCTTGCTCTGGTTCCAGCCTCTATATCAGACCAGCGTCCCCACTGTTAGACAGCCTCGCCAGCATGGTTCAGAAGGTGGCGGTGATCGGTGCAGGGATTTCTGGACTGACCAGCATCAAGGCCTGTTTGGAAGAAGGTCTGGAGCCCACCTGCTTTGAGAGCAGCCATGACATTGGAGGTCTATGGAGACTTAAGGTGAGGGACGATGCTTTTAATTACAAACACACCCAGGAGATGTGTAACACTATTCATACTGTGGCACCAGTATTATCATTTATTTGTTGTGACGCTTTATTGCAGACACAGTAGCAAAGTGAAATAAATGATAAAACTGCCTTGTCTTTATATTGTCCTTCGCTAGGAGAAGCCCGAGCCTGGACGTACCAACATCTATCAGTCGGTGGTCATCAACAGCTCCAAAGAGATGATGGCCTTCAGTGACTTCCCTCCACCAGCTCAGCTCCCCAACAACATGCACCACTCTGAGGTGCTGCTGTATATGCGCCTCTACGCTCAGACCTTCAAACTGATGCAGCACATACAGCTCCAGGTCAGGGTTTAACTGAAGCGGTGACAATAAGCTCCATATGGAGTAAAGCCCAACAGGTCTCTGCCTACATTCACCACACTTATCATGAAAACTGTCAAAAGTGATGCAGCTCTGCAAGGAAGATATAACTGATTCTGGTTATGGACATTAAACTTGAGTCCTGTGGCTTTTTCATTCGAGTGTACCGATGTCACTGGTTGCTTTTGAGGGCAGTGTCACCCAAACATAGAAAATGTACAAAACTAATTTATCAGTGTTTCCTGTTATCATTGTTTTGGTGTTTACATGAGTATCAAAGCATCATCACATCATACATATACAAGTACAAGTACAGAGGGTGCCTCCATGTTGGAAAAAACACTCTTTGATGGTAGATGAAACAGGATAAAGTGCCCTATAGGGTTGCCTTTCCAGTGGACAAAGCATTATCAAGTGCCATCTCTTCATTATAAATACTTTCTGCAAGCTGATGCCCCCCACATACAGCTGGTGCCTTTTCTATTTTTGTTGCCCCTGCCCCTCAAACATCCTGAATCTGCCACTGAACATTACAAACATTTTATTAAATTTTACTGTTTATACGTGCAGCAGGGGGACGAACAGTATTGCCAATGAATGTGACAGATAAATGTCTGTCAGTGGAGGATATTCAGCACTATTTGTGTATGTGTGTGTCAGACTACTGTGGTCAGTGTGAGGCAGACCCTGGATTTTGCTTCGACAGGCCAGTGGGAGGTGGAGACGGAGAGCGGAGACGGTCAGAGGGAGACTCAGGTTTTTGATGCAGTGATAGTCTGTACCGGACACTTCACCCATCCTCACATGCCACTCAAAGACTTCCCAGGTACCAGAAACTTTTTTTTGTTCTTTTTTTCATTCATTTAAAAAAGAAATGAGCTTCAGGACTGTCCTGCAACAGATCTCAATGAGATCTCCTGATCAAATACAGGTTGCTGTGTAGTCTGAGAACATGACTAGACAGATATTTCAAAGAGATGGCAACTTTCTATGTAAATATAATATAAACTACCAACATATTAAAGAATAAGGAAAATGTATGCTCACAAAGGTGACACAGAATGTCCAAGCACCCTGACTGACTGATTATTCTTTGATTTCACCATCCTCAGGCATAGAGAGCTTTGAAGGCAGATATTTCCACAGCTGGCATTACCGCAACTCTGAGGGTCTGCAGGGGAAACGAGTGGTGGTGGTTGGGATTGGGAACTCTGGAGGTGATATCGCTGTGGAGATCAGTAGAGTTGCTGAGAAGGTACACGACTAAACTACATTTCTGTACTTTTGTGTTGCTTGATATTAAAATCTGCTGCTTTCGACTGTTCAGTGTGCTGCTAATACAGAGCACATGAATCTTAACCCTCTCTGCTCTGATCTGACCTGCAGGTGTACCTCAGCAGCAGGAGCGGAGCGTGGGTTGTCAGCCGCGTGGGAGAGGGGGGTCTCCCAGCCGACCTCATCGGGACTTCTCGGCTGGATCTGTTCATGGGCAGGCTCTTCCCCTCTTGGACCAACATGATGTTGGAGAAGAAACTTAACAAAGCATTTGATCACAAACTATATGGCCTGAAACCAAAACATGGGTAATAAGATCATTTAGAGAAGCATATTTACTTTATTTGGATCATATCTAGTAGTGCCTCAGATTGCAATGTTCATGACATCCCACAATATCAGTAAGGTAGACCGTGTAACATACTGAGGACTTTAATGTGTGAAGCCTTACTGGAGGGGTTGAAAATTACAGTTTGTCCTGCAGGTGGCAGCAGAGGAAAGTGTTAAAGTCTAAATACAACATGGCTTACGCAGAAACTTTTGTCTCATGTATCCATTTTTGTCAGGTTTACCACTTAAGAGTTTCTTCACATATTAGGCATGTCTTTGTAGTTACTGTAGCACTGAGTGTGTTTCTGAGACACTGTTCGTAACGGCTCTGTTGTCCTTTTGGCAGGTTTTTTGCACAGATGCCTCTTGTGAATGACGACCTGCCAAATCGAATCATCTCAGGTCGTGTTCTGATGAAACCAAATGTGAAGGAGTTCCGTGGGTCCAGTGTGGTGTTTGTCGATGGGACCGTTATAGACAAGGTGTGTGTGTCGGTGCCGTTCTTGGCGTGTGGATCAACATTTGTCTGTCATGTAATAAAATATGGCAACATCCATTTTAGGACATCATGGATGAATCACAGTGTAACTAAATGTTGTCTAATCTTTAAGCTGTGTGTGTGTGTGTCATACAGGTGGATGTTGTGGTGTTTGCCACAGGCTACAACTACAGCTTCCCCTTCCTGCCCCCAGCTCTGCAGGCTAAATGTGGTTACAGGCTGCGTCTCTACAAGCACGTGTTCCCTCCTACACTGACACGGCCTACGCTGGCGGTGGTGGGCTTCATCCGCGGCTTTGGGGCCGTCAACCCTCTGTCTGAGATGCAGGCCCGCTGGGCTACAAGAGTGTTTAAAGGTAAACTTGAATCTTAGTTCATGGTTTAACACCTCGGGCTCTCTCTGATGACTGTTTGCCGTCAGTGTACATTTACAGAACAAGATAAATGAATAAGCTAAATTAAGTAATAAAGTGAAAGCGGCAGGCCAAGGATGTGACCAATAAATGCTGCAATGGAATGTAAGGTGGTGTCCAATGGAAGATTTAAAATGTCTTAATTAAAACAAATGACTACAGTGAATCAGTACAACACCGAAACAATTTATGCTCATGTATGCACACACAAGATCTATGATCATTTTTGTTATTTACAGACACACTAAGGGCAAATAATGGGCTCTGCTGCTATGCTTAAAAACCCCTTTAGCCATGTTTTACAACTGAGGTCGCTAAGATCCCAAACGGGAGTAATGAGTCTTTTTCTGCAGCAGACCATTTGATCATTTTAAAGGAGACACATAATGCTCATTTTCAGGTTCATAATTCTGTTTTGGCTAATGACAAGAATGGGTTTACATGGTTTAATGCTCAAAAAACACACACCAGTTCTCCCTTTCGGTCCAGTGCTGCAGCACTGTATTCCTCCTGTCTGAAACACTCACACACCTGAACCAGCGCCACTCACTGTGTCTCCGGGATACTCGGCCATAGTGACGTATTGAGATGTCGCAAAGTCACACAGTTGAAGGTGGGACTACTGACGAGGCGTATCAGGAGCAGTGTTTTCTGTGGGAGAGAGGCGCTTCTGTTGGTGCAGCCTTTGGCCTTTTTAACTTTCAAGAACTTTTACATATAAAACGACCTGTTTAAAAAAACAAAACAAAAAAAACACTGAAAGAAAGGAAGAAAACAAAAAAGCATAGGTCTTTAAAATGTGAAATGTTTATTCATAATTCTACAGAGTCATAAACTAACAGGCAGATAAAACGATGTGACTTATGTTAAGCTGTTAAAGAGAAACAGAACATGATAACTGTTAAATGGTTTTCTGTACATTTTAAAGTGACATTTCTTATCATGCAGGCTTGGCGACCCTCCCTTCAGAAAAGACCATGATAAAGGAACTTGAGAAAGACACAGAAATCATGCATCAGAGGTAAGAGCTCAGCTGCAGAGCTGCTGAAGTGTGCAAGAGCCATGGTGAAGATCACTAATAATCCACTGCACTCAGGCTGCAACTAAACATTATTTTCAGACGCTGGTAAACAGTTGTGTTTTGTTTGCTTCTCTCGTCAGGTTTGCCTGCACTGAGCTTAACCCCATCCAGGTGGACTACATCCTTTACCTGGACGCTCTGGCAAAGGAGGTGGGGGTTCGACCTAACATACCGTGGCTCTTACTGACGGACCCCAGACTGGCACTGCAGCTTTTAACCGGTCCCTGCACTCCTTATCAGTACCGCCTGACCGGGCCCGGCCATTGGGCTGGAGCCCGTGAGGCCGTCCTCACTCAGTGGGAGCGGGTGCTTCAGCCTTTCAGGACCAGAGTGGTACCAGAACCAGAGTGTAGCCCTTTGTCTAGACGGAGCGTCGTAGTAATAGTCTCGGGTGTAGCCCTGCTGTGCTGCTTCTGCTACAGTAAACACCCTCTCCCCTCTTTGTTATCCCTGCAGTCATTTTTCAGATCTCTTCAGTGAGCAGCTCGATTACATACATTAATGATCACATGAGGATGGAAGAATCAGTAAAGGAGCACACTTCAGCACATTCTATTTGTCAAAGTGCTGTATGTTTTAGCCTGTATCTATTTGAATGAGAACTGGATTTTAAAATAAACATTTTGGCAAAGTCTGTGCAGTGTTCTCAACATACTGAATGCCTTTGCTTCCCGCTGTCTCGCATGCCTCTTGGCACTCACTCAGGTCTGTACATACCACTTTGTAATGGTCACTGCTGTGCATTTGACGTAGTTCTGCATGATAAAACTGTCCTCCAGCTGTGCATGACAGCGTGTGTGTGATTCAAATACCTTTGAGCCTTCCCTGTTGCTGTTATTGTAATCGTACCTGTCGAGCCACGTCTGATTTCTGTACAAAGTCTTCCATGTGAGTGCAGACGAGTTTGGACAAAATGGCTCGAGTGCACAGAAATAAACTAGTAAAGACTGTTGTGGTCTCCGTGTTACAATGTTACTTTCTTTGTCGTGCTAAAAGAAGAGGGTTCCACAAACTTGACCCAACTTTGGCAACGTCACCGTATGCTCTGACAAGCTATAAATACACAGCCTGATACAAACCAGTGAAAGGAGCTCAAAACCATTCTTCCTCCATTACTTGATCCAAGTATCGAATGTAAATATTCAAAATAAGACAGGGTTTTGTTATGCAGCTTCCTTTCAAACAGGGCACCATTTCAAAGACTTAAAATAAGTAAAATGTAATATGCTGGCTGTCAAAGATGATCTCTGGCCTGGGGGATGAGGGACGTCCTCTGCACAAAGACATTATTGACCGTTGCATTGAATAAAGTTGCAAGTTGTCCACACTGCAGTGCATTTATCAACCTATACATAGACTGAACTAAAGGACTGTGAGGTTTTATTCATCTTTTCACCTTTTATCCAGCAGATGGAGACACAAGAGCAGATATACCATATGCTCCTTAATAAGCCTCCTGCTGGTTTGTAGAAGTCACCAGTCGTAACACGCTTGCAACTAGTGATTTTCAAAATAGTTCATAGATCATCTAGCAAAATCCTACACACCAGTAAACCACGAATGGGCTTGAAATGACTTATTACGTTCAGAAATATCTTTTAAATTGGATTGTGCTGACCTTTATCATAACTTCCTGTTTCTATTTGGCATTTTAATTCATCATAATAGCTTGTTAGAAAATAGAAAACATCTGATCATTTTACGATAAAAACAGAGTGTTTGCGAGGATGTTTATGTGGCGCACCCAAAATTGTGTGTTTATTTAATTGAAACAGCAGGAAAGTAGTTTCCAAATAACAGTCAGATGCTCTAGAGTTTTACTTTGTGGGGGAATGTTAATATTGGATATGTACAGACAAAGGGATAAAATGTTGTTGTACAGCCAACTGGTTGCACATTCAAGATGTTTGGTAGTTCGCTGAGTGTTAGTTTACTTTGAAGTGTCCAGAATCATTGCAGATGTGATGCAGCAGCTGCTCTGAGATCAGTGTAGGATCGCTGTAACTTACACTTTATCAAATTCACTTGTTACGACACTCAAGATGCAACAAGTACAGGAAAAAGAATCAGACAAATACACATAAAATTAAATAGAAAATAAATAGAAAAAAATAGGATATTTACAAAAAAACAAAGTGAGTGTGAAGTGATTGATCAGGTAGTGCTTGAGTTAAACAGTCTGATGGCTGTGGGGATTATCGGAAGGTCACTGGTTCGATTCCCCTGGTCTGCATGCCAAAGTGTCCTTGGGCAAGAAACTGAACCCCAGAAAGCTCCTGATGTGCTGGTTGGCACCTTGCATGGCAGCCACTGCCATCAGTGTATGAATTACTGTAAGTTGCTTTGGACAAAAGTGTCTGATTAATGCCCTAAATGTAAATGATCTGAGGGAACGCTCCTTCTTACACAGTGGGTGTAAGAGTCTGCTGCTCAAGGCTTCCACAGAAGTATTATAGCACATATTACAGTAGCCCTAATTCACTATAGTGTTATAAAAGGTACAACACTGTACACATCACACCAGAAAAGGTGAAATTGCTAAAACTCATCAAAGCTCCTCACATATAATTTGTCTGCTCACTGGTGGGAAGTCCTAATAGTATCTCCATGGACTGGATTTCAAAATAAAGTCAGACTTGTTGATTAATTGTCAATTATCTCGATCCCTGAGTGTTAAATGCTGCGTACAGTACGTCATTCTGGGGGCGTTGCATGTTTGCTTTTCCGCCAGGCTGTTCGCTGTGGCCGTGCAGTGAATCAAGGGTCACTTTAGGACAGTGTTACTGATGCATTTACACAGTCCCACTTACTGTCACTCCGCCCGCCCACTGCTGCTGCTCAGCTGCGCGACCTGCTCCGGAATAAACAACCTTCTTCTTCTCCTTCTTCACATCGCAAAAGGTAAGAAAAAGTACAGTACATGTGCAGAAAACTCGAGCGCAACATTTGAGTGCGTCAAGGCCAGAGAGAAAATAAGAAATGTAGGCGGAAAAAAAAAAATCCACGCTGAACTTGGAGGTTTATGTCCACATCCGCGCGGAGTGCATGTATGTGAAGTGTAGGGAAAAGGGGCTGGGGACAACACGTTTGGTTGCGATAGCAGGTTCGGTTGTTGGAGCACTTCCTGGCCAAAATGAGCTCAGAGGCGTATTAATAGTTCGCCAATATCTCGTATTGATGATGCACTGGAGAGTATTGGGGGCCAGAGGTTGAGGGGGGAAAAATGAGGGGAAGAAGTTTATTCATGTTATTTTTTTTTCATTATGCACTCAAAGAAACACGTTTCTGCTGTCAAGTTCAACGTCGACCCTTTCGACGTTGAACTTGACATTTCAAGATTAACGTCAACTTTTTCAGACGTATATGCTTCAGTGGCTGGTTGATGACGTAACGATATTGATAAGATACACGTATCAATTAAGTATGCCGTTGCTTCACTTCAGAAACTCACGTTTACGCTCATAAATGGCTGCAGTGTGCGTCATTGCATAATTGTCTCCACTTGAACTACATACTAACTCGTGCTGAACTTTGATTGTGCTTCGTGAGTGTGGCTCAGATCAAACGTTCAGAGAAAAGTTCAAACCACCATTTAAAACTAAACTAGTGACAGGACTGATGTCTGATCTCCCCCTTTTTTTTTCTTTTTTTTTTGCTGCATGCATGCTTCCTGAGATGTGCAACTTCATCGTCTTGTTTACACATAAAGTCACAGAGATCTGGTTCATCCCTCACAGAGCTGAAGTATGACTCGTCGTGTGGCGGTGATCGGAGGAGGTAGTTCAGGTCTGGCCTGTATCAAGGTCTGTCTGGATGAGGGGCTGGAGCCGGTGTGCTTCGAAAGCAGCAATGACATTGGTGGTCTGTGGAGGTTTAAGGTGGGTCACACTGTGTGCAGGCTAGACTTCCTCTCTTACTTTTTTCCTTTTAGATTTAGGGTTGATTATTTTCTCACCTCCTGGCTGTTCTTGCAGGAGAATCCAGAGCCAGACAGGGCCAGCATCTACCACTCTGTCATCATCAACACATCCAAGGAGATGATGTGTTACAGTGACTTCCCCATTCCTGCACACTTCCCCAACTTCATGCACAACTCCCTCATCATGGACTACTTCCGAATGTACGCTGACAACTTTCACCTCATCAAGCACATACGCTTCAATGTAAGGATGCTTCACTAACTCCCTGCCTGTAACATGTCTCTGTGCCGACAGATGCAACATCCTCACCTTAGTTTAATTTAAAATATTGTGCTGTTCAATAATAGTTAATATTCTCCTCACCTCAGCTTTTGTACTCTTATCAGCAAACTGCTATCTGTTTCTGTCTTTCTGTTGTTCAGACCAAAGTCTTGCAGCTGAAGCAGAGATCAGATTTTTCTCACTCAGGCCAGTGGGATGTTGAGACGGAGAACAAGGATGGCAAAAAGGAGAAACACATTTTTGATGCGGTGATGATCTGTATTGGACATCACTGCCACCCAAACATGCCGCTGCAGGACTTCCCAGGTAAAACTCTAAGGCAAGGCCCTAAATACACAGAGTCAACCTTTGACACAGTATGAACGAGCCTGTACCAACAACCCTGCCCAATGTTATGTAACGCTTTATCATCAGAAAGCAGCAGTGCCTATTGGGAAAAATGTGTCAGTATAATGTCCTCAACCTTTGCCTTAAATTATATTTTTAGGTCATAGCTGTAATGTCTACTTCAAATAAAGATTAAAGCCGTCTTCCAGTCAGAGTAGGGCAGCACTTTGTCAATTTTTTTTTTTTTTTTTTTCAGGCATTGACACTTTCACGGGAAAGTACTTCCACAGCCGAGACTACAAGACTCCAGAGGAGTGGAGGAACAAAAAGGCTATAGTGATTGGAATAGGAAACTCTGGAGGAGACATCGCTGTGGAGCTGAGCAGAGTCACCAAGCAGGTTTGGATGAAGTAGTTACATATAGTAATATATGTGTCATAGTCTGAAAGTGCGCTTTGTGACAGCAGCTTTGCAGTAGCATCCAGAAGATTAAATAAACACAGTCAGACAATCAGACTGTGTCAAAATCTATAGCTCAGACATTGACAAATAATTTGGTTTGAATTATTATTATTATTATTATTTACCCGTATTGAAAAATAATAATATGGGTTTACAAAGGTACAGGTAACAGAGCCATAGAGTTCAGTAAAATAATAATGAGTTCTATTATACTATTATAATCACTGACAGCCATCTGTTCTCTTCCCAGCTCTACCTGAGCACTCGAAGGGGAGCCTGGATTCTGAACCGAGTCGGGGACAACGGGCTGCCCCTCGATTTGCGTTTTAACAGGGTGGTGGAGTCTATGAGAACAATCCTTCCCTTTGGTTATTTCTGTGGTGTGGCAGAGAAACAACTCAACCAAAGATTCGACCACGCGCTGTACAATCTTAAGCCAAAGCACAGGTACTGTATTTGTATCTGGTATTTTTTTATTTTATTTTTTATTTTTTTTACAGTTGAAGCTATAGCACCGCTTGCACTAAAGAGCTAGTGTGTGTCTTTGCTCTGCAGATGGCAGACTCTAACTCTCAACACTAGTCTAGAAGAAATATCTCAACAAGTGTTAGCCAGAATAGTTTTGACATTTGCTGCATGGTCCCCAGACAACTGATATGAAAGATTAGTTTATGACATTTAACCTCCTGGCATAACCTCTAGGACAAGCTTTCAACATCACCATTTTCAGCTTGCTCATTCTGTGCATGCACATGATTTGCAGTAATAATTAAATTGCAGAAACATAACTAAACAGTGTGAATATAAATCTCAGGTTGTTCAGCCAACATCCCACAGTGAATGATGAGCTTCCCAACCGCATCCTGTCTGGAACTGTTCAGGTGAAACCCAACATCCGCAGATTTCAGGGGTCCAGTGTGGAGTTCGATGATGGAAGTGTGGTGGAGGATGTAGACCTGGTGGTACGTTATTTTTGTATACGCACTGATTTCTGTCCTTTCACTGTCATAGACTTGTCGGCCACTAGTGTGTCACTGAGATGAGTCTCCTGTCTTGCAGGTGTTTGCCACAGGTTACAGGTTTTCCTTTCCATTCCTGGCCTCACATGTGATCTCAGCATCTGAGAACAAAGCCTCTCTGTACAAGTATGTGTTTCCTCCTGAGCTGGACCGCCCCACTCTGGCTATCATTGGTCTGGTGCAGCCACTGGGGGCCATTATGCCCATCTCTGAGATGCAGGCCAGATGGGCCACACGGGTCTTTAAAGGTAAGACAGGTTTTGTTAAAAATCTTCCATCACTCTGTCCAATTATAGAGGTATGTTGTGTTTAAGGGACTAAAGCACTGTGTTACATTGTAACCTCTCAAACAGGCTGCACCAAGCTTCCCTCCATGGCTGCCATGCAAAAAGATATCCAATGCAAGCAGCAAGAAATGGCAGAAAGGTACTGCACTGAACTTTACTGAAAAGAAACAAATCTTGTTATCCATAATGTTCAACTCAGATCTCTTTTTCAGGTATGTCACCAGTCAGAGACACACCATCCAGGTTGACTATGTAAACTACATGGATGAGATAGCAAAGCTGGTGGGAGTTCGACCAAACATCCTGGGAATGCTGATGACTGATCCCAGGCTGGGACTGAACGTGTTATTCGGTCCCTGCACGCCATACCAGTATCGTCTCAGAGGGCCGGGAAAGTGGGCCGGGGCCCGTCAGGCCATCCTCACCCAGTGGGAGAGAGTGGCTCGCCCCATGCAGACCAGGCCCTGTGATGAGCCCAAGCACAAGAGATCATTCATGTGGCCTCTGATTCTGTCGACGGCTGCTGTGGGCTTGGCTGCCTACGTTAACAGGAACAACCTTCCAGCCTACCTGCAAGATCCCACTGCACTGCTGGACAAGATAAAAGTGTACCTGCCTGGACAGTGATGTGCAAATTAGACTTGTTCCATTTCAGCTCTAATTACTCTTATAACAGATTTACCATATAGCACTAACTATATGTTTACTGTACTACCCCAACTCCTGAAATGGACATTATACATTTGAGTCACTGATGTCTCCTCATGGTGGCTCCAAAAACCAACTGACATTATATTATGCTATAAACTGTTATTCAACATATCACATTGTGTGAAAACGAGGACCCTGTTCTGGGTTCTCTAACTTCTTAGCTCATACTAATTATTGAATAGCTCTTAATCTACATTCTTCTATTCTCTATTTGTCTGTTCATATTTGTACAATCTCCAAATATTATTGCTGTTTTTCACTGAATAGTCTTGGGATTATATAATTGCAAGAATATGTCTCTGACTTCTCTGTAGGCTCTATTTTCAGAGTATACCACAATCATTCCACATCCTGCTTTGTCTCTTGTCTTGTATGGTGCTCAGAAAATCTGATAAATGAGATTTGTTGACTACAAAGAATGAAAATCGGGATTTATGGTGCAGTACTTTGGGCAAAATATGTATGATGTTTTTATGTTTAAACTGACGCATGTAATGTGATAAGAAAAAACCTCGAATGAGGTCACTGATGTGAGATTAATGTAATTATTAAAAGTCAGCGTGCAGGATCAAGTGCTTGGCTCTCTTTTATTACCGCTCCACCTCCGAGGAATGACGTGCAGTTACAGTATAAAGTCCTCATATACATCAAAACAAGAAAGGAGGTGAAAGAGCCTCTGTAATCACCTGTGGTGACCTTTGAATGTTGGTAGGTTTCACATACAATGCTGCTGACTGTGTGTTGAAACTAATAACTCTAATAACTGCTGAATCTGCACAGTGCCAGTTAATCTTTCAGCTCCTCTCTTAACCAGTTAAACAGAGAGTTTTCTCTTTTGCATCACCACAGTTAAGTGATTTGCAGGATTGCAAGAAAACATTGTACGATTGCTTTTGGTACATTTGGTTTTTAATGCGCACTTTTATGGGTGAAACAGGAAAATTGAACAACTGGTCAGAATTCCATTATTTCTCCTGTTGATGCCCACAAAGGTAATTACTGAATGAACAGATGACACACAGACTTATTTGTTTTCAAGTTGCCTGTAATTTCAAGGCTTTAAGGGTCTGGGTCTATCATAAATGGTCTTTATATATTATACCTGTGCAATTTAACAGCGGTTTGATCTTAATTTCTTTATACAGTCAGGAATATATTTTCCACAGACAAAACTCACATGTGTCTGCAAGTGTGCTTACACATGTAATACATGTAAGTTATACTGTATTTCACTTTGTCTCATTGTTTAATATGACATGAATAAATCATCTTTAGTCTCTGTATGGTGTCGTGCATATTAATGGCCTAAACAGAATAGAAATTAACAGTTACAGTCATTTTAGATGTCACACTTTTCTACAGATGTTTGGTCACAGCAACGTATGCATTCATTTGTTAATCAGTCTTTAGATTAAAAAAAAAAAAAAAAAAAAAGATTTTACAAACGTAGATAATTCCTCTGGAGAGAAATCAGTCTGATAGTTCCAAGAGGGATTTTGTAATGTCATGTGTTTTCTTAGAAGATGAACACTATAGGAGCAGCTTAGCTCAGGCCACCACCATATCTAGCCTATTGTTTGTGGTCATAAAAGCATTCAACAGTTCAGCACATATGAGGACATCCACCGCTGTTAAACATTAACATTTTATGAGCAGGGTTACGATTATTTTTTTTCAGGGTTAGGGTGAATGGAGCGAACTTAATGGATTTACAGTCTGTTGATCGCAGCAAAGATGGCACCTTTTCAGTCCTGTCATAGTTGCTTGCCTGGTAAATATATATTCCCAAAATGTTTTCCAGCTCCTGGCCATGAATGACCTCTGGACTTTTTATTGTGATGACGTCAAATACTTGTCTGGGCTCGAGGAAAGTCTTACAAATGTAAAACCTCCATAAATAAAGATTTCATGATAAAAAAGAGTCGTAATTGACCTTGTTTGCAGTTCTAGGTGTGCTGTCAACCATTTGACAGGCTTTTATGATGCTCTGTGGGGGAAAGGTTTTTTGGACCGAGCGGAATGGAAGCAAGGCTGAGCAGCTCTGCTGTATCCAGATCTATAATACATGAATGAGTCTGATATGTTTTGTTAAAACAAAGGGAGCCAGGCATCTGAGGAATCCAGACTGAAGAAGGCAACAGGTCCAAATTTTTAAAATTTTTCTTTTTATGAAAACATCGGCCATTTTTCTCAATAGCTTCCAGGTCAATTCACCAATTGACTCAAAACCAATCTCAAAATGTCTTCCTATACTGGTTGAATGAGACACACCTGTTTTAATGGATTTTAGTGGATTTCCTTTTTTCAAGGAATATTTCAATTTCTATTACATAACACCATCTCCAGGCTGGATCATTGATCAATGACCCCACCTACTGGCAGCTTCAAGATCTAGCTGAAGTTTGACCTGAAAAAACGAATGAATCAAGCCAATTTAGACTGTATGTCATTTTTCTGTATTTTGTGTTATTTATATAAGTGACTGAAATTAGGGAAGATGGATATATAATGGAATATATTAGTGAACTAAATATTAACACTTGTCTTAAAGGGGCACTGTGTAGTTTTGGAGAAGAAATTCAAACTCAAAATTCTGATATTAATGAGGTAAAAATACAAAGTCAGACCTATTTATTTTTACCATAAGTGAATAAACAAGCTGTTCTCAGAGGAAAATAAGGTTCCCAGAACACTGTTTGAAGCTAGAAAGGTGGCAGGGTCCGCCACATATAAACAAAGTAAAACAGTATGAAATTGTGTTGTCCTTTAAGGTCAGTTAGTTTATTCAGTGATGAAAATAAAGAGCGTATATTTATCTAGTTTGTTAAGGCATAAAAATATCAGTAGATAGATAGATAGATAGATAGATAGATAGATAGATAGATAGATAGATAGATAGATAGATAGATAGATAGATAGATAGATAGATAGAACCTTTATATCTACAAGGACTTTTTCAATTTTTTTTCAATAGTCAACTATACAAACTATAAAGCGTATTAACTTTGAGCTGGACTTTGACTCGACTTCAAACTCGCCGCCTCTCGTGAACCACCGGTAGACCCCGGAAGAAGAATCGTCCACGCGTGACTCCCTAGCATTTGGGTTGCCAGGTTGGGGGACACCTATGGTGTGAATGTTATTTGAGGATGTCAAAGATTTGACATGCTTACTTGAGAATATATTCAGTAAAGTCAGCTGTGTTTGTGTAGTTCCACAGTTTTAACGTAACTGTATTTATGTTACAGTTCAGCTTATAGACCGATCGAGTTAGGCAAGAGATACCACTCACAAAATGAGTCAAGAGGACTCTCAACAGCAGCATACATTTGACTTAAACAAGATAAAAAAGCTTTATTTATGACAACCTCATTAAGAATAAATTCAGACATACTCCTAAGCCATAGGCCTAATGACACCAACCAACATAACAATATTTTCTGTGAATGAGCTAGAATATAGGTTAATATGATAAGATGTGATGCCTCATTCATGCCTCAATGGATAACATGTACAGAAGTGTTGTCGCTGTTAAATAATCACTAAAGTTATTATGACTTTGTTTGCAGCTTAGTCATTGTGCATTTTAATAGCCTGCTGTTTTTACTACTGAATATAGCATTTATTATCAGCCCTATTATGTATCATTATTTACTCTAATACTATGTTAAGTGTTAGTGATCAACCACAAATGTTACTAAATGTGTACATTAAAATGAAACATTATATTTTGGGGGCTTTGAGGTGTTCAATATACGCTTATTTACTTTTTAAAAAAAATGTATATCAGTGTAGAGTTTTAATGCTATTAATGTCAACAGGAAAGTGGTGTGTCACTCTTGTTAAGAAAGTGGATCTGTGTGGCTGACCTCTTTCTGAATGAGTGATGTTGGAGCTGACAGATGTGGTGACTGAGCACCTGCACAGGGGTTAGGGTTAGAGAGGGGGATATGAGAGGATAAATCTGGCAACCCCGTGCTGCCATCTTTGATTGTGCGACAGGCCGCGGCGCGAGCGGGGCCTCACTCATCTAGAAAAACGGTCTGGCACGAGATAACGGGTGGGGAGAGACACGGAACCACGGGACGACCACACACCGGTTCCCGCAGTCGCAGCCGAGCAGACGAGGACAGACCGGCGGCTTAAAACCCGCGGAGAAGACATAAAACAGCAGCCGTGCATGTGGAGAGCGGTTTGTTGGCAGCCAACGAGCAAAGTAGCTAACCATCGTTAGCCGAACTGGGTTAGCAGGCTAGCTAGCTTTTGTAATCCGCCGGCCAGACATATATTCGTCCACATCAAACCAGGCCGAAACCGGATTTCAAGTCGGGCCACACAACAGCCGACCGGACAGAGAAGGCACCGGCGGTGGCAGGTGGGTCTGCATGTCACGCAAGTGGAATTTTTTTAAAGTTGTGCCCAGTAGCTGCTGTGTTGCTGCTCACACAACGCTAGCTGGTTAGCATGCTGTGGCCACTGAGGGGCTGGAAGTGGATGTGATGGCGACCAGTGAGAAACGAAACTATGCTAAACGATGCAAGCTGGCGGCCCGCTCTCTCACAGCACCACGCTTTTAGATTATGCATCAAAGTCTGTGTCGCTGGGTAGATACGACGCTGGCATTTGTGTGCACAACTTTTGAGCTATTGCAGTGTTATTTGAGCCCAGTCTGGTTGAGTTCCGGGCGAAGAGGGCCTCTGCTCCCTGCCGGTAAGAGCCACCCAGCCCACCAATAGTTTGATTCATGGGGATGGACGGCCTGCAGACTCATCAGTGGCAGTGATTTACGGAAACTGTCCAATTCAGGTGTCATGCCATAAACAAATTAGGCTCACTGAGGATGGTATTACGATGTGCTCTTATTTGTTACGTCCTGTGTACAGATTAGCACAGTGGTTTTCTTCTCAGTCATAATGTCTTGCAGATCCAACCAAATTGGTCATGAATGAGCACATTTTTGTTGTGTGAGTGTGCGCTTTTCGGAGTTTGGTAGGGCTGGCTGTGAAACACTCCAAATGATTCACACCATCTTTATGTAGATGTGGAAACCACCTGGAGGAATATTAATAGGCAACATGGTCTTGTATCTATGCATGCATCCACAATTAGAAATGGGTCTGCATCTGAGTAGGTTTAGGAAGGCCAGTCAGACTTATATTGATTGGAGTGGTACTTATTGATTGACCAGTTAATGATATGGCCTGATCAGACATCTGCTGCTGATAATGGTAATGTGTATTGTATTGTGTTGGATAATTTAAGAAAAATAAGATACTAATGATTTCTTTATTGTGATTCTCTTCATAATAAACAGACTCTAGAATGGGTAGGTATCAAATTTAGCAATTTATACATCCTACCGGTTTATCCCCTAAAGTGTTCCCATGTGTATATTTCAAGCTGGCACATGTAGCTACAAATGGTTCGTTAGGGCATTGAATCTACGCACTTTAGTGCCCAGCTAACGATACTATGGCCACCCTGCCATTTCTCCTGTGCTTGATTTAGATTACCAACAGCTCCCAAGGGAGACCTTCTCAGTGGTATTGATTGCCTGGCATTGGAGGACCCCAATAATCTTAAATGGTTTCCAGTCCACAGCTTTTTCAATGCCATTTTTCATTTGGCCAAAACCAGTAAGCAATGGATGTCAGAAGCCCCTTGCATTGATACCGATCAAAGTGAAGATTAGTTGGCAGATGCTTCACATGCTAATCAATTCAAGTGGTGGAAACAACATTACTTTTTTCTATTTTTATGGCCCAGGCCATGCAGTCCATTATTTTGATTTTTATGTCACACCATACACACATTTGAGGATTAAAATTACAACCTTGTCTTAATGATGTAATTAAGGCTTGTAAAACTAAAGATGATTTGCATAATATTTCCACCGTTGTCATTGTAGAGATTTTGGACCGGAGTTCTTCACTTCAGACAACATTACAATACAAACCAATAGGGACAGTGAAATACAAGCCTGTTCTTTCAGCGCCCATCATTTAGGCCATCTACATGACTTCTCATTCTGTGACTTCACTGTTGCATTAGACGGGTCAGTCCCATGACCCGCTGTAGACAAAAGAATTGGGCGCGTGAGCACTGTACAGGTTAAGTTATCTGAGCCAACCTGCAGGTTGAATCTGGAAGTAAATCTACAATACAAGAGTGTCGTAAAGTTATTTTAGGTCAAGAACAGTTACCTTCTTAATTTAGACCTCCATTATAACTAGAGCCCGACCTATATTTAGCTAATGTTATCGGCCGATATGGGATTATCAGATGTATCGGTATGTGCTAATATGAAAACTTGTTTTTATTTTTACAGAACATAATGCAGAAAATGATGATTGGGGTGATTTTATAATTCCAGTATATGTTGGGCTCTAAATATAACTGCCCTGAGGTTAATACTTCCCTGATGTTATTGGACTATTAAATGTGCACAAGCAAAAGTCATTCCACTGTTGAAGTGGACAATTCAGTACACTGAACTGACTGTAAAGTGGGTTTCTCGACCTCTTACTGTTAAGCATCACCACAAAGACAGGGAAGTACTTTTACTGGTCATATAGTTTAATGAGTGGAAGCTGTATTAATATCATCAGACCGCTAAATCTGTGAGAAACATTTTAGCACGTGCACAAGTATAAATAAGCTAGTTTTAGTCAAGTATGTGCGCACCATGATTGATGGACTGTGATGCAAAAGATGTTGCAGGGGTGCACGGTCAGGCTGGAGGTTGGGCTCAGCTGTTTGAGGCTGAGGAGCAGGGATGCTATTGTATGACATTTCTTCACACAACGAACATCCCCTCTCTGTTATCATCAGTGAAGGCATGTTACTAGTTTAAGAGATGAAGTGAACAGGGATTGTACACTTACTTGACCTCTGGTTCTCCTCTGGTCTCATTGGCACCGAACAGGTAACATAAGTTGTGGTCTGAGCACAGAGGAAGTGGGACTGTTATCATCTGGGCTAGTTGGCCTCTCATCACTGTTCCCTCTTCCTTATTTCAAACGCACATTCATACATCCCAAATCCCTTTGCAAAATAGAGTTTGTATAAAATCTGGCATCAAAAACTTGTCCCTGTCTTTCCACCCGTCGTCTGCCCCATAATTCACAAAATGGCCTCTCAAAAGAAGTGAATCCTGGCCAGGTTTGCCATTATCAATTTGTGGTTTGTGCTGTGTGGGACTTGCAGACAAACACCAGCTATAGTCAAGAGAGACTACTTTAAAATAAAGTTTCCCTGCTACATTCAAATTGTTTTGCCTCCCTCACTCCTGTCCAGCTTCACAATTCAATCAATTCTATCTGCTGATCTCTGAGCAGTCTGCTCAGCCAAATTAAGATACCAGTATTACTCATCCAAGTTTAGCCACAAATCGACCAGCATGTCGATGTGTTCAAGGGAATCTAAAGTGCACAATTTTGTGATTGCAGAGCCTAGATAGATGGAGAATACTTTAGTGGATACTTTGTTAGAACTCATGGTTTGTTGGCCTAAATGACGATGGTAAAAACACTAATTATGTGGTGTCACGTCTTCAGATTTGAAAAGCTCTTCGTCCGGTTTTGTCATTTTTTAGACAGCTGGAGAGTCTGTCTTCACATGCTTTGGCCCAAAGTCTCAATTGCAGTAATGCATCAAAGTGTCACCATTCTTTAGCCTTTAGTGATCAAAAACAGTGACGACAACTAGAAAGATGTTGATGAAAGTGCCAAGAGAGGGTGTTTTATAGCCTGCACTGTCTCCTGACAGGGTAACTCATTTGAAGCTACGTATTGTGCCCTGTGTGCTTTTATTGGACACTGCAGACACCTGCAGCAGAGGCACAGTGTAAAGATTCACTAACATGAGACCAGTTTTGTACCAAGCATCCGAAGTAGATGAGCCGAGTACAGATTCAGGCCCTGATTAAATTGTGCATGCAAAGCTTGGTGTCATTTGTTTGACATGATACACTTATAATAACTAACTTTTATGCATTTTATTTTGCATGTACCATCAAAACATCACCATGATCCAAATGCAGCAGCATTTATCTAAAAGGCACACAAATAAGATAATTTAATGTTGCATTTACTGACAATTTTATTATTAGAATTAAGACGACATTTTAAGATTTTTTTCTTATTTTTATTTTGTAAATGGGATGATACCCATAACACCTTGTTGCGTACAAGTACTAAGAAGCTGTACTGACAAGCAGCACTTAATGCCACAGTTAATTTTCTACATGAGAAAGAAATTGCAACCTGGATTCTATTGAAATGGTTTGGGCCATCACTGCATTTGACATTATTTAACAAAGTGCACACCAGGTTGTTTTTCAGATGAAAGGACTTTAAGTGGATGTTCCTTTTGCAAACTGTTCCAAGGCCAAGTTGCAGATAGACTGAGCTCATCAGAGCTGTCAGCTCCCCCAACACACAAGACAGATACTCACGCACACACACCTAACCACACACGGACACTGTTCCACCACTGCTCCGTTAATAATAAATGACCTCTGTGTGACTTGGGAAAGACACTGCAGCCCCAAACATGCTGTCTCTCTGTCCATGGTTCTGCTCACTCCAATTCACGTTCTGCTTGTTTCTAGCTAACCGCTCCAAGTATCTTTAAACCTGCTCCGTTTGCCTTGAGTGCCCCCACCAGTCAGTCAGCCATGCTGTGTTATATTAGCTTCATACTGAATACAAAATTAAGATTGGTGTTTTTTTTTTTCTTCGGGATCCAAGTCTAGACCCAGTCGGGCTCTTCTTTAGCTGTTCCCTGGCACACATGACCTATCAGTAGCCCCATTCACACTGCCCTTTCAAGGTGGGAATCTTGCGCCCATATTCCACCGCGCCATCTGTGTGAAAGTTACAGAAGCGTAATGGGGCGGACAGTTTCAATCCACCAGTGGAGGTAGTTACAGAGCTGCAACAGAGGCTGTTGTCACTTTCCACGATGCATGGTGGATCGGGATCTCAATCACGACACATTAAAACAGCGTCCATATGATTTTTAAACAGTTGGCGGGTACATGTTTACTTTTGTTGTAAACGGGCATCAGGCTCAGGTGTCAGCTGTATATTGTTGTATTGAAAATCAAAGAAAAGCTTTAAACCTACCCTCTAACCTTTTCTCTTTCTCTTGGTCTGCAGGAGGCTGGTTCTGGGGGCGAGGCCAAAGGACCAGACTCAATGAGTTTCCAGCGAAATGTCCGAGAAGTCAGGGCAGAGCACCAAGGCAAAGGATGGCAAAACAAAGTATGCAACCCTTAGCCTCTTCAATACCTATAAGGGCAAATCTCTGGAAACCCAGAAGACTGCAGGTAAGCCCCCTACTTTTACCCACTATTATTATTTCACACTA
The DNA here is from genome assembly GCA_039737535.1 of Lagodon rhomboides. NCBI lineage: Eukaryota > Metazoa > Chordata > Actinopteri > Spariformes > Sparidae > Lagodon > Lagodon rhomboides. The sequence continues at coordinate 9,185,886 of CM077789.1, read as the reverse complement.
TTGCATGCGATAACTATTGAACAAACTGTATTTATGGTAGATGCAAATTACTTATTTTGTCTTGAGTTCAGCTGATCGAGACAGTGTCATATAATTTGGAAGGACATTTTTACCCTGACTATCTTAAAAACTCTTCCTTGCTCTTCTCTTACTACTTCCTCTCAGTGGCTGCCAGACATGGGCTCCAAAGTTTGGGTAAAGTTGCGGTCAGCCGGCGCATGCCCCCTCCGGCCAACCTGCCCAGCCTGAAGGCAGAGAACAAGGGAAACGACCCCAACGTTAACATTGTCCCCAAAGACGGTAGTGGCTGGGCATCTCGAACTGAGGGAGGGGAGGAGAGGTAAATTGAGTTCATACACAAACTGCTATCCTATTCCTTTTAGTAAAGCTCTTCTTTAAATCAAGGTGTATGTTATGTCATCCACTTTTCAAATTATGAGTCCTGATGAGAGCTCTGTCCTTTTTTTTTGTGCCACAGGCAACAGGAGACCCCTCCACCCCAGGTCAAACCAGCAGTGCTCCAGCCACAAGAGCTTTCTATTGGGGGCAGTCGCTCGTGGGCCAACAGCAAGCAGACACAGCTCGACGGTAAATATCTTCTACACATTCTCACTGAGCATTACATCTACTCATGGTTACCCATGTTGTAGTCATACAGCATTCGACCATTACATTCTGCAGATCATTTGATCTGTACTAAATGTGATGCTGGGTTGGAAAGGGACCTGTACACAAATTAAGAATTTGACATTTCAGTGCTTCTGTGAGTCACTGTATTGTTTTTCAATCTTTTCATTTCTGTGCATTCATAGTAATATGCTTGTATTGTACAGGAGCTCCTCGTGTGAGCAGCCAATTTCACCAGGAGTTTCCCAGCTTGCAGGCGGCTGGTGAGGCGGAGAAAGGGGACGGTCAAGAGGAGGAGCCTTATGGACCAGGCCCCAGCCTCAGACCTCAAAGTAAGGCCACACTCCTGCACATAAACCTCATTCAGTGTTCACTGATTGCCGCCAGGAACATCATGCTTCCTCCTGTCAGTCAAGTAAAACAATAAATATCTCTTTTTCTTGTGTCGTGTTAGATGTTGGGAGTTGGCGAGAGGGTGGAGGCAGGAATTTGAACACTGCGCCCAGCCCCCCTGAGATGGACAACAGGGCTCCGGAGGAGGGTAGTACGGGCCTTGGTACCTCTACACCACCAGGGGAAGCTGATGAGCCTGGCCGAAATGTAACCACTGACGGTCAGAAAGAGAAGAGGGATGGCAGGGAGAGGTTGCCCCCCTCTGGCCCTCCTCAGCCTAAACTTAATGGGGGGCAGCAGCCCCCTGCGGGGGTGCCAACTCACTTCGACCCTGCTTTCAGGAGCATGATGCCACCTTATGTAAGTCACAGTTTGACATTCTGGATTGACAAAATTGGCATATCAGACTTTTATCTCTTCTTGACCCTGTGTGACGCTTATTGTGTTTGGGTTTTAGATGTTCCACGCCTATCCTCAAATGACTTTTGCCCCAGGGCAAGCGAACTTCAGATATCCTGTATCACAAGACGGAGCAAAGTGAGTTCATATTTTAATGGAAAATTCCTAAAAACCTGTGTTGACGCTAAGTAAAAGCTTTGTTTTTTTAGCTGCATTATTCTGGTTTCATCTTTGATAATTTTAACAATTAAAGGGTGTTTTAACATTTTTCTACAAGCTGTTTATGTGAGTTGCTGATTATTACAAGAATGAACCCAATGTGTCTTAAACAATAAGTTTAATATGTCAGAATATCACACAGAAGCACATTTTACATGTCAATATAAGCATAATTTTGTACGTCTTTGCAGTTTATTGGCAAAAATTGTACTACTAGACTGTGTCCCGTAATTAACTTTTATCTCCTTTTATCTCTGTTGGGTGTTCAGGGGTCCTCGTGCAGTGCGACCCCAGCAGGCTCCCCCTCAGTCTTGGCTCCAGGACCCAGACAGACCCTCAATCGTCAGCGCAACAGAACTGAAAGAGCTGGACAACCTAGACACTGATACTGATGAGGGCTGGGCAGGTTAGTGTAAACAAGTTATAAATTACCTCTAAACTTTTGGACATAACTAATGAGGTAATTTTACAGTAGTTTGAGCATCTATCAATCCTTTCTCCTCTGCATTCCAGGAGCTCAGATGGAGGTGGACTACACCGAGAAACTAAACTTCAGCGATGATGAGGAAAACCAAGCTGCTAAAGAAAAAAGAGAAAACTGGTGAGTATTTTGAGTTTAACATCTCAACACTTCAGCACAGAGCCTTAACTTTTTAGTATAATCGGTTTTATTTATCGGCTATAATTTCATTATCTGCTTGATACTTTATCGGTTCGATTTCATGTCATGTGTCCCTACTTAAGATTGGTTGTTTTTAATGGTGATATGGATATCCAGTCCATACCTTTTTTATATTTTTTTTAAAACAATTTCTCCTTGCAAGTGATTTATCACTCTGGGTTTCCTTTGGCAAATAAACACAACTGTCTTTTCAAGTTGACTTTTTGATCTCTGCGGCATGCCTTGAAACATGGTTGACAGTCGTGTGAAAAATGTGTTGTATAGTAAATGGACTTAATCAAGGAAAAACAACAAACACTAGAGTTCAAATACTACAATTGCATCATGATTCCATGAGTCCAAGAGCACAATACAATATAATTGACATTCATGTATTTAATGCATTCAATAATACAATTTATCAAAGCCTGTTTATGTCCTGTAAGAGCCGTTTTCAGCAAGGTTTTGATGTTGAGCCTGAGGTTGAAGTGAGTGGTTTGTCTGCTCGAATAACCTGTGATGTTTTTACTAAACTATATTGCTGTTATTTCAGGGAGTGGATGGGTAAAGTGGAGCGTATGAGATCTCGGCCTCCGGACGGTCAGGAGGGCTGGAAGGAGGGGTCTGAGGACCGTGGGGGCAATAAAACTTCATGGGCTGACTCTGCAGATCCCAGAGCGCCATCACCTGGCAGTATGGGACAGTACAATAAGTCAGCTGCTCCACAAGACTACCAGGTAAAACTGAATATGCATTGCTAAAGCCACCAATCATGTGTGCACTGTTTATTTGAACAGCCTGACAATAAGTCTATATCTGTACTCGGATCTCTTTTCTCCAGGGCGGCAGTCGTCCTGTTGGTGGAGGAGCTCCGCGTGTGAGCAAACCACCTGCTGCATCTGCACCTGGTGCTGAGGAGGACCCAGAGGCCTGGCGACAGAAGCGCAAGAAGCCTGCAGAAGTTTCTGAAGCTGTAGAACGAGCAAGACGGAGGAGAGAAGAAGAGGAAAGGCGGATGGAAGAACAGCGCCTTGCTGCTTGCGCTGAAAAACTTAAACGTCTCAATGAAAAACACCGCCAGGCCACTGAGGGCAAATCATCCCCTGCTCTGACCACCAATGATGATGCAGGAGTTGCTCTTGAGGAAGCCCCCTCACCAGCTCCTGCTCCTGTATCCAGTCCTGTACCTTCAGTCCCAGTTTCACAATCACCGGCCCCAATCATCCAAGCCCCTCTGCCTGAGCTGGTGGATGGAGATGGAGAGAGGATGGAGCGAGAACGAGAGAGAGTGGAACCAAGTGTAGAGGAGGAGGTGGTTCACTTGCCTCATCAGCCTAGCCCCCCTGTCCACAGACCTGTGACTATAGCTCCAGAGCCTCAGGGTGAAGGAGAGAGCTCCTTGGTTGAGGTCCCTCTGATGGAGGAGAACCAGGCTGACAGGACAACAGTGCCTATACGAGACTATTTCAACATAGAGGATAGTAGAGGTGAGCTATCGCTGAGCCGTTTAAAAAAAAAAATGTTATGTCATGTAAATCATCACGGTATATTGTTATTTTTTAGGTCAGAGATGCCACTAGATACTATTGGTTTTGTTTTCCTCTAGTGGATGAGCCCCACCTCCCCCTTCCTCACATCGACACCCCCAGTGGTGAGGAGGTTCCTGTGGCACCACCACAGCTGGAAGGAGAAGCTGCAGCTGCTATGCGTCCATCACTCACCTCAGGCTATTCCAAACAGTTTCAAAAGTCTTTGCCACCTCGCTTCCTTAGACAGCAGGTAAGGGTGTCCACATCTGGCTTCTTGAGTTTACACTGGCTGAGATTTTGAAGGTTAAATCAATGACTGTGGGTGTGTCAAACTGTAAACCAAACGCGGACTTGATAATGAGTTTGAAAATCGAAGTAGGCACAATAAAAGAACATTACCTAACTTCAACCTGTTTACAATATAGTATATACAAGTTATTAAATGATCAGTAACGTATTTAGCATTATTGATCACCATTATTCATTGGTCTTGTAGGAGCAGATGAAGCAGCAACAATGGCAACAACAGCAACAGCAGAGTGGAGGCTCGGTGTCCCCATCAGGAAGTGGTGGAGTTCCAGCTACCCAACAGCAACAGCAGCAGCAGCAGCAACAACAGCACCGCTCCATGTATCAACCTATTGGCCCCCACCACCAGCACCTGGCCTCCATGGGGTTCGACCCCCGCTGGCTCATGATGCAGTCCTACATGGACCCCCGCATGATGTCAGGACGTCCTCCCATGGACATGCCAGCTAACATTCACCCTGGTATGCAGTTCTTTGGAATTGAAATAGAGAATGAATGAGTATGGTTGTTTGTGTTTAATGTGCCAGACAACAAGTTTAAAGTCTCTGTTGTCGTCTCTAGGGAGGATGCCTCCAAAGCAGATTGTGCGTAGAGAGCCTGGAGACAACTCTAGCTCCAGTTCTGACTCCTTCGACCACTTGACCAGACCAATTCGTGACCATGGCTTACCCTCAGACTCACGGATGGTATGGGGTTCAGAACCGTACCCACAGTCTGAACCCTTGCCATCCGTAACTCCTCCAAAACAGCGAGATGATAACAAGGAGCCGAGGTAAAAAAAAAAAAACTAAAACAAATAAATGACATGATAAGAAAAAGCTTTTATTCTCTGCCCATCACACAATAACAATTGTTTCTCTGCAGGGTGGACTCTGGTTTGGATCTGGACAGGGGTCTCCCAGCTATGTATGGCCAGGACCACAGTGCATTGGACTCACATAAAAGTAACTTCTTTCAGGATCCCACAGAGGCCCTGGCAGCATTTACCCAGGCTCCAGAGGATGCATCAGGGCCTCTAGACAGGGTGCCAGTAGGCCCAGCCTTTGATCCTGAGGAGCCAGGCCTACCCAGTGGGGAAGAGGTAGAAGCTCTTGGTCAAGCTATGCTCCAGAGGAGTATCTCCCAGGGCTCCAGCCACTCCCTCAAACTGGATGAGCCAAGGTTTGATGGGTTACCCCTGGGAACAAAATCACTAGAGCTACAGGACTCAGGAGAACGTGCTGATGATAAGCCCCAGAATGAACTCTACTCCCAGGCTGCAGTTACCAGCAACAGGGCTACACCCCCTGCTGATGGATTACACAAACAAGAGAAGCTGCCTCTGCCAGCCCCTAACAAGCAGAAAGCTGAGCTACGCTGGGGTGGGAGATCAGGGCCCGGACGCAGGGAAGGACCAGGGGGAGAGAGACCTGTCCGCAGGTCTGGACCAATAAAGAAGCCTGTCCTAAGGGACATGAAGGAAGAGAGGGAGCAAAGAGAGGAGAGGGAAAAGCGTCATGAGAGAGGGGAAAGAGGAGACCGGTCCAAAAAGGATCAGTTGTCCAAAGCTCCTTCTGCAGCTGCTGCTGTGTCTGAAGGCCCCAGACCTCAAGGTGAGGGGAAGAGAGAAGTGGCTCAGGTTGAGGAAACACCGACTGGCCATCCAAGAGCCAGGGACTCCCAGCCTTCTTCTGGGGCACCCACCTCTTCCTCTCAAGAGGAGAAAGCAGACAAACCGCCCAGCAATGACAAACATCCAGAACCCAAACTGCCCCCTAGGAAAGAATCCAATCTTCCTCCACGTGCCTACCGAAGAGAAGAGAGGGAGAGGGAACGTGAGCGAGAGAAGGAAATGGACAAGGACAGAGAGAGAGAGTGGCCTACTGACTCAAATTTCAAAGGACGTGGCCGAGGAGAGTATTACTCCAGAGGACGCAGCTACCGGGGGACGTACAGTGGCCGAGGCAGGGGAACTCGTGGTCGAAGCAGAGCGGAGTACCCTTACCGAGAGCCACGATCACGCTCTGATTTACCTTCTGTTGGAGGTGCTGCTGCCTTCCGCAACAGGGAGGAAAGCGAGACACGTAGTGAGAGCTCAGACTTTGAGGTTATACCAAAACGTAGACGGCGCCGTGGCTCAGACACAGATTCGGAAAGTGAAGGTGGGAGGGAGTCTGCCAGTGATACTGGACCCTCTGACCGTGAGCCCAGCACCAAACCTAGCCGTCCACTGAGAAGAGAGCTCCCTGGGGAGCCCCGGTCTGGACCTCACAAGCCAGGCTTTGGACCTCCTCACATGGGGGAAAAGATGGGACCCAGAATGGACGATGAAGGCAGACCCAAGCCAGGATTTCTTCCTAAAGGAGAGCCTTCTCGGAGAGGAAGAGGAGGTTTATACAGTAGACGAGGTGGAGCAAGAGAACGTGGTGGCCCTCGCTCGGCCCCACTCAGACGGCCATCAGCTAGAGAGTCCTCCTCTCAGTGGCCCTCTAAACCCATGGAGACATTCAGACCTGAAGACACGGAGCCCTCACCAAGATATGACAATCCTCTCAATGACAGACGGCCCCTTAAGTCTGATGGCAAGAAATTTGGCGATGGGGGTCCTCAGAGTAGTAGAGAACGGCCCCGTCGATCCAGACCGGCGCGGCCCCCCAGGCAAGATAAACCCCCTCGCTTTAGGCGCTTGAAAGAGAGGGAGGCTGCGGTGTTAGCTAGTGGAGACACAGCGCCCAGTCCCCCTGTACCTCTTCTTCCAGTGCCTGCTGCTGCTGTCCCTAGCTCTGCCCCTGTCCCAATCTCCCTCTCCCCGACCCTGTCTAGAGCCCCGGGAACCCCCGTAACTGTGCCTGCAGATGTAGCAGCCACTATGCCTGCACCGGACTTGCCCTCTCCTACAGAAGCTCCCCTGCCAGATACCAGCAGCCCAACCATCACTGCAGTTGGTACCAAGTCCCCTGATTTGTCCAATCAGAACTCTTCAGATCAAGCCAATGAAGAATGGGAAACTGCTTCTGAGAGTAGCGACTTCAACGAAAGACGAGAGCGTGAAGAAAGGAAAGGAGCACTGGAGGCTGCTAATGAAGCAGCGGCTGCCTCTGCCCCGGCACCTGCACCCCCTCAGGGCTCTTTGACCCCCAATAAGACCCCTCCTGACGGAGGAGTGACTCCAAAGCGTGAAGGGGCTCCTGCAGCCAAGAGGAGTTTCTCAAGTCAGAGGCCTACAGAGAGACAGAATCGTAGAGGCAACAGTGGAGCCAAACCAGGCCGGCCTTACGCAGGGGGCAAGGGAGAGAGGAGGGGAGGAGCCAAAGCTGGCCGAAAAGGGTGAGTTTGAACAATCAGGCTTTTGTCTGTTAAGCGTTTATTTTGTCTGCTTACATTAACACTGTCTGCACAATGAAGTTGACTCAGTGAAGACCACAGGTTTATTCACACACAATAAACCTTCTGTGTTGTATTCTTCTTACTTAATAGTTGCACATAACACTAGCACAGAATCTACATGCTTTAGTAAACCATTTGTATTGCCTGTTCAAACACACTTAGGCTGTTAAAGGATTCTCCAGTTGGGTAGATTAATCTCCTTATGTGTGCTGTAGTTGGCCATTGAAGTGTTTTTGGGTGGAAGATAACTAAATATGGCATCAATGTGGTGATATTTTTAGATTGTTTCTGTACCTTGGTTGTGGCTTTTTTGAGCAAGATCAGAGTGAAAACATTTTCTCCCTTCATCTGATGCATTAACACACTTGCTGACTAATGGATTCTGTGTCATCGTCTGCTTCAGTCACAAGGTGGTGATGAATAAAGACGTATATTTTTGGTTGTAAATTTGATCTATTTGCACAAATCACATTTCATTGATTTATTTTACATGAGAGCTTTAGTGTCTCAGGCTTTCAATGACACACTGTTGCTCCACTAACTAAATTTTTCTTTCCAACATGTGTCTCTTTTTCTGATTCAAACAGCCCTGCAGCCCAGCAGAACTCTGAGGCATCAGCACCAACAGTTGGGGGAGCATCCCAGAGGTCTGCCAAAGAGCAGTCTGCACGTCGCAAAGATGAGGCCAAACAGGCTGCAAAGAAGCCCAAGGAGAATGCTCTTTCTCAGTTTGATCTCAACAATTATGCCAGTAAGTAAACACATTTATTGACAATATCCCAGGCTCCAGATGCTCATCACATGAAAAATGAATGTGACTGACTTAATCCCTTTTTGTTCGTCACTGTAGGTGTTGTAATCATTGATGACCACCCAGAGGTCACCACCACAGAGGACCCACAATCCAGCACCAATGATGACGGCTTCACAGAGGTGGTCTCCCGCAAGCAACAGAAACGTCTGCAGGATGAAGAGAAACGGAAAAAAGAAGAGCAGACTACTCAGGTAAGCTGAAGCATGACTTAAACTGAATAAGCAGTGTATTACTTTGATAATGAGCTCTACCTCTATACTGTACTGACACTTCTAATACTCTACAGAACTGGAGTAAAAAGGGCTCTGGTGAGAAGGGCAGAGGAGGTGGAGGAAAGCTGCCGCCAAGATTTGCTAAAAAGCAGTCATCGCAACAACAACAGCAGCAACAACAACAGCAGCAGCAACAGCAACAACAACAACAACAACAGCAGCAGCAACAGGCCTCACAGTCTCAGCCTCCTGTAGCCCCGACGCCCCAGGCCCAACAGCAGCCTCCCATTTCTGCTCCCCAGCATCCTCACCTTGCCTCGTCCCAGCCTGCTGCATCCCCTCAGACTCTGGAAGGAACAGTGGCTCCTCTGCCCTCCATCCCCCCTGCCACTGTGGACTTTACCTCAAAGAGCCTACCCCCCGCACCTACGCAGACACACAGCACTCTTGGTACAGAACTGTGGGAGAACAAGGTAGCGGGCTCCACTGTCCTCCCTGACGTCAAGAAGCGTGAGTGGATTCATCAAATCTTATTTTAAAAATTAAATTTGTCTTGACTCATGAATCTTGTTGAGATGCAGGAGGGAATTTAACAGCAAGCGCTTGTCTAAAATAATATGTGTATTCCAGTTGGTCCAATCAGCCCTCCGCAACCACCTTCTGTGAGTGCCTGGAACAAACCTCTTACCTCCTTCACCGGCACCGTCTCCTCTGAGGTATCTTAAATAAAATGTCTCACCTTTTGTTGTTGTTTTGTTGAGTGTATGATCCTTTTGACATAAACCATGAAAAACATTCTTTGTTTCAGGGTGTGAAGCCTGGATCAGAGGGCAGTGTTGAATTGGCAATAGACAGTATTCAGTTTGGAGCACCATCGTCTGCAGGCAGCACCGACAGCGATGGAGTTCCAGCGTTACTAGAAAGTGGCTCTGAAAACAAACTACCTGCTCCCAAAGAACAGAGACAGAAACAACCTCGAGCTGGCCCAATCAAAACACAGAAGGTAACACTGCTGTGCAGGATACTTAGGTGGTTTGACGGTTTAAGCTGTTGAACAACAACACTGATATCTTTTAGTTCTTCAAAACGTAACACTCAAATGTAAATGTTTCATCTCTCCTCCTCCCAAGCTTCCTGAAATGGAACCAGTGGAAACCAAGGAGTACAAGCCAGGTCCCATTGGTAAAGAGCGCTCTCTTAAGAACCGCAAGGCCAAAGACGCACGTGGAGGAGAAGGCGAGGGGCTGGAGGGAGGAGTCCCTGGAGGAGGTGTAAGTAGAGCCACAGACTCCAGTCCTCCAACCAGTGACACCACAGTACCGGAGCTGGGAGGAGACATCGAGTGCATGATCACAGTCCCGTCAGCAGAGTACAACAGTAACTCAAAGGTATGTCATTGTCACATACCCTCACAGCCAGGCCTTATCTTATCTTGTCTTCATAACTCAAGATGAAACTTAAGAGTGGATCTATCAATTAAATCATACCTTCCCCAGTTTGTGTATCATGTTTTCTTGTGTATTGAATTTGTCTTTCCCTTTCAGGAGTCTGTCACTGACTACACCACGCCCTCCTCCTCACTCGCTGACAGTGTCCCCACAGGAGGAAACAAAATGGAAGAGAGTTTGGTGGCAAACGTGAGTACACATGTTCACACTGGCACAAAGTGTTGCACAGCTTCCTTTTTAATTTGTAGAGATAACACATCTGGACCACACAGTTGTAATAAGTTAGCCTAATACTTTTTCTGGTGTATTTCAGGTGGCACTACCCCACTCATTGCCTCTCCCTCGGCGAGAGACCCTGCAGCAGAGCTCCAGCCTCAGCACTGTCTCTCCTGCTACTGTTGACCTAACACTAAAGGTACACAGATGTGCAGCACGCTCCAGCCAATATTACATTCTCAAAGACATATTTTTCTTTAGAGTGTCCGTGAAACATGACCAAAGTTTCTTGCGTCTCCTCCTCAGATGGAATCGGCTCGTAAAGCTTGGGAGAACTCCCCGAGTCTGGAGAAGAATTCTCCAGTCACCTCCTCTTCCTCCCCGATCACCTCCTGTGCATCCTCGTACTCCACCTTCTCCTCAGCCTCCATGCCACAGATCCCTGTGGCTTCTGTTACCCCAAGCACCTCTCTGTCAGGTAACATAACTCCCAGTTAACATCTACTTAAAACATACAACAGTGTTGTTTCTCTGGCATTGTAATTGCTCTACAGTATTCACCATGTGTTTATCTGCACCCTACAGGTTCTGGTACATACACAACGTCATCACTCAGCACCAAGACTACCACAGCCTCTGACCCCCCTAACATCTGTAAGGTGAAGCCCCAGCAACTGCAGGGTGGAAGTCTGTCCGCCTCCAGCAGTAGCAGTAGTAGCAGCAGCTTCTCTCAGTTGGGCTGCGTGCCTCCTCTCCTGCCCCAGCAGCAGCAGACCCCACAGGTGTACGTCTCTCAGTCTGCAGCAGGTGAGAGAAACTAGACTGTGATGTTGGTCTACTTAAAATATTCATCAATCTGTATACATTTGAACTCCAACTTCTTTGATTTAAAAAAAAATGTTTGTGGCCCTGATAGTTCAGTTTCAATAGTTAATTTGAAGAGATGTTTATGTCTGTTTCTCATTGCTGATGTTTAATCACTTGTATGTCCAGGTTCTGCAGCTCAGATTCCAGCCTTCTACATGGACACTAGCCACCTCTTTAGTACACCCCACCCTCGCCTGGCTCCTCCCTCCCTGGCGCAGCAGCAAGGCTTCCAGCCCGGCCTCTCGCAGGTAGAAATATACAGCTTTATTCCAGGATTAGTTTTTTCCTTTTTCTTTTTTTAACACTGAAGGTTCAAATTCCCATCTGTTTCTTTCACCTTATAGCCGACAGCAGTGCAGCAGATTCCTATCCCTATCTACGCTCCACTGCAAGGTCAGCCGCAGCACCAACACACACACCAGGCTCAGCTAGGACTCAGCACTGGCCCTCCAGTCTCTCAGCCACAGGACCTGTTCAGCTCCTCTCTGCAGACTTACAGGTAACGCACAACACAGCAGGCGTTCAGCCGTATTTTATGTTTCAGCCATGTTTTAGAACAGAGTACTGAAGTGCCAGGGCTTCCATTTTTTTTTATTTACCATTGCTCTGTCTTCTAACCTTGGTCTGTCTTCCGTCAGGTCTCAGCAGGCGTTCATGCAGAGCAGCCTGTCACAGCCCTCCATGATGCTGTCAGGACCATCGCTGCACAGCTATCCTGGCGTCCAAGGACCTGAGCTGGGCAAGCCTCAGTCTAACCTGGCCTATCAGCAGCCCTCCTCCACCCAGCACATTCCCATCCTGTTTGAGCCGCAGCTAAACCAGCCCTCTGGCATGGGAGGCTCCCAGCTCATTGACACACACCTGCTGCAGGTAACCGAGCTGCAAAACAAATGTTTTACTGAGTCTGCATTTTATTTATTTTGTATATGTGTATATATTCCATCTGACGTATTTGTGTCTTTTTGTTCAGGCACGACAGGGGATGAATCAGCATTCAAACATGTACTCGGGGCAGGTGCAACAACATGGCCAGAGTAGTTACTATAGCAACACGCAGTCGCCCAGTTCTGCAATGCAACAGGTATCCTACATACAAACATGACAGTAGAAAAGAAAAACAGTAAATTTTCTATTTTTTCTTTCCATTGCTTCTTCGTATTTAACATTTTATTCTCTCTCTTATTCTCTCTCCAGGTGACCGTCCCTCTGCCCAGTTCCCAGTTGTCCCTGCCAAACTTTGGCTCAGGTGGAGGTCAGCCCCTCCTGGCGCTGCCCCCCACTCCTCCACAGGGCCAGCCCCCCAACATGAACAGACAGCCCCCTGTCTCCCAGCCATACCGCGGCATCATGGGTCCCAACCACAGCATGATGCAGCCTCCCACCAGCAAGGTACTGAAACATTGCTTGGTTCTTACGAACTCCTCATCTTTGAAGGATTTCATTAACCTGTATCCTTCTGGTTTTCATTTTCTTATGGTCAGCATTAACAGGTAATCGGTATTATAATCTGCCAATACAGCTAGAGTGTACAGTGTATACTTTGATAAATGATAACATCCTGTAAACAGTGTTGCAGTGTGAAAGCTCACATGGTTATTGTTACAGTTGTTCTTGGTGTCAACAGCCCTTTAGACACACAGAGACGGGCTATGATTTGGAGAAGTGGAGCTCTGACAGTTTTTTTTGTTGTTGACACTTTACAGATGGACATGGATCTGAAGCTGTTTGGAAGTGGGATGGATGTGAAGCCTGGAACCCCTCCTGTCAGCGCTAGGAGCACTACACCCACCTCCAGCCCTTACAGGTACAAAAACTTTTTTTTAAAAAAACAAAAGGATTTGTTGCAGTTTTGTAAACACAATCTGCAACAAATCTCAAAGTGGCTGAGCCTTGCAATGCAAATCTGCGTGGCATGCCTTCTTTTATTAAATGCTTGTTGCTACACAGACTAAAGTCAGCAATGTGTTTATTGTTTCCCTCTCCTCCGCCTGCAGGGCCAGCTCCACCTCTCCTAGCAGCCAGTCCAGTAAGATGAACAGTATGCTGTACCAGAAGCAGTTTCAGGCGAGCTCTGCTGGCATGAGAATGACACAGCACTTCCCCGGCCAGTTCAACCCACAGGTAGAATAATGGTCACAACACCTGCATTTTAATCATCTTTATGTAAGACTCGACTGGTTACTGGATTGAAAGGCAACTGTCACCTCTCCATTTCAGATTTTGTCTCAGCCCAACATCGTGTCTCCGCTGGTTCGACCTCCTCATGTCAACTCGTTTGCTGGAGGTGTCCAACGCTCTCCCATGGGCCCTCCAATGTCAGCCAACGTGGGTGGTGGTCTCATGCCCCATCCCCGACCTCAGCACCCTCAGCACCAACAGCATCCGCAGCATCCTCAGCACCAACAGCACCAACAGCACCCACAGCACAGCCAGCATCCTCCCCGAGGACCCCCTGGTCCCTCCCTTGCACCCAGAGGCATGCACGCGGCTCTGAAAGCTGAACAGGACCTAAAGGTCTGGTTCCATGTTTTATCTGCTCATTCTTTGCATCTGTTTTAGATTAGATGTTTTTTCAGTGACTGGTGTGTTGACTTACATTTTTGCTTTATCGCTCTACAGGCAAAGCAGCGGGCTGAGGTGCTCCAGTCCACCCATAAGTTCTTCTCAGAGCAGCAGCAGCAACAGCAGCAACTCAAGGCTCCACAAGTCAGCAAAGTATCTCGACTGGATCAGGGAGGAAAACCCCCTCTAGACACCTCGGCACCGAATCTCCAGGCAGGAGTTGAGCGCCCAGATTCTGACAAACCCCCCATCTCCACCGCCAAGCCCATACGGACTGGCCCCATAAAACCGCAGGCCATCAAACCAGAAGAGGGCAAGTAAAGAGCTCCCGACCCTCTTCAGATGACGATATGCATGGACGGAAGAGAGAATCTAGCCCCATTCACTCAGTCACCACCTCATATCAGCCCTGGGGGACAGTGTGGGGGAGGAGGATGAGTTGAGGTCCAGAAGGTAGTGGTTGCTGAGAGTAGGCACTGTCCTACGTAAACGTAATCCTCTTCTTTCTTCCCCAGTCTTGTCCCACTGTAGGTGGCGGCATTTGAGTTGGGTTCTTCCATCATATTTAGATGCCGATAAAATGGCTGCACAAGTTGTTCCGTAGAAATCTACCGTGACAGTAGATCAGAGGCGAGTCGGAGGAAGAAAAATTGAAAAGAGATTTGCTGCTGAGTTTGCCATTTTTATAGCTCTTGATTTCTGTTCCTTTATTCTATTTCTTTTCCCAAATAGGATCACGCATATTATGAGAAACCTGTTTTTGTTAACGAAAGAATGAATCAATTTTGTTTCTGTAGTCAAAACAATCTTGTTAAGGAGATGTCATTTAGTGAAGCACACTTTTTGTTGCCCAATCTCCCATCATAACTAATCCAGAGATATGTGCACGTGGAGATGCACCACGATACGACACGCACGCACGCTCACTCAACGGTTTCATCCACAGTTACTGCACAGAGACATGAAATCTGAAATTCTGTTGTCATTTTGTTTTTGGGTTTTGTTTTGTTTTTGTTTTACCAGATTGGAAATGTGAAAATTGCAGCAGTTAATTGAATTTAATGATTGATTTATTGATTAGTCTGCCTGTGAGCCTTTGCTCCTGCCTTCTGCTCTCATCTCCTTGCCTGAGAATTATTGATGTGTTGGGGTGTGTGTGTCGGGTGTGTGTTTGTGGTATAAATGGGGGGGGGCGGGGAAGCTTGTCGCTGGACTCTCCTGTATATTTAGCCAAAGGTTAAAGCAGCGCGGAGATGATGTCGCAGCCTTTTAGGATTGCTGTTGCCACGGCAGCAGAGTTTTGAGTGGACTTTAAGGATTACATGGATGATGTATGATCACTACTTACAGCTGTTCCAGTTTAGGGGCTACTGTCACACACCCTTTCACTGCTTTTCACACCCATCCTTGCTGTCACACAAACACACACCTATACACTCTTCACTGTAAAGCACCCAGACCTGCTGCTATTGACTGATTTCAGTGCCCTTAGCTAGAATATAGCAGGATAGGGCTATTTAGAGGAATAGAAAATGGTGAGGAGTTGATTGTTGAAACCGTAGAAAACTTTTGAGTGTGTCTTGTTCTTGTTCCTCCCTCACCGCGAGGGTCGACACACCCCGAGAACGAGGAAAAAGAAGAAATGAGAAGCCTCAAGTTCCGAAGCGTTTTGACAGAAGGACACTTATTGTTTTGTTGTCTTTACTGATGAGAGCAATCAGTGCTGTTTTCTGTCTCTGCCTCACCTCCGCTGGCTGTCCCACCCACAATGCTTTCATCTCGGGGTTGTGGTGACAAGGGTCTTTCAGATATGTACAGTAGTATGCACCCTGAGGTGGGGAGGGTGTCCTCCTCACTTCAACCCTAGCCGGGGGAAGAGTCCTTGCTTTGGAGGATGGATGAGGGAGGGAGGGTTATGAAATTTTCTTTGTTTTTTTTGTTTTGTTTTTTGTTGAACTTGTACAGGGGTTTCATCGCTGTATTAAAATATGTACGGTCTTATTTACATTCTCTCGGTTTGGTTACAGAAACTAATAAAAATAATATACTGTTGAGATGTTTTCACTGATGCCTGGTCTTTGCTTAAAGTCACCTTCCACATTATTTCTCCTTTTTTAACTACATCAGAATCAGATTCAGCTTGGAGCACCAGGTGGCGCTACAACACTTAGCAAACTTAAATTAGCATTTCAGAATGCCAAGGTAAGTAATGCAGTGATACAACGCTTGGGTAGCACTTTCAAGTGAGGTCCCCTTTTTAATGGGTTTATAAGGTAATTGGTTTTATCAATAGTAACTGATCAATAAAGCTTTCATTAATATGTCATTAGATTTGTGTTGCAAGGTTTGGACTGGTGTCTATGTGAGGGCTTAAATTGAGTTCAGTTTGTCTTGTGAGGTCTTGATTGCCCCTAACATTTTGTCTAATGTTAATTATCCATCCCCTATTTTTGTCAAAAGGAGTCAAACCCTTCGACATGAAAGTTCACATTTCTGATGTTACAATTAAACCTACAACTGAACCCAATTTTTACTCTATATGTGGCCTTACCTGTTGATTTAAAACATCTGCACTTGCACATATACATACCACTGTTCTCTACACTTGCCTGCAATGCTGAATAAGAAAAAGATAATTTATTTAAAAAATCAGTCGGGTTAAACAGGTCTTTAAACGCGTTACTTGTAGACACCCTGCCTGCAGTACATCAGACTATATGTATTTAAGGTATACATCTATTAATTACTTAGTAACATTGATATGGCAACTAAAGATGAAACTTTTGGTTCAATTACCCAAAAAGTAAATGATTAAAAAATTGCTACTTTAGCTCTGATGCAGCATGTAAGCAAGTAGTAACTAAATTTATCAAGTTATTGTGAGTAAAAAGTACAGTACTTGAGTAAATGTGCGTTATATTCCACCAGTGATGGAAATGTTTTGCCTTTAAAAAGTCAATTTGTTCCAGCGCTTGAACATTATAATATAACAAAAACACATGAACTGTTTAGGAAGAAGTTTATTTCATGACAGTTTTGAACATTACGTCATTAAATTGACTACAGTGTACAAGTACATGCACTATTCAATAAATGCTGAGTGAGAGATAAAAGATGTTCAATCGTGAAGTACAACGGGAGTTTGTGTTGTAAACTGTATGCATCAATTATCCAACGTAGCTTGTGAAAATAAACTATGCTTCATCTTTCAGATCTCAAATATATATATATATATATAGATATAGCTCATCAAGAAATCAACAAAATCATACATCTGATTAAAGGCGGTACAAAAATAATTCCTCTAAAACATGTTTGTGGGCCGGGCCACAGGGACAGCCCTCCCACTGAAGAATGGAGTGCAGACCTGCAGGGGACACTGTTCCTCAAACGTCTTCATTTCACTTTGGAGTTTGGTAGTTAGGCTCTTCTACACGTGGATCTGATGGTGCTGGCTTTAAAACGACTACCACCACACAAATTATACTCTAAAGCTCTGAGTCTCTGAAGCAGGAACAGGTGAGCAAATGTCACTTTTCAGCAGTCACCGATGGCAGCCTTACTTGGCCTGCTGGCGACCCAGCTTGATGTCATAGGACACCATGTGGTAGTTGTCCCATGCAAACAGCTTCCTCTGGGCCCGGTTGTAGTCAATCATGCTGTTGTAGCGGTGCTTGTTCTTGAAGGGGATGCTGACGGCCTTCCCCTGGCTGGTTTCAGTGTCGTACATGTAGTTGATGATGGTGTCAGGCGCCGTGTAGCTGGCCACAGTGTACATCTTGCCGCAGATGATGAAGGAGTTGGCCACGGAGCTCTTCCTGATGTTGGTCTCCCAGCTCTTCTTCACCTCCAGACTGCTCGGGTCCAGTTTTGAGATCACGATGGCTCCCTTGGCTTTGCTGGTGGAGTATACGGCCCACAGCCCCTGCTCATCCACAGCCAGGTCGATGTCCGTGTAGCCTCCCCAGGAGTAGGGGAACTGGCCGTGGAAGCCGGCGTGGGGGAGTTCACGGCGGGCTGCGACGCTCTCAGAGGCCAGGTCATAGCGGATGAGAGTGCGGCTAAGGCGTCTCTGATAATAGAGAGAGCCTCTGTACACTGTGGCACCAGTGCTCTCCACTTGCTCTGGCAGCAACAGGACCTGTCGAAGGAAAACATGAGACAATAACTAAGAATGACCTGAAGGTTTTTTGCTCATTTGAACTAATGTCACCCATGTGACACCTACCTTTGATGGAAAGCCTTTAGCGAGTTGTTCCATGTCCTCATATCCAAACAGCTTCCTGACGTCAGCGCCAATGGTGTCAATGCGCCAGATCATGTTGGGTCCATAAAGGGAGGCAGCCTCAGGATCCTGCATCCAAACACCATATTTACCCTCTATGTTGTCGGCCTTCCTGTGAGTGAACGGCTCACCAACTGAAACCAGCTCCCCACAACCTGTGAGCACAAAGGAGAGGAAACATGTGAGGGAAGGATAAATGACCTGTGAGACTCTCACTATCTGATGTAAGGATCTCATTATAAGAAGACAAAAGTCACTGTCATCTGATGCCATCAGTGGCTGCCTCAGGATGTTTGAGGGGCAGGGGCGGAATAATAATAAGGGCTCTAGCTGTATATGGTGGGGAACCAGTGTTCACAAAGTCGTGATATATTTATAGTGAAGAGAGGTCACTGGATTTTATGAATTGGAAGGCACCCAAAAGGGCACTAGAGTCCACCACCGGATACCAGAAACACAATAGAGGACTTAAAGGTCCACTTTGTAGGAAGTTGATTTTTGATTCTCATTCCAAACTTGTCAGATACTGAGACTTTGGAAATGTAGCTAGGGCTCTTATTTGAGTTGGGAATGACACTGAGAAATCAACTTTCTTTACCTTTAACAGTCTCAAAGGGCTTTTCCACCGACATGTAACCAGTTCTGTTCTGGTTCCCACAACTATTTTTGAACCGTTCTGAGCATTTCGACCAAAAATACATTGGTTCAGAATCTGAAAAGTTGTTTCTCCGGTGGAATCGAGAGGTAGCAGGTTTACTTTAAACCTGAAATGCAAACTGAAAAAGGTGTGTCATACTATACAGATCAGGTCAACTGTGCAACGCCCTCGCCTCCATCCTTGATTTACAATGGTTCCCTCAAAACTGATGGAACCACAGGCTGGCTTGCTAGACAGTACCAAGGTTCCAAGAGTCTTGAAGGGAACAGGTGCAAGAACAAGAGGTACTTTGGTGGAAAAGGGGAATTACTGATAGGAACATCCAAGAAGAGGGAGGTTTCTGTCTGATACTAGGAACACGCTGCAGGACTAATAATTGGAACCAACCTTTCAAATTGGTCTTTGTTAAAAACCGGGCAAGATCTTTGGATCCTACACCCTCAGATGGTGTTTGCTGACTGTTGCCCATAGGTTTCTCTAGTTTCTGCTTACTGGTCTTGTGCCTGCATGGTGCCCGGTTTGCTGTACCCAGGAATACGTCGAAAAGTGACAGAGGGATGATGAAGGTAATCGGAGAGCAGATCAGGGGTATGATGAGATCATCATTTCTCATCAGGGAGGCAGACAGCAGGTCTGGAGATGCTGCCTGAAATCTCTGTTAGCCACAACTTTCTGTCTGAGTCACCACCATCAGAGCAGGAACTCGTCCTGGGCAGGAACTCTCTGCTGCTTGTCTTACCGGGACTTTATATTTACCCCTGCCTAAAATACACCCTTGCTCTCAGGTCCAGGACGCAGCTCCGGATTAAGGGTAAGATAGAAATATGTCTTATAAATACACCTATTACCATGTAGCTTCCCCGCGGCGTGGCCTCAGCAGAGATTATATGACCTCACGTGTCGACCGCACGTGTATTTTCACGATCTCCCAAACAATCAAACCTGCTGAGAGACAATCAGCACTGCGAGCTGTGACGTGGTTTAGGGAAATCCATCCGGGGGAAGGTTTAAGACAGTGTGACAGCCTCGTTAGGGGTGATTTCCTTTTACATTTACGAGACAAACATGAAATTGAAACGGGGCCCTCATACCTATGGATTGGCACGACTCTGACATTCTCGCCCCAAATGCTGCAGTATTAATAGCAGTATTTGCTTTGAGGTTGTCAGCAGGAGGGATGAGTGTCATGTTTGCCAGGTCAGATGGACAGAAGGGGAGGAGGGAGAAGGAGGCAAGTATTAGCTGCCAGGACGGGATTTTAAAGGACTGTACCGGTGTGCTTTGGATTTTTAGCTCTTTAGTGACAACGTGTTCGTTAAAGGCAGACTTTTGTCCACCTTCATGGAATTTTAATATACAAGTGTTGCATATTATATCTTTAAGGGCCTGACAAACATGTTGAATTAATTTCTTTCGCAAAGATGATTTTTTAAATATTTTAGTTTTTACATCCATGTAAGCCAGCTTGCAGTCTTTTTCTTGTCTGCCTTTGTGAGTTTATTACTATGCTTCTTTACGTACGAGCAAAATAACAAGTAGAATTCAACTGATTGCCAATTTTTGTGGACAGTGATGAAATCAATATTAGAGTTTTGACCAAAATCAAATTGGTGCACTGAAACTGTAAACTTGACTGGATATTTAATCATTATCAAATGATTTGAGCTACTTCTCCTGCATCTCTAAAAACATGTTTTCGGTGTGTAGTGAACGACACATGTGCAGATATCGATATATCTGTGATGTCAACTGATATCGGTCGGGCTCTAATGAGATCTCATTAATGTTTTCTGATGTCCTCCCAGTGTGTTTTACAGCTCAGGGACTTGCATGATGTTAGATGGTGGCACTTTTTGTCAAAGCTTCATTATCATCGTGCAGTGTGGCAGCACAGCACAGAAATGAATGGAAACCAATGGATGTCTGACATGTTGGAACATCTTGATTCTAATCTCTAATTTGTGTGATTTATAGTAATTGGGGTAAACCGCGCTAAGCCACGATGGTCAAAGAAATATTTCAAACAGAGACCTGTGTTCTCCTCAGAGCCGTCAGGAGCAGGTACCTCCGTCACCTCGGCCTTCAGCTCCTGGAAGCCCGGAGGTATGTACTGCCACGCTGAGTCTGTCGGGGAGAGATGGAGAAATTTAGTGAAATAATAAACAGAGAGGCGGAGGTGACTCTGCAGAAAATGATTCCCACCTCTCAAACTGCTGCTGTCGCCCTGCCTGTTGGGCCTGGTCATCAGGTGAGACATCGCACTGGAACCTAAACACACACACACACACACACACACATATCGTTTAATGATTTCTGTTTCACATGTAGTGTACAATAGTTAAGAGAGAGTTTGTGTATCCAAACGTGGCTATGGCACTACTGACAGCAGGGAATGTGACAGCAGGAAACAAACACCCCTGAATGGATTCCCAGCTGCTCTGGAGTCAGACAGTCGGTAGATTGGCCGACCATAACACACATACTTGACACACTCGACACCCCGTCCAGCCCCAGCACTGTCAACTTCACGTCCTCCAACTTCAAACCAGTCGTTTGGCCCCTTCTCCCCTTTATCACTGTCAGGTATCAGTCTTCTTCTTCTTCTTCTTCTTCTTCTTCTTCTTCTTCTTCTTCTTCTTCTTCTTCTTCTCTTCATTCCTCCTTCTATTTATCCCTGTTTACCCCTGACTCTGTCCTTGGTTCCCCATTTGTCTCCATCAGGAAACCATTACAGTGAAAAGTAAACAATGTCAATGTCAGACAACGTCTGTAAACTGTATAGAAGTTGATGTTTATGAAAGAAAAACGAGCTTTTCAAATAGGCTTTCATGAAAATGGATGAAAGGATGGATGTGTGTCTGTCTGTTTTCCAAATGTGTGTGCATGTGCGTGAGCACGTGCCTGTTGTTTCTTGCACGTGCACTGTCCCGTGCTTCCAGGCACATAATGAGCCCTAATGATGCAGAGAACATTAAGAGCTAGCATCTGGAAGCTGATGTTGATTCTCTGCGTTGATCAAGAGGTGCGGGTGGTCGGTAATGGGGCAGATGACGAACACCAGTGACACGGTCATGTTGCCAAGTGATGAAGTTCTCTTAAAAAAAAAAGCTAAAGGTAAGACTGGAGCCTGTTTAAAGGTTGTTAAACAGCACAGGTCACCGGTGCTTTGAGGGTAAACAGCTACGAGGCTGTTCCCACAGGACACAGCCATTCATCATCATCATCATCATCATCATCATCACAGGTAAACAGCCACTTTCTCCTACGGTCTTTTCTCCTGTGTTTATCCTTTGTGTGTGTGTGTGTACCACATGTGCCCTCATATCCTGCCTCTTTGTTTGGGATGTCACTGAGCTGAATACCATAAACCTCTCAGACCAAACGGGTCTAATTTCCCAGAGGGGGCTCAGTCGGAGCTGCCTAATCAGCCCCTGCTTATAGAGATCATCAGGACAGCCCTCCCAAGAGTTCAACTAAGCTTATTGTTGTAATGAAACATATGGGCATTTATATTTACTCAATATTCCTGACTCGGGGCACCATGTATAGTCAACTGACAGAAGAAAAACATTTTACTTAAAATTGGCTGCAGTCTGGCCACGCAGTCCCTCGGAAGCATCTTGTTTACTGAACATTAGTTGCGGCTGCATTTCCTGCTGGTTGCATATTCAGGAAATTGAAAGAAAACATCTGAAGGGCATGGTGAAGGCATTTTAGTATCGGGCTTAATTTTAGCCAGACAGATACTTGATTTTTGGGGCTGTTGCCGACATCGATTAGGGAATAAAATATTCCTATGTCGATATATCAGCACTCATACACACATTGCAATGATTTCTCAAATGCGGTTATCAAACACATGACAAAGATATCATGTGCAGAATATTTCACAGTTAAACAATAAACTTTTTTTTGTCTTAAATGACAGTTAACTTCAATTTGATATTTTCTAAATTATCTCAAGCTTTAGTTTTTTGCTTTATAATCTCTCGGACACAGAACTGATGCACATGCTCCTCTCTTAGATTGACTGTAACCTGAAACTGAAACAACTGTTAGTTCGTCAGTTTGCCACTGCGTTCCTCGGATTTACCGAGTTTTCACCTTTAAATGTGATTTCAAAATATCCTCCTGTGAGCCCACACCTTTTCATTTTCTGCTTTGAGCACAAGCCAGCTCTCCATTTATAAAGAAACGTCGCCACTTTTAGCGAGCGGGCCCGCTGGCCTGTGTTGTCACTGCTGGTGCAAACTTTATGCGAGGCTCTATTTTTAAAGTCCTAAAATATCATCCGCTCATATATTTTGAGAGGCAAATGTTAGTGAAGCTCATAACCACCGCTTGAGTTGTAAATGCTAAAATGTTCCTGTCAAAGTGAAAAATGCTTTGACTTTTTTTTATCTCCTGCTGTCTTCCTCTCGCTGTGATCTATCCCACATCTGCCTCTCACCCTGAGCGGCCCCTCTCTGTGTATTTCGGGCTGCAGGTGTAAACATGAAGAGCTAAGCAGATAACCTGGAGTGTGTAAGCTCTCCCGGTGCAGAGGGAGCAGGGATGTCTGGTGGAACGGGGAGATAGCGAGGAAGGATTTACTGCCTTGACTTTACAAGTAATACACTCCGAGGGGCGAGAGGGTAAACAGAGCGATGGAGGGCTTAACTGAAAAGACAGGGGGGATGGTGGGTGAAAAGACGAGCCCGGAGGCTAATTAGAAGAAATGTTTGGCCCCTGCAAACACATCGAATACCAGAGCTTGACCCCACTGGCTCCACGATACCTCTGGACGTGTTCTTGGCCCCCCGAGACCTCACCAACTCTGACCCGCCGGGCGTCATCAAAAGCCCCGAGATGAGACCTTGGCACGGAACTACCACTTCCAGAGAGTGCATCACATTTCAGTGCCTCACCCCCCCGCCTCCACCCCTTTTCTGCGCAGCCAGGCTATTCGCGCCCTGCTCGTCACGCAGAGGGAAACACCAGTCATAAAGGAAGCAGGACGTGCTCATAAATACTGAGCTGACCCTCTCTGGCCCTGCCACCATCGCCCCCGAAATGCAGGCAGGAAGCGGGGAGGAGAAACTTGAGCCGGGCACCTTTGCAGACCAAAACATCAACCACACACACACACACACACACGCATCATCAGGAGGATGCACACACATGATTCTCCTGTTTTCTTTAAGGGGATCTGTGCAGGAGAAACATGAGCTTCAGTGTCAAGAAACACACACACACACACACACGGGATCCCCATGCCTGCAGTGCACCCTATAAGTGCATGGTATTCCATACATAGATGACATTTACTGTGTGTGTCATCACTCCTCTGCTCCAGTTAGCCCATTATCCTTCAGCCAGAGTTGCCAAAT
The DNA here is from genome assembly GCA_039737535.1 of Lagodon rhomboides. Classification (NCBI taxonomy): domain Eukaryota; kingdom Metazoa; phylum Chordata; class Actinopteri; order Spariformes; family Sparidae; genus Lagodon; species Lagodon rhomboides. The sequence continues at coordinate 9,161,952 of CM077789.1, read as the reverse complement.
ACATATTTCAACAGCCAGACTCTGCAGGCAATTAGGTCACCTTAGGGAAAGATCTGAATATAAAAATCTGAATGCTGGGAATTTATAAATAGATTGTTCTGAAGTAAAAAAAATTCTATTTATAAATGTCATCAACTGTGTGTTGGTTTGAGTGTATCTCTTACCCCCAGCAGGTCTCATCAGGCCACCGCCCTGCAGAGAGGGGCTCGGCGGCACCACGGGGGTCTGGGCCGGACACGGTCTGTTCCTCAGCCTCTCCGTCTCCTTCCTCATCTCCTCCATCCTGCCCTGCAGCCCCACCAACTGCTGCTCCAGACGCTCCTTCTCCCCCTGCAGCAGGTTCCTCTCGCCCGTGGCCCTGTTCAGCGCCTCCTGGAGCTCCGACTGAGCTCTGGCTCCGACTCTCTGAGGGGCCGCGGTCTCCCCGCCGGTCAGCCGGGCCACCAGCACCTCCAGCATGCTGAGTCTGGCCTTCAGACCCTCCATCTCGGGGCCTCCGGTCTGCGGGCAGCTGGATTCAACAGGGCTGGGGACGGTGAAGGTGTACTGGCATCGTCCACTCCGGTCATTTCCCCTCCACAGAGAGGCTCGCTCCTGGGCGCCAGCATGCAGGAGAAGACCAGACATACACAACGAGAGGAGGAGGAACATAGTGGAGATTGTCCTTAGTTTAAATTCTCTCTCTGAGGAATCACTTTCTTTCTTCTCTCCAGTCTTCTTTTACTAATTCTCCTTAGATCATCTACTAGTTCCCAATTTCCTGCTGAATTTCTTCTCTCAGGTGTCTCTTTTTCTTCGTCTCTCCTCCCCTCTCTTGTTCTGCTCTCCCCTGTTTCTGCTCAGTGGACAGGTCTGTAACACTGAGCTCTCCCCAACAGCTCACAGATATTTATACAATCTGGAGGGGAAGGAAGGAGGGAAAGAGAGGAGAGGTGAAAGGGAGGGAGGGGACACAGGGAGAGGACTGAGGGGGCAAAGAGGGAGGGAGGAACAAGTGAAAGTAATGGGATGCTGGTTGTTTTGGGGACAAGAGCAGACGATTTTTAAACAAGTCTGAGTGTGTCTGTCCTCGTGTGTGGCTGTTTTTTTGGATTTAAGGCTCCAACATGGCAGTTCTGTCTTTTACATCAGTGTAATTCAGCCTCTCCTTTGTCATTTATTCAAGTCTTATCTGTACAAACGTCGCCTCTTTATACGTGTGATGCAGCCTTGTGTGTCTGAGGGGATTTGGCTGAGGTTTGGCCCCCGGCGTGGCAGGGGAAGCTGGGCCTCATTGGATACAATTTCCTCCCGAGGAGCCAGTGTCCTCTTTCACATTGGCAGGGGGCCGGCACGTGACGCAGGTGTCATTAGGAAGGGTCGAGGTTGCAAGTCAATCGATGGCCGGGATACCCGACGCTGACCCGGGTCCCCTCGGCTGAGCGTGTGCGTGTTTGTATTCATGCCGCAGTCTCTTTTTTTAACATTTATTTTTAATACAATATGAGCGAGCTGCCAGGGTTCATTCCTCACTGAGCCCACTTCCTGTCACTTGCTGCCTGGGTGGATTTGTTGCAGTCTGCGTCTTGTCGCTCCTCTCTCGTCTCCTCGCTTCAACGCAATATCACGGACACGCTGAGCCGCTGCGTGCGAGGCCTGCCTCAGTCACGTGATACATGGAGGATGGTGTCTTGTTTGTTTTCAGAGAGGCAGGATGAAAGATTTGAAAGTGAGACGCCTGCGCACACACCTTCTGATCTCAACAATCCACCTTTGGCAGGTTTCATCTTGTCTTCATATCCTGAGTCTTTGCTTCTGGCTCCTCTCCTGCGCTTCTTCTCCTCGTGTGTCCTTCCTCACACCCATCTCTGCTGACCCTGAACCCGAAAACACCACCCGACCCAGGTGCTTCATTTCAGGGAGGCCAGAGGGCAAAGCGGTGCACGCCCTTCAAAACACACACACTTCTTCAGCCTCTTTCAGTTTCATGCCAGCCTCACCCGCTTCTCTCAGCGCTCGTCTACAGGCAGCAGGTGGTACCTGAGACAGTTTTATTGATTGATGAGACGAGCCTATCAGAGGTGTGACGGATGGATGAATGGATGACTGAGGTATGGCATGTGAATCACAGTCGGGGTGCATCCTCTCACAGGAAGTATCTCAACAATGATAAACTGTAGAGAGGGAGGAAGGTGGGGCACGTGAAATAAAGGATTGAATAAATCATCGTAGGAGGAAGAGCTGGGAGTAAAACCACATGCAACCAGAAATGTGACATTAGAGGAGAAAAATGGGCGAAGACAGAAGCTCTCGAGTGAGAAAGAGGTCAGCTAGGAATATGGAAAAATAGATTTGAACAATGTTTTATTCAGAAGCGTCTCGACGAGTATCGAATGTACGCGGATTTCATTTTCTGAAGATTTATCCTCCCTTTCCTCTCTATGACACATCCCTGTGCAGAGGCCGAGTCCTTACTGGACAGGGTGTGTGTGTGACTGACTAATGCTGGCTGGCACATTGTCCACTCTTCTCTGTTGTGAGTTTAGTTCACTTTTATTGGACTCATATAACCGCTGCTATGCCCGGAATCTGAAGTCATCCAGTTTTAGCCCCTAACGGTGGATGAAAACATCCTCTGCTGCCAGCGTACGTGTGTCTCTGCAGACGGAGACGGCCAAAATGTCCTCTCATGCACAAACATTCAGTATAGTGTAACACACAATTTTTTTTTTTCCATTCCAGACCAGAGGCTAAATAAAACCTCCACCCAATTTGCAGTTGAAGCAAATGACTTGTGTCCGCACATCTGCGAGACCTGAATAGGGCTGTCACATTTTACAGCCAGTTGTCCAACCAGGACTTTATTAACTTTGATTTGGCTGCAACTGAGCAGGACTCAGGCTTTTCTCCACAGCTACATCAACATATAAACAAGTTCACGAGATGAAATTCCCTGAAATAAAGCCACCAGCAACAGTGTGAGCTGGAAGACCATCTGCTGCGGCTCAATTAAGTAAAGAACCCCTGTGGGCAGTTTAATTTCTGCTCCCTCAGAAAGGGTTGGGCACAACTGGCCGGGCAAAGGGCAGAGCTGTCAATATGTGTTCATGTCTACTGTCCTGAGAGGACGAGAGCAGCAGGTCTGCTAGATCAATAAAGCTTCACCGACTCCAGTTCATCCAACTTTAGTGCCATCTTGGGACTCCACGTTGCCAGTAAAGTCACAAAGCAATAAAATAGTCGGGTAATGAGAGGAGATAAAAGACAACTCAGGACGATCAGTTTTCCCCACTTCACCTCCACTCATCTTTCTTTCTGTCGACCAAATCAAACTTTTCTGTTACCCTCCGATTTCTTTCTCTCCATCTTCACACTTCTTTTCTGGTTTTCTCCTCCCAGGAAGATGTTCAGCTAGTTCGAACCAGATTAAACCACACCGGTGCCCTTTAAAATCACTTTATTCCAGAGCAAAACGGATCAATATATCACAGTCTTCCAATGCAATGCCAGAGTATTGTACATCATTACAGAATCAGTATTTACAGCTAAAATAAATTATATTCAAAATAATAACATGACGATGTAGAGTGGTATTATACAGTTAATTAATCCAGACATAATGACACTTAAGTTTTGTTTCACAGCCAACTTAAATTATCCCTCTTTGAACTTAATGTAACAGTACAGAGAGACAAACTTTCCCTTCAGTGGCGACAGGAAATACCAGCTTTCATACAAGCGTTAACATTGAGCGACGGGCAGAAATAAGAACTTGAAAACAGTGAGGAAACAAAAAGACAGAAAGCGGAATTGAAACCAAACAGAAACATCTGCAGAGTGAGAGACAGTTTGATGTCACTAGCAGGAAAGTATGATAGCCGTGACCAAACCGGCCCAGAGCCCGGCACAACCCAGGAGGAAGGCGCGAGGTTAAAGGTGTAGGAGACATTCATAACCTGGATGTTTTGGTTTGACATGGTCCTTGCTTTACAGTAGAACGAGCGATCGAGAGGCAGACGGAGGTGGAAAAGCGGTGATTGATGAAGCTGATTGAGCAGGATGTTGCGTGAACACATGTGGCTTCTTTCCCGATCATCTGCACTGATGAGGGAACATACCTGATAAGTGAAATCACTTTCCTGTCAGAGAAGCCATTTTTTTGATGGTTAAAAGAAGCGACCTTTGACTACGCAGATGAACCTCAGATGTTCCCTCACGTTGCAAGTGAACTCAAACTATTCCCTATAAACGTAGTCCTCAGGTGGAGAGAAGACAGCGCACGAGGAATCACGAGTAGACATCTGAGGTTCATTCACTTAACGTTAGAGCCCCTTTATAGCAGGCTGCTGCAGCAGATACAGACCAGCTAGTTGGCGAGGATTCCCTGCCTTTACAGTATCTATCTATATGATGTAATATGCACAACCTGGAGTGTCCCTGTTGTCAAGGCAAAGACAGGGCCCTTCACGTGATATGTATCATAGAACGGAGCGCTCCTTCACATTGACTAGAGGGCTGAGAGTCGGCGTTTTCTTCCAAACGGCATTAAAATATCTCCCCAGTTCTCCTGTGTTCGCCGTTCTGTTCAAAACAAAGGGATCAGCAGAGCCTTAGTACTGATCTCACGGCAGATTTTTGTGGAAATGCCAAAGATAAGATCTGTACTAAGGGGCAGCTTGAGGCCGGATCCTCAAAGGTACACAGGCTGACACTGAGGAGGGTGTGGGAGGCTGCCTGGCGCCCCCTAGCGGGAGTGGAGGACTGTGTGCAGAGGACAGAGAGAGAGAGATAAAGAGGAAGAAGAGGAAGAAGCGTCCCTCCTCGTCCTCCTCGTCAGACACTAGCGATATCGCATGATCACTGGAACTGAAAGAGAGACAGAATATTGTGTGAGAATTTATTTAGTTAGTTATGCGAATTCGAACGGTGCGAGTGTGTTTGGTAAAATACTCACTGATGATGATGAGCAGGAGAGCCACAACTACCAAGGCGATAATCATCTTCATCTGTGGAGGAAATGACACACTTTTAAAATAAGGGTACAAATCATACGCTTAAAGGGTAACTCCGCTAATTCAACACGGTAAAGTGTTAACAGGTTTTGGGGAGTACGACTGCACATGTAAAAGAAGCAGTTTAAAGCCTTTTGTGGTTCGAAAGGAAGCTACATGTAATCTGATAGATTGCCCCCAGTGATGTGAGTGGCTAAGTTGCATTGTGGGTAATGTAGGCACCAGGTTTTGAGAAGAATTTGTGGCATGTTATATCGCTGGTTTTATTGTAACGATGTTGATTATTTGTTTTAAAACTGTCCAAAAGAAAACTATTTTTATAAATCAAACTGGTTGTCAAAATCAAACTTAAAATATAAATATTTAATATATAAAATAAGTAAAAGTGTGACCTAATCACATAAAGTCATAGTAACTTGTTGAGCCAAAGGAATTCATGATACACCCTGCATTAATTCATGCATTAAATCACCGTGAGTCACGCATTAGCAAAGTGTTACTTGAGTATATGATTCGTACTCGTGCGACTGTCGCACGCTTGAATACACGCGCACACACAAAACAAGACAGACAGCCCACCTTCATGTCTCTCCACCACATCCTCCTGTGCAGCTGTTTGGCTCGGCTACTGAAGGCAGACGCGTTGTCCGATAGGCTCTCTGGAGCGTCACATGACCGCAGCACACACGGAGACACGTGAGGAGAAGAATGAATTGTAAGGAAAACACATAATAAGCAGACTATTGTTTTGACTTTGATGGTGGATAAGGTGACTCAAACTGCTTGGCTGTGTGCTGCACATGTGCCGTTATAAAGTGTTACAGTTATGTAAGTCCTCCGCTCTGCTGGTGAGATCACTGCTGTGAACAGTTTTCTTTCAAATATTGGCACGAAATGTTGAACAAGTTGCCAAATCAATAGACACTTGCTCAGTCTTCCTCCCTTCTGTCCTTGTCATGATGTCCCTGTCCAACATGTTCGCCCACACTGCTCTGTCTCTTGGATACTGTTGTTAACTTTGTGTTTGTGCATGCTAACAGGAAGGTTACGGCTCCCTAGCGTGCGGCACTGCTTGTCCAAGCCCATGTCCGTCTTCAGAGCGAGTGTCATGTGTCTGCTGTTTCAGTGTCCACATGTCTGTTAACGACCTGTCCTCACTACAAAGGGAGGACGAGGCTTCTGAGAAGATGCTTGTTAATCTTTAGGAATTCAACAAAAGGTTACCCGCACATGGGCCGGACAGCAAACTGCCGGTGTCAATCACAGGATATTATATTGCTCACATAAAGACACCTACTGAGGACTAGTGACACGCAACCAGCAGCCACACAAAGGTCCACAGACCCATAAATACCGCAAAACTCACACACACACACAAAGATTTGTGTAAACACAAATGTGTTCCAGATGTGTGTTATTGTCTCGGGTGGCTGGTTGACACGAAAGAGAGAGGCAGTTATACAACATCAGTGTGGACGTCATGATGAGGACTATTAGACAAGGCATGAGACACGAGGACACGAGACTCATCTCTTCATCATGGAGGAGGAGGAGGAGGAGGAGAGGAGCTGTGCGTGTCTTGCTGAAAGCCTCGCACGTGTGAAGTTGTGGAACAGAGGGAGCTGAACATGTTTGACACACCTGTTTGATGCACGCTGAGTGAATAAGGAGTGGGGCTGTGTGAATGTGAGTGTGAGACATGTCTAAAGGGTTTCAGATACACACCTGGTAAAACACTAAACTTGGACAGATCATTAACAGCTTTAAAGTGCGCTGAGAGTATTTACATGCAAGCAGCTGCTTTTACTGTACACAACCCCGGTCCTGCAGGAGAGAAGATCTGTACCAGGTTGTTCAAAAATCTGACTACTTCAGTACAAAGTTAAAGCGGGAAGCAGGTCTTAAGTTTATGTTGGCAGACTCCATCTCTACACAAACATTGGCTACTGTTAGCCGAGAGAGACGAGGAATGTTTCATTCATTATATTTTATTAAATGTATTTATTTAAATAAAATGCTACAAATTGCTACTAAGAACCTCTTAAATGTTTTGGGGATTTTTCTGCGAGTACATTAGAAAAAAAAACAGCATCTGGTTTTGATAATTGGTACTTTTTCTTTAAAAAAAATTATTGAAAAAGTTACTCCAACAGTTGGTGGTTTCCCGGCCTTTGGATTTAATGATTATATTTGTCATGTATTAAATTAAACTGGATGTCTTTGGGTTTTAAATCCATTGGATCAGACAAAAACACATCTGAAACTGTTACCTTACTCACAGAAAAATAATGGTTCTTACATGGTTCTTCAAAAGGCTCTCTGGTTCTTTAAAGAACCATCACCAATTGAAGAACCTTTTTATATAGGGGATGGTTCTTCGCATAATTTATGTGGTTCTTTAAAGTACTAAAGGTTCTTCATTTTTATTGGACCACCATTTATGGTGCCTCAAAGAACCAAAAATGGTTCTTTGAGGCACCTTTGGAGGTTCTTTAAAGAACCGTCTGCAGGAATGGTTCTTCAAAGAACCTCTTGCTAAAAGGTTCTTTGTGGAACTAAAAATGGTTCTTCTATGGCATCACTCCGAAGAGCCATTTTTGGTTCCAGTTAGCACCTTTATTTTTCTGTGTGTAGAGTGTGGGAAATTACAATAAAACATTTTTTTTAACTACCTCCTGATAATCTGGCAACTGTTAGTAGCAGCCTTGGGTGTCACTATATTTTTTGAAACCATTAGTTACTAGTTATTAGTTATTTTTTTGTATGTTAATTATGCATTTGCCAAAGAGTGTTAAGTGTAAAGTGATATATTCGCTCAGTGAGTGGGCACTAACACAGCCTGCGGAAACTAAACACTAAAACAAACCGGAATGATAAAACATTCACTGTAGATGTTGAAATCCGGTGTGACTCACCCGACTTGTCCTGCAAGTCGTCGAGACGCTCGCCCCGCTCTATCACCTTGGAGATATTCTCCTGCATCACATCGATCACCTCGTCCACCTGTGACTGCACCCTGAGGACACGAGTTGGTGTGAGTCAGAAGTAATAGACATAAATCAGAAATGATAAAAAGTTGGGATTTGTTCTTTTGTAGTTGCTGCTGACCCGCAACAGCTCACACATCTGTTTTCCCAACAACACTCTCTTCTCTTGCAGGCTCTAAAAAGCCTAACTTGCCAGCACCTGTTCACTATATGCAGAGTCACGCTCAAACCCTTGCTTTATTCATGGAATTCATACGTAACCATGGCATGACTAGTACAGATTACCCTTCAGTCTCTCTTATTTCAAAGTATCAGGCTCAGTGGGGGGAAGGATGTTGGTAAAGAAATAAAGAAAACCGTGGCTCATAAGTGACATACAAGACGAAGGAATTTGTTTTCCCCTGATCAAGTTTTCCATCAGACAAGGGACTGTAGGGAGTGATCAGTCGTGGAGCTTGGTTGCACGCAGAGGGAGGTAGTAATAAACATGCAAAACCGTAGCCAGTGCAAAACACATCGTCAGGAAGACGCATGGGTCTGCCACAAACACACATAAACACACTGTGTCGATCCGACCTGAGAGGTTCAGGTTCAGATGGATACAGAGCTGACGAGCCGAGGCAACATACACACAAAATTCCTGGAATCGCTAATGATGGCATCTGGTTTCATGTGCTCACAATGACAAACTGTCAAGTATGAAGATAGCGTGGAGAAACGAGCCTGGGTGCCAGACTGTCTCAACAATGCCCTCCTCTGCTCTGAATCGAGGTTAACGTGGAAACAGACCGCAGAGGGACCGGGACGTCCTGGGAAGGTTACACAATAACCTGCACGCGACCAGCCTCTCTTGCACAATCCGCTAACAACCTGCAGCTTCTGGAAACATCACGGACCCCTGTTACATAACACCAACACCAAAACTCAGAGAGCGGGTAAAACTACTGTAACCTCTGGCTTTTGGATGTAATGAGGAATGTGTTAGTACTTACTGCTTCATTTTGTCATTCTGAGGTCCAAATCTGGGTCCTGTGGGTCCTCTCCTGGAAAACAGGAGCAAACAAAGCCAAAGTTACTGATTGTGTGGATTTTGTGTACTTGTGTTTTTACAGCCCACAGTCGTATTACTGCTCCAACCTCTGGGAAAACTGGGTAAAACTCTGCTGTTTAAAAATGTATTTTACATAATCATTCAGTTGATTGAAAGAAAAATGGGATTGTTAACTTCTTTGAAATCCAAATTATTGCTTTAGTAATTATCAAAGCAACATTTTCTAACATTTTCTGATTCTCCACCTTCTTAATTGTTATGGATTTGCTACTTTTCTTTGTCATGAATGGTAGTAAATGAAGATTCTTTGGGTTTTCAACTATTGGTAGGACAAAAAAAAGCAATTTCAAGATAGTAGCTCGGGCTCTAGGAAATCGTAATGAGCATTTTCACAATTTTTGACATTTTGTAGACTAAGCAATCAATTAATCGTGGCGAGAATCAACAGATTAATCAATAATGAAAATAATAGTTAGCTGCAGCCGTCATTTAAAACATATTTGATCTACTATTGTTTCAGTAAGTTCAGTGGCTGAAGAGAATATAACGTCTCAAACTCACAGAAAGAAGTCCTCCTCCTCATCAGAGTCTTCCTCCAGTAGGTTCCTCTGTAAAAGAGGAAAAGGTCAGAGGTCAGATAAGAGAATGTTGTGGATATTGATTGACTTCTGTCTTCTAATAAAAGAACGTCCCTCGAGGGGAGCTGGGACCAGAGCTGTGGGCAGAGAGCTATCTCCTCTGTTTCTTGGACAATTCTAGTTGCCTTCTAACAGCTACAGTTTTTGGTGGTGGTGATATCAGTCTGACACCTACAGTCTGTCTCTGCTTCCTTAATTGTGGACTACAAAATGTTGTAACCCACGTGAGGCCTCATGTTTGGTATTATGGCTGTCACCATTGTGTTTTTTTGGATACAGTAGTGACCATAATTGGATGAGAGGGGGAAGCTAGGGAGGATGGTCTGATTGGATCTGACCTCTGAGAACCCGAGAACATGCAGTGATAGCGACTTGTCAATCACAAGGTAGCCACGCCCTAAAGCATCCCCCGCTTTATCGTCAATTTTACTGTAAATGGGACCATTATTTACAAAATGTTGAAACTACAGATTGAGACGATAAACTCAGTAGGAAATCGTTTACTGACTGATCAATCAAGTGAAAAGCAGGGTCATTTATTTCACAAGTTCACACATAATCAGACTTGGTTTTGAAACCAGGGGAGTCGGCCTCTGCTGGCTATCAGAATAAAGGCAAATTTAAGGCACTTCTGCATTGGCTTCCCTTTTCAGACGTGAAAGCACCGTTCACTTATACCGTCAATGGTACCAGCATCTTATCAGTTGCTGAAACAGAGATATGAAACTCATATTGCCAGACAGCCGCTGTACGGATCAATAGATGCTTTTTCATTCTGTCTTTAGACGGCAGACATGCCCAAATGCACTGCTATCATAGTGCACGTACATCATGACGACTTACTAACAATAAAACTACTGTTGCTCTGCTGTTTTGCTTGCCAAACCTCAATAAAATCTCTTCCTGTAGTGCTCTCTGAGACTCCTCAAAATATGACAAGGATAGTTTCCTAAGAATCCAAAATGAACCTGAACAGAATCAGATTAAAAAAAACAAAAAACACCAGAGGTTTCTGGTCAGATTATCTACAGAAGCACACAGCCATAATTCACAATCATGTCTGAACCGACTGATGGCTTAATGAGGGCAGAAAGCAGCCTGTGTAACATGCTATTCATAGAGAATTAGTGAGGACAGCAGCATTAAAGTCTCACAGGAGGAGACAGGAACAGTCTGTTTCTCATTGGATGGTAGACAGGAGGACTATATTCATTACTGCTTGGAAAGAAAGTAGATTATCTTGGGATAGTAGTTAACACTAATATTTTTCGGTCATGGTATTCACCTTCTAACAATCGTGAGACCCTGACACAACAAAGATCTGAGAGAAGGAAAAGCAGTTGATGTCCTGTAGCGTTGACAGCTGACTGCCACTGCTGTGCCAATATAGACAATTTACTCTCTTGTAAATACACTGTCATCTGCAAAAAAGCTGAGGGAATGCTGGCCATATGATCATAAAGAGCTTCGTAAGTTGAGGCACTAATACTCTCCTTCTGTACAACGTCTTTCATTTTTCCACTGTCTAGCATGGGAGACATATGGGGGAACTGGCAGCTATTATCAGAGGATGGGAGGTTGGGCCATAAAAGGGAAGCGCAGAAGATTGAAGGGAGGATTTTGTTAGGAAAGTCTCCCCGTAAGCTTAGCTTTGATCCCAGTTCGGCGCACTAAGACACAGGATTAGACAGAGGAAACAGAGGACAGAATAAAGTAAAGGATCATCGGGACAGGGAAGGTGCAGGTGGGTGGGAGGCTGAGACCACTTTGATGAGAACCAGACATTTGGCCAGAGGATTTTCTGGAGTTTCTTCACTTCAGCCTCTCTGATATTCTTACCTCCTTCAAAGGTTAAATCTTTTATGGCATTCCCTCACTTTTTCCACTGATATTAAAACCACATTATGAAAGAATTTATATTTTTTTGCAACTTGGTGCCCTTCAGAGTTACACCAGTGTCATACTGAGCTCGCCGTGGCCTCCTACATCGGCTGCTTCTGGATGATGGTGATAAGCCATAACCCCAAAACACCATCACTCCCTCCACCTGTGTCTCACCCTTTCGCTGCGAATGGACCCTGTGACCTCGTCGTCGTTGAGGTGTCGTTTAAATTTGGGGGGCATGTTGTCGTCAGGCTGGTCCTCCCGATCTGGCTCGCTCTGTAGAACAGGAGGAGAAGAAGATTATCAGTTAGGATCGGCGGCGCTGTGGTGGGAGCTTTATAACACCATGCACAGAACTCGACACACCTGCACCAAGACACAAAGGTCTTAAGTATTACTCATGAAAGTCTGCTAAAAGAGAGTATTCTGATATTGTTAGGTCGAACTGAGCGATTTGACTTGCAGGCATAACCACAGCCAGGTCCTGCCTGGGAACAGAACAAAGCATTAAGTGTATGAACAGAGTGAGACCCTAAATCTAACCTCTCTCAGTAACGATTGCATTAATGAGACTGGTCATGGTGAAGCAATCCGAGGAGGCCTCTAATCCAGACGTTTCCTGTTAAACAGCATGACTCTGTTATTAGTCACAGAGGTGATTTCATTCATTTCCTCTTCAATCTAATATTTACCCCTGGAACATGTTATTAAGATGGTTCTTCCATTATGCCAGCTTTCTGTGAAATAAAGTTTTATGCCTCATTAGTAATCAAAGAAATAAGAAATATTAACATATCCTCTTAAGACACACTGCCTGGCCAAAAAAACAAGTCGCCACCAAAAAAAAAAGGTCACACACTCTAATATTTCGTTGGACCGCCTTTAGCTTTGATTGCGGCACGCATTCGCTGTGGCGTTGTTTCGATTAGCTTCTGCAATGTCACAAGATTTATTTCCGTCCAGTGTTGCATTAATTTTTCACCAAGATCTTGTATTGATGATGGGAGAGTCGGACCACTGCGCAAAGCCTTCTCCAGCACATCCCAAAGATTCTCAATGGGGTTAAGGTCTGGACTCTGTGGTGGCCAATCCATGTGTGAAAATAGTGTTTCATGCTCCCTGAACCACTCATTCACAATCTGAGCCCGATGAATCCTGGCATTGTCATCTTGGAATATGCCCATGCCATCAGGGAAGAAAAAAATCCATTGATGGAATAACCTGGTCATTCAGTATATTCAGGTAGTCAGCTGACCTCATTCTTTGGGCACATAATGTTGTTTAACCTAGACCTGACCAACTGCAGCAACCCCAGATCATAGCACTGCCCCCACAGGCTTGTACAGTAGGCACTTGGCATGATGGGTGCATCACTTCATCTGCCTCTCTTCTTACCCTGATGTGCCCATCCCTCTGGAACAGGGTAAATCTGGACTCATCAGACCACATGACCTTCTTCCATCGCTCCAGAGTCCAATCTTTATGCTCCCTAGCAAACTAAAGCCTTTTTTTCCTGATTAGCCTCACTGATTAGTGGTTTTCTTAAGGCTAAACAGCTGTTCAGTTCCAATCCCTTGAGTTCCCTTTGCATTGTGCGTGTGGAAATGCTTTTACTTTCACTATTAAACATAGCCCTGAGTTCTACTGTTGTTTTTCCACGATTTGATTTCACCAAACGTTTAAGTGATCGCCGATCACGATTAATCAGGATTTTTTTCCGACCACATTTCTTCCTCGAAGAACTTGTTGCCAGCTTAAAGATAATCACCCATGCAGTAATTATCCAATAGGAGGCTCTTACCTATTTGCTTAGTTAAATCCAGGTGGCGACTTTTTTTTTGGCCAGGCAGTGTATTTCCTCATGTTTCTGGTGTGAGCAGCCACTCTCACTCACTTACTATGAAAGGAAATGTCATCATATCTCTGTATTCCTTTGGGTAAACAACTGTTTCGGATGTGGAAAACACACTGTTCTTCCAATTACACCCCCTTGAGTCTGTGTTTGGGTGATACTTGTTCCAAACAGTGTGACAAAACACACCAGTGCCTCAATAAAGTGCCTCTGTGACACTGAACTAAACAACATGTGAGCGTCGGGGCCCTGCAGTAATCATCAGGAGGGAACACAGCAGCCTCACTCATACACACACCATCTCTCTCAATCCAGCAATACAACTTGTACCATTGAATCCAGTTCAGTCGGACGCTGTGGCTTGCTCAGCAGCGTCCTTTTCTGGCACAGTGTTTGGAAAAAGGCCTTTCAGCGGCCAGGAGATGAGAGCAACTTTCCAGTAAACAGAGCAGAAGAGAAGCAGAAGAACGGGGCTCTATCTGAAGCAGCGACAGCGTGAAGAGACACAGAAACAGAAAGTGAAGAGAAGCCAAGTCTGACATGTTTAGAAAACTAGATTATTTCAAGAAAGGAATTGTAAAGCTGCAATCCATAAATAAAAGTAGTCCAGTCACAGCAAAGTTGTGATTTTTACATTACAGACAGTCAGGTTTAGAGTAAACTGCATCATGATAACCACAAGAGAGGACTGTAGATTACTTCTGATCACATAATCAATTTATGGATTGCAACTTCAAGGAAATGCTAAGAGGAGAATGCCATACACTATTCAATCAATATATAGCAAGGAAGGAAATCAAGATGCTGCGTTCACGGGCCCAGGTACAGTTTATTTTAGCTTAACACTATCATTTCCTGCTAATATAATGGCTTTAAAGTCTAAACAAGAGCTGAAAATGAGACTGACATCTCTAGAGCACAGCAGCTATCAAGAATAGTAATTATATCACAGCCGTTGACAACTTCAGCTGTTTGAATTGTTTGTTAGCCAACATTTATTATTGTGTCTACACATCTTTAATTATTTTATTAATACGCCAGAATTATTACAGTCAAAGGGGACCAGTGTAAACGACAACACAGTTAGCTACTAGCTAATCTGGCTAGCTCAGAGAGGCCGCTTGGTCCACTGACAAATCTAGCTAACCGGCTAGCGCTAAGCTAGGCTAAGGATGCTAACGCGACTAGCTACCTGCTGTTTCCCTCAAGGTCCGGAAGAGTCTCGATGACACAAACACACAGACACTCGGGTATTAATCCAGGGTTTTCCAGGGCTCGGGCTGGCTTTACGGATGTGTCACTTTCATTTCAGATGCTGCCCGGACGATGAGACAGGACTGTCATCATGGATGCTAGCGGCTCGCTTGTCTTTTCTCCGTCTGAATCACCTGACCAGGAAGTGAACACAAACAACTGGAGGAGGAGAGGGACCGCTGCAGATGTTTGACAGCAAGAGGAATACATCGTTTTAATTTATTGTGTTTAGTGGCACGATATGAATAAATACATACAGGTATTAAAGTGAACCATCTTCTCTGTAGATGCTACATAGTAAAACATGATCACATTCAAAAATAAAATAAAATAAAATAAAATTTTAATTTTAATTAGCATACATTTACTTACTCAACAGCATATGACGTACATTAACATTTGCGTCACCTTAACCAATTACAAGAGTATTCGAGTGCTATAATGTATATTAATAAACTGTACTATTATTTTACTTTTGATAGTTTAAGCACATGTTTAATACCTCTTTAATTTTGCTGAAGTAAAATTTGAACTTCAGGACTTTATATTGAATCCAGTATTTTTTTTTATTTTATTGTTGTGTGTTTTTGTTTTCAGTTTATATTTGACTAAAACATCCTGAATACTTCTCCCACACCTGCCAGTTTTAGGGTGTGTGTGCCTCACCTGTAGGTGGCAGCAGTGCGCATGACGAGCCTTTAGAGTGGCGAACATTTGAGGCGTAGAAGAAGAACAAAAACTTTTAACCGGAAGTCCGCGTCGTAGCAGTTGGTAGGTGAGCTATTTGTTTACCACGCAGCATTTACAGACATATAATTGCGTGTTCCTGAGTCACATGTATTTTTAACTTCAAAATACGGTGTTTCGGTAACTGTGGGTAGTTAAAAACAGGCTCTGTGTTCGTTGCTGTTCCTCCAGAGCTGCTCACAGTCTTCACGTGGAGATGCAGAGTGCTGCAGGCAGCGCGGGTCAGCCTCATCCTCTGTTTGGAGGAGCGCTGTCAGCTGTCCTCCCTCACAGCACCACGGACGTCAGTGAGCTGAGGGAGATCCCGGACAATCAGGAGGTGTTTGCCCACGCACACACCGACCAGAGCCTGATCGTGGAGCTGGTGGAGTACCAGGCTCAGGTGGCAGATCAAGATGCTGCCAGGTATCACTTTGAGGACATAGCAGGCAGCAACAAAGCTTTAGAGCCAGGCGCTTTTGAAGTGACCAGTGTTGGGTCCCTGTCCAAATCTGAGCTGTCCCTGTCAGACTGCAGCTCTGCCTGGATGCTGACTGGGACACAGTGTGTGTCCAAATTCAACGAGGAAGCGAGGAATACAGTGACCCTCCACCTGGGCCTCTTCCGTCTGCCTCAGTTCTCCACAGATGTCCTGATAACCTTCAATGACCCGCAGAGTATCAGCCCTGACAGCAGCAGTGCTGCTTCAGCGGGGACACACAGGGAGCCATGGTCAGTGCAGGACTTCCAGCGCTTGTTGCAGACTCTGACTCTGCACGACTCAGGACTGTTTGGGTAGACAACAACCGTGGGACCTGATTATGGTTGTAGTCTCAGACACATTGAAACACATTTGGACTGTGTTTTGCTGGGGGCTCATGAGAATCTGGCCTGCAGCATGCTTCAGCTTCCATGCCAAGAAGAAATCCTTTCGCACGGTGGTCCTGTCCCTGCCATTACACATACGGATACAAGTTCTGTTCTTTCTTTGATGTTGACGTTGTCCTGACAACTAAAATTGAACTGAAAACCAAACATCTCATGTCATAATAAATGTTTTAGCTGAAAAGATTTGAACAATTTCTTTTTTTTTTTCATTACCTGATCAAGATTTATTTGTAGGTTAAACAGGGTAATTTGGTCTGTGCTCTGACAGATCAGACTACTATGATCACATCGATCACTTTCAAGGCATTTCTGTTTTATGTGAAGGTGTGCATGTGAGAGAACTATGAGAATCAAGATGAATAACAAATTTCATGGACATTCAAATTTTCTGCTTCTCTGTTTCCAACCAAATTCCTACTCAGTCAAGCCTTTCCTGGCCTCTCTTCCTTTATTTTACTCCAAAATGTCTGACACCATCCTTGTTTTTATGCTCAGACATGAAGATACAAACAGCTAACAGAGAGTAGAACCTAGCTGGTATTTAATGCACAGTCACCCCCTTGCGGGACCACCCAACTTGTGCTACACTGCTCTAGGATTGCAGTAGTATATTGGGGCTGTACCATTTACATTTGCTTATCTAGGTATTGAATTCTACTGTATTGGTGTTAAAAAAATATAGGGCATATTTTTGCAAAAACTGCTTGTTCAATAAAAAAAACTTCTGTCAATCCTTTGATTATCATTGTAACTGATGGATTAACATGTAATACTGTGATATTTTCTGAGATGAAAGTGACCGTAAAAAACACATACCATCTCACGTCACCACACACTGCTCTAAAACTCCACACGATGTTAATAAAGACACATGACTAATGGCAAAGGTTAAAGCAGGAGTGAGAAGGTTAGAGGTGAATTGAGAGTCTACACAGAAACTCCCTCCGGAGCAGTTAAAATGCAGCTAATATTCATCGTCTTCAGTGGAACTTGAGTTTGGTCATAAACGGTGAAAACTGAGAGGACCAGTCCCAGCAGGAATATGTATTAGGTCAACTGTTTCCATCGCTCACTGCGGGGGCCTCATGGTGAAATAATTCATTACTCTTAACCTTGAAAAACCCTGGAAAGACTTCATTCGACCGTGAGTTAGGTGAAACACAGAATTTATGGAATGGAAACTGACCCTCATTATTTGTTGCTCTGAAGCTAAAACCAGCCCTTTTGGATTTGGAAGTGTAAAGGAAGTTATGTTCCCTTAGTTCCTTAGTGCTGTTGTTTTGATGAAAAATAGTTTAGTCTACTATTAAAAAAAAACTCATCACAGCGAGAGCATTCAGGTAAGCCTTGCATAACAAATAAGAGGAAGTTCTGTCTGTCTCCACAAAGCCACATCAAACCCTCCTCATCCTCTGGTGCAATCATGGTGGATTAAGATCTCATAAAGTCTTTTCCTCTCAGTGATCCCACGGTATAGCAAATTCCTTCCTCCTTAAACACAACAGCAAAAAATAAACCTCCTTCCTACTAGCCTGGATGAACAAGCTGTTATTGGTTCTCTTTGTAATAAAAAGTCTGAAAACATCCTGTATTTCAGACCTGATGAGGGGTTTGGAACATCTCACACATCCGAGTTAAAGGTCATGCCAGGAGACAGTTTGTGAGGTGTTATGGATTTTTTCCAGCCGATGACAGAATAGCTACTGTGTTACTAGAGTGCAGTGGTCTCAGACTTTCTGTGCTTGTGATACTTTGTCATATGCTTGCACACATGCAGAGTGGTGAGCAGTTTAACAAGAGAACGATTGTTCCAAAAGTCAGAAGAGGCAAGAGTAGACATGAATATTATTTAGCTAATAAATAAAGAAACAATTATCTTCCTATTCTATAAATTATTTTCTGACTCTCCAAAATTTTACTCAACCACCTTCGATGCACAAATAGCCAAGCTGAGTGGCAATTGCATACAGTAAAAAGCTACTTTGTGCAACTCATTGCACTGAAGTATCTGTACTGGTAGATATGGGCTTATACAATCTAAGATTTTTCACCATGTCCATTTATGGAGAGCTCAAAACCTCAATGCCATGTTAAATAGATCAGGGATTAAATGTTTCATTTTAAGGAGGAGAAAATAATTCAATTAGACAATTTACTGACCAAAACCTGAAAAAAAGACAAAGTGCAAATGGTATTCATAAAACCAGTGTAATACGCAAAAATGTCATTTCCTGTCTCATCTAAACAGATTATCTATTTTTTTTAAAAAAAACAACTTTATGCTGTAGTTGGTGGTTAGTTTGATGACGGTATGTGGTACTAAAGGTGTTCTAGACATAACTTCAGGGTGGAAAGGAAAGAATTTAAAAGAATACTTTGCATACATTTGCATACACATTTTTAATAACAATTCCAACTCCTTCTCAACTGACTTTTTACATCTTAAATCTTTTAAATTCTCAGAAACGCATACTGTAGAGGCCATGTTGTGGGGGCCTGACTGGATGCAGCAGCACGGACAGTAACTGTGTTGACTTTGAGTCACAGAGGGAAAAGAGGGAAGAGGAGGGATGCGTACACAGCGATGTCTTTGACCTCTAGTGAACTTACGTCTGGCACAAATCTCCCCTGTTCTGTTAAAAAAACTTGGCTGACAGGTGAATTGAAGTCTCCCTGATGAAGACAAATACTGCTTTCCTGTTCCTCCTCACAACAACTTGCTACTTCCTGGTGAGTCCCTGAAGAAAACCAGAGGTGTAAGCAAACAGAGCGGCGCAGTGATTTCACAACCTACAGCACCTTTGTTCTTCTGAAGGGTCACATTTACTAGCTGAGTATTGTTACTATTACTATAACCAAGTGTAAAAGTTTTACATTAGTTGTCTCAACTATCTTGTGGTCATTCTCTGTGGATGCATGTATTTGTGCATGTGTGACACTTTCAGTACATCTGGGAGGAATCAGTCACAGGTGTATGCATAGTTCCTGCTCAGAGACTTCCAGCTCCAGGGTCATTAATTACCCAAACTCCCCTGTTATCACTGTTGTTTGTACTGAACATGTCCCCCTCCTCCTCTTCCTGCTCCTTCAGAGACCCTCTCCTCCCACACACCCATCTCTAAACAACTCCAGGAGACAGTCTTGCCCACAGAGTGGTCTGCTGTTCTCATCAGGATCCTCTGCTTTTTTTTTTCTTCTTTTCTTTCTTTTTTATAATTTATGTTCCTGTCCAAGTCTACCTTTGTCTGTCTTTGGAAGCAAACACTCCAAAGGTTGTCTTTGAGTATTCAATGTGGAACAATGAAACAAGTCTTGCAACTGTTCCACTAACTTTCCACATTATCTGGAGGATATTTTTAACATGCTCACTTCCTGACACACAGATACAGGGAAGCCTACAATAAGAATACAAATAGACAGGGAATTTGTTTAAAAATTAACAAAATATTTATTGAAAAAAACAATAGTATGTTGCATCTTTTTTCACTACAGATTCAACAAGTACACACCGTAATCACAAATCTGTTACTATATCATGGTTTTCTGACCCAACAAAAACAGATGACTCAGTTATAAGCGAGTATCATTTATCCATCCTCTCCAGATTCAGAACGTGACATGCACCTAAAATTACTCTTTAATCCTCCTCCTTTTTCTTCTTGTTCTGTGGTGGGGTACCGTTGGTTTGAGAGAAGTGCTCAGACATGGCCGCCAGTGCCCGGTAGCGGTGAGAGATAGTGTTCTTCACGTCTTTGGGCAGTTCAGCATAGCTGCAGATGAGAGAGACATAGTTAAGAGTCAGCATAGCTTTGCTTGGCACAGTACTGATTAATAATCTCTAATGCACAGGATAAAGTGAGATGGATCATCACAGTGATGCATTTAAATGTATGAACTGATCTGCAATGTTCAACTAGTTCCTAATCTGAAGGTGTGTTGACCTCTGGCTCCCCCTTGTGGTAAGAACAGGAAATTTCAAGCAGCCCTTGCTTACGTTTTGTCATAACCATCTGGCTGGAAACAGGGATCCCATCCAAAGTCTCGAGGCCCCCTGGGTTCCACAATTTTCCCCTAAGAATGCCAAGAGAAAGGAGTGAATGAAAACATATACACACATACAAGACCGTAGGACTTTCAGAAAGATTCTGACCTCTGTTCTCCCTCTGAAGAGCTGTACTGGTTCGTCCTTCCCAGCAGAGAAAGCAAAGGTGCAGAGAGCCCACGCTGACTTATCTTCAAACCCAGCTAGGAGTTTGTACAGGCCTACAACCAAACAGTTAACAAGATTAGAGACACTGGACAGCTCACTTCACTTTTTTATGAAGCTTTAAATATCTCTGCCCAAATATACCTCAGCAGTTCATCTAATACAACACTTACCTTCAGGCTTGAGTTTATCCAGAAACCATTTTCTACAAAAATAAAAGTTTGGTATTATTTATTACCACTATTAAATACAACATGCCTTAATGCGAAAGTTATACTTACATGTATGGACCAGGCAAGCCTCCTAAAGCGTTGAAACACAGACATGTGTCCTCCACTATGACTGGCCCATCAATCTGAAGGTGAATAACAACAACACATCAGTTTCAGTGTAAACAAACATGTACATGCATACTTGTATTAAAGCACTGTACCTCTTTTGCAGCCTCCTTACACTTCTGTATGGAAATCTCATCTGGCTCTCCTTGGTATTCAGGTACTGGATAGAGAAAAAATTAGATCAGCAGTGATTACAGGAAAAAATGGAATTCCACTGGTGGTCTCTCTTTTCATACTTACAGTCAATCTTTTTTGACACTAGTTTGTAGGGGAACTGGTTTCCCAGGATCTGAATGACCTAATAAATGTGACCAAAAAGAGAAAAAATAAAATAATTGCAGCTCATGCTCACTGTCTATATTTAGCAAGCACCGGCTCGAACAGCACTGGGACACTAAGTGAAGAAGTATCCTGCCTGAAATGGTTTAGACAGGACAAACCGAATGAAAGCATATAATCCGCCTGAGTTATGAAATGTTTGACACTTACCTCCTCCAGTTTCTTTGCGTTTCCAGTCACGAAGACCACAGACCTTCCTGCTGGCACAGCCATGATGAATAACAGCCGGAGGACTAATAGTATGGGACCGAACACATCCGGCTCAGCAACGGCCAATTAGAATTAGCTCTGAGAGCCTCAGCGAATCACAAGGCAGTATATGGCCCCGCCTTCCATAATGTCCTCCAATCAGCGAGCGGTGCTGCCAGCAATGTCGTCCGGCTTGGGAAGTCAGTGAAAGTGCCATGTGGGGAAGTGTCTGTAAACAGCCTCTGTCACTGTAAGCTGAAACGTTTTGGAGTATTGTTGCCGACAATGAGTCTTCTACCTCGGACTGCCGATGAGTTCAGCTCCGCAGAGTACTGGGAGAGGTTCTTTAAGAAGCGCGGAGAGAAGTCTTTTGAGTGGTATGGAGACTACAACAAACTGTGCGGCGTGCTGCATAAATACATCAAAGTCCAACATAAGGTAGGATGCCTTGTTTAGCAGGGGTGTAACAAGTGACACTAGCATGCATTTGTAATACAGCATACATAGTTTGTGTTGACAAATTGCCTGATATCCATTCACGTACTGCTAATATGTATATCAGTGTGGTTAATATGGAAGAGTTTGGGATGTAACATTTCTTTCCTTGTCCTTTTAGAGTCGTTTTCATAATAATACACTGATGTCACCAATGGTAGAAAGAGTATTCAGATGTTTTACTTAAATAAAATTAGCAATAACATTGTCACAGTGTTAAAACTACCCCATTACAACAGAAGGTCTTGCATTCAAGACGTAAGTTAAAGCTACTACAAGGAACTTTGATATTTTGTTGATTTTGGAGGCATCTGTGGACAAAAATGGCAGTGTTTCCACCTCAAAACCACAAAATATGATGTCAAAAATAAAACAATCTAAAGTCTCCCCCTGCCTTTTTTTAACTGGTAAACGTCTTACTCACTGTGACTTTGCCTGGGAAAATGTGAACATGGGCTCCTCCAGTCTGCATATTAATAAACAAGAAATGGAAACGGATAATCTTCATGCTTCACACGTTAATGAGTTGGTAGCATTTCACAGCTCTAGATGTTCAAGTTGAAGCTGTT
The DNA here is from genome assembly GCA_039737535.1 of Lagodon rhomboides. Taxonomy (NCBI): domain Eukaryota; kingdom Metazoa; phylum Chordata; class Actinopteri; order Spariformes; family Sparidae; genus Lagodon; species Lagodon rhomboides. The sequence goes on along the minus strand of CM077789.1, from coordinate 9,139,544 downwards.
GGGTTGTAAAATCCACAGAAATGCAGTGTATCCAGCAACTTTAGCTGTCAAATAAAGAGGAGTGAAAAGTGCAAGATTGTTTAATTAATTGTAGTGGACCAGGATCACGACATAGCATAAAAATGAACAAGGTATGAATACCAAAACTGTGCTTGCAGAATTAAGAATATAAGTGAATGTGCTTTTTCCTTCACTGCCAATGACAATAATTGATTATTTAACAGTGTTTTGTACTTGTGCCCTTCAGGTGCTGGTGGTCGGTTGTGGTAACTCAGAGCTGAGTGAACAGCTGTATGATGTCGGCTACAAACACCTAACTAATATTGACATAAGTGAGACAGTGGTGACCCATATGAACCAGCGAAACGCTGAGCGTCGGCCAGGCCTGACCTTTCAGCAGGTGGATGCCACACAAACTCCATATGAGGACGCCAGCTATCAGGCTGCTCTGGATAAGGGCACGTTGGATGCCATGGCATCGGAAGAAGAGGGAGCACTGGCCAGGAACATGCTCGCTGAGGTGAGAAATCAGTGGGTCAGGATGCGCACAGACCATGTGTTTTTCATCCCTCGATCTGTACACAGCAGTTTTCTTGTATCTGCAGGTGGGCCGTGTGCTAAGTGTTGGCGGCCGTTATGTCTGTGTGACGTTGGCTCAAGAGAGTGTGATCAAGTTGGCTGTGGAGCACTTTGTGGAGCAGGGGTGGGCGGTGAGGCTCCACTGCCTGCAGGAGGAAAGTGGGAAAGAGCAGGACTCTTTTGCTCTGCCTGTCTTTGTCCTGGTCTGCACCAAGTTTCGTCAGCCAATGCCCACGCCTATTCTGGAGATGTGTCTCGGGGAAGATGGAGCCCCTACCCGTCTCACACAGGTAGCAGATTTGTTGTCGTCTGTGAGGGAGTATCAGGCTTACTCCGTCTTGAAAAAGAGGCTTCGTACAAGCACAGACGCCAGCTCGAACCTCTCACTCACTCTCTGCCATGCCAAGACCGGCCTTCCCAGATACACTCTCACAGTGCAAGACTGTCCCCCAGGTGCCAAGGTGCCAAGATCAAACCCCTTTGCTATTTTTATTGGTGAGCTCTCCTGTTATTCTGCCTTCATATGTTAGTCACACTGGTTGTATTTTGTTCTTCTTTATCAATTTTTCTCCACTCTGCTTATCCTGTCAGTGCCACAAGGCAGTGAGACAGCTTGGCTCTACAGCTCCAGTGAAGGTCGAAAGCAGCTGGCAGCCAGCGCTAACTTCCGGCGCTTGGTTATTGTGACAATGCACAGAAATCAGCAGTATACAGACATGCAGGCTGTCCAGTCAGAGCTTTCACCAATGGTAATGGACCTGGCTCCCCCGGGTATGCCAGCCAACCAGCAGGTAACACATCATAATTATTCCTTTCAGAGATGTTCTTTTGTACAATAAAATATTAAATGTCGCATACATGTGCATCAGTGTGTTCATTCGAGCTCTTTGTCCCATTACAGGTGCCATTTCTGTCAGTTGGAGGTGACATGGGTTGGAGAGAGGAGGTCAGCAGGGGTGTGAGTGAGCTGAGTGGGGAGTACTGTGTGGAGAATGTCAAAGGAGAAGACGGAGAACTGTACCGGAGGCTCATTTTTCTGTCTAATGCTGCCCTCGTCCAATCAGAGAGCCGTCTTGTCTCTTCAAATACTGGTCAGTTCTTTTTTCTTTTCCCTTTTTTTTTTTTTTTTTTTCTTCATGATAATCAATATATTTGCCAACAAAGCAATACCAACAATGCATATAGATGTACATAGTATTATAATATCATCATAGTTAATTAAAATGTAGATGCTTGGTGGTTTGAATTTATATTTTTATCCCAGCAGCATCCAGTCACAAGAAGAAAAACAAAAAGAAGGTCAAGCCAACAGCTGTACCAACATCATCCTCGGCGTCTCTGTCTGTGGACAGCGGCTTCCTGTGCTGCGCTCACCATGAAGTGATGGCGGCCGGCCTTGCCATGCTTGGGGTGGGAACACCACAGAACAAAGGTCCGTTCAAACCTGTTTTGTACGTTCTTGTAGCATGGCGGGAGAAAATACAGCCACAATGAATGAGCTTCATCTGGGACTTTTTCATCCCCTCCATCTTCCTTCTCAGATGTCCCAGTGTCGGTGCTCCTGGTGGGGCTTGGCGGAGGAGGCCTGCCTCAGTTTCTACGAGACTTCGTACCCAATGTTACTGTTGAGGTCGTAGAGCTGGACCCTGTTGTGATGGAGGTGGCAAAGGAATGGTTTGGGTTCCGACCAGACGATCACTTGACGGTCACTCTCGGGGACGGCCTTGAACGCATCTGTGCTCTGGAGAAAGAAGGTGAGTGAAGGAGAAATAAACAGGGTTCTCACTTCTCACTGGTCCTTCAATTTTAAAAAGTTTGTGACTTTGAGGGAAAAAAATCTTTAACATGTTTCTCAAACTATGCTGTGTTGGGTCATACAATTTCAGGGAAAATCTGCCTAAAAAGTACTTGAAATATCCTTGAATTTGATTTTTCAGAAACTTTTGAACCCTGGATCAAACAGAGAGCACTGTAAAGTATGCCGATAACAGTGAATGTATCAATAATACCAAGAAATGACTATGGCTATATCTTTTTTCTCTTTAGGTGGTCATTTGTTTGATGCCATCATGTTCGATGTAGACAATAAAGATAGTTCTCTGGGCATGAGCTGTCCTCCTGCTGCCTTTGTGGAAACCCCGATCCTACAGAAAGTGTGCAGCCTGCTAACCCCCAGAGGTAAAGTATTTTTTAACTATTTATTTCCCTCCATCAGCTGGAATCTGTCATGTTTTCTATGAATTAATGACAATAAATGTATGTATTTACTGTAGACAACACATTCATAGGCACTTAATCACTGTTGATAAATTAGTTAATATTTAATGTTTTCATTAGATGTGTAAAAAGTCTTCTTTTTTGTTTTTGTTTTGTACCCCTCTCTCCTTCTCTCCATCTACAATCGGACCAGGTGTGTTTATACTGAACCTTGCATGTCGCAACCCGGCCATGAGAAAAAGCACGTTGGAGCGCCTGAGCGCCGTGTTTCCCACCATCCTCTCTAAAAAGATTGAAGAGGAGATAAATGAAATCCTTCTGTGCTCCCGTGGTGAAAATGAGACACAGGACGCTGCTCACGTCCTTCAGTCCCTGAACCAAGGAGCCAAGAGTCTGCAGAGCGCGCTGTGCTCCAGCAGGACAGGGACCAACAGCAGCCCACATATAGACATTGCAGAGTTGTTGAAGGATATGAAAGTAGAGTGAGGTTTGTCTGTGATCAGGGGGGTGGAATTTGAGGGTGGTTTCATTTTGCCGTTCAGTTCAATGTAATGGAAAATATTATATGTATAAAATGTACAATCACGAGTAAAGAACATTTTATCTTCACATCATAAAGTGTTATATTTGTCAACGTTGTGTCTCCATTAAATGTTGCCTTCAGGTTCTCTATCACTTGCCTTGGTTTCCAGTGTACTACACACCCTCACGCCCTCATTGCCAAAGAATCCAGCCGTGTTATTTACAGTAGATGAGTCCTCCACTGCAGCGTGGTTCTAGTTGCAGTGTTTATAGGTCTGCAGCAGAGCCCAACCCTCCTCACTGGATGTGTGGGATTTTAAATAGCCTCGGCCCGAGAAGTGAACGCTTGCACGGTGTCTGATAAAGGCAGCGTACTTTCATAATTGGCTATGAAGTTTGTCTATCTGCTGCTGCTTGTCGCGCATGCGCAGGAGGTTTGATTCCGTTAGCTGTCAGTAGAATGTTTTCCTCCCCTCTGTGGACCAAACTCAACGCAGCGAACGGCGGCTAGCTTCTTAAAAGTGTCCAGAGGTGACGCGAAACGACACACTGGGATGTTTTTTGGACTTTTAAAACAGCAATAATGTCTATAAAGAGCTGTTTACGGAGATTTGAATGCGAGTACAAACTTGGGAACTACCGCCAGACATACTCACGGTAACGTAAGTAACGGCTGCTGAAGTTGGCGGATCTTTAAAAGTTGTCACCGTCCTTTAAAAAGAGTGTTCGTTTTAAGTTTTGTAAATTTCAGCAATGAAAACAGTATATTTGTAAGTAACCATTAGTAATGGTAGCTACTCTATCGACTGGCGGAGCCTAGAACCGGAGTAAGACAGGATTTAAAGGAGCCGGACCGGTAGCCCTGCTGCTCCGTTGCGATGGGCAACCGCGGGATGGAGGAGCTAATCCCGCTGGTCAACCGGCTACAAGACGCCCTGAGCAGCGTGGGGGAGAGCTGCAGCCTCCACCTGCCGCAGATCGCCGTGGTTGGGGGACAGAGCGCAGGCAAGAGCTCCGTCCTGGAAAACTTTGTGGGCAGGTAAGCCACGCTCAGTAAACTCTGAATGAACTCTGCAGCAGATACATTATCAATTTACTCTTACTCACTCTTAAGTACACTTGGTTCAGGTGTAAGTGCAGGGGCACAATTTAAATGTGCTGGTTATCCGGCTTTATTCATTTCTAGTAATGGATTTATTGATATTAATGAGTGGTTTATTGATGATTCATAGATCATTTTCAAGCCAATAAGAAGCAGAATTTATGGGGGTTTCCAGGTTGTGAGTAACCCCTTTTGACTTTTACCTGCCCCGGACCAAAACCCACAAACAACAAACAAGTATCTAACATCAGATCTGATGGCTATCAGAAGAAAGAACCCATCAGTTCTTATTAATGGATTACTAACATGTCAGTAATGATGATTGTATTTATTTATTTTACCTTTATTTTACCAGGAATATTCCCGCCAAGAATCAGAATCTCTTTTACAAGAAGGTCTTGGCCAAACAGAGGCAGAAAAGGTTGCACGTAAAGGAACGAGCGACTATTTAAAACAAACAGGCGACTTGATTTGGAACAATCGAATTACCAGTGTTTGTTACAGGACGTGTGCATTCACTTCTCAAATAGTCTTGAATCCTATTCTTCTAATTCATACGTCCATCAAGTAATCAAGTGTAAGTTGTCTCTGTAGCTCGCATCAGGATCAAGTACCTTCACAAAAGACAGTGTGGGATCAAGGAACTACATACATGCAGGTTGCAGCTACTGATAGTTTTAGGAGTTAGTAGAGATCACTGATAAGGAGGCAGTTCATCAATATCGCCTTTAAAAGACAAATGTACCAATGTTATAAACATCTGCCATCAGTATTTTTCACAACCTGGCAATTCACAAATTGTTTTCATTAATGGCTTATTATAATGGCTAATGGAGTTACATCCACAAGATATAAAGACTGTAGGTAAAGTGTATTAATAGACGGTGAATGTCATTATATACATTCTATGCATTAAACTTATAAATCCCTTTAATTAGTTGCCTTAAATATATGCAGTACAAAAACTCTTGGATAATTCTAATAAAATACTTTAAAGTGTATGAATTATTATCAATGAAAATTTGATACTTAATGTCTGTATTGTAATAAGTGAGGTTCTTTCAAAATCTGAATTTGAAATATGCTAGTATTTGTTAAAAGAAAGAAAGAAAGAAATCCAAAGCATCCACATAATTTCAGTGTACAGATGTTTTTTTCATAGCTCCGGCTCCTCAGCTAAATCTGATACCGGGTGAGCAGATTTTTCCCCCCCTCATTTTATAAAGAATAAAGCCATGGCAACTGTGATTCAGGGCCTGGGTCGGGCTCAAGACACAAGGATCTGTGTTCCACTGAATTGAAAACAAGACTTCAGGCAACTACTGTAACCAATTACAGCGTCTCCACGTGCATCTCCACCCAGCACTAAAGATATGGCTGGACGTGCTGCTGGTTTGAAGTGGTAGATGCCTGAGGTGCCAGTGTCCGTGTGACAGCAGCCATACAGCAGCTTATCTCAGTGAAGGGCTGTGTGCGTGTAGATGAATCATAACCTCCAAGTCCTTCAGTCAACTTCAGTCAAAAATGTGATTTGTGGGTTGAATTCACATGTTTTTCTCACCTTTCACCAACCTCAACCTTCTGCAGCCCACCCACGAAGTGGTTTAGGTGACGTTTAGATACAAGTTTCAGTTTGAGACAATGAGACTAAGCATTTCCATCCTGTCAGAAAAGAATGCTGGTGAGTAATTCAGACGTTTCCTATAAGACAGAGGAGCTCTGTTAACAAAAGAAGACCAATGTATTGTCCTCTGCAGAATGGCCATGTAGGTCAGAATGTGTGTAGTAACTATAGAAGACTGCTGATGCTCACTTTCCTGAATGTGTAATGGATCTTTCATCACACACCTCAGTTCTTTGTCTCAGCTGTGACTGTGTTATGACATCCACCTCTTGGAGTCTGTGCCAGCTTTTTGATCTGGGACAGGATGCAATAAAACAAACTTCCTGAATCTGATTATAATAGGAAAAGGGAGAATTATTTTTTTACCCTGTGCTTTGTGTTTCTTTATACCTAACGCTACATTTAGCTTTTAGTCTTTATACATCTGGAACGGCTGATCAAGATTTTCTTCTGTCAGCCTTCCTGTTGAACTTCCTGATATTATAGATAGTATGACTAAAATAAATCTACTGCGCAGATATCTGTAATGCCTCTACTGGGCGTTATTGGAAAGTTATATTTAGGTTTAGTTTGATTGCCTTATCTGTGCATGTACAGACAGTAAAGTCATGTACAGTAAATTACTTTTATAGACTAAAATAAAACTTACCATTGACATCATGCAGTGGAAGTTGTTGTGTATGTGTGTGTGTGTGTGTGTGTGTGTGTGTCTGTGTGTGGGTGTGGGTATATCCGCCTCCAATTCAGTCTTCCTTCTCCAACAGAGACTTCCTTCCAAGGGGTTCAGGAATTGTCACTCGCAGACCTTTAATCCTCCAGCTGCTTAGTGGTATCTCGGGTAGGTAAGACGCACTCATGCTCACTCGTCCAGCCTCTGCATTCTGCCATTCTTAAACTTGACTTTTAAAGCTGCCACCAGATGGCAGCATGATATCTTCCAAACTGTCCCAGCTTATGGGACATTACAGTAATTGGCATCTTTTGGTCAGATTGTGTCCTGTAATTTTTGGCTCTCTTGCTTTGCTGTAGAGAAGCAAGGTGAGAGGATAGCATTTTAATAATCTCACACAGAATCATCTCAAATGTATTAAAATCTGCTGGTATAATATCAAAAATAAACTTAATGAATTAGCATTTATGTATCCTGCTGCCGCGTGGCCGGAATCGCAGTGTCTTGAACCTGTTCTGTTCAGGATTCTTGGAAATGTGGTGCTATTTAGTGAACCAGCCTGTTAAACCAGTTGTGAGCAGAATCACTCTCATCAAAGGAGGGCATTGCATAATGCACTTCGACCTGTATAATATAACACACCTACTTCAGTTTGCGCTTCAGGTTCAGGAAAATTTGCTAATTTTTTAGTTCCAGCTGGGAACCGACTTCTCAAATTCCAAACTGATTTATTTTGGTGTCAAATTCCTCCAATTGTCAAAATTAGGTGGGCAAACTGCAACAGAGCCAGTTAAATGCCAAAATATGCCAGCTAAAATTTAGATGCACTGGACAGGCATGACATTCCAAAGATAGTCCAAAGTTATGATCAAGTTATGTATCTATCATTGTGGAAATCATTGTTCACCTGTTTTTACTTTTCCAGAGTACGGTGAATTTCTCCACAGTAAAGGAAAGATGTTCACAGACTTTGATGAGATCCGCAAGGAGATTGAGGCCGAGACACACAGACTCACAGGATCCAATAAAGGCATCTCTTCGGTCCCCATCCACCTAAGGATTTATTCACCACACGGTAACACAGTGTGTGTTTGTGTGTGGTTGACATGGCATATCCATTTACTGGTGTAAAATGTCTGACCTTTGTTTTGATTGGTGCTCTTCTGCGTGTGCATTTGTGCGTTTTCAGTGCTGAACCTGACTCTCGTGGACCTGCCTGGTATCACCAAGGTGCCTGTAGGCGACCAGCCAGCTGACATAGAGTACCAGATACGAGACATGATCATGCAGTTCATCTGTAAGGAAAACTGTCTCATCCTGGCTGTCACGCCAGCCAACACTGACCTAGCCAACTCTGATGCACTCAAACTGGCCAAAGACGTTGACCCACAGGGTGAGCCACATGTGTGTGTTGTGCACTTGTATAGTCTGGAGTTTACTGGGTCTTAAAAATATGGTTCTACACCCTGGTGTTTTTATTGGGATTAATTATGGCATTATTACAAGGAAAGATTTACATCAAACTTTTGAAGGGGCTGTCCAATACTATTCTTATTTCCACAGGTTGGTAAATCAGATTTGGAGTTTATAACATTTCCTCTTTTTTCATCTTCATTTCAGGCCAGCGCACAATTGGTGTAATCACTAAACTTGACCTTATGGATAAAGGAACAAATGCCCGGGAAATTCTTGAGAACAGGTTGCTTCCCCTACGCAGAGGTGTGCGTCTTGTTTTTGTGTGTATGTGTGTGTGTGTGTGTATGAGAGAGCGAGAGAGAGAGAGTGTGAGAGTGTGGGCAAAGGACAAGGCGAGGCAGGGAGCTCCTGTGACAGTGTACAGACTGTGTAAAGCACCACCAGGTGCTGGCTCCTTCATGCTTCTCCTACAGTGCAAATGCATTAGCCATGGAAGCCAACTGAAATAACTGTTGTAGTAGCAGCAGAGAGCTGAAGCATTAGATATGGAGCCTGGTGCTATTACATCTATTACTGCACCAAATAGGGGATTTGGCCTACTTTATACCACAGGCTTTGCTGTTGCACAAACATATTCATTTCCTGCAAGTATGCTACAGCTATAAAGGCGGTCTGGGCACAGTTCCCAAGGACACGTCAGAAAATGCAAGTCGAATTCGTCTTACAGTATATCAGAGTCCTTGATTGTTCCTTCCTCCTGTTGCACATTGTCTTCCTTCCAATGATCCAGTGCTCTTCATTTCCCTTCTCACTTCTTCCTCCCCAGGTTACATAGGGGTGGTGAACCGCAGTCAGAAGGACATTGATGGGAAAAAGGATATTAAGGCAGCTCTGCTTGCAGAGCAGAAGTTCTTCCTGTCCCATCCGGCCTACAAACACATGGCTGAAAGCATGGGCACCCCGTATTTACAAAGAACGCTTAACCAGGTTAAAAACACACATACGAACTCAAGCATAGAAAATTAAATACATTGTGTCTGTGTTGTTACTGATCCTTTCTGTTTGCAGCAACTGACAAACCACATCAGGGATACTTTGCCAGCCTTCCGCAGTCTTCTGCAGACCCAGCTTCTCTCCTTGAACAAAGAGGCTGAAGAGTACAAACAGTATAGTCCTGATGACCCTGCACGGAGGACCAAGACACTGCTACAGTCAGTCAGTCAGTCATTCTGAATGTGTGTGCGTACACATTTACTGTTTTTCTAATTATTTATGTGTCAGTGTTTCTCCTGGTTTGTGTGTTTCTGTCCTCTAGGTCAGTTCAGCACTTGGCTGCAGACTTTGAGAAACTCATCGAGGGCTCAGGCGACAGTGTAGACACTGTCAATCTGTCAGGAGGGGCTAGGATCAACCGAATCTTCCATTCGCACTTCCCCTATGAACTGCTCAAGGTATGTTTCTGTATGTGCGAGGTTCTGTGTATTATGTGCATATAGTATAGCACTTGTTCATCAGCAGGTCCATGAATACTGTATTTGCATGACAGTGTGCTGTGTTTGTCTTCAGCTTGAGTCTGATGAGAGGAAGCTGCGGCGGGAGATCAATTATGCCATCAGAAACATTCATGGCGTCAGGTGAAGTATAATGTTCTGAGCATTGTTTACATTATCCTGATATGACATTTTTTGTGCACTACAACCAACTTTTTTTGTTTTCTTCCCTATAGGACAGGTCTCTTCACTCCCGACATGGCCTTTCAAGCCATAGTGAAGAAACAGATATCAAGGCTAGAGGGGCCGTGCATGAAATTTGTTGACATGGTCAGTCAAGAATTAATGACCACTGTGCACCAGTGTATCAGCAAGGTATATATTTACATGTGTGTGTCACGCACTTGTGGGATGAGCTGTATGTTTCAGGGTTTTTAAAACTATCTGACATCTGGCCTGTTTTCTCTTTGTAGCTCAGTTCCTTTCCCAAACTGCAAGATGAGACTGAGAGGATCGTAACCACTGAAATACAACAGCAAGAGAGTAAATGCAGGGAGCAGGTCATTCACACACAGTTGGACATTTCATTCACAAGTTAGTTTAAGATAAATTTACCGGATTGTTAAGTTTCTAAATGTAATGTATTTTGTTCTGTTCAGGTCTTGTTGCAAATTGACATACAGCTCGCCTACATAAATACCAAACATGAGGATTTCATTGGCTTTACTAAGTGAGTAACCTAGAACATTAAATCCGTAAAATGTATTTTATTTCTATTAAGTCCAACAGATTGAATAACTTAAGCTCTTCCTCTCTCTCAGCGCCCAGCAAGGGTTCAACCAAATCAATAAGAAAATCATTGCAAGGATGGCAGGAGACCAGGTGAGACTTTCAGCTTCATTCATAATGAGTAAAACGTTCATGATCCTCAGAGAATGCATGCAAATCACTTTTGATCTACGCAAGTGTCACCAGAAGGTTGAACTGCCAACTAAAATGACCCAATGTTATCCACAATTTCATACCATGAAGAATTTTGCTTTAGCACAAGTTTAGTCTTGTTTACCCTCCCTCTTATTCAGAATAATCTTTAAAGCAAAACAATACTGTATATGTATATATATATGTATTTGTGCATGACAGTGTGCTCATCTTGTGTGATGGTATATCCAGGTCTAAACACTCAAAATTGATCCAGTGGCTTTTCTGCAGCGCAGCATGTAGTGTGCATGGTTATGAACTACATTTATTTCCATCCACTTAAATTTTGTGTTTTATAATTTTCGGTGATGTCACCGTCCCATGTGTTTTTCATTATTTAGCATTAACTGACGTTCATAGCTGCAGATAAATGGGGGATTTGTGTGATTTTGCTGATCAGTCATCCAACCACAGTTGATCTTGGCTTTTTACAGGAATGCTGTCAAGCAGCAATAAATGGGTTTTTTGTTTTGTTTGTCTCAGCGTGTTATGATTAATGTGAAACAAAGTATTAATGTGACACATTTGAAAGCAAGGCTAATTAAAAACACAATCCCTCTTTGACTGTGTAAAGTCAGGAACATTGATGTATGATGATGGTGTTAGTTGAACAGCAGTACATTTTAACCACAGCTTGTTGTCAGTCATTAACTCAGTCTTTTATGTTATTTTGATAGTGGTGAACTATTGAACTCAAAACCATAATCTAAACTCATAGTAAAATTTTAAAAAATGAACTCCATCTTAATGTTACTCCCTTATCTCCTGTTTCTCTCCAGGGTGTGGCCCCTCTCTCAAGGCTAATAGTAGGAGACCGATTACTCTAAGCCCGCTCACTTACTGCTGCCTCTGCTGGAAATATTTCTGTGCAGGATTCAAACTTAAGGGTTGTGGGTTGGCTCGCTACCGACAGCAGCAAACATGCTCACTGCTCTGTTAATCATGTTATCCATCACTGCAACTAATACGCTTCTCATGTTAAACACCCTCTTTTCCTCTCAGTTACAGATTGCGGTATGTTTCTCTCTGTCTAAACCTAATCATCTTTTCCTTCTGCAGTTTAAACGCTCGTCAAATATGTGCAGATATGAATATTTTCCTAGTTTGCCGGAAGTATATCTCTTTTACTTCCTGTTCCCTTATTCATCACACTTCTGTCTTCCATTCAGTTTTTTCTCATCAAATGTGTTTGCTCATGTTTGTTTCTTTGTCTACTTTGTCTGCCTGTGCATCTGTTATTCTCTTTGACCACTTATGTCCGCTGGTGGTCAGTGAATTTATGGCCCCGTGGCTGCATAATCTTACCATGGATCTCACAAATGGTATTCTATTCTCTCTAAAATCTTTCCCTTCAATGTCAACTGTTTGTGACCTTTACTCTTATTTCCATCAGCAAGGCCCGCTGGCATTGTGTGACCTATGTCTCAAACCTTGTCGTCTGATTTTCATTATGATGGTTCTGTCAGTCCTGCTATCTGAGCTCCTTACCCTTGGCTGTTGTGCAGGTCATACGCAAGGGCTGGCTGACCATCAGTAACATTGGCTTCATGAAGGGTGGAGCCAAGGAATACTGGTTTATCCTCACTGCTGAGAGCCTGTCCTGGTTCAAGGATGATGAGGTGAGGCATTCACACTCACAATCATGCTTGAAACAAATTGGTTAACCCAAGACATGTAATTTTGAGCAATGTTGTAGATACTTTATACATAAGAAAATAGTGAAGTCAAAACACAGCAGTACACTTACAGTAAATAATCAAAACTTTATTTACACACACCTCAGCTTGAAACAGCACATTAATTGAGAATTTGAGAGATCATCTGTTGATATTGTTGTCACCGTTCCAATAAAGCACCTGCAGTTTTAGTGCAGTGGAAGAGCTTGTGGCCGTCTGTTCTGATGTCAGTGGGGCTGCCATCTGTCTGCCTGTCTGTGCCTGCTGTACAGGAGCAGAAGGTCTGCACAGCAAGTGTAGACAGGCAGACACACCACAACAGTCTCATCCTGTCACAGTTGATGTCATGGGAAGAGGAAAGGGCAGAGTACAGGATGTGATGTCAGAGGAGGGAAACACATCACATGTGTGTATGGATAGAAAGAGGCACTTGAAAACAATCACATCTGGATGACTGTAAATCGCGCGATTGTGGATGAGATTGAGTTGTTGTTTGACAGACATATTGGAGTGGATCCTAGGATGCTTTTAAAATTAAGTTATTGTTCTTGGTAATTGCACTAACATGGCTTGAAGGCTGTATTTTGGCTAAAACTAAACAGACATGCCCTTTATGGGCGCCATTAAATGCACATCTAAGAGAGCGTCTTTAACCTTGTTTCTCTGTTTAGCGAACAATTTCCTTTGCTTTTCTGTCCTGCCACCTGGATCTGCAACTGAGCCCCTCCGTTTCCCCCATTCATTCCTCTGACGCCCCCCTTCCCATTCGTCCCGCTCTCCGTTCACTCTTCCCCTTACTCCCCCTTTTCTTCCTCTTCTGGGAGTTCAGGCATTTGGAGCGGCTCACTCTGACACAGCTGGAGCTGCCCCAAGCCAAACTAAGACACACACACACACACACACACATACACACACACACATGCATGCACAAACACACACACTGCGACTGACTTGTATATACAGTATACAGTACACATGCAGAGTCTGATGTAAACAGACTGGCATGCAAATAGTGGAGAAAAATATACACTCAGTCAGATAGACACACGGCCACTTTTCAGATAAACACTGGGTCGCTTGAACGCAGTGTTCCCAGACACAGCCCCAGGCATGCATATTGTACACACAGTGTTATAGGTTTACAAATCAGCTCGCAGTGACTTAGCACATCTGTGACAAATAACACTAAGACAAGCAAATATCTGTTGACCACATCAGAGCAGCAAAGTTTGTCTGTCTGTGGACGAGACGATGAGACATGTATGTCTCACTGCAGTGACTGAAGCTAATACAAAACGCTAAACTTTTTCACTTCCTTTTGGTTTGGTTTGACGAGTCACCCTTAGATCTTTATCAGCTGTGTTTGGAAGGCCTGAGTGCAGCGTCAGTCACCCGTATTATCACAGAAGATCAAATCTACTGACTTGCCACACACATCTGTGTGTACGCACACACACACACAGTCACACAAGCCAAGCTTCTGCTTCTTCTCTCTTGCAGTTCCCGCTCTCACTCTGCCCGCCCACACTACCTCCACAGACATTTCTTTTTTCTACCACTGCCCCCCCTCCTTTAAATATAAAAAAAAATCTGTTTCTTTACCTCTGTTGCCTTTTCCTCCTCCCTCCTCTCCCTCTCTCTGTCTGTCTCCCCCTCTTTCTCTCTCTCTCCCCCTTTTCTGTGGTTGGCAGTCTCCCTGGGACTGTGCACATTCCTGGCTGGAAAATCTGAAGCTTTGTCCAAACACCAGCTTCCAAGATCTGCCCAGAGAAATCCCACATGGCTGTTTCTACACTGCAGACCTCCCCCTTTGACTCCCCCTTTCTCCTCTCAACTCCTCCACAGTCTCTCGTACAAATACTCCCCCCCCCCCCAACTCCACCACCCTCTCCAAGCTTCTCTCTCCATCCTTGTGGCGATTGCATCTATGCACTCCAACTTTTTAATGTCTTTAAGGCTTTTCTGCGTGTCACAACAGTTGTAGCCGCATACTGACCTCATACTGAGAGATCAGAATAATAGTTCAGAGTTTAATCTCCACAGCACACTGAGCAGACATACATTCCTTCACCCCTCGACTGCCAGGGCTCCACCAGGCAGTCTGAAGAAAAACAGATGGCTCATGCCTATACACTTAATCTACACGCTTGCCCCTGCATGTGTGTGTGTGTGTGTGGGTGCGTGCGTGCATGTGTGTGTGTGTGTGTGTGTGTGTGTGAGGCCTGTTCCAAATCTCAAATCCATTAGTCTATAGGACGCGGAGACACAGCTTCAGACACAGCAGCTCTGATGTATGATACTTCAGGACCACCCTGACATTACTGGGAATGTAACACACTTGCACACACACACACATGCATGCACATACAAATGAGTGCCATGATGTCTGTGAACACAGGAGTTAACACACTGTCACACAGATTCACATGCAGAAACTCGGATTACCCAATGAGAGAAACTCTGAAAAAGAGCTTCTCGACAATAAATGTGGGGAAAAGAAGTTTGAATAATTAGTCGGTCACACGTAATAGCTTTTCTCGCTCAAATGTGCTGCACGTAAACTGCTCTGCCTTTAACGCATTTATCAGTCGCCATTAACAAAGACAATAATTTCAAGTTGACAAGCGCGACAAAATGGATGTCGTGATGCGTAATCTAGAATCAATTACTGCATTTAAAAGAGTTAAAAGGTCATGATATTGTATGCACATTTAAAGGCATTTCGCACTTTTCAAGCAGGAAACATCAGAGAATATTAGACCCGAGATTGGCTTCAGAGCAGAGTACATGCAGGTTTTCACGTTGTCCTGAGTCATGCTGCTGAAGCACTTCCTTGCACAGTCTAACCAATGTGCAGACTACTGTACACCAGTAAGATCCTGAACAGGTAGTCTGAACACTGGGATGACGGAGCAGGACCCTTCTCTCACTTTCTCCTCGGCCTCGCCTTTTCCCACTCTGGTTGTTTGCTAGCAGTCCTGCCCGCGGCGGAGATGAGTTGGCAAAAGATTTCCTCTGTTATTCTTTCTTATCCTGTCTCGGTGTTGGGTCTCAAGGCGAGGGGTCTCTCGCGCACATCGGACATCCACTATGTGTGTTCCTCCTCCGGAGATGTTCGCGTATCTCGAATCGGGGCGTCCGCAGGGCTGCCTCCCGGCATAGTATCCAGTCTTGACGTGGCACATTCAGTCATTGAGCAAGGGATCTGCCTGTTCACTTGGGGAAGGCATAAGGAAATTCTGGGAGTGAGAGAAGGAGAGAGAGAGTTAGGGAGGAACTTAGCAGCCATATATGGGTTGATGGGACCCATGGGGAATCAACTTTGGAGTGGTCTGTAGTTTCTCCCCACTTCTCCTGCACACTCTCTCCTGCTCTCTATGTGTTCCTCAATCCTTCCTCTTCTACTCTAGCTAAATCCACCTCCCTCTATCCCTCTATCCACCTCTATCCCTCCTCTTCCTCTCTTCCTCATCTCTACTTTCTATTTCTACCCCATCCAAGCACCCTATACTCTCCCCAGTCTCCTCCCCCTCCGTCTAAAGCGATCCCAGATGTTGCCGTATGGGCGCCAATCGCGTTCTGTCATTTTTTTTTCGGCCTCTGTTACAGGAAGTGGGCCCCTTTTGAAAAAAGGAAAGAGGAACGAAGGAAGAGAGTCGTAGGGTTCAGGGGAGCACTGAGAAAGGGAAGACCAGAATGTACTTCCAGCACGCTCACTCACTCCCATACCACATGTGTGCGCGGACTCAAATTCCGGCGCGCACAAATGCATCCTCACATGCTTTTAAGGACATCCTCTTTGCAGGCATGTCTATGGTAGCCTCTTTAACTCATCCAAGGCTGTTTCTATTACCAGCCTTTCTGGAAGCCCTCTTCTCAAAGGTTAGAAAGAGGGAGCCGGCCGGGGGAAGAGGGATGAGGGGGAAGGGCTTCACTTTAGGAGAAATGTTGTGTTAGAGCTTGAGTCTGAGTAATGACTTTCACATGTGAGCCCGGCCTCTCTCCCTCTTTTTTTTTTGTACTCCTTCTCTCATTCCGTCCCTCCCTCCCTACTTCAGTCCTCTGTACCCTGCCTCCATACTGTCTGGTTCTCCTCACTCTGGCCGCTCCACTCCTCCCAACTGTTCTCTGTCATTCATAAGTCCCCACGGTGATGACAGACTATAGACTTATGGCACCTCTCTCCCCTTCTCTCTCCCCCATCCACTGCCCCTCTTTCGCTAGTTAGTGCATTTATAATGCGAGACAGGCAAACACATCATCCGATATGTTCCACATCTCAAGTCTCTTGGCCCCTTATCCTTCTCCAGGGACCGGCTGAAAAATATTTACTACCAGACATACAACTATTTTAGCCGAAGCCCCCAGGTGAACTGTCTTCAGTCTCTGTTGTTTTTTGCTATCAACACCTGTGTTGCCTCTCAGTGATGTCATATTTTACTCTGCATACCTCTGTCAAACTTTATCTCTCCGTATTCTGTCTTTTCCAGGAGAAAGAGAAGAAGTACATGCTTCCCCTGGACAACTTAAAGCTCAGGGATGTGGAGAAGGGCTTCATGTCCAGCAAATTTGTCTTTGCTATCTTCAACACAGAGTTAAGGTTTGTGTGTGTGTGTGTGTGTGTGTGTGTGTGTGTGTGTGTGTGTGTGTGTGTGTGTGTGTGTGTGTGTGGTTTGAGGCCTGTGCTTGTGTTTGTGTGCATGAGTCAGAAAAGGGAGTTCTGTTCTTGTCACCTGCTCGTTTAAGTTTCAGGGATATTTTGCAAGGGTGGACAAGTCAGAGGAGGAAAGGGAGGAGATGTCAGACTGGTGTGTTGGCCTTCTCTCGACCTCCTCTGTTCAACTTTGCCACCGGAACTAAAAGGATATCCAGTGGGTACTGCAGGGTTGGGTTTTTTTTTTGCCGCTGAGTATATGCCAGGCTTTTGAGGGCAGGACTGGATTTGGGTTTGCTGGGTTTATGTGTGTGAAACAGATTGAGAAAGACAGAGAGACAAAGAGAGAGCATAAGAGAAAAAGAGAGAGAGTGTGTTTAGGTGCTGGAGCGGACCCAAAGCCTGGCTGATTGTACCAGAGCATGTGGGCTTTGTTTATAATTCTGTGCTATGCTGCATTCGGACACACAAACTGGATTTGCACTCGCGTGTGTGTGCATGTGTGTGTGTGTGTGTACGTGAGTTTGCCAATGTGTGTGTGCGTGTGTCTGTATAGACCACAGCATACCGACGGCAGGCTCATTAAGCAGCTAATCAAAGCCAGAGAGCTTGGATCAGAGATGAGGCTGCTCTTGTTTGGAAAGAATTGCTCGACTCACCACAAAAAGGGGGGAGAAAGAAGAATTGGAAGGGTTGAGAGGAGAAAAAAAAGCGGGAGAGAGAGAGAGTATCAGAGCCATCGGCCAGGAATGTGTCAAAGTCTGTCCTATGGCGCCCCCCCCCTCCCCTTTTCCTGCGCCCTTACTCTGTTTCTCTTTCTGTATTTGCATGTGTGTGTCTATGTGTATATGTGTGTGTGTGTGTGGCAGACATTGCAGCGGTTTTGTCCCTGTCTGACAGTAATCAAAAACCTCAGGAAACTCTTCAAATCTAAAGCAGTCGGGGCTCTGCGCAGAAATTCCTCAAGATGAGTTAAAAAAACTCACTGCCCACGAGCTGAGGGGAGCGTAGCAAAAGGGACGAGGAGAAAAAGGCGTCGCTGTGAGTGATAAATCAGCAAAAAGAGCAATTTTATTGTGGACTCGCTGGTGGATACGAGTGCTGGTGTCCTGATTCTAGTGTAATAGCACTCCAGTATTGTCATCCTTGGCCTGGCTCCCCGTCTGTTAGCCACCACGCCCTGACTTATTAGCCTCACCCATCCTAGTCCAGCCATAAGCTCACAAGCCTGACAGCCTATTTCTTGATCTTTCTATCCCCTTTTTCTTTTTCCATTTCTGTTGTCTCTCTCGTTCTCACACGCACAAAGGTTTCACATATTTTGGGTTAATTGCTATGTGCTCTGAATGTGAGAAGGGAACAACAAAAGGAGGAAAGAAACAAGCGAGTGATTAAGGAAAAATGTTTAACAGATGGTTCACAGCCTGCTCCAGATCCTTTGCTTGATTCTTACTTTGCAGCGCTGCCTCCACAGCCAGAGCACAGAGATATGCTGGTGTGAAGAGGGAAGTGAGAGGAATGATGGAGGGGAAAGAGGAGCTGGGGAATGAATAACATGGCGAAAATAGATGATGGAGATAAGGGGATGAGTTGCAGGGAGGTCATGTCAAGCCCAGCAGTTAGGGAGAAATAAATGAGACTGTTTTATTTTACTGTGTGTCTGTATGTGTGGGTCTGCTTAGTAGCACTTGCTGGTGTGTGTTTCTGTCCTTTAAGGATAGTACCAAAGCCTGTTCTACCCTTTCATTCATCAAGCACCTGTGAGCAATCTGTGGTTCTCAACATGGGGCTGACTCATGGGGCCCTTTTACACAAAACCCAATGACTTGTGTTCCCCGTGTGTCAAGTCACTTACACAAGATGCAGGAATGGGACAAAGGTCAGCCAGCTCACCACTTACGTAGGTGGCCCTTATGCACATACCTTACATCAGACACCACATGTTTAAAACGATCTGATCTCCGTTAATACGTTCAATGGTATCAAAAGCGGTAAAGAGAAAAAAAACAGATCTAGCTAGCTATCAGATTTTCAACCCAAGGCTGCCCGGATATTAACATTATTACAGATGTGTTGGTATGTGTTCAGTAACCTCGTTTGTACCAGCACTGTGCGCTGGTTGTTAATTCAAAAAAGAAGGAAAAGAAAAAAATGATCCCATTTTGAGACTCTGGATCTTTTTGCCTTGTTATCAAGAGAGCTATCGAGTATTGTATCAATGCTAAACCTTGTTAGGCTGTGACAATTGTACTGTTAATCATTTTGTCCAACACATGTTTTGAATTTTGGTAACTCTTCCCCACAAAGTTTCAAATAGTCTTGTAGCCTCTATTTTTGAGCCTCTTTTATAAATCTCGCACTAACTCATCCAACATGAAACATGTGTCGGTTTTATATTAGGGCTGTAGCGCTGTACTGATATTGACGATAATCGTGATATTAACAATAAAATATTGATATTATGATAATATTGTGTAAATAACACATTGCAACTTAAATCATTTCTTTTTCTTTCCGTTCTCACTTTGTCACAGTGGGCGGTGGGTAATGCATCTTACCTCTGGTTTCCCATCTCCATAAAACTGAAAATGTCATTAAGTGTAAACGCTCTTTTTGCAAACTTTTGTACAGTTATGGTTACAGAGTCTCTCACCACCTCCCTACACTCGTGTTCTGAGTTCTTCAATGCTGAAAAAGAGACAAAATACATTATAACCAAAGTTAAAGATTAATTTGACTGAGCATTATTTTGTTTCACATTTTCTGGAGATATTGGGAGAATATTGTTATCATTAATTCATTAGGCTACGAGAATGGTTGAGTGAAAATCTGATGTTGCGACAGCCCTATTATGTATAAAGACATTTTTGTGCATTTCAATGAACAATAGAAAGTGAAGTTTTCTCAGTTATCAGTAAATGTGTGCAGGAACTCAGGTGACTTTTGTCTGTCTGGTGGATATCAAATAAAATTAAATCTGAGACTACAGCTTATTGTGCAAGGAATGCGTTTAATTCACGCGTCACACCTTGTTCTAGTAATGTTTGGCTTGTACACAAACTCTGTCAAGAGGCGACTGAAGAAATCGTATTAAGAAATTATCCATGTGGTGTTTGTACATTTCTTTGCTCTGATGTCCTCTTTAAAGTACACCACGTACGAACTGATAAGAGGTGATCGGCATCATCTCAAGATAAGTGTTAGATAAACTGTGTGATACATACAGCGTATGTCTGAGTCTCAAAATATTTTGCAGGGGACACTTTTTTTTTTTTTAGTACTACTAGATATCCCTTTCCTCTCCTCCCACAAAACGTGGTGCAAGACTTGTTTTGTTTCCTCTGGAAGTGAACGTGGTGAGAGCGAGGAGACAGCGTATAGCTAAAAATGAGCTGAAATTATCCCACTCATTGTGACTAAAACTCTGGCTACATCTCCGACACTGAGAAACCAGTAATAACATGTCATTACTAAAAGGTCGGGGTTCTTATTCTGGATATTGCATGTCATATTTAATCATTCAGCACTGTGCTCCCCTGTTTGATACTGTATTTTCTAATGCCATAAGTAAGTTTACCAAACGGCCAGCCTCCCCACAATTTGGTGTATTCGTTTAAGGTATGCATGGTTATGTGGCTGCTACCATGTTTTGTGGATGATTGTTATTATTGGCTGGGAAGCGTAGTTTTTGGAGAAGTCTGACACTATTGCACTGAATTTACAGGAACGTGTATAAGGACTACAGAAGCCTGGAGTTGGCCTGTAACTCTCAAGAGGAGTTGGACAGCTGGAAGGCGTCTCTGCTGCAGGCCGGAGTCTACCCTGAGAAAGTCACCGTTAGTACTCTGACCCCTAATTTTAACTAATTAAACCCAGCCCTGACCTTCGCCTCTGGGAGCTGCACCTGTCCGCGCCTTACCTTTGCGTTGTACACACTCAGAGCATTTGCTAACCTCAAACCCTGGCCGTAACCCCTTACCCTTCTGTCCATGTTCCCCCATCTCTTCCCCTGCCAGAAAAACGAAAAAGCAAGTCCCCCCACCCCTTCCATCGCGCTCTGTTGTTGGCTCTTCAGCACAGAATTCTTGGCCCATGATGTCACTCCAATATGTGTGCATGTGTGCGTGTGTTCTAGTCTGTTTCTAATCAGCAGTTCCTCGTCCCTCACCCACTCCCCCCTTTTTCTTCTGCCCACTCCTCCTCACCTCCCTCTTTTGTGTTCCCTCTGTTCTGCTCTCCCTGCTCCTATTGCAGTGACTCTATACTTCACAGTCATACAATAGATGACAAGATATGGTAATGCATATAAGACTGATCCCCATGGCTTCGCACATCTGTATTAGCATGAAATTACCAGCTGTGTTACCCCAGAAGTCCCGGCAGCACACGACAGCCCCGGTTGAAAAACACAGGGACAATCTGAGTAGTCTCTCCCAGCTCCATCTTGTCTTTCTGTCCCATAGGTGGACGAGCAGGGAAATGGAGCTCCTGAAAACTTCACAGACCCCCAGCTCGAGCGCCAGGTGGAAACCATTCGTAGCCTGGTTGACTCCTACATGGGCATCATCTACAGGACCATCAAGGACTTAATGCCAAAGACCATTATGCACCTCATGATCAACAGCGTAAGCTATACAGACCAGATTCTTAAGAGTCCCCCTACAGTCAAAAAACTGTTTTCGTTTTGTCCGTACAGTTGCATTTCTGAGCTTCACTTTGAGAAGGATGTATGTTCAGAGTTTGGCACTAGAAGACATTCACTGATTTTAATCTGCCTACATGCATGATTTGTGAGGTCACAAATAGTTTGAAAGCCAATCCTGGTCCAAAATTTCAGCATACACAAGTGTGATGTAGGAACTTGAAGCCTGCAGTGCACAGACACTGGGAATGGACATTACAGTGAAGTAGGAGACATCTTGTGTCCAGCGGTTAAGGTGCAATATACAAGAATTGGCCATCTGTTAAATACAAACTCCAAACAAAAAGGGGCAGCATACCACCACAGTAACTGCTGCCAACTGTATTCTGTTTATGCATCTTGACTGCTGCTATTGTTAGCTCGTTAGCTCAGTTAGACATGCAGCTAGCCGAACTACTGGCACCTTGGCACCACTGGGAAAAAAGTTTTCAGGTCCGGGGCTAACTGTTTAGCATGCTAACAACAGTAGATATCTCTGGATAATAATATCAAAACACCCTCCTCACATTCTGTTGATAATTTTAGTTAATTTTTGAATGTTTTGAACTAAATGTGTTGTCCCTTTAAACTTGCACAATGAAAAATATTTGCATATTTGTATAGTCTGTAACTTTTAATGAGGGAGAAGAAACAGTTTAACAATTTTAATATGGTCATTATTCTTTTATTCCTGCAAAAACTATTTCAGACACACATTAGAGAATTTTTTGTGTGCCTGAATACGTATGTGGTCTTTAACTTTTTAATAATTTCCACCTTCTTTCTTTAAATTTTCCAGCCAAAAGTTCACTCACATCGCAGCCAAATCCATATTCCCTGCTCTGCCACACAAGTATTCGTCAGTCGTAGCCCTGTTTGAGCATATTCCAGTGACTTGAAAAAGGAACGACATACCATAGAAAAAACGACTTTCACCACCCCTTTAACAATTTTGATTCATAATCCCAAATCAGAGTATAGTATCACGTTACAAAGTTTAACATTTTGACTCGTCACAGCTGTTTATAATCCCTCTCTGTAGGTGAAGGAGTTCATTAGCTCGGAGCTCCTGGCTCAGCTCCACACTCTGGGAGAATGCTCAGCGCTGATGGATGAGTCACCGGAGCAGCAGAAGTACCGGGAGGAAGTGCTCCGCAAGCACGCTGCCCTGAAGGAGGCGCTCGCTGTCGTCGGACAGATCTCCACCTCTACCTGCACCACCCCTATGCCTCCACCTGTGGACTCCTCCTGGATACAGCCCTCCAGGTACAGACACGCAGGTGCTTAGATACATGCAGTAGACAAAAGTGTGCCTGTCACTTAATGACCTCTTCTCCACCCAGCCTGGCGACCAGTGGCAAGCCAGTGGTTCGTGGCCATGCTCCATCTGCTCCTCGGGTGCCCGCTCACATTGGACCTACTCACTCTAAAAGCACTGATGGCCTTCAGCACTTCTTTGGCCAACCCAACCGCCCTCCACCTAGTGTGCCAAGGTGACTCAAAAACTGCACAATTGCAGCTGACCTGTTGATGATGACCTCCAGTCCGTCACTCAAACACGCACTGGCATATGTGCATGCACACACAGCAGCATACACACAATCAAACCTTGCGCTACAGAGGCACCGGGACAGAGGGAGTTGTTATTTGAGCTGGGTGGGGGTCTGCTGGAAAAATGTGTTTCTCATATTCTCTTTCCCATCAGCCTCTGCAGACAGGACTTCTCTCTGTGCTGCTTTCTACTGGAGCCAGAGACAACAGGCTGAGCGCTCTGTCAAGTTTTCATCTTTCCCTCTGTCCTTCATCCCCCCTTTTCCCTCTCTCTCCTAGCATGCATTTGTTTTATTGCCTTCCCCAGTTTCCCTCATGCAATAACCGTTATTTTCCCTTTTCCCCCTTCTCCTTTTCTTGTACATTTCTCCTCTTTCACTGGTTCCTCCCCTGCTCTTGGCCCGTCTCTCCTTTTTCTCTCTGCCTCATTTCCTCTGTGCTCTCCAATGGTTCTTTAGGTTCTTTCCCGCATACAGTCTCCTTCTTTCCTGAATCTTTCCCTCCAACCTTGTGTCTTTTTTCTTTTCTCAGTCTACCTCTCCCCTATAGATATACATGGGGCAGGAGGGTAATTCTATGAATCTACTTTTGCGTCCCCATATTTATTCTCGTCCTTCTCAAGCCTGTTAACGCTACAGATTATGGATTGTGTAACAATCAGAATGTGTGGCATTCTGGCAAATTTAAATTTCAACTTTAGAAATAAAGATGTGCAAAATATGAGAATGGATTTGGATTAGCTCTTTGCTAAATTGCGCATCTCCCCAATATTTCATATTCTGTAACCAACTGCTGTTTTACCTTAACTGTCGTAATCTCTAACAACCATTATGTCCCACCCTTATTCACAAA
The DNA here is from genome assembly GCA_039737535.1 of Lagodon rhomboides. Classification (NCBI taxonomy): domain Eukaryota; kingdom Metazoa; phylum Chordata; class Actinopteri; order Spariformes; family Sparidae; genus Lagodon; species Lagodon rhomboides. The sequence goes on along the minus strand of CM077789.1, from coordinate 9,115,529 downwards.
GTTTCTCTCTCCTCTTTCAAACACCATATAAAACCGTACATTCTCCATGTAATAGAGATGTGAAAGTCTTTGTATCTTTCATTTAATTTTCTGCGGATGTTCTGTTGATATTGTCCTATCATATTGAATCTTATACTTATAGCTTTAATCTGATCTCTGCAGGAGGCAACCTCCAGCCATCCCAAATGTGAAATAACCGAACACTTTCTGTTCAGAACTCCATTACCCATCCACCCCCCGTGATCCATCCAGCTGCAGCGGACTGCAACCCAGAGACACCCGTTGACCTGTGTGATGTGTAATCCAGCTGAAGCACTATGCTGGGCTTCTCTCCACCTCCTCTGGGAGCTGCTGTCTGCAAAAATTCACTGAGCCTTGAGCCTGTTTTGTACATAATATCATTGGCTATAAAGGCTGGAATGTGCTCGACCGTCTTCTGACTTTTCTCAAGTGCCTGAACTTTGTGTAAATAAAAAATATCAATTTTGAACTATTACTACAAAAAGAGAATACACATGCACTATTTTTACTGTTTCTGAATAAACAGGTGTTTTATTTTTGAACATGTAGCCTCATGTAGTCTCATTATTTTAAGGTTTGAGATGAAATAAATATTTATTGCTCTAGTATGTCACCTATGAATTACTGTATTACCAATTTTTATATCTCCATAGCATTTCAACTTAGCTAAAATAAACTGTTGTAGCAAATAGTGGTGCATATCAGCGGTTTTCTTACTGAGATCCAAGGACATATAAGGGGGACCTATAGGTATTTGTAGAGTTCTCCAGCAAAATGATGATAGATCAATTCCAGTTATGTCACTCTTGAATATTATTTACCAACACAGGAATTTAGCAGATATTAATGTTTAAATAGGATTATCAAATGTTATCTCTCATCCAAATGTAGAAACAATTTGTATTATTGAGGGTCCAAAAACACACCAATGGAAGTCTTTTGGCTTCAGAGGTGGAAGAAGTAGTCAGATTATGTTCTTACAACACAGTGAACGAGAGGGCATTCAAATTTTTAGTTAAAGGGTAACTGTATCTTTCACATTCAAGTCTGTTTACAGGTTTTTGGGAGTACTATATGTTAAAAAGTAGTATAAAGGCTTTTGTGGTTTTTCACATATGCAGTAGTACTACCTGAAACCTGTAAACACAATTTAATGTGTACATTTGGTGCTGTTGCCCTTTCAGTGTAAGTACAAAAGTATTAGCATCACCAATAAAGTAAAAACAGTCATTATACACAATGGAAATATTTAAGAATTTTTACTGGAGGGTAGTTATTGATGCATATATGTGTACATTACTTTAATGGTACAGCTGGTACAGTATAGATACCCCGTTTGCGTAAATTTACTGTTTCAGTAAATATACTCAAGTTTCTTTCTACCACTGTTTGGCTTATATAATGTTATAATTGTTTATTGGAAAGTTGCAATTGATGTTCATAGTACTGTAAATGGTTAATAAATACTGTGTAGCTAATTTATTATTTATCATTATTTAGGCAGCCATCAGAGAGTTGCAACTGATGTTTTTAACATTTACATTTGCTTAATAAATGTTTTTCGACCCATTTCATTGTTTCTTAACAGTGAAATTACTTAAATTAATCTATTGAACCATAAATGTAACATTTATTATTAATGGTTATTATGTTAAGTGTTACCAAAATTATTTTTAGCAAATAAATACGTTAAAAATAAATAAGTCAAAATTGGCCGCATTTGTTACTTATCTTCTTCTTTTCTGTCGGAATTTTAGTCCAATTTTCATCTATTTGCTGGCACTGATAATATTTCCAGAATGCAGAGAAATGCAATCATTTATACTATAGTCTTCAAAATGTTCTCAATGGATGAGTGGAGGTGGGGGGCATGACCTCAGTATTTCTAAAATCCTGGCTACGGCCTTGGTAGAAATATGACTGTATAACAGATATGAATTATGTTCATTATTTAGGCTACTTGTTTATATACTTCCTTTTTGACTGCTCCATCCAACAGGTTTCAAAAGGTGCATCTTTTACTTTGAAGGCTAGCAGCCTCTGTTTCCGGCCCTCGACATCCTTGTTCAGTATTCATTGTATAAGTTGGACAACCGGTATAATTAAAAGGTCCAACAGAACAAGTGTTAACAGCCTTTCTATTGTGTTTTTGAGAGCCAGAACGAAAACAGGCTAGTGTGCTGACATGTAATTTTAGCTTTTTTTTAATTTTATTTTTTTTACTGTATTAGAACAATCATAGTGTGTCACAGAGTTCACATGTGCTGTTAAATAAGTACTAACTTTACATGTGAGCGGCCAGAAAGCTGCTGCTGTGCTGCTCTCTATGGGCTGAAAGTTTTAAAGCAGCATGACTATAACAGGTGTTTCTCATCAACTCGTCCCGCCAACGTGACGTCACGGATTAGGGTGTGGCCTGGAATGCAACATGGCGGACAGCCCCGAGAGAGCAGCAGCCTGGAGCCCCAGGAGCAGCCCTCTACGATAATCAGGAGCTTGTTGTACAGGACTCCCAGATTTAACTGTGCAATACTACATTATTAGAAAGAAGCAGTCAGATCAATAACAAATAAATAAAATGAAAAACTCTCAGGTCAGGTAAAAGTCAAGTGTTTTATTAAATAACTTTCACCGAGAAAACATTTTTACTGCAAAAAAATCCTTTAAAATCTTAATTTGTACAATGATTAATTTCAACATGGTTTTCAAGCCACTGTGCTTAACACTATACATCAGTTCATTCACCCTCAACATCAACATACTGAACACAAGCATAAAACATGGAGCATCTACCACAGATTATTAAAACATCATGGGTCATATGTCTGGTGCATAGCATCAGACTGCTGCACATTAGTTGATACCCTCCAAACAAAGTCTGAGGTCAACACTTGTAAGACATTAGCAGCTTGATCATTAAAAACATCTTCATATTCTCCACAAGAGAATAACAAGTTGTCATAGCTGTTAAAACAGATGTGGAGCACTGATTAAGTATTAACATTTGTCAGTTTAGTTGTATAGCACCAACGTAATACTGCAGACTGACAGTTAATAAATTCATTTTAAATTATCAGTTGTCTTAACTGAAGTCATTGCATTGCACTCCTCTTGGCTCAGTCCATTAGTGAAGGAAGCGGTTGATGTCCTCATGAATCTCGGCCTCATCCCAGGGTCCTTGGATGTTGTCCTTGTGCCTCTGAAGCATGACCAGCAGCAGGGGGCAGAGCAACGTAACACTCCCTAAGGCCAGGGCTAAGAGCACAGCTCCCCCTGGCGACTGCGACCCCAGACCTCCCACCCCTCCGATACACACTCCCACACACAAGCCAGTGAACTGACTTGGGGCGTTTTCCCTCAACCTCTGCAGCAGGCAGGGCCACATGGCAAACACCAGCAGGGCACAGCTAAGCATGGCGAAGGTGTGCAGAGCTCCAGGTAACCTTGAGGCCAGACACACTGAGGCAAACAGGGCTGCGTTTAGGGAGAGGCTGCCGGGGGGTGAGGGGTGAGCGTAAGGGAACGACACCAGGTGGGCCAGCAGCATCACAGCAGACATGGCATACACCGTGTCAGTACTCACAGACTCTGTTAGTGTCTTTAGAACTGGCGAGAAGCCAAATGTGAAGGACAGAAAAATAGTGGCACTCTGTAAGTCGGCCAGACGGGTCCGGAGCTCACAGCCGGATTCCGTTTGGGTTGTCAAAGATTGATGCAGTCCATAACCAAGCAGGGCACAGACAAGGCTGGTCCATAACAGCCTCTCAGGGGACAGGAGACCCTGCAAGGAGAACAGAGAAGTGGATTAATTATGCACTTAATGTACATTGTTCTATACAGTAAATGCACAAAGCGCTCAGCAAGGAACACAGATTCTCTCAAGCTTTACCTGCTCCATGTAGAGCCAGAGGGTGATAAAAATGGCCACGCAGGACAGCTGCTGTCCCACAAAGCCTGCTTCTTTTACCACAGCCCAGTAGCGGTACTGCCGGATGCCCTCATTCCTCCGCAATTCCTCCAGGAACCGCTGGTCCACATAATTATCAGGGAACGGTTGGCGCTCCCACAGCACTTTCCGCCAGGGCACAGCTGGACCTGGAGCACTGTCTGGCCCCATCACCCTGACCACAGACATATAAACAAATACTGTCACAATTGTCAACAAGAACTTTACTTATCCACTGTTCAAGATGGATGGTGAAACTCAACATTAACCATTATTTTACAAAACTAGGAGTTTTAAAGGCTAGATGACCAAGGCCTCTGGGGCCTGCATGCTTACTCTGTGTGAACTAGTTTGTATTTTTTCCAGCACAGTGGAAACAAAACAATAACCAAAGACTGTAAGGAGGGTACTGACTTTACAGCCTGATATAACCGTCTATATCTATATCCAACCCATGACCTTCATTATGCTCAATATTCCCAAATGTATCTGTGATTTTCACCAAATTAACACACATCAAAACAATTACAAATTGTATTCTAGCATAGAAAAACTGCACACATTAAACAGAGTGAGAGGAGGTCCAATATGGCTTCAGAAAGTATATTTTATCAAGAGTTTGGCAGTGATAATTGAGAGCAGTCGCACATAACAGAGCCTTTTCCCTGAATACAGGTAGATTTACCTGAATACAGGATTTTGGTAGCTTTGAAGCTAATGAGCTAGCTGTCATGTTACGGTTTTGTTGCATAAATAATTTCACCAACATCTCTGACTGTGTGGAGAGGCGGACTTGAATCTTTGCCTCCTTGTCGTGTTGTGTTGTGTTCGCTGTCAGGTGGTTGAATCTATTCTGAACAGGGTTTTAAACATTAACATTAGCTACAGATGTGTTCACCGTGCTGCTAGCGTGAAACTACCGGTACTTCCGGCTTTGACACGACACTAAAGTCAGACAGACCATATTTATACGTGTGTCTATCAACAGTAATATCTTGACAACCTGCCAAGCAGTGTCCACAGTTATTAAAAAAAGTTATTTCCCCTACCTGGGATGGGATTGTGTTTTCAGCAGTGATGCTTCAATCTCTACATGTCCTCATCCCGGAAGTGAAGCTCTTTATCAGAGCTCACAGCGCCCTCTGCTGCTGGAGTCCGGAAAAAGCAGCTTAACCAAATGTCTGTAAGGGCAAAAGTGATACTAAAAACTTTTTTTTTCTTTTATCCTAGATAAGGTATCCGTCGTGAAATTACTCAACTCCTTCCCTACCAACAAAATGGTGACCTAACCATTTCAACATAAATCATTCTGAGGTTGTTTTTTTGTCACTTTTAAAGACATTTACTATGCTCCAGCAAGCTGTCAAAGGAACCGCACAAACCAACCATTGTGATAAATTCAGCACATTCAACTGCAAGAAACCTTAGTGGACGTCCACAAATTTCAAGTGCTTTAATCTCTTTCCCAATCCACATACACTGGTTAAAAAATTGTCATCTTGTGCTCAGCTGTCTTTTAAATTAGTTTTTTTTCTCCAACTTGGATCACATCTTGACAATGTTTCCAAAAGGACAGGATTAGCCAAAATGCATCTAAGAGACCAGTTAGTGTCACAAATCTGAGTATAATAATGTGAGGATGACTGATAATGATGACCAATGAATACGTCTTTTCCTTTCAGTGCTCTTAGCCCCAGCCACTGCCCTGCAGCAGTGTTTAATCATCAAATCTCTTCATCGCCAGTCACTTCTATTTCATCTGAGCTGCTGCACCCTTGAAGAGGTCCATATACAGAAACATAAAGGTAGAAAAAAAACACCCGGAACATTAAAAACACAACAGAACACAAAGATCAGAAAATGATGTTTAATTTTATACACATTTACAACTACAGGACATTAGTTAAATAAATATGACGTCACATTTCTTCTTCCCCACTGCTTCATCATGGTAGTGACAAAGATTTTTCAAAGATAGTGTTGCTGCTGATTTAACAACCTTCTACTCAGTAACTTAGAAATACCTTTTAGAATAATTTGTAGACTTTTATTTTTATAAATCTTTAAAGCACTTTAAAATAACCATAAACACGTTTTAACTGCAACTTCACGTTACTAATCAGTTAACCACTTTTGAGACAGAATCTCAACATACAGGACTTAAATTAAACATCGGATAGGACAGTGACATCAGGTAGTCGGATGAATAAAGGATGGTTGTTAAACTGAGACAGTGGAGGACCATTTCTTACAGTAATAGACTTCCTGTACGTTACTGCAGGGACCCAAAATACATACTCTACATACCGTGTCATTTTAAAATAAAGCAGATTTCTCAAAGTTTGGCAACACAGCACTTCCAACGTCAGGCTACTAAATTATGAAGGCAAGAACTCACTGTATGATCTTTGTCTTACAGCACAGGGCAAAAAGACGATGACCACATGGAGCTTCCAGCCAGGGAGGCAGGGAACCAAGTTTCATCTGTGGAGCTCGGTAATAACAATACAAGGAATCCTCTCCGCAGCCATAATCACAAGCCACTGTGGTGTCTTAAGCAACAAATGAGTCCAAAACCTCCTCAGCAGAAGGTGTGGACCCGTTTCTGGTCAGCCCCCCATAGTTTTATAAAAAAATACTTCTGGGCTCATAATGTTAATTTCGTTCACTCAAAATATGAAGACACAAAAAAAAGGTTGTTCTGTGGCATCAGAGGCAGTGCAATGATAAGATGTCAGTTTGCAATGATGGCGAGTAAAAACAGACAGAACAGACACAAGCGTTTTAAAAGACTGCTGACCTGCAATAGAAGTGAATGGCTCGTGCATATTGAACCGAGTAGTGCACCCATGCAGTAGTGGTAATGACCTTATGGAAATAGATTTCTGTCACCAGAGAGTCGGGCGGGCTCAACATCTTCACACAGTAGGTGGCCGTAAGCAGACACCCAGCAGCAGGCATGAGGCGGAGCTGGTTGCCATTTGCCCCACAGGCTGTGGAAGAGGAGACTAGGGTGGAGACGACCCATTTCCTTTTTTTCTCCATGATCCATTGGGTGCTAAAGAGCAGCGTTTAGCAGCATAGCCCTACTGAAACACCTGACTTTACAGTATTGGCATGAAAGGGGAAAACTTTGACTGAATCTCTATGAAAAGGCCTCACAGACTGGCAGCTACTACATACAAACAGCTAAGGCATCATGGTAACACACAAAGGAGGGGAAGATTTTCAATGGGGCGCACATAAGGAAGACAGAGTGACCACACTTCCCACTCCCGTTTGGCAGAAACAATTCATATTCTTCAGACACCATACCATTTCTTCATCTGGTTTAGCACAAATAAAAACACGTCCAGAGAAACGAGGACATTTTTGCAATTGGCAGATTACCTGATAATTATAGGCTTTGTTATAAAAATAGTCACATCATAAATGTGCTTGTTTTGTCACGTTCTGTGAAGATTTACAGCAGCTAGGAAGGCCTATAAAACAATGTACAAGTTTTAAAGAGAGACGAATAGACTTTGAAACAGAGACAAAGAGTTAGAAAAAACACTCCAGTGGATTGAAGACCAGAGCAACAACAGTGGTGACTTTGTTACTAAGAATGTCACAATGTCTGTCTGTTTGTGTATGTGTGTGCATATGTATGTGTAAAGATGACACCCTTTGTTAAAAGTCACAAGCCAGGAGATCTGGGGGGAGGGGAAATCCAAATGGTATCCGTGGGCGAGTGTGTTAGTTTCTCTCTCTGTGTCCCTCCGTTTGGGGTGGTGGGTGGTGTTATGTACGAATTTTCCTTTTATCTTCAAACAGTGAGCGGACCAGGTAGACCTGAACCGCTGACACCAGCATCATAACAATGACGTTTATCACAGACCACAAGTTCACCATGTCAAAATTGCTCTCCTGGATGTTTCTGTCGCGAGCCTCGAACGCCCGCAGGACTGTCTGGATCTGCACACTTTTGCCCAGGCGACTCTTCACGTTGTTGATGGTGTCCTGAAGGAGACGAGACACACAGGATAGGACTGACTGAAGCTGTTATAAGAGCTTTTAACTAGCATCCCTTGTTCTGACAATAACTAAATGCAAAAATGTACAAAGTAGAGGGATCGAAATGAGAGTTAGATCTTTCGAGATTGTTAACAAAGTGGCCCAATCAGGTGTGTTCCTTCTTCCATGAGGGAACAACTTCCTGCACAGCTGGCAGATACATTTCCTGTCCGTTAAGTGAGGCCGATGTGACTTCTGACACAGATTAAGGCTATTTCTGGTGAAGGGTTGGTTCACGCCACTGTGGTGCAAGCTTAAACAATTGGCTTCCCTCAGCCAATAGGTGAGAGTTCATGACATTGTCTAGTCTTGTGACACTCTCCTTATGACTCTGCCTGTATTATGTTTTTTTCCATTGGGCTGGTTGGTACGCCATCCCATGCATTTCTGGCACTGTCACAGCAGGGGAGAGCCATGCAAAGTCTGGTAGAAACTTAACTAAAGAGACAGGACCAACCATGTCCACCGTGTGATGGTCTTAGTGTTATCCTCAACTCAAGAGTAAAGAGAAAGCTTTGTTTCTAAAAGTCTCTGTGTGTTCAGCTCTCAGCTCTTCTGACGCTTCTCTATGAATCTTTGTAGCCTGGAGTTTAGTGTTGCTCCTGTGTTCCAGTCTATTCTATTCTATTTCACTTGCACTTTTTCAGTACAAATGGAATCAACCAGATAAGGACATATTCTGCACTATTTAGTCAGCGTGTTAGTTTGAAATACTGCGCGGAAGATTATAAAAGAAAACACGCAGCCACAGTGAGCAGCAAAGGCCTGCAGGTGATGGGCTCTTACTGTGGTTTGTGACTAGCACACCTCCAACAGATCATCAAGGTAAGTTTCTTTAGTTTGCTGTGCTGTGCAGTGGAAAACACTCACACCATGCCAGTGTGACCTGCCTGCACTGCATAGCTCTGAGCAACTACCTCCCCTACTATGGAAAACCCCTTCATGTGGTGGATTGCATGCTATTTTGTTGACAGCCTGTTGGGTCACTTTGCTCCCCCATGTCATCCTGTGAGCATAAGTGGCACAGTGACAATTATCTCAATGGCAGGCAGGAGAGGGGCGAAGTCTGATAGATGCAGCGAGTATAAAACAAACACACGCTGAATAGGTTCAAGCTTCAAAGTTACCACAAAAGACTATTTCTCAACAAGTCTGGAATTGGTTCTATGCAAATTGTATCTTCTTTTTACATAACGAGATGTGTCTGGCTGCATCCTCACCATAATGTCTTCCAGCTTCATGTCCAGAATGTCTGTTCCAATGACATACTCCTTCCAGTTGTCTGGTTCCTCATCTGCATCCATGTTGTCCAGGATCAGCTCAAAGAAGATGAGCTTCTCCGAGACGGCACTGAACGTGTTGTCGAAGCAGAACATGTAGTCTCCATCCTCAGTTTCAACACTGGGGGGAAACCACAGGGTGTGAGAGCTCATGCATGCGTCTGTGTCAGTGAAGTACACCTCCCACATCACCTGTGTAACTTACGTGTGCACTCCGTCTGACTTGCGGTAGTCACTGAACAGCACTTGGCCAGAAGGAGAGGAGATTGTGAAATCTACATCGAGACCTGCTCCATCTAATACCTGTTGACAGCCGAGGACATTAACAAAGAAAACATCAGCACATTGAGAGACACTGAAACAATACTGAATGCTAGTGCTGGTTGCCATTTTCTCCAGAGAGTGTTATAACAACCCTCAGTGTTAGTTTATTTAACGCATTCAATGTGAGGAATTCCAGCATTTCCTCTCAAGGTCTTCCTCATTCTCCACTTCAAGCGATAAGCCTGGAAACCTCGTCCTCCATGGTGTAGACACTACAATAGATATATTAAATGCTTGAGATGTCTTTCGTACAGGCAATAACAAAAGTCGACTCCTGCTGACAGAGATGCATCCAGTGACGAAGCTGCACAACGACCTGGCATAACAGGTTCCAAACAATATGGAAAATGAGGTGTGAGCCACATAACCTACCGGTTCTCTTACACAATAGTTCATTCATTTTGACATAGTAGTACATCAATGCGGTGTGTATGTGATTTGCATGAATATTAACGGTAAATGACACTCAAAACATGCAGAAAACGTGGACAGTGACAAGTTATAACCAACAGATGTAAGATTATGTCAATGTTGACTCTAGCTTAGGGGGTTATCAGAGTACAGACAGAGATTTTGGGTAGCTTTGCTTCAGTAACGGTACAATTTCATATACAATCATATCACTTATGACAGTCTTTATGACCTGATATTCAATCTCCAGAGAGGCATCATTCTTCATGGTCTGGTAGAAACACTCCTTGCGACCGGCGGGTAGAGTGAATGTGAAGTCGCTGTCCAAGGACTGGGAGAAGGCAGCCAGCCCCACAAACCTCTCCGAGAGAAGAGCAACAAACACGGACAGGACACACAAATGTACCCGGACTACCTCCATTGTCAAGCCTGCGTGTGTAAAAGTCCAAACGAGCCAAAACGGTGCTACAGTAGCTAGCTACTGTACTGTTTAAAGACTGACGAGGGAGCTAGCAGTGTTCGCCCAAACTTCACTTCTGCTGAAATGTTCTCACTCTGAGAGATGTCGACAGTTCAGGACCCCGCCTGTTTAAAATAGCAACACATGTTTATTTCTTACGTCAAAAAATGTCCAATTAATTAAGTATTATATTTTAAGTTACTGCAATTTGGGTCATTTTCGTACTGTATTTATCAATCGATATATTTTGGCTACATTAAAAAGTAAAGGCAAGTCTTTAGGGTTCTACTCAGATTGCATTCTGGGATATGTAGTTATTTTGTTCACGTGGGGTAAACGAAAGGAAACATAGACTGTATTAAAAGAAATCCAATTCTTTATTACTGTAATCGGACAATTCAAGTTACAACTTTAAAGAAGGAAGACATGGATGATGATATATACACGTTTGAATGTGTTTTTCAAGGGGGTGGGGCAAGAGTTTTATATTCTAGAGATTTCAACAATATCAAGACAGGCTACTGATTACAGTAAAATTATGGCCTTTAAATTTAACCTGAATTTTAATGCCCGTTGGAATCACAAACAAAAATGTATTCTCCATCAAATAAAATAAGATGAAAGTGTTAGAATTTATGATACAGATACACTAATAAAATGTAGCTGCATTGAGCGTCGCGCGTTAATAACGAATGATTATTCTTGACACATATTTTCAGGACTTTTCTGAATATTCATTTTTATTCAATATGACTGTATTTCACGATGAAGTCAAAAAGAACACAGTGTTCACTTTCATTCAAGCACCCACCACCCACCTCATTAAGTGCTTTGAACTTTCGCATAATTGCCTTCACAAAAACACAGGTATCGACACAAGTTGCGTATATTTAAAAAGTCTGTCATCAGCCGATTGAGCAATAACTTAAAGTAATGTGTGCTTTAGTGATTTGCTTATCAAGAAAATAGGTGACGCGTCCTGCTCCACAATCACCAACACATCCTCACGTCAAAGGGGTGGGGGTTGGCCTTGTCAACCAGTGTTGCTACCTGTCCTGTGATTGGTCAACAAATCCAGATGTCTGATTTGATTGGTCGGTCTTGGAGCAGGGGTTGAACTTACCAACAGTCAGCTTCCCGTCAACAGCAGTGGCTGCTAAAGCTGAAAAAGAGGCGGACAGGCGGTCCGCACAATGAAAATTAGCACACTTCAAGTGTAGTTTTTAGGCACAGAAGACAGCCGCTTGTGTATTGTAATTAGCAACCGGCCCTCAGTCAACAAAAAGCTTGTCTTTGGTGTCGTGAGAGATTAGAGGAAAAAACAAAGAGCGAGGATGTTGGTCCCCGCGGGAAGATAATGAAGAGGCTGTGCGTTTTGTTGGTGTGCCTCATTGTAGCTCTCCTGTGCTGGTAAGCTAAGCTCGACATCTCTATTCACCATCATTAATGACATGTCCAACAAATAACAGTCGTAACAGTTTGTCGACCACGTGTAAGGACACATTTATTTGTCCGTCACGTCGCTTTGCTTAACGTCTTTTGCCGCATAATATCCGTTAGTCATCAATGTTCAGTGGCATGGATCCTCCTACATAGCTAACATTATCAGCTAGTTACGGTGTGTGATGGGATGTTGAATTAACCCAATTAAAATTAAAAAAGAACCGCCCGAGCCTTGTTTTTGTTGATACTAAACATAGGGGACTGATTAAGTTTGATGATTAAAATGTTTTTAGTGGGTTAGTAGGTTAACCAGCCAGCTGTTGAATAGCAGCATAGCCAGCTAACCTTAACTAGATGGGCTGTGACAGCAAACGTTAATTTCCTGATGATTGGTATCATTGATCTTGGCAGAGAAATGTGGAAAGTGATGTTTACAAGCTTTAAAGAATTATAACGATGCTCTTTGTAACACATTGCTTCAACAAACCATTATTTCACTATTGATATTACAAGTATCTAGAAAATGCCAAAAATCATTTGAAATAAAGAATTTGTGCATTTTTTGTGCAACATTTTTTTGGCATTCTTAACCTTATCAATACATTACTGACTACTATGGTCAAATACACTTTTTCTGTCTGATTGATGTAGACACACATCACATGACGCATGAGACCCTCTGCTTATACTCTGAGGAGCTAGAGTTTACTATCAATAGTCAGTTATTTACATTCAACAGTGTAAATAAGTTGTTTTAATACAGCATGGGGTGTAGTTCCTCTCCTGAGTACACGCATGCAGCGGTAACATCAGGTAGATTAACTCAACTCATGAATTTGTTTAATCTCAGAGGCACAGAGCAGGTAACGATACCCACGGTTTGTGAAATGGGATTAGCAGTTCAGCTAACATGCCACCTTTTATCAATATTTGGGCCTCAGGAGCAGCAAAACCTTCACTGCGTGGCCTGCAGGCTGTTGTTTCTGTCTCCACTGCCCTGGACATTTGTTTGTGATAATTATTCACCATCACTTTTCTTGCTAATGTAGAGGGTTAGATGGTTTTGTTCTAGAAAGAAAGTTGTAGAAAGTACCATTTAAGTCATCCAACAACTGAGCTCTTCCATATTATGTAGTACCTGAACTTCATTTGTGCCGTCATTCACTGTTTACTCGAAGCATAGGAAACGGAGATTTGTGTGCTCATGTTTTATTGATCATAACAGGGATAAGCATTATGTAATGCCCTCATCAATAAGTAAAACTGTTTCCAGTACACAATCTGGAGAAGTGCATCCATGCTAGTATTCATGTTTTGCTAAAATGAGGCAAACTTAAAATAAATGTCTAAATATTTGGTCAGACTGACTGACTTTGATAAATCCACTTTTTTAGTCTCTGTTTGTAACCCTTGTACCTTTTTTTTTTCGGATGAATGAAAGAATTACAGTGATAAGATTTAGCATACCTTTTTTCACTTTAAAGCAGGCAAATGCAGAAGAGAAACATGAGAACATGAAAAACACAGCAACTAGGCAGAACAGGATACTGCTCTCTGGTCGCTGAGAGCAAGTAAAACGGGGATAGAGACAGAAGGATAAACATATTCGTAGTTAGTCATTTAAATTCAAAAATGTTCAAGGGAATATTGAATTATAGATTTAATCCATTAATGAGACAGTCTTCCCTGGCAACAACTAGACTTGCTACACTCTGGCACGTTGGATATTTGCTTGCCTAAAACCTTGGTGCACGTTTTCACTTTCGTACAGACTCACTAATGACCACGCAGCCACACGCACAGACTTCATTACTAATGCAATCCCTTTTTAGTGTGCTGTTGTCGGCCTCTCGCTCCTCCGTGCCAACTCTCACACGTCCCGGTGGGAACAGAGAAACGGGGAACGCAGTTGTTGCAGTAATCTGAAGGTTTCCAAGGCAGCAGTAATTTTAAACAGAGAGGGGCTCAGTATGAGGAGGTGGACGGCAACAGACTGTGGGGCGCACCATTCAGTCGTCGAGATTAATCGGCTGTTTTTTTCCTGTGTTGATTTAAATGGTCGGAGCTGATCTTGATATTTCTGGTCATCCATGTTTTTGTTTGTTATGAGAATTTCTGTCCTCTGTATATAACTATAAAACAGCTGTAGATGCTCAGCATGGGATCTGTCTATGCTGCAGTGCTCTGAAAGACACAGCAGAATGTATTCTGTCCGTGTCATGCCGCCCCTTCACTCACATATTCAACAACAGGGATCGTACTGTGTGCACGGTATGCTAGCTTGGGCTGTTGACGTCGGCATCACTGTAGAGAGTTTGCATGAGAGTGTTTGCTCCAGGGTGCACCCAGGTTGATTGTCAGTAATGATAGTTTACCACACACACATTTTCTCCCTGTTTAGAACTTAATTTTCGTGCCTAGACGTCGGCTGAGTGTGTTGTGCCAGCACTCCTCTCTGCTGAACCCAACGAACCGACAGAGCTTATTGTTGGACTTTCTCTCAAACATCTGGCATCTTGTCGCTTATTTCATTCTGTTAAACAACACAAGAGACAATAAAAACAACTGGATCATTGATCATTGCATTGGTATAGGAGCATGCACAAGAGAAATGGCTGCATATCTTGTCATCATCTCATTCGCTTCCTGTGTCATAGGCTTATTAGTTTCATAGCCATTTGAAGATTATTGTTATTATGTAACATGATTAGCACTCACGAGATAATTCTGCAGCCAACTGACCGACAGGGATTTTCTATTCTGTCCCATTAGAGTGCAGACACTGTCTAATCATCCATAGCATAACAGAAATAGCAACACATTACACTTTGAGTAAAATTAATTTGTCAACCCAGTGCTGTTGAATCTGCTGACTCACATGATTGTTGTATGATATAGTGTCCATACAGTCCATTCATTGTTTATGTAAATTGATTTCATGCAGTTTTAATACCTTTATGGTCCTGTGACATGTTTTTTTCTGCTGTAGAGACTCTACCCATAGAGGTGTTTGTGCTGTATGTTTTGACAGCAGTCCAGTAAGAGGACACCACGGGATTGCTTGTCTGACCTGTTTCCTTTCTGAGATCATCTATAGGGTGAGATGGTATATGAGCTTTCACTTGGCCGCTGCTGTCAGATTAAAGTGTCCCAATGCACAGTTTCAGTACTCAAGCAGGCTTCTGAGTAAACCTCTGTTTTGCTGCATAAACGCTCTAAATATGGTAATCTTGGCCATGTAAAAACAAAGACAAAAAAAATCCCACAGCCAGTTAGCATGTGACATACATTCCCTTTCACCATACCAACACTTAAAGGTGTGAAATTGTTGTGAAAAGGCAAAGGCATGAAAATATTTCTAGACTGTGTGCTGCTCTGTCTGAAGGTGTCCTCTGAAAGGACCATGTGAGCACCATACTAACAAGGAAGCTGAAGCATAGCTGGAGGACCCTCTCGTTAAAAGAACTATGTGTTCTGCCCACATTGTAAAAGTTCCCTTTTTGGGGGCAGTTGTTGCGTAAGTACATCCTCATTGTGTTACCCATGTGCATTAGTGGCCTGTTGTCACTGATAGTACTGCTTGTATTTCCAACCAGGAGACATTCTGCAGCACCTGTACTGGGCACAAGAGTAAATGTTGGGTTTTTTTTTGTGGCTGTTCCAGCCATGACAGGGGAGGGAAGGGGGGATGGTAACTTGAAGGTAACAAAGCCTGCCTTTAGACAAGACATCATCAACTCCCAGCTATGCATTTCATCCAGCAGGCCTTGTTGTTGCTTTCATGGTCCTTTAAAACTGTGTGGCTGCTGTGATTTACAGCATGTGTGTTCATGCACATGCTATTTTTTCCTCTTTTTCTCAGCCCTCAACAGATGACTCCTTTTGTTGTTCTGGTATTCCAAAGCTTGATGTTTTACCAAATTTCAGCATTTTTTTGCATTTTGTTTGCCACAGTCTGGCTTGTTGATCTATTTGTTGAGTATGATCAATAAGTGGTCGAACCCAACTTTAAGGTATGTAGACTGGCCAGGAATGTACACTCCTACACCGACTTTTATGTAGCCTGAAGGACATAGTTAATTTATAACAAGTTGCAGATCTATACATGAGCACCCACATACTGAACTGTCCTGCTGCGCAAGTCTTGTGCACACACAAATGTACAGATAAGACATACATGAACTCGTGACGTTGTGTTCAAGTCTGACTAAGTGCTGTGCATTAACTCATTGTTTTATCTTGCAGTATAGAAGCATATCATCATGATAAAAAGGAGCTTTGAGCTTTGTTTTTTATCCCTCCTGACTAACTTTCTGAGTAAAGATGCAGCATATCTCAACCCTCAACTGAATGGTATCTAAGGTGCTCTATTCTTTAAACATTCGAAGCATTGATGAACTTACAAAGAATGGAAATGGTTATCTGTCAGAGCAAACATGACATTTGACCTGCATGTCAAAAAATGAATCATCCTTTCAGTGAGTAAACAAGGCCCAGGCCTCTTGTTCGAAGACGAAATGATTTGTTGTATTTTCTGCTTAATCAAAGAGTACCAGATAAGATGTCCCTTTTTTTCAGTCAGTTTTCAGAACTCAATATGAAACACAGATGAGATGTGAAAATGCTTTGTCAATTATTAGTGGTCAACAGAAACATGTTGATTTAATCAACTGTCAAATGAAAATGCGAAAAATGTGCTGGCTTTGTTTGTTTTTTGTTTCACGTGTGATAAGATTACTTTCAATTGGCTGATTAGACTGGATGTAATCAGCTGTCAGTGGGTGCATTCATACCTTGTAATTCTGTCTTAAAATGTTGTTTCACAACTTTCTCTTTCCTCAACTGTTGGCTTACAGACTAGAGGCTCAGTAGCTGAGAGTCTATCTTTCTGTTGTTGTTGTAGCGGGCCAGAGTTTGGATCTGTGGGCTGGCAGTTCTAGGTTTATGTGAGGAGACAGAGCTGGACTTGCACTCCACTATTGTTCCTGCCCACTGGCCATAGAGACTGCTGAGCACATTGAGCTCTCATGCCTGATGGCCTTCCTGCCTCCCAGCTGCATGACTCTCTGTACATTATTGCTTTACCCTGGTACAACATGAGTCATGTTAAGTATTCGGAGTGAGCTAACATCTGAGGTGGATCCAGTGTTGGGTCGAGTCAGTACAGCAGGGTATCTAAGGCTGAGGGGTAGGACTGGGTGATCGAACAAGCTCAAAGCCAAATTGCAGTAACATTCTGTCGATACTGAACGTGAATGTCGAATGCTTGTAGACAGCAGTTTATACAATATAGCCAGTTATCCTGCAGTTTGTTTTGACTTCTCACAGTGGTGGTAAACTGAATCATAGATTGGTTGAAAGAGACTTTATTAGTCTACTTTGTGCTTACTTGATCATAGCTGCACACTCTCCCACTATCAGACTATTTTGAGTAAAATTTGAATTAGGGTTGCTCCCACTTCATTTCATTAATAGTTAGTTAATTGTTTAATTGCTCATCACAATTTCCAAAGCGTCCAAAGTGACGTCTCAATTGCTTCTTTTGTCCATCCAACAGTCCAAAGCCCAACAACTCTTCATTTTGTGTCATACATGACAAACAAAAGCGGCAAATCCTTGCATTTAAGAAGATGGAACCAGGGAAAATTGTGTTAATTAGTTTGACCGTTGGAGAATAGCATAAAGCAAAGACACTTGGTCTGTCCACATGAGGTATCATGCAGATGTATCATCCCTCCTTCAGCTATGTACCAATTCATCTTGTCTCTCAGTAAACTCATTTGAACTGTCCTAAGGACAATCTTATTAACCCGGCACTCTGCGACTACATGTAAACTGCCCCAACATTGTTTTTTTTATTGTGAATTGCGTGCATTTCTACGACATTTTGCTTTATTTTCTGGCATGGGGGAACTTCCTTGCAGGATCCTGTTGCTCACATAATATGTTTCTGGGAATTGGTAGGCCTGCAGTAAGAGTTGAATGCCGGCCAGTAGCCTGAGGCCCTGTCAGCGGTTACAATGAAAATGCCACTGTTTACGACGTTAGTGAAAATTATTGTGAGGGTGGAGATTGTTAGGTCTTTAAGGTGAAGACTTGCGTCAGATCACGAGTGTGAATAAGCGCTACTGCGTGTTTGCTTGTGTGAGAAGACGGTATGACAAAGGGTTGATTGATCTACAGTATTTGACAACTGAGCACTCAGTTTGAACTTAAAAAAAAACACATGATTAAAAGAGCACATGGTTTATCATATTCTTAATTTATGTTAATTGTATGTAAAATAATTGCCTCAAATGCATCGCAAGATGATTTCTGATAACACCTGTTATGGTCTATACTCTGAGTTTTTAACAGTTAATTTCACTTAAATCAGGGCCTGCTTTGTTTTTTCCTGCCCTCCTAGAGAAAGGCACTGTTTTTCCCTTCTCTGAAAATGCTGTGGTTTCTGCTCCTCCCCTCCCCCTCTCTGGCTCTGCTCCTTACTCTTTACCTTACTGGCTATGCTTGTTCTGTGTAGTATTCTATACCTAACCGCTGTCTTTGTAAAGGCTTCAGTCTCATATACAGCAAGTGTGTTTGTCTGTATATGTGTGCCCTTAATCTGACTGGGGGAGGGCAATGTACAGAACGGTGTCTGTCCATAGCTGACTCACAGGGCTACTAAAGAACATTGTGTACTATAGCTAACAAGGGCATGTTTTGCTGAGGCACGCACGTGAAGACAGACCAGCACCATCAGATGTACTTTCCTCAAGCCGCTTGCTAAATGCGAAATCCCATTATCTTATTTCACAGGACAAATAAATTAGATTTGAATCTGATATCAGATTCAAATAGGCAATATACAGCGGGCTTGTTGTTTCAGATTGGCTGAATATGTTATCATCATCATGAGTATAATATGTCGTTCCAGACCAAAATGTCATGGTATTCATGTCATATTCCAGCGTTTTCTTTAGTAAAACCTTTTTGTTTTTTCCTCGCTCGTTAGGAGGCCACTGTTTGCATTGCACTGAGTATGGTAAATGTACATGTTTCCCCACGCTGCACCACATGGTCACACTGTGTACTGAAGTGAATGTTTGATGAGTTTTTGTACTCCTGCTGTGCTTGCTGATGCATACACACTGACTAAGAATGCACATGTATTGTTGTATCCTATCCCACCCATGCTAACCCCATGCAGGCAAATGGCTTTTCCTATCAAATTACATTATATCACATGACTGCGTCCTCCAGTCCCATTGTCCTGGCCCGATGTTACCGACGTCGCATTCCCAAGCCTCTTTGATCCCAGTTTGACTGGGACAACTGTGATGCTTCACAGCTTCACTGTTGCCACCAATACTGTGGCTACGTGTTGTTTATCTGTCTCAGTGTTACAGAATATGTGTTAAATTTGACTGCTGTTAAATGTTATGCAGGCAGTAACTTAAATAAATTGGAAATATTAGCTCAATTCATTATCCCTGAAAATAATGCCTTTGTTCTTGCAAATGAATGTATCTGTTAAAGTGTTTCATATCTATACTGTGATAATATTGATAAGTGCATTGCTCAAGTAATGTTACGTCTTTACAATAAGCCAACAGCAAGATATATGCTCGGTAGCAATAAAATAAAATCTTACCTTATAAACCAGTTGTTCAGCTGACGTCTGGCAATACAGAAGCATCTTCTTCTGTACCAACAGACTACAGAGTGCTTCTTTTGGGCTCAGGCTGTGAGAATCCTTAGTTCATCCTCAGCACGCTGCCATAAAAATAGGTTTCATGCTTTAGGAATTGCATAGAAATTGCCTTGACATTGCCTATCTTCCTGCTGCTGACCTTATGTGTCTGCGTAGGTCATATAGGGGCATCACTATTAAATTGAGACTGTTTCATAACCAGTTAATGTCCTTGCAGTATTTTAAGTACAGTGGTCTTAACTTGATTGTATAATCTCATTTCATCATGAAAAAAAACCCTAAAAACACTTCACCCTGGTTGATTCATGCTGTCTGTGCTCAGAGCCTCTCTGCCAGTTATGTCTCACAGTTTTCTTTTGCACTTGAACAGTATAGATGTTGTATGCATCTGACTTGGTGCTACTGTTGTGTTATTGAGGTTTAAATATTATTGCATCAGTAATCTAGTTGATAACAGGCAGATCTCTAACTGTTTTGACTCTAGATGCAAATATCTTTAATATCAGTGCGCTGCAGCATGCAAGGTAAATGCAACCCTGCAGAGCAGCAGCCTTTTTTTCACCTGGTGACATGGCCTGCCTGGGGCCACAGGGTAGTTTCCAAATAGAGGTGTGTCTGTTCATTCACATTACATCCTAGAGAAAGACTCCTGTGTACCTTTGGAAGGATTTCTGTGCGTCACAGAGCCTGTGTCATCATATAAGGATGCTTCAAGATCAGAAAGGCAAACACGCTTTACAAATAGCTTAAAGTAGTGTGGATTATAAGACTTTGAGGCCTTTCATTATATTTAATGAACTCAAAGTGTTTTATCAAATAGCAACCATCTGGCTTTAAGGTTAAACAGGATGAAGTGGTGTCATTGTTCCGGGAACTACTGGGCTGCTGCCAGTGTGTTTTATAAGCATGGCATTTTAACAGTGAGTAATAATGAGTAAGCCCCTAATGAAATTCTCTTTGAACACAAGAAGCATGACATCAGTTTAGAGGCACTGTTCCATTGCTTGAATAAAGCATTATTAATCCAAGCTTATATAATATCACCTGGTTTTCTTCCTTTTATTCCTGCAATGCAAGTGGTGGATTGATATTGTAAAGTATACCGTTACCTGCATTCATTTCAGACAGTAAGTCAAATCATTTGAGTAGCTTACATGATGTGAATTAATACAAAGTTAAAGGTTTTCGCTTTAAAAATGCAGATCTAGTTGAATGATTTAAAGGATCTATGTACATGTTCTCGTTTTAAAAACCTTGATCGCAACAGATTTGGATCCACTTTATTTGAAGAAGTCTGTTATCATTTTATTTCAAGATTGATTATTTTTCACACATCTGGGGTGCAAAATGAACTTGAATATTCCAATTTTACCAGCTTCTTAATAGATTACCATTTTGTTTTTCTGGCTAGTAAGTGCTCCCTTTTTCGTGCCCTGGTTCTGTGTGCTCATGTTTGTCTTTTCACTGTCCACCTTCAGCTCTGCAGAGAGAGAAAATATAAGAAATTAAGATGGTTAAAACTGTATTTGCTTTTACTCATAAGCCCTAACCCTCACCATCCCAAGTTCTAAGTTGGACCAAAAAAATATTTTTTGGGACAGTTGGGACTGATTTCTGAGGCGCTCGATAAGTGCAGACCAAGATCCTGGTGCCTGCAGGAGGCCTGTGGTCATAATTCTCAGACAGGAGAGACTATATAGGGTATGCCTCTGTTCCTCCTATACAGCAAGTCAGCACACAACATAGGAGCACTTAAGGAAATGAGCCTGCCACTCCAACCTCATTTACCACTTACGGTGCCTTTGGTCACTCCATGCAGAAGAACATTAGCAAATAGAGCAGCAATGCTAAGCTCTGGGGCTCATATGTCTGCAGCAGCAAGGTTAAAAAAAACATGAAGTGGACCTTTTGCTGCTGCTGGTATTGATTTGCTAGCATTGTGAGCGTTAAACAGTGCCCAAGTTTGGTTGAGAGGTATTGACTGCTTGATTGCTAATAAATAATTTGCTGGTTAAAAAAGTATAAGTGGGTTGTTGCAGGTTAGCTAATAGTAGGTATCGATATCTTCTGCACCAAGCAAAATAGTTTCAGGAGATGGATGGGGGAGAGTTGTCAGATGTCCAAAAGGTGTGAGCCAAATGTGCAGTGGTCAGCAGAACATCTGGAATTGCCAGTTCTGAATCTGTGTTTTGAATTTGACAGTGGCTGCTCCAAATATTTTTTTATATACTTAATTTCCAGACAGTAAAAAATAACCTTCTGTCTGTCACTAAAAAGGCCTTTGTGTACTGAGCTGAAATCCAAATGTTCCATAGGTGAAGTGGTTGGTCCAATTTTATGAGTGAGTTAGAGAGCCATTCACCAGTTCAGCCACTATGTCCTGACTGTCGCGAGGATGGACCAGTGGAGAGGATTATGGAGGATCAGCAGGCTTTAGAACAAACTGCTGCTCTACGTTATTCCGTGCTTCGATGTGGAGCGAAATATTGGAGTGCAAACGTGCACAAACAAACACCTTCAGTGCTCCTAGGCTAGGCTTTTAGGCCTTTCCTCCCCCTCTTTCCCCTCCAAACTGTGACAACATGTTTTAGTCTGCCTGGCAGATGCGCTGGCCTACTTTTACTGGCGAGCCCTGGCGCATCTCCCTGCCCCACAATCCACCTCTGCACACGTGGATCCTGGATTCTCTCTCAGCTCTTTTCCTCCCTGTCCTCCTGTCTGACTGTTTTTTTTTTTCTGTCAGCTATGGACGTGGAGGTAAACAGTGTGGTTAATTTAGATTCTCTGCTGCTTGGATGATTTATTTTTGGAGATGTTGTTTTGTAAGAAAACAGCTGGATATGTGTGTGTGTGTATGTGTGTCCTCTCTAAGCATGTGAATCCGATCAATTCATAAAACATAAACAAACAAAGTCACTTCTTCATCATGCTGTTCACCATCATCCATCTCCCAGCACGCTGTACATCAAGCGCAAACTGAACTTCAGTGAAAAACATCACAAGACTCACCTCTGCCTCTGAGGACAGACACGCTCTTCTCATTGATTTTAAATTAGAACCAAGACCATACCTATATTAACTTCATGGTGCTCATGACTCCTTCCTCTTCTTATGCTTTTGTTTTTCTGTCTCGTCTCTATGTTTTGTCACAACAGCTGACACGGTGGCACAGTTTAAGTAATTTAAGACAATTAAGGACGGACAAGACTTACATACACCACGTGCTGTCAGTAAGTCAAAGACTACATGCGTGTGCGAGTCTGTATAATGAGCAGCAACAAGCTGATCTGAGATTTAGGCCAGGAGAGAGAACGGCAGCAACTTATCCACTCCAGCCCAGCTTAAATACTTTGTGAGTGTTGCATGCCGCGTCATGCTGAAAGAAAGATGAGTGTGCATGACAGTGACAAAGCTCCTTTGATGTTGACTAATCAAACAGGATTCAATTGGAAAGATGTCAAAGCAATAAGGCAGCTTTAGGACACAAGTTCACGCATGTTGGACACAAGTTCACGCATGTTGGACACAATTTCACACATGCTGTCCTGCTGCATGAAAACTTTTATTTAGCAGGCTAACACCCTGCCTGAGAAGAGATCGGAGCTCAGTTTGCATGCGATAATGTTTGACTGGCTGCTTGCAGATGAATCTATGTTCAGCCTGTTGTCTCTGCAGTTTTGTCTGCATTGTGTGAACCCAGTCAGTTGGCACAGTACAGTAGAGTTGGTTTATACCACGTCTCCTGGTTCTGAATGGTGCTAAAGCCAACAGGAAATGTCAGGGGATTTGGCTGTTCGGAACAAGCAGAGACAGTGTATCAGGAGATGAAGCTAGCATGTCTATGTGCCTCTGTGCAGCGCTGTGTTGCTTTTAATTGTATTATTGTGCATTGAGAGTATGATGGTGGAAAAAGTGGACAGTTTATAAGGATTTTGGCTGAGGTTGTAGTTGTGTCCTCTAGGAAGAGACTCTTTTTGTTCACTCATGTTACTGTAAGCAGTGGTAACTGTTACTGTCCTCTTGAGCAGTTATTTGAATATTACAAAATGACTGAGCTGTTTGTAGTCATAAATTAGCATGAAAGACAGGAAAAACTTCTCCAAAACCCCCAGGTGGTTCTGAAATGGGACAGGAAACGGGGATAGAGAGAATGAGTTGCAGGCTTTTTGCAGGCTGCTGACTCATTAGTCTTGCCTCAGGCTCTCCTGCCATTGGCTTGCCATTGACCCACTGGTATGCAACATACATCTGACACTTGAACATTTAATCTTTAGGTCTCTGCATGTCTCTCCATATGTGGGTCATATGTTTCTCCTCCCACTGTTGCGTAACCGTCTTGAATTAAAAAGTAGGTCACGGTACGGCCCTCAGATAAGCCCCCTCTTCAACTTTTTTTCCCTCTCCTGCTTTGCTTCTTTTTTTTTTTTCTTCCATTTTTAGAAGGAATGTGAACACTCATCTCGCGTCATCTCCAGGAGCAAATAGAAAGACCTAAAAGTGGAGGAGGCAGGAGTTAAAGGCCATAATTTCCTGTTGTTATACAGTACCGGGCATTTCTGCTCTTAAATTGCTCCACATGTTTTAATACCTGGAGTTGACCTTTTGTATTTGAATAACACGTCGCTACTTGGCAGGTTCTAGTTAAACATCGGTTCATTGAATCACATTTGCATGCATCATCTAGGATGTTTGTACAGGATTGTTTACTCTGTGACGTATTCACTTAAAGCCTGCATTCTGGCATGTAGACTGTTTGTCATTCATGTATTTACACAAGTATTCTCTTATCTGGGTCATTGAAGACCTTTGAAAAAATGATAACAAATACATCTTTAGGGAACATAAACAGTGCATTAAAGAATGATTTTATTAGTCAGTGTGACTATTGGATATTGATAAGAACAACTGCCGATATACATTTTTAAGCTCAGATTTTACAAAGAATTTAGTGAATTATGTGTGATTCCCCCAGTCCTTAGTTGAAACTAGACTGTGAAACCAGACAGTGAAACAATGCAGGTTTGTTTCAGAAAAATGCAGGAACAAGGAGATCTTGACATTAAAACTCCTCAGCAATGTATTCAGACAATACCAGACCATGTGAGATTTTGTAAAGCAACTTTGAGGCTTTTTTTTCTCGCATCCTGTGCAAAGATGTCAGCAGTGATATTCTTTAGCTTTTGAGTAAACAGACGGTCCAACAACTCAAGAGACATCTACAGTGCTTTCCTGTGAGCACGTTACAGCTACAGAGTTCTGACCAAAGAGATTAATTCCAGCATGTAGGATCTACAATAATGATCCGCCAATTATTGAGAATTCTATGTTGGGACTTGTCTGGAGATGACAATCAGCATGAAAAATATACAGTGGCATAAATAAAATATTTATTTTCTTGGGCCGACTGTACCACCATGTAAACTCTTTCCCAACTCTAGCTCCCTACTACCTGCTTGTCTCAGGATGGATACATACAGGATACAGTACATGTGCTACAAGCTCTGAGTAATTTTTGAATAACTCTCAAAGGTTTTACAGACTATACCTGGAAGAACAGTAGTGAGATACTCTATAATGAGTGAAAGCGAAGGAAGGAAACTGAGAGATGCATGTGTTGCTCTGTCAAGGAATCTGATTTTCCATAAAAATGTTTTACTTGACTTTAACTGCTGAGCTATCATCCAAGTTCTTACATGTTGGAATTGGCTTTTCCTAGATAGCAATGTCACTTTCTACCTCACAATGTGGACGGTGTGTTGTTTGACATAATTTTTTTCTCTTGGGGGCAAAGAGTAGACTTGACTGAACACGTAATTTGAAGACTATCTCTCGTTCAGTATGCCCCGATAATGAACAGTTAGTTATTGAGTTACTCAATGGAAAGATTACATTTACATAGTTTTGCAAATATTTGTCCTAATTTTTACAATTTGATTGAAAGCCTTAATCATCGCACAATTATAAGGACATGATGTCCTTATAATTTGCTGGCTTATTTACAGCAGTGTGTTACATAATTGTGTTCATCGTGTGGTAATCAGTAAAATACGTGGAAGATGTCATGTACTGTCTAAGGGTGGAGGAGGTCACAGGAGATACCTGAAACGCAGTACAGCATAGTTTAAAGCTATGGAAAGCTAATTTAAGCCTGGAGCCTATATTAGCCTCGTGGTTCATGTTAACCCCTCAGTATCTGTACAGTTTGTGGCTCTTAGGTTTCCCTCACTGACTTTGTGCCCCCCCCTTCAGGGGAAAGCATATATCCTGAGGTGTTAATGCATATAGCAACATGCGTACATATCAACAGCAGGGAGCCAAAACAAGGGTATATATCATGTGTTGGTTTCGGCGCCAGCTGCTCTCACAACTGAGGAGCGGGTGTGTCTTCCTAGAAATTACATTTTACACCTATGTTGAACATTCAGTCACAGATACATCCATCATGGAAGAGGCAGACATATTAATTTCCTCAGTCGTCTTTGCTGCAACATACTCACATGGTGAGGACATGTTGCACCTACAGTAATGGGTCAAAACTCTTGTATGAAAACTTTAATTAATGGTACGTCAATTTGCTCAGAAGTAACCTCAATATTTGGATTACTAACTTATCTTTTAGTTGTTGTTTGCTCATAAATCCGAATTTTTAAAGATGCTCTGGCAAATTAAGTCTCAACTGGATGTCACTTTTCAAGTCATCATCAGTCACCTCAAACGTTAATGAACAGAATACAGATGGAGAGGCTCTCTGACTGACAGGACACTGACGGGTACAGATGGTTCTCCCTGTGTGACTGTGAGTATTTGTGCTCACCGCTCCTCTTCCTCCTCCTGATGCCAGGCTGACAGGGTGCTAACATGACTGTCCATGTGTCCTGCTCTCTCCTGACATTGATATTTCACCGCTCAAGGGGAGCCGCTCAAGTTTCAGTCACATGGCTGTTTGTATCCGAGCTTTGAGTCTTTGTGCCTCTTGTCACTGATGCAATGTGTGACTACAGAAGACTTAGATTTATGCGGCAGCATTTCCAGGATGTCCACAGGCAGCCTTCAGGTTAAACAAATGTACAATGCACATGTTGGTGCCTGTGGTTCCCCATAATGGGTCTCAGAACTTTGTATCTACCCAGAAGGGTGTGGTTTTGCAGGATGTGGCAGTGCACGCTTTGTCTAGCCTTGTGACCGTCAGAGTCTCCAAACTGAATGCTTTGTGTATTCGACCTTACATCTATGTGCATCGAAAAGTGATAGTCTTATAGTCCTCGTAAGACCCTGTGGGTTGTTATATGAGAGGTTCTCTGTCGGAAATCCTTTTGAGGGGACAACAGAGAACAGTAAACTTAATTGTCATGTGGAATCTTCTCTTTTCAATAGATAGTTGAAGTTTTTCACCCACATCCTTTTAATGCCATCCAACTAAACCAATGTTTCTAGGGTAACTGAAATCTTCACGTGCTCTTCAGCTCATAAATATCTTCAACTGCTGCCATTTTTGTGATTGGTACTGAGCTCACTCCTTAGCTACTTCCATCATCATCTTCTGGAAAATCCTCTCTGGCATTTTACTTGCCCCTGCAACCAGGCATTCCTTATTGTTGAGCCCTGAATAAAACCTGGATAAAGATGCTACAGAGGCATCTGACTTACTGAGAAACTGATTAAATAAAAAAATGTGTTGTTGTGGCCAGATTTGGCCTTGCTGGCCTAATTATGTGCCAGTGTCTGTGTGAGAGCGAGAGGAAGATCTTCGTTTGATGCTGGTGCTGTTCAGTTTAACTAAATCTGTATGTGATCACTACCTAACTAGCCTAACAGCTTTAAAGCAGCCCGCCGACTGTGTTATTAAAGTTCAAAGAAATTGTACATTGATTGATTGATAGATGACAGGGAAAACCCCTGTGAGCACCATAGCATTGGGGACATGTGTAGACAGACCTGTTGTCAGTTCAGCTCCATTCTTCAGTCGAACTGATAAGGTGGCCAACTGAGAACCTGCTGTATATTCTCTGTGCCTTTCGTCATTCTTCTGTTTCCTTATCATTCTCTTGCCCCATCTGCCTCTCTATATCTAATGGCCTCTCATCCTTTTCATCTCCGATTATTTTTTTCACTCTCTGTCATCAGGATTATACACTGTCCTGTATTGAAAAGTGGCTTCTGTTTTACAGTAGCCCCATTGTCTTGCAGAGATAATGGAGGATAGGCTGTGCTCCAGGCTTCTCCTCTTCACGTCCACCCTGTTGGCCTTGAGCACACTCGCTGCAGGCACGGAGCAGCCGTGTTTTGCTGCCAGTGTTTACTTCACATCATGGGTAGCCTTAAAAGTAGTTGAGCTTGATTGAGTGCACAGGAAAGCAGGCATTAGGTATGCAAAAAATATGGAGCCTGAAATGAAACCCGTCAAAGCTGTGAAAGCTGCACACATGTGAGCTGTTCTGAGATAAGGTTGCAGTGCTGACACCTGGAAAGCCCTGTTAGTTTCATGGGCAGAAACGAGCAGGAGGGGGAGAGAAGACTGGTTCGGAAAAATGTTGTTTGCCTTGAGCAGTTTGCAAGAACACCTAGATCACAAGAGTGGAATTTAGTTTACACCGCTGATTTACAAATGATTCCTCTCCTTCTGTCTTGGTCTTACTTTCTGCCATAATTTGATGGTCTCTCCCTTTGTAGCTCTGCTTAATGATAAATAATAATAACATCCTGGACTTCTATAGTGCCTTTCACAAGACCCAAGGACACTTTACACTGCTACTTGTCATGCACCTTCAGCCTCCTTTGCTTTCCTACACTCACGTATTTTCATTTTTTGTGCCCAGAGAGTTCGTGTCAATTGCTCCCTGATCAAATGAAGTGCTCTCTCTGTGGAGGATGTGATGTAATACAGCTTCTGCAGACTTTTTAATTCAAAGGCAGGCACCCACTGCTTAAAGCAAATTGTCCTGTGTAACCTCTAATCCTCGTTTCAAACCCCTACCATAATGTGGAAATGGTTGACACAGGGTTTTATTGTTGTTTTTTTTACAACTACTTATACAGTAACTATCATTCAGTACCCTACATGTTCCCTTTGTATGATGATGAGAATCAGTTTGCATTTTGCTAATAGTTTTTTCCTTGTCTGTGTTTCAGGTACCCCAGTCAACATGTGTATTGTTCAGAGCAGAGCTCATCTGGCCCAGGTCAGTCTGCGGGGGACAAAAACCCTGACGGCCAGACGCAAGAGCAGGAGCAGGACTCCACGCAACACAAGGTGCGTTTAAGATCAGTGATCTATAATATAGCACACAAAGGATTGATAAATGATATCAAATAACAACAAACTATTTATAATTGTGTGTGTGTGTGTGTGTTTTAATGAGTTAATTAATTTATTTTAATTATAATAATTAAATCCAAACCTTGCCAACATTTGCCAAGACGGACATGTATCACCTCACCTTGAACAAATCAACCAGTGCCCCCTGCCAGAGCCAGATCTGGGGGAAGAGCTCACTGGTGAGTGTTTAGTGGCTGGGACTTGAGCCATGTGGCCTTGTCGGGCACAGCCTGAAAGAAATACCTGGTTGGCTATCCTGGTCGACTACCAGCTGCAGGGATAGGCTTTGGGGTTGGGGCATTATGAGCCCAGTTGCAGGCAGAGACAGGGACCTAGCCATTCTCTTGTGGGGACTCCTAACTCCTGGTCAGGGGCTGGACTCCACACTTTCTTCCCTTAGTTTTCCAGGTTGAGAGGCGTTGGCAGGTGTGAGGATAGTCATGAGCACCAGAGGGTCAATTCTGTGCAACTAGGAGATCAGCTGTGGGCCTTGGTTGCTGCCGAAGGAAAAAACATTTCTGGGTAGAGGGACCTCTGGAATACCTTGCGTAGCCTTCTGTCACATGGCCCAGCCATGGATAAGTGGCAGAAGAAAAAGTGGAGGCATATTCAGTGTTTTGAACATTGCTGGTTCATCTTATTGGTCAGCTGTGGGATGGTGAGCAAGGAGCAGTAACATCAGATTCACTGCTTGCAGTAAACAAAAGGCATTTATGCTGAGTGGGCAGAACACTAAGAGGATAGTGGTGGCAGCTGGGTCCTGCACTTCAAAGACCCACTAAGCCCTGGTGGGAAGTACAGTTGGAGAGAGGAGTGTGAATGATCGTGGAGGTCCTGGATTAAAGAGACAAGCCTGTGGTCTTGTGGGTTGTGGGAGGGTGATGTGATTGCACAATTCTCTGTTGCTCCCACCAAGACAGGCGTAACTGAATAAGAAAACTACATATCAGTTTTTTTGCCATATCTCTCTCTCACTTTACAACTGATAGTCTTGTTGGATGATTAAAACTATCTGGCTCAAAGAGTGAAAACAGGTATTCAGTACATAAAGATTAGAGCCACTTCCAGGTAAAAAGATACTTAGAAAGCAGCCTAGTTACATAGTGTCAAGAACATTTGTTACCTATATAATGATTCATAGAGGTGTATGTGATATAGGACCAGAGTTCAGAGTACACGAAGCTTGTTGGAGACCAATCCATCTTAAATCGGTCAACAAGAGTTTGCCAGACGGGGACTGCTGCTGGCTCAGAGCTGGGTCTGGATTATATATTGGAAATCCTCAGCTCTTATGAATGGGCCCTCAAAGTTGTGTGTGTGTGTGTGTTTGGGGAAATCTGTGCACGAGTATCAAAAAGAATGATAATTTGTGGAAGCGAGTGTGCTTTGGTATGCATGTGTGAGCGCAGATGAAGGGGAATCATTGTTTGTGGTCCAGTAACGACCAGGCGTGCCAGGGCAGTTCAACAGGCCTGGCAGTCTGTCACTGGCCTTTATAACACGGCCTTTGTCTGACAACAAAAGGTTTTTTTCATAACCTTGGATGCAAAGACCTTTTACATCTGCCATTTTCACACAAAAATGAATTATTGACAATGAACATAATGACTCAATAATAGAGTCATCATGTGAGGAAGCAACAAATATATTTAATATATTGTAGCTGCTTTGTCAGCATTTAAAGTTCCTGTTCAAGAATTTGGAGTGTGTGATGATGTGGATACTTTATTTTTTTCTCCCAGGTGTTGGAAGAATGGACGACACACACATCATACGATATGGGACTGGAGACAGAGAGAGCAGCACTAGAAAAGCATGCAACACACAATGTACACCAAGAACAGGTAACATCATAATCTGCAACTACAGGTTCTTTTAAAAGGTCTCAAATCTAAGGCTGGGCGATATTGTCTAGATATTTAAGAGAAACAAAATGCTGAAAGTCTTTTTTATGATTAAAAACGGTATTCCTAATTATTTACTTTTTATTTTAGCTGTTGATGGATTATGTTTTATATGTGAATGTTTTTGTGTTCTCTCCCACCAGACTGTGAATCCTCAGGAAGCTGAGGTGAAGGAGACCAGACCTGACCCAGTGTCTGATACTGTATCTGAAGCTCCTGAGCCAGAACCCCACCCAGACCCCCAGGCAAATTTAGGGCAGACTGACGCCCAGGACCACAACCAGGATGTCCCTGTGTCCCCCACTCCAGAACCAGTTCCAGCACAGGGCCACGTGTCCACAGATACCCCAGCAGAGACCTTCAGCGAGGTCCCCGCTGCACACCCCAGCCTGGAGTCGCATCCAGCCACATCCCCACATGAAGCTGAAAACACACCTACCTCACAGAGTGCCGGCCAGACCCACACAGGGTAAGCTTACATTCACTTCCTCCTTCCAGAGAGCTGCAGCTCTCTGGCCTTAGAAGTTGGCTTTAACCTCAGAAAAGTCTCATTGGTTATGTAATATTAAAATCGTAGATGGCTAAGAAAATGCATTTTCTTCTTTCCAGAGTTAAAGCCAACTTCACTCACAATCTATGTATGATGTAGGTAAACTTTGTTTTCCAATGCTGCCATTGTCATGCCAGATGTTGCACATTTTCTTTGATATTTTTGTTGGTTAACTTTTGTTCCCTTCAGTTGTTTTCATTTATTTTAATTATTTCAAATCACTATTGACTTAATCACAAACTGAAAAAGAATCATAAATGAGAGTTGGTCAGACATCTTGGATATTTCAAGTCCCCTTCCATGGAACTGGCAACCACAGTTGTGAAGTTACAAGGAACTGCTCATGTACAGTGAATTTTGTCGAATGGACTTTTGGATGGAAGTTCTTGGACATTGTGGAAAATCACCTGCGTGGATGTAGAACTTTGACCAAGATTAGTCTGGATATCCTTGGACCAAACCTGCAAGAAGTATATGTCCATCCAGTGGCACATTTGTATTCAACTCCTTGATCAAAGCGGCTGTCAACAGCAGGACATTTTAAGACTCATCTGCCCAACCAACAGCGACCTCCCTCATCCCCTTTGTCCACCCATTTCCTCCTCTACTCTCTCTTTCTCCTGCCTTTTCTTTCTCTCTTCCTCTCTCTCCGCTCTGTGTCCTTTGTCTACTCTTCTTCGTCCCCTTCCCTACCTCTCTCCTACCCCACCTTCGTCTCTCTACCCTCCCTAGTGTATGGAGGTGTGGTAAACACCATGTCCTTTCTTTCCCTCAGTGCAGTGTGGGTTGCCAGTGCAGGAGATGAACTCCCAGTAGACAACTTTGTCTTTGCTGAGCACTCTGATTCACAGTGCGGGGTCATTCCCCCCGAACTGGCAACCTGTGAAAACTCTCCTTTTGGCAGCCCTCTCCTCAGGTGAGTTTCTAACCCCCAGAAGCCAATCAAAGCACAGAGACAGGTAATCAAGTCACAAGCTACACCTCTCTGCTGTGCGCAACCGTCGACCGCTGGCCTTGCTCTCCACTTGCTTCTGCCTTTTTTATTTTTTATTTTGTTTTTCCATCGTTTTGCCTGCTCACAACCAAGGACTGTCAGTACTTTCAAATAAATTGAAAATTTTTAATGTTTTGCATCATGTGTCTAACATTGCCGCATACTTACTTGTCTTCTCCATCCTTCTTTATCCTTATTCTCCCCTTTCTCTTACCTTCTCTTCCAATTCCTCCACCCTTCTCCACCTCCTTGGCCCCGTGTCTGTGCAATAGTGTGGATGAGGCTGCCATAGAGGACCAGTGGTCAGACCAGAGACACAGCTCTGGTGTTGAAGCAGAGGTCCAGTCTACTCCAGGCCATGTGGACCAGGAACAACAGCAGCAGCAGCGTCAGGAGCGGGAGGACAGACTGCCTGATTTCCAGCTGGAGGGCAACACTTCCCAATACCACCAAGAACACAAGGTCAGCAGATCGTGGTTCCCACGTATTTCTCCCATGTATCGGTAGTCAATGCAGAAAGGTTTTTAAAGGTATACTGTGCAGGATAATCCTAAAAAAAAAAGTAAACATTATTATTTTGTTGTACATGGGACATTTCTGACAGCAGCCGTAGAGCAGTTGTGTGTAATCCCCAGCAAATAACAGTCGGGATTCCCTAAAAATACAGTGACCAGGTTACAATTCCGTCTCTTTACTGCGCTCTCGGTCTGTTGTGGATGTATAAAGAGCTGCCGGCCTGTTTGACTGAGGGCGGGCCTACGCTACTGACACACAGACAGACAGGCAGAGGGGCAAATGGTAGACGGGGTTAAGCATTTACATCACTCAGTATTTTCATGTCAGGAATATTGTTTATTTATGACATTTTAGGTTTGCTTTCTAGTGAGATATTGAGTTAATTGTGATTTTGCTGTTGTAAACATTACTGTTGCTGCTGTAGAGACACTCCAGTTACATTTAAAACATTAATTTCTATTCCTGACCTGGATTGAATCTCTCGTAAAGCAATATATTTTTAAACGGCAATTATTTCATAATGAAAAAGAACTGATCCCAGTGTCAATAAAGAACCAAATCAGTAAGAGTAGTAGTATTGACTAAACAGAGATTACAGTGCTGCAGGTATCATGATTGAACAGTTGACTGATATCGTAAGAGACAAACATGAGCAGGGGGTGAAAAACAACTGTGGCCTAAATATGCTCTTTGTCACATGATAAGTCCTCTGCCCACACACTGTTAGTCAGACTTTTAGGCACAACTGCAGCCAGCTTACATGGAAGTTATAATTATTCAGTGTGAACAGCTGTTCGGGTTATAGGTAGCTTTTGAATGTTTCAAGTGGAAAATGCTGAGTCAGCTCGCTTTCAGTTGCTTTTTTCATGGTTGAAGGTTAATTAAAGACGAGTGTACTGGTGGGGCGGTGTGGAAATTTACTTATTCTCAGTGGGATTGTCTGCCATGCGTGTCTGAACTGTTGGGGTGTTTACATAACAGGCTGTCTGAGTTGGCGGATTTTTAGGATCAGACTCTCGTGAGGTCCAAAAGGGTGCTTATGTAATCCATCACAATATTATTCACAGCTCAGTGCATTTCAATGCTTCAGTGGCCAGAGGCGAGCAAACTACCATGAACTGTGGATGGGTTATAGTGGCTGGTCAGAGCATGCAATTCATGAAGTGGATCACAGATGCCAGGATACAAATAATCTTGTTAGTCGTATTAATCAATAGTAGGTTGATTTACTCGTGCATATCAGGATTTAAGCATATGAGGAGATTAGGTGAGGTAACTGTCACTATGGGCCTGTGTGTGTGAGACACGTGTCTGTGTGTTTCAGGCAGGGGATGCCAGCACTGCTCGGGAGACTGATCCGTCAGTGCCCAGCGAAGAAGACATCCCCACCTTCGACGAGTGGAAGAAACAAGTCATGGAGGTGGAGAAGGAGAAAAGTAAGTGCATACATTATTAAAGCACGCATTTAGAGACAAAAATGGAAAGAGAGACATCACGCTAACAACAAAGTGCAGTGCCTCTAAGTAAGTTTGGCTCCAGAGTATTGCTTCAAGGCGAATACAGTCCAATGATGTTAATCTGAGTGCGTGACACAGGCAGTGCTTCTTTAGACAAAAGAGGACCTCGTGTCAGTGTTCATGTACATCTCGTACATCTTGTCCTTCGTGCTACTAGTTCTCTGTGCATTGCTTGCCTCCTGTACCTCTTTTTTTTCTTTCCTTCCTTGTGTTCTATTCCTGTCAATCTCTGTCACCATCTCTCGCTCTGTTCTCTCTTTCTTCTGCACGGCATTTGCGCTGGTCAGCAGAGCGTGTGTTTACGAGTGTTGTGTAACCTCTCTACTCGTACCTCTCATGCGATTCTCTTTTTTTCAGTGTCTGTAATAGTCCTAATGTAACACTCCATCTCTGCCCAGGTCAGTCTCTCCACACCTCAACCAGCGGCAGCCCCCATCCGGTGAAAAAGGTCCAGAAAAACTTCAAGAATAACTACGCTTCTGTGGAGTGTGGTGCCAAGATACTCTCTGCCAACAATGAGGCCAAGGTTAGACACACATCGCCCCTGTCCCCTGTTGCCTACATACAAACACAGATGTTTATTTGCAGATGAAAGAAACCTGCTTCATTTCCTTTAGGATATGTATTTAAGCCTAACCTGGGACAATAAACAATGTTTATGGCTCTAAGTGAATAAATGAAATCAGAAACCTGTGATTATAATAGTGGATGCTGATTCACTCATTATTCTGTCTTTTCTTCAGAGCACTTCAGCTATTCTCATGGAGAATATGGACCTTTACATGCTCAATCCTTGCAGCAACAAAATCTGGTGAGTGCACTGACACACTCTCATACAAGTCTGTCTGTAACACAGCCTGAATTTTAGCAAGTTTTATACAAATGTATCTTAAAAAAATATATATATATATATCTGTTTGTTTCCCTCTCTCCAGGTTTGTGATAGAGCTCTGTGAGCCCATTCAAGTCAAGCAGCTGGACATTGCTAACTTCGAGCTCTTTTCTTCAACGCCTAAAGACTTTTTAGTTTCCATCAGTGACAGGTGCACTCACTTTTCTTTCTACTTTCTTTCAACTAATTTTAAAACTGACTGACATGTTCTCAAAGGCATGTGGGGGGGTGTGTGTGACAAACAAAGAGCCCTGCATTGGGCTATGCGGAGGCCTCCAGGCCACTATGCGCTGTCTTCTGCAGCTGACACACAACTGAGCACATGGAGGCAGGATTATAGCATGTGTTGGCCTTGTTTTACTGAACAACAATTGAAGAAAGCGGCTAGGACAGGAACTGTGGCTAATCTCGACAGGAGGAAGTAGTGTTCTACAAATTTAGTTTACTGTAAAGTCATAATGTCTAAAGGAAATTAAAAATTCACAATTGAGCTGCATCAATTAGTAGTTATTTTTCAAGCAAAAAGGGTCCCTCATTTTGGGAGACTGGCTGGTTAAAATGAAACTGGTAACATCAAAACTGATTAAAATCATTCTCCTCCCCGCTCATGTATTATCAGCTCTAACTTTAGTGCTGCCTGAGCTGTTGTGTTTATTTTTCCTTTTGGATCTCACGCCCAGGAATTATTTCCAGTGTGATCTCGCACCACATCTCATAAATTCCCCGCTCTGGCATGAAAGGACAGACCTCCAGTCACATGGAGCCACAGTAGCATTTGAGAACATGACGAAATGTGTTTGAAGTACATTGTACAACTCAAACACAGGCATCTTACCTTTCCTTTCGTTCTGTCCGCAGATATCCTACCAACAAGTGGGTAAAGCTGGGTACCTTCCACGCCCGTGATGAGCGCATAGTTCAGAGTTTCCCACTGGATGAGCAGCTTTATGCTAAATATGTGAAGGTACAGTATTGTTGTCTTCCTCCTACTACTCTAATAGTATGCTTTTGTCTCACAGAGAGGAACCACAAACAATTAATCCATTCATTCTCAGTAGTACATTACACATACACACAGGCACATTCATACAGATGAGTTAAAGCTGTACTTTAAGCTCAGGGGACCCTCTTATGACTTCATGGTAAGTTAGCCATGCCGTCAACTGGGTCCTGTAACCGCTCCCTCCAACTGGATGAAGAAATGTGACTGAGGGTGTGTGTTCATGACAGTGTTTAACTTGTCTGAACTAAAGGGCAGATACACATTACTATTGCGTCGACTGTATTTGAGTTTTGGGTGTCACAGCTCTTGACAGCTACTGACAGACAGGAAGTGAGATCACCAGTGTGTAATGTTAAAGGATGACAACTTTTGCCTTCGTCTCTGTTCCCACGAAGATTAAATTAAACTTTAGGTTTTCAAATGTTTGAGTTGTACCACTGAATCCAGGACGTTTTTTTTTTATGTGACAGGGAAAAGTATTATTTCAGAATGCAGTTCATCCAGGTTTCACTAGCTACATTCACATTGAGCCCACATTTGGTTGAAGAGGGGTAGTTTCAACCTTTCATACACCAATCAAAATAAAAACTATCCCATGTTAATGATATAACCTGATTGTTTTCTGGCTGCGTTCTTTCTGCTAATGCCCAGCGGCTTGACGTAAATGCATAGTGACGTACATTTCTCCACTTACCAAAGATGGCGGCTTCACAGGGAAGTACTGCGCTAAAAATGACGATAGATATCCATCGTCAGGAAGAAGGAAATAAAATGTCCAATGAGGAAAAGGAATGCATGAAGTAACATCAGCTGTTCATGTTAACACCTGACCCTATTAATCCCATCCTATGTAAACATAGCTAGTCTCGACATGATGATCTGCAACCGTCCATCCACAGTTTCACTAAAATGTGTCTGCTTTTCCTTAAATTGCAGCACAAATAACAAGGAAAACTGTCACACACAGCTTCCCTGTCGTTGACTGTTTTGTCCACTCTATTTACTCGACCATTCAAGATCTCCTCAATTCTGAACAGGCTGAAGACTAAAACTTTGTGTCTTTTAGTGAAAATTCATTACACATAGGGAGTCTGGTTTTTCTAAGTTTGAGTTATTTCCAAACCCTTTCTGTTTCCATACAAAATAGAAATATTGTTCCCATAGAATAACACTAGGCTACATTCATTTGACCAAGTATTGATGTGATAAGTACCTGTGCTTTTCTGAGCTGTCTCTCTGCTCACACTTCTACCCTCAGTGTTGCTCATTAAACATTGACTGTGCAGACTTGTTAAACAGTCGCTCGGATGATTATCCCTTTCTGTGTCGTGAGTGTGGGAGTTAAGTGTGGGTGCTCGCTGTGATTCATGCGCTCTGTTATGAAATGATCCTGTTTTTATTACATAAACTGATTTTTGTCCAGAGAGTTCTAAGATTATCTTGTTTTGGTTACCGCTTTGATCTAAGTAGCTGAAAAATGTCTTGATCTAATGTTTCTGCGCTGAGCTTGTCTGTCTGTCTAGCTGTCTGTCTTGCTTGTGCTTTTTTCTAGCCGCTCGTAAATAACCCCTTTTTAGTGTTTTGTCTGTGGACCTTTTACAGAACAATGATCCAGCATACACAAGCAGTGTGTTTGTCTTATGACAGAGCCCGACTGTAAGCAAATGCCTGACTTGCTTGTAGCTTGAATCAGTCCTTACTGATTTCTTTCTCTTGTTCTCTTTCTCTCTCCTCCTGTCCTTCTCCTGTTTTCCTCTCGCATCAGATGTTCATCAAGTACATAAAGGTTAGCACTCTTCTCTCTCTGTCAGAGGTTGTGATGCACTTTAAAATATGATCTTGTAATAAACTTTAATGGGTGAGCTTTGGCAGAGCACCATCTTTAATGCATGTGTCAAGATATTACACTAGTATTACATGCACACGCCATATTGTCAACGCTTGGATAGTAAAGTATTTACATTAAAGTATTCCTGGTTTTGGTGGTATTATGGGTTTAAGTGGGTGCATATACATTATTGGTTTTTAATGATATAATCAGTTTTACTGTCCATTTTCCCTGCAGGTTGAGCTCCTCTCCCACTTTGGATCGGAACACTTTTGTCCGCTCAGTCTCATCAGGTAAGATACTACACAGCTCTTCCAATTCACTTCCTGTTCCAGGGCTTCTTGTTTTGATTTGCTGAATCTAAATTAGCATTAAATAATACAAAGAAAAATAACTATTTCAACACTGGAAAGATGGGCTTTTCATAAAAGTTTGCTCTGTGTGCTTCAATGAAAAGAAGCAAATGTTTTTGAAATTTGGTGCTACATGATCAGAGAAAACAGAGAGAAAGGACTATTGTTTTCTCTTTTGCTGAAAGGTAGAAAGCCTACAGCTACCAGAATGCACTGCGCCACATCAATAAATGCACTGGCTTGTGGTTGATGTGCTGCGACTTGGGAAGTGCTTGCTTTTGGCTCGTCCATGACAAGCAATCTCATATAACGGCTAAACAGTACACTCAAATATGTGTCTGAAAGCATTTAAAGGGATAAATAACGGGCAATGCTGTTAGAGAAAAAATGCAGGAACACAATCTGTTGTTCATACAACTGCCCTCGAGACAGCAAAAGTGAGCAGGGAGCTCTGGGTACAGGAAACATGGAGGGAAGTTACACACTGTTAATTTGCTTATACTATCAACATTGTAATGATATGAATCTGGTGGAAAATCAATCGAGTTTCTCTGTGAAGATCTTCATACACTTCAAACCATTTCTATATTATGATTTGATTAATTTTGAAAAATGCCAGTGCTTTTAGTGATGGACAGAGCTTTATTCACTGCAGAATCGCCTGGGAGGGGGAGGATCTATTACTGTGAGGTTACTGCCCTCACTTAAGAAAATAGAAACACAGGAAATTGTGTGTGTCTGTACCTAAAACCACACACTGCTTCATTCTGCCAGAACCAACAAACCAATTTTCATCTTTTTCATTTGACTCTCACTTTACACTGGTGAAAAATGTATACATTGTTTGTTTTATCCTGAAGAATGTGTCAGTCTATATTATACTGAATCGTAGTTCCAGGAACTTTACTGTATTTTGGGCCGTCAGTCTCTTATTAGGTTAGACAAGAAATGTTGTTGATCTTTTGCTCAGTCTCTTATTCCCTACCTCTGTCTTAGATGGTTCTTATATTTCATTATATTTCTGCACATTACTAATGACTGTGTTTCACCTGTTTACAATTAGAGTATCTAAATTTCAAGCTCTCTCTCGTATCCGTACTGTTCATTTATTTATAGCTGTAATTTTCCATCACACAGACTGTGGCCCAGCCTACATTTAGTCAAATCAGTCGTCAGATGAACTGCATATAATAACACGACACAGAAATGCTTTGTAGCTTTGCACTGTGACGTGTTTATGATTGTAGGAAAACAAACCTAACCTCATCATGCTGGTTAATTGATTTCAGACAAAAATGCACATTTCTGTCCCAGGTCAGCAGGGTCGTCAGAGACTTATTTTGAAGGAGCCGCTGGAGTTTAAAGGGCCTGTAAAACTCTTCTGCCCATGTTTACAAGAAGGCTAATGATTATCTCCAGTTATTTGAGATTACTGATTTTCATGACCCTTCTCTTGACATCTTATCTGAGCAGCATGTTTTCAAAAGCTGCCTTTCTCCAGAAACATTCTGCCGCCCCTTCTGTGTAACAACAACTTTTGTCCATTTCCGTAGGTATGTTTGTTTGCGTAACACATTATGTGTGTGTGTGTGTGTGTGTGTGTTTGCGTAGGGTGTTTGGTACCAGCATGGTGGAGGAGTACGAGGAGATAGCAGATTCCCAGTACCCCTCAGAGAGACTGGAGTACTTGGATGAAGACTATGGTAAGATGATCTGTTATGTCATGAAATGGGAAATGTTTAAGCATATGTTCCATCTTTTTTTTTTTTCTTTTTTTACAACATCATTCACAAATTAACCATTTTTATTCAACTAACAGATAAATACACGTTTTCAGATTAAAATAATTTTAAACTGCCTCACCTGGCAGAACGAATTAAAGTGCTGCAAATTAGACAACAGAGGACCCTGAGTATGGAGTCAAATGACATTCTTGCTCTTCAGCTTAATCACCACATACCTCAGGTGCAAAAAAGGTCAGCTGTTATTAATAGTTAACCACAGCCTGAATTTCCTGTACAGACTCCTCAACTCTGGCAGTGTTTTGTTATATTTTTTTCTTGTAAAATGCTCAGAATTCACACAAAGAATAATTAAATCGCATTCAACAGTGAAAGGTATGTTTTATGTTAAGTATAACCTGCAGCATGTCTTTCTCCGCAGACTATCCTCCAGGCTACCAACCATCAGAGGACAAGGCCTCCAAAAACCTGCTCGGCTCAGCAACAAGTACGTTACTCTGAGTTTTAAAGGGTTAGAAGCATGTTTGGAGACTTGTATTTACTACTGTCCTGCAGTGAATGCTTCCTCATTCTGCTGCAGTTTGTGGTGGCAGTGTATAGTTTGGAGGCTTCACATCCTAAAATGTTAATTTAAGTGGTCCAGTTGACTGTAGTTAGAGGAAAATAATTACCAGGATGCGCAGCTTTCCCAGTCGTTGGTGTAGCAACCAAAGGAAACAGCAGTGTGAACTGAGTTATGGACTGATTCCTTGTAAGTCAGTGTTGAATATTTCCTCAGCATTGGTAACACACATAATCACACAGAGTTAGCCTGAGGTTTGGGTTCTAGAAATGTTGAGCTTGCACAAGACTTTTTAAACCACACACACACACACAAATGTGCATACTGGGGCCCAGCAGTCTCCTGATTTAGCAAAAGGAGGCCTTGTGCATACACATGCATGGGTACAGTACACACAAATTATACCATTAATACCTGGAAAGGAAGGTTCAAGACAGGAAAGTTAAATAGGGGAATTACTACAGCGTCAGCGAGGGGAGAAAGAGAAAAAAAGGAACACCAAATGCCAAAACTTGTGCTTTCACTGAATTTGACCGCAGGCTGCAGTGTGTCCGCTCATTTTCCAGGAACCGTTATGCCTTTCAGTATAACTTTAGTGTGGTTTTGTTTTGTTTTTTCCCCCTTTAGATGCCATCCTAAACATGGTAAACAACATTGCTGCTAACGTGCTGGGAGGCAAACCAGATCAGGAGGGTGGAACAGAAACAGGAGGTACTCATCCCTCTTCCACTTGATGCATCCTGTTTTTCTTCCTGCGTCACCTTTCGTGTCAACACATGTCCACCTTTCTGATTTGCAAACCTAAATCCTATCGTATCATTCTAATGTGGGAAGAGTAATGTGTGACAATGACAATGCTATCGTGATCTGTGGCTCCAGAGTGCATGTGGGATGCATTGGTGCAAACATTAGTTATTCTTTTGAGATGGTTTGGTTTTGTTATCAGTTCAAGTTCCTCCTTTTTCTTTTTTATCCTTCGACAGCTGAAATATGTTCATTCCTTATCTGTAGTTCTTAGGAAAAATTGCCACATGATGAGTTAAGTAAACAGTTTCTTTAAAGCGTCTCCTATGGGTGAAGTGAAAACGTTAAAGGGCTTTAAGACTGCTGGACTGTTAGAGAACGATTACAGTTAAAGAAATTAAACCCACCTAACATTATTGTGTTATTGAACCAGCCTCTTTACATATTCTGTTTTTATTTGAAAAACAAGGCTCTGACATCGGTTTGCTGTTATTCTCTTTGAGCAACCACACCTTGTCAAGTAGAACTGGTTCATCCATAAAGCTATTGATCATTTCCACATCAGTTCTCGTAAAAAGAAAAACCCTGAAACTCTCTTGTCACGAGTCACTCATCCAGTTTTGATGCCATGTCATACCTGTTCTTTTCATTCATTGAAATGCACAAACGCACGTTCATGGAAACACACTTGCTCACATTTTCTTCCACAGAACATTTTAAAGAATGTATAGAAAAACCACCTAACCGCCCCCTTTTTCCTGCTCTCTGCTCAGCTGCCCTTTTTCTCCCCCTCTCTCTGTCGAGCTGCCCTTCTTTCCACATATTGTTTACATTAACTGCCTCTAAAACTAGGTCACTGTGTTACCTCCTTTAAAGCACAAGCATATGCATTGCCTTGAATGCTCGTGTGTGTGTGTGTGTATATGCTGACAGATCGCGATGTTTATTTGGCCTTTGGCAGGAGGTCTCCAGCAGCGCTCCAGCAGGAACTTTCGCAGAACTTTCACAGAACTTCAACAGAACTTTGGCTCTCTGTGGTTTACTTCTTGGCAGCGAAGCATAGATGTATTAAGACTTGGGGGAGGCCGATGACGCCAAGCCTGTTCCTGCCCATTTATCACACACAGTTGATTCAATGCATCTCTCTTACTCTGCTTTTTGAGTTGTATGGAAAACTCAGCCTGACGCACAGATTTCACCTAGTTTTAAACTTTGTTTATGCATCTTTATTATTACTTTTAAGATTTGCGTTTCTCTCATTAAACGAAAGCAAGATCCTTTTAGGAAATTTGTAA
This sequence comes from Lagodon rhomboides, assembly GCA_039737535.1. Classification (NCBI taxonomy): domain Eukaryota; kingdom Metazoa; phylum Chordata; class Actinopteri; order Spariformes; family Sparidae; genus Lagodon; species Lagodon rhomboides. Next base: position 9,072,679 of record CM077789.1, on the reverse strand, counting down.
AAGCTAAGAATACGTGTACATTCATTCTAAAGGGAGTTTTATATTTTATGTAATAGCACACAAAATGTGTTGTTTATTTAAATGGGAGTCCATAAAGTCATCATTGTGTTTACTGTCGCAGGAGAAACTTTAAAAAGTTTCTCTTTTACTGCTGCTCTGCAAAGTTGCACTTCTGATTTCCATTTGCACCCGCAGAGCAAGCAGGGAGGGAGGCAGTGTGGGAGAGAGTTCAGTTCAAACTGGACTAGACTGGTTCACAGTATTTCTGCCTTTCCCAAACATGGGCCTGCAGCAAAAAGGGTGTCTGTTCCTCACTCCTACAGCCACATAGGGTTGGGGAGTAGCAGGCCACTGCAAGTTATGTTGTTCTGTGCAGTGTTGAACAGTAACCAAGTGAATCACAGTCCTGCTCTGGGTTTGTTAATAGTTGTGTTTGTCCTAATGACAGGTAATACAACATCAGAGGGGAGTGAGAAGGAGAGCACAGAAGTTGCAACTAAACCAGCTGAAACACCTCCTGAAGCAGCAGTGTAAGACCAATCGACCATTATGAATGTTAATTGATTCATGTCACAGCAGGATGAGTTAATTTTTGTCTTCAGACTTCTGCTAATATGCTTCTAAATTTGTCTGTGTCTTTCTTCCAGACTGGAGCCTGCGGAGCCGGAACAGCCTGCAACCCAGGAGGAAGCTGCTGTCTCCAGCGACCCTTTCCCTCCATCAACAGACTCCCACGAGGACAGACAGATTGTCACTCTGGTCGAGGAGGAGGAGGATGAAGAGCCCAGACAGTCTACTGTCACCCTGATGGAGGAGGAGGGGGAGGAAGAGGAAGAGAACAGGGAGGAGGAGACGAGGAGGGAGGCGGGCAGGAACCAGTGGGAGAACCAGACCTACTGTCCTTTCTCCTCCTTCTCTTCCCTGTCTCTGTCCTGCATGGCCACCCTGCCAGAGCTGCTCCACCGCTGGTGCTCCGCCAGGCTGGCCAAGGAGAGACTCCGCAGCCTCAGGCGGAGGCAGCTGAGCATTCAAACGCAGACGCACCCTGATGCAAACACCCCTTCCCTCACACACACACTTCCACTGATCCCTGCCCCTGTTCCCACACCTGTTAAAGAAGCCCTCCCCCTCACAGAAAAGGCTCCAGAGCCAGAGTTGCCCCAGAATGAGGGCAAACTCCTGGGTGAGGTGCATGTTACACATCCCAACACTCACACCCCTGACACACACACTCCAGAGCTCAACATCCTCCTAGAGCCAAGTAGAACCACCACCATACCCCCTCACAGTTTCTCAGACAGCCACAGCTCCCTGACGTGGCCTACCCCCACCCAGGAGGAGAAGCTGCTCCCTCCAATTAAAGATGCAGCTCTGGACCCTGTCCCCACTCCACCCCTCCAAGCCGCCTCCATCCCAGAGACGCAACAGGCCAGCAGTGCCACCCCCACCCTCACTGTCAGCGCTCCCCCACAGCCTGTAGCCTCTGAGACAGCCTCTCCTGGTGTTGTGGTTCCTCCTGTCGTGGAGCAGCCAGTTCATCCGCTTCCCACTGCATCCAGGCCCGAAGACCTCATCCCCCCTCCCACTGAGCTGCCAGCAGCTCCCGTACTGACAGACGCTCACACAGACCAAGTCAAGCCAGGCACAGACAGTGTGGACTCACAGAGACACAGTGTCCAGGCTTCTCAGGCTCACGGGGAGCACGGGGACTCTCTCACTCAGACCGGGGAGCCCCATCGGGTGGAAGACTCTGTGGACGAGGACCTGTTGTCCACCAACGGGAACGTCCACCGGACGGCCACAGACTTCTACGCAGAGCTGCAGAATGGAGGCGATTATAACGGTGGAGGAGTGAACGGGAACGGTGTGTTATTGAACGGTGGAGCGGTGCACGGCTCCAGCCAGAAGGAGAGTGTGTTCATGAGGCTGAACAACAGGATCAAAGCCCTGGAGATGAACATGAGTCTGTCCAGCCGGTACCTGGAGGAGCTCAGCCAGAGGTAAACCAGTGAAACTTCAAATGACACATGATAACTTATTGACTTTTTTTTATTGCTTATTCAACTAATATGATCAGTGCTATCATACCATGAACTCAAGGGCACTTTAACAGGTTTTAATTTTTGCATTTGTGTTGCTCAGATACCGTAAACAGATGGAAGAGATGCAGAGAGCGTTCAATAAGACCATCATCAAACTGCAGAACACCTCCCGCATTGCTGAGGAGCAGGTGAGTTTAAACAATGTTGCTCAGAGCAAGACAAGTTAAAGCATAAAAAACAGAAAATATAGTGTAAAAGTGTAATAGTTTGCCTTTGTCTGATAGTAAAGACTTAAATGAGTGACTGTTGTGTGTTTCAGGACCAGAAGCAGACAGATTCCATCCAGGTGCTGCAGGGTCAGCTGGAGAACGTGACTAAACTGATGCTCAATCTCACCGCGACAGTGGGGCAGCTTCAGAGAGAGGTAACATACTGTACTTCTATCTGTGATTGTTGTTGTGTCACCTGCTCCATATATAGTGATTACAGGTTCACACAATCAGTTCATAATGTCTGTTTACTGTTCTAGTTGTGAGAGCTGACCAACACTGTAATATACATCCAGTGTTCAGTTCAGTGTTGAGTTTATTTCTCTGAGGACAATAATCATCTATATAAACGGGTGTTTCTGGTGGATCATATGAACACCACAGTGGTTGTTTGGAGCGCAACACTATTCATCAAACTGTTTGTTTTCTCTGCTGAACTGCCCGAGCTGAACAAAAAATCAAAATCAGAAATGTGTTTAATTTCCTCCTCTTGGTGCATAATGATCACAAGATGTTTGAAGTCAGACTGAACAGACCATATGGAAATGAGGCCGCGCAGCTAGTTTTTAGACCAATTTAAACAGGCAAATACTGAGAAGATGATAGCTGAAAAAACATGGACAAATTATACTTATTATGGCAAATATGTGACTCTTATTTTAATTTCTGTAGCTGCTCTAGAGAATCGTTACCTGAGACATGAGACCAAAAAAAGAAGTTTGTTCAGAAAGGGTTTATTAGCTGTCGGTAAATACTATTCACTGCTGCTGTGTGGGCCGTATACATACAGAGAGAGCAGGATCGCATTCACGCAAGGCCACCATATAGCAACATTTGGAGACCATGCAAAACACACAGTACAATAGTCCCGAGTACTTCCATAGGTCATTCTCAGAATTCAGTCTGTCAACTCCTCAAATCTTTTAACTCTTCATGTTCAGCAGCGGAGTTCAAAGGTTTCCCTCCACTGAGAGCACGCAGCTACAGTACAACTGATAAAAGAGGACATTTTGTACCCATAAGGATAAGATAATGTAAAAAACACATTGTTTTAAGAAAGATACATGCGCAAAGAATAGAGTGAGCAGACACAGCTGGGAATATATTCCTCTCAGATTTAATAAAATATAAAAGTGTGCCATCTTATCTAAAAAGACAGAATATACTTTTTATTTCAGACTCTTTGCAGGTTCCCTTGAGAGAAAAAAATTGACAGTTTCTGTTAGAAGAACAGCTCATTTGAATTGTCCTTAATCAACAGAAGGGTCAGAATAGGTCGAAATTAGATAGAAACCAAGGATAACACCCTTAAACGGGAAGAAAAAAGTCCCAGTGAAACCTTAATAAGGAGTTGAAACCTGAGGAGAGAACACAAAAGGAGGAGGAGCCGCCTTCCAGGACTAATAGCTGACTAGTTGGTAGCGTGACAAAGTGGAAAATCTGTAAGATAATGAAAGATTTTAACATGCCTGAATAACTCTATCCATCATTGCAAGTGAGGAAAAACTCAGGAGAGACTGAAGCAGATTATTTTAGTCTTGAATTTACAAGAGAAGTAATACCTGAAAAACGTTTTTTCTTTGGGGTCAAACTACTATTTACAAGGTTTTCTAATTCAGGGCAGAGTCTTAAATGTCTATAAGTCTATAAGAAATTAAATGTATGTGTAACCTTTTCCCTGCAGGTATCTGACCGTCAGAGCTACCTGGTGGTCTCTCTAGTCCTGTGTCTGGCTCTGGGCCTCCTGCTGTGTCTGCAGTGCTGCCGCAGCTCCTCTCCCAGCCCGAACACCAACGCTGCTGCCCTTCCCAAGAGCAACCACTACCCAAGCCCCAAGAGGTTTGTCACACACATTCCTGCCTCACATGGATAGACAGATCTTTTTATTCAGAGTTATTTATAAGATCGTTGTTCTACCCTCCTCACATCTGTCATTATGATGCCCTGCATCCTGTTTAGTGTTGCTGCTTTTAAACCACTTTTTTGCTTCACTTGTAATCTGCTGTATTCCTGGCCTGCCACTAACTGCCAGAAGCTGCATTAGTGACAACTTAAACACTTTAAAAATGTATTTTTTTTCTTGCCAGATGCTTCTCCTCCTATGACGATATGAGCCTAAAGCGCAGGGTGACCTGCCCGCTTGTTCGCTCCAAGTCGTTCCACTTGTCCTCTACAGAAGGTAAGAGCCCCATCTCCTAAACACACACACACACACGTACACACTCTCCAGACACGTCCCTCCTGTGTTTCTCTCTCTGGTGTTTCTCCCTCTGCCCTTGTCATTGAAACATAAGCAACATCATCGCTGCTGCCGCCCTTTTCAAGCTAGTTGTGTCAGATGGCTGCAGCTCTTAGCACATAGCTGTCCACATCCACTCCAGTCTTTCTTCATTCTTTCTATCTTTTTCAGCTCTCACTCTGTCTAAATCTCCTCACACACATGTTGCCATGCTTTAGTTGCTGAAATGTGCCTCGAGCCCACAGGAAGAGGCTGGTGCAAACAATGAAAGAGTAACTCATGAAACCAAAAACTCCCCCTGCTGTTCATTATCCCTCAGCTGTGTGTGTGTGTGTGTGTGTGTGTGTGTGTGTGTGTGTGTGTGCGTGTGTGTGTGTGTGTGTGTGTGTGTGTGTGTGTATGTGTGTGTGAGAGAGAGTTTGCCCTTGAGGCTGAGAGGCTGTCATTGCCAGCTTGTGTGCACATGCAGGCTTAAGGAGTATAATAATAGAGCATGATGCTTTGCTGGCTCATGGTAGACATTTGCAAGTAGTAACTGGTAATGGTTTTAGTTTAGTTTAAGTCAAATTTCTTGTGTTATCTTCTCTTCAGACATGAAGCCATGATCAGAATATGTATTTCTGCAGATGCATCTTTTTATAAAACTACTTGCAAGGTCACGTCATGCTTGTTACATGTATGTATTCCTGTTTCCCATTCCATCATTAACCTGGCCCCTCTCTCCCCTCCCCAGTAGGTCCAGATGACTTGTACATTGTAGAACCTCTAAGGTTTTCTCCAGAGAAAAAGGTACAGTGTCTGTTTCCGACTGCTGCTGTTGGCTGTCACGGCTGCTGTGTGTTTTCTAGTGTCAGTCAGTCTGTGCAATAAGTGTGTTAGCACAGGGCATGACTTCTTCTTCTTCTTCTTCTTCTTCTGTCAGTCACTCATTTCTGCTCTCAGTGGAAGTAGCCAAGATAAGGAAGGGAGCAGTTGAAGAGTGTTAATGTTCAGCCCACTCCAAATACATGTTAACCACTTCTCTGTTGACTTTGTGGGCTTATTTTTGACTTTGAAAACAAGCTTATAATTTGCTGGTTTCAGCTTTTTAAATGTTACAATTTTTCTTTTATGATAATAAATGAAGAGTCTTTGGGTTTTAGACTGATTGGCCATTTTTGCAATTAACATGTTATAGACTTAAACGATTAACTTTGCAAATAATCAGTAGATATATATTTTAAGGTACAGCCCAATCCAGTACACCATATTCTTGTATGAAAACATTCAGTGAGGTGAATTAAACCAGTGAACCGTGTGTACACAGCACAGCATTAGGATCAGTTATAAATGCTTTATTTAGATTCCATCATTCCCTGTTGAACTTTCCAACCCTTCTTTGATCCATTGTGTGACCCCAGTATCCAGCATAAAAGTGGTTAATATGGCTTCACATTTTTAAGTGTGTCCTGGCTTTCTCTAAGTGTTTTGTAATCATCTGCTCCTCGTGTCTTCTGTTTTTCTGTAGAAAAAACGCTGCAAGACAAAGTCTTTGGACAAGGTTGAGATTCTAAGGACATCTGAACCGTCGTCTCCGCTCACAAACGGGGAACTAAAGTGCAACGGTTTTCAACCATGCCTCCCTGTGGCGCCATCGCTGCCGCCCCCTCCTCCTCCTCCCCCTCCTCCTCCTCCCCTTCCTCTTCCCCTTCTTCCTCCTCCTCCTTCTATCCCACCACCTCCCCCTCTTATAGCAGAGGAGTTGTCATCGCTGCCTGCTTGCACCTCCAAGGAGCTCCCCTCGGAAAGCAGCAGCTGCAGCTCGTCCACCCACTCCGAGGAGTCCTACACGAGCCGCCTCCCCCCTCCCTCCCCCGTCTACCCCTCCTCTGGCCTGTGCAACGGTCTCAGCCTGCCTTTCCACCTCCAGCATCCCCCCGCCAAGTCCCGTCAGGAGAAGCGCTCCATCAAGCGGCGGAAGTCGCGGCAGACGGAGCTGCAGTTTCCCGCCATGACGAGGGGCGGCGTCGGCTCCCTGCCCAGCCTGCAGCAGCTTATGAAGGGAAACAAGGAGATCAGTGTTGGGACCATCGGGGTGACAGCAGTCACCGGACACGTCTGAATACTCACACTTTTACACAACTTTCTACTCACAACCACACATGCATACACACACACACTATGGTAGCAGACTTGCATAGTAAGGAGATGAGGTCTTACTGCATCCCAAAGAACCACATTTCCCATGAGCTCCGAGGCGCACCGTGGAACTGAAGTGGCTATGGCAGCAGTAGCTCCACATCATCCGGTCCTGATCCACTCCTGTCAAAGACCTGTTTACGGTTATGTGCCTTTATATCTGTTCTAGACCTCTTGATGCTCAAAAACATTTTCAGAAAATAGTCCATGTGGACACTGTGGTGGGGAGAGAAACATGATACAAGTCAAATCCATTCAAGTGTGTTTTTTTGTTCTGTTTTTCTACTGGATAAGCACATTGTCCCCTGAGAGTCGAGCACCGGCGAGCGTTTATATCTCCACTCTGAGCACAGTGAGGAGAGGTGTGGGCCTCAGCTCTACAGTCCCTTCACCCACGGGATCATGGAGAAGTATTAGAGGCTGCTCTTTATATGAAATGCGAGAGAACTGCGTGACGAGAGCATGACAAACTACTTCTCTTTTCCTTTTTTTTTTCTCTTTTTGTTCCTTCGGTCCCTCATCGCCATCGTTTGATCACATTCTGTCTTTGTACTTCATCCTAACATGACTGCAGGTGTTTGTATGGGACCACACTGTCACTGTACACCAGACTCTCTGTTCCTCCTCTGTCTCTGTCAGTCTGTTCAGAACCAAGCATTAGAGCTGAATGAAGAACATCATTTTGCATGGGGGTGAAACAGTCCCAAAGTGTTAGTCCTTTCAGTTTAGTCTCCCATTTAACCTCAATATTACAAATACAGACGCAGCAGTTTGGAGATCCTGAATAGAATTTAATCCTGATCGATGCCACAAATGAAGAGAAATTGCTCTGGAGCTGGAGGTTTTTATTGTCGTCTACTGCTATATTTTGTTATTTCTTTCTTTCATAACTGAGCCATGCTCCTCTCTTATTGTTGCTGGTGTGGTCGGTTTGTTCTCAAAACCATTATGGAGGCAAATGGTACCTGTTCAGGGTACAGGAGCACATTAAGTGGCTAAGATGAATGTTTATACTTAACGACACACACACACACGCACATACACACACAAGCTGGAGGTTTTTATTGTCGTGTACTGCTATATTTTATTATTTCTTTGTTCCGTAACTGAGCCATGCTCCTCTCTTATTGTTGCTGGTGTGGTTGGTTTGTTCTCAAAACCATTATGGAGGCAAATGGTTCCTGTTCAGGGTACAGGAGCACATTAAGTGGCTAAGCTGAATGTTTACACTTAACGTCACACACATACGCACACACATGCACACACACACGCGCTACTGGGACCCTGCAGCTGAGTCTGACAGGCCAGTTTTATTTATCTATTTATTTATTTAAATGACTACAGATTTTTCTAAAATACTGGCTCCAGTCTCCCAAACCTGCAGGGTCACAGTAGTTTATCCACACAAGTATGTTACATAGAGATATTACAGTGCAATCCATTTAACCATACTTACACATGACCATTGGGGATGGCTCAAGCTTATTTTTTTTTTTTTTTATTTTTTTTGGTACATTTTAAATTGAGCTCTGATTTTATAACAGCCGCGAATTCTGTCTGCCTCAGCCTGGAAAATCAGACAAGCATGACAGCGGTCACATGTCCTGCTGCAGCTTTATATAAACACCAGGATAGTGTTGATTTACAAGAACTACAGACTTCTCAGGATCCTTCACACTGCTGCGTCTGTATATGTTCAGAGCTGCTGGGTGGTTAAAAGTAGGGGAAAGGGCTAAACTGAGTGTGTTTATTGTCCCGTTGTGTATGTGTGTGTGTTTGTGTGTGTGCTTGTTTCAACATCTGTCGCTAACTAAAAGATTTTAATTCACCCTCTTGGGAGGGTTTTCATGTTCTCGTTTTTTTGTTTGTTTTTTTAATGAAATGAAATGCACGTTTATTTCTTTATAAATGCAGTTTCTGACTGGCTCTGTGTGGTCCTACATTTTGACAGAGACGGGGACTTTTCTTCTAACTACTCTCCAAAAAGAGCATATTTTCCTCATTAGCTCCACCTTCTTCTTTTGTTTTTAACATATCTTTATCCAACGAGGTCACCTCTGACCCAGCACATTGCACGACTTCCTATGACTGTGAAGAGAAGTTTTAATATGCCTGCTTTTATTAACCACTCGCACTTGTTCCCATTAGAGATGCTTCGTCGGCCCACATGCTGATCTTTCTGTGCAGCCTCACACATCTTTACACCAAATCTTTTATTCACTTGTCATTGCTCTTTGACTCAATGTGTTCGCCCCACCTTGAATTAGTAACACAATATGAATTGTTTAATAAAGGGAACGCAGCAAAGATGGGTATGATCTGGAACACTATTAATGTGATTCTCGATCTTCCACAAGCTGAGAAGATCATGTTTTTTTTGTTTTTTTTTACCCTTTTTGAATGTGTCTGATCTTATGCTTCTGTGTGTTTGTAAATCCGTACGCATGTGAGATTTTTTGTTGTTGATCTCTCCTGTATGTGTGTGTGTGTCTGAGTTATGAGAACGACTACTTTAAATCTACTTACCCCGTAACACAGCAACTAGGGAGGAACCCCCCGCGGACAGAAATTCTAGGAGCTCAGTGTGCACTTTGTATGACTTCTCATGCCTTTTTGTTTTTCTACCTTATATGTCAAGTGCTATTTTGTTTTTTTCTCTCCCTCTCTTTCTCTCTGTGATTACTCTAAAGAGCTGCACAGTACTTTTGTGCAGGAGTGAGTTACTACAAAACTGTAGTGCCATTAGAAACTGTGAATTTCTAAATAAAACCTTTTTTTTTTGTCTTTCACTTTGTCTTCGGCTTTTATTGTGGGCCCCTTCAAATTCAGCCATAGTGGGGATACTATTTGTCAGTCATTAACCAATTTTGAATTGTGCCTACACTGACTGTCTAAACTGACATGAACAGGATGATTCCCATGAAGAAAATGAAGTGGAAATTATGAGAGACCCTACAGGGAGATGCTCACCCTTACAGAGGACATGAATGCACCTGATAAACATGCTGTGAAATTCACCTGATTGGCTGACACAAAACCGTACTTAAAAGGACTCTGAAGTGTCCATACCCAAGGAATCTGCCCTCATGAATCACCACTGGATATCTTTAATACAACACAGGCTTCAGAAAGCTTGATAACTTTCTGCTCTTGCTATAAAATAACATCCAGTGGGGCAGTTTGCCTTTATATGAAGCATTATATACTACGTTGCCTTCAAGTGCCGTTGGAAATGTTACCTGGTTACAGTGGTTAAATTATTCAGTAACCGTAATATATGTATAAACAGGTCAAATAATTAGTCGGAGAGATAAGAAAGTAAGGAAATAATGCCTGAAAAACACATTTTTGACTCACTTTTTTCATTTAAGCTGGAGTTGTAGACATAGACATGGAGAGGCTGTCTAAATCTGTTCCACTCTGACACTATAGGAACAACAGTACAGCTAAAGATAATATTATAAAAGTATTGAATGAAACCTGTGGTGCATCTTTCTCTTTATTTAAGATATTTTGTGGGGGGCTTTATTTGATAGGACAGCTGGTGGGTTGGGCAGGGGGCGGGTGGGATGACATGCAGCAGGGGGCTGCAGGGTGGGTTCGAGCCTGGGGCCACTGCACCCCAATGTTTCTATTGTTTTAATCGCATATACTCAGCTGTCAGACATATTTTTAATATTTATTGTTACCCTGCAGCTGTATGACCCTATGTATACAAGATAAACAAAAATAAACTGAATAAATAGTGTATCAGTTGTGGCTTTGTTAAAGGAATCACTAATAAAATTAAAAATAATGTGATCAGGACATCACTTTTGACTTTCCAAAAAGACATGTCCTGATCACTGTGGGTTCATACAAACACCAGCTTTCAAAAACAACTAGCTTGGTGTCTTTATTTTTTGTTTTAAACTGTTCATAATATCAAAGTGTTGACTATAACAGCAGCACAGTGACGCAGGGTGATGTTAGTACCTCCCACCACACGGTGTCGCTGTGCGCAGAGCTGAACGCTGTTTCCCTCCGGCGCTCCGTGTCTCCTCTCTCTGCGTTGTTTACGTCCATCCGTCAACATGGAGGACGAGCTGGATGTTGATATTGAGGGAGACGAGTTTGAAAACAGTATAAGGTGAGGATATTGACTGTTTCCGTTGAATTTATATTTTTAAGGTATGTTTGTCTCGTGCGCTGTAGTCCACGGTAGTTTACAGAGAGCTATTTGTAGTTTTCAGTCCCCCACAGCGCAGGTTATAGCTGTGGTTAGCTAGCTGACCTGTAGGTCTATCGTGTGTGTGATGTCTCCTCTGTCCCTCAAGTGCTGTGTTAGAGACAGCTCATGCTCTTTGTGTTGCAGTGAGCTGGATGGAGGAGGTTTAGTCCAGGAGCACTTCATTCAGTCTGCGTGGAAGAGCAGCGCTGGTATACTGGTATGTAAAACATCACGAAGCTAACAGCCCGTCAGCTGTGTGGCTGCTGATGCTTGTACTGACTGTGTGGTCCCTCTGTGTTGTGCTGCAGCCCTGGGAGCTGGACAGCTCCATCAGCCCAGAGAACAGAGAGGTGATCGAGAGGATGCTGCTGGAGGAACAGTATCCTTTTCACTGTCCCTGAATGCATCATACAACTTTGGATATTCGCATGGCTGCACAGTCCCCAGTAGCTTCAGTACCAGACTGCAGACCTGATGAGCTGTGATGAAATCTACATTTTGCAGTGACACATAAGACTCACATACACAACATAATAGTGGTAGTTAAAAATAATATATTCAAGGGTGTAATAGGTTGATTGATCATACTGGTTAAAGCATAATTTCCTGTTACAGTTATGCTGTGACATCATGATCCCTGCCTCTGGACCAGGTACTTAGTTTAGATAACACTGATTGCACTGGGAAATATGATATATGTGATTAACTGTTAACATGAAAGGAGACTATATGTCATCTTACATTTGGGATATTGTTATATCATGATATGGCATACGTGTATGAACTTACAAGACTGTTCTACCTGTTCCAATACTTTACCCGCTTAATAATATAGTCTAAAAATAACACAATATTATTTTAAGGCCATATCACCCAGCCCTACTGCTCATTATTAAATCTGTTGGTCCTGAACCACATCTGTAGATACTATCTGACAGGGGAGAAGATTCCAAATCATATCTGGGAGAGTGATGCTGACAACAAGCCCAAAGTGAAGAAGTAAGTACATTTTCTTCCAGCATTCACACGACTTGAGGTCACCATTCTTTTTGTTGTTGCCATTCATGTCACGCTTGTGTCTGTCGGATTTTCAGGTCTCCAGCAAAGACTGCAGCCTCAGCCTCAGCCTCTGGCTCCTCTTCTCGTTGGTCCAAACAGGAGAAAGAACTGTTTGAGCAGGGACTGGTAAGCTTATCAAAGTGCAGTTGATTTAACGGCGGTTATATAGTGTGAGTGTATTGTCTATGATACCAGGTGGCTAAGGTGTGTTTTCCTGCAGGCTCAGTTTGGTCGAAGGTGGACTAAGATTGCCAAGTTGGTGGGCAGCCGTTCTGTTCTTCAGGTCAAGAGCTACGCCAGACAGTATTTCAAACTCAAGGTGACAGACTCAAAGTTATTCTTTTGCTATCCTCATTATTCAAACTCTTTCGCCAGCAAGAATACATTCTTCGGAAATTACAATGAAGAATAAGCAAATTATTTCCTGATTTGTTTGTTTCAAAGGCTAAATCAGAGCCCAGAGCTGCAGCTCCCTCTGCAGGTCCCGAGCTGCACTCACAACCTCCTCAGGCCACCTCCAGTCATGCATCCGCTCTGGCAAACACCGTTCGTATCGAGAAGCTTTCTGATGAAGAAGACGAGGAGGTAGACATCACTGATGACCTGAGCGATGATGGAGACAATGATGATAAACCGCAGCTTGTGCTCAAAACTGAGTCGTGTGAGCCAGAGCAGCACAACCCCACAGAAGAGCAGGGAGAGGCAGATCTGACTGAGGCAAAGGAGCCAACTCTGCATAGTCCTCAACCCTCGTCTTCCCTCCCTCGCTCAGAGAAGACTTGGCTGGACGAGAGAGGCGATGAGAGTGAATCACTACTACCTCCAAATAATCTTCAGACCGCCTCAGAGCTAATAACTGAGGAGAAAGAAGGCCAGAGCTCCCAGTCTCAGAGCTCAGCACTGACTTGTCAACTGGAAGAGGCCTGTAGTGACAAAACAGGTAAGACTGCTCCATCTTGATGATGTACCTTCTTTTTTGTCTTTGCATAGTTACACTCAACACTGTGGTCGTATATTCCTCCCAGATTCCGCTGATAAGACTGAGCAGGGTCCAGCTGATAGACCAGAAGAAGAAGAAGAGGATGAGGATGAGGAAGATGAAGAGGAGGAGCTGAAGGCCCCTGAGCAGGAAATAGAAATGGACATGGAGACCATCACCGAGGAGGAGAAACAAGCTATCCCAGAGTTCTTCGAGGGGCGACCATCCAAGACCCCTGAAAGATACCTCAAGATCCGAAACTACATCCTGGATCAGTGGTAAGACTGAATAAATGCCTGGGGACTTCTTTCAACACAGCTCTGCAGCAGAAGAAATCAGTGTGTTTCTTTGTTCAACAGGCTGAAGAGTAAGCCCAAGTACCTGAACAAGACATCAGTCCGCCCGGGACTGAAGAACTGTGGAGACGTCAACTGCATCGGGAGGATACACACCTACCTGGAGCTCATCGGAGCCATCAACTTCAGCTGTGGTAATCTTCCTGACAGAATTCTTCTGTTCTTTAAAACAAAAAAGATTATCAGGCTTCCCTTTTTACACGAAGCTCTGTCTCTTCTCTCGTAGAGCAAGCGATCTATAATCGCCCAAGGGTGGTGGACCGCTCCAAGCAAAAGGTGGGCAAAGATGTGCTAGAGGCCTATCAGCTAGCCCAGAGACTGCAGAGCATGGTAGGTCCACATCAACTCCTGAACTCTGACATCAAACCTAAAGCGTCTAAGCTGTGAGTTTAAATTTTGAGCTAACTCATTGGCTGCATGTTACAGCGGACTAGGAAGCGACGTGTGCGGGACCTATGGGGAAACTGGTGTGACTCTAAACACTTGGAGGGGCAGACGTATGAGGTTTGGACTTTATAATTGTTCAGCAAAGTATTGATCACCGGGTTTAGTATATTACTGATCATGTGCGGGGGGTTTTCATCAGCATCTCAGTGCCGAGGAGCTCGCTCTGCGGAGAGAAGAGATGAAGAAGCAGCCCAAACCCTGCAAGATCTCCAGGTTCAAAGGGTGAGCATGATGGATCCATGCAACATGAGCTGAATTCCTGACAGTCTTGTATGTAAAAGTGTAAATACTAAATAACACTTTTTTCTTCCAGGTCTTTTGATCCCTTCCAGTTGATTCCCTGCAGGTTTTTTGGCGAGGACGTGCAGGTCAGTGGATATTTATCCCATCATTCAGTCTTCAGCAATGCTTTGTAACTTGCAAGATGGGACATTTCTTTTAAATGATGTGATATTAAAGAGCGTCAAACAATGATAACAGACAGTTTGGCCCTGGTGTTAAAGCACAAACCAACAGGCAGGCATGGGAGAATACAGTGTACGATTATCTTAGTCATTAAATTCAAAATATCTGTCATTATTGCGTTAGGTGGGAGATTTGAGCACCTCTCTAATGAGATCAAGCACAAGCATTATCCCTGCATGATCTTAACTGTAGCGTTTCATTAACTCATTAACTGTCAATCAGCGGTGGGAGAATATTTCTCCTTCTCCTTTTTTCTTTCCACCATTTTCTCCTCTGCTTAAGAAACTCCTAACAGCTCTCTTGGGGGCTGAGACACTCTGTGTATAACCTTTATCTTTAGTCTTAGCTTTTAGTGAAAATTCTTAGAAATGTCATAACTTCTTAGAATTTTGTCACTAGAAGCTAACTCTCTGTACTAGGAAGCTTTAGTTTAGAGTACGGCTCCAGGTCTTTTGTGGTCAAGTGTTAAAAGCTCCTCTTTGCTGCTCCCTCCCCCTCAGGCACCATTCCAGGTTATTGTGTGCGCAGAGACTCTACTCATAATGGACATGGTATGTTATACACACAACCACTCATGCTGTCTGCATTTTCCCTCTGGGACAACACTGAAATGTTAAGAGTCTTAAGAGGCTTGAGGAAAGTTTCCTCACTGTGTATACAGGAAATGATTAACTGAACTTTTGTTTATCCACTGAGCTCTAAGGCAAGTCAAATGATTTCCTGTTGTTGTTATTTTAAAATCTGAAACACGTGTCCCATTTAGTGTATCTTGAATTAACTTTCATTAATTATATTCTGATGTTCCAAAAATGATCAAATATGCTGTGATTGTCAGCATGCCCACGTGTCGAGGGGGGAAGTCATCGGCCTGCTCGGTGGAACGTTCAATGAGGAAGAGAAAGTATTAAAGGTAGAAAAAAAAGTATTGCTGTAAAATGGAGGTTTTATTTGCTGCATACAGTTTTTTAGAGGTGTTTGCAAACGATCCCGTGTGTCTCTGCAGATCTGTGCAGCAGAGCCATGCAACAGCGTGAGCACAGGTTTGCAGTGCGAGATGGACCCGCTGTCTCAGACACAGGCCTGTGATGTGCTGTCGTCGCTGGGCTTCAGTGTGGTTGGCTGGTACCACTCGCATCCCTCCTTCCACCCCAACCCTTCAGTCCGGGACATAGCCACACAGGACCAGTTCCAGGTAAAGTGAACACACAAAGAAGTGACGCTGGAGTGACTTTGCATGTGTGTGTGATCTGATCCCTTTGTCTCGATTGTTCCAGAGTTATTTCTCACGTGGCGGAGCGCCCTTCATCGGGATGATAGTGAGCCCATATGACCCAGCCAATCGCTCCCCCCACTCCCAAACTACTTGCTTGTTGGTGAAAGAGAGCCAGGAGCCTGCAGGCCCTCAAAGTATGTTGAACACACACACATGCATGATTCAAAACTTCAAAACAGTTCAAGAACAAGAGGCTTTGAAATCAAACTGACAATGTAGGTCAGTGATTTCAGCACACAGTGGCACTGTTTATCCTCTGGCTGACTCTCTCGGTAACTCCACAGAGCTGCCCTACAGATTCGACTTCCTGTCATCACAGGACATTCCAGACTGGGAACAGACATTGAGGAGAGCTCAGTGGATCATCCAGAAATACTGTCAAACACCCGGGTGAGTCAGAAACAAGACTGGAGGAGTCACTTATGGTCTTATGGTCTAACAGTTTTTCTTGTTTTCTTGGTTGTAAAGCTTAATGGTGGAGTATCTAAACTGTTTTTGTGCTCTTGGTAGGAGTGTGCAGATGGACAGATTTTTCCGGAAAGACTCTCATCTCACCTGTCTGGAGAAGGTATGTCTACCTGCTGTTCACACATCCTCGTGGCTTCAACAACTAATTTATTTATGCTTCTACTTTGTCTTATTTCACTTGACTTCTTCTGTTAATCACCTCCCATCAGATGCTGTCATCTCTGGCCAGATACCTCGAGCCCCTGCCCGAAGAGGAGGGAGACTCATTCCTCAGCCAGATCCAGGCGCTTTTCCAGTCAGACTTTATTGCCAAGCAGCAAGCGTCTGACCAGGAAGAGGAAGAGTCTCTAAATACCTCATCCAGACCAGTGAACTTGGATGACCTTACTTATGATCAGCTGATCAGTGAGGAGAGGTCCCAGGAGGGAGGAAGAGAGTCAGATCCAGATTCTGGCAGTGCTTCAGACAACAGTGTGCATCCCACAGACTCCACCTCGGAGGCAAACAGCAGCACAGTGTTACATCTGGGCTCTGTGCTGTCGACTGAACATGACTATTTACTGTGATGGACCACATATCTGACTGTACTTGTACCTCATACATTATGTTAAATGTAAATAAGATGAGGCTTTGTATCAGTATTACCAACTTACTCATTTAGTTTTTAACATTTTATTACTTAAGGCCTTTTAACCCAAAACCCAATGTGTGCTTGTGTGTGTGGGAGAGAGAGTGTGTGTCATTTTACTTCCATTGTACTGCAGATTTATTTTACACATTAGAATAAACATTTATTTTCATACATTGTGATGTTTTTTTATTTTATTTTTGTGCAATATTTTTGTCATAGTACTTAAAGGGGTAACTCCTGAAATTTAACACATTACATTACACGATAGCTTCCAGGTCATGTGATCAATTGACTCAAAATCAGTGTGGGATCATAGTACTCCACTGGCTACATGAGACACACCTCTTATTTTTAGATTTTAAATCTCTAAATATTTTTTATTAATTTTTATATGTAAATATTAGCATTTTAGCTCAATAGCTTCCAGGTCATGTGATCTATTGACTCAAAATCAGTGTGGGATCATAGTACTCTACTGGCTGCATGAGACACACCTCTTGTTTTTACATTTAGGATCTGTTCATATTTTTAATTCATTTTTATATTAGCATTATATTAGCATTTTAGCTCAATAGCTTCTCAATAGCTTTAAACACAATATCTCTGCTTTAAATAGCTCACATTTTTATTTTGAAAACAGGAAGTCGTTACACGCGGTAGCCGTCTTCTATCGCCGTGTGTTTACTGTAAAGTCTGCAATACGGGTACATCGCAGTGTACCCGGAGCGAAGAAGAGGTTTAACCGGAGCGAATGTCTGTCGAATATCCAACTTAAAACTAACTTCACTGCGGTGTACAACTTAGCCTTTTCCATATAGAGAAATGTCAAAAAGTAGCCATGCGATATGATTAATTTCCTTAAGTTCGTATTATTATTTCTTTCTTAATGTTAGCTTAATTCTTTAGCTTAATTTAGCCCATGGCCAGCTGCTCAACGTTCACCCGGAACCTTCTTGGCGAAGTTGTTTCTAGAGGGGATTATTTTGGAGGCAGGAGCGCACCAACGCTGCCACCTTCAAAGTTCCGTTCATTCTGTTGGTGAAGCCACTTACGATTTGCGTCGTAACCGAGTGTCTTTCTTAACTCGGTGTGTTAAAGTGTTACTCGGGGGTACATTTAAACATTTCGGTCGCGGTTGTTGGACTGCGGTAACCGAGGGGAACTTATCTGTAGCTAACGTCTACTGACAGCAATGACATTGACAGCTGAGAAGAGGCATGACTGTTTGTCATGAAGAAAAGTAACGTCGACGTCCTATGGCAGGCGTTTATGAGGAAATACAGTCCTCTCAGATAATAAGTTGCCAAATACTTAATTGCTCTTAGGTAAGTCTGAGGACTGAAACAAGAAGAGTTGCGTTGACAGCCGGGACAATGGTTTTACTTTGCGTCGGTTTGTTGAGAAACAGTCGTTTCTGTTCCCTTCCTCTGCATCTGCCACGAAACCTCCAGATGTGCAGACAAGCTGGGCTTCCTCTGAAGAAGCTTCACTCTGTGTCCTCTCAGATCAGCTGTCGCAGGACAACAGCAAACTCTGCTCTCCTCAGAGCCACTCAGACAGGATCGCCTCTCTTATTCTGTGCCAATGGACGGACGGTGTGTTTTCAGATTAGTCCCAGAGACACCTCACCCCTGCACCGCTCCGGTCCCGTCCTGACACAGTGCGGACACTTCCACACCTCGGCCCCCGTGAGGGCCCTGCCTGCTCCCCTCATCTGGCTGGTGCTCAAACCGCTGCAGAAGCTCACGGCCATAATACTGGGCAGGTAGGTAGCTGTATGATGCTGCCTTGTTATCATAGACCAAGTGGTTAATCAGTGTTGGTTCATAATAAACATATGCAAATGATAAGCCCTCGCTTTAAAATGTTGTCCAATACATTCATTAAAAAATAATTATGTCCTAATATTTTGAATACATTTATAAGTGGATCTCAAGCGCAAACAGTTACACAAGCAAATTACAAATTTTGTATTTAATATACAGATAAATTGAGAAATGCACTAATCACTTAAAGCCACAATATTTTATAATCATACTTAATTAACACATAGTTACTATCACCAGTTGTATTCATTGTGTAATTTAAATTAGAACAAATAAATTACCCTATAAATTCCTGCGATGTTAATGAACTGTTTTTAATTAACTGGTAAAAAAAACAAAAAAAACACCCCCTTTCATTACCATGATGGGATTGTCTCACCTGTTATGTCTCGTTATACGGATACTGGCAAAAATTAATGACTTACGTGTTCCGACTGTGAGAGTATGATTTGGCACACATGAGGCTCCACAACACACACACACCATCAGTGAGGCTGTTTTGGCTCAGAGAACTGAATCAGCACGGAGCTCCCTGCAAGTCATACAACTGTTTGGTTAAAGGAGACATGTTATGCTCATTCTCAGGTTCAATATTTTATTTTCGATTATTACTAGATGAGGTTTACAGGCCTAAAGCTTGCATTCTGTCCAGTGCTGCAGCACTGTATTCCCCCTGGTAAACGCTTTGTTTTAGCTTCCGTCTCTTAAAGGCAACCCCTCCTAAATAGTCTTCTCTGATTGGTCAGCTCTCACACGCCTGAGTAAGCACTGTCAACAACAACAGATCAGCTGTGCTAAATGAAGTCTTGCGCACCAAACTAGCCTCTAGGCAGAAATTATGTAAATGTGTGACATATTGACGTAGCGTGATGTCACATAGTCACAGAATTAAAGGCAGAACTACTGCCGAGGTGTTTCATGAGCAGTGTTTTCTGTGGGAGAGAGGAGCTTCTGTTGTTGCACCCTTTGGGCTTTATATGCATAAGAACCTATATAACACACTGAAGGAAAGGTAGAAAAAGAAAAAGCATAATAAGTGTCCTTTAATTCACTATTTCAAAAAGTCTTGGCCTACTTGTCTACTTCAATATTTGACTGTATTCTGTTTGCAAACACACAAAAGTACTTTATGTGCATAGTACATTGTTGTGAACATGTTTTATGCATGTTTGGGGGTTGCCTTCTTTCCCAGATCCACTTTGAAAAAGAGATTATTGATCTCAGCCTGTCTCGATTCCTCAATTTTTAATTGCTCATGATTTTTAGTAGGGTTTTCAAAAGTATCGATACTCAAAAAAGTATCGATACTGAAAATTAAACTTCCGTCGCACGGCCACCAGGAGGTGGTGCTACAAAAATTGGACGTGTTTTTTTTGCCCTAAGTCTTGCATAGTTTGTCGCACATTCGAAAACCTTATATCTACGCCTTCACTGAATTAAGCTGAGTCGGCTGATATAGGCCACACCCATTTCTGCCTAATTTTTTTCCGCAAAATATGGAAAATCAACTTTTTCGAGCTGCTCATAGGCCGTTTGACCGATGCGCACAAAAATTGGCACGTAGCATCTATAGACTGTCACTGACACCATGTTGTCCGTATTCAAAAAGAAACCAAAGTTAGGAATTCATAACTTTTTGACCATAATTGCAAAAACAGGAAGTTGCGACAATGGTGTGTCCGATTGACATGAAAATTGGGTCAGTCCTTCCATATGTTCCCTTTAGGCTCGGTCAGTTAAGACGAAACTTGGTACAATCGTTGCCCACGGTCCCCTAAGGTTAGCCGATGAATGTGTTACCCATTCACCCTCAGGTGGCGCTCTGGTGGCAGTCTAAGTACATTTTTGACACTTTAATTTCACTTGCATTTTCTCCTAAACTCCAAACATGTAAATTTTTCAGCATGGAAGAAACCTCAAACTATTCTCTGCTTTTCAACACTGTAGGGCAGATATGCTTCTATATTTACTGCATGAGTCTTTGTGAGCTACACAAACAGATATTGCAGACCTTGTGGCCTCTCTCTGTCTACAGGAGTATAAGGAAGTGGTGGGTGGCTCTCCCAGCCAACCGCCGGCAGCTGTTGCGCGAATGGGCCTGGCACCGCCGCTGGCATCTGGCAGCAGGGGCAGGTGTTGCTATGGTGATCGTAGCCCTCCTTCTCCTGACCCACCTGGATGAGTCCCCTGTGACCGGACGGACCCGCCTGGTGGTGTTCAGCAGAGAGAACTACATGGAGCTGGCAGCCCTGACTTCAGAGGCGGTGAGGGAAGGCGGAGGGGGGTTAGGACATTGTGTGTGTGCGTGTGTGTGTGTGTGTGTGTGTGCACACCATGGATAGAAAATAACAAACTATCCCTGTTACACACAGTCTTAACATTTTTTTAGATTAAACTGTGATGACAAATAAACATTTAAAATTAGGAAATTTCCTGAAATGCTTAAATATGTGTGCGCATGCACTTTTCAGTACATGGAGGAGTTTGCAGAGCTGCTGGTTCCGGTCACCGACCCTCGTCACCAGGTGGTGGAGCGGGTGGTGCAGCACCTGGCACAAAGGAACAAGGACATCCCTGAAGTGTCTGATGTCACCTGGAACGTCCACGTGGTGCAAAGCCCCAATGTGAACGCCTTTGTCCTCCCGGTCAGTAAAAGACGGACAGGTGTAGAATTACAGATTATGTCTTTCGTGTCTATAAAGTCATATGTGAGGATGTCTTAGCATAAAGGAGAGTGTCTATTCATCCACTTCCCTTATAATGTATCAAAGTACTAAGTGTCACGGGCAATTACAGGTTCAAACACTGTTCGGCTCAGATTTTTGGTATTGTTTTCCTTTGTGTAGAACGGGGAAGTGTTCATGTTTACGGGGATGCTGGAGGCCGTGGCAGATGTTCACCAGCTGACCTTCATCCTGGGACATGAGATGGCTCATGCTTTGTTGGGACACTCTGTAAGTGTAAAACTTTGTGATTGGCATTATATCACCTCGTACGATCATATTTCATATATTTCTTTATTTCTTTATTTTACAATCATGTCTAATTTATTTTTATTTTTTACTTTACGTGTTTCATTGTAAGTCATGGCAGAGATGAGGGACTAATACAGTGACAGATGGGCGCTCCGTAATTAAAATGGAATCATTACTTTGTTTTATTTAGTTTATCATCCGAGTAGCACAGTGTTTACTTTATCTGTTCTTTTAACTCCTACTGTAGCCAGCATATCATAAATCACGTCAATGTTTAAAGCAGTTTTTAATGGAAAAACATCCAATATATCTCGCATGTTAGTGATGATTAAGCCATAATGGATTGTTAAGGCAGCCAGCTATCAATTTAAGAAAAACTGCATAAAATTGTCATCCCCAGTATAGTGTTGTAATAAGAAGTGTCCCAGCAGCAACTCATGGGAACGTCCTGACTTTACACAAAGCTTGCGAGCGGGATATGCTTGGATGGTTTCTGCTTCTTACACCACTTCGACACAATGTAATACTAGAACCAGTAGTATCCTTATAATAATGGCAACTGCTAACGATTGTTTAACAACCAAGAAGCAATTACGACCCTGCTTACTGTTGTACTTGACCCGACACTGGGAGTCCATCGCTTTATCCTTTTAAAAGATAATGTCCTCTCAGGAGTTTGCCTGGGCGACCTTGAAACACGTTGACAACACACAAACACGCAGCGCTGCTGTTTTGATGCAGGAGGCAAACCCGTTTAGCTCGGCGGAGAATGAATGCAGCTCCTGAGCCTGAGGTGTGTACAGTCTGCTGACTTTTTAGAGGCTCGGTTGATGGCAGGAGACCTTGCTTTGCATAGGGATGAGTCACTGAAAACACTTAAAGTGCAAATAATGTTCGAGAACAAAGTTTAGTCATTTCGAAGCCGTTGGCACACAGAGTCGAAGTCACAGCTGGAAGTCTTCCAGGTCTCTCCCTCGCAAGGTTGTAAAATATGTATGTGGACCTCCTATATGTATGTGCATTATACACTGAGATCTCTAACTATTCATCATCATCACCCCCCCCTACTCCCAGTATAGTAATGGCTGTAGTGGCATCAGTTGCAGTGCTGTTGCATCAGCCAGCGATAAAGACTCACTGACAATCACCTCCAAGCGCTCACTAATCCTGTCGGTGCTATGATGACCAAAGTCCTGTCGACCTCAGGCGCTGTCGTGCTTTATTAATTCTCCGCAGATGGCTGTTTTTTTTTTTGCCCTGCCTACAAAAGCCCATTCTTCTTCCTGTTAAAAAAAAAAGTGTCTAATGAAGTTGTGGGTATTTCAAGACTTTAAACGTTCTCAGAGGAAATGCTTGAAGGAGATTTTAATTAGATGAAGGGAATGAGCATCGATGGGCTTGGTATTACCCAGTAGGTGTGCTCTGTTGGATTGGCTGTTAAAACCTCTAAATCTGTTACAGCGTAAAAGTTCCACTAAAATAGATGGGAACAATCAATATGTTCCAGCTGCCTTGTTCACCTCCCCAAAAGTTTTTACCTTGATTTTTCTTCTCTCTCTATCCCATTATCTTCTTTTCTGACCCCAATCCTTCACTTGCTTCGCTCCCTCCCTCTCCCCTCTGTCACCCCTTCCTCGTCATCCCGCCTCCCCCAGGCAGAGCAGGCCAGTCTGTCTCACGTCGTGGACCTCCTGTCCCTTATTCTTCTGACAGCCATCTGGGCCGTGTGTCCTCGAGACAGCCTGGCCCTGCTGGGACAGTGGGTGCAGGACAAGCTTTCCCAGGTGAGCCCCAGAATGATAATACCCTCATGAAACTTCCTTATTTTTCACTCGATTGGAGAAACATTTTCACACTTTGCACACAGTTTTCACTGACAGCACGGTTTATTATATGTTATCGTAGTGCCATTGTTATTGTTGATCGGTCTGCTGTCAGTCTTGATAAGGGAAATATGGATCAATCTTATCGTACGTGCATCATTTTTCTCTCCGTCAGTTGATGTTCAGCCGTCCCTACAGCAGGAAGCTGGAGGCCGAGGCAGATCAAGTCGGATTACAGTTGGCTGCTAAGGTATCGTTGTCTCCAGCTTGTTATTACTTAACGTAGCACACAGATTTAACGCATGAAGCTCAGTGCACCCTTCAAAAGGAGCACTAGACACCCAGAGAAAACAGAAAACTGATTCATTGCATTTTTCGGTCCGTTTAATTCCGATTTCTTTGTCTGTTTCAGTCTTAAATTGTTTGTCTTTTTTTTGGCCTGTTGAAATATACCCGATGATGTCATCAGGGTAATCTTTGCTTGGGTTTTGAACTTAACATTTTTTAGCCTGCACTACAGACTGGAAGTGTGTGGTTTGAACAAAGTGGGAGTCTAATGAAAATGAATGAAAGAAGGTATTGAGCTGCATAATACAAAATGTAGGATCCAGCATTTTTGTAGCTTGTCAGGCACAATGGACTAAAAGCAAGGACATGTCAGCGTCTGCCCCAACTTTATACGGCAGTACTACATTGCTGAGGTACCCCTTTAACATAACATGACAAAACTAATGATACTTGGTGCTTTTGGTGGTCATGTTTTACGATCAAACGGTAAGTTCACCACAAAGCATTTCTGGAGCTTCCCGGCAAAAGAGCCTTGCAGTGCTCTCCTAAACAGCTGAAGTAGACGGGTACTTGTTTTTTAACTGTCAAGAAACAACTGAAATAAGTCCCAACATGGCTCCATACAGTTTATCTGCAGTAATCCAAGCCTCCGGAAGCCCTTCGACTGACTTTCCATTGGCATGAGGGGGAATAGATAATGATTGAGTTTTCATTTTTGAGTGAACCTATCCTTTATGAAATTGTTTAAAATATTTTTGCTCTTTATGGGGTAATCAGTATTTTAACATTGCAAAACTACAGTCATCTTATGTAGCTGCTGCTGTCCAACCTTTGTAATCTGTCTGCAGCACACTAGGGGGCACTGTTGTCCAACTAAATTGAGATGATTAAACCGTAAGGACTTTCATATCAGCACAAGACAGAGGGATGCCACATTGTGTGTGAGTGTGTGTTTCTGATTCCATGGTGTGTGTGTGTGTGTGTGTCCTCCCCAGGCCTGTGCAGATGTGCGAGCAGGCCCCGTATTCTGGCAGCAAATGGAAATCAGAGACCAGCTGACAGGAGAGCCCAGCGTCCCCGAGTGGCTGTCCACACACCCGTCTCACAGGAACAGATTCACTCAGCTGGACCGCCTCGTACCGCAGGTACCGCGGATAATGCTCAGTCCAAGTAACAGCAGGGGCAGCTCATAAGTTTTACCTCAATTAAACAAGTAAACACATTCCTGCTGCTCTGATTCATACGCTTGTCTTAAGTAAAAGGCTCTTTGATCCCCGTGCGAGGGGCGAGCCCAACACCTGTCTGTTGTTGAGGAGAAACAAGTGTAGCTTTAGGAGCTGTTGGAAGGAGTCTTAATGGAACTAATGAAGCGTCTGGAGAGATGTGCATCCACCTGCAGACATGCGGCGAGGAGGGCAGAGAGGAGGAAGAGACTTGGGGAGGAGAGGAAAAGATGCAAGGTTTTAGGAAGGCAGGAAAAACATTTGTGCCACACAGGGGCCTGGATGCCTGCTTAACTAACTGTCTTGGAGGCTTTCAGTTGAGGAGCTGAAAGAAAACAGCCTGACGCCAGCAGCTCGGTCTCAGGGGCTCGCACGCACTGCGCCGACACTGTGGCGAGGCGATCGATGGTATGTTAAGATCAGAAAGAAATCAGCACGCAACTTCTATGGAAAGCGTCAGCATCCAGAATCATTACGCGTGTGTGTGTCTGTTTGTGTCTGAGGCGGAGGGAGACATGCACAATGTATCAGCCAGCAGCCAATTTAACCTTGAGCGCGAGTCGGACTGTTGGTACACAGTCAGATGCTCCGAGCTCGAAAGACGAACAGATGGGTAAACCCACTAATTGTCCATCAGGTGCCTGTGTCATTCAGCGTGTGTACATGTTCTGTGTGCGAGTGCGTGTGTGTGTGTGTGTTGTATGTTTGTGCCTGTGCATCGTATCACATCCCTGCGTGGTAGATTGACCTCTAGCAGCAGTCGTTGTTTTTTTTTTCGAGGCCAGGCTGCAGCCACAGGCGGTGAAGTGATGAAGACTGCCGTTCGGGGGATTCACGCGCGCGCTCAGAAAGACGCTCTGGCATCTCTAAAACCCTCCTCGCGCCAAACTGTTCGATCCAGCGTGGCGGCACATACGAGCCCAGTTAACAGCTGAGCTCAATCGGGTGAAAGTGATGCATAATGCGATGTTTTTAACCTTGCGAGGGGTGACAGCATTGAGCTACTTAACCCGACTCTTCTGAGGGCACTCCGCCTCCACGAGTGCGCTCATCATCCTTAAGCAAAGCGCATTAAGTCCACCGCGAGCACGAGAGGGAGAGCCTGTTGAGTGGGAAGCCAAGTGCATGTATGTTGCTAAGAGTCCTGTAGGTGATTCTAAGTGAGAGATTAATGAGTTTGGTGTGTGCGTGGGCGTGTGAGACGGACAAGGAGAATGTCTCTAGCTGCCGGGACGTGCTCGTAGTTTGCACGGCTCTGCTCACCCAACCTGTGTGAGAATGATTTCAAAACTGCGAATTGTGTCCACATTTGTAGCTGTCACTGTCTGCCTGTCGACAGAAATATCTCATCGACTACTGGGCAGAGTGAGATGGAATTCTGTACAGACATTCATGTTCTCCAGAGGATGAAGACTTTAGGGATCCCCCAACTCTTGTCCAGTGTCATCATTAGGTTAAAATGCTTTACTTTTTTGACCAAACACCTTCAAAATGACATTTCCACGATCCCTGAGCTGTAGATCATGTTAACTCACATCACTAGGATGTGTTCACATTCAGCTTAGAGCCTCACAGAGCTGCTACATTGACTCTCCTCTGTGGTTTTCTTATGTTGTGTGTCTGAGTCAGTGCATCTGTTTATCTCACTGTCTTTGTCTTTCTAGTCTTTTTTTGTTCTCCGGTCTTTCAAATTCTCCTCTCCATCTTTCTTTGTGTTGCATTCATTTCAGTTCACAGCTGCGGTTTGATGAAATATCTTATCACAAAGTAGAAAAGAAAGAAAAGAGAGAAAAAAAAACAAGGAACTGACTTTTTTGATATCATTCGCCGCCGACAGAAACAACAAATGGCTCACCATGTCGGGCTTCTCCACATCCATCTTTGCACTTGTTTGTTAATTAACTCCTTGTGTGAAGTCAGTACATTGTTAAAGTGATGCTTGATGTCTGTTCTCCACTCCGTCTCCGTCCAGGCTCTGGAGCTGAGGGAGAGCTGCGTCTGCCCCGCCCTACCTGCCACCGATCCCCGCGCCGTCTTCTCCAAGAGCGTCCAAGTGTTGCTGCAAAACGCCAAGGACCAGGGGAGAGCAGGGCAGGAAGGGGCACGTAAGCTCCACCTGCCGCACAGCCCGGCTCCGCTCCCCGCCGCACTGCCTGCCGCTCTGCTCGCCCAAACTTCCCTCCCTCCTTCACCGAATGTGAATCAAGAAAGTAAAGTCCCACAAGTAGCTTTAAAGTTAGATATAGCAACCATTACCCCTGCTCCTGCTGAGGGGGAAGGACACCAGAATGTGGTGCAGAGTTGACAGGGGTGTTAAATCATCAGAATCTTCTACAAAGGTCTAGTTTTTTTACGGACTCACTGTTCAGATGAGCAAATGATTGAGTGATTGATCGGTATATTGGTTTACTGCTAAACTGCTGTTTTTATCGTCCATTCATTTTCAAAGCTACTGAGTGCACAGTGGTAAAGAGTTGAATTAGCCTCCCTCCATCACGGAATTAAACTGTAGAAAATGGCACTTTTAAAATAAGCGAATGTACAATGAATACAAAGTGTTTCTTGCTTTTAATAAGCCAAAAACAATCTGCCAGTAGACCGAGTGAAAACTGTCTAAAATACAGTCCCTGTAGCTCACTGAAATGCTTCTTTCTAGATGATTGCGTCTTAAATTGAGTTTATAGAGATATTTTGACTAGAAACAAGAAACATTTACTTGGTACGATTTTCTTGAGTCTTCACATTGGAGGGTGGCGCTAGAGTGAAAATAAACGTCTCAGGTCTTTCTCAGTTTGGAGAAAATTGATGGAAAAAGTCAGCAAAAATAAAGAAAAAAATATCAAGGACCCTCTTAAGCTCCCCCTATACTGCAGCTCCCTGAACCTCAGAGAATGTTAGCCATGCCCGGCGACCACAAAGATGCCACGTTAATTAGATAACCCTCAAACAGGGAGATGCTGAACGAATCCTAGTAACGCCTCCATACGTTGCGAGATTAATATGTGCATTATTCATCGACACACGGCAACAGACGAGAGTAAGCACTTTGCGCGCATGTTGGAGGCTCAGACCACGGCAGGCAGAGGACATCTACATTCTCATTATGACTACTGCATTCTCATGCCACGCACACACACACACACACACACACACACACACATACAGCACTTTATGCATTCTCTAGCCTGAGGGACTTAATGGTGTAAATTTATGCCGGGTTGTTTGCAGGTTTTTAAAACACAGCCTTCCAGACAGGAATGCCAATATCCGCCGTCAAGCTTTGAGAAATCTTTCGCTGGATTTTGCAAAATCTTATTTAACAAGGCAAGTCGACTGCGAAAACATTCTTATTTACAGCAGCGGCCCGCGGGAGCAGCCGCAACAGCGAGGAGGGGGGGAGGGCGGTAATGGCTCATATCTCGGTGATCTTTGCTGTGTGTAGTGAAAACATTGTAGCACACTTGGTTAAACTATGAAGTCAAAAAAGGTACCGCTGTGTTTTTTTGTGTCTGAAATGAATTGTTTTATTTGTCATGCATTTCAGATGCAGGCTTTGTATCAGCTTACACAACATCAGTCTTTACATTTGCTGCGGAAACTTTGTTTTGCCGCGAACGGGGACAGTCTATTTTACAGTCTGTGGCCGGTGATACGGTTCGCTCAAAGCCGTGCAATGAAAAATCCAAGGGAGCAATGGTTTTTGCATATCAATAACTCAGCAGGAACGTGCTCTGATTGCAAGTGGATGGGGGCGAAAAAATAAAACCTTTGGAAGAAAAATATGTGAATTTAGCTCTTTTTTTTGTCTCCCACATTGCACGATCCACTAAAATTCAGCGGATAAACAACAACAACAACAACAACAACAACAGAAATGAGAATTATGAAAACACAATGTAATATGTAGGTTGTGTGTGTGTGTGTGTGAGAGAGAGAGAGAGAGAGTGTGAGGAAATTATCAGCCTGTGACATTGCATAAGAACATCAAAACCCTGCCATTGTCACGCCAGCCAATTAGACAGTGGGTGAAAGATGAGAAGGGATGTAGACTGAGGAGTTGGCGGCTTCCTCTGAAGTCTTCATATCTGTATTTGTGTGTGTGTGTGTGTGTAACAGTAGTTGCAGCAGTTACTTATTGATGCCAGGCTCCTGGGGAATTTCCTTTGCTGGCCTCTCACAGCTGATCAGACAGATGTAACGTTTGGAAATCTCATAGATGAGATTACACCGAGCCACTCGTAATCAAATGAAAGCAACTGGAAATTCCCATCAGTCGGTGCTTTTGTAATGCCGGCCAACTGTTACAAGTTCTTGCTTAGTGAATACAAGATCAATCTTTTGATATGTCTGAATAAAGACTGCTGGAGCAACATTCACATGCTCTTTGAGCGCGAACCTTCCTTGCTTTTCTGCTGCAAAGGAGACATGTAAGCTAAAAGCGGAGAAGGTGTTGCTAGATGTGACCTTTTTTATGATTTTTTGGGATCCACAGCTCTGGATTCACTCAAACTGAGACTTCCTGTTTCCTGGTCACATTGTTGTGTACACGCCGAAAGCATCTGGATGCAGCTCCCTCACCACTCAGGGAGAAATTGGAACATGAGCAGGCAACAGATGACACACTCACACCCAGAGGTAATTGTAATGAGCGTGAAACAACACACACACACACACACACACACACACACACACACACACACAGACACTGCGCTGAGTAATTGTAGCCTACTGCTCGAGTCTAAACAATACTGCGACAGAGAGCTTAATCAAGGAAAACAAAGAGACAGCAGTCAGATGGATTGAAAGGACAGAAATGGAAAATAGACAAAGTGGAACCAGGGGGATTGAAAGCAGGAAAGAAAAGATTTTGTTTCAGGTGATTTGTTATTTACATTTATACCAAACATGTGTTTTTTTTTAACAATTCCTACTGTATTCTGTGTGCTTTCTTTGTGTTTTCATGCGTAGCCTTGGGCAGATAAGATCAGTTCCACAAAGTGAAATAGATATCAGATGTCTACTTTATGTCTGTAAAATTCATCTCAAGTCTCAGATTGTTTTGCGGTTTGTATATTCTTCCGCCCACCAGAGACATCACGCTGCTTCCGAGACCTCCGACAAACTGCTCGCAGGTATTTCGAGGTATTGACAAGCAGCGTTGAGAAAGTAGGAGAAAGGCACAAAAAAAAAAAAAAGGTAGCACACCCACAACAGAGAAAAGCTGAACGCACGATAGACGGCAAACTCGAGACGCTGTTTCCCCAACAAAAACACTCCCAGAGAGAGTCGGGGCGGTGAGAGAGCAGCCCGACACATCTGCTGTGTAGGTGGCTGAATGATGTCCCAGAATGCAGTCTGGCTGCCCTCTGACCTCCCTGTGGAGAGTAGCTCGAAGTGGCTCATCCACAGTTCCATTTCTTGGATCCACCACATACACACACACACACACACACACACAAATACACATGCATTAGCCGGCTGCAAGCGTGTAGGGGGAATATGGTGATGGAAATGTGTGTGTGTGTGTGTGGTTGTGGTAAAAGTTGCAGTGTCCTTCCGCTGCGCATTAATTATACATGTGGCATGTGGGTGTCTGATTGAAATGAATATTTTACTGCTTTTAATCACTGCCATTGCCAGAGTGATGGAGCATCTGGCTGTGTTACCTGGGTAATTAAAGATGCTGTCTCACACGCGCTCACATGCGAGTCTCAGAGGTTGTGTCTGCAGTATGAGACAGGAGCACTCCAGAGGCTTACTAATGAGTCAAAATTAGATTTGGAATGTTTTAAAGCAAGGGAGAGACAATAAAGACTGCTCATTCCTCTTTGCTTTTGTCTCACTTTGATTAGCAAAGAGCTTTTCGAGCAGGTCAGGGGGCGGTGGGAAACCCCTTTGAGCTGATGTGGCATGAGCGCTCTGCAGAGGTAGCCTCAGCCGCAGCTAAATCTTACAGTCGACTGTTATGTTAGTGTCTCTAATAATGGAGTAACATTACCTTTATGCAACAGAAATACATTTTCCTTTTATGCCAATCTAAAATTGTAGTTTTTTTCATCATTTGTGTCCATTTAACATTTATTTCACCTTGTTATTACATGTTCCAATGATATTAAGAGTCAACACAGGCTTATTAGTATCATCCTCATATTTATGAAAACATACATTTTCATATTGAAATATATATTTAATAATGTACTTGCAATGCATGATTGAATATATCAGATGATATATTCTGTATATATTGAAAAATAGGTCACTGGTTCGAATCCCGGCTCCCCGGGGCGGAGCTGATCTACATGTCAAAGTATCCTTGAGCAAAATACTGAACCCCAAATTGCTCCTGATGTGCAGTTGGCACCTTGCGGGGCGGCCTCTGCCATCAGTCAGGGCCCTGCGATGAGCTGGCGACTCATCCAGGGTGTACCCTGCCTTCGCCCAGAGACAGCTGTTATTGGCTCCAGTAACCTCCCCGCAACCCCTTGAAAAAAAAAGGGATAAAGCGGCTACCGTGATCCGACTCCGGATGGATAAGCGGTTGACAATGAATGAATATTGAAAAATATTCCATGTGTTGCCATTTTACCTGTATTGTAAAAAATAACCAAGTTCTACTTGATTAAAAGTAAAGATATTGTGTTGAAATATTACTTTGGTAAAAGTGAAAGTCATGAATACTATTTCAGTAAAAGTCTCCAAGTACTTGAAATTAAATTAACTTTTGAATCAAAAGCAATTTTCTGGCAATAACTGTACCGTAAAGTAAAAATAAATATACATATACAAACACTTTTTTTGTATTGTTTTTTTTAATGATTGCCAATAAAATAAAATAATTCAAAAGTGCACTACTTTGGCTCTGATGCAGCATGCAATCTGCAAAGTGACTAGTAACTAAATCAATGTAGTGGATTAAAAAGTACAATATATGCCTCAGAAATGTACCACAGTGGGAGTATAAAGTTGCTGAAAATGGAAATACTCAAGTAAAGTACAAACACCACAGAGTTGACACTTTAGTTAATGCACTTACTTTACATTGTACTTAATATATCACATTATATTTTTCAGTATATGTCATTAAAAGCTTGTCCTGTGAGGGTAATCTAAATGCAAAATGCAAACTATCTTTGTATTTTGTATAACATCAATCAACATCAACATTTAAGGAGATCGAGATGAGGTTAAACTGATTACTTTCTGCTCTCTAGGAATACATTAATATCTAACTCCTGAGTTTCAGATTGTCACTTCCTGTGCACTGGTATGACCCCACCTACCCCCACCCACCCTCACCCACCCTTACCCACCCCGCACTGAACAAACCTGACACCAAAGTGGTATTTTTAGCAAATAGGGCAAATGGTGCTGGCGGAGGCTGGGGTTGCTCCTCTCTGGAGCAGTCTACGGTGTGATCTAAGTAGGCTGATAACACGGTGTGTTTTTTTTTACCCCAAATGAAAGCCCCGTGTAGTGCAGCTGTGTTGTGAGCTAATGTGGGAGGTAATGTCTGCATTAGTCATACAATACATACAGTGCCAGCCTGAGAGAGAGTCATGCTTCCCTCAGTAAAGCTTACATATATATTTTTTTAAATTAATGCAGAGCTCACACATTAGAACAACTGACCTCCACTTTTAAATCTGGTGTTTTTTGAATGGAGTTTGGTCGTTTCAGGGAACTGCGCTCTCTGTTGCGTGAGCCGCAGTGAGGGAGCAGTCTGGCACGGGGTCATCGGGGCTATCTGGGTATTCTCTTTCAACACACAATACAGGTCTTCCTCTAATGGCTCCTCGTGTCCTCTCCGTCTGGCTTATCGTCCTGATCTGCGCTCGCTTGTGTGTGTGAGTGTGTGTGTGTGTTCGTGGTTGAACTAGTAGAGGTTTTTATAGTCTGGCTGCTCTGATGCCATTAGAGATTAGGATGTTAACACAGTCCCTCATCTGACTGCATCGATCCCAACCCTCGCGGTGGAATCACATTAATACTAACAACGTCAGGTACACGCTTTGTAGCTCCCTTTACCCCCCACACCACCCCTCTCTCTCTTTTTACATCTGCTTCTCTGTCAGTGTTGATTTAAATTTGAGTAACCAGCTTTCTTCCCGGTCTTTCAAAAAAAAAAAAAAGAGGAGAGGGTGCAATCTAATGAAGGGAACGAGGAGTGGAAGATTTCAGACGCAGAAGGGGGACTAGAGGGTGTGGAAATGAGATGAGATGAAATGGTTTAAATCAGTCTTCCTCAGCTGCTCTGACACCGGTAGCTTTCAGTGTACGAGCGCACTCATCAAGTCACAACTCAGGGTAAGCGTATTAGATAGTGAACAAGTTCTTTGTACGGGCCTGTGAGGAAAATGAACAGCATGCAACAGTATGGTTTACTCAAGGACAGGTGGTGACAATGAGATCAAAGCTGCTGCTGCTGCTGATGAAATGATATTAAAACCGACACTGGAAGTCTGAGTTCATGAAATCTGTGCTCTGTTGGTGTAAACAAAACAAAACCAAAACCCAAAACAGACAGTTTTCTTTCTTTCTTTTTTTTTTGTTTGTTCCCCGTCTCTGTGTCCGTCAGCGCAGCAGTGCATTATACTCTTTCTTCTATTCTCTCACCTCCTCTGTGATCCCCGTGAATCCATCAAGACAACAGGGGAGGGAGGAATTTACACCAAAACACTGTCAATGTCAGCAGAGTTTAACAAACTGTGACAGACCCGGTTGGACGTTTTAGACCTAGCAGGGTACAGGCACAGTAGGTTTGTTTTCATGGCTTCTATTTCAAGAAAAACACCTAAAACACTGATTTCATTCAAATGAAAAGGTTTGATTTCATTCATATGTTCACAGATATATCAGATGAGCACCATTTCCTTAGGTAGCTGCTCCACTGACTTTAACCTACAATGAATAAAGAGGATGATGGGTACAGCTGTCCTGTAGTTGTAGACTAAAGAGTTTGTTCCCAACAATACGGTGAAACGATTAAATGTTTAAGATGATACAATGCCAGCCCAAAAACAAAAGTCACACACTCTAATATTTCATCAGGCTGCCTCTGTCTCTTTGATTATGTCACACATTCACCGTGGCATCGTTTTGATAAGCTGATGCAACGTCACATCATTTATATCCAACCCAAGCCGCATTCATTTTTGTTCTATGGGAGAGTCGGGCCGCTGCTTAAAGTCCTCTCCAGCCACATCCCAAAGATTCTCAACGGGGTTAAGGTCTGGACTCTGTGGTCACCAATCCATGTGTGAAAATGATGCCTCATGCTCCTCGAACCACTCTTTCACTATTTGAGCCTGATGAATCGTGGCATTGTCATTTTGGAATGTGTCCGTGCCATCAGGGAACAAAAAAAAAATCCATGGATGGAAAAACCTGGTCATTCAGTATATTTAGGTAGTCAGCTGACCTCACATTAAAGTTGTTGAACCAAGACCTGACCAACTGAAGCAACCCCAGATCATAACGCTGCGCCCACGGGCTTGTGCGGCAGGCACCAGGCATGACGGGTCTCTTCCTTCCCATGATGCTTCCCATGATGCACCCATCACTCTGGAACAGGGTAAATCTGGACTCATCAGACCACATGACCTTTTTCCATTGCTCCAGAGTCCAATCTTTATGGTCCCCAGCACAGTGTAGTCTTTTCCCAGATAAGCCTCACTGATAAGTGGTTTTCATAAGGCTACACAGCTGTTTAGTCCCACTCCCTTGAGTTCTCTTTGCACGATTAAGCATAGCCCTGAGCTTTACTGTTGATTTTTCACGGTTTGATTTCACCAAAAGTTTAAGTGATCTCTGATCTCCATCATTCCAGATTTTTTCCTGACCACATTTCATCCATGAAGATGATGGTTCACCACTCTCCTTCCAGGTTTTATAATGTGTTGGACAGTTCTTAACCCAGTTTTAGTAGTTTCAGCAATCTCCTTACATGTTTTCTTTGCTTGATGCAGGCCAATAATTTGATCCTTCTGAAACAGAATAACATCTTTTCCATGACCACAGGAGTGTTTTTTAAGAAATGAGAAGCTACTGCATCAATTAGGGTTAAATAACTTGTTGCCAGCTGAAACATATCAATCAATGCAGTAATTATCCAATGGAAGGCTCTTACCTATTTGCTTAGTTAAATTCAGGTGGTGACTTTTTTTTTGGCCAGGTTAGGTTAAGGAGCTATATGTAGGCCATTGTTTAATGTTCACTGCCATTAAAAGGAATCATTTTGATCACTGATAGAGACATTTATAAGCTTCCACAAAAAGTCTACAACACAGCTTCATAGCAGTCATGAGTTTTATACCGTAAATAGCCTAAGAGACGCGGCCCTGCGCACCTACACAGGTGTTTTCAGTCATTCTCATTAAACCACATCTCTTGTTGAAATTGGGCTGAGCTAACCTGAGCATTATGAAATCACCCGAGGATACAAAGTGTCGAGAGAGGCGGATAATTGCAAATTATGAATTTCCATACAAACATCTGCTTGTCACAAAAATTGCATTGTTTGATACCCGTAAATAAAAGGTGGGAGATTTCAATCAAGAGGGGAACTAATTAAGCGGATAAGTGAAAACACCTGTGTGGGTTTAGCTTGTGTGTTGGCCCCTCTAAGTAGAATTAGAACAGTAGTTGTGTGGTAGTTGGTGACAGAAGTGCTCAGTTAATTGCTGAGGATGCGTCAGAAAAAAGCGAAGTTACAAATGATTTTTCCGAGTTTCAACACACGGGAGCAGCAACGAGTCCGCCATGTCTCCGCAACCAGGGGGAGAGACGAGAATGGACCGGACCAACTGGACACAGGTGAGTTTAGCACTTAATTTAAAGTTTAAAGAATGTGCTTTAGGCTGACGTACAAGAAAATACTGTTAGTTTGTATGCTTGAAACGAGTTTGATAAAAAGGCTAAACACGTTAAAACATCCTTAAATTGTATTGGGGCTAAAAGTTCCTAGCTACAAGCTAATGTTAGCTGTAACGTTTGTTAGCTTGTTTGTTGAGCCAGAACCAGAACAGGTTAACAGTTAGCAGGCTTAAACATGTTACATTAAATATTTTATTAGACTAAAACATGCTATGGGTTAACTTTAGCCCAGTTTTATTAGGCTAAACATGCTAAAGATATCCTTCATAAGGCTGAAACATGCTAGGCTACAATTTCAAATGCTATAAGTTGTGGTTTATTAGGCTAAAACATGCTACAAGATACAGTGTGTAAGGCTAAAACATGCTATGGGTTAAAGTAATCTTTTACTAACCTTAGGCTAAACATGTTATAACATCCTTCAAGTAAGAATTTGTAAGGCAGAAATATCCTACAAGCTTGCTTTAGTAAGTTTATTATGCTAAAACATTCTGGTGTACAAGTAAACATTCTTATAGCATGCTATAAAATATACTTTATCAGGCTAAAACATGCTAGGAGACAGTATTTATTTATTAGTGAGGCTAAAGCATCCACCAAGTTAAAGTTAAAGTTATCAGTTTGCTTAAAACATGCAACAAGTTATCATTTATTTTACTGAAAAACACTACAAGTTGTTGTTTGTCAGGTTAAAACATACAAGATGTTGTAGGGAGTGGAAGTAACTATTTACAGCTACTCAGGTTACTGTAATTAAGTCTTTTTGGGTTCTTGTACTATGAGTATTTTTTCAAGACTGTAATTTTACTAGTACTTATGTATGCATAACACCACATAATCTACTTAGCTACTTTATACTCATAATTGAGCACTGAGTACAATTTGAATAGACATCTAAACCTTTCATCTACATTTTTGGAGCCAGTAAGGCTATCTGAACACAAAAACGGGCGAAAAATCGCAAACCTCTGCATCAGGCCCAGGTTTGGATAGGTGACCACGACCACTGAGCAGAACAGAACGGGAGTTTGAAGTAATTTAGGCTAACGATTTAGAGAAATATAACCTACTTTGATTGGATGTCTGCTATTGAAAAATACACTGAACATCAACAGTGAAAAAGTAACTAATACTCTGAGTAGCGTTTGAGAGGAATACTTTGAACTTGTACTTAAGTATTAATTAATACCGATAGTTTTACTTGTAATTGAGTAATATTTCAGTAATGTAATAATATAAAACATGCTACAAGTTCAAATTTATGTGGATAAAACTTGCTGCAACATATGGTTTGATACACATTTGTAATGCTAAAACATGCCACAAGTTACCATTTATTAGGTCCAAAAATGCTACATTATTATTGATTGTTAGGGTGAAACATACCTCAAGTTTTATGTTTATTGGGCTAAAACATGTCTGAACAAGAAAGGAGCGGTCTGACTATTCCTAGTGGCGTTACTCAGGGAAAGAGAATTACTCTAGGCTTCACTGTGTATGTGTGTGTATGGGAGACTGATTGTGAGTGTATGTGTGTCTGCCTTCTTCCAGCTACTTACCAGGGATATTATGAGGGATTAAGCCAGGAATAAATTAGAATAATTTCACATTTATCCTTGTACGTTTGTTTCTGTGACGTTTGTTTTAAATGTGACATTATAATTCCAGCTTACTGCCGGGGGAAACCAGCATAACATCTGAGGAAACTTTAATGCCAGCCACTACATGCTGTTCGCTAAGGTTCACAGAATAGACTTAGTGCCAAAACCTTAGTGATTGGGAATAACTGCACGCTTTCTGTTGGTTTGCGTCCAGATAGTTTCTGTAGGCTGTTCAGGCTGTTTGATGAGAAACTTTGATAGCCTAGACTAGGAAATTGTAAAGAGAACCCCACAGAGCCTTCACTAAACCACATTATGCCTTAAAGTCCTATAGATCTGCCAAGAAAATTAAGTTCCGTTTCTACGTCTGTCTTATTACATGCATGTACCACATGGGGGGAGGGTGTCGAAAACGAGTGTTGAGAATCTTATTTTCGTTCTCCCACACACATCTTCTTGGCTCACCTCCCCTTCAGTCGTCCTCTCAGAAAACCCCATCTATCCATACATCCATCCATCCATCCTCACTCAGCTTAAGCAGTGCTGTCTGTTCACTGTCTCGTTGCCATGGTTTCCATTATGCTTCCTGCCTACTCTGGTTTGAAGGACAAAGCGCTGATGATGGGTAGTATTTAGAGAGAGTGAGATGGAGAGAGAAAGAGGCAAAATAATGGAGGAAAATATATGTGCATATGCTATACTTCTTTATTGCCACTGGTTGTTTAATGTCATCTCTCACACAACACATGGATACACACACACACACACACACACACACACACACACACACACACACACACGCTGTGATCTTCGATCCACATCCCCAGGGTGGCAGGGAAGGTAGAAAGGCAGCTCTACACCACAACTCCCTTTGGCGTCAGATGTTTAGCTGTAGCAAGCCTTATCTTTTAACTGATCAATAAGCAGGTGGTACGGCCCTCCCTCTGCTCTCTGTGGAGTAGGCTGCAGTTACACAGGACCGCACCGAACCACATCAGCCTGCACCGGGGCCCATGTTATGCGCAATGACCGTGCTGCACACTGTGTAGCAATACAGGAAAAAGGATTCGCTCTGAAATCTATAACCAGCGCTCGATGAGTGCAAGTGCATGACGTTGGATGTGTGTGTGTGTGTGTATGTGTTCGCTGCATGTGTCTGTATGAAGTCATCAGACTGTCAGAAATTAGGCTAAAACTGAGGACTTTATTTAGCTGACCTGGTTGGGGAGTGAGGAGGAGTCAGTGGATATGAGTGGGGAGAGAGATGGTCATGGAGTGTGTGTGCTGGTAAAAACAGAAAAGACGGAATAGAGGCAGGGAAGGAAAGGAAGAGCTTAAACTCCTTCATCCTTTCTCCACCACACGCATCACCCCCTCCGCTGTGTGATTCCCCCTCCCCCTTCTGTCTTATTGTAAGGGTCTTAGGGCCTTCCTTAACTTTTAATAAGAGTCTTTAATAAGTCCCCAGATCATGGCTTGGTCGGTCAGAGCTTCTATTTCAACACAGCTCTGCTTAATCTCACTCTAAAATAGATCTGCTCCCTCCACTCTCTTACTCTCAGCCCCTCTGCCTCCTCTCTCTGTATTTCTCCAGAAGATTGTGAAAGTATTTAATAAACTACTGGGGGGATCAAGCAAGGTTGTATTGTCCTCTGTGGTTTATGTGTGTGTAGGCAATCCATCAAAAGTATATATGACTGGGGATGTGCCAGTTTTACCCCCCCCCCAAAAAAAAGAGGGTCAACAGGAATGTTTTTATGAGGGAATACCTCAGTTTTTGCAGCTATGAAGAGCAAAATTGGCAATAGTGAAGACATATTTTTGTATGTCTATTACCTGGTGACGGCCACGCTGAAAATGTGCTTCTCTGATTATTTTACTCAAAGCCCCGCTTAGCTACCCAGTTACCAAAAGTGACTCAACCATCACACTCACTCACTTTGAATTGCTAAAGTGGCTCCTAAAATGTGCTATCTGTGCTTGGAGTTCCTCGTTTCCATGGCCTGTGTGGTGATGCTATGGCGCGTCTGTGTGTCATACTTTAGTTTCAGTCTCTTTGGCCTACTTAGGCGTGTTGTAAGTAGCACACTGAGCTGCTTCTCCTATCCCCGTGGACCCGGGCTGAATAATTGAGTGGTGCTGAGGCAGGGTAATAAGCTACACTGCCGCTGTAATAACCTGCCGGACAACGTGTGTGTGTGTGAGTGTGTGCTCATGTTGCTTGTGCACGGTAATGACTGCTATTACTCCAGGGCTGGGGAAGCAGACACATGCTGTTTAAGGAACCAGACATGTTATGTGAGCCTGTGTGTTTTTGTATTGTCTGTTTGCAGGCTACAAGAGGATAGATGCACGGTCTGTTTTGTAATCTTACAAATCAGGCCTGGCAGGAACCTCCTGACATTTTTGTCTACATCTAAGAGCAGGTGTCCTTCCTAAGAGCTTCTCACGCTGTCAGATAATCAGATTCATCCTTCAGAAGTCGTATTTACATCTAAAGCCTTATACTTGCACTTGCACTGTCCTTTATTCTAGGCATGCAAGATGTATATTTTTTCAGCCAATACTACTAACCAACAAAACCCTTCAATGATTTAATGTCAAATATGATGATCATTACACAGAATGGTATGTCCCACCTTTAAGGCAATGTTCACGAGTAGATTTTGGGTAGAAGTTGTTCTCTATCAATAATATTGTGTCCACCCCCCGTAACTCTGCTTCCTCCACCTGCTGTGTGTATATATTTGAGAAATACCCCCCACTGTCAAATGGTACATACACCTCAGCAGTTTCCCCCCCTGCCAAGCAGCAGTATCACTCTACAGCTGAGTGAACCTCTCCCCTGCTGTAATCTCAAACCAGCATCACTTAGATCGCATAAATTCTTAATGCACAGTCCTAAACCTGAAATACTTAAAACCCACTCTGCAGTTTCATTCTGCCTGCTCCCTTTTCAACTGTCACTTTTGGATGACTGACTGATTGGCTGCTTGTTTGATGGATTTGTTTACTCTGTTTAATAATTCAGAAAGTAAAATGATAAGCAAAATCCAGGTGCTCTCCAGACACTGTATCACATCTCCTGATGCCACCATCTTTCCTCCTTCTGCTTTGTACCTTTTGCAGATGAAAGCAATGCCTCCTGGTTACTGAAACATGACAAATCAGAGGGAGAGTCGAAGAAAAGCCATTTATCAAAAAGTTGGAGTTGACAACTGGGTTTTTTGTAGGTGAGTGTGTTCTTTCTACTGGCTTTGTGTACACTTTGAAGTGCATGTCACTTGTTCTTGTACTCGGTGTGTGTGTGAAAACTGTGAAACTAAAGGCACTGTCCTTGGTGTTATGTGCAACAGTCTGCTGC
Organism: Lagodon rhomboides; assembly: GCA_039737535.1. NCBI lineage: Eukaryota > Metazoa > Chordata > Actinopteri > Spariformes > Sparidae > Lagodon > Lagodon rhomboides. Next base: position 9,032,091 of record CM077789.1, on the reverse strand, counting down.
AGACAGACATGCCGACGTTTCCTGTTGGCAACCTATGTCAGCCTCCCTCCTCCTGTCAGTCATATTTCCATTTTGTTGCTGACGTTTATCCACCGCCTCATGTTGACAGCCAGTATAATGCTCTGTCATTCAATCACCTTGTTGCTTGGCTTTGGTAGCACAGAATCACCCTGTTACCAAGCTAACTAACTTCTGAAATGGCAGTCTCTCTCTCTCTCTCTCTCGTTCACTCACTCACACACACACACATACACACATGCACACTGAGTTAAAGCTGTCTGTGTGATGGATGTGCCCTCTCAGACAGAACTGCTGTGTGTTGCATCTCAACCTCCAGCCTCACCTTCAGGCTATACCCACTCCCGAGTGTGTGTGTGTGTGTGTGTGTGTGTGTGTGTGCGGACAGAAGGTTTGATCATGAATACTTTTTTCCGTAAATATAGTGGAATGTCAAAAAACCCAAATATATGAAGAAGTCTCTCTCTTTCACACACACACACACACACACACACACACACACACACACACACACACACACACACACACACACACAGAGGCTCCTAGTGGCTGATAAAGACCTTTTTGGCAGAGGCTCTCCTCTGTGCTGTGGGCTCATTAATGCTCTGAGTGTGTCCCTGTGACTGAGGACTAAGCCCTCAGCTCTTATCAACAACACCAGGCCTGGTCGGCTACACGCGCACACACTCTCACGCACAAACACACACACACACGCGCGATGGATTATGAAGAGTGTGGATAAGTTGCCAACATCAGCTTCGATATCCCCTTACAGGACAATGACAGACACCCTCTCTCCCATCCCACTGTCACAGCTATGGATTGTTCGGGTGGGTGGGTGTGTGTTTGTGTGTATGTGAGTAAGGGTTTGTGGGAACAGGGGATGCACTGCTTTCCAATTGATCCATTTGTATTTGTTTATCCATCTGTGTTCAGCTCCTGTCATGGATAGGTCATTTTATGAGTGTGTGTGTGTGTGTGTGTTTGTTTGGTGAGAACTTGTGAAATACAGGATGACATACAGTAAATGCTTACACCTACACCCCTTGTGGGCACTATTTGTTTTCTTCAACACAGACACACACACACACACACACACACACACACACACACACACACACACACACACACACACACACACACACACACACACACACACACACACACACACACACAGTATCAATTTGTGGAGCACACCACACTACAGCGCAGTAATAAATATGTAAATGACCCTACGGTTTGTGCCTGTATAAACTGTGTGTGTGTGTGTGTGTGTGTGTGTGTGTGTGATTAACTGGGTGTTGGTGCAGAGTAATGTTACAGCCTGGTTCAGTGAGTACAGTGTGGGCAGTTGGTGGTTTATGGCTCTTTCAAGTTGGTGTGTGTGTATTGTTTGTTGTTGCCATGTATTGTCTGAGCCCCCTGGCTATATCTAGTCAGCTATGCGGAGAATTATTATTACAGCAGAGGTGACATACTGCAACCTGGCCACCACCACCACACACACACACATACACACACACACACACACATGCACACACACCTTGATGCAGACTTGAGGCATCTTCCCCTACACATGCATTAACACCAAGGTCATGGCTCAGCCCCTCAGGAGATATAAGCATCGAATCGTATATCTTTTCCGTCGCACATCATGACGAGGGACGAGGGAACATGTTTACATGCAGTCATTGGAAATGTCTCATTTTTACAGTGTTTTTCTTTCCAGTGTTCCATAATAAAAATCCTTGCATTATTGAAAAGTCAGATATTCAGGAATGTGGCACAGCGGTCTCGTTTTCAACTTTAATAAATGTTGTTATGGGTTTTGAGTGGATTATATTGGCCCAGAGATCACGACAATTGCTTTGCTTAGTAAAGACCTTCAAGTGAAAACATGCAAATCACCAAAATTGATGTTGTAGTTTTAACAACAGCAGCAGTATTATTTTACATTTCCACACTCTTGGTGCTCGCTTTCAGCCTGCGGCTGTTTTGGAAGATGCTGGGGACCCTCCTCACATCAAATCCCTCTCTCCCCTTTGTCCAGCTCTCTCTCTTTTTCTCATGCTAAGAGCAGCAGACGTTGAGTTCACAGCATACAAAAAAAATCTTTTCTATTTCATTCAGAGCTCTTTAATCTCAGCTCTATGTACAGGAGAACAAGTGGACCGGATGTACTCTGGTGGGTTCAGATCTAATCACGTTGAAAAGCAGCCAGTGTAGCCTGCAGCGCTCGATAATTGGTTGACCTCAGAAACACTCCAACTCTTTCCGAGGATTTGATATTTTACGGTTGATGCTAAAATACAGACGGCTGGTACTAACGATGGTCCTCCCCGCTGTACAGTCTAATTCATCAGATTGTCCTCTCAGATTTGGGCCAATCAGGCGGCTGGCTACTTATTCACAGCTATGTTACTGTTACCATGGCTAATTAAAGACAGCGTCTGGTGCCTGGAGAGATGGAGGCAGAGAGGACAGGTTTTAAGTGAGCAACAGTTGGAAAGCTCTGTCAGGGATGAAACACTTGGGGAAATGGCCGAAGTCAAGGGCACAATCTGAAATGACATTTTGTCTACAGTTTGTCTCGATTTCCTTTTGCACACTGCAGAGGCTGCAAAGCCAAAGTGTGTGCATGTGTTGGTGTATTTGTGTGTGTGGTTGTAACCCTTTAGCATGTCTGGTGAATGCGTGTGTTCCTTTTGTCTGTTGAGGGAGCTGAGAATCATCCCTTTAATTTGGTCTATAATTGAATTTGGCCCATGGGCATGCCATACTCTTCTGAGAGATAGCAGCAGATGAGAAAGGGATGAAAAGAAGTGGCAGAGGGAGGGAGACAGGAGGAGACATGGCAGAGCGAGGGAGGGAGTGGAGAAAGAGGAAGTGGCATATGGATGGAAGATGAGAAAATGTACGGAGCGAAGGAAAGGGAGATGTAGGAGGAGGAGGAGGCAGGGGGAGGACACAGCATTGCATTCTCAGTCATCTGTGAGACTTCATAAGTACTGGGCGCATGGGCGAGTGGCTGGCAGTCAAGTCAATATGACATATGAATATTGCAGGAGCCATTCTCTCCCCTCCTGCCCTCCTCAATTATTAATGTCTGGCTCAGAGTTGGCTCAACTTTTACTTGAGGCTTTCCTCTCCACTACTCCTGAAAACAAGTGAGAAACACAGACAGATGGACAAACACACATTAAAAACAAAGGAATAAAAGAGAGCCCACTAGACAGGGAGACACAAGCACACAAGACAGATACATACAGCTCAGCATGCAGGGAGCAGAGTGATGGGAGTTTAATCCGCTCATACTCTGATAATTTATTCCTGCAGTCGAAATTGTGTTCACTACTTGTTTTCTGCAGTGCACTGTCAAAACAAACAATTCAAAAGAAAGGAAAGGTCTATCCCAGTGGCTGTAGGCATGACCACGGTGTACATGATGAGCAAACTGCTGATATCAGCCATTTAAATGAACTTTTATTTCTTGTATGTATGTAGATATGGACTGTCAAGTTCAGAGTGCTGGCTTCTCAATCTCATGCATGTCTATCTAAATAAAGTATTTTTCTACAAAGAAAAAAATTGATAAAAAGCTCTCTAGAGAGAAGTACCAGGTCATTATAGTTTGAGGCAACATGTTTGATATCAAGATGTCAGTTATACTGCATATTCACAGATGTGTTGATATTAAATCCCTTTGAAGGGTGCGAAAGAAACTGCAGCTCATGACCTTTTTGAAAATCAATACTGTGAAGTTGTGTAAGGGTGCTAAGGCTACATCAGGTTAAAAGAGTTTAACTGTTGGTTATAAGAAGGGGACATGCATATTATTCCTAAGCCCCTGTCAGCCACGCTTGCAAAGGTATTGTTTGGTCGTGCCCCGGTATGTCTGTACCTTCTATAGTCTTGAAATCATTCAATTCTTAAAAATACAAAAATACAGGTTATGCATGGGGGGGGCATTATGCAGTGTCATCCCTGCATAATACACACACACTGGCTTGCCTCTGCTTTGCTGCTTTACCACTGGCCTCTGTTGTCTCTCTCCCAGCAACGCTATTTGCTTTCTTTGTCAGCAGGATGCTTTTGAAAGTCGCCCAAAAACACCCCTTGCGTAAGGGTTAGGTTAGGGATTTTTTTCACTGGCGTTTTTGTTGTCATAACAGCAGGTGAGCTACATGTGGAGGAAGCTTGACGTAATTATGCAGCCAATCATAACCAACCTGCACTGAACGACAGTGCAACAACCAGATGCACTTACAGTTTGCACAAGAAAACGGAGTGTCTCATTCTCTGCAAAGCATGTGTGATTGACAGTAAGTGGAATGAGGAAGAGCGAGGACAGATTGTCCATTAGTTTACGTGGATGGCATCGTTTTCGCAGATGAGGGGAAAAAGTAGAAAAGGCTAAAATTGGTTACCAAATATACTTGAGCAGCATTATTTGAAAGGCATTAGAGTGTGACATTAAACATGTGAGTGTGAGTGTCAGACCGATAACCTTTAATACACTGTATGCGTGAAGTAAAGTTTTGAATAGGTCAGGGCAGCTGCGGTGATACAATATGACTGTTTGTCCTTGTGTTACACCATCGCTGGGCAAACTGTTACCATGACGCCAGCCAGGTTGCTGACTTAATGGCTCCTGCTGACCTTATGGGCAGGTGAGCGTGGGAGGTATGTTGGAGACAGTAAGTGGGCAAAGAGGTGCTGTAATGTGTGTGGGTGTGTGTGTGTGTGTGTGTGTGTGTGTGAAGGCCGGAGGGTGGGCAGGGTCAGCGTGATTGACGGGGTGTTGGCAGGATGTCGGCGAGGCAACAGGGTGATCAGGGTGGAGGAGATCCGCCCCAGCTGGGTATGAAAACTCATAAAGTGGATGTCAAGGTCTTCTATGCTGTTTACACACTCTCACACGCGCACACATACGCACATGCGTGCACACACAAACACACACACACATACACATACACACACACACTGCTTGTGTTTTGAATGTCGACCTTGTTGAGCTGACAGAGTTAGCAGGAGCAACACCTCCCTTTGGCAGCATCATCTGTTTGCTTAGAGCACTGCATTGTGTAAACTGTGTGTGTGTTCGTGTGTGTGTGTGTGTGCGCGTGTGTGTATTTCCTCACTGTCTTTGTAGTTTGGTTAAACTCCCACTGGACTCTCACTGATTCATCGGTTACATATCCACAAGTTGAGGAATGGATGTAAGAAAAACAGGAGTAGAGAAGAAAGAGCGTAAAAAGCAACAGTAGGTTTCCAGTTTCTCTGCCGTGGGCCTGTAGTGGATGTAAGAGGAAGCTCCAAGAGCCAACTAGAAAAGTGCAGAGATCAATTCAGTCTTTGAACTGAGATGATGAAAGCAAAATTGAGTTGAACTGAGCATAGTTTCTGGACACGCGTCTCCATTCAATACTTACATGCTGTTCTGATTAGATCTCTGCGGTGAACGGCACCCAGAGTCAACCTTCAAGTGTGTTTATTTTCTGAGTGAAGATAGAAAGAGAGTTAGCTAGCACAAGAGGCAACATACTGTACAGAGACAAGTGGTTGATGTGGTGTTGCTGTGTTTCAGACTATGGACATGTGTTGGGTGAGGCTGATTTTACGAGCATGGACAGGTCTGGGGATTGAGGCTCATCACATGTTCAGTGCCCCTAATTTAGTCAAGTGTTGACAGTTGACAGCGAATGGTTGGTGACTTTACCAAATGTAGACTGTATTTTCTTCAGGCAAAAGTTCTTGTTTGGATGCTTGTGAGAGAAAGCATGAAAACACTGACGGGCTCATAGGTTCACATAATGCTTTTATGAAAAAGGGGATTTGAAAAAAAAAGAAAGGCAATGAGCAAAGCATTAGCCTTTTGCCCAACACTGATTGTTTAATTCTATATTATACGTTTTATGGCTATCGTTTGATATCTTGTCGGCCCTGAGAAACGTTTTTCGTGGCCCCCAAATGTGACATAAAATCTGTGCGTTATACTTCAATGAACCACAGTGCATTTCAGTTGTTCAGATGAAGTTATCTACCATATCTGCAAACAGTTGAATTAAGTGCTCATAAAATTCTATGCTAAACACCATCATGAGACCAATCACAAATCCTAAATTGGCCTAAAAAAAACATACAATAACTCCCTTAATTGGCTCTCAGTCATCAAAACTTTGAGAACCTCTGTTGTAACATGTTACCCCTTGGATTGACGAGTTTTGTTGATCAGTAAGTTTGGGGATTAAAATAGTCTGAATATAGACTGAATATTACTTGTTCTATATTAGAGATAAAATGGCATCACTATTTAGACTCAGACTTGGATTGTGCTGTGCAGTGTTGTTTGTGTTTTCTGCATTTACCTATGCCTTGTGCATATGTTAGAATTATTATTTTTTACATTGTTGAGTATGTGCAAGGTTTATATTATATGAACATATGGGGAAGAGTACATGTTTGTATGATCTTTCATAGTGGCTGGGATGCATGCATGTGTGTGCTGCAGTGTCCCTGCCTGTGTGTTGCAGCTTTTGTAGCAGTGATTGACGAGGAACGGTGAGTGTGCAGTACGAGCAGAGCTCAACCCCATCTGACTGATCTGTAAATATTCCCTCTTTCTGCTGCCTCAGCAAGTCTCTGCTGGAGCACAACACATGGATCACATTGGCAGGGTACATGCAGGGAGCGAGTGAGGGGTGTGGAGAAAGCTAACAAGTATAGGCGAATGAGAGGGGAGGCAGAAAGAAACTGTGGGGACTGGAGAAATGGTTGGAGGAGTGGAGTGTTTAAAGGGGGGGGGGTATGGCTGCAGAGCTCTCTTCATCAGAGCTGCAACATTGGGTCCTCAGGCCCTGCTGGACCACAGCCAGAACCACACAGCAGCAAACACAGAGGATCGACTCCCTCCTTCTCCCACTGTGGTTCTCTGGCTCTGGGCTTCTCTGCCCTCCTTCCCCCTGTCCTCTTGTCTTAATCTCTCTGCTTCACTATGAATAATAGAGGAGGAAAAGATGGTTGACAGAGAAAGAAGCTGATAGATGGAATCAGAGAAACAAGAATTTGTTAATCAAAGGAAATTAAGTCAGACAACAAAGTCCAAACATGAACAATTCAAAGCAGAGCAGAAGAGTGCATCCTTGCCTACAGCCTTCAGAGGGTCCGTTTTCAAACCCAGCACAGAGCCACCGAGCCTCTCATTGACAAGCAATTATGATTCATATCTCGACTGGTTTACCATTTCAGAACTATAGCTAATTAAAATAAGACAGAGTAAACAGACAAACAGAAAAGAAAAAGTCAGTCAGGAACAAACAGATGGAAAGAGAGAGGCAGGTGAGGTAGTAATGTGTTGCCCTGCTCGCTTGTCCTCGGTGTTCAGGTGCTCTCTCTCACCACTGATGGTGAGAAGGAAACGCTTGGCTTCAGATGAAATGGACATATTGATAATAAAGGCTGTTCCTGCAGTGGAGCGTTACTGGGTAATTTTCTAAAGTAAAAGGACATTTTAGTCATGACCTTTATGAATCTATTTCTTTTAGACATTTCTCTCTGATGCACACATACACTCACACACACATCCTCATATTCACATTCACAGCAGCGACATGCCGAGTGTTTCGGGGTGGAACTAAAATCTTTTAAAGCCACTTTGTGAGGTTGGTCCACTGGCTAATTCCATTCAGTGTGAAATGAAATTGTGAGCTTCTGTGAGGCTTGTCCAAGTCTTGATTCGCAGGCCTGCAGCTCCTTGAAAGGGGGATTTTAAAAAGAGCAAAGGTTTGACATAAAGTGGCTTTGTTGATTGCGTGAAATTAGGTCCTGCATATGGGCTTTTCACACTGCTGTGCTCTTATGCAAGACCCTGTTTCCCCTCTTATATAAAGCCTGCTAGCATTTCCATTACTCTTTTGACAGAAGCATATGACAATAGCTTTCCTGTGTGGTAATATGATTACATTAACATGGGGGAATGGAGCCAGTTGCTCCTAGAAAGCTCAAATCAAACAGGGGGGCTCACTGAATGGCTGCTTCAATGCATTAAACAATAAAGTCAAACCCAAGTGGACATCTTCTAGTGTCGAATAAGTACTCAGTATGTTTTTTTTCCCCAAAAAAATAAAATGGAGGGAATGATGCTCCTTTGCGTGCTGATTAACACTGCAAGCATAATACAATAAGCGTAATCAGCATTGTTAGCGCTGTCACCTGCTGTCACGATATGACATTGTGCATTACCAGTATTGCAAGAAGTATTTAGATAATTTACTTAAGATATAGTACTAATATCACATTATAAAAAAATCTCCACTTCAAGTTAAACTCCTAAGTGTGAAACTATTATCAGCAAAATGCACTGATGGAAATATATATGATGAAATATGATGAAACACAAAAGTATGGAATAATTTTTACTGCTGCATTAATATGTATGTTGCATTTAACTGCTGTAGTTGTTTAAGGTTGAGCTCATTTTAACTGCTTCACACTGAATCTACTGCAGTGCATCATATTCTATAAAATCATCATGCAGTATGTGTGTAGCATTGCTGTCCTGTGAGAACCACATATCTCTAAAGTCAACCTTTCATGAGCCCAGAAAAACAGCCTGTTTTCAGCTTTATTCAGTTTTTTTGTCGAGCTAATTCAAGAGGGTTTTTAATGGTTTATGTAGCTTTAGAAGTAGGGATTTCTCAACAAATGAAGGAACACTTTATCCTTCAGTTTATCACAAACATTCTAAAATCGACACATTTGGGAATACATGGTTATCGCTGGAAAGGATGGGTAAAGAATTGCTAAAATAAACTCGATTGTCAGAACAAGCAAAGCTAGAGAATAAAATAAAGCAATTGGAAATAGAGCATAGGACTGCACAATCTAGTAATATTGTGTTTGAATTAAAAGAAACAAGAAAGGCCTTGGATAAGTGTCTTACATATAAAGCTGAAGGTGTGTTGAGATTTTCCAATCAGAGATATTATAAGATGGGTAACAGGGCTAGTCCCTTATTAGCATTTCAACTCCACAAGGCCAATGCTAGTCGTGTTGTTCAGAAGATTATACATTCTTCACTAAATAAGACAGTGTTGCAACCGAAAGAAATAGCAGATGTTTTTGCATGATTTTATAAAAAACTATATGAAGAACCTAAATCTAAAATGATAGATGACAGTTCTGAGGCCTTCCTTTCCAGCCTAAATTTGCCCTCATTGTCAGAAGATGAAGCATTACAAATGGTATCTGAGATTACAGAAACAGAAATATGAGAAGCCATAAAAAACCTGAAAAACAGCAAATCTGTTGGGATGGATGGACTCCCACGAGAGTTTTATAAATGATTTATTGACGAACTAGCCCCAATATTAACCAGAGTTTTTAATTATACCCTTTTCAAAGGTGACCGACCAGATTCATGGTCAGAGGCCATCATATCGGTCATCCACAAAGCAGGCAAAGACCTGACGTGCTGTGAAGGGTACAGACCCATTAGCCTGCTGTGTAATGATCAAAAATTGCTGACCAGTATTTCGGTAGTATATCAGTATATAACCCATTATAACAAAATTAATGAATCCAGACCAGTCTGGCTTCATCCCTGGCAGAGAAGGAGCCAACAATGTAAGAAGGACGATTAATATTATAACATGTGCCAAGAAAAATATAACAAATTCTGTGTTAATCACAGAAAGTGTTTGATACTGTGAATTGGAAATGTGTGAGTAGAACACAGTCACACATCTTTGGGATTCCATCCAATGTTTGTGGACTGGGTCAAGGTTGAATACAAAAAACCAAAGTCGCATGTCAGAGTAAATGGGTACTGGGTGGATGTTTTCAGCCTTGCGAAAGGTGTCCGACAGGGAGATTGCATCAGTCCATTACTTTTTGCCATATATATTGAACCGCTTAATTAGACAAAATAATAACATCAAGGGCGCGAATGATGGAAGTCAAACAGAACATAAGACTTTGCTTTACGCGGACGATGTATTGACATACATTAGCGACCCAGTTAACTCTGTTAACTTTACAATGATTAATAAAATGGCTATCTAGCTTCATGTGGCAAAAGAAAAAAAAATGCTATGTTAAGAGAATTTGGGCGGCCCTTAAGTCCTAGCTTGTAAAGTATTCCTGGGCCGCACAGCTTAAATTAATGGTTGCATGGTTGTCTCAAGATAAGGATACTATATTAGTATTAGTACCATTTATGAATAAAAATGTCTGGAAAGAAAATAAATAAGTAATCAGTGGTTGAAAACTACTGGAAATGTGAGGAAAAAGATAAATCTCCCAATGTTAACATCTAGAGCAATGATTGGACGTAATACTGATTTTTTTCCTTCCACACTAGAGGCTGGGTTTCATAAATAGGAGGAGAAGGGCTTAATTATGTTGCGTCAGTTATTTGAAGGAGGAGATATGATTCCTTTTGAACAACTTCAGCATAAATACAATCTTTCAGCCTATGATTTCTTTCAATATCTCCAACTGAGACATTATTTACAGAAACACGAAAATGGCTAAAATTATGTGCTTCATCTACTTTTGAACATTTTTTTCTGTTAACAATCAAAGGGACTATTAAGAAGAAGATTATATCGCATGTATATAAGATATCACAAGAATAACCAATGGATAACAGTTTGGATATTAAAGAAAAATTGGAACTGGAGATGAACACCATAATTTCAGATAAAGATTGTGAATTATTCTGTAGAGAGGGACATAAAATAACAAATAGCCCAATATGGAAGGAGTTCTAATGGAAAGTCAAGATGAGATTTTTCAATACTCCTCTTGTGATATGAAAATTTAATGGATCATCAGATAAGTGCCGGAGGGGCTGTGGCCTGGTCGGAGACCATACACGCATATTTTGGGACTGTCCAAGATTATTGCAATTGGCAAAACATCCAACATGAGAATAAAAAATTATTCAATATAGAATTACCATTAGAATCTTCTTATTGCTAATTAGGAACACTACCAAAGGATGTCCAATACAACAATCAGACATCATTATTAAAGTCAAAATCATAAAAAGATGATAACTGTCTCCTGGCTAAGGCAACAGCTCCCCACAGTAACACAATGGAGGGAGACAATTAAGCATCTCTTCTATATGGAAAATATAACTGCGAGGTTGCAATTAAAAACAGACATATTTCTGACTAAATGGGCACCAGTTATTTCATATATTTTCAAATAATGTGATATACTGGACTCTCTCTCTTCACATTTGTTAGTTGTTTGTTTGTTTTCTTTACCAACTGTGTATTTTCCTGTGTTTTCCCCTGAGAAGGAGTGAGAAATGGATATTGATGCTAAAATCTGTGGACTCTCTTGCTCTCTCATTAGACATACATGTGTGAACTGTATCTGCGAACATGATGACTGCATTGTATGATTACATTTAACATGATGAAAATGACTGAAACAAGTAAACAAACAAAAACATTGCATCTGAAATGTAGTGCAAATTAAATAGAAACACTCAAGTAAAATACAAGTACCTTGTTTTTGTACTTGGTGACATGTAGATTATATTAGATGTTCTTTAACCACATGGGAAATAAATTTTGCTCAGGTCAGCACAACACAACGGACACCTTTATAAATAACACAACATAAATATTTAACAGTAATTGCCTTTCGTTACATTTCACAACTGTGTAAGGAGGCGTGTGCGTTGAGTTTAAAAGGCATTTCTTCTTCTGCATCTGTTCCAGCAACAATTTTCAGGTGCACCACGCTTCTGGAGAGCTCTTGTTGCACTTCAAAACTGTATTTGTTTTCCTCATGCTTGGGTTGAAAAGAGAAAATCCCATCTAAAGCTTACTGCCAGAGCAGATGCAGCCACACTGACACTACTTGCTGTGGACACCATAACAGAGTATTATAGGAAACCGTCAAAGGGAAAGATGTTTAATGCAGAGCCATTCATCTTGTCATATTTTATATTTAAGACACATTTAAATTAAGAAGATGTACTTTAAACAGAGTGTTTTCTCTTCAAAAAATTATGATATAACAGATCGGTCATGATTTTCCAAAATTATTGAACTGGATTAAATATGGGCAGATGCCTAATATTAACAGACTCATTAAGTAACTGCAAAAAACAAATCAATTATTTTTCTACTTGTAGTTTTTATTTGATATATGATCGTATTGTAGCTGTCTAACCCCAAGCTACTTTATTGTTATTTTCCCCTGTTTTGTTCCTTTGCTACTTCCTAATAATTGCTGATGCATGACCCAGTTTACCCACAGGGATGATTAAAGTTTCATACCAGAGAAATTACCTCCTTAGTTTGCAGTTATTGTCGAACTTCTGTAACACTTGAAGTCAGCACTATAGAAATGTCACCATGAACACCAATGTCAAGTTCAGAGCTGGTACGGAGCTTCAGCAACCTTTCTGACATGCACACAGAAAGAAACACAAACACAGAAACAATCATAAAACAAAACCTGGAAGCTTCAGGATACTTTTTTAGGTTTCATCACCAAATCACCTCTCTGCATTTGCTCGTCTGCTCCTTCTGTCTGCGTTGTGGTTTACGTCAGATGTCTCGCTCAGCAGATAGCAGAACAGTGTTCAAAGTTTATAGTACAGCTAAATACTGTGAGACCATCTTTGCTTTGGCTTTATGTCCTTTCTGTCCTAGTTTTCACTGTTAGGGTTTTACGGATGTGAGTGTGTACAGCAAATGTGTTTGCCTTTGTGCTGATTGATTTTAGCCCCTCTTAGCTTTAAGTGGCTTTACATACAGTAAAGGGTCAGGCCAAACAAACCACTCATGACGCTTTTACACCTTCTGTGTGTGTGTAGGGTGAAAACAGGGAGAGAGAGGGAGCATTGTCAACTCGACACGACCCCAAGTTGTCCTCGTAATTAACAGATAACCTTTAATGAGGCATTGGCCTCACAAGCGCTAACCACGGAAATGTCACATTCAACCAGGCAGCAACACATCCTGAGCCTACACACACATGCATGCACAGATAAATGTCCACGCACACACACATAGACACGAACTTATGCACATACACATACAGTTGATAATGTGTTAAAAGTGACCTGTCAGGCAATAAATGTCATCTGACTGTAATGTTGAGAGGCTGTGTCTGTGCTCTTTACAGATGGATTGTGTGGGTGGGATGGAAACAGACTGGGAAAGATCAGCCTGTCACAATGTGTTGTCATCTTGTACTTAGAAGAACAGTGAGCTGAACACGTGAACAAATTAGTCTGATCTTTGGACTGTTTTGATTAAATCAAATACAGTATGTCATATCAGAATCCATTCCACACAATAAATCTGATTATTAAAACAGTTTTTCCTTGATGAAACAAAACGTTATTTTATAGATGTTATAGATGAGTTCAAACTAAGCAGGCACAATCTCTTGCCACAGTCAGACCCACTCCTCTCTCCTGTACACTCACAGCTTCCTTTTTGTCTTTTCTCCGTTGCTCTGTCTCTCTTCTCTACACTCTCTTTCTACTTGCTTCCTTCCTGCTTCCTATCTGGCCTCTCTTTGAACACAAACAACTTTTTCTGACAGTCCATTTATGGGGAGGTAGATTGATGTGTGTAAGGTGTGGGTGTTTTTCCAAAGATACACACTATAAAGAGGAAACACAAACACACACTCACATCTCACATCCAGGCAGATATCCATCTGGGAGCTGTTGTGTGTAATAAGGTTAAACTCTGCCCTGAATGTGGTCACTGAGGTAAGCTCCTCAGCTGTCACTTTCTTATTGGGGCTAAAAAGAAAATCTAAAAAAAAAGAAAATCCCTCCACCCAGACAAAAAGCAATAAACTCACACCTGAACTGTGATGTCCTCTGATGCGTCTGTCGGGTTTAGGTAATCTTCTCCTCGAGACCGAAATGCTGATTTATTTAAACACCCATGAATATTATAATGGAAATGTATGGATGTCTCTCTGATTCAGTGAACTACGTCCCGGGATGATTTTTGAAGAGGGAAATAGGATTTCAAAGATTGACATACAATAAATGCCTATGAGAAAGATACTCATCCAATACACAAATGCCCACGCATCCAATGAACTTTATGGCGTGTTGATGTTAAAGAGGGAAAAAAATTACACGTTGGGCTATCCGTTGGTGCTGCAGCAGTGAGCGAGGCTGTCATTCCACTGTAAATCGGTTTAGAAGCAAAACTGTCAACTTTCATCGAGCGGATACGTGACGCCTGCTGAATCTTGAAGAGATACGTGTGTGTGAAGCGTTGTCGGCCGTTCTGCACTGCAGCCTGATGCAGAGATGTACTCATGTACTGTACTGGTGGCATCCCCCAACCCTTTTACACGCACACACAAACTCACACACGCACACACACACACACACACACGTCCGCTCGCACCCGCCGAGTGTCAAGATGTACGAACAGACGCAATCACATAGATATTCCCCCTGCATCTTGAGCTCTCGTCACGCCTCCCTGACTTTCTCTCATTGTCTGAATCTGAGATGAATACACAATCGAACACACACTCAGAGAGACACACACATACACAGTCGCACAAATTAAACCACCCGCACAAACACGTTCTTCTTTAGGTTAGAGGACAATTTGTTCAGCATCTGTGAAATTAGACATGGGTTTACAATGTAGCCTTTTCAATACTGATCACTGTCATACAAGTCTGGTACAAGTGTGTGTGTGTGTGTGCGAGCGCGGGCGTGTATATTTGTGCGTTTTTCTCTGAAGAGAGTTAAAGAAAACTCTGTTGTGGGTCTTGGTGTTAAGTTCTTTTGTGAGCCGGCAGCCAGCGAGCTTCAATAGTTCAACCTAAGTCAGGGTTTGCACAAGAGGATGCCATCTTAATGTACTGAATATTTATGGACCAAAGACATAGATTCCTTTTTTTTTTTGCTTCATGCATATAGACAAACTGCTCCTCCATGCAGGACTGCCTCAGGCCTACATGGGTATGTAAGCCTATATTAAGTGACTCCAACCAGATTTTACTTTAAGTTTACTATTAAACTAACTGGTAACTATCGCCTGTATGATATACTCTGTTCTGTTTTTTATGTGTATACGGGGAAAAACAGACTTCACATTATAGCTGCAGATGCTTGAAATCTGAGGTATACTATATAACGGAATGAGTGGCGCTGAAAATTACTGCAGTTAATCATAATTAAAGATGAAAGAATATTTAAAAATGTATCATTGGAAAAATGTCTTGGAGCAAGAGAGTTGAACAATTGGATGTGATATTAATGCTCAGTCAAAGAAAGTTCTCTCAGTGCAGCTTCATGTGTTGTGGTGATCATGTGTGTTGCCCCGACATAGTTAGGTACCTTCATGTCAGGTTCTTCAAGTAGATATTGAATTTTTGTTTTTTGTTTTGGTCTGGGTGCATCTCAAGTTCTTGGTATTTGAGTTGTATTGTTCTCTGTCCTTGGGCCCAGTTTAATGTTGCATTAATGTGAACTATAATATTCAGTGTTAGTGTTTCTGTCTGGGCTCATTTCCTGGTTGTTATATATTTGATGTTTGTGTGCAGCTAATTTCTCAGTCAGTGGTACCAAATTACGATCACAACAGAAATAAATGTCACTCACCTCTTTCTAAAATCATACTTCTTGATGACAGAACCCATCAATTTTGTTCCCCAATCAATTTCAGCTCTCACAGTCTTTAGTCTGCAACTCATGTGACCTTGGTTTTGACAGCTGGGTTGTTTTTGTTGCCACTATGTTCAGGGTTCAGGACACATGGTAATTTTTATCGTTACATTAGTAAGAGATTAAATTAATGAACTAAACAACATGACCGTGACCAGAAGGTCAAGCTCCATCTACTTATATACATTCAACTTTGTCTTGCTTGCATTATTATACACCTTGCAGTGTATTTTTGATTGTTCTACCTAATGAGATGAATTTATGAGTGAAAACCGCTTACACTGAATTGAATCCTGACTTCATGAGTTGATGAAGATTGCTGTCAAATTTATTGAGGGGAGCATAAATAATAAACAAACAAAACATTGAACATGACACATAAACCATGAATGATAATCACGAACTGTAAACGGATGAACAGTACAGGCATCAAACACAGAACACCTGCATGTGCTATTAAACAAGTGGCTGGCCTGAAGTGTACTGTGTTATATTGACGGATGCACACTGTAGGCTAAAATTGCACAGTCCTCCTAATTTAAACAACAGAAGACAGTATTTGGAGGAACCTTTGAACTGGAAAAGCCCTTGTCGCCCAGTTAAGATGTATTTGGCCTAAGAATGGCATTTTTCTTCACTGGGGTTACATAGGCTGTTTGCACAGGAAGTATGTGTGGAAGCATATTAGAAAACTGTACCACTAGCCTCTGTGCATTTTGTGTGCATTTCTGTGCGTGTGTGTGTGTGTGTGTATATGTCTGAGAGACTGGACTCCCGTTAAATCAAAGCTGCCTCTGTGCTTGCTCCCTGAATCCCCTGTCGGTGAAAACTCAGTTTGTCTGGGAGCTAAAAGAGACTGGTGAATTATTAAAGCTTGCTGAAGCTTCACTCATAGAGAACCAGCAGACCACTGAGAGACCACAACGCGCACGCACACGCACACACACACACACACACACACACACACACACACACACACACACACGCACACACACAGTCCAATCCAATGTAATACCCACAGGGTACCGCACTCAGAATCGCTACACATGAAGAATGTTGACTGCTCATGCTGAGCAAAGCTGGTGGATTTCACTGTTTGCAGCTGCAGATGGACTGCTGTAGCCTTTCAAACATCCAGCTATAGGCTACTATTACTACAGCTCACTACAGCTGGAAAAAAAACCCACCCCTACCTGGCTTACGACATTTGCAGCATGTAGTCTGAACCCAACTCAAGAGATAGACAAGATTCATGAAGAACTGCTGCTGCCTTGCACTCTCTCACCTTTTAAAGATCTGATGACATTTCTGTTTTACTTGATAAACCGCAAATAGAAACTGAAAGATGAAAGTCTGAGCCACAACCTTGCTCTGTAATGATTGGTACAGTGACATACTGGTGTTGGCAGTTATTAATTTGAATGTGAAATGATGCAGTGCATCAGGTTCATAGAAAGGTAACACTGGGAGATTTAACTGACATAAACTGCACTTTTTAATAAATTGTATGTATCACAGCCAGAAGAAATCAAATCTCCAGCTTGCTTAAAATTTCTGTACATATGAGTGAGCCTTTCCACAAAGATCTGCCTGACTCACCCTTCACAGATGTGTGCCTAGTGTGAGTCTTCATATGTTGCATGAGAGATGTGAAAAAAGGTGCTTTGTTTGTCACCCATAATGTTTTGGCACGATTTGAGTCATTCCTCTCGTGCAGATGGAGTTACCTCGGCTTTTGGCCAGCTAGCTAACGTTGCTGAAAAACACTGGCTGGCCCTCAAGAATGTGAAGTCATACGGCATGTCATGACATAATTCTGATTTTGAGCAAGGCCTGAAATCCACAAAACAAGAGTATCTGTGCAGGTTGGAGGCACTGTCAGTTGTTTTCTCACAGATGTTGTTGTGGATCATGTTGTATTTATGTATCATCAATTTTTGACTTTCAACTAATTGATGGAGCTTTATAATCGAGCACTACTTCATTCACTGGTTTCTTCCATTTCCTAAAATAACATTTGACCATTCTGAGAGAATTCACTGTGCTATGAACACGTAGGTGGATAAAGTCACAGCTATAACAATTTCTTTGTGTACATTTTTCCAGTTGAAAAAGTGAGTGCAGGGAGAATAAAGCGATGACTTTTATTAAGCTGCCAAAATAGCACTTATAGCGGCGGCCTTTAAGCATGGACAACATTTATTTGTGCCACCTGAATGAGATGGTGTTCCTCTAATTGACACATATACAACCATTCACATAATGATAATGTGATCTAAACACACTGCTCCATACATCGGCTGTTTTTCCGCCGTGCTGGCCACTGCTGCATTGTATCCACGCATCACATTACTTTACTGGAATTAAGCTGATCCATGAACTATTCATTATTACTTAACATGAAACATGAGTCTGCAAGTCTATATTTTAACCATCTAGTATGTCATTATAAGATAATGTAGCACTGAGCAGTTTGATGTCGAGGCTTCATTTGCTCCGTTGCTGCTCTGAGAGTAGAGTGAATACCAATGAAGCACGGGTATTGACCCACAGCTACTATACTATTGGTAACAATGCTTTGTATTTGTGTTAGTGATGAGCAGGGTTGTCCATAATGGGATAAGTTAATCACCGAAATGTTTACCAGATTACCTCTAAAATAGTTTAAACCTCCAGGCACTCATTGGATTGACAAATGTCACCAATCTGCTTTTCCAGGAAGGTAAAAACGAATGTGTTCAATTATTTGCTAATGCTGTTTGATCAAGGTGTAGTATATCGTAATTGTCAGAGTCCTTCAAGCCATCAGGTCTGCCACAGTTTCTTTTCGCCGTGTAATTTTCTAGTCCAGGCAGATTGCAGCTAATCTATTCTTGCAAGCCAGTGGCAAGTTGCAGCATTATCTGCTGTGTGTGGCAGCCTCCATTGACTGCTGCTAGTCAAGCTGGCATTCATTATCAAGCAAGTAATAACACAGAGCACTGGGTCTAACTCAACCGGCAGTGGACTCATTAATATAAACAGGACCCTAAACCCAAACTCAATTTACTTGAAAGCCTCTTCGGAGACAGGGGGTTCAGAGAAGAGTCTTTGCCTGAGTGTGTATCTGTGTGTGCGCGTGCCTCCGCATGTGTGTCTAAGAAAGGTATTAATCATTCCTCTCCCACCGCCCAACACACCAATACGCAAACAGTTGTGAGCATGTGTGCATGTGCATTACAAAGCTCCAATTAGATAGCTGATCAGTGGTGTATATTTAAGTAGTCACTCATCTCCTCTCCCTCCCCACCCCCACTCATATCCCTGCCATTAATGAGTCCAATTAGCACATGCAAATATTTACTTCTAACTAGCATTTGTGATTTATCACACTGTTCACTCTTTTAAAACAAACAATCTGAGTCATTTCTGTGTATGTGCATGCGCGAACGTATGTGTACGTGGGTTTTCTCTTCTTTTTTCATGAAGGCACGTCAGCTCATTAGGCCCTCCTGTAGAGTAAGATCATCAGCAATGCGGGCAGAGGAATCAAAAGACAGTGTAAAGAGGAGGAGAAGGAACACCACATTATTTCTCGCTGCAATATTCAGCTATGCCGACACACATACACCCTCATGTATCAGTCATTGATTTAGGGTGTGTGACTGTAATGGGTACCACTCCAGCACCATCAGATTAATGACACCCAGACATCGCAGAAGGCACAGGGAGGAGGAGGAGATTAAATAGAGGGAAACAGAGAGATGCCTTTTGGGGAGTTATTGCTGAGAGGTACTTAAATGTGCTGCACATAGCATTTTAAAATACCAATATATCATTGGCAAATGTGTTATGATACCTTGGTAGAATTGACATAAATAAATGGGTGCTATTGTAAATGCTAGTGTTATTCACAACAAGACCAAATTTTCTTAAAAATTTTGCTTCCTTCTGTGCCTCTCCCTCCTTTGTGAGGCAAAGCTGGCAATTTTCTACAAAGTCAGTTTGATGCCATGCAATGCAAAATGCACTTTTTGGCCATTAGAAGCTGTCGGTCTTAAGGCCTTAACATATGAGGGAGGTGGCCAATACACAACGCAAATATGCAAAATACTCACCTGTGAAAATGTCACATCAAACCTATTCATACTGACGGCAATGCAAATTTGTGTATATTATCAAATATACAAATAATGTGCTTTAAATTGTTGCTACTGTTAATACTGCACCTTATCATCTTGCACCTTATGTTCCTCTTACCTTTTCTCTTCTACTCAGTATTGTATTTTATTTTATCATATGCTCTGCAATGTAAAATGACTGGTGGATTTGAAGAGAGCACAGATGGATAAAATGGCTTCAGGTCCCCATCGCTAAATCCCATATATACTGTATATCAAATTGTCTGTGCAGGGAACAGGTGGGGTGACTCTTCCCAAGTCACCTTTGTCACATTGTCTTTATAATTTTATGTACTTTGTCACATAATACAGGGTCATGAGAAACATAAACAATCAACAGGTCTTCATTCGGGGTGCAAAAGCACAGAAAAATTGAACTTGCAAAATGAAAAATTATGATAATGATGACTGAATATGGTGCATGTAGCAGATAAACTAAAATGTACTACAGTCTACAGTTTACTTTGTGATAAATATATATATTTCATGGATGTGCTTTTTACGCACATGTACACATATGTAAGTGGCTGTGATGGAAGAGACATTGTCTTATACCTGCCTGTATAATTATGTGTGCACCTGGAGGATAAGAAAATCAATTAGGCAGCACATTAGCACATAACTATAATGCTGACACTTGGTGTATTGGTAAAGTTACAATCATGGCAGAAGAAGTGGCAGCAGTGACAAGATCCATTCGTTTAACTTTAAAGCTTTCTGCTATTGCTGCTAGTAACGATACATTGAAATCACAGCACAAAGATTTTTTACATTTCTAAGGCACTGAATCAAAGGAAAAGGCGCTAACATTCGTAAATAATTGACGATATATTTTTTCCATAAGGAAATCATTTGGAAAAATCTTTGGAGATTAACACGCACTGTGCCGTGTTTCCTGTCTGAGAGTGAATACGTGGGAGTTCCATGGAGCCCAAATCAAACACTAATATATTCAAGAGTGTGTACCAATTACCTTTTATGATTATCTCTGACCTGTAGGTGGGCGTGACGGACGGGAATTGGTTTCTCAAGTCTTGCCATAAATGTGATTGTATATGTGGTGTGTGGTTCTGCATCTATGTATGTATGAATGAATGTATGTATGCATGTGTGTGCACTAATCTGAAGGCTGCAGCATGATCATCAGCTATGTTTTATTCATCTGAGAGTCAGCAGCTAATGGAAAAAGGAGGTGCACACGCGTCCATGTACTTTGATTAGCCACGTCGATAGCTGCTCTGTAAGTGGTAGGTAAAATGGCAGCAGAGAAGTCAAAGAAAAAGGAAACTGGAGGCGGAGAGTAGTTGGACTGTAATGTATTTAGACCTAGCAAGGCTATTGAATGGTGTGTACAATCCCAGGCATACAGCTGTATCTGTGTCTGTGAAGCACAGTTGTAAGACGGTTTTCAAATCTTTGGAATTCAATCATTGGAGTCCTTCATAATGAACTGCTGCTGTCCCATCAATCGTTTTTAGAAGCATGTCCAACATTGCCACAAGAAGGCAGAGAAGCTACAGTATGATGCCTTGTATAACACAAAGAATATCTTGTTTTCTATATCTTGTTTCGATCTATGTACAGTACTGAGTCAAAGCATTTACTACATTTAAGTACAAGGCTTATAGGGATAGTTTGGGTCTTTTGATGTGGGGTTGTATGAGGTATGCATCCCAAATCAGTGTATTACCTGCAGTAGATGACCGTCAGCTCTCCCTCTGTGAGGAGAAGCAGCATGTAGGGCCGGCAGGAAGAAGAACCTTGTACGGCTGTAAAGCAGACCAGCAGCAAGACGTATTTTAGCCACCTAAAATGAGCCACCTAAGAAATATATATTCGTTTCGCATGTACGCTGTGTTTTGAACATTTTTGGTGCTTCTATGATAATAATATCTATCATATCTGTAACTGAGGTGACTTTGACTCCAGATCATGCAGCACTGCTCCAGAAATGAAACGGTTGAAATGTCCATAGGAAGTTACTTCTGATGAAATATACTGCTGAAAAGCTAAAAGACAAAGTAAGGTTTGGATATACACCAGCCAAGCAGCCGCTTAACCCAAAACCTGTCATTCCATTCAAGGCTTATAACTAATAAAGCATTAAAGGTCCACTGTGAAGTGAGTAAGTAAAGTTTGTTTAACATAGCACCTTTCACAAGGTTGCTAAACTAATAAAATGAACTAAAACTTCTAGCCATATGAGCAACAAATAAAGGGAAGGGAACAATAAACAATTAAAGCGCTGTCAGATCCCAGATAGTGAACAAGAGTCTACTACAGGTGGTTTACATGTGGTTCTTGAAAGTTCTTGCTTTCAGTTTCCTAATCTGTCAAAATGACGGACAGCCTTCAGAATTTTTCTGTCGTGTCAAAAATTTGTTCAGTGACGAAGAATATTTGGCAACACGACCTCTGGGCTGGCTAATTTTGGTGATGCTGTGATGCACATTGAACTTGGCTTGCCAATACTTTGCCATCTGTCTCTGTTCAAGCAGCGCTCAGCTGGTGCTGAGTTTGAAACAGAAACTGAAGTAAACGATAATTTAAAGGTAATCATGTCACTAACTGAACCTGGCCAGCTGTCTGATTGGTAGTGCGTATGTGCAACCCTTAACAACAGCGAGAAAGCGAGATGTCTCACTCCTTAGCCACTTCCATCATCAGCTCCAGAAAGAACAATGTGTCTTATTCAGAATTTTTTTGATGAAGACTGTCTCAAACAAGTTTTGACAACTTCTGGATGTTGTCTGATGACTTAAATGATCTGCTGCTTGCTACTCTTCCCAGTTTTCCTGGCACATTTATGATGACCAACATACCACACATGAAACAAAAAACAGAAAAGTGAAACTCGTCTCCTGTAGATGGGAAAGGAGGTTTCCTATTTTTAATCATTTTCCTATTTGCACAGGGCTCAGCTACTTACAGTATTGGTTATATGGCTATTTTCATTTAGCGTCTCTGTTCATCCCTGGGATCACAACAGGACTCACAAACAGATACTTCCCTGATGAACACTTATGCTTAAGAGGTGAATTTGCATAATTGCGTTAACTTAGAATAATCATGTAGGAAGACAAAATCCTATCACTGTAACTCGACTAAAATTGTATTTTATCCAAGATGTCCCCCAAAGACTTTATTTTCTCTGTGTAATGCATAACCAAACGCCTTTTAAAACCTTCCCATGTGTTCTTTGAGTGTATGCTGTGCGAGCCTTTTTCATGTATGAATGACGCTGCGTGAGCCTCCATCAGCGGAGATGGAGACGGCCCGCAACATTTACCCTTTGATCTCCAAAGCTGTGCTCGCTGAGTGCTTACTTCACAAATACAAACCAGAGGGAGTTTTTTTTTTTTCAATTATTTCTCAGCTTCAGCATTCCAGTGCTGCACCTCATCCACTTCCTCACCCATCCGTCCCCTCACCTCACCCCTACCAGCCCCCCCACCCCCCCATTTTCTCTGTCGCTCAGCAACCATCCGTAATTAATGAGCTTTTACAGTTCGATCTGATCTGCCTCAGGATTGGACACGTCTGATAAGCCGAATGGAATATACACACAGGCCTGCCCCTCTCTGCTCAGCACTGCCTGGAAATATAATTACTTGAGAATGAATACACACACACTCGCGCACACACACACTTAAACACACGCAGGCTGAGTAAGCCCAGGTTAATACCAATCTTTTTCCTCTTCTCTGCACTAATTAGAAATGTACTGACGAGAGTCATTTGTTTGGAAGTTGAATGCACCGTGCACTTGTTGTCGTTATGCAGAGACTCAGAAACTTAGATAATTAAATCTATTTAATGATATGCTTTAGTGAGCATATGTGTGTATGTTAATGACATGCTCTGATGCTCTTAATGAGCATGTGACAGTGGCAGGGAGACGGAACAGCACATTCCACGTTGTTCAGCCAGTCATTACTTAAACGTAATCTATCTTCTCTCTGCCAAATGACAGTTAACACACTCGCTTATCAATCTGCCCCTATGGCCTCGCTCGACAGCTGTCAATAGACTGCAGTCCCTTACAACATCTTCATCTCACGGACGCAGGGGAAACTATAGTCATGACAAAATTAATTTCCTGGATGTAATGATGTTCAAATACCCATGTGAGTCCTTGTGTATAGATCTGTGGGAAGCCCCCGCTAAATATGGCCTGCAGTGAAAAATGATGCAGGTGAGCAGGATACAGTGAGCATGAGAACATCTTATACAGGCACTTATTCTGTGTGGAGTGAAGCAGCACAGTCAGGTTTATCGCTGTGGTCATAGCAACAGCCATGAGCGGAGATGAAGATGACATTTTTTTTTTGTGGTGATGCACTGAATGTCCTTGTTCAGATGAGAGGGAAGGAGAGTGAGGGATGAAAACACAGTCAGGGTGAGGGATGGAGAGAGAAAGGAGGGGTGGAGACAGCTGGGAGAAATTTTAGAGAAGACTGAGCGGAGGCTTTATTTCATATCATTTAAGCTGTTTGTTCTACAAGATGGTGCAGTTCTGTCGGTGAAGACTCCTTATGAGTTTGTCATTTTCTTCTAGCCTTTTCTATAGCTTTATTCGCAGCTTGTTTTACATATGGAGTCACTACATTAGATCAGTGAAACAACAGAAAAGTGGTGACATTTCCTTATTCAATTATTATTTGTTTAAATAACATGTCTTAACATTGTGAGCACGTTACTTGCCAGGCTATATGTTAGTGATCTTCCTCTCCAGTCTCCCCCTGTCTGACACAGTCACTTATTTCCCAGGTTGCTCTTTTCTCCCAATGGATGATGCTCCACTTGACTTCCCTCTCCCACTGTTTATGTGTTCATCTCTTCCCTCTCCTCTGTGCGGGTGTCTGTATGTGTAGTCTGTCTGTGGCTAATCTGTGTGTTAAGGAGGGCTGAATAAGCCCGTCTTTGTCAGGGCATTAGGTTTGGAGAGGATGAATACATTAAATGATAAATGGAGGCAGTGAAGGTGGCAGTGTGTGGATTTGGATTTATCTGAATGCCACCGCCCCTCTTCCATTTCGGTCCCCCCCTGCTGTTATAAGTGTGCATAAGTGTGGTCTGTGTGCCACTTTGAATGTTAAAGGGTCAGTTCACCTAAATTGCTAATCATGTTTTAGTCATTTTTTTGTCTCGTCATGCAGATGCTTTTAGTTCAATATCCAGAGATGTGACTGGGAACAATTCTGAGAGGAACTACTCATTTTCTAGAAAGTAATTATACCTAGGCTTGTGCCGATTGGCGTTGGTATCGTACATCGATGACTGAAGCGATGAGAGATGACTGTTTTTTCCTATGCTGATATTGAGGCAAGTTTAAGTGATTCAGAGTCAGAGATGTTATAAAAATAATCTCCAGAATCTGCACCCTGCTGTGCATTTAGAGATATTTCTGTTGCAGAAGCATGTCCGCCTGCTGAGCCCTGTTAATTAGCTCCAGTGAATTTTAAATTACAAACCGGTTTGTCATCTCTTTTCCAGTGATCTGACATTCTGCTTCTCTGATCTCCATGTGCTTGCTCACTAAATCTTTGCTTTACGATCCATAAGAGTATTTAAAGTTATGGTTATAGCTTGGATTTTGATATTAAAGAGAAGATAATAATATGTTACGGAACATGATCTTTTAATAACACTGACGACTAATACGGATACATGTTATGACTTCTACTGAACATTCCTCAACAGGATAGCGGTAGGCTAACTTAACCATAACTGTCTCAGCTTGGACGCACACCCTGTGTGACCCCTGAACTTGTGCATGCTGACAATATGGTGGCACCAAGCAAAGACAAATTTAAAACATTTGATTCAAGACGTTACATTACATGGTTTTCTCTGCTGGCATTTCTCTGCTGTGCTTTGACATAACTCCCCCAAAGCCATCCAAACTCCAGCGATTGGATTGTCCATTGGTGGTCTTGAATAACCCCAATTGGAGGATATGAAAATGTAAAGAAATTGCCACCCTAGTTCTACCAAATGAAAACTTGTCTTTCATTTTTCAGCTAAGTTTGTGTCATCACTTGTCTGTATTCAGTGCTTGGAGCAGTCCAAGTCCTTTCGGGCTATGCACCATTAGGAAAGAAGCGGACAAAAAGGTGACATGGACAACCAAAAGTGTGCAAAATTCCTCCTGAGTGGAAGAAGAAGAAGGTAATCTCCTCTGAGCTGAGGAGAAACACAAGCGCTGAGAGTGATCTATACTTTAGTTAAGGAAGGAAGGCAGGATTCTGCTATTAGGTAGAATGTGGTAACTGTGAGAGAGGAGAGGAGGGGGAAGAGGCAGAGCGAGAGCACGGGAGAGGCAGGCGGGGAGGGGGGCTAGGTTGCTGACTCGGAGCTTTGCCGCGGTGAGCTTTGAGCTAGCGACTCTCTAAGCTCTCGGGCTGCATGTGTCCATAGGCTGCTGTGGTGCAGACCATAGCCTAGCCACGTTAGCCTCCACCCACCACCTCCACAGCTCAGTCAGCCGGCAGCTCCGGTGTGCTTCAGCTGCAGTTAGGCTCCACACTCTGTAAGTGTCTCTGTCTGTAGCTGAGGATTTCCTGCCCCCTGCGAGGATTCTCTCTCTTACTGGCCAAAGCAGAGAGAGAGAGAGAGTGAGAGGGACAGAGAGTGAGAGGAAGACAGGAGGAGGAAGAGCACCAGCGGGCCAGCAGTGACCTTCGTGGTGTGGTGGCAAAGCAGAGGAGGAGGAACGGGCATAGGATTCATCAGGTGTGTGTCGGCACTTAAAAGGATGAGTAAGAAAGGGTGTGAGAGAGACTGCTGTGGGCTTGAATTTGTATTCAGAGTCTGTGCATGGTACAGTAGGAAGCATGCTTTAAATGTGTAGCAGAGAAATATGTCAGAGGGAGAGATCTTAACACTTAAATGCATTGCAGCAACATGTCATTTCATGCTGTAATTCAGTGTGAGTGTTCAAGTTAAGAAAGAAGTGCGGAGCTGAGGGAGTAGAGTCGGAAAAGAAGAAGATAAGCATTAAGAGAGATATGCCTCTATGACATGCTGTAGATGGATACATCCTCACAGAAGCCAGATATAGAGATGCTGATCTGAAGAGAGGGCGATACAAATGGAGAACACCGGAGATGGATGGAACAGAGTGAGAGAGAGAATGAGAGAGAGAGAGAGAGAGAGAGAGAGAGAGAGGGGAAGATATATGTTGTGCCAGCCAGAGCTCAGAGGAGATGACAGACGTGTTTGTGTGTGTGTTTTCTTACTGGCTTGGACTTGGCTAGTGAGAAAAACGTCCGTATCGGAGTATCAATCACTGTGGGCTGGGCGCTGCCTCGAGGCTGCAGGCTACAGAAGCGTGCTCTCACAGCTCCCAGGGAGCATCTGTGTCTTTTAATATGTAATTTGTCTTTCTGTGGGATGATATTATAATATTAGTACATAATGCTTTTTTATTAGCTGTGATGGGCTGGAGTCTTCTTCATTAAAAGAACATTTGTTTTGGAGTGGGCTGGCCTTCATGTTAGGTGCAAGTTGCAGCCATGTTGTCCAATGTATGTATTACAGTAGCTCAGACTTAAAACCTGCTTAACTAGCAGTGTGGCTAGTGGCTAGTGAATCTCCAAAGTTTACTTGACACTCAATAGATTACCATTGTTTTTTTTAAGCATTTGGCTAGTGGCTGGTGCCTATTATTGAGTGCGCTTCTCTACAGCAATGGCTGCTGATCAAAAAGATACAGACCATTTTTGTTTAAACTTTTTAGAGGTTCATGTAGCAAGTAGGGTTACTGTCCCTCAGTCAGAGGGCCTGGGTTCAGTCTTGGTTACGTGTCCTGTGAAAACATTTCTCCTGCTGAAGATGCCTTGAGAAGGACACTGAGCCATCTACAGGTGTTCAACCTTCCTGCTGTGATTTGTACCATCTTTTAAGGCAATAGATCTGTGTGCTTCCCTCAATGGTAACTCGGCAGGATGAACACTGTCCAGAAGATTTGGGGAGGTATCATCTCAAGGCCACTTTTGCTATTTTTCTAGAGGTTAAATTACTCATTTTAGACATTCAGTGTTCACTCGGTAATCAATATGCTGGAATGTTTACACCACTGACAGCTACAGTAGGTAGAGAGCTAGGGCATGTGGGAGGGTGAATGCACGGGAAAGTTGGAAAAGCAATTAAAATGTGTAAAGACGAAACGTGCAAGTCATTTTGTCGGCTCCGAGCCAATCGAGGGGTTCAGTGAATGTCTCTGTCCACATGTTTATGCACATTTGTTTGTATGACAGCCAGAGCCAGAGAGAGAGGCATAGAGGGAAAAATACAGTGTGTGTGTGTGTGTGTGTGTGTGTGTGTGTGTGTTTGAGTGAAGTCAGAGTTTGATCTGCATGCCTTGAGGATGGTCTGTCTTCCTGTCTCTGTCTGTCTCTGTCTTTTGATTTCCTTTTCCCATCACATCGCGCCTTTCTGAAGTAACAACTAGACATCACCCTACTGAGAATTAAGCTTGACTCGGGCTAATCCATTCTGGACCCTGCGTGACTCAGCAGCAGGCACACACACACACACACACACACACACACACATACACACACACTTACTGGCTGTTGGTAGTCTCGAGGTTGTTAAAATTCTGATCCTGCTTCTGTACTGCTACAGTGCAGAATACTGTCTGTGAGTATTGGCCCTAATATAGAGTGGATATGAGTGGTAATATTACTTTTTTTGAAAATAACACAACTCTACTGTATCATTCTGGCAGTTGTAATATCACACTGTTTGCTGTACTGCATTTCTGCGTGTGTCTGAATGTGTATACAGGTGTGGTGCAAACTCATAACTTTCTACCCTCCGAATAGCAGGGGGAAAATCCAATTACATTCTCCTGACACTGTCTGCCAACAATAAGACAGGCTTTTTATATCTTTTGATTTTACAAATCTGTTTCAATCATCAAATGGGCCAAATGTTCTAAAAAAAGGTATACCTGTACTGTATTTGTTTGTAATGCAGCATGTCTGTGGGTTTGAGAAAGTTCTGTGTGCATAAATGTGTGTGTGTGTGTTTCCAGCTTAAAGATAAGTGTGTTACCCATGTGGAGGTAAAGGCTTTCCCCTGATAGATCCTGGCAGAGAATTCCATTATCTATGTTGGAGTTTTCTACATGGCCTCTATGGATGGAGTTGGATGGTTTGAAGCACTGTATAGGTGTGTGTGTGTGAATGAGCAATATAAATGCACATATTTCCTTTATGTGGTGCGCATGTGTATGTCTGTATAAGTACAGGCTATATAAATGCACATATTTATTATACTTCCTCAGTATGTACCTTGTCCTTTTTGTGTCCTTTATGCGTTAAGAACCCTTGAACATAGTAAATGATGGACGAAGGGAATGAACGGGAGAGAGCGTCTCTTCCTCTCTGGTGCTGCTTGGTGCTATCATGGCTGTAATGAAGGCTCATTTATCTCCATCTCAGCACAATCTCATCATTCACAATGGGATTGCAATAGCCCTGCAATGAGGATGAGTGTGTGTATTGTTTAGAGGACGCTCATATATATGTGTGTGGAGGAAAATGGATGTTTGAATACTGTGAATCAGTGGTGGTCTGACCTGTTGATGTACCTGTTGAGTTGAATGGGTGGAAATCGGTCACATTTGATACAGAAGGAGCATGTTTTGTTGTGTTTGGTCAGAATTGTGGGGGCAAACTGTCAGCCACAGTATCGGATCAATGAACATAGATTACATTCAGAGGTCAGGTTAAGTAAGCATCCATTTGAGCTGTGGAGCCACCTCCTCACCCTGCAGCTGAGAGGGAATAAAGGGAGGAGGAGAGGGCAGATTGGGAGACAGACACACAGAGAAACAGAGGGATGTGTGTAGAGAGATAAAGGCTGAGTAATGTCATCATAGGCCCCATGTCCTCCAGGTCTGATTAAGAGCCTCTCTGAGCACTCCCAGACGCTGTGATGTGATAGGCCAAGGTCACGGCGAATCACGGCGCAGTGCTGCAGATTGATGCTTAACTCCGTCAGGAAACGGCGGAATCTAATTTGGCCAATGGGCTTCCTCTCCACTTCAGATGAAGAGGACGATTCCCCTCGCCCTGGGGCCCTCCAAGGAAGTGTGTGTGTGTGTGTGTGTGTGTGTGTGTATGAGTGTAAATGTCTGCTGGCTTGCAGCCACGTCGGATGAGTGTGTGCATGCGTGTCTGGATTTATTCTGCATGTGTTTCTCACCGTGTTTTAATGTAAGTGTAGATCTCTGTGGGCGCGTGTCTATCTAAATGTATTTTTGTCTGTGTGTGTCTCTCTCTCTCTTTCTCATGCAGTCTGTGTGGCACCACCACCACACTTGTCACTATGTGGTTAAGGAATGTGTTGTAAGTGATTGGCAGGCTATGATATTAGTTTGGGAATAATAAGAGTGTAATAACTCGGTGGCGTTTGCCTCCAGAGAGTGACTCCCAGGTAATCACATTTACTCAACACAATCACTGTGTTGCACGGCAGTGCCCGGGACAGGACCACACTATTTTTCATTTCCTCTTATGAATGTCATGAGCTCTGGTATGTGTGAAGTGTTTTTTTGTGTGTGTTTGTTTGTGATTCTGTCTCACAGCTTGGATATATTGCAAACTGCTTGTATTTTACAGTCTCTGTAATTGTTCATAGGTAGGCGGCGGTTTGAGTATGTTAGAGATTGGTTAGAAACATGTGACACATTGTCAGATGCCGTATTTGTAGAACGTGCTGCTACCTGTACCTTAAAATATGCTATATCTGTATTCATATCTCTAGTTTTATCGACCATTTATTCTCCTTTTTTCATACAAATGCAAGTCATGCAATTTAAATGTATTGTTTTGTTTACATTGTGGAGTCTCACTGTGTACATTTGTTTGCATATATCCGTGTGAAGATTGCTGTTTTTTCAGGCCAATATTCACTTTGAGAAAAACCTAAGGTACTGTTAAGGTAAAACACAACCATCACAGTTCTGTCTGTGCAACAGAACAGTTTGGCCTCTGTCCTAGAGGGAAGTTAAGAAATAATGTAGGTGCAGCAACAAAGTGCACAGTCACTGTTTTTATCCAGACGGATCCAAGAGGCTGTTGTAAGTGAAATGCAATGCAGCAGAAACTCAAACATCAATTATGGTGATGGAGTATGGCAGCGTTGGTTGTGTCGATGAAGACACATCTTGTATGAGGAGAGGCAAGATCTACTCTTTAGGCACACCTTTTATTCAAGCAGCAGACATTTTGCTCTTTAACTGGATGTGACATTTGTCCTTCAAGCTGATAACAAACAAAGGCAGAAAGGCATAATCACTGTCAGGCATGTGAATACGTCATCTAAATGATTAATACAGTGCTCATCATGTTCTCAGATATGTTCAATCAAGACAATCTGTTGTTCACTCGACATATAAATTGTGAATGTTGCTCTTCAGTCACGATCTCTTAATATTATGATAATATTGCTAACCAGCTAAACAAGTGATGCACCTTGCATCATTTGGCAACCACTGAGTTTATGAAACAAGAACCCAGAACCAAATGTCCATGTTGCTTGTGTTGTCCAAACAACAGCTGCAAAAACAAAGATATTTAATTTAGAATGTTATAAAACAGAGAAACATACAGAATCCTTTGATTTGAGATGCTGGAAATCTTTGTCATTTTTACTTAACAAAATACTTCCACATAAAAATCAATTACCATCACTGTTTTATCTTCTTTTACTCACTGATCAATTGGCTTGTTTTATGAACTATACCTGCAAGCCTACATGCAAGTAAAGCATGGATTAGAAGATATTAATGTAATGTGCTGTTCAAAATCTTTAAAAGTAACAAAAAACACAGGGTAAAAGATAAAGAAAGTCATCAGAGTTTGTAAAGTGAAGGGTGTCCTATCAGGAGGGTTTAAAGTGGGTGAGTCTACAGTGGCTCAGCAGCGTAAAGGAGGAGAGGTAGATGGGGAAGAGAGCGTAGTGAAGGGAGTTGACCAGGGGTAACAATATGGCTGAGCTGGTGGATCGATAATATACTCCATGATCCATAACATATTAATAGGAGGGAATGCATTATTACTGTTAAGAGATGTCGGGTGGACAGGGCAGAGACACATGCTCACCTCTGAGTGCTGGGGAATTTTCAGCTGAGCGAAGGTGAGTGACACAACACTGCATCTGGGCACAATGCCAGGGAACAACCTCCTCTCCTCTCCTCTCCTCTCCTCTCCTCTCCTCTCCTCTCCTCTCCTCTCCTCTCCTCTCCTCTCCTCTCCTCATTCTCGACCTTGGGGCACTGCATCTCCTCTCCTCTCCTCCTCCACCTCCTCCCCCAGCTGTACCCCCTCTGTCCATTTCATTTCCTGTCTTAATATCCTGATTGAAGTGGTCACCTTTCTCTGTTGTGTTTAATGAGCAGCAGGTGTCTGAGTGCAGCTCACTCAACCATGGCTGGGACCCAGGGACCAACACACAGTAGAGCAGCTTCTTTATCAGCCTGCAAAAGAGGAAGAGTCTGCAGTCCATCCTACTAAAGCATTTTAATGGTTTTCATTATTGCTGATAGTGAGGAGTGGAAATAAAAGGGAGAGACACTGGGCAGTGTTAGATGTGGCGCTAATAAAGTGTGATACAAGGGTGTTTTTACAATATCGTTGGATTGTCGCAACTGTTTTCTTCAGTGTTTGAACTCTGTTTTACTGAAAATGGAATATTATGGTGGTTCATAATTGTAGAACCACATAAACATTACGGGGAAGGCCAATACAGACATATTCTGAAGAGAGTTTCATCTATAGTTTGAATCCACACACTAATAGTCTGCACATTGTGTAATGTGCGAATGTGTGTGTGTTTGTGCTGTCTCACAGTGTTGTGCGAGGTGTCCATTGCAATGTATTGCAACATAGTGCAGCATTTTAATGTGCTTGGAATACACAACTACACCCACTATAGATGTGGAGACTGAGGCGGAAAAACAAACTGCTATGTTGCGAATATAATGATGCGTCACCCTAAGTCAGCCCCCTGCATTAATACTGAGACTATGATATGGCGATTTCAGTTAAAACGCTGTCTCTATCTGATTTAATGATCACCCACTGTAATGTTGTGTCTCATGTAACAGTTGAGTATAGATTATAGATGTACACAGCGATGGAGTTTAGGAGTTTTGATTAGCCATGCTCACTTCACTGCACACACACCTGCTCCTCCGGGCGTCTTTGCTACAGTGATTATATACCAAAATATTTGGAGGCCAAAATTATTAAATAACCTGCTATAATGATGAATGAGGCTTAATATTCTCATTCATCATCATCACGATCAGCATCAGAGTCATCATTACAACGATCACGTTACTCATCCTCTTAACCAATCGACAGTCATTAATACTACACACAGAAGAAAAATACACACAGAGGTTTCGTCCAAAAGAGATTAGTCTTCTTATTAACACTCACTTCTCTCTGTATCCTTCATTGTCCTCTTCCTCCTGTTGCTGGCCATGTTTGCGAAATATGTGCCCCAAGGATTTGCACTACTTTGGCTTCCCATACTCTTTCCACTGCCACCTTGTTAATCCACTGAAATGACTTCAATACTTGTAGTGACTGACTGGCTTATAAGCCCACTTATGCTTAAAAATGCTGGATGTTTATAAGGAGAGAAAGAAAGCCTGAGTAACACAGGAAGATGTGGGTCTAAAGGCCCTGACACGCTAAACTGACATTAAAGAACTAGCGGTGACAAGGGCTGACTAATGCATCACCTCACATCTCCTGTGTCTCGGCCAAAAAGCCTAACTTAAACACACTGCAAAGACCTGCACCTGCACAAAAGGAAATACCCCTCTGGGATATACACACCATTGTTATTATTAAGCTGCATTTTTGACACCACTCCTAATAAAGCAGCTTCTTATCAAGAATATCTCTTATAAAAAGCTACAAATGACACTGAGGAAATAAGGGGAAGCCGTGCGAAATGAGTAAAATCATGGATACTACAGCAACAGGCTCAAGGGGCTTTCCCTCTCTTTGACGTTTATTGTTTTGTGCACTGATCTGCTGACCTGGACAGCCGCTGATTCTACATCCTCAATTGGCCAGAAAGCCTCCAACAAGAGCCGTCCAGTGCCAGTGTTGTAGGACACACCACACTGACTAGAGCCACTGACGCTGACTGATGGCCCTGACAATGCCTGATGATCAGGACCTTAAGATGAGAGCAGATAAATGTACTGTATGGCTTTGATACCCCATAGTGCTGTGGGCACAATGATAGAGGAACGTCTGTGGATCTAAATACAGAGAAATGCATGTCATTTCTATTTTAACAATCCTTTTTGAAGAAAAAACATTACAATATTGTGACTAAAATGACAGCATTTATGTCGAGGTGAGGTTGTGAGGTTTCCTACAACACAGTAAGGCAGTTAAATATCTCATTATACATTTTTCTTTGGATACAAGTTTTGCACAGCCTTTATTTATTGATTTGGTATCAGTTAAACATCATAGTGCCTGTGAGTGTAGCTTGAAACGTGGCTCATTTGGATCAAACTATTCTGTGTCTCTGTGTGTCTGTGGGCCTGAATGTGTTGCTGGTGTGTGTGTCTACATGTGTGTTTGTGCTGTAGGAGAAAGGGTGAAGAGGGGAGCAAACTAGTTATCACTGGTCCTCACCTCAAAACCCAATGATGTACCCTTGAGAAAATCATTTAACCTCCTCCATGCTCTGGTGAACAGCAGAGGACTGACTGTACATACAGAGCACATCAACATTTGTCTGTGTGTGGCAGAACATTAGACATACAGCACTTAAAAATACAAATAGTGAGGAGGAATAGTAGTGTATTTCAGTATGAGTACTATGAGCTCCATGGTATCCAGGATCTCACACCTTTGATTTACTCGGCTGACTGGCGCAACATTATTTTTGTCATCGAGAGGAATCTGAATAGGTGCAAATGGATGGGTGCCTCTTCAGAGACCCAAAATACTCAATAAAAACAGACATAGTGGCTCAGTGAAACCTACGATGTTCCGGTCCCGGTGGAATTTAGAAACACAGACACTCCATCTTTGTGTTTACGGCTAAAAATAGCGCAGGTTTATCACCATCACATGGTCCCATGTGTGTGTGTTTGTAGAAAGTGAGCAAGGGTTAGAGGAATGGGTACTGCATCCTGTGTCCAGCTCCAACTTTATGTATTTATCTCTAAGCCACAGCTGAGCATAAACTGGGACGAAGGGAAAATAAGTGGTGGACAGTCGGACAGGGAGGCGGGTGAGAGGGAGCACACTAACAGGACTGATGCCAAGAGCCTGGCTCAGGGTTTGTGACTCTGACCAGCATAGATACAGTCGGCCCATACGCACTGGAGCATTGTGCACACTGGGAGAACAAGGTGTGTGTGTGTGTGTGTGTGTGTGTGTAGTTTAGTGCTTTCCACTGCTCTCTCTCTCACATGGTTTCACTGCTGATGTCAGAAAAGCGGATTGATGCAGTTTCCCTCTCTTTTTTATGACCCCCCCACCCCTCTCTCTCTCTGCGGTGTGAGTGAGGCGAGGCCAGATGAGTTGCCATGTCAGAGGGAATGCAGCAGTGAGGGAGGCGAAGCTTTATTTCTCAGTGAAAGGTGTATTTTTCTCTTGTCAACAGGCATGGCTGCATCAGCCTCTCCTTGACACTCCCTCCCCTTCCCAATCTCCATCTTCTTTTTCCTTTCATTTCTCTGTCTCCTTCCTATCTTTGCCTCCCTCCTTTTTCTCTCTCTCTCTGCCTCCTATCTGGAGCTGTACAGAGGACAGATTGAGGGTATTATTTTTCTTCGACTGAGTTTTTCTGCCATGCGGTGATACTGAAGGTCCCATTCTGCTCCTGTGTCCAAGATAAATCAAAAACATTTTTCTACAGCTGCAATCAATGCCCTAGCCCTTTTTCAACAGCTCTACCTTTTCCTCTCTCTCACACTCAGACACACAAGCCCACCGTCTTGGACACACACACTTTTTCTTCTCTGTTTCTTCCTGAGGCGATGGTTCTCTCTTGAACGCTGACATCAGATAGCCTCCCTCCAGCAGTCCACTCCTCTGGGAGGGATTTGCATCTCATTTGCATCTCATTACAGATTTAATAGAGCAAACTGTGCTCCATTCGGAGAGAAAATGACAAGGGGGGAAGTGGAAAGGTGAAGATAGCTGGGGAGAGTCAGTCTACCGGTGACTGTCTGTGCCTCCAAGCAGCTGGTGCTGTATAGCCCTTGTCTCACACCCAGCTATGTAGCACTGCAATTAACTGTATTCTTAAAAAACACACGAATGTCAAAACATTTCAAAGAGCGGAAGTGAAACTGCTTGACAGTGTGCGATGTGATTGTCTCCATTCGTCCAGATAGGGATCCTAAAAGAATGAGCAAAAATATGATTAGTTTTGTAATATATCTGTTTTAAGCATCTTTTAACAATTATGTTGAGCTCAAGAAAGGTTACACCTAGTTTTTTTCGGGCAACTGTGGCTCTGGAGTAGGAGCGGTCTGCCACCAATTGGTGGGTCAGTGGTTCAGTCGCCTGTCTCTGTGGTCTACAGGGGTGTGTGAATGGGTGAATGCTAACTTGAGCACTTTGAGTGGTCACTAACACTAGAAAAGCAAATACTATAACTATAAAAACAGTTAATTTGCCATTTTTTATGGCATGTCTGTCAACCTCATTGAAAGGCAAAAGTTTATAGCTATGCACAAGGAAGAGTTAAAGGTCAGTTGTCAAAGAGAGACGCAATAATCATTTATATATGGGGAAACAGTGCAGACATTTTGGCATTCATTTCTGGAAGGTGTTGCACTCGGTTGTAGGAGTGTCACAATTCTCTGATTCCACAATTTGATTTCCCCTGACAACCGTCATTCAGACTGTCAAATTGTTCTTTAAAAAGATAGGCCATATGATCAAATGTCTGTTATTTGTTTAAAATGTCATTTGGGAAGAAACTGCTAAGCACAAAGAAACAAACAAAGAGTCACCAGATGGAATAAGAGTACGTCACAGCAACAGCTTGACTTTATCCTGGAGGCTTTTTGGGTTTGACAAGTTCAAATAATACCAAAAATAAAGATTTCCGAGCTCATGAAAAACACCACCCTCCAGTGATTAAACGATAAACAACAAAATATAGAAACTCAGTTTATTAGGAAGTTTGATTTCTTACATCTTTCCCGAGTAAACCCTCTCCCCAAACAAATCAATAAAGGATCTCTCAAAAAGAAAACACACCAAACATCTCATATTTTTTGGAGTAATCTCCGGTACCTGTCAATGACCCAAGTACTAACTCTCCTTTTACATAACTGCAGTTGTCAATATGGCCAGATTTATTGTGACTTTCACCTTTTTTAATACTTCTTGTGACCTGCTGACTACCATGTTGGTGTAGTGACCTATGTTGAGTGAGACGATGTAGTTCACTGAGTGGTTTTACACTGAACTGGCCTTTACTATCTTTACAATAAATTGTGACTTTCTTAACTTGCATAGTTATCTTTTAAATTGACAAACATAAGTGAGATTCACAATTCAAACAGGATCAAAAATGTGTCTCTCTCTATTGACTACTGGACACCAGATGGGTCGTGACTTTGCCTCTCTGCATGTTTTTGGTTACTTACTGATTGTGGAAAGTAGATCATAAACCCCAGGAACAGATCACTGAAAGAAACGGATGTGATTTAAAGTCATCTTCAGCTCAATTGATCTCTTTGGAGAAATCCCTTGTGCCTTGTTTATAGACACTTCAGCAAGTGTTGTTGGCACAAAAGCATAAACTGAAGGACAATTTTTGAAATCACAAAGTCACTGTACTGTCATTAAAACGCAACAGATGGACTGTTTGACACAGTTCTTCGTACTTTGTTTCTCTACTTATTTTGCACCAACATCCAAACAAGAACACACTTTCACATGGAGCTAATAGGGCAGAAAATATGATTTGTTTATGTAAATTCATATCAGTCAGTGTGTGACAATTCTGAGATAAACCCCGGCATATCACACAGCCATTTTTTAATTACCTTATTGTGCTGTCTCTCCTCAGCAGCAAACTCCTGGAAGGAAGAGGCTTTTTCAATTAGGACTTCTCCCCCCGTCTGAGCTCCACTCTCTGCCACACGCTTTGTTATTGTGTGTGTGTGCGTGTGTGTGTGAATTATTTGGTAACCTTTCTAATTTCACACTTGTTAAGTTTCCATGTAAAAGGCAACATTTTAGAAGGAAGCCCTCAGGATGGGT
Source organism: Lagodon rhomboides (assembly GCA_039737535.1). Classification (NCBI taxonomy): domain Eukaryota; kingdom Metazoa; phylum Chordata; class Actinopteri; order Spariformes; family Sparidae; genus Lagodon; species Lagodon rhomboides. The sequence goes on along the minus strand of CM077789.1, from coordinate 8,993,944 downwards.
GAATGTCATTAGTGATTGTGTGCGAGTGTGTGTGTGCGTGTTTGTGTCTCTGTACTGTATGTGTTTGATGTGTGCGTCAGGGGCTTGATAGTACAAAGATTTGTAATATTTAATCAGGGGCAGGTTCAAGTCTCTCAAGGGCCCTTTTCCACACACACGTGCACACACAGAGACAGAATACATCACCTTACTGTTGCTTACATTCCTGCCACCAAATGAGGTGATCAGCCATTTGCTGTTGTTCATGATCCCAGTCCTCCCCAGGCACAGCGTGCTGTGTTTCTGTGACGACGATTATGCTTTCTTTCTTTCTGTTGTCGTCTCTCTCTCTCTCTCTCTCTCTCTCTCTCTCTCTCTCTCTCTGTCTCACTCTTTCGCTTTCTAATTTATGTGTTGTTATTGGAGCTGGTGCTGATAGGCCCAGAGATGGCATTTAGCTAAAGAGCAGAGAGGCTGTTAGCTTCTCCATTCATCTAATCAATCTCACTAATGAAACCACTGTCCTCTCCACAGCCTATTTCTTCCCTCTCTTCTCTCATCCTTCTCTCTCTTGCCTGCCCTCTACCCTCTCATCATTTGCTCTCCTTGTACTAGTATCATTTCACTTTCTCGTGGCACTCCGTCTGCTACACATTTGAATTCCTTCCATCCTTCCTTCCCCCCTTCCATCCTCCCTTCCTTCTTACAGCTGTCCTAGATTCACTACTGGTAGACTTGTTCCCAGTGAGGAAGCTTTTTCTGGTGTTTGCTTCCTCCATTTCAGCAAAACCGTGTCTCCTCCCCTCCCCCAGCAGAATAGATGGTGGATTGACCCAGTTAGGGGTGAGAATGGGTATTGTACTGGGAGTGTATATGTGCCAAAGGTGTGTAGATCAAGTGTATTTTTCCACATGTGTACCAGTGCCTGGATATGCATGCATGTGGAGTTTTACCTGAATTGATCCTGTGTGGATGAATGGTTGATTAGATTTTAAGTGGTTCTTGAAGCTGTGTTGTAGGCGCAATGTCAGTTTTACACAGATCTTTCTGTACTTCAGCACTCAGTGTCTTGTTATGTATAAATGTAAAGGCTGACGTTAAGGTTAAAACACAAAAATGTGATGTTGGGTTCTCCTTGTGGTACCTTGAGTAGATGACAACATTGGTCACTCAATAAAAAGAGTGTGAGCGCCATTTCTGATAATTGTTTAACTGTTCAAGTCAATACACACACATATTTTCTGGTTCCAGACTCTCAGCTATGATAGTTCCTTGCTTCCTGTGGTCGTATATGCCAGTGAACAAAATATATTTTATTTCAGAGCTGTTGTTAGTACAAAAAAGTACATTTTGAGGATGTCAGCTTGGCCTATTTTTCTATTTTGTTTTCCATTTTCTTTTAGACCAAATGACTATTCAGTTGATTTATTTGTAGAGGGCAGATTAGCCGATAATGAAAGAAATTGTTAATTGCAGACCTACAACTTGTACATTATTCGATTTGGAGCTCAGGTTGGTGTCTGATAAGACAGGACGATTGGATAAAACCTAGAGGGAGGGGGTCTGGAGTGTGCTATTGCAGTAATTTGCTGCAACTAACATTTCAACATATAACATGTCAGTTCAAGTTCAAAAGACACTGAATCAGAAGACATCAAGACATAATTCCATGTTTTTCAGCTCTCATCATGCCACATGATAACAACACAACAGAAATAGTAGTGAGTTTTCCTCAGCCGAACACATGATACCTCATCCTGTATTACCTAGCTTACATCTCACAGAAAAGGGCAAAGCTGTGTCAAACCTGTAGTGTATTTGACCCATGATTAGTCCTGTTTCACCTCTGAGAGTTGACTGGTGATGTAGCATAAAGACAGAAGATGCTGTGGTTACTGTTACCCGTTTAATATTGAGCCAATCACGATGTTTGTTTACTAATAAATTCCAGGTACAAAACACTGCTTACATACAATTAATTGTAATATTCCATCATGTTATTTCAAAGTGTGTCCGTCTCCTCTGTGTAAAATGCATGTTTGATGCTTTCATATCTCAGTGGTAACAACACTGCCATAAATGTTAGGTTTGCAACCTAATTTACTAAAGAAACCGACTGTAGTTGTGTAGATGTCAAAGATGCTAGCAGAGCAACACAGTACATAGAATAAGCACAGCAGAAATGTCAGAGCACTGTGTTTAACGATATCTCTTTAAATGTTGCAGTTACAGCTTTAAAATGACTGTTAGTGCTGCTGTCAGTGTGAAATCACAGTGATCCAGTCAATTGCACACTAACTTTGAACAAAGTTTGAGGTCATGCAATTTTAACTGAAACCTGCCAAACAGAAGGAGTAATGAAGGAATAAGACATACTGATGTTATTTCGTCACTTCTGTAACTGATCTATTGCTCTTCCATTCTTTGCCAGTGTGAATAACTAAAAATGTTCAAAATGTATTTAAGGCTGTGTCCAGAGATGTGAAGTAGGCTCAAATAAACAGGCGAAAAGAAGTCAAATTGCTTAAAGTGATGAAATGCCTCTTTAATACTCTATAAAACCCTATCTGGAGAGAGAACAAGAGACAGTGAGAGAGAGGGCGCGATAGAGATTGCCCTGAGGGAACCTCTGTTTCTCTCTCTGCACCACTTCATTCTCAAATCTGTTTTGTGTGCGACTTCCCGTGTATATATACAGTATATTACTGTGTGTGTGTGTGTTTGTGTGTAGCCTAGGGGTGTTGACGTGTGCTGGACAGAGACCCTACAGAGAGCCTTTGTGGAGAAGTCTTCCCTGCAGCAAGGTCGCTCCCTCCCTCTCTCTCTACCTCTCTCTTTCTACATCCCTCGCTCCTCTCCTCCCTCTATCAGCACATCTCTGTCCATATCTGTGCAACATTCATAGTTTAATGCTTCTCTCTCTCTCTCTCTCTCTCTCTCTCTCTCTCTCTATCTCTCTCACACACACACATTTATGCCCAGACAAAAAGCACATGCAACATGAATTCCACTTTTGAAGGCAGGTCTCTGGCGAGGCCAGTGGCTGTAAGTTCAGAATATAAAGTGGAGTTTGTGTCTGACATGGTGAGTGTGCTGATTTGTGTTTTTGTGTGCAACCGTGACTTTGTGTGAGTCTACTGGGGAACGCCACTGATTATAATGCATAGATACACTGACTTTTGTTAGAGGACAGAACACGTCCCTTACAGCGGGTCACATAGACACTGTATACACACACAAACACACAAGCTTATGTTTAAAATCTGAAAAATCATTCACAAAGTTGTTGTGTTGTCCCTGTGTTACATACTGTATATAAGAGTGTATAAATCATTTTCAATAACATATACACAAAGGGACTTTTTGTCCTTGTAATGCTTTGATGTACACCCAACTGTGGCACTTACAGTTGTGTGTGTGTGTGTGTGTGTGTGTGTGTGCAAACTGCAGGACAGCGATACCGTAATTCCCCAGCACTCCCACTGTGAACAGAGGAGCCGCATTGCCACAAATTTACCTTTGAGTCTTCCATACGAAAATACTCGTTCACACACTCTCTCTCACACACACACACGCACTTACACATGCTCTCCTCAGCTGGATGCACATCAATCATAGCACCAGCCTCACCTGTCATTGTCTTTGTTGTTGCTTATACAAACATCCTTTCCCTGGTCCACCGAGTAAAGACCCCAATCAGGATTTACATTCACAGCATAGCACCTTTTTGCTCCCAAACACGCTCACTCCCACTGGGATGGAAGGAAAACACAACAGCACCTTTTTCAGCCAAAAGCAATGGAGGACAGTGCTGTTTATCACACACGCAATAACATTAAAAAATAGATGTTCAAATAGAGGAATAAAAATGCAAGCTTTGTGCTGAAGTTAAGTGGATTTGTGAATGTGATAAAGGAGGGAAAGAATGGAGAGAGCAGGAATATGAAATTGGGACAATCAAGTCAGAAGGAGGGACAGGTGAGGCGTGTGTGTGTGTGTGTGTGTGTGCGATGAGCCCGCATAAACATGCACAGCGCTGAATGCTGATCAGGGACAATAAAACCTCCATTAAAGATTTATTCTGGAGAGACAGAATAAGGGAGGGCCAGATGATAGTGAGAGGAAGAAGGTGGGTTGGAGGGGATGGGAGGGGGAGAGGGAGCACTCAGGTTTGTGTCACAGAGTGGATTATACCAAAGACACCTCTTTCCGCCCATCACTGCGAGACACACACACACACATGCACACGGGTGCTCAGACTCTGTGCATTTTAATAGCCCTGTCACCTCCAGCTATAATACCAGACAATGGCTCTTTGAGCAGACACTCGTCTTCAGAAGTGTCTTTCTTGCTTCCTGACAGGCTCAAGCGAGAGCTAACTGGCTAGCTCACCACAATTATAGATCCCATCTGTGTAGTCACAGAACTACGGCAAACCTTAGCACAACAAGCCCGAGGCCTACTCTGTCAAAATGTCACCCGGGCCGGGCTGTGCTCCAGGCGAGACACCCATGGGGAAAATGTAATCTAATTCACAGCCCTCCCCCTTCCCCTCCTCCCCCAATGAAGTGTGCTGTCAGCTTTATCTCAGTGCTCCAAACTCCCCCCCCCCCCCTACAAGCCCCTGCCTTCATCCTGTTTGAGATGATTGAGATTCAGAGTTGATGCTGATGACATTTGAGCAGGTACTTTACTCCTCCCCTCACAAGTGACTGACTGGCTGAGGTGCTAAATGTAAGGAGAGTCAGAAATGAAAAAAATCGGACTTGGCAGAGAATAGAGAAAGAAGGAGACAAAGAAGGATGTTGGGGGGGTTAGAGGGCTGGAAGAAAATTACAACCAATGTAGCATAAGTGGGGGGAAAGGTGGAGTCAAGAGTTGACACTAGGGTGGAGGAAATGGGCGATGCAAGAGGGAAAAAAGGGCACATAAAGGGCAGGTGGGACAGCAGAGGGCAGTTTGTCTCAAGAGTGGGACATTTATTCTAAAATCAACCAGCTCTGCAACAGAATCAATCAAAAGAGATCCCCATGTAGGCTTCCAGGATTAGTGTGTCCATATATATGTGTGTGTGTGTGTGTGAGCGTGCATGGGAATGTGATTATCAGCGTGTTTGAGAACACTGTGACAAGGATAATTATGTTTGATTACTAAAGACCCCAGTGAGGGTTTGCATTATCAGCCACCGTGCTCCTTTGGTGTTTTCCTAAGCCTTGGTGGTGAGCTGCCATCGCTTTGTATGTTTTTCTGATAGCCCTGTCTTATTCCTTTTCTATTGGACTTGTTAAACAGGAAGTTCTGCATAGCAAATAGAAAGTTTGAATTGATGTCTGTGATTGATATTGAGAAGAACATTTTTATACCACAAAGCTTCCCTGCTTCACAGAAGTGCTGCTCAGATAAGACTTGTTCAGTCAATAATTAATAATAATTGTCTTAATTTATAGTGGACATTTACAGTGTTTACACGATGCTTCTTCAGACAGTAAAGGAACACTACTCAGCTTATATAAAGTGGTTTATAAACCACTTTAAAAAAGCAAATTAACTAAAGTAAGTGAGTAAAAATGAGATAGTGGTCCAGAGGAACAGCACAAAGAAATAAAGAAACACACCAAACTACTGCAGGTCTATAAATGCAGGCTTTGAGAAGTGATTTGAAGGAAGATAGAGATTCGATGTCTAAAGGTCAGTGAACATTTGCCAGATTTGGAAACTGTCCGATAAGATACAGTGTGGAAAAGCTATAGAGCCCCTGCCAGATTTTACAGCAATCTTAACATCGAGCAAATAAAAGGAGCTGAGGCTGGACTGGTATGAAGCTGTTGGAACATTTAGAGGTGAGGCAGAGGCCTTCGTTCAGCCATGAGAAAATACAAATCTTTTAAAAGTTATTTTCTCCAGGGTTTTGGGTTTTTGGTACTGAGTTCTTGTAAACAACTTATTTTAAACACATGGCTTCAAAGTAACACAACACTGGGAAAAACTAGCAAATTGTTGTGAATTGAGGCAAACAAGGACAAGAAACAGTAATACCTCAGTGATTCTGCTTCTTTGTCTCTTACTGTCTGATCTCTGTCTCTCTCTCCTGCTGCCTTCCCTCTTCCTCTCTAGTCCTTGTGTGGGTGCATTTGTTTCTCCTTCAGCTTTTGGATCCATGTTTGGGAGGAGGCTTGCAGGTTATTAACAGTTTGATCTCCATCTAGTGTGTGATTACATCTGAAGTGGAGCCAGTGCCTGTTGTCAAGCTCCACACTGAGCCTGTTGACGCTGGCCAACACACACACACACACACACACACATGCACACACACACACACACCAAGAAATGTCCAGGTTTTCACGCATCAGTTAGAGTTTCAGCTAATTGCTCACCTTTTTCTCCTCCTGTTGGTTCTGTATGTCAGTTCCCATGTTTGCGTTGCCCTTTTACCCCACTTCATACCTCCACCTACATGCACGGATGCACACGCCACCACCTGCCCACAAATATTTATCATTTTAGGTTGTCTCAGCAGTCAGGATATTATTCCAGTCTAACCATGCCCTGCATTGGAATACTGTGCTCTATTACACATAGCAACACACACATTTTCACCTCTGCTTACAAACTGTATATTCACAACAGAAATAAATGTTTTCGTCACTCCTTTCAGGTGTGCAATCTTGTTGTCCAGTTTGCGTCTGTTTCTGCTGCTCAACCAGCCATTAAGAACAAGCTGAGATAAAGCCAGATCAGAGGCTTTGAGTTACTTTGGAAACGCTGCCCTGAGATCAGGCCGCGAGGCTGGAGCTGTCCTTGGTGCTGAATCACACGGGCTGTGTTGTGTCTGATGCAGCAGCATTATATTGAATACTGAGGGTTACTTGCTGCTGATGAATACATATTCACCGATGTCCTGATGCTGTGTGTGTCTCCTGATCTATGTTGTCGTATTTCCACTGTGCTGGCTCTTCTGTTGTGTATCTTCAGAGTGACTTTGAACTGTCTCTCCCCATCGTGTCCTCCCATGGGCAGACCTCAGGTCAGACCTGCTGTTTGGTTCAGATTGGAGACAGCTTTTTCTTTTGCTCTGTTACGGAGCTCAGTCCAGCTGGGCCACTTTATCATAAGCACCTCACAGTGTCCTTTGCCTCTGGTCTGCTGTGCATGTCTCCTTTTGTTCTCAAGTCTAGCTGCCTGTCTTCTCGTCCATACTGTCTCCTTCACTCACACCCTCTGAAAACCCTCCTCACCCTGCGGTCTTTATCAGTCTGCCCCCCCTCTTTGTCTTCTACCTCTTCTTTCTGTCTCCTTGGGGCTGCCAAAGCATCAAAGATGAGGACTGTCCCCTCTTCTCCCTCATCTTTCTCTTGCTGTGGACAGGGTGTGGCAGATGAATATGATGCCCTGACTGCAGCGTGCCACTAGCTGTCGGCGTTAACAGTGCAGGCTTATGACTTATTGTATGTGTGGGTCTTATCTTAGTTATTAGTTTATCTCCATGACTATCTGGGGTTTCATAGCGCCAGTGCCTCTCTCTATCACCCCTCCACATACACTATTAATCCATCTGCTCCCTGTTCACCAGCTCTATCTGACTAAAGCTCAAAGATAGTCTAAAGGCCATAGATAAGGCCGACATGCTCTTGTCTCCCTTCACACTAATTGAATTGACATCAATTGTTCTGCATCAAAATCAGACTCAAGCCCTTGTGACATTTGGTATGATTCGGTTTTTCACCCCAGTACCATTCAGCCAGTGGCTCTGTACTGTATGCAGATTCCACTGCTTAGTGCACTATGATTGACAGCAAGAGTAATTTGTGTTTTTGTGTGTGTGTGTGTGTGTGTGTGACACACTGGGTGGGTACTGTTAATGTGTAGCGGGTGAGCCCTCTTGAGCAGTGAAATCGGCTTATTTCCAACAGCCTCTAAAAACACCTCAGAGGTGCGTTAATGAAAGAGCAGAAAAGGAGGGATGAACACTCCTCTAATCCTAATTTGCGTCTACTGCTGCTGCTGCCCTCCGCCCCCACCCACCCGCACAGTCTCTTTCTTCCTCTTATTTCCTCTCTGAGTCGGTCAGCTATCAAATTCATACGAACAACATTCATGTAGAAAAACACATTTTTGACTTGCAAGCAGACTGGTGGTTTGGAAATATTAATGGTTTATTCTTCACACATCTTTTCCTGTTAAATGACTAATGTAAGCTGTGATTCTGGCTGTATGCCCTGGTATTGTGGCTGGGGTATTAAACAGTATTTGGTGACATTAGACTCTGGCATTTTTCTGTAGCCTGAGGGCACAATCGGATTGATTTCTGCCCGACGAAGCGAAAACCATCTATGCCCTCATCCTCGACCCTGCGCTGGAATTTTACTCATTTATAGGAGCACCGTAAAAATGCCATGTGCTGTCAATAAATAAATAAATAAATGATTACATTATTTTTCTGAGTTCTGCTCCGTCATGAGCAACTCAGGAGTTAACAGATCTTCATTGACCTTCACTGAGAAAACTACAGAATGATTACATTGGTTGACAGAAAGAAACTTGCCCCGTCAGTGACCGAAACCAATACCAACTTTAACCTTAAACCAAGTCTTATCATGTCCATAAGGACCAGTCAAAACATCCTCACAATGCAGAAATGTCCAATCACATCTCCATTATTATATACAGTATGCATTAGAAAAACTGTTGACAGCAAGGGATTAAAACTTCAAGTTCCGTTTGTTAATCTTGTTTTCTTGGTTTTCTGAGGTCCCGATTGATCTTCTATCCCTGCTGTTTTTTTTATATTTAAGATTTCAGAACTTTGTTGGTTTAATAAAAAAACAAAACAGGTCAAACCAAAAGATAATAACCAACTTTGACCTGTGGCTTTAGTGTCATAGTAAGAAACATTCTCACTATTTTTTTCCCCTCAGAAGTCTGTTTATTAAACTTGCAGAAAGCGGCAGACAGCCTGAAATGTCATAGCCAAATTAAAATGGTTGCAGCGTCTGAACCACCCTGACAAAATGCATGAATGAAATCTTGCCTCAAAATAGACCACAACCATCTTCAAACTCTGCCTTAATTTTTTATCTCAACTACACACCTGTAAACGTTCGTGGCTGCATGGTTGTGATGCAATCATGCAGCCAAAATCTACCAGACAGACAGACAGACCGACAGACTGACACACATATAAACACCTGGCAAAGTACTCAAAACCGCTTTTTTCTTAGTTCTCACTTCAGTGGTTGTCTCCAGGAGAGAGAGACAGAGAGAGAGAGAGAGAGAGAGAGAGAGAGAGAGAGAGAGAGAATATAGACAAAGCTGTGGGGGTTGAGCCGTGGTGTTGCATTGTGAGCTTTGGGGCAGGCTTATATTTAATGGCTGGACTGGGGCTAAATGAGCTGAATTAATAGGGTCTGCTCTGAACACTTACATGCCTGCTAAACATACAATTTTGTGCACGTGTGTGTGGGTGTATGTGTGTGCGTGTGTGGGTGTTGTTATTAATTGGGTCATCTTTCAACCATTTCACGCCCTCTTAACCTACACTGGGTGGATGTGGGTTTGTAGGCTATGACTTTTGACGTCATGGACGCACACGCGTTTCGCATGTTTGAGTATTGTTGGAAGTAACTTGACATTTTTAAAAAATATATTTTCTTACATCTTTAAACGTTGTTGTGCTATGAATGATTTGAGAGGTTTCATATTTTGGTCTCTTTGTGTGCTCTTTACTTATCAGAATTTTTGCAGACACATGCAGAATATCAATCATGCCTCTCACATACTGTAGTGTCCCCTGGTGATAGTGTGTGTGCACCAGGCTAAATGTTGGCTTAGAATTAAAGGGCCATTCCCGAGTGTGTTCATTGAATCAGTCTGGTGCAGGATCACTACAAGAAGAATCTGGCCCTCATCCCCCAACCCCATCCTTCCTTCCCTCGTTCCTCTCGCTGCTCCAGCTCATTAACCCCCCAGTTTTCCCATCTACCAAGTCTTCCCTTACTCCACAAACTGGTATCAGCAAGCATCTCTCATCTGTCATCAAAAAATCTTCTTCCCCTCCCCCTGCTCTGATTGGTTCAGTCCAAGTCAGCCTCAGCAGGGGACTGACTCCCCACAAATAAGGCCAACCATTCTGACATGAAAGGGAAACAGCCTCAGATGAACAAAGAGTAGTGTGTGTGTTTTAGTGCACATGTGTGCACATATATGTGTAAATATCAGAAGCGTTTGTGCCCATTTATGTGTGTCTGCCTGCTTTTGTCTCAGCAGGCTTGTTTCAGAGGAAGGGGGTAGTGTGTGTTTAACGTGCAGGCTTTTGTGGAAATCCATGAGGGCCTCGTGCACTACATCCTCGTCGTGTTTGGCCTAACATGACCACTTCAGGAATGTTATATGTGTGTTATATGAAAGAGACTGGTTGATAGACCCAGAGACGGAAAGATGAAGCCGAGTTTTGGCAGGAAGGAGAATCAGTGTGAGCTGCGAGAGTAACTCAGGCCCTTTTGTCTCTGTCTGCCACTATCTGGACCTCTGTCTGTCTTTTCCTCCTTCTTTTTCTCTCTGTTTCTTACTCAGATGGCGTAGCCTCTAGGGTCAGCATTGGGAAGGATGTTTTCAGACAGATTATATAGACAGTGAGAGGACCATGTTCAAACAGAGGGTCATCCAGACTGTCTTGTTCTATCCACAGGCAAAACACACACAGATACACTGTGACTCACTTTGTCTCCTCTTGATAATAAACTGAACTCAGGCCTCATCCTGCACCTGAACACACAGGAAACTGCAAAAAAAGTACCATGGGTAGCTCAGAGGAAGTTCATCCTACACACACACACACTTGCACATACACATGCACATACACCACGTGTTGTGCAGGATATTGTACAAGTATTTCCTCAGCAATATATTATCTGATTAGGTTAAATTAATGAGACCCAGTGGAATGGTAAACCTCCTCTTTTGCATCCTTCCTTCTAGTTATCCATCTCTTCCTTTCACACTCACTTCACCCTTCAGCTTCCTGCACACCGCCTTTTCTTTCCTTTTCTCTGTGTGCTCTTCTCCCTCTTCTCTCCTCGCCAGTCATTACCCTGATGCTCTTGTTTGTGTTGATTGTGGATATTTGAGGTCTGTTCTTCTTTACCTCTTTAATTAGACATATTCTGCAATAACAGATGCCTGATCGCTCCACACACTTTCACATAGACTGCACACATACTGTATATGCATATATATGAGCGCACACATGCCCTCAAGCATTCTCAGCTAACAATGCTCAGAGAGCAGCATATTTGATTTGCCAGTATGTTATATTTAATCTGTGTGCATACAATAAAATATGTGATTAAATCCTGCTTGATACGTGTGAAGGCGAGGCGTGGCTGGTGGCTTCAACCGGCTGCCTGTCTTAATATGTGAGCAGGCATGAAAAGAGGAGGCAGGAGATTCCCTCATCCTACTGTCTGCTTTTCTTATTATATACACACTGCTTGTAGGACTCTCCTCCCGCTGACAGTGTGATCCGAATTGTGTGTGTATGTGTGTGTGTGGAGTTCACAAGTCTTCTGTGATACAAGAGTTGTTTATTTCATGATGCAAAATATACTTCATTACGAGTGACAACATGAACATGAGGACAGAGAGGGAAATAATTTGCATGTGTTAGTGTGCATGTGTGCGCGTGTTCGTTTCGCCTTGGGGCCGCTTCTTGTGATGTTTAAGCAGAGTTTCATGTCTCCCCTCATTAAATTAAAAGGAACAGATCTTTTTGAAGAATTGCTGGTGTGAGCAGGAGCATGTGCATATGTGTGCTTTTTTTTTTTAGTAGCGGTGGAGCGCTGTGATTGGCGCACTTTTTACAACGCAATCACAAAGATCACAAATCACGGGGAAAAGTGCTTGGTCACATGTGCAATCACAGCGAGGCGGTATCCAAGAGCACCAGCTATTTTCATTCATACGAATGGTTTTCATGAGGCTTACATATGCAAAGGGCTCGATGAAGTGAGTAAGGTTTGCACCGCATGTTGTGCCTTTAGATGGCTGCAGGGATTGAATGAACTGAAGTGGAAGGCTTCTTATACAGTATAAAGTTACTAGTGAGTAGTGTTGTCATGAAACTGGATTTTCTAACCTGTTTACAACACCTTGAAAAATATCCATATATTTATTTACATAATATTTGAGTTTTTTTTTATGAAAAAGATTAATTGGCTAATAACAAGGCTTGTGTACTGTGCATAAACATCATCTAAATTAATTAACTTTATAGACAGAAAACTGGGAGGAGGCTGTACAGGTATTTGTGTATTGACACTGTGGAAAATGAGTATTGAAACTGTTTTAGATATTCTGAATGAGTGTGTGTTGATAGTTTGATAATTTTGACAACACTACTGGTGAGCACCATCTATTCATCTTTACCTCTGTACAGACTGCTTTACTGGCACTCTTGCTATAATCCCAATTAACTTAAACAAATATTTTTATATTGGTGTTTTTCTGCTACTTTTTTCACTGAAGAATGCCAGCATCTCATCTTCTGTTGCCTCATTTGTATGGTCCTCCTCCTTCTATGAGCCTCTCCTCCTCTTTGTGTGTTGGGTTCTGTGCTAGGAATAAAAAAAAAAATAGCCAAACAACCAGTGAAGCATGTTTCAGGGACAGGAAAACACCACTATTTGGCACTCATAACGCTAGTCTAAGGAAAACCGAATCTAAGTAATGAATCATTTCCCGATGCTGACACGTTTGTGAGTTGTTGTTGTAATCTGTGCAGACAGCATACGGTTAATGGTTTACTCGACTGAGCAGAATGAAGAGTTTCACTGACCTTGCTGTATGTGTGAAGGTTGTAGCATCTTAGCGTCTGCCTCGACTTACAGCACTGACACAATTATAACTCTTTTTCGTGAGTGGGTGACTTAATGTTTGCACGCACATGTTTATCTGTAAGTGTAAAGCAGGAGAAAATGTGTCTCTTACTCTTTTTCTCTATAATGAGTGTTTAAAATCATTAATTATAGATGGTGTAAAGATGGATCGGCTGGGGAGAATCAAATGAGGGAGAGCCCCCTTCACTAATGAATTATGGATGTGGGGATACACAAAAAGTTGAGATATTACTGTAAAAATATAAAAATTGGTCATAGACTGTAGCACAGTGATGGGTGGTAATTTACTTTAAAGACTTTTGTTTGTCATAAAATGTGGCTACACATAACAAATTACACAAGTCAGTGGACTTTAAATGCATTTTTATGATGTGCATTTGGTTGGTGGAACCGCTAATGTTTTCTGGCATAGTTATGAACCTTTGCTTTGAACCCTTCACATCTTGTAACACTCACTGGATGCTAAACAAGAAAACATCAAAGTGCTCTGTCTTTTGTAAGCAAGCTTGAGCTAGCAGCACTTTTCCTCTCCCTCTCCCTCCTTACTGCCTTCACTTTTTTGTCCAGACCAATCAAAGCGTGGGGCAGAGGGTGATTCCTCTGGAGTTTTGATTAATAGCATTACACTGAATTCGGGAGGCCGGGCAGTGAGAGAGTTAGAGAAAAGAGAGAGAAAGAGCAACGGATGAAAGGAATTGAAGAGCGATAGCGGGAAATGCTTGGAGGGAACAAGATACTCAATCCTTTTGTCTTACTTTGTAATAGCAGGTCTCGCTGTCAGTTGTTTCTGAGGAAGATAAACCGATGTTGACACTGCATCTTTTAAAGACTTTCAGTTCAGTTTAGCTTAGTTGGAGTCATCAGCTTAGTTTAGTTGGATTCAGTGCAGTTCTGATCAAATTAGTCAAGTGGATTTCAGTTTAGTTTAGCAGTACCAGTGGAGTGATGACGATCAGCGGGATGAAAACTTTCATACATTTTCTTTTTTCTCCACTCAAGGATATGTGTCTAAACTGTATCGCACCATTTGCTACAATATGAGTGACTGTGAATTCTGTTACATTCTGTCTGTTACATTCTGTCATTGTTTGTACTAATTAATTTACAAGATGCTAATACAAGTTTGCATTGTGTGTTTGTCCATAACTTCTGTTTTGTTTCCATTCCTGCTCAGTCCTGGGCTAGGAGCACTCACTCAGGTACAATCTGTGATGAAACTTTGTTATGAAATTTTTCGTTTACCTTCCTCTCTGGCCCCACTGCTCTCTTTCTTACTCTGCCTAACCCAATCTTCTCAATTAAGTATTTAAAGTCTTCTGTGAAGTATGGACAGATTTGAAAGAAAAATAACCCCAAAAAACCCCCAACATTTAAGCTACGATACTCTCAGTAGCTAAACTTCAAGCTTTTGTTCAACGCTCACAGAGAAAATAAAAGATGCACAAAAAGTATTTCTAAAAGTAGCTATTGAGTTATTTATTGACTACGATCTTTCAAAGTGTTTCTTCTCTTAATGATGCCCTCACAATTCTCCACAGGCTAAAATTTTACTGTGTGTGTCTGTCTGTGCGTTTGTGTGTGTGTGTGTTTGGGTATGTTTTCTGTGATCGAATGAGTGGAACATGTACTACTTTGTCACAAAAGACCTTCACAAAACAGGTTTTGAACACAAAACATGATTTCTTAACACTAACCACTAGCATTGTGACAAGAGAAGAATAGAATATTTAACCTTACGGAACATAAATTGCAACATAAAGAGTTTCTTTAGAATCACGTCGTCACATCTGCTGCACTCTGACTGACACCAAATCTTATCTGTGGCGTGTGTGGGCACCTGTTCTGGCGCTGTGTGTATACCGACAGTGGTGCACATATGTGTTCACTGGTGTGTGTGTGTGAGAGAGAGAGACAGAGTGTATACATTGAGCTGAGTTAATTTGAGCACCAGCCAACAAACATTTAATTCTCCCTGATGCTCCACCTTCACACTCACTCTGTGAAAGCGGCAAACTCTGTATCATTAGCAGAATACATTAGTCTCTCCTTGTCAGCTTGCCAGCTAAAGCACCTATTAATATTCAAATCCCAGCCTTAATGGAATCACAGGAGCCAAAGACAGCATCGGTTTTAGGGAAAATGCACTGCTGTCCAGATACTATTAAGTCACAGGGCACATAAAACAAACAGATAAAGACAAACACCTATCATGATAAAAAAAGAAAAGCCCAGACACTTCCAGCTACACCGTAATAGATGTGTGTATCTGTTTGGATGATCAAAGGTGTGTGGGTGAGAAATCCAAATAGAAAATAGGCTTATGTGTGCTGAAATTGAATTTTAATTGACAGTAAAGCTCAAGAGATTAATCTGATTTCTGATCTGATTTCACTCGTCTCATTTCAGTGGATGATACAATATCTAACTCAATGGATATCTTGTTAAAGTCCCAAGATTCAATTGTGCCATGGCAGCCAACACGCAGTCTCAGACGGGGCTGAAGACAGACTGACTCCTCTATTTATTTTCGATTAGCTGTTGTACAGATCATAGTTCTTTTGTGCGTAGATGAGTAGTCTTGTGCGTTTGGAATTGGCACAGAGATTCTCTTGTAGGTGGAGTGATTCAGCAGGGTGCGCCGCAGAGACGTAGCGTCGGTCAGGTTGTCCTTCCCCCATCTGCTCCGTAAAATGTGTTTTCCTGGGTGCTTCGTAAATGGATTGAAGCTTTACACACCCTCCCACTCAGCAGATCTCCCGACCATACACCTCCCTCCCTGCGTGATGCTCCAATATTTTCTCTCTCTGCTGAGCCCCCACCAGTCTTATGTGTGCATTTTGACGTGTAGTGTGCATGTGTGTCTTCGTGTGTCTTGGTGTGCGCGTTACTGTGCGTGTTAAGTGTTGCTTCACATTGCCGTCCTGCATGGCTGGCTCACATTTATATCCTGATTGTCTGTGATTTATTTAGCCCTCAGCCTGGGCGTGTAAGTGTCCGTATGCGTGTGTGCAATTACTCACGTGTCCAGGCATGTGCGCGTTGTGTGTTGGTCATTCAGGGTGACCATAAACCCGCCAACCTGTCCATGTGCACCTCTTGAGCCTCTCCAGGCTCTTATACTTAATGTGTGTGTGTGTGTGTGTGTGTGTGTCGTGCAGCCCTGTTACATGGGTCATTGAGGTGGTTTGTTACATGTTTGTTGCGCGCTCACTGTGCGTGAGACCTTACTGTATGTAGTCATTTGCTGGGTGAGATATTTGCGGGATACAAATGTGTGTTCATTAATGTTGTTTACTGGAACGCTGTTGCACCAGGAGTATTGATCGGAAGCAGGCCCTGTGTGTGTGTTTGTAGCAGTGAGACTATTGATCCTTACCACTCCCAATAGTGTTTATTCCTACAGCAAGTCTGTCAAAAGCCAAGTGTAAGTAATCCCTCTTCCCCTCTTCCCCATTTCTCAGCTTTTCCCCCTATTATACTATTTGTCTCCGTCAGATTCAAACATTCTTTTAAATTATTGCATTCAAGTTTGCTCGAGTCTTCCTCTCTAGCTTTTTATTTAAATTCTGTCAACATTGTTTGTCCTCTTTCACTTTGTTCATTTATTTTCTTTGATCCGCTCTGTCGCAGCTCGGTTGAGAGTGTATATATTTGGTTGCGTTGCTGTCTGTGTTTTTCTACACTGTAAGCAGCCAACCATTCTGACTTTGCAGAAGATGAACATACTGTAGCATCAAATTACACTTGCTGCACTGTGACTAAATTCCACAGATAAATGTCTCCTTTTTTGTTACTGTTGAGCAGAGTGTTATTCGCTGTGTGTAGTGGTTTGTGTTCGGAGCTACGGGGCTCAGTCTATCTCTCTAATTGCTTTTGACTTGCAGCTTTTCAAACACATTACCATGACAAGGCAGACTCTGAATCCACACTGTATTACATTAATTGTTTGTCAGAGTTGCTGTGTGACAGATGAAAGCACACAGACACGTACACACACGTACACACACGTACACGCAATCTTTAATGATGCCTAATAGCCACCCACACACCAGCCAGTGCTTTGACAACACTTTAATTTGTTTTAATGTTTAATGGTTTGTATCTTGCTTACATGGCGCTGAAGCTTACGATTCTGCATTAAAAAAAACACTGGCGTGTGGGGTACATGGTGTTAATATTTTCAAATGGCTGTTATTCATCATGCGAGTGTCACATATGTCATTTTTACACCGAAAATAGTGCGTGTATGCAGGTTTTTAACACACGGACAAACCAGCTAAAAGCAGGTGACTGACTCTTTTCCTATTACCTGGAGATTATTTTGCCTTTCTGTTTTTTATTCTCTTGTGACTCGTTCACTAAAATGCTGGAAAATAGGGGACTGTAGAAACTGAGCATGGGGGCCAGTGATGGTTACTGGTGGTTACTTTCTTTATCTTTTACTTCAGTCTCTGTTTCAAACTCTGCGCCAACTGAACCATGTTTGAGCGACGCTTGAAAGCAGACAGACGGAAACGTTTTTTTCACACCATCATCCCTTAAAGGGAAATTCCTGTATTTTTAAACCTGGGCCTTATATTTACATGTTTTGGTGTTTAAATGATTCATACTTTGAGGCAACAAAGTGTAAGATCTTTTTGTATCCGAAACAAAAGTCTCGTTTGAGGAGAAGTCTCACTCTGAACTCTTGCGCTGGTGAGATGTTGCAGGAAGACGGCAGTGGAAACATGAGTCAGAGTTTAAGAGAGAAGTTTAGAGTTAACCCAGAGGAACTAGCAGCAAGAATTTATTTTCAAAGTCTTGGCTGACTATTTGACTGAATTTGGCATTCTAGATGCGGCAACAACTCATCGTGCGAGATTTCAGAGTGAGACTTGTGTTTCTAATTACAAAATCATCATATTATTTGATAAAAAGGACTTTCTGTAGGAAGTGTTATGTTGTCAGACAGAGTAACACCCTCAGCCTGTCTGTCACAAAAACAAGCACTTTTAGAGGACTTAACTTTGATGCTCAGTTGCCCCAAAGGATCACATTGCAGTCGACTAGCAGCCGGCTTGTATTTGGTATTGGAGGTACTGACCAGTTTTGCTCTGCAGTGTGCCGAGATGTCCTGTAATTAAAGTGAACCTTGCAAGGTCAACACTCTCCAACTCAGAAGGCGATCCATGACTGTAGGCTATCGTTGACATTGCCACCCTAAACGTACTTAACATGTAAATTGGATAACTTTACCAGGTAGCACATTTCTCCCCACACCTCCTGCCCACACCACCAGGTTTCTCCACTGAACACAAACAGACTACACTTGTCAACCCTCCAATTAAATGCCAGGTAAGACGAGAAGAAGCTGGCCTCCAGATTGTCAGCATTAGTAACTGTGATGTTGTTCAAATTGTAATCTCTTCCACTACTGCAATGCCTTTCCAAGTTAAGTATTACTGGCCAAACATGTCAGTAATTCATAAAAATGGAGAAAAGGGTGACATATGATCTAATATTTGCCAACACTAGTGCTGTTATTTCATTGTTACGTGTTTCAGTTTATTACATCAGGTCTTTGTTTGAAGATCGATCCAGTTGCTGCATTCTGCATTCAGTGTTTTTTCAAATTTCAAAGAAAGAAATGTGAAGCGTTTAAAGTCACTGTTTTATGATTTATCCCAAACTGAAGGGTAGACAGCACCTTGTAGCTCTTCGAATGGCCACCTGATGATGATATGTCCAACACAATTTAGTAAAAACTACCATTATTTAAGAAAATTTGTCAGTCATCACACGAGCCTGCTGTATGGCTGTGGCAGTGGGGTTCAGGACCTGTCATTGAGAGTCCTGCCTAGCTCAGTAGGCAGGGAATGGAGCTACCCCTGTCGGGGTGAAGAGCTTTTATTTTCTGCTGGCCACCCTTAGTAAAATATATGCACTCATGATGAATGGTGGGATAGTCGAATGGATTTCACAGGATTGGAGGGGAGAAGAGCGGTGGGAAGGGGCAACGGTTGAGAAGAGAGGTGAGATAGTAATAATAAGATTGGATAAGAAAAGGGAGGGGAGAGATGGAGGGCAGCATGGGTGTTATAAGGGAGGAAAGAGGTTGTTCAGGGTTGAGCAGTGAAGCAGAGAAGCTGTTGCAAACCAAGGCTGAATCGTGTGTGTGTGTGTGTGTGCGTGTATGCGTGTGTGCGCGTGTGTTTGTGAGTCTGAATGAGACGATGAGTTTTCAACACCAGGATTCAAGGAGACGAGCGTCCTCTCGCTGTCTCAAAGTCACTTTCCCTCCTCCTTCCCTCCTCTTTCTACACATCTCCCCATCAGCCCAAAGTCACTTGTTCTCCTCCACCCCTCTTTGACACATACTTTCTCTCCCTCTCGTCAGGGGGTCCAGTCAGCTCTGGCATTAAGATTCACACCACACCACCCACTGGACAGAGGAGTATTATGAGGCTAGACTCTTCTCTTCTCTTCTCTTCTCTTCTCTTCTCTTCTCTTCTCTTCTCTTCTCTTCTCTTCTCTTCTCTTCTCTTCTCTTCTCTCCAATCCAGGCCTGCCTCTCATAGTATATTCCTCCCTAAAATCCCTGTAAAACAAATGAAAACCCCCTTTTTTCCTCCGCCATGTATGTTTGTTTTTATTATACTCTTCACGTGCTAAGAGTGTGTTGAGACATTGGTGTGTGTGTGTGTGTGTGTGTGTGCACGATCAGACACACATGTGTGTTGTCTCTACTTTCCTCTTTTCGGTGCCGGCCTTGGGATTGCACCTCATTTCTAAATTTATCCTCAAAGTGTGCCACCTCTCCTGTGAGCTGCTGCTGGGATTCTGTAGTCGGAGGGGGAGGCAGAGGGGTGAAGAGATTGGTGAGAAGAGGGGAGACAGGCGGAAGGGGTGGGGGCGATAATCGGGGAGGAGGGAGGAGTAGAGTGGTGAGTGAGGGGAGGGTGTGTGGGGTGTATATATGTGGGACACAGCAGCTCACATCCTTTTCTCTGCTTTCTTCCTCTTTTTCTTATCTCTTCTGCCATCATCCCATCTCTGTCCCCAGGCTGCTCGGTTTATTTGGGGGGGATTAGCATTGTGAATGTGTGTGTGTGTGTGTTTGTGTGCATATTTCTTATGTGTGTAAGTAGCATTTGCACTTACATTTGCACAAGTTCCCGTTTGCATGGGCTCTGTTTTGCATATTTGCATGGAAACACACATGTTGTACGGCTGTAGCAGATCAAGCAGCACAGTTTTATATAGACCGGATCCAGGAGATCCCTGTACAGCAGGTCATCTTAACGATTGTATACGGAGGATTACACCTGGACAGATGTGTGTGTGTCTGTCAGTCTTAGTGTGTTTTGGTGGCTGATAAAGATATAGCTCTATGTATCCATTTGTGAATGCCCATGAATAGAAAATCAATATCCTCAGCAGGATTAATTACTGGGCACACAGCACGTGCAGGCAGGAGTGTGTACATACCACTGCTGTGCACACACATGACATTTGCTCACCTTGTACAGTATTAGCAGGAGAGTCTACAGGGCTGTAGTTCTACAGTCTGCCTGGTGCAGTTTCACATCTCCATCGACGTTAAACAATAACTGTTATGTTGAGGCAATATGTGGCTCTGTATGCGTCAAGATGTGTGTGCGCATGTGTGTGTGTGTGTGTGTGTGTTTTGTACAATAACTGCCATGTGTGGTTAATCTCTCTCCAACAATAGCCTCCCTGAGCTGCCAGCTCTCAGGCCCACAGGCCTGGAGTGAAGCCTGGGGACTGGGGTTGGAAGTCACCCAGCCAGGACTCAAGGGACTTGGCTTGGACTGCGTCCAACTCTCCCTGTGTGGGGATGATTGAGGGGGTTGCAAGGACACTACTGCTCTGCAAGGAGGAAAACAAGAGAGGAGGCAGGAGGAGAAGAGAGGGGAGATAATGAAAGTAGTGGAGAACAGATGGAAATGAATAGGGGGAAGTGGATGGACTAACATTCAGTTATGGCTGCTAAACCCACATATGTTTGTTTCTTTAGGAATTGTTTGTCTGAGGTCCCTGCAGAGAGCTCTTTTACACCAAAAGGGTACTAAAATTGTGTTAAGATTTTGTAGCAACATTAACTATAGCTGTGTGAAGACAGGTCCATTTTAGTTCAATAGCCCAGTATCACATAGGTTCCCCATACCAAGGTTCCCACACTAAATACTAAAGAAAAAAAAAACATTGAAAGAATGTAACTAAAGTCATAGAGATTATGAAAATAAAATGGTGTAAACTTTAGGTAGATATCTTATTTGACTTCCCTTCAGAGCATAATAACTTAAAATTTAGAATTAGGTCAAATGAGGATACGAACAAACCTTTGGCACTATCTCTTGTTAAATTATCATAAATTAGTAATTGTGGTTGGTCTGTCTAACTCAGGAGGACATCTGCTACAAAACTACGTAAGACATGTACAGTTAAAGTGATTTACTACAAGGTATACTGTAATTACCTATACTCACCATGGCAGTGCAAAGGTGTGAAATTTAAATGGCAACAAAACCTAATTTGTAAATGTATTCACCCAGTTTCAAATGGGCTTAATTGCCTCAATTAAACAACCCTCGTGATGCCAAGTGTAAAGATACAGATGGTGCAGTTTCAGTGGGTTTCTTTTCTCTAATTTCCCCACTGACACAGTAATCTTAGAATGAAAGAGCACATTCAAAGTTCACCATCTGTATCTTCACGCACAGCGGTGAGAGGGTGATAATTTATATTTTCTTTGAAACCTCAGAGACTTTACTAAGTCCCATCTAAAATGAATCACGTTCCCTGCGTGTTGCTTGAATATTATGGAGTCAATGCTACATCTGAAATTCATTCAGACATTAATTAGAAAGACCTCATATCTTTTCAAGCAAGAAAGACAGATTTAGAACATTTTTAATAAAAACGCTGTCATCGCCATCGTATGGAGCTAGAGAATATGATGTCATGTGACCACTGGATCCAAACCAAATTTGTGGTGGCTTGAAATGCAATTCAAATCTGATTTCTGCTCCTGCCTCTCAGTCTGGATGCTTTGGCTGCTAATATCAGATTTCAATGTGTCTTTTGTGACACTTGCAGCGTGACACACAACCACATGAAGTCCAGAGAGATGGAAGTGTATCAAGAAGGCTGAGCAGAATCAATGCTGCTGCTTGCAGAGCGGTATGGAAGACAATACAGAGAACAGCAGACATGGAGTCATGCTGAAATAAATTGACTACTCTGTGACTTGACAATGTGATTGTTTGGAAGATTAGATGATTGACCAGGCTTCTGTTTTGCTGCGTCACCAGCGTATTATCTTACAGACGCCTGCATCATTACCACACCAACCCATGCAGATATGTTGGTGATGTCTAGACCCAGAAGTCGGGTCTGATCACTTGCGAATAACAGTGCGGACACTCCATCTTTCAGATCTGATTTGAGAAGCAAATCTGATTTGCCTGCAGTCTCAACATAGCTTAACTGCAGCGTCTGTGTCTACCTGCAGTATCGACATTTTATAGCTTCAGCCAGTGCAGCAACTCTAAATCAGTTTAATGTGACAGTTTGTGTGCGTCTCATTTTATTCGGTTTCTGATAGGACTGTCCGGAGTTGATTCACAAGATTGGTAGTGGGGTTGGTCAAGGCAAAAATAACTGATTTAGTATAAATTCATACAGACAGAAATCATACGTTTTTATACAGGGGTATATGTAAGTCACAACTAGTTTTGACGTAGTGGGAAGATATGACTCACCTTGTCGAACACGGTCTTTAACTTCTTATCAATTCTTGCTGTAAAAATAGCGTTTGATTCGTGTTTGCTGCTGGCCACCACTGCTCCTAGTTTTCCTGTTGTTAAAAGCCTCTCCACACCCACACAGGTGCGTTCACTTGTGCTGCCTGATTAGGTCCCTGTTCGTTTTGTTACATCTGTTTGGGCAGAACAGTTTACACTGTTTTTTATATAAAGGTACAAATGGACCAGATTTCTCTACGTGAAATTTACTTGCCTATTGTGGCAAAAAGCAAACAGGACAGGAAGCGGCGTGGAGAGGTTGTTAACGTGTGTCACTGTCCTTGCACTTTGTACACCTCTACTCTTCTCTTGTTAAATGAACACTTGTCACATTCACCCATTCACACACACACACATTCATATGCTAATAGCAGAGGCTGCCCTGCAAGGTGCGGACCTGCTCATCAGGAGCAATTTGGGGTTTACTATTTTGCTAAAGGATACTTCAACAGGCAGCTAGGGGAGCTGGGGGAATCGAACCATCGACCTTCCGATTACTGGACCCAATGTACCACCTGAGCCCCAGCTGCTCCAAATGTAGTATATACTTGAATTATTTTGCCATGCAGTGATGTTAAATAGTGCTTACTTCCACGTGTTCCGTTCGTGCTTTGACAAGTGAAACTGTGAGAAACAGTAAAAAGGCTCTGTTGGGGAGTCTTGCGATTGTGTCAAAGAAGATCAGATTAGACAAAAGAGTCAGAGCTTAAGAGGCAGTTGAAAGTGAATATGTCTCAACCTGTTCTTCATGGAAATGAATTGAGAGCGACATGCAGTCTGATTTCCAGTCAAAGTCGGAGGTCGTAATTTCCCAGTCGTAATTTCCAACCTCTGATCTCCAAGTGTTCCAGGTGCACAACGCCAAAAGTTAACATAAATCTTGGCTAACCGTAACAAAATGATGTCTCTTTTGCAAGTGCACAGACAATAAACTCTTTCCACGGCAGACATTTTGACTTTTCAAAGCAGGACAAGCTTTGGCTTAATCCATTCAGATGAGCTATTTCCAGTTCTCTGGTATCGTGCATGCTCACTCACTGACATGACTGACAGGGACACTTCATAGAATGGAGCCATCGTTACTATTATTGATTACACCTGTGCTCTTCCTGCTTTGACAAGTCAAAATGTCTCTTGAGGTAACAGACGCAATTATTTTATTTCACAGCACTTTTATTCTTGGAAACGTATCTAAATATTCCATGCCAAATACAAATACTGTCGTCTACACATACATCCTACCCAGAGAGTTGAGTGACATCATGCAATTCTCAGCATAGCTTGATTGAACTTCTACCTGACCAGAGGTCTATTCAACCTGAGTCGCTGTAACATCTGTGTGGTTGTGCATGACCTCTAATCAGAGGAGTTCTTTCAATTTGTTTCAGTTCATTTTTATCATTCATTACGCATTTTACTGAGTACAGTAATTAAGTCAGAAGTAAAACAACAAACCAGTGATCACAGCAATTACCCAGAATTCATTTTAACTCGATGACAGTCTGACTAACACATGAATACTGAAAGTGGAAAGTGGAAATACTTTACAAAATTACAAATGTCAGATACTTACAGTTTAAATTGGAAATGTATTTTTAAACAATGTTTATTCTGCTAAACAGCACACAGTGCTTTGTAGATCAGAGACAAAAAATCCCCAGATAGACAGATGAAAATAAACAACACATACTGTACCTTTTCATTGTTGTAAAGGGAATTGCATCCTTGTATGTTTTAGTTAGTGCTGCTGTGGGTGGAGTGTTATGGCCTTGCGGATAATCTAAACTTCCATCACTGCAAAGACATGACTTTAGTTAAGTGTGATCAAGACAAATGTCTCCTTTCACCTCATTCGACTTATTGGTGATGAAAGGGGAAAGTTTCTGGGTCGCCCTGCTCCTTTGATGACACCAACCAAACAGCATGTATAAAGCATCTGAAAGCCACTCTAATTACTCTGACTGACATCTCACCAGCAGCAAATGAGCCTGTGTGCATAGTAAATGTGTGTGTATGTCTATACATGTACTGTAATATATATTTTATAAATGCATATTTTATATGTGTGCATCCTCTCGACATGTCTTACAGCCTTAATATTATGTCTTCAGCAGAGCAGCATTTTTGGGCACATACACACACACACATTCTGTTTTGTTCTAGAGATACACAAAAACACATAATACAAGCACTGCAAAGAGAGAGAGAGAGTCCATGTGAGAAATGTGTTTTCAATAAGACCTGGAGCTTAGTGTATTCTGCGTTAAGAAGAGAACAAAATGAGCAGTTTCTCTCCGAGGAAATATCTAGAAAGAGATTGGACAGCTACAGCACTATCACAGATAGCACATGGTAAATGAGCATAGACCATGGTAGTCAACAGGGAGATAACTATCTCCCTCTCTCTCTCCTGCCTCCATGGTTTTTTCATATTTTTTCTCAGTACTCATTTATTCCTTCCTTCAATATGCATTTTCACTGTTGCTCTTTCCTTTACGCTCACGGCTCTTACAACATATCCATCTTGTCATTTTTTCGTCTTCAGAGGTGTGTGAGGCAGAGAGGGAGATGCTGTATCCCTGTGTATTTAGCTGTGAGTGCATGTGTGAGTGGATCTGCGTGTGTTTGTGACTGCTACAGTTATGCATGCCTGCCCTCAGGCCGGGCATAAATCATCATTAGAGATGGCAGGTGTGTGTATGTGTGCCGTGTGTGTGTGTGTGTGTGTGTGTGTGTTTATACTCACACAGACCAACTGCAGAAACTGTAGCTTTCCATGCTCAACAGGCTGCCTTATTGTTACAGCTCCAATGCTCTGTTCCACTCCGTTTCCAAGGTTTCCGAGACCTGGGACTGCTGTAAAACACACACACGCACACACACACACACACACACGCACACACACACACACACACACACACACACACACACACACACACACACACACACACACACACACACAGGACTGTCTCTGAGAACGGGTGACCTTGCACAGTGATGAGAGAGTGGTTGATAAACTGTGCTGAGAGAGTGTTTACTCCTCCTCCATAAAATGCAGGCAAGTGTCATCTGTGATGGTGGACCAGTAGTTTACACACAAGAATACAGTATGGCCTCTGCAGAGCAGCCATTTTGCCATTGACAGCACAGCTGCATCAGTTCACACTGACTCTGTGCCTTCCTTCATTTTGAGTTTCAAATTTTTTTTCATCACTGCTTTGGGTACAATGTGACCTTTTGGATGAAGTATGACTTGTTGGGTCCTGAAAAACCTCAAAACTATTGTAATCCATTGTAATTGTTGTAAACTGACACATTGCAATTTATCCAGGATAAAAGTATCAACTTCTGACTTCATTCATTCCAGCCAACAGTCAAAAACTCTTTAATATTAGATTTACAATGTCACAAAAGAGAAAAAACTACCAGATCATCACATCTGAGATGCTGAATCCACTGAATTTTTGGCATTTTTGCTTTAGGAATGCAGTATTTGATTTTTAAAGTGACAAAATGCATTCAAACATGTCGTGTATTAGTTATAATACATACCATGTAAAACAATATCCACTTCACCCTTGTTTGATTACAAAACATGGTGAAGGGGCAAATATTAAGGCCTAAAAAGTGACACAATATGCATTTTTTTTTCTCCAATTGCAATGAAAAAGGTAATCAGAAACTAAATACCTGATAGGTAGCTTTTTGGCTAACGATTGGACAGTCAACATAGCTGAGATATAGCCCACAATTTCAGCAGCTGCCTCTATGAAAACATGAAAACACTGGCTGGTATAGCCTACAGTACATTATGTTTCAACATGTGAGTAATGAATCAGAGGATGCCCTCTCTTCTATAGCCATCTTGCTAGCTGAGTTACATCTGCTCACTGACACAACACAACTGCACTTTACACATCTGAAGGTGGCTGCGTACTGCCTGCCAAGAAGAATGAGTGAAACAGAAACGGTGCGAATGCATTGGGGATTTTCCTTGTTTGTATTTAGTGGCATCAGAAGGAACAGGCATGTACAGTGAAATGCTTACAGTAACAGATTACTTATTTGAAAACATAACTACATTAAGGTTTACTCCAGAAACATTGGGTACGTTACTCGTTACAACAAAAAAGTCATCTGAGTACTCAACCCCAGACGGGTTGCTGAGTATCAGGTAAGAAAAGAAAAGTAACACCCACAGGGCTGATTGCAGTCCAGCGCTGTGCCGGATCTCCGGTGTACCGGCGTGACTGCGAAAAAAAAAGAAATCGGGTTTGCCCAGAGATCTAACATACAGTTCTCTGCATCTCACAGAGGCGCAACTTTCACTCAGTTACACTAACGACAGGTCTACTAGCCAATCAGAAATACGGAGGGGGCGGGCCTTGGCCAAACAGATTGATCCAGAGAGCAGTCGTTCCACGTAGTGTCAGGATGGACCGCAAATTCGTGAAGCCAGGGGAAGACGCTAAAGATGTCGTCAAAGGCATTAAAAACAAATGGCGCTGGGCTTGGATAGAAGAGGTGGGTAGCGATGGAAAGCTCTTTGGGAGCTGGTGCCAAAAGCTCTGACAACCAGGTGCATGCGTCTGCACGTTGTGCGCAAGGAGGCTAATGTGTGGAACTAGCGGGAAAAAAGCGCTATCACGGCACGAATCACGAACACTTTCATAAAGCAGCTGTCGTAGCTTTACCTATAGATGTGACTGTAGGTGATATGTCTTGTAGGTCCGGGGAGGGGGGGGTCGTCATGGGAAAAAGTTCCGGCTCAGGATTTCTTTTTTTTTTGCAATCACCCCTGCACCCATCGCTCTATGTGTGTCACACGATCTTGTGAATGGATCTTAAGAAGAGGCCAAAAAGTGGTCAGTCACCCACACCCACATGCACAGTGATGGATGAGCAGTAGAGGAGGACATACTGTTAAGGGTTGGCTGGAGATTATTAATGAACAGTTCATGCTGCCCTCTAGTTACCGCAATCAGCTGCATTCATCACAAAGCTCGCTGAGACTAAAGGGGAGACAGGGGAACCATCTCGGTCTCTCTCATCTCATTCTGGATCTCTGTGTGTGATTTGTAAGTCAGTCAGTGTCAGATGCTCCCTGCTAGTCCTCTCAGCTTTCTGGCGCAGTATTAATGTGCGTTTTGTTATCTGTTTGGATATTTCTCAGCACTGAAAACACTGTGACAATCCCTCTGCTTCTGGCTTCATTCGGCTGGCAGGCCTCCAGTACTTTGACTGTGTGTGTGTGTGTGTGTGTGCGCGCTTCTATGCCTTTGCCAGTCACTGTGTTAAGGGAGTGTCACAACTGACAGTTTCTTTTTCCTTCCTTTCATTTGTATCCCATCATTCATTGTGTGTGTGTGCATGTGCGTGTGTGTGTGTGTGTTAAAGGAGGCGGTAAAGACTTCTCCAGTAGTTCGATCCACAGATTCACTATCCCCTGCCTACCTTCTGACGAGCTAGGGTGTGTGTGCGTGTGTGGTGTGTGTGCATGTGTGTGTGTTGCATTGGATGCCAGGCAAAGGAAAATCAATGGTATTAATTTGCGGAGGCAGTGGTGTGAGCTGAGGCAATCTGCTGCACACTGGGAGCCACGCTTTGCTCTGATTTACCACACACACCCACACACACACACACACACACACACACACACACACACACACACACCTGCAAACCCACCTCCTCTCCAATTCCACCTCCCCAAATCGCACCTTCCCTCCTCTCGTCTCCTCTTTGCTTTGCATTCAGAGACAATATCAGTTTACAGTTTATGAGGCACACTGGAATGTCACGCTTCACTCGCTCGCTGCCTCTCTCTCTCCGCACACTTGTGCGCACACACGATCACACTGACAGACACACACACTCTCTCTCTCTCTCTCTCTCTCTCTCTCCTCGCCTCGCTGTAGCTCGCTTGCTCGCTCTCTTTATCGTGGTCCAGGTAATTAAAAGGCAGGCTGCTCCACGGTGGCAGGAGGGAGGAGAGGACTGCAGGGAAGGGCAGGGTAGAGTCACCACCACACACTACCTTTGGCAGCACACACACACACATTCACACTCGCTATACCACTATACACCCTCCGTCTTATTATACAACATGAACCACAGATGGAGAAGGTTATGTGGATTTGCAGCTGTGGTGCTGACAGATTAGTCTGCACTAACTGGTCTGCAATTAGCAAAATCCTCATTTTCTTTCAGAATTACAGTTAGTAAATTATGGCTCATAACAGTTTTATTTCAGGGTTTTTTATGTCACAATTTATGAACTTGAGTAGATGCACCAGCACACTATGCTTAATTAGAGAATGATTCAAACTTGACTCAAAGCAGTTCCTGTGACAAGTAACACACTCTGACATACTATACACATATCAGATGATTGGGCAGAGAAGGACTGCAGCACACATTTGAGTTTGTAGTTTCCCAACCATCTCTAATGCTTTTTCTTTTTGAATACATACTAATTCATGACTGCAGCCATACAGCAAATACAGCATGGCGTTGACTGCTGACGTCAAAGACAGAAACATAGGCTTTCCCTGAATTTTGATGAGTCAGACTGTGATGATGCCTCACTCAGTCTGAGAGGTGGGGGTTTGGGTCCGGTGTCCTCTGCTGCGTCATCATTTGTGCACAGCTTGATGTTCACTTCACCTAAATTAGGAGTTTTATGACCCCTCCCAACATTCTTGCACTGGTGTTTTTTGCTTCCTCCTTCAACCTGGTGTCTGCCTTTGTGCAGCTCGTTTGATATAAAACCTGCCTTTTTTGATATTTGACACCCAGTCAAGAGGAAAAAGACAACCATGTGACCATGACGAGGCCAAAATGTGGTTTACTGTCCAAGAAGATGAAAATGTACTTTTGCGGTGTGCCCAGAAGAAGAGGCAACAGGAAATAGCGTGGATAAGGTTGCAGACATGCACTGCAGAAGCTAGCATAGTTAACAACAGCATTCTAAATGGCTGTAAATTATACAGACCTTTATCAAACATTCGTTAATCTTTGTCCTTGTCTGCACTGCAGCTAAGCAACATCCTTTTTTTCTGCTTTTTGTATCATTATTTTACCAAGAAGTTGTAAAGAAGAGTCTGTAATTTCCCGAATGAGAGGTCATGCCCACCCGCTCTCTCACACTGGCTGGACATCGGAGAGCTTCGTATCAATTCCTGACCAGAAATGAAGGTCCCCGTAACCCTAACCCCGTTACAAAGTCAGTGTACTTAATCCTCTTGGAAACTGTGAGCCTCTGTACAGAATGTCACGGCAATCCATCTGATAGTTGTTGAGATATTTCAGTCAGGACCATCAGCTGATATGGCCAAATGGTATATAACATATAAAAATCAAACATGTTCATCACCCTGATCAGCCTGATAAAGGCAGGGCCACGTATTCATGCCAGTTATTTTCTAAAAAACGAACATTAAAATATTAGAATAGCTTTCTTAATAGTTTTCTTGTCCTGTGTTCGTGTCAGAAGGTAATATAGTCTCCATTATGCACCATCTCTCTTTTGAGCTCAATACAGACAGCCACGGGCCATGAACCCCACACTGAGTCAGTTATTATGTTTTATGAGTTATTTAAACCAGCATCATATACATATTTTTCAGTGTGACAACTAAACCTGCATTTGATGAACTCAGAGGGACATTTTTCATGTTTTTATGATGTTTGATGATCTCAGTGATGGTTCGGATGAATATGTCTGTCATTTAATGTAGAAGTACACATTAGGACAGCGCTGTGCCTACATTACGCGCAGCTATTTATTATGGCAATTAGGATGCATTTTCAGCTTAGCGGTGAATGTTTGGTACATTTACAAACTAAACGGGAGCCGCCAATCTCCATTATAGCATTTATCGTGGGATTTCATTCACGTATACACTGGCTGTGATAAAACCCCCTTTGTCACAGTTATGAGATTAAACTCACACACACACGTGCAGTTATGAGATTTAGATACACACACAAAACAGCCACGGTGTTTTGTTGTTCTCTCAGTGTGTGTCCAGCATCACACCAGACATGACTAATCCACTGTAGAGTGTCTTAATCCAATCAGACCTGTTGTCTGCTGAACCGAGACACAGAGGGCCACTGCTCTGATATCGCTCAACATGTGCACCAACAAATACAAACACTGTCTCACAGAATATAGCCTTGCACTGGTATGCTATATACAATATAAAACCTAGAGTGCGATTGCAGTTTCATTGTGACTAATCTTATTTTGTATTTTGTCCATTGTTTCTATCATTTTTTCTAACTTTGGCTCACTAAGTTCGATTATTGAGATCTGGAGATATGGTGACATTGTGAAGTCCTGCACAGGGAGAAACATTAGGGTCCAGCATCAGGAGATGAGACTGGTTGTAAACAGGTAAAAACATTTAGCGAGATTATCTCAATCACTTTATTTTGAGGTCAAAACCCAAGTAAGTGCACTTCAAATGTATTGAGGGATGTAACAATTTGACCAACTGGATCAGTATTGCTGTCCATACTGTCTTTATTAGGTGGATCAATCGATCATCGATTCTGAACACTTGAAACTGTTTCTATACTCACTTTCCGCAGTATCGACACAATGGTACCAGTTGCGCTTTCTCCTTCTCTCTGCTGTAGTGCCCATGTAGTCCTGCCTGCTGCAAACTTATGGACATGCTACAGATCAGTGCTAACTCAACAAACCCCCACAGAGCTGTCAGGGTTAGTAGAGATTCAGTTGATAGGAAAATACTGTGAAAAGAAGTTAAGTAACCTACCACTGTGGTGCTTTATACTCAGTACACTCAACACACAAGTTTTATGCCCTCAGTGTAGTGTCAATCTTTCCCCGAGGTATCGAACATGGTTTGGGATATTCTTTAAGTTATTGTATCCAAGTTAGAAATTCTAGTATCATGGCAACACTACCTCTAGTTAGTCAAACTGATTTGGAAGAGAAAACAATGGCTGACAGTATTACGTTTATATCAGTTATCATACCAGCGTTACTTTTTCAACTTTGACCTTTTGTACTGACTATAGTTGTGCATGCACAGTTTTTGCTGTGCAATAAGTTATTATCTGCATTATAAGTTTGTTCTCGGTCATAGCTCTAAATAAAGTCTTCTGACAGCTCATTTCTTGCTGCGGTGCACCACCAGTGCTGAAGCAGCTGGATGCTTAATGTGCAACGACAAACTTAAACACTTCCTGGTATGATGCCGGAATGGGACATTTATTGCTTGTCATATCCCCCCACCTGAATCTCTGCTATAATCTAACCTTTAAAGGCAAAAATAACACAAAAAAATGTATTAAAAACAGGAGCTAGATCAATCAAACAGCCTCAGTTGAAAGCAAACCAGAATAATCCTGTAAAAAGCAGCCACAGAGAAATACTTTAACTAACTAACCTCATATTTTAACCCATCAGGCTGGGCAGTAACTGCATATTATCATTTATTGACTTTCACTGTGTCAGACAAATCAATGTGTCAAGATTGTAATTAAAAGCTAACAAAATATGTTATTGATGTTTTTGTTTTTCATGGGTGAAGACAGTGGAACACAGTTCATTGCATTGGTTATCAGTTTATTATTCTATCAATGATTTTTGACACATGTTCTATATTTCCATGTTGTCAGGTTATGACTCACCTTCTGGGTTTTAATATCTTGTGTTTTTTTTAACTGTGTTGGGTGATTAGGACGGGAGCGGTGACATTTCCGTAATATATAAGATTGAAAATAAAACCGTAATCTTTAAATTCCAACGTATCAATACCAAGAAAATATTCTTTTTAATGTGGTGGAACTAATTTCATCCCTATCAGCCAACCCTATCAGCCGATTTTCTGTTTCTGGCATCCTGCTGCTCATCATGACTGACATGCATGGTTGCCCACAATTCTTTTTCAATTGACTTTGGCTTCTGTTTAAAATAACATAAACAATGCAAAGCTGCCAGGTGGCTGCTGTGTGGCACTGAGTTATTACTCCCACATTTCCATCTCTCACGTGGTGTTAGGATGCTTTCATTTTATCTCTCAAGAGTCGTTTCTTATTTATTGTGATTCGTAGCACAACAGCCATCTTTGCTGTACCTTCTCGCTTCTGTCACTCTGTCATGAGCCCAGTCTCAGTCTTTTCTTCCAGCGGACAAAAACACGCGCCGACAGAGATCTCAGCCTGCTGTCACACAAACTACGTGAGGCAATAGTGAGCGGGGAAAAAATGATCTTTGACGAGATGAACTCGTGGTTTTAGTCGTGTTGACTCATCATTGACTATTTGCTGTTGTTTGCAGGGGATGTGGATTGTTGATAGCTTTTCTTTCCGTCATCTCAGCCAAGGAGAAAAATACTCTTTTCTCCAATCTGCTTTCATCTCGGAGACCTCAGACTCTTGGCTGTTATTGAATAGCTGAGGAGTCATTTTCTAGTCCTTGTGTCGGGAAGAAGAAACTCACACAAGACAAATGGTCCAATTCTACTTTAACAGGCCCATTCATATTGTAATAGAGGGCTGGAACAAAGAAAGGAGAGAGCCGGGACATTAGGAATGGCATAGTCAGCCTTACTCACTGTGTTTGACTCTGCGTGAATATCTGCGTGTGTGTGTGTGTGTGCGTGAGAGGAGTGAGTGAGAGAGGGAAAGACAGAAAGAGAGAGAGGTAGAGAGAGAGAGAGGTTTTTCTCTTTAATTCTCTCTGTTGGAGATGTACTACCTCAGGGATATTCTGCCATCTGATCCATTTTAGTAGTGTGGCAAACAGCCAGGGCATCTTTTCAATTACAGAGAAATGGATAGTGTGTGTGTGTGTGTGTGTGTGTGTGTGTGTGTGTGTGTGTGTGTGTGTGTGTGTGTGTGTGTGTGTGTGTGTGTGTATGTGTGTCCATGGAGTGTGCTTGCATACGCCTGTGAATACAGAGAGAGAGAGAAACAGATGAGCCAGGAAGAAAAAAACAGGGAAAAAGAGAGATTTTGAGAGGAGGCACGGTGTGTAAATGCAGAAGGTGAAAGCCAACAGGGGCCTGTGTGCCTCCATTGCCGGCTTGAGACTTGTCAAGAGAGGGAGACCAAGAGCAAAATGAGAGGAGAGGTGGGATTGAGGAGAGACGGAGTCGGGGTAAGACGGCTTTGCAGCGGAGGGAGAAAATACTGCTCCCCCTCTGTCTTTAAGCCGAGCAATAATTTAAAGCCTCGGCCCTCTGAAGCCTTGGATCCACATTGACTGGTCATCTTAAATCAAATCAGGGCACTGGGCTGGCTGCTCAGTGTGTGCATGTGTGTTGGGCCATACACACACATGCAGAGAGCCCCTGGTCTACTCTGAATTATTGACGGTGGAGAATAATTGATTGGTTCACCTTCAGGCCTATCAGCCTCCGTCTGAGTGCACCACCTCATATCAGCATGCCTCCTCCAGTTTTACCCTCACTCCCTCACACTCTTGCTTTGCTTTTTTTTCCATTCCCTTTTCTTTCTCCCTCTACTATGCCTTTGTTCTTCAAGGGTTCATCCAACAATCTTAGTAGTTGTGGAACTGAGCCACAAAAGAAAGTTTTGGTTTTATGTGCTCAGAATTCGAGACATCTGCCAATGAAAATGATTGTGCGCGGTTGCCCCAGTGTTATGCAGATTGATTCAATTTGTTTTGAGATTTAAGGTGCTCAGTGCTTTGTTAAATTACCTTTTTGAACATCAGTAGCAATGTGTCCTTCCAATGTGACTTATTTTCTTCAAAAGAAATAATCCTAGACAGGGAAATATGAAAATATATTTGTATTATTTGGGTGAATCAACCCTTAAGTCCTCCCTCAATATTGCACACCATTTTTGTCTTCATTTTACTTCTTATCTCTTCTTCTGTCCGTCCTCCCAGATGCTGTGACAGCCCTGGCCATGACATGCTGTGCAGCATGTGATCAGTCATGGCTAGCTATAGTGTACCGGGACATGCATCCAATCAATAACATGAATCTGCAGGCAGGAGACGGCCGTGACATACAACTGCTGCCCCTGACATACATGCACATACACACACACAGACGAACAGAGGTGCACACCCATGCTGGGCTGACATACAGCTCGGCTGCTTTGACAGGGCGGAGATGAGGTGAGGATGGATGGAGGGATAGATAGATGAATGGATGGATAGGGGGGATAGAATGAAGGTAATGGGGAAAGGTGAATGGTGCAGATGCTGTTGCTGGATCACTGTCAGCGACGGTGGAGTCTGACTCTCTGCATCCTGTTTTGGGCCTCACGGAGAGCTGGACTGTTTATGATACGTCCCCAGGTATGGATTTTTACATCCTCCTATAACTCTAAAGGCTACAGGACTGGGAGCCTAGCGGGTCTTACGATTTAAAACCCAACAAAATATAGAGCTCAATTATCAGCTTACTGTACAAATCTTCTAGTCACAGAATGCTCCCTGCATCTCTCGGGTTGTTTGGGCTCCATTTTCAAAGCCTCGATGAGCCATCCCTTTCCCTCCTGTACGGCATAACTGACAACATGGCAGACTAGAATGGCTTCTATTGAAAAAGCAGAGTGTCGCACAGATGCCCTATAACTGTGTACTGCATCAACAAGTACATAGCCTGCTCTCCTATTATTGAAAATACAATAATCTTCTTATAGTCGGCGTGCAATTCAAGTAATATTTATGCTTATTACGCAAACTCTGGGCTGTTTGAAACTGTTGGAACTCCCCAAGCACACAAGTGATAGCATATCAAACTGTACAGTCTGATTCAGCATTATTTCAGCTACAAAGGCGGCGCTGCAAATCCCCTACTGGCAGTTTTCAATTCTCTTTTCTTATGTTAGTGTAAACAGCCTGCACCTGCTGCTTGTTGTATCCATATCAGTGTTGTGCTGGTGGGACGTATGCAGCACACCGAGTGTGTTATGCAAATATGTGAACCTGGATTAGACCAATGGGAGAGTTAGGATAGTGTAATCCTCTCTCCTGTACACACCATTATCATATTCACGCCACAGCAGCAGAGGCCTTGTCCTGTCCAATAATCCCTCTGACTCGAGCCATCGCAGAGAGAGAGAGAGACAGGCAGAGAGAGAGAGACGGAGGGAGGCATCCTTGTAGCATCTCCTCACTGCTCTCTCCTGAATGTGCTGACTCCATCAGAATCCCTCACAGCTAAAAGAGAAGTCAATTAACCTGCACGCGTCTGTACTCGCTCCCTTGTGTGCAGGTATTGTGTGTTTGTGAGTCGGAGCCGGTGTGTGCGTGCGTTTGTCCGTTTGACTGACAGGCAGGGGCGCGCTAATCCTGTCGCCTTAGCTTGTCGCCGCAGTCGGCTTGGACAAACGGGGGGACGCAAAAGCGTTGACACAGACAGCGACAAACACACAAAGCCACACAAAAGTTAGTTCATTCCATCCAGGATAATTAATCATTAAAATGTGCCTCTACACACTGTGTTTGCCTCATGAGCTGCCACGTCACACTGTTGAGTCCCGCTGCTAACATGCTTTGCCTTTACTGTCACATACTGCCTGAAGAGAACACGTCTCTTCTCTGTGGGATGGAATTATTAGAGAACGAGACAAGGTAATAGAGACAGACAGAGCGAGAGAGAGAGAAAGAGAGAGACTACAGTACGTGCCACCAGAGGTAATTAGCAGAGCAGCTGTTTGAGAGGGGAAAGCTATAGCCGTGACACTGCAGGAAGGTGCTGGGGGAATAATTAGCTGGTAACACCCGTCAAGCTTTCACAAAGAGGAGATGTGTTATTCTACTTCTGCTCTCCACTGAGGAACCCCAGACCTCCACGCACGCTCCAACACCTACTGACTTATAGCCTGCAGATCCTTCTACTTAGATGGACGAGTGGATGTGTTGTGTGAGTTGGCGTGTGTGTGTATTTGTGCGTCATGTATCCTCTCCATGGACCATATTTAGAGCATGTTAATTGGGTATTGACTGTAGTGCAGGCAGTAATGATGTATGACAATTTCAGGCGAGTCCACCGTCAGTGGAGTGCATGTTGTGTATGCATATCTGTGTGTGTGTGTGTGTGTATGTTCCTCCTTTTGTCAATATGCACACACCATATTCAATCAAAGCTCCTCAGCGGAAAACATTCTTCTTCTTTCCCTATACCTCGATCAATGCACTCTAGTTTAACCAGGCTACACAGCCAATATGCAGAAACATTTTAATACAACACAGCCAATGACATTTCCCTCCGCCTTTGTGCCAGAATAGATTTAAAACAACAGCCTAGTCTATAATTTGTTCAACTATATCTAGTTTTAAAAAGTTTGTCTTTTCGCTCTCTGGTCTGGACTGCAGCTTTCATTGAACCAGTAGAATATACTGAGCAGAACAGTGGTGATGTGGGAGTATTAACAGGAAAAGTTAATTTATTAGATAGTTAAAATATATAGATGTAATTAATTAGACCCCCTTTATAGACATTAAGGATTTGAATTTAAATTCAGAAATGCTTATTAGTGTGTCCAAAATGCTGTAGAATCATTACCTTCAAGACATTATCGTTAAGATAAAAGACAGATTATTTTATATCGCCTCAGTGTTAGTATTTTATAGTTATATTATAGAATTTTGTATCGGCTGCTCTGTCATTGTCACTACATTGTCCAATATGGCACGGTGAAATACGGAGTTGCTCCCACAGTAGGACTTTATTCTCCTCCATCGGGGAAATTGTCTGGTTTAAATTAAATTTACACTTGTATTTTTAACAGTTATGATGACATTTTAACGGTTTGCATTGTGGTCCTCTGTGTACCATTGGATTGATGTTCGTCTGCAGTCACTCTGCAGTGCAGGGAGTCATCCATGAAGACCTAACTGTACAGCAGCAAATAAAGTTACACAAGCCATTCTCATCTGTCTCCATATACCCACTGCTGTAGCACTAACCTGGTTATGGTGCACCTAACCACAGCCATGTCATATCCCCAGTGTCACATCGCCTGTCTCAGAAAACACTCTCCGTCTCTTCAAAAGACACTTTGAATCCCTTTTTTTCCTGCAGCTGCTGGAGGGTTAGATTAAGACCTTTTTCATGATGAAACGGAAAAAAATCTTATAAAATAGAAACTACAACAACCATAAATATAAAATCACAGAAAGTGATTCTGTTTGATTTCCCTTTTTCTCTCCCTGTTACAAAAGCATCACTCAGAAAGAAGTGAATAACATGAAAAGTGAAAATGATGGAAATACTTTAGAGAGTATTACTGCTATTACAAAATTAATTTTGTGTATTCATTTGGGTTTTTGAAGAACATGTGCTGAAAATGACAGCGTTTTTCACCGACTCACACTTCGGAGTCCGTCCGCTCTCTCAACTTCATTTCAAAAACGGACCGTTGAAAAGAAACATGATCATAATCATTCATGAAAATGGGAGTATTCTGAGGCTGTGCATGAGTCAGTGTAAAAATTTCCGAAACGTCAGCCGGCCTGCGCTTGCACATTGTGGTGACTGAAATGATTTTCTTCCTTTTTGTGTCAAACATCACATTTCGCCTGTGTATACTTTCACTGCGAAGATCCCAGCTTTGTTACACCCAATCCATCCTGCTCCTCCCTCTCGACCGTCTCATTCCCCCTCTGCATTGTGGATAAGTGCCTCTCCATTTCAGCATCCAGTGTAGTCGTGAATAGACTCCATGGTGTGTTGGCTCTGCAGAAAGCCTGTCAAGTTTGTGTCCGCTGTGAGTCCCCTCTTTTTTACTGTGCTGAAGCATTTAGCAGCTGCTCTCTTTCTCCCCCCTCACTCCCTCATAGTGGGTGAGGGTGTATGTGTTTCCGCGCCCTAAGCACTCTCTACCTAGAGATTACCCTTCATTTTGCCGTGAACCCCTAGAACTGCTGACACAGCTGGTTCGTACAGAGAAACTTTGCATATGTATTGACTCTGTGTGTGTCTGTTCCCATGTGTCTCTCCTATTCCCCCCTCAGTGCAGCTGGTAGGCTACTGTACACTGTAGTTCAGCTTGCCTCTGATACTGTCACACCTTTCATTTCATTCATTACTCTTCACATTCGCAAGAGAGATTTGGATTTACTTTGCATCTGACTTTGTAGCCTTTAGATCTGTTAAGGTTGTTCACAAGTCCTTCAAAGCCCCGCTATCCCACTGGTGCGTGTAAGTTAGTGGACATAGGTGTGTGTGTGTGTTTGTGTGTGTGTGTGTGTATGGATGATGCTATGGGACTGGTTTTATTCCCAGCGCTCTGAGACAGCAGTCAAACGGGTCATAAATATACAGGAGCATCTGTTTGAGGTTCACACGCACACATTCGCGTACACACACACACGCACGCACACGCGCGCACACACACACACAGACTGTCCCGGCAACCGGAAGGGTGTTGGCTTTTCTCCCCTGACAATGCTGACACCTCCCAGTGGGAGCCTGCATCGTTATGGCAACTGGGACAGTTGGATTTGCATATTCATGAAAACTAATGAATGTGCTGGAATGGAAATTGAATGTTAATTTTTTTTTTCTGGGGCCATATGGTGGACAGTGCTCAGGGAGGGACTTGAGTTCACTTTGAATTTGTTT
The DNA here is from genome assembly GCA_039737535.1 of Lagodon rhomboides. NCBI lineage: Eukaryota > Metazoa > Chordata > Actinopteri > Spariformes > Sparidae > Lagodon > Lagodon rhomboides. The sequence goes on along the minus strand of CM077789.1, from coordinate 8,954,686 downwards.
ATGCATGTTGTTATAGGAAGGATGAAGGAAAGGGCTGAAGAAGAGGACATTTATGCTGAGTGTTTGAGTTTGTGCTTGAGTCAGCCGATGGTAGTTAGGGACGGAGTCACAGCAGGGCACTTTAGAAAAGTTTTCATGACTCTGCGCTGGCGATAGCTGTGGCTGGAGTCCATTCAACTCGAGGATGAACTGATTAGATTTCGGTGGTCACAACTCAAAGACACTTTGACCTCACAAAACACATTTTTGGCCAAAAGCTAAGAATTAATACAATAATTTGTGACACAGTTTCACACAAATGTCTAATAGGATAAAATTACATCTGATATCAGAAAAGGGCAAACGTTAACTTGACTTATGCTTCGACATTCGACTTTCAAAGTTGTTAGATCGCTTGTGTTGTCATCCACAGTCTTGCAGTTGTTGTGCTATGCACACTACATGAGTGATCAGAAGTGTTGTTAGAGTACCCAAAAGTCATACTCTTTTTTTAAAGTATTTTTTTTGGCCTTTTATGGCTTTATTGATAGGACAAGCTGAAGATATGGCAGGAAATGGGAGGAGAGAGAGGGGGAGTGACATGCAGCAAAGGGTCCCAGGCCGGGAGTCGATCCCAGGTCCGCTGCAGCGAGGACTTAGCCTCTGAACATGGGACGCCTGCTCTACCAAGTGAGCTAAACGGCGCCCCACCCAAAAGTCATACTTCAGTAAAAGTAAAGATATTATATTTGCTAAAAGTGAAAGTCACCCATACACCCATCATACCTAATATTTAATATACTGAAGTATGAAAAGTTATTTTTTGGGCGATAAATGTACACAAGTAGAAGCCCTAAATGTAAATGTATGGCTTGACTTAGCAGCCGGTCCAGTAGATTCTCTGATCCGATTATTGAACATTATTCAGATTATCCAAATGAGTGTTTGTTCTTTATCCGATTGCTGTTAAAATATATTTATTTAAAAATGTGCTCCTTCAGCTCCGATGCAACATGCGATTTGAAAAGTAACTAGTAACTTAAGATATCAATTAGATGTAGTGGAGTATAAAAACTATTACACTTCTTTGCAGTATTAAGTGGCAGAAAATGAAAATACTGAAGTTAAATACAAACACTTCAAAATTGTACTTAAGTGTTGTACTTGGTTAAATGCACTTAGTTGCATTCCATCACTGCTAATCAGCAACATGGAGTCAACACGGGAGACATGACACAGGAATGACACGATCCCAAACAGTCCAAGTTGTTTGTGCGTTGATTTGCAGCAAAGAATAAGGGAGTTTTAGCCCTGCTGCTAAAGCCACTTAATTGATTACATGGATACCCACTTTAGTCCAGTGTTAGGAGCAGAATGACCCCTGTGGGCCACTTTCATGTTTTATTGATGACTGTGTCTCGCTCTCCCGCTATCTTTAATCCAGTAAATTGAGATATTTTTCATCTTTTTGTTGTGTTTGTAAATGCAGAGGGAGCCGCTTCTAATAGAGCTGCTGAATTATGAAAACAGTCTGCAGGATGAGTCAGACCAAGTAGTTGCTGCTTATGCTATCTGGCATCTCTCTCCTGTGCCTCAGGAAAACAGTGAGAAGGCCAAAGGTCAAACAGTTTTATAAGTAGCTAAATCATAACTTGAAGTTGTGCAACTATATAACAGATCGAGTGGTTAGAAATAGGAAAGCAATCTGGGTTCTTTCCCTCTACCCTTTTGAATCTATCTGAAGAGCCTCTTATTTTTATGCCCTCTTGTGTTTTATCTCGCTAACACTGAACAATACTTCTGTCTCCATCCTTCTGACTCTCTTCCTCTTGTCACACTGTAACCCCTTACCTCCCTCCGTTCCTCCCAACAGTCGCTGGTGCACAAGACGAGCTCATCAGTGGCCCGGGGGCCAACTGCTGCTTTTTTAAAAAGCCACTTACTTCAGATCACACATGCACAGAATAATTGCAAAATGTTGTCGCCACCACTAAAAATATAATTGCTCCCTTTCTAAATTTAACAGAATAGATGAAAGTACTCCTGCAAGCTTTCAATTCCTTCACGCACGGCACAGGTGTACACACGCACACGACACACACACACACACACACACACACACACACACACACACGCACACACACACACAGGGAGTGAAGAGAGAGGATTCCCTTGAGATTGTTGCTCCTCAAACAGGAGACATTTACAAGTGTTCCATCTCATCAGCCCCCCTCCCCCCTCTCTCCCAGCTCTGCACCATCACAGAGGGAGGAATACAGGTTAAGTTGTGTGAAATCACTGTGACAGCACATGCAAATTCACCACAGCCCACCCACAATGGAACCTGTCAATCTGAGAGACTGTCTTCCTCCTTCTGTATAGGCCTGCCTATGTGCCTAATGAAAACGAACCTTCGCCTCGGTGCCATCAGGACACTAAAGCAGCTCTGCTTGCGGCTGTTCGACTCCAGTCCCATATCTCATCTAGCCAATCGTGGCCCGTGGGCCTTTGTGCTTGTTCATTCTGTTAGTTGTACCACTGCATGTGTATGGATGAGATGTAATTTGCATGTTTATGCAAACCCTCTTCTCTGAACAACAACATACACATCCCTAAGAGCAGTTTCACTGAAGCGAGCTCACTTCTGACAAACAAATGATATGCTTCCTTTTCATGTGTGAGTGAGTGTGTATGATGTGAAAATATTCATACTTACAGCATCTGAGAGATTACTTGGAATTTTGAAGCCTTTCCTGGTGTTCATGTTTTACCTCCCTTAGCTCTAATCTCTACTCAGCATAATTGTCTAATCAGATGTATTTACTGATGCACACGAGGCTCTCTGCCTTCTATCAATCTCTACATACAGTAATCTCCTTGTGTCCCACCACATCTCCAATTTATTGACTTAATCTCTCTGTGGATTTATTGTCCACTCTGTTTCCTTATTTATTCCTGTATGTATACTAAATGACTTTTGTCTGACACATGGACGTCCCTCCTATTTTTGAGAAGGGGTCAGTCAGAGGTTGGCTGTCAGCTTACATGTGCACCTTGTTGTAATAGCATCCACTTTATCCACTGCAGTCAGATTTTTAGAAAGAAGTTGGATAAAGGAAAACTGTGGGATAGCAGCGCCAGGATTAATGCCGTTCCCCACAGACAGCAAGTATCAGATAGAGCGGGGGAAGTTTGGACTGAAGCCGAGTGTAATGTTACACCTATTATCACACACTGTCCCACAGCGCGGTGAGAGCCGCAGGTAGTGTCTGCACACAGGGACACACTGCTTATACACATGAGAACACACTTTGTCACATGGAGCACACACAGGAACGTGCACAAGAACAAACAAGCACAAAGCTGCCTGTTATTTACAATACATCTCGTTTCTTACAGCGAATAATATCGGGTATTGTTTTGAATATTGGATCCTACTGTATGCCTGGGTCGAACTCTGTCACCCTCCGTGTTGTGTGTTTGCGAGTTAGATACAACCGAGTCCCCAGCCTCCTTTATTCGCCCGTTTGGTGTTTGTTGTCACAAGCTCAATTTGCATGTTGATATCAACTCATTATGATCTTTAACTGAGTTGATGAATGCAGATTATGCATCTTGGTACTCAGCTTCTTGCCGCAGTGGGTGCACATGTACGTACACATGCATATGGGCACACGCATGCATACAAACACACACACTGGGATCTTAGATGAATATGTATGTCCTGCAGAGGGACTGAGAAGAAAGATGAACAGTAGCGCACGCACTGTTTCGCTGTCTCCTCCAGTCAAAGCAGAATGAAGTAACGCAAAGAAGTAAGCGAGAAAAAGACTGCAGAAATGAAGGTGAGGGGGTCATCTGTTCTCTGAAGCATTATTCACTAGATATTACGTCTTTCTCTCCTGCTTTCTACTTCCTCACCTACTCCCAGTGGGACATGCTGCCGTCTTTTCTTTCTATTTCTTTCAGCTCATGAGTCTCAGCAGGGATAATAAGCTAATGTGATGAAACCAAATGAAGACGAGTGACGGCAGCAGGGGGAAAGATGTCAGATTTTTCCAAAAGCGGAATGTCCAAGAAAGAGAAAGATAAATGGCTCCCACAATTTACAACAAACTTGTTGCAGTATCATTTCCTTTCAGCGGCTCTAAGTAATTAGACTAGATCCCACTTTTTACTTCCTCTACCCCCCGTATGCCATGCCTATCAATTAATCTCTGTGAGATGAAGTGATGAAAAGCCCAAGCTAGTTGGAGCAGAATGAGCAAAGGCCGACCGAGCAAGAATGAGCAAGGGATGTCTGGATTTAGATGGTGGTTTTTAGGCTGCTCTGTTACCAAGCAACAAGCAGAAAAAGTCCTGAGTCACAGGGTTTCTGTGGTGAAAGCAGCTGATCTCACCAAGGTTGAGGTGAAAGGTCAACGCAGCCCTCCTTCCAAGAAAATATTGACTCAAAGCAAGTAAAGCAGCAGCAGAAGACAGTCAGGAAATACTGAAAGTGTTGGAGTTTGAAGCCGCCGGGGCTGGGAGGGAGTGTTTGGATGCTTTTATACATATTCTGTATACAATATGTGCCCGTGCTTATATGTCTCTGGTGGCCAGTTTGTTGTTGTGTATCTATGCACCACATGCATGTTTGTGTGTGTATATACTTGAAGTGACCGGGTTAACCTCATAGCATGTGAATCTGAATAATTCATGGCATGAAGCCCATGAGACCCTCTATCCTCAGTGTTACAAATGACTACCTTCTTCCCTGCATGCAGACACAGACTTCATGCTTCAGTATCTGGATGGCGAGGGGACGGGTTTCATGTTTATTTTATGTTTTTACAAGTAGAAAAACTTCCCAAGTGCCACAAATTATGCACTGGAATATAAATTATAGTGTCACTGTTGGATGGTCAACATCTCCAAACGACTCACAAAAAAGAGAAAAAGTTGTGAGATCAAGCATATTTTGACATTATGCTGATTTTTAATGAGCACCACATTAGAAGGGTGCCGTGGATTGGGATGCAGCGTTGCAGATAAGACCCAACACAAATGTTCCACAGAATATATTAACCTAGTGTTCAGCATCATCATTGAGGAATAGGAAGGTGGATATCCTGCCGGGGTGGGTAGCTGCAGAAGTTCGGAGGCTCTGAGAAGCTGTACGGCTCAGTAGAGCTTTGGGCTAGTTAACAAATGCTTGCAAGCTAAAATTCAGAGCTTTTTATCGAGAAAGTCTTCTGCCTTGTGTTATGTTGTATTTATGATGACTGACGTATCACATCTCAAAACTGACTAATGTCTCCTTTCATGTTCTTCCCTTCCCCTGGGGGGCTACATGGGAAAGTTAAACATTGCACTACTGTTGTGATATCGCTGTTGAGATGAAAGAAAGGAAGAAACAAAGCAATAAAATAGGGCACGAAGGAAGATGAAAAAAACTAGCCGACACATAAGAATAATGTTATTCTATCTGTCTGTTGATGGTAAAACTCACGCTGTGTTCCAGTTAGTAAAATAGATAGATACTCTGTATGTTGTCTGCAGGGTTTGGCTGTCATTTAATTTTGATTTCAAAAGACAGCAGGGGAAAGGTTGCTTTAAACTGTGCCTGATAAGAAAGTCAAAGACTGTACAAATTAACTCATGTCAACTGTGTTTAGGTTTACATACAAGCCTTGGCAATGACTCAATAGTGAGCAATATTCTCATTGCTTTGCCAGTATAACCTTTGCCAGGCATAGACCAGTCAGTGTAGACCTGTTTTCCATGTTTCAAGTTGTATAAATGTAGAAAATCTGAAAATGTTTTAATTATTTAAAACTGATTGATCTGTAACAGAAAAGACAATGGAGAGTGAAAATCTGGAGAGACATCGGGCCATTTTCAAGGTAAAACAACTTATTTGACAACCCATTAGCTTCTTTTAGGCAATAGCTAACGTTAGTGTTGCACAGTATGATAGGAACAGTGTTAATGAATTCTAAGATAGCAAAACACATCTCGAACACTTTTATTTAAACTTGGATGTGAAACGCACTGGATGTAATCAAACAGTTTGTAGGAAGTGGTTGAATGCTAACATTAGCTAACAGATATCGTATATGTTTTTTTACCATGAAGAATGGCAATTTTCCTCCAGATTTTCACTATCCATCGGCTGTTCAGTTGCTAATCAAGTTGGAAGTGGTAAATTGATAAAACATTTTTGGATTCCTTTACATTTGTACAACTTGCACAGAATCATAACATGCATCCAGTATTTGAGCGTCCCATCCTGAGAAAAATGGCCGCCGTGTCAATACGATCTATTTCGGAGTTTATTTATGTTCCCCTCTGTTATTTTTGAAGAAAACTAAAATTCCAAAAGATTGAGATATTTGTATCACATCAAAGATGGAAGACATCAGACAACTGTTGGTGCAATTAACTGAAGAGGAGTCAACATCGCCAACAGTGACACTTAAACACGCATTTGCTGGTCCTGTGATCAGAGCTATTAATCAGTGGAAAAGCAGACAGACAGTGGGTGTACAGTGACTCAGCTCCTTCCTGTCTGTGTCTCATGGTGTGTGTGTGTGTGTGTGTGTGTGTGTGTGTGTGTGTGGGTTGGCCAGCAGCTCCCTGCGGTCCTAAAGATTGATGGGGGAAACCTTCACTGAGTCTCGATGATGACTCATAGAACTGATTTCAGTCGTGAATGTGCTAGGGTTCTGGCTTGCTCAGACAGACACAGATACACAGATACACACACACACACACACACACACACACACACACACACACACAATTACTTTGATCATTTGTTGACTGGCAGGTGCTCTCTTCGTCTTTCTCTCCGAGCGCCATGTTAAATCTGCACAGTGCTCCTCACTGAGCATGTGGCCCTGAGGGCTGATTTAATGGATGAATGAAGTGCTCACTAATAGCTGCACAAACATACCTTCCTGCACACACACAGACACACACGCGCGGGCGCACACACACTGTATACTTTCACAATACCCGAACATGCCACATACATGCTCATATCTTAACACAAGTGTGCGTGCCTCTTCCCATGTTAACGGCAATACAAATGGCTGCCACTCTGCTCCTGTCAAGCAGTGGGAGGGAGGATGGAGGGAGGGAGGAGGGAGGGAGGAAGACTGCCAGGAACAGTGTGTCAAAGGAGAAAACAGAGGAGGGAGAGCGAGAGCGAGTGGGGAGGCAGTGAAAGATGTTACTGTTATATTCTGTCTGTCTGCAAATAGCAATTGTTTCATTTCTCCAGCTGGCATGTGTCTTGTTTAGTCTGTGCTCGTCCAACATGCTAAATTGTTTGTGTTCATGTGCAAGGAGGACGTTGAGCAGAGATGACTGGGCCAGAGACCAGTCACTTGTTTCCATACAGCTACCTCTAATCATCATGTCGTGACTGAGATGATTGCAGAGGCAGAGACAAGGAGACTTTTACAGTTGAAGCTTTTATGACCTCCTGGCCCGTTTAAGCTCTCAAAAGTCTTGTCCCTCAAAAACTGTTTCGTTAATGGAGTGTAATCATTTGAACATCACATGTTAAACAGGATCGTGATAAGATGCTAACTGTTCCTTCCATCGTCAGCACAAATGAGATTATATCGCTGAGACCTCACACACACACGCCTCCCAAACATGGAAATTACCTTCATCTAAATGCAACATTTGTCATGCTGCTGGGTAAATATTTCAGGTGAGCACGTGGGTGTTGTTCCACGCTTGCATGTTACTTGTATCTCTTGGGGGGAAGGATAAGGTTAATGTACAGCGTGTGAGCGCTACCGAGGATTATTCAGATGGAGCAGGGATTTTCATCTGCTTCAACTAATGAACAGCTTGTAATCACATCCACATCAAGGCTGCGCTGCCTGCCTACAATGTGCATCTGTGTGCGAGTGCATGTGAGTAAATTCCAGCACATGTGTGTCTCCATGTATATCACGCAAGAAGACGGTTTTAATTTAAAGTAACTGGAGCAAATTAGGGCTTTTACTGTGGTAGTTTCTAAAGTATTGGCTAATTTCCACATATATTTTAGGTTACAAACGAGTTAAGACAGGCCTATGTGCTTTGTGCTTTTGTCTATGTGTGCATTCATTTTTTTGAGTGTGTACAGCGAATGAATGGACATGACTCTCGTAGCTTGGACATGGATGTCAGTCTTGTAATCCAATCACGGGGCCGGTAAATCTAATTATAGAGAGCAGCTGAGAGATGGGTGTGTCTGTACAGTGCCACGCAGAGAGATGGAGCTGTGCTCTTTGTCTAAAAAAGCAGTTGCAAGGGAAATTCTCCTTGTTGAGGTAGAGAGTTGCTAGTTCTCTGAAGAATTAGCAACTCGGCGTAATGAGTCAGATCTCTTTAATACATGCAGCATGGAGAGAAGACTCACAGTGTTCTCTGCAGTCTTCCAGATTGTCTTGACTTGTATACTGTCAGGTGACAACAGAACAGTGGTTACATACGTTATGACAGTTGTTACCCATGCCTTCCCCAAGGCAATGATCCTCAGATGTTTATGTTGACCATGCCTTCCCTGAGGCAGTGACCCTTTGATTTAACTGGAAAATAAGTGTCATCCTAGCTACCTTCCTGTTAACACCTGAGGCAAAGAGAATTGCCCCTCATATGACTTCCTGACCTGTTCTTACCGTAACAACTCCCCACACGTTAGGTGAAGGGGAATCTCCCCTCCTCTCACATCTGGATAAAACTGTTAAATTCCCACACAGTGTTACCAGGAGTTTTCCAGCAGGAGCTGTCACAGTCAACCGTGAGAATTCACTCTTGCGGTTGATAAATAAGGTATCCAGTTGGCTGTGGGTAGTTGACAATTAGCCAGATAGAAGTTCTGTGAAAGTAGCCGGTTCCTAATTTATACATGTGTGTCCAATTCTTTTTTCCAGTCTGACCAAATTTATTGTAAATGTAATAAATCTTCCGTATTTGCATAGATGTGTGATACATAGAAATGAGCAATTATAGAAAGCAGAGGCCCTCAGGTTTACAGAAGCTGTCGGGGAGACTGAAAAGAAAGAACAAGTGGAGACACTACTTGTCAGAGGAGAACAAGAATGTTTCTGATGAAAATGTTCTCAAATTAATCAGAGAGAAACCACTCTCCTCACTCGCTCGCCGGCTGCTTCCTTCCATTTGATTCATTTCCTAATGTAGACAAATGTATGGTGTCACATTAAGGTTTTGTGTGGGCTTGTTTGTTACTATTTCACAGCCTTTCCTAATGTGACACCAACAAATGGCTGTGGACAGCGTGCGTGTGTTTCTCAGAAGAAGGATTGGATGGGGAATATGAGAGTAAGAGAGAGAGACAGAGAGGCTGCTTGAGTTAAATTGGAAACGTAAATCCTTTTTGTATGATGCCAAATCATCATGAATGTAAAAAATGTGAAGCTAAGAGTGGGTAGGGAGACAGCTGAGGAGAATTGAGGGCAGTAAAAATGTGGAAAAAATGAAAAGAAGTCGGAGCCAATATACGGAAATAACAAAGTGTATGTGGCACTTGAATGTAATTGTATGTTTTAATTTTCTGTATTTTTCGCTGCTCGTTTGTCCTCCATCCCTCTTTTCCATCTCAAACAAACAGGTGCAGATGCAGGAAATGCTATTGAAGCTCCAACTGAGGCACTGCAAATGAAAACCACATCTCACCCGTGTGGGGTTGAACTAAAAAGCCACCTTGTCACAAAGTTCTCATCTAAAAAGCCCCAGAGTACAATTAGCTAACTCCACATGGCTGCTAAGAGGGTCTTAAGAGATGTGGGTTTCACTTTGAATAAGGTTAGCTGCTGCAGTGCCGCTGAATAAGGTTAGCGCTGCCCTTGTATATCCAAATGGGGTTAGCGATTGCAGCTTGTGCTTTGGTAATCATGACGTTTGTTCTCCGCTGAATGCTAACGTCGATGCTAACCCAGTTTCATCAATGCTAACGCTGTCTTCCAAATTGAATTAATTCACAGGAGGATGTCAACAATAACCCCTAGAGCGCATATGAGAGGGAACAGCTGAATCCTGAGTGTCTGTGCTTCTTTTTGACTCTGATACAAACGAAGCCTCCCCTCGCCTCGTCGCGCAGCGCAGACTGTGTCTATTTAAACTTGTCTTTATAATCGGCTCCCTTTTTACTGAAAATCAGAAGCGTATTCACTCCACATGCGGCAAATACTTAAACTGGTTTGAAAAAGCAGAACGATGTATGTATATGCATGTGAGTGTGACTGTGTGTAGTGTGTGTGAGCGTGTTTCTATGAAGTAAATTTAATGTTATGCATTAGCTAAAAATGTCTCCCCTCATCACAAGGGACCGGGTTGTATAATCCAAGCCTGTTTGAAGTATTAGTGTGTGTCTGTGTGTGTGTTTGTCTATACAGTACATGCGTGCACACTCACACTCCAGTGCACGAGCATATGTGCACATGCCTGCCCAAATGGATTATTTGCTGTGTGCAAGAGATCCAACAGCTTCAGCCAATTCTAATGAACCAATTATAGTAAAGTCTTTTCCTCCTCTTCTTCCTCCATTTGATAGTGAGAGTCATACTGTGGACTAAGCTGCTTTACTTTATTGCATCTCATTAACTTCACCAAAACAATGTTTGAAGTCCAAATCAGCTGTTTGAAAAGAACATGGTATCGAAATGAGGCCCAGACCCAAAGTTAACAGACAAACTGTGACAAGAAGCTGAATTTAATGTTCAAATTAGCATGCAGTTGACTGTAATGGGTTAGAAGGAGGTCTATTTTGATGAAACTGTCTCATTTAAAGGTCACATACAAGTGAGATATCCATGTGTTTGTTGATTGAGGTCCAGGTGCTGTAGAAATACAGTGAAACTATCAAAACATTCCCATAGTGAAATGCACACAGCCTGTGTTCAGAATAATGAGCCTTTAAACGAGAAATTAGGACATTCAGGAGGTCATGATGTCATAACTATACAGTCACCACCCTGAGCCCCGCCCTCAGCACAGCCGTGGCTGCAAAAACACCACCAAAGATGATGTGGTTCTGCCCGAAGCCTGACCAATCAAAGCAGGCTGGAATTCATGAGAGGGGCCTTAAAGAGTCAGTAACTAAACTGAATAGAGGTGCTGCAGCAATGGACAGTATGAGAAAAAAAAATGAATGTAAACATTTTCTACTCAACGTCCAAAATAAAAGTATGAACATAAAAATGTTCATGAGCATGAGCATAATATGGGACGTTTAAATTCGTACGAGCTCTTTCACCTTCACCCAGCGTATGACAGAAGGATTGATAGGGTTAATATTGTCTTTTTATTACTACAAGGTTTATCTGCTGCTATAATAATGTTCATCCAATCGGTGCTGGTTTTCATTCTTTGGTCTGTAGACCAATTATTAGTGAAGACTGGTATATAAATCAATAGCACAATAAAGCTTTAAAGGTTAACCACCTTTACATACAAACAACTCTTTGAAGTCTGATCCCTAATTGTCCAACAGTAACGGCACAAAATGGCTCCAGAGACTCTCTCTCGGACTCTCTACGCGTTAGTGATGTGCTGCATTCCATCGCTCACATTTGACTAGTTAGATTAGTCATTCGTTATATTCTTAGTCTCATTTGGATTTTGAATTCGAAAGAGCTGAAGTTTAGCTCATACTAAATTAATTTTCAAACTTGCATTTGTTGTCTTTTAAAGTCAGTGTATTCGTTATTTAAACCAGTGAAGCTGATGATTTTAGGGACATTGTTGATCATTCTCATAGAGTGAATAGTGTTCAGTAAGAGTGTTTTTTTGTGTTTCATACTTCAAGTTAAGACTGCTGGCCTGTGCTCTGTGTTGCCATAGGAACCACAAAGGTCAATAGGATGTCTTTTAAGTGGGTCTGTGAAAACTTAACGTAGGCTACAAATGTACCTGCATGAGCAACAGAGAGAGTGTGTGTGAGAGAGAGAGAGAGAGAGAGAGAGAGGCTTTTCTGCTGCTTCCCTTTCTTTTTTTTACATCCGGAGTTCTCCCCATTGTGGTCGTTTGCTCACAGTAAACCTCCTCTCCTCTCCTTCCTCTCACTCCTCACTGGTTTATAGACAGATCTCATCTCCTCTCTTGCACCACACATTGTACTTCTAGAAAGGCTCTCTCATCGACACTGACAGCTATCTAATTGCCCTTGCATCCTTATGAGTAGCTGTGGAGTGTGCATCTGCCACCCCCACCCCACCTCCCACCGACCCCCCTCCACCCCAATGCTATTACCGGAGCTGGTTCTCTGCTACATTGTGTGGTATTTTATAGTGTGTCTTTCATTGTGCACTGGCTGTAGCCGGTGGTGTCTCTTCAACTTACAGCTCGATAGAGTAGTTCAGAACCGAGGATTTCTGTCAATGATTGGAGACGAGACGAGGGGGGAGGAGAACGAGCAGGGGGGAAGAGACGGAGAGCAGCCTTCCCCTTATACATTCATTTAAGAGGTGTTTCAGTGTGCTGGCATGTCAGAGGGAGAGTGTGTTGTGGTGGTGTTGATGCACAGATGGGCTTCACAAATAACAGCGTGATAAAATTTTGCCACTTGGATTTATGCATTTCTACACAGACCACACACACACACACACACACACACACACACACAAATAGTTTAGAGAAAACATTTTCTGCTGAATTCTTTCCAATTTTAAAAGAGCATATTTGATTTGCATTAGTGAGACATTTTAATAAGCAATGAAATGAAAAACACAAACAATCCTCCGCACATGTGCACACACACATACAAACACACACACACACACACACACACATAGAGAGTTTGATGAGACAGATGGCAAACGGCTGGTGGATAAACCAAACTGTCCGTGTTACATTTAGGTGTAATGGTGCGGTTAATGATTCTGCCTTGCTTGAATGCTATAGAATATTACATAAATTACAATGTATGCATTATCAGTTAGTGTGAGAGACAGAAGAATTTATCTTAGTTTGAGGAGCCGTTCATTAGCCCTTCTCTCCCAGGCAGCGAGCGATATGAGAGTCTAAATCAGCCACACAAAGCATCAAAGTTTTGCCCTGAAACTTGGTCTGTTTTTAGCCTGACCCGATTGGATTAGCTGGTTATTAGGATGCATCGCTGAGCTTCAAGGCTACAGCATGTTTTATAACATCCAAACCTCGTAGTGGGTGGATTCAGCTACATGTCCTTGGAGAGGAAGACAGCGAGAGGCACAGACAGACCGTGTGTGTGTTGGCATGTGTGTGTATTATGTGTGCCAGTGTATTTTGTTGTATTTAGTGTCTGTTTGAGAAGGATCAGATGGACAAACCTCCTCTGAGTTTATTGATTCTGTACTATCCCATCCTCCCAGAGGGACAATAACGCACTCTGTCAGTACCTACTACACTTTTGTGTATTTTTCAGCAGGTGTGTGTGTTTGTAATCACCCTACATGAGCACTATCAGGGGCTGTGTTATGTTGTTTGTTGCTACCTCTGTGTGATTCCCCTGAGAGTACATGAGGCACTGGGATTATCCCGGCCAGTCTCACATCACCTGAACCAAGTCATCAGTCACTATAGTGTGTGTGTGTGTGTGTGCATGTGTGTGTGTGTGTGTGTATGTTTGGAGGAATGCATGCACACATAATTCATACCTTCCCTCCGTTGTGTGACAAGACGAGAGGATTTGTCAACATGTCAAAGCAATCACTCTCAATGTGTGTGTGTGTGTGCATGCATGTATATGTCATCTGTACTTCTTCTCCCAGTAGAGTCAAAAAGATTTGAAAATTGAAAAAAAGTGTACATAATTCATGTTACCGATCTTGTTATTTCAAACTCAGTTATAGCTTACGGACATCATAAAAATTCTAATCCTGCTTGGCTGCTCGAAAAGAAAAAAGAAAAAAATTTGTTGGTACAATTTTGTTGTGACACTCCTAAAATAACAATAATGATTATAACAATAATAATACTAGTAAGTAGTTGGGTAAACAACAGTAGTGCTGGAGACAGTGCAGACAAACAAGATTCCCAGGGACCCTGGGATTGTGTACTTTGGTCTGATATGCAGAGATATGATTCAAAAGAAGGACATCTATCCCTTCAAAATCCTGACGCTGGCTTGTACATTGCAGGACATTGCAGACGAATTATACTCGATCCAGAATGGATCAAAGGTAGAGTGTTGTGCCGCCCCCCCATTCACATTTTTATTTGATTTTTTATTTATCTTTATTGACGGTATAAAAGAAAATAAATAATAAATAAAAAGTCAGAACTTAACAAAAAGAAACCTGCTTGGCTACAATAGAACATTTGAACTTGTTATAGTAGGAGAAGCACAGCTGTTACTAATAACATTAACGATGGCTCTTTTAAAGTCATGAAAGTGAACCAGCAGGCAAAATACCAGGACCATTAAACTGAAGTAACTAACTGGAATTGTAAAATATATCACTTCTTCAGATGACACAAACATACTATATAAGCCATACTGTGTATTCTAAGTATGTGTAAATAAATTAGATTGCTGCTGTGCTGCATGTTGCACACGGCTGCAAAAAAACGTTCACTTACAATACAGATGTAAATAATTTATGTGCATAACAAAATCTCTCGACACATTTCTAGTTTCTTTCTTTTTAATGAGCCTGAGAATGAAAGAAACCCAAATAGCAGCCTCATATTGAGAGGAAATCTCTTAAGGCTGCAGTGATCATCCTTGGAGCAATGAGCCAGACTTTTACAGAAGGTTGTGGGCTCTGTGTTTGAGGCCACCTCGAAAAAAGACACTCCCTGTAGTCCTTGAGGGAAAAACATCTTATTGCAAAACTATAATACTTGTTAACTTTAGTCCATTCACTCCGTCGTGGTTTGAGCTGTCTGGCTATGTGTGGGTTGACATGTGATTTCAAAGTAAAACAAAGAAACGACAACAAATGTTAGTTGATGAGTGGCAAAATCTTTTTATGCCAGACAACTTGAAGCAACAATTGTTTCAACTAAAAATGCTTAAATTTGCTGAATTAAAAGGAACCAAATTCGAATCTGTGTCTCCTGAAAGGGGACAAAGCTTCTGTCAAAAGTCCTTGTGGTCTGAGTCAAGTCAAGACGGAGGCCACAAATTCTGTAATTTATTTCCAGTGGTGATACAGATCTGTAATAGAGTGAGTGTGAGAGAGAGCGAACATGCGCTCTACATTGAAGCCATTCTATTCCTTGAGGGGGAAGGGTGCCTGTAGGACACAGCCAATCAGATCTGGGCTTAAAGGGCAGGGGTCAGAGGTCAGGGCTGCAGTGACAGCAGCACACTCTGAGACCTCCCCTGGCCTGGTCTCATCTAAATGGTGCACTGGGGTCAGATTTGTGATTGTTGCACCGGTTTCAGGATTACTTGCTGGGCTGGAGGGCTGATTTGTGATCAGGCAGAGAATAGTGACTTATTGAGGTTGGCTGGGGGGTAAAAGGTGGGCTAATTGGTTGTAAACTGGAGATTTGAGGGTATACGAGCAATGAAATGTGTCCCATAGGTTTCAGGTAGTGTTTCCATACCCCCTTGAGGCAGCAGAGTGCCACAGTCATGCAGGGTTTGAACCTTATAAAAGATAAATTATTATTTTAGAGAAGGACACTCCAACCTCTAAACATTGGCAGAGGCTATTTTTTTAATATGCTTGCTTACTAACAGACCTTATTAAATAAATTAGGATAGAGGTCCTCAATTTTGGTGCCAATATAACTTCAAGTCCAATTTGTTTTCGACCGCAGCACTAAATTGCCGGGATTGAAAAAGAAGTCCAGGCCCTGGCAAATTTGTCATAGACTTGGATCACTGCTTCATTATATATCTCATTTTCTTTCTCCGATATTGTGGTGTGTGTAATTTCCCTGCAAATAGCCAAAAAGGATATATTAGTGTTATCCGGCGTTGGGCTCTGATCGGCACGGATACATTTGAAGGTCAGACCTCATAGAGGAAATGGAAATAAAGAGCATAATTTAATCTCGAGTGTATTGTAATAAAACTAGACACACAAAATGAACAGCAGAGACAACGCACGGCCCATTGTTTTAAAAGCTGATAGACTAATTGTGTTGCAACAAGGACCACTTTGGAATAAGAGAACGCTTCCAGAGACACATAATGAAATAGAAAGTGAATGGACGGGGGGATACGAAAGTGCTTTGTGAGTGTGTGCGACAGAGACACACACTCCCATGATGATATTGTATGTCTGTTTGTTTTCCATGTATGTGTATTTTAACTATTTATCTGTTTATTCAGATTGAGCCTAAGAGGACGTCTCAGGCAGACTGTGTTTTGTCTCCCATGCAGGCTAATGATTGCTAATGTGGTAGCTGTTTTGGTGCTGCTTTCACAGAACGTGCCAGACTTTCAGAGGATAAGCAACCCCTCTTTAATTTGCACCTTGTCTTTATAAACGTGTGAACAACAGCGACGGAGTGCTCATGTGCTAACCAAAGCCTGAGGGAACGGTCTTTAAAAAAATGGCTTCTATGATGGTAGTTTAAAAAAAAATAGGTGTTAGAAAAGGGAAGATGAGGGCACCATTAAGAGACAATATTGTGGATTGTCTGAGAAGGCAACAATAGACGTGTCGGTGTAGAAATTCTACTCTTACTTATAGTATTTTCACCCGGAAGATGTGGCGCAGATTAAAAATGACAGTGATTCATCTGAGGTTGAGCTCCACCGATAGATATGTGAAACAAATCGCCGGCAATAAAAAAGACAATTTTGTTCCTAATGTGGGGGATTGGGCCTTTGTGACAGTCTCTATAAAGAGACTTAACGTCCCCCTCAGTAAGTCCCCTGTCCCAAAGCCTCACTGCCACCTCTTCATACATATACATGGCTGCTAAAGAGATGGTTCATGAATACTATCAGGGAGCAGCTCTCTGATCGTATTGTCTGCGTTCCTACGTGAGTGTGTTTGAGAATGTGTGCCGCGTCTCATCATAAATGCTATTACTGGCTGTATGTATTCAGCTGTTTTGCATGATCATCTTCAGTCGCCGTGTCATCCGTGCTCCAGACGTAGTAACCGGCGAGGCTTTGTGTTTATCAACCTGAACAGTCGTGTGTTTTTCTAACCACCACGGCCTGGACAGGTAGCTTCACACCGCGGTTTGATGCCATGGTTATCCCTCAGTATTGTGTGTGTGTGTGTGTGTGTGTGTGTGTGTGTGTGCGTGCGTGCGTGTGTGTTTGTGCATGCGTGTAGGGTTTTTAATCTTCGCGTGTGTGTGTCCATGTGGGTGAAGTCTTTTAATGCAACTGTTTATCAGAGGAGAAGCCTGAGGGCAAAAATCTTTCCCTTTCACACACTCACTCACTCACACACACACACACGCACACATGCCCTTTAATGAAATGTTAGCTGCTATAGAGTTTTGTAGTCGGCCTCTGTTGTGAGTCTTTATTAGTAGTGACTCAGTATTGTCTATGTTCAGGGGGAGTTAGCTGTGTTAGACTGCAGCTGCCAGCCTTCTCTTTATTACACTGTGCTGTAACTGAGCTGGAGCTCTAGTCCCTAGCCTGCTCTCTGTTTCTATGTGTGTGTGTGTGTGTGTGCGTACCTGTGGCAGCTGTCATGAGCATGCTGTCTAATCATCTAATGTGTCACTCTTCACAGTGGAACAGATTCCATACTCTGGTCGCTGTCACTCTACCGGGGAGCCATCACACCTCTCTGTTTAGTCAATCAGCCTTTTTAATTGCGCTGCAGTGGAAATATGAATTTGTGTGTCAAGGATACTCTTTAATACAGTCGTCTACACATGTATATATTAATATGGGTTATATATTAGGTCACTTGAACCCAAGATTTCCTGTTTATACCAATGATAACCCAGACACACAGGAGAGACAGACAGTGAACTAAACTTTCAACACATAAAGGAAACACAAACATGAATTCCTTAGATATAATTATGCAGTGTCCTAACAGACCGGATGGCATGCAGCAGATGATAGAACGCTCATTAAAACCATAAGAGACTGGAGACTTGACTTGGACTTGGCCCTCAAAGATTTGAGACTTGGCAAAAAATGGCTTGTGAGCATCTCTGTCCCTTTCACACGGAGCTGTGTGAGAAGCGGATCGGCAGCTTTCTGTGTCAAAGAGTCAGAGCAGCATTTTTCACATGACAAGTAAGCTGCCTTTAGATCAACTCGTGAAGACAGCATTTCACACTGACAATGTGTTTGTGTGTGTGTGTGTGTGGGGGGGGGTGCTTCAAAAAACATCCTCCACATTTTGCTTCTGTATATACTGTAGGTATAAGTAAGCAAGTAAGCATCCATAAAACATTGTGTATGTTTACTTTGATCCTCAAATCTGTTGAAGGTGCTGAGCCATTACATCTTTTGATGCGGTGCTTCTCGAAATTCCTGTTTTTTATAACTTCTCCTGACAATTGACAAGATTTTTTACCAGACTGGATGGTATCTTTGTTCCCGTGACAGCATGTATAGCTCGATATTTGCATTAATAAATCACTTATTCGACAGATACACTACCGCAGTACGTTTATACCTTTTTTCCCCCCCAGCCTCTGTATGCGAACACTCTGTGTGTGAATGTGAAACCTCAGCATTGAAACAACTTCTGCTGCTACTATTGAGTATTTTTTAATCAGCAACTTTATGTGATACTGTCCAAACTGTCTATATGACAAGACTAAACGTATATGATTTTGATGAATTGGACCTTCACTGGTGAAAGACTTGACGATGACAGTGACTGGAGTGCTACTGGGGCAGCGCTGTGACTGGAGCATCGAGAAGGTTGGCAGCGTGTGACGAAAGAGGCCGTGCTCTCTGACAGACCTGGCTCCAACGCTGTCTAAAATATATGACTCCAGGTGATGCGCAGTGCTAATTAAAATTGATTACAGAGCCCTGCTGGTTTTGTGCCCTTCAGTAATAGTTCTCCTCTCTCTGTACTCTTGTTCATTCATTCTCTTCATTTTTTATCATATTTTCGTGTACCCTGCTCTTTCACTCCTTTGTCTTTTGGTGCTTTATTCCTCCTTTTGTAACAAGCAGGTTGTCGATGCATCTGACAGCGATAGTAGAAGTATTGTCCTTTATTACAATGACACATCGTCGCACGCACATCCACACACCATCCCAGGCACACAAGGATTTTCTCAGCATGACCTTATTAAAAGAAGTCATCATCATTGGAGGAAAGAAGCTAAGTGCTTCTGGAGAAAATGACACCACTGCTAATGGAGACATCGCAATGACTTCCTCAATGAGCATTAGAGACCAAGACAGTGAAAAGATGTCAAATCAGCAGATAAAAGAACAAAAGAGAAAAGGACCAAGGTGAATGTCACTTTCAGTTAATTATTAGGACATACTGCAAAATGAAATACAGGAGGCCTTTCCTTTTAGAAGGACTACATTCTACATTGGGTCACTGAGCTGCTTGGGGAGGTTGTCAGACGAGTGCATCTTCCAGTCAGCACTGATGAGTTGACAGGTAATTGTGATGTAGCTTTCGTTTGTGTCCAGCAGTCTGTGGTCAGGGCTAGCTTGTCTGACTTTTAGCTCATTCATCTTCTCTTCAAAGTATCTCTCAGTGGCGTAATGTGCTCAGGCTCGAGGTACCGAACAAGCCATTTTTATCCAGGTTCTAGTTTTTAATGGGGTCTACATCTGTTGTTTTCTGGAGAAAATAGCCCCACACTGAGCCACACTTTACTGCAGACTGCTTCCCTCAACCGAGGGGAGAATAAGTGGTCATGTAGTGAGGAGAGGTAGGCGTAGCTGCAGAGCCACAGAGATGCCCGGTGTAACTGCAGGCAATGAGACACAGACCAGAGACGTCTATCCATCAGCTCCTCGTTCTCCTTGACCACCTGTATCTCTGAGCCATTCTGTCAACGTCTCAACCAATAGATTGATGCGGGAAACATTTTTCCTCCAAGCCTTTCCCTCTGTCTTTTTCATAGCTTTATTTTTCACCATCTCAGCCTGTTTTCATCTAGTAGCTCACATCCTCTCATCGCTCTGCAGGATCCACAGCGTTCACACAGAGTCCAAAGGTTTTGATTTGTGTTGCTGTACTCAAGCAGCTGATAGTGTGTTTACGTGCGTTTCTGTTTATTTTGTGTGTGTGTGCACTACGTGCATATATGTGTACCTCTACCTGCCCAGGCTTGGGATTAAATGTCAGACTCTCAGATTGATGTTCTCGCTGATAGAACGCCACAGCAGGAATGAATCCATCGCAGCCCACAGATGGGAATAGAAAGACACACTTGAAAGAAACACGTCGAATATCAAGTCCGGGACGCGTGTGAGTCTTCCCCACAAGCAAAGGGGGTGTGTTGACTCCTGTTGGTCCTTATTCAGCATACGATGAGATTCTAGGGGAGCGCATCAGCAGAAAAGGGCAGAAGGTTAAATGCTTCCTTTTTCGGCACATGCAGGGGTCACACACTGGTAATGTGCTGTGAGTGGCTGGCAGCGCGCCACGCAGAAAGGGCACGCTTCTACAGTTTCAGCGAAGTGGAAGAGCAGCGGAGGGCTTGTGGGTGTGTGTGTTTGGGCGTTTCTGAGTATGCGAACATATAGGAGTGTGTGTGTGTGTGTGTGTGTGTGTGCGTGTGTGAAAAAGAGAGAGTGTGTGAGTGTATAAAGAGTGAGTGATTCATGGCGGAGTCCAGGGGATGATGTACCTCTGCTGCAGTTTTGGCATTCATCCATTTTTTGAGAACAGTTTTATCAGACTCTCCTCTGTGGATGACCTCACTGTCGTTGTGTGTGTGTGTGTGTGTGTGTGTGTGTGTGTGTGTGTGTGGGCATTTGTGTATGACTTAGCTAGTGTAAATGCAGTCATGCAGGATCTTAGATTATACGTGGGTAGAGGACACTAGTGATGAAACAATTACACATGAAACCAAGCAATTTTGATAACCTATTAATCATTAAAGTCATATATCAAGCAAAACTGCCAAATATTTACTGGCTTCAGTAAATAATTGTATGTAATATAGAATATATGAATATAAATATACATTTTATATATGTTTAAAATCTGAAGATTTGCTGCTTTTCTTTTATTTCTTTATGATTTTGGGTCATCTGTCAAACAAAAGGAGCAGCTGACAGTGTGACTCACTGAATCCCTCTCTCTGTGTTTTTCTCTTCCCTGCTCTCCTCTGGAACAGCTGTAAGAGGTTAGTACCATCTTATCTCTATTTCTATCACCACTCTTGCACACTGTGACAGATAGTGAACAAGCTCTCTTTATGTGGTAGTATGGGCGAATGACACGAAAAGGGCCCGGAGAACTATTATACGGCTTCTGTTGGCTCCTTTTCCCCCATAAATTATGGTTTAAGATCCTGAATGGCCCTCCGTCCTTCTTGTAGGATTTTATGGTCGCAGACAACAGTAACTGTATGTTTTCAGTGCACCCACAAGAGCCCCACAGTAATACGAGATTTCTCATTTCTCGACTGAAAAAGACCTGCATGCCACATTTTCAGGCATTAAGGCGGAACTAGTCATGCTGGAAAATGTAATTCATTTCACAAAGTCCCATATTGTCCGGACTCTCAAGTTTATACATGAGCCTATCTGGCCTCTACAAATCCTCAAAAAGTGGAAATGTTCTTAGCGAGCTGAGGAGCTGTCCTTGGTGCTGAACTCACAGGAGATTTCAGAGTGGGAATTTACTGTCTCTGCTTAAGTTTTCTGCTGCAACACTGGGTAATAAATGTGCTGTGTGGGACACATGATTGTATCTGAGACATTATGAGAAGTCGGTGCTGCTTTTATGTGGAGTAGACAGTTTGTGGCAGAACTCAGGAGATGAAAATTTGTGTTTTCGCACTTTGTTTTTTTGTGGCTTTGGCGACTGTTTGTCTAAGTTTTATTTTCTTCCTTGCTCGTACGCTCATTCTCTCGCTGTGATGCATGCATGCATTTCCTCCTCCCTCCCTCCCTCCGTCTATCTGATGTTGTCAGTGTGCATTCGTGCCAGATCCAAATATTAAAAAAACAATCAATCATGGTTCGACATGATTTCAGTGTTTGATGACTGCCTTATGCACTTACACTTGGGAAATGTCTATCAAACAGGCAGACGGCATGAAATAAATATTAGTGCACGTTTGGTCTTCTGCCTCCACGAATACTTTAAGGCAGAGCTACACATCCAAGCTGCTGTGTCTGTGAGGAATGAAGCATTAGTTGATCTGACGCCGGCTGTGGATATGTGGAATTCAGATTGATTTGGCTCGGTCTGCGGGACAACAGTGGATGTAGCTGCATTGCATCATGGTGCTGCTGTCAGACAGAAACCTCATACCTCCACTGTTGATGTATTATTGTTTTTGACTGGAATTGAATCGTGCTTTTCTGAGTGCTGTCGTTTTTTTTATGACCAAAGGGCCCACAGGGACCCATTACAAACCCGCAGTGTCGTTTCAAAAATGCCCCGGCATCAATTGGAATATCTGACTGGATGTTACTCAGTTCCTCACAAAAAAAACACACACTTCAGCAGTACAAGTCTGGAATCTGACAGCGGCAGTAGGTGTGTGTAAACAGATGGTGGAGAGCAGAGATGGCAGAAGGCTCAGAACTGTCTTCACTTCCAGCTCATCTCTCTCCATGTACGGGAATGTTAGCTCACATCACACTGAGAAGGGCCTTAAGCAACATCTTTCCTGCTGGTCCGCTTTCCTCAGCACAGCACAAAATATACAGCACACACACACACACACACACACACACACACACACACACACACACCTCTCAACACTACACTCTCCTTTCAGAAGAAAAGAAATGTTGCCAGATGTGTAACACCATGTGTGTGTGCCATATCTGTATACTGTTGTCCATCTGCCTATATTCTTGTTCATATGTGTATGCAAATGTGTGTGTGTGTGTGTGTGTGTGTGTGTGTGTGTGTGTGTTTCTCTGCTGTAAAAGACACACTCATTAGATGTACATTCTGAAGCACACTAATTAACAGCCTCGTTAAGACTCAAGCAGCTCTCCTGCTGAGGCTGAGGAAGGCAGGCCGTCAGACACACACACACACACACACACACACACACACACACACACACACACACACACACACACACGCACACACATTGATTTGCACACATAGGCCTACAAATACACTCATCAACATATGCACATACATAAGGAAACATATCCTAATGCACAAACATGTATAGAAATACAGACACACACCATCTTGATGCACACTTTCAAAGAAGCTCTTTTTTTTAATCAAGACACCATCCATCACGGTGAGAAAGATCCATGTTCTGCTGTTTTGCATGAGCATTAATAAAGGTCATGCTTTCTGTCTGGACAGATTGTGCCGTTAAGCTGTAACACTGTAAAAGGAGTCAGCTGTGACTTCTCTCATCTCACACATGGTACAATATGTCTGATTTCTCACAGATCATTTACATGTGAACCACAGCAGTATCGCAGCGTCGTGTTTCCCACGCCCCCCTTCCCTTTTTCACCACTTTTGTCACTAATATGCATATGCAAATTTGGTGTAATTATAGTTTATTCCATTAACAGCACTGCAATTAGGAGAGGCAGCGGCCATGCAGAGGAGAAACTGAGGTCAGAACAATATGTAGACATGCCTAAAGATTACAGTAATCTCCTGTCTGATGAATAGAGCTGGGTATCATTAAAAATGTACTTGTTTCAATACCACTTTCATGAAATCCATTTTAACAAAATATGACATCACACATCCAGGTGGTGAGCCCCGTCTGTGGGCGTAACTCAGTATTGTTCCTGCATTTATCGAGATAGCCAATCACCAGCACCACTACATCTCGGCACAGCAAGTGTGCTGCGTGCTTATTGGCTTACTGACACCGATGAGATATCGAGGCAATTCAGTCGGTGCTATAGAGACATTGTAGTTCGATACTGAGCCCCACCGTCCTCATGACCAGATTAAAGGTTTTAGTTTGATTGATAATAGATTTTTTTCTACTTTTAACTCACCAGATAAGTTCTTATTCTTATTTCTTCTGATCTTTCATCACATCTCATTTTTTGGTAACTGATGTAACATTTTGTTGCAGCTGCTCCATGTGACGGCACTGTACGCACTGTGAAGGCTTTGCTTCCAGGATTGTTCCTGTGTTGATGTATTTGCAATGCTAATGTGATTTTGAATGACATGTCCTGGTAAATAGGTGTGAATGCATAAACACTCTGAAGGACATGTTTGTTGTAGATGCCTCCCATTGTGTCTAAATCTATATCTCTCATCTCTATCTGCATGCATGATAGTAATGGGTATGGCAGTATAATGCATTTTAAATGCCTGACAGAGAGGTAGAACTATGGCTCTTTATTCTCTCTGCGCCTTTGGTTATGCTTGAATGCCCATTTAAACGCACACGCACGCAGTAAGACACACACACAAACAGTGTAAAGGCCATTTGCTACTTGCTGCATTCTGTCTTCATGCCGCCGCTCTCACCAGGCGACTCACAGATCCCATAATTTAGCCCTTATCTTGCTGGCGGAGGTTGTTTGTAGGAGAATGTGTGTGCCTTTGTGTGTAGGTGTAAGTGTGTGCGCATTCAAGCAGCCATTTTTGTGCCTGTGGACCAGGCGGCAGTAACTCTGCACACTGTATTTACCACCACCTTGATTTGCTCCATTGTTTAAGTCTTGAAAACATTTGGCATTTGCAATCACTCTCCGCTACTTTGGCTAATTACTGCGTTTCCTTGAGTAGGTGGTGCAGTGAAAAGGGAAATTGCAGGCAGCGTATTAAAAAAAATGTAGGATGCTCAGTCAATCATCCAAGTTTGTCCGTGTAGATGTGCGAGTGTGACTTGAGTAATTACTGATGCCAGAAGCTGTGTGCTGGAGGTGGAGGATTTAAAAGAGGCGGGCTGACTGGCCTTCAGACAACTTGCATTTACAGAAGCCAGGAGCTGAGAAGTGAGATGGGATCAATGCTGCAGGTCTTATTTAGATTCCAATTACAGCCATTTCTGATCAATTGGCTCCTCTCCTCACCGGCAAAGTGGGGCTCTGCTTTGATCAATGGCCACACACACAGACGGGTTCACACAGTCAGAAACGCATAAACACACTTCCACTCTTTCAGTTTTTTTGCGTTACAGAATGCAACACACACACACACACACACACACACACACACACACATGCACGCACGGATGCAAAACCATCCAAATGTGTTTGATCAATGCCCACTCGGCCTCAGAGCAGGATCTGCATTATTTCACGCTCTGTAGTTTTAATTGATCGCAGGATAAAATGATTAGTGAAGGAGTCTTTCATGTGGTTGTTATTTTCCTTTTTCTTCGCACAGAGCCAGATCTTGGAATTTATTCGCGAGGAGAGGAGTTTGTCCTTGGATGTATGTTCCTGTGATCTCGGTTTTGATCTTGAAACTCGTAACAGGTGCTTGTTCAAGGAGCCTGCAGATTCCGGTTGTAAATGTATAATGTTGTCATGCTTTCTGAGTTAGAAACTGATATATTTATCTCTCCGTCACCCAGTTTCAGTTGTAATCCCTGTGGCTCATTTTACTTGAATTATTTAACTCTTTTAGAAAATAATCCCAATGTGAGAGAAGAAAAACTGTGCTAAATCTATGATGCAGACAGTATGTTACCAGGAGTCAACTGAAGTTCAACATAGTGCTTCCCATTGACAGGATAGTGGAGGGTTAAAGGTTTAATCTACCTGCTACCATCACTGTGCCGTTCTCCCCCCACTTCCTTTGAACAACATCCTGACTTGCAGCAGTGAAGATAGTGGCCAACAGTGTACGACTTGGCTGTGTCAACACTGGAGAAAGGTCTGGCTGTGCCTATTATCATTCTTACTGTGGGGGAGAACACGCTGTGGCTTGTTTGCATTTCATTAAACCAATCACATCGTCATCTTGGGTGATGCTAAATCCAGGATGCAGCGAAGGAGCCCCTGCAAAATGCTGTCTGGGGGAACTTGTTTTGCACAGCTGTTGTGTTAAAATAGCTAAATCCCTGTAAAAGAAAAGGTAACACCTGTTAGCTTGTTTATGTGCCTACCTTTAGCAACCGGGTTGGTGTAAATTACCATTTTCAGCATGTTGGTTGCTAGCTCGCTGGCTGTTGTTGTTTACTGGAGCGATGGGGATTCTGAATATGGTAACATGCAGAGGGGAACGCCGACTGAAATAGTCAGCAGTCTACATGTGGTGAGCCAGACTAGGCATTGACAGATGTTGAGTAGTGTTTTAACAACTTTTTGTTGTGTAACTGTATTGACAGCAGAAAAGAAAGAAAAGATGAAGAACAAACAGAAGAAGACATGTTTGTAGGAGGGCTGTGAGTGACCATAGTTGACCAAGAGGAAAACCGCCGCTCAGATGACCTCAAATGATTGCAGATGGCCTCACACACGCGTACACAGATGCCCCGACACACACATATTCCCACACACACACACACCCACACCCACAGTAGCCCGACTCATCCTGCGCTCTCTTCCAGTACGCATCTGTGTCAATATGTTTGCTTTGTTTGGATGCGTCAGTTCATTTTGTTGACTTATTTTCTGCATCAGAAACAATCGCTGCAGCAATTGGGAAAGGGATTAATTTTATGCAAATGTATGCAAATAACTGTGACACAGAACTCCATCCGCATCGGTTCTATGCAAATTGTGTTTGCTAAACAGGCGTATTGGAAGGGCCTGCATTTCCCAGCCCCCTCACATTCCACCCACCCCTCAGCCCTCCTTCCAATCCATCCTCCTCACCCTCCCCTCCCCCCGCTAACATTGCCCTATGCTTCTCTTTTGATAATTTCCCCTTTTGCCCCCCGCCCCCCCACCCGCGGTCTCCCTTAATCCCCTCTCCACTCTTTTTCTCCCTTGGCCAGCCACTCTTGCCCAGGTCCGCTCTCCCCAGTCTCGCCCAGTCTACCCACCCCAACAAACTCCTTCTCTCTCCCCTCTTCTCTGTAATCCTCCTCTTCATTCCTCCCCCTCTCTCATCCTTCTGTGTGCTGCATGGCTGTTAGCAGTGTGAGGAGGCACTAATGGAGCTTGAGGAAAACATTGTCATAGTGCCTGGAAAGCACAGAGCCGGGAGCCATGCAGGAGGCAGCCAGGAAGGCCTGACATTAGACTTGCTAATGGAAGGTTAACAGAACGCAGAGAAGACGGGATGGAGAGGGAAAACACAAGGACTAGGGAAGATAAAAAAGGACGATGAGACTCCAGCAGCAGCATGAAGGGTGGGCAGAGTGAAGGAGAGATGCAGGGAGAGAGACAGATAGAGAGAGAGAGGCGCTTCCATGGGAGATGGTAAACAGTCTCATCCTCTGTCGGCCCGTCCTGCCAGCACTTCGGGGGGGGAGGAGGAAGAGAGAAGGGAGGGAGGAAGGGAGAAAAGGGGTGTCTCTTTCCTCCCTCCATGCGCCAATCCTCTTTTCTGGTTTTCCGTTTCATGAGGAGATTGTGGCATCACGCGTGACGCTTCCCTTCAAAGGCGAGGGGAAAGCGTGCATGTGTGTTTAAATATAAGGGAATTCATAAACCCCCATCCGCCCGCCACAGATTCCCCAGACAACCCCCATGACACACTCCACTGCCATCCCAGCAGGACAGAAATTCTTATAAAACTTGGCCATCCATGGTTTTGTCCTCATTTGTAATAGCACCAAGGAAAGTACCATCGCTCAAAAATAGAAGCCTTATGGAATTAAAGCTTTAGGAGAGTTTGTGTGACTGTGCGAAGTGCCGAAACAGCACCGTGGTGGCTTGTGCGAGTGCCATGTGCTGCACTGAAGCAGTTGGTCACAGGACGGGAGCTGAGAGGGAAACTATTTCCGCACAGCTTGTGCGGAGCAGCCAGCCACAGTCTCACACCTAAATGGAATCAGTGAGTAATATGCTTTTCTCTGCTGCAAGTGCAAGCAATGCAATACAGCTAAGTAATATCTCTCTGCAGAGCAATACTGGCTGTCAGCATTATATGGATGAGTTGATGTCTGTGACGTGTGTGCGCGCGCGTCTGCATGTGTGTGTGTGTGTGTGTGTGTGTGTACACGTGTGCGCGCTTGTCAGATCCATTTAGACTGCAGGTGTAGCCGTTAGAATGAACTGTTCAGAGAAAGAGGGAGAGAGTCTTGCGTTAGCCATGCGTCATTAGCATTTGTGACCAGTCACATGGTTGACTGTGTCTCAGCCATTAGGAAGGAAGTCTGGAAAAAGAGGGGGAGAAAGTGAAAGACAGAATCACCAACTACAATGAATGCACACGAATTTGTCCTGCACAAACAAAATGCCAACCTACCTTTTAAAGAAAACTTCCACTTTATTACAATGTCTTATTTTTGCAGTTTTGTCAGTTATGATGACACTGTGCTTGACTCACTGTGCACGTTACCACTGAGGCATGGGAGCACTGCAACATTGCTCTCAGGAGTCTGACAATCAATGAAACTGCTCATAATTTAACCAAAGCCACCTTATTTGAAGGTAAAACTGAAAGGTAAAACCATACAGCTTAAACATTGTTCAGTTGCCATTGAGTTTTAAACATTGTCACTGGCACTTCCATGTCCGATCCTTGCTGACTGTCCAATTGGTGCTGTGCAAGATAGCAAGATAAATTATACCTTCATGATTTCCATAGAAAACGATGTGTCTAACACAGAATGTTATTGATGATGACATTTTAAAACAAGTTTTAATGTCCTCTGGATGCAGTCTGATGGCGCATTTGATCCAGCGCTTCCTGCGGTTTCCTGTGTTCTGGTGCTTCCTGATGTCAAACGTGCATCATTCAGCTTGGTGTGTACGCTGTTATCGACCAGCAGGAATGATGGGCAGCACTACAAAAATAAGACCAACGGACCAGAATCGATCATTTAACTCACACTGACAAAAATGGCAGTGCAAACGGACAGCGGAGGGCTCACGAAACAGGCAGAGCGGAGGCAACAGACAGAGAAGGAGGGACGCACATGCACGTGCACGGATGCACACACAGGCCACTCGACAATACAGATTTATGTAGCAATACAATGGCATGGCAGTTGGTGACAGCCATTGCAGTGACATCCAAACTGTGCAGGCCTGCAGCTCTGTTCTCTGTGTGTCTGTACTGTAAGTACACACTCCAGTGTCTGCAGCAGCTCTCATCTGTCACGGCTACAGATGGCTGCTGTGCCACAACGCGATGCTGCTCTTTGGTTATGACAGACATTTCCCCGTGTGTGCGTGTTTGCATGTTGCTGTTTATGTGGCTGATTCGACAAGCCAGCTAAACGACTGAACTATATGCCTGCAGCTAACAGCCCCAACAAATACGCATTTACTGTAGACACACACACAGTTGTGGCATATGAGCACTCATATCCATTTCAGGGGTTTAGATGTGTTTTGATCCCATAAGGCCAAATGTGTTATTCTGTCACTTTCGATACCATCCAACAAAGTTGTTCACAGTCGCTCTGCTGTTCCTGTTGCCTGCTCTCTAATTCACGCTCTGTCTTCATGCCGTGGCAGAGGAGAGGGTAACGAAGTGAGCATAGATGGATGGGGGAATGGAGGACGAGAGATGGCGACGTGAGGAGAGATGGAGAGAGAACGAGAGAGATAGAGCGGGAGAAAGAAGGATGGAGAAGGAGACGGCGCGGGGAGTTTGATTCCTCCGGTTGTCAGATGCGCTGCATTATTGATGTGCTGAGGATCCCACATTGTCGCTGAGATTCTTAGTCTGTCACGTCACGTCCTGTGTGTGCGTGCATGCCTCTGTGTGTGTGTGTGTGTGTGTGCACATGTCGTACTACTTTGTTGTGGTCGCACACGTCCCGTAGGAGTGCTACCTGTCAACACCTCCATATCACAGGGAGCTCAGTCGGTGACAATGCTGTCTCTGTTGCGCTGACCACATGGGATAGGCGAACTCACACACACACACACACACGCACGCACACTCACACACTCATGCTTCCTTACCGATTTGTGGAGGGAGGTGATTGTGAGTGTGACAGGTTCTGTGTTGTACTGAGGAGTCTCCTGGGCCTCTGATTCTCTCTAAGTTTCCACTCGCTGCACGACTGTGATTTGGCTTTGTCAGTCTGCATCATGAAGTTGGGACTACGCTGGAGTAGCTCACCGTGTGAGCGTGCATGTGGGTGCGTGCGCGCGTGTGTGTGTGTGTGTGTGAGTGTCTGAGTGTGTTAGTATGATGAATCTCTGACATTGAGGGATGGCCATTCTGCTCTGAGCTTTATCCCATGAATTCTTTAGACAGTCTCTTCAGCAGACAGAATACCTCACCATTAGATACAAACACTGCAGTACATGATCAATATATCATGTCACGCTCTGCACCCACTGGTGCAATAACAGGACTGCAGCTAGCAATTTGTTGAGTCTATAAAATATTTAGAATTTAAAACAATAATGCCAATCACAGTTTCCAACAGCTCAAGGTAAAATCTCTGAAGTGAAAGATATGTATGTAAGAATAAGATAAAAACAGAGATTAAACCAGGAATGTTGGCTTGATTAATGTCTAAAGAGGTTACGTGTTTATCAGAATTGTTTATCTTCCTTTTGTTGTTGGCTGACTGATAAGCTGATTCTTTTTTATTTGGTCCCATAAGCCTTCAAGATTTTATTAGAGACTGTTTTCAAACAAATACGCTGATCTCTTAATGTCTAATCAAATCAAATTACTGTGATGTCACCAAAAAGGTAAAGGTTAAGGGTGTGCTAGTGAAGCAGTTTCCTTCCACCTCACAAGGGGCTTCATTTATAAACGTTGCATAGGAACAGAAGAAGGCGCACGCCACCAAGAAAACTTTGAGGAAACGAATTTGACGAGAGAAACTTTGCAATTCCAATGGCAGACTGATACTCTTAAGTGTC
Organism: Lagodon rhomboides; assembly: GCA_039737535.1. Taxonomy (NCBI): domain Eukaryota; kingdom Metazoa; phylum Chordata; class Actinopteri; order Spariformes; family Sparidae; genus Lagodon; species Lagodon rhomboides. The sequence continues at coordinate 8,923,770 of CM077789.1, read as the reverse complement.
AAGTTTTGTGAACATCTCAACACCTGTTTGATTGATACTCCCTGGAATGTGTGCAAAAAACACATGATTTAGGATAATGAATACAAAATGTTTTCGAGGCCTCAGTCAGACGGATACGAGTGCGTAGTTTCACACATTGTTCATTGCGCAGAACTGTCAATGAGATAATGGCCATTTTGTTGTCAATCACAATCAGGGTAATTCCAGCACATGGTGTCACGCAATTGGGTAGCTTTTCAGATACAATCAAATGGGTGGATATGAAAAGACATGTAATTAAAATACATAACGATGAACAATGACAAATGTTTTGGCACTGTTGGTGAATGGCAGACTAAGGAGAGAGAGTCGGTTTTTCAGTGACCAACAATTTTCAGTGACCAGTGATTGGCTAACTATAATAAGTGGTTTATGAGCCGGTTCTGATTTCCACGAGCTGTTCTCTTGGATCTCTGTGCTATATTGAGCCCAGCTACACAGAGAAACACCCTCCTGAACCAAACTGTACCAGTCGCACAACCTGACAACCTCTGGGTTTCTGGCAACCGTCACTGTTCAAGGGAGATTGGTTGGCATGTCAGGCATCTCTCCGCCTACCTTTAGTCACGTTGTGCCAGACGTGTTCAGAGGTGTAATCGGTTTGACACATGACCGAGGTCGACCCATGTCTCATTCATGCACTTACTGTATGGAGAAACGGCAATGTTGGGCGCATGACCAAGCTGCCTGTGCTGCCAGGCTTCTAGTTACAGGTGGTGAATTAAGATATTCGAAATCAGTTCGAATTTTTCTCTGTCTCAGTGAGTAACCCATTCACTAATTTTGCAGGCAACAGTAAATATCCCCTCAATCAGTGGTGGCTCACCCCTTTCTCCCACTGACAGATTGCAGAGGAGAGACACTGAAACTTTTATACAAGGGCATGTGCTGTGCTACATAAAGAATGTGGATGTGGTCGCTGGTTGTGTTGACTCGAACATGATCGCAAGGCATTTGAGCCGAACCTGGCTGCAGTGCTATTTATTAAGCAGATCTTTTAGTGGACAGCTTCACGTCATGTCACATTGAACAGGGCTTATTTCTTTTAACACCATGGCAAACTCAAACATTGAGTTGCTCAGAGTATTTTTGTTTTTTTAGGATTGCATCTGTTGGAACAGAGTTGCTGGAAGGTTCAGATGCAAGCTGGGTAACCTCTGCACCAATGACACCTCAAACAAAGCACTAAAAACAATAGACAATGTCTCATTTGTTTGTGCAAATAAATATTTAAACACAAATTAATACTAATAAATTGGTTTTCTCTTTTTTCAAATATGGGATTATGCACCTAGGTCCTCAAATGTGCATTATCTTTTTTTCTTGCTTCATCCTCACTTCTGTCAGAATATGACATCATCGTCTCCATTGCAGTCAGCATGGATTTATATTATTCAGTGACGTCTCACTGACTATTTACAGGCAACTAAGAGTGGAACAAGAAGCTCGCTCACGTGTGCCAAAATTCAAGTTGACTGTGATTTTTTAAAAGGAAATTGTGTTGTAAATCAAAATATGTTAGCGTGTATGCACTTTCTCTGGCTTCATTTGGTTTTGTTTATACCACCTCCTACGCTTTAAAAAATCCTCCTCACATATTTAGTGTCAGCAGAACTCTAGTCTTTTTTGTGGGTGCAAAAGTCGCTTTACTTAAACAAATGTTATATTTTATCCTTTTCAACACTTATTCAGTGAACGCCAACCTTTTATCAACTGGTAATTAATGTACCTGTTTATTCAATAGAATAATTAAATGAGGATACAAGATTTTAAAAAATAGAAAAGTGCCTTGGTAGAAACTTGCCGCAGTTATGTTTTTTTAATCCTCAAATGTCTTGTGAAGTTTAATGTCTCATTATGAACCCAGCAGCGCAATGTTTTAATTTATTGGTGAGAGCTGATGGCTTTTTTCCAATCCCCTATATATTGTAGTTTTTTTTTTTTCTCCACTTTGTACTGCATAAGCAGATTAAACACAGGGAGATGTTGAGATGATACCCATGCTTAGCAATTTCAATTAAATGCCAGTGCTCCTAGTAAGTTACAGCAAGTAGAGTAATAAATGTGTTTGACTCAAATCATATTTCATCAGTGCTTCTTTAGCTTTTATTGCTGTGACCTTAAAGCGTGTATAATCAGTCGCTGCCTCTGGGCTGTGGGCAAGCAGCGCCGTCAAGATGACACACACCCTCACCCTTCAACTTGCAAAACTCCCACTCGTATTTCCTTTTTATCACGTGCCATGAAGTGAGCTCTGGATTCCATTTTACTGGGACTGTAATGTAAGAACTTCTAACTTTTTATGAGAATTTGTTCATTGGGCGAAGGATTTCACTTCAAGAATTATCTGCAGCAGAAAGCAATTATCTGAGAAAACATAATAGGAACCAAATGACAGACGGACAGATAAAAAAAAAGAGAGAGAGAGAGAAAAGAGAGAGAAACGGATAGATAGTTAGAGAGATAGAGAGTGCATTGTGCTGGCCATCTTCCCAGAACGGAGGGATCGATCAGCAGAACGAGAGAGCCTCACTATTTCCTCTGTCGGTAGAATGAGCCAGGCTAATAATGGAAAGCAGTCATCATCTCCGCTTGTGCTCTCCCTCTCCCCCTTTCTTTGCCTTCATTCCATTTTTCTCGGAAAACAATCATAGCCTCGTCGGAGGGCCGCCTCACTCTCCCACCATGATCTGACATTTGAAAAACAAACCCGTTTAGCCGGAGGAGTGGGCGTCAAGCGGCAGCGAGCCTTCTGAAACACTGACTCACGACATCCGCGAGGAGCCAACACACATATGCACGCGCACACATAAGTGGTGCGCCGCATGAAGCTGTCAAAATCCCTCAGCGTACCCCGGCCCCACATCAGAAACAATGGAGGAATCAAGAAGGCTGGAACTCAATGGTCCAATCACGGCCGCCGCATCCAAACCGCCGCTACCTGCTAGTCATAACGAGCTAAACGACCTTTTCCACCACACTCATTTCTGCCACTCAAACCCTGTCAGTCATTCAGCTCCATAACACAATTACTGCCATTCAGGAAGTCGAGAGGCCAAATGTTTGCTACTTGTCATTTATGCAAGTATTTCCTTTAGAGTGTGTGTGTGCATGTGGAGGTGTGTTTGTGTGCCTTTCCTCCCTGGAGGGGTGGTATAAAATGCGTAAACATGAACAAATCATATCTGATTTTATTTAAGGTGACCATTGACAATTGTTATTGCTACGTGTGCCTATAGCTCTGACCATTGCACCCAGTCCCACTGACTGGTTGTCATAATTTACAGTGACTGTTGACGGACAGCACTCTGGCAAGCTTTACTGCAAGTGTGTCATGTAGGTGTGGTGGTGGTGGTGGTGTCAACCATGGCTGTACTTCTCTGAGCTCTCTCATGCTGTCCTCTGGTTGCTCCCGTCCCTACACAGCTGTCTCCAAGTGGCACAGTCAGCAGCAACATCCAGGTCTTCAGGTCTTATCTTGCACTTCCTCTCAGTGCTCTTCATCTAATCCTTATAGCACTTCTTCTGCACTACAGTTGAGTGTCGACCGTGCTGTAGCTGGCCATGTCATGCTCTACTGGATAGTGGACATAGGTGCATCCTTATCATGTACCCCAGCCACTATAGCTGGCACTGGATGATCATGGCCTCAACACTTCTGCAGTTTGTCTTTGACTTCAGCTGTAGGATACAAAAAGACACATGTCTCACACAACAGCACTCTAGTCTTGAGTAAAACGCAAGTGTGTGTTCTTATGTAAAACACACTCGTTATTAAGATTAAATGAAAATCATCCTGTTGATATTTCTTTTCTCTAGTCTTTATTTTCATATGTTTGGTATTGAGGTAATCCAGAAGTAAAGCAAAGTAAGTAAATTACATTACTTGAATAATGTGTTACTTACGATACTGACTACATTTATTAAAAAGTAATTAGTAACTGTATCAGAATACATTTTTAAAGTAACCCTCCCAGCCCTGGCTGTAGGTTACCTAAGATTCACAGCTACTGTATATTGGAGGATGGTAACACTCGGCGCTTGGTGTACGGAGACCTTCTGTGGAGGGATGAAGTTTCTTGTTTTGAAAGACTCTGTGCCGAGGTCTCTGGACTGTCTTTGTCAATGTCACTGTCCTCAGAGAGAATGCTCCCCAGATATTTGAAAGATGGCTACTACTGACAGCTGTTCATCACCAACAGAAAAAGGCAAGCAGAGTTGGTCGGACACCTGTAGTCCACTGGCAGACCACTTTTGTCTTTGTGGTGTTGACTGTCAGCCCCATGCTGCTGTGTGCAAGAAGATCCTCTATGCGTCCTCTATGAGTATGCGGCACAAGAGCAGAGTCATCTGCATATTGAAGCACCGGGACCTGTTCTGCACAGAGTTTGCTGGTTGGATGGAGCCTCCTGATGTTAAAGAGGTCGCCATCCTGTCTGCAGTCCACCGCCACGCCACTGCTGTCTTCAGTCTTATTGTGAAGAAGCTCGGTGACACGTGAAGGCTGCTCATCCTCATACACACACAGCACACACTTGCTGCTGTGTTTACACTGTTTGTGAGTGTGTGTGTGTGTGTGTGTGTGCGTCCTGCTGATGTCAGAGAGAACAAGCTGTCATTCAGACAATAAGATCACAACGGGGACGTGGCATCAGAATGTGACACATGTCAGTGATGGCTTACAGGCGGCGACTGTCTGTCTGCCGTCTGACACACTGGAAAGCAGAGAGAGACGCAGACAGACAGAGAACTGGTACAGAGGATAGACACACTGCTGTAGGCGGACAGAAAGAGAATGGTCCTTTTAGTCCATCATCCTCCTCCACCCCTCTTCCGTCAGAAGCATCCCCGTCTAGCTCTGCTCCGCCTTCTGAGTCGCCTCTTCAGATCTTTACGGCTCTGCCATCATTCCTCTTTTTATCTCATCATCCTGCCACTTAAAGACTAATTTGAATCACGCCCTCTCAAACTCTTTCTTCTCCATCGTCTCTCTTCTGACTTTTTCCCCTTCCCTCTTCTTCTCCTTCTCTTTCTCAATTCCATTTGTCTGCCTCCTCATCCCTCCTTCCTCTCCTCTCCATCTCCTTCTCTATTCGCTTCTTACTTCTCCTCCCTGCTGCATGTATGTTCACTACCAGATTGCTATCTGGAGCACAGTGAGGGGTCATTAAAATTCAATAACCTTGCACAATAACTTAAAAGGCGGCTTTTTAATAAAACACTAATGAGGAGCCCTTCTTATCCACTGCTCAATAGTCTGTTTGTTTCTCTCACATTTGGTTTCCAATGAACAAATGAGAAACTTGGTGTATCCCCGTAGCTCCAAGTCAAGGATTTTGTATATTAACATGAAATACTTTTTACTTCTTAGACAACAGCGTAGTTGGTAAATGAGTGTGCGGTCTGCAGCAAATTAAACTGTTCTCAGCTCCCTGCTGGTCACTGTTATTACTTTAGGCCTAATTTCCTGTTTAAGAAGAAAAGTGGAAAGAATATTACTGTTACTGTATATTGTTTCATCACAGTGTTGAGGTCAGCGGAAGAAGTAGAACCATACGTCAGTAAAAGTACGTTAAAGTTTTACCTACATTATATACTGTTGGTTAGTGCAGTCTACATCAATGCATCAGATTCTATAAGAACATGATGTGTTTGTAAAGTCAACTTTTCATGAGCTCAGAAAAACAGCCTGTTTTCAGCTGTGATGTTGCATTTAGCAGCCAATCTAAGAGGGTTTTTTTAAATACTTCATTAAGCTTTAGAAGAAGGAGAATCTTCTCAGCCCATTTAGGCACACTTCATCCTTCAGTTTATCTCAAACATTCGAGGCTACAAGGTTTATATATATATATAACTCAATGTTTTCTCTACACTCTATTCACCTGATTAGCAGTGAATTAAGTGATGCTCAGGACAAAGTTACATTTACCAAGCTGTTTTAGACCACTCTTAGCAGTTATCAATACATAAAAGCAAAAGCAGTAATACATTCCAGACTGTAAAGTTTAACAGCCATGCTTTAAAAATGTATGTTTCCCATTTGCAGTATCGAGATCAGCCAGTCCATGTTGACTCAACTATATGACGTTTTACAGAAACTTCTATTTTTGCTGAATTGGAGAGATTTTGATCTTATTTGTCTGATTTTGATGGTTTAGAATACATGCTGTGTGGCCGGTGTGGAGACTAAATAGCCCATTTTCATACTATAAACAGCACACACACATTAATAATTGTGGTCTATTTTAACATTTAACTAACTGAAAACGGCCTGTAAAATATTCAACAACACAAGAACTTGTAAACGGGAGGTGAGGATTCAGATGTGAAGCCTTGACAATATGAATTTGCGGCTGTGGCTCAGGGGTAGAGCCAGCGTCTTGTTATTGGAAGGTTGCGATTCCCCTGGTCTGCATGTTGAAGTGTCCTTGAACGAGATACTGAACCCCAAACTGCTCCTGATGTGCTGGTCGGCACCTTGCATGGCAGCCACCGCCATCAGTGTATGACTGTAAGTATGAATTACTGTAAGTCGCTTTGGAGAAAAGCGCCTGCTAAATGCCCTGAATGTAAATGCAAATATGCGATAGATCAATAATGAAAACTCTTGTCTTGTATTTTTTTCCTCTGTGTTTGACTTTTAATGAATTCCATTTATTAATGCGGCTCAGATGACTAATAAACAGCATCAGATTGATATGAAGCTGATGTAAAATGGCTGTTTGGAGTTTTATGCAGACACACAACTACAGAAAAAGACATACAGGATTATTTCTTTATGTGGGGAGTTTGTCAAAGCTGTAAGCTAGGCATTATGTCAGCATTTACTAGCTTTATGCTGTTAGCTGCTGTTAATGAATGTTAGTTGTGTGTTTTCCTGTGTGTATTTGCGTGTGTGTGATGATCAGGAAGGTCAGTGGTTTTATTAAGAAGCTACAGGCCTCAGCTTCACTACACACTCTTTATCTATTAGGCAAATAACCTTTTTAATGCTCCGACTGGCCTCGCAGATGCCTGAATAATGGTTTCAAATGCTCCTTCTTGTGGATAAATCAGCGGAGTGGATGTAGAGTGGAGTGAATAGACGCAGACAGAGCTCGTACTTCATAGGACTTTGTTGTCAGCATTTTGTATCATACTCATCTGAATCGCACATTTATTTGCCCACTCTGCACACACGCATGTTTGCAGATCTTCCTTTGATGTACAGAACATGTAAATATTTCTGCTTTGTTTGCAGAGCAGTCTCATTTCGCTCCCTTAGTTGGGAATTCTCTTGATCGGCATCTCCGGGCTGTGATGTACACGAGCGCGGGCCGTCAGATGCTCTTCTCGTTATTCGCCAGTCTTTGATCACGGCGGCAGAGCTGCTCCGTCAACACAAAAAAAAATCAGCGTCTTTAAAGGAACAATATGCCCATCTCCACTGCTCCCTCTCCTCCCGCCGTCAGCCAGAGTTTGGTGGGGCGTACGGACGCCTGTAAGTACTTTCAGCGTACCATAATGCTGAAGTATGACATCTGCTGCTGACAAAGTGGTTTTAGCTTCTGTTAATATGGACTCTTGCTGGCTAGTCTAGACATTTACTCCTACACCTCAGTTCTGGATGGAGGAAAGAGTGGGACAGAGACTTTGATGTTGACATCTACATTAAAATAGACGGGAGCAGAGCAAAGCAGCAGAGGGAGATGGAGAGAGTAAGAGGCTGAGAAACAAAGAGAGACACCAAAGTCGGCATTGGTCTTTTGTTTATTACATATATATAAACGTGTCTGTGTACGAAAACATCGATCCCACACGTGAAGGAGAGATGTAATCGTACCAGATTTAGCTACTGGCTAATTTCAAAGCAATCTTTTCAAATATATGGATATGCAAACAGTATAAACATATGCATGTGTGTCATGCAGGCAGTAAACTGTCTCACAGTCTCCTAATGTGGTGTGTGTGTGTGTGTGTGTGTGTGTGCATGTATGAGTATCCATGTGCAGCAGATGCAGACAGTATCTTGCTGCTGGGTTTTTTGCGCGAACGGCGGGTTTGGGAATCACTTAACTTCTGTCACTAGCTGTTATGTCTCTCCGTGCCGGAGGGACAGCGCTGGAGACCGAGGAGGAGACGGAGAGCGACAGAGTGAGAGACAGAGATGGAAGGGGAGAGTCAACCAGGGAGGTTTAACCCGAGCTGAGAGGAATGCTTCGTACAATCGTATTTGTCATCAGTCATTTTTAGTTGTTGATCGTTCTCCTCCGTCTGTCTCTTTTGTGCAGGTACAGATAGTTAAGTTCGACTGTGTTTCTGTTTGCATTGATTACTGTCTTGAAAGTAGAGAGACGAGGGGTGCAAGGTCTGGTCTTTATACGCCGACACAGCAGCCCTGAGCGGGGTTAAATTTCTCCTTGTTCCTTCTGTGCCTCTTTCACTGGATCCATGTCATATTTTGACGGAACTGTAGCTTTTGGCTGACAAAACATGCCCGCGCTGTAACTCATTATGTAGGCACGTGTGTCCCGGTGCATGAAGAGACACACACACACACAAACATTCACGCAAACAAGGGCACCCATCTTTCTCGGCGCGTCCGTGTCACTCAGCCACCCCCACAGCAGTGTGAGCCCTGTCTCTACATCCTCCTCCCCTCATCCTGAAAGGTCAGGGCTCATCACCGTGTCAGATGGAGTTTATTCATTCCTGCACTCCCGCCAACGTCATTCTCACCGAGTCGTCTGTCAGAGTGGGTGAATGTCGTGCGCTTGTCAAAACCACATCTCCGGGATTTCTTTTCTTCTCCTCCTTTCTGAGCGAGCCTCCCCTGCCGTGTCTCTTTCTGGATCTGTAGTATATGCATGCGCACAGGCCAACATGGAGGTCTTCGTTGTTCATCTCGCCCGCTCGTACGTCTGATTTTGCTCGCAGGTGAGAAGAAGAAAGCATGTGATGAGATTTTCCTTAAATCCAGCCATTATCTTGACTCGGAGAGCTCAGCCTCTCTTGCTCTATCGCTTATTATCTGATTGCACACAGAAATTCCTGATGCAGCCTGTGGAAATTGGTTCGCCAGACGCCGCGCTCGTGAGGGAGAAACTGAGAGAGGGAGAGGAATCGGTGGCAATTAACATCACCTCTTTACACAGACTACTTAAAATCCTTTCATTCGCAGCATAAAAACACTCTCTCCTTTTCTCTATCTCTTTCCTCTCCCGGGCCCTCCCACTCCTTTTTATATCCTCACCAAAATATGAGTCTTTGAATTACCACGTTGCACTGGAGAAGCACTGAGGGAACGCCGAGCCCATGTCTGCGCACACTCAGACGCTTGTTAGGGAATCGCTGGTGTCAGGATGCATTAAACAGGTCAGACTGAGAGCAGCGTGATGTGGGCTAATTTAAGACATTAAACCAAACGAACATAAATGTTTTTGCCAAATAGCCCACAGCTATAGTCAAGACGGATTAGAGGTGGGGGCCGAGATCTAAAATTGAAACTCACTGTCAGATGTGTTACACTAAAAGCGGAAATATTACATGCCAGAAGATGCAGCCTCGCGTACTAGACCCTTAATTACCCGTCTTGTAAAAACCTGGTTTGAAATTAATGGTTTGTGGTTGCTGGCAGCCATAATGGCTATCATTAATTCTTGTCTGCTTTGCTGTTGTGGTCCTTCAGCTCCTATTGTCCTTAAAGCGGAGGCTAATATGACTGTAGTGTGCCGGGCTTTCGTTCCTGCTCTGCAGCCAATTAGAGCGACAGCAGCTCGTCTGTGTGGCCCATTGGAGCGTGTCTCTGGTTCTGTCCAAACCTGACCTCGCTGATGCTCCCCCGCCACCCGCTGAAAACTGCGGATCCATTGCGACCGCTTTGTGCTTTTTCGGGCGGGCCACATCTGCGGGCGATTGTGTCAAGTGTGAGGGGTCCTCAGGGCCTCGGTGACCTACCATGCAGAAGATTTGTTCCGAGCTTTCCTTGCGAGTTACATCGAGCGGCGCTGCGCATGTGTGTTGTTTGCGGTGTTTGTGTGTGCGGGGAAAGGGGGACAGCCGGGGCACAACACTGCGACTGCATTGGCCAAACAAAGTGCACAGATCACCCCAAGTCTACAGAAACTAATACAGCGGGGGTTAGCCACAAATCCCCTCGCTTTTAGAGAGGGCAGAGAGTGTGAGAGAGTGAAAGCGACAGAATGGCAGGTTTATAAAATGCTACAAGCCTCGCCATCCTCGTCAGTTAAAGAACATGGCACGGGGAGGAGGGGAAACAGGGGGCAGAAAGAAAGAGACGGCTGTAATAAGTTCTGAAATGCCAGCGCGAAGTGAGCAAATGGTAAGCTGAAATACATTTAAGTCTGGTTTATTGATGCGGTGGATTTGAGGCACTGGCAGATGTGAGTTCCCTTTCAACCTGCAGCACCGCCAGATCACAGGCCCAGACTCCCCGGGGAGCTACACTTTACCAAACACACCACTCAGCTATGGATCGAAATAGAAAATGAAGGATTTTTCTTATCCCATAACAAAACGGCTTTTTGAAATAAATGTCTCTCCATGTGTCTCTTTCTTGTGAGTGGTGCGGGTCAACTACTTCAGAGAGAAAAGTCTGTGTTACTCTTGCTGTCGCATTCACCTTCCATCAAACAGCCGTTCACATGTGTTACACTGTGAATTATATATTATAGTTTAATTAAAATACAGCACAATTACATTTCTCAGACTCCTGAAGTCTGACCTGTGCTTACACCACCACACATCCGTGTGAACCAGCTGATAGAGAGACGTACAGGAGTCCGGTCTGTAGGAGCAGATGATGATTGCTGCGGCGCCGTGTGAACAGCCTGTACTGTGCTGCAGCTGTCAGAGGATGTAGGGGAATCCATGGGGGAAGCTCACACCCACCTTCAATTACAGGCTCGCGCTGACAGCCAGCCTCTCTGCTCATCAGCTCGCCAACCCGCCCAGTCGTCAGCCAGACCAGACCGTCCTACCCCCACTCCCACTCAAGACATCCCCTACCTGCAGCGACCGAGCTTTCACCAGCCCCTCCACCCGGGCTCCAGCTAACCTTTGCTATCTCGAGGCTGATACACGCTCGGTGTGTCTGGGGGTCATCCGCTCTGTGTGTGTGTGTGTCCTCTGCAGCCAGAAAATGAATCACCAATCATTTTAATCGTTAAGAAAAAGTGCAGTTTACTGGTTCCACCCATTTACGTCATTTTAACGTTTTATTTTTTTCAGGTTTTAATGGTCTGTTGGACAAAACAGACAATCATCATCTCAGATAAAGAGAAAATTCGACACTTTTTACATTTTCGACATTTTGTGAACAACTATGTACAATGCTGAAGAAGGAATAACTTGTCACACACAGAGAACAAGCCACCGACCTTGTGCAACTGTCTTGTAAGCACATTGTCTTTCAGATTTCAGGAGGCATATTCAGGGCTTGTTCACATGTTGTGTTAGGTGGGGTTATTTAATTTTGAGCATGCAAGCTGCCGTATGTCAGCATGTGGTAAAAGTCATGAGAAACATGCGACGGCCTTTATGACCCTCACACATGAGGATGTTGGCTGTTGGCCAGTGTCGGGCAGTCGGTGAGCGTCAGTGGCTCGAGCTTTTGTGGTGTATTTCGCTGGCACTAGTCTGCCCTTGTTGGAGACTTTTTCCGCCGATTGATCATGTTGAATTAGTGTCGGAACCTGTGGTTGTTCAGCAAAGCCAATCTGTGCACAGGAAGAGAAACAGATATGAGGAAAGCAAGAAAATGACTAAAGGACAGAAAGCTCTTCTTCGAGTGCCAGTTTCAACTTCTAATCAGACATATTCTCAATAAGACAAACAAATGTTTTATCATAACAATGGATTGCATAAATGAAATTAAATGACTTTTGAATGCAAACAACCTTCTGAGAGTTATTTCCTTGTACCAGGTGCAGAGTGTACCTGCTAGGAGGCCGTTGGCTTTCTTTGCAGTGTGTTGTGGTGAAACGTTTTGGTCCTGGACACAGGTGCAATGATGTAAAGCAAAGGTTGCTCCTAGTTTTTTGATGTCGGTCTGGTGTTTCTTGGGGTAAGTCGGGGGCAAATGTAGCCCACTACCACCCACCCCGACCACGACTCCCTGACCCCTTACAGCTCTTGCAGGTTGTTTAGATAATCTTGTGTGTTCTGAGCCCAGGGGGGCTCCAGTAGGCTGTAACTAAAGGGGGTTGGTGTACAGCATCAGTAACACACAGGTTCACACCCCCATCCCTGCTACCACATTCTCATTCTACTCTCATGTACGAACTGACCTTCCCCAAGTCGCCTCCCGTCACACCCCTCTTACTGGCTTAAAATGTAATGCTTTACTTGTGTCCCTGTTGCACTTAGCTTCATCATATATACAAGCTGCATCTAAATATATAGAACCCAGCTGAAACTATTTATACTCAGACGCCTTTCTTCAAATATCTTGAATATTTTGATTCTTTCTCCCTCTGATATTTCCCCTCATTCTTCCCCTTCTCCTCGCAGCCTTTGTCTTCTTATTTTTTCTCTCTCTCCGTCTGTCACCAAGCTCTCTGTCTTCTGGTTCCCTGAAGCCCTAATCAAGGCTCTCGGATGAGGCGCACAGAGACAGGAGGAAGAAGAGAGCACGGAGGCTCCCAGTATGTTCACTAATAGGGCAGAGGTTGGAGTCTTTCAGCTGTGGCCATAAAGACTTTGGTGCTGTGGCTCTGACAGCACGCGGCTTCTTCTGAGTAACCAGGAGACCAGAGTGCTAATGCAGACAGCGCTGCACGGTCACAGGCTAACTGCTAGCCGCAACGCCGTTTGGACGCATCCAGTTTCCCAGGATGGATCCACGACTCCGGAACAACAACTATTTTACAGAAATCACAGGAGCCCGTTCTTCTTTTCTTTGCAATGATGCCGTCTTCTCTTCTTCTTTTGTGCAACTTATCTCTTCCATCACATCGCCGCCCCCACTTGCTGTGGCTTAAGCTCAGGTAATTTGAATATGTAGATGTGAAGTATGAATGATTAATTAGGGTAATGCAGGGGGATTCGGAGCGCCATACCTCTCCTGCGTGGATATCGAATGACTACAGCTGATTTGCATAGATCTTAACCTCATCCCACCAGTGTACACTGAACCACATACTGCCAAAGTCCATTTTGAATAAACGCACGTGTTCAAAAAAAAAGGGGAAAAATTGACTAAATCATCAATAAAAAGCTGGCTGTTGTTACATGACGCAGTGACAGATTTGTCATTTCCAGTCTGCTAAACTATTCCCAGTCAAATGCTCCAGTCACTGTGGGATTGTTGGGGAATGTTGGGGTCAACAAATGTGTTAGCTGATGTATTATCCCAGCTTATAGCCTGACATGCTACATATATGTTACACACATGGGGTCAGTGTGATCGATCATTCTCCGAGCCCCCGACCGGTTTGATTTTCTCTCTTCTCTAATTGGGCACGGGGGAGCCGTTGCGGGAGGAGAAAGGACCTCAGATATGATCACACTGCTCTGTTGGTGTGGCAGGAGAACATGCAGCTCATCCCTGAGCACCTTTGCACACATTAATAATTTGTTTTAAAATAATCGGTGGAAGACAGCAAAAGAAAACCAAACGTGTGATTGTGACAACTGTTATGAGAAAATATTTTTCTCTGTGATCATTTTACCATTAGGTCTTTCGTCAAGTTCCACGAGAGGCTGGAACGATTTAGTCATAAATAATAATGTTGATGTTTAATCTCGTCTGTGCGCCGCCGCTGGAGCCACAACAGTTGTCATTTAGTCAAAGACGAACCTTGTGTTAGATGTCTAATTTCAGACCAGTGGAAGAAATCTCCCTCTTGGTTTGAGTGGAGCTGCTGAGAAAATGTGCACAGAGTCTGTAATTGAAATATAGTCAGAGGAGATTTTTTTTCAGTTAAGTTGAATTTGATAGCCTCCAAACTGTGGGGACATTTGCATATTTTTAATTAAATGTCTGGGCGTGTGTTTTTGAAGATCATCTAAACCAACTTGTCACTTCCTATACTGTGCCATTAACTAATTAATTTCTGTGCTGACTTGTCAGTTTGTATTTGTCTGTTTATTCATTATGAGGATACACTGATTTTGAAAGTGTGTTTTCTGCCTCATGAAAAACCCTGGAGTACTGCTGGCCTGTGTGTGTGTGTGTGTGTGTGTGTGTGTGTGTGTGCCCCGTGGTGCCTGTGTGCTTGAACTGCATGTTCCTGTTATGTGTAGCGAATTTACATACCTCTTCTCAGCAAACATTTCTCTGCACGTCATTCCCTTGACCAATCACACCTTTGCAAAATGGTTGCCATGACAGCCTTATAGCCTCAGCCTCTGCAGGGCTGTCAGACGGGTGTGTGTGTGTGTGTGTGTGTGTGTGTGTGTGTGTGTGTGTGTGTTTGTGTATACATACACACTTTTGTGTTTCTGGCATAAAGGCATTTGCAGAGAAAGGAAGTAAGCAGTGATAAGGGTCCAGTTTAGACTTTCAGGTGTTGTTATCTGTGTGTGTGTGTGTGTGTGTGTGTGTGTGCGCGTGTGTGTGTGAGGTAACACAGCAAAAGACATTCCTTGGAGAAACCAACTAGTCTGATCGTAGCTCATTTGGTGTAGAAGCAACAGAAGCAGGCAGTTAAAAATCAGTGTCCAATCATTCACAATCAATATCTCATTCTGACCAGCTTCGATCAATATCCGTCTTTGTAAAGGACATTTCTCTCTACTGTTTAATGCTCTATGACCTAATGAGGTGAAGTCAGGGTGTCTCCATTGTGTGTCAGCATGTATTCTTTGTTTTTGTGTTGGTTTTCGTACGTATGTTTGGCTTGTGGTTACATGGTTACCTGCATCTGTGTGCAATTTAATTATGTGCATTTGAAAGCAAGAGGCTCAGTATGGGGTATAGAGTGGGAGACACATTTTCTTCTTTCATTCTATTTTATTTGTTTCACTTTTTTTTTCCACCACGCCGGCTAAATGTCAAACACGGGTTGAGGAAATTGTGCTTGTTTAGATTATTTAGATTCATCCGACATTAATTCCCAAAGAGCTGCGGTTTTCCCTGTGCCAACTTGCCTCACAAATGGACATACTGGTGTGCACTGAACACACACACACCCACACACGCACACACACACACACATAATGTATGTCAAAAAGATATGTTTGGTTTTATCTCCACGGCTGGAGGGCAAAGGCTGCCGAGAGACGAATACTTAATCACATGTACACAAATGGAGGAAAACGCATTACAGCGGATGTACGACAACACACACACACACACACACACACACACAGAAGAGTTAGGCAATGGGACGATTGTTCAGTGACTTGCAGGTCCAGTAACTGTTGCAGAGGGAAGGAAAAGCACCGGAGACCGGGGGAGGTGTGGGCACGGGGGCAGTCAGGGGTCAATTAGAATTCATAAACGACAAATGAATCCATAGCTGCGGCCTAATACCAATTACTTTTGATCACCTAATCAATTAGAGTTGGTTAGGGTTACTGTAGCTAAATAGAAAATTAACTGCGACATTCACCATTGGCGTCGAGATGACTTTTCATCAGCCACCACATCGGACATGTTAATTTGCTCATCAAGGTGGAGAATGGAAGGATATTCGCCCGCCTGGTCGGAAATGCACACTTCTCCTGCACACCCGCATGCAGCCACACACAGTTATTACAGGCCCTTTATTAAATATCCCTGTGGCCCCTTAATAGACAAATAGCATCTGATTCTATCAAGCAGAGTATAGAGAAAGAGAGAGGGAGGGAGGGTAGAAAATTAACGGAGTCCTCGGTGGCGGAGAGAATATGCAGCACGGAGAGACGGAGCAAATGAGTAATTCAGAACTGATTGATTGTACAAGAGAGAGTGAGAAATGGAGAATGAGAGAGATAGAGTGCAGGAGAGGGGGAGAGGCAGATAAAAAGCACCATAGATTGCAGGAGAGGGAGGTGGGATTGGAAGTGAGGGGAAGAAAATAGAAGGTAGAGGAGTGATAGATGGACAGCGAGGGAGAAGGATTCAGACGAGAGAGAGATGGAGTGGTCGTCGCTCCGCAAACCTTTGCTAGCTGGTTATTAAGCTAGCCCGTCTCTACGTGCTGCATGTCTGGTGTTGGAACACCTTTTTTTTTCCATTCCCATCCCTAACCTAGTTTAAGTTCAGCCATCGCCTCGGGCTCCTGGAAGAGGAGTGGCAGTAATATCAGGTCAAGCCCGGGGAGGGGAAAAGCCCAGTGGTTAGTATTCCCAGAGTGTCGGCGGGAGATGCAGGCGAGAGAGCGTCTAGTGGGGGCAGGGAGAGCATGTCTGGAGGGTGAGGCTTTAACTTGGCTAAAACCAAACACTCCTTCTGGTGGAGCTGCACGCGGCTTTCAACATCAATAACGTCACTCTGTATGATGCTGTTACATACTGCTACTCTGCTTTGGCACATACATTTTATAGGGAATGTAATTGCTTCCTTGATGATCGTCATTAGCAACATCCTCTTATGGCAGAAAGGTCATAGGGATGATGGGGTGTCTGCATCACATGTGTTGTCAAGATTTGGCAACTTAAACCAATTGGTTGAATTGAGGGCAAAATTTAGACTGAATCAGCAAAACATCGTTGAAGTCAGTGTGGACTTGTAGCAGCGTGGCTCGAGGGATGGCAATGTCGACTTTTTCTCTCAGCAGGTTAAAATCTCTCAATATTTTCTCAAAGAGAAACAATTTACATTTCTTGATGTTGTACCCTCATGACTTTGGTGATCCGATTTTCCCTCTAACACCACCATGAGGTTCACATTTATGGTTTCCAGTGAAATGTCTCTTTAACTATTGGATGGATCTCCATGGAAACGTGGCACAGCCATTGATGGTTCCCTCAGGATGAAGTTGAATCACACACCCTGACAGTTCATCATTGGGTCAAATTTTACTGTACTTTGTCCAATACTTCATGTACAAATGAAATACCTACAGAACACATCCCATCAGTCGTAAGTATACTTTGTACTGGATACATAATAATATAATAAACCAGTGGTTCTCAAAGTGGCGTCCAGGGACCAACAGCGGTCTTTGAAGGGGCTCTAGGGGGTCTCCAACAAAAAGGAGAATCATTTATTTTCACTATAATTCCATCCATAAGTAACATAATCAAATGTACTATGACTATTTTGGTCATTAGTAAACATTACCACTGCTTAAGGCAAAGCTAATTACCATCAGCCTGTTAGGATTGTCATTCTAAGCATGTTGGCATGCTGGCGTAAGCATGTTAGCTTCACAGAGTCTGTTCAATATTTAACCAAGGCCACTTCCTTACTTTAACTTTAATCAGTTAACAAAAACCTTGATCATACTTTAGTTCTCAAGAGCAGGTATTGTAGTGAAAGCAAATTTGATACATTAATAGCGAACGTTGGAGATATTTTCAGAATGAGCATTACCTTTTTGTGTTGACAGAAAATGTAATCTAGGCAGCGTTTCTCACAGTATAGAGTTTGATAATACATAATATGCACTTTTTCATGTGTGCGGGTGTGTCGAATATGAATGTATCCATGTGTGAGTGCAGCAGGTGGATGTATGCAAAGAGGTGACATGGAGCTCGCTCCAGGTAGAACACATCCTATACCGTGTTATATGTGGATTGGACCCCATTACTACACATGTCACATGTGCAGATCACACCCAGACAGGCGTTGGTGTGAAATCATCCACATTCCTCAACATTCATTTCTGTCTGCCCTCCATGTCTTGGCCTCTCTCTAATTTGTCTCTCTTCCACTCCACCCTCACCTCCCTCCCGCGTCTTTGAGGCCAATGGCCAAGACAGGCTCACACGATGCAGTATTGATGTGGACGGTTAGTTAGCTCTTCCTCCACATATAGTCCTTCCTGACTAATTAGTGTCGAAGGAAAAGAGCCTGTCACAGTGTGTGTGTGTGTGTGTGTGTGTGTGTGTGTGTGTGTGTGTGTGCGTGTGTGTCCTAGCCTCTGCTCTCTTATCTCAGAGCTCTCATTAACCAGGCTTTGTTTTCCTTAGCTTCATTAGCATTCTCATGACAGCTGCTGTTACCTCAGCTCTAAGGCTAAATGCTAAATGGTAGCCATAAGAAGTCAGTCTGCCCCTTTTCATTAACATTAGCCTGTTTACATTGTCTAAGTGTTTGTAAGTGCGGTGACAGAGCCTTCCCTAATAGCTCTTTGGCAGTGGATCCACATATCAAGTGTTTGCTTTTGCCGTTCAGCTCTGAAATAGTGAGAGACAAATCATCTCTCCTGCAGAATATGTTAAACTTGCGCTCACCTTTGGGCAAGTCCACTCTGCCAGTGCCCATGAGGAATCCTGGCTACTCTATTAACATGAAGGCAGCATCTGCACAAAAATTTCCTCCAGGTGTTCGACACTCTGCAGTATCTAATATCACTACCCGGCCAGAATACAGAGAGAAAACAGAGGAAATAGGAACAAACGAGGAAAGCACCGGGAGGGCAGCTGATCCAGACACAGACGTGGGGGAGGTGGAGGGAGAAGAGAGTGTAAAAATGGAAAATGAATGAGCCTAGCGGGAGGGATGGAAGGGGGTTGTTTCAGGGGTCCCAGTATATGTTCCTCATTACCATGAGGTATTCTCTAGAGAGCTCGTGGTGAATCAGGGGGATATATGTAAAGGAGACCGGGCCGTGACAGGAGAACACCTGCGCTAAGGTGACGCAGGAGCGAAGGGTGCTACTACCATCCATCCCTAATGATCACCACGGAGAGCGCGGTGAGGAATGTTCAGCCGGAGCCACCATAGTCCCAGACGAGGGGGTCAAAGGCCGGCTGCTCTGTATTTCCTCCATCCATCCTCTTCCTCCTTGTCCCACTAACACAGAAGCCGCCTCACATCCCCCCAAAATGATAAACAGTACAGCACGCTCCACACACACACACACACACACACACACACACACACACACACACACACACACAGGGGTCCTTACACCAAGCACACTACCAAAAGACCATTGTGATGGTTTTTCCTTATTCTCTTTACTGTGTATACTGTTCACTGTATATCACTACTGACTATTAAAACCAGCATACAATCACAGATTCTAGCTTGACACAAGTAATCAGTCAAATTTTTGGGGGGGTCGTTATGTTCTCGTTACAGCCCTGTCTATGCAAATCCGACCGAATTACGTTTTCTATTGACATAATGATTGATTGGTGTTTGTTAACGTACCTGACAAACTGCAAAAATGCTGATACTGAACGTCTCAGTGAAATGTTTACCGACCACGTATTTCATTTGTTTTCTGTCAAAAAAAGTAACCTTGCAATACAATTCGAAGTAAGTAAATACATTTACTTTTTATGGTTATGTTCAGACACTGGCAGCACTTGGTAAAGGTTAGGGACATTTCTATAATAATGATAATAATAATAATAATACACTTTATTTCAATGGCTCCTTTCAAAACCAAAGTTACAAGGTGCTTTACAAAGTATAGCACCAAACAGTACAAGACAGACAAATTAAAGATCATGACCTGTTTTGATGCAGAAAGTCAACAGTGACTTGATATAAGATAAAGGATTTTCTTACCATTCTAACTAAAATCACTTTCCCGAACCTTAAAGCTGATGTAAGTTGTTGTCGTTGTTTCAGCAAACTTCCTGTTTTGCTGTGAGCGATCCCCTCCCTCCTTTCAGCGTCCCCACATAACAAGCCTCTTTCTTTCTTCAAGCCTTTTTCCATCGCTTGCCATGTTTGGTATAAGTGGTAAACAGGACAGCTGTTCCGACATTGCTGGTAAACATGAGCATCCTACTCTTTGTGCATTCACAACCAAACATGAAATGCCTCTTTCCTGATTGGATAAAGAGAAGCAGGGATACCAGAACCAATTATTTTCTTTTTTACTGCATGAGCAGGGGGAAGGAGAGACATGGGTTAGTGACCAAACACACTATAACAGTGATTACTGTTGGAATAAAGAGCTATTTAACACTTATTTTACCGGTCTAGATGACATGACTGCAACTCCAGCGCCGTACATTGTATTCACTCAAAGAAAAAGTGTCTCTGAAGATAATCCAGGCGGTGATAACATTGTTCAGCACAACGTCATTATGAAAACAGATTAGCAATATGCAAACATAATTTCTAGGAGACGCTGTAATGAAGTTAAGAGACTCTTTGGAAACATTCAAGTGTTCCAACATCTAAAGCTGACTGTGTCTTAGATGAACATGCTTTATTTTACCGAACGTTCGATCTGTCACTTTAACTTATAAGACATTAAAACATTTCAGCATCTATTAATCTTTATAGTAAGATAGTCGTGTACTTATTGTTCACTGTGTGCTTAATTCCAGTATTGTTACATTGCAGTGAGATCAGATAACATGACATCACACATTGGTGTGTCTGGAAATGGTAGAAATCATCTTCTCATCAGCACACCAACATGCTCCACCTGGCACGTGCAGCTGTATGGATTTGATTGGCCGGGACACTGCAATACTAAACACCAGATTGCACCACTTGCACTGAACAAAGTGCTGTTGTCTGTTCGAATGCAGCTTTTAAAAAAAACAGCGGTGAAGGAGCTTAATTGGAGAAAAACTTCAACCATCGGAAAACACTGGTACGTGTCAGCTTCGGTGAATGTGTGAGCGCCTCCGAATCAAAGAGCGAGGGCTTTCTTCAGACTCACTATTTTGTACCAGCGCTGAAAAATAACAGAGAGAAATGTGTTGTAAGAGAGACGGAGATTCTCCGGCAGACAGTAGACTCAATCATCCGTGATGTAATGCAGCCACAAGATGAGATGTATTTTGAGTAAGAGCTGCTCCTATCTCTCTGTCTGCTCTGTCAGATGAACATTACTCAAGGATCGAGAGTGGTGAGACAGATGTGAGTAATTATGCAGAAAGCTGTCATACCTTCTATCCGTTCCTCCTCATCCTCCTCTTCCTCTCCCCGCTCTTTACCACTCTTGGCTCCCCTCTCTCTCTCTCTCTCTCTCTCTGTCTGTAAACCGCCCACTAACCCCGTCTATCTGCGGCCCGGTGCTTATATATCCTAGCAGAAAAGCTGAAGTGGTCATTATTCACAGCTTAGGACATGGCTGTTTGCTGTGAAAAAGCTCACAGTGTGCTAAACATGCATCCAGAAACGCAATTAGCATGGTGATTAGCATAGGTACTTCACATGTTAACCCGTCAAAATGAACGGGCACCTCTCTCAGGACCCCCACAGTCACTCCTGACAATACACTCGTAATGGAAGGGCTTTTCCATCATGGGCTCATTTCCCTCTGAGGTGGAATAAAGCAGAGGGAAAAGTGCGCGTAGAAAGAAAATGAACAGAAATGCTTTTCCTTTCCTTTTCTTTACCCCCCTCCCCTTCCATCTCAGCGTCATGTGGTCTTTATCTCAATGTCAGTCTGGCCTTTTTGTCCACTATACGTCCCCAAGGATCCATTCGCTAAATGGAAAAACCCCTCTCACTGATGGATTTACACAAACGCGCACGTGGAGCACAAAGTGGCAATATAATAATGTTATTTCAACAAGCATGGCCAGTGACCCCTCGAAAGAGGCGCCCCGCTGTGGCTGTATACACATAACCTTAATAATTCACTCACACACTGCCCTCAAACACACACACAGATACACAAAGAAAAGGTCTAAATAATTTACAGAGAGAGACGTCTAGCCCCCAGCATGAATAAGTAAGAGGCAGCCCACTGGCCGATTCGCGCCCCTCTCACGACTCCTCTCCGGCCGCGTACAGTTTAATCAGCTCATAAATATTGCACCGCTTGCTTACTTGATAGTTCCACTAATATAGTATTCAGTTTTGTTTTCATTTAACTATCACTTAGCAAGTCTGCAAATTGTGGTGTTAAGAGACAGATTGGAGAGACTTTTTCACATGCAGAGGATGCAGATTTAATTCATCGTCGCTGTAATTAGATGCCATTAACCTACAGCGTGCGGCCCTTATCTTCTGATTTGTTTTAGCCTTTAGACTGAACGCTTGTTCCTCCCCGACCAACTTCCACTTGTTATTGTGGCTTTAAATACTCTTTACTAACTCTAACAAGTCCCAGTTTGGCTGTTCTCCTTCTATAAGTCAATTACACACTACAAACTGCAAACACACTAAACCACGAGGGATGTTTGTCAGTTATCTTATTTTGTTTTTATTATTTCATCTGTAGGTTTGACTGAACTTATGCACTCTTAGTTTTATTGCAGTCTCACATTCACATTCTGGAAGTGTATCACACACAACTCCAATATGATCATCCAATCTATTGATTTTAAGGGATAATGTGTCAAATTTTGGCATTAAAATGTCCCAAAACAGCTAGACCTTTGTTATATATTTTGTTTACTTATGTAAGCCAAAATGTTTCCAACAACGTTCGATCCCAAAGAAATCCATAATTTTATTCAAGGTAATTGTGTGTTACGTTTGGTCGCCTGCTGCTATAACTTCCAGGGAAACACCAGATGATACGCCAGAGAGGGATGAAGGAAGGAAGGAAGCACATATAATAAATATAATGTGAATTAAACTTAAATACATTACCTCGTCTGTGAACCTGATTCACATCAGATAGATTTTCATCTGCTATGGAGGTTGTTTAACACTGAAGACTTGATGCTTCTTCATGGCGTCAACAAACTAGGGCTGTATCCAGTATTTATCAGACCAGTCTTAATTCACGTCAGTGTTTCAGATTTTTTTGGTGAGAAATAAACTCTGTAGATTTCAGATTTTGAAGAGTTTCACTAAAATTTGCTTCAACCCTTTTTAGAATTCAGTACTTTCACAGGTGAAGACCGTATTGCACAAGCACCTGTGTGGTATCCAGTCGCCCAGCCGGCCAGTCAGGCAGACCTCTGCAGCTACCTCAGCAGACGACTTCAGAAACAATTATAGAGGAAAGCCGGCCCCACTTGCTGACTGATGGCAGTATTTACTATACACTACACATCTCTGTATAATGTAGTAGGCTACCCAAATACATGTCATTTATTTTATTTTTTGACCGAGAGACCACTAGCAGCAGAGATGACATATTGTGTATTTAATGATTCCTATTGGGAGAATCGAATAATAAATACACACTACTGTTGTGTCTATCTATTAGTATTGTTTTTATTATTACTGTGTAGGGTTAAAAATAGTAACACATATTTCTCTATTCTCCATTCGTCTTAATACAGAGCTGTGTGGCACAGATCTTAAGTTTGATGTGTTTGTGATTAAGCAAACAGGTCACATTCATGTTGAACTAAACTACAACTGAAGCACCTGAAACCGATTCAATTGATTAAAAAGAGCATGAATGGGAAATTACTTTGTACGGATAGAAAAAGGATTTTCGAGATGAGGATTGTTTACCGAATACTTTTTGGATGAGCGTTCAACCAGAAATAGAAGTGAATAAATGAAAGTGTAGTTGTAATTCTGACGGTAACTGTGGTTTTGGTGTGTGCTGTTCACTTCCTGCATGCGTGGATCCCTTCTGTGTGGACGTATCAGATCGTAACAAAACACTGCTGACGACAGACCGGTAAAATGATAGCAAACAGGATATTGGCGAAGCTAACTATGATCAAACTGCTACAGCCACTGGTGCTCATGAAATAATTAAACCGATAAAACAAACAAACAAACGTAATTCTACTAACAGCATAATTACAATGTCTTCATTAAATAGCCTGCAGTGGTTCTTTAACTTGGTATCATATATTGATTTTCTTCAAACATAAAAATTGGCTCTTTAATTAGATCGTACATTCCCTAAATTAAATCTTAATTCTTAAGTGTTACAATACACACAGGAGACATTTTGCACTCGCACCGCACAACACCGTGTATACAATGGTGTAGTCGTTATAGTGTAGTCGCCTACACATGTGAGGGAGGTCCTGGACCATAAAGTTCATCACAGACGGAGTGATGTATTGGCTGTCTCTTGTGTAGTGTATACTTTATTTTGAGCTCATGTGCTGGTTGGTCTGCTGAGGCTGATACCTCAGGTTCTGCTGTTCAGTTTTGGGGAGCGTCACTTTTGAAAGTAGTTATATTACAAGATTACTGCCATTGCCATTCCTTGCGCATGTTGCTGCTTAGATTGTCTCGATGATTGACACAGTGACATTTTTACAGTAACATATTACTTCTTTTCTTTCTTTCTTTAATTGCAAAACTAATGCCTTTGTTACTTGTAACTTGCTTCTTTGTAATGCGTACTGCTGCTGCCCTCGAAGACTTAAAGTTTGTCACTATTTTGGTAGCAGCGGCTGTTTTTCTCAGAGAGGAGTTTTACTGGCTGGTGTCAGAGGTCGAGGAAAATTGTGTTCTCCTGCTGGGATTCCAGTCGGTGTGTTCTCTTCCTACAAAATAACATGTATTGGTGTAGCTCTGCAGTACTCCATGTTGGGGAGGGTAAAACCGTCGTTGTGCTGCAACAACAGCATGATCCTTAAAGAGCTTCCAACCAATAGATGTTTGATGCCAGGAGCAGCACTGCCCGGGATTGAACCGATCTCTGTGTGGCGATGGATGAAGTACGTTTTCCCATGAAACACCAGGACGAGTCTGTCATGTGCCTACTTTAAACTACTAGAAACTACATTGGCACCTACGATGGACCATAAGGAGGACATCTGTGAGCCATTGTGTCCCTTTTATAGTACAAAACAAGGTAATCCACTTTCACTATAAACATCTATCCTCTACGTTTTAGTGTGGGCCATAAGGCTCCAATTAAGAAAATGTTCATAATCTTACTTGGAGTGAATAACTGCTGTGTTTTGTACAGACTTGACCTTTTACCTGCTTGTCCCCCATCTTTATATTTGGCCTGGCATCCTGGCAGCTTAATGGTCAGGAGGGCACCCTTGTTATAGCAGCACAGATCATGACAATTAGTCCAGACTGAGGAGAGGAGGAGGGGGAAGCCGATTCAGAGGAGGATCAACAGAGAAAACAAGATTAGTGGGGGATTCTTCCATTCTCCTGCAGTTATCTCTGTGGAGTGTGTCTTTTTGGTAATAATTAAACTGTCCGTTAAATCAGGGACGCGGAGGCTTAAGGAGTCCAGCTCCTCGTGCCGTCCTCGGCTCCTTTCATAGCAAAAGCTTTGCGAGCAGCTAGGATGAAATACTGTGAGAAATGTACGTGCACCTCGGTTCTGCACCTGGAGTATCTGTAGGTATGCATGATAGGTAAAGCAAGAGAACTATTGAGAGAGATATCGAGGCAAGACGGTATGAAGAGAGCAGAGTAGACAGAGGGAGAAGCAAAGAGAGGTAAAGAGAGAGGAGCATAGAGGCAGGGAGAGGTAAGGGAGAAAGAAAGTGAAATAGCGTAAAACGCTGAGCGCAGGGTGCTGCATGTCGGCGGGTATCAGGGGGAGTATTTGGTGGCCGGGAGCCAGTATGAGTGAGATGAGGGGAGGCGAGCCTGCAGAGCCAATAAATTACGGGCCTTCAAGCCCCACTTTACATTAATGGAATGTGCAGCGCTGCTCTATCCAGTCGGCCGCTGAGATTAAAGAGTCGGGAAATGGCTGTGGACAGGCTCTCCCCGGCCCGGGCTCTCTGTGTGATACGGGCCTTCAGAAACCCACAGCGTGGCCCCGCGGTGCACCGGCCCGCCAAACAGCGAACGGCTGTGCACGGAGGTCCAGCCCGAGCGTTTTACTCC
Organism: Lagodon rhomboides; assembly: GCA_039737535.1. Classification (NCBI taxonomy): domain Eukaryota; kingdom Metazoa; phylum Chordata; class Actinopteri; order Spariformes; family Sparidae; genus Lagodon; species Lagodon rhomboides. The sequence goes on along the minus strand of CM077789.1, from coordinate 8,897,987 downwards.
GAAAATCCATCCCAACAAAACCCACAAGGTGTCTTTGCCTTGTGATCACAAGCCTCGACGGCTTCGGTGCTGCCGAGACAGAAAAAGGTGGTTTTCAGAGCTTTAGTAATAATGGGAGAAAATCCTCACTTGGGTTGTTTATTTGAAATACTGTATTATAGATCAGTTTCTGGGAAAGTCAACCTGGATACAGTGCGGCACTCTGAAGATTTCTCACAGATTATGTGGGATAAAGTGTGCGAGTATGAGAGAATGGCTGAAGCATATCCACCTAAACCCGGCTCTCTTTCACAGCCCCCTAAACCCATTACCCCACCATTCATCTCTCAATTGAACTGTGCCACCGCCGTGTCGCTGCCTGTCTCCTGGTGGGTTTTTCGACTTGTTTGAAGGAATCAGATGCATCTGGAAAGATTCAATTAAAATGCCGTTGCCTTTCTTAACTACTTCTCATCGCTCGCATGTCTCCTGCCAGTCTTTTAAAGTGATTACACACAATTATTTCAATTAGATGTCAGGAAGTAGTGCCATCATCATCAGACAGTAATCAGGTTGTGGTGGAGCGGTGGGAGACAGAAAGCGACAGCTCCCCTCATTCTCTTTCATTAAAGATGGAGGAGAACATTGCTGAGCATTTTTTATCCCCCCCCCATATCTCACAATGTGGCACACTTTTAGAAACGCAGGAAAAAAATTACACTTTTCGTGCCCCCCTGCAAGCTGTTCTCATCTCTGCTAATGAATGAAATGCATTTCTGGATCTCTTTCTGAGAGACGGCTGAAGATGAGGGATTGAGGGAGGCACAAAGGAAGAGCAGGCCTCCTGTTGTCTCCTGGACGGAGTCAAATAGAGAAGGAAGGGAGAGGGAGATTAGACAGACAGCCTCCTGGCTACACTTCTTTACAGTAGGGAACAGTTAAAATAATATCAGAGTGAATTTGTGTCATTTTGCAGAGAATCTCAAATGTAATTCAACTTGATGCTGACGTAAAGACAAACAGACACTTGGAACAGGATGATTTCCTCCCTTCATTTTGTATTCGTCCTGATACCACCGCTCTCTTTGAATAAACAAGACTTAATTTATCTTCCCTCTTGCCTTTCTGTCTTTACTTTTTTTTTCGACTCTCTTTCCACGTAAAACAAAATACATGCATTTCATCGTAACAGGGCAAAAGGGATTTTTCTTTTACAACTCTAACGTCCATGAAGAAATCGAAACAAATACAAACACTCCCTTCCTTGATGCTCCCTCGTGTCGATCAGCAGGGGCTCACGAGCTGAACCGAGGGCTGGCGGTGGTCTGCGTTTCTGCTGGAGCTCCAGTATTCCGTCCTTGAGGAGCAGAATATGCTATAGGAGCTCCCATGGGACCGAGGTATGGAAACAGAGCTAGCGCAGGAGCTGCCGGGGCTCTGTGTTGTGATAACAGAGGCTTTGCAGGAGGCGACACACACAGCATAATGAACAACCCGCCGCCCACTGCAGCGCGCACAAACACACATTTACACACGTGTGCATCATCGCACACACATGCACATCGGTAACACGGTGGCATTAAGTGCATGTTCTCCTATAATCCCATCTCTCCCTTGTTGTAATGTTTTCACACAGCATCATAATGGACACGACATGCGCACGTGAAAAGTGCACACACACCCTGGCGAGGCGGCCCAGCCCTCTGCAGCAGCACATGCTTGGTTGCCTAGCCGAGGCCACGCTGACTGCATGTCTTACAGCGGCATCAGTATGCTGCGAGCATGGTCCTGTGTCTACACCACTCTCCTCTCCCTCCCTTCATCCACCTCTCCTTTATGCATCCCTCTCAGTTCTCTGTCTTACTTTCATCACTCTCTCTCTGCTTACCCCGGCTCTGGTACTTCCTCCATTCCTCTCTCTCCCCTCTTTTAGTGTAAAACAGAGCCAGATTGGGGCTGGTTATTACCACGGAGCTGTTTGTGTTTTCATCTCTTTACTATTTGCCTTTGAATTATGTGTGTTTTCCTGCTCTCTCTCATATTCCACTTGTCTCTCCGCTTCATCCCCCCCCCCTCCTTCGCGGCTTCTTCGCGTCACTGCTGGCTGTGCTTTTGGGTTTTCTGGTCCAAGTGGGGAGCAGCGTGCTAGGCTAATTATACCGCTAGGATCCAGCCATATTGGCTAATGTTGTTTTTCCGCTTCTTCTTCTCTGTCATATTGTGACCATGGGACGGGCCCATTAATTGCCCTGCTGATGGCTGTCATCATGCACGCCCCTCTATGACCAACACAGAGGGGTAGAGTGTGTGTGTGCGTGCGTGCCCGTGTGTGTTTGTGTGCGTGTGTGTGTGTGTGTGAGTCTCAGCGGGTGTCTGATGGGAGGGTGCTCAAGTGTGGAGGACTCATCATGGGTTATTAGGAGCATGCAGGGGGGCCATCAAGCGTGAGAGATGGAGAGATAGAGGCAGCAGAGAGATGAAGAGGGAGAGAGAGAACGATGGTTAAGAAAGAATCATTCCAAAAGCAAAGTACTGCTGGTCCGTTTGAAAGAGACTCGTTGAGTTTCATTTCCTCTCATCAATATGCTTCCTTGGCAGTTTTGGATAAACTTTAGTTGCCATTAATTATACATTTAGAGACACATTGAGTCGGAGGATTTCGATGAGACAGATTTAAAAAGAATTGAATCTGCAGAGCCCTTGATGCCCTGGCTTTGAATCTGTAGTGTGGGTCAAGTAAATCTTTAGGCCCTCCTTGCCTGGCAAACACCCACAACTTTCAAAGTCCTCACTCACAGTTCAAATTTGTATTCTCGCAGCCGAAACCTAATAACCGAAATGAAAGAGGCGCGGACACGGCGTGACACCTCTGTCGCAGCAGAGTGCTTTCATTATGATCAACTGAAGCTGCTCACTGACCGCAGACGACCACATTTTTATGTGACTATTTTACTTTTTTCTTCTCAATTCCACCCTTCAGTAGGTTAAAACAAGAACTGTGTCAAACAGTCTGTCCAAAAAATGATTAAAATAATTACTTTATTGTAGCAGAGGCAGTGCTGCGCAGTGGAGCGACCTTGTGGGTGTTTTTACGTGACACGATAAATCATTAAAATCAATGTGTATCCATGATCCTGTAGTTAGAATTATCAAGGCGATTACTTCAGCAGCAGTTAATGTAGCCTACGCTTCCAAACTCTGCATCTGCATTATCACTCAATATGCACACAGCGAAGGGAGACTGAAAACTTGGTACCCGGTCGGTGGGGTGTGTTTTTGCAGGATGTACAGCAGCACGCTCCAGTGAGCTCCATGACCGTCTCGGCCCTGGCTCTAACTGCATATTGTTTTCCAATAATTTGTGTATTTAACCTCATCTGTGTGCACAGAAGGTGATATTCTGCCTTGTAAGGCTGTTTGTGTGGCTTTATGGGAAGTTTACTACTGAAAAAACCTCTTGGAAAGGTGGGTCTTTAGGTGATATAGTATAAAAATGCTCAATTAGTGAAATATGCTGAGCTGGCCGAGTTGATGGAACAAATATATTTTGTGTGGTTGACCAGAGTTCACGTCCCACCTGTATTTAGAGTTTTGTTTTTATGGCTCTTAACTGTTAGACTAAGTGGATCTATTGTTTTCTGGTCTTTAAAAGAGTATTTCCACTTTTCAGTCGCAGTTTGGTTTGATTTAGGAAAATTGAACTACTGTGAGCAATAGAAATTCTCGGTTAGGTTTTGGAAAAGATCATGGCCTGAATTAAATGAATAAATCAGCGTTCAATTTTGGTTTCATGAGGGACAGGAGAACGAGGATCACCAAAAATAAAACCATCTGTGTTTGACGTGGCAAGAGATGAGACAGCCAATGGGAGCTAAAGAGAACAAGCATCAGGCACTTAACACTCTGTGTGACGCAAGTTTTTAGGGAGTCCCACGGTGAAGGCGCTGCAGACATGGAGTCTGTGTAGCAGCTCAAACACCCCACTCCTGCGGCGTACATGATCGGTCCTGTCCGTGTCTCATGTATTTCGCCAGTGACATATCCACTCAATGTCATCAGGGTTGTTTGCAAGAGAGCTCCTTCCCAAACCACAGAAGACAGTATATAAGTAATTCCACTGGCTCAGCAGTTCTACTCATGACTTGTAAACCGCCTCTGACATTAGAAAAATGGTGCAGCGCTCCTTTAAATGAATGGGATTTCTTTTTTTCAGCGGTATCATGTGGCATTTAGTGTCAGGGCGGATCATTGCACTCTGACACCCACAGTACAAATACTGGCCTCTCATTGGCCACCGTTAATTTCCTGCCACCGTCCTCACAGCGCAGGAAGGCAGATGAGGATAAAGGATAAGAATCTAGACAACCTTGTACGCCATGATTAATTCATCTCATATTGTGCTTGCCCAGAATGAATGTGAAGTTAATTTTTAATATTCCTACGCTTTCTCACATGATTGCGACATGATTATGTGTTGGGGGGGGGGGTCACATGGTGGGCGTGGGTGTTTGGTGAGAGGTGAGAGAGAGGGCACGAGAGAGAGGCGGTGTGAAGGAGAGCGGGTGAAATCACACGTTTGGCAAATTGTATTGTTACTACAGTTTGTGCTTGCCAGCGCTGCTAATGTGACGCTTAAGTAATTCAAATTGAAAACAAAAAGAGATTGAGAGAGATAATTAAAGAGAGAGAGAGCGGGAGATGACTGGAGAAGGGGAGGATGAGGAGGAGAGGGGCAGCTGCAGCGTTTACCATATGTGGTTCAGTGTGAGGCCTGAAACGTGTGCCGCTGACACAGTTTGTTGCGGCTGTGCATGTGAGCGGCACGAGAATAAACACAGAGTGCACCTCCAGCTTTATTTCCGTGCCGTATAGAACAAGAATTGCATTTTTTTTTCTCGTTTATGAAACACAACAATGAGTAACTACGTGGTGTTTGCAGTATATATGTTAAACTCTCCCCTCTGGGAGAGCAGGCGGCTTGAAGGAAACAGTATATAGTAACAGGGTGAGAGGGGACACGGATTAGATATCACATGATAATACAGCCCCTGAAATGTTATTATTGTTCATAATAGGAGCCTTTAATAAGCTTGCTGTGGGGTCATGGTGTATTAATGGTGTGTATTACATTAACACAACAGATTCAGAAACAATGGAGACTCTGGATAAGCTTCTGTGATGCACACACACACACACACACACACACACACACACACACACACACACACACACACGGACACAGACACAAACAGGAACGATGGTCCTTGTTACACAAGGTCTGAGTTGCTGATGGGAAAGTAAAGCTGCTCGTAAGCACAGGAAGACTGATTTTGTGTGTAACGTTCTGTACGGTCAAGTTGAGAGTATTTTACTCATTTTGCTCATAGTTGCAGTGACTGTTGTTAGCAGGTAACAAGCAATTAAAAAAAACAGGCGATAAAAGGCAGAATTTAACCTCTTTATTTTGAATTCACCACTTTATCAAGGCACACAGGTTATAATTATGTTAACACAGCAATGAAAAACACTCAAATAAAATCACACAAACCATACCGACAAGCTGACCTGTCCTTTTTTAATTTTCCTTTCCGTCAGCAGTCATTTTCTCACTCTGGTGATAATGGATGTGAGGAGCAGCACAGGACCAGGACAGAGCCCAAAGGGGTCGGTGTGTTTGCCTGTACAGCTACGGCTCGTAGGCAGACATTACCAGAGCTCCTGTTTGAGTTAATAGTATTAGCGGCGGCTCACAGCTGGTCTTATGAGAACTGTGCTGGGATCTATAATAATGCCTCTGAGACACTCTTCTGTTGCTGTCAATCACATGGCGATGGTGCAACCAAACTACACACCTGTTAAATGATTGGCCGTTCATTTTCCCCTTGTAGCACACTCCATTACCGATGGATATCATAGGATGTTAATAAGCCAGGATGTATTCCCTATGTGCTTCTAAGTTGGTTTGCGTTGAACAAAGACATGTGAAACTATTGAACTATTCTCTTATTGTTACTGATGACGTGTCTGTCACCAACTATTTGTCCTTGATTTAACAAACGATGGTAGGGTTAAAGTTAGGCAGGATTACACTCTGACTACATTATGACTCGCTACAGTCTGACTAATAAACCATACACACCAACTTATACGTTAGTGCTCTCACCACCTGTGAAGGCTGCACAGTATGGATAACCTACAAAGAAACTATGCACTTAAAAATAAACCCTAAAATATGCCCATACGAAGGATCTTATGGTTCTAGGACTGACAGTGGATCAGATTTGCAAACCTCTCAAACCTCAAATCTGTACAACACACTGATTGGTTGAATCGACTTCCTTTTGGGACCTCAGCTACACATGTTAACTGAAATTAACAACATTCCTGTCTTTACACAGACACTTCAGACGGTGTCATGTTGTAGCAGTGTTATAAAAGTAACAGGAAGTAAGAGCCATAGGACTGATGGAGACGTTAATTAGAGGCCAGGCCTGTCATCCCCACCTTCTGACCCTTTTCCACCCCTCCCATCATCCCCCTCCTCATCTGCCCTTAGCTGTCATTCACAGTCCCACCACTGCTAATGAGCTTATTCTGAGCCATACATTAAGTCTGCGGCTGTACATTTTCCCCCCCATACAGCGCAACCCGGCTTTTTATTTTCTCCGCCAGAAAGACAGAGATGGCTGCTCGCTCCCACCACGTCTCCAATTAGATGCCCCTCTATTCATCCTTCTGTCATTTCCCCTCTCTTCTCTCTATCCTCTTGCTTTTTCTCGTCTGCCCGTGTTGGAAGCGGGTTGTAAAACAGGCCGCCTTATCCAAATGGAGACGAGCCCCGCAGTCACCGTGGTGTTGTTACCGAGGCAGAGTCACATTAGCCTCTTTAGTCTGCCTGAGCGAGTGCATGCGTGTGGCCCTGCGTGTGTGTGTGTGTGCGCGCGCGTCTGTACGTGTGTCTATGCGTGTTTTGAGGCTGTGTGTGACATTAGCCCCGCAGTCACAGGTAATGATCTCATCTCCCCGCAGGTGACTTGAGGCATACAAAGAGAATTACGCGCACACACACACACACACATTGTGAGAGGGAAAGATGGGGAGCCGAGATTGGTATTGTAATGGTTCTCTAATGGGCTACCTGACAAGTGCTTTTTCTTAATGCTATGCCTCTCCCCCTCTCCCCCTCCCCCCTCCCTGTTTCTCCCTCCTCCAGGTGCCTTTTCCTTCTCTGAGGAGCAGTGATATGGACACCAGGTGTGTCGACGTCCAGGTATGTGTTCTGTTCTCATATCTCACCTCTTGTGGGGAAAGGAGAAGGATGCTGCAAACTCTGTGCCAAGTATGTTGTTCTGAACCTGTTGGGAAATTAAAGTAAAAAAGTGCTCAGGCTGTATTAGACCTTGCTTTTCAAAATCAATGCTGCATTGTCAGGTCAAGGTGATTTATTTTATTAAACAACACAGGTTTGAAATGATTTGTTGTAACTCCTTCAGGCTACACAACAGAGCATATTTACATTTATTCAGGCTGTAAGCATATAAACACACAGGAAGTGATTCTGTAGTACATTTTTTAAAATTGCGTCTGCATGAATTTGAACTGCCACAACAAGATGCGATAATAATACGGTCGACGTCTTAAAATTAAGTTCGACATCTGGGAAACAATTTCCATCAACTTTGACTGCGTTAGAGCACCAAGCGTCAGCACTGAGTCCCGACAGAGTCATGTGCTCTGCCAGCTCTGAACACCCTGTTTAGTGCAACAGCTGTGATCCAGGATGTTGTGGTGGAGACAGGTCTCTGTAAAGATATGTGCACAACAGTCACACCACTTCCCATTGCCTGACCAGTCCCATTTTGTCCATCTCATTCCTGTGCGACCGGACATTAGCCAGGAGCAGCCTTGAATCTAAGCTTGACTAGCATGGCTCTTATGCTGACGCTCTTTCTCTCCTCCCTGGAACTGCCCGACTGGTCAGGTTGGATGACCCAAAGCTGCGTCTTTAAGTCCACTGCTGTCTGCCCAATCCAAAACCTGCTCTTTCGTTTCTTCTCTGTTTACACGCTTCTGTGACAAAGCTGAAAAGTAACAGTTAAAGCTCTGAGGCTCGATGTAACAATTTGTAGAAATGTACATGTATTGATCACGTTTTTATTGTTTAAGGTGACGTGAAACATGAGACCTTCCTCATCTTTCTTAGTCGCCTTTGTTGTTTAAGTTGTCTAATGCTGCTGGACTGTGGATTTCTTGGTGAAGGACTCACAATTTTCCACAAGAGTCCAAAGAAGGCGTCATTATTGAGGGCCTTGTCTCAGTGCCTCCCTCCGCTCTGCTAACAGAGGAGCTAACATAAACTAAGTCAACTCACATCAACTAATATCCGGCTTCTCAGCACAACACATTTCCACAGAGACCCTTTAAAGAAACAAAACGAAAACGCTGTGAAATTTGAAGGAGCTACAGGCCGCTGCATGCGCTGCTGTTGCCGTATCATCAAACTGTATCTTCAACGTTTTGGCCATTAAAGTAGGAAAAACTTCTATATAAATGAAAAACATTTAACATTAAACATGTGTGTCTGGCATTGTGTTCAAAGGCAAAGGTTTCTTGAATCCCATCACCTCACAAATACATCTGATATGATTTCAATTAGCCGCTCACAACTTGCCATTCAATTCGAGATACTTTATCCTTTGAATCCTGCAGCTCATCCACCTGCTGTCAGCTGGGTTTTTGTGTGTTTTTTTTTTTTTTGTATAGCTCTGAGCGGGCTCTCCACCCCACAGACACCCCACAGACACACTATGATGCTCTTATATTCCTTGCTCTCTATTTTTCTATTTATACCCACTGAGATGAGCAATGAGCCCCAGGCAGCCCTCGCTCACCAGCCCGAGCACACGTAGACACACAAACACACTCTCTCTCTGGCACGCACACACACACACACACACACACGCTGCGAGTCGAGGCTGAGGTGGAGGTTAGAGGGTTTCATCAACAGTGTGTCTGACCATATGAACTAATGTGATGCAGTTAGCTGTATTGTCAGGCCTCGGAGAGCACACGCAGAGGACTGGAGTTCCCGCTGTGTCCTTGCTTTCAGCCTTGCGTTTGGGGCGTGAAGCTGCATCCCCCCCCGAAAGGGAAAATCCACTCTGAAAAACCAACAACGTCTATTGCTCATTCTCGGTTTGTAAACAAGAGATTGTGACTAACAAGAGAGTCAGGAGTGTCTCGGCAGTGTCATCAAGAGACACACAATGAAGCAACACTGTTTTGTAATAATTGGGGTGCTTTTATGAGGCTGTGGGCTTTTCAGTTGGTAGCTGGTAATAAAGCAATTAAATTAAGTATTTTTGAGACTGCGAAAGCTTAGGTCAGTTTAATATGAATCCATAAAAATCATGAGTTTTTTTTCCCTGAATCGGTGCCAATAAGCAGCACAAAACAGAGAGAGAATGCGTTGTCGTCAATACCGATATCTGTTTTGAGGTGGATTTTTTAAGCTCTGATTGCCTCCAGCAATCAAAAAGTAATTAGCAGTGAGCCATTAACCTGCTAGTTCGTTGGGAGCTCAACTAAAAGGTGAGTTTATCACATCAGATTCATGCCTGCACTGCTGACGTACAGGCTGGCTCGCGCAGAGGCAGAGGGTGAGAGCTGGAGTACTACTGCGTCACTTAAAAATGAATGAAGACAACATCCATGAGAAACAGCCCCATCGTTCATTATTTACAATATTGAGAATACACTGAAATGGTGTCAGCTTGACTTGTTCCACCTCTCCTGCCCTCTTTTTTCTCCTCTCTCCTCCTCCCGGCACTCGCCTCACCCCCGTCCCCCCTCCCAACCCCCCTCTCATTGAGCGATTCGCAGAGTTTACCAGAGGTTGAGCAGGGTCAGCATCATAACTCTTCAGTCCAGTGGAGCAGAGCGTGGTCAGGAGGAGTACAGCAGATCCTCTTATCAACTCTTGAGTTCACACCGGTGTACGATTTTTATATTTGATTTGTATGCGCCTGATGCATTTCTCCATAGATGAATGTACACACCGGCAGTGTGCAGTCAGGAGCGTGAGGGTTGGCCTACCGCCTAGTTCGAATGGGTGCTTTAAAAGGCTCTAGATTGTAGAAGAAATGGCTGTTTGAGAGCCACATACCTTGCGTTGCATAATGTCTAATCATGAATTTCAGTGAAATCATAGGGTGCAGTGGATTATACAGTAAAGGAGAATAAATTAAATCCTCTATGATTGCAGAAGTCCAGAGTTTAAATCCATTCAGTCCATGCCTGTTAGATGATCGATACTTGTACAATAAGGTAATAACTGGCTCTGGTTATATTACATGTCTTGCAATCCATCCTTTTGCCCTGTGATGTGCTTGACATGATTGTCATCTTGATAAATGAAAAATGTGGGAGACCGTTGTTCAAAGAAATCGACCTGTTAGATAATAAGATTATTTTCGTAACGAGAGATACATTTTTTGTTCAAGGACATGTCTCTCACTTCATTGAGTTGTTACAGTTTTTGCCTCATCTCTGTCAAAATCAGGTAAATAGTGAGCTGTGACTTGCTGGCAGTTCCTCTAGATAAACCCCAGCCTCCCTCTCTCCAACTGTGACCCACATTTCCATCGTCGTCTTCCTGCAACAACTCACCTCTCACGAGATTTTCAGACCTCTCCTTGAACGCGACTTGTGTTTCTGGTTACAAAACGGTTCTTGTTATTCAACAAAAAGGTCCGTCTCTGTAGGAACCGTTTCCCTGATGTTGTCAGACACTCAAAATAACAACCTCAGCCTGTCAACGGCAAAAACAAGCACTTCTTGTGGACGCAAGTTTAATTGGTGGAGTTGCCCCGATGGTTACACTGCAAGGGTAGATTATTTCATCGAACTGCAGGCTTGATTTCCTCTTGTAACTGCACCAGCTTCCATTAAAGTTCAAAATAAATAATTAAATAGATAAGAAGGGCAACGCTACAAAATTGTTACCGGCAAACAAAAACAGGAGGAATGTTAGAGCTTCATTGACAATTTCTGTCGAGAAAAAAAAAATCAACAGTTGCTAATATTGCTGCTAATGTTATCACCGCTGCCTCCTGTCACCTCCACTAAGACCCTGTTAATTACTCCTGGCTAATAGCCTCCTTTAATTACTTCTCAGACACCAATTACATTTCTATTATGATACACATTGCTTAAGAATAATGTATTTATATGATTGTTCTGTCTCATTTTAAAAACTAACAAATAATTGTCCTTGCCACACCACAACTCTGCTATGGGCTCAATGTGTAAGAAGCTCTGTGGCTGTTGTTCATTATAGTCTATGCAAAACCACTGATTTGGGATCAGTACAACAAAAGTAAGCTTTTGAGACTCAGTGGGAAAAACAGTGCTGCAGTGACATGAGCGATCCAGCTGGTGTTGTGTCAGAGGCTGGTGTTGGCGCGGAGCTGACGGAGTACAATGAGTTCAGACTAGCAGCAGGGCTCTCTGAGACACTCACACAAAGGTGGGATTAGATACCCTCTACTTCCCCTCTGCTCTAAGGGAAACCTATAGCGTGCGTGTGTGTGTGTGTGTGTGTGTGTGTGTGTGTACGTGTTCCCACGTCTGCATATGCATGAAACGTGTTAATGAAATGTGATGAAATATGATGGATCCTCCCAGAGGCAAAAGCCCTCAAAGTTACACATCCTGATGAAAGCATAAACATGTGTCACATTTCACCAGAGCACATCTTTATATCTGAACCCCTGCGGCTTAAGACACACACACACACGCATACACACACTCGCACATACCCACAAGTCAACCTGTCACCTAGATTTTAGTTGTGATCATCCTCAGGAGTCTCTACCCTTTCTGTTTCCGGCTCTTTCGCACTTTTATTTACATGTGAGAACGCGAAGAAGAATGGCCTGTCACATTGTCAGAACTCAGCTCAAACCTCCTCTGTATGTCTGTGTACATACGGAGCTTTCAGATTCAATATGTTTCCTCTCTTATAAGCCATCTCTCCTCATCTCCACATGCTCTTCCACTCTCTTCACATCTGTCAGGCACTTGATATCCTGATACATCTGAGTTATTGAAGAGCGACATGCTTTGATAGCTGCGGTTATGCTGTGATATTTCCTCTTCGGAGGGGGGTCCAGCTTCGTAGCTCCGTTCTATCTGCTCCTGCCTTCCCTCTTTCTCTTCCTCTCTCTCTTATATATATCATTCAGTCTTTGAGATGCACCCGCACATCGACACGCGACACCCTGGTGTTCGTAGCTAAATACGCAGCATGAGAGATAGTAGGTGAGACAGGTCACTGTGTACTTGTTTGTGCATTTGGGTCAAAGCTAATCTCATTTCAGTCTGGATGTGTCTGTCAAATTCACCTCCAGACGTATTGACGCCTTCTCAGAGGAGACCGTGTCATCTACAGGCATCAACTAACGTTTGATCACAGCGTCATGTGACTACAGTAAGCCATATTTGAATACAGCGCGAGCCACACGGTTATGGTAAAGCTTTTAATGAGGGGCAGGGAACAACATTTTGCCAACATCAGAGGCCTAATTTATGAAAATGTTCTCAGATTTATACTTGAACTCGGGCTTAAGATCGTTTCCATTGACAGGCTTTGATTCATAAAAGACGCTGAGCATAAAAAAACCCTCTAATTTAGGCACCTCTGATCTATAAATCTCAGATCAGCTTCAATTGCAACTGCCTTCAACTCTAAAAAAAATGAAATGAGGGATTAGTCATGAATATGGACCAAAGTAGAAAGTCAGAAACTTTGGAAGACTAGATCACAGAGATGGTACAGGAGATTGAAGCCGTACGGTGGACTAAGTAGAGGGTTGAGAAACAAAGCTGAACATGCAGCTTGAGAAGGTTGTTCATGAAGCTCAAGCAAAGTTCACGACAGGCTTGGAAGGAGATGCGGTGGAAACTGAAAGAGCCCGACATAACCAGCAGGAGAATCACTTCTGTCTTGTCTAGAGTTTGCTTCTGAGATCATTTCAAAGCTCGTACTTGGGTTAAGATGACTGGCAGGCAGGCCACAGGCATACATCACGCTTTTTCCTCATGTTTTTATAAATAACATACTCAGACAGGGGTTCAACTGTCATGCCTGTTTTTTTTTTTTTATCTTTTGGTGTCTTTGGATCTTTGTTGTTTATTTTAGAGGATTTTATAAATGTTATGTGTTATTGTCTGTCCTGTAATATGACCATGTTGGAAGTGTTCACATGTTATCCCCTTCCATGATTAGATTAAGTCCATCACGTAAATACTACTTATACGCGGTTTTCTGCATGAGTCATACTACAAGATCAAAACTCCTCGTAAAGTCTGTTTTTATAAATGTGGCCCCATGTCTTCATCAGAAGAGTGAGAGGAGACAGTGAACATGTTTGACTTGCCTGTTCCCAGCAAACAGCTACATCTCGTGAGATGTACAGGTCCTGCTGTATACATCTAGCCAATGCCATGCAGAGATGTATACAGTAAATAAACATCGTAAAAAGAGCATTGAAAAGGAAGATAAATTCATCCTTGTATGTAGTCCACATGCTTCAGTTGTGTTCAGTGTGTCAACCTATTAAAATATCTCACCAGTTGCAGTAGGACTGTTTGTTGTCGTCGCCTGCAGCCAACAAATTGAGCGTTGCTATTTCAATAAAACCTCGAGTGCTGATAGTGATGGCACATCATTATGCTGCATTATTGGTGCCAGCCATGAGCAGGCTTCCATCCTGATTTGTTGTGGTAAAAAAGATTTAACACGACTGGATTTACATATTTAACACAACTGGAACATCCCTGTTACTACGATGCAATGCCAATTATATATGCAGTGCGAGACAAAGCAATGCCCAGAACCTGTCTAACTATAACCATGTGCTCCAGATCCCATCCCCCTGAATCCTGCCTCATTGTCTTCTCTGCTGAGCTCTGAGTTGGCAGATGTTCCCTCATCCATATGGAACATGTCGTCTTACTTTTTTTCAAACCATAACTCTTGATGTATGTGCAGTTTGAAGATTGTTGGTCAGCAAGTTACATGGGAGCTTAAGGATTTAATCAGGCTCGCTGTATGTCTGATGACGGCCGAGACCGTCAGAGACCGTCCCGCTTTACTGTACCGCCGCTACTGTAGCCGAGCGGCGCCGAGCCGCGCTGAGGCAATTAGAGAGCTGCCTTTGTTGCCTTTAACGAGTTTGACCCGTTTTGCTGATAGTACGCATACATTTCTATTCTTTCTCCCTTTTCTCTGTCTGTCTGTGACACTATCTTTTCTTTTATTCCCTCTCTCCTTCCCTTTTTCTGCATATGTGTGTGTGTGTGAGAGGAATCCTAATCCTGTGAAGCGACGTGTGTGAACCTGAACTTCTCGTTGTGTGTTTTGCATCGTATATATCTGGCTATTCCTATAAGTTACCGGAAAGAACCATATGCGTGTGTCTCCGGAGAAGGCCATATGTTGATGTGTGCATGCGATTACATCTATTCCAACGCTCAGTTTGTGTGTGTGTGTGTGTGTGTGGCATAGGAGCTAAAGGAACGGGAGAAAGCTAGCTGCTGGCTTGCCCACACGAGCATCCAGGAGTTATCTGTTCAGCCAAGCTGAGACAGACAGACGCAGACTGTGAGGGAGAGGAGGAAGGTGAGCGAAGGAGGCAGATACTGAGGGAGAGCGATACGGCAAAAAGGGCAGAGATACTGAAGTGTGGGAGGGAGATAGACAGACAGAAGGGCTCCGCACAGACAAAGAAGGTAAACTACAGCTATACTTAGGCAGGAGAAGATGAGGGTAAGAGAGAGTGAGGGATGAGGAGGTGCGGTTGAGAAGGAAAGTAAGGGGGAGATCAGTTTCAATGAGAATGCACAGAAGTCTGACATGATGATGATATGAACGTCCCCAACAACTTTCATGAAGGCGTAAATAAACCTACAAAGAGTTTTGACCTGTTTCCACGCGGTATGTGGGCCAAGTGAACGTATCTGGTGTCGGCCAGATCTGGGCCGCAACAATTTTGCGATCTGGGATTAATATTGAACTTGTCGTAGGTCCAAATTTGCGGACACTGCTCCTCCTTGGATCCTCGGCAGCAAACCTGCCAAGTGTGAAGTAGATCGGAGAAACGGTTCTTAGGATGTGCGAACCACAAACAGACAGACGGACGTAGATTCTTTGTTTTATAGTTAGATATCAATGTACGTAAATTGTTCAAACTCCTGGTGGCAGTTCACAACAAGTGATGATTAACCTGCCTCCTTCACGTTTCCCACCCCGGCCTCGTGTCTCTGGTGTCTCCACCTCGAAACCTGAGCGAGGTTTAGTCGGGAGACTGCCGAGCATCTTCCAGTCTTTGCAGAGATCAGAAGAATTGTGTCCACGCGGAGGCTCCCAGATCCCTGACAGCGGCGCACGCATCCAGACAGGAGGATGATCTTAGGCGAGGAAGTGAAGGAGAAAAGGGAGAGGAGGAGGTGCAAAACGTGAAAGGAGGTGTGGATTAAAGGGGGGGCAAGCTGCACAAGGTTGAGGCTTAAGGAAGAATGAAAGAAAGGCATGAAGCGGCAGAACGCCGGGGTTCGGTGAAGTCAGCATCTCTCTCTCCCATCATCTTTTATTCAGGTGTTTCTTTTGTCAGTCAGTCTTAAGCTGATGAATCAATAAACGACAGGGGGGAAGCAGTATTTTTCTGTCTTCAAGCCGGCGTCATAACATCTTTCCTAGTTCCAAAAAACTTACAATAAGTGCGCTCCCACTCAGACCGAAGAAGGTTAGACGCCATGGTGAGTTTGCCAAGTGTGACTCACACACACACAACAACAGGATTGAGGCTGCACGATCTAAACGCTGGTGGTTACCCAATCGATAGTCCACGCTGAATGACTGGCTGAAGGCTGCCTCATTGACGACTGCTTGCGTGCGAATTCATGATTCACGGTGAGCGTGTGTGTGCGGAAGAGGAAAGTGTGTCACGACGGCGAACTTTGGGCGGCGCAGTCACCCGTCAGCAGCCTCTAAACTACGAGTAACCCTGATGACGCTTCTTCCACAACTTTTTTTTTTATTTCAAAAACCTAAATTCTCCCATCAGCCCCTCCTCCTCCTCCTCCTCCTCCTTCCTCTCTCCTTTCATCTCCTCTTGCTCATTATAATTTTGTGAATATACATTTGACTAAATCCTCCACCATCACCCAGTGCTTTTCTTCTTCTTCCTCCTCTCCTCCTCCTCACCCTCCTCACCCACTCCTTGAAAGCTGAAGAAATCAGGACAGTTCGGCAGCGGAGGGGTTAAGTGGAACCCGGCCTCCTGATTGGCTGCCGGCCGGCGGTCTGAACCAGCCTACAGAAAGAGGTAACCAGGCAACCTCAGAGAGGGAGAGAGAGAGGGAGAGAGGAGAGAAGAGGGGGCAGAGGAGCGAGGAGGGGGAGAGACACAGAGCGAGAGAGAGAGAGAGAGAGAGAGGGAGAGGGAGAGAAAACGCGCTGAAAGAAGCACTGGCATAGTTTTGTGGGGATTGTGGAAAAAAGATGTAAGGAAGCCTGCGAGCGCTCTCCCCGGGATGGAACACTGGATTACTCTCCCTGCTGAAACACGCTGTGGATGTCTGAATAAACCAGGAGGAGATACACGCGGACTGAATGGATTCTAAAGCCTTTTCGCAAAATGGGAACTAACTGTGCTCATTCTCGCTGTAGTGCAAAGGTAAGTGCGCCAGTGCAAAACACGAGCCCGCGAGCGGACGCGGGGGTCCCGCCGCTGTGCGCGAGTCTACTTTTTTTTTTTTTTTCAATCGGTGTGTGTGTGTGTGTGTGTGTGTGTTAGTTGTCGGACCTTGGAGAGGAGCCTGTGGATTCACTGCTCACTGCAATGAATTATCTATTGCTGCTGCCGCCGCCGCTGCTGCTGCTGCTGGAGGAGGTGGAGGTGGTGGTGCATCGGGATTTTAGTGTGGGCGCGTGTGTGTTTGTGTGCCGGGCCGGTGCGGGGGAGTGACCCCCTCTCTCTGAAACATAGTGGTCAGGGACTGTGTGTGTGTGTGTGTGTGTGTGTGTGAGTGTGTTAGGCGGGAGGAAACACAGTGCTTTGCTGCATTTGGCATCTGTCTCCCCGGCGCGTCCTTCTATCCGAGATTCAGCACCTGATTATTCATCTTTTTCTTTTCTTTTTTTACCCTATAAAGTGATAAAAACCGTCGCAAGTTTTAGTCCCTTAATCACCAGCAATATTTTTGCTGTTCTCCTTGTTTTAATGTCTGATCCTTTGCCTCCCCCCTCAGAGGAACACATCTCAGGAACAAGGGTTGCCTGTCTTTGGTAGAGTCGATGCTGACTTTATAACCTCATTACATGTGATGTTGAATAAAGTTACAGCACTCATTCCGGTGTTTTTGTGCCATTTCACTCCTTACAACTGCATGGCAACACACACACGTGATTTACTTCATTCCAGAGGTTAGAATAATGTCCCCTGGTGTGTGTTGCTGGATCACCATGGGAGTGAAGTGAAATGAAGTGAGACGCAGGCACAGTGCTGGTGTAGGGATACAGTCAGTGGTGTGGAGGCTGTAGCCGGTGCTCAGTCACTGGGTTTTTTGGGGGGGTTGATGTGGGGGGGAAGAGAAGAAGAGAGAGCGACAGAGTGGAAGGAGGAGAGTTGAATGGGGCCGACCCGGTCAGTTTGCTTTGGGGGGCCCGGGCTCCGCTGCAGCTAAAAGCCGCATTAATCATGAAGCTGTGGTGCTCTGCAGACCCTCACTCTCTCCCCTCTCTCTCACTCTCTCCTCTCCCCATCTGTCTGCACACATGCACCCTGCATCAGCCACATATATACGTATATATATATGTGTGTGGCTGGCCTGTGTGTGTTGTGGAGAGGTTGTATCCTGTCAACATGTTTAAAATGAGGCTCAGTTTGCAATCAAACCACTGCTCAGTGAGTGTTTGTGGTTTTGTTGCAGATGTAAAATCCGTGTCACTCCCAAGCACAAGGTGCAACCCAGTCGCCTCAATGTGTGTGTGTGTGTGTGTGTGTAATACGTTTTTTTCTGACTCCATAGCTTCATTGTACTGCATGTCAAGTGGAAACACTGCACTTGTACCGATTTTACCTGTGAAACACGCGACATCGACAACTACCCAGCCTTTTTAAAAGTACTTTAAAAACACATCTTATCCAGTAGATGCATCAGTAAACCCTCGTAAGTACTTTTTGTGCGGCTGTTACGTGTTTACTTTCAGCTGTGGAAGTGAAATTTGAATGCAGGACATTTTATTTCTGATTGCACTTGTGTTCTAGTGCTGCTACTTTTACCAATTAAGGACTTTTCCACTCCTGCCAAACAGGCCTCTTACTTCTGCCTGTATGGGCCCAGCAGGCGACTCAAGAGTATTGTGTGGAAACTGAAAGAAAAGTCTGTTGAAGGGTCTCTTTCTCCCTCTTTCAGTCCTCATCTCCGTCTGCTCTGTCTCAGCAGCCTCCCCTTTTTTTTTCGCTCATTCTCCGTCACTTTCCACAAACCCAGCCTGCCTCTTGCAATATATGTTTTTTTTTCCCATGCAGCATAGTAGGTCTTGTGTCTGTGAGCTGTATAATGGTAGACAATGCTGCTTGATTGAGCGTTGGACTAAATCTTAAGCAGAAAAAGAGCTCTTTTAGGCTGTGTAGTCCTGCCTTTAGGAAACCATTGGAACCCAGAGCTTACTGCTGCAGTTCCTTTAAAGCTTTTAACAGCTTTTTACAAACGTAAGCTTGGAGACAAGATGTACCTCTGATATTTGGGGAGCCTCCTTTTTACTCTGAGTAGTTCTCCCGCTGCACAGAAACTTATCTGACACCACGTAAATGTCAGCGTTAAAACGACAACCTGTAAAAAATAAAGCACCACCGCCTGCGAAGGAAATTACATCAAGCTTGCAGCGATTTTTTGTAACTGTGTTCCGAGTAAAGTTTGACTCACAGCCCTTTTAAAAGTAAGAGGCCACTGAAGCGCGGTGGCCTTCTGGGAGACTGGAACAAGCCAGAGGAGCTGACCCGATCTGGGTCCAGATCAAGCCTGGTCCAAATGAGCTTCCATCCGACCAGAAAGGGAACAACACGTACTTAATTTATATCAGCCAGTGAGAACGTTCCTCCTATAGCCTGTTTACACCAGCTGTACTGTAACCTTATCATTCTCATTGCCACCTACTTTGCCGAGGCGCCCCAGTGACACCTGTTGCTATGGATACAATTCAGCATTACAATAAATTGACAGCCTATTCAAGTTACCTCCTCGACTGCACGCTGGCTGTGTCTCAGCGGTATTTTCTGTGAATCAGCTGTGGTGAAACAAATGAGCCGGCAGCTGCAGTGGAATTAAACTTGCGAGGGGAGATAACTAACGTTCGACAAGTTCTCCGCCTTTATTACTTTCTGCCTTTATTTAACTTGACGGCAACAGCACGACTCCAAATTTAGATTCCCAGTCTTTTTGTGCCATTTCAGATCCAGGTGAACTTGCCTTTGGGTCCATTTGGGTCCATTCTTGGGTCTGCTACAGTTTTCTTCCACTGAGGTGCCATTTTGGTCAGCTCCTGGGTAAATCTTAAAAGCAGATGGCACTAAAATTTAAATTTGTATTTCAAAGGTGAACTACTGTGTTAATGCAGTTCATGTTTGACCTTCTCCGAAGCAGTTTGCACTCTTACAGAGAGCTCTACAAACTGTCCTGCCATCAGCAGGTGAATCATTTGTGTCCTTTATCAAACGTGCAATCAGCTGTTCACTTCTTCTTCTCCTCCTCCTCAGGCTTTTTTCATGCTACGTGTTCTCCATCCACCTCTGCAGGTTGAGTCCAGAGCACCGTTGGTGTCTCAGCACAGCTCTGACTCTTGAAATCCCTTCTTAGCTATGTAGGGACCCTACTTTGCAAATTCTGATTATTCAGTGCTGATTGGATATTACTCGTATCATCTGATAGTGTTGTGGACACTGACTACGTTTACATGCACACAGTATTCCGATTAAGGCCCATATTCTGGTATTTGAGTTTTTAATAATCAGAAAAGTATCTTAATGGGGTTATGACAATGGGAATAAGGTGTTTACATGAATCCTACGCCATCAGAATATTGTCATTATTCCGATTAATACAGGAATGTGGTGTGCATGTTAACGTAACAGACCGCTAACAGAGACACGATGCTGCATCAGAGCCAAAGTAGTGCGTTTTGTAGTTATTTATCAATCAAACACAAAAAACACTGATGCTGTGACAGGAAAAATGCTGAATATCGGCTCTGATAATCAACCAGACAGATGATCCGTCTAGCCCAAAGGGAAAACAGTAATAAAAGAACAGCAAATAAGAATAAGTGAATTTCAGAGCTGCTCCGCTGAAGTGCTTTAAACAGGCTGTAACATGTTAAATACTACAATTTCTTCAGTCGGGGGTTCCACCGTTAACAGAGGAGGGATAGAGGCAGAATTGACTGGCTCTTGGCTGGCTGCCCTTCCCATTGATCCACGTGCTGTGTGTGCATGTGTGTGTGTGTGTGTGTGTGACATTCTCTCAGATGTAATTGGCATCGAGAATATCTTTACAGCCCAGCGGGAGCATGTGTGTATATATGCACGCTGTTTCCTGGTCTTTATTCACTATAAGGAAAACGGGATGTGTGCACATCAGTATTCATCACACACACACTCAAAACCTTAAGACACACGGATGTGCACAGAACTGCCATTACCACCAATCAGGACTCCCTCTTGAATACCAACAGGCACACTAAAGCATGTTACATGTGCGACACACACACACACACACACACCCACACAGAGCAGGGGGCTGTGAGAGAGCAGGGCTGTCCATCCAGAGGTGCAGATCAAGCTGCCAGCTAATCTGCCTCTGCCGGCTGTAATCTGTAATCTTCTTAAAAACACTCGCAATCTGTCCACACCGCTGGGATTAGCATCTGCAGACACAACAACAGCGCGCACACACACACACACACACACACACACTTTTCTCTGACCGTATGTTTGACGGCAAAAAGACTCCTGCGTGGGTTTTTATCGTGCCCTGCTTTTTTTCTGCTCGACTTCTCCAGCTTTAGGCTGCGCTGTGGCTGTGAAATGGAATTGACAGATAAATACAATGACATGCTGCATATGGTTTGGATATTAGCAGGACTCCACAGTCACGTTTTCCACTTGTAGCACATAAAACAACACGCAAGGCAACACATTCATATCATTTGCTATTGAATAGTCGTCAAATGTGACTAAGGGTCACAGTCTGGGCCGCTGTATTAGGTATAGAAGTTCTATGATGTACTGTTTATGCATCACTGAGGAGGAATTGTACACTTATGTTTGAACAATCACAAGCAAGCAGCAATTCTGAACACACAACAGGTGTTAGAAAAGTTGGATTTGGAGACTAAGACGGACCTTGAGACCTCGTGATCGTCTACATAAAACTCATAAATATATTCCCACAGTCACAGAGTTAATGGATGTTTGCTATTTGCCACATTTGTTCATTCAGTTTCAGTCTGGAAGTGAGAAAATAATGATCCAGCCCTTTGCTTCTCTGTATCCCCGCTCCATATGTTTACCCTCAGTGTCCTTTCTGTGTGTCCTCAATCAGTCCATCGCTCCATCTCTTTCTACGTTCCTACCGCCGCTGCCGTTCTCAGCATCTCTATACCTCTCTCTCCCTACATCTTTCCTTTCTCTCACTTTCCTCTCCTCTCCTTCCATCTATATCAGCTTGCAGCGTTGCTTCGGGGATCCTCTTGTTTCAAATGAGATGGTGATTATGGAACTGAGACTCTTGAGTTCTTCCTTCTTTTTTTTTTTTCCCCGCTCGCATTCACCATCACCATTAGTACTTCACATCATCATTATCACATTTTCATCTATTTTCTCTTACATCCTGCTGTACACATCTGGTCCTTCTGGTCTTTTCCCTCTCCACTGAGCACCACTTTGGGGTGAAATCGCAAAGGTGTTCACTTTGGTAATGAGTTTTCGCAGCAAACAAAAGCACTTTAGAGCAGACATTTGCGGGAGGTGAAGGCACGCACACGCACACACACACACACACACACACACACACACACACACACAAGATGCATGCACCACACTGGAGTCACAGCACATTAACACTTCAATTAATTCAACGCCTTACATTCTCATTTCCCCAGAAGTCAAGATCCCTGACCACCCCCCTCCTCAAACGTCACACGCACACACACACACACACACACACACACACACACACACACACACACACACCAGTGATGTACAGTGCCCCTGCAGTATTACATGCTTCTTGTGACATTTTAGGTGCTGGAGAGAAAAGCCCGCAAACAAAGCATCATAAATTACATTTTAATTTGTGTTCCCGGCCTTTGATCCAGCTCTCTACAAAGGAATGGAGATGCCTGGTTTTGTCCCATATTCCTTATTCAATGCACACAATAGATAATGAATGCGTGTAGGGAGAGAGGCAGTGGGCTCTCAGTTTTGCTGGGGGGTTGTAAGCTACACTTCCCTGTGGACCGGCTCCACTGACTTCCACACTCACTGTGAGACTGCAACAAAGTTAGAAATAGACGGGGAAGGGAATGGAAAGATGTTTCCCTCAGAGGATTTCCTCTTTATATTTCTCTCCCTCTTTCTTCCTTTCTTCGCCTCTCAAGCTTTCTCTCCATCTGCGCTTTTTCCGTCGCGGCTCACTAATGAATTTTTAACTGTCCCACGATTCTCCCCCTTTTGTCTCTCCCTTACCCACTCTGTTTGTAAAGATTAGCCACAATTCAATATCCGTCATTAGCTTTTGTCTTCGCTGCACCTAATCCACAGTGACGTCTCACAGTATGGTAACTTAGTGGATGGCAGGAGCTTTGCGGCAGTCTTGTCGGTCGCGTGGAAGTGACATCGCCGGTCTGACCCCGTCTCGTTTTGACAGACGGCGTGCTAGTAACCTACTTCAGCCCTTCGCAGACAATGATAGGACTGCTCTGTGCGCCAAACATCTGTTAAAGCAGATGAAACGGGGAGGGCGAGGGGCTGAGTCTGGCATCTGTGTCCAGGACAGAAGAGCTGCCTCTGGGCCGGAACGGCGCCGCGAGCTGCCTCCCTGGAGCAGCTGGTCCCTGGCTTCGTGCGGCGCTCGCCGGGCTCAGAGGAGCGGGTAGGCGCCCAGATGCTGCTGCATCCAGCCTGCTGAGCTCACACTTTGAGACGTACGCCAACACACACACACACACACTCGTCAACGAAAAACTTGTGTGCTTGAGCTCGTGGCTCTCAGCACTTGAGTGTCGCACCCAAGCACTTTTGTGATCACAGACTGGAGTTTAATGTGGCTTCATGGGTCATGAAATCTGCTCATCTCATAAAGCAAGTTAAGTTTCAATTAAGGAAGAAACATAAAAATGATCAAAATGTGCTTCGTTATTTCATGCGGCATTAAAGCACACAGTCGGGGGCCTCGGCTGTAGTGTTTTTCTTTTGATGCTTCTTGCTTACTGTTCTCTACCTGTGACTGATCTCTTACAAAGATCTGGAGCACATTTTGCAGCTGTGGCGTTGTAAATACTAATTCAACACAAAGCGTATTAAATGATGCCATTTCTGTGTTCCTCTACCGACGTGTAATAGAAAAATGCTCGTGTGTGAGATGAAAAGCAAATGAGGCATAGAAGATAAGGAGCTCAGAGGAGGTTAAGGCCGAGGTGAGCTTTTATTGAAGCTCCTCAATGTCAGTGATGCCGCAGAGCAGCGAGTAGCCGTGCTACTGCTCAGCCTCGGTCATTTATCCTCCATGCTGAGTAGTCAGAGCTCTAGTGTCGCACTTGTGCACATTTTAGAGAAGTGAGGGAAGTAGATTGACTGCAGTCTGTCATCTTTCCAGTCAGTGTCTCTGTAGGCCAGTTTGTGGACCTGCTGTGCAAAGGTCAGTCTGCTGCAGCCACCACTGAGAGAGAGAGAGAGAGAGAGACAGAGAGAGAGAGAGAGAGAGAGAGAGAGAGAGAGAGAGAGAGAGTGACTGCAGTCAGTCCAAAGTCTATTTTACAAGCAATGGTTATCAGAATTGTCCAACTTTCGCCAAATTTTTATTTTGCATCCCACTGTGAGTTACTGTATTTCACTTACTGTGATACACGCATTGCTTTTAGACATGTAAGCCCATTAGATCTTTGCCAGATCATTAAGGCTATCTTTGTACCATTGCTCCAGGTTTTGGAGGTTTGTGATTGGAGAACTCTTCAGCTCCAATTTGTGGTTTTATTGAGTGAGTCATGGGCAGTTTTCACTCAATGAAATCAACATTTGATCAAGTTGAATCATTTTGGAGACCTACCAACACTACCACCAAGTGTTGCCAATCTCTGATACAGTTCTTCCCGGCCCTTGAACAACATTTGCATAGTTTTCATGACAGTAGAACATATATGGAATGATTTACTAGAATAAAACAATCCCACGTAGCTCCAGAGACGAAAACCAGAATCTGATCTACTCACAGTCACGTTTACAGAGCTCTGGCCCGCTGTTGCTGTATGGTCTTAAGCATGTTTATAATTGGCTTGAAAAGATGACTTAATGTATGATTTGTATTACATTTTCATGAATACATTCATATAAAATGTTGTTAATGCATTCTTACACACAATCAGCACCTTCCTAATGACCCAACATAAATCCCTCCAGTACCAGTATTTAAATTTCCCTTCCACTTTTCAGTGCTGTTGACTGGCAGTTGTGTAAGAGGATTTGACCCGCAGACACATAAATACACATTAGGAATAAAGATAAAGTAAATCAGTCCTCGCTTAACCGCCGGGAATTTTCGGCTCAAATCAGCGCAGAGCTAGTTAGCGTGGCTTTGTGCTTCAGATTGAGCTGTAAAAGTGGCGCTTTAGCGCTCGTGAGGATGTTTTTATGAGACAAGCATTCATAGGAAATAAAATACAGCTGCACCACTCATTTATGAAAGGCTAAAGTAGCTTAGAGCTGCATTAGGCAATTTTTTTGACTACTAGTGGATGGAAGACCCCCAAACAAGCCTCACAGTAAGGAGCTTTGATAATGTATCAGCTTATCAAGTTCTTACAGCTAAGCCAAACACTTTCCAGTTTCCTCCAGCAGAAACAGCGCAGTACGAACATCCCGTTAGTGTCCGCCTTCTCTCCTCCCGTTCAAGTCCAATATTTACTGGTGTTGTGTTGCTGGAGTGACCCACTGAGTATGAGAGTGAGTGGGTGTCTTTGGCTCGCTATTAGTCTGTCTCTGGCCGTTTGTTTCCGTCGGCTCGCCAAGATTTCAGCCCGGTCG
Source organism: Lagodon rhomboides (assembly GCA_039737535.1). NCBI lineage: Eukaryota > Metazoa > Chordata > Actinopteri > Spariformes > Sparidae > Lagodon > Lagodon rhomboides. Next base: position 8,872,644 of record CM077789.1, on the reverse strand, counting down.
CATGGTGAAGAACTGGCTACTGTGCTGGAAGTGTTTTTTTATATGAACTGGCATAGTTCTGGTGTGTCCAGCTGTCGAATCAAATCAGTGAGTTCAATGGTGGCTGAAATTTGTGTGTGGAATTTCTGCTGGTACTATCAAACCTGTCATCTGTAACCCTGATTCCCCAAAAATGGTATGCTTCCTTCTTGATATATACTCAGCTGAACCGTACAAAGACAATATATTTAAGGTTTTACCTCATCAACGGCATAGATTTTTGTAAATACATGCTTATTCTGAATTTAATGCAAGCAACACGTTTCAAACACGTTGGGCAACAGAAGATTTTACTACATGTGCTCAGGAACACTTTGTGTAATCATTCAATCACAGGCACTGGAATAATCAGATAGGTATTGCCAATAAATGTAGGTTGAAAGCACATTCAGCAGGTTCAAGGATCCAGCAATCCTCTCTCTCTCTCTCTCTCTCTCTCTCTCTCTCTCTCTCTCTCTCTCTCTCGTGTGTGTGTTGTGTGTGCGTGTGCGTGTGCGTGGGTGTGGGTGGTCAGCCTCTCAGTCAGGGGTCCTCTTTAAGGACGAATGGAGGATTCAATCACCTGCTCTCAGGTCATTTGTGCTCCTTGATCGAGTTCCACTGAGCATCTACTAGACTGACACACTCTACTGGGCTGCTGGTCACACACACACACACACACACACACCACACACAAACACACACACATCCTCAAGCAATGAAGCGGACATATAACTGAAGGGTAAATTATTTTTTTCATTATAAAAGTGCTTTTGATGGCCCCCTTACCCCGAGGCCATGACCTATAGCTCCCTCCCTCTCTCTCACACACACACACACACACACTTGCATGCCGTTTCACCCCTTTCTATATCTGAGCATTAAAAATAGACAGCCTTCAATTAGCTGGATATGCGTTCAGATAACAACTCCTCTCTATCCATAGCAGTCTCGGGGCTGATGAGTGTGTAAAGTAATCTTTGGGAACGAGGGTGTTAAAAGACCACCCATTCAACCATGGGGCCACGCTCACTGTGCTTGTGTGTGTGTGTGTGTGTGTGTGTGTGCGCGCCCCTGAAGCTGGATTAATGGAATAGGCAAGATCTGAGAGCGGCGAGATTAAATGACTGTGAACTGATTTGATGGTTTCAATCACACACGCCCATAATAGCGTGGCTGGAGCTGACAGAAATATTTGTCTTATTTTGAAGTTGATAATATGATGTGAATGACTGAACTGCCATATTTGATGTGTGTGGCGCACATGCTTTTTTTTTCTCTCTGGACTTTGCAGCTTCACACAGCCTCAGCCTCCAGCTGTACTGTAAAGAGAATACTTCTGTAGTGAGGAGAGACTGTTCTTTATTTATCTTCCCTTCCCATATTTTCCCATGTGACGTTGCGAGTGTGAGTCGGCAGACCGGGCACGGAAGGACCGTTCTCTTCAGCGGGGAGCGTGTCTATAAGAAGCATGTGCTTTAAGCAACTCCTTCACGCCATAAAGCAGCGAAGTGCTACAGAAGCCATTAAGAGCCGTCTGCAACCTTGGGCGACGGAAAAAAAATGAAGTGACATAAACAGTGAGGTCAGAAAAAAAAATAAGGTACTATTTGAGTCGTGTGTTTAAAACGTAGCCACCCGGTAAGAGGATGAAGTGCGGAAACATGTGAGCGACATAGGGAGGAATAAAGAAGGAGCAGCAGGAAGTGAGAGACGGGGAGAAGTGAGGTGAGAAATGGTTGTGATTGCCTGGTGTGCCTCAGTGAGCTCTGCTGTTATTAGTCATACTACCTGCTGCTGGGATGCCCGGCCCTCGCCTGCTCCCTGCCACCCGGTGTGTGCATGTGCCCTCATGCGTTTGTGTGGACGTCTAATGGGTTTCAGAGCCGGGGATGAGTCCACTGTCTCACCTTTCCCACTCCCTCCCTCCCTCCCTCCCTCCGGAGACTCTCGCGCTCGCCGGGAGAAAACAGACTCTTGCCGTGGCCTTTTGCTGTAAATTGCCCCTCAAATGAGTTCTTACTGTGATCCCCTCACGCCGCCGTGGACCGGAGCTCTCTCGAGAGAACAACTTAATGATCCCCGGTCTGATAAACGGACGCCGGAGGAATGAATGGAAATGTTTGCTGAGGGGAATATTTGAGGCTCGTATTGTCTATCAGGTGGCCCTCCCCGAGAGTGGACCTCTTCACCGGACTGGATTGACCTCCGCAATTTATTACCTACACCTCTGACATCCATCACATCTCAGCCCCTCAGGGACGCACACACACACACACACACACAGGCACACGAAATAATAATATCGCAGCAGGCCCTTTGACTGCCTGCCCGCCTGCTGCTGCTGTGGCTGCCTTTATGGTTTATTAAATGACTGACTTGGTGGAGCTTCGGCTTTCTATATGGTTTTCTCAACAACATGCTGCCTCCTGCTGTGATTCTAGGTGGCTGATTCAATATATATATATGTTTGGGGCTACTAGTGCTCTTGGCTGGATGTTTGGACGTATGACTGGACAATATGCCCCTCCCCGGTATCTCCATCTCCGTCAGTAGCTCGGTGGAGTTCTCCCTCTTCCCTCTCATCTCTTCAAACCATTGCTTTCATATGCTTTAGTGCCTCTGTCAGCTGCTTTTGGACGTCCTCTCATCGTGTTAATGTAGTTTTAAATGTTGCTGTCACATTTGAATAAGATCTTAAGTAATCTTTCCGAAGGGAAATTCCTCTTATTTTTTAACCCGGGCCCCTGTATTTACATTTAATGGGTGATTAAAACTCACCAGCTGGCAGTGGTGACACAGCTGCAGTGGCTGCAGTGTAATCCTTTGGGGCGACTCCAACTGTCAGGTTGTTGTTGTGTGTCTAACAGCAGACTTGTAACCAAAAGCAAGTCTCGTTCAAGGAGAAGCCTCACTCTGAATTCTCTCAAGATGAGTTCTTACGGTTGTTGCCTCATCTTGGCTGTCAGACTCAGTTAAATAGCCAGCCTGACATGACTTTGAGAATTCATTATTGCTCGCGGTTCCTCTAGGTAAACTCTAAACTACTCTCTGCAACTCTTTGATTAGCGTTTTCACTGCTGTCGTCCTGCAACGACTCACCTCTGGAAAAGATTTCAGAGCGAGACCTCTCCTTGAATGAGGCTGGTAAGAAAACAGATCTCCTTATTAATTACTTTCCCTGCAAGTCTGAGTTGAATGCAGTCGCATTAATGTAAAAAGCTACAGCAGCACAAGGTTAATAAATAGGCCAAGAGTCACTGTTAAGTTCTGACAAGATGTTTCTCACAGAAGATCCCTCTGTAATAAAAATGTGTTTTTATTGATTATTTCTCCTCTGCAATGCAGAGGGGGAAAAAAATGTTTTTTAATAGCGCAATAATCTTCAGGCGATCTGTATCCCTACATTTGCTGCCTACAGTATGAATATAGCCGATATGTGTTAAATCAGGGTCAAAACCTGTTGAGCGCTGTAGGAAATAAACAGAAACTGGGATCAGACTGTCATAGGTGTTATTTAAAGCTTCAACTGCAAAATATGTTCAAAATCCTTCCATGGTGCAGCCTGTAGGAGAACATGCACAAGGATATGGAAGGTGCCACCGCTGTCTCTCACTCACCAGATACCATTTGGGTTCCAGTGTCTTGCTCAAGGACACTATGGTCGAACTGCCAACCCTTCGAAGTACCTGCTCAGCTGCAGCTGGCGCAGGTATATTTTAATAGAGTCATTACCAAACATTTACATAATGGAGAGTTATGTTTGGAACCCAAAAGCCATTACTTTAGCAGATGGATGGACCCAGAAATGTTTCAGACTGTCTGGAAACAGGCTCTGTGGTGAGGTATGGCCGTAAGTGATGATGTGTGTGTCGTAAGGTGTGTGTGTGTGCGTGTCACCATCCCGCGGAGTGTGTTGTGACTTGGCCGGGGGAGTTCTCAGGGGTGTAGCTGTAAATTAAGACAACAGCAGAGAGGGGAGGGATGGAGGGAGCGGAGGAACACTTCCAGGTGTTGCAGAGCGTTTAATCACTCACCTGTGAGACTAATGAGATGAGCCAGCGGACGACACACACACACACACACACACCCATACTTGCTGAAATGTACACGCACACTCACACAGACTGGTGGGACTAATTAACCAAACTCCAGCACGGCGAACGCGCCGCCACAGCGCGGCTGGTACCAAACGTATACAAACACATACAAATGCGTGACAGCTTGCCGCCTCCCCGACTCATTACGGCGCTCCTCTCCTCGTCCCGCCGCCATCTGAAGGAGGCGCAGAGGGAAGGAGGAGAACGCGACAGAGAGCAGAATGGGAGCTAGTAGGTCAGGAGATATCTAGGCAGAGGCAGCTATTCTCCGATGCAGGCTGTGGCTGCAGGCAGCGCTACAGGTAACAAACACATCAGTCACACACACAGCACACCTGTTACTGTACAGATGGCAAGCCCTGGGAGAGAGGCAGGCAGAGCAATGAAGAAAGATGAGCAATCAGAGTGAGAGAGAAACACAGAGGGGAGAAGACAGAGGGAAGGGAGGGGGTGATATTTCTTCATGGGCAGATTGTTAGAGGAGATGGAGGAAACGGAAGATTGGGGGGGCGAGGTCGATCTTTGGGCTGTCAGGTCGGGCTGGACCTGTTTGTGTAACGCCATGGCAACAAGGGAGCAGGGCTGAGGCGGGAGAGGAAGGGATTTCCTCACCTGTGTCCTCTCCTCTCGCCTGCAGCAGATACAGTCCGGTGTAATCTAGTGAGTCTCTCTAGGTTTCTCTGTATATCATTACACGCACGCACACACATCTTTTTTTTATCTCTTTTTCTTTTTTTTTGTGTCTCTCTTTTTTTTTTGTTCAGCCTCACATAAAAAAAAAACCCTCTTCATTACCCGTATCCTCATCAAAGACACTATAACATTCTCCAAAGCTCTCTCTGCTCTTGAGATATACCATTATAATTTAGTCCTCTATAATCATAGAATAAAAGGTTTTAGTCTGTGTCTGTGCGTGTGTGTGTGTGTGTGTGTGTGTGTGCATGCGGTGGTGCCCCCAGCTACATATCTTAATCTCCCGTCTATTAGCATATTCAGAGTCCTCCTTTAGCTGGTGGAGGCATCTGATAGGCTAATTTCACAGCCCCGCCGGCCTTCATCTCGCTTCAGGAAGTGAAGAGGATGATGTGTCTTGGGAATAAGATGAGAAGAAAAAGAGAAGTGCCCCAGCCATCTTCTGTCTCGGTCGCTTTCTCTAACAGATGTGGCTGAATTCTGAATGAGCTGGAGGTGGTCTGGAATATACCGTTTTTGCATTAAAAGATGAATTTGTTCTTGGCTTTGGATGGCGCTGTTACGGGTTACATTTTAATCTGCAGTCGGTTGACGCTGATGAGAGATTCTCAATTAGAAAAAAGGCACTTTATAGGCTGTAACACTAAGTTTTGGGGCCATAAAGAACCCTTTAAATGTTCTTTACAGCAACATGGTCAAATGGTTTTATGGAGAACGTTTATGGTGCTTTGAAAAGCTCTTTAAGAACGCTTGAGATTTTCCAACATTGCAGTATTAAAACACCTCATTAATAACTTACTTTTCCCTCAGATTTTCTAGTTTTTTTAATTTATTTATCAAACCAAAGGGATCCTCGGGTTCTTCTCCAACATTCACTTTTCTGTGAAGGCATTTTTTTCTGTCTTGCTCAGTCACTCTTTTGTTGCAGCGAGAGAACATTTCATGAGAAGTTAATGAGTGTTTACCAAAATTCTGCCAAGTTTAACCACGTATCATCAGCGAGATCGCAAAAAAGGCTGAAAATACGACTGCTTCGCCTTGATGCTCGTGTTTAAATTTAATCCCGTCTATCTCACAGACGGAGAGCCGTCTCAGAATTATCCAAAAGGCCATCTCTAAAAATAAAACACAATCTCTAGAAGTGCAGACTTGTGTCTTGTTCCTCGGACGTCAAACAAGCAGCATGCACTGGCCTTTAATATTAATCTGCTCAGATGCAATGAGCTTCTCTGTGTGTTTGGCAGTGGGCAGTAGTGTGTGTGTGTGTGTGTGTTTGAGAGAGAGAGAGGAGGAGGGCTGGGAGAATCAGATTGCCTATTCCAGTCACACAGATAGTCTTTCACTCCTCAGCCTGTGACAGCACATTTCCTTGCCTCTTCATGCTGGTTGCCTCTTCTCTACCAGCTCCCTCTCCCTTCCCCTTCCTCCTCCTCCTCCTCCTCCCCCTCCTAAGTCTTTCTCTAGAATGCAAATTCAAATTAGCTTTATTGGCATGACAGGGATTTTGTACATAAAATAACCTAGAGTACGTTAATAACGGTGAAATTCTTGTTGTTCTTTGTCTCTTTTAATCCCAGCTGCCTCTATTACTTTCCCACACAACTATCTTCCTCTCCGGCTCTCCCTCTCCTCCTCTTCCTCTATACCCATCCTCCCTTTTTTTGCTTTCACACGCACCCCCCCCCCCCAGCTCCCCCGGTCCTCTCTGTGCTGGTGTATGTATTGGTATCATTAGCAGCTCCACTATGATGGATGGCACAGAGAGGCTGGGCCCTGTCGGGGTGGGACTCTGCTTTAGCACACCATCATTACCTACACCGCATACGGGCACACACACAAGCACGGATGTACCGCACTGATGCAGTGTGTATGTGTATGTGTGAGTGTGTGTGTCTGCGTAGCTGCGCCAAAGTGTATTTACAACTAATGCATGTCTGGAACAAATGACGTCATTGAGATGAGAAAACAGCTATTGAATTTTAAGTCCCCCCTTCCCCGTCCCCTCTCTCTCTCCTCTCTCCTCTCCCTCTCTCTCTCGACCGAGAACACACACACACAAACACACACTGAAAAATGGACACAGCCTTTTCTGAGTTCTGAGAGGTTTGTATTGACTGGAAGCCCCACAGGGAAGTGAATGCCAATAGCCCCTCTACTCTCTGTGAGAGTTCAGACAGTCCAGTGGACCATAGGGTGCTAAAAGGGGCTATTTCAAGAGCTGGCACAAAGTTTCACCTCCAGGAACTTTCACAGCCTTCACATGCCGCATGCGATTTTTTGCACATTGCCATGGTGTGTGTGCGTATGCGTGTGCGTGCGTGTGTGTGTGTATGTGTGCGTGTGCGTGTGTGTGTGTGTGTTTTTGGCAGGAAATGTTTGCGCAAAGTTCAAAGAGTTTGGAACTCACAAATGGAAATTATGCAAATCTTGTCCTGAGTCTGACAATCCCATGGTGATTCACTCTGAGGCTGCTGATGACATCAGAGGGTGCAGTCTTTATCTGGGCTTGGAGAGAGTGTGTGTGTGTGCGTGTGTGTGTGTGTGTGTGTGTGTGTGTGTGTGTGTGTGTGTGTGTGTGTGCGTGTGCACGTGTGTGTGTGAGTGATTATAAAGCCAAGTAGTTGTATAGAAAACAAATGTAAAGTCTACTGCAAGAAAGTGTAGCTGCATGTAGCTTATTGTGCTGCACATTGCTGCTGTGGTTACTCCCCTGTGTGTGTGTTTGTGTGTGTGTGTGTGTGTGCGCGTGCGTGTGTGTGAAGTGGTGCGGGGGCTGATCATGTTGTCAGAGTCCATAAGAAACAACAGGGCCTTATTAAACACGGACACTCAGTAAAGATTGATTTTGTTTGGCTGTCTGTGTTTTAACTGGCAGGGCAGGCGACTGTGACAGTGTGCGTGGGCGATTAGACACACGGGCAGGAGGCAGGAAGTGTGACTGACTGATGGCCGCTGGTGGCAGGAGGCTGCGCAGGGGAGGGCCGGGGGAGAAGATGTGCTTGTATTCCCTCGGGGATTTCTCCCAAGGGCTGAATTTGGTAGATTTAACCTAGACATTCCCTGTGCGCTCGCAGGACGGAGGTGCAGCGCGGACGGACTGACAGAGTGTGAAGACATCCGTAAAGCTCAGCCGTTGGCTGCTCCAGACGTGAGCGAGCTGCTCAGGCAGGGTTCGCCGGCGGCTTACAAGCGAAGAAGTTCGGGGCTGTTATTGTTGAAGGTTTTAGCCTAAAGGTTCCTTAACTTCTCTTAGTCACTGCCTGCTCCGTTCCTCTGCCATCCAGCCCTTCCTCTTCTCTATGTTATGTCTTTCCAACACTGCTTTAAAGCACGTACAGACACCGAGCAGAGCTGTAGTATTTTACTCTTAGAAGAACTCAAACATTCCCATGAGCTGCTCCTAACAAGCCCCACACACATAAGCACTGTACGTGTGTGTCTGTTTGTGTTAGCATTATCATTCGAGCTGGTTGTGGAGTCTGGGTCTGGGCACAGGATGCACCAATCAAACATTTCCTCTCCTGATACCTGTTCTGATACCTCGACTCGGGGCATCCGTCGATAAGGATTACAGATCAGATACCGGTGGTTTCTTTTTCCCTTTTTTTCATGTGAGGTAACATCGGGTCAGATTGTTGTGGAGCTCGGATCTTTAGAGCGACATTGACGAACAGAATGTGTTAGTGTGGACCATCACTTTAAAGGTCAGTCTGCGCACCACAGCTTCCATTTAGAATGAAATGAAGTCAGCAGGACGGACACGTCACTCGCTAATGATTGGTTGGGCTTAAACAAAGCACAATAACTCCATCTATAGGGAAGTATATTGATATTATATTGTCATTGTGATATGAGACTATTTCTAAGTGCTGTATCGTAGGCAACTGGACGTGTTTCAGTTTCTTGAAGACGTTTCGCCTCTCATCCAAGAGGCTTCTTCAGTTCTGACTAACTGGAGGGGAGTTGCAGGCTTTAAACCCTGTGTGGGAGTGTCCTCACACAGCTGTTAAGTCACATGTGAGCTCTGAGTTGTGGCCTTGTGATGAGAGGTGAAACATCTACAAGAAACTGCAACAAGTCCAGTTGCCTACGATACAGCACTTAAGATGACCATGACCTGGAGGACTGACAACTTTCATCAGAAAGATGAGACTAAATATCAACTTAGATTTGGACGTATCGTTGTATCATGATATGTCATAAGTGTTGTCTGTTCCCGGTTGTAAAGGCTGCATTACAGTAAAGGGATGTAATTCCCTGAACTCACCAGACTGTTCTACATGTTGTAATACTCGCCTTTACCCACTCACCTTAATATTTTGTGAAAGTAGCAAATAGTCATCCATATTGTCGCAATGTATATTTTTTCATCCAGTCCTGGCCTTTATGAAGTGCCTTTGAGGATGTATCTTGACATTAGGGCTGCACAATATATCATTTTAGCATCGACATCGCATCCTGTCCATGCACAAAAGTCACGTTGCAGGATGTGCAATGTGGGCCGAGGCAGATTAACTCTCACAACTTTTTTACAGCTTTATACAAAAGGAAAACTCACACAGTTCACATTTACCGAGACTAATCTACGCATGAAGTCGGTCAATTATTGACTAATTGGGTCCAATTAAAGAGTTCTTATGGAATGTTTTCCCATAATCATGCAGCCCTACTTGATATTGCCTTAAAATATTATATTAATATAATATATTATGTTATATTTTAAGGCCATATTGCTCAGCCCTACCCAGTTTCCAACAAGAAATGAGCTAACATGAACAATCTGAATGAATCAGTGTGGTCCCCCTGTGTGCTCTGGTTTTCTTTAACAGTCCAAAGACATGCAGGTTAGAATGACAAAAGCCTGTCAGTAGGTGTGAGTGTGAGTGTGAATGATGATTCCTATTTTTTGTGACAGACTGGCGACCTGTCCCAGTTGCATCCCGCCTCACACCCAGTGCGAGCTGTCGTAGGCTCCAGCCCCCAGTGTGACGCTGCACAGATGATGGATGGATTAACATTTCCATGTTGCAGACACATGTTTACGTGTCTGAGGTTGCTCCTGGATTATGTAATGTTTACTCCACTACTGTACTGTGTTTTCTGTGTCAGTAGTAAACGCTTCAGACACACGGGGAAGCGACAGTCGTCGTCTCCCGTATCTTTATTCCTCTCTCATCCATCTCTCTGTCTCCGTGCGTCTGCCTTTAGAGGCACAGTGTGAAAAGTGCTACGTCTGTGTGCACGCGTGTGCGTCTCCCTGGCTGTGTGTGTGCACGTGTATGTTTGTGCAACAGTGTTGCGCGACACCATGATTAAGTGTTTTGAATAATTGATGATTGCATCCCTCATTAAGTCTCAGTCTCCTGCTCCGCCTGGCTCCGGCTCTATTTTTATGCACCAGAATCCTCCTCTCCTCTCTTCTCTTCCACTCCACAGATGTAGCGAATCCATCACTCACTTTAGGCTCTGCTGATTGGGGTCCAGAGGGGCTGTGGGGGGATCTAAATCATGTTGAGTGGACACTTTTAACAGGCAAGCGGCACGATGGACTGTGGCTCGGTGATGATGGGTTTTTTCGAGAGCAAAGAGCGACCCCTGGCTTAAGAGCTGCTGGGGACACACTGGTTGCATCAGGGCAGATTGTTGAAGCTGTCAGCATGAGCATGGCCACTTACACAACCTACAATCCTCTTCTTTATGCCTGTATTTCATGTATTAATTAATTCACCCACTGCTGATACATACAATTAAACAAGTAAACCTGAAAAAATGTTTTTATTTGTATATAAAGGCCCAAGAGAAGGGTCAGGTGTGTGTCTGTACTAAATTTGGAACAGTGGGAATGAGGAATAACATGCATCAGGTCTGCAAGTGTCCAAATGATCAGTAAACCTAAATTATCAGTAAATGCAATGCAGCAAATGTGTTTTGCACGTGTTAATAGAGAAGGTGAGAACGATGTGGATCGATGTTGTAGAGTGACAGAGTGATGTTAAAGGAGGCGGCGAGGAGATCGGACCGACAGACGGACAGAAACTGGAATCAGAGTGCGGGTTTGTTAATAAAGGCATATCCACAGTCTGTCAGCGAAGCCGCAGCTTCCACTCTGCCTTACACACACTGTTGAGCAGGACCAATTTACATTTTAGCACATTAACAAGGCAGAGGAGGCACACACACACACACACACACGCGCACACACACAGGGGAGGCGCAGGGAGAATGAGATTCGTTTTCATCTATTTCCCCTTAAAACATGAGAAAGGAGGAATTCCCCACAGAGAGTGCAGCGCTTTGATATCTGCAGCCCCGTGTCTGTAAATAGGTTAGGTGAAGACGGTGTCTGTGTGTGTGTGTGTGTGCGTGTCGGCATGTGTGCACGCATGTTTTTGTGTTAATTTGTGCTCCGCATGTTCACGTGAGTCTGTCATCTTGTGGGGTACCCTATTTCTGGCAGGAGATTGTGGGTGGGGAAGTGTGTGTGTGTGTGTGTGTTTACCTTTTCCTGTTGAGGCCTCTGAATGTTCCTTGTAGTCGTACAGGCAGGCAGGCAGGCAGGCAGGGAGCCATGTGGAGCACCTAGAGCAGCTCTGTTTCCATGTTTCCCCCCCGCAGTGGGCTGTTGTGCTGGCTGGTGGCCTGGCTGGCTGCCTGCTGAACTTGCTGCGCTGCTCTTCTTATAGACCTCTAGGCCTGAGCGCTGCAATAGCTGGTGCTTTATCTACCAGACAGCTGCAAAAACCATTTGGAGGTATTGTTTGGGTGTGGTGGAGATGGAGCCATGTTGCTTCAACCTCAATAAGAATTGTGTGAAATCCAGCGCAGCTGATGTGGAGTGGGAGTGTGATGGCTCTTTAGATCAGTGTCAAAAAGGCTCTTCTGGCCAAAGGCCATGATATGTCAGTATGCGTTGACCCACGATGACCCTCAGTCATGTCTAACTATGTTCAGCTTTAAGCAACGTACTACGGCTTTGAAGCTTTGATGTGATGTAAGAGTTTTTCTGGTCTGGAGTTTCCTTCATTTCTTTGTTCTTGGTTTTCCCTCATCACTCGCCAACAGCTATATCAGAGCTGTGTTTGATGTGCTACGTCATTGCTATTGAGCTCTTTTTGGAGGCTGCAACTAATGATTAGTTCAGTTATTGGTTTGATTATTTTTGGGATTAATTTGATAAATTATTTGGCATTGAAAATAGTGAAAATAGCCAATTATAATTACCAGAAGTCAAGATAACGTCTTCAGATTGCTTGTTTTTCCCAGCCAACGGTTCGAAACCCCAATGATTTCAGATTGCTGTTTAATTAATAGTGTACAGACTGTTCACATGGCTCACCTCTGATCCCACACTACATGTTGTTGTTTGATAAACCAGTAAGACTTTGGTCTGTTGACAAGAGATTTAGTTTTCTAGCCCATTTTTGGTTTGTGGATGTGTTTTAAACCTCTTGGATGTTTGGTTTCATTATATTGTCCTCAAGACGACATGTTAGCCAAGCAGAGTCATTATGTGTAATCTTTTGAATTTTGTTTGGCTATTTGTTAAAGGAAGACAGTTTTGAGTGGCAGAATTATTTCATTTCATTTTGAATTTAGGATTCAAATACTTAATTTACTGTGATTGTGTTGTGAAAATAGCCGACCCAATTAGTTAAATTAAGCTCTCATCAAGGCTAAATCATTATTTTATTATTTTCTATCTGCTGTAGAAGCTTCTAATCATTCATCTCTTATTCATCATTAACATTGCCGTGGTTCGGAAACTTAAGTTTGTATTACAAACCGTCCTGCACAGTTTGTTTTGCACTTTAGATCAATTATATCCTCCCCATCCATCTATCAATCATGTCTTGTTGTATGCTAACCCCTAATACATGTCAGATTAAGATGAATGACGCTGCTTGTCTTTTATTGTCGGTTGAGTGTGGGACGCAGTGAGGTGACACCTGGGTGTGACTGTACTTTCACCCACCATTCACGTTGTCACTGTATATCAGCTCATTCACTCATTGGTGCGTCTTCTCCTCCGTGAGCTGATCTTTCACCCTTCCTTCTGTTCTCTTCCGTTGCGCTCCCTCTCATTATTTCCTCGCTCTTCCTCTCCCGCTGAGTTGCTCAGACTGCCAGGATTGACCGGACACTGCATTTTAGCCACTGCAGATCAGAAACCGGTAGGTCGCAAGATTTAATATCCTTCGTTTTTTACTGTGGAGGTAAACTTTTGTTTAGTTTTTTTCTGATTGAACGGTCTGTTATTGACATTTAATTCTCCCTTCGGTTTGCTACAAACTATCAGTTGACATTTCAAGGAGCGTTAAACTCTCAGGGCGCCTAAGAACCAGCGCTTGATCGCGTCTGACCGTTAATGTAGTTGAAAGAAAAGATTTGCCATTCAGACGTCTGAACCATGACAGAGTGTAACATGGGGATAACCTTTGGTACACGGTTGTGGTTACTCATCAACTCGTACAGCTCAGAGGAGACATGCATTGCTGATAAGGCCCCTGAGACGGCGTCAGGATACAAAGGTGGCGTCGCCGAAGGGGGAGGTGGAGGAGGTACGGGGAGGAGGCGGAAGATGGACAGAGCACAGGTAGTGAGGAAAGTAGTGCGGAGGTGGTCTCTATGATTATTCATTATTGAGATGGCAGGAGAGCTGAATGAGTGGAGCCACTAATCTAACTCTGAGCCTGATGGACAGAACACAATTACCCTGGGAGTGGGAGGTGGGAGAGAGAGAGGGGAGGCCAGAGAGAGAGCCAGCATCACCCCTCCACCCTCCATCTCCCTCCCTCCCTCCTTCTCCTTTTCTGTCTTTCTTTCTTTTTCCTCTCCTGTCGCCTGGCAGACTTTACTGTAGCTGCAGATGATTTCTGGGCATTAAGCTCCTGTTGGCAGCATCCTGTTTATCGAGTCACACACACACACACACACACACATACAGTAGAGCACACGCGCACACACACAGAGGCAGATCCTCACATCACCCACTCGCGCTTGTTGGCAGCGCCCCATTTGCGGACGTCCAATTTACAGCTCGCTCCTTTCTCCTCGGGTCTCCTCTGCTCTGGCTTCAGATTGCTGTCTAAATCCAGACACACTAAGCTACGTTTCACGTCCCCGCTCCGCTGCTACTTTTAGCTCGCGCGCGCCGATTCCAGGTCAAACCGCCACTACAGTGTTCACGATGGCTTTTGATGGCGCTTGCTCTTCCCTTCATGTTGTCGTCGCTCTGTGTGTGTGTGTGTGTGTGTGTGCGAGGGGATTTGTACAGCTGAAGCTAGACACGGACATTTGAGAAATTAACTTGTTCTGTCCTCCAGGGATGGTAGCTTAGATGTAGAACTCTTCCAGGACTCTCCAAGGAGAAAAGGACCATATGTCTGGAGCCCCGGAGAAGTCTGGAGAGCGGCGCAGCAGCAGATTTTTAATTCTCGGCTTCACGGCCTCTTTTTTTATTTTTTTTTGTGCTCATTTTCACCAGCAGACTCGTGGCTGTTTTTTTGGTTGGATGAGTCGGACTTCTTGAACTAAGTGAGTAGCGCTCTCATAGGAGCAATTTAGCAGCGAGAACACGAACTCAAAACTCATCTCGCACTTTTTTTTCTTGATATATTTTTGGATTAAGACACTCAGCGTTAAACCGCAGCAACGTGTCTTTGAATCTTTGCTTTTTTTGTAGTTGTAGAATAAAAAGCTGGTACTTTCTTGGTGAAAGGCAGTTGGGGGTGGTGGGGGGGGGTGTGTTTCTGGACGGCTTCTTTCCTGGTCCAAGTCGAGGATTAACAGACCGCCTTTCTTAAACACAAGCTCCAGATGCTGCCTGAAAGACTTCACAGCTAGAAGGAGAAGAACGAATTCAGAGAACAAAAAGAGGAGAGAGGAGAGGGACAGATTGGGACATGTTCGGGGTTAGAGCCGAAGCCGCTCAAACTCCGTCCTTTCTCTTCTGATTTTACTTCCTTGGGCTTTTTTCTCTCCCCTTTTACCCCTTCGCTCATTATCTTCCTCACCCACTCTATGTTCCCTCACCCCTCACTTTCTTTCCACTCTGTTCATTTCTCTTCCCTCTAACCCCTCTCTTCATACGCGCTCTCTCTCTCTCCATCCATTTGGTGGAACAGTGCTGCTGATAATGCCTGTAATTGGAGTGACTCACACTTTTCCAGTGTGTTTGGACCAGATAAAGAATATTGTCAGCATTTTGCCGACATGGCCTCTGCTGGCAGAATTAAATGGACTCTGTTCTGTTCTGTCTGCAGCAAATTAAAAGCCTCTCAATTCATCTGTTCTCGCCCGAGGCTCACAGGGGCCTCCTATTCACACAGAAACACCGTGGAGAGGGGGGGAGGAAGAGAATAAGAGAGATTTCCCTCTTCCCCAAGAAGCACCAGTCAGTCTTTTTTTTCATTTTTGTCCAAGTCTCCACTCAGCCACTATTAGATGGAGACGGAGAGGGAACGAGAGGTCAAGACTGATAGTCTTAGGAGAGGTGGAGAGCGGCTCAGAAGGTAGTCGGATTCATTATTCAGCCCGACGACTCGCAGCTGTCTCCCGCTGTCTTTGCACTTCAGCATCTCTGCGCAATAAAGGAGTTGCGTTTGCATGTAAATGTGTGTGTTTGTTCGTGCATTCACAAATCGGAGTCAGGGCGCGAATCGGAGTGTTTTTGGCTGCTCGGCTGGAGTAAAAACGCTGCCAATCAACACTTCAGAATAAAAGTAGCGGCAGATGGGCGAAGAAGGGACAGAATGCTGGACGCTGCCCAGTAAAGGCTACGAGCGCGGTGGTAGTGTTAAAGGAATATTTCATGTTCATTCAATATGTATGAACATGGTTATCTTTGCTATTGATAACAGTTACACTTAATAGCCACACTTGGTGGTTAAATTAGACATTAGTTTCACATAAAACTACTGGTATTAAAATAATGCAGAACAAGTAAGTTAAAGTGAGTATTCTTCTCAAACACTACTCAGATTATTAGTTACTTTTTAACTGTTGATACTTAATGCATTATCAATAACAGGCGTCCAATCAAAGGGGTTTCTGTTTCTCTAAATCTTCAGAATGACTCCCAGCTCCCGCTCTGTTCTGCTCAGCGATCATGGTCTCCTCTCCAAACTCCGGTCTGGCTGCAGAGTTTTGTCTTCTTTGTCTGTACCTCGGGGTTTTCATTGGTCCGTTTGTGATCATCAGACAGCAAAAATGCAGATGAACAAGATGTTTAGATATGAAATCAAATTGTACTCACAATCACAATTGAGTACTAAGTAGATTACAAGGTGGTAATGCATACTTAAGTACGAGTTAAATCACAGCCTTGAAGTACAAGTAGCCCCCAAGTAACAGTAATTTGAGTAGTTGTAATTAGTTACTTCCACTACTGAAAAAATAGGATTAGGGACTATTCGTCCACTGAATGCACATGTCCTGCACCTGAACACAGGTCAGTTCATTGTCTTGGTGTAATTGCAGGTTGTTTTAAGTCGGCTTGTTTCTTTTATGTGACATTTTATGTTGTGTAAGTTGGTTCTTTGTTCCTGTTAAACTTTTCATGCTGCTGTTTAGACCAGGACTCCCTTGTAGAAGAGATTTTGAATCTCAGAGGGAATATTCCTGAAACAATAAAGATTAAATGATTTATTTTTCCATGATGGTCACAGAAGTTTTAAACCTCCAGGTCAACCTAATTTATTTATTTGTTTTTATGGTGAAATGTGTTACCCAGTATCCCAGGTCAAAATCCATGAAAGTTTACAGCCAGCTTTGTTTATTGCCATGTTTATCTTTATTCTATTTAATGAGGCTATATAGCTGACTTATGTTTGGTTTTGACCTCGTAATTAAATGGTTCGGATAATCTGGCCAATCTGATTGCTGGTTTACAACCTGTTGGATCATCCGACTGCCTTTGTTGTTTTGTTTTTTGTGAGTTCTTGGATCAACAGTAACTTTCCTCACACTGTGCAGTAAAATCCTAACTCACAGAAATTAAGTTTTTGTGAAAATGAGCATTGTTAGTGTTGTTGAACCTGTCTGATTAATTTACTGCCCGGTTGAAGAAGGAAGTGTTTCAAAGGGGTGGGATTGTTTTTGAAGCAGTGTCCTTGCAGAGACACATTATTGACAGGAAGTGGGAAGTGCAGAACAGGTCTCTCCGATCCGTTACCATGGGCAACATGTACTCAAGGCCCCCGATCAGAAAACAAGCTCATTCTCATGCCTGCTGAGAACTCTTGCAAGGTTTCTCCTGCCAACAGTAAACACAACCTAATTGAAGCAAACCTCTTTCTTCCTCTGTTTTCTCCCCAGCTCTCTGTGGGTGTGTGTGGGATGTTGTGTCAGGGCTAAAGCCCATCCCTCTCCCATGAGCCTGTGTGCCCACACACACACCTGGCGCCTCCACGCACACACCCGGCGCCCACGCACGCACAGCCGGCACTGACGCTGTGAACTGGACCCTCGGAGCCCAGCGGAGCCAAGCGGAGCGGAGTCTAGCCCAGTTGGAGCCTGAGGATGTCAACAGAGACAGAGCTACAGCCAGCGGTCAGGCCCAGCAGCGTCAGACGGGACTCCAAGAGGAAAGGTCGGTACACTGTTCTCACACCTGTTGTACACTTTGAAAGTGTGTTAGGGAAGTTACTGCTCATTAGCTATTTACCTTTTTATTCTACGAGGAAAGAAATTCATTCACTACTTTACTTACTTCTTGGAGGAACCAAATCCTTAATAGCCTTGATGCAGAAAATGGTTTTACCAGTTTTATGCGCTGTTCAGAAAAAACACTATTTCATTACTTTCCCACTGAAAGTGTCTGCTCGTACAGCAGCTGAACACTCACAGCTCTCCGACTATCGGCAGTCAATCTTTACACGTGACAAGAGGAATCAGAGTTGACAGACACGACGATGGCAGAGGATTTGCTGTTTGTCAATATTTCACATTTAGATTAATGCTCATAGGGAACCTGAGAACGTCAATGAGGGAAAATGAATTGGTAACCTCGCTAAGACGCTGGAGGTGTGCAGCGTGTGGGCTCACTGAAGCCACTCCATCTTGTTCCATTAGTCACTGCAGTATTTCAAACTGATCTGCTGTCAAAAATGGTGAAAATGACCCTTGCTTTGTTATTTTAGATGCATTTTTGATGAACGATATCTGTAAAGTAGGGATCAACTGAAAAGCTTTTTCACAGCCGATATACATTTGCAACTAACTTTTTACAATTAACTCAAATTACATACTGCCTTTCTTTTGCATTTATTTGATAACTTTAGTTACTTTGCAGATTCTGATTATTCAGCGTTGTAGGATGTTACTTATTGTGGGCGGGACATCGAGTGAGACCTCAATACACACGTGTGATTCTGGCCTGTGCATGCATTCTTATTTTTCAGTTTTAACATTCCTTGTTACTGTTCTCTTTGCAAGACACAAAGTAAAAACAACAGTGTCTCGACATATCAAAGCATCCACCTTTCTCTGAGCTGATCCTGACTAACGAAAGAAATGTGTCACACTGCTGCATTACCGCGGCGAATATATCACAGAAACTAGTTATTTTCGAGGACTGCGCCCTCACAACACAAGCACACATTTGTCAGCTGCTTCTTCCTTTATATTAATTGTGTTTTGATCTGCTGCTGACGAAGGATTTGGGTCAGAAAACAGAACGCAGGGCTGCTGTTGTTCATAGCTAATTAACAGGTGCGGGGTATCACGGTGCAGGAGCTCGCTACCAAACAGGTGCAGCCGGGGAGTGTTGTGGTTGGTGAGAGGCAAACAGATCCAGGTGTGAAAAGCTCCAGAGGCAGGTAGCTAGCAGGTGTATTAGCAGGGCTGGGTGGTCTCAGAGCAGAGGTGATGCCAGGGGCCAGGCTGGCAGCCATCACCCAGCTGCTCGGTGCCACCTGCCCGACTGCGAGAGCGACGCCTCGCACTCTCTGAATAAGCATCTGATTGATGTAGCAAAAACTCTGGACACCGTTGGGAGCGGCACTTAATGGATGCACACGTACACACACACACAGGCGCGCGCGCTCGGTATCACCTGCAGCAGATGCCTCATTGCACACGGCGCGCTTCAGCCCCTGCAAACAAGCGTAGGTTCCCCCCATACACAGTGTGTGAGGGAAGGCTGAATGCCTCTCATGTCCTATTTAGAAACAGTATTGTTCTGCTGCAATGGAGATCATGTTCATCATTCAGACTGCTCTCCATATGTGAGGGGATTGCAGACACACACACACACACACACGCACACACACACACACACACACACACTCACGCACACTGGGACTGGGATTGAAGCCCAGAAGAGCATATGAGAGGAAAGATGAATGGTTTGCCTTCAGCATTCAGACTTGAGGGTTTTTAGGCTTCTTCTCTCTGCCTGCTTTCCCCTTCTCATTCGCTCCCTCTCCCTCCCTCACACACACACACACACACACACACACACACACACACTCACACACTACCTTACACCTTGCCTTGTGTCGCTCCTCTTTTAAAATGGTTTGTAGAGTTTGAGCTCACACAAAGTACTTATCGCTTTTCTGATCTGGGTCATTCTTCCAAAACACACACACACACACACACACACACACACACACACACACACACACAGGGCAGGGTGATGAAAGTCAAATGCAATCATACATATACCACACGCAAGCAGCGAGCATGCTGTGGGAATAAGAAACTTTGATAATGTCCCTGTTAGTGTGCTTCATGTGTGCGACCGGTGTACGTACAGTACATACACATGTTTCCATCCCCGTCTCTTCGGAGTCGCTCGATTTGAATGAAAATAGATCCTCTGAATGGCTGCTCGTCATTAGGGTGTAAACGGCGGCTTGTGAGAATCCCTGCAGGGATAGTCCTTCACTTCCCTAATATCCCTCCTCTCCCTCCTCGTCCTCCTCCTCCGCCCACTGCTCTGACTCCTAAATGACCTTGCCCTGAATGAGTGAGACACAGAGGAGAGACTGATCACGGAGAGAGAGAGAGAGAGAGCGACTGAGAGAGACTAATGAGTCAGTGTGAAGGAGAGCTGTTTAATCTCAGGCCTTTGTTTCACACTTCTGTGGTGAAGAATGTAATGAAAAAGACTATGGGACTGCAGCGTGTCACACATTAATCACAGAGGGTGTGTGTGCCTGGCTCGACACGTCAGTGTGTATCTGTGGGTTTGCACGTGTATGTTTCTTTTGTACACACAATTATGTTTCATCCGAGAGCTCAGGGGTCATTCTTCTCAGAGAACCCTTCTTTCTCCTCCAAAAGGTTTTTTATTGAATTACCGTGTCAAGACGGAGATAACCTCCGACCTTTGGCATTTACATGACCGGAGCTGAATAGCTGCGGCTTTCTGCCGCCTCCGACAGTGAATTAGTCCGTCTTATTGGTCAGGCTCGATTCTTGAAGTATAAAAGTCTTAATTAATCCTCAATAAATCCACAAAGATTACATCTCTGCACCTCTATCCCTCTCAACCTGCCTTCCCCCCACAACTCCTCTATAGTGTAGTGTCGCTGCAAATCATAGTAATTAATAATTTTAATGCAGGTGCTAATTTACACCACTGGTTGCCTCTAAGGGCTTGACCCACTGACAACCCGTCATCACAGGTTGCTTATACACGGCAAAAAAAAAGTCACCACCTTGTCATTTACAGCAATTCTCAATATAATGCAGACTAATACACCATCACTGACCATGACATCAGTGCTAAAAGATATAACTGGATTGCCACAGCTGTGACAGTGTCATTAAAAACATTATGGGCAGATTTTCATCGGCAGAACTGTTGTACCGATCGCATCAGACTACCTGTGTCTGTCTGTTATAACCTTGAAGTTATGCAAAGGGATACGAGTCCATTAAGATGCCTCGAGTGGATGTTTGTTCATTAGTATGACGGCTAGTTTCTTAAAAAGAAAACACGTTTGGATATTCTTCATTATCAATAAAACACAGAGCTGACAGGCTGCCAGTGCAAACACCAACACACACTATGTGAATGTCAAATTAGAACAGCGAGCCAATTTGAGGTTTGTGAGAAGCCCAACAGCTGCCGACAGTTTTGTCTCCACTTCAAACTTTTCCATCTCAGCGCCCACCTTGTAATGAAGTACGATGAACCGTGGACGCCTTACTCTGGGGAATCTCCGAATCGCATTTCACACTTTCACCGAGCGAGCAAATCATTCTGGCATTACAACGTAGGCTTTCAACAGATCTGCATTTTGTCAAATGTAGTGTAATTAATATAATTACAGATTACACTTAAAGCTGTTATAAGCATGCTTAATGAACTAGAGTGCTTCAGCCTCCAGAGGATCTCAAGTCAAAACAGGGTACAAAGATTGAAAGAGTTTTATTTTACAGTACTTTAAAGAAGACATAGGCACATTTTCAGGTTCATAATTTTATTTTGGGTCACTACTAGAATACGTTGACATGCTTAAGTGCTCAAAAACACATCAGTTTTCTCATACTGTCCACTTCTGCGGCGCTGTGTTCCCCCTCTGTTTAAAACGCTCTGTTTTAGCTCCTGTCTCCTTTAAGACCCGCCCTCCTGAATACCCAGTATGCTCTGATTGGTCAGCTCACACACCTGAGCCAGGACTGCCAACAACAACAGAGCAGCTGTGCTAAATCAATTCTTACATGCCAAACTAACCGCATGGCAGAAATTATGCAAACGTGTGACAAGGTGATGTAGTGTGATGTCACAAAGTTGGCGGGACGACTGACGAGGCCTTCATGAGCAGTGTTTTCTGTGGGAGAGAGGAGCTCCTGTTGGTGCAGACTTTGACCTTTTTAACTTTAAAGATCTTTTACATGCTTAAGAACATAAACAGTATAAGGGAAAGGAAAAAACAAAAAAGCATAGTAGGTCCCCTTTAATTTAGCTCAGTTGTATAAGATAGAAATAAAAATAGCTGTAAACATTCACAGTTGATACAGAATAAGTTCAGTTTCTACAGTGACTCTGACAAAACAAAAAAGCATGAATAGAAATACAAAACAGTGGAATCCGAACCAGTAAATAAACTCTCCTGAGCTCTCTGTGAAGCTGGCGTCGTGCCTGTTCTGTTGTTACAGTGTGTGTGGACACTATCAGAGTTGTGAATGAAGATTTGAGGCCAGCCAAGTGTTTGCGAATTGTGACTAAGATTGGTAAGCTCGTCTACGCAAGCAGCCGCGTTGGCAGGTAACCAGCAATCATGTGGGTGTTATTCATTCCTAAAACCCTACTTGTAAATATAGCAACTCTGACGTTAGTAATTTTGGGACTCTAACCAAAAGATTATGACTTTTTTTTCTCTTTTATTCACAGTATTGTCCATATAACATCATTAAATGCTCACATAAATCATTCATAGATGCGCGCCCGTCTTTTAGGATGTGACAAAGAATACGATTACAAGTAATAATAACTTCCGCCTCTGTCAACACACGCAGTCGGCTGTCATCACAGCTCTGGAAAATCACGACTCTCCCACGGGGGGGATCGGAGCTGAGGATGTGTGGGAGGGTGCATCTACAGTGTAGCTGGCAGCCAACGGCATGAAAAGAGTGGTTAAGGGTTATAGCTGTGCAGCTGTTAGCCTTTGTGCGCGTGGATGTGTGCGGGGCGTGTGTGTGTGTGTGTTTGCTCGTCTCTGGTGTGCGATTAGCAAACACATTATCTGCTTCGTGTGGATATTATGCACACATCCAGTCTATCTGGCACAATCACCGCAGCCATTTACTCTGATATCTCTCCCTGGGGAATCTTAGAGCACAAACAACGGTATTTTGAGTGTGTGTGTGTGTTTGTGTTTGTGTGTCTGTGTGTGTGTGTGTGTGTGCCTTCTATGAGAGGTAATCAGATCTGTTCCCTCCAATCAGACAGAGATTGAATTGAATTGGCTGTCTGCTGTTGTGGCTGTCAGTGGAGGCCAACAGTGGATACGGGAGGGATGGAAGACAAAAAAAAAAACGACACTTGGTCGCAGATAGAGGCACACACACTTTTCCATCACTAAAACTATATTTAGAGATAACTGCCTCCTCTCCGTCCTCTCCCGCTATCTGCTTACCCTTCTCTCCCATCAGGTTATTTCTGGAAAAATTAGTGACCTGTCCATCCCCACTGTCTACTCTTTTCACCAGTCCGTGCTCTTTATCCATCCACTTTTTTTCTCTTTCCAGCGCTGTAATAACCGCGGAGGGCAGGTAAAGGTTGGTGAGATGCGATCAATGCTATTCCCAGGCAGGCTTCTCATTCCACAAACCCACATCGTCTCTCCGTGCAGCAGCTCCAATGACACACTCCTCTGCCCCTATTCTTGTGTGTTAAAAAAAAAAAAAAGCTTCACCCAAGCTTTCAAATGTGACCACAGAGAATAAGCATTCAAAGCGCCTGACTCGGGGAGGAAAATAAATAACAGTGAAAGCCCTTTATTTGCCTTCCGGATGTCTTGGACTATGTGTGTGTGTGTGTGTGTGTGTCTGTGTACTCTGTGATCCTCTCAGTATGTTCAGCCTTAGTCCTCTCCTCCACACTAGTTGGTGTGGCTTTGCCCACCGCATCACTAACTACGGTCTCCATAGCAACAGTTTGCTCCCTGCTTATAATTTGCACAAAAGGAAAAAAACGTCCCAATGTCACACACACAGGCTCTAATAAAGGCCGCCGCTCTCGCCCCGCTGTGCTGGTTGAAGGACTGTGCATTGAAGGGGCATTTCTCATTTGTTAGATGTTGACAGGCTGCTGTTTTTCTATTTCATAACACAAACAGAGCTCTTTGTGCAGCGCTGATCTGAGACACATCGGCACTGTGAGTTAGAGGAAAAGCTGGATTCATTGTTTATGTCTTCTAAGGCGGAGAATAGTGCATGGCTCCATTTTCTTATACTTAGTGAAGGTGATTTCTGGTCTAACTAAAACCACAAAAGTAATTTCAAAGTAAAAAAAAAACATCTCATCAAAATAATGATGATAAATATTTAAAGAAAGAGAAAAGGAGCAACAGAAATAGTTGCAAGGTCCCTCTTTTAGGGGTAGTACTTTCAGAAACTTTAGTGGCTTACTGTTGCTGATTGGTCAAACAAACACCACCAAAACTACAACTCAGTGAGGAAGTATTCTAGTATTGAAATAAAACTTGATCTGCTGATTGCTGAACTTCTTGGTCTAAAACAGGGTTTCTCACTCCCAGTCCTCGAGGGCCACTGCCCTGCATGTTTTAGATGTGTCCCTCCTCCACCACACCTGATTCAAATGAGTGGCTCGTTATCAGGCCACTGCAGAGCTTGATGACGAGCTGATCATTTGAATCAGGTGTGGTGGTGTGTGTGCTTCAGATGACAGTCTGCAAAGTTATGTT
This sequence comes from Lagodon rhomboides, assembly GCA_039737535.1. Classification (NCBI taxonomy): domain Eukaryota; kingdom Metazoa; phylum Chordata; class Actinopteri; order Spariformes; family Sparidae; genus Lagodon; species Lagodon rhomboides. The sequence goes on along the minus strand of CM077789.1, from coordinate 8,848,451 downwards.
GGCAGCGCAGTTCTCCTTCCATTAATGCCTGTGTGCATCACAAGATACAGTTTGTATCTGCGCTTGGAGAAAAGACAGTTATAAGCTAATTTGGGTTGTGGCTCTTCCCATCCATATTGTGACCAAGAGTCAATTTGATACTGATAATAATAATACATTTTATTTATATGGTGCTTTTCATCATAATAAACTTTACATAATTACATTGTAAAAGTAAACCAACCTGTTGAAACATACATAAGAAAAGGCATCATCAGAGATTAAAAGCAGCTCTGGAAAGGTGAGTTTTGATCAGTGTTTCAGGTGTGGACAGGTCTCAGACGTGTTTGAGGAGAGAGATCCAGAGGGAGGGGCTGGAAAAGGCTCTGTCGCCCCAGGTCCGGTGCTAAGACCTGAGTGGTGAAGACAGAAGGCATCAGACGAGTGGAGGCAGCAACAGCAAGGAGTGTGGTGGTGCAGCAGGTTGGCGAAGTAGGAGGGAGACTGGTTATGGGGGGATCTGTTGTGGGACAGGGAGCCGGTGGAGACGGGTGATGTGGTGAATAAAGAGCGAGGTGATTTGTTTTGAAATTATGTTACGTAAGTTCCTTAAAGTACACGAATGATGAAACTTAAGTGACTTACGTAACCTAGCTGACATTAAATAAGTTATGTGACTGAACCTGGTAATTTGAGTATGATGTTTAACTAAACCTAACCAAGTAGTTTTTGTGCCTGAACCTCACCGAACTGCAGCGTTTTCAAAGTCAGGTCATAACGAGTTAACTATATGTTGGTAACTTTTATTTTGAAACATTGTCAGGTAGAAGCTTAAGGCCATTGACCAAGCTGCTGTATTTGATGAGGTGGGTGTGAGAACATGTTGAATCTATTACCATAAAAAATATTGGATATGGTGACCAAATGGATAAGACACAATACAACACACCAGGTTTGATTCTAGCCAGAGAATGAGACCTTTGTCTCTTTCTTCCTGCCCCCTGTCTGCACTGTTAAAGGGCAAAAAGAAAAGAAAAGTATTACATTATTTAATAGAATTTTCTATAGTATGATATTTAAATTCCTCCCTCTCTCTTTTTTGTCACGAGACTACAGGACGTGTAATTTACAAAGCAGATCTGCATTCTGCTAACAGAAAAGATTTAACAGTTTAATTCCAGGGGGACCAAAGGGATGATGATGATGATGATGATGAGGATGATGATACACAGTGAGGAGATAAGAGAGTTAGAAACAGGGAGAGACACCCTGGCAGATGGCAGAGCTTCCTCTTCCTTTTCATGCCGTATGATGTTCGTCAGTCCTCCTTCGCTCCATCCCTCTCTTCCAGGACCCCGGCTGAGTGAATGAAGGGAAGGGGTTCATTACGCAAGATGAGACACAGAGAGACAGAGAGGGGAAGGACAACAACTTCAAGTGGTTCCATATTTTGGCGGAGATGACAGACATGAGAGAAGGCTTTGTTCTGGCACACTCGCCTTGGCATGAAAGGAGGGCCGCTGTGTTTTGAGGAGTTACCTGTGTTTCCTTACGCTTTGAAAGACGGGTCTCTAGTGTTTGACTGTCACACACACGCACACACACACATACACACACATGCACGTGGACGTACACACAGGCACGCCTCCTGTTCACACAGACTGTGGGATTTAGTTAACAAATAGTTCTGACACTTTTCAGTCAGATGTGTCTTACAGTGTTTGAACAGACTAAATAGTGTGTGTGCGTGTGTGTGTGTGTGTGTGCGTATTTAGGTGTGTTACCGACTGAGGACAGTGCGAGGTGGTTTTTCTACCTCCTCTGATGATAGGAAGTATTCGGTGAAAGCTCACAATGAACAGGGCTCAGAGAACTCCATGTTCTTCTCTTGCGGCGCTGTATGAACGGTAATGCGAAAAGTGGAATCGAGTGTGTGTTTTAATGTGTGTGAGCGGCGGCCGAGGGGCGACCAGCAGCGCAGTCCACGGGGGGAACCGCTTCAGCGTTGCATGACAGGATGCTAGCGACTTGTTTACACAGCCCACTCTCTGATGCCCTGTCAGAGCCCAGAAAACACACTGCAGCACGCACAAACAGAACACACACACACACACACGTATGCACATAGGCACAGTTACATGCAGACTCGCAGGCCATGTTCCCCTTCGTTAGTGAGACCAATTACCTTGTAATTAAAGCCAGGGCGAGAAACGAGCTTTACCACCAAGAGTCCTACATAGACTGAGGGCTGCTGGGAAGGAGAGAGCGAGACAACAGGATCGAGGGTGGCCTTATGGTAGCAGAGGTACTGTCGGCTTCTTATTAAACGGGGAGGACGTAGAAGGGATGAGATGAAATGAAAGTGTAGACGTCAGATGCGCTGGAACACACGCGATGCATTCTGCCGTATGTTTGTGTACACCGAATGAACTGGACGGCTGCCATTCCCATCATCAACGCTCCATTTAGATTTTTAGTCTTAATAAGCAATGTGTTGTACGTAGAGCAAATTGTGTTTTGCAAACATCAGCTGAGTGCTTTTTCCCAGGTGATTCTGTTCATGTTGTTATGGTGAAAATAATAGACTTTAGCCCAACAGAAAAAAAAACCACACTGAACAGCACACGGGCACAGTGAGCGGAGCTGTGCTGTTTCGCTCTTTGTGCTGCGTCAAAAGCTCCGAGCATTTACTAAAGTCAACCTCATCACATACCAAGTGAGCAATAAAATCGACTCTTGCCATGATGCTTGTGTGCAACACTCACAAGACCCTCGGTGGGTTTGTGGCTGGGTAAAAAAAAAAAAGGATCAATGCAATGAAAAAATAACAAGCACCAAACACGTCGAAGTAACACTTTCGCTAAAGGATAATAAACCAGTTATTTTAGTGAATCAGCATTTCATTAAATTCCATTAAATGTTCACTGATCAGTATAATAATTTTCCCCCATTAACATGATTAAGGTTTTAAGAGACTTTCAATTAAAAATGTAGAGTAAAATAGTCAGATCCTGCACAGCACACCAACATACAGCAAAGTTGTGAATGTCCCCTCTCCGAAACAACCACAGCATGTTGTCAGTATTGAAAAGTGGCAGCACATCGATGAACTTTGCATTACTTTCCTGCTAAAACAGTTTAAGTCTTGTTCTATAAATGTATTGTTATAATTACACGTACATCTGGTATAGTATGTGAACTGCAAGATGCAAGAATGTCTGTGTGGGACATGTTTTATTGAGGCAACAGTGATAACCACTGTTTCACCGTGCATTTTCAAACCTCTGTAAATTCACTATCATAATTTGATCCATTCGTGGATTAAGAAGCACGATTAAATAATTTTATCCCCAGGGGCTAACCAGAAAGTTAGCCGTCTCGGTCAGCACAAGTCTCGAGCGTGCTCACTGTGTCTGCCTCACAATGTGCAAGGTCTAGGTAATTTTAAGTTTAACTTTTTGGGCTTTAGGCATCACTGAGCAGGTGTCTAAGCATTCGAATGGGGCTCCACCTCTGCCTCGTAGCAAGTGCTCATTAAAACTCCATCGTCTGCACTGAATTTTGTCAAAAGTTATGTAGAATTCAACACTGAAAGACTTTTTTTTAATCTAAAAATTGCATATAAACACTATGTTTGGTTGATTATACTATATACAATTAGGTATAATAGTTACCTACATGACTTTACTGTCCTGTTTAAATCTTTTACATAACATAAAAAGCAGCTTCAATGCTATAAAGTTGGTGAAAAACTTTCTTTAACAGAGTTGGTCTTCCCTACACAAAAGTTTTCTCTATGTCCTTTTCCAAAGTGACCTTGACACACGGGGTGCGGATGTTTCTGAGTGTGTGTGTGTGTGTGTGTGTGTGTGTGTGTGTGAATGGGCCGGTAATGGGCAGTGTATTGTGTCTGTCCCTGACGTATTTTTCAGCTCTAATGTTTTTTCTGCCACAGAGGATTGCTGGATGCCTCGGGTCACACATGCATGCACACGCACCTTCACGCACAGACAGCTCAGGTCTGTGGCTGTGCCCCCGTCATCCAGGTCAGAGCGCCGGGCGGCGGGGAGAGATGGAGCTGGGGGAAAAAAAGGGGGAAAGAAATAGAGATGGAGAGAGAACGAGTGTCGGGGACAAGAAGAACAAAAGGGCAAGAGGATAAAGATTAAACGGTAGCTCTTTGAGACTGTCGATATGTCTAACTTCAAGTTCAACTCTGAAGCCTTCGTTCATTTCTTTCTCTTTTTTTTTCTTCTAGCATAGAAGCCGAATTGCTATTAATAAAGAGACAGATACACAATATCAAAACCCGCAGGCAGAACATGAGTTTGAACTAAAAACATCTCAGTGTAAACTTCACTTAATTTAACAAACTGCTTGAGCAGCGAAGAAGCAGCTCCATTCAGTAAACACGGCAGCAGTCATGTTGCAAATAAGACAGAAAAAAGCACATCAGCGCGGCGCTCGCTTATTTGACGAGCGGCAGCGGCACTTTATCATCTCATTTTTACACCCGCCGATTCACTTCAGCAGCGGTGGCTATGTTTTTGTAACGTGTGTGCATATGCGTAGACTCAGCGTGAGCTTTTGTGTGCCAAATCAATCGTCCAGACTTTAAGCGTGGAGCTGAAGGGGGGAAACTTGTTGTTCTTCTTGGCACATGCTGTTTGTGGGTTTAAAAGAGCCTGCGTGAGAGCGGGTAAGTGAGTGAGCGCTTCATCCGAGCAACTCTGTGATAGGTAAAGAAAGCACACGCGCAACAAAAAAATAAAAAAATAAACCTCACACACTTTCCCGCACGCAGTCGGCAGCAGGGTTTAGAAGCAGGATTAATTGGAGAGTAACTGCGGTGTTCCCTCATGTGCTGTTGAGTGTTTGTTGGGAACCGTCCCAGCTGTAGTTAAGAGCCTCTGGGTGCTGCTTCATTTGGAGCACAGTGAAACAAGCGCCGCACTTCAGCCGCCTCTGCAAGCAGCACAGGCCTGCTGAAAATGAACAGTGGCTGCAGCTTTTGCACCGCTAACATCGCTTCTGAGGAATATCAGACGCCATGCCAAGAACGTACAAACCTTTCGTACGAAGAGGTGCCGCGTCTCTCGCTCATTCTTATCCACTGGCCTCAAACTAATGGTCTAGGTCTCCGTTGTCTAATGAAATTAATGAACTGGACTGTTATGCATTGTTGGCCTTACACTGAAAATCCTGTGCACTTTAATCTTCAGCCTGGATGATCAACTTGCATTCGAAAAAGAGAAAAACTGCACCATTGGACATCACCCCCAGTATCTGTGCAGGTCATCTGAAACATGCTTGGACACATTAACATCAGTCTAATCTGTGACACGGTAACTGTATGAGTGAGTAGGCCTAACCGAGGAGAGAGATCAACTGTAAACCTACCGAGACGTCACCAAGTGGTTTATGGACCGACGTTTATAAGACTCGAGTTTGACATTGCGGTCATTGCCGTCTTGGTCAGATAAGGACGAGAGGGTGGAGCTGGAGCTGGAGCTGATCCTGATTGGATCAGACTGAGAACAAATCTGGGTTGCAGAATTTCTATTGAGCATCACGCTGTATTGAACAAGACTTGACACTAAAGATTGAGACCAGAAGCAGATAGGGAAGCAGTTAACTGAGGGGGTAGTTTGAGTGGGAGTTTCTCATAAGCTTACACACGATTTGACGTATTTTTGAATCCAGTGGAGTCGCCCCCTGCTGGCCTTTAGCGAGAATGCAAGTCAAGTCAACCACTGGCTTATGTATGAACTTACGTTAAAGTAATGCTGCTGTGTTTCCATGTCTCTGAAACTACTTTGTTGGGTACAATGTCATCATAACTAATAGAAATGTCTCCTAAAATATGACCTAACAAACTGCCTTCTTCCTGAAAGTACAGTGTCTGTCAATTTTAAAGTAGGACAGGGAGAGAGAAAAAGAAAAAAAAAGAGGAGAAATCTGTTTCAATATGTTTGTAATCTAAATGTAATCCCACTATAGGGGAAGGATCAGAACAGAGACAAAAATAGTTTGGGGCTTTTGTGGATGGAAGAAGGGTAGAAGGGGAAGTGATTGGGGAGAGAGTGATGGAGGGGCGCACAGGAGGCAGAAGGTTATAGTTGCCAGGGGCGATGCTGGGGGCTTCCCTGAAGGGCTGGATGTACTGTACCAGCAGTCACCTGCCATCAGTCACCTGTGGAAGTGTGTGTGTGTCTGTGTGTGTGTGTGTGTGTTTGTATGCATGTGTATGTCTGTGTCTGAGGGAGAGAGAGAGAAGAGAGAGAGGAGAGTCAGGGGGGTTCTGCCTGTCATAACGCTCTAATCCTGAGTGACATTTATCCAACGGAGGCCTCGCTCATTCATCCATCCATCACGTTCTATTCCTCCTTTCCATCCTTCGCTCTCCGCTTTATGTCCTTCCCTCCCTCTCTGCTTGTTGCTTCAGACAGACAGTCAGACCAACCCTGCATACTAAGTGCGCGCGCACACACACACACACACACACACCACAAATGTTGTCTAAGGTATTAACTGCTTTACCGTCGCCCAGAGGGCTGAATACCAGATATTGCGACTCCGGCGTGGCACTGTGTCGTGCGTAAAAAGAAAGAGAGCGTGTGTATGTGTGTGTGTGTGTTCACCTCTGGAGTTGCCATGGATGATGCACCAGAAGGCTTTTCTTTCATTAGTGTTTCGGTATGGTAAGTGTAGTGTTTGTTGTTTCTGTGCGAGTATGAAAGTGAACGATGTGAAGAGTGTGTGTCTGATTGCCTGTGAGTGAGTGAGTGAGTGAGTGAGTGAGTGTGTGTGTGTGTGTGTGTGTGTGTGTGTGTGTGTGTGTGTGTGTGTGTGTGGAGCAGCCATGACAGATGAAACGGAAGATTCTTTCATTAGTTGTGTTTGAAGCTCAGTGGGGTCGCAGCAGTAGCAGACATTTAATTACAGCAGACTGAATGCTTCCCCTGCTGACACACACACACACACACACGCGCTCACAGGGAGGCCTTTCAGGGAACATGCTCCCAAAAGGTAATAATATGAACCACTCAGCAGGAGAAGTAACCCTGGACCCACTCTACCTCTCCCTCTCTTTCTTCCCCTCTTGGCCTTTCTCGACTGCTGCCTCTCCCTGTGTCTCTCTCCCTGGGTGTGCTAAGTATAGCAGCAGTAATGGTGATGGATGCAGATGGAGAGAGCAGGTCTTAAATGTCAGACTCAAATGAAAACCGCTGTTCCAGTGAGACAAAAGCAGCTGGACACCTCCGGTGTTATTTAACGCTCACACATCTATCACCCCGATTTCAAAATAAGTCGGGACGCTGTGTGAGATGTAAATAAAAACAGAATTTAATCATTTTCAGTCAACTGTGTTTAGCAACAGCGGTTTTATGGAGTGAACCCATTTAAACAATCATGTGTAATATCACCTCGCCCCATGCTTGCTTGTGAACGACTGAGCCTTTTGAGGATGCTCCTGTCACACTCAACCATGATACTGTTATCACCTGTTATCAGTGAACCTGTTCACCTGTTCACCTGTTCACCTGTTCCAAACTGAGCATTCCACAACTTTCTCAGTCTTCTGTTGCCTCTGTCCCAACTTGTTGTTGAAATGTGTTACTGGCGTCAAATTCAGAATAACTATATATTTTCACAAATCACTGAAGTCGACAAGGTAAAACATTGAATTTATTTTGTATATATTTACTGTTTTCAATGTCAAGGATTAGCTAATTATCACAGTCTGATGTTTATGTTTTACACAGTGTTTGTGGAATAGAGTACATACACTTCACAGATTAAGTCCTGCACAGCTCAGACTATGCATAAAGATTGTGATCAAATTAGAAATGTTCCCTTTAAAATAGAATATACATGTCAGTATCAGCACAGATTTCTCTCAATGGGTTAAACATTTTGCTGAGTTGTGAAGGAAATCCCCTCAAACATTTGTAATCATTTAGTTTCGCAGAAGAGTTTCTTGGTTTCACCATTAAATGAGTTCAGTTGTTCCCTTTGTATAATAAAAGGTTTCTAATCTCAATTTTTTTTTCCACAAGTAAAATGTTTCCGGCTGTGAACGCGCCCAACATTAAAGGTATCCTGTTGAGTTTTTTGACCACTAGTAGTGCTCTCGAGCAATGTTTTTATGCAAGTAGCTGTTTTGTTTATCAGCCACATTCATAAGGATGCACAGTAACACTTTATAACAACTATCATTATTAAATGGTAAATGTATACTTGCTAAACTTTAGCTAATAGTTATTTCACTGTTGACAAACAATGAAATGCCAGATAATGTTTAAAGAAACTGCACAGTATTTATTTAACATTAAGTGTAATAAACATCAGTTGCAACTTTACAATAAACAATTACTTAATAAATGGTTAATAAAGCATTGCATTGTTTGTTAACAGTGAAACATGTATTAACTAAAGTTTAATCAACTATAAATGTACTTTTTATTAATGATATTTAAGTGTTACCGTGTGAACACAAGCACAGTGCGGGCAGTGAAACTTGTTATTGCAGAGATAAACGCTAACAACATGCCAACAAATGTAGCCATGTGCTAACAAGGGCAAGGAAAAAGAAGACTATAAAATGTAAACAATGCATTATTTAAAATGTTAAAAAATCGCCGTTTGCAAATGTTTCATGAGGAAGGAAATACACTCGACACGTTTGCGTTTGTTCGTCTACCAGAAAACTCCACTGGGCTACGTTATTGTTGTAGGTCGCTATTCAAAAACGTAACTTTATCTAGTTTATTAGATTCAAATTTCCTGTTTCCCCTATTTTTCACAAGCTGTCAAAGAGATTTACAGACGTCGGGTTTCCTGACAGGCAGCTCATGTCTGGATGTGAAAGATACGCGAGCGTGTTTTCTCACACACAGCCGCAGTGGCATGTTTCATGTTATTCACACGGGGAGCGGAGACGGCGGCCTCGGGGGGGGTTCATCATCGCTGCTGACTGTCGCGCTCTCGCATGTGCTTGTTTATGTGCGCGCCCGCCTATATGCACATTTCATGGGACCGTTTCAAGTTTAATGAAGGCAATATTTAAATGTCTTCAAACGTCTCTGCGTCGAAGGCGGCGGGGGGGGAGAAACAAAACACCCTGGTGGTTTAATCACTTACTCTCATCTGGGCCCAACTGAGACGTGACACAATAGCGAGAGCTGCTCTCTCTCTTTTACTCGCTCCAAAATAAGGACAGATGTTCTTCAGCTCCTTTGTCTAGGAAGACTCTGAGGCAGACAGTCATGATTTACTCCAAGTAGGACTGTGACTGAGTGCCTGCCTGCTCAATGATTCAGTGGAATGAGCTCATCCACACCATAGTTGTGTGTATGTGTCTGGGTGTGCAGGTGTCATTTTTTTTTTTTATATCGGTGGAGAACGGAGTGTATTTTCTGCGATTTTGTCCTTCACATGGGGCAAACTTTCAGACAAATTTCACAAACGAATGTTATTTGAGGTTTTCACAGTGCAGGATTAACAATGCGAATGAATGAGATCCTGTTATTTCTATGATAATAAGCTCTTTTGTAGCCCTAATTGTCCTTCAGCATTGTCCAACCCTTTGAATACCACGTATGTGATTGAATTCAGGCGATCCAAATGCAAAGCCTTTGCAGTGGGTATGTTTGTGCATAAACGTGTGGGCCAGCAGGCAAAGCTGAGGGATTAGTGTCGGACAGACAGAGTCATATAACGGCGATGGTCTCGCCTGTGGTTAAAGGCCTCATTCCGCCTTTTACTGCACTGCTGCAGGACCTCTGTGAATGGAGGGAGTGTGTAAGGATGAGGAGAGGAGGAGTGGGACCTCTCCATCACTCCCACTGTGACCTTCCAAGAGTCACGCTGTTACAGAGTACAGAACTAATGCCTCAATATATTATCTGAATATGCTGCATTATCATTATGTCTCTCCCTCTCGCTATCGCTCTTGCGGTCTTTCACTCACATATACACACTCGGAAAACACAATGCAGAGACACGCGCGCAGATGCAGGAGAGTTTCCCCCCCTATACAATATTTGATGATGAAATGTTTGCACACCGCAGGTCAGAGATAGAGAAACAGAATGGGGGGGGGGAGATGGAGAGAGCGCGACACAAAAGAAAGAGAGTTTAGCCTTATGAGCGGCGATTCTCCCTCTCCGCTCCGCATTGTGTTTGAAGAGGAATGTTAAGTCACTTCGGGAGATAACATAGAGACTTCCTGGACAAGAGCAAGGTCAACACGGAGCGGCGTCGCCCCGACGCTCGCTAATGCGTGCGCACAATGGCGACAATCTCGCACACAATGGCGGGTGAGGAGAGAGGGAGGGCCGAGGGAGACGGGGGGAGATAAGAGCGAAATGTCACACTATTACTTTGCAGGAGAAATGGCCGCGGAGGAGAACGAGTTTTAACTCTAATCCTGCCGAACTTTATCGATTGCTCTGTCTGAGTATATTGACCAGCGGCATTCATATGATCCCACAGTTCAATGCTCTGACTTCATCACACAGCTGCGAACATCAGTAGCTCTGACCTGCACTATAGGTTGTTTTTTTTTTTTTAAGATCACTGTTGAAGTCTGTTTTTTGGTCTGTGTGATTGATGATCCAGAGGTAATAGCACCGGTCTGAGTTAGATGGAGGTCCTTGACTGGAAGATGTACTGTAGGACTGAGCGTGTGTTTGTGTGCATGTGTGTCCGCAGGGCAGGATCGCAGCGAGGCGGCTCTCATCAGGCGTTTTAAGGGCGATGGCGTCCGCTACAAGGCCAAGCTCATCGGCCTGGACGAGGTCACTGCCGCCCGTGGAGACAAACTCTGCCAGGACTCGATGATGAAGCTCAAGGTGAGAAGAGTCTCGCACTTCCTGTCTTTCCTCTCTATTAATGTGTTTCAGATTAAGAATGTATTTCTTAAAGCTTCTTAAAGTTGTCCGAAAAGAATTTAAAGGGACAGTTCACCAAAAATGTAAAATGTAAATCTTTTATCGTCTAGATTGTTTTGATGTGTGTCGCCTATAGTTTTGGAGATTTCAGTCGCACAGATATCTGCTTTCTCTTGAATATAATGGAACCAGATCGCACTCGGAAAAATACACATGAAAAACTCAGCAGCAATGTCTCCAGAAATCATGACCAGGTTAATCCACAGATTTAATTTGGAGCAGTTTCACTTGGGAACAGTTTTCTTTCTGCCAAACTATACTCGCCTATCTCAGAGAAGGAAGCGTGCATCTACTCATGGATGAGATGCTAACTGAGTTATTTAACAGCTCATCATCCATGCTGCACGTTTTCCTTCTGCATAGGTGATGTTGGCTTTTAGAAAGAAAATAGTTCCTACTAGTGATGTCAATGATTAATCATTGATTCATCACAGTTAGTGTACGACATAACATTAATACATTAACAACCAACATCTTCTGTTACTTCGGGGTTTATCTGTTCATTTAACCCTCTCTGATTTCACATCAAACATCGATTATGTTAAAGGGAAAATTACAAACATATTTCATATTTCATTACTAAGGATTAACAGATAATCGATTATTAAGGTACCAGACTATCAATTACAGGAATTGCTCAAAATTTGACCAACGTGAAACTGCTCACAACAAGGTCTGTGGATTATCCTGAGTAGCCAGGTCGGGATGTGTCAGTGCCATCTACCATTATATCTGAGAGACGGCAGAGATCTCTACAACAGATGTCCAAAAACTCAGCAACTGAGTGAACTGTCCCTTTAACACAAGAGATAATGCACTGGATTGCCTGCAGCCCCATTAAGTTCCGTGACCCACAAAAAACGGTGGCGCATCACTAGCCAACGCAGTTGTCGGTCCATAAATAGTTCTTGAACTTCATGCATATTCTAAAATTCAACTTTTAAATATGCATGTTTCGTACATCACAGCACAGCTGCGCTCGTACAGTATGCATGTGTGTGTACGTGCACGCATGCGTGATTGCCAGAGGAGAAGGGTGGAAGAAGAGAGAGATAAAAAAAAAAAAAAGAAACGAGGACGTTATAATTTATAGGCAGGACGATGATCAGTGCAGGAGGAAGTGAGGAGGTTAGCCATATGGATGAGAAGGGGATCGGGGTGACTGTCTCATTTGCAAGGACGGGAACAATTAGAGGGAGAGGCAGACAGATGGGGCAGTTAGCAGCGGAGAGGAGGCACATAGGAGGGGAATCATTTGGATGATAGGTGAGAGCGAGATGAGAGTGGATAAAGATGGTGAGAAACAGGCCATTTATTTACTCATTTACTCGTTGCTACTTTAAATTGGGCCATCCAAATAATGTTTGTAGATGAACTCAACAGTATTTCTTTTACCATTTACAAAGTATTCTGAACATCAGTTGCAAATCTGCAATAAACAGTTGCTTCATAATTGATTTTTAAGGCATTTAAATAGTTTGTAAATCAGTGGTAAAGTGTTGCCAAATGTGCTTCTTCTTCCACAAATGTGTGATGAGAGAGTTTGGAAATTAATTGTCCCTTGAAACATGGGATCCAGATACTGCAGGAGAGATTTAGATGGAGAAAATTACGTTTTGTTTGTGTAGTGAAGACTCTCTCCAGCCGAGGCGTCGCAGGGTGAGCAGAGGACAGACAGGCCCATTGATCAAACAGCTTCCCTCCTCCTCATTTATCCAGACAGGAAATCCATCAACTCTTTTTCTCTGATCTCTCCACCTCTTCTTTCACAGCGCTCCTCCCTCTCCGAGCCCGACTCCCCTGATTTTTCTGGTCCCGCTCGTCTCCTTTCTTCTCCTTTTGTGACTCACCTATGCAAATGGAGGCGGGGTGAACATAAAGGGGAATTCCAGCCTTAGATACACTTGTAGAGTCGTAAATCATCATCACGCGTCGCCGTGTGTTCACCGAATTCAAGCGGTTACGTCGTGATGATTTCATTTTTTTCCGCACCTGGCTCGTCTACTGCTTTAGTTGTTATTGAGTTCCCTCCTCCCACAATGCCTTTCGACGGCCTGAGACATGACATTAATGTTTCATTCACGTGCTCCTTGGATGGTCCCACTTCTGAAGTCATTTTTCCTACAACGGTTGGAATCAGAATCAGAACGTAGGAGCAACGTGGACCGCGTTTTGCATTTTATCGCTCAGAGCGTTTAAACAGCACATTAACAGCTGTTTCCGGATACTTGAGTGACAAGGAAGAGCAAAGGAAACTGATCGTATTGTTCAAATTCATCAGCCATGTTTCAGCATCACATGACATCGACTCTGCAACTGGTGTACCAACATTTCTTTGACGTCTGCGTGAATTTTCCAAGTTTTTCCGATTATTCCGACACCACATGAAGACACTAAAAGGTTTTGCTTTCGTGTGAAGCAAGCAATTATAGTTTGATGCTACACATAAACATATTTGTTATTCCACCATGTTTGTAACAATAAAAAATGTATGAATGTGCTACAAGAACAGAGTAGGTACAGTTATACTCCAATTAGATTTCTCTCCAGTCGTCTGAGAAGGTTCCATCTCTGCCATTATTCACCCATCCATTCATTGATTAAGTTTTGTCCTCGTCATGGTTGTTAATATCCATCACAAGCGTGCCTCAGAAGACTTAAACGAACTACTGAGGCTTCAGTGGGTGAAAAAATTAATCCGTGATTGATTTCTCTGTGTGACTGATTATAAAGACATTTCGATTTGTGATGTTTACTGACAGTTTTCGGTGTTAAAAAATAAATAAAAATTTATTAAAAGGGTCGTTCTGAAAGAGAAACTGTCCAAAGAGAAGCTGTTTATGCACTTATCTTCCTGCTAACAGTGCACAAGTGTTTCTGTCCTGCTTCTAACATGTTTGCTCTGTGTGTGTGTGTGTGTGTGTGCGTGTGTGTGTTTCTGTCCTCAGGGTATAGCTGCAGCAGCGCGGTCCAAAGGAGAACACAAACAGAAGGTGTTTCTAACCGTTTCCTTTGGCGGGATCAAGATCTATGATGAGAAGTCAGGGGTAAGCCGAGGAAGCAAATGTGTTTTGTGTTTTGTGTGTGTGCGCCTTGCATGCGGCATTTCTCTGTGCGCGTACGCTTGTGTGTTTCCTCCGTTAATGAGGCATCTCCATGAGAGGGAGGGGGCCCTGGGGAAATCAGGAGACCCTAATTGAAACCCTGAGAACAAGGCCTCAGTAGATGAGAGAACATGGCTATCGTATTGTCTGCCTCTCTGCAAACAGCGACAACACGGGTTCTATATTGTGCTCCAGGATTATGCATTTTTCATCCTACACGGCTGCTTTTTCTGGTTGACCGGCTGGATCTATGCAGGCTCTGCTCTCTGACCTCTATCATTACAGCTTTTTTTTCTCCTCTATTCACCCTCGATTCCCTCTGTCAATCATTTTTCTTACCTTCAGTTAAGGATCATAGAAACACCCAAATAACCCTCATAAGTTTGTCTTGGTTGCACCGATGTGGAGAAATATTGACAACTCATTTTTGAAAACCGAAAAATGGCTTTGAATTCAGTCATTAAATACAATTGCAGAGTGAGTACCCACTCAGCTCAAGGGAAAGTGGCCAACAGAGCGTAGTGTTTTCTTGTTTTTTTTTTCACTCAAGGATCCTCCTGACAGGTGTGGTCAGTTGGGGAATCGAACCTGGACAATACCTGTCACAGTCTCCTTGAGCAGGTGAAATGATGGCCGCATTCCTCAGGATACTTAGAGCTCTGTTTGGAGGACAGCCTCGCTGAACAGGCCATTTCACCGCCATTTGTGTTAATAATGGAAAATTAGTTTCCCATTAGGCCCCAGCGTTCCGAGCATACCTGCTCCCCTACCAATTCTTGTGGGAGTCTGCCTATTTTTTAACCCTTTCTCCCGCTGTGCTCCCGATTAGGATGATCAGATCCTAACAGACCAAATGTTTGCTGCCTCCGTAGCGTAGGCAGCAAAGTTGACAGGTTAACCTGTAATTTTACCCGCAGTGCACAGCTTGACATAAACCAAAACACATCCCTGAGATGACAACGTTTCCCCGTTTTCTCTTATCAGCCTTTGAATAAAAGCCAGATTTTAGGAAAGCATGTCAGAATCGTCTCTCCTGCGGTGGTATACCTTGTGGAAACTACAAACAAAAATGTTGGACATAACCTTAACATGCGGGGCACAGGAAAAAGGGATAAAAATGCTATGAATTTCCCACATAAAGTGGGACACCTGGTCACCCTAGTCCGGATCGGTAATTTCCCCCGATTTTATATTGATACAAATCATATGAGTGTCGTGTGTGTCCTGGCTTTGTGGCAATACAACTGAGAGGCAGAGATGAGCGCGCACAAACGACCCTGCCTGACATGTGCAACGCCAAAATCTCACTCCACTTGGCCCAAGACTTTCACTTTATCTACATTCCCCCTGTCTGGCTTCTCGTCCTCTGGCCTTCACTCTGCAGACTGCGGTCCTGCTTCGTTTTATTCTCCCTCTCGTTTGTTTGAAAAGTCTCCCTGGCAGTGATCGCTCCTCACATACACTCTCACGATGTTGTCAGTTAAAATGTTGACTTTTTTTGCACAATGGTTACAGTTCTTTATGTAATTTATTGAGAGCTATCAGTTTAAGACTAGAAACTTATCTTACCCTCACACCCATGTATTTATCTAATTAATCTGTGTCAGGTTTTAGGCATGGGGGGGCGTTGACGGTAGGCTATTTTCCGATGCCCCAGAAAATGGTTATACGCTGCTTGGCTCAGTCGTCTGTCGCCAGTTTTTCTTCCGCTTTGACAGCTGGAGTAAAAAAAACGCCTTATTTTAAAAACATAATACAGCATTAATATCTGCTCTTGTGTATGTTGTGTGAGTTTTTCTGTCTTACTCCACTCTGTCTGACTGTAGATGCAGTCTGGTGCGGATACAATATGATGCTCCACACCTGGCTTTAGCGGCTGACGCTCTAAGTCTGAGATTTACGCCTCAACAGGACATGGATGTCGCTGACAGTGTGTGTGTGTGTGTGTGTGTGTGTGTTCAGCGTGTACCCAGCAGTAATTCAACAGTGTGCAGGGGTATTAGACAGGCAGGACATAGTAACCAGCGGCCTCCCACATGGCCGCCATATTGCATGCAGCCAAACTCATCCCTCACCAGTCCAATCCCTCATCCCTCTTTTTATAACCCTCATTTCTCTTCGTCTCGTTCCCCTTCCAGATGCCTCAAACTCCCCACCCTGAGAGGTAGAGAGGGATAAAGAGAAAAGAACCAGAGATAGATGGATAGATTGCGAGGTAGCGAGTCAAAAGGAAGAAGGTGTTTAAGAGGCAAGGGGAGAAAGAAGAAGGTGAGAGGAATCAAGGATGTGAAAGAGACAGATGGAGCGAGGATGGGAGGGAGGTGCAGAGACAGACTGAAACAGAGTTAGAGGGATAGGTAGAGAATCAGCGAGCATATGTCAAAGTAAGCTCTCTACAGGGAGACCTTGTCCTCTGTCTCCTCACATTAATATTAACTATAGAGATATGCTGTCCTTACTATCAGTCCTTCAACCACTTCTAATGGCAAGGGAGTGAGAGAGAGACAGGGAGACGGAGGGCGAGACAATGACTCTGCTGAGGTTCAGGGATCTTGACAGTCTCATTCCCCTCCTGTGCATCAGTCAGCCAGATGGGCGGATGGATGTATGGGTGAACGAGTGGATGGATGGCCTCTCTCTCGGAGGAGGGAAGGTCGCGGAGGATGGAGGGAGGTGGTGCTCGAGATGGAGGAGAAGAAGAGGGGAGACATTAATCTAGCAGAGGGCAGGCCGGCACGTCTCTCTCTCTCTCTCTCTCTCTCTCTCTCTCTCTCTCTCGTCGGCCTGCCCTGCACACACAGAGACACGTGTGCGCCGCCCTCTTCACCCGGGTTTTTGTCAGTCTCGTCAGGGCCGCCGCACCACATCAGGTCAAGAACTCACAGGAGCGAGGGGCTGAGCTCGTCTGGCCCGCTGCTCCCTCGGAGAATAAAATCAGAAAGATCAAATTAGTCCAGTTCGGCCAACAGAAAGAAGTGTGTAAAAAAAGAAAAGCACTCGTGGGAATAAGCTGTTTAGAGAAAACCCTGGAACAAAGTATCCGTACGGAGGCTCAGACGGAGATGCAGCAAGGCAAACGAGACAGAGGAGGGCGGAGCAAGAAACACTGGTTATTAGGTAATTAGAAGGAGGAGACAGGAATGAATGAGGGTCGAGATCAGAGTATATGTGTTTAGACCACAAGGTGTCATGGTGGGGGAACCCAGGAAGTGAGACTGATGATGAAGGCAAGTTCACAACGCAGCAGGGAAGGAGGCAAGGAATAAGACGAAGGGGCACGTTGGGATCGGGGACGTGAGCGCGGCGTTCAGAAACATCTATAAAGGCAGGCAGAGGAAATTAGGTCTGTGTTTCTCTACTGAGCTAATCACCATGTTTGTCTTGCTTTGCAGAGATTTGGCACACTGGTGAACTTCTGCTGTCATTTTTAACCATTAAAGTTAAAGTTTGAAAGGGAACATCATTAGGTAAATTATTAAAGGGGTCTCTGTGTTGTGTTGGAAGCCAGTCATTGTTTTACATTAGCAAACTCCATTTCTAAATGTTAAACGTTAGCTAATGTTGCCCTCAGGAGGCGCTGAGACGCGTCACTTGCTGACGTACATGAAGTCACATCCTTTTGACTGTCGCGGACCTTCATAAGTCGAGCAGCATTAAACAACTTTAACAAATCATCCACAGGCTTGTATAGACAACAGAGAGAGAGAGACGAAGAAAAGGTCTCATTTTCACTTCACGTTACAATCTGCTCACATATGGTCGATAAAAAAGTGATTAATGATGTGAATTGCTACAAATTGTCACACAGAGCCCCTTTTAGAATGTAACACTCAAAAATAAAACTGATCTGCTTCAAGAGGACTTTGTGGAAGTGTTTTGGTAACAACCCACCAACTGTCATCAGATGTCGATTCAAATATTGCAAAACCCTGATTGATGCACTTAACGTATGTGACATTGCTTTTTCCTGCTAAGCCCCGCCCACTTAAAGAAACAGAGAGCACAAACAAAACAAAATCTTTCATGTGAAACGACCAAATACCAGTAAAGTTGTCTGACATGTTTGTGTTGGCGTAGGACCCCATCACTTTGTGTTTGTATCTTCACTTTCTCAGCCAACTAAGTGTCGAACTGTCGATTATCACGACTTTGTTTACAGTTACAGTCCAGCTCTGTGAATTTTGACTTTTGGTCACTGACTGACCGGGACTAACGGCAGCACTGGTACCTCTCGCAAGGAAATAATTAAACCCCAAAGCCAACAGCTAATCTCAGTCCTGTCTCACTGGCTGAAGTCTGGACAGCCTCCGCGGGCCCTCCGATGATGTCTCCCCTCTAGTAGGGAGACGTGAAGCGAGGTGAGGAGAGAGAGATAGCATCCTCTGCTTCTCCTCCTCCCTCCCTCCTTCCCTCCCTCCCCTCTCCCAGCGTAACGGGGAATATCTTGGTTCAATGGCCAGCGACTGCTGAAGGGCATGCTGCCCACAGTCGCTCCGAGATACTGACACCGTGTGTGTGTGTGCGTGTGTGTGTGTGTGTGTGAGATTGTGAGAGTGGGACTAGTAGTGCGTATCACCAGTGCTGGAGAGAAGAGAAGAGGAGAGAGAGAGAGCACACAGTCAGTATCGACTTTTCTTGATACACCCACCTGTTTTGGCAAACAATCCACTTCCTCAGAGGACGCATCTGTTTAAGCAAAAACTTTGAGCAGCGTCTGATAGCTGATGCTGCCAGACGGCGGCGGCCGGCCTCCCGGGATTTAATCGCACCGTTCTGTCCAAACTTTTCAAAGAATGATGCAACACATTGTTTGCAGCAGTAAATCATTTAAGTTGGCAGAAATGTTTCATAGATAAGAAGACGTAAGGAGAGGAATGACATTTGTTCCGGCTTAGTGTGCAAAAAACAAACGGGTGTTTACAGCGTAGAGCCGAGGGAAAACCACCGCAGGGAAAAATACCGGCACAAACAGCCAGTACCACCAGGCGACCTGTTCTCACCTGTGTCATTATTTCCCAACAGTATTGTGACTAGACTGTGTCAGCGAGGTGGCAGTGTCTGAGCGTGCACTGATCTTAGATTTCAACTCACCGTGAGACAATAGAGCATTTTCAGCACTTTGTTAAATCTGTACATCAAAACATTGGATTGTACCTGAGAGACGAGGTGCTGACTGTGTGTGTATTCAGATCGTTCCTGCTCCCCAAGACGGAGCAGATCAATTGAATTTATGCAGTCGTCTCATTCTCTGCTCTCTTTGAATCAGAGTCTCTCTTTGTCACCTCACCACCCACCCAGAGATAATTCAATAACCTCTGCAAATGAGCTCAAATGAGTGTGTGTGTGTGTGTGTGTGTGTGTGTGTGTGAGCGTGTGCACTGTCTTAGTTGTGATTTTCAGGTCAATCAGAGGTGATAATAATAATCATTACTCTAATTATTAAATCTAGAAGACACGACTCATACAATGATTATCTGTTTCTATTTCGGCTGGAGCTCTCAGTGTGTGTGTGTGTGTGTGTGTGTGTGTGTGTGTGTTGGTGTCACTGTATCCTGCACTGTCGTCCGACTGCAGCAGCTTCAGAGGCAGCAGATGTGTGTGTTTAGCTTCTGATGTATGGCGCTGCAACCCCTAGCATGCACTCAAGGG
This sequence comes from Lagodon rhomboides, assembly GCA_039737535.1. Lineage (NCBI taxonomy): Eukaryota > Metazoa > Chordata > Actinopteri > Spariformes > Sparidae > Lagodon > Lagodon rhomboides. Next base: position 8,828,764 of record CM077789.1, on the reverse strand, counting down.
CTACTGGGTCATTATGTTGACTGCGTGTCTCTGCTCCCAGCATGCAGCTGGCATAGACAATAACAACAAAGCAGACATTTAGCGTGACTTAACAGAGTGCTGTTGCATATCAAGACGTGAGTTGTGTTTGCGTGTGTGTGTGTGTTTGCGTGTGTTGTGAGCGAGGGCACAGATGAAGTGATCAAGTCGACAGCTTGCCGAGCTGTGATTGTCACTGATCCCCCCTCTGTCCTCGGGAAAAACAGTGCCATCTGCCACGGGCAATGCCAGCTTGGCACTCCCCACCCAGGCTAAACTAGAGAGGGCAGGGGAGCTCGAAACAGTTTAATGTAGGAGACAAGGTCTCCGCGCGAGGGGTTGTTTCTGCGCGTGCACTTGGAAGAGTTTGCAGGCGATTCTTTTGGTTGCGCAGGTGTACGGAGAATTCTTCTTTGTCATACCAACTCGTTTGTGTACACCTCAAAACTGAATTCAGTCGTACGTAACTGCTGTGTCATTCTTGAAAAGCAAAACGTTCTTTTCATCGAATGCCTCGCACGGTTTTGAGGAGAAGAAAGCGGCCGAGTTCAAGTGCATCACACTTGAAAGGTTCCTTTTCAAATACCTATTCATTCATTTCTTTCAGTTTTAAATTAATTTGCTTGTCACGAGTATCGGGGCTGCTGCTTGGGAACAAAATCTGTGAAGAAGCCAACATATTGAGAAAAATGTTGCATGTTATGAGCATTAAATCATAAAACCTATGAAAAACTCACAGGTATCAAGTTGTAATCTTTCAAGTTGTAGTTTCTTGGCTGTGTCTGCATGATTCCTTAAACTGTGCCTTCTCTCAGGTCCTCCAACACCACCATGCGGTCCACGAGATCTCCTACATCGCCAAGGACATCACAGACCACCGAGCCTTTGGCTACGTCTGCGGGAAGGAAGGGAACCACCGCTTCGTGGCTATCAAGACGGCACAGTCGGTCAGTGTCTGTGTGTAGGCAGCTGTGTGTGCGTACATGTGTGTGAGTGTTTGTGCATGTTTTTTTTTTACCATGCTTCTTCTTCTGTGTGTAGGTTAATGTATGATTCACAAGGGTTTTCTCTCAGTAGCACGAACCTCTTGACATTTAGATAAGGACCCTTGAACACCAACTCATGTCTCTTTGTACCGTTCATCAAACAAACTGTTTACTCTGCTGGGCTCTGTGTTTCTCTGTGTGTGTGTGTGTGTGTGTGTGTGTGTGTGTAGAAGGGTCCACAGTCAGTCACAGCAACACACTCTATATGATATCGAGTACCCTTTTGGACGTGCTATGATTGTTGTTGCTGTTGTGTCTGGCTTGTTTAGTTTGGATCCAGCTGGCTCGCTCTGTAGCCGTATTGATTTCCCATAGTGAGTCGATGAGGGTTTGAGTGTGTGTCACCGGCTCTAATGGCATATCCATCCTCCCAGGGCCGTGAACTGTGGCTCTCTGACTCAGAGAGATACACACAGCGATACACACCTGGCTGTATCCAACATTTACACCAGACCAGACTCGCGCCGAGCTGCGCAGCACAAGGCTAAGCTCTCATCACTCAGCTAAGCTGTCATTTACTTGACATGTGCCTGAGGAAAGGTCACTATTATATTTCAGTCACATTGTCAGAATTTAAACCTGCCGTCACGAGCACTTTGACTATTAGCTGTGGAGCAGACAAAACGAGGGGTGGAGGCAGCACAGAGCTTATGGCGGTGGCTGAGGCTGTAATTGGAAAGTAACCACTTTGATGTGAATTAACAATGCGTCTCCGTGGCCGTGAAGGCTAAGACTTAAGGTTGTTCCGAAAAGGCCAATTTAGGGCTTCATCTGAAAGTAATTGGCTTACCACTCAACTCGGAAGTCTCGGCACAAGAAAGACATGTTTTATTTAGCAAGTTTTAGTGGACACGGACGTACGCTAATTGTGTTGGAAAGGATTGACAGTCTCCACGTTCATCACGGTCTTTGTTATAACTTCTCAGAAGAGATACGATTATAATTAACATATAAAGGTTGTTCTAGATTTTGTTACAAAAGCAACCTCGTATCCACTTCGCAGCAGGAGCACAGGGAGTTTAGAGACTTAGCGGCGGCTCAGAACATCCAATTTTTGACTGGCTATTTTGCGGGAAGTTATTAATTTTTCAGCTATTAAATCTAAAAAAATTTGGAACTAAATTACTACCTTGAGCAAATCATAACAGCGGCTGCAAATGAAAAATAAGGTGGTGGTAAAGTGGTTCAGCCATCAGTGGTGAGTCAGGCTTATTTTGGACAGAGTGTTCGCTCACTGCTTTCAAATGAGCAGGCGTAATATTTTCACTGCTAATGGAAAAGTTAAAACTAATGCAGTTTAACATTTATGAAAAATACCTGGTTTGAAATGTGCACGGTTCATAGCAAAGATATATTGTAAATTTTGAGGTGTTTGTCCTTGTTTGGTGGCTCATTAATCTTCCCATGGATGATTATTCAAAGGTAGATTGTAGTGTCCAGCTTAGTTTTGTGCTGAAAAGCGTTTTAAAGTAACATTTTGTCACTTTTTAAACTAAAATAACAGCTTCGTAATCACATTGATGGTACAGCGTCTTGTAGGTGAATGGTGTCTCTGTCTCAGCCACTCCGCCCCCCCCATCACACGTCACAGTGAGAGGGAAGGATCACAGCGTTACACACATGTTCACTGCAACATACAAGTTTTCAACACATCTCATTGTTGTGACGTAATGAGTTTTGTTTGTAGTTAGATGTGGGACACAAAATGCCAATTTCTACATAACGTTTGTTTTAACTATTCAAAATGTCAGTAAGAGGTGAGTCAAGGAGCAGATGCTCGTGTCTGAATTCACCATTTCGCACCTGGGATCCATTATTATTAATAAAGGCATCCATCTTAGAGGAGTCAGAGACAATGTTCAGTCCCAGTTTGTTCAGTTTGAAAGTTTCTCCCTTTTTTTTTCAACCAAGAAGTCAAAAACTGTAATCACGCGCACTTTCTCGAGGCAGGTTGAGGGAAATTCAGTATGTCACATAATAAATTAAGGAACTTCCTGGAGATATCCTGCCAGTGGACTATAACCGACCAGAATTTAATTTAGTTAAAGAGGGCGAATCTGTTGCGTTAATATCCAGAGGGATAGGAGAGTCGTCTTTTACCCAAATATCCTGATCAGTGCAGATTTTTAATAAAACAGAGTATCCGCAGTTGATGTCTCGATCACGACTTTTGTTGGAATACTTCATCACTGTTGCTGTGGGCTAAGAATTAGTCATCTGATTCAGGAGTGCTGAACTGAGTTTATTTCATCTCCGTGCTCCCGTGAGCTGGCCACTCCTCCCGGATCCTCCTCCAAGCTTCGCACATTTCCGACTCTAAAATTCACCGCTCGTCTCAGCTCTCTGCGTCTGCTTTCACCTAGAGGTTTTGACAGAGAAGGAGCGACAAAGAATGTGAGAGAGGTGGCACGGAAAAGACGAGAGATTAGAGCATGTGTTGTCAAATGCAAAAAAAAAGGATCTGAGCCTGACAGAGTGACAATAAGTTTCGGCGTTGGCTCAGCAGGAGCGACCGTTTACCCCAGTGTGTCTGTCAAGAGCAATACGCGGCTGAGAACATGTCGCAGAAAGACAACACTGAAATAGAACTGCTTTATGCAAGGCTGTGTTCAGCCTGTGAACTCCTCGTGCACTTCACATAGTCCCAGTCAATAATTGATTAGGTCTGGTACGCCATGGTACAATAAGACTCTTTGCTGTGACAGTCGTAATAAGTCCTGAGTCATCTAACAGGTTTGTTCTCGTGTGCTTTTGTTCCCCTGACAAGAGAGGTGGTACGAGGTAAGACAAGAGGCTCGTATCTGCTCGTGTCACTGTCTGAACCAGGCCTGGAGAAAGAATAGAGTGTGTTGTGATTGTGCAGATAAGTGTGTAGAGGCTCAGTGCCTGTCTTTGGTGCGTCTTTGTGTGCTTTCTGGTTGCCGGATCCCAATCACAGGCAGTGCTATTTATTTAGGAATAGGTCTAGAAGTTCCATTTTCTGAGTTTAGTCGGTAGCACTTTTCGGATTGCGGCAAGGATTGGTCAGAGCTTAACTGATCACAGGAGCACGGCAATCAGTCACAAAGTCATTATATATATATATATTGTATTTAATGAAAGACTTTAGACAAACTAATTGTGGTGTTTTTCTTTCTCTGTGCCGATACTTTCCTGCAGAACTGGCAGAATTCAGTTGACTGCCCGTTTGATTCTGGCTTGGGGCCGAATGGAACCATCCATAATCAGTTGTCAAAAACCCAATCAGCTATCTGCGCCTCATCCTGCCAAAGCGAATGTTCAGATTACAGAATACACAGAATAAGAAAAGCCCATGGGGTTTTGGGGGGCATGCTGCCGCATGTCAGAAAATGACATTTGATCCAGGAAATCCAGTTTGAAGTAGCTTTACCCCTTCTCCATCAAGGCTGTGCGAGGGCCAGTTCTGTGCCAGTGCCTATTTCAAACCAGCTGTCTGCATTGCAACAGCCAAAGAACTGGCTCGGGCCAGGAAAACTGGTCCCAGAGCAGCATCAACACCTTGCTGGTCCAGGACAAAGGTTTATGTCAGAGGCTGAGGTGAGATTATTTAACCCAAGACCAACTACAACCTTATGACCACCCTTTTTTTTAAAACAGTAGTAGTCTGACTTATCCACAGAAGAATAAACACAAGATTTTCACTATGGATTGGTACCAGCTAGATTAAAAGGGCAGCTTATGTTCACTGTTCAGATTGCATTGGACCAGTCGTGTCTGGATGCCTGTGGAAAAGCAAACCGGTTCTAAGGAGGTTTGCAGATTGAACCATCTCCAAACCAGCACTAGCACCAGTCCAGTACTTGCACTTGGTCCTTGTAGGTAGAAAGGGGATGTTTGAGGACTTAGCAGACAATAAAACACTGCGCAGCATTTCACAATTCTGACAAAAGATCATGGCGAAAATAATTTTGTACCTGGTCTACACAACAGCGAGGCGGTAGTAAATACAATCTGTTGACATTACAAAGTCACCCGAAATGTGGCGACGCAACAACCTTTTTTCCAGCAGCTCGCTGCAACGTAAGCACTGCTGTGTCAATATGCTGCGGTGATACCACGGTGGTTTAAAATGAGAATGAATGAGGAATTAATGTGTTGTTTGTGTTGCTCCTGTCATGAGGCGGCGAGAGCAGGTTCGGTCAACATCGGCCGCCACGTAACTGGAATAAGCAGGCGTGGTTGCAATTCATGAGTTCTGATCAATTCAACACAGTCTGTCCCTGTGAGTGTGTGTTTATGTGCATGCATGTGTTAATGTGTGGGTGCATGTTGTGTCCTTGTCTTCCAGGCCGAGCCTGTGATCCTGGACCTGCGGGACTTGTTCCAGCTCATCTACGAGATAAAGCAGAGAGAGGAGATGGAGAAGAAGGCCCAGAAAGATAAGCAGTGTGAGCAGGCGGTCTACCAGGTACACTTTTTTTCTCCCCTCCTTTTTAACCTTCCCTTAATCATCTGCCATAAGTATGATGAGCTTCATCCGAGAGACTCTCGACAGGCAAGTCAAGCGAGACTTGAAAAGACATCAAAGCAGGCGAATGGCATACGGAGCACCCACTTTCAGGTTTCATCAGTGGCACCATCTGCCCATTGTGCTTATTTCACCTTCCTCCATTCTCTTTATCTCCAGTTGTCTCTCGCTCTCTGATGATTGCCAAATGATTGTCTTGAATGCTGGGAAGCTGCTCGGTCGCTGCTGTGCTTTCCGCCTACTCCTTCTTCTCCACCGGCTTAACTCTCCGCCTCTTCTGTCTTCTCCCCTCTGCTCCTCTCTCCTCCCTGTTTGATCTCTCCCTGTGCTTCCTGCCGCCGCTCATCCGCAGACAATACTGGAGGAGGATCTGGAGGACCCGGTCTACCAGGTAACTTTCTGACCAATCGCATCGCTGCTGTCACCCGCTGCATTCTAGTCCAGTCAGCTTGCTCCTCTCTGTGTGCACTGTGGGGAGACAGTTCCTGTTTTGGTTACAGTCTGTACAGTTCGGAGGGTTTAAGACGTCCGCAGATGGTTTATGTGGAGTCGAGAATAAGAGGAGATGCTCAAATCTGTGCGATCATGGGTCTTGTGTGTCTGTGTGCATGTCTGCTAGTTGCGGTGCATGATAAACCGAAAGATGTATACTGTTTTCTCTGCTCCTTCGGGAGCTTTTGCTGTGTGATCTCATGTCTCATCGGGATCTTCTGACAAATTCTGTTTGACTAATCTTTTTTCTGCAATTTCACCACTTCTCTCTCAATTTCTTTATCTTCCAATTTCCCTCCCGCCTCTTGTTTTCCCTCTCCTCCCTCTGCTGCTGACGTTTGTAGTACATTGTTTTTGAGGCGGGACACGAGCCCATCCGCGACCAATCAGAAGAGAGCATTTATCAGGTACCCACGAGCTCACCTTGTCCGCTTGTGTCTCAGTGATATTCTCGCCAGCTGTGGTGTAAGAAAAGCTCTTTAAAAGTGTTTAATCTTCCAGTTGCTCGCCAATAGGTACCAGCTACATCACTCTTTAATGGGATAAGTATTTTGTGGACTGCTCATAAAATTAATGGCCTCCTTTTTTTAACTCATAAAAATGTAGATAGAAATAATAAGGGGGAAAATGTACCGTAAGAATCAGAGGTGAAGAACCAGCCAGAACCCTGTAGATGGCTGAAGCTGAGCCCAGGGTGACGAGCCCTTCTCTGGGTGCGCTCCTCAGGGGGCGTGGGCAGACCTCCTAGGGATGAGGAGGGGGGAGGGTCGATGTGCATGGAGGGGGATGTGGAGGTTATTCCTAGGCTGTGTGGAAGGAGGCGGACCCCTCCTCCTTTTCGCTCCTGCCCTCCCTCTTTTTCCCGAGGAGATGAAAGAAAGCGGGGGAAAGAAAGATTAATCACCAGCCTCCCGTTTGATCTTTAAATAAAATGGATTGAAAATAGACGGAGTGCTGGCACGCGCGCCAACGTACACAAACAGAGGCGCGCACATACATACACATACACATACCAACAACCCCACACACACACACATATCAGGCAGAAGAAACGTGAGCCTCAGCCAGCCTCTAGCCACAGAGGAACTAATGTATGAATAAAGATTGCAGCTTCTGGAAATAAACATGTGAAAGAAGAAACAAGGCCTTGAGAGGAGGAGAAAGAATGGGACAGGCTGTGCTAGATAGATATCCACATTCTTCACCAGTGCTATTTTTCATCTCGCCACTCAGTGTGATTAGGGCACATCCAGCAAGGGAGGGAGAAATAAACTTTATTTTAAACAAAAAAACCCACAGGAAACCACGGGATTCATGCATATCAGAATTCCGCTATCAGCGCTCCGTGTGTCTTCTCATTGCGCACACTGTCAAATCTATCTGCCTGTGTGACACAGAGATATTACATGTCTCCATGTGTGTGACATTCTGAGTTATTACATGTCTGTGGGTGTGATAAGCAGCCTTATCCATTCTTTATTAGGCAGAGAGAGAGAGAGAGACAGGGAAGGGAGACCATCACCGCGGGCCGATAGTCTACTGATTAGCCTCATAGATGAGTTCTCACTTCACAGATTTTAATTCTGATTATCCGTGCGCACACACACACTCTCTCTCGCACACTCGGCTGGTGATTGATTTGCTTCCCGAGGAGCCAGGTTTCAGGGTTTTGTGTTGGCATCCAGTGTGTCGCAGTGCTCTAACGGCGCTGCGTGCAGACTGTGTCACTGTTTGATTAAAACCGGCGGTAACGGGGCTCTCTGACTTTATTGGACGATTGTGTAGGTTCCCACCAGTCAGCAGAAGGAAGGGGTCTATGACGTCCCAAAGCGACACCCAGTGAGTGACCGTGTGTTTGCCCCGTGTCCCACCGCCCTCCCTCCCCTCCTTTCAGCCTGCCTCCCCCTCTCAGACAAACCTCTCAGCTGTCCCACGAGTGTAAAGCCTCTTCCTTCGGTGCCCTTCTCCTCTTAGAGCCTTGTGAAGCTCTAATTTTTGCCACTTCTCCCAAACAGTGACCCCGCTGTGTCTTGTGATTGCTCCCTGAGAGGTTTGCTGGGACCCAGTGCTCGTGTGCAGTGTCGCTGTGCTCCTCCTCTGCCTGTGCCTCGTGGTGCCTGCTCCCTCCGGTTAACTGGGATATACTGTGTGTAAATGTGTGTCGTGTCAGTTTTGCTCGATGAAGCATGCCTGGCTGCGGGTTCGCCGGCGGTGAATCATACACAAACCTGCATGACCTTATCCCAGACTGCGCCGAACACACGTTTTTGTCATTGTCATATCTTTTCCGCTGATGGATATGAATTACACGTCCCACTTTAAATGTGCATGGCCTCATATTGTTGAAGGATGCTGAACAGTTTTTTTTCACCCCGTTTGTGCGTATAAGTGAGAGTGTCGCTGTGCAAATCTGTTTCAGTGTGTGTGTGTGTTTACAGTACTCGTCTGTGTGTGTGTGTGTGTGTGTGGTATATCTTTAAGCTCCTGCTATTGGCTCACACTGCCAGTGGTTATAATGAAAGATGACCTTGGCCATTGTCAGGCTCCACTATAACTCACCTGCTCTTTTATCTGCCTATAAAGATGCTAGTTATATTCCCGCCCGATTTAATCTGCTAAAATCTTCACGCTCGCAGTAACCGGGCTGCTGTCCTGTGTGTGCGCGGCGCGCGCGTGGATATACACGTGTGAGCGTTTCTATTCGAGTCCGTCATCCCATGTTGCTGTTCTGCAGATGAGTATTTCCCCCCCAGTCCCTCCAGAAGCCACCGGCTCTGCGCGTATTCCCCTGCAGTGGGTCTTTTTTATCCCTTTATCCTCAAACTGGACTCCTCCACGTCACTACTGGCAGTCACAGTCCCACTCTATGAATGTCGGTAGGCTTGGAATTGGTCTCGCAGTTTTTCTGGCTGCACATTATCCTCAGCTTTGGTAAGAAGCTTACAGGCACCATAGTATTTCTGTTCTCTCCTCACCCAGCCCACAACACATGCTGCTATTTGGATTGCCTTTGTGTTGGCAGGTGTCTGAACGTGAACAAATCCAATATTTCTCTCTTGTTGTGCAACCAATTGGACTCGTCAACAATTCTGGTTTAAATAAGACGAATTTGAGTCTTTTCTGCTTCCCAGTCAGTCAGAAGGAGTAAATATAACCCAGGATCATAGATATATAATATATATAAATGGATCAAAGAAATTCAGAAATGTGCCTTGCTTTGCTTGTATTGTCATTTCAGGATTATACTTTTTTTAAAAGATAAATCCAGACCCACAGAGGGCAGAAAACTGCTGCTCCGCTTCTCTCTCCGTGGGTTGAATTTTTTCAAGCGTGTTGCACCTCAGTCAGGGATGTCACAGCAGGTCTTTTCCATCACGAGTCAAATTGCTGAATTCACATCACACTGTTACTACGAGCGGCCTCAAGGAGAAATGGGGACTTCGCTACAATATCTTAGAATATCAGAAGCGACGCTAAATCGGCTGCAAATCTCTCGATGTAAATAAAATCTGTTGCTAACACCAAGTCAATCACTTCAGCTAATTACAAATGAGCTATAACAATGGCTTAGTTTAAGTTATAGTTCGATCTGCCACACACATTAAGGCAGCATCAGTGTTCATGTGTAGTGACTGCAGGACTCATTGTTGGTCGCTTTCTCGAAGTAATGCGTGAACACTACTGAGCCAACATGGTGGGAACACCGCAGCACTACATGTCGTTATATTACTCATTGGGAAGTGACCAGAGGCCGTGGCATTTATGTGACCGTTGCTAGTTAGAGCGGATTTACTGTTTATTTCATCGGCAGGAGAGGTTTATCGTCTCCTCGGCAGAAGGATTGACTGCTGGACAGTAGTGTTACATGGGATCATTGCTCTGCGTGTGTGTACACACATCGAATGAAATGATGCTATCTGCAGAAATGTGACCTCCTGTCTAGAGCAATCTCTTCTGTTGTTTACTCTGTAACCTTCTTAAACTAGAAAAATCAATCAAACACACACATAAGGCCATTTCAATCTCTTGAGCCCTTGACCCTGTGAAAACTGAGCGTGCTGACTCAACAGAGGCTCACATGTGGAGGTCAGCGTCGAACAACCGACCAGCCAAACACATCAACCCAACTCAAAAACTGGATTAGTAGGATGTTTGATTTGATATGTAAGTATCATATATTAACGAGCAAGGACCACACCATCGATGAGACGTACACGATGATGTTTGTTGAGGTGGAACGTGAGTAGGATGTTGAAGAAGGCAATTGAGCATGAGTGCGATGTTGACGAAATGTTGAGAATGATTCGTAAGGGATCAACGGCAGATCCCCGTCTAGTAGACGTCCCTGTAAGAAGGAGAGAGATAGATAGAAGAAGGGAAGGGGGGGGGCTTACAGTAATTCATACATACATTCATACACTGATGGCGATGGCTGCCATGCAAGGTGCCGACCAGCACATCAGGAGCAGTTTTGGGGTTCAGTATCTTGCCCAAGGACGCTTTGACATGCAGACCAGGGGAATCGACCCAGCAACCCTCCAATAACAAGACACTTGCTTTACCCCTGAGCCACAGCCGCCCTGATACAGTTCAGTGTTTCACACAGTTTGGCTGTGTACTTGTGGCAGGGAGGTCGCATTGCAATCAATGTGTTCACAGGAGGGATCATGTGTGTGATTGACGGGAGAGTGAGGGAAGATTGTTCACAGCGTCAACTCAGGCGGCTAAAGACAGTAAGAATATAAAACGCTGGGTAGCCATTGATATACCTGGGTGGACCGCCCATGTAAACTTTATGTGTGGGAAACAATGCAGTTTGGAGCTTAAAAGTTAGTTTGCTCCACCAATCAGACAGAGAAAATCACCCGTCTGTTCTCACTATGTCTTAGCTCTCCTTATCCTCAGGTGTGCATCAACTACAGCTTAGAAACTTACAAAAAGTACAAAGTTGTGTAATTATCAGTTATCAGTATGAGAAGCAGGTAGTTGTCCGTGTCGGGTGAAAAAAAATCCATATCATGTATCCCTATATCTTAATGTATGTGACCTTTATAAGGCTGCATTACTGTGAATTAAATCCTGTGTCTTAATTGGCCTTAAATAGCTTCCTGGTTTAAGTAAAGGTGCATGTGTTTGGTGATGTTGGTTTCTGTGTGTGTGTGTGTGTGTGTGTGTGTGTGTGTGTGTGTGTGTGTGTGTGTGTGTGTGTGTGTGTGAGAGAGAGGAAAAGAGAAATGTCCATAGTCTGCTTGTGTCCTCCTCTGAGTTGTGTGTTTGCGCGTGGCGTTTTTCAGCGCCTGCCGGTGTGATCAGTCAGACGGCAGGGGATCAGCAAGGTGGCGTTAATTAAGGGGGATGCGCTAATTGTATGCAGAACACATGTGCACAGGTAATTACTGATTCCCTGGCGATGGTTAATTGATAGGTGGCTGCCGTACTGATAAAGATAAAGGGCCGGGCAAAGAGATGGCAAGAGTGTATAATGGGCACAGAGGGATAATTGGCAGGGCAAGAGAGAGAGAGAGAGAGAGAGAGAGTGACGGACAGAGGGCGAGCGAAGAGACAAAGACAGGACTGGGCAGCAGCAGGCCGTCGCTTCTAGTGAGGATAACAGTGGCTATTGTACATTTCAATCAGGTCAATTAAAACAAAAAAAACCCCACCAAATTAGGTACATTTCATCCAATAGAAAAAATGAACCGTATTTTCAGAGCAGATTGGTATCAGGCGAGCTGTTATTGTTCATCGCTATCAGCTAACGATGACCATACTTCACGCTTTCATCCACAGGAGAAAGCATACACTCAGCGATATCGTAGCGCGCCAACTGCTCTCGCTCTGCCAGACCAATCTGCACATCACGATCCAGTGCCAGTACTGGCAAAAGGTCCGGCAGAAGCCATCATCACTCTGGGAAAAAAAAGATATTGCAGGTTGTTTTGTGCAGTCGGATTGTTCAGGGCTGGGTGCAGAAAACATCAGCGTGGCTCTTATATGTGTTTTCTACTGCGGTTCAGAAGCACGACGGCCAGAGCTGCAGCTATTAGTCCAGTTTAAGAATATTAGTTGCTTACCGTTTTGATAATTGATTTTTTAATTCAGTATTATTTTTCTTACATTCATGGTAGGTAATGAAGAGTCTTTGGGTTTTGGACTGTTGGTCAGACAAAAGTAGAGATTTGCAGACATCACTTTGAGCTTTGCGAAGCCGTGATGAGCATTTATCACAATTTTACGGACCAATTGTAATTAAATAATGAAAACAATCGTTATATCAGGTGTTGGCTACACACACGACACCTGTTAGTGTGATAGACTCAATATTTGGCTTTGTTTCCTTCATGGGATTCATCTTCTCCTTATGACATGATCCTTTAATCTTTAGATTGTGGTTCACTTTGATCTAAATCCAGCCGGTAACAATGTCGAGCGAGCCAGCAGGAAGGACGCTGTTGTTTTCTCCGACAATGTAACATGCTCCCTGCGTCTGCGCTCACATACAGCATGTTAGATAATCCGGCCTCTCTTGCTGTGTTTGCCTGCTTGTCAGTGTGTCTCACACTGTGGTTCCTGACACCTGGGAGCAGGCTTTACAGAAACACAAAGAGGGTTTAAACCCCAGCTCAGTGCTGTAGTTTAGACTAAAGGTAGGGATGAGCTTTAAACCTTTTCAAATCTTCACCTGGGCTCTAAGTCTGGTGAGGAGAACCATGCTTTGTGCCTCAGTTTGTGTGTGTGTGTGTGTGTGTGTGTGGATGAGTGTGTTCAGCGGCTAAAACACCTGCCGACCATCATGTTCCCCTCTCAAATAAGCCTCATTTCGCCTTCTGTCTCACCCTTTCTCTGACTGTATGAAAAACAACTAACATGTTTGTGTGTGTGAGAACATTTTCATCTCGCCCGCCATCTAACACTGGGGTTGTGATTGCAGAACGGACATCAAAACATCCCCCAACACCACCACCATCACCATCAACCTCATCATTTTCATGCTCAGCCTCTCCAACAAGAACAGCCACAGCCTCAGCCTGAGCTTCAGCCTCAGCCTCAGCTTCAGCCTCAGCCTCAGCCTCAGCCTCAGCCTCAGCCACAGCTTCAGCCTCAGCCTCAGCCTCAGCCGCAGGCAGTGGCGGATCTGATAGACTTAGACCTGCATGAGGTGACTCAGGTAAGGCTCTACACAGCAAAGTGCTCTTGTTGTTGTGGTTCAGACTAAAGCAGGGAGGGTTTTAGTCTTTGTGAGCAGGGAACACAGTGTCCTAAAGGTTACCTATCAGCCCTCCTGAACCGCTTCTTCAGGCGTATCCTCAGATGATCTCCCGTCCTCCTCTGTGCTGCAACACTTTTGTTCTCCTTTAGTCGTAAGTCACCCCGACTCTTGACCCCTGTCATTTATGAATAAAACATGCAGCCATGCTGTTGCATAGTAACCAGGCTGAGGCAGAAGTCGAGTCGAGCAGCGTTCACACCTGTGTGTGCGAAGAGGAGGAGGATGAGCAGGTATAGTGGAGAGAAACACACCGGAGCGGAGGGAGGGGTCCTTTGAGGGCGGAGTGGACGTAAAGGTCAGGGTGTCTGTCAGAGCGGGGGGTCAGCAGACAGTGGCGGTCATCTCGCCCGCAGTCAAGCTGCTCACAGCGCATTAATAAAGCATTCATAACACTCGGATAATCACAGCTACCTGACCCCAGCGCCCCGCCGCCACACACGTACAGAATATTGAGCCGAGCGACTTCACTAAAAGCGGACAGAAAGTCTATAAACGTCCAACTTCCTGCGCTGTTTGAACACTCGCTCCGGTGACATTTCTCCCGTGCCGCTGGTTTCTGTTTGAGGAACATTTGCAAATGCTCTTCGGTATTGACTCAGAGCGCTCGGTGGCACAACACTCATTGACAACTATAGGAATTTATCGTATTTTTAGTTTAAGACGAGGCTCTCTTAAAGTGCGTTTTGTGAGTTTAATCCCACGGACACTCTGTTATCAGTCCTCGTGGATGCACCATTTTGCACATCCTGGATATCGAGCTTATCGTCTTGTTGAGTTGATCTTTATCTGCTGCGCTACACTCTGCGGCAACAATAGTCCATATTACATCCTCCTCTCCCCCTCCTCTCGACGTAAAAAAACATAGGCGTCCGGAGCCGTAACTGTAAAACACCATGCCCACAGATCCATTTTCTGATAAACGTAAAAAGAGCGTTGTGGTCCACGTGTGACCTGCGAGAGCGAAGATATTCTAAGAACATTCATTATCTCAAAAGAAATTATCCGCATCCATGATTTATGCTAATCTCTGACCATGTAGTCAAGGCTCAAATTCCTTTACAACTAAAAATAGAGCTTCCTTCACTTGCCACCGGCCTAAAGATATTATTAATGTGCAAGTAAAGGGGGGAGATACTAAAGAGAGGGATCATGGGGAGCCTGTGAAAGGAAACAGAGCGATACAGAACAAATTCAGATCAAATAGAAAGGCTGCTGTGTTTGATAACTATTCCCTCTGAGGCACACCACACAGCCTCTACAACGGGGGAACATTAATGACTGATCCTGAGGAAGACAGTGGTACAGTAATGATGCAGGGGGTGCGGTGGTTTAGACCAGCTGGTGTAAGGCGTCTTTACGAGATAAGATAAACCTTTATTGATTCCCGGGGGGGGACATTCAGGTGTTTTCCAGCAGCACAAGGACAGAAATAAGTACAGATGAAAGGAGAAAAAGCAAAATATTAATCATTAGAAGCATATCAAAGAGAGAACAGTGAGGATCCGGAAGTGAGGATAGGAGAAGATTCAGGATATAGATTATTAGCCAAAACGCCATAACCATCCAAGATAGACTCACCACGAGCTGCTGGCCGGGTTACTGCAAGCTCAATTTGAGTTTTTTGCTCTGAATCAAATGTGTTATGGTCTGTTTTGGTCTCGTCTTTGTTCCAGGCTTAAAACTCTTCATATAAGGTTTTTCTGAAACATCACTGGAAAAAAATAAATAGGAAATTCACTTCCAAAACCAGAGTCATTCATAAGGTGGGCAGCCAGTGTTGAGCTCTACAGAATATGAGTAGGAATAAAAATGGAACCTACACAAGCTTACAGTACCCCACGGGCAGTGTTGTACATGTGGAGCTGATGACAGAGATTGTGATAACTCTTGGTAGGTATGTCATCATAATCATTTCATCTCATTATCCCATCTCTCCTCGCCCCCTCTGTTACCCCTCTCTTCCGTGTCGCTGCCTCAGTGCTCAGGTAGGTGCCACAAACGTACCTGGCTCGTGTCGTGCTGCATGCGGTGTGTCATGCATGTTGCACTGGAATGGAAACCAACCCAGATAAAGTATAAAGCACGGCGCTAACGTTACCGTACCTGACTGCTCGGTCTCTCTTATTCTCAGAATATCAACCAGTTAGAGATTTTCGGAGACATGTCCACGCCTCCTGACATCACCTCTCCATCGGTGAGTAGCCGCCGTACGTGCACAGTTTGCGATTTGCATCTTATAAATCCCCAGCTGTATTTCCAGCGATGTGTTTTTCTCTTGTTTTCCCTCAATCCGACCTCCAATCGCAGACCCCCGCCTCTCCAGCCAACACCCTCGACCCCTCGCAGGGCCTGCAGCCTCCCACGGAACTGTTTGCTCCCTTCAATCCTGCGTCTGTGCCCTCAGGTAGGACCTTGTTCATTTTCTGCTTAAATACACCACTGCTACAAGAGCAGGGGGAAACAAACGCAGCGGGAGGGGGAGAGCGAGTCGAGCGAGGAGGAGATGAAGGGGAGCCGGAGAGAGTCAGAAGATTCGGAGGCAGAGGGCAGAGGAGAAGAAGAAGGGGTGGTGGAGGGGGGTGAGATAAATAGAGAGGGACGGAATAGAATTGAAATGTAGATGAGGGGAGGGGATGGAGGAGAAAAAGCGGTGCTGGTTGTGTGTTGAATATGAAATGCATCATTAGCTTGCCGCCTCAGATTTACCTGTGGCTGAGGCGACTGTGGCGGTCAGAGGAAAGTAATAAAACATGCTGAGATGATTGTAGCCGAGACTCTTCTGTATGCGCGGGGCTGCTGTGAATTAGACGTCGGTGTGTACTTTATAGTTCGCCTGCCTCTCCTCCCTCCTCACCTCTGTCCGTCTCCTCACCTCCTCTCTCCCTCTCTGTGCATATGTCAGCGCGGCGGGGCAGGCGAGAGGTTAAATGTCAGCGCTCTCCGCTGTAGGTAACGACTGGAGACCAGGAACAGGAGGCTAGCAAAGTGTGTAATAGAATAAGCTTCGACTGATGAGTTTGAGTGATTTTAATGAGTGTGTGTTGAGCACTGCCTTTTCATAATGACTCTGCCTCATTCGGGAGGTAATTATGATAGTTCACCATGACCATTAAGAGACACCACATTATCTGCAGGCAGAAGTAGGGCAGCACTCTCCGGTGATGCATGGGTTATTATCTGTGCGATTTGTGTGTTTGCGTGCAGAAGAAAAAGCAGTGATGCACTGTGGGTATAGTAATCACTTCTTCTTATTATTTTTCCGCCTTATTGTTAAGATTTCGCAAAATAGCCACGTTTCCTGTTTTTCTCACCGCCAGGTTACGTGACGATGGGAGCCGTGCCCCCCGGCCACTGGTCCCAGCAGGCGTTTGCTGCCCAGACGCCGCTGGCCTTCGGGGTCCAGTCTCCTCTAGGTCCGGTGGCCCAGGTGCTGCCGGGCGGCCAGCCGCTCATCTGGGGCCAGGCCAACATCTTCCCTGCCACGCAGCAGCAGTGGGCAGCCATGGCAGCCGGAGCCTTCCCCCCCACAGCCTACCTCCCTGCCCAACCTGTGGGCACGCTGCCCGCCGCCATGTTCCAGACTCTCACCCCCGTCACGACTGTGACTCCAGCCGGCGAGAGCCATTCAGGTGCTGGCGCCGGCGCCTCAGCTCCCTCCCCTTCAGCGTCGTCGAGTCCGCAGCACGGGGAGAGGGCGAGGAAGATTGGCAAGGAGATGTTCAAGGTGGGGAGCTAATTAGTGAATAGGTCTGATGAGACCAGGATTATATCTGCTGAGAGCCCTGTTTTCTAACTTGTCTTTATGTGGTCATGATACAAAAGAAGTCAGGAGGAAAACTGAAAATGATTTAACATTAACCAGATTGAATCAGGAGCCATGTTTAGCTTGTCATTGTTTCTTCATTGTTGGTGCCTTTACTAGATGGCCGACAGGAGAGAGATTCAGGGAGATGGGGAACAATATGCAGCAGTGGTCCTCCACAGCAGTGAACTGGGCACATTGCAAACATCACTGGCACCTTAACTTGGCTGCTTTGTTTTGCTTCCTAATCCCGAGGAGCAGGGACTGGGTACAACAGGAATCTAAATGAGAACAAACTAGATTTAGTTTGAGCCTCTGCAGACTTTGTTCCACCAAACTGTATTGGTCTGAGTCCGAAGGGCTGTAAGACTGACACAAATTCAAGACAATAACAAAAACATCTTGAGACCAAGACAGAAAGCAGGTTTTTAGCCATGTTGATCAACTGATAGGCTCTCCAGTTAAGAACATAATGAATGAGTTACATTTTGAATGCCTCATGCAGTGAGTCGAAGTGTTAAAGCCACAGTGCTCAGAATGTGAGGAAATAACAGTTTTGACATAATGTCCAGCTTGGCCCCAGGCCTGAGTTCCTTCCCCCAGGGGTCCAAAGCTCTGTTACCACCGGTGTAAACACCAACACTGGTGCTACGAGCTCCCAGTCTGGGCAGAATCAGCTAAGGACTGCTCGCTGCACAGATAACTAGCTTGTAGCAGCTACAGTTAACAGCAGTTAGGGGTTATTCTGGTGACATGCTGTACTCTATTTGTCTCGAGTATGAATTTAATCACATATTGCACCTTTAATGTTTGCATGCCTGACCGATGTTTGCCTCTTCCTGCAGGATTTCCAGCTGGCGAAGCCTCCAGCCATGCCGTCGAAAAAGGGCGAACAGCCCAGCTTAACAGGAACCTCAGAGGCATTCAGCACTTACTTCAGCCGTGTGGGCACCGCCCAGGACACGGACGACTGTGACGACTTTGACATTTCTCAAATGAACCTGACACCAGTCACCTCCACGACACCGTCCACCAACTCACGTGAGAGCCCCATCTATTGTGTCTTTGTGCGTCTTCAAAATAACGTGCTTTGTCCGTAGCCTTTTCTACGTCTCACTCGCCTTGTCCCGGCCCGCAGCACCCACCCCGGCTCCCAGGCAGAGCTCTCCCTCCAAGTCCTTAGCCTCCCATGTCAGCGACCCCCCCACTGACGCCACAGACCCCCCCACAGACGACTCGTTTGGGGAAGCAGAGGGCAGCCCTAGTCGCAGTGGAGAGGAAGACGCTGTAAGTAGCTCTGTGTGTGTGTGTGTGTGTGTGTGTGTGTGTGTGTCAGGATGGTACAAGTGGTTCGTGGAATAAGTCAAGTGTGTGTGCCTTTAATAACTTGCTCCTTATGCTGCTATAACTCGCGCAGCGCGTTGAGATCTGCTGATAAATAGCCTTTGTAGCGGTGTTGGCGGGCCAGGTAATCACTCTGGCTGATTAGGGGGCTGACGCTGTTGTGTCCCTTCGTGTGCGAGTGCGTGTGTGTGTGCGTGTGTTTTTGTTTGTTCCTGTCTGTGAACGTGCACATGAAGTGTGTGTTCCTGTGCGAGCGTGACCAGGAGTGTGCCTGCATAAGTATGTGGTTCGGTGTGTGCGCCTGGTCAACACAGCGTTAAATTAGCTGGTGGGATTGTCAGGGACATCATTAAGCTGTTATTAATATCAGCCAGGTAGCGTCCATACATCACCACTTCTATATGGACAGACTCATCTCTGGTGAGATAGAGCAGGAATAATGCCCCCAATTCTTCTTGCAGGGGCAATTAATATTTATTTTACCAGCTGCACCTTAATATGAGCGAGAGAAGTGGGAGAAATTAAGGAAAGATGAGAAGATAAAGAGAGATTTTTAGGGAGGGCGGAGAATCTCCACTTTGCCTTTGACCAAAGTCCTTGTAGAGTGAGTGACCTTCCACGAAACAAGACTTTTCTAGCACTTTCCCCGCCGTTTTTCTCTTTTTTTGTGTGCTTCTTTCATGCTCGCCTCTTTCTTCTCTTTTTTGGCGCCCCACTCTCCAGGCGTGAAACATTAGTTTTATGCCTCCAATCCGGCTATTATTGAAAAAAATAGAGGACTTTCACACTGCTGAAAATGTCACCAGGCCTGAATAACACACACAGAAGCCTTACACAACCCAGAGAAATGTGCGTCGGTGGCGGCGCCGAGTGAGTGAGTGCGCCGAAAAGGTTACAAAGGAAAGAAAGGACAGGAAAGATGGAGCGAAGGCAGAAAAACAGCCCCCCCCCCCTCACCACCTCCCCGCTGCCTGCGGGGCGAGATGTAAAAAGCGGAAGTGTTTTCGGTAAAAAGCTGCGGATCAATAGAGCGAACTCTACAGAGGCTTTCATAATAGGCAACTGTAAATGAGTGTGTGTGTTTAAGTATGTTTGTGTGTATCAAATGTGTTCAGAGAATGGTGATGGTTTCTCACTCTGGTGTCCTTATGTCTCCTTCAGAGTATTGACACCTTTTCTCTTTTGCTTCCTCTTTACGTCTACTCTGCAATCCTTCTTTCAGATTTATTCTTCTCCCTTATTTCCTTCTCTCTTTTTCTCTCCTCCATCGACTTTTCTCTTCCTTCCCTTCCCTCCTTCACCTCTCTAGGCGTGTGGTTCTGGGTCGCCCTGCCCCAGCGAGACAGCAGAGCCCAGCCCAGACCAGGCCAGTCCAGAGGCTGGGAGCTAGATAGCAGCAGGGCAGGGTAGGTATCGATGGCTCTCCTGCTCCTCCACCTCCCTGCCCTCCCACTCACACCATCCGTCTGATTCTCATCTTTTCCCTTTGGTCTCGTCTTCACTGTTGTTCCTCATTTCTCTTCTGCCTGCTGCCACGCATGCTCAAAGGACGGCATGTGTCTGACTGACTTTGAGTGGTTTGTCATGTGTGTGGCCGTGCATGTGCGAGTGTTTGCTTGTGTTTCATTTTTTCCTGGAGTTTTGTGAGGGTCCTGTGATGTGACATCACGTGTGACGAGTTCATCGCGCATGATCACTCCGGCCACGGCGCTCCGTGCCCTCATTGTGTCCCGTCTGTGTGGCTTGTACCTAAATCACGCCCGGTTCCCTAAATAGCACACGTCTCACTGCGAGAGCCAATAGTGTGTGACAGCCAATCAGAGACTGTGCACCTCACTGAACAGGACGTCTTTCGGGATTTGTCAATGTGGTGCACGAATATGCTGATCTCGAATGTTTAGCGAAATTTGAAAATGATGTGTGCTGTCATCTGAATGCATTATGTATGTAACCTGCTGTAATGTGAGTCATAATATGTGAATTATTGTCGGAGGATCCGAGCGATAAAGACAAGCGGCGACCATAACGCTCAGGGAACTGCTGATGTGTTTGATCCTACTGGAAAACTTTCAAACTCTTTTGGAGACGCGTCAAAAAAAGCCTACACAAGGAGACGGAGCGACACAAATACACACACACACACACACACACACACACACACAAAGACACAGTAAAGATGAGAGCCATTCTGATCCCTGCCTCCCTACCCGGTGTCCTCACCCACACAATTCTCGACTTTGGCTCCTTAATGATAGCTGCTGGCACTCACACAGGGAAAAAATGTAATGGTTTTGTTTTCATCAGCTAATACCGGGGTGCCAAGATTAATGACTGCCCCGCCATAATTGGCATTAATTAAAACCCAAGAAGCCTTTGAGTCCTTCCCCACTCCAGGAGAGGAGGAGGGGCGGCTGAGCATCCTCTCTTCCCCCTGTTGGCCACCGTCCTCATATGGAGACGGTCTGGAAGCTGCAGGGCAGCAGGTGGATGCGAGCCTTAAGTGGGAGGACGGATTGTGGAGGAGCGAGCGGCGAATCTGGCTGCAGCCCGGCTGTGTTATGTCCAGAAGCGCCGAGTTTTTCCTCTGTAGTAGGTGGACTGCTTTGGTCCTGGTCCAATGCCGCTGCTCCCATATGGTGTTTACTTGCTCAATCACATCGACTTTAGACACCTCCCCAACCACACACACACACACACACACACACACACACACACACCTGTGCAATAGGCCCAGTTATTCCCCAGACAAGCGCACCTGTGATCGATACTGTCGCCACCTGTGCTCATACCGGAGCCAAAAATATGTGTGAGCGTGCTTGCTGCTGGCGATGACCGCCTGTCCTGTCCTCCCCCTCCCACGGTGTGGCTCCGACCGACATGTGTTCGGGCTGGTGGGAGTCTAAGTGTTTTTTTTTTTTCTTTTTCGGGGGGTGATCTCATCATGTCCAGCGAACGCTCCCGAGTCTCAGCCGTGAAATGGCCTGCCTCCACGGTTCACTGAGCAATCTCCTCACATTGCCGCCCTCTGCCCAGGGCCTACCGCTCACACAAACACACACATGCACACGAATGTCCACACGTGTACCAGCCAGGCCCGATATTTTGGCCTTCAGGTTGGTGCTGCGCCAGGACATCACTCATACCTCCGCCCTCGCTCCCTCCCTCTCCCTCCCTCTCGGCGCCGGTCGGCAGGGCTGGTTAGATGATGCGGGGTGACACTGCCGGGCTGTGGCTCTGGTGCAGGGGCTGAGCAGTGTGTGCTCCGTGTCACTGCTTGTCTCAGCCTCTTTGTCACCTCTCAGGGCTGCTGGCAGCTACTTTCTGCTGACTGTCTTGCCTTGGCCGGCCCTACAGTCACAGCTCTGTATCCCAGAGTGCAGAGGGCCTCCAAGCCTTCACCGCAGCGCTCTGCTCAGGTGAAAGCCCATGCAGATAATGTAACAGCCGTGTTTTGGTATGAATTTGAGCCCCAATTGAAAGGTAGTTTGACAGCTCTCTGTAAATTGAATAATATGTCTAGACTTGCGCTGTATGAAAGTGTCAAGAAATAACTTTTGGTCTGATTCGGTGCCATGATATATATGAATATATATATATATATATGAATAAAACTAACTCAGATACTCTTTAAATGGAAGAACTGCATTCAGATATGAAATGAATCAGATCTTGTCTTATTTGTCCAAATTGGACCACAGAATTGCTTTTACTATGAGTGATGTGGTCACAACTAATTAGCGGACAACTATGGATGTTAAGAACATAAGATCTCATTACTTTCTTTATTGATAAATCTGCAATTTTCCCCAATCAATCAATCAATCAATCAATCAATCAATCAATCAATCAATATTGAATTAACCCTTTATAATTTCCTGGAGCCCAAGGGGACATATTGAAATCCTTAATTTTGTCAGACTTAAAAAACCCATACGTATTTCATTTACTTGACAAAGAAGTTGATCCAATCCTGACATCTGAGAAGCTAGAACAAGAGAATGTTTAGCTTTTGGTAGAAATGACCAAAATGATGATCCGAAGAGTTTCTGTCAATCAGCCAATCAATAATTCAACACGTTTTTTGCAGCTCTGCACCATTATGATATGCAACAAACATGTGTGAAGTGTATGTATGTTTAAATTTTTAAACAGCTCAGGAAGGCTAACGCACAAAAATCCTCTGGACACTCACCTGCTCCTCTTTACATTGAGGAAATGGAATCAGACAACTCAGGATTATCATCAAGTTTTAACTCAAGTTAAACGTTCTCACGTAGACGTTCCTTTGCCATCAGGTTGCCTCTGAATTTCACCGTTTTGTCTGACGAGGATCGCAGCGCTGTAACGTCATTTTTTCTTTTTTTGCCCTGAGAGAACGTCACAATTTTTTTTACCCCAGCAGACATTTGTGTCACCTGGTGAGCTCTCATCCTCCAGTGTCAGCATGTGTTAGCCCATGCTTGTGTTGGAGCTCCTGGTAGACCCCAGACTGTCTTCCTCTCTGCACCTTCTGAGCGCAGAATGCTTCCAGAATATAATAGGCCAGTCAGTGGTCTCCAATCAAGTTGTCTGCATAGCAGATTGAGTGGCTGGCTGTAATTATGTGTACGATAATAACGGGGCCCATTGTGAGTGACTGCAGCAGACTTGGTGCTCTGACTGCAGGGTGTTCCATCATCCACTGTTGTGTTCCAGCCCAGCTGGAGAGGAATACAGACATGATGACTCATAACTGGTCTTTCAAGGCACTAGTTTATACCTCTGATTCATACTGGCCCTGCAGGGAGCCTGCAGAGGGAGAGAATATGCACAGACGTACGCAGTAACACACTCCGAAACAATAACTCAAACACACACACACACACATATAGAAAGCGGTTTCGAGGGGGGGGGATTTCTCAGCGGGCTGACGGGAGAAATGATTGGATGTCTCGTCTGAAGCAGTGTACTACTGCCACCTGGTGGCCACACGAGGTACATGAGCCGACAAACCTCTGCAGATCTCGATCGTTACTTGTCGGGACTTGCAGATCGGTGATACATGTAGTTCAGTCAGTTGAGAGAATGAATCAGAAACTCGGGGTCCTCCCTTTTAATTGTGTGACATTCAGATGAAAGAAATCAGGTTTTAATGGAGATGAGTTTGAACTGTTTGAGATGGCTGATCTTTTTTTCTCTCGTGCACAGAAGGGGAAGGACCCTCTCTACGCCCGGATCAACAAAGGGAAGAAATAAAGAGACTCACAGGAAGACAGACCTGACCAGCACTGAGAGAACAGGAGGAGAACCTTCACCCCCGTGTGTGTGTGTGTGTGTGTGTGTGTGTGTGTGTGTGCGCGTTGTGTGTGTGTGTGTGCGTGTATGTCTGGCACATCGCCCTGCCTGGCCGAGCCCATCTTCTTCTTCTCCTCCTCTGGCTAACAACCTCCCTCTCTCCTCCTGCGCTCCTCCTCCTCCTCCTCCTGCTCCACCTCCTCCTCTCTGCAGTCTGCTCTCCTCCTGAGAGGAGAGAGCCCTCTCAGTCCTTCACTCCAGGCAGGAGGGATATCAATCACCGAGACGGATCCAGTTCTCCCTCCACTGCGCTGTCTTCTCCTCTCCTCTCCTCTCTCACACCCAGCCTTACAGACATATCCTGCTCCTCCCCTCTCTCCCTCCCTCCCTCCCTCCTTCCTATACTCTTCCTCTTCCTCCTCCTCCTCCTTCTCCTCTCCTGTCTTCGCTCTCACGCTCCTCCCTCCGCCTCCTGTGTCTGGCCCAGAGACTGTGCTGCCAAGGAGGGACTGAATCAAGCAGTGCCTCCCTGTCTCCGACACACACACACACACACACACACACACACACACACACGCTCGCTCATTGGGATTAGGATGATCATCTTTCGTTTTAACTGACTGAATCTGCATCTGTAGCGGGGAGATCCGACAGGAGGAGCTAGACTCTTAACAGGCCTATCAGGGATGGTCCGTTACTGGGATCGCTGCTTCTGATTGGTCGGTTGGTTTCGGGCGTTCTCTCTCCATTCTTTGTGAGTGTCTGCTGGATCACTATGCAGAAACAGACTCTCTGGGAGCTACTCACACACAGACTACACATACCTACACACACACACACACGCAGTCATCGCTCACCCTCTCTAACATGCATTCACACACACAGTAATTTGCCAAACGTCTCTCCTCGCAGACAGACTCACACAGAGGACCAGACATACCGAGGAATGGACCCTGAGAGGGAAGAGCTGCGAGGCCAACAGATTCTGTGATCGAACTGTTCATTCTCTATAGCTTTTGTACAATACCGATTAAAAAAAAAAAAACGAGAACAAATTGAAAAATGGAATTTTTATTTTATAAGTCAATCAAGCCGCTGGGGTCAGCTCTATAGGAGTTATAGAGTCAACATGGCTTTAAGGCATCTGATCGTTGGTTTGCCAATCTCATTTTGTAAATAATGATAACAACCATTCTGTCCACCGGACCTCTGCGCCATAAAATAGGAAGGCTTCAGTTATGCAAACTCTCGACGTTAACCCAAGCAATACCAACATATGAGTTCTTTCACCGCGTTCCGTTGCCCCTCTTTCTGATTTTGTTCTTGTGCATGCATGTTTGTAGGTCTTCGTCTTAACCTCACTTACTAATCCACCTCGCTCCCCCCTTACTGTCTTTTTCAAATCCAAACCGCCTCACGTTATTATCCCCCGAACAAATTAGCTCCTGCAGTTTCGGTTTACCGCCGCCTTGTGTTTCCGTGCCACAAACCTATATATTCCAGCAGACACTGTATCCCAGACTGCTCCTCGCCTCCGCCCCAGTCCCCCAAGAACATAGTCTTTGAGATACAGCGACGCCCCTGCCCATCTGTCTGTCTGTTGGTCAGGTGCCAAGCTGCTGCTGTCCGAGCGTCTGTGTGTGGACCGCCGCGTCCTCTGCTACAACTACATCAACTGTGATGCCAATGACTCCCTATTTTATGGCCAGAGTCCCCCATGTCACCTCGAGAACTCTTTTGGACTACGATGTTGATTAACGTAAAAAAATTTGACACCTAGAAGACGAGCGAAGAAGTCGAATTAAAAAGGGAAACGTTTGCTGTTTGAGTACATAACATTTCTAGACCTATTTTAACTTTACCTCAGCTAACAGTTTCTTAATGTAAATTGACACATTATTTTTATCTTTATGAATATGACATTCTACAGTGGGTTTTTAGATGATTTTTTGGTTTCTCTCTTGATTTACGTATTCCACCATGTATTACTGTTACAAATAAACACATCCCAAATGACTGATGTGTCTTTTTTCGTGTGTCTTGGTTGTAATCTGTGTGTGTGTGTGGAAGAGAGAGCGAGCCTAATGGTGTGTGCCCGGCAGAGGTGACCCCCAGCGAGTCTGCGGTTAGTGTAAAGCAAGTGCCACAGTATTTTGTTGTAATTTAACACGCCTTTAATGGCCTGTCACATTCTGCTACACTCGCAGCCTCTAATGCACGCTGTCATAAGCTTTATTAGCGAGCGACTGCAAAAACCAGCCTTCCGCCTCCCACTCCCGCTGCTCCGCTCCTCCCCACAGAAGCAACTGTACAACAATGTCATCACACCGTTTTAATTCCTCGGGACAAACTGCACCTTTTTAAAGGATGAGTCACACTTTCAGTTTCAGGCGAGGAGGGTTTGAGAGAGTCATGTATACTGTGGACGTGAATGGAATATTGTTCTCACTGCTTATGGCATTGGAATAAATCCATTTGACAGCAGTGTTTATTTCCAAAAAAAAACACCGTCCCAGTTGCCGGATAATCCACTATCCTCTCTGTCAGCACTTTTCTTGCGGGACTATTTCTCCTGTGAGAGCTGTCAGCAGTGAAGTCTGTGGATTGTAACAGGATAATCGCTACATTATTTTTGGAAAGACAAGTCACAGATTTTAAAATATATATATATACTCAATGCCGCAAAAAAGAAGCAAACTTCAGTTCCGACTATTGAATTGTGCCAGAAATTTCACACTGATATCTCAAAGCTTCAGCAGATAATATACAAACACTGTCATGACTGGATACCAGCAGGTGTAGGTGGAAATCAGTCTTTTGTTTTGGTCACCTCAACCCTTTAAAGTATAAATTTCATTGTTTCAGTGTTTTTTTTAGTTTGCCAATATTTTCTTACACAGACGAGACCATCGGGTTTATATTTAATAGTCAACCAAATAAATAGTTCAGCATTCTTCTCATAGAGCTACTGTATGTCAAAAGCCTTTATTCAGATCCTTTACAAAGGGTAAATGTCCTACAATCAAAACCTTACGTAAGTAAAAGTTTGTGATCAGCAAAATGTACTCACAGTATCAAAAGTAAAAGTAAAAGTTCCATTTCAGCGTTTTACTATTATATTTGATGTTTCTGGATTAATATCACTTCTGCATTGACCTGTTTGTTGTTGTTGTTTTACTGCTGCAGATGTAAAAGTTTTAGCTCATTTTAACTAGTTTTTATACTGTTGGTAGTTTAGTCTGCAGCATCATATTATATAAGATCATCATGTGTTTGTAGCATCGCTGTCCTGTGAGAAACACTTATGAGCTCAGCGTAACGGTCTGTTTTCAGCTTTGTAATGATGTTTTATCAAGATAATTCAAGATGGTTTTTAAATGGTTTTAGAAGTAGGAGAATTTGATCATCGCATAAAGGAACGGTGTATCCTTCAGTTTATCTCATTCATAATCGACACATTTTGGAGGTACGTGGTATTTTCACTGGGCAGGGAAGATATGAAATACTGTGATACCAATCTAAAAAAGTTACTTGTGACTTAAGATGTTAGACAAGTGAAGTGGAGCAAAAAGAGTTTTTCTCTGAGCTTCAGAGGAGAAGCAGAGTAACATTACATATAACGTTTCATATTACAGGTCCGGAGATTTCATGGGAAGTAGGTGGTTATTACCGCGAAACATATTTGAAAGTTCTTTGAAATGACTCACGGAAAATGTGTTGAAATCACCCGCATATTCTTTAATAATGATATTCTGCTGTTGTCCAACAATTACTTAATGACTCGCTGCTAATAAATACATTTTCAGTAAACTTCCAACTGGTTAACATCTGCTGATCATTCCATTTTAATTTCTAACTAGTTTCTGTCTGAACTTCTGCAGGTCAGTGAATTGAATTTCTAACCATTTATGTTCATACCAGTTAAACAACCAGGCTCTCTCTCTCTCTCTCTCTCTCTCTCTCTCTCTGTGTGTGTGTGTGTGTGTTTCTAAAGTTGGACTGATCTGAATGGAATTTTATTTACTGACCTGCAGAAGTTGGGAAGAAACTGGTTGGACGTCAAGCTGCAACTACTCACTGCAGCTCAGAGGCCTGCTGAGGGGACGATAATCAGAAACTAGCTGGAAGTGTCTTGGAAACGTGTTTAAAGAAATTATCAGCTATCTATGAACTGCTAATTGGGAAAATATCATCATTATTATTATTATTCAATAATTTGGGGGTAATTTGAGGTAATTATTGTGGTAACTGGGAGGTAGATTCAAAGAAATGTCAAACATGTAACTTGGTAATTACCACCTGTAAAAGGAAACGTTACCCAAAGTGGAAAATACAAGAGCCTCAATTTGTACTTAAGTAACAGTTACTTAGTTACATTCCACCATTGGAAACAGAGGCATGTTGGTGAGGAGCAACTCTGTGTGTGTGTGTGTGTGTGTGTGTGTGAGAGAGAGAGAGAGAGAGAGGTCTAAGGTGAGGTGAGCCCTGACACACCTGTCACCTGTCAGTACAAGCTCAGGTTGCCACTGAGACAAAATATCCTCCAGAGCTGTCACATGAAGGCTGTGTGCCTGTAGCATGTGTGTGTGTGGGTGTGCGCGCGTGTGTGTATATATATATATAATGTCAGATAACAAATGATTGCTCAAATACTTGAGTGATTTGTCTAACAGAGCTGGAATGTCGACGGGCCTCTTGTGTTTCCTCTGTGTTTACCTTCAGCTCTCAGCTCCAGACAACAGAGCTGTATGTAATGATATATATAGCCTATATATATGTGTGTGTGTGTCACCTGGAGACCACATCTCCTCACTACAACAAGAGCAGGGGCCTCGGACTGCAGATTTCTTTTTAAAAACCTCACAGTGGACATGAAACAGCTCTGTGAACAACAGCTCCAGGTTTCATGACAGTGACTCACATTCGCGGTGCCAGCCGAGCAGCATTCCTGAGGGATAAAAAAAATCCAAGAGCTGTTGAGAGTCAGTCAGTGTGTTGCGCTAAATGCTCAGACCCGTTTGACGAGACGAGCTGTCCTCTCGAACATGAGTGTGAGTATTCCTACTCGACCTCATTCCTCCGCCGAGACCATCTCCTGTGCGCATGGGACGCGAGCTGCTGCCGATCGGAGCGGATGAGACGCGCGCGCAGGTCGAGCCAAGTTTTTGTTACAGGTGTATTTCTACGGGACACACGATGAGAGGTTAACTCACCCGAACAGAGAGGATTTAGTCGTTTCGGTGGACAATTCACAACAATGGATCAGGTAGGGTGTCCTCTGATGTCTTTAAATCCTCCTCAGTGAGTTTCTGACGACCGTTTAATACGTGACAGTGACGCAATATTCAGTCATTATGGCGTTTAATGTTGTGTTAACATGTGAAGATCTGCTTCCTGTCAGAATGACTTCATATGAATCTTTACTGAGGCTGAATCTGTGTAGAGTGATTGTCCAGCAACTACATTTATTATACACATTTCACACTTGCCTTCTGTGTCGTGTGTGTGTGTGTGTGTGTGTGTGTGTGTGTGTGCTGAAACTCTCCTGATCAGTACAAATCAGGTCCGCCTACTTTCTTAATTCAGCCACACACGCAGAGATTAATAGATATGCAAACAGAGTGAAAACAAACCAGCATTGTGCTGTGAAGGCTGAGAGATGTCGTGATTTCATTCTTCACATTCGTCTTTAATGGCAGCTGAGATTTTTACGACCTCAGACAACAGGTGACATTTAATGTGTGTGTTTGCCTGAAAGCACTGCACCTCGGGCTGTTTCATAGTGTGATCCTTTCACCAGGACGACAGAATGGACTTCAGGGCCCTAAGGGCCAGGTTCCAGGAAGAAGAACTGCTCCTGAAGCAACCCAAGATCAAACCTGCTCTCCCAGAGAAACCAAAGGTGGTCCCTCCTCCCCAGAGTCCTCCTCACTACCTCCCTGCAGGAGCACGCCCCTCCCTGCTCACCTCCATCAGCCAGACCCTGGACGGGAAGACGGTGATGGCTCCCAGAGTGGTCTTCAAGGATGACAAGAAGGAGAGCAAGAAGCCTCTGTTCCAGGCCACCTCGAAGGGAAAAGACAAGACTGAGGGGAAGCTGAAAAAAAGCAAGGACAAGACTAAAGGAAGCAAAGAGAAGCTTCATGAGGAGCAGTCGGATCCGAAGCAGAAGAAAGAGAACGGTAAGAAGTTCAGCCTGCTGCTGCCTGGATTACAAAAGGAGAACACTGCAGAGCTGGTGCCGGCCATGCCTCCACCTAAAGGCACAACAACAAGGAGGAGCTTCCTGGGTTTGAGGAAGTCAAAAAAAGAAGCAGTGGATGTCCTGGCCGACCCCATCCTGGACAGCCCCAGCTCAGAAGCTCCCGGACGAGCTCCACTCATCCCGGTGCCTTCTGGATTTGGTGACTCACCAACAGAGCCTACATACTCTGTACCGAAGGCCCTTCTTCCAAACATCCCCACCTTACCTGACAGCAGTGCTGCAGTGGAAATCACCCCGCCCTCCACCATCCCCGCCTCTCCCGACTTCACCCCACCCCCTGCCTTTATCCCTGAAATCCCAACTCCTGACGTCCCAACCCCAGAGAGTGAAACCCCGCTGGAGATAGAAACTCCTGCCCCGCCCGTTTCCAGGCCTGCCAGCCAGAACGAAGTCAGTCCGCCTAGTGCTGTCCCAACCCCTCCTGTGGCCTCCACTCCCTCTCCATCACCTCCTGAGCCTGAGCTGGCAGCTGACGCTGTTATGCAGGCTGTAAGTGTAATCCCAGCAGAGAAGCCCCCTTCTCCTGTTGTAGATCCTCCATCTATTCCTCCGTCTCCTAAACCTGAGCGTCCGATCACAGCGCTCACAGCCCTGGAGAGGGCGGAGGACACGTTCCCGGGGAAAAAGACTCCACCGTGTGACCTGAGGATCTTCAATGCTCTGGAGAAGGCACGCAAAAAGTCCACCAGGTACTTGAGCTCTATTGATGCATCTTCAGTGGATTCTTACTGTTTGAACACTAACATCTCACAAAACCTTCATCTGTTTTCAGTCCACGGACAAGCTTAACCTCATCCTACTCCGTGACCCCACCTCCAGAGGAGTTTCCCCCTCTTCAGACTTCTGTCCACCCCATCCCAGAGCTCCCACCCATTGATTATGAAGACCGAGGAGGAAACGCCCTCCTGAAACCAGCAGCAGTTAACGGCTTTGACCACCGTAAGTCTGGACTGATCACTTCTCCTTTCCTCTCCTCTCTTCTTCTTGCTTCCTTGTGGACTTGCAGTATTTTTTGGATGCTCTTGTCCTGTTCACACCATGAACACATACCCCATCAGCAGGTCACCAGGTAGGTTCCTCTGCAGCTGCAGAGCATCGTTTGTTAGTGTAGCAGTAAAGAAAACATGGTATGTGTAGTGTTCAGGATGGTGTGTGCCACGGGGCTGCCTCAGGTGTTGGTTAGGATACACAGCGAGAACAGTCCTGTCATTCCTCTCCGGTGCCAGAAACAACTGAGCAGGGCAGAGCTGCTGAGGTATGTCAGCAATGACAGAGAGGAGGAGCGCGTCCGTCATTATGACAGAGCCGCAGTGACAAACACTTTAATGTCTGTTAAACTGACAATGCGTTCAATGAGAAGTGAGTCTGCTGCTGTGCTGACTCTGACCTCATTTTCACAGAGCCTCTTAATTGTGCACGGCGGAGTGAGACAATCTAATGTTATCTATCATTTCGTTCAGGCTCTTGTCACAAATTATAGCAAAGTGAGATGCTTGTAAATTAATGACAACTGTCAACAGAGAAGCACTTTTAACACTGTGACCTAAATATTTCAGTCCAAATTATTTTCCTGTTAGTTTGAAGACCGCCTGTTGTGCGTTTACAAAAATAACTTTTTAAGAACAGTCTAATTGGAGTTCAATCTGGACCGGGTATATTTTGCATTGGAAGGAAGAAAAGAAATCAAATTGAATTATATTCCACCTTTAGATTCAAAGAGTTTTCAGGACCAGTACAAAGAAGCCTTGACTGTATTTCTGAAGCATGGTCTGCTGTATGTTTCTTCAGACGCTGTGCTGATTTTTTTTTTAAACTTGTAATTGCATTTTCTCCGCTCTGCTGAGTTATATCACAACAACCTTCGACAGTGTGTTGGACTGGTTTGGTGTCCTCACAAATCAAATCCTTCCGCTCGGCTTGCTCTCGCCTCCTCCACCTCTCTGTTTGAGCTTTGTTTGGCTGTTTCACCTGATGTTTGTCATGTTCTACTGTTCTTCCTGCGAGTCTTGCTGCTCATTTTCAGGTTCATTATTTTATTTTGGGTCACTACTAGAGTACGTTAACATGCTTTAATGCTTTAAAAAAACACACATCAGTGTTTTCATTCTGTCCACTGCTGCAGCGCTGTGTTCCCGCTCTGTCTGAAACGCTCTGTTTTAGCTCCTGTCTCTTTAAGGCCCCCCCCTCCTGAATACCAAATCTGCTCTGATTGGTCAGCTCACACACGCCTGACCCAGCACCAATAACAACAGAGCACGTGTTAAATTCTTAAGTGTTAAACTAGTAAATTATGCAAACGTGTGATTCTGTGACGTAGTGTGATGTCACAAAGTCACAGAATCGAAGGCGCGGCTACTGACGAGGCGTTTCAGGAGCAGTGTTTTCTGTAGGAGAGGGGAGCTTCTGTCGGTGCGGACTTTGACCTTTTACATGCACAACATGTCTCCTTTAATATCAGACCAAAGGCAGTACAAGATTCTAATCATGATACACTCAGGTGTTAACATGATGTCATCCTTTGCAGGGCAATCCTCTCCAGTGTTGGCAGGTATCATTGAGGAGGCCGCGTCCGACCCCACCCCAGAGCTGTTGGTGGTTCCACCTCCTCCACCCAGGAAGGTCCTCCCAGACCCAGAGTCTCTGGGTCCTGCTCCAGAGAAGCCGGACAGACCCCCGTCTGTCAACCTGAGTGAATTCACTGCTCCTGCTCCTCCTGTGGAAGAGAACGGTGCGGTCGCCACTGTCACGCTCACAGTCAACTTTCTGGATCCAGCCTGAAACAGCCTCCCTAACGTCGCTCTCCTGTTGTCTTACAGAGATCCCTGCTCCTCTTGAGTTCTCAGAGACCGACACCACGGACCTCCCAGAGTTTGACGACGTGACTTCAGACGCTCATTCTCCAGATCTGCCGGCGTCCTGCTGGGGAAACGGGGAGCACACGGGTCCAGATACTCCAGATGGACAGGACCTGTTGGATTATTACAGTAATGGGATACTTACGCCAGCAGCCGAGGTCCCCGCAGCACCAGATACTCCACAACCAGAAGCCTCCTTGTCTGTGTCAAAGGAATCTCTACCACAGGCAGAGTAAGACACCTGAATAAGTCTCCTCTCTTTGCTGTTCAGTACTCGTTCATCTCTTAACAACTTGGCTTTTGATCCTCATCCAGGCTCAAAGCTCCAGTCGACAACGGCGTCTACGAGAGCACAGAGAATTTGTACGAGGAGATGCCCACGTCTGCCACCAAGAAGAAAGGAAAGACTGACGGGAAGAAACGCAAGGGCCCACCAAAGAGTCAGTGAACACACGGGCGACGAGAGATTACATTTGTGAACAGCAGATATAATCACATCAGTCGCAACACATCAAAACACTTATAATGATAAGATATCTAAAGCGCGTATCATTATAAACATATGATGTTCGCTGTATTTGGCCTGAAGTGTGACACTGAATTCTAAAGTTGGATTTCCTTAAATAATTTGTCTGTTTTTTTCCCACAGATCCATATGCTGCTGAGGCACCACCACTAACAGTAAGTATCTCTGTGAGAACTGTGTCACTTTTTCAAATTAAAAACATTTTCTTCTTCATGAAATGTGACATGACAAGATTCTCCGAGGCGATTTTTGCACAAAACGAATCAAAGCCTTATCTGTTGCTCTGTTCCTGTTTACAGATCGAAGAGAAAATCAAGACGGGCAGGTTCGGCAAGTAAGGCCTTATTTTTTTGACCCACTTCTCGTTTCATCTCATGTTATCCCCCAGACGCTGTTAGTGATGAGAGAGTTCGGTCTGCCTTTGTTTCCCTCGTAATCTCCCTTTCAAACAGCGTGCCCTCTTTTTCTCTCTCCTGCAGGAGCGACAAGAAGGCGGCGGCAGAGGGGCCCGACGAGAAGGAGCTGAAGAAGAAGGAGAAGCAGCGCCTGGAGAAGGAGAAGAAGGAGCTGAAGGAGAAGCAGGAGAGGGAAAAGAAGGAGCAGAAAGAGAGGGAAAAGAAGGAGAACGAGATGAAGAAGAAATTCAAAGTGAGTGGTGTTTATTTGGACAGAGAAGGGAGGCACGGCAGGTGGAGGAGCAGCGGGGGAGGGTGGGGTATATGTCTTGGCATACAAACCTGTCTGGATTCATTCCTTCTAGCAGAAGAGCTGAGCAACATGTGCACGCTCAAAAGGGATCTGTGTAAACACTGTGTCATTGTCGCAGATATTTTGTCTGTTTTATTACCAACTTTCTCCAAGATCCAGAGCCAGAGCTCGAAAACATTTGCCTCTGGACAAACTCCCTTTAATCCTCCGATGGAGACAGATGATCAAGTATATTTAAAGCAGCTTTAATCAATATTTCTGTATTACACGATTAGTTTTTAAACAGGCCCAACTCCATAGTCCCTTTCAGTTGTTTTAGCGAAGCATCTTGTTTCAGCATTAACTTTGGATTTACAGCACACAACCTTCCTGTTTTGTTCAATTCTAGCGACGTCATCACTGGCTGCAGCATCGCCGTGTTGATGTTGTTCCTGCATCATCATAATTAATGTTGATCCAGGACCGTCATTGCGACTGACCAATCACTTTATTTGTCATCTGCGGGAAAAGATCAGAAAAATATGCTTAAGTTATCACAAATCTAGTATCTATTTTCAAGTATTTTTGTTGCCTAAATGTAACCAAACATCGACCGAAAAACTGTAAAGAAAGGGAAAATAATATTAGTCAACTATAGTGTAAAAAATATTAAGTGAATCATAGAATATGTTCCAAAAATGCCAACTACTTTTCGAAGTAAAGACACTGAAGACACTGAAGTTTTTCACCGAAGCTGGTAGAGACCAAAACCAGAGCAAAAATTGGAGAGTGACTATTGAATGAATGATCGGTTGTTGAAGTATCAGTATATTGCAAGCAATGCACTGCAGATTGCTGGACATAAAGCTAATGTCATTAAAGGACCAGTGTGTAGGATTTAGTGGCCTTTAGCAGTGAGGTTGCAGATTGCAACCAACTGAACATTCCTCGTCCCACCATTCCCTTCAGTGGCAGCTAAAAACTCTAAAAATGCGAAAGTCCCTCTCTCTCTCTAGCCAGTGTTTGTTTTGTCCATTCTGGGCTACTGTAGAAACATGGCTCAGGTGTAATTCATTCCACTAAGTGTCTCAGTGAGCCAGCACCTCCTTCCTGCTTCCTGCGATGACATGTTTATGTTAAATTCATCACACTCTGTAAAGGAAGGAGTATTTATGTGAATTGTGTAAATCCTTTATGTTTATGAGTGTGGTTATGTGAAGGTGTGGTGTTAACCTGCCGCTGTGTCTGTCAGATCACGGGACAGGAGGAGGCCATGTACGAGGCAAAGGTAACCGTGACGACCAAGGGACGCAAGAACGACCTGCCCGTCAAGAGCGGTGACAACATCAGCATCATCCGGACAACCAACTGTCCCAAAGGGAAATGGCTGGCGAGGGACAGCAGCAACAACTGTGAGTATGAACGCAGAGCAACGCACTCAGCTTAACGGTGGCTGTGTTCGTTGATTGTGGATGACTGACCGTGTGAGTTTGTTCCAGATGGGTACGTTGCGGTGGATCACGTGGAGCTGGACATCAAGGAGATGTTGGAGATAGGGAAGAAGGCCGCCATCAACCGCAATAACAACATTGCCATCGAGCCGGAGGTGGCCAGGACAGGGAGCAGGTGTGTGTGTGCATATGCAACCTCGTCACTTAGACACTGTTAAGTTAAAGAGGAAGACTTACAGGTGTTTTGTCTCTTTTTCTGTACAGGGCCTCAAACCACTATCCACTATCCACAGAAAGCTGTAAGTATCCTCCTGCTCGTATTCATTATTACTGTATATATGTGAGTTATTCTGCAGCAGTGTGATGTTGATGGTCAGTCACAGATGACAGTGAGGAGTGGACCGGTGATGATGATGAACCTTTGTCTCCTGCCCCTGACACAGCTGATACAATAGCACTACCAATGTAAGTCTTCCAGAGCCTGAATCAGTGTGGATGAGTTGTTCAGTTTTCATTCACACCATCTTCTGAAATCTTTGATTGGTCAGAGACTGACGACTTGTCTTGTCCGTGTCTTTTCCTGTGCAGAGGCCACACCAGGACACTGTCAATGCCAGACATGGGTAAGAAAATCCACTTCAAAACAGAAAGTGTGACACGTGTACACACCATTTTGTTGTCTCCTCCGTGTCTTATCTCGATGGGGGTGTGTCGATACAGTAGACAAGAGATACTACAGACATCCTGCTATTTTTATCATGTCAGATAAGTTGGTGATTATCTATCTTTGCATTTCGCGTTTATTTTACCCAGCTGTTTCTTTCAAAGGTACATGTACATGTACGTGTAGCCAGTAGAAAAATACAGTTTTGTGCATTCATTGCAAACATAACATTTTTATTGTTAACACAAATGCTTTACTCCGTCAGCTTCGGTGGTCAAAGCACCAAGATGATAAAATTTCCACGTGCATCGTTTTTTTTTACAGGTTGTTTTCTGAAGAGTTGAAAATCTTACTCCTTCACGTAGCCATAACTCTGATACCCACATTTTTAAATTGAGTGTGACTTATGATTCATCACCGCAAATGAACATCCAAATATCTGCTTGGAAATAATAGATAATAATAACAGCTTGACAACCATTCACACCTGGGCTCACCTAGCCTTAGCAACACCCACGAAGGCCGGTTTGACCAACGGCCCAAAAGTGGCCCCAACGACTCAGAAACCCAGAGCTCACACGTGTCCTTAACGACTCTGTAAGGACACTCCCACACAGGGTTTAAAATCCTGCAACTCCCCTCCAGTTAGTTAGAAGTCCAGTTGCCTACGATACAGCACCTAGATTGGAAACCCCTTATTAGCAGCCGCCCTTTGAAAGACATGTAAGCGTTTTATAATCCAAGCGTGGGGTATTTACTGTCGCGTTTTACGTCATAGAACAAAACGTGAAAATCTCTTAAGCGTGTTTTCAGGCATTTAATAGAAAAAAACCCGCTGACTTCAAGAAGAGGGACCTGGACGTGCAAAAATGACTCACTTTAATCCAGGTTTGAGGAATCCTTCCTGCAGCACTCTGCTGAAATCATAGACTTATTTCATTGTGCAACATAAATATGCGTTCGACATCACTGAGAGGGAAGTGCGGTTATCTACGTTTTTCGGGGGCGGCTGTTTCTCCAGTGGAACAACAATCACACCGTGTTCAAAGCTGCTGAAATCATGAGACTCACTGTCCTCTCCGTCCTGCTTGCATACTTTAAATACTGAATCACAGCCAAGTGACTCATTAGATGAGAATGTGTGTGTAAACAAGAAGATAAAACAATTAGAGAAACTCACAGGTGTGCGTCATAAAAGTTCTTCACATTTACGCCGTCTTCTTTTCTTTTTTCGTAGCGAACAAAGACCTCCCCATAAACCACCAGCACAGTCAGAGTGCAGACAGCTCCAACGTTCAGTGAGTTCACCAGCCTGATTCTTATAGTCCATCACACACACACATACGCACACACACACATATACAAACAAGCAGAGTGTGGACCTACAGCATATGTGTGTTTGTCCTTCCATCAGAGCAAGACACGAAGCACTTCAGAAGTTATCTACGTTTTTCTATTCACCCAAACCTGTGGAGCCAGCTGCCAGGTAGGCATGAAGCGAACCTGTGCTACTGCTGTATACACACAGACGCGCATGCACATAGACACACAGACACACACACACAAATTGGGATTTAATTCTTGCTTTTCCTTCTTTTCTTTTTTTTTTTTAACAGCAGTACTGAGCCAGAGCCGAGTAAGTGATCCTGAATCTTAAAATATAGAAAAAACTATATGGAAGTCTTGTATATAGAGAGTATATGTACAATACAAAAAATGTCATTTTTGGTTCAAATGATGTTTTTATGTGATTGTGCGCAACACGATCATAGAATTAAAATATCAATACATCCGTCCAATTTCTTTCCAAAGCATGTGATGTGTTTGACAAATTGATTTTGTTTCCATCTCAGGTCCTGTGCCTGTGGAGGAAGAACCAGTTCAGCTGTAAGTAAAATACACACACACACACACACACACACACACACACACACACACACAGATTTAAACACTCACACACTTACAGGTCCCCTCTTGGCAAATATGGAAAAAATTTACCAGCATGCTTTAGACATGATTCTAGCATGATTTAAGGCATGTGTAACAGGGGACCTAAAAAATGTCCCCTTTTGGAATACAGGTCCACTGTTAGTGTGAGTGTTACGATCCAGAGGGCCACTGTTAGATAGTTACACTAGTGCACACACACACACACACACACACACACACACACACACACACACACACACACACACTCACAAAGACAATTGCCTAACATGTTGTGAAACCTGTAGACAGACACCTTTACTTCCTTTTTGCCTGGAATGCGTGGCTGAGCATGAAAACAGCGCTCAGTGTTCATTCTTTATGCGTTTGAGAGAAAGAGATTCTGACTCATCCGCTCATTCTTCTTCCAGGAAGTAAAGCTGCCTCATGCCCTGCTGGCGGCTGAATGAGCTGCTGATTGCCCGTCATGTACTTTTCATTTATCAGTGGTGTCATATTCATGGTCAAAATGAGGTCGCCCTCCTTTGTCCCTGCTGGTTCGGTTGGCAACATGGCGGCGGCTGCAGGAATGACCGAGTTATTTTGTTTCCCCCACAGGCCTGAAGAGCCGAGTTCAACACCGGGCATGGACATGCTCATTTTGCCTCCTCCTGATCTGTATGCTGACTATACCATGGAGTAATGATCATACAACAAGGTGAGGATGGATTACCTGGACTCTCTCTTCACTGTGACAACATGATCATACTGACATGATGTTTTTTCTCTTTGTAACAGCGGAACAAAAAAGCAGCCGGGCAGAGGAAACAGGATTTGTCTGCGGTGTTACTCACCTACAACTGTGACAGTAACTTCATCTTCTTGACTACGACCTTACTCACCTGGAGACTGCATTCATGGATCAGTTTGTTGAGGAAGGATTTCTGCAAACAGAACTCTTTGTGCGCTTTTTCCCAAGCACTTGGTGTGAAACCAGCGAGGGACAGTTTGCCTGCTGGCTCCGAGTGACTTTTGACCTGCTGGTCCCAGGACAGGAATCACAAACTGTTGCAGACATACACAGGCTTTTTTTTGGGGGGGGGGACTGTGACCCTGCAGACTCTTGTATGGGAAATTACACACTTCATGTGCCTGTTAAAGTTCTGGAAATACCAACAGGTTATCAGTATCTGCGTATTTATCTTAGTCTACATACAGCAGTCTCAAGGTTTGGATGAAATTAGTGTCCTACACACTTGTTACCAGTTTACAGTGTTGGTAGCAAAAGAGTAAGTTAACAGGAGGAGTTGATAAAACGTAAAGACTTTGTCAGTTATTAGATTTGGTCATCAGCGATAACTTAAAAGGCTTTGTGCAGCCAAACGTACCACACAAAGAACGGATCCATTCTCATTAATTTAATGTTCTGTCCTCTTCTTCATCTACAGAACTCTGTTTACTTTGTTCTCAAGACCTTTTCCTAACATTGGTCGAAATGTTTGTATTATTGTGCCTTTTTTGTACATGAGTGTCTTTTTATACTTTTATTTACCCTCATTATTTTGTTAAAAGGACAGTTAGCCCCAAAATCAAAATTCTACATATTTTCCCTCTTACTTGTAGTGCTGTTTATTCTTCTGGATTGTTTGTGGTGGAGTTTTGGAGATGTCTGCCTCATCTCGAACATAACTGAACTAAATGGCACTCAGCTTGTGCGCAAAGCACCAAAAACAACTCAACTGGAATGTCTCGTTACAGAAATCTAGACCCCCGTTAGTCAAGGTGATCCACAGATGTAGCCGTAAGCCGTTTCACTACGTTCTTTTCGTATCACCATGCAGAAGTAAGCATGCATCCACTTATGGACCAGAGGCAAGCTAACTAAGCTAACTAACGCCAGCCATGAGTGATGCTGTTAATGTTTACCTGCTGCACTGTAACAAGCATGAGATCATCGTCCATGACTGGATGCGTGCCTCCTTCTGCGCAGTGACACAGTTGGCGGGTGTGGTTCGTTAGAAAGAAAATAGTTCCTACATTGCTGAGACATTGCTGTTGAGTTTCCTAGAAACACTACGCACTACGTATAAGAGGAAAAATATGTCATCATGGTGTTGGGGTGAACTGTCCCTTTAATATTAATATTATATATTATGTTATTTTACATTAGGATAGATTAGTTTTTAACATGTTAGGTTTATATAATAACTATCTTTTATGACGTACCAATAAACAACTACAGATTTCTGCTGGCACCAGTTGCTGTGTGTTGGTCGTAGTTACACCTTCTGGAGGGAGGCAGCGTCCATTAACGTTATTTGTTCTTTCTTTCATCGTTACGGAGCGGATGTCTGGCAGGTGTCACTTTTATGTGTCGCCTTTCTTCTGAGGTTTTTTTTCCCTCAAGCTGATCAATAATAAGTATTACAGAAAGAGAAGTAGTGTGACGATGACCTGAGGTCATCTTCATGTAAAATATTGTTGTTGACATCTAAGGGTGCATTTTTTTGTCTGGAAAAAAAAAGGAAAACGAAAAATCCTCTGTGACGGGTGTGTGTTTGCATGTAACATGTTCAAATTGACAAACTTCATTAGGACAAAAATGTCTTCCTTTTATATGTTTGTTTATTGTTTTTCAATAAATACTCATTAAAGTGCAAATCATAACAGCAATATCATGCAGTGCATAACAAGAGAAATCCAAACCCCAATCAGACAGAGAGACAGGGAGGGACAGTTATAACACACTGTCACATTCACACACGCACGCAGAAACACACCCTTACACACATTCTTTCACAATTACAGGTGTGCGCACACACACATATCACAGTCACACACACACACACACACACATACACTGGCGTATTTAAGGTTACACTGATCATAAGAACCCCACCACAGATACACGAGGAGCACAGCTTTGCTGTTGAAAATACTCACTTTGGTACAACACGGATAGTCTGTATTTGATTCGGCCCTCTGGCATGTGATCCCAGCTCTGAACACAGATTACATGACTAACATGCCACTGGTGGTTGCATACAGTTGTAAAAGTAC
Organism: Lagodon rhomboides; assembly: GCA_039737535.1. NCBI lineage: Eukaryota > Metazoa > Chordata > Actinopteri > Spariformes > Sparidae > Lagodon > Lagodon rhomboides. The sequence continues at coordinate 8,787,595 of CM077789.1, read as the reverse complement.
AGTACTACATCTGACAGTAAGTTTTAATTATATCAGTAGCTTTGAAACATGACTCCTGACCTCTGCAAGACAGTGAACTACATTGATCAGGTTTATATTTGTTGTCACGAGCAGCAGAATCAGGAAAGAAATGTGCCATATATGTGCCGGATATGATCCTGATGTGGCCGAAAGTAGCTCACTACACAGAGGACAAGTCATTTAAGACACAGCAACAGAGTGAAATAGTGACTGAAGAGAGTGGATTAGTGTATCCACGGCTGTGTATGCAGTTGCGTGTGTGTTGCAGCAGGGAGCAGAGTTTCTCCCTGACATCAGAGTGTATTCAGTGGTGTACAGTATGTGCAATCAGACAGGAAAGGCAACGCTACACGGGACATAAAATCAGAATACATGTCATAAAGGGTTTCAGCAGACTAACAAAGAATGTGGCTTTCACTGTTTGAACCGTCACAATGCTCGCATAAGGCAAAAATGACTGAACCCATTTTGAATGCAACTGTTACAGCTGTGCAGATTGTCAAACGAGAACTGCAGTCCACGTCAAACGATTGTAGGTCCAACAAAGTGTCCGGTTAACAACACTGTAACTGGTTGAACAGTCGTAATCTAGACCGATGTGTGTGAACCTCCGACGTGGCCAAACTCTCCCCACTGTTTTGAATTGTTATCTCATCACTCTTAATTCTTTTACTTTTTACAATAAAAAAATACTGATTAGAGTTTTGGATATTTGGATTAATTGTGCAGCCCCAAATTTGATATTTTTAGATTTCATCAAATGTTTTAATAACAGCTTTATCGCTAATCACTTGCCTCGAGTCTGTCAAAATAACAATGATGCATACATTGTAATAATAATGAGAGCATTAATTATATTAAATATTGGCCATTCTGTGACACCAGTCTAAAGAATACGCACTACACCTCCAGTCACTATGTTTTACGGAGAAAAGAAAGGCAACTGTTCAGTGCTCGCCATTAAAACCCTGCTTTAAAACCCAAAACAAACCCAGAGAGAGACAGACAGATGGGAGGATTCATCTGAGCAGCGGCAGCTTCCACTTTACATTCAGTCAGAAAAGATTCGGACAAAATATCGTTTGTCAGCAGCGCTACACAACCCAGCTCCAGTATCATCTGACGAGACAATGCAGAACATTTATAAAAGAAGCAACACGTTCATCAAAACGTTGGACCAGAAACAACAGGTAGAGTTCTGTGTGTCCACACAAAGACTGTGATGCAATGAAAGAGTAAATCTGCAGACAGTTTTAAAGTGACGACCGAAGAGACAACGACAGCTACACAAACAGACGAAACCAATGAAACGCCACAGCGTTGTGTTTTAACATCGTCTCTCCCGATCTCACAAAGCACTGCAAAGATCCTCCCGTCAGAAAGAACATGACATGACGGACATGAGACGCACTCCGCCTCGTCTGACCTCCATTACACACACTGGCTCATGCACACACGCTTCTCAATGAACACATGCACAGAATTACTGTGTCGCATTCTTTAAGGCAACTGGAGAAAGGTTTCTGCAGCTAATACTGTCCTGCAGCAGACACACACCGCCTCACATCTTCCTCTTTACTCCTCTATTCTCCCCACACACAGGATGGACACGGGGGTAATACTGCTAATACCACGAGTAGCAATTTTGATTTATTTCGGCACGTAATAATTTGCTGAGGACCTGCTTGATTTTTCGCTCTTTAATTAAGTGAAAATATTAAAGCTGTTTATGGCTGGTCAAAGAAAATCTAATTCAAGATGTCACATTAGGGTCTAGGCACCTTTTTCTGATGGGTTTTTTTCTATTTTTTCCACATTTGAGGGCTTAAGGCAAAAAGGGAAAATGAAAATAGTTAATCGTGGCCCACACTCTCCTCTACAAACAGCACATGGTCTTTTTTTTCCCTGGCCTGCTTTCTTTTTTTAAATTAGGTTCTGTGCATGCATGGCTGAGCAGCATATTAACAGTAACTCAACCCGAGTGTAAAGCGGCCTGTGCGAGCTGCATATTTTTGTAGTTACTGAATGCATAAAATGATGGCTGTGTGGGGAATAAAATAGCAGAGATATGTTTGGTATATTTGAAATTTGCCCATCGCTGTTGGGAAATGTGTGAAAACTCGTGTGAGGCGGCGTGTATCTGTGCTTCAGCGCTATTCTTGCAGAGTATAATCGTCTTACTATCCTGCCGTCTCTCTAGGCTCATTAATATTCTACGCTCTATTCAAAAATCATGATAAAACTCTATGTCGATGCAGTGCTTAAATAAAATAGAACTACAGTGTCTAAAAAACAATCCCTCAAAAATAAATATGGATCTGATATCTAAATAATAATCATCTTTGTGGTGTATAAATCTGTTATTTGGTATACCTTTGTCAACCTTTTCAGCTACGTAATATGATTGTAATATAAATATAATATACATGGATAACAAAAACTTTTTCTTTACAAACCATATCATATAAAACCTGAAATCAAATTTTACATGTGTCGACGTTCCCTCGGACACAGATTTAACGCCTATCTAAACAAAGAACACCTTAAAGAAACTAAAATAGACCTCCTATCGGCGTCTGGGGAAAACTCAGCAGGATATCCCGCCATTTCATGTTGTGGTGGGCGATGACATTTCAGCAGTTGATAATAGATTGAAGGTATTTGTGGGAGGAGTGACGGTGAACTTGACCTTTTCCGGCTTCCAGTAGTTCACAGATTCCAGTCCCGGGATCAGTTTTCACTAGCTGAAGCCCTGATGTTTAAGCTCCACGACTCTGACTCGAGGACTGTGTCAAAATAAGAAAAAAGAAGCTATTAATCTGCCGTTCTAAAAAAAAAAAGGCTTCCTCTCTATGTCTCCGTAATCTGAGGTGACAGGCATTGCTTTTCACATTTCCATTCACCCTTCCAGTGCAATACAACTGGAACAGAGCTAAATAAAGAGGAGACATAAAGGGGAAGTCACTCTGAACATCTTCGCTCACAGCGGTTGGCTTAAAAACCCAGCTGACATCCAGGAGACAGCGAGGGTTGGGAGTCCTCAGCGAGCCAGTGTGGTGATCAGACTGGCACACATTTCAAAGAAGTCCATGGTGTGTGATCCCTGACGCGGAGTGAGCTGAGGGGAGCTACCGGACAGGGACCCCGGGAGAGAGGAGCTCAGCTGGGGCAGGTCGATGGCTGGGCTCGCCGAGTCGATGCTCAGTCTGGGTCTGTGGAGACCGGCTGTGGAGCCCGACCTCTGAGGCGTGGACGAACCCGACTTAAAACCCACCGCCTCGATGATGTCATCTGGGGGTCACATGGACAGAGGAAAGTTTTTTTTATATAGTTAAACTAATTCACTAATTTTTGTGTAGGCACATTTTTTAAAATAATAGTAAACGGAATTATTGAATACAGTATCGGGTCCAACAAGTTAAAGCAACTACAGAGGGTGAAGAGAATAAGCCTATTGACAGGCTGCCAAACATTAAACACCACCATTACCTTGAACAAAATTAACAACATTTCTCTGAGTTTGAACATCTTTGGAAACATTTAGGAAACCAGTACACAACTCAACAAAATATATATCTAACAAGCAGAGAGACAGAAAGCTAATGGGTGCCACATGCACTCCTATTAATGAGAATTAATTAATTTAATGACCTTAAATCTGTGTGGAAAATCCAAACAGTTATTGTGTATGGAGAACCACAAGGTTATGTAAATGTGCACCTTGATAAACAAAAAATTCAGAGACAAATTTAAAAATGACAGTGAAAGAGATGCAACTAAACCTACATAAAAGAGCTTCATGTGACCAATGAAAGAGGTTTCCCAGAAGTTTCCTGCGCAGGCTGAATTGCATGTAAAAATTTTTGCTAAAACAAGCATCAAAAGTGCACTCTGCCACCTGATCTGCATAAACACCACCTCAGCTGTTCCAACACCTCCAACTCAGCGAAAGCACATTTCAAGGTGGAAAAACTGAATTGCATTTGAGAACTGGCACTGACCAGCTGGCAACTGCACTAAGGTCGAGCCATACACACTGTACAATTAAACAAAGCGGAAGATTATATGATTTTTTTTGCAGGGGTGTATTAATTATAAAGGGAAATGTTCTGTAGACAGTTTTGTCTTGTACTAACCATCGATGCTCTTGAAGTCGAGCAGGTAGGATCTGCTGTCCACCTGGTACAGCTGCAGGCTCATCTTCACCAGGTTTCCTGTCACCGGATTCTTCCTCCGCACTCGCAGATGGTATGGGTTCACCACCTACAACACATGATAGCAGACAATAGAGTTTGTATATAAACCTATGTATGCACTGTATTCTGTTATATATGCATGTGTGTCAAATATGTCCTATTACCTTCCAGTCAAAGCTGAGTTGTCTCATAGCCCTGTACACTTCAGCCATGATGTCATAAGGTCTGCTCTGACTCCTGATACCGAGGTGCCACTTGGCCTTCTTCACTGCCAGGGGTTTGGGCCGGGTGGTGTTGAGAGCATCAAGAGGACAACGGGACTTGGGGCTGTCGGCCAGGAGCGGAGGCATCCTCTCTGGGTGGGGTTTGACGCCGGGGGGCAACGGCATGCCTTCTTCTATGAACGATCCCTGGGGAGGACTGGAGGCCAAGTAGAACTCGCTGGCCTGGGTCATGATGCGCCGGTTGTCTATTATAAGGTGGTAGGCTACTGCTAGCTGATCCTGCAAGGACAGAGGGAGGATGGAAAATCAGATCCTCGAAACATACATCAGCTCTGATGTTGGTGTATTTGCTATTATTGGATGCCTGATGAAAAATAGCCACAAAAGCAGAACAGCTTAGGATAGCACATTAATATTACAACTATAATAAAAACCCATAAAACAAAGAATTGTGAATGTGTTTTGTGTACCTGTGGATCCCCACTGTAAAGGCTGGTGACAACCTCGGACTCGGTGCATTCAAACTTCTCACACACTTCCCTGACAGCCTCCTCATCCAGGACTGTAGCGTCGTATGAGGGGTCCTCAGGGAACAGGTAGCCTGGCAGGTCCTGCTTAAACCACTCGTGCTCCCTGATTTATAAGAGAACAATTAGTTTACTCAAACTACTGCTAAGTTACAGTATTATTCTTCACCATAAAACCAAACCTAATGGTGTTTAAGTTGAGGATTCATCTCAAAATGACATTTGTGTGTGACATTTAAACTTGCCTGCAGTCAAACTGTTGTCAAATACAGGTGTCTGATTATGCAATAACACTTCAGATGGGGGACCTTAAAGGGCCAGCAACGAAACAACAACACTGCTGCATGTTTTTTAACTTGAGTTGTAAGTAATGGACCATTAAGCACAGGGAATAAAGCTGCACAGCACGGTACTGCGACTGAAGCCAATGCAACACTTCACAATGATTTCACATGATCGACCGTAGCAAATAAAAAAAGAATACAAAAATGTCAAGACAGAATACAAAGGAGGCCTCTGTGAAGGCCACTTGACTGGACAGAGCAGGGTCAGCACCTGATGTCTTTGATGGTGGCTCTCTTCAGAGGGTCCACCTGCAGCATGAGCATGAGCAGCGAGGCCACAGAGCGAGTCAGGTACTCGGGGATGTAGAAGACGCCCCCTCTGATCTTCTTAAACAGCGTGGGGACGTGCTCGTCATCAAAGGGCAGAGTGCCGCACAGCAGGGCGTACAGGATCACCCCACAGCTCCAGATGTCCACTTCTGGGCCTGCATAGAGCCTGACAGAGTAATGAGAAGCTGTGACATGTTACAAAAAAATCCACCATTAATTTATTTATTTTAACGTTTCTTTGTGCATTTCTGTTTCATTATGGATATGAGGGGGCTCCCATTCAAGTAATGTCATGGGGTTAACTTTTGCCTTTTGGTTGATTGACATCAGACAGCGTAGATCGGGACAAATGGACAAAAAGACAAATGTGTGAGGGTTCTGTGTTTTTTCTGTGTGTCTTTGCCCTGCCTGTTTTGTCCCCGCCTCCTTGTTCTCCCCCTCTGCAGGGCTGAGCTGATGAGGCACACCTGCAGCCACTCACTCATCACTACCTCCATAAAGCCTCTGGTCTTCACCCTACTCCCCTGCCAGATAATTCCGTCTCGTCGGTAGAGCTGACTGTGGTCGTTTCAGTGAATCTTTGCCGTCTAGTTTGCCAACTAAATATTAACTTAATTAATTAACTTTCCTTGTGTGTTTTGTTTAGTTCCCTGTGCCTCGCTGCCTCGTGCCTGAGTTCCTGTTTTTGCCTCGTTCGTGTGTGTCTTTTCGCCCCTGGAGTTTTTTGGCCTTCCTTGCCAGACAACTTTCAGTATTTTTGGAGAAACTTTTGTTTGAATAAACTTTTTGTGCGCCTTTACGCGCACATTTCTTCCAATGACTGCACAGTATTCCCCTGATCTGTAGGTTGTTTAAAAACAGCAATGCATCACCAAAGGCAGACAGGAAGACTTAAAGCTAGGAAGTGTGAATGCAAACAATTAGCTAGCTTTCATGAGGAGGGACATGCGTAAAACATGTTATGTTAGACCTCAAAGATACACACTATGGGTTTCAGTGTCTGAATGTATCGTGTTTGTTTAAAAGAAGAAACTCCACAGGGCACCTTTGAAGGTTGTGTGCTGTAAGGTGAATATTTTGTTCACACACCTTCCTGAGATAACCTCAGGAGCAGCGTAGTTGGGTGAGCCACAGCTTGTCCGCAGAAACTCCCCATCTGACATCATGTTTGACAGACCTGTGGGCCAAACACAAGACATATTAACACCCGTAACACCCCAGTAAAGTGAGACTAGTGAAAACCCTCTAAAATCATTACTGCTACTGATCCTTTGATACACACGAGTTAAATTGAACACGGCCCGGCACAGGGAGGGTGAAAGGTATACACTGCGGACACCGCTGATATCTTTATCCTCCTTTACCCTCCGCGACTCTAGCTCAGAACACAAAGCTCATCTAATTGGATGAGCCTTTCCCTGCCTGCCAGGGCCTCAGCCAAACGCTGAACACCAGACGCCGTGTGATGTGCTGACCTTCTCTTTATCTTTTATCCCTGTTCCCTTAACACTCTCTCTCGCCGCTCACCAGCGTCTGTTACTCTCAGCCAAAACACTTCTCATGCTGTGCACCCATGTCGCACCCCAACGATTCCTTGCCTATCAGATGACACCGGGGCCTCAAGGCTTCCTGCCAGACATGATATGAGACCTGGCCGTTGCTATGGGACCACTCTCCACCCCACACGCCCTGCTGTGCACAAGGGCCTTGGTGTGTTTTTGAAAATATTTCTCTCTTTCATGGACGTATTACATCAGGCACAGTCTCTTAACCACTATCGGCTAGAACAATTATGCCACAGCAGATAAGAAACTGTGTTCAGTGTGAAATTAATTCTCATTAAATAATGAGGTTAACAGGTGCATGATGGTGATTTCACACTTTTCTACAAGTGTATAATTAGGTGAATAATTATGCTTTGTCCTACAACTGTGTAACAAACTCTCCAATTAGTTAGTAATTCCACTCAGCTCTGCCATAAACTCTGCTTCTTTGTCTTTCTGACGATTACATTCAGTAAAGTTCTGTTGTACTTTCCGTTAACATTTCTTCTGCCAAGCCAGAGAGACCTCTGTCTCTCCATCTAAATGTAACTCTGTCCTTTGGGGATCCTACCGAAGTCGGCTATCTTGGCGTTCTTGCTAGCATCCAGCAGGACATTCTCAGGCTTGAGGTCTCTGTGGACCACCATGTGCCTGTGGCAGTAGTCTACAGCTGAGATGATCTGCTGGAAAAGACGGCGAGCTTCTGTGTCCTCCACCTGAAAGACATAATAGGAATGGACATGATTGGACTGTGGCTGTGCTGATTAAAGAGTGCGTAACTGTGTGAATGTGCGACAGAGTGTTACAAGCTCAAAAACAGGCCTACGGTGTATAAGAACACTGAAGGTTATGTGGTGTTTTGTTTAAAACAAATTCATTATCATCATCCAGGGTTGGTCACAAGGTTGCTGTGGCTAAGGGCCCAGATAAAGTTAATTTCTATTCAAAATATAGACAGTCTCCAGAAGAGGTTGTCTCCACATGTCTTGAATGTGTGTGTGGGTGTTTGGAACGCCATGCTTCAATCAGAAGCTTTCAATCTCAAAAACTAAAGGCGAACATTTCAAAGTGAGTCAAGCAGATGTCAAAATGATCATTGACAGCTCTCAGAGCGGTGGAACAGTGATGGTGTGTGGGAAGACTGTCATCAAATATATTTTCATGACTCATAAACGACAAAAGACATCTCCTGGAAGTTTGCAACAGAAGTTAAAACAGGAAAAAAGTAAATATTTTGATGCAAAATGTATGTACATGGTGGGAAGAGTTGCAGTTTAAACAACGTGCATGAGGACAATATTTTGATGTGTTACTCATAAGCGTAAGAACAAATTCAGAAAGTTTAGAAAGAAACAAATTTGCTCATACGACTTATCTTCAAAAAGCCATTCTAAAGTAACCTATAAAACATATGAAAAGTAACATCATGTAGCAGAATGTTTATGACTCATCAGATCATAGCCTTACTCGGTAGCCACAACAATGGCCAAGTACAGGCCAATTCACCAAGACATACACCAATCCTGTTTGTCCAATTTGAGCTGTGGTTACTACAGAACCAGTAGTTTCTGATGAAGCAGTGACCATTGGAACCCAGTCGATAAAGACTCAAATCGAATTAATGAATTTGATTAATGAATTAGTCAATTAATAAATGAAATCTCTCACCCGTCCATGTTTGCAGATGTAGTCAAACAGCTCACCTCCAGACACGTACTCCATGACCATGAAGAAATCTGTCGGTGTGCTTATCACCTGGTACCTACAACACAAACATTCATTCGTAATGACATGAACTTTCTGTACATGAAATAACATTTCAGCTTCTTTCACATCATATCCATAATTTAAATATAACAATAGTAGTATAACTATATCTCTAAAGCCAACTTATTTACTTGAAAACATGCACCGTATAAATACACAGAAAGAGGCTAAGCTGTGATGTATGGCTACTGCTGAGTATAGGCATTATTTTCATAAAGGTCAGGTATATTAAAATGTGGGCCCAATCTCATGAATGGTTGCTCCCGGGAGATTCTACACTTCATCACAATCTACTTCACTCCTGTCGAGCCGGGTGTAGCACAACAAGGCCGGCACCGTGGGAGAAATAAACACAAACCAAATCACAATTTCTTACTTTTTCTGTTCTACAAACACACACACACACACACACACACACACACACACACACACACACATTGATTCTAGGGAATATAAACAGACGAAGCGCTTGAGGGATATTTGTTCTAATTTATTTTACTTTGTGCTGGTTTTACAAACAGGGCTGATATATCACATAGCGTCTGCTTTGAGCCTAGTGCCTGAAGCTGGCTGTGACAAATAAAAAAAAAAATGTTTGTTTGTGCCTGTCTTTGTGAATGTATGTCTCCATGAGAGTGTATTCCACAGTGCTACAGCTCACAGCTCGAGAGCTCACATATCTGCCATAGCTTACAGCCTGACAGTGGACTAACCCTAACCCTGGCCTAAAAATAACGCAGATTGTTGAGAGACAGAGAGAGAGACATGGACTGACAAGGAGAAAGAGGCCAGGGAGACAGAAGGAAAGAGAAACAAGGGACACAAGGTCAAAGAAATAACCCAAGAAGAGCCTAGACACCTGGATGAGGACAAGGATTTAGCCACGTGCAGCAACTTCTATCATCTTAACTGGAGATTTGAACCAACCAGAACAGATTTCTTCATCTAGTTCCAACCCTGTGTGTGTGTCTGCTGCTATGTTTGTGTGTTCTGCCTCCTGGGAGCCATGTGGGCATGCTCAGTACAGCCCGGCTGTAGTAAACAAACAGGAACAAACAAAGCATGCCACAACACAGAGGCAACACGACGGCCACTCGTTTAACAGAGCTCAGTTATCTGTCGTTTAAAGTCGACAGATGGACGTGTCGTCTTTCTCCACTTACAGCTTGATGATGTGTGGGTGTCTGAACAGTTTGAGATTCTGGATCTCCCGTTTGATCTTCCCAACGACATCGAGGCTGCGGATCTTCTGCCTGTTTAGGATCTTAACAGCCACTTTATGGCCTGTTAACTGATGCTCGCCAACTGAAAACAAAAGAACAGGGATATGAAGCAGATACAGCACACAGATAGAAAAACAACATAGGGAGTCACACACAGACAGTTAGGCACAAGATATATGGATGCCAAAAGGGAGGTAGAGAGGGGCACTTATGGGTTGAGATTTGATTTGGATAGCTGTTACATGACAGGCTTCAACATAACAGTATTCTTTATTTGTTTTAGCCTATTGTAGCCCTTATTTGCTAGCATATTTGTTCAGAGTGCCTGAGGCAAGCAGTTGCCGTAGCTCCCAATCCCTTTCCAAAGCTTGACTACAAACATGAGTTATAGAGCTCGATTAAAAGGCTGGGTGAACTGCTTTAACTCCCACCTAGGGGTATCCAACACAATGAGCCATCATCATTGCAAAATAAAAATTCTATTTTTATTTTTTAATTTATGGATTTAGACTGGATTATTGCATGGATTTTCTCTGCATGCAACGATGAAAAAAACTGGTTTCCCCTCACACAGAATTTATATGCAGGCTGAAACATGAAGGTTAGCCATGACTTCAGTGACTAAGCTAACATCAAGGACTTTTGCTAACACATCCCTGATCTGCGCACACAAGAAACAGGCGGTGTGAGCGTCGGGTTAAAGCTCACAAGGTCATGCAGAGTGCCCGAAAACTAGCTAAGAAAAACTGAAATAACATCCTCTGATAGGCCTCTTCGGCAAAACTTTTCGCCTGTGAGCTGTTTTTCCAGACTTGCTTGCACACTTAACAGGCTGCAACTAGCCTTGAGTAGGATAACATATCGGACTAGCTTACACCGTTTATAAACACTCCGTCAGTTAACGTTACGTTGAGCTCACACGGTGGGTTTCGGTCAAGCTCAGGCGTCCTTTAACGCAAAGACAGGGCAAAGAAACCTACCACGGCATAAACTCCTTATTGTTTAAGGTTTATGCGATAATAATGTGAGTATAACTGTGCATCTTCTTGTAGCTGTCGTCCGCCGGGTAATTACACCTGCCATAGCTGATAACAGTAGCTACAAACGGGGGGGAGGAATTCGGTGAAAGAATTTGACTTTCAAGCGCGCGGATTCTCAGAACACATCTACGCTCTCAGTCCCTTCCGTCGCAGCCGTTGGACCACCCCAGCTACGCAAACTGCGCACTGACCGCCGGCAAGTTTGACGCTGTCACGGAGACTACTTCGTATTACTCCCAACTGAAGGGCGCAAATGTACACACTGAACTCGGTTATGACACAAAAGCGTGACTTAACTCTTCACTTTCCCGAAGGTTCCCACTCCGAGCGTGTCGCCGAGGATGTAATGGCCGATCTTTACCCTGCCTTCGTGTTTCTGTTGTTGCCGCTCTGCCATCTTCTCCGTTACCGACGGCTGGGCGGTGGGTGTACTGCCTGCCTGCCTGCCTGCCTGCCTGTGGGGCGCACGGAGGGGCGGGGCACTCCTCTCACCGAAGACCCACCGACGACTCAGCCCGTTGAACGAGTACCGTAGCGGGGGGGACGTAAAGGCTTTACTGGAGGCCAGATATCTGTCGTAAAGCGCTGGCTAGCCTGTGTGGCTTTATCGGGGAGCAACCGGGATTATCCCTTCAGGAGACAACCGGACTCTGCCATCTAAAATGTTCATATTCCACCGACCTGGTGTTATGTCGAGATTTGCACCCGGGCTATTATCTTACCCACCCTGATTCTGTGCGTTACCTGTGGCAGCAGGGTAACATTTCCACACATATGGCTGAGATTGTGTGTGAAAGTGGTACATTATAAAACAGCCGATATTTAAAGGTTGTTTGGGGGAAGTGTTAATCAGAAAGAAAAACATCTTCATTGATTTATTGATTTTCACATTTAATACACTGAAAAAAAAAAAAAAAAAAAAACTGCCCTTAAAGGACAACAGGATTTCCTGCTGTTTTACCTTTACCTTTCTAAAAAGTCACCTTTCTAGCTTCAAATACTGTTCTGGTGACCTCATATTTAAGTTATGGACATATTTTCATCACATCAATATTCCTGAGTCTGTATTATTACCTTATTTATCTTGTAAACATTACCTTGGTGGTGAAAGAAGTAACCCATGAGAATCGTTCACATAAAGTAAAGGTTATACAACACTGTTCAAATACTCTTACAAGTCTTCATTAAAATCTTGAAAATATCAGCAACCAAAATATACTTAAGCTACCAAAAGTAAAAGAAAACACTCATTATTCAGAGTACCCAATTTCAGGATTATGTAAAAGCATATTACTGGATTATAATTACTAATTTAATTGACTGTATAGGCCTGGGCCTGGGTATGTAAACATGTAATGACATATCATAAACTATTATTTGATATTGACTATTATTGTATTAGTAATCTAAATCTGGAAAGTAACTGGAAACTAAAGTTGGTAAAAAAAAAAATAAATAATAATAATAAAATAGAAAGGTCGGAAAAGAGAATTTAATGACTTGAGTTGCTCACATTTAACCACTAGGTGACAGTGTAAGTTTAATTTACCACTGCTCAGTATGACTCCTGGAGCTGCTCTGCTCCTGAGAGCCCTCACTGAAGCTGGAAAGCATTTGTGGAGCTGGCGAATGAACTTCTTCTTATCAAAGTTAGAAAAAAGCATGAAACATGTTTTTGATTTATTTTTTATATACGCTGCCATTAAGTACACATGTTCTCAGTTAGTGCATTATTGCTTTCACTGACAGGAGCAGAATACACAGAATATTTTCAGCTTGTGGGATGTAAAAACAAATTAGATATATCTTTAGCTACTTTTTTGCCATCATATTCTAGCATTAGTCTTTCAACATGAACTGACGAAACATAGTACATGTTTATAAAAGAAAAAAATAATTAATATATAAGCTATCATACATAAGATAATGGTTGGTAAATTAAATTATGTTTTGCAGGACATATTTGGTTATAAATTATATTATATTATTTATGCATTTATTCATTTATTCATAAGTAATGATTAAATAAGGAAGCCTATGCTGAATTATTAACTAAAGATTAATGGAGAGGGGGTGGGATTGAATAAATTCATACTTCTTCCCACTCCTTTTCGAACATGTAATCAGAATTGCCTGTTTTCATATGGCAATTCTCCTTTGTTGGTTTGTTTGTTTGTTTATGGACTCTGAAAATAAGTAAATAAATAAATAATGTACATGTTTGACATAAAGATTTCAATCAATCAATAAATCAAAACATACTGGAAAATAAGGACGAATAGCTTTAATTACTCTCAGGATGAAAAGCGAAAACACCCTCGTATCCAATAACATATCGGCTCTGAAACGCTCCGGGCATCTGTCGCTCTGGTGCGCCTGTCGTACCGCGCGTAACCGCTGGGGGCGCTGCGTCCCCGCTCTGCCCCCTCCTGCTCTCCAGTCTGAGAAAGTTTTCCATGCAGGGATGAGGTGATTACCCACCGCTAGCAGAGGGAAGAGGGCTGAGCTGGGGGAACTCGAAGAGAGCAGGGGGAGGAGGAGAAGAAGAAGGATTGATATAACAAGCGGCTGTCGTTCGCGCAGCGCAATTCTCACTCTCTCCAAGTGTTTGAACCAAGAGCGATAACGGGGAGCGGGCTTTCCATTCATTTCGAGCGCAGCCAACTTTTTTTTTTCTGTCTTGAGTCCGTGGCGCGGGTCCGCTCACCAGATCACACTCTTTATGTTTTTAAACTTTTACAACTTTCTTTCGTTTTTTTTTACATCAGCAGATCTGAAACTTTACGAGAGCTCCGAGTTGGGAAGTTTCTTTCCCCGTTAAAGTGCATGACACTGTCTTTTGAAGGACTTGAGAGCCTGACAGAGTTTCTTCACCTAACGCGTGGTGTGGGATTTTGAGCTGAATCGGGGGAGTTCTCAAATGCAAAAGTACATGTATGAGAAAGCAATGGCCCAAGAGACAAGGAACGGAGGAACCTCTACGTTAAACAACAACAATGGTGTTGACAACAGCAAGAAGAAGGTGCTAATAGCGCTCGACATCTTCTGTCTTCTACTTGGTAAGTTTATAAATACGTTTATTATTCACTGTATCATCATTTGAATTGTTCAGTCTTTTTTTTTAAAAGCTCACATCAGCTGATTTGAACTAAACTGCAGGAGTGACAAAACAAAAAAAGGCAGAAACAGTAAATACATTAAACAGGACCCGCGCTTTCTAATGATCGGCAATAAAAGCCTCATCGTTTTAAAAGTATTGCCTGTTATCTGTGACCACAAGACAACTTAATCTGCAACATCCCCTTATCATCCAGCTCCAACACACCACCTCATGCCGGGGAGGCGCGGAGCCCAACACTGACCGCACACAACAACAGCCCAGTCTGTCACACTGAGAGACAAATACACGTTTTAATATAGAGGACAGCACAGACATGACGTGTGTTATTCAGAAATACACAATCGATGCAAGAGAAGTTTGCTGCCTGACTGACATGGTGACACATCACATATATTGATCACTTCACTGGACTCTGGACTCCATCAGTGGATGATGACCCTGCCTGCATGCCTGAGGCATAAATGTTTTGAAGTGTTGTGACCTGCCCTTTAAATAGCCGCTGAGTCCCCTCCTGTGCCCTCATAACCCTGTTCATCTGACCCCAAACCTCCAGAGGTGCCATTCCAGCTAGAGCCGTCCGCACGCAGAGATGCGAGCGAAAACCAAAGTGTGATTAACGTGTCGATTCAGAGCTGATGAAACTGTCACCGGAGCACAGACGTCTGCTCCAACCGGGGCTTGTTTGTGCTGTCGAGTTTTGTGTGTTAGTAACTTGTTATTCCGCCAGCGTCCCATCCAGATTCAGTGTGCACTGTCAATGTGTGTGTGTGTGTATGCTTTGAGAGCTGGTTTGTTTTTGGCTGTTGTCACTGTAGCCCGGTCCTTTTCAAGCTCCAGCGGCCCCCCTTTCTCTTCCCTCTGTTTTCAGTCCCCCCAGTCTCTCCTTTCTCTCTTTTGGAAAAGGATTATGGGAGTTGCGCTTTAACTTCTACACATTCTCTCCCAGAACCCTGCAAATCCCTGGCCAGCTGCCCCTGATCACTCCACTTCAAATTACTCTCCCTCTCCCCTCTCCCTGTCTTTCTCTCGAGCCCTCTCTCTCTCTCTCTCTGCCTCTCTGTCCAGGGGACTGCGTGGAATAATTGCTTAAGCATGTGTTGTGGCAGGGGAATGCCTCTCCGATCGAACGGGGAGAGGTGGAGAGGCGGGACGCGTGGCTGACCGGGCTTTAGAGGAGCAGGTGGGAGCCGCAGCGGCAGCTTCGTATGGGGAGTCTGAAGCATCAACAGTAGTAACAGAATAGGCCACACTGCCACACAGGAACAGGACTGTTTTATGACCCAGGATGTTACAAATGGTGCAGATTAACTCCACTGTGGAGTCGAAGCAGATCTGCCTGACAGGCGCAAAGTTTTCCAGTGCCCTTTTATATATCGGTTCTGCTTATTAAAGAACCTCAGACTGAGATACGCCGTTTCATCTGCGCCCGTATAAATGTAGATGAGCTTTGAGGGGCATGTGGAGCGAATTTCCTGCGTAAACCGACTTCCTTTTTGCTGGTTAAAGTTCTACAGTCTTTGCCATGTTAGGGGGGGAAACACTCACACACACACACACACACTCGCACGCATGCATGTAAAGACACACACGAACTCAAAAGGGCACAACGATTCTCCTTTGTCATGCTAAACACAATCTGGCTGCTCATTGATGATTGGTTGGCCCACTTTAGTGGTTCGGGGAGGGGGGGTTACACATGGGGGGGTGGGGGGATAGGGGGGTTAAAAGAGAGAAGAAGAAGAAAGACAAGGGGAGGGGGGTTATCAGGGGGTCCTGAATGAGGAACAAGGAATGCGGGGTGTGTGGAGGGCTCAGAATAATCTTGAATGGGCTCTGTGTGCGTATCAGATAAAGCTAGTGTACACTACCCAGCTTGTGGCTACGCTTAATGCATATAAAACTCATTACCTTTAATTAGATCCTATCTGCCAGCTGGTGACACACACACACACACACACACGCACATGTCCGTATCGTGACACCTTTCTGTATATTGCCAGTCTGCCCTCAGGCACGGCTAATTGTTCTGTTTGCATAAAGGCCATCTGAGGCCATCTCTCCTCACACACACACACACACACACCAGCACATGTGTACAGGCTAAAGAAAGGGTTCCCCCCTTATGTTGCCTCCGCTAATCAAAGCTAATGATGCATAAACACAGCGGGACCAGAATGCTAATGAAAAAAATGTATACACACACACACACACACACACACAGCATCAACTCCTGAGTTACAGCATTCGATTCTGGCAGCTGAGCTCAAGAATCGTCTGCTGATTTTGCCTTGGCTCGGGTTCCACTCTCGCTGAGCGGCCGAGTTGATTTAGCGACGCCATAAGGAGCACACACACAAACACCGTACACTCGCTATAAATACGCCAACCTCACCGCGGGCTGCAGAATTTCATTCTTCTCCGTTTTCCCAATCCCCTCGTGAGCGTGGCTGTCTACTTATCGTCCGCGTTAAAGTGGATGTTTACTGTGAAAGCACTTTGTCACCCACTTTAGCTTTCAGGAAACGGTACGTCTAAAAGTAGCCTCACCTAAAACCCAGATTAAGTTTTACACAATGCAAAGGAGATTATGCATTGTGTGTGTTTGCTTGGGCGCATTCACCAGTGCGTGTCTGGGTTCTGGAAGCTGTTCAGAGTCCGAGCTGCGGTGGCCTTTTTGTGCAGAATATAAACATAGGTTGTTCAGGGCCGTCTCCGCCGACTTTAACTCCTGTCGGCTGATTTTAAAGCACAACAACATCTGTCTGGATGTTGCTATGGTGACGACAGCTCATATAATATTGCTTCTTATCTCAGAAAGCGATCTAAATTGACTGAAAGCCCTTTTTTTCCATCAGCATCTCAGATGATACAGTCAGGTGTTTGGTGACGTGACTTCTCCACGAGCGACAGATGTTGTTAGCCGGGGAGAGGAGCGCAGCCTTTTGGCCCGAGGGAATCAGCTTCATAACCGGCCCCGGAGCATTAACCCTATATGGCCGTAGCCGATTCCTGCCTCCCCATTAGCCGCTATAGTATTACAGCAGTCAGTCACACAGCCCCTCATTAAAGCTGGAGAGGTTTAACCTCTACCTCTCCAGGCCTCAGCCACTTCAGTCCTGAGCCGCTCTACAAATATTTTCCAGAATTTCTCAAATTCTTCATCTGGCTGCAGCGCAGTGGCCAAAAACTCTTGATGTGACATCTGGTGCAGTTTCAGGAGTGAGTGAACCAGGGGGCATGATGTGTGTGTGTGTGTGTGTGTGTGAGTGAGTGTGTGTGTGTGTGTGCAAAGTGGTGCTCAGGAAAGGGTGGGAAACGGAAAGGTAGTGTCGGTCGGAGGTAGGTGTGGTTGTGAAATGAAATCCTGTCCATTTTCTTTTTTTTTTTTTTTTGCCCCACAGCCCATTTCCATCCTCTCCCCCCTTCCTTCCCTCTGTGCTCCCTCTCCACTTGAGCCTGTCTCCGCTCTCCTTAGCCGAAGAGAAATGGCATGCATTAGCAGTGAAATGCTCAAACACAATACGATCTGGTTCATTCTGTGTATGTGTGTGGCGGACAGATAAATAGAGAAGTAGTCTTTGTAAAGTGTCTAATAGTAACCCGTAATCACACTGGCAGTGTGTGGGGCGGGGGCTCGCACACAAACCCAAACACAGGCTCCAGTCCAAAGCTGCTGACCTTAATCTAAGGGCAAATATTCTGCACGAGTCTGTGTGTTCAGATCAGGAGCTGACTGAGAACTACTACTTGGCTTGATACAGAAGCCCAAAGAGAGCGGGAGAGGTGGGAAAAAGTGGGAACAACATGCAGATTAGGGCAGCGACTAATGATTATTTTCGTTACTGATTAATCTGCCAGTTAGTTTCATGATTAATCATTTATACCATAAAATGTCAAAAGATTGTGTGAAATGCACATCACAGTTTCCCTGAGCTCCAAATAACAGTCCAGAACTCACATCCTTTCTATTTACCGTCATTAATGACAAAAAAGCAGCAAATTCTTATATTTAAGAAGCAGAAACCAGCAAGTGTTTGACATTTTAACTTGAAAATGTCTTTAACAGTTAATCCATTAGTTGACAACGAATGTTCTTCGGCTCACTGGTAGACTCGGGGGGGAGCCGGGGGGGAATCGCCCCGTCTGGTGCCCCCATGTTTGAAGAAGTGCCTTCTTGGATGCCCCTATGGTAGATAAAACATGATAAGGTGCTCTCTGTGGTGCCCTTTCAGTGCCCTTTTACGCACCACTACCACATCACATACAGCTGGTGCCCTTTTCATTTTTATTCACCCTCTCAGAGTCCACTGCTTCCAATCACTAATCAATTAATCGACTACTTGTAGAAGCTATAATGCCAATGTGCTCATTTCACCATGAAGCCTGTCATGTCAAGCATCACTGATTTGTGTATTCAGTCGATAAAATCCATCACTCTCTATTAGAGGCCGAGTTATTTGTCCCGAGCTCCCAGAAGGACGATGTGTATCTATTGATGAGAAGTATCGTAGTTGTTTGCCTTTTTCTATGCGCTTGAGTCCCGATGTCGATGCTCCTTGTCAGTCTTTTCTTCTGTTCGTCAGGATGGGGTCAGAGGTCAGGCGGAAAATAGACTCATATAGGACAAGTTGCCTGCAGCGCTCTCTGTACGACATTTCCTGCTCTCACATACAGCCCAGGGCGTCGGGCAGACGTTCAATGGACACGCACACACAGCAAAATGTAACGTCAGTCTCAAGATGCGGCTCTGACAATAGTCGGATATGGTATTTACGGTGCGATTACATCACTGTATGCGTGCCTGTGTGCTCTGTAGGGGGGCTTTACGGGGCGGCCTGCGGTGGGTCGGGATGTGTGTTGTGGCTGCAGGACGAGGCGAGGTCAGGGCTCTGTAGAAGGTGAGGAATGTCCTCTGGCAGATGACCATCATTGGATGACATAATAAGATAAAGATCAGCCGCAGCGGTGGCCGCGGGGCTGCGAGTCCCGACAGAATGTGTGTAATTTCAAATGCGCAGACGTATATTTCTGTGTGTCGCGATGGAGGCCGGCGGTGGCATTGTGGTCAGACTGCAACATTTTAAGCCCGTCACTGTGACATGTGGCTGGTTTTCTGCTGGTGCAGGAGTTAAATGACAAACCCCCCGGGTGTGTGTGTGTGTGTCTGCGCAGGGCTGCGATTAGAGGTGTGTGGGTGTGAGCGTGCGCGTGTGCGTCCCGTGGGGGTTTATGGGGGAGAAAGAAGGCGCCCAGAGCTGTCATTAGGTGGACTGTAAGGCCTGAAGGGCAAAGTGTGTGTATGCATGTCTGCGACGTGTGTGTGGTTAGCATGTGTAAGGCATCTGTGGCTCCACTTGTGTGTGTGTGTGTGTGTGTCCCATGTGGCTCTCGAGGGCATGCCGAAGGCATCGGGCTGACTGATGTGACTGTGCCTCTTTACGCCAGTTTACAAACCAGACACATTCATCAGTTTTAACTCGTTTCCCGATGCACTCCTCCGTCCTCGCAAACTATTCAATTGCACAATAAAAGACTAAACTTTGACGGTGAACAACAGCTTGTAGTTTACACTTCGACAACAATAGTGTAGTAAAGCCTCTGTGACTGCTGCCTCTCTCTTCACTCTCTTATCTATAATTACACCCTCAAACTGCTTATTTAGATACATCAGGATTACTGGGCTGCACCCGGCCGTAAACTTTTGTTAGCAGACAGTCTTGGTGTGTTTACGCTTGTGTGTGAGTTCTCAACGAGTGTTATAAAAATGAATATTATGTGTAATCCCGTTTGAGCTAATTCATAAACCCAATTTGTCCATTACACCCGGCGAAAAAAGAACTTACGGGAGGTTTTCACACTTTTCTAGGATCACAGAATGATTATTAACGTGGAGTACACAGCCTCAAACACCAACAGTGCCACTGGCACTTGGATGTGAATGAGAGCAGTTGATCTTGTACACCAGCGCTTCATCATGGCCAGCAGGGCTGCGAGCAGGAGGCCTCATTACGTCTCTCTGTAACACCACACTGTCCTCGCCTGGGCCTCCTCCCTGCTGTGACACAGGCCCCTCTGTCTGTCACTTTCCCTTACAGCATTGCCCGCTACAATCCTCTGTGTTTGTGTGTGTGCGCATCCAGAGATGGGGGGTTGGGGGTCAGGGAGATTTCACTGTTTCACCGGGAACAATGCCCCTTTTGATGCATCTCAGCACTCTTTGTTTCGTTAACGAGGACCCAGCCGGCCAGTGGCAGACAGAAGGAGGATGAAATGGAGGGAGGGCCCGAGTGAATGAGGTGGAGATGAGAGAGCGAGAGAGCCTCCTCTCCTCCGCTTTGAGCTCTCGAGGCCACTTGATTATCTGTCAGTGGTTTACGGCCGTTGCTGCTCCTCCTCGCAGCAGCGTGGACCGGATTGCGGGCCGTGGTGCTTATCTGCTCGGCTGTGGCCGGCGCTGTTGCAGTAATCAGCTCAGCATCTTTATTGGCGCTGGGCCTTATCTGTGCTGCAGCCACTGAGCCCTATCCTGTTTACATACAGTGGAGAGGATCGCTGGAGTACTACGCGAACAACATGTAGACCACTCACTCTGCAGCTAAAATTTAATTGTCTTCCGGTCGGCGATGTGTGCGGAGGTGAGGAGGATATTGAAGGAGCAGCTGAGGAGAAAGGCTGGTGTCGGGTTTCAAAGACGTTTCCACGGCCCTCTCCTCCTCAGCCGGGCTTTTGTCCCAGGGGGTAATAATGCCATTATGGAAACAACAGAGAAAACGCCCAGCCGGCCAGCCAGCCACCCAACAAACCAGCCTAGTAGCCTGATCTGGCCCCTGGGCACTGCTCAGGTTTCCCCTCATTGGAGCAGCTGCGCGTTCGTTCTCCTCTTTCACCTGACAGTGTGGCCGACACGTTATAAAAGTCCTCCGGCCTTTCTCGACTCGCTAACGTGGACCAAAGTTGATTTCCTACCAAACAGTGTTGAGTCCAACATCTCCTCAAATGGGCCTGCAAGCCAACAGCAACACAGAGGCAGCAGCAGCAGCAGCAGCAGCATTCAGAGGCTGCCCTCGCAGGTGCCTGCTGGTAAAAGTCCCCTAGAGAGTGTCCCGACGGATGCCTGCGTGTAAAAGGCATTTATTCCTGTGAATAAAATCTCTCTGAGTAAGCACATGCTTCAGCCAGCGGCCCCCCGGTCGCTGCAGCATTCACACAGAGGACAGGGATTCACTCTGCACACCACTCTGCTGACCTCAGCCACTCCTGTGTGTGTGTGTGTGTGTGTGTGTGTGTGTCCGCGATTGTGTATTTGTGTGAGACACATCAGCAGCTTGTGGAAACAAAGAGCTGACATCCAGGGCCAAACATCTGTATCAGTGTGCGAGCGTGTGCGTGTGCACGGACGTATGTTTCCTAAACAGTGATTACGCGTGCGGATAAAAAAGCCTGGGTGGTTTCCACGCCGCCGAGTTTGTTTGTTTGGATTGCGGGAGCATTTTTTAAAGGCCTTTGTGGTCGACAACTTAACAAAAATGTTTGAGAAAAAAGCTCTGCCGAAGTTACCAGCGGGACCACAGTAATCCACTGTAACACCCACATAGCCACACACACACACACACACATACACTCTCACAGATGTCCTGGGCAGTGTCTCGGTGACCCTGCTCTTGTATGCTACAGTATAATCCCAGATGAAATTCACAATCCCTGACCTTCGACCCTCGGCCCCGTAGCTACTTCCAGGGTCTGTCGTGAACCTCGGCCTAACCTCTGCACTCTGCCGCCAGATATCTGGAACGCCACACATACTCGCGCTCGTGGCTTTAGCGACCTAAAGATAAAGTTAAATGTGTGGGCTCGCAGCGCCGTGAAGTGCGGGCTGCGCGACAAATTTCAGAGCATCCGAGGCATCTGTTTGTATTTTAAACCCCCCCACAGAGGTCATCGCAGTGCTTATTCGAAGGCTGACGAGTGTGTGCCCTCTCTAAATGCTAAGATGTATATTAAGACTGAGGCGGAGGAGGAAATACGAAGCTATTTTAGAGGAGTCACCGTCGATATGATTCATTGAGATATATGAAAATGATGAGAACGACCTTCACGAATGATTGCGACCGAGCCGGCTTCCTACTCACCTGCTTCTTCTCTCCCGGCAGAACAATGTCCGCTAACAAGTCGACCTGGCGCCGAGCCACTCATTCTCTATGATCCATGGAGATTGCACACACACACAAACACACACACTGTGGATGTGCTCTTGTTGCTGGAAGAGGCATTTACCCAAATTAACGGACTAGAGGGCTTAACTGATGCAAGCAATCGAACAAAGACACTTAAGCTTCCTCTCTTCACACAGACACGGAGTCACACACATATCAGGTAACCACAGCATAATATCTACACATAATAACTCTATTATATATTTAGTAATGTAGACCATGTCAGAGTGTTCTGTAACAACAGGTTATGTTGAAGCTCGAACTGATAGAAGTGTGACAAAAGTTTCCTCCAGAGACCGGGACCGGCCTCAAATTGACAAGTGAAGGTAATGGATCTGTAGCTGGGTTTCTCTTTCATAACAATACACACACAGAGACACACACACACACACACACACACACACACACACACACACAGTGACACAGATACACAGATCAAGTTGTGTCATTACTGTTCCCTGAGATTGATTGTTATTTTAATGTTTAAAAGACAGGTATCCATTTTTTCTTTTCATAAAATGTCAGAAAATTGATTAAAACAAAATTCTCCTCACAATTTTCCAGAGCTCAAGATGAAACTAATTGTTTGTTTTGGCCAACTCACAGCCCAAAACCCAAAGATATTGAGCGTACAACAGTATAAAACTAAGAAAAAAGGCCTTTTTTGTAAGAATGTGCAGCACAATAAAAAGAGGTCATGACGTCAAAACTATAATCTTTTCAAATTCTGTTGATAATTTCAATTTTTTAATGTTTTCAACTAGACTTCTTACGTATTGCACCTTTAACAATAGAAGCCAAGGTTTCTAAATACAATCAGCTGGGAAAGAACTTTATCTAAACACAAAAATTGAACTTGAATCAGGAGCTTTGTTATCAAAGAATAAGTAAAAGTGAACATGTTCCAACCAGATGTTCTGTGCTGGTTTAAAGCATTTGAAAGTTCTTGATTTTCTCGCTACAGATACATAAACATCCTTAAAAGTAAACGTTTCTGGAGGTTTGACTCCTCAGCAGCTGTCTGACTTGTTGCAGAGCTGTGAGAAAAATCATAGAAGAAGAGAAAACAAAGTGCGATTGATTGACTGGCCGGCCTGTGGAGTCAATCCCCCCTCAGCCTCTCTAACCTTCCTCTCAGCTCTTGGACCCGCTCCTCCTCAGGACGGGTCACATGGTGCGTTTGAGAGACAGGAGGAGGAAATCCTCCATTAGAGCGGACCACAATACCTCTTCCTTTTCCCCGCTCCGCCTCCCATTCACCTCGCTGACACTCCGGCTCGCTCACTATGATCACAATATCATTCTTAATTCTGCTCCCGAAAGCCATGAAAGCCCATTAAAATGTCAATAGAGACGGAGAGGGTCGGGCGGGAGAGTCGTGAGAGCGGGAGAAGAAGGGGAAAGCTCGCCGCGATAGTCCGAGCAGACACGCAGGTGTTGCTCTGCAGGGGCATTAGTGCCATGTCAGGGGGAATTAACCTTTTGAGCGCCGCAGAGCTTGAGCCGCCTTAAGAATAGTTATTGTGTCCTGTTTTGGCGGGTACAGTCAGTCTTAACATGAAGAAAACAATAGAAGCTCACTGATCCTAAACCTGTAGAACAGAGGAGATTAGGACTTTATATTAATCAGCGCTGTTGGAATACATCAAAAATTCAAGAGAATAAAATAAAAGAGTTAAAAAGAGTTAAAAATCCAGCTATTTCTAACTCTAGAAAGAAGGTAAAATAAGCTTTACTTTTCTTTAAATCGGACGGAAATGTAAAATCCAGATTTAGCTCTGTTAGTGCTGCTAATCTAAGCGCTAACTCGCGATACCAAATTTAACTCCCAAGCCAATCAAACGGGCTCCGGCTGGATAATCTCTCTTCCACATAAACAGATGCACGCATACACACACACACACACACACACACACACACACGCATGCATAACAGGCTTCATATACAGACCTAACCTACAAACACGTGCGCGCAAACCATATATAAACACACGCGAGCGCACCGTCGGGCCGCCATTTCTGGCTCGCAGTGGAGCGTGAGCATGTGAGTGGATTTATGGAAAGAAAATAAGTACAGCACATGCACTTACACAACACACACACACACACACACATACGCCAAGGCCCTGCCGTGACCTCTGCATATAAACACCGATTCAACGCAGCCAATGAAATACCTCTCGCTCTCACTCTCTATCTGACCTGCGGTAAGTAGTCTTTAGTGGCCCGCAGTGGTTCTCCTCGCGGACCGAAGGAGAGAAATGCATGACAGGATCTGATAAGACAAATAGAACTGTTCCCCAAACCCGCCAAACCACCCACTTAGGACGCTTGTTTTTTTTTTTTCTCCCTTGCTGCATTCTCCCTACTCTCTCTCCCTCCCTCACTCACTCTCTCTCTCTCTCTGTCTCCATTGAGGCTTTTTTCAGGCTCCAATTATTCTCAGGCGCCTGTTTGTGGAAAGCAGCTCATGAGGAGAACTCCCGCAAAGGCAGAAAACACAAAAATAAAGGCCGAGATAAATGCAAATTTTAGTCGGATTGTTCGTCAGTGGTGCAGGTGCTCTCCTCCCTCCTGCGCCGAGGCATCCCCGGATGTGACTGACCTCATGACAGCGCTTGTAAAATAGTTGTTCTTTAATTCACTCGCGCACCACAGGCCTTTGCCAACAGCCCAGCCCACCTCTTTCTCCTCTGTTTTTATCTCTCCCTCCTCTGACACTCCCCCGTCTCTCTCCTCCTCTCCCCGGGTCAGCGGCCTCTGCGAAGGTCGCCCGCTCTTTATCCCGTCCGCCATTAAAGAGGTCATATTTCTTCGTGCCGCTGTTTTGCAGATGGGGCTCAGATGGGCTGCGGGGTCGGTGTTTTAACTTCGCGGGCCGTCTGCGGTATGAGGAGAATGCCCACATGCCAGGCTGTTTTTCAGGGGGGACAGGCGACACAGAACAGCTCGGCATCTCCAGGCTGGGAAGCGTGCGGTGGGAGACGGGGGAGAGGCTCGTTAATCCTCGATAGATAAGTGTCGATGTGCTCGATCGCTGGCGCTCGCTTTCCTTTTTCTGCCTCTCTCGGGAGACGCTCGACGTTCCCATGCTGCTCTCCGATCCCAGTTTAGCCTTTAAGCACCAGTTTGCATGCGTGTGTGTGTTTGTGTGTGTGTGTGCGTGTTTCCCATGTCTGTTAAGCTCACGACCTCCTCTCCTTTCACTTCTCCTCATTAGCATTTGAATCCCCCCCACCACCCCCACCCTCCACAAGTGGGTTAGAGTGGAGGGACGGAGAAAGAGAGGGAAGGAGAAGTAGGAGAAAACAGAGGAGAGACTGGCGTGAGAGGAAGCATGATCTGCCTTCTGAAAAGTGTTTACCCAACAGAACTTATTTTGTTCGGCGATCGGGGCTATTAAAGGTTACTGGGGCGCTAAGCTAAAAGACTCACATGCGCAGAAATCCGCACCAGAATGTACTCTGACGGTCCTGCCCTGCCTTGCCCCCCCCCCCCCCCCGTGGTTCTGTGTGAACCGGCTCACCCACAGCTCACCCTGCCTGTTGTGTGGATAGCGTGGTTCTCAGACACCACCACAGTCTGGCCCGGCCCTGTGTGGGCCCACCAGCAGCCTGTTGAGCCCTGGCGCTGCACCCTGTTTGTGCAGGTGTCTGCCTCGGTGACCATCCCGTCTGCTGCCCTCTGCCTACCACCGGAGAGAGAGATGGTCAGCTCCGACTCTCGTTTTTGAAGCAGTGTTTTGTTACGTTCAAACGAGATGAAGGAGATTGAAGTTCAATCTCGGACTTGAAATCGGCAGATGACAAAACATTCTCGCCTAAAGGTTCATTTCGCAGCCGTTCTTGAGCTTTAGATTGATATCACATCCTCCTCATCAGCAGTTTGAACACGGTTGTCACGGAAATGTAGATGTTCACATCTCATTTTCCCCTGAGCACTTCATTTTAAGGACTTCTTGTTCAGTTTGGGTCGAGGGTTGAGTTTTTAAGTTCATTCTGACCTCAAAGTTTCCAAAAATGTTCCTCAAAAAGGGCTCATTTATTGCCGTCGGCTTTCAAAATCATCATTTTCTGCGGCCAGAAGCCGCCAGCGCCTCATATATTAATGCAAACAGGAGAAACATGAAATTTCCTCCTATTTAGCCATATTAAAATGGACACGGGCTCATTTACACCTGAGACAACACTTTCCTCTTTCAAGTGGGCGCAGATGTCACAGCGTGGATGTTAAGGAGCCTGTGAGAGCCTCGACTGTCCACAAGAATGCACGAGAGTGTGTGTTCGTTCAGAGCGGTTACTGGTGAGCGCTGTGTTTTTCGCGACGGGCCGGTAACACGATCCCCCTCTCCCATCGCTGCTGAGACAACGGCGAGTAGATTTCTGACCCGAATGTCAAAAAATCCCTGTGATGTGAGTCAACCGCACGAGCCGCACGCAGGAATAGTTTCTGTTGCTGAATGTATACGTCGGAGTGTCTGTGTGTGGGTCCTCGGGACGCCTTCTTGTCTTGCGCTCTCTGTATTTATGAGCTACTACGGTCGTACGTAGACACGCCAGGCATTCTCTCATGCGAAAAAATGTTCCAGAGTTGGGTGGGCTTCGTTTTGTTTTTCTTGGTATTCACACATTTTTTTAAATCCCCAAAGGAAAATTTTCAAAGCCCCTTGCTGGAGTTTACACGCCTGTATTTGTAGCCTTTTGATTTGGAGATATGTATTTATTTTCCTTTCATCAGAAGGGAGTGTGCGTGAGCGCGTGCATGCGTGTGTGTGTGCTGCTGAAGACGTCAGCAGCGGAATTCATTTGACCAGCAGAACTTCTGGCGCTGCTTTAACTGTTCGTCCGTTTGTTGTTGATGTAGTTGGATGAAGAAGATCCTCATGAATGCTGTTATCAAAGTTTCACATGTTGGGGAATAGTGTTATGTGCCTTACTGCCTAGATTTAGATGAGAAGGCTGATCTCCTCTCATGTTTGTTAAGTAAATATGTATTAAAAAAGGCTTAAATAAAGGTCTGATTATGTGGCTACTGTCCCCAGCTGGTTATCTTAGCATAAAGACTGAGAACAAGGGAAAGCAGCCAGGCTTGCTTTGTCCAGAGGTAACAAAATCCGCCTACAAACAACCCGAAAGCTCAGTAATTAACATGTTGAATAGGCAAACAAGCTAAGAAAAGAGAGAGGTATCAATCTTTTCATCCAACTCTCAGTACATAAGAGCATGTCCCAAAATGGCAAACTATTCCTTTTCTGTAAAATACTGAACATTTCAACACTCTACCTGGAATGGCACTCTCTTCCCCTTCAGTCCACGACACTTAAGTTCCTCACAGTGTGTTGACATTGTCCCCCGTGTTGGTGGGTTTCTTTTGTCTCCAATAATGGATCCCTAGTGCCAAATATTTGCTCTGTCAGGAGGGAGGGGTCTCCTAATGCCGAAGAATAATACTCAGCTCTCAATAGCCTGGTGTCACACTGTCAACAGGAGCATTTGCTGAGGGTTTGCTGATCGCTGATGATGCTAATGTGCAAATACGTGTTTTAACCTGATACATCTCTCCTCAGCTGACGGGTAAGTAGCTTTGCCACGCAATGTGTTTCACCTGTGTTAGGCGTGACTGTGGATCAGCCTCGTGTATGTGTGAGTGTGTTGGGTTCATGCATCCGTTCATGTGTGTGTAGCAATGCTGCCCAGCCTGGTTCTGCACCGAACCTCTGTTCGCCCGTACCAGAGGGGTCTCTACTGCAGTGACTCCAGCCTGAGATACCCCTACAAGAGCAGCACCGTCCCCTCCTCAGTGCTCACTTCTGTTGGGTTGACACTGCCCGCGGTGTCCGTAAGTCGCCCCCCCCTCCACACAAAGAGCACTCGATGTTGGGGAAAAGGCAGAAACAGGGAGGGCTGGTGGTTCATGATGGTCTACTGTGAAGGAGTGATAGTGTTAAATGAGTCCAGAAAAAGTTGATGTAACTCTTAAAAGGTGCAATATGTGAGAACTCGAACATATTGCACCTGCGAGTAAATCATAGTTTAATTTACGGGGTTGGTTGCATTTGATTTTGTAAATCCGTCACTCCTTTGCTCTCAGCTGACCTCGCATGACATCCTCCAGCCCCATCCCGATTTCTGCCATATCCCATGATCCCCTGGGTCCAGCGTGCTCCTTGTGCTCCCCCCTCCCCTCGTTCTCCTCTGTTTATGTCCGTGTCACTGACCTGGTGCTTTTATGCTTTCTTTCTTCTCTCCCTCTTCCTGTCCTTCTCTCTCTTTGCCCCCCTTCTTGTGTCTCTTGTAGCTAGCCTGCCTTTCCTGATCATTGAGACTAGCACCATAAAGCCGTACCAGCGCGGGTTTTACTGTTCGGACGAGTCCATCCGCTACCCCCAAAAAGAGGGCGACACCATTAGCGATGCCGTGCTTTGTGGTGTTGGCATTCTTATTGCCATCTTCTCTGTAAGTCGACCTTCACACCTCCCTTTGTTTTTTTTCTGCTTTTACTCCAATTAAAAGCCACTTCATTTGACTCCTCAGTCCGACAGACCAGTCTCACTAACATACTCCCCTGAATCAAAAAAACGTTTGAGTGATTACCTATCATGCAGTATTTTCTAAAATACTCCAGTCTTCTGCTGTAAATGTGCTCTACATGTCCTGCCCTTTCATCCTACCATGTTTTCTTCGTCATACTTTCTTCCGTATCAGCTCTGACTCATCCAAGCCATTTGTAGCGGCCTGTTTTTATGACTTCGCTAAGCCAGTCGGTGGTAGCGAGAGAGGCCCCCCCCCACGAGCGACATTAGGGAAGTGTGTGTTTATGTGTGTGTGCTGACGCATGCATGCCAAAGACCAAAGAGATTTTTTTACAAGGGCTTGGTCCATTCTCATACCTCCCACTCGTATCCCCGCATCCTGACTCCGTGCCCTCTGTGCCCCTCGCATTGCTCCGGGTGAACGTGTCGGTGCCCTCTCCCATGCCCGCCGTGCCTCGCTGATAGCCTCGAGCATGAGGTCTTCATTCCCACGACTCGAGTGGCTGCAGTGTACTGCCAGCAGATTAGCGGAAGGGGGTCGGGGTTAGTGGAAACATGTTATAATGATATGCGGTGGGGTATGCGTATGTCAATTAGTGCCACGTGGTCGGGTTAGATGGTCTTTAAAGCCCCCAGACTCTTTGTGGCGCAGCCCCCTCGTAAGTTCCCAGACTGAGACGTCGCTTCGCCCCCGTCTCCTCGCCATTACCTCGGTGGGCACACACACACACACACACACACACGCGCGCTGTACCAGCTCAGCTCTTCTGCTTATTGGAACCAGGAGACTGTACTTGTATTTAGTTAGTTCCCTCACATGTTCACGTGTGGGCAAGGCTGGCGTGTCTCGCACAGCTGTGTTCCATTAGCGGCGTCTACTGCCATGCCGACACCATTCCTCCAACGTGCACGCGCGCTCGCTCGCTCATGCAGGCGCACACACACGCGCTGTATATGCATGTACGTGCATTTAGGGTCAGATTCCAGTTGGGCCTCTTGTTTATCTCCGCTGCGAGGGAAATCCCAACAGTCCCGCTGGTCGGACCTGTCTGCGTCTGACACTGTGAGAAAAGTAATTACCAATGGCGAGATAGCGTTCTGTAAGCACACACACTGATGATCCAAATAAACCGATCAGGGAACCTGTCGAGCCCTCCGCTCTGGTGAGAAGGGCCCCGACTGCACGTAGACAAGCACAGGCATGGTAATAAAACCAAGACCGGGAGATAGACGAGAGGAGGAGAGGTTTCAATGCAAATGCCGACAAGCCAAATAAACTTCTCTGGCCTGTGTTGGCCTCCTGCGGTTCTTATCTTGAGCTCAGATCAGAAGAATCCATTAACAATAGCAAACACATACACAAACCAATGCACCGGCGTGTTTGTTTCTTCTGGCTGTGAGCCTGCCAGCTGATCATCCGACAGGCAGGATACGTGTGCTTATCAAGCCTGACAATACAAACACATGCAAATGCACAGACGATATGTATCTGCATTATCTCGAGAGGACGTCTGTGAAACACTGCACGCATTTTAAGTCCTAATGGTATTCACAGCCACGGTGTCGTCCGCTGGCTCACAGATAGGCAGGTAAATATTTTCCTGGGAGATTGGGCGAGGAGGTTGACCAAAGACTGAAGCCTTGTATGGAAAGAGGAAGGAAAGGGAGATGTGGTTAGCGGTGGAGAGCAGCCGGTCTGTCAGTCAGATACCCCGGGTGGTTTGTATGTGATTGACATGTCCGTGCCTCCGGGGTTGGCTCGGCCGTAAGCCCCCTCAGTGTGGATGAGGTCTTTCCATGGGCCCCAACACGACTTAAAAGCGCCCGGCTGGAATGACGGGGTTCAGGGATAGCCCTCTCGACTTAAGCCTCATAGCAGACCACTCTAATAATATAAATCCTTCTCAGTCGGGTCAGTCTGACTGACACGTTGACCCAGTCTGGATCGCTTGGTTAAGTTCTCGTGTTTTCCTTTCCCCTCGCCTTCACTGTCTCATTACCCTCCATATCTCACACGAAAGGCGCCATCATATCACTGAGCAGAGCGTCACCACTCCACCATTAATAATCTCACACCACACTCAGACTGCCTGAGGGAAAGGCGGGCCATGCTCACCCTATGTGTTTGTCTGTGTGTGAATGTCACTCATCCTGTCTGTCCTTTACTCACCCCCTTTTTTCTTAACGATCTGTGACTCCGGTTCTGGAATGAAATTAGATATCCTGCATGATACACACTCAAACGTTAAGCATATTTGCTGTAAGGTTATCTGTGAGACTGTAGGAGCATCACACAGCTAGAAATGTGTCTTGTATTTGTGATCAGTGTGTGTCTGTGTATCTCAAAAAACAATCGTCTCCTTCAGATCGTGATTGGAGAATGCTTCAGGATTCACCAGCTGCACGAGGGAACCAAGTCGTTTGTGGGGAATCCTTATGTCGCAGCCCTCTACAAACAGGTCAGCTCCACACGAGCACGGTTCGATATGTGATCAGATTGTTGCATACATAGTTGACCATTTGCGAAACCCTTCCCCTGAATGGTTATTGCCCAATCTGAGCGTTGAACACATCACATCCACTGTACTACTTTCAGCAGTTTTTTTCTGCTCTATTGGATTACTTTTGCTAAACAGACTGGTTTGTCCTCATCTTAAACGGCATTAATAAACCATAAATCTGAACTTTAACTTGTTTGACCAAGTTTGACCAATTAATGAAGCCATCAGGTGCATTTTTAAGACCCTTTTACTCTTGGCTCTTGGTTTAAAGTGAGCCAGTGACAGTGTTTTCAACCAATTTATGAGGCTAACATTGGCTTAATTGACTTGCTTGTCATAGCTGAAAAATCTGTTTGCGACAGTCGTACATTCAGCCACAAAAACAGCAGTCTAAGGCGAGATTTGAAGAAATGCATGACTCAGAAAAGTAAGATATGTGACGCGTCAGGACTGTAGGTGTTTAAACAGTAAACAGTAAGTAAGAGGGACAGGGTTTAGCCAAAGGGCAATTATTGGAAGCTACATAAATAGCCATTATGTCTCATCGTGAGTGTGTGTGTGGTCTTGCAGATGGGTGTGTTTCTCTTCGGATGTGCCGTCAGCCAGTCGTTCACGGACATCGCCAAGGTGTCGGTGGGTCGCATGAGACCCCACTTCATAGACGTGTGTAAGCCCGATTTCTCCACCATCAACTGTTCACTGGGCTACATCACCAACTACACCTGCAGCGGCGATGAAAGTGATGTGCAGGAGGCCAGGTTTGTGCAAACACCAGCACATACACAAACTGCAGTACACTGCACTGATGTTATTATGACTGACTGAAGATAATCTTTCCCTCCACAGGAAATCCTTCTTCTCAGGACACGCCTCTTTTTCCATGTTTACCATGCTCTACCTGGCTGTAAGTAACTATTAAACTCTTATACACACATCACAGCACACTCACAGTCATGCAAGCACACACATGCTCAGAGTCACACAGACAATGGGTTTTCACGGAGAAAAGGTTGGTCCGTGATTTGGGGATTCGCCGCCTGCCTGGAGAAAAAGCAAAACATTGTTCTCATCCCCTCCTCCTCCCCCTCCCTGCCCCTCACTCCGTCCATGAAGAGTCTCATTCTTCTTTTTTGCTCCTCCGAGGCGTGAATGGATGCACTCCACCTGTTTTCTTCAGAGCAGCTGTGCGTGCACTTCCTGTCCTCTGCCCTTTCCCCCAATTGCTCCCTCTCACTCCACCTGTTGTGGGTGTCGGGTGGGGCTTAGCACCCTGGAGGCATTTCATGCTTCAAACGGTCTAATTGCGCACACTCACACACACACATTTGCCAGCTCAGAGCTCCCCAATCATCTCCTCCCGAAAGCGAAGAGGAGAGTCAGAGTCGGTGTGTTTTGGGTCTGTCTGGCCTGAGCCTGGTTACAAGGTGGTCTCGGTTCTCACGGTGTTCCGACAGTCGAAATTCCGTTGCTCCGTAATGCATTATCATGCAGTGAGAGGCGGTGGGTATTTCCCAGCCTCTGGGTGAACCTACAGCTGCACTCTGGTCGGACCGAGGAACAGCGATGAGAGCGAATAAAAAGCAGGGGGAAAAAGCCGAGAGGGAACGTGGACGCATCCAGACCACAGAGTGACACACTAGTCCGAGACCAGTGTTCCAGCTGCGGTGAGCTCCGGACCGTCGCCAGGGGAGGCTGGTGCAAACAGCGAGGCGGAGGAGGAACGGTTTGTAGTCGAATGTTTTGGAACACAAAACCAGCCTGAAACAAATCCCACAGTGGACGCATTCCTGGTGGGATGAGGAAAATGCAGTGTTGATTTGTTTTTGCCAGCTGAAAGCCAGTCACGTGACCTCGTGTTTCCACACGCAGACCCTCCCACTCTACTGACGTCTCCTTTTATAAGGAAACGAGTTTTTCTCACGCGTCCTACATCAGAGCAGATATTATTGACAGCCAAAATCTAGAGACGAATCAATAGAACATGAGGACAGATGATTACCCTGCAAGTCTAAAAACTAAGCCCTCAGTATTTTTTATTTGGAATTTAAAGGCGAGTGGTCGTGACTCTCTCATGGGACTCCCATCTGGCTCGCAAATACTGTACGTGTTTTTCCCGAAACTGTTCTTTGGAATAATTGGAACAATCATTGAACTTCTGCACTGGATGCTTCACATCTGAACATCCACTCTCTGTGGTGCAGCTCTGGTTAAACAAAAAAGGCTCTCGAGAGGACTGTTTTTGTCCTCAAGAAACCCGCTTCCACAAGCACGGACAAATATAGATCCTCCTCCTCCTCCTCTTCTACTTCTTCTTCTTTGTCTTTGCTCTTTTGTTGCCTGCCAGGGTGAAAGTGTCATTTCCACAGTGCGGCTGTCACCTCGCCGTCCCTTCCACAGCCCCCAGTCGCCTGCTAATTGACGCCCTGTGATTTTTGAAGCGCTCTGTTTCCTGCCAGTGTGCCTGAGCGCCGCGCCTGCGACCGATGTGGTTTGAGCTGAGGCTCGGAGATGGCACGGGCCGCACGGCACGCCGTCTGCAGCGACACCGCAGCCGCAGGAGAGCGAGCGCGGGTTTTGCTTTCGTGCGTTCTACTTTTGTTTAGTCTCACACGCACACGTCTCTCAACCGGTAGCAGAGGACTGCCTCGCTTCTGTGGGTTGTTTGTTCCGACTGGAACTACTACAGCCGAGACAAATTGCTTGTTGATAGATAAATAGAAGCTAATATGTTTGTTTGTGATGAAAGTGGCATCGACCACAGATATTCCTTTGTTTCAAAGCATGGTGTTAACCAAAAGGAGGAGGAGAGGGAGGCTGGTGAGAAAAAATGCGCCCTTTTTTCTCATTCTTTCTCACTTTGTTGTGTTTTTCTTTTATGGAAAACTGACTCTGAGTCAGAGCGAGGAACGGAGAGGAAGAAGATCTTACTGGAATGAGCTGGATTCCTTTGGAAACCACCAGACTTGGTGTCGCTCTTGTCTCCCTCTCCCATGGGAATCTGCTGGGAATCCTTTTGTTGTTGCGTTTTATTGTTGTTTTCCTTCGATCTGAACGCTCGAGACACAGCAAATCGCTGCGAGGACAGCCAGGGTCGGAGAGGCGGTCTGTTTAAGTTAGATCTAAAAAGGAGACGATGCATTTTTAAGATTTTCGAAGGTCAGTGAGCCGCTCAGTTGCTTATCGTGACTCTGTGTGTGCATGCTCCGGCTGAATCAGGTTATTTGGGTTTACTCGCTGCCCTTCGGTGCGATAGGGCCAAGCACGGGTCACTGCAACCTTTTCTTTCGGTGCTCATTCTTCCTCCAAGCACGCTTAAAATTGAGCGGTTTAGGAAGTTGTGCCGAGAGTTTTTTTTTTTTTGCGGATGTTGCGTTCAGCTTCAGACGGAAGCTCTTGCCCACTACCTGAGAACCACTGCAGAGGAAACCTGAAGTCTAAACATCCCTGCTGGGGAGGAGAGAACCAAATTGTAAGGGATGGGAGGGAGCACTTCCTCCGCTTCCTTGAGGATAAGAACAATTGACAGAGTGTCATAGAGGAAGTGCGAAGGAGCTTTACGTCCACACCTACAGGGGCTCGCGGTGGACGGGGGTTGCTGTCTGTGGTTATTGTTAGCCGAGCTGATTATAAGGCACGAGTCTGGAGGTTTTGGGCTGGGTAGACCTTGGCTGAGGCCGGCCCTCCCAGGGCCCTTCGTCTCTGGGTGTGAGAGACAGGAAGTGAAGGGTATGAGTGGTGCAGAAACACAGGATGTTTGAGGAACCTGGGCTGATCTCACCACTGGGCATGTAGGTGGATAAAAGACGAGAGGCTGCATGTATTTGCACGTTAACGAGTGATTGAAAGCAGCCTTGGTTTTCCTGTTTTGGCTCTTCTCAGTCTTTATCATGACCCAGAAAACCGTTTTTTCTTTTGGTTGCAGACGGCGCTGGGGGGGGGGTGCATTCGCTTTGTCTCGTATTTACTCTAATAGAGGGAAGAGAGTTCATCCCTACAAGTGCTGAAACGTTCACGGCAGAGTATGTATATATGCGTGTGTGCGTATTCCCGTGGATCTCTGCGGTCTCGCTGTTTTAACAGCTGGGACGTTGAGCCGCGAATCAGTAATGTACGGCTCTCGGGCAGTCGAGCGTGTGTGTGTTGTGGAGGACGGTGTGTGTTTCTCTGCGGCTCTGGCCAGCCTGCCCCGCTTTGATTCAGTCTAGACCTCTCAGACAGGAATAATACAGACGCACACGCGCCGCACGTGAAGGTTTAAAAAGTCAACGCAACGTGTTTTTAAATGACCCTTAAATGAAAATGTGGGTTTCATTACGTCCTCAGTAACATGATGTACATCATAAACACAGACAACTCTTTGTGTAAGTGTGTGTACATCAGAGTATTTACATGATAGTATGCAAGTAAAGGTGCAGTATGTAGTTTTGAGAAGACATTTTATTCAGAAGAGAACGCTCCTCATTGACTGATTTTGTCTGATCAAACTAAATAAACCAACTCGCTTCGTTTTCACGACTGAATAAACAAACTGACCTTAACGGACAAACTGTTTTACTCTGTTTATATTTGGCGGACCCTGCCACCTTTCTAGCTTCAAACACTCATTTTCCTTTGAGAACAAGCTTGTTTATCCAGTTATGGAAAAGATAAATATTCCTGAGCTTGTGTTATTACCTCACTCATACTGTAAATATGAAAAATTCTGAGTTTGAATTTCCGTCGTATGAAGAAAATAAATAACGTTACCTCTCTGTTCTCCTCTCCTTCCTGCTCTCTCTCTCTCTCTCTCTCGCTCTCTTCCCAGTTCTATCTCCAGTCCAGGTTTACATGGCGCGGCGCTCGTCTCCTCCGCCCGCTGCTCCAGTTCACCCTGTTGATGATGGCCTTCTACACCGGCCTGTCACGTGTCTCCGACCACAAGCACCACCCGACTGATGTCCTGGCAGGCTTTGTGCAGGGAGCCCTGGTGGCCTACTGCATAGTGAGTGCACACGAATCCGTACACCTTTATGCAACTTAATACTTTTCTATAATTGACCATCGGGGATCCTGCAGACGGACCAGCCTTCAAATAAAGTTTGCCTCCTCGCAGCTCCCCCTCTTCCCTCGTTTCTGCTTTTTGCTCTGAAAAAGAGAGAAACGGAGCCCGGCAGCGAAGTGAGGAGAATCTGATTCCCTTTAATGAATAACACATTGCCTGGAGCCAGGGCCTACTCGAAGAGTGTGTGTGTGTGTGTTTCTGTGCGTGTCCGCGCGTTAGTGTGAATCCATACGCTTGCAACCCTCTTCACTGCTGCTTTTCTCTGACATGTCGTCGCGGCAGTTGCCAGAGGATTTTCGTAACCCTCATCATTACACTAAGCTAGACGGAGCCAAGGAAAATTGAATTCGGGGTCAGGGGGGGAGAATGGAAGGAGTGTAAAAAGAGAGCGAGTGAGAGAGAGAGAGAGAGAGAGAGAGAGAGGATTAGCCTTTGAAACAGGAATGGGGCTGTTAATTATTTTGGGTTTTTTTATTTGGTGGCTCTGGTTCTATCAGCACAGCAGGCCGCCGCTAAACTCTGCTGCCTCTGGGAAAAGTATGGAAAGACACACTTATACACACTTGAACACACACACACACACACACACACGCACCGCAAGCAGCCCTTACCTTTCTACATGATCCAAATCGCGGACGTGGAAAGGTTTAGATTCATAAAATTCAGCTAGACCTTAGTAGTGGCGCCTAGGCAGACCTTGGCACAGCTGGAAAATTCACACTCACACAATCGCACACCAGCACAACACGGCCCGCGAGCGCCAAGATCACCGAAGGACCAATGAGCAGCAATCGGCGAGTAACAACGGACTGGAACGCTCTGGCGCAATCAGCGCTCCTCCGGCTGGGTGTAGCTGCTGGACATCAGCTCTGACAAAGAAGCAGAAAAAAAAGAGGAGAGGATGTTTTCAGAAAGTATTCTCAATTTATGAGCTTGACCTCTGAATGGGCAGGTCTGCCAGGAGGAACGAAGGGAGGGAGGTGACAGGAGAGAGGAGCCTTGTCTGCGTCTTGGCTCGGGGTGAGCGTGGGTTTAATCCAACTCAGCTATTCCGCGACCATCAGAGAGACAGATTAACACACACACACGGACACTCTGTTCACATCCATATGCATACACAACAACACACACACACTTACAGTGAAAACCCCCTGCCGATCAAGGCGCTGAGGTTACTTTTACAATCTGACGTTGCCCAGCCTTGGTAGAAAACACACATCTGTGAGTACTTTAGCTCGGCTGGTTTCGGCCTCTCAGTGAGCGGCGGAGCAGAAAGGACCTGACAGGAGATGAGTGGAGGCAGGGCGGAGGAGGTATGACGCCTCAGAAACACCAGCAGAAAGCACTAAATCAGAGTGTGAACATCTTTAGATCACAAGTGTGCAGCTCATTCTTTTTTGTTTGAAATGTAAGAACAAGAGCAGGAGTTCACACTCATGAAATCACGTCAAAGTGAATATTTCAAAACGCTCTTTTAAATGCCTGTGCTCAGATCTACTACACGTCCTGCTGATGTGCAATGATTGCTGTTTATATGTCCGACTTCTATTTGTCTTTGAGGTCGCTGTGAACATAAACAGTAATGGCATAACAAAGGTTTCTGAGGTTTCCGGGCTGAGCCCATAAGCCCATCTCTCTCCTAAGATGTTTCCATGAAGCAGAAAAGGTTGATATTTATGAGCCCCACAGCAGCCTGGGTAATGTGGTCCATTAATCCATCCCGAGCTTGTGCGCATTGCATGAAAGGGGCGCTCTCCAAACACCGACGGCTGATTCGAAGAACAAAAGCACACATTGGACGAGTTAGTGGATTTGCACGTCAGTCTCGAGTGTGCCGTCGCGAACAATCGCCCTGATGAGTTATACGGCCTTGTGGAAAAAAGCGTCTTCCTCTCCAAATACATTTCAGTAATTGTCTGTCGAGAAGTGTGTTGTTCCATGACTTTATTGTCAGCGCTGTTCCAGGTTTCCCTAGGCTACAGTTACCTCTTTAATCCCAGTGCTCCCCCATTGAGTGCCAGTAAAGGAACAATGCAAAAACCCGGGGCAAGAATGAACACATTCATAAGTCGTGACGTGTTAAGACTGCGGTTTTGTTGTAAGTTTATTGCCGCTTTAAACCTCATTGTCCGTCCTCACACTTGAAGACGGATGAGTCTGAGTCAGAGACAAGAAGTTTATTGTAGAAAATGTAGATGAATGTCTGTTTTTAGTCAAACACTCTCTGATCCAGAGAATGGGGGAACCACAACAGGAAGTGGCTCGTCTGTCCTACCTGGCACTTCCTATCAGACGCGCTGACCTACTTTTCGGCATGTGTTGTAATAAAGGTCAAGTGGAGCGACTCCGGCAGGAAGCAGCTGTCAGAGAGAAAGCCGGGGCAGCGGCCATTTGTTTATCGAGGTTCATTGTCACAGTGGAGAGGAGTCGGGTCAGGCGTTGAAGGAGGAGGGGGGCGGGAGGATGCTCTCCCTGCACAAGGGCATGCAGCACATACACAAACACTGGAGCAGTGTCTGTGTGGTCAGTGAACTTGTGTGAAGCAGGAAGTCAACTTTAATCAGTCAACACAGACGAGTCAAGTATCTTTGTTTTTTTTTTTAACTTAGGCACACATACAGTTAGACATTTGTTGGTAAGTTAGCAGTGAAAGGCCCACTGTGCTCTCAGCAGTGCACACTGGTGTGAAGGCATCTGCCGATGGGTTGCGTGGCTGCACGTCTATTCATAATTGGTTTCATGTGCGTGCAAAGAAATTAACCATCCCTGCATACAAAGGGGGCTCGAGTGAGTAATGTGGGTGTTTTTTTGGTTTTTTTTAGAGACATTCAGAGAACCTGCGAGTTGGTGCGCTCACTTCCTGCGTGACTGAGCTTCTTTATGTGTCAGGCTTAAGAGTGGTTAACACAGCGGGTGGGAAATTAGCACCAGCCACCAGGAAATGCTGCTGACATGTGAAAGTAGCTGGTATAT
Organism: Lagodon rhomboides; assembly: GCA_039737535.1. NCBI lineage: Eukaryota > Metazoa > Chordata > Actinopteri > Spariformes > Sparidae > Lagodon > Lagodon rhomboides. The sequence continues at coordinate 8,748,059 of CM077789.1, read as the reverse complement.
ACAGTGATGGAATGTAACTGAATACATTTGCTCAAGTACATTATTGATAAACTTTGCTTGAGTATTTCCATTTTCTGGTATTATATATTTTCACTTCACTTCAATTTTCGAGGCAAATATTGTACTTTTTACTCCATTATATTTATTTGATAGCTTTAGTTACTAGTTACTTTGAGGACGTGTTGATTTTTACACTGCTAGCACAGGAGCTTCTGCGTGGAATAGCTGGTTAGCATGCTAAACATGCTTTGCAACACAATTCATAGACATCAGATCATCAAAACTTATTTTTTTTTACCAAAATTCTTACATGTTGCACCTTTAATTTACTTCTGCAATCATATAAAAAGGAAAAATCGAATAACTAATCCAGTAATCAGCCAAGCGGATTTACTTTTACTTGTACTTAAGTACATTTAATATCAGATACTTTAAGGCTTTTACTCAAATACTATCCATATGGGTGGCTTTCACTGTTCAATGTAATATTTTAACACAAAATCTTCACTTTTACTCAAGTATGATTAAGGAGACAAACTGCTGAGTCAGCATCACTCAACACAAAAGGCCTGCAGGCTTTGTATGTGTGTGTGTTTTTTCTATATCACGCACAGGAAGCCGTGCGGCTGCGATAAGCCTCCTGCCACGGCAGGTTTAGGGGCGATATGTCAGAGGTCGGGTGACGCAGCAGCAAGGCCCGCTGTAATTGGACACAATGCATCCTGATGGGAAACGGCGCTGTGATGTTTCCCATGGCGGCCCGGGTGATTCCCGGAGATATGGCTCCACGCACACACACTCCCCTAATTATATATCGTATGTAATATACCATACAGAGGCTCTGCGCAAACCGCTGGCTGTAGGGACAAAGAGGTCTTTTGACAAACCATGGGAGCAGCTGTGTGTAGGTGTCTATCTGCGTGTGATGTCATCCGTCAGTCAAAGGTCGGCAGTGAAGGTCGTTTTGTAGTCCGTAAATGTCAAGCCGTAATGGAATTAGAAGAGGAGGAGGAAGTCTTTGTGCTGAACCCACCGCTCAGAGTGAGACAGTGCTTGTTACATAAATAGATCAGCGATTGTATGTTGACAGTTTCTTCCTGGAAAAACAACGAAAGATGATCCCTGAAGCGCCCGTAGTAGGTTTTTCCCCCGAGCATGAGAGCACGATGTGTTTTCCCAGTGTATTTCCCGTCCATATTGTCTCCCCCCACCCCCCCAGGAGCTGCTGCACAGTGGGCTCTCTTTCACAGAGTTTACTGTTGAATGGCAGCTTCTCCCCCCCCTCCCTCCCTCCCTCCCTCCCTCCTCCTCCTCTCCCTGGCACAGGCCCTCCGCTCGCCCTCGACTGGCAGCGAGGAAGGAAAAGCTGCTGCGCCTGCCAGTTCTGTGTGTGTTCGCCGTGTTGTTTGTGTGCGTTAGCCCGACGCTGAAGCCACCGTTGCTCATGAATGACCCCCAGACCCCTGTAAGTGCAGACGGTGATCCACGGTTACACAGTGCACAGTAGTTTCCATGGTCCCACTTCCTGTCCACCCAATGCCCATTTTCCTGTTTGACATATGATGTCATCACAATCTTAGATTTCCCTTTGTTTGCCAGGCTGACCTCACAGTTGATGCAAAATGGGAATCCACCCCTGGCAGCATTAAACAGATGATTAGCCAGGGTTCACTCAATTAGTCAGCTCAGGGCGAGCTGTACCCAGATCCCTTCCTTCGGCCAGATGACTCAGTGGTGCTGGTGTGGGAGCGCACAGAGTGTTGCAGACGGAGGTGATAGGGAGTTTCTCATCACGGCATTATAAAGTAATGCAGTGTATAATTACACTTCTCTCCTGCTCACGGCTCCTCTGCAGACACATGAACGTTTCGGTGCATATTTACACGCTCACACACCTGCCATGTTTTTATCCAGAGCGTTTCCAAATCCAGCCAGAGGTGCACCTGGTGTTAAAGACTCCTCACTCAAACTCCTCACTAGCCTTACAGCTAAAAAAAGACAGATACGGTGGTTATTTGGCAACCTTGCTCTGCCAACGGGCTTGAAAACCCTGGTGGAAGTTGTCTGGAGATAGACAAATCAACTGAGATAGGTTTTACATGCTCTATGCAAAACGCGAGGTGTTGTCCGCTGGGGTGCATTTGCATTTCAACTGAATGACGAAACTGAACATGCGAAGGTCCAATTAGTCATCTCGAAATTTGGTTCGAGCAATCAGATTAGGGCTGCGACGAGCAACACAGTGATGGCTTTATTTTATTTTTTTGTCCCACCAACAATCCAACACTGAGAGTCTTCATCATAATTGACCTTTGCAGCTCTAAATCTTTATTTGGATCGCTTTGCCCTCCTCTGTTTCTGCTGATGTCCTCGTGTTTTCCTCACCTCGCTCTCCCTCTCTCTGCGTCCGCCAGGTGTTCTACGTCTCGGACCTGTTCAAGCCCAGGGTGAAGCCGGCCACGCCCCCGCCCTCGCCCATCAAGAAGGAGCTGCTCCCTTCCTCCGACATCATCGAGAGGAACAACCACCACAACATGGTGTGAGAGAGGCCGCGACGTCTTCCTGCGACCGAGGAGCCAATCACAGCGCTGCTCACCTCCCATCGGACAGTAGAATGTAGCGACGAGAGACTGTAGCTGCTCCTCAAACGGCACCCTCCTCCCTTTTGCCCAGCGAGGCACTTGGTGGACTAGGGTGTCAGATTTGAGATTTGCACAGCAGAGTCCACTCTCACTATCCAGACTTAACTATTTACCATTTTGTTAACTACTAATCAACATTTGAGCCCATCATTTTTGAGCACAAACAGGGAAGAAATTGGAAGCTAAAAGACAAAAAAAAAATTCAGAAATTGATGACCTGACAGGCAGAGCTGAGGGTGCGGAGGTTTGATGGAAGTGTAACCACATGAAGGGAAAAAACCCTTGTGAAGAAAAAAAACAAATGAAGAAAAAAGAGACACAAAAAGACAAACCCCCCGCCTAGGGAGAGAGGGATGTCCAGCGATGCTTCCTCTCTGAACTCTCTGTGGCCTTGGAACGCCGTTGGACAACAACTTCCTTAGCTACGGGAAGGATATTACTGCAATAACTAGCAGCATAGAAATATTAACAGTATAGAAAAAATATAACTTATAGCACTGTTTTTTTTTTTTTTTAAAGTTCATTGTCCATTATCACCACTCGCTGCCTGAGACGTCCAACTGAAAGAAAACTTGATGATGCTGACACCCGCGAGACAGAAATGTGACCCGACGGAGCCTGGTGTGGTGGTCGCACAAGACTCCATACCCAGGCAGGATAAAGTTAGCATAGCACGGCTTCCATTACAGTAACCCTGTACCGGTAGGCCACTGACCTTCTGGGGCCTTTATAACACGTGTCAGAGCAGTCCTCTGGCTGTCGTTCAAACCTTTTTGACTGATAGTTGAGACATCAGTATCCCAATAAACTGTGTCTGCCCTTCCGACCTCATACACCTCTGTCTCCACATCAGCACGTCAAGCTTTTTGTCCTGGACTCTCAGAGCGGCCCAAAACCCGGGATGTTGCATTTCTTTGAGGGTTAGATGTAGTAAAAGGGGGGATATTTTCTGTGGAAGGAGGGAGGCAGATCTCCCAGCCGCCCAGCACCTGTACAAGAGGCGTGGCTGTGCCATGCCGCTTCCCGGCGTTGGGGCCATCCGCTTGGCTTCCTGAAGTGGAAGAGGATGTGTAGGCAGAGTGAAGGGGTGCAGTCTGTCACCGTGGGAAGAGGGTGATGATATACAGCTAAGCTGGCACATTATTTTGGGATGATTTGGGCTCTTTCCGCTGGCAGGGAGGGGCTCTCACCCACCCAATCACTCATTGGCAATGGATGTTTGTCTCTCAGTGTGTGTGTGTGTGTGTGTTTGTGTTTGTGCTTGTGTGGGTACGCTCGTGCTTGTGCATGTACAACTTCTGTGTGTGTGTTTGAATGTGTGTGTACATACGTATGAGCGCTGTGAACCCCCTTGATAAACTATGTGTGTGTCATAAAACACACGCACCGTCAGCTGTGCCAAGTGTGAATGTGTGTGTGCGTGTGTGTGTGTGCCACTGTGTGTCAGAGAGCGAGCGAGCAGGTGAACGTTATAAAAACTGTGGATCTTTTTATTTTTATGCTCTGCTAAGAAGCATCTTTAACCTTGTATGTTTATAGCCGGTCCTGTATAATCACTAACAGTTGTACAGACATAGAAGCCCTTTTTATTTACAGCCTACTCAGATATCCTCCTCCAACAACACACTCCGCCATGTTGCACATCTTTTCTCATCGTATAGTCCGTCCTATCATTTCACAAAGCCGTTTTCACACTCTTTTTATAAATATATAAATAATGTATAGATCACTAAAATTAACTCTGTAAGATATTGTTTCTTAACATGTTTAGATATATCCACTATGATTACAGACCTGTGTTCTTTACAAAATGCTGCTTAAAAAGCATCGATTTGACAGATTTTTGTATCTAGATAACTAAACTATTGTAGATTGTTATAGTTACGTTTTGTAATATGCATTCAAAAAAACAAATACACCCACAATTGTATTAAAATTCATTATTAGTATTTTTGTATTGTCTCGTTTTTTTGTACAAACGACATAGTTGCAATGCTGTTTTTTTCTGCTAAATGTACTTAGCTCTAATACATGTGCTTTTAAATAAAAAGCTCATTATGAACACAACTGCTGTGTGTCTCGACTGTTAATCCTAAACTTTGACTACAACTTTCTGAAGATGGCTTGATGGTCTTTGAACTCAGAATTGTATTGTATTTAAACCTCTGCTTCACTACACATGAAAGGGACCAGCCACCACAAATGATGAATGATAATATAATGCATAATAAAATGATAATATATGATATTAATGTATAATAAGTATATTTACTGAATGCTAGGGTTGGTAAGTTATTTTAGAAGCATCTCTGGTTACATTTGTGGAAAATCTCGTAAAGCAACATTATGTAGAAATTGACATTTTGTGTGCTCTGGCGCCCCCCAGAGTTTCTGAGTGCAACACCACTGTCGTAAATATAAATCCGAGGTCTGTGACAGTTTGTCAGATGTATTGCAGGTGCTAACTACAAACAAATCTCATGATGTCGTTACAATGTTATGTGCTGAAAACTTGTATGTTGCAGTAAACATGTATGTAACGCTGTGATCCTCCCCTCTCACTGAAGTTACATGGTGCAGAAACAAGTGGCTGAGACAGAGACACCATTCACAAACAAGACGCTGTACCAACAACATTTTAAGCTTAAAAAGCTGCATTATGTTGCTGTAATATCCTGACAGCAATTGATAAAACAAATGCTCTAAAACATAAAAGAAATAAATCCACTAAATGTTGTTGCAGGCTTTCTAATAACCCCATCCATTCATCTTATTTTGCCCATGTGACATGATGGAACAGGTTACCTGTCTGTTTACTTATGCATCTGCTTGCCTGCAGGTACTCTATGCTATTAGCGTAGCTAGCTAGATGCTAGACACGAGAGTGGCAGAGAAAGTGCAGCCAGTATTCCCCAGTACTTACATGCTAGCTTGACAGCGGCGAGTACCATGTGGCCATTTTTTTTGTGTTCGTTGATGGTGATAATATTCGGAAATTTCTCACATGTGAGTAAGACAAGATTGGACTCGGTTCACGATGACAGCGATACGCTGCGCTCCAAGTACACAGCCACTCAGCCTGTCGTTCAGTGGCTAACGTTAGCACAAAGCACACAGCCCCTAAGACAAAAAACAGAGCTGCTGCAACAGCAACAGACTCATACAGCGGCTAACGTTAGCACAAAGCACACACCTAAGTTACAACAAAGGAGTCACGAGTTAATGTTTGCTTATGTTTACATGAATGTGATATTTAACAGAGTTTTATTACTATTTATTAGACTGAAAAAGCTATAACGAATTAGCCAAGGACACAACCCCAGCTGCCCCTCTGCAGGCATTTAGGTTGCTCCTGCTGGTTTCACAGTCGCACCAACCCTGCAGCATTAAGTAAGTGTCATTTCTTCTATATTTATCTCAATTGAGAATGTTCTGCAGGAAGTTAACTTATTGTGATTTTGTTAATCGTGTAGACGATCTCAGTAACTTCTCCCATCACTCTCTAATATAGTGCTAATTGAGAAAACAGAAACTTTCTATTTGACTGTCTGCATTTTGCAGCGGCCTCACCATGGCCTCAGTTCCTCCTGTCAAAAGTCCCACATGAAATACGAGTGTAATGACACGCACGCTTCTGAGAATGGCTCAGAAGTGCGTGTGTGATTTCACACTCTGACAGACACCAGACTAGAGGAGCTGGCGTCATCGCGTGTGTGTGTGCGTGCGTGTGTGTTTCAAAGCGACAGTTTGTGATTATTCTGACCTAAACGAGACGTGTCATTTTCTCCGCCACAGTACGTTTCAGCCGAGGAGAGAAAAGCCCGAATGACACTTTCTGTCATCTCAAGTGTTTATGGACTTCTTTGCAAAAACATAGTGTTAAATCCAAGAGCTACACTTTAATCATGCACGAGCACACCATGTCCACATATTCACTGTTTAACAGACATATATTTAAAACCTGTGTACTTAAGAAATCTACAATTCCAAGCAGATGTGTGACACAACCAACAAGAAACAGATGTCTTTGTGGAAGCTCGATACGAAGATGAAGAAAAGACAAAGAATAACTCTTAAAAACAAGAGCCTCCTGCAGCGAACGCCTGGCACTCGCTGCGCTTAAAGAGGCAATCACTCAGGGCAATCATCTGACTGATGTTATCATTATAGTGCCATGCATGTTTCCCCTCGGTGTCCCGTAAAGTGCCATCTTTTATTGACAGTGACAGTACAGCTGGTCTGAGGTCAGTTGTAAAACAAAAAAAAAAAAACAGCACCAAAGTGAGATTTACGGTGCCTGTGAACAGCTGGTAGGCCTGGGGTCAGCCATGCGTGGCTGTAATAGTAGAGGGCCTGCTGCTGAGGCAGAGAGAGGCCCATGTTGTGGTCTTGTTTGGCAGCAGCGGAGCAGAGCAGAGCTGGCACGGGGCCGTCACAGGGAGGGCCAAGGCATTACATAGCGCCGCTGTACCTCTCTCAGAGTGCTGGGTGTGCGTCCCTCATCATCACACACTGTGCAGAACATCCACTCGGTCTGTTTACTCTCATTTATTGCCTTACGCGAAGCCGATGTTTCCCTCGCCTCAGTGTCCGAGCTCGTGTAAAAAAATCAGACGTTAGTTCCTGCTGGCACGCGAAAAAAAACCTTGTTGGTGATGTTGACATTTTAACACAAGTTGGATGGATTACGTCCTCCTCTGAGGGCTGGGAAAATTCCTCCACCCATGGTCTTATAAAAGCCTTTCAAAACCCCTTTGGATAAACTCTGAAATGCGTGGTGGTCACGTTAAAGTCGTCGAGGCTGAGATTCGCAGTTTTCTCCACACACACACCATCACACAAAGAATTACGCTAATATTACATTACAATGTGCTGCATAATTGAGTAATACAGCTACTTACACTGAGTTTTGATGCACTTGAATGTGGAAAAATGAAGCACCGTTTGACAGCTGGTAAGTGTCAGCTGCAAGTTAACCCCGTTCTGCTCAACTGGACTTTGTTAGAGATTCCAGCGTAATTGCTGTGGAAAACCTTTCCTTTCTGAGAAGAACCTCGACAGATTGATAACATATGTATCCACAGAGCGACTGCACGAGGACACGGGTGAGTATCGCTCTGTAAGCAGCAGGTCTGCAGAAGGTATGTCACATGCGAGAATGCGGCAGAGCTGGCGAGTGTGAAAGAGCAATTTCAGTTTATATTTAACTCAGAATCGGTATGTGTAAAAGTGGTCAGGGTGGCTCTCAGCTGGCGATTCCCAAACAAGGCTGACGAACAGACCTCTTTTCTTGCCGTGCAGCGGTTGTAGTCGAGAAGCCCCGAGTGAAATGGCCCACTGGCACACATGATATAAAAAGCATCACGGCATAACAAGAGTGCTACTGTAGGTGGCTCTGGTTTGGCTTGAATGTTGCGAGCGACTGTGTGTGTGTGTGTGTGTGTGATGTGTGTGTGTGTGTGTGTGAGAGAGAGAGAGGGATGGAGGGTCGGTTGTGGCGAGAGGGTGGCACCTCCAGGGGAGCCGTCAGGAGGCCTGGAGCTCTGAAGGGCCTTTTACTCTGCAGCTCAGTCCAGGGAGGAGAGAGGCGGCCGGGCCTCGAGGAAGCACACAGGCTGGCCAGAGGCGAGCCGGAGGAGAGCGAACTGGGCAGGGCTCCGCACTTCCTACAGGGGAAATGGGAGGAAAAACTCCCAGCAGGCAACTGTTTACAGTATGTGAGTCTGTTTGCGTGTTTTAACACACATGAGTTGTGTAGACATAATATGACCGGCCGACGGGACAATGGGAGGACAAGAATGGGTTATTATGGACTTCTGTTACAGGCTGTAGTGCCTCACATTTGCCTCAAGACCTGAGACTGCCAAGATAAAAGATTTAAAAATGTAATTAAAAATAAATGTAGTCAGCTAAAAAGACTGCTGCTTAATGGCAGATGATGCTAAAGTTAGCAGCAGTTAGCCTTTATAAACAAATACATCTATTTGTCCGTCCGGGAACTCCGTACATCACTCAGAGTTCAGGCGCAGCAGCTGGAGGACATCTGAGGGAAAACCAGAAATGAATCATTTATTTGTTTTTTTTCCATAAACTATGATCAACACCATGATCCTCCTGGTCGAAGCCGCTTTGCACAACCTTGGGAAGCCCAAGACTGTTTGGCCACGTCTGCTGTGATTTGCATTCGCATAATGAACATTTGGAACATGAATTATTACAAAGCTAAATAAATACAGAAAGGCAGATTAAAGCGGAAATATCTCCCAGATTTGACAAATTAATGAATGCCTACATTTATTTTCTTTTTGGAATATTAATTGAGATGCTGAGCCATTCATTTATTTGTTTATTTTTGATTTTAATATTTTCAGTCCTCCGTAGCCCACATGCCAAATACTGATTGCAATGTTTAATCACGAGTAATCACGCTGTAACTCGACAATAACAGACACACTGGGAAAATGGAGCAGCCTTCAAATGAATGAAAAGGAGATTTTGTGACATATTAACCCAGTTTTTGGTAAATCCACTGTGTTATATGTGTATCAGTGGTTAAAATAAGGACACGGTGGGGTGTCGGGTGCCACAGTCAGTCAGCAGGCCCATGTGTCGGCAGCAGAAGGATTAATATTTCGGATTATTGCCGTGCTTTTACGATGATGATCCTGCATGAGAACACTACGTCTTTGTCTCAGCCGGGGAGATATTTTTGAGCTTTTTCGATATGAATGAAAGCTCAATCCAGCAAGCGTAAAAAATGGAGTTCGACATCAATCTCATGTTAATTGTGGCGGACAGGAAGTCCGGATTAACCTACTTCTTGTGTTCTGATTTTGAAGTGTTCATATTTATGTGTGGACGATACAGCAGAATCACCTGCAACAAAAAATATTACACGTCAGTATTATTCATATTGGTGTTTCAAAGTATTTTGCAGGACTTCAGCCGTGGTTGTACGGATGTCTGTCCTTGGTCCAGATCCAATCATTTCTGTGGCACTACGAGCAGGACGAAGTTTGCACTTTCACTTTCACTTCAAACATAATGACTCATGTCTGGTTGCTTCTTCAAAGTTGAGTCTGATTCAACTTTCTCGCTGCAGGCGGCTGCAATTCTTTCAACACCCTCTGAAATCTGCACCGACACGGCCTAAACACTCCCCCGTCGTTAAAATTAAAAGGACTGGGATTTTTTTCCGTGATACCTGATGTTAGATACCAAAATTCACCAAGACGCTATTTGATTGGTGATCATAATGAATAACTCGAAGGCTGTCCCCGCTTTGCATTTACAATTTGAAATGCTGATGCTCAACAACAGCCGCTCCAGAGCGACCGCTGTCTGCAGATGAAATACACTGACTTTGCATTAATAGCTCACCAATGATCCAGTTGAGGGATTTTAAACAGACGCCTGTGATTTGCAGTTTGAGAGTCCTGTTTCTGAAACGTAACGACTTCATGTATATAAAAACTAATTGGCCACTTCACACGTAACAGCATTATCCCTGTGTGACATAGTGTCTGTGGATGGGTGGCGAGCGGGATGGAAAAAAGAGGGAGAGGGGGAGCGAGGGATAGAAAGTTAATAAAATTCGCAGATGTTGGCCGTACGTAGGGGGGCAACAGGTGATTATGTCATCTTCACATAAATGGCGTCTGTGTCCGCCTACTCTGTTTCTCTCACATCTAGTTTTCTCTCGAACCAAACCGACTTCCCCACAATCAGTGTCTCTAAGCTCGTGCTTCAGACCTTGGCTTCGGTCTCCAACCTAAATCCTCTTCTTTTCAGCTCGAACAACATCAAATCTTCCGACATCGCTTTCCACCTCCTTCTGTGACTGTATGGAAAAGACATCTCCCCCCCTCCCCTCCCGTCAGTCACGGCCCATGTGGAGGAGTGGACAGGTCAGAAAAGGAGCACAGGGATTCGGTTGCTCTGAAGTTTTTTTTACTAGACATGATTTTTACAGTCGCAAGAAAAAGTTTTATTGGTGGTTATTTCCATTTTTTTTTTACTGGGACAGAGATCATCGTATCACACGTCATGACTAATGCAGAAACGTCAAGGGGCAAAAAAACAAAAACGAATGACATCTTGCCCTTTTTCAAATGCGGACATGCACCCAGCCGCCGTCACCGCTGATGCATTCAGACGGGTTAAGTGAACGCAGAGTGGAGATTTCTCAGCTTTCATCCGTCCGGTTGCTTTAGATCAGACGACGGTCGAGAGAGACGGAGCAGAAAGCAGACAGAGGATGAAAAGGGAGCAGAGCGGTGAAAGGCGAGGAGGAAACGGGGTTAGACGACGGCGACACGGAGCCCTGTGATCCTTCAGATGGACAGAATGGAGTCAGACATCCCTCTTCTTTCCCCTGAACTTCTTCTCTCCTCAAGGTTGCAATCGGAAAGTTGCTTTAACCCCTCGTGGTTCACCTCAGCTCACAAACACACATTTCTCCAGCAGCGCAGGAGCCGTTATTAGGAGTCTGACTGCGATCCAGAGGCTGCTGCCTGATTTACAGGTCATCCATGCGAGTGTGTGTCTGCGGAGCGTATCTGTTGTTGTGTCATCCTGCGGGGAGCCAACTGTGAGCTCAGCACTCGGGGGCCATGCATCTGCCTCGCTGACAACGATCTGAATACCTGCTCCAGACGTTTGGCCCGTCCAACGCGCTCGTAAAAGCTGTGATGTTCACCAGGAGGAATGTACTGGAATATACGCGTATTCAGGTCAAAAGTTGTAGCTTGACCATGCACAGTGAAGCGGGAATTATTGATTCGCGTGATTCAGTTCTGCCATCAGTTTGTCTTTTCTCTGTGGGGGGGACGGAGGGCGATCGAGGAGAGTTCAGCTCCCTGCGAGGTTTCATGTGTTCAGACTCGGGACTAGATCAGGACAAGTTAGGTAATGTGATTTAAAACTCCCAAAGCTCGTCCGTCATCGGCTTAAATCTGCTCCAGATTTATGTACGTGGATCTACACAATGCGTGCCTTTGTGACCGCGAATGTGTGTCTCCATTCTTGCCTAACTAAACACTTATCCTCAAATCTCTGTGGAGATAATGGAAATGTTCTTGAGATGAATCTCCCTGCGCATGTGATCCAAAATCAGCCCTTTCTGCACCACATTGTTCTGAATGTGGTTGCATTGTATTGTTATGGGTGGAGGTAGGTTAGACTCCACCCCTGCCTGATCCACCTTGATCGAGTGCACCTGCACTCGTTGCACAGCTGCAGCCTATCAGCCTGCCTAGGTTAGAAAAGCAGGCTGGGTCCAGCAGCTCAGTTGTGAGAGTGACACCGGAGGGTAAACACCATCAGTTTGCTCTCTCGGTTGTGTGTGTGTGTGTGTGTGTGTGTGTGTGTGTGTGTGTGTGTGTGTGTGTGTGTGTGTGTGTGTGTGTGTGTGTGTGTGTGTGTGTGTGTGTGTGTGTGTGTGTGTGTGCGTGCGCGTGTGCGCGTTGGGGTGGCATTTTCATTTTTTTTTCGTGACAAGGTTTATTTTCCCCTATTTCTAGACAGAAAATCCCTCCTCCTAGTGACTCTTTACTTTTGGTTTTTGGGTCCTTTGTTTTTGTTCCTCTATCCTTTTGATAGATTTAGTGGGCTTTTGCGAGTTTTCGCCATCGCCTTATAGACCCCAAGGACCCCTTTCCAGTGTTTTCTTGTTAGTTTCCCCATTGCGACCTCGGTTTGTGATTTTGTTTTGAGGGGAGAACGTGACAGTATGTATATACACGACACCTCAGGGTTAGGATAGATAGCTAGCTAAATAGATAGAGAGATGCTAACATGTTGATGTTAAGGTGTAATGTCAGTGGTTTAGCCTGGAAACATGCTAACCTTATAATCAGCACAAACCACAAAGTACAGCTCAGGCTGATGAGAATGCTGTTTGGTCACACACCAATAACAATTTTGACCTTACGGTGCCACTAAAAGTCGGGGTTAGGGGGTTAAGGTTAGTTTCTGGGATTCATCCTCTGTCTGTAAAAATGAAACAGAAGCAGATGAGTTATGCAGACGGGGTGACGTGGCCGGAGCAAAGGCCTTCACGGAAGATTTCACACTTATCTCTGCTCGACCCGCCGTTCACACCACGTTCTCCCTGCTGGTTCTCCCCACGATGGCCCGTCCATTCCCACACACTCAGTGTGTGTGTGCGGTTGTCCAATGTATGAGTCAGAAAAGCAGTCACATATCTGAGTTACAGGAATTGACTCCTGTGTCGAGTCCGACCACAAACCTGTCATCTGCTCACGGGACACTTTCGCTTCCACCCCCCGATGAGAGCAGATGCCACGGAAATGAGTCAAACACCGAGAGATTAGACACAGACCACTTTCACTGCAGAAGACTTTCACCGAGCGCGGCTGAAGAAATGCGGAGGTGTGGCACAGCGCCGTAAACTGCTGTTTGTTGTCTTTCTTGAGGCCTGGAGAGCAACAAGATAATGTCTCCTTTGAGCCTAAACAATAACTGTCAGCCGATGTTTTACGGCTTCTCCGTGAGACAATGTCAGCGATGTCTTTATTGCCCTCGCATGTCGAGGAGGCTCATTCCTAAATGAGAAAGAAAGAAGGTCTGCTCCGACAACTCGACTGCTGACACGCTGACGTTCCGACAAAACAAGCAGCTATTTGCGGAGACACGCTTCAGAGAGGCAAACGTGTGTTTTCAAACATCGTCAGTGTCACACTGATTGGCACAATTATGGTACCGAGAGCGAACGAATAAGACCACACTGCGATAATAATACTATTATTAGTTCAAGTTGGGTTTTCAAAACTACGACCGGCATTTTTCTCTCTGACCCAAACAGGATGTTGCTAATTGCTTTGTTTGTGTTGGAACAATAGCTGCTCTCCATCTCCATCTCCCTCTCTCTCTTGCATTCTTCAGCCTCACACTGCACAGACGGCCTCCCTTTTATTTTAAACGTTGCATATTAATATCTACAAGAACGTGACTGGTTGTTGACCGTTGTTTTTTGGACACTTTATTTTAAGTCACATAACTGAGCGAACAATGTCCTGTCGTGATTTACAAATTACTGACAATCAACGTGATTTAACGACTGGTAGTTGCTGCTAACGAGCCCTTTTTTTGTCTGAGCGGCACCACAGTTGTTTGTCTGGGCAGCGTTGTGTTGCAGTGAACGCGGTGAAAACACGCTAGAATAACAACTCGAAGCAACAGCGGTAACATGGTTTGTCATTCTACAATACAGGGTCGCACAACAAATAGCAGAGTTTCTATTTCCTTTGTGTTGCACAGACGTAAAACACAAATACCGTTATTTACATGCACACATACACACTCGTATACTCGGCCTGGTGGAATGTAATCATTGGTAACAAGATGGTGATGCAGCTTCCCATTAAAAGTTCGACCTTTGACTGCATTGGAGCATCAACGACGTAAACACAGAGTCCACCTCTTATTGTCCTCGGTCGGTTTGGAACAAGGAGTTTCTTTTGAGTGCAACAGCTTGATCCGGGATGTTGAGGTGTAGACAGGTCTGTAATGATGTGGGCACAACAGTCTCTGATGATAATACGTGTTTCAGACTTTATCCTGAGCCATAAGGTTACTACTGTTTGGTCTAAACACCAACCCAGAGCGTCAGTATCTGACGACCTGGGAATGAGCCTCCACAATGTCCTACTGCACCTTTAAAGTCTGATTGCCTGTTGCTAGTCACAGGACTGTTGCATGAAGAGGTCATGGCTGTGTTTTGTGCCTTAAACAAGGTCTCTTTGTCTTTAAAGAAAAAATGAATGGGACCGTCCACACGTTACATATCCAGTACCAGAAAATTAAATGTGGTTTGGAGAGGTAGATGATGCCAGTTGTTGTCAGCTGTCTCAGGCCTTTTAGACATTTCGACTAAAGTAGGTTTTACGAATAACATTAACAACGGTTCTTTCCCAGCAAGACAGTGTGACAAAGAGCCAGCAGGCACAATACCTGTGCTGTTTCTGTTTCTACTGTGAGGTGTCAAATTGTGTTCCATGAAAAGCCAGAATGTTTTCCATTATTTGTGCAAATGCACAAAGAAGAAGAAAAAAAAAAAAAAAAAAAAAAACTGAATTAATGTGGCGATCATTTCTTGATTGCTTACATGCGACACTCGCATTTTCTCATTCTCGACTGGAATATAATCACTCACATTCCAAAAAGAGGCATGTTGTTTCTCACTGGACTTGTCTGAGATGCTTTTTATTTGTGAGAGGCAGACGGACATGATAAACCCTTTTTCCTGTGTTATTACCGGGAAAGTTTTAATTTATTTATGGACATAAGTAGACGTCTAGGGAGCGCGTCGATAAATCATTCGTCTGAAGGCTTTGGCCAAACAACCTGTCCTTCAGATGTTTCTCCTTCACTGGAAAGCCAACAACAGCAACTAATCTGCATCATATCCTCACTGGAAGACTTACTCATCGATTGTTTTGTTCCGTGGAAAAGCAAACCTCTTTGGACCAGTAAGTCGTCAGATCTGCAGTATGTCTGCTCTATCAGACTGAGCTGTGAGAAAAACACTCAGGATATCAGCGCCTTTACATGCTGTCTTCTGTAAAGGTGTAGCACAGGACTCATAAGGAAAGGAAGGTACAGGGAAACGGAGTGAAGGAAAGGAAAGGGGGAAAAGAAGAGGTAAGCTATCGGGAGGCGTGGCATCACCTCTTCAAAGGATCTAAAGTTTCGTGTTGTGCAGCTTCAGCATTATTAAGGCAGGAAAAACCGTGCAGATTTACGAGGTGTGGCGTGAACCCTCTCCTTCAGTCTCCCTCTCTTTCTTCGGGGGAGAAAGATGTGGACGGCTGAAGACTTACAGCGGGGCACTCAGGGGTTACACATTGTTATTTCCTCCCCTTCATCTACCTTCAGCACCGCTCCTTCAACTCCTCTCCCTCCTGCCTCTCGCTCCTCGTCATCCCGACATCTGGTTTCAATCCTGGCTGAGATTACAGACGTAAGCGCCGCATCAACAACAATCCCCTCTCTAAACCCCCCACCCCCCGTCTTCTCGTTACATCGTGTTGCTCATTTCCAGGCAATCCTGAGTGACTGATCTGGTTTAAGAAGAAGGGGGACGAGGGATTAGTTTCTTTCTTAGTTGTTTTTTTTTTTTTTTTGGTGCATGAAGCAAAATTAGAGAAATAGAGCAAAGACCGTGTGATAAACAGCAGGACACTGACCATGACCACCAGAGGTGAAAGGTCAGGAGGTCAGGATGCAGGAGCTCATGTGTTGGAGGTCAGGGGTTAACAGGTAGCGCAGAGCGCTGAGGGATGAAAGGTAAAAGGTTGTTTATGGCTGGACGAGGAGGAGGACACCGAAAGGGCAGTCCTTCTATCTGGCAGGGGTGATCTGTCTGTCTCGGCTTCCTGCTGTGACCCAGCTCCTCCTCTCGGCTCTGTCTATTATCTGCTGTCTGCCAGTTTGTTTGTCCGTACATCTCTTTGTTCGTGTCCTCAAGATCCACGGATGAACAGATATTATGTAAGTTTGGTATCTGGGTGTGGGTTGAGTGACTTGCTGACTGTCATGGTGACCTCTGGAAGGGTCCGTGCAAAAACACCAACTCAGCGTTGGCGAATCAAAAGTGTTACAGCTTCAATAGCTCAGTCAAGGGACCAAACACTCAAACCACTGATATGTCCACATACAAGAGTACGTACCATATTGGCATTTCAAGAAAATGTGTCACATTGCATGTTTAGACCTGACTTTCACATCTGGAGGTGTAGAGGATGATGGCGGAGTTACAGACAAGAAGGCCGGTAAGCCAGAGACCACAGTTCAAGACTGTGTTTCAACATTTGTAAGTAGGAAATCACCGGACATTTTGTCGAGGGACCGCAGCATCTCAACTTTTATACGAGAGATACCACTGGATATTTTTAATGAGATCTCAGGACAATTTCCATATTTGTTTGTGGCGACCAAAGGTTTTTTTTGGGTTTTTTTTTGCCAGAACATGATCTTTTCCTCACCTAACCAAGTTTTTGTGCCCTAACTGAACCAGACCATACGCACAGCAATGTCACATGATGAAATTGAAAATTTAACCTAAATAACAACATAAAGAAATGTACATTTTACATTCATTTTGACATTTGGGTTGCTTTTAAAAGATGGGACATGGATTTGAATGGCTTGCTGTCAGGGAGGTTATCATTCTGATACTGGCACCAGTCGTCTTATCACTGCGACAAATAACTGAGGAACTACAGCAAAATCAAACTTCTACGACAACAGAGAGCGGCAGCAGAGGCCAAGATATCTTATCTTTTAGCCCCTGGAATTTGTCAAAAACACTAAATCCTCCTTTTCCCATATAATAATGCAACTCAATAGCGTATTTCATACGACGTTTGGCTGTACAGTGACTGCACAGACAGTTTTAAACCTTTTTTATTTATTTTTTATTTCTGCTCATATTACAGTTAGAAAAAGATCATGACAGGAGCCAAACTCACCACACCTTCCTGCACTGGCACTGAATATGGCACTAGACCTGAATCCTGAGGCGCAGTCCAACATAAAAGTAACTCCTTCAGATACTTTCATTCATGTCTTTTCAATAAATTTATTTGTGGAAGCTCTTCAACCAGTGCAAAAAAAAAAAAAAGGGAATCAATCAAAATGTGGTTGTGGAGGAGGCTGTACGGGGGCAGCATGTATCCACTCCCAGGAGTCCCGGGGTTTTATGCTGACGCTGACAGGGGAAAGGTTCAGAGTGTGTGTCCAGGTTAGGGCTCAGGTCCAGCTGGGTAACGTCCTGTTTCTCTCCCCGCTGGCAGCAGCTGTGTTCACAAGCCCACAATCCTTCATTCACACACAGAAAGGCCAGTTTCTCCATGCAGAAGTCGGCCAGAGCTCCAATGTCTTCTACCTAAAGGGTGAGAGACAGATGGAGAGACAGAGAGAGGGGCCTTGGAAATGCACCGCTGACTCCGAGAGGCCCAGAACTCAGGTAGAACGCAGGCCAGACTTCCCAGGAGAGCGTGTGTGTGTTTGAATATCTTTATATTTAACACTCACAGAAGCACCATTTATGCAGCAGCAGCAGCAGCAGCAGCGGGGATGTGAAATATGAATGTGATCTGCAGCGAGCCTGTTGAGTCTCATGGCTCCGAGTGATTTACACACATCTCGGTGTCACTGCCTTTCTGTTACAGCTGCCATAAAACAGGAGAGCAACAGGCTGTCTGTGCAGAATGCCTCTCCAGACAGTTGCTCTGAGCTTATGTAAATGCTTAAATTGCAGTATAAATCTGTCTTGTGTGTGCATGTGTGTGCAAAATACTGTTTGAAAAGTTCATGAACAACCAAGATTTCTCCTGTTGTTACGTCCTGTTGGCCTTGATTGAACCTTCTGGCTCACAGCGTGTTTTAAATAATTAATGAAGGAAGCTGCTGCCCACATTTATAGTTCAGGAGAGCTGTGATTGTTTTCCAAAAACAGGAAAACACCTGTAGGCTTTTCTTCAATGTTTTATTGATTATATTTCTTCTTGTTCCAGCACATATATTCACAGATTTCTAAGTAACTTACCAAGGTTTCGTTGCAACTTTAGAGGTTAAAAATAGTTCTGCAAATCAAATATAAAGGCCTTTAACACATGTTTTCTTCATGAGCTTTCATGCACCGGTGAGGACTGAGCAATGTCTGAATCCGAAAAAATGATGAGTGTTGGGGTTAGCAGTGCAGGTTGGCAGGTCGTTGTTACTCCTGTTTCAAAATGTCCGACAAACCACAACCAGTGGTGCGTGTCATTGAACTTAGAACTTGGAAAAAACAACCTCCGACACGGAAAAGTGCAATGGAACGGCCATCCAAAGTCGGAATCTCGGGCAAGATCTGCATAGTCACAGATGACATCACAGCAGTGTGGCAGCGCACCTACAGAACAATTACTTCTTACCTCTGTTAGCATTTTCAACTTTGTAGTTGTCATTTTCACTTTCATTCAGTTGAACTGTGCTCAGTAGAAGTCTCTGAGAGTTTGTGTTAGGAGCCGACTCCTCCTGTCTTTTCTTCTAGTGACGTCAAACCGTTAAATCAGCTGCTGTATTTGCCGTCCATGTTTTCCAGAGCAAATGCACTGGGGCGCTTTCAGATTGGAAGTCGGGAATACCGAGTCGAATATTCCGACTTGCAACAGAACGCATCACAAGCGCCGCTCGACCAGCCATCGCTGATGGACCAGCCTGTCACCCATCAGCGACAGTATTTGTTGGCCCGGTGCACTGCAGTGCATTCTGGTTGTGACGTGCAGTAATTGTTTGCGTTGTTTTCGAGTTAACACAATGCAGAAGCTTTGTTTAATTAAGACCGTCACAGTTAGATCAAAGATGGCAGGAATATCAGTGGATGACATTTTTGTTCAGGCAGGAACAGGCAACCACAACAGATGACTCACCAGAGGCTGGACTTAAATAGAAGCTTAACTAATGAGGGAGAGTGCAGGTGGAGTGACGCAGAGAAACACAGGTGAGTGGAGTGAGTAGGGGAAAAACAATAGAGCAGGGAAGGAGCTGAACCTGGCCTCATGAAGGTGATGCAGTGCAGGTGTAGAGGGAAAGCTGTTTGGGGAGGAGGACAGGAGGGAAACAGTCACTGGATCAGGAAAAAAATACATATTTATTTTCCTCTTTATGTATCAAAGCAACCAGATTGCGTTCAAAGTCCACCTACATCCTGTGCACAACCTGACCCTCTATCTATATCTTGCTGCACACGAGCACACGTACTGCACTGATCCGTCAAAATTCGAACCTCAACCTGACAGAGGAGTCCGACGCTGTGCATTTCCGTGCCGTGATAAACATGTTTTCCACACGTGCTGTGATAGTGTTTTGGAAACGCACTCCTCATTTGTGTACCCATCATCGGCCGACACATGAAACCACTCTGCTGTAAAGTCTTCGTACACTAAGTGTTTCCTGTCTGAATCGCGGGTCGCCACAGAGCAGCTGGAGAATGTGCGGACAGAGACTGAGGTTTACTTCTTAATTGGGGTCTGGTAATCCTTCTGTTTATTGCCTTATTATAGCAGGAGGGGCTGTCAGCGCACATTCCTCCAAACTGTGCGAGCCTGTTGTTGTGTGAGCGCGCTTCACTGACAGTTAAAAAGTCTCTTAACGCAGCATCGGTGCATTCTCGTCATTAATCCATTAAGGGGTGATTTGATGGTTCCTGCTGATGATGTACAGTCGAGGAAAACACGCACGAGCATTTCTCATCTTTCACTCGGCGGGACATCAGATCAGTCAGGCCGTAAAAGAAAAGCGAGTCTCCGTGAGTTCACCGCCCCGGCGACCAGAGCTGCTCCATATAAGGACGCATTAGCTCTCTGATCCTCTGCAGAACATAAATTGATATTTCGGTGTCAGCTCCTTCTCTCGCGCTGTCAGTGTGTGTTTCCGTGCACGCGGAGCGAGGAGCGTGTGCACGACGGAGAGCAGAAGGTTTGTTTCTTCTGGTGGCTCGGAGCCTGGGAAAACCATGTTCGTGCTCACCCCTCTTTGTGTCTCTGGCTTCACTTACTGCACGTCTCTCCGCATTACGCGAAGTTTTCGCTGCGATTTTCACACACTCAACTCTCCTTGAGCTGGCACAAACATGCTTTCGCAACACCGGAGTTCTACTCGGGTGCCCTCTCGCACAGTTTGCGCGAGGTAGAGGCCGGAATGGACGAGACGGTAGAGGGAGCTTGGACGGGAGAAAAGCGGCTCGCTGGTTTCGGGGAAGTGCCTGTTGTTATTAACGATGAAGAGAAGATGGGCTCCTCTGAGAGCTGATGGAGGTCGAGGGGGCAGAGGTGGTGGGGGGGATTCTGGTCGCCGTCCAACATACACACAGTCGTAGAGATGTCAGCTATTCCCAATTTACTTAAAGCCGCTCCAGATTTGTCCAGAGCACAGCGTTGTAATGAAAGGTTTAGGGCAAAGCGAGTGCATCCTAATGAAGAGCAGACAGCCGAGCGAATACCCCGAGATGAACTTGGAACTGCAACAACAGCAGCACTGTCCCGGTCATCCTGTGATCACGAGGCTTACATCAGGAGGTAAAGATCTATGAGGTCCATGAGCCAAGGTTATGACTATAAACGTCTAACAGAGTGAACACGTAGCAGCATTAATCAGTTTTAGTTGCTGTCTGGCCTGGGAAATTTTCCAGTCTGATGAAGGTCATTCAAAGCAGCGTAACTGCTGCGACCGCCAAGCATTCAACCCACCAGTTGTGCTCACTCAGAGTGTGTTTTGTTTTCCAGCGAGCGTCATCGCGCCGACATATCTGCCTCTTCGGTGTGTAAGAGGGGTTCATCATGACGCTGAGAAACAGAGCAGATACCAGGAGGAGTGCAGCAGCTGGGGGACTTCTATTGCAAGAGCAGAATTCCTTCTGTATGATGCTCTTCCGTCTTTATTTCGTCCGAAACTCAAAAGAAGACTGTCAACACGCTCGCCAGACCGCTCTCCTTCTCTTTCTCGCACAAACACACAGTCATCCTGGAATCATGCATTGACATTGTGCGCTTGTTCACACAACAGAAACCTATCATTTAAATGAAAGCGAACCTCTAAGTGGGCTAAAGATTCACACTTCAACGGCCTGTCGTCTTCATCCGTCAGAACACACAATACCAGGAGAAGAAAGAAACCAAGTACATTTTGCGAAGATATGTTGTATTTCCCACTTCACTATACTTCAGAGGGGAATTTGCACTTTGTACTTCACTTGACTTAACTGACACAAACACTTATTTTGCTATGATTTCTCATTCAAACACGTAAATAAGTTATAAAAAGTGAAGAACATCTGTTTGGCCCGGCTGCCTAATGGTGAGGGTGCATCCCACAAAACTGCAATGTCCACAGCAAAAATTGGCCACATGTCAGCCAAGAGCAAACCGACCTGACCAGGACTGGCCCGAGTCTGGGCCACAGTTCATTCTGTTCTGGTGGTCTGGATCTGGACCGGACTGGGGTTTAGTTCTGGTTTATTCGGTGGCCACGGTACGGCCTGATTGTGGCTCAGATCTGGCAAACAGGAGCGGATGCCATCGTTGCTGAGGGCCAGATCTGGGCCGCAACAATTTCTCTAAGTGGGATATGACATAACCCTGTCTCTCACTTAAATAAGTGAGTAAAAATCTGATACTCATTTTAAGATCATGATAAACAAGATGATATAAATTAAAACCATTTGGAATATTCTTACTGCTGTCACACTGAGAACAAAGACCCAAATGCAGAGCAGACAGGCTGGCAGATCAATGGAGGGACGTTCATTCAAAATAAACCACAGGAGCTGGTAAACCAAACAGCAGGAACAGGCAAACACAACAGACAGCTCGGCAAAGACCGAGCCAGTGACTGAACTGTAATGCAAACTAAATTAACAAGGGGATGAGGGGCAGGTGGAGAGAGGCTGAGAAACACAGGTGAGGGAAGAAAACTGATGAGCTGATGAAAAGCTGATGAAAAGCACATGGAACAGGGCGCAGGTGAGCTGGAAGAAGGGTGGGGAAAGCAAACAAAGACAGGAAGTGGGATGTAAAAAACATGATACATGAGGATGAATCTACAAAATAAAACAGGAAAGACTCAGTTATTGACAGAAATGTCTCTATCAGATTAGTTTTTTTGCAGATTTAATGGCCCAAAAGATGTTAATATTGATATTTTGGTGCTTTTATATGCCACTAATGCTGTACTCCATTATTTCCACATGCACCGTGCAACTTTTACTTGTAATGGGGTGTTTTTTTCATTGTAATAACCCCTCCTTAAATAAATGATCTGAGTACTTATCCACTCTTCATATGATCATCGCCTCAACCCAGTTCTTTCATCAGTGCAGAAACAGCACCAGCACAGAGGCCCAGATCAACCTACAGCTACTGTAACACGACATCCAATAAGCCTCCTGTGTATTTCATGTCTACAGGACTGTGGTGAAAGAGCTGTGCCTCTCTGCTGACCTTGTCACTGGTGAACAGTATCACACTACCAGGAAAACTCTGTGGAATCACTCAGACCAGCTTCACTAAAGCTGCTATACCATGGTGTGCTATAGTCATCTGGGTTTGTCCGAGACTATCATTTCATGGCCACCTTTTTAAGAAGCAGACCGTTTCGCCATCTGCTAAGATCGTTCCCGCTCCCCTCCGTCTTCCACCTGCGTGTTTGAGGCGTTTACTGAGTCAGGAAAGATGGTGGTTGAGGTTTTGGAAGCGTCTCTGGTGCTCATATGAGCCAAACGTCCCGTTAACAGCCTCGGTGTTGTGGTTGGCTGTTTTCTGGATCGGCGGAGATGGCGACATATCTGACATCTGCACTCTCAAACTCTGGTTTATGTGATTCAGTTTGGGAGTAAACCTCAGGAGCATGATTAATGAGTTATCATGTCTAAATCATTTCTGTGGTTTACGGTCGGAGATAAGGCGCAGGGGAGGGGAGGAGGGGGCTCTCTCGGGATAAGATAGCTGTTTGGGATGAGCTGTGGTCAGCTCGCTGTAAAGGCCTGTTTTGTTTGCTCGACCAATCGTCACAGAAAAGTCACCCTGCGTTCCCCTTTATCTGCGCGACCTTTCACCTCATTTGGGTGACAGCTCACAGTTAAAGGGTTAAAGAGGGTTACATAAGCATCTTGTGTCCTCCTTTAACCTGTGTAAGTGGAGGGGCCTCCACAGAATCGGTCCTGGAAATAAATCTACATGTGATTATGCACTTTACAAGATAATGTGATTGTTTTAATTACATCCACATTTTCCATCTAATTCTATTGTCAAGGTTCACATTCAATGCAAAGTTTTTGCAAGTTCTTTTAGGGTGTGGCATTGAGTTACGGGTGCTTTTTATTATCAGTTTATACACCTATTTCTTGTTTAATTGACAGTACTCTCTACTCTTAACAATATTTGTGTAGCATTGTCGTCCTTTTTCTTATCTGTAAAATCATTTTCTGTGGAAATACATCAAGGGGAATGAAAAAAAACAGAGTCAGGTTCCTTGTATGTGTGTATGTACTGGCCAATAAAGTTGATTCTGATTCCGAATACCTGAGAAAAACGAAGCGGAGAGGCTGCACCTCTCAAAACAAACTTAGACTCCATCTCACAAAAGAAGAAAAATCCAAAACCGGTCTGAAACTCCTGCTGGGACTTCATGTGCACAAACAGACATATCCAACACCGCGTCTCACTCGCTCCATGTACGGGTAAAGTATGTGAGGTGTGTTTTAGAGGTGAGTGATAATTTATCAGAAACACATGCTGTGTTATTCAGCTGCACACTGAGCTCCGCAGTTATTCCTCTGTGCCTCTTTGCCCTCTCACTTCTTTATCTGCGGCGCTGCCAGACTCTGCAGTTATTTCTCTTTTCTCTTCCCCTGTCATCCCCCTCCTTTACTTCTTCTCTCTCTCTCAGTCTGGGACTGCAGGGTCTGCATGGTAAGTCCACTTGCTGCACAGAGCCGCTTCTCCCCCTGCTCTCGGTCCATGTGTTCGGATCCTGCGAGGCTCAGCAATTCAGTCCATGTTGTGTTCTCGACCCAAACGATAGAAAGGCATTATGCAATACTCGCACGGACCTCCTTAGCATTCTCCTCCCTCCCTATCTCACTCTAAATCCCCCTTTTCCTCCATCCCTGTCTTTAGTTATCTTCCTGGAAATCAAAAACACACAATTTCTCAATTCTTAAATTGATTTCAGGGATGAAATACACGCAGAACATTCCCTGAAGCTGAACAATCGCCTCTGGAAGGGGTTATTTATCATTTTAAAGGATTCAGATGCAACAAGTATCAGTGCGATCCTTGACCCTGCCAGATAAACCGTATGAGAGTTTGCTGGCATGGAGGTGAAAGGTCATAAAAGTAGGTTAGGTGTGTGACGGGCCGGGGAGAGAGAGAGGCGATGAAGGATGCGTGAGCTGAGGTGGCAGCGGGGTTGTTTTTCACCACCTCTTCCTCGTCCGGCCTTCTCTCCAGAGCTCAGCAGGAATATCACACACCCTGTCTGCTGATCCACATATCACACATTCCTGTGTGAATAAAGCGAGGGGGGGGAGATGGAAGTGGGAAGCAAAGACAAGGAGAAGGAGAGGGAGATTTGATACAGACCAGCGGGCATCAGCGGCGGAGAAAGAATGAAGGCTGGCACGCCGTGCACAGGAACACATAATTCAACCAAAAGAACTACAAATCAAGCTCAAAACTGACACGCACACGCCGATGAACAGGTGAAATGATAAATCAGTCTTATTCTGTACGGTATGTGCTCGTGCGTTCACGTCGGGAGATAACACTCGAAGCTGTATGTGTAATACAACTGTGTGTATGTGCTGTACGCTCTGTGTGTGTTGTCGTTGGCAGGGTTCCCCACGGTATTTGCGGAAATAAGGCCTGGTAACAGGACATATCCCCTCGCGAATGAGGTCAGCGATACAAGCATGGACAAACTCAGATTACACGCCACGCAGGACCACTGACTCAAGTGCGTGGTGAGGTTTTATCACGCGCTTCCTTGCCAGAATCACCCGGAACTCTCCGTAAATGATTAGTCACGTTAGGCATTTTGGGGAAATAGCTGCATTGCGAAAAGATAGATGAGAAACATTGGCATCACTGTCATGTCTGTCTTGAAAATATGAAGCCGACACCAGTATCTGGTTAGCTCAGCTTAGCATAAGGACTCAAAGCTGGCAGAGATAGCAAGACTGGGTCCGTCTAAAGCCTTTTTAGCTTTATATTAAACAAGATAAAACATGTTTTTATGACCTAGATGGAACCATGTTAGCGGCACAGAGACAAACAGTAACTACAGAACAACTGGGAGGAGATCGGATGGTGGCAAAATAAAAGTCTGCGTCGACGCTACAGTGCGCCCTCTAGTGGTCTCACTGCTTCACATCCATGTCAACGTAGAGGACGCTTGGAAGTCCGTAGGGAGTGACAGCTATATTGTTTGGAACGGAAATGTATATTTAGTCATGAAAAGGGAGTATAAATTACTCTTGACAGGACAGCAAATAGGCATTTTCCCCTAAACGCCCAATCATTCCTCGCCAGTCCTGCTGCACAGATGTGGAAAACAGGAGATGTCCCATCGGCTGACAATAAAGAGCAGGGCTGACATTAGAGAGCAGGAATACTCACATTGGTTTGAGGCTATCAACCTCTCGAAATCTCATGAATTTATGAAATCTTATAATATCGCCAGCACTCTCCCTTCTTATCTCTTTAGATTAGCTGGCAGAGGTTCAGTATGCGAGATGTCAAAGTTCACCCTCCTCCTCCTCCTCCTCGCTGTTCCACGGCCGTGACCGCTGAGCGAGAATGAAAATTCCTCCTCGCTCGTCATTATTTATGAAGAAATTACTCTTCCGCCGGAGTGTGGAAAATTGCCTCTGGTGCTTCATTCGCGCTTACTGGAAAGTACAAAGATGATGCAGCGAGGTTTGGCAAGAGAGGTGAGATGAGCGATGATGACAGGATACGGATGAGGGAGAGTTCAGAGAGCGAGAGGAGGGCAGATAAAGAAAGGTGTTGTGGTAATATCGTGAACAAGGCAAGCACCGGAGATCAACAGGGCATCAGTGGGAGCGATAGCGAGGGTGCCGCCCACGATCATTGGGAACTTTCGTAAAAATGGATGGAGTAGCCCAGTCCGACCTTTGCCCTCGCCTCTCGGTGAGTGCAGGGGCGCTGTCAGGAAGGCATCTCTCCGTGCGTCAGACCCGACAAAAAAAAAAAGGCCGTCACTCACCTCGTACACTCAGCTTATCTCCCGTCATGCTAAATGATCCCATTTCCACAGGAAGGGAGGGAGACACGGGGGGGGGAGAAAGAGAGACATGGATGTGGGGTGTGGCGACCCTCCCTGAACCAACATGACTTCAAACTTGTTAGTTTTGGGACATTGGTTCATTTCACACTGGGTGAGCGATCATAGAAGAGTGGAAGGAATTGGAAATATACTGAGGGAGAGAAGAGGAAATTTTCAATCTAGTTAAATGAGAAAATGAGTGGGATCAAAGCAGATTATGTGCAGTACAGGGGAGGGTCGATGCCAGTGTTAACGCATTCTGGATCATAAGGGTGTGTGGGCGGAATAATATCATTTTATACAGAACGAGCGCATGACGAGGGGGCTGGGATACACATTTCCTGTTTGCTTGGTTAATATGAAATTAAATCCTGGTAAAGGACATTGGATGGATATGAAACAAATGGATTAAACGTGGAACAGATAAGGTTTTTTCCCTCGCAGACCTAGATTTTATTTTTGGGAGAGGGAATTTGAAGCACACAGCAATCCTCCAGATAGATTCAAATACGAAGAGAAAATGAGAAACACTCACATGAAAACACTTTTAGCTTTTTTGGATCCGGGACCCGAATCGGAATGAAGGCCATTACACTCTCTTCCTGTCCCCGAACTTCCTGTTTCCTGTGTTCTAGGAAATGAAAAGCACATGTTTGTATTTATCCATCAGAGAATGTTTTAATATAGTTATGAATGAAATATGAAGAGTAATCCTGATCGCCCCTTCGGGCTAATAGCTGAACGGGCTTCAGCATTTATCCGTGTGCTGGCATCAGACAGGATATGAATCCACCGCTGACTCAGCAGAAGTCTCTGTATTTTCTGGAGTGACTCTTCCAAGAGTGAATGTACGTTTTTTTTCTTTTTTATGACTGCTACCAATTTGACACTTCACACCTACGCAGCATAATTGGCAAACCACAACCTGACACATGCTGTACACCTTCGTGCTTCCCCTTCACTCGACATGCAACAGCGAGCTATTAATACTTGGCTGTCGAACACTCACACATTTTTTCCACCTAGCCCTGACTTTGATCAGATGATTGCGAAAGCACACATAAATATACTTTGTCGGTATCGCCCCGTGTTGCCAAACAGAGGTAGAATTTCCACCAGCAGGTGTGTGTTGACGTTTTGGAGAAAATTACATTAACTCTTAAAACGTCTCTTTCGCACTTCATGGTTTAAAAATATATGTAAGAATCAAAAACAGCTATACCCTTTCTGATAGATTTTGGTGAGTTGTGTACTTACATAATCCTAAATGTTTCCAACAACACTCAAACAATGCGTTTCATTTGGTCGCCTGTCGCTGTAGCTTCAGGATAAAGTCAGAGAGTGAGGATGAAAGATGGCAAACGAGACCAAATGCACCGTAAATAAAACTAAAACACGACAACATCCGTAAGCAACTGTGTCGGGATCACGTCAGATAGATTTACATCAGCAATAGTGGTTGTTTAGATAACAGCCAGATGACTTTACTGTACATCAGGCGTAAGCTAGCGAACAACAGCAGGCGCCAAGGGTCTGTGTGTTCTGGTCAATGACTAAACTCAGCACTCACCAGAGACTCTGGTTCTCTCTCTTATTTTTCGCTCTCCTTGCTGTAACATTCATGAAGTAAAGTACATTTCCTCTCCAGCTCCAGTCAATTCCTACAGAAGGTCCGGCTCTGCACTGGGTTCTCTCCTCCAGAGCTGACAGGTTCTGATCAGCTGTTCTGTTCCCATGCTGTGTCTGGCCCTCCCCACACAGCACTTGGCGCACATCTTTTGTTTTGTTTTGATAGAGAGACCTCTAGCAGCAGAAATTACATATCGTAAAGTTAAAGCGTCTACAATCAATATTTTCATATTACGCTCTGATCATTTGACTGCCTGTACAACCCTGGTTCCATAAACAGGTCCGACGCTGTGGTTCTGCACACTTTGCATGTTGCAGGCCTTAAATTATGATGAGTTTAAATTCACAAAGAAACAAAGTTTTATTATCTCTAATTACCATTTCATTTCAGTTGAATAGGTGGGAAATTATCTACAAAGCATTGCATTCTGTTTTAATTTATGTTTTACACAACATCCCAGCTTTTGTGGGATCTGGGTTGTAAATGTGCTCACAGAGAATTATCACCCACCTCTGCTTCCCGCTCCACTCTGCAGAGCATTAAAGCATCTTTCAACTCAGTGTTCTGGTTTTACTGCTTCAGTGGTTTGGTTCGCACTCGCTGCTCACATCTGCATTGTTTCCAGAGACAGTGGGAGGCTGTTAAAAGAAAAACAGCTCTAAAACAAAAAAACCCCTACAAACTTCCACCTGCCCAGCAGCAAAGGCTAAAGATGATGACTAACTGGTGAACAAAGTGGAGCATTTAGCTGCCAGAGAGCCAGATTTTTTCTCACGAGTTGGTTGAAAAACTAAAATCAAAGCAGATTGAACTTACTTTCATGAGGTGGACACAAAAACATGAGTCAAAACGAATGCCAGTGTTGGTCCGTGTCTGATGGACGTGTGAAAAAGCATCTGCTTGCGAACAAGTTTTAGTTTGGTCTGCTTGCTAACGAGTGTGTTTACAGCCTGTTTCTGTTTTTGCGCTCAAGCACAGCTTTCATGTCGTATTTCAAAGTGGTGAGAAGCCCTTTTGACACTTCTGCCTCTTTCGACTCATCTGCTGTGACTGTTCTCATGACATCATTACAGATTTCGGGTAGACCATGTTTAATTTCCCCCATTCTGAGGCACCAGCAGTGAGGGGAGCGGGGTTTTTGAGGGATGGACTCAGATTAAAGTCATCGTAGTGAAACTGTGCTGGAGATGAGTTTGATTGCGGCGGCTAATAGGCTCATGACTCCGAGGACTGTCTGTACAAACCCCCTGATTGATAGAGACGAGGGGAGCCGCATGCTTTAAGTACAATGACCCCAGAACCATAATGACACGAGAACACAGAATGCACATGCAGGCCTGAAACCGTTCCCACACATACATGCTCCAATGTATAAACACAAACATGCTTCTTTGACAGTGGAGCATCTCATAGTTGTTGGCAGGATTCTGGTTCCCACAAACACAAGCCAACCTCGTCCCGGCCCTCCATCCTCGTACCGTGAGGAGTCAAGACGATACGGACTTGAACTCTTAAGAGCGTACAGAACCTCTGAGACCCATGACTCTGGTTGGAAGAGGGGCTCCATCCTCATACGAAACACAAATAACAACAACAACTCGAGCGGATCAGAGCTGGCTCGTGAGACAGGGTTCAATCACAGTTCTCCGAACATCACATACACAGGGAGGAGTGGGTGGGTCGGGGGTAATTATAATAAATGTGGCAGTAATTTAGATTCCTCATAATGTTGTCAGATCCACCGCAAAACACTTCCAGCTTCGGAAAAAGGCTCCTCACAGCAGTCAAGAGTGTCAGTGTGTGCTTTGTGAGAATTAGACAGAGCAGGTCTCACGTGACTTGTTATGTATTAATATCCCACAATGAGCCTGGGTGATATGGCCGATCTGTGGTGAACCACGGTGGTTGAGCATTGGCACGGTGCACCAAAGACCAAGGGGTCAGAACACCCCATCTAGTGGATGCCGTTGTAATTACATCAAGCAACAGGCAGTGCTCAGGAGGCAGTGTACGGGAAGAGGAAGCAAATTAGCACAAGAGGAAACTCAATGTTCAATAAGATCCAGCGTACAGCCATTACCATGTTCCGGTGTACTCTTTCGAGGGGAACCCTGAGCAAGACTTAATGGAAAGTTTTTCCAGCGCTGCCATTAAGACTAATGGGCAAACAAAGTCTGCAAGCTCAGCACTCTCCACTCAAGACACAGCGTGCGGCTGGCTGTATACATTCAGAGAGCGATGGAGATGTGTGTTGTGAAAGGCTGAAGAGGTTCCAGCAACAGTGCAGTGTTATGACAGCTATCGTTTGTGCCGTAAACTCCACACAGTAACATCATCCACCTGACCTCCGCTGGAAGCATCCCGTCAGGCAGACCGTGTCCCCCGTCCTGTCTCACACCACCTCATAAATCCTCCTCCTCTTAGACACACTTCCAGGCGCCCACCTGCGGCGCAGACGCGCCGTCGCTTCCCATGCACAAACACACAACCAGTCAATGAGGTGAAAGTGTGGCCTTCCCTTCATGTCCGTGTGGGAACAATAGACTCATAGACGGGGTTATTTATAGTGAAGAGGGGACGTGACGATGAGATGACCAGTAAAGGTTCCTGGGGAGAGGTTTGATGGTTGTACCAGGTGACTGGCCGGTCGGGGGTCGCTGCCAACATCCTCTTCCTCCACTCTCTTCCTTGACGACCGACAGCTTCCGTCTCATGTCTCCTTCGGTTTCTTCCTGTCAAGAGTGTTTTGTGAGTCATGTTTAAATGTGGGGTTTGGGTACATAAATCATGGTGTTGTCTGGGAAACGTCACTTTGCCCTCACGCATGTGTGATCTGTGGATCGTCTTAGATCCTGCAGGGCTGAAATACAAGGAAATATTTAATCATTACTCGCAAACTTGAGGATCAAAGATATTCGTCTTTGACCTGGAGTCCTCTTATCTTTAAAATAACTCCAGCTGTGTTGTAAGATATTAAGATATCACACCAAGACTTAATCTCGATTTTGTATATTTCTGAGCATCTTTTTTATCTGTTGTTGTAAATACTCTGGCAGCAGCGGACTTCCCACAATGCTCCAGTGTAATTTTATAGATTTCCGATGTCAATATTTAGATAATTATGATATTTCGATGACTTAATGTTCTTTACTTTTTCAATCAAATATGTTGTAGATAGCTCTACTGGATAAATTGAATACAAAAATCTAAACCATACAGGCCTTTGTTGAATAATGTTAAATTGGATTTTCCAGAGAATAAACAACAGGGCAGATTTAGAGTAAACCTGGCCGGTACAGCTCGAGACAATGTAATTTGTGTGACATGCTGTCCAACCTTGTCAAAAGTCAAGTGCGTGTAGCTGATCCAAAGACACAGTTTTGTTTAGATATGGCAACAGCATAACCTGACGCAACCATCTGGGAAGTCATCCATGGATGCTCTTTGGAAAAGTTCAGACAATTTCAGAAATATACTTGGCAGGTGATTTAACAAACCATCCGTCTATCACTGTCTTAACACTGGCTAACATCAACCAATCACATCAACAGTATATGTAGGGGAGCGTTGCCACCCGGGGAGCCAGCTGGTAAATAAAGCTCTTCTGTTATTGAATATTCTCTCCAGTTCTGATATAACAGATGCTGTAGCAGCGACGCTAAATCTTTGGAAACAAACACCATTGTCGTTTCCAAACAAACAGTCACTCTTCTCGCTGGTCGTCACACCACGCCTGTAGCGGCCAGTAGTTCCTCAAAGAACGCTGTTCGTACCACTGTGATTTGGCCCCGGACGTCTCCCTTGGAGGGCTTTTATAGTGTTGTACTCTTGTTGATCACATGAAAAGTGACAGAATATAGTTGTGACAATAATTTAAAAAAGAGAGTTGAGAGAGAAATTCAAACCCTCCGTACTTTCTCACACCCGCACAGCTGGCCAATGACAGCGCAAAGTGGGTGTGAATGTCAGATCATCACTTTTTGGGGTATTGGGAGAAATTGTTGAAGACAGCGCGCCCCAATTACGACATCGGAAAAGTTGTGGGAGGGAAAGAATTGTTCAACCATCCGACAAGCAGCTCTGATGAAGCACACTGGCGCCTGAAGTTGCTTTATGATTGTGTCTTATTCTTAACTGTCAACAAAACATTCGTTAGGCTCTGTAAGTGCATTTCATTGGCGCTTGATAAATCCAGAGTGATTTTTAAGACTCCAGTCACAAGCCCTTATAAACAAAATACAGATACAAATGTCTTGTAAGAGTCTTTTATGTCTCTAAAAGCTGTCAGTCCAACTAAGCAGTGTGGTCTCAAGTCTTTCGTTTTCATTTTTCACTTACATTCCCTTCTGTTGGATCTGGATCAAAACTCATCTTATGACGCTTAAAGCTAAAGTGGAAATTAATAGTTTGCAGGTTTAACACAGTGAGGCCAGGAAGAGAGAAGACGACAAGTATTAATCACTAACGAGTCTGGTGTCTTCATGTCCTGCCAACGCTGAGAGCAAACAGTTTCCATTTCAGAAGGAGAGCGAAAGCTTTATGGTCTCTGTCTGAGAGCCTCCAGCGTCCCGGGTCACACCATGGTCACCTGTCGTATTTCACTCAGCGCTTACCTCCTGGCCGTCTGATATTTACAGTAGTGCCTCCCAGAGACACGGAGGTCTGAGCGACCGACCGTCTGAGCTCGGCCTAAGGTACGAAAATCAATCAGTGGGTCGAGGGCACGCAGTCCAAACGTTCGGTGTCCGGACGGAGGACACAGAGGTGGGTGGTCACTGCGTGGGCGTGTGGCTCGTCCCCGTGTTTACTACTGGGATCATAACTCTACTGGGGATAAACCACAGTGTCTCTCTGGCTCCAACCACGGTGACTCAGACTATTGAAACCACATTCCAGCTGATTTACTGCCGCTTGACATCCATGTGTCAGTGTATGTATACACTGTTTATGCAAATGTCGGCGAGTGGGTGTGTGTGTGTGTACACTACGGAAGTGCATTATGTACTTATCTTAATGTTGTTGACTTTGCTATTGTTCTGCAGGATTCCTGCGCCGCCACAAATCACATGCATCACTCCTCTCTCATTTGTTTGTTGACATTTTCTGCAGAATGTCCTCTGCAGATGTCCCGGATCATTCTGTCTTCGCTGTCTGTGTAGTGGATCGTTCCCAGCGCAGATGCTCGTTGTTTCTCTGCCTCTCAGGCCATGTTGGGCTCTGGTTTACCGAGGCTTGAGGCCCCCCCGAGTGTTTGGGTAATATTTCTGCACTTGAGAGCAGAGAACATTTGGTGAGCACCTGATATGGACATACGAGTCTCCAACTCATGAGGCTCTGTGGGTGCTAGTTTCAGATCAACACATTGATGGCACATTGCTATCTTAAGGCTGCAGAAAGTGACTGCATCATAGATCAATTTCCTGTTATTTGAATTGTGCATTATTCAGATTCAACGTGTGTACACGCTGATTTTATGATGAGAAAGGCTGCTTTTAGTTATTTCAAATTTAATCATTTCCATTTATGCAGTAATGCCGTAAAAACAAATATTGTAGCAATCAGCAAAACTAATAGCTGTAGTTATAAACGCGACAGGACGAAGGAAACTCTCCAGAGGAAACAGAGGGAATGTGTAGCTTCTGAAATAAATGTTTCTAGACAGGATCTCAGGATTTTTCTGCAGGACCCAGATTATCCACCGTTTAACTAGCACACCCTAAACCCACTTTAGGTCACGCACCATAGATCATTCAAACAGGGCCCGTGGTCTGCAAACTGTGAGTTAGTTAGTTTTTGAAAACGTTGATGAGGACACTTCAAGGAGATAAAAAGATTCACCTTGGAGAGCCTTTAAAGTCTTCTGTGGTTCAGCGCTCATGTTTATCTGCCACCATAATCATTTTTACAGAAAAAAAATGTCTTTTGAATCTCTCAAGGCTGCTGACCGCCACCTCAGAGCATAAACAAGCTCGTGTTTGTTCAGCCAAAACATCCTGAATCCTCTGGGAGGACTGGCATGCTTCAACACATGTGTGTTGGTCATCTGTGTGAATGCGTACACGTCCCGCTCTCTGTTTTTGTGGTGTCTTTTTGCTGGGTCCAGAGGGATTTTCCTAGAAGTGCAGACCTCCCTAAAGGAGTCAAAGATCGAGTCCTGGGAGAGAAGAAGAGAGGTGAGAGAGGGACGGAGAGGGGCTCTGAGAGGAGGACGGAGATTGAATAAACAGAGGTGATGACGGCTGCCCGTCATAACCACCCGTCTAATCTCTGAGGTTTATGGGGGCCGTGTCGTGGTGAGCACCGAGACGTGCAGCTGATAGTGGAGGGTGGCAATGGATGGGTTTGAAGTGATGGTGTGGAAGAGAGTGAAGTGGCTCGTGTGTGAGTGGTTGATTAAATTAAATGATGCGAAGCGCAGCCGCTGATGACGTGCGTTTTGACAAAAGCTGCAGCAGCTATGCACGCCACCCGACCGTCTCCGAGAGGGACCTCATCCCACGAACAGCTTGTAGAGATTATTCACAGTGTCAGGCACGGACTCCACGGACACCTCGTGATGAATGTATTCCAGAGAAGAAGTCTGCATACTTTCCCCTCACAGCAGCACGCTCTGTTAATCTGCATGGTGAATATCAGATTAGTCAACCTGGACCTCCTGAAGGAGTGCTCCTGGAGACGTCCGACGGGAGCGAAGGAGAGCGTTCTCGTAATATTTCTCTTTTATAGCTCTTCACTTTTAACCAGGCTGTCACCACAGACAACACACAGCTCAAACTAACCTTCGCTCCCCCTCCAGCAGCAAGTTTCTGTATATGTTATCTGTTTAATAGCTGAACTTTTAGCGGACTTGATACGTAGAACAATAACTGAAACAGTAAACAGACATTTATTCACTCTATAAGACAAACGAACATCGTGTGAAAATGCAGCCTGTATGGCCTCTGGTGGTCACAAAGTAAGAACACTTGTGCCAACAGCTGGGAATGCTAAAGCTTCAGTGAGTCAACAGTGTGAGGAAGCATTTCTCTGTTTGACACAGCCATGGAAATATGCAAAAGTCTCTACAGATGAAACGGTGATGTATGAAGAGCTGTGCCTCTGTCCAGTTTCTGTATTTAACCCGTTACAGTGTAAAGAAACGGTGAGTTTAAGATAAAACAACGGCGTAGTTGTGGTGACAAACGTTCATTTTTTCCACTTGCAGTTACAGTCTTGGTTTTTCTAGTGTGTTTGCTGTTAAATACCTTTTTTTAATCAACAATTTCAAGATGAAAATAATGGGATAATGTAGATGCAAAGACACAAAAGACTGGTGCAGAGGAGATTTATTCAAGTTAGGCAGTAAAAAGAGAGTTTTTGGTATTTTGGTTGAAAACAGGTCTTGAGAATAGAGCTCTCTGTTTCTGCCGCAGCGTCATTCTGCTACCGATCTTACGATTCTATCAAGGACAAATGAAACACATGAGAGAAGATGTTTAATGTGCTTCAACCACTTCACATGGAGTTCACAGCCTGTCCGGTGCTCAGATTAGGGCACAAATGTTATTAAATTACTAATGTTTTGAAGCCTTCGACATCTTCATCAGAGTCTCTGGACTGTATTCCTGAAGTGCTTCTGCAAATGCACAGAAATACCAGAATAATGCTTCAAATGTAAAGGAACTATTCTAATCGAACACTCGCCATCCGGAAGAACTGATTAAATCTGCATAAACAAAATAACATGTGGTTATGTGGTTAAAGCAGGAGGGAGTCATTACCACTTCGTGCTGCTCAGTGGCTGATTCATAGTTAATCAGCAACGACTCACGAACAAAGTAGTTGTTACTTGTGGTCGGCTGTGGATCAAGTTGTTCTAAGTGGGTTGTCCACTAATCGGAAGGTCAGCGGGTTTGACCCCCCGGATCCCTCGGCTGCTTGTTGAAGTAAGATAGATAGATAAGTGTGTGAATGTGTGTGTGAATGGATGAATGTGACAAGTGTTGTCAAGTGCTTTGAGTAGTTACTGGGCTGGAAAGTGCTATAAAAATATCCATTTACCATTTTACCTTGACTCACAGATACTTTCGAACTAATCATTCCTAAATATTGATTGATATAGAATCTGTACTCTACATCTGATATACAGTCCTTAAAACAGAGTTATTCAGGAACTTCTTGTTAATTGTTCATTACTAAGGTTGGTCAGTCTTCTCTACAGGTGAGGCTGATGGGAATGTCATTAACCAAAGCACTGGACACATTTGGATTTTTGACCTTCTGGTGGCGCGATCCGAAAAAAGTCAGGGAGTAACCAAAGTCCTTACAGTTCATCCCCAGGGGACCATGAATGCCTGCATCGATTTTCGCGAAAATCCATCCACCAGTTGTTGAGACTTTTAACACTCAGAACCACAAACGTCAACCTCATGGCAACTCTAGATTAGAAGTCAGGGGATCACCAAAATTAATAGGAATCATCGTCCGTCCAGTGTGAATATAAGTTATCATTTTTCATCTCAACACGTCCAAATGTTGAGATATTTGAATATAGACCAAAGACGTTGCCCTCTGCAGAGCCATGCTGCTAACGTGACTACAAATCCTGGTTCAAGCCATAATGTCTATAATCTACAGTTCTTAAGCCCTTTAGTGTCAAAGCAAAGGTCGTCTTCAACATGTTCAGATATATGGAATTTATATTTATACTTTGGAGAAAATAATGATCAGTTTAGTCCAGTTCCGTTTGGTTGAATGTGTTCTTTCAGAGTCCTTTCTTTGTAAATTCTCCTTTATCGCTTCGTCTTAGTTGTTACCTCATCCTTCCAGTATCCACCACCAGTTTTCCACTTTATCTGGAAGGATCATTGCCACAGGTTCCACTTACTCAATACGTGAGCGATCTCAAAGAAGAATGATCGGATTGGGAACGAACCACTTGCTGCAAATGACCGTGAACTTCACAGCTTTAATTTTGTTGGCGGATAATCTTGGAGTTTGAAGCTAGAAAAATGGAAAAAGCCTGAGAGGACTCCATTAGAGGCAACATTTTAGATTAAATCAGTTCTTCAATGAGGTGTTCGAGTTCAGTTCTCTGTCTTTGTTCTTTTTGGGCGCACGCTAACAGGAGGTAACTGCAATCAGCTGTAAAATGTAAAACCAATGTGCCATGGCCGCCGCGCGCACATGTGTGTCGTTCAAAATCAAGAGCAGAGACGTGTTACGCACTTTTGGCTGAGAGCTATATACTGTTACAATCGTGTCGGGAAGTCTTTAATTCAAACCAGGATCTGACACAAAACACTCGCGCACACACATTTGGAAACGTGCAAGTCATTTTATAGCGTCACGCTCTTTCGAGAAAGTACAAGATGCATAAAGTAGCGATGCAGGACATCACTCTCACACTTTTTGATCATTGACTCATCCTGCCTGATTCACAGCTCGCCGTTCATCAATCACATGACTCCGTCTGCTTTCGTTTAACGGACATGGGATCGTTCGGATCAGGAGGAGCTGCTGAAGTAAGAAGAACAAATGATGCCTGTGCCTCAAACGCTGGTCAGATCTGTTGTGGTGAAGTCGTCTCTGCAGGGGTACAGGAGGCGGACGAGACTGTCGGGGGAGTGGAGGCCTCTTGAATGGTTCATACATCATGTTTCCAATTAGATATATTCAACTGTGTGTTTGACATTTGTTTCTTGTGTTTTTGGCAATGCTGCACTCAATTTATCCAGCGAGTCCATCCAAGCAAGAACGAAAAATCAATTTTAAGCCTCCCAATAGTTCCCACAAGGCACACGCTGCAACAGCACCCAAACACACTGTCGTTCATCAACATCTCCAGCCTTTTAATATATTGTATATTGTATTAATGACTGACTACTTCTGGTAGTTTACAATCATGTTGCAAAGATAAACAGTTTTTGCTGCAAACCACATACTGTGCATTGTTCCTGAACCAAAGAAAAGCAATTTGCTTTACACAGAAACAAATTAAAAATCGATCTTTGCAATTCAAAGGGGCACTATGTCGTTGTCAGAGATGGCAGGGTCCGCCAAATATAAACATAGTAAAATGAGACACAATGAAAATGTGTTGTTCTTTCAAGTCAGTTTGTTTATTCAGTTTATTCATTCATGAAGATAAAAATGAGTTTGATTATTTAGTTTGTTTAAGCATGAAAAACAATTAATGAAGATGTTTCTCTTCTGATTAAAATGTCCTCCCAAAAAACTACATAGTGCACCTTTAACTCACAAAATTGACAAATCTTCTAGCCACCATAACATCCTGTATTTCCAGATACAGTGGTGAAATAACGAACCTCAGTTGGGTCCAATCTTTGGCTAATTCCGCATTTCAGAGGTCCATTTTTCTTTAAAGGGGAAACTAACAGGATGCTGAAGTTACTGTGCGTATTTTTACATTTTCCAAAATAGGAAAGAACTAATTTTGGCACTTTTTTCCCTAACTAGCCAACTAACAACTAGCTGCCTTGCTAGGAAGCAAACACATCTGACTGATTTCCAACAGATGTTGCTTTCGGCCTACTTTACATCAACGTCCGCTGAGTCATCATCAGAGGGGAGTCCAGTCACCAGAATAACATGTTGGGCATTATACAGTTCTGCAAACCACAGATATGTTAACATTTGTATCTGTCATGCATATTGTATAATACTGACATTCCTACCACTGGTGTCACGTTAACGTTAAATGCTTCTAAGCTGACCTTCTTGTCAGGATCTGGAGGAGATGGTGGAGGTGTTACAGCTGGGCGAGCCAGAGACCACTGTTCAAGACTGCGTTTCAACAATCAGAAGTGTGAAATCAATGGATATTTTTGAGTTTGTGGTGTCAAGACCAGGTGAGCCAGAACATGATGTTTCCCTAACCCTAACAAAGATGTTTTTGTGTCTGAACCTAACCAGACAGTGAACACAACTGTTGTATCTTAGTCCTGCATTAGAGGTCTTATTTCCATGGTTCCAGCTGTGGTGACAGCAGCGGTTACACTTTGGGCATTTTCTACACTGTGTGAATGAACAGTTATTGACGTTGTGATTCATTGAATAGGAAAGAGGTTCCACAAACAAAGCTCAGCTCACTTCCCTTAAGTAGGCCCGTCTGGGATCCCAGACGAGACCTTATCTCCTGTCACAGCTGTAGTTGGAACACATGTATTTACTGTAACTGTAGCCTATCGCGGGATTGTTTCCTGTCCTTTTTACTGTCTGCAAACCAGCATGAACAATTAACTTGATATAAGGTCAACACTTTAAAATGAGAAACACGTGGAGTCAAACTGCGGTCTGGGGTTTTTCCTGTAATGTGGCGATTGAACGGCGCGAGGGTGAAAACGTATAGCGAGGGGAAGACTCGGATCAGCGCAGAGCAGAAAGGGAGACGATGGATGAGGTGAAGAGACAGAAAGCAGAGATCCCCGGGCGATGTGGGCCCGGTGCCATGTTGATGTAAAGGTAAAGTACCGAGCAGTGGGAGTTACCAAGGTTACTGAGCCCAGAGAGGCCCTGACTGTATCTCGGATAGAGGCCCCGAGCCAGATATGTTGTGGGATCTCTCTCTCTCTCAAACATATGTTGGCAATCTTTACAGAAGGTAAGGGGGAAAGGAGGGGGAAAATGGAAGTCAAAGGACGTGGAGTAGAAGAAGAAGGAGTTTTAGGGGGGTAAAAGGATATGGTGGTGGGGGGGTAAATGGGGGAGAAGGAGGTAGTAGGTAATTCACTTCCAAGAAGCAGGAGTCTGCTTTCCATCCAAAAGAAAGTTGTTTTGAATTTAACTGCAACTTTAAGATGAGCTCTATAAAACATTTCTGTGGCGTAAATCATCCCAACTGAAAATCCCCCATGCGAGTGTCACGATCCCCCGCTCTTTTATTGGGTTAGGACGCCCGTGCTTTTTTTATTTCATTTTCAAATAAAACGATACACTCGAGCAGCTCCGCAATAACAGCGTCAGCGCCGGTGCGCGTTCCGTGACATTGCATAGGTCGTCTTCATTATGGAGAACGGTGGATTTCAGCTGGAGCCCTTCCACCCGACACGCCCAGCGCTGCCTGGCTCACATGCGAAAACACTCGTCAAGCTGTCACATTAGCGAGCAAGCGGCGTAGTTTAGCTCACATTAATTAGGTGATGTAATGTACGACATCGGAACCTCAAGCCGAGAGCCATTAAGCCGCACTTAAAGCATTCAGAATATATAATTTGACGCCATTCGTC
The DNA here is from genome assembly GCA_039737535.1 of Lagodon rhomboides. Taxonomy (NCBI): domain Eukaryota; kingdom Metazoa; phylum Chordata; class Actinopteri; order Spariformes; family Sparidae; genus Lagodon; species Lagodon rhomboides. Next base: position 8,707,707 of record CM077789.1, on the reverse strand, counting down.
TTCCTCCGTTCGGCTCTGCTCGGTGGTCAAGGGTCGTATCACCAATTATTGTCCAATTATCCTCTGATTTACAGCTTCCTTTAATCAATACGGGAGGATAAAAGCAGATATAAGCCTGAACGCTGGCTTTTTTATGTGAAATAACACTGTAAAACAATCTGACGTAGTGCCGTTTCATGCACTCACGTAGGCCTCATGTGATGATTTGTAACCGGAATCCATTTTTGAATGCTCGTATACACTTTATAGCAGAATTATGCGGAGCTGTAAGAGCGATGTTGTAAGAATACCGTCTCTCTCCGAGGGCTGTAAAAGAACATGAAGCAGGATCTGTTCTGGGTTCTGTCTGTCTGTGTATGTTCCCCGTGAGCTGCGACAACATGGAGATCAAAGAGCAACACTCCCGGGAGGAGGGCTGCGGTTAGACGGCGCGGTTTGATGTCGGAGAGTGAAACGCCAGGTAGGAAGCGGGAATGTGTGCGCGTGTGTGTGTGTTGAGAGCGAGAGAGAGATTTCTGCGGAACAAACTTAATACGACAAGAGTTCACAAGTTCAGTTTAAGCTGAAAAATCACTGTTGACTTTTCAGATGTGCTGAGAGCGTTCAACATTATGCTAATGCTGCTGAGTTCAGGAACGGGCGAGTCCGCTCCGACCAACGTAAACACCGCGGAACAGTCGAGGACCTGAAGCTCTCCATTAATACCAGGCTGCTTTGAGGGTTAGCTAATGTATTGATATTTGAGGCTATTACACATTGACTTTTAATGAAGGAGCAATTGAGGATAAATGAATACGTAATTAATCATTCATTATTCATGGCCGGCTGTTTAAAAGCAGTTTATTGCCCCGACTCTGAAGTTCCCCTCAGCTCTGAATGGCTTTATAAAGAGGATCTCGGTGGAAGCAGACAAGTTGCCATTACTGCCGTGGCGTCTCCATACAACATCTGAATGCAAGCCGTCCTGAGAGGTGAACAGTTTTTTACTTTAACCTTTACAGTAGTTGCAAACTTCCTGAACATGAACATGAACAGAAGCCTTTAGATCTGGAAGACAGTATACTTTCTACAGATTCCCTGTTCATACAGAGGAAAAAGATGTTCACCAGAAGTGGATCAAGAAGATATTATAGTAATTTTGACCCTCTATGAGTTGCCTGTAGTAGCTAATATATCATCATCGTCATTTTTTTCCTTCTACTTTCTAACACCCGTGTCAGTATATTCAGCGTAGTTCGGGCTTTACTTTCCATGGCAGCGCAGATTGGATTAAACCAGCTGGTTACTCCGGGGGGAACGTCATTTTTCTGTGTCAGCTGAGAATAATAACGATTAATGATGACTCTGACGTGCATAGTCATCTACGGCCAGCTGAATCTTTCATTATAAACCCATGTGGAGACCAGCGTAGTGGTTTACCACACGTACACACACACAGCAAAAGAGATTCGGCTCCTTTATCCACCTCCGAGGCCGTTAGTAATCAGGCCTCCCAGGCAGAGCGTTTCTGGGCGAGAGGAAGACCAACGCTGGTCTGAGAACTTGGATCGGAAAGAAGCTTCCAAGCGGCGTCCTCGGGGCCCAGGACTGGGGGTCCTCGGCTGGGGTGTACACCTGTAGATGTGTCATAGGCAAATAACTGCAGTCCTTGAGTTATGGAGTGATTCCTGGATGAACTACGGGAGGAAATTGCCTTCGGGATCCAGTAAAGTTTGTGCTGGGGTGCTTCACTTTGTGTGTGTGTGTGTGTGTGTGTGTGTGGCATAATACCAAGCGTGGCTCTGAAAAGCCAGCCTCGCTCGATTTCTCTTTTTCCTTTCTTCTTTCCCTCGCAGTCCTGACACACTCGATAGTCCAGGCAGCAGAGTCGCCTCCAGAGCGCTGACTCCATCCGAGAGGAATGCATGAGCTGGATGCTCTGACACACACACACACACACGCAGGCGACGGCGCACGCAGCACATGCGTGCACGCCAACATGGATGCAGAAGAGCGAACACACGCGCACATTCGCACAGCTGTCTCTGGAGGTAGGATATCTGGCAGCGACAGGTGGTTTCAAAACACTTACTGGAATCACAGTCACCAAGGCCCCGCCGCTGACAAACTCGTGTCACTAATGTTGTGAAAATTAGATCACGGCATAACTTCTCAGAAAAGCAAACCAAAAAAAAACCTGGTTTATCCTTTCAGATTTAACCTTTGGGGCTCGATCGGCTCTCAGATTCACACCTACGTGAAATCTTAGCGTCTCCAGTTCATGAAACCTACACGTTGGGGGGGGGAGATAGGCGCACCTGGAGGAAAGCCACCCCCGACACATGGAGAAGGTGCGAGGTCTACAGAGAAAGAGTGGGTGTACTCGGCCCGTCTCCTGATGCATGCTGGGATTGGCTCCAGCTCCCCTGGCGACCCTGGCCGGGATAAGTGCATGGGTATTGAATAATGGATGGATGAATGGCCGGGCTCGGTTCAGATGCACATCCCAGACACGATGACATCTGTGATGCCTGAACTGAAATCGATCCACATGCCGGAGTCGAGCTTGGACCAATTCATGCCGGAGGAATTTAGGCAGGACTCTCACTTGGCTTTAACCAGATCTTTGGCTGCTTTGTCCTTCCCCCTCCTCTGTGTGGAAAAGTGGGTCATGGACTTGTCACCTTTTCATGTTTTCGTGGTAAAACTTTGTGGTCAAGCACATTTATTTACATATGGTACTCATATTTGTACTTAGACCGTGCTTGTAAATGTGCTTAAGCGGGGCAAATGCAGTTAAAGAAGAGCTCGTCGTGGCCAAAACAGATTTTGCTGAAGGATAGGAGTGTGCTGCACTGTGCTGTGGCCTGCAACTGAGGATGAATGATGATCTTACACAGATCTTGGATCGGTTTACTCTTTCTCTTCCCATTTACCAGACAGAAAGACTGATAAGGCAATTCTTGGTCTGCTTCCTCGTGTGTCTGGTTATGCAGGACAGTACTCTATTGTCCTAAATGCCCAGACATATATTGGGAAAAGGGCACTCATGTATTCTGTGTGCAGAATGACTTGAGAACCAAAGACTTGATCTCATTAAATGCTTTCAAATCCAAAACGAAAGAACCGGAGGCAGAGTCTCTACGAGCCTGTAGCTACACATAGCAACGGCAAAGATAGCTTTCTTACAAATGTCTTACAAATGACACCTTTTAAATTACATAACTAACCTTCAGGGTGTCCGGGAGCTCGTCTCAGGATGCTGGTTAATGAGTTTGGCCTCTGTTTATCTATTAAATTTGTAGACTACACGCTAAAAATGGAGGGAGTTGGGGTCAGTGGTGGCTAACATTGGTTTTACCCGGTAGTTTTGAGTGTGCATGTTCCCAAAAATAAAAAAAAACACATTCAATTCATCCTTATGTTCCCCCTGAGGACTTACTGTAACACATCCTAAAAGTACCTGCGTGAACACAAATGCACTGTGACGTAAAAAGGGAGCGGACGTACAGTAAACCGGCCCGCCTGCTGTCCTACATACTGTTCCTCTCTAAATATCCAAACCTCTCAGTTTTCCTCTGCGTATATTCGGTCTCTCCCTCCTTAAAAATAGACCCTACCAAGTTTGGCCCTTCAGCTGCCGGCCACACAGCAGCAGCAGGCATTATCCTCTTTCAGTCAATGAGCAGAGAGACAGCTGAGTAGTGACACCGCACCGTAGCTGCCACTTGTACCTGCCAACGTCCGAGGGGCTGGCAGGACTTGGAAGCGTCGTTGTCACCATCATTTATAGGGACTGGGCTCCGGGATCAAAGCATTGCCCGCGTGATTGAACCTGGGCCCGGCGGTAAGAGGAGAAGGTGTGCATGCCGGCCGCACGTACTTCATCCCATCCTGGAGCTGCGCTGTCTCCGCTTACCGCTGTCAGAATCAATCCACCTGGATACAATATCACAGCAGCCACGGCGGGTTTTAAACTTAAATACCAGCCACTGATCTGCAGATACGTGCAGCAGAAGACACGCACAGAGCACGTCAATACAAGAAGAGTCGCGGTTAGATATTTCGCGCGGGTGACTCAGAGGAGTTGAGGCGGTTCTGCGCCCCGAGTCCAACACCACTCCTCGCTCAGCCACACATTGTTACCATTACGCTCATGACACAGAGGGAGCAGATGAGGGTGTGTCTGACGCTCTTCATTACGCATGCATGGACGCTGGATTCCCCTCGGTGACGGGGGATTTGTGATTATTGATGACCCACTTCCAGCAGGGTCAGAACGGGGGGGGTTTGGTGGCTGTTAGGATCCCAGAGGGGGGGCAGCGATCCGAGAGTGACTCGGAGGACTAGAATGCCTTCCTGAATCTGCCCGCCCGCAGACTGAGCTGACTGGCAACAGCTGAGCTTGCTGTCTTGGTCAAGCAAGTGTGTGTGTGTGTGTGTGTGTTTGCACCTGTCAATAACCACAGGAAGCAGCATGAATGGAACGCTGGTGTGCGAGTTGTGTTGTCGTTTACTGGAAATGAGTGCAGGAAGCATCCTCATCGGAAGCTCATAAATATATATTGGGTCTTTAAACACTAATTCAGTCCATTAGTCTTGCCGTGTGGCATCAATAAGTTCTATACATCATCGTGGGATAATCAGCATTGATGCCGCCCATGTCGTGTAAACATTAACGTACCTGGCGCGGCTGCTTCTGCGTGAGTGCGTAACATAGTTTCGAGGTGAGAGCTCCAAGTATTTAAGTGATCTGTGGTTTTTAACCTACTAAAATAGATTGAACTTGAATACTTTTTAGAGCTGACATCTGGGATCAATGAATTCATTAGGTTCAGGAATAGTAACATATTTGAGTAAAGTTTTCTGAGCCTACACGAAGCGCCCAAAGTAATAAGCGTTTGACAAATAGGAACAATATACAGGCACATTTGAAACATCCTGCAGCTGCTCAGAGATCAGATCTGTTCGTTTTCTCTGGAATCTGTGACTGATCATTCAAATCGGTCGGGTGGGAGTGACCAAGCGCAGAGTTATGTATGCACACAATTATGAACACATGTATTTGAGCCTTGTATGCGTAATGTGTGCATACAGGGATCCAGCCATTGTTGGGAAATTTGTCCTCTGACCAATTCAGACTCCGAGGCTGCCATTGGTAAGAGTGTTTTTATTTTATAATAAATGCACATTTTTGGTGTGGGAGGGGACCAGAGTACACAACACAAATGCAAACAGACAGAACATGCAGATTCACCACAGAAAGGCCCCGTTTGGCCCTCATGGAGTTAAAAAAAAGGATTTTTATTTTTTTGCTGTGAGGCAAAGGAACCAAAAAGAGAGCACAGTGATGTACAGTAATGATCCGGCCCAGTAACCAGAATAAAATGATGGTATTTTACATTTCTGCAAACAACAGATACATTCAAAGTTGTATGTGTCAAACAGATCATATCAACATTATGACAATATGTGTCAAACCATGTTCATATTAGCTGTATATGAGCTAATTCATGAGAGAAAGAGTGGATGGTGGTGGTGGGACAGCTAGCTGAGCTGCGACGACCTTTCAAAATGGCATGTTTCCTTGTCAGTGCGAAACCAATGTATATTTTACGCAGAGATGTCAGGACATTTCAGAGTCAGTGGCAACAGAACTGAGTATTTTTGAAGTGACGTCGGAATCATTTCCAGCCACGTTTGTGGAGAAAGAAGCAGGTAAGCCGAAACATAATCTTTTTCTAAACCTAACCAAGTGGTTTCTGTGCCTTAAACCTTCCCAGAACATAAGCACAACCTGAGGAAAACGTCCAAATAGGACGATGATTCAAGTAGGTCATTACGACCCTTTTGTTGTTTGGCGGCGCCCTCTAGCAGCTGCATTAGTTGTTATGGCTGTAGAAGAGGAAGTGAGGGGAAACAAAAGAATAAATAATGACAAAAACCATGTAAGGTTTGGAAGACTGTTCGAAACCACAAGTCAACGCTGAGTTCTTTTACTGTGCTAGTGGAGTAGCGTCACGTTGTATATGATATTGTAAGTGAGCAGGTATGTAGGGATTTGATTTGAAGCCAAACGATACTGTTTTGTTCGAAACATAAACAAGTATTTTTCTTCCCCAATCCTAACCTTCTAAGTACTTCTTGGCAAAACATGACAAAACTGCGACCCCACAACAGAGTTCTGGTAACGCCTGTCGCTGAAGCACCACAGTAGCCTTGTTGTTTTGGAAAGGTTGAAGGAGAGAAGGTGAAAAATGTCATCTGGAGAGATGCAGACAATCGACCCATTCGTGGAAGGCTGTGTTGCTTTTCTCAGTACTTGTTCGACTTTTGTGACAAAACTATGTTCAGAATTTTTCCCAGTTTCACAATGACCCTGCTTCATAAACACACTTGTGGCGCACTAACACCGGCCGCCGATCGCTGAGATTCATCATCGCCGTTGCCAAACATCTCCGGACGTTTCGCAACAGCAGCGAGATGAGAATGTGCAATTAAACAAACTACGCTGGAATGTTTCATTTGTGTCCTAAGACTTCCTCGCTGAGGTTTTGTGTTTGGTTTTCCTTTTCTCTTTTTTTCTCAGACTCACACTGTGCAAACAAATATTTGGCCCAATTTCCCAACACAAACACAGAACATCTTAACCAAATCAAAGCTGGGAAACTCAGACGCCTGCTTACTGTACGTTCAGTTGGTATGTGATGACTGGACGGGGCTCTGCTCACTGTCACAGCGCTGCAGCCAAACCAGCTCCTAAGTGCAAGCTGAAGTCCTGTACATGTGCAGTTTGTTTTCACAAGAGCTGGAACCGGTTGCGTCAATGCATTCAGCGCGGCGAGCACTTAGCACTTCTGACCACTAATCCTGACCTCAAGGCTCCTTCAAAGCACGTTAGTCACCGCTGCTGATTCCACGAGCTGTCCTTTGACACCCCCTCGGCCCTGTGTGGTTACAGATCGATGTGCACGGTGAGAAATCATGACTGTGCCGATCAGCCTGAGCTGCTCTGAATCAGCACCTCGACAGCTTTTCACTACTATTCCCTCCAGCGGGAAGTAAATGCTGACAAAGCAGGAGCGAGCGTGCAACTCACCCTGACGTGATGACAGGAGCATACCGCACACATACACAAACACATAAACACACACACATACGCACAGATAAACCCCCAAGCAATGTTTCTTTGGGGTACAGGAAGAAAAATAGAGTTAAACTTTAGTCGATTTTGGACAAAAACAAGTAAACAGAGCGGCAGGAATGTGGCTGAATGTCCCATCAGGTTTGGAAAAACTTCTTTCTCAATCTGCATCTTAAGTATCCGAGCGAAGGCTGCTTGTGCCTTCCCTTAGAAGGACACTTCATGAGCCGTGACATCTTTAGTCACGTTAAACACAAATATAACCCCAATGCAAGACTCAATTCTAAGTATGCATTAATTGACTGTTAGAAAAGGGAATCGATGAGGGTGACGGATGATGAGTTCAGTTCCTTTTTCTGCTGCGGTGGTTCCATTTTTGACACATTGCTTTCTGCTTTTAGGCTTGAACTATGGTTGCTACGGGTCTTCACAGGAGATGGTGTTCACAGTCCCCAAAATAAAGTTGATGTTTCTATCACATCATTCTTCCTCTTTATCGCATCTACATGCCAAAATCAGGCCCAACAATAGCCAAAAAGTCGCTCCGTAGTTAGTCTCGATGGTATTTTAGAGTTTGTAACTTCCTGGAAAACGATAAAAAGATGCTGATGACTCATGCTGCACTTGGGGGCATTTACTGATTTTGTTTTCCAATAAACCCCTCTCATTAATGCTGCCATGAAATCGTAACAAAGAAGAAGGGCCCCCAAAGCAGAGTGTTTCTGGTTATTACTGTCCAAGTACACAACTTCAGAATTAATTCAAAGATTTGGATCAAGCTGGATCATTTTTTATGGATAAAATGTTTTCTGTTGTTCACCCTGCTGTCCTCCGGCCAATCTGCCGCAATTGTGTCCAGATAGCTTTTCTTTTCAATGAAGTAACTGCTCACTGCGGCTAATCAGCAGCGTCTCAATGAACACTTCTGAGAATGGCAGAGGCCTGTTTCTGTATCGAGGTGATTTACAGAGTTTCTGGTCTGACGGGCAGAAACCAGCAGTGGTTTTGTTACTGAAGTAACCGCTAACTGCTGCTAAGTGTAGCTGCTGTTAGGTAGTTGGCTTGATTAGCCATGCAGCTTAATTAGTGGTCCAAGAAAACCACCTTGGTACTAAATTCCCTGCTGTCAAAGTGGCCTCTTGGAGGCTGTGTTTTTCTGTCCTGATTGTGTTTATTGGGCTTGTGTTTGAACAGCAGCACAATGATGGTGAGGAGAACATCTTCAACATCTGGGAAACACTGTCCGTCCACTCTGACTGTGTGTGAGCATCAGTGTTACAAACACAGAGTCCAGCTCTCCTCATCCCGCGTGTTTCAGCAAAAAGGACGACAAATGACAAATATGTGGCATAATTTGTTGGAGCTACCGGCTGCTGCATCTTCATAATGTCGTTGTCATAGCTGCCTGTTTTTCTAAGAAACATCCAACAATGCCGAAGCAAACAGCGCTCCACTAGCTGTTTAAAGGCAACACTGTCAAATTGACTGACTGATTGAACGTCTGTCAGGAGAACAGTGACAAAATAGAGAATAAAGAATGTAGAAATTCATGTCTCTCATCTTTTCAGACTCTCAAACAGGAAGTCATTCACCCTCTGGGCTCCTGGAGTTCCCAAGGCGATGTCTCCCGTAGCACAGGTTGTGATCTCATCACCTTTCACCTCTGACCTGGACGCCCTCTCACCCACCGGAGACCGGGAGGAAGTGAAGAGTTCTTGAGAGCAGTTCTGCCGGACTCAAATTGAAACACACGTCAACAAGCACACGGCATAAAACCTTTATTTTTAACTGTGTGGTTGCACAGACTCACTGAAGGATATTGGCAGGTTGGTTCATTTCTCCCTCAGGAGTGGAAATCAGAAATCAGTCACTAAAGATTTAATTAAGACTAATGTGAGAAGCAAACATTTTGTTTTCTGTCAACACCTCCTAGCTGGCAAATTACGGGACTCATTTGCACAGAGTCGTGTCTGTTACGGACACCAAACAAATCTGCCAGCTCCAACCGAACTCACCATGTAGAGTCAAACAGGCTGTCTCTTAACGCAGGATGGCGCTGATTTGGCGCACTTCCAGAGCCCCTTAGGGGAAGATGGCAGCAAAGACTCGACTGATTTTTAATTGGACGCGGCCTGCGTTTCATCTCACAAAGCTCCCACTGTGCTATCTCTGCACTCTGGTCCTCTGCGCTCTCATCTTGCCTATCAGAGGGCCGGGCTGCCCATAAAGCCAGAGGTCAGTGGTTAATGGCTCAATAATGTGTGGATTGTTATGGTGGTGGGAGAGGAGGAGGAGGGGAGGGGGACACGGGGCCCTAAACAGAGGGAATGCAGCGATCGCTCTCTGATGATACAAATAGGAGCTTTGTGAGGAGAAAGAGAAAAGTATTTCTGAAGCGCCACATCATACCTGAGAGATGTTTTTTTTATGAGTCCTCGAGCAGACTGGACGTTCTGGAGACGTCGGGTTATTGAGGGCCATTATGCAACTCATCGCCCGAGAAAAAAAGAGAAGAAAAAAGTGTTTTTCTTACTCTGGACCTGAGGATTGTTATCTTTTTCCATAAGCCAGACCTGAGAATCCCTGTTTCTCAGTGTGTGTGTGTTTAATATATACACAATAATAAGTGCCCGTCGGTCCATGTCTAATGCTCCTTCCTGGCCATCACTCATAAACGGAGGGTCAGGACGAGAGTGTGGGATTGAAGTTTCGGGAAGACCGCTGAGTAAGCGGTTTCTCTTACACCCCGAAGCTTTATCTCCCCTCCTGTGTTTATCCTGCAACTATTCTTTCTCCCTCGCACACACAGCTGACCAACCAAACCTCCGACTGTAATCTTCAAAGGTCATAAAGATGTGAGACTTCCCTCGGCAGGGCTCGCACAGGCGTCTCTTCAAAGGTTTTCTCACTGTAACGTGTGTGTGTGTGTGTGTGTGTGTGTGTGTGTGTGTGTGTGTGTGTGTGTGTGTGTGTCAGGCCGAGGTGCTGATATTTCCTCTCAGGGCCCGACTTCACACAATGACCACCAGCCGCACGTAATGACTTCACCCCTTCTGCAGCCCGTTAGGGAAAAAGGCACATTACAGCAACTTGGACAACAAAGTGTTCCTCGGGCCTCGCAGGTGGGAGCTGTATAACACACACACACACACACACACACATCGGACTGCTTCGCGCATTAAAGAATCCGACTCCTTTGAAAATATTTTGCCAGGCCTGTAACTCGGGGCTGTGGATGCCGAAAAGCAAAAAAAAAAAAAGAGGGGAGAGAAAAAGAAACGAGGGGAATGAGCTGGACTTCCCCTGAAAGAGCCACGACACCCTGCTCCATGTGATTCCTCTACTTTTAACCCCGCTTGACTCACCGCTCGCACATTCATCGCACATTTTGGCCGGTCCCATGACACACATTAACTAATAACTCTAAATCACATTTCCGAAGGTATGTCTACGCATTGATGTAAGTGCTCCTCTGTGACTGTGTGACCGGGGTGGTCATGAGTTATGATTTTGCATAGCTCTCGCCTCTCCAGCGGCGGACGCTAAGCGAGCTGCTCTCAAAACAGAGCCGCTATTCTTGTCTAAATTGTTTTGGAGCGGCTCGCGGATGACTAGATAGGCATTTACGCTCAAGCAATTATGTGCGCGGTAATGTGCGTGAATGTGTCGCTTTAAGAGTCAGTCACATTCGGGTAATTAAGAGGAGCTATGTGGAGGATTCATTTAGGCAACGCAATTTGGCAGATTAACACAGCTCCAGTATATATTGGTCAGAAGATGGCCCTGGCTCAGACCTCAGACATGCAGAAATTGTAAATTCAAGCCAACAGCGCTGTTTACTCTCCCCGCACTGACTTTACATCCAAACACCAGTCCAGGGTTGGAGAACAGGAGAGGAATTGAGGAGAAGAAGAAGAAAAAAAAAATCGGTGAAAAGTAAAAGAAGATGCCATGTGTTCATTTAATCCGCACTGTGGGGGGAAAAGATCCCCAGTGTTAACTCGCTACGGAGCAAACGTCCAGAGTGTAAATGTGAAAGTGAGGTTTCGAGTGCAGACTCCACCGGGACGCGTTGGGAAATAGCAGGAGACAGCGAAGCAGGGGTTTTGTTTTTCTGTCGAGTTTTCTAAAAGTGGGCATTGTGGGGAAAAGAACAATAAACCAAATCAGTGAAGCAACCAGGAGAGACATTTCAGCGGGGGCTTTCAGCGGGGCTGGAGCTTTATTTATTGAGAGTACCGGTCAGTCATAAATAAGACTACAGGATCACTATGACTGTCTTGATGGGAAGGAGAAATATTAAAGTAACAGTTGGATGTCAGAGGAAATTAGGAGGTTTGAGGAGACATGATATTCATAGCACCAGCATCTCAGACGAAAACAAAACCACATGACTCCATTGATGAAAACAGTAATTTTTCCTGGCAGATATCTGATTCCAACAATCACAAGCTCCGGGGCTGATTGGAATAAAACCCTTAATAAGTTACAGTTAAGGTTAAATGTGAAAATATTTTGGCTCTACATACTGTTCGTAATGTTTTCAGCATAGGAAGGAACTATTTATTCAGTCTCCCAATGAGTTAGGCCTCGTCCACATGTACCAAAACGATCTTTTTTTCCCCCGTCTTCCTTGGCATCGTTTCAAGAATATTTGCGTCCACACGGATCCATTGTAAACGACTCAATACGATGTAGTTCATATGCCAGGCCTATAGGTGGCGCTTGAAATTGACCAAAAACGGAGAAGAAGAGACGGAGCATGTGCATAAAGCTTTAGCGCTGTATACAAACGGACAGTAGAAGGAGAAACCGAACACAACAAGAAGAAGACGAAAATAGCTAGTCGGTTGTCCGTAATCCTTTTTTGCTCAGCGTAGTGCCAGAGGAGCAGACATTTGCCCTAGTAAACCTAATAGGCTCAATATCGTCTGCAGCCTGAACACAAGCATGTAGTCCGCCATTGTTGTTGTTGTTGTTATGAGACGTCACGAGGTTAAGAGGTCGAAGGCAAGAGGTCGAGGGTTGGGGCGATGACGTCATCGAAACAGAAAGTATGCGGATTCGCCGTCCACATTTGGAAATTTTTCACCCTGAGACCCGGTTTCAAAAAAGTGCATTTACAGGATCTGTGTGGACGATCGGCCAAAACGATGCAAAACATGTGCGCTTACACAAAAAAGCGTTTCCGTGTTAGCTATCCTGCTTATGCTAGCTACGTAAACATTAAGTAAATATGCTTCAGGTAGCCAAAGTTTGATGGTGTCCATTAAAAGTGAATGTCTTTAGCTAAGTGCTTCAAACTGCCTTTGTTAATGCTTATAAACACAGCACAAAAAGTAAGGAAATGTGTGTTTGGCAGATTATTTCTGTGTTGTAACAATGCTTCTCTGTCACACACAGGGAATACCTCCAGAACTCGGGAGTGGAGAGGATGGAACGGCCTGCCAGCAGTCCTGACCTCAACCCCCATCGAACACTTGTGGGATCAGCTCGGGCGTGCTGTTCGTGCCAGAGTGTGACCAACGCAACCACGTTGGCTGACTTGCGACAAATGGCTGGTTGAAGAATGGGACGCCATCCAACAGCAGTGTGTGACCAGGCTGGCGACCAGCAGGCGGTGCCAGGCTGTGGTGGCTGTGTTTGGTTCTTCCACACGCTACTGAGTCTCCCATTTGTTAGATTGGTACGTTGTTAAATTGCCAGTATGTCTTGTTTCTTCAGACGGCAATCATGCGTCTCACCAAACAGCACCAAACAAGAGTCAATAGCAGAATAAGCTGTTTGGCAGAGAAGATTTGGCAAATTCTTTAATGGGCGCAACCCACATACTCCGCTCTGCTGCTCATCCCATAAATGCTCGTTCCTTACAAATGTGGCACCGTTTAAAAGGGAAATAAACAGGCGGTATTTAGTTATTAGTTATTCCAACGGTATAAGATGTATTGCCAAGAAGCATTGTTACAACAAAGAAATACTCTACCAAACACAGATTTCCTTTGTGGCCAGGCGACCAAAACTGATGACAGAAAAGCTCATATAGCTCAAGCAGTCGTTTGCTGCTGTGTTCACAGTCTTATACAACCTTAAAGCAATCAGCTGCTGCCTGAAGCCTTACATAAACCGTAAAGATGTAGGTTCAGGACTGATATCAATGTTCTCCTCTCACTGTCGGCAATAAGTCAGATTAGCGTATTTCCAGAAATATCAAACTGTTCTTTTAATAAAGCACGTGGCTATAAGGGATGAGTGTACGGCCAGCCTGTCGGTCACATCTGTTCCAGCGCTTTTAAAAATAAGTAAGAATAGCAGTAATTTTCTGATTCTTCATAGCTACAGTGCTTTACAAAAGTGAAACTCAGCCAGCTCCTCCAGCAGTAGTGGTAATATAAAATAATACAGTGCGCTCTGGTCATGTTTGGCAAGAAATAGACTATGCAAGTTTAACCAGCAGCAGGTGGTCTTCTCGTTGAGTGTAACCGGCGGTTTGATTACCCAACTGCTAATTCAAGACCTCGGCCACATCGCATTTGGACCGAGCAAGACAGCGATACTCCGCCAGAATAATTATGGGCATCCGAAGAATTCGCAGCTACAGTGCGCGTTCACGTACGGTGGGCACGGAGTCGGTGACGGCAGCGGTGACATGGAGACTGTTTCCCATCAGTTATTTCTAACTGGGTCACACGGCGCTTTTATCAGAGGCCATCCATGAGACAGAGAGAGAGAGAGAGAGAGAGAGAGAGAGAGAGAGAGAGAGAGAGAGAGAGAGAGAGAGAGAGAGAGAGAGAGAGAGAGTGATGGAGCTGTCTGGAGCTGGAGTGGAAAATACCTGCAACTTTCTCCACAACAAAAAAAACCCTTTCCCATTTTTGGCCTGGTCTGAAGTTCACTCAGTGTGTGTGTGTGTGTGTGTGTGTGTGCTCGCACGCATGTGTTTGTGGTAAGAGAGCACCTTATATCAAGAAACACAAACACACACACACCACCACTTTTAAAAGCACAAATGATGGACTTACCATGTCCCTGTAAGCGTCTCCAAACTCATCCCCCTCCGACACACATTTCTCTCTCTACATCTGTGTGTGTGTGTGTGTGTGTGTGTCTGGATGTTCACCTATGATGATGGAGCGAACGTGGCTAGAAACTTTGGCCTAAATAACAATGAATGCACACTCACTTACACACACACACACACACACAGAAATGCAGACTTGGGTCCCAGCGGTGCAGAGTGCAGAACCAGAGCCCAGTCTGACAGAGGAGCGTCTGAGTGTCTGTGCATTTTGGAAAGGAACACGGCTCCCAGTGCAGCCATATACATGCAGGTATGATATATATAAGGCTCCGAGGTTCCCAGGGGAGAGCCGCAGGACTGGAGCAGCGGAGAATCTGGGAGCAGAGGAACGACTGGTGATTCAGCAGCAACAGCTTGGATAAATAATGAGTTCAGCAAAAACTAGACACACACACAGCAAAGAGCAAATGCTATGCTATCAGTAAGATGAATACCAGCCAGCTACTATACACCATATTCACATGGTGGCCATTTTCCTTTGGCGTCCCACTCCGGGATGGGAAGCTTGAACGTCGCACTGCTGCGTTCTGGGGTGCAAGTCATATAAACGTGGGCAATCTGACAAACTGTTATCATTTCACCGCTTTAAAGACGGATATTGTTATCGAGAGGGACATCGGACCGTGTTTCAAGGTAAAACAACAGGTTTGATAACCGATTAGCTTCCATTAGACAGCAGCTAACGTTAGCGTTCAACCACATTCTCGCCAATTTTTGATACGATGCCGTTTTAATGCGATCGGAAAAGGTGTAAATTAATTCAGAAATATCAACACACATCTTGGAGACAATTGTCTAAACCTGGAAGTGAAACACACAGGATCTAATCAAACCTTAATGTTTGTTGTTAACTTAATGTGTTGTTTTATCTTGAAATACAGTTAAATATGCCTCCAGATTTTCAATATCAATCATCTTTTCAGTTGCAGATCAATTGTGAAGCTGTAAAATGACAACAGTTTCTCAGATTACCTTCGTTTAAACGACTCGCAACCCTGAACGTGGCAGCATTACATTATCCCAGCATTCAAGTTCCCCACCCTGAGCTTGGAGGGAAAAGGCCGCCGTGTGAATGAGTTCAAATAGCTTAGCTTAGCGTAAAGCCAAGAAACATGGGGGAAACAGCGAGCCTGGCTCCTGCAGAAGGTGGCAGACATTGTGCACTAAAGTTCTTTGTCTCTGATGACTCAAGTAAAACATGTAACTCATGCGGAATTAGCTGTCACGCTGGAGTTTTACCATAACTTCCTGTGTTCCAGCATGGTTTCTATGGATTCACAACAACATGACCGTTGTGTGTAACTGTGTGGCGTCACCTGAAAACAGAGTTGGAACGTCAACTCCGTGACACGGCTTCGGGGAATATCAGGACGCCTGCAGGGAGTCCTTACATGGGATGACATGGAAGCTGGACATCATCGCGTGTTGACGGAGACTTACCCTGATTCACCCCCGAGGACCTGGAACAGTTAAGAGCACGGCTTTGCAGATGATGTGTGTGTGCATGTGTGTGTGGCTCATTTCACAGAAAAAGATCAAGTGGAGCCAGGGTTTTAATTTGATGTATTTATTTATTCTTAGTTCTTTCGACACAGTGATCCCAGTTTGACACAGCGGTGTCTGATTTCCCTCCTCTCTCAACCCGCCCGTCTGCACACCAGAGTGGCATCACCACCCACCGGCCCGACTCGCTCTGACAGTTCATGATATAATGGCACCATGTGCTCTTACGGTCTCTCACTCGAGGAGTCGGGCTTACAAAATACTGTCCGCAGTAATTCAGACAGTTATGCATTTGGGGAATTACACACGATTTGGCAACTCGGGGCCCCTTTCACCTCGTTTTGCTCAGAGGCTCTGGAGGCTCTGGAGGCGCTGGTTGACACAGTGTCATCCTGCATTTCTCAGTAAGAGACATTTTTTCCACCACAGGAACTCTCCCCTGGGACTTGGAACCTCCATAAGACCTCGGTGCATTTCCAAGGCAGGGACCAGGGATAAAAATTAAGTTCCCGGAACATTATTTTACAACCCCTCCCCCGCAAAAGTGGAGTACTTTCCAAAAGTATAGTAACTATAAGGGCCGTGCAGCGCTGAATATTTCTGATTGAGTACGCGCACCGTTTTAGTTCAGTCCACACTTTTAAAAACCTTCAGATTGAAATCAACTACATAGACGTTTTTTCCATCATTCGACAGAAGACAGTTACAGAGGAAAGCATACGACACATCGACTGATGATGATATTTGTTGTACAGTCGCGCGTAAAGATGAAGTGTAAAAACACCTGTCAGGAGACTAATCTGCCAAATATTTGCGGGTCTTTAGACCACCATGGAGAAAACAACATGCTGGAGGAGGATTTTAATTCCTTGAAAAGCAGCTCCTGGGGCTAAACGTTCTGGGTACATTGAGGGGAATTACAGCTTTAGAGACATATTTCACGCTGCTGTTAGAAACTCTGCTTTTAAGCAGTTTCGGACGAGCCTGAGTGAAGTGAATCTACTAACTCATTCACATGAGAAAAAGGTCTTACTTCTATGAATGTGGACCATTAAAATGACCCAAAACTTTCTTTTCAAGGCTACATTAATATTGTTTTTAAAGGCGGACTCCAAAAGCAGAGAAAAAAGTCATAATTATGAAACAGAAAGTAAAAGTTCCAAGATAAAAAGTCACTATTATGAGATATAAAGTCAAAGTGTAACTCATAAGTCTGACCTTTTACCTCATTATTATGAATACTATCTGAATATATATAGAAGATTTCTTTATTTTTTAATCGAGGCTAAATTTTAAACATGTTTTTATTCTTTCACTGGCTGTAATGGGCGTCCAAGTAGTGATTCTTCTGTTAAGCTCTATTGGAAACAGCTTGTACTGGTGCATCGCTCTTGATGAAGGCTTTCATATTGATATGTCATATCTATAAACCCTTTGTACACATGTACTGTAGAAGTCAAGTGTTGTGTATGTTGTGTACGTGCAGAGCTGATGATGGGAGACTTCACCAGCATGTTGTTAAGTGGCCTTGTGTGTCGGCCGGCTCCGGGCTTCAGCAGCTCTGTGAGTGTGCTGCCCACAGGAAGTTCCCACTGCTCTGGCTATCAGGGCGGAAAATGAGTGTTTGTCACCCACTTTAGTCACAACTCTCCCTCTCTCTCTCTCTCTTTCTCTCTCTCTCTCTGTCTGTCTGTCTGTCCCTAACACACACACACACACACACACACACACACACACACACACACACACACACACACACACACATCCCTTTT
Source organism: Lagodon rhomboides (assembly GCA_039737535.1). Classification (NCBI taxonomy): domain Eukaryota; kingdom Metazoa; phylum Chordata; class Actinopteri; order Spariformes; family Sparidae; genus Lagodon; species Lagodon rhomboides. The sequence continues at coordinate 8,690,231 of CM077789.1, read as the reverse complement.
CCCACAGCAGCAGAAGCCGACTGACGGGGATCTAACTGTTTAATTGAGCCTGAGGTGTCGAGTTATTCTAGGCTCAGATACCCAAATTATTTCATGAGAAAGTTTTTCTTGCTTTCGGTTCGACATCTGGGTCACTCGGCTGTTGACTTTAATCCCAACTGTGTCAAAAACATGTCAAATTAAGAATAAATGGAGCATACGTGAAATGAAACTGAATTTCTAATAATTGTATTTTCATTTTCACACACTCGTATGAGCATTTTAATAGGACAATGGAGATGCTGTCAGACGTTTAATTGTCAACTTCACTTACATAAGACTTCAGCATCATTGTAACGATCGCTCAAGATCAGTTCAGCAGGTTTAAAAGCTCTGGTTTACGTCTCTCTGTTGATCACAAGAGTGGGAAGAAGCAATATCGAGAGAGCAATAAGAGATTTAATGAGTTTTGAAAGGGTTGCTGTGAGTGTCTCGTGTGAAGCCGGAGTTCGTTCAGTCAAAGAGGAGATAAAAAATGTGCTGACAACACCGAAAGTACAGTAAGCAGAAGGGATCTGCTTTGGTTTACAGTGAAATGAGCTCTGTCTCAGCGTGTGGGTGGGATTATTATTGCATTTTGTGTTTGTGCTATTTCTCTGTGGAAACTCAGTTATATTGTCTATGCTGCAATCTGTTATACGTTTACATCGTTTAAGCTTTTTGTTTTCTCTCTAATTGTTGCCTTTCAGTCCGAGCATGCTTTATTTAAATTAGATTACCATTGAGAGAACTTCTGAAAGAATAACAGCACACAGGGCTGCGCAAAACAAGTAGTAAGGTACAAAACAGCGCTCCAGTTATCTGCTGACGGGTTGTTAAACGCCTCGGGTCTCGTCCTTTTTGCCATTATTTCATCGATTCTTTCAAATATTTACACATGAGTGTGATTATTGTCCCCTGCAGGCGTGTGTTATTCATGGGAGACTGAGAACGGGACCGGTTCCAGTGTGATCGCTGTGGAGCCGGCTTTGATCAGAAAACAGTCGAGCAGCCTGAAGCTGCAGAAAGTGCTGACATGACGCAGCCACCAGAGGAAGAAAATGTTAACCCCACACAGACAACTGCAATAACACACAACTGAATGTAAGAACTGAAAATAAAAACATAGTCCCGATCCCATCACACCTTCCTTTTACATTTAGCAGACACTTTTGTCCAAAGGGATTACAGACATTAGCAACTGATGGTGGTGGCTGCCATGCAAGGTGCCGATCAGCACATCCGGAGCAGTTTGGGGTTCAGTATCTTGCCCAAGGACACTTTGATGTGAAGACCAGGGGAATCAAACCAGCGACCTTCCAATAACAAGACACTGGCTCTACCCCTGAGTCACAGCTGCCCGTTTTGCACGTTCATGCTTCTGGGTATTGTCTCAATATTTCCTGGTCCTTTTCTTTATCACAAGTGTAAAACAATCCCTGCTGGTTTGCTGATATCTCGGAAGCTAACTTGCCAGCTAGCTAACAAAACATTGTTCTTCCTGATTTGTGCAGGGCATTTAGCGTATTTCCATGTTGTTGCACATTGGAAATGTCCGGTAGCATCTCTTTACATAAATGCCATCAACAACTGATGATGTATGAGGGTCTTGTAGGGTTTTTTCCATTTCAGAAGGGGACATTTCAACCCCGACACTCTGATCTGAGGGGGACGCTCTAAAAACCAGGGATTGGGGTAAAAATTTGAAAATGGAAATGAGCTTTTGGTTGAGTTTTTCAATGTGCAAATGTTCAACTTGATTTGGATGATCCACTCACTTTGTAACCAAGTGACTCCAATCTTTTATTAAAACATCTACAGTTCATGTCACTCTTAATTAAGGTTAACGTTATCAGTCTTTAAATGCGTCCATACATTCTTCTCGTATTCTCTTCTCTAGTCTGTCTTCTGGGAGCTCTTGTGCTTCCAGAAGGTTTGATGTCCCACAGCTGCAGAGTTTCATTACCTCCTTACTTCACCTCTCAACAGAATTATATTTCATCGCTGGTTTACGACCGTTCCGAGTCCCGAGACTCTGACCTCAGATCCATTGTCTTCCCGGCCGATTTTAAACACATTTTCATCCGACAGCAACCGGTCCAACTTTTAGCGTTCTGGAGGGATTGTTGGACCTTATTTTGAGATGTTAATCAAAACTGTCAGGTACGTATCACCAAAGAGAACTAATGATAATTTGCGGCTGTGAGGATCTGACGCTCGTGTTTTCCTGATTTTAAGGCGACAGGGAAAAGAAACGCTCCAAATGATGTAGCTCTCCCAACATGAAACTCACACTAGAGTGGCCCCGAGGAAAAAGCCCCCTCATCCAGACCCCAGCAAAGGCCCTAAATTTGATTTAAACCTGAACATTTACCAAACTGACAGATTAGGAGTTCATACACAACGCTCAGGTTTCTCACTCAACCTCAAGGGCAAAATATGGTCCTTATTTTTTTAATTCCCTGTGGGTTTGACTTCCCTTGTTGACTTATTTCATTAGGGTTTTTTTTTTTCCTCTTTAGTGGAAATGTTCTTCTCTGTCACACACATTTATTTTTATTCACCTATAAACCCCCACAACAAATAGCCTGCGATATAAATGGGGTGTTTTGGATGGTTATTACGGGAGAAGCCACTTGATCTGGGTGAAACAGCTCTAACACATTTATCAAAAATTTGATTTGGCCTTAATTTTTATGGGTGTGTACGGCCCAGATGACAATATCACGAATTCCTGAACGTTTATACAATCTCTGTAATGTATTTAAGATTTCGGTTTCGTATACGTTACGGTGATTAACCGCTGGCACCTGAACATTCGTGCCCTGAAGCAATGAACCCCACCCAGTGATTTATACGGGCTGAAGAGAAGGCCAAGAAAGATTTGGGCAGCGTTTCTGGAAAGCAGCTTTAGCCAGGTTAGGAATGTGTAACACCGTGCGCTCACTCACGCAGAGATCGCTGTAGTGTACTTCAGTCATGGGGGGGGGGGGGAAAGAAAATCTGACTTACATACATACAGCATACAGCAAAGAAAAGACACTCTGGATCTCTAATCACAAACTGTGGCCCCGCGGGGAGCCGAGGCCTCTGCGAGAGCTGGCAGGACTATCAGGAACGTTCTGTCCTGTTACTGTTCAGCTCGGCTTTCCCCTCGTCCACACAGCGCGGGCTGACACAGAGGGGTGAAAGTGATCAGCGGAGAATAAAACAGAGAGAAGGAGGAGGAAGTCATCCATTCAGAGAAAGGCCAGCGTTATTGAGAGCAGAGCAGTGGCTTGGAGATCACTAATGAGATGGCCGTGTTTCTCATTTTTAACCGTTGGCTCCGGTAAAAGTGAAAATTCAAAAAAACTTCCTTGATTTTGCAAAATAAGTTTTTACGCATGCATAAAGGAGCAATGTGCTAACAGTCGCTGCCCTTGGCTAGTTAGCTCGGTTAGCTGTGCAGCTAGCTGTTCTGGCTGTGGCCAGCTGATTAGCATGCAAACTTAAGTAAATATCTCTGCAACACAATACATGTGCTACTTATTCTCATTATTACGTCATGGCCCACTTTATGTTACAGCCAAAACACACACACAAAGTTGGCTCTAGCATGTGACCAGCAACATATAAAGACACCGTACCCGAGGACAAGTTTACCAAAACAAACACAATTTTTTTATTTACAAATAAACCAAAACTATGAGTCTGCAGGCCCGGCCAACATGAACAAAAGGATGGGGGAAATTGAGGCCAGCCAGGCAGCGGGCCATAGGAACCAGAACTTCCCTCCCTCAACTAAAAAGACAAAATAACTTAACGAACAAACAAAGCCACGAAAAAACAGGACTACCAGACCTCCATCCTCAAAAGAAAACCAAACACCAGCTGAGGACAAAGACAGAGACACGCTAAAACGGTCCGGATTGCTTGTTCCTTCTCCTCCAACCTCCACGAAGAGGAGGAAGAGGAGGAGGAGGAGGAAGAAGCTGTTTCAGCTGTCAGTGTTTTCCCAGATATTCCCTTGATATGCCCCCGTCCCCAGATGAGTTCTCCGATTCCCTCTCAGCTGGCCGAGGTGACTGCTTTTGTTTCTCCTTCTTCTTCTTGGAGGTTTGTTGGCTGCTGGAGAATAACTGGTTCTGTTTCCGGTTCGTGACTTCTTCTACTCTCACAGCCATACATAACGTAGCCTATATGGCCAACTTCTGATCAAACTACGCTTTCTGTAGCCTGATATTCGCTCGCACCACTTGATGGAAACACACCTAATTCACACTCTCTTTCTCTTTTTCTTTTTTTTTTTTGCAACATTCCCAAAGTTTGCTCCAATTTTGCTCGACAATCAGATGGAAACACATCTGTTTTCTGTGCTCCCCGTGCAATGCATTTCAACTCTGAAACAAAAACACCAGTGTAATTTAGAGAGTTATGATTTCTGCCCAATTTGCAGAGTCTTCAGTCTGTTTGTATGAACTGCGAATGCAAACATTACAGTGTCACATGAGGCTTGAAATCAAAACCCAGCTCTCCCCTATGTAACACAGAGCCGCTGAATGAATGCATGGAACTAACAATGCAATTTTTTTTTTTTTCATGCAATGGGGGCGATTATATCTGTTACGTAAAACGTTATTCCCGCGGTTGCCTGGTGATTTACAACAAACAGGGGATAACATCATATGCACATTAAAAGCAAACTGGAGAACGGTGAAACAACAGCACAGAAACCGATGACTGATTATTTAACTTGGAAAAATGTTGAAGTCACTGGTTGTTATTCTGTGCACATGAACGAACGTCTACAAAAACGAGTTATTCTAAAGGGGAAATTTGTATATTTAACTGTGCTGATTGTGAGCAGACGACAGCAGAGATAACGCTCTGCCTGCAGGTCTTTATACTGTACCTCCAAGTGGCATATTTTCTTATGTTTAAGCTACTGTAAAAACACTTTGCTCAATAATTCCTGGCTATGGGTGGTATCTTTGACTTCTACACATCTAAGACTACAAGTATACTGGATACTGAGCATTGTTACTGCACCAATGTGGAGAAATTCAACAATAAAATTCCACATTTGTACCTCCAAGTGGCATATTTTCTTATGTTTAAGCTACTGTAAAAACACTTTGCTCAATAATTCCTGGCTATGGGTGGTATCTTTGACTTCTACACATCTAAGACTACAAGTATAGTGGATACTGAGCATTGTTACTGCACCAATGTGGAGAAATTCAACAATAAAATTCCACATTTGTACCTCCAAGTGGCATATTTTCTTATGTTTAAGCTACTGTAAAAACACTTTGCTCAATAATTCCTGGCTATGGGTGGTATCTTTGACTTCTACACATCTAAGACTACAAGTATACTTAATATCAAGCATTTTTACTGCACCAATGTGGAGAAATTCAACAATAAAATTCCACATTTGTACCTCCAAGTGGCATATTTTCTTATGTTTAAGCTACTGTAAAAACACTTTGCTCAATAATTCCTGGCTATGGGTGGTATCTTTGACTTCTACACATCTAAGACTACAAGTATACTTAATATCAAGCATTTTTACTGCACCAATGTGGAGAAATTCAACAATAAAATTCCACATTTGTACCTCCAAGTGGCATATTTTCTTATGTTTAAGCTCCTGTAAAAACACTTTACTCAATAATTCCTGGCTATGGGTGGTATATTTGACTTCTACACATCTAAGACTACAAGTATACTTAATATCAAGCATCTTTACTGCATCAATGTGGAGAAATTCAACAATAAAAGTTCTACATTTGATTCTCCAAGTGGCATATTTTCTTATGTTTAAGCTACTGTAAAAATACTTTGCTCAATAATTCCTGGCTATGGGTGGTATCTTTGACTTCTACACATCTAAGACTACAAGTATACTGGATACTGAGCATTGTTACTGCACCAATGTGGAGAAATTCAACAATAAAATTCCACATTTGTACCTCCAAGTGGCATATTTTCTTATGTTTAAGCTACTGTAAAAACACTTTGCTCAATAATTCCTGGCTATGGGTGGTATCTTTGACTTCTACACATCTAAGACTACAAGTATAGTGGATACTGAGCATTGTTACTGCACCAATGTGGAGAAATTCAACAATAAAATTCCACATTTGTACCTCCAAGTGGCATATTTTCTTATGTTTAAGCTACTGTAAAAACACTTTGCTCAATAATTCCTGGCTATGGGTGGTATCTTTGACTTCTACACATCTAAGACTACAAGTATAGTGGATACTGAGCATTGTTACTGCACCAATGTGGAGAAATTCAACAATAAAATTCCACATTTGTACCTCCAAGTGGCATATTTTCTTATGTTTAAGCTACTGTAAAAACACTTTGCTCAATAATTCCTGGCTATGGGTGGTATCTTTGACTTCTACACATCTAAGACTACAAGTATACTGGATACTGAGCATTGTTACTGCACCAATGTGGAGAAATTCAACAATAAAATTCCACATTTGTACCTCCAAGTGGCATATTTTCTTATGTTTAAGCTACTGTAAAAACACTTTGCTCAATAATTCCTGGCTATGGGTGGTATCTTTGACTTCTACACATCTAAGACTACAAGTATAGTGGATACTGAGCATTGTTACTGCACCAATGTGGAGAAATTCAACAATAAAATTCCACATTTGTACCTCCAAGTGGCATATTTTCTTATGTTTAAGCTACTGTAAAAACACTTTGCTCAATAATTCCTGGCTATGGGTGGTATCTTTCACTTCTACACATCTAAGACTACAAGTATACTGGATACTGAGCATTGTTACTGCACCAATGTGGAGAAATTCAACAATAAAATTCCACATTTGTACCTCCAAGTGGCATATTTTCTTATGTTTAAGCTACTGTAAAAACACTTTGCTCAATAATTCCTGGCTATGGGTGGTATATTTGACATCTACACATCTAAGACTACAAGTCTAGTGGATACTGAGCATTGTTACTGCACCAATGTGGAGAAATTCAACATTAAAATTCCACATTTGTACCTCCAAGTGGCATATTTTCTTATGTTTAAGCTACTGTAAAAACACTTTGCTCAATAATTCCTGGCTATGGGTGGTATCTTTGACTTCTACACATCTAAGACTACAAGTATACTGAATACTCAAGCATTGTTACTGCACCAATGTGGAGAAATTCAACAATAAAATTCCACATTTGTACCTCCAAGTGGCATATTTTCTTATGTTTAAGCTACTGTAAAAACACTTTGCTCAATAATTCCTGGCTATGGGTGGTATCTTTCACTTCTACACATCTAAGACTACAAGTATACTGGATACTGAGCATTGTTACTGCACCAATGTGGAGAAATTCAACAATAAAATTCCACATTTGTACCTCCAAGTGGCATATTTTCTTATGTTTAAGCTACTGTAAAAACACTTTGCTCAATAATTCCTGGCTATGGGTGGTATCTTTGACTTCAACACATCTAAGACTACAAGTATACTGAATATCTAAGCATTTTTACTGCACCAATGTGGAGAAATTCAACAATAAAATTCCACATTTGTACCTCCAAGTGGCATATTTTCTTATGTTTAAGCTACTGTAAAAACACTTTGCTCAATAATTCCTGGCTATGGGTGGTATCTTTGACTTCTACACATCTAAGACTACAAGTATAGTGGATACTGAGCATTGTTACTGCACCAATGTGGAGAAATTCAACAATAAAATTCCACATTTGTACTGTAATTCACTCTGTAGGAGCCACGCTGCCCCGAAGCCCAATGAGCAGCTCGAGGCTTTCAAAAATACACTTGTTGCTGAGAGTTGGACGACAAAATCAATACCACTCTCAGCTCTGTACGCCAAATATGAAGCTGAGGCTAGCACCCAGTTAGCCTAGCTTAGCACAAAGACTGGGAACAAAGGGGAGCAGCTAGCCTGGTGCTGTCCTGGGTAATGAAATCTGCCAACACCTCTGAGATCCCAGTTTTAAACCCTTCAGGTCTATTTTAACAACCTGAACAGAAAAATGGAGCGTTAAAACAACTTGTGGTTTTACAGGCGGGTCACGTTACGTGGACTGGCGCAGTCACTCACACAGACGTGGAGGGTGGAACTGATTCTCTTATCGAACTCCGGGCAAGAACGCAAACAAGCGTGTATCCGACATCTTCAAATCTTTTAAGAGCCGTTCCAATCGATTTTTATGGTGTTTTATTCACTCTGCGGCGATTTTCCATCGAGTGCGAGCGCAATATGTAAGACGTACATGTTCGTGCACACATGGCTGAAATGAAAAACACACTGTTGTACAAGAGAACAGGAGGAAAAACATGTTTACTACGGGGTTATGTAGTAAACATGAACAGTTTCGAGAAGTTGAGAATTTACATAGTAAATAAATACCAGTGGAATTAATTCAGCCAGGCTTTTACTGCTGCTGGCATCGTGTGTGATCTCCATATAGAGGCACACATTTTATAGGTGAACCACAAAAGTGGCTTAATTGAACACTCGTGCCTCAGCGAACACATAAACACATTAGCACTCATGGCACAATCACATACACATAAACGCCGGGGCTGGGCGGCGGTATTATGTCGAATAAGGGAATGATTAACATTATGTTTACATTCATCTCTATTAAGAAGTAGATGATGATGTTTCAGCTGCGCGCAGAAAAGGGATAAAAGCCATCGGAAGGAGCGACCCTCCTGCTTTACGGCGTCACTCTCGACATGTACGTTACGGAGAGCGCTGTGCATGTCCCGCAGATGTTCTGCCTCGTTCGACTGCACTTTGATATCTTGCTCGGTATCGCAACGAAAGCCGCAGAATGGAAAACATTATTGGAAGATATTTGTCAGAGAACGACATCCACATGGAGTCTGGATGCAATCAGAAGCGAGCGCTTGTTTGTTTGTACACCGAGAGAGACTGAATCAAACCGCCATCTGATTGATTATTAATAGACTCAGTCATGTGTTCAAAGAGTGACAGCGTGTGTGTGTGTGTGTGTGTGTGTGTGTGTGTGTGTGTGTGTGTGTAAAGTGCTCTTCTTGCTGGGCCAAAGCTTTCGAAGTTGGCTCAGCGATGATTTCAAGGCACAGCCAAGAACATAAACAAGTACAGGAGGGGCTGGTGGTGTATTTTTACTGTGAAATAATAAGTTCTCACGGAATAGACCACCACCATTACCAGAGCTGCACTCTCCCCTCTCCCTCCACCCCTTTTTTCTCCCCTCGCTAAACCCACTCGCTCTCATTCGGACTCTTGATTCGGTAATGAACGCTCACCTAATTCAACACAGATTGAGCAACATGACATACTTTTATTTTTCTACACTTGATTCTGCGTGTGTGTGTGTGACCCAGGGCTTGTTTGTCTGACTTCACTCCATCATGACTCCGACCCAAAATGTAATTTAATTCAAAACATTCAAACAATCATTTCAGAACACAAACATGGCTCCAATGAAACTTAATTCTCTAATCCCCGAGGTAATGGTAGGATTGAGCCGGACCTTCGGCAGCGCGTTCGTTCACACACACACACGCACACTATCTGTGTAGAAGTTACGGCGCAGAGCTGCCAGCGCTCTTTCTGCTCGGCCTGTAACTGTCAAAAAGTATCTATCAGCACAAACTTTGATGTCAGAAACTCACTGTTTTGCAATTACGGATCCCACCAGGGCTCTGAGCAGAAGTATTGTAGCTGGCCTTCTCAAGGTTGGTGTCCTCATTCCTGCAGGAGTGACTCCTGCTGGTTGGTTGGAGAGCCTCCACAGAATGAGTCAGGGATGATCCGATATCGCCCCGACGTTGTTGTTCCCCGGACATCGTAACGAATGCTGCAGTAGGACCACCACTGCGACCCATCAGTCATGTTTATGCGATGTCAAAATCGGGTAAAAAAGGATGCGAAAAATACGCACATGGGAAAAGTTACTCTTTCTGACATGTGGTTGATTTTGTGAAAGAATCAATTTAAAGCTACCACAAAGAGCTTTCATTTGTTGTCGATTATAGCGCCTTCTTTGGACGAAAGATTGATGAGGGTGACACAAAGTAAACCATGTTTTAATACCGACCCTACCACCAGACTACAGAGCAGCTTCTTTCCTCAGACTATAAAACCCCACAATTCATCTCCCACGGAAAACATTTTTATTACTAATCCAACCCGAGTTACCGACCTGGAGACAAGCTTTAAGAATTACTATAATAACTATACAGAAATATAATTTTCTTGCTGATGGTCTCATGCTCATGTGGGTCATTTGGACGGATCGTGTTTGCAGAATATTTATCGGTGCTGTAGTAAAGACCACCTTCACCGAGGCCAAGTCGTGACCAAGACCAGAGTGTATCGAGACCGAGACAAGACCAAGACTTACAGGGTTGAAACCAACACCAAGACCGCATGACTGCATGACAATAAAATGTGGACCATGCAAATCATAGGCGGTCATAAAACTGAAAGAAAGATCCACATTCACATAAAAAGACCCACAAAGACAAATGAAAATTCCTCTTCCTTTATTGCCATATACTGTAAATGTGTGTGTTTAAAAAAAAAAGTGAATGGGAGTTTGGTAAAGCAGCAGCTGTCTGTTTCAGATGATTGGCATTTTCAAACCTAGTGTGTTTGCTCTGGTCCCAGTCAGTGGATAAGTTGGTCTGCTTGAGACATTTCCACTCACTTCTGTTTGTTTTCAAACAGAAAGAGAATGAACCGCTCCAGAATTCATTTGTGGCCGGTGTGTGCACCAAATTTCAGAGCAATCCATCCAAAGTTGTTGAGACATTTCAATTCAAAAAGACCAAAAAAAGAATCAGCCTCATATTGGGAAAAGAGCTGCTTCGGATCAATCAGCTGCTTTTGAGGAACTTCTGGCAGCTGTGTGTGTGGTTTAGATGTGACAACCAGCGAGAAACAACTGTAGGTTTGAAAACGAAAATGGTCGTCCTAAATAGGGTTAACATAGCTGCTACAGCATCTGTGATATCAGAATTGGAGAGTATATTTATAGAAAGAAGAGCAAAGAACTATACTGAAGGCTTTTCTTGATGGAAAATATGTTTTTTGCTTGTCTATAAGTTTGATTTACCAACTGGCTCCACTAGTAGTGCTCTCCTACTGTCGATCTGATTGGTTGAAGCTCAGCCTGTGATCAACATTGATTGACAGATGGGTCGTCCAATCACCTGCCAAGTATTTTTTTGAAAGCGCCTGCCCTTTACCACACTGTTTCCAAGGACAATTTCAGCGATGGTTCAGTGTAACAAACCATTCTTCAAAAGAAAAAGCCAGGGGATAATAACCAAAGTCATTAGGATTCCTCCCCTGGGGATCATGAATGTCTGCACATAGTATAAAATTATTCCAGTAGTTGTCGAGATATTTTAGTATGGATCAAAGTGGTGGACTTATCAACCATCTGATGCATAAAAATGCAAAAAACGTAAATCAGAAGGGTTGAAAATCTTGGTGGACTTCTTCCAGTGAGAATGCCACCCTGCGTGGGAAATGCCCCTGCACCGCCACAAAGTCTGATATACGCCATTTCACAAATGTAATGGCCTCACCGCAGAACCAAATGTCTTCACATCCCCATATGTGACGCGCAAGCATGCATGTCCACATGTGGGCTCGTGTTTAGATGTTTGTGCATGTGTGTGCATAGGCCTGAAACAGGAAACTGAGGAGGGAAAAAATTCCCACTTTAGTGGATCCTGTGTGAGGAGGCCACCGACCGCAGACGGACCACAGAGTTAGAGGAGCTTCACCACAGCCTGAGCGGCGAAACAGGAGAGGTTTGAGCTGACCGGGCACCGAGCAGTCACCAGCACAGGATCCGTGGAGCGAGATGGATAGAGTGGCTGCTGCTTATACACACATACACACTCCTTCATGCATGTATGCAGGCACACATCCAAAGATCTCATCTGGTTGACATATGCCCTGTTGTTGCAGTTTGAACACAATCAAAGACAGCAGCCTGTGAAGATACAAGCTATTGTATTCTACTGTACTGGAACTGTCATGATCTCAGATTATTGTGGCCAAACAGATTCACAATAACGATATTATCAAGATCTATAGAAGAAAGGTAGCAATCAAATCTGTTTTTAACTTTGTGAACTGCTTGTTTCGACATTTTCTGGTGAATAAATTATCCCAAAAATATGTGTAGGGAGGTGCTGAGAGATTTTGAAACTATAACTGTAAAGAAATGCACAAAGGTATCAACTACTATCAAAATGAATAGTGTAAAAGGCAACCAGATGAAACAAACAAAGATGCTCAAGGCTGAAAACCTATGCTGGATTATTCACACAATATTTGTGTTGTTTAAGGAGACATTGCTCATTTTTGGTCATTACTAGAACAGGTTTACATGCTTTAATGCTCAAATAATACAAAAATAATGCTTTAATACTGTCCCGTGCAGCAGCACTGTATTCCCCCTCTGTCAGAAACGCTCCTGTCTCTTTAAGAATACCCAGTGTCCTCTGATTGGTCAGCTCACACATGCCTGACCCAGCACCACTCATAATGTCTCCGATAGGCCCTGTCGTGTTTTCAGCTTCACTTTTTCTGTGAATAAAGGCAGAAATTATGCAAATGTGGGACATGGTGAAGCAGTGTGATGTCACAAAGTCACAGAACTAAAGGCATCTATTTGGGCTTTTTAAGTTTCATTTAAAACTCTGAAGGACAGGAAAAAAAACAAAAAAGCATAATACGTCTCCTTTGACATGATATCAATCTAAAAAAAAAAAATTATGTTGAAATTATCATGAATATCGCGATATTGCAACACCCCTATAATAAATATATCACATACCAAGTCTTCATAAGTACGACGGCACTTTTATTCCCTGTATCATTAGCTCCCATACAGATAAAACCAGGATTGATCTACGACAGAGTCCAATAAGCACCTCAGCTCTCCCACAGAGTGTACAATAGAGCAGAGGGGCCAATAACTCAGGGATTACCCAACTTTTTCTCTTCTATTAATCTTAAACCATAAAATACGGTACACTCCTATGAGTCATTTATTGCCTTATCAGCACCGATCATCGGGGGCTTGTAGGGGAGTGAGGGAGGGTGACAGCAAAAAAATAAAATAAGAGAGCGATCATGAGGCGAGGGATAAGAGGGATAGCCGGATTCCCAGGAAATGAAGATACAGGCAATAGTGGCCTGTGGAGAGCGAAAGGGGGATGATGGAGAAAAGGGATTGAGAATCTGAGGAGGAGGAGGGAGGGCCAAATCAAAACCAGATGCAGGCTGAATCTCCAGTATTGTTCCCAACTCAAACCAGCTGGTCGCTCTTGGCTTATCCATCAAAATAAACATTTTCTCGATGGCCACGAGCTACACCGGCCTGTAAGTCATTAAAAGAGCTTTTCGTACACCCTGCAGCCTCGCACTCACTCGATCAGAACACACACCGAAGCACGCTGAAAGGTACATAGATGCACAAAAATGAAAAACAAGGTGCTTGAGCAGCAGTCGACCATAATGCAACAGCGCATTTCTAGAGACATGTGCTTGTTTGTTTGCTCCACGCTGTCCTTGCCTCTTTTATTGCTGCTCAACCTGAGTTTACTGGCTCAAGGTCAAAGCATTCTGAAACAATTATACTTCAGGGTCCTTGAAGATGAATCACACATTTGTTTTGCTCTTCGCCGGCTTCATTGCCGCCATTAGAGTTTTCATCAATTCACAAACCGCGGCGAGCCCTTCAAAAGAGTCGAGGGTCTGTGTTCAGTCTGAACGCCAGAGTAACCTGTTGCCAGTGGAGTCGGCGCTCCAACGCTCGATCACTGAGCTGTGTGGCTTCTGATCTCCACGGGCAGATAAAGAGGAGGAAGCGAGACTATGAAATATGGAAGCTGCTCTCATGTCTTATTGAATTTCCCTTTAATCACTTCAATATTTTAGCAGTGAGCACTTGTTAACGCATATACTCTTTGACAGGAGGTCGCGGCAGAAGCTCCAGCCAGCAGAAGTGGGGCTGCATACAGTATGTGCTCCTAATGGTTTTCACTCATTCACGTCCTGTTATTCAGTATTCCTGTTATTAATTTACGTTGCATTGTTGGATCATTTGAGAACACTTGAGGGTAAAGTGATCTTCACTAGAGAAACAGAAAACTCAAGAGACCTGTCATGCTTTGTTTTATAAGTTCTTGTGCATGTTAAAGATCTCGAAAGTTAAAAAGGTCAAAGTCTGCACCAACAGAAGCTCCTCTCTCCCACAGAAAACACTGCTCCTGAAACGCCTCATCAGTAGTGCCGCCTTTAATTCTGTGACTTTGTGACATCACACTACATCACAGAGTCACACATTTGCATAATGAATGCCTTGTGGCTTGCTTGGCACGTAAGAATTGATTTAGCACAGTTGCAATGTTGTTATTTGAGCTGCTGGCTCAGGCGTGTGTGAGCTGACCAATCAGAGCAGCGTGGATAATTAGGGGTGGGGCCTTAAAGAGACAGGAGCTAAAAGAGAGTGTTTCAGAAGGAGGGGATAAGGAGCTGTGGCACTGATAAGAACACTGATGTGATTTTTGTGCATTAAAGCATGTAAACCTAACCTGAAAATGATCATAATATGTCTTCTTTAATATACTGGAGGTATTTTGTCATAACAAACCTGAATATGACACAAGAGGAATCACCACAGTCAGCAGGATTCATCCACTGGGGAACATGCATGGCCATCCATCGAGTAGTTTTTGAGATATTTCAGTCTAGACCACCAGTCTGACAAACAGGCCGTCATCTTGACTAAAAACAAACTGCACTGTAAATTCAAAATATCAAGAAAACAAATGACTAAACAACGACGCTCAGTGCATTGTTGCAAAAGGGCTGCAACAGTGCAGCCGAGTCAGAAACTAAATATAGTCCGATGTTGCAGCCCATGACCTGCAATAGCGCTTTACCTCACTGCACACACACACACATGCACATGCATACTGGCCTCCTCCAGAGATCAACACAGCTGAACCGCAGTCGCTTGCACACCCAGGAATATAACACACGCGCGCACACACATGTCTGACAGCACTAATAAGGGAAACGTAATACATGCGCGCGCTGCGGTTTGCAGATGCTCGGGGAAGAGAAAGTAAAACCGGGGCTCTTGATGCTCTCAAGCATCTGGCATCCACAGATAAACTTAAACAACCTCGGTCATAAATACGCAGCGCCACGCACAGCGGGCACGACAGGAGACAGATGCGTTATTAAAGAAGAGAGAGAAGATAAGACAGGTGGGTGAGGAGGACAGAGGTGATGTTGAAAATATTACATGGAAGATAGGATTCATGCAATAACAACAAGATGGAGGTTTATATGATACAGTATAGAGATTACTTATAGGCTACAGAGGAGGAAGGGGGGTAACACACACAGAGGATATAGAAAGGAAGTGGGCTGACTGTCTTCCTCATGCAGCAGAGGAGAGTTCTGTGTGTCCCCTTTAAGTCTTTTGCCACTGTCTATTGTCCTACTGTCCATATGTTTCCTTCCATCCAGCACTTATCTGTCAGACAGAGTTCTACTAACGGGACTGGGGTTAACCTCTGCCAGCAGACGAGGGCACACGGGCCGGACGGTTTGCGTGGCCTTGTGCAGTCGCTGTGCGGCATCCTTCCTCCTCATACACAGGCACACATCAGCGCCGCGTCCGACTCTGTCCGAGCATTTCGGAGATGAAGATGGATTCAAAAGTGTCCTGTGTGTATTTCTGTGCGAGGGCAGGGCCGGCTCCGTTTGACCACTGAGCTGCTGCATATCCCCCAGCAGGCTTTGCTGCGTCCAGTGCCAAGAAAAACAGCACAGGCTTTAGGCCTGGAGAGGCCATATCCTGCTGCCTCAGAGGACTGTACGTGTGTGTGTGTGTGTGTGTGTGTGTGTGTGTGTGTGTGATGCACATTTGAGTGTGTGCTCGTACACCTTCATGTACGTGATCTTTACTTAGGTCAAAGTACTCTAATGCTTTGAAAATACTCCACTACAAAAATCCTGCATTCAAACCTTACTCAAGTAAAAATCCAAAAGTATAATCAGCAAAATATGAGATGTAGATTCTGTATGCGTGTGGGACCAACAGTATGAGGGTGAAAACATCAGTGTGCATGTGCTCAGGTGAGGCTGCTGGCCGTTATCCCAGGTTGTAGCCAGGTGAACCGTCTCCTCCGTCCTCGAGACCCAAAACAGTCGTGCAGTAATGACCTCACCACGCTGCTCGATCTCAGACGGGATAAACTAAGAAGTAGTGAATAGCGTCTAAGTGAGTTGGATTTTCACACATAAATTGCGGTACGGTAGTCACACACACACACACGTAAACATCCTGCGGTATGAATGTGCTTCTCTGGCTGAGAAAGTCAACCATCGTGTAACCCCGAAGGGAATAACACAGCGGCGACTGTTCGGGGCTGCCTATAGATCGAGCTGCTCATTACGTAACCGTCAACAGCGACGGGGTTGTGTGTGAGAGGAAACACTGTATGTCTGGTGGTATACAGCAGTCATTGTACCAGCAGACTGTGTCTCACTGCAATGTCAGGAATGCAGCATGTCGGACTGTATCTTCTACAGATATGGATTCCTTCACTGAAGTCTTAAATTGTGACAAATGTAAATTTAAATAGTGTATTAAAAGGTTTTTCTTATTAAAGAAAAAATGTGGGCAGGAGGGGGAAATATATATGGCTGTGAAATTAGTGACGTGACAAAGTTTATTTTTCAAGTTTATAAAAAACTTGTTCTATAAATAGTTCTCTTACTCTCGTGAGCAAAAACATTGTTCTGAGGCAAAATCTGTGGCTGTTCTGTGAATAGTTTTCTAAATATAGCAACTTATGATCAATCCATATCAATTTCAGGCACAAATTAACAACATCCTGTTTAAGCCCCGCCCACATCCAGGTTATGCCCCGCCCATTCTGACTACAAATATGGATACAGATAACTTGGTTGGTTGAACAGATACAGGTACTTGCGCTTCCCTAATAATGATAATGTCTAATGATGATTTATCTAACCTGTTCAAAAAGTATTTGTATTAGAATTATTGATAATCAATAAAATAAAAAGCAATAAAAAACAACTTACTTAATAAAAGCTATTTATTTGTAAGTTCTATTCAATCAAAAAATATTCCATGCTTTTAAAACTCTGAAATACTGACATCCAGACCAAAGACACTAAAAGATACAAAAAAACTAAACTGAAAATATAAAATGAACACAGACATTCATTCGAGTCATCGTGCCTCAAATCAAATCCTAAGTCTTTAACTTCAGAGACCAAATCGGTGCTAAAGTCAAGTTACAAATATCAAAACACTGACTCGAGTCGACTCGAATCCAAGTCGTGATGAGTTCATATCTCTGCTGTTAGATGTCTCACCCAGACTTTACTTAATTATACTGCTGAGCATGAAGCAACTGAGTGTCACACTCTGATATTAAACTTCATAAGCTCCGGATTGGCAGTATGTGGATGTAGCATATCCTCTGTCCTCCGACGTCCTGAGAGGGAAAGGAGAGGACAGAGACTCTCCATTGATGCTGGGCACAAACTGCTGACTGTTCTCTCTCGGTGGGACAAACTCTCTCCCTCTCTCATGTTGCTTTCCTGTTGTTAAAATAAAAGACTTGACAGTTTTACTCAGGATGCAGAGTTCACTGGCAGGTCTCCTGAGTCGCCTCTTTTTTTCCTCCAGTCGTTCCTTCCCTCTCTAGAGAAGTGAGCTCCCAGGTAAGCCTCTGTCAGAGTGGATCAAAGGTTTGTCAGTTTTCTTAATAGGAGATACTTTCCTTTATCAGTAGGAGTATTTCTCAATGGTGAAAGCATCTGTAAACAAAATCAGGGATCTTTGTAATCCTTGCTTTTAAGTTTTTCTGGGGGGAATGTTTCCTGTAAGCGTCCTGCTGGACTTCAAAGGTAACTCTGTGGTTAAAGAAATATGTTAGGTAAAAACTCCAGCTGGAGAAGTCGGCCTGCGCTCCCCGCTCCGCCTGCCTCCCTCTGTGTGGCAGAGGCCACTGCAACCTTTTCATCCATCTTTGTTTATCATCAGTTGCCAGGCTGGAAGTTGAAAAAGTGCTTTTTGCAATTTCCAGATGTGTAATAAAAACTGGCAGGTACTGTTAAAGTCTCTGGGTGCATCCACTTAAGTTTTCTGCACCGAGAACAACGATGTTAAACATAAGGTAGCTGCATCGCATCAAATCGTTGGCAGAATAAAAACAAAAATATTTCTTGCACCCAAAAAATTCAACATTATGGGAAATGATGATCAATACCGCCCTCATGTTTGCATGTTTAGCTTAGCATAAAGGCTGTTGGGGTAATTATCTTTCTGTGTCACTGCACAGAGGAAAGCACGCGCTGACTCACGATGAGAGGCGCGCTGACTAAGCTAGCTAACGTTACAGCCGTGCAGATGAGGAACCCATTAACGTTTCCATCCCACGCTGTTACAAACAAGAGCCTCTCATCCAATAGATGCAAGCTTCCTTCTGTGTGGTGAGAGTGAGACAGTTTGCAGATGCATTTTAGTAGAAAGAAAATAGTCCCTGCATGAAGCTGCTCACATCGAGGTTCTGAGGCTTCGAGCCCCACTAGGCGAGCGCCATCTAGTTCCATTAACGGGACAAAATGTGTTTTTGATTTTGGGGTGAACTGTCTTTTTAACCTGTAAGACAATCTCTAAAATATGTTGATGCTGGACCAAGTTTCTGACTGGCTAGAACTCATTGCATCATTAAGATCATGATCGTGATCTCATCAGAGGTCGCATGTCCAGGGTTTGTGAGCCGTTCAGTTAAATGGGGATTTTCCTTCTCAGATTTTTCCATTTAAAATACTGGCATGAAAAGAGGTCACACGTACAGTGTTTCACATAAAAATAAAAAAAAAAAACAATGATTTGAGTCCAAAATACAATCAGAATTTTGTGTTCTTCATTATTTTCAACCCCAGTAAACATTTTTGCAATCACTCATCTCTGGTAACCTTGGGGGTCCCGAACAACCCCCCAGGATGGAAGCAGCTGCAGAGGCTCCAGACTGAGAGATTTTCCTGGCAAGAAGAGTAACAGTCATTTCAGCAAGTGCCCTAAAACAACAAGTTAAGTTCAAATGACAAAGCCTCCGAGCAGCTGCAGTAATTATGAAAGGGACGACGCAGGAGGTCAGGGGACGTTGTTGCACAGTGGAGCAACAGATCTGTGCAGGTTGGAGGTCGGGGTGGATGGATCAACGCAAGATTGCACTATGACACAGGAGGCAGGAGTGTGTTTCCATCCTGAACCTTCGAGTGATAGTTCTGGTCTTTTGATGTGGGATTGCATGAGATACTTACCCCTAGTCTGTGTATCACCTGCAGTAGATGACCCTCAGCTCTCACCTAGCACCGACAGGGAATCAGAGCATCGTATACTGCTGAACAAGACCGACAGCAGGACGTATTTTAAACATCCATTTAAGTGTACAGTATATTTTGAGCAGTTGACATCGCCGTCAGACAGCCCTTTCCTTTGGAACTACATTCTCTCAACCGTCCTTCAAAACGTCCGTATTCCTAAGCCAAAGCGCAGCTGTGCCTGTCGCACACTGTATTACGCTGTTGGGTCGGTCTTTCAGCTGCTGCCCTGCTCTCCTGTCGGTGCTACAGGCTGCTTCTCCACACAGGGGAGAGCTGATGGTCAGGTAATACACTGACTAGTGATGAGTACCTCATATAAGCCCACATCAAAATACCTGTCACTCTATGTTTATTGCTGCAACCGTGATGACGAAGGTCCCCTAACCCAAACAAAGTAGTGTTTTTACTCCAAACCATGACCCTTTCTACGCAGAACCGAGTCATTTTTGTGCCTTGATGCAACCAAACCCTCACCACAGTGTTGCCTCATCACGAAACAGTGATTTGTGATGATCTTGTAAGGCGGCAACAAATAATGTCATCCCACCGATGGCATCGTCAGATCAGTTTTTTAGAGAGCGGCAAAGTACAGAAGTAATGGAAAAGTAGGGCACAGTTCTTCCTTAACAGTCAACAGACTGTGTGGTGCCGTAACCATGAGGTCGGCATGTGTACGTGATGAGATGCTGCCCTTC
This sequence comes from Lagodon rhomboides, assembly GCA_039737535.1. Lineage (NCBI taxonomy): Eukaryota > Metazoa > Chordata > Actinopteri > Spariformes > Sparidae > Lagodon > Lagodon rhomboides. Next base: position 8,670,069 of record CM077789.1, on the reverse strand, counting down.
GCAATGACGTCGTGGAATTTAAAGAAACACAATGCCATGTGGAGACACACACACCACCTCGCACTGTATCTCCTGCCCCACACGCTGAGCAAAGTGAACCTAACGACCTCGTTCGTGTGTCGCGTTAATGAGGAGAGCAAACTGTTACCTTCCCTCCAGAGAGCTGGTGTGTGGCTGGCCTCGGGTCCTCAGTGATCTTGTCAGCGAGGGAGTCGGGATGATCTCATGTGTTGTTCTACAGTCTTTTCTCATCCTCTCTCTCTCACACACACACACACACACACACACACACAGGCCAGGGGATTAGCGATTGTCTCGAACTCAACAGCGAGGTCCCAGTGAAGGTGTCAGCCAGTTGTGGGTCAGCGCTGCGAGTGATGTGGGAGGATTTGTTGGTGATATAGCCGCCAAAGTGTGCTAATCGCAGAGAAACACTGCCTCGTAATGTAAACACACCTGTGTCCTGTCATGATGCCAGCTCCAGTGTTCTCCTCACCCCCAACACTCACCCCTCCCTCCCTCCCTCCCCTCTTCCTCGCCCTCCTATGATTTACTCTGGTTTCGGTCGAATGAACATCTCCGGTGCTTTTATCTTCCCTCTCTCGCTGCCCACTCTCATTCGAGCGCCAGGTACTTAGAGGCACAGTTGCACACACGTTACTCAAACACACACACACACACACACACACACACACGCACACACACACAGAGACACCTGTTTTAGGAATGAGAGCTTTTCGAAGGTGAACACTTTCAGATGTAGAGCTCAGAATGTAAATCGTGAAGGATATATGTCGTAAGTGGGGTTCTTTCGTACATGCATGTTTATGTGTGTGTGTTCCTGTGATGTGTGTGTGTGTGTGTGTGTGTGTGTGTATAACCCCCCGCTGTCGCACAAAGCTCACATCTGCTGTTCATTTACTTTGCGCTCATCTCCCGTGTATCCATCCGTCCACTGGGCACACACATAAATACACACTGTTGTTCCTCCGTAGTGGTCTCGGTAACATAATCCTGTCACGTAATCACGCCTGCAGGCGCCTGATAAATGTAGAATGAAGAGAGCGTACAAACACACGAGATAAGGCGCTCCGCCGCGGGGAAGGCCCGAGGTCAGCACGACGGCTGGATGGAAACGCCGGGGACGAGGTTGGGATGAGGTCAGGGTAATCTGGACCGGAGACTGGATCCATCTGGAGGTCAGAGGTTACTGGGTCAGTGGGTCAGGACGGTTGTGTGTATGTTCTCCCGTTGAATTTATACAGTGTTGGGAAAGCTTCTCGAAAATGTGATCAATCACTTGTTTTTTATTAGAGACAACAGGCCTGATGCGACGCGAGAACCACTCATACAAACAGATTTGTTCTCGTAGAATGATTGAGTGATTTAAGACAACATGAGTGGAATATACAGTCTCTAATGGCAATTTAAAGGGCATTGATTATATTGATGATTGAAGATGGAATATGTAACATTAATGCACTGACGGATAAGTTCACAGAAAAATTTAAATTCAGTCAGTATCCACTCACCCCTCATGCCGATCGCAAGTCAGGTGAAGTTTCATTGTCTACAACACATTTCTCCACAGCAAAGCAGCTTTGTAACATTCTCCTAAACAACTGAAGTCGATGGGAACTTGTTTTAAAATATAAAAAAATGGCTCTATACAGTTCATCCAGCATAAACCCTTGATCTGAAATTGAGCTTATGTACCCAGTTCAGAAAGGATGCAAACGCTTTGTACTTTGATGAAGACGTGTAATTACTTCTTTTCAAATACATTTTGGACCTCAGGTCTTCCAGAGACTTGGATGATGCCTTACAAGAGCCCCCTCTATAACATGCATACACACAAACAGACACTTGTTGTATAATGTGACGTGATGCGAATATGAAACGCACATGTCAGTGAATCCCCCCACATCAGTGCCTTTACAAGTCTGGAGGTAGTTTGGCCGCATCTGACTGCGTTACTTAAAAACAGGACTTGTTTCTGACTGCTGTGTTACATGTGTGCAAAGTGTGTGCGGTCCCATGTGATTCTGTGCAAACAGAGTTATCATTAGCATAACAATAACTTGAGAAAGCTCTCTGCCCTAATGACAGCCCCCTGAGCGAGCCAAGTCAATGATGAAGCGCCGCGGTGCCGTCATTAGCTCTTACACAAGAGCTGATGAATTGAATAGGCCTGGGGATTGATCCCTCGGCCCTGCAGAGGAGAGCTGAATTACGTTTGTAATAATACACAGACAAAGAATCGCACACGTGTGTCGGACTAAAACAATAGCAGTTACATAACCTAATAAACACAGAAAAGTGAAACGGTGCTTTCTTTATGAGGTCACGCTGACCAGAGTTAATCTACTCAGCCTGATGTGAGTAACCTGAAACATCCCTCAGTAATCTGGGAATGGAAAAGGCCCAGCCAGACAACAAAGGCCCAGAAGAGGCCTGCAGCTACAGTGTGTTTGAATCAGTCAAGAAACTTTTTACCAAACACGATATAACAAAAGCAAAAAGACGACGAGTGCCGACTCTTTTTGCCTCGGATCCAGGCGTGATTACGGTGTGATCCACATGGGTACGTGTGCACATGTGTGAACTGCCAGAACATGTCGTACTGTGAATAATGCCAACCGGGGACACTGTTTCACACTAAAACAGTGGAAAACTCGTAGCCAACAGTTACGACACCAGCAGAATTTGTTAATAACAAAAGAAACTGCAGACACAGATGGCCGTCCCTTTTCTGTTCACCTTTTTCTTTTCACAAATCACATAAAAATTAAGCAATACAATCTCAGATACAATCAGTTACAGTCATCTTAACATGGGCCTCCATAATGGTACTTATGTTTTCTTTATAAATGTACTTAAATCATATTTGAGCAGCATTTTGTCCATAATTTTAGCATCTTATTATTGAAAATGCTGCAGTGATAGAATAAGAAAGTAATAGTAGGAGAATAAGAAAAACATTCACGGCCATTGGCGTGTAGATTTCTGTGTTTACAAGGCCGAGCTCCGGCCCAATTTAACCTCCGGTCACCAGGGAGGGGACGGGCCTACACGCTGTGCTGCAATATTTCCAGGAACTCAGCGGGAGATCTCTTATCAGCTGATGATTGCGAGGGATAAGTATTAACTGCATGCTGAGGCTCGGCCAAATGAGCAGTGTCAATCAAAAGATCGGCCTCACCCGAAGCCTAAAATAACCGCTGCGAGATCCACTGTGCGTGTTTCTGTTGATTATCGGCCATCCCCGCTCTGCGCCTGCCTCACGTACGACCCATGATAATGATCCATCTGCGCCTCACCTCCGACCCCACAAAGCTAAACCAGGTGTGTGTGGTGTGAGCGCTGGGGGGAGGAGGTATGGATGTGTTTGTGTGCATGGAGGACCCCTGCCGACGCTGAGTGACAGGTCTGAACTTTTCCTGGTACCACAAGGCTGATGGAGGGGTGCAACGAGAGGGAGGGGAGTCCCTTTACTGGATTTCTCTTCTCTCTTCCTTCTTCTGCCCAGCTGGATCTCACGCCTGTCCGTGAGTTTAAAATCCAGAATCATGACTGAACAGTAAGAAGAGGACAAGACTAGCTGCACACAGGGAAGTCCAGGAGCAGAGATGGTACGGATGGTGTTTAGAGTCATGACTAGAAGATCCTGTCCTGGTGGCTCTGGAGGAGGGACAAACAGAGGTCAGGTGGGGATCAAGACCGAGGGTCAGGTGCTGGTCCGACCCGCCCTCAGACACACAGGGCACCAGGTAAACAACCTGCTGACAGGAAATCCTGTCCGTCAAACACCAGCAAGACAGTGACGTCAGAGTCCTGACCCCAGAGTCAGCAGATTCCCCCTCCACCCAACCACCCTGTGACACACACACACACACACACACACACACACACATTTCCATTTCGTTTTATGTTTTGGCCATTTATCATTAGTTAGACTGAATTACAAAAAAAACCTATTTCTTCATTTTCCTCTCGTGGCAGTTTCGGCCTCAGACTGTCTGAAGGTGTCATAGAGACTCTTAGTCACATTCATGATTTTAATGTATTTAATAAAATGAATTACAGATGACAGTACATGGAACATTTTTTATAATTCATTTGAATACACATTCATTTTATCATACAAGTCTCGCTGTTGAAACATATTGAGAAGTAACCCTCAGTTTCACAAGAACAAATACTCAGGAACTTGGTGGATGAACTTTACTTGCTATAAACTCGCTCCTCTCCCACTTCACACCCCTCCTGTCCCTGCCTTCTCTTCTTCATCCTCAGATTTAAAGTCCAGGGCCATGAGTGGGAGGACTTTTTTGTTTCTGCGACGAATGGAGTGAACTTTAGAAGTTTTTAATCCAATATGGGGGCATGAAAAGGATACTGGCGACGCCAACACGCACACATGTAGCAAGTGTCATGTTCACCAGTCAAAGTAGCTCTGTGGATCTTCTGCGTTGTGGTAGAAGTCATTGTTAGTTAATGTTAGCGGACTCCATTTTTAAGTCAACGTTAGCTACTGTTGCTCTCTGAGGCACGTGCATGAAATGATGCAGTCAAAATAATCATAAAGAAATCCACAGTCCGGCAGATTTAAACAACTTAAACAAATTGTCCACAATCTTGTGTAGACAACCGAGAGCGATGGGGAAAGTCTCGTTTTTCACATCCCGTTACGATCTGCTCACATGCCGCCAATAAAAAGATGATTAATACATGTAGATTGCTCTAAACTGTTACATAGATCCCCTTTAATCCAAAGTGACCGGGACATATATTCTGGTAAGATGCTGCACATTGCTGCAGATTTTTTTTGTCTTTAGCAGCACAAATGAAACAAAACAGTGGATCGCTCAAAAGCTGGGTTCATAGCAGAAAAACTACTTGTCCAGCCTCACACCATCAGCATTTTGGGTGATTTGGGTGAACTGACCACACAGAATTACTCAGATTCCAGACGAGTGAACACACACATACCCCAAGATGACGCATTAACGCTTTAATGTTCCTGACTTTGCGAATCTTCCCTTTCCAAACTGTCTCTTAAAAGAGGTCCTAATGCAGACGACACGGTTTCCAGACATTCTTCTAGCACTGCTGTTCTGAGAAGCTCACTGAAATATTGAAAGATTACTGTTCATTCAGTTGTATTTCCTGACATTATTGAGTGCGGCACAAACTGTGGACAAAGAGCTCCTTGCAGAAGGAGTGTGCTGGTTGTGTTTCCCCATTTTGAACGGCACAATGCCTCGTAGAACCTGGCAAACATTATAAAAGAGCGAGAAAAGGTCGTTAACGCATGTTTCTGTTGTTAAGTCATTAGTCAGTCTTTTGTTGGCCAGGAATGATCAAAGCCCAGGGGCCTCGTGTGTTTCTGCAGGTCGCGGGTATGGTAGCCAGTTGCCGGCTTTATGCGTGTGTTTATGTGCGAGCATGTTGTGTGTCTTTTTGTGTACATCTGGGTTCAGGCCCGGCGATATCACGCTGCCGAGGATGGATGGACTCGACTCGACGCTCCCACAGGATGCTGTTTTTTTCCAAAGGTTTGTGTTAGAGCTGCTGCGCTGATGTCCTCTGATCCGCAGCCAGCCACACAAACAAGCTGGTGTGTGTGTGTGTTGTGTGTGTGTGTGTGTGCGACGGTGCGTGTACATGTGCAGGCTCCCGCTTTTGAAATGTGTTTAGTTTGGACCGAGGGGCAGAGCAGCAGTTTGCCAGGGAATGAAACAGTGCTATCTGGCTCGAAAAGAGGCCTAGCGGGGGTCTGAAGTAACTGATCTGAGTTCAGTGGGTGGTACTAATGGTTTGATCAAGGAGGTCAGTTTGCTGGTCGGAGCTCCTCGGGGCTCTGACTGTGAGATCCTGAGTTTAAATCAAACGCCAAGTGCAGCGCAGCCTCAGCGACGTGTAAAACCGTCTTTCCAAACGGATCTTTAAACAACAAACACAGCTCATTTCCTCCTCCGACACGTCCTCTTCATCTGCGCTCCAAACCCCAGAGGAAGTCTCGAACAGACTTCTGCTCGTGCCACCTCACAAAGCCTCCACACACGGCTTCATTCCTGTTTTCACTTCCCTTCATCTTCGGCTTCCTTCTCCTCTTCCTCTCCTACTGTCTCCGTCCCTCCTTCCTCCCTCTCATCTCCAAAACTTCTGAGCATATGGAAATCTCATTTTGTGTGATGGCTGTTTGTGGGACCGTCCCCCCCCCCGCCGTGTCGAGGTGCAGATCCGCGTGAGAGTGGAGTCTGGTGCCTCCCTGGCTCCTGGCGCTCTCTTTGACAGAGCTATTTCAGAGCTGTCATACCGGAAAACACACACACACACACACTCACAGGCCTGTAAATAGAGCAATGGACTATGATGGCCTTTAAGAAGCCGGGTGGGAAGCTGCTCGGTCGGGATTGAGTTTCCGGATGGCGTCCCAGATGAGGAAGATGGGAAGATAGGATCCCCTGTTGAGTGCGTGGAAGTGAGTCAAAGGGGATGAAGGGGAAGAAAAGACGGGAGATGACAGGAGACGATGACAGTGGAGTCACAGTTTCACAAAATCTATATTAGTATTGTCTTTTTTCTGTATGTTGCACGTCTCACACACACACACACACACCTTTACAGTGAACATGCACTTTAAACTTTTGATGATACAAAAACTGAGGCCACAGGTTATGAGAGAGAGTCCTCACCCAGAAGAACAGCAACATTTGTCAAGTGTTCAAAAGCAAAACCACTTGTGTTTTCCTGACAGGCGACCTCTTGTGGTCGTGCACATCGTGTGGTCTACAAGGTGTTGACATCGGTGACAGTAAGTCACATGGCCTCCAGTCAACATCCCGGCATTGTGAGGAATTATTACCTCCGCCAAGGAGGTAATGTTTTCCGTCCGTTTGTTGTTTGGTTGGTTGGTTTGTCAGCAGGATTACACAAACACAACTGAAGGGATTTCCACGAAACCTGGATGGAGGATGGATCTCAGCACAGAACAGAACCCGTTAACTTTTGGGTCGCATCCAGATAAAAGGACACATCCAAGAATATTTTCTGACGTTCTTTAACATTGCTTTTTTTGAACATTTTTGTTAATTTCTAAGGGAATAATGCATTGAAGCTAGATGAAAAAAAAGTAATAAGGCATATTCTGGCGTATTTAGGTGGCTGGTTTCAATGAGTGAATACAAAAAGAGATTGTTGGGGCCTTGGCGGAGGTATGCGCTCTACTAAGTGTGATCATTTTTGTGATTTTTGAAGTATCTGCTGTGACACTACAATTTCCCTTTTGGAATAATAAAATAATCGATCTATTTATCTTTTCAGTTGTCTCACTCCAGCCACACCTTATCCATATTTCTTTCGCCATATTTCCCAGTTCTTCCATTGCTGGAGTGCAGGGACAACTCGTGAAAATGTATGTGATTCATTAAATTTTCAGACTGGTCCAATGTTGATGTTATAGTCTGGTGAGGAGGCTGGTTGACTACGGCCACAGGCTTCTGTACCAAGTAGTTTTAGTCACCCAGACAAAGTCTTAATAATCAGAAAACACTCATACCAACTGTTATTTGGAAACCAATCAATGAACTCTTAGATTGTGACTAATACTAACTATACAGTCTACACAGACATCCCATACACATCATCAGTCTGCACGGTTGCTGTCACAAAGGCAGGGCAGGGCTTGGTCCCAGCTGGTCCCCTGAGGCCAGCTTATCAGCTCCCCCGCCTACACCTCAGCCTCTGAATGGCCACTGCCAATTTTTATTGTTGTTCCGCGACAGTGAGGAAACTTTTGGAAGTGTTGGAAGTCTGGAAGTGACTTATTTACCTGGACGAAAGCCATTTTCCACTGAGGAAAGAAGCATGTGTGCTTCCCTTTGACTTCAAGTAATTGTAGGTTTGTGTACGCGGGGGCCAGTTTCTGAGTATCCCTGAACCGCCTCGAAATTGATGAAATCCTGTAATGTTATAACACTATTACACCGTGTCCTTGCTGCAACACCTCAACATTGTCATGGTGACCCACAGAGAGGGTTACATCAGGCCTGTCAGAATATAACTGGCAGTTCCTAAAGAGCCTCAGGAGGCGCTTTGTGTCCCAACGCCGTTGTGGTCGGGCCCAGAGGTCACTGTGTGCAGAGGTGAATGCTACAGTGTGGGAGGTACATTATGTTGGAGACTTCAAATAACATGTGTGGTAACATGCAGTTCCACACCGTCGCACCTCACCACATCCAGAGTGTGTTATGAAACAGGATCCTTGACTGTATATAGGTACAAACCGGGGAGGAAAATACACACCCATCAGCATCCTCATCTGCATCTCAACAGTTCCTGTTTTTGGCAGCGACTATATGAGGTATCACTAATGTAAGAACACACACACACACACACAAACACACACAGCACTGCCAAGCAAAGGAGGAAGGAGGGCTGTTGAGAACCTTTAAACAAAAAGACATTTTTAGAAAGGTCCTCTTGAGCGGGGAAACAAAGGGGGGAAGTGACATGACGTCGCACAGGAGGGAATCTGAGGGTCACCGGTGGCGTGACGGACACGCCTATGGAACAGTCTCACACATACACATTCACATGCTCGTTTCGCATACACACACACACACACACACACATTCTATAAACACGGCCAAGGTCCTTTTGCGCCGCTCTCAAAAATAGCCGCTTCCTCGTCTCCCTACATATTTGCTGATATTAGAATCGTAAGGATGTTCTGTATCCACGTTCTCCACAAGGAATCCACTGCGTTTTGTCAAGGGATGTTTTGATTTTCTGTCCTGATCCACCTGCGAACCTGCGATAAACCTGTGATGTAACACAGAAGGGAAGATCATGTAGGTTCCCACGCAGCAGACTAGCCGGACACAGTCGAATAATGTGCCGACACTGCCTTTATTATTGGCAGACATTAAAGGGGCAATATGTAAGAATTTTAGTTGAAAAACATTCCAAACTGAGCTAAGATTATCGACAGAATGTGAAGAAATAACAGTGCTGATGTTTGTGGACTGTGTTGAAGCAATATCTACTGATGTTAGCATGCTAACCAGCTAGCCCCGGGCCTGAAAACCTCTCTCTGTCCCAGCAGTCCAAAGCTCCTGTCCTAGCAGCGTGAACACCAAGACTTTCCCTGGTAAGGCCGGCGAGCTGCACGGCTAACAACTCATTTGTTGGCAGGATGAATTCAAGGTGGCCACTTGTTACGCATTGCCCCTTTAACCTGGGAGTGATTATAATGTCCTTGGTTGCTGTCATCTGGTTGCTGAAATGAGATGCACACTCACTTGCAACATGTTCCGCTCCAAATTGGACACTGTTGTGTTTACAGGAAGTGTTTACCGCACAACCAGCCCACTTCCTTTGCATCTAAACATAGCTCAGGACAACACTAATCGACAGTAATAGCACAGAACAGAACACTGGACTGTCAGTGATTACCACTTTGCTGACGCTGCTGTCAACGATATCAGCGATATGCAAAGATATGCCAGTGACTTCAATCTCAACACACCCACACACAGTTCAATAGGAAATGCAATCATAGCCTACGGCGCTGTGATGTATTGAGAGAAAACTATTGATGACTATTGATTATTCTTAAGAGAGTGATGGGGGATTTTGGAGGCCGGCCTTTGTCTCACAAAAAAATCACACACACACACACACACACCTCACATCTGGTGCATGTTAGATCTCTTGCAGAGTGCATGAATCTCAAAGCCAAGAGGGGGTAAAGCCATCAGTCATGCCTCCCCTCCTCTCTTTATGACGCTTGAGGCTACAAGGGGAAGCACATTATTTGTGTTTACTGTAACATTAAAGGTAAAGCCGAAGCCTTTTTTTTTCCTGTTTTAACTCAGAATAGAACAAACAGGGGGAGCCGCATGCTGGTAGGTCGTACACAGAGTTTTAAATCACAGCGAGGGACTGTCACAGTCAACACGGTGACTCCGGGTAATCAGGGTAAGCTGGACTCTAGTCGGAGGGGTAAATAAGGAGATTCAGTTACATGCGATTCGCAAAGGGCCATATAACTGCTTCTGGGGGGAAACGCGTAGCTGCTGTAACTCACTCACACGCGCAAATGTATGTCGCATGTGTTTCAGTGGTGCAGAGCTAATAACATTTTCTCATTGATCCCGATGTAAGGTCATGCTAGTCCTAATTCAATATGTGGACCGGTCCTCTATGTAACGGTAGACTCAGCTATGATAGGATAATGAGGGTTTACAGAAGGGGAGGAGGGAGGGTGTAAAATGTAATAAACAGCTACACACCACAGCAGAGAGTAAAAACGAGGATCCATACATGTGATCACTCCTCGATGGACATCGCAGTTGATTAGTCTTAGATTCAAACTCAGTATCACTTTACACCGGGTGCTTAGTAATGGCAAACCCATGCCTTCTTTAATATTCAGTCTTTGTTTGACAGACAGCATTCAGTAAAGCACTGCTCATGTCACTACATGTGCTAGCTGATGTTGGCAGTCCACCCTCGCCATTGTTCGATGGTGCTGTGATGACTGCAGGGAGAGGCCTCGTGTGTGTGTGACAGGCTTCGTCAAACAGACTTTTCGTGTTACTCAGTCAGCCCCATTAAGGCTGGTTAACCAGGCCATACAGAGCGAAACACAAAGCTGGTGTTGTAAGATTTATACACCATTTTGGAAACGATCCATTTTGGGTTTTGTAACGATTGAACTCTGAAACAGAGTGTTTACAAATTTAACCATCTCTGTGTGGTACATTTTCTCAGACTCCAGAGTTAGTCAGTCAGTGTTAGCTTGATTTGGAGGGCTGTGTTAAGTGTGGTGGTACAGGTAAAAGGGGGGTTCTTGGCGTTGTTGGACCCCAAAGAGATGTGTGGAAATGATATAACTAGTAGATAAAGACTAGTCCAGCGTTCTTCAATCCTAGTCCCCGGGCACTTGCGCATCATGTTCTAGATGTTTCCCTGCCCCAGCACACCTGATCCAACTGAATGGGTTGTTAAAGGGCTCCAGCAGAGCTCGATGATGAGCTGATTATTTGAATCAGGTGTGTTGGAGGCAGTGAAACGTCTCAAACATGCAGGAAGTGGGGAGGACCAGGGTTGACCAACACTGGACTAGTGGAACCAGATAGGCATGGATGAGAAGCACACCAAGGCATTCAGAAGACAGAATACAATAGGAACAGCTGATTTAGGTAAGCCGATAGCTAATAGAGAACAGGGAAGATGTGTTACTGTAGGCTAACGCAGACGTTAGCATCGCTCTAGTCGCCTCACAGAAAGCCTGTTGAAGTATGGTGTCACCTGTCAGAGGCATACACTCACACACTTTTGGCACATTTCACTGTGAGCAGCTGATTGAGAACTGCTTTTAAAGTATGACATTTTGAATCCACACCAGAACTCGTCTTGGGTCAAAGTCAGGATGACTCAAATGTGGGTTCACACGTGGAATGACAATGACTCACGTACAGGAAGACTGTTTTGTTTTTTTGGTCATGCACACCCAAAGACACCCACCGGCAGGCGATGTTGACTCTCCGACATGAAAAATGTTTCCAAATCATTAAAAACACATCGAGAAAGTTTGTGTGGGAGCCCGAAAAGACACAAGAGAGCCCCCTGATGTTTTTGGCAGACCGCATCATGACCTGAGCACAGGGTTACTGCAGCACCACCAGCTTCAGACTGACCAGGTAGCCCAGGTGCAGATATGTTTATGTTCTCTGGGTAATTATGGCAAATATTATTGCAGCCTGCTGTTCCTGCACTGTGCTTTTGCTGGTGCCGCTTAGCTTGGACAAATGGCCAAAGCTGATTCACTCAGAGTGGGACCGGTGGGGAAAAAAGAGCAGGATCCCAGCGGCACCAGATGATTTGGTCCAGATCATTCTAAACAATGTTGTTGTATGGAGCGGGACAAAACATTCAATGTACTTAGCTGCTCAACTGATTTGATTATTCAATCTAAGATATATATTTTAAAAGCTCCTCCCCAGGTCTCTGTGTCTTTGTACAGTTTGTCCCTTGGCTTTCTCCCACCCTAACTGCTCATATTGCCCATAAGGAGAGGGAAATAAAAGCATGTCTAATCCAATGTTCTGTTGAATTTCTCTCACACACTGCTCACATGAACTCACGGGTAACACGAAGCAGAACATTTTCATGTCCTCAGTGAGACCGCTTTGAACTTGTTGCCATGCAAGCGTATACATAAACGCTCTGTTCCACTTTAAAGAAAAAAGGTTACAGCAGCATCGATGGCAAAAGCACCATCTCCTTAATGTTTTATTTATGATATGTTATGTATATAAAATTTTGATTGAATGAAAGCTATAGATGCACTTTGCATTATAGTATTATGACATTTCAGGCAATTATCTTTCACATTTCTACCCGTTTTTTATTCTTCTACCCTTTATATTGATTCTCCTTACATTTTCAGATATCGTCATACTGCACTGGTCAATGAAACGTGGTCCACATAAAGACGTAATTTCCAGGGTCGAGGTGAAGTCTGAACAAATGAGTCTTGAGTCTTTTGCTGAAGATGGCGAGTGACTCCGCTGTCCTGACATTGGTCGGGAGTTCGTTCCCCCACTGAGGCGCCAGAACAGAGAAGAGTCGCGACTTCGCTGAGCGAGCTTTGTTTGCTCTCAACGATAAAGGTACCAAAATGAGAAAGTGTGTTTACTGCTGTAACTCACAGGCACAAATGCTTGGAGCGTGACAGCTTTGACTACTCTGAACCATGACATGTGGAGCAAAATACACAAAACACAGTTGTTGTGTTGTATTATTTTGTAATGCCATTGGCTTTATTTATTGTGATTTTGTAATGCTCATTCATTTGGAGCGATGGTTTGGCCCTGTGTCAAATGTCCCCAGCCTGAGCTCTCTAAGAAGTTTTTTTGCAACGTTTCAGCTCCTTCACACTTTGTGCTACAGAAACCGTTCAACTATCAAAATGTTCAGCTTTCTAAGGACATTATGGCGAAGATAGATAGATAGATAGATAGATAGATAGATAGATAGATAGATAGATAGATAGATAGACAGACAGACAGACAGACAGACAGACAGACAGACAGACAGTCTCAGGAGACTCAATGTTAATTCATAATTAAGCTGTACAGTTAGCAGCAGTTACCTTCTCTGGTGATATGCTGCCTCTATTTGTTGGGAGTACGGGCTCAACAGGTGACCAATCCTTAAACATTGCACTGTTAAGTGCAGTTTGGGGACTCCTGATTGGAATTTAGCAAAAACAGAATCATCATTTTACTGAAAGTAAGCTAGTGTGGTTCAGAGGACTCAAAAAGAAACCTATTTCTTGTAGTGAGAGGTGAGTTGGCTCCTCAACTGTGGTTGTACAGCCAGGAGTTCTGTTAGAAATATCTGTGTTTAACTTTAGTTTTCTGGAAGTGAGACTTTCTGCAGTCAGGATTCATCAGTCTAAACTACAGTCGACACAGTCTACAGCACAAATACCATGTGTTATCCATGGAGAATGACAACCATGGAGGGCTCAACAGCCCTACAGAGATTGTTCTTTATTTGCTAAATCAGTAAATCTAAAAACAAGCGTATACAGTTGGTCCATTGTGCTGTCTGCATGACAGAAAAAATGGGGAATCTTTGCATGTGTCACGTTGAGAGCTGAGCTAAGATGGTGTTGTGTAGTTTGAGTGATTTTCTGTTTCTGAACTCTCGTCTTCGGGACAGCCTTTGGGGCCCTCAGACCAACATGAGTCAACTCTGTGCTTTTATGGCTTCCGGCTACTTATTACTCATTTGGATGAGCTAATGCACACATACTGAAAGGAAAAGCACAAACACACTTGCACACACACAGAGAACATCGTACAAAAGCCCTTTAGAAGAAACTTTCTGAATTGCGAGTTAACTGTGAACTATTGACATTTCATTCTCGATAAACAGGATGTGACTTGTTAAAAAAGCCACTGTCCTCGCAAAACATTCCCTTCATGTCTCAAACATGGTGGTCTTAAATACCGCAACCAAAAAAAGAGAAACTTTTAAAGCAGAAATGTCAGATATTTGGCCACTTGAAGAAGGGCAACAACCTGTCAACAGACCGCTGACATATCATCAACGAGTTCTTAGTCCAATATTCACCTTTGGTCTCCACAAAGAAAATAAAAAATATCTGGCTGTTTATCGACGAAATGCTCCACTATGTTCACCAGCTAGTCTTTCGCTCTGTCTGTCTGCCCTTTGGTGCTGGTAAGGTTGGTTTATCAGAGCGTTGTTGCTGGAAACAGGTTCCAGTTGTGTCAGGAAACGATGTGATACTGAACCAAAACATAAAGTTATGGGCCGTAAAAAATCACAACATGAGCTAAAACACTCTGTAGAGCTGGGGGAAACTGAGTCGAGTGATAACATAACAACATCTTCAACGGTACAGGTAGTCGTCTTCATTGTTCATATAAAAATACTTAATGCTTCATTTTAAATATTTAGCCTTTAGCTTAAAACAGTCAACCAATTAACTCACATTATCACCAGAGTTTGAAGACTCAACAGTGCTGATGATATGTCAAAGACTTCATACTGTGTTGCAGAAATATCTGCAGAAGTAAGCATGCTAACCAGCTTTCCCCGGCTATCCTGCGTTATAATACCACTTTGTACTGCAAGAGATGATCTGACAGCCCCCCATAGTTTCAGCTGGAAGATGTAGAAGCAGTGAGTTTATTACTTAGACTAAAAAGGGCCACTTACCTCGGCAGCTAGCACTACAGCTAAAGATAGCTACACCAAAGTATCGTAACAAGTCCAGTATCGTGAGCAGCTGTTCGCGGTTATGCTGCCCCCTGTGGTTTTGGAGCCACCTTTGAATTCTGCCCATCAAGTATGCATGTGTTACAAAGCATTACAAAGTGTCTAAAACAGCTCATGCGTACATGTTATTCTCCGATCTTAGCCCACTGACGTGTTTTTCAAATAACATTATTATATAATAACAAGAAGTCCTCTTCTGCTGAATTGTCCGGCACTATTCCATCATCATGACAGATATTTGAGGCGCTTTGTGTATGAACTGCCATGTGTTGTCAGTATCAATGTGTGTACTACAAACACACTCACAGACAGAGACACTGATGGCTCTGGTGCCACAGAGTCTGAGTGGGGCTGTAATGGGGGTCTGAGATGATGCTGAGTCCGTTTAGACATGGTGCCGCACATGAAAGCTCGACTCTTCACAGAGAATTAAAATGGCAACACAGACAAGAGGCAGCACGCAGGGAGACACACCAGGACTGAAACAATATCACATTTTAACCGGAATGAAGCAGGACAGTCCTCAGGTGTTGCTGGTTATGACTTCCTGCAGAGGCAGGATCCTCGGTCCACTTCTCAACCCCAGGAGCAGAGCTGGATCTGAGGCTGGAGCCAGAGTCCGACACCCTGACTCTCCCACCTGCTGAGACCGACTGGGCTCCGTCTCCCATCCAGAATGACACTGCACCCACGGTTTTGTCCCACCATCTCATCTGGTCTCATTTTAGATTTTCAATAATGGAGTGTTGGTATAATCAAAATTGATCATCTAGCGTCGGTCAGAGTGTTCCAAGAACTACATACCTGACTGATGCTGGCCTTGGGGTTCGAGTTTCAAAGGAGTCACATGTGACATGTAGGGTTTTGTGCGTGTTCTTGCGTCCTCGCATGTGTGCGTATGATGAAGGTGTGAGCAGCGAGGGGAGGTGAATGATCGCGGTGCCAAACGTTGACCTCATGTGGCTTCTCATGCCCTTCGCTGAGAAGTTATTTGAAGTTTGACTCAGTCCCTCAGATCTCACATGTGGCTTATATTTGCACCGAAATACCTCCCAGATCTATTGGCTGCTTTGAAATGGATGTAAACATGAACCTCTCTGCCATTTATCTCAGGCCATTTGGCTGTCTTTATAGTGTCACTGCTTTACAGGGGCATTGGAGGGTGTTTAACTTGTCTCGGAGCGCAGTTATGGAGGCCTGTTTATCCCATCACCGGCTGAGTGTGTGAAAGTGAGTGAAAGACAAAGGCATAGAGTGAGATTGCTCAATACTACCAAACGTGTTGACATTACACAATTAAGTGAAATGCTAACTTCGAGCAAATCCGAAAAACACAGAACAAATGTGGTTAGAAAATGACTTTTTGAGGGTCCTTGTTCGCTCTCATTCATGAACACAGGCGAGCAGAAATTTCCCAAACTTCGTGCTTGCTTGTAGGTTACACAACACTGCGGTGTGGCAAGCTGCCCTGTTATTGTTAACTGGCCCAGTCTCCACTTCTGACTTATGGAGAAAACAGCTCCTTTGCTGCAGCTGCTGACGGACATGTGTTCGATACTTTCTCAGTCGCATTTCCTGGAAGCCCCTGAGGGCTGACAGGCCAAATCAATGTGAGGCCTTTATCATTTAGAAAGATCTGAATTGGAATAATGTCTTTGTTGCATTGGGTCTATTTTGTCCATCTTGCGTAATCTGGACTTTAAGTTGATTATGTCTATAAATCGAAGCCAGTCGAAATCACTCCTATGTAACCGATACATAAACTGGCATTGTGTGTGACATATGTTAAGATATATTTATGTATTGTCTAAGCCTTGTATGTGTATCAGTGCGTGCTAGAAATGGGATGAGGTTCACAAGATCATTTATAGAGCGTATTTGCAGAGGGCTCATTGTCTACACAGAGTCCCCTGCTGTTTGTGGTCTATTTCAACTGCAGGAATCCACATTCACATCGTGGAATGGGCAGTAAAAAGAGAGCCGTCTTTTCTGAGAAATGGAGGAATAACTTTTTTGGGGTATTACAGTAATCAGCTGAAAAAAATTGCTCGCTGGTCACTGAGTGGAGATGAAAGATCCTTAGTCTGAATTTAAATGAGTCACACATGCTTGTGTTACATTACTGAGGATGGAGAAACACTATAAAGACCAAAGTGATGAACTAGGTGTTAGGTAACAACACAGAAGGTCCACAGAGCCCTTTCAAAGAATTAGTTTGCAATTTTTTGGAAAAAAAAAAAAGCTTTTTCTGCCTTCTTTCCGAGAGTTAGATGAAAAGATTGATACCACTCATGTTTGTATGTTAAATTTAAAGGTACAGCCAGCAGGTGATTAGCTTAGCTTAGCACAAAGACAGGAAACAGGGGAAAACAGCTAGTCCTGGTCCTATCCAAAGGTAGTCTGGGTCACAGTATGCAGTCTGTGGGTATAAACCTGCTATTGGACGCCTATTTCTATTTACAGAAGTTAGCATGCTAACTAGCCAGCTAACTAGCTTGTCTCGGTCTAAAGCTCCTGTGCTAACAGTGTAAACACCAACACTCCTCCGATGATCCGAGCTCCCAGTCCAGACCGCTTGCTGCACGGCTAACTGGGCTACAGTTAGCAGCAGTAAGTTGATTTATTCTTGTCATATGCTGCCCCTGATTTGTTTTGATTATGAATTCAATGAGACACCAATTCTTACACATTTCATCTTTAAAGAAATGCATATAAGCCAGTGCATTTTCCCTTTTTGCCAGAATTATATAAGTGCAGACCTTTCTAAAGTGTTGATGCAGCGCTCTGGAGATCTGACTATGCAAGACTAGTCAAAAGATAAAGAAAATCTACCTACCTGCTCTTCTAAAGCTCACTAATAAGTACATTATTTCTCATTTATTTAAGCCATACAAAAAACAAAGGAACAAAAATGACATGTTGTTACAAAAACTTTTTCTTGTCCGGGAGCGATGACTCCTGAAAACTTGTCATCACTGTGACTCACGGCCAAGTTACACTGCTCATACTGCGTGAAATTAGACACACTGCATAAATACAGCACACACACACACACACACACACAGAAACATAAGGGAATAATCCTAATCAGAAAACATTTTCAATTATCAAAACCATGAAATCGTTACACATTCAATCATTTGCTCTAAATGCGGGCGTGCCTGTTGGATGATGCTTCAAAGTAAAGTCTCCACACGCAGGCATGGCAGCACGTGGGAACACTTTCCTTATTACGTCTTAACTGGAAATATATGGAAAAGAAGATAAAGAAACGCTGCTGTGATGACGATCATCCCTGTATAGTTTACTAATGACTAAATCAACTCAAGTGGCTACGTCATTTTTGACTTATATTTCTTTTGTTTTACTGCTTCCTTCTCTGTATAGGCGACTCCTTAGAATAACAGCCCTTTCTTTTGAAAATATGAATTCTTTATGATGGAGAGGAGATGGTGGGGTGTAGAAATGCGTTGACCACATCTTCCAATAACATGCATCACAACCGGATTAACCCCTTGACTTCTACTTTGCGTGTAGGCCTGACTTCAAATCATTAGCAATTCTTGCATCTGTACTTTCCATCCACCCGGTCTTAAAACCACTTATACACACTCGCATGCAGAATTTAATAAGTCTCCACACCCATAATATATTGCTGCAGTATGTTCTGGTTTTGCATCACTTCCCAAACAGAATAATATAAGAACGGTTTACCTATGATTACTATGTTACCTTCTCTGCTATGTGTTCGTGCCTCTTGGCACTCACATGTGGCTTTCAGAAAACAACCCCAAAATCATTTAATAGACCTGATTTGAGAGCCTTTGGGAAAGGAGCTGGATTTATGCCCCAGGGCCCTGGAAAAAGGCAGAGATGGAAGGATCAGTTTAACAGTAAATAATGTTACAGTATGAATAATGAGCTCCCTCTGTGCCGGGGCCTCAACCGGACTAATGACAGAGACCTGTTTTAGATTAGGTCTTGCACAAACACACATGCATACATGTGCATGACCCAAAACACACGAATCCACGTACGCTCAGGAGGGAGGTCCTGTCAGTTTGGATAATCCCCTGCCCATGGCAAAACGAGCTCTGGGTTCTGCTCTGGGACAGCTAATATAAAGGAGGAAATAAAGGAGGCAGAGGGCATCACACACATCTTTAGTTGCACATTAACCCTTTCCTTTGAATTGTCGTGTATGTCTCATCTGTTCCCCTCTGCTGGACTCACTCTTCCTGGAGTTGTTCTACTTCTGATATGGTTGAAACTCAGACCTCGTTCACGGTGGATCAGTTTTTCCAGAGTTATACAATATTTGTTACATCCACTGTGCATCAATTCAAGTCCTTTCACGGTGCAGGTCTGCCATCTGCTGTCAGTAGTAGGTTCACTTTAAGCACATAGTCATGCAGTGATATGCACATCATGGTTTATTTACAGAAAAACTCCAGTTGTCAGTGTCAATATTTCAGGATAGACGTAATACACAATAATTCATTCATATCAAATATCTTTCTTTTGAATGTGCACACTTTAAACCCAATCTACAAAGATTGTAGTGTGATTTCCAGCTGCTCTCTACACAGTAGTTTTTATCATAACAAACGTTATAATTTAAGCTGTTTGTGGAACTGTTTGCCCAACATATACATTTGTAACAACAAAGCCCAACATACATGGCAGGTTGCCATTTTCTATTTCTGTCTGTCAATAGGTCGGTGGCCTGAAAAGCTCAGAATTAAAGAGGGTTGGGACAATTTTTACGAACAGATCTATGAGCATGCTTCATCATTAAAGTATCTTCATGTGACAAAGGTGTTGTGATATACTCCAGTGGTATAAATCTGTCGATCTGCTGCGTTTCTTTTTGTTTAGTAGTGAATTAGTATATTCTGATTCCATCATTCAGTTAGGATATGCTGGTAATTAGCAAGTGTATCTGTAAAAGAACGTGGGCATACAACCATACACACTCATGGCTGCACAACTGCTGCCAAAATCAGTGATACAGGAGTTAAATCTAAGCCAAGCACTGCAGTACTAATTCATGTGCCTTCAGCTGCTTCCTCCGTGGTCGTTTCTTGGTGTCTAAGTGGCTCTGACTGTTTGTTGTTTCAGTCTCAGTTCACATCCTCCCCGCAGCTCCGGGCCCTGCTGGCAGGGGGAGAGGAAGGCACGGCCGAGTTGGGTTAAAGAAGGTGAGAAGGCACCCCAACCGTCAGTGTGCCTCTTCTTTCCCCTCATCGCTTCTCCAGTTTTTTGAATCTGGCCTCTGTAAAGATAATTGAGGACAAGGACTTGATCACTCTGCAGTTCAAATGCAACATAATCAGATAATGTGTGGGTGTCTCTGAAAGCTGCAATGTAGAAAAACTGAAGTGGGGAACGGTCTGTGGTGTCAGAGCACCATCTGCTGGTGGACTTCGTGGTGCTGTGCAATATGACCTGACACAGGCAGCTGTGCTATCATTAGTCTGTGCCCCACATACAAGACAAAATAGACTTAGGAAGCTCTGATACAGAAGGTGGTGACATGCACCTTTAAAGTTGGTTTGCAATCCACCAATAAACAAGAAGACTTGATCTAAATGTTGCCATACGCACTGTGATGTGTTCACCATCATTACCTGAAGTCTAGACATTAAGATAGCAGCTGATGGATAGGCCTAAGGACTACAACATGCATTTGATTACCGCTCTACCGCCTATAGGTCTATATTTCTGTACGATGTATGATGTGGTTGAATAATATTTCTGGCTTTCATGTTTCAAGAAACATTTTGATGAAGTAATTATTTGACATATTTATAATAAGTAATGTGCAGTCAGCAATTGGAGAAAAAAAACAACAACTTTCCATCCATCCATATTGTAATGAATTGTGGGTAATTAAATCAGTGAAGTCTAGTGAAGTCAGCCCCCCCAAAATCATCCATCTTTGCCCACTACATCTTAGCCTTTCTTACCCTAAGGTGTGCATAAAGTACAGCTTAGGAACCTCTAAATCACAACAATATGTAATTATCAGTTATCTTATCAGTATCAGTCAGAAGAAGCATGTAAATATTGGTTATCAGTATCAGATAAGGGGGGAAAATAAACTGTATCCCTGCATATTAAATGCACCTTTCTGTAGACTAATTGTCTTACCTAGTTTCTTGGAGTATGCGTCCAGTTTGTAAGCAGCCTGTTCAAGTGAAGACACTTGCTCCTCAATCTGATTTATCTGGTCCAAGTAGGGCTGTAGGCTCGCATCTGAAGCAAACACACATACCAGTCAGATGTCCATATGGCAGCGCTATAAATAATGTATGAACTAGAAACGCAGAAAAGATATGACACAGGGTTTTTCTTGCAGATTATGTATCACACACTCACACTTGTTGTTGAGATCCTGCAGGTTACGGCTGATGTTGATGCTGATGTCCTTCATCTCCATGTACTTCAGACTGGTGAGCTTGTTCATGTTCTCCAACAGCCGGTAATCCTCACAAGTGGCTGGACATGTAACGACGTGAAGGAGGAGAATATGCATGAGATAAAAGAAAACAGTGATTGAGAGGTAAACATGAAAAAAGGCAGTAAATCACTGCTATGGCTAAGAATAATGGTGAACAGGGAAAATATGAGAAAAAGGATGAAGAGTGCATTATGTTAACTGACCTGTCAGTTCTCCTTGCAGGAAGACGGACATCTTTTCAAACATATCAGTGCACAGCTCATTGATATCAGGCTCTGCAGGCTCCACAGCCTCCTCTGCTGTTTCCACACCACCATCACCTGATCACAAGCATTAAGAGCAGGATGAGCACAACATGAAACACAGCTTTGACATTCCAGCTGAAACACTGAATGTAAAAACAGTAAAGTCATGCATTGGAAAATAAATAAGTAAGATGAAAAAAAAGTGCTGCAAAACAATATAATTTAAACTAGAAGAAGCATAAACTGGCTAATGAATGCTACGTTAGCATTAGCGAGCTACGGAAGCTGCAAGGAGCCATCTCTCACTGTTTGTGCTGGGCTTTTTGGGAACGGTCGCAAGGCTTTCCGCCACAACCTCCGGCCCTTCTCCCTGAGTGGTGGTGGCGGTGATGGCGGCGCTCACGACGGGGTTCAGAGCCGCCAAGTGGGCCGCTGGCGCCCTGGAGATGCTGTCCATTGCTGCAGCGTCGTCGCCAGTTGCAGCCATTTTGTTCCTGTTTTGACTTCTCCTTTGTCACATGAGCTGAGTGATCACGTGACGTCCGCCCGCCGCCACAACCACCACCCCTACTCGCGCGCACTGCCACGCCCTTATGTTGTGTGAATGTGAGGATTTAATGGATAAAGACAGTCAGACGTGTTTAAAACTGCTTTTTTTTATGTATATATAAATATGTGTGCTATAAACAAACTACTAATTTATAATTATGTGTTTATAATTGTACTCTGTTGTTTGATTCTTGATGGCCCTCCTGTTTACACTTATCACCAATGGCTACTTCAAAATAGTAACTAATTGTCCACTAGAAAATAGAACTAGAAATAGAAAAGTACACTTGTTCTTACGAAAAGGTCTTGATTGGCATTGGTCTTCTGCATGTAGGTGGTATGGAGGCTGCAGTGTGCCAGCGGAATAATTACAGACTGTTTATTTAGCCTCAAAGTGAAATAAAAAATATTAATTAGGAAAGATCATTTAATTATTCAATTTATAAAATTGCTTTTCCAACATGTTTTACAGAGGCTTTTGAATATAATTTTGATGTTCCAGTTATGTGTCTGCAAATCATAATCCATCACAAAAAGTTAGATTTTTAACATTTACTGTCTGTCATACTGTAAAAGGGGTGCTCCAGAATAACACTACAATAATGATTATTTATTTATTTGTCTTTTTTAATGTTGATGGCACATGATGCCAATGCATGAATGATCACAGATATGGCAATGGAAGTTACCTTTTAATTGTATTATTCAAGAAAAGATGCATCTAAAGTTGACATGACATTTGTGAGCAATGATAAATCAACACTATTCACAATGTATGGTCTTTTGTCCAATAAAACTAAATAAAATGTGTCTTCTGAGTTAAAATATATGCATAAAGTTACTTTATTGTCTATGATCTAATGAACAACTTTAGTTTTTATCATCATGGATCCTACATTGGACCTCAACACTATATTATTGTTCCCTAGTATTTTCATCACAATATGTAACTGCAAGAGGTCAACCTTCCTCACATGCTTAGGTTTATCTTTTGTTCCCCAGTAAAAACAAGGACACCATACTCATGATAAATAACAATAACACAACAATTTAAAAAAATCACAGTTTGGTCACAATCTCATACGTTTTTCACTTTTTTAAAAAATACATTAGTTTTCTGTTTGTTTGTTTGTTTGTTTTGTATCCAGCAATGGGCTTCCGTAGATAATTGACAGATCCGACAGTAAAAATGTTAATTAGTAATTAACCCTAGAAATCATTACATGTCTAGGAATTTTTAATGCGCGCGCTCCCGCGAGGAGCATACATTTTCTCTGCAGACAGAAGTCGCCATAACACCTGTGTCGGCGCTGTTGTGGGGGAAGCCAGTCCAGATCGTGACAGGCTAGCAGCAGTCGACTGTAAACATGGCGGCGTGCACAGCTACAGGGCTGTGCCGAACACCCCGTTACTATTAGCCTGCGAGACGGAGACACCCCGAAAATGGAGACCGAAGAGGAGCAGCACATAACCACGCTCCTCTGCATGGGTTTCCCGGACCCCGACGTGATACGGAAAGCGCTCCGGCTGGCAAAGAACGATATCAACGAGGCAGTGGCGCTCCTGACAAACGAAAGCCCCGGACTCGGGTATGGATACGAGCCGATGGAGAGCGGGCCTTCACCCGGCTTGGGCACGAGTGGAGACGGGGAAAACAGCGGGCGCACCGGGACGGGAGGATTCGATCCCCCGCCTGCATACCACGATGTAGTGGATAGCGAGGTAAGAACAACTTTGCGTTTGGCCGAGCATCAACTGAGGGAGCGAGGGAGGCGAACACATTGTAAGTTACTGGGGGAGAGTGGGCTCGCCCATTTAACTAGCTTAACTTAGCGGCTCCATGCTACATGCACCGAGCCCAACGTGAGCTGTCAGAGCAGGAGCTAGAATACTCTCCACTCCTACGGGACTGTGCATGTCACTGTCTCATAGTGACCCGAGAAATATCTGCTAACATGAAGCCAAGCTGCTCAAATTATGGAGCAGAAAAAGCGATTCTAAACTTACAAGCTAACCCAGCTAGCTACCGATAGTAGCTGGCTAGCTAACGGCAGTTGAGAGTTGAACGCGCCAGTGACTGGACAAGGTGTGCACGGGGGCATCACTGTGGGGGAATGCACTCAGATATTTAATCAGGGGGTACTCTGGTAGTGGGTCAGCGGTTCTGTCAGCTAGCATGCCGACAGCTGGCTGGATCTATTCGGTGTATGATTTGCAGAGGTTAGCCAGAGTTAGCTGACGGTTGGATGACAGCGTCAACCGTGCACAGCTCCTGCCGAGATTGCAGTCCACTCGAACCGGACTAAGAAGAGGTTTCGCAATGTCCTTGACATGCGTGGCCATTTTGATCATTCTTTTGTCCACATTTCCAGCTTTTAAAAAAACAGTTTTCATGTCTACATGTCTGTAATTCCTCGCAAAGCATGTCAGTGAGGCCCAGTGGCATTTGATGCTGTGAGGCTTGCCACCGGCTCCCCTACAGCCATATGACAGTTGTCAGTAATTTACCTGCAGGTCTTATCATTTCGACCTAGTTCCCTGTGCATATGTGGTGTAATAACAGTAAATTAAACTAGCCACCTGTACGTACATGCAGTACAAGCTATGGCAGGACGGCTTTGACTGACACCTCGAGGCTGATTGCCCTCAGCAACTTGACCTCAGACCTGTTGCATTCCTAGATCTAAAATCGTGCAGTGATCAATGCTTCCTTTGAAAGCCACACATCATTTGATCTGTAAGATTGTTTATCCAGGCTTTTTTTCTCAACCACTTGTTGTTTTCCTTTGACGGCGAATGCTGTTTGAGCTTCTGTGATTATGGGTCAGCTGAATAAGTACAAATCTCTGCTCTGGTCCTGATATCTACAGGCCGTTCCCTTCACATCCTCCTGCTCCTATAACTTTCTCACTACTGTAGATGTAGGCGTTACAGTGAGTGTAGTATAAATGACAATTGACATTTACAGCATGCAGAAAATAGCACACACCTGCAGTTCACTGTAAACAACAAGCCTATTTTTTCTAAATGTACTAATAATGGTGTTGTCACA
The DNA here is from genome assembly GCA_039737535.1 of Lagodon rhomboides. Classification (NCBI taxonomy): domain Eukaryota; kingdom Metazoa; phylum Chordata; class Actinopteri; order Spariformes; family Sparidae; genus Lagodon; species Lagodon rhomboides. The sequence goes on along the minus strand of CM077789.1, from coordinate 8,644,934 downwards.
TAGTAATTCAGCCCAAAGGGACTCGTTCCCTCAGTTCATTAGATCTCTCCAACAGCTGCCAACATTATCTTTCCTATATGTGCCGACGCACAGTATGTGACACATGCCAAAGAAGTGTAATTTGAACCTATATTTCCATCTGTCCCAACTTGTCTAATGCGCGATTGATGCATGCTTGAGTAATTTTTGCTCTGTCTGCTCATTTATGTTATAGCGACACTAACAACTGTCAGTCCTGACACGTGCAGTCAATGGAATAAGCCCCAGAGATGAAAGTGCTGTATTTGCTTTCTTTTCTTCCTCTGTCTGCCTTGTTTTTGCTCCAGAGGCGTGTCATAGGTCTTTGGCCTCATGTTATGCTCCTAAATATAGCCCCCCAGTCTCCCTGACACACACAAACACATTGCAGTTTTTTTGCAGAGGGTCCCAGGAGGGTTGCGGGGTGCATAGTAACAGAGTGGCGCCGAGTTACCTCATCGTCCTGCACAACCAAACACATGCATACTCTGCCTTTTGAGACCTGAAACATTGCCCCACAAGGCTTGAAACGGTTGAATGCTGTGCAGCTTATTTGCATGTTTATTCTCCTGCTTGTTGATTATTTGTAGGAGGATCTGTATACTGTAATCAGATTTTATACCCAGATTTTCAGTTAGTTCTGGAAATCCTGCCAGCAGTGAAATGGCTCTTCTAGTCTTTGAACCTAGTGCTCTCTAAGCCCGGTGTTAGGTTAGCCTCTCTCCCTCGCTTTCCTTCCTCTCATCCATCTGTCTGTCATTTCTAATTTTCTTCGAAAGGGAAGGGATGAAATATGATGCTTCTCTGCTTTCTGCTTCCCTTCCCTCCATCCTGTTCTCCTCTTCTTTATGTCCAGTCCATCACAATATATGTATCAGCTTGCTGAGCAGTAAAACATGCGTTAGACACATTCATATTGATGTATTCAAAATGGTAAGACTTGATCTAACTATTTATACTTTGCAGTGCCCGCTAACAAAATGGACAAATGAGCAGTAGGCTAATAGTTTTGGTCACTTACAATGTATTGAGAGCTGATTCCCAGGGCTCAGTCATAGGTTAAGATACTTTTTCACAAGCCGGCAGGCCGAGCCGCCATAGAGAGCAATATAAGTAGATTTCAAACATGACATACTTTAGTGTTGCTTTGTGTGTGAGTATGTTCCACTGAGCATTCAGAGGAGGGAGTTCTGCAGTTTAATCATAAATATTCACATAACTTCATGAATATGTAAACAACTTTATGATGTAAATAATTCAAATATCCTTTGTCTGCTTTTGCTTTCACCACACGGACTCACAGACTTTACTGCCGCTAGCAGTCAGAGACTGTGCCTAAGCTTTGCGTTTTGGACCATAGATGCAGGAGGTAAAACGTTGAATTTTAACTTGCATTTCATCTGTTTAGAAAAAACGTAGCATCATCCTGCTAACATGAAAGTGTCATGTCATGTGGCCGGGTTTTCATTACATTTGACTTGAGCTCTCACATCCTGTCGTACACACGTCAACCCTTTCGCTTGGTGAAACATTTAAAAAAAACAAGCGCCTGTCTGGACTTGTTCGGAGAGCTTCTTCGAGGAAAGAGATGGACGAAAAGATGAAGAGATGAAGGGCAGATCGCTGAGGAGAGGACACACTTTCCTAATGCCGGCTGCGATCGCTCTTCTCCCAGAGGGAGGAAGCGAATCGAGCATCATCCTGTCTGACTTTCACATTGCCTGAGGACATTTGGATTATCCTTGCGCAGAGGACAGTGGTGTCACGAAACAGTGGTCGAAGCGGGGACCAGCTGTGTGTGATTTGTCACCCGTTGCATTAGGTTGTAATTTAGTCATTTGTGTGTGTTTTTTACAGAGGAGCAATGATGAGAATGGGAACTGCTCCGGGGGCAGCATGGAGTTTCCCACCACCAACTTGTACGAGCTGGAGAGTCGAGTCTTCACGGACCACTGGTCGATACCTTACAAGAGGGAGGAGTCCCTGGGCAAGTGTCTTATCGCGTCCACCTGCCTCGCCCGGCACGGTAAGATCATGTTTTTGTGGGATGATTTCTTTTTTGCCTGCTTTAAACTAAATGCTCTCAATCTGCGTAATTGTGTAGGCAGCATGTTTTGTTTGGACCGTTTTTCACATGTTGTTATTTTGGACACTTATATCACATGGCTCAATCTGTAGCTCCGATGTCACAGCCAATTTCTCTCCATTTTTAGACATTGCATGAATTTGTGACTCCAACATTTCCCCTCTCTGCCAGGTCTTGCTGATGCCGATGAGAACTGCAAGCGGTTCATAGACCGCTGCATGCCGGAGGCCTTTAAAAAGGTGAGCGGCGAAGACCCAGGGATTTAAGTGACTGTGTAGCACTTGATTAGTTAACATGCGCTGTGCCAACTTTCCTCCTTTGTGTCTGTTTTGCTCATTGTCACCAGTTGCTGACCAGCAGTGCCGTGCACAAATGGGGCACAGAGATTCACGAGGGGATCTACAACATGCTCATGCTGCTGGTGGAGCTGGTTGCAGAGAGGGTCAAGCAGGACCCCGTACCTATAAACCTGATGGGAGTCCTGACCATGGTGCGTTTTCTTTCTGCGTCACTGTTCATATTTCTCTCTCGGTTTTTGAAATCTTTCTTTAAGGATATTTTAACTTTGAAGTAAATAAATGACTCTTGAAATCGGCTGAAATCGATAAGCGGAAAACCTATAATTAATGCCAAGGACACATTGCCTACGTTAGCAGCACTTTCCATTCCAGCTTCTCGCCTTTTTCTTCTGCACTGCAAGCGGTTCTCAGAAAAAGTAGAGGGTGCAGATTATCTTTTTGTAGTCATATGGACGTCATAGCAGTGTTTCACTACAGTCTCTATGTCTATATCTGTATAGTATGTCACAGACATGGAAAACATTTATAAAAGGCAAAATCCTTGTAGAAAGATGCGGCTGGCAGTGGCTGCGCTACAGAAGCGAGGCTGTCCGTGTGGACACGTGTGCGAGCACAAGCAGCTCGGTGATGCAGCCACATTGCTCATGCTGGCAATGTGTTCCAGGCATAACAAATCTCCAAGTAATTGCAGCCAAGTTTAAATTAAAATGTTGAATCAGTCGATATTACGTGGCGGATGATCGGTTGTGATAATTGCTTTGAATGTGCATTCTTATTGCAATGGTGAAATCTTATTATAAACGGTGACAATAAAGCGTGCTCTGAATCAACAGATAATTTACAATAGTTTGTTTACAATACTTGAGTAAAAGTAAAGATATTGTGTCAAAGGTTTGCAAAATAACTAGCAACCAAAGTTATCAAATAAATGTAGTGAAGTAAAAGTACAATATTTGTATGAAGGAGGAGGAGTGGAGAAAATGTAAATACTCAATAATACTCATCACTGTCTTTAAGTTAATCCACATCTGTGTATAATTGGGGAATCTGTACATTTGTATGCAAGTATTTGTCTACTTTTAACAGAAATGCTTGTTCTGTTTTTAAGAAATCAGACATGATAATGTCTAAATATGTCAGGAGTAATGTACATATTTATGTTCTTTGTCTTTACTCTTGTGTTCAGGCCTTCAACCCTGACAATGAGTACCATTTTAAAAACCGCATGAAGGCCTGTCAGAGGAACTGGGCTGAAGTTTTTGGAGAAGAGGCCAACATGTTTGCTGTCTCCCCCAGCAGCGCCTACCAGAAAGTAAGGGAACCCCTGTTTGTCTGGACTTTTCCTGCACTGTTTCTTTTGTAGGGCGTAATGTGTGCTTGTTAAATCCCGATGCACTTGGAAATATGTAAAGCTGTGCTTGTATTGATATACGCACTTCCTTATTAGCCTTTGTTTACGGTTCATAGCTGTGTGTGGAGGCAGCCAACGAGTTCTTCGTCCCCGCTGTTGTGTAACCGAGCCACAGGGATCAGCAGGACACGTGTGACTGACACTCAGCAGCTGTCAGAAAACTTAATGTGCTTGTGTGTGTCGCAGTAAGTTTCAATGACATTGTTGAATGAAGTAAAAACTTAATTATCTCTTTCAGGAGCCTCACGGTTGGCTGGTTGATTTAGTGAATCGAGTGAGTAGCGAGCAGACATCCTTTTTATATTATCTCCATATACAGCTGACGAAGTTGTTTCACAGTTTTACCTCATCTGTCCCCTCTCTTCTTCTTCTCTTCTTTGTCAAGTTCGGAGAGTTGGGAGGATTCACCGCCATCCAGGCTAAGCTCAACACTGATGAAATCGAGATCGCTGTAAGCAGAGCCGTCCTTCCTTTCATCTTTTTTGCCTTCCTTACAAATGTTCTGACGTAGCACCAGCGTGATGAAATAGTTGACGGATGAAGAGGGGCGCTCCAGACAGCCTATACAGGCGAAAGGTCACCGTGTTTACCCCCACGGCTCTCAGCTGCAGGGTGCTGAATGTCTCTCTCTTCTCCCCCTCTCGCTAATACTCACTTACACACAAACACACTCTCTCATCCTCCCGCTGTGTGATGGTTGAAATGCTCTGTTGTGTTATGTGTTCTGAGGCATCCTTGTACTGATGCTTCCTTCTGGGAACCTGGCCGGAACCACAGCAGTTGCGTAGCCATTGATTCGCACACATGCATGCGCACTCCCTCTAGCCATTAGCATATTAATAAGGCAGGGACTGGTTGCCGACCACTGCTGCACTCTTCGGCGGCAGTGGGAGCGCGGCAGAGTGTGTAAGCTGTCAGCTACCTAACGTACTCCCGAGCACAAGAGAGACTGAAAGTGAAAGGAGGAAAGATAATGGAGGAGTGCTCCTTCCTTTACTGACTCCCAGGGGTGATTCATTCATTTGTCTGCTTTGAGCAGGAAGTCAAGTGCAAAGGGGGGGGGAATTGAATGAGTGAATGGAGGAGGAAGGTGGAGGAGCCCAGAAGCAGAGATGGAAGATAGCCAGAGAAAAAAGAGACAGGAACACGGGAACTATTCATTAAGCTCCTGTGATTTAGCACTGAATGACAAATGACAGCTGGGCTCCGGGATTGGAAACTCAGCCTCACATCTGTTTACGCTCACTCCCGCTCACTCCTCATGCAGCAGTGAAAACACAGTATCAGTTTAAACACTATTTGACCTCTGGCCTAAACTCTTCAGTGTGAGAGGGGTGGTTAGATGCCATTGTTGTGTCTGTTTGCTTTAATAAGCCATCAGAAGTGTCACAAGAGAGATTTTGTTGACACTCCTGCAGTGGACGATTCTCATGTTAGTCATACTTCTCTGGTAATGAGACGGTGATTTCTGTTGTGGGTTGCATCATGGCTGAGTTCTTCTGTCTCTTTCTGGTTGCCTGCTCAGAGTGTGTCAGCTCTGGTCCAGCCTCTTGGAGTTGGTGCAGAATACCTGAACTCCAGCCTCGTACAGGTAAGCCTTCCTGTAGACACAATCATACACAGTAGATGATAGTATACTGACCCTAATCTGGTCATGTGTATCAGTTGAACTGCTTCTACTGTGCATGTGTATGTTAACACGTTCTCTATTTCACCTTGTAATGAAATTCAAGTCTTGTCAACTTGTTTACCGTCTAACTTTGTTCCAGTGTTGAAATGATCACTTGTTTTTGTCCGCATGATGTCTATGCTGTTTTCATTTACTGTATCCTCTTACTGTTTTGCTGCTGCATCGGCAAATTTTTCCCCACAGGGACTAACCAGTTCTCATATTGTTTCTCCTAGCCAATGCTTGATCCAGTCATCCATAAGATGATCAAATATGTACAGAATCTGGAGGAGAAAGACCTTAAAGACAAGGTAGTGTTTTTATATTTGTCACCCTCTTTATGATTTTTGCTTAAGGCTCACTTTGTCCAGCTTGTTTTTACATTGGGGCTGGGAAGCCAGTGAGGGATCTTGTCCTTGTGGCTGCATTAGTGACCACTGCTGGTTGGAAAGGGCTCTTTCACAGATGGATTTGAGGAATACATTAATCATCCATTGTGCAAAGAAATATGTGGGCACGGTTTATTTATAAGAGGGATTTAACTTGGATTTGATTCGATCGTTCAATAGTGGGCGTGGTCGAGTAAATGCAACCGAGCTGTGGAGAACTGTTGGGTCCGCCACACCTGTATTTTTAGATTAGGGGGAGATTAACAAGGAAGAAATAATAGTACAATCAATTCTTTTTGGGCTTCAAAAAATGCAGTATGATTAAATTCAATATTCAAATTGCAAGAAGCTGCAATTATTTGATCAGGGTAGAATGTGTGACAAAACATTATTATAATGAAATACTGTAGTGCTGGAGTGTTTCCTGGCCTAATTGAGCAGTTAACACGGGGACACAGTATTTAACCTTCACTGTTAATGTTACCGGATCTTGAAGAACTTGCGTATGTTGATTGTCGCTTAACGAAGATGTTGTAACTTAATTGTTCCTCATTTGCCTTTTAATCGTAGCGCCTGGTGAGCATCCCAGACCTGCTGTCAGCCATCAAGCTGCTGTGTATGAGGTTCCAGAGGGAGCTGGTTACCGTGGTGGATGACCTGCGGCTGGACACGCTGCTGCGCATGCTCAAAACCCCTCACTTCTCCACCAAGATGAACTCCCTCAAAGAGGTCAGCTATGAAAGGATCTGAACTGTCGAGTCTGAACAGGACAAAATAACCTTTTTTTCTTTGTTTTTTTTATCTCATGTTAAAGTGGTTTTCTTTATTTTTTTCTCCCAAGGTGACAAAGTTAATAGAGGAGAGTACAGTGTCTAAGACGGTGAAAAATGCCATTGACACGGATAAACTTCTGGACTGGCTGGTGGAGAACTCAGTCCTATCAATAGCATTGGAGGGTGAGAACACACACCATTTCCTGCCACAACCAGATTAAAGTGAAGCATGCCACAAAGTGCTTTGCAAAACACTCGAACGAGACAGAAACGATGAGGCTTCAGCCCGATGTTGACTGTATTCCCGGTGCTTATTAGATATTTCTGTGTTCCAGGAAACATTGACCAGGCTCAGTACTGTGAGAGAATTAAAGGAATCATTGAGTTACTGGGAAGTAAACTGTCGCTGGACGAACTCTCCAAGATCTGGAGGATACAGGTCAGCACCAGAGCACACATCACAGCAGTAACAACACAGTCACGTCTGCGTTATAACATTGTCATTAAGCATGTAATTGCTATTACATATTTTCTATATGTTGAAGTGTCGCTGGTTGTATCTATATTCATGAGTCGGCACGTATTTCTGAGAGTGTGACAAATGCCTCTTGTGTGGACGTTTCAGGCGGGCCAGTCATCAACTGTGATAGAAAACATTCATACAATCATTGCTGCTGCTGCTGTGAAGTTCAGCTTCGATCAACTCACCCACCTCTTTGTCCTCATACAGAAGGTCAGTGCTGTCCCTGTGACATTTTGGGAATGAATTGTCTTCATGAAAACTGAATTGGAAGTCTGTGTGTGGTATTAATAATAATCTTTTTTTTTTTTTTTGCATGTTGTTTAGAGCTGGGAGGTTGAGAGTGACCGCGTGAGGCAGAAGCTGCTCAGTCTGATCGGGAGGATCGGCAGGGAGGCTCGCTCTGAAACCACAGCCGGCAAGGTGTGTTGGTATACCCGTCATAAAACAGATGAATCAGAATGCTAGGTTTCATTATTACACTGAAGTCTGAATCATCGTGTGTCTGTGTAGGTGCTGGAGGTGCTGTGGGAGTTGGCTCACCTCCCCACCCTGCCTACCAGTCTAGTTCAGCAGGCGTTGGAGGAGCATCTGGGGATTCTGAGCGATGCCTACGCTGTCAAGGAGACCGTCAAACGCAGTTACATCATTAAATGTATTGAGGACATTAAGAAGGTGAGACAGACACGCTCCAGATGCTCAGCGGTGTCGCTGCGATCGTGGAGGCTGGTGTTAATTGCCGTTTAAACTGCAGTTTAGTGGCTCTACGAGTGAATGTTCTTACTGTTTATTTTACAATAACAAGGCTGTCCCTTGCTCAACATGTTCAAAGGAAACGCCACATCGGGCCCCTACATTTTTCTCCCCGCTGTGACAGTTTTGTTCTAAAGTTAGCATGTCCTTGTCACTGCTGCATATAACCCTTCAACTTTTGTTTGTTTGCATCTCTTCCATCTGAGTGTGTCCCGGTCTGTCATCCAGGGTAACTGAGCTGGGACCAAACAATGTGTGTCTATCATGAGTTCATTATTAAGTTCAAAGCTTTTTTTTTTGGAAGTCAGGGCAAAGGTCTGATGTTTTTCTCTCGGTTGATCAGCCCCTCAGACTGAAACACTTGGCCGTTGTCACCCAATAACTTTCCATCGTCCTGTTCCACTGCCTCAGTATCTCCTTGAGTCAACTGACGGATTATCCATAATCCCTTCATATTAATGTTTGCATAAAAAGAGCATCTGTCAAAACATTTTGACATGAAAACTACACATCTTATGATTACACCAGTCAATTCTGAATAGGATAACCTTTCGCTGTTATTGATTAAGGTAAACACCCTCCACCCACCTGCCTGCCCATTAAGCATTCATAAACAGTACGTGAACATTGGATAAATGGTTTATAACACACTATAATGTAGTTGTAAATCAAGATAAGTGTTTATAAATGTATTTGTCAAGAGCTATAATTCATCCTGTGTGGAGGCTGATGTAGAAAACATATGAATGACAATTTACTAAAACACAGTTGTAGCAATCTAAAATATGTCTACATTGGAAAACTTACAATTGCTGACAAATACAGTACATAAACACTTAAAATATGCTACAAAGATAGTCTTGATTTGTTAATGGATGCTGTAATTATCAAAGGTAAAAGAAATTAAAGCCTATGGTAGAAATTAATGTATGGGAAACAAAAATGTTAGAGCTACTTTAAACCTGCAGTCACCCACCATACTCCTACATGCTGTAGCCCACTCTGTCACTACGGCTGCTCCTCCCTTCCTAACTGCAGATCAATATCTTTAAAGGAACCTTTACTGTATCTCATAGGTATCATATGTATCATAATATAGGTGAATAAAACATCAGCTTACACACCTAAATACAACCGAGCGATCCTTAATGTTTTCCATGCCTTTCTCACTTTGAAATGTTCCTCTCAGCCTGACTAAAACTCACTTGTTACCTATGCGTACAGATGTCCCACCTCAAATTAAATTTATGTTTCTAGACTCACACTCAGGAGGACAGTAAAGGCAGCGACACCCAAAGCTCATTTCTTACGGGCACTTGGGGCAAGAAGAAAGCTAACGCTTTGGCCAAAGTAAGAGAAGAAGCCAGTATAACTTGTAACTCCACTGACTGATCTGTGTCCAATCTCGCTGCTTTACACCTGCCAGCCAATCGTGGAGGAGGGCTTGACCACAAAGGGGTTTCATTGGTCACAGGTTGATAATTTCACACTTGATTGTCATGTGAGGTAGTTTAACCAGGTGTTTGTTAATCTTCTGCTTGCCTCACTAAGAGGGCTTTGGCACTGACTAATGATTACACAGCGGTGTTGATCTTGTCCTGGGTGAGAGTGATTTTAGCTGCTGGATGAGTGGTCAGCTTTGGTGGAAGTGCTCGCGCATTTACTCATGCAAGGAGGGATCGAATCAGAGCCTTGGGTTTGCAAAGAAGAACATGTTTGATATTTGAGTTTGGCTTTAAAAACAATCGGAAGAGAACAAATATAAACTGGAGCACATTTTAACATCCCTGGCTCTGATTTTCTTTCTCATGTTCACACAGCTACAATAACAGAGAGCCTGTGATGACACAAATCTGATTCACAAAAACCATCACAGCCCTCTGATTTTGTAGCATTTGTTTGTGAGTTTGTTCTACCTTAGTGGATATCATCATCCAATATATCTGTGTGTGTGTGTGTGTGTGTCTCCACAGGCCTCTCAGCAGAGCAGTCCACAGGCCGTGTGGGTTGTTCCTGCTCTCCGTCAGCTGCACGAGATCACCCGTTCTTTCATCAAGCAAACCTATCAGAAGCAAGACAAGGTAACGCACGCACGCAAGTGAACAAACGCATCGATAGTGATGCGTCGTACAGTCAGCGCAGTGTCGCTACATTAACCTTTCCCTGCCTCCCTGCAGAGCATCATCCAGGACTTGAAGAAGAACTTTGAGATTGTCAAGCTGATCACAGGATCCCTAGTCTGCTGCCATCGACTGGCTGTGACGGCCGGGGGGAATAACGGCCTCTCAGGCTCGACTCTGGTGGACGGACGATACACCTACCAGGAGGTTCGTCTTTGTCAGAGTTTCACTCAAGTTAAATTTGATTATCAGTTGTCAGGACTATATTTATGTTGTTTTTTATTTCCCTTCTCTGTCATGTAATTTTATTCATTATCTTTACTGTTGATGATTACTGTCACCATTAATGATTTTACATTAGGAGCGATGTCACTTTATCTGAGCTGGGAGTAGGTTTTACACAGCGCACAAGAAGTAATCAAACTTGTGCAGCAGATTGTTATACAGCATGTTGACAGTGTGTGTTGTCGCCCTCTGAATTTTCTGTTTAGTATCTGGACAGCCACCTGCGCTTCCTGGCCTTCTTCCTCCAGGAAGCCAGCCTCTACCTGGTGTGGAACAGGGCCAAGGAGCTCTGGGAGTGCCTGGTGTCGGGGCCGGATGTCTGCGAACTTGACCGTGAGGTATGGAATCCGTTCTGCTAATGAAATTCGTGTCCTTGGCTGTTTTGTGTGTGTGTGATTACAATCACCTTACTCTGGATGACTGCTCAGGAGGAACAAAGGCACTACAGACATTTGACATTCACTCCAGGCTCCTTTGAACTTGTAGAACAGTGCCCAAGGCAGGTACAAGTACATGCTGTACATTAGGATGAGTTCAAAAACTTAAGTCAAATTATGGCACTTTTAAAAATATCATCATCATATAGGTTTTAGAGCCTGGTTTATAATAATAATACTGATAATAATAATCTCAATAATGAACTACATTTGATATAAGCAAGGAAATGTGAGTGTTGAGAATTAAAAATTGTGTAAGCCCTTTGTTACCTGTTGTTTTAAGTGTTTGTTGTATATCTTTTTCACAATATCTGCAGCAAAGCTCTTAAGCCACACATAGATTAGATAGTTGGAGTGGGTCTGTGGGTAACTGTGTTGGGAGCAAAACTGTTAATCTGACTGACTTTGTTTAACTGACCTTGTTCACGTGGTGATAACCAAAAGTACTGCAGCAGCTGCTCCTTGTTAACCAGAAGAAAATAGGCAGTGCTACGGTATGGTGCAGTAAACGTGGTGTGTTTCCATGTGTGCAGATGTGTTTTGAGTGGTTCACCAAAGGACAGCATGACCTCGAGAGTGATGTTCAGCAGCAGCTCTTCAAGGAGAAGATCCTTAAACTGGAGCCTTATGAGATCACCATGAATGGTGAGAGACTCAGCAGGGAGATGAACTGTCAACAGCGTCACAACCTGTCAAGATTAGCTCACGAATAAGAATGTGATACAACATGTTTTCTGTGTCTCTCAGGTTTCAATCTGTTTAAGACCTTCTTTGAGAATGTAAATCTGTGTGACCATCGCCTCAAGCGCCAGGGAACTCAGCTGGTTAGTCCTTACTCACGTGTTTCTCTGCATCTTTTTTTTTTTTTTTAACAATGATGTGTTATTTTTTTGTGTCACTGAGATCTGACATTTATATTTAACGTATTACGTTGCCTGATTATAGTGCGTGGAACGCCTTGACCTGGCAGGGATGGATTTTATCTGGCGCATCGCCATGGAAACCCCTGATGAAGAGATAGCCAATGAAGCAATTCAGCTCATTATTACATATAGCTACACTAACCTCAATCCCAAGATGAAGAAGGTCAGTCCTCAAGCAGTCTGTCTTCATTTGTGGCGTATATGTTGCAGATAGTGTCATTATGAAACAGGAGTGCAAGTGTCCCTTTTTTATAACTTATATGATATAAATGCCTTCTCTTTCTTACAGGATTCAGTGTCTTTGCACAAGAAGTTCATTGCTGATTGTTACAAGCGACTGGAGGTAAGCGGTGGAATAAGTCACTGTGAGGAGTGATTGTGCCGTTTCAAAGAAATCAACTCCTGAAAGGTCATTTCTGTTTCTCAGGCAGCCAGCTCGGCCCTGGGTGGGCCTACTTTAACACATGCTGTTACTAGGGCAACCAAGATGCTGACGGCCACTGCCATGCCGACCGTGGCCACATCTGTACAATCTCCATCCAGGTACAGAGGGGGGTTTGGGTAAGAACATGGTTACTTAACCTATTAAAACACGTTTGTTTGAAGTGTTCCTTCTCCGACGTCTTACTAACTAGAAGTGATGGAGAGTAAAGGTTAACTACCGCAGAACAGGGCTGCAACTAATGATTATTTTCATTATCCATGAATCTGCCAACTATTTTCTTGATTCATCTTCCTGTCAATAAAATGTCACAAACAGCATCACAATTGATGTCAGTTGCTGATATTGTCCAACCAGCAGTCGAAACCCCAAAGACTCTTCATTTACTGTCATAAATGACAAAGAAAAGGAACAAATCCTCAAATTTAAGAAGCTGGAACGAGCACATGTTTGACACTTTTGCTCTAAAAATGAATTAAGTGATTAAACGAATATCAAAATAGTGGGCACTTTATTTTCTTTCAATCCACTAATCGACTAACTAAACTTGTTGCAGCTCTCGTATAAGACACACAAGTAAACACTTTTTTCAGTCTGGTTGAACGTTATTTTTTTTAATGTTCATCTCCAGATCAACTAAACTGGTGATAATCGAAAGACTGCTGCTATTGGCTGAACGCTATGTCATCACTATAGAGGTAGGTACCGTCTTCTTCGACCTTACAGTAATTTATGAGAAACAATCACAATCCACAAGGAAGAGAATTGTCATTGTTTGTGTGTGTGTGTCTCTGTAGGATATGTACTCAGTTCCTCGCACTATTCTACCTCATGGGGCTTCGTACAATGGACACCCTGTTACTCTTCACATCACCTATGAGTCAACCAAAGACACTTTCACCTTAGAGGTACTGTAAGTCCTTTCCTCGTGTTGTGTAGAGGTAATTCTGCAGAGACAATAACCCTGCTCTGTGTGTGTGCTTGTGTGTGTGTGTTTGTGTGTCCTGCAGACCCACAGTAATGAGACAATAGGAAGCATCCGGTGGAAGATCTCTGAGCACTTGAGCTGTCCAGTGGATAATGTCCAGATCTTTGCCAACGACAGCGTGGTGAGTCTTCATGTTAATCTGTCGGTGACAGGGGCTTTGTGTTCCTCTTTTGTTTTAAAAACAGAATTGTGCCTTTCATTCCCTCATCAAAGTATTTTACCCCTGTTCCAATCACGTGTTTCCCCTGAAGCCAGTACACATTACAAACTGCAAATCAGTGCACAAATAAAATCAGTCAGGGCCGGGCGCCACCTCCGCTTTGTTGGTGGCTTGGTTCGCCGCATCCATTGTGCGGCAGGGGAAACACAGCCTCGAACAACCTCAGTCCCTGTTTTTCTCTCACGCCGTCCCTTCACTGCTCCTCCACCATGTGTTAGTTGACCATGAATCGGGACCAGAAGCTGCTGTCCCAGCTTGGCTTCAACGATGAGCAGAGCCTGACAGTGAAGAGCTCGGGCACAGGCACTCCCTCTGGCAGCTCCGAGTCCTCGGCCTCCGCCTCCAGCAGCTCCAGCTCGGCTGTTTTCAACTCGGCCTACGCCTTGGAGCAGGTACCAGCTGAGACACATGACTTTACACTTACACAGCTGTCGACACACTCCAGGTTTGATCAAATCTGATGGGCTGTGTTCATGTTTTTCTGTCTCCAGGAGAAGTCCCTGCCAGGAGTGGTGATGGCTTTGGTGTGTAATGTGTTTGAGATGCTTTACCAGCTGGCGAACTTAGACGAATCCAGGTAAGAACGAATCCGTATTGAGGATATCCTGTTGAAAGTCGTGTTTCTATCCAATTGTCTTTTCAAATTATGCAAAAAAAGAATATGCAAATTGTTTCCAGCATCTGGTTTTGAACATATTTACAGCTGCAAACAAGACCAGTTTTTTTGCGACTGCTGATAAACTTGAAAGAAGTAGACGGAAACAAAATCAGTCGCTTACTATCTATGAGAGAAAAATGGATAAAGGTCTTCAGAAATATGTTACACATTATGGGGATATCCGGGACGCACTCTTCTTCTTTGTCTCATTTTTCTCAGAGCAAAATGCATTAACTCATTTTTTAAAAAGGCAAAAGTGACTTAAAAACTTATTCTGTAACTGTCTGTTTTTTCCAATTTTTGCTCTTCCTGTCAGCCTTTTCTAATGCGCTGCTTTACCTTGTTATATTTGTCTGGGGACAAGTGGTTTTCTCCTGGAGCTGCTATAACTACCTTAATGCTATAAGATACACAGTTCATATGCATGCTAAAAAGAACTTGTGTTGACAGAAATACTTCATAATACGTTTTCAAAGTTAAATGCAACACGTTTTCTCTTTTCTTTGTCATCTCCAGGATCACGCTTCGTGTGAGGAAGCTGCTGCTGCTCATTCCAACAGATCCGGAGGTGCAGGATGCTCTCGACAACTTTGTTCCCAAAGAATCCAGCGTGTGGAGCCACCAGGTACATCAGACGGCCATGGCTCAGTGTTAAAGCTCTCAGTTCTCTGCCTTTCTGTTTTTAATTCGATGCTTTTGCTCGAAGCACCTGTGTTGTAATACGTCTCTCCTCTCCTGCATCTCTTTGTGTCTTTTTTTCTGTAGAAGACACTATTCCAGGGGACAGGCTCTCGTTCTCCATCCATGTCCTCGAAGCAGCAGCACCAGCCCAGTGCAGCGTCCATCTTGGAGTCCCTCTTCAGATCCTCGGCCCCAGGCATGTCCACCTTCAGAGTGCTGTACAACCTGGAGGTACGTCCACGTGCACATCATCATCCAGTGTTTAACACCTATTCTCAAACTTTAAACGTGTCGACTTTGACATCCGCTTTCTTCCTTCTTCTCTCTCTGTGTGTAAGGTTTTAAGTTCAAAGCTCATGCCCACGTCGGATGATGAAATGGCCAAAACCAGCAGCAAGTCCTTCTGTGAGAACTTCCTCAAAGCAGGAGGCCTCAGGTAACAGAGAGAACAAACCCGTTAAAGAAAGGAGTCTTAACTGTCTGCTGTTTGCATCAACTTGTCAAGTTTCATCACACACTGGAGCACAATTGCCACTAAGTGTATGCTTTTGTACAAAACGCCTCACAGTTTGTCCTGACAGTTGTCTCTCTGTGTTTCCTCTGCAGCCTGGTGGTGAATGTCATGCAGAGAGACTCCATCCCGTCAGAGGTCGACTATGAGACCAGACAAGGAGTCTACTCAATCTGCCTCCAGTTGGCCAGGTGCACAACGCCTCTCTCAAACACACACACACACACACACACACATGCTCTGGGCTCCGGACCACGTTAGACTTCATACTCAATCAATTCTTTTTTCTTTTCTTTTCTTCAGGTTTCTTCTGGTTGGCCAGAGCATGCCTGCAGCGCTGGATGATGACGTCATCAGGGATGGTGACTCGCTGTCGTCTCGTCCTTTTCGAAACGCGGGACGGGCTGGGCGACAGCTGTCTCTCTGTGGGACCCCAGAGAAGTCCTCCTACAGGCAGATGTCCCTGTCGGAGCGCTCCTCCATCAGAGTCGAGGAGATCATACCTGCTGCTCGTGTTGCTATTCAGGTAGTGAGAACAACACTTTCCCTTCCTGTAACAAATATAGCGTTCATTCGGCACATGGATTGATCTTGTGATTTATTTTCTCTGTCTCTTTCTAGACCATGGAGGTGGGTGACTTCACCTCTACCGTGGCCTGTTTCATGCGTCTGACCTGGGCAGCTGCGGCGGGCCGACTTGATCTGGTTGGCAGCCCACAGCCAATCAGAGAGACCCACAGCACCATTTTGGCGCCGGGAGTCCGCACTAGAGTCAGCAGCACAGGTGAAACAGAAAATTCACTTTCGTTTCATATAGGTGTCCACAATGTGTTTACATGTAAGCTATGAACAGTCAGTAGGTGTGGTAACTATGCTGTTCAACCTCATTCCTGATTCGTGCCCTTTGTTTTCAACAGCTCATGGTCAAAGCATTTCTGCTGCCACAAACGAAAGCGAAAAGAAATAAAAGACAAATGTCTTGTGGTTGTTTGCAGGAAGTAACTGCAGCTCCAGCAGCGAGGGCGAGACGACCCCGACAGCGCTGCACGCAGGAATATGTGTCCGACAGCAGAGTGTTTCTATCAAAGACACCATCATCGCCCGCGAGGCTCTGTCACTGCTGGTTACCTGCCTGCAGCTCCGCTGTCAGCAGCTATGTAAGCCCATGCAGGAGGACAAACACAATACAAACACGATGATTACTGTGTATTTTCATTAGTCTGGCATGATGTAATAGACACATTTTCTCAGTATGTAGGTTGCATAACTGCAGTTTTTGCCAGACCTTTATGATCCATTAGCGTATTTTTATGCACATTTTTTATGCAGAGGAAGACTCAGATGCGCAAAAGACTCGAGGTGCTTAATTGGGGATGGAAACGGATAACTTCTGACGTCACCAACATTTTAGCTCATGTGACTGATCAGCTGTTAGGGAAGTGTCAGGTTTAAACAGTCTCCTCATCGATCCACACAGATCTCATGTTGACATGTTAATACATGAAACAAACAAATGTCAAATTTCCATTGTGTTTTCTTTTGTTTTTGAAGTTCAAATGTTTTTGTTACACCATCTTGTAGCGACCTATTCTTTGGCTATTGTTTGATATTATCCACCCAGGGAATTGAAGCCACCAACTGCTTATCACAATGAACCAAATCCTAATATTACAGTAACCGTAGTGGATGGAAATTCAAGAAAATCGGCTAAACTTAGAATACAATTGGATGGAAACACAGCTAATGAAACTAAATCCTCTTCTTGGTTTCTCTCTCCAGGTTCTTTTTACAACCTTCCTGCCGTCAATGATTTCATCATCGATATTCTGTTGGGATCTCCCAGCGGAGAGGTAAACAACACCCTTTTTTTGTGTTTAATGTACTGCACCAGAGAAATGTATCCCAAACATGGCAGCGTGTTTATACTTGTGGTCTTCCTGTTTCAGATCCGCCGCGTAGCTTGTGATCAGCTCTACACTCTGAGCCAGTCGGACACTTCGGCCTTCCCTGACATCCAGAAACCCAACTTGTTCCTCCTCCAAGTAGTTCTCACTGCTCAGCTGCCACTGTGGAGTCCAACGTCCGTCATGAGAGGGGTCAACCAGAGGTAATTTAGCATGAAACACTCCAGATATACGTGACTGAAGCTTTAGTAGGCACTCTTGTGTTGATGTTGCTTTTTCCTCCCAGGTTGTTGTCTCAATGCACTGAGTACTTTGACCTGAGATGTCAGCTTCTGGATGACCTAACAAGTAAGCAGATAAATTCCCTTTTCAGTCACTTTGCTCACTACTTGGAGATAAATTGATGTAAAAGAGAGTTTACAGTCTTCTGTTTCAGCCATTAAAAACTCTCTGCCTTATATTCTCTCTCCTCCTCCTTCAGCTTCAGAGATGGAGGTGATAAAAGTGAGTGCAGCCACCATGCTCGAGGACGAGATCTCTTGGCTGGACAACTTTGAGCCCAGTTGGAGCTCTGAGATGGAGACCAGCGAGGCAGACAACATCCTCCTGGCAGGACACCTCCGCCTCATCAAGACCTTGCTCTCACTGTGTGGCAGTGAGAAGGAGCATCTCGGTGAGCACGAGCAAAGAACCAGTGCACACATGACTGAAACCGTTAAGTTGAGATAAATAATATATAATGTGACGATGTGTAACTCTCGTCTTCAGGTCCGTCTCTGATCCAGCAGCTGTTGGATGACTTCCTGTTTCGAGCTTCACGCATCATCATCAACAGTTCAAACCCCACACCCTCCCCGGCCCCCAGCCATGACTTCCACCCCAAGTACGGCATGTCAATCCTTTTGAATCATTTTTAACAAACCACCCCACGAAACCACTATGTTAATCTTTTGTCGTCTTTATCGGTCAGGTGCAGCACAGCCAGCAGCAGGCTGGCAGCCTACGAGGTGCTGGTGATGCTGGCAGACAGCTCCCTGTCAAACCTCCGACTCATCACCAGAGAGCTCATGTCCATGCACCACCAGTCGGATCCCTCCCTCTGCAAGGAGTTCGATGTAAGATGCTGATCAACATAACATTTCTTACAATTATTTTACATATAATCATGTTTCAGCCTTGAAGCTAACTCTCCGTGTCTCTCTCAGTATCTGCCCCCCGTAGAAAGCCGCTCAGTCTCAGGTTTCGTTGGGTTGAAGAACGGTGGCGCCACGTGTTACATGAATGCTGTGTTTCAGCAGCTCTACATGCAGCCTGGCCTGCCAGAGGTAACACATGTTCGCTGCGCGCTGTTTACCTTCCGTAGTCACCAGAGGGCATCTGCTCTGTGAGTCCAGCCCGAGTTTCACACACTCATTATTTATGTCTGGTTTGAAGGCTTTCCTGTCCATTGAGGACGACACCGATCAGCCAGAGGAGAGCGTCTTCTACCAGGTCCAGTCTTTGTTTGGTCACCTGATGGAGAGCAAGCTGCAGTACTACATACCTGAGAACTTCTGGAAGGTAACAGGCCGTTTATCTCGTTGAGAGAGTGCTGATGATTCAGCATGCTGTGCTCCACATTTTAGTTGAATTCAGTCTATGACCCATTTCACACATGCACATTTGTGTCTCTTGCAGATCTTCAAGATGTGGAACAAGGAGCTGTATGTAAGAGAACAACAGGATGCGTATGAGTTCTTCACCAGCCTGGTGGACCAGCTTGATGAACATCTCAAGGTAAAACTCAAACGCACAATAACACACCAGTTTTAAAGACCGGCCCCAGCTAATTAATATAACACCTCATTAGCTGTAATGATATGATTAATGATGAAACTCCTTTTCTTCCAGAAAATGGGTCGAGAACAGATCTTCAAAAACACATTTCAGGGAATCTTTTCCGACCAGAAGATTTGTAAAGACTGTCCTCACCGGTAAGCAACAATAGTTGTTTTTCCTTCAAGTTATTTTTTATTTGTCAGAAAACATCACAGATGACGTTTGACCTTTCATCATACAGGTACGAGCGTGAAGAAACATTCATGGCTCTGAACCTCGGAGTGACATCTTGTCAGAGTTTAGAGATCTCATTGGACCAGTTTGTAAGAGGAGAGGTGCTGGAGGGCAGCAACGCCTACTACTGTGAGAAGTGCAAGGAGAAGGTGCGTATATTACTGTGCCTGCTTATATTCCATCATACAGATATCATGTGTGCTTACAGTGTTTACGTGTGTTCACCTGCACAGAGAACCACAGTGAAGAGGACGTGCATCAAATCCCTGCCCAGCGTTCTCTGTATCCACCTCATGCGCTTCGGCTTCGACTGGGAAAGCGGACGCTCCATCAAATATGATGAACAAATACGGGTACGAACTGTTTCTAATCCCACATCTAGAAAGTTGTATTTGGGCCATTGTCAGTTAAAAGTATAAATAAATAAACAACAGATAATATTCTGAGAAGACAATAGAATTTCAAAGAATACATTTATGAGAAAAAAAACAAATATTCTGATATTATCTGTAGATTATTGACTCCTGAAAAACATGGAATATTCCCTGAGATTAAAGGTTTGGTTTAGTTTTTAGTTTTTGTGTTTTTTTGTTTTGTGTTTTGTTAAGAGATCCATATCACCTCACTTTGGAAGATTGGATCACCACTGCAGACACCATCTCTTGCCCTTTATTAGCTTTTCTCTCGTTAATTTCAAATATCTAACTTTATAATCTCAAAGGATCTTTGAGTTTTTTTTCTTGGAATTCCACCACTTTACTCTCGTAGAGTATCAACATTTTTCTCCACATAAATGTACAACTTTCAGATTTCCCTCTCAGAATATCACCCCCCTCCCTGAGCTTTGTAATTTATTTATTATTATTTCACCTTCAATGTTCCTAATACACTGTCGTAAAAATCTCCATTTACGAGAACACACTTTCCTGTCTCACATTACCTCAAATCCCAGAAGTGTAAACGTGATGAATATGAATTCTGTGTTCTTGGTGCACAGTTCCCCTGGGTGCTGAACATGGAGCCCTACACCGTCTCTGGAATGGCTCGTCAAGACTGCAGCGGAGATGGCGGCGAGGGGCGAGGCGACGGAGCCTCGGGAGGGTCGCCCAGGAAGAAGGTGACGATCTCTGAGAATTATGAGCTCGTGGGAGTCGTTGTCCACAGCGGTCAGGCTCACGCTGGACACTATTACTCCTTCATTAAAGATAGACGGTAAGTCCCTCCTCCCCTCACTCATTTAAAGGGCTAATCTCTGAAAATCAAATACATTTCTGTTTTAATGTGATTCCCAGAGCGACGTGCCGCTCGCTGATTAAATTTTCCAGCTCCTGTTTCCTACTTTACATAAGAAGCACGTAACCAGTGATTAGTGGAGCACGATAAGCTGTTGCTTTAGCTTTCCTGGCAGATTTTAGATGACCTCCTTGGGGCACATGAACGCAGCATCAGACTTTGTGTGGGCTGTCCTGGTTTCGTTTGTAAGCATCTCCAGATGTCTGGCTCTGGGAGGCAGGAATGCTCACTGAAGAATTGGAATGTAAAGAGACCACAGGAGCTAATATCTGGCACCATTTTCTCCCTCGCTCGCTTGTTCCTATCCCCGCTGAAGACTACGACGAAGAAAGTTTGTTTTCAGGACGTCGATCTTGCTCCAAGGGAATAAGACAAATTTGCGAGCTGCTGTGAAGTCAGTTTTTCTCTGTCAGTAAGAGATCAGTGATCTGACGTGTAGATAAGTAACCAGACAGGCTTGGTGGCGTCCAGGTGGTTCACCCTGTTGTGGTGACAAACCTGTCCAACAGTGAGTTGACTAGTATGATATAATCCACTGTAAACTGTTTAGTTAAGCAGAATCTCTAGATCTTGTTAGTTTAAGGTGGGGCTAAAGCAGAGTCATCGCTCTGAGTCAGAACAGTGTGCACATGTTTTATTATGGACGCCTTTTTTGGTATCGTTGAGTTTTTTTTTTTTTTTTTTATATGATCCAAGCATGTGCTGAGTTTTGATGTTCCAAATTGTGACGGACCTGCATCTAATCAGATGTTTTCCCATCCTTTGTCTCTCAGTGGTAGCGCCCGCGGACGTTGGTACAAGTTCAACGACAACGTGGTGGAGGAGTTTGACATGAACGATGAAACCCTGGAGTACGAGTGCTTTGGTGGGGAGTACCGCCCCAAAGTTTACGACCAATGTAAGTGACACACAATTGCTAAACTTAAAAAGTACGTGAATCTCAACCGCCGAACACGTTGTTAACTTTAATGTGCGCGTGTGTCCGTGCAGCCAACCCATACCCGGATGTGCGGAGGAGGTACTGGAACGCCTACATGTTGTTCTATCAGAAGATCAGCGACCAGAACTCGCCCGTCCTGCCCAAGAAGAGCAGAGTCAGCATCATGAGGCAAGAGGCTGAGGACCTTACACTGTGAGTGAACCTCCAACCATTTATGTCATTAATAATCTATCATTATGTTCATGGAGGAAGTAGTTATTTATTTATACATGGAAAGCATTTAAGAACATCCTATCATCATCTAACCTGTGTCTTTGTTTCCCAGGTCTGCCCCGTCCTCTCCTGACGTCTCACCACAGTCCTCTCCCCGCCCCCCCAGGGCCAACAACGACCGCCTCACCCTCCTCACCCGTCTGGTCCGCAAGGGAGAGAAGAAGGGCCTGTTTGTGGAGAAGATGCCCGCCAGCATCTATCAGGTAAAGTGGCATCAAGCTGGAAGTAACACGGAGGTCCGAAGATATAAAGTCTGTGTTTACACCACCTTAACATTCGTTCTGTTCAGTAACGGAGGAAGCACCAGGTTCATCTGACTCTCTCTGATTGCGTTTTGGGTAGATGGTGAGAGATGAGAATCTCAAGTTCATGAGGAACAGAGACGTCTACAACAGCGACTACTTCAACTTCACCCTCTCGCTGGCCTCCGTCAATGCAGTATGTGCTTCTATATTTTCTCTATTTCCAGCAAGCAAATGTTCTTGTCTACATTTGCATAATATTTATTTATCTACTTTCTTTTGTGCCGTTTTAAGTAGATGCAACCAGAATCACAGTTTTGACTTGTACTGCTTTGCTACAAATCATAAAACCCTTTCAGACTCAAAAGATCTAACAATCCTCAAATATTAAGTGAATTTGATCCACTTGAATCGTGTATGAAATGTTTCCTTTGGTTCTTTTTCTCCTGCCATGAATGCCTTTTTTTCACTTTGATCACAAAAGTGCATCACTCAAACATCGTCAGTGCAATCTGGTGGCAATTACGTGTAATTAAAACCCCAATAAATCACACAGAAGGCACATACAGTACACATGTCAGTGATGAGTTTTGTAGACAAAGATGTTCATGTGTGTTACAGACAAAGCTGAAGCATCCAGACTACCAACCAATGGCCAAAGAGAGCCTTCAGCTGGCTGTTCACTTCCTCCTTCACACCTACCTGCACACCAAAAAGAAACTCAGGTATGTCCTCGCATGCATCCACCCCCCTGAATAATGAACATCTCTCATAAGCAGCCGTGTTTACCTATACTCATGTGTGACCTGCTGCAGGGTGGACACGGAGGAGTGGATGGCCACAGTGGAGGTGCTGCTGTCGAAGAGCTGTGAAGCGTGTCAGTGGATGGTGCAGTACCTGGTCGGACCGGAGGGACGGGAGATCACCAGGTCAGGGCTCGTCCGCCAGCTGTTTAACCCACAGATCTGTCACATGTGCACAACACTTCTGTCCACCTGCTCCACAGGTGTTTTCAAAAGGCGTAGGCTTCTCTTAAAGACATTCTCACTATCACTTTATCTATATATCTGTCACATCACTTCATGCAGTCCCTGAAACATCAAGCGTGGATATTCTGTACGTCTGTCGGGGCCTTGGCCTGAGTTTAATCGCTGCAGCACTTTTGTAGCTGTCTTAGTGATATGCGATACAGACTTGGCAGCTCGCAGCATTGCTCCCTCATTCCAATCAATGCACACTGAACTCTGTGACCGGGTCAAGTCATTCCAGCCTGGTTCTGCTGCTGCAGTCACTAACAGCTTTACTCACACTCTTGTATACCGTGTGTACTCAAGCTTTGTATATAATTGTCTTGCAGATCTCTACAGTCAAGCTGCACCTGACGAAAGATTTTCCATATTGACGTGTAGCTGTCAGATGAACACATCTGTGCATTTCTAATATTGACCTAATTATTTAGAAATACAATTTTTGGGCAGTGGACAAAGTGAGCTGCCTGTTTATGACAACGCCAACAGCAGAAGCGAGATGTTAATGATTTCAAATTTATTGGAACAACCAGCAAGGAGACTGAATATTTTGTTAATTTATTTGAACAGAGTAAAACATTACTTGTGTCTTCTTCAAAACGTAGGAATTAATAATTTCCAGCTTCTCCAAAAACAAATACTCGGATCTTATCATCACGATGAACGATGTTCTCACTACAAACTAAATCCTTGACTCCACCACGCACGTCTTTGTTACCTGGCGTGTGCAACACTGTTTTGTTCCGTCCTCCACGTGGCTTCATATCCCGACAGGAGTGTTTCAGAAGTGGAGCGTCACGCCTGCCTGATGTTGTTGAGTTGCTCAGATTGTGTTTATTTCGTCATTTCTCCTTGATTTTTGTGCTTCTGCTGTGGTTGAATAGGCTGCGTAGTTAAATGGTTTCAGTATTTGTTTGTTTTAAGTGTGTATCGTTGGACTGTTGATCCAGAGTTTGCACAGGGTGTTTTATTTTGAAAATTGCCCAGATGCACCATGCCATTCCGCTGTCTGACTTCCTGTCTGGCTCGACTGGCGTCTGTGATCAGCACGCGTTTCCAGCGGGGAACATTCACTGTATCCTCTTTCGTCAAACTGCCCTCCGTTGGTTTGACGCTGTGTTCACTGAGAGGCCGCTGACCCCGGTTCCATTGCCCAGCTCCTCCTGGTGATCCAAAGCTCCTGTGCTTGCAGTGTAAACACCAGCACTCCCAGTGGTTAGCGTCCTGGACCTAGCAACAAGGTCCAGCTCCCAAATGGAGCATGAGGGTTTTTTTTTCTACGCCTAACCGACTAATGAATACTTGGTTGGTTAAACACACTATCTGAGCCACTGCAGTGCTCTTAAACAAATAATGACATCTGCACTGGCACATTTGTGTGTGTGTGTGTTGCTGAATGACTGAACACTGATCAATATGGAATGTAAACTCTTATAGCCAGAGGGTGTTTTTCCTAAAGCGTATGTGTGTGTTTTCCAGAAAGGTGTTGCCTTTCACCACTGTGTGTTAGGCATGGGGTGATTGTGTCATCCTCAGAAATGATTGGTTGTTGAACATCAGACATCGGTGCACGCCGGCCCCCTTTACATACCACACACCCCTTCTCACAAAACAGAGATACAGTCGCACTCAGCTGTGTGTCTCGAGGCCAAAGACACCGGCACAAAGTTTAGTCTCTCACACAAATGGTGTTTTCACCTGCTCTTCTGTTTTTCAGGATGTTTTCACGTCATTATCACACGTTCAACTCAAACACTTTCCTCCTGCTCATCATTTTACAGACTGATATTGATTTTGAGCGTGTGTCTTCCTCAGAGTTTGTCTGTTGGAGTGCAGCGTGAGGGAGGTGAGGGTGGTGGTCGCGTCCATCCTCGAGAAGACTCTGGAGAGCGCGCTTCACTTCGGAGACCCAGGACTGGACAACCTGATGGACGCCCTGCTGTCCTTATTGGACAAAGACGTTCCCGAGAATGTGAAAAACTGCGGCCAGTACTTCGGCCTCTTCAGCAACTTCGCTCAGAGGGTAATAAACCGTCAGTGTTCAGCTTCCAAACGTGAAACAAAACGACTGTTAGATGGTTTTCTCAGTGTTTTGTCTTCTGTCTTTCAGGGTTGCGGTCCGTGCCAGTTGTTGCTGAAACACTCAGCTTATCGCCGGATGCTCATCTTCCTGTTGGGACCCAACAGGCAAAACAACCAGGTAGAACTGCACAATATACAGTGTGTAATAGTACAGTATGAAATGGTTCACAACACAGTGATGCGTTCACTTTCAGCCTGACACGTTTTCAATCAGAACCTCAAGACTTAAGTGTTTTACCTTTGCACTCACAAAATCTGTGAAAATGTAAATGTAGTTTTGAATGTTACCAGCATTTAAAAATGACAAATGTTGATTTAAGACTCAAGAATGACAAACATATAGCTTTTACTGCCCACAACAGTACTAATTGTGTCTCTGTGTGTCTCTACAGAACCGGCGGTGGAGTCCAGCTCAGGCGCGAGAGTTCCTTCACCTCCACAGCACCCTGGCCCTCATCACTCTACACACTGACCTCAACTCCCAGCGGACGCAGGGTGAGAGTCTTGAATCGAACCCAGAGGCTCGCAGGGCCGATGTTTTTTTTGTGCGAACCGGCTCTAACTCCGATGCATTCGTTTCTCACCTGTTAGCTCCAGGAGCGTTTAAACTGCGCGTGAGCGGCGTCCCGTCCTCCACCCCGCTCCTCCCCCTCCACGCAGACATCCTGGCCTCACTCTTCACTCCAGAGGGACAGCCTTACCTTCTAGAGGTAACATCCGAAGAAACGACTCGCATTACTGACTTCAGCCTTTCTTATCATAAAGAATACAAAAGAACCAGACAGTTTTTTTTTTTTAAGCTGTGGCCTCTCTGACTGATGTTCTCTCTCTGTCACTGTGAATATCCACCAGGTGATGTTTGCCATGCGTGAGTTGTCAGGTCCTCTGTCTATCCTGATAGAGATGGTGACCTACACTTCGTACTGTAACGAGCCCTTCTCCCTGGGCGTGCTGCAGCTGCTCAAGGTGAAAAAAAGAAAAAAAGAAAAACAAAAGCCTCCCCGACCTCAGAGAGACAGCTGTCAGAGCTGTCAGAGACATTCAGTAAATGATTTTAAACTCTTGTGAACACTTTGTGTCTCGTAGACGCAGCTGGAGACGGCTCCACCTCATGAACTGAAGAACATTTTCCAGATGCTGCAGGAGCTCCTGGTGAGTGACAGCCGTCAGTTAACTCTGTGACCCTTCACCCATTAATCCATTATGAACAGCTTGCTAACAGCCGTTTCATCTTTTTACATCAGGTGATGGAAGATCCTCTGCAAGCCCAGAGACTCAAGTATGCCTTTGAGTCAGAGAAAGGCCTTTTGGGTATGACTTTGTAGTTTCTCTTTACATCTGTTGTTGGTAGACTGCCGCTCCACTTGGCAACATTATCACCTTTACATTTACAGAATGTATAAAAACACGAGTGCTGTCTTTTCTCAGCTTTGATGCATCAGAGCAACAACGTGGACAGCAGGCGCTGCTACCAGTGTGTGAAGTTCCTGGTCACATTGGCCCAGAAGTGAGTACATCTAAGAGTCAGAAGTTAAGAGTATTCCAGGAGGAGTAATTCTCCTATATGTACTTCATCGTTGGTGATACTTTCATGATTTTTTGGCGACATTATAAGCCTCTTTTTATTTTTCCCACCAGGTGTGCTCCAGCCAAGGATTACTTCAAGGACCTGTCTGGTCACTGGAGCTGGGCAGTACAGTGGCTACAAAAGAAGGTAAGCTTATAGAATACAATGTCGTAACAAAAATCAGAAAAATATCTTTAAATTTTCAGTATTATTTTGACTGCGTACAGGATCGACAGTAGGCAGCTGACAGGATACAATTTTTATCTAATGTACCTCCACAGCCCCTTATAGATGAACTCTGTTACACCATTAGCTAATTATTTCTACAGACTTTTAGCTATTTCAACCATTCATACATGACTTAGTTAACCATTTCAACTATGGTTTATGTAGCCTAATACTTTCATGCCATCTTAGTCACAAAAGGCAGTGTTCAGGTGTAATCGCTGCCTTTTTTTTCTTCAAATTGGTCGACTTACTCCACAATCTTTCCACGTACACTCAAGTAACAGCAGAGGGGTCGACCAATATGGCTTTTTCAGAGCTGATACCAATTGTTAGAAATCAAGGAGACTGAAAACTGATATTTGGGATATTTATTTGCAGTAAAAATTAAACTCTTTGTGTCAAAATTTCAAACAGTACAATTTACTCCAGTGCTGTTTTGAGGTACTTAACTTGAGTATTTCCATTTTCTGCTACTTTATACTTCTTCTCCACTGCCTTTTATTTGATACATTTATTTACTAGATACTTTGCAGTTTCAGATTTTTCAGTGTTTGCAGGCTGTTAATTGTGACGTGTTACCACTCAGACATTGTGTGAGAGGAAACTGCGTCAGAGCCAAAGTAGCACATTTTTTAAATTAGTTTATTTTATTGGCAATCTGACAGAAAAATCATCAATACTGATAATCAGAAAAGGGCTGATAACCAGTCACACCTACCGTCGGGTACAAGTACCTCTAGTTTGGAGTCCCTCCCTAGACCAACAGGACACCCCAGAGGAAAACGCTTCATACGCTGTGGTAAAATACTTGTGTGCTTATCGTGCTCGTGCATCACACGCCTCTCTCCCCTCAGATGACAGAACATTACTGGACTCCTCAGAGCAACGTCTCCAATGAAACCTCCACCAACAAAACCTTCCAGCGTACCATCTCTGCACAGGTACACACACATGCTCCAGCACCAACAGCACAAACACACACTGTCACTGCTACTTTCTGTTTTCTTCTCTGCAATCAAGTGGCTCACGCATGTTTCACTGTCTGTGTCGAACTCTGCAGGACACCTTGGCCTACGCCACAGCGCTGTTAAACGAGAAGGAGCAGTCTGGCAGCAGTAACGGTTCTGACGGAAGCCCAGCAAATGAAAACGCCGACCGCAGCCTCCGACAGGTAGCCATCAGCCGCGGCAGCAGCGCTAAACGCTCGGCACAGCGGGCTTCTTACATGACTCATTGCCCGTGCTCGGTTCACGCAGCCAAAAAGAGAAGAATGGAACAAAAATGGAACATCTCGCTGGCTTCTGTCAAACGCTGTGAAGGCAGTTTGTTGCCTCCCACGGTTGTTATTAGCGGTGGATTTTGAAGCCGCTTCATTCTTCTCCGACTCCCGCTGTGGCTGACAGGATTCCCACACAACACAGGGGTGTCAGACACAAATAGACGCCGATGTGTTGTAAAGGAATTAAAATCCTGCTCGTTGATATATAACCACTCATTTCTTTGATGTCTTCTTAAATGTGCACCTTGTCTCCCTCCCAGGGGTCGGAGTCTCCCATGATGCTCGGCGATTCGAAGAGCGATCTAGAAGACGTAGACCCGTAGCTCCTCCGACCAGCAGGATCCCTCCGAAGGAGCGGCGGCACGGCACCGGGCAGCCAATTGAAAGGGCTGCACTTTTGCCTCTGATTGGTCCGGACATTTAGGACTCCACAACAAGCCAATCAGAACACTTATTCTCTTGGTCGCTACGGCAACGAAGGAGCTATGAATAAATCATAAATTACTTCCTTTCAGAGCAGCCAAGGCGATGATGGAGATGCATTATCATTAAGGGCAGGGCAGAGTTGATTACAGTGGGAAGTGCAGAAACCTTCCACAATCACGGATGACTTCAGTTTATCCTTTTATTCATTCATTCACTCAGAATGACAGCAAGGTGGAGGATGGGTTCGGGTTGTGTTTTAACAATTTTCTGCTCATGTTTGCCAATGTATCTACATGAATTACATTCATATTGTAAAGATTTGTTCCATAGATGTAATTTCCAGTGTAAGATAATATTTTAAAGTCTCCTGTGCTCTTCTCCACAGCCATCATGCAAAACTGCGAGAGGGTCGCGTTAGCTCTCGCTCTAGAGGAACTCACAGACGTCAGGTGCACTTGTACAGGAAACACCTCCACACACGAGCACTTGGGAGGGGGTGGGGTTCAGTATGCACTTTATAGTCCAGCCCAGTCTATTGTGACGTACAGCAGCACTGGTCAGTTCCTCTAGAGCCCCCTCGCGAGCGCGCCCCTCGTCTTCTTTTGCTTTTAACAACTTATATTTCTCAGTGCCACTCATGCAGACACACGGAAGCCCTCATAGCAAAGCCACTCTGCCTGTGACTAAACCTTTTTCACCCCGGTGACGCAGCACAGGCCCGGCCCTGTCCTAGACACGGGACAAGACCCGGCCCTCAGCCAATCAGAAAACAAGCAGTGCCATGGTCAGCATCTCCCTCTACTTCTTCTTCTTCTTCTTCTTCTTCTTGCTGTCAGGCAGCCTCACGTGCTGGATTTTTATTCATTTCACCGCTGTCTTTTTTATTTTCTTCGCCACGTTTTCTTTGACTCTGGATGGATTGACTTATTGGAGGGGATGTTTAGGGACTCAAGCCTTATGCAAGAAAAAAGCTGATCCGGAAGCGCATCGATCAGTCATGGCGGGCCAGCAGTGCCGACTGAAGGGGAGCTCAGGAGCATGTTTTATTTTTAGGTGCCAAGGTTACACACACACACACACAAAGAATAATACACTATGATAGAACTTGTGAAGAACATGCAAACGTGTGTCACTCATTCACTTTGCTCATCAACACAAAGAACAGTTACCTGTTACCTCTGCTTTATCAGGTTTGATTTTGTTTTATTTTTTCTGTTTTGCTCTTTTGCTTTTGTCTGACTTTGTAAACACACACAGAGGAGCTGAACCCAAATGTAGCTCTAGTTTCATTCGAGAACGGCGCACATCCATCGTCCCTAGCCCAATCATCGGGAGACTTGAAGTGCCTTAACCTCCCGATTCCCCCCCCGCCCCCCCTCCCCTTCATCCCACCTCAGACGCTCACGTCTCTGAGGGGTGCGTTAAAGGTCTGCTCCACCTCTCCTGACCGCGACGCCACACCGGCGTCTCCTGTGGTCAGGTAGTCTCGCCGTAGGAGTGCAACAGGGCTTCTTCATCCCCCATTAGACTTCAGATAATACAGGGAAAATGTCCTCTGTGTGTTGTGACGAAGGATTGTTGGAATGTATCTGTCGGTTGTTGATTCTGTGTGTATGGGGGAGGGTGGGGGTGTAAGTTTTTACCCTAATAAACAGGGTGTAGGGGACAGGACAGGGTTTTGGTCATGGTTAAAACAAAAAAAAAATGCTGCTTCTTTTCACTCCGCAGTCGAGCGGAGACACTTTGTAGATACTGATTTATGCTAGATAGTTTTAAGGGAGTCGCACCTCACACTCAGACGTTCTGAAGACATGAGCCTCAACTTAGCTTAGCAGATTAGCTCTCAGCTTTAACAGGTTAATGTTTACAGTGTGAGGAGCTACGAAGCAATCATGCAAAAATGTTTGTTTTTTTTCTGACGGGAGTTGACATGTGATCGATCCACCGAGGCTCCTTCAGAGCCTGAGAGGAGGGAAGACACTGTTTTAGCCCTTCCACCCACACACAAACACACACACTCTCATACACACACACACACCCTCACCCAGCTCATTTTCCTGTCTCTCACTTGATGTGAATGTCACGTCGTGCTCCTCCGGCACGTTTGCATGTGTGGCAGTAAGTGGTGGTGAAGTTTGTCTTTTCTGTGTGACGGAGGGGAAGAAAAGCAGCCCCCTGTGTTGTTTGCTGTGTAATTTGGTCATTAGCACTTACTGTCACAAACATACGCCCCCCCCCCTCCTCCCCTCCTTCTCTGTGGCTGGTGTCTGATGGAGCTGCATGCAGTCTGTGCCAAGCGTTACATGAACCTGGAAACATGAGTCGCATTCAGCCAAGAGTCTCTCCTAGGTTTGCCCCCACTGCTACATCAACACAACTACTAGAGGAAAAAGAGAAAAAAAATAAATCAGAACAATCTTTTGTTTTAATCCTGGGATGCAGGGAGGGATGGGTAAAGAGCGTGGGTAGGGATTGGCATCTGTACGGGTTTTTACTGTCATTTTGAAAATTCACTTCTGCCATCGCAGGATTCTGTAATGCATGTTAAAACTCAGTTTTAATTTGTACATCAGAGTTTGATTAAGGGGAAAATTTGATATAAAATAAACTGGAATGCACAACCTTTTGTAAACATTGTTTTTTTATGTATGTGTCACTTATTGTCTAATGATTTACTACTTTATTCCAGGACAGGACCTTCCAAAATAAGAGCCTAACTGATGATCACTTTTTGGGGCTGATGCCAATATTCAAGAGTAAGAAATTCAGAATTCTGAAACTACTGTACCTAGTTACAATTTTGAGGTACTTGTACTTGTGTATTTCCATTTCCTGCTACTTTATACTTCTACTCCAGTACACTTCAGAGGCAAATGTTGCACTTTTCACCCACTGTAGTCAGTAGTTGCTTTGCAGATTACATGCTGCATCAGAGCCAGAGTAGCACATTTGAAATTGATTTATTTTATCAACAGTTGAACAGAAAAATGATGGTTATCGGATCCAATAATCAGTCAACTCATCGTGTGAGTAACATCATTACTTTTTCGGTAGTCTTGCAAATGTGGTTCTCAAACACCCGTGATGATGTGTAGCCTGATGGAGGCAGGATGCAAATTAGAACGTCCCAGAAACTTAATTGGGAATTAGATAACTATGAATTGAGCTTCTCTTTCTGCATTATGATCTCTGAATAAGTTTTCATATAACAAAATGTTGGTTCACCATTATTTTATTTTAACCTTTTTCTGTATTATGATTCTGGCAGGGTTTTTTTTTTATTATGATTTTTTGTATGTGTGTTCTCTTCTGATTTTGGCCTTATTCACACGGCGGCCATCACGATCAGGGTGGGAGGGGATGATGTCATACTTCTGTATTCCAGGTTAGATACACATACAGAATCTAAGAAATCAGTTCACCACTTCACGACTGATCAGCAGTAGAAAAGACAATGGAGAGTGAAAATCTGACGGTCACACATCGCTGCAAGTGGTTGAACGCTAACGGTAGCTAACAGGGTATCAAATAATCTTTTTGTTTGAAATATGGCCGATGTTTTTGTTGCTTGTCAATCAGGAAGAAGTGAAATGAGAATTTGTGTGTGACGACCGCCTTGTGAATATCGTCCATGATGGCTGACTTTCATGTAGCTCTCTTTGTTGCAGCGTCCTGGTATTGAGCAGGATCTGGCCCCCCTGTCGCGGGTCACTCAAATAGAACAGAGCCATTTTTGAATGTCATTAGCGACACCTGGGCTTCTCCTGCGATGGCACATCAAACTGTCTGCTGTTGGACCGCTGCCTGTTGGACTGAGGACGGTTAATCAGCTTAGCTCCGCTCATGAATTCACACAGAACCCCGGCAGCCTCGTAGCTCATAGTGACCCATTCACTGACAAACCCATCTGTTGTGAAGGGTTCTGTCAGTTTATCAGTAATGATGTCAGATTTCCTGTGGTCCGCTCATCAATGCACCACAGCTGGTGGTGCTGGATGGACGTCCCTGTGGTTCAATCCATGCCCAAGTCTTATCTGCTAGAATCAGTCCAGTCAGGGTGCTTGTGCTGTTTTTCTTCTCTTTGTCTTGAAGTGTGAAATCCTAAAAGCTTCCGCCACATGTTCCACGCTAAAGTAGAGTGGAGGGTAACTGGCTTATTAATCAAGCTGCTCATCAGGCTGATTACACAGCGCTGTACAGCCTGAACATGTCTCCTGCATCAGACATGTTCATAATAAGCGTGCTGTGAGCTGCGTGCGCTCTGACGGGTAGTTCAGCATATCAAGCAGGGATTTGAGCGAAGTGCTGACTGTCTTTTCATCCGTCTTGTTCACATTTGAGTCGGAGAATCACGGATGTAAATAATAAGATGAACAATGGCTGAATTAATTAAGCTGCTTACGTTTCACCGCTCTAGTATTGTGCATACTGGCTCGCTGTCATAGCTTATTGGGAGGTTTGAACAGAACAGAACATTCGTTAAAGGATATATTCACCTAAAAATGAAAATTCAGTCATTATGCTGATGGAGAGTAAGGGAAGGTTTCCCAACAAGCGTCCTCCTAAAAAACTAAAGTAGATGGGGACTCAAACATTAAATGGAAAGGGCATCGAAACAAACTACAAAGACCACGTCAGCGCCACAGATCCGTTGACAGTATGTCTCAGGTAAATTAATGCATTTATGTGTAATTTGCAGCCTAATTTTCATCATGTAACCATTTAATACGTTGTATTATTACCCAACACTGAGCTGTCAGACCGTGTAGAAGGTGTCCTCTCACTGCCATCAATTAGCTCACGTAAAAGAGGTCGGCTGCGGTAAGAAGCCAATATTATCAGCTCTCCTGCAGCATTAATTAGTAGGAAAAGGTCCTTTAATCCTGTAAATGGATTTTGCTCGTCTGTCGGTGATTCTGTCGTTCATCAAGCTGCTCTGAAAGTGATCCCAACGATGTTCCTCGCTGTCGTCGTCGTTATGGTTGTAGTGTGGACTCAAAAACATTTTTGAATTATCTATTAATGGATAGATGGCCCTTAATCCAAGTCTTCAGAAGCCTCGAGATCCCAAATTGATTTGATAAGACATCATTTGCACCTTTTTGTAAAGCAGAAATCGTCACAGTAGCTGTTTTGTTTTACATTATAAAACAAGTCCCCATCTACTTCAGTTGTTTAGGAGAACGCTGTGAAGCTGTGAAGCTGTGAAGCTCCGTAAATGTTTTGTGGACGATGAAACTTCACCTGACTTTCCATCAGCATGGGGTTGAATAGATAATGACCAGATTTTCATTCTAAGATGAACTTGTCCTTTAACGTTGGCTGTGAAAAAGGCCGATTATTTGGATGAACTTTAGTTAGGAACTTTGTGTTGCCAAAAAGCTCCTCATTGGGTCAAATACTCACGTCCACGTCACTGGATAAAGTTCCCATCATGAATCTATCTGTTGATCATGCCAGATGTTTGCTTTAGACAAACATACACACAAATGTTACGCTCTTTTTTATTATAGTTATAATGTAAAAGATACAAAAATATTTGGTTACATTTGACAGACTGTGGGCCTACAGGCTTAACAGGAGCTGACGAGACAGTTTACACATGCAACATATGTGAGTCTGAGGCTCAACTGAAACACTCACAAGCAGTTTTACAGAAGCGCCTACAGTCATCGATAAAAGACAAAAGAAGACAACATGAGAGACATCTTCATTAATGTCAAGGTGTTGGACTGAGACCGGATCAGTGAGGAGCTGTGACGGGCTGCTCCGGTGGTCTAACGCGACAGCAGACGGCGACGCCGGCCGCCCGTCACCTCCCGTGGCACTGTGGACATGGCAGCTGTCGCCCTTAGCAACTGGCCCCAAGACAGCAGAGCCCAGAGAGACGGCGCTGCAGTCTGTCAGAGTCCAGCCGGAGGGACAGGACACCTCGACCTGCAGGGACAACGGCAGCAGTGTTTAAAAAGTCTGAGGGGAGAGTTTGAAGACATTTCTATCAACTTAAAATACTCACCTGATCTTCATCAGCTGACATGTTCTCCAACAGGTGGCACTCCAGGGACGGAGCGTGGCAGCACACAGCGTGCGAGGTCACCCCGTCCTTCACAACGCAACGTCTCCGATCGCCGTGATGTGGACGGGAGTGAGACGAGATCCCGGCGGAGGACCAAGACGTGCAGCCTGGAGGGAGACGAGACACACGGGTCAACACCGAGGGCACCGTCCACCAGTGATCCTCCTCAGAGGAATCACCACGAAGGTGATGAGCGACAAACACGATGTAAACTAACAAACCTGCTCTTTATACTGCACATAATGCCGGTAATTATGGAGTACACTGTCTTTTCACAGCGACTGCCATGGGAACGAGCATAATTGGCCAAGATGTTCCCAAGGCAGCCGCATATGTTCAGTTTAAAGGAAGCCGCTGAGTTCATTCAGCAGTTACTCCCTTTCTCAGAAAATATTAGATGAGACGATTCATCCGACTCTCACATTAGCATAACGACTGGAAATAAGGGGAAACTGCTAGTGTGGTTCTGTGCACAAACTGATGTCGCTGTGATGGTGTTGATCCTGCAACATCATAATTAACATGTTTTCCTAAACCTAACCTGGTATTTTAATATCTCTGGGTGGAGGGTCACACAAGAAATCCTTCCTATCCCGATAATTATCATACGGTCCCTAAACAGCTGC
The DNA here is from genome assembly GCA_039737535.1 of Lagodon rhomboides. NCBI lineage: Eukaryota > Metazoa > Chordata > Actinopteri > Spariformes > Sparidae > Lagodon > Lagodon rhomboides. The sequence continues at coordinate 8,609,735 of CM077789.1, read as the reverse complement.
TGGCTGTAACTTCATATCTCATGGACAGAAGGTAGAATTGATCTTCTCATCCGACGCCCGACAAGAAAGTGACTGAATTTACTTCCAGAAATGTCAAACTAACATTTTTAACTATACACAATCTTTTATACTGCAGCAGACTGCAGGTGAGACTCACCGGTCAGGTGGTGCTGCGGGTCGACACACTCGACATCTTGCCCGGACTCTGGACTAGCGTGGATCTGGCACCGCAGACCGCTTACCACGCAGCACCTCGCCACAGCATACACACCTTTTCCTCCTGGACCATTGTGGGCCGCACACTCCACCTGCCCGTCTCTCACCTGTCACCACAAATTAAAGGGTTTTCAGACAGTGGACTCTGACAGAAGCGGTTTGAAACGACAGTTTGAACTTACAGTGATAGTTTCTCCAGCGTGGACGCCGTCAGGACTGTAGCTGCTGCAGCTCAGCATTTCCTCCCCCAGACGACAGCGGCTGATAGCTCTGTCCGTGCTCGTGACCCCTGACCTCTCTGACCACACTGACCTACAGAGAAGCTCCCCATCTGCACACCCACACAGGCACAGAGTGTGAACTACTACTACTACAGTTGCTGTTTGTATGTGTGTGTGTGTAAGAAGTGTGTCACTTACTTTGCCTGTTGGCAGGTGGCATGGCTGCCACCAGGTTCGGAGTAACGAGCCGATGTGTGTCGGACAGAGAGAGGAAGTTGATTGTGTTGCTGGTGGAATAACGCAGCATCGTCTGCAGGACCTGCACCGGTGACATGCTCCGATTGGACGACAGGATCACCGCTGCTACACCTACACATGCACGATCCAAGAAATAAAGCAGCTTCACACACAGATTGCTTTATCGTGTCGTCTTAATTATTAGATGTGTGTGTTTGCGTACCGGCAGCGTGTGCAGCAGCCTGAGAGGTTCCACTTCGAGAGGTGAAACAGGTGCTGCAGTCACTACTCGCACTAACGATGTCGTCACCGGGTGCAAACAGATCGACGCAGCGGCCGAAGTTGGTGCCGCCGGCTCCCTGTGACATGAGCTGGTCGGCTGAGTTAACCGCCCCCACGGTGATGACCTGCACACGCACAAGAAGTAAAGATAAGGGTTGTGTGTGAGAATACATCCATCAGGTTCTGTGAAACAAAGTGTTGTAACCTCAGACTCTGAGGCAGGCGAGTAGAGGCAGGCGTCATCTCTGTAGTTCCCCGCAGCAGCGATGACCACGGCTCCACTAGCCACCATGTCCCGACAGGCGGCGTTTAATGAGCGGCTGAAACCACCGATGAACGGCAGCAGAACAACCACGGCCTCTACCGGACGGGCCAGTAACGATGCTCGGATGTAGTCCATACCTTACCGGACAGGAGAGGAGAGGGATGTTCAGAAAAGGAAATACACTTAATTTCAAGATCGGGCTTATTCGAAGGCTCAGTCGAAGCCGGCCAGCTCTGGGCGAGCCGGGTGCAGAGCCAGAACTTCCGGAGGAATAAACACCCGGAGTAACATCAGATCCTGCTCCGATCTGAAAGCTGTTTACTGACGGGAGGAGAGCTCAGAGATTCCTTCCAAACTTTTAGGATTAAAAAGTGGATTTATCTTCACTCCCATGTATCAACCTGACTGCAGCAGTGATCGGCAGAGCTGACCTTTCATTGCTGGGTGTTTATGTTCTGTAATTTCTACTTCTGACCGGAGTGAGTGTTGAGTTTAGTGACTGACATGAATCACACACAGTGATACACATCTTCTGAGTATCATTGACTGCTAGCTTACGGCTAATGTACGTCAAAGTGATCTGGTTGTTTGGGGTGAATAAACACTCTATTCGGTGAGAACATTGTTGGAAACATTTGGAATAATGTAAGTATGCAACTCAACAAAATACAAATCAAAGGTCTAGTTGTTTTTAGACATTTAAAAGCAAAATTCTTGAGTATTATATCTTTAAAGGGTGATTTAACATGCTGTAAAAACAAAATGCAAAGCTCCTGAAATTAGGTATATCATACATGCACAACCAGTGGGAAACGTTGGGTCCTACCTGCCAGAGCCCCTGACACGGTCCCTTTCCCCTGACAGTTGAGCACACGGACCAGGTTGACACCGGCGCCTCGAGCCACCCCAGAGTCCGATCCGCTCACAACCCCGGCCATGTGTGTGCCGTGGCTGTCGCACTGACTGGCCTGTAGAGGACAGACGCGTGAAAGCTTCCCAACTGAGCCACAATGACAAACATGCATGTGTCGTTGGAGTGCCAGTTTTTCGATTAATGTGCGTCACCTGTCTATGAACTCTGACTCCGTCCTCCTCAGGGACGTTGTTGAAGTCTGTGATGAGAACTCGTCCTTCAACCTCTCTGTGAGAACTCTGAACACTGCCATCCATCAGATACACCTCCGCCTTCCCTCCATCATCTGCACCGGACAGAGGGTATGTGGATTAGATATAAATTACTTCAGGGGTGTGTGTGTGTGTGTGTGTGTGTGACAGGGACGGACTCACTGGGTGGACTGTATGTTCCGTTTTCAGAGATGCCACCATGATGCTGCAGTAACCTCTGGAGGTTCCAGGGGGCACTCTGAGCGAAGATGGACGAGTCCTCCTCTACGTAGTGGACGTGAGGGAGCTTCACCGCCTGTAAGCAACACAATCAACTTCTAAAGCGTAAAATAAAACCTGCACAGAAAGTTGATGAGAGTGAGTTCTTTATTTGAATCATCTTGGGTGCAATTAGGATTTTTATGACTGTGATCAAAGTGGAGGAAGGTTTTATTTTGTCCATCATACAGTCTTTCTCTGAGGCGATGTCTCCTCCTTAAATGTGCAATATTTGAGAATTGGCCACCTAAGATAGGTGGCAGCGTATCACTTGAGAAACCGCTGGGTTTCGAACTGGGATTTTGGGACCAGGAGAGCGTTAGTGTTGACACCGCTGGACCAGGACGGGGTGGCACTAGCTGATTAGCATGCTAACATCATCAATATATATAGATCATCATGTCAAAATCTTTATTAATTCACATTATGTTGTTAGTTTTAGTTGATTTTGAATGTTTTCAATCAAAAAAATCTTGTATACAGAATTGCCCCTTTAACGTGAGTTTCAGTTTTGAGGAGTACCCCAGGGGTCGATCCTCGGCCCACTATTATTCTCCATCTACATGCTGCCCCTGAGGTGTACATCTATTATTATCCAGATGACATGCAACTGTACACAGTGATGTAATGTAACTAACTACATTTACTTAAGTACAAATTTGAAGTACTGAAAATTGAAGTACTGAAGTAACTGAAGTATTTCTCTTGTAAGAATTTGTGCACGATATCTTTACTTTCTGACAACACTGACTAAAGGTACAGTTTGTTCTGATCATTGATGGACTCAACAATTTCAACCTATGATGAGGCACCCTCACTTTATCATGTTTTATCCACCACAGGGACACTGACTGACACGTCCTCCATTATCTGGATGTCAAAACATGTCCAAGAGATCACCAGAGCGACCTCATAGCTGCTCATAATTAAGGCTTTACAACATGAACTATTAACTTTTTCTATTTTTTTAACGGTCTGTTAAAATAATTTTCTTGTTTTGATATGAGTACTTTGACTCATCCCCACAGGTTTCACTGATAAGCACAGCAGGAGCAGGTGAAGCTGTTACCAGGTCGAGGACGTCGCTGCTCATCTTGACCAGGAAGCCGTGCAGCGCTCCGTGAGTATGTCTGCAGGACGTCCAGCGGGTATCCTCTCCTGGCTGCTCTGGCTCGCAGCCTCCTGATGGTCCTCTGCACGTGAGACTCGTGCGCTCCCGGACGCAGCATGACCAGGTACTGACCGGGCACGCGCCACGCCGCCTGGAGCAGAGCAGAGCAGAGCGCAGAGGACACGGAGTTCAGGTGCAGGAGACGATTTTAACAATGTCACTCAGTAGATCTGCTTTGAAATGGATAACTGTGTGTTTTCTGTGGATCTGATGATAATACAGCATAGATTTAAAAATAATAATAGTAAAATTAAAAAGGGAATTTGGGGTATCCAGGTTGTGAGCGCGCATTTATATGAAGGTTAATCTGTGTCCTCTGTCAATATAATTATCTTCTAGCCAGATCGACCAACCAGCAAAGATTCCCCTGTGGAGTAATTAACACAAGACCTTGTAAAAGGCTGCAAAGCACTGAGACAAAAAAAAATTATAATAATAACTACAGATTTAATGGATTATTTCAAGGTTAAAAAAAAGTGAAATCTATTCTGTACAAAAATGAGACGATGAAGACTTCAGACAACACAGACAGGTAACAGGCTGTTGGCACTCTGACAGAGGTGAGAAGTAACTAAGTAGGCGACATTTACTCAAGTAGGCACAATTTTGAGGTACTATACTAGAGGTGGGCTATTCTGCATTGTAAGTACTTTTACTTCTGGTTCTTAATTATGTTTTAACGCCAGTACAAACAGTATTTGTACTCTGTGGTGTTGCTATTTCTACCAGAGTAGCTGATCAGAGTACTGTACTTCCTCCACACCGCCGCTGACACCCTCTTTATTACCTTGTTGCACCTGAGGAAGTGGGCTGCGGGCTCGGCTCCGGTCTCAGGTTGAGTCCCGTCCCCTCGGATCAGATCCAGGATCATCTCGTCGTCCTCGGGGTGATCCTGCGCGCTCACGGTCAAAGATGCGCACAAACACAGCGCCCAGCCAACCCAGCCTGAGGTGCGACGCATTCTTCCAAAAACCCTCTTGGACCGTTTCCAGTAAAAAAGAAATGATCAGTTGAGCTGTTAAATCACACAGATTCACTCATTGATCTCTTATCCAGATGTGTTGGTGCCTCCGACAGCTGCGCGTCCTGTGTGTGCCCGACAGTCACAGAGCGCCTCCAACCATCTATTCTCATTTTGGATGATAAAAAAATAAAAATCCAACAATTGATTCTTATAATTCAAGGCGGGGACTGCTGACGTCTACTGGGGCTCACGCCACCGCTTTTGTATCGAATGATTGTCCTCCGTTAAAAACACCTCTCACTGTGGAGGAGTCATGTTTCACCCTCGCGCCATGAACCAACCCTGTGATCATCTGAGGAGACGTTTCCCTTCTCACTTCAACTTTGTTTGTTGATGCTGTTCTGACATGTGCACTTAATGTGAACAATGTGACTCGTGCGTGCAAGAGCAAGTGCAAGTACGTGTTGTGTGTCTGATCTGGTGATTATGTGCAGGAGAGGCTGGTCACGAGCTCATAGTTGCCCCTTTTATTTAGATTAATTTTAAAATCATTCTAAACTTTTCTCTTTGTGTCTTTCTGAGTCAATTATCTTAAAATGATGATAATGTGTGGCTGGTATAGGTCAAAATGAAAAAAGTGGAGCAGAAAAAGATGTTATTAATACATATAGGGAACTTAAAGTGGCACTTCTACACATGAAGGTCAGTCTGATCGTCATGAAAAGTACAAACTCAGCCCATGAAAACAGTTACATAATGTCCTCTGTGGCTCCTGAGAGCTGTGTAAAGTCTGAGAGCGTAATAATGATGATGTCAGGGCTCGAACACCGAACGTGTAAATGTGTTATCAGACACAACACGGACACCACTTTAGTTTGTGCCGAGACGGTAATGATGGGAATTTGAATTTTCTGCATCTCTGGGCTCCTTCAGTTATGCAACTCCATCTGCAGCAGAAGAGAAAAAATCTCATGCATGGAGGAAATGATCAGAGGACGGGGGAGGCTGGTTAGAAAATTAATATTGTGACTTAGATTCTGATGTAGGATGTAGCGTCAGTGGATCTGGTGCGGTATGTTATGCACTTTACTGCAAACAACCTATTTTAACTTTGCAATAACTGATTCTTGGCTACTTGGCGCACCTGAAACAAGCCTGACACTGTCATGTTATCACCTTATGAAGTGTTGATTAAAATTGTCTCAGCAAAAACGTGCTATTTACACATCCAGCAGTTACGGAGCAACATCAGGATTTACTTTGGTGTCTGTAACATATGATATCTGAGTCTTTAGCTGCTAAGTGCTCCAAGATGTCCACCAGCTGGATGCTGCCTGTGTCCGTCTGCTGTCTGGTGTTGGAAATGGAAATCACACAATGAGAGCGGCCAGAGTAAAAAAACAAGTGATCGACATGGATACGGCTTCTTCTTCTTTATTTATTGGTGCCTACATTACCCACAATGCAATGTAGCCACTGAGTGACATCACTGGAGGCAATTTCTCAGATTACATGCAGCTTCCTCTGGAGCCACAAAAGGCTTTAAACTACTTTTTTCTAAATGCAGCTGAACTCCACCAGACGTGTAAACACACTTTGTTAGTTCAGTTTGTTTACAAGGAGCTCATCAGGGCACCTTTAAGTTTAAAAGGCTTTGTTGGAGCTTGTTGAAGCTTGTTATGAATGAAACTATTGAGTTGCATCATGGGAATTGTCAGATCCGTCATTTTTAGATTATGACTCATGCTTCCCAACTTTAAGAGAGAAAGTTGCTGAAATATATCTTTAATCACATTATCGGGGAAAAATACTTCTATTTCACTGTTTAAAACTGGGCTGTGGACAGATACAAATATTTTATTAAATTGGAGCCACATGACCACAGAAAACAGAGAAAAAAGGGTTGTGGAGTTCCCTCCTGCTCAAAAGAATCATTAGATGATTTGTTTCACATCATTTGGCAGATTTCTGCCAGTAAAAGAAAAGAAGAGATAAGAGACAAGTTAATATGTCGTTTATTCACATAAACTACAACATTGTAGTGATACAAAAAAGCTGGTTGTCATTCAGAAAAGTTCCTGTTTGATTAAAATGTAGGTCAATGGAGTGTCCGCCACACACACACACACACACACACTCTCTCTCTCTTTCATATAGTAAATAGTGCCATCTTCTGGAACTAACATGCAAAGTACTGTACATTCAACTCCACTGACTCAACACTGACACACTGTGAAGTTTTGTACAGCTGCTCATCAGTCACATTCAAACAGCCTCATGTGAGAGTGACGCTGTCTTTTAGTGAAAGACCGTCCTGTCCTGAGTGTTCTGATCGGACCGGTCCTCTGATGATGGCGTCCCTCCCTCCCCTCAGACCAGGTGCATCGTGGGGCAGCTGTGACACCGGCTCCTCTGGGCTTCGAGAAGAAGTCTGCTGCTACTCCACTTTTGGCCAGAGGAACCTGGCAGAGCCTCTGCATGCCTAAAATTAAACCCAAAGGGGGAGAGGAGGAGGAGGAGGGGGGAGACAGAAATAGAAGTCTAGTTCTAGTATTTTGTCCTCATTTTCTTACTTTTTTTTAATCTGGGGGGAGGGTTCTGCTGAGCGGGCATGTCTTTATCTGGAACGTTCACATTTCTCGAGAAATGTATGCAGGAAGTGAGCGGTGCCGCCTCCTTTCTGCCCCGCTGGCCACGACACCGGGGCTCTAGTGCTTTAATCATGGGAACATTAGCGGTCCTTGTTATTCCTTCTCCGTCCCCGCCCTCCAACTTATCTGCCCCGCAGTATGTGCAGCACCAACCTTCAGCCCACCATCTCCCCTTATAACTCCATTCCACTTCACCTCCCTCCTCTTCTCCATTACATCAGCATTAATTTGCCAGTAAACGTAATAACATTAGTATCTGCAGCGTCTTAGTGCAGATTCTTCCTCCCCTCAGACACATTACCCTCCTCCTGTCGCCAGTTCGCCCGCTACACGACGGTCACTTAGCATCCAGAGATCCACAGACTGACCACAGAGGATCATGAAGGACTGGATGAACACCCACTTGTCTGTGCGCCATTAGGACAAAGTGTGTGTGTGTGTGTTCGTGAAAGTGTGTGTGAGCGAGAAGGTACCTTTCGTCTTTTGCTCCGGCTGCAGCGCACACTAGATCCTGCCCGCTCTCCTCCTGAATCTCAGGAGCCAGAATGACCTAACAAACACACACTCTTCTGAGTCACAGCATTCACGCGTCACGTCTCGTTTTCTCTCTCCGGCTCGTATCTACCTTTGGATAGCACTGGCACAGGCTCCACACAGTCCCCAAACACACCATGCCGACGCCCAGCGCGCATATTGTGGCGTAGACGTGCGGTCGCTCCTGAGCCATGATGAAGAGGCCGACTGCCGCCACGCACAGCCCCGCCGCTATCAGGCCGTACCTGTACGGTTTCCCCTCTACCATCGCTGCTGGATTATAAAGCTCTTGTCTGTGTAAACTTCACACACCTGTCGAACGAACAACGAGGAAGGATTTGGTGTTTGTGCTCTGTGTCAAGGCTTGAAGGTGAGGGCGGAGAAAGCACAGTTAGGGTTCCACTCTGCTGCTTATTACCGCCTGCAGACAGCTTGCTAAGGTCAGGTATAAAATTGCAGGTGTGTGTGTGTACCTGATAGGTCACCTTGCCTCAAGCTGCTGGCAAGAAAAAAAAAAAACGAGACCCGCCGCTGAGCCTCTGCACGGCACTGAGCCCAGTGTTCATGTTTTGCTCGGTTTGGACGCGATTTTAAATACATTTCTCCGCCCTTCCTGGGTTTCCCTCCTTTAAATAAACAATCCATTATTCCTAAATGCGACACCACCCACAGGGAGCTCTGCAGCTATCCATTAAGTCAAGTTTATAGTCACATCACAACATAGCACTGACAGGGGACATTCTGCAAACACGGGATACAAAGCTGAAAGATAAATACCACAGGCTTGTTGACATTCTGCTGTCACTGGTTAAGGCACTTTGCATTTGAGTATGCTGTCAATGAAACAAATGTACAAAGTTATGACAGGAAATAGTGCAGATACAAAGAGAGGAGCTGTGGAGCTGCGGAGCCGTGAGGGAAGGTCTTATCGTGCTGCGCAGCCACAGTAGTAGGTCACATAAATTCAAGCAGGCCAATAAAATATCCCAATTAGATGTCAGGAAGCTTGCAGCCAAACTGTTGACTGGAATCCCTTCACTTTGTTGTGAAAGTTATATAACACTGGTCTCGAGAAAGGCCCTTTAGTGCAGAGCGTGATGCAGTTGTGGTGATCATTCCAATTGCTTTCGCAATCAATCACAGCACACGCTTTGTAGGAGACACAGAGGCCAGACTGGTCCACGGTCCGTACGAGTAAGTCTTTAACCAGCTGCGGTCTTGGCTTGTGCTTTTAGGGCGGCTGACTTAAGGCACAGAGGAGGCCGGCGAGTTCATCCATAGCACCGGCTGTTCCTGCGAGGCTCCCGCCGAGAACCGAAGGCGAAAGGCACTGACGCAAAGTAAAGATGTCCGCCAGAACGAGAGGTTAAAGCTGCTCGCCGCGCTCCTGGCTCTTCATCACCGTGTCGTAGGATGGAGGCGGCTCCATCGTCCAGGGCGGAGGGGTGGATGGGAGAGGAGGTTCGGGATCCGGTATCCTGCTGACAGAGTCCTCTGACATCTCCCGACGAATTCGGTCCAACCTCCTGAAGAAGGAGAGAGAGCCAGAGAAACAAGACTTACACTTCGACTCCTGTCGGTGTTTACATTGGACCTGGCACCAGAACTTCTAGCACTGCTACCACAATAGCGAGGTACAATCAACAAACAATCTAGTTTGTTGATTGTCATTCGCTACTGTGGTTTTATCTTGTAAAGGTTTGCATGAATAGAATCAGGAGAACCTAAGCTGTGGCCTTCTATCTTAGCTGTGTTTGTTTTATTTGACGAACTAGCAAGGCGCTTAGTTTTAACATTAACTCACACTTCAACTCATTTGTGCAGCAACACTTGAGCTGAGAAACAACTAACACTTCAACTCGTCAGTGTTGACACTTCTATTTATTGTCAGCTCCTTTCAGCAACTCCACTTTATCTTGCACCTCGACTCACTTGACAGTTACACTTGGGACTTGTTAGTCAACCGGTTTTCAGTGATTACGCTCTAACTTCCCCTTCGACTCATTTCAACCGACAGTCAACTCCTCCGAGCAACCGCACTTCACTTGAGGGTTAACTCTCGGAACTGATAATCAACTCTGTTTAGTTGTTGAACTTTAACTTCCACCACGACTTCCCCTTCTCCTTTCAGAACTTGCACTTTAACTCATTTCAGCAGCAACACTTCAGCTGACAGTCAGCTCCGTTGAGGAACCCCAGTAAATCTGACACCTCAACTCCTTTCAACATCTGCACTTAGCACCAGAACTTCAATCACGATTACATTTCATCCAGCACTTCAACTCTTGTCAGTGTTTATACCTCTGATTGTCAAGTAATTTCATTTAACTTGAACTTCCATTTATTTAAGCAGCAACACTTCGACTAAACGAGTTGACTGAGCAGCCGCACTTTATCTCACACATCAACTCTTTTCAGCACATGCACTTTAACTGATAGACGAGGCCTTTCAGTGATTACTTTTCACCCAAAACTTCAACTTTTCTCTTACACTTCCGCCTGATAGTTTTCACTTACACTTAAAACTCTTCAGTTTTTGGGGGGCAACAGTAGCTCAGTCTGTGGGGACTTGACTCAGCCGGGCTGGCTGGCTCAAGCCCAGCACGGACAGCTCACCTCCTGGCCACTACTGAGGTGACGTAGAGCAAGGCACTGAATCTAAAAGTGTGTGGCGGTCCCATCTCGTCCCACGATTGCATGTCCATGGGTCGTTCGTACATGTCTGACTATACTTAAATTCAGAATTCCGGTTCTTACACTTCACTTTAGTAAATTCTTCTTTGGAGATCTAATCACACTCTCACTCATCCGACACTTCACTCTCCTTCAGCGGCTCCTTGACTAACGTCTTTTATGGTAATGCATTTCAATATTCCAGTGAACACACCGCATTTCCTTCAGGAAATGCACTCTGTTGTTGCATATCATCCCCCTGTGGTCATTTTATGGCTTCCTTCTCTGATCCCTCAAACAAACTTTACACAGTCCGCGTCTCACATCCAAAACATAGCTGAGGTTTAGAGATACCGATCGCTCCGAGCTTCATTAGTCTCAGGAGGTAGAAAAACCCCCGATGATGGAAAACTGTGCTCCTGGCATCTCTCTTCCTCGGGGCTGGACAATGAGCAGAGCACGTCTTGTTTAAATTCGCAGGCTTTCGTAGATTACCTCAGACAATGCCAGGGGGAGTCTGTCAGCCACATGCATGTGTGGCTGCCGTATTCTCCATGACCTACTTCTATAATCAGTCCATAATCAAAAAATCGCTCGCTTCCCAGTTCTCGGTGTCGCAAGTCCAGTGTTTTCAAAGTTCCTAATGCGCCTCGCTGCTCTTTGTCAAACTGTTCACTATAACTTATATGTGGTGATGTGTCCAAGAGATCTGTTCAGCAGCAAGAACATTTCTCAGATCCTCTCCCTGCACGCTGTGGTCTGGTTTTTCTCTGTATGTGTGTTTATTCAGCTTGAACAACACAGGGGAAGCCTGAAAAGGTATTCTTCCATTGTTTAAGATGGCAGGGTTGGTTTGTATAAATTAAAAAGGGCTTTTCTAAGTCTGTTGTCCCAACCCTTTTCCAGCCCTGTGGTCATTCCCCTAAGAATGGCAGTATCATCAAGTGGATCAGGACCAAACAGGAATATGTCAAGAACTGCTGGATGGGGTGCCATGAAACTTGAGACAGTCGTTCATGGTTCCCAGAGGATGATTACTGGTGCTATTTTTGGATCGCCTTCAGGCACCAGCACGAGTTGGACTTGTGGTTTTGAGTAAAATATCTCAACAATGGACGCCCATTAGCTCAGTTTGTCCTCGCTGTAGCGGCCCGGGTTTCGAATCCCAGCCTGGGGCCCTTTGCTGTGTGTCACCCCCCCCCATCCTGTTTCCTGTCTTCTCTGAAGCTTTCCATCAGTAAAGCCATACAAAGGCAAAAAAATATACATATATATATCTCAACAACTACAGTCTACATCTTTGGCGACCCCTACATTTTGAATTTGGCACCATCATCAGATCAAAATCCACTTTGTCCAACACTTTTTCCAAATACCTTCAAGAACATAGTGATATTCCAATTAGCCTCATGCTAATCTTTGTGTTTGGCGCTAATTAGGCAAATGTTAACATGCTAACACGCTAATATAGGACAAAAACTTCAGCATGTCATCAGCATCACTGCACCTACATCCTCGCAGCGCTGCTAGTTTGACTACAGACTCTTCGGCCAGAATTATAACTTCTGCGAGTGAACATGAGTCACTAGGGTCCGTTTGGCCCCAGATAGCACAAAAACATCTTCCAAACGTTGGCCTAGTGTAAGTTACTCTGGGGGAGCGTTTGCTAATTGGGAAAACGCTGGTGAGACATCAGCACTTGGTCGACGTTTCACCACCGTCTTCCCAGTTTGCCATCACTCCCCACACTAACTGCCGCTGTGCTGTGTGCTAATGGGGATGTACATTTTGTCAACAGAGGCTGTACGCAGAAATCAATGTATCGCCAGCTTGTGAGACGCCTGAACACTATGCTAGGAAGTTATGGAATACGACTTTGGGAGAATCAGAAGTACAAACAGAAGTACTACACGTCCATGGGGTCCATCTACACATCCAACTGGGAGTCTTGTAAGGTTGTGAACCCTTAATTGCCTTAAATTCTGTCTGTTTTAATGCTTGGTATAGACCTGAACATCTTAAACTAACCATTACTTCACGAGGAAAATAAGCAAATATTAAAGGAAAGTAAAAGAGTGAATAAAGTAGTGTAGCAGAAGGGTGTCTGTTCTGCTTCCTTCTACAATTTCCAACCTCCCTGACCCCAGAGAGCGGCCCCTACCTCTGTTTGGGAACCACAGCTTCTTGAGAATCCCTCACACATTTCTTGAAAAAGTGTATTAAACCCCAAAAGCGATTGAAGCATTGTGGCGCTCCCCTTCTTATGATTCAGGCTGTGTGAAAGTGTAGGCTACCTTTGTATGGCCATGGACTGCCGTGGGCTGAAGCGGGTGCCCGTGCGAGGGTGCAGGAGGAAGTGTCCGGGCACGGCCACCTGGAGATTCCTCATGGCCATGCAGACCCCGCTGACCAGCAGGCTCACGCCGCCCAGGCCCAGGAAGAGTCCCACTCCAAACAGGGGGGCTGAGTGGTAGGGCAGCCCCACGCACAGGGCCAGGACCCCCCCGACAGACAGCAGCAGCATGCCCAGACAGAGCAGCATGCCCTGAGGGAGCGGCATCTCCAGGGAAGAGAGTTCACCCCGGCTACAGCTGCACCACCTCCACTCCAGCAGCAGTCAGTCTGCAGGGGGGGAGGAGAGAGAGGAGAGGGCTCAGTGTGTGTGTGTGTGTGTGTGTGTGTGTGTGTGTGTGTGTGTGTGTGTGTGTGTGTGTGTGTGTGTGTGTGTGTGTGACAGAGGGAGAAGTAGGCAGAAGCAAAACGAAACTGACTGAAGGGGTTAAAACCTGGACACGAGCAACATGTAAACCACCTCTGCGCACGCCGATCCTCTCTCTCTACCTGGTAGGAAGTCGCTGTTCGGGAGGCGCGCGATCCGAAAGCTTCATCATCATCATCATCATCACCATCTCTTCTCTCCTCTTCATCAACTTTCCCGTACGCCGCCCACCAGAGCTCCCGACAAAAACTCAATAAAAACACCCGAGCCTCTCCGCTTCGGTCCGCGTCTCCTCCCCTCCCCGCCGCGCCTCTCTCATTCTGGGCTCCTCCGCCGCCGCGTCGCCCGTCTCTCTCTCTCTCTCTCTCTCTCTCTCTCTCTCTCTCTCTCTCTCTCACCCTATCTTTCTCTGTCTCCCTCTCTTTCTCTCTCTCCCCCGGAGAAGAAGCAGCACATCCGGTCCTTCTGGAGCGATTACAGCGCCGAGAATGTGTCGGAGAGGAGTTGATGTCGCATGTGGGCCGGGCACAGTTTGGTTTTCATCTGGACGCAGCAGCAGCAGCAGCAGCGGCGGCAGCAGCAGCAGCAGCAGAGCCGAGCGGTGTGAGGAAGTGTTGTGTTTTTGTTTTTTTTATGAGGAAGGGTTTTCAGTGACGAGGAGGAATGGAGGGGCAGGGCGCTCTGAACATTGTCACTTTGCCTCTGTTTGGGCAAGCTGTTTGCACAAGGAGAGAGTTATGGTCCCGCTGCTGTCATCTGTGAGCCGATGAAGGTTTGCGAACGTAAAAAAGAGTGACTGTTTTTATGAGCTGAGGTGGAGCTCTGCTGGGGGTGGAGCAGGAGGATCCTCACTGGGTTAGTGTTGGGGTCCGGGCCCTCCCTGTAAGAGGACTGTTATTACTGTGTTGGTTGTGAAAGAGTTCAATAACATGTAAAGTATGATCGCCTGAACAGATGCTTCAATAATTAAAAAAATGTGAATTTAATCTGCTTGTATCTTGCTGCTTGAGGCCCTCAGTTGCTTCTCAACTTCTCAAACTTGTAAATGCCCCTTTAACTTGGCTCCAATCTGATACAGGAATGATCAGCCACACCAAAATGTATTTATTTTTGGTTGCCTCAAAGGAGCAATGTGTCATATGGGCATAAAAACACCTAAAACCCACCTAATATCCTCTTTTTAATTATTATGTTCCTTCCCTATAGTGTGTTATTTCTGTTCTTGATCATGTGAAAGATCTTGAAAGTTAAAAAGGTCAAAGCCCGCACCAACCGAAGCTCCTCTCTCCCACGGAAAACACTGCTCCCGAAACGCCCCGTCAGTAGTCCCGCCTCTACTTCTGTGACTTTGTGACATCACATTACGTCACAGAGTCACATATTTGCCTACTTTTTGCTCAGTGGCTAGGTTGGCACCTAAGAATTGATTTAGCACAGCTGCCCTGTTGTTGTCGGCCACGCTGGCTCAGGCGTGTGAGAGCTGACCAATCAGAGGAGAGACTGGGATTCAGGAGGCGGGGCCTTAAAGAGACAGGACAGGGCGGTATGAGAAAACTGAAGGATGTTAACATATTCTGGTGGTACCCAATATTAAATTATGAACCTGAAAATGAGCATAATATGTCTCATTAAAGACAAACAATTGAATTAAATATCAGCAGACATGGCCGGCAGATAAGATGATGCTTCAATTGTGCACATGTGATATGAACCATCTTACTCTGCCAGTGAATGTGTCTGCATCTACCAACAGGTCGTCATGATAAGAGACAGTATAATTATATAATAATGAGTGTATGTAACAACCTGAGGCATGCTTTAAATGTATTAATCACTTTTTTATCCGCCATATTTGAACAGATCTTTACGTGATGTGAAAATTACAACATATTCTCTGAAGAAATATGTATATATGCTGATATCGGCATCCACAACCAGTCAAACTTAGTTGGAAAATGTCGGCATACCAAATATCGGCAACAAATCCAATCGGATATCACTTACAGTCCAATATCGTGCATTCCTAATCGAGAACATGTAGTGTAACACGATCCTTGTGTTGATTCTTCCTTTTCTTGTTCCTCGTCCTGTGTGGTTCCTCAGGAAGCAGACGCCGTGGGTTGCAACACAGAGATCACATGATATACACTCATATTTGTTATTCTCTCCTGTCCCTTGAAACACAACCCTACACATTACAAAGTGTTTTCCACGATGTTTTCTTATTATGACCATAATTGGGCAGAGAAGCAAACAGAACTCCACTACAAACCCAGTTGTGGGATCCAATTTCATCACTGTCCAAAAAAAAACTTCATTTGTATCACAGGTCAGACCGTCAAGATTTACCTTTGTCCATCGTTGTGCCAAGTTGGCCAGTGAGCACTAGTAGATAGCATAAACACGAGCCGGGCTTGTTATTTCCCATCATAGTACAGCTCCATTACTGAGCATGGTTTAGGCCTAACATCAAGACTCTTTAAATCGATTGATAGTACATTTTAAAGTTCAAAGTTTGCTCTTAACCTTGGAAACCACATTTTAGAGAACAAGCTTGTGAGATAAAGTGCTCGGAAAAAGATGAAAATCTGCGGGGGAAACCCCATCCTCTGATCGAGACCACATCGTATGATCAAAAGCTCCGGACCAGCTGCTTAACGGACGTCACGGAGAGGTTGTTTTTTTTTACATTCTCAGGCTGCGCTGCACAGAAGTTTCCAACAACCCTCGCTGGTTAACGAGTCTAAGATCGTTTTCCATAATGACAGATTTATTAAATAAAGTTGAATACATTAAAAACACGGTGAAAGATTCTCTCTTGACTTCCACGAGTAAAACATATCAGTTGATAAAAGCATGCATATTCAGAGGTAAAAAAGAAACAACATGGTGGATTGTCTGTCAGTCGTGACTCACATCAGCTCTCCTGTTGCAGTGTAGTGTGTGTGTGTGTGTGTGTGTGTGTGTGTGTGTGTGTGTGTGTGTGTGTGTGTGAGCGCGGGTCTATCAGAGCAGCCGAGGTGAGTCGTCCTTGTGCTGTCACAGATCATAACAGTGAATTTGTGGTCGTCAGTCCAGTGCAGCATCTTATTTTCGAGGTCATGAAGGTTGTTGGACTTCTCAACACAAATAATTCAGTATACGGTGAAACTCCTGTGAGGGCTGACAGTCACACACACCATCCATCATCGTGTTTTCTGATTAATGTGAAGAAATAAAACACAGAATATTAGTGCAAAACATTCAAAAATTACACAAAATGATGACAGAACGTGAAGAAATGACAGAAAAGCTTGGCTGTGTTGGTGTTATAAACAATGCTGACACTGCCCCAGTGCTCTGAGCCCTGAGAGTACATACAGAATCTATGAGGCCACTAGCTGCACGGCTAACCGAGCTAACCAGCTGATGGCAGCTCCAGTGAGCAGCAGTCTGGAGTATGAATTCAATGGGTGGCCTGTTCTTACATATTCCACCTTTAAAGGTCTTTTGCATCTCTAGCATCATTTGCAATAAATCTTACACCTGGATTTTTATGCATTTTCCCAAATTTAATTATAGCATTTAAATCAACATGCAGAGACGACACCTCCACAGCTAAGGTAAGCCATCATACTGACTACCACACCTGTATTTCTTGAATTATGTACGATTGACAAAGATTTGTTTCGTGTTACATTACATTTGTTTTGCACATGTTTTCTTGTTTGGCTTGTGGGTCTGAACTGTTTTGCACAATCTCCCCTGTTGGGATGTCCTGATGGAGTTCTCTATTAGGCAAGTTTTTAAGATTTGAGAGCTGGCTGCTTAACAGAAATTTATTTCTCAACCTCAAACATATTAATGAATTTGCTGTGACCCCTTTGCAAGTCTTGAATGTTGGAGGCCTCTGCAAGTTGATTTGCACATTGCATTGAACACTGAAAAGTGTGCATAATTTGTTGTTTTTCTTTCTAAAACATGCAAGAAATGCTTATATGATCCTTTAAAATAGAGGGATTCTATGGTTGCATCAGGTCACGTTGTGATATTTAGAGCTCAGGCTGTGTTGTCAGTGAGCTGCACTGATCTAGAGAGAAGTGGAAAAACTCATACGGTCAGATGAGTCATCATTCCCCCGACTTTCAACAAGCTGACAAGTACGTGTGTGGCACACAAACTGAAAGACGCCCACAGGACTGAGCACTACTTTCCCAAAGGGCACGATGATATCCGTCATCCGATGAAGCATGTTAATCCTGATGAGGAGAACATTTGGTCAGGATGATGTTACAGATGTACCCAGAAAACAATGGATCACTGTATTGTTTGATTGACCACAAAACCCCAGAAGGGAGCAGGATCCAGTTATACAGATTTGTTGAGCTGAATTTTTTAGTTTTGGGGTGAAAGTCTGCCAGCTCACCAGCTTAATATAAAGTTCAGGTTTGTATCTGTGTCTAAAGCCTTTTTGCAAAGCACTTCAGTGACTTCACCAGAAAATCTGCATTTCTCGTCATCTTTTGTCCAAAACAGAACCATTTTTTTGTTGACCAGAATCAACAAAGTTCCTTGTAGGCGCTCTAAAGGTGCAATAAGTAAGAATCAGCCATCTGTCGGATTCATATTCGAAACAAATATGGGTAAAATAACAAATAACAGCACAAATAAGGTGCTGTTAGCCAGTTAGCTCAGTTAGCCATGCAGCTAGTGGATCTAGTAGCTGACTCTTCTTGGACTGGAAGCTCAGAGCTGGGGAGTGTTGGTGTTGTTTACACTGCGAGCACAGGAACTGGTAGGAGGAGGAGGAGGAGGAGGAGGAGGAGGAGGAGGAGGAGGAGGTGTTTAAGCCTGAGACAGGAAGGACCCAGCAGGAAATGCTGGCGGTCACCAGAATAGGCACCACAACCAGAAGCAGACAGGCGGGTAATGAAACTTCTCACACATTGCAAGTTTGAATATAGTTAATAAAGACACTATGAAACCATTTTGACCAATAACTCACATTACAAAACACCATGTCAATCAAAATATGATAAAATAACTGACAAAACTGTAGCAGCATCCTAAGAGCAGATGTTTCAGGGGGCGAATCTGATGGATATCTAAACGGTATAGAGAAGATTGTGTCACCTGACGGCCTGAAAGGAAATATACGTTACTTTCTTTAAAAAAAAGCATAACAGCTTGGAAACCAAATAATCTGTTCATATTATTCCAAAGATGATAAATCTATATTAACAGCTAGATACTTGTAAGATTATAGAAAAACACCAACATAGACATCACCCATTGTTTTTGTTCTCCCCCGTATATAATATCTTCTGCTCTGAGTCGGTGAACAGTGCGGCTGTTGTTTAAATTAAGCTTCTTCAGTGTGTCAAGATGTAACCTGTGCCTGATATGTCTGTGTTAGCTTAGCACAAAGTCTGAAAGTCACTGCAGCTTTCCGAAAAATAGAACCATATGTAACATCTCACAAAACTACGACTTGTTTTTTGTACAGATTGAACAAAGTATAACGTATCAATCAATAAGCTTTAGAGGAACACCTCCTCTGAGTTCTTTGTTACCTTTAGAAAGAGCCAGGCTAGCTGTTTCCAGTCTTTATGCTAAGCTAAGCTAACCATCTCCTGGATGTAGCTTCGTATTTGACGAAGACTTGAAAGTTTTATCAGTCTTCTCATCCAATTTGGCAAATAAGTGAATTTCCCGAAATGTCAAACTATCCCTTTAACCTTCTGTCTCAATCTAACTGATGAAGTGATGGAAGAATATTATCGTGACTCTTCAAGACAGCAGTCAAGATACAGTGGATCGGTGGCTCGTTGTTGCCACACTCTCTATAAAGACGTAAAGTGTCTTGGTGCTTTACTTTGGTCTGATAAGGCTGAATTCGGTGTGATCTACATTTAATTTCACCATATATTTAGATATGTGTTTACACCTGCATTGTAATTACAGAAACGTAAAGGGAAACATGCTCGGACTAGCACTGGTCAACATCAGGAAGAGGCATGCTTCAAGTGTGATAAAGTGTGCTGCTGCTGCAGGGTCTGAGTAAAAGCCCCAGTCTCATGCCTGTTTATTCTTTGGTCTGATGTGCAGAGAGGCGTCCCCGTCGTCCAGCGTCACACCTCAAAGCTTATCTCCCTCGACTGTCCAAACAGGGGCTCTGATGCCAGGTGTGTGTCTGAGTACGCACGCCGCAGGTGTGTCGAGCTGCACGTGGTCTTGATGGCGACCTCGTAGGGAGGCGGGGGCTCAAGCCACGGGGGAGGGTGAGGCGATGGACTGAACCCAGCAGAGTCCATGGGAGGGTAGTCAAAGTCGTCGCCGCGAGCACACCGGTGGCGTTCCATTGTCCTGCGGGAAAACAGCGGCGATGCAACATGAAAACAATCACGTGGAAACACAAAGTGACATGTGGAGTTCTGAAGTGTCAGCGGTTGTAGAGATCAGATGTTAGATAGCAGACGGAGTCATATTCCGTCTGTAGTTGTGTTTCCCTTCCAAACACAGGAGTTGGGTTTCGCAAAAGTATACGGGACATCTTGTTTGTGCAGGATGATGAACCAATAGTATAACGCTGTTCATGCGGTATCTGTGTTTTGTCAGTGATCGAGGGCCTTTGTACTGTAGTTGCCAGTTTGTGAAAAATACATGCAGCATACTATACTGCCCTAACATTAGCTAGCTAGCATTAGCAATGTCAATATTGGCTAGCGTGAGCAGCTTTAACGTTATCTAACGTTAGCAACACTAATGTAAGCTAGCATGAGCAGTGTTAACCTTATCTAGCGTAAGTGACATTACCATTTGCTAGCTAGCGTTAGCAATGGTAATATTTGCAAGCTGGTGAAAAATGGTTATTTAAAAAATGTTGACCTCTGCATTGATTAAATATGTCTGGGATTTATTATTTTAGTTGGTATTTAAGGTTTTGGAGATTTGATTTATTTTCTTCACCGTAAGAAAACAGGTGGTGTGCGTGTTGCCTTCGACTCAATGTTTGCTGGCTAGCAATAGCAACATTAGCTAGTGCAGAAACTTACATCCATTTGAGGGGTCAGATGAGACAGTAGGGAGAGTGAATGCAACATTTAATGGCTGAATGTTATTAATTCCACCTGTAACTAGTTTATTTCACTTAATAGCACATCTCTAATTGAGTAGCGGGAGCTTATCTGCTGTTGTGGTTCACATAAAACCTGCAGATTTGGATTACAGTACCAATAGCTCTTTAATTCAATCCTTCTGAGTCACGGGAATAGTTCAGCGTTCTGAGAAATGTGCTCAGTAGTTGATTTGAGGGGGGATACCATGCTCCTTGTTTGCAAAATGACCAGAATATATCCCGTTTGCTACCCTGCCATGCCCCCTCTCCATCCTCTAGTTTTTTTTGAATATTTGTTTGGCCTTTACGTGGCTTTATTGTAAGTACAGCTTGAAGAGATGACAGGAAACAGGACAAGGGGAGGGGGAGTGACACACAGCAAAGGGCCCCAGGCTGGGACTCAAACCCCGGGCCGCCACTGTGAGGACAAAGCCTCTGTACATGGGACGCCTGCTCTACCAACTAAGCTAAACGGCACCCGTCCATCCTCTGTTTTTGGAGATGTTCGATACCACTTTAATGTCTACGTGGTTAGCTTAGCATTAAGGCAGGAAAAGGGGAACAGCTAGCCTTGCTCTGTCCAAAGAGTAAAGTCACCGTCTTACTGGGTTTTCTTGGGAGAATAGTCAGACAAATAACGCAGCGTAAATCGAATTGTGGTTCTGACATGTTTTCCGTGCCCGGCTAGCACGTTTCCCCTTTTTCAAGTCTCATATGCTAAGCTAAGCTAACTGGCTGCTAGCAGTAGCTTCATATTTAGCGTTCAGACATTAAAATGGTATGGATTTTCTCATCTAACCAATTGTCAAGAGCAAATAAGTGCCTTGAATGTCTATTCCTTTCTATTTTGTAGTGATTATATGTAGATAGCTGAGTATGTTTCCAGTGGAAAGAAATGCAGTCAATGACTGAGTCATGCAGGGCTGAACACGGCCGGTGGGAGGAAAGATGATATGTTTTTTTTTTCTCAAGTTTGAAGGTTGAAATGTACATTTGGCCAAAATTGATGAAAAAATTTAGTCAAAGTGGGAATTTCTCTTGAAAAGCAGGAGCTGTTTGGGTCTAGAGTGCACGCCTCTATGAACAGCCTGAAAACTGATAACTGGACGTATGATGTCATTGAATATTGATCTACGACAGGAAACATGAATCAGACAACATGGCAAAGCGGACGGGAATAAAATCTTTAGGGTCCTTCAACTAAACAGGTTTTTCTGTTTATTGAAAATGCTGAAAATCTATGTCACATAAATTAGAATTCCTGAGTTGGAGTCTTATTTTCTGGCTTTGAGTAAAAATTTGTGACGACAGATTCAGCAGTGCAAAACAGTAATAAGTCTAAAAACAAATGTTTTTACTGAACTCACCTGGGCAGAAACACTGACTGGGACTCTGGGAAGCGGCTCCCTGACGGTGCGAAGAGGGCATGGTTGCTGAAGTTGGGATAGTCGTTGTATGGATAATGTGGACACTCTGGGTCGAACTCCCGGTGGTTTGAGGCACTTTTGCTGTTCATAGCCCAGAATAGCCCCAGGATGAGCATGACCACCCCCAGCACCACGCAGCAGAGGGAGAAAGCCTGCAAGCGGCTCTGGGATGAAGCCAGGAAGGCTGTGGAGCCCCCGGTCACAATGAGGAAGGCTCCGACGAAGATTGCTCCGTGGTGCAGGGAAGGCATCCTCCTCCAGGGCTGTAACTGTATCTGAGGCTACGGTGGAGGCTGTGACCGGCTGGGTAGTGTCACTCACATACAAGCAGTCCCACGGAGTACACTCCCCATGCGCCCTGACACTGACCAGACATCCAAATAACTGACTCCACGGTCACAGAAGTCCTATTATGACCAGGAATGAATCTCACTTATTTGTTCTCATAATTCCCATCCCCCATACTGTCGGAAAAACTGATGATCATAAAGTCCCAAGTGTTAATTCCACGCTCTTTAGATCTTCGGCTCCCGTGGAAAGGGTTAAAATGAGTGTTTCGTTGGAAAGTAAAGAAAAATGAAAAGGGTGAAAGCTTTGATGCGCATCAGGACAATGTGGAGAAGCTGTGTTGATCATCAAGGCAGATGGACGAGAGGACGGCAGAGCCCATTAAGAAATCTTTACTGGCGCCCCACCCTCCCTCCGTCTAATGTGTCTGAAGGGTACCACTTTAGCCCTGTGTGTGTGCGTGTGTGTGCGTGCGTGCATGTATGCGTGCGTGTGTGTGACAGTAATTTCTCTAAACATAAATAACCATATTGCACATGAGACAGAGTGAAACGGAGGCCTACATCCTTTAACAGAACAAGATGTCTTAAATAAAGAGCTGAAAGTTGGATAGTGATATTCAATATATTTAAATCTCACGGTTATTTTAGACCAAATAAAGAGAAAGTACACAAATTATATATCATAAATACCAGTTTACTTTAAGATAAATGCTAACGTCACTGTGCTAAGATGCTGGTGTTTAGCAGGTAGGATTTTCCAATGTTTAAGTATGTGCTTTTTTTTTTTTTTTTTGCTACTCTGCACTAAACACAAAGTGCAGCTCAGGCTGATGGCTTAGCTGTGGAGTATTGGACAAACTAGACGAAAAGTCTGCAGATCGGCAAAAGTATTGCAATTCTCCCAGAGGAAAACATGAACGTCTGAGCAGAAAAGTAATGACAGTCGATTAAATAGTTCTCGAGTCTGGACGAAGGTGATGGACTGACTGACAGATATCTTTACCCATAGTTGCAAAGAAAAAAAAATCACAGTTTAAATAAACAGTTAACTTAACAACTAAAATAGACAATAAAAATCCCATAAAAAAAGTTATGACCTCAGTTATAACCGTATAAAAGTCTGGCTAAAGCTACAGAGTATGATCCTGAACATGACATTTAGTAGGCTGCTGTAAAGATTATATTATATTATATTATATTATATTATATTATATTATATTATATTATATTATATTATATTATATTATTGTATTGTATTGTATTGTATTGTATTTTTATTGTACCACCACAGCTCCCAACACCTCCTTTCTCCACTGATTAAGGACTCGATCATACGCTTCACTGTCACAAACACTGATACACACAAGGACAGTTACTGTATATCGATTCGTATGTTTATCTTTATTCTAATAGTCTTTTATTATATTTTTTTAATCAAATTGTTATTTTATTCTACCACTATCTATCTCTCTATTATTGTCTCTATTTTTTGAGACTTACTCTTGTGCTGCTACTTATTTCCCGTCTTAATCTTAAATTCTGCACTATATTTTATCCTTATTTGCTGTCTTTGATTCTCAGTTTTACTTCATCACGTCCATGCTTTTCTGCTTCACTGTAATTGCAGTGCATTATGTCAAATGAAGAACTTAAAGCTTGAAACTAAGATGGGATAAAGTTTGGTGATTTTTGTTTTTTAAGATTTTTTTGCCTTCCTTTGCAGCCACGTGCACCAGCAGACAGAAGGCAGCAGAGTGAGCCTATATGAAACTGTGAGGTGTGTTTTAATCTGCTGCTCACACTTTGTGAATGGCAGCTGTGGACGGTTCTGTAACAGAGCCATGCAGACAGCGTGCATGGTGTGACAGCCTCTGTGCGCTGTGATTGGCTCACGCTCAGGGAGGCTGCGGCTCCAGAATTCCCTACAGTCGCGTGCTTGACCAATGAGCGTGAAGCTTTTTGCCGTGCGGTCACGCCCCCTTGGCGATTTCGCCCAATGGGTTGCGGTTTGCACCTATCACAGTGAAGAGGTGATCAGTTAGTGGTCGGGGTGAGAGGTTGGAGTGATCAATAAGGAGTTTGGTGCGAGTGGGAAGTGTGGCTCATAGTTTCAGTGTTGTGGACCGAGCGGACCGGAGACGAGATGGACCCGCTGCTGTACCTGGCCGGACTGGTCGTCCTGTTCCTCCTGTGGATCAGAGTCAAAGGTCTAGATTACGTGATCGTCCACCAGAGATGGATCTTCGTGTGTCTGTTCCTGCTGCCTCTCTCCGTCATATTCGACGTGTATTATTATGTGCGCGCGTGGCTCATCTTCAAGATGTGCTCGGCGCCCAAACTGCACGACCAGCGCGTGCGAGACATCCAGCGACAGGTGAGCTGTCATCATCATCATCATCACCATCATCATCGTCATCTGACAGTGTTGTGTGCACAGTTGTGTGTGTGTGTGGTGTGTAAATAGAAATGGTCGCAGAAGAAGATGGGACCCAGTGGGAAGTTTCAACCAGCTGCATCAGTCCTGAACATCCTGAATGTCATTATGTAGAATAACTACTTCCATAATGAAGTCTGGTGTGTCATCCACAGGGTAAACAGTATGAGGAGTCACCTGCAGTACACTGCATGTGCAAGGAATCATGGGTAGTGGGAAAAACTCACAGTGGCTACTTTGTGTTTCACCTGATTTCAGTTATGTGAAATATTTAGGGGTCAGACATCTTGGTCAGGAGACCGGTATGATGTAAGAATTCAAAACATTGTTGCTTTATCTCTGCTGTCTTATCAATCAGTCAATTATTACATAAGTGCTGTATATGTGCTCACTTGGAGGACAGTGAACTGTGTCACAGAGTCATCCTCCGCTTCTTTGGGTTTGGATTAACCGGGCCTGCAAATTCATGTTCCCCCCACCGTAATTCACCGAAAGTCAAACAACCCCAGCCGAGCAACTCCTTTCTAATCGGTGCGGGTGTTAAACAAAATCGGTTAATTAAACCAGCCACATGACATACGACAGTGTCCATCCATCCCTATACTTTGGAAATCAAGTCTGATATACATGTGCTGAACCAGCTGCACTTAGATAACTGCTACTTCAGTGCAGACATGTGGCAAATAGGGTTGCAGCATTTTCCCTGCTTTCATGGTCTACTGTGGTAGGTATAAAAATGAACAGTTACCATCCCATATAACAAATATTTTAAGTTTATATCAAGTTTCATGTCTGTCTGAACATACTATTAAAGAGGTCATGTTATGCTAAACCTTCATGTACATACTTTTATTTGGGGGTCCTAGTAGAATAGGTTTACATACTTTAACTTCAAAAAACACTTTTTAGCTACAGAGTGAGACATCTCGCCTCTGTTGAATCTTTGATGAGAGTTGCACATGCGCGTTACTAAGCGGGCAGGATGTAGCCAATCAGAGGCAAAGTAGGGCGGATGCCGAGCAAGGTAGTGTGATCATAAAAAACGCCGCTACAGCTGGTAACCATGGCTGCGGTACAGCCGTATATATTTTATGATATATATAACTATAAATATTTATATAACGCCTGTTACATAGTGACTCACAGAAGTAAAGGCTCGACTCCACAGTGTTTTCTGTTGGAGAGAGTAACTCCCTTTGCTGTGGACTTTTTTTTTACTTTACAGACCTTTTACATGCACAAAAATGCTACATAATGCAATAAAGGAAAGGCAAAAAGCATGTGTTCACCCAAAACATACTGCTATTTTCATTCCTTTAACGGTGATAATAATAATAATCATAAAACATTGGTAGTATTGTGATAATGTGATATTCCTAAAACCGTCATATCTCATACAGTTTCAACCCTACTGGCAAGTATCATTAGGAAATATAGAAGGGAATCATCGTAGCTATTAAGAGCAATATTTATATTTTGTGATCTTCATTGTTAAAGTATCACTGAAAAGTACTAATCGCTGTCTGTCTTGGTGCTTTGGTACAACATTTAGTTCCTTTGGATGAGAGCAGACCAGGTGAACCTAATACCTCGGTTCTGAACAGGATTTGGTCAGGAGAGGAATTTGACATGAAGTAAAGGTGAATCAAAGCCACAGGCCTGAGAGAGCTTTAGCCAATAAGGGAATAATGATACAGGCTCTCCACAGTGGAATTAATTAATTGTGAAGGATTATCAGGCTTCACAAATCAGACTTAAAAGAGTTCAAATGAACTGAAAAGACTGTGGACCTCCAAGTATCTCCTCAGACAGCCTAGATCATGGCTCAGTAATACAGATTAAACAGTCAGTTATGCTGTATATCACCTGTCCTTCAGTAAATAGTAACCTGTTGTTCTTTGTATCTTGTATTCTGACACATTACAGGTGCGTGAGTGGAGGAAGGAGGGCAGCAAGACCTACATGTGCACGGGTCGACCCGGCTGGCTCACTGTGTCTCTCAGAGTGGGCAAATACAAGAAGACCCACAAGAACATCATGATCAATATGATGGACATCCTGGAGGTGGACACACAGAGGCAGGTAGGAGGCTTCAGCAGAGACATGTGACATGTCTCAGTTATTAATTACACCTGTTTCATGCTGTGAAAAACATCATTTCTAGGGATCAACCAATACGTATTTTCAGGGCTGATATAGATTATTAGTACAATTTACTCAAATACTGTACCAAAGTAGAATTTCGAGGTTACCTGTACTTGATTATCTCCATTTTCAGCTACTTTATACTTCCACTCAACTACATTGTGGAGGCAAATATTGTACTTTTTACTCCACTACATTTATTGGATAACTTTAGTTACTAGTAACTTTGCAGATTCATATTATATAGTGTTGATTAGCTGTTACTTCTGATGTGGAACCAGTCAGATAGTGTTGTGTTCGGGACATTGAGTGAGAGTAGAGTGGTGACTACACGGACAGAGGGAGGCGGCTGAATCAGAGCCAAAGTAGGATATTTTTAACATTATTTTTTTTCCAACAGCAATTGAACGAAAGAAAAAAGTGATTAATCGCCATGAGCCTTTCACAAGATACCAAAGTTATTCTTGTCATTTTGATGATTACGTTTTTTGTGTGAAAACTTATTTTAAGCCAGGCTGCTATCTCAATTTCTCTTGACATGGCAATCACTGTCAATTAACTTGTTGGTCCTCCACTTTGGTCGAAACTAAAACGGGATTTTAATTTCCTTCGGCCCAAAAAGCATTTTCCCCTCAGACCACCATCAGAAGAGAGACGTCTGTATAGCTGTTGACAGTGCACCTCAGAAGGTCCACAAGGTTAATTATGAGTCTTTCTATTAGGAGTTTTTGATCCATTGAGGTTTGCTATTTGAAAAAAAATGATTCGAGCCGAGAAAAAACAAGCACATACTGAATGGGCTGCAGAGCTAGAAACTTTTGTAGCGTCTTTGGGTCTAATATCCAGCTTTTAAAACATCCATGATTAGCATGTTAGCATTGTTATTGTAACCGTGCTGAGCATTTAGCATAAAGCACCACTGTGAGCCTAAAACAGCTGCTACTAAGGCTGTAGACTCTCAGCCTGAAACACAGGGACTTCACGTCAATGGGGTGATTAAGACAGTCAGAAAATCAGACAGGTTGTCAACAGGCCAACAACCAGCCCATTTAAATCTGACTGTCTTGGCTGCCTACCAATTTGTGCACATGGCATGTAACCTGGTAACACAGTGCTATTATTAACCATATCAATGATTACTCAATGACTGAACTCAGTAGTTGGTTTTTACCCCAGTCTTGCTCACAACAATGTGCCTGGCTGGATTTTGTGTTGACCTTTACTCACATTGATCTTTGTCTTTCAGGTGGTGAGAGTTGAGCCGCTGGCCAACATGGGTCAGGTGACGGCGCTCCTCAACTCCATTGGCTGGACGCTGCCGGTGCTGCCTGAGCTTGATGACCTCACCGTGGGTACGTTCTCCTCATTACTGAGGAAGATATTCTGGGTAACCATCACAGAGCAGCATCATCAGCGGCTCTCTGGTTTCTAGAAATAGAGACGATAATATCCACAAGCTCATTGTTTAGCGATGCTGCATCTCCTCCACCGCTCACTGCATCCTGTTCAGGGCCTCGGCGATTTCTGTAATTGTGTTAGAGGATTGATGTTGTAGCTCGAAGGATGAAACCGGGAGGAAATGGCTGCAGTGTTGGAAGCACCCCTGGATCGGGTTTCATAATGGATTTCCTGATCCCATAAACTGCGCATCAACAAATCTAATGTTTTCCCACCAGGTCGCTGCACATTCATTTGTACTGATGTTCACACAGGCACATACTGGCAAACGCTGCTCTCTTGCTTGTGTGTTCGCCCGCTGTTGGTCTCACCTGGAAATATATTGAATTACTTAGGACAAACCTTTTACTCTCTCCTCTCTCTCAGGCGGTCTGGTGATGGGTACGGGCATTGAGTCGTCCTCTCATATCTACGGACTGTTCCAGCACATCTGTGTCGCGTATGAACTGGTTCTAGCGGATGGCAGCTTGGTACGCTGCACTGAGGTGAGTATCGAGTGTTTGTGTGATCTGTGAGCCAAGGAGCCTGTATCATGAAGAGATTAGTGGGTCATGGTGCTATCTTGGGCTTGACTTCCAGTGTCATGACATTGGCTCAAAGGGATCACCATGGTAACATCATCAGCACCACAGACCGTCTTTACCTCTCTGACACGGCAGCAGAAACTAACCCATTTTCTCTTGAGGGGTATCACCGTATCACATTCGGTATTCCCCTCGTAGTTCTGATGATGTTGCTTGTAAATTAAGAACTCCTCCCCAATTTCTCAACCTAATCCTGATTTCGAATGAGCCTTTTGTATCTACAGATTGAGCGGGTCTGCCATGATGCACGTTGTTTCTACAGTAGCCCAGAATGGGCAAACCAAACACCGATTCTAGAGGGGGCTTTGTTGCATTTTTTACGTTTTTAGTGGCCACCATAGGGGAGGGTGAGACGAGGGGTATTTAGTTGGTTGCAGTGTGCAACCTCACCACCAGGTGCCACTGAATCCTACACACTGGACCTAAGTATAATTGGACAATACTTTTTATATTGCAGTGTTTCCCACACATAGACTAGTTCTGAAGAAAGATGGCCTACAGTTGCTCTCTCTCTTTGGCCTATTCATGGCTTTTTTTAGAAACTGTAGCTGAAGAATGACAGGAAACGGAGTGAGAGAGGGGGATTGGCATGCAGCAAAGGGCCAGAGGTCGGATTCAAACTCTTGGCCTCTGCCTTGAGGACACGGCCTCAGTACATGGGGTGTATTGTCTACCAACTTAGCTACCATTTTTTGTTGTTGACGCAATTATTCAAAGCAAATGATTAAATAAAACAGAAATATGGGGCATGTAAAATTCAATAACTATCCGTTGCTTTCCCAAAATAGAAACCACCGACCCTTTAGCCAAAAAAAAACCAGGAGGCTGAAACTACATCATCGCCCTGACCGTGCCCTACATCTATGTGCTGTTTGCTCTTGTTCGGATAGAACGTATATTTTTCTGTCACGTAGGAGGAGAACTCTGACCTGTTCCACGCCGTCCCGTGGTCCTGTGGAACTCTGGGCTTCCTGGTTGCAGCTGAGGTCAAGATCGTCCCCGCGAAGTCGTGGGTGAAGCTGCGCTACGAGCCGGTCAGAGGACTGGAGAACATCTGTAAACGCTTCACTGAAGCATCGGAGAACAAGCAGAACACATTTGTCGAAGGCATCCAGTACAGTCTGGACACCGCTGTCATCATGACGGGAACCATGACTGACCACGCTGAGCCTGATAAGGTAAGGTGTGTGTGTGTGTGAGCGTGCCTGTGCCTCGTTTTCACTCGTTTTATCACATCTAACCTCCCGTTTCCCTTCTCAACATCAGATTAATAGAATCGGGCAGCACTTCCAACCCTGGTTCTTCAAACACGTGGAGAGCTACCTGAGCAGCGACCAGACGGGAGTTGAATACATCCCTCTGAGACAGTACTACCACAGACACACACGCAGCATCTTCTGGGAGCTTCAGGTACTCACACACACACACACACACACACACACACACACACACACACACACACACACACACACACACACAGGATGTTTCCATCATTACAGTAACTGACTGCACACATCTGCCACATTTCAGTGTGTCATCATCTTATCAACTCCTCACTCACTTCTCTTTATTACACACACACACATTTTGAACTCACATTTATACACACACACACACACCATTAGCCATTAGTGAGAAGGGCTTGGCATCCTTTGTTGTCTCTAACAGTAAATGGTGTGATGAATTATGCATGGTATTGGTTTGACGGATTCTTACAGGAGCCAGCTTTGGGCTTCTGGGTGCTCTCGGTTGTTGAAAGGGGTTTTTTGTAGGCGGCGGAGAGGAAAGGCAGGAAATAAAAAGGCTGACTGACGCTTTGATTTAATCGTTAATCGACAATTTGTGATGGATCACATTGCTGATGATGTGAGAAAGTGTGTGTGGTGCCGGTTGGAGGGTTGTGGCTGCCCTCTGGTGGAATGAACGAGGAGTGTAACCGTGTTAGTGTCTCATCTACATTAAATTAGAACAGGTGTCATGACTGTTTTTTATGGTAAATAATGTAACTGTTATTTGTTTTGTTAAGTAAAAATTGTGATGTGAAAATATTAGAGAGAGTGGGGGTGTAAAAAGCTGAGGCGTAATATATCAAATGGAGGCAAAGAAAGGTCAAAAGGATCCGAACACCTAATTGTTGAATGTAATCACTGTTGAATATTAAATGTTGGGCTTTAAATACCACTGTGTTGAAAGTGTTAAAATATTTTACTCTGAAAACCATCTTAATCTTGATTCTGATTTAAATGTTTGTCATTTCAATTGGCACAAAAAAATAAAGTTGAAAATTGAAAAAAATTGAGATTTATGAAAATGCTTTGTGTTCAGGCTCATTAAAAATTCTGCACAAATTCTGATCCAAAAATTAAAAAAAAAAAAAAAAATTCAAGTAAATTTTAAAAATCACAACACTAAAATTTAAGATAAAAAAGTTTAGACTTAAATATCAGGGTCACTTCCGATAAACTGAGTCTAAATTTAAATCAATCAACAGTTTATAGATGTGATGATTGTTTTAGGTTTTTTAAAATAAAACAGATGGTTTTTAAAGTAAAATATTTTAATGCTATAGATCAAAATCTGTGATATTTCAATTATTAATTCTTAAGTAGTGATTCATTTTCACAGTTTGGTATTTAATTCTAATAAAAATCAAACTATTGTGTCCTTTTTTTTTGCTTCCAATCCGTACACATCTCAGCTAATAGATCTAGAAATATAGCTTATAATTATCATCATCAATTGATTTAGAAAACATAAATAAAACGAAGTAAAAAGTAAAAAGTTTAACGCGGAAACTCTTTGGCATCGTTCTTTAATATGTCTATTTGTGTCTTATCTCCAGGATATTATTCCCTTCGGCAACAACCCGGTGTTTCGCTGGCTTTTTGGATGGATGGTCCCTCCGAAGATCTCCCTGCTGAAGCTCACCCAGGGGGAGACCATCAGACGGCTTTACGAACAGCACCACGTGGTCCAGGACATGCTGGTGCCCATGAAGCACCTGCAGGCTGCCATCACGCGCTTCCACGAGGACATCGAGGTTCGGGCTCAGATGCGCATGAAGCCGCTAAATACTCGCTAGTCGTAGCACGTACTCCTGCTTGAACCTCCCGTGTGTCTTGTTATTTCAGGTTTACCCTCTGTGGCTGTGTCCATTCCTGCTGCCAGCAGGCAGAGGGATGGTCCACCCCAAAGGTCAGGAGGAGGAGCTGTATGTGGACATCGGGGCTTACGGAGAGCCCAGAGTCAAACACTTTGAAGCCAAAGCATCGACACGTCAGCTGGAGAAGTTTGTCAGAGAGTCACACGGGTAAGTCTCAAATAATACATTACATTTAGCATCCATTTCCAATGTGATACGATCATATGATGATATGGCCATCATCCTCCTGCAGGTTCCAGATGCTCTATGCAGATGTGTACATGGACCGGGAGGAGTTTTGGGAGATGTTTGATGGACAGCTGTATCACAGACTGAGAGAGGAGCTAGGCTGTAAGGAAGCCTTCCCCGAGGTGTACGACAAAATCTGTAAATCTGCCCGGCACTGACCCCACCCACCCCCCACCCCACTCTGTGTCTTGAGAGGTCCTACTATCAATGTGAAGCAGGAGCCACAAGTATTGTAATGATCTGAGGTCATGAATGTCTTCTCTCTCCCTCGTCTGGACACAACAAGCTCATGTCAGCATTCATGTTCTGATTTCATGAACTACTTCACTCAAAACCAGCATGTGTAGCTTGAACACACTCTACCAAAAGTTGTCTTTTTCTTTTCTTTTTTTAAAATGTGTATGTTTAGTGGAGCTCGACCGATACTTGATCTCAAGGGTCGATACCGATATTAGGGACCGAAAAAGTCAGATAATGCTAATAACAGCCGATCTTTTTGCAGCGATCCCTCAAATGGGGTTATGAAAACACTTATGAGAAGGATATGTAACGCGGGCACTGAAACAATGAACTTACTTGCAATTTTTCCACCTGGTAAAACAAATAAAAGTTTAATTTTGGCGCTTATCAGACAACAAACACGATATATCTGCAGTCGACCAACTTATATATCGGTCGGGCTCAAATGTTACGCAACTTTTTCCCTGTTTTAAAAAGTTAATGTACTGTTTATCACAGACTCCTCTGTACGCCTCAGCCTTACGCACAGTTTTCCCAAGTGCCATACACTTTGAAAACCTCCTGATAAGCTTCAGACACATATTTTTAAAAAATCCATACTTTTGTGATAGAGCTATGAAATTTTAAAAAAACAACATGTTGTAACTACCTTGTGGTCTATTTTTTTACATACATCAAAAACATGTAATATCACCAGGACTGTGTAAGGATCGAACAAAATCATTAAAAACTCTTTTCTGCATTGATTATCTTTTTTTTTTTTAACTATCTGAAGTCGTTGCAAGTGAATACAAATCCACATTATAGTGTTACAAGTTCACAGACATGGGTTCATCTGTTTGCTCTGATTCATTTGACTTTTATTTGAATAACAGCACAGTGCAAAACCACATCTGTTGTTTTCTCCATGTGCATCCTCCAGCTTCATTTGTTTTAATGTGGTGGCAGTTAATCAGAGGGAATTGATTTGCTGTGAACAATCACTTCATTTGAATAACTAGTCTCAGTATATTCAAAATATACCTGCATGTCGACCCTTCAGCTTACACAGACATGCTCTTTTACTTTATTATATAGCATTTACACTAAAAGCAGCCAGCCTTCCTCCAAAACTCAGTGTGTTTTACTCCAGTCTGGAGGTTTTTTACCTGTAATCCTCGGGGGTGGGGGGGGAACAGTGATGGCTGCTCTTCCACAGCTACATCCTGATCCTGACACCGCCTTCTTTCTCACTTGTGCGTGAGTGAAAGCTAGCAGCAGAGACACAGAGCCGAAGAAGACATCTGCTTCAAATCACCCGGACACAGGTAGGCTGTACTCTATGAGTTTTTACACAGAATACTTACAGCATTTACGGTTTGTCTTGTCAACATTGTGAAGCTGACATTTCTGCTGACTGTCACTGAAGCGCAGCGACGGGAATAGTTGTACAAGTTAAGCTAACTTACGCGGCAGTTAACTTTAGCTGACGCGAGCTAACTAGTAGTTAGCGCAGTTTTACCTCCTGCTACTCTGCGTGTTAGCTAACATTAAAAGCTGCTGTTAGTTGACGAAACAGGTTTTTAAAAAAACGTTTTTGTATGTATTTGCAAAGGTGACTTTGGAGATAAGTTGCCGCCCCCCTCAGTCGTTAGCTCAACAGCCTGCAGACGTTGAGATTTATTTTTTTTTTTTAGCTAACGTTACCTTATTTAACGATAGCTGGAATTAGCCGTGTGACTGTCAGTGGGATGGGCACACCTACAGTTGTGTTTTCTACCGGGCTGAAACTAAGTCTGCACACTGGGTAAGGTCACAGCAGCAACCCAGCTTCGTTGACAGCATTGCGGAAGTTTACAGACACCGTATGGGGTACACTGTGTCCCTGTAGTGATTTAATGTTGACAGGATTATAGCACCAACATGCTTGTGTTATTGGTTTTTGGTGAAGCTGTTCCAGGAACAAGAGCTGCGTGGGTCATATCTAAAGGTGTGAGCAATCTTTCAACTGTGTTCTGCAGTGACCGAAGCTCAACTCTCTACTTCACTTAACCTTTCACCTAGTTTCCCTCAACCACCTCACACTGAAGGCACATTTTGAACGTTTTACAGAAGCCCTGGGGTGGAGCGTCAGGTGCCCTCCGGGCAGGTAAAAAGTGAGCAGTACTGGCCCTTCCAGACGGAGCAGTTTTTTTAGGAGACACCAGCGGAGTTAAAACTGGAGAAGAGAGAGGAAGCATGTCCACCGACCAGGAGCCAACCTACACAGTCAAGCTGCTGCAGCTGCTGCTGCTCTCCACCTACTGGGGAATGCAGATCTGGGTCACCTTTATTTCAAGTTGGTACCAAACACACACACTCAAACACACTCTGCATGAAAGTTCACAGAAAAAGTTAGAAATGTGCGTAAGGTGTGATGAGGGAAAGACAGGGAGGGGCTGGGAAGCTCTTTGAGGAGGCTGGATGTGTTTGGGAGGTTTGTTTCCAGGCTACATGCACAACACAATTATGTTGTTTCGGTGTGGATGTTCACACCTGTGCAGTATGTATGTAGATCTGCACACTCATGACTGGATCACCCAGAATGCCTTTTGTAATGATCCCTGACCAGTTTTTGCATGTTCACCTCTACGCCTACATGCAGACCCTGGCGAGCTTTTGTTGCAGCTCAGTCACCACGTTTACACAGGTTGCCATAATCTAAGGCGTGTCTATGCATTCCTTGCAGATTCAATTCAAGTTCCTCCTGTCTGCAGACTATGCAGTTTAGTTACTTATCAACTGAATATGACCCCATTAAACCCTAGTGCATTTCAACATCAAACCGTATTGCCAGTTTTCCATCACAAGGCCAGTGTTTTTGTCTCGTTGCTCTTGTGGTGTACTGTTGTGGTTGTATTTATGCAAGCGTTTTTTAATAGTCTACCTGAAACCACAGTGCAGAGAAAAAGGTGGAGCCTGTGTCAAGCATTTGGATCGCTGTATGTTTTTGAAATTGCCGACAATGTACTCGATACTTTTTTATGGTTAGCGATGTCATGTTTCTCTAAATTCGTGATGTGATTTGACTTTCAGGTCAGGATTTAATTTTGATTTTCGATTTAAATGACTTTTTCAATACTGACGGCTCTTCCATTGTTAGTCTACCATATCTGGATCAGTAAAGATCAACAGGTCATTGGTTTTATGTGTCATTCAAATGGTCAAGTTCTGTTTAAAAAGACATCAGCAGCTCGACTTTTTCCTGGTGGTGCTCTGCAGGTTAGGGTTAGGCAAGTTCAAATAATACACCATAAAAAAAGATTCCAGATTTCAATACCAGTTTTAAAAGATAAGACTAACAATAAATACCAAAAGTTAAAAATTAAATTGCTACATGGTTCTGTTTCTCAACTCTGTCCCGAGTAAACCCTCCTCCCAAACAAATCAATAAAGGATCTGTCAAAAATAAAATAAGAGTTACCTCCAGTACCAGTCAGTTTATTAGCTTTCTGCACCAAGTGTCTGACAGTGCAGCTGCAGGCTACTGGTAATCCAGCTCAGTTGTGTTTAAATTGTTTTTTTCCCTACGGACATGTGCAACTAGGTGAGGTTGGAGAAAACAAATACTGGGACAATTCGTCAGTCCTGTTTTTAATTAAGACGATGGAAATTGAAAGCTCATTTTGATCGATTGGATTAAGAACCAGAATTGTGACACTCCTAACTATGATTGTTTCCATAATATTTAGTCAATGTAAAGTTTGTCAGTGTTTAAACATGAATGAATGTTCCTTTAAATGGAAATGAATTATA
The DNA here is from genome assembly GCA_039737535.1 of Lagodon rhomboides. Classification (NCBI taxonomy): domain Eukaryota; kingdom Metazoa; phylum Chordata; class Actinopteri; order Spariformes; family Sparidae; genus Lagodon; species Lagodon rhomboides. Next base: position 8,573,580 of record CM077789.1, on the reverse strand, counting down.
AGTGTAATCAAAATCACATGGCCAAGGGCATTAGATTGCAGAAGCTGCAATTATTTGAATAAGATAAAAGTTGTGACAAAACAGCATTATAATGGAGAACAGTCCTGTCTTACAAATGTAGTTCTCCAGATGAACCAAAACATGTTTAGTACTCATTTTATACCTGCACTGGGGTCCCGGATGAGCTGGAGCCTATCTCAGCTGACTTTGGGCGAGATACACCCTGGACAGGGTGTCAGCCTATCATAGGACTATAACATTCACAGTCATACAACCACTCACACTCTCATACACAATTTGAAGTCACCAGTCAACTCAGCCTGCATGTCTTTGGTATGTGGGAGGAAGCTGGAGTACCTGGAGAGAACCCACACATGCAATCTCCACAGGGCTCCGGCTGGATTTGAACCCAGAACCCTCTTGCTATGAGGCGACAGTGCTAACCACTGCACCACCGTGCCGCCCAGTGTTTAATACAGACCCCAGCAAATCTCATGATCATCAGGATTTCAGCTGTAAAGCAAAAATGGTCATTCCCACTAATCAGGATCATATCACAATTGTGCAATCTGTCAATGATTTTTTTTGTTTTTACCATATTGTGCAGCTCTACTGGAAATAAAAGCCAGGAGGTCCCCTGTAGAGCTAATGAGTTGTTCTGATTTCTCAGGCTTCGTGATGGACAACCACCTGAACAGACACACTTATGGGTTCATCCAGAGTCGTCTTGTCCCGTTCTACCTCCACCTGGGTTCAGCCTGTGCCTTCTTTAACCTCACCATCTACGCTGTGTATCATCCCAGCGACCTGCTGGATGACAGAGAAGCCTTCCAGGTATGTTGTTTTGTTCCACATCATCACATTGAATAAAAAAAACTTTTTGAGAATATTTATTAAATCTCAGCCCCTCCTCTCCCCACCAGATCTTCATCTTCTTTGTGTCGGTGACGGTCGCGGCTGTCAACGCCCAGTGGTTCGGCCAAATGACATCAGAGATCATGGCAGACATGCACCTCATCGAGCAGTCGTGCGGATTGGGTCAGGACATCGGCCTGTCGTCGAACCGCGAAGCTTACGCCAAGCTGTGCGAGACGGACGTCAAATACAGACACCTCAGCAGTCGTCTGTGGCTGTACAGGCTGCTGTCCTCCCTCTGTAACCTCTGCTGCATCGGCTGCAACTTCTACAGTCTGTGTTACATGGCCGAGAACCTCGTCACACTTTAATCTGACGCACAGCAGCTGGACTGTTGATTTTTTTGATAATCACCCCCTTACAAATCTCGAAACTCCTATTTTTGTATCAAAGCAGTAAGTTATATATTTAAAGTCTTTCCCTCTCCCTGCCTTGTTAGTTATGAAACCAAACGTCAGGTAAGCCCCGGTGTTCTTGTGCCTTAGGAAATAATGAAAGGACGCAGCCTCAGTACTCAGATTTAGGCTCTAGTTTTTTTGTTGGGTTTGACACATTCAGAGTGAAGGCCTTATTAGAGACACAAATCAGTTCCCGCAGTGAGTAATGCCTCACCTTTCACCCAGTGTGGCCGAGGCTGGTGCCACCCTTGATATTACACTATGGTACCTTTCAGAAACCCAAAACAAGAGGAATGACTTTTTTTCACTGCAGGAAACGGCCCCAGTGCACTGCACCTTTTTTATACATATGCTCTCATGCTTCTCAGTCCTGCTCGTCCTGTTTGGGTGCAGCTTTAATTCCTTGGTCACAGCATAGCATCACAGGTTTGTCTGCCCTATTCATTTGTTAACTAAAGAAACACATGTGTGTTGTTTCTGTTAAAGTAAAACACTTTAACTATATGGCTGCCCTGAGGCCCCTACACACCAAACTGACAGTAAATACCTAGGTGCGACAAAGGCTGACTGTTGCGCCATCTCATGTTTCCTTTATCTCCTTATCTCGGCCAAAAAGCCGCACTCGAACACACCGCAAAAACTACAGCTGGCAGCCAACGAGCTAGTACATTCTGTGCCCACGTGAAAGGAGATAGTCTATCTGCGGATATGCAAACCAGTGTTAGGACTAAGCAGCATTTTTGGAGAGTATGTCTGATGAAAAGTTGCAAAGAGGCAGAGGCAGAAAAATAATTATGTATACTACAGCGACATGTGCTGTTTCCTTTCCTCTCTTATTTTTTCACACTGATCCCCTTACCTGAACAGCCAATCAGAGTGATTCTCTTACAGATGAGCCACCACTGATTCTACATGCTCAATTGGCCTAAAAACCCCGACGAAGGGCTGCCCAGTGCCAGTGGAGCCACTGAGGCTCACCGACAGTCCTGACAATGCCTGGTAGCCGACCATCAGCCTGGTGTGTAGGGGCCTCGAAGTGGGTCAAAGTTGGCCCGCCATAAGGTTTGATTTGTCCTGCCTGATTTTTCTAACCAGAAAATAATTATAATAATTTAAAATATATATAATATGAATTGCCTGTTTTATTTTCTAGTAAGATTTGAAGTGCTCTTTAAAAATGTAGCATCCCAAAATATAAATTACTTAAGAAGATATTTTCATAAAAAATGATTGTTTCACTAAAATCGGTTACAGTTGGTGGTGTTTGTAATGCACTGCTGTAGTGACATAGTGCAGAAACAAGCGATAGAGGGGCAGGGTGACTAAGACAGACACCATTCACCTCATTACAAGACACTGAGTCATCAAAATTACTTTGAGGCTGTTATTTTTAAGGTTAAAAAAAAAATAGTTACATAATGTTGCTCTAAGTTTCCGCTTTGGCCGTGAATGGGGAAATGTTCAGACACCGCTGCTATGATACACAACCAAAAAAGCTTTTAGCCCATCCAAAAGACACCGCACCAGGGACTCCATCATTAATTTGGAATTTTCGGATGTGTCTTTGAGGAAGACATTATCGCTGTTATTTTGATAAGCCTGGACCTGTGGTGGTCAGAGGGATCAGAATTTTCTTACTTGGCTTTGCAATTGGGAAAATTTAAGGGGGAAAAAATCCCACAGGGGCTCCGTAGTATTTGTCTACTTGAAGATTTGAACGATGTCTCTGCTCTCGACCCTTTCACCAATCATCCCGGTATGACCATGGCCGTGTACATCGTTACCCTATAGTGTGCCCTAATTGAAAATGAGTCTCATGCCTGAATTAATTAAGTGGGCTTTGCTTCGTTCTGTAACACCTGTGCGTACTGAATGTGGTCAAACATGATGTGGCTGTTGGGAGCTCAGCCCGCCACGGAAGCCAAGTAATTTTTGAGTTGTACTCGCAGTGGAGTACAGCACAGGTCTCAGGTGTCGGAGCTTTTTTTAGTCATGCTGTTTATCTCCTATCAGGCAGAGAGGATCTGTGGTCAGTTACGTGTATTCTTTTGTGTTTTTCGCACATGTTGAAATGATGTTAATGAACCTCTCCTGCTATAATGGCCCTTCCCGAGGTGAACGTTTCTTTCAATGTGTTTCTCGTGTCTGTTTGCGTCGGCCTGTATCACATTAAGTACATTAAACCAAAGTAAAAAATGCCATCAACACCAACAGTACTTCCATACGCGGGGCAGAGGCAGCTGAGTACAGCTTCTTACACTAAATTTTTGTTTTTCTTTTGTTTGTTCTTACTGGACTGATGAAGGTGCTTATTATGAGCCCGTAACAGGCAAACACAATGCAATATCACTCGGTAGTAGCTTTTAATGGTACACACGCTCAATGTTGTTACTTTTTAGCTCTGCCAGTTTAAATTAATTTAAATGCATAAAAGTAAAAGCTACACATGGATGTTAAATTTTAAAAACATTTGTCATTTGTTAGATATTTATGCCAGTTATTACTGTTATTGTGGCTTGTGTAATACTAACTGTAAATCACCTGAAGACCACTGAGGTCAGAGGTCATGAGCTGTTTGTGGTCGTGGGTTTGTATCAAAGATGTTGAGACATGTACCGTCGGTTTTTTATATTAAAACATAATTTCTCTCAGTTCTGTGCTTCATCTTCTCACCATCATTAGAAGGGAAGGTTCTCCCATTGTTGTCCCTCCTAAAAGTTTTTTTTCTTATTTTTTTCCTTACTTGAATCAATGTGGTAATGTAATTTGTGATTTTGGGGTTATATAAATAAAATGTACTTAACTAGATTAATTTGTAATATTTAACCAAGAAGTGCAAGTAAAACCTAATTAACACTGATTATATCTGCACAGTATTATCAATGAGTAGTTCCTTGATCCTATTCTTTTTTTAATCCATTCTTCAGTAAACTAGTTTTAAAAGGAGCAATATATAACATTTGGCCACCTGTCAAATTCGTACTCAACAAATGGGGAGCAGCGTATAACCAGAGTAATCACTAACTGTTGCTGCCCATCGATAGTTAGCTCAGTTAGCCGTGCAGCTAGTGGTTTAGACTGAGCTTAGGACCAGGAGAGAGTTGGTGTTTACACTGCTATCACAGGAGCTTTGGGGCAGGATGGGGCTAGCCGGTTAGCATTGCTAACTTCAGTAGATATCTCAGCAGCACTACACAGACATCATGACGTGAAAAACTGCTATTTATTCACATTCTGAGTGTTTTCAACTAAAAGTCCCTTTTAAAAGGAACTAATAACTGAAGCCTCTTGGCATGTTTTACATAATATTTGGTGTTTAAGATATCAGACATCATCAGCTCACACAGTGTGATCTGTCTAAGGGCTCTAAAAAAAATCCCCTGTATGTCGTATTTGAAAAAATGTCTGATGGTTGATTTTGGTGACTCCTAGTGGTAGTAATAATAGAAAATGAATGGAGCCCTCACTCACAGCTCAAATCTAATCCTGAAAGAGTTTCCAATGTGACTTTTTCCAGATATGACAGAAGGTGGAGCCATTGCTCTACTGCGGTTTATCATCCGCTGCAAATACAGTTTACACAAGAGCCTCAGTGGAACTCTGTCTAATTATCCCGGATTAATCAACATCATTCATTTAAATGAGACTCAATTTGGATATAACAGGAGCACCGCAGTATGCTCCGTAAATAAGAGGCTACACATTGTAACCTGGACAACAACTCCAAAGGAAAACATCATGTCAACAGAGTTTTTTTTTAATGTAAAAATACACCATTGCTACAAATCCATGGTTACTGTGTTTGAGATAGATCAGCATCAACAATGCACAAGCCACTCCACCTACAAAATGAATATTAGTCTAAAAAAAGTAATAAATATAAAATGATGTAGATAAAAATGTAAAAAAAAAAAAAAAAAGTCATCACTCGTACCTGACTATTAAAGGTTTAGAAAACCACGTTTCTCTTGTAATACTTAAAAAAAACCTGAAACCTACATTTCAGGAGAGCACAATAATCTCAACAATGACTGTGACAGGAGGTGAGGCAATTCAGTTTCACTACCTCAGTTAAAAGTGCGATAACATCGTGTCAAGAAAAGAAGAACAGATGGATCCCCTTGTACAAATAACAAACGATAAGTACGGTTTGTTAATTCTGCATAGAGAGAACCAGCTTACAACAACCGTTCTGTAATACTGAGAGAGCAACATGTAAACTGTAATCTGAAAATTATCTCCCGAAAAGGAGGCAGCAACATTATTTAAAGCCACAATCCACTGCCCATCCACTTTGGTTGTTTGCAGGATGAGGTTACCGTCATCATGTCGTCTTGTCACAAGCTTCTAACAGTGTATGTGATAAAAAATCGAATTAAAAGAAACGAGACTGAAACGACGTGTAACGAGTGTCAGTGCAGCTCACTGTGCTTAGAAGGCAGCTAAAGTTACATTCCTTGTAAACAGCAAACCAGAAAAGGCAATTTAAAAAAAGGATTGTGCCTTTACAATAAACATTACTTAATATTCCCACGATTCGTCTGTACACACCCACGCTTTAAAACGACTAATCACTCCAGCCGAAACATTTCGTCATCCCGACATTTAGTTTTCAATGTGTTTTTTTGTCTAAACGTCAGCAAATGTTGTAACATAAATAATATTGGTTCCATGTTTCCCTTCTTCTCAATGCTCACATGTACAGTATCAAAATACAAATATTTAAAAAGAAAACACCAGCTTTTAAAAAAAAAAAAAAAAAACCCATCAACCCACAATCCCTCTGGAGGGCTCGTAACCATGGCTCCATTTCCACAACACAGAGGGGAAGTTGCCACGAAACCATTCCCGTCATCATTATTCCACGTATTCACTGCTAAAATACTCCATAAATAAAAGTCGTACTAAAAATAGAGTTCTCCGGTTCATCAGCATAAAAATAATTAAATCCAGTGTCTCTATCTCTCTGTCATACAACCACCTTGCCCTTGATGTCCAGCTTGGTGCTCTCACTTGCTTTGTTCGACTGCTCCTCCGTGAGGGTGATGTAGGAGTACACCAGGCTGCCGGCGATGCTGCAACAACAAGGACAGCAGCCATGTTAGAGAACACCTGTACGAGGACACCAAATTAGGCAAAAGACACATGTCTAGCTATCTAATTAGCCTGGCAGGATGGTGTTTAGTGAGATGCATTTGGAAAACCTAAAAGAAACTGGTTCAATACATGAGGTGTTTGGATTAATGTTAGAGAGGCTGATGTCAGTCGCAGACTAAATGAGACCTGAAAATCAGCTTGTCAATCAGCGCAAAAGCGTAACATGTAGCAGCACATAAATATCAGCTATTTGATTCGTCATATTTCCAAACAAGATCCAGCAGGGACATGTCAAAGCCTGCAGCTGACGTGCAAACTGTTATCAGTGACATCTGTGTCAGCGCTGGCTTTTCCTTTTTCTCAGCAATAACAGTATCCTTTTAGATTACAACCAGAAACAAGAACAGTCTTCAAGCTAACAAGATCCATGCAAATAAAGACACATAACTATGGCTAATAATGAGCTGTGTGAAACACAAAGAGCTCCCCAGAGTGAGCTTGGCACAGCTGAGGCCCAGTTTGGATTAAGACTTCAAAACAACCACTGATAATTTCTTTTAAGGCTCAGTGACCACAAGACTTTGGTTCTTTTTTACGACATGACTCATTTATTTATAGCAACTAAATGTAACTGCCTGGAAATTGATAGCTGATTGTTGAGTTAACAGATTGTGAAATACTGATCTTTTGGGTTGGCAGCTCAGGTCGGACGCTAACCCAACGCGCTGGTATTTGACGTCGTGTTGCTTTAAAGCTGCTGTAAACGCTGTGGTCGTCTGTGCTAAATTTTACGGTGATCCGTCCATGAGTAGAAACACTAAAAGCTTTCACTTGAAGCCACAAATGTCAACTTCATGGTGGTGTGAGGAAAAAGGAAAAGTCAGACAATCACAGTCATTAGGAAATTATCATGTTGAACCACGAAGGTCTGATAATGGTTTGTCCCTTTAATGAGAAGATGTCAAGATACTCTACAGGACAAGTGAAAACTTTGATCTGCTGGTGGCTCTAAATAAGACGTCAGAGGATTAATTATCTAAATGCCATGAAGGTCTGTAGAGAATCTCCTGACAGTCCATTCAATAGCTGTTGAAGCATTTCGGTCTAGATGAAAGTGGCGACATTTCCATCCATAAAAGATAGTGTGGCAACATGATTTCATAATATGGTCATTAAAGTTGTAATCGACTAAATCTGTGTGACCATGCAAAGCAAAAATGTGTGTGGAAGAATGTCAGATGGGGGAGCAAGGACATGTGTTGTCTGCAGAACAGCTTTGGTCTGGTGTGATTTGTTAGAAAATAAACTTGTTGTTGCATACCTGATATTCAAACCTATGAAGTTAGTCCAAGAGAAAATGTAGTCTCCACTGAACACCATCCCGATGTATGTCACCAGGACGTTCTGCAAAACAGAGAAAATATTAATTAAACCTACAAAAAAACAAAAAAACATTTTAGTGTATTTAACTATGACTTCACAGCTTACCTTGATGCAGCCCACAATCGTCGTCGTTAACGCAGAGTTGTACTGTGTACAAAGCACCGTGGAATACATGAGAACGAACCTGCAAAAAACAACACGTCACCATTAGATTTCACAATGTTACAACAGGGAAACACAAAGGGTGACTGTGAGCTATGAGCGTTGGCCTAGAATCTAGATTTCAGCTGGTGATATCAGAGCAGTAACGCGGTGGTAAATTGGTGTAATCCAGATGTTCGGCGCTGGCACAGAACTCGATACTGCCTGCTTGCACATGCACACATGAGCTCTGGCGTGTAGTCTTACCCCATGATGCAAGAGAGGATGAACTGGGTGAGGAAAAACATATCTGACCAACCGTCATATTCCACTGCCTGAGAAGAGAGGAATAAGAAAGTACACATAATAAATCATGCAATAAAAAAAAAAAACGGGTAAAACTAGATGAGGTTGGCAAAAAGAGCTCAAAACATTCAGTTTGAGTCACTCCTTAGACATGTCTGGTCTGGCTTTCAGTGGAAGACAGGAAATAAAGATAAACCGAGCACAGCAGAGTTCTCATTTTATGGAGCTGAGGACACAACTAACACTTCCATACACACCCATCCGACACTGGGTTTCCAATAGCTTTAAAAAGGGTAGTAGTCTGTATCTCCTCTGAGCTTATTCAGTCCAGGGAGGTTGTAGGCACTGCTGTAATAACTCTACGAGGTGCATAATAGCTGCTTTGTGCCTGTCTGGCTGCTGGGCCCCAGCTGGGCGAACCAGAAGGTCTCTGCCAACTCTCACCAACAAACAGGCAGCTCACATTTACGGCACACACCCATGTTCATACGTATGTGCACTCAATTGAGGGTTAGACCCTGCATTCGCTGAACAGAACCAGCACTGACCACACTTAAATTTCACTCATCTAATGAACAAAATCTGCCATGATTAAAAGAGGAGGCTTACCTTCTGCATGTCTCCCGTCAGATGAGCCAACAGTAGGGTGGGAAGGATCATAAATAATGCATTATAATACAATAATCCATATTTCCCCAGCTCCTGTGAGAAAACAGCACAGATGGAAACAGATGCATCAGGCCGCAGCGGGAACATGTTAAACAAGCAGAGCCAGAACAGAGAGGGTTATTCACAAGTATTCCAGTGCATTCCTCAATAACTAGCGTACAGATGTTAATGCATGGCCAGCCCACTGCATTACCTCTTGTTTGCATTTAGTGCAAAGTGCATTTAGTGTTTCACGTGACTTCATCTCCATCTTTCACTCCCTCACAAGCGCACACACACACACACACACTCACACATGCCTCTCTGTCTTGCTCAGTATTAGCAGCTGGTGCTCCACAGACATCACAGACTATATCTGGATGCAGTTCTGCCTCTGCTGTAACGTGAGAGCTGTGCAGTCTGCTCATGTGACATAAAAAACGACCGAAACGAGCTCCGAGACATTTCTGATGCTACAGTACATGTTAAAAATAAGGCAAGAAAAAAACGTGCATAATAAACCGTAAAGCAGAACAACCTTTCTTCCCAAATGATCTCTACAAAAATAGCGGTAATAAAACCAGCATAGCGTGGAGTAAAAAAAGAGCTTGTGGTGTTTGTGTACACTGAATTCCTTTAAGCAAGAAGCTGAAGGACAGTTTGGGTTCTCTAAGGTCACAAACGTCAGCTCAATGCCAAAACCAGCTCCAACCCAACAATGGTTACCATTCATCCGACGCTGCCGCCACATACCTTTGCATCTAATTTTTGTTTCACATAGGCTCCGTTGGCTGCAGTCAGCACGTCGTTCAGGAGAATGAACACGTAGCCTTGCATGTCAAAGGCCAAGTCGGCACTGCGAGCAGAGATGAGAGAAAACTGAAGAAAGTGTTGAGGATGTAAATGGGTGGTCTGTCACTGATGATTTAGCTCTGGGCGTGCTCTGTTTCAGCAATAAAGATATACAACATGTGTCTAATGACGCTAAGACTATTTAACTTAAGGGAGGACATATATCAAGAGTGGACAACCCTTTGTAGTGAGGGTAATTCTGGTTTGGTTAAAAGCCGGGACACCTGGGTGGAGCAGGACTTACCTCGCGGCTATGAACGCCCCGAGGATCATTGTAAATACTGTCAGCTGGACTGGCCTGGAGAATTTCTTCCTGCCAAAGGTCAAAGACAGTAGAGCAATGAAATTCAATCTGGCTGCTTGGAGCTGTAAATAAAAGCCACCAATATGGTACAAAGAAACTGAGGAAAAAGGGAACCAGAACATGAGCGAGAAAAAGTGGGTTATCACTTTGTGCAATCTTACTTGAGCAGAAGTGCCTCGGCCATCATTGTGAATAAAATGGAGAACCTCCTGAGGACAGTAAACATCGGCAAGCTGGAGAAAGAGGACATTAATTGCTTTAACTTGGCCAAACATCAACAGCCGTGCCCAATGAGCTCACCATCGTTCAGCCTAGATAGCTGAGGGATGAGGACTTACTTCAGCCGTTTGGTTCCAAACAGACCAGTGATTTGATTTCCCACATACAGGAGAGGTAGAGGAAACGTCTGCAAAACAGAAATATGTGAATATTGTGTGGGAATAAAAACACATCTGACAACGGTGAGATGGATGAGGGAGGGGGGCTCTCACCTTTCGAGGTATGGTCTCATCGCAGTCTGGGAAGCTGATCACCCTCGCAGCCTTGCCCACCCACAGCACTACCACCGTGGCCAACATCTGCACACACACATTCAAGAGGAAATCACATAAAAACTCTGCCTGCTTTCAAGGACTGATAGGTGTTTGGGGAGGGAAAGTGCTGCACGAAGAAGAGGAGGGGAAGCATTCAACTCACTTGTCCGATTCCGACACATATTGAAGAAGGGAACCTGGAGGGGACAGCAGAGTTAGGTCCCCGTTAGTGAGCGTACAGGCTGAGCATGGTATAGCTAACGCTGCTGGGTTAACACGTAGCTTCACACAATGCTACCCTCAGTAAAGCTCAGTGTGTGTAGTTTACCTCCTCGCTAGCCAAAAGTTGCCGCTAGCTAATAAGCTCCACTACCCGAGCAGACACAACTTCAGTCTGCTAGGTTAGCTAACATGGTAGCCTCTCAACTAATACCATCACAGGCGTTACCAAAAATAGATAAAAAGAGCCCCGTTACCTGTAGTTGGTGAGGACACTTTTGTTCACCACGACGATGAGAAACGAGCTCACACCGTAAAATCCAGCGGCAAACAGCTTCACAAACAGTGTGAGAGGTTTGTCCGCCATCCCCGACAAGTTCTCATTCCTCTCTGAGCGTCGGCTCTTCCCCTGCCATCACTTCACTGGCTCACTCAGTCTCACACACACACACACACACACACACACACACACACACACACACACACACACACACACACACACACACACACACACACACACACACACACACACACACACACACACACACACACACACACACACACACACAAGTCGGGGGACGTCGACGTTTCACAACTTCCGCCTCAAGTCAGAACATCACAGAGAGAAGTCTGCCACAACACTGCGGTTACTTTCTAACGGCTAGTCCGGTTTAACGTTATCTACGTCACGCTAGCTACTTAATAAAAAATGTGGCACTCACACACGGAGCTGATAATCTCAACTATATATTGTTATAATGTTGTCACATGGGGGGTTGGAAAAATCAAAGCAGGAGCTGGATGGAGATGGTTTATCTCTCTACAGCTTCACAATCTCCCCCCCTCATTATTTCATCCACGAATGTATTGGATTGTCAACGGCAGCACTTCCGGGTTTTAATCTGACATGTGATCTGTATGATCCAATCACAGGTCAGGAGCTGCATTCATTCAGTAGCTCACAGACAGTAGTGTTCAAATCAGTTTGAAGATGATTAGATTTACCATGACATTTTTTTTTTTAATTAGTGGAGATTTTTTAGCATTTCCTTTTTGTCTTTAACACTAATGGAAGACCAGGCCACATAAGAACTGAGTAAGCTCATCTTTAAACAATCTTCTACACAAGGGTCCAAGGGTCAGTGTCATATATTTATATATTTAATGTATGGTGCTACTAGATTGTCTCTTATAAATCAAAACAACATCTTTTTGGAGATTTCCAACCAATTCTCAGTGTGCAGATCCAATTCTCTGCACTGTCACTCACAGATTCACCTTGTACAGTACCTATAGACAGAATACAGTGTCTTATGTTTACTATCAACCACAAGATGGAGACAAAATACATGTTAATGGTGACATTACAACCAATAAGAGTGTTTGTCTTTACAGTGTATGTTAATATCGAAAAAAAGAAAAAATCCAAAATAATTCAGTTAACTATTCAAAAAGAATAAACGTGTTTGTTTATCTGTGCCGCATACATGCTTAGTGGTCATTTTAGTGTTTTATGAAGTGTATTTTACTGCCGTTAAAGCTCCCCAAACAAAAGCTCTTCAGTCAGTGTAGGCTATAAAACAATTTAAATAGTTCACCGGTTACACATTAGACAAACGATCAAAACATTTCATGGTCTTTTAAAAAAGAATGGCAGCTTTGGGTTACAGTAAATACAAACTTACTGTAAAGATGTGAACTCAGTGTTGGCCTTCCTGGAAGCTGATCAGACAGTTTTGTTGCTGGACACTGATGTGTTTGGCATTGATGGCTGTCTCCATTGGGGACAATGACGCAGGCATTTTAGAATCATTACAGACATATAAAAGATAGATGAAGGTGCAGTGATAGAGAACCAACACCAGGGATTATGCTGTGGGTTGAAATTGTTACTTATTACTGGTTAAGTGTACTGGAACCTTTCTTTATTTAAAGTCAAGCACTACTTTCTTTATATAATCCAGTGGGGGTTTGTTTTCATTTGCATGGAAGAAGAACATTTACAGTATTCCTGCAGAGAGGATCTGATGATACATCACCCGTGAGTCAAGGCCTGCTTCCTGACCTGACCTTGCAAAGGCCCATGTGTATTTTGGCAGCTGGTTGTGGCAAACGAACCTGACGTGTCTCTGATAAGAAATGTGTCTCTGCATGTGCCACGTTGTCAAACAGAAAGCAGACTTGTTGGGTCAGACCCCTCATTCATCTCTTTTTGAACAGAAACAGCAGGGGACGGCTGTTGTGAGCCATGTCTGGTCTGAACGCGTCTCTCGGATACTTCGTGGCTGTGGTGCTCTTCGCAGCCTCAGTTCGAACGCTCCTCAGGAAATGGCCGAGGTTGAGCTTCATGACAGAGTTTGCCTCCACTTTCATGCTGGTGGCATGTCGGCTGGAGGTGCAGACCATTGTGGAGGTGGGTGAGTGGGCTGGAGGCCTGGGCCCTGACGTGACTGTGACCATTCTGTTTGTGGTGCTGTTGACCCACAGTGTGATCTGTGGTGGTGCCACAGGGAATACCAACGTGGTGTTGCTGAAGTTCCTGCAGCTGGATGCCACCACCCTGCCCACTCTCCTCGCTGTAGCAGCCCAGTTTCTCGGGGCCTTCCTTGGCCTCCTTGCAGCTGGATACTACTGGGGCCTGGAGCTGACAGACATGCACATGATCAAAAACCTGATGGCGAGAGAGTGCAGCACCTCCCTGCAGGTCTCTCTGCTTCAGGGGTTTTTCACTGAGTGTGTTTGCGCGCTCATCTTTCATCTGATCCACTTAAACCTGGAGCGCAGATCCGCTTTGATCCGGGTGCCCCTGATCGCTGTCCTCCTCACTTTCCTGTCCCATACAGGTAAGTTTGAGGTGAACCAGGCCCCTCCTTCAACATCCAAAAAGGCTAAAAAAAAAAAAAAAAACACTCCCAAAAAGCTTGCGATTGTAAATATGAGAAAAAAATGTGCAGTAAAAAATAAAAGTTTCATTTTAAAAATTTAAAACATAAAAATGTGGAAGCCCACTGAGACATTACATGACATGACACCTTCACATTTTGCTATTTCTCAGTGCATGCACAGTATCATCTGGGATCTGCATAGTCAGTCACCTTGCAACATCCAGCTGACTCACCACTCATTAATATTTTCATGAATTTGGCCAAAGAAAGCCACTTGAAGAATATAAGAGATACAATAGTGTATTGCTCATTAAAGGGGCACCATGTGGTAATGGAGAAAAAATTCAAACTCAGGATCTTAATACTTACAATACTAATGAGGTAGTAATGCAAATTCAGAAATAATCATTTTTTTCCATAAGTGAATAAACAAGCTGTTCTCAGAGGAAAATAAGGATCACCAGAACACTGTTTGAAGGTTGAAAGGTGGCAGGGTCCGCCACATATAAACAAAGTGTGTAAACCAATATGAAACTATGTTGTCCTTTAAGGTCAGCTTGTTTATTCAGTCATGACAAATGTAGAGTTTGTTTATTTAGGCATAAAAAAAATCAGCCAACGAAGGTCTTTCTCTTCTGATTAAAACGTCCTCCCCAAAGCTACACAGTGCTCCTAACTTTGGATGATATTTCATTGATAGTCTTTGTGGATCGTGATCAGGGTTTCTGCTTGTAAACAACACTAAATCATGAGGTCATGGGACTCCACCTTGGTACAACTCATCCACCAACATAAAGTTTTTATGTCTGTTGTTTTATGCAGGTAGAGGCTACACCTCAGCTTACATAAATCCATCTCTGGCCTATGGCCTCACCTTCCACTGCCCAGGATTTACCTTCACAGAGTATGCTATGGTCTACTGGCTGGGCTCTCTCACAGGTATATTACATAATGATGAAATATACAGTGTGTGCATTCTTTGAACCAGTTCTTTAAAAGTGAAAACACTGACTGTCTGTTTTCTAGGCATGACACTGGCTCTTTTCCTGTATATGGGCCATATCCCGAGGATCTTTGCCAAGAACCTGCTGTACAGTCAGAAGACACGTTTCAGAGTGCCAAAGGGGGACAAAGGAGAAAAGAAGAAAATTTGAAAAGAAACTACAAATATTTTAAATCAATCTTTCAGGGAAAGTATTTGGCAACAAATTGCTATCGGTCCAAAGATATTTACTGTTGCCTGTACAGAAAATGTAAAGTATTAAACATAAAAAAGGCAAGTTAATGCATTTTCCATTCTTGTTGGCAGTTTTTAATAAACTATTGGTATCAATGAAGTCTTCATTTAAAAAAAAACAAAAACACAACACCCGCACCAATATTTTCTTCCTTTAACTCCATCACACAAATGCTGCCATCTGCTGGTAGCGCCAAAAATGACACACTGACAAACTGATGAACTTCAGAGTAAAACTAAAAAATGATCTCTCGGAGGCCAAAAGCTCACTCAATCAATAAATTACTAAAATACAGAAGTGAAAAGTCTGGATTCAAATACTATCAGACTACGTCCTCAGATACTGGAGATATGCAACACAATAAAGCTACAAAACAAAAAGGATAAATATCAGTCCTTCATATTTCACAGTGAGAAGAGGGGAACTGCTGCTAGGTGCTTGTGCTGGTGCTGGTGCTGCTCGGGGCAGCGCTGGGTTTAGAAGACGGAACTGAACCATCGCGCTTTTTGTTTTTCGGCTGATTCTTACGAGAAGGATCTGCGGGTGAGAGAGAATAAATAATCTCGGTCAATTCAGAGTGTTTGCCCTTTTTAAGTCATTATTGTTTTTAGGTTCCAAAAATATTACAAAAAACATGGTTCCACACCATGAATCCTGATGCCTGAACGCAGAGTACGGTTTAGATAAGCACGGTATTCGTATGGAAACAATCCTCTGTGAGGCTGCTGTGCAGTGTCGAGTTGAGTTTTGTCACCTGGCTGCTTTTGTTGCTCCATCTGAGCCTCGGGACGGTCCACCCACAAACTATAATCTGGATTATTCAGTAACGTCTTGCTCTGCCCACAGCTGAGGCACCTCATGACCGTAAAGCGAGTCTTGTTTTTTTTCCCTAATGAGACACAGTTAACAAAAAGGAAGTTAAATTCAGATGAAACACATACAGCAGCAGTTTAAAATGTGATGAAAGGTAACATGGGGAAAGTAAGCATCAGGAGCCGGACTGTCACTATGGACGGTTGACTGACTTACTTCGCTGTCTTGTCGTAGCAGTCACACCTGGGATGAGCAATGAGCAGCACTTCTTGCATAATGTTCTCTTCACTGATGGATCCCTGTGATCAAATTTACAATTCACTTTATTAAAACTGTTTTTAATCCTATGAAAAGACCAAAGCCAACAGTGTGTTAGTCCATCTCTCATTACTTTACTGTCTGGGTTTCTCACCTCACAGCCCTTTGGTTTGAACTAAAGATGTCTTGAGTCATTTTCTATAACAGTGGGGCACTGTAGTCTTTAGTAAATGTTACTCAAACTGGAGAAAGTAGTTCATCTTTTAAGGACTATTTTCAGCGATGGATTAATATACATTTGATGCTGGAGTGAGTATTAACAGGGTGGTGTATGTAATTTAAATTAAGTTTTTGGACAACAAAGGAGCTCTGAGGCTCACAGGAATATGATATATCTAAGGCTGTGGCTACACAGACATTTGTTAGTAAGTTTGATTCATTGATGGTTTTGATCTTTTTCATGGGAATTGTGGATTTAAACGAGTACAGTAGGCACATTTGTTGCATAAAAACATTAAAATGTCACCAGTTATTAACTCTTCAAAATAAAATTAGGGTCCAAATAGATTTGTTAAGAAGTTTAAATGCTCATGTATAAATAAAAGCCTTTGCAACAATGAAAAATAACAACAAATAAAAATGTGATGCAAAATAATTCATCACGTGAGAGCGCCAGGCCTTCAAAATAAAATCAATACTTGGTGAAGTACACGCCTGTAGTTAATATTGACACATAATTTACTTACTGCCTGAGGACTAAACGTCTCGCAATGGTCCTCTGTGTGAAGCAGTAGAAACGAGCCAGCTCCACATTCTCCGGGTTTTGCGACAGAACACAATGTGCAGCCTGTGGAGGGATAAAACCGATAGAGTTGTTAGCCAGGTAGCTAGCATGTTAGCCATGTGACTACTGCCGATGACATCACGACAGCGATTAGCTTTTAACTTATTCTCAACTTCCCACCTGGTAAAGATAGTTTAGTCTTTGGTAGGCTTCTTTGTCTTTCATTTGGGCTGCCATTACACACGAAGCCCAGAAAAACAGAACAGAACCGCAGTTTCGTCCCGTTGACTGATACTAGAGCAGCCTCAGGTCAGAGGAACACTTCCGGGCAAAGACTTCAGAATAAAAGCCCTAATTGATTAAAAAACACTGCTTAAAAAAAAATCTCCAAAATTTTAAATGCTTTTCAACATATTACTACAAAATTAAAACAGCCCATGCTAACTATAAAGCCAACACCGATTTTAAATGACTTCCAAAATGCAGTAAATATATAAAAGGTTATTGATCTTATATTGCATCCCTTTTATCAGTCGTTTCACGTTTGAAGCCAACACTGATATGAAATTACTTCAGATATGCAGTAAACATATAAAGGGTTATTGATGTTATATTGCATCACTTTTTATCAGTGTAGTTTCATGTTTGTTTCCCTGTGTGGCTTGAGCTAGGGTGATATTACTGCACACCAATCATTTTTAGACCCAGATCACAAAAGCACAAACAGTTGCATTTATTTGAGTGTGCAGACAAAGTTGTTAGTCGTTCAACGGAGAAAACGAAACAGTCAAAAAATTGTCCTTACCATGCCTACGACTGCTAAACTATCATGATATGGCCACCCTATTATTTAGTACACAATATACACAACACGGGAAAAGCGCATTTGTTTAGTCCAGAAGAACACAAAGGACAGAGTTCGACATACAATACTCATTTTTAATAACAATAAGGAAGAAAGTATAAACCCTGTCAATCTAACATTTAAATTTGCCTGTAAGGTGCACCTCTGGTATCAGAAGACTAATGATACAGGGGAAGAACTGGTACAGTAGGTCTTGTCAGCTGTGGCAATCGAAGGACGACAAGATCACAGCAAATGTTCATAATGACGACTGTACTGAAATGTTTCCTATAAAAACCGGTCAGAGAAAATGTCCATAAAACACGAGTCAAATGTGGAAATAGCAAGAGTGTTCATTAAATGAGACCAACTATATAACAAGAAGGGGGCACATGAAATTCAAGTATCAAAATAACTAAGACACTGACAAGCTGAAAAGGTCAATTTCAAAGGTAGTAAAAATCATGGGAAGAGAAACATTGACACAATCAACAATACATTAGGCAACATTTTGCATTTGTTTAAGGCAGTTGATTAAAAAAAACTAAGTAGAACTAGGCATCTTCTTCATTCCAAGTTAAATACAAGCCTAGCCCTAACTAGTCACCAGGAGATTCGTTGTACAAAATAACTACGCCCGACTCTGAAACTACGCACTTGAGTTTGACTTGTCTTCTGACGTCTGAGTGACAAAAGAGTTCATATGGACAGCGTTGGAGTTGTGCTCTAGATTTTTGGTCTTCTTCACAGTGAGGTTTGTCAGGGCTTATAAGGCTGGTGCATCAAGAGTGGCGAGTCACTCTCAGCCTATTGTCTGGCACGAAATCTAAATGGTTGGCACGTATCTGTGCACAGCATGGGAAGGCAGGGTAGCTCTTTATCGTCAGCTAACGGTTGCCCTTCATGGCCTCCTTGGCTGCCAGGATGAGAGGTGTGAGACTGGAGAGGGGCTTTGCCAGCTTCAGGAACGGATGCTGCACAAAGATAAGAGAAGGAAAAAATAGTGTGTTTTAATAAAAACACAAGAGAATTTCAATGAAAAAAAACCCTGAGGAGACTGAAGAGTTTTATAACCTGCAGCAGCTCTTTGCCTCCGCCTCGTTTCTCTACGTCCATTTCCAAGCAACGGTTGAGGAAATCTCTGAAGACCGGAGACAGCTTCTCAGGGTTCTGAAGCTCGGGTGTGCCGTTTGTGGCAATCAGGTATAACGCCTACCAAAGGGGAAGAGACGACAGAAAAGGGAACATCAGGAAATGTCAAACCTCATTTCAAGAAACAACCTAAGAAGAAACTAAGAATTATGTTGTATTGCACACCATTTCCCAACACAGCATTCACACAGCCACCATATTGTCCTTTCCTTTTCTACAGCGCTTCATCACAGTTGCATAATCCGACTTTAAAGAAAAACAGACAACGAACTGTAGGTGATACCCGACAACTGGTCGTAGAAGAAGTGAAGTGTGTGAAATCCAATGTGGACACATCGAGAGCAACAGCAACACTCCCTGGGGCTAGCTTTTTTAAATTATTATTTCCAGATACAATCAGTGTGATCTGTAAACCAACATTGTGTTTTGGTCCAGTTCCTCGTATATGTAAACAAAGAATGACTCAGCCGATAAAGCCAACAAACTGGACAGAAAACGTGTATCCTGACAACTTCAGCTAACAACAAGTCAACTGTGTAGGGCCTGGCTTATGCTGTTAGTGCATGTGGAGAGCAGGGTGATCTCTCATGGGACTTGTCCTGCTTCTGTGTTGAGTCATCACAGTTTAAGGACTGCAGTTTTTCAGCAACTTTGCTTAAGTCTGACAAACAAATCCTTGATCCAATGAATCACCTTTTTGACCTTTTAGTTGTAAGTGAACCTGAATTTGTCAAATGAATTTCTTCACTGTACAGATGATTCACTTGGGAGAGTTTCATGTCATGAATTGGAAACATGTAAAGAAGACGAAAGTAAAAAGAGGACAGTTTAAGAACCAAGAAGGTTACAACTGTTGTCACTCACTCGTAGTGGGTTCTCGTTCAGGTACGGAGGCTCTCCTTCAACCATCTCGATGGCCATAATACCCAGTGACCAAATGTCTACTTTAGGCCCATAAGCCTTTCTGGTCACCACCTCAGGAGCCATCCAGTAAGGCGTGCCTACCATGGTGCTGCGTTTGCTCTGCTCTGGAGTGATCTGGGCACAGAAGCCAAAATCGGCTGTCGAGGAGAGGGATAAGAGTAAATACACAGTTATAGTTAAAAGGACGTTTAAAAGGCGGCTTCTGATGACATCAGTACAGGACTTACTCAGCTTGACGGAGCCATCCATTCCGAGCAACACATTGTCACTTTTGATGTCTCTGTGAATGACCTGGTTCGCGTGCAGGAACTCCAACGCTTGTAAACACTGCAGAGGAGATGGTTGGTCAGAAGTGAGCTTTAGTTTTTATTCTCCAACTTTCACACAAAGAACTCAGATTTGATAGCTCTCATTTGGCTCCTGTTGTAAAGAGTGCAGTGTACCTCTCTGCAGACAGCAGCTATCTGGGCTTCATCCATGCAGGTCTCTGTAACCACATCTGTCAGCGAGCCACCGGCCAAATACTCCATCACTACGAACAGCTCCTCCCCCATCAGGAAACTGACATACAAACACAAATACACACCGTCACACACTGGTGTCCATCCATGCTGTTGTGACAACATATTGGATTTGTTATATTTATATATTAGATGTGGTGCTGTGGGTTTACTTTGAGTCTCACCTGTCTAAAAAGTTGACAATGTTGGGGTTCTTCAGCTCCTTCATCACTAGAATTTCGTTGATGATCAGCTCCTTCTTCGGCTGCTTTTGTAGGTTGATCTGTTTAATGGCGACCTGTAAATGAACAGAGAGAGGAGAGAAAGAGAGACAAATTACTCCAGAGACCATGTTAGTATAAAGAACGTTTTCCTTTGTCTTTATTATGACTGCATAAGTGTTATGTATTACAGACTTTCAAACTGCCTTCTCTTATTGACTTCTCTCTTAAAGGTGCAGTAAGTGATTCTACAGAAAGATGGCAAAGGTCATCAAATACCGATGTTTGGGGTATTTAACATGTGTCAGTTTATTTAAAGCAAGACTAAGTTACTTTTTACAGAAGAAATATTATATTTGTCTTGTTAGAAATTAAAAGTTGAACTCACATCCTTATTCAGTAGTTTTCCTGTTAAACCTTACTTGGTTGTCTAGTCTAGTATGATTTATGATGACTATTGTTAGCCAATGTCAGCGCATGTTAGCCAACTTAGATAACTATTGCTGTGTACTGTTACTAACAGCACTGAGTCATTCTGCTAATCTGATTACTCCTAATGTTAGGAGTGGTACTGATACAGCAAGATTTTAGTGTTAGAACTGTCACTTGTGGCCACAGTTGCAGCTGTTCTGCAGACATTACAGTCTCATTTTAACTCTTGCTGTATTTCTTGTGGAAAATGTATTGATAAAGCTTATTGTAAGCTATGTGTCCATTTTCAAGTAATGAGCTCCATGACTCTACTCTGTACCCTGTCAGTCCACATTTCCTCATCTTTTACTCAGTCACTCTTTACCTCTTGTCCTGTGGCAACATCGATGGCTGTGAATACTGTTCCTGATGCCCTGTGAGAAGACAGAGATGAGCAATTTACCTCAGTGCACACTGTAACAAACAGTCCACTCAAACATGTCTGCAAAAGTATTACACAGACGTATTCATGCTGTCACATTTTAACACAAAAGCTGTGATTCATCTAACAGAGTCATGACATGATGCTTTGTTTGTATGTTACTGACGGAGAAACTCCAGAACAATTCTTCTACCAGGGATCTAGGATCTATCTCAGATCATAGTTAGAGTTTCACTGAGGTAAATTTTTTTTTTACCCATTCAAGCAGTAACTTATTATTCAAACATTCTGCAGAAAGACTTTATAGCAATCAGGAGGATATCATTACACTGTTTCTGACTGCTGAACAACAGTCAAAGTAAATATCATCCGAGCGTATAGCAGCGAGCAGATTTTGTTGAAAAGGTTTAGAAAATGAAGAATATATTGTTATTATAAATGCAATATAACATAGTACAGATACAAACTTAAATCCCAACATGCAATAAAAGGATCTGCACTCACCCCTGACCAATTTTTTCATATCTGGTGTACTTCTTCTTGGGATCTCCAATGCTGACGATGGTTCCTGTAAGCCAGATAACAATAACATAACGTAAAGGAAACAGGTGGGGTTTAAAATGCTGCCATGTTGTGACAACAGATATGTCAGATTATTTACTCAGTTTGTCCATGATCTCCTCATCAGACATCTTGCCCTTCTTTTTCTGTCTGTCTGCAGCCTTGGAGGCGACATCTCCGTCCACACACGTGCTCGGAGCAGGGATGGGGTCAATGACGGAGCGAGTATACACCTATACAAACAAAAAAGTTAATAAATCTCAAGTTCACAAAGAAAGCTAGTTGTATACGAATAACCATTATTCTGTCAGGTCTACTTAAAGCCGGTGACTTACGCTCTTTGTATGTTCTGGCCTCGGTGCCACAACAGGAGGGGGAGCTTCATCGTCATCATCATCATCAATGTCTTTGATATTTGGAGAAGAGGGTTCAGTGCCTTTTTTGACAGGCTAATATAGAGTGAAAAAAGAAAGTTGTTAGCCTTTATAAGACAAAACACTTAGAACAACAGTTTGACCAGTCTTAAAATACTCACCGACTGTGGCCCGGGGGTGAAAGCGTCTTTTTCTGTGAATGAAGAAATAAAGAGGCACAGATTGAACAAAGTGTTCTCAAAGGATTCAAGGCTGACACACTGTACTGTTTTGTTCATTGTAATGCCTGATTGATTACTCAGTGTTTTACAGCAGATCATATTGATTAAATTCCTCTTTCTGAGAAAAGGAAAAAATGTTATGTTAATAATCAACTTGTACCTACAAACACGGTGATGAGTTTGAAATATACTTAAGGTGTCTTCCTGGTAACGAAACAAACTTAATGTCACAAGTTAACTCGGGGCCTCACCAGAAGATGAGAAGCTGAGGTACTTCTGGCGACCGTTGCCCGTGGAGTCGTAGAACTTAAGAACGTCGAGCACAGCCTGTGGGTTTTTCTTCTGCTCTGACTTGGTGATGTTTGAGGTCTGGAGTAGTCGAGCCCATTGCTCTGGCATACCCTGGGTAGGACAAGGATGACATGGTGTCAAACTGTTATGTAAATGTGTGTTTAAGTTGACAGTCAAGTGTCAAATAACAGGGGTTACTGGCAGAGGGTATGAACAAACTCACAGTAAACTCCCCCGTGACAGCATCAAAACCAACGTGTATGGTGTGTTCAAAATCTGAAGGTGGTGAGATCTCTGGTCGTTCTTTGTCTCGATCTTTCTTTCGACCAGCTGAAAGAAACCAAAACCTCATTAAAGTTACACAACAACAGAAGAATGTGTTTAAAGTTAATGCAGTTTCCCACCGAACACTTCCTCTCACCTTTTTCAGCCCCAGAGAAGATTGAGATGATCTTATTGCGAGGTTTTCTCTCCTCGGGCACAGACGGCAGAGGTTTAGAGCTGTGGTTGGCTGAGAGCGAGTCTTTGCTAGAGCCGGTGCTGAAGATGGTGCTGCTCATCCTGACCGGAGGGGCTGGGGGTTTATCCTCAGGGTCTCCGTTATCACACATCGCTATAGGTTGTAGGTTGCTGGGAGCCTAACAGGGCTAAGAGGGCCTGGGGAGCACAGCGGGCGAGGATGGACAGGGTGGCAAACAGACAGGGAGCGAGGCAGCGCTCACATCAACACAAGGCACGGGTGTGCTCATGCGCCACGGGAAGATGTGCCGAAAACGACAGCAGAAGAGAAAGGAAGAGGTACCTGGAGGAAAATCAGACATTGATAAGAATATCAATTACTAGTGATTATATAAACATGGAACTTCTTTCTACTATGAAACAATATCATGAAGCCCAACAGTGTATGGTGTATTTATTTGGAGATTTATATCAGTAAAGGTAGTTCAGTAATAATGAAAACAACCATCATCCTGGGCCTTAATTGTATGGGACAGAAATCAAACTCAACACACAGCCTGTAATTTTCTGTCTCATCTCTTTATCTCAGGATTCAGGACAGAATTTAGAAAGAATTAAAAGTACAAATAAACTACAACAGACCAATAAGAGTGGGTAAGATGGTTAAGAAAGTAGTTGGCAGTATGTAGCTAACTACCAGCTAATGAAGGGGAGAGCAGATACTGTCACACTTGAGTAGGTAATAGCGGACCAAAAACAGTCCCCACAGCTTATTTAGACAAATGATTCGTCCTTTCAAACCTTAGCATTAGTCTGAGAAATGTAAAGAGCATTTTGAGAAAACGCAGTTTCTTCTTTGTGTCCCATTTCACAGCTGAAGAAGACTGTAAAGTAGCCCAGATGAGGATAAAAGAATAATGCAAGTTCCTATTGTGCTGGTTCACTTGGTACAGAAAAATACAATGCGGACACTTCAGTGTTTCCTGTTAAGATAAATGATGTCAACATACCGATGTTCAGCCGATAATCTTCCCGTATAACTGTTCTGTCTGTACAGAAGTGTCCTTCAAATGAGCAACAACAGGGGCGGCTAGCAAGCTAACGTTAGCATTAACTACTTGGCCAACAAGTGTGCTAGCTATAAGCTAGCTAAGGTTAGCACGACAAGCTACCATAACGCTTGCTCTCCCAGGAGCTCAGTGTTAAGCTCTCAGTTAACTAACGCTACTGAGCCTGCTAACAAAACTTTAAAGGTTTCCCCAGAGAAGTTAGCATTGCTAAGCGGTAGTTTAAACATCACTACAAGAGGCTGCAAAGTATCAAACGGTTCGGTAGCAGGCTGCTTTATTTGCGGGCTAACGGAGACGACGCAGGAGCGGCGGAGCTCACCGGAGGTTCCACACCACTTAAACTTGAATAGAACTTGACTCCCGGACGATCCTCGACGGGCAGGAAAACGTCTGTAAATCCGTCAAAAAGTACTTCATCTGTCACATGGGGCCGTGATGGTACACGACAAGTACAAATAACTTAGTAAAAACGTGACTACAACTATTTACAATGCAACTTTTCTTCTATCTTTTCGGCCCGTTCGGATAATTCCGCTATGGCGAAGGGGAAGCGGAACTACCGACCCAGCCCTGTTCAATAAGTGTTTCAAATGAATGGTGCGTGAAAGTGTGTCTGCTGCCTCCGTCCTGAGACCACAGCCAGGGTGCACACTGCACGGCTGATAGTCAGATATCTGTTTAAAAAAAAAAAAAAAAAACTAAAAGAGAGAAATGAGTTGAGACTTCAGACACTGGAAGTTACAAGTTGAATCAGGTCGAAAAGCATTTTAGGTAATGTAGTTCAACATTTACAGTATGTGAAGATCAGGCTGATTGATACATACTTATCATCAAATCATCACTCATCATCACCTGTCAATGAGACATTCATTCAAACTGCACAAGGATCGATATTTAATTCTGTGTGTGGATATTTAAACCACTTATAAACCAAATGCCCTTTAATTCCCTCTTAAATGTGCAGTATGTAGTTTTTGAGATAATATTTTAAACAGAAGATAAAGATCTTTATTTACTGTTTTTTCATGCTTAACCTAACTAAATAAACAAACTCTCGTTGTTTTCCCGACAGAATAAACTGAATAAACAAACTGACCTTAAAGGACAACACAATGTCACACAGTCTTACTTTGTTTATATGTGGCGGACCCTGCCACCTCTCTAGCTTCAAACAGTGTTCTGAGGACCTTATTTTCCTCTGAGAACAGCTTGTTTATTCAGTTATGGAAAAAAATAAATATTTCCAAGTTTGTGTCATTACCTCATTAATAGTGTAAATATTATAATTCTGAGTTTGAATTTCTTCTCCAAAACTTCATAGTGCCCCTTTAATGTTGGACAAAACATCTTATTGCATACTGTAAGACAGTAACATCTGTATACTGTATCAACTTGTTTGCACTCTCAGTTGAAGCTGTCTGAGTGAGTGTACTGAGTCAAATATTTAAACCGTAGAGACTCTGTGTTGTAGGGCTGCACCATTCTGTCAAATTGAAATATTCAACATATCATTCACTTCATTTTATACATATTTCTAAATAATTCAGCCTGACATATTTCATGTTTTTGGAAACTTTAGGATGTCCACCAGAATCAGATGTAATGTGGGTCTGAACAATGTTCAGCTGACAGTGTGCTGCCTACAAGCAAAAGTGCTGCATTCAAAATCTTACTTTACTGACAGTATGGAAGTGTTGGAATCAAAATACACCAACAATAGAAGTTTTCCGTATGTAGAATGGACCATTTCAGAATAATACATTTTATATTACTGAATAATAATTATCAATGCATTAATGTGGAAGAATCCGTCATGGTGGAGCTATTTTATTATCTTAATCCATAATAATGCATCATTATTTATCAGTTGATTTATATTTTGTATTAAGAATCTAAATCTACAGTATTACTTATTGTATTAGTGCTATTTACTACAACAGCAAATACGTGTAGTGGGATAAAAAGTATAATATTGGCTTTTCAAAATGTAGTGGATGCAAGTATAAGACAGCACAACATGGAGATACTCTAGTTAAGTAAAAGTAGCTCAACACTGAAGTTCAGTACAGTACTTGAGTAAATGTAGTGAGTTACATTGCACCACTGGCAGCTGTGCAATATACTCTGGTACTGACAGACTGTAGAGGTTGAAGAAGGTAATCTAATTACTGCAACGATTTCAACGAAAGTTTATAACATGAACAAACTTTACACCCAACATCTGCACCAGTCTACATTTTCTGCCCAATCTATGCTCTGAAATGTACAGCTGTGTTGTGCTGGATGTCAAAATAAAGTATTTCATAAAGGACACAGGACTTGATATCAGGAAAGTATTTATTTAACTAGCCACGTCTGTGGTGTGGTGTTAATACGCACTGCAGCTTTAAGAGCCTGCAGTTATACTTTCCAATCATTACATTTCTGACGAAACAGTTTTAACACAATAGAGCAAAACTTTACTGTCAATACAAGTCAGGGAAAGTCTTTCGTTCACAAGACAAAAATCAACACAGATTTTTGCTTTTTATTATTTGGAGTGTAAATTTATTTTGCAGTTGGGATAAAAGACATCTGGCCGTAGGTTTATTGAGTTAAGTGTCAAAATAAATAAAGAGGTGTGTCATTTTTGGGGGTAGTGTTCAGATAACAGATCCAAGAAAAACAGAACATTTTGAACAAAAATTAGAGGACCAACCAAAAAAAACTTTAGCTGTTTACTTTCAGTAACTGAGGCCTATTTTAAGAAACAGGTTAACTGAATGCAGAGTAAAACCAGGAACGTGTACTGATGTAAAATAGACCTGATCTCTGTTTATGTCACCTCAAAAGATTAAGTGCTCTTTGACTTTGATCCAAGTGATGCCAGAATGGTCCTGCTATCAGACAAAGATGTATAATTATAAGCTCATGAGCTCTTTAACACAGGATATGCTGAGCATCACAGTTTAAAGGATTCTGTGTTTCCACATGTACTTTGACAGTGCTGCACAGCAGATCATCGTGACTAGAAGAGTTCCACCGCAGACAGGCGTCACCAGAGACCCGTCACCAACTGGAAACTGTAAACTCACTGGGCCTTGATCCTACAGGATACAAGATATGTTTGAGTGACAAAAGAAGGAGAACAATAGACATTCAGCATCATAAAGAGATGGACTTATATTCTGAGAGGATTCAGAGAGAACCACCTGCTGATGCTGGAGTTTAACCCATGAACATGTGCTTGAATTGTCGGGAGTACAGGGGGCATCGATGACAATATGAGGTTCTAAGTCTTTCAGCTGTGTACCTAGATGGAGGATAGAAGTTTAGATCAAGACAATGCAAGGGATAAACCTTTAGAAAAGAGACAATAGAAAAAAAAAAATCCATTTACATTTTTCAGTCCACAGCAGCAGCTCTGGAGGCTCTATGTCAACTGATGTATATGTTTTCCCATCAAAAGAAGGCTCATGGTAGCGACCATGTATGGGGATTGTTACTTTTAGCAGTCTGGGAGCTGGTCCATCAGAAGTGGGATACACATAGGTGACAAATCCTGAAGTCTTGTGAGCTGGCACCTCGAGGTCAATGGCTGAGTCTACTAATATCTTAGAGGTAAATAGATGAATGATCAGTACATACAAGGCTGTACATGAATGTGGTCTGTAGTACTTATTTCCACAAATGGGTGAGTCTTACCTGCCAGTCACTTTGATCCCTCAGAGATGCAAGTTGGTACGGATCAACAAAGACACCTCTGGGCCATCGATGAAGCAGCAAAACTCTGACAGCACTGAGCTGGCCGGGGCTGAGCTCCACAGTGGTGACCACCTCCCTGTAAACACACCAGAAATCACATCCTCTCACTGTGAGCCTTAAAAGATGGTCATTGTTCCATGTTTGGAAAAGCAGCGTTGGTACCTGTGGAGACCCTTCTTGTTGATTTCCACTGAAAGTGATGAGGATTCGAGCAGCTGCTTCAAGAGACCACAATGGTTCTCATTCTTTTCACCTGCAAACATATTAAGATTGTATTGGTCAAGAGCACAAGACAACACATAGCAAATGTAACTGTAATAATACATTTATAGCATATTTGTCTGTGTTAGTTCTACAAAACATCATTGACACCTTTAATTCTAAACTTAAGAACTTTACCCTCATTCAGTTCAAGGCTTTGGTGACACACAAATCGGTTTTAGCTAGGAGGTCTAACAGTATACCTTACCTTCTTCGATCAAACAATGACATCTCGATAGAAAAGCCAGAACAGAAAACAGTACAAAATACATCAAAACGGCAACGGTGAACTACAACAAGCTTTAAACAGCGTGTGTCGTCTATTTATCTAGCTGTCACTGTGATACTTTCGAGTCCTCTTTCGAAGTGTTTACGGAACAACAAGCTGAAGGACCCTTTTGTAGTTCCAGGGAAGCTCTGACAGTGCCGGACTAGAAAGAAAAATAAACGGACACTGTGGGGAAAGTCGAACGGGATAATTATACAAACGAAATTGATGCTTAAACAGAAATCATTAAAAAAATGAATGTCATTATATCGAAAAAAATAGGACTTTAATGTTTTTGCTCTAATTTTAGTCAGGCTTCGGTGAAGACAGCAAGATCCGCCACCAAGGTAACGTCCAGGGACCAACACTTCTCATCTCCTAAGCTCACAGCCAGTTTTTTTTTTAATTCAGGCTAAATTTCCAAACGTCCGTATATAAAAACATTAATTATTGTGGTTACAGTGATGTAGTCTTTTGTCTCTGAACTCCAAGTAAAATAGTTTTGCGCCGGACAGAAACGGAGGATGAGTTTCGAGGCAAAACGATGTGGAGTGCAGTTCAGTCCTCCCTCTATAGTTTTAATTTACGAAGACAAGGAAACCAAAAGGGTCCGAAAAAGAATAATACCTGTGAGGAACTTCTCCAAGTATTCTGGTAAGGCGAGACAGTTAATTTGTGACTCATACACGCTCAAAACCCTCTTTATTTACTTATTTGGCAATTAGTTTGTGGTATTATCCGATGAGGGGAATATGCACCACTAAAGCATATCAAACCGAAGCGCCTGAAGGTGCCTCCTTAATTTTGATCTGATGCTGAGGCCCCGTGTTGTCACTCAGTTGCATTGTGGGTAAAGTAGGCTCCAGGGTTTGAAAAGCTGTCTACTGGTCTCGCTTTGCACATCTATAGCACTGTTTGACTCATTATGGACCCATTCAAAACAAATCAAGAAAAACAATAACTAGATATTGCCCTTCTTATTCCTTGCGTCCTTTTTTTTCAAATCCGGGCTCCTACATTACCCACAGTGCAGCATCACTGGAGACAATTCATCAGATATCATGCAACCTCCTCTGGAGCCAAAAAAGGCTTAATACTACTTTTTTCCCTCATATTCATAGGTGTTCGCCACGACCTGTAAACACAATTTAATGTGTAAAATTGGGTGGCGTTACCCTTTAAAACATGAGGCTACATAATGTGGGTCAATAAGGGCTCCTGCAGGTTCATCTGACCCTGTAGATTTCTGCTTCCACACAGGAGTTAAAATCCTTGATGCCCTCTCTCCTCTACCTGCAGACCACAGCA
This sequence comes from Lagodon rhomboides, assembly GCA_039737535.1. NCBI lineage: Eukaryota > Metazoa > Chordata > Actinopteri > Spariformes > Sparidae > Lagodon > Lagodon rhomboides. The sequence continues at coordinate 8,543,755 of CM077789.1, read as the reverse complement.
TGGCCGCTGAAAAGCTGAAGAACCACCCTCGGCACAGGGACTACCTGGAAGGTGTGTCCCAGAGCCAGCTGGAGAAGCTTCACATCATTCTGCGAGATCACATGCAGGGCTTAAGCTTGGCGGAAAGCCTGACCTCGTTCCGCGTAGACCCTGACGAAGACCTGAACAAACTAGACGATGAGACGCTGGCTCGCAAGAAGGGCCAAATGGACGAAGTGTTTGAGAGGAACCGGAGGCGCAAAGATGATCCCGACTTTGTTTACAACGTGGAAAAGGATTTCACCAAGACGACTCAGGAAAAGTGCAGCTGGGATGACGATTCTGATGATGGATTTTAACTCTGTTCTCTGACCTCTGAGTGGAATTTGCAGATCACGCCACACTGATGTTGTATGAGATAACAAGGGAGTCAGACAGCTGACCTTTGCTACAGTGCTTCATGTCTGTCTCAACTCATACACAGTCCTGCAATAAATTCTACCTTCGTGAAGTTGTTAATGTTCAGTTTTTGTTGAAATAGTTTTTTCAGAGAGGCGTGGATTCAGATGTCTTTTTACAATAGTTATAGCATTGTTGAATTACACCACGTTAAACTGAGAAATGTGGCCATTACTTTGCCTAAATATCAGAAACACCACTTGGTGTGACACAATATAATTCAACCACACTGCATAATAGCCCAAAAATGCTGATAAAGTTGATTCAACACCTCTGAAACAGTGAACATAACCTTCATGGAGGCAGAATTTAGTGCAGGACTGTTGTATTAGACATCATTTTATGTTTTTGAAATCAAACTGACAACTGAATGTATGTATTGCAGCAACTGCAGTCTTGGATGAGTTAGAGTGGATAGTTAGCAACAGCGACAATAGCAGCTGCTTAACAGAAGAATAGTAAAGAAAAACAGTTTTCCGCACCTACTCGACATTTTGGCATTTTACTGGAAGCAACAATACTGTTTTCCCAGTTACCATTCATGATAATCTAGCTCACTGTTAATAGTTTTCATTGAGAAACAGTTATGTTTTTGTAGTTGTACTGTTGGCAAAAAGGCTTTTATTCTGTAAAAGGAATGGAACAATTGTTTTACTGACAAAAGTTCCTGTTGAAATTCAAGTAATGTGTTGATGCTCTTTGAGTGTCACAAACCACATCTCATTTGTTTTCATACTGAAGTGGACACATTAGACGTCTCTGCAACCAAAAATACATAGTTAAGATAGCACTGGGGTGAATGAATGGGGAAAATGTGTAAATCAGGTAATTTGTGTCCTGTGGTCATTTCAAAACACACATGTTCCATTTCACACTGTAATGAATGAAATAATGCATTAATAACAGTGAATGTTTATTTGTTATAAAATACTGAATTTACAAAATACAAAGACTTTGGCTCTTTTATTTGTGGCTTACACCTAAATGAGTGATATTCACAGTTGAATACAAAAGAAGAGGCTATAATCCTATTAAATAAAATTTGAGTGCACACCAATATGTAAGCAATACAACAAATATCTTTGGAGAAAAAAATGTGTCCACAAAATATTGTTTCATATCATACAAAACATATATATATATATTTCCATATGGTTTAAAGTGAGAGAGTTTTAAATGAGATAAACTATATCATAAAACCAAGCCTGCCTTATCAAACCTCTTCAGGGGTAAATTTCATTCAAAGTGCTTAAATACCTCTTTCAGTTGACAAGAGACACTGACTGACTGACCATTAGTACCACAATACATTCAAATATGTCGCAGGTATTTTTTCCAAAAAAAAAAACAATAAATCGACATTGCTTTGCTTGTTTGGTTCACACTGATCAAAACAGTTTTTCACACTGGTATCAATTGCAGTCATTTATGCAGTGTTGATGTATTCCCTAAGGAGGTAGGTAACTGAAAATCTGATACATATTTCCTTTTACCACCAAAGCTTGGTAAGGACTTAGGTGTTTTAAATTGTAAATTCTCAGCAGGCTATTTATTTAAATCGTTTAAAAAATAGATCTTTATAAAATTGACATTTCAAGTATGCTAAAGCCACAATCCAGGATTTCTGAGTATGTTAGTAATAATATATACACTATATGACTTTAAGAGGAAGGACTTTCTGATTGGTAAGAATTTGTGCATTTTTTTTTAACCCCACTTGCCCGGACTAATTTACCCAGAGTACACAAATACGATATAGATTAGTTCAATATATTAAAGCTATTAAGACAAAGTCTTAAATCCAATGACACAGGCATAGTAACGTCTATAGCGGGGATCTAATGGTGCCACAAGTGTAGCTATACTCCAAATCCAGATCAGGCCTTTAAAATAGCTTTATGACCCACCATTTCTATGGAGAGTTATAGGAACTGAAATATGTATAGATGTATAACACTATTAAACTACACCAAAAATACATACATTATTCGGTAAGTACTTCTGAAAGTAATAAATCTCATTTCTTCTTCTTGTCTTGGGTGCACCTCGGACAAAACCTGAGGAGATTTAAGAGAGGGGAGAAGAAAAGATGTGAAGGCCCCGAGGACAATAATGATGATGGTTAACATCCTGTGAAATAACTCAAGGTTCTTACCATTTTCCTTTGGGTTTCGTGGCGAGATCAACACAAGCGAAGTGGAACCACTCAATCGGACACTAAAGGATGAAAAACAATATCAGTAATAATATCTCTAGTCAGGTCAGGCTGTTAAAAATGTGTTGGAAAAGAAACTAAATTTAAACCGACATAAAAGCAAAAACAAAGCACTGTGAAACCTACATCTGGGTTATCGCATCCAATCATCTCTCCATATGAAACCTGATGGCACAGGCAGTACGTAGGCTCGTTGGGATCGACCGGCATGTCCAAAACGTCTGATGGTTGCATAGGCAGGAGAGCATCGCTCAAGTCTGGGCTGTAATACAAAGAGCATTATTAGATCTAAACATGATTAAATAGGGTTCAAATCAATGACTCGTTGGTAATCTGAACAAACAATTGCATGATAACATACCTGTTTTTAATCTTCTTCTTTCTGGGAGACTCTTCATCAGAACCTTTCCTTCCTCTTCCCCTGGATCCACGCTTCTCCCTCAGCCCCCGGGTCTCACCCTCTGCACAAAGTAATGACATGTTTAGATGCACATCACTCTGTTTTGCAGTGTGCTAAAATGGACCCCTTCAGTAACCTGACTTACTTTTCACTCCTCTTGCCTCCGCACTTTCGTAGCCGCTCAATTCCAATTTCTCCTTCAGCTCATTCTCAAACCGTGCCAGATCTGCATCCAGTCTGCGGATATGTTTGTCCACCTGCAGTAAGAAGATTTCATGTAGATTAGAATCTCACCATGTGTTTGGTTCCATTTACAATAAAGAAACTAATTAAGAAAGAACTTATCAAGAATGTGAAACTTTAAAATCCCTTCCCCAACATGTTGACTATAAATACTCAAATAACTGACAGGAAAGACACAGATATGACAAGTGAACTGAATACCAGCAGTTTTGGACTGACCATTTCATACGTCTGCATTGCGAGCTGGACCTTGTCATCACTGAACTCTTTGCACTTGCTGTAGGCATTTTGGATCTTCTGCAGGTGTTCCACTCTCTGTTCTGAGGCCAGGTTCTTCACAGTTGCAATGTACTCTTCAGCCAGTTTGTCGATCTCTACTTTCTTTTCTGCAAAACAACATAGATATCACAGTGCTGGAAACACAGTATTGACCGCACAATACTTAAGACTGTTAGTTTTAGATGCTACACTTAGTGGCCCTGATCACACTCTCAAATGTTTTCAGTTACTTTAGCTAGCAGACATTTTGACATGTCAAAGTAGGACATGCACAATCATATAATGAAAATTAAGATAATGACTTTATGAGATTCAATTATCACCTTCAGTTCTGTTGTCCAGGTCCCGCATCAAAGTAAAGTTTCTCTGAAGCTCACATGGCAGGTTTTCAATACCTAGAGAAAAGATTAAAATGAAGATGAGTGAGAAAAAAGGGAGAACCTCCTCCCTAAAACTTTAGGTATTTATCCACTTAATTGATGTAGTGTCACTGCAGGTGAATGCAACCAATGTCCACGGGTGTTGTAATTTTTCTATTACTTTTCTATCCCCGTCTATACCTGTCCAATTACTTCATCAGCAAATTGATTGAAGCAAAAAGCATAGTTTCCTTGTTGTTTTTAATGTAATTGTGAATAAAATAATTTCAATCACACTCTGGTGCATGCTTTAATATTTAATTTTCAAATTCTTCAATAACTAGTCTTTTGATAATAAAATTAAAGCAAATGACCATGTGTAAAAAGGTTATTCTCAGTGCCAAAAGAGCTATAAAACCTCTTATTGCTCAGTATTCTTACTGCATGGTTGAGTCTGTGCAGCTTAGGCACACAGCTGCAACTGAATGCTTCAAAATTAAATATGAAAAAATTGATTAATGCAGTTCACAACAATCACCTACTTAGATTCAAAATGAATTATTGCACAGAAATGAAATGCACTAAAACTTCAAATAATATGAATATTCTCTATTATTTAGCACTTAAAAATATTTTTCTCTTATAAAAAAAAAAGCAGTGAGGATTTTTCTTTAGTGTCTTACAACATATCAACCATTACTGACATTTAACAAGCACTTTTTGGGGGATTTTAATCAGAAGCGAAGGATCTTCATTAACTGATTTCTTTAAACTAAATAGACAAACTCTTTGTTTTCACAACTGAATAATCAAACTGACCTTAAATAACAACACAGCTTCATGCTGTTTTAATTTGTATATATTTGGCGGACCCTGCCACCTGTCTAGCTTCAAACAGAGTTCTGGGGATCTTATTTCCCTTTTGAGAACAGCTTGTTCATTCGGTTATGGAAGAAGAAAAAGTCTGAGCTTGTATTATTAATAATAATAATAATAATTGTAAATAATACAATTCTGAGTTTGAACTTCTTCTCCAAAACTACATAGTGGCCCTTTAAGATATAGCTATATGCAACCATGAAGCTCAAGCCTGATGCACAATGACGTTGAATATGTGTGAGGTGAATGATCCCATGGTTTGTACATTGTTTTACCATAAACAGACATATGGGAGAGCTGGCCCCGGCTCACAGTGACATGAACAGTGCCCACCCTCTCCGTGTGTTGTGTCCCTGTCCTTACATTATGTGACGCACTTTAAACACCCCGCCCCGGCGCGTAACTGCTTACGGGAAACGCGGTCACCAACAGGTTGCAAATGCACGATGTCCACAGGCATGTTGACCAAAGTGGGCACGTTTCAAAGGGTTGTTTGTTTTTTTAAAAAGTTGCGTATGACATAAGCATTTATAACAACCTTAATAAACCACTGCTGGTTGCTAATATACCTAGCTGCTAACAGTTGTGTGTGACAGATCACGAATCGCTCACTGCAAAACGGTTAAGTCTTGATAAAATTCAACACTTGTCCAGCTAACGTAAACACTGATCTCTGGGTGAGTTTAACACCACACACGGAGAGTTTGCCCAACTTTATCCCAAAGAAGGCTTTATCGCGATGCTAATCAGTGAGCTAGCGAGCTAGTGACCTCACAGATAGCCTAGTTGCTAACTCACTGTAATGCTATCTGTCAGTCACCCGCCAAGGGGGAAAAAGGGGAAAAAAGTCGTCGATACAGTAAAACTAAACCTCAAACAGACCTAACATGCTCAAAATGTTCCCACCAGCTCAGTATATCCCAGGATACTTACTGTCAAGGTAATGTTCCAAGTATATTGCCGTCGCCATTTCAGGTTAGCTGTGTAGCTTCTGCGTTATTTTCGTTAGCCGTGACAGTCCTGCAACTGGCCGGAGGGTTTGTTTTATAACCCTGGGTTGCCCGTCGGTCAGTGGCTTGCAGACTCTTGTGTGGAGTCGCAGGCGCTTCTCTGGGCGGTAATGAAAGGACGCTCGCTCGCTCGCTCACTCACTCACTGCTGCAGAATCAGTTTCCCTCCAACACACACGCACGTTGCACTAGGAAACTGTACAGGATACAACTTTTCTGCTTGTGTGAGCTTGTGACTCGCATGCGCAGCAGATATCTGCACGATGTGTGCCCCGTACTGTTTGGATCAAATACACCCTCAGTGTTGACGTCAGTACACTTTATTGTCTCCATAGCTACAGTTCGTACAATTCATACTCTTAATTTAATTTAATTTAATTCGGTACAACTAACCCCGCCTTTGTGTGCACTTTTACTCAACTAGGAGTACATTTGTTTCACCGCGCAAAAGTTAGCTCAATTAGCTGTGCTGCGATCCCAGAACAACTGTACGATAATGGCTTGATGGCTGTTGAATTGCCATAAATCATGTTGATCACAGACACTCACCACCCCACCATGTGTGCGCAGACGGGACACAAGCGCGAGCGCGCCCTCGTTGCGTTTACTGGCACTTTCCAGCGCTGTCAGCTGATAGCTTACGTCATTCAAAACAAACGCCTCCCTCTCCAAAGAGACTGAACGCTCGTGAAGATGCTCGGTGGGCGGGGCTAACGGCCGCTGTCGACCGGCGCCTTTGGCTGTCTCCTGATGTGTCCACTCCGTTCATTGGTCAGGCTTTTTTTGACTCCGAGGAGGGCATCGTCTTGTTCCTCTAATATCTCACTTCCGTGTTTGCTGTAACCTCACGAAAGAATTCATCTTTTCTGAAAACAAAGCGTTAATTAATCAAGTAAGTAACCTAAATGTACCAGTTCATGTTGTAAGAACCAGTATTAGTGTGTTAGCTACCTATGAACACTGTGAGGTGTGAACTATCAGGTTAGCTGCTCGCTACTGACACGTTTAGACAAACAACGTTAGTTAAGGCTAGCTAACTTCGACTGCGTTGTTGTCAGAGAAGATACACATAAGTCAAACTTACCATTTGGTTCAAGTGATGTGCTTGACGTTTTATAATCAGTATTTAACACTTTATCTCCATTCTTACTGGTATTAATATGATATGAGGAAGACCTATTCACAGCTGGCCTATTGTTGCATGAAGCCGTTATCTGTTACCGTTAGGTTAGCTAGCTAACATGCTGTGACAACCACACTAACTGACCAACAAATTGATTCGTTAAGCCAGAAATAAAAGCTAGTTTAGCTATCCAATTTTAGCCCTAGTGTTGTAATCAATAACAACATATGATGCCACGTTTCTTATGAGATCATTAAGTTGCAACGTCTAAACTCGTGATAAGATTTTTTCTAATCTTAGAGTGTAGATAATTCAATAACGTGTCAGACAGCTGCTGAGGAGATCTTTGTGTTCACTTCCTCATAGCTTGTCCATTTTGTTCTGGAAATGTGATAGTGGACTTAAGCTGAGTAACAGTGCTAGTAGTCACGAGGTTTGTTTGACCTCGCCACACCCAGTCCTAGTCCTAGTTTGTTTGTCTTCATATATTTTTTTATTGTTCTAGGTGTTTCCCTTCAAGATGGCTATGGTAAAGAGTGGTTGGCTTCATCGACAAAGTGAGTACCCATGCATGGCCCTGACAGTTTTAACAGCATTTAATAATCTACTTTCCACTTGTGAGATGCTGTGACATGGTATCAAATCCTATATGAATGCATTTAGTTTGAGCTTGACTATAACATAATCTGATTAAAGGTACCATACTGCGGCGATGGAAAAAAAACTGGTTTGATCTGTGGGCTGACGGACGCCTCGTCTTCTATAATGATCAACAACGGCGTGACATGGAGGATGACATCCACATGAAGGTCGACTGCATTAACATCCGCAACTCTGCTGCGTGTCAAGGTACATCTGTTGCATGATGATGTCATTGGCTCCCGCTTAAATATAAACCAATAGTTGTTAATATTTTACGTGTGTCACATCTCTATTTGTCCCTCTGTTTTTGTTTCTCAGAGCTGAACCCACCGGAGGGGAAGAATCGCGATGCCTTGCTCCAGATCGTGTGCAGAGATGGACGGGTCATCAGCCTGTGTGCAGACAGCGCAGATGATGCTCTGTAAGACAACACATACAGTTCATGCTGAGTCATTATATCAATTTGATGAGTTATTCTTGTCTCTCTCTTTTGGTTTTCATGGTGGTGAAGTTAAGGTTTTGGTTTTGGTTTTAGTTTTAGCGATACTGCGATTATATTATCAAAATATACATTATTTTACATCCAAGATGAAATATGGTTTCCACTTTGTGTTGCAGGGCATGGACCATGGCACTTCAGGATGCCAGAATTAATACGGTGAGCTACTTTTGATTTGCTTACCAAAATAAAACACAAGACTGGAGGTCAGTGATACTACTTGCCTCTGTCTGTGCGGCACAACTTTAAGATTGTGTACTTGCTTCATACATCTATGATGGCAACCTGAATGCATTAGAAAGATCTGTCCTTACGTGGGATTGTCAAATTTATCTCCTATTTCTGTTTGCCAAAAAATCAAACAGCTCGATTTTGTTGTTGTTCGTTATCAGTTTTCAAGGTGAGGTGGCCTCATTTTTGTTGTATTCATTTACTTAGGTGGTCGCTACTCCTCAGATCGGCTTTGCACAGGAAGTGATGGCCTCTGCTCCTCCTCCCTACTCGGAATATGCTCCCCCACCTCAGGTAAAAGGCATAAAAAGTATGCATATGACCAAGAATCAATCTTTTTAATACTGTTTTTTTTTTTTAAAAAACCATGGAATTTCAAGTATCAGCATTCTTTTCCCCCCCTAAATAATCAGTTCTGTACATTTCTGAATATAATTCATTTGATCTAGTTTACACCTACAAAAGCAAATAAGCATTGTAAAAGGATACAAACTGGAAGATTAGGCTATGTACACAATGTGGCCTGGTTGATGCTTTAGGGAAAACTGAACTAATGAGGCAGGTAAAACAAAACAAAAAAAGACTGCTGTATGATGAAAGTGTTGGAGCTTACTACCATCTACTGGTGTAGAAATGGAAGTGTTTAAAAGCTCCACCAAGCAGCGTTTGACAAAGTAACACTGAATCAATTGACTTGCCAGTACTGGCAGCCCCGGGAGGATCGATTGATTATTTTTGGTCTTCTTGTCATTTTCAGCAGGCTTACGCCCCGGGCCCGTATGGAGACTACGCTGCACCTCCACCACATGCTACACAGATTGTATACTCTGCTGATGGGCAGCCTTACGCTGTAGCATATCCTTATCAGTACCAAGGTAAATAACTGCACAGGTCATCTCAGGCTCATTTGATGCTTTGACAAACATTATCATACTGTTTATATTTTACTGAATTGTTGTTATATGTGAAAAATCAGTGAACCCTAACGATTGATAATGCTGAAACGTTACGATGTTTTTTGTGAAGTTTGATAGTCACCAATCCAATGTTAAATGAGAGATCATGTGTCCGATGTTCTTTCCAGGTGGGTACCCTGCTCCTGGAGTGAACCACGTTGTTATCCGGGAACGCCAGCGTGAGGACGGTGGAGACGTGGCTTTGGGCATGCTCGCTGGAGCAGCGACCGGTCTGGCCCTCGGCTCTCTCTTCTCAGTCTTCTAGTGTTTCACATTTAATAACGCACCGTTCCCCCTGTATTTGCAACATTTGGCTTCTTCTCTGCGCCATCACATGAGTTGGAGTGAAATGTGTCTGTTGGGCTACTTCTATCTATGAAGCATGATTGTGATGGACAGTGAATTACTCCGTACGTGTCCTATAGCCTATATATATATATATAAATATATACAGTAAATACAGTAAGCACTTTCTTCCCACCCCGTTTGTGTTGTCTGAATATGAATGTTCTTAACCAAAAAATACAGTTACTCAGTTTTTATTTAAATTACAGGAAAACACTCCTTTTATGTTAATTTCAGGTCCTCTCAGTATTTCAAGGTTTTTGTTTCACGGAGCACGTTTGTCCTCTATATTTACAAAGTCATCTAAAGAGTTATCTGTGTACTGTACTTTTACTTTGTTTTACATGTATTACTGCTTTTGTTGTGAATAATGCAGTGTTTCTTCGGCTCCTCAGGATATTTGTGGTGGCGGCAGACTGAGGTGGGAGTGCACACACATAAAGCAATAATCACTCACACTGTAGCATTTTGACCGACGCGTTTAGTGGAATCGGGTTGTGATGGATGTCCGAAGTCGTCGCCACTACAAATAAGTCTTACGTTCGAGGAAACACTCGCATTTACACGATGTGCTTTGAAGTGAAAAGGGACATCACTCCTCCTTACTCAGATCTGTTATTTATGTTCTTTTCTTTTTTCATTGGCAGCTGTTGGATCACACTTTGCATTTGATTTGAAGTGCTTTTGAATTGATATTTTGGTCTTAATTTCAGCAGGCTTTTTGCAGTATGCACAAATACCAATCAGGTTATCAGTCTCTTTAAGTGTAGTCATATAATAATTGGCCTGGACATTATTTATTCCCTCCAGACTACTTGAATATTGTCAGATTTCCCCATTTTACATGTTGACTATAATCGTTTTTATTCACTTCTGCTCAGTAGAAAAACGTCATTGTATATCTGCCTTTTAAACAAACAAAATGCATATCTCTACCAATGACACTAACAGAAGACGTACGACACTTGTATTTCCAAATAATTTCATTTTAGCAGATGATCAGCTTGTGCAAGCCGAAAAACATTGATGTCATTTTTCTACAGGTCCTAAATTGTATTAAATTTAATGATGTGAAGTTAACCTATTATATTTCTCTTATCAAATGTACTAATTAAATTATGGTCACACCGCATTTAGAATAAAAATATACGACAGTTAACTAAAAGATGTATTTTAACAATTAAATATATATTCACAAAGTTAATAATGACTCCTGTTTTCTTTGGTTTTGTGTGTTTGTTGTTTATTTAACCCTGAGACTTTCGTTCACAGAACACATCAGGTAGGAAACAGCAGTAGAGCAAATGACCACCTTAATAAGTTTAAGTCATGTAACCAGTAAGTCACATCTGTAAACCCCACAAGAAACTCTTAAATAAAGACATATTTCACACCCAGTGACAACACAGTTTGAACGTTGAAACAGAAATAGTGTATAAAATAAAACTCTCTGGCCAAAGGTGATCAGAATTTAGAATAATGCTTTTAAAATCATTTAACGTTTAAGCATAATTAAGTGACTCGATATAAACCCACACAGCCCCTTTAAAGCTGGTAATGACAACATTTTATGTCGTGAAATAAAAGGATAAGTTCACCCAAATATGAAAATTCAGTCATTATCTACTCAACCTTATGTTGATGGAAAGTCAGGTGAAGTTTCATCGTTCACGAAACATTTCTGGAGCTTCACGGCAAAACAGCTTTGCAGCATTCTAAACAACTGAAGCTGATGAGGACTTGTTTTAAAATGTAACAGAAACAGAAAATGGCTCCATACGCTCGTGTGGTGGAATCCAAGTCTCCTGAAGCCTCGAGATCCCAAATTGATTTGAAAAGGTGTTGTTTTTGGAACTTTTTTAAAACCATATCACTGTAGCTGCTAAGCTATAAGTGTTAGCGCACAAGCTTAGCCCAGGTTGAGGATGCAAACAATGTCTTTTCAAATCAATTTGGGATCTCGAAGCTTCTGGAGACTTGGGATTACATCAGATGAGCTGTATGTGGCAGTAAGTTCCCTACTTCAGATGTTTAAGAGAATGCTGTTTTGGTGTGAAGCTCCAGACGTTTTGCGGACTACAAAACCTCACCAGGTTTCCATCGACATTAGGCTGAGTAGATAATGACTGAATTTTCATTTTTGAGTGGATCTATCCTTTAAATAAACCTGATAAAGGTTGTTTACATGTTTAAAACTGAGTGTTCCTACAGTTTCTAGTATAAATTCCCATTCATAAAATCCCTGAAACTGATTCTGTTAAGTGCATCGTAATCACCCTCGGACTATATGAAGAGGTATGTTGTGTTGAAAATGTGCGTGTACCCACTGCAGCATCACCAACGAGTGATCATATTTTAGAACACTGATGGTGCAACATTTGTCTTTAAGAAGATAAAGATTAGTGTCACTTTCGTTTGAGAGGTTTAAAAATAAAATATAATCATTAAGTAAAAGAAATATGAAACCTTATAAATGTGCACATGTAAACACTCACAGACAAATAAATGCAGAAACAGTTGATCAGTTAATTAGTCAGCTGACAAAATAAAGTTATCAATTAAGATTTTGATCATTGATTAATCATTTTAGTCTCCAGTTAGCTGTTACGGCATTTTAGTCTATTGCTTGCTTTCTGTTGCTGAACATCTTTGAGTGACGTTTACTTATTTTTGACCGCTAATCAGACGAATATGAACTTTGGACTCTCTATGATGGACTTTTTTAGACACCTTTGGACCAAAAGATTAACCGAATAACCAAAAGCAGAACTGACAAGAGAAAACGAGTGTTAGTTGCAGTCCTGTTCATGAATAGAGCGCGACTGTTATTATCCTTCTTGACCGAAATCCTCAGTGAACTTCTTCAGCTTATCCAAGTCGTCCTCGTTCACAGTCGGCTTGGTGCTCGTCAGCGACCTCAGCATGTCATCCTGCGCGCACAAATATCAGAGCTGATCACAGCAGTCGTCCATGTTTATCAATAATACTGACCCGCAGATGAAATTCTGTGAAATATGACAATAAGCCATTCCTCTCACCATGCACACGACAGGCTCTAGGAGTTTCTCTCCAGGTACGTCCATCCACGTCATCTCTGTGGCGTTGGGATCACCCGGCGAACACGGAGTCAGGAGGTCATCCACCACGACGTCGGGATTCTTCCATGATGACCCGCGAACCTTAGACATAGAAAGACACAAAGATCAGATATTAGATAGATCATTATGAGAATTTTGTTGTGTCCCAGCGTCATTTTAGTTTACGGTGAGAATGAGGAACTATTTTAACGACTGCTCTGATAAATAATGTCTTTTTAGTGTCTCCCAGTGTTCCTGTATCACAGTAACTGTTCCACTTGTGTGCATTAATATCTATATTTATTATCTTGTTACAAATTAGAAAATTATTTTTATTCCACATATCGATAACAGCACGGGCACAGGTGCACTGTTCCTGTGTTTTTACCTTTTTGAAGTGAGTCGCTGACTGAACCTTCCTGACCGGCTGCATGAGGGCGTCCCTGACGATAACGCTGATGTCCGCCCCGGAGTAGCCCTGCGTCTTCTTGCCCAGAGTCATGAAGTCAGCCTCCGTCAGGTTGCTGGGGGTGGAGCCCAGGTGCAGTTTGAACATGAAGGAGCGGGCGTGCTCCTCTGGCAGAGGAATGTAGATCCGCTTTTCAAACCTGAGACAGACAAAAGGTTCAATCAGCCATTACGAAGCATTAAACATCTTACATCCTGAATGTTTTTTCCCCTCCTTTCCCCCTCTATTTGCAGTTATGACATTATTTTTTACACAAGTTTGTTACACTCACCTTCTCCTGATGGCTGAATCCAGTGTCCATGGTATATTTGTGGCTCCCAGGACCAGGATCCCTTCGTTATCAACTCCAACACCTGAGAGGAGAAGGACATTCAAGGCAAGTTCTGTTGTTCAGCTCGGATATTCAGGCGATCTCTTTTTGCTCACCCTGCATCTGGACAAGGAACTCTGTCTTGATCCTGCGCGCCGCCTCACTCTCGTTCTCGCTCCTGGAGCCACAGAGGGAGTCGATCTCATCGATGAAAATGATGGATGGTTTGTGTTCACGGGCTAAAGTGAACAGGTTCTTCACCAACCTGGAGGTGGAGAACAGCAGTTGTTCATTGACACTTTCTTAGATTCCCAGTTCTATCATCATATAAAGAACCTGGGCCTCACTTTTCACTCTCCCCCAGCCACTTGGACACGAGGTCGGAGGAGGAGATGGAGAAGAAGGTGGAGTTGTTGGCTTCTGTGGCTACCGCCTTGGCCAGGTAGGATTTGCCTGTTCCTGGAGGGCCGAACAGAAGGATCCCACGCCAAGGAGTCCGCTTTCCTACACAAGCAGATACTTCACTATCAAAAACTGTTCAGTTTCAGGAGATTTAGAGTTCACTGTTGTTGTCAGTACCTGTGAACAGGTGAGGGAATTTGATGGGCAGGATCACAGCTTCTTTGAGGGCTTCTTTGGCTCCCTCAAGTCCAGCAACATCGTCCCACTTAATGTTTGGTTTTTCCATGACAATGGCACCTGTAAGAGAGAGATGGGTTTGATAAACATGTTGTAGATCAAAGCATTTAGTATTGTGTAAAATTTAAATCAATGGTAAAGAACTGTATGCACCACTGGATGCTCATTTACCTGAGAGTTGATTTTGGAACTTCTTTTTCTCTCCATCTTCCCCTTCATCATCCCTGAAATTAAATGAAAACAGTGAGCAATAGTTTGTGCTTTTTAGTAGTGTGCTGTAACACTTTATTCTACAAATCACATTGTTTCTTAAAGGAGACATATTATGCTCATTTTGAGGTTTTATTTTGGGTTACTACTAGAATAGGTTTACACACTTTAATGCTCAAAAAACACAGGTTTTCTCAGACTGTCCAGTGCTGCAGCACCGTTCTCCCCCTGTCTGAAAAAAGCCTGCAGGAAGGCAAAGACTTCAACAAATCTTAGTCTAACGATTTCAATAGTAAATTATTGTATGTGGGCTAAAATGTCAGTTATTCCGGTCATTAAGATTTGAGCAGTATTAAGGAAAGTCTTTTGGAAATAAACAACTTTAGAACTTGTTTTTTAAATGTTTTCTTGCTTTGTTTGCTCTGTTTCTGAACGTCGTCTCTATTTTGCATATTATTAGTACCATAATCTTATAAAGAAATTATTAATATACGTCACTAGATATACTGTAGAAAATGGTCCTTGTGAGCCTAAAATTTTCTCCAGAAAAAAAAGTCTCCAGAGCAACAATCACGGCCATAATGACTCATCTCACAGTCTTACCCTTTGTCATCAGACTGAGACTCTTTGACAGGTTTGGTCGGAGGATTCTTCTCCTTCTCACTCAGGTATTTCTTCAGCTGCTCGGCTCTGTCCAGGTAGTCTTCACACTTGGCCCTGATGCTCTGCGCAGCTCGCTGACCCTTGGTCTCATCTGTAACACAGGAGGTAGCGTACACAATGGGGCTGTGTTGAATAAAACTGGAGTTTTAACAGCAGTTATCACAGAAACTGTGTAAAAAAAAAAAAAAAAGAATCAAACTGTGATGAAAGTCACAAGTCAAACTCCTTACACTTGACAACATGAAGGAAGTATTGTACTGCATGCTGATACAATTTGAGGGCCTCCTCGTAGTTTTTGGCTTTGTCCTCCTCTGCAGCTTTGGTGGCGAGATCAATGGCTTTCTGAGAACGACAGGAAACATTTAGGAAACCACCACTTGTAATACATATTGAAAGCTGAATTTTCATAATAAATATTCCTATAAAATAAAAATAAAAACAGTTAAATCCATTAAAAAGAGGTGAGCCCTATGTGGCCTGTGTAGTGATACAATTCAGCATTGGTTTGGGGTCACTGGGCCACATGACATGGAGGCTACTGAAGAGAAATTTTCAATTTTCATGATAAATATTCATAAAAAATAGAAGAAAAAGTCAAATGTAATAGAAACAGGTGTATCTTATTTGTTATATTTAGTTATACAATCCGGCATTAGTTTGGAGTCACTGCGTCACATGACATGGGAGCTATTGGAAAATAACTGCTGAATTTTGTTAAAAATATTGATATAAAATAAAAGTAACAGTAAAATCAGTTAAAAAGAGGTTAGTCCAACGTGGCCGGTCAAGTGATAAAATTCGACATTAGTTTGGAGTCACTGGGTCACATCACATGGAAGCTATTGAATAGAAATGCTGAATTTTCCTAATAAAAAATCATATAAAATAGAAGAAGCAGTAAAATGTAATAGAAACAGGTGTGTCTTATTTGTCCTATTTAGTTATACAATTCGGCATTGATTTGGAGTCACTTTATTGATGGTCCCTAAATCAGCCTCCAGCGCAGCGCGAGGTTCCGGGAGGTGAGCTAACCGCCCTCCTGCTGCCAACGCTGGGGGAACCTGAGGAAGAGGCGCCGCTGGGTGTCTCCGGAGTGAAAGACTGTCTAATTTCTAACCTAAAACTAACTTCACCTCGGTACCTTTAACTGTCAAATAAAATGTAGTGGAGTAAACCTACAATATATTTCCCCCCCTCAAGTTTAGCATTATAAAAGAAATAGTATTTTTTTTCACAACCTGGCAACCCAAATGTTAAAGTCCAGCTTATTCGTAAAACATTAGTTAATTATTTAATAACCATTAATGAAGTAATTAGTAATTACATAAAAAAGCCTTCTAGTTCCTAATTACATTAAAACTGACGTACTTTCACACGCTAACATATCCAGGAAACTGTCAACCTGATGATCCACATCAGCCTTTATGTAACCGAGCAGCTACTAGCTTAGTAAAAGTTTATCACTCACCTGTAAAGTACCACCAGCCATCAGGTTTCTATATGTCGGTCAAAGTCTGTAGCTTCAGATAAAAAATAAAACCCGCTACCGCAGTTTTTCACCGTCTCCCGGCGTCTTTTTCTTTAATCCTGGAAACGACTTCAATCACAGAAACATCCTAAAGTTTGTTTCTTCCGCATCAACAACAACTCGACTGTCACTTCCGCGTTCGGTCACGTGACAATGTTGTTGTTATCTTCATCAGCTCCAGGAAGAGACAGTGTTTTAAATTTTAGTCATTTAAAAAAAAAAAAAGATAACAATCATTCAAGGTTACTACAGAGGTTTAAATAATTACAATTTAATTTACTTTGCAGAAATTAAAATTAGCTCAACCGTGATAGAAGTGAGGTTCAGGTGTCAGACAGGTGTACATCAGGTGATACTGACTTCAGGTGAGTAATATCTCCTATTTATAACTAAATCATATTGTCATTTCAGTATATAATATCTGCATATTATTTTATTAAAATACTTTTATTTTAATAAAATAAAATTCAGAACGGCTGATTTTCAAAATAAAATGATTCTATACTCGTTTTTTAAACAAACGTGCACGCTGCCACTTGTATTGAATAACAAATTTACACTTTATTACATCTATTAAAAAGGCAAATAAAACGTGTGCAAAATATATAGAAATTTATAACACCCGGGGTAAACAAAAATAAATGCATACTGTGGAACTACAGAGTAAAGGAGATGATGCATATGGCAGATAGATGCATTGTGGTTTGCACTCTGTGCTGCTCTGGAGTAAGTCCAGGTTTATTCAACATATGACAGCTTCACTTCAGCCGCAATCAAAAGCAAGCACCATGTACAGTACATATTGTAGTTGAGTAGATTTGACACTGTGTTTTGTTTTGCTCCTCAGTATACATCATCAGTAAGGTACAGGCAGACATGAAGGCGGGAGGCTGACGGACGGTCATCAGCTGTCTCCGTTCAAAATTTTTGGACGTAAAACATTTAGGATGCGGTCGCTCTTTGTGAGATCTGCAGGGAGTTCGTTATTCTGCAAGGCACAAACACACGAGAAAAAAATGTTCACAAGCTGAAGTCACCTGTTTATGTTCCGTCTGTTTATCATCTTTCAGACTAAAGAATCTTACCTTGTTTGGTAGCGTTGGGTCCGCGTTGGCTTCAAGCAGCAGCAGAACAGTTCGAATATTTCCACCCATAACAGCAGCATGAAGGGGAGAAGAGCCATTCTGGAGAGAACAAATAAAGATATGCATTCATAGTGCCTGGAGATGTATTCTCCAGGTATTAAGAAATATACGCTTATTCCCTCTGTTGCCCCGAAATTAGACGAGAGGATCGATACCACTCTCATGTCTGTATGCTGAATAGGAGGCTGGAGCCAGTAGCTGATTAGCTTAGCTTAGAATTAACAACTGGAAAAACAGGGATAACGAAAGATAATCCAACTTCCTGCATCTCTGAAGTTCACTAACTTTGAAGCTGTATAAAAAAAACAAAAAACTGAGGTGTAAATCGAGCACGTTGAGGTTTTACGGGATGTTATGTGCCAAACTATCTCTCGGCCGGAAGCAGTGACTTCTTGGAGTCTTCTTGTATGCTAAACTAACATATTCACCATACAAACATGACAGTGGTACTGATTTTCTCGTTCCCTCGACAATAAAGAACGTCCTTGGCAGCGTCCTGTACCTTGAGAAGGCCAAGAGTAGGAGAAAACTTGAGAAGTTCCTCGATGACGCTGTTGTGTCCTTTAAAAGCTGCTTTGAATAACGCTGTTGATCCGTCCTTGAAAGACAACAGAAAAAAACAAACAATCATTGAACAAATAAATCTGTTTTTATTCACTTGCTCTGAGGCTTTGGATTATATCACGTGGTTCTCATCAGCAGAAAATGTTTGCTTGGTTGTTGTTGAACTGTAGATTAAAACTTAAAACTGTAGAGTAGACAACTCTCAGCAGACACTTTGGATAAGAGGGCTACCTTCAATCAATAATGTGCACTCTAACAATACTAAATGTTTAATGCAGTACACACTTGTCTGTCAGCATCCCGGTCTGCCCCACGCAGGAGGAGCACCTTCACCACCTCACTGTGACCCATCTGAGCTGCCATCCACAGGGGGGCAGTGCCATCCTGGGGAAGACGTGCATGAGGAGGGTGGATGCAGTGATGAAGCACATAAGATGGAGGAGGTGGAAAGAGAGAAGGGGTGTGAGCTAAAGAGGGAGAAACTCTGCGACCGTATCCTTCAAATCTCTAAATATGCTAACGAGGTGAAGACATCTACCTCTCTCGGTTGGTTAACTTTGGCACCGGAGGACAGCAGCTGACGGATCACAGTCACATGACCCTCCTGGGCAGCAAGAAACAGAGCGGTGGCCCCGTCCTGAAACATAAATGAATCATTTCAGCTGTACTTTTGCTGCAAACCAGCCTGAAAAGCCTCAATCTAGTGTGTTATTAACATGTGACTTTGTTACGACTGTTTTATAAATGTATGTTTGTGCAGGCGGGTTGTTTTACCCGGCCTGAGGACAGACTCTAATCCTGCCAAATGTCAGTCGTGTCTGACTCAGCAGTCTGCAGAAACCTGAGAGGCTGGATTCCAGCTGCCGGTACATTGTGTGCGACTAACTATCCTGTTCCTGACGCACTGAGTGACAGTGAGGGGACACGGCCGGTGTAAAGGAGGCCAAAGGTGTGGGAGCAAAAGGGGCTCACGTTCAGCTGGTCGTGAACATTGGCTCCGTTCTTCAACAGGGTGTCCACCACCTTTGTGTGTCCGTACTGAGAGGCGACGGTGAGGGCGGTGCCACCGTCCTGACACAGAGACACACAAGAAGAACAAGCCGGCAGGGAGAGAAAGACTCGTGTTAGAGAACAACTCTAAAGTCTTTTTAAAAAAGTAGCCTGAGCAGCATATTTCGTGCATCACTTGTGTGTCCTTATCACTGTCTGACTCTTGTCTGAGATGATAGCATCGCAGCGGTTTCAGTCACACCCAGACTGTCATACGCGTCACCGTGCCCTGCTGCATACCTTTGTCCGGAATTCAGTGGAGGCTCCGAATTCAAAGAGGAGTTTCACGACGTCATTATGACCCTGCTGGGAGGCGAAGAACAAGGCAGTGGAACCTGTCTGGAACAAACAATGAAAAAAAGACACTGCTGTTTTCATTTCGAAAGCAATAACCTTAAATATTTTCTATTTGAAATGTTGAATATGAGAGGAAATGTACTGTAACATTCCCTGAATTAACACATGAAGGTTTGACTGGCAGCTAACTATACAATCTTGTTGCATCCTCTGCGATGGTTTGATCTTAGCGCCAAAAGCTGTTTATCTCGATGAACCAACTCATAATTATGCTTCAACAGAAGTTGATGAAAACACACATTAATTCTCATTTCCCTTGCATATTGTCTAGACATGGTGTTAAAGATTTGGCTACATTCAGATGAAATCTGGCAACAAAATATGTGTACTGATGTGTTTTGTAATAACCATTTACCTTTACAACACAAAACTAAGATTTCAGCTTTGGTTGAGGAATAGTGTTCAACATTTTGGGGAAAAAAGCTTTTTCACTACTTTTGCTCAAAGTTTGATGAAAAGATACAATTTTCATGTCTTTGTGCTAAATTTTTGTCGCCACTACTAGACGACTGTTAGCTTAAATATCTGTCTACAACCAGAAGACAGTTGACTTAGTTATGCAGCTACAACTAGAAAACAATTAACTTAATTATGTTGTCAATGCCAGCAGACAGTTAGCTTAAATATGTAGCTACTGCCAGGAGGTAATTGGCTTAATTATGTAGCTACTGCCAGAAGATAATTAGCTTAAATATAATGCTACTGCCAACAGACAGTTAGCTTAAATATGTAGCTACAACCAGAACACAGTTAGCTTTAGCTTAGCACAATTACAGGAAACTTGTTTGTATTATTCCTACAAAATACTGAAATGTGAAAACAACAACTGTATTTCGGGGGTTATATGCCAGACTATTTCTTGGCTAGGAGCAGTGACTTCTCTGGCAGTCGGCTGCTGGTTAGCTTAGCTTAGCACGAAGACTACAGGGGGAGCAGCGAAAACCAAAGTGTAAAAGCGACAATTTATGTTTATTGTGCAACTTGTGTGTCGGACTATCTCTTGGCGGGGAGCGGTGACTTCCTGGCGTCTTCTCCGGTTGCCTCTCAGTAAAACAAGACTCCATCTTAACTGCGACTTTCAGTTTTAGTTTTTGTTTCAGTCTCACACTATTTTCCCGTCGTACCTCTCTCTGGTAGTTGATGTCGGCTCCTTGCATGATAAGGTCTTTGACACACTCATAATGGCCGCTGTACGATGCCACCATCAGCGCTGTGGTTCCATACTAAAAAGAAAAGGAACATGGCAACAATTAACTAGCAACCTTGGGTGTTTTGGTGTGGATGACCTGCTTGAAAGTACTTTACATGATGTGATGAAACCACTTTATCCTGCATGTTTTTTTTTCCAAATTAGCACCTCACCCTCGACTATGATGGGGCAAACAGACATGAAATGGTTGTGAAACTTGTGACGGTACACATGCACCACAGAGGTAAGGCCTCGAAGCTCTCTGCGCCCCTACCACAGGTGGGTTATGGGTAAAGCGTGCGGCTGAGCGGCCGGGACATGCAGCGTCCGTACACTGTCTCTGCAGTCTGCGTCCACGCGCCCGCTGTTGAGCAGCAGCTGAAGCAGGGCCAAGTTCCCCTTCCTCGCTGCCCAAAACACAGCATTAGCCAGGGGTGTTTCCTTCTGGAGAGGTAAATACACACAACAGGCACCTGAACATAAAGCCACCATTATAGTATTACAGCAGAGGTGAAACAGTACAGAGGTGTACAGGTTTATAGGTTTAAAGTATCTGGGTGTGATCAGGTGCACCAATTAATCAACAATCACAAACACACTTGTAAAAAACAAAAGAAAAAAAACAAACAAACATCACTTTCAGACTGTACAGGTGTGAAATTAAAGGAGGGCCATATGATACCCCTATAAAACGTACACACACACACACACACACACACACACACACACACACACAGAGCCAGACTGGCATGATTGCATTAAAGCACTACACAGACAGTTCCAAGTACAGCAACACCGGTTTCCCTTAACAATTAAATACATCACAGCGCTGTATAATCCCTGAAAATGAACACACGTGAGCAGGAAGCAGGTGTAATGTGTTTTGCTCCCGGAGGCCCCGCTGCAGGCTGCTGATGGATTGGAGAAACGGCGCTGCTTTTACCTTGAAAGACATCCTGCAGACCTCAGTCGTGACTCATGGCTCCTCCTGCGCACTCATTCATTAGACGCGATAATGATGCTGAGCGTCCTCTCGCCTGGTTTCTTCTTTTTCTCCCTGCCGCACTGTGTTTGGGGTGTTGGCGGCGCCCGTCCGCGGACATAATAACAGAGAGTCAGCTGAGCTCATCCTCTGCAGTCAGAGGAGGCTCGTCGGCACCGCGGCAGCAGGCCGCTGGGGGGCGCTGCTGAGCGGACACGGTCATCTGAGAGTGGAGGGTCAGGTGGAGGGGTTCACCAGACTGGACTTCTACTGTGAGGAAGTACGATTTTGATGTGTGTATGTTTGAGTATTTCTTTTTAGTAACTAGTTAATGACTAGTTATAAAATGCACCTTATGTTCCACTTACTTTTACTTCCTCAATATACCTCAGCATTTTATTTTATTTTATAATTACTTAAGCATTTTATTGTATATAGTACTTTATTGTTTCTATATTTGCCCTTGTATTTTGTTTGTATTTTTACTTGAATGTACCCGCTGCTATGATGACCTAATTCCCCCTCATGGATTAATAAATAAAGGTACCTACCTACCTACCTACCTACCTACCTACCTACCTATCTACCTACCTACCTACCTACCTACCTACCTACCTACCTATCTATCTACCTACCTACCTACCTACCTACCTACCTACCTATCTATCTATCTATCTATCTATCTATCTACCTACCTACCTACCTACCTATCCTATCTACCTATCTATCTATCTATCTATCTACCCACCTATCTATCTATCTATCTATCTATCTATCTATCTATCTATCTATCTATCTATCTATCTATCTATCTATCTATCTATCTACCTTTCTATCTATCTACCTACCTACCTTTCTACCTACCTACCTACCTACCTACCTATCTATCTACCTACCTACCTACCTACCTATCTACCTACCTACCTACCTACCTACCTACCTACCTACCTACCTACCTTTCTATCTACCTACCTACCTACCTACCTACCTACCTACCTACCTACCTACCTACCTACCTATCTATCTACCTATCTATCTATCTATCTATCTATCTATCTATCTATCTATCTATCTATCTATCTACTCTACCTACCTACCTACCTACCTACCTACCTACCTACCTACCTATGCTATCTACCTACCTACCTACCTACCTACCTACCTACCTACCTATCTATCTACCTCTATCTATCTATCTATCTATCTATCTATCTATCTATCTATCTATCTATCTATCTATCTATCTATCTATCTATCTATCTATCTATCTATCTATCTATCTATCCAGTGGTTGTGAACTTCTTCTCCTGTTTCGTCTCCTTTCAGCGTCTAGTTGGAGCCTCTTGTCTCATTTCAGATTAAATCTTAATATGTTGATTCATTTATCTCTCTAAAGCTTCACAAATAGTTTCAACTGTCAAACAATCCATTATTTCACAAAAGCACGAAGATTAGAAAACAGCAGAGAACACAAAACTAATGCAAAGTTATGCACCAGAACTTTTTCTTCTTTTTTTTTCTCTATTAAAAATGACTAAATGTAGATCATGATGATAAAAACTGTTTTACATTCAGTGCATCAGTTTGACATCTCAACTACTTGGCACAAGTCAGAGAGTTGATTCATTTTTGATTAGATCTTTCTGTCTGTACTTTAGAAACTGATTTCTAGATTTTTTAAATTCTGTGGACATATTTCCCCTCTCATCACTCATCTCATGACCCCAAATATGTATTTTACGACCTTGTTGAAGACTTTGCTTCTGCATCTGAGGTACTTGAGCATTCCTGTACTTCTGCTCCACTACATGTCGGCTGGAAATATTTTGCTCTTTTACTCCACTAAATACAAATAAATAAATACAATAAAAAACAGTAAATACATATGCAACTTCTAAGAGATACAAACCGTGGTGCCAAACACTAGATACTTTACTCAGATAAAAATGTACGGGTAACCCTTTCTGTGAAGCCTCACGTCTATAAAACATTATAATGCACCTGTAGCGCTGTGAAATCTAAATAATTTGTATAATTCTTCATAACAATGATCACAGCATTTTGTGTGTTTTGTTTTCGCTTCAGTTAAAGCAAACAATTAACATTTATAGTGACTCACCACCAGCTTGTAATGTATCACATCTGCGTACAACAGAGGGGATTTCGTTGCTTAACTTAAAGCACCCAGTGGTCACGTACAAAGACTTACAATCACATTATAATGCGTAATAAAAGTAATTCTAATGTGTTAAATAATGGTCATAATGTTTTACACCATGAGAATTTTAATATACTATGATCCTTGCAAAAAACAGTGAGTGACCAGCAACAATGAAGTATTGATAAATGATTTATATTTTATGTTTATTGAAGCATTTTGAATATTTAGTGGTTTATATTCTTCTATTAAGTGTGCTGCAACTTATTGTAAGTATGTTTTTAATGACATGATTATTACTATAAGGCATTATAATATTCACGAGTGCTTACAACTATGATTACACAGTGCTGTATGTGCTGTGTGTGCATTATTAGCTTCAGAGAAAGTGTTAACAAATGTACAAAAACTACAATACAACTTATTCTAGCTTGTTACCACTTGTCTGTCGTCGTGTTTCAGCTCTCTAGGAGCTGTGAGCAGTTCCATCAAAGAGACGTCCAACTTCTAAACTTCTCAGCTGGTTTTATTTAATCAGTCGTTCTAAATCCATTAGTCATTATTCATCCATTTCACCCAGTACTGCTAAAAAAAAAAATAAGCAAATATCAAGTCCACTCATGGCTGCTCAGGTTTGTTTTGTGAACAACAGGGGCCTGACCCTCATCATGGGAACCACTGAGCTAAACTCTATATATACGTATAAGTATATATATGATTAAACAAGCGTCGCCTCGACCGCAGCTGTATGATGCTGCTGCTGACGTGTTCTCATGCTGCTCACATATCTCATGTTGAATATAGAATAGATCACGTATCATCACTTTTCTGTCATCATGAGTAGTTTTGGAAAATTAGCTCATAACACTTTTACCTAAGTAGGCTTTGAATGCGGGACTATAATGGAGTTCTCTCTTTTCTAACTTTAATGTATCGACACGTTTACCTCAGTAAGTGGTCTGTGTACTCCTTCCACCGTTGCTTTTGGAAAGTTGATGTCAGGTGTTATGCTCAATTATAAACAGGTATTTGAGGGATTAACAATATTGCAGCTTTAGCGCTCTCGAAGTGATAATAGAGGCATTACCGAGGAGGAGCATCTTTATTTTTGTCGACTAATGTCCCTCTCACCTGCTGCCGTAAGTGTTGATTTAGGGATTCGGCAAAGTATAGTGGAAACATGCACTTGTTGCAAGGCTACATAAGGAGGACTGGCTGTGAGTCTGTTGCAGTGTGACTGTCCAGAGTCACTCTAAGACCATGGGAACAAAACAGACTCACAGCCATGCAGGTAAGCTGACCAGGGCCTTTTATTTCAGGAGTACAGTCTTAGAAAGTGCACCTTTTATTTTAAAAGACAGTGCGCCTTGTTGTGTTGAATGTCATGAGGTATGATCATATGTTTCTACAGAAGGTCTGTACGGTAAAAACCCATGTTGTGGCAAGTTTGATTGAAGCTTTACGAGAGAATAACGGCTGCTGAATTAAACTAAGGGGAGTATTTGAGCTAAGAGGACACTGTGCAAGCAGTCAGATTAGATATTAAACATAACTGAACCTTTTAACATCGTGAGTTCAGTCATAGAAATAAAGAACATGGACTTCCAATATTCGGGAGCATGTTAGCAATGTAGCTTTTGCAGGTGGAGGCTATAAAAGAGTAAATTCTGTATCAGCCAAACTTTAGAAAAGAACATCATGTTTTTCCCTTTTTGAACAAAACCCCTTGGAGCTTTGCAGCAGGCAGTTTCTGTCTGATGGCTTTACTCTCAGCACATTTTATTTAAGAACTGCAGGAAATGTTCCTGTTTTTTAGCCTTTTTTTCTTCACTATACAGCTAAATGAAATACTGGAAAAATGCTATGGATACAAGCATTATCATATGTAATTTAAAGTTCACGTATGTAAGATCTTGCATCCTTAGAAAAATACATTTAAAAAAAGGTGGGTTTTTTTGCTATTGACTCGCTAAAATGGTACATTTCGGTCCATGCAGAAGTTTTCAAAGGATGATATGGAAATATAGCAGTGATGCAGAATAATTGCTGCCACTCTGCATAAAATTACTTCTTAAATCTTAACAACTATTAGGATTACATGGTGTGAAATTAGTGGTTCTCTGATATGCTCAGCTCAGACAACTGCCACCACTCTGATGTGTTAACTGTACTGAAAGAAAGTTTCAGGACATATAGCTCTGACAGTAATTCTACACAAGTGCCCCATACTTATGCTGCTGATGATGATATTGACCATTTGATTATTTGAGAAAGTACAAACAGAAAGGTGTGATGCTCTCGTCCACAGTGCAGCAGGCCGGCCTCCTGCAGGCAGCAGCTCTGCTGCTCGTACTGCTGTGCGGCCCGCAGCATGCAGCGTCGGACTCGGATGAGGCCGTCCTGAGCGAGTGGGAGATCTGGAAGAGCAGCCACGGCATTGCCTACGAAGAACTGGTGAGTTGACTGACTCCAAAATCCAAAGTCTAAAAATAACAGCACTGATAGTAAGTGATTCACTGCGATGTGTTTTGTGTTATTGTGCAGGACGACTTGCAAAGGAGGGTCATCTGGGAGAGAAACAAGCAGATGATTGAAGACAACAATCAAGGGTTTTTCATGGGCATGAGGCCGTTCACCATGGCCATGAACAAATATGGAGACCTGGTGAGGAGTTGTGTTTTCCTTGCTATGCTAAAATCTCAACTCGAGATATATAGGGCTGCGTTTTAAGTAAATACAAAGATTTCTTAACATTAAAAAAACACAAGTTAAGAGAGAAAATCAATCATGACTAGATTTAAAAATCCCAATGGCAAAATTTTGGTAAAAACACTCATTCAGGAGTTAGACCAGAAGATTGATACCTCTTTAATCAAGAGTCAGTTGGCTTAGCTTAGCATAAAGACTGGAATCAGAGGGAAATAGCTAGCCTGGCTCAGTTCAGAAGGTCACTGCTCCTGGCCAAGAAAGTCCAACACACAACCTCACTCAAAACCATAATTAACCAATTTATTTTTTTTTTTTTGGTTTTTTTTGATTAAATGAAGAAATAATAACATGTTCTTTAGTACAAGTTTAGAGATAGAGGTGGATTTCATTTCCTTTGGACATAGCCAGGCTAACTGCTTCCTCCTGTTAAGCTAAGCTAACCGTCTCCTGGCTCCAGCTACATATACACTCTACAGATACAAGAAAGTGGTATCAATCAATCAATCAATCAATCAATCAATCAATCAATCAATCAATCAATCAATCAACCAAGTGAGTGTATTTAGAACACTTTTAAACAATTCTTTAAACATTCTTTGCTTTTAAAAACATGAGGTAAGTAAGTAAATCTGCTGTAAGCGTTGTCATTTTTTAGCTATTTCAGGAGCATACAGGAGTTGTTCTCTGTCCTGATTGGATAAAGTGGGCAGGGATACCAGAAAATGACTTTTCTCTTTTACTGCAGGGGAAGTAAAGACACCCTATAACATACTGTTGGAATATAAAGCTATTCGACCTTTATTTTAATAAGAAAATAACGCTTACAGCTTTAATTTATTTGCCAAATTGTATATACCAATACATACCTGAGTTAATGGACTTAATCTTGTTTATGTTCTCCACATGTAGACACGTAGAGAGTTCCGGGTTTTGCAAGGTGCCAGGATAAATGCCCAATTTGTGAAGAGAGGGAAGATCACCTCGTCCCGACGACTGCGTCACAATGCGAGGTTGTTGGATGCTAAAGCTGTCGACTACAGCAAGCTGGGCTTTGTCACTGAGGTTAAAGACCAGGTAAGACATTCACAACTTCAGTTTTAGAGGTTTTTATCCAGACTGAATCCTGATCGCCTTCAAATCTACGAGACGTTTTAAATGTTCTTCCCAGGGTTACTGTGGCTCCTGCTGGGCCTTCAGCACTACGGGAGCCATAGAGGGACAAATATACAAGAAGACGGGTCAGCTCATATCTTTGAGTGAACAAAACCTGGTGGACTGCTCCAAATCTTACGGTACCTACGGCTGCAGCGGTGCCTGGATGGCCAACGCTTACGACTATGTGGTCAACAACGGGCTGCAGGCGACAAGCACCTACCCATACACCTCGGTGGTGAGGCTCCACCCGCCGGCTCCGCCTCCATCAGTAAAGTTAAAACAGTTCATTACTGCGTCCAGCCTGCCATTAACTCTAAACTCTGTGTTGCTCTCCGCAGGACACCCAGCCCTGTTACTACGACAGCAGACTAGCAGTCGCCCATATCAGAGACTACAGGTTCATAGCTAAAGGAGATGAGCAGGCTCTGGCTGATGCCGTGGCAACGATCGGTCCAATCACAGTGGCCATCGACGCAGATCATTCCAGCTTCCTTTTCTACAGCTCAGGTTAATTATCTTTATCAACAGAATCAAATTACTGTACTAGGTCTACATGAATGATCAGTAGTTATTCAGGAAGAATTTAAAATGCTGACTACAATTCCCCTCAGTTCTACGGAGCGTTTTATCATCTTTCAGCTCATTGTTTCGGGTCAGATCTTTTTTTACTGTTGTTGGTTTCGTCTCACAGCTTTCATGAGCCTTGTCTCCAGCTGCAGCAGGCAGCTGTTTACACCAAGATAATCAGATAAAACAACCGTCCATGACCTGCTCAGCATTAAATGATAGTCACAGTCATCAACTATCTGTTAAAAGTGGGGCATTTAGCCGCTAAAGAACCGGATGTTTCCCTTTGGAGTTGGTAGAGACAAAAACAGATGATTAAGGAGTGTGTATTGGACTTGTGGAAGGTGTCCACATCTCACATTGCATTTCAAAAGGCGAGGCGTCACGTTCCCTGCTTTAAAGTTGACATCTAGACTACTTTATACAAATAAGGGCTGTCGAGTGCGACTCGCCGCCTCTGGGAATTCCTTAAAAACTATGAAAGCGAACCATTGTCAAGTTAAATGAAGTCAGATTTAACAACAGCTTGACCCATTTATTGCCTCAGATGTTTTCAGAAACATCAGAGAAAGCTGCCATGTTAGTCTAGTTTGAAATCAGGGGACGAGCGCAGGTGTTGCTTTCGTCCAATCAGGTGCAGCAGCAGGTAAGTTTTCTCTAGATGGTCCTGTGCTGGGAAGTGGCGTCCACAAACCTCCCTGTGGACACGAACCATCAAAATTCATCAGATGCACAGACATGACCCCAGATAATCGATAATGTTGCTCCAAGTGGCCAAACAATTAATTTTCTTTTTCAGGAATCTACGACGAGCCCAGCTGTAACCCAAACAATCTGAGTCACGCAGTGCTGCTGGTGGGCTATGGCACTGAAGCAGGTCAGGACTACTGGATCATTAAAAACAGGTCAGAAAATCTACATTGGTCGAACACGACGTTTTATTTTACTGTATTTATAACCTGTGGAAATGTTTCTTGTAATGTTAACAAACTGTTTTTTTTTCTGTTTCAGCTGGGGCTCCAGTTGGGGT
Organism: Lagodon rhomboides; assembly: GCA_039737535.1. Taxonomy (NCBI): domain Eukaryota; kingdom Metazoa; phylum Chordata; class Actinopteri; order Spariformes; family Sparidae; genus Lagodon; species Lagodon rhomboides. The sequence continues at coordinate 8,514,334 of CM077789.1, read as the reverse complement.
GAAGGCGGCTACATGCGTCTCGTCCGAGATGGAAGAAACATCTGCGGCATCGCGAGCTACGCTCTGTACCCCATCCTATGATTCTGATCAGCTGCCTCAGTTGCGTGTCGATGCTGAACTCTGACACTGGACTGTCTCAGAAAACAACATCAGTCAACGCTGACACAGCCCACGTCTTCTCTAAAGCACTTCTATCGTCCTCATTTTCTGAACCTTCTGCTGAACCTTTCTGACACTGTAGATAATGTTCAAAGACTCATGTAACAGTGAACACATCGCTTCTCTCAGGGACATATTGATTGAATAATTAAAATGAGACTGTAATGTAATGAGTAATGTAACTTTTGGACAGAAGTAATAACACATTACTTACAAACACTTACAAATACAAAGTCTAATTTCTAAATGATAAAATACACTCAGGATTTTGCTACAACCATTCTTAGGCTACTAGCTAATGGTGGCTAATCTTGGCTAATGTTAGCAAACTCAATGTAGTTGTCCAACAGACATTACTATACGATTATAACTCCTCTCTACTTGTGCCAATGTTACACTAGCTTAGCATTTTTAAATGCTAGCAGTTCAGCATTTAGCATTATCCCATAAAGGCCCGGTCACACCAGCTTTACCTCCTGCAGAATTAAACGCTAGAGTAAATTAATCTAGTGGAGTAATCTAGTGGGACATAACGAGACGTCCAAAACAGAGGAATCTATCTCTCATTAGCTCATTAGCTCATTAGCTGTGTCGCTCCATCCAGTATACTCACACCGTAGTTTGCTGACACTTATGAGAGAGGAGTCGATGATATAAATACAACAAAACATGTGTAGATTAATAAAACTCTTGATGAAATGATGAAAACTAATCAGCCCAGTAAAGAGAAAATAGAGAAGATCCTGTTGTGGCTAGCATCTGTTCCTGGCTGCCAGTGTGTTAGCAATTAGCTCGCCAGCTACAGATGTTCAACCCTGGAGGATTGATTTTGTCCCTTACAGCTGTGACCAGGCCTTCGCTGTAACTCTGTAACGCCACAGTGGCTGCTGTCCCACAAGTTACACGATCTTCCTTTTAACAATTAACAGAGTAAAACTGTAATTTTTTATTGCCATGATGCAACCCAATTCATTTTGTTTAGACTTTGCCCCAAAAAGAGTAAATCAGGGTGCCCTGCATGTGAATGTCACTGTGTGTGTGTTTTTAACGTATGTTATATCTTCAGACTGCAAACTTTTTTTTTTTTACAACAGTAACACTGATGGACTGGGTTGAACTGCAGTGATGTATTGAGACGGGTGGAGGGGGATGGAGGGGCGTCGGGGGGACACAAGCCTGGTGATCTCAGTGTTTCAGGCCTCAACGTGAATCTGTTTCAGACAAAACAAATAAAATGGTGCTCTGTGTTTTCAATGCAAACAGTTGTTTCAGTCTTTTTTTCCCCCCTTGGGACACACTCTTGCATATTTTTCTACCATTTCTAAACAATATTTTACCAGCTACTCACTGGATGTCTTAACTTCTGGACTTACTGACTAAACTGATACAAATTGTCTTTGAAGAGTGTTTGTCACTGCACGTGTTCTCACATACCTGCACCTGCTGACGACCTTAATGTCCGCGAGTTCAACCACACCTCACTGAACCTTGAGCCGGCGCAACACTCATTGTACACTGTACAGCTTTTCTTCGCATAAAAACGCTCCAAGGTTCACCTGCTCCAGGGTTTACCTGTGAGGAGGAGGAGGAGGAGCCTTCCTCCTGAGAGGAAGAGAGGGAGACTGTTTCACCTCCAGACTCTCACGGCTTTCTAAACGCCTCATCATGCAGCAGAATATGTCTCTGCTGTGCAGTGTGGTGTGGCTGTTTTTGGTTTACTTTGCTCAGGTGTGTCCCTCCGCTGACAAACATTCAAAGTGTGGGCATGAGAGACACAATCACCGTCAGAAGACGTACGCTGCAAGAAGGTTTTGTGATCCTTCTTTCGGCAACCACACAGCAGGTGCTATCACGCAGGTAAGGACGCTATTCGTTGGGTTTTCTGCAGCAGATGCAACTTTTCCTCTCACGCTTAAGATTGTTCTGACTCATTTTGTTCTTTATTCTGTTTCATTGCATTGTAAGATCAATCCTATGTACTCAAGCTCTCATCAGGCCACATGGTGTACTTGCAAACGACCAGAAATACTCTTCAGTGTGCATATCACCACATGTGTTTCTCTCTGTCTCCATGTCACACCCTGATTCACAAACTCACACCAGGGGAGAAAAAAGTATTTTCTCAGTGACAACTTTGTCATTAATAAGATTAAAACTCACATGTTCCTGCAGTTTATCACTTTGCGGCGTGATTACTTAGTGATAAAACATTCCTCCAAGCAGGTCAGTGGTGTTGGTGTGTTTACTTTTTAGTTAACTCGCCCACAGTCGACTGTTCAGCTCTCTCTGTGTTCATACAGAAGTGCGGCTCCGGCTTCTACAGAGAGCCAACTGGACCGTACAGGGGTCAGTGTGTGCCGTGTAGCTGCAACGGACTGTCCAACGAGTGTGACGAGCGCACGGGGAACTGTGTGGTTGGTGTACACACACACGCACATGCACATATAATGGTCAAATTGTGGGCCGAACTAGACACAAAACTCATGTTCTGTTTCATCTAACTGACCTCCAGAACTGTCAGTTCAACACCGCCGGGGACCGCTGTGAACGCTGTAAAGAGGGTCACTATGGAAACGCAGCCCGCAGGACCTGTCAGGCCTGTCCGTGCCCCTCCACAAGGAACAAGTCAGTCTCTATATCTCACCCAGCTACAAGTGAATTTTCGAAGCTCTGCGTCAGTACGAAGGTTTTATTCCATCCCTCTGTAGCTTTGCGTTGGCCTGTCTGGACATCGGCTCAGGAGAGGTCGAATGTCTGTGTAAACGGGGCTACAGTGGAGCCAGATGTGAGAGGTGTGTCATCATCACATTACAAGATTATCATCAGTGCACCAAAGTGTTCGCATGTTGGCGTGGAGCTGAAAACACGAAGGCTCAAAAGGCTTTTTCTTTTCTGTATTTCCTCTCGTCATCAAGATGTGCATTTGGTTACTACGGCAATCCAGTGGTGCACGGTGGGAGCTGCAAGCCCTGCATGTGCAAGGACGGCACCTCGAACATCTGTAATTCTCTGACTGGAGGTAAATACATAAACACAATCAAGGGTTGAAGAGTTTGAGTTTGTGTGTCTGACAAGTAAAATTACCACATTAAAATCCCTAAAGAGGCACCGACTCCATCTCCTTTATCAAAAATAGTATCTGTGATGTCACAAATCATTCTCATAGGCCCGCCTCTCAACATTGGATCTTTAATGAGCTCAGAGAAAATGTACACTCTGAGCAATAAATGTGAAAACAACATTTTAGTGTCAATCAATGCGCATATGTCATTCTACACCGTGGAGAAAAACAACAACACATTTCTATCTGTAGAGTCGTATGTTTACCACTAACCGAGAGTCGTCCATTACAATATTTCATAGTTGCTATGTTTTGAAGGTGTCTGCGGTTTAATATTGGATTTTTGGTGAAAGTTTCAAGACTCCCAAGAGACAGAATTGAAGGACTGAATGGTAAAAGTCAAAGAAATCTTGACTTTCGGTGCCCAGGAGCGGTCGAGCCTCAAAAACACCTACTTAAATACTTATGTGACCTCCATGCTCCAGTTTGTAACTCATGCTTTCAGGTATGAATTAGTCTCCAAACCCAAGCTGAGAGAATAACCCCTGATGGAGCTGGGACTATTTTCTCAAGACCTTACCACCAGGACATTATTCAACTTAAATTATCCTTTTAACTTTCCCAGAGTGCATCACATCTGGTGACAGCAGCAGTGGCGATGATCACTGCCATGGTGAGTTTGTGTTGAAAATTCATCTGACAGTCATGTTTTGAGCGATGAAGAGTCACCTCACGAGGAGATTTCCTCCACTCCACTTGTATATTCACCAGACTGTGACAGCTGCACTCTCGCCTTACTGGTCGACTTGGAACAGATGGACGACGCGCTGGGCCGGCTGGAGAAACAGATGCAGAACATCACGACTGGCTCTGGTTCACTCAACGGGCTGAGCCGCCTGAAGGCTAACGTCTCTGAAACCAAGGTGCAGCTCGTGCAGGTTTTAGATATAAAAGAAAGTTTGCCCAAAGAAAAACATCCCAGCCTCTGTGATATTCATATCACACACCAGTATTTCTCAGTATTCGGAACACTTCTCGGCTCCCCTTGTTTTGCAGATCCGGCTCGGGAGATACAGCACTGCTGTGAGACATCTGGATCCAAAGGTGGAACAGCTGGAAGCAGATGTGGATCTCGTCGGAGATGAGTTCAGTCAACTGATTGACAAGGTACCTGCAGTGAAGTTTCCTCTGTTAATCAAACGGAAACTTCTTCAGAAGTTCTGATGTGTGTAATTGCAATTTTACTAAATTATACGTGTGGATTATTGTTTGAATGCTGCAGGAGGTATTTTTTATAATCAAACATGTGTATGTATAAGATAAGTGATGAACTGCAGGGCTTTTGGATTCATTTTTCTTCTTTTTGATCTGAAAACACATGAGAAGCGTTAATTATTTTTTAAAACTGTCATCCACTTTCCAGGCAGTTAAGACTGAATCAGATCTGGAGAAGCTCCTGCAGGATGTGAATGGAACAAAGTTAAAGGCAGAGGATCTTCTCTCTGAAGCTGAAGCTCTCCTCACAGACATACAAGGTCAGAATATACCTATGTGTTTTCAGATTGCAAGAAAAGGCGCCTAAAATTTTAGTCTCACATTAACAAAATAATGAACTATTATCAAGTATCCTTAACTTTAATCATTCTTGCTCACGAATGTCTGATCAGAGCTGCAGATTCTGCGAGAAACTGGATGATTATTTAAGTCAAAGCTGTGCCTCAGCCACAGACGTATCATTAAAAGCATTCTTTCCTTTGTCAGATTTGATAAAGCGACTAACTGAAGTAAAGCCTGAACAGCCTGCGCCTCTCTCTGAAAACAACAAAGCCGGGATGACGGAGGAGGCTCGGCACATCGTGCAGGAAATGAGAGCGACGATGGGCTGCTCTGTTCACAGAGACGAAGCTGGCACGGAGCGAGAGGAGGCACAAACATGTGAGATGGTTTTTAGTTTTTTTTGGGTTTATTGATAAAAGAGCAGCGCAGAGCTACTTTGATGTTCGCTGCCTCACTCTAACGCCAACCACACTCGCCTCCACAACGATGTGAAGTAGATGGTATTTCATAGAGGGCCCTCCACGTCCACAACTCACAGCTCTCTAACTTTTTGAAGCTGAAACCACCAAAACAAACACAAATGTTTCTGGTTTTTTTATCACTTCTCTTCTAGGTTTGATTAACACAAACAACAAACAACACAAGTAACATGTGTTACCTTCTCACAGGCACTTTAATGCAGGAAAATAACAGTCATTTAAAAAAGGCAGAAAATGTTGATTTTGAACTCCCAGATAAATCTACCCCGACATTCTGTGAAAATATATGTATTTACTTCCTTTGGAGAGTTAGATGTGAAGATTTACACCACAAAAAAGTATGTGGCAACGCTCTAAAAAGGAGGAAACCGATCAAGTTAGTTGAATTGCAGTTACATAAAAGTAACTTTATGATGTAAAGCTTAAAGAAAAGAAAGAGGCAAAGAGAGCTGCCACTGAAACAAAGAAAGTCAAAGAATGAGAGTGAGTTTTTAGTTGTTTTAAAGATGCATTTTTCACATGACACATGACTGAACAATTAAACAAATTGATACATGGGCCTTCAAGATAAAGTATAATGTAAAGTTGTTAATCATGATCTACAACAACCCTAAAAATGAACACCAGGGTAACTGTGCGTTCTCCTCAGTGTTGGACATCGTCAGGAACGTGACGGTTCCTGTGGAAACCAGCCCGACTGCAGACTCTCTGATGGCGTCAGACTCGTCTCTGAGGGACGTGGCTGAGCTGCTGTCAGACGCAGAGGACACAGTCGACAGGACGCAGGGTCTTAACTTAAAGAGTCTCACTACGCTGCAACAGCTGGAGGTGATACTGAAACACAGCTGGAAGTTTTCCTGATATACGCACTATAGTGTTGTTCTGTTAATTTCACTTCTGTGTGTATTATTTGACAGCATCTTCACTCTCAGCTGCAGAGAGAAAACAGTACACTCCGTCCTGTGACTGAAACGACCAAAGAGCTGCTGAAGAACATCACAGACATCTTTTTAATGCTGGAGGAGGATAAAACAGTAAAGAGAACAATTTTTTTACAACTGTGATTCCATGAGACGAGTTTTGGAGTGTGCAACGTGGGTTTATTGTGTGTTGATTGCAGGAATTTGAGAATCACGCAGCTCAGCTAAACGGTGCCAAGCTGCAGCTCATCCAGAAGTTAAACAACATATTCCAAATATTGTCCAAGGTGGATAAAGTGACTAAGGCCGAGGAGCACGCAGAGGAGCTCAGCAGGTCGGCAGCAGAGCTTCAGCAGTGAGTGTGAAGCAGAGGAACTATTTAAAGTGGATGGATACAGTTTAAAGGAGACCTACTGTGCTTTTTTTCTCCTTTCCTTCAGTATTTTATATGTTCTTGTGCATGTAAAAGATCTTAAAAATCAAAAAGGTCAAAGTCCGCACCAACAGAAGCTCCTCTCTCCCACAGAAAACACTGCTCCTGAAACGCCTCGTCAGTTAATTCTGAAACTTTGTGACATCACACTTCATCACCATGTCACACATTTGCATAATTTATGCGTCGTGGCTAGTTTTGTTTGCCAGAAATGTTTTGCACAGCTGTTCTGTTGTTGTTAGCGGTGCTGGCTCAGGCGTGTGTGAGCTGACCAATCAGAGCAGACTGGGTATTCAGGAGGGAGGGGCCTTAAAGAGACAGGAGCTAAAACAGAGCGTTTCAGACAGAGGTATGTTGACATTAATACACAATGCTGTGTGTGATTGCAGAGTGCTTCATAATGCCACCAACAGTACCGACCTGCTCGGTGCTCTGGGTATGGGAGCTCATAACAACATCGTAAATACAATAGAAAAGGCAGAGATGGCAGCAAATCAGTCCAGAGAAGCCGCTGATCAAGCCTTGCAGGTAACTATTAGTGATGCTTGATGCTCAAACCTGAAGTCTTGTCAAAAAGTATTAATATGATTCTGTCACAATGAATTAGGATGTGAAGGAAGATCTGGTCAACGGGGCTGAAGGACTCAAAGATAACTCAACTCGTTCATGGACAGAAGCCAACAAGACTCAGAGTGACCTTCAGATGTGAGTCAACAGCAACATTTACTGAGTCGGATCCATTATAGTGACGTTAAATGCACAAAAGTGAAAAGCTTTTCAATTTCTCTTGAACAGCGCTGTCACATACAGTGAACACCCACAGAGATCGTGTGAATAAGCAAAAGGAAAAGGGCGAACAACTGAGAATGGACATCTCCGCCGTCAGTGACAACATCAAAAAAATGAAAAGAGGTCGGTGGATTGTTTGGGATTTGTATGAGGAGGAATAAAATATCAGACGATACACTGTAGATAATCTTGTTTTTTGATTTCAGGTGACGCAGAAGTCCTGATAGAGTCTGCGAAAACAGCTGCCTCTGCTTCCAACTCCACTGTCAGTAATATAACAGACAGACTGAGGAACATCAGCCAGGAAGTGGAGAAAATAACGTTAAACAATGTCAATGTGAATATAGACGATATTTTGATTGATGCCGACCAGGCAGGTGAGTATTTATTAAAACAGATACTATCTTTAAAGGTTATAGAAAGAGTGGTATCCTGCTGTTTTTGATTATTAAACATGTCTAGGTGCTTTATGAAAACTGTTAAAGTATCAAAACACTCAATCCAGATAGACAAGCACACAGTCCATATTTCAGACACTGAGCCTTTAATCGAGCTGTCAGGACTTCTGTTAGGTTGTGATGTCACAGCTACAGAGTCTCTGATGTCAGCCACGCCCCCAGCACTGCCGTGGTTGCAAAAACATTGGCAGAACCTAATGGGGAAACACGGTGGGCGGGGCCTGCTCAGGCCTGTGAGAGCTGACCAATCAGAGCAGACTGGGTTTTTCGAGAGTGCTCAGAAGGAGGGTGAACAGAGGTGCTGCAGTAATGGACAATGAAAGAAAAATAATGGGTCTTTTGAACATTTAGTAGACACGGAAAAGGAACTATGACCCTGATAATGAGCATAATATGGGACCTTAAAGTATTACGTTTTCATTTAATGTCGTGTTGCAGCTATATTATATGATTCTACAGTTTGATTAGTTGTGTTTGTTTTCGGTTTCTGTTTCAGTGAAGAACTTGAGCTCAGCTCTTCCGCCGCTGAAAGACAAAATCAGACGAGTTGAGGCTCTCAGTGGGAAAGTGCCTCCCAGCGCCAACATGACAGAAACCATCAGGGGAATCAAGGATGTGATCGAGGAGACAAGGAACTATGTCAACAGGGTAAATGTACAATTGTTGTCAGCTTTGATATAAAGCTGCTATAATCCATATTTTGGAAGACAAAAGGATGTCGCTCATAGTGAAGAAGAACATCAACTGACTGTCTGCCCACTGTTCTGATGTCCAATTATCCTGAAACCCCCCAAATCAGAAAAAATGTCTTGTTGCGAGGAAAATACACTCCCTGCAGTTTTTTAGTTCAGTGACTGCCGCCCCTGTCCACAGTCGTCGCAGAGGTTTTGTCCCTAGCTGTTAATTTAAGCTGAAAAAGTTACATCATGTTGCTTTAACAGGATAACTTTGTGGCCTTTAACAAAACAAGAAAGAGTTTAGTGTCAATGAAAAAAGTTCAGTGTCGTGATGAACCAACAACCCACCACTGACATAAGTCTTGTAGAGACCAGACCAGGTAGCTTAAAATCAGACACACAAGAAACATCAACAGAACATTTTGGGTGGAAAGTTTTACCTCAGTTTGTGTGCACCCCGTCACTCCAGTCGTTAGATGCAGGCTGATCTAACAGCAGAGGCACACTGATGGAAACCTATTGCAGATTTACCTTTTGAGAGAAAAACGATTGGGGTTGGGGTGCGTTCGGGTTAGGGACCAGGACACGCAGGGAGAGTATTTTCAGAGCAATATTTTCGTGTTTCCATGATAATGGGCCGTCTGACAAATGGGCTTTCGGTCCAATGGGCCATTTTTCGGAGGTTAGGGTTAGGGTTGGTGTTTTGGACTAATGGGCTGTCGGGACAATGGCACGGCGCCCCGCATCTTTCAGCTTATTGTTTTGGCTTATGACCTGAAATGTCACTGTTTTGGTTCAGTCTGACAGCTCTCACAGAGCAAAAAAAGCTCTAAAAAACCCAGTGTACACTATCCAACCAGCACCAGAAGCAAAAGCAAGTAAGTAGCTGTGGACACAATGGAGCACTTAGCTGCTAAAGAGGCAGACTTTGCCCTAAGTAGAGGTGAAAAATCCAAATGAATGCTGATGTCAAAAGGTGACGAGGCGTCAGTTCTCATCAAGTCAGTCATTGCAGGTTTAACAAAAAAACAACACGACAAAACATTTTTTCCATAAAAACACATTTACATGAATCATTTCCACCTTGGCCGATGTTCTCGTAGCTCTCACTTGCCACCACCTTCAACGGAAAGGGTCATGTGGAGCTCCATCCGCCGAGAAACCTCCAAGACATCAAAGCGTTTACAGCCGTCGATCTGCTTCTCAATCGCCATCGAAACAATCCCTCCAAGGCCAACTACAGACGTAGGCGACGCCAGGACAAACGCAGAGACGCCAGCTCCTTTGTTTTCTACCTGGGCAACAAGGATGTGAGCGTACCTCCTGCCTAAAACACAGAAATATTAGTGATTCTACTGACAGATATCTGTTATCTATCATTTGCTTCTCATGCTCTTTTCTTTTATGTTCAGGCGTCTGGAGATTTCATTGGGATGGCGATCAGAAGCGACGTGTTGTTTTGCATCTACAAGTTGGGTGGAGTCGTCAATGAGGTGGAAACCGGCCGGATAACAACAACTAGCAATGTGAACTCTTCAGACTTCGACAGGGTCGTCTTCCACAGGTACTCCAAACACAGAAAGAGAAAAACAACATGCACATTCTCCCTAAAAGTTTTCTAAAGGAAAAGAACGGCACTCTCCTCCTCCACCGAGTGTAATCACCAGATTATCTCTGTGTGTGTCAACAATTTCTGCAGAGTTTATCAAGATGCCGAAGTTATAATCACGCAGAACTTCACATCACAGGAGCCCGTCAGCCTCTCTCCTAAACGAAACCTTCCAAACACAACGACCGGCATCCTTCAGCTGGATCCGGAGAGTGTTGTTTTCTACGTGGGCGGCTACCCTGAGGACTTTAAGGTGCCCAGTCACTGCTGGTGTTTCATTATACCTGCGTTTATTCCAGTGTGAAGGATTTAGGGTGTAACTTTCTTCTTCTTTTGGTTCATGTAGCCTCCAGTGGAGCTGCACCACCCCAAGTACAGAGGAGCAATGAAACTCTCCTACATAAACGACAAGCCTGTCGGTCTGTTCAACTACAAGCGTGCGGTCAACATGGACGCCAAGCAGCCGACTGTGAGGTGAGCATTAGTTATGATGTTTGGAAAGGTCCATGATTATAAATGGTCAATAATAACGATTACATTATTCCATATTTGTTTAGGACCCGCAGGTCAGAGTTGCACAGTTACTATGATGGAACAGGCTACAGCATGGCGTTCATGAAGGAGCCGCACAAGGTCAAAAGGCTGCTCAAGTTTCACACGAACAGCCGAGAGACAAACGCCCTGCTGTTCTACGTCGGAAATGAAGTATGATGTTTTCTAAATCAGGGGAGACCAGGTACAGCTGTAACACGTGACGGTTTCTCCGATTCCTCCAATAAGAAACAGGCTACAGAGGTTTCACTCTCTCTGCACAGTGCTCGGTTAGAGCAAGTCAACAGTTTTTGATAAATGTGGTAAATTGCAGAAGTGTTACATCCGTCCCTGGTCTCCCCCACTATCAGTAAACACAGCGGAGGGGAATGTGTGTTTGATGTGTCTTTGGTAGGAAATGTGATAGATTTCGTGTTTGTCCATCACAGGAGTCTTTTTTCTGTGTGTTTGTGGAGAGAGGCTTCCTGGTGCTTCATGGACAGCAAGCGGGTCGACAGCTCAGACTTCAAAGTGCTGAAAGACTGTCTCTAGTCGTAAGATGATTTATTATGAATCTAACTAACTTTACAAATTGAACATCAAGCAATGCAAGCTTCCTAAATAACTGCTGTACTAAAACTATTGTCTTAGGACACACAATTTGCAGTCATTATTGCAGACAAGTTCACCGTGCACTACGGACGAAAGAACATCTCCACAGATCACAAACAGACAAACTACAGGAGTTATTACATCGGGGGTCTGCCAGCACCGCTCAGACAGAGGTAACAACAGACACAAGCAGCGTTCACAGCTGACACTGCCGCTTTAGCTCATCAGACGAGCCTTTTGTACTGCTCACTGTCTATTTGTGTCTTTGAATGTCAGGCACAACATCACGGCTCCACCGCTGAGAGGATGTGTGGATTACCTGACAGCCGACTTTGAGACCGTCGAGTTCGACGTGATGATCGGTGTCAGTGATGGATGTCCAGTCTCACTACTGGTAACCTGCCACGAAGAGATGACCAGGAGATGTGGCTGCTTTAAGTTTCATGCATATGACTGAAAATTGGCTTAAATTGTCTATCATTATGTTTGAAAAAGAAAAATGTAACTCTACTTGACAGAAAAAAGTTTGGATGATTATTTTAAGGGGCTGTCCGCGAACATAAACTAACAACCGGCCTCCTGAACAACACAGGACGTCCTCAGAGCCCCTTTAAGATATAAACCTCGCAGGATGAGGACACAGCGAAGACCTGAACACAAGCTTTATTCACAGAGCCTCCGCTAACAGAACAACGGCCAGGCAGGGGGAGAAGACAACACTGAAACCTGTTCAGCGTGTTTGATTGTTAAAAATGAGGACATACATAATACAGACAAATGCAAAATTCAGGGGAAATATTCTGCTCAAATTTCAGACAGTTTCACTGTTTGTTCTCTACTGTTATTGTCACACATTGAATACATCCATAAATACGTCACTTAGTCGGGGGTGGTCAGTTTCCTCAATGATAGAAAATGGGTCTGTGGAGGAAAACGGTTGGAAACCACAGAACTAGTCCATTATTCTTACCAGAAAACGTAAAGCTGCAGCAGCACCATCCCTGGGTGTGTTGAAAGAAGGCTCTTATAAGTTTTGGAATAAAAAGAATAATGTGTAATTTATCTTTACCTTTTCTTGCTTTAAAGTAAATTATTGAGATAACAGACTTCAGACAGGAGCCTGACACTAATGTGCTTCTGACTTGCAGGGTGTCCGTTCAGCAACGTTGCATTCAGCTCTGTCCGTCGATCCTCTGTTTGTCGGGGGTGAGCAGCCACTCAGCGTCTCTCTGGGCTTCAGGAGCACAGACCGACATGGTACTCTTCTCAGGAGCGGCTCTCAGGTAAGATCCGGCATGACTCACATCCAGCTTTCAAAGAGACTAAAGAGCTAAAGACGTCTCTATCAGTATTCTCTGATTTTTCTGCAGGGCTCCACCTCTGCCCCTGACCTCCAGCTGTCCCTGGATGATGGCTACGCAGTGTTAAACAGTGATAATTATACCTTGAGGTCGGATAAAAGGTACAGTGATGGAAGCTGGCACTACATGTCCGCAGTGAAGAGGCCAACGGGGTGAGACACGATGACCTCCTTTTGTCCACAACTGCACCTTCGTCTCGATTTAAAATGCAGAAAAATCACATAACTTGCCTGTTTTCACTCGATTCTCTCAGGCTGGAGCTCAGCATCGACAATGTGAAAGTCACTCAGAGACAATCGTCCAGCAGCAGGACATTCAGGAGAAAATTGAAAGGAGGGAAATTCACCGGCTGCATCACTAACCTTTACACAAGGAGGTCTGGAAACCTTAGAAATCTGTTCTCACATCGATGATATCTGCTGGATTTCTCTTACAATAACACGAATTTGTGTTTTTATAAAAATCTAATCCGACACAGGCCTGGGCAGAGCTTCATACCTGTCGACCTGAGCTCATATTCACTAACGGAGGACGTAGACCTTGGCCTGTGTCGTCTCCATCCCCGACCACACACTGAGGTTTTACCAACACCTGCTCAAAAAAGACCCAAGACTCAAAAACCTGTAAGCGCACAAAGGCTTTGCTTCTACAGGATCATGACAATTTGTCTCCTGGGTTTGTGATTAGTTACTGATGCAGGTCATCTCTCCGCTGTGTGTCAGACTCAAGCCCCGGCAGGCAGCCAGTGTCGACGCCAGGGAGCCCAACAGCGTGAACACCAGCTCTCTGAGGAGCACAGCTGGCTCAGTTACACCGTGCCGCAGGATGACCTGAATCACAGGTAATGGTAGTTATGTAATAAAACACCTCGAGGATGTTTTATTCATCCCTTCGTTAGAACATTAGAACTCTCTTCTCTCGTGTCTCAGGCCTCACTTCTCTCTCAACATCAAGACCAAGTCGTCCAAAGGGCTGATCGTCCACGTGGCGGGGACAGGAGCCATCCCCCTGCTCGCCGTGTACCTGGCCAATGGGAAGATCAGGATGTCGCTCGGGCGAGACAGAATCATCCAGCACAAGGAGAAGAGCAACGACGGGAACTGGCACAGAGTAACTGATCATTTGCCATCAGTGTTCAAAATGAAAATGGTTCCAAAAATACACTGACTCTGATGTTAAGTGTTGGTATAAAGTCTGTCGTTTGGTATCTATTCCAGGGGCCAATTTCTTCTTCCTACCAACATTTACAAAGTCACAGTATTTTGGGGTCTTCTTGACTGGTTGAGGTCTTCTGGCGATGACACCAGTGTGTGTGTGTGTGCAGGTTGAGTTCAGTGTGGAGAAGAGCACTTTTCACCTGCTGGTCGATGGAGTCCGCGTGACCGATGGACATCTGCCAGACAACGAGGGATCGTCTCTAGAGCTGCGCAACCCCGTGTATCTGGGAGGCGATCCGAATCAGCAGAAACACAAAAGTCTGTATCGAACTCTGTCATTGTTTGACTGTTTACTCAACAAGCCGCGTCACATATTTTCCCACATTTGTTTGTGTACATATTGACCCTCTGCTCGTCCTCCCTCAGGGACACAATGTTCCCACGGACAGTGTCATCGGATGTGTACGGGATTTCAGAATGAACGAGGAAGTTATCGAGGGACCGACGGCAAGCAGCAAAACTTTACCCTGCTCCGATAAGCTCACAGAGACGGGGACATACTTCGGCGGCGGTCACATCATCTTAGGTTTGACAGTTTTCATAGATCCTGATGCAGTTTACTGTGAATGAGTGCAGATTACAGCAAACATCGACCTCAAACCTCATGAGGAATTCGTCTGTTTCTAGATAATTACTTCAACGTTGGCTCCCAGTTTGTGTTGGCCTTCGAGTTTCGTCCTCAACACCTGACAGGTCTCTTCTTCCATGTTCGAAGTCACAAGGCCAGACTCGATGTGTTCTTAATGGAAACCAAGGTGAATCTTTCACCCTTCAGGCGGCAATTTTGTTGTGTTTTGTGATCTGTTGTTGTGTTTTGTGATCTTTTGTTGTGTTTTGTGATCTGTTGTTGTGTTTTGTGGGCTGTTGTTGTGTTTTGTGGTCTGTTGTGTTTTGTGATCTGTTGTTGTGTTTTGTGATCTTTTGTTGTGTTTTGTGGTCTGTTGTGTTTTGTGATCTTTTGTTGTGTTTTGTGATCTGTTGTTATGTTTTGTGATCTGTTGTGTTTTGTGATCTTTTGTTGTGTTTTGTGATCGGTTGTTGTGTTTTGTGATCTGTTGTGTTTTGTGATCTTTTGTTGTGTTTTGTGATCTGTTGTTGTGTTTTGTGATCTGTTGTGTTTTGTGATCTTTTGTTGTGTTTTGTGATCTGTTGTTGTGTTTTGTGAAATGTTGTTGTGTTTTGTGATCTGTTGTTGTGTTTTGTGATCTTTATGATTTGTGTTTTGTGAAATGTTGTGTTTTGACCCTTGGGGTCATGCTAACATTATGTTTAGTGATGCAGAACAAGCATATAGTCCACATGTGTTTGATCTTTCACCAGGTGGGTGTCAAAGTGAAGGACGGTAACGGTGCTGTCAGTGTCTCAGTGACTCCTCGAGGAAACCTCTGTGACGGGAAGTTTCACGTTGTTACAGGTATGAAGTCTCATTCTGACAACGTTACACAAACTGCTCAACACACAACTACTTTAAAATGTCATATTCTCGCGTTGTCGTCCTCCAGTGTCCAGACAGCTTGAAGTCATAAAACTAGCGGTGGACTCCACGTCTGACCAGAAAGCCGCTCCCCGAACAGCCACCTCATACTCACCACTGGACACGCTTTACATCGGAGGTAGATCCATCTTTCTGTTTTTAATCTGTGCAACAAAACATGCTAAAGAAAACTACTGATGGTGTATTTCTGAGCGTGTACGTGAAGATGCCTCTCCTTTTCTCCATTCAGGGACAACAAAGACAAACCGACTCTCTGTGTCGTCTCCATTTGTGGGCTGCCTGCGAAAAGTGAAGCTTAATGGAAAGCCTGTTTTATTTGAGAAAGGATCCAGGAGCGTTGGACCTGTGAGCATCAACAAATGCCCTGCATACTGAGGACACGTGATTAATGGGTGACACATGCACCAATGTAAATTCTAATGGTTTATTGTCAGTTGTTCCAAAAACCAAATTTAAAGACACAGCGTATTAAATGTTATGGGTTAAGGACGATGGATTGTGTAATCTATAACTTCTAAATGTCCCCAAAGATGTTTAGGAGCTTCACATGGAATCCAGATGTTGTCAGTTCTGGTTTGATTGATTTAAAAAACACCATAAAGACCCGTGAAGGTATTTAAATGTCGCTGCTAAACACATGAACAAACAGCCAGTGCACGTATAACCCACAGTGTCAGACCTCGGAGCAGCGTATACGCCTCAGCACGCTCGTCAAACGGCACTAAATTACATCTGTCATTCTACTTCTGACCATGAGATGGAGTGCTTAACCTGATGTCAGCGCCCTTGTATTTCACTCTATGGTTTCCCTGTATAGATTTTAATCACGTCTCCTTTGAGTCACATCAGCACCTCATCAAAAAGCAACAAATCATTTATTATGTTGTTGTTGTTTTTTTGGGGGGACTGATACCTGTGGTTAACTTCCCAATTAGCACCGTGTGTCAGCTTAAAGTTTATGCAATCTGTTCTCTCTACATGCTGTTTTTCCACCTCAGCACATGTTTTAGACTATTTTATATGCACAAAGTTAGTGTAAATAAGAAAATAAAGAACTATAATGAGTTTAATGCTCCTGTTACTCTCAGGCAGGGGTGTTTTCAGGTCACAAAATGGCTTTTCTTTTTTCTTTTTTTTGCAAAGCACATGAATATTTCATCAGCAAAACTAATGTTATGTGTCAATTTTTAGTGATGTTGTTATTCAATTGAATTCAGCATGTTCACTTTTCCTATATGTCAATGACAGATGCACTTAGAGAGCTTCTGGCTGTTCGGGGGGAAAAAATTAACCTTTCAAAACCATTCCTGTACTCCGAATGGATCAACAACAGCTCAGAGTTTACTTTGGGCGAGATGGAGATTGGCATTTTAGCATTACTTTACATAAAATTTCAGGAATGTTATTAAAAATGCCCAACTTTCACTAATTTAAGAATTACCAAACATGTGAGGACAAAAAAAGTCTTAAAGGTATAATAAATAAAAGATTTGTGCAGCACCTTTGTTATGTTTTGTTGAGTTATGTTCCTACATCATCCCAAATGTTTCCAGTGATATTCAAACAAATTTGTGATTTTATTCAAGGTTACGTTTTTTCACTTGGTCACCCGTCCGAGTCAGAGAGTGAGGGAGGAAGTTCAGCGGATGTGGATAAAGTGAACATACGTTTCAAACTGTAGATTAGCTCGTCTGTAAACATTTCTGCCTGAGTCACGTCAGGTTTTCATTGGCAACAGCTCCCATGATCCCACGCTACTTCATGATGTCACCAAACTACACCTTTGTTCTGACTGCCCAGTGTTTGAGGACACATTAGTCCCGGTTCAACCAAACTGCCTTACGCTACAACAAATAGATGAATAGTCCGAAATAACGAATGAATATAAACTCCCTGAAACAAAAGGTCTTTCTGCGTTCTGTTGTGAATCCACTTAAGTCCCATAAGTTCTTAATTATTAATGTTACGTACTTCATCCTCGAGTACGAGCCTCTCCTCTCAGTTATGTTCCTAATGGATATAAGTGCGCTGGAGAGGAGATTTAATTTCAGTTACCCTCATTGACATGCAAATCACACGTCCATTCACACATACAGCATAAGCTGCTTTTGTTTCTGGTTCCTCTTTCAGCCACCGAAACTGCTTAAATTTAAGCTTCATCTTCTCATGTGGATATCCGCTGATCAGAGCTGACACGACATGTTGCTGTCAACTGCACTGACAAGGCAGTTGTTTGATTGACAGCAAATCTGAGCATTCGTAAACTTCTATCCCCCCTAGAGCCTACAAGAACCAACGATAGATTGTGTAGACAGAGACCCACTCTCTCCTTTCTTTCTTTCCAGCAATATTATCCTTATTACACTTTTTAAAGCTTAACTTGGAAATTATACAAGTGTGTGTAGTGTGTTTTTTACTCTCAGCATCTTTTATGAATCAAATGCAAGCACACGATCAGAAATGACCCTGAGACTGTGTTAAAAGTTTTAATTTAAAAGCATTTTTTTTAAATGACGCCCACAGTCTATCTAGTCTCTAGTTGGCCTTAGCGCCAATAAACTTCTACTTTTCAACATGAACTGTTAAATTACTTTACACTATTCTCAAATTCCTCTGAACTTTGTCTCCCAGGCTTACCTTACATGAATGGTGAAAACACACAAGAGTACACTGAAGTGTTTTATTTAAGTTTCCAATAAAATATTTTCAACAGTCTATATTGAGGCAAAACGTTTTTTTTTTTACATCATGTGACCTTCTAATCTGCACTCAGCCTTGTCCAGTCTGTGTTACAGGCTGTATGATACACACATTTTAGATTTTCAGCAAAAAAAATTAATCAACCTCTTTACAAAGATCAATTGTCGTGTTTGCTTTATGAAATACTGAACACAGCAGACAAACAAACACGAGGAAAACAGGAACAGACAATTCTTAGTGTAAGTGTAATATCGATGTAGAAAATATACAGTATGATTTCTTATGAAGTCTCATTTTTGTACAAGGCAGAAAGCATCAGGAGAAATAACACCCACATGAACCCCGTGTTATCTGACTGCGAGTGGTTTTGTGAGTTCGGAGTCCAGAGGAAATGCGAACGACATGATGAGGTCACCGAAGGTCGGAGTTTTCTAAAGTATATATATATACAGATATACAACCAGGGTCAAAACATTATTATGAACATTTAAAAGCTGACGGGACACTAAAAAGATGAACCCCTGTGCTAAAAGTCCACCACGAACAGAAACAATCCCGTCTCAGTGTAAATGCAAAGGCTCGTCGACAAACATCTTTACATTTCAGAACTGTCAAATATTGATTGACATTTTTATGCACAGTTTTCCGATCATAAAGTTGATTAAGGCCACGCAGTTTAAGTACAATGTTTGCATAATGTATTGTAGCTATTCCATTTAAAAAAAGACAAAAAAACAGTCAATGCTGCTCCGTAACGAGGACACCGTACGGTGCACGATTCCCTACAGGCGCAGGAAATGTCCTTTAGTAAATGTCTGGCAGCTGGCTGTATTTCCTGTCCCAGTATCCACCGCAAAAGAGCCAGTCCTGGGCGCTGGTGTGTGGGTTCTGGCCCTGCTGAAACCACCTGGAAAACCACAGCAGAGGCGCATTAGCATTCAGTTTTAAGCGCCGATCAAACCAAAAAAATGACACCAGCCAGATAATCAGAACTAACACAAATCAGAGAAAGGGAGGGAGGGAGGAGGGTGGTCAGGCATGCTTCTACACAAGGTTGTGGGTAATTTGCATGGAAGTTGTCTCTACTGGTTGTTTACTTTATTGTGTTAAACATTTAATTTCTAGAAGGAAGGGACATGATTTTAGAGGGGGATAGGACTCCTGTGGTGTTTTATTCCATCAAGTGCCAGGAAGTGGAGCTGCCATGCTGGTTTGAGAGCGGATTAATCACTTTGACGCCAAACTGATTCCTTCATCAGTGATTCTCACGTCTTTGCAGGCAGCAGGACACAGTTATAGAGAGTAGATTCAGATTCGGAGGATAAAACGTGTTTGGTCACGAGATCACATCACACCACACGACATATTTCAGGCACATCATTCAAGCGGCTCTAACCTTGGACCCAGGGCAGGACTCCTTCACATCACAGCAAGGATGTGACAGAAAAACGAGACAGATGAAGATAAAATGGAGATTTAGCAGCGTCGAGCATTTCAGAACAACAAAAGCATGAAACAGTGTAGAAAGGAGTGGAACAAATGCAGCATTAAAGACACAGACTGTATATTTAGCCACAAAGAAGAGCACTTTTAATAAATTACAGCTAACCTTCTAGTTGACCTGCTGGTTGAGTTTAGCAAACCGAACAGAGGATAACGATGAGCAGAGAGGAGATTTGTACCACTCTCATGTCTGTATGGTCAATATGAAGCTACCGACAACTGCTAGTTAGCTTAGCTGAAAATGGGGAAACTGCTAGCTTAAGCACAATGAAAACTGAATGTTAAGTAGAAAATACAAATCAAGCATGATCTAGCAAATCTAACAGGACAATCTGAGCAGATAATGTTCAAACTTTAATACAGAAACAGGGAAATACACACAGGCTTTCTTGCTGATAATGAGATGCGAAAATAGACATCGCTCTCATGTCTGTGTGGTCAGTGCCAGTTAGCTTAGCTAAAAACAGGGAAACAGCTAGCTTGACCCTTTTCGATACACAAAATCCACCAGTCAGCACCTCGAAAACGTTCTAATTAACTTATTTATATTGATTAATAAGTTCATATAATTAGAAAAAACCTGTCTGTCTCCAGTCTTTGAGCAGTGCTAAGCTAACTAGCTGCTAGCCAGCTAGCTTTACATTCAGCGTACTCAAACAATTCCTTATAAAACAGAAAGTAAAACTGAATATTAAGTAAATGTAAATTATGAACAGGAGCAGCAGAGCAGAGTGTAATAATGTTAGTTCATTGTTTTCCGTATTAAACTAAAAATCCAGGCCATATCTTCTTTACTGCCACTTTGAGTAGAGAGGAGAACAGTTTGACTCTCACCTCGTCTTCCACTCTTCATCAGATTTGGAGCGGTTTTTGCGAGCAGCTCTCTGCTTCTCCTCAAGCCTTTTCTTCTCCTCACTGGCAAGGTCTGTTTGAAATATATAACATTGTGGAGATTCAGACACAGTGAGGGTATTTTTTATTTTCAGTGTTGCTTTTTTAATGAACAATAATTACCGATGTCGCCGTTCTCCATGGCTCGTATATCAGGTCTCCGCCTGCAGTCGGTATGAGGAATGACTCCCTCCATGTCCTCGCGCATCTCGTTCAGTTGCATCGCGAAGTTGGTGAAGCTGTACATCTGCAGTTAAACATATTAGAGCAGGTCAAACTCAAAACGCATCCCCTGATTTTGGAGGCCACGCTCCAATGTTCACATGAGTCGGTCAGACCTGGGCAGAGTTGGGCGGCCTGGGTGCGATCCTCCACAGCAGCTGGCTGCCGGGGATCATCTCCACAGTGTCTGCAGCCGGAGAGGGAACCTCCTCCTGAGCCTCACTGCTCCCCTGAACACCAGAAACAGGAATCACGCTGCACTGAAAAGTCTACTTATCGATCGTGTTCTCTGCAAGACTCATTGTTACAAACTTTTTATTTGACTCCATGTGTATCGGCAATGAAAAATACCCATATTTTCAATACAATAAGCCATGAAATCACATTATTCACAAAACACACTCATCATTTCATACCGCTTTATTGCCTTTCTTCTCTTCTGCCCCCCTCTTGTCGTTTTTCTTATGTGCCTCGAATCCAGCAGGGTCAACGACATACAGGCACTCCGTCCACTTCCCGTAGAGAGCGCACAGCTTCTTCTTGCTGCAGGGAAAAGGTTCGGTCAGTTTCGACTTCACGGCTTTGACGGATAAAAAACTTTCCGGTGCTTCCGCTTAGATAGATAACAAAAGCCCATCAAAGCTGAAGGAGGCACTTTCATGTGTGGCGACACGCTGGCCCATTGTTCAGAAATTATAATTCAGCCGCACAAAACATTCTTGGTTAAAAAGACCTTTAAATGCCAGGCTCAGGCAAAATTAGACATCATGCTGAGGGAACAAACAAAATTTCCTAGTTTCCTCATATCTCATGTTACATGTTCGGTATTTTTCTCGCGGTCAGACGCTACTTGTGTCCAGTCATCCACGCTGAGTCACCGGCCCTGTTGTGTCAGCGACGGCTTGTTTTATTTGATTCAACCATCTGCTCTGCTTTGTTGTTTTTGTCTTCTTCAGTGACATTTAAGGAGTAAAAATAACAAAAAGTAAGTAAAATGGAACACATTGTTATGTCTAATAATTTGAATTTTACTTTTAATTCTGAGAAAATAGTGCAGAATAATTCTCCCGATGGCATAAACCTGCGTAAATCTGTGGCATGAAGTCATATTCATCTCCTTTCATTCATTCATTTTTTTGCCCCTGGCCTTTAGAGAGTCTGTGCACGACACTGCTTTGTGTTTGTCAGCCTCGTGACGGGGATTGACGCGGCGTGATGCCCGTGACTTGACAGAAGAAATCGACTTGGCAGATTTGAAAGAACCTTTCCTTCAGAACTTTGCGGGTCTCCGGGGCGTCTTGAGTTTGTTTAAATATTCTTTCTGCTCTCCAGTTTTTCTGCCCATCCAAGGTTTTGTTAACTTAATGGGGAAAAAATTTGACGAAATTGTCAGAAAATGGGAGAAATTCAGGAGGATTGTGACCCCGGGAGGGCAATGAAAAACTGGAGTCACTTGGGAAAACCGTGAGGGGTTGGCAAGTATGGTTCTGTACCGGGCTGCTTAGAAATGTGACCCCGGGAAACAAACTTCACTTTGTATGATTAAACAACTGTGTCCACTATTTCCCATCAGCATTCAAGACAAGAATATTGAGTTACTTTGACTTTTCTTTCAGTTCAAGACGTACCTTTTATCCAGAATATACCCTTCGACCTTGTGCAGTTCTTTGCCAAAAAGGCCACACGGTTTGAAATTCAGGCAGCACTTTTCACCAGTTCTGGGTGGAAAAAAAAAGGAGAAAAGCAGCGTATCATCCTCTCACTCTCTGCTCGCTGAGTCACGCAGGACTTCCTCATCTGCTCTGTCCATTTTCCCTCCTCGTTGCTCAAACTTCCTCAAAGTGTTTGCAACAACTGTGTCAGGCTTGTTCTACTAGATTCATATCCAATGTATTTTTTGAAACTCTTACTTGTGGTTGATCACCTCCACATTTCCATACTGCTCGATCCACAGCTGGCCCACGATGATGTTGTGAACGCAACATGTCGGGTTTGTCCACGTGTAGGCTTCATTGTGCCTGGAGACAAAACAATGACTTTAAAGATCTGGGGGTGTGGAGTTAGGAAGAAGTGTGCTGACCAGGCCGCTTCTAATTCCTGTTTGAGGCTCGCAGCTCGAGGTTACATCAGCTGCTAATAGCATGACACCCCTGAGTCTATGACAGAAGTATGACTAATGTAGGCACCATATTTTGACAGGGACGAGGAATGTGTGGAATAAAAAGACAATATCTGGTCCTACTGCAAAGCTCCATTTTGACCTTTATGAACTTACAGAAAAGATGATTCAAAAAATGCTCTCTTTTCAGCTACAAGTTCTTACTTGGGCAGCTCCAGCGTGATGATGCCTTTCGGGTCTGCTTCCACACTCTTGCCCCAGAACTTGAGCTTGGGGTAGATGGACCCATGAAACACGAAGTCTTGCTCCAGGCCTTCAGCGTGGAAGGCGCTGACCGGAGGGTGGTGGCTCACCTGCTCCGATATGAGCCTGAAGCCCAGATCATCTCTGGGATGAGCGGGGGAGACGGCAGGAGTGGGAACGTTAGAGGATGAACAAATAAACAACAGCTGTGGTCGATTAAAGGAGACATATTATGCTTTATTGTTTTTTTCCTTCCCTTCAGTGTTTTATACAGGTTCTTGTGCATGAAGAAGAAAAGGTATTGAAAGTTAAAAAAATTTAAAAGTCTGTACAGAAGCTCCTCTCTCCCACAGAAAACACTGCTCCTGAAAGCCTCGTCTGTCCTCCCGCCTTTAATTCTGTGACTTTATGACATCACACTCCTGTCATCATGTCAGATTTGCATAATTTAAACCTAGTAGCCAGTTTGTCACGTAGGAATTGATTAAGCACAGCTGCTCTGTTGTTTTTAGCGGTGCTGGCTCAGGCGTGTGTGAGCTGACCAATCAGAGCAGACCGGGTATTCTTAAAGAGACAGGAGCTAAAACAGAGCGTTTAAGACAGAGGGGGAATAAAGAGCTGCAGCACTGGACAGTATGAGAAAACTGACGTGTCGTTTTAGCATTAAATGAGCATAATTTGTCTCCTTTATTTTATTTAGTATATCACATGCTGTATAATCCATCCTACCTGACCAGTTCATAGGTTTCTCCCAGCAGAGGGTTGAAGGGTTTCCCCGTCCGCTCCCACTGGGAGGCCACAGCCGACACCGCAAACGCAGCCACACACTGCCAAAACACGATAAACACACACTCCAAATCATACATGCTAAACTCAAAAGATATACTCCAGTTAAAATGTGGCTGCGTTTGAGGCAATTTAAGTCGTTCGCAGGATGTTACAATGCGCATTACCTTCATCCTCTCAATGGAGTCTGAGGAGGTGTTGGCCCGGTGGATGAGATAAGTGTGTTCCATGTACTCTGTCAGACGCTGCAAAAAGCTGAGCGGCTCGTTGAAAATCACCGGCATTGTTATCTTGGAGAGCTCCTAAAAAAGAACATCGAGAGGAAAAGAGGGCCCGGGTTTCATTACAGGGAGAAAAAAAAGAAGTCGTGTAGCTTTCTTTCGAGAGCGCAGCCTAACATTCACGGTGAGGGTCGAAAGGGCCTGCGGGAATATTGCTCTTCAAACATCTAGTAAACTTCTACTCCACAAGAGTCCGCCAAATGAATAAATGTAAATGTAGGGTTTTCTCCACTGTGAAATCCCATGTTCAAATATAGGATTAATAGGAATAATAGGTTTTCGACATTCCATTTGAGGATTATGAGCTTGAGCTCTCTCTAATCTGCAAGTACAGAAATGTACACAGTTATACTCTACAAGCTGCTCAGCACATTTCACATGTCACTAATATTTTCTGAGAAGCTGTTGAGCAAAAGAGTCTACAGCCATGCTAGCAGCCTTTTTCATGCTGTACTTCGGCACAACAGCGCTTTGATCTAAACGCTAATGCTAGCATGGCAACACGCTAACAATGACAATGCTAACATATTAAGGTGAACAGGTACAATGTGTATCATGTTCACCATTTAAACCTGAAGAAACTGATTTTTTGGGCCACTTGGGGCTGAAGAAACACGTTAGTATACAGTTATTTA
Source organism: Lagodon rhomboides (assembly GCA_039737535.1). Classification (NCBI taxonomy): domain Eukaryota; kingdom Metazoa; phylum Chordata; class Actinopteri; order Spariformes; family Sparidae; genus Lagodon; species Lagodon rhomboides. The sequence continues at coordinate 8,489,596 of CM077789.1, read as the reverse complement.
CACATCCAGCATATACATCAACATGAGAATCTACTTGGAGTCATGTTTCTGGCCTGCTGATCAATCTTAGTCCAATATTCACTCTCTTTTAGCTCTGTTTTTGGTCTCTACCATCTCCTGCTGGAAATATCTGGCTCTTTAGCTGCTAAAAGCTTCATTATGCTCACCTGCTAGTTGCCAACTATATCTGACTTCTGTTTGGTGCTGAGCAGGTAATATACAGAGGATTTTTATTTGGAAATCTTTCACTGAAAATGAGGGAAGTGAGCTTTGAGTGTGAACCGACGCAGAAAAGTTGTAGCCAGAAGGCTAAACTTGAGCTAAAACTTGTTACAAAGCTCCTTAAAGCCGAGGAAAACTGAAGTTACAAGTGTAGATTGAGTGACGTGGATATAAAATCACTTAAAGGGTAACTCCACCAATTTTACACATTAAAGTGTGTTAACAGGTCTCGGGGAGTATTATTGCATAAGTGAAAGAAGAAGTAGTAGTATTCTTAAAAGGACGAAGAATGCGTGGAATAAAAAAATGATATCTCTGGTGCTGCTGCAGAGATTTTTACCATTTGTTTTTAAACGGTCCAGAGTCAATGCTAGACCAGTCGACTGCTTTTCAAAACCTGGTGCCTACATTACCCACAACGCCACTGAGTGACATTGCTGGAGGCAGTTTATCAGATTACATGCAGCTTCCTCTGGAGCAACAAAAGGCTTATACCTGTTTTCTCACACATGCAGTCGAACTCCACATGACCTGTTAACACACTTGAATGTGTAAAACTGGAGTTACCCTTTAAACATCAATGATGTGGGACATCCTGAGGGGGACAGGGATGTCTGAACCAAATTTCATGGCAATTTATTTGAAAGTTGTCCCCGCTTTGAACTCAAAAATCACACAACAACAAGCTGATGGTGCTAGAGTCATAGTCATAAGTCATTTAGTATTAGGAGTCATCCTCTGGGGACCATCAATGATTGAACCAAACGGTGGTCAACCAACTGATAAAAACGACATCACAGATACTCACCATTCCAATGCAGTTCCTCAGGATGCTCCAAATACTGAAGTCATTTCTTGAAAACATTGGTGCAGGTAAGCTGGATCTAAAAATAACACACACATACACACACACATACACACATTAACACACAGTTGGATTACTTCTATAAGATGTGTATAATGCATCGACTCTGTCCTCCGGCTCTAAAAATAGACACTTTTCATTAGCGTTAATGCATCAGACATATAATAGCTGCGGGCATCATTTCTTATTCAAATGAATATTGTCAACAAAAGCCTGTAATGTATTGTGTGACAGACTGGAACAAAGCCCAGAGAGACAATCAACACCGGTATCAAAGGTGGTCAGCAGCCCTGGAATCATCCATTAGCGGCACTTACGGATCTAACACAGCAGCCGCCAGGTCAAACTGTCTTACTCCAGTTAAACAGGTCTGTGTCTGGATAATATATTTAAAATCACAGAAAATAGCACACGAGAGGGGTTGATATGATAATGATTCAATTAAAAACCGTGCAGACAGTCTAAACTGCACCCCAAAGCTGCCCGGAGGAACACGCCAGCATGGGATAATAGTGCAGGCTGATTATTGCATTGCACTGTGACCTTATCAATATTTAACAGCTGAGTTCTTTCAATACACACTCTTTCTTTGCGTTTCACTGACCGGGCCCGACTCTAAATAATTCACACTATGAAGTGGAAAGAACCTGAGGGAGGACATGAAACTACAAAAACAAAGATCATTGAGAAAACAGAGCGAGCAGGGTGGGGAACAGACACACAGCCTGACACTAATATCTGGGTTACGTGACAGCAAGAAAGAAGCTGCAACAATAACAGTGTGATCCGAGGAGACGAGCCCTTTGTCGAGTTTGCTCATCTCGTGATGAGGAGCGGATAAAAGCTCGGGTGTGGGAGGGGGGTCTGGGGTCCATTCAGAAAAAAAGCACCGCCGCTGACCTGTGCTTTGTGATCCCGTTGGGTTGCACCCCGTCCTTGTCTCCATGGTGATCCTCCTGCAACATGCTGGTGGGGCTGCTGCAAGGGCTGCTTAACATGACAGAGCCTTCGTCCTCCTCCTCGTCCTCGTCAAAGGAATGGCTGGCCACCGTCTCGAAGCCACTCAGGGAGAGCTCAGAGTCCGATTCTGTCGTGGGCGGACACATGGAGATAAGTCAAGAGTGGACTCAGCGTGTTTTCGAAGGCTGATTCGCTGCGTTTCTGGTCAACGTTCAAACTGGTAGTCGAAGAGAATGACTGTATTTCAGTATTCAGAATGTTGTCATGTGATAAATAACAACAAACTTCAGTTCAGAACTGACAAAGATACGTCTGAGTTAATATAGAAACAGCGTTGTCATCACGTACCTGACAGCAAGTCTTTGTCATAAAAAATTAAGCTCCTCATCAAAAATGTTTGTACATGTAACATGTTTCAAAGACAGATTAAAATCCACCAATATATATGTTTTTCTGTTATTCTCAAATATCAGTATCAATACTGTGTAAATGACAGTTATAGTCACAGAACAGTGTTTTACTTTAGATTAAAAAAACAGGAGAAAAATAAATGTAATGTAATATTTTGTCATCACAATCAACAATCATCACCTTCATGGCACATTTGAGTTTCTTTAACGTCAGGAAAAGTTGCATTTTTCTCACTTAGTAAAAGAGATGATGCACAATGTGTCTTGGTCTGTACTTAAAAAAAAATTAAAATCTGTAGGGACACTTTAAAACACTTATACAATATCATATCTTAACAATACTATAATAATAATGTGTTTATTTGTATGGCACTTATCAAAACAAGTGCTTCACAATAAACACAAATACACAAATTTAAAAAACAAACTAATAAAAGAGAAATAAAAAGAAGAAGAATGGATGATTTAAACCATAATAACACCAAAATAAGTTTAAAAAGCAAAGGGTTCATTCAAATAGATCCATGCAAGAGTGCAAGTGCAATGACAAGAATCAAGTACGGTGTAATTAAATAGGAAAATGGTAAAAATCTGTCTTTAAAAGTGATTTAAACTAGCCTAGAAATAGTCATTTCAATGTTTACTAACAAATAATTGCCTTATATTGCTATTGTGAATGTTTGTAAACATCACTTGTGACTTAATAAAGGCTCTCCAAATGTTTATAGATGGACTTCACACTATTTATTAATCATTTACAAAGTATCATAAACATCAGGTGCAGCTTGACAATAAACAATTGCTTAATAAATAGTTTATAAAGTATTTCATTGTTTGTTGTGCGTTAAATAAGTATTAATTCAGGTTATCATTAACGATAGTTATTATTAAGTTTTACCAGATTGGTATGAGGTATTTTTCTAAATATCTATACTGATATCGGCATCAAGTGTCAGCCACAGTATCAGTCGGGCAATAATGAAAAGTTATGACAATAACAAAGTAGTCACTGAATAAACACTACACAAATGAATAAGTGGATTTTTTTTCTCAGTACTACTTTAAAAAGTATTCAATGTAACATAAGCCGAGAAGACACTAAAATCAAAGTTCAATTTTCTGTCCTGCAGCCGAGCATCATCAAATGTTACTACACCATGCAGGTAATCCACACCAAACACACTCATTCACGTGAAAAGCCTTCAAGTTATTTCAACACAACCAGGCGACACTCGCGCTTACGTCACGCTTGAGGAGCGGCAAAACATACCGAAGACATTCACCGGCGGGTAAAAGTATTCCAGTGTCCTACGGGTGAATGACAGAGCGGGCTGTTGTGAGCAGGGAGCCTGTCACAGAATCTCCTGCGTCTCCTGAGCGTGTGCGATCGCTTGTCAACTCACCAGACACGGCGTCGTGGAACTCATCCTCGCTGAGGGCGCTGCGCGGCGAAGATCCCTTGACGACGGATTGCTCAAGTTCGTGGTGCTCCGTGGCGAGAGTCTGCAGCGCTTCGGAGAGGATCTTATTCTTCTCCACTTCCTGCTCCAATTTCACACTGCGCACCTGAGCTCAGCCACACACAGACACACACACACAAACACACACACACACACTGTTAGAGACTATTCACTCTTTGAAACACAAACCAACATACATTTTCTCTTCCACATTTCATCAGTTAAGGCAAACAAGTGTTTCCATAGCGACTGACGTTTTATTCCCGCTCATTACAAGGAGAAAGACAAATGTGTGTAACTATGGGACCGGCTGTGATGGCAGAGGGTCTGCAGATAAACAGCCTGTTGACTGACTGATCCACCCCTCTGCGCCATCCTCTCATTATCAGACCCACGGACAGAGAGACGGGGACGGAGCTGACAGGGATGCGCTGTGTTTATCTGTAATGGAGGACAGCTGCCTCGCCGCCGCCGCCGCCGCCTCAGATGGCCTGCTGGAGAACATGACTCCTGTGGACGGGAGGGGATCGAATGACGGGGTAGTGGACTCGGGTATAAACCGTCAGAAGGAGCTGCCTCTAACACGAGACATTAGTGTTGATATCATGAAGCTCATTTATCAGCTGAAACGTCTCCTTTGTTATTTCTAGTGACAGTCTGAGACCACAGACGAGGTTTTTACTTTGGACTCTCAGACGTGATCATAACCAGGACCGGAGCAGGAGAGGTGAAGCTGGTGTAAGTGCTGCATAATAACAGACTACAGACACTCTTTAAAGAGGAAATTCCCGCTGCTTGACCCCCCTACACGGTTGGCGCAGGAGCTGGAAGTGAGTCAGTGTCTCTCCTCGGCGGCTCCATTCAGACTGTACAGCATAAAGTGCACACTGAGACGCACGGTGCACGTTTGAGTTTATTCCTATTGAGGCCGGGCCTATTCATGGTTCGAGCTCTGAGATCCTGCGCAGCCTTTCATCGTGCGCTCTGCCTCTGCAGATCGCAGTTCAAAAGGCTGCACAGCTGAGCGAATCGAGGCCCCGCACAGGTGTGAGCCCTGAAAGCTGAAAGCGCTGGACGGGCTGTTAGACCGAGAACATTCAAATGGGTTTTGGCAGCTGCTGGGCGCACGAGCAGCGGCAGTTCCCTTTCTGTAGTTCCCAGAGAGAAATGTGAAAGGAAAAGTTTTGTCGCTGAGCGCGCGTGGCCGACACCCTCTGGTTTTAGTAACTCTTTGGTTTAATTGAGAACTTTGTCCGTGGGCTGCAGATTCCTTGTTTTAGATGTGGAAAACGGCAGTCATCACATCAGAATGGCATGTCTAAACAATGTGTGCGTTATCATTCGACAGCTCAATCACTGCAGTTAAACACGGCGCTGCATCAACAGCAGCAGCACTACTCAGTTTGATCAATGAGCAGACAGCAGCGATGACTGATGTTCAGATCGTAGTCTGGTTCAGAAAGTGTTGAAAATAAACGAGCAGGAGTTATTTATGGCAACATTAAGTGTTTAACCGCGCTAGAGATGGCTCCAGTAACAGCCATGTTGTTCCAAAACTCTCCACGACTCGCCTGTCGGATGAATTTTGATTACATTTCGCACGTTGTCCCCCCAAAGGACGAATCCGCATTACTTTATTGATCGCCCACCTTTTCCTCTCGGGCCACCGCGAGGCTCATGAATCATGGGTGAAATGTTTAGCCGCTGGGTCGGTTGCTGTCCGGTGTGGCTCTACACGTTCATGTTCCCCAAGGAGGAGCTGCTTTCATTTCTGCAGACTCTTGCTTTGCCATTGTTTGCATCAATATGAGGCAGTATCTTATTTTTTCTCAGGCAAGGGCACAAAATAAGCACCAGCCGCCGTCTAAACATCGTTAAAATAAGCTTGTGGCTGACAGACTTTCTTCACCAACAGCCAGAAAAATAATGGTCATCTAACGTGGCTGGTAAAATTCATTCATTTCACATTCAAAAATGAGCAGAATTAGCCCAAAACAGCAATTTCCTGTCCGGATGTTTAATCCACAAACACTCACAACAACATCATTATCATTATAATGAACACTGGTGGACTCAGGGGGGTGATTGTCCCTCTTGGATGCCCTTCCAGTGGACAAAACACGGAGAAGTGCCCTCTCTTCACTTTAAATATATCACAACTTTCTCCCCGCTGGTGCCTCTTTTAATTCTTTTAACACCCTGAGTCCACCACTAATGGTAAAAGTGAATCCTGTGACTTTTTGAGAATTGTTTGTCTGCTGCAAAGTCTGACAGCAACTGAACCACAGTGCTGCTGGGCTTGAGGTCAGCGTAGTGAAGTAGTCCCTCCAGCAACGCAGACGCAGGAACGGTGTTCAGTCAAGTGCTGTACGCATTATGGTTTCCATTATTACAGACTTTACGTATAGGCTCGGCCGTTGTTATGAGCCATAAGCGGTGCATCTATTTTCTTTCCTGGAGAGATGTAATCGGTTCACCGAATCCTTCCATTATAATCAAATCCATTGAATCACGCACAAAGAAAACCCATCTGACAGCTTATAATCACCGCACGTCACTGAGCTGCTTTCATGAGATGGTGTGAATTGTGCCGACGCTTTCTTATGAAACACTTTTTGTTTTGACATGTTATTCTTGAAAAAAACACATAACATCAGTATATACCTGAGGGTCACGGACAGTAGGGATGCTGTTGATTACAGTATTTCAAGTCCGCATCTTTTTTAAGGGCCACTTTTTCTCAGATCACAAGAAATATATATTTTTTTTCTAAGCCCTCCCTTGAGAAAACATTGGTCCCTGCAGATCTGGCAACACGATCGCACCGTTGAGTTGAGTCATTTGGGGGAACTTGCGCAATAACCTGTGTTCTGCTGTGGGCTGTGGACTGCAAAATGCTGATAATCAATGGTGTAATAGATAAAAACCCGACTATTGGCTGCAGACAGGCGTTCAGACAAGACTCAGGGGAGGCTGACACTCACCCCTTCCTGTCTGGAGAAGAAGCCGAGACAGACGCTGAGGCTGGAACTGGTCTCGCTGGACAACTCGTGGATTTCTTGCATTTTCTGCAGCACCGCAGATGGAAACCCTGAGGGGGGAGGAAACACACATCAGCGGAGGACCCCTCGCACGAAAGTAACGACTGGGATGAAAAAGTCAAACAAGCTGCTGATAAAACAGAAATAAATAACAAGACGTTCAAGTCGTCTTTTTTCGTGCACAGGGCACAGCAAACCTCTAATGACAGAGACAGATGGTGCAGAGTGTTAATTATAAGGATTTCAGGCATCGTTCCTTCAATACTACGTATTAAATCTGCTTGATGATGCTTGTAATTTTAATCATACAGTGCAGTTCTCATTTCCACCCTTGAATGGTTCCTAACTGTGAGGTTTATCCTCTGAGTGCATTAGAAAATATGTTAAAAATATTGAATCGAGATGAAAAAATAAGTTTTTTTTTACTTTCTGCCAGCCCGTCATTTTTCAGCATGGCCAAGAAAGCTGCCACCTCCTCTTCGAGCTTCTTGTGGCTGGCCTCGGCTGCCTGCAGAGAGGAGAGGAGAGGAGATGGCACATGAACAACGGCGGCGGCGACGGCGGGTGGGAGGACCGAGGGCTTTCCAGTTCAGAGGAAACACTACTGATCGTTACGCCGACGTGCTAATTGTGGATCTTCTCGTTTACAGCCACCTGTAGCGAGTCTGTGAGCTGCCCGAGTGACATCACTTCCTCTTCCTCCTCCTCTTCGCTGCCCTGCTCTTGGGAGCAGTAGTGTGTGCTGAAAGCCGAGTGCTCTTCCAGAGAGTCCAGCCAAGCCTGGAAGACAGGAACAGATTTTTTTTTCTTAGATTGGTCTGGAAACTCAGACACTGATTTATTGAACGCAGCGTGCCCTGGGAGTTATACGCCTCCGTCTCTGTTCTGAGAGTTTCACAGCCTCGACGTGCCAGATAGCACAAGAACAGGATAAGATGTACCTTTATTAATCCCCCGTAGGGCCAATTTAATCAAAGCTGGACCTTGGACCGAGTCTGAGTCAGGTCTCATGTCTTAAGGTCCAGGTCATGTGTCATGTCCTTGTTGGGCATGTCTAATACAAGTCTCAAGTCCTCTGGACCAAGTCAGAGTCAAGTGTCAAGTCAAGTCTTTGAAGCAAGTCAAAGTTTAGTCTCACGTCTTTTATACTAAGTCAATTTGAAAGGCTTTTACACCAAGTCTGAGTCAAGTGAGTGGTCTTTTAAAGGGATGGATCGGGTCTTTTGACCATCATCTTCTGCAGGTAATAAACTAGACATAAGTACAACCCCACATCAAAACACCAGAACTATCCCTGCTAGCCAAGTCTCACGTCTTTTGGAGAAAGTCCAAGTCAGGTCTCACGACTCACGACAGCATCTGTATGTGTCAAGTAGTTCAATGAGACTTAAAAGAAAGATGCTACTGCGCAAAAAGCCCCATGATGAGTCCCCGTCTGTCTCTTCACCCCTGCTCCTGGTTTTGATCTCAGTACATCTCTGACAGGTTCTCGTTAAAGTCAGGAGCACTCCTGATCCTGAACGTGACCCTGCTGCCTCGCCATTAGCGCTTCAGCTCTTCCGCGAAAAAGTACAATGATTAGGCAGGATGGTGCAATTAGAGATCTGATGCGAAACTGCTCTACTGACGGAGAGAAAACAAGCATTACTGGAAGCCACTTAATTAGGCGCAGGCTTGTGTCATGTTAGAAACAGAACCTTAAGTCAATCCACCGCACTCGGAGGATTACGAAGCGTAGTGTCCCAGCCGTGTTAACAAGACGCACGCACCACGATGCATAAATGACAGGCGTCATCGTTAACATTTACACAAAACACTGTACAACTAAAAAAGCCGCCCCCCTTAAACCTCTTCTTTAAAACTGTGCGGCGGGAATAACAAATCACATTTATGTATGATAACAAATAAAACAGACGAATGAAAAAACATATTTACAAGAGTCTTAAATATTTGCACCACAGCTCTACTGATGATGAAAGCAGGAGCTACAGAAGCGCACAAACAAATGGTATTGGTGATGGTAATTGTAAGTCGGGATCATTTGCATGGCTGCAGGCAGGAAGATAAGTGATATGCTGATATGAAGAGGGGGGATCTACCGAGCACACATAGACTAATTAATTTGATAATCAAAGGCTAATTTCTCTCTGAATTTATTCTGGTGCCAGCTGTCACAACTGAAAGAGGCTTTAGGTTAGGGAAACATCGCAGGCACCCAGTGTTAATTATTCCTGACAGTTTGGCAGAGCCTCAAAAGGCAAATCTCAACAAACATTATTGCGTTTTCACAATGTCAGCGGGACAACAGGTCCGGTCCCCTCAGCTTTTGTTTTTTGCCTTCAGGCCTCAAAGTAAGTTGATTCCCACAGCAGATGAGTCAAAGTCTAGACAGAGGTTGAAACAAGCGGAGAGTGGCCAGTGTGTCGGATATCGGCGTCTTTTATTAAATAAAATCGTCACTTGAGGTTACAAAACTACATGAAGCAACATTTCCTGATCTTTTAAGCCCTTTAGCCTCTTCTCGCAGAGGCAGCATGGTAAAGAGGTGGAGCCTGATTGGTTCTCCTGTGCTCATTTCATCACTGATTGGTGCTACAACAAATCTAGAGAATGACTACCTTTTTAGTGCCATTAAACAAAGAAAAGTAGAAAATATAGCAACGCAAAATTCAACGACTTTGTCAAACAAGGTCAGGAGACGATGTGATTTATTTTGGTTACAAATTTACAACCTGAAGAGAAATAAAACCTACTTTTCTCGCTGCCTCCGGGTCGTCTTTAGGCGACACTTTGAAGTGGTGCACGCTGTCGTCGAAGCACTTGAGGGTAAAAAAGCAGCTGTCTTTGGCTCGAATCTGGAGATGAGAACATCAAAAATAATCACTTTGGGAAAAGTTATGCACACACAAAAGCAAAATAAGTGTAGTTCTTCAGTGTTGACTTACCAGACAGTGGGCGCCCGTGAGGGACTTACAGCCTTGTCTCCTGACATTGGCAGCTGCGTCTGACCTGCATACGAGACGGACAGAGGTTATGTTTTCTCGACGTCTTTTCTTTTGCAGGCTGGAACCTTTGCTCAGCGGATGACACACTTTCAATCGAGGTATCGAAGACACTGTAGAGTTCCTGTATATTCTGACTCATCTGTCACTTCCTACACTTTTCTAATCAAAAGTACGCAGGACTTCACAATTTATCCGCCGCTGAGATTTTTTTCAAATGTCTGATTCGAGGAGCACAGTCGAGCTGAAAGATGGCACCTACTGTTTTGGGTACCAGGATAAAACCCCGTCTTGGAGGACGACCCAGTAGGAGCGCCAGCCAAAGAATCTTGAACTCTGCGGGATGACACGGAGAAAACAATCACAGGTCCGATTTTCAGTGATTTCTTTCTGTTTTATTGTTCTGACTGCTCGGACTTTAGCGGCGGCAGAGAGCGAGCTGGAGAGCAGCACCTTGAGAAGATACAGCGAATTGGAAAAAAACACATCCACTCGCAGTGCATACGGGAACACATTTCAACTGCTGGAGAGACCGAGAGGCTGAAATACACACACACGCGAGCGAGCCATGTGGGTCTTTTGTCCCAACTGATTATCTCAGCAGGTAGTTGGGAATGAAGTCAATTTTTAGGGTTTCCCAGTGTAATTTGGAAGCTGCAATAATTGCCAGGTTTTGACGTCTAAATAGCTCTCAAATCAGCATCCAGGCAGTAATTACAACTGGGACTGTAGTCGGCTGTGGATTGATAAACATTTGGTGTGCCAGTTTGGTTTGACAACATCAGGACAATAGAGCTCTGTGGTGCAGAGAGAGATACGCGATGAGACGGTACCTGCTCGCATCCTTAAACGCTGCTATAATCAATATTCTTCTTTTAATTATGGATCATGAGTCTATTTATATATGTTTCGGGGTCGCTACGAGTCATAAACCCACCTCAGTCTGCTGTTCCCCTCAGTTCTAGGGAGCATTTTAGCATCTTTCAGCAAATTATTTCTGTTTTCTGTATTGACACTTTGCTCTTTCTGTATTCTTGTACTAGTGATATGCGACACCGCCGGTATCCTTTCTGATCCGATACCAAGTAAAACCCAGGTTGGTGTTGCCAATATTTTATCCTAAAGCCCTCTGCAGCTTTCAGACTGCAGGGATCTCACCTGTTGTTTGAACATGAGCACACGAGCTGAGGTCTAAAAGGACGTGAATGACTTTCCCCTCGTTCTGTGACAGTGATTAAAGTCGCCAGCGGCTGCACACACTCTCTCTCTCTACCTGGATAATACCTGTCACCGCTAAGGGACCCGGTGATTAAAATCTGTCTCGCTCCTAACAGAACATTTCCTCTCCCCCTCCTTCAGACTGCCGCTGCATCGCCTCAGCGTGTTCTGTGTTGTGACACAAAGCGTCGTTGCTGCTGGGAAATCACACTTGAGCCATCATGAATATCAACTCCCCGTCGGTGGCGGAGGAGGAAGTGGGTCCTATCAACGGGGTTTTTATTTGAACCAGATCTTGGTGATAGTGTAGATATTTTCTACTGTGTCCCTGTTGTTGATAAAGCACACATTTCCCCCAAAATGACTGAGTTTATATATCAATATTTTAATATGAAAATCAATCCTTCAGCAGAGTTGCTTGGCATCAGACGTAGTGATATTTCTGGATTGATCCGCACACCACCAATTACTACGATTAGCGACTTTCTACTGAGCATTGTGAGTCATTGAGCTGCTAAAGAGCCAGATATCCCGACAGAGCTCGAAAGAGAGCGGATATTCGACTAACATACATGAGGTGGACACAAACACCACTCCAAATTAATGCTAATGTTGCTAGTTTTTATGCTGGATACAGAAAAACAAACTGCTCGCTAACACTTTAGCCACAACCGCTAAAAACGTGATGATAAGTCAATGTTACCAGCTGCTAGCTTGTTTATATTCATACCATTAGCAACCAGAGTGTTTGTGCTAGCTCGGAGGTTGCTGCCTGATGTAGCAACAGGGATTTTGACACCAGTAACAGATAGAAGGAAGCGGGAAACTAGGCGCCAAATGACCGACTTTATAAAAACAGTTTACAGACTATTGCTAGCTTGAACACTTCTTAGCGGCTAAAAGGCTTCATTCAGAAGCAAATGTACTACAGGTCTTTTTTTTACTGCAGATATTCTGGCACATGACAGCAGGAAAAGCACAGGTGGGATTAAAAACATTAATTATGCCTGCATTTATTAAGGTTATTAGCAACCCTTGTGCTACTCCCACTCAAGTTTTAATCCATGCTGCGAAACAATACCGCCTGCTGTCACGCTACGTCTCGCTTGTATGGATTATTCTTTGTTTCTTTTTCATGAATTTTTGCACAACAGCCCGCCATCACTTTACGTTAATGTGCATGCAGTCGCTCGGTGGAGCCTGTCCCATCTTACAATGCTGATACGACATCCTCATTGTGCCGCCCGTGAATCATGGTGCAGGTCACTGACTCATCATTGTCCCAGTGTTTATCGAAGCAGTAAACTAATCAATGTCCAAATTCAATCCAGTGTGTAGTAATTTATTCTCCCCTGAACAAGATTTCAGATCCATTTCAGCTCTTTCTTTTCAATGACGGGAACAAGCTCAAGACTGATTTTTTTTTTTAAAGGCACATGCGTCTGTGAAAGTCAGAGATTTATCCTCATTTCTTTTCTTTTTGATGGATTCTGGTTTCTCTCAGCCACCATAGATAATAACTACCAGACTTTACCTTAAAGAGAAGTCCCTCGTACTTCTTGACATGTCGGGTCATGCCCTGAGAGGGACACAGATGAGAAACGTGAAGAAAGTAAAACACAAATCAAAGAACAAATCAAAGTAATTTAAGGAGGCCGACTGTGATCTGAGCACTCACGCGATGAACGTTGCCTTCAAGGACCTGCTTTATTGCTGCATCGCTCGCAAGGTCAAACACTGTCTGGCCTGTGAGTTATGGACACACGAGACAAGACAGGCTTTAGTACAAGATATTGTAAAGTCAGTTCACTCAACACTGTAGGGAGATTTTCATCATAAAGCTGCGGTTTTAAAGAAATTTTTAAAGGATTAGACGGTATTACTCTTTATTTTTCTTACTGAGATTTTTCATCACAGATTAGCAATTTTCTTACTGTCAGAAAGAAGTGAATCAGAGTCAAAGCTCTGGCTTTTACCATTCTTGTTTTTGATGTTGGGGCTGGCTCCGCTCCGGAGCAGCTTCAGGGCACACTGCTTCTGGCCTCGATAGGCCGCGGAGTGCAGCGGAGTGTTTCCCAGCAGATCTGTGCAGTTGATGTCTGGAGGCTTTTTCCTGCTGAGCTGCAGCAAATGCAGAGCAAATAGACAGATGGCTTGTGTGGTCCCAAATGCATCTCTTTAATATTCTGCTAACAACAAGAAGCATGACTCTTTGATTTCTCACTCTGTGCCCAAAAGCTGGAATAGTTTAACTCACAATGGCTTTCCAACACTGCAGTGTTTTGAAGACTCTTTTGGCACATATTGCACATTTTTTCCTGGTGAGGTTTTTCGAGGACACCTGGGATTTAAAGGGTGTAGTCGGCTGTAAACTTGTCTTGACTTGTGCATATGAGAGGATACTTGAAAGTGTAACTGTCAACTCATGCACCAAAAAGACTTGCCATGCCAGTAGCTTTTGCGATGCTGACATGCTCACAGGGATAATGCTAACATGCTAATGTTTAGCAGCTCCAATCTTTAACACATTCAGTATCATAGCTGAGCTTGTGAGCATGCTATCATTTGCTAGTACAGCACAGCTGAGGTTGATGGGAGATAATTTCAGATCCAAGTTTTGAAAATATTGACCTTGTGATGGCGCTAGATGGGGCTGGACCACCAGACTTGTTACAATTTATCCTGATTGGGAAAAAGATTGTCTGAACCAAAGTTAGCAGCAATCCATCCAATGGTTGTTGAGACATTTCACTTAAAAAACACTAATGTCTATGGAGCTGCCTCGGCTAGCTACATTAGCAACTGTTTGGGCTCTCGTCTTCTTCTTCTTTTGTACTTTATTGGCAGACTGGAGCCAAAAGCAGCATGCATTACTGCCACCAACTGTGCACAGACAGGACCACTCAGTTACCAGCTTACCAGTTACCACATTTAGTAAAGATGTAACCTGCGGTAAATAGAAGTTTTAAACTTTATTTTGAGGAAAACCAAACTTTAAAGGAGGTTATTATCAGCTTTGACTGCCGATGCTATACATTCAGTTGATATGTCCCACTCTACATCCATGTAGATAGGATCCTGGTCTGCCCTGGGGCCTTGTCAAGATGACAGTTGTGTCACAAAACTTGCCTGACAGGAATCTGATCAGATAGCAGATATCTGGCACTAACCAGCTGAGTGAGAGTTGAAAGGTTTCCTTCTCGTGCAGCCTCCAGAAGTTCCTCCTCCAGTTTCCTCTCCTCTGTTCTCTCGGCCGCTGATATCAGTAGAAGTATGAGATTGACAAAGAAGACACACGGGATGTGTCTTTGTATTATTTAAACAAATTGTCTGAATGAATGTTAAAACATTAAACAGAGGTTGTTTCCGTGAAATCTCTGAGATGACGATGCGTCTCTCTCACCTTCCAACATGCTTCTGATCTCTGGGTGCTGAGTGACATCTTTGGGAATCTGTGCTGTCCCATTGATGACAGTAGCACATGCATCATAGTGCAGCAGCAGCATGACAACCTCCTGATCAATACGTGATTGATTGATTGATTGATTGATTGACCGATTGATTGAATGGATGAATAAATGCATGCACAAAGCCATACCATCACCAAAGACAAGAGTAAGAGTAGAGAGAAACTTGAAATCTGAGAAATACATGAGATGTCCAGGTACCTTTCTTCCCGTGAAGGCGGCTTTGTGCAGCGGTGTGTCTCCGATATTATTGGGCAGGTTGACGTCGGCCCCAGCCTGAAGGGCGTAAAAACACAGATGCATCAGCTATGTAGTTATTCAAAGACTAAAGCAGAAATCTTTCAAATTATTAAAAAAAGGAGAGCCTACCTTCAGCAGTTCCTCCACTACATCTTTGTGTCCAAAGTAACAGGCTAAGTGAAGAGGCGTCCATCCCAGGTTAGACTTCTTCTTACCTGAGAAAACAGTCCGCCCTGTGTTACACCATTCACTACACTAATAGATACTGTCCCCGTGTGTCACTCATGTGTGTACCTTTGCAGTTTATGTTGATCTGCGTCTCCTCCCTGATCTTGGACATGAGGAGCCTCTGAATCCCTGGCAGATCTCCATTCCTGGCATACTGCAGGAACTGCTCCTCCGGCTCCAGCTCCTCCATGGACCCCTGCGGGGGAATTGCAGGGGAGAAATGGCTAAATGCATGAAAAGATGCTTTTTATTATTTTATTCTTTCCTGTGAGTCAACTGTAATTAAAGAGAGGCTTTCAGAAGCACACGTGCACCGAGTCTCTGCAAAGAAATCCGCTGTAAAGCTATAGGAGGTCTGTGCTTATTACTAATCACTTAGAGCTTTCAGCGAAATGGCATGAAAGCTGATGAGCCTATAGGTTTTTCAGCGGCAGCACACTTGTTTTTATCAAGAGGCAACATTTGAGCACTTTGTAAGAAAAACTTTACAAGTAAATACTTACAAAAATACATGAATATACAGTATTTGTATATATACTGCTGTCAAAATAATAATAATAAAAAAAACCTGCCATAAAAGCTGGACTATCCTAAATATGGTCATGTTCTTTTTCTAGAATATAAGCATGTCTACGTTTTCTGGCAGTAGTTGAGATCTTTGGGCACAAACTATGTAGTTGAAAAGACACGCTCGCTTAGAACGGAGGTAGCAGGGATGGAGAGGTACGCTATCTTTGAAGAGGTTGAGAACCAGTAATATGCGCGGGTGACGGGATGGTGTATTTCGGTTGAGTCGCTGATTTTCCACCACAGAAAATGGCTTCATCTGAGAGAAAAAGCATCAGTGTAGGCCGAGAAAATCACAAGATTTTATGGTTTCAACCTCCAGAAACATTGAATCCTACATTTCCCATAATGCACCTGCAGAGTATCTTTTACCAGACCCTCCCTACCTGGTGAACAACAGTCAAAAAGAAGCATGGTCTCAAATTCCAAGCAGAAATAACCCTGATGACATCACCATGTTTTTTAGTAAACTGAACTTGATGTGTAAAATCAGCGTAGGGCACCTTTAAAATGACTTCTGAGTTCAGTTTGGAGGAGCTGCCAGTTTAACTAATAAATGTCATAAATATAGTACTGCATATTTCTTTTACGGGCTGAAAGTTGAGTGATCCATTATTATCTCGTCAAGTGGTCGATTGTAAAAATAGTAAAAAAAACAAACACCTGGTGATCTCTGGAAAACACCCAGCAGGTTGTTGGGCAACCGTGTGACGAAAGAGTCACAAGATTCAGTTTATATCAGACAGGAGCAAAAAGCATTGATAATAAACTGTTACAAGAAAGGAGCAGTCACCAGACCAGCTTTACAGGAAGGAAACAAGTCCTGTCATTCCCCTTTATACAGCCTAAGTCCACACGACGTTCTGTATATGCGTTTAAAATGCCGGCGCGTGACGACAGGGAGAGAATACTTGAAGCAATGTTGTGGCATGTCACATGGCTATGAGGAAGATTTATAAACAGGATGACAAGTCAGGGCATTGACAACAAAAGCATCACCTGGGACTGAAACAGGTTTACCTGGGAGTGGACAGCATGTGACACTAACGGATACTCAGCCTGTCTTTCTACTGTCTGCAGGAAACACCTTCAAAACTCTCTCTGATAGACTGGAACTATATGTTGTTGCAGTAAGATCGGGACACATGCATGCAGAGTTCTCTTTGAGGTCAATGTTCTCACTTTTTAACATGTACTTTTATTTATTAGTGTGTTTAATCGGATCGCTACAGGCTTATTTTCAACTTTAACATATCACGCTGTAAGCCTGTGAAATAGATCTTTAAGAGATCCTTTACATTTTTTTTGAAAAAACTCTTTTAAGGGCTGAAAGTTGAGTAATCAATTAATATCTGGTCAAATGGTTAATTGACTTGTTTTTGATAGTACATTTTCTAAAAAAGTAATATTAAGTAGATGCTCTGCAAGAATATTATTAGTTTAATTATTATCAAACGTATATGTGTTTTACACTGTAAAGAACCCAAGGAGTTAAGCACTTTCACTCGCAGTGCAGTCGGCTATTTTTATGTTCATGTACTAGTAGCTAGAGTTAGTCACCAATAGAGGCAAATCCCCTCTTCATTTTAATAACTGAGGCCCAAAGGCATCAAATGATCAATCATCTCCCCTCCCATCATCTCATGACCCCTCGGATGTGTCTTGTGACCCTCTGAAGGGGGTGTGACCCATAGTTTGGCAACCAAACAGAACATCATGACGAGCAAAAACATGAGAGAATATATCAGTAACATGTCATCTATAATAACACTGGTATTTTATTTCAGAATGAGTATTGTTTCCTCTGACATTTTGGGAACATGTTGCTGACATTACTTCTGTTGGCCTATTCTTTACTGAAGTTACATTTTAAATGCAGGACTTTATCTTGAAATGGAGAATTTTACATTAATGTAATGGCTATTTTAGGGTAAAGGATCTTATTAGGTAGCTCTTAGCAACATTTGCATTTCCATATTCTGACTTAAAATACATTTAGCTTACAACTGTGTAAAGAGTGATGCCTGGTTCGTAGGCACTTGACATGATGTGTCGATAATATAACCCCTCAGAAGAGAGCCGGACACTTACTGCTCGAACCGGTCCGGTCCCGTGAAGTCAGATCCAGCTGCTCTATCTCACACGGGCCCTCTGCGGGGCTGCATGTGATGTTTTAAGCCCCTCTGAGCTGAACTTCCCCGCTGCCCTACTGCAGGACAGAGCGCGAGGCGCCTATCGGTCGACACATCACGCCGTCACGTACACACCGCACGCCCCGCATTTATCGTCTACAACGGACGTTAGCTGAGTGATGGCGAAATATAGCTGTCTCGGTCTCACCCACTCTGCCTCACACACACACACACACTCACATACTCTGTTTTCTGTTTACACTGACATCAGCTGATCAGAGCGGAACTCGCCCGGGCACAACGTTTACGCCTTTCAAAATAAAAGCCCCAACCGTTATTTCAAACGGACGAGTAAAACTAAGCGGGGTGACGTAGAGGTCACGCGTCCTCTTGAACATTACCAGAAATTACAAGTTGTGAAATTACAATGACTTTATTCGTTACATTTTGCCCTTTGCGTCGTCTTTTTCCAATTTTTATTTTTTTATTTTTTACCTTTAGCAAAATCCGGAAGCCGAAGCGCACACGCGCCTCATTAGTTGACCCGGAAGCAGTTAGACGTCCACATACAGGCTGGAGCTCAATATGTAGTTCATGTGCTGGAAGTTTGATGTTTTTTTGTTCACTGACTCATTTTCATGTCTTTATTAGCTGACAGTTGATGACAAAATAAACGAATGGCCGACATCATACATCCGGAAAGTGAAGGAGATCTTCAGGCTCAAGTAAGCTAACTTATGCTAGCTTTGGCAACCTCTCTGATAAAGTTCAGACAGCCTGGAAAGTTGTGTGTTGTGTTTAACAGCTACAGTGTAACAGTTGTAGTAGTAGTAGTAGTAGTAGTAGTAGTAGTAGTAGTAGTATATGCATGTTGCTTGTGACACACAAAGAGAAGGTCTAGAAGAAAAACAGCAGACAGTTTACAATGGTTTAATATTCAGCACAACAATCACTGGGAGCTCATCCTGGCAGGCTCACAGTTCTGGCACAAACAAACATGTTTCTCTGTTTCTATCTTGAAAAACACAATGGAGGTTTAATTAAATTGCCCGAGCAACTGGGCATAGACCATAAAATAAAGAGGAACACACACACACACACACACACACACACACACACACACACACACACACACACTGGAGGTTGCTCCCAGGGTGTCTCTGGATTCATTAACACATATCTATGTGATGTTTGCAGCTCAGCAGGTGTTGAGCACACAGAGGCCACACATTAACGCAGTGCAGCCAGAAACAGCATGAGGAAGGACAAAAGATGGACACAAATTAACACCATCACAGACACTCATTATTAAACTTATTTTGGCATGCTAAAACAGAGCCTCTTTTAACCTTGTGTTTTTGTTGTAGTTTAGCCCCAATTAGTACCTGTTATCTATCGCCATTATGTTCGGGTCACAGAGCAACATCCAGCTTTCCAAGAAAAAAACACACCTAGTATTCTTCGAAAAACCCAGAAGGTTGTTTGACAACACCAGCTGTTGTTTTGAAGGTATATTATCAATCCCAGAAGACACTCTTTTTTTAAAAAAAAAAAAAGATTCATTAGTTATGGTTACATTTCCTATCCAGGTAGCCCAAAATGTCCAATCTCTTTCCTGGTTTTGAATGACACAAGTAGTATTAACATGCTTTTACACAAGAAACAAAGTACAAGGTACATCTATTTATTATTTTACAACACTGGGGTTGTAAAACAAGACTAGATTTGAGTCCTTTTATGCTTTATCACAGAAAAAAACACATGTTATTTCCAGCTACCGTTATTGTTTGGATAAGGAAACAGCGGCACAACTTCGGTCAACATGTCAGGGTGTTCCCCAGTTCAACATTTTGTTGACTCACATTCACCTTTCTATTGTATTTGTGTCAAATAACCCAAACCCTCAACCTTGAGCTGAGGAACATAGAACCCTGGGTGGGGACACTTAGGGATTAGGGAACAGAGGACCCTGGGAACGTAGGACAAAGACTGGGAACTGAAGCTCACTAATTAACACATTCAACAGGCCAGGCAAGCAGTGGAGACTCCAGGAAGATGCTGCTCCCAGCCAAGACATAGTCTGAACACAAAACCTCCCATAAGACAGCATTTTACATTTTCATAGACTGGTTTTTGTATAGATTTAAACCACCAGGATATAATGTGTTAATTAATGAGCTTTTGGTGCTGGTAGGTGGATTTTGTACCTCTTGTACCAGAGCCAGGCTAATTGTTTCCTCCCTTTTCAAGTCTTTATTCTAAGCTATTTGGCTGCTGGCTAAAAAACAAATAATATTTCACAAAAGTGTTGAACTATTGCTTTAGATGCGTGGGTTTTTTCTTTCTTTGTTCTTTTTTGTTTCGGAAAATAAAATGTTTAATTCAGTTATTTCAATTATATGGCAATACATAAAAGACACATACTGAGGCTATTTGTAGTTCTATAATGATTAGTTTTGATGTTCAGTTGGATTGTTTGTGGATAAAGGGACAGAGTTTGAAGCCTGCCACTGTTCCAAATGCTGAAATGACTTGATGAATGTATAATTAATGGCAACAGACTGCCCAGTGTTGATGTTTTGTTATTGTTTCTTCTGATTTAGATTGAAGAGGTCGAGGCGCTGTCGTCCATCTATGGGGATGAGTGGTGTGTTATAGATGAAGCGTCCAGAATATTTTGCATCAAAGTATCCAACGACTTGGAGGAGCCAAAACTGACAGCATGTTTGCAGGTGCAGAAAAAGAAAATCTTGCAAGTATCATGCGGTGCTGTTTGCCCGTAATGCAGTTTTTGATTTTTCTTTTTTCTCATTGATCAGATAATTCTCCCACCTGATTATCCGAGCGCATCGCCCCCCATCTACCAGATCAAGTAAGTCTATTTGCCTTTCAAATTTAATCTTGTACTGATGTGCTGATTTGATAGAACAACATCCCACTCAAAAACCTACTCCTCGTCCTACTCAATAACCCTCTATTTGTTCTCGGCTTTTGTAGTGCAGCGTGGTTGCGAGGCCCCGAGAGGGCCAAATTGGCAAACAGCCTGGAAGACCTCTATGTGTGAGTGCTTCTCGTAATTTCTGACTTCACAAAGAGGTACCGTCGAGTGATATTAGCCACAACAAAAAGCTTTTCATGGTTGTTTCCTCGGTGCAATTTCTTTGTAGTCTGTGTGTCCCTCGGAGAATCGACCCTCATATGGAAATATTTGAATTTCAACAGGGAGCATGTGGGAGAGAGCATCCTCTACCTGTGGGTGGAAAAAATTCGAGAATTCCTCGTGGAGAAATCCCAGAGCTCCGAAACAGGTGAGGTGTGAAAAATGTAATTCATGCTTGAGAGGCACATTTACTTTAGCAATTTGTAATGACTGAATTTCACTTGATAGATTTTCAAAGCCCAGGAAAGCCAAGGGCAGGCTTATTTTATTGCTATCACTCATTCACTAACCCCAGTTCACTTTAGCTATTGTTGCTATGTCGTAATTATTATGTAAGAAAAATTGTAATTCAAACATAAACTGGATGGTGGTGGCAGAAGTTCTCAGACTTTTTACTTAAGTAAATGTTATCAAGTAAACAATAAATTCAACTCTCAATAGTCGTAGAGTAGAAGTATATAGTAGCTATAATGGAAATTCTCAAGTTAAGTCCAGAATGCAATTACCTCAAATTGTACCTGCTGTAAGTGCAATACATGAGTAAATGTACATAGTTACAGTCTTAACCAGCAGATACTTGGTTAGGTAACACATAAGATAGAAAGCTACATAAACTTTGTGGCCTTTGAGGCTAACATGAGCTAGTATACTAATGTTGACAGAAACTTAAAATCAGAAAACCAGACTCGTTTAACCATCTGCTTTTGTGTTGTTGTTGTTTATTTATTATATATATATATATATATATATATATATATATATATATATATATATATATATATATATATATATATATATATTTATGTATATATATTTATGTATATGTATATATATTTATGTATATATATATATATTTATGTATATATATATATATTTATGTATATATATTTATATATATATTTATGTATATATATTTATATATATATTTATATATATATATATTTATATATTTATATTTATATATATATATATTTATATATTTATATTTATATATATATATATATTTATATATTTATATATATATATTTATATATATATATATATTTATATATTTATATATATATATATATTTATATATTTATATTTATATATATATATTTATATTTATATATATATTTATATTTATATATATATATTTATATATATATATATATTTATATTTATATTTATATTTATATATATATATATAAATACGTAAAGAAATAGACGGTCCTCCAAATTCTACAAATGCCAAGTATACTTCTTCATGGAGCACCACACACATGGCTTCAACAAGAACAAATCAGAAGCCTCGCCTGCATGTGTCTTCTGCTAAGACGCCCTTCCATGAGTGATAAAACTACCTGATGTGGTCTGAAGTTGTAATAAGATGAGCACAATGGCCTGTAGGGGCATTGAAAAATCCATCTGTGTCTGACTTTGAGTGACTGCATCGAATTAAGATCGATATCTATTTAATGCCTTCTGTTACCTTGGCAGACTCTTTTGGAGTGTAAAAACGAGACAAAGATACCCAAATTAAAGGTATTCTACAGGTGTCACGGTGCAGCAGGGTTTTCTCTGGGAGCCTGGTCCGTCTCTTTCATATAGAGCACAGCAGGGTCCATTATCCAGGCGGTCGGTTTCTTTTGAGCAACAAGGCTGAGAAATATTAACTGCCCTCTCCATTGTTGTGTGGCTTACATTATCCTCTCGCCGCGATTCATGTGGTAATAAGTATAACTGGTCTCAGCTCTTAAGTCCAGAGGAGCGGGGTTGACGACTTATTCCCATTCAAATGATGGGGGAGCGTGGCGGAGAGAGGGTGAAAGGGTGGGGGGTCGGGGGATTGATAAGGATGACGATGCAGTTTTCAGCAAAAAAAGGAAATGAAAAGGGAGTAAACATTAAAGAGAGGACATGAAAAGTAAAGACCAATAATGGGTCTGATATTGGAGTCTGGTTGAATGAGACCAGCCGGAAAGCAGAGGATGAAAAACAAATGTTTAACCCGCCTAAATATGAAGTCCCATTTACTTTTAATCCATTTTGGCAGTGTGTCTATGCGCGTGCCTCTGTGTGTGCATATGTAGGCACAGAATAAACACTATAGGCTTCACATTGTCAAAGCGAGCTTGTTGGTAGAAAACTCTAGGTGTGGTTGATATTTTTCT
Organism: Lagodon rhomboides; assembly: GCA_039737535.1. Lineage (NCBI taxonomy): Eukaryota > Metazoa > Chordata > Actinopteri > Spariformes > Sparidae > Lagodon > Lagodon rhomboides. The sequence goes on along the minus strand of CM077789.1, from coordinate 8,466,471 downwards.
TCGTATCAGATCTCCCAAAAAATAACAACCTAGTATTGTCTGTGTGTCCAAAGCCTGAAATAGTTTATTTATCTCCTCCAGGGCTATATTTGATTATTTCTTTGCCCTTTTCATAGTAATTGTATAACAAAAGATTGAAGTGCCATGTAAACCTCTGTATTGTGAATGCATTAATTACAAATTATTTTTAGTGTACTTTATCGATTTGTGCTTCTTTATGAGAACTGTTGATGAAACTAACAGACTAAACCCCCCCCAGCGCCCAGAGTTTCCAAGCCGTATTATTATTGGTGTCACTGTCAGACAACTGGTGAGGAATGAGGAAATGGGAAAGCAGATGGAAATGGTGCCAGGCTGCCATTTCCCAATGGACTGCCAGTCAGCCTTCATTTTCCCAGGAGATTTCAGCTGAGCGATGTAGCTTAAAACAATATTTTTAGGTTATATCCTGATACACAATATATATCTTGATATTTTGAAATATCCTCCAATGTACTTAATAAATACAAAAATAAATAAAAAGACTTAAAGGTCCAGTGTGTAGGATTCAGCGACATAAATGGAACAAATATTTTTAATTAGTGTGATTGCCTGAAACTAAGAATTGTTGTGTTTACCTAACCTTAAAATGAGCCCTTTATGTGGGAGTCCGCCTTGTTCTTACAGTGGCCCAGAACGGACAAAACCAAACGCTGGGCTCTTGATTTCCATGTTTATAGCAGCCATTGTAGGAAACGGTTGCAATCTGCAACCTCACTGCTAGATGCCACTAAATCCCACACACTGCACCTTTTTAACCAAGAAGATCAGCCTGAAACAATAAAGGTGAGTAATTTGAAAAGTAAGGGAGGCATGTCTGCATCTCCAGTGGATAACATGTTGTTGAGTGTTGTCCAAAAGCTATTTTGAACATATCAGTGAGTCACACTGTAACTCCAGAGTTACAGACGTATTAATCCACAGCTGAAAATAGTCGCGAACAAATCAACTGATCTTCATTTCACCCTGTTTGAGCAGTGTTCGCTAAACATGATATATTATTTTTGAGTCATTTTTGAAAGATTTATATCTTCACTCATAACCCGTCGGGTTGAGACTGAGAGGCACGGACAGGCTGTGGAAGTTAGACAGTATTGAAAGATGGACTGTTTGTTTGGGTACTTTCATGCAATTTATCAGCGGCCTTATCGTTTGACATCTGAAACTTTGCTACCATATATTTCTACAGAACTGACTACTGTCAAAAGGCGGCACAATTGTATGTTTGTCCAACAAGTTTTAATACCTTTATTTAGGATTTTGTAAATATTTTTATACAATACTTTTACATTGACAGAGCATCGATAGATTTTAGACTGTCCTCACATATGCACCTTTATTTCCACAACAGCAGAGCACTCTTTTCTGTTCACCTGTTGATCTTTTGTAACTCATCCCTCCGCATTGGTCGCACTGAATAATGTGTATCTACAACATTCACTCACTAACACGGCCGATTTCTGACGCTGGTACTGCTCTCCGTGCGTGTGTTGTTTGGAAACGTGGGAACTTGAGCATCATGTGTCGTGATTAACTGTCTGAGAAAAACAAACACAGCCGACAGCGCTCAAGTGAAAGCTGGCACTCTGCTGAGTGAAGTTTGTGTAATCATTACTAAAAGCATCTTCACTGGCCCCAGATCTATAGTGTTAGTCATGGCTTTATTCAGCGGATTTATTCGCAAACAATCACCAAATGAAGATATTTTCAAATCAAACACATCCCCTTATTGTGACCCATGAGTGCACACAATCGTGATCACTTATACTCTGTGATGCCACACAGCTATCGTTGCCAACAATCCAAGATGTCCAGTGCTCATCCAGTAATGCTGATTTAACAGAAGAAGCTGTTTTCTCTGAGCTTCAGTTAGAAAATGTGCGCAAAATTGCAAACGTGAATAAACTTTTCGGTGATTTTGGACACTCTGTTCTGTAATTCTACAAGTGGAAGTTGGCAGCTCTCACACACATTGATCAGCAGTCGTTGTGTGGTCTGGACCGGGAGAAGTGGAACAGAACTCTCCAGGGCTGCTGCCAGCTGCAGGAACAGTCAGCGCCAGCCGAGTGGTACCTGCCCCGCTGTCCTCTCATGCTTCATTCACTCGCACTCAGACATCAGAGGTTCACTCTTGTAAACTTTTGACAACTTGACATGATCTTTTGTATCAGATTGGTGGGGGTGCTGGGTTGGAAAGACGGTTTTTAGGGTTGGCCATCCCGTGCCACCCTTGTAGATCCACCCCCGGTGTTATCGATTATTCAACCATGGTCGTTAAACCATGTTTGTGTCAATTTAAAGGTCATGCCATGGTAATTTAGTGATGACACGCTGCCTGGCTTGCAGAAAACTCACTGAAGACGAAACAACAACAGTGTTTTCTTTAAAAAAAAAAAGACTTAACGTTTCTCACATGTCCTGTTTCAGTGGATCCACCAGAAAAGGTGAACATGACGGCTGAGGAGGAAGTGGACGATGATGAGGACATACCGGACTTCAGGACTTTCAAACTGAACACAGAAAATGCACATCTCTTCATTGATCAAGGAAATGGTACCGCTCATTACAGTTCGATAGAAATGGTCAAAACTAAACAAGGATTATACTGAGGTACGATTTTGTCCTGCAGATGAAGAGTCACCTCCTATAAAACACGGAACTACCATCACAGACCGACGTAGCACTTTCCAGCCTCACTTAGCACCTGTGGTGACCCCGAGACAGGTAAGGAACATGAATGACATGTTAGTATTTTACATCCCCAAACAATACAGCAGAAGAAACTCCTATTTAAGATTTTTTGTTGAAATGTGAGAAGATACCCTTGAAGACAAGCAGCTCACAACAGCTCATACAAGCAATTTCTGAAATAGAAATATCGTCTTGTTCCTGCTTGCTAATCATACTCTCTGGGCTCTGAGGTGACATACTGATCCGTCTTAAAAGCTTCCACCTGCTGTGAAGTGTTATTTAGACAGAAATATTTACAGACGCGGCTGTCCTCCAGAGAGCAGATGAACTGACACCTGCACAACATTTACATATCTTCTTGTAAAAGTCTGTAAATGTTTAGTTCAGCCAGAGACAGGAATGAGTAAAAGACTCTGATGTGCTTCACGCTGAGGAAATCTGAGTCTTGAGTTTTTATCCAGTGTAGCTTTATGTACAGTATGTGTTAATACAGGAACTGTATGGAGCCCCAAAATGTCTAATACATTATTAAATTAACTGTATGTGGCCTGGTTGCTATTGCTGGCGATAGTAAATACAAGTAAAAACTGGCAGTGCTGGTTTGTTCACACAACCTGATATACTGTGAGACTGTTTCTGTGCACACAAAATAATTATTTCTCTAAAATTTTGCTCACAAATTTGTTAAAACCTGCTCGAGTGAGCGCTCCACCTGACAGTTGTAGCGTATCAAGTTGCTGTATAACCAGCATGATTTGTGCCCTGGTGTTCATTGGGTTGGTCCTAATGAAATGCCACTCTAAAATGTGCAGTTTTATCACACAACACAATGTCACAGATGTCGTAAGTGGCATGCTGACTGCAGGACTGTCCACCAGGGCTGTTATTTGTGAACCGAATGTTCATTTCACTCCCATACGCTGTGTCCATTGTCAAGAATTTGGCAGCACATCCAACCGGCCTCAGAATGGCAGGCCATGTGTAATCAAGTCAGCCAAGGACTTCCACATGCAGCTGATCGGCTGAGATCAGGCACCTGGACACAAGGTGGGTGGACAGGCTCACCTTCAGTGGTGTCTGGCACCTTAGAGAAGTATTTTCTTAACGGATGAAGCCTGGTTTTCACTGTGCCAGACAGATGGGAGATCTCCTGCATGGTGTCATGTGAGGTTGTAGTACTGTCCAACATAAGCCTCCCAGTTCTTGAGTGGCCCGCACACTCACCAGACATGTTAGCATGTTTGAGTTGTTCTGGATAGACGTGTACAGCAGCGTGTTCCACTTCCTGCCACAATATACTTCCTGCAATATCTCGCAACTTCATACAGACATTAAAGTGGACCAACACTTCACAGGTTACAATCAATAACCTGATCAACTCTATGAGACCGAGATGTGTCGCTCTGTATCAGGCAAATGCTGGTCTCCCTCAACCCGAAAAAAAAAAAAGCATATCTGAAGCCCAGTGAAATCCACAGATCATGTTCTTCTCCTTCTGTTTAATCAGCATCTTGTTATGATACACCTGTCAGGTGGATGAATTTTCTTGGCACAGGTGAAGTGCTCGTTAACAGAGATTGTCACAAATCTGTTGAGAAAAATAAGCCGTCAGTGTGCACATAAACAAGCAAAGAGCTCCTGTTTAATCTTCTGGAAAATGGAAGCGCAAGTGTTGCATTTTGATTTTTGTTCAGGGCAATTTAATGCAGCTATGTAATACACTATATATACGATAGTATAATTTTGGATAATTAGCTTGTTATACATTAGACGGCAATGTGCAATGAATCTTTGTTGTGACTCTCAGTTTCCCATGAAGAAATAATGTCCAAGCAAACATTTCAAACCCCCTACAACTGACAGAAAACTGTCACCATATCATAAAATAAGAAACACATAATAAAACTGATATACCAACACATTTGATCAGTCATAGCAGTCATATGACCAGCTGATCCCTGCACAGCCCAGTGCAGGAGAGCAGATCTAATTAGCACTGCTCTATGAATAGGAGATGTTTGTCAGACTGCTGTTGAAGAGAGCCTCATTTTCCGTCAGCGCTGTCAGTCCTTCGTGCAGTGACTTGAATTATAAATGTGCTCAGGTATTTTCTTAAATGTCAGCTTTAAAACTAAATCTGTCATCGTACCATATTAAGAATATTCAAGTTTAGGGCATGTCACTAAGAAGACATGCCTGAAATCGCTTTGAATAAAAATGGTCATTATGAACTGAGGACTTCAGTTTATTGGAACTGACCTAGAAAACATATTTGTAAAAAGGAGGCTTATTATGCTTTTTAGATTTTTCCTGTCCTTCAGTGTTTCATTTAGGTTCTTGTGCATGTAAACGATCCCAAAAGTTAAAAAGGTCAAAGTTCGCTCCTCTCTCCCACAGAAAAAACACTTCTCCTGAAACGCCTCTTCGTTAGTCCCGCCTTTAAATTTGTGATTCTGTGACATCACCCTACATCGGTATGTTACACATTTGCATAATTTATGCCTAGTGGCTAGTTTGGCACATAATAGTTGTTGTTAGTGGAGCTGGCTCAGGTGTGTCTGAGCTGACCAATCAGAGCATTCTGGATATTAAAGGAGCGGTACCTTAAAGTGACAGGAGCTAAAACAGTGTTTCAGAAGGAGGGGGGATACAGAGCTGCAGCACTGGACAGTATGAGAAAACTGATTTTGACTTTTTTGAGTGACCAAAAACAAAACTATGATCCTGAAAATGAGCATAGTATGTCTCCTAGGAATAATGGTAAACATGGTTAAAAAAAAAAAAAAAAAAAAAAAATGGTAAACATGCGATAACCATTTGAAATACAGTTGCTTTAATGACGACAAAAACTGAGGAAGACTGACCTCAGCAACTAAAAACACGTTTAGCTGCCAAGAAACTGAGACTCAACCATTCAATCCTGTTTTATTTTTATGGGATTTTTCTTCACAAACAGGTGACTAATGTTGTTTTTGTGCATTTGTCAGCAGCGTCAGGCAGCTGTCATGCACATATACAGGATTATTTTCAAACTGATATGGTTCAGAAATAGATTGTCTTTTCACGCACATCCAGCACGAGAGCGGTTCATAATAAACACAGTGTTTCTTTTTTTGTGTGTCAGCATTTTTTCATTCATAATCGATGATTGTTTATTATTCCACCTGTTTGTGTGTCGCAGGTAAAAATGGTCCTGGAGAAGCTGTATGAAAACAAGAAGATTGCCAGTGCCACGCATAATATTTACGCATACAGGTCAGTGACATCATATACGATCTCACATTTATCATGAATTTATGATGCAAACCATGGTAACTACTAGTGTTACAGTGAGTCTCATTAGTGGAGAAGATCATTAAAGACTCAAGGCCTGCCTTTCTAAAGGGCACAGTACTTTATGAAAGGTCAAAAAAGCACCAGAGAAAATAACGGCTGCTTGATAGTATTGTGTATTTTGTGAATAGACGTGTTTATATAACTGCCTATATGCCTGCATGTGCAGTTTTTTTTTTTCAGCGTGCTCTAATGAGGTCGATGTCGAGCTGCTGATGCACAGACTGGGTGGTCATTACCGCTGACATTTAGAGTGCTTAAAAAAACCTCTCCCGCTGAAGAGGCTGCTGGTGTCACAGCGTCATTCTCTGACCAAAATGTCTTAATGCTCTCCCACCTCATGCCAAGCTGTTGCCATTTTTTTTTTCTTCCCTAGGATTTACTGCGAGGACAAGCACAGCTTCCTGCAGGACTGTGAGGACGACGGAGAGACAGCCGCGGGGGGGAGATTGCTCCATTTACTGCAGGTTATTATTTCATTAAAAAAAGCAGACCTCGACCCGACTTACCACCCTTTCAGCTGCGTGTTAAACATTTGTCAAAAAGAAAAACACGCCAACTGAACTGATGACTGAGTCAGCACAGCTCTGGCCTAGAATTGATATCGCAAACGCAATGCTGTTGCTTGTTGCATCCAACTCTCTCTTGGCTTCTGCGTGCGCAGTTGGTGTCTGTTCGTAGCTGCCTTGTTCACTTTCTCAGTCCGGACAATTTGGCATCTGCTCTGGCTTTTAAACCTGGATTGTTATGAGTACGGAGCTTTCCAAAGACTCTGGCGTTACACTAAAACCTCCTGTTTTCTGTTAGTACCTCATCTATCGTAAGCTCCTGGAGACGTGTTCCTCATCAAACAAACACATGGTATATGTACAATATGTAATATTAATGATCGCAATCGTGTTTGAAAACTACAAACAGTGCATGTTTAAAAAAACATTCATGCCAGTTGGTCATTATACAACATAAATGTCAATTATTTTCAGATATTTACTGGTCTTTAATGCACCATCTGTCTGCAAGTCTGTGGGATGACAAAATGTGCTGAACAGGAAAAAAAAGCTGTGTCTTTAATCCATACTACACACTAATTCTAAGCAGGTTTTGATTATGTATGTAGTGTGTTCATACTGGAAGAGTGACAAGTGACACCTGCAGAAAATTCAAATTACTTGCCCACGGTGATGAGCAACAAAACCAAAAATAATTTAAAACCCATACAGTTACTCTTGTGGAAAAAAAACATTTAGCTCCAGTTAAAAAATTGGGCTTTTTCCCCTCGACAAAAACTTCAGCTTTTGTCGAGGGAAACAGAGTCATGCAAACTTCTGAGTTTGCTGACAATAAAAGTAAAACACTGGTGTTTTTTGTCGCCTATAAATCCCACACACTGGACCTTTAAACTGACCTATGTGTCGAGCCACATACAGTTAATTTCCTCCCATGGGGAAGCGTGAGAAAGTTTTCCCTTAAACGTGACTGGGTTTGTACAAATGTCTGTGCCACACGAAGAAAAAAAATAGACAATCATTAAATCTAGCAATGGCACCGGGAATCGAAGCAGTATGCTCAAATAATCAGTCTGTTAGGGCTGATTTTACTGCTGAACATCACCATCGTGGTCTGTTATGAAGTATAAATCCTGCTATTAAGATGCTGAAATTGCTCGTCTCGAAGGCAGAGCCAAAAATAAATTGAGGTAAGTGAACTTGGGATTGAAACCACAGGGATTGAAACTTTACGGTCTTACATGAGGAAATGACTTCACTAGTGTGACCCACGCCACTCGTATTTACCTAATGTGTAAATTTCCACTCCGTCGCTCCCCAGAGAAGTAGTTCACACAATTATTAATCCTCTCGTTTCACACATCGAATACTCACTTGTCACTGGCTTGTGCTGTCAGATGGCACTATGATTCACACAACGCACCCACATCACACTGAAATGTCCAATTGTCCACACACTTTGTTTCCCAAGTCATACTGACTGAAGGCCAGTGAAAGGTTTGTGACAAAAGCAAAGGTTTGCTGTGATTAGAGCTCACCGCTGACCTGTAGTAGTTCTGTCATACTCATTCTGAGTGGGTGCCGAGTCGCATTAGAGCTCCACCAGATGAGATCCATGACTCATGTCAAAGTTCATCCTCGTTCGCAAGCTGACAGCAGGCGTCTGTGCCAGTGTGACCCCGTTAGAGAGATGAATCGGTGTGAAATAGGGCATCGGACTGGTGTGTATGTCAGAGACTGTGATCTGCTGTGTAGAATCCGGAGTAATCGACAGTAATTAAGCTGTTTTCGGCTAATGCAGTGTTTCCTCCTAAACAGCCAACCACTTCAGGAACACAGCACCCCGCACAGACAGTTCTGGCTGTAATTACTTTATGGATCAGTGAAAAAAGGCTACACATTTACTGAATAACTTACTCTAATAAATATCAAATATTTGTAAATTAACAAGGGGTTACATGACTTTGTGTAACCCACATAATTATCGCCTGACTCTGCATTTCCCCAACAATTTACAAACGCAAGCTCTAAAAACCCACCGTGTGCTTCCTGATAAATGGACAGACGCCATCAGAGGCAGAGCCCTGTTCATCCCCGTTAAAGCTGCTCAGTGGCACATGAAGCCAAAAGGTTCAACTTCCCGGGTATATAATACCCCAAATCTTCCACATTGTGCGGCTCATCGTGTTCGCATCAGAGACCTGCGCTGGCTGAACTTCCAGTTTAGCCCCCAGCGAACTTGAATGGGGATAAATTGGCTCCGAAGCCTGCCGCTAGCTGGTGAACATAGTTGAGATTTGACAGGTGGCCAGAAACACAAGTCCAAATGAACGCTAATGTTCCTTTCATATCGCTGGATGCGTAGAAAAGGCAAGCGCCTGCTAACACGTAATCACACAGAGACTCGTCGCTGCACCATTGGAAGACAAAGGTTTTGCTACGCGTGTTGGTGCAAGGCGTCTTGGCGTGATCGGCCCTTTGGGTAAATCAACCTCATTAGGCGACGTACTGTATGTCACGTTGTGTTTACCGCTTGTTATGCTTGTTATAATTACAGGTTTATAAAACAACCCCGAAAAAAGGGCGCACAATTAAACGTGAACTCAGCGACTTCCCTTCACATTTGCTGTACTTAACCCATATAATCCTGAGCGACATACATCAGAGCCAATTCACAGACGCACCATCCGTCCACTTCCTGCGGCTGACTGACCTACTGTAAATTGGACCGATAGCATCGGATCCACTGTCCTTCTGCTCATCCTTCTGAGCAACACGCTGATTAATCTTCTTCTTGTCACACTCTCAGCGTCGCGAGCAATTTACATGAAGAGCTTTCTCCTTAATCTATTCTTCTCTAATCTCATCCCTCTCCACGAGCCTTTCTTCCCGTTTCCTCATTTAGATTTGTGCTCTCTGTCAGTGAATGGGGAAGTGTGAGGTGATGAATAAAGAAAAGGATCTGATTAATAGTGTCGGCAGCCAGATGTGGATGAGTCCCCCTCCAATGACGGCGCTTTTTGTGTGCGTTGCAGCGCGGAGCCAAAATTCTCCGCTCGGTGTTAAAGGAATAGTCCGGCATTGGTGGGGAATCGGCTTATTTCCTTTTTCGCTCGGAGTTTGAGGAGAAAACAGTCAATTTATTCTGTGTGCTCAGTAGAGTAAAGCAGGAAGTGTCAGCTTAGCCCTAATAACAGCCGGCTTCTATTAACAGATGTTATTATATCCAGTTGTTTTGTAGTTTTTTGCTTATTAGCTAACAGACTAGTTACTAGACTAACTAGACTAGACTGACTTTGGTTTGGTTTTGATGAGAGGGTTACTGAGATGTTGCACTGTTGTTGGTCGAAAAAATGACTGTCATGCTTAAAGAGTAACTTCTCACATCGAAGTGTGTTTACAGGTGTTGGGGCGTAAAAAATTAAAAAAGATTTTTAAAGTAAAAAGGCTTTTGTAGGCTCCACAGGAAGCTGCATGTAACCTGATAAATTCCTCCAATGATGTCGATAAATTGCGTTGTGGGATTCTGAAGTGTCAGGCCATTAGATGCAGACTGACAGCTGGGCCAGATGCACTTCGTGAGGACTCATCCGCCACATCACATCTGGTGTGAAATATTTGGCTGCTTTGAAAATGGTCTGCCGGTAGTATATCCTTTCGCATTCGCACTCATTTCACAGCTAACGCGTGTTTGTCTCTCACCACAGATTCTGGACGTGCGTAATGTCATGGTGGTCGTGTCTCGGTGGTACGGAGGGATTTTGCTGGGTCCGGACCGCTTCAAGCACATCAACAACTGCGCCAGAAACATCCTGGTAGAGGAGGGATACACCGCCTCCGCGGTGAGACACTCTCCGGGCCGCTTACAAATCACTCTGCCATCTTCCATTGACACATCATCTGTCAAACGTGACTTTTCTGTCGGTTTTCTGATGCAGGGAAACACCTGGTGTCTTGTAGTTTTAAATCACTTTTACCCTCGTGCTCCTCTGATTACCTGAAAACAAAAGATCGGATTATTTTATTTTTTATTTGACAACCCAATTCCAAAAGTCAGAAGAGTTCTTCCAACGCTGTCAGACAGTATATAGTTACAGGTTATAGTGAGCCATAGATTTATAATAATATCACCGAGTGTCTGTCAGACTCGCTTTGTGTTTCCACAGTAACCACTTCAGTAGCTGTCACATTAGGAATATTGATTCATTTGAAGTGTCTGGTTGCCACATTTTCGGAAGATCAAACACTCTCTGCTCGCTTTCAGCAGCCTGAAGTTAGGTCCAGTCTGCTTTGAAGCTCTCTTTGTGCTCTGCGAAGTTATTCCATTGATAACACGATTGACCTCTGAGCTGCTGCCACACGTACAGTGCTGTAGATTAAAGGTACAGCAAACCAACTCTTAAAAGTGTCCTACTTCAAAACCCCATGAGCTGTATGTAAAAAAAAAAAAAAATAAAAAAAATCAGCACTTGATTTCGTTCCCATCCTGACAGCCGAGTCCGTTCCCTTTGGATGTGAAGTCTGGACTGTATGAAATCCAATCAGAGTCCACCATCTGTGGATTGAGTGAGTTAAAAACTCTGTAGAATAGCCTGTGTTCAGCTCACGGTCACTTTTTCTGTAGTTAAATCTTAAACGTGCAGAAAAATAATAGCGGGATGAAAAATATCTTCCATACGAGTGGGATATTTAACCATACAAGCATGCAAAAGAAATCATCAACGTGTTGACTTAACTTGTACGAGCCGATGCTTCTACCTTTTGTAGTTTTTGTTAACAATAATAATGATTTTTTTTTTCAGACACTTGAGATGTCAATCACGTCCGTCCTCATATTCACCAGCTGTCAGTACTCTCTCTGCGCAGAGGGTTTGTTTTTATCTCCTTTACTCAACAAGTCCACAGTGGGTTAGTTGCACTTAGCTGCACTCTGTGCACACACAGACGCCATGATTTTGTTCCAGCAAAATAAGAAAACATTGGATTTATAGGATGAAAGCTGCAGGGCAGAAAAAGGCATAAGAGAGTTTGAAATGTGCGGCTTAAACTACCTACTGGATCTGTTGATTTTTTCTCCATACAGCGTAACATTTAGACTATTTAAAGAAAAACAAATATTAAAAAAAAGAAATTGGACAAAAATTCCCCCATATTATTATTATTATTTTGCATTTATTGGACAGCTGGCAACTGAGAGATGGCAGACCATAATGGAAGAGATACAGGAAGTGACAAAACAGACATAAACTGGGGACATTAGCTGCCGTAACATGGACAATATTTCTTCAGTCTGATTGAAATAGTTCTGATTAGAGATTCCAATTAACTGTTTACATGGACACTCAAAAAAGTCAACCAAGGAAGATGTGTGTTGAAAAGCCCCCAGCACTTCATCAGAATATCATTTTTTGACTCTCTCCGAAGCATCTTATCAGCTGGAAATATAACGGAGGAAGGTTCGGTGGATTCCAGCTTCATTCACCTGTCCAAACACTTGCCTTCACACCATTCAAGCGTCTTTTACTCCTTTAAGATCTCTGGCGAAGAAGTTATATCGGCCACAGACCAATTTTGCTTTGCTCCCGCCATGTCAATGAAGGAAGCAACTTCACCTATTCACCTACCTAGTGCTGTTAACTTGGCTGATAAAAATGATGAGGTACAATGACAGTGATTTAAGTGTCTAAGGACGCATGTAGAGGGAAACTAAATAGGACCCAGAATTGACCCTTGAGGGACACCAGTTAAATCTGTGAAGAGATGTTGTTGTTGTTGTTGTTGATGAAAACTGAGAACTTTTGATTGTCCGAGTAAGAGAGGAAACACTTCAGGTCATTTTCTGAAATGTTTTATTTATTAAATACAGTGACAGGGATTCTTTATGTCAGCTAAAGTTTCGGGAAACTTCAGGAAGTTGTGGTTATTAAAGACGACAAATGTTGGGAACTGACTGGCTCTTGACAGCTCCATCACAAACACTTTGTTTTCCTCTTTGCTTCATGCATAATCATTTTTCCCACATGTATTGCTCTGCTCTATGAATCCAAATTATCATTATGTTTTGGTTTTTTTTTGTCCAAGCTGTTCGACTGTTGGGCGATCTATGAGTCGGCAGCCTGGGTTGTCAGAGCGATAATTAGTGGAGAATGTTTTATAAGAGTACTTTAGAATGCAATGTTTGGTTTGTTGCAGTTATTGGAATACATTAAAACAGTATGGTGCGTGCCAATCAGTACATTGTAATTTGCACATTTCAGTAAGACAGGAGAAACACTGCAGGAGCTCAGGCAAGAACGTCTGTCAAATATTGAGTCGAGAGCTTTAAGACTGCACTCACACATTAAAGATGGAGGAAGCGGTGGCACCTTTAAGTGGAGCGCTAATGTGGGATAATTATTATTCTGTTCATTCTCTAATCCGGTCCTCTTGTTTCACAGGATGAGACCGCCAAATCAGGAGCGAAGACCAAGAAGCCAAAATCCAAAAAAACAAAATGAGTTCCAAAAAAAGAAAAAGGACTTTTATTTAACACGTTTTCACAATATTGTGAAAAGGTTGTTTTACGCTGATTCAGGTGTGTCTTAATACAGACTATATCTTTCTTAATTTCTTCCAATGACAAATTATTTATTCAATTTAATTACAGTATTCAAGATGTTTGTGATGAAACTGTTATTTCAGCTGATCGCTTTAACTCTGTTACATCAAAGATTACACCAGTTCGACCGAGAAGCCTTGAAATGAAACGTTTACACTACATCATGTTTTCATTAAACGAATCAAAACACGAGATTTGTACGTGTTGTTTTCTTAATATCCATCAGCCTCAGAGTAGAGTCATCGATCCACATTGTTAGACTACAACACGATCATTACACGCTTCAGTAGACGATTGTGTTCTGGAGAATACAGATTACATATTTATGTCACCGTTCATTTGTAATTGTAATGCCCCATTCTGTCTTAATGTTAATGCATGAGTTCTTGTCCTTACAGGCGTTAATTCAGCTTTCGGCCAAATCTCCGCTCGTGAATTAAATTCATCCACAATTCATTCAGCGTCTCCCAAGAAATACGATTAGACGTAAATGCTCTGAGAAAAGAAAAAAAAATGAAGTTCACTGTCGCTCTCACACTCGCTCATGTAATTCACATGTCCATTTTTCCTGATGCGTTTTTGACATCCACTGCTAAATATTCAGCTTTTTCGCTCGTGTGTGTTTTTCCGGAGCATTTCCCTCACATTGGCTTCGCTGGGATTTTGCCTCACCTCTCCACTTTGGTGTCACTGGATCCCCGGGAAGACACGGTCTGCATATTAACCACTCCAGGGTTGGCTTTAGGTAGCAGAGGACTGCTTTCTAAAAATACCCAGGGCTCATCTGTGCACTGTCAGTTTGGTTTTTCACCATCACAACTCGACTACTATAAGGTGGTGGTGTGAGGGGAGACTTGTATCTGTGTTCTGTACAACTGAAAGCATGATCCAAGGAGGACGTTTGAATGACACAATATAGCTGAGATTCCCGGGATTTTGCTCCGTGGCTTTGTACGAAAGCAGCCTGCTCATTTTAGCCATTGAGAATAATTACAGCTAATCTACTTAGCAGAGAGTTGTTTGTCCCTGACAAGCGATCATCACACCGAACCCATCATCTCGGTCCTTAATCATGTTTTTTAGAGGCTTGCGAAGAACACATGGAGCTAAATTCATACTCGAAGCTGAGGAGAATAATTATCCCATTTAGACATTTCAAAGATTTCATCCACACGGTTTTTCCTGCTGTTGAGTGCTACAACACTCCATAGGAGAACTTTGTTGTTGACACAAGACTTTCATAGTTGCAGGAACATCCAGCGATGTAAATATCCTTTAAGGCAGGTATGGATCCCCAGAGTGTTAAATATAATAAGAATATTAAGACATTATTAAATTAAAAATCAGCATCAAGGATACCATTAATCTAAAGCAGCTGTGAAATAATTTAAAGCTGCTGTATGTGTTATTTTTTAATTAAAATTAGTGTTAAATAGCTTTATTTTCCAACAGCAATCACTGTTATAGAGTGTTTGGTCAGTGATCCATGTCTCACCTCCACCTGCCCTTTGGCCAGTTAGCGCCTGTTCGCTAGACCCAACGACAACGACCTCCAGGTGGCCCTAACGACTCTGAAACCAAGAGTTAACACGTGGCCTTAACGACCCTGTAAGGACACACAGGGTTTAAAAGCCTGAAACTCCCCTTCAGTTAGTTAGAACTGAAGAAGCCAATTGGATGAGAGTTGAAACATCTTCAAGAAACTGAAACAAGTCGAGTTGCCTACGATACAACATTTAGAATGACCATAACCTGAACTTTCATCAACCTGCACATGCTACCTACAGGTAAGGCTAACTAATTAGCAAGAGTTAATGGCAGCAGCTAATGGTGCGTTCTTCGGAGGTCGGCGCTGGGAATGATGTCGTACCCGGTTTGACTGCGTTCCAGCAGAAGTTGGAATACCAGATGTAGCCAGGTCAGAGATCGTTAGCTATTGTTTACATGCCAGTTGATTAATGATGCATTATACAGTGTTTCACACGAACAAACAGCGAAGCAACATGTCCACAGATGGACGTCTGACAGAGCTGTTTGTAAGACTGAATTATCACGACACAAATAAGAATAAGAATGTGACGGGGAACGGCTCGAGGGAATCTTGTAAAAATTTGCACAAACGTGCACTTTGAATCAAAGAACTGATCAGAATTGTGTCATTGTGACCTTACAAAACACATTCTGAGTTACAATCCATTAATGCATCAGCTAATATTGACGACATTTCCCACAAATTCCAAGCGCTTTATCCAAGGCAACTGGACGTGTTTCAGTTTCTTGAAGACGTTTCACCTCTCATCCAAGAGGTGTCTTCAGTTCTAACTAACTGGAGGGGAGTTTGCAGGCTTTTAAACTCTGTGGGAGTGTCCTTACAGGGTCGTTAAGGGCACATGTGAGTCGTTAGGGCCACTTGTGGTTCGTTGACCCAAACAGCTTTCATGTGGGTTGCCAGGGCGAGGTGAGCCCAGGTGTGAATGGTCTGGGGAGTGAACTCAGTACTGCCACCTCCTCTGCTCAGAGACGGAGGTTCCAGTTTGACATAGATGGATTATTTTACTCCTCTTTCAAACCGTCTGCCTTCTCTGGCCAATATGTTTACATAGTTGTCCTCAAAGGAATGATTTTTCTCCTTCAGATGTAAGTGGACAGCAGAGTCTTGACCTGAGGAGTTGACCCTCCTGTGTTGTGCCATCTGGTTATGGAGAGGTTGTTTTGTCTCCCCAGTGTACAAATCTGTTCAGTCATGGCTGCACTGAACAGCATAAACTACATTCCTCTGTCTATGCCTCGGTGCCTCGTCCTTAGGATGGACAAGTTTCTGCCTCAGCCTGTTGGCAGGTTTGAAGTGAACCGGAATATGATGTTTATTGAAGATCCTCCTGAGTTTCTCAGATGTTCCTGTGACACAGGGAATGACGATGTTGTCACATTTTCACGCCTCCTCCTCTCTGTCTGCTCTGGATCTTTTAAAGGTTTTGACAAAGGTCCAGTTTGGGTAGCCGCAGGTTTGAAGTGCACCCCGGATGTGCTTCTGTTCCCTCTGTTCTTTGTGGGCACAATCCCACAAATGTTTAATAGGAAAAACTGATGAAGTGATGACATTTTTGTATCCAAAAGTTCAAAAGTCAACTTCAACAACTTCACACATCAGTCAACATTTGGTAGGATACTGAACTGGCAACACTTGTTCCCACCTTGAAACTGTGGTGCTTGTAGTGAACCTCTGTGCTGCAGGGTTGAAGATATATGGGAAGCATCCACGTTTTAGAATTTGTAGTTTCTCTGTATCCGTATTTGAAGCATCGTCTACCGCCGTGGCTAGAACTTTATGTTCTATCAGAATGTGAACACAAACATGTTGTTTTTGCTTCTCTCAATGAACGGACACACTACTTACTTACAGTCTTAGTCCGTCACAAGCTCATTGGTTTGACTGATGTTGGGCTTCGGGTGATCGTCGTTGCACCATGTGACAAAGCTTTCTATAAGTCTTCTGTACTCCTGTGTAAAAATAGACTAAGTGAAGACAGCATGTTTCTAACTGTAAATCTTACATGTCCATATAGTGATGACTTCTATATTGGCAATAAAACCACACTTTAAAAAGATATACCTTTTTAGAAAATGTCTGTCTTCACTCCAAACACCGATCAGCCAAAACATTAAACCTTGGACAGGTGAAGTGTTTCTTTTACAAGTACCAACCGTCTAAACACCACCGCAGACAAAGTTCAACCCTTCAACCCGCCACACAACCAAAAACAATTCAGGAATGGCCCGAGGAACATGACGCACAGCTCAAGGTGCCAGCCAGGCTGTTAAACCCAAAAAACATCAATCTGCAAGATGACAACTGTGTACAGAGGCATAAAATCACAAAGCAGTGGTTTTAGTTTAAAGGCTTTTTTTTTTTTAGAGAGAGAGAAAAACACAACTCTGTCAAGATAAGAATGACAGCAGGGTGTTTCTCTGTGGTCGCTCTGGCTAATGGGAATCCAGCGAGTCAGCAGTGGTGATCGCCATGTGGCGAGCAAAGGTGAACGGGCAGATTAACTCCACTGTCATGAAATAAATCGTGTCACTGGGGATGAATGAAAAAAATTAAGTGTTTTGAAATTAGACTTTCCTTGACGAGATAAAAATGAACTTTAGTCAATTATGAAAATAAGAAAAGCGTGTTATTGTCTGATAGTGATTTTAGTTTTCATATATTTTTACACATATTCAAAGACTTTTCCTAGAGATCCGAGTTCTGATCGATAACCTTGGAGGAAAGGACAGAAAGTAGAGGACAGTAACTCCTCATGGCCTCGGTCTTTGTCAAGTGGACTTACCAGGACAATGACCTCTGAATCACTTGACTGAATCACTGAACTTGATGCTTGGTGTAAATATCATCAGAGCTATCGGCTGCTGCTGATGCCGATGCTGATGATGAAGATGATGATGACTGGCTGCTCCCTGCAGACATCCTGCTGGCTGCAGCTCAGATCATTTCATCTCAGCCTGCCTCATGCATGTCTGGTCCACTTCACCGTTTGATTGCAGACTTCAGCCTTTGATCAGTTGCTGGGCGGACAAAGGAGCAAAACGTCAAGTCGGCGGAAATCAGCCGAGGGGAGACCGGAATTTGTCTTGCCTCCAAAATAAAAGCGTAAGAATTTAACACCACTTTTTTTTTTTTGTCTCACACACAACACACACACGCGCGGCACATTGTTCTGGTCTCAGATGGACTCCCACATGCTTGTAGACATTTCAACTGTCAATTCAAAATCGGCTGCATGTTGGTGTTAAATACAATGCATCGTAAGGGGATATGTTGAGAAGCTGTCACTGTAATCAAACACATCCAAATTGCTCCAAAAATGCAAATAAAATTCCATATGAACACCCAAAAACCATGCTATAGTGCTTTTATTTTGAAAACCCGACCGGATATAGTGTGTATTACACACCCCGGTGGTCTTGACGGCGGTAACAAAAGCAAGTGTGCGCTCCGCGGTACCCACACACACATCCAGCCCTGTTAATGCCCAGCTGACCGCCCAGAGGAGCCGCAATTAATTATTACCAACTGAGCTTTATTTATAAACTTGTGACCAATCACAGAACTCCTCTGAGGGGAAAACATGGAAGATTTGGGGAAAGTCCTCTCCCTCACTCACAGGTCTCCAGTCCTGTTTGACTCCTCGGTAAAGTGGAGCGGACCGCGCGGGCTCCTAATTGGACTTGTTGGTTGTGTCAGTGCGTGAAATGAGAGCGATGCTCGCGGCTGTGAACTGAACCATGGGCGCGCTCATCCTGGAGTCCAACTCCAGCGGCAACTTGACCCCCGCGGTGTCCGAGGCTGGGACCGTCCTCCCGGGCTACCTGGCGGTGATCCTGTCGGTGCTCATGGTGACTCTGGTCGTCGTGGTGGTGGCCGGGAACGCGCTGGTCATCATGGCTTTTATTGTGGATAAAACCCTGAGAAATCAAAGCAACTACTTCTTCCTCAACCTTGCCATATCTGATTTTCTCGTCGGTGAGTCGGTGCCTCCTCTTCTTCTTCCTCTTCTTCTTTATCTCTCTGTCTGCTCAGTCAATGCGCTCAAATTTGGCTCTTTCTTTTGTTTCTCTTCCTTTTGTTCCCCCTTTATGAATGAAAACCCAGCAGAAGCCTGTCTGCACACGCCCCTCACACATTGTAGTCTCCCTAGAATATAATTTTAGTCACTCACTTCTCTGAAATTGGCGAGTTCATGACACCTGACCGTCCTTTCTGCTTTATCCCCGTATTACATTACCATGGAGTATTGTGCAAAAAAAAAAATTGCTGCATCCCTGTATTTTATTCCTAAAAGGCATTCACACCCTCTCAGTGCACAGCAGATGCATTACACCCGTCAGTGCTGGGTGCTTTTGTTCCTTAAAATCTGTTTCACTTGATCTCTGCAGGGGTCTGTGTTAATGTCAAGCTCTAACCAGTCATTTAGTTGTCGGGTGTAATGACTCTCACATGTCAGGAGGTCTGGAGAGCTGGTTGAATCATCAAGCCGTGTGTGTGTGTGTGTGTGTGTGTCTCTTCCAGGTGCCTTCTGCATCCCGGCGTACATCCCGTACAACCTGACAGGCAGGTGGATGCTGGGTAAGGGTCTCTGCAAGGTGTGGCTGGTGATGGACTACCTGCTCTGCACCGCCTCAGTCTTCAACATTGTCCTCATTAGTTATGACCGCTTCCTGTCAGTCACGAGAGCAGTAAGTACAGGCTGCGGATAGGCTCATTATCACACACACACACACACACACACACACACACACACCTGACACACTACTACAGGCGATCCTAAAATGTGCCACTCTCTCGGGAGCAGTTTGCTCCGCAGTGGAAGTCGCTGACACACACACACACACAGACCCTTCACGGCACAAAGAGTGAGCAAATTTAATCTATAAATTTGTCCGGTCAGTTTAAAATCACACGTCGATGATTGTCTGGCTCATCTGGTAGGTAAACGTTTTTTTAATGCACACAGTAGCAGTCAGCTCAGCAGTCTGTGTGGTGGATGAATATTCAGTTTAAAGGGGCACTCTGAAAGTACAGTCTGTCCTCTGTCGCTCCGGAGGAGCTTCTCCAAATTTGACCAAAAAAAAAGAAAAGATA
Source organism: Lagodon rhomboides (assembly GCA_039737535.1). NCBI lineage: Eukaryota > Metazoa > Chordata > Actinopteri > Spariformes > Sparidae > Lagodon > Lagodon rhomboides. Next base: position 8,446,658 of record CM077789.1, on the reverse strand, counting down.
ACCCTGATGATGTCTTGTAGCTCTTTCACACTGGCCATAGAAAACACTTAAAACCCTGCTAATATCTGGCTTTTGTGTGCAGTGTGGATGTAAATTATCGAGATTCACCCCAAGGTTAATTGAACCTGCAGAAGTCACAGGTATTTATCGCCTCCGGATCGGCTCGGCTGTGATCTGGTGAATGTGCCGATGTTACTCTCCTTTTCTGGCGTGATGCTCTGAGGTGTGTTGAAGTTAAAGGGGCAGTGTGTAGTTTTGGGGAAGAAATTCAAACTCACAGTTTTAATATTTATAATATTAATGAGGTAATAACACAAACAGAAATATTAATAAACAAGCTCCTCTCAGAGGAAAATAAGATCCCCAGAACAGTTTGAAGCTAGAAAAGTTGGCAGGGTCCGCCACATATAAAAGAAAGTAATGACTGAATGATGAAGTCGTGTTGTCCTTTAATGTTTCCAGCATGTTTGTGATGCAAACGAGACACACTAGTCCACTGCTACTGTGCTGCATTGTGGGCAATGTAGGATCTAGGACAGAATTTATTCCCTTGGAGGGCCAGAACTGAAACTGATGGTGGAAAAATGTGGCAAAGGCAAACACCTGTTGGATTGTACTGATTTGTTAAGCTGCTTGTTAGCAGAATCTCCAGCTGACTGACTCACTGTGCAAAGTGTGAAAAAGAGTTTAACAAATATTTAACAGGTATGAATAAATACAAGTTTTTGTTTCTTTTTTTTTGCTATAATCATCTGTCAGGCCAAATTGAACCACGCAGGGAGGGCCAACATTAACCGGCGGGCCACGCTTTGGGCAACCCTGATCTAGGATTGCATTCACTTTCAACCCTCAGAGAGGAAGATTTCCCTAATTTACGATGTAAAAAAAAACAGGGAGTCTTCTGCTCTTGTAATGACCTCTCGGGACTGGGGCCAGAAGTGGCTCTATTTCCTCATTTACTGGCTCGGAGAAGTGGATTGGTTTAAGTTGCTCTTTAACCACAATCACATTACCGACATCATTTTCTCACAGTGACATACAGCTGCTGCAACCCCTGAGAGACATTCGATGGTTTTCACGGCAGAGATCAAGCACAACAACAACAAAAGGGAGAACGGTAAAAAGTGGAGCCCCGCTAAACGAAAGACGTGAAAACGGAACGAGCACAAAGCGAGTGAGCGATGGGCGATGGCGAGGGAGGAGTGGATGTGGAGAAACCAGATGTCTCTTTCACACTCTTGTGTTGAATCAGTGAATGTGGCTCTCAGCCCGACATTCCCCTCAACTCTCTCTTTTTGGCTTCAGTGACACACCGAGGACTCAGGGCCTCATGAGTGGGTTTTATTCACAGCATCTCTACGCGGCTCTGAGGCGGCACAATGCAAACAGGGCTTCATTTGAACATGGCACTCAGCGAAAGCAAGTGCGGTTGTCAGCCTGTTTTTTCTGTGCGCAGCTGTGATGGTTTGAAATGTAACAAACAGTGTCATTATGCATCGCGGTGACTCACACTTGCCTTTTTCCTTTTGACACAGGTTAAATACAGAGCGCAGCGAAACATGACCCGCCAGGCTGTGCTCAAGATGTTGGCGGTGTGGGTGCTGGCCTTCCTCCTCTACGGCCCCGCCATCATCTTCTGGGAGACCATCGTCGGCAAGAGCATCGTCCCGGCTCACGAGTGCTACGCCGAGTTTTATTTCACCTGGTACTTCCTGCTCTGCGCGTCTACCTTCGAGTTCTTCACCCCGTTTGTGTCTGTGGCCTTCTTCAACCTCAGCATTTACCTGAACATCCATCGCAGGAACAAGAGCGGAGGAGGCACCAGCGGCGAGGACGAACCCAAGGTGCAGAGGATCAGTAAGAAGCACAAAGATGGAGGAGGCTGGTCCGTGTTTTTTGTCAAGACTCGGAAGGTGTCGTCCAGCGAGCCGACGGCTATCTCTGCAGTTATCGAGGACGATGATGTCCTGTCCCCGTCCTTCAGCGACGACCCTAACACCAGTCAGGTATTCACGCAGAGGGAGAAGTTCTCTCCTAATAGAAAAAACTCCAGGCTGTTTCAGCACACGGCCTCCTGCACGGCGCCCAGCCGTAGGACACAGGGATCTCGTCTTTCACGGGACAAAAAGATCGCCAAATCTTTAGCTATCATCGTCTGCATTTTTGGGATTTGCTGGGCTCCTTACACCCTCCTGATGATTATCCGTGCCGCCTGTAGCGGTACGTGTGTGCCGAACTACTGGTACGAGATCACGTTCTGGCTGCTGTGGCTGAACTCCGCCATCAATCCGTTCCTGTACCCTCTGTGCCACAGCAGCTTTCGAAGGGCTTTCTCAAAGATCCTGTGTCCGAAAAGACAATCAGTCCAGCCTCAGATTGAGGCTCAGTCTTGTTAGATGAACTTACTTGCACTTCTGTGCTTTATGAATGCAGTAACCTTTGCTGGTCAAACACTGTAAAAAAAAAAAAAAAAATCCATACATTGTTCTTCCATCCCAAAAAAAAAACTTATTTTCAAAAATAAGAGTTGTTTCATGCGAGGATTGTCAAAGAATATGTGACAGCAATATGGTAACTCGTACAGTAGTCATGAGGAATGTGCAAGAAGAAAACCTGCAGTTATACTTAATGACTGGGTAAAGCAATCGACTCTCGCGGCACCTTTACAGCCGATGTAATTGCCCTTTGCTTAAAGAGCCAATGTCAGATGTGTTTCTGAATGGTGTACAGCTTTGTTTCAAAAATGTACGTTAACCTTGGCAGACAATCTCTGTTGAGTAGGACGGGAGAGAGTAACGTGGTTTATGCTCTCTCACCGCTCACTTCTTTATGTGCTGAAGGCTGCGAAATGATGACTTGCGCAGCCAGACGGAATTAGATAACTGTAATTGAGACTGAGATATTATACAAGAACTACACTACAGCCCACCGAGTTGTTAAATGATGAAGGCGACATCCATTTTATCACCGTGCCGGTGTGAAGAGAAAAAAAACCTTTCAGCTCCGATTTAGATCAAATTGATTGTGAAGAGAGGATTTTAAGGCTCTTTTATGGTTTTATAATCTCTCTGCACTGGGAACCTTTTTTACTTTCGAGTTTCGAATGCGTCGCTGTTAATTTGACAGAGGGCCATTTCACTATGTCTTCAAAAAAAAAAAGAAAAGACACAGATTCAAGCTTTTCATCATGCAGCAATACAGGATGACAAATGTGGAGGCCTTGAAGTTCAAAGGACCTGGAAAGAAGAATATAACCTGTGTTTGTTTACGGACCAATGAGTGAACTTGATGTTTTATTTCATTTTATCTGAATAGTGGGCTACAGGCAGGGGGGATGAGCTCTTACCTGCCAACACTGAATCTGCACTTCATTTTAAAAAGGTGTCCTTGTTGATGTTACAAATGTACAGCACTATAAAATGAGAGAAGCATTAAAACTTTTGTACAATAATATCTATGCCGAGCTAGATGGTTGTGTTCTTTAAGTGCAGTATTTATTCAAAGACTTGACTGGTTTATACCACCCAAACTACTGGACTCCTTTGTATGTTGGCTATGAATGTGTGTCGGTGTCAGTGGCCAAAGAAAGAATAAAAGGAAAAACTGCCTACAGGCTCCGTAAATGTACATGTTATTGGTAAAATTTGGAACAAAGGTAGTGTTGCATGAATAGTTTCACATTTTGGGAAGTGCTCCTGTTTACTTTCTTGCCGAGAGTTAGATGAGAAGATTGATACCTCACTCGTGGGTGTGGACAATATGAAGCTACAGCCAACAATTAGCCTAGCTTAGCATAAAGGCTGGTAAAAGAGGGCAACAGTTAGCTTGGCTGTGTCTAAAGGTTACAAAATCTGCCAAACATGACCTCTGAAGCTGTTTTCACACAGGGGAGGCGCAGAAAGTAGATGGCAAGCACAGAGAAGAACCGACTGTGAGTTGAAAATGTTTAAACGTGAGCAAATGATTTGTGCATATCCAGATGTTTCAAAACTACTTGAGGAGACCGGAGTGAAAATAACAGAAAGAACCAATGTTTTTGGTGAGTTCTGAGTTTAGTCGGAGGCTGAGTTGAAGATACAACACAACTGCCAAATAAATGTCGACAATGTACGTATTTGTAAACCACCTTTATGTAGCAACTTATGTTTGTTTAGAATTTATGTCGTTACAACATTGTGCTCATGCGCTAGTTAGGTTAAGGCGCAGAAACCACTTGGTTAGGGTTAGAAAAAGATCATGGTTTGGCTTAAAATACCTGATTTTGTAGCCTTAAACACAGGGCAGCTAAACAGGTAAATATCTCTATTTTGGCACCACAAACACAGCTGAATATTGTCCCAAGGTCTCCTTAAAAATATCTGGAGGTTTCTCACTTACAAATGTTGAAACTCAGTCTTGAACAGCGGTCACTGGCTTGGCAGCCTCCTCCTGTAGCTCCACCACCATCACCCCCTTCTCCACCTCTGGATATGAAAATCAGGTCATAAACATGTAATGTGAAAAATGTGATATGACATGTGTTCTTGAAATGTTGATATGGTATTTAGCTTATGACACGTACAAATATGATTGTGTTAGTGGTTTGCAGAAATGTTAGCCACCAACATTTTATCCTGGCGACTGGGCTGGAACATAAACACACATTCCAACACATATGGTTCTTTGTGTTTACAGTCGGTATATTGGCTGTCAAACAGTCCAGAGGTTAAATCTGAATGTTTCCCGAGATGTCTAACGACCGTCTTTAAGTGGTTTGTGAGAGGTGAAAGGTTTATAATATGTCTGATAAGACGAGACTGAGATGAGCTGGTTCAAGAGTGAGTCAGTGGAGAGGAACGCTGCTTGTGAATGGATGTTGCTTGTGAATGATGAACGCTTGGCAAATTACTATCGAAAACACATCAATTACAAAGGAATATTGGCGATGCTTTAAAAGTAGTTCTTCGAAAGCCAGGGAGCATAACAAACTGAAACTGCAGTGAAAATGAGGAGTTCTTCTGCTGAAGAATGCTGTCAAGCTTTTATTATCTGATAACAAGTAGGAGATAAGTGTAAGGCGTGACGGAACTGCAGGGCTTCGACCTTTGTTACATTTTTCCAGTTGAGATGAACAGAGACCAAATATGTCCGGAAGAGCTTCCTGAGGGAATTAAGACTGTGGGGAAACAACAGTTTCACTCGGCCCTGTGGGAATTTATGTGGGAAGTTGTACTTGAGAGCAAAAACAGACACTTGTTGAGGAGATTGTTGAACCACGGGAGACGTGGTGTTGAGAGAGAAGTCATACCGACCGGATGATGACAGCCTTTATTTTCCCTGCATACTTAAACATTATGTCCTCAAAGTGGAGCAAAGTAATTCATCTTCCAACAGAAAAAGCAATATAAGGCATGCAGTGTGTAAATTGTTTGGATGGCAAGTTCATCAGTTCAGGAACAGGTCCAGAAGATCAGTATCATCAAAGCATTTATTTGTTTCCGTCTATTAATAGTCAGAAATGTCTTAATTAAACTTTGAAACAGAAACAGAAACATTAACTGGTCTTGTTTTAAATGATTTCTTTCTCTTAATTAAAGGAGACTTGCTCTATATGTTCTTGTGCATGTAAAAGACTTTGAAAGTTAAAGAGGTTAAAGTTCGCACCAACAGAAGCTCCTCTTTCCCACAGAAAACACTGGTCCTGAAACGCCTCGTCAGTAGTCCCTCCTTTAATTCTGTGACTTTGTGACATCACGCTACGTCACCATGTTGCACATTTGCATCATTTGCATCTGCTTTGTTGTTGTTAGCGGTGCTGGCTCAGGCGTGTGTGAGCTGACCAATCAGAGCAGTCTGGGCAGTCGGGAGGGCGGGCCTTAAAGAGACAGGAGCTGCAGCACTGGACAGTACGAGAAATGTGTTTTTCGAGCATTAAAGCATGTAAACCTATTCTGTTAGCGACCCAAAAATAACATTATGCACCTGAAAGTGATGGAAATGCTAATGGATGCTAGGAGTAATGGAAAAATGGTAATCATGCGAAAATCATATTTAATACAGTTGCTTCTATAAGTGACAAAAACTAAGGAAGACTGAGCTCTGTGGGCTCGTGTGACCACCAGCCATCACTTAGAAAACAGTCAACATCTTTAGTAACTCCTTTAGAACGGCACACAAAAAACCCCCACAGTTTTTGTCATCTAAGCTGGCTAGACGCCTTGAGGATAAATAGATTTGTGTGGTGGCGTTATTCTTCCGCTGACCCCATTTAGTAATAGTGGTTTAAAAGCAGCTGTTTCTGTGGGCGTGTGTGCGCAGCTTGTGCCTGTAAAACCACAGCCCGAGAAGTGGAAATGCTTTCCCTAAACAGACCGCGTAAATGTGAGACACAACAGTCATATGCGCTCCTCAAAATCCATCTGTTAAGGACGGAAATAGACCTCTGAGTCGAGGAGTACAAGTGGCTGTCCCTCCCTCCCTCTCAAAACGGGTGACAAAGTCAATTTGGAGGCATTTCTCAAAAGGTCAGCTGAGGATGAGATGAATAGACTGTGGTTGAGGTGACCTGTGCAGAGGCGCAGGTGGACTTGCAAATAGAAAACAAATTGCTCAGTGCGGCATTGGCATTGTTTCTGCGCGCTGTGGGAGACCCACGAACCAATATTCACATGCTTTCAAAAAGAAATTTGGAGGCGGTTCACATCCTCCGGGGTTCACGTTCAGATTGCTCTGGGACACAAATACGGTGACGGTAATATAATTGTTATTGAGAGCAAAATATCTGGTGAGCGCATAAAAAAAAAAAATCAAATGAGATACTCGAGGACGGGAGAGTGAGCACAGAGCGCTCGGACGACACGGCAGAGATTCACATGCAGGACAAGACAACATGTGTTTGTAAGGAGATAAGCTGCGCGCAGACACAAGCGATTTGGAGGGAACAAAAGAAATACGACCCTCGTGAATATTTCAGTGGGGATGCCTTTGAAAGCATTGTGTCGCTCTTCTTTTCTTTGTGACTGTTGTGCCGTCCTGTAAAAATAGCACCAGCCACTATCAATGAGCTGATTTGGAAAGAAACAGCAGCGTATTAGAGGATGATTAATGCTGCGACTGAAAAGGTTTGCCAGAGAGAATGAGAAAGGGATCAGGATATGAGCAACGCGAGGGCATTTATTTCCTACTGTACCCGGCATCACACCAGAGCCTGCAGGAGTAAGGAACAAAGACACATCCTGACAGCGCTATCGACTCTTGAGGCAGGGAAAATGGTTCTGGAGTAGGCGTAGTCTCTACATCCTCACGCACAGTGAATGTAGGAAATCGCTTCCTGCCGCTCACCCACATTTAGGTCAATGTAAAAAATGTTTTTACAAAGCAATCACAGACTTCTCTGCCAGAGTTCTTAATTAACCTTTGTGCCCTAAACGTGCTAATTGCCTGAAGAGAAATACTCCACAGGATGCTCTTACCGCAAGAGGTCAATCAAGCGTGAGTTTTTGCATCATTAATTTCCGCGTTGCATGTTTCCGTTTTAAACTTCTCAGCTGCTGCCAATGTTCAACGTCTTGGACTAAACTTTGTAGGTCAGGACTTGGGGAAAATGCCGGATGTCGTTTCCCATACTCAACTTATCAGTGACGGGCTTTATCTTTTTACGACTTTGAGTGAACGAGCAGATTTTTTGTTTACCAGCCGCAGGGTTTGTGCTCATCTGCTCTTATTAGCGGAGCGGTGTCAGGCTGACGGACAGCCAGCGACAGGAAACAGGCCACTCGTCTCTCCTCTGACACGGGCAGGCGGTTTCAGGGAAAGCATTTTTTTATTTTTAGAGTTCGTGGAACTCGTCGTTGGCATTTTATGATGACTGTCAACAAAAAATGACTCATGCTCTCCGTCTGTCTGTTATTTGCATAATTTACAAAATGAACATCATGCTGTATTGAAGAATTGAAACTAGCAATTGAGACAATAAACTCATCAGGAAACTGTTTACTGAGTAGGGTTGTTTTCTCATGAGCTTAAAAACACTTACTCCTGCAACCAGTGGAGTCGCCCCCTGCTGGCCGTTAGAAAGAATGCAGGTTAAAGGCTCTTCTGGATTGGCTTCATTTTACAGACTCGGATTTTTCAGATTGTCAATGTTGTGAACCACAAGGTAGCACCAGAAGGAGAAGTCAGCAGGATTCATCCTCTGGGCGCCATGACTCTCCCAGTACAAACACTATCCAGTATTTACTGTGTTGTTTCAGCCTTGACCAACGCTGTGAAGCAACAGAACAGCGCTGCCGTCTCTCGAGCCGTGCTGCCGGCATGGCCAACATAATGGAAACTAAAGAGCAGTAGCAGAGAGGACAGACCTTTTCTGACCTTCAGTTTGGACACAGATTGATTGTTCCTCGTATATTACCTAAATATTTCCACTTAGATGACCTTTCCTAGTGATTTGATTTAATTTATTGCACTGGAGAAACACTGTCCACGGCAGAAAAAATATATATTTGAGTCGGGAAAAAAGCCACATTTGGTCTGCACAGACTTTCAGCGTACGACCTTTAAAGAGACTAGTGGGTCACTAAATGTTCCTGGCACTAAATTGTTAAAATGAATCAGTGTTACTTGTTTTCTTTGCCCAACTACTGTTCCAAATAAAGGATGATGGAAGGCACTGAAAAATGCAGTACAAAAGAATAAAAGGTTGAACTCAAGTAACCACAAATACCTGGACTGTTTTTTTTTTTTGTTTCTTTTTACATTCTTGTATTTATCCTCAAAATGTCATGTTTCCTTTCAGCAGCATTCAAATTATACAGTTTCATACATGCAGTTTTGGCGGCTGAGTGCTCAAGAGAAACACAAAGGAAAAGTTTCTTGTCAGTCAAACAGTTTCAACGACATCGGCCGTGGAATGTTTTTTTTTTTTTAAAGGTCAAAACAACTAAGTTTCTCTTTAAGCTGTACCTGGGTTCACCAAGACGGCACCATCTCCAGCATTATTATAGGTTCCTTAAAAAAAAAAGAGTTTTTCCACCCCCGTGTTATCTCCATCGGAGTCTGCAGCACCTGAGGATTTGCACTTAATTGAAAGTCAGTTTTCCAGTGAGGGGAAATTTTACAGGGGATAAGGTTGAATGGGTAATTTTGATTTCAGAGCTCATGCAAGCTGATCCTTAAACGTAGCGCACTTAACGCTCTCTGTTCTCGGTCTCACAGAGATCCAGTCTAATCGCTAATTTAGACTGAGACGTCCAGGGCCACAGATACATGAATAATAAAATAATGAGTATGATCCTGTTGCCAAGCAGTGGCAAACAAAGGCCGACAATTTAATATTGCTGCTGATCTCTGAGTCATTAATATTGTATTTTCTTTCAGTCTGCCCATTCAAGACAAACGATAACACAGCAAAGATGAGAGAACAAACTGTTCTTCCGTGCTGCTGATTTGCTTTATGTTGTTGTTTTTAATTCAACCCAAAAACATTGTTTTGACATCCTGATTCGACAACCTGTTTTGGTGCAGATTGAGTGTACGAGCGCACGTCCATCTGCTCCTCTCGATTACTGTCTCAGCCGTATGTGCCACCGGCAGGAGTCTGCAAATACACAGACACGAAGAAATTCAGTTTAAAACGTCCTAAAATGTATTTAAATCAACAACAGAAAATAAAGAATTAACCGTTTTGTCATTATGTAAATGTCAATTGTGTCACAGAGATAGCTACAGAAGTTAGCATGCTAATCAGCTAGCTTTGGCCTGTCCAGTCTCATAATACAACTTTGTATTATCTCAAGAGATAATTGCAGAGAGAAGTATATTCACTTAATGAATACATGTGCTTTAACTTCTGGTGCTAACGCTACATATCTTTGTGCTTTTTGACCATAAATTAGTTAGAATAAAAAAAAGATTCACACCTCACTTGATATAAATTGTTCATAGTTTACTGTTTGTTTAGTGTTTTTAACACGTCACCGTAGACTTGTTGGCTTCTAAAAAAGCTAACAGCTAACTAACAGCTATCTAACTAAAATGATCAAAAATGTCAAACACTTATACTAAATATAAAAACGAATGGTAAACTATTAAAGATATATAGCCAACTGTGAAAAGTTACTAAATGGCAGTTACGGATGAAAAAAGCACTGAGATAACTTTAGACGTATACTGTAGAGTTGGCAGCGGAAGCAAGGGACGGGCATTTCGTATACGTAACACTCCATTGTAATTGTAGACAACGAGTCACTGTCGGTCTGCCCTCAGTCTAACATTAGAGACAGAAGTGGAAGCAAACAAGTGTTAACATTCGCGTTTCTAACCGGCGTGAGCTCTTGGAACTTGAATGAAGTTTGATGCTACGTTTGTTCGAGACTGGTAAGTAAACAGAGGTTGATGCTAACGGGGCGATGTAGCGATAGCTTCATAGGCTAATTGTAAAAAATGACTGACAGTGTTGATATGTTCTCTAAGTTAGCTGGTAGATGAAAGAAGAAAGAAAGACAGAAAGAAAGAAAATAATTTGGCAGGTAGCTTTAAAATCACTGATTTCTTTCTTTATTTTAATTAAAAAATAGATGATCTTACGGTGCTTCTCCTAATGACTTTAACTTTGTGTGCTCACCCTCCATCGTGATGTTTCTGCCAACCTTTGTCCTCACTTTTAGCCAGTCTGTGGTGTAATTTGAAAAGTGCAACATGAATGTATTATCATAATTACGCTGTCAAAGTTCACCTGAAAAGTGGAGCTAAAAATCAACCTGAAGCTTTGGCACGTCTTGTAATTGCATGTCTCAGCCGGTGTTTGATCAGTGTTATCACAAATGAGTTGTGTGTTACGAATTGTTATCAAAAGCAACATATACTGTATATACTAGTGATGTGAACAGCAGCGCAGCCTGAGCAGTAATCAAACATGACAGCAGCTGTAGCTCATAAAAACTGTGAGTGTGATGAATTTCAGTCAAGAAGGAACATTTTAAAACAATAACGATAAGAGCTTTGGATCATTAATCAAGAACGTCTGGAGCTAATTAAATTGTGAGATAAAAAAAAAAAAAGATGAAGAAAGTATCGTGCCAGCTGAACCGCCTCCGCCAGTCTTTCCTCTGCAGAAAAGAAAAAGAAATGTTTCGGATCACTTGAAACCAGCCTGATGTTTTTGTGCCCTACATCGACTTGTCACATCGTGTCACTCACCTGTCAGTCGTCGCTCACTCATGCTGTCGTGAGACCGTTTTTTCCATCTCATTTTGTGATTACTTTTGACCTCGTTTTGTATGTTAATTCAGCGCACACAAGCGATGGAGCCAGACAAACAGCTCATCCAGATGAGTATACAGAAAAGTAATTTGCCTGGCATGAATACGCAGATGCAATCTTGGGTGGCGATGCACCTTTTTTTCCCTCCCAGCTCGGCATCTGTCCTGAGATGTCGAACGCAGAGGTTGAGGACATTGACTGAACTTTTTCTGTCCACTTTTTATCTTTAAAATCATTATTTTTCTATACTACAACAGATCACACGACTACTTGTGTGTGAAAGGGTCTGCTCTTCGCGATGAACCCACAGAGAGAGATGAACCAGCTCTGCTCGTTCTTTCAGTTCTATGGAGCGCCGTAGCACAACTCTTTGTTTCACTTTCACTGCACTCTTAGGACGCACTCACACTAGGCAATCCAGTACCGTCCAGTCCAGTTTGTTTGACTACTGTGAGCTCAAGCACGGTACACTTTCCTGGCCCTGGAACGTTTGGAAGTTGTGGGCTTCAGTCCGGTACGGCTGCTCATGAACGAGCACATCCACAGGTGCGCAACGTGGGCATGAAGTATAATCGTGCCTATTACGTCGCGTTGCATAATCAAAGAATCGAAGGCCATCTGTGACCAAAATGACACAAAATAAGCCACAAAAAAGTCAGTAAAGTCATGCTCTTGTTGCGACCGCGCTACGACGTGATGAGTTGGGTACAAGAGGTAACCACGCTGGCCCGGTTGCAGCCGGAGCAATGAGGCCGTCCCCCACTGTCAATTTGTTTCTTCTCATCTGGCTGAAGTTATTCCAACGTCCCTTTTCTTTTAGCTCCTTTTCTATTTTTATTTCTGCCTACTCCTGAGGGAAATATGTTTATCTGCAAAACACTCCAACTACAGTATGTCTGTTATTTAGTTCTCAGCAGAGTAGTACAGTGGCTTTTCAGAGCTTCTCACTGAGAACAACTGCCTGCTGCTGAGGTGTGAAGGCTAATTGTCAGCCTGAGATGCCGCTGTACAGCTTGTTTTGAATCATTAAAAAAAAAAAAAAACGAGAACTGGGATTAGTCTCTATTGACGGCTGGATGAGTGTCAGCCACAAAAACAAATAAAACCTTTTCAGTGACGCGCCGTCAGCTGAAGTCCGTGTTTACTATAAATGAGTCCGATACCCAGTTTAGATGTTTCTGAACACAGTCGTACTGAGCCTCAAGGGAGCAGCCATCCGGATAGAGAAGAGGCAAACGCGATGGACAGAAGGCGGCGTTTGCAACCCCCGTCCCGTCCCCTGCCCACGGACGTCTACCGGAGACACTTTCACACATGTGCCCGCTGAATCCAGACATTTCACACATCATCTGCAGGGACCTCATATCAGCTCGAATTTAATAAGCTATCGTAAAAAACAACGGTGGCTCATGGCCAGGTTCCAGCAGTGTGCGTTCAGTTGACAGCCTCGACCCAGAAAAACACATCCTGCTCCCTCTCAGCGCAACAAAAAGAGCATCCGGTCTCACACACCTGAGAGAGTGCAACACAAAACGCCGTATTAGACACACACCTCAAGCTCCCCTGCCCTCCCACACACGACCCACTGTGACTTCAGCTTTTTTTTCCGTGACTCGTCTCTTCCTGCGAGGTGACACCGAAAGCACAGCGTGTTGAACACGAGCCGAGGCCTGTAGAGATAAAGTAAATTTCTGTTCTGGAGCTGTGTGGTAATTGAAATGAGGGAGCCAGCTGAGCGAACGGATGCTCCTCGCTGATAAAACATCTGCCGCCCCCACAAGCTGGAAAATGTGGAAGTCGCAGCGCAGGTAGTCTTCAAAAGGGGAAAAAAATGTCTATAAAACAACCATTTAGAATAACCTGAAGAAGGGAAATCACTATTTCCTCACGGGGCGGCTTTGATTCCTGAGCCAGTCAGTCGAAGCACAGACGTTGATGTTGGACGTGTGTGCCAACAGTTTATCAGTTGAGTATATTGCAGTATCGACGTGTGTTTATCCCTCACACTCCGGCATAAACATCAGGCCAAGGGTCTGAAACGACTGTATGTCTCTTGTTTCCAAAGATTTATATTGGCGTGAATGTGTATTACATCAGCCTTCATGTCTAGACGAGGGGAAGCCATTTCAAAACCTGTCTGACCTTTTCCAATTTTAGAATATTCTGTTGAGATAATGTCATCCATCTTCCAGGTCGCGGAGAAGACGTTTTTTTTCCACATTCATCCGTATCTCAGTCCTTCATCTGCAAGTCCTCCTGGCATCTCGAGGCATCTATAGTATTATCAGACCAGTGCAGCGAAAAAACATGGGCTGGGAAAACTTATAGCACGTGAAAAGAATTCCAAAATACTGGAACATTGGAAAAGCTCGTCGTGCATATCAGTGATATAAGTGTCTGGAGGCTCCAAGATCCCAAACTGATTTGAAAAGTTCTCATTTTCTACTCTTCTTTAAAGCTGAAATCTAAACATCGGACGTCTGAAGCGTTTGGAGAGAGTCGGACGAGTTCGGGAACAAATCTGTTCGGTGTGTTCAGCTGTGTCGTAAGCGCGCGGGCGGCGTCTCGTCCGATTCAACATGCGAAGTCTAAACGAGTTGGCCGTCTGAGGATTGGACGCCGTCGGATACTCTGATTGGTTGTTAGCTAGCTGTTCAGTGACCATTCTGATTGGCGGTGTGCCAGCGAATCAGCGCGGCGTGTGGGAGCGGAGTGGCAAAAGTGACGACGGTAAACAAACCACATAAACAGAGAGTTACAAACAACAAAACAAACAACACGGCAACCTATCCCTCCCGCCTAGTGTCTCATCACAGAACCATTTAATCTTGGACTATTTATGGAAAACAAGTTTTTTATTGCACATCAAAGTTGGCCGAAATATCCTTATTCTTGTGATCTGGTCAGGATTTTGACCCAGGATTACTTGAAAAGTACACAGTAAAAGTGCTTCATATTATGCATGCAAGTAGTCTATGAAGTACTTAGTTCAGCAGTGTATGAATCCAAAACTACTTATGGAAAAAAAAATAAAAAAATTCTCATGTCGTCTTTTACTTTGAAATCCGGAAGGATACCATCGTGATACCTTCAGCTCACTCCCGGGAATAATTACTGTAAAAGTATCGTATGTTTCATGGGTCTGACTGAGAGACTACAGTCTGCCCCACAGTCACTACCAGCAGCTCTTCAGAGCGGTTTCATCACGAATACCGTAAATGTTAGTAGATTTGCGCACTATAACAGAATGTGCGGCTGGTTTGACCAAGCAAAAACAAACCACGGCTGGCTTGACCGCAGTGCCGTCCTCGCGCTTCCACCACACCGAACAGAGCTGCTCCCGAACTCGTCCGACTCTCTCCAAACGCTTCAGACGTCCGACGTTTCAGCCAATGTGTGCCGGCCTTTACCGTCAGTCCAGCTATCTTGCAGCAACTCTGCCACACAGCGCGTCTGGCACGAGACTAGCGCCACCCAATGTTTAGGAGCACACAGACTTGAACACAAGACTAACAGACTCCAGTTCGAAGACAGAAGCCAAATCTCACAAATAACCCCTTTAAAGTGTTGTGTACATTACGTTTAGTCAGGATTGCTGACTTCCTTTCTTTACTCTCTAAAATCACAGATCTGGGTTTGAACATGTTGTTGTTGGTTACATTTGGGATAAAGGATGAATATGTTTTACCAGCACAAACCGCTCTCCACCTCGCTTCATGACAAAGCTTTATATCCCTTCGCCCGTTGTTGCAGAAAGACTTCTATTCCTTTGTCTAATTTAGTAAAGGTGATGTCTTTGGAAGTGAAAAATTTTAAAAACGTAAAAAATGTATGTCATCCTTTTATCAGATCAGACCTGTTTGGTGATTTTGAATCATCTGCCACAGAGAGGAAATATCAAGCTCCTCTCTTTAATAGTAACAGACTATTTCTGCAAATGTTTAGTCTGTCTTTCTTTTATCACAAACCTCCACCTCCACTTTTAATCCCCAGTGCAATCCTCCTCGACAGCACTGAGGTCGTGGCTGTCTGTGCCAACATCCAGTAAAACTGCCCCCAAACATTTAGAGGACACGTTAAGGTGAATTCGCTGAGTCAATTGCTATTGTTACACACAAAACAAATTACTAGGTCCTGACTAAATTGGTTTATTACTCAGAAGAAACATCGGATATGGAGCACAAGCTTGGTGTCTGTGATGAAAATCAGGCCTGAGCAAAGTGGAAGCAATCTGCCTCTTCATATCCTCCCGTGGTCTGCGGCATCTTATCGCACCAGATCTGCACACGATCGACTAAACAAAGGTACACCAGAGAAATGTTATCCACAATGCACACGGTGTATTATCATTTTCAACCCCTCCCCTGCCCTCAGCAAACTGCTGATGCGGAGCTGATATATGATATATGATGCGCAAGTTGCTCAACATTGCAGCAGTGTTTACATCAGCCCGCATCAGCCTGTAGGGAGTGAATCACTTACCTTACTCTCTAACAGAGAAGGCACACTACCATTCAATAAAGGGAACAATGATGAAACAGACCCAAATGCCTTTTAATTAAGTCACTGAAACCCATAAGGTACCACAGCAGCAGTCATTAAAACACAAAGCCAATGCAGAAGACTCAAATGCGGAAAGTGTCTCTAACTTCTGAATAAAAACTGAGGCTGTCACATTCCTCGAGGCTCTTCACCTCTAAACCATCGCCGGGATCAATAATAAAAAAAAGCCAATTATTGCCAGCTCTCTGTATCATGGAAAAACAAGCCTGTTTCAAGTTCAATAAACAACTATTCTAAAGTGAAAAATCATAATGTGTAACATCAAACTCCGCCGTATGTCTCCACAGGGGATCACGTTAATCAGCAGCAGCACTATGAGTGTCAGACATAAGAGCTTAATTACTTCTGCTCAGGAGAGGCGCCTGCCTCAAAAACTACTCAGCAGATTTCAATGACTCTTCCCGAGAGATTACGCTGTGTGGGCCAATGTAGAACGTATGGTTTTGGGTGCGGACAGCGCCACCATGTGGTCGTACGTCATGTAAATCACTTTTGCTCATCTGCTAAAACCTTTTCTTTTCTGCATTCCATCTCTTTTGAAACTCTGAACACAAAGTTCATCCAAACCTTATCATAATAGAAGCGTAATATATTTGGATCATCCCGTATGTTTTTGGTACTCCATACAGTTTTCCCATAAATACTAAATTCATGTGGGCATGACCTTAAAGGAGCAACGTGTAAGATATGACCAGAGTTTAAGGGAAAAACATTTAAAAATTGAAAATGAGTGTGAAGAAACAATGGCATTGACGTTAAGCCAAAGACGTTTTTGTACTATTTTGCAGAGATGTCTACTGGAGTTAGCATGCTAGCCAGCTAGCCCCGTGAGTTTACAACTTAGTCTTATAAGCAAAACTAAAGAAACTGAGATATTTTTACACCTATTTTCTTAAATAAAAGTCGTAAAACACACATCATTCAAACTCGACAACAACAAAATAAAGCTCCCCAAAACAGCCTAGTTGCAGGAAAACCCGGCAGGACAGAAAACACGGCAGGTGCTTGTGGCCAAAGGTCATCCAATTATGGAGAACAAAAAGAACGCCACAAAAACATCTTGTCTCCCTTTTAGTGAGAAATTACATTTTCCATAATGCTGGACTGTTTCTTTCAGGCGCTGCATGCATCAGTATGATGAAGCTGCACCGCATCTGTTTGGCCCTGGCACCATCATGTAAGCTCCGAACGCAGTCACACAAATGTATTTCTTTTTAGGCGCCGACTTTGTTCCCATCTTAACCAATTTTGAGGTGAGTAATGGTAAAATGTAAAAATGAGCTCTCCCAGATTCCTAAGATTTGCATAAGATTCCTTGTGCAGACCCCTCGTCCATCTGCCGTCATCTGCCTTAAATTTAAATGTCAGGGATTTCGAAGAGAGCAAACAGCCTAAACAAAACCTCTCAGTTTGACAGCAGCAATATATTTATCCTCCACAGAGAGCCGTGGCCTCCACTTCACACACCTTGAAAATAACAACACCGACATCAGAATTGTGTTTGTTGATTTAAACTCTGGGCTTGAGTACCACACTCGCCTCACGAACGGATCCCTGACAGTTTGGATTGGCGGTCACACCTCCTCCACGCTGGAGCCCCCCAGGGCTGTGTGCTCAGCCCCCTCCTGTCGCACTGCACGCCCACGACTGCGATCGCAAACATGAGGGAGAACTCTGTTGTGAAGTTTAGGATAGTTTTTTTTTAAAAGACGATACCCACCCCAGCCACAGCCTGGCTACAGATATGAAGGAAGTATAATCATTCAAAAATACAGGAAATGCTAAGGCATAACAACTAAGGCATCACAGAAGCCCTACACATCAAGGTCAAACATACTATTTCGTCAATTTCTTTGTTTTCTTGAGGTCATTTATGTCACGAGATTTTCATGAGCCAACAAGATGATATTTCATATACAGCAGCAGGTTTGTAGTCACTCTCACTCCTGCTGATCTGCATCTCTGTCATCACCTGGTATCCATGGAGACGGCCAGGTCTTTGCAACTTGTCAGTGATATATTGTGTTATGGCATCCAGATTACATTGATTGTGCCGCCGGTGAGGCTGAAGCCTCGTTAAATGTCTTCTGAAGGCTCTACGTTAGATACGCATGCTTGTGTTCTACCAACGGAGCATTAAGTCTTTTTTTTTTCTGCAGTCACCACTGTCGCAGCCAAAATGTGCTACCCTTGTTAAAATTAATGGGAGGACCTGCGTATTTGCCGTACCGCCAGATTTGGTCTGAATGTAGCCAAGTGATTGTATTATTTAACATCCATGCCAAGCTTTTAGCTTTTAGATGACGCACACTAGTGTGTTTATTATCCACAGCGTTCTGCTTGATTAAATAGGAAAGTGATGTGATGATCGATACGAACTCTTCTCATTAACAAGGTAAACACAACCCAATTTGAAGGCAGTGGATGACTGTCACATATTTAAATTGTAGTTTGGGACATGGACAAGATTTACAACAAGTTATCTCATTTTATGGTAAGTAAGTCGAACTATTTAACACATATATCCCTTTTTGAACATCAGCATTTGGGAGGAGGCGTTGTGCTGTTAAGTTTGTGTTATAGAAGGAGTTAACAAGCTAACAGGTGCCCTAATGGGAAGAAGAAGCATCCACTAAGTGCTCCATTTGTATCTAAGGACAGTCCTCCAACATGGCATCCAAATATACAGACACAGGACAGCAGCACCAGATACTTTGTTGTGTTTTTTATTTAATGATACAGAACATTTGCTGCAGTATTTGTATATTTAAATAAAAAAAACATACTGTCAATACAGGGCAAAGTAAAGTAAATAAATATATTGTATTTTTACAGTATATATATATACACACAACATGATCTACATAAAAGTACACGTTTTTCATTTAAGCTGCAAATGCTCTCAGGGATGGAAGTCACTGTTTCATAGAATATAAAAGGTTCTGTCTATCTCGCCACGTTTTCCTCTCATGTTTCATGATTAGGTGTATCTCTGCCGTCATTGCTCGCACTGAAATTCTCGTGCAAGCTACAGCAGCACTGTCGTACCTCTGTGAATTTAAACTCAAGCTTTCCATATAAATAACGTGGAAGAGAGATGATGTCAATTTTCAGTGTCAGAGCGCCTCTGGTTCTGAATCGCTATCGAGCGGCGTCGCTTTTGTCCTCCACGGGGATGTCTACCACACCGTGAACCTGTGTGAGCTGCTTGCAGTTCAACGAAGCCAGTAATTTCCTCGGCCCGGGCAGGGTGGGGACGAAGTGCACAGTCAGAGACGCGGAGGCACGGCTGCCAATATCTCTGAGGGTGGACAGGAAATGACAGTGGCAATCACACAAGATATACAGGGCAGTTTAAAAAAGAAAAAAAACTGGGCGCAACATGAAGTCTGATTTGCCTCCTCACCCATGATGAATTATGCGAGCAGTTTGAAGGCCCAGTCCTTCCACGTGGAATATCACCGCCTTCAGCACCTGCGGCAGTGGGTTAGTAAACGAGATCTCCACCGCCATCTTCTCGCCGACCACGGCCTTCCCGATTGGCTGTGTGAGAGAGAAAAAAACAAAGCAAGGAGTCAGATCCAAATATAGATTTTAATCTCCTTAGCAGAACTATTTTCCGGCTGAATTGTCTGACTTACTTTTATGATGAGGTCTGGGGTCCTGAGCCGGAAACTGAACTGAGTGGCCAGGACCTGCTGTGTTTCTTTGACTCTGCCAGACAGAGTCAGCATCAGGGCGGCCTGGTCTATCAGCTCGTCCTTGTAGTCTTTGTACTCCAGGGTCCACTCTAAAGCCTTTTCTGTGGACAGAGGATATGGGCAAAGTGAAAAGAGTGTTTTTTTCATCTTTGTCGCCTGCCTCTCTCACTGCACCTTATGATTAGTGAAGTTCTCCGACTTCTTTCCTTCGCACTCCTTTTATCAGATAAGGTTTGATCGTGAGTCTTGAAGTGTTGCAAAGTCGCAAAATGTCTTTTTTTAAAATTCAATCGTCATCTTCGGTGTCAGTTTTCAGTGCAGGCTGTTTAACACATTAAGTTTTAGGACTGTATCCAGTATAATTGCTGAAGCAGTAGTTTGACATTTTGGATTGTGGGTTATCTCGCTGATATTAACAGTCTGAGAAACAAGGGTTCCAAAAGAGGCTCTTTAAAAAACGAAGAAAAAAGGTCCAGAAGGAGGAGTTCTGATTAGGGCATGGGTAGATTTAACGATACTCACCTTCAAATATCTTAATGTTTACCAATTTCTGACGCCGACTTTTTAAATGATCTTTCTTAAATGGGTCAGTTTGAGGTTTTCTGATCCTTAAACCATGTTGTGTACTAGCATTTGTCATCATTATGCACAATTACCAACATGAGCCAACACATTCTGAAGAGAAATATACGATACATACGACACAAACAGAAACACTAACAAAAGGTCATATTTGCAATTTTGAAAAAAAAAACAACAACAAAGAATTGATGGCAGAAAACCTCACCCATGCTTTCAGAGCCTCCCGTTTGGGCTACTGCAATAGAGTCCTGTCTGGGGAAACCCAGCTAAGCTCTGAACAGGCTCCAATATGTCCAAAACTCAGCCTCCTCCACCTTCGTTGGCTCCCAGTTAAGTACCGAATCAACTACAAAATCCTCCTGCTCACCTACAAATCCATTCACGCCCCCGCCCCTCAGTACCTCTCCATCCTCCTTCACCCCTACACCATGTCCTGGAACCAAGCAGGACATTTCTCTTCACGGAATCCTCCCGGATAATGACGTTTTCATTAAAACGCTCTCAGCAGCCGTGTTGTCTCTCTTTTCCATCAATGATTATCAATGTCTGTGTCTGTCTCTCTAAATATAGACAACATGACATCCAGTCTGTAAATGCTCACAAACTCAAATACTCAGTTTACCCAGTTTCCCTGCATCGAACATTTTATGTGATAAATATTCTTCTTCTTCTTTCATAATCCCATTTTTACATTCGTTAAGGGTGCTACTACACTGAAAAGACCCAGTTAGGAGGCGAGTGTGTGTGTCTGCATCATCATTTCCAAAGATTCTCAGTTTCTATCTGTCCAGAGTTAAACACTGAAAAAAGAGTTTCTGAATATCTTCATCCCGGAGGGAGTTTTTCAAGCTAAAGGCCAAAACACATGTTCAAGTTAAGGTCAACAGAACATATTTTTTCAGGGTGCTGGAGACTAGCTAAGGAGTTATATGGTAGACAGCTTTGGTTTCCTGTTTTTTTTCTTCCTGGAAATGAAGTATGCAGGTTGGAGACTACAGGAATTGAAGGCCAGGCTTATTCAATCTTTTCCTTTGTCACCATTATTATGTTCCTGCACTCCTCCTGCTCACATGCAAGGACCACTGCATTGCTTTGTTGTTTGTTGATGGCTTATGAATCAGCAGGTGTAGTAAGTTGACCTTTTCTTCTTTCTCTCTCTGTTATGTCACCATCGAATTCACTTCCCTTTACCATCCATTATTCTGCCAAGATTTTCTTTTACTTATTCAAAATTGTGTGAATGTGTGAGCATTGGTTATTCATCAGGTAATGATGAAAACTACAATGTATATAATATAGAGGATTCAATATTCTCTCAGCTCAAGCGAACAAACCAGTATAGTTCTCAGGGTTGGCTCCAGGGGAAAATGTAAATGTTTGTTTTTTTTAAATAAATTTATGTAATTACTCTGTGTCAATTTGTATTGATCATTCTATTATTTAATACATATAAATTAACTACAAATGAAAATCAGAACAACACAATCGATTTCTCTAGGTATTATCTTTCCCAACACACCTGCATCCCCCCTCCTTATCTTGAAATGTGGTATCTCCCAGCCCGCCCTGACGAGACGACGGAGGTCAGAGCAGGGTCACTATTGTTATTAGCGCGATTTGTTTTGCTGAGCTAATTAACTAAAATGAAAAGGAAGCAGAGAACTTTAGAATAATTTTTCAGCAAAAAAAAAAGGCAGGTGATGGGTCCAATGTTGCCCCAGCGGCAGAGGGAGGAGGACCAGGTTTCAGGCTGTTATTTCATGACTGTATTGATCAACACGAACACGTACGTAGTAGTTTGTTTCCATAGTTACGTTTCCCTAACCACACAGATAAGCTACATAGCAGACTTATGTGATGATTATTTGCTGGGCATGTATAATGATTGATACTGTAGTTAAGTCATGTGACTAGTAGCCTGCCATACCTTAGCTTTGGCTGAATTGACGCCACTGATAGTTCTTCATAGGATTCTCAAAAGACAAGAGGGTTCTAGATGAAACCCCTGAAATATAAAAGGGATTTGCCAAAAATGGTTCTCTAGTAGGGAGAAGCCAAAGAACCATATTGTTCTAGATAGTCTTTTATGTCTAAGAGTGTAGATGAGACGATCGATACGTCTCCTACATCTGCCTATTTATGTAGAAATGTGAAGCTACCAGCAGCAGCCACTTAGCTTAGCTTAGCTTAGCTTAGCTTAGCTTATCTTAGCACAAAGACCCAAGTGTGAAACAGCCAGCCTGGATTCGCCCGGAGCTAACAATATCAACCTGCACCTCTAAGGCAGGTTTCTTTTATCTGTATGAAAAATAAAGTGTACAAGTATTGTTTTTTTGTCTAGGTGCAGTTAAATGTTAATTAGTTTGCTTCACTTGTTCAAATAATCACATTCCCCAAAATGTTGAATTCTTGAGTGGGATAAAAAAGAAAAAGCATTGTTCCTCGTTACTGCTTTTTATGGAAGTGATCTCTGGTGATCCATTTTTAAAGTCTTGAGAAGTGATAGAAAATAAAGTTCTGTTAGGATAATCTAAGTTCCTTATTAATATTTTTTTTTTCCATCCGTGACAACACGTGAAAAATATATATATATATTTTTTTCCGATTGTGTGAAAGAATGAAAACAAATGTTCTCAGTAGAAAAAAAAAACACTCTGTCTCACACATGGAACCGAGATACACTTTGTTGCTGCTCTTTGTGATCGTGACAAAAGCCTTTTCATTCGGCTAACGGAATGAAACTCCTCTGTAGATTCTTACAGTCTGTAATATCCCCGGGTGCTGAAACCTACATTTCCTCCCTGACCAGCGAGCTCCACTCACCCTCGTTTGGCAGCAGGTCCACGTCCGTCTCGTCCTTCCTGACCGTGGCCTTGTGGACGCCGGTGTAGTACATGACTGCTGCCTGGCTGTGCAGGATGATCTTGCGCGCCTCTGAGCTGCTGTTTCGCAGCGTGATGGTCAGCCCTGCGTCTTCTCCCATTACAGGACCGTTGCCGTCCATGGTCACTTCCATAGTCACATCTGCTGCGGTGGGCGAGGAGTATGCCTCTGCTTTGGAGCCGTAGCTGCATGCTGTTTCCACGGCGATGCGTTCCGCCTCTGTGCCTGAGAATGACCAGAAATGTCAAGTTAGTTCAAGAAACAATACAGTCAATCTCGGTTCAGTGCGCGTTCAGTGTGTGCATTTTGTTTCACCTTCAGGGTGTTTGTAAAGGTGTGTGATATCGTGGCGTTCATCAGAACCAACAGCCTTTGTGCTGATGAGGTGGCCCACGGTCTTCTTCTCACTGTAGATTTGACTGAAAGTCCCATCTGCGTTCCTCTGCCAGTAGATTTTGTCACTGTTGACCTGGAAGTGAGAGAGAAAGAGAGCTGAGTTAAGGAATAAAGCCCTCTATTGCACTCTTCTCTGCCCAACAGATGGGAAACCACATGGCACATGGCATATAATACACAGTACAAACATAATGTGTCAACTCAGGAAAGCAACTGAAAGTTCAGTTCTCCCTGTAGGTCAAGAATGTGAAGAAAAACTTTATTTTAGAGAGTTTATCTGCTCCATTGATTTTGAACACTTGCAATACAGACTGAACGTTGGAGTACATGATATGTTCCACAAACCTCAGCGAACACAAACGGAGCGTCGTGCTTCAGAAAGACCTGACCGTGGCGGACAGCAGCAAGAGAAGCAGGACCACAGCGGAAGGTGCCCTGGCTGGTCTCCTGAGGCGTCGCGTCGACAGCTTGCCAGCCTCCGTAGCCTGGAGGCAAGTCTGAACGAGCCATCCAGCAGTCGTTCCACACGTGGAAGTTCCTTCAGGAGAAGGTCAGGTTTTAATAAAGCAGAGAGCGCATGTCAGGTCGAGGGCAGCATCACAATGACGAGGACAGGACGTACCAGATGGAGTCGGCGTTGAGGTGCTCTATAGGCTCCAGGTTCTCGTCCAGGTACACGTCAGTCGTCAAGGAGACGTCTGTGTCATGAGCTGAGCTGAAGTTGGTCACAGTTCGACCGGGAATGCCTAAACACCGTAAAACTAACAAGAAGATAGATTGATAGGGAGTGAGTGGTCAGTATCTGTGTGACATTAACCTGGCACAGACAAGCACGAGGACAAGTGACGTAAAGACACGTGAGAAGAATAAAAAGTCGAACCTGTCGTGAAAACACCAGCAAAGATCCAGCACTGGCCGTACTTCACAGGGGTGCCCTTGGTTTTATGGTACTCCATCAGGATTTCCACACTCCCACTCCAAACTGTTGGACTGGTTCCGTCTGAATAGACTCCGGACCAGTTTCCCGCCACGACGCCGAGGTCATCTACAGAGTTGATCTGGATAAAGACAGGAAGTGTTTCAGTGTTCCAGAAAAATAAAAAACCCTGACTTTTTCTCTGTTTGCAACCATTTGTCCGATTAACACGTTCTTCTTGGATAGTAACATGGACAGTACAAAGTAATATATATATATAGTAGTATTCAATTAACCAGATGAAACCATAACAAGCAATTAAAAGGCACACTGGTCGCTCTCTAAGACAACAAAGCCCTGTGTTATAATCAGAGCGGGGTATGAGACGGCGAGATACTGTCTGAAAAGTCCACTTGAGTGACAGATTATTGTGTTTAAAGGCTTGTTAGATGCCAAAACAGTGATTAGAGGTTTGTAATATCACAGACAGGATATGACAACAAGTCAGGGTTAGTTATAGTTTTAATAGCGGCAACTCAATCAAATGATCGTGAGGAAAATAGTAGAAATTGGGCACTCGGCATGTTTTTTTGCACGGTTGAACCACTGCTGTGATGTGGGGAAGAGGTGCTTTAACACGGCACTGAGCAAAGATTTTCTATTGTCGGTATGTCAGTGTGTAGAGAATGAGTCATCACAGTCTCACCATGGCCGAGATGACTCGCACCACATTAACCGGGTCTCCCCAACCAGACGGAGGAGTTCCACTCTTCTCCAGGACAAAGAGGCAAGCGGCAAGAATCCCATCATCGAACTGAGAGCGACACGGAGAGAATAAAAAACCACAGGAAGGATGGAGTCAGTTATAATGATCAGTCTGTTCGCTGAACGCCCGACGCTGACAGCTCACACGACCCCCTCACCTGCCCGTAGTTCCACGTCCGCACTCCAATTTGATTCTGTGTGCCGTAGTAGATCCGTCCAATGTCGTTGAGGACGTACTCCTTCCTCTCGTCTTCAGAGTCCATGAACACTACGTCATCTGACAGAGAACAAGAAGGACATCTTCAAAACGTTGTACACTTTCTTCTTTAGATTCTTAATCCTGCAGTGTTTCCGAAGCTAAAAACCAATGAGGGGAAAACAAGATGCTCCATTATGAAACACTTAAATAAGTAGCCAGCTGTTTTTTTTTTGTTTTTTTTTTAGACTGTCTGAATGTGTCTGAGTTCAAAGTCTGTCTGAGAAGAATTTGTTTGAATAGTTGTTTTTTCTGGCATTTTTTATGTCCATTGTTTGATCACGCCTCTGACTCATACACATTCTCTTTTTAGAAATGATGGTGAACACTGTCGCGGTCTCGTCGAGAAGAATGCTGTAGCTCATAAGATTGACAAGGGACGCATGAGTAATGCTGAAGCTCTTATTCATTCAGTCATTTCAGGCGGCGTGGTATAAAAATCGGAAGATCACTTTTTGTCTCTTTTGCGGGGTATTTTCCTGAAGGAGTCGTTCGACACAAAGCGTTAGATTAGAAGAGTGAAAGTGTGGTTTGATTTTGTAATTAAGTTTGAAATTGCCATTAAAAGTTTATGATTAGAGAATAAATTTAAAAAAAGTAGTCAGAACTGATAAAACAAGGTGGTTATTCTTCTTTGTCTGACCTGATTTTATCTGATGTAGTGAAGTCTTGCAACTTTTGACCTTAACCTGCACCCAACAGCGGAGATTAAGGTCAATACGAGGCGTTGCAGGAATCACAATTCTAACAGGAGGTCATCTTATATCGTGTCAATGACGAGAGCAGAGCTGTGATTAAAAGTTTGGCCGTCCTTAAATACGGGAATGGCAGGAATGAAGAGGGCGATTCAGTCTTGTGTCGGTTATGGTAAATGTACGGCTGTGGCCAACAGAGTCAAGCCAAGACTGGAAACAAGATGAAATAGTATGGCTCTGTAACAAAATCCACCTCTCAGCATCTCTCAAACGTACCCGAAGTGAAAAAAATGACAATTTTCTATTTTACCGGGTGGGTGTTTGTCAGATGATTTCTTAGCTCTGAGCAGTTCCACTTTTGTACAGATAAAACAAAATATAACAGGTAGAATAAAGATTAAGATTATTATCACACAAACAGCTCACTCTTCTCTGCTCATGTGCGCTGAATAAGTTCTGTTTTTTCACAAACTGCCCACGGTTGTGTTCTCTAGTGCACTTTAGAGGTGCTAGCTGTTTCTCCCCTTCCTGTCTCGGTGCTAACCTAACCAAACCTGCTGCGAAGAGAAGCACATTACATCACTCAATCTTCTCTTTTTCACTCTCTAGCAGGTAGCAAATAACTTGTTCCCCTAAATACTGGAAAATCCTTCTAACACTGCAAACTATAGCCCCTAAAAAATGAGTTGAATGACCTCACCTTACAACAAAAACAATGTAAACATTCTGCACTTCCACCAGATTAGTATTTCCTGTAAGGCTACATGATGCTGTGTGGTTGAGGTGTTTCTGTACCTTCACACCAGGGGTTGAACAACATGTAGATGTCATTAGCGGGGTCATGTGTGGAAACGAACCGGCCGTTTGCACTGTTCGTTTCCACTATGAGCTGATATCGGCCGATGACCGCCGTGGGTGGAGAATTAACCGACAGCTTTATCCTTCTGTCGTCCTGTTTCACAACAGCAGCCTCCCAACGATCGTCCTCCAAGTCCTCCACAAACGGGATGATGACATGGGTTCCCTTTGACACCGTCGGCAGCGGCCCTGACGAGGCGAGATGAGACACACATCACCCACATGCGAAGGAATATGGCAAGTGGAAACTATTGCTGAATCCAACTGCCAGGCCAAAAAAGAAGTGGAGCACAGTTCAATTATTTTCATCACAATCTGCTACCCTTCATTGAAACCACACCTGCATTCCTACCCTGTGAAGTAAAGTTCTCATACTGTACTGTATGCACACACACACACACACGTACACACACATTCACACACAGAAAGTCATGACAGCATTAGATTGTAGGCAGCAGCTTGCTGTTCAGCTGAAGGGACTGAGCTGTCTGTAGATGTAGGGCTTCTGCATTCAGGGGAGAAGAGAAAATCTTTTATGGGGACTCGCAAAAAGAAGAAAAATCACAATTTTGAGCATAGCATGTTGGGAAACTAAGCTCTCTATTCGCTCTCCCTATTGTGGAAAACCACAGCCCTTCCTGATTTTTGTCTCCACTTGTCGATGGGTGTGAACTCGTCTTTGTCCGCTGTGTTTACATATGCTTTCACAGAACCGAGCAACCTCGCTGCAGTGTCGCAATGAGATGTTTATTTGGACAGACAGACAAGCTGCCGTGTGACAATCTGAGCCTGCCTCCAAAGAAATAAATGAGGTGAAATAAACAAGCAGGGCAAGCCACAGCATCTCTCCAACCAAGAAACTGCAGCCAACGTGTTTGATGGCTGCCTGCCCATTTAGTTTTGCATTAAAATCGGGCAAACGTTGGACATGTGCACATGCGATGTTCAAATTTAAGGCACATTAACACTCCCCAGACGATGAACCCTTACGATAATGTACAACAAGCTTTTTTGCTTTCCTCCAGAGTTAAATGACAAGTCCAATTATCTTTTCTGCCCAGTAAATTTACAGCCACAGTCAGGAAGTTAATGCATCATGGCTTAAGAAATAGACCATAATCACACAGCGGTCATTTTCCTCTTGACAGCACGCGCTGAAAAGTTATTATTTCACTGCTTCCTAATTGAACAGCAACTGAGAAGATAATGGATTTTGGAAATCTGGAGGGACAGCGGCCGACATTTCAAACTAAAACAACAAAATAATACGGTCCTCCGAACTTTCACTGTTCAATAATGATGAAATTACAACAAATTGTGAGAATCCCTGTGTTTACTGGGCCAGCAACCTCGAACACAAAAATTGCAACTTTACGTTGTTTTACTTTGATTTTTTTTATGAATAAAACAAATGAGTTATAATGTGTTTAGCTTTACAGGTGCTCACAGGGAGATTTTTCTCTCCTTTTGACCCGGCTAACTTTTCTCCTGATTCCAGACTTCGTCCTCAGCAAAGCTAAGCGGCTTCGTGATGTGAGAGTGGTTCTGGTGATTTCATCTCTTGGCAAGAAAAAAGAATAAGTGAATTTCCCAATATGTCAAAAATATTCCTTTAAGAGCTTTTACTCTTATACAAGCCGAGAGCCAAAATGTCAGCTTCGCACACAACATATCCAATAATTTATTTGGCGTTATCAGTAGGAAGTTTTTTCTGAAAACACTCGCTCTCCCTGGGGGGGGATGAATGATTTTGTTCCCACTGACATCGGGGCTTTTATTCCACCGCTGCCTCTGGAGAAACTTTATTTTTTTTCAGCCGTGCAACAGGTAACGCTCCACAGATAACAAAATTGACAGTGTGCGGTTCAGTCTGCAGCCCACATTCATTCTGTCAGGTGTTATGAAAATTGCAGCCTCTCTGAGCCCTTCAGACTTTGAAAAACGCACCGCAAAACCACAATGTCAAAGCATTCGACTGTCATTGAACTCCACTTGAATTTGAAAAAACAACCCTCTGTGTTTTTACAGATTGGGCTGTGATTAGCTTCATGCCGAGGGGCTTACATCTGAGCGTTGTGAGTGAGAACAGCGTGCCCTCTGCCGCGGTTTGAACCGAGATATGAGCAGAAAAATGGCACTTTGCTGGCGTGTTTTTACATGAAGTATCCACCGCTGGGAGGAGGGTGGCATCACTTTAAAAGACCAAAATCTGGCTTCATCTGCAGCTGTGATTGTCCTGCTGACTGTTCATGTCCGGTGTTGTTATTCTTTGCTGTCACACTTAATTTTTCGACTTAATAGGACGGAGCCATATTTTTTTCTTGCAAGGAAACAATATAGAACGGAGTTTGAAAATGAAAGTGGCATTAATTTGGTCGCTTAATTGGAAAAATTGCAACCACTTGTACGTTTTTCCTCAGTATGAAGCAATTAACATATGGGGGATTTGCTTTTCTAACATGGACGCGCAAAGCCTTTCTGTCAAAGAGACATTGTAATTATTCACTTCAAGCTACACTTGTTATCACACCCGGCTATAATTGTAGGGTCTATATTGGTCTGTGTCCTCTCTGCCGTACAGCACTCAACGCAGAAATGAACCGTGGGTTAACAGGTTGAGGCTCAGGCAGTTGGTTGTGGCATCGCTGATGGCAAATTGTGAGTAGACTGGATTTTCAGTTAGAGCAGGACTGAGGACGCGGCATCTGTAAAAAAAAAAAACACTCTTCCTGGAGCGTAGCAACCGGAGCTGTTACCATAGCAATAGCAACCAAAAATCACCCCCCCTGCTCTCTATCTATCCATAGATCTATCTCACGCTCAAATGCAACCAAATCGATATACTCCACAAGCGAGCGGCTACATTAACAGTTTCAGACTCGAGCATAACAGCATAAACTTTTTTTTTTTGTGCTGCCGCGTTTTGTTTCCTCCCACGGCCCTCGACCCGTCACCTTGTCTCTGCGTCCAGGACTGTCAGGAATGAGGGAACTATTAATTATCATGTGCAGCTCTGCACGGGGCTTCAGAGGGGGGGGGTCAGGAAAGCTTATGAGCGCGGTCAGGCTGGATTGCGTCCATCCAGTTTCACACTTGGCCTCTGAAGAGTAGAGGCCGGTCATGTGGGAAATTCATAAGAATAAAAATTAGTATTCATCAGCATGTGTTGTTGCCTGTTCAAATTTGACTCAGTTTTTGACGTCAAAGTCTGCACGGCCACATTTTCACCACAGGAACTTTCCCCAGGAACTAGGAACCTTTGGAGGAACTTGGTGTGTTTCAAACCGTGGGGACCTGGTTCTAAATTAAAGGTCACAGCTGAACTGAAGGGTTAAAATTCCCAATCAGGAAGCTCTACGCGGCTTCTGTCAAGGACCAACCTGTTTTCAGCTCAAGGTGAAGCTTGTCAGTGTCGGCGTTATAAGGTCGAGACAGCGTAATCCACATCTGGAAGGTCTGCCCTCTGCGAATAATCAGGTCGTCGCTTTGGTAGAGGTCTGTGTGGTGCTCTGTGCGGTTCTGCCCTGATTTGCTTTTCATCAGGTCTATCGATCTCACTTTCAGGAGGAGTTCTGCAAAAACAAAAAACAAATATATGAGCGAGGTGGTCTATTAGGTGGCTGGTATTTACTCTGCTTGATGAGATAATTGGGAGCTCTCCAAGATGCCAGTTACCATCAAGCTCTCCGTCACCGGGCTTCTCGTCGTCTGTCTCTTCGCCCTTCTCCGTGTCATCAGTGATCACAGTGTCTGTGACTTCATCGTCATTTGTTCGGGGACAGCAGCAAGGGCAGACCTTACGCAGCCATCGCCGGCACCCATTTTCTTTCTCGCCATCGCTCTCTTCCGGCTCTTCCTTTTCCTCCTCTGCGTCGTCCCCGAATCCGAGAGTGACAGCTGGAAACCGACCCACTGCAGATCTGTCTCTGATTGACCGAGTCTCCACAGGCATTCTGAGATAAAGGCAGACTTAATGAGAAAATGTGGGGCTTTGTTATTGATTATGCGTGGGTTTCCTTAAGGACAACGCCATTTTTTATACATTTACAAGTCTTCAGAAACCCCAGTCGTCACACTTGAGACTGCTTTGCTCTTTTCAACACACATGGGGGGCCTCAAACACTGTCCAGTTAAAGTCTTGACATTAATCCGTTGTCCAATTAGACATTTTTTATTTGAGTTACTGTGATTCTGAGCATTATCCTTCAGTTAAAGTCAATATCCCGAAACATGCACACACTATTAAACCTCATACGAAAGAGAAATCATTAATTAGTCAAAATTATTTAACACTATCTATTTTAACAATTTACTTTTTTTAAAGATTACAGGGGTGACCTATATGGGCCCCGCGTGTGCCATAACCATTCGGCTACCAAGGCGCTCCTGCTTGTGGCTATTTCAACCACTTCCAACTATTTATCCGTTAGCCTACTTTTAGCTTAATGTTTTAGCTGCACATTAATTTTTTTTGGTTATCAATTTGAACTTTTTATCATTTATGCCCAGCTATAACAACTACTTTTAGCAAAGTCTATCAACTGTTTAGCTATTTCACCATTTTGCCATCAGCTACTTTAGCTAACTGTCTGAACCATTAACCTATTAGCCTATTTTGAGCTAACCTTGTTAAGTGTTACTTAGCTAACTATTTAAATTAATCTATTTCAACCATTTATGCTACTTAATGCTTACTATTTCGATTGTTTGCTTATTTATTTTAAACCATTATTACATTTAGCAAATTACTTCAAGCATTTATAGCTAAATGTTTAGAGATCTGTGCTCTCACTGGCTAGTTTTCACTCATTCTCTATTGCCACGAGTTTTGTTTAAGTATTACCGGTGACTTGAGAATATACTCCAAACAACAAAAACAGTGGAGCATGTCACCAGAGTAACTTCTAACTATACTGTAGCTACCGTTACCTAGTAAGCTTAGTTACCTGTACAGCTAGCAGTCGTATTAGCTCACTCCGCCCGGACTAGGAGAATTTGAGGAATGATGGTAATGTTCACTATCGTACTACCACCTAGGGGTAGTACAGCTAGGGGCTAGTGGCTAGGGGCTAGCTGGTTAGCATGCTGACTTAAATAAATATCTCTACAACACAGTGTCTGTGACATAATGTCAACACTGTTATTTCCTCACATTCTGTTGATAATTTTAGCACATTTTTGAATAAATTGAACAAAGTTCTTACATATTGCATCCCTAAATGTAATCATAATCTTTATTTATTTAAATTTTTTAAGTGGATACACCCTGCAGAAGTACCCAGTGTTTGGAAACACTCATTCCTAACAAGAGGTTTAACAGCTCCTGTGTTTTTTATAACAGTGTGTAGCTGTTAAATTGATTTCCCTCCTTCTGTCTGTTCATTCAGCACTCATAAGGAGTTGATACTGCAATTAACCTATACATTGTTATGAATAATGCTGCCGAACAGAGAATCAATCACACTGCTCAGTTTAGGTCTGTGCACACTGAGGCTCTGTGTCTGTC
Organism: Lagodon rhomboides; assembly: GCA_039737535.1. NCBI lineage: Eukaryota > Metazoa > Chordata > Actinopteri > Spariformes > Sparidae > Lagodon > Lagodon rhomboides. The sequence goes on along the minus strand of CM077789.1, from coordinate 8,414,299 downwards.
TCTCTCCATCAGGACACATCTGGAGCTGATTTCTGCTGAATTACAGCCAGATTTATAAGTCAGCAAGCATCCAGGAGGTTTTTCTGGGGAGGTGAGCACATGCTCTGATTAACAACTGCGCTCTGAAGAAGATTGAAATGTGTTTGTATTAAGTTCAAACACAATGCTTTGTTTTTTTTCTGGCAGCAAAGAATCACATTTTTTTGGGTGAACTACACAAGAATGCATAGTCAAATCCACACGCACATTTTAATCATTGCAACATTCTTCTAATCCATCTTATATCTCAGACATTTTGTCCCTTTACTCCTTTCCCCTCTCTTTTGCTCAAATCGCTCCAATCTGATCTGACTTTAATCTTCCTATCCCACCTTTCCAGAAAATGCTACGAACCCACTGAAAGCCATCCCCACACACACACTACACGGTCCTCCTCTGCAAGCGTGACTGTTATATTCTTTGCCAAACAGGCTCAGGTGAGGCGACAGCAAGACTGACAATGAGTTCACTCCTTATTCATATGCCAATGAAGTTGAAACTGTGAGTAGGCTACAATAAATAACAGACAGTGAGAAAGGAACGCCTCCTCCCAGCTTAGGATTGTGAGTCATATTTACTGCTGGCAGACAGGATTTAAAGCAGCTTTACAAAGCAATGTGCATTTAAAAAAAAAAAACCCATTACAACCAGATAAACATGCTTTAATGACTGCATTATGTAACCTTATACCGTTTCTTCTTTTGTTCTTCAGAGAAAATGAACAGTGCAAAGTAGAAACATGTTTTAATAGCAGCTAAAAATGGGCTTTACTGAGTTATTAAGATAAAGTATATTTAATGAAGCTGAAAAAAGACAGCGACTGTACGTTTTCATGCCTGTCAGTGCTGTGAGGTTGTATTACAGCAATGGGAAGCATTGAGCTAAATACTAGCATCAGCATGCTAACATTCTAGATCATTAGCAGGTATATTCAACATGTTTACCATCTTAGTTTTGTGTTAGCGTGCTCACATTTTTTAATTAGCGCTAAACACAAAGTAGAGCTGATGTGAATGACACTTTGCACGTATTCATGATTCGAGTATTCATGAGTATTGAGCACAATTTACATTTCGACTTGCTAATATTAGCTAATTAGCAATTTGGTTGGTTTGTCAGCAGGTTTACACAAAAACTACAGGACAGATTTTCACGAAACTTAGCTGGATGATGGGTCTCGGCCCACAATAGACCCCATCGACCTGTGGTGCAGATCCAGGAAACACTTTTTTCAATTTCTCAGTGGAATAAAATCTATAGATCTTAATGATTAATTAATCAGGCAACCAACAGAAAATTAATCTGTAACTATTCTGATAATCAAACAATGCTAACCCAGCTTGTTTTAACGCTGCTCCTAGCTAATGTCCAGTCGTAGGAAAAGGAAACGGACAAACTGGGACTCAGGCCCACGGAGACTTGTCTCCACCACAATGTCTTGGACCAAGTTTTTGCTCTCGACAGGCCAACAGGGCACAGGACTATGTCAGTGGAGGAGGGTTGGCAAATGAAGCCTGACTGGATCACCAGCCAGGCTTCATTTGCCAGGGAGAGTTTGTGCCCAGTTGCAGACTACAACCTTTAGTTGTGCCATCAGCTTTAACCTCATAGCAATGAGCAAAACAAAAATTCTTGTCGATTGTCCAAATTCCAAATTCCCTCGCTCTAGCTTCTCAAGTGTGAGGATTTATAACTTTTTTGTAAAATGTGATATTAAACCTGAGTATATTTGGGTTTCATACTGACAGAAAAGCTGGTTATTGTGAAATTGTAAAAGGCTTTTTCAGCTAAAGTACAGTCAAGGCTCAAAGTACAGCTGAGGCTGAATGTGAGTCATACTTAAAAAAAGATTAATTCACAGTTTGATCAGATGATGGTGCGAGATGAAACATTAAGGGACACCACAATTCATTCATGAGGGGGACGTGATATCCGTGGATGCCAATCCATCCAACAGTTGTTGAGACAGCCTATATAGAAAAAAATCAATCGATCACCAAAGTCAGTAGAATTAATCTGCTAAGGACTATCAGCAATTTCATGGCAACCCATCAAATACTTCAATCCGGACTAAAGTGGTGGACGGCACAACCAACATTTCCACCCTGTGCCACAAGCACGACGTCAAACTATTGCTGTTTTTTTGATTTTCCACAAATGTAGGTTATCACAACAAATCAACAAGACTCAGCAGGGTGTGAAAGTGTACAGCAGGGTGGGCCGTCTCCAAACTGTGGGAAATTGAAAACCGAATCCACCACCACAGCTGCCTCGGTGCCAAAACCAATAGAACGGTTGGAGGAGAAACACTGCATGGACTTGCAGGGACGCTCACAGATCAACGATCAACACTTCTCTGCTGCATCGAATAAACTGTTAAATATAAGCCATAATGTTGACTCTGCGGAGGAAGATGAGGACGTACACTTCCCCCGAGCTGCACAGCAACTCCACCGTGTGACATGTCGAGGGCGATAAGATGCCAAACAGCTGAACCTGCTATAATCTGACATTCTCATCACTTTGTCTTCTACCGTGTAAGATCCTAACTACTCACAGCAGAGTTTCCCGGGCGCATCGGAGCCGCATATACTGCACCGTATGCACAAAAGGCTCATACATACACATTTAAATGTGGTCAAACGGCAGATGAAGTTCGCTCTCGCAGCATCGACAGCAGCGATGACACTATGCTGAGTGTGCTACTCAGCAAAGTTGGATGTTTTCCTCCAGTGAGCATCTCTCCACTAACACTCATAACTTGTTGCCTCGGGACAACTCAGTCAAAACCACAACACGGGAAACACACTGATGTCTACTCATTTCAGAATTAAAGCATTCACGGGGTTTATTCTAACTCGCAGGCGTTGAATTTGTATTTGATTCCAAGTAATGTCCATTTTCATGATTGTATTGGTTTGACACACTCAGTTACACCACATTAAAGTTGCACTGTGACGTCTTTATTGACAGGTTGTTTTTTTATTCATAACTGAATAAACTGAATAAACAAACTGACCTTAAAGAAAACACAATATCATACTGTTTTACTTTGTTTATATTTGGCGGACCCTGCCACCTTTCTAGCTCATTTTCCTCTGAGAACAGCTCGTTAATTCAAAATAAGTATGTTTACCTCATTAATACTGTAAATGTTACAATTATGAGTCGGAATTTCTTCTCCAAAACCACACAGTGCCTCTTTAACTACAGAGATGTGGGTGCTGTTGAGTAAAGGATCCCCTGGAATTTATTCCAGTCAAATGTAAATGTTTTCCAGGTGCTGTGCAGCTGTGCATGACGACTGTAAATCACCAAATTAATCATCATCAAAAACACAAACCCTAACAAAGTAAATCATGCAAGAAAAGTCTGCAGTTATTTGTAGAATCCCTGCGTGGCAGAAACGAAGGAACACAGCAAAACTCGCAGAGAAAAGTTTGAAGGTAAATGAATGTGAGCTAATTCAGTATTGTTCACAACACAAAGCGACTAATCAAACGCTTAAACCTAAAGGCTGCATATAGACTAAACTACGTGTGTAGAAGCTGATTGAAACTCACTCAGTTGAATGGAAGCAGAAATGTGACAACACAGGCTGGAGGAGGAAATCTTCGGGTTCGCTGTGCCTTTGTCTTTTAGTGACGAGCTACAAGTCAAGACCTCGTTTAAATACTTGAGCTGACAATGTGAGAACACGCCTCGCTGCCGCACAGACAGCAGCCAGGCCAGACACTCCTCCAGAAACAACAACTGAAGGCATTTTTGGTGCAGAGCCAAGCATCAGATTGAGCAATAGTGGTGATATTTTGAACTTCTTTATTAGAAAGATATGTCTCCATGACTACAGATCGTTTACCTCCAGCTTGTACGGGTGGGAGCAGCAGTTGTAGTTCCATCTGTGTGCTCCATCCTGATTTATTTCACTGGTTCAGTCATTCTTTAAATGACAGTATATCGGTACATTACTGTTTCTGACAGAGAGAGAGAGTGAAGGTTAATATAAAGCACTCATAGTTAAATAAAATATATATAAATACCAAAAAATACCACAATACCAGGACCTTGAAACTGAGTTTTTGATGCAGTCACGTGTCAAGGCGTCTTCTCTACGTCCATCACAGCGACAGGTGTCTCACCCACTGGGTGGGAGGGTACACACCTTTCTCTGAAAAGGTCTGACACACTGTTAGGGAGTAGTTCTGTCTGCTTTGCATGATATTTAACATATGAGTAAAGACGTACCAAATAAGACAGATGTCTTTATAATCTGGGTTATTCACACTGACTGGTTTAGTTGGTTTTCAGTGAGTTTCTCAACTGTGTGACGGTTCGACTCTGAACAAAAGTAGCTAATCACATATTGCATCATTTAGAGGGATACTGTGCAACGACCAGTGAACTCACCGCGTGTGCCTGTAAAATATGAACGTTGGCTAATCATTTTACAGGAAAAGCATTGTTCAGTTTTTAGCTATGCTGTGGGTGTGGCTCTGGGGACGACAGTGACATTCCTCCCGTGGTTGGCCCATGAAAACTCAAGAAGTCATTGTTGGTGGCACGATGATGAAGACCTGCTGGCAGCTTTTTTTAAAAATAAAATCTCAAAATCCACCTTAGACACTCCCAAGTGACAGTTCTTGCCTCAAGGTTTGCCTGAGGATAGGCCATGACATCAGAGTAAAACAAAAGTCAACTTGATATGTCGCAATGTCGGATTTATCAAGAAGCAAGAAGGCAAGAAGCCATCAGATGAATAAAGACGATGATGCAACCTGATGCTGAATCAGGTGACCCTAGAGCAGCGTTTAAAGCGTTGAATGGGGGGTCTGGACCCCTCGGGGCTCCTCAGAGTCACTAAATGATTGTTCTATAATATTCTGAAAGTTATCTTAATGTTAAATCTGTCTGAAACTTCACATCAAGATAACGCCAACTTATTATGAATAAATTGAAATGCAAAGTCACACAACGTTGATTCCTCGTGCAATCACGTGAGCTAACCTCGTGTACCTGAAACCTATTGGTTATTTGTCATATATAATCTCTAATGTACAGACGTTCTTGTGAGTCACAGGTGATTCTATTGTAAATTACTGAGCGGCAGACTCTGACATACCCTCCACCTTACCCACGCTACAACCGCTGCTGACATGTCTATACATGGCACCGTAGGCTTTGTTTAACATGTGACAAGTTAGGTTTTTTTGCAATACATAGTGGCAGGACCCCGCTGCTGACCTGAAAACCAGCTGCACTTTGTGTTTAGCGCTAATTAACAAGTGTTACGTCGCGATCACACACGCATAATCGACATTCGCCTCCTGGTGGAAGGGGCAAAATAACATTTGGATCTAATGGCGAAGCAAATCTGCATCTTGGCTCTGCGTGGAATTCGACTTTGGTGAACTTTGACCGGTTAAGTTGGAGCCACAACCAGTAGAAAAAAACGGCGTAACATGGGAACATACCAGCACTGAACGCACTGATGGTGCATTTACATGGGTTAACATCTTGCTCTTTATTTCAGCGTACATGTGAACTTCTTGCACGCCTGTCAAGCGAGGCTACAGCGGCGCGTCATCTAGAGATTCAGAGTCTCGCCTATTTTTACCACGACACAGGCGTGATACTGAAGACCTGAAACCGACCTGCAGACAGCCACATCAACGCCATACCGGTGTTTCATCACAGCTTTAATGTCTGTTTCTGCAGAATATGTCACAAACATGTAGAGAATACACACACAGCACGCAGGATGTGTGTTCCAGCCGTTAGGGTTCGGTCACATGTACAAAAATTAGAGGAGCACATCAGCAAATTCACTGTTTTACCACACATGGAGTTCAATTGTCCTGAACTTTGCTAATTTACAACCTGCAATGGTTATATGACTGAATCTGCACGTGTGTGACCGTACTCATGTTCTGCTAACACACTAAAACTGAAATCAGAATGTGGTGAACAAGGTAAATATTAGCTTTTCGAAGTGGTGCTGTGCTATATACGACCTCACACGCTGTAGACGAGTGTTTTTTTCTCTACAGGCGAGTTTGAAAATGATTTTATTTTTCAGCGTCCGTCTTTTTGTGTTCGGAGCTCCGAGGTGTGGCGTTTTCAAATTGAAATTCAGCCGATTTGTTTTGGTTAGGCACTCCCAGGTGACAGTTCTTGCCTAAAGGTTTGCTGGGAAAGTGCCGTGACATCAGAGTAGAACAAACATCAACTTGGTATGTCGCAAAGTTCGATGATTTCACAAACACAGTAACGTAATCAGAACCTGATTCCTGTGACCCTTGCGCAGCTTTCGATGCACCTCACGTATGGGTTAGTTTAAGGTGCGTTCAGGAAAGCCCGTACATCTCACGTTCATTCTTCTTTGCCAACAGAAAACAAGACACGAGACGCTTTTTTGGAAGGCAGTGACACAATGTGTGCTGTTTTATTACTGGATCTGTGACTTACTGTGCAACAGTATAGTGTCATTTATTAAATGCTTTACACAACCTTTTAAAAAAATGTGAATGAGTTATGTGATGCTATGAACATTAGTTATAAGCTTTTCTGTATAGTCAACCGTTTTAAAGCTCATAGAAGCAACAAGCCAGCATTGCTGCACGCCAATCCGTACACAGTCAGTTTACTCTGTTATCAGTGTTTCTGCATGCATTTGGGTTTGTTGTACTAAGGACATCCGTACGCACACACATTTAAAGAAATGCACCAATGGTTATTACACACTCGCTCAAACATACACACACACATACATCTAGACATTTCAGTGATGGTGTTAGAGACGCCGCTGACGCACGCTGCGAAGCGTGATGCTCTCGGACCCTCGGGGAGGATGATGTGATTGACGTCCTCCCAAACAAGTGGAACAGACGGAGACACGAGACGACTGAAAAACACCCACTTGTTCTTTGACAGACAAACAAACACGCCCGGGAATGTGAAGCGATCGCACGACGGGGAAGACGGGGGGGGGCGGGGGCAGTGATTCCCGATCAGAGCAGGAGGTCTGTGACTGAGGGCAGCAGCTCGGCCAGCTCCGACTCGACGTTGGTCGTCTGAGTGACAGGGTTGCCACGGAGATCGAGGCGCTTCAGCTTGGGGCAGGAGGCCAGCGGCTGGAGATCTGCCAACGTAGAGATTTCTGCGCATTTGGGTTAATGAAAAAGCCTTCCGGATGATTACAACACTGGTGCAAAAGTAGGATCAACATGTTAAATATGACACTGGGGTATTAATTCATTTTCCCAAATATAAAACTTGGAACTGAAACTGCAATTCAAGTCTAAATAAAAGAAAGCTAATCAAAGCCTCAGAGTCATGACAGGCAAACTACATTAATTCCCTCTCGAGGGGGAGCTGAAGCGTGAAGGGGAAGGAGTGCGCGGTGCCGATGTGTTGTTAAGTGTCTCTTCCCCTCTTAATGATGCTGTTTGCTCTGTGAAATTGCGACGCTGATTTTATTTACTCAAAGTTTCAGGTGCAAACAAATTATTCATGCATCGCGCTGAAGAGTCTTGTTAACCGCCGCAATTTTCCAAACATCCTCGCGTGCAGCGCCGCCTCTACATCGCACTCCTCACACGCCGTCAGCTGCCTCGCGCTCTTTAGCGGGGTTTGTTTTGCAGGCTGGAGCTCGGAGCTCATTCACACATTCCTTGAGTCACTTGTACACTGTGAGAGAGGAGTGTATGGATATGATATACACTGATGCTGCGGGATTAAAGGGGCATTATGCAGCTCTGGAGAAGAAATTCAAACGCTGAATTTTAATATTTATAATATTAATGAGGTATAAAGTGTTTTTTTTCCCATAACTGAATAAACAAGCTGTTCTCAGAGGAAAATTAGGTCCCAGAACACAGTTTGAAGCTAGAAAGTAAAACTGTATGAAGCCTTTAAGGTCAGTTTGTTTATTCAGTCATTAAAAATTAAGAGTGTTTATTTAGTTTGTTTAATCATAAACAAAAAATCTATCCCCTTCCCCCACAAAAAAATCTACATAGTGCACCTTTAAAAAGGACTTTCTACAGAAAACAAACTCCTGATTATGAACGACTGATTTAAGGATACTGTTATTCTTCAAGAGGACTTCCTCCAGTTTGGGAAGGTGATACACTCCTTCCAGGCTTTCTATAGAGTTGTTATCAGCCTCCAGGACCTGAAAGCGTGAAGAAGTCAGTTTAATCATGTTGCAGAAAAGGAATTAATCGACACATTTCATACTAATCTGCCAATTGTGGGGCACAAAAGAAGTAGAAAAGATGTCCATGTAGGACAGATAATTGGATTTGAATTGCAGCTTTATCACCTCCAGGCACTGCAACATGGCGAACTGGGGAGGCAGCCGCTGCAGCTGATTAGAGGACAGATTGATATGGGTTACCAATAACAGCTGATCCAGGTGGCATAAGGTGGTCAGGTTCTGTTAGAAGAAGAAAAAAAAAAGGAGAAATGACTTTTCAGAACTTTTCCATAAGGCAGACAGGAGAAAAATAAAATCACGATAAGCAAATGAAATTCTTTTTTCAGATTCTGAATCCACCTTGTCGGAAATGCTGAAGACGCGCACTTCAGCGTACTCCATTTTCAAGATGGTGTTTTCAATCATAAACTTGCTGCACAGGTCGCTGTAATATGCACAGCGCATGGAGTCCACCTCCTGAGGGAGAAAACGAGAGCGTTCAATCAGCGATCTGTCTCGTCCGCGGTCAGTGTCGGACTCGGTGCGTGGTCGGTACTCACCTTCAGCGTCTGAAAATGAGCAAGGGTCTCTTTTTCATATCCCAGAGGGTCCAGCGCCCTCATCAGGAGGATGATGGTCAGTAAGCACCCTGCGTTCGAACATCAAAACATCAAGGATCAAAAGCAGCGGCAGCAAACTTGAGTATCACGTATTCATGTGAAGTGAGATGTGATGCTTTGAAAAGGCGCTTACACTTATTGAGCGGCTCCAGTTCTTGTAGCTGGTTGCACGATTGTAGCTCCGACTGTAACACCGAAGTCTTCTCTACAGATAGCTCGCTCCTGAAGAAGACAAGAGCACACTGAGTTTGCGCTCCTCACAAAAATCCCCACAACGCGCTGCCACCGTTACACACACAGTACCTGAAAAGTTCCTGATCCGTAGCAGAGTCCCGACACCAGCTCTCAGTCCGACCTTTTGCAAGTCAAAAGTTCACAGTGTAAAGAAGCTGGAGGAAACATTCATCAGAAACGGCTCATGTGTAAAAGATGCACGGTGCGTATCACCTGTGTACAGAGCGCAGTCTCTGTGCGTGTGCTTCTCAGTCCAGTGCACAGTCAGGTTATGTTCATTTGTGATGTCGCTTATTGTTCCGGGAGGAAGAGCACAGATCTGAGCCCGTGTCAAGGTTTCAACAAAACAACAAAGACAACATGTCTGCAAATGAAAAAGGGAAGAGTTTGACTCCAACATAAATTAGGCACGTCTGAATGAAACCCACCCAGGTCAACGTGTGAGTGTGCATAGTAAGTCCACAGCTCATTTCCATGCGGGTACAGCAGAGTGATCGAGCTGGGCTTTATGAATAAATACAACTTCCGTGGCTGAATGGCAAAATAGTCATTACGGTTATGGGTCGAATATATTACTCCCTCTGTTTTCCCATTATAACGTGTTAAACTTTATTTGTTTTCTCGACTTATTTACTCATGATTAACGACCTCGTTATCTCGGGAACACAACAGTTGTTATTTCGTGATAATGACATAAACAACTTGTGATTGTAATCGTAATTGTCTTGTTATTTTAGGGAAAAAAAACTGTTGATATCTGTTGTAAATTTACTCAGATTGATCACATAAAATATGACCACTGACATTTGAAACTTCATTCAAAAACCAAAACAGAACCTTTAAATGCGAATACAATTTAATTCACTACAACCGTACCACCTACTTCTCCGTGTTAATTATGGAAATGATCTTTATTTCGCATATCTTTCAGGAATAGAGCCACCATGTTTCTTGCTACAGGGAGCTCAGCACAGCTGTGGGGAAAGCAGCTTCCTCCTACGGTACATGAACGCCAGTTGTCTTCCTGGCGACACTTGGTGTCCTCTGTGTCACTGTGCCCTGACAAGTTAGACAAGCTATAAAAAAAAAGAAAGCTATGACAGGATTTCCACTTCACGTCAACTTTACAATAACATTCCATTCAGGTCTGCTGGAACGCTTCACCCGCAGCATTTTATCAGCATGTGGAACGTGGAGAACGTTGAGGACAGAATGTTAAACTAGGATCTCGTTTCGAGCAGCAGCACACAGTCACGTCAATAACAATAATGTCAGTGGCAAATGACCAGCCAAAGGAAAAGGATACCCAAACAGGACTGTGTTTAAAGCGCGGGTGGACACTCGTCCACTCCACTCTCTGGGGCTGACCGTCGAGCACCAGCAGCAGGCCGACGGACTGCGCCTGACAGAACGGAGACAGGAAGAGAGGCAAGAGGCCAAGAGAGGATAGAAAGAAGACTTCAGGTGGGATGCAGATGAGAAGTTGTGGAGAAATGCAGATAACATGTTTGACAGGCGCTGTAGCTGTAACTATGTCATACATGTGTGTTGTGAATATATAAAATACATGTTTGTTTTGCATTGTATCCCTCAAAGGACTTTTAAGGAAAAATAAACCTCCTGAAGAATGTTGCTCGTCTACGCAGGAGGTGTTTCTTCAGTCATCTTTCTCACTTGCTTATCCAGGATCAGATCAGGGTCAGAGTTTTTTTTCTGCCATTTTACACACATAACTAAAGCGACTGGTAAATGTGGGTGACTTAACTTTCTTTCTGGTGCATTTTCAAACAGCTCATAAAAGTCCTACTCATTCGACCTTTCATGTACTTTGAGTTACATAATTATGATGTGAGGTTCAGTTTGCTTTGCACAGAAATGGTTGGTAGAAAACGTTTTACTTTTATACTCCGAGTTCATATCAGAGCCTGTACTTGAATCGGTACTTCTATGTTTGCCAGTCTCTTAAACACAACAATCTGTTCTTCTACTTAAGTAAAGACTGTGTGTACTTTTGGTACGTCTGCATATATTGTGAGGTACGACAGTTCATCTAGTAAAGCGCTGAAGACATCACAGTTTCCTGTGGCTTTCAAATAGTTAGACTCATAACTGTCTATTTGCTTATTTTTTATCCATTATTTTATCTGTAACGACTTATTTGTCTTTTAAATTAATTTAAAAAATGTCTTAATGATCAATGCCTCTGTAAAGTGTTGTGAATTGCACTATATAAATAGTCTTGCCTTGCCGAAAGTTCTGTCATTCTTTTCATTGTGATAAAATAAATTTAAAAAATGTAATAAAGAAAAGGTTGCTGTGATTTTCTCATTTGTAGACATACGGTGTCAGTGAGATTAACTGCTGTGCTGAGTTGCACGTTGGTAAAAAGAGAGTCATGTGTTTAGTTTTCAAAATGTGAACTCGGAACAGAGAAATGTGCGTAACCACACGACTGCATGAAAAAGAAAGCTCAGCGCCTTGAAGAAATAGTGAAAGTGCTCACATTAACAGGCCGGGAGAAGGCCACGGCCACCCGCTCCTCTTCCCGACTGACATACACACAGCTTATCATCTCCTCGCGTTCCGCTGTTAAAAAGAAACATAATTCAGGTTGGTGCACCTCGTGTTTGAGCAGAGCAAACAGCTGCACGCATAGAAGAGCCAATATGTACGTTCATACATGTGGACATACCTCTGCCTAGCAACCAGCGGTAGTAGAACCAAGCACTCTGGTCGTTGGGGTCAGTGAAGAAAGCATTCTGTACAAGCTCATATTCTGAAAACACAAATGGGTTGATTCAGAAATTAAGTGTGTTAAATTGCACACGGGACAACTACTCTGATACAGCCAATGTGAAGCCTGAGACTGCCCCCTGTCTGTCGCTGCTAAATACTGCTGACTACACAGTCACCATTCATTTGCTGAGCTTTCGTCAGGTTCACCTTTGAGGAGCTGCTCCTCACAGACGCGGTGAGAGTGGGTTTGCGGAGAGGGTGGAAGGGAGGACTGGGGAGGCTCGCGGCACGGCGACGGAGGCTCAGGAGACTCCGGGTGCAGCAGCGGCAATAAGGTGCTGCGATAGTGCCAGCTGGAGTAGTTGGAGAAGTTGGAGCCAATGAGACGATCAGTGAAGGCCAGCTCCTGATCTACGGGCACACCAGACATCTTCACAACCATCCGGCGGTAATCCCAGCAGTGGACTGGTGGAGATGGTGCGAGACACGGAGGGAAACAGCGTGGTGACACACACAGAAAAAAATCAGAATCTTTACAATTATGGTAGTTCCCCTTTTTCATTACTCACAGTTGCGGTCATCCAGGCTGAGGCAGCGATCACACAGGCTCAGTTCCCTGGCCCAGTCTGGTCGAGGCAAGCGGGCTGAGACCCAGCCCCGGTGGTGCCAGCTGCCGTAGGACTTTGGGTTCACCTTCAGGCAAGACTCCAGAAATGACAGCTCGGAAATGTAAACCTTTTGAATTTCATCCTCGTCCCTGGAGAAGATATCAAGAAACAAAAACATAATTGTCCTCCTCTATTTCAGCCAACAATCAAAAACTTGCAATACTGAAAATCTACAGTTGACGAAAGAACTGGTAATGGTCTAACTTCACAGTCTCCAGGTGCATCAGGATCTCTCTTCTGTAGTTCCAGAGGGTTGCAAAGTCAGGATTGGATGAAAGCAGCTGCTGGGTGAGCTGGAGAGCCTCATCATCACAAACACCCTCCTTCCTCTGTCATATAGGACAAAGAGAGAGGTATGAGGCGATTACCCAGAGCAGAACAGAATAAATGCACTGTTGTTGTTTTGTTTTTGTTGTTGTCACCAGCCTTATAGTGTCAAATCTAAGGTGAAATGTGTCTTTCTCAATAACCTTTGAAAAGCAGGCATCTCGTGAAGCCACGTATATCTTCAGTTTCTTCTCTCGCTCCTTCTTCTTCTCCTCCTCCTGCTGGGCTGTGGATTTCAGCTTCACTCTTCCATGCTGTCAGAAGCACAAAATAAAAAGGGGGGTTGGGGGTGCAGTTAACGGTGCTGCTAAAAGGGAAGTATAAATAATTGATTACCTCTATGCTATGAAGGCTATATAAAGCCGTCAATATTCCTACATTTCAAGAGGAGATGAGTAAATGTTTTAACTCTTACCATCCTTCCTGTTTGTGATGGAGACTTCCCAGAAAAACCTGTTTATGATGGAAAATGATGAGTGATATTGAGGGTTAAGCTAGGCCTTGAAAACGTTTCCACAGTCGCATACAGAGCTGACAAGACGGGCACAAAAGTTATGACAAGTCAACATTATCGGCTCAGTCTTTAGTTTGTCCTCGGTGAGTATATACTCAGCCATCAGTGGGTTCAAACACTGAACACAGACAGCCTTAAGTCTGAAGTTAGCTTGCTAATTAGCTCCGATGTCACTAAACAACACTCATTCAAACCAGCACGGAATAACAGCAAGCTGCGACACAAAAAACATCTTCATGACAGTCTGACACTGAACGACACGTTGCACGTACCGTAACACACCCACCTGATTTCGTACCCGGCTTGTTGTTATGGTTTTCAGAGAGCAGTTTGATTTGTCATGTCACTATCAGGATTTCTAACGACTACAATGTTTCACTTCCGTCTCGTGAAAATGACGTCACGGTCAGGGTAGCTTCCTGGTCGCGGTGTTCTGCAGCCCTCTGGTGGAGGAAACGGCGAACAGCAGCGAAGAGAGGCTGAACTGAGCGACGAGGCAGATATTTAAAGGTACACGGACACATGTCACTTTACACTGCGCTTTAAAAATAAAAAGTTAGATCAGTGAAGTTAGTTTTAAGGTTGGATATTAGACAGACTTTCGCCCAGCGGCGCCTCTTACTCAGGTTCACCTAGTGTTAGCAACAGGAGGACGGTTAGCTCGCCTCCCGGTGTGACAGTTTAACTGGCGTTCATTTTAACTGGCGACGGTCCCAGATGTGTTGGAGGTGTGGCCTGGGAATCCCGTCAGGTGAGGGGTCCTCGGCCATGTCCGCTAACCAGGAAAAACATTCCGATCACCCTGCTCATCGATCCAAGTCATGTATATGTATATTCATTTTGACGTGGCTTGAACACTACTATTCCACACGGAGATGCGGGGGCTGCGACCTGCAAACCACTGTTCACCGAGCGCTACAGAGCACACAGCGACAGTGTAGGTGACTGTGTCGATGCCTGTCCAAAAAAACCCCGCAACTGTCAATAAATCGTCCAAAAGTGCATGTTGTCAGTCTTATAACATTGTCGTGAATGTCTGTGCTCACAAACAACTCATGGGTGGAACAGTCCGAGGCATTTGTTCACGCCGAGCGGACCGAGAGCAGCGTAGAGACCGTTGTTAGCTGTGGCGGTGAGTGCGCAGCGTCCAGGTTAACTTGCGACGCTTGTTATCATCGAGTATTTCTTTCATTCCACTCTACGTTCAAATGGTTACTTAAAGCCATCGTTCCCAGCCGTATACATCGTTACTAAGCTGTAAATAAGAATCCTGTTCTTAATTTGTTTGCCTGGTTAAATAAAAAAAAAAAAAAAAAGCCAAGTCGATGTGAAAACTGTACAATGTCACACAGCCTGCTCGTCAAACAGTCTGCGGAGTATGTTGACATCCGGATGTCAACATACCCAGTGAGATACATGTCTGGGCTTTCCTATGAACCATAGTCGATGGTCGATACAGGTGTTTGTGTCACAGGTTGATCTGGGCGCTTCACGCTTTGCCGCAGCTGACTGACCTCCCGCTGAGTTCGGGCTGGATGTCAACATACTCCGCAGACTGTTTGACGAGTAGGCTGTATGACATTGTACAGTTTTCACACCGACTTGGCTTCAGCTTAGTAACGATGTATACGGCTGGGAACGATGGCTTTAAGTAACCATTTGAACGCAGAGTGGAATGAAAGAAATACTCGATGATAACAAGTGTCGCAAGTTAACCTGGACGCTGCGCACTCACCGCCACAGCTAACAGCGGTCTCTACGCTGCTCTCGGTCCGCTCGGCGTGAACAAATGCCTCGGACTGTTCCACCCATGAGTTGTTTGTGAGCACAGACATTCACGACAAAGTTATAAGACTGACAACATGCACTTTTGGACGATTTGTTGACAGTTGCGGGTTTTTTTTTTTTTTTTTTTTTTTGGACAGGCATCGACACAGTCACCTACACTGTCGCTGTGTGCTCTGTAGCGCTCGGTGAACAGTGGTTTGCAGGTCGCAGCCCCCCGCATCTCCGTGTGGAATAGTAGTGTTCAAGCCACGTCAAAATGAATATACATATACATGACTTGGATCGATGAGCAGGGTGATCGGAATGTTTTTCCTGGTTAGCGGACATGGCCGAGGACCCCTCACCTGACGGGATTCTCAGACCACACCTCCAACACATCTGGGACCGTCGCCAGTTAAAATGAACGCCAGTTAAACTGTCACACCGGACCCTCGCGCTGGGCTGGAGGCTGATTTAGGCACCATCAATAAATTACACTTTCAACACTTTACACATTTGTTTTATTTACACAAAACAACGTTTTTTTCATGCTGACTTTATGATAGTAGTGAAAATTATGATAAGAAAATGTATACTAAACTGATTTCATGTAGCACACTTATTGTGATGTCATGTGTTATGTATTTATTAAGACAATGGATTTCTTTATCAATAGCTTCCATGTCATGTGACCCAGTGACTCCAAACCAATGCCGAATTGTATAACTAAATGGGACAAATAAGACACACCTGTTTGCATTACATTTGACTGCTTCTTATATTTTATATGAATATTTATTATGAAAATTCAGCTTTTATATTCAATATTTCTCATGTCAGGTGACCCAGTGACTCCAACTCAATGCCGAATTGTGTCACTGCACAGGCTACATGAGACACATCTAGTTTGATTGGATTTCACTGCTTCTTCTATTTTATATGAATATTTTTTATGAGAATTCAGCTTTTATTTTCAGTAGCTTCCATGTCATGTGACCCGGTGACTCCAACTCAATGCCGAATTGTATTACTACACAGGTCACATAGGACCAAGGACAATTTATCCAATGAGCATGCAGAGGTGATGGGATTAAACACCCGTCTTGCTGTAATTAATTAACATAACCACATATCATTTAGGAATTCTAAAAAGTCAGCACAGACTCCTGGAAGAAGTAAAGCCACTCCACTCCACAGAATAAAAACACAGTGAGACAGTTTCCTGATTGTCTTCCCCTCACCTTTAATTGCTTAAAATGATCAGCATAACAGCAAAATTGCATACAAATTGGTCGAGACTGAGACACCTTTGCTATTGCAATTGCAATCAGATGAAAAAATATATTGTAGTATTATGTACTGCTGTTAGGACAGGGATGAATAATTCACATGAACGGAAAGGGAATACTAATATTATAAGGTGTAATACATCGTCCCCTCTAACAACAGACCCTAAAATAACCACAGAACTATAGCAACACTTTGCATAGTGTATAACCTTGAACAACATGATTGGCTTCCACATATTGTTATATGTCATTATTGTTGTGCTCTATTCATTTTGAGCTTTTTTTTTATGTCGAGTCATTGAAGAATATCAGCTTCTGTTTCTAAGTCTGAGTCGTCTTGTGGCAGCACAGATCTGTACCCCGACGTCTGAGAGAAGTCGAAGGTCATCTGGTCGTCCCCTTTATTTGCGAGCCGAAGTGAGGACAGCCAGCTTAGAACATTAACAAAGGGGCTGGATGGCTGGTTCAATGGACTGTCTCCCTTCACTGTAAATAAAACAAAACACAGTTTGAATGTGGCGTTGAACACAGTGCTGTTGTGAATGCTCAAAATTATGATAGCATTTTTTTACTTACAGTCTGGGAGTAGAAGGTCCATGCTGTTCCTCAGATGATCTGGGTATCTCATGATGTCCTTGTCCAGCTTCTCAACATATTGGCCAAATATTGCGTCTATGTTGCTCTCCTTCTCCTTTCCACCTTTCTTCTTCTGACCGAAACCCTTGGCTTTGATTTTGGTCATGTCAACAACAAACAATTGGTCATGAGAACAACACATTAAAACAACTGGCGTATGTGCTGTACATCATAATGGAATAAAACAATTAAATCGGCCACATCACAGCGCAATACTCACTCGGTGACTTTGGTTTAGTGCTTGTCAGGTTTTCCTTGATATCATCTTGCAGCTCGTAGAGTATTTCCCTGAAGCCCGTCATCAGCTCCAGCTCTCTCCTCCTGTACTCCTCCTCCACTCGCTGCTTCAGCACATGTTTGAGCTGCCACCTCCTGAACTTCTCTTCGATTCTCTCGTGGATCTTGTTCACGTCGGGGCTGAAGAGCTGTCCGTTGTTCCCTGCCACCATTTCCTCTATCTTCTCAAACAGCTCGGTGACCTGACTCAGATCAGTTTTCTTCATATTGTTCATGACATGGTATTTGTTCTCACACTTGTCCACCAACCAGCGTAGCGCGCTATGTTCCCTCTCAATGTGCTCCTCAATCGTTTCATCTGCTAGTTTGTCTCCGTATGTGAACAAAACCATGGTGTGTTTCCAGACGCTGGCACCAAAGAGGTTCATGTGTTCCTCCAGGGCGACCTGTTGAGCTTCTCCAAACCTCAGGTCCAAGGGCACAACCAGCAGAACAGCATGAACCCCTGATGGGCTCTCCGACAGACCTCGGACCATTTCTTTGTCTATCTCTTGAGTCCAGTAAAAGGACTTCTTCCACCAGCCCAGGTTGTCGATCACTGTGATCGATCTGCCAGCAACTTCCCGCTTCTCCACCTGACAGTGCTTACTCTCACAGGTGGGAAACACTTCTTCACGGAGGATATTATTTCCTGTTGCACTCTTTCCAGATGTCCTCTGACCGAGCATGGCTATCCTCAGCTCCTGTAATCTATTACTGGAACCTGAGAAGAAAACAACAGTCATCGTAGAGTGAGAGACCACGTGACAACCTGTAGACACAATATTAATGACCAGTGGGGTGATTTCATACCTCTATACTATTATAGTTTTTAAGGTAACATATACAACTATGTAAATGTATATTCAAATCAGGCTGAAGATTCTGTGTCAACGCTGTTTGTACATGTGCAAATTCATCCTATCAAACTGTTTGAATAAAGAAGACAGACAACAAATCACCAGACATGATAATACTGAACCTAATCCCTTCTTTGAATCTTTGGTAGGAAAGGCGGACTCCTTTACAGAGAGACAAACACAGATTACATACTACATATTGCTGAAAAATATGCTGGCTAGCAAAAATAGGGTGTTGAGAGATTTTCAACTAGAACTGCCTGGAGCGTCTGCGCAAAAATGGTGGAGCACTCCTTTTCCCTAAGGCATTTCTCAGGGTGGCAGACTGCTGCCACAGATACTCACTCCTCATTAGAAACAATTTAAGAACATTGCAAGCGCTCAGGAAAAACGCAATGTGGACACGGGCCCTTTAGCACTAGGTAACGCCCATCAAACATGGCTGACAGTCAGTGAACTGTATGAGCTTTGCAGTAACTGCACTGCTGTTATTCTTCACCCCTGGTATCAGAACTAGCTCTGACAAAGCAAGACTTTTGTGACACTAATGCTAGATGACTGAACATACCGCTGAGGGTTCTTCTTCTGGCCTTGACTTGACTTTCCCTCAGTCTTGCTCCTTCTTCCACTCTTTGTCTTTTCTCTTTAATTGTCAGAAATATCTTCTCATCTGGGGCAAAATGGTCCCAACCATTTCCAGCCACAGTCTCAGTGATTTTCTCCAGCAGCTCTGTGACTTGAGTACCATCATCTGTGTTCTTGTTATCGATGACATGATATCTGTTTCCACATTGTTCGACCAGGGACTGCATGGCCTCTCCCTCTCCTTCGATGTACTGCTCTATGGTGTTTGAGCCCAGCCAGTCTCCCCTGGTGAAGACTACGAAGGTGTGTCTCCACACTTCCTCTCCGAGAAGCTCCATGTGTTTCATCACTGCATCCAAGTGATCGGCATTGAAAGATCCATCTGCATCTATCACCAGCAGGAAGACGTGAGGCCCAGGGGGGCACAGAAACATGCTGCGCTTCACTTCCTCTTTGATCGCTTCAGGAGTGTCGTACACAGGGAAGCCTTTCCACCAACCTGGTGTGTCAACAACAGTTACTTCAGTTTCACCCACAAAACCCTGCCGGGCCACAGATTGTGCCGTTCTCCTCCTGTCTTCTGTGTCTTTGATTCCCAAGATGGTGTTCCCCACCGAGGTTTTCCCAACGCCCTGGCTTCCCAAGACAACAATTTGGAGTTTTTGGAGAGTTTTCTTCGACTCTGTTGACAAACAAAGCTTCATTAGTCAGATTGAAGTTACCAAACTGCCTATGAGCCTGACCTATTTATTGATACTTAGTTGGACAAGTGAAGGATGCATTAGTATAATCTGTCAATACATTGACCATATTAGAAAGAACAAATACAATTGGGCAAAAATGGAAATGAGGGTATTTTCCTAAATGATAAACCTTCCCTCTCATGGTCCAGGATTTAGGAGGATTTACAGGCAGAAGTAGAATGATATGAAATTTTATTGTTATATTAAACTATATCTATATAACACAATATAGAATAGAATATAGATAATGTAATTATGCTTTCTGTAGTGTTTAATCACCTGAGACTTAAAATCATTGTGCTTTCATGAGCTTCCAATGAGATTTTTTTAGTGCATCATGTTGGACCTACTGTGAGATTCACCTTTAATGACCGTTTTCATTTGTTGTCTTTGTTCCTCGGCCCTCCTTCGTCTCTTTTCAGCATTTTTGGCCACTTCTCGCTGCTTCTCTTCAATGATGTTGAACGTCTCTTCGTCTACCTCGTAGTAGCTGCCTTTGTTGTGGCACACCATCTCATCGATCTTCTCCAGCAGCTGTGTCACCTGAGATGAGTCGCTCTTCTCCATGTTGTTAAACACGTGGTACCTGTCTCTGCATTTATCTATCAACCACTTGAGAGCGTCTCCCTCACTCTCAATGTGCTGCTCTATCGTCTTCTTCCCTAGAAAGTCCCCACAGGTGAACAGCACCATGGTGTATCTCCAGGCCCGCTCCCCCAGGAGCCTCATGTGCTGCTCCACAGTCCTCTTCTGCTCCCAAGAGAAAGCACAGTCTAAGGGAATGACAAGGAGGAGAGCGTGTGGTCCAGGCGGACACTTTGACGCATTGAGTTTAAATCTTTGCTTGTCCCTCTCTGGGATCTCAGTGAGGGAGAGGGAGCTTTTCCATCCTGGAGCGTCGACCACAGTGAGCTTCCTGCCCTTCATCTCTGTATGTTTCACTTCAGACTGAACCGTTCGGATTTGGCCACACTCAAACCTGTCCTCTCCCAGGATGGTGTTGCCACAGAAGCTCTTGCCAGCCCATCTTCCACCAATAAGGATGAGTCTGATCTCCGATGGGCTGATGTTGTCTTCCTCTCCTGGAAGACAAAAGAAAACATGAATGTCTGGATCAGTTATGAAGGAACAGAGAGTGACAGTTTTACTAAAATGTCATCTTTTCATTAACTTTATGAATCAGCTTCATCAGCTTGATGATGATTTGTTTTGTCATCGAATTGGCAGAGAAACTCTCGTGAAAAGGAAGTCAGTACATTTTCATACTGAGAAGGAGAACGAGGTTATCAAGATTATTTCGCTGGGTGTGTGCTGCTTCAGATGACTGACAGAAGAGTAATGCTCTGGTAAACTTTCGCTTGTTTTTTTCCTCTGTGGGTTTTATGGCAGAGTTACTCACCGTTGTCACTCGAGCTGTACGTATGACAAAAAATAAATTGCATGACTGAAGAAAAAGTATATACTTAATAATAAACAAATGCTTCATGTCCGAAAATGTTATCTTTGGTGTATACTACTTTACTTGTTCATAGGCGATTCACATGTATGTTTGAAGGCTGTGCTTTATCTATGTATCTGCGATTTGATAGATTTGTCAGATACAATATACACAGACAAACTCAGACAGCTATCTGATGCAAGTATCACAGTGTTTATAGCAGATGCTAATTTGCTTCACCCGTCCCTTGAAGGGCTTTTATGAAAATAGAAAATGAATCTGAATCAGACTGATTTCACATCAAAACAGATCTGCACGTAACACAGTTTTTTTTTTTAAACATATCAAGTTCTTGTTACTAATACGGTACTTAAGCTTTGCATTTAGTGTCCATGGTGACAGCTCTCCCTCTGAATATGTTCAGTAAAGGGTCCCCCAGTCTTAAGAAACTTAAAGTTGGCATCAGGGTGAGTACACAGATAGAAACAAGAAAACATTTTTTAAAGCAAGGAGGAAATGTTCCACCTTATCTATTTATCTCCCGCGTAACTTGCTGGATTTACTCACCGAGATCATGTTCCATTTTTTCTGGTCCTTTTTCTTTTCTTAGCAGATTAACAACCAATTGAACCCCCGGATGGCTCTGCAGAGGTCAGCGGCTGAAGTCTATCCTCAGGTAAAAAATGTTTAAACAAATGTGTGTTCAAGCAGATCTTGCAGCCAGTCTGCACAGCAGTGCCTGTTTACTATCTGACAACCAAGCACAGTGACACATTCCCATAACTCCTAATAGATCCGGCTTAACTGGTTTTTGGCTGGCTTGGTTCAACATGATCTCCCTGCTGACACGCACGGAAGAAAAGATAACATGTTTTCAAACCTGTACAACTCACACAAGGCAGACTATTTATGGAAAAAGTCCTGATTCTGATTCTGACCAAAGTGCTGAGATGAAAACAAGTTCAAGCTCATATGTCAACTCTACACACTGTTCCTTAAGTGAGTTAACTTTCTATAAGACTGAACTCTGACTGACTCTCTGTGGTCATGTTTTTACTACAATGTTTCACTTCCGTTTTTTTGATGACCTTGTTGACTTACTGTCTCTTATCTGCACTGACATTGACTGTGTGTTAATTGTTGGTGACTTTAACATCCATGTCGACGAACTTGAGGACAGAGGGACTAAAGAACTGTGTTGTGTCCTTGATAGCTTTGGACTCACTCAGCATGTGACGCAGCCCACACATAACCGGGTCACATCCTGGACTTGGTTATCTCCAAGGGTCTGAACATTTCTAAGGATCTGGTATCTGATGTTGCTCTCTCTGATCATTACTGTGTTTTCTTTGAGAGTGATATATCTGTGTACGCAAATGTTCAAACTGAGGTCGTCTCAAAATGCTACATCACTGAAAGCACCAGTGAGATATTCATTGAGGCTTTCTCTTCCACACCTCCCCTCACCAGGTTCTCTGTCAATGACCTTGTACATCATTTCAGTTCTAAAATTACACATGTTATTGATGCCATTGCACCCACTAAAGTGAAGGTGGTCCCTGGTAAGAAAAAATCTCCTGGGAGAAATGCCATGCTGGTCAAAATGAGAAAAAAGGAATGTCAAAAAGCAGAGCGCAGGTGGCGAAAAACAAATCTCCAGGTTAATTTTGACATATATAAAGAGAGACTTTACATTTTTAATTTAGAACTAAAGATCACCAAAAGCAATAACAATGCACATGCCCTGTTTGCTGCTGTCAACAGGCTAACAAACCCTCCTGTGCCAGTAGCCTCTGAACATTGATCTACTGGGACCTGTAATGAATTTGCATAACGACACACAACTTTGCATAACCATATCACCAGGGGACAATAATTTCATACAAATGCTGTGTAGATGAGTTGAACAAATCAATGAATTGATGTGTCAGAGTTTTCTTTAGTTAAATAAAGATAAGACTGAAATAACTGTTTTTGGAACACAGGAGGAACGACTAACAGTCTCTGCTCAGCGTCAATCTGTAATGTTGAAAACTACAAACCAAGCCAGAAACCTCGGTGTAATCATGGACTCAGACCTAAATTTCAACAGCCACACTAAGACAGTTACAAAGTCAGTCTACTATCACCTTAAGAATATATCCAGGACAAAAGGACTTATGTCTCGGCAGGATTTGGAAAAACCTGTCCATGCATTTATCTTCAGCAGACTCGACTACTGTAACGGTGTCTTTACAGGACTCTCTAAAAAATCCATCAGACAGCTGCAGCTGATTCAGAATGCTGCCGCTCGAGTCCGAACAAGAACCAAAAAAGTAGATCACATCACTTCAATTCTTAGATCTTTACACTGGCTTCCTGTCAGTCAAAGAATAGATTTCAAAAACCTGCTACATACATACATTTCTGATCTGCTGCCACATTATGAACCATCCAGACCTCTGAGGTCGTCAGGTACAGGTCTGCTATCAGTCCCTAGAGTCAGAACTAAACATGGAGAAGCAGCGCTCAGTTATTCTGCGCCACATATCTGGAACAAACTCCCTGAAAACTGCATCTGGCTCCAACTCTCACCTCTTTTAAATCAAGGCTGAAGACCTTTTTGTTTGCCACTGCCTTTCACTAAAGCAATTTTAAGGCTTTGAACTGCACTGTGACTTCTATTTTCTATTTTAGCCTACTTTTCTATTTCTTATCTTTTTTTTTGTTTTGTTTCTTAGTGGAAATTATTTTTTCCTCCTATAATGTATTTTAAATGCATTTTTAAAATTTATTTTAATGTTATTTTTATGCCCCTGTAAAGCACTTTGAGGTGCCTTGTTTGCCTTGCCTTCCGTCTCATGAAAATGACGTCATGGTCAGGGTAGCTTCCTGGTCGCAGTGTTCTGCAGCCCTCTGGTGGAGGAAACCGCGAACAGCAGCGCAGAGAAGCTGAACTGAGAGACGAGGCAGAGATTTAAAGTAGCCTACACGGACACAAAAGTGACGGCGGCAAAACAACGTGATAACGAGAATTCAACTGGAGAGGGTAAGAAATGCTAATTTATTGTCCGTTAAACACAAAACACCAACTGCTCGTTTTTCATTTCAAGTTTGTTGTTGTTCTATGTTCGTCATATCGTGTCACTTTACACTGCGCCTTGAAAAATAAAAAGTTAGATTAGTTAAGTTAGTTTTAAGGTTGGATATTGGACAGACTTTCACTCCGGAGACACCCAGCGGTGCCTCTTCCTCAGGTTCACCCAGTGTTGGCAGCAGGAGGACGGTTAGCTCGCCTCCGAGACCCTCGCGCTGCGCTGGAGGCTGATTTAGGGACCATCAATAAATTACACTATTGTTTATTTTATTTACACAAAAACAATGTTTCTTCATGCTGACTTGATGATATTAGTGAAAATTATGATAAGACTAAACTGATTTCATGTGGCACACTTATCGTGATGTAATGTGATATGTATTTATTAAGACAATGGATTTCTTTATCAATAGCTTCCATGTCATGTGACCCAGTGACTCCAAATCAATGCCGAATTGTATAACTAAATGGGACAAACAAGACGCATCTGTTTTTATTACATTTTACTGCTTCTTCTATTTTATATGAATATTTATTATGAAAATTCAGCTTTTATATACAGTAGTTTCAATGTCATGTGACCCATGACTCCAACTCAATGCCGAATTGTATTACTACACAGGTCACACAGGCCCGTGGACAATTTTTCCAATGAACATGCAGAGGTGATGGGATTAAACACCTGTCTTGCTGTAATTAACTAACATAACCACATATCATTCAGGAATTCTTAAAAGTCAGCACAGACTCCTGGAAGAAGTAAAGCCACTCCACTCCACAGAATAAAAACACAGTGAGACAGTTTCCTGATTGTCTTTCCTTCACCTTTAATTGCTTAAAATGATCAGCATAACAGCAAAATTGTGTACAAATTGGTCGAGACTGAGACACCTTTGCTATTGTAATCAGATCAAAAAATATATTTTGTAGTATATGTATTGTTGTGAGGACAGGGATGAATAATTCACATGGATGGAAAGGGAATACTAGTATTATAGGGTGTAATACATCGTCCCCTCTAACTACAGACCCTAAAATAACCACAGAACTATAGCAACACTTTACATAGTGAATAACCTTAAATAACAGGATTGGCTTCCACATATTGTTATATGTCATTATTGATTATATTCCATTCATTTCCTTTTTTTACGTCGAGTCATTCAAGATTATCAACTTCTGTGTCAAAGTCGAATTCGTCTTGTGGCAGCACAGATCTGTATCCCGACGTCTGAGAGAAGTTGAGGGTCAGCTGGTTCTCCGCATTTCTTGCGAGCTGAAGAGAGGACAGGTATCTTAGAACATTATCAAAGGAGGTGGATGACTGGTTCAATGGCCGCCTCCTTCCTGACAGAGAGTTGGTGGTAGACGGCGCTGGTTTGTCTCCTTTTACTGCAAATAAAACAAAACACAGTTTGAATGTGGCGTTGAACACAGTGCTATTGCAAATTCTCAAAATGATGATACCATTTTTTTACTTACAGTCTGGGATTAAGAAATCCATGCTGTTCCCCAGATGATCTGTGGATGTCATGATGTCTTTGTTCAGCTTCTCAATATGTTTGCTGATTTTTGTGTCTATGTTGACCTTCTTCTCTTTTCCACCATTCTTCTTCTTACCGAAACCCTTGGCTTTGATTTTGGTCATGTCAGCAACTAACAATTGGTCATGAGAACAACACATTAAAACAACTGCGTATGTGCTGTACATCATAATGGAATAAAACAATTAAATCGGCCACATCACAGCGTAATACTCACTCGGTGACTTGAGTGTAGTGCTCGTCGCATTTTCCCTGATATCATCTTGCAGCTCGTAGAGTATATCCCTGAAGCCCGTCATCAGCTCCAGCTCTCTCCTCCTGTACTCCTCCTCCACTCGCTGCTTCAGCACATGTTTGAGCTGCCACCTCCTGAACTTCTCTTCGATTCTCTCGTGGATCTTGTTCACGTCGGGGCTGAAGAGCCGTCCGTTGTTCCCTGCCACCATTTCCTCTATCTTCTCAAACAGCTCGGTGACCTGACTCAGATCAGTTTTCTTCATATTGTTCATGACATGGTATTTGTTCTCACACTTGTCCACCAACCAGCGTAGCGCGCTATGCTCCCTCTCAATGTGCTCCTCAACGGTTTTATCTGCTAGTTTATCTCCATATGTGAACAAAACCATGGCGTGTTTCCAGATGCTGTCATCAAAGAGGTTCATGTGTTCCTCCAGGGCGACCTGTTGAGCTTCTCTGAACCTCAGGTCCAATGGCACAACCAGCAGAACAGCATGAACCCCTGATGGGCTCTCTGACAGACCTCGGACCATTTCTTTGTCTATTTCTTGAGTCCAGTAAGAAGACTCCTTCCACCAGCCCGGGTTGTCGATCACTGTGATCGATCTGCCAGCAACTTCCCCCTTCTCCACCTGACAGTGCTTATTCTCACAGGTGGGAAACGCTTCTTCACGGAGGATATTATTTCCTGTTGCACTCTTTCCAGATGTCCTCTGACCGAGCATCGCTATCCTCAGCTCCTGTAATCTATTACTGGAACCTGAGAAGAAAACAACAGAAAAAAAGAATAAAGACTAAATAAGACAGAGAACAAGTCACCAGACATGAAAATACTGAACTTAATCCCTTGTTTGAATCTTGGGCAGGAAAGGCGGACTCCTTTACAGAGAGACAAACACAGATTACAACTATATGGATGCATGTTGCTGAAAAATATGCTGGCTAACAGAAATAGTGTTTTAACGAAAACTGTGAGAATCATAACTAGTGTCTGAACTATACTGCATTCTTTAGGCAGATGTCGTTATCAATATTTGATCTTTAGAAAGGCTAGTCGTCTGCAGCCATGCTAGCACTTCTTTAAGGCTGTAGCCTAGGCGACATGGGGTGTCCACGTAGTGGGGTTTTTTTCGGGGCAGAAAAGCACTCAGCAGTAACGAGATGGAAGCGTTGTGTGCGCTGAGAAAAAAAAACGTGCAAGGCCATCTTTTCTCTGTGACAATATATTGACAACCTCTGCTGTCTGATCAACACTGCCCCTTTGTGGTTTGCTATCTTTTTCTTAATTAGGTGACAAAAATACGATGAATATTTTCGCCTAGGCCAGGAAACAGACAGAGAGCATCGATGATGTCACCATCGCCTTCCCTTCATATTTTGGGATTTTCAACTAGAACTACTCAGAGCACTCAGAACAATGATGCTGGGTGCTGCGGCTTTTGTCTGGGCTCAGGAAAAACGCAATGTGGACACGGGCCCTTTAGCACTAGGTAACGCCCATCAAACATGGCTGACAGTCAGTGAACAGTATGAGCTTCGCAGTAACTGCACTGCTGTTATCTTCACCCCTGGTATCTACTGACTCCCAGACTGTGGAACTAGCTCTGACAATGCAAGACTTTTGTGACACTAATGCTAGATGACTGAACATACCGCTGAGGGTTCTTCTTCTGGCCTTGACTTGACTTTCCCTCAGTCTTGCTCCTTCTTCCACTCGTCGTCTTTTCTCTTCAATAGTCAGAAATATCTTCTCATCTGGGGCAAAATGGTCCCAACCATTTCCAGCCACAGTCTCAGTGATTTTCTCCAGCAGCTCTGTGACTTGAGTACCATCATCTGCGTTCTTGTTATCGATGACATGATATCTGTTTCCACATTGTTCGACCAGGGACTGCATGGCCTCTCCCTCTCCTTCGATGTACTGCTCTATGGTGTTTGAGCCCAGCCAGTCTCCCCTGGTGAAGACTACTAAGGTGCGTCTCCACACTTCCTCTCCGAGAAGCTCCATGTGTGTCGTCACTGCATCCAAGTGATCGGCATTGAAAGATGCATCTGCATCTATCACCAGCAGGAAGACGTGAGGCCCAGGGGGGCACAGAAACATGCTGCGCTTCACTTCCTCTTTGATCGCTTCAGGAGTGTCGTACACAGGGAAGCCTTTCCACCAACCTGGTGTGTCAACAACAGTTACTTCAGTTTTACCCACAAAACCCTGCCGGGCCACAGAATGTGCCGTTCTCCTCCCGTCTTCTGTCTCTTTGATTCCCAAGATGGTGTTTCCCACTGAGGTTTTCCCAACGAACCGGCTTCCCAAGACAACAATTTGGAGTTTTTGGAGAGTTTTCTTCGACTCTGTTGACAGACAAAGCTTCATTAGTCAGATTAAAGTTACCAAACTGCCTATGAGCCTGACCTATTTATTGATATTTAGTTGGACAAGTGAAGGATGCATTAGTATAATCTGTCAATACATTGACCATATTAGAAAGAACAAATACAATTGGGCAAAAATGGAAATGAGGGTATTTTCCTAAATGATAAACCATCCCTCTCATGGTCCAGGATTTAGGAGGATTTACAGGCAGAAATAGAATGATATGATATTTTACTGTTATATTATACTATATCTATATAACACAATATAGAATAGAATACATATAGTATAATTATGTTTTCTGTCGTGTTTTATCACCTGAGACTTAAAATCATTGTGCTTTCATGAGCTTCCAATGAGATTTTTTTAAGTGCATCATGTTGGACCTACTGTGAGATTCACCTTTAATGACTGTTTTCATTTGTTGTCTTTGTTCCTCGGCCCTCCTTCGTCTCATTTCAGCCTTTTTGGCCACTTCTCGCTGCTTCTCTTCAATGATGTTGAACGTCTCTTCGTCTACCTCGTAGTAGCTGCCTTTGTTGTGGCACACCATCTCATCGATCTTCTCCAGCAGCTGTGTCACCTGAGATGAGTCACTCTTCTCCTTATTGTTAACCACGTGGTACCTGTCTCTGCATTTATCTATCAACCACTTGAGAGCATCTCCCTCACTCTCAATGTGCTGCTCTATCGTCTTCTTCCCGAGGACGTCCCCACAGGTGAACAGCACCATGGTGTATCTCCAGGCCCGCTCCCCCAGGAGCCTCATGTGCTGCTCCACAGTCCTCTTCTGCTCCCAAGAGAAAGCACAGTCTAAGGGAATGACAAGGAGGAGAGCGTGTGGTCCGGGCGGACACTTTGACGCATTGAGTTTAAATCTTTGCTTGTCCCTCTCTGGGATCTCAGTGAGGGAGAGGGAGCTTTTCCATCCTGGAGCGTCGACCACGATCAGCTTCCTGCCCTCCACCTCTGTATGTCTCGCTTCAGACTGAGCCGTTCGGGTTCGGCCACACTCAAACCTGTCCTCTCCCAGGATGGTGTTGCCAGAGGAGCTCTTGCCAGCCCATCTCCCACCAATAAGGATGAGTCTGATCTCCGATGGGCTGATGTTGTCTTCCTCTCCTGGAAGACAAACGAAAACATGACTGTCTCACTTTCTGGATCAGTTATGAAGGAACAGAGAGTGACAGTTTTACCAAAATGTCATCTTTTCATTAACTTTATGAATCGGCTTCATCCGCTCGATGATGATGTGTTTTGTCATCGAATTGGCAGAGAAACTCTCATAAAAACGAATTCAGCACATTTCTATATAGGGAGGAGGAGAATGAGGTTATTAAGGTTATGTCGCTGGGTGTGTGTTTCTTCAGATGACTGACAGAAGAGTAATGCTCTGGTAAACTTGTGCTTGTGTTGTTCCTCTGGGGTTTTATGGCAGAGTTATTTTTGACATTTTTTAGTCCTTTTAATTTGAGAGACAGTGTCTGAACAATAACAGTACTGTGAGACAAAAACCGAACAAGTGAACCATTTTTAGAATGACCCTGAACTAAAACGAATCATTTCGAGGTGGTGTTAAAAGAAGCTACTGTACACAGAAAAAAAACAGATCGACAGAATCATCTGAGAATGACTCATCACCTCCCGTTGTCACTCGTGCTGTGTACTTAGGGTAAAAATATGCAGACAAGACAAAAAATAAATTGCGTGACTGGAGAAGATTGAAATACTTGTGTGATGCTTCATGTCTTAAAATGTTCTTTTTGGTGGATACTGCCTCACTTGTTTGAAAGCGACTCACTTCTGTGTTTGGAGACTGCACTTTATCTATTTATTTGTGATTTGATAACGACAGATACAATATACATAGAAAAACTCAAACAGCTGTCCGGTGCAAGTATCACAGTGGTTATAGACAGATGCTAATTTCCTTCACCCGTCCTTAAAAGGGCTTTTATGAAAATAAGAAATTAAAACTTTGTGATTAAAAAAGGCATTAAATGGAGTTAAGCTTAACACAGTTAGTTACACATTGACGTACTGCAATAAAGACTTAAACGTGAGTAAAGGTTTGTTACTCAAATAGCCAGGATTCAGTTGCCAATTTAAAGGTGTTAAAGTCTGCTGCAAATTTTAAGTGATCAGGCAGTGAGCTCCAGAGATTTGCTCCTTTCACAGAGAAATCTGTCTGAGTCAAAGATGTTTTGCACAACTTTACAATTGCCACTTGAAGCTGCTCTGATGGATCTACTGCAGGTCTGCAATCTCTTGATGGATTTGCAGAGCGACTCAGAAACAAGTCCAAGTTTTACATGATGAAAATCAATCAAGTTTCCAAAACTCAACATATTGTATTTGCTGAAAAATGTGCCAATGATGATTCCTTTCTTTGCTTTCTGTCCAAGATTTTCAAGGCCCGGTTGTAAAGACACTCATGCAGATGAATCATCTACACGACAAATAAAACCTTAGAACTTGAAACCTTCAGGGTGGAGTTATACACATAAGGAAGTTGAATGTTTTTATAATGATGATGGGAATCAACTGTGTGTGTTTACTGGCAGAGCATCTGGTCAAACTGGTTTGTCTGCTGTTATGTGTTGCTTTTCATGTAAATACATATCAAGACTATTTTACCACAACTGACCTTCTATTAAAATGTTTGCAATGACCAAGGTGTAGCAAAAGCTTGTGTGCACGTTGCCCACTGATTTCACCTCAAAACAGATCTGCATGTTTTTTTGAAACACATCAAGTTCTTGTTACTAATACAGTCTTTAAGCTTTGCAGATTAAATGATCCTCTTATCTACTTATTTATTTATTCATTTATTTATATTTTACGTATGAAATTACATTTTTTCACAAGATATAGAGATGCACAGGGAAGAGAAAACAAAAAACAACAACCAAGAAAAGAGATCAGTGGATATAACAAAATATGACAGAACAGAACAAAATGTGACCAAACTCAAGTCGGGTGGAAAAACAGTGTCCAGAGACCAGACAGGCCGAGGTACAGAAGAATAAAACACAACATAGTATAATACAGTCTGATACATTTAGTGTCCATGTTGACAGCTCTCCCTTTGAATATGTTCAGTAAAGGGTCCCCCAGTCTTAAGAAACTTAAAGTTGGCATCAGGGTGAGTACACCAGATTTCTTCAAGGTAGAAACAAAGCAAGGAGGACATTTCCACCTTATCTATTTATCTTCCACATAGCTGCTGGATTTACTCACCAAGATCATGTTCCATTTTTTCTGGTCCTTCTTATTTTCTTAGCAGATTAACGACCAACTGAACCCCCCGGATGGCTCTGCAGAGGTCAGCGGCTGAGGTCTATCCTCAGGTAAAAAATGTTTAAGAGAACATGTTTTCAAACAGATCTTGCAGCCAGTCTGCACAGCAGTGACTGTTTGCTGTCTGACAACAAAGCACAGTACCTGTGACACATTCCCGTAACTCCTAATAGATCCGGCTTAACTGGTTTCTTGGTTCAACATGATCTCCCTGCTGGCACGCACTCAACAAAAGAAAACATGTTTTCAAAGCTGTGCGACTCACAAAAGGCAGACTATTTATGGAAAAAGTCATGATTCTAATTCAGACCAAAGTGCTGAGATGAAAACGAGTTCAAGCTCATATGTCAACTCTACACACTGTTCCTTAAGTGAGTTCATATTTTATAAGACTGAACTCCGACTGACTCTCTTTAGTCATGTTTTTGCAGAGGGCAGCAGATTTTCCTGCAGCGTGACTTTTTATGCTGGAGCACTGCTGTATACATTTTAATCTCTGTCCTAACCAGCGCCCTGACACCTCTCTGTAGGGCAGAGGATATCTCTGAGAAACCAAAAGATTCTCCTGAAACCAAATTTTCCTACATGACATTGACAGACAGACTGTGCCTGCATGCATAATTTAGATGGCACGGGATGATCTTGTGTGAGTTCTTTGTTGCCTGACTTGTCTGTACACGCTGACTTATACTGCTCATTATAAGAGTCCCTCCAGTGAAGTCCTCATAGATAATGAAATGTGCTCACCGACGCAGCCAAGAAATGAAACACTATCAGAAATGAGTACATTTGGTTTCATCTCGTGATGAAAAGAGAGCAAAAACAAATGAACCCTAATGAGGTTTTTTTTTCAGCCGTCCAGACAGCAACAAACTAGAGAAGCAGTAAATAAAATGCTTGGTAGCACTTTGAAATGAATTAACTCAAAAGCAGACATACACTGAATGTGACAGGCATGTGTATTTATTTTACAGTAAAGTTCTTCATTAAATATAGCATATTCAAAGATGAGTCGTGCACTGCATCATACCGTCATAATTATCTTGACGGATACATAATGGTTACGGGTCTCTGTGAGCAGAGCCTGAATTATCATCCAGTGGACTGTGAATATCACAAATCCCTCTTTCAGTCAGCTGTAATGTGCATGCAGAATATTTACAGGGTTGATATTTGATATCCAGACTCAGGCATCGTCACTCAACATAAGCATAGTTTGGGGAGTGACAATGAACGGATTCTGACATAAAGACCGGCGGACACAGATGAGTGAAACATTGTAAATGCCTTGTTTTTCTCTATCGTCGCTCTACATCTCTAAAACATCTAACAAAAACAATTCAGTCAACTATAATCACATATTTCGCTGTGTAGATGAGATGGGCTTCTTTCCAACTGAGTAAAAGACATGTACTGTAGTAAAGTAAATGATACTGATTTCAAACCAGTCCTGAGAGAGGGACGTGTGTATGTAATGGAATATTGATATCAAGAAGTATGACATCAATTTAAATCCTTTGATGAACTGAAAGAAGCTCTGAGAACTGATTTGAAACATTCTGGAGAACATCAGGATCGCTATATAGGTACAATGAAATATATAAAAAGATATTTTCAAAACATTAAAGGTGCAACATGTAAGAATTTGTGTTTAAAACATTCAAGAAATAACTACAATTATCAACAGAATGTGAGGAAATGACAGTGATGACATTATGTCAAAGACGTCACTGCATTGTGTTGCAGAGATAGCTATTGAATTTAGCCTGCTAACCAGCTAGCCACATTGTGGAGTGATAGTCTGCTATAGTTAGCAGCAGTTAGCGGACTGCTCTGGTGATATGTTACCCCCTATTTGTTTTGAGTATGAATTCAACAGTTGGCTAACTCTTACATATTGCATCTTTAACATTATAAATATTATCATTTATTTTCTAAACAGTGGGACAGGTGAGACATAACTACTTAAAAAAGCAAGGGGCCATGAATAGATCCTTGCGGTACTCCTTGATGAAGCTCTGACCTTTTTTATCATGTGACATCAATTACTACAAATTGTTCTTACGGCCTGTCAGAAGCAGCACCGACTGAACTATCTCACAGGTTTCACTCCATTCAGTATTTTCTCTATACTTGAGGTGAGAGTGATCCTCTAGGTGCCAGGATATAACTGCTTATCCAACAGGTTGGACATCTCCATCCAGGACAGGTCCCACTGCACTTCTGTCATGTCCTGCTTGGTCGCAGGAAGCTCCACTGCTGGTAGATCCTCTTTGGAAGCTGGACAGCAGCTACGGGTGCAAAACATCTGGTGCCTTCACAGGAATACAATAATCAGTGCTCATCAGATTGTTTGAATGCCAAATAACGAGTCTAATGACAGGTGTACAGTAGCTTCTCTGACTCACCTGTAGTGGAGAATCAGCCAGACGGTTAGAGGAACAAGGAAGAGAAGCCCACATGAAAGAATGACCCATTTCCAGGAACCTGATAAAGAAAACAGTCTTTTTTTAATGTGCCAGTATCAGACAGATCTTTCCTGATCACTGTGCAGAAGGAAGCATGCATCTACTCATGAACAAGAGGCTAGCTAACTAAGATAGCTAGCATGACATCTCGACTGAGGAGGACGCCATTAATGTTTACACCCCTCTACGTCACAAGCACGAGCCTCTCGTCCTCGTGATACAGTGTCACTGAAAAGAAAATAGTGCCAACATGAAACTGCTCACAGGAATGTTTGAGGATCTTTAGTAAGTGAGTCATGACTTTCTGTAAGGAGACATTGCTGATGAATTTTTAGAATTCATTTTTGGGGAGTGCCATCTGGGGGGATGTACAAATGTTTCGTCCTTTTCCTATTTTATGTCGCTGCCATGGATGGATAAAAACAGGAACAGCGTCCTCGGGCTGCTCTGCCTGGAGCAGCTCTGGACAGACAGCTTCACTTATTGCTAAAGAAACTGCTAACGTACTGATAACCAGCAGGTTCTCAACAGAACAGCTCTGGACGGGGCCGTACGCGGCCTCCAAGAACGATGAAGGAGGCCAATTACAGTACCGAGATGATTTATAGAGTTTCCTGGTTGATAGATACCGATAGCTTTGTTGCTAACGTAACCACTAACTGCTGCTAAATGCAACGTTAGCTGCCGTTGGTTACCATGGTAGCACTCCATTGGCTGTTTCATGGGAATATAACAGATTCAGCCTGAAAAACATTTGACCTGTCAAAAATAAAAGACAAGTTTGATGAATGGTTTATAAATTATTAAAGCCCTTGTTAAATAATGACTTAAGTGGCTCTCTTTGCTCGACCAAGTAATTATTGTCACCATCGACTAGTTTGTCTGAAACAAGTTGTATTTACAATACAAAATATTTTTACCACTAGTCGAGGCTGCTCTCCCGTCTGTGGATGTGACGTTGCCTAGAAGACAATAATTGACATATTTAAATATTTAATTGATATTGCACTGAGCAGAATGTTGTACATTATCATGAAATGTAATATAGCCGCACAGCCGACCTCGGTCCGGTCTCACTGACAACCAGCTCGCCGGACTCTCCATCTTTCTGTCCCGGGAGGCACACTGGTACAAGCCTTCATCTTCCTGTGTCACATTCTCAATAGTCATCTTTATTACTCTCTCTGAAGATGAAGAGTTGTAAGTGACGATTTTTGCTCCATTCTTAAAGAAGGTTGTTTGATTAGGGTTGCCTGTCCAGTACTGACAGTACAAGACCACTTTATCGCCCTCACGTACAGGGACGGCAGGAGTCTTTAGGATGATGGAACCAACTGTGGGACAAAGATAACAGACATAGTTAACAGACGAAATCCTCCTCAATCATTATAATTACATCTACTTTCAATGGAGTTACTCAAATACATAATTAAACCCTGTCTGTGTGATTGTTGGTGTATCGTGGAGCAACATACTGTCTGTTTAGATCATATTTGGCTTTTTTCCAGTGTCTTTTAACACCGCTGTTACACAAGACTCACAGCTTACTGTGATGTTGACTGCATTGCTGCGGCCCTCGGCGTCCTCACACCAGTACAGTCCACTGTTCCCACTTCCAGCAGTAAACACACACGTGTCGGACTTGTCTTTACTAACAGCGACCCCAAGTGGTGAACACTGGTTGGTGTGGAGGACTCTTTTCCTCACTCTGCGGCCCGGAGAGAACTGCCTCAGCATCCAGCCTGAGGAGTTGGTCTTAGACACGGGGCACTGGACGGAGAACTGCTCCCCTCTGAAGAACTGCCTGCTGCTGGGAGTTAGAGTCAGCGAGGGAGGAGGCAGCTCTGGAGGAGGGAGGTGGACAAAGGAATGTATGAGAAGATAAAGTGAGAAGAGGTCAATCAAAGATACACTTGTATGTCTGACTGCAGACCTGTGGTTCACATGGTACCATTATCAATATAACTACATTGTGTATTTATGTAAAATACATTTACAGTCATGAAACTCAACTTATTTGTATTACACTGTACATATATTGTTTTAGGGCAGTCTGTCGAACAGTCCACCACTTTTGGTCCAGACTGAAGCAACTCTAATGGACATCCGTGGTCCCCAGAGGATGAATCTGCTATCTCCTAATCTGCTTTTTCCCCCTAGCTTCACTATAAACTTCACAGCTACACAATCGTGAAGCTATTTCATTGTAAAAAATCTGTCCAGCACCTGGCGAAATACTCAAAATTGCTTCTGTGGTAATTCGTGCAAAAAAAAAGGTCATCTCCAGGACCAGGAATGTGGCCCAGGGGTGTAAAGTGGGGGGGCACCATTGTTCACACCAAACCCTTCTCCTGAAATCTGCCTTCATTTCTTACTTCAGCTACACACCTGTAAAATTTTGTGACGGTATCTTGCATGGTAGTGACACTATTGTTCCGACAAAAATCTGTCCGCGGACTAACATACAAACACCTGGTTAAATTCTTCTGTAACGATCCCCGGTCTCCAGGGTCACATCCTGCTATGATGACAAGCACACACAGACTCACAAGGAAGTATAACAAGCCGACACTGCTGCGGCTGATAATGAATATAATGCTCATACATGTGTCCTACAGATTTATATTGAAAGTTCCATGTTTTACAGGATTCATTTTATTAATCCTGATATGGAATAGATTAAACTATCATGACTTCAGTGGCTGAAGGCAAAGTAATATAGACGTAGCTGCACGTGCTGTTTGTGTCACTGCATCAGAAGTCACAACTAGACCATGTGGTCGTGTGTACAGGAGAAACCCGATGCCTCACTGCAGAGGTTGTATCTGCTGCTGCTCACCTGACACACTGAGCGTGGCCGGCTGGCTGCGGGACACCACAGCGGTGGTGTTGCTGTCCCTCCGCCACGCTTGGCACCAGTAGCTGCCCGCGTCCTCCCTCGTTACCGCGGTGATGGAGTAGCTGTCACCGGAGACCAGGTGCCTGGGGTTCGGGGTCGGAGGAAGGTGCGGTTTGTCCCTGAACCACCGGTAGCTCCACACAGAACTGGAGTTTGACTCCACCGTGCACTGCAGCAACACACACTCGCCGAGGTAGATGTTTGACCCAGGAGGCCACACGGACACGCTGACCTTCAGAGTCTCTGCAGGAAGACACAGACTCCATTATGGACTGTTGACTTTCATGCTTATACACTGTAGGTGTGTGTTTGTTGTGTTTGCGTGTACCTTTATGTGAGGCCACTTGGAGAACAGCCACACCTGAAAAACAGAGAAATGACTTCACTCAAACACACACACACACATCTCCTTAGGTCCTCGTACGCGACCACAGCTTGTTCCTGCCTCTTTGGTGACATTTTGGGTACAGTGTGTTTAGTGTACAGTCTGCTCTGCCAGTCAGGAGCAATGTATTAACAGGAACACCACAGGCAGCTCAGATGGTTTGTTCCCACATGGCTGTACGCCAGATAGTCAGTTACGGTCCGCTGCTTGATTCTGGATTACATAACCCAACCAAGACAATACGAAATAAAAATTCAGAAAAGGTTCATCTCCGCAGGCAGATTGGATACCTCCAACACGAGCAAACTTGTGTCTCTGAGACGTAACAGACACTCTCCAATTCTGCTGAGACGTTGCTATGAAGACACATCCGAGCCACACACACACACACACACACTCACAGTCGCCGTGCTGCCACACAGTGTGACAGAGAGGAGAGCTTCCTGTTCCTTAATGAGACTGTTTAGACGGTTATCATCCCCATGGGAACAGGAGGAATGCACACACATTTGCAGTATTTCCCCGTTAGACACGTACAGTAAAGTAACTTCGTACTTCTACTATTGTCACACGGTCTGGCACATAATTCACCGTCGTTAACGACGGAACGGGCCGCACAACAATTTGGCAGCCTCGTCTAAATCACTTCCATTAGCTCCATTCAGATTGTGGCTGCTGCGCATCATTTTAATTTAGCTTTGTCTGAGACTCCCAGCTGCATGCTAACAGCTCAGTGAAATTTATAACCGAGCGCACGCCGATATGAAGAAGAGAGAGTCTGCATCAGCACTGTTCTGACAGGTCTACGCAGACACTTGGACACTGTTTTGTCCACCAGCAGCAGATTTAGTTTTAATGAAAAACACAGAGATTTCTTCTAAGTCTTCCCAGCAGAGGCAGTCTGGTTTAAAAAAAAGTGGTGTCAGTCGAGGTTTCATCTGTGATACTCACCCAGCAGTGAGGAGATAAGGATGATGTTCATTCTGTCAGATGTCCAGAAAATTAAGATGTGCGGCTCCGCTGAGAGAGAGAAAGTGACAATAATTATACTTTTAAGATTAGAAATAATGTATTTTGCAGAAATCCATTGTTGCTTTCCACAGCCCTTTCTTTTAAATTATTATTTTAGAGGCTACGAAGCAGAGAATAATGCTTCCTCTTCGGAGGAGTTTGAACCGACTATCACAGTAAACCGCGGACAGAGATGGTCATCTTGGTGGAGACATTTCCTTCCTCTGTCAACAAGTTAACAGGCGGAGCCATCAGACAGCAGAATCCAGAGAGCGACAGAAAGGCAGAGAGGTAAAGATCCCAAAACACAACACAACAAGCAGCTTCACAGTGTCAGGATGTTATCTTTTGTCACAGTCATACTCCACACAAACCAAGATATTTCACATGATTCTTTATATTTTGTCAATAAGATTAGTTCCCAAATGATGCTGCTGATGTTACGTGCATCCTTCAGTTTCTGCGTATCACAATCTGCCTTGTTCAGGTTGTTTGTTGTGTTTTGTTACCAGTTGTTTGTTCTATTTATGTCCCACAGTACTTCCTGCTGCTGATGCTGCTGATGCTTGTTTTCTCTTTGGGGAGCCTTTCATTGTATTCAGTTTAATCCGATCAGTTACAATCAGATAACATTAATGTAAATCAAATGAGGGGAATAATACAGTAAACCCCCTGGCAGTTGGGTGTGTTTTTTTTTGGAAGGAATGATGCTGACGTGGCTTTTATGGATCGCAGTGTTTTGTCGGTCCGTCCACCTCGACCAAAGTGACTGAAATATCTCAACAACTACTGAATAGATTACCATAAAATTTAGTATAGAAATGTGTGTTTCCCAGAAGATTTATCCCACTGATGTTGTCAGTTTCCTGA
Source organism: Lagodon rhomboides (assembly GCA_039737535.1). Lineage (NCBI taxonomy): Eukaryota > Metazoa > Chordata > Actinopteri > Spariformes > Sparidae > Lagodon > Lagodon rhomboides. The sequence continues at coordinate 8,375,206 of CM077789.1, read as the reverse complement.
CTTTTCCCATCAGCACCACAGTGAGGTCCATGCTGATGGTTTTGAGTATAAATCGGGATGACTTGATGTCGGGATGTTATAACTCTGAAGCATTAGCGAATGTTAGATAATGCGCGCATCATTATTTAGTCACCTGCCGTCCATTTCAATACATTCACTTTCAATAGCCTTCATTTAAAAAAACACCACTCTGCTCCTGTTTCAAACAGTCGTCTGCCAGGTCAGGAATGACGACTTGTCGACAGCTCCTGGTTTGAGTTGCAAGTACCTGCACCTCGCGAGTGACAGGCGGAATTATGTTCCATCATTAGTTCTGGTGCCAGGGGTAACGGATGGGGAGAAAATTAGGTGTCAGGAAATTTAACCAACTCTTGCTCCATCTGACCTCAGGTAATCTGCCTTATCTGCGAACAGGTGTATTCAATGATCGAGGAATTCTTAATGTTAGACGCCGTTATGAGACCGATCTCAAATTGCACGACCGCTTCATAGGTTTCCCTGTGTGACGACAAAACTTTGAGAACCCCTGCCTTGACTGTCATAATCTATAGGCTAAATTAAAGAAGGCGATCAACACTTTTCCCATTGACAGGCAAGTTTACACACAGAAAAATAAAGGTGCTAACTGGAACCAAAAATGGTTCTTCGGAGTGATGCCATAGAAGAACCATTTTTAGTTCCACAAAGAACCTTTTTGCAAGAACGGTTCTTTAAGAACCATTCCTGAAACGGTTCTTAAAGACCTCAAAGGTGCCTCAAAGAACCATCAATGGTTCTTTGAGGCACCGTAAATGGTGCTTCAAAGAACTTTAGCAGAAATAGGTTCTTTAAGGAACCATTTTCAAGAAAGTTCTTTGTGGACCCAACTGGTTCAGTAAATAACCTATTTTAAATGGTTCTTCAGTCATTTTTCAGAATAAATGGTTCTTTGAGCATTTTAAATCAAATCATTATGGGTACATTGAAAAACAAGTACAGTAACATAGTTGTTGGCCGTTTTGTATTGACATTCTTTTTTATTTCTTTGCCAGCTATTAATACACATTATACATCCTGTGCAAAACATGGACATTGCAGGGTTTCAAGTTAAAAGACTGTAAGACCTTTGAAACTACACAAACGGAACAGCCTCCTGCACACAATCCACTGTCCAAACAGTTATTTTAGTCAATAGGTGTCTCAGCAATCGGACACAAAAACCTTTATACAACTAACATTACTGTCTACAACAAGCAAGAAAATACCTTTTAAAATTCTTTTAAAATAGAACTTTGCTTTTCAAGACCTGTAGATACCCGAACGAGTGCACACAAATTCATATATTCAAACCTTAAAACTTGAAAGAACAAGCTATCAAGAAAAGAGACAAAAATGTAAGGTTAATGTAAAATGTTTTCTGAGTACCTTTCTGTTTTGGAACAGTAGAAAGCAGAAGGTCAGACTACGTTCAGAAGATGTTATCTTAAAAAGTCTTAAATCAGTGACACTCTGAATTAGACACATCGCTTCTTGTGTGCTGATGATGGAAGTTGCGAAGGAGTGAGACATCTTGCTTCTCACTCACTTCTGTTGAGAGCTGCACACGTGCGTAACCAACAGGCAGCTGGATGTTCTCGTGTACTGACACGGACGTCACTGAGTGACGACTGACTTTTTTGATAACTTTCACTTCAGTCTCTCTTTCAAACTGAGCGCCAACTCAGAGCTGCTTAAACAGAGATGGATGGAAACGTACTAAACAGCCAGTGGCCTTAGAAATTAGCACGTCCACCCAGGTGCTTTGTTTTTGGAACATCTGATCTGGAGCTGATTACTAACATTACTACTGCTGAGTCACTTGAAGCAGGAGTGAGTAGAAGCCAGGTTTTAGCAGGTTTCTTCCGTCCTTGTGTGGAAGCGGTTTAAGACAGTGAACACGGTGAACATCACACCTGCCAGCTGAAAATTAAGTTGATGTGTATCCGTTCACCAAACAAAAGCTGCTCTGTAAAATAACCAGACAAGAACACACTTATATTAGCATTAATTTGTGTTACCATGAGGCAGAGCAGATGGTCAAACTGAGCCAGACAGCAGCTACACAAGACAAGAGCCACAGACGAACACGAACACACGTCTTGTCCTGTACCGAACTTGCTCGATTTGCTGTTCGGATCGCTGATTAGTTTAGCACATAACAGATCTGCATAATTCCACTTAAGTTTGTTGTTTATACCGGTGGCGTCCTTACTCCTCAATACCACTAACAACAGCTGGTCACCTGCCCCTGACATGTAGAGCAGGTTTGTTTACTGTGACTTTTGTTCCCCTGCTAGCTTTTGTCAATCAGGTACAGAGCTTTTCTGTGAGCGATACTTTTTTTTTTTTTGTGGTCTTTATTGATAGAACAGCTTGGAGACATGACAGGAAACAGGTTGAGAGAGAGGGGGAGTGACACGCAGCAAAGGGCCCCAGGCCGGGACTCGAACCCGGGTCCGCTGCAACAAGGACAAATCCTCTGTACATGGGACACCTGCTCTTCCAACTGAGCTTAACGTCGCCTCGTGAGCAATACTTTTAAACAAAAGCACACGCGCATTCATCTGAACTGCAAAATGGACGACAGAATGTGGCTGTAGCTCGGCTGTCGACTCCTGTGTTACTTATCTTTTTTATGTACCGCATTACAAGCCCCGGAATTGATAATCGATACCTTACGAGGCACAATCTTTATGATAAAGAAAAAAATAGTGCAGCAGTGTGAAAGCAGCATCGATCTGGTGCTGGTTTTTTCGCCGCTCTGGTAACTTTTCCGCGCTTTCACAGGTAACCACAGCTGCCTCATTATCCCTGAGTGATCCCCGCCTCCTCCTCCTCGTCGTCCCTCCCCTCCACCTCTCTGCCCCTCCCTCCACCTCCCGTCGCTCCCACATCATCCAGCCTCCCAGCGTCCACAGGGTTTCTTCCAGGAAGCGCGTCGGGCAGTCGGATGCCCTGCTGGAATGCCTGGGAGAGCGACCGTCCGTGTTGTCCATCTCTGAGAGAGAGAGAGAGAGGAAGAGAGCGAGCCAGTGGGGAGGAGGTGGAGGAGAGCAGGAGAAGGAGGAGGAGAGGGAGGAGGAGGAGGGGTGGTGGCGATAGGAGAGAGGAACAGACATGGCTTCTAAAGAGATCACTGCCTCTGGTTTCGTAAGTGTGAGCAAGGATATCACAGGTGGGTAAAGACTGGTTATTTTTCTCGCTCCGTGTGTGCGCGTGCGTATGTGTGTGTGTGTGCGCGTGTTGTTGCGGGTTGTAGCCGCGGTCACCTCCCGGCGTGTCTGCTGTTCATGCTCGGGATGCTTTTTCCCTCCGCGCGTCTGGCGGAGGCTGCGACCGAGCAGACGCATTGGATGGACAGTCAGGAGCTGCACCTCTCCGGTTTTTTTTTTTCCTCCCGAACCTTTTTTTTCTCTCTCTCTCTCTCTCGCAGCGCATGTGAATGAGTGGATGTGCAGATGAATTATTCACAGTGCAGGGGAAATTTACCTTGCTTGGAAATCTGCCCCTCGGGGCGGATCAGGTGATAAAAAAAAATAATAAAAAAAAAAAACCCTCAGCCTTAGGCCAGAGAAGAAAAGGGGCGTTGTGGAAATAATGGTGTGTGTACTCGTGGGGCTGACAGCGTTTTGTTCAGCAACACACACTATTTCAGTGTGTGTGTGTCCCACCCTCTCTAAACCTCAACCTTTCAGTGTTTTATCTTTGTTTTTTTTTCTCCCTGCAAGCTCGAGCGCTATAGTGTTGGCTCGCGTGCATGTGCACGTGCAAGCGTGCAAAAAAAAAAAAGTGGTGACTGATAAAGGCAGATGTTCACCGGCTCGTGCCAACAAACAACAACAACAACAGATAAATGCATAAGGCCACGCAGACCCACGACAGAATGCACACAGATTTAATCCCGTCGTTTTCTCTCAGACGCTGACAGCTCTCACATGTCACAGCCTCGGATTCAGTGACACGCACGAGCGCAAACGCCACGCGCCACAAATGCTGAGGGTATCCGGGACTCTGTGCCGCTGTGTTAATTACTCCTAATGGCTCTATTAGGCACACTGTGATGATTAATCCAGTGGAATCCCTGCCTCCACACTCAGTCACCTGCCGGGAGGGCTGCGCCGCCTCCACCCTGCCCTGCCTGCGACTGGCTGACAGGTGGATCACCGGGGCCACCGTGGCCTGCAGGCCATGCACAAGGTCAACCTGAATGAGACTTCGGTCCACGTCTCCTCCCCCCTGGATGGACTTATTGTGATCAGTGGTTCCATCTCTGGCTGTCAGAGATCTCCTCGTCACACAGAAAACTGGCACCGATTTGTTTTCAGAGGAGCATACGTCTGTGTTTTGAGGCTTGGAAAGTGAAGCCCAGTCTTTTCTGTCCAACGCTCAGACGCTGCTGCTGTGTACTTTTAAACAGAAGTGGAAGATACCCTTTTCAAAGTTAAAAGAAGCGTGTAAAAAAAAAAAAATACTCAAATCCACAAGAAAAAGTTCAAACGTAAAGTGTTTTCACCAAAAAGCTTCGTAAGTGCCAAAAATGTAATTATTCAGGAGCACAATGGAGCGTGTCGGCTTCATAATGTTATAAAGGAAAGATGCAGTAATGTGTAGGCAGCATTTTAACGTTGCGGCACGTAAATGTGAAGCTGCTTTCTACGTCGTTAGGTAGTTTATTCTATAATTCATCTCATTTTGTCAGAGCAACACTGTGGAACTTTCAGCAGATTGTTAATCGTCGGCTCTCTTTCCATCCATCCCTCCGTCATCTGTGACCTCTGATCCTCTGCAGGGGCTGATGTGTCAATCACAAGCTAACGTTGGGCGAGTGGTGGGGTACGCCACTCTCACACCCAGGTTGTCAAATACCAATTTAAGATCAAATAGGTGCATGGATCTTTGCTGTCGGCCCCAAAGTGCTGATGTTCTGAATCTCAGAATGGGACAATCAACCATCTTTTTCCAGAATTGCTTCAAAAGTTACGTCGTGCTGCTTCGACTGATCGTCCTGTTTTATACGTACGGTACCTAACTACTGCAGAGAGACAAATGGAGTGCAGTAAAAAGGACAATATTTCTCTGGAGTAGAAGTAGAAGAGAGCATGAAATAGAGAGATTCAAGTTTAGTGTGAGTTTATCAGCTGAGTAAATAGACCACATTCCACCGCCTTAAAGTTCACAGAGACGTATACGTGGACACGCGCTGCTCCGTAAAGAGAAAAACCTCTCTTCACCATCTGCTACGACTGTATCAGCTCCCCCTGCCAAATCCCCACCGTCCCAGCTTCGGTATCGATTTGCTCATAAAGTCGTCAGTCGGATGCCGTGCAGCCGCCGTAATGGAATGGAGAGGGATGAATCATGTGATCCCTGCCGGCGACTGTAGGTTTCCTTGATAGCGTCGATGCCTGTGCGCTCCCGCCCCGCGAGTGAGACGCCTCCTCTGGCGCAGAAGGCAGGTTCACGTGCGTGGATACATGTCAGGGGGTCGCAGCGCTGACGGTGATGCTGTTTGACAGCAACACTTCTCCCGTGAATCACAGACACTGATGCACGCGTGTGTCATGTTGCTCTTGCGAAGGTGGAAAACGACACAGGAGCATATTGTGAAGCATTTTTTGCTGATGCCGCTAGTTAGAGGAGCCTCGGCGATGGCGTGGTGCGCGCTCAGCGAGCAATAAAGAAGAGAACGATTGTTATATTTAAGAGTCGGTACGTGATTAATCCAGGCAGCCTCCCAATAAATGCCGCCGTGGTTTAAAGTAGCTTATTCATAATCATCAGGATTTACACAGACTCAGAGTGCATGTTATTAATTTATCATCTGAAAATGCCACCACAGGTAAATGACAAGCCTGATATATCGCTCGGTAATTAGACGAAAGCCTTGAAGACAGACCTGCCCACCCAAAGGTCAGGGTGGTTTAGTTTCATTTTTTTGGACTCATTTGTTTGCGGTTCTGTTTTCATCTTGAAGGTCCCGTAATATGCTCTTTTTCAGGTTCATATTTTAATGTGTCTGCTACAAAATGTTAACTGATAGGCCCAGTCTGCTCTGATTGGTCAGCTCTCACAGGCCTGAGCAGACTTGTGCAATGCAACCTTGGCCGTGCCGAGGGTGCTGACTGTGTAGCTGTGACATCACAACCTCACAGACGTCCTGACAGCTGGTTTTTAAGGCTATACAGGCTGTGAGCACTTTAACTGTAATTAACTATAAAATGCTGTCAGAGTTTCAGCACTTAGACTCGGTTTACGATTAAAACAGATATAGAAGTCTCACTTTTAAGATTGAAAAATATGTTGACTGCCTTAATTGATGATTGACTGTAGTAAGATGACGTGTAATGAGGCAATAGAGGGATGAGGAATGATACACACAACGATATGATCGTCTCGTACCTCAACCCCAAGAACACTGGGGCTGCTCTTGTTTTAGATCATTTGATCATATGTGTTGGCAGTGATTTTTAAATGTGTCTGTGCTCTCCAGGATTTAGTATGAAAATGAACTTACAAAGATGGAAAAAAAGGTGATCTACAGTAAACATCACGTCGTCCCCTTTTTCAATTTTTGTCAAACTCAATGTTATTGTTGTGTGGTAATGCCGACAGTGTAGACTTTCCAGATCGATCCAGACACGCTGCACGTGCAACAAATAAACGCAGACATGATTTTCACCGTGAGAAATGTACCTGTGTCGAGTTTTTCCATCTCTGCGAGGTGATTTTTTTTAGACCGCTCTGAAACCACTGAAGCCGGCGTCTGTCTGGAACACAAACAGCGCGCTTTGAAAAATGCTCCGCGGTTACAGGTTATCTCATCAAACGCGATGTAACAAAGCAAAAATGGTGGTTAGCTGAAAGAGTGTTTGTGCTTTTTTTTTAATAACATTTCAATGTCTTCGTGTTCTTTTCACAGAGAGCATCAAGAAGATTGTGGACAAGTCATCCATCAAGTTCATCCATGGCATCAAGGTGGACACCAAAAGTGGCAAAACAGAGGACAGAGTGCTGGTAAGATGCTGCTCTCAGTCTGTTCGCTGAGGGTGTTTTTCTTAATGGGCCTCTGTGCTCCACTAACACTGAGCTGAGCTGCTGATGTATAAGAACACCTCAGTCCTGCAACCTAAGCACTCTGACGCATGCATCATGTATGTACGGTACCTTTCATGTTAACTCCCACTGCGGTGCTCATGGATCTGTGACGACGGCGACGGCAGAAGCTCCCAGTGATTAAACAGTGGAGCATCTTGCTTCCGAGGTCACTCGCTAACTGCTTCATAACCGCTGGCCTTCATCTGTGGCCGCCGTTGGCAGGATGAATGTGGATAGACGGTATCCATGGGAGCGGCTGTGGGCTCCTCTGTGTGCGCGAGCCCCGACTGTGGAGGCAGTGGGGGGGCCGAGCAGCTCGCAGCCTTTGATTCCGGGGTGCTTTCATCAGAGAATATGGAGCAGAGATATGAAATCTCTATTAGAGCGAGCGGAGCTCAGCCAGCTATCTGGTTAAAATCTGGGGCAATCAGCTCTGGAAGTGTGGACCAGGACTCCTGACTGGACCCTGTTGTGTTGGCAGATTGTAAAGCACACAAGCAGTGAAGGTTTTATTGATTGACTTTAAGTGCCGCAACTAAACCATATGTGCGTACAAGCAAGCTCTTATATACGATTCCCAGTCCAACCGCAGTAAAGTCAGTGTATTTTTGATCCTGTTTAAAACACTGGTGACTCCCGTTGCCCCTCCCGAAGTCCCCCGGTGGTCCAATGAGCTTTCATCCCCAGCCGAGCGAGCCTCATCCTGGCGGAGCAGTGCCTCCACTCAACGGACGCTTTAATGATTCGTCGTGCGGCGAGGACGGGCGGTTAGAGGAGCTTCTGCATGTACAGCCTTTGATATCGTGGCACTTTGATATGTCTATCTGCCAGAAACATCTTTCCAATAATCTCTTTCCAATCCGTGTCTCATTTACGGCTTCCTCTTTTTTAAAAGCTGAACTGGGAAGCCGGAGCAGTCGCTCCTGCTGGGCGCGCACAGAAGACTGGAAAATAGATTGGAGTTTGATCAAATGGCGCCTGGGATAGGATTTTTTCCTCTCACAGAGGTCGGGAGCGACGAGTTGAGGCTTCTTTAAGGTCGTAATCGGCCGTTCTGCTCCGTCGCTGCGGGTCAGATGAGTTTATCCTCCTCGCCCAAAGTGTCGAACAAGAGCAGACGAAGAGTATCTGTCCTGTAGCAGCTCCCTTGCATAATTACACACCACAATAAGCCTGATGTGTGTGTGTGTGTGTGTGTGTGTGTGTGGTCTCTCTCGGATGTGGAATGACTTGATACCAGATCCCTCTCCTGCTGCGTCAGCATGATTCACCCCTGTTCACCCGCTCTTAACTACCACCCGTAACCCCGACTCATCACCGTAATGCGATACAGTCTGGCCTTTTTAATCAGCTCCTTCAGACACTCACGTCCTCTCTCCCCTCTCTCCTCCCTCTCCATCTCACATGCACATTTTGAGTGACCACATTTCAGACACCTCACTCGCCGCGTGGGCGTGAGAGGCTGCCAGCGCGCCGTTCTGACGGGCCCGTGTCAAGCTCCTCTCTCCGAAATAAAAAAAAACACAACGGCGGAGCGGGAGAGTTGTAATTTAATTACAGCTTTTTCATCGGGGGAGCGGAGGAAGAGGGGGAGGGAGGGGGGCGGTGTTTGTCCTGAGGGAGTGTTTTAGCGGGGGCCATCAGAGAGAACGGAGTAAATGATTGGGAGCGACGGAGCAGAAGAAGAGAAAGAAAAAGAGCAGAGGGCAGTACTCAGGGGCTGGTGCAGAGCAGCCAAATGCCAAAGAATCACCACTCGCGTTTGTTTGCCTTTGACGATGAGAGACACTGACTTTTTTGGGGTGTGTTTGCAACAGAAAACAAAAGAGGAATGAACCAGAATCGAAGGGGGGGGCGGGATCAGATTCATCAAACAGCTGCACGACACAAATGTGTTTTTGGGAGAAAATAAGTAGGTGCAGACGCAGAAGCGCTCGCTCGGATGGAGACGCACAAACGAGCTCCCCCGTTTTGCTTTTCGGCTTGCCGGTCACGTCCGGACTTTTCATCAACTTTGCATCGCGCTGAAAATGATCCCACGCACTTTTAGAGTGCAGACGGCAAATTAGCCGAGGTAGTAAATTAATGCTAAATTGGCATCCTGACCCAGCATGACGGGAATCTCTGCCTCATGACTTGAGATGTGGAGAAAACATAAACCGCCGCTGAAAAAGGTCCAGTTCTCTCCTCCGAGCGCTCTGCGGAGACGCTGAATGATTAGAGGGTGATCGACTGCTGAGCCCCAGAGCCACACTGTGTGTCTCAAATTAAATACATTAGCCTCTTTCATTTTTGCCCGCAGCAGACGTAATGCAACGCTAATGAAGTTATATTTGTTAGAATGTGATTAAAAACGTCGGCGTGTCATCATTTCTCAGCCCGTATCGCAGGAAGTTAATCTATTAATGTTAGACAACGTGTCTCTGACACAGAGGGCTTTTAGCCGGATCGATACATGAATATACAGTCGACTCATTTCCCTCTCATCATTACCATGGAAACTCCCGGGACCGTTCTCTCCCCATGGGGCTGTGACTGTGCAGTGAACTTTCCCGTAATCCTGACTCAATTTGCTCCCTTTTTCTCTTTTTTCTTTTTAGGTCCTCACAACATGGCGTCTTTATTTCCTGGCGCCAAAGATTCCCGCCAAGGTACTTTTCACCGCTCTCTCTCTCTCCTGTACAGTACAAAGCTTTTTTCATTCCCTTTCAACGCCTGCTGAACTCTTTGCTTTGTCGATTCAAATCTGTGACAACAGGTAGAAACCACCTTCAACTTCTTGGAGATTCGGGCCTTGAATTCCGAACCGGATCACCAGGTGAATTTTGAAAACATTATCGCCGACCTCTGTCTCCGCTCTCTTCGCTCCACTGTTTTACAGCTAATTGTTTGCCTTCGCAGTTGTGTAATAGAGCGGTTACATCACTTTGGCCTTCGAGGAATGACAAAAGGCATTTGATGCATTTATAGACACAGCTACAGTGACAGCCATTGCTCTCTTAATTATGTTTTGTCTTCTGGCAACGAAAAAAAAAACTGCTCAGGGACCCGGTGGAAATGATTCGATTTATCAGAGAACAGGGAGTTTGTGTTTTTGTTTTGTCGAAGAGAGGGGTAGTCAGGATTTTCGGGGGAGCGTGGGGAATCATTCTGATTTTTACCAACCCTTATTTTTATATATCTGTACAAAATACTGCATGCTAGTGAGATTAATTACAGGACAAAAATGATCAAGTGCATAAATGATGGGTTTAGTGTGTGGTATAGGTCACACAGGTGCACAGGTGTTGTCTGTTTTGGGGGTTAATTTCCCCTCACAGTCACCACCAATCGATATTTGTTAGATTTCTATTCACAAAGGGGGCGGGGCACTGTGATATAACACACATGTAGCTGTAATCAAGTCTTTATTGATGAAGTTAACTCCTCCTGTGAAGCACCCAATCAGAAGCCCGAGACCCCACATTGATTTTAATAGACGTTTTTTACACCCTTGTCTCGCAGTCGAGCTTGTTCAACCGCCTCAGACAGGTTTTAATCGCGTTTCATTATTTTTTCCCTTTTTATTGGTTAAAAGAACAAAGTCAGGGCCGTATTTTAAGACATGAGGGGGAGGTGTTGCGGTGTGCTTCTCTTCAGCCCCCCCCCCCCCTGTAATTTTCACCTGCAGTTCCATTTTCTGTGCAGGTCATTATCGACACCGACAAGTCCAGCTACTCCCTGAGGTTTGAGTCCCGCGAGCACCTCAATCATGTGGTCAGCCATATTAATTTCGCTCTGTCGCGAATATTCAACAACTCCATCTTTGCGTAAGTGTCGCTTTCTCTCACAGAAGTCTGAATAATCTGTGCAGCGGTGGATAATCAGAAAAGCTGAAAGAAGAATGACCTTAAATTTAAATCTGCTGAATCTAAAGATAAATGCTTCCTGACAGTGTCTGTGTGTCTCAAATCTTCGCAGCCCGTCCATCTGTCATTCAGACAGTGACCTTTCTGACGGCAGCAGGAAGTATTCGCCCAGCTCGGAGACTTCGGTGGAAACACAGAGGGCCTGTGGTAAAAAGAGACACAATCATCAAACACGGGGAATTTGCACACATTAGTACGCGCACAGTGAGAGGCACGTGCACGCAGATTGGCAGACTCGAGAGGAAGTTGGCTCGCGCGCTCCACAAATGCTCCCCCAGATGTTCTTTCTAAAGTGCTCTGTCACCCAAATAAAAGATTGATAATTTGGACAAATGTTTTCTGCGTGCACTCTCCTCCGTGCTCCCTCCTGTTATCGCCGAAGGAAGCAGCTGTTCACATCGACTCATTCATTCTTTTTCTTTTTTCTCTCTCTCTCTCGCTTTTTGTCCTCCCGCCGCCCGCCTGCGTCTCTCAGGAGGCTTCTCAGAGACGTACTCGGCTCTGTGCGACTATAATGGCATCAGCTGCAAGGAGGAAGTGCAGTGGGTAAGAGCTGTGGGACTGTGCCTGTGTCGCTGTGAGTGCCTTTGAGTGTTATGTACAGCACTGTGCACAGAATGAGGGGGGTCATGTATCGCAGCAAACGGGCTCACGGGTAATGTTGCTCCTAGGACGTGGACACCATCTATCACTCCCAGGACAACCGCGAGTTTAACCTGCTGGACTTCAGCCACCTGGAGAGCAGGTGAGGGACGGTCGAACACTGTTACCTCCGATGCATCGCACCTCATTTACCTCAGTTTTATCTTTTTTTTTTTTCCCAGGGATTTGGCGGTGATCGTGGCGTCAATGGCGTACAACACCTGGTTCACCAAGCTGTACTGCAAAGACCTGCGCATCGTAAGTACAAACCGCTCTGGTTTTACTTTGCTGTAAGCACAGGTGAAACGCTTACGTGTTTTGCTTTCTCCTTCAGGGGTCGGAGGTCACCGAGCAGGTCCTGCACACAGTCAGCAAATCCTCCAGCCTGGAGGAGATCACTCTGGAGAACGCAGGGTTAAAATCGTGAGTTTCGGTCCTTCTTTTCATCCGTTCAGTCGTCTATAAAGGACAACGCAGCCTGTGAGAACACTTGTATCATCTTGTCTGTGGCTCTAAAGGGAGCTACGTGAAGTCTGAATCATCATCCAGTGTAGGATCCAGCATTTTCGGCGCTTGTCCTATTCAGGGGATTAAAAGTCAGGTTATTTCAGCCTCTGCTGCACACAGTCTGACAATTCAGTCTTTCCGTTGCGACTCTTGATGGAAGCGAAATGCCAAATCTCCACAGTGCTCCCTTTTTTAAATGTTTATCTGTATTTACAACGTGTGTTTTTGTTGTGTATGAAACCGGGGCCTCGCTTTGCAGAGACTTTCCACAGAAGATGTCGGCTGCCCTGTCAGAGAACCCTGCCTCCGTCATCCACTCGCTCAACCTGGCCCACAACTCGCTCGACAACCAAGGTACAATGAGACTTCGTGTCTCTGTGCGGCTGCTTTCAACCTGACGTTCAGCTCCGGTAAAAGAACTTCAAGGGGCAGTTCACTTCAAAACCAAATATTTATTTTCCCGATGTCTGCACAAGACGTCTGCCTTGTGCATTTACTGATAGACGAGATGCGAGGTAACCTTCTTGCCTTCTTTTCACTGTGATGGAACTAGACGGCACTCGAATAACTTCAACATCAAGATAATCTACAGACTTTGTTCTACCAAACTACACCCGCCAAACGTTTCACCAGTCAGAAGGTGGCAGCTGTAACATCAAGCTAGTTTATTTCGCTTATTTAGTTAGCGAGCCTTTCGTCTACAAAAGGGCCAATATCTCCAAAACTCGGCAACTCACACCAAAACAACCTCGACAGATCTTTTCTTTTTATTTTGAGGTGAACTGTCCCTTTTAAAAATCCTCATTACGTCTTGTGAATGAAATCTACTGAATGAAAAAAGCCAAAGATGGCCAAGAGCGGAGCTGAGGTGTCTAATGTCTGATTTTTAAGTACCAAATGATTCTGTAACTCCATTTTCACACCTTCTGTGTGCACGCTGCAGGTGTGTCAAACTTAATCCAGCAGGTGTGTCGCCTCAGCAAGGGACTCCGTCTCCTCAACCTCTCCAAGACCTCGCTCACCTCCAAAGGTTTGATCTCATCCCTCTCTGACGTCCTTCCTTCTCTTTTCTCTTCTCATCTATTCCGGTTCAGTAATTTCAATAAAGTGTGTCCGGAGAGTTTTGCAGAATTTCCTTTCACCGCAGTGGAAATCAGTCAAACGACACCCACAGCAGTTTTTTGGTAAAGCTGCGTCTGATTGAGCAGACTCTCAGAGTTTGTGTTAGATTACAGTTAAAGGAATATAAAACCTCCAAAGCCCCGGATAATTCTGCCTCCTGAAGAGCTTTGTTTCATGCTACGACTCCATATTGACTTTTAGTACGACGCCTCGTGCGGCCCTGCAGGCAGCCGGCCTCCTGTTACCGTCTCATTTTCTCTCGTACCCGGCGGAGAATTTAAATATTACATCGAAGCAGACGGATACGACGCTCTGCCTCCCGTTACATCCGCCGATACCTGTCGCTGCAGACGTCTATGAATTATGTACGGACAGAAAATGTTTTGAGAGTGTACTCTGTCTTTTAATATTGTACAACTCCCCACTCCCTCCTCCTCCTCCTCCTGCCCCGTCTCTCCCTTTTTCCTTTTATCCCCCTCTCTCTCTCTCTCAGGAGTGGTGTCTCTCTCTCAGGCTCTCTGCTCCAGCGATGAGTACTCCAACTCTCTCCTGCACCTGGACCTGAGCAAGAACCCCGGGGTCCTCTCGGGGGAGGATGCCTCGGTCAGAGAGCGCAAAAAAAAACCCCATCTGGAAACAAAAAACACACACTGCTCCATTTTTACTCCACTTTATCAGCTTCATATGACTCCTCTCTCTCTCTCTCTCTCTCTCCCGTTCTCTGTTTCTGCCTCCAGAACTTGTATCTCTTCTTGTCTCAGCCCAACTGCCTGGTCCATTTGGATCTGTCGGGCACGGATTGCTCCGTCGACTCGGTGGGTGTTTGACGTTTGTGCGCGGCGCTTAAAGGAAAATGCGTTTTCTCTGATTAACCGTCTCCGCCCTGTGTCTCACGCAGCTATTTGGGGCTCTTCTGAGGGGGTGTTGCGCTGATCTTTCCTATCTGAATCTTTCCAAAAATTCCTTCTCCCACAGGTTAGTCACATCTTTAAGATTACTTCAACAAAAACCTGCGAATGTATCGCCCTTATTTCACCATCAAGACCTCATCCAGCCTCTCGTCATCCCTTCGTCTCATCCTTTTTTCTGCCCTTATCTCCATCTCTCGCTTAATGGGAAATCAGAAATGAGCTTTGTGGGAGTCACTGGAACATTGTGTTTCTTCTCTGTGGGTGTGTCCGTCGCCGTTTTAGAAAAGCAGAGCTCGCGGCGCTGCCCGCATAGATAAGACTCATGAATATTTAGGCAGAGCTATCTATCATTTGACCCCGCTCGCTGCCTCCTCCAACACCAAAGCTACACTCGCTCTGTTTCTCATCCTTCACTCGGCGCTGCACTCATATTTACCCGGCATGTCAACAGCGTGGCTTCATCTCTTCTGTGTGGCCGCTCTTCTCCATCCATCTCCTCGCTTCTCCTTTAATCTCCCGTCTTTTTTTTGTTTCCGACAGAAAAGTGAAGGACACGCTGCCGCTGTTCCGTCAGTTCTTCAGCCTGGCCTTCAGCCTCACTTATGTCAGCCTGGCCTCTATGAAGCTGCCCCCCGATGTTCTGAGGTGTGTCGCTTCTTTATTCTCTCACTTCACCCCCTTTTATCTGAGCTCTTCTGCTGCGCGAGGCAGATTCGAAGCGTGTGTGGATATCCGCAGCTTCCCTCCCCTTGTCTTTTCTCACCCGCTCCTACACTTTCTGTCTCCACAGGGCTCTCCTGACAGGGTTAACCTCCAATCCTCATATCAACGACCTTCATCTAGACATCAGTGGCTGCGAGGTAAGAGTTCCACATCTGCAGTGGATTCTGAGCACATGTTCACGGGGGTAGTTCGTTTTTTTTTCTCCTCGTGCAGTTTAAAGGTACCGTGAGCTTTTCCTGTGGAGATGATGCTGTGGTGTGTGTCAGCCATTGTCAGCCTGTGGAAAAAAAGAAATTCAAGTTTGAGGATGCATTGAAAAAAGATTTTAAGCTGCACAGAAACGTCTAAATGAAATGTGAAAGACTGCGAGCGTCTTGAGCGGAAGAAACTCAGACTTCCCACACTGTGAGTGAGACCAAAGTCACACATCAACAGATATACTGTAAGTCACAAGTACACATTTTGGCCCCGATTCTGCAGCTGAAGTCGGAGCCAAAAAAAACCTCACAGTTCATACAATTTGTACAATTCTTCCTCATTCTCATTCACTCTACAACGGTGATTGTCGACCGGCGGCCCGCAGGCCAAATCCTAGCCGCCAAAGAGTCCCATCCGGCTCGCAGATTATTCATGAATTCAGAAAAATGCGCGCATCTTAATGTTACTCATCAGCGGAAGAGACCCAGTCCGTGTCCCGAGAGTGATCACGTATTAGCTCGCCAACCCCTGGCAACGAGCCAAAAATCGTAGTTTGTGAGTTC
The DNA here is from genome assembly GCA_039737535.1 of Lagodon rhomboides. Taxonomy (NCBI): domain Eukaryota; kingdom Metazoa; phylum Chordata; class Actinopteri; order Spariformes; family Sparidae; genus Lagodon; species Lagodon rhomboides. The sequence continues at coordinate 8,359,519 of CM077789.1, read as the reverse complement.
ACCGTTCACCAGAATTAGATTATTCCTGAGCTCCATCCTCTGTACTCCGCGGACCCGCCGTCAGAACCACAGTGTATTAGAACCAAGAGGCTTCGCTTGGTTTGGTTTTCATGGGCCAACTTGTATCGAGCCTCAAACAGGGGAGATTTATTTATTAACCTTACGATGCAGTCATTGGTAGCTTATCTGTATGTTTTGTATCAAGCCGACTGCCTACTTGGTGGATGTCTGAGGGCGTTTTCTCGTTCAGTATCCAGTTATCATTAGGAATTTGTTTTTTGGGATGTTGTTCTCACGGATAAGGCGAATAAAATCATATTAATTTAGCGAGAAAATGGAAATATTGATCAGTATAGACAATGTTTGACCTCATTAACGTCATTAATTATTATTATTATATAAAAACGCCTGTTTGGATCATTCCACAGGTAAACATTGGTAACAGGTGATAGTTTCATGATTGGGTATGAAAGGAGCGTCAGTCATTCGCATCTGTGAAACACATGATTGTATGAAGGATATTACCTGGAACACAGTCAGAAACACTTTGTTAAACCTTTGTCGGTAAACCATATAGCTTCACAACTCATTTTGAAATCAGGGTTGTATCTGTTTAAGCGAAGAAAAGCGAAGCTAACAGGTAGAAGAAGACGTTTTCCCCCTTCAACTGAGCAGAGCAGCTGCAGATCACAAGCAAAGCAAACTCACTGTTCAACAAATCTTCAGAACGCCTGCGGAAACATGAAAAAAAAAAAAAAGAGCATCCATAAATCTGCCACACTCTGGAAAAATAGAGCAAATCCCTGCAGACTAAACCCAAAATGACTCGGATTCATGCCTGCGCACATGTTGGTTTTTCCACTCCTCTCCCATCTCTATCGCTCGCTCTGTCTCCAGCTCAGGTCGGCGGGAGCTGCTGTAATCCAGGAACTCTTCCCCAGAGTCTCCTCCATCGCCACTCTGGATATCTCAGACAACGGTACGGTGGCACGCTTCGACACATCCCGCTGTGACCTTGACTCTCTGTCCTCAGGCGGGAGATGTTTGAGTGGGCTGTTAATGAATCAAGCTGAGCCGTGTTGAGCTCTCTCTATATATATATATGTGTGTGTGTGTGTGTGTGTGTGTTGACAGGTCTGGATGCAGACTTGCTCACAGTACTGCCGGCCCTCTCCAGACACCCCTCCCTCAAACACCTTTATCTGGGCAAGAACTTCAACATCAAAAACAGGTGCTGCCGGTTCTCATTGTCACGCTTTACTGCAGCTATGTATCTGTGTGTGTGCGTGTGCGTGTGTGTGTGTGTGTGTGTGGACACGCGGGCGCACGCACTACATATGCCAGCTTGAATATACGCGTCTGTGATTTTACTTCCGTCCTCATAAGCGGCTGCCGCTCCTCGGGCCGAAAGCTCGCCGGCAGCAGGAAATGACTCGCGCCAGCTCATACAGCCTCGCCTCTGTGTTTGTCTCCACGCTGTCTGTCCGCAGGGTTCTGGATGAAGTCCTGCAGAAGCTGGTTCAGCTCATACAGGAGGAGGATTGTGTGAGTGAGAAACACGGGAGATGTCCGCACTCATTAAAAGATACTGTAAGATGCAGATTTAACAGTTTGCCTGCACTGGGTTCATTACAAATCACTGGAATAGGAAATGGATCAGCTGCTGAGACACAGAAAACATCTGAATTTCTAGTTTCATTGAATTATTTTCTGTAAAGAACAAAGTTAAAATATAATAATTGATAATTAGATAATAAAGATAAACAGTTACGTTTAAAGGAGACACATTATGTTCATTTTCAGGTTCATAATTTTATTTTTATTAGGTTGTTAGAGAGTAAATGTATCTAATCCCAGCCCGTCTCCATTAATCTTTAGTTAATAATTCAGCACAGGCGTCCTTATTCAATCATGTCTTATGAATAAATACATAAATAAATAAATAGGTAATGTATATTTATATATACACATATATACATACATATAAATATATATAATTTATAACCAATTATGTCCTGCAAAATATAATTTAACAATTAACCATTATCTTATGTATTATAGTTTATATAGTTATTTTGTCTTCTATAAACATGTACTACTCCTATAATGAATTAACTATTTTATGATGATTTGAGTATATATTCACCCAAACCAAACATATCTGAATTATAATTAAATTAACTAAGACTCTCTAAAGAATGTGAAGTAATATGAGTTTTGACATTATGATGTTAAAGTATTGTGTTGCAGACATATTTACTGTAGTTAGCATGCTAACCTGCTAGCCCATTCAAAGCTACTGTAAACACTAACGCTTCCTGATCCCTTGAGCTCCCAGTCCGGACCACTAGCTTCACTGCTAACTGAGCTAACTAGCTTACAGCAGCTACTGTCTGCAGCAGTTAGCGGTCACTCTGGTGATACGCTGACCCCTGTTTCTTTCAGTGTCGATTTGACACGTGGCCAATTCTCACATTTTGCCCCTTTTAAAGAACATTTTAATGAACGTAGCATCAAATATGCAAAAGCAAGCTCATCATCCATTCCGACACTTGATTTTCTGGATAATTTTTGCATGATGTTTCACAGCGGAGGCGTCGGCGCATCGTGAATTATTACTGTGTCTCTGCCCTTGCAGCCACAGTGTCTATATCACTACACACACATGTTGTAAATAATTCATACATACAGCATGTTAAGTCATATTCGCTCGCAGTCACATCGCCCTGCAGTAAATCTCACTGCTGCACTGAACCTTCCCGGCTCCACAGCCCCCTTCTGCTCTTTCCACTGCTCAATTTCCTCTGCTTTATTTATTCCTGAATCTAACACTCATGCCTCTCCTACCTTTCGACTCCCCAGTGCCTGCAGTCTCTGTCCCTGAACGAGTCACGCCTGCGCTCCAGGGGCACCGTGCTGGTCAACGCCCTGGGCAGCAACACCTGCCTGAGGAAGGTGGATCTTAGCGGCAACAACATGGACGACATCGGAGCCAAGATGCTGAGCAAAGCCCTGCAGATCAACACCACGCTCAGGTGAGGGGTGATGAATGTAGAGAGAGGGGAAATGTCTTTGTCTCCACGCGGAGGTTTGTATTCAGCGCGACTCACGACTTTGCCCCGCAGGAGTGTGACATGGGATCGCAACAACACCTCCGCAGCAGGATTTCTAGACTTGGCCCGGGCGCTTGAACAGTAAGAGCATTAAAGCATCTTCAACACGTAGTCTGTAAACGTACACTGTGATTTAGACGATAAAAAAAAAAAGAGGATAGCTCGCATATCTGCTGCAGGAACAGTATTGATTTTAAGGGACCGTGATAGACTTACCTTCTATTTTAAAGCATTCAAACGTAGTGAAATTTGCAACGTGAGCAGAGCAAATTGCTGCTTTCCACTTTGCTATCTTAAATGGTCCAGACTCACCTCGAGGCCATGGATGACATGGTTATACAGATCAAAGTATTACTCACTCGCTGCATGCCACAGGAGGGATATTTTGGGATGAGCTCCGTCCATCGGGGATATCAACCCTAACTAACCTTTGAATCTCTAACCCACTTTATGTTATCTCTTTAGCCCGTCACTGTCTCCTTCAATAACTTCACCCCTTCCTCTGGTGTCCCTTCCTCTTCTGCTCTTTCCTCTCTCAGTAATTTCACCTTGCAGTACATGCCTCTGCCCCTCAGTGACATCAGCCAGGCGTACCGCAGCGCCCCCGAGAGGACAGAGCAGGCGCTGACCAAGGTTGGCATCAAAGCCGCTGACAAAGTCATTGTCGGAGGGAAAAACTTTAACAGATACGCCTTTTTAAAATTAAGTTTTATGTCTCCCATTTACATTTAAAACCATTAATTCATCAAGCGCTTTGGATCAGACGTCAGTATTATAATGTTATTATGATCTGAGACCATATATCATCTTCCACTGTGTCTGTGTCTTTTCCTGGTTTTAAAGGCTGCAGTACAGTAAAGTTATGTAATAATCTGAATGTTCTACTTGTTCTAATATTTAACTTTACCCACTTCGTCATTATATCCACACGCCGATCATTAAAATACCAATAAACATCCCCCTACGATATTGTCACAATATGGATATCATGGATAATGAGTGATGTAGCTCTGAGTCAATTTAATATGATGATTTTATTGTTAAAATCCTTCCACTGAAGAAATTAGTACAATTTCAGATGTAACACTAGAATTGTTTGATTCACTAAATGAAGAAATAATCAGGACCCCAGTTCCCCCAAAGCAGCTTATGACAGAGTTGACAACTGACCACGCTATTTTAAGTCCGTTTTTGATCTCCACTAACTGCTGAGGATCAGATTTGGCTCTTTAGCTGCTGAATGCTTCGCTAGGTTCACCAACTAGTCGCTAACTGTGTCTGTCTGCAGTTTGCTGTTGAGCAGGGTGGTGTACAGTGGGTTTTTAGAGCATTTATTCCTGAAAACAACTGCACGCTGCGGTGAAAGTGAACCAAAAGCAGACAGCTAAACAAACTCACTATAAAGCCGATGGGAGCTGCAGACTCAGGTGCTAATTATCTATAGGTTCATCCCTTGAATGTATTATTTAGAACTGGCTACAGCAGCAACGTCGCTGTACGACGACGATTTTTAAAATCAGGTCCTACCTGTGTCGCTCCCTCATCTCTCTCATCCCATTTCCTGTCACCTCTCTGAGCTCACCTGTCAATAAAACCATAAAGGCCAAATAGATAAATAAATGAATTATTGCCACTTTAAAATAATGTGGCGTATTTAACTGTCAGTAAGCAGAAGTGGAAACTTAGAAACAACACGACTGAAATGTTCAGTGTGCAGTAAACAGTCGGAGCTTTCATGCGTCTGAGTGGAAGCAGGTTTCAGAAAATAACCTTTGATCAATTTAGCTGCTGCTGCTGGAGGCAGACGTTACTCTGAGGTACAATATCATCCTGAAACAACACAAGCGCCACATATGAAAGAAAAAAAACAAACTGAAAACATCAGACAAGAAGCATTTCTGCCAGAGGAGATGAATATTCAGACTTTTAGGTAAAAGATTATGTACTTTGATGCTGCCGCAAATTAATCTAAAACTCCAGTCGCCCGCAGCTCTCGCCATCAAAACGCTGCTGTTTGGATCACCGGATGGTTGGGTGGTAGCAGCCTTACATGTTGAGGACAGGCTGGCAGATGTAAATCACTCAACACATGTCCAGTTTGCTTCTGCTTAAAGGGGCACTATGTTGTTTTGGAGAAGAATTTAAATATGTAGTTTGAAGCTAGAAAGGTGGCAGGGTCCGCCAAATATAAACAAAGTACAACAGTGTGAAATTGTGTTGTTCTTTTAGGTCAGTTGGAAACAAAGAGAGTCATTGAAGATCTTTCTCTGATTTAAATTTCTTCCCTGAAACTACAGAGTGCACCTTTAAGTTTTAATTCACCAGTTTCCTAGGTGCTAAGCTAAAAACATCGTGAAACTTTTAGTTTTCAGATTCCGGAGGCTGCTCTTAACCCTCATACAAGCGGGAAGGTGCTACTCGTTCTATCTGTGCTCATTTCAGAAAGAAGGTTTCATGATTATCTCAATCTTAAAATGCTTTTAGAGAACAGGGCCCAGAAACGTAAGATGAAAAACGGTTAATCCGCTCCTCTCTGCATCCTTTTCACTCTGCTTCATCGCACTTTGTTTCCTCTTCACCAATCCCGCCTGTTGCATCATCACCTCGTCTACTCTCTCTGTCCCTCCTCGTGTTTTTTTAAGCCCGGCTTATATTCACGACTCCCTTGTTCCTCTCCGCTGCGCAGATCCAGCGCGCTCTGGTGAGGAACAACCAGACGCAGCGCTTCTCCCAGAGGCAGGCCCTGCGGCTGCACCAGGGCCTGGTGACCAGCACCGCCGAGCAGGTAGCCCCTCGTCCGCGCCGCGCTCTCACCTCCGCGCGTGTTTGTCAATCTGTGTTTTATTTGCGCTCGTAACACTCCCCCGCCTGTCTGTTTCCAAGGTGATGGAGCGCCTGTGCGTGCGCGTCCAGCAGCAGGTGTGTGTGTTGCGAGGCGTCGGAGAGGTGGAGGAGATTCAAGCTGCTAAACAAGTGCTAAAAGAGGCCAGGAACTCCCGCGCTGTGAGTAGATGTGAAATGTATGAGCGTAGTATTTGCATCGCTGTCATACATAAATTTGAATTAATGTTTTTTCCCCTCTCTAAGCTGTACCCGTCGCTGTGCGAGCTGGCTCATGTGCTGTCTGTGGACGGGCCGGTGAGGCAGAGACTCGACTCTCTGGCAGGGGAACTCGCAAAAGCTGCAGACAAGGAGCTTCAGGTAGATCTCGAGAGCATCTATTCACACCGCGATCCATCACGGGTGACTGAGTTACTGATCGCTGGCGTCCGTTGCAGGTGATCGTGGACTCCATGGTGTCTCTCTGTCGCGAGCTCTGCCCTTTATCTTCGTCTGCGGCGGAGAGGCTGAGTCCTCCGCTCTCATCCGTCTCCGAGCGCGTGTCCATCCCTCGCTCCGCCATCCGGACAGCTCTGATGGAAAGAGCGGCGCAGGATATTCACCGAGCCTTAGAGTAAGAGCGAGATGTAGGAGGGGGAAAAAAAAAAAGCGGAGAGAAGCAGTGAAAGGCTGCAGCAATAAGTCTGAATCTGATAAGCCGGTTATTGATTTCCTCTCACTTTTACCAAACCTCTTCCCGTCTGTCTCTCCCTTTCCTCTAACCCAATCTTCTGCAGAGAAGTGAAGCTGTCAGTGGTTTCCTATCTCACCAACTCCATCGTGGACCAAATACTGCAGGAGCTCTACGCCACCCATAAGACCCTGGTAAATGCAAAGCACTAAACGAAAAAAAAAAAAAAAGGAAATGATGTGTCTGAGACAAAGATAAAGCGACAGAGTGGGCGTCAAAGGGGACTCAAGAGCGCCGTCTTTTTTTCAGACTCGGCAGGTGTCTCATCTGAAACACTGGGAGGGGACAGGTGAGGACGGGACAGAGTGGAGGTTTAACAGACACAGAGACTCGCTGGACATCACAGACGAGGAGCTCACCACCAGCATAGTGAGTATGAACACACACCCTGACCGGAGGGCGGCCTCGGGTCGCCTCCACTCGAACTCTGGAGAGGTTTGTTTACTGGAACACAGTTAGAAGAGCTGCAGTTTGCTTCGGTTTAGGCAGAACAACAATTTGGTCATGTTGAGGAAATGACCATGTTTTCTATTTCTATACTTTGCTTACTTAAATAACATAACTTAAAACAACAAATCATGACTCTTGGTCACATGCGTTGCACAAAGCTTGTGCTTCGGGGGGAAAGTTGAAGCACAAAGTTGTGCATCAAACCACCCTGAACGACCCCAACTCTGACTCCTCTTGCTCGTCACACTACTATTACTAGAGGGGCATTTCAAGAAGTGACGCTTGAGCGGCGACCACAGCGTCAGACTGACCAGGCTGCTGTACTGAATGTGTTGGGAGGGCTGCTAATCGAGTTTGCCTGATGCACCATCTGAAGAACACTTGAGACAGTACGTCGATGCATCAGGACAGTGTTTACCGGAACTAGATATTGTTGCTCGTGTAGTGAACATTTGTATACATCAGCCACATAACCACACTGAATCTCCAGTACATGCTGCTGCAGCTCCGTAATGAGGACGAAATAAACACAAAGACCAGAAAGCATTTTGAGGTGAAGCCTCTCGGTGATATAATAATAATAACAGCTTGCTCGCACGTGGCTTTTGTTTGAACGTTGCGTGCAAATTAAAATGAACCGAGGGGCAAACTCATCATCAAATTAATTTCTGAATCAGAACAGAGGAAATGAACTACCGGTCAGTAAACACACAAAAGACTCGCTTCTCATGAACAAACTTCACATTTCTCTTCATATTTTCAGGTAAAATCGAGCTGGTTGTCTTGATCTTGATCTTAAAGGCACATAGAGGTCAACTTTTTCACACAATCTACATGTACTGTTATTGACGGTCCTTTTTGTTTTCCTCTGTTTGATGGTTTTGTTGCTAGCAGCCAAAAGTATGTTAAAGAGATTCAAAAGGATTTTGCCCAGGTCATTGCCCAAAAAAACTATGAAAATAATGGTCAGACACTTTTTTCGCCACACTGCTTCCACCTACAGCGTTTGCTTTAACCCTGAGTGAGAACCTTTTTTTATATGAATTTCAGTTTTGGAGTCACGAAAATCTCATATTCTGTTCTGTCATCTCTCCCTGAGGTCGCATTCGTGTGACTCTCCGATATATTACAACAGTATTCCTCAGTTCTCATCTTCCATTTCTGTCTGACATGAACAGTCGAGTCGTTTTGTGAGTTTTGCATTATCAGTGTGTGTGTTGTGTGTGTGTGTGTTACCAGCCTCACTCTCGCTCCTCGCCGTCTTAATCAACTTGAGTACTGCCGGAGGAACTGATGGATCTTCCTCTGGGGTCTGGCATTTGAGATTTCACTGACTTTCTTGACAGGAAGGTCAAAATTTGAGAGGCCCTAATTCGTCCAGTGGAGACGTTTCAACAATACTTGGATTGATGATGTATCATCAATTCAGATGTGTTTTGGCCTTTAGAAGCTTTTCACTGATTGGCTTGATTAAAGCAGAGCGTCCAAGTCCAAAAGGCCTATAAATCCTGCTCTGTGAGGCCGACTGCCGTTGAACTCACACAAATCAAGTCATCCTGATACATCTCGGCCAAAAAATGACATTATGAGTAAAGTTGGTAATCTGTGACTTGGTTAGTTCTGTGCTCTGTGGTACACACATATCAATACACAAGTATTTGAGTTCCCAATCGCTCCCCGACGCTGTTTTTTTATTTCCCACTCTGACCTGTTGCTCACCTGACCTTCACAGTCTCCTCTTCCTCAGTTACCTCAGTTATTCCTGCAAAAAAAGCTTGTTTTTCTGTCTCCTTTCTGTCTGTTTATCGTCGAATCGCCCCTCTAAAAATGAGAAGAACTGAACCTTGAACTAAATCTGAAATACATTACCGCGGCCCGGTTATGTAGGAGCGCCGAGACAACCTGATAAAAGTAAATTGCAAATCTCTTTTGACACACGAAAAGAGCAGCTCAATATTTATAAGACAGCAGGTAAAAGAAAATGCAGACTGTCTCTCTGATTTTTATCTGGAGAATCTGCCGTAAGCCCGGGGCCGTTTTCATCACAATCAGTTCACTCATTACCCGTTCGAGACGCCTCTAGCCTTGATGTCTCCTCCAAAAACCTGCCAGAAATTTCTGTCTGTGAAGCTGAAAAAATATCAGCACGCTCATTTATTCTCCTGCAGAGTACCTGCAATGAACCGGCTTATGCTGCTAATACCGTTCATTTTATACCAATTTCTTTCCTCTTCTCATCAGAAACTGTTTCTCATAAAACCAAACAACTTGTTGTTAGGATGTTGTGTCCCCGAGAATTACCTCAAAACAGATGTTGTAAACTGCCGTGACAGGTTTTTATGTGCCACCGCGCTTCAAACAATCAGCAAAAAACCCTCCCTCAAAGCAGTAGTTGTGAATAATTTCCATCCAATCGCCAAAGTTTTTTCACCGAAGTCAGTCGGAGTCATCCTCTGGGCGCCGCGAGTATCCGTACGACACTTTGAGATCCATCCTCCCGTTGTTGAGATATGAAACCGCCACCGAAGTGTTAAACTGACATCTAAAAAAAGACCTCAACCGGCTCTCTGCCGTGCTTAATCTTTGTGCCAAAGCCGCTTCTTTTATGCTACGTATCTTTCAGACTGACCTCGGCTTTCACGAACAGTCGCTTCAGTAGATGAATCCAGTTTCCTTCCGCGGAGAAGATTTTCTGTAATCAAGCTCTTCCTGCCGTGCAGCCTCCGATCTTACGGCATCAATTGATCGTCCTGTTATTCATCTACCTTCTTGTGTGCCAGAGTGTGTTAGTCATTTTGTACTGTCCGTTGTCACATGTTCAGTTTCTAAGTCTTTGTTCAGCACTTTTGATTGATTTGATTTGACGAAGCTCCACTGACAAAAGCACTGATTGGCCCGGAAGTGTGTGCCACATGACATGTTTACTCGGTCCTGCTCGTGTGCCTCACTCTGATACTTTCCCCTCATCATCTCAATAGAATCGTTTCTTTTTTTTTCCTCCCAGGACACAATAGCCATTAAGAAGCGCAGCTCGAGAACAAGACGAATACGACCTGTCTCCACCAGGCTGAGTGAGTGCTGCTGTATATCCTCTTATCCTCCTCTCTCCCCTCGTTCCTATTAAGCTCTGACCCCATCCTGTCGTTTTCCCAGCTCCATTAGTGTGTTTTCTGTTGGCTCTGTTTTCCCGTCTCTCTTTCAGAGAGGTATATAAAGTATATATATAAGTCACTGTATCTCGGAGCGCTCACTGATTGTCTTAAAGTTGACAGGAATGATGGCTCCCTTTGATTCCCGGGTCTTGACACCTTGACTGTGTCTTCGCCCTCTCACTTTCTCATCCTCTGTAATCCTTTCACGGCTCCTCGCTGCTATCAGGTCTCTGTGACGACTCCAGCTCCTCGCCGCCCCCCTCCGTGCCGTCATACTCCTCGCCGCTGTCCCGCTCGGCATCCTGGGAGGGCCTGTCAGAGCTGCCTACGCAGGGTCTGCCTCTCCATCATGTGACGCGGGTTCGGCCCAGGCCTCCGCGGAGGCACAAAGGAGGGCACGTCCCCTCCGAGACGGTAAGGCGGGGTTTGATCTCGGCACCTTTTGACACATCGCACCGTGTAGCGTGAACGCCGCGCGGTATTTCGAGTATACGTTGCCCGTTCTCGGATTGCACCCATAGCTTCTATCTATCTCTGCATAATTCCCCCATTTCCTAATGTTCATGCCTGCTGGCAGTGACTCCTGTCTTTGTCAGAGGTAATCTATACAAAGTGGATGGCTGCAATTGGATTATGTCATTTCTCTGAAGCCAGCGTAATCCATTTGTTTTATTGCATGCAGGACATTTACAAATGAAACCCAGTGCATCTAATATGACCTTTCTTGTGTCTCTCTTTGTGTGTGTGTGTGTGTGTGTGTGTGCAGCATTGCAGTGAAAACGGAGGAATAAGCCCTCTTGACGATGGACTCCCAGATTTCTATACTAAAAGAGTTCTCCCTGACAGGTAAGTCAGCGAGTTTCTTTCCGCCGTTCCCTCAATCCGTGTAAAACTATACCTACGAGTTTCTCTTCTTACATAACATCCCCTCAATTTACATGTTTATCTACAAATCACATTTACTTTAAATGACTTCCATTTCCCAAAGCCTGTCGCAAGTTTTTCAGATTGAGTTCCGACTTTTCAAGCAGTCATTATTCTCTATTTCCTTCACCGGGCATGAAATACATTTTAAATTTGCTTGGCAAAGGTAGAGATCGGTGAGTCTGAGTGAGCATTTGTCACCTTTGAATAATTGTCGCACAGCAGTTCAGCTGGGAGCAGAAACTGTTTGAAGGACGCCCGAGAGAGTTGAACAGCAACCTTTTTTGGTTAATACAAGAAGAAGACCTGTTTACTTATTGTTTGTCTTCTGGGTTTGATTTTCCAATAAAATAGCTGGAGTAAAACGCTTTTGTTTTTTTTGCAATGAACACTTCGGCTGGGTTGGAACCAAATGGATTTAAAAAAAAAAAATGTTTTCCAGATTCCACATTAAGCATCGCTATGTTGCACAAGGCGTTTAATCAATATGGAGATGGTACCCAGATTAAAGTGAAGACATAGTGCTGTACCCAAAACTCATACTTGAGTAAAGATGTTTTGTTAAAATATTACTTTGGTGAAATTAAAAGTCACCCGCGGCAGCAGTAGAGTAAAGTCTTAAAGTATCCAATAGTAAATGTATTTAAGTATCAAGAGTACAAGCAGAAGTAAATTAATACATATATTTAGATGTATGTATATGCTGTATAAAGTATAGGTTGATCAATTATTGGCCTGGCTGATTATTGGATCCCTTGTACAGTATTTTTCAGAGTGTCGGAATCAGTGCTTTTAATCTGACTGCTGTAGTAACGAGTAACTAAAGTTATCAAATATAATACAGGGGGGTAAAAGTACAACAGGTGCCTCAAAAATGTAGTGGAGTGGAAGTATACAGCTGCAGAAAATGAAAATACTCAAGTAAAGTACCAGTATCTGAAAATTGTACTCGAGTGCAGTATTTGAGTAAATGTATTTGGTTACATTCCATCACTATTAACACATAAATACAATAAGTTTGTCTGCTTTCTGGACACAACTTTACATTCAGCTGCTCTGTGATCCTGATCAAAATGTTACATTGTTTGTTAACTAACGGAAAAAGTTAACTTAGTCCCATCACGTTCACTTTCAGTTGTTTCAGGACTCATGTTAAGTACGTGTGTAAGTAATAACAAATGACGCTGTTATTGCAAAGGATTTAAAGAAAACGAAATACGTGTTTAAATGTCATCAACTCAAGACGAGCGCGTCAAACCGATTTAAGCCAAGTTGGCACATGTTTATGTAAAAGCCATAATAGTTTGCCGGCTGCATTTCTTTTCCTGCCATGTTTGAGAGTTGACTCAAAACAGTTTCCTTGATTTTATTCAGGGAACTTGATTATTTTGCTTAATTTTAAAGTTAAGCTCTAAAGTTAATGTCGGATCACAGTTTGAAATGGACTTAAAAGTTTCGTTGCAAAAACTAAACCGATGTTTAAAGAAATATCTAAAGTGAGTCTTTCTTAACTTTAAGCTTTTTAAGGTTTGCGATACATCATTTGAGCAGAGATTTATTCAGGTTTAAGAATGAATCCTTGTTGGTGCAACACAGCCTTGAGTCTCAGTTGTGAGAGCGTCCTTAAATGCACCAACAGGAGAAGAGTTTCCTGAATCGTCGCAGTAACTTCTGACTGAGATGATGAAATGTTACTGAAATGACTGATTGATTGAAATCACTGTAATCAGTGCGAGCAAATAATTCTAAAATGTACGGTGTGCTTTGGCACGAAACACAAAGTCTTTGCCGAATGTAGCTCAGTGGAAAGACTTCAATAGAGGATTTTTCATCCATCGCTACAACAAGTCCTGTGTGAGTGTGTCACAAAAGAGGGGAAACTGTCTCGAGAAAGGCGAACGACAAAAGACACTCAATGAATAGACAAATGAAGCGATAAAACAATGTGTGTGTGTGACACGCAACTTTGGTCTCGTTCTCTAGCTTCGAGGCGGAGGAGGAGATTCTAGAGGAAGATAATTGATTGATAATTGTTTGTTTTCCCTCCCAGGTTGTTAAATACAGACGCTTTGAAATATCAAACGGCTCGATTTAGATTAGAAGTAACTACTTATTCCTTTAAATGTGATATTTTCATAAGAAACAAAAGGTTATTAAATGCGACACGAGCAATAAGATTTCTATATTTCTGAATTTTCCTATTTTAGATCCTCGGTGACATTTCGATTCACATGATCACAATCGAACACATTACTGACTTGAAGTGAGCGAGAAACGCAGAGAAATATTGTATTTCAGACTAAATAAATCAATACTTCGTCCTCCTCTGTGTGTTCAAACGTGTTCCCTCAGGCTTTATTCCAGCTGGCTGATGTTTAGGTTATTATTCTTAATAATTCAAGATGCGTGGTTGTGTCTCTGTGGCCAGTGTGCGCTGTCTGTCTTTGAAGTAATCTCACGGCGAGCTTCGGCTTGTTTAGCGCATCCTGCTGGCTGCTTTTACATTCAGAGGCAATCGAATCCGCTGTCCATCAACTCTGCTCGAGTGAAACATTAATTTTGTCGCTCTTTGATGATTAGTGGAGCTGGAGCCGGCTGTTTGGGGGATTTTTGGGTAACAAGACACGATGGGTTAGTCGGTGACGGCGAGCTGTTGATCAAAGGAGTCTGGATGTTAGTTGATTGGATGTGGCTGCGGCGGACGTCATCAGCAGCTGGTGATGTTTTTTTTTAATTTGTGATCAGTCCGCTTTGGAAATAGGTCTGCAGCGGATGATTATTTTCATTGTTGATTGTTTTCTCAATTAACTGATTAGCTGTTTGGTCTATGGAATGTCAGAAAATGGTGAAAAGAAAAAGTCGGGAGTAATGAAAAGTCTTGTTTTGTCCACAACCGAAAGATATTCAATTTATTTTCATACGAGAGTGAAGAAAATGAAAATATTCCCAGTTAAAAAGCTGGAATCAGAAACTTTTTGCCTCAGATCCATTAATGAATGATTAAAGTAGCAGCCGATTAATATAATAGTTGAAACTAATCAATTAAAGGAGACATTTTATGGTCATTTTCAGGTTTATAAGCGTATTTTGGATGTGTTTACTAGAACAGGTTTACACACTTTAAACACTCTGTTTTAGCTCCTGTCTCTTTAAGGCCTCCTCTCCTCTGATTGGTCAGCTTACACACGCCTGAGCCATCAGCACTTACAACAACAGAGCAGCTGTGCTAAATCAATTTGTAGGTGCCGAACCGGCCGCTAAGCATAGATTATGCAAATGTGTGACTCTATGATGTAGCGTGATGTCACAAAGTCACAGAATTAAAGGCGGGACTACTGACGAGGCGTTTCAGGAGCAGTGTTTTCTGTGGGAGAGAGGAGCTTCTGTGACCTTTTTGACTTTAAGGACATTTACATGCACAAGAACCTATAAAACACTGAGGGAAAGGGAAAAAATGAAAAAGCACAAGAGGTCTCCATTAATCATTTCAGCTATTTTTGGAAAATAAATGGTTGGTCCTACAGCAATCATGCAAAAACAAAAAAACTGCAGATCACTAGTGACTCTTTGATATACAGATGTTTGGATATTTATAGTTTGGTAAGCCTTTATTTTGGCGGAGCTGAAGTCAGGAGCAGCAGCCGCAGCCGATCAGAATAATCTCGCTTCCTTCCACACTGCAGATCATCAGGTTAAGTCAGTGCTTTCAACATGATTACATTTATTATATAAAAAAGTGCACTTATAAGGAATCATTGTGTACCAAGAGGTGTAGCCTAGCAACGCTCCGACCGCGGATGAATCAGGAGCAAAGCAGATGGCTGCGATGACTCCAATGACATCCTCACAGAGATGATTGTGCTCGGACTGGAGTTCATGTGCGACACTCACCCTCACTCTCTCTCTCTCTTTCAGTCAGCTCTCCTCCCTGCACAAAGCTCACTCGCTGAGGAGGAAGAAGAGGAGAAACATGCTGGCCATCTTCGGCTTCCGCAAGAGCCGCAACCAAACTTTGTCCAATCAGGGTCCAGAGGCTGAGGCGGAGGTCTACGGAGACGGGTGTCACACTGTTGCCACGGCACCCACAGGGTTTGTGTACGCACAAACACAACACACATGGACTCCTTTTGTGAAGATGTAACCTTGAACAGACAACACAATGCCCACTCTATGCATCAGATAACAATACACAACATCACATCACAAAGGACTCGTTCGTTTTGCTCCCATATTCGGCTCCACAGCTTCACATTTTCTGCTGATTATCTCTTCTTGGTCCTCATAAGGACAATCAGCCGCACTGAGCCCCATAAATACACTGACAAATATCATTCTAGATCTCCTTCATTTCTTTGTTGGTACAAGAAATGGCTGATAGCTGCCAAAGTGCAGGCGGGCTGATACCAGCGTGTGTGCACAGATGTAGATGAGCAGCCGGTGGCTTCGATCCTCAGCCAAGTGATAAGAAATGAACACGCTGCATGTCAAATACAGATTAGGACAGATTAGGGTGGCGGGAAAACTGGTTTCAGCCGCAAAAATGATACTTTCTTATTTCACTGTACCACGAGAGTGATTCTGAAACCACAATCCGGTTCAGACCTGGAGTTTTGGGTCATGTTTTGTTTGTTTGTTTGTTATCTTGAATTTTAATTTCTTTTTTTTGGGGGGGGTGGGGTTGTTTATTAAGACACAGTGTGTTGTAATAAATGACTAAAGTACTTTTGGAGAAGAAATTCAATCTCTGAATTGTAATATTTACAATATTAATGAGGTAATAATACAAGTACAGAAATATTAATATGTTCCATAACTGAGTAAACAAGATATTCTCAGAGGAAATTACGGTGCTAGAAAGGTGGCAGGGTCCGCCACATATAAACAAAGTAAAACAGAATTAAATTGTGTTGTCCTTTAAGGTCAGTTTGTTTATTCAGTCATGAAAAAACGAAGAGAGTTTTTTTATTTGATATGTTCAGGCATGAAAACTTAGATATCAGCTAATGAAGATCTTTCACTTCTGATTGAAATCTCTTCCCCAAAACTACATAGTGCACCTTTAATTTAGAAAAAATAACTAAAAAAAAATGAATAAATCAAAACACTTTTCTCAAAATCTACTCATATTAACTAAGTGCAGCAAAAAAACACAAATTTTGCAATTTACATGCTTTCCTGAATGCACCATATTGAGTGCAGTCAGCCGACACAAGCAGGCAGCTGTTCACCTCAGGACACGACCCCACGCTCTGTTTCAGAGTCCAGCTGAAGCAGTTTTTTAACATATTACTGTACAGAGCTGCATTTAATCCAAATATATATTTTTATTTTTACATTTACGGAGTGGTTCCACCTGCTGTGAAGCGTCTAATCTACAGGAGAATAAGAATAGGAGGAAGGTTTTTTGTAACTTTATCGAGAGAAGTCAATCAATTCATTCATTCCTTTTGGGTCCAACAACTGTTGGAAATCATGTCCTGGGAAAACGTTTGCTGTTCTGCGGTTCTTTTTAATCAAGCAGCAAGCTCCGTTCTCCTGTTCTCCTCTCCTCCTCCAGTCTTTAAACAGGCGGAGAGTGCAAGAGGACCTTTGGGATGGTAAACTTGGACTCCAGCTTGTTTGAACATCTCGTTGTCTCAAGGATTTCTCCCAGTGAGGCGTTCAACAATCCCAAGATCTGTTCAGATGTCCAACGACATCGTCCACAGATCAAGTTCTTTTTTTTTTGTTAGCGCCATGTTTCTGTCCCCTCACAGAAGTAACGTCATGTAATGTTAGCTCCACGGGAGGATTAATTCTGGATTAAGAGTTTACACGGTTATTAGGCAGTGATATTTTCCTACGTGACGGATTATCAAAGGTTTTACACCACCTCTCTTGATCCAATTGAAAATACCGTATGATCAGGTCGGACTGGATCAGCCTCTTCTGATTGAAGTGGTTACATGAGACATTTTTAATCTGTTTGGGCTGTTATTCTGATTGTTAGTGGAATATTGAGGTCCATGTAAAGAGTCAGATTTAACAGTGAAAGTCACAGAGTTGTGACTCAGTGGTAGCAGCAGGTTGGCAGGAGCAGCGGGTCGCGGTTCCAGCGGTCCCTGCAGCTTCAACCCGTTATCGTCACACCCCTTCTGTTCTCAGTGTTTGTCACGTTTATTCTTAACTCTGTACTCTGAACCCGCAGCGGGCTAACGTCTTCTGTCTTTGAACCTGACAGGACTGCCACCGAGAATGTGTACACTCTCCTCCAGCCTCCGAGGTCCGCTGGCAGAGCTGGGTCACCCGGCGAAGGGGCTGACGGGAAAATAAACGATCACCAGGGGAAAAACACTCTCGTTTTGAGTCCGCCGCCGGTGCCGGGCATCCCTCACCCGGGCGTGGGAGGAAGCAAACACCCCTTTTATTCCCCCAGAGAGGTACGGTCAGTGTGACCCACGACAAGCATTCATTCACTGAAAGCTGTCCTCTGGTGTGATCTTTGCTTTCGCTTCGTCTTGTTGTGTTTTGACAGAAGCCCGAAATGGACGCCGTGTTTGAACAGCCGGGAGAGACGGACAAGTACTGGATGGACGACAAACAGAGGACGACGGAGGTGCTGCAGGTGGACAAGGCGTGGGTAGAGGCGAGGCAAGGCGACCAGCGCACAGAGAAGCACGTCGAGAGGCAGCCGTTTGAGAACAGGACTTTCGCAGAGCCGAGGACGACCGACAGACAGACGGAGAGGTACTGGACTGAGAGCAGACACCAGGACAGACACGCGGAGAGACAGTGGACTGTTGACAGACACACCCAGCGGCAGATAGACAGAAAGATAGAGAGGCAGTGGATGGGCGGCAGGCAGATAGACAGGTCGTGGTCGGAGAACAGGACGACGGACGTACAGGTGGACAATCAGTGGACTGAGAGCAGACATGGGAGCAGGAAGGGGGAGAGACAGGTGCAGGCGCTTCATTTGGCTCAAAGGCCGCTGCCGCCGTACCCGTCTGACAGGACGCCCTCGCCAAAACAGGAAGCGGATCCTCTGAAAAGCACGGAGGCAGCGGCTGCAGACTGGCATCAGCAGGACGCGCAGGGAGACAGACAGGTGTGTCCCGACGCCGGTGGAGGGTTTACAGAGGGATGGAGGAGCAGCGGAGGAGGAGGAGGAGGAGGAGGAGGAGGAGGAGGAGGAGGTCGAGCTGCTTCCTGTGCATCCAAACCCGATCCCCCGCCGCAGAGCAGCAAACCAAACCTGTCCAAACTGAGACCGAGACATCGACTCGAGAGCGCAGACACTCTGCCAGGTACTTCACTGTCACCTTATGTTTCGCAGCTGGGAAAGAAAAACGAAGAGATTTTAGCTTTTGCAAAGAGGTTTCAAGTCTTTTGTCACCTCACCAGCGTGTAAACAAACAACAGAGCGAAGTGACAGACATTTCTTTTTGATTCTTTGTCCGTAGGGACAGAGGAGGAAGGAGAAACGGAGAAGGATCCTGGGAAGATAGAAAAGAAAAGAAGAGACTCGGAGGGTCAACCTCCTCCGATTCCAGAAAAGGTGTGTCATTTATAGCCATGCGTGGTTCGGTTCTTCCATCGATTCTGACTGTAAATCCATTATTTTCTTCGTCCTCCTGATTTGTTCATGTTCTCCTTTCTGATCCGACACACAGCCAAAGACGTCCTCGTATGTGACTTTTCCGAAAGAGTCAGTCAATGAGAGGAACTTGCCTCCTCCTCCTGTGCCGCCTCCCGTTAACAAGCCTGTGTACGGACTACCAGACAGAGCTGCGAGTCAAGGTAATTCCTCCGAGAGTACAGACAATTTAAAGTGATGCAGACACATGTTTAACTTAAAAAGCTCCTTTGTGTTCACATCAGAAACATATTTCTGACTTCAGCATCACAGTAAATACTTTCCTTTTGGTCATTCTTTCATGTTTCTGATTTTGATCATTTCCTCCCTGTATATTAGAAGTAGCTTAATGTTGCTCACTATAAAACTCACTTACTCTGAGGATACAGGTGGAGAGGAGTGTGATATCAGTTGATTTATTGATGACATCAGTCACCGGATATCTGCTCAACCTGCAGAAAACTTTAAAGGAATACCTGTAGCTCTCTTGCAGAAAGTCACATGAAAAGATTGATACTAGTTAGCCTAGCTTAGCATAAAAAGGCTATAAGGGGGAAACATCAAGTTGTGGTTTCACGTTGTTTCTGCGTTGGACCATTTCTTGGACCCGGACAGTGACCTGCTGGAGTCTTGTCATCACTGTGAAGTTGACAGTCGACCAGCGGAGACTCCAAGGCACGTAACATCCCACAAACCGTATAACTTCTGGCAAATTAGTGAGGTTTAGAGGTGCTGGTAGGCGGATATGGTTACCTTTGGATAACTGTTTCCTCATGTTTCTAGTCTGTGCTAAGCTAAGCTAATCAGTTGCTAGCTGTACCCTTATATTTACTGAGCAGACATGAAAGTGGTATTGATCTTCACATCTAACCATTAACAAGAAAGCAGGAATATTAAGAGACCATATTTCATGAATGTTGTTCAGGTGACGAAGGATTGAGACCTCAGGCACCAGTGAAACCACAGCGGAGCAGAAAGGCCATGTCATGTGACGCAGGTACAATAAGTCTCTTACGTGTCACAGATACTGTTTCTACTCACCCAACAGGTTGTCACACTATCTATTTACGTCGTTTAATATGTGTATACATGTTTCTGCGTGTGTAAAGCGTCTGTATCTAACTGTTGATTGTTGTTGTTTTCTCGTCCTCACTGAACTCAGGCACTGACAGGGAAAGCCCTAATAATGTTGAGAAGCCCCCAAATCGCAAACCCCCCGTGAAAAAACCTAGACTACCCCAAAACAGAAATAAGTCACTGGACTTGTCTGGTACATGTCTCTCTCTGTTTTTATTTATCTGTGCTGTGCATGTGTGTGTGTGTGTGTGTGTGTGTGTGTGTTGCAGAGTGTGAGTCAGGTGGTAATCAAACACCGCTGCATGTGTTACTGTTGTGGAATGTGAGATTTGTGAATTGCTATCTATAAAAAGCTAAAATAGAAAACACAATTATGACTCAGTGGAGTCTTTCCTGTATATTTTCCAAATGTTGTGTACTCACAGCTGAGTAGATAATAGTGTTATTGATCAGCCAAAGTGATAAATTATTTATTATTTACTGTTGGTGATCAGGCTCCTTCCTCCTTTTACTTCGCAGACAGCCTCAACTCAGCCCCTGGCCACAGCGAGCTGTTGTGATGCCCGAGAAAAATCCACCCGCCGCTGTCCGGCCGACGCGTTGTCATGACGACCGTGGAGCATTTCATCCAGCGAGGAAACAAAGAAAAAAACGATACGAGGAGGGGGGGGAGGGAGCCAGAGGGAAAATGTCTCCTTGACAGATATCATAAAAGCATCAGTCACTCGCTTCTGTTGAAACACTCACTTTCCTCAGCATCACTTCCCTCCCTGTTCTTCGCCCCGACCGTGTTTCTGTCTTTGCTTTTCCTCTCACATGAAAAAGTCTTTTTGTGGCTACAGTATTTTAACAGTATTTGCTACTTTAGAAGAAAAAAAAAAACGCAAATGATCATTGTCTTTTGTGTTGGTGGACGGTGGGCCGAGTGTTCGAGCATTGTGGCTTTTTGCTAGACAGAGATAAAAAAAAATAAATAAATAAAAGTCTTTATTAGAATGTGATTTCTTAAATCTGCAAAGCATTTTTGACTGCTGATACAGTTGATTGCCTTGGTTGACACTTGAAAATGAGTTGCTTCTTATCAGATGAAACTTGATTATTTATATCTAGTTTTGCTTTCAGGAACTGAAAGGTAATATATTTTATAGAAAAAAATAAATATTATGTATGAGCACCCTCACTGTATGAATAAAACACTAATGGAAAACCACCGTGACTCATTTTTATAAGTTATTGCCTGCTGTTAGCTCAACCTGGATGTGTTTCATATCACATTAAATGTATTATTTCAGTTACTTAAAGCAGCTAAAATTCATATTTTACATATTATTACATGACTGTTTATATGTGAAAGGGGTCCAAAGTGTACAGCTCCCCTCACTGCTCTCATGGCATGTTTTTTTTTTAGTTGTTTTTATGTGGCAGCAGGCAGCTGTTCACAATGTAAAAGCTCTAAAAACGCTGTATGCTTCCTGTCAAGCGCCAGACAGCAGACATAGTTAGCGACTAGCCAGTGAACAAAACATTATTGAAGCATTTAGCAGCCAAACAGAAGGTATTTCCCTCTGGGGCTGCTGGGAAACAGGTAAAAAAGAGATTGGATAATGGGCAGGAACGCGGCTCTGAGTGAATGCTGATGTTGCTCCTTGTCCGCTGGGAGTGTAAACAAACTCCGTCGCCAGAATTAATGTTGGCAAAGTTTGTTTCTGCAACACCACAGACAAGTTAAAACTTTAAGTTTCATTATGTTGCAACTTAGTGTTTGTTGAGGTTCAATTTCTCTTTTGTCAGCACTATGCACCTGCAAAAACTGCTTGGTCAGGGTTAGGAAAAGATCACGTTTTGGCTAAAAATGCCACAAACATGGTTGGACACGTCCCGAGTTCTCATTAAAAAAGGCATTCTGCAGATGGCCTGACTTCCTGTCAATTATATCCTGTTTTTGTCGCCACAAACAAATCTGGACACATCCCAAGGTCTTTTTAAAAAGACCCAGTCTTGTTGGCAAAAACACAGATGCAGAAGGCCAAACTTCCCATCAAAACGGTCTATTTTTTGTCACTGGAGATGTCGCCACAAACTCCACTGGAAACTGTCCGACTTCCTATTAAAATCATCAGGGTTTGGTTTTTTTGGAGGGGGGTTTCTGACACAAACATCATGAAGATGGGCCGACTTGCCATCAGAAATATACATTTTTGTCACCACAAAAACTGTCCCGAGGTCTCCTTAAAAATATCCAGTGGTGTCACGCTTTCAAATGCTTGGCAGCCTCGTCACTTCTCACTCCACCACCCTCCCCTCCGCCTCCTGACATGAAAGTCCGGTTATTACCCTGTGACGTGACCGTGATATGACACGTTTTGTAGACATGTCAGTATGGTGCATAGCCTGTGACACGTACCAATCTGAACGTATCAGTGCAGACATACTGCTGACATTTCATCCTGAAGACTGGGCTGATGTTGACAGCTGTTAATATGAATTTTAAAGGTGATTATATGTCAGTGCCGATGTTTTGGGCTTGTCTCGGCTGCCCCTCAGTGGCTAAAAAGGTTAGTTACAGCAACAATGGACAGGCACATCACAATCACAATTAATGACACTGTATTTAGTTCACTGTCATCCTAAAAAGGGAAATAATTACTGCATAGTTTGACGGTAACAAGCTTGAGTTTGAGTTCTGTGATCACAGGTGGATGCTAAATTTACTTCCTGACTTCAGAAATGCCCCTCGCCGGTTGGCATGGCAACCTCATATATTCATAGAAGTCAAAGAATGTGAGGAAACAGCAGGGGGCGACTGATCCCTACAAATGAAACACACACACACACACACACACACACACACACACACACGCGCGCGCTGGATCTGAGCGGAGCGGCAGTCTGGCATGTTGTCATTAGCAACCGTGCCGTGACCTTTTTTCTAAACACGCTGTAATGAGTCAGACGCGAGTTAGAATACCACCATCCAGCGAGGAAATCTCTGCAGTTCGCTGAGATGGAGATGAAAGAGGTGTGTTTTTTCACCAAGTCAGTGATTTTTAATGAGTAAACAGCCTCCGGGGAGATGCTAAAGAGCTTTCTCCGGCTGACTGAGACTAATTGCTGCGTTCACTGACTGTTACAGAAGCATATTTTGTTCTGAGCGCGTGTGAAAACAGTTTTTCTCTTTTCCTCCAGGTGCATGCGTGAACTTCAAATGATCTATTTAATCACTCAGCCGCGTTCTTCTTTATTTAATCGCTGCAGTTTTTTTCAGATGGAGGATGATTTAACGACCCGTCCGTGTGAGCAACGAGCGAGTCTCTCCTTCAGCAATTTAACATCGCAAATTTTGATTTATGGTGAGATTACAGGGCCGCGTATTGGCAGTGTTGGCAACAATGACTTCATAACACGGTGAAATATAACCCGTGTGTTGGCTTGAACTTCCACTGCACCTCGGATTTAATGTGGAATCCCCTAAATGAATGTGCCAACTGTTATTGATCAGGTGTCAAGGCAACAGCTGCGGAAAGTGGAGCGAGAATACACACATGTAGCTGCGAGAGTTCGTGTTTAACCACATTTTCTGTCACATAAGAACACAAAAATACTTTTTTTGTTGGATTTTTTTTGCTCAGATTTCTTGCCAAAAATGTACTCTCTTGTTTTGCATGATTAAAGGGGCACTACGTAGTTTTTGAGAAGAAATTTAAACTCAGAATTTTGATGTTTACAATATTAATGAGGTAAAAATACAAACTCACAAATAGAAAAAAAAGTGAATAAACAAGCTGTTCTCAGAAAAATAAGGTCCCAGAACTCTGTTTGAAGCTAGAAAGGTGGCAGGGTCCGCCACATATAAACAAAGTGTTGTCCAAAGATACGTCGTTTATGTAGTTTGTTTCGGCATTAAAAAAAAAAAAATCAGTCGATGAAGATGTTTCTCTTCTGATTGAAATTTCTTCCCAAAAACTACATATTGCACCTTTAAGCTTCACAGATGAGGTGTGCCTCTGTGCAACTAGTGTCGTTACCACGTCTGGCACCTCGACAGATGTTTTAAAGGAGGAAGATTTTATTATTTTCATTCTTTATTTTTTATCAAAAGCACAAATTTCTTCTCTAACGACGCAAACCAAAATGTGACGCGTTTATAGGTTTAAGAAGCGCCCACGGGAGAATGTCTTCCGCGTCCTCGCACGTCAATTCTGAACCGAAATACGCTACGGTGAATGTGTGTGTGTGTGTGTGTGTGCGTGTGCGTGTGTGTCATCCGGCTGCGTTACACACTGCACCGTATTTCTTACAGCTGATGTGAAGACACATCACATCATGCAGGAGGCACCCGAAACACATCCTACACTTCTCATCATTCTTCTGCAGTTACCAAGCAACATGATCGCATAAAGGCCGAGGGAAGAGAGGAGCCGGAGAGAGAACATGTGTGGGTAGAGGAGAAAGATGTGCGAAAATAAAAGGATGCAGGCAGTCCGAAGCAATGTGCATGATTGTGCTCACACAATACCTCAACCCCCTCCCCCGATATCTGAGTCCTCTCCTCTTCCTTCCGGGTTGACGGAGTGTGCCGCTGAAACGACTTGTTGGGAAAAGTTCAGCCCATGTTGGAAAGACTCAGCTGTTCTACACACAGTAAACCACATGCGTCCTGACTGTCTGATCCCGGGTGAGGTTGTTTAACGTCTCCCCTCGTGCCGTCGGAAACGTGAACAAGCTGTGAGAGTCTGTTTGCATGTGGCTCCTCGCAGCGGGCCCGCTGGATGATATTCATGCCACAGCAGTTTTCATGGGAAATGACTCATGAAAGCAGACAATGATAAGATGCAGTGTAATTTAATGTAATTACAACCATGTCTACAAAAGGTCATAAGTGAGCTGTTCGTCAGGGTCGTCATGGGAACCGTCTCCCTAATGGGTGACAGGGACTGCTGCCGTCGGAGTCGCCTTATGGTCCAGGCAGCCTGTTTGTGAGACGGAGCGGCTCTGACAGCATCAGATCAACGTGTACCTGCACAGTGACGGGCTGCAGCTGATCAGAACCAGGAGATTATACAGTACCGGGCCTCACAAGTCACACACCCTTATATTTCGTTGGACCCCATTTAGCTCTGATTACAGCACGCATTCACCGTGGCATCGTTTTGACAAGCTTATGCAATGTCACAACATTTATTTCCATCCAGAGCTGCACTCATTTTTCACCAAGATCTTGCATTGGTGATGTACGGGAGAGTCGGGCCGCTGCGTTAAGTCCTCTACAGCACATCCCGAAGATCCTCAACAGGGTTAAGGTCTGGACTCGGTACAAGAGCCGTCAGGAGCGAGAATACAGTTCACCTTTAAGAAGAAAGTGTTTTGATTGTCATGATTTATGGATCATACGTGTTTTTACTGAAGCATTGAAGAGATACACTTCAGTAGATTTTCCATTTTCCATAAGCCAGTAGACAAAACAACGACCATATCGAACTCACACGTACCCAAACATGAATACATAAAGTAAATGTACAAATGAATAAATACAATTTGGGTGGATTAAGTGTGAGGTAAGTAGGTCAGCCTCATTCCTCTCGGGCTGTATGATGATGAAGAGTCAGGTTTGTTGACACTGAAGGGTCTTTTTCATGTTGTCCGGCTTGTCCTCCAAAGAAAATCTGATTCTTTCCAAGCTTTTCCAAACCAGTCCCACACTAACAGGGTTTCATCTTTTTTGCTTTACTGTTTTACAGCCAGGGGCAATGAATAGTCTTTGAGGCATCCCTAATGTGTTCAGAGTCTCTGTTGTGCCGAGGACGATCATCTTGAGGTCAGGATAAAACGTCAAAACAACCAATTTGGACAAGTTGTTTAAAATGTCCTGTCGATATTTGGACACTTATCTCACACTGACGATAAGTGTCGTGTGCATCCTCGACGTCCTCAGACATCTCCTCACCCGTGCTTGGTCAATGTCAGCATCTGTATAAAGTAAAGGTCATCTCTAAGGCGAGGACTATTGTTTGGACCCTCTGCACCCTTTATATGTTGAGTTCAGGGCGGAGGTTTAGTCTCCCTGAGGGCAGCACGAACAGATACAGACTATTGGCTCTTTAAACAAACTGTAATCTCCATGATCTGATAGTGTCAGTGATGTGGAGCTTGTCTTGTGATTGCCGTTGATGTATTATGCATTTGTGTTTGACTACTGTCTGTAAAGCAGATTGCCCTGCGGGGACATTAAAGTTTTACTCTGTGATGTCTGTGAAGGCAGAGTTCAGGCTTTGTAGTGAATCACACGAGAAATCCAGTGTCTCTTCAGAGCTGGAAATAGACTTTAGACACAGATAAACTTCTAAAGTCAGCCAGGTGTTGTTTGATATCAGTTTGTAGCTTGGTTGTATTTTTGTATTTTTCCAGGAGCTGCTCGAAACTGCCAGAAGTATTCAAATCCCCCGAGGCAGTGCATGAACTGCATTGTAAAATGTAGTTCAAATCACAGACAGGCAGACAAAGGAAACAATAACGACAGTATTGTCAAATTAAGGGATCTCTTCACCTGTTTCCATAACCAGATATATAGTGATACGAGTAATGGAGTTGTGCTTGTATATAGATTTAATCCTCTCTCTCCAAACTTAACCAATGAATCTCTTCAGTTTCATCTCACCAACACTCAAAGGTTCTTAGACTGGCTGTCCAGTGATACAGTAATAAATGATTGACTGAACCAGGCTACCTTCTGATTTGTACATACTGTATTTGGATGGCTTTATAATCATAAGAAAATTAGCTGACATCAGTTATAGATGTTGTGGGTATGAATGGGAGCTTTTAAACATTCAACATTTGATTTTAATGCATGTACATCTCATTATGATGAACAGATAAATATATATGATAATAACTCATAGACTACAGTTGAGATAGTGAATACTCAACAGACTTTTATTCAGTCATTCCTAATCCAACCGCAAACTTGTTAGCCCTGTACCACTCTAAATCTTAAAACATCCATAACTGTTTAACCACAATTAAAAAAAAAATTCATCAAGATCCATGAAATATTTCCTGAGACGGAAAACAGCATATCTCGCTTTGTTAAAGGAAAAAAAGTAATTCCCACCAAAAGTTAATGGGGTCTATTCCAGGCTCTAGTCTCGTCCTCCATGCACGTTTTGTGGAAATCCGTTCTCTAGTTTTTGTGTAATCTTGTTGACAAACCAACAAACAAACACAATGGACACAGACACAGAGGCTGTGTGGCATAAAATGACTGAAATACAAATACAGTGGATATCTATAGGGCTGTATCTAAATAGTAATGATTCATAAACAGTTTATGAAAAAAAAACACCACCTCCTACAAAAATATCACATTTCTTGATATTTGAATTAACTCTGTGGGAGGAAATCAACAGATCAAGTTTTTCCAAGAACTGCTCATTAAATGTGCAAATTTAATTAGGAAAACTGCAGAAAACGCCACTAATTATACTAATTAACTCATTAAAATTATACAACCTAATGATAACTACCCGATGATGATAATTGCTTAAAGGGACGCCGCATTTGAACCGTTTTTTTATTAAATGTTTCGCTGCTATGAAATGTTAGAAATACGAACAGTTTCTGAGCACAAACAGAGAAACACGAAATGCACACGCACAAATAAGAACAGATCTTAAATGCAAGCCGACGCCTCCTCTAACTAATCTCTCTAAAGTTAATCACAACTGTAAATATATGGATTCAAATGTTAAAAAACATTTTAAAAAGAGCTTTCTGTGTGTGTTTTATCGTTAAATCACGACGCAATAAAGGAGCACTATGTAGTTTTTGTAAATCAGAAGAGAAATATCTTAACTGACTGATTTTTTTTATGTCTAAACAAACTAAATAAACAAACTGTCTTTGTGTTCATGACTGAATAAACAGAATAAACAAACTGACCTTAAAGGACAACACAGTTTCATACTGTTTCACTTTGTTTATATGTGGCGGACCCTGCCACCGTTCTAGCTTCAAACAGTGTTCTGGGACCTTATTTTCCTCTGAGAACAGCTTGTTTATTCAGCTAAGGAACAAAAAAAATAAAGAAAATCTGAGTTTGTATTATTACCTCATTAATATTTGAGTTTGACTTTTCTTCTAAAAAAACGACATATTGCCCCTTTAATAACACTGATTGATTATTGTCTGAAAACACATCCCTTCGCATCGGCTCTCCAGTGTTTGTTGCCGTAGAAGTTACAGTAAAATATCATAATCTCCCAAAGAGGATGATGACGGAGGGGGAGAAGAGTCAGAGCAGCGATGTGATGAGAGGAGGAAGGAGGGAGGGGTGGAGAGAGAGAGGGGGATGAATTAACAGCTTTAGTGTCATCTCTCAGTCTGGGAGGGGAGCCAAAGTATCGACCACCTTAATCCCTTCATCCCTCTCTTCCTCCTCCTCCTCCTCCTCCTCATCCTCCCTAACCTCCGCCTCTGTCTCTCTGTCTGCCGCCACCCCCTGATTTCCATCTCTATTCATCTGTGTGTGTTTTTTTTTTTAAGATTAAAGTTGTTTGTTTGTGTGTGTCAGCGTTAACGTGAGCTTGGACTTCTTAAACTGCCTGACTAGATTTTAGATTTGTATCACCGATGAACACGAGCTGTTCAAAACGATGGCTGAGGAGGATTCATTGGCTGAAGAGGTTTTATTGGCAACATTTTCTTATTTGTGACGGCAAATGAAGAGTTATCAGTTAATAACGACGTATCACACATGTTATAATTAGAATACAACACAATTCTCACGAGCATCAACGTCAGTGAGGACTGCGGTAATGAAACGTGTAACTTCCCCGACATATTAAAGCCCATTATATCTCTGAATCGATGGAAGTGATATGATCGTGATTAAGTGTTTCTATTGATCTGAGGCGGGGATGGGCCCGTTGAGGCCGGGGTGGCCGAGTTGACAGCTTATGTCTACATTACAGATGGTTTATTAAGGCACGGGTATCTGTTAATCGGACACTAGTTTCAGGGGGAGAATCAGCGCTAATCCCATGACTAGCCTGATAAGTCCACTCACTGTGAGACCCCACGTGTGGACAGCATGAGTAAACACAGCGAACACACGCCTCAGACACAAACACAAACAATGCGTCACCGGTAAGATGGTCTGGAACGAAAATCAATAAAAGGCAGAACGTAGCTTAGGAGGTATGAATCGTGTAATCTCGTAGGCCAGAGTCAGACTTAAAAGGGCAATTCAGAGCTTCACAGTTGAAGTGATGGATTAGAAGCCTATTACAAAAACACTGAGATTAGACGGCAGCCAGGAGGAGCGGGGGGAGCGAGGATGGTAAATGATAAACAATGCTCCTCGAGGCAGAGTGAATATATGTAGAATATTAGCTTTGACTGGAGAGATGGAGATAATATAACAGTATGTGTCTCCTTATGATAATGAACGCTTCACAGCGGGGCGTCTGTTTTCTGCTTAGATTATATTTGAATTCAATCAAAAGGGGAAATAAATCACAGAGCCGCGAGGCATCCTGCTGATATTACAGTGATGTTTCAAGTCGCACTGGGTCGACAAAATAATGGCCAACACGTCAGAAGAATTTCAACGAACAGTTTGATGCGTCCGGAAATGTCCTCGCTGAGAGTTAAACGGCGAGATTTACACCACTGTCGGCACATAAAGACTGGAGGAAGGGGAAACAGTTAGTCTGTCTGAAGGTAACAACAATACAGTTAAAGGATAACTTCGACCCAGAAATGAAAATTCAGTCTTTACCTCCCCACCCGCATGCTGATGGAGAGTCAGGTGAAGTTTTGCAGTCCACACAACATTTTGGGAGCATTGCAGAATTCTCTCAAACATCTAAAGTGCATAGGGACTTATTTTAATACGTTAAAAAACATCAGATTTATTTTATTTTTAATGGCTCCATACAGCCGGTCGGTTGTAATCGATGTCTCTGGAAGCCCTGTGATCCAAAATCGGTTTGAAAATATGTTGTTTACGCTCTTTTTAAAGCAGAAATCTTCACTGTAGCTGCTAAGCTAAAAGTGTTAGCGTGCAACCCGTCTGAAGGCCTGGGCTCAGGGCCAGCTATAGTCATACAGTTGAGCTGAATCAAGGCCTCTGTCGTGGGCATCTGTGTTCTGGCTACCAGATCTGGACAACATGTGGCTCGTAAATTCACTGCTGTATGTGGGCCAAGTGTAAATGGTCGCTGAACCACACCAACTTCACTATGTAGAGTGAGTAGATGATGACTGAATTTAAATGTTTGGGTGAATTTATCCTTTTCCCGGATGTAGCATCCGCTCCGTATTAAGTTTAACGCCAGGCTACATTTGTGAGAGTAGTATCAATCTCCTCAGCTACTGTAACTCATCATATAAGTGAATAAATGGTTTTCCAAAATGTTGACTTGTGCCTTTAACTCTGATTTCACATTATCAGAATTATTAATGCTGCAACAAAATGAGGCAAAATAGGTTGAATTCCAATCAGCAGCGATCAAAAAGGGCCGAAACATGTTTGAATGCTAAAGATCAGACAGAGAACAGTAAATCTGCTAAACCTGTTTTTTCAAGAGACATGTTTTTCCAAGATGATCTTTTCTAATATGATAAGGCTTGGGACACTGCTGAGGACTCGGCCTCCACACGTGGGCTGGCTGGCTGAATGGATGGATGGATGGATGGATGGATGGATGGATTCAGTTTCGAGGTTCTGGTACTGTTCTTGCTGGCTCACTGTCACGCTGACTTACTGGGACACTTGAATAGAACAGAGCCGTGGTTAATGTTATTAGCATCATGCCTGTGACAAGTCAAAATGTTTAAAACTATCTTCTTGTCTTTGTCGTGATGTTTTTATTTGCCCCTGTGCTACGGCCTAAAAATAAACTCGCCTTGCTTCGCTCTGCTGTGGGCAACTCCAAACAAAATCTCCATTGACTCCCACTGTTTTGGAGCGGAGGCAGAAATCTCAGAGCGATCTCAAAAAATCTGGTCAAATAAAAGCCAAAAAATGTGTTTTGTGCGCGTAAACTGAGCTGTTAAGGTCGTTTTTCTTCAAGAGCCTGAGTTATTTCTTTCCAACCTTTTATACTCCAACCTGTCTGGCAGTTTGTACGAATGTTTTGACACTTGTGACTCATCGTGTTGAGCCGGGATTAAGACAGGTTGAATCAAACAATTAAAACATTATGCACTTTATACGTCTTTTCTCACTCCGTGTCATTTAACAGCCACCGTGTGTGTGTGTGTGTGTGTGTGTGTGTGTGTGTGTGTGTGTGTGTGTGTGTGTGTGTGTGTGTGTAGAGAGTGAAGGAGACAGATCCTCGGAGGGAGGGATGGAGTGGGCTCCTCTCGAGGTGAGATGTGTAAGCCTGCTGCTTGCAGCAGAGTTAGATGGGATTAGGACATGTATCTGTGATCTGATAAGGCTGAGTTGGTGGGACCCTACTGGCCTCCACCTCACACCATCTGTCCGAACATCCACGGCCTTCCTCGACCCCGTCACTCTCTCATTCCCTCTGTCTCTGTTTCCTATGACTCTCCCGTTCACTTCTGGTAGGTTCGATTCTCTCGCCTGTGCTTTTTCTTGTCCTCTTCTCGATAAAAATCGTCACCTCCGCCCGCTGATCGGTCTTGTCCCGAGTTTGTCCCACTTCAGCAGGTCCAGTGTCATGACACCAGTTGGCCTTAAGACCCTCACAGAGGATAAAACCTGGATAATGTGAAACCAGGTTTACGGGGTGATGGAGAGGTTAACTTCCCCTTGAGGGGTTTTTTGAGGTAATAATGGGAGATTCTCAGGCTTAAAAGGTCAGCTCACCCAAATCACCAAAACATATGTTTTGACATGCGGACATTTAAGGTTTGATTAGCTATGGATTTGCCTTTGAGATTTATGCTGGTACCTCAAAACAATGGAGGTGGCAGCTTCTTAAATCTTTTCTAGCCCCTGACCTCTAAAAGGGCAGACATGCTAATTTGCAACCATCTCCTCGCTCTAGGTAGCTTAGCTCAGCATAAAGACTGGAAACATGGGGAAACAGCTAGCACAACTCCGTCCAAAGGTAACAGATTTAACCTACCAGCACTTCTACATCTCACTAATAAATGTTACGCCTTGTTTGCTTAATTTGTTCATGTTATGTCGTGGTTCTGGACTATTTCCTGGACGGGAATAGTAACTTCCTGGAGTCTCCGCTGGTTGCCAGAGACGACAGGACACCAAGAAGCAGTACAGGGTAAAAGCCTTATTGGCCAAATGTTACACTATTCCTTTGACATCTCCTACTATCACTAATGCTGACATAATGACAGCGTGAGCTTACCGTAAAATAGCTGCTAGTCTGACAGTGAGAGATGCTAGCAAAGCAACACAGCCCAGCAGAGACCTCAGACAGGTCAAACTACCGTGAATATTTATCTTTACACGTTACAGATTTGGCAGAAACATCCCTTGTGTGCATCATTTACCTGCTGTCTACCTGAGAGTGACTTGTTTAAAGCGCAGTGTCACGTGTGATGTGGACTATAGGCCACCACTCTCATGTCTGTGTGCTAAATATGAAGCTAAAGCTACCAGCAGGCTAGCTTAGCTTAGCATAAAGACTGAAAACAGGAGGAAACACGCACCCTGACTCTGTTCAAATACATCTAAGCTCAATAATTAGCACGTCTAATCTCTTTTGAGACAAAAACAACACATTATGGTTTCATGTGAACTCTTTCTTTGCCGGCCGCAGCTACTTCCTGGAGTCTCTGCTGGTTGCCCGTGTCAAATATATAATGTCGAAATGTCAAACTAGTCCTCTAAAATCCTGCCAACCACCGCCGAAGGCCTAAAACGTATGTCATTGTTTCCAGCGAGAGGAAGTGTGTGGCCTACATGAGCTCCGGCAATTTGTGTTAAAAGGCTGTAAAATTAACCGTGGTAATCCACCTCACAGTTGGAGGAACAACAACCGACAATTAGAATACAAATCAGTACGGCAGCTACTATTCAACTACTACTGCCTCTATCCATTAACCACAGTGTGGGATCCCGAAGTGCCAATTACTTAAATATACCTCTGGAAATAAGGCTGCGGAGGAGCAGCGAACGGGCCCACCTGAACGTGAGCTGCACTGAGACGCATCCCGGCGGCCGCGGGACAAATGCGTGCATGGCCGCAGACGCAGGAGGGGTTTGGTGGTGCGTTTGCCATGAAGTATGAGGTAAGTTCCTCTGTGTCTCTCCCACTCTTTGTCCCTCAACCCTCATGGGAGGCCCTGTTAGTTTAGCTGCTAAGCTTTCCCCGGAAACACAAATGATGGGCAGATAGAGAGGTTAAAATAGAGGAAGAGAGGAAGAGAAACTGAATGAAGAGAGCAGAAACATTTATAAGTTGTTGTTTTTTACTTTAAATGAGGCCAATGTCTCCTAAATAGTCGTCATATCTGGCACCTCAGCGTGTGTTCTCTATTTCCCTTGAATAGTTAAATCCTGTTTGTGAGTCTTTGCGTTATTTCCATGAGTCAGCGTGTCTGGTTTGCCTTAAAGATTTTGTTTACTGTCCAAATCAGATTTGTGAAGGCACTATTAACTCACTGATTCCTTAACGAGACACTATTAAGACACAGAGAGACTCCGGATTAACAAGTTTAGCTTTTAAGGAGCATCGAGAAACGCTTGTTGTGCGTTTCTCTCCTCAGCGGACTTAGATGAGTCGGGGGGAAAAAAAAAAAAAAAAACAGAGTTAATTCACAGATTTTGAGCCTAACTGCGAGAGGCAGGGCGGTGTGGAGACACAGCGGGTGCTAATTTGTGAGAGCAAAAACAAACCGTCAGTGTGAAAATATTGAAATCTTTCAGACAGCAGCAGAAATTGTGCAACTGATAAAGTTTCACGGCAGAAAGAATGGCAAGTTATTCAGACTGCTGTGTTCTAATGTGTGTACAGTTAAACTTTTAACATTAATCTTTAAAATGACACTGAATAACTAATAAAAAACACTCCAAATAGATCAGATTAAATACAATGAAACCACAGCACATGTTCCTGCTACCAGCTTTTGTCAGGACGTTAACATGGATTTTGATTCTGACTACAAAAGTTCAGCTTCATTTTATCCCAACTGGTTTATTACTGTAGATAAAGAGCAAATTAGCTTATTGAAAAATAAGGTGGGTCCTGTCATTCAGTCGTTACTGAAGCCTGAGCAATTTAAAGGATTCCTGTGTCAGGATCCACTTTGAAGACTTTTGTTGTTTCAGTTGATGATCTTCCTTCATAATTTCTGTGTTTAATCAGATCGCAAAACTTTTACAAACAGCGAGCCATTCAAATTCCTGTTAAGGTCCAGAAGTTTCATGTTCAGTGTCTGTACAAATTTAATTTGATTTGGAAACACATTTAAACACTTGTTTACACCTGTGCTCATCTTTAATGTTATCATCTTTAACCTCAAAGCCACAGAAATAACATAGTCTCAAAATACTCCATTATAACAAAATGTACCTGAGAATATTCATTATGCAGAAAGGCTCCTCTCAGAGTAGTACGGATGGATCAGTTTATGTGAGCGGACTCTATTTCTGAGCTAACGTTAGCCACTGTTGTTACTGTTGAGAGGCACCGAGACGAGACACTGCAGAACGCAGCATTAAGCAACTGAAACAGGCTTTTACAGGCAACTTAGAGAGACAAAGAAGGTCTAATCTTTCACTTTACGTTACAATCTACTCACATATGGTCAATAAAAAAGTGATTAATACATTGAAACTGCTACAAATTGTTACATAAAGCCCCTTTAAATAAGTTGACTTATGAGTTTGTTATTTCTCTCCGAACTGTAGAGAAGCATATGAAAAGTATTGTTTTCAAAAGATATTGAAATATTATTATATTATACTTTAAAGCGTAGTCAGTAATGTAATCCAAGTATCACAATATTAAAGTAATGTAACTTCCCATGTCTTTTTGGATCACCTGAATACCAAACAAATAAAACAAGAAGCTTAAAATAAAGATTAGAGAAGTATTGTTAAAATGACTTTTTTTTTTATCCTGATGAAAACTAGCCTCTATTTTGTGTCTCTGCTCGATAATTAATTAGTCGATCTCTGCAACTACAAGGTCCTTTCTGGATAATAAAGGTATCATGATGAAGGGAACGCCTGAAGTACTTGTTCAGATGTGTAAGCATAAGTATATTTGTCACTGGGTCCAAGTAAATTTAGTTGGCACACAGCATAAATGAAATAATAAATTAGAAGCTGCAGCTCCAGATCCATAACAAATCATGGAAAAACATCTCTGACAACTTTGATGCTAATAAAGTGAATCAGAACAGAATTAGAGGGGCTCTTCTGGTGCAGAGCGCTCGGGCAGAATCTCAATTTTGGCACCATCTGTGCCATTTAAAGTTTCTCAGGTACCAAACTATATATTTCACTTATATGTTGCCACAGGTGCTCAAAAAAATAACCCAACGCTTGTGGTCATATGTTCCATCAGGCTCGGTCCTCAGTAGCCGTGAGTGTCCACTGTGAGGCAGTGGAGATTCTACAGTCCAACTTGTGCCAACTCCACCGTCCACACTTTGTTTTACCCTCTGACATACTGACTAAACTTTACTCTTTGGTGAACAAACTGAATCCGAGCGGACGCCATGACTCGTCGCTTTTTGCGGAGGCGTGTGTGTGAAAACTGTGTGTGTTACAATCTACGTCGTTTAGCGTGTGTGTGTGTGTGTCGAGGTGTGTGTGTGTATGTGTGTAAACTATTTTTTACCTTATATAATTGGACAATATTATTCAGCGTCGGAGGGAGAGAGAGGGGATTTGTTGCTGTGTGTCTGTGTGTGTGTGTGTGTGTGAGAAAGAGAGAGACACACACACACACACACACACACACAAGGACACATGAGGGGAGACACAAAAACAGCCAAAATGAATAATTAGAGTAACAGAATTAAAGAGACAGACTGAGCGAGAGATAAAAACAGAGAGAGGAGGGGGACATTGCCAGAGAGTGTGAACATGCCTGTGAACCATGAGGGGGGGAGAGAGAGAGAGAGGGAGAGAGAGAGAGAGAGAGAGAGAGAGAGAGAGAGAGAGAGAGAGAGAGAGAGGAGGGGATTGTTGCAAACAGGGATTTGCAGCAGAGGGGAAAGAAAGAAAGGGGGCAGTGGCACTCAGTGACAGAGTGCTATACACACTCACATGCGCACACACACACACTCACTGTTTCCTCTGTGTCTCTCTCCAAACGTGTCAGTCAACCAGTCAGTTGATTATTTTTGTGTGTGTGTGTGTGTGGCTGGGGGGATGTTGAAAAGAGCTCGGTACCATCCTTCATCTCTATGACCGACGGTAAGATCATTTCATTCACTTTGACTGTCACGTTTCTCTCACATCGGGCCTTTATCTTTCCCCCGGCACTCATTTGTACTTTTATCTCTCATGCTTTCGGGTTGTGTGTGTGTGTGTTTGTGTGTGTGAGTGTGTGTTGCTCTTTTCTTTCTTTTTTTTTTTTTTTTTTTTGGACTGGCTTTTTGCCGTGACTCTGGTCCACAGCCAGATTGAGGCCTCCATGGAGCCCTGTCACTGTTTGCTTTCTTTTACAATCCATTTTGACCCATGGGGGGGCAAAACTAATGAGCTGTGCAGCAGAGGCACTAGTCAAAGGTGGATTTTTTTTAAATTAGATGTTCATTTTAACTCTAATAACGGTTATATGTGAAGGCCTGTAATTAGTGTTGGTGGAGGAAACAGCTTTGGTCCTCCACACCTTTCTTTGATGTAGTTACTCCTGTGTAATGTCGGGAATATTGAACCTTTTCATTGATACTCTGAGGAAATACTTGGTCTTTTTTAGTTTGGCCAACTTTGTATGAATGTTTTGAACTGTTAACTTATTTGTCTCATTGAAAACAGAATAACCTGTACGGTATTACACTTTGTATATTTAATATTTGCCAGTTTTTGATCCTGAACTAAACACGACAGAAAGAGAACATTTTGAAACGTAACCGTTAAGGACAACATGAGCGTCAGCTAAAACATTTAAACTTTAAAACCTGTTTCCACACCTCTGGCTGTATATAAATATGTTTTGATTCATTTTAGAAAGTCTCGGCCTCTGGATTAAAGTCTGAACCTGTGGGTAATTGGATTTGGTCTCTGAGACTTGTGGACCTTTCTGTCAAAAATGATTAAGCCCTCTGAATTCTTACGCTTCGGTTGGTTATGTGTTCAGTCGGCAGATCTTTCTAGAAATATTACATGTTATATCTATTGTGTGTGTCTGTCTGTGTGTGTGTGTGTGTGTGTGTGTGTGTGTGTGTGTGTGATTACATTAGAGCAATAACCTGCGATCATTCCCACACTGAGATGAATACAACACTTGGCAGACGTGAGATGAGGCATTTTTTAAAATAACCAATCACGTTTTTTAATATATTAGTTTCACACACTTTCACAGACGATGAGATTTGGCATTGCTGGCTAGAAAAGAGGCAATTTGACGATAACTGTATTAAAAAGAAACAACAGAAAGTTACTGAACATGTTTGAAGTAAAAACTCGAGAAGTTTCTGGTTTGTCTTTACACCTCTTAAACTTTTACACGTGCGAGTGACACGTGTCAGCGAGTGTGCATGCGGTTAAAGGTGTCGGGCCGGTGGGATATGCCACAGATTAGTGTCTTAATATAACACACAAACAGGCCTGACACACAGACTCACACACTCTAACTTCGTGTTGCAAACAACAAAGTCAGAATGACCTTTTTTGTTGAGGGGGTTTAAAGTACGATCATCTTTTTGCAGCTCATCTGAGCCGAAACACTTCTAACATCTACAGACTGGAGACGGGTTTTGATTTAAAGGCAGATGTTTAGAGTCCAGACAACGACATGAAGTTAAGATCTTATTCATATTCAGGGTGCCACTTTCAAATAAGTGTTTTTTTTTATGTAATTCATGCTTTTTAAAGGTGTATAAATCATTTACACGCCCTTTATAGATCAGTTACAAGCTACTCATAAGATAGACATTTGGGTTGCCAGGTTGATGAAAATCCTCTTTCAGCCTTTTTGCCAACCTGGAAAAAGTTGTGTTAATTTAGCTAGCCTGAATTGATCAGTAGGTTTCTTTCAATGAACCTAATGCACTTATTACAGAATTAGTATCATCTTGAAGTTGTATTAATGGCTGATCTATAAAGCGGAAGTGAATTATTAAAGAGGAACTCCACAAAGTCTCACAAATTGCCTCCTGTGATGTCACTTGAGTCATAACTATAGTCTTCGTTCAGTATCGCCAAAGCATCGAGGTCTTATTTCGTATTTCAGACTCTTTATTCCATCTTTCCTTCAGGACAAGAGGCTCAGAGACAAGGACACAGGGACGCACCGTTTCTTACAGAGGAAACTCATCAACCAGTTGAGCCAGTTGCATCACCCCTGCTGCTGTCTATGAGCTGCACTGAGGCAGAGGAGTGGACTGTCCAACAATCCTGACATACGGAAAAACCCTGTTGAAGCTCCACCAGCAGCAGCAGCAGCAGCAGCAGCAGCAGCAGCAGCAGACAGCATGTCGTCTCCTTCCCTCCCCATGCCCTCTCTCCCCCTCAGCCCTCTGGCTATGGAGTACCTAAACGACTTTGACCTCCTCAAGTTTGAGGTGAAACCTGACACTCCGCCACTCCCTCCTCCGTGTTCGTACCCCAAATCTGGCCTCCCCCAGGACCCCTCCAGCTCTCCCTACACCAGCCACCCTCCGCAGGACTCCAGTTTGAGCTCCAGCCCTTACAACTCGCTGCCACCCTCGCCCACGCTCAGCGACGCCCACCCGCCACCTTCGGGCTCTTCCTCCCTCTCTTCGTCGTCCTCCTCCATCTCCTTCCCCCTGTCCATCTCCAACAGCTTCACCTCCGGCATCAGCTCCGGCTCTCAGGGGAACGTGGAAGGCAGTCCGGCCCACAGCGGGCCCCAGGGTCCCACCCCGGCCTCCCTGGAGGACTTGATCTGGCTGGCGGCGCTGCAGCAGCAGTTCGGAGGTGAGGTGACGGGGCCCGCCACTTTGCTGGGCGCCTTGGGAGGGGTGCCAGAGCGAGGGGACAGAGAGAGGGGCCCGGTCAATGGATTTCTGGGCTGTGAGGATGCTGTGGAGGCTTTACTGAACTCAGCTGCTGCGGCTGTCAGCTCACAGGTAACAACCACTTATTTCTACCTCACGACTCGTCTCTGTTGTCATGAAAGAGTTGACCTTCAACTTCTCCTCTTCCTCTTCTCCTCCGTCTCCTTCGTCATCAGTTTCCAGGTCTTTCCCAGAGTTCGAGCAGCAACCTGGGAGACTCCAGCAGCGACAGCGGAGGTGACATCTCCTGCGCCAAAGGGACAGACATGTGCCATCGCCCGCTCGTCTTCCTCTCATCGGCCCCTCCCTCTCTCCCCAACGCCGCCCCCGCCTCGGCTCCTTACCCGCAACCCCTCAGCCCCCAGGGCCGCCTTCATCACCACCAGCATCACCATCATCAGCACCACCCACACCACCCCATGCATGGCAGCCATCACCATCATCACCACCCACAGCTCAGCCAGGTACACAGGCGCCACTCGTCATTTGAGATCGGCCGAGACGGGTTGATAATGATAATGATGCTCAACAGGAAGTGTTCGTCGGTGAAGCAGGGCAGGTTTTTTTAGAGGTGGTTGGACAGCGACACTTGTTGCATTAGAGGGCTGAGCGGATGGAGAGAGGGATCGCGTAGTGGAGGATTAGGATTAGGACATTAGTTCATGGTTATTAATGTCTGTGTGTATCTGAAGTATCACCTTAAGGATCGCTCTCGACACGGCAACAACAAGTGAAGCTCGAGCTTTGTCTTTGAGGGTGCAAAGTCTTGATTTTGAAAAGAACACGCATTTGTCTTTACCCCTCTAAAACGAGCATTAAGGCCTATAAGCACTACATAAACATCTAATACACAGTTTATGACACACTATAATATTGTGTTTTTAAGGTCTTTTAAGGTATATTTATTATTACGTACATGCATTTGTCATCAATTATCACACATCTCTACACAGTATCTGTTAATGCCAGTACCAGCCTCCACTCAAAGGTGCCAGTTATAGCATAGACGACATCTACATCATGCTTACAGCTATGTCATAGAGTGTTATAAACCATGTCTTAAAGGGACAGTATGTAGTTTTGGAGAAGGAATTCAAACTAAGAAATGTGATATTTACAATATTAATGAAGTACTAAAACAAACTCAGAAATAATATTTTTTCCAGAAGTGAATAAACAAACTGTTCTCAGAGGAAAATAAGGTCACTAGAACACTGTTTGAAGCTGGAAAGGTGGCAGGGTCCGCCACATATAAACAAAGTAAACCAGTATGAAGTTGTGTGGTCCTTTAAGATGAGTTTGCTTATTCAGTTTATTCAGTCATGAAAACAAACACAGTTAAAAATCAGTTAATGAAGATCTTTAAACGTCTTCCCCCAAACTACACAGTGCACCTTTAAAAGTCCACACGCTGCTTATAAATGCTACTTGTGTGACTTTCAATGACCACATGTGCTTGGAAGAGAACTCTCTGTATCTGAATGTGATTTCAATAGGCAATTAAACTTTGGTTATCCGTGTTCTGGTCGATCAAGATGTCTGGGTGGATCTCTATATGGAGCACGGTGTGAGCTTATGATAATATCTGCTATTATTGCTGTGCGTAATCCTGATAACTGTCACCCACACTTAGTCAGATTACATGACAGATTATGGGACATGTGGTGTCGAAATGTGCCCCCTGACCGACAGACTCCCAGCATAACACATCTCCATGTCCATCGCTGCATCGCATGTTTCACACATTATATATTTCAGTCTCGTTCTTGGACAAATCCACGTCGCACATTTTTTCCAGCATGTGTCTCGTTGCCAGTTAACATTGAGCCTGAACATATTCTCTCCGTGTGTGTTTTCTCCGTCTGCTCCGCAGTGCGGGCTGAACGAACGCTTCTCTGACGAGCAGCTGGTGAGCCTGTCGGTGCGGGAGCTGAACCGGCACCTGCGTGGCGTGAGCAAGGACGAGGTGGTGCGCTTGAAGCAGAAGCGCCGCACGCTAAAGAACCGCGGCTATGCACAGTCCTGCCGCTACAAGCGCTTACAGCACCGCCACGCTCTGGAGTCGGAGAAACATGTGCTCACACAACAGGTACACGCACATTCTTGCAGGGCTGTAGCCCCCTTTCCCCCCCGTTGCTACACCCCTGACTCTCACTGACAAGTTTATTTCTGACATTCCTGACAGTTAACGCAAGAATAATAAAAGTAATAGAATAAAATAATAAAAGCAAATGAAAATAAAATAATAAAAACATTTTTGCACTGTGGCAAAAACACATTTTAACTTTATTTCCCCCTCCTCAGTTGGAACAGCTACAGTGCGAGCTGACTCGAGTGCTGAGGGAGAGGGACGCCTACAAGGCTCGCTACGAGAAGCTCCTCAGCACGAACCACAGCATCGGCGGCGGCGGCGACGCCCCACCGACCCGCACCAGCAACCCACCTTCCCCGCCCCCTGATTACTTCCTCTGAGTTGCACCCACAGGGGAGAGGAAGAAGAAGGGATGAGTAACAAGACCAGCCAGCGTGGAGCTATCAATGATGAGTAATCAGACTTGGGGGAAGAAAAAACAAGGATGTGTGTATGTGCGTGTGTGTGTGTGTGTGTGTGTGTGTGTGTGTGTTTGTGCGTGAGAGAGAACGTGAAAGTGAGAGACATTGGCAGGCAGTTTTGGGGGCTATACAACTGTGAAATCCAACCTTGGATGTTTAAAGGGGAATCGACTGTTAATTCATAGTGTTAGACTCTAGGCTGCTTCACGGACTTCATTTTTAACCTCACTGTGAATGATAGTTGCACAAACACCAGCGGAGAGCCCTTTGACGATGACAACAGGTGGAAGGAAAAAAAAGCTTTAAAGCGTACCAATAGTCCCTTACACTGCTTAGGATATTATCTTTGCAATACTATTTAGCTGCAATGTGCTCTCTAAAGGAGTGGCTGGGGCTCGAACTGTAGTTGTGTTTTTTTTATAATAAGCTGCTAAAGCTGCAGAGGTCTGAGTAGTGCAGTGGTGCTGGATGTGGAGTGGTATGGGCTTGGATAAAGTATCCACGGCATGCAGTTGTATTTGCCAGCTAATATTTCACAGTTGCCTACCAAAGTGTTGAAGCTCACCAAGACTTGTTATTCTTTGTAAGATGAATAATCATAGATTCAAGAATGTACAAGGATACCTTTCATGGGAATCTTCCAGTGATTGTGCTAAATGAGTAGCGGGGGGATATTGCTCTTGTGTTTTACAGCAAAGAAATCTACCTTTCTTTTTTTTTTTTTTTGCTAAAATGGTAAATTGGCAGGAAAGGACTTGCTGTTTGCTCTAAGATAATGAATAAAAAAAAAGGGTTTTTACACACAGAGGAGCGGAGCTGGTAGTGTGCTTAACTATAGCAGCTGAGAGATAGAAACCCAATCGCAGCAGCAGGCGGACAAAAAGAGTGTGGCATGATTTGTGTGGTTGTGTCCAGTTCTCCAGGCTAGAGAAGCTATTTTCGGGCAGATTGAACACCTCTGTAACAGCGACGATCACCAAATTAATGCAACGTGCGGCACCACAGAGCTGGTCACTGTGGGCTCGGGTACTGTGGGCTACAGGAGAATTAAAACGGTGCAGGGATTTAAACAAAACAGAAAGAAAGAAATGCAAAAAAAAAAAATCTCTTCGTGGAGACACCTTCTTAACTGTCCCACGAAATCATTGCCAGGGTTCATGCATTAGAGCTATTAATTTTGTTTGGGTGTAGGTAAAATAAATTGTTCTTTTATTTATTCACTTATTTATTCAGTATTTATTGTTTATTTATGTACTGATTCTAATTATTTTACTTTACTGGTTTTATTCCATTAGCGTGTATTTTTACTTTCCTACAGTTTATCATTTGATCCAATTGTGTTTAGAATTAACATTATTACACAAATGACGGCCATTATCATGGTCTCCTGCTCCTGTTGTAGTGTGGTTTCATATGCATATGAAATAAAACAAAGTACTTTACCATCCCTGGCTGTGCTGTGGTGTGTTTTTTTTGTTTTTTTTGTGCAGCTTTCCACACAGGTTTCACCTCTTTTTTTTTCTCCTGTTCACCTATCTGAGCATCTACCACGGGGCGTTCGGTCTTCCACAGGCCTTTTCTCTCTGCAGCCCCCGTGGCCTGCTCCATCGCTCTCTTTATCTCTGTCCCTCTATAGTGAGGCAGTGACCCTGGGTGTGCACTGTTTGGGATGACCTCATCTTCAGCTCTACCTCCCTCTCTGTGTCTCTCGCTCTCTCTCTGGCCTGTATAATAGGAGCAGGATTAGGGCTATAATAGCGCCCTGGCTGCTCACTGCCGGAGTCTATTGTGGCTTTGTGTGGGAGGGACGCACCAC
The DNA here is from genome assembly GCA_039737535.1 of Lagodon rhomboides. Taxonomy (NCBI): domain Eukaryota; kingdom Metazoa; phylum Chordata; class Actinopteri; order Spariformes; family Sparidae; genus Lagodon; species Lagodon rhomboides. Next base: position 8,316,114 of record CM077789.1, on the reverse strand, counting down.
CGCTCATGGCCACACTCACATTTTGACAGAAAACATGTCCAAATACACTCCTTGGATTCGGGGGACCAGAAAAGACTCAATTAAATAAATGCAATTAAGTTGTGTGTGTCTTCAGGGGCACGAGGGAAACATGGAGACAGTAACAACAGAGCCTCGGGCAGGTATAGGTTGTCATGCCTCTTTCTAACAAAAGGAATACCCACATGATTTTTAACATATATCCCCCAAGGACACACATGTTCACTCACACACAAACAAAGCCAATTAGTGAGGAGAAGACTTGTCGTCTGCTGCCCCCTAGCGGCCGCTCCGCGCATCGCCCCCCGTCTTCCAGAGGTCAATGAGCGCTTCGTGACACTGAGCATCTTCTTGCACAGTGCTGCTGCATCCCTGCATCACCACCGCTCCACTTTTTACAGCTCAGCTCAAGCGGGTGGAGGCAAAAACGCATCTCCCAGCGCGACTGAGTGAGTGAGTGAGTGAGTGAGTCATCGGGGTGGTCCATCATCATCATCATCATCATCATCATCATCCTCAGCATCTTTAGGAGTCACAGTGAGCGTGGAGAGCGATGATGAATGGCGGTGCTGACTGCAGGACTGGACCTGGGCCCTAACCTGAGGAGACAGTAGAGCAGGGAGAGAGAGAGAGAGAGAGAGAGAGAGAGAGAGAGAGAGAGAGAGAGAGAGAGAGGGAGGGAGGTAGGAGGAGAGGGGGAGAGGAAGAGAGAAAGAGAGGGAGAGAGAGAAAGGGAAGAAAGAGAGAGAGAGAGAAACTAAAAGCGAGAGAGAGAGAGAGAGAGAGAGAGAGAGAGAGAGAGAGAGAGAGAGAGAGAGAGAGAGAGAGGGAGAGAGACCGAGCTTATTTTGTAGTTGCCGAGAGCCGCGTGACAGGTGAGACATCATACTGCTGCTCGAGCTCGGGGTTCACAAAGTGAGTGAGGTGGAGGTGTGGAGGGGGGGAGGTGGAGGTGGAGGTGGAGGTGGGTGGGGGTGTTCTGTGTCTTTTCTTGTCGGAAGTCCCTCATTCCCGGCCGCTTGATTTCAGTTTGCAGATGCCGACAGATGTGCCCGAAGACAGGCTCAACATCGAGGAGAGAGAGACCAAGGTAAGGACGCAGCCCTGATGTCCAGTGTGTTTTTCTTCTGTTTGGTTCTGTTGTTTGTTTTTTAATCAGCCAATCAGGTTCGGGTGAGAAGTGGTGGGATGGTTGATATTCTGCAGGGGTTTATTGAGCTGCCAGTGTGTGTGGGCCTGTATATGTGTGTGTTTTCTAGGTAGGTGGTGGTGCAGGGAGGTGGTGTCCAGCATTATAATCACTTTCTCTCTTTATTCACAAAATCATTGGATCCAACTTTTGTCTAATTGGGGGATTATTATTGCTTGTTGAGCCTCTGTAGTTGGCTTTAGTCTGTATTTTATTTAGCATTATACACTACTACAGAGTTAGTTAGGAGATATTGGGATATGCAAGTGTTTCTCTTGATTGTTTATTCTGTGACATATCTCAATCTTTATTTTGTGTTACCATTTCCTTTCATTTTTGTTTATGCACAAACATACATCCACCCATATCCCAATAGCCTGTACTGATTTTGTGTCAAACTACAATGTGGAAGGAATCCTCATCATAAAAAAAAACACAGATAATATCACCTGACTCTGTTGTTCCCCTCAGCTCTAATATCTATTTTAACTGTTTTGTATTTCAGACCCTGCTGCAGTATTCTGTTGTTTTCAGTATAGAAGTTTTAAAAACCCACTGTATGCTAACTGCCCTGCACCAAAAGGCAGACAAAGTTAGCGATTAGCATTAGCTGGTGAACATGATGGATTATTCAATATTTAAACGATCAGATATTTCCCTCAGGAGTTGGTGGAGACCAAAACAAAGCTAAAAGTAGAGTGAATATTTGACTTATTTGACTATGCTCCAAATGAATGCTAATGTCACTCTAACTGTGTACGTGTAGCCAACTGTTTGCTAAAAAGTTCGGCAGTGAGCTTCAAAAGTAGAAATATGTCAGCGTTGTGTTTACGTGTTGCCACTAAATGGCCAAAATGTCTCTAAAAACCCACTGTATGCTAGCCAGCCGAGCACTAGTTTTCGCTAGTGAGCTTCAAAGGTAGAAATATGTCGGTGTTTTGCTTACAGCTTGTTTCTGCTGCCCCCAGGTGGCCAAAAATTAATTGTGAGGAATGCCACAAAAAAAGAGATGTATTATATCTTCTCTGTCTGCTGAAGAGCTTTGTCGATTTCATTTGAAAATAACCCTAATGATGTTGTCAAAAATAACTTTGGATTTAAGAGGTAGGTAAAGTTAGCTATTAGCATTAGCTGGTAAACATAGGCCACAGAAAGTGGATCATTTAGTGTCTATGAAACCAGTTATTTCCCTTCAGAGTTGGTGGAGACAAAAAATAAAGTTAAAAGAGAGTAAATATTGGAAACGACCCAGGAGAACACAAACATGGCTCCAAATGAATGCTAATGTTGATCCATGTTTTTGTCTAAGTGTAGCCAGCCGTCTGGCCAGTGCCCTTAAATGGTAATAATATGTCAGCGTTGTGTTTACAGCTTGTTTTCCGCTGCCCCCAAACTGGTCAAAGGTCAGTTTACTCACTCTGTGTCTGTGGAGGAGCTTTGTCAATTTGTTTTGAAATTCATACTCATGATGTCCTCAGAGTTGTTTTGGATTGAGACTTCAAATTATTTGACAGATGGACCTGTTTTGCAGCCTAAAATAAGAATTTAAGAGGCAGGGAAAGCCTGATGAATCAGAATCAGTAATACGTTATTGATCACGAGGAGGAAATTGGTTTACATAATATATATAATGATATATATGATACACAATAATTAAATACAGACTAGCTTTGAATATAATAAAATGAAGAGCGTGTCCCTCTCTCCTCCAGTGTGACAGCATGACTCTGTCCAGCACCCCGACTGTTCGCAGAGGAAGCACTCCTCTCCCGATTAAGCACCAACTCAGACGAGAAGAGGCCGTCCATGACGAGTGCGACTGGACATCTGGTGCAGCTGGACCTTCTGTCTCACCGATCAGCTTCAGTCCGGCCTTGGATGACACTCTGACTGTGACAGTGGAGGGCAGACCTGATGGGCCTTTAAGAATCGCCCTGCTGGGGCAGAACGGCGTGGGGAAGTCTTCTCTGGCCCTCGCCCTCGCCGGGGACATGGACAGGGCTGCGTCTGTGGATTCTGAAGGTACAAAGGACTGACACAGAGCAGTGCAATGAAGTGGAGAGGCAGTGTTCCTAGTGAGCAGCAGGTAAATAAGTCACAGCACCCACCTCCCATGTGAGACCTAACTGCTGCTCTCCCTGTCCTCAGGAGAGGGGTATGTGCGCATAGTCACCGTGGATGACGAGGAGAGCACCATCATTATCTATGACAACTGGAGACAGGTGAGCCAAACAACACTTCCCACCCTCCCTGCTCCCTCATTAGGCCGCTCAGCCCTCTCTGCAGCCACATACAGCCTGCTCAGCTTCTGTCTGGCATTTCACTGTGGTACATACAGCACAGATACATCTGATCTTGTCAGAAGGCTGAAGGGCTTTTCCTGACGCCAAATTTTATTTTTCTTTATTTGAAGATTTTTCTGTGCTGCACATGAAAATAATGTGCTTTATCAGGAAAGGGAAAATAGTTCCTAGATTACGAGTGCATAGAGGATGATTTAAAGGCACTTGAGGCAGGATTTCTGAAATAATAAACATACATTTTAAGTTTTTAAATGCTAATGGGTGATGAAGCGTTAATAAACAAAAACAATGAGCCCACCCACGTATCTCTCCGTTGCCTTGAACAGGCTGTGTGCTGCATAATGTAGCAATTCGGGGCCCAAATTTCCCGTGCAGTCCTGCGTACGTGACGTCAGATGTGACGTGACGCGTCCTCGACGGCTTGGAAACAGGAAGAAGACGCGCGGTGGACCCAAACTAGTGTTTGTGTAGTAATGGATTCTGCTACGGCCAGAAAACGACCGACCACCACACAAAGTCCACTAAAAAGTCGTTCTAAGAAGAAAACGAATGTTTTATCAGAGGCAAGTCGAGAGTCGAAACGTAATTACGACCAAAGCCGGCCGGCACCTGAATAAACATCGGATACGCGTTCGACTCATGGAGGCAGCTTCAACTTGAACTGGGGCTGACAACAGATGCTGACATGGTTCATTTCCTAGTGACCAGGTAAGAAAACATTACAGGTCATGTTTAGAGCTTGATTGGAAAATCATATGAGATCACCGAAGACTCGGAGTGACCTAACGTGCAAGAGCGTTAGCTGCTTAGCTGCTAACATGTAGCTTAGTCCACCGCTGTGTAACACAGAATAGTTACAGACTGCGCATTTTCCACGGTTCTTTAGTCTGAAACCGAATAGTCAGAAATATGTCCCTTTATATATGGGACCGAAAGCCCAATCTGTTATCCGGGAGGTGACGTTAGCAGCTGGCTGTAGCCACAGGCTAACGGTTTGTTTGTGTCTGTGTTGTAGCATTAGCCGCTAACACACAGCAGTCCCGTATCAGAGACGATGTTTTGTCACCCAATATGGCGTCTTTGCTTTCGCCTGTGCCTTTCAGACTCGCCGTGCTTGTGTGTCGCTACACACAGCGAGCCGGCTTCCCGGCTGCTTCATGTGTGTCGGGGATAAGGCTATCGCTTACACACAGCACAGTTCGCAGTTGTAGGCTACCAACGTCATTCCACCGCAGTGAAGTTAGTTTTAAGTTGGATATTCGACAGACATTCGCTCCGGTTAAACCTCTTCTTCGCTCCGGGTACACTGCGATCCGAGCAAGCCGCTCCAACATTTCAAGTGCAACCGTATTGCAGACTCAAAATCAGTGTGGGATCTATCGATTTAATAAATTTATATATGTAAATATTAGCATTTTAACTCAATAGTTTCCAGGTCATGTGATCAATTGACTCAAAATCAGTGTGGGATCATAGTACTCCACTGGCTGCATGAGATACACCTCTTGTTTTTGCATTTTACATCTGTTCATATTTTTTATTAATCTATATATATATATAAATATTAGCATTTTAGCTCAATAGTTTCCAGGTCATGTGATCAATTGACTCAAAATCAGTGTGGGATCATAGTACTCCACTGGCTGCATGAGACACACCTCTTATTTTTGCATTTTACATCTGTTCATATTTTTAATTAATTTTTATATGTAAATATTAGCATTTCAGCTCAATAGCTTCTGGGTCATGTGATCAATTGACTCAAAATCAGTGTGGGATCATAGTACTCCACTGGTTGCATGAGATACACCTCTTGTTTTTGCATTTTACATCTGTTCAAATTTTTAATTAATTTATATATATAAATATTAGCATTTTAGCTCAATAGCCTCCGGGTCATGTGATCAATTGACTCAAAATCAGTGTGGGATCATAGTACTCCCCTGACTGCATGAGATACACCTCTCTTTTTTTTGCATTTTAAATCTCTAAATATTTTTAATTAATTTTTATATGTAAATATTAGCATTTTAACGAGGCTTCAAGGCAGAGGAAATACCTCGATCGTTTTTTGTAATCGAGGTACTCGAGGAATCGTTGCAGCCCTAATTGCTACAAATTGTTACATAGAGCCCCTTTAAAAAAGTAATCAAAAAAGGAAAATGAAAGAAACAGATGCACACTGAGTATGTAGCACATTCAGACGTGCTCATATTATATTATATATCCGGACTCATGGCGTTGTTTATTGAACCAGACGGCAAACACAAGCTGATGCCAAGCTCAGGGAAACGCTGTGGCCAAAAGAGTGACAATAAATCTTCTGCATCTGCTTGACTGAGGAAAGCTCATTATCAGGTTGTTTTGCACACTTTTTCCTCTTTTCCCCAGAGTGCTGTTCAGACGCATCTGTGTGTGGATGTGTGTGAATCAGTGAGAAAACGAGACAGAGTCAGAGAGAGCGAGTGAGCTGGCTACAGAGCAGATGTGCCAAATTACTGCATTAATGTTTTTGATTTAGGTGGACGTGTGAGAGAACACGAATACACAAACTCGCGACACAATCTGTCTCTTTTTGATGTGTGGTTTCTTACGTGTTACTCTTTGTGTGATGAGTTGTATTTATTGTGAGAGACGCTGTGATGGTCGCCTTGAAAGGAATTCTCTTATGTAATTGTTGCATTACGCCTGCGAGTGCAAACGTTGCCTTCGGTCTGGTTGCTCCATTCTGGACTTAATCGGAAATAAATGAAAAGTCAATGGACCTTGGCGGCTCCGACTAAAGACAGGTGGAGGTTTAGTCTGTTTTCTATGTGAAGGATTTACTGCAGGAAATTGGATTTGTAGGGATTCTTTTTTGTCTCTTTCTTCCCTGAAGAGAATGAGTGTGTCGGCTAGAATTCAAGGTGTACTGCATTTTGAATTTTTCCACAGTAGTAATTTCTCACTTAACCACAGGGGATTTTAGATAGAGCTGTTATTTCTGCAGGCAGCACTTCCACTGTTATTCAGCACAAAAGGCGTTGACAACAGTATTTATGAGAGCAATGAAAAGTCAAATGTTTGTGCTCAGAGTCTGTCCTAGCACCTCGCCTACCGTATATATTTAAATGTCAACCACTGTATGGTCTCTGTGTGTCCCTCAGGACCTGTCGGCTCTGCTGTGCGAGGTGTGTGTCCTGGTGTTTTCAGTGACCGACAGGCGTAGTTTCCACCGCACTGCTCAACTCCGGCTCCTCCTGAGGGAGACTCAGCCCCAAACCCCCATCATCCTCGTCGGGAATAAGAGCGACCTCGTCCGCACACGCGAGGTCACCTCTCAAGGTAAGACGAACGTCCTTTTGTCATCTTTACCACACTGGCCTTTTCCTCACCTGTCTCATTGTTTATTGTTATATGTCTTTTACCTTCATGGTTTGTGTTGACATTTTCAGCTCTGTATCTCTGTCGGTAAACACAAACGTAGGGTGAAATCTGTGAAAATGTAAATGTCAGTGTCTCAGCTTTATCGCAGTGTGGGAGTATGAAGGAAGTCGCCAGTACAGTTAAAGCAGGAGAGCCTACACTGTGAGTACAATGATGTACTATTACACAGCCTGTGTATGGCTCACCTCCCAACATAAAGCCTCTGAAAACCTGGTGTTCAATCTCATTGTATTTCTCTACAATATAGTAAAATACACACAGCTTTTTAAGCAACCATGGTCCATGGTTCATTGATAAAAAAATCAAAGGTACAACCCTTTGGACATAAAACTTGAGGTGGATTTCTGAAAGACAAATCCAGTCTAGTTTAAATGATGTCATTTGCTGTCAAGGGTGGGTGGAAACTAAATATTTCAGTGTTGAGATAACTGGAAACACAATATGCATCTTAAAGATATAAAAGTGTAAGAATTCTGCAATAAAATGTCTAAAAACAACTCAACCTCTCTCATATATGTTGTTGAGTTGTTCAATCCACAAGTATACTGAAGGTAACGGTGGGTTTCATTTGGTCACCTGTTGCTACTTCAGGTAAAGGGATGTCTGAAAACAAGACTAAACTCACTGTAAATCAAACTTTAAAACATTTATGTCATCTTTGAACATTTGTTCTGGGTGTTCGTTCCTCCAGAAGGTCCTGCTCTGCACCCGACACTCTCTCTCTCTTCCTCTGAGCAGCTCGATGTGTGTGGCTCTCAATTCACTTTTCATTTCTGGATTCGTTTTAGATTAATTCTTCACCGAGGGCACTGTGTTTAATTTGCTTCAGCTCTGAACTGCTTCTTATCTGTGGCAGTGGCGACTGAGGCTCATGGGTATTGTAGTATTTGGACCTTCTGCCAAGAAAAAAAAATATGGAAAAAACATAATTTTTCATAAACCATGAACCATAGTGAAAATAATTCAAACAGGTGACCATAAAATCATGTGATTATAACTTATATACAAAATCGTGAAAATCACTTCTGGATCCAGCAGCCAAATCAATCAGTTGGTGATTTAAAGGGGGGTGAGGGGTAACTCATCTTCCTCGTTAGCAAAATGACCAAAATGCATTCCCCTGTTAACCCACCGTCGCCCTGCTCCATCCAGTAGTAGCAGAGCAATTGTGCAAGTCAGAATCTGTGGTACCGACCGTGGCTCTGAAATGTCAGTGGCCTTTCTTTGATCACTCAGTTGTGCGTGTGCTGCTAAAAATACACTCCCAGACCAAGCCACCTCTGTGACAGAGCACTTTAGAGATGACCACAGTGTTGGTTGGTGGTGTAGAGGAAGGGGGTGCTGACACTGGGCAAAAAAAACAACAAATTACAGACTGGTAACAACCATGATGGTCCAAACAAACCTCATTCCAGTGAGGAAACAGACGTCCAGAAACCTCTCATGTAAAAAAACCCAAATCCGTTCCACCTATGGCCGACAACAGTGTGTTGTTCCCAGACTCCATCACTACATCGCACGAGGCTGATAAAGAAAAGATGTTTTCATGGCCTTTAAATTAGTTTACAGTGTATACAGTCTTTGCCTAGAGACTCATTAAAGAGAAACTGCTGCTGCAGCTTGTCGTGATGTTGTTGTTGGAGATAAAACCGATGTAGCATCCTCTCCACTGAACGGCCTCAGGGTCTGTCGGCAAACAACCCCCCACATCTCTTGTTTTCATGTTTGCTCTGTTTTCATCTGTCTCTTCCTCTGACACGTTTACACTGACTGACAGTTACTTGTCTTGATTCTTTTGATAGGCACCAAGTATAAATACACCTGTACGTCTAAAAAAACAACAACCATCTGTGCTCATCACACCATAAACTTGTTGAAAAAAAGCTTCCTGTAATTGCTTGCAAATGTGTTTTTTTTACAAAATTGGGTAGAAGATATTTCACCTAGTGTTTGGTACAAAGGGATCCTCAGTTCCCTCTCTGATGAATGAATACAAGTTTTTCCTTTTAAAGGAAATTAAGTGTTAACACATAACTACACATCCACGGTCTGATTCCAGTTGCGTATGCGATATGCTTCTCTCTTTCTCTCTCTAACACTTTATTTTGTCCACCCCTTAAAATTGACAAATTAGACCAGATTTTAAGGAGACATATTATGCTTTTTTTCCTTTCCTCAGTGTTTTATAGATGTCCTAGTGCACGAAAAAGATCTCGAAAGTCTGCACCATCAGGAGCTCCTCTCTCCCACAGAAAACACTGCTCCTGAAACGCCTCATCAGTAGTCCCGCCTTTAATTCTGTGACTTTGTGACATCACACTACGTAACACGAGTCACACATTTGCATTATTAATGCCTAGCAGCTAGTTTGGCACGCAAGAGTTGATTTAGCACAGCTGCTATGTTGTTGTTAGCGGTGGTGGCTCAGGCGTGTATGAGCTGGCCAATCAGAGCAGACTGTGTATCCAGGGGGGCTTAAAGAGACAGGAGCTAAAACAGAGAGAGAGTATGAGAAAACTGATGTTTTTTGAGCATTAAAGCATCTAAACCTATTCTAATAGTAACCAAAATTAAAATGATCAACCTGAAAATGAGTCAAAATACGTCTCCTTTAAGATTATGTATCTCTCGCTGTATTTCACCCCTTTTTTGGCTTATTAAGTTTTCATTATGAGAGTCATTTAGTGCTGGTCACTGTCATCCTGAATTTAATCTTCAAAGCAGTGACAGCTGACGTTCTCCTTATTCTCCCCTGTCCTCTCCGCCTCTTCCCTCAGAGGCCATGTCCAGCGCCGCCCTCTACAACTGCCTCTATCTGGAGATCTCCGCCTCTCTGGACCACCGTACTCCGGAGCTCCTAGAGTGCGCCGTGCGGCTAGCCAGGGGCCAGCCCCCCTGGCCCCCGGGGTCCAGCGCGGAGGACATGATCGGGGGCGGACGCGAGAGCATCACCTCCCGCGCCAAACGTTTCCTGTCCAGCCTGGTGCCTCGGTACCCGCGAGAGCGAGAGGTGGGCAAGTTCATGAGGCAGAAGTCCCGCTCGTGCCACGACCTGGGGGCCCTGTGATGGGGCTCCGCGGGGAGTTTCATGGTCAGATTGTTAAAAGAGGTAGCTGGAAGTGATGTAGTATAACAACAGAGAGAGGAAGAGGGAGGGATGCAGCAAAGATATGTGAGAAACAGAGGAGGTGTGAAGGTGCCAGAGTGATGGCAGGACAATGTGAGGGATCATCATGTACATCCAGCGGAGGTAAACAGAGAGGATGACGATATGTTAGTAATGTTTATCTGTAGGACGATATAGACATTTTGTACACAAGACTTAACACAGAGGAAGATAAAATACTGCTGTAGAATCCATGTAAATAAACTATCATAGTGATACGTAATTGAGCTAAATAAATTTTTTTTGAGGTCTTGAGAAAGTCACCGAATGTTTGCTTTGTTATTAATTGAGTTGCCACGTTCTGCGTTACAGCCGCTCGAGCCGGGGATAAAGTCATGACCACACACATTCAGAGCTCATTAGTGGGTCAGACTTTGCTGATGATTCCTGTTGTGTTCAATTACTCTCAGCTCTTGTGGTATCCATGGGGACAGTAGGCAGTAAACCCGGTGAAATGCCATCAAGGAGAGAAGGGAATTAAAGCGATAAAAACTGGACTTACAGAGCTCAGCGAGGCAATTAGATCATGGAAGCCAGATTATTGTATATAAAGTGATTGTTGCCATGTTACGGTTGTCAAGGAGACCTGAATCACTGAGACGTACACAATATGTCCATTTCAGCTCTGTGACTTTACCTATTTTATGCTCCGTGTAGATGCAGAGATGGTAAGGATGATTCCAATGCAGCAAAAATGTTTTATTTTTAAGCAAAGAAATTCAACTCCAATTTAAAATGCAGAGGATGGCGTCAGATATGAGCTCCTCTCTGCACTCATCTGTATCACTCTCTACCCTCAGCACTTCCATCCTCCCACTGCCTCCCACACGTGCACCAAGATTTAGCACATCACAGGTCGTTAAACCCATCATTTGTTATCAAAGGGAGAGCTGAAGTAAAAAATAAAATGGTGGCATGATATTCTGACTCATTCCCTTGGCTGCAAACTACTGGAACCGATTGGAAAGGTTAAGATTTTCGAATTGCCAACGTGGGACACAGGCTCCCTCTTGTGGCTGAGCCGAGGGCCAGTAACTGAGCAGGAGGAAGAATATGGCTGAAATGGCAAATGTAAGCAAAATATTGATGCATATTTATCAGAGCAGATCAGTGCACCTGTCTTTTCTGATAAGAGAAAAGATTGTGAGTCATGCTCAAGTCCTTTTGGTTGTCATAATAGAAGCAGGAGCAGACAGAGCTGCAGGCAAACGAGCAGCAGCCCAGACACTGTTGTAAAGGCTTTGTCATCACGATCAAAGAGCTCCAATTGCCAGCTGAATTTCTAAAACAGTGCAGTTTGAGTATGCATGAATCAAATGCAAGTGGAATAGTGAACTACACTATGAATGACATCCCAGCTATAAAAATGGAAGCATCAGCCCTGTTTGAATCTGAGCCACTATCAGAGGCATCATTTAAAACTTTCATCAACATCTTGCTGATCTCGTTCTCTGAGGAACTTTGACCATGAAATGAACTCCATGTTGATACTACATACTGATAATCTGATCAGCTCTATTCCCTTTCACAATTATAAAATCACAGGCTGACCTCTAGGTAAGAAAACTTCCTTTGGCTCAAATGTGGCCAAAGTTTCATAAAGACTGAAGTCCAAATTCCACCAACTTTTTAAATTGTGATTTACATTTTCAGATTTTCCTCCATTTTATTAATCTAACTGTTCACTTATATTGCTTTGTATGTTGTTTTTAGTATTTCACAATGACCTTAATGCTATTTAAAGCCCTCTTCACAAAGCCACATTCACAGTGTTATAATTCTGTCAGAGAAATTCCATTTGTTTGGTTCAAAAACATCAGAAGCTTTTAAAGATATGATTTCTGTGTAATCTCTGTTCTCATTGATCCATGGCTAATGCCCTGGCCCAAACGTCTCCAACAATTCTGTTTAACAGATAACGACGGGAGAGTTAAATGAAAAGTTCACTCAAATATGAAATTTCACGCATTATCTTCCTGCCCACATGCTGATAGAAAGTCAGGTGAAGTTCTGTGAAGTAACATTTCTGGAGCTTCACAGCAACACAGCTTTGCAGAACTATCCTCAACAATAAAGGCAGATGGGGACTCATTTTAAAATGCAATAAAACAACTGAAACCACCCCAAATGGCTCCATACAGCTTGTGAAATTGATTGAAAAGATCTTTACACCCTTTTTAAATCTTCATTGTAGCTGCTAAGCTAAAAGGGTTAGCATACAGACAGTCTGTGGTGGGTGCACAAGATTGACTGCATGTCGAGGGTGTAAATAACATCTCTTCAAATCTATTTGAGGTCTCAGGGCTTCTGGAGACTTGGATTATGCGATTATGGAGCCAATTCCTTTTCATTGGACGGTTCATAACATTTTTAAACAAGTCCCCATCTAGTTCTGGAGAATTCTGCAAAGCTGTTCTGCTCCAGAAATATTCAGTAGAATACAACTTTCCATCAGCTTGGCGGTGAGTACATACCGACTGAATTTTCATCTTAGTATGAACTTCTTTAAATGAGAAGCTTGATACTACAGTCAAGAGCTGTCCTCTATTTTATCTTGACAAAAATGTGAATGACACTATTCCAAAATATCAAACTATTGCTTTAACTGAAATTTGTTCTCATTTTAATGTTGGTATCACAGGGACATTTAACTTGTCATATCAGGAAAAGCAGGTCTATGATGGGATTAAACAACCACAGCAGCTTTTAATTAAGAAGCTTTTAATCGTTTTCTTTTAGTGGAATGGTTTATCTGAGAGAAAGTACATTGTTAGTGGCATTTCATGGTAAGCACAGACATGACATTGACAGACAGTGGAGCCCTAAAAGAGCATGAGAGGCTCAAGGGAGGTCTTGGGTCACTTCAGAGGCTGCAGGCCTGTAACTTCTTGTCAGCCAGCTTGAGTGACACCCAGGTGTTGAGCATGGAGGCCCTCAGTTTGCACCACACCAGGTGATCGGTCAGCCCGAAGATCTGCGCGGCAAACTGAGCAGAGGCCTCAGGGGAGAGGATTGTGGAGCAGCCAAGACCTGCAGCGGGGGGAAACAAAGGAAGGCTCAATTACTGATTAATGAACTCACACGTGATTAACATTTAAAAAACATAAATCAGGAAGTGCTGTGCTTACCGCTCGGCATACGGAGAGATGACCAGACGTCTTGTGCACCCCAGTCCGGAGTGAGAGGTGGGCAGTTGATGACGGGATACGCCGTGTTTCCAGACATCACCGGGCCGAGGCCGTTACTTCTGCCGGCTACCGCCACAAACACGGTGGGTACGCCATCACCTGAGGGAAAAGCATATGCACGTCATAACATGATAATGAAATCCTCACTCAAAAGTTTAACTTGTGTAAATAAATGAATACACACCTTCATATTCTGCTTTGATGCGGAGTGTCTCATCCGGACCTTTGTGCGCCGAGGTGACTCTCAGGATGCAGGGAATCCCGTAAGAGGTACAGGCCTTCCTAATCTTTTCACAGTGAGCCAGGTCTGAGGTGGAGCCCATCAGAACCACCACCCTGCCGCTGGCCTGGTGCTCCAACAGCAGCTAGAGACACATTAAGGCACTCAGTAGGTTCACAACTAATGATACATTTTCTTTCAATTATTAACGGATTAGTTGTTTGGTCAATAAAATGTTAGGACAGTTGTGAAAAATGTCGATCAGTCAAACCCAATGCAAGTCCCAGTTTGTAAACATAGTAAGAAAGTATGTGTGCATTGTGTGTTTTATTTCTGATAAGTTCAACTTTTAATTTTTACGTGGAAGAATGTGTCAAACTTACATAGAGTCACTCAGAATGTTTGTAAAAAGACAATTCATTAAATAATTTTTTTTTAAAAAAGATAACCAGCACCTGTAGGAACTAACTGCTTTTTAAAAACACAATTCTTTAGATTTTAAGAATTGAGATTGAATTAGTGATAATACACGAGTACCAGCGCTCAGTTTATAATGAATTCCGTGTGTTATAAGATTGTTTAACCTGGGTCATAATGGGTTAAAGGCAAGCGAAAGCATGATACAAAGAATAGATCGGGAAAATGGTTCTCTGTGTACCTTGACTCTTTCGGAGACCCACTCAAAGTTCCTCTTCACCATCTGCATCGCCTCAGGGGTGACTTCTTTAAGGTCTCGGTACACCTAGAAAGAGGGGACAGAAAGTTACATCAGCTTTGATCTTAATTTTTTCAAAATTAAATGGCAGAACTGAAGACAAGTCCTGACCTGCTTGTCTTTCTGCTGGCTTCGATCTCCAGCTGGCCACAGCCTCCAGGAATCGTTGTCGATCACATCGGCGAGGACGATCTCCTGAGTCTTCACATTGACGCCAAACTCGATCTAGAAGCGAGGAAGACAAACAGTGCTCAGTACACACACCAGAATATCAGCTTCACCAGCAGAGGGCAGCGCTGCACTGTCTGCATACCTTCATGTCCACCAGCGTGCAGTTCTGAGTGGCCCAGGCCTTCTCCAGAATCTCAAAGATGGCCACAGTGCTGCGATTCATGATGTCCACCTCGCACTGACCGATGCTGAGCCCAGCCAGGTTGAACTTGGCCTGCAGCAGCTGCTCCTCTGACCACTGGGGGTCGTTGTTGGCATCATCCTACGTCAGAAAGCAACAGATTACATTAAGGTGGATGTGATTTGACATTTTGGCCACTTTGTGTTTTCTTTTAAAAGAAAAAGAAGTTGAGGTGAGGTGTCAGACGTACTTTAAAGAACATCTCCATCTTGACGGGGGTGAAGCGGTAGCCTTCTTTCACTCCTGGATTCCTCTTGAGGAACGATCCAGTAGCCACTCGCCGACAAACCCACTCAATGGGAATCATCTCGCAGTGGGCTGCGATGAACGCCGTGTCCGAGTGCTGCTTCACAAAGGCAGTCTTAATGCCTAGAAGAAAAGAGACAGTAAAAAATCAGCCCCCTTTAAAAAAGCTCATAAAACCCAAACACCTCGATTGTGTCGAGAGCCTGAGAACAAAGTAAAGCAACATCTGAAATTCATTACGATAATTTAATTTAACCTTCATCCTACACACCAGAAACCAAACAAGATTTATCTTCTGAAAATAAAAGGTTAAGTGAGAAGGATGTGCTCGGTCACGTTTTTGTTAATTACGTGCAGCAAAGTTTCGAGTCACAAGACGGCCATTACCACAGCTCGGCTGACACACACACACACCACACTCACGAGTGGCATGTGGGTTACATCTGCCCAATTCATTTTAAATTAAAGCAAGATGGGGAGCAATTTTAGAATCCGGGCTTTTATGGACCGAACGACAAACATGCAACCACCCTGCTCCTACACATGCCAACATTATCGCATGAGTCAGTACAGTTGGCTGTTTATTGCAACACTAACGTACAAGGTTCCTATGAAGTGAGAACTGCTGTTTGTTTTTAATCGGAATCTCACCTACATGCCAGTATCAGGCCCAACAGTAGCAAAAAAAAAAAAACAACATTTTGTAGGAGTTTTTTTCTTTCGGGAGAACATAAAAATGTTAATGACTCATTCTGCACTCGGGGGTGTGTGTTCTTTTTTCGTCCAATGATAAATTTGAGATAAAATAATCAACTGAAATATGACCATTTGAGAGTTTTAGTTGTTACTAAATTTTGTCAGTTGACAGAAGATTGATTATCAACCACTGGAACTGCTACAATTATCCATTCATTGATTAGTTGTCAACTACTAAATGAATTGCCTTTAATAACTATCATTATAAACGATGAATCGCCTTAATTTTTTTCTTTAAGAGGAAATAGAAAAAGTCAAAACTAACCGATTCTTCTTAAATGTGAATCTAACTACTAATCGACAGATTAATCAACAATTAAAATAATTAGTTGCAGATGCAAAGTCACTGAATTATTAAAGAAAATGAATGTATACTTTCTGGTTATTTTAAACTATATTTAACTAAACATAATTTTGGTTTTGACTGTTTGACATACAGACAAACGAAGTAATGTGTCAACTTTGGCTTGAAAAATTGTTATTTTTTTTTTACTATTGATAAATTATGTTAATAACCCAACCTATTGCTGAGGACAGAGGCTGCTACTACAAAGATGTTTATTTATTTATTTTTTTAAAAAGCTGAAACTTGCAGAGGTCTGTTTCCAAACACCTAACAGAAAAGGTAAATGGGCCAAAGTTTTACTATCTGAGCGCAATCACCTCACTGACCTCATTGACCTCATATCTCACTAACTAACTGAGAGCCCACAAGAAGATCTAGGTCAGTGGGATTCATTTATAACTAACATTTAATTACTTATCAAAATTAGTAAGGGATATGGGTGCATATGTACACGTGCATGGTTATGCAATACAAGTCAAATTAAATGTTTTGGGGACCAAAAATATTAATAAAATAAAAATTCAGATATGTCACCAATTGAACAATCAAGTGAAACACTAATTATCCCAAACTAATTTTGAGTAGTGGATTATGTGTAAAAGAAATACTGAGATTCTAAAGTAAAAGCTCACAAAAAGTAATGAATGTTTCGCAACATGTGGCCTCGGGGTGAGTGAGACACAGTAGCAGACAGGAACAGTAGCGTTTGAATGGATCATAACTTCACTGAGTCCTCCTCACCAGATTCCTGCAGGAGCTTGAACACGCAGCTCGTGGTTTTGTTGGCGATGGCAGCCTTTCCCTCCATCTGGTCCTTCCTCACCGCATTCCCAGCGGTGATTTGGTCTTTGGACTGGACCAGAACCAGTCCGGGCTGGTCCACGAGCTCGAAAATCTGCTTTGTCTTCCCTTCATTCAGCTGCTTGCCGATCTTCAGCTCTGAAAACACGCACACACACAAACACAGAGAGGGAAAGTTCCTAATTACACGCTGCGCATTTAATTTAAACTCTCAAAATGTGCTTCGACTTGTGTACCGTACCTGGTGTGGAGGCCATGGTGCTGCTCAACAACCTGCAGTCCTGCAACACAAAACACAAAACACAAAATGGACCGAGCTGCCAGTCAACTTTGGGCAAGTTTCGAGATGAAGAGGCAGCAGGAGGCGTGCAGAGAGCAGAAGAGGGAAGTGGAGTCTGTCTTACGTGCCCTGATAACCAATCACGTCCCCTCCGCTCCTTCACACAACCAATCACAGCAGCGCATTCCTCACCACGTGAGGGGGAAGATGCTCCACCACCAAACATTTGCAAAAACTTTTTTTTTCTTTGGTAGTTTATCCTCAGACTACCCCCATTTTTCTCTCTGACAGGGAGATTGACTTTCTTAAAACCTCATCAAGAAGAAACAATCGGCCGCCTGACCGATTCTGATTAGTTGTTTGTCTCCTTATCGCAAAAAATACCACGTGTTTCGTTAGTTTATTTTGTGTGATGACAGTGATGGCGGCCTGTTTCTTCCGTTAACGCTGCGCTCATTGATTAATTCCTACCACAGCGTCGCCTCTTGGTGATTTTTTAAGCCCGCTTCTACAATGTCAACTGAAGTAATTTGGTTTTAACGAGCCACGTTGCGCCGAACGCTCAGCCCCAGCCGCACGTGTTCGCTCGCTCGCGGAGGCGCGTTCAGGTACGCACGCGCTGATTGCTCTGGCAACCAGGCACGAGACTTGTCCCTCGGGAGTGAGCGGAGGAGCAACCCGGGACCGACCGACTGATGGAGTTCGAGGAGTCCGGTATCGGGGAGGAATGCGGGGTTTTCGGGTGTGTGGCTGCGGGAGAGTGGCCCACACAGCTGGAGGTGGCTCAGATATTAAGCCTGGGACTGGTGGCTTTACAGCACAGGTGAGTAACGGGAAGTGTAACGTGAGCATTGTTTAATTAAACAAACTGTTAAAGATAAGTGGCTCGTTAAGACGCCATTTTTATAGTTAACAAATGGCAACATAGATTAGTTTTTAGGACCACTTTGGCAACCAGAACCTACTTTTTGGTGCTAAAATATCTGAGAAAAACATTAGCAAGTCAACTTCGGTCCAAACAGAAAAACAAGTACAATTGTTGCATCTGTGAAAAAAAAAAACAACGCTCATGTCACAAGTACTTGTTTGCGTGAGTCGGAAAGAATGCGTGTTGTTAAACGCGTGACTCGTGGCAACACAGTACTTCTGTGCAAAAACAAAATATTAATTTAAAGCTAGAGAGTAGTTGGCTACACTAATATCCCCCAGATTAAATATGATAAAACTGACCCTTATCAATACTGAGTAAAATATTTACTCTGAATATTCAGAGGTGCTAATATGTTTTCAGTAGGGATCAATCTGCCGATTATTTGCTGAATTATTTATATTATTAATTAAGAATAGGGGCCCTCAGCCCATAAGATTATCCTCAGATTACTCTTTAAAGGTGCACTATGTCTTTTAATCAGAGGAGAAAGATCTTTATAGACTTGTTTTTTTGTGCCTAAACAAACTTTGCATTTTCATGATAAACTGAATAAACAAACTGACTTTAAAGGACAACACAGGCTAATGTTTTACTGTGTTTATCTTTGGCGGACCCTGCCACCTATCTAGCTTCAAACAGTGTTCTGGGGACCTTATCTGTTAAATCAGATATGGGATTGATAAATATTTCTGAGTTAATAGTTAAATCTCTTTTTAGAACATAGTGCCCCTTTAAATCAATAAATAGTCAAAAAAGACTCCTCAAATAGCAGCATCATGTCTTTTCCGGTGTCCATCAGCCTATTCAAGACTGATATCTTGTGTTTACCTTGCTTGCATAATATTGTACTATCTGTCATGTGGGATTAGTAGATATTACCTCTCTTTCTGGGGATTGATCAGAGGCCATTGATCGGACTGAGTTGATCTTTATTATCGGGATGTGATCCTGCTCTTCTTTAAACAAGGCCTTGTCAGCAAAGTCAGAATCAGTGCCCATTTTTTTTGCGGGTGTCTGGAGTGTGGGGTCTGAAAAAGGGAACAAATGCAGGTTTAAATTCAGATGATTATTCTTACATTGTTAGATTTGCAAAAAGTGCCGATACTATATGTAATATAATATTTTTGGACAAGCAAAGGTTTTTTTTCATGGTCTGATGGCTATCATGAGATGTACCTTTTGTCAGCAGTTACAGCAGTACCCTTATCCATAATTTAATTTAATTATCAGACTCCATCATGGGACTGACTCAGAAATTACACAGGCTGCAGTCAATTCATGTGACATGCAAAGTGATTACAGGAGGAGGCACATTTCAGACCTTGATCCACAGCTTTCCGCTTCATCCCTCTGTTTGCTGAATAGGTGTTCTGTTTTTCAGGCCTCGTTTCAGAAGACCCTGCAAAATCGAAACAAAACGGCTACCATTAGTGATTTCACACACAAATGCTATTCAATATTCACTGGAAACTATTGTTAGGATATCTTTAGCTACAACCAAACTTACTTCTGGTGACAAAGCTAGCTATTGATTGTTGATCTGTGGATGGTGCCCAACTTTCTAATAATGAGGATAAACTACAAATTGTGTAAGCCTAACTGCTAAAAGTATATTTATACATAAATGTTGATATTGTAAGCTTTTTTATTTAAGTGGCCTGTTAATAAAATGGTCTGAGTGATATAAGTTCCCCCCTGATAGCAGGAAAAAATATTGACAAAATGTTGCCACCTTTGTTCAGACTACAGATCCTCATGTTATCTTCACAAAGTATAGGTACAACTTATAACCCCTTAACAAAATAAAAATGTCAATTTTGGCCTTTTCTGTGACCAACGAACCATATTTGGAAGTTCAGCTTCCTTCATGTACGTACTGCAGTTGTAGCTGGATATGCTTTGGGGAGAAAAACTAAGGAAAATATGTTGTTAGGACCAAAACAATGGTCCCTATAGGATCATAAGTTGGATTTAAGGAACGTAACATTTACATTTTGTCCATGTGAATTGATGACAGAAGTTGAGGATGTAAAGTCAAAACAAAGATTTTTTTTTTGCTGCTATGCATTTCTGCTTCTGTCGGTTTTCTTAATGGATTTTGGTATTGATTGTAGACAGAGGAAAACATGTGCTCTCTGTACATGAATGAATAATGATATTGGCTCACTCAATCTGTGATGTTGATCCAAGCGAAGCTCCTTGGCAGTGTTCAGCCTCGGGTCTTCATTGTTTGGCGTAACATCGAGACTTATAGATGACACAGAACCAGAACTGGAAGATCTTTCCTCCATCGCTCCCACCAATGAGGTCATTGGGTTCATCTTTGTGAAATACACATCTACATGATCACTGTCCTCACAATCCTCCAACATGGAAAGTCTGCCTGAATCTGCCTGGTTTTCTGCAGCATGTGGTGAGCCATTGGTTGTGCGATTCATTATGGCGTCCACCTCATCGTAGAACCTCATAACGCGTCTCCGGTCAGCTTCATCAGTCTTCCCTCTTTGGAGGGAGCGGTAAAGGTACTTGAGGTTTTTGTACTTGGTGTGGCACTGCTTCCAGTCGCGTTCAATGCCCTGCTGCATCAGCCTGTTGGAGATCTGGACGAAGATGTCTCTCTTTCTAGTCGAGCTCTCCAGCTGCCTGCACACGCGCTCGTCCGACCAGACTTGGATCAGCGCTCGCACCTCCAGGTCGCTCCAGTTTCGACCCGTGTCGGATACGGTGACCACGTGGAACTGGTCAGAGCTGGATGGGTCTGTGATTGTTAGATGGGCATCTAGAATGAATAAAGATCGATCAAGGAAAAGATTATATATATACTGTAGTGTTGTCACAGTACTGGAATTACTAACTTTGATTTAATTACAAAATGCCATGTTTCCAGAAAAATTGACTCAACACTGAGGGCATAAGATTTTCATGAAAAGATAATTAAGATAATGTACTTAGAATTGATATTTATTAATATTTTATATTTTTGACAACACTAATATACTGTAAACTACACTGGTCGTGAATGTGATATACCTGATCCTCTCCATTTTGCTTCCAAGTCTCCGTCCATATCGTAATCATCACTGTTGTCGTCTGAAAATAAAAAACGCTAGATGAAAAATGTATTGTTCTGTTAGCCTTGAAAGCAGAACTACTGTTTTCACCTGAATACATACCGTCATCAATTTCAATCACAACTTCACTTTCTGAGGCTGTTGTTTGTGACGGTGCTTGTAGCCTCCCTGCTCCCACCTCTCCCTCGTACAACTTCTTCTTCATCTCTGTGGCCCCGTTTTCCAGTCCGCGGTCCAGCAGTATGGCTTCCACCTCATCGAAGAACTTCATGTACTTCCCGGGTCCTCCTGCGCTGCTGCCTCCAGCAGCGTGAGCGCTTTTCGCCGTCTTGTAGTCGTACTTCAAGTTCTTGTATTTTGTTCGACACTGTTTCCAGTTGCGCACCACCCCAAAGTTTCTTTGCATCTGGCGGGCCATCTCCTGGAAGATGGATTTGTTGCGCAGCGTGCACTTCAAGCTCTCTCGAATGTGCCGGTCGGCCCAGACGCACAGCAGCGCTCGCACCTCGTCGTCCGTCCAGTGGCGGCCCCCTTCTTCCACACTGGGGGTGAAAGGAAGAGCCCGATGGATTCGATTCACCATACCTGCACACACATGCACACAGTTATCCTTGTTTATCTTTTGTTTTGATTAAAAAAAAAAACAGATGCATCTTGTATCAAAATTCTTTAATCTAATCTGACTTTAAAATGTTTAAATCAGGCAAAAGCTTTCTGCTAAAACTATTTAAACATGCTTGTTTATCTTCTGATCTCTCTCTGGATTAAATCCTAAAATGTGTTGAGCGTTGTTGTGATCATCAGCGTTGCAGTTGGTGTTGAACCTACGTTTACCTTCCTGTCTTGGGATAGTGACTGAGGAAGGGTAGACTGCTCTTTGTTTACCTTCCACCTCTTCCTCCCAGCCCTCCTCTGGCCTTCCATCCATTCCTGCGCTGTAGTTTGCTGCTGCTGCTGCGTCAGGCTTCCTGCTCTGAAGTCCCAGGCTTCTGCACTTGGCCTGACACTCCCACCAGCTGCGCACAACACTGAGCCTCCTCAGACGCTCTGAGATCAACTCAAATGTGGCTCTACTCTCAGCTACGTGCTGAGCTCCCACCTCGTCCCACACTGACACGAGAGCCAGCACCTCTGCGTCCCCCCACTGCTTCTCCACCGAGCCTTTCCCCTCCACCACCTCCCTATCACCTCCTCTTTGTCTCTCTGCTCCTCTCTCCATGTTTGAGCTGACCTGGAAACGCTTTCTTTTCCCCAATCCGTCTGTCTCTGCTGCCCGGTTCCCTAGGCAACCAGGCGGTTAAGCCTGAAAGCAACGCCTCCATGCAGAAAAGCAGCCTCACCACTGGCTTAAGCTGTGTGCTGAGGAGGCGGGACCAACTGTAATCTGAGAAGCAGCTTGGTAAATAGGCTGAAACTGCAGCAAGGCGACTCTCCCTACATGGCAGCTCCTCAGCCGAGAAGCAGACGTTTCTTTTGTTTGTTTTTTTTCCTTTTTTTTCTCCTGCTCCTCATTCCTGCTTCACTGTGCCTGATTTAAACCAGTTTGTTTTGCCTCAAGGCGCATACGAGGCTATAAGAAGTGAACAAGTTAATTCACGTTGAGATTTGTAGAAAGAGACTGAGAGATGGTTCATTATAAAACTAATCTCTCACTGATGTATTTACTGATGTGTTGGACTTCACATGTGATTGTTTGTGTCTACTCAGGGGTCAGGAAAGTGCCGGGTTTGTCACATGTAACGGAGCCAGTCCACCCACATACACAACCCACAAGGTAACATTGTACACAGAGGCATATTTTAACTCACACTCTTCAAAGAAAGGAAACAGTTAAGCTGCTTTTTTAAAGGGGTGCCATAAATACATGATCATCCTTACAGACACACACACAGTTTGACAAATTATGCTTTATTGCACTCAGATTGTGTCCTAGTTTCCCTCTCTACCACACAAAAGCTGCATGGTACTGCATATTTTCTGTGTTGTTATTTGTGCAGACTGTGTCACTGAAAACATCTCTCACTCAATCCGCTTGCCTTTTTTTTTTTTTTCTTTTCCAGGGGATGGGATTAGTGAGCACTGCTTTCCCACCAGAGGCTCTTCAGAAGCTGCGCTATGGTAACCTTGGTATTTGTCACACACGCTATTCAACCACTGGGAACTCTGAGCTGCAAAACTGCCAGCCGTTTGTGGTGGATACGCTGCATGGCAAGATTGCAGTGGCGCACAATGGAGAGCTGGTTAATGCTCATGCGCTGCGGAAAAAGGTGAGGATGCTCTCAATAACCCTGGTGCATATCAGTGGCCCACAGTGGGTGATTAACACAAATAGATAAACCTAAATATCTCTGACCTGGGCCTTTTTAAATCTAAATTAAAAACGTATTTATTTAGGATGGCTTTTAATACCCAGTAGTGCTGTGACACATTTTATTGTTTTTATCATTGGTATTATTTTATTCTATTTTAATGTTTTTATTGTTTTTATTTTTACTATGTATTGTAAAGCACTTTGGTTCCCGAAAGGGTTGTTGTAAAGGGCTGTATAAATAAAGCACATTTACATTTAAATGACAAATCAGTATGCATGACATGTATGTTAATCATTCAGTGTTATGCTTGTGTGTGTGTGTAATAACAGGAAATAAAACTTCTGTTTATGCAGTATGCTGAGTCAGTTATGCAAATGTGCTGTGCAGGTAATGCGCCATGGCGTCGGCCTCTCCACCAGCTCGGACAGTGAGCTCATCACACAACTGCTGGCGCTGACTCCACCCATGGAGGAGCTGGACGCACCAGACTGGGTTGCCAGGTCAGTGTAATGATTCGATGCTGCATTAATATTATGTTTTCTCCACTAGAACTGCAGGGATTCATTGACAGATCGATTAGTTGTTTTGCCAACTGTTTTGTTAATAAATAAATCGGTTTGAGAATTTTTTTAAGGGAAAAAAATCTTCTTTCAAATATCTTTGGGTTGTGGACAAAACTCTGGCATTTTTTGACATTTTATTGACAAAACAAATAATTCATTCAGATTCATCTACAATGAAAACAGTCGTTAGTTGCATATCTTTTTTTTTTTTTACACTGTTCAAATAGTGTTTTTTTGTTTTTGTTTTTCTATTGTAGGATTAAAAACCTGATGATGGAGACCCCCACGTCGTACTCCCTGCTGGTGATGTTCAAAGATGTTATCTACGCTGTGCGCGACCCTTACGGAAACCGGCCGCTCTGCATTGGACGGCTTGTTCCCGTCTCTAAACTGCACAGTTCAGGTATTGTCAACATGTTTGTCCTTGAACAAACCTCATTTCTATGACTGATAAAATGGGGGGCTCATGAGTGGTTAATCAGTGCTCAGGCCGGACTATTTTCTGTCAAAAGCCGGCGTTTGATTTCATCAGAGGTCAGATGTGTAAGCTGGTTGATTATTAACGTCATTGTTTGACCTTTTGCTCAGGTGATGGAGAGGAGGACACAGAGGGGTGGGTTGTGTCATCAGAGTCCTGCAGCTTCCAGTCCATTGGTGCCAGGTCAGTTCTTACCACCATTGTCATATCTTCTGCATAAAAATGGAAGGAAGTGATGTGGGTGATGACCATTTTCATGTCCTTCCTGGCTCTCAGGTATTACAGAGAGGTGTTGCCAGGAGAGATAGTCCAGATATCCAGGCATGGAGTCAAGACTCTGAGTGTTGTCCCTCGTCCTGAGGGGGACCTCCCTGCCTTCTGCATCTTTGAATATGTTTACTTTGCCAGACCAGACTCAATTTTTGAAGGTTTGAATATTGATTATGGATCAACCTTTGTAATACTGTTCTTAAATGTCTGCCTTTTTTTATTGAATAATTGACATGCTGTATCTAGGTGACTGTATTGCATTTTCAGTATTGTGTCCCTGTGTGCTGCAGGGCAGATGGTCTATACCGTCAGGCAGCGCTGTGGTCGGCAGTTAGCCATCGAGGCGCCGACAGACGCAGACGTGGTCAGCACCGTGCCAGAGTCTGCAACTCCTGCTGCGCTGGGCTACGCTCAGCAGGTCAGTCTACAAGCTGTCCGCTCCAACTCTGTGATGAAACGCTGTAATACACTCGCCTCCTGATGCATCTCTGTCCTCACTGGCTCTCCTCTTCTTGTCCTCTCACAGTCCGGGCTGCCTTATATTGAAGTTCTGTGTAAGAACCGCTATGTTGGGAGAACGTTCATTCAACCAAATACTCGCTTGAGGCAGCTGGGAGTTGCCAAGAAGTTTGGAGCTTTGACAGACAACTTTGCCGGAAAACGAGTGGTACTGATTGATGACTCCATCGTCAGGGGCAACACCATCTCCCCGATTATAAAACTGCTGAAGGAAGCTGGTGCGACTGAGGTTTGTTGACTATGGACACATTACACACTCTTGTATGTTATGTTTTAGTGGGGGTTCCTAACCTGGCTGCCAGGATGCCTAAAAAACGTTGCAAGATAATTTTGAGGGGAGACGATAAAAAGAACGTGAAGGTAGAAGGAAAACATTCACGTTACACAAAATTACACTTTGATATTTCTGTAATCTTGCTTTTGTCTTGTGCTGTGCTTGTGCTCATAAATGATTCAAAAGTAAACTGGGGTTCCCTGCAGTGTTTTATAATAGAGGCAGCCCAGTTTGCCTGCAGTAGAAAGCATCTGCACTGGAGTCAAATGATTACATTTTTATTGAAATACAATGCTTATTAAGCACCAGTGAAAATGAGTGCATTAAATTGTACAATAAAGGCAACATATTTAATGAGTAAACCAACTTTTTAGACTGTGTTATTCAGTCCAGCAGGCGATTGATCACAGTGAAGGTTCACTTTGTAGTAATAAATCAGAGCAGCACATTGCACAGGGGTGATTGCAAAAAAAAATCCTGAGCCGGAACTTTTTCCTATGACGTCAGGGGGACAAGGAAGGCCCTGTCCACACATACACATGTATCTCTATTTCTATTATCTGTCATTTTTGTAAACACGACATAATGAAGTATTTTCTCCTCCACAGGTCCACATCAGGGTGGCTTCTCCTCCGATCAGGTACCCCTGCTACATGGGCATCAATATTCCAACGAAGGAGGAGCTCATCGCCAACAAGCCCGAGTTTCAGGACATTGCTGGATACATTGGTAAGGACTAATGTGGTGGTACACGTCAATGTTAGTCAGTGTCTCATCCGCTCCCTCAATCTCACTTCCTTATTGTGGCTTTATAGTCAGTACTAACACATGACCTGTCCTGCAGGTGCCAGCAGTGTGAAGTATCTGTCTGTGGAGGGCCTGGTATCAGCGGTCCAGGAGGGAGTCACCACCTTCCAGAACGACAAGGTGATCAGCTCCAGTAACAAGTCCAGCAAGAGAGTGGGCCACTGCACTGCCTGCCTGACCGGGAAATACCCAGTGGAGCTGGAGTGGTAACTGGTGCTCCAACGCCAAGGCCACTCATAGTTACAGGAGCCGCACCGTGGATTCACTGCAAGCTCCGAAAGCTGATACATGTGAATGAAATGTTCTCTGTAAACTGGAAACAATGTGGTCCAGCATCTCAATACTGTTATCAGGGACACAAGAGATGCATTTAGTATGCAACCACTACTTTTTACTTTCTCTTTAGATGGTCTTTATCGTGTTTAGATCCACTCGAACTCACTTAAGTTGAAAATGTTGCTCTTGATGACCTCCAGTGGTTGCTGTCTCCCCTAGCTGCAGTGACTTAGCAGTCTAGTGTATGTTTACGACATCCTGATCACAGGTGCTGACCACACAACAGATGCTTTTTATGTTTTTGAAGATTGTAAATGTATTTTCATAAAAGCTTAAAACATAGTTTCACATTCCAAGCCTGAACTACAGTCAGAAACACGCACAAGGCTAGTGACCAAAACAAGAAATTGTCTTTATTTTCCTTAACAAGCATACTTTTCTACCTTTAACTTTACCTCTTTTTGGAGTGTGGCTGTTGAATATTTGTTTTCTTAACTCTGAGCATTACATGAGTATATTTGAAAAGTTAAATAAACAGAAACTGCATTAAGAATTCATTTTTTTCCAGAAAGTTCATTTTTCACATTTTACACAATACACACAATTATTACATTTTAATAATGAACAAGTATTAAAAATAAACATTAAACTGTTAACATTTAGTTATTAAACATCCAAGGGTGCAACCCAGAGTCCTGCAGACTTCAGATGGCATCAAATGTACTCATAAAAAATAACATTCAAAAGAAGGAACACAAGCAGTGAATATTCAGATCTTTAAAGGGAAAGTTCACTAATAAATTAAAATTGAGTCATTAACTCATCCCCCATGCCATTAAAGGCAGGTGAAGTTTCTTAGTCCTCAGAACATTTCTGCTTCACAGCAAAGCAGCGTTCTCTTAAACAACTAGATGGGGACTAGTTGTTTAAAAAAAAAAAACATAAAATGGCTCTTTACAGCTTGTCTGGCATGATCCAAGTTTCTCGAAGCTCCAAGATCCCAAACTGATTTGAAAGGACGTTATTTACACCATTTTCAAGGCAAAACTTTACAGTAGCTACTTAGCTAAAGCGTTAGCATCCACCCTGTCTGAAGTGGGTGCAAGAGCTGCACCACACGTTTACGGCGTAAATAACAACTTATCAATTCAATTTGGGGTCTCGGGGCTTCCAGAAATTTGGATTTTGCCAAACAAGCTGTAATGAGCCAATTCAGTCCCCATCTACTTCAGCTGATTAGAAGAATGCTGTTTTGCTTTGAAGCTCCAGTTTTGTGGACTACAGAACTTCACCTGATTTTCCATCTGCACGAAGGTGAGTAGATGACTGGATGATCATTTTTGGGTGAAGTGTTACTTTAACATGTCACAAAAGTTGTAGTTTAAAATAATTTCCTGAGCTCATACTGCTCACACCACAATTGCTTTTCACCATCACCTTTTGGTTACCGTGGGTCATTTACACCAACGTTTGTACAAAAACCTCACGCTGCTACACACTGATATTTGCCACATGACAGTAGTTGCCCACAGCGATTCTTGTTTGAGGACCTCTATGGACAGGCCGTTGTTCTGCCTGTTCACCACCATTTCCTGCACAAGTTTGGGAGGAAAAGAGTTATTACAAGAACACCGGTAATGCTGGAGGACCAATACTGTACATAAGAATTTATTATAAATTACCTTGGGGATCGGCTGTAGGTCATGTTGCTCTCAAGTGAACGTCCTGTTGAGTGAATAATAATGATTAAAAAGGAACCTGATAAAGTATTCAGCATTTTAAAAAATAGGACATCATTTATAGAAGAAGCTCACCCAGGCTGGAACAGTCAGCTGCAGAGAAGTCGCGGCCCCGACTCATCCAGCTCTCCTGGTGTGCGTCTGCTGAGCGCTGCTGGCTGCTGTATCTTTGAAACAGGCTGTGTTTACTCGGGCTGTAGGAGAAGCGGTCGTGAGACAGCTCATTTTCAGACGGAGAGAGACGGCACCTCAGCATCTGATGGCGCTTGGACCCTGGCGAGGAGTACTCGTCTCTGGGGCGCTTCGACCGGGGATGGCAGTCCCAGCTCATCACCCTGTGGCGTTTCCTCAGGAGGGAGCGGTGCGGCGACAAGGCGAGGGCGGCCAGAGCTGAGGAAGAGTGGCCTCTGCTGGCCTCGGAGCTTCTGGCGCAGTAACGGCACAGAGCCCCCCTAAAGGGAGATGATTTGTCCTGGCAGACAAACTTGTGGTAGAGTTTCATAAAGTCCTCGTCAATTTTCTTCGGCGAGCAGGAGACGCGGGTCGACTGTAGCATGGAGGAGTCGAAGGAAAGGTGCCGACGGAGCCTGTGGCGTTCTCCTGCTGCTGTGGCGGACTGAGGTGAGGGCAGCTGTGACCGGAGGGAATGATGGGAGTCTTGAGCGGAAAGCATCCTCAGTTGCACAGTTGGCTTGTGTGGGGAGGAGAAGGATGTAGACAAGGATCTGCGCCTCGTGGGCACTCTGGAAACGCTTTCCACAGACTGCGCTCTGGGGCTTCTGGAAATGGCATGAGGTGATCTAACGAGGCCGGCTATCGCTCTTGCTTTTAAGGGACTCTGCCTGACTGGGGAACTATAGGTGTCTGGTCTCTCGTGTGAAGCATACATGGACCAAACATCAGTCTGCGGTGAGGGTGCAGCGAGAGAAAGCCTTTTCGACCTGAGAGACAGGTCCATTGATGCTTTTGCTGTGGGATAGAAAGGTCGTGAAGGGCTGACGGCGTAAGTGGATGGCTGTTCTGACACATCAAATGTCTCATTCAGCGAGAGATCTTTTGGTTTATAGGTCTCAGAGGAATCAGAAAAGTCCATGACGAGGACGGGCTGGTGCTGTGAGCCTCTCATCCTCCTGGGAGACTGATGGTGTGTCTGCCAATCCTGAGGATTGGTCATTATCTTCAAGGGAGACCGAGGGGTAGCATCAGTCTCCAGGTACTGGATATTCACAGGGTTGTTCACAGTCTCCTTGAGCAGCGTTTTGCTGATTGTCTTATTTGGATTGCCTTGTCTCCGCGTTACAATGAAGGTGTTATTGAGATGGCTTCTGTTCGGCTTCTGTCTCCATCTGCGGTACCTCTTCAGCACCGAGCCAGCAGCCTCGGAGACATGCTGTCGACGCCAGGCCTTCCCTATTCGACTGATCATGCTGGGGTAGAGGTCCACCAGAGAGCTGCCGTGACTTCTCAGAGACATTTCGAGCTCTTCATCGAGGTCCTCGGGCAGGAGCTCGGAAAGGCTTCTCTGACTCTCGTCCAACGAGCTCACGGTCAGCTGAGTCATGTGACTTGAAGCCATCACTGTAGGACGCAGAGGGTAGAAAAGGTTATACGACAGGTGCTTTTCCTGCCATTTTGCAGTTTAAAAGTTTGCCTGTTGCTTAAATGGTCTTACCAGGATCCTCCACAGAAAACCGAGTAGAGGAAAGACTAGAAACACAACTCTCCACTGCGTCGCCATCTTCATGCGTGAAGTCCAACTGTTGTAAATAAACCTCGATTAACTTAATATATACTGGAATGTCAGGACAGAAATGTTTGAATAAATACAGCACATGTACCTGAGAGTCTCTTGTAATGTCCTGGGCTGTGGTGGAAGAAATATCCAAGTATTCAGATTAATATATACACAACTTTTAAAACATTTCTGTACGTCTCTACTCTGGTTTAAAGCTCTGGATACTTACATGTCAATGAGTCGTCTCTCACATCTGTCAGGCTCTGAGGAGGGGAGAAGTGTTCCATTAGAATAGCTTTACATGAATTTAATATCTGACTTCAGACACTCCTGCAGTGTATTGTTATGGCGAACACAAACCTGTGATTCCAGCATATTCATCTCCATTCTTGACTGCTGCATGTAGCCTTCAAGGGCTTCGTCAAACAACAAGTGGGGAGAAATAACACACAATGAGACCACGTGACAACTACTGAACCGCAGAGACAAACACATCACCGACTGGTTGGTTAAATTCAGTGGAAGCAAAAGGTATATGCAACATAGATATATTTCAGAATTGATTAAAGGTGCACTATGTAGTTTTGGGGAAGACATTTAAATCAGAAGAGAAAGATCTCCACTGGCTGTTTTTTTTATGCCTAAACAAACTAAATAAACCAACTCTCGCTTTCATGACTGAATAAACAAACCTGAGAACAGTTTATTTATTCATTCATGGAAAGAAAGCATATTTGTAGGTTTGTATTATTACCTCCTTGATATTGTAAATATTAACAGTCTGACTTTGAATTTCTTCTCCAAAACTACATAGTGCCTAATATAATCAGTCAAATTTCTTGATTAATGATTTAGTCTTAAAATCTTCAGAAAGTGGTGAAATGATCAACAGATTCCTCAAGCTCATGGTGATGTTTAACCAAAACAAAAACAGCAAACCTTGCTTTACAATTGAAACAGTTTACTAGTAATTAAAAGGCGATTTATAAACTGATTATGTATTTAAGCACTAAAATGACGATTTTGCATCAAATATGTTCACTCACTGTCCATTTCAACTAACACGATCAATTGTTTTAACTCCAAATTGCCTGTTTATTTTATTTCTGTACACTTGTGCTAATGTTAATGTCATGTAACAGCGACAGTTTCTTGCATTATATTAGTGGCAGAAGCAGCGTGAAGATCGCTTTGTAGTCACTTACCTCGGAAATTTGTGTTGTTGATGTCCACCTCTATCCCCCCGTGTTGGTACTGAGGCTTTGAGTACTGTTAAAGTGCAGAAGTAAGTTAAAGCAAACTCAGTTTATCACATATTCACAGCTCATCTTATCGTAAGCTAACGTTAGCTACTTCGCTTCATGCTAACAGTACCGATAGTTTCCTTAACACACCTTTTCTGCGATTCGGTCCAGTGACATTTTGAAGGCTCGGCTATTCCTTTGCAGTTGTTCCTTTAAAAACACGTCCATCTTTCACACAAAACACGTTTTTTCTTGTTGTTGATGGATGATGGAAGTAGCAGGCTAACGGGTCCAAAACACACGGCGCTTAAAGTTCAAAATTCCTTCGTCACAAAATAAAGACAGATGATTGGACAGGAAGCGTGTGGTGCGTTCAAGGGCTGCTAGGAAATCGTGCGTCAAAGATAGCGCCCTTAAATATTTCGATTAAAAGTCAAAACGTCGTGAATAAACTATGAATTCCAAGGCTTGAATAATCCAATGCAGAGTTACACATGTCTATAAATCATACAGTAAATGGTATGTGCCCTATTTCAGTATAATGGTGTGTAACAACGTTAAGTCGGCAGCAATTAGTTGACGGATAAAACATCAAACACGTGCCCGAAACACGCAGTGTTGTCCCGATAATCTGTTACGACAAACTACTAAAATAATTAGCCCCAAATGCTATGTTTTTGATTGTTAATCGTTGCTACGACTGATAATAATACGAAAGATTTGACGATACCGGGGTGAACGAGTATTACAGAAGTACGTGAAATAGTCATGTTGGCTGGAACGTCATCTTCACGCGACAAACAGGATGTCCAACGTGAGTCTCCCTCGTACATCCATGGGTCTGCCTGGATGTAAACAAACGCTCATTCATGTGAATTAAAACATCAGTATGGCCGCTCGGACGCTGCAGCAGCTCGTAGCCGCCGCCGCCTCGCTGCACCCTGACCGGGCAGCAGTGACATATGACGGCGGGTCAGCGTCGGGGAGCCCGGTCTCCCTGCTGTACAGAGAGCTGGTTGAACTGGCCGGCGAACTGTCTCTTATTCTGCGGGAGAACTGCTCTCCTAATAACGGCGTGATTGGGCTGTGCTGTGGGGATGATCTGTTCATACCTGTCTGGATTCTGGGGTGAGTTCACTGTTGTCACAGGTACATTAATACAGCATGTGACCACCAGTGTGTATGTGGCCTAAATGACTTCCAGTGACGTATCAAATGGGTCATGGTGAGTGTCTGTGTCCTGTGTTGCCTTCCAGGATCCTGCAGTCACCTGCTGCTTATGTCCCACTGGACCCAGAAGCTCCAGGACTCCTGTCAGCCAGAGTCATGACCCGGTGTCACCTCCAGTACTGTGCTGTGAAGACCGACATCCTGCAGGTACAATATTTCAGGCTTTACTAATATGTTAATGTAAAGACTAACTGTGTAAATGCAATATTTTTATATATATACAACCTCCTCCTGCTCTCTGTAACTTCTGATTTTCTGGACTTTGTGTTTGTGGTTAAACAGAACGTTATTTAACAGTATGCAAGATGTGAGCACAATATAAAATACGCTAGAGCTGATAATCCAGGAACCACTGCAGATGTTATTGTACTTAAGTGATGCAAATTCCCTCACAAATATTCACTTAACCTGGGAACTTTGAATAAATCGTATTATCAAGGTATGGATTAGAGCTGCAAAATTTAGTAGAATAAATTATTATTTGATCGAAGGAAAGTTATAAAAAAAATCACACTGGATTACACAAATGCATAATTTCTTGAGAATCTCTCATTCGTACAAAGGCATTTTAAATCCAGCACTGGAAAGGCGGACTCCCCCACTAACAGTGGCTACTGCTGAAAAAATGCCAACCATAAAAGTAGAGCTGAGGAGTTTAAATAGTTGATTGAAATGATCGGCAATTAGTTTGACAATCGATTCAACATTTCAGCCATTTTTCAAGCAAAAATGTCAAACTTTTGTTGGTTCAAGCTTCTTGAATTTGTGGCTTTTTTTTTGGTAATTTATGATGATAAATAAAGAATCTTTCAGTTTTGGACTGGCGGTTGGACAAAGAGGCTAGCTGAAGATGACTGTGGCCTCTAGGAATTAAATTAATAATCAGTTAATCATTTAAATCCCTTTAATCGATTAATCGCTAATGAAAATATTCATCAGCTGCAGCCTTTCTACGGATTCATCAAAAACTTGAGTGCAATCAAAAATCTGCGTTTGTTCAATTATAGTCCATACAGCAGAGTAATAAAGTTAAAATACTTTGTCTTTTTAATCTACCATGTACACTATATTTATCCACTAAAGCAGATTTATTGATAGATAAGTGATTCTTAAAGCCTAAACATCGTCTCTCATGAATGTTCGTTGTTTTTACTCTGGATGAATATTCACACGGACCTTTTCTCTCCCATCAAGAGATTCCAGGCTGCTCTGGTCGGACACACGTCCGTGGAGGTTTGTGTGGTGTTGCCCAAGTTCAAACTAACCGTGGTGAAAGTCCAGCACGAAGGAGGAGCAGAACGAGCCGGAGTTCAGACAGCAGGTGGTGCTGCTCTCCGTGAAGCAGCTGCCGTGCTGAAGGAGGCCGGGCACAGAGACTTGGCGTATGTGCTGCACACATCTGGAACGACTGGCCTTCCAAAGATTGTGAGGGTGCCACACGAGTGTATCCTCCCCAATATTCTGCATCTGAGGTGATTTTTTTTGTACATTTTTTTTCTTGTTGGTCTCTATCATGTTATTTTGATACGTGATATTTGATTCGCTCGGCTCAGATCTTTGTTCCAGATGAGCGCAGACGATCTGGTTTTCCTCGCCTCGCCTTTAACCTTTGACCCCTCGGTGGTGGATATATTCCTGGCCTTATCGTCCGGGGCTCGGCTCCTCATTATCCCCTCTGTGATCAAGAAAATGCCCAGTCGACTGGCTCAGCTCCTCTTCACGGACCACAAGAC
This sequence comes from Lagodon rhomboides, assembly GCA_039737535.1. NCBI lineage: Eukaryota > Metazoa > Chordata > Actinopteri > Spariformes > Sparidae > Lagodon > Lagodon rhomboides. Next base: position 8,281,866 of record CM077789.1, on the reverse strand, counting down.
GACTGTCCTGCAGGCAAGTGTGAGGAAACGGTGCTTTTCTTGGAAGACTTTTCTGTCACTAAAATCTGGCGTTTGTCTTCTTTCCGCAGGTCACGCCAACGCTGCTCGTCCGCTTCGGGCACCGTATCCTAAAACAGGAAGTGTTGTCATCTGGCTCCTCGCTGCGGGTGCTGGCTCTGGGTGGAGAGGCCTGCCCCTCGCCAGCTCTGCTGAGGAGCTGGAGGCACGAGGACAATAAAACTCACATTTTTAATATCTACGGCATCACTGAGGTGTCCTGCTGGGCCTGCTGCTACAAAATACCAGAGTCTGTGCTGAAGACTAGCGACGAGTGAGTGTTTCCTGCTTAAAATGATTCATTGAATGTACTTGTTGGACAAGCTGCAGTCAAGTAAACATCAAGTGTCTTTCAGCTCGGCGTCCTCTGTGCCTCTCGGGGCTCCCCTGATGGACACGGTGGTGGAAGTAAGAGACGAACATGGCCGTGTCGTCACAGAGGGTGAAGGACAGGTGTTCATAGGTGAGAAAGATCTCTGTAACAAACACATGCATACAAATCTGATTTCAGTTGACAAAATTCAGATAAATCCCTATGATCCTTGGTGCAGGAGGGAAGGACAGAGTGTGTCTCCTGGACGATGAGGAGACCGTCATCGCCGGGACGATGAGATCTACTGGAGACTGGGTGAATGTCAGAGACGCACAGCTGCACTACCTGGGACGGAAAGACCGGCTGATCAAACGCCACGGCAAACGGGTGAACTTGGACAGCCTGCAGCAAGTAAGATGTTTTTATGTGTAAACTGTATTTTGCCACCAAATGTGATTGTTACAGAGATGCAATTCTTTTTTTCTGACAGATAAAAGTTAAAGCAGTAACTATTTATTTGTTGGCCACACGGGGGCAGCAGAATAAAACTGCAAACGTAACATTAACATGTTCTAACTGTATAAAGTTTTTGTGGCGAAGGAATGCTCGATAAAACTTTCTTATTCACACATCCAGCAGATGCAAAACATCAGCATTCATTTGGTGTGGTGATTGTGTCCACCTTTCAAAATAAAAGTCTGATATTTACTCTTCTTTTAGCTTTATTTTGGTCTTCACCGACATCCTGTGAAAATATCTGGCTGTTCACCAGCTGGTTGCTAACTGCGTCTGTCTCATAGTTTGGGGTGGGAAGATAATAGATTGGTCAGGGCTTTCTCACTGAAAACAGCTGTCTGCTGCTGCTGGAAATAATGCTGAGTGTAGCGAAGGTCAACCAAAACATGGCCGCCGTAAAACCAAAACAATGAGCTGATAGATGCTAAAAATGATCTGGGGAGCTGCAGTGGGTGATTATTCTCTGTGGGTTCGCAAAATCCCAGTATTATTTTAATTATCTGAAAGAGCGAAAGAAAGATTGATTGTGTCTTCAAACACTGGATAAGATGTGAAAAGGTTTACACTAAATGTAAACATAACAAGCTCTACATCATGTTGTGTCTCTGCTCCTCCAGCTCGTGCTCAGCCTGCCTCAGGTGGAGGCCTGCGCCGTCGGGCTGCACGAAGGCTCTCGCCTGCTCGCCTTTGTCGTGACGTCCACATCTGGAGACCAGAAAGCAGATTCCCCTCTCGCATCTGTGCAGAAGCACGTGGAACAAACACCCGCGGCCGAGCAGCGGGAAGACCTCCCCTCTCCTGCGAGGCACCACCAGCAGGAGACGGACGGTGCAGATGGAGATCTGAGCAGACTCATCCTGGGCCAGCTGTCTCTGCTGCTGCCGTCGCACAGCGTTCCAGACTCGCTGGTGCCGGTGCCGGCCTTGTGTCTGACTCCTCACGGTGAGCGTCTCACACAGTCGTCCCTGAGGAGAGACGTGTTCCATCACTGGTTCAGTTGTCCGTATGTTTGTTTCATGGCAGGAAAAGTAGACATGGAGGCGCTGATGAACATATACCAGAGGCAGAGACGGTGTTTAGAGTGTGATTCTTCACGGAGAGACGTCACCAAACTGAAGCAAACGCTTCGGTCAATGTGGCAGGTATCCTACTACATATCACAATATAACTGCTAACATTGAGTTAATTTGTTCCTTGAATACTTAACTCAACCGTCTATCAACAGGAAACTCTCGGTCTTCCCAAAGATGCGACCATTGATGAGAAAGCCAACTTCCTGCTGAGCGGAGGGGACTCTCTGAAGGCGCTGCACCTCTGTGAAGACATCCTCACAGCTGTTGGAGTAAAGTCACCGGAGCTTTTGGAGGTTTTACTTGACGGGACCTTCTCTGATGTCCTGCGCCACGTTGTGAGGGTCGTACAGATTCTGCCGCCGGACAGCAGCCTGTCAGCGCCGCCCGAAGCCCAGAAACGTCTCAGTGATGCTCCGACTGCGGCGCCGGCGAAGAGGGAGCGCACAGAGTCCACAGCTGCAGAGGAGACGTGGGCTGTTAAAGTTATAAGACGAGCAGGTGAGCGGACGGACCTGATGGTCAGAAATCCAGAGACACATACAAACTTCCAGGCAGAGGAGGATTCTCCTAAGAAACGCCGGGCTGGCGCTCTGGGCCTCAGTCTGAGCTGGTCCTCAGACACAGGCAGATGTGTGGACGCGTCCCCGGTTCTTCTTGTACAGAGCAGAACAGATCAGAATTCAGACGAGGGCAAAACGACGGTGTTCATCGGCTCCCACTCTCACAGGATCCAGGCTTTAGACCTGATCACCGGGAGCCTCCTGTGGGAGCGAGTCCTCGGGGACAGAATCGAAGCGTCGGCTGCCGTGTCTCACTGCGGGAGCCTCGTGGTTGTAGGTCAGTGTCGGCTCTTTCGAGTGCTCCGCGAACATGTTCGACTGTACGTTATCAGCCTTTGTGAATCATTTTAGATTTTTCCAGGTTGCTACGACGGCGGTGTGTACTTCCTGTGCGCCGCGTCTGGGAAGACACGGTGGGTGTTTAAGACGGGAGACGCTGTGAAGAGCTGTCCCGCCGTGGATCCCCTCACAGGTCTGGTGATAGTGGGCTCACATGACGGCCATGTTTACGCCACGAATCCGAAGGTGAGTGCGTTCAATATAAAAAGATGCAAAGGCTGGAATGACTCAGAAAATGCAGAACTGCTAAAACAAGGAGAATATGACTTTAATTTCAGTTTGAGAAGAGACCTATTGTGCTTTTTCTTTATTCCTTTTTCCTCCAGTGTGTTTTATAGATTCTTGTGCACGTAAAAGATCTTTAGCACCATCAGAAGAACACTGCTCCCGACATCACACTGTCACCGTGTCACACATTCGCATAGTTTGTCACGTAAGAATAGATTTATCACAGCCGCTCTGTTGTTTGCGGCTGTGCTGTACAGTATGAGAAAACGGATGTGTTTCTTGAGCATTAAAGCATGTAAACATATTCTAGCGGTTACCCAAAATAACACCATGAACCTGAAAATTAGCTAAAGATGTCTCCTTCAAAACTTTTATTTTGGAATCCAACAGCGGAGGCCTCTCTCTGGTTTTCATCACTGCACATGTGGGAGTTGTTGACTCGCCACATGCAACAAATCAATTTGATCATTCATTTTTTTTCCAGCCCTAAGTCGACCAGATAAAAGAAAAACCCCGAACCCCAGACACATAAACGTAAAACACGAATTGTTCACAAAATACTCCGAACTATAAACATGTTCTTTGCTGCGTAGTCAGCCTTTCATCGTCCTGACACACTGATGTTGAAGCTATAAAATAGCGAGAATGGCTGTGCGGCATAAAGTGATACAACATCGCTACAAATGGACCACAGAATGACCCGTGTTCAGTCGGTCTGAATGTATCGTGTCGTAGTAATGTGTTGTTTTGATGTAACTCAATAAGTTAAGTGTTAATGGTCAGAAAGTGTTGAGTCTGTGTCTAGACAAACACAATCCATGCTGTTTTTTCTCATCCTTGAGGCTGAGCAGGAAGCTTTTAAAGTCTTTTTTTCCATCACTCTTGTGTTTTTGTTTGGTGCTGTTTTATGTTTGGGAAAAAAACAGGAACAGAACAAGATGCTCTGTAGAACAATTTACAAGTCCTTTTATATGACCGTGATTTTGACCTTGATTATAAGGTTTAATTTCATTTTTATTACCCGTTTTATTCATCATGTTTTCTGGTCCATCAGTCATGACCAGCTTTTTATGTATTAAATAAACCAATAAACCAATGTATCCTCTGTGTTTTCAGGTGGAGCAGTGTGTCTGGAGGCGTCACTGTGGGGGTGGAGCTGTGTTTTCCTCCCCCTACCTCCACGCCTCCCTCAGGCAGCTGTATGTAGCCTCACTGGGGGGTCACCTGCTGTGTCTCAACCCTGTGAGTACAGAACGTAACAAACTTCAGTCAACTATTTTGCCACCTTTGTTCGCTCATTTTGTTGCACTTTGCTGTCTGACGAGCACCTTTCTCGTCTCAGGACAGCGGAGAGGTCCTGTGGTCGCACCGCAGAGACGTCCCGTTCTTCTCGTCGCCAAACGGCTCCTCTCCTGGTCGCGTGATGATCGGCTCGGTGGACGGGAACATCTGCTGCCTCAGCAACACGGGGAAGCTGGTGAGGAACATCTAACCTGACTCTTGCCAGATGCATTTCGTTCCGCCTGGCTTCACTCACATCCATCTGGGATCGCTCCCATTGAGAGGTATTTCAGAATGCTGGGCCTTATCAAAAATCCTTGCATATGATTGGATAAACCACTGGTCTGTCATCTTTATTGACGTGCTACTTCAACCACTCACATCGAAACCAACCTGTGACGTAGCGACGCAGGGAAAACCTAACCTGACTCTCGCCAGATGCATTTCGTTCCGCCTAGCTCCACTCATCATATGTGAGTGGAGCTAGGTGGAGCAAAATGCATCTGGCGAGAGTCAGGTTAGTTCTCTGATGTTCTTTTAACGAAAAAATATTGGGTAGATTGGACAACACGGATGAAATAGCAGCATCGGTGTTGACGCTTGCTTCCTCGATGCGAGCCGCCATTGTTGTCTGAATCAAAACAGTCGCTTCTCCGCTACGTCACATCTATGAAACTCCCGCCCGGCGGTCCTGATTGGCTCTACCTGAAAATCTGGTGCAGAAATACCTCTCAATGGGAGCGATCCCAGATGGATGTGAGTGAAGCCAGGCGGAACGAAATGCATCTGACGAGAGTCAGGTTAAGGAACATCCACCGTGCAGTAAAAACTAATTTGCACAACAGTGTCGGAACACAAAGAGTCAAAGTGAAGCTTTCATTCAGATATCACAGGTAGGCCTACATGGGATTCACAGGAAACGATGTGCTATTTTCTGCAACTCTCCTCACTAGATTCAGGCCATCTATCAGATGCTTCTGTCCAATGCTGCCATGTAAGGTGCCAACCAGGAGCAGTTTGGGGTTCAGTATCCTGCCCAAGGACACCTCGACATGCAGACCAGGGGAATCGAACCGGCGACCTTCTGATTACAAGACGCTGGCTCTACCCCTGAGCCACAGCCGCCGTGTCTCTAATGAGTAGAATTTTGGGACTCCAAACACTGAAACACCTTCTGTTGCCAGCAGTTAGGACAGCCAAAGCTATTTTAAAACACTGTCATATTTCAGCGTGTGGCTCTTTCTTCCTCTGCAGGTTTGGCAGTTTCTAACAAAAGGACCCGTCTTCTCCTCTCCGTGCGTCACGCCGGACCAGCGGAGAGTTCTGTGTGGATCACACGACGGCTGCCTGTACTGTCTGAACTGTGCCGACGGCTCTCTAGTTTGGACTTTCCAGACCACGGGGAAGGTGTACTCCAGCCCGTGTGTGTTCGACGGCTCCGTGGTGGGCAGGAGGGGGACTCTGGTGGCGGCGGCCTCCACAGACGGCGCGGTGTGGATCCTGGATGGACGAGACGGGCAGAAGCTGGCCTCCTTCGCTCTGCCCGGGGAGCTGTTTTCATCCCCGGTGGTGTGGGGACGCTCCCTCGTCGTCGGGTGCCGCAACGACTACGTGTACTGTTTAAAGCTGACTCTCAAAGAAGAAACGGAAGGGTAAAAAAATGCATTTTGTACAGATTTTATAATAAACACTGATGACTTTTGTATCTGTGTCAGAGCTGAGCTTTGGGAAACGAACGTTAATTAAAGTTCGGCGGAAATAATGAGACCGGGCTCTCGGTTCAGACATCAGTATTTAATTTACATTATTCATAACATTTTGTGTCTCTTTAAGAATTTTCTCATGAATATCTCTAAGTGGGACAAAAAAGTGCAAATAATACCAAACATTTTCCTTGTTACACATAACACTGCGTACACTACACTATTGTGCACGGCCGACGTTAGAAACAAAATGACGAGGTGACTCTTTCCGATCGAAGCTCGCGTGTCGCCTTTGACCTCCGTACAGTACATACTTACATACATACAGATCATTAAGAAATGAGTGGCAGGAAATGAGAATGCTGACAGGGTTTTTTTTTTTTTTCTTCTTTTTTTTCATAGAGGAAGTGCTTTCATCTAAGAGCGTATCACATTTACGAGGGAAGTGAGGGCGGAGAGCCCACAGACACAACAAGAGTGTTAACGGGAGGACAGCTACAAAAAAAATCGTATGTTACAGCAGGCGGATGTCGTGTCTGTCTCCGTTACCAAAGCAAAAACAAACGTTACCGTATGACGTCACCGCACAGCTGTGAGGATGACGCGCAGCTCACTGTGAAATGCCCAGTAACACTCCAGTGGTCGTCAGTGCTGTGTTTAGGTGCACCCACCGTGTGTGTGATCATGACGGATTCTGTTTACTTTATAATGGCGAAGTAGCACAATAGCCTCTTTGACAGCGGTCACAGTCATCACGGACACAGTGAGAATTGTTATGCAAAGAGTATGAGTAAAAAAAAAAAAGAAAGAAAGAAAGAAAAGGCTTCTTTTGTACATGACAAACAAGGCTCAGAGAGGAGATACAGTATCGTTTTCAACATGGACAAGTCCGCTGCTTTACATAAATAATACCGAGGAGACGCCTGTAACACTTCCGTCGGCCGTCCAGGAGCAGAGTCAACAGTTTGTTTTTTACTGGTAGCCCTTAAAACACGATTCAGACAGTTACCCTCTGTTTGATTAAAACGCCGTCGCATGTCAGAGCTTCACCTTTCGTTGTGTTGAGCGGATGAGTTATTTACAACCATGGTGACACAGTTGGCTACAAAAAAACGCAACAAAATAAATTGGGGGTTGGCTATTGCAATGGCCAGCCATGGTTTGTGATTGGCTGCTGAGGACTCCCCCGGACTGCAACGTGTTCCTTCTATCTGCGTCTTTTTGGGACATATACGTGTGTGTTTGTATACAGTATGTGCATGCGCGCAACAATTGTTTACATATATCTGTGCGACTGTATTGTAATATTTGAATGTGAAGCGCACTTTAACATGATAATAGTACCAGCCAGTGTGTGTGGGGGGTCACGAGGTGATGGAGGGCTTTACTTGTTTCACAGTCAGGTTGAGTTTTGGGAGGGACGGGTGGGTGGGGGGTGGAAGGTGGACGGTGATTCTCCAGGTGCCTCAGAGTCCGTGGGGCAGTGTGCAGTCTCGATGCAGGCCGGAGCCCGGCGCGGCGCGGCGCTGTGGTGGGGTGTTATTTGATGATCTGTGGACAGTCGCTCCAGGCTTTGGCCTTCCGCTTGGCCAGGGCCAGCCAGGCCGGCTCCGTGGACTGCGGAGAGTCACTGGAGGGGAAGCGCTTTGACACCTCCTTGACAGCAGGGGGCGACGGTGTGGAGTCCGCGATCTCGACTGAAACGAGCATAAAAAAATGAGTTACACACGTGTGGTTACAGCCCTTTAAAGCTCATTGTATGTAGAGAATTTAACGCAAGTACGAGTTTAGGCTTTTCTTTCTTTTTTAACCATCTTTTTAATTTTTATTTTGAGACAGCAAAACAAATACTCAGCGAGGGAACAACATACGACCACAGCTTTCTGCTGTTACAAAATGATAACGTATATTACAAGATCATACACACAATCAACAAAACACAAAACAAACAAACTAAAAGAACACTGAATATCTAAATAAATAAATGAAAAAAAAAACATTGAATGTTTATGCTTAGTCTTAATTTACTCCAATACTTATTATTGCTGGCCAGTCACAACCAAAATAAATACTAAGGGGGGACCACTCTTTAACAAAATCCTCTAAGTTAGGCTTTTTATACTGTATGAACTCTTTCAACCTCAGAAAACAGTGAAAAATGACATTCACAATTTTTTTATAGCCCAAGAGGACGTCATTGAATGTCTTATCAACAGTCCTCAAACAAGGACAATTAGCAAGTCTTCACATTAAAGAATCTGGAACCAGCAAACATTTGGTATTTCTGGTTGAAAAAGATTTTCATGAAATGTTTTTTGATTATATTTATGGACAGCACCAGCCATTCAGTGTTTTATTTTTACATTCTGTTATGACCTCATTCTGTCGTAGTTTTCATTGTTTCCGTCACACGCTCAAGGGATTCACAGGGAACGCTGCAGCGTGTAATCCAGCGTTACTGTTTGTAATTTAATCTGATCGATTACTGATCGCTGTCACACAGCTGGATCAGCTGAATACAGTCACTGCTGGTGGGAACTGAACATGTCCTACATTATATCTCTCTCAAATGAATTAATGATTAATCAAATAATTGTGAATAATTGTTCTGAATAAATCAGTTTTATAAATGATAAATTATTGAAACATTTGAATTTAAGCATACTGTAAATATGGATTTAGTGCTGCTACTAATGAGTAGATGCACTTTTAAATAATTAATGATTTATTCTCTCACATCCCGTTTCCTGTTTCCTGTCATCCCTCTCAATGCTGTCCTCTTAATGAAGCCATGAAAAGGCCTGACATTTCTTTCCTTTTTCTTTTGCAGGTAGGCTTTATCTTTTTTTAAACTTAAAGCTGCACTATGTAGTTTTGGAGAAGAAATTCAAACTCATCATTTAAATTTTCCATAACTGAGTAAACAAGCTGTTCTCAGAGGAAAACAAGGTCTCCAGAACTCAGTTTGAAGCTAGAAAGGTGGCGGGGTCCGCCACATATAAACAAAGTTAAACAGAATGAAGCTGTGTCGTCCTTTAAGGTCAGTTTGTTTATTCACTTTGTTCAGTCATGAAAACAAAGACAGCTTGTTTCGGCATAAAACATTTTTCTCTCCTGATTAAAATTTCTTCCCCAAAACTACATAATGCACCTTTAATCCCCTGTGTGCAGCCTCTTACCAGTGACAGAGCTGGGTAAGGTGTTGGCTTTTTTCAGGTGCTCTCGGCGCTCAAATCGTCCCAGGAGGCTGTCGGGTCTCTTGGGCTCCTCTGGGGTCTGAGGTTTAGAGGAGGGACTGGTGCTGCCGCTGCCTCTGCTCTCTGTGGGGCTCACCAGCGTAACCTGCAGGACAGATTCAAGATTGTGTGAGAGGAAATTACGTGTAGAAATCTCACGTGAGGTGTGTGAAGAAGCAATCTTCGTCACATACACTGTCTCTGTCTTTCGCGTGTTTCTCAGCCAGTTTGGCCTCTCTCAGGCTGCGACGGTCGTCTCGGTTCTGCTGCTGCTCCCTGAAGCCTTTCTGCTTCTGCAGAGCCAGTGTGATCCATAAGGGCCCCTCCTTCTCCTGGACCCTCGAGCTGTCCAGCGAGTGCCTGCTCTGTAGTGAAGGTTTTTCTGAAGGGAAACACAGGAAGAAGAAGGGCAAGATGCTCAAATTATAACGTGTTTTTAAAAAGCATGTTTTTCTCTACAAAACTCAATTTTTCATTTAACAAAAGCCAACAAACTCAAATATGAAATGTTGTGTATACAGACGCAGCTGTGCAAAAACTTTAAAGGCATATTACGCAGGATTTTTTGTTTGTGGTTTGTAAACACATGATTCAAAGACGATTCTGGAGGAATACAGTCGTCAAATATCAGTGATCAACCGTCTTTCTCCAGAGCATGTGATGCCCAGAAAACACAGCACAATACTGTATGTTGTACTCAAAGTCACACTGACCTTTCCTCATGAGCTCTGTCTTTCGGTCCACCTTCTCCCTCCAGGGGATGTTGATGGAGGGGAAGAAGGACCTCTTCTCCTTCTGCTCCTCCTCCACTATGACCTGTCCTTGGCCGCTCCGGTGCGAGGCGTCCTCGCTCTTCCTCGGCTGCTCCTGGCTGGTTGACTCCGCGGCCCCCGTCCTCTGCATCGCGACATCACTGGGAGGCCCGTGGGCCACCTTAGGCAGCGGCGACGGGGGAGGCGTTGGGACTGCTCCGACAGGTTTGGGTGACGTGGTTGGTCTGCGGTAGATCGGCGGCTTGGAGAGTACTTTCTCGCCTTCGCTGGTAGACTTACACGGTTTAGCCCGAGGGACGGCGGGGGAGGCACATGCATGTAAGTACTTGCCCACCGCGCCTTCTCTCTGAGGCGACGCGGGACTCGATCTGTCAGAAAAGACAGAGGAGGCGTCAGAGTCTGGCTCGATGGGGGTGAGAGGTGATGGGACGCCGTCGAAGCTGTCCCCGGCACTGTATCGCTTCTTCCTCTTCTCGGTGGACTGCTCGCTGTGGAAGCGGAGGGAGTAGTTGGTCCTCCTCAGCTTTATGCCAAAAGGTGAGGGCTTGTCCTCGCCGTCGTGGCCCTGGTCCTCGCCCTCCTCTGCACTTTCAGACACCTCGGTCTCGCTCTGAGCTCTGCTCTTCACATCTGGCCCCTCGTCTTTGGCTCCGGGGCTGGGAACCAGGAAAGAGGGGAGGTCTTTGGCAAACATGAACTCCTCTGACCCTCTTTCTGAGATGCGGACGGTTTTACTCGTCCTGCTCTGAGGTTTACTGGTTGGAGCTGGGGAGGCTGCCGTGGGGCTTTCGGACGGAGCGGCGTCCTCCCCCGCTTCCTTCTCATCTGCACCGAACACCTCGGAGTTCCTGTTTGAATCTCCAAACTTCTTCTTCGCAGGGGTGATGGAGAACTTGGCATTGGCAGACATGGTCTTCCTGAGGTTGGTGTGGGAGAAGGCAGGCGGGTCTTCGCTGCTGGGCGAAGGCTGGCTCTTGCTCGGCTCGGGGTACTCGTCATATTTCCCCTCCTCCACCCCCTTGAATATCTTGGATCTGATGCTCGCCCACTCTGCCAGGACGGCTGCACCAGACTGGTCCGTAGACAATGTGGTCTCATTGAGCGATTTGGTTTTGGCAGACTTGCGGTCCGGTGAAGTCTTGCTCTTGGTCGGCGGCGTGCCCTGGGCCTTCCTGTCCTCTCCCAGACCCAGCAGAGACTTGCAGGCGGTGTCTTTGATCTGGTCGAGATTGACAGCCGTCCCGCAGAGCTGGGCGCCCGTCACTAAGATGGCTGTGTGGGGGACATATGGAGACGTTGGCAGGTTGGGGGAGTCTGGTCCTTCGGCCGAGGAAGCCTTGGCGCTCTCCCGTTGTTCAGCCACAGCGCCGCTCTGGTGGCTGGAGGCCGGCGTGACAGGCGTCAGGTTAACCTTCTGGAACAGAATCTGTTTCTCTCCCGAGGAAACTTTGAAAGAGAACGGCCTCTGCCTCTCCTCCATCTCCCTCCAGCGCAGCTCCTCGGCCCTCCTCTTCCTCTCCTGTGGATCTGAGCAGCCGTCAGCCTCCTCCAGCGACAGCCTCCTCTGCTCCTCCTCCTCCTCCTTTCTCTTCCTCTCCTCTGCTTCCAGTTTTTTCTTCTCTTCCGCCTCCTGCAACCTCAGCTTCTCCGCTTCCTCCTTTTTCTTTCTTTCCTCTTCTTCCTCTCGGAGCTTCCTCTTCCTCGCGGCCTCAAGCTCCTGCTTCCTCCTCGCTTCTTCCTCCTCCTCTCGCTTCCTCCTCTCCTCCTCCTCTTTCCTCCTCTGCTCTTCCAGTCTTTTCCTCTCCTCCTCCCGCTGTCGGCGCTCCTCCTCCTCTCGCATCCTCCTCTCCTCCTCCCTCCGAATCCGCTCTTCCTCCTCTCGCATCCTCCTCTCCTCCTCCCTCCGAATCCGCTCTTCCTCCTCCCGCTGCCTCCTTTCTTCCTCCTCTCTGATCCTCCTCTCCTCCATCCTCCTTCTTTCTGCCTCCTCCCTAAGCCTTCGTTCTTCCTCCTCCCGCTGTCTACGACACCTCTCCTCCTCTAGTTCACGCTGCCTCAGCTCCTCCGCCGCTCTCTTCCTGTTCTCCTCTTCCTCCTGTTTGAGTCTTTGTTCCTGCAGCTCCCTCCTCTTCCTCACCTCCTGTCTTTCTTCCTCGTGGAGTCTCTGCTTCTTGAAGCTGTCCAGGGACTCAGCAGATGCTCTGCGCTGGTCGACTGTTGAGATGCCTGCGGCCTCGTAGTCCTCTTGCACCATACCAGGGATAGATACCTCCTGGAGGTCCTGAGAATGTGGAAACATGATTAGTTTCAACAACAAAGAGTAGAAATGGGGAAATCAACAGAGTCGTAGCTTGACCGTGGCTCTGGCTCACCTGCGTAAACCTCCGGTGCTTGCGGGAAATCCTCTGGTTTTTAGGTTTGACGGACAGTTTATGCTTGGCAGCGGTGTTGTCGAGGCGAGGGACAGACTGTGGAACGGCATCCAGATTGATGGACTCGATGGTACCCGTGGGTGGAAGAACTCGCCTGGACCTCGGGGACTTCACTGGGGTGCTGTGTGGTTCAGCCTGTTGAGCCCCCTGCACCTGCTTTAGTCACATTAACAGAGCATCTATGAGGGACTGAAACACATCCGATTTTAGCGATATCTTAAAAGAGTACTCGATTCAGCCCCAAAAGCATTGTTGGACTCACAATGCATGTGTTTTTTTCTCCAAAAAATGATCAAAATCCATGTAGAACCAGATACTTTATTCCATGCATTCATCTTCCTTGTCAAAGCCTGGTGCCGACATTACCCACGGCCTCTTAAAGGTCAGTAGATACTCATAGTGCGTTCATGTGCTGTCGAAACAATTGGAAAAAAATATTTTTCAACTGTGAAAATTCACATGAACACCCCCTCAAGTTGGAGTAGCAATTCAGAAAGTCGGAGAAAAAGCTGGTACATGAGTTGCCGAGTTGACGTCATATGAAACATGGTGGATGAAACTAAAGGTTGATGGTAGCGTGCATATGCATAAAATTTATTTCATGTCTTAAATCATCAGTTTAATTTGCTCTTCCTTGTCATTCAACTACTGGACACAGCTGTCAATGTGTTGTTTAAACACTCTTATTGGCCTCCATGTTGCTCCCACAGTCCAACTTGAACAGCTGTTATATGAACGCACCAAAGTCATAAGAGTGATTTCCGAACTCGGGAAGCGGGATCATCCGAGGAGCACAAGTATGTACCGTCAGTGTTCAGTCTGACTCACTGGTGTGGGCTGCTGGTATAAGTCTGGGAATTGGCACCTTTTTCAGGCAGCCTTCATCCTCCATCCTTCTGCTACCTGCGTGTTACCGTTTTCAAAATCCCTTCAGAGTTCAGGTAGGCTCACTTCTTTCTAACTCCCACATTTCTTTTTTCATTTTTCATTTTCAAACTTCCGTGGCCTAGATTGACACAGGATGAAAGCTTTTTGACAATCTGTATTCAAATTATTTTCCAATATACTAGGAATATCCATAAAACCTGTTGTCATAATAGAAAAATCATGTTGTCTCGTCTTGTTCTCCACCCATGTGGCAGAAACATGTCAAGAGATTTCCTCCTTTCAGCTCATGGATAAGACATCTTATTCCACATCTGACCTTGCTATGCTACAAGAAACTGTTCCCTCAACCTTTACACCACGTGGTGACCAGCTCTGAATTACACATGTCTGACATCACACTGCTCCCTCTGGAGTCACAAAAGGCTTCATACAACTTTAGCCACACATGCAGTAGGACTATACAACACCTGTACAACAGACTTTGATGTGTAAAATCAGTGGGGAAAGAATAATTCATTACCTTTGGCTCTGTGTTTGCCGGCTCAGCTTCTACCTGGGCCAAAACCTTCAGAGGACTCCGGGGAACCTCCTCCTCGTCCGAACTCCCCTCATCTCCTTCACTTTTCCTCAGAGACGGAGGCCTCTGGCCAAACTTTATACCTTGAGCGATCTGCTTCTGTTGGATCAACGACAAAAGCAACACGTTACGTATGCAGACGGAAGATCGCTCTTCAGCAAAATGAGCGCGCCATCGCCACAAGGCCCACCTGCAGATTCCTGACTTTATCCGAGACGTTTTCCTGGGACATGCTGTGATCTCGACCGGGCTCAGCCGCCGGCTCCTCTGGGATAAAGATGCTGTCGTGTGAGAGAGCTCGGGATCCGATGGGACTCAACTCCCTGCAGACAAATGAAAGTGTTGCAGCGTGCCATTACTGTCAGTCACTCATTCATTTATCATGAGCGGGCCGCGGCGTCACTCTGTAAATCATTTTACACAAACAGATGAATGACCTCTTTACAGCAGCGGCCCCGGCACATCAATTAAAGGCTCAAATTGTGCCCTTTCACAAGGAGTGTTTGAGCCGAGCCTCACCCTTTTTCTTTACCGACAACTCACAGCTTTTTATGAGAGTCTGATCTGACACTTTCATTTTTCCGGAAAGAAGCCAAGCTGTCTGTCTAACCCTGACTGTCTGGAAGATATGTGCATTTCTCTCTATAGGCACATACTGTATTATTGAGAAGACCTTGATTCAGCCATAATAAAATGATGCAGCAGAAAAGCTCAGTTTAATTATGTATGAGTGTAAAAATCAATCCTCGTGGTTACCTCAGATTTTGGTTGGACTCCTCATCGTCAGACACGACTCCATTGCACACTTCCCCAGTAGAAAAACTCGCCTTTAGCTCCGCTCCATCAAAGCCCCCCTTCGCCTCCCTCTTCTTCTTCTTCCCGAAGAGTCGTCTGAAGGGCTGGAATTTGCCCTGTCGCCTCCTCTCTGTTGGGAAAAAGCAAAATAGATGACATCCGCGGCCTCATGCAATCAGATCATCAATCTTCATATCTCGCCCTCGGGGGCCAAATAACAAGCAGGGCGCTAAGTACGGGCGTGTTTGTGTACGCACGTGTGTAGATAATGAAATGCGATCGATTGACTTGAAAGAAAAATAAATCAAAGTAGCAGATGGAATGAGAAGAAAACCTCGGCTCTTTGCTTCATACTTACTTATTTACAGGAAGTCGGAAGGATAAACAACAGGCACAAAGAGGGAGCACCCAGGGCTTTGGAGAAATGGTGAACAAGTCCCCGAGTTACTGATTGAAAAGAGCGCAAACGCAAATCCATGATTGGTCCTGAGAGAAATGAAAGCGGTGAAAAACCCACAACCACATCCTGGCTGTCCACATAAGCTCACATGATGTTCGATCTGCAACGATCCTCCACGAGACCGGCGTTGTGGTTGTTATCAGACGCAAAACTTAACGACACAGCTAATCACTCGTGGATAAGCTAATATGGGATATATTGCTCCACGATGCCGGAGCAAGGTGCAGCCAAAGCAACACGTCATCATCTGTCCCTCTGTCATAAAAGGAGCTGTCACTATTGGTAAAAATCAGGGCCGGCTCATGAGGAAGTCATGAACCAAAGTCAGGGAACTAACTTTATGTCTTTATTTCCTCATCATCTTTTATGCCAGAGGGTTATAAACTCTCACACATGAGCTAAACTTTCCCATGTGTGCAGAGAAAAAACATTGCTCCGTTCTCTCCTCGGGATCCCACAGATGAGACTTCTTGACGTGATATCACTTGAAAATGGGAACGGATATCTTTTGGCTTAATTTCAACATATAATAAACATGCTTTGTTTTTGTCTGTGTGTGTGTGTGTGTGTGTAATCGTGGAGGTCCATTGGATGAGCTAAGTGGGTGAGGTTACAGAGCTACAAAGCCACTCTACACCACAGTGCGGACAGGCGTTCTCAGGGCTGTGCGGGTATCCCTTTCAGAGCTATAAGTAGCAACTGGTGTGGGATTTCACCTCGCATGCTGTCTCACTACACCAGAGGCATCATGGGAAATGATACAGTAAACTAATTTCCCCCGCTCTGGTCCTCGACTCTGGAGTGCGCCTCTTTATTTTTTTGCGTGGGAGTATTTATGTGCCTTATCTTCAAAGAACGAACGAGTCACTCGTGACTCAAGAACCCAAATCACATTCAGCATCAGGATCGGTCTTAATCACATCTGTGCGATCATAAAAATGACAAAACTGTGAATCTCCACAGGGGCAAAGTTTCAGAATTGAAGGGTGAAAAGATAAAAACTCATTCTGAAACCAATGTCATGCGTTTGAATCTCGACCACACTTTGCTCTGAAAGGTTTATGAGTTCAGTTTTCACCACTTCACTGTTAGTTTTAACATCTTATGAATCCCAATTTCCACCTAAAATGTACTTATATCTTCTTCACTGGCACTTTGTTTTAACAGTATAAAGCAAGAATTCGACATTTTAGGAAACACACTTTTTGCTTTCTATCCACGAGTTAGATACAAAGATGAATACCACTCTCGTGTCTGTACAGTAAATATGAAGCTAGAGCTAGCAGCCGGTTAGCTAAGCCTAGCATAAAGACTGGAAACGAGTGGAAACAGCCAACCTGGCTCTGTGCAAAAGTCACAAAATCTGCCTACCAGCACCTCTAAAGCTCACTCATTAACATGTTATATCTTGTTTGTTCAAAGGTGCAATATAAGGGGCAACATATCGCCAGAGTAACCGCTAACTGCTGCTGACAGAGCTGCCGTTAGCGCGTAAGTTCAGTTAACCGTACAGCTAGCGGCCGATTTAGCTGACTCCATCCTGACTGGGAGCAGGTTGGTTTTGTTTAACATCGGGCTGTCAGCTCTTGAGGTACAAAGTGGACATTGGGTTAGCTGGTTAGCATGCTAACCTGCAACACCATACATAGGCGTCTTTGACGTAAAGTCTACACTGTTAATTCTTCACATTCTGTCGATAATTTGAGTTAATTTTCTGATTTTTTTAACTAAATATTTTACCTTTAAGTTTTACAAAAACTAAAGCGTAAATACAACAAGTTGACATTTCACTAAGGGGTTATGTGCCGTGATAAATCAGCCGAGATGCTGGTCGGCAGAGCCAGGCTAACCTTTAGTCTTGAGGAATGGCCTGAACAGCTAATTCATTAACAGAAGAGGAAACTGATCACCTCTGTTTACAAGCGTTATCTCTGAAGTTATTACTCTGGGTGATAGGTCTGAAATATATCTCTGTAAGTGTAAAGCGATTATAAGATGCCAGGTATGATTTTAACTTCCGCTTTGTTTTTTCTTGTTTCAACCTCTTATTGTCCCTTTTTCTCTCTACTTCCATGATTGCCAGTTCAAATGTGCGACCTTGACTTGTACATCAGGACAGATGTCTACAGAGGGATTTGCTAAAAATGTGTCGGCTTTATGTTTTGTCTGAAAGTTTTGGGTGGGAGGGACTCAATTCCGAGAACAACGAGAAGGAAAAGGAAACATTTCCTTATTGAACTGATACAACTCTGAAGATTATTTGTGAGCATGGACAGAGAAATGTACATTTTTACAGAACACAGATGAAATTCCCGGTCTTCTCTCTTTGTCTGTCTGTCTGTGTGCAGTGAGGGATATTATGGTGTGGCACTGATGTTGTGTTTCCCTGCAGCATGCTCTTCGAGCATCAGGGTCTGTCCAGCGTTTTTACTCTGGTACAAAGCCCATAATGCACTGCCATGGGCATGCTCACACACCCATGCGTGAAACGAGAAAGGACACTTTTTTTTTTTTCTGCAGCGCAGACGACTCAGCAGCAGCAGCGCCCAACCTAACGCCGGGGTTAACTCTTGCTTCCCGTGTGCTTGCCGTGCTGTGTGTTTTGACCTCGATGCCCTGGACTCCCGCTGGTTTTTCATTTTAGCCATCTGATCGGGGAATATTTCCCATCTGGTGACGGCAAATTACCTAGCTGGCAGCAGAAAAAAACAGCAGGAGGCTGAAGAACTGCTTTTGAATTCTACTTATTCCAAAACCTAAGACTGTTACATTCAGGGTTTAATAGATTTTATACGTCACTAAAGGATTAGTTTGACATTATAGGAAATACACTTATTGACTTTCTGATGGAGAGTTTTAGATTAATACCACTTTCACATCTGTCCGTTTAATGTAGAGCCGCATCCAGCAGCCCGTTAGCTTAGCTTAGCATAAAGACTGAAAAGACGGGAAAATATTTAACCTAACATGTCAGAACCATCTGAGATCTGGACCTTGGAAACTGTTTGGAAAAGAGCAGGAACTTGGAAGGTGATTGGACCTGTCTTGTCAACGTCTATCACAGGCTAACTTAAACCAGTCAGATCGACAGGAGGAGAGCGGAGCCGGTTGGTCAAACAAACTGTTGTCAAAGCCAGTTAGAAGAAGAGCAAAAAACATCTTTTTCATCTGGAAAACAATTCACTACGGTTCTTTGCTCTATTTCTTTTAATGAAATATACTCTCCAGTTGTGATTTAACCCTAACCCCAAGCATATTTCCCAAAATGTCCAGCTATTGCTTTGGCACTGAATTCGAGGTTATAATTACTTTTCACATTTTCATAATAACATGTTCCTTTCCCCATTTCACACTATTATCTAATCTTGCTACATGGGTTTAGATTAAGTCTTAAAAACAGCTCGAAGGGATGAATCAAGAGCAGGTGAAGACGTGACCAAGGGAGTCAGAAACGTGGAAACAGCACACATCTATTTAAAGGCTCACGTCAAACCCATCACCACACCATGCAGGTCTTAAAGAGACAGTGAAACAGAAAACACTGATCCGAGGACAGTTCGTCCTCGTGACGTGATCACTGTATCTGCCTCAACTCACTGTCTCTTTAAGAAGTCGTTTTAAAAGCACTCATTTTTTCCTGTTTACCTGGGCCTTTGGGTTCGGTTACCTCTAAAAGCACGTCGTGCTTAGTTTCCGTGGCGTCTGTTGCCATGGTCGCTGCACACCTTGGCTGTGGTGAGAGAAGAAGGGAGTGAGCGTGGGGATGTTGTTATCAGGGGGGGACGTGGGAGTCTTCATAATACCAAGAGGAGAGACACATGAGAGATCAGGAAAAGGTGCACTGAATATTTACAGCGGCGTGTGTCTTGCTTTTTCTCACGTCGGCTCTAGCATTCTCATCAAAAGGCTCGGCTTTGTTAGCTCGCTCGGTGATCGGCCTGTCTGGGGCACGAAAAAGGCCACTCTGTTGTGGCTCGAAACGCTGATAATAAAATGTCAGCTGTACATGTGAGATGACAAGCGGTTGGGGAAATGCAGATAGTGCGGAAATAACAAATAGAAAAAAAGACACGTTCGCTTTCCGCAGGATGATTCCAGATCCCCCCGGCAGAAATAACCACACAAACCACATTAAATGACCTCTTATTTGCATCAACAACGACCCACAGATCGCTTCCTGAACCCTGCGTCCTCGAGCACCTGTCTGCGGCCTGTCGGGCCGAGCCAGAGGTTTTCTGATGTACTGCGGGAAAATGTGTGTTGTGCAAAAAAAACCCACAAGCACCCGGAGACGGCAATATTGAAAAACAACCAGAGAGAGCGAGAGACAGTACTGAGAGAGAGGGAGAGGAGCCCCGCCGCCGTCTCCAGTGGGATCAGCATGCCGTGGGCTTCCTTCCTGAGGGGAACGGAGCCGGACAGACTCTCTCAGAAATGTCTCAACCCCTAAAGGGCTCTTTGTCTTATCTGATTACCAGCCAGCGCAGAACAAGGAGCGAACAAGCATGTTTGGTAGTAGGGGTGTGTGAAGACAGACAGAGAGTGTGTGTGGTGAGGAGAGAGACTGTGTGTGATTGTGTCTGCTGGGTGCAAAGAGAGATGTTGTTGATTCTTGTTGTTGTTTGTCTGTTTATTTACATGTTGGCTGCCAGTCCGAATGGCGAGCGAGCGTCTGACGTGTTTTTGTCTGCTGTGTGCTTACAGTCCTACTGCTGCAGCGGACAGACTCGGGGAGCAGCTAGAGATGGGATGAGGGAAGCACGAGGAGCAGCCATGTGCTCTACAGAAGCAGAGAAATGCCTTTGACAAGGATACAGCTGCATCGTAGTATGGCGGCGGCATCGCAGCGCTCTCTCATCATCATTCGATGGTGACACCGGCTCTGCACCGGAGCGGGCCTGACAACTACCAAAGTCCAAAAGGCATGGCTTAGTGTTGTAGCGGCGAAGTGCCATAACCTGACAGCACGAGTAGCTTGCCGACAAAGCAGACAGACGAACGTGGTGGAGCAGTTTACCTATTTCAGCCGCACAGCTCGAGATAGCTGCGCACCAATGCAGTAAAACCTTAGGGAACATCGATCTGCCCTTTTGCACAAAGCTCGTTTTACCCAGTCGAACGTCGCCGCCGCCTCCACTGTGGCTTTGGGAGAAAACGGTGGAATAAATACAGAGACAAAAACAGGAGGTTTGGGTTTGTTATCTCTGTCAGCATCAGGTGCAGTCACAGGGACGGCATGGCATGGAGGGTGACGTAGGAGAAGATGGATGAGGAAGCACTTTTAAACAGATGGACATGATCAGGATGGATGAGGTGACAATGACAAAACATGTGAATCATTATCGCCAAAAGTAGACGTTCACAATCACTGTTCATCATCTCCACCGATTGTACACATTAAAGTGTGTTCACAGGTCTTGGGGAATAATACTGCACATGTGGAAAAGTAGTATAAAGCCTTTAGTGGCTCCAGAGGAAGCTGCATGTAATGTAATAGATAATTTCCACAAGGCGGCCATTTTCCCCTGACATCACCCTCACTGTGAGGAGCTTGAATGCCGCACTGCTGTCTTAAAGGTTTCGAGACATCAACGTAGGAAATGGAAGGAAAACAAACTGTTGTCATTTTACCGCTATCAGCTACAAAAATAAACTATGGATGGTGAAAATCCAGAGAGACATCGAGCCATATTTCAAGGTAAAACAACATATTTGATAACTCGTTAGCCAACAGCTAACGTTAGCATTCAACCACTTCCTAGCCAACATTACTGTTTGATGATGTTGCACGATACGATAGGAATGGCGTAAACTTACTCTAAAATGTCAACACGCACATCTGGGACACATTTATTTAAGTCTGAGAGTAAAACCGACTGGATTTAATCAAACAGTAATGTTAGCTAGCCTAGGAAGAGGTTGAATGCTAACGTTAGCCAATGGGTTTTTCCTATTGTTTCGTGTAACATGTATCAAATTGTAACGTTATTGGTATATTGATCACAAAATTTCAGATCCCGGACCTTTAAACAACATGAAACCTGGACCACAGCAGCATACCAATTTTTTCAGCGTTCGAGCTTTCCACCCTCAAAGTGATGTCAGAGGAAAATGGCCGCCGTGTGAATACGGTCTATAAATTCCGCCCATGATGTCACTCATTTGCTACATTGCATTGTGGGTAATGTAGGTGCCAGGTTTTGAGAAACAGTCCACTGGTCTCGCTTTGACCAACCGTAACACTGTTGGACTCTTTATGGACAGTTTCAAATCAGGTGCCTACATTACCCACAATGCAACTGAGTGACATCACTGGAGGCAATTTATCAGATTACATGCAGCTTCCTCTGGAGCCACAAAAGACTTTACACTACTTTATTTTTCACATCTGCAGTAGTACTCCCCGAGACATGTAAACACACTTTCATGTGTTAAATTGGTGGACTAAGCCTTTAACACAACAACGCCTCATCAGCGCCTTTATCTGGGTCTCATTCTCTACCATCCTGAGCAGCCTCTGGTTTCCATGGCAATGTGTTAGCCAGAAGAGACAGACGCAGCGCAGAATCAAGTCACACAACAAACAGACTGAAATAGTTCACTTGGCACACACACACTGCATGTGTTTCTTCTGCCAGGTCAACAAGGGAGTGCACAAGTGTATTTGTTGTTTCGCACACCTGACGCGCAAAAGGGGTAATTACATACTGGAAATAAATATCAGATGTGTGGTGATTAATCATCCTCAGTCCGTCATACTACTGTTGAAATGCTGACAGCAAAGCAAGTCTTGACATGCTGGTGTGAACTGATAAACCCCACAGTAATCCTGTTAAAAGATCCTGACGTACAATAATTATTATAACCGGTTCTGCTGTATCACACATCGTATTGCACTTACAAATGCAAAGCTACGCTCTCAGACGGGTTGGAGAGAAGACCGCCATGCCAGCAGCTGCTGCTCCTGGTGAGCCATCATTTTTGAATGAGAGTATAAAAAGAGCGTCGTCGTCAGGAGGAGTGGGTGGTCCTGTTAGTGTCGACCGATGTTAAATCTACGTTTCTTTTACACGTGTTCATTGTGAATTGAAGGCTTCCCCAGAATGTCTCTACCTCTACGGGAGATTGCCTGAATGAATACAAATCAAATATAGAACGTCCATGAAATGGAAAATTCATGTCACAACGATCAACGATTCATTCAGTTAGTGAAGCCAAAAAGCCAAATAATTGTCCTTTTAACATGTGTTTTTAATTAGTTATGACACAGTGAAGACATGCCAACAAAGGAAATACATAAAGCAATATAAACTGCTATTTCATTTTATGTCTGTTTGATTTGTTTTTAATTTTTGCAGTTAAATCTTTCACATTTCTCCGACATCTAATGGCTTGTAAACTGAGAGGAAACCAATTCATAACACTTTGTTTGCTTCTTGCTGACAGCTTTCAGTCTATAAACTGCTTTAGCGGCAGTCTCTCTGTATAGTCACAATACATCTGATATCAATATGTACAGAAGCTCTAAGCAGTCGTGGGTCAAACATATTATTTCCTCCATTTTTCTGTGATAATGAGTCAAATGTTTTTGTTTTCTTGAGATCACGAGTTACTTATTTCATTATCACAGAATAACAAATGTTGTCCAGAGATAATAAGATAATTCTCTTGAGAAAACGATCTTTGATTTAACTTGTTATCACAGGAAAACAAAGGAAACTATATGTTTGACCCGTGACCGTTTAGAGCTTCCATACATACCAACTGACTGCAAAGCGTCAAATCAAAGTGTTTTTTCACATCATTTATCATTATTTAGTTATGGTTTGCTTTTCAATTGCAGACTGAATCGCCAAACTATCAACTGAGTTGTTAAACTGACAGTAAACTTGTTACAAGGACATTGATTTTCAGAACATCAAAGACCCAGTTTTCACCAAAACACGTACATATCTTCACATTCTACCTCATCTTTTCATTGCAGCACAAACAAGCGGGCAAAGCACCTACATGTGGTGACACTGTTTTTGCTGATGTTCAGGCGGCCGTGAAAACTCCACAGCCCCGTGTGTGTTAGTGAACGAGTTCCGCATGTCAGACCCAAATCTACATCAACTTCAACTACAGCTTAGATGCAACGTGTTACCGAGATTAAACCTGCCAGCACGCTTCTTATATACCGACACATACATCTGAGTTAGGCAGACCAACAGTCTGACATTCACGCCCGATTCATGCTGTGATTGGCCAGCTGTGTGGAGGTGAGAAATTAAGCTGGGTTGGAACTTCTCTTTTTTCGTTTTTTTCCTCATTCACTTCTATTTCTGTCACTTCTCATGTAAACAACCAAGTGCGACACTATGAATGCCTTCCGAGGGAGACTGTTTGAAAATGTACGCCATTTTGAACAATACTGCGCCCCTCTCTGTCTGTGATGACTGTTTTTTTTTTGCTCTGCCTTCCGATCCTACCACAATTCTTACACCAGAAGCGGCCAAATGTGTTTGTTTTATTGTTGCCACTAAAATAGCTCACTGACTCCTTTCCTATTTCCAGGAGACAAGTTTGCCTTTCCGTTTTTTGTTTCATTCGATACACGAGTGTGCCAAAAACTGGCCCATATAGCAGAAAGCAGCATGGAAGCAAGTTTTTTTTTATATTTTTCCTTCAAACTCAACGCCAAATAAACAATGTGCCAGCGCTACTTAAATAGAAACAGATGGAAAACTATTCATACACCAACAACATAGATCTTCAAAGTGCGTCACAGCATAGCGCCGTTAAAACGGTGATTTATACATCAGACATAACAGATATAATATTAACCATAATCACCATCTTAGTTTAACTTATTCGCTTGCCGACATTTGAATGTCTGTACTAAGGTTGAAGAGGTTTTGATCTTAAGCTTTAGCATAAGAAAAGCTAAGCTGAACTGTTGTGAGAAATAAAAAAAAACCATGATGTGTCACAGTTGACATGATGGACTGTAGTGCTGCTACACTCTTCTTCATGGGCTTTAATTATGTTCCTCTTCGGACTGACTGAGTCTCGTGCCACGGTCGGTGTTATCGGTCCAGTATAGAGCTTCATATCAAACCGGGTTGAAAATGTTTAAACCTGAGTCTATACATGATCTCACAGCAATCAATCCGATAATTGTTGACATATTTCAGCCTTGACTAAAAGGGACGAACTGTACAAAACACAATCCAGACAACAGGCCTGCTGCAGTGAACACTTTTTTTTATGAGTTATATAATGTTCAGCTTCTGTTACAGACATTATGCTCAAAGGTGTTCTTGGCATTTGTCCACTCTCTTGATATCCACAGGGTGCGTGTGGAAAAACAATGGATTTCAGAGTGACACGCGACATGTATCACATGACCGTGGTTATATTTTCCACATTAGCTAACGGTGAACTGACCAAGTGTGCGAGAACGACAACGACAGAAAAGGTCTTCTTCTCCTTTCTGAGCATCTCAAACACAAACACCGTCACTTGTGATATTCAAAGCTGTCATACATTACAAACATTTTAAAGTGCAGTATTAGTTTTACACTTCACTAAATAACCCTGTAAAACATGAGCTGCTCAGACTGGTTTTGCACACCGACAGTCAGAAAATACACACAATCAAACACGACAAACTATCTATGTGATCTACACCTAACATTTCATCAACTTTCTGCATAAGAATGCCTTTCTTACCGTCCTACAGCCGCTCTGTGTGCGAGGGGTATCTATGAGTGTGTGGCCGTTCCACCTGCCTGCTGTCACTGTGGATCTAGGGCATTACCTGGAGTCAGGTGTCACATGCAGTGAGGCCTTAGACGTGTGCGAGTGTGTGCGAGTATGTGGGCGTACAGGAGCAGCATCCCTCGATGTTCCTATATAGATTAAAATTTGATTGCTGTTCTGAGGCGCAGTCACGTACCGGGGAATAAGAACTGGCAGCGGCGTGGGTCTACGAGTGCAGATGCATGTTAGAGCGGAGCACATGTACAGTGCGAGGGGAGGAGGAGGTGTGTCAGCGGGGATCAGGGTATAGTGTGAGCTCTGAGTGAGGAGAGATGGGCGTTCTCCTGTGTCTGCCTGTTAGTGCTGCTGTGCTGAGGAGGCACAAAGTGACACTTTGTTTCTCCGCCAGAAAGCCAGCGCCGAGAACAGAGTGGCATTCATCATTTGGACTGGCTGATGCACACAAAGGCTTTCATTGTGGTTTAACAGTAACCGTGGACGCACATGTTTGATTAGAACGGTTTGTAACGCGGCGCACCACAACTGCTTGATGATTCTACGGTCACTGATGTGCATTTTAGTCTCG
Organism: Lagodon rhomboides; assembly: GCA_039737535.1. Taxonomy (NCBI): domain Eukaryota; kingdom Metazoa; phylum Chordata; class Actinopteri; order Spariformes; family Sparidae; genus Lagodon; species Lagodon rhomboides. Next base: position 8,256,305 of record CM077789.1, on the reverse strand, counting down.
TTGTGTGGAGCTTGTAGCCTTCAGAGCTGTTCGGCAGCCTCAACGCCAAATACCTCCGTAACATCCTCATTTTATGGTCATATCCCTCTGATCTGGAATCATAATAGCTGTGCACATCAGCAGACAGTGTCAGTGTGTAATAAGGCCGCCCCCCTCCAGTTCTGGCAGCATCACACTGCAGTCTCTCAGGGATATGGTAATGATGAGGGCTTTACCAACCTGGATGCAGCCTACATTACAGCAGCACAGCTCCTCAAAGACAGACGGCTCTCTGACTGCCTCTGTGCAGAAATAGACAATGCCCAAACACGTTCACCTCTCTAAGAATTTCTGTTCAAAAATTGACCAAAACTAACAATTAAAAGGGAAGAATGTCAGTTGTGACATTAAGAAGTCTACATATTGTTTTGCAGAAATATCGACTGAAGGTAGCGTGCTAGCCAGCTAGCTCCAGCCTGAAGCTCCTCTGCTAGCAGTGTAAACATGAACCCCGAGCTAACTAGCTAATGGCAGATACAATCAGAAGCAGTTAGCGTTTACTGTGGTATCTCTAGTAGTAGTATATTATTAAGAGCAGAGATGTGTTACATAAATGTGTATAAGCTTTCTGGGGACCACACATCAGAATAGTTGATGGAAACTAGGAGCATGGTGAATAATTAGGGCAGCCCTCGTCAGAAATTAAGTGTTCGGCTGTGATCTGTGATTACAGTTCTGTGCCTCAGATAAAGGAAGCACAGATACTGACACGATATCTGTCACACTAGATATATACAATATATGGTGATTATTACATCTGAGTTTTGAGAATGTATGTCTATGTTGATTTAAAGGAGAAATATTGAGCTAATTTTTAGTTCCTGTCTCTTTAAGGCCCTTCCTCCTGAATACCCAGTTGACAGTGATTGGTCAGCTCGCACACGCCTGAGCCAGCAGCGCTTACTGCATCTACAGTCAGCTCCATAATGTGAATATAGCCAATAAATATATGCAAATGTGTGACATGGTGAAGTAGTGTGATGTCAAGAAGTCACAGAATTAAAGGCGGGACTACTGACGAGGCGTTTCAGGAGCAGTGTTTTGTGTGTGAGAGAGGACAGCGGACTCTGGGCTTTTTTAACTTTCAAGACCATTTACATGACACACGAAAAGGCATAATAGATGTCCGTTAAGAGCTACTTCTAAAATAGCAGCTCGTTTCTTCACAAATATACAGTTTTAGATGCAAAACATCACATAATGAGCACTTGTACTTTTTGTACAAAGGCATCTTTTAGTGACAGGCTGATGCTGCGGTTCTTCCAGTTCTGGTTGTCAAATGTCTACAACGTGACTCCAAATCAATCGACATTAAAAACCTGCCGAAACAACAATGTGTCTCTGTTCTTTGTCTGCCTTACAGTGATTTAACATCAAGCCCGGTCTTATCTGAGGTCAAGAGGGGTGATGAATGGCTCAAATAAAATGGATGCTGTCTGGCACTGGCGAGACACTCCACAGACGTCTCAGAAGAGACGCTCACTGGTCACCATTCGGATGCGATGACACGAGAACTTAGTCAGACGATTGTTTACTGTGCAGCTCGGTAGGCTGAACATTGCAGATCTTCATAAAACAGAGACAGTGACAGTGACGTAGTCTTTACTATGACAGCTCTCACACGCTTCTCCTGAAACACACACACACACACACACACACACACTTCTCAACCATCAGTCCACAAACATGGACCAACACATCACACACCTGTCTGTCAATCAGGTGCCGAAGCAGCCAATCAGAAAACCATAAATCCAGCACCAGCAGCCTGTGAATTCATCTCTGGCCCACTGCCATCTATTCTGCCTCAGCACACACAGTCCACTGACGGTGACAGTAAACGCAGCATTGATTCAAAAAGCCTTTAAACGACGCGTGGAAAAATATATAAATATATATAGATCCATAATTTACATTTTCTCTCTCGCACATGCAGGCCCGCACCATATGGCCTGTGCGTGGCTCTCCAGCTGACATTTCAAAAAAGCTTTTATTGTGTGTGTCGTTCGCGGAGAGGTGGCTGTAGTGAAACACCACATCAGCATGGACCTAAAGGCACGGATCAATATGTAACCGTTAATGGCAGATTAGCGGACGCTGCCGCACAGGGATTACAGTCTATTAATTGCAGACTAAAAAAAAAAAAAAAAAAAGGCGCACGGAGAACAAAGAATCTGGCCTCTCATTCTCCCACATATTGGCACACATGAAATCCCAAAACAGCGATCTATCGATGAGCCTCGGTCCGGATTGAAAAAAAGAAAAAAAGGAAATAACGATTAATTACAATTTGGCCTGTTGACATCGGCGTTTGCGCATTTTGAGCCGGATCAAATTGCAAGTCCCAGCCCATTTACAGCGCGCGCACACACACACACACAGACACACGCGCACACACACACATACATCTGCGAAGGATGGAGCAGAAGATCTGAGCGGGTCAATGAGAAAATGAGAGGTGGGATGCGGTGACAAGGTCGTCAGCGTCGTGAAAATGAAGAAAAAAAACAAAATCAGTCAGGCACAAACACAATGAACATGGAGGAGAAGATCCCGGCACCTTGCTGTGGATCCGGACGCGGTCCCTCCTCGTTGATCGGCGCTGAGGCGAAGCCCGGCTCCGGCTGCTCCTCCGACCGCTTTTGTGTTGCTGATGCTGCGGGTGCCCGTCGGGGAGACGGCACGCACGGTCAGTCCCCGCACAGCTGCACGCGTGCGAGATGGAGGGAGGGAGGGTGTGGCTGCGAGAGAGAGAAGGGCGAGCGGCGGCGGCGGCGACACATGAGCACGATGCGGGCACGTTAACCGGGGGGACGTAAAGCGCGTGCCTTTCGGAAGTGTTAAGAAGAAAACGAGGAGCTGAATGGAAAGACTGTCACCACCCCGAGGGACGAAAACACACAGTGCGGCCCTGAAGGCGTTAATCCTGCCGGGATGTACTGTGTCTGTGCTGTGGTGTAGTGACCTGATGTACCAGCTCTATTTATAAACCAGCACTGTGCACATTAGTCATCCGGTTCTGTATTTATGAGCTACAGTAACCAGTGTTTCAGCTCGTACTGTACGACAATAGAGGGATGAGGCAGAGTAGGCTAATCTCTAATTCACACATACAGTATATATAGGCCATGGCTGACAAACACATGGTGGCACCTCAAAGCACATTTAAAAGTCATGAGAGTTAATTGAGGGTTCCCACTGAAGATATTAGTTTAAAGGCACACTTTGCAGGATTTGTCGGCTGCTATTTGAGGGCAGGGTCTGGCAGATACAGATGATTCAAGTGATTTAAATGTGATGACTGAGAGGGATTATTTTTGTACGAGCCAAATCACTATAAACACATATCTGCGTATAAATGCACAATCTGTAGGCAGAAAAATGACTAGATTTTGGTATCGGATGAGTTCTGGTTTGTGTTAGCAGGCGGGCTTTGGTTGTATGCAGGTAAACAGAGGCGGCACGCTGCAATCTCAGGAACCAGCGGCTATCGTCTGATGATGATTCAGCTGGTTTTTACTTTTAAATTCATCTACGTCCATATGGAAGAAAAGAGGGAAAAAACACATTGCATCACCATGTTTTTTTTCCTTAAATGTAGATTTGCAGTGTCTTAAAGTTGCTAATCAGACCAGCGGAAAGACAAAGAAGTTGCTGCCTGGATAGATATTAGTTTTCCAGATATCTGCTGGCTACACTGGATGGTCCCCTGGCACTGAGTTCTGAGATTGGGAGAACATTTTTTTTAATAATCCTGCAGAGTATACCTTTAATTTATCAATTATAAGACTGTAGCTGTAGTAGACATCTTGGAAAGGAACGTTCTTTTCAGTTTAGCCTGTTTTCATCATACCCACAGATGGATGTTAGGCATCAATTTTCATAATCCATTACATTTTTAAGTCATTTCTCAAGCCACAATGCCAAAAATAACCTCGCTCCATCTTATCATTTGGGAGTCTCTTATTTGTTTTACATCACTCTTTGGGTTGTGCTGACTGTTGGTCGTAAAAAAACAAGACACTGTAGTATTTTTCACATTTATTTCTACTTTAATAAGGATTAATTAATCAAGAATGAATATAATCGTTAGTTGCAGCCCTAAAGATAGGTATAAAGGTCTCTAATAAAATGTTGCACGATAAAAAACATATAACCTAACAAATTGTCATTTTTTATTTCATCACTTATTTCTCAGCATGAAAGTAAAGATACAGTGAGCTCCAAAGAAATCCGACAGCTTGTTTTAGCTGCCAGGTCTTAAAACATGAACTAAGAATTAAGTTTTAACCCATTCGACCTTATAAGATGAAAGCAGAAAAATAGCTTCTATTTTTAAAAACTCTGAAGCTATCATTCTAACACATGCCACGATTTGGAACATTTCCCTGACAGATTACTTACTAATGTATAAACTAACTGCCGCAGGAAGTGTGAAAAGGATTTAAAGCAGAATCTGGCATTTTTTCCAGGTTTATGCTAATAGGCTTTACAAAATAGAGGCTAAACATAGCCTCAAATGTAGCTTGCGTAACCAGCTAGTCCCAGCTATGCTGTCAAACTGATATAACCTACAGACCATATAATCTACAGACCAAGCCTTTATTTTGAAGAGTTACAGGCTTCAATTCATTAGTATTATATAATCCTGTGTTTTATCATTCATGAGAGCCTAAACACAAATGTGCATTCAACTTTGATATGTTTTGTGTTCGCTGAAGACGTCGTAGGCCAGGAAACGATGCAGGGGTTCAGATACCGTATCATCTTATCAGTGCAACATAAGAGTAACTTGTGATCACATGCAGTGATTGCATCAGACCTCTGTGGTAAAACGCGATGTGAGCTCATCGCTGACTGGAAGGATGGGTCGATGAGTCGAACTGCTGCTCCTCCACTCTGAGAGGACTCTGACATCTGACAGCTATTACAAGAACTGTACACAACTGGATAGTGTCTCAAAATCCTCCAACATCTGAACACCAAACTGACCTAAACGCTTCTCTTCAACACAGTTCATCTGCAGCGAGTCTAGATCACACAGTATTTTAATCTACAAAAAAACATGTCAAACTTTGGCTATAAGAACCAGGGGATCTTTGAGAGTCCATTGAGACATGGCTTCACACTGAGGCAAACCCCTAAATAACATTAGCTGCACTACATCTCCCAGCTGGCATGGAGGAGGACTTCAGGATGAGGAGGTGCTGAGGACAAGCCGGTACACAGCACCTCCTTCTGCATGGCCTGTTGTAAACAATACAGAGGCAGAAACCTCTCTGGGTCTAAATACGTCAACACTGAGGTACTTCTTCAAAATTCACTCACAAGAGTTGATTACACTGTATTTTGTGCATAGAATGCATCGGGAATATTTTATTTTGAAAAATATCAACCGGACGTCTTTTTGTTTTATCATATCCAGGTACGTTAGTGTCATCTATTTGACTTAATCTTGTAATCGATAGTTAACCGTCATGGGCAGTCCCGAGAAAATCTTGAATGTACATATTTTTGGTCACTTTAACTCATTTGAATTTTCAACATGTTCGTCATAGTTGTTTTATTTTGACAGCTCAAGCGGAAGTGGCTGTATCGACGCTCGGGCCGTTGACGCTGTTTTTAAAGTTAACTATGGGTACGTGGTAGGTAACCAACGGTCCCGTCTCTTACGCAGTAACGGTGGTTAGCTGTGGACTTTAAAAAAAACGGCTAACAGGTATTGAACAGACGACCGGGACTCGAACATGCTCCCCCGCAGGCAGGACTACGGGGTGAAGAGGACCGGAGGACCACGAAGCGGCTCGGTGATAAACTTTAGGACCGCGGTGAGCCCCGGCTCCGTCCGCCGCAGCTCCGCGGTGCTGCCGTCGGTGCTAACGTTCCTGGTGATCGTAGCATCCGGAGGCCTGCTGCTCATGATAGAGAAAGGAATGCTGAACAGCATGGAGACGCCTCCACCCAGGGGTAGCGGCAGGCGGCTGGACTTCATACGGCAGGTCGGGAAGAACAGCCCGGCCGCTGTGGACGTGGAGTCCCAGGTAGAGTCACGTCATGGAGCTAACTACTGCGGGTGTTTGAATAGGTCCAGTGTAGACAGCTGAGATTTAGGATGCAGTTGTTGACTGTGTACATTTCACAGTATTAAAAGATGTGTCCTAACCTGAAGGACTGAAGGCTCTGCAGCCAGCTCGTTGCATGTGTTGGGTAAAGATTTCCTTTAAGTAGGTAACAAAAGGGCAAAGCACCACGCCCGTCCAAATGTCTTGTAAAAACTTCTCATTAACGCCACACACACACTCTGCATTTTAAAAGTTCCTATGAGTCTCAAAAGTTAGACTGCCATTTTTCCATTTTCCACTGTGTGTATTGTTTATTCACACTCTCGCCTTTTTCCCAAACATCTGCTCACTTCAGAGCAGAGGCTGATAAATCATAACATGAGCAAGTTTCCCCTAAAATACAACTTCAGTCCTTTAAAGGAGAAGTTCACCCAGAAATGAAACCCCTGTCATCACCGACTCACTCTCATAATGATGGAAAGCTGGGTCAAGTTTTGCAGTCTGGAAAACATTTCTGGAGCTACACAGCAAAACAGTGATGCAGCATTCTCCGAAACAACTGAAGTAGGTGGGGACTTGTTTAAAATGTAAACACAGCAGAGTAAATAATCAAAAACAAACATTAAATGGCTCCATACAGCGAGTCCAGTGTAATACAAATCCCAAAAGGTTCCTAAGTGATTTGATAAGACATTGTTTACACCCCTGATGTGTAGTCGAGCTTGTGCACCCAAGATTTTATATTTAAAAAGGGCATAAATAATGTCTTCCAGATCAATTTGGGGACTTGGACTTCTGGAGATTACATATTGACCGGTGAACTTATTCTTTAATTAGACCCTCTCTGCCTGATAAACATCCATAACGTCCAAAGTCCATGTTTGTAGGCTTTCTGTCATAAAAAGTGTAATTCCAAACCCAAGATGACCTAACTCTGATGACCTCATTATGACAAACTCAGGGTTATTTTCTCTGACTTGACATGACACATCTGTTTTCACATGCCAAGTAGTGCAAACCATGACTAGTAAATCAATGTTTATGTGCAAAATTGGTGTAATGCACTTTTAAAAGTCATTAATTTGCATTCACATTTAGATCCTCCAGGAGATCCGTAACCGGACCATCAGGACCATGTGCAGCCAGAAGAACATGCCCCGCAGCATCTGGTCCCTGAGCCCTCTGCAGAGGAAGACGCTGCTGCAGCACGTCCTGGTGAACGACCAGTACCACTTCCTCTACTGCTACGTCCCCAAGGTGGCCTGCTCCAACTGGAAGAGGGTGCTGAAGGTTCTGAGCGGAGCTCTGGAAAACGTGGATGTCAACGTCAAGATGGACCATCAAAGCGACCTTCTGTTTTTGTCCTCTCTTAAGCCTGAGGAGATCCGCTACCGCCTCAAGCATTACTTCAAGTTCATGTTTGTGCGGGAGCCCATGGAGCGCCTGCTGTCTGCGTACAGGAACAAGTTCGGAGAGATTCAGTCCTACCAGAAAAAGTACGGTGTGGAGATCATAAAGCGGTACAGAAAAGGTCGGGCTAAAGACGCAGCTGTTACAGGAGATGACGTGACCTTTGCAGAGTTCGTCCATTACTTGCTGGATGAGGACGTGGAGCGCATGAATGAGCACTGGATGCCAATGTACAACTTATGCCAACCCTGTGCTATGAACTATGACTTCATCGGCTCCCACGAGCAGCTTGAGAGCGATGCAGAATATGTGCTCCAGCGCATTGGAGCACCTCCTTACGTTCACTTCCCAGAGAGGCAAACGTGGTACAAGCCGGTCACCACGGAGACGTTACACTATTACCTGTGCAGCTTACCTCAGAAGCTGCTGAGGGAACTGCTGCCCAAATATATTTTAGACTTTTCCCTCTTCACGTATCCTCTCCCCAACACAACCACTGAACACTGCCGGCATTAAATGTGCAATGTTTTATAGCTCTGAGATTATTTTTGATAGAGAATCATTTGTACTATTTTTTATTCCTAGGGAACAAACAGTATTTTGATAGCTGTTACACATTTGTACTTGAGCTGTTTGATAATCATTGCAACATGCTGATTATTGGAAGAGACAGAGACTTCAAAACCACTAAAGCTTGAAATCAGCTGCAGACAAAATAATAAAAAAAAAATCACTGTGTCCAACGTCAACATGTTCCTGTCATGCACTGTTACAGTAACTCAACCAATTCAGTATACATTGATAGAAATGTACCAAACATTGGATATTGCTTGTTCCTTCATTTACACATAGAGAGGGTAAAGGGTTAATGTCTTCAGAGGGCATTTGGTGGTTTAGCAGGCTAAAACACACACCATGTACTCACAGGGTTGTTGGGTTTAAATCAAGCTTGTGTTCTTTTTGTTTTTTTTTGTTATATGTCACAGCCTCTCCTTCACTTTGGACTGTTCACTTTGTAATAAAACACAAGTTCAAGTTTTGTCATATACATCACAGCATGTTCTGTAACGCGTGTTGCTTTATTTTGTGAATAATTTAATAATTTAAACATCATTAAAAAACATGAATATTAAGTATAATACACATAACCACAGGGGCTGAACGAACACTTGCTACATATGTGCGGTTATTGTTGCTGAGAACCAAATTAATTCTCGAAAGCTGAATTCTAATTTCTTCAAACACTGTAATGTACCAACGGAGAGGACACTTTGTATCCAGTTGTCTGAGTCAATGAGAGGTTGAAAAAAGAAACCTTCAAGTGTTAGCACTGTCATTAAAGATCAGGCATGATTTAATCCTGAGCGCCTCAGGCAAGACGTGCGCTACGGGCTACATAATGCCAAGGCTTATGAAGGGTGTAACAATTCATGTCCAGACTCAAGACTTCAAGCTTGAGCTTCTAGTGGTTTCTGACTCACTCATCGACGCCTTCAGTTGTCTGTCTTTCCAGTAGTTAATCCTTGAAGCTCACACTTCTGAAAAGAGACAGAAAAGAGAAATTTTGGGTGAATTTTTAAAAATTGTTCTGACTTCAAAACTTATTTCCAGACCTATAAATAATAAGGCCTAAAATCAGTTTAATAATTTTCACGTCCAAATCCTCACCTGTCTGCTGACTTGTCGGTGGAGCGGTTAAGAGTTCGGAGGATGGAGCGTTCTGGGGAGATGTGATGAGAACTGCTGGAGGAGCTGAGGGGCAGCGAAGTCTGCAGGGGCGAGAACGACATGCCCTGTCTGCGCATCTCCTGAACGGCCCTTTCTCTGAGGACACAGAGACAATCGACAAGGTCAAAATCACTATATGAGCCCTCACTGCGTTGTTAAAACTGTATGAATACAACATGTATTAAAGCTGTACATACTTCGGTAATTACTATAAAATATTTTATAACTAATTGCGTAATTTTTAAAGCAAAAATGTCAGAACTCTAGTTTGCGATCACTTGTAATGACAAAGCTAAAATAGAATATGTATATTGATATAAGTTGAAGCACATGACAAATCTAATTTGCATCAGACTTGGAGCTTTGGTTCCAGTCCATTAAATGATTTGTGATCCTCAGTGTTAATACCAACAGCCGCTTAGCTCACCGTTCAAAGCGTTCAGTGGTCAGCTGTCTTTTCAGGACGTCCATCTCTGTCTGCAGCTGAGAGACTTTGCTGCGGAGCTGGGACGCCTCCCTGGAATGCTCCGCCCTGAGTGTATTCACACACGCAAACAAATCAACCATTTGAAAAGAAAAACATTTCATTCAAGTCGAAAACTTAAAGCCAAAGAATTGAACTGTTTTTGTTTACATTTTGCTGTCAGCCAGGGTCAGCCTATCACGGAGGACCTTCAGCTCTGACTCTCTCTCACTGGCTGTCAGGTGGGTTTGAAACTCCTTCTGCCGATTGGTGGAGAGCAGCGTCTCCAGGTTGCGGACAGTCAGCCTCTCACTGGCCAGCTGTTTTTTCAGCAGCTCTGCTTCAGACCGAACATCCTCCAGTTCCCCTGTGACCTAGAAAACAGACAATTATTTAAAGAAAGAATGAACAACTGCTGCTGCTCATGTAAAACCTACAGCAAAACTGTGTCCAGGCCTCACCCTCTCTAGATCCATCCTCCTGGAGGTGAGCTGACGTGCTGTGAGCTCCTTGCCAGAGTCAAGTTTTACACAGAGCTCCCTGACAGATGCCAGATCTGAGAGGAGAGCGGCCTTCTCCTCCTGGGCTTTATGTAGCTCCTCCTCCAGTCGGGACATTCCACGCACCAGAGAGGATACTTGGGCCTCGTAAGCCTGCAGGGCCTGTGTATGCTTGGGAAACAACAGGGTGAGAGGAACATTAGTCACACACTAAAGACAAACACCTCAATATTTCAGTAAACTGTATATTCTCACATCATCAGCGTGTTTGCTGGTCCTTTTTAAGTGTTAATTTCTGTTTTATCTCACCTGTTGGATCTCTCTCTCCTGCTGGCCGACAGCATCTCTGAGGTGTCTGCGCTCCGTGTCCGAAGAGAGCAGCTCCAGGCGGATGGAGCTATTGAGGCCTTCAGCCTGCTGCAGCTTCTGCTCCCGCTCCTCCACCTCAGAGTGGGCCATCCTGAAACGATCCAGCAGGTCCCTGTTCTCCTGCTCCTGTGGGTCAACACGTAGCAGTCAGCTATATCAGAGTATCAACCACGCAGAGCCTCAAACAGCTGTAGGGGTTACTCTTGCCTTCGTAGCCATCAGCTTCTCTATCCTGGACACTTCAGTAATGTAAGAGTGGACCCTCAACTTCAGTTCATCCTTCTCATGCAAAGCCTCCTCCATCTCCACATGTACAGCCTGCACAGACAGACAGTGGAAACACAACAGAAGCTGCTGTTATTCCTTCATTGTTTACTTCATTTTCTTCACATGTGATGCAGAAGAAACTGACAAATTAAAGTTATATGTATTACGTACTTGGTTCTCCCTGGTCATTGTGGCCAGGTCATCCTGCAGCCTCCTGTTCTCTCTGATTGTGATTTCTTTGTCTCTCTTGAGTGCAGCCAGCTCCTCCTGACAGGCATCCAGCTGTCTCCTCAGGCTGGTGATCTCCCTCTCACGGCTGTTCAACGCCCCCTGCAGCTGACTGCGAGGATCACGCATTCACGTCACAACAAGAAATCAGTTTATTAAGAGGAACTTGTGATATTTGAATATCTGTGTTGAACTGTGAGTGCACAATACTCACGCCAGTGAGTTGTCCATGTTTGTGACTGTGAGTCTCACTTCTTTAAGGGTCTGTTCCTGTGTACATGTCAAAGATTCATAGTTCATTAATTATTTTAAAGTCAACTTTAAGTTACATTTCAAAGAACAGGTGCAGATTTTTTTTTTCGAGGCTATCTTAACACAGTTTTCTGTGTGTCTATATGTACAGTGAAGGAGTAACTGGTATTTGTAGTCATTCCTCCCATCCACACTGGCCACAAGGAGATCCCTTATTTATGTTCTTCTAATATAACATTAAAGCCATAGCATATATATATATATATATATATATATATATATATATATATATATATATATATATATATATATATATATATATATATATATATATGTATAATACAACAAAAAGGGTCCATTTTGTACTAAAAATACTGTAATACGAGAAGAAGCCCACTTGTTTTGACTAATGATAAAACTGCAGAAGGCCTTTATCAACTCTGACTGAATCTGAGAAAGCACTTTTGCACAGACAGAGCACTGTGTTTTTTCCCCTCATCACTTACTGTACATTGGGTGACCTTTTCATAACCAGTATACAAAGAAGGGATGATGCAGGGACTAATAACGTATGAGTATTGTTATAAGAGACTTGTAGTGATGGTAATCTTGATGAACTTTGCTGGTAGTTGCTACCTTTTTAGCATTCTCCTCCTCAAGAACAACCAGTTTTTCAGTCTTCTGATCCACCTCATCCTGCAGAGCGTCTTTCTCTCTATCCAGGGCAGAGATAGACTTGTGAAGAACAGCCACTTCCTCTTTGTGCTTGGAGCCGTGCTGACTCAGCGCTCCTGTCAGACGGAACAAAAATCAAGCGAGCAGCCGAGCAGCCACAGAAGAAAACACAACACCACCAGATATTCACCTATTCTCTCCTCCAGTTTCTCAATCTGCTCATGAGCAGCATGCAGCTCGCTCATCTTCACAGACAGCCTGTGTTGTGTATCAGACAGTGACTGCTCCATCTGCTCCTGTAGCAGCCTAAAGAGGGACAGAATCCATCAGCCTTCTTTCACACTGTTAACAACCTCAACAACCCCTGATACATGTGTTTGAACACACCTTTTGGCAGCAGAATAATGAGGGAATCCTTTAAGAAAACCTCATCAGTGTAAAGTGTAAACTGAGGATGCGTATTACACATCGATGTTTCGTAGTCATATTATTCATTTTCCACATTTTTATTCGCCATCTTATCAACACAAACCTCAGAGCATTAGACTCCGCCCTCTGCTGTGCGACCTCCTCTGCGTTCTGGGCCAGAGCTGCAGATCGGGCCTTCAGCTCCTCCTCCGCAGCCTCCCTGTTCTCCTTCAGCAGACACACCTGTGACCGCAGCTCCAACCTCTCCCGCTCCAACTACACACCAAAACCACACAATGTGCCAGGTGAAGAAAGGACCAGAGTTACAGTAGTGACCATTACACAATAACTGTGTCCTTACACTCTTAACGGCATTCTCCAGGTCGAGAATCCTCCTGTCCTCTACCTGTCTGTCTGTCAGAGCTGAAGTATGGGCAACCTGCAAAAAGTTTAAATAGTCAACATGCTACAAAAGATAACAACTATTAGTTGGATTATGATGTGTTCTGGAAAAATTGTATTTTACTGTCGACAAGCGTATTTTTCTTCTGACTTACCTTTAATCTCTCCATCAGTGTTTCTCTTTCAACACTCATCTGCTCAATTTTAATTTCTGCCCCTTTAATTTCCTCCTTCAGTCTGAAGAGGTCAGCCGACACTTCGGTGCTTCGGGCCTGCTTCAGGTCCTCTTGAGCCTAAGCGGACAAAAAACATTTGGTCCTCAAAAGTGTAAGATAAGTATGTTTCCAGCTGGTGTGACACTGTTTCTAAAACTCACCTGTTTAAACAGCGTTTTGAAACGGTCTCTCTCAGCGCTGAGGGCCTTCACATTGTCCTGGATGTCCTCCATTTGTGCCTCAAAGTCCAACAGAGCAGCCTTCAGCTCATCTCTTTCTTTTACTAAACGAAGCAGTTCTGTCTCTGCAACGCCTCCCTGAAAATAATAAATTAAAAATAAAATTATATGATTTTTGCATCACTTTTATGACCTGAAACATGTTATATTATTATAACTTACCCTTGTTACTTTGGACTGAGGACTCCTGCCCCGGCCTGGACTACGACTGGGGCTTAAATCCAGCCCAGCAGCCCCTCGGGCTCTTTTGTAGCGCTCTGCCTCCTGGCGATAATAATCCCTCTCCTCCTCCAGACTCTTGACAAACGCATCCAGCCGCGATGGGGAGCGTTCCCTTCCACAAACACCATGTTTAGCCCGCATCGTCTCCAACTCCAGCACCAGGTCTTTGTCTAGAAATCAGCAATGAGTCAGTAATACTCAAATGACAACAATGTTAAGCTGCTATGCGAATAAGGTTCAGCCAAACTGCTGCTTACCAGCTGCCATCATTTTCTCCATTTTGTCCTGCAGCCTGATTTTCTCCTCCTCCAGGAAATTCACCAGTCCCTCCATTTTCTCATTCTGCTCTTTGAGCTCCACCAGCTGGTCTCTAAGTCGGTCTTTTTCAAAGTCACCTTCAGACTGCTCCTGAATTCAATCATTTCCAACAGATTATGTAAGAACGCAACATAGAACAGAACAAAGAAATAGAAAACGTGATTACTGTGCATACCCTTCTTGTTCTGGTGATAATATCCTCCAAGTCTTCAATGATTTTATGCTGCCTTTGAATTTCTTTCTGTTGAGAAAAGAGGTTTGTTTTCATTGCCCCTAGTCACACTTTGCTACCAAACAGGCAGCCTGTGAAGTCTTTCTTTCCACTTTCTCATATTCTTACTTTAGCTTCTTGCAGTTCCATGTCAGCAGTTTCCAATACGAACTCCTTGTCCATCTCCAGCCGCTTGGCGAGGTCGTCTATATGAGTCAGCTCTTCGCACAGCTCCAGATTCTTTAAAGACAGATTGGCCACTTCGGTGGAGGCGTCCTTCTTCTTCTGCTGCAGTCCCTCCACCTTCTGTTCCAGTGTCCTGTTGGTCTCCTGCAGGTACTCAATCTGTAGAAGAGAGAGCAAAAATGTACAGTCAACACACAAGCTACGCCCTCTGTATATTTAAGCATTCATAAGTCAGGGTAAATATGCTTGCCTGAAGGTTAAGATGGGCGATCAGTTTCTCGTTGCTGATGTTCTGAGACTCGAGGGAAATTACATCATGAGGTCGTCCTCCATGAAGAGCACGATTCAGACGGTCGATCTCTTTGTCTCGCTCCTCCACCTTAAAAATATACCATTGTTTCACCTCTATAATGACACTTAACAAGTCATAGTTTAAATGCTTCCAGTTCATTTACTTCTTACCTGTGTGTTTAAGTGTTTGATATAGTCTTGAGTGTTTTCCAAGTCTAGTTTGACCTTTATGATGTCTTCCTGTAGCTCATGAATCCTACAAATAAAAAATATACAGTTGTTCATACAGCCGCTTAGGCAGGAAAGGACACGCATGCATCTACAGTCGAATCGACACATCCATTGAGGAGTTGCTGATTCTGACAATAATACGGTTTTGCTGTCACAAAAGAAAACAAACCTTCCATCTGCCATCTGCAGTAGGTCAGCTACATACGGATCATCAGGCTGCGACACAGGATAAGCTGATGTAGAGGACGGAGGTATGAGCTCATCAATCTGCATCCTCTGCCGTCTGAAAGGGATGCTGCGCTTCTTTCCACCTGTGTGAGAGAGGGAGGAGGAGTCTCTTCAGTGTTGATTAAGATCAGATTTTTTGATATGAAGTTGAAAATAAAATGGACCAATTTCAATGTGCTGTAACAGAGCTTGGGTCAAAACTGTGGCATCACCTGGCGTCTGCACCACAGCTTGCATGTTCTTCTCCTGCAGCTGCTGGATGCGCTCAGCTTTGGCCTTGCTGTCCTTCTCCAAGCAGCGAACTTTGTGCACATACTGGTTATTCAAAAACTTCAAGTCAGATGACTCGTGGTCCAGTTTTCTGATGTGGCTCTTGAGCTCTGAAACAAGACAAGACTGTGTGAAGTTATCACAAGCACCATGTTGGTGGGAGGAGGATGAGGGCATCATGTTTTTACCTCTGGTGACACGGTCCTTCTCCTCCTTCAGCTTGAGGAGCTCCTGGTGCAGCTCGTTGTTCTCCCTGACAGCCCGGGCATTCTCTGCCCTGTACGGCTCCAGGAGAGCATCGAAGTTCCGACTCTCCTTCTCAGTCTTCCCTGCTGACAGCTTGGCATTGCGCAGGCTTTCAG
Organism: Lagodon rhomboides; assembly: GCA_039737535.1. Lineage (NCBI taxonomy): Eukaryota > Metazoa > Chordata > Actinopteri > Spariformes > Sparidae > Lagodon > Lagodon rhomboides. The sequence goes on along the minus strand of CM077789.1, from coordinate 8,240,729 downwards.
TTGTGTGAACCAGGTCACTGTGACAGAGAGGAAGATGTGCATAAAGTCACTACATCTCATCAACTGTAGGTGAGATATGAAGGACAGCAGGTGCAGGAGGGCTCAAGGGCTTTACCTGAATAGTTTCTCCACTAGTGGCAGTGACTCTATCCCCAGTGTCTGTCGGTAGCCCAGCTGGTCCAGACGCTTCCTCAAATTGATGAATTTCCTCTCTGCGCTGCTGGTCATGGCTGTGATATGCCTCTGACACAACACAGCGACGGCCACGTTAGATACAATAAGCTTTAATAACCGACGTCATTTGTTTTGTGCTAGACGCTAACTGTAAGCTTGCTAAACTACAGTTGTGGTTAGTGCGGTATTTGATGGTAGCTAACGTTACGTTGCTAGCTTACAGGCTAATAAGTCAATATTAGCTTCATGTGTTGTTAACTACTGACCTAGCATTCCCTGCTATGTGATAACAACTAGCATTAGCCGGCTAGTTAGCGCTGTTTGGCTACAGTTAACCAGCTAGCTAGCTAGCGTTAAATCTCGAGTTCGCCTCAACTTACCGCAGAGACGCTGCTTTCCTGACAGCTAGCCTGACTAACGTTAACTTGGTGCTACATAACCGACATAAACGGCTCGCTTGGACCAACAACGTGCATTACAAGTTCATTGATGGCATTTCGTGTTGTTTTTCGTTAAAGTTAAATGATTAACAACTCGTAAGTCAACATGTTTCCGCGGTAAAGACGTTTGAAAAGAGCGCCGATGGTCTCCGGTTTGGATTCGTCACCATGGAACTGAGACACTGGAACATCAGTGGAGGCGTGTTCAGTGACCCGGCGTAGCCCGTACAGAAGGCGGAGGGCGGAGTCAGCACAGGAAATATCCAAATGCCTTGTGTCTAACAATAAAATAAACACAAATATCCCATGTAGCACTGAATAGGGCGGCAATTGCGAATTTATTATGTACATATGGCATAAAGAAATAACAAAAATATGACAAACAATAAAGTATTTAGAGCAGGGTTGTTGAATCTCAGAGGATCAGTCAAACATAGGCAATGCAGAGTCCAATGTACAAATCCCTTTCATTAAAATACAGACACACACAGAGGAAATGTTCAATTCAGGATAGTTTGTGAGAAGCTAGTGTATCATCAGTCAGTGTGAGGCAGTAGTGAATTCCTATTGAAACGGTGCATGGCAGCTACACTAATGAGACTGAGCGATGCTGGAGAAGTACTCCAACATGTCCTGGATGGTAAACTCCATGGTGATTCCAGATCCGGGGTAGCATCTGCCGATCAAATCCTCAAAGTGCTTGTACTGGCGGATGAACTCGTCTTGCATGGAGTGCCACACCACCTGGTGGAGTAAAACAGGAAGTGCAACCGTTAAGAGATGAGACAAAGAACGTGGTGCCATGACTCATTGTGAGCAACGACGTCTCTCACCTGGAGCAGACTTTCTTCTTCACACAGATGTTTGTCGACCTTCTTGTAAAGGTTGTCCAGTCCCTTTTTCACCTCTTTGCCAGGATACTCTTTGATAACCTTGCGTAGCTCTTGTTTGTTGAAGGCCAGCTGGTAGCTCACCTCCTCCTCACGGACACCCTGCGCCACACGGGCCTCAACTCCTTCAAAGAAATGCTGCAGGAGAGATGGAACAGTTTACCTCACAGCTCACAAACCACTGCTCATGTCCAGGAACATGACAATATTTCCTACAAAAATACTCTGACTTACGTTGAGTTTTTCTAGAGGCTGGCCCAGAGAGTTGATGACATAGGACTGCAGATGTTCTGTGTATTTGTGTTTGGCCTCTCTCCTCTCTGCATCCAGGCAGGAGATCTTTAGCCGAGACAGCGTGGAGAAGATGTGGTGGAAGTTTTCCATCATCACAACGTCTCGTGGCGTCTTCTGGCTTTCACTGGCTACCTTTTCCACTGAAAACAAAACAATCTTCAGAATTTTGTTTCCAGGCATAAAACAAATACCACACCACCTCTAGTCGATGCGTAGGTGCTTTCTGTTTGGCCACCGGTCTCACCGTTCATGAAGACGGCCCTGATGAGTTTGACATAAGCTTTATCCAGGTCCCCTCGCCGCTCTGCGTTACGGAAGATCGTTTCTGCCAGCTCAGCAAACTCCTCGAAATTTGTTACAAAAGGCAGGATACCAACTTTGCTTTTCTTAGAAATCTTCACTTCCTCCATCTGTCGGATCTGACCAGACTGTGAGAACAAGACAGGTCAAAAAATATGTAAAAACGGAGGAACGTCATCACAAAAACAGTGAAAAACAAGCAAGAATTCTCCTCATCATTTCGACTCCACTCACAATGCATTTGTCAAAGTTCCTCTTGACGGTGACCAGCACATTTCCCAAAGTCGTGCTGAGGTAAGAGGCCGGGTCAACGTTCTCAGCTGTCCACACGTGGTGACTCATCTTCACCAGCATGTAGAGGGAGTTGAAGCTGTCGATCTTGTCGCCCAGAGCGATGAGACTGTTGAGCTCCGTCTCGATGCTCTGGAAGATTCTATTCATCATCACCCGCACCGTGTCTTTCCTTGAGTCACAAGACGAAGCGAACGAGACAGAGAGTTGAGGGGAAAAAAGGCAAGTGACAAGTGACACAAGGAGAAGAGAACGTTTCAGAGGAAATATGTATAATCTTCCTGGCAGTGGAGATGGGTTAGATTTGCAGCAACTCACTCTGATGACAAGGAGTGTCTGTGTTCAGCCTGGGGAGGTATTCTCGACGGAGTGCCTCCATCTAATTCCTCTGTTTCGGGCTGAAGAGAAAAGAGACATAAAACATGACAAATCCAAACAAACATCTGCTGACATGTATATGAGTGATTCTGTGCTCTCGGGCTAGACAAATGTTCCAGTCTCAGATGCCACCGCTCAGCTTCTGACGTAAAGTGAGCTAACCTTATTCTTTTTTTACATCACAGCTGTTTCAAAAAGCTGATCACAGACTTACCTGAGCCAGCGGGGGCATAACTGCCGGGTGCTGCTGCAGCTTAAAGAACTTGCTGATGAAGTCTTGTTCTGCGAGACACAGAGGCTCCAGCTCACTGAGGACCTGCTCGAATATCTGCAAAAATAGAAGAGGTCAATAAGCTGGTGCCAAATATCAATATTCCTACGTGAGGCACATTGGAACGATGGCACACAAGAACATGGACAAGTTGCATTCTGTGTGTGATGAAGAGGCACGAAGCTGAGACTCTTTTTGTACAGTGTTTCATCTCGGTGCCAAATTCTGTGAAACTGACACGACAATGCAGAGGATAATACAAAAGTCCTCCACTTTGCTTTTTCAGGGCTATTTGTATTCTTCGGTCGGATACCAATATGTCTTGTAATTTATCGATTATTGCAGAACCGTGGCGCACTGATACTCTCGTTAACGTGGACAACGATCGGTTATTGTGAGTTCCTCTGTGATTCCCACCCCTACTACTCACTCGTCCGCCTTTACAGGAAGATTTCACTTGCCAACTATTCTAACTCAAACTTTACGATTCGTAGATTTATCAATTTATCATAAATATAGTATAGTAGGGAGCTTAGTGGTGGTGACAGTGTAGTTTGTTAGCTTTTTACATTCAGTGATTGAATTTGCACTTCAAAAATCACTTCAATGGTGTTCTTTTTGTGAAGACTATCTTGCTGAACAAAACGTGTACGCATCGTAAACCTTTGAAGGCCACAGAGCTTCCGGGTTAGCCTTCAAAAACTGTCATCCCTGCAGCACATTTGAATCATTTGGGTCAGCCCTAATATGTACATGCATACTTGTATTTCCATTCCACATTTAATGGTTTGATTCTATTATTGCATCTCCGGGAGTGTCACCTTGTCAAACTTGGTCCTGTCGGCCACGTCCAGGTCGGAGGCGGACATGTTGCCCATGTCCAGCAGTGAGGAGGACTGGGAGCGCCGGCTGTTGGAGCCCTGCACGGTCAGCTTGTTCAGGCTCGAGGTAGAGCCTGTCAGCTTCCCAGAGCTGCCGTGAAGGCCTAACACAGCACAACGTAAACAGCGAGGTTTAATCTCGTGTGTTTGGTGAGAATGAGACAAATGACATGGCTATCAATGGTTAGCTTTTTTTTTTAGGCATTTCTCATAGAATCAGAACGTCATGATGCAGCTGTATCGTGAACATTAAGCATTAAGCAACCAGGTACATGGCGAGGTAATGGTTGGCAGAGCTTAAAGTGGTTATGTGTTCGGGGTAGCGAAGGGCTTTGAGTTAAAGGTTCCTTTTAGTGCAGCTATGTAAGGCACCGTGGTAAGAAGCAGGGTGGGTAATCGATAGTGGAATAGCTCTATCCAAACGTCATACTTACTTTCTGTGTCCTGTTTCAGTGCACTCTCTTTCCGCGGAAGCGTGGCTGCAGCCAGTTAAGAAAGGCAGGCATCAAAGACAGAGACAGGTTAGGCTTACAACATGCAGCATGGGAGGGGTGAAGCTAGATGTTAGACGTACGAAGTAACACATATGCTGGAGTGCACTGCAGCGGTTTTAGGTGTGCCTGTAGCTCGGACAAACCTTTGGAAAACAAATTATTTTGTCGTTTGTTTTCAGCAGGACAAGCTAATACAGAATGCAGAAAGCAGAGTTCTATAATTCTGCCAAAACCAAAAAGCTCAACCAGGCGTCCCTCTCAGATGTTAAATATACAACAGAGCAAAAGTGTTGAACATGTGAGGTCCTTGCACAACGGGGACAAAAGAGACACCATCAAAAGGTAAAACAAGAGGCGGGACTTCTGCACGATCAAGAACACATTAGTTCGGAAAATCTGGTTTTAGCAGCAGACGTGATGCAGAGAAGGCTGTGAGTCCTTGTTTCCTCATTTATACATGAATATTCCATTAAGTTCTGTGGGATGGTAGACCATGAATACTAGACACAATTATTCAGATACATTCTCATTGCCTTTGAGTGAGCTACATGTTATAAGAGAAGGGAGGAAAAGACTATAATCACACGTAATAACTGCAGAGGACAAACATGCTTCACGTCGATGCTCCAACAGGCCCGTCAGTCACAGCTCTTACCGAACTTGCCCTTGGCCTCCTTGGTTGTACCCGCCATCTTTATCTTGGCCACCTCAAAGAAGTCTTTGATTTCTCGCTCATATAATCTGCTCATATAGTCCATATAGGTCTAAGAGAAAGGAGACGACATTTGTTTAGGTTCAAAACACCACAAATCTTTGGTAGTCAGTATTAAAACATTTTTTTTTAACTACACCAGTTTGCTTTCCTGCTAAGATACTTTTAATGTAGGGCTGTGTGTATTATACGTGTATTTCCAGTATTCCTTTGAGTATTCTATAATAAGTACTGACCCTGGACAGGCCCTCGTACTTCTCCCTGTGGGTGTTCTTCAGCCACTCCATGAGCTTGGCGTAGCGCAGCAGGTCCCTGTGGAGCGGGCTGTGTTTGGGCAGGGTCAGCTCAGCTGTGTGCTGCGACAGGGTGGAGCTCTGGTCGTGACCCTGAGTGACGGAGTGAGGCGGGACAGTTCGTAATACATTCGATTAAAGAGTTAGGATAGACACATCTAGTAGTAAGTCCCACTCCAGCTTTCTGAATACACACAGACACACAATATCCATCTTGTTTCCTGACACAAACATCTGTGAATAGGATACTTTACCTTAAATGACCAGGAAACCAGATGTTTTCAAAGTAAACAGCACATTACTCATTCCAAAACTCCACCACTTCTTCAGCTCAACTCACTGACAAGCTTATTGAAAAGTGCATCTTACTGCCACACTGATCTTCCTCTCACTTCCCCTCATTGTTATCTCGTTCAGTATGCACTGCTTGTTGATACAAGACATGCACGCAGAGCAGACAGGCACAGGATTTTATGACATGAGACCTTTTGCAACAAAGCCGAGTTAGCAACCAAGCCCTTAGCCGAGTGCAGACAGTTGGTGAAGGAGGAGAAAGATGAGCGGTGTCTCTTCAGCTTTGAGATCGGATGAGAGATGTTAAGTAGTCAGAAACATATCCCATGCAATTATTTAACAACAGGCTGTGTTAGGCCTGAGCTCTCGGATGTAATGACATGTAAGTTGGAGTGAGAGGTCATACATACATTAGCAAAGAGGGGGGGAAGTGGGGGGTTGCTGTGAGGGTACTCACTGGAAGTGACAGACAGGAGGACCTATAGAACTGAGGGATGGTCATTTTGAAGTGACTGAAGTGGTTGAACTGACACAGAGACAAGAGAGCAGAGTGGGATGATTCAAAGTGAACAACACAGAGCGTCAAGAACAGGAGGGAAACAACCAGGAGGAAACGACACAAGGAAGCCCAGGAGGAGAGTCACAGGACGTAAACAGGAAGTAAAACAGGAAGTCTGTGAGGGAGTAGCGGGAGGAGTGACTGGACAAGAAGAGGAGAGGGTGCAACCCTGCCTGGTGCAGCAGACTCACAAGGCGTAACGATGACCACACACAAGTATTACTAGCAAAATGTACCTCAAGTATTAACAGTTAAAGTACTCATTCTGCTGTAAAATGTCCCCTGTAACTAACAAATTAGTATATTGTTTATGACGTTATAAGAATTTTAATACTGATGTGTCAGCAGCATTTTAATGTTGTAGCTGGTCAAGGTGTAAATAGCTTAAACTTCTACATTTACAGTTTGTAGCAAACAAAGGGCCACCAGATAAATACAGCTATGGGGCAGAGAGAGTTTTTTTAAAGGAGAGTTAAGAAGAGAAAAACAAAGCTCTGACACACAGATGTGTTTTCATTTTTTGGACTTTTCTCTAATCTTTGCTTATTTTGTGAAACATTAGATGATTTGACCTGTTTACTTTGGGCCTCGAACAGTTATTGAAATGAGAAGTTTAGAGAGAAAATATCTCTTCGGTGTAACTGCAACCACTCAAAAGACATCGTAAATGTGACTAAGGGCTCCAAGAGGCCACAGCTGTTTTTGCAAGGTGCCACAAGCTCGACGTCAGGGAACCACTGATCTAATTTTAACACTATATTTTATTATAGAAGATCATTGTATGCTTTTTTTTGTAAAATCTGACTCTGTAACACATGTTGAGGAGTAAATCTACTTAGTAACATTCACCACTGTTTACAGATGTTTGTGTGGATATTTAATGCAATAGTTTGGGGACCAATTTGGTTATCTGACAGTAAATCAGTAGAATACAGCCTTAAAGGATGATCCTTATGTAACACCTAAAAAGCTACTTGTAAAGTAAAGCAATACTATTTGCTTTCAAACATGTTTTACTCCCTGCAATAATAGTGTGCCTGTTACCTGATGAACAAACACATTGTTGAGGTGATTGGTGAGCCGGCGAGCGAAGGTGTCTCTCAGTTCAGCAAACAGGAGCTGTTGCTGCGTCACAGCCATCAGCTTCTCGTGGCCTACGGAAGGAAAATGACGGCAGTTGTGACCACACCAAAGATAACATATTTCCCTAAAATTTGTTTACTGAGTTTTCCAAATTTACATAATCTGAGAGCTACCCACCACCACAGTGAGAAGCAACTGATTGATCACGTGTAAAGTACATGTGAAAACAAACCTGGTCGGAGGGCCACGTTCATGCACTGCAGGAGAGCCTCGGAGGCATTGATGCACGCCTCGATACCTTTAGGGGAGGTCAGGTCTCCCTCCTGCAGGGCTCTGATGTGTCCCTTTGACAGGTCCATGTAGTTCTACATGTGGAAAGACACATCAGAACATCATCAAACAAAGTCCAACAATCTAACAGGTAGATTAGTATAGTTTTAAGGCTTCACGTCTGGCGAACAGAACACTAGGATTTTGAATATCTGTGTTTTTATGGTGTCTCACATCCTGATGTTTCACCACCATCATCATCTTTTGTTGAAATAGGCCTGGTAGAAGCTTTGATTTAGTAATCACAGAATAACACTCCTCACCACTAAAAACTGGATCTCATCCAGCAGTTTGCCGTTGTTGGTGCTGCTGATCTGGATGAGGCGGTTGCTCTGTGAGATCTGGTCCATCTGCTCCTTAACGCTCTGCAGCATCTCCTCGTAGCTGCTCAGCTTCCCCTCGATGGTGTCCACTTCGCCCAGCGCCTCGTCCAGCAGCTGCATCAGGATGTTGACCTGCTTCTCCGACGCCATGATGGACTGGATGTTGGCCTTAAATCGGGGGAAAATTCAGAGGTATTATTAATATTTCTGTCAGTACAACACTTGTTTTTAATACTTTTCATTCCGGTTTTACTTTAGCAGCCGCTCCACTCACCCCGTCCAGAACCTGCAGCTCCCTGGAGAGCTGCTCCGCGAAAGCCTCAGCGTTGGAGATGGCGTACTCGCACATCTCCATCATGCTCTCGATGTCCTGCTCTTCACGGGTGCTCAGCTCCTGGTAGTCGTCCAGAGCGTCCTCATCGCCGCCGGCAACGCTCTGACTCTCACCACTCGGCACCGACTCTGATCCCACAAAAAAAAAAAGACATGGAAAATGTGTGTTGAGGACATGAGCACAGATTGTTGAAGACACATTCTAGTAGCTTCGAACACATCAGGTATTATACAACTCGGTAACGGGGAATGGCATTTTCTGAAGAGTCTTAAAACACGTATCATATACATTGTAGAGTTGTACTCGTTTACCTTCAGTTACTTGTTCTCTACAATCTTACATAGCTATAATCAGCTAAATGTACTTCTTTATTTGTTCTGGCTGATAAAAAGTCTAAGAAGTACAACAACCGGACTTTGTTCTGAAACAACAATGGCAAAAACCTTCAGTCTAATTAGATGGAGAGTACAAAAATGAACACATGTCAGTAAATAATCCTATGAATTAAGGTGGAATGGACAGGTAAAAATGCTAAACGTGAGGTAAAAACATGAGCTAAATGTGTGTTATGATGAAAAAAAATAAAAAAAAAGGAATCATGCCGATCCGTATTTAGTGTCACATAATTCAAACAGAAGGAGCTCAAAGGAGGTGAGAGTCTCTAATGAGAATGGCAGTTTGAGGTCACGAGACAACAATGGAGAGGAGTGAGGAGGGGAGAGTTAAGTCCTACCAACCTTCCGCTTTAGGAAGTTCTGGCCAGAGAAAGTTTAAGAGAGAAAAGTGAGAATAAAGAAGAATTTAACACAGGAAGCCATACCACAAACCAAGATACAAAGAGGAGGCTGAATACGTTCTTTTTTTTGTTTTTTAAACATGCTATTAATAAATAAAATAAACCAAAATCCAGCAGAGAATCGCACTTCTGGGCTAAATCAGAATACCAATGCACAAGAGACAGGCCTTTAAACAAATATAATCAAATCATGAGAAGAGGCATGCGCTCACAGGGGTGCTCTACGGTAAGAATATAAGAGCGTTTCCACACCTTCCAGCAGCTGAGAACTGACATTCACAAACTCCACCTTCTTCCTCAGGTATCGCTGGTTCAGCTTCCAAATGCAAGAGATGAAGGAGTTTTTTTCGGCCGTGCTGCTGGCCAACCACCGGTACACCTTCTCAAAGTGAAGGTCGAATTCAGGGTTTTCCTGGAAACCATAAGAGCGTGGAGAGTAAGCGAGCACAGAATGAGGAAGAAAGAGGACAAAAAAACAAGGTTGTGGGAGGAAAAATGAAAGATCTATCAGTCGTCTGACCTTGCTTGCATCTTTGGCATCTACTTCGGTCAGATCTCGCAGCTCCCACGTCTGCTGTCGTTTGTAAAAATCCCCTTTGTCGGACTTCTTCACCTTCACCACTTTAACCTGAACGGGCCTCTCTGTGGTAACTGAACAGAGGAAAGCACATCATGTCAAAAGCAGTTACTTTATTTTATCGTTAACCGCTGTCTACAGCTGTTCCTGTGTAATGCGTGTACCTGTCGCACACAGGAAGCAGTTCTTCTTTTTCTTTCCGGCCTTGCACACATTAACGATGCCGAGGAGACGCTCATCGTTGGGTGTGAAGATGTCCCTCTGGAGTGCATGCTTGATGGCTGTCATGGTGGATGCTGTCACACGGAGGATAGCAGGTACTTAATGTTATGATCATGAGGAACACACATCTATTGTACATGTCAGCCACAAAGTCTGATTCACACGCCACATCACCTAAACAGCATTTATTCCCCAATATCAAGTAACCACAGCCATTAAAGACCATATACAAATGTATATATATAATTTTACAGTCATTTTGATACGCACTTACCAACCCACACTTGACTTAATCACATGTATATAAATGACAACCGGTGATCTTGTATTTTTGTCTTTGTTCTTGTCATGTTGGTTGTCTAAACCTACTGTGACTACTCGCTTGGTGTCTTTCGGCACTTCCAGCTAACATAACAGGATGTCACAGGCTGTCAACAGTGACCAGAAGACGACACATGAAGGTGTCGAAACACGTTTACAAAGTCAGCGACCGGAGTTGGGCATTGTAACACCGGACTATCAGTAATGAAGCACCCACAGGCCCTTCCTAAAATAAATGAACTGGTGTCCTCTCTGTGTGCTAGCTCGCTGGCTAATGACGTTGCTGCTAGCTTGAGAGAGCTAGCGACTGTTAGCTGGTAGCATCCGTTAGGCTAGCTGCACCAGAGTAAGGACAGATTGTGGGGACACTAACGAAATAATCTGCGAAACCGCTGAGAATTTGTTATCAAAAATGCACTCTATTTGTATTTTGACAGAGGTAAGTATCATAAAGAGCCACTACCTTGTTTTATCAGCCCACCAGCCCTTTGCAAAGCACCGCCCTCCCACTTCCTGGTTCGCAGACGCAGCTGTCATGTGACAGCGACAGTGTCAACATCCACATCCACCCTGCTCCACCCACAGAGGCAACACAAGGCTGCTGCACCAGGTTTCCCCTGGTCTCTATCTGAGATCTATACAAACAAACACACTAAAATGTATAATTATGTACATGGAGTAAAAAAAAACTAGATAAAACATGTATTTACCTTGTACCTTGTGTCTGTAGGACTCATTATTACAGCAAATGTTGCTCTTCCTAAATGAATTAATGTATCTTCAATCAGGTGAGCAGATAACCAGCCTGTGGCCAAGTAGGTATTCTAGTACAGAAAAACATTCCTCACACTATAATTATTCCAAAAGATCACAATCAGTTGTGTTTACCCAGAGTAAATTCACTGCTGTGAAAAGTATCCAAAGGTCATACGTGAGGAAAAGTAAAGATATCATCCTAAATTATTACTTTTGTAAAAGTGAAAGTCACCCAATAGAGTCTTTTAAGTGTCTGATATTAAATGTACTCATGTATCAAATGCAAGAAGCAATAAATTCTACATATTTACATGAATGTTTCAACTTTTTAATCTTTTTTAAAATTGATTTTACTTTATTTTTCAAATCATCAGAATCAGTGAATTCCTTGAAATTGATCAAAAATTTGCTACTTTGGCTTTGCTGCAGCATGTAATCTGGAAAGAGACTAGTAACTAAAGTTATCAAACAGATGTGGTGAGTAAAAAGTACAATATTTGCCTTAGTATGGAAATACTCAAGTGAAAATTGTACTCAAGTACACTAGTTGAGTAAATGTACTATATGTTTCATTCCGTCAGTGAGTAGATAATAAACAGAGTATAGGATATTGAATGCTGTGTTGAATCTTCTGCTCGCGTTTTGCTGAGGGACAAATTCAGAAGTTCTCTGAGTCAAAGGCACAGATGAGGGAAAGACAGATCATCATAAACAGCCTCAAATTATGACTCACAGTTTTCTCATATTCATCAGAATGATCTGATCCAAGCAATGAATTGACAACATGCAGAATCAGAAATGGACTATAACACAGTAAGGATTTAGTTACTTTCTTTTAAGTAAACATTTATCTACTTGTACAATGAATAAATAATAAAGATAAATTTTTGTACGGATGAGACATTGATACAAATGCACACTTTGTCATTAATTTAGCTGAGTTCTTTATCATGTTAATGTCTCCTGACAGGTTTTGCATTTTAAGCCTCTAACGTGCGTGAGCGTAAACCTGCACATGCCACATAAACATGTTCTCCTCAGGACACCAGGTGGCATTGTTAATCCACTTTATAGTTACAATTTCTGTAAATACCCTGTTTCTTTGCTCGTGTCTTGTGTTTTTTTCCACTTGATCTGTTTGTCCGTGTTTTTTCCTCAGTGTTGTAATATAATCCTGTTTTTCATCTAACAATAAAAGTGATACACCATCTGCATCGAACGCCCATAGAGGCCATTCAGACAAATGTCAACACTGCGAGTCTGACGTGATGGAAAAGAAAGTCACAGATTAACAAGTGATCTGCAGACGACGCCTCGAGGTGCTCCGTCTGTGTTGAAGATATTGAGCGGGGACAACGCTGGATTTCCCAGCTGGTGAACGTGGCATCTGCTGTCATCAGCAGTTAAATTCATCGTTTATTGCTGCCTGTGACGTAGCCCTCCGAACACGACACTACGACGGGAATGTTTCAGAATGTGTCTGAAAGATGTCACGTATGTGTTCGTACCAACATCTGCATCAGTCATTATCTAACATAAACCATGTTTTATGCGTCAGGGCCCACAGCAGCTACAAGTAATATCTTCTTTACATCCAACATGTAAATTATGAGTATTAGTAAAGCAAAGAAAACAGCATCAGTGTGAGGTGTGTAATCACATTTCAGGTCTCTGTGGTGTCTTTTATAGTGCTGCTGTCATGTTTTATGTATTTGACATGAATTTCCCTGGAGATTACTATCTTTCTTCCGGTAGTGGGAACATATGTAGAGTTATCACTTTAATATGGAAACAGACACACAACAATGTTATATTTCGCCTTTACAGGAAACAGTGAAGGAGTTGACATTAAGTCCGGCCAGTACAGGTGACACTACAGGTGTTCCGGGCAGCTGTGTTTTTGCGAATTCGACGAACGATTAATGTAACGCCCCTGATTGCAGGATGAGTCATCAACATTTTTAATGATTTTCCAGGAAGTTACAAAAACTACCTTTTAAAATACCTACAAAACAACTTTTTTCGCCACTATTCAGCCCGATACTGGCACACAGGTGAGATACGGAGCAAGACATATGTGAAAAACACCTGAACTGATTTAGACTTCATAGGAATGTTAAGTGATCACGAGCCTACACTTCAGGAAGGCACCCTCAACAATCAACAATTTTATCTTAACGTTATGTTTCTTGTAATTGTGCTGTCAGGTCTATAAATATAGTTTGCGTTACATACATCTAAACCCCACGCACACACACACACATATTACCAAACAGGCACACACAGACACGCACCACCATTAACATTTCTGTTTTGCCACATGTTGTGCTCTCCTGTAGCCATGATTCACCGTTTCTGCTTCCTCTGGCACTTACTCTCTATTTAATTTGTTCACGTCAAAGGTCTGTGGACGGTGCTGATTTTCCTACAACGCACCGACGTTGGCACAAAAGCACAAAACTCAAGCGCGCTACACGCCGGACGAACGAGAACAACACACTTTTTCTGCTTATGAAACATTGAGACGCGTTCACTTTCAGTCAGTTCAGAGGAGGAACGTTAAGCTCCGCGGGTGAGAGGTCCTCCCTCCAAATGAACTTGTTGTGTAAGGAGGGCACTGCGGCGTCGAGGGAGCCCCGGTGACACGCAGATGTGACTTGCAGACAAAGGGGCTTTTCACACAGCGTCAGGGGGAAGGTGATTACATCTGTGTAATCTACATTTGACATTCACGCTGCTGATTAAAGGCTAAATAGCATTTTACGATATCTGCCGGTATCAGAAACGTTGGAGTTGCTATCTGGATGGCATTCAGCGCAGCCCTTTAATGCGTTTGAAGGAGGCAACATCTGTGTTGCTTAAGATCCATATTTGTTGTATTGTCGAAAAAACAGGATCAGAATAAATCTGCATACGCGCAGCCTGACTCTAACTTCTCTGACTGACTTTACTCGTCGAGGTCGTATCTCTTACAGCTCGGAGCCTTTCTGGACTCAGGTGTCCTTCTGCCGCTGTAGTGGTTTTGAAGAGAGTACATAATTGTGACACCTGAACGCATCAGTGCAAACATTCTGCCGGAGCAGCGCGGCGGTGGTTAGTTATATGAAAACTGTGGCCTCACTTTGGTAACCCCATCCCAAGGTGAGGTCTTCGCTCGTCACGGCCAAATTACGCAGAGAGAAGTACACGGCGGTCTTCCAAACTGAAGCAACCATGAGAGCCGCTATTACATGAGCAACGCTCCGTGTAAAGCTCTCTGCTTGTTAGGAGGGTCATATGTGCGATTTTGTTTTAAAGTAATCATGTAATTTACAGTGTGCGGCGCGCGCGCGTGTTTGCGTAGGTGCTCTTGCGAAGGCGCTCTCCGGTTTGTTTGCGTGGGGTTAGGGTTGGTTAGGGTTTAGAGAGACAGAGCATGTGTAAGAGAGATGAAGTAAAGAATGAATGTGAACACAGGAGTGAATTCAAAATGCTGTTGGAGAAGCAGAAAAGGAAAGATGTCAGGAATTCTCAGAATAAAATCAGATCTGACAAAGAATAACTAAGAAAGTATTGTGTCGCTGCTCATGGCTGCAGTTGGTGATTTGGAGGAAATGCTGGTTAATTATACAACAAAGTACAGGAGAGGTTTTCTTTTACCAGCCTCATTACTTCAGTACATGTTTCAGCTGTGACCACGTTGCTGGTCAGTCACTTGGCAGCTACAGTTTTTATGCCTAGAAGTCACGACTGTGCTGCTGTGCACCGGCTCTCCTGGCACCTTCCTCAGACCCCTGCTTAGTGGAAACTGTCGGGTTTATCTTTGCCAGCATTAGGGCCGAGTATCGAACCTCCATACTTTTATGGCACCGACCGAATTGCCTCGATGCTGCTGAGTATCGAAAAATGTCTTTTCATTTCCAAATTTCAAAACCTAAGGAGTTAATCTCATCAGCGTCAGTGAACCAATAAGCATGCAGCATGGCTTTTTTGTGCCAAGATCTAATAGCGCTGGTGATTGGCTGTCTCGAGGCATGCAGGAAGAAACACTAGGTTATGGCTCATAAAGTGTATGTGTCATGTAATGTTTTGTTTTGAACAGAGTTTATAAAATCGGTTTTGTAAAATGTATAATTCAGGAACTGTAATATCGAAATTCAACAATATCCAGCCCTAGCCAGCATAAGTCCACCTAAATTTAACAAGAGAAGTGGTCTAAAAGACGATGGTAATGATCCTATTTTTAAAAAAATATATATTATTTCTTAATCTGTATAAAAACCAAAATGAAAAAAATGACATTTTGCTATTTCCGGGGAAAACACGTGTCAAACAGCTGGCTGAAGCTTCACGTCAAACTCGCAGCAAGAAAGAGAAAAAAGCATATTTTCTTCAAATGTTGAAGTTTTGCATTAATGAAGGATGTACGATGGAGCCTGTTCCATGGATCTGAAATGTCCTTTTTCTATACAACTGGATTACAGCTCATTTTGGTGACTTACACATTGTGTGAAGTGACTTGAGTTAATGTCGATCATCGAGTATCGCTGATCCACCCAGCAACAGAATCTCGTGCTACATATTCCATTAATTCATGTATTAATAATCATGAGTTTTGCATCAGTTGTGCATTTCTCAGTTTTACTATTTTCTAAATCCTGAATGCATTTTGAGATAAATGTTATATTTATTTGCCTAACAAAGACGACTTTATGGAAGATTTCGGAGGAAGCGTGTTTAACTTGATTGAACCGCAGACATGGAAAACAAGGCTGGGATGAAAGGATCTCTCTGTCCAGCTCACATTTATCATAGTGAGGGTAACAGGATTGCTTATTGCATGCTCACATTCATTTGGCATGGCTCCGCCTGAACAGGAAATTGTGAATGTGCCGGGATAGAATGTGATACTCAGAGTAATGACGAAACATAATGACAGGGAAACATTATATGTCAGAATAGCAGAACAACATAAGTCAAAGTGGATTTGTGTTACTTGATGCAGTCTGCATAAATTGCACGTTATGAGTTAGAGAATTAAAGATGATTGTAAAGTGAAAATAATCAGATTTATGAAGAGGATCTCCTTCATATTCAGGCTCCTCAATATGCAAATGAATGAGGTTAATATTCCTTTATTATTAAGACATAATATTAAACCACCAGCACCTGGTTTAGTTCGAGCCGGATCTAAATGGGATCCTATGAACACAGAATATCCTGAAATGAGCTACGAGAATATTTTCATATTTGTATTTCCAGCATTTTTGAACTCATTAAGCCATATATTCAGTGAGATCATTCAATAAACACAGAAGAACTTCACATCAGTCTTTGGCCAAGGCAGAAACTTCCTTTCCATGCACAAGATGTTTCACTGAAGGCAGCTGTTTCAATTGATGTTTTTTATGATTTCTACCATTTGGAAATACAATAAACTCAGAGTCACTTGTCATATTCTATAAGTTTAACTAATGGTGTTTGGAGGAGGATGTGACTTATTAATGGGTCACTTTCCCTGCTCGGTTTCCTCTTGTTTCAAATGACGAACATCAGTCAGAACATGCAGAGAAACTCTTTATGTGACTCTCGGCCAAGTGCTTAAAGCAAAAGGGTGAACTAGAGCACGTGAACTACCAGAACCGAAAGAAAGACAGATGTAACTGCACTACAATCTAAGTTAACAGTGTGAGTCAAGCATAGAGAATGCCACCGACGAAGACAATCAATCAAAGGTGGAGCAGGACGGTTCTTGCAAAAATAAACTGTGGGATTCATTATAATGTGGGTGAACCAGCTAACCTGATTCTGTTGAATGATAAAATGTCAACTTTACTTCTATGACTTTGTACGGAAATAGGTAAAGAGATACAACAATTAATAACCTTAGAGGTGCCGGTACGTTTTGTTACACTCAGACAGAGCCATCCTCAGCTTCCTGTTTCCTGGCTAAGCTTACCAGCTGTGATCTGTAGCTTCATAACTAATTAAAGGCAACTGTATTGACTTATAATCTAGCTATCCACTAGAGAGCAAATTTGACTCCTGAGTTCTTGGTGGTGGGTTAGAATATAGTCTGTAGTCCTAAAATCTGGAAATTGGGCAGCATTTTTGCGCATCCAGTTCCCTCGTCTCAAAGTCTATGGGTTGTTTGAATTTGTTTTCAGTTTATCGCCTGAAATAAGATATTTACACACTTTGTTATATGACATAAAACGGAGACTCATCTTCTAACTAGTCCGTCTTTAGTTACAAACTATCCTAACTCTAACTTTACCACTCATAAATGATCAATTTACAGAAAATGTGGATAGTAATTGTGTGGAAAGACGCTTTGTGGTGGTGGCGTTTAAGTCATGCAATGACGGCAATGTAGTCTGTTTATAGCTGTATATAACATAAGCTTTATACTTCTAGAGGTTTAATTAATGGTTCGAAAATGACAAAAGGGACGTACATCTGTGAAGATTATCTTGCTGAACATACCTTGTGTTTTGCCACAGAGCAAACACAGGTGATATTCCAAAATCCAATTTAAAAAGATCCCAGAGGCTTTCGTCGAGGGAACCAGGGCGATGCTGACTTCCGGGTTAACCTACAAGAATACGTCATCGCGACGCCACTCTATTAGAGCACAATCGAGACTGTAATCTGTGTGGTGGCTTTCAGGTGTGACCGCGTGTGAATCACAGACATTAACCTTCCCTCAACACCTTCGGGGTTTCCCCTCAAATAAACCAATTAGATATGCAAATGCCAGTCAACTTCATAATAAAGGAAAAGTCTTGAAAGGTCACAACATTTCAGGGCTTCTCCAGAGCTTTAAGTTTAGCGACTGATGCAACGGTGATGTCGGCAAACTGTGTCATTTCAACTCAAAGGACTTTGCGCCTATGAAAAAGCTGCGGAAATAATATCTTGTCTTCCTGTTGCTGTGCTCGCTGATTGACCTCTATATACTAAAAGAGGCTAGATATTACTGTAAGAGGATGAGATGGGTGGGGATGAGTGTGATTATTCGTTGGAACTGCTCAATTACAAGTGAACTCCAGCTGACACTACTCGCGCTTTCAAAACACAAAGCTCGGACGAGGTCATGACCGTTGGCTGTTTCAGTCATCGGTCAAGCGTGTCTCTTGTTTACCCAGCGATCTGCCTTATGAATTATTTGTTATTTGTGATCAAATAAACGGGCTTTGCTTTCGTGACAAGTAACACAAGAGATTATTTAAGATATTACTGTGTTTTCTAAAAGATTTATTTGTGTATGTGAGCAGCAAAAGTGCCCAATCCAGGATTGCAATGCAAATGCATCATACATTCTCTGTACAAAATCCTTGAGGAACAGCTTCATGAATCCAGTAAATCTTTAAAAACTATCTTCATCTCTCCTCCCGCCTGCCTCAGGTTGTTCCGCATCTCCTCTTCATTATACTGTCAGAAGATGAAACTCCCTTCTCGTAACAAAAGCAGCCCATTACATCGAAAATAAACCCACCTTCCTTTATAACATTAATTTATCTGATATTCAGTGTGGAAAACAGGACAGTGGTTGTATTTTAATTGGGTCATTTAGTTTATTGTAACAGATCACAGAGTATTTGTGCCTTCGCACAAAGACCAACACATTACCTGAGTTTTATAGGACGAGGTAAATTAGCAGTAATGATTCTCTCAAATAATAAAGATGATTTCAATTCATAGAACAGTCTGGATGCATGAAAAGTTAAAATATTTCACACAATTAGACTTATTATGTAATATACAGAACTTAAAGTTACAGTTTCGGCTGGGCTTGAGCTGATTTGTTGGATTGGTGTTATGAAACATTATAATGGCGGCTTGTGTCGAATGCCTTGTGCTTAACACATTAACACAAAACTAATGCCGCTAATAATATGGCTTCTCATCACGTTTAAATGCATCATGGCTGTTTATGCGTCTATAAATCATTACCTCTTCTGTGAACATGTGTGCTTGAGTCATGTCAGTTAGATTGTTGCCAGCGATGGTGGTTGTTTAACAGTGTGTTCAACGCCAGTGAAGAAAGTTTGACTGGAATCAGTCAGATCTTCATTTTCATGAATGAATAAACTGACTTTAAAGGACATGATCATATCATACTGTTTTACTTTGTTTATATGTGGCGGACCCTGCCACCTTTCTAGCATCAAACAGTGTTCTGGGGACCTTATTTTCCTCCTGAGAACAGCTTGTTTATTCCATTATGAAAAAAAAATGTCTGAGTTTGTGTTATTACTTCATTAATATTGTAAATATTAAAATTCTGAGTTTGGGTTTCTTCTCAAAAACTACAAAGTGCTCCTTTAAGGTAGCGAGCAACAGCACGGAGCTAAGTGTTTGAATTCTGTCTTCTTGTTCCTCTCTTCGCTCTGTAATGTTACATTCATGAAGGTACATTTCCTTCCAGCTCCAGTCGGCAGTCGACGTTACAGAACATAAACACTCAACAATGTAAGTTGCCTCTGTGTATCACTGCTGCAGTCAGGTTGATAAACAGGAGTGAAGATATCCACTTTTTAATCCTTAACGTTCAAAGGTTATATCTGAGCTCTCCTCCTTTCAGTAATCGTCTCAGAATCTTAGCAGAATATGAAGGTGTTTATTCCTCCAGAGAGTCTGCACCCGACTCGGTCCTCAAACTGATCTGCTGTCATCACAAGCTGAAAGTGACTGTTGTCTCGTTTGGGAGACGCGTTTTTGATGATTGACAAACACATCGCATTTCCTGTGACTTCCTTAATAGCGAGAGCCAACTCTTGTTTCACCAGCTGAATGCTTTTTAATGTGACGTTTGTATCAGTTTGCATTAGCAGTGACCATGTAGCTGTGGTGGATGACTGTGTGGTTTTATGTTATGATTTTGAATATTTTGTCAAAAATATAATAATACAAGCATCAGCCTCAAATTGTATTATAACTCTAAAATACCGAACCGGTTAACATCCTGCCACTGGTCATCACTATGTGGCTCAAGCGTGAAATTGAATTTTTCCATCACACAGCCAGGTGATGTGAGAACAAGATATTATACAGAAATGTTTTCCAAATAACCTCAGGAAAAGAAAATTAGAGCCAATTTTAAATAAAAACAGCACAGTCCTCATGAGGACCAAGAAAGCTGATCACATCAGTCCGACTCTCAGATCTTTGTCCAAAGAATGGATTCAACTTATTTAACCTTTTAAGTCTTGATTAATTTAATCTAGGACAGGCCTGCTGACTGTGCCAGGGACAAAACTAAAGATTGAGGAGCACCACTCACTCTTTCAGTGTATATAAACTTAAAACTGAATTTCATTAAAGGAAATATGGAACTATTTACTCGAATCTTGCGCTGCACTTTAATTCACCTTTTTCTGTTTATTTAGTTTGAGTCACGTTTGGCTTTATTTACATCCCCTGTTCAAAATCCTGTTCACATGTCTTTTATTTTGTCTTATTGTTTGATTACGTCCTGTCTTAATGCAGTTTTTAAATCTTATGTGAAGCAGTTTTAATCACAATACTTTTGAAAAATGCTAGCCCTTTCCAAACAAAATTGAATTGTCTTAGACGATAACAGACATAAAATTATAATCTCAAAGTCTGATGCTGATTTGTGTATACGGACGTGACGTTTTTGTTGGAAAGCCACCGACCCAAAGCATCGTTATTTTGACAATCTGGGAATGAGACTCAACAATGAACTATCTCTTCTCCAGAATTGCCTGCTGCCCCTTTAAAGGCACATTCTGTAACTATTTAACCTTAAAAAACAACTTCAAAATAATTTTGATGGTACATTGACATGTAAATGGTGAATACTGTCCGTCTCAGCCACTCTGCGCCTATTTCTAGACTATGTATCTTGGATAAGCGCAACGCCACTGAGTTTTGTTTGTAGTTGCACGTAACTTTACATCGGGAGAAGTGTTGCAGAAACATGGCATCTGTCATTAAGCCTGCAAAGTTGTGTTGGCGCCAAAAATCCACAAAATACTAAAAGAGTGTAGTGATGACGTATACTTGTTGGCTAATCTAGAAGTTAGCATCTGCTTGGTTCCCTCGACAAAAAGCCTGTAGGATTTTGAATTATCACAGTTAAATTAGTGACACTTACATGTTTTGTTCAGCAAGATAATCTTCACAGATGAATACCACTTTTGTGATTTTTTAAGTAAATCGCTAGAAGTAAAAAAGCTAACGTTAGGCTATAAACTAGACAATATAGCAGTTGCATGAGTATAATTTCACCAACACTAATTGTCATTCCACACAAAATTACTATATAGCCTACGCTTTCTGTAAATTGCACAATGTACACATTGTAAAGTTTAAAGAGTTAAGACAGTTTTAAAAAAGTCTGGGCTCTTCGTCGTGATGTCCAACAACAACAACTTGTTAGCAACCGCCATTTTTAGGACACGTAAGTGCTATATAAATAAACTGTGGGTTTAATGCTGTAGGACAAAATGTGTAAATATATTCAGCCTCCACAGACTTTATTTGAGGCATTCACCGGAAAAATTAAATAAAAAAAACTCTATTTTCAGGACCACAGACTGCACCACTCTATTACAATATTGTTTTAAAGAAGTGTTGATTCTGAGAAAGTTTATTTACAGGAACTTACATTCTGTGTGAGGCTGCTGTCCTCATATTCACTTACCATCACAACATGAGGAGACAAACAGGGCAACAGTAAATTACTGAATGATAACAAGGCGTATTATACTCGTGCACCCGTCCAGCCCATCAGGGCCTCTCAAGATAAGTATAGCACAGCTGCATAAGTCCAGCTGCTTTCATTAAGTTGCTGAAAAATTGGCCCAGTGAAAACACAGTGCGGGAATTTTCTGGAAATTGCCCCTAAATTACATCCATGCCATAAAAGACACAAACGTGGTGTGGCTTCGACTTGTTCTTCCACCAGGCTGAAGTCTGATGTGAACAACAGGTGTGTGAAAACAAAGTTAAAGTGTCCTGAGCAGGAGTTCACACTTCACTCACCTCTGCTTTAAACCAGCATCACCTGCTCGCGTCACGTTCAGTCCGACCTGTTCACCACATCCCGCCAACTTTGATCCACGCGCGCAGGATCTCAGTGACGCAGTCGGGTGTGGAGAGCGCGCGTGGTTGGGGGTGTGTGTGCAACGCGAGCCTGCATATTTCTGTGACGTGAGTCAGAAAGTCTCAGGAGAGCAAGAAGTCAAGCGGACAAAAAAAACCAGACCCCCACCCCCCAAAAAACCAGAGACTAGCAGAGCGGGGAGATGAGGACCTTCCAGAGCCAAAGTCAGCCTGCGCCGCGCGGAGCCGCCAGCAGCCTGCAGAGCCTCAGCAGCAGCGCCATGAGTCCACTCAGCACGGCCAGCATCTCCCTCACAGTCCTGCTCATCCTCAGCATCCCAGTCTGCAACAGTAAGCGCTTCTGTTTGTTTTGTTGTTGTGCTTTTTGGAAGATAAAACTCTCTAAAAGTCTTGCATGTGTTCTAGCAACAAACTTTTTTCTCTATCTATCTATCTATCTATCTATCTATCTATCTATCTATCTATCTATCTATCTATCTATCTATCTATCTATCTATCTATCTATCTGATCCTACACATTTTTATCCTAAAGTATGAACAGATAGAAGAAGATTATCTTTTCATTTGTACTAAAAATCTGAGATAGGAAATCTGGAAAATCAACACATTTGGAGGGAATAATAAATACACAGATAAAATAAATAAATATGTGTAGTAACGTTTTAACTTTTCAACAAACCGAATATTATGGTTACTTTTAAGTAATAATGGGATTAATAGGAACACATAATATTATATTTCCGCAACACATATGTGAACTTTGTAATCTTTTTGTCTTATACTACAGATCAATAATTTGTATATGAGTTAATGATAAGGATCGATCGATAGATGAAGATAGAGACACAGTTTAAAGGGGCACTATGTAGTTTTGGAGACTCAGAATTATTTTATTTACAGTATTAATCAGCTAATAATACAAATGTAGAAATATCTATTTTTTCCATAGCTGAATAAACAAGCTGTTCTCAGAGGAAAATAAGGTCCAAGAACACTGATTGAAGATAGAGAGGTGGCAGGGTCCGCCACATATAAACTAAGTACAACAGTATGATGTTGTGTTGTTCATTCAGTTTAGTCATGAAAACACAGCTTGTTTAATTAGTTTGTTTAGGCATAAACAATCTGTCAATGAAGATCTTTCTCTTCTGATTAAAATGTCTTCTCCAAAACTACATAGTGCACCTTTAAGTATACTGTTTTTAGCTGTATAAACGACTTGTAATTTAACTTTGTTTGCGGCTGATTCAAATCTATATTCTGAATATCATCATGAGTCACGTTAAAAAAGGATTTGTATCCACCGATCCAGCCGTCATCCATCCATCACTGTCATTTGTGCTCCGAAACTGATGCGATGTCAAACAGGCAGAGACAGCCAGAATCCTCGCTTTGGTCCGAAGCCTCCGACTCGATGTGTCAACTATCTGAGACACAGAGTCACAAATGATTGAGATGTGCCAAGATGTAGATTGACCGGCACTTCTTCAGATGGTGTCAGATTGGCTCTTCATCAGTTCGTACTGTTAACGCATCTTCATTGTAGAAATGTGATTAGAGAGAGATTCTGAAAAGTGAATGAAATCTGATTTTTAAGAATCAGGAATATTTTCAAAAGCTGATATTTAGAAGGCGGCAGACTTCCATCAACATGTTGGACGATGACTCCCTCCATGTTCCACAGCTGAGCTTTCACCTCTGCTAATCGACACCTGCTGCAACCATGTCGAAGCAGAGCGTGAACAAAACAGTCATGTGTTCACCGCCGACCTGCAGCATCTGTCAATAACAGTATACTATTGTTGATGATGTTGAATTAGCAGTATGATATTAACTGTTTGTTTCTGTGAAACCAAAGGTGCTCCAGCAGAACTTCAGCAAGCCACGACAGAGCAGAGGCAGCTTCTCCAGGTACAGTACGCAGCACGGTTTCATTCATTCTCTCCTCTTCATCCCTCCTGTGTTCCTCTTCATCATCCTCTGTGATGCTCCACAGATAGACGCTGTGTGCTCGTCATACCTCTCTGCAGACCTGAAGTCTTGGGTAAGTGAGATGCGATTCAGTCTCGCTTTATTTTCATTACACTACAAGTTCATAGCACTTTTAATAATCTCTCCTCTTCTTTTTGTTCACTTTTCCAGGCGTCTGATGTCTTAGGAAAACTCTGTGTCTTGATGCTGGTTGAAAAGTCAAAGGTACCTCACACTTTATAAACTCTTAGTGAACATCTCAGAGGAAAACGTTATGGTGTGTGTTTTTTCCAAACTATATTTGCTATGACACAGCTCAGTGAAATGTTGATTGTCGATCATGGAGTAGATCCACAGAGCGACGTCCACTAAAAGACTCATTTTGTCTTCTCAGGAGCTGAAAGTGGAGGACATTTCTAAAAGGGTGAGTACAGCTTATTTTTCTCTTATTTTCCCTTATAAGGTTAAGCTTCACCCACAGAGACATGTCATAAGATTAAACACTATGACAGATTGCATTGTGTTGAATTGTTTGTGCGTCTGTGTGTACCTGCTTACCCGTGTGTGGTCATTTATTTGTTTGTCATGCACCATATGTGCAGTTTTTATTTCATTACTCTAGAGCAAAGGGTTCTGCCTTGTCAGAGGGTCGGGTAAGTAAGGTAAAAGACGCATCTCTGTTACAGTATGTTGCGTGACTTAAGAGAAGCACCTCAGATGTTTTACAACTTTATGTGACCTGCCCTGTCTGTGTCAAAAAGACTGAATCTGTTGAATCAACCCTGTTAATGATCATGCTTCATTCCCCGACCAAACCAAAATGCATGCCGATGCACATTCACCATCACTAATAGGTAACCCTTTAATTTGCAGCCCGTTCATTACATAGTAATATGAAGAAATTGCAAAGAAATAACAAAAGTAAAACCAGTTCAACAAATGTAATGACAAGTTGAATTGCTGTAAACTATTTGGTAATTACAGAGTAAAATTAATGCAGAGTAATGGTCGTTAATTACATGGCAATTAAGCCAATATTTTGCATCTTTATGTGTTACAGCATCAAAAAAGTGTTGTGATCTCACTATAGTTAACTCCTAATTACATTTTTTCCTTGAAACATACGGGTAATTTTTTACAGTGTTGGAAGTAGCTAATTACAGCTATTCAAAGTATTTTTTTGGGTACTATCTGTGTTTTTATAGTAAAAAGGCTATCCGATCACTAACGGGCCAAAGAAAATCCTGACATATGGACAAAAAAAAAAAATTGGGATTAAGAAACAGAAACCATTTGATGCATTAAACATCAACAGTTAAAATGTAACTAATACTGAGTAGCAATTCAGAAGAATACTTTGTACTTCACTTAAGTGTTATTTTAATACAAGAAGTTTAACTTCTAATTGAGTAATATTTCAGTAATGTAACTGAACACTGAGAATCGTGGAAACTGGCCGCTGCAGGAATGTTGACATGGGACCAACCTCACAACTTGATATTATAACAGTCTCTTTACAATAAGATGAGGGCTCGAAATGCTAAATACTCGGTGACAGCACAAGTATAGAGTTAACTTAATATAATCCTCTTTACTCTGCTTTCATTTTACTCTTAAATTACCCAACACTCTACAGTGTTTACTCTACAAGTATCCTGCTCTAACTGAGTTTACTTTTCTTATTTCTTCCCATTCCTACTTAATTAACAACCTGTAAATTAAAGTATTACCCACGAGTTTATGTGTATGCATGCAGACAAATCCTACAATGTGGACACACAGTCCTCATATGCACAAAAATTCAAATCTTCCATCAGCGCTCGTCTCCCTTGTTCTGTGCTCTGAATGTCAGATGCTTGTTCTCCTAAACCAGCAGCATTTTGTGCAAGAAGGAGACAGCATGGCCACACAGCCAGCTTTATTTCTGGGTTGCATGAGAACTTGGATCATGTTTGTCCCCCTCTGTTACTCACACTGGACGAAATGAAAACAAATATATATGTTGATCAAAAATATAAGGAAAAAGGTTTTAAAAGTTGCAGATAAATAATGTCAATACTCCAAAATATGTCTGCAGTTCTTAGTATAGCTATTGATATCGGGGAAATTAGATATTAAAGAGCATTTTGATTTGTTTTTATGTGTGAGTTGAAAGTAAAGAAGATTTCTGGTCAATTATTGGAAAAAAGTTCAACAACGATGATGCAGAGAGCTGCCTCTTTGCAGCTGTGATGAACCTGGAGTGAAATATCTCCACTGTCTGCACCAGACTCAGTGAGAAATGAGTCATGATTTCTACGCATTGTATTTATTTTTCCTACAGAAGCATAAAACATCCCAGGACGCACGTTCACTTGCCACAACAAACCATATTTCTCACATGAAATATGAAGTTATTTTGTCTCCTGCTTCACCAACACTGACGTGTGAATAATGCAGAATGCGATGCTGAGGCTGCGATGAAGAAATCTGAAGCATTTGTTTTATTTTGGCATTTTCTGTGTTGCATGTTCTCGTGTTTTAATGAGAGAGAGACAGAGATCGTCTGTTTGTCCCTCTGAAGACTCCATATGTGTGCTCTCCTGAACGCTGGAGCTGTCATTCATGTCTGTGTGTCTGGCTCTGTGTTCGTCAGACCCTTCAGTTGCACCCTCTCCTACATCTAGCTTCTCAACTCCATACCAGAAGAGAGAAGGGACTCTCAAAGCGCGTATGTACTACCCACGTCAGTTCTCCTTTCACTCCCCATTTCTTTTGTTTCACGCTTTACAAAATAGCCTCACAGCCACTGATTGATAAAGCAAAGATATTGAGTACAAATACTTTGTTTTTAGCGACACAAAAACCTGTACACAATCAGTGGTACAAGCATGACAATCCCATTTTATGACGTCTTTTCACTATTTGTTCAGATGTTTCAACTGCGATCGGATCCTTAGTTGAAAAAATAGGAGCTTGTGTTGTAGTTTCGTATGTTTTTGTCAAATGTTGGTATTGAAATGTGTGTTTTCTGCCTCCTGAATGTGTGATTTACTCTCCCTGGGCTTACATGTCAATAATGCCGCTTCACGTCGGGCAGCTCTCCCCACTCGCTGTACAAACTCAGTATACATTAGTTGTTCTTTCCCGGGCTGCCAGTAATTATGGTCTAAAATTAGTGCAGCCGACAGGTGAACTTAGCCCTCATTGCGAACAAGCGCTGACATCCACCAAGTGGACGCAGAGGAAACGTGGAGAGCGTTTGAGCGAGTGCCGGCGGCTTTGCCGACGGAGGCATCACTGAGAAGGTGTCGCAAAACGTGTTCTTCTCCTCAAGTTAAATTCTGTGTTGTTGTGTTTTTCTGTGTGTGTCAGGCTGAACTCCAGGGACCTGGGGGCATCCAGAGCAGAGGTTACTTCCTCTATCGGGTATGAACATGTTTAACATGTTTATGTCAGAAAGTATATTTTCCTTGATGATATGATGAACTTTTAATACATCTTTTTTTACGTGCTTACAGCCAAGAAATGGAAGACGATCCTTAGAATATGATTAAATTAAAGGTAATACACAACATGCATGGACACCCTTAAAAAGACATGTTACAAGTACATTTGGATGCTTAAGGGACTGAATGGAAATTCGTAAGAAGGGGGGTTGTCTTGTTTTGTTTTTTTGGCTAATGGAAGGTTTAATGTATTTGGGGGAGCAAGAAAGACATGTTTCAAGAGGGGATTTTAAAACAGGCAATGTAGGGGTCAGCCTAAAATGCACAATAACACAGTATATTTGTACAAATACAACAAATAGTTCGAGTGAAACTTTATCAAAATATTACTTTTGATTCACTATATGTAGAGGGCAGCCGTGTTTTTAACATCATAATGAAACCGTGCAACAGCACATTTCTTTGAGACCTTCCAGACAGCTTGTCATTTTTAACGATTTCCCACTGAGCAAAATGTCCAATAGACGTCATTTCAAGGTCTTTGTCAAATGTTGAAAAGATGTCCACTGACCTTTTTTGGACATCTTTTCAATTCTAATTACAAACATCCAACGTTTTTATGATATCTTTCTTAGAATCATGTCAGATATAATAACTTTTTAACATCTAATGTGTATTTTAGCGGCTAAAAGATTATTTTATACATCAATAGGTGTGTGCTTCGTGACAATTTAACACTGTTTTTGCGATATTGGGAGAAAAGGGTCGTAGCCTTTTCAGCAAAATCCAAAGAAACCATTTGAATAATCCTGGGGAGGACCTCAGATAAAAAGCATCATCTCTCCTCCCCAACCCAGTAATTTTCTCACAGTCCAGAATTGTTATTGAAATCCTGTCATTATCCTGATGGCAGTAGTAATTGTTAGGATTATAATGAACAATAGGCTGCTAACACCATGTTTATACGGAGTTACAATATCAGAGAAGTGTATTTGTTCTTGTTATCATCATCTAATCGTGTGTGTCATTATTGTGTGGCAGAGTGTCCACCTCTGAAGCGCAGTGTACAGAGACCACACACACACCCTGAGACCCGAGCTGCTGCACGACGACCGAGTGATCCAGACTCCAACCACGGCCCGTTGCCACCGCTGTATAGTGATGTCTGAATGTACACAAAGAATATGATTAAAATACTATTCACTTGTCCAGATTTTATTTTATGTTATACACGTGTGTCATTCGCATTAAAACTGCTCTGATGTGGTCGTATCTGTTTGTGTGATTTGGAACACGGATGAGAAACTTTGACTGCATTCAGAAAACGTGCAGTACAGGTATTGCATAGACGAGTTATTACAAACAATCTCAAAAACCTTGCTTTATTCGTGCTCTGACTTTAAATACATTTTTTTTACAAATAATTCTACCAAAATAAAAGCATTTATTTTACCCAAAATAATTAGGTTTAGAGAATATTACACATACAATTCTTTAAAAACAAAAATGTATGAGTTCATTTTAAATGACCATAAATAAGATGAAACCCTGTACCTCTTTATTTTTTGTGTCTTGTCACCCATAATAAGGTCCATAAGATAAAGAACTCATAACAAGCAAAGCTGTGAAACAAGAAAGCCATAAACTCATGCAAGAACATTAGGAATATTTGGATTGATCATGTTTTTTGATACTAAAATTTTTTGAGAGACATGAAAGCCTTATTTATAAAACTCAAATCCAACTTCAGATATTTATAATAAAACCACAAACCCCACAACACACTGAGAATTATTTGGGTCTTTTAATTACCTATTTAGTTTTAATTCACAAATTTATTTTCTTTCTTAAATTGTTATTTTCTTCCCTGAATATGTAATTATGGTTATAAACAGTAGATGTCACCATCACCACCCGGATCAATCTGAGATTCTTTTTGTACCACTCAAACTCGTTGGTGGTTTCATTAATATTGATGAATAAGAGAAGAAAGGAAGATACAATGTATGCACAGAAATGTTTTATATCCATGGCATACAGTTGGTATGTATGTTTTCATTAGCCTTTTCAAGTATGGTTCACCTTTACGGGTGTGATAAGAAGATGAATCCCAAAAGGTGCAGATTTGTTCAGATCATGCCGATTGTATGATAATTCTGTCACCAACCTGACACACTGATGAAACTGATATGACACATATGAAGGATGACAGATACAAACAGAGGCACAGAAATGTTTAAGAGAGGTGTGTTTTTAGTATTCCGTGTGCATCGGTACGGCACGGCAGGAGTTTTTCATGGTTCAGCTGCAGCACGGTAAAACAACACTCCACCCTGATTGTGAGTGTTTTACAGAACAGAGCATTTTTGGCTCAAGATGGATCCAGGATTGAGTGCTTGTTTGCAATTCCAGCCACAAATAGTGACTTCACCACAAACAACAATGAACACAAGTGTTTTTCACAATAAAACTTTAATTTATTTGAGAGCGGTTTGAGGTTTTTGAACAGAATGAGCTTCTGTGTAAAGTACCGCAGGACCTCTGGCCAACTCAACAAAATAAAATAACAATGGATTCAAGTCGTGATGGACTTTAATCAATAAAGTACAGCTACCCTTCTAAATTACTTGCTGTGGGCACTCAGTCTGACTCAGATTATAGACAGTAGCCCATTGACTTCCTTCCAGGGAAACAGAAATGTATAGTATATAATCATATAGGTCTCACACGTCAGGACAGTTTTTGCCCCAAATAAGTATGTGAGTTATACATGTATGTAATTTTCCCTTTACTGCCAGTTCAAAATCAACATTTTAAGTTTGGCATGAGCTGTTTACAAAGAGAGGCTTGCAGGAGATGCACAGGATGCAAATCATTTAAACAAAACCTGATGCTATAATGTGACAGAGCACTGCCCGCCTCCCTCATCTCTGTCTCAACAGCGCCACCAGCCCGTCGGCTCCCTGTGTGTGGTCAGAAATGGTACTGCAGCTTTTTTTTTCTGTGCAACTTTGACTGTTGCCATGGTGACGAGCACCACGCCGGAGATGGAGAAACGCAAAAAATAATCTGACGGCCAATTAATCTGAGAGCACTCGTCCACACACGGTGAACTACACACTGCTGGCTCTTCAGAATTAATTTGTGTTCCCCGTTGACAATAGATCAATCAATACATTTAAAAAGAAAAAGAAAAACTGTTCGTGCTAAATCTACAGGCTCACAAATAGCCTACCTGTCTGGTATAACGTTACTAAATATATACATATATATATAAAAATGGGATTCGGAAGGAGTGTGGGACATTTTTTCCTTTAGCCATCACAGATAGTATTATTTTTTAAGGACTTATTTTGAATTTCCACAAGTGGTTCAGTCTGATTTGACAGACAAACAGCAAACTATTCTTCGGCAGCAGGCTACACGACATAGGCTACCTGTGTGTGACTGTCCATACAGGTGATCCGTGTAAACCTGGAAGTGACTCACCTCCCTCGACCCGGGCATGTGTGTGTGAACTGGAGTGCGGCGCTAGGCCCTTTTGGCTCCGATTTCCAACTCCAGTCCGCCTGCCTCAGCCCTGCGCAGTCAACCGTCAGCAGCAGCGCCACTGGGTGCAGGGATATCCCGATGAAAGGGGAGACTGTTTCGGGGTAAGTGTGACATCTGTACCGGTGAACTCCGCTCCGTATTAATATCGCGTTTTATCAGCCGCCTCTTTGTGTGCTATTGGCACACACGTAAAAAGCCGCAAACGGAACAGTTCTGCTTCGGCTTGTTTGGTGACAGAGACTGGCCAGAGGCCCGGTGACCCACATTCTTATCTAATGCCGCTTGTTAGCTAGCTAGCTCCGGCTAAAAGTGGGTTGACATACATACAGTAGATTGTTGCGGACGAGTTGAACGCTCGCTGCTTTACAGTATAAAGTCGCCAGCCAGCGGGGAAAGTCGGCTGTCTGATTTGCAACGGATAAAGGTGCCCTGGCAGTGTGTGTCATATGTCGCAGTAAGTGTGGCAAACTATAAAGCTGTTGTTTTGTTGCTGTAATTGACGTTAGCAAGCAAGCTAGGTGGCGTTAGCCTTCTAGCAATCACTGCCCGCTGTGCCGGCCGGCTTCACCGGCGGCAGGGAGATCGACGGACAGATAGATGTGTGTACCTACGTTTTGTCACTTCAAGACTCACTTTAGTTCAGGTGATTTCACGTTCTTGACAAGCGTTCACATCTCACCGTCACAGTCTTTTCCCACATCTGCTGCTTCTTTTCACATGTATGTCTGTTTATTCCCGGTGTTAATTCAAAGATCTGTGGCAGCTGCGTTTCTCTCCAGTCCTGTTTTTTTTTTCTTTTCCTTTCTGCATGTTCATTTTCTGCTGCTGCTGCTGCTGCTGCACACTGATCAGATATGAAATTGATCACTTCGTCTGTTCAAGCTGTCCAGAACTATCTTGGACCTCGATCATACCTGTTTAGATGACAGGAAGTAGATGATGAGTTATGCAGTCTGATGTAAAGGGTCTTTTTTTTTTTTTTTAATTTGGTTCATTTTGGTTCCTAACATGTCATCAGAAACAGGTGACAGGATCTTTTGTGTTTTTCAATTATGGGGTTATTTTCTCAGTAATTATTTGAGACTGACAGACTTGAATGGGCATATTGGATCTCTGAGTCAGATTCCTGTTTCATAGCTCATACAGCTCAGATTTGCCTAATTGCATACATGAATTTCATCCCTACTACATTCCACACTATAGTAAATTAAGCAAGTATTTTAAAGGAACACACTTTAATAATTAAATGTCTTTAAAGTACACTCGAAGCAGTCTATGATTCTGAGGCAGTCAGTTTGATTCAGATTTATCACAATTCAAAGTGATATGTGACAGATCATAATAGAATTAACTATTAAGGTTCAAATATGATGTTTAATTGAACTATTTGACGTGCTGTGTAGTTTAATGTTAGTTGTAGGAGATAATGTTGGAATGGTTTCATTCATTTGAATGACTGTTAACATACTTTCAGTGTCATTTGATGACAGAGTTGAGTAATACATTAGTATTTATCAGCACATGTGTGTAGATACTTTATATTATGTCAATACAAATAATCTTTCTGGTTATTACATATTGTCTATAGACCTTTTTCACAGCAGACATTTTGACTTGTCAAAGCAGGAAAAGCACAGGTGTGACCAAAATCGTCAACGAAGGCTCCATTCTATTATGTGTCCCAGTAAATAAGTAGTATGTACTTGTGTCAGTGAGTCAGCATGCACAACACCAGAGCCCCGTAACTAGCACATTTAAATGGAATAAAATCATCATTAATGTTATAAATTCCGCCTGTTCCTTTCCTGCTTTGACAAGTCAAAATATCTGCCGTGAAAAGGGTCTATTCCAAGGTGATTGTAAAAAATAAAAACAACCAGAATCAGAGTTATATTTTCAGAGAGGCCATCGGTCATTATTAATGCCTCACAGGACTGTTGAAACACAACAGAGATTTTGTAATTTAGCTTGGCGATAGAGTTGTTGAAGCTGTTACTGGAGCACAGAAAAATACTTTGACATCTTTTTTTGTTTCTGGCTGCAGGCGAGGAGAGGCGAGTCTATCAAGTACCATGCTCTCTTTGCTTTGGGAGATCATTGCTATGCATCACGCTTGGTATCCTTTACACATTACTACACATTTCTGAAGTTTCTTCACCTGCTTTTACATTTTATTCATCCAGTCTATGCGTATAATGTACAATGTACTGTAGTGATGAAAAAAATATAGCATGCAGACTTGGCAGCAGAGCACCGGCACGTTTGTTTTTTTCAAAAAGCAGTTGGGGCGGGACTGACAACACTATCAGATAAGGCAGATTACATTATAACGTGCTGCGCCTAATAATGCAATTACTATACGCCTGTCATATCAGGCTTTTCTGTGACAAAGGAGAAAGTGTTGATTCAGATTAAGTGTTTTCCTGCTTTGGGCTAATGCGAGCAGCTTGAATCGTTCTGCAGACTGCTAAGAAGTGTATTTACTACCGGCCCTGTACTGTATAAATGTCTAGTTAGTGCTGATGATCAGCAGATTAGAACACCCCAAACTGATTAGAGACCTGTTAATGAATGCTGAGGTTTGGGACTTGCTGTAGTCTGTATTGCAGATTCTGCAGCTGAGGTGGAATAAAAAGTTGTAAAAAAGTCAAGGCCTTGAGCAGAGAGCAGTGGCTTTACAACTGTTCATTGAAAGTGTCTCAAGGATGAGTTGTACAGCGTCATACCCTCAGGGTTATCTCCCTCCTGACATCACTGAGACATTCCCCACGCTACACCAACCAAAGTGGTGCACAAAATCGGGTAGCAGCAGCTTTCACACTTCACAACCGTTAAAAATAGTGTTTACTAACATTTATGACTAATTTTATTAGTCAAGGGCCAACCATGTGTTTGCCAAAGTCTGATATCATGAGGTTAAAGACTTGACTAAGCGTTTTGACATAGTTTTTGTCAGAGGTGACCCAGACTTTGCTGTCATCTGGAGTGTTTTTCAGTTTAATCCCTGTTACTTATCATTGAAAAGTTACGGTAGAGTTTTTTTTTTTTTTAATAATCTTTTTATTATGAATGCAAAAAAATACAGACCCATAAAATTACAATAGCAATAGTCTCTGTATAGAAAATAACAATTGTAGTAGTAGTAGTGTGTGAATATTCCAAATAAATAATTGTTAGTACATGAAAATGACATTACATTTACGTTAAAACCTCGTTATAAAAAAGAAGGAAATGAAAGAAATATATAAAGGTATACTAAATAAAAAAACAAACAGAAAAGGGAGCAGATGTGAAGGATGATGAAACAAGGACTGTAAGGAGTTAAGTAATCTATGAAAGATTTCCATTCACAAAAACTTGAAGCAGTGCTGTCTTTAACCGAGAATTTAGACAAAACATCCCAAAGGCAAGGCAAGTTTATTCAGACACAAGGCAGCTCAAAGTGCCAAGCCACAAAGAAGTAGGTGGTGCCTTAGGAGTTGCCTCACAAGTAAAACACAGTGTCCTGCCAAAGCTGCGTCTTTTTTTAATCAAATCCCAGAACGATTGTCGATCATAAAATAACCACTCCAGAATTTATGTAGCGTGGGAGAAAACAAAAGCACACGTCTCAGGTTCCAAGGGGAAACGGAGGGGTTTGTACTTGTATTGGAGACCTGACAGATGACGGGTTGTTATTAACCCTGTGATGTTATATATACAATTTAAATGCGTGAGGTGAAGTAGTCACGGGACCTCCGTGTTTGTTATGGCTTTGTGTAAAATATCGGGTCAGCTACATTTAGCTTTCACTTCTTTGAATGTTACTGGCTGCAGATTTGGGAGAGGGCACGCGACTTTGTCGTCACAGCCATTTAATATGCTGACTTCACGAGCAGAGCCTTGTTATGGCTACAGGCTGACGTTTTCCGCTGACGGCCCTGCAGCAGATAAATTGGTGACACCAATATTTGGTCTGCAGTCTGCGTCACATGCAGTAATTATTGTTGTGTGTTGAAATATATTTCCTGTCTAAACGAATGATTTTTTTTGTTGCTAGCTTGTTGGAGCAGCCATTATTAGACAGCTGTGGTATACGTTCCTGCTTGTCTTTTAACGCTGTTGCAGTAAATGATCTAATGAGGGAGAATATAATTTGCTTTCCTTTGATAGCCACTGAGCACAGAGCTGATTGGTTACAAACACCTCCAGATCCACTGACCATGTTCATTGTAATGAAGGAATATGTTATGTATTGCAGCTGAATGACCCTTTTATGTGTTTTTAATGGGTTTTTGAGCAACAGCAGAGTTTAATGGCAAAAGTGTTGATGAGATGGAATAATACAAGCGTTATCCTCAAAATCTGTCTGCAAGTGATATTGGACAGATATTTTCTAATCGAATATTTTGCCATAAATGAACTAATGCTGTATGAACTGCTAAAATTTAGTGTTTTCTTTAGTTCCTACCTTTAAAACACCACATCCAGTGACGGCAACATCAGCTGCAGAAAAATCCTTTTTGCTACACAGGATTGGTTCTGTCAGGCTGACCTTTCTCTGACAGCTGAGAGGATTCTTCCCCTCCTAGACTCCAGTCGGATTCACAGAGTTTGCCAGCAATTATTTCTTTCCACTTTATCACCAAACAGAGCCGTCAAAATAATGTTCCGTTACGTGACGAGTGACACACGTCTTTGGGGGTTGTCTCGGAGAAGGCAGCGATGATGCGGTAATGCTAGCTGATGAGGCGCAGTGGGAGACTTGTTTGAGAGATGAACTTTTGAACTTGTTAAAGTGAGTTACCGATTGAATGGCTGGATGGAACCACCACCACACAAGCACAGCAGCCTGTGTTTGTGGGTAAGACTCCAGTTTACTTCATATGTTGAGTTCATTACAATGTCATTATCATTCAAGTGAAATGCATGTGAATGCACTGGATATGTGTGACCTTTAAATATACATGAGACGACTACAGTAACACTTACTCAGGGTTTTTTCTGACAGCAGTAGTTGTTTCCTGTAAAAATGGAACAAAGTTGACCTACATGGAGATCAGATGTGGTCAAAAACTCTCTTAGAATTACACTATCAGATTTTACTATGATCAAAAAGAAATGGGTCAAGTCTATTGGGTTTCCCCTTAAAAGTGATGGGGAGGAGAGGTACAACGGTGTTATCTGTTGCATCAGTTTCATCATTGTACTTAGACTGGACATCAACAGGTTAATTTGACTGTTTTGGAACTGATACAAAAGATATGATGTGGTGTTTGTTGTCATCAAAGGACCATTTTGACCGACTTAAAGTAACTTGCCCCACATTATAAAAAAAGGAAACTGACACATTCGTTTAGCTCCAAAAAAACACTCATGCTAATCAAAAATTGTTTGTCATTTATATATATAAAAAAAATTGAAACATTTGTCATTTCCAGCTTCTCAGATTGAATGGATGTTTCACAAATTGAATATTTTGGGGGAACTATTTTCTTACTTCTTTACAGACAAAACATGTAAGCAAAAAGAGATTAAAGGTGCACTATGTAGTTTTGGGAAAGAAATTTAAATCAAAAAATAAGATCACCATTGACAGATTTTTTTCATGCCTAAACAAACTCAGTAAGCAAACTCTCTTTGTTATAATGACTGAATAAACTGAATAAACAAACTGACCTTTAAAGGACAACACAGTTTCATAATGTTTTACTTTGTTTATATTTGGCGGACCCTGCCACCTTTCTAGCTTCGAACAGTGTTCAGGGGACCTTATTTCCAGCTTTGTTTATTCAGTTATGGAAAAAATGAATATTTCTCTGTTTGTATTATTATCTCATTAATATTGTAGATAGAAAAATTCTGAGAATTTCATCTCCAAATCTACACAGCGCCCCTTTAATTTACAAGATAGGGCGTTTTTCAACATTTTTGTACTTGGCTGGTATTTGATGATCTGGTGATTGCAATTTGTTGCAAATCAAAATCCAGATCTTGCAGAATTAAATTTGTTATATTTTATATTGGATTAGGCCTGATTGAATTTAAAGGGACTATTGGGCCTTGGTGGAGGTATACGCTCTACATTCTTCTGCTTCATTTCATTCCATTAAGGAGAACATGATTGACTAATAAATACTGTAATTGCTATTCATTCATTCCACTTCAGCAACTGTGAGAGTGGAAACACTACAGTATGTTTTAAGAACACAGCAGGACTCTGAATTGTTATTGTAGATCGAGGTCAGTATATTATCATCAGTAGTATACTGGGGCCTTTTATGACTCTAAGTATGATTAACTGCTTTATCATAGCGTGGGTTATAAAGTATCCAAGTTGTGGTGTTCAAACAGACACTCGTTCACATGCACACACACTACTTAAACACCGCATTTTTTACAATAATTACACAAAGAAGTACAAAGAAGCAAGTTGAATTACTGCACCTCTCGGAGCAGCTGTTTATGTTTACGTTGCCTAGAAGTAGACCCCCTTCTCAACTGATGGCCAGGGGCTCCGGTTGTGAATGAATCCAAGAGACACTCGTGTGTTCTCTGTGTGTAAAAGTGTGTGTGTGTGTGTGTGTGTGTGTGTTCAGAGCTGCTCTCTTATTTCTGCAGTGCTGTGGGAGGCTCACGATGACCCAGATGTTTTAGTTCTGTTCAGTTACGGGTTCCTTAGATCTAAGCCGCTCATTTGTTTTTCTCTTGCTGTTCAACAGGTGAAGGATTCAGACGAGGGTTTACCACACACTCATCCATCAGGGGGTGAAGGCAGTAACTTAATTACCCATCACTCAAAGACAAAAGGTAAGACATCTTGGCGGCAGTGGACTGTGTTAGGATCAGTCAGGTGGACAGTCTTGGATAATTAAGGCTAGCCGAGACGAGCTGTCACAGAGGCATTATTCATCAATGTTCTATTTTTGATCCGCAGGCTGTCGTTGTTTCTCCTGAATATAATGCATATGGAATAGAGACGGTGTTGACTGAGTCACCAGAGTGTTTCACAACATTTTCCGGATAACGGATGGTTATAAAAAAATATTCTTTAAGCCACATTTGCTGATGCTCTTAATTGGCTCTCAT
Source organism: Lagodon rhomboides (assembly GCA_039737535.1). Taxonomy (NCBI): domain Eukaryota; kingdom Metazoa; phylum Chordata; class Actinopteri; order Spariformes; family Sparidae; genus Lagodon; species Lagodon rhomboides. The sequence continues at coordinate 8,202,624 of CM077789.1, read as the reverse complement.
TGCTATTATTCCCGTGACTTTGCCAGCTGTGGGTTCATGGCTGTGTGTGTGTGTGTGTGTGTGTGTGTGTTAGCTTGACAAAAATATATGATTTCTAATTTTATCATATTCTATCCAATATCTTAATATAAACCATCCATAATGTTGAACGGTGAGTTGACTTCGCCTCTTATTAACCTTTCAATGTCCCAAATTAGGTGTAAACTATGGATTGAACTCTCTCTTGAGTATGATGTTAATGATGATATCTATCTTGTTATAGCGTGGTAGTAAGAGGTGTAGTTATTTTTATTTGATTATAGCGTCTTTTGGACACAAATCCGATGGAGCATTCGTGGAACGTGCCAAAACAAGTCAGATCCATGGATCACGACCCCACCATGGATCTGACTTGGCTCTGACCAAACGAGGCATGGACACAGGAAGAGGTGTCCTGTGGTGTCACCAGATAGCACCAGGGCATTGGCAGCGGATCCTACAGGTGACAATTGGTGCCTCCATGGTTCAGATTTGATCCAGCGCGTCCCATAGCTGCTCAGTTGGTTTTGGATCGGGAGAATTTAGAGGCCAGGTCAAGGCCTTGTGCTCTTTGTCGTGTTCATTGGGTGCTGTTGCCATAAGGCGGTGTACACAGTCTGCAGCTGTGTTTGGCTATGAGGTGCATGTCAAGTGGCATCCACATGAGTGCCAAAGTTTGTCTGCATTGTAAGGAGATGATCAATGTTATTCACTTTACCTGCTGGTGCTTTTAACGTTGTGGCAGCCCTGAGCTTTGGCGTGGAACCGTCCAGTCATTCTTACAAAAGTAGTGTAACTCCAAGGCATTATTTCATCAGCCTTATTTACAGCTTGGAAATTATTTAAAAAACACAGTAATTAGTGCTTCACTTTCTAGTCTCTCATGATCAGTTAAAATGCTGAACAAAAAATGTTGTACGCACTTCCTCTGTGCCCTGTCTGGTGCTATGCCTTGTTTCGATCATACCAAAGTAGGGCAGAAAATATTCTGGAAATTCCCAAGTAGGCAGCGAGACTTTTCATGAAGAAGACTTTGTTTATTTTACAAACGTGATGCCAGCTTTGGCTGTAGCTATAACTACCAATTCTTTTCATCATTGAGTCACAACAAAAACAACACGCCAAAAGATAATGACAGATGCCCAAGTGACGTCATCAGAGTACGTAGTGTTTGACCAAACGCTCGTTCAGTCTACAATGATAGATAAGATCTTCAAATTAACATGCAGACTAAAGCAGCACACATATTAGAAGCTGGAATCAGCGAATTATTAATTCATTAATCATTAATCATTCATTAATCAGTTATTCATACATTTGGTTTATTTTCTGTCAGTCAACTAATCAATAAATTAGGTCGACTGTTTCAACAATAATACCGACAGCTTTAACAGCTCACAGCATTTATTACAGTGCCTGTTTATACTATATGAACCTTGTGAGATTATCAGATCAGTATCAGTTGTTTCCGATTCTGCCTGATGAATCATGTTTAATTTAGGTTGGTGCAGTGGCACACTACGGAGGAGCTCCTTTTATCTAAGATTAGCTGTAGGTAATAAAGTGTGATTGTGTAGGCTTGGCGTGACTTGACACAATCTGTAGAGGAAAACAAAATATAGTGCAAAGTCTTCTGGGAAAGGACAAGACCATATGCTCACATAGTGAAGGCGTAGCTTTTTTTGTAAGGTATCTATTGGTTTAGCTTTCTTAGAGCACTACTGCATTATACTGTGGGAACTAAATGTGCCTCTTGATTGAGCGGTTGGCAGGTTAGCATAATTAGCGTTCATATACCAGATTAATTGTTGGCGGACACATGTCGGTCATAAATTTTGCTCATAGATTGTGATCTTGCAGAACTGCAGGTCGATAGTCACTCTTGATCGCTTCTCTTGCGCTGCCAGTCGTCCTTCTGAACTCTAATGACCCACTTGGCATCGTACGAGGCCCCTGGCTGAGTTCCTGCTCTGCTGGGAGAGGAGGCCAGCAGCAGTCGAGGGGCCCCTGCCAACCACTGCTGCTTGCCTCTCAAACATTCCTGTCTGTGGGCTGTGGAGAGAAAATGCAAAACAAAGACTCCTTTTGTGCTGCCGGGCCTGTGGATGTGTGCGATTCGAGTGGAAACACAACTGGCTGTCCAGCGTTGAGGGTTCGGTTGGTACAACTGCGCAGCAGTGTGGTGGGCGGTGTTGACAAGCTTGCGCTGTGGATTTTTACTGCGCGCAGGCCAAATGACCGTGACATTATTAAAATCACCCTCGGTTGCGTGTCACGTCCCAGTCATGAGGAAACATGTACGCCTGTAAACTGAGGGGAATCACATCCTTGATCCCTGCGCTGACGCCACCTTGATGCCGCCTCAGACAGGATGTGTGACTGAGTATTCGTCGATGTGTTTCTGTTGATATGTGTGACCTCGTTGGCAGTGAGTCTGATGCTTGCCGGCGGTTAAAAACTGCATAACATTATCCTAGATATTTCCAAACACTTTGATGGAGAAGAACACCCCCTCCTCTTCATGTGCTCCTAACCTGAGTACAAAGCCTGTTTTTTCACTGTACAGTATACAGAGAGGTTTCCTCCAGTTCCAGTGAGTTTAAAAGATTTAACCACTGAACTGAATTCTTCCTTCATGAGTTCGTGTAAAAGCTGTGGTCTGGTGTGACACCTGGGATCTTTGAGGGTTCCGTAATCCCCTGCTCTCGGGTGTGTGGATGTCTACGATGTAGATGATGAAGAAAACACAAGGGTTGCTACGACACCAGAGTTTACTTAGCCATGTGATAAAAGACTGACCAGACAGTTCTGTCTGCTTCCAGGGTTTAAAGTTCCAGAAAAATGTCCCTTTTTGAAAAATGTATCCATAATATATGGGATGATTTGAGGTATTTTAGGGAATGTTAACAATAGTGCTAAAATGGTCTGTCCATTATTTGATGACTGTTTTTGAAAACCAACATTTTCTTTCCTGTTTAATTGAACGAGTCCAGACAGTCCTCATATTCAGTATGTGACGACCTGAAAGAGCAATTAAGTTGACAGCTGCTCGATTAGTGAGCTCCGTCTGCAACTCGCATAGTATGAATGCAATGATTTATTAATTGATCATTCGATCAAAAGCAATTTCATTGTGATTATATAAGATTTTCAGTCATTTTCGAAGCAAAAATGTCGAACATTTGCTGGTTCCAGCTACTTAAATGTAAGAATTTGCTTGTTACGTGGGGCATCATGAAACTCAGACATTAAGCATTTTTCTTATTGCAAGGCATGTCTATATGAATTCAGCAAATTATTATTGTATTATTGAAATGCACCTCTCCGATGCCCCTCTCTCTACTCTATCAATCTGAACCATTAAGTCATTGTGAACCAAACTTCAACCAGAAATGTCTTTTCTTGTGACATCTTGTGACATCTTCTGCAATATTTCTTTTTTAGTGTATAATCGTCACAAACGGTCAAGAGGTGACCAATGTCTCTGCTACTGGTTGCAGGGGGAGCTCTCAACGTAACGTAAATTAATCCAAAGTGAAATTATGATCAATAAGAGTGACATGACGGTTGTTGCAGAGGAGTAAAGGATGGGGAACGTTAGCGTTATAAAAACCTTATTTTGCATGCTGACATGATAAACTAAGATGGTGAACATGGTAAACATTTAAACTGCTAAATATCTGCGTTAAGCTTGCCATTGTGAGCGAGTTGCCATGCTGGTGTTAGCGTTTACCTCGAGTGCAACCTTACAGAGCCTCTAGAATGGTTGCAGACTTGGGCACAATCCCAGTGTCGCCCCCAAAGGCCTTAAGCCCTGAACCCTCAGAAACTTGGCAGATGTCACCTGGTAAATGTTTGAGTGAGAGAGGCTGCAATGGCTTGAATGATATAAATAGGAACGGGACAGCGCTTTGTGACATTTCGCTTAACCTTGTTGCCATTTTAAAATATGTAATGCTAAAAACAAAAATTACACATGTACACAAATAGAAACATATTCAATCAGATGTTTCAAGGATAAAAGCTCCACAATGTTTCAAAAAGTGTATTACTTTTTCATATGATTTGACAAACTGTATAACATAATAGAGAAACGCTTGACTTGATAGCATTGTGAATTAAAAAATGATCATCCTCATTTAAATTTTAAAGCACTATGGGCTGCCTCTGTGTTGAAGGCTGCTGCTCCAGCCTTTGCATATCAACAAGTCGCTTCTGCCCTCATTAGAGCAGTGCTCTAAGATGCAGCGATATTATCCTGTCTGCTGGAGCATAAAAGTACAAAAGCTGTATCCCTGGCGAATACTGATTACGTGTCTTTGGTTTACATTTGGATTTTTTTCATCACTGGGTATTGAATTTGTCACCTCTTATTTGAATTTGTGAACTGACTGATTCATAAGATAAATTGCTTTCTTTCTTTCTTTCGTTCCTTTCTCATCTCATCTTTATTCCCTTCATTTTTCCATGTCCGCTAATTTAATAGTAAAAGCACTCTCCTTAATGGCCAGACTCTGCTTTATAATTCAAATAGGATGGGTGGGGGGGGTGCTTGTGATTGGCTCCCTCTGAATGATGCAGAGTGATGTCAACTGCGTACTGTTGAAGAACATCACAGTGCTGTTTACACAACACTGTTGCTGCAGTGCTGCACAGGTCCGACATGTCACAGTGTTTTATGTCCACAGACTTATCATTGTCAGCGTGCGGAGGGAGTTTGAGCTGCGGAGGAATTCAACCGGGCTATTTTCACTCCGTACGCTGAGGCCGGTTGCTATGGTGTTGCCCATTGGCACCGTTGCTGTGCTGGCATCCCAGCGCGGGGTGTGGCGGGGTGCGTGACGAGCGGCGCCAGAGATCCACTTCAGAGTGACTCATATCCTCAGAGCCCTGCTGCCCTACATCTGAATATGCGTGCTCACACCCACATAGACACACACACACACACACACACTCAACAGATATTCAACAATGCTGTGTGAGCAACAGAAAAATCATGATGTGTTTGATGTGATTCAGGGTGTAAAAATACTTGTGCATGTGCGAGGTGTGTTCATTTGAATACGTCTGCGTGTCTGTGTGGTTGACGTAGCATAAAACTGACTGTTGAAAATTCAGCACCTTCAAAGCGTGTGCGCCGCTTTTTTCTTTGACGGGTGCAAGCTGAGGCTTAGGGATCACCGGGACTCTTTGGCATGTCATGTGATTAAACGGGAAAAAATGTGATATGCAGACGGTGTGATTCCCCGCTCGCACCTTTTGTGAAGGTGCTTGCTGTGAAAAAATGTCGACTTTTAAAGGATTTGTGTTGAAAGGGAGCGTAGTGTTATTGGTAAGAACAGGAAGGTGTTGCCTGTGGAGCTGTGATTAAGTTAGATCGGAGGAGGAGGAAAGTAGGTCATTGGGCCAGCAGGTCAGTGAAGCACAGATGACATCACAGTTATACAACCTCTGCTCTCCGGCTTACACAACACCCACTCTACGCTGCAGCTACTGCTGCAGCCGCTGCTGATACACTGGTGTCAGTGGGTAACATTTTCTTTCCTCTTCTTTTTTTTCTGGCATTCACTGTTTCTCATTGCCTTTTTTCAGTCTTGGTCTGTGTTCCTGTTAGCTTGACATAAAAGATAAAGCCCTTTGCTAGACTTCTCCACTCCCTTTTAGATGTATTTGGCCACTTGTGTTGACAAAACGGTAATCTAAGATAAGACACCCATTCTCTGCAGCTTATATGTGTCGTTAGGAGTCACATGCAGTGAGCTGTAAAATAACAATGCATAGCTGAGCGTCAGTGGTCCATGACAAACCCTACGCTGCCACTGACTGTAATTTTTTCCCTTGCGTGTCTTAACATGAATGTGTAAACACTGAGTCTTTCTTCCTGTCCTTGTTTTGATGAACCTGGCATGGGAAGTTAATTTAAGCCTCAACACAACTGAGTGGGGTTTCCCTCAAACATATGCTGTGTGTTGTGATCCTTGGTCAACTGTTCATCATTTAAAAAACGTCTGACATCAAATCCTCAAAGTCTGTTTTATGTATTTTATTACATTTTTACCCCTAACCCTCATTTTTGAGTGAACCCTTGCCTGTTGGAACAGAGTAGCATGGAGTAGTGGTTGGAATCTCCCCCTGTGAAATTAAACAACCCTTCAAGATCCTCATACATCATCGGTTGATGTTGATTGTGTTTATGTAAACAGCTCTTACCAGACATTTCCAACATGACGTCTTCAGCTGGGATTTCTCTATGTAACTGAGGCAATCCTGGTATTATCACAGTAACATTGATGGAGGAAGAAAAGCATGGATGCTTGCAGTTCGTTCGTATCCTCATGCTATCAATTAAGTCATCAAATAAAAAGAATATGCTGAACGCACTTTATAGGCTTAACATTAGCAACCCGTGCTCCTTCCCTGGCAGTCTGCACTAATATAAGATACCAACTGCAGCAGTTTTGCTGCTGGACTTTAGTTAACTGAGACATCAGCAAACTTCTAGTGATTGTTTTATACTTGTTATAAAGAAAAAGACCATAATACATTCCTTGGTTTGAAGTGTGCCTCTGAAAAACCTCAGTTTTGAGAGCCATGCAGCCCTAATAATTCACCCTAATCCTCTATCCCAACAAAAATTGGGATACCCTCCCCTTAGGTATGGAAATGGAAGCATAGGGCTAGTTGGTAGTGGAAGGGGGTGTTTTGGGATCGGGGCTTTATGTAAGGCAGTGATACTATCTTTTGAGAATATCTTTTATTGTTTCTAAAACTGGAACAATAGTCTTAGGCCCTATTACAGATTAAAAAACAACCAAACCACATGTCACAGAAATGATGACGTCAAATGAAGAAACAGAGCCCCATTTTTGTGATGTTTGCGGTGACTTGGTTTGGTATTTTGGGGACTTACCTTGAATGGGAATGTATGGTTACACCAATTATATCAGTAGGTGCAGCTGTGTTTTCTGCTGATTGGCTTACCCAAATGCTGCTCACAACAACAGACCTCAGTATGTGAATAGATGAGCTAATGTAAAAATAAAAATCCCTCAGATATTATAACATTTTTATGGTATGAATGGAAGTGTCATTCATGTCATGATACTTGGAGAGAAACACTGAAGGGATTTTCTCACCAACAAACCATAAATAGGCCATTATGGTGAGAAAACCTCCCACACAGGTTCTGACGGTAACTGGTTCATGAAATAAAATGGGTCAAATATTTAGGCTAGAGACCCAGCGGGCCTTCTCATTTTAATTTGACAATCTATTGTAGGCCTACCTGCGGAAGGAGAATAGAGTTGGGCGATAGATTGCCCGTCAGCGTTGGGCTCAAACTATGACTGCAGACAGTGTTTCCCACGGGTAGAGAATTTGCTTATGGTGGTGTTGGGTGGCGTGGTGTGGGAAGGCAGGGAGTGTGACAGTACAGAGAGTGAGTTAGTGAGTAAGGTTTAGAAATATTAGGCCTTTAAGGTGCTGCCTTGTGAAACTCATGATGGTTACTCTACCAGTACCGGGCGGGGTGAAAGTTCAGCACTTCTTGCCTCTGGGATCTTGAATCCACAGCTCTCCTGCTATAGATCTTTTATAAAACTAGATACCAGCCACGAAGATGGCTTCTAGTCAGACCAATGAGAATTGCCCGTCTGGAACATATGTCAAAAAAGTTTCTAGCTTCCGGGTTTTATAAATATAAAACCTCCATGGATCGTAAAAATTGGAAGCAAGGCTGAGTGGCAGTGCCGTATCCAGGTCATAATAATACATTCATGCATGATCCCTGCTTATTTTGATTATTTCCTGGAAGTTATTGCAAATAGCCTCTTTTAAATCATATATTGAAACACTTTCCTCACTCTCCCAGAGTCTGATACAGTGTTGGTGGTGAAAAATGTAAAGCTGTTGTCCACAGCCTCTCACTTCTGAACTCCCTCATACGGTCCTCCTGTACCCAGCCCAGGCGCTTACCTTTTTGTATTTGTTGCTGCAGTCATTAGCCTAAGTTGGGTAATTGGACAGCGTGACGTGTGCCATTTTGGGATGTAGAGACCCTCAGCCTGACTGCTGCACCACTTTGAGTTTAGCACGGCTGTTAAAGAAAGGACCGTCACAGTGCATCAGGGGATAGCCGGCCATCTGGCTATGTCCCATGCTGTCTCTGATATTAGATGGGCTGGACAGCTTTATATGCATAGCTGTGAATATAATTAATCGAAGCCATCTTTTCTCCTTAGCTGCCCTCACTTCGGTACACTGCAGTCTGCTGTTCACATGCGGGCAAACTAATAACATTACGTAAAAGGGTACTGGACCAGTCTAAGGACAGATCTGTTTCTCTAACCTCTTCCAGGCTCAGATGTTGCTGCCATGTGCCACACTCACACCCGAAGCAGACGAAACGCTCTGAAAGACCTCTTGTCGACTCTCTGCCCTCCGATCGAGGAAACTTTCCGTGACTCTACTCCAAGACTCACAGCGCTTCACCGTCGCCACAGTGTGTCCACCCAGACCCCACCTTCATCCGGCAGCACCTTCCTCATCCTCGCACAGGACTGGCTCAACTGTCAGTAAGGTAAGATTCGGCTGTACAATCTGGTTTGATTGCTGTTTTGAATCACCCGGAGGTGATGAAGCTGTTGTAACATTTAATTCGGTCTTTCTTTCTCAAAGGTTCATTCACAAATGTCTACCTCACGATTAAAAGGCCCCTCTCCAACACTGCGACCCTGAACAGGATACAAAATGACCTCGAGCATTGACCAGTGAGTCAAACTTTGAGTTACCTGCTGTTCTTCTTACTCAGTTGCATTAAACTTGTAGTCTATTCAAACACCTTTTTCTCTCTAATAAACAGTCCATAAAAACCTGTTTATTCACTGTAATATGCACTGTTTCTTTACTAGATGAATTATTAAGAACAGTTACATAATTTAAAACAATTGTGTCTATGTTTTCAGTTATTTTTCTGTCCTGCTTTTTCCTCAAAATAAAAATATATTATAGGAAAGACTCTCTGAAGAGCTCATGTGAGATTATTGGAGAACACATATCAGAGGATGTTCTTTGTTTTCTCTGCAGGGATGACAGCAGTATCTTTGATGGGTTAATGGAAGAAGATGAAAAGGACAAAGCAAAACGGTAAGATCCCTGTGGACTGCATTCAGATCCAAGACAGTCAATGTTATTAAACCTCCTCCATGATAAAACACAGTTTTTCGGTTTTATGAGGCTGGATTTTTTTGTTTGTGTGATTATGAAAGTTTTACTTGGCAAGATTACATATAAAGATCCACCTGACTTACCTGCTGTCAAACATTAAGTAGGGCTATATCGTCCTGTAGATGTGGCGTATTTGCCCAAAATAAATGCAGTTGTAGTCTTTTGTTGATCTTATTGTGTCTGAACCCACAGTGTGTCCCGTAACAAGTCTGAGAAGAAACGCAGAGACCAGTTCAATGTCCTCATCAAGGAGCTGGGCACCATGTTGCCGGGCAACACCCGCAAGATGGACAAGTCCACTATTTTGCAGAAAAGCATCGACTTTCTGCACAAGCACAAGGGTGAGGAACTGATCATCGGTGTGTCATGAAGATCTGCTGCGATGTGAGTCACAGTCTTCATCTGGACCCGTTTGTTGACATGTTTTCATGTCTCCTTTATCAGAAATCGCTGCTCAGTCAGAGTCAACGGAGATCAGACAAGACTGGAAGCCTCCTTTTCTTAGTAATGAAGAGTTCACTCAGTTGATGTTGGAGGTAAGTGAAGAGCAGAAGGGCAGGAGTCTTTACATGTTCTGTTTCCTTTCAGGAATGTGAGTGAATTAAAAGAGTACATTTCGTTTCTGTCAGGCATTAGATGGATTTTTCCTCGCAATTATGACTGACGGGAATATCATCTACGTCTCTGAGAGTGTGACGTCCCTACTAGAGCACTTACCTGTGAGTATCATGTGAAGAGTCAGTAATCACAAGTGTGTAACAATGCCCGCATGTCAACTGTGCCACAAGCTCAGAGATTTATCATTGTTTACGGATATTTCATATGTTTCAGTCTGATCTTGTGGATCAGAACCTGTTGAACTTCCTGCCCACGGGGGAGCATTCAGACGTGTACAAGGCTCTGTCCTCTCATATCATGGAAGGAGAGACGCTGACACCCGAATATCTGAAAAGTAAGTGGAATTTTTTTTAACTTAAAAACACGGATAAAAAGGGAGGATTGTGTTGCGCTATGAAGGGCATCTGGTGTAAAAAGCCTATGAATAATCAAATATGCGGTTAGCGAATCAGATTTCCATGCTGACAAGATGGCAACAGCTGATCCACTCTTGCAGCTGAAAGAAGATGAAGTGGAATCTTTGCATTTCTATTTATCTGATTATGCTGTTATATTATTTACCGGTTTGTTAAGTCATCTCAAGTGACGACTCTTTTTCTTCAATTCTTATTTTTTCAGCAAAAAATCAGCTAGAGTTCTGTTGCCACATGCTCCGAGGGACGATCGACCCCAAAGAGCCCCCAGTGTACGAATATGTCAAGTTCATTGGAAACTTCAAGTCCCTGAATAATGGTGAGTTCAACTGCTGCACGCGAACTGTCTGAAACTTGAGTTCAGGCTTCCAGGCTGTAAACCTGTTTGTGTTTTGTTTGTCACCAGTGCCTAACTGTACCCGCAACGGTTTTGAAGGGGTGATTCAGCGATCGCTTCACTCTGCCTTTGAAGACAGAGTGTGTCTCATAGCTACCGTGAGGCTTGCCAAACCACAGTTCATCAAGGTAAGAAGTCACTCGGCGTTCTTCAGTTTCTCACTTCTCCTTTTATCTGATTGACACACATTCGGTTTCCTGTCTCAGTGTTTGAGAAAGGTAGTTTTAATTAGGGCAGAACTCGACAGTAACGGCTGCCCAGACACCCCGGGCAAGCACATTTGGTCTCCTGTCAACCATTGTGTACAGTTCCCTGTTGCCTCTGTTGCCAACCACTTTTATTTTTTTTTAAAGCACTCTGTCTTTTCTTCCTGCTGAGTTAAAGAGATACTGTTGATTTTATGTAGTCTGTTGGAAATCGGGTGACCATGAGTGTGGAATAAAATCAAACGCTGGCCCATCATCAGCATCATGGATTAATACACAAGACGAGGCTACTGAAACTGAGTCAGCAGAACCTGAATTAAAGAGAAGCAGTAACTTCATAAAAACTTGTGAGGCAAAGTAATAAAAGAGAAACAGGAGAAGAGGAATGTAAATACTGAAATCTGGTTCATTCTTTTCACATCTCACAGGAGATGTGCACTGTAGAAGAGCCGAACGAGGAATTCACCTCCAGACATAGTTTAGAGTGGAAGTTTCTCTTCTTGGACCACAGGTACAGTCCTTATTCCAATGTGTGAAAATACACTTGTTTCTGTGCTGTTTGTGTTTGCGTTGCATGTTTTTGTTTTGCCAGTGGATCGTTAAATAAGGGCGCTCTCACACCTAACCTGTTTTGTGCAACTGGGCCAAGACAAGTGAAATGTCGTGACTGCACGGTAAACAAGCCCATATTATTAGGATACGAAATGCCGTTTTGTGCGTTAGTCACAGTTTATGATGTGTGAGGTCCAGTTTCAGTTTTGACTAATACTGATCTGAATCAGTCATTTCTTTTATGAGCAGTTTGTGAAAAATAGATAAACACTTGCAGCATACCTGGTTTCAAGTAGTGTCATTTACCAGAGTTAGATTTCCCCCACGTGTATCCTGTTGGTGCAGGGTGACATCACAAACAGTCACTTCAGAGAGTGAACTGTCAGTGTGTATGACTTTACGTTTACTCCTCCTGAACTGGACTAGAACTAAAAGGCAACAGTGCATCTATCTTTCTTGGTGTGGAGGTGTGAAAGCAGTATAACTCTTTGGTGCTCACGACATACTTTTTTAAATCGGATGAAAAACTTGTCAAAACACGCCCGCAGGAAATTACTTAAAATACTCCACAGAAGGACACAGCCTCAATGACTCTGAGTCTGACTGTGTGTGTTGAGTGTAAATGTGGTTTTGGGAGCGGTGATGAAAAGAGCATGGAGACAAGTTAAAGGTTAAACTGTGAACTTGATTATTAGCCCCTAAATGACCGTGTGTGATGACCGTATGAGGACATTAACATTAGAAGAGGCTGTCCAGAGGTCAATCGCTGACTTATCTCAATAATGTTCTCTTTATTTGTTCAGAGCTCCACCCATTATAGGTTATCTCCCGTTTGAAGTCCTGGGTACATCAGGGTATGACTATTACCACGTAGACGACCTGGAGACTCTGGCCAAATGCCACGAACACTGTGAGTACATTTCTCTCAGACTTCAGTAAAGGGTAACGCCACCGTTAACGCGCATTAAACTGTGTTTACAGGTCTTGGGGAGTACTACTGCATATGTGAAAAAAGTAATATAAAGCCTTTTGTGGCTCCAGATAAGTTGTCTCTAGTGATGAGAGTCAGTGGCGACTGTGAAATTTTGTCATCTTCCTCTGGAGCCACAAATGTCTTTATTCTACTTTGTCACATAAACAGTAATACTCCACTGGACCTCTAAACACACGTTAATGTTTAAAATTGGCAGAATGACCCTTTAATATGAGCTGATCTACGATTGTCAGCTTTTTTCTAGCTGTCAGATGTTGAATGTCACTCTGCTCTGCCTCCTTGTGCATCTGCAGTAATGCAATATGGCAAAGGAAAGTCCTGCTACTACAGATTCCTCACCAAAGGGCAGCAGTGGATTTGGCTTCAGACCCACTACTACATCACCTACCACCAGTGGAACTCAAGACCAGAGTTCATTGTCTGCACTCACACGGTTGTAAGGTACATGGAAGATTTAACGGATGAAAAATGCATCCGCACCACATCTGTAACTTTAACCACAATGTCACATATAAGTGTATTTTATTCACTGTCTCTGCTCCACAGTTATGCTGAAGTAAGAGCAGAGCAGCGCAGAGAACTTGGAATCGAAGAATCACAACCTGATATCACAGCAGACAAGGTGAGACATCTGTCCAACATTAATTGTGAAATGATGGATCAGTAATATGTGACGACGGGTTTCAGAGGGGACAGTGACTGCATTGTCTTCCCCTCCACCTCACAGCAGTCGCAGGATTCGGGCTCGGAGTCCCAGCTTAACACGTCCAGCCTGAAGGAGGCTCTAGAGCGCTTCAACCACAGCCGGACACCCTCGGCCTCGTCTCGCAAATCATCCCACACCGCTGTGTCTGACCCAGCCTGTAAGCTCCATCAACAAACAGCTGCTGACACTTCTAACACTACTACGACTTTTGTTTTGTGTTTCTGAGTGTTGTCTGTGTATAATCTCCCCCAGCATCACAGATGAAGCTTCAGGGGGACAGGGGGACGCCGCGTCGTCAGTCGGTCTCTGCTGTGGAGATGACGTCTCAACGGAGATCATCTATCAGCAGTCAGGTCAGTGAAGGGACACTAACAGAGTCTGGTGTCAAATGTCCATATTAGGGACAAAGAGATTCAAAGGACTTAACTGATCCTCGTGCTTTTTTGTTTGGTGTCTCCTTCACCAGCAATCGATGAGCTCCCAAAATACAGGACAGAACATGGCACCATCCATGGTTTCACAACAACAACAACAGCAGCAGCAGCAGCAGCAGCAGCAGCAACAGCAACCACAACCGCAACAACAGCCTCAACAACAGCCTCAACAGCAAGAAGTTCAGACCAGCAGCCAAGTAAGATGTTTATAAAATCTAACTGACTCATCTGTACCAGCGATGGTACTACAAGCTAGTTAATATCTGTAGTTCCTTGGCAGAAGACAGAGATAACATCTCTGTAAGCCTTTGTATCTGATGTATTCTTTATTTTAACATTTTAATATAATATATGGTATGCCAGCAAAAAGAAAAAAAAGTTGAAAATAGTAAAATGATCTTTTTAATAAATGTGGATAGGCATTGAAATGGTGCGAACAGTTTATTACATTTTTTCGAATTTTTCAGTTTTGTTCATCAGTTCAGAATTTGACTCATGAAATGTGAAATGAGTCACATGTGTAAGGAACTTCTCGTGCTCTGGATTTGACTCATAGTTGCAACCCAAATGTGATTAAAATAATCTAAGATAAAATGTATAATTAGATTATTTTCCCAGCACATGGCTTTTAATTCTGCAGACATTATTCTTTGTTCCTTTGCTCTGATCTTCTCAAATTTATTGTCTGTTTTCCAGACATATGGAAAAACTACCAAAACATATTTTAAATAGCCATGTTTTTCTTGGATTTAAATGTCAATAATAGATAAAACACACAGATGCTATGATCTGCTATGATTTGTCCTACCTGCCCTCACACAGTTTATATTTAAGTTGTTATTTATTTTGATATTTTCATCTGTCGGACAACATACTGCCGGTAAAAAGCCGCCGTATGTCTTCAAACGTAACGTGACACTGAATCAGTCTTTAGAATGAATTACTCATCTCATGCTGTGCCTGATAGTAACGTTCTCACATGAACCACCTCAGCAGCTGCCATTTCACTTCCCGCTGTGTCACTGTTCTATCACAGTCGATGGTGCAGTTCTGCAGCCAGCTAGAAGCCATGCAAAGCCTGAAAGAGCAGCTGGAGCAGAGGACCAGGATGATCGAGGCCAACATCCAGCGGCAGCAGGATGAGCTGCGTCAGATCCAGGATGAGCTGCAGCGAGTGCAGGGCCACAGTCTGCAGGTGAGACTCCGGAGTGTGTGGCCCAACAGATGTATCACGCTGTGCATTGTTCTTGATTTACCGTTTGGATTTACTGTTGTAGCTTCAGAGGGAGTCAGAATCTGTGATGTATGTTTCAGATGTTCCTGCAGAAAGGAGCCGGAGGACTAAATCTGGGCTCTGTGCAGTTGGCCCAGGGGAACGCTGTGCAGCAGGCGGGAACACTCAGCATGCAGGGCCAGGTGGTGTCTGCAGGGCCTCTGCAGAACAGCATACAGCAACAGCATGCTGTCCAGCCCCAGTCGCAGCAACAAACACTCCTACGCGAACAGAGCGCTGCACTCTCACAGGTCAGAATAACTAAATAGTCCTGCTTTTTCCCCACGTTCATTAAACTGACACATTTATTCCTCACTATCATTTTGTTTCTTTAAAAAATTCCAGTTGGCTCGAGATGTTGTCTCTTACTCTGGGTTTGTGTATTTCAGTCTCAGCGGTCGTCTCTCACCCTGCAGCCTCAACAGAATACGCTGCCTGCGTCCCTCTACAACACAATGATGATCCCTCAGCAAAGCCCCACCAACGTGGTCCAGATCGCAACAAGCCTGGCTCAGAACGCCGGACACAACACTCCTGCTGTGGCCACATTCGCACAGGACCGTTCAGCTCAGATTAGGTTTGCATCTTTATCGTCATGGTTACATGTTTTTCCTTCACACCATCATCCTGTCCACAGTGTTTCGACAGTGCAGATGAAGATTTGTCCTGACTTTATTTCCATGTGTCCTTTGCCCACTTCCTGTTTCCGACAGGTTTCCTGCAGGCCCTCAGCTGCTCACCAAGCTGGTGACGGGGCAGATGGCGTGCGGGGCGGTCATGGTCCCCACGACAATGTTTATGGGTCAAGTGGTGACGGCCTTCGCTCCTCAGCAGGGCCAAACCCAGACCATCAGCATTTCCCAGCAGCCGCAGCAACAGCAGCAGCAGGCGCAGCAGGAGCAGCAGCAGGTGCAGCAGCAGTCGCAGGTCACAGCCATGCAGCCAGGGCAGGCTCAGCAGCAGACACAGTTCCTGCAGGTAACACCTGGGTGGAGGTGAACAGTTAGGCTGCACGAGGCAACTTTCTGTTGTTTGGTTTTATTTCAAACAGCCGTACTGAGATACTTGTTTCTGTCTCAATATCACAGTTTTCTTCATTGGTAGCCGCCACAGTGAGTTTGTTATGCCACTGTAACTTAGTGCTGTTTTAAGGAAATCTATTTATACATGAGTCAGCAGTAATTAATTGCTTCCCTAAGAACTAACTCTGAAATTTCTCCCTCAAGGCTCCTCGGCTTCTTCATGGAAACCAGTCCACCCAGTTGATCCTGCAGGCAGCGTTCCCTCTCCAGCAGCAGGGTGCCTTCACTGCCACAACGCAACAGCAGCAACAACAGTTACAACAACAACAACAACAACAACAACAACAACAGAAGCAGTTACAGCAGCAGAAACAGCAGCTGGCCCCTCACAGGGCGGATAGTTTGTCTGATCGCTCTGCGACGCAGCCACAGTAGCTGGCTGCAGCCAATCAGAAGTGGACTGAGCCACACCCAGACGTGGGTGTCTTTGTGACGGGGATCTAAAGAGGAGTTCTGCTGGAAGAGCAGCACTGACACCAGGCCTCAGCGGCTGAGAAGTGATTGGACGGGCAGGCCTCGGCTTCCCTCCCCTCACAAGGATCTTTTGCTGTTTGCACTTTACTCCTGAGCACAGAGTGACGCAGAGAACCGGGCAGGGCCCTCTGTGGCTCCGGCAGAAGGCTCAAAGCCTTTTCTCCAAGAGAACAGGGAGCCACAACCCCTGTAATGGACCCCCCCCCCCTCCCGTGGCCCTCTCCCTGTGTGTTTAGTGTGTGTGTGCGTGCGTGCGTGTGTGTGTGTGCCCTCACAGGATTATTTTATGCAGAGCTCTCCAGTCAATGCAGCGAAGCTTCTATCGAGCTTTATGGACGTCCTGCAGAAGAGCCAGAGGCCTGTTTGTTTTGGATGTTTTTCTCCTATTCTTGTTTTTCATGTAAAAAAAATAATGACGAGTCAGAAAATATTTTTAAGAATGTGGTGTAGATTGAACTTTTACTGTACAGAACATCATGTGTAATATATAATGTAAATAATATGAAAAAGAAAGAACTAATATTTTATATGATGCATGAAACGAAATGCGTAGTCTGTTCTTTGCAGCTTTGAATATGCTTTTTTTCTAGTACTCTCGGAAAAAAAGATCTTAAAATGCTCAGCGGCGGATCTTTTCACAGACTTCCTTCCTCCTATGGGATGCGTTTGTGTGTCTGCATAGTAGACGATGCCGATGCTGCTTGTCGTGTCACAGTTTGTTTAATCCTTTACCCACATTTACACAGAATTTCATATAAAAAACAAAATGAGAGAAATGTTTTAAAGTATTTTTAAGATTTATAAGACGTGTTTGAAATCCACACACTAAAGACTAAACTCGACGTGAGTCAGATTTTGAGAACGAAGACTACGGAAGTTGAATTTGCCAAACACAATCCTTCAGCTGAGATCCCTCCATTTCAAAGCCATCCATAATGCCTGTATCTTTAAAGAAATATCTATCCCTTAAAATATATTTATTTTAAAAAAAGATATAAAATCAGTCCTGTTAACTTGAACTCAAGTCGGTCAACTTTCAGTCGGTCCTGTGAGAGCTGCGAGAATCTAAAAGCACCTTAACTGTCTTCAGTGGCTCGACGCAGAAGTCCCCTCATATCTCTAAACTCTAGGGAGGTCAGCAGAGACCTCGTCCTGGCTGTCACTCACCAGTGTTACTCAGTGGTTGGATTTAAGTTGTCTCACGAGAACTTTCCGTTCTGGTTCTCTGTCCTACTCCAAACTCGTTGGCTGCTAAATGCTCCACTACGTTAGGCAGCTACCACCTTTCTCCATCTGCAGATTGGCACACGGCTACATACAAGCAGCCATGTGGTCCATTGTTAATCTAAAAATATTGATTATAGCAGCATTAAAATTGAATGTGATGCTGTGGGGAACATTATAAAAAAAAAGCCAAAATCCACAGAGAAACCTATGAAGACATGTTTTGCTAAATTGGAAGTGTAAGCTGCTTTGATGAGCTTTTTAACGCAGACCCCCTACACACTCCGCTGCAGCGGGCCTGCCTGGCAGCCTCCTCACCATCTGATCTAATTCACCGTCAGATGGTGTGAGGCGGGCAGCTCAGCCTGTTCTTCATCTGTGTCAAGCGACTGGCTGAGCTCGACACATGGCTACAGTGTCTGCCGAAGCACATACAGAACATACATCCACGCCTCGTTTTACATCCTCGGTTTGAAGCACGGAACATAATTCATCCTCTGTGCAAAATGCGATGTGCTTGGTTAAATCCTAGCTTTGAGTAGCGACGGACAAAAATGCTAAAAATAAATTGTTTTGCTTCTTGTTGCTTTGGAATATTGGACCGGCACCAAAGTAGCCTTTCTAACCGGTTATGGTGACCCAGTTTGAGTTTGTCAGCGGAGAAATAAACTATCACATGAAACAGCTGCTGCTCCGCTGTGACTGTGACAAGCCCGCGAGTTCAGCTCAGTTTGTGGGTTTGAACGTGTCGAACATTTACTTTGAGAAGATCTTATGACAATTGAACTCCAAAGCATTCAGTGTCTGATTCAAATGTTTAGTGAGTGGGATTTTCAATGAATAATTTCAAATCAGTCAGAGGACATTTGGCTTGTATCATATTTATGTGACTGCTTTTTTCACATTTTTTTTCACTTGTAGTTGTCATGTTTCCTTTTGTGGCTTAAACATCATAACAACTGGGTTATTTGTTTTTTGTAGTTGGTCACATCTGCGTCTAGTGTCGAGTGTACGGCCACTTAATTCATCCATTTCACTCATTCAGCTTTCAATGTGCAGTTAACACACCTGAGGGACTGTATGACAATTATTAGGGATGGGGAGGAGGATGAACCTCATGTTTGCCTTTTTAAAAAGCAAGACCCCCTCTAGTTAATAATATTAGATTCTCTTGTTTACTCAAACCTGTTTTAACCTTAAAAATAATATTTTTTCACATCGCCTAAATTGCACATCAGCAGTGGAATCGGCTATTTTCCATAACGAACCTACAGCGAGCATAAGAAACCTAAACATGCGTCCTGTTTACAGATGAATCCAGCTGAATGAGCGAACGCGGTCGAGCTTTGTAAAAGAAGCACAGGTTGAGTCTCGCCAAACAGCAATGACCTGTTGCTCCGATGGCCCATTATTCTGAAACCCCCACGGTCCCGTTGAACAGCCCATTATCCAGAAAAAGTCCACCGCTCTGAAGGTTTGTTGTTCAGAAAATAAACGGTCTCCCTGGAGTTTTTTTTTTTTTTTTTTCAACCTAAATATCTTTGGGTTAGGGCTAATGTTTTTTTGCTGAAGATAACCTATTAAGGGTGAAACCCTGCTGATTCAGCACCACGGACAGGGCCAGCTGTCCTTGAACTAACAGCTACGGGGAGAAAGTGTATTTTCCGGAGTGAAGGGCGTTTGTTTTCAGGATAACGGGCTGTTCGACAAATGGGCTTCGAGTCAAATGGAACGTTTTTTGTACTCATGAGGTTTCAGAATAATGAGTCGCTGGAACAATTGCATGGCACCCGCTAAACATGCAATAATTTGTAGGTTTACTCCGTTCAATACATTTGACTTTGCCATAAATAATAAAGCAAAGGCAACTGTTGGATAGTAAAAAAAAAAAAAACAGTTAGTCCTGTAAGAACGTCACAAGGAACGTCTATGATGTTGTAATTCCACTTGTATTATTGTATTTTTTCAGTAAATCCCTCCCTTGCACTCAAATTTCTGACCCTTTAGCAAAAAAGAAAGTGCGTAACACTGTCGGACCCCGCCTCCCGTCAAACCATTTACACACGGTCCCTAAAACCTGCTCTCTCCACTGTGTCGTCTCTGTGCCGTTCCCTAAAGATGGATCTGCTGTTGTTAAGAGTAAATGCAGTCTTGACTCTTCCTTTCCTTTAACATCAGTTGTGGTGCTGCGACACATATCAGTATTTTTGAACAACGCAACATTTCCTCTGCCAAACACTCTGAGAAACCTGCGGTGCAATACACCTCCGAGAATGTAACTACAAATATCATTAACGCGAGGAGACGTGTGGCTGTGTGACACTTTTGCACAATGTATGATAAGTGATGCAGTAAATAAGAGAAGTTAATTATTTTTCTATCGCCGTAATAGACCTCATGAAGCTCCAGCGTATGTACATGACATCGAACACAGGCGACACCGCTGCTAAACGTGGAAACAAATAAATAAATAACCATGAAGGATCTAAACGAACTGTGACATACATGCAAAGACTGTTGAACTCCCCAGAAAGAAGCTGGTTTATGGTTATGCAAAGACTTTGTATCAAACTCAATGGTTGTTTTAAAATCCTCACCCAACGCTCAAATTGTTTTCCTTCATGCTGGAAACTGTTGAACTTGACGGAAAAAGGTTTTTACAGGACGACGAGTCGTCGAAAGGTGCGAGGGAAAATGTTCTGCTATCCAAAGAGAGGGAACCGACAGCAGGCGAGCCCTGAATGAAAGAGACACAGTGCGTTGTGGTAAATGTTGTGCTGTTCTGATGTACACACTAAAAAAAAAAACTCTGAATGTCTATCAGTGCTCTCTCTCTCTCTCTCTTCATGTTTGTGTGGCGTTCCTGTTTGGCTCATGAAATGCACCGCCGCAGAACACGCCTGTCGCCATTAAAGGGTTAACGTGACGTCAGAGCAGGTGCCGGTGAAACACCTGCTGCGACGTCACCGGTGCTACATCATCTTTAGCCCTGACGCTAACACTGTGTGCTGTTTGAAATGTGTTGGCACCACTTTCCAAAAAAAAGCCCCGTTCATCTAAGATGTAACTATTAACTTTATTAATGGTCAGCCTTTAATTTACTGAGTAAGAGTTTAACAACTTTTAGCTGTGAAAACTCCCATCACATGTTTTCTAAATAGAGAAAAGTCTGATTAATAATTGAAAACTGCAGTTGCATTAGAGCTGCGATGATTTATCAACTAATTGACAGATCGATCAAAAGAAAATATGTTACCATTCTTTTTTCAAGCAAATGTTGACACATTTCCAGCTTCTTAAATGCTAAAAGCTGCTTGACTTTGTCATTAATGACAGTAACTGAAGAGTTTTGGGTTTTGAAATTGAAATGAGCAGCTTTTACAATTTCATTCACATTTTTTAGATGACAATTGATAATGAAAATAGACCTGATGGATTAAAACTCTATGAGTTGTAAATTATCATATCATCATCATCATCATATACAAGTGCAGAATACATAGATGAAAACTCTTTGTTAATGATTTATAAACATGTTATTGTATTGATACCAAAAGGAGGATTTTGAACAGCCTGGTGCTGAGTCTGCACGGTTAATCGAAATAATCCAGAAATTGCAATACGGACGAGTAAAATGTCCAAATCACCAAAGCATGAAGGTTTTTGATAAATGTCAAATAAGAGGAAACATGTTCCTGAGTGATGTCCTGGCCTTCAAATGTTGTTCTCCGGTAAAGCAAACATGTTTGTCATCATATTATCATGATTCTACTAGTTTCATCAGAAAAAAAAAGGAAAACTGAGATGCAAAAATAATTATTTCTACTCATCAAATACACTATCTGTCAGTTATTTGGGTCGTATCGTGCAGCTCTGCCTGCCACCTATAATTTACCTCGTTCCAGGGCTGCAGCTGATCTAAATTTACTTTCATTCTTCATCAATCTGATCTTATTTTCTAAATTGAAAAGTGTGTTAAATTCCAGAAAATCTGCCCATCGCAGTTCCCCACAGCTTCAACATCACATCTTCATCCAGTCGTATTTAGATTCATATTAAACGGAGGAGAAAACCAGAAATGTTGGATATTCGTTTGAAAGATGACTGATGAGTATCAAAATAGTTGCCAAGTAATTTTGTCAATTGACCAAATGTTTAATTGATTAATCTCGTCACCTCTTTCTTGAATAGTTAATAACCATTATTAAAGCCTTTAGATACGTCTTTTGAAAGACCTTATTATAAAGCGGTGCCATGTTTTGGATTCTGTCCTACAAGCTTCTCTGCAGATACACAACTGAAATGTCAACACGGCGAGTTTATTTTCTCCCGCTGCACTCGGCACAAGGATGGAGGATTTATTTCTGCACTCTTCACATCCACTGCTGCCGCCTGCTGTTCAGATTTACGCAGTGCTCCAACTCAGCACCGGCCAAATGCTGGCAGGATAAAGCAAGTGGCTGCTAAGATTTGCTTCACTCACCAGCCAGAAAAAACAATAGTGATCCACTGTGTGGCTGGAAAACTGATGAGAATTCAGCAAGCAGTTGGTCAGTGGATAAAGTTAATTTAGCACTCTGGTTTTAGGCTCTCTGACTCAAATTAAACTTGGATCAAACATTACATTAGCACCCTTAATTAACAATAATTCATAATACACAATAATGCAATCTTATTCACGCTAAAAGCACTTTCCACAGGCGTGCGTCCGCTGCCTCGCATTCATTTCCTGAGCCAAACGGTTCATAAATTAAAACATAACCTTTACAGGCAAATGTATCGATCGTTTGCTCCCCTTCAATCTGAAAATAAATCTGTACTGAAATGTCTCTGGTGTTCTGTTGAGTCCAGTTCTTCTTTTCTTTTCACGCATTTCCAACATGGCGTCAGCTCGGCACAGCACAAATGAGTCATGGTTCCGAAATCAGACAACACATGAAACATTTTTATTGAGCATTTTAGATTTATAGGCATTTTTTTCAACCAACCTGTATCACAAACAGAAGTATTTCACAGCTGGGCCCAGTCTGTCAAATATTGACAATGCAGCTTTTAGCCTGTTCACTTACAAAAATATCTCCACTCGTTTGTTGTGCCTCCTCTCCTCTCCTTTTTTTTTTGTGTTTTTGTTTCTACAGTACAGTTGCTTAAAAAGGAAAGAAAATGAAGCTAAATAAATAGATACCCCTTTAAATAAAAAGGTGAAAAACAGGTTGAATTACGTCGCCGCGCTCAGGTGTCACAGCAGCTACAACGCAGCTGCTTACGGCAGGAGTGATTTATACTGGTACACGTGGTGGTGACTCGTCTGCTCGGTACCTATCGATTCTGTGATTCGAAAAGCAGCAACAGTGGAGGCAGTGAGGTTCGTACTGGACATGGCTTTAAAACGCTGAGGAAGAGTTCACCTGCGTGGAGGTGACCGCTAGCCGCTCTACAACCTCACTTGGGTTTTGTTCACTATCGGCGCCTGAAACTGGAAGCGGGAAATATGAAGTACCTCGATCGATATCTCCAGTATGTGGTCGGCGTTCTGAAGCCGTGGTGACACGGCGACGTCCGGAGGTATTCTAGTGTTTCAGGTCTCTGTCTAAGAGGACTGTGAGGAGTAACTAAGGGGAATATTTCAATGGTGTCTGCCTCTAATAAAAACTAAATTTATATCTCAATTATATGCCGTTTCAGTCTTTTTCTACACAGCGGGAAATTAAAATTTCGACACAAGGCGGTCATCTTTTTTCATTCTTTAGGTCTGAGGTTATTATTCTGTCACCCAACACCTGACGGCATCGGGGCTCACGCCTAACAGACTAAAGGAAAATGATCATTCAACACTTATAAAACGAAAAGAAAAGGCAAAGGTTTTGAAATGGACTCTAACAGCTGAGTAGGAGGGAAGTTCTGCCGTCAGACTCACTGTGTGAGCCAGAGAACCTTTGAGAGATGGGTCGGAGGGCAGCAATCAGTAACAATCCCGTCTTCTCGCTCGCTCTCACGCACACCTCGTGATGTGAATACAGCTCTGACGGAGAGCTGCAGTCCTGCGCCGCTCTCCCAGCTCGCCTCTGTAACCGCTTCCTCTCATTCATCACGTAATATGAAAAGATTACAGATTTTCCGTCCTAAAGTAACTGGGAATCTAACTAAAAACACAGATTAGTTAGCATTCAACAGCTACATTTTCCCCATGAGGCTGTAATGTGTAGTAAAGGTAAGACTCCTGGGTTAGTGTCTAATAAACTAATGCCTAGAGTTCCCACCAGAGTTACAGACTGTAGTGGAGCAGCGAGGAGACGAGGACAGGACTGAAGCCCTCTTTTGTTTTTTTTTTTTACATGTCACACTGTCTTGTTGGACACACACAGAGTCATAACTACAGTCTCTCTACAGCAACTTTACCAAATCTTACACGTATGTACAGAGGAAAAAACCTGAAAGTCCTTTTTTTGCGTCCAATTAAAATCCAGCGTCTGGCTTGATGAACAGGGCAGAGAAGGCAAACGCCAGAAAAACGATCCCTCCGATGATTGTAACTGTGGGAGCAAAAACAAGGAGAGAGGAACTTTAATTATGGGGTGGATTGTGAGACAAACAAACCATGTGTATGTACTTTGTTTTACAGATGAGGGGGAAGATTAAACGAGAGCACAGTTCAGACCGAAGACTCGTGACAAGACGAGGCCGTTTCAGAATGTTACAGGGGAAAGTTGCAGCAGAGTGAACCGGCCCGTCTCGGCTCGACTCGAGCCAGCCGATAGTTTTAGAAGGTAATGCACGCCACTGTTTACAACAGCCAATCAGCACCAAGTCAGCCGGTCTAATGGCAATTTTGGACGGAGGAAAGAGAATCGCCTCATCATTTTAAAAATGTTAAATTTAGAGCTACACTGCTAATTTCACTGCTGTTCCTCTTCTCCGCACACACATCTTTTATTTTTGTGGTTTCGTAATTACTAGAAATGCAACTGTGGCGAGCAACTTGTGACTTTGCTCATTCATATGTTAAGACACTACAAATTATATTCAGCTGTACAACAAAGCCTGCAGTTAGAACAGAAGTACATCCACTGCTGTGCAGATGACACGCCATCTTGTCTGGTTGCGTCGGTGTGAACTGGAAAGTTTTCAGAGCGTTGTAGATTGGCACATCGCAAGCAGTTGCAAGTTTTAACCCGCCTTGTTGCAAAATCGTTGGTCTGAATCGGGCTTTCGGACTACCTGAGCGTGAGAATAAAACTAGCAGTGAATTCAAAACCCCAAAACATGGTCTGTTCCAGTCTGACGTGTCATTACACTGAAACCTGCCAACATTTGAGAAGTGTCCACTCCAGCAGATCAGATAATGTGTGAAGCAAATTTAAATGATATCTTAGCTGAGAAGTGTGTTCAAGTCTGCCAAAGACTAATATCAATCAAATTACTGGGTCGTTACTGTTTCACACTTGTTAAACACATAAGACCAACTCTGTTACTATTGTATTTATTCTCACCATGACCTGGACTCCTGCTCACACTGCTTATAAACTCAAGAATAAGATACGCTGTCAACTTAAGGATGAACTGTTATAATAATGAAAATATGGCCGAGTCAAAACTCCCTTTAAAATACGACACCAAAAAACAATCCAAACTCGTTCTCACCTGTTCTGACAGATATTTTCTGGGCGATCATTCTCCCTCCCACCACAGCCAGTCCGGTACACATACAGTGTCCAAGTGTACCACCCACTGCCACTCCAAACGGATCCTGGGAATTTAAAAAAGTCCTTTTCATGTTGATGCTACAGAGAATTTGATGTTACTTTCCTAAATATTTAATCAACAGTTTTCATGATATGTGATATGGCTCATATGGTATTAATGTAACAAACCTCCCGGGCAGCTAGAATTATAGTGGTCAGCTGCGAGCGGTCCCCCCACTCTGCCAGGAAGGTGAGGGTGAGGGCCTGGATGAAGATGGGTGAAATGATGTTGTGCCACTTTCCCTGAGGAATTGTAGTCCCTGACCCAGACTCCACGTCTGGAGTCCCATTGGCCAGCTTGGATCGCTGGAGCTGCACAGACAAGAGATGACAAGGTGATTGACTAAAAAAAACAAAACAGGTTGTGATACTTATTAACATATTCAAACATGGGAGTATTTTTAGAATAGTATCGTGTTTCACTCTTCTACATACAACATCAGTCACTAGCCATGTACAAACAAATATCAAGAGCTCCTCTACTCTACAGTGTGCGGCACAGTGGCCTCTCATAACAGGTAGGAATAGCCAAAATCATGAGGAGCATTTATGACAGCAGATTAGCTGGTCAGGTCATGAGATCTGAGACAGATCTCTTTGGGAAACTTCATTTTAATCCAAAACAATTGTGGCTTGAACAGTAAAACCCTCATTATCCGATGCAGCCTGCTGATTTAAAAAATGCCTCAAGCACAACTCCAATCCATTTTTAAAAATGCCTCTGATCAGAGTAGTAAAAATGGGTTCAAGGATTTTATATGGATTCATTAATTACACATGAGATTAATTGCTCCCTGCATGTCCAAGCGCCACATTATCTTCTTCTGAGGGGCAGCAACCCCATGACCAAGTGTAACATTCATCCTGAGTGATCTGATCACAAGTGGACAGCTCTAATTACAGGTGTGAAGGCCCCCAAGATCAACTGAGGACGCATTTGAGATCTGATCACTCAGACCACATTCGGATGAGAGCCGCATGTGGTCACACTCAAATCGAAGGACTACGTACTCAACTGACGTCCTCTAAAAAAAACACACAAAACAGCCCTCTGACTTCACTGTAACACAGATTGAGGTCTCTCTGAACTGCCAACGTTGGCGTCAGATGACTGTGAAAACACTTATATCGTAAAAACGTAATCGACTTCTTCAAAACAGTTACGGCATATCTGACTCATTCTAGCCTGCTTGTAAATTCAGCACTGATTCACAAGATGTCACTCGAGACACATTGTAACGCCAGGTGTAAAATGACCTACACAGAGCCGGTCACTGGTGATCGGATCACCCAACACACATGTTAAGGTCAGCCTGGTCCTGGTGAAGAAGTAACGTGAACCATTTTTGCGTCGGGGGGGAGAGAGAGGCGATACTACTAGTCAGAAACAGGACCAACACTGCTTGAACGAGTTACATGCTGTTTACTTCATCATAATGGTTTAGTCACACTGGAGTTGTACGGCTTGATCTCTCTGAGTTAAGAGTGCAAAAAGTTGACCTACCTCTTCATCCTTCTTCTTGATCTCTGCCTGCACCTCCTCCAGCTCCTCCTGGCCTTCATCTGGACTCATCCTCAGCCCCTCTCTGAGCATGCGCACACCGAAGATGGCAAACAGAGCGGTGGACACGTAGTATGTGTAGATTCTAGGGATGATGGTGGTGGCATAGCCAAACAGCACTGTGGGTGGATACAACAATTATTGATTATCACACAGCGGAAAGTGGAGGAATGACTCAAAGCGCAGAACTAAAATATCATCCTCTGCTAACCTGAGAGACAAGTCATGAGTCCCAGGGCCAGCATAGCACCTGCCAGCACGGTGAGACGGTTGTAACGCATGGCCATGATGGCTGCAATGAAAAATGTCTTGTCTCCCAACTCAGAGACGATGATGACAGAGATGGAGGCCACAAAGGCATGGATGAAGCCCAGGTTCCCTTTGCTGGAGTCATCTTCGGAAACTACTGGGCCTACTGGATGGGGACTTGAGGCTTTCTGCAAATAAAATGGAGCCCAGTTACACACAGTGACAGTCAGCCATGATACACACAGTTTATAATGAAAGTCAAACTTGCAGATCAAAGTGTCCTAGTTAGCTTCATTTTCGGGCCGCGTGCTTATAATCACATTGTGGGAAATGTAAACAAAACCGGCGGCTACACGATGCCAGCGTGGCGGGTTTTAAGCTGGCAGCCAGCTGTCATGTTATCTTAACTTTCATTCAAATATTTGCTCTGTTAGCCATGTTTAGAAACGAAGGACTAACTTTACCCTCTTTAGCTGCACCCGGAACACAACGTGATAGGTGTTAGCATATGGTGGCTAGCTCGGAGGCGCTATGGAGCAGCGGTAGCACCGGCGTCAGAAACTGCTCCCTACACACGACGATATAAGTTTTAAATTGGTAACAGCGAAGTTAAGGCTTTTACCTCTTGCGGGGGCTGCTCTTGGACAGCTGGTTTGTGCTCCTCTGGAACCGCAGCAACTCCGACCGACAACAAAAACACGGCGGCGAGCGGAAACAAGAGGCACATCACATTTCTATCAGCTCGTCCGCTACCTCCGCCGACCATGAGAGGCATTATTGCGTCCAAAACACCGACCGAAGACCGTCTCCGCTTTAATTTGTCCTCCGCGAATCACTTAATATCATCGGCAACAAAACTGGCTAACTTCATATTAGCAACCTACACTATTTGAGGGACTCCTTGCTAATACACGTCACGATCACAGCGACCGAGGAAACTCAGGGCGGAAGTTGGACTCTTGCTGCCTCGTTATGGACCAAACGAGGAAGATGATTGGACCGTAAAGGCAGTGACGTAGGAGTGTGGGTTGACGTACGCATAGGGCAGCTCGGTGATTGGACAGTCTTCTTGTCAGTAACTACATCATAGACATAGTTGAAAATGAGTTCAGGCTTGAAAGACATTCAAAAAAATAAAAAATAAAAAAATCAATTAGGTTTATCATGATTTGTCTTTTTTGACACTGCGAGACATAAAATACACAAATTTAAAAGACTTGAGCTCTAAATTTATTAAAATATTATTTAAAAATTAATGTATTCTAAACTATTTTCCAGATGTATATTCTCCCCTCAAAATCACCTCAAAAATGCATAAACTCTATTTACAGTATTCTGACCTTTGACCTTATGTCAAGTCAAGTCTCACCTAAACCAAACTTTATACTATTTTCTGATTTATACAGGGATAAAAAAAAAAAGAGAACTCCAAAATTGTCTTTGTAAAAACTCTTTTATGCCAACATGTACATGTAACCCCAGTTACAATGAGCATTCAAGGAATGAAAACAATGGTTTTGGTTGAACAAACACTTAATAATAATTTCACCAGATATTATGTTCTGACAGACATGAAACTTGATACGATACTGACTCAATAACACTAAACGTACAGGGGACGATGGCTGTCAGTTTTCATACCACGGTATACCTTAAAACAGGTATACTGCTGCAAAGATCTTGCAATGATTTACGGTCTCTTTCCTTATTTCTTCGTATGAGTCTCTCAGAAACAGCTCACCTCTGACCTGGAGTGAGTTTTGCTGACATTCACATTCGGAAGCTGTCAACTATCTTTAATGTTTTCCTGTTGGCTATTGAGCAGCTTCACTCGGTCCAGAGCACCTTGTCAATCAATGCCGAGAGAGGTGAGTTTTCAGTCCCACACTTCGAGTTCAACAGACGTCTCTGACATTTTTTCTGACTTTACAGTTCCCAATAAAGAGCGTCAACACAAACTATTCACAGCACGAATGGTATGAAAGCTTTCCTGTGCCTTGGGTATGACTCATATTTGCTGATATAAAGATCATGACAAAGCTGTGCTGCAAGTGCCTGATTGAAAAAAACATAAAGGACAACAAGCCACCAGGTGAGAGACAGGCCTCCCAAAACCAGGCTCAGTGAGACGTAGATCAGCAGCTCGGCAAAGTAATGCGGGCATGACACCAGCTCGAACCAGCCTCCATTTGGCACTCGGTGAGCCAGCGTCTCCACTGCTCCTGAAAGGACAACAAACAGAAAATACATCAGCAACAACGCGATCTCAACAACCTTGTTTCTAGGAGCAGCAGGCAGCTGTTTCCAGCAAATACACCCCTGATTAACTCACTGTACACAACTTTCCCAGCACCCAAAAAATGTCAAATCTTTTCTGGTTCCAGCTCATTAAATGTAGCAATTTGCTGCTTTTCCTTTGCCATTAATGATAGTAAATGGAAAGTCTTTAGGTTTTTAACTGTTGGTTGGACAAAAGAAGCAATTTTAAGA
Organism: Lagodon rhomboides; assembly: GCA_039737535.1. Lineage (NCBI taxonomy): Eukaryota > Metazoa > Chordata > Actinopteri > Spariformes > Sparidae > Lagodon > Lagodon rhomboides. The sequence continues at coordinate 8,172,966 of CM077789.1, read as the reverse complement.
CATCATATTTTTCACAATTTTTCGACAATTTATAGTGTAAATGATTAATCATTTGTAAAAAAAAAAAATGTTGGCAGATTATCGGATTATTAAAATAATCAATAGTTGCAGTCCTACACAGCAACTTGATAAGGTGATACTATGACACCACTGTGTTTTCAGCTGCCAAAAAAATACAAATACAACGATAACAGTCAATGTCAATGTCAGCTTTATTTATATAGCACAGTCAATATGATGTCCACTATGATGGATTTCCTGTCATAAGCACTGATCTGATCTGCTATCTGTTTTGTGTATCCTACCATCCTGAAAAGAAAGCAAAGTAGTCTGTAGATATCTAATAAGAATCTAATAATTGGGGTACTTTGGGAAATAGTCGCAGTTCTACATTTGTAGTAATTTGTAGTAAAAGGCCCAAAATACACAAAAGCACTGGTTTTGAGCAATGACAAGTGCACAAGCTGACCTGATTTCCCAGTGCGGAGCCTGGCCAGCAGGACCATGGATTGATGCTGCATCAGCGAGGCCCCAAGGAAAAGTGCAATCCCTGCCACATGAAACCAGTCCAACTGAGAGAGGAGAGGTCCAGTCCCTTACAAAGAACAGCACAAACATCAACACCACATAGTAGGACCAGAATATAGTCAATGTACAGAGGAGGGATTTCAGTTTAACCTCTTCCCAGACGATCCGAGCAGAGCACCGTCAACCCCAGAATGAGGTAATACCCCAGACCGAACACATACTGCACCAAGTGTATGGCTCCATCAGAGAAAACACTGACAAACAGGCACTCCATCAGCCTCCTGACGGAGTGGAGGCAGAACAGCAGCATCACCAGCAGAGTAGACAGCTGTGGGACTACAGAGAGACAGTGTGAACACCAAAGAGTATCAGTGTGACACAGGAAACAGGAAACACAAGCTTTAACACAGCCTACCTTGATTGTTAGTGGTTGGTACACCTGTCAAAAAGTCTAATATTCCAGTCAGCCATGAGGGTAAGGACTGATGCTGAAATGTGAAGTTCAGGTACAAGGTAAGGAGAAGACCGTTCCATCCGACAGAGATGGCGTAGAAGTGCCAGAACCATCTGAAAGACGAGAGAAACATCTCTAGTTAACTGCAGTGAAGTTAACTTTACTCCGGAGACACCCAGCGGCGTCTCTTCCTCAGGTTCACCCAGTGTTGGCAGCAGAAGGATGGTTAGGATGTGACCCAGTGACTCCAAAGTGACTTTTTTTTAAAATTACATTTTACTGCTTTTTCAATTTTATATGAATATTTTGAATTTTAGTTGTTTTTTTTCTTCTTCTTCGTAATTCTCCTGACAATAAACAAACATACCCATATTATGCATCAGAAGACTGCTAAAACACGTTGTTCAGTACTGACTTCACTGTTTTACAAAATTAATGTATCCTATGTGGCCCGATTAATGACTGCAGTGAAGATAGTTTTAAGTTGGATATTAGACAGACTATTCGCTCCAGCTAAACATGCTAATATCTGGGTACACTGCGATCCGAACAAACTGCTCAACATTTAAATGTACTGTGTTGCAGACTTTAAAATGTAAACATACAGAGGTAGTAGACTGCATGCAGCGCAGTACCGACGTACTGTGATTCCACACTGAAATTTTGGCGATTAAAGCAGAATATTGTATCTACAGTGACCTGAGAAGCTATTGAGCTAAAATGCTAATATTTATATATAAAAATTAATTTAAAATATTTAGAGATTTAAAATGTAAAAATAAGAGGTGTGTCTCATGCAGCCAGTGGAGTACTATGATCCCACACTGATTTTGAGTCAATTGATCACATGACCTGGAAGCTATTGAGCTAAAATGCTAATATTTACATATAAAAATTAATAAAAAAAATATGTAGAGATTTAAAATGTAACCTGAGGAAGAGACGCCGCTGGGTGTCTCCGAAGTGAATGTCTGTCTAATATCCAACCTTAAACTTGCCTCAAGTTTAGTGTTTTAGTGTGTTCAACTATGTTAGCATGAATATGAACCCCCTAAAACTCCAGTTAAAATGTATTAAAAACGCATAAAATACACATATACGTTATAAATATATTATAATGTAGCTTTTCAGGTTAGCTTAGTTGTTTGTTAGCTCACAGTTACCTTTTAGGGACGTCAAACACACGCAGCCAGTCGTCTCGTTTGAGGCTCTGTTTTGTTTTTCCGTACCGGATGAGATCCTGAAACAACACGTACAGACCACATGTTTCGTATTTTCTCGGGAGGTATGGTGAGATTTTGTGAGCGCAGAAAGCTAAAAGGAAACATAAAGCCAGAAAAGCCCACAAAACGTCAGCACATCTCCAGCCGACTGAGCTAAAACTCATCTTCCAGCAGCTCCGCAGCTTGTGGACATTGTTTTGTGCGACGCAGAAAAGAGTCCGTCGGGAAACGCTCGCAACAGTTCCGGATGAAATATGAAGGCAGGAAATGGCACGAAATTATTTAATTGTAAGGATTTGAAAAGTTTCCAGTTGTTTGTCTGAAATGGGTGTGTTTTTACTCAGTGTCAGTAAGAAGAGTGTTTAACTTCGGACTCGGTCTCCAAACAACGTTAGGAAATGATACAGCAGGTGGCAGCACTTGAATCACCACAGAACAAGTGGAGCCAACATGTGACAATGGATCATTATGCTCAGATGCAATAACCCTGACTCCTGCACTCAGATATTTTAATAGCTGTTCATCTTCATGAAGTGTTTATGTCTATGTGTCACCGTGCCTTTCTAAATCTGCACGAGTTTGACTTTGAATTTACAAAGTTAAATGCATTATACATGATTATTTTCATTGTCAATTCATTCGTCAAGTTTTCTCAGTTAAATGATTTGTCAACAGAAAGCCAAAACGGTAAAAGTTGTCCATCAGAACCCAGAAATATTTAGTCTAATGTAATTAAATACCCTCATCATTTGTCTTCCATTTATTTGATGTTTTGATGTTTCATGTAGGCTACATGAAACAGTGTGTTTTTTTGGCTTCATGACCATGTAATTTAGTTTATTTTACTTAAAAAAGTAATATTTGTCTCTGGTGTGTAGTGGAACAGAAGTATAAAGATGGCTAGAACGTCCAGAATGGCCTTAAGATGGTTATATTATTAAAGATATTATGTTGTTTGATTATTCTTACTGCTTAACACACATATTAATGCTCATTTTAGCGCTGTGACTAGTGGACGTGGACCTCATACCACTTTGTTGTGTAGTTTAATGTACAGTAACGATAAAACTGTACCCTGGTAACTACATAAATGTGTGGTAAAAAGAACAACTTCTCCCTCTCGGAGATGTTTTGGATGTCTCTATCCGATATGTGGTTGTTCAAAGCAGTTGTCTGGACTCAAAGTCTGCATCACTTTCCACTTTGATCTTCAGGACAGCGTTACCAAACAAGATGTCTGACCTTGTGGCCTCGGTGCTTCACTCACATTCAGCTTTTGCTGAGCTTTCTTCTCACAGGTTCACGAGTTTCCTGCCTGTTCCTCCTCCTCTCCACAATGTAGTAATGTGTCAGAGGAAAAGAAGTGTGTTTTTGTGAAAGGCCTTTGAGGCATTAGAGTGCAGGATGCCTCTTAGAGGAGCATGGTATCCTGTCTGAGGAAGTGTGGACTGTTGCCTGCTTCCCCCTCTGCCCTGCCCTCAATGTCCTCCTCTTTTTTACTGTGCCAAGAGCTGGACCCTCTCTGGGCCCCCCTGAAGATTGCAGTCAAGTTGGATCTCTGTTGGCATCATGAAATACCATAAAATAAGAATCCAAAATATCAGAGACAAGGTTTTGATATAGCACAGATGAGGCTGAGAAACACATTATATATCCACAAGCTTGTGCCAATAATCTGGTTAACATATTTAAGTGTTCCCACAAGAAACACTGCTAAAGAAAAGCAAAAATGATACTCAAAATATATACATTTATTTCACTCTATTGAGGCTTTCAAGAGTCAATTTATGTAAAAACACACTGTCACTCATTGGAGTTAGATGAGAAGATTCCTACCCTCCTCATTCCATCCCAATGCATCAGTATTTGACAAGTTGGGAATGAGACTCAAAATTCAACTTTTCTTACAAGTAGGACCTTTAAAGAAGACATCTTAAGCTCATTTTCAGGTTCATCACATGCTTTAATAGTCAAAAAACACATCAATTTTCTCATACTGTCCAGTGCTGCAAGTCTGTATTCCCCCTCTGTCTGAAACACACAACTTTGTGACAGTGTGATGTCACAGAAGGCAGCACTACTGAGGAGGCGTTTGAGGTGCAGTGTTTTCTGTGGGAGAGAGGAGCTTCTGTAGGGGTGACCTTTTTTAAATTTTCAAGATCCATTTAATGTCCAAAACAAATGTAAAAGCACAATAGTTCTCCTTTAAGGCAACCAATTTGATAAAGTTGCTGTCAGATAATTTATCCTGATGATCAAAATTCAAATTCAAATTCAGTAGATTTATTGACCTATTGATAAATCAAACCATCATTTACTGTGATATGGGTTGTGCTTTAAACATTTTATCATTCTAAGCATGTTGTTTTCTGTTGCTTTTTTAACACGTTTTTGTTTTCAGGTGCGTGTTTATTATCTACTTGTAATTCAATGATTTATTGAGTGTATTAAGTTACATTTTAGTGGTTCAGCAGGGTCCTGAGCTACAACCATTGAAATCTACTTTGTGTGTTGGTGTGAACACTGTTGTGACGTTATGTTTGTCATATGTTATCAGGTCAGGCTTGTCTATGTTCTTTGCATGGGCGACCAAGTTAACTTCATTTAACCTTTTTTATATTATTGTTTTTAGTATTATCCATAATTAATACATTCTTTTCCTCTTGTTCCTACTGAGTTGTGTAAGCCTGTAGTCTTCTCTGCTAAGATGCCATGTGTATTGTGTGTCTGTCTCAATCACAACAGTAGAGAGTCTCTCTCTGCTTCGTGCCCATTCTCTCTGTTTTGACTCGTGTGACTCTGACCTTTGAAATCCCTCTTGTGATCTCTGAGGATAAACAGTTGCAAGACAATTCACGGTCAGTGAGCTGAGAGCAACTTTCTCTTGTTCTTCTCTAAATCTTGTGACTATCCTTTGTATTTTTCAAATAGGACAAAACCCTGTATTAAAAGTATGTTGCAGACCTCACTACAGCCCTGGATAGCCCTCATAGTATGACCCAAATATCTTATGATTATTATGTTCCACACAACCTCGAACGTTTCCTCGCCCAGTTTTCTTTTGAAATCCATTTTTTATGTTTGTCTTTGATCGGGCCAGAGTTTAAAGCAATCATCTCCTGTGGAAAACAATGATGGGATTGACAAAACGAGAAAAAAAAAAATATGGAAAATGTCTTCTGTTTCCAGCTTTTCCAGAGGTGCGCTCGGTGAGGAGTGCCCTCCAGGAAGCGTTGGTTAGGAGGAGGGTGGGCGGTGTAGTAGGCAGGGAGTCCCTGTAGAAGTGACCAGGCCAGGAAACATGTGGACTTAGCGCGTAACGTATTCCCCCATCATCTCCCTCAACACTCCTGAATCCGAGCCAGCAAAACAAACACAAACCTCCCCCTCCTCGTCAGGTGAAACGCTACACTCATCACGTTGAGGGCAATTTTGAGGTCCTGTTGAAACATCATCATCATCATCATCATCAGGCATGAACTTATACTGTTTTTACTTGTGAACAGGTGAGCACACAGAATGTTGTGTATGTAAAAATGAATGCTTTTGTGATTTCCTAAGCTTGTTAAGTTATTACAGGTATCTGTATTTTTTTAATTTGATGACATGACTACTTGTTTGTGAAAGGTGTTGGTCACAGTAATCAGCCCTCAGAGAATTATCACCTGAAAAAGCAGAAAGATACGTCGCGTCAGTGTTTTCAGAGCTGGTTTCAGTTAAATCAGTTACATGTTTTAGATGAAAATCAAATTAAAGATATAATACGTGAGATATCCGCATTAAAATGTCTAAACAGCTCCACCTCCAGAGATAACCTCATTTTATATAAGGTAACAGTGCGTTTCATGTGGTCGCCTGTCGTTATGACTTCCAGGAAAGAGTCGGAGAGATGTTGGTGGACGTGACTTGAATAAAAGCCTTAACACATTACCTCATCTGTGAACGTTTCTGCCAGAGTCACACTGATAGATTTTCATCAGCAATAGTGGATAACATGAAAATAACAACTCTGGTGGTCCCACACTTCACTTCACCGAGAGACTTCTGGCAGTAGATATTAAATACTGTGTGTTTAAAGTCAGTTAAATGAACCACTATTCTTGAGGCTCACCAGGTTGATTTAAATTTAATTAAGTGCTCATTTGTGTCTTTTTATAAAAAGCATTTTAAAGATGACAGGAATGCATCGGCGGGGAGGGGGTATGTTTACATTTATGTTTGTGTTTACTCAAATTCTCGAATAGTCATGTCTACTTAAAGTGAATAAAGACAACTTTTTAACTTTCTCCCCCTCCTAGTGGTTTCCTGTGGTATTACAGTTGGCGCTGCTGTCGCAAACACAGCGTTAGCAACATTGCTAAAGCTAGCAGCCTGGCTACTGTCCAAAACAAAACAACTGTAAGAATCTCAGTTTGATCTACAAACCCTGATCTCAATGCTACAAAAAATAAAATGCCCAGTTAATAAGTAGGTTGGTTTTGTTACTTTGCTTTACTGTTTTGAAGCGTCTCCAGTGCTGGAACGAAGGGGAAACTTGTCAGCGAGGAGACACAACATTGGTGCTCTCCATCGACCGTTCACTCTTGTTTGACCTCACTTTCTATCACTCTCGCTCTTTGCCTCCTCCATCAGCGGGGTTCTTCTTCTCTGCAGTGTAGAGATTCCACAGTTATTCCAGTTTCTTCCACTGTTACCTGGGGATAACAACCGAGGAACACAATGCCTCTTCCTGTTTTGGTTGCACAAAAGCAGTCACACTTCCTTTGAAAATTGAAATTCAACTACCATTTTAAAAAGTGCTTGTGTACCTTTTTGTACATGTTGTGAACAATCGTTTTACTCCACTGTTAATTCAAAGACTTAGTTACTCATTACATAATAATAAGCCTGCAAAATATGTTTTTGGATAGTATCAGCCCCACTTTCACCAGCATTAACATTAATGTCAGAATGCATCATATTTTTAAAAATTATATTCAAGTAAAATAGTATAAATGATCATGAAGTACAGCTTGGACACAAATGGTACTTGGAGTACGCGGAGTCTGCATTTAGTCTGGTTGGAATTTAAGTAGCTAAATTGATTGCTAATAGGCTACTTTTGTCCTTTCACGCATGGAAGGTTAATGTTAAAAACGTTGTTAGATCCCGAGTTTTGCCCCTGTCCAGGAGGTACTGGACCAGCTCTCCGTTATAAAGGGTTAAATCCCTAAACCTATTATAGGTAGCTTTTAAAATTGGGAGTTTTGAATAGGGAAACTATAAGCTGGTAGTGAGGAGATTCGCCTAGCTTCTCACTGCCTGAATCCGAACGTCCTTAAAACATAAAATCAATGTCCACAACTTTAACTTTAACTATATTATATTGGTTTTATTGCATAGACTTTAGCAAGGGCAAAGCATACAGCTCAATACTTATTTCAATTACCATCAATACAGTCCAAGTCCTTGAGGCAAATCATAACCCCACCCGAGGTCTCTCAATTTCCCCAAAGTCCAAACTTCATGCCAGCAGAGTGAACGAAAGTACTCCAATATCCAAATTGTAATCCACAGCATGTTGGCAAAAAATGGTTAATCCGTTGTGCTCTTATTTCCTTGGTCTGTTTCTGCTGAAGATTTCTTGAAGTCCTTTCTGCGATGTTTAGGCTGCTCACCTTCTCCGTCTCAGGTGTTTCTTCAAGGCTGGAGCGAGTGGAAGAACGCTCTTAAGTCCGTGCTTCCCGGTTTTTATACTCTCTTGCTTCGGACAGTGGCTTGGTTTATGTCCTTGTTAGGACATTTTCCCAGCCATCTCTCCCTTCAATGACTAATAATACCTTGATGACGGTTAACGATTTTGTAATGATCTTCTCCCTTCAATGACTAATAATACCTTGATGGCGGTTAACGATTTTGTAATGATCTAACGCGCTTCGGTCACGGTCTGTGCCCGCGCCCAAGGCGTCATCAGGTCCTTGACACTTCCTCTTTGCCTCACATCAACTCAATCAGTTCGTTAACACTTAGACCTCAGCTCAACACCTTCTATACTGATTTTCATTACATTTCTAAACTTCAATATATCTATTTCAATCACAGTTTACTCATTACACATTTTAGAGCAACAGTTTACACATTACATATTTTTTGAATATCACATAATCACACTTAATTCATATTGAGGTCATGTTAAGGCCAAAACCACACACACTCACCAAGGCTCACTTCTCCTTTCCAACCAAACCGCGCTGCCACTTCTTCTGTACTTTCTCCTCCAACAATGGTTACACATTTTTTACTTTGCAAATCTAATACTTAACTCTCTGGGTTTATCAGAGTGATTTAGCAAAGACATAGTGAGCCTCTTAGGGTGTAACTCTCACTTCTCCTTTTCTACCCAACAATGATGAGTCACTGCTGTTTGACCTCTTTCCATCAATTACTTATTCTTCATGCATTTAATTCAATCTTTGATAAAACATCATTTCACTGTAACTATGGCAAACACAATGCAGCGGCAGAGCTTTGATATGTTCCAAAATCATTTCAGGACTATGTATAATGTCCATTTCTTGTATTTGTATCCGGCAGGAGCGAATGAGTCTCCGTGTGTGTGTGTGTGTGTACGTGCTGGTATCTCTTTCTAACAGGAGTAAATGGATCTCAACTTTTCTGACAACGTAAAACAGTAGCCTCGGCCTATTTCTATACCTTGCTAATGATATTTAGTGACGTTAGCATTAGTTGGTATTTGCAACGTTAGCTACAACTAACACAAGTCAACCCACTGAAAATTGACTACCGACCCCATTCCCACTTCCTGCAGGCAAGGCCGCCCATCTGTGAAGTGTTACGTTGTATGTCACGATTGAAACAGTTGTAACAAAAGAGAAAACAACAACGGACTGTCTGTAAAACAATGGATACATTCTTCTGAGCATCACGACCCCGCCGAATGACTCGTTTCACTATCATAATTTGAGCCATTCGGTCCAATAACATTTGGAAAATCTTAAAGAGCTGCCAATTAAATTATTTTATCCCTCTTCAAGTTAGCTGGACACTAAGTCTGAAGTTAGCCAGCTCGGTCGGCGATCCAGGTATTTTCATCGCCTGGACGTTGAACTTGGATAGATGCATCCCAAATTCCTTCTTAATTTACGCGCCACCACCGGATGTTGACAACGTGTCATCACTTCGCACGGTGGAATTCAGGGTGTTCACCTGGGTCTTATGTTTGGATCAGAGATGAGCCGAAGTGATAAAAACCTGGGTCTACTGCAGAGTCACATGATCCGGGTGTAAACGCAGCATTTACAGGTTCCTATCGCACACAAAAGCGGGTTTAAGTGGGATTTTTGACCAGTGGAAAAGGGGTAACACAGTTCACAGTTACATCTGTGTTTCTAATGGCTGAATGTTATCAACAACACCTTTGAATAATCTGACTACTTCTTCAACAATAAGGACTTCACTCTGAAAGGTGTAACAGTGATCAGGCTACCTAAAGGTGTTGCCAAAGCTAGACTTGTAGTTCTCGAGACCGGTCTCGGTCTCAAGACCACTTTTCCGTGGTCTTGGTCTCGTCACGGCCTCGACAGTCTTTGGTCTTGGTCTTGGTCTTGGTCTTGATACTCTCTGGTCTTGGTAGTGTCTTGGTCTCGGTTTAGGCGGTCTTGACTACAAGTCTAGCCAAAGCTAATGGGTAAGATAGCAACTTTATAGGCTAATGGAGATTAGCTGCGCTTCAGTTGAAGGGTTGATTTGCAAAAACTCAATTTTGATGTATTTTTTAAAATATATCATGCTTTTTAATCATGCACAACAGAGAATATCAGCCGAAGCATAAAACAGAGGCTGTCTCAAAACTTTGAAAATAACTTTTTTATTATTTTGTTCAATATAAGAAGTTTTCCTGGATATCTGTGCTCAAAGTTGAGTGTTAGGTGCAACCCGTCGAGCCTCAGCGCTGATCATGTGTCAGTGTTCAGCTCCAGCAGAGAGACGCTCCTCCTCCTCCTGCAGGCTCGGCCGGAGCCTCTCCATCCTCAGCCTCAGCCTCCCTCCATGGGGACACACAGCCGCACTTTACCCTCCGCTGAGCGCCACACTGCCGCTGCTGCTGCTGCTGAAGCTGCCGCCTGGTCTCATGACTTTCTCAAACTGTTCCCGGGAGTGGAATATAAAGCATCGGAAGTTATATGACTAGTACTGAGCGTGTGGGATTATTAACACAGCGCTGAAGTTTTTTTTAAAATTTTTATTTAATTTTATTTTTATTGGGTGTTCATGAGGAGCGTGTCCATGTCTTCTGTCGGATGATGGCTCCGGCAGTCTCCGTCTTTTTACTGTTTGGGATTATTCTGGAAATCACTTGTGTTGCTGGTAAGACAATTCATTAAAAACTATTGACTTATAACACATTAAAGGACTTTTTTTTAACGGAGGTTTGTAGACAGGGATAATTTCTAACAGATTCTTTTTTATTTCTCTCTCAGTTTAATATTTTATTTTAGTTAGTTTAGTTTGCTCATGACTTTTGCGTTGAGTATGTAAAAAGCATAATAGTGTGTCTCAGTTAACTTCCTTTCAGTTCAGATAATAAATGCTGAACAAAGAAGGGAAATCTGCACCCATTTGATAAAGAAGAATAAGTTTCAACCACTCATAATCCAAGTTTATATCATTATCTACAGCCAGGGGTCAGATGTATATATTTCCTACTGGGTCAGCCTAATGTGTGTGTTTTTTTCCCCCATACAATACATTATGTGCTTCAGGGCCTCACAGGGAGGCGGTGGGCAGCGTGTATCCTCAGAAACAGGAACCCCACCTAGGCCGCACTGTGCTGGGCTATTCAGCCTGACCAGGCCCATCTTCCCCTGCTTCCTGTTTTGACACAGCTCCGCCATTTTCTGCAGCAGTGAAAAAAAAAAGATGGCCCTAAGTAGCCAGACAGCCAGTAACAAAGCTGTTTTTTGTTTTTTCTCTGGATTGTACTTTCAGTTTCTAGCCTGTGAATTTGACCTGATTAAAACCACCACAGCATCTGACCCATTTCTGCAGCTATTATTTGTTCGGGCCGGGCGGGCTGATATCATCAGTGTTGATTGTGTTTGCTGTGATTGACTTGTTTGTTGTTTCCTGCAGCCATCGAACTGCGCTTTATGCCCGATCCGCCGACGCTGAACAAATATGGCGTCCAAAGGATGAACAAAACCGACAACCTGGAGCTGACGTGCAGGTATGTATACGGATACCTCACTGGATTCAAGTCCATCCACTGACCCATACATGCACAGCGCTGAAACCTTCACCGTCTCTTGATCCGGCAGAGGTCGGCAGTACTTGAGGTGGACGACTCCTCCCACGAGCACTCGCTTCTCCACCAGTGACTGCAGCGGATCGGGACTCTTCTGCACAACGCTGCGGATCTCCAACGCGACCGTCAATGAGACCGGACAGTACCAGTGCTCCTACAGAGACCTGAAAGTCGAAGATGGCAAGACTTCAGTCGCAGCTTATGTGTTTGTCCACGGTACAACTCATTTTAAACCTTATTTGGCTATTCAGCAGATAGACGCTGGACAGTTAGGAAAATCATAAAGTTAAAGTACAGAATTCTTCGTGTTCTAGGGGCCACTAAAGTACCCTTACTGTACAAAACATTCATAATCCAGGGAAGCCACCCCGGCCACCTCTTTGCTCCGGCCCTGTCACTGTTGCGTTGATCTCACCGTCTTTAAACACATATCTGATGTCTGTGCATTTGATTTGATTTCAGACTACAAAATGCCATTTGTGCCGTCCGACAGAGAAGTGGAGGTGGTGTTCATCCGTGAGGGCGAGCGGGTGGTGATACCGTGCCGGGGCTCAGTGGAGGATCTCAACGTGACGCTCCACACTGTAAGGAACGGTCGTTTCTGTCCTCGTCACGTCCATTCTTGGTGAAATCAAAATTAATTTGGATTTAGAAACATTCAAGGTTTCATGGTTTTACAAGAGGCGAGAATTTCACATTTAAGAATTGCCGTCTTGTCGAATTCACACTCGAAACAAGCGGGGCAGCGTGTTACGAAAATGACCGCTAACTGCTGCCCATAGAGCCAACGTTAGCTAGTTGATTTCAGATGATTTCAGGTTTTTGTTTCTCCAGTTTTCCAACTAAAAATCTTACATATTGCTACTTTAATATGAAATATATAATCACATCTAAATGTCTAAATGTTAATTTCCATGAAGATGGGGGGTGCACAAGAGTCAGATATAAAATTGAGTAATCAAAATAAAAATATTTGGATGTTTCTTTCCGAAATGCAACCAGTGGCATCGTTTCATCGGACCCTTCATAGCCAAAATAACCTGAATGAAGCTCCTCAACAGCCACAGATCATACAGACAGTATGCAGCTGTTTTCAACTTGTACTCCTCATGATGAGTTAACTTAATTATTGATTTAGAAATGGTTGATTTGATGGGGACAGATACACAATAAACACATACTGAAACAGATTTCCCATGCAAACATCATAGTGTAATTTATAAAACCAGTAGATAACTGAGACAAATCTAAACTTAAGAAAAAAAAAATTGTGACTTCAAGCTAGAGAAAAACACATTCTCAAAAGTCAGTTACTCTACTATGAGTTTACAGAGCTGTTTTACGTAATGTGGTGTTTTACAAAGTAATTAAATCTTATTTCTCATCTTATTACTTATGTACACAGACAACGAGTGGCTCGTGTGTAAAATGTGCTTTTTAAAATTCCATGTTCAAAATCTGTAAATGTCTGTGTGTGCCAGAAGTATCCAAACAAGGAACTTCATCCCGATGGGAAGGACTCTCTGTGGGACGCCAAGACGGGTTTCACTGTTCCCAGTTATCTGATCAGCTACGCCGGCGTCGTGTCCTGCCAGACTCGCATTGGAAATGAGACGTTCAAGTCCCCCCTCTACATTGTTGCTGTTGTTGGTAAGACGGAAAAAAGGTTATCAACTTAGTCAAAACTGTGGTCGAGTGTGTTTTATCAAACTGAAGTGAAAAAGGGGACTCGTGAGGGCGAGTCTGCGGTCTCAGGAGAACAATAGGCCGTTGACTGACTCCCCTGTCTTCCCGCCCTTTTCCGCAGGATACAAAATCCATGAGCTCACCCTGACCCCCGAGGATGTCAAGCTCTCTGTGGGGGAGCGGCTGGTGCTCAGCTGCGCTGCCGAGACCGAGCTCAATGTGGGCATCGAATTCAACTGGACGCACTCCGGTCAGGCGCTGGTCAGTGCCTTCACGCTCCTCTGCTCTTTCTCTGTGACGTTTAAAGAGCTTGTAGACTTTAAATAACCTTCAAACAGCCTGTTTTTACACACAGACAGATCTATCAGAAGTGGAGTATCTCACTTCCTGTTGCCCTTGCACATCTTCCTGATTTCCTGCTTTCAGGAATCCTTCGGTTTATCTCTTTACCAAAGTGCAAAGGGGACCAGATGTGTTTCCGATGTTCTGTCTTCTTGGTGGATCGGGCCGATATGTTCTAAGTCGTCTGTTTCTGATGTGTCCTTTCTCATGTCAGACCTCTGTGAATGGCTCCCGGCTGACCCACACAAACCCCCACAAAAGGAAGCTGTGGAACTCCCTGGTGCTGTCCAACACGCTCACGGTGGAGAACGTGACGGTCGATCACACGGGAGAGTACACCTGCACCGCATCCAGCGGGCTGATGGAGAAAAGCGCCTCGGCCTTTCTTAGAGTGTTTGGTAGGTGTACTGAATACCTGATGCTGTAGACGGCTGATGTTGGCTAAAACCTGCTATCAATGTGATCCTTCTAGATACATGAAAACTTAGGACATGTGTTTGTATCTCTTAACGAGGGCAGGATGTCACGGTGTGTTTTTTGGTGTAGCTGTTGACCATTACTCCTTACAGAGGCCTGAAGCTGACAGAATTAGGTCTAAAGTTGTCCGACAAATAAAAAATAGAACAGATTGAAAAACAAAAAAAGCATACTTTTCCTTTAAAGGTCCTATTTGTAAGAACATTTGACTTTTGAGTTGAAATGTCTCCATTTCTACCTCGTGTCGAGAATAAACTTGACATTTCAAGAAGGTGCTTCAGAATCGGCTTTAGTAACAAAGAAATATTTTCTCTTTCAGCTCATAAACAAAGTGTATTTGTCAGCAGTACTTTGAAGAGACCCTGGACGTTACACTCCGAGGGTCTAGTAATGGCAGAGATTGTAGATCGTTCGTAATGTTCATAATGAACAATAAATTCCTCCTCTCATTTTTTCAATAGTCTTCTGTACAATAAAGTTTTGAATCTTGTTGGTGATGATTTGTAACAGCGTGTTGGGATTTTGTTTGTGTTTCCAGAAAAGCCTTTCATCGACATAAAGGAGCCGTGGACGAAGGTCTGGGAGGTAAATGTGGGCAGTCAAGCGACTCTCCCCGTCAAGTATTCAGCATACCCCGATCCCAGCTTTAAATGGTACGTTCACAGAAGGAGAATACGTCGTATTATAAAAAGCAAGAGTAGCAGTTTGTTTCACAGTTAATCAGTTAAATGCCTACTACAGTAAACAGCCTTGGCAACATGTTAAAACTCACAGAATTAACTTTCCATTCCGGCCTTCATTCATGTTGCTCCAGACACTTAATGCTCTCCTCTGTCTGCCCAGGTTAAAAAATGGCCTTCCACTGAAAGACGACTACAGAATAAGACAGAAAAATGATCTCATCATCCGTGGGGTCACAGAAATGGATGCCGGGAATTACACCGTGGTCCTGACCAACAAGATGACCAAAGAGGAACAAAGACGCTCCTTCCAGCTGATCGTCAACGGCAAGTACTCTCTGTTCCTCATCTGTCCTCGAGCTGAGAGGCTGTGGTGATAACTGTAAATGTCTTCCTCTACAGTGCCTCCTCACATCATTGAGAAGGAGGTGGCGGTGGATACGGATGTGTACCTGTACGGCAGCAGCCCCACCCTGAGGTGCACAGCTCGTGGGATTCCCACGCCTGCACAGATCGAGTGGCAGTGGATGCCCAGAGAGGACTGTCCACAGGCCGTCCCGTAAGTCAGCTCACCTAGCACCAGAGAGAGAGAGAGAGAGAGAGAGAGAGAGAGAGAGAGAGAGAGAGAGAGAGAAAACCTCCCTTTGTGCATTCACACAGTGTTCAGTTGTTTCTCAGTCACTCATTGTCAACAGGTTGTTGTTTCAGGAGGGGGAGTAGCTGCTTTCGTGATGTTGATAAAAACAACAGAAGAGACAATGAGAGCGCACTCTGACCCGATGCAGATCGGCGGATGTGATTCACGCTCCTCACAATGTCCATTTTTAGACAGACGTCAATTATTTCGGACTCCGAATGTGTTTACTGATGTTACACAATCGCAGATTTCTATTTCGAGCTGCGTAGCTCTCGCCGTCGTGCGCGGCACAGCAGCCGGCCTTAGGCACGCGGTGATTCGACGAGCGTGGATAGATCGGGGGGAGGCGTGTGTGAGGGGCTGCTCCGACCATCAGCAGGTTCCTTATCTCCGGCCTACACATCCGAGCTCTTCCTCAGCTCTGCACTATGTTTCCTGTTGTTCCTGTCCCGCTCTCTGTCCAAAAAAGAGCTTCTTCCTGCTGAAGCTGTGCCTCTTCTTGCGTACTTTGTTATCACACACACACACACAGACACTTTTACAGTCCTATTCAAAAAAATACTCAAACATTTCCTGTGTTTCTTTATTTGGATTGACAGTAAAAAGAAAAGTCCAAACGCAGCAAAAGCAGAAAAGACACAAAAGCATAAAAAACAGATACACGATCGTAATAGTGAAAGTCGTAGTTCTCCATTTGTGTTCGTGAACTTTTCTAAGCGCTATGATGGGTTTGGTTCATCAGGGTGAAAGAACACAGCACCTACATTTACGTTACAGTTTTAAAGGAGACTGAGTCACTGTTGTCATCTGTCCAGTGTTGCAGCTCTGTGTTCTCCCTCTGTCTCTTTAAGCCCCTCCCCCCTCTTGAATACCCGGTCTCCTCTGATTGGTCAGCTCATGGACGCCTGAGACAGTGTCTGGTTGTCTCTGGTTGTCATGTTCTCAGCTTCCAGTTTGCTTCACTTCTACCCTGAATATAGGCATTAATCATGCAGACGTGTGACAAGGTGATGTCAAGAAGTCACAGGAGCAGTGTTACAGACTTTGGGCTTTTTTTTTAACTTTCAAGAACTTTTAACATGCACCAGAACCAATATAGAACACTGAAGGAAATGAAAAAACCAAAAAGCATCTCCTTTTAAAAGATTCTGTTTTTTTTTTGTTTGTACCCACCAGGTCAGAGCTGACGTGGTCTGAAGCACAGCTAGCGAAGTGTACAGGTTGGAGAGATATCAGCAACAGCACCGGTCACCACACGGTAGAGCAGATTACGATCGCCACCGATCACGCACAAAAGGTAAATAATTCCTCTTGATTGCACGCCATCTTTCTCTTTCTGTCCACCACCACGAGAGTCCTCTCAGCCGAACAGTGGATGTTGCTTTCTGTCTGTATTTAATGTGCAGTTGTTAACGAAGCAAACACATTTTTACCCAGAAAATCATGAGCTCTCTGAAGATCCAGAAGGCCGAGTTCCACGTCCTCTACAGGTGCTCGGCTGCCAACAAAGTCGGAGAGGACTCGCACATCATCTTTTTCCACGTGACGCGTAAGTCTTCATTTCTGTCTCGCTCTGTGTTCGTGACGACACGGGAGCTGTCGTCACTCACGCTTTTCTGCCTTTAGGTGGACTCGAGGTGAGCGTGTCTCCATCCAACGAGCCCTTAGAGGAGGACCACGTGGTTCTGCAGTGTAAGGCGGACATGCTGATCTACGGCAACCTCGCCTGGTACCGCGTGACCAACGTCTCCGAGTCGGAGCAGATGGCGCCGGTGCAGCCGTGTCGCCCCCTGACGCGGCAGCGGAGGCCCCTGAAGCACGGCGTGCAGTCCAGCCTGCAGGGCAACAACGTGACCGTGGAGCTGCTGCTGCCCAACGCCTCCCGTCAGGACGAGGGTCTGTACGCCTGTCAGGTAGAAAACATCAAGACGAAGGAGAGAACCTGCCTGCTGCACCGCCTTTCGCTCAAAAGTGAGAAAACTGACAAACGATCTTTGCCTTGTGCCTCAAAACTGAAACTGATTCCCACCAGATGTTGTAAGATAGATAGAAGTGTTAATATATAAATGAATATTGTTTGATTCTGATTTTAGGTCACGAGGCTGCGAGGATACTTAATAATCTAACAGAACAAAAAGTCAACGTGAGTGCAACCATCAGTCTCAGCTGCGACGCCGTTGGGATGCCCAGCCCGACGGTGCTGTGGACCAAAGACAACCGCACCGTGGTGGAGGGCTCAGGTGAGAGGAACGCTGACATCGATGAACACCGACTCGCTCGATAAGTTGCCGCAGCTGTTAAGAAGACGATATATGGATTTCTTACAGGTGTGTTCCTGAGCCAGAACAACCGCACTCTGACCATCCAGCGTGTGAAGAAGGAGGACAGCGGTCAGTACACCTGCAGAGCTTGTAACAGCCGAGGCTGTGACACCGCACAGGCCTTCCTGACAACTGAAGGTCAGTCACCAACCTGGTACAGACGTAGTATTTCTTATTTGCTGATAGCATAGATGGATTATCGGACAGTGGAGCTCCTGGGCCCCTTCAGACGTTGGCCCCCAGACTGATAGTTGTTGACATTTTGTATCTCTTTGTCATCGTCTGTGTTTCCTTTGTGGTCATTTTGTGTGTATTCGTCATCTTTTGTGTCTATTTTCTTTTGTTTTGTGTGTCATTGTGGTCGTCTGGAGTATCTCTTACTCTTTTAGTTCTGTTTCCTTGTCAACAGTTTGCTTCTCTTTGTAGTCGTTCTGGGTCTTTTGGGGGTTTTGTGTCCTTTGTAGTTGTTCTGCTTCTGTTTGTACGTGTTCTGGGTCTCTTTGTAGTTTTTGTACTTCCTTTGTGTCTCCTTGTAGTTGTGTTGTTTCTTTTCATGGGCGCTTTTTAAAAAATATATCTCTTTACTGTAGTTTTGCGTCTCTTTTAGTAGTTTTTCTAGATTTACTGTCGATTTCCTTTTCCAAAAAGTAAATGCTAACAGTTCAAATAGAGGCTCCGGCACAGGGGCCCCCTGGGCCTGTTGAGTAATACACCATTGATGACAGTTAAGAATATATTGTTCATATTTCAGGCATGAGAGTTTCACCTCTTGGCATTACCCACAATACTCACAAAGACCCTGTATTTACATCTGGCCTCGACCTTTCACCAGTTCACATCACACATGCGACATTTATTGATATCAAACATGTAACATGAGTAAGAATAACTTTGCTTCCCCATGACGGGAAGTTGGCCCAGTTTGCACACATCCTCCTGGGAGTTTTCTAAATCCAAAACAATGAGGAGACTGCGGGACAAAGGGAGAGGCCGGCCCTGCCCCAGCTCCAGCCTCTGCTCTCCTGATCACTCGCTTCTGTCCCGATCACAGAGACACGGCGACAAACAAACAAGTGCGCTGACTAGAACCGGGGGCCTACGTGACCTGGTCCGCGCCAGCAGAATGCGGACCCAGTTACAGCAGCTCCCGGCTGAGGGGCCAGGCCCGCTAACGAGGGAGGGCAGAGGACAGACCCGGCTTCTACCCTCCTCTCTCTCTCTCTTGTGAGGGAGCTCCAGGGAGAGAAAGCAATTTGAAACTAAGGGACTTTTCGAAGGTTATCAGGGTGGGGCGGGTGGTTGAATCTTAAACGTTTGAATACCTCCTTGCTTTCCACCAAAAAAAACTACATAACCCTGTTCTGACCTCCTCCTTTCCCCCAATAGTTTGGCTCAGCTGAACTCTACCGGAGAGAGACGGTTCATTACAGCTTGTAGTTACACACTCTGGCTCTGATAGGCCCGTTCCAAGTTGTCTTTGGCCGAAGCTGTTCGTGCTGACTCCTGACCACTTGTTATGACTAGATAAAATATCAGTTTGTTTACAGTCCAGATTCCAGCGGTCTCCTTCCTCCAACCCAAACACAGACACGCACACACTCACATGTGACATGTGCCAAAGACAATGACAAACCTGTCTGAACTCCACGCGGCGCTGCCAAGCCACAGCGGCGGAATCATAATCGACATTCCGCCGCGGACGTCCCGCGTTTTCTCTCTGAAGAGCGGGTCCCCCCCCAATTTGTCAAATTAGTTCGTACGATCCGTTTTCTGTTTGTGAATCCTGCTCACGCTGCTGTTGTTTTTTTTCTTCTCTTCTAGGTGCAGAGGAAAAGACTAATGTGGAGCTGATTGTTCCCATTGGGTCGGTGGTCATCGCCATGTTTTTCTGGTTACTAATCGTTTTCGTCATCCGTGGAAGAAAGAGAGTAAGAACTTCCTCATCCTCTCTTTGCCACACTTTTCCTTCCTCGGATTTTCCCTCCAGTTACACACACACACACGGGGGGCCGCTAATGAATTAAAAAACAGGTTTACAGCTAAAGCAAACACACACACACACACACACACACACTGTGGGAGAGAGTGACTGATTCGAAGTGACTGGTCTGGCTCTTGGTGGCTGCTGTCCTTTGTGTCCAGGAACAACAAGGCCACTCTCTGCTCCCATAAGTCACGTAGACCCGCGGCACAGATTGGGCCCCTTTTCACTGGAGGGGCACCAGAGTCACTGGAAAAAAAAGTGCTGTGCAGTTTAATTGAATTGAAAGGGAAGAGCTAAAACAAAATGATGTCCCTTTAATTCACACACACATTCTCTCTCTCTCTCTCTCTCTCTCTCTCTCACACTGTTTCAGCCGAGTGGTGGCGAGCTGAAGACGGGCTACCTGTCCATGATCCTGGACTCGGAGGACATGCCCATGGATGAGCAGTGTGAGAGGCTCACGTATGACGCCAACAAATGGGAGTTCCCTCGGGACAGGCTGAAGCTGGGTGAGACTTCAGCTCTGAATCAATTAAGAGAATACTGTAGGCAGAAAAGTGGCGTATAGAGTAAAGTGATGGTTCTTAAACACGCATCTGCACAGCCGAAATGTCCTTGAGCAAGACATTAACCCATTTCTTCAAGCAGTTGTTTTCCTCTCGGCGTGTTTGGTAGACTAACCCGTCAGAGGGAGCGCTGGAATTGGTAGTTTTTTCCCTGTTTGGCCATTGCCAGTGTAAACCAAAGCTCATGGCAATCAGTCTAATAGTTGTTGAAACGTTTCACTCAAAACCACAAATATCAACATCATGGAAGGAGATCAGTCAGTAGGATTGATACGAATCACGAAAGTCTGTACAAAATGTCTCCCGACTGTTGTTGGAAGATATTTTAGTCCGGACCAAAGTACACATTACCATCGCTAGAGCTGCTAGCAAGGCTGAAAGTGATCAACTTTGATGCAGTTAAAAGATTTTCATAAATTCCAGTTCAACATAAACTTAAATAAACACCTCCTATGACAGGTGGTATGAATTAAGTCTTACTACATCTGATAAAAAATATAGTTTTGTTTGTACGTTGTGTCCTCATGACGACTGTTTTGCCTCAAAGGTGACCCACTGGGACGAGGAGCGTTCGGTCAGGTGGTGGAAGCAGCCGCCTTTGGCATCGAGAAAGTCACCACGTGCACCACCGTCGCAGTCAAGATGCTCAAGGGTTAGTATTTTTGTCCTCCCTTTCTCTCCATACACTCACATGCACAGAGTTAAATGTGTCTCTCTGTGTTACAGAGGGAGCCACGTCCAGCGAGTACCGCGCCCTGATGTCAGAGCTGAAGATCCTCATCCACATCGGACATCATCTCAACGTCGTCAACCTGCTGGGAGCCTGCACGAAGCCCGGAGGTGCGTTATCACCGAGACGAGCCTGTTTACTCTTTCCCCCTTTTGTGTCCCGAGTCATTTTCTCCTTTATGAGAGCGAGTGATGGAGCTTAACGAGCGTCCCCGCCTAATTACACCTCGCCTGCAAACACTAACTTATCTCTGTTTATTTGAGGTGACCGCTATTTATTTTCCTTTCCCTCTAATATGCCTCCCGCCTCTCATTAAATCAGCCTCTAGATGTCCTCCGTGGTCCTGTAATGTGAAGTTATGAGCACTTTGATCCCTTCTCACTTTGATCCTGATCCTCTTTTGCTCCGCAGGCCCACTGATGGTGATTGTGGAGTACTGTAAACATGGAAACCTCTCCAGCTACCTGAAGAGCAAGCGCGCCGAGTACAGCCCCTACAAGGTAAATGATGTGTGGCCCCCTCATTGCAGCCAATGAACTGCGACCGACCCTCTGATGTGGTAACATCTGGCCCAGAGCGCAGCACGCGGTCACGCCGCCGACCACAGACGATTACACAGCAATGCACCGCAGTTATATCATTCGATCCGACATGAAACGAAAATGTCTGGATGACATTATTCCTCCTTATGTTGTACACTGGTGTTTTGGTCAACAGAGAAAGCGTGTGGACAGCCAGAGGTGGGCGTCCGCAGAGGAGGACATGTCCGAAGGGGATCTGGGTCTGGGGAAGATCGCCCAGCTGGACATCTGCACGGGGACGGCCGTCTGCTCCCGAGCTGGAGACATGGCTTCAGGCAGCAGCATGGACAGTCAGGAAGGTGGTGAAGAAGACTCAGAATGACACACGATCACTGCGTCTGGATGCTTGTAAGGTTGTTCAGGGCTCACGTTTATGCTTCATGTGCCGCAGAGAGCTCCGACGAGGACCATCTGACCATGGAGGACCTGATCAGCTACAGCTTCCAGGTGTCCAAAGGCATGGAGTTTCTGTCCTCCCGCAAGGTAAAACTACAATGATCATTATTATTTAATCTGACAAATCGCACTTTACGCGTGATTGTGACTTGTCGTTGTTGCTCCGTAGTGTATCCACAGAGATCTAGCAGCCAGAAACATCCTGCTCTCGGAGAACAACGTGGTCAAGATCTGCGACTTCGGCCTGGCCAGAGATGTCTACAAAGACCCCGACTATGTCCGCAAGGGAGATGTGAGTCCCCCCGAACTGACATAAAACTGATCAGTGTCACACTTGAGAGATCTGTGACGCAATTAAACCTACGTATTGATCCTGCTACAGGCGCGTCTCCCTCTGAAGTGGATGGCCCCTGAGACCATCTTCGACCGGGTGTACACCACGCAGAGCGACGTTTGGTCCTTTGGGGTCCTTCTCTGGGAGATCTTTTCTCTAGGTAAGCCTTGTTATCAGCAGTAGACGTAACATTTTAACACACAATGACCACTGTGTACCTTCAAAATCACCTATTTCATATCTCCTACAGGGGCTTCTCCCTATCCGGGTGTCTGCATCGACGAGTCTTTCTGCAGGAGGCTGAAGGAGGGCACCAGGATGAGACCTCCAGAATACGCCACCACTGAGATGTGAGGGCGGGAAAGATGATTAATGCGGTTCAACTTCTCACAGAGATGTTACTCACTCCAACGTGATCGAATTTCCTTGTGCTCACAGATACCAGACCATGCTGGACTGCTGGCTGGATCGTCCCACAGACAGGCCAACATTCACAGAGCTGGTCGAACATCTGGGCAACCTGCTGCAGGCCAGCGCTCAGCAGGTCCGTCTGAATCCAATAAAATGTCCACTGTGCCCATAAATAACCTCGGGGCTTTCGGTATTTTTATGACAGCTACAGTAGAGTCTCAACAGCAGAAAACATTTAAAGTTAAACAGGCGTGGAGAAATCGATCACACAGGGAGGCAGACGAACTAGTTCCTTGGAGATCTGCCTCAGTTTCAGCCCTCGGTGTGCTGCCGTTATGGCTGTCAGTGTTTTATGTGTGAACCCGAAGAGCACACAGCTGCAGCGAGCTCACACCCATTCATCCACAGCCATGCCAAGTCGTTCTGGGAACTTTAGAAAGCCATTAGCTGTAGGAAAAATGGTCTGACGCAAACGGGTTACATTAGAAAAGATGATCACAGCAAAACAATGAGTAATGATCGGAATACATTTGATATCAGCAGCGTTGGAAAAATAACTACAGTAGGTACATTCACCCAATTATTGAACTTAAGCCCAATTTTAAGGTACTTTACTTGAGTTTTTACTCATTTTATGCTGCTTTATATTTCTGCCACACTACATTTCTGAGGAAAATAGAAAATATAATCAAGAAATAACCTATGATTTTATATCAGAATTACTTTATTGATCCTCAGGGGGAATTCCAAAGCTACCAAGCAGTAAATAATATAATTTATATGTCAAATAAATATTAATAAATTGAAATAAGCCCCACATTTACCAGCTACATTATTAAAATGCACAGATCAGTGCATCAATAATCATAATACAATAATATAATATACAATATTTTGAAAAATCAGTACTAAGTATATTCTCATGCTGATAATATTTTGAATGCATTTCTTCTTATTTCTGTCGGAATTAGCGTAAAAACATTTTTCCGACTGGGAAAATTCACATGAATGTTCTCTCAAGTTATCGTTATCTTTGCTCTTCCTTTTCACTCAAATGCTGGTAACAGCTGTCAACGTGCATTTAAACGCTCTGAGTGATAAAAATGCAAAACAACTTCCTTTTGGCTTCATGTTGCTCCCACATACCGACATGAAGTCAGAAGAACGACTTCCCAACTCAGGAAATTGGCCCGTCGGAGGAGCAAGTGAATGCAGCACACTAATTGATCATTTTCATCTGTTTTTCTTCCCCCTTAACATGAATTCATATCTTTACTCATCTGTGTTGAATGAATTGATCCAGCTTGTATTTGAGCTCAGATTATGTGTTGTTCTCCAGGACGGGAAGGACTACATCCCTCTGACAGCTGGTGGTGACACTGAAGGATCTCCACTGACCCCTGACCCCAGGAGCCCCTACAGCAAGCCCCAAAGTGGGGAAATCCTGGAAGCTCAGCTCCACTATGACAAACCGCCATCCCTCAGGTCAGCGTCGTTGTCTCCCTCTCCGCTGTCACCTCTAAACGTTAAAATACTCCTTGAGTTTGATCTGGTTCAATCGCTTGTCTCCTCTGTGCAGACCGTCCCAGCAGGGCGAGAGGTGCAGTCGGCCCCTCAGCGTGAAGACGTTCGAGGACATCCCTGTGGCGCACAGCAGCGTCATGGTGAGTGTGAACACAGTCACAAAACAGACTTCATCGACTCAATACTGTCAGAATCAGCTATATCTTCTTTGTTCTGACATTTCTATCAATCAATCTAATGATTGTTTAAAGTTTATACATCCATTTAAATACATGCATGATTTACTTTTACGTATTTTTGATACTTTTAAAAACTATTCTGTTCACTCTTAATGAAGTTATATTTTAGCACAATGTCTTTACTTTTTCTCAAGTATGACTTTTGGTTACTTTATACGACGCTGCACAAAGCAAAGCTTCAGAAATTAACATTGAGGCGAATCAACCTTCTCTGACACGTCAAAATAAAGAATATGATGAAGCATTTTGATCGGATTGCAATTTAGTGATTTAGTGAACCTCATAAACTGCACAGTCATTTCTTCATCCATAAACTGACGCACATATTTTTTTCTTGTCTTTCTGACTTTCAGTCATTTAAAAATGCAAATAGTCACTACTTTGATTATTTTAAATGATTTTCAGAGGAAGTTTATCATGTAACTCAGTAGAAATGATGGTGAAATCAGAACTAAAGATGATTTTCTAGTAGGTAGTTGATTGACACATTGTGCGAAATAAGTCTGTCTTTGCAATAGAGGGGAAATAATCAGTTTATTAATCGATCATTCAATCAGTAGAATCAGCAGAACAAATGTTAGGATTTGGCACTTTTCTTCTCATGTGATTGTAAACTAAGAGTATTTGAGTTTTGGACTGTTGGTCACACAAACAAAATCTTGGGCCATTTTTCACTAATTAAAGATATAATATAGATGAAACAATGAATCGATTAATTTCTAATTAATCACTTTTTTCAGTCCTACTTTACAAACTAAAGTGGAAACTAAAGAATATTAATGAGTCTATGTGTTTCTCTCTGTGGCATTCACCACCAGTGCTCATTTAAATGTTTGGCGTTTCTGCAGGAGGGTCACACAGACAGCGGGATGGGCTTCTCACCAGAGGAGGTCAAGGGTTTAAACCGACACCTGTCAACTACGCCCAACTTCAGGTGAGGACTACACATCGGCACATAACCTACATCATACGTCCACTGTTACTCACACAGTAACCAAGCCTCACTTCATTTGTTTTAGCTGCATATGAAATTCTGAATATATTCCTGTTTTTTCCTCTGCAGCCAGCTGCTGCGCTGCAAGAGCAAAGAGTCTCTGGCCTCGGAGTCCTCCAATCAGACGAGCGGATACCAGTCGGGGTATCACTCTGACGACACGGACACCCCGATCTACGCTAACGAGGAGGTGATCATGAAGCACAACATGCTGAAGAAGCCTCCGCTGCCCAAGACGCCCGACAAGTTCAACGTGGAGATCCGCTACAGCACGCCGCCCGTCTGACCCCCACACAATGTCCCGACTACTTAACCCTGAGTCTTTTCACTGTTCAGTATTTGTTCACCACTTTTAGGAACAATCACAGCACCTGCAGTAAAGCAGCTCGGGTCACGACTGTGGCGCTGAGAGATTTTTTTTTTTTTACAGGAGATAAGTTAATAAGTCAGCTGAGGGAAAAAAAAATGAAGGTTGTATGATAAGTTTGTAAGCGCAGCTCTCTTTGGACAGCCGGAGGAATGCTATCATGTTTACACAGCGAGTTAAAGGTCTGGGGAGCAGAGACATGAGGACACGCCCACTTCCTCAGGCACAATCCACACACTTCCTGTATTGCAGGAAATGGCATCTGGAATTTTTAGACAATTGAAACAGCAAATGTTTTCTTTCTTTTTTCTTTTCTTATTTTTCTTTTGGGGTGAAAAAACGAAAAAATCCTGTCAAGGAGACAGTTCTCACAGACCGATCAGAACGATGATTCTAGAGTCACATTTGTACAGTTCCTTTTTTTTTTTCGCATATAACTTACAGTATTTTATTGAAAAGTGTATTAGTTAACCTGCAATAAATGTAACTAGTTTTATAAAATAAAAATACCCACAGATTAAGATATATCTTGTGCGTTTTGTTTTTCTTTCGGTTGACAAGTCTCCCATATTTGCCGCTGTTTGTTCGTCCCAAACATGATAATGTTTCTCCGTTTCTCTTGTCTCGTTTCCTTTCTCTTCGCCTTACGCAAAGGAAACAATACTTTCCCAGCCTTGGTCATTTTGTGTGTGTGTGTGTGTGTATCCTATAGGAACAATGTCCATTCAACCCTGGGTATTTTCTTAGCTGCACTCGGACCGCGGTGCCCACAATAGCCCTGCCAAGGCCAGCGTGACAACAAACCAAGTGTAGGGGCACATTTAGAGGGGCAGATTTAAGAAAGCTGGTTTGAGAGAACAGGAGAAAAAACAGCATCCACATTGGATTGGTCGCTTCCCACACTTCCAGGACTTGCAATCGTGCACGATACTCACGCTACCACTTGTTATGGAGCTGTGAACACTTAAACAACTTGATGTTTTTCTACATTATTGTTCATGACTTTATGACACCGTATTGTTTGAACCCTGGTTTGCTTTTCTTGCCGGGATGTTCGGCCTGAGAGCTAGAGGAGCTGGTCAGTCTGGGCGGGTCGATGGTGCATGAGAACACAACGTATTGTGTCTGCAATCAAGGACAACAAACACTGCTAATTATAGCGTAGAGGAGGAAACGACACACAACCTCCGAGGACTTGTTTCCACACTTCCACACGTAATACTGGAAGGTTAAATTTAGAAAAACCTCCCACTGGAAGAGGCCAAGGCGGACTTAGAAAAGGTCTCTGCAGCTTTGAAGTCACATTTGAAAATTAGTCTGAGTAGGTGTTGGTTTGTGAATTGGTTTTGTTCAGGGATAACTGAGCAACAGTGCCCTCCACTGTACTACATGTGTAAATACATGTCACTTTCTTCGCCTGTTATCTCTCAACTCAGCATGCCAGACAATTGATCAGTGGATATCTGCCATATGAGAAGCTGCCAGGTGAATTTGAAAGCATTGCTGATAAGACTAAAGCTTCATGTGGCAGATTTATGCTGGAAAACAGACATGGTTTCTGGCGTTGTATCTGGAAGAAAGGGACGGCAGTCTTCTACTGCAGGAACTCAGTTTAATTTCCTCAGGAATGGACAGACAGGCTGAAGGCAGAGCTCTGCACTGGCAGGAAATACCCTGGCATCCAAAAAGAGTCTCATGTAATAGTTTATACCCTGCCAAACGGGCTGCCAGCTCACCAAAATGCAGCCAGAAGAGACAGATAAATAGGCATACAGACAGACGGACCCTCCCAACGTAGTTCTGCACCTGTAGCATGATTGCTACCAGCTGCTGTGGTGGAGGGAGAGCACACATGCTGCAGACAGACTGACTCCAGGTACCAGGGGGAACGTGGTGAGACTGTGGACCAGCAAACTTTATTCGAAAAAATAAAATAAAGTAAATAAATAAATAAATCACTGACTTGAATCTGTGTAAAGTGGATTTTATTCAGCACGATCAATGGCATAAATATGCACAAAGCAGGCCCTGAGCACGGCATTATAGGTACAAGTTAGCAAGCAAGGAGGTTTTACAGTTCGCTAAATGTAATGAACAAATAGTTGAAATAGCTAAAAGTAATGGATAGGCCCATATAGTAAAAAGTAACTGATTAACAGTTGAAATAGTCAGCTAAAAGTAGATAATTAAACTAACTTAAGTGATGGATAGATGGTTGAAGTAGCTAAGTAGACACAGTCTGATGGATAAATTCTTAAAATAGCTAAAATGACAGATACTTTTTAAAGATAGCCTAACTAAAAGTAATGGATATATAGCGGAGAAATGCTAAAAGTAATAGAAGTAGTCTTTACATATTTTGCTAAAAGTAAAGGTTGAAATAGCTAAAGTATGAAATAAATGTTTAAAATAGTTTTAAAAAATGAATAAAAAGCTGAAATAGCTGTAACATTTGGAATAGATAGCTAACAGTAATAGATACACAGTTGAACAAGTTAGCTAAACATGATGGACACATTTTTGAGACAGGCTAGCTTAAAGTAATAGATATAGTTAAAGAAAATGCTAAAAGTAAAGGATATAGTCTACAGTTAAATAGCAAAATGTGCTAAAGGCTAATAAATAAATGTTATAATAGTTACTGTAATGATAAGTGGTTTAAATATGCAGTTGCTACCACTCGTATATGCAAATGAAAATAAAACAATATCCACTTTTGTATGATTTTGTTATACCGCAGTGTGATCGCTGAATAAACTAAAACCTACTCAAAGTTCTGATAATGTACAGCTCCACCCTAAATATCTCCACATGATCTGATGACGGGTTGACGCAGAGGAGACCATTTAGCTTCCAGCTCATTTGAAGCTATAACTCCCACCACTAAGGGGTAGTAATGCTCCAACATCAGCCCTCACACACTCTGCTCCAGTCTGAGGCCTCAGAGAGGCAGAGCAGCAATCAGGATATCTTGTCGCTTGATGGCACACCCTACGCTTTTTACAACCCAACATCCTGATGCTGTTGTAACATGTGGTATGCGAGCACATGCAGGGTAACGCAGACAAAAATCTACCTTGCTCTTTTCCGCTCATCTGTCTGATCACATCAGGAAAGATTATCTGAAATCCAAGACACATTCATGAACACGGCCACACACACACACACACCTCAGCACGGAGTTGATAGATTGACTTGTTAAACTGTCAAGATTGAAACCGACAGACAACTGGGGATTAATGTCACTCAGAGATAACAAATTGTAATTTCCTATTGCCAGGTTCTGTCAGCGGACTGTCACTTCACAAATAACTACCAAACCTGGCTGAAAAAAAGAGATAAATAACCACTAACGATCAACACAGGGGGCTTAGTTGCATTTTAATACACCACCACGCTCGGACACAACACACACGCAAACATATCGATTCGATAGATATGCTTGTTTCGCCATCAGACAGGCCCGTAGCAGCCTTATCTCATCGTCTTGTCACACGCCCTGAGCTTTTTAAAGGCTGCTTATAACAAGCCTGTCACTCTCTCGCTGGCAGTTCAGATTGACGTCTGTGATACACAACAACAATTTAGCGAAGAAATCAACTCCTGTGGCATTTGGTGTTCGGAGGCAGCAGGGAGGGGAGGAGGCAGCAGCCCCAGAGCAAACGGTGCATCAGAGTTTTCCTCAGACAAAAGCAGTGAAATAAACATTAGAAGGTGAGATGAACAAATGTGCATGATGTAGTTAGGGCAGAATAAATTGGGGGATTTATTGTAGTGACGCAAGGCCTGGGGCTGCTGGTGCATTTCATTCTGTGTCTGGCAGGAGAGCTGAGGTCTGGCAGGAGGAGGTGATATGGAGTTCTGTTGGTGCCTCTGGTCACCGGTGTTAAACGACGTACGTAGCCGTCAGTCTGACCTGCCGGTTGCCTGCAGGACACGCTGCTGGGTTGCAGGGAACGTCTTCCTCAAATAGATCAAACTTGTATGTGTGTGGTTTTCTTTTGATTGTATGCAACCTGGCGCGACACTGTTTTAAAGCAGTTGTTCATACACGCTCTGCCGTCAGGTGAGCTTTTGTTTGATACCTGTGGTTTGTGAGTTTGACAGTGTAATTGGTTTCAAGGGGGTAATTTTCTTTTAATCTATCGGAAAAGGAGTTCAACACAATGGCCTGTGAAAAAAAATGACTCACATGTGTGCAGTGGTAGTTAAAGACCCAGTAAGCATTATGCCAGTGTCCCTAAATGTAACGTCACACAAGTTGTGATATCACTTTGTTGGTGTTGTTCTGGGAAAATCATAATAAATGCAGCTCTAGAACCATCATTGCAATTGACAAAAGTGTTTTTGTTGTCTAAACTTAACGAAGTATTTTGTTGCCTAAACCTAACCAAGTATTTTTGTTGTCTAAACCTAACCAAGTATTTTTGTTGTCTAAACCTAACCAAGTATTTTTGTTGCCTAAACTTAATGAAGTGTTTTGTTGCCTAAACCTAACCAAGTATTTTTGTTGCCTAAACTTAATGAAGTGTTTTGTTGCCTAAGCCTAACAAAGTGTTTTGTTGTCTAAACCTAACCAAGTATTTTGTTGTCTAAACCTAACCAAGTATTTTTGTTGTCTAAACCTAACCAAGTGTTTTGTTGCTTAAACCTAAACAAGTGTTTTGTTGCCTAAGCCTAACCAAGTGTTTTGTTGCCTAAACCTAACCAAGTGTTTTGTTGCCTAAACCTAACCAAGTGTTTTGTTGCCTAAACCTAACCAAGTGTTTTGTTGCTTAAACCTAACCAAGTATTTTTGTTGCCTGAACTTAATGAAGTGTTTTGTTGCCTAAACCTAACAAAGTGTTTTGTTGCCTAAGCTTAATGACCAACCAAACTGTGACAACTAAAAACAGAAAAAAACAGGATTTACAGTACATGGTAGGTTGTATGCAGGACCTGAAAGTGGACACCAAGACTGGAAAAGTTTTAACAAAGGCAGGTGGTGGTGAAAGGAGACTCAGGCTCCACAAAGGAATGAAGGCTGATGGCAGAGGTGCTGGAGGCTGGGTGGCAAGGTGGCAAGCGGAGCTGGACTCGAAGGTGGTGATCACTGGAGAAGCCGAAGAGAAACAAAGTTACTTGAATTGCACACGAGGTAACGAAAAAGCTTAACAACACAAGTAAATGCTTTTAGCGGTGAGTCCACCTCACAAGGACGAAATAATCAAATTAATTGAGCTAGTTCATAATCTTTCCACACACCTCCCAAAGGCTGCAGAATTAGCGTCTGGACAGTACACTGACCCCTGCTTGGGATTCATTGCATTATGCTGTTTTCAAGACTGAACACTCAAAAGTGATTGATGTGTGTTTTGGCTTGGGGCTATTGCCATTTAGAGTGTCAACAGGATGAGATAGTTTATTGGTCGTCACACAACACTTGAGTCGACATTATCAGATCAGAAAATCACCCAGGGGGGAGAATTGCTAGTTGCTCTACCTAGAGACTGTTAACATGCACAAGCAGATCTTGCATCATCCCAATCTGCGGTCTATTTTCAGAGCTCCCATGAAAGAACTGTCATGTCATGACACAGCATCTGTTCAAATTCCAACGAAATTATTAGCTATCCGTGTAGTCAGATAAACAAACTGCTGATCCATCTTGGTGTCTGTGGCAGCGAGTGTGATGCAACACCCATCCATCAAACAGTGCCTACAGTTATCAACAGATACTGTCAACATCTGCGGTCCATCTTTGGGTTCAACACGGGCACCATCAACACCTCGGAGCGTCACATCTCAGATGGGGAAAAACAAGTTAGCGACATGCTTCTGATTTCAAACAAAAGCTCCTCTCTGCAAAAATTCTGATGACAGATTTACTGTGAGTGAATGCTGTAATAAAACAAACACCTGAGACAATAACTTTCCAAACATCTGCCAACACAACATTGAATTGAAGTCATGATTAAACCGACAGCTGACAGAGATCCAAACAGAGCAGTCATTAGTAACGCAAACTGTTTGAAATATTTATAGACGGTTCAAGTTGTAAACCCAGATTTTATTAATGTAAACACCTGTGTAGATGCTGAACAATGCACATTGTGAAGGGTTTATTGCTTTGCTCCATTCATTTATTAAACCCCCTTTACAGTTGAGTCTTATTTCGGTACTTTCAGGAAACACACGATCCAACAATGCGATGTGGAGTATATCAAGATGTTCTGCATTTGTTGAAAAGAAAAAGAGAACATTTTTATAGTTACTGGTATGGATTGAGACAGTCAACGGAAACAGATATTATATGGGGCGTAAAATAATAAATATTAGCACATTTATTGTATCGGATAAATGGCATAACTATAGCATGAAAAAAATGTGTAATAAATGACATTAAAGAGCCTTTCAGAGACATATGGTGAAGAGATGCTGCTCGCGTTTTATTCAATAAGGTTCAAGAAGTTTAAAAAGCATGTTTGTTATTTTAAAAGAATGAAAATCATGAATGTAATTTAATAATTGCATCAATTTTAGAGATAATGATGCTATAATGCGTCTCAGCGGATTATACATGTGGATCCACTGTGAGCAAACGCCGTCAGGAGATTACAAGTTTATTTAACAGCCTCAGATTCCCACCTGATCTACATCACTTTGTTTGCAAAAGGTTAGTGGGGGTGTACGAGGACTTGGCTCCAGCCAAAGGCTGTTAGTGTAATGCAGCTATCTGCAGCTGGTATCGGGGCATGAACCGAGCGATTCCTACGCAACTTGACTGCGAATTCACAACAACTGATTGCACAATTATCCATTATGTATTGTGAAACAGGATGTGCTGCCTCACTGTTATTGTGTCTCATGGTCCTGCAAGGGGCTGAAATCTGCAGAGCCAGATAAGAGCACCGGCCGGACTGTCCATTCACAAATTTCTCATGAGGTCACTCAGCTGTTGGATATTAAAAGCCGGCAGGGGGGCTGAGGTAGTGCTGGTGGGGGGGCAAGAAAGTATTATCCTTCAGGATGTTTTTCCTCTCTGACATGATAACACTGTTGGTTCCTTCCTTTGTAAAATAAGGCACGTTCAGCTACAGTAACTAAACATCAAGGGAAGAAGTATCTGTGTCACCGGTGCTCCCTTGAGTGTGTGTGAGTGTATGCGCACGTGTCTTCGGTGAATAATTCATTCACAAGTGTTGTTGTGCCGGTCAAGCACAGCTGTACAGGAAGGAGACCCTCTCAGGTTATCGCCGCTCTCACTGGACACTCGCGTCATTCCCCAGCTACACTGCAGATGTGTGTTTTCTCCACCCCTCGGAGAGCAGGGACGGCAACGACAGGGACGTCGGCGCAGATGGAAGTGCGTCCGTGTGTGTGTGTTGCAAAAATTCCTCAAAATCATTAAAAAAAACAAACGGACCGGTTTACGAGTTGAAATTGTTGCATGCCAATCCAAGAAAAGAAAAAACCTGAAGGCAGCATAAAACGTTACGGCTTTGGGCCATTAACTTTACTATGACTACTTATGATACTGTCAGTATTTAGTGCCAAAGAAGAAGAATTTAATGATAACCATTTGTGGACTGGATATAAACATGCCGCTGGAGCTGTAAAGCAAGCCGGCAGAGAAATTTCAAAGCGGCAACATAAAGTTTTGAGAGGTTGAATAGATAAAGGTGCCCATTAGTGAACTCTGAAGTTAACTTCAGAGCATCAAGAAACGACTTTGTAAAAAAACACCCCAAAAAAACAACCTGCAATCGAATCCTCAAAGGCGTTGTCGATAGCATCCAGCCACTAAATGAGTCATCTCCCCTCTTCCATTGTGTTCAGGATACAACACTGAATCATCATGTTCCCATCATCTGCCCCCTCAAGTGGTTGCCAGATTGTTGTGCTACCTAACGATGAAGTGACTAATGCTAACGTGAGCTACTTTTACATTTGGGGCATTTCGCAGACGCTTTTGTCCAAAGCGACTTACATTCACACACTGATGGCGGCGGCTGCCATGCAAGGTGCCGACCAGCACATCAGGAGCAGTTTGGGGTTCAGTATCTTGCCCAAGGACACTTCAACATGCAGACCAGGGGAACTGAACCAGCAACCTTTGATCAACAAGACTCTGGCTCTACCTCCTGAGCTACAGTCGTCCCGCTAAAGTTAATGTTGTTAACGCCAGCTAGCTAACAAAACATCAGGGCAGTACAGTATGCTGGGCACATTCTGTGCAGCTGTGCACCTTTCTACAAACTCTGTAGATGTAATTTTTTTAAATAATTCGTCAAACGTTATCAACATGACCTTTGAATGTGGTCTTGCAGGTGGGACTTTCACTTCTGTGGCAATTCGAATGGATGTCTTTATAGCTTCTCGTGGAGGAAGTGAATCAAGAGGAACCAAACTCTTTGAGGAAGAGGAATCTGAACACCTGTGTGTTATTTACCAACCTTTAGAAAGCACTTCTCTGCTCTCTCACACACTCACACAGGTGTTTTCTCTTGCTGTGCTCGACAAGTCTTCTTCTTAAGACAGTGCTGTTGCGTGCAAACCATGCATGACTTACGACTCCCAGGTGTGGTTTCAAGAGGCCATGACTGATGTGATCTTTTCAAGCTTACCTGTCTCACCTTATTAAATTCAGTACTTCAGAGTACCAGTTTGTATTTTGACATATAACTGTAAATATCATAATCATGTTTACACAGCGGCCATTTTCCTTTTGAGGTCACGCTCAGGCTGGGAAACTCAAATGTCATGCAGCTGTGTTCCCGGTTTCAAGTTGTATAGACGTCAAGATACTGACAGATTATCATTTCACCACTTCCTGATTGATCAGCAATGGAAAAATCAACTGATAAAGGGACTCTGGGCCGTATTTTAAGGTAAAACGATACATTTGATGTATTGTTAGCCACTGTTAGACAACAGCTAACGTTTGCAATGAACCACCTCATGGATTCCTAAGTGTCACATGACATGATAGGAACAGGAGAAACTTAACACCAAAATATCAGCGCACATCTTGGACACATTTATTTGAGCCTGGAAGGAAAACACAGTGGATGTCACGCTAACGTTAGCCAAAGGGTGATTAAATCTGTTGTGGCCCAAAGTCTTCCAAGATTTTCACTATTTATTGTCTTTTCAGTTGCTGTTCAATTGGGAAGCGGTGAAATGACATTAACTTCTCAGAATCTGTCAGAAGTTTATATGACTTGCAACCTGAGACAGCAGACAGCAGACAGCATTTGAGCTTCCCACCCTGAGCGTGACGTAAAAAATAAAATGGCCATGTGGTTTATATTAGCTCCACCTGTCACCCTCATCATTACTCTCATCATTAGAAAATACTGTTTAGTGTCCTCGCACAACCTCAGCCCAACTTCAGCTTGAGCAGACATAATGTAGCTTTGACCTTCTAGCTAAAATATGCTAATACACCAAATTGAAGAAAAAAAAAACCCAAATTGACTCCTCTTTCACACGGGACTTTTTGCTTTTTTTAATATATATCATTAAATACTAAATACAGTAAAGCTAGCACTGTTATTACTGTAGCTAACCTATCATTTGTAAGGTAGTTGCACAAGCAGACATGACAGCATGTCTGAACATACAGAAGAGCAGTAGGGCAACTTTTTTCACAAAACTGTATGTCTCACTTTGTTCTCGACATTTCCACTTTTTCCTTGAAGTGCATAATGAAAAAAAACAACTTCCTCCTCTCTCTTTTTTCTTCTTCTCACACCTGGCCCTAAGCCTCTTCTGTAGACACAGACCGAATGTGCACTCTTGATGAATTCTGCCGACATGACTCCAACCTCTGGCTTTTATTTACAGCCCACCCAAATGGAATTTTTTCCCAACTCTTTGAGCTATAAATGTCTGGAGAACCGTCGACACGAGTGAATCATTTGTTCACCAGAAAGACTTTTAGATATTTGTTACATTGCAGCTGTCAATTGTGCAGCTGTGAACAGCAGAGGCCACTTGTAGTTGTCAGTATCCCATTATCCATTTTTTACTCCAGACGGCTCACATTTAACAAGATTTAAGTGGAGCCCTGTTTGTCATTAAGAGTTCTGCTTATGTTTTAATACGATGTGTTTTGAAGTCGTTTTTTTCAATACCGTCATGGTAAAATCACCCTGTTAGCGCCATGCTATTCAAATTTTGTTGACCGTGGAACTTTATGGCACCTGATGCGAGTTACATTTTTGAGGATGTGCCCATTAGCTTCATAGCATCCATGTGTATTTGCTGCTAGTCTTCCTTTCCCTGCATTTTCTGGTGTAGTGCAGCATTTCTGGGCGTGTTTCTGCCACCTGTGAGACAAATATCAGGTTTCTGTCAGAGGTGTGTGTGCGAACTACACACAAAACTCATAATCATGTAACCTCTTGAAAACGTCAATGTCTTGAGGTAAAAATGTGTGCTAGTGAGTTGACAGCTTTGGTAACACGAGTACACAAACACAAGACGTAACTTAGAAATCCAGCTAATCCAACAGCAATTAGTCTAGCGCGTCTGTCTGTTATCAATGTCTCGCAGCCTTTAATTTTAACAAAGCTGTCGGTAACGACTAAAAGCCCCTCTGAAATGTATTCTTGTCTGGGCTCTTGCTCTGCCACCGTCTCTTTTTATCCTTCTAAGCTTTCTCTGTCAGCATCCTCTTCAGTGTCTTCACTTCTGCCCAGATGTCCGTAGAGGTTGTCACAGTGCTGTAAACACCAGCGCTCGCCCTGGCGTCAGCTAACAAAGCTAACTTTTAGCGACACACTTCACAGCAGTTACAGGTTGCTTTCAGGAAACTCTGTAAATCACAGACACCTGGTACAGAGAATCAGTTTACCCTCAAAAATGGTTATGAGGCTGTTACTTCAAGTTAAAATATTAAGTGATTCTTTAAAGAGGACACTTTGTGTTGCTTTGAAGAAGAAATTCAAACCCAGAATTTTAATAGTTACAATATTATTGAGGTGATAACACAAACTCAGAAATCTGTATTTTTTTTACATAACTGAAGAAACAAGCTGTTCTCAGAGGAAAATCAGGTCCCCATAACACTGTTTGAAGATAGAAAGGTGTCGGGGTCCGCCACATATAAACAAAGTAAAACAATATGGAGTCAGTTTGTTTATTTAGTTTGTTTAGACATAAAAAAAAAAATCAGTCAATGAAGATCTTTCTCTTCCAAAACTACATACTGCACCTTTAAGTACAATGTTGCTCTAAGTAGACCATTAACGTCATATTCGATAGGGTTCATATTTTAAAGGAATAGTTTCAAATTTTTAGAAAATACTAAATGAATTTGTCTTGTATTTTTTGGCAGAGGGTGGTGGAGATGGTAATAATTCAACTTAAATGTGAAACGACAAAGGTTTAGCAAAAAGTGAATCTGGCTCGCAGCGACTTGAACGACGAGGGATGAGAGAAAAGCGGGAGAATGAGAGCATGTGTGTGTCTGGATGTTTATTTAGCTGTAAACAGCTCCGATTGAAAGGGAAGGAAGACTGATATCCTTACCCTCAAAATAATGAATGCAGAAACAGGATGTTTGGTGCTTACTGTACAAGGTGAAGAGATAACAGCATTGTGTACGCCAGTGGGAAAGCTGCAGAAGACTTCCATCCTCTCGAGTCGCTCAGGCTCAGCTTCAGTGTTGAACTTTCACAGGGAATGAAACCATTCGGCTTCTTCAACAACATTTTCATTCATCCAAAACTTTGTGTGTCTTTTTTCTCCAAAGACATCAAGTATGTGTGCATGTGAAAATGGCCAGCGACAGTTATTTTCTATTTTTCCAAATTCAGATTTTATTAAACAAAAACAAAACCGCGAGACGTCGAGCAAACAGGGTCTGATTTAAAGCTTCAAACGGGGATCTGCTTTTTCTGCCCGATGGCCTCCAAACATCCTGTGGAGTTTTGAGAAAGCTTTGACCGTGTGTCCCTAAAATAACAAGGAGTATCCTGAGGGCACTCTTCCCTCAGGGATGTTAAACCTCATAATACCTACGGTCCACATTTGCTCATGTGCAGAAAAACATTCACTTAAAGCCTCCTAATCAGGTGCAGGTGACTTTCCAGGAAAAGGAACAGTATGACCGGAGCTCTTGAAAATAAAACCGGCAGATAAGACCCTTCACTCCAAAACTGCAGCCCTCCTTCACATCTCTCTACCTTCAAGAGACATCTTGAGAGCATATTTTCAACCCTTTAAAGCTGCTGTGAAATAAATGTCAGACAGCTGTATATATTCCAACGGTAATCACCGTTACAGAGTGTTTTGGTCAGTAACCCATGTCTCTCATCCCCCCACTCATGCGGTAAAAGAGAAAGGAAATTGTAAGGTGTCCCTGTCCACTTTGTCCAATCGAGAGGCGGTCCTGTTTTATGAATTCTGTCTTCCCCGAACCCCAAACGCAGGCGAGTGTAGTGACTTCAATTTGCTGTAGTCACGGTTTGCAGATGGCTGTCGTTTAAAGCAGCCAGGACCTTTAGCTATGCACGACTGTAAGCCTTAATGGAAAACAACAACAACAGTCTCCCACCAAACATGAACATGAAAATGAGTCATAAATATCAGAACCATATTGTACCAGGCTGTAAACATGTCCCGCCATCACTTGTTTCTGCACTATGTAGCTTCAGTGAGAGGGTCGGATCACAGCGTCACACACATTCACATTCAACACATAACATTGTTGTGATGTACTGAGTTTTACTTGTAGCACCTACATTATGTCTGACTAATGTTTGGGTTGACCACAGTGGTGTTACACTCAGAAACCATCCGGTGTTGATTTAAAATCCGGGTTTATGAGAGCCGACTTGCTTTTTGGAGCGATCCGAAGGAACTTCAGTTTTTGGCACATCTGTGTTGGCTTCGTTTCCCTGCCCCTCGACGTTGCCACTCGGGCTTACCCTGTATCCCATTTTAATGATCCGAGCAATGCCGCACAAACAACACTTTTATTAAAGGTCCTGGTGAAGTAATGAGTGCTGGATGTAGGCCGCTTAAGGGGGGATTATTAAAGCTATTTTGTTTTTTATTTAATATATGGACAACGAGAGGTTAAGTAAATAACGCTGATCATCTTGTCACTATGCAGTGCGTTGCTGGGAAACCACAGGTCCTGGCATTCATGTGGATGCCGCTTGATGCGCACCACTCCACCCAAATACCTCCGCAGACCGAGCAGGCCCCCGAGCAGGTTGACTACTTTAGCCTCTTTACACGTTCATCTCGCTCAGACATGAATGCACTTGCATGTCATGGAGAAAAAAAAAAAACAACCTCAAAAATGACTGCGACGCTCTGTGTTCCCGCAGCGCTCACAGCGAGCCAATTAAACTAGAATAAGAGGATTTGCATTGCTAAAAAGTGTTCCTAATATTGATACTTATCACAAGTGCTAACCTCATTGTTTGCATTGTTTGTGGTTAGGTGCAGAGGGTTTAGAAACAGACTCCGTGATACAAATCTGTCAGTGTCTGTTAACATCCACTTATCAAACGGCGCTGGGACAAAGAAAAACCGCCCCAGGCCTCGTTTTAAAACCTCGGGAAACGGCTGCGTCTGCCTCGGCTGAAAGGGCTTCAGCAAAGAAAGAAACTCTCATCGCCTCTGAACCAAAAACAAGCAGGAGCCGCTCACGGACTGACACACACATGTGTCTGGTATGTGACATCACCTTCCAGAGAGATTCAAGATTCAAGATACAAAGGTGTCGGTATGTGAAGTTTTACCAAAGAACACAGCTTGAAGGTCTCTGTGTCACCTGTGAAGCTGGCAGCACCCTGTTGTTACCTCCGTGATACAAACCAGGTGTGTTTACCGTTTTTCGTGGAATATCCCAGAGATGACAGCATGCTGTCGCGTCCTCTCTGTTCTCCTTCGGCCGCGCACAGCTGCAAACAGTAGAGATATTATTTCCCACACGTTCATTATGTTGTTATGTCTGCAGTCGGAAAACTTTATTGCTTAGGCGACGTATGTGGTGTCCAATATCACTGCCTGTTAACTATATAGTGTCATACGTTGACCCTCTGTTAGTGTAAGACGTTTAAAAAAAAAGTGATACGGATGAATTTTGAGCAGATTATTTCCCGTGAATATTTCAACAAGTTTTATCCTGATATTTTTCTCAACTATTTAGACAGTTCTCTGCCTGTATTATGTCTGTATTATCCCTGACGTTTGCCCATTGTTATAAGCCTATTAGCTCTTTGGCTGCTGTGCCTGTTAAGCAAAGAACAGGCTCTGTGAATATCGCTTGTGTTCAGGCCTGAAGGATTTTTCCTTCACTTAAAGTCTTAAATAATAAGCTTAACTTAAAAAAAAAAAAAAAATCACAATTTCTGTGTTTGAGTTGTCTTACACCCCTTAAAGGTGCAATTTGTAAGAATTAATAACCGTTTAAATAACAGTTTTTAAAAGCCGAAGATGTCTTTGTATTATGCAGGAGAGATTTCTCTTGAAGTCAGCGTGCTGACCATGTTCTGGATGTAAGATCGGTCTGAGCTGTTTAGTGCTGTTGGCAGGTACCAGCGCCTTGAATGGGATCTGATCAAGCCGGTGTGGCGTGTGGAGAGGCATGGTGGCGTGGGAAAACTTGTTAAAAGACCGGCCAGGTTGCTGCATTCTGGATGAGCTGCAGAGGTCCAATGACACATTCGCACCAGTCAGAAGCGAGGCGCAGATTAAGTGTGAGGTTACAAGAGCCTGGACCGGAAACTACGTCGCCTTCCGAGTAAGGAACTGACACCTCCTGGTGTTGAGCACCATGAATCTGCACTAATGGAGAGAGGGTCACGGATGGACGATTTCTTTACCAGGAGGGAAGGGCAGCTCAGTCTTGTCGAGATTTAATTTCAAGTGGCGTTCACTCATCCTCAGATGTCAGACAAATATGCAGAGATTCGTGGTACCGCCTTGATTTTAGACAAGATTAACCGAGTCAAAATACCACTGTGGCTTTGTGCACATAGCAACCAGCACTGCAGTAGATGTTCCTCTCGACTCTCACCATGTCGCTGTGGCAGTTTCTTTAGATTAAAGTCCAACCCTTTAGGTTGATAATACACTATTAAAGATCTGTCCCAGAGCCTTGCTGAGAAGACTTATACAGTATAAAAGTGAGTATAGTAAAACAGTAATTTCACAAACTAATTCCATAAATGTATTACGGAGCGGGGTGTGAAGCATGGAGCTGCTCATGTGTGTAATCTCGCTGAGGCCTTTTCAGATTCTGATTTCCTGCCTTTAGTCATGCATGTTCTCCCAGATCTCCTCTCTCATTTACACCATATGTGAGGGGGTCAAGGGACCACGAGGAACAGCTTGCTTGAAATTTCACTCTCTCACCACCTGAGCCACTGCAACATATGACGATATACTGTGTGTACACTACACATATGTTGTACAACACTTCAAAATAAAAGACCCTCGAGACACTCATCCTAAATGACAAAAGAAAACAGTTAAAGGAGACATATTCTGCTCATTAACAGGTTGATATTTTACATGCCGGTCCTCTTTAAGCCCCCCCCTCCCTTCTGAAAAGCCCAGTCTGCTCTGATTGGTCAGCTCACACAGGCCTGAGCCAAAGCCACTCGCCGTGTCTCCGGTCAGATCTGCTGGTGTTTGTAGCTTCCATCGTTAATGTCAGCGCAAGGACCGCTTCTTAACGAAAGATGGAAAATGATCAGTGTTAGCCTTGACCTCACTGCCAAGTATTGGGTAGCCGCATCAGCTGAGCAATATGCTGGTAGCTAGAGTCTAATTAAAAAAAAATAAAACTTTAAGGATGGAAAAACTTACATCTTCCAAGTTTGCAGTCTGGTCATGGACAGCTGGTGTCGACCCACCAGTGGGGATGTTTCCATCAAACGAATGAAGTGAATCCACTGAGTCTTGGCTTCCTCAGATAGAAGCAGAGGAAGACTTTCGTTGTGATTCTTGCAGCCAACAACAGAGCAGTTTCTGATGCTAGCTTTTAGCTTTGTGCTGGCCTGAGAATATTCAGTGCTTTCACGATTACAAATCTTAACACGCAGCGGTCCCTTGTTAGAGATAGGTGGTGATCTTCTTTTCTTGCACCTTCCATATTTTCAGTGAGCGACAGCAGACAGAGCGGTGGGGAGGACTTCGGTGATGCTTTGTTATTGATGTGGTTACTGATATGTTACAGAATTAAAGGTTGGACTACAAACCAGGCATTCCAGGCGCTCCAGGAGCGTGTTCAGATGTGCAGTATGCAGTAAAGTGCTTAATATGTCTCCTCTAAACCAATAAAAGTCAGTCAACCGACTTTCATACAACAACATGAAAGAAGGCTGTCACAAAGGTTTAAAAAATAGCTTTGCTGATATAGTTTTAAAGTCTCCAAAGACAGTTGATCTTTAGAGCTGTTTCCAGTTCAGTGCATTTTGACTGTGCACAGTACAAACACAGCCCGACAAGGTGCAGTATGCAAATAAAAGGTATCCAGGGTTCAGTGATAAATGGATTGTGGATTGTGTGCTGAGGTGGTCTGGGAGATGGTTTGACCTTTAGAGATAAACATCATGATGTGATGATGATGTAATAAGCAAGGCCGTCCAACTTTCCAATACAGAGAGCAATTAGATGCGTGGAAAAGCACAATGTACTGTGATGGACTGGGTTTAATTGTAGCACGGTGAGACACAGTGTCCCTCTCGTCGAGACCAGGCCGTGAACAATAGTTTGAAATGACTGAATGACATGTTTGGTAGCGTTAACTCTGAGGAAACGTCACGATGGATGCACCAGATCCAAGGGCAACCGGAGATTAAAATGAACTCAATACCTTGCTTTTGTCAGCCTTGTAGCGGCAGTTGAATATTTGATGATGGGACAGACGATATCCTCACGTCCAGTGGAATGTTCTGGCGCACAGAAAGGCTCAGAAAGTGTTTCACAAGAGGAACCAGACCTATTTAAACAGCTGTAAGTTTTATGGAGATGAGGGAGTTGGTAAAATACTAAAGCCAGAGAGAGTCATGAAGCGAAGAGGTGTTTTTCATCAGAAGAACAATGTTAAAGCTACACAACAGAACAAAATCGATCGTTAAATGCAAATATAACTCCTTTAAATGAGATGACAGCATGAAGCCACCCTAAAGACTCAGTGTTGAGTCAGCTAAGGTTGTGACACGCCTTAGGCGTGAGAACTGTCAGAGAACTCATCACAGTAATTAATTACACAGCTGAATGACAACACTTAAAAGTTATCCTTTAATCCATTTCTCACATTATTGGCTTGCAGCCAGAAAATATGGTCCAATTAAAAAAGGCTGCAATGTTTCTATGGTAGACTGTCGTGTTCTGACACACACAACGTGGCGCCAAGTCTGACGAGTCAGATTAATGACGACCTGCTGTCTGTAACACACTGACATGGTTCTTCTTTTAAATGTGCAAGAGTCATGCAACTTTTTTCTGACGAGGCTGGTTAATCATCTGAAAACAGCCTTTGAGATTCATACAAAATATAAATACATTTTCATATATTTGATTTTTCATATATGTTCAGCTATGCTTCAGGCACGGCTGCGTCTGTCCGCCCTCTCCACCTCCAGACTGAAAAATCTCAGCAGTTGTTCGATGAAATGTTGTACTAACGGTCATGGTGCCCAGAGGATGAAGTCAACTGACTGTCAAGTCTCAAGCTTCGGGCTCTTTAATTGTCATGTGCAGAATCACAATAAAGCAGTCATTGACAATGAGATTCTGGTTCATTGCAGGCTGCCTTCGACGATGCTCATGCGGTATGCATTAAAGAAAAGGAATCACACGAGTAAATAGGAGATGAAGAAAAGACGATATGAGGCATCAAATGGTGCAGAAGTTGAAATATCTAAAATAGAATACAAATATACAATAATAATGAATAATGAATCAATACAAAATAAAATACAGGCATGTCTATTACAGTTAAAGCAGTAAAAGCGAACGCATTGTCTAAGTTTAGTGTGGAACATCAGATTTTGCAACCCTTGTGTTTAGTGTTCATAGGCATTGGTTAGCATGCTACCACACCGAAGCTAGCCTCCACCTGTCAGCTTTATATTTACCCTACAGACGTAACGAGTGATATTGATTTGATCATGCAACTCTCTGCAAGAAAGTGATTCCTGAAATGTTGAACGATTCGTTTAAACTCCAAAGACTTCTAGCACTTGAATAAGATATCTGTGTTGCAAGTCAAAGTATGAAAAAAAAGTTGTTTGTTTGTCCGCCAAGTTTACTCAGTGCTTTAATATTTACAACAGAGAGAGAGTCTTGGCAGCCATCTGCTGGAGTCGCCGCCTGCCTGGGACTGAACCTCGCCTGCTACCTCGACTTGATACCCAGAGCTGCTGCCGGGAACAGAATGTTCACTCTCGACACACGAGGAAGTGCAGTGTACCTTAGATAAAGTGCTGCCCCTCAACACCACCCCCACCCACAAACACACACACACACACACCCCACACACACACACACACGCAGGCACTACCCATCCTCACCTCGCCATCTCTGCCCCGCTCCCTCTGCGGTCTGTGTATCTCACCTCCTCTGGCTGGCAGGCGGCGGCGGCACCCCTGCTCGGGTCTGTCAGGGTGCACACAGGGGGGGTGCATGTTTCCTGAGCAGCTTGAGCAAATATGGGAAGTGCCGTTGACCCGAAAAGTAACCCATATGCGTCCCCGGTGCCACTCTTTTTTCACCCCTGCACATCGGTTAACTGCTAAAAGTGCACAATAAAAATAACTGAGAGACTTTGTGTTGGTTTGTTGTTTCTTGACAAAGCGACCTGAAGTGACTGTACGTCGGTCAATGTCGGACCCAGTCTTGTGACAATGCCAGTATTCAGCTCAGGAGGGTAGTGTGTCTGGGAATGTGTTCTGGTATACAATCAAGAAAACCTTTTTTTTTCTTCTTTCCCTAACGAAAGGCTAGATGTTATCTTCTTTATGTAGTAATAAAATGGAGCTCCGGCATCACAAGGTAAGCCGTCAAGCATCACATGATTTCATGGAAAAAACATTTAATAGAGGCCCCGGAGGTTTACTGTTATTTTTCTTTTCTCTAAATAGATGTTTGATTAGGGGAAACTGCGTAGAAGCTGAGGGCCATTTTGTTCGCCACAATCATTTAATTCCTGGAAATGTTCAAATTCAGTCGCAAATCATCGAAAATTACGTTCGGGTTGACAC
The DNA here is from genome assembly GCA_039737535.1 of Lagodon rhomboides. Lineage (NCBI taxonomy): Eukaryota > Metazoa > Chordata > Actinopteri > Spariformes > Sparidae > Lagodon > Lagodon rhomboides. Next base: position 8,127,971 of record CM077789.1, on the reverse strand, counting down.
AGACATCCTCCTAATCGTTAAGGGTCCGTGTGTCCTTCTCACCTCATGCTTAAAAAACATACAGGAGGTGTTTCATATTAAACTGCCAGATTTACCACAAACTGTGTCGGAAGGGGAGAGACATGCTTATCAAATTTACAACCACGGCAAGGAACCGCAGCGAGTTGAGCAATCACAAGCTCAAAAGACACAGGGTTACACGCACATGTTCTTACTTATTCTTTTTTTCATAGTTTCTGATGCTGACAGACTAAGTTAGTCTACTTTTGGAGCCAGATCACTTCCCAGTTTTTGTATTCTTCCGAGAGACTGACGGCTCTACTGTTGGCTACGATTTAAGACGTTTAAGAAAACGGTACAGATGTACAGAACAATTTATAGACCCTAAGTCACAGTCCACACCTATAAGCCCTGGAGGAAAGCTGGAGCCTAAAAGTCAACATGAACATGTAATTCTGGGAAGTTTGTGCCTTGACTGACAGGTCTTGTGTCTCTGAGATGTACGTTTATCTGGGTTCAAAAGCGCTTGACTTCATTTACATGTTAGTGTTGAATGAGGATGAAAAGGAGCAACCGCCACTAGAACTGTTCCTGGGAAAAGAGCATGAAGGTTCATTTTGACAGTCGTCCTGGGAGCCAAGCCTGAGGGCAGCATCAGAACAGCCTTGATACATACATATACATACATAGTACATATAAGTAGGATTTATTGCCATTCAAATGTGAGTGCTGCGGCAAATAACATTTGGCCCAATTACTATGATACTAGATTCATCTCAGCCTCTCTCCTTTTCTTTAGTTTAAAACTTCCTCAAGTCTGACTAACAAACATTCGGTTACAGCCACTCAGCTTCAATGGTGGGATTTCCTGCTTGTCTCTTATCAGTCAGATCCTGAAACAATGGACTCTGCCCACGCAAACTTGCACACCGGGCCTGTCTGCTCCGAGCGCTGCTGTCGGCCTCGTGGCTTTCCCCCTCACGGCCAGATGTCCCTTTCTGGGCCGGAGCCAAGTGATTGAGAATAGAGAGCGGGAAGAATGGCTTAAAAACAAAAAGAAGAAATCAGATAGTGTGTGTGCATGTGTGTGTGTGGAGGGCAACTGTACTTTACATTAGCATTTGGCAAAACAGAGATCCGGGTGAACCTCCATTTCACAGCGAAGTTGAGGAGATCTGAATCACTTGTGACAACAGCCTCGGGCGACAACCCGCTGTGAGCATTCACACACACACGGCTTGAGAAAATACAGTTTAATGACTGCCACATGTCATCCATGAAAATCATCTCCATGCATTACTGTGCAGAATTTAAAGGGAGTCATGTTCAGTTCATTTTCAGGTTCATCATTTTTTTTACACGCCTCAATATAGATAAAATGCTGTTTTAGTGCCTGTCTCTTTAAAGGTGCACTACGTAGTTTTGGGGAAGCAATTTTAATCATTTTAATGTCCAAACAAACAAAATAAACAAACTCTCTTAGTTTTCATAACTGAATAAACAAACAGACCGTAAAGGACAACACAACTTCATACTGTTTTTACTTTGTTTATATGTGGCGGACCCTGCCACCTTTCTAGCTTCAAGCAGCGTTCTGAGGACCTTATTTTCCTCTGAGAACAGCTTCTTGATTTTTATCTTGATCTTGAGTTTTAATTCCCCTGAATACCGAGTCTGCTCTGATTGGATAGCTCACACACGCCTGAGCAAGCACCACCAAGAACATCAGAGCAGCTGTGCTAGACAATTCTTACGTGCCGAACTAGCCGCTAGGCATAAATTATGCAAATGTTTGACGTGGTGATGTAGTGTGATGTCACAAAGTCACTGAATTAAAGGTGGGACTACTGACGAGACGTTTCAGGAGAGAGTAGCTTCTGTTGGTGCGGACTTTGACCTTTTTAACTTTCAAAACCTTTTAGAACATATAAAACACTGAAAGAAAGGAAAAATCAAAAAAGCATGATCGGTACTCCCCGAAGAGATTTACAGTGATCATAGCATGTGGAGCAAATTGTTTATCTGTGAGCAAAGGGTGTATAAAGGGACCACAAAGTTTTAATTGGGAATTCAATATACACAATTTTATTTACATTGACACATGTATTAGCGACACATCAAATTTACACAGTAACACTAAAGCCTCAGATTTAATAAATATGTAGTAAGATGCAGGGAAAAAAAACTCTTGGATGCAAGGGCAGCAATGAAATGAAAAAATAATCTCTATTATTCTGAAACATCTCCTTCCTGGTTGAAATATCCAATAAGATCATTTTTTAATGAATATTACCATGAATATTGATGAGCAGACACGACCATCAGGAGCAGTTAAGCCTGCCTTGTCGAGGCATTTACCGGAAGAACCGACACGACTGATGATGAATTAGCCAAAAACGTTAAAGGTGCAATATGTAAGCATTTCGTTGAAAACACTCGAAGTTAAAGCTGCTGTAAGTGAAGTCAAAATATGTGTTAAACAGCTCTATGATCCAAAAGTAACCACTGTTACAGAGCGTTTGGTCAGTAACTCATGTCTCACCTCCTCCTGCTCATACAATAAAACGAGAAAAGACATTTTCTGGTATCCCTGGTCACTTTATCCAATCAGGACAGAGAACTGAATTAAGAGGCGGTCCTGTCCTGCGGGGAGCAGGATCCTCCTGTTTGCTGCTATGTCTGACAGTTTTGCCATTATAATGTTTACATATTGTGTTGCTAAGATGGCTAATGAAGCTAGCATGCTAACCAGCTAGCCCCGATCGATGCAAGCTCCCGTGCCAGCGATGTAAACACCAACACTTCCCCCGGTGTCTAACTGCTAGCTGTACGGCTAACCGAGCTAACTAGCTTACTGCAGTGAGTGGGAGCTAGCGGCTACTTCGGTGAAATGCTGCCCCCTATTTGTGTGTGAATTCGGTTCTTCTTACATATTGCACCTTTATCCAAAGTGACCCTCCTCTGTTTTAAGATACCACGGTGACAGAGACGCAAGAAGCTCGTTCGCTCGAATCTACAGCCAGAAATCTGCGCACGCGTAAGAAAATACAGCATCATAAAATTCTGTATCAATGTACCACGTCTTCATCAAGATAAACATCCTCAAAAGCATCGACATTACTTTACAATATATACGCACGTTTATATTTACAAAAAAAAAAAAAAAGACAGAGCAGTAAGACGGTGGGGTTTTAGTAGCCTAAACGACTTCATGAATCTTAAGTAGTGGCACCTCTTGACAGTAATTCTTTTAATTCTGCATTCATACGGACACGCACACAGAGACAAGCAGACGTGCACGCTCGCGCTCACGCACACACACACACACACACACACACATGTTCATACAAACAAGCAGGACACTTTCCTGGTACTTTTCACAACAACATCCACCAGTGGGAAGAGGGGAATCATAATGGTCTGGACTGATACAGACTACTGGCTGAGAGGTGCTGAAAGTCCCACTTCTGATGGAGGAAACAGCTGGATACAAAGAAGAGGAGGACGGCGGGGAAACCAGCTACTGGTCGGGGGAACAATGAGATGACCAACCATCTCCGCAGCCAGGCCTTCATGACCCTCCCTTTTCCTCCGGCCTGTCACCTCAGGGAACACCGCAAGTCTACTTAATGGCATCTTAACATGAGCATCGCCCTGAATCTCTCCGTGATATGTACTGTACAACGGCGCGGGCGAAGTAACACAGACAGAAAAGTTCCTGGTCCTTCACGAAAGGGGAAGAAGCTGAACAGCAGAGAAAAACACATCTCAGAAATGGCAGTACCTGTCTCATGCTTGTAAACAAAGATCATACACTAGACGTGGCAGGAGAGCGACGATATAAACCTGAACAGTTATTTACACCCTTACAAGAGAACTCTCCAGCGGTCCAGCGGTCCAAAAGTGAAACTATACACCTGCGTTTACATGCCTACGTAACAAAGCTACTACGCACGCGAAGAGTTAAAGGCTTCTCAGAGTGTCTCCTTTCTCTGACGCTTCCCAGCTAATCATTAAGCAATGACTAACGTCATGACCTATGGATATGTACACATATACAGTCAACAAGCACATAAAAGGAAAAGCTAGCGTACCATCTCTGAAGACAACTGTGTGTGTAAAGTAATCATGGACTGATCCACGTTGTGTGTTAACAGATAAAGACACTTGCTCTACAGGTAGTGACATCCGACATAAAAAGAGACGAAACGCATCTCCTTATCGACTTATGGACTTCAAGCATGAGCGACCATGCTGTCTAATAGCTTATTCTGTATACCAGTGTCTCCATATTTCAATTTAAATTGGCCCCCGGAAAAGTATGTCCTTCATACACATAGAATCTGAACAGTCGGATATAATACTGACGACAAAAGGATAAAAACCAACAAAAAAAAAAACAGAAACAAAAGCTGCATTACGTGGTGTGTGTAACGGTGTGACGTTCAAGTGCCTCGAGTGCTTTTTTTTCTTTTCTTTTTAATCTTCCTCCAACAATTGCAAGAGCCAACCGAAAAAAAAAAAAATCAAAACGCTACATAAATATCTGTGACGGGGAAACGACGAGGAATAACAAAACACGAAATGTAAAGAAAATAAAATGTCTCCAACAGGTAGAAAGAAACATACGGAGTGCTAAAAAAAAACAAAACAACCTTTATGAAATGTGTAGGAAAAACTCAAAAGAAAAAAAAAAAAAGAGATGAACAGATAACAGTGTGTTAATGTAGGTAATGACAGTTGTATAGAAGCAGGTGATGTCCCTCCACCCTCCCCGGCACCTGAACAGTTTCTTCGCTATGAGCAGGGGAGCATTAGTCCAACTGTCCTCCCTGTAATCAGTAGGCAATAATAGTGATAACAGTGATAAAAGCCATTCTTCCTTTGTTGTCGCGTTCGCTGATCGATGGCGATTACCACTCCGTCTGCAACACGTGGCAACAAACGCTGCTAGTACCAGGGCGGTGGGCGGGTCGTAGTGGTCGGGCAGTCTGTGGCGGAACATTACAGGCACTTTATGAGGCAGCCAAACAGGTCGGGTGGGTCCTTACACCCGCTGGGCTCTGAGGGTCGTCCCCTCCAGGAAGACCTCATGCTGGACCAGTAAGGGCTGGGTCGCGGGGCTGTTACTGCCGGCCGAGTTGAGATGGTGAAAAGCTGCGCTCTGAGAACTGGGCTCCTCCCTGGCTCGGGGCGTCACAGGAAGCCTGGAGCTGAAGTTCAGATAAATCTGAAGATAAGGAAGAAGTGGGAGAGAGAACGAGCAGAGAGAGGGAGCACAGTTTGTGATGGTTAGGGTTTTTTATATTGTTTCAGTTCTGCCATTTGAAAGATCTCAAATGAAACTGTGTTTTCCCAAGTGCAGCGCCAGTCACATGTTTGTGAACGCCTCCGAGGCTGTTGTCACGACTGACTCTGCAAAATTCAGTCTTCAGTTTGTAACGCTCATCTGAGAACGTGAACATTTTGGTCTCTCGTGGATAACACGTACGATGTTTGTTAATTTAAAGTCAAGAAAGTCGCAGTTTGTTGTCAAGATCATATCGTACCATTTAGCGCCCACCATCTCACAGGACACCAACATGACAGGAGAAGTATGAAAAGGGGTAAAATAATCACAACAAGTCTGCCCGTGTTGACAGCTGCAGTTGTGTGAAATGAGAGTTTTACAGGCTCGACACCCTCGTTAAAAGAGCGACGCCCGTGCGTGCGTGCCGTGGTGTGACGTCTTGCTTTTCATGTTGGCGTCCGTGTTAACATGTTGACAGGCGTGTGAGTGTTCAGCCATGTCAGCAGATCTATGTGGCTGTACTCTTTTAGCAAAACGCCAACATCATCGGGCGGCAACATCATCAAAGTGGGTGGGCTGGCCGACTGACGCCGCCATCCTTAGAGCCATGCCAGTGTAGCAAACAGAAAAACTAGTTCGCCTGACAGCTCTCTAACCTGTTATATCTTGTTTGTGTCATCCGCACACAAACCAAAAATGAAACTTGTCATTTAGGGAAGTCCAGCGCGTAATCCCTTAAAGCGTCTAGTTGTGTATTCAGTTCGATTTTTGTGTGGATTAAACAAACAAGATATAACTTGTCAACTTGTCAGGTAAAGTCTGTTTTTTTTTTGCGCTTTGGCAGGAACCGGGCTCGTTAACAATCTCCTGGCTGCGGCTCCAACAATTCAGTCATATTCCGATCAAACGTGAGGGTCGTATTGAACTTCTATTGATCTCGCTCTCAGCAAGAACGCAAAATAAGTCAAGTCTCCAGAAATGTCAACACTTCCCTTTGAAGCGCATGGAAAACTGTTAAAGCTGCAGGGGTTTGACAGTTGTGGAACAATGTAGGCGTGAGGGTTCGGACACATCGGCTCACGCTGGGAGGCTTTCACCTAAATCATGCGTGACACTCTGTCTGGAGGTGACTTTAATTACCGTTGTCTCACGAGACGCGGCGGGGCAGTCTTACGCTAAACACCTAGCCTGCAGCTGTAGAAAGACGAAGAATTCAACACTTTTTAAGATGATTTCAGAGGTAAGATTAGCCTGGTATCCATTAGTCTTGGTTTAGCGGTTAGCGTTAGCATCCTTTTTTCCTATTTTCTTTGTGCAGACTCAAACGTTTTCTCAAAGCTGTTGCATGACCCATGTCACATCAGCTTTTACCCAGTGAAATAAGCCTGTGGTCCATTAGTCTTGGTTTAGCGTTGAGCGTTATCATACATTTTCTGTTTCTGTCGTTGCCAAAGGCCTCACACGAAACACATGAGCTTTCTACCCCGGAATCGCTCTTATTTCACGACCTCGTAATCCCGCTGAGCGGCCTGTGAAACCTTGTTCATTATTTTCGAGGAATGGAATGTTGAACCTTTTATCGTTGGAGTAAATAATATCAAAGCGGTGCAACCTACGTGCTTCGTGGCATCCGACAGCTGCTGCTCAATCCTTTCCACGACCTTCCTGAAGGGGGGTCTGTTGAAGGGGTCAGGATCCCAGCAGGACCGCATAATCTGATACCTGCACAGCAGCACACAAACACGCAAACACTTTTATTTGTCTACAGTCGCTACACACCCTTTCTTGTTGTGTGGGTGTGTACTGTTTTCTCAAAAGACATGTAAAAGGTTGTTTTTTTTAAAGTATATTTGTTTTGGCCTTTGGCTTTATTGATAGTACAGCTGAAGACATGTCAGGAAACAGGATGAGAGAGACACGCAACACAGGGCCCCAGGCCGGGACTCAAACCAGTGCCGCTGCAGCGAGGACAAAGCCTCTGTACATGGGACGCCCGCTCTACCTACTGAGCTAAACGGCGCCCCACACCTAGAAGTTTTAACATGTCTGTTTTTGTTCCGCAAGGGAAGCCAAATGCAACAGGATGAGAGCTACTCAAATTCCCCAAGCTGCATTCCTTATCGTCTCATCTCCTCCTCCTTTCCAATTCACATCAACACTTCTTACCTGCAGTCATAATTTACTTGAATGGCAACTCACATTTCACTGGGTGCAAACTCCGGAGCATCCATTCTGTATCCTTCCTTTATTAGTTTGTAGAACTTGGCGTCCACGGGCATACCAGGATACGGACTGTTTCCTACGTTCAGCAGGGAGACACATTACATTTACAGTTACATTATGCAGAAAACACACAGATAGCCAGACAAAACACACACGATGATTGATAGACGTACCTAGTGAAAAGATTTCCCAAAGCAGGATGCCATAGGACCACACGTCACTCTCAAACGTGTACACGCACTCAAAGATACTTTCTGGAGACATCCACTTCACCGGCAGACGGGCCTGAAAGAAAAAGCGCTCGGTGAGGCGACAGAAAGTTGGCATTGTGCGTGACTGACGACTCATACATGAACAGACTTCATCCAGAGCCAGGTGTGCACATGTTCGCCTGAGGATCTCAAGACATGAACATGTCAGCACATACGATGCACATACGGTACAATACCTTACACATATGACAAAATGCAAATACACTCATCGCAGTCTGCTCATCACTCGTCACACACACGTCAAGTCGTGCAATGAGCCATTTACAATCATTGCTTTCCCTCCACGAACCGCAAACACTGTTAGATTCACAGTTTAGTACGTTATGTCTTACTTATGAAATAAATATATCTTAAGTTGTAAGATTTGTAAGAGTTCTGTTTGCAAATGTAAAATACAAATAAGACTCAAGGTAAGCTGTCCTACATGCAGGCAAATTGCACAAAGCTCCTGTGCTAGCAGTATAAACGTCAAGTTTCCCGGTGCTCCGAACTCCCAGTCTGGACTGCTAGCTGCACAGCTAACTAGCTAGCGGCAGCCACAGTTAGCAGCTGTTAGCGGTGACTCAAGCAATATGCTGGCCCCAATTTTTTTTTGGGTATGAATTTGATAGATGGCCAATTCTTAATATATTTGCACCTTTAAAACTTCAGGAATGTCTCACAATCCTTTACTGATGTGTTCATGTGTTGCTAGTAAAGATCTGTAGTGCTTTCCAGTTAAAAGAAATCAACAATATAACCAACAAGCAGCACTACAATCGGTAAAGTCTGGGTATCTAGAGGGAGTGGAGAATCTCTGAGCAAGCTAACCTAGCTAACATCATTCAGTCAATGTTGTGTTGTTTTGCTGTAATTTAATACTCTTTTTTTACTCTTCATGTTAGCATGCCAACGTTAACTTTGTCAGTTGGGTCAGTCATGTAATCTCTCTGCACCTGCCACTTCGCAGGTGTAAGCGTGACACTTTGTAAACACTTTTATGGCGAGGCTCAGTTTGAACTTACCGGTAGCTCGCTGACGCACGGCTTCAGCAGAAGTAACGTTAGCTAAACATTTCCCAGAAGGGCAACTGGATTTGTTCTTTGGTATTGAACATGTGTTGTAACACTAGTTCAAGACCAGACTGTTTGTCTTTGACTAGATGTTGTTTATCCATTGGATGACTCATCTCAACACACGCAGCGATACAAAGAAAGATAGCTGCCCAATGCCCCTGGGAGGGAAGGTAGCTCACACAGTAGCTCTGACTAGTAAAGACTCTGCAGGGTCGACCAGCCAGCTGATTTATCATCTCACAAACTGGGTGATTTGACAGTTCCAAACCAGAAAACTGTACAACAGGGGTTTGATTTAAGACGAGGTCGACACATCTGTGGCGCAGACTTACGTTGCCTTTTACCACGTAGTTGGAGTCCGTGGTGATGTCTCGGGCCAGGCCAAAATCACAGATCTTCGCCACTCTGCCTTGAGTCAGGAGGATGTTTCTGGCAGCCAGGTCTCTGTGGATGCACTGAAAAACAAATGCACCGCCGCCTTTAATATCTAATGACACACGTTATATACATGACTAATCAATAATATAACATTCGTCGTGAATGAAGTGCTGTTTCGAATGCAGTTTGGCACGGAGTTTCCACACTTGAATCTGTAACACGCCACCGCTGACACCGACACATGAGCTCACCGGCCACAGTATCCTGCCTCCACAGCTAATACATTTTTCAACAGCAATGCTCCGACACACGTTTTAGATCCGTTTACTTCAGCAGCCGTGGAAACGCGATCCACGCTCTGCCTTTTGTGGAAATTCACATCGGAGTTCTATCCTGAAAAATTGAAAAAGTGTGATCTTTGCCATTCGACGCTCACATTTTTGGAGGCCAAGAACTCCATGCCTTTGGCCACTTGGTACGAGAAGCTGAGCAGGTCCTCGGTGTCCAGAGACAGACCGTCCTCGTCGAACATCGCGCTCTCTGCGTCCGCCTCGACGTAGGAGCCACCTGGGAAGACCAACAGGATGAAGATTATACGTCTCAAGTGGCTTAAGTCTTGCTTCAGTTTGCTTTTCTGTGTATTTTAAGATTTTTAATTTGATGAATGGCTGGCATTCTTGCCTTTGCGTAGTGAGCGCCTCTTCTCAGATGAGCTCAGCGGCGGGTTGCCAGCAGCAGAAGGCCTCATGGTCATGTAGCCATTCAAGCTGTCACTGTGAAGAGGAAAGGAGCAGTCTGGTCTCAGCTGAGCACAGCCACACACAGGCACGCTGCTGTCCAAATACCCTCATCCTACGCACGTTCTGGATAGTAAATACTAGTATTCTCTTGTCTCCTCCGCACACAATAACCCTCTCTTTACACACAGAAAAGAACCTGACCCGGCTGCGTCTCTTTGCGGCATGACGTTGTGGTAGTAGCAGTCTTCGTCAGGCTTGAAGCACATGAAGGATTCCCTCTTTCGCCGCAGAAAGTTGAGGAGGTCTCCGAAGCAGCAGTACTCCGTGATCACCAGCGTGGGGCCTGAAGACGGAGAAAGATCAGATTTTTTGGAAAAAGCTGGAGTTGTTTGGTGAAATAAAGCACCACGACAAAAGACAAGTTTTCTTTTCACTCCACAGTCTTTAGGTGATAACTGAGGACAACATGGCTTCCGCACCTCCAACAGTGCAGGCGCCCAGCAGGTTGACAATGTTCATGTGGTTTCCCAAGTAACTGAGGACTTTCAGCTCCGACATCAGCGCCTCTTTCTCCGTGGAGTGAGCGCTCGCTGTGCGAAAAACAAAAATTGGAAGATAATCAGCATGTGCACAGGGAGCGAACTGCTCTGTGATTACATTAAAAAAAAATTGGTTGATGCTGGAGGCTAATTAAAATAAAAAAGTATTGTGCAGAGGAATATAATAAAACCTGCTCGATCACCTGCAGGCAAATCATTTATTCATGACTACTTATTAAAGGGTAACTCCACCAATTTTACACATTAGAATGTGTTCACAGGTCTACTGCTTTTAATAAAGGTGCAATAAAAAGGAATTTTAGTTGAAAGCATTTGAAAATTATCAAAAGAATGTGAAGAAATAACACTTGATGTTATGTCGGACACATCTATGTATTGTGTTGCAGAAATATCTATTGAAGTTAGCATGCTGAACAGTTAGCCCGAGTCTGTTTGTACTTAGGTAAGCCTACTAGCTAAATGCAGCTACAGCTAGCAGAAAAAAAAATATATTACACTTTAGTTTAAATCCTTTTTATGGCTCCAGAGGAGTCTGCATGTCATCTGATAATTCTCCTCCAGTGATGTCACTCAGCGGCTAAATTGCATTGTGGGTAATGTAGGCCCCCAGGTTTTGAACAGCTGTCCACCGACAGTTCAAACCAAATGATTTTCCGTTATCTAATATTTATCGTGCCATGCGCTCTTCTTCTTCTTCTTCTTTTCAAAACCTGCTGCCCACATTAACCACAATGCAACTGAGTGACGTCACTGTGGGCAATTTATCAGATTCCATGCAGCTTCCTCTGGAGCCACAGAAGGCTTTTCACTACTTCTATCCAACCCTGTTGACACACTTTAACATGTACAATTGGTGCTCTCACCCTTTAGCCACTATGCTCATTTGTCTGTCAAAATAGCTAAGCTGTGTGTTCGTTCCACTTCATTTGCAAGTGTGAAGAGGCTGCTTACATTTGAGCATTTTCACAGCCACCGTCATGACGGAATCTGCTTTGGAGAGTCCATATGCGGTGGCTTCCACCACTTTCCCAAACGCTCCCGATCCCAGCGTCTTCCCTGCAGATGAGAGGACAGACCCAAAACTGTTATTCCCCATCCTGCTTCCCTCCCACAAAACTGGCCCGGAGCCAGCATGCCAGCGTTCCTAGGACAACACCAGTCTTAGCCCCCAGGCTGTGTAAGCAGGCACCAGGACACGCAGGATCCTGTTTGAGGAGGTTTGTTAAAAACGGCACCCAGAATATGTCAACAATATTGTGTTTGCAGTGAGGGAGTGGGGTTTCATCATTAATGAGCTGTGGAACTGGTTGGTCTGTAATGACCACAGACGTGGCTTAAAAACCTTAATGCTCTGTCCATAAACACAGAAAACATAGTGTCTGTCAATCAGCAGGAAGGCGCCTGCGGGTGCAGCGGTGATGTCATGCAGACTGCCCTGTTAGGCTCTACGACTGGCGCAAACCACCGTTTCTTTCCGTATTACTCTGATTTACACCTAAGACGTGAAACCCAGGACGTGCATCTCGGTGATCCAGAAATAATGATGTCACGGAGGCTCACGCTGCAGATGATTTTGACAAAGGTGTGCAGGGCGCTCACCAAAACGCAAGTTGTTCCGAGGAAACTCCCACTGGTGATCGTACGGCAGCTGGGTGGGGTCAATGTACACGTAGTTGTTTCCATGGATGCCCTCGATAACTTTCCACTGGATCTGGTATTTTGGCTTCTGTCGTGGATGCAGGCAAAAAAACAAGAGAGGGCTTCAAACAATCGTTTCACGATGAAAGAGGGTGTGCCGTGAAAGGAGAAGGCGCCGAGCCGCTTTACCTGCATGTACTTGTAGAAGAGCATGATAAGGACGAGGCAGAGGATGCCTGCTGCTGATACAGAGCCAATTAGCAGAGGGGTGAACAGATCATGAGGAACAGTTCTCTCTGCGGGGACACAGATTACGATCGTGTTAGACACAAGAGAAGCAGCGAACACAGAGTCAATGGTTTGTCATGTTTGCACTCTAAATGACATTGCGCAGGGGCGTTAAGGTAAGCCGCGGAGGGCCAAGTCACAGCGAAGCCCACTCTGGTCAAATCACAGCAAACTAATCCAATTACATATGTCTCCACGCTGTCAGACTTTTCATTTTGTTTGCACATTCTGCACTTTATTTTGTTGAACCGCCTCCAATCAGCTCTGATTATGCCGTATTTTGGCTGCCGTGTTGTTGCTTTTACAGCTGCGGCGCTGAGTAATTATATGTAATCAGGGCTCTGTTCTTTTGTGTCTGTCTGTTTGTGATGCCTTATTGTTTTGCTCCTCTGTACAGTGGGGTGTAATAAGCTCTTTAGAGATAAGAAGCTTTCTCTCCACTTCAAATCTGAGAATGCAGAGTCTGCAGGAACTAATCCCCTGTAAACCTGTCAGTGGCTCCTAAAGCCCTGTGTATTCTCTGCTGCTGCAGCTCACTGACACCTCCAAGCCTCCCACAGCCCCAGAATGCCCAGCACCGCCAAAGACTCCTACTGCGCTCCACACACTCTCAGCGCCTCCGCCTGGTCTGCTGCTACACTGTGAAGCACAAAAAAAAAAAAAAAATCCTGGGCACGCGCTCCCTGAGGCCTGTCCTGCCAGGCCACAGACACTCTCCTCCATCATCATAATGCTCGCCCACATACCCGCTGTAGCCACAGTGAGCCCCCCCCCCCTCCTCCCGAGTCCTGCATAAACCCCAGGTCCCCGGGCTCAGGCAACTTTGCTGCGCTTTCAGTTTCCTGCACTGGCACCACTTTGAGGACAGAGTGCAGCAGATGGGGAAGCCGTTATAACAGGGGCGGATTTGGAGTCATAGAGTAAACAAGGGGACAGGGGCTAATTCCTATCTGAGCGCGACCACATCTTATCACGTCCGAGGTATCTCTCCTCGCTAATGTTTACCTAACAGATTATAGAGGAACAGGCGAGTTGTAAGACCACGTTTATGGGTTAATCCTCGGCCGAATTGTGCTTTTAGTAAATATTTGGAGCTGAGGATTAAATCCAGTGTGTTAGGGGGGTTTACAGCTGCTGTGATAACTTTGTTTCTGAGAAAATGTCACCGCGGTTGTGAAGTTTTAATGGAACCGACATCGGGCGGAGAAAGATTTACGATCGCGTCTGTTTCAGCCTGTCTCGTACAGTTGACTCTGCTGCTCTTAATTCTAATCTGAAGGTGAGCACATGCAGAGGATTACGCCAATAAGCGACAAAACATGAGACGGACACGCGCCCCCTTCCGATATCACGTGACCTCTTCGCTGCGATAGGACCTCACCGCTGATAGAGAAGAGCGTGTAGGCCTGCTCGCCCTCCACCGTGGCCACGCACTCCAGCGTGCTGAACCGTCCCCTGCTGACGTTCACCCGACTCTCCACCTCCGTCTTCCCGAACCTCGGGCTGACCAGCGTGACGGTGATGACGTTCTGCTCCTCCACGGTGGCATTCACCTGTTGGGAGCACCTGGAGGCAGAAGATTACACACTGTTGACAAAAGGCTGACGGGATCACGGAGCTTTTCAACAATTGTCACTTGTCAGGACGCTTGTCCCCCTTTAAATCCCTAAAAACAAACAAGAACCACATTCCTTTCCCCGATTCTTGGAAAAACTTGTCTGAGGTTGAATAACTTTACACAATAAGCAGGACCACGGGCAAATCTCCTCATATTTCAGAACGTTGCCGGCAGTTAGTTTCAGTAGGGAATTCCTTCTGCGCTCATGAAATCGAAGTGAAAAGTGTCTCCATGTTTCACTCCACTGCTCCTGTCATAGAGTCACACAGGTCACTTACTTCCTGTACATACAATTGCGTGCCTGCATCTAATGAGCATTAACTGGATTTAATTATAATTAAAGTTTGGATAATCACTTATGATGCATCGCCTGTGCTGCCTGGGATTGGCGTTGCTACAGCAACCAGGTGCCCCTCCTTCGACACACTTTATGTTTGACACGAGACGAGCCGTGGCCAGTTGTATCCGGGCAGATGCCCGGGCTCCCACCAATCACAAGTCAATGCGTTCCAATCCCCCTGTCACATGGGGGGGCCATCTTATCGCTGTCAACCAATCACAAGTCAGCCCCTTCAAATCTCACAATCCCTCGTTCCATCGTCATCATTGTTCCGACTCTATCCAGATGTGTCTTTAGTGTGACCTTTAGGACCCTCGAGACGCCCTTCACATGTGTTGGTGAAAGTTTGAGGGTGAAATTACAAATAAAGTGCAGATATTAAAGGGGTAAGATGTGGTTTTGGAAAAGAAATTCAGAAACTCATAAAGGTGGTATTTACAATATCATTGAGGTAATAATACAAATGAAGAAATATTCATTTTTTCATAACTGAATAAAAAAGCTGTTCTCAGAGGAAAATAAGGTCCTCAGAGCACTGTTTGAAGCTAGAAAGGTGGCAGGGTCCGCCACATATAAACAAAGTAAAACAGTATGAAATTGTGTTGTCCTTTAAGGTCAGTTTGTTTATTCAGTCATGAAAATGAAGAGGGTTTGTTAATTTAGTTTGCTTCCACTCATTGTAATTACATCAGGCTGCAGTTCAAAAGTTGAGTGCACTTCTTATGAGTCCAAACAAACAGAAGCTCCTCTCTCCCGCAGTAAAACGCTGCTCTTGAAGCGCCTCATCAGTAGTCTCACCTTTAATTCTGTGACTTTGTGACATCACACTACGTCACAGAGTCGCACATTTGCATAATTCATGTCTAGAGGCTAGTTTGGCATGAAGAATCAATGTAGCACAGCCGCTCTGATGTTGTTAGATGTGCTAGCTCAGGCGTGTGTGAGCTGACCAATCAGAAAAGACTGGGTGTTTTGGGGGCGGGCTTAAAGAGACAGGAGTTCAGACAGAGCATGAACACAGTGCTGCAGCCAGAACGAGAAAACTGATGTGTTTTTTGATCATGTGAACCTATGCTAGTAGCAACCCGGAATAAAAATGAGGAAGGTGAAAATGAGCGTGATATGACTCACCTGGCGTACATCTGTTCACAGTAGTACCAGGTGATCCGAGGAGCGGGGAAACCCCCTGCCACACAGCGTACCTGTCCATCCACCGGGCCGTCATGAAACACAATCTCAGGTTTACCTAACAAACACAAATTAATGTCAGAATATGTCAGGTGAGAGAAAAACAACAAGCAGAGAGAGTTTTTGATTCAGTTGTACTGAACCATAGCGCAGTCTGAATGACACCGGGTGACGTAAGTTGCAGAGCGAGATTCCCACAAACTCATTACACACAAAGAAAAAGGTCATGGAACCTTTTCCCACATGTCAGCTGCTCAATATTAATGCAAGGTTCATGATGTGGCTTAAGGGACCAAGAAACCTTTAAAAAAACAATCAGAACTTACTGATCACAAAGATGGTGAAGGTCTGGTTTACTGATGCGTTTCCGTTGGAGGCTTGAAAGGTGTAAACTCCGCTCTCTGACGTCTGGAGTCGCACCAGCCTCAGCTCACTGGTGTACCTAAAATAATTCACCGTACTGAATCTTTAGCATGAATGACCTTTAAGATTTAAGAAGAAATATCTGTAAAAATGTGTCCCGTTTTAATTGCGCAATAAAAGGAAAGAACAGATGCCAGCGCTGCCTGAGAAAGAACTTGCTCACATATTTCCTTTTCAGATTACCACCGGTCTTGTTGTGTTTGTGTGCACATCTGTTTTATGAGAGCGTGCACATGCAAATCATTTCCAATTATCCTCCAGGCTACGTTAGGCTACATGTTTTTCTCGCGGTCGATATGGATTTATTGATTTTTAAGATAATTGAGAAGGGGATAAACGATTCACGGCCACCAGAGACTCGAAGGTAATGTTTAATCATTTCGACATTAAAAACAGACACCGCAAAGCACGAGCCTTGGATGATATGACATCATATTTCTATCTGCAGCAGAAAAGTAATACTGCAGGTTTTCATGGTTTCTTTTCCCCTGAAAGACGTCTCTCGTTCCCTTTTCACCAGAACCCTCGAGGCATTTTTTGAATTACAGCGGCACTTTCTCAGGCAGCTGTGACAAGCGCAGCGGTCGGCTGCATCAGCACCACCGCTGACCTGCAGCCAAACCAAAGGTGTTAAATTCCACCGAACAAAGGTTAATGAGCATTTTCACCTAGGTGGCGAAACTGGGGCGCTTAAGGCGAGCGTGCGTCGTTTCACCTGTACTCGTGGCTGTGTGTGGTGATGACGTGGTCGGTGGTGTTCCTCAGCCCCTGGTCCATGAAGCTCCAGGAGAAGGTGTGCGGCTTAGGATAAGCCTCCATGTCGACTTTCAGGGTCAAACTCTCCCCTGAACGGACCTGGATGGTTCTGTTGCTTATGGGCGTTAGGTTGATGAATCCTTTTTCTGGGAAAAAAAACAAGGAAGCGAGATAACGTAATGTCACAAGGCTCGCACAAGCGTACCAATACTCATGTTTTGTTTTTATATCGTCAGAATGATTTACGTGGTGCTGGTCCAGAGACTTACAGGCAAGTCAACGCATGCATATGAAGACTTCACAGTCCAAAGAGACGTGGCAAGACAACACATACTGAATCACACCACATGTGCCTTTAGAGAAAGTTTGAGATTTGGGGAAATACGCTAATTCACATTCTGGCAGGGACTTAAAGGTGCACTATGTTGTTTTTTGGGAAGAAGAGGAAAAACTTAATTGATCGATTTTCATGCTTTAAAAATGAGACTTCAAAACTAAGTCAAGTTACACGCTGCAGCTTTGACTAACAGCGGATCTCTTCGCACACTCACCATAAACGTCGAGCCACACCGACTGCGTGCTGACCCCCTTCTCGTTCTGAGCTTCGCACTGGTACCTCCCGGCGTCTCGATGCTGGACCGCCTCGATGTGCATTGTGGCGATGCGCACGCGGGTGAAGTGCTCCGACTGGATGTGTGAAGTAGCGTCAACCTTTGGTGGTTGCTGTGGATACCAGACGGCACCCTGTCAACGCCCAGAGATCTCTAGAGATTAACCCCGTCTGCGTGTCTATCCTCGCCAAGCATGCAGATACTGACACAGACACACAACTGCCTGCATGCGAGTACACACACACACACACACACACACGCGCGTGGTCGTCCACATTGTACACACAGAGCGGAGATCCTGAAGCTTAGACAGCATGAACTTTGACCCCTTTCATTAGCCATGTTTCCGTAAAGCATTTTGAAGAATGTCGCGTCATGGAAATTCTCGAAACAACTTCAATTCACAAAAAGGTTTGTACACTCGCTTGAGCTTTAACCTTCAACACACGTGACTGATCGAAAGTAAATCCTGAAGACCCTTCTCCATTTTGTTTCATGGTTTGTTTACCCCAAGCCTCCTTTTACTTCCACATCAATGCATCACATAGCCATGTTGCCTACGTACGTAGCACAGTTCATTCGCTCACAACAGTTAATGGAAACGCACCAGATTCGCATTTTGATTGCTTTCGAAGGTTCACTTAAAATTCGCTTGACATTTTATGGAAACATGGCTGATGTCATTCATGAGAACAGATAACCACTGATACCAGGTGCAAAGGAAGGAAACCATTCAGAAAAATAGAACAGCAATTTTTGGAAATAACTGAATACTAATTAAAAACAAAGAAAAGCAAATCATTCTTAGAGTCTTAGAATTTCTTTGATGCACAAATTATTTTTTACAACAGATTAAAAGAAGAACACCCTGCTGGTTGTGGGCAGTGATCTCAGTGAGAGCTGATATTTTGTGGTTCACTCTTCCCAACTTTGAAGGAGACGTATTATGCTCATTTCCAGTTTACAATTAAATTTTGGGTCACTACAAGAATAAGTTTACAAGCTTGAATGCTCAGAAACACATCAGTTTTCTCATACTGTTCAGTGCTGCAGCTCTGCTTAAGCTCCTGAACACCTGCTCTGATTGGTCGGCTCATTCATGCCCGAGCCAGCACCACTGACAACGTGCAGAGCAACTGTGCTAAGTTATTTCTTACGTGCCAAACCAGCCTCTTGGCATTTATAATGCAAATATGTGACATGGTGATGTAGCGTGATGTCACAAAGTCACGGAATTAAAGGCAGGACTACTGACGAGGCGTTTCAGGAGCAGTGTTTTCTGTGGGACAGAGGAGCTGCAGTTGGTGCGGACTTTAAGAAACACTGATGGTAAAAAACTGAAAAAGCATAACAGGTCTCCTTTAAGTCTGATCAAAGCCCTTTAACATCTTAAAAGCCAACAACGCTCGCGACTACATGTGCAGCATTTTCCGATGAATCAGCCACCAGCAGCGCAGCACACAGCAAAGCGAAGGCAGAAGAGTCTCACCGAGCCAGGTGGGGTGACCCACTTTAGGTTGATATCTCCGTTGACGTTGGTGGTGTTGCAGGTGAGGGAGAGCTCCTCACCCCGGGTCAGAATCACTCTTTTGGGCGCCTGCATCTCGATCACAGGAGGAGCAACGGGCACTGAAAGGGAAGACAAACAAATGTGACTCAGTGTTCGCGTGTGTCAGGGAGCAACAATGCACACGCCCACGTCTATTTACAGCACTTTACCTGGTTTCACTGTCAGGAAATAGTCATGTGATCGGACTCGCTGCTCCCTCATTCTCCCTGTGCACACATAGCAACCCTCGTAGGCCTTTTGTGTGTTGTGGATGGTGATGCCTTGCTTCAGGCTCGCAGAGAACTGGAGACCAGAGGCCAGAGCTCTACTGGAACACGTCTCCAGGCTCAGGTTGTCCAGATTCGGATCGGTTGCCAGGCAGGGGATGGAAGCGGCGTCTCCCTCCCGGGTGAGGATTTTGAACACCATCGGTTTTCTGAAAGGATTGTCGGGATCTGCCAAGAAAAATACGATGATATGATAACTATGACTGAGTCGCTTGCTTCATAACCGACAGTGTGAAGAGCTACTCTGTTAAGATAAACAGCCGCTGGTGCTAGTTTTCATTAAAGGAGCAGTATGTAAGAATCAGTACGATGTGAGGAAATAACAGTGTCCAAAAACGTCCATGTATTGTGTTTCAGAGATGTCTACTGCAGCTGGCATGCGAACCAGCTAGCCCCAGCCCGTCCTGGGTGCTGACGACACCGACGCAGGGCTGATGACACCCGTGTCTCATGTCTCATGACATGTCTCTCCTTTGCCTTAACACGCCATGTCTTCATTCTCTGAGTCAGAGCCACTGTATACACCCTCGTAATTGTGTTCCCTGTCGTCAAACTGGCCTCTGTTGGTCTTAAAAGCTGTGTTTGGTCCCAGGCTGCCATCAACGCTCTCTTCGCGGTGCCACTTCACGGCAGCATTTCCCAACACTTCCAGAGTACCTCGAGCAGCCAGTCAGCACACTTAGCTACGAACTGCTAGCTGCATGGCTAATTGAGCTAACTTACTAAAAGCTGCTACGGGTTGCAGCAGTTGGTGGGTAGTCTGATGATATGCTGCCCTATTTGTTTGGAGTATGAATTCAACAATTGGCCGATTCTTACACAATTCTCACCTGCTGACTAACCCTGACCCCAACCCACGCAACGGAGCTCCAGAGGAGCATGCACAAGAGTGAACCCAGCAGCAAAGTTGATCTTCTTTGTGTTGATTTAAGCACGTTCAGCTGCAGGTGAAACCGTCTCAACTTTTCGATGGTTCACAGAGTTTTCTGATGGACAGATATTAATATTCATCAGGTGAGTTAACAAGCAAACTGCTGCTAAGTGCAGTTTGCAAAGACAGGTTTGGGGACAGGAGAGAGGAGGCCGTGCATTAGCGGCGTAACAAACACCAAAGTTGCCCTAATTTGTGACAGATAATGTGAGAGTGGGAGGACTTTACAGGAGTGAGATACAGAGTCTTTCTTTTAAAAGGCAGTGACAGGCCAGTGGGCGCTATTAAAGTCATCACAGATAATAATACGAATTTTACTGAGAACTGTGGTGGTTTTATAGAGTTGGTGTTGTAGTAATCTTTTTACCTCTTTGGAAAAAAGGGCACTTTTGAGACTTTTGTCTCAAATTGAAATATCTGTATTAATTGCAAACTTTTCCATTTAAAACACTGTATAAATCCCAGAATTAGAATCAGAAATCTCATATGTAACAGTTACTCCTTCCACAATGGAACATATCACACCGTAGACACAAACAAAAACATTTACATACAACTATAATATCTGACAACTTTGTATCTATATTAATATACCACTACTATATATATACTGTATATATAAACATCTTGAAGTACTAATGGAAATAGAAATGTAAACATGTGTGCCGTGCATCACACTGTGAGGCTTTCATCAGAAAGTGGGCTTCCATTCGCCAAGTTTTATGCAAACAATCAATTTATTCTTTCAAAAATAAGAGACGGATATTTTGGGAAAAATGTATTGATAACAAAAACGTGCAACAAAATACAGTGGAATCATGAAAAAAAGGACATACATGAAGCATGAAGATCTCAGTAGCGGACGTCCGTATAAAGATATGTATAAATATAGGATATCCAGTATATACAAATATACTTTTTAAAAATGAATTTCTACTCTCTTATAGAATCTTTTATCTCCTTGCTTAGTTTTTTGTCTCAATTTCCTGCAATATCATGCAAAACTTTATGGAACTGTAGCATTTATGTGATTTGCACTGTTAACCAGTGACCACACGATGCACTATTACTGATTTAACAGCTACACTTTAGTTACTGTTTACTGCTCGCTCTCTCTGCAGAGCTGTACGAAGTCACTGCAAAACGCAAAGTGAACATTTCCCACGCTGCTGCATCGCATTAAAAGTGTTCAGTTGGTTTTTTTTTTATTGCGAAGCGGTCGCAAGAAACATAAAGTATCCGACCGCGATCATCCACCAAAATGCATCTACAAAACAAATTTGTCAACACTCCACCACAGTGTGGGTTTTATTTGACTGCGCTGTAAACTGATACAGCAGTTCCTCTCGACTCCTGTTGTATTTCTGCTCGCTGTTGCCACGGTAACCGAGCGTGTGTCGCCAAATCAAACCAAAACTGAAGTCTTCCAAATTCGTAGACTTAGCAGGCACAAAGGCAGATCTGCCAAACTGATAACTGCGGCTGTTCCATCCAAGCTTTAACCATCTCGGCTGAGGCGTCTACCTACGGAGGCAGCGCGTCCTGAAATCTTGATCAGTCCAATCACATTAACCAAAGCGCGGGTTCATCAGCGGGATGAGGAGCGGGATGAGCTTCCAATAATGCCACATCTGAGCCTCCCCGTGTAAAAAGAGCTCGCCGCCTCAAATGTAGATGTGTGGATTGTGATCGGCTCATGATACGAGCCTGCAGAGATGGCAGCCGGCCAAGGGGATGTGGAGTCACACAGCGGAGGAAATACAGTAGAGCTCAGCAGTCGTGCACTCAATAAATAGCAACAGTATCTACTGTACCTGTCCTGGGCAAAGTTACAAACACCTTTCTCTGCAAACCCGCCCACGCACACTGCTCCCTGTCACTGCAGCGCATCTCCTCTGCTCTTCCCTGCAGTCTGTTTACACTTGATCTAGATTCCGCTTCTCTTTCTGCTCTCCGGTTTCAGCTCGGCCGATCATTTGCACATTCATGCAAAAGAGACGGTCGGAATGAAAAAAGACAGTTTCTTCCTCCTACCTTTCACGTAGACGTAGATGGAGGCCGTCTCCTGGGAGCTCTCCTCCAGGCAGATGTAGCGGCCCATGTGGAGAGGCTGAGCCCTGGGGATGTGCAGCGTGGACATCCCGTCCACCTTCTTCTCCCCCCGCACCTTCGGCCGCTCCTCCCGCTGCCACTGCATCGCCTTCACACCCTGGCAGCGCAGCTCTAAGGGTGCGCCGAGGGAGACGACAATGTGGGGGCCGGCGGGGGTGATGGTGGGCTTGGTGTTGCCTGCAACGGGATGGAGAGAGATTAATCAGCTGCACGTCTGACACGCCACTGGAGCCCAAATGTGGAAAAAACTGACCGTCCATTTGAAAAAAGTGTGTGAAGTGCCCTCTCTTTACTTTAAATACGTCACAACTTTCTGTGTGTCGGTGCCCCGGCGCACACATGTGGTGCCCTTTATATTTGTTTTCGCCCCTCAAACATCCTGAGTCCTCCCCAGCCAGTGTGTTGACTCTAAATGCTGCCAGGTAGCACCACTTTGACCACACTTCGGAGGAAAAGATTAGGCTTAATCACGGCCACATTGCTGACAATTACGCTCACTAAGAAAACGAGTGCGATTTAAAGTCGTGACAGATGGAACTTGTTGTAAAAGGAGACCTATTATGCTTTTTGGTTTTTCTCCTTTCCGTCAGTAAAAGGTTCGTACGGATTCTTGTGCGTGTAAAAGATCTTGAATGTTAAGAAGCCAAAGTCGACGCCAACCGAAGCTCCTCTCTCCCACAGAAAACACCGTCAGTAGTTCATTCTGTGACTTTGTGACATCACACTATGTCACCTTGTCACACATTTGAATAATGTATGCCTAGCGGCTAGATTGGCACGTAAGAGTTGATTAAGCACAGCTTCTCTGCGGTTGTTAGCGACGCTGGCTCAGGTGTGTGCGAGCGGACCAATCAGAGCAGACTGGGTATTCGTAAAGAGACAGGAGCAACGACAGAGCGTTTCAGACAGCAGAGCTGGACAGTGTAAGAAAACTAACGTGTTTTTTAACAGTAAAGCCTGTAAACTTATCATAGCAGTAACCCAAAATGAAATTCTGAAAATGAGCGTAAGATGTGCCCCCTTTTCAAGTCTGAGAATTTGTGAGAGAAAGTTGTTTAACGACTTTAAGAAACCGCAGAGTCGAGCTGCGCTGCTGGAGGGAAATGTTGCAAACATTTTCTCACCGCTGCGGAGTCACGATGTGTCAACACCTACAACCCCACAAGATCCATGTGCATTAGAACAGCTTAAAGGAACAATCCCTGATCCGCGAGTAAACAACGGGATCGAAGACTCTGAAACGAGAGCCAGTACAAATCCTGTTCACACAGGATTTGTACTGGCTCTCTCCTAAATTGATCGAGAGCCCTTTTGATATAAAGATTAATGCTTGACAGCGTCGACATTCACGCATTGTTACGTTAAAGCGGTGATTCCCTTACGTTTAAGGCTTGTGAGCCCTAAAAACAAAGCGGGAGCTCTCCGTGACCTTCTGACATGGATTATGGCCTCGCCGTGAACTGTGGGTGGCTCAACGAGGGAGTTGTTTCATTGTTTAATTGCTTAGTTTCAAGGTGGTGCACAGACAACAAAACAGTCGGAGCTATGCACCAGTGAGGAGCAAAGAATAGAGCTCGAAACATCTCGTGACCCTTTGGATTCATCTGTGGAGCTCAACTGGGGTTAAAGAAACACAAACAGTCTTATTTTCCACCCACAGCTCCAACTTTAACGACACATGTGACTCTCCCTGTACGATGGATTGTTTAAGAAACGACAGATGGAGCTTTTAAATTTGGACCATGCAGGTAAAGAGACTCGGTGGGGACTGAAACCTCAGCCTCTTACCGAAAATCTGTAATCACCGAAGAAATTAAATCGTATCACACACAAGTAAACGTGAAATCCCTTCTTGGAAAATTTCGGGGTGATGGCATGAAATAAAACAAATGTGTGAGCCGACTGTACCGTGGACGGGGCGACCCAAAGATTTAATCTGCGGCACCAAGTGAAAACAGGTGGGGGGGGGGGGAGTGGCTGAGTAATGTGTTTGGTTTCCTGAAAACCCGACGCTCGACCTCCTCTATTGAAACCACTCGTGATAAACCCAGCAGGGCTGCGGCTGCCGAGGCGGAACAGGCGCGCAGAGATGCTCCCTCTCATCCTCCCGGACGCATCTCGTAGTCGAGATCGGCCCTTTATTGTCCCCACAGGCTGAGCGTCAACCGAAAAGGGTGTGGTGGCATCACACAGACTCTCCTGTAACAATTAGCTGAATCACAGAACAGCAAACAACAACGTATCATGATGCAAATATGCGTCTGTTTGGGGACTGTCAGTGCGGCTGAGGGCCGCGGTGTTTGCAGAGCGTCCATGCCTAAATATTTGGCTAACAGCTGTGGAATCTAACACAGTCAGTGTTTGGTTGTCAACATGACAGGAAGGAGATAAAAAAAAGGGAGCATCAACAAGATCTCAGTGTGGTTTATTAAATATGTCTTTATTTGTGAAGGCGCACTGTGTGGTCCGAAGAGAGAGAGAGATCTTTATTGACTGATTTTGTTTTATCATTCCTGACCAAAACTTAATAAACAAACTCTCCTTTCATTTTCTGAATAAACTGAATAAACAAGCTGACCTCGCGGGGCAGCGCACGACAGAAGTTCAGTCTGCAGCCTGCGTAAACACGCTCGAGGCAAACTTCACGGCGTGACCTCACTGGATCACATGACAGAGCCTGCCTGCCCGGAGATGTGACAGTCAGTCAGATTCCTCTGACGATATCAACAAGGCGTGAACACATCAACGGCTCCTAATGGGCGCACCGTAAACTATCAGACACACCGAGGCCGCCCTGCAGCGGCAGACGCGCCGGCGAGGAGCGCAAAGTTGAACAGCAGCGCTTGTAAAGTGCGTGTGCGTGTGTGTGTGTGTGTGTGTGTGTGTGTGTGTGTGTGTGTGTGTGTGTGTGTGTGTGTGTGTGTGTGTGCGTGTGTGTGGTCTGGCGCTACAGCTTTCCATAAATTTGCAAACTTATCTCTGGGGAAAATCCCAAACTCCTGACAAGATAAGAAAACAAACATGATGGTTTGACTTTAGAGAGCGCAGGTTGTAAAAATAACCAAACATTAAAATAACCATCCAATGAAAAGAAGCTGCACACACACACCGAGACGACACGGGGATATTCGCGTAAAAAGGCAGTTATAGTACAATTAAATGATTATGGACCAGTCTGACCTCTGCAGCCAGACTCTGCAAGATTTCCCCCATAAATGGTCTCAGTGTGTTTTTCAAGATTCGAGCCCAGAGCGAATAAGCGCGACAACCCGAACCGAACCGCGGGGAAAGCGTCGTAAACATCTGAGTGTTCCAGTCACACACACACACACACGCTACAAAATCTCCCGACAGGCGAGTCATTGCGTAAGCGTGCCAACCACTCCTGGATACACCAGGTGCTCGTTTGCGTGCTTCCAAGGAATCAGGAGTTGCTGCTATATATTTCCATAATGACGGTTATATGTGCGGCTCAACTTCGAGGAAAAACCGCAGCAACCTGCAGATATTGATCAGGCACAACACGATCCACACCATCACCATCCCTCATCCACCTTCACCTCCGCTCTTTAATTACTTTTTCTTTTTTCTTTTTTCTTGTAAATGGCGCCCTGTTCTCGGAATAAAAAAACATTCATTATTAAAGCAGCGCGCTCGCATCCAGATCACGAGCCCAAGTATCCACTTTCCTCATCAGGTTTCAGGGACTTCAGGTTGTCTTATCTGCAGCCTCGCGCGGCTCCCCGCTGCACCGCCTCCCAGAACAAAGAAAAGTGTGCAGAAATGCATCATGAGGGCGACGCGGGGCGAAGTGTGGCAATTTACTCCACCACAATGTGGATTATCTTAGTCTCGCCGGGCCGAGAGGAACCGGCTGCATACCTGCGGTCATTAAGAGACGCGGAGAAGTGAGCGGCAACAAGTTGCGTGCGTAAAGTGGCGCATCGAGCGCAAATGTCTTACCTGGATGGAAGGTTAAGTGTAAAAAGACAGACAGCAGTATCCAGTGGTATTCCATAGTGATTATTCCATGGGTCTAGCTGTGAAGGTGAGCCTCTGCGGGTTAAGGTAGCTCCACTCTTCTCGCGTCGGAGTTGAGGGAAGTTGACTGCGGGCTCTGGCGGAGGCGCACTTACAAGTCTTTAAAGGCACAGATGCTCAGCAGCAGCAGTCGTCGCCTATCTGCAAACATGCTGTTGTCCCGGAGCGCGCCAGAGGGGACGGTGCGGCCCGACCCGGTGTCTCTGACTGACTGACTGACTGACTGACCAACTGACTGACTGTGGCGTCAACAACTAGCTACATGTTTGTATGAGCCAGTGGTGGAGAGAGAGAGAGAGAGAGAGAGAGAGAGAGAGAGAGAGAGAGAGAGAGAGAGAGGAGGGAGGTGTTTGGGACCTGTTGTTCGCTCGTGCGCAGAGACAGTTTGACAGATCAAGACAAACAGAAACTTCCATCCCAGTTTGATATGTTCCCAGGAATGACCAACTTTTGGTACCACAATGGAAAGGAAACATGAATAAAATAAATAAATAAGTAAATAAATAAATAAATAGATGAATAAATAAGTAAAAAACGAAACAGATAAGAAATAAAATGAAATAATTGCAGCCATAACAGAGGTGTGACGGAGGTGAGCTGCAGGACTACAAAGCCACAAGGTTAGCTGGGAGTCCAACCTTGGAGAAAGTGGAATCTTGATCAGTTCAACAACCTTGGACCAGATCATTCCTCATGTACAGTAGCTCCACGAGGTCTTTGAGCGCCTTCTCCATGACCAACATGTCCAGAAAAGAGCTCTGAGTCTGTACATTACCAGCTCTGTGCAATACGTCTCTTGACCGTCATACAGTAAATGGTGAACAAAGGTTTATGATCCAACTTTACAACACATGAGCTCCTTTTTGTGAGTTCAGTAGGTCGGGTCGGTCACCAACCCAAAGCTTCAGCACTATCTCACAAGAAGGAGCTTTAATATGTTTTTATTTTAGGCCAACAATTAAGTTCAACAATCAGTATATTTAAATATTATTCTATTCATTTATTTAATTTAAAGGGGCTCTCTGATGTGAGTTCTCTGTCACAACATCGTTACAATCCGCTCATATCGGGCTGATAACAAAAAAAAAAGTAATTTGTGTCAATACATGCTACCTGCTACAGTTAGCCACATATGGTTAGCAGGGTTTCATTCATCGACGACACAATGACCCTTTGTCTTCACATAGCAGCTTCCTGATAACACACATGATGCGGGCGGGCTCCGTTGACCCCATTTTTCCATTGACTGTCAAACACGCCACCATGAATGCTTTCTGATGGTGCGACTTGTTTACCGCAATTAGCATGTCCATCTTTTATTAAAAACTGCTGTCTCCTGCAGTCCGCTGTGTAGGCCCTCCATCCTTTAATCGCCCCATAATTGGTCTCTTCCCACACGGTGATCGCCACGTCTTCGGGGGGAAACCATATGGAAGATGAAGGACAAAATGGAGGACGAGGACAAGGCATTTTTTGAACGTTCTGTTTCCATTTATTTTCCATCTGTTTCTGTTTGTCATATGATGCTTTTTTTTTAGCATTCACATTTCTCCCAAAGGCGCATACAGATTTTAAGTGGTTTAATAAATATGAGAACTTTATTTATGTAGCAACTCTCAAAAAAGTTTCTTTACAATGAAAACATACAGGACAGGTTAAAATATGACCGAGACAAAACGTTTTGTTTTTTTCTTTTCAAATAACGGCCTAAATGATTCAAACCGGGAAAGAGCCGCGCAATAAAAGTGACTTTTAAAAAGAGATTTAAGCGGGGATGCTGATCTTTGCATGCCTCGCATTCTCAGGCGGGGAGTCCCGTAGCTTTGGGGGCCCTGACGGGAGCCAGACCATTCAAGGCCTGAAAAACAAGCCGTTAAATCCTCATGAAATGGATCCCGACACTCGCAGGTAACCGGTGCGGAGCAGAGAGGACTGGGACCCTTTAACTTACATAACCTCCGCGCACTGAAATAAATTCTCAAGCGGTTATTGCTCTGAGACGGAGTGGTACTATTAAAGCCATATTAGGTAACTTTTCACCATTAAATAACAGCTTCAAAACCATGTTGATGGTTCAGTGTCTTGTAACGGGCAGAATGGAGTCTCTGTCTCGGCCGCTCCGCCGCTCCGCCGCCCATCACTTGTTTCTGCATGTAACTTCAGTGCGAGGGTCGGATCGCAGCGTCACGTACGTGTTTACGTCAGCATATAAGTTACGTAATGAGTTTTGTTTGCAGTTAGCACCCACATTACGTCTGACAAACTGTTAGAGACCTGGCATTTGTATTTACAACAGCGGTTTCGCACAAGACGCCAATTTCTACATAATGTTGCTTTAAGGGTCAACAAGACCTTAAAGAGCTACTTCAGCTATTTGGCTTTTTCGCCTTCATAAATTTGTGGAGATTTGCGAAAGAAAGATAAAAATAAATAATGAAGATGTGCTGACTACATTTCCCATAATGCACCTCGATAGCGGCTTCTTGTATGTGGCCCCCCTCCCCACCGACACCATCCCTTATCCTCCAAACTGCCCGGCTCGGGTCAATACCGATGCATACCGTCACACAGGTTTTCGGTCAAACGTACGAAGTCTGGAGCGTGAGCGTATTTTCACGGCCCGTAGGTGCCGGCATCCAGATCCAACCGAGATGTCGCTCAGTGTTTACCGAGTAGTACAACTAGACCGTGTTCTCGGCCGAGTTGTTTGGTCTGTGTGTTTGATCTGATTCAAAACAGGCTCCGTAAGATACACATAATACATTTATTCTCGCCACAGTTTGCATAATTTAACGTGATCTTTGATGTTGAGAGGCTACAAACAGACGGACACATTGAAAACATGCAAACGACTCTGGCTGCGGGTGTGGTCCGAACCAACCCAAAACAGCCCGTGTGATTAATGTGATGTTTGGCCTACTTGTTCGACAAGAGACAACAAACGATTCTCCTGTGCCATTTTTCACCTGAGGCCATTAATGTCATGGCCGGCCCGTTTAAACAAACAAAATTTGATACGCAGGTAATCAATCATAGCCCAACAAATGTGCTCTGAAATAACATGCGGTGGATGATGCGTGTGTCACTTAGCAAAACTTGCGGTCTGGACTTTTCTTGGATTGATGAACTGCTCATATACTTTGGTGCGTTCGCTTACGAGTGAGGCTGCAATGTTCTACGTGCCGAGATGCCTCCATAATCCCACAGTTTCTTGGGCCTCGAGCGGTACATTTGTGAAACACATGCTTGCTGTAAAAATATCTTAGCACCATTCAGTTCTGAATCCCAAACTCAAGGGCTGAATAGATTCTTTCTGTCATTTAATATCTTCCAGGATCGTTTCTCATAACCGCCGACCACTCTTACAGGCTCTAATGGCTCACACGCTGAAACCAAATCTCTAATTTAACTTCCTCGAAGCATTAACTCCTGGAAAAGACACATCAGTTATCACACATTGATTTTTCCGTTCCATTCTTCTGTCTGATCAACATGCGAAAATAGGATTGTTGTCAAATCCACCGATGAAAGCATTTTGTCACAGGTTTTTTTTTCATTTGTGGCATTTGATTTTTTTTTAAATGACTTTTTAGTATCGCCTTTTTTAGAAATTCTAATCAGAGGAGGAAAAAAAAGTCTATTATTATGGCTAAACAAACTAAATGAACAAACTATCTTCATTTGCATGACTGAATAAACCAAAATGAACAAAAAACACTGACTTTAAAGGACAACACAAGGTGGCGGACCCTGCCACCTCCAGGCTTCAAACGGTGTTCTGGGGACCTTTAATGAAGACGGAGCAGCTTCCTGCAGCCCAAAGAACTGAGACTAATGGCTGACGTCGAAGCAATGTAAAGCTCTGTAACGCAAGGAAACAAGAAACGGTTGAATGTATCTCTAACGGTACACACACCGATCATACAAACACAATTCTTTTCACCTTGTCCACGTTCATCTATAAATATGGAGAAATTGTACATGGAGTCTCAACACGCTGTAAACAAAGACCACACACAGAAGCTACCTGTTGTTTATTTCCTCCACAGCTGGAGTGCCGTCTCCGCCCACAAATACACGATACTGCGCTCAGATAACAGGAGGCAGCGCTCTCCCCACCAAACCTCCGAAACAAAGCTCGTACTGTGTCTCTGTCCAAAAACACTTCCTCCGATATGTTTAACGGAAAAAAAGAGTCAGGGGGAGGCACGGGGATCCCAGAAGAGGGAAGCAGGAACATGATACCTGTCAACATGCTAAATAATGTTGGTCCAAGTCTGTTCCTGCCCACTTATGGGCAGCAGACTCTAAGTGCACAGTACGCGTGAGTCACTGTCAGTTTTGATAAAGTTGTCTCCCCAACGTTGCTTCGGGCTATTCAGGGATGGTGACTTAAAGGTGCATGCAGGCCTGAGCACAACTACATAAATAAGATGTGGAGATGCACAGATGGAGGGATGGGAGAACTGAAGCATGTTACAACTTGTGCGTGTTTTGGGTGACAACCGGTGAGGAGTCGACTCCAGGACAACTGGCCTTTATTTGTTGTTTGTAGGATGATGTTCCCGAAAAAGAAAAAGGGGTTTTCTCCGTAATGTAAACGTATGACTTGCCCCGCAGCCCCACGTTTGTCAAAACTGATAAATAAAACAGGTGGGCTCACAGCCACATGATATAAGGGGAGGCAGATACTTAACATGACTCTGTGTATTTTCCAGTATACTGTTGTTGTTGTGGCCCGGAGCTTCTGAATCATCCAATTTAATGACTTTTTCAAGGACTTTCCAGGCGCAGTACCCTCAAATTCAAGGGCCCAACATTGCATAGTTTGAAACGTGGCTTTGCAGAAGCTCACAGACAGCGATAACACAGAGATATGAGACGGACAGCAGAACAAGTATGTACTCACCCCTCGTGCCGATTGGAAAGTCAGGTGATGTTTTTGTAGCCCCACAAAACATTTCTGGAGCTTCGCAGCAAAACAGATTTGGAGCATTCTCATAAACAACTGAAGTAGATGGAGACTTAAACAATATATGAAATAGCTCCATGTGGCTCACGCTGCGGTCTCCAGGAGCCCCAGGATCCCAAATTGATTTGAAAAGATGTTAATTAAACTCACAACACGGGGTTGAGCTCGTGCACCCACTTCAGACGGGGTGCACGCTAACACATAGAGCTTTGCAGTTACAGTGAAGATTTCAGTTTAAAAAAGTACATACCATCTTTCAAATCAATTCAGGATCTTGGGCTTCCACAGATTTTAATTACTCCGATGGAGCCATTGATTTTTACGTCTTAAAACAAGTCTCTCTCTACCTCAGTTGTTCAGGAGAACGCTGTGACACTGTTTCGCTGTGAAGCTCTAGACATTTTTGGGGCCTACAAAAACCACCTGACTCTCCTTCGACCTTTTTTTCTACATTTGCACAGAAATCTGCTTAAATCCATAAACATCTCAACCAGGGTTGATTTGTCCGAACTGTTTTCACCACAGTCAGCACCTGGAAGAAGACAACTTTAAGTCCCCAGCGGATGTGTCATGATCTGTTGTCTGTAATCACTGTGTTTTAGTACAGTTTACAACCCAACTCAAAGGTGTTGTCACTTCCTGGTCGGGGGCGGACACAGAGGCGCCTCGCACCTGCTGTAAAATTTTCATTCCTTTCTATTGCACGTTGGTTGTAAACGTTTCCAAGAGGATGCAGATGCACGCTATGTAGCCTACTTTGCCTGCCATGTTTTTGAAAAGGGCAAAGAGCTGGGGGAATAAGGAGGATAAAAAAAACATCCACATTCAGAACCCCTGGCTAACGAAACACTTCCATGTAAATCACATGCCTGCAGCTTCTTCACAATTGAAGTCTTGTAAAAGTGCCCCTTTGATTCGTGCCCACCCTGAGACTTCTGGTGCTGTTCTGTCCTCTTTTCTCACCCAAACCCCCAAGTGGCTGCATAAATGGATGTGTGTATCCTTTGTAAGGGTAATATTAGTTCTCATAATCTCTGTTTCAAAATTAAACAGCATGAATAAGGGCTTTTCACACTGCACATTCTTAGCCAAGGGCCATCCTCAGCCCTCGGCTAACGGCTCCCTCCGTCTGGGCCTGAGCGCCGTGCATGAGAACATTGGTTTCAATTAACTTGCGAGGAAGGACAGGACTTCATCAACGAGGCAACGGTCTGTGGACTAGAAAATAGGGACCCTTTGATCTGTTAAGGATGAATAAGGAGAGAAGTTTAGGACTAAATCCCAAAGCTAAGGTGCTAGAGAAGAGACCTGTGAAGAAATAGCAACAGGGCTACGAAGAAGTTCCTCCATAAACGGTAATTCTGCACTGAAACTGACACCTCGTCTTGGATGTTGGCAGTCTTCCATGAATGTGTGATTTTATGGAGAATTAGCTGTAGCTGGTTAGCTGGTAGGCTGTTGACCTGTAGTGTCAGTAAGCTACAGTAGGTTCAAGTCCAAGGTGGACGCACGTCACTAGGCTTTTCAGTAGCCTTGCTAGCTCGTCATCTGGACCTGTAGAAGATGCTGAATAGTGATTAATCACATGACACAGCTGTCCTTAGAAAACTTTGCAAATTAAACGTATAAAATAACAATCATGAGAGAAACAAACTAAAAACTTTAAGCAAGCCAACAAGCTCATTTACAAGCCTTATGAATACTGATACAAAGATAACTTCTACTTCAGGCTACTGAAATCCCCTCCTGTCTGTCCAGCCAAAAAAACTTGTTAAACTTTGTGTTTCCTTTTCTGATCCTGATATGGTGTGAAGAAAAAAGTGCTGACAAAAGAAAAGCAGCATATCTATTGTTCACAGGATTTGACAGGATTAGAGTTTCATTTTTGCCAAAGGTCGCCACAGAGTGGCATTTAGACAATCAGCAGGGCCTTTGGGCCGACTCAAAGGTCATTTCGGGGGCACTGCGGCTGCAGAAGTGCCTGTAGTTCAACTTTGGGGCAAAAATAAAGCATGGAAGTGTCGTGTTAGGGTACAGGCACATCCTGGTTGACAAAAGGACACTTTGGCATTCAGTAATAGAGAAAAAGCCCTGACACGCACAGAGACGTGGAAAACAAAGCAATGGAAGTTCAATGAATTTGGTGCACACAATGTTGATGAAATAAAGAAAGAAACTGACGTGGAGACTGGGTGGAGTATGGTGGGAGTTTTGCCTGAGAGTACAAACAAAAGACGATACTGGCTATAAAAAAACAGTATTAATGAGTTTTCCTTCAAGACTTGATGGAATCTTGGCCGCAGTTGAAAGAATCAGAAAGGACTTGAACCAGAACTCCCTCATAGAAATGTGTTGGGAAGAGTATGAGCTGAGACACTATAAGGTCAATAGGTTTAATTAAAGCGAGCGTATGTAACTTCTCCTGACACAGTCACAGGATAATGGTAGATGCTACCACCAGCTCAGCTGCCTGAAGAAAATGTGGCCATTCTGTGGTTCTACATACGTATCTCATACTATACGTATCACATTATGTTCACATTACATACAGCTAGCAAGAGACCTCTGTTCGAGATCATGTCAACTGATACAACCGAGTAGTGTGTGACATTAGGGCATTTTCCAGACTGTTTGTGGAGATATTTTTAAGTCATCCACGATCCTCTCCTAACCCTAACCAAGTGGTTCTTGACCCTAAACCCAATCAAACGGAGCGTCTAACATTTCAAGTTCCTTGGTTTGAGAAAAAGTTCAGTACCAATACTTATTCTGGCGATTGGGTTCCTACAACATAGAGCAAGTTGAGCACAATGATAAATAAATGATGTGAAATAACCCAGTGACATCAGCTACGTAGCATCCCTGAAGTCAGGCAACATTAGCCACGGTAAGTTACAGGTCATACCAGGTGACGAAGGACTTAAGGGTCAAAACTCATTAGCGTTATATTGCTTTTTATTCGTGCTTTTCATTTGTGAGGGGAAGATTGTGTTGTAACTTTTTTCAAGAGCTACATTTGGAGTCTTATTTTAAACTCTAATTGTTGAATATGCAGAATGCACTATGGGCTTGTTGGCTCGTAAACGAGGCTACAGAGATCAACGTGTTTTCATCACTGAACTTCCAGGTTTTAATAATGTTTTCAGGGTTAATGAAAGCTGAGACGGTCGGAAGGGAACTTTAGATAACAGGCCATCCTAACACATGAAAAACAGCTTGTTCTTCACACTTGTGTCTCCTGCAGGATGTATTGTGTAAACTTTGGTGATCGCCTATATTAGATTGAAGGTTTAAAAATGTCATAACCTCTTATTATGACCTTCACAACGTATCAGACTCAGCTGTACTTTGTGTTTAGTGCTCTTCAGGAGAAATCGGAAATTAAGTTGGATCTCTTAGCCAGAAACATCAAATCAAGGCAGCTCTCTGCATGACCATCCACTCCCCTCTGCCTCCTCTCACCCCTCCTGCTAAGTTGACAGTTGGAGATTCATTAATTAGACATAAGTACTTCTTTCCTGTGGTTAGACGTCGCCTTCCTGGAGCTACCACACCTGACATCCTGAAAAAGCTTCCCAGAGTCTTGGCTTCGCTCCCAGTGCCAGTCATGACAATAAAAGTGCGTGTCAGCGCTAATGACACTGCTGCTCCGAAATCTGAGCGCACGAAAGCTGACTTTTTCCAGCTCTTTGACGTGCTCGGGGATATCGATGGTGGTTTTGTTAAGAACGTTGATTTGTTCTGGAGGTGATCGAGTTCGTCTCGATCCAGATTACCTAGAAACATAAGCAGTCGGCGCGTTCCATTGCTCTGGCGCTCCACATTTCATCTGTCACTTCCTCTATTACAATGTTAACGATGTTCCTCTCATCGAAACCACTTCCCCTAATTTCTCTTATTTTAAGCCCAGCCCTGTTTATTTTAAGCCTGGACCAGACCAGTCAGGAAGAGCCGGGGGCCGGCCATCTTTCATAAGACTGTTCATAAATTTCCTCCCATCTTTAGAAAATATCACAAGTTTTTTAATCGACACCGATGACCCAGTACAGGACTGTGCTTTTATTATTGAATCTTAAGAACTCCTGTCGCTCAGCTGCTTTCATAACAGGATTTTACTTTACGATTTCAACGTTCACGTTTGTTGCCTCTGCCTCTCTCTTTCTATTGATTCCATTTGGCTTTACAAAGTTTGTGAATGAGGCCCCTCTTTGCACGAGCCAAACGTGGGATTAGTTGATTGTTTTGTGTGTCAAACCACAAAGCTTTGTGGTTATGATTAATGCTTCGCCTTCCCGTCACATCTCAGGCCCTCCGCTCGCTTTAAATCCTGTGTTTTTCATTAGAAGTCGGGGAGGGCTTTTTTGTCAAAGCTTTGAAGCCCGTGTTTGTTGTGTCCCTCTGCGCAATATCCGAAAACGAATGACATGATTAACCATTTTGACAGACTCCATCGCACCCTTCGAAATGTGAATGCACGCAACAAAATGCACAGCTGTGGCTTAATGAACATGTCTGATCAGTTAAAGGACAGTGCACAGACAGATATAAGCATAACTTCACACATAAAACGGTTCGTATCAAACAGTTAATATTTAATATTCTATCATCTGAACTCATTATCAAAACCAGATCTCTGTGTTTGTGTCCTGTTGTTGTGGACAACGATGTTTCATGGTAGAATTATTGCACATTTTAGAGGTCAGTGGCAAGTAAAAGTCAAACCGCTCTACAAGCTCAAACTAAAACTACAGTGCTTGACTTTAAAAAAGTGGTGGTTTGAAGAAAACAGTGACATATTTACACACACACCACATCAAACTAATGCAATAAATGGTGAATCATTGCTTATATTTTGCTGTTGGACCCCCTGTGGTTCCCAGGACCACGGTGTCCTTTAAAAAAAAAAGAGTCCAGAATGAAAAATGAGCACTTATCACTTGTGCCGCGCTGCCGCATGAATTGTCAACTTAGCACTTCCTTCAATTTTATACACATCGCATGAACTCGCTGCAATCTCTTGCACGTATAATGGTTTGTTTGTCATGACCCATAAACCTATCAACATGATAATAACAGACTGCAGTGAACCTCTGAGAGTCACAATAGAGGAAGTATAATAATGTCTACACCCGCCTCGTACAGCGGGGAGGCCCAGCTGTCAGCGCAGAATCACACTGTAGGCATTAAAAATCCTGTTTCCCAGAGAGGGACGGCTGTTTGTGGCAAGTCCTCAGACACATTTACGATATAGATACGACTGGAAATCGCAGCTCTGAGGGAAGTGACACTTTTACGGTCACAGGATTATTTACGCCACCGAGGCTCGTGTGATATTTTACTCAGCAAAGTTTCCTCAGAGATGAATCAAAATGAGACAACCCTGCAATTCCTTTTGTTTTTGTTTCAGATGTGCTCCTGCTGGTTCCCCCGCAGGCCTCGTCTCCTTAAACCAATATTGACATAGACAATGAACACAAAGTGTAACAACCTAGGTGCTGTAGCAAACCTCTGCGGAGCCACCACACCTCACGGTTAAAATTGAAAGTCGTCCTATTGTCCTACTGCACACCACATTATTATATTATTCACAGTTGATGGTGCGATATGTAAGAATTGTGTTGAGTTCATGCTCCCAACAAATAGCGGCAGCGTCTCACCAGAGCAGCTGCTAAACGTCGTGACTGTATTTAAAGCGCCAGCGCGAGAGCTTTGGGCCGCTCGGAGAAAAAGAAAAGTTTTGAACCCAGTTTCATTCTGTTTTACATTGTTTATATGTGGCGGACCCTGCCACCTTTCTATCTGTCTTATTAGCTTATTAATATTGTATATATAAAAAACTTCCCCAAAACTACACAATGCCCATTTAAATAGGTAGT
This sequence comes from Lagodon rhomboides, assembly GCA_039737535.1. Taxonomy (NCBI): domain Eukaryota; kingdom Metazoa; phylum Chordata; class Actinopteri; order Spariformes; family Sparidae; genus Lagodon; species Lagodon rhomboides. The sequence goes on along the minus strand of CM077789.1, from coordinate 8,090,823 downwards.
TTTACAGGTGCTGTATTTGGATAATATATCTTTTTTATATCCTACTTGCATTTTTTCAGTTCCTCCTCAAACTTTGTTGGATATTAATGGCTAACAATTTAGATGACAGTCAATGACAGTGTAATTATTTAGGGTAAGTAATAAAAATTCTTAAAAGGTTAAATACAAGAGACGTAGACGAGGTTGAGTAATAAAGGGTTAACAACTTAATATATATTATAAACTAATACAGTAATATTACACCCCTGTACTCCATTGTACCAACTCTTTAAAGGTGATATTGATAACGTGTTTATGTAGACGACTCGTTCTTTAAAAATGATACATCTGCAGAGCTTGTTTGAGCTCTTTTACTTAAAGTGAACACAAGGAAATTTCAGTTTTTTGTTGATTTTAGTGGCCTATTTTTTGTTTGTTTTGGCCTTTGGCTTTATTGGTAGTGACAGGGAACAGGATGAGAGAGAGGGGGAGTGACACGCAGCAAAGGGCCCCAGGCCGGGACTCGAACCCCGGGGTTGCTGCAGCGAGGACAAAGCCTCTGTACATGAGACGCCGGCTCTACCAACTGAGCTAAACGGCGCCCCCTAGCAGCCCATTTTTGACAAAAGCGGTACGACACCAGCGCCTGCTGTTGAGAAGATCTTTGCTAAAGCCACATGCATTTGTTTCGGGAGTGAGCGACAGAGAGACCACAGGATGGATCCTGATGAGTTAATGTATTTATATATGATTTTATATGTGATCGGACCCGAGCACAGGTATTAATAACAACAACAACATATATGGCAGTCTTTTCCCTGATGGTCTCGTTTGCTGTTCCAGGTCATCTATAATCATCAGAGGAGTCACAAGACTGTTTCATTAACACTTCTAAGCTCCTCGTAGTCACTTTAAAAACATTATTATGAATGTGATTCAATAATTTAAAGTTTTTTATTCGTTTATCTCTGTGTGTAAGAGTTCTGACAGTTGGTTCCAGCTTCTAGCAAGTCATGCAACGCTGGTGCTGTCAAGAGATATCTGTGCTTCATCAGCAGATAACGGTCTTGGCAGCTGCCAGCTTGTGGAAAAGTATGTAGCAAGTTAGCGCAACAAACTGGCAGCCACTAGAGGGGGCGGGTGAATCGGATGTCAGTGGTTGTGGCGAGAGCGGATGACACATTTAGCGGCTGAATATTATCAATAGCCCTTTTCACACAGCCATTTGCATGCGGTTTTAGTGCGCCAATTCTCTTCCTCCTTCCCAGTGTGAATCTCTTGGAGACGGCGAGGGCTGATCCGCCTCTGAAGGTAGTATCAGGGCCGTGTTGTTGGCGAACTGAACCAGTGTGAACGGATAAGCCGGCTTTGCATATCGAGGGCCTGTGGATCGGACGGGTGGTTAACTACACAGGTCCTTCACTCAACTTAATAAAGAGACATTTCCCACAAAGCAACGTTACAGGACCAAACAACAGTAACGTAGTAACTGAGGAAAAAAATACCGCAGATATACGTGGAGAAGCGTCTGTCCTCCTGTCTGTCCTCCTGTCTGTCCTCCTGTCTGTCCTACCGACTCTTCGTCACATTTCTGCCCAAAAAACAGCGTCTGTCACCGGGTGTTTGTAATGAAAATAATCACTGCGACGGTCAGTCCCCCCGACCGAGACTTCAGTGAACTTTCCCCCGGAAAACAGCCTCCGTCCCTGCGAGCGAGGGAGTCAGATTGACGGGGGGACAACGGGAAAACACCATGAAAACACACCGATGTCATCATCATGACGTGTACCGTCACACCTCTTTTTTTTCTGTGTGAATTACACAGCGGTTCGTCTTTAAGGCGGAGCTGCTTCGCTCTGTGTGAATCACCATCGGCGGAGAATTGGTGAACCGCCGCTGCGACGATAATGTGGCGTCGCTGTGTAAAAAGGGCTTATAACACCTTTAATAGGCTACGAGGAGCAGATTTTGCTCTGGTTGATGCGGTTAAGAAATCTGATCTGCAGTAATTATCCACAGTGGTTTTACCAGTCAGGCTGTGGTTGTGTGAAGAAGTTAATATTTGTTTTTTGAGTTTTTCATTTCTTCCCTTTAAACGTTAAAATAAGCAGTTTTACAGAAGGTGCGGTCTGTTGTATTATTTCAAGTTCCTCCTCAAGACAAAGAGGAGGAAGAAGAGGTTGGGTAATAAGTGGAACAGCAAGAGATCAAAAATTGTCTTTTTGACAATGACATTGTACAATACACATTTTAGTAACATTATACCCCTGTATTCACTGTACTTCTTCCCGTGTACCGAGTATTTCTGCATGATTAAAATAGAATAGAATTTGTACAATAACAAAAAGACAATGTCATTTGTGAATCTGAAAACCTTCCTTGATTAGTCCAAATACATCTTTGACTCTCACCACAGAGAATTACACTTCAGATCTGTTTGAAGTGAGTTTCACTGTATTCAAAATAAAGCCGTCAGCGCTGTAAAGCTGTGTGTTTTTCTGTTCTCTCCTCAGTCTGAGCAGGTCAGAGAGAAACTCTGCTCGGTCAAAATGAAACATGACTAATAAGCCTGAATAATGTTCTAAAGCTTATCCACTGGCTTCTCAATAAAGCTCAGATGCTGGTAAATACACATTTACGACACAGAGGTTTGCGCAATTTCACGGGCTTCTCCACTGTGGCTGAGCCATTATGATCGCTCTGTGCTTCGGCTGTCTGCTCTGCGAGTAACCACAGCTTTCACCTCGCATCGCTGCTGACGTGGACGAACGTGAGATACAAAGAAAGTCAAATGAAATCTGTTGACGGTTCTGCAGCCGTGACAGAGGAATGAACAACACGCTGATCTCCCATTTCAAAGGTTCTGCTCCACGTGTGCGGCTGAATGGTGGTCCGTGTTGTGATGTTCAGGTATGTCGGTGAAGTCAAAGGCTCTTTTATCACGGGAACCCTGAAAACAAAAGGCAGGCGTATAGAGAAGCAAGCAAAGTAAACAACAAGACAGACGCGAAATCAAATACAGAAACACGCTGCAAAGATGAAAAAAAAGAAAAAACTCAAAGCAAAATGCTCAGTTTTTTTTTTTTTTAATGCTCTCATGCTCGTTTCCTTCATCAGCTTCCATACAATAATTCATTTCAGAGTCCTCTGCGCATTTTGATATTGTTGAAAAAAATAACTTCAGGCACCAACTCCAAAAAAAGACAGAAGAAAAAAAACAGACAAATATGAATGAGGTCGGGTAAGAGGGGACATTGTGTTTAAGGACGGGGTGAATCTTTGTTTATTCATTTGTAGTCTATCTTTGGGGTAAATTTAGTTTTCTTTTTTCTTTCTTTGGTTTGATCTCTGATTGTAATAGTACATTTTTTCCATGTCCATTCTTCTGTTGATAGTCATCGATGCTTCCATGTCCTTGTCACTTGCTAAATAAGTCGTCACACGTAGTATAACAAAGAGATTTTATAGGAAAGTCTCAGTTTGGGAGTCTGGGAGCAGAATCCTGAGGGAAGTGTGTGAGAGATAAGTCTAAAAATAAATGTGTTTAATTTAGGCATTAGGGTCTGTTTTTACACTCCGACTTTAAATTCAAAGAAGTTAAACATTTGACAGATTGATGTGTGGGAGACGGAGCGACTTCCGTGACTGTACGGAGTTTATTTCCATCTCAGTCTGGCATATTAAAAGAGTATATCTTGCCCCGCTTGATCCCCGAGGCTCCTACAGGGCACCAGCGCAGCCCACTGTCACTAGTCACATGAATGGGAGGGTGTCATCCTCAGGCTACGGCCACAAGTCAGAAAGCACATGACTACTACATCGGTTTTGTTTGCTCACATGCACCCCTGCAGACAAGCACGCAGGCCGGAGCGAACTAACACACACACACACACTCGCAGATGATATTGTCAGACACGTAACAGTTCTATCCAAAAAAACAAGGTTCAAAATGAGGCATAAGCACAATTTCTTTAACGTCGTTGTTTTCAGGTCAAACCTCCACAAAGCCACAGGAAGCCCCGGACCAAGACCTATAAAGTAGAAGAATGTGGAGGGGGATCGGCAGAAAAAGAAATAAAAAGGCAACAATCGTCACTCTGTGCAAAGTTTCTAAGATGCCTGTGTGTGTTTGGAGAGGACCGGGAGGGGTTGAGGGGGGATGCAGATGCCGCGGCTCTTGTTGCTCTGTAGACGTTCGGAGGCAGTGGTCTGCTTGTTTCAATGCATTTCGCCTCCGGGCGGACAAGGACAAAGAGCATAATGGAGATTATTTCTCTCTATCAGGCTTCACACAGAGCGGATTCGGTGACATATATTTGATTATTTTCTCCTTAAGCTACGACCGACTGTGTGTGCAGAATGGAGGGACTCCTGTAATGTGAGGCAGACTGGGGACATGAATGTTTAAATATACAATGCGACTGGAGTGGTGTAGGCAACAGTGGAACTGAATAGCCCGGTGTCTGGTATCCTCGAGAATCACCGTTATACAGTCCAACACCAAGTGGTGCTTGTCAAATGAACTTCTCTTTCCAGGATAGTAACCATGATGTTGAAAGGTACAGTGGCCTTGTAGGGTCTGATTGTACGAGTTTAGTGAAATGCTTGAAAAAATCTTGAATATCTGACGTTGACAAATCTTGTCCAATTCTATTTATTTTGTCCAATAAAATGTGTAAAGTCCGGGTCTTATGTTCCCCGTTTTTCCCAAAAAGGGACCTATGTTCCCCTGTAGCAATACATACCGGGGAGCATAGGACCCTTTTTCTGAAAAAGGGTCCTAGGTTAGGATTAGGGTTAGGGTAGGGGGTTAGGGTAGGGCTAGGGTTAGGGTTAGCCTGTAGGCCTACATAGGCCTATTTGCCATGGAATTTTTCAGTAATGGTGGAAAAAGTAACAGACCGGGGAACATAGGACCCTTTTTTTGAAAAAGGGTCCTATGTTCCCCAGTCTCATACAAAGAGGGGAACATAGGACCTGGGGAACATAGACACGCTCCCCCAGCCAGGCCGGCGGAAGTGTCTCGTGTGCACGCTCACACGACACGAAAAATCTGGGTAGATTTATACCTGGGAAATCAAGCATTTTTGGCTTCAAGACACAACTGAGCAGCTTACATAAGCTGTTCTTTGTCCCAGGGTCTGTGCGCTTATGCTAACGTTAGCATATTGCTCCTGCGGCGGCTCTTTAATTGAGCTCAGGGGCTGTGTGCTTAGTGTCAGCTAAGTTAGCTAGCCGCTGTAGAGCAGGCTCAGCGGCTGTGTACTGTGAGCGCAGCACATCGCCATCATTGCTAACCATAAGAGTCACCCAACTACCTCACATGTAAGAAAACACCTAATGCTGTCATGATGAACATAAACAAGGAAGGAACATGGCTATTGTTAATACTCACCGCCATCGCACTTAATCTCTGAGGCTGGTGCGCTAATAGCAATGTCATGCTAATGCAGCTGTAACGGTGGAACAGGAACAGCAAAGTCCAGCATTTGCGGTGTCGGCTTATAATACCAAACAGGCCAACCAATGAAAAATGTCCGAGAGAGAGCTGCTGCGAAGAAGAATGAGTTTTGAGGTTTTTTTTTAGTTTTATTTTTGCACAATTTGAAAAAAATACACATAAAAAACATGATAAAACAGTAATAATGAGACAGTGCAGGGAGAGGCAAAAAACCACAGAAAGAATGAAAGAGTCTTGCAACTGTGGCGACATCGCTAACTGCAAAATTGAAAGAAAGTTGACTAAAACAGCGACAGTGCTTACTTTACGAAATGTTCTACAAATATAGCAAAACTTATATTTTTTTCATATTTGTAGCTTTAAAACAGAGCAATGACGATATTTTCACCTTTTAGTCAGGCCTGCAAATCACACTGATGTAAAGAGGTGACTCAGGTTTTGTTTATCTTCACATGTATTGAAATGTATGCACTTGCAGTGTATTATTGAATATATCATATTAAATATTGCATATATTTTAAATATAAATATTCACATTTTAGTCATCTCTCATACAGCATATGGGTAAAGAAATATATTATTTATATAATATATTATTTTGTAATATATGCAAAATATTTAAGTGATTGATTTGTTTATTTTATTTATAGTGTATATTATTAATTCATTTTTAATGTATTGTATTATATATTTTATCATATGTTAATATATGCTTGTTCTGTAAGACATGAGTCGTTCATTATTCAGTTCAGAGCAGTGAAATGAGATAAACTGTGACTCAAGAAGAGTAATTTATGAAATGGAAAAAAAACCTTTTTTTCACCCAGCAGCAACAACATGGCAAATTTAATGAATATGGACACAGGACCAATTACAGTGTTTGTATTTTGATTTACACACCGTAACATCTGAAATTACATTTCGACCCTGATAATTTATAACACTAATCTTGACATTTACATTTATGATGTGATAAAGATAAGAGACAAAATAAAACTCTGCAGTGCAACAAAGTCAGATCTGTGTAGATCTCTGTTCTCCTCTCAGACTCAGAGATGTTTGACAGCTTATTGGTCAGGACAGAATCCTAAAAAAATATTGTCCATGTAAACGGGTACAGCTCCGATTAGTCACGGAGCACAATGTGACCCGACAAAAGTTGGCATGGTAACAAAGTAAATAAAAGGATGTCTTAAAAGTGCTGTTTGGAGTCCTGTGCTGCCCCAGCCTGCAGCGCTCTCATATGATTCCTGAGAGTAAACTCTCTTAAGTCATGAGTTAGATGTTTTCCTGTCATGCAGCATGTTCCCAAAAACAAGGCCTGTGTGATTACAGCCATAAATCTGAGGTCGGGATCAATGAGTTTTCTGCTTTATTTCTCATATATGTGTGCGTGTCATTTTATGGTCTGAGGTCAGGCTGCAAGTACTGTTTCTGTAATCCGAGCGCTGTTTATTTCCCCATCCAATGTTTTAAATCAATGGCAGTATCGCTTTCAGAGATGGTGTTTTAATCAAGATATGATGTCCCCCCCTTGTTAAACAAAAGGCCTGGGAAGCACATGCAGACCCCTCAGAGTAAAAAAAAAAAAACTGGAAATGGGACACCGGCCTCCGGGACACACAGCGTCCGACACACAAATCTGTTTTATAACGGATCTGTCTAAACCCTGGACTGCTCCTGGGCCTCCTCCCAGAGGGGCCGAGGATGGAGACCACACGGATGGCAACACGGTGTCGCGTTTCGCCAAGGAGACTGATGTTACATATCAAACAAACCAAAGAGATGCTTAATCTAATTGTCTCACACTCACTCGCGCAGGCGAATATATCAAAATCAGATTCCCTCTCACTCTTGCAAAGTAAAACATGGCACAATCAAATTTCCCTCTATCTCTCTCATGACTTATGATCTGCCGAGGTCTCGCTGACTGTTTCCACCGTTAAAAGAGATCTTTATTTGTCATTCTAAATCCAATTTAGCGTCAGTTTGGTTTTCAAAGCGTTCGCATGCACCACATATTATCGGCTGGTGCCTCGTTGGCCGCGTAGAGTATTTGCTATTCAGCCCCCCGACCGGCAGCTCAAAGAAATGAATTGTTCTTATGGGAAGGAGGGTCAACCAGAATCCAATCACATGATTAGTCACATATTTCTGCGTGTTACCTCACCCCGACAGTTTTTGTTTTGCGCCTCGGTGTATTAGCCCGAGAAGCGCAGCAAACGGCGTGAAGTGCATCAGCAGCGCGCCGAATCCCTTTATAAACAAACAAGTGTTGACACAGTAAATGATGCGTGTGTGTGTGTGTGTGTTTGTTTGTCTCGCCCTCCTCTCCCATCAGCCAGATCGCTATCTTTTTCACATTTGCACATTTGTTCGATCGATTTGCTTTGCTTCAGCTGCAGAGTGTGTGTGTGTGTGTGTGTGAGTGTGTGTCACTCTGTTAGTCGGTCCAACACTTTGGACGACACTGAAATCCAGCCGCAGGAATGTCTCGCCACTTAAATGTGGCGGTCTGTGGTCTGTGATTAACCCGAGCTTTAAATATTTTCAAAAGCACCAGTAGACGGCCCACATTTGAATTAGAAACTACAAATTTAAAGCATTTTGGTGGATTTTTAAAAGGCGGATGCTAACAAAGGCTAATGAGGCTACAGAAGTTGTCGGGGACATTTAACGGCATCACGCCGAACGCGGAGGCTCATCCAGCCGACTCGCCAGTCCGTCTTTACAGGCGGACTTGAGTTGGAAACCGTTCTAACTAACTTCACAACTTGTAGATCGATGGGTTCATAGTAAGCTGACTCCTGACTGTCACGACTTGTCCGTCCAGTCCTGTGAGAGCCCCCCTGGGCTTTGTAGGTTGCGGTTTAGAGCGATTGCTTCTTCGTACGAGCACCTCTCTGCCTTAAGGGCTCTGCACTTTTAGGCAAACAGAAGATAAACAAAAAAAAAAACCCCAGCAATACAAGGCTGAATTAGTTAGAAAAATAAGGGGATAATGGTTGTTATTGTTCAAGTTGTATAACTGTGAACATATGGGTAAAGTTATAAAATAAAGCCGTCGGAGCGATAAAAAATGCATTCTCAAACAAGCAATTGTCCTCTTACAAAACGTTATTTATCACTGTGCGGTTGCGGTTAAATCCACAGCTAAACAGCAACATTTACTGAATTAAAGAACCGCCGGCCTCATGGTGCGGTTACCATGCCGTCTGTAGTTAACACAAGCTTTACATACTTTCGTGTTTTGTTCTGAGTAAATTTACGGCAGTAAATACCCCACTTTGAATTAATAATTAGAATAAAAGCATTTACAAGTCTTTGATAAAAGACAGATGCTAAGAAAAAGGCTAGGTAAGACTACAGAAAACATGGTCATGCTGAACACGGAGACTCTTTTAGTCCACTCACTAGTCAATCTTTACAGGCGGACTTAAGTGTTTAGACTTTTAGACTGATCGGTTTATAGTAAAGTGTGTGCAGTACAGTGTAGTAGGATACTTAGTGGTGGTGACTTTGAAGTCATGCGACCAGGATGTGATTCATTTATAACCTAACATCAGCCTTATACTTCTGGCAGTCCCGTATATATGCTGTTTGCCACAGATTTTATTTTCTGCAATAATCCAAAATCCAATGAAAAATCCCCATTGGCTGTTTGAGGGGGGAACTGGGGTAATGCTAACTTGCGGTTTAGCTCATGAATTTGGTGATCCCCTGATGTTTCCTACGGTGCCACCAGCAGGTTGAATTTTGTGGTTTTAGGTGAAATGTCTCATAAGAGCTAGCGACCTACACACATTTAGTCCTTTCTGAGGATAAACTGTAAACACCATCAGGTCAAAATTTCATTTCATGCCTACAAAACTAATGAAATTCCCATCAGCCTCAGCTGTACCTCGTGTTTAGCGCTACTTAGCAATCGTATGACTACATCGTACCTGTTTAGCATCAGCATGTTAGCTAGACGTTTTAAGTATGTCGACATGGCTGCAGTCTCTTAGTCTTGTTAATGTCTTGAGTTCACCGAAGTCTCTTTGACATGTTTCTGTGACACAGCCTGAAAGAGTTGCACTGTATTTTATCCCAACTGAAGCTGTTAATGTTTAGAAGGAATTAAATTCTCATCAGATACACTACCGTGGGATTCATTTCCATAAATGCAACAGTCACGCTCGACTGACCGTTAATGTATTGCGGTAAGTTCATCACAACATGTTTTGCATGCACCTCTCATGTTAAGCAGAGTTCAGTGGAGGGCACGTCGGTTATCATTCTGGGGGGATCTCCCCTCCACCCCACACACCACAACGGACTTCATTTTCCTCTGGAACAAAGACCCCTATTTGCTGTTCTGGGCACACTTGTTTCTTTTTCAGACAAAAATAATACTATGAAAATATTATTCTGACATATTTAGATGTGGGCCTGTTCAAGAAAACTATTTGTTCCATTTGCGAGCTCCTGCTGACAGTTGAGTTTGTGCAGTTCATGTCTGACTTTGACGGACTCTCAGTCATTTCTCTAAAGCCCAGATGTAAGCATTCTTTTCATTTTTTTGGCCCAGGTGCAAGTATTCATCAGAGAGATATTTTTAAGTTTTCCCTGTTCGCTGGCAGTTCATTCCCGGCTACAAAACAACCTGCATATAACTGTCTGCTCTCAGCACACTGATACTGTTAACCAGTGGCCTCAAGTGCATCTCTGCTGACTGTCACTACTTGTCCTTCCAGTCCTGTGCAAGCTCCCCTGGGGGAGGGTTAGGGTGAGTTGCGGTTTGGAGCAGATATTGACCCGGCTTTGTACTAGCACTGCTCTACCTTAAGGGCTCAGCACATTTGGGCAAACAGAAGACTAAAAGAAAACAGCAAAAACCAGCAAAACAAGGCTGAATTAGTAAGACAAATGAGGGAAAAGTGGTTGTACTGTTCAAGTTGTATAACCGTGAACATGTGGGTAAAGTTATGCAATAAAGCTGTTGGAGCGATAAAAATGCATCTGTCCTCTTAACAAGATGTTATTTATTGCTGTGGTTGCGGTTTAAATCCACTTTTAAACAGGATGTTAGAAAAAAAAACACATAATTTGCTAGATTGAAGCTCTGGAAATGTTGTTGGAATGGTTTCACATCAGCTGGAACACAAAGCTCCACACGTCCCACCTGTCGGGACACCCTTCAGGTGGCTGTGTGCAGTGTGAAGGCTCACACACACCTCTGCAGGCTCTAATCATCTACATCATGTTGACCTTCATCCTCTCCTGCTGCTGTCACCCACCCATTCTGCATTATTTAGATGCTACCTCCCTCTAGTGGAGGAACATGGTCACGACACGTCACTGTCACTGTGGAGCTGCCTTTGATTTCAGATGATAAAACATAATCTTAAACATCAACTTCAAACCACCACTGAAGCAGAGACACTGAGAGAACCAGGCACCATCTTTCATTGATGAATAAATATTTGCTATTTGTTGACAGTCATGTAGTGAGATTGTCGCCCTCTGGTGGCTGTCTGTCAGATTGCAGTTGTAACAGTGGGACAGCTCACTCTGCAGACTGTATGAAGGCAAAGAATAAAGATGTTGAGTAAATATCTGACCTTTATATATTGTTAGTGTAAGTTGTTATGCATAAGTTCATTCAAATACTGTACTTGATTACAATGTTGAGGTACTCGATATTTCCACTTCAGTGCATTTCACAAAGAGATATTGTTCTGTTTACTCAGTCACACCACATCTGACAGCTGGAGTGCAGTCAGACAAGAGCTTACACAAGATTTTAAACCAGGGCTTTACAACCTTTTTTTCTTTAGGTCCCAATCAGATGTCTATGAGTCTCTTTAAATATTTCCTTTGTTTGTAACTGGTAATCATAATAAAATGGTATGTATATCTTATATTCTATTTACAAAAAGGTAACCATATCCAGTATTTTAAGAATGAAAAAATATGCATATACAATATTTTATAATAAAAATGTCAACATATACTCAAAATAAAAGCTCAAAGATTGGAGTAAAGTCGTAAGAAATTCACACAGCTTTGATTTCTTTTTTTTTTTAAACAACCCGTATGTTTGGAATCACCGCACTACGTGTTAAAACTAGTTCCATCTGAACCAGCGACAGCACAACAATAAAAGGCTCATGACACATTACTGCACCAGGATTAACAGCTTAATCATGTGATATTTAATAATAGATCAGTTACTAGGGATGTTTTTAATGAGTACTTCTGATATTTTTAAAGCTGTTAATACCTCTAAACTTTAACTTTAAGTGCAGGGTTTTTAATTGTAATGGAGCAGTTGTACTGTACTGTGGTTTACATACATTTCCTTTTCCAGTCATGTGTCATTTATATTGATGTTATTTATGTGTTCTGTTGACAAATATCTAAAATGAGCACCATTCTCATTATTCTTGTCCAGGCACACTGCTTCTTCTTCTGCATCCTTGTGTACAAAAATACACAATACAATTCTTTATTCGTTCTTTTTTTACTCATTCCACATGACTTGGAGCTCATGAATCTTCTTTTATTGCTTATGTTATTTCTGTGTGGTTTATGTAAAAAAATCACGGAGACTGAGAGGACATGTGTTCTTTTACATTATAAATCATTTATTGAAATATAAATCATCTGAATGTACATGATGTAACATAATGAAACATAGTATTAAGTCATCATATTGGGTGTGATTACCTATAATTACAGATCACTGTACCGTCAACGACACATCACTCACCTGCGGCACACACATTCACATCCACACTGCTTTAAAGCCAAAGCAAGACTTTTTGTTCGCTCTTTTTTTAAAAAAAAAAAAAATCTAGCTCAGCCTGACTTACTCTTCTGCAACATCCAACCCGAAATGGAAAAAAGGAAAAGTGCAACAGCTGATTTTCAGATTATATCACAGTTAAGAGAGAGAGGCAAAGGCAGTGGCACAGCTGGATTACAAAGAGTTTACACATAACTGATGTATAACATCAGATCGACATGAATCTCTAGTCCATCTAGTGTCTAAATATAACTAGAACCTGCTAATAGACGTCAGGACAGTGGATAACATATGAAACTGGAGGACACAATGTGCTTTTAAAGCACTGCTATTGGCTATAATTCTTTTTTTGGACATATTTTTTAATGTTTACTTCGATGATGAACTTCTCTTTGATATCTTCTATGTGTACGATACAAACATGACAAACTATGAATACGTCTAATGCAACTTTGTGATCCACAAATATTGTCAAACACCAGATGCTGTCCGCTGGGATGGCGAATGTTTTCACATTATTCCTATTGAGGAGAGGGTCGAATGTTCCCTTTGTTTCGATGGGGCCTCACTGGGGAGAATGAGGGTGCAGAGGCTGGATATGTGCTTACATAAAATACTGTCCTCCCAATAACTCTCTCTTATAAAACAACTCTGGAGCTATTTACAATACAATCACACTTCATTTTTCAAAGTGGCAGAAATGACTTCAGTCTCTATCCGGGGTGACTTTTCAGCACGTTATGTTGTGTTCGGGCAAAAGGTGAGAAGATGCGTGAAACTCAGAAGCTCTATTCTCATAACCATTCAAGCAGCTATGGTCGACATCTACTCGGTATTCACATAAAATACATGTTTACATAATGATGAAGTACAAAAATAAATTTGAATTACTGCATGTATTTAGCCATTGAAAACATAATATGGTCATATACAAATAAAAATGCACACAGTCCAGATTTTGTGCTTTTTAATCTGAGTATTGCTACTGATTGTGCCAGCATCAGGTGCTTCTCTTGCAGCAGGCTGAGTGTGAAGTGAGTCTACCTGCCAATGCTGTTGCTAGTATTGGACTCATTTAGTTTAGTGCATCTGTAGTGGTTAAATACATATCATATGAACGATATCCTGTGGTGTTCTTTTAGAGTTGCTGACCAACATGTTGAATTTGTCCCTTCTTGCTTATATTGCTGTTAAAAGAATGCCCGTTCGCATAAAGCTCTGTAAATTTAAAAAGTCAATTCTGTTTTATCTCGATAGGTCCGACGCGCAGGCTTCGGTGGTTCCTTGAGTCCTTGCGCGGTCACTCCTCCAGCCCAACAGGGGGCAGTGTCCAGGGAGAAGTAAAGGGCGTACCGTACTGTCACCACAGACTCATCCAGACAGCAAAGTGGTTTTGTTCTGTCTCTCTGTAGGGGTCAGGGAGGAGGAACGGAGGGGTTACAGGGCAGACAGCAGAGTCTTTGGTTGGTTTTACAAGTCCTTCTCCAGTTTCCTGTGTCCTTGCACCCCTTTTCTTTGCGACCTCTGCTCTACAGGCGGGGTAGTTGTCACAGGAAGCTGTCCTCCACCAGGTCACTACAGTCCAAACACATCTCATCCAGCAGCGTGATGTCCTCCAGAGTCTCGCCCTCACGCTTGGCGAAGGTGGAGCTGCTGGAGCCTGTCTCAATGGCGCTCTCCTCGGACGTCTGAGAGCTGCCGGGGACATGAATGACACAGGTTAGCACCATCTGCGGTGTGATATAGACAGTGTAGAGTAGTTGAAGTAGGTGTTTGGTTTTATTTACCTGTGTCTGTTTCTCTTTCCATATTCATCGTCAGATATGGGGTCCAGGTCGGGGAGGGGGATGATGTAGCCGCTGTCTGAGCTCAGCCGCTGCTCGTCAAAGCCACTTTCCCGGTCCTTCAGTTTTCCTTGGTTCTTGTAGGTGATGCCGATGTAGGCGTCATCATTTTCCACACACACCCGGGTCACAGCGGGGTGGTCACTCTTCAGGAACTCGTGGTTCACCCGCTCATAATGCTGCACAAGACAGACGGATGCATTAGAATCGACACGACATGTTGCCGCACAGAAATCACGACGATAGAAGTGTGAGCGCAGATTTAATGAAGCTCTGCAGAGCTGCAGGAGAAATGTGGCACGAGTGTGATCACTAGTTGTGTTCCCAGCTGGATGGTGCGATCCAAACTGAAAGTCACAAAAGCCCGAGGTGCTAAAAAAAGAGTGTGTTCCTCTTCTGCCCCCGGCCATTAACACTCTGTGAAGGAGACAGAGGTAGAGCTGTTTTGATGTGCCATGTGTGGCGTGGAGTTTAATGGGGTAATTAAGGTTGCGGGATGGAGGCGAGAACTGGGGCTGCGTCATTACCCAGACCGAGGCCAGCCGCTCTGTGAACCAGCTGCTGCATTTGCACTCTAATCTCTTGTAGGTTTCTGTTTTACAGAAGCGCAGCGAGCCCACAGAAGCTCTCCTAATGCACTCTCAGAGGATGTGGAGGGGGATTTAAATGACCAGCCTGCTACTTTAAGAGTGTATTAAAATTATTTTCAACCTGTACTTTAGCTGGAATAAAGTATAGGTTGAAGCGTGAGGGGGGAGATTCGGACGACATCCAAAAAAAGGCAGAAAATGCTAAGAGAAAGAGAGTAACAGAATGTGCTGGTCCCACCCTGAGGTCAAGAACGAGAGGTGGTAAATTATAAAACAGGCGTTAAAAATTCAAAGAGGTCCGGGGATGTGAGAGGTCACGTAGACTCACCCTCTTGTAGCTGGAGGGCAGCAAGGAAGCAACAGTGTCACTCAGACCAAGGAAAGTAGGCCTCTTTTCTGGCTCACTGTTCCAGCACTTCATCATCATCTCGTACCTGGAAAAAAGCAAAAACAGAAGTCGTTACCGGAGAGAGAACTGTACAACCTGTCCTGCACTTTGCAATTTCGCTGTGACTCATGTCAGCCGCTGTATATCACAGCCCAGAAAAAAAAGTGCTCTGGGTTTACAGCACGAAGCATTCCTCATCTGACAGGATGTTAGGGAAGCTTTATGTCGTGCACAGCAACAGTTCAGCCATCATGTGAATGATCACGTACACGTCATCGGGTGCCTGCTCTGGTTTGGACATCCTGTATCCGCTCTTGATCTTGTTGTAGAAGCTTGAATCCACGACCATCCCGGGGTACGGGGTGCCACCTGCAGATCGGAACAGATTCTCATTAGTTTGTCAAAAAACTCCAGCATCAACTATTTCTGTGCTCTAACAGATGTCTGCAGGGGCTCACCCAAGGAGAATATCTCCCAGAGCAGGATGCCGTAGGACCAAACATCACTCAGAGTGGTGTACAGGTTGTCAAAAATACTCTCTGGTGCCATCCACTTCACCGGCAGGAAAGTCTGTGTGATGACAAAGAGGAAATGTTCAGTCGTATATGCAAATTGTGCACATTGTGGAGAATAATAATAAAGCTGTGTGTCAGACTTGAAGTGCTAAAGTTACTTACACTCCCTTTGGAGACGTAGTTGTTGTCGTGCATGATGTCTCGGGCCAGTCCAAAGTCGCAGATCTTCACTATTTTGCCCTGAGATAGGAGGACGTTTCTGGCTGCAAGGTCCCGATGAACACACTGCAAAAAGAGAGAAAGCAGGTGATTAGCAGCTCATTTCATCCAGTTTAAATTCTCAATTCCGTCCGCTCCCAAACTAGCACAGCTCGCTCTGAACTACGGACTGCATCTATTTCTGAATGTATTTTAGTTTCAGCTGAGCTCATTTCTAATGCCGTTTCATATTTGCTTTATAAAGCACTGTCTTTGTGTAAACATGCCAGTTGGAGAGATGGCTGTGACCACTGGATATTTAGGGATAATAACTATGAAGCCGAATGAATAGCCTCTGGCTGCAGCCTGCCCCTGCCTGGTAATTCTAGTCCTGTGCTGCAACTATATTCAGCCCCTGGCCTGTCTCCTGAGTGGGCTCAGCAGCCTTCACGGGACTGCTTATCACACAACTGCTGATTTCCTCAGTCCCCGTTTGGACTGAAGCAGGGGAAAACAGGCGAATGCAAGGCCTGCTGGAGCTACCTCAGCAGTACAAACACATCTGTGGAAAAAAAGAAAAAGACGTGTGGACTAAACTTACATTTTTGGAAGCCAGGAACTCCATGCCTTTGGCCACCTGGTAGGTAAAGCTGAGCAGATCGGTGGTGGTGAGGCCCGCGTTCATGTCGTCTGACAGCAGCTCCTCCATCTCGCCCTCTGGTTTCGAAAACACACGCAGAAAACACCATGAGGAGGTCCACCAGCGTATAGTCATGTATTGTAAATATAGTTGCTGGCTGCTCAAACCTGCTTTTTACTAATGGCAGGGAGAAACTGGGCATTATTATGCGTGTGCTACAATTATCCTCTCCATGTAATTACAGGGCTGTACCGGGCCTAAATTCTGACAAGGGTGGACCCCTTCAACCGACACTGACTCAAACACAGCACAGAAGCCAAGCAAATACACAGCAACAACTGAGAGGAGAGAGTGAAAAGGAGGACAGACAGTGCGTACCACTCGATCCTTTCTGAGAGGGCGGGTGGTCATAGTTAGACCCCTGGATGTCTGAGTACTTGGAGGCATTGCTCATCTCCAGCATGGGCACATACTGAGTGCTGTCAGCCTGCTTCATATCCATGTAGTCCCCTTTGCTCTCGAAGGACAGGATCACATAACTGAGACAAGAGAGACACAAGAGGTACTGGTGTGAGTGATGAGGTGAGGACAGTTTGGAGCCATACAAAGACACATGGTAATTATGTTATACATCCTATTTAGTCCCTCTTTCTCCCTACGCCTGAGGTCGGAGGAAGATGTGGTTGAGTCTAACATGGTAGCCAGGACTAAATCATGTTATGGTCAATTCGAGGTGTGGTCAACTGTGAGTCATCCATCAGTGCAGATGAGCCTCAGAGGGAAAGAGAGAGAGAGCGAGAGAGAGAGAGAGAGAGAGAGAGCTGCTGTTTCACCACGAGCATCTGGGCAGACAGAATTAACAGGTACCTCCAGCGCAATGAAATTAGGCTGAAAGCTGAGACCACTTCAGCCTGCGATTTGATTTGGTGAAGACGCCAGACAATCTCCTCGACCATGGAGAAAATGGCGATAGAGTTACCGATTAGAGGTAGGGGGGAATGTGAGTGAGACAATTGGGCAAATTGCTGCGACAGTGGTTGTAATATTTGGGAGTGGCAAAGTGGAAGTAAAAGCAAATGTGTTTTTTATTTCCCTAAACATAGAAAGTGTGAATTACAAGGATCATTCAGCGTAAAAATTGAGCATTTGAATGGAAGCTCAGAGATCTATATACAGTACCTCCTGCTGCTCTCATCTGCAGGGTTGATGCCGAAGATGTCCAGCTCTTTTTTGTTATTTTTCTCAGGGTTCAGGCTGAGGAAGTTCTCCCTGTTCTTGTGCAGGTAGTTGACCAGGTCCCCGTAGAAGCAGTACTCTGTGATAATGTAGATCGGCCCTGGGAACAAACGCAGCAGATAAAGTCGTGCATCGGCGTCAGTCTGCAGGCTAATCTTATCAGAGGCTCGTAAAGGCTAAAAGCACAGTCAAGAGGGCAAGCCTCCGCTTCCCCATAAAAAGCCTGTTAAAATACCACACCCACCAAGAGCTGAGGCACTCAATCTTTTTGGCTGTTGGAGCTGTAAACGTGCACAAATGCCAAATCTGAGTGTTTTCGGGAGTGTGAACGTGGGTGTTACTGTGTGTTTCTTTGTAAAGTGTTTGCTGAAATTGAAAAGAAGTATAAAGTGTGAAATTGTTATTTCATAGCATGTGTTTGCTTTATCTCTCAAACCTGTGTGTGCAGTACTCACCTGACTTGGTGCACGCTCCCAGGAGGTTAACAATGTTGAGATGTGGTCCAAGATGAGTCATGATCTTCAGTTCAGACATCAGGGCCTGCTTCTCACTGGAGCGTGCCGTGGCTGAAAGGGGGGACAGCATCCGTGACTATCACACATAATCGAACCAACCAAACCAGCCGTGCATTCAGCCATCAACATGTCTTTCAACTGAATTCGCTCAATCTTGATCCACATCAGTGTCGTCATTGCTTTGTAGATTCTTTGGTATCATTCTCTCCATCACTTTTCCCACTTATCAGCTGTTCCCAGGTGCTCAGCGGGTCAGGTATTGCTACACTTCCATCTTTCACTTTGTTCAGTACTGTTATGTGCCACTGATTGAATTCATTATTTCAGTGTTTTGTAGGCTTATTATGCTCAATAAGCTATTATATAATTGCAGTATGTTCTAATCGATGTAGAGAAAACTGTCACTGGATGACTTAAAAATGTGATGATTCTTTGGCAAGATCTGAAAGAGCATCTTTTTCTGTAGGGTTTGTTTGCAATGGGTATCTAAAAAATATTGTGAAGTTTAAGTCACAAAGAATCTCAAGATATGAGTATCCTGTCTGTGTGTTATGACTGACTCGGCTTCACTGATCTAGAGCAGCACGGATCTGTTAAACTCACGTTTCAGCATCTTCACTGCCACCTTCATTACGGGTTGGGAGCGGCTGAGTCCATACGCAGTGCCCTCCACCACCTTCCCAAAGGCTCCAGAGCCCAGAATACGACCTGAGAGAAACACAACAAAGGGTTCAATTATCAACAAAGTGAAACGGAAGAACCTGCACAAACACAGGCACACAAACACATCCATGCACTTTGGATGCCTCCGCTTTCTCATCTGTGACTCTCTCAGTGGCTGAATGTCCTCTTGTTCACTGAGTCAAACCAAACCCCCAGCCAGCAAACCCCTACTGCCAAAGCCACATTAGCTCATAACAGCCTCACTTCAAAGACGGAGTGAGACATCCTGACCGGAACATCCCTGCAGGGAGGCTGCAGAGCTGACTGGCAAGACTGCAGATTAGGACGGGCAGCTCACCGAGCACTAGTCTGTCACGGGGGAACTCCCATCTGGAGTCATATGGAAGCTGCATGGGATCCACGTAGATGTACTCATGACCGTCTGGGCTCACAGACTCGATGACCCTCCAGCGGATCTCATACCGTGGTTTCTGGAGGACAAAAGACATATGAAAGCTAATTAATTATCGTGTCAAGTCAAGCGTTGGGATTGTTGGACCTTTAGTGGGCATACAGCATTTTGAAACAAAGTTTTAAACAAAGATGAACAAAGTTTAATTTATTAGCTCAGCTGAATTTTGGACAATTGACATTCAGAGTACATTGCTGCTTGTTAGGTCCAGAGACAGTGACAGTAAACCACGAATATCAGTCATTTTAAGAATACAGTCTAAATCTGAAAACACAAGTCCACAAGTTTTCTGATAACATCAACAGGTGAGAAAGTAGAGGAATAGATGAACGAATGAATGTGTGAGAATGAATGCAGACTGATTGCAGCAATACCTGTTTCCAGATAACAACCAACACAATGAGTGAGATGATGACTATGACCAGGAGCACCAGCACAGCAGCAGCTACAGTCAGCTCTGGGTGAGGCCCTGTTTGGGAGGAGAGCCAGTGGTTAAATATGTTAGATGGAGAGCGCACTGATCACATGTGGCAACATGTGACTGATGTAATGATGTAAAGTGAAATGCTTGCAGTGAAGCACATTCTATGTGCTGCATAACAAATGTTGTCCACCAGGCCTAAGAGACAGTTAAATCCCCAGGGTGTTCAGATAATAAGGACCAAAAGATATGCTGGGAAGATAACATGGAAGTGGGGGCTGGGGGAGGGGTCCAGGGTGGTTTAAGGGGAATGAGGACGGGGGTGTGTGGCTCATCTGGAAGCAGCAAATGGCCCTAACAATCTCTTGCTTCCCTGAATTAGCTGTCAGAATGGGAGTCCCGTTCCCATGGCTAAAGCACAGCCCTCTATCAGCTGTCTCACCACAAACTCATCATCTGACAGCTGCTGCAACACTGACAGCACTGACAACACTCTCCACCCCCTGAACACGCAGTCACTAACAACGCCTGTCACACTCTGAGTGTCACAACTGGAAGCAACTTCAGAGGAAACGAGGTGGAAACAGCAACATCGAATGTCAATTTAAACACTGGTCACAGAGGAAAGTTACAGTACTTCACAGGAAACAGACACGGATGAAATGTGTGTGTGTTCTTACCGTTGGACACCAGTTTGACCTCCCTGCTGACGACTGCCATTTCATTCCTGGCCAGGCAGCGCACCGCCAGCGTGTTTTCCAGATGACCAAACATGACCTGGCTCTCCAGGTTGTCGTCTTCGTCAAAGTGTGCGTCCATTGTGACCTCTGTGGAGTTGGCGGGGAGGGGAGCCCAGGAAGACGAGTCATTGGCACAACTATACGGGAACAAAGGAGAGAGCGATATATGATCAGTTCTAGTGTTTAGTGACGGCATGTAAGTTTGGAAGCATCTGTGTCAGTATGTTGTGCTAAAGAAGACTGAACTCACTGTTTGATGTTCTTGCAGATGAACCACTCCACCACAGGAGTGGGCTGCCCTCTAGTAATGCACACCACAGACTGGCCTGTGGCTGAGCCGTGGTGGATGTCCATCAGGTCCACAATGACTGCAGGCACTGTAGGCAGAAGGGGGAAAGCAAAAGCGTGTGTTAATATGTTAGAAAAATATAGGCTGTAACTGGGGCTACAGGGTTGTGAGAGGAAATAAAAGTACTGAGGGGCTTGGGGCATTCTTCTCTGACCTTTGACCTCCAGGATCAATCCGACAGTGCGAACGTGGTCTCCATTCTCCACCCGCATGGTGTAGTTCCCGCTGTCCTCCTCCTTGGCACGGATCAGGGTAAGAACACTCATGTAGCTACACAGAGCAACAGAACAAGAAACTTGTAACTGCACAGTCACAGTCAAAGTTCACGATCGCACTAAACCCTAATGACAGGCCGGTTAACTTTGAGCTTGTCATTAGCTCAGCTGTTGTGTGGGAGTCTCACCTGGTCTCGCTGAGCTGCCGGAGGCTGGTGGAGATCTCCGCTGTCACGTCGCTGAGCGGGATGCCGTCTTTGAGCCAAGTGACATGCGCGGTGGGGAAGGAGCTGATCTCGGCCCTGAACTCCCGGACCTCATCCAGCTCTGCTGATTCATATTCTCCGAACTCCGGCGAGATGGACATAAACTCACTCGCTGAAAAGAGGAGAGACATTCATTGGTCCCCAGAGGAAAGAGAAGAATCTATGGAATAATGCCTCATGTATTTACTTGAAGTGAAAAAACAAAAACTTTCATACCAAAGACACGAATAGCTAGCTGCTTTGTTTGGCTGTCATTGGTGATAATATCAGTAATGGAGCAGGAGTAGATGCCGCTGTCCTTCGTCGAGGCCTGTGGGATCGTCAGGGTGTAAAGGATCTCCTGATCCCTCTTGTTCTCATGCACGGTTTTGACAGCACGATTAGCCTGTCAAACCAAAAGAGACATCAGTTACTTTTGAGTTTCAAACCACCTTGAAAATCAGGCTTAGTGAACAACTGTAGCTTTGGTTTGAATTGTTTTTTGCTGCACAGGATGACTTGAGCCCTCACCACTTTGCCGGGGTATTTCCAGTGGTCTTCCAGTATTTCAGATCCCCGTGCCAGACAGGTGACAGTGAGGGTGTCTCCCACCAGCAGAGCAGTCCGTTTGGCTGTCAGCTCGACATGCAGCCCAGCGCCCCCTGAGTATCAACAATTGACAAGGTCAGAATGCCTGTGAGTTGACACATATCCGCCACAGAAAACACAGAGCAGACAGACCAGCTTTGATAGGTAGAACACCTCTACTGATACCTATTTACATGTTGACAAACACACACCTGCCCAGCCGTGGACGATGTATTCCCCGCTATAGTGTTCCTCTCCGTTTATGAGGGCCTTACAGACGTAGGTTCCAGCCGTGAACACTCCCAAAGCGCCCCTCTTGCTGTCATAAACACTGGGCACAGGCTGCTGGGTGTCGACGTTGACCAGCGTCACGTTAGCACTGGGATCAGACACCCGACATTGGATCTCCATCTCCTCGTCGTCAGACAGGACATGGTTGCCAAAAGGAACCGGCGATGGCACAAACGGAACATCGGGATCTGAGTTGGAGTAAAAAGAGTTCCTCAGGCAAGATGATAAAGCCAAATAATGAAAAAAAAACAAGCTCAAAGCTGCTGTGTACCCCATACCTGGCACATAGACGTAGATGCTGCTGTCCTCTGTATCCTCAGTGTTATTTCTACTGTAGAAGCAGGTGTAGTAGCCGGTGTGCATTGCAGTGGCTTTGTCCACAGTGATGGTGGTGACAAACAGGCTGCTGTTGTCCTCCTGTGCCATCTCAGGAACATCGAGCGGCGTCTCCCAGGCTAGTTTTGCCTCTCCCCGACAGGTCAAGGTGAAAGGAGAGTGGAGGGGCACCACTATTTCCTCTTCCTGTGGCACCAACACTGGAGCTGAGGATGGTGGGAACATTGCTGCAGTGGGGGCTGAAAGAAAAACAAGTACAGAGCTTAGTCATAAATCACAAATTATCTATTTGTTTATGTATCTGTCTGTCTGTCCGTTTGTCTCACCTTTCACTTTGAGGTAAAAGGAGAACTGAGCAGTGCGAGAGCCGCTGAGGACAGAGATGGTATAATTTCCATTGTCTTTCACCAGAGGCTGCCGTAATGTCAGAATGCTTTGATACCTGCGAGAAGAGTAAAAAAAAAATTTTTTAAATGCATATACTTAATGTTGCACATACTTATCTAAAGGAAGAGTTTTGGATTATATCCTTATCTACTTTCTTGCCGAGAGCTGGATGAGAAAATCAAAGCCACATTAAATATGAAGCTGGAGCCAGCAGGTGGTTAGCTCAGTTTAGGATAAAGACTGGAAGCAGGGGAAAACAGCTACAGCCTGGCTCTTTCCAAAGGTAACAAAGTACACTCACCCGGACCTCTAAAGCCCTCTTATGTCATCCACTTGGATGGAAAGTTTTGAAATGACACATTGGGGTTTTACATGAGGTTATGCGCCGGACTATTCCACCAGGAGGTCACTACTCCCTGCCATGCAATAGTCCCTCACATAACTGCCTGTAAAACTATGAATTGCTGTTTTAACATTTTCAGTCTTTATGCTAAGCTACCTTAACCAGTCGCTCATCCTGTCTCCAGCTTCATATTTACTGTACAGACATGAGAGAAGTGTCGATCTCCTCGCCTAAGTCTTTCCAATAAAGCAAATACAATGTCACATTATTTCTTGAAATATCTATCAAAAAAATCACAATCTTTTTTCTCACCGATTCCCTTCGAGGTGGCTAGTTTTGGCGAGGACGTAGTAGTTCCCCTGTAAGGCTTTGCCGTCTTTCAGCCACATCACTTTGGGGGCTGGGTAGGCATCAATGAGGATGGTATACTCTGTCTCCTGTAAAAGGCTGACAAACTCCATAGCTAGGATCCCGCTGTGGTCCAGTGCCACGAAGGAATTCTCCTCTGAAGGGACAAACAGAGAAGAAGAAAAGAATTAGCAGGTGATTATGGATGAAAATTGCTTAAGAAATTGATCCAGTGTGCAAAGAGATACAGAGAGACTGTGAAGTGAAGCGGGGACTGAGGTGAAACGAAGGCCTGACACACATCTGTTGAAGCCATCCCATAAAACACAGCAGCTGATGTTGAAAGCAGAGGTGAAGCTTTACAGTCGGTTGGTAGAAAATGACTTCCACACACCGCTCGCAGCTTAATGTGCACATATGTGAAACTATGACAATTTCACCTGAATGATGATGAGAATATTAAATCTGGACTAAGTGGTTATAAATCAGTGTCAGGAGCAGTTACTCACATTATTACAGTTCTGCTGGAAACTCGATATTAAGACATCCAGAAAATGTGTCTTAGCAGACTTACCGAAGACGGTGACAGCCACT
The DNA here is from genome assembly GCA_039737535.1 of Lagodon rhomboides. Classification (NCBI taxonomy): domain Eukaryota; kingdom Metazoa; phylum Chordata; class Actinopteri; order Spariformes; family Sparidae; genus Lagodon; species Lagodon rhomboides. The sequence continues at coordinate 8,066,675 of CM077789.1, read as the reverse complement.
CTGCCGACTCTGACCTCTCCGCTATGTGCGTGGGTGATGGAGCACTCGTAGGTGCCGCTGTCCTGAGCAGTCGCTCGTGGGATGTTGAGGGTGTAGATGACCCGGTCAGGAAGAATCTGCTTCCTCTGAACTGCATCCACAGCCTAAAGGAACAGAAGAGGAATTTGAGATCCTGCTGACTGGAATTTTAAAAAAAAAAGATATTAGTAATAAGATATTTGAAATTTTTAACTCTCAGTGTTTTTCCGTTTTAACAGGTACAATGTCAAAGAGTCGCTGTGTCGCGCTCCTGAAGGCTAATGTTTAAAACACTTGCTAGGCCACAGGAGATAAATCAGGATCACAGAGCCTTTTAAAGGCCTGTAATTGCAACTGAGACCAAAACCAGGAGTCAAGACTGCAGCGTTTCTGCCCTCACGGTCTCTGGAAAAGATCTTAGTGGAATCCCATGCAGAAAAGGAGACAACGTGCTGTATAGATTAAAAATACGAATATAAATATAAACAAACATAAATTGCGCATGAGACTCTGTCGGACCCTTGCAGAGAACACTTCAAAAGCATTAAATGTTTAGTTGGCTGTCATGTGCAGACAGCATCTGTCCTACACGTCTCAAGGTCACCAGGGTCAAGAAGATTTACTATCCTTGTTTTTCTTCTTCTTTTGAACTGCCTGCTCCCCTCGAGCCATTTGTCCTCAACTTTAACATTCCCATCAGTGTCTTTCACATGGGGTTAACTCCGGCAGGAACCCTTTGGCGGTTGTCCTCGTAATGAAGACACAACATCCAGTCGCTGCTTTCCTAACGCATACTTTGCAACCACTAAGGGCCGTCCTCAGAGTTATATTCCACATCCACCGCTGCTACGTTTAGGTCCAAAACCATTATTTGCTAATTTAAGGCTCGGTGCTGCTGGGTAGGGAATGACATGGAAATATGACAAGGGGTTGAGAGAAATGGGGCACGAAGGCTGGGAAGTCACGGCTCATTATGGATGAAGCCATAGAGGAAGCCTAAACTGAAATTAGACAGAAAGGAAAATGTTTGCATCTTGCCTGTTTTTTAGGATGAAGCCACTGCTGCTGGAAGCCCGGGCCGGGTGGAGCGACACAGGTGACGTTAAAAGGCTGCCCTGCTCTCACCGTCTCCTCGCTGGCTTTAACTTCGACGTCAAAGTCCTCCACCTCCTCGGGGACTAGAGGGACCACCAGAGATTAGACATCAGCACCGTCATCTCACAGGTCCCAAGATTGTGACAACTTGATTACCATGAGCTCATTCATCACCGAGTGGGGGCTCCACTAGGTCGTCATTACTCACTCACACATACACACAGAGTGAAAACAGCCGTGTTAAGTCATCTCCCCCCTGTGATAATGACATAATATCATGGGTCTCATGCAATGAGATCACCATGTAGCCCTCTCATGGTAAACAGAGTTGGGGAGTGTTTCCAGCTGTGCAGTTTTTAAATTCTTATCCCATCATTTTATTGCTTTTCCAGAAAAAAAACATAAAAGCTCATTCCAGGTTTACTTCACAAAGAGAGAACAGATCTTGACTTACGCCCAGTCTCCACGGTGTAAACGGCGCTTCTGAACGTCTGGCCGTTCACAATGGTTTCACACAGGTACTTCCCGGGCGAGAGGCTTCCAAAGAAGCCCATCTTGTTGTCGTAGTAGGCGAGCATCTCCTCTCCACTGAGGACACTCCTGAGGATGACGTGAGTGTAGGGGTCCGACACGCGGCAGGAGATGGGTACTCCAGTGGGGTCCATGGGGACTGCTAAGTTTTCAGGCATCTCAGGGACAAACGGAGCCTGGGCATCTGGGTGCGTAGGGAAAGGAGTGAGGTCAGACCGTGTAATGGGATTTGGTCTGATTGAAAAGCATTACTATTGGTTTTACTCTACATTCCTTTAAAGGGGCTCTATGTAGCAATTTACACGTATTTAACACTTTTGTTTTGGCCATATGTGAGTGGATTGTAGCGTAACGTGACCAATGAGACCATCCCCGTCTCTCTTTCTCTGTTGCCTCTAAACCTGTGGAGGATTTGTTTCGGTGTTTCATGCTGCTTATTTTTACAACGTGAATGACTCGGCACGTGTCTTTACGAACGTTCTCAAGTGCCTCATTAGCTAACGTTAGCTTAGAAAATGGAGTCCGCTAACATAAACTAACCACGACACAGAAGTTCCACAGAGCCACTTTAAAGTGAGACTACCTTTTTGCTGAAGAATGAAAACAAATTATTCCCTCATTCAAATGAAAGTTGAGTTTATGAGCGATAAAACACACCTTTACTCAGTTTAACACACACAGGGGTGTTGTTTCTACAGCCTTGACTAGCTTACGGTGGCTAACATTAGCTCCTATTAGCTAACTTACATGTTGTTTTGATGTTTTACAAGATAAATGTGTTAATTCAATGAATGTATGATTCTTTACAACTTAACATATTTCCTGCTATTACGTGAAAGTCAACCTAGTGTGTCTTTAAACTTCCATACTGCGTGAAAACCCATATTCACCTGGGACAAACACGTATATTCCCGCCTCGTTGTCTTCCTCTTCCGGGTCGTCTTCCGGCTCACTCGCGGGGCTTTCATACGTACACATGTAGTACCCGGTATTCTCCACCGTCGCGTTGTAGATGAAGAGCGTGGCCGTGTAGTACCCGGGGTACACGAAGGTGTTTTTCGGCAGCGGTTCGGCCCAGACCACGTTTCTTTTCCCGGTGCAGCTGATGTTGAAGACGGAGTTGGGCTGCAGGATGAACTCGTCTTCATTGGACACGATGGTTGGTGGCGACAGTCCGGAGGTAACTGAAAGATAGCATTGGAAACATTACAGGAAGTGTCGAAATATATCAAATAAACATCTTTATCATGCATATTAGTGTCTTTACCTGACACCAGCGCCGCCAAGATACCCCCAAACACCACATACGCCTTCACCTCATCCATGACGATGGATGTTTTGTCCTGTGAAGACAGAAAAGTCATTTAGGCAATTAAGCAACGCAAACATGTGTTTTGTTTTTTTTGTTTGTATTGGCCATTCCTGATAAGATATGATACCACTGTCTCCACATTCTATCCAATTTGATAACAAAAGTATTTGCTCCATAAATCAATTGCTTATTGAACACTAGAACTGATCTGTGAGCAGTTTAACAGGACCCACTGAGACTTTACAGAGGGATCTGTGGGAATAAACAGCTTTAACATTTGTGGTCAACCACAACTTCACTTCAATTTGCTCATGAAGTGACAAAGTTTGTGACGGGGTGATAAGTCACAGTGCGTCAGGAGAGTCCACAGGGCGGTGGTGAGGGTGGAGAGGACGCCGCTCCATGCGAACATGCAGGCGGCCGCTAGAGGGCGACACAGGCCGCGATGTGGAGGCACCAAACCAGCTGGGATCTCATTAGCTCCAGTTTGCCCACCCGACTTTCTAAAGTTTATTTTTTCCCCTTTCGTCTGATTGAAGAAAATGCTTTGAATTTATTGGCCTTGAATCTGGAATTTCCTTTAAACAAAACATCAATGACCGCTTGTTTTGTTTAATCCAGCCACATTTTAAACTCGACGCCTAAAGGACGCCTAATTAAGACATTCTCAAGTCCAGACTCCTCACATCCATCACAATGATCCTGTCACGTTTAGTTTTGTCTATAGGAGACATTCCTCTGGTCTGTCTGTCCTTCTGTCTGTCTGTCTGTCTTCATCTGGGGCCACACAGTTTGAGGCGCTCACTCACACAAAACGCTCCTCAACATTTTAATTTCCATAAATCATAGTCTTCATAAAACAACAGTCTAAATCATCTGTTCTTCCTCTTCTGAGCTGACTCGAATCAGTCTTTCATTTGACTTGCAACGCTGTCTTCGCTTCCACATCTTCCACGGACAGTGTCCCCGAACAATGCAGCCTTTTGGCCCTCGCAGCGCTTCCTGTGGCTGTCCGCTCTCATCCGAAGCGAGCTAAATTATCCATGGGCAACCTTGGTTTGTTTGACTCTATAATTAGTGGGCCCGGTCCACACAAAAGTACATATCGGCGTGGGAATCAGCTGACAAAATGCTTTATCCGTTTTGACGTGTTTGCGCACACGCCTCGTCCCCAGCATTTACAGTAAGGGGATCTTTGCCTCGGCTTGGCGGGGATCCTCCAGCCGCTGCGCGTAAATCTGACTCTGGGTGAGAGCCTGGAGTGGAGTGGCAGTCAGACTTGCTCTTCTTTTAATCCCCCACCCTCCTTCTGCTCCCACCAAGAGGCTCAACAAATGTGGCACATAGCAAATGCAACAGCAACAGCTGATAAGGCTTCTCTCGACTTCGTGCCCCCCGCGGATGGTGATGTGGCTCAGCTTGTCTGCGCGTCAAAAAAAAGTTTGATTTCCTCGGAAAAGATCTTTAAAAAGACAACTGTGCAACAAAAAAAAGCACTTTTTTGTCTAATTAAAGTGGAGGTTCTGGTCACAAGCTGTATTCCTGTGCAGAGTCTCCCTTGGTGACACAGCAGTGGGTGGTTAATGAGGAATGCGTCGTGGCTCCAAACCGCACTCACTTCTTCTTTTTCTCCCCCCTCTTTGACTCCGAACCCTCAGACGGACTCATTCCGGCTGCCGATTTTCCGTTTTTAATTCCTCGCATTCCTCGACCAGACGAGAAAATGAAAAAAACAATGAGATGTTCAATTTCCCCCAAAAATGTGTTTCCCATTTATTGCCAGGCAGCATCCCCACAATGGTTGCCTTCAGTCGTTCGGGGGGGGGGGTGACACCTCCAGCTGTGAGGCCGAAACCGAGCGCTCCTATCCAGCAGAGTCAGCGACATCTCCCTGCTCGGCGTCCAGCGGTGAGGCCATATGGTGCGCAGGGGAACAGAAATGTCATCTCAAATAAAAAAAAACACATCTGAGTGCGTTGCCTTGTGCAGAAGTTGCGTACAACTTGCAGGGGCAGCGGATAAATCTCCAACCAGAGGAGAAAAACTTTAAGAAACTTTTCCAGAACGGAAAAAGATAATCTAATAATTGGATTAACTAATTAAAATCTGCAATTAAACCCTCAGAAGACCTACAGAATGTGATCTGTGCGCTAAAAAAAACCACCCCAAACTTTTTTTTTTTTTTATGAAAGACTAAGAAAAATGGGTTTTCAATCATCTCTCGGCTGCCTACAACCTTTCAATTACCTTGTAGTAATCCCCTCTTTATATTCCGTTCGTGTAAGTATATCCACAGTGAATTGGCGGCTCCAAAAGGCGCAGCGAGGGTCCTTTGCAGCGGCTGTAATCCTCTGAGGTCCTGCGCTGTGAGAGCATATGTGCGACCCTCTGTCCGCATCCGCGACCGTCCTCACAACTGCGCTCCAGCTAAGCGACCTGTAACTGATTCAATGTTACAGTCCACCCTCCTCCTCCTCCTCCTCCCTCTCCTCCTCCTCCTCCTCCTCCTCTTCTTCCCCCTCCTCCGAAAAAAAAAAAAATCATCTGGCTCAAAGTAAATAACTCTCAGGAAATGACACCCCCCCTCTCTCTCCTCCCTTCGAGCGCTCGACCCCCTTTTTTTGTGTTGTTTTCAAAGTAAGAGTCCGTTTTATTTAGGGGGGAATACGGACGAGTAATGTCAGGAGGAATGGCGTCTTTTATCTGGAGGAGAGAGAACTTTTGGAGCGCAATGTCTCATGTGTTTTTCTTGAGAAACTCGTGTTGCATTCACTGTCTTACTGGCACAAATGTTGAAGGGAGTTTCTTTTTTATTGTTTTCTCAAATAAATGCGTCGGCACAAAACGAACGCGCATCTATTACTCCTTTTCCCTGCACGACGCGCAGAGTGGATGGAGCCCAGCTCCTCTGCGACCGGTCACACTGGGAACAGTGGAGCGCCTAACTCATAGAGGGCGCTCCAACACCATCATATCACCATGCCGCAGCTTTGCTCTCTCTCTCTCTCTCTCTCTCTCTCTCTCTCTCTCTCTCTCTCTCTCTCTCTCTCACACTTAATTGTTACGCAGAGATATTAAACCAGAAGAGGTCTGTTTGCCCTTTTCTGCGCCCTTTTTTACCGGCACACGTGCGTCAGCTGTTTACCGAGTCCTGACACACTGAGCCTTTCTCTTCTCCTCGCTCGGCCCCGAGGCTCTGCTCCAGGGCCATCACAGGAATAATGAGCCCCTGTGAATCACCTATCTCTGGGCAGAGAGAGGAGAGGGGCATCGGACCGGTGTGTGTCTCTCTCTCTGCATGGAGCAGCAGCAGAGCCCCGGGGCTCGATGATCAACCCTCCCCTCCCCTCACCTCCCCTCGCCCCCCTTCACCCCTCCTCTCCAGCTCCGTTGCAGCCGCTTTGGCGCAATTACTTCCACATGTTGCCGAAAAGAACAGTGTCCTTGTTCTCCAAACAAAGGATCTGAGCTTCATAAGGAACAGGATCACCTCGGACTGTTTGAGGTGTTCACTTCTCACTTGTTTCTTCTTCTTTTTTTGAAAGTTTTGAATAAATGCAAATATGATGAAAGACACATTTCAGTCATCACTAAACTTAAAACAACCGTTGTTTTTTGACATAAGTCATTAAAAGTCCACAGTCAGGTTTGTCTTCTGCAACTTGTTGCAACTAAATATCAGTGACAAGTCTGCTGAGTCCTGACAGTTGTGTTCTTGTCAGCCAAAATGACGATGAGGCACTTTTTTAAAAAAACATCTTCTTTTTGAATTTGCTCCATCAGTCCTTTGCACTGAAATTTGGTGTTTGGTGGCTCAACGTGAAGATGGAGCAGGGTGGAGGTGGAAACCTTCACAGCTGACAGCCTTCACCAACCCTCACCGACCCTCACTCATCCTCTTCATGGTGACTCCGCCTGTCGTGACTCCAACTGTCCACCAGGGGGCTTCGGTTAAACAGCAGTCTGTAGCAAAATAAGTGATTTTCTTTTCTTTTTTTTACACCATAGCTTCAGTTCAGACGGGACTGTACTGAGCTATGATGGTTTTCCGTTCAAACGAACAAATCGAGCATGCTCTGAATGTAACTGTGACGTTCTGTCGCTCCTCTCTGTGTCTGAACTGTGTCAAACTGAAATCCGAGAGCAACAAAAGCCTGAATGCGTCTGAAGACCTCAGTTTGTAGTCTGCTCTTTAAAATGAAAGAATATTAACTTTTAGAGTTCAGATAATTCCAACAAATCCACGTGGTTTTCCTCTGAACGTTGTTTTTCGGGGGTAAAATACCACGATTGGTGACTTTCTAATGTAGATGTCCGTGTTTCAGGCCTGACTGATGACGTGTACAGACAGTATCAAACACATCACAGGCCCGTCGGTCCACCTGGACACGCAGCTCCGTCCGGCCCGCAGTCACACACACGTGGTCTGGAGATGACTCCACAGGCTGACGGTGGCCTCCGGGCGGAGAGGAGGTCCCTGCTGGAGCTGTCCAGCGTGCTGAAGTGTGTCTTTCCCCGCGTCTGTCCCTCAGCCAGAACCTGTCTGTCTGTCCGCCTGTCTGTCTGACCGCTTGTCTGTTTGAATCATAAATACAGTAATATATGAACACGTGTTTTATTTTTTTCTAGAGGTCGGACCTCGTTGAGGCAGCGGGCTGGAGAGAGTCCCACAGGCCTCCCCGGGTCCATGAGCGCACCAGGAAACTGGAGGTGGAGGTGAGATTTTAATGATTCAAACAAAAAGAACAGGGTCCATGTTCTCCAAACAAAGGATCTCAACTTAATGAGGAACGAAATCACCTCAGACTGTTTTGAGGTTCTTCACTTTGGTCCTTAATTAGCTATAATTCACATGTCAAATCACAGTTTCGTTGAGTTGAGAGATAGTTTTAAGGCCAGAATGTGCAAATCTTTAAAAAAATTTTTTTTTAAATTTTGAGATAAATGCAATATGATGCCATTAATTTTTTAAAAACATAAATCATAAAAAGTCCACAGTTATGTCTGTGTTCTGCAATTTTTGCAACTATATTTCACTGAAAAATTAAGTGAGTCCTAACAACTTAAATGATGAGGCACTTTTTGAAGATCTTCTTTCAAAATATGCTCCATCCAGTCACACGTTAGTGCTGTATATGGTGTTTGGAGATGAAGCTGGGTGGAGGTGGAAACCTTCACAAAAGCATCATGCATGAACCTTAATCAAAAATATGACAAAATTCAAATACATGTCGAATTAAAAACAAGTTTACGAACAACAATGATATATATAAAAATATTTCTCTGCTAATCATGTAAAGAACGAAGGGAAAAACAATTAGCCTGATGAAAATAAACCAGCTCCACTCTTCCTGTGTGTGAATGTACCTCATCTTGTTTATGCAAAGATTGATTTACCTACTGAACTTTTACTTTGACAAGGTCACTGTGTAGTTTTGGAGAAGAAATCCAAATTCATAAGTTCAATATACAACTGAATAAACAAGCTGTCCTCAGAGTAAAATAAGGTCCCCAGCACACTGTGTGAAGCTGAAGTTGGCAGGGTCCGCCACATATCAACAAAGTAAAGTACAGTTTGTTTTTTCAGTCGTGAAAACACAGAGAGTCTGATTATTCAGTTTGTTTAGACATTAAGAACAGTCTGTGAGGAGCTTTCTCTTCTCATTAAAATGTCTTGCCCAAAACTACAGAGTGCACCTTTAAGTAACAGCCCCAACACACACACACGAACACACAGATCGGCCCTTTGACACGAACCATTCACAAGTTAGTTAATTATTAATAAGTTATTGAGGAGCTAAATAAAGTGATAAAAACGAGAACTTCCTCAGTGTAGTTTGGTCTGAGAGCAGGAGGACATCGTCACTGTTTAACATGCACGTTTAGAAGTTAAAAAAGTTAAATAAATGTTGGATTTTCATAAAAAGTTGCTCTCGTGCAGCAGTGATGATTTCCACGCTGACACCAGGAGGTTCTGGGTCGCGGACGCGTCTCACACACTCGCATGTTGCTCGGCTGGTTCGTTACAAAGCGCGCGTCTCTCCGGCGGAAGACAACACGGTTCCCCTGTCGGCCGCACCGGCACTTCAGCTTCTCCTCTCCTCTATCTCTCCGCATGAGACAGCAGCTGCAGCCGGCTGAAAAGCGCTCTTATTAATTGTCTTTTGTCATGCGTAATTGCCACATTTTCAATGGCGGCCGAGGCCCGACGTCTCTGGAGTGCTCTCGTTTTTGGGGTGGCGCATTAGCAGGTCTGAAATGTACATCACCACCACGCTCTTGCCTTCGCTTGATCTGTTTTAATGTGATAAAACGATGAGATCCAGTCGACCTGGACCAACGGATCGACCATCACAGCCCATTTTAACGGCCTGCACCGTCCGAGGTCACGTCCCGAGGGGCTGCGGAGGGGAACGTCTTTCTGCCAAACTGCGGTTTTATTCTATTGTCCACCGCTTTAAATGCTGCATTGGTCTTTAACACCTGCAAGGGAGCCCTAATTCGATTAATTGGAACTTCAATATATATTCATTAGATGGCTTTCCCCCAATAATATATGATCATCAGCGGGATGTGAAAGGGGACCATTTATTCCCGCTCTGAATGGGCCTGTATGGGACCCAAACTTCACCTGCTTCCCCTCTCAATTAGGAATGTATCCCAAACTCTGACAGAAACGAGTTAAATTAGGCGTCAACTAATTTCCAATGGCCCCTCCCACGTAATCCCCCCTCGGAGTCCTTTTTTCCCATTCGAGCGTGCCCCCTTTAATTCACCATAAGTTGAAAGGTTCAAATAGTGCCTAATGAAACAGTGACTAAATCGCTCTCTGTCGCTCGCAGGAACCCTGTAGCTGTCTCTCAAAGCTCTCTGAGCACACAGCCGTCGGGGGTCTCCGGCTAAATGCGTGAGTCCCAAGGCAGGACAATCTAACCTGTCAAAGCCTTTGCCCGCTTCTATATGTACTTGTTCTGCGGTTGCGCGCAGTAGCGGCATAATCAACCAACGTGGGACCGAAAACGCAATTAAACTCGCTTTGGACAAGTAAGAATCCATTGAAAGGCGAACATTAATGGACTGTGGGCGGCTCCCCAGGGGCGTTATCGGGTACCCTTTTGTGGTCAAATCTAAGGAGAAATTACAGCTACACTTTCATATATAGGCTCACTCCATCTATTCTGAATTAAAGTGGCGTATATGGTGAGCGCGGCGCTCCGCCATACAGGCCTCTCCTGCTCCTGTGTGGAGGAAAACGCACAGCGAACACTGGCTCCATTAAAGCTAACAGCGTGGTAAAGACAGCTTAATGACAGAAAAGTCTAACGACTGGTGATTTGTTTAGCGGAGGACAAATGCACTTAGAATTGTGTAAAACTTTTCCAGAGAGTGGCCACAAAAATAGAAACACCTGCAGTGAAATGCAACACGAAACTCCCTTTGAGGAATTGTCGTTTTTGGATGACAGCCTGGTGCAACTTCTACTTCTGTTTATTTATATATTTAAAGATAGATGAGAGTTGATACTATATTGGCTTATATTAGAAGGTGTTTCAGATATTTTGTCCAGTCATGTGTACATCTTTGTACAGTTCTTTTTCCCCATTATATCACCACAACTGGAGCACCGGTGCTTCCTGTTCAAGACTCAGTAGGCTATGTTCTGAAAAATGGTTATCATTATTGTATGATCTGCATAATTATAGCATTATAGTGTATTTATATTATCTATATATATATATATATTGTAATGTAGAAATGAAGGACATGTATTCTTGTGGCTCATTTTAATTGAAGTTTCTCGACTTGCATTGATGCAAAAAAGTGTCATATATTCTTATTAATGATAGAAATATTTAATTTGCAGTGTGAGCTTAAGAGCACACGTCATTGATTATAGCAAGTCAACACGCCGACAGCCTCTCAGGTCAAGTCGTCATCTTTATTACAATAAATACACATACACATAGTTTACAAATTGTTGTTTACAGGCTCAACACATGACCACACAACCTCACTGACAGTGATGGGATACCGGGCGACATTTGGAAATATTTAGTGGAGATAATTCACCAGACAGTATTTCACCACAGCGTTAAACATGGGTTCACATTTTTATTTTCATTTGTTTTATATATATATATATATAAAGGATCAACTGGAAGTGAAGAGTAATTTTCTTCTCGGGCTTCATGCGGGAGATTGTTTGGCCCAGAGGTTGCGTGATAACCTGTATGAAGTGCCAGCAGTGGGAGGTGGGGAGTCACGTTTATCCTCTCAGATGGGTGACACCTCCTTCTCCTCCTCGGCGGAGGCCGGAGACAGAGACTCCTCGTCCTCTGACCTCGAATAGTCTGTGTGGCCGGTCGTGCACTTGCATCCGCTGTGCGCGCTCCTCTGGGTGGCTTTGCCCTCCTTCTTGTGCTTCACCCTGCGGTTCTGAAACCAGATCTTCACCTGCTTCTCGGACAGGTTCAAGTACGTGGCGATCTCGATCCTCCTGAGTCTCGACAGATACATGTTCGTGGAAAACTCCCGTTCGAGTTCCAGGAGTTGCGTGCTCGTGAACGCCGTGCGCATCCTCTTGCCATTCTGTATGTGGCTGCTCTCAGAGGCGCCTGTTGGAGAAAACAAAAAAAAAACATTCACGTTAGACTTTTAGCTTTTAAATACAGCAGGTTTAAACTCAGCCGAGAATGCAAATGGCACAAAACATCGCGCGTAAATCATGTGCGTAAAAGCCGAGTTGACGTTCATTTAAACTGCCTGAAAGTTCAGCAGGACTATCAAACAGGTGCCGAACAGCGATACGTGTTGAGGCTGAAGCAAACAGGTGTCTTACCAATAGAGAGACAGTGGTATCTCCTGGGATCTGTGACGCTGAAGGTGGGCGTGCAGACCGATGTGTGTCCCGGGTGCGCGAGCGCCGGAGACTGCTGGTGCGCTATCCTCTGACAGTACTGCGCCTCCGCTCCTGGAAACTGACTCTTCAGCATGGGAATGCCGCTGCGGGACGAGTGGATGTGGGACGTGACGCACAGCGGGCAAACGCAGAAAGTCCCACTTTTCCTGGACGGGCACACCGGAGCGCTGACCGTCATGACGCTCGGAGAGTGCATGCTGATGGGGATGAGGAAGTCTTGTCCCGGATGCTCGACCGGTCCGGGTCGCACCGTGTCCTTGATGATTAAAGAATCGACGTAAAAAGACCTCGACATGGCTGCGCGGCTGAGAAGTGATCGCTCCGTGCACAGGATGATAGCTGTTTCTCATCTGAACCCCTCGGGATCTCCAAAGGTGCTTATGTTTGATGGTTCAACAAAAGGGACCCCGAAGAGGGTTGGCCCTGCAGCGTCACCCACGTGCGCACCCGTCTCCAAGGGTTTATACTGTCAGCGACCCAAACCACGTGATGTCTCCGTGGGCCTCCAATCACAACTTTTCAGGAGATTCACTCTTTTTATCCACGAATTTAGAAAACTGTCGAGCACAAGAATGAATAACCAACTGCACTGAAATATTTTTTTATTTATTCTTTTTTTTTTTTTTTAACTAAATGCGCTAATTCTGACTTAAACTGTTCAACAACTGAATCATTTTTCAACAATGTGAAACAATTAAAGCTTTAAAAATATAATGTTCTTTAGAGATGCTGCTGAACTAATATTTATTATTTATACATGTTGTGGAACTTTGATTTATAGGATTTCTGTTGAGGAGCTGGTCAGAATGAAATCTTTAAAGGTGATAATTAAACCTGATCACACTTCATAAAAACATCATTAGAGTCTGGAGCAGCTGGGAGGAGACGCTGGTGGAGCAGGTGCAGTGAAAACAGTGATGACCAGCAAGACTAAAAAAAAAAAAAAAAAGATATCTAAACTGAATATCTATGTGATGGACTCGATCCAGACCTACTTTCACTCCACAGTCGATTTAATTTCCCCCTTAAATGCGATTTAAGGGGAATCGCGCACGCGACTCTGCGCGCTAATTGCCCCGCAGCCTGATCAGACTTTGAATCCGGTTGGTCCAGGTTTCACTTCCAGCAATTAAAGAATTATGAACCGACGGCGAGTCTGGGCCGCGGTGATTCGATGGCGATTAGGATTCAATTAGAAAGTGTTTATAATGGGCCGCTCTGTGCGGGGGTAAACAGGCAGCTATTTCAGAAATGCGCTAATCCCTCATCTTGTGACAATAATTAGCGAGTTTGATCCCTCAGGCGGGTCACCGGTAGGTTTTAGCTTCTGCTTTCATCTGCCAAGTAACGCCTCGGACCTTCAGACAAGAGGCGAGCCGTCATTAAAGGTCCAGGTCCAATACTGTCTGCTGACCTCAGACAGAACTAACGCACGCGTTCAAACACAAACACAGCTCAATGGGTGTGTTTTTTTTAAAATTTATTTTGCACCTGTTTTTATTTTTTTTTCCACCTCACTGTGGAGCAAACGCACGATTACAGCAGCCGAGGCACTTTATTGAACTGTGAGATCGAGAATTAGAAAGTCTTTAAAATCCAACCGCGGCAACGATCCAAACAAACACGTCTGTCACGCGGACGGTAATTGCTCTAATAGAGTGAATCCAGCGTTCGACACGAAGACGCGCGGAGTTGTTATGGTACAGATAACAGTCTGAAACAAGAGGAGGGAGAGAGACACAGAGGGAGAGAGAGAGAGGAGGAGAGAGGGAGAGGGAGGGAAACCAAGCGGAATGATGCGTGGCGCGCGCCCTCATCACACCATGCGAGCTCTAATATTATTTTTCCATAATTCTGCACGATAAAATTTCATTGTCTATTAAGTAATCCCACAAATGAGATCCTTTATGAGGCTATAATGAGGCCTAATTGCCAGGACTAGTGGAGCCACGTGGAAGGATTTAGGAAGCATTAAGCCGTCGGGTACTGTGCACAGGCTGTTACCTAGCCATTACTTTCATAATTCAAGGAGAAAATTAGTCCATTTAAGGGAAAAATCCTTTGATTCCCTTTATTCTGCTTGGTGTGACAGGGCTGCAGTTTTTTTGTCCGCTTCGGTTAAGAAGAGAAGCCAGTGTGCAACAAATGGAGCCCGGCTGCAGTATCGCTCGCTGTTTAAAACTGTTAGATTATAAAAGAAGAGAGAGAAAAAAAAGAATTTCAGAAATGCGTAAAGCTCTCAGGGCCCCACCTCTCCACTTGCCTCCTCTTTCTCTCTGCAGTGTTGTGCGCCTTTTTTTTTTTTTTTTTTTACTTTATAGTGCTCCGCTATTCACCCCCTTTTCAAATCATGCTGATGGGCAATTAATCACCAGACTATTCAACGACAGCAACATGAAATTCAAACAGGCAATTTTTTCGAAAAAAGAAAAGTGAAGTCTCTCTTCAGAGGCCGGTCGGCCTTAGTTAAGTGGGAAAACAACGTTTCTAGCAAAGAGAGTCGTGGTGCAAAGTGTGCAAAGAGGAGGAAAAGGTGTGTGTGTGTGTGTTTTTGTGTGTGTGTGTGTGTGTTCGAGCTCCTCCCCGCAATAAAAAAACACACAAACTTGTTAAAGTGCACTGCTAAAGTTCCCCCCTCTCATTCACGTCGCATCCCATGCCATATTATACCGTGAAGAAGTCCATTAATGTTTTGTTGAACGGGCGTCATTAACTTGTATCACCGCCTTTTTACAAACCTCGCATTGTTGCGCAGGGCCAGTCTGCGGCCCATCTTGGCCAATACAGTGGATGATTTGCCCCTTTATTAGTTACCAGGCAACAGATCCTGAATACCAAAACTCAAAGGAAACACTCTGGTCCTCCATATAGATCTCAATGGCGATGGGGGGAAAATGAACAATGATCCCGCGGACAACATAATGCCACGCAATGACTTTTCATTAACAATTATCTGGTTGATGTGAATAGCAGCTGCAGTGGCCACTCTCCATCTCATGGCTTCGCAGAGAAAAGGGGAGCAGGGGGAGAGAAAAAAAAAGAGGCTCGCCGAGTGAATAGCATCCTGCAGGAGTTTAGGGGGTTCACGGTGTCCGTGAATGCGGAATCTAATTTATATCTGGGTGAATAATTAGGTTTCTATGCAAAAATGAGTTGGAAATAATTACGTTTTAAAGCGCCGTGACAACTTAGCCCCGGTAGACAAAGACGAGCAGCTCCTTTTAATGTCTCGCACCGGGAGATGATGAGCGCTTTCAATTAAGAGCAACAAGCTAACGTTTTTTAAAAGTTTGGTGCAAAAAAAAAAGAAATCAGGAATCAACTTCTCTTTCAGCTGCGTCCCAATCCTAGAAAAAACATCCACAAACGGCGTCTGTGATTGGGGAACGGACAACACAGATAGGGAGCGCGGCCCTCGGTCCTATAGAAAAGTAAAGTGACAGCCTCAGTGGAAGAAGAGGCTGCGGAACAAAGCCGGCGAGGGCCCTGTTGATGGCCTATAGAGATGTCCTGCACCAGGCTCCCTCTAATTAGGGAGACGCTTCTGAGTCTCACAGAGCTGCTCAGACCAGACACTCCAGACTGAAGTGTGCCCCTGCGCCAACGAGTGCGTCTGGATGTCCACACTCGAGGCCGCATGTGTGTACGCGTCTGCGCTTTATGGCGGCACACAATTAACGAGCCTCGAAAATGAGATAAACACCGACTGATAGTGACGCCGATCACGGTTAAGTTCCCGGAGAAACGTCTTTATTAAAGCTTATTGTTCGGGCCCCGATGTGTCCCTCGGCCCTCTCGGTTGTTTCCAAAAGACTAAGCAAATGCCATTACAGCGGCGGCGCAGAGCAGCCCTTATCTCAATCTTTTCTTGCTTGAGTTGTCAAATAGTCCTGAGATCCATTCTTTCTGTAATAGGAAGCCATTTCATTGTTGGTCACTTTGTAGCGCATGTTCTCCCCGCAGGAGTTATCATCAGCTGTGAGGACTCGTTACTGCGCTCCAGGATCAAGATGCTGTTTTATCTTCGTTAATGATTGGCCTTTTACCGGAACGGTTTGAGTTCAGAACGATGATTCTAGGCCTTTTTTCAGAAACATGCTCATCTCCACAGAACATCTCTGCCATGGACAAAAATTCTTACTCAGATTCACAAATTGAAAAGAGCTGTAGTCGAAGCTGGAAACCAATCAACTCCCCCCCTGAACCGAACCCGAAAGGTTCTCACCCCTCCTCTGCTCACAACAGAGAGATCCTGACTTCCCGTGGAAACCTAAATCAGGAAATGTTTCAAAGAGTGAATGACAGGAGTCCCTCCACCCGGTTACCCCGACCAGTCTCTCCCTCAGTCTAAAGGAGGTGATATTGTAGCCCTTTTCCTCCCTTTGAAAGGGGAAATCCCCGGGATTGAGCTTGTGTGCTGGAGCGGAAGCAGACTGGAATGTGTGCCGGGGCCGCATCTTTTGTCGCCGGCCAGGGACGTGAATAGACATGGGCCGAAATCTCTCTGTCCTCTGTTTATCAGACTGTGAAGAAGCAAACAAACCAAAATGTTTCATCCGCGTGTTACCAGCACCTTCTACCTGTCAGTCAGGTTTTATTCTCCCGTCCGACGGGACGTTGTGAACTTTTTCTGTAAGAATAACTTTCACTGAAATGTGTCTTTAATCCAATCAGCTCATAGGACACAAATCCAGGAACCTGTGGCTTTTTAGTTTTAAGTCCCCTTACGAAATGTCGAATGTTTTACATGTGAATAGTAAAAGGTCACATGTGATTGGCTTTTTATACATATGAACTTAGATTTTAGTATGTGGAGAGAAAAGAGTGTCACATGAGGACTGGAAATGTACATTTAAACATGTGACATACATTGAATTTCACATTCCACATATGTGGAAACAAAACATGACACATTAATTCACATTTGAAATGTTTCATGCAACTAGCTGTTCTCAAATGTGAACTGAAATTGAGACGTGTTAGATTTACATTTTCACATGTGAATTACAAACATTCATAATTTTTTTTTTAATTTCACATGCAATTGGTTATTGTCACATGTGAACCAAAGTTTTGAACATTTTAAAATGATCGGCTTTTGTTTCAGATGTTGAAACAAACACACAAAATCACAAAAAATGAGCTTCATCACATGCATATTCCACATTTTCACTAATTTTCATGTTAAAATTCTGAATATGTGAACTGAAATTTTTACATGTCAAAATCAAATATTGTCACATGTGAACTGGACAGTTTCACAACCAATTGCAATTTTTCACATATGAATGGAAATTTATACATGTAATATTTACAATACATACATTCAAATGTTTTTTTAATCAAATGTGGATTAGAATTTACTCACGTGAAAACCAAACATGGAAATCAGGTGAATTCACATGTGAATTCCACATTTTGACTCATGTTCACAAGTTATTAGCATTTCTTCACAAACACATGAAAATGTTAAACTTACAGTTTCAAATGTTATTGACATACATTCGTATGTGATATGGTTTATGGATGAGAAAAAAACAGGTTCATGAAATAATGTCAAATTTGCTGCTTCACATGTAAATTTCACATTTTGACACATGTTCACCATGTGAGGCCCTATTTTGACATGTGAACTAAAATTTTCACATGTCAAAATAAATTATTGTCACATTTGAACTGGAAATGTTCAGAAGTTATTGCCTTATTTTCACATACGAATGAAACTTTCCACATAAGAAATTCACATTTTCACATGAGAGTCACCTACGATGTTGAATTTCCACATGTAGAAACTACATCCTCTCTGTCGTCCTGCTGATCTCCACAGTTCATGCCAAACGTCAACACGCAGGACAGATCGAGACTTTCATGGCTCCAAGCTGCTGAAAGGGGGACTTTATTTTTAAATAAATAATATTTCTGATTTATTTTTCTCTGTGTACCCACTTCAGATTTAATATTGATTAGGAAAAGTGTCACGTTGAGTCGAGTTTGCCATTATGTTGATTTTCCCTGTTGCTTGTTAGTGTCTCTCAGGCGGCGCGTCGCTCTAACCTCATCCGAGTTTTCCCAGCTGAAACAGATTCTTCAAACAAATAGGAAAAGCTCACACGTTTCTTAATTGAGATGATGTCCACATTTTTCCATCTATTACTGTGGATGTAGTGTTCCTCTAATGTGATTTATTGGAAGATGTTGAGAAGTTTAAAGGGAGGTGGAGAGTGAGCTGTCAGGATC
This sequence comes from Lagodon rhomboides, assembly GCA_039737535.1. NCBI lineage: Eukaryota > Metazoa > Chordata > Actinopteri > Spariformes > Sparidae > Lagodon > Lagodon rhomboides. The sequence goes on along the minus strand of CM077789.1, from coordinate 8,048,562 downwards.
CAGGCGCTCTCTGAGCCTCCGACTCATTCTGCTCATTTGGACAATGAAGGAAGCATCGATCTGAGTTTTCCTCTGTTTTTGTCTTCATCAGCGTTACAGCTGTTGGCGTTTCAGCGTTCATTTATATTCATTCCACTGTTCTGTAAAAACACAAGCCAGCGCAAGTGAAATTCTCCTTGTATGTGTGGCTCTTTTTATGATTGGATTATCAGATTTATGTTTGTTAATTGGCCACAGACAGTCATTTACTGTCTTTTCTTGACGAGGAAATCTTCTGTGTTCTCGTGTTATTCTCAGATATAGATCTACAAAGCTCTCAAAACCGGCAGGAAGCCATTTTTTAGCCGTGTTGACGATCCAAGATTATATGAGATGCACTTATTTCAATGTAAATGTAACTATTGTGTATATTTTTCACCCGGCTAACAGTAATCATCTATGGAGGGCATGACAGGGTTTAATAGCGGGGAACTCGTAACGTGTCGTAAGCCCCGCAGAGCTTATTATACAACAGGCAGCTAATTGTGCGGTGGGTAGTTTGGGGCATCACATGAACTGGCTGGAGTTCGGTGGGCAGCTGCATCCAACCTGCAGCTCAGAGAGTCAGCAGGCGCAGCAGCAGCACAGAGACGCCCTCCACAGGAGCGCGGCCCGGAGGTCGGCTTTGTTCTGTATGTGTGATCTCTGCTGTAATTCATGTGATTCCGTTTGAATCAGTAAAGTGCTGTAATCCCATTTTGAGCCATTTTTTTCCCCTCCACATTTACATAAAACATGCTTAAATAACCCAGCGACAGTATTACTGTCAAATTAGGTTATGGAACATTAGGTGTCTTAAATCTCCTCAGATGTTAAATGTTGTACTTGATGGCAACTTCTCCCGTTAAAGTTTCAGAGATTGAAGGTAAAACCACAAATCTACCTTTTTACAAGGATGATCAATTCAATTCCATTAAACAGCAAACAAATAAACAAATAATTAATAAATAAAGTGGGTTTATCTTAAGATTATTAATTAACTAATTAACTTGTCTATGTATTATTTACACATGGCCCTGTTAGTTCACACATACTGATTTCCTATAAGATAATAGAAAGAAATAAAATCTAAATATTTAAATAAATTTACACCAAATCAGGTTTTTTTTTTGTCAATGTGATGAAATTCTGACCGAAACATAGACATTTTCCACAGAAGACATTTTGACATGTCGCAGTAGAAAAACCACAGGTGTGAATAATGAAATTCATGAGTTCATGAAACGCTGTCATGTTTTAGACCTGAATAGAATAAAGCCATTGATAATGTTATTAGTCATATCTATGCTTATACTTCTGTTTTATATCTTTATATATAAGTAAATCTTAACCTTGTGTTAATTAAACTAATGTTAAAAGTGAACTTTTCCACCATGTTTCAGTCCACATTTTGGGACAGGAGAAGCATTTAAAAAATTAAAAATACATATAAAAGTATATTACTGTTATTACTAGTAGTGTCTGTAGAGTGTGCCATAAACACAGTTTAACACAGGGTTGCCCAAACGTTTTCCCTTGGCGGGCCAAAACTTTTACTTACTGATTACTTGGCTATGAGCCAAAAGCAAACACCTACTGTTATTGTATTTAATTGTTTTGTTACAATGCAAAATGGATTTGAGAGGCACTCATTCCCTTAATCTTCTGACTAGCTGTGCAAATTTTACCTCATAAGAAACAAAACAGCAACAAATTTTATTTTATTTTTTCACTACAAACAACTTTTGTATATTTTGATATATTTGGTCCAGTACTATACTTAAGTTTTTTTTTTTTTTTCCTTGTGCTTCACTTAAACTTTTTTTATTTTGTGTTACAATACTTTGTACTTCTACTTCACCACATTTCAGAGAAAAGTGTTCTTTTTATTACACTGCATTTATCTGTCTGCTAGTTTTTTTTATATATTTATTGCATTATTGTAGATAAAGCAGCCTATATTTTAGGTATGATAAATGTAATACTGTGCTGCAATTGGTACTCTAACTTGTTGTTAACTTTGATAATTGTATGTCGTAGTATTTATACTACACTACTGCTTAATATCTCAATACTTCTCACACTGCTGGGATTAACCTGTGTGTGTTCAGTGTTAGCAGCTTTCTACACCATCATCCATATAAACTGTGTCTGTGTCAGTTTTACAAGACACTAAAAAAAAATCATTACATATTTAGTAAAGCTGTCTTTCTCCACTGCACAAGCTCAACCCCACATATCATATTTAATAATACAAACACACAAAGAACAATAAAAACTTTTCATACAGCAGTAAAAGTGACGAGAAGCCAACTTATAAGAAGTCTGAATTCTATAGTAACGCATGACCTCAGTCACCTGTACAGCCGGCTCCATGCTGCCGTCTTTTATGTGGCTGTGCCGCAGAGCTTCTCACCTGGACAGCTGCTTCCACAATAGCTTGATTGACAGGAAGTACATGTTGAGTTGCTTGTGTAATATGCAGTTCATGAAACCAGGTTTAGAACCAGAGATTGAACATAAAAGTACGAGAAGAAATAAGGTCGTGATTTAGAGTTGTGTGAGCGCCCATACGGAGATTTTTTTTGTAATTCTCCAACAAAAACCCGCACCGTCCTCGTCATTATCAGCCATTCATCGCAGGATACTATTTTTTTCCCTTTGAGAGTAAGTTAATTCATAGAATTTAACAAGTGTTTTGCTTGACGCCGTTTGGCATTTTCCAAGTGCAGCGGGCGTCCTTTTCAGCGCATCTAGACGCCGGAGGTCAGGGCCGCGGGCTCCTGTCTGCACCGTCCCGGCTCCGCGCCAGCCAGATAAATGGAGCGAGTTGTTTGTAAGCTGGCCGAGCTTTGTGTTTGCACAGAGTCACAACTTTGTATGGGGTTGAAGGGGGAGTTCGGAGGCGGCCGCTGGGATTTGTATGCAGACTGCGTTTGCTCGGCCCCCCCCCCAGGTCCACTCTATGTCCTCTCACCTGCCTCGTCGCAGTAAATCATAGAGCCATCAAGTGAAGCGTGTTGATGGGCCCTGCACGTGCGAGAGCTTTGCTGCACCTGTCATGTGTGTGCGTGTGTGTGTTTTGTTCTGGGGAAAGCGAATGTTTCATCCGTGTCCGTAGGTGTTTACGTCGCCTTTTTCACGGCGTGCGATTCTTCTCGCGGGGCCTGTTGGTCGCCGATAAGAGAGATTTGGAGATCTGCCTAATGGTTTGGTAAATGTGTCCGTCTATATGTGTGTGTGTGTGTGTGCGCACTTAGGGATGGAAATAGAGGTAGCTGGGTGTCAAACAGGAGGTCTGCAGATGCCTGTCCGACTGAGAGCGGCGAGGTCCCTCCCTTTGACAGAGTATCCATTCAGAGTCAATGAGCTGGGTCAAAGCCTGCACGTCAGGCTGCAGCTCGGCCCAGCACCGGGGCGGTCCAAGAGGTCAGTCTTATTCACATGGCGCTGTCATGCAAATGAACCCACCCACGCTTAAACAACTCTTGGAATTTTTATGTCTGCTCTCTGGCCTTTTTATTCCTCCGTTTCTCCCCCTCCCCTTACTTTCCTCGCTCGCTCCCTCTCCTCCTCTCCAAATCTCTCTCCGCCGTATTCACGAAGTCATTGACGAGACATTCAAAGCTTTTTAAATTGGCCCGGCTTCATTGTGCCCCGCACTAAAGTGAGGGGGGACGGAGAGAGGGAGAGTGTAAAGAGGAGTGGGCCTAAATATACTCCGGTCTGAAAGTAGTTAGATCATGTTCTTTTCATGGTCCGATTAGAATCAAATCGATCCCCCCGCCCCTCCTGACACTCCACGGTTTGAAGAGGAGCAGCCGAACAAAGATTTCCTGGCAGAGACAGGGGGAATGAATGACCAAACCTGAATGCTAAACACACTCTTAAAAGTCTCATTCTGAGGCATGACAATGCCCAAGAGAGTAAATTTGTTTTAAGTGTGAGCGAGCGATGTTTGTTTGGAAGGAGAAAGGATATCTCTACAGTGAAGGTACTGTAGGAGCATCTCTGAACGAGACCTGATCTGCATATAAATCAGAAAAACAGACGTCAGTGGAGGATCTTCTCCAAAAAAAAAAAAAAAAAAAGGCTTTAAGGATTTTGGACAAAGGTACTTTATCACAAAGAAGTATCTTTTGATGGAAGTGTTATTCTGTTTAATCCATAGTGGGTCTTCTTCAGGAGTGAGGTTACATACACAGAATACAAAGAAGTGGACCGGGGTGAGGAGGCTGGAGGTTTGGCCCGTGGTGTCTGATGAGGGAGAGGACGACCGCTGGACGCCGCGACTCTCCTCCAGCGAGGCCACCGCTGAGGGTGAGGGGAGGGATGGGCAGAGGGGTTTGAACTTGGTGACACCCGTCCTGCACCTGCAGCTGTGGTAATCATCAGCCTATTCTCCCACCGAACGGCCAGAGCGCTCCAGTTTTATTGGTTTCTACTGTGTTTAAAGAAAGCAACTAATGCACTAGTATGGATTTTTTTTTGTTTTTTACTATTACTATGTTCTGTTCTGTTCTTTTTCAGAGAATTCAGTTGGTTTTAAAAAGGTTTACTTACTTTTAGAAGTGCAAAAAAAGTTCTCACTTAAACCCCTTCAGATTTTCTGAAAAAAAACAAGATGACTAATTTTTGAGATATGTGCTTTTCATTGAATAGTTACCATTTGTAAAATGTTCCGATCCAACTTTAATGAGCTAAAAAAAGAATAACAGGTGTTTTCATTGCACACTCAGCTGAAACCAATGCAGTCTTATACAACAGTCCTCTTTTAAAGGCCCCCATGGGACCTGATTTCGTTGTGCCATGAATCACATATATGTTTGACAATTTAAAACATAATTTTTAAATTCAAGAAAGTCACAGTTTGTCATGAAAAAACCCTCAGTGAACTCCATTGTCCCTGCTCAATTTATGTCACTAAACATGGCGGTCACCTTGGCATAGAAAAAGTATATAAAAAGAAACATCATATGTGTAATTCATGGCACAGTTCCAACTGAATGAAAACATTTATTTGTCTCTCACCATCGACTACATGCATAATCTTTTCTGAAATAAGGCACCATGCTGGTTCCGGGACTCGACTCTGCCTCTCTATACTGACAGGTGATTTTATTATTTTGTCCAACCCGTTTAAATCAATCAAGGTAGGCTCAATAACAGAAACACCTCTCTGTATAATGCACTGCATTTCAAGAGCAGCACAGACTACATCCCCCACAATGACCATAAAGTTGAATCAGCACTTCTCTGAAACATATTCATATTTACGAAGGAGCATTTGAGACTGTTTTAGTCTTAGCGAGGTACGACTAATAAACTGGCAACTGAGTGTAGTTTCCATAAATATACTGAAAAGCAGAGGGATGCAAATAATCAATATCCTTATTCCTGTAATTAAGATTGAACTGAATAATTGATATGTCACTGTGTGCTGGTGGGGCTCCATCTATTCCTTTTTAAACAGCCAGTTAAGCTGTAGTCGGAGCTTTTAATTGATTCAGACTTCAATAAAACTGTACAGTCTGTTTCAAAGAGGCTGCACAGCTTCAATCACTTTAACTTATATTCACAAACAACTTGTGAAACATTTTAACCAATCAGATATCATCATTTCTGCAAATTAAGAAACTGCACCTTTATTGATCTGTCCATTCATGCAGGCAGCGGCCTGTCAGTTGATCGCTCATTAAAAAGTGTTGTGCAGCCAAACTTTCATTCAAACACACAGAACTTTATTTAAAAATTCTACCGGACATCCCAATATTTCCAGAGATACCAGACGACGTGCAGAACGTTTGGGGAAATGTTATAGAAATGTGCACACGACATCTAGAATATTTACACCTGATGGATTGGTTCTGCAAAACAGGTTAGTGTAAACGTCTTTATGTCGTTAGTGTAGCGCAAACGACACAGAATATACAGTCAGAGGGCAGCATAAACATTATTTCAACAGAAAGCACGATGCAAACATACAAATGCAACCACAAATGAGGGAACACAATATCCAGCTGGAATGCAGTACAACATCAGGGAGCAAAACAATAGTATGTTGTCAAATTGGCTTAAATCTCTGCACAGTAACTCTGGGGACCAACACCTGTAGAATGTCCCGAGGCTTCAGGCCATGTTGTTGGTTTTTTTTGGGTTTTTTTTTTACACCTGTACACCGATAAAAAAAAGGAACTGGTCCAAGCAGATAGTTCTTTATTAAAAATACAACACATCCGGAAGACATTCAGAGATGGCTATGTAGCAGCAGCATACACGCTGCAGTGGTGTACAAAATCTCTGTGGCCAGTAATCATGGCCAGTAAAATCAAATCACTGTGTTGATCAAAGAAAAGATAATATCTAGATTGTTATGACGTCAGTGATAAAGTTATGCCTTTGATCATGAGGGAAACTGTTTGAAGCAATCAAATTTGACCGTTTTACAAACATAGAAGCCAACCGTATCTTGTTATTGTATGTTTTTTGCTAAATGGGGAAATGTTTTATACTGTAAAGACAGAATTATACCGTTAATTTTAGGGGAGGCGTGTTTTCTTCATACTGTGACAGTAAAAAATAAGGTGAAATACTGTTTCTTGATTTACAGTAAATTGATGTGTGTGCTATGTTCACCTACTATTTTTGATTTTATTTAACAGATTTTTTTACTGTAATTTCTACCAACTTTTTTTTTTCTTTTTTCTTTTACAGTGTGATTATAGCTAAGCCCAACTGCTGATTCTTTAATAGCTGTCACATTCATTATAAACTGCTAAGATGGATGTCCAGCGATCGTGTGCGGTTACTGGAGTGGAGTCGTCACTATTATTAGTGGTTCAATGGTGCACTGTGTCCAACTTCTTTAGGCACCAGGTGCATTCAAGAGCAGATCAATGTAAAACAATAAAGCAAAAAAAAAAAAAGTAAAATCAATGCCTGAAGGGAGAAACAGGATTTGTTCATACAGGCTGGTTTTAACGATCTTAAGGGGAAATAAAGGGAAGAAACTAGATGTTCAGAGGTTTTATATCTGAAACTCCTCCAGGTGAACAGGTGCAGCACACCTCAGTGACAGGAGCCGTCTCCTCCTGCAGCACGTAGCGCGGAGTTGTTTGTGTTCTGAATCCCGAGAGAAGCCAAACAACACTGTAGAGGTGGAGGGACGGAGGGGTGGGACCACCCTGCAGCTGCCCCCTTCTCTCTCTCTCACTCCCACCTCATCCCTTCATTCCCTCTCCTATTCATCCTGCAGCTGCAGTCTTGTGCCCCTCTCTCTCACTCTGTCATACAAAGTTTCTCCCTCTCTCTCTCTCTCCTCTCTCTCTCTCTCCCTCTCTCTCTCTCTGTCTCTCCCTCTCTATTTGTCCCCCGAGACACAAAGATGGATGGAGAAGCTCCTGGAATGGGGCGCACAATAGGTTGTGCCACAAGGTGAGCAGCCTCAGCTGCATACGGCCCAGCGCTGCGGCCCTTTTCTAGCTCCTGCGAGGCTCCTCGCCCGGCTTGAGTATGCGTGTGTGTGCGGGGGGGTCTGAGCGGCACAGTATGGCAACAGATGCTTTTGTTCGGCCAAAAGTCTGAAAGGGGCCTTGGGTGGGGGGCTTAGCAGTGTCAGAGCACAGAGTCATTTTTCTCTCCTTTTTCTCTCACTCTGCCTCTCTTTCTCCGCGGCTCCCTCCGCCCAGCTGTGCCTGCCGCGGCGGCTGAGCAAGAGGAAATGTGAGGGCAACGGCGTGATGGAATACGTAAGTGGGGCGCGCGGTTTTGGCCTGTTTTGTGGGCGACTTCATTAAAGGGTCGTTTATCTGGCCTGTGATCCCATTGTCCCCGGCCTTCTTTATCAGCCCCGGTGTGTCAGGGGGGCGTAATTGGCCGATTGGCCACGGTCTGCACATGCTGAGGTGATTTATAAAGCTGTGAATGGAGCTGACTCCTCTCCGGGCAGCGCTCCCTCTCCCACATAGGAGACAGCGCAGTGCAGAATAACACTGACTAAATGCAGAAGAAATGTGAAAAGGATGAAACGTCCCCAAAGCTCTTTGTGCGGGTGTGAAATCAGAGGCTTGAATAAAAGCGCCGTGGAATCACTCTTTCTCTTGTCCTCTATTTTCTCTCACCTTTATACTCGATCTGACTTTGTTGTTTCTCCTCTTTAGACCCTGTTCTGCTCTCGACCGATCACCCGCCTCTCATACTTTTTCAAAATTTTCGTTTCCTCTATATTTCATCCTGTGAAGCATGGCCAGGGAGTAACCTCTCCACCTCTCAGCCAATCACAGACAGCGGTTTTCCTCGAGGGAAGAAATGAGGAAGAAACTCCTTATTTTTTGTCCTTTGATTTTTGAATTTTGTTCTTTTTCTCAATTGTTTTGAGAAAAAGACCACAAACTAAACAATTTCACACATGTTGCATGTACGAGATGAACTTAAATTGAAATGAATACAATGAGACATGTGCAGTTTGGTGAAGCGGCGAGCCGTGTCGCCGTGCAGATTTTTGCGATTGCAGGTGGGAGTGAGCGCCGGCTTTATGTGGTCTCATGGTGTGTGGAGGTTGGCTCTTAATGACCTCCTAATTAAAGCAGGCCCTCCTCTCAATGGGCTGATCATGTAGTGGAGGTCAGAGGTCATTTACAGGGCTGCTGGTGGCCACAGCTCTGCTCCATGCTAATTGCTTTCCAACATACACAAATGAACACGACGTCATAATTCTGTCAGGTTGAAGTTGACAGTATATGTGCTTGCTTGTTGCGTTACCATAAATTTTTGGGGGGCTTTTTCTAATTTCTTTTGTTTTTATGTCACCCGGTCTCTCGTCTCTGAATGCACACGGAGACCAGCAGCCTCCCTCAGGGACTCTCTGTATTGTCCCGCCATCAGACGTAGAGCCTGAGTTCATTAAGCCGGACTGAGTGTTTGTCCAAAGGCTAGACGAGACAACCTAAATCTCCGACGAGTGTTTGTGGACATGCTGATAAGGTCTGCAAACACACACACACCGGTGTCAGGAGGATTCACAGACACAGACACACACTCACTTTAAGAAAAGACTTACAGACATGTTTTAATATGAATAGAGAAACTAACACAGATTAAAGGTGCACTGCGTAGTTTTTGGGGAAGAAATTTTAATCAGAAGAGAAATATCTTTTTGATGCCTAAACAAACAAAACAAACTCTCTTTGTTTTCATGACTGAACAAACTGAATAAACAAACTGACCTTAAAGGTTTTACTTTGTTTATATGTGGCGGACCCTGCCACCTTTCTAGCTTCAAACAGTGTTCTGGGGGCCTTGTTTTCCTCTGAGAACAGCTTGTTTATTCAGTTACGGAAGAAATAGATATTTCTGAGTTCGTGTTGTGACCTCATTAATGTTGGAAATACAAAAAGTTTGAGTTAGAATTTCTTCTCCAAAAGTACAAAGTTCCACTTTAATGAGGACGCGTCTCTTTCAGAGAGGTTGTGTTAAGAGAAACTTCAATCCGACATGAAACACGTTACGCGGTAACGCTGCAAACTCTTGGCTCTGGTTTCTACCTTCCACGGCTCTCTGGAGCTGAGCTGTAGGGGCCTCAGTCCACAGAGGAGGAAAGGCCAGGCGAGGAGGAGGGGCCTGGCTCCGGTTTAATGTAGCTGATTGTGTGCCCATGAAAAAAGGAACAGTTTCTTCTGTGTTAATTTTCAATTTTGTTGCTGTCTGTGTGCCCGGCCTTTGTGTCCAATTCTTCTTCCCTCCCTTAAACGGCACCACCGCCCCTCTCCTTTTCTTTTCTTTTCACTCCTCCTCTCGTCAGGCCGTCTAGATTATGTTGCTAAGGAGATTTTTCTCTTTCTCTTTTTTTTTTTTTGCTTTTTTCACTGTTTCCCATTGATTTGGTGTTAATGCGTTTTGAATGCCCCTTGGTGTGTGCCGAGCGCTGGGGGAGGAGGGGGAGCACAGGGTCTTGCCGAGTGGAGGAATTTCAATCTGAAGCGGTTAGGTGGGGGTCCGTGTGGGTTAAGGCCCAAAGAGAGGCACTCAAGTGAGAACTGAAGTGGTTTGCAGAGCCGAGGAACCTCTCGGGCAGCCACTCCCCCCCTCTTCCTCCCCCTCTCTTTTTCAGGGTCACTCCTTCATTGGTAGCCCACAGGTGCACTGTCAATCTTTCCCTTTCAAACCCAAAAACTAAGCCATGGGTAAAACAAACATATTTTTCCCCTCAGTGGGAGAATGGGAAGAAATGTGTCCAGCAGCCTGCAATGCAAATTAGGCGCATAACAGCTTGAATAATTCAAGTTTCGATGCAAGTCATCGTCGGGGGGTCACAGCTCAGGAGATCTTTGGAATAGAAATGACATCTTTTCATTGAACTGAGGACTTAGGACTAGTATTCATAGGCCACGTTCCTGCTCAAAATGGGTTGGGCGAATGAGACGTCTTCCTTTGACACCAGAGACAGGGGTTCATTTGACGTTGGCTTCTGTAATCAATTAACCGAGGCTGATCTGAGTTTTGGAGGAATGACAAACACTATGCTGACAAAAGGGGCGGCAAATTGTTCATACGGGTCATTTTGAAAGAAAATCGAAGCACATATCTTAAGTAAGCTCATGGGACCATCACTGAGTGCTATGTAGTGGCTGTTAAAAACATGTTTTCTGCACAGATTATCTGGTAATTATCCGTTTTTCATATGTTAAAGTACACGTAAATTGAAGAAATACACCACAAATAATATAAAAATGACACACCCTGAGGCATCCATCAATGAGCCTCTGTAACCTCAGTAACCCCAGTTTGCCCCTCTGAGTTCTGTATCTCCGGCCTGATGATAACAGAATATTGGATGGATCGCAAACGATTCTCTCGGCCTGTTTAATCTCCTCTGGTCAAAGAGAGACAGAAGATTATAGTGATTTTTCATCGCAGCTGGAACCAAATGCGATTACTTTGATTTTGATAATACGGGATGACTCACAAACCATGTATTCTCACCATATCTGATTATAGCCTGGTTAAACAAAGACATATATATGTTTTAATGATGTGATGTATTTTAATGACTCCATCATCGGCCCAAGTGAAGACTTTTTTACCGTTTCCACCACAGGAGTCAGTGCGATACCTCGTGCTTTCAGCATCGTGCCCTCAGAGTTTCACTTCTCCTCCTCTTGTGATTGAATCCATTGAACCGTGTAATTTGCTTACTCATCTCTCCCACTCTGTAACTTTCTCTCGTTCTCCCACAGAAGCACAAACACATCTGTCCCTGCCCGGCAGCTGTGTGAGAAGCATCCCCCTCATAATGACCTCTCAGACCATTTCATCTACGTCGGCACTTAACGTAATTAGACGATCAGAGATTTGCCTCCAGCAGAGGCTGCTGTTCCCGGTGAAGCTCTGACTTCTACCAGCTGTGCATATTATTTGTTGTGCCTTTAATGAGCCGCAGTGCAACATCACAGAAGCAACCACTGATTTACCAGAGGAAACTACAGCACTTAACCCCAATCATATGTCATCCATCCTCACGGGCTTTCTCAGTTACCTGCTATGATACCAGTTTAATTCCTTGTGTCGATAGCGTGTTAAGTATGGTAAATTAAAGCAGCTATAAATAATATTATTATATTAACAATAGATCAGGCGTCCATGAACACATTAGGGAACTGTTTACTGAGGTAATAAATCCAGTGAGAAGTAGGATCCTTTTCTCATAAGCTTACATGCAATCACACTTTTTTGCATCCAGTGGAGTCACCGACTGCTGGCCATTAGAAAGAATGCAGGTTTAAGGCACTTCAGCATGGGCTTCATTTTTCAGACCTGGAAGCTCCGTCCAGTCATTATAGCCTGTTGTCTTTACACCTACAGCTTTACTGTTCTGGTTCACTCAGCCCAGCACCAGTCAGCAGACAGACAGCTGATAGATAGTAAACAGAGCTAGATTTAGAATGAGTAAATCTAAAGTTTAGAGCTCTGTTGCACCATTAAAAATTAATCTATGTTCAGGAAAGCCAAGTTTATGGGTGTAAATCAAAGTTAAACAGAGTTTAATTAATATGTTTTTTTCTTTCTTTCAGCTGCTCTGTATTTCTTAACAAAATGTCACATTGTTTTTAAAGCTTTTATATTACAAAATGAGATAGGACCTTTTTTGTGAAGAAATTTAAAAAGGAAAGCAGTGTTAAAAGTTCAGTGTAAGTTTAAAGTTAAGACTAAATCACAGTTTAAATTGCAGTTTTAAGTTTTGGCGCAACAAAATTAAATGTAATTTAGGTTTAGAGAAAAAGTTAAACTGAGGTTTAAAGACAGGTTTAAATCTGATCTCTAATTTAGTTTTAGTTTTAAAGTTTGGTGCAACAGAATGTAAACTTAAACTATGATTTAAACAGGTTTAAAAGTTAATTCAGTCAAAATACAGTGTAAAGGTATAACTGTGTGCAGTATTTGTCCTTAGCCTTTCCCGGCTAACTAGCATGACACGTGGAATATCAGTCGGAAATTGCAACTAGAAGCAATGATAAGGCAAACTTATATATACTATACACAAAGTTAGCTCTGCAGGTGAGATATATAAATTGGTAGTTTTGTCTGTTTTCTCTATAGACAACTTCTCTTCACTGTACGTCTTGCATCGTTAGTCTTGCAGTGCGACACTAACGCTCCGGACTGAGGCGGTTGTCTCCGTGTCAATTAAACCTATTCTGCAGCAGCGCCAGGGTCGACCTCTGACCTGTAACCCGTATTTAACTAACCCTCACCAGTGTACTACAAGAAGACAAACACTCCCAGCTGCTGAGGCTCTCAATGGCCTTTAAGTAAAGGGGAGGAGAGCAGGCAGCAGCCGAAGTAGGCTCAGGATTCTCGTGGTTCACTCAGGAAGTCACTTGAGACTGTTGTGTCAGCGCAGAAGCACAATGCACCCTGAGAACGTTAACGCGATGAACTGTATTTTGATGAAGCCATCATATGAGAACGGCTCTGATGCACAGAATAGTACAATTCATCACAGCTGTTCGACTTGAGCTCCAGATTTACTCCAAAGAAACGCTCTTCATGTCGACATTCCCTGATGTTTGCTCTTCCTTCTGTGTTTATTTTCGGTCGTTGCTGGGAACCTCTCTGCGCGAAACCACTTTATTTATGCCCGGCCTGTTGTGTCGACATAAATCACATAATGTGTGTACAGAGAGAAGAGAAAGACAAATCACCTGACACATTTCTGATCTGCCCCTTTATTTAGATAACGACGCCGGTTTCAGTGGGAGAGTGGAGGGAATTACAGATTACCACGTCGCCTCATTGTCAGTTACGGTCGGCCCTGTTTGTTTGGTTGGTCTCCTCTTTGATTGGATAATGATACCCCGAGCTATAACCAGAGACACCGACGAACAAAGAAACATTTCGTCTCTCAACATGCACACCAGCAATTATCCCTCCACGCTTTGTGCGCGCTGATGAACTGTAACCTGTCGTCTGAGCAAATATGAATCTCAGAGGAAGACGCCGATGATAACGATGTGCTGTGATGTGATCTGACTATCGGCTTGTGGAGCTGTGTGCAAGTTCAAGTATTTGTCTTTTGAAGACTTTAGGTTTAGCTTCAGAGAACTCACTGTTTCATAATTTGTTTTAGTCCTACTTGAGTTTATTTTGTGAGAAAACATAGAACCCAGGTTTGCATTACATTACATTACACTGACTTTTCTGACATGTTAGTCATGGTCCAAGTCAAATCACAAAAACACTTACCGTATTGTACTGTAACGATACAATGCTGATGCAAAATGAGTCTACGATTACAAGTTCCCCTTAATTGACTGACTTCCTGTGCAAACTCACTCTGTCCAATGTGCTCAGATTATTAGAAAAGTAACAATAAGGCTTCCAACATATTAAAGAACATTTTATTCAGGAAAAAATAAACCCTTTAGAGAGCAATTCATATTTTATTTTTGATTTATAAAAAAACAAAAATTAAGGAAAAAACATCTGGTGGCCAAAACAAACCTCATGCCCTGATGTGAAGGATATTGACACACTGACTCAGGAACAGTTTGTCAAGAAACACAGCTCATCTGTGAACAATAGCATTTTGTTTTTATTTACTATTAATAAACCAAACTATTTATTTTTATTTCATGCAGTGTCCCAACTTTTTTGGGAATAGAAATTGAATATATTTAACAAATTATCTAATTTAGATATGATAATGTTTCATCCCAACTTGAATTTAAACTACATTCACTTTCATCCCGTTTACCTGAGGATTCACATGTGAAAGGAACAAGATAGAAATCTTTAGTTTTAACTTTAATGATGTTTCTCACAACTCACGTAGTTCTTATTTCAGTACATACTTTGATGCTCTTATTCAAGTTATTACTTTGACGGGTGTCACTGTCTGTGTGAAGCAGTGCAGGTTTTCAGTGGGTGGATGGTGTCTGTTGACCACAGTGAAGGTTAAACTCAATGCCGTCCGTTTTAAAGTCCTGTGGGAAACACGACAGACATTTCACTCATGTGGACGCCACTTGTTCACGGACAGAATTCACAGGACCAAAAATGTTTACAGTTCAACACGTTTACAACATGTGCACGCACTGGCCGCTGATGCCACCTGTTTTTCTTCTTTTCCTACGCATAACACACACAGACAAGAACATGCACACACACATATAGGACACACACACACACGCACACACACAGATCCAGCGCAACAGTAGCTACGGCAGCTGCAGTGGGGTGCCATCACTGGTCATGTCTTCATACGTTTGATCCTTTTGGCCGGGAGCTTTACTGCTGGAGGAGAAAAAAACAGCAAAACTGAGCTAATGTGTGTCTTTGTCCTCCATGGGAGGGGAGAGCCTTTCTTCTCCCCAAGTACAAATCGCAAGACTTTGGCTGCATTCTCCCGGGACAGAGGGAGGCAATGGCAGAGAGAAAGATCCCAATCAGACATTGATCTGAACCAAACTAATCCCCCATTGGTGCCAATGTGACCTTAAAAAATCGGCTTAGAGCAGCTCGGTTAAACTGGACACGGTTTTCTATTTAAGTGGCCCCGGCGCAGCCCACCCTAATTTTGCCACCCACAGACATTAGTAGAAGAGAATTAAGACACATACATTCATAACACTTTTCATTACAGCGAGGGTGGGGCTGTGGGTGGTGTGTTTGGCGCCCTCACACAGCGACGCCGCTCCACAAGCGGGATAAGCCCGCGGGCCTGATGAGAGGAGATGGGACGATATCTCCTGTTTTATCTGTGAACCTCTGCTAACAGTGTTCATTGTGCGAGTGTTGAGTTAGAGATTTATTTTTTTCTTCTTTCTCAAGTATGTAAATTGGAGGGCTTCTTTGGGCTCATGGGCGGCAGACAATGGATTTGGAAGTTTTTCTAAAATATATAGATAGAAATGTATAAATATACTTATTTTTAGCTAGTGTGCCTCACATTGGGTATTAACCATTTGCTCTGACAAAGGAATTCTGAGCAAGAGATGTAATAGTTAAATTGGAGTCAGAAGTTTAGTTTTTGACCAGTTACCTCCAAAACTAATGAAATTCCCATCAGCCTTAGCTGTACTTTGTATTTAGCATCGATCAAAGACAGTAGAAATAGTGGAGCTTCTTTCTAATAGCCAACACCAATGGGTTCAAAAAGAAGCCTGATCATTAGCATTATCTCAGGCTCAATCTCATTTCTAATTTGTACCCCTTCCCGTCATGTTTGAGTGCCCTCTTGCCCCTCAGAACAGTTAGTTAGCTAGTAAGCTACGTAGAAATCAACAAACTAGTAGTTGTTTTATGCTTATAAGATAAGATAGAGTTCTAACCAGCCTCGGTTTGAGGTGTGCCTCTGAAAAACCTCCACTGTGCCGCTCTATATCATCAGTTAAAATATACAGTATACAAACATACTTTTTTATGGCCAAGGACGCCTGACATTAGTTCATTAGCCTAAGCTTCAACACAGATACAGCGTAGGTAGGAAATGTACTGTTAAAAAGGTCAGAGGTCAAACCCTACCCTGGTGTTGACTCTTAAATGCACACGCTGCAGAGAGTTTTAAAAGTTAGTCATCCTGACAAATGATGTAATACTGACACAGTTTGGAAAATAAAACGTTCTGTGACTCTGTTTTGTTCCTCCGATATGAAGCTCTGGCTGTCGCAGTAAGCTCATGTTGGACTTGGACAACAATAAAACACACGTGATCAGCAAAAAATTCTCCTCAACAAAACATTTGCCGTGTTCTGTGTACCAGCCAGTGTCACATAAGCCTCCCTTGGCTGCGACTAACATCTTCACTTCTGCTTCTGATTAGAGAGCGTGAGCCCCAACAGCTATAATCTCAGCTCGTCTGCGTCTGTGCCCGCCTGTCTGTCTGTGATTGTGACTTGTGTAGGAGGACGGCGCATGGAGTGGAAAAGGCGAGGACTTTGTTTAGGGGGGGACCGTTATGTGCCCGACAAACATTAAAGAGGCGAAAGAAACACTAAAGATGTCGGCCTGTGTTGTGGTCTGCTGGCTCTCGGGCCTATCTGAAGACGCGGGACTATTTTAAGCGCGGGGTGGAAGTATCTCAGCTTTGTTAGAGAGCCCGAGCCCATTGTAGACATGTAAAATCAACCACAGCAAAACCAACCATATTCTGTGATTTATATGAGCTCCAATACGGCCACGATGCTCCACCGCCACTTCCAGGGATCAACGGCTAAACCAACAGCCAGTAAGAGGCATTTGGGGTTGCTGGCAGCGGGCCAGGGCCCATAGAGAGGGTCCCATTATGAAGCCAGATCCTCCTTTTACACAGCCCACACCACAAAGACTCCACTGACAGACATCGCACTGAACACAGTTACACATGACACACATTTCGAGCTCGCAGATTCATTTCACGACGTTACTCCTGCGTGACACGTCTCTTTGTACCGGCAGTCGCAGTCCGACCGCACGCATGTTTATGAATCACAATAGGAGCACATTTCATCTTCGAATGTGGAGAGTTTTCATCATGTTGCGAAAGGAGATTTTTGTTTGTTTCCTCCGGTCTCCAGTTCAGATCACATGGGCAATTATATAAACCCTGACTCTGCCCAGCGAGGTGTCTGTTTACTGTTTAGTCTACGCCGTCGGACAACACAGGCCTGGCCCGCGTCCCTTCCACTACTGCGCCTCTCTGCAGGGAGGCGATGAGTGTGTGTGTGTGTGCATGTGTGTGTGTGTGTGTGTGTGTGTGTGTGTGTTCCAGCACCATCATAAATCACTCTGAGGAGTTCTTCTTAACGTCTGGCGGACACATCAAAAGACTACCCAATCAAGACACGAGCTGTAATCTCACCCACCTACAGCAGGAGAACAGACGCACTGACTTCACACACCCGAGCTCCAAACCCTGTCATGGTCCCACATTCTGTCTGAGAAAGAGGCAAGGCGGCCCCACCGAGGGGGATTCGACTGCTAATCTGTTTACAGGGATGCAAGGGGGAGGATTCGGTTGTCAGTTCGGGTCATTTGTAGGTGAAACCCATCATGTGTTGCCTGAGCCAAGTGACCTAAACTTTACTGAACTTGGAAGAGCCGTGTTAACGGTCAGTGTTCGCAGCCTGGCCCCTAAAACACAGTATTCCATGATTCAATGGTGACAGAATGGCAAAAAAACTGCAATCATGCTTTTTCATGTTGTTATCTGTCAAAAAACTCTGTTTGATTGAAGGCTCATTTGAGCAGATAGGAGCTTATATGCCCGCCCTAGAGCCTACAACAGCCAATGAGTGATCATTTTAACAAGTGGCCCACTCTCTCTTTCTTTCTCCTCTCTCCTGAGCCACTTACACGCCAAACTACCAATGGCTGATGCATCATGTAGCCAATGAGATTTCAAATCCAATGGTATATAGTTTATTAGAGTTTTTAAAGCCATACAGTTGGAAATTATGCAAATGTTTGTCGTTATTATGTGTTTTGCCCTTTGAATAGGCTGTTTTTCCACCTAAGCACTTATTTTTTTCCTTTTTTATATGCATAAAGTCAGTGTAACTAAGGAAATAAAGAACTATGATGAGTTTTTAGCCAGTCACTTGGATATTTCCTGAGAAAAGCAAGAGTTTTTCCATTTTCGGTGACATTGTCTTTAAATTGGAACCTGGAACATTACATTGACTACATGAGTGGACCCATTGTGTTTTCCAGCTAATAGCTGCAGTTACAGGTCATCTGCCGGCTTTTTTTTTTAATGGAAAACATTTATTTACAGAGCGTCTGACAGCTTGGGGGAAAATCCATCTTATACCCTTTCAAAAGAGCCCAAAACCCATGCCTGGAAGGGTTCAAAAACAGCTTGAATTGACTTTGGGCTAGATGATGTTTGGACATAAATTTCAAGGAATAAGAACAGGTTTAAACTTCAAAACAGCCCTCATAGCTCATCTTGTGCTTACAAATAAATGACAAACAGAACTTTATATCATTGATCAGTAATACTGTTTGAAGGGAGGTCCAACGTAAATAACGAACCATCGGTTTGGCCGAATCGTAGCCACATCTGACCCGAACTCAGCGACAGCCTCACCAACAAACCCTTTTCTCTCTGCTTTTTCCATGTTAGTTCCAGATCAAAGTCCAGACTTGAGCATTGTTCTTGATTGGGTTGGAGCACAGGCAGAGAGCTCGCCCGAGACACACACTCTCAGGGTAAATGAGGCAGCTTACAAAAACCACACCACTCTTAACTCCTAGAGAGAGACAGATGCACTCGAGACTATTCTTAAGCAATCTCAGCGCGTCTCTTCAGAGGAGACAAAAGTAGGAGAGCGCCAATTACGGTACGTTATCATTCTTGGGGTCAACAAAGTACTGTAGAGATGTGAACAACAGTAAGATGAAGGGTAGATACTCGAACCAGCACGGTGCAGTATAGAGAAGAGATTCAGGACAGGCTGTATGTTGTTACAGGACATAATAAGGCTTCGTATGGTGCTTTTTTGTATATTGAAGCTGATGCACAAGTGGGAACATTGTTTGACAGCTGTCACAGAGGAAGGTGCGACTTGGAAACAATGAGAAGAACTCCCTCATATACTTGACTGCTGAAATATGTATTTGGTTACAATATTTCAGGTATACGGGCAGCATGACAACACTTCCATAAACACAGGGGCTGCCTCCATCATCCAATCAGAGGACTGCAGAGATAGACGTGACTGATGGTCCTACTGAATTTAGTCAAAGTTGATGTGTCACCAGTCAGATTACAAAGAAAGAATTAAAAACATTAGAAAAATACCTCAATATGATGATTACAGTAAATCTTAAGCAGCATCCGTGTAACTTAGAGCACGCCGAAGATCACAAAATAGAGAAGGACGAGTCAATTTAAAGGGTAACTCCACCAATTTACACATAAAGTGTTTTTTTACAGGTCTTGGGCAGTACTACTGCATATGTGAAAAACACACTTCAGTGGGTAAAATTGGTGGAATTACCCTTTAAGAGATGAGTTTCTCTCTGTGTCTGGCCCATCCCACATGAGTATTAAGAGACACCATCACATTACAAAAACATGCGTCATCTTCTGGAAATACATATGGCAGCAAAAAATGCCAGAGAAACAGTTTATCTTGATTAAGAGCTTTTTTTTTTCTCCCACACTTTCTCCAGGTAACTAGCTCGTCAAAATGTGTCATACAAGGGGAATTTCAGAAGTAGACTTTACTTTAAAACAGTCAGGAAGCCGATAACCTCAAAACTACCAAGTAAAGAAGACTATTACATTTAAGTCGTACGATCTAAAATGTTTAAACAACATTCAATTATTACGTTTTGTCAGATTGTATGATGTGTGTGAATAGACAACTTGATCTTAATATGACTGAACAAAGTTCTGCGTAGTTCCCAATAAAAAAAGGGCAGCAGAAAACAAAATGAAACTTATTTTTTGTTTTACTTTAGTGGTGAACTATCAGATCTCAGCTCTTCAGGATCTTTAGGATCTTTGTTTTTTAGTTCAATTATATAAAACATAATTCTCAGAGCCACATTAAAATCTCCTCTTCCTAAATCACTGATACTAACACATCATGACTCTTACAGTGTTATTGATCCGGTGCTATCAGTTCACCGTCTTCCACCTCTCTCGTCCCTGTTTATCTGCGAGGGGCTCATCTCTGTTCTGTGTTCTCTGTCTCATCTCTGCTTGAAAAGACGAACACTGCCCTCTATCTCTGTGCCGTGGAACCGCAGGAACACACTCCCCTTCAGCTCGGATAAACAGTATGATGAAGCTCAACTGTCACATGGCCTGCGGTGACTTGCAATTATGTGTTAGGCCTCGGATGATTTTGTATTTTTTGTTGTGATAGAGTTTTTCGCCCGACATTTCCCCTCACTTGTTTATAGCGAGGAGACTAATGCTGCGGTGGCTTTGTTGACTCAGTGAGGAGTGTGGTCGCTGAATCGATAAATTGTTTCCTGGAGGGGGACCAATAGAAATTCATTTACCAGTCCAATGACAATGTGATGTCTTTTTCTAACCTGGGGCTGCGCATGTCCCCGGGGCGCTTCATTCAGCGAGTCCCACTTAAAAAAACCAGCCATTGTGACGCTGTCAGCCTGATCTGCATGTCAGCGCGGCGCTGCTTTCTCACAAGCTCCAGTTTTTATTAGTGAGGTTTGTGTAAGCAAAACAAACATTTTTTCGTAAAGTCCTGCTGGAAACAAAACATTCGACATGTCCGCCAGGCAAATGGGAGGAAGGGTATTAGGTCCAGGATATAACTGAGGATGTTACTGTTGCCTTAAGTTGAAAAAACACAAAAAGGGAGGCCTTCAGAGCGAAGCGAGTTCAAGCTTTTTTCCCTATTAATGCTGCTTTAGAGCAACTGGCAAACTTCCTAGAAGCCGTGTTAAGCATGAACGGAGGTATGAATTATAGAGAACCATTAAATGCTCCTCTGTAAAGTAAAGGAGCATTCACGAATTACATTATGCATAACCTTATTTGTTTTTGTTGCATTCAAGAAGATTTTCCAGATAACATCTTTTTGTTTTGGCGCTGAAAGAATAGGTTCGAAACATCAGCCCGCGCCCGTGCTGAAAGAGATTTTTAATTAAAGGCCCTCCCCTAATGCACTTTCAATAATGGGAGACAAAGTATAGACTCCTGCGAGACCATTATGAAGCCTCAGCTGTCCAAATGAGTCAAATCAAGTGGTTATCTTCCAAGCGACAGCCTTTTTAGAGCAAATTCTCCCTCTTTTGTGACGATCCACCCGCTGCAGCTCAGCAGGGAGAGACCGTCTGAGGGAAAAGATGTCAACTTTGGAAGATTTGTACTTTATTCTCTTCTGCTGTAGCCTTATATTAGTTTCAGATGAGTTTTATGCATAATAAGTGGAGTGGACTGTGGAGTTTTTTCTCTTCCAGTGTTCATTTGGGCACCTGTTCTGTTTTCAAAAATTAAAAATAAAAAATCTAAAATTTGAACTCATCCCTTAACAAAACAGCTGCTGTTTACTTACTAATATTTATTTTAATTGGGACAAATGTTAAGAACCAATTCCACATACTAGCATCTAATGCCTTTAGGGCCTTTATACAAATACACACATCTCAACAATGAAATACACACAAAACAGCACAAAAAACTTGTAAAATGGCCATAAATCTCTTAAACAAGCACCATATAATTTGTGATTATATGTTGAAGTTCCACAGAAATAAGATCAGATCCTCCATACAGAGAAAAATGTCTATTTAAAAGAGGATTTACCTAATGGGTTGCCTTTTCCTAAAATATATGATATAAACTGCTGTGTATGATGTGTGTGATAAAAATGGCTTTTAAATAATTAATAATTACTTTAAATAATCTGAGCAAATTGACACTTTGCAAAGGAAATCAGTCAGTAATGGGAACTCTGGATGGTAGATTTTCACAATAAAATACAATACAATAAAACAGTTGTTTGCTGTTAGCCCCCTGCCCACCATTAAGTTTCTGTTCCCCGAAGGCCCTTTAAGGACAAAAGATGTAGGTTTTGCTTGTAACCACAACAAATGAATTAAAATGTGAGAATACACACAAACAAGTATTTTAAGTCAGGGTTTCCCAATCCTCCTCCACCACACCTGATTCAAATGATCAGCTCGTCATCAAGCTCTGCAGTGGCCTGATAACGAGCCACTCATTTGAATCAGGTGTGGTGGAGGAGGGACACGTCTAAAACATGCAGGGCAGTGGTCCTCGAGGACTGGGATTGGGAAACCCTGTTTTAAGTTTCCGTTGCACCAGTTGTTCACAATCTTTTCCAAGTTTGTGATTAAAGTCCTTCCTAAGTTTTTATGAAGTATCCTGGTTGTAAATATTAGACATTAGCCACATTAGCTTTATCAGTTACTTCAGTTAGCTACCTTACAGCAACATCTGGCACTCACAGGTGTACATTTTTAGGAAAGATTACACATGCTTGTACTATGCAACCGATTTTAATTAAAGGGTAACTCCACCAATTATCCCATTAAAGTGTGTCTGCAGGTTTTGGGGAGTTGTAGTGCAAATGTGGAAAAAGTAGTGTAAAGCCTCTTGTGGCTCCAGAGGAAGCTGCATGTAATCTGATAAATTGCCTCCAGCTTCTTCTGGAGCCAAAAAAGGCTTTACACTTTTCCAAATACGTAGTTGTACTCGCCAAGACCTGTAAACAAACTTTAAGCTGTTTTTCCAAAACTTGTTCCGTACATTATCCGCTAACATTTCACTTCTGATGAGCCTGACCGAGTCCTCAATGAACTGACACGGTTCTCTTAAACCTGAGCGAAAAGCATGAAAAATAATGACATAAAAACAATGTTTGCTGTATGAAAATCACCATAAACCCTCGAAGACACACATCAAACTGTATCAACGCTCTCTCCTAATGAGTCTGTCGTCTCACCTGGCCCCCCCGACGACCGTTTTCCCCAACCGCTGACACTCCGCTTTCCTATTACCATTGTATTCATTTCAGACGTGACAGCTCATCCTGTCTAATCCCCCTCTGCTGCCGTCTGGTTTCCACGGCGACAGCGCTGAAGCCGTGTGCCCGCGGTGGCTCCTGGGGAGGTGACCTATTACAGTGGATGGGGACCGGCTACAAATGACAACGACCTGTCGGGCCCTCGTGATAATCTCTTTCATTTCTTCGATCGGCCTGACCTGCCGCTCGGCCCGCGGCGAGATTAAAACCATCGCTCTGGTGGAAAGAAAACTCATCTCCAGTCGGTTATGACTTCTTCACGCCTTTAGGAGAGTTTAGACATCGGTAAAAATGATCAAATTATAAAGGTCAATTGTTTAAATTGGATAATTGCAGAGCTCGGACTGTAAAATCTGCAGGTGAAGATCCAGGGACTTACAAGTTGCATGTCTTCAGTGGCGAGCGCCGCCTCTGCTGTCTGCTGGCTCCATGTGGGAGGTCAGCTTAGTAACCTGACTCCACCTCTCCCCTGTGTGAAGGAGGTGGGCCGAGATAAGGCACTTTAATGGACACATGCTGGGGAATTTGACATGGTTGTCGGGGGGGCTAACATTATCCACGGATAAAGCGATTTCTGCTGCGGCTGAGCCTGTCACTTCCTGTTCTCACTTCTTCTCTTTACTAGACTTCCATCATGTATCTATGTGTGTGTTTAACCTGCTATTTGCCTTTCTTTAAAGGTCCACTATGTAGTTTTGGGGATGAAATTGTAATCAGAAGAGAAAGATCGTCATTGACTGATTTTTTTACGCCTAAACAAACTACATCCACAAACTCTTTTTGTTTTCAGGACTAAATGAACAGACTAACCTTAAAGGACAACACAATATCATGTTGTTTTACTTTGATTATATTATTACACCTTTCTACCTTCAAACAGTGATCCTGAAACCTTATTTTAAGCCTTTTCTCGCCACCTCTCATCTACTAACTCCTCAGTTCAATGAGGTGTCACCGATGCTCGGTTGCTCTCTGTCTCCTGATTTGGTAAACTAACCCTTTCTTTAGCCTCCGCGGGTTAGAGGTTAAAGGTCAGGAGGACTGGTCTGTTGGTATGACCTGCTGTAAACGCCGTCACTTACGCCGATCTATGAATCATTCAGTATCCTGAATCTCCGGAGCGTCAATCTGCACCCTGACAAAACACATGTAATGACAATTCAAGCTTTTAGAAGTCTGATTGCTTACTAAAGGTGCAATATGTGAGAATATAGTCAAAAATGAACTAAAAATGACAGTTCTCACGTTATGATCTATGTGTATTGTGTTGCGGAGATATCCACTGAAGTTAGCATGCTAACCAGCTAGCCCCATCCAGCTCCAAAGCTCCTGTGCAGGCAGCAGTTTGGAGTTATTCAAGCGACGCGCTGCACCTTATTTGTTTCGAGCATGAACGAGACAGGTGGCCGGTTCTTACATATCGCACCTTTAAAACAGCTCCGAGCACCTCGTGGTGTAAGCTGTGTGTGTGTTTCCATGTCCCGCATTCCAAACATGCAGTGTTTTATGGCCGTTGGTGTCGGCGGCGGGGAAAAGCCAAAATCCAGGCCGCGTCTGCTGAAGTCATTAGGTTTGTGACGGACAGCCTCTGAAATGTTTTACTGTTAAAGGCTCGGTGCCCGGGAGCCCCCGCCCTCTCCCATGTGGACCCCCACAGCCACACACACACATTTTTCATGCTCAAAATGTACACCCAAGAGTAGTCGGCTGCACACACATTGTCTTCGTTGCATAAGCTGACACGAAACGCAGCTCGAAGCATAGCACATCAGGCATTCTGGCACACACATGGCACACGTATGCCTCATCTGAGCTCAATAATACATTTTATGGTTGTCAGCACCCCCAAATCTTAAAGGGGCACCGTGTAGTTTTGGGGAAGAAACTTTGATCAGAAGTGAACGATCTTCATTGACTCATTTGGTTCATGTCTAAACAAACCGTCTTCAATTTCATGACTGGATGAACTGAATGAACAAACTGGCCTTAAAGGACGACGCAGCTTCGTACTGTTTCACTGTGTTTATATGTGGCGGACCCTGCCACACTTTCTAGCTTCAAAAAACAGCTTGTTTATCAGTTATGGAAGAAACAGATATTTCTGAGTTTGTGTTGTGACCTCATTAATGTTGGAAATATGAACAATTTGAGTTGGAATTTCTTCTCCAAAAGTACAAAGTTCCACTTTAATGAGGACGCGTCTCTTTCAAAGAGGTTGTATTAAGAGAAACTTAACTTCAAAAGGTGTTCTGGGGCCTTATTTCCTCTGAGAACAGCTTGTTTATCAGTTATGGAAAATAATTGTATTTCACCTCATTCATATTGTAGATATTAAAATTCTGACTTTGAATTACTTCTCCAAAACTACATATTGCCCCTTTAAAACCCATCCTGTGCCCTCGACCCAGCCTCCCCCCAACACCTCTGTTTTTAAAGCATCTCCGCTTTGAGCTGTTGACCAGAACACAGGCTCCTTCAGGCCTCGTTGTCTTTCCCATGAGCGGGGATGACCACAGAGGTCGTCTCTCTGACAACAGAAGATGAATGGCGCGCTCGTCTGCCGACTGACCAGCGCGAGCATCCGTCACCGCGGCCCTGATGTCAGCCACTTTCACAGAGGTGTTTGCGAAACCTCTAATCCTTTCGCCACGGTCGGGGACTGTGACAGGTCGGCGTAAACACCGAACATACGCCCGCGCGGACACACGCATACCTACAAACAGGCCGCGGCTCGTGTTAACCCTCCTAATTGAACATGACTCATTTGCAGTGTTGTCAGGAACGACGGTAGTGGAGCTTCGGTATCGCCGCATCTGTAAACACTCGAACATTGTAGTAAATTGAGCATCTTCAAAGCGTCGGAGAATGAGCTGTAAAGCAAGAGATTTTCATCTGATTAAAATGTCAAAGCACTTAGTCAGACACGGTTTAGCAGCTTGAGGTTGTAATAAATGCAACGAGGACAAATGGAGACTTTTACAGCATGAAACCGCAGGAAAAAAAGAGAGAGGGAGATTCAGGCGCTACACGACGCGAGAGCACACCCTCCTCTCGCGTCGGACTGTTTACTCCTTCAGCCCTCCGAAAAAAAAAGTCCTGAACCTAGGCATTTTTAAGAGAGGTGTCATGGCAGGGGCTCTGGCGTTGATGATGCTAAACAGACTCCAGATGTTGAAGGAGAGCAGAGGACAAGAGTGCAAGAGGCCTGACAGAGAGAGAGAGGAGAGGAGAGAGGGAGAGGAGAACGAGGAGGGAAAAGGCCAGCGAGAGACGCCGCGGGCCCCTGCAGGGACCCCACAGGGGACGTGACTAACCGCCGGGTCACATCCGTCTCCTTCTTTCAACATAAAGTCGTTCCTGTCTTCCCCTCCTTTCCCTTCGCAGCACAGCGATACGTGTCAAAGCCTTTTTTTCCTGGCAGCATTCCTCACATCCAATCCTCCTCTCCTCTTATCAATACCGTATCTGCTAAATTTACTGTTTCCGCTGCCAATTTGGTCCTAATCTGCTCCTTTATTCTGTGTTTCATCCCTTTCCTGCGCCCCTCTCGACGCTCGTGAGCGCACTCCGTGCCTCCTCACAGTGATGTCTCTGTCCGCGGAACACAGAGGAATATATTTACTGGAAACATGAATGCAAATGAATGCAGGACTTTGGGTTTATTCTCGCTCAAAGAGCTGGCTTGTTTTCCTGACGGCCCTGTGAAGCGGATGAGGAGGAATCTGCAGTTTTCCATCAATCGCCCTCCGAAACACACACACACACACACACACACACACACACACAGGCACAAACGCTCCTGTATTTTCTACTATTTATACCGAAGCTCTTAACTTAATAGGACAATTCGGTTTGCAAGGGCAGAAATCAAATCAGGTTGAGTGATTTATCTGTGCGAGCGTTCTGCATTTGTACGTTTATGTAAAAGTGAGCCGAATATGAGCAGATAGAGTGCTGCTATTTGAGGAATATGTGGAATCGTTCCATTAAAGGGATTTATCTTGGTTATCAGGGGCTTGGTTATGCAGAGGCACGCACACACACACACACACACACACACACACACACACACACACACACAGAGCAGAGCGAGAGTGCTGCAGGAAATCTGTGCGACAGTGCCATCTACAGAAACACACAGCCGTTTCCTGCAGCACCACACAGGCACAGTATCTGTCTCTCTCTTATGCATACTTTCATGCTGTCTTCACTGTTAAAGCATTCAAGCTGGTTCAGTTCAGAAACTCTCCATGCCGCCTTAAAAATGTGACTCTCACAGAAAAGTGAAAGTAAAAAAAAGGCAGTTCAATAATCCAAGATTAAAAAAAAACAGTGTTAGACAATCCCTGACAGATCACTTCAAGATGGCTTATCTTTTTCCTTTTCCAAAAACACAAGTCCAAATTTTATCATTCAGACACTCAAGTACAACGTAACGTATCAAAAATTTAATGTCGATTTCATTTTGGAGTTTTTTGTTGTTGTTTATTCCGTTTTTAGACTCATTTCAGTGTCAGAGTTTGTGTCGGTGAAAGCATTTTCCTTCAATCTATAGTTCGATCAGTCGTAATATGTGTATCTATGGTCTTTCTTCTTCTCTTTAATATCTTGCCAAAGTCCCTACATTATTGGAAAGTCACAGAGGATGTGAGTACAGATCAGTTCTCGGCTTGAAAAGTTAGTTGACATAAAGAACTTACAGCTGTGGACGCTGTTCAAGCCAGCTGAGTGTAGTTTAAAGACGTCTCATCAAGTTTCTCCCACTGAATTCAATACTAACCTTCATCATGGTTCGTCTGCTTTTTGTTATTATGAAAAGAAACAGACGTGACTAAGCTGAATAAATGTTAAAGATGCACAACAAACTTCTATCAAAGTATAAAGCGAGAGCTCTCTGGAGATGATGCATGTCATCTTTCTTTAGAAACTTTATTTAATGAGTTAAGTAAACTATCACCTGCAAATTAATTCAGCTCAAATGTAAAAATATCATCAGTTCATTTTTCAGGTCACCAAATTTCAGGTTACCAAGTAACAGATTTGAAGTTTTTTCATATCACCCCCCAAATTACCACAATCATTCAGTATTTGATAATGATATTCGCTTATAAACAGCTAGTAAATATTTTCAATACATTTCCAGGAAAACTCCTGAACTTTTCGCTGATCGTTCCACTTTAAATTCTCACTGGTTTCTGTCTAACTTCCCCTCAGCAGGCCTCTTAACTGAAGTGAGCTGCTGCAGCTTAAGTTAAACACAAACCAGCTGATAGTTTCCTGAAAACGTATTGAAGAAACTACCAGCTATTTATTAACTGCTTATTAGACGATATCAGAATAATATTGCAGTAATTGTCAGTACATTTTGAGGTCATTACTGTGGTGATTTAGGGTCATTTCAAAGACATTTCTGATATGTGACTTGGTAATAACCACCAACATACAATGAAATATGCAGAAATATGCAATAGATATTTGAAAGATAAGATGATTTCTGCATTAAAATGTCCAAAAAAACCGAAACTTTGTTATATATTTTATTGATTTGTGCACTTACTTTATTCCAAATGTTTCCAACAGTGTTCAAACTCTGAGAAAGCAACAGGTTTACTTAACGGTGCATTTCGTTTGGTCACCTGCTGCCTGTAACTTCTATGAGGGAGATTGACTGAGTGGGAGAAATTAATTTCATTTTTCTTTTTCTTTTTAATTTCCTGCACACTGTCAACCCAGATTTAGTTTTAATTAAACTTTTGAATGCTTGTTAATTATTCTTTAATGTTTTGTGAAGCCCCTCTGTCACTGCAAAATCAAATTAGTTGTTTGCACTGATCAGATTAATTATGCAGTAAAAGATCATGTTAAGCACATATCACTGGGAGGGGCCTGACCTGCAGCAAATTACCTGACTTCCCAGCATGCATTGTTAAATGAGTGTAAAAACACCCCTTTCATAGTTTGAAGAAAACATACATGATTGAAACTTGATGTGGGTGTTTAATACATTTCAATATAAGTCATGTTTTGTTGTGTGTGTGTACAATAATAAAGACATCGCTAACAATTATTGTAGAATTCAGTCTTGACCCAATCACATTTTTACAATTAGATGAAAATGTGGAAAAATTGGTTTTATACTGGAACAAAGTAACTATCAGCAAGCAGGAGGATGTTATTGACTCTTCAAGAGACTTTAATAAGATCTTGATGGTTAAGATATGTTAATTAAAGTTCTAGATAGTTCTAGAAGATTGTTCTTTATAGATTTATCTTATTTTATGTAGCGTTTATTTAACTTAAGTTTGTTATTTTGAACAACTTGGACTCCTGGAAAGACATAATTTATGTGAACTAATGATTTTAAGTCAAGCCTACTAATGTAAACTAGAGTTTGTCTGAGTTCAACTAGACCTGTTCAGTTTCACATTGTGTAACAACTTAAGTGGTTTAAGGCAGCTGGTTTCCACGCAGTTTTCTAGTCAAGCCGACACATTCGGGATAAGAGTGCCTGTTCTTTAGTGCAGTGTGTGTGTGTCTGTGTCTGTGACTGACACCAGCCTTCACGCGTGGAGCTGCTCATGAAATTCACCGTCTCCTGACCTGCGGAGCGGAGCTGGAAGGTGCCTGATTGAACACATCTTCCCTCCTGAATCCCACCTGATTACCGAGCCGCCTTCCGCTGACCCCGCCTCAGACGGAGTCACGCCGGCCCATTGTGACTAAAAGACTTCAATCAGAGCAGTGAGCCCGAGCTGTAATGACTTCCATCACACGGAGAAAATTGGACCAAACTCGGGGGCTGTATGACTTGTGACATGTGGGAAAACGCACAGCGGTACAGAACCTCAGACGGGTACGGACGGACGGACTGATACAGATTGAGAGTGCGAGCACGTTTGCAACCAGCTCACGCTTATTTCTTCATTTCTCTTATCACTACCTCAGACCCAGAAGCAGTACAGCAGCAATGAAGACGCTGCGAAATAAAAAAAAAAAGTGCAGGTGTGTCATTAATTATAAATTAATTAATTTCCTCCCCACTGCTCACACCTATCTGATATACCTGAGGGTCACACACACACACACACACACACACACACACACACACATCAACCTCCTGCAGACCATCGATCAAAATCAAGGGATGAAGCTTCCAACTGCAAAGAAAAACCTTTTAGAATCAGACTACCCACTGAGCGATCCGCAGGATTTATTGATCTACCTGATAACCTGAGATTGAATGCAATCAAACCTTTCACCGCTAGAATTACAACCCTCCCCTGTGTGTTTTACACTGACTTCTCTCAGACAACTGGGCCAGATCCTCCAGATTCAAAATTGCAACTGCAGACTTGTGTTGTTACCTTGTCATCGGCCTTAGCTACACGACCAGAAAGCTTCAGATTGTTTACCTTTGTTTCAATCAGTGAAATTCCCACTATAAATACCTGTCACACTGCAGCACCACAACAGCAAGAGTCCCTCATCTCCCTCTGCTAAATATTGCGAATTGACAAAAAAAAATCACGAGTCAGCTGAGCGGCCATGTGTTGGTGGCCAGAGGGGAATGTTTATGGTCGGGGTAAACTATGGACGCTCATGTATGCAATCATCAAAAGATACGAAAGGCATCGCCAGGGAAGTTTGTGTTCCTGCAAAGCTCCAGTCCAGATGTTCAGAGAGAGGGAGGAGGTGGAAAGACAAATATTAGTCTACTGGAAAGCTCAGAGGAGTGGGCTCTGGGTTGGAAAACATCAACAATAGAGAAGCAGAACACAAAAATTCGGTGTGGAGACGAGGGGAACGAGACATTTGGATAGAGATATCTCAGTCAGTCGGTTGAGAGACTTTGTTCAAAATACATAAACTGTAAAAGAAAAACGACCTCGACGCGGGTGTTTGGAAAGACAAAACTGTTTCTAAGCACACCGTCTCTCTACATATTTATGCTGAAGGACCGAGAATGACATAGCAAGTCATTTGTGGTGGGAAAAACAGAGTCAGCAGCCAGTGAGAGAACATCTTTATTTTAATCAACCCCGTGGAAAATGTGAATGGAGAGTGGTCTTAGATCACTGCCTTGAGGATATCTATGTCAGATGGATGACTTATATTGAGGTCGAAAGGTATATATAGACCTTTCGTCACGGTGGTGTCTTAAGTAATCAAACGCTGCACAATACCACCAGGAAAAGAGGGCGAAGCAGCGAAAGAAGTCTTATTTCTTCATCTCAGCGGATCATAAACTGCATTTTAAGAACTATTGTGTAGATGTGCGTGTGCAGGTGTTCATGTACATGTGTATTTTTATGTTCTTGTGTGATGTTGGGCAAATTAACTTACCACTTACCTGCAAAACCATGTGCATGTTGAAGCTTTACATTTCTAGATTTTGCAACTTGACGTTTCTCCAGGTTCAATTTTCTATTTACATGTAGTGTCAGTGCGTTGGTTGTGGGCTTGTAACGTTTCAGCACAAAAAAACATTTGGTTACGGTTTGGAAAACACCATGTTTTGGCTTGAAAGACTCGCTTTTGGTCACCACAAACATGGCTGACTTCCCATCACAAATATCCAATTTTTTGTGGGGCCACAAACGCAGCAGATGGCCTGACTCCTCTACCAAAATACAAAAAGTATTTGCACTAATGTCAATATGGTCAGAGGCCTCTGACACATACAAATGGTACGCAGAAACATTAAATGCCAACATTTTATCACTGCAACTGGGCTGCGTGACTTGAAGTCAGCGTGTATTGCAGCAGATATTTCCTCCATGTCGAGGCCATCGATGGTCCGACCAACTCAACTCGCCCTCGTCATCACCCAGCCCACCGGCTCAGGGAAGTACCTGCAGTACAGTAAACCAGCATCTCCGTGCCTCTGGGGCCCTGTCGAAGGCAGGGCTCTGGGTGTTAAGTGACACCGAATTGAATTAGCAAATAAAATGGACAGGCTGTCGCGGGGTAATTTACCATGTCAGGGCAAATCAAATTATCCCCGAGGTGCAGATGGCAGTGTATCCATTACCACAGCTGAACTGGTAAACGCAGGCCGCTGTTATCTTTAGAATCCCAATTTCCTTTGCTTTGCCTCGTGTGGGAGGGAGCATGTTAAACAGCGATGATCAAACAATCAGCGGCTGATTAAACAAGATTACCACAGAGGTATTTAAGACACTGAAGGAAGGCAGGACAGACAATTCTCTGTTTTACGTCAGCGCTTACGCAGTATTCACAGTGATGCCGAATCATAACTGTCACAGTGCTCGGTAAGACTCTAAACATGTGGAAGTTAATCGCTGGGACACAGTTGATTAATAAGGAAATCCTGCGACTCGTGCAAATCAAATACCATCCACGGCACAACCCGGCTCTGATGATTTGTCAGATCAGATATCTTGGACCAGCCGTTCGGTATTACAACCACAAGACGATAAAACACACGATGAAAGGAGTAATACGCAATTAAATCGAGTTATCTAGGATAACATAGGTCTGCAGTAGATAAAGAGACACAGCACGATATGTTGAATGATTTCTGAATGATGAAATTTAAAGGATTGAACATATTTCTCAGAATGTGTTTATCTCCACTTGTTTCAGATATGGGATATTATTCTTTTCAGTCCCATCGAGAAGCAGAGATAATGTAATATCAGGCGGTAACTATCTGAGGAAGTTCTGCCACAACTTTGTTGAGTTCGGACGTGAATGATAATATCCAGGCTGAATCCAGCATATAAACTTAAACTGTCTGTTGATTATTGTCCGTCGTAAATTTTAAAATACAGCCTCGGGGTGCATTACTGCCATGAGCCGGACCGGTGAGGCTGAGGGGAATGTCATTACCTTTGCAGGCATTTGGCCATAAACCAAAGTATTGGACGAATAAAAAATTTACCGCCGGGGGGTCATTACAAATAATCCTAAGAGACACTGGTACCGTAATAAAGCGGACACCAAGACTTTGTCTCCCCACACTTTCTGGTGTTTTGGTACAAAGTGGTAACATCGACGCCAGGTATTATGGTCTTAGTGGTTATAATGTCTGAGCTTACAGTGGACAGTGGTCTGGTAAGCTGTGTGTGTGTGAGTCTAGTGGATTTGTTGTGGGGAGTGAGTCTCTCCCAGTCTGTACGAGAGGCGACAGCCTGTTTCTGCAGTCACAGAAAAGTTCATGCCGTTCTTACTTTAGTCAGCAATAAAGTGTGTGGCTAAGCCTCTCAGTTTAATAATTACTGAGTGTTTGCTGCCACAGAAGAAGAGAAATAGAGACTAAAGTCCCTGTTTATGCAACGTTAGCACAGCGTCTGGTGAAAAGTTAGTTACCAGCTATGGGCCAGGCTGAAAAGGAGCAAGAAGCAAGCTTGAAAGCTAAACTTGGTACAAACCAGGAAAACATGAGGACACAGACAGCAAACGCAGGTAAAACACGGGGAGAAGACAGGACCAGGGAACCAATGAGAGACGCAGGACTGATGTTGGAGAGAAACAGACTTAAATGCACAACGAAGGGAAGACTAATAAGACACAGGTGAAACTAATAGGGCGATCGAAAAAGGTGGGAAGAGGACAAAAACAGGAAGTGGAACGTCACAATGACACACATGAAGCTTAGCGTAGGTTCTTCATTTCCCGCCCCATCCTCCTCCAGCTCTTCATCCAGTGGCTAGGTTCACTAGAATCGACTCCCCCATCATCAGATCTCCAGGATCCTTCTTCATCCATCACCACCATGATCAGTTTCTAGACTCCATCGGTAGTGGAGCGTTATGGTTTCCTATTCTACTTGCAGCTTCATCACCTCCCAAAATCTTACTTCATCACGATGGAAAGACTTTCTCATTCTCTTTTGTACACATGATAAAATCTTCATGTTCACTCAAACATTTACGAGTCTCTTCCTGTCTTCTGATTGAAAAGATGAAGGAACACCCAAACCATGAAAACATATGCAATCATGTTACCCAGCAGATCAGAGGATTGATCGCAGAAAGGGTTTTTTTCTGTTGTTGGTGGAAAACGCTCCCAGCAGCAACAGTTAACAGTTCCCTACATTTGCAAGCCATAATAACGACCCAAAACCACCCAAACAGCTCACAGTTTCCTCACAAGCGTACTCCATCAAATGTTGTTTACATGTTTTGTTCCCTTCTGTTTAAACCAAGTGTTCTCTGGTTAGAGAGACGTGAATGCATGTTCCAGATTTTTCATTTGTCAACCGAATGGTGGCTAAAGAGGAATAGTCGGTTTCACAAAACTTATCAGGATTCTTCCTCTGGGAACCATGAATGCATGTACAAAATGATATCGCAAAAATAGTTGAGACATTTCACACTAGCAATGACTGTCAGCTGTGAACGTCAACCTCATGGTGGCACAAGAGGAAAGCAAGCTCCTCAGGATCCATCCTCTGGGAACCATGAATGTCTCGAAGAAATATTGTCACGACAGTCCGTTCAAAAGATGTTGAAATATTACTGGACCAAAGTGGTGGACGCTCGACTGACTTTGCCATCCACAGAGCCTAAAAACATTATTATTTCAAGTGTTTCAAATAGCCCGAGATATCAGCGACGAGAGAGCAAGAGTCAAAATGTTGATATAGTGAATTTCATTTTTTGTGCCCTCCGCAGGCTTCTTCCTCGAATGATACGCCGGCCTCTCGCCCGTCCCCTTACACAAATATTTAGGTTCCCCTGATACATCTAATAAAACTGTTTAGAGTGTTTCCCCAGTGTTTCACCTCAGAGGAAGGACGTAAACTATTTCACAGTGCGAGGAAAAAGAGAGGAAGCGAGGAGCAAAGAGAGATTGAATGTCCGCGCACACCTTATGTAAATATTTGAGACATCCGCAGATTCTGGGTAACCTTTTCTGTCTGGGAGAAGATTAACTGTTTCCTGAGATACGCTCTCGGCCTCACCTTTCCAATAAATAGAGTCTCATTTGCCATCGTTATCTCTGCGCCGTGTATCTGCTCGTCCTTGTCCAATTGTATAACTTATAATCCTGGGTCTCCTACAGATTGTCGAAAGAAAATTGTCATTTACTGACTCTCGCCTTTTAAAACTACACGTTATAATAAGTGGATAAATTAAGAAAGTGAGGTAGAAAGATGAACGGGATTGATCTGGCACTTACTTTACTGTGTTTTCAAACTGGAAGAGAATATATAACAGCTCGTGTACAATCAAACGTCTCCTACCCTCCTCGTGCACACGTGTCTGCCTCCTTCCCACGGGTGCCGAGGCTTACATAAGTGGCATCACGGATATTAATATTTAAGGTTTGTTTTGGGGACGGCGCTCCTTGTTTTTTTGATGCTTGGCTTTCTCCCGTGATGATATTTCAATTGAGCTGTTACATCATCTAGATCAGGGCCACAGCTGAGATAAAAGAGCCCTGTGAGCCATTAGTGCAGGAAGCATGCTGCAGTATGGTCCATGTGATATGCATTAGGAGCTAACTGGGGTGGCTGCTCATTAATATCAATGTTCCCCTCAGATGTGTTTCCAATAACAGAGCGATGGACTAATCATTAACCCGCCGAGGTTGTTCATCATCAGTGGATCTGTGCACCCATCTGTGTAAAACAGCGAGCCTGCACGAGTGTTAAACTGAGGGCTGATGTCTTTTTTTTTTTTTTAGTTAAATCTCTGCTTTGCTTCTGATGCTCCTGTAGATGTAAGGATCGAGGAATGATGGGGACCTCAGGGGGGTCTGCTGGTCGGTGGCTGTGACAGTGCGATCCTCGCCTCACATCACAACCTTTGAGTCTGCTCTCAGGCCACGGCTGACTGAGCGCGCTCCGCCCCGTCTCCGGAGACGACACCGGCTCGGACGAGGGAGACGCTGCGGGGCTCAGTCTACCTTTCGGCTCATTGCACAGGCCTCGCCATGAACACACCATCCTTGAATAAAAAAGAGCTCGGAGAGATTCAGAAGATACTCATCACAGTTTGAGGCAGAGCTGAGTGTTTAGGTAGATGTTTCTGTTTTCTGTCATTACGTGTGTTGCACCAGTGGATACTCACTCTAGAGTCGATGCCAGACTAGATTTAAGATCTGAGGCTTGAGTCAGGCTTATGACGCAAAAATAAAGTAGCAAAATAGAGTTGAAATACGACGCTCAAAAGACTTAAGACTCACATATTGATATTCTGGCACTGACAACACATTATGGAGTAAAGTGTGACAGTAACATCACATTACTAACCTCAGTAAACGGGGATTAAGAGCAACAGAAGACCTGCTTTAAAACATCTCGGGGGGTCGTGCTGCGTTGGGGGTGTGTTTAAGGTAATACGATCCAGGAAGTCCAGTCGGAGTGAGGCATTAATGACTCTCAGATGCCACAACACTGCATAATGGTTTTGCAATACTCACAGGACAAATGTGAGAACTTCAGTTATCACGCAAATCTTTTTTTCTTTCGTCACGGTGATAGCAAGGTAAACAGTAGAAAAATGGTGTTTGTGGTGATAACAAAGGTGCTTGCGTGTGTTTGTGTCACGCAGCGGTGCAACGAAAGTTGAGCATAGTTCAACTTTTTTACCAGACTTCCTTGTGTTGCCGGACTTCAGCTAACGCTCTGCTACTTTGCTAATATAGCTGTCGGCTTGCTGGTTGTTTGAGAGTTTGATGAAGGCTTGAGTTGAGGCTTGAGATGACGGACTGGTCTGTCAATGCAGGGATTGGAGGTTAGCTTCCGCCAGAGGACAAATGGGACTTCCAGGAACTCCAAATTGAATGTAATATGTTGTGTGTTTTTAGCTGGCTAGCTCACGTTAGCTACTGGTAACAAGCCCCCAGGAAGAGTGCTTAGAAACAGTTTTCGTAGAAGCCAAGCTGTGTAATTACAACACCGTGTGATGCACTCCGGCCCAAAAAGACATTTTCCCATAAGCTTACATTGTGAAAGAAGCATCTGTGAAACTGTTACATACACCACAAAATGACTTGTTTAACTGTCAGAATTTGAGCAATACAAATAAAATGTGGAAAGTCGAGAAAAGCCACACGATTAAATACTTTTATGCTCATTCAAGGTAGTTGGGTGTTAAACCGGAAGTCTGTAGTTCGCACGCTGTATGGACCACACAAAATGGAAGATCTGGGTATTTTAATACCTGCGAAGTCACGCTTTTTTAGCTTAAAAACGCTAGGAGGCAGCTTTCATACTCTGTGTCCAGATTTTAACCCTAACCCTAACCCTAACATCTTTGTCTGGTAAGCCTACATTCAAGAATCACCTGGTTTTGTTGCGAGTTCGAGGTTGTGTGAACCCCGCAGCTGAACTGTTACCGTGGCTAATGTTAAGCTAGCTGTAGATGCTCAGTAAAAGCATTTGAAATGTAGGCTGGCTGCTAGCAACATTACAACGTGCTGTTTTGTATTTCTACTTGTGTTACAGGATATGTAGGCAAGTGTGCAATGATTTGGAGTTGTTTAAGGCACCTTTAACCAAGATAGCCATGCTGAGTAAAGGCAACATAGCAAAAAATTCAATTACTCTTTCTATTGAGTTATTAATGTGGTAATGTAGAGTAATTTTGCATTCAAACACTATTACCATCTCTGACGGTAAATGCTGGAGTACCTTGTCATTTTAATGGTCAGCAATACATTTGTCAAGGATCTGAGGCTTGACTCAAGACTTGTTTTCATAAAACACGACACTTGGCTCGCACTCGCCACAAAAGACTTGCAAAAAACAGCTCTAGGTGCCAGGCATGCCAACTCGTATTTATTCCTGATGGGGTCTGTAAGCAGTGAGCATAACTGAAGATATCACCACCCCCTTCTTTCTGCCCCCAAAAAAGAAAGCAGCTATTTTTTTTTTTTTGTTAAATTATGAAAATCATATTCCACAGCGTTGAAAATTGCCTGAGCTAGATAATCTGTCACACTGACAATGTGGCTGTAAATTTTGGTTGTGTCAAACTGTGTCTCTGTAATCATTATTCCGTTCTCTGGGTTGAATATTTTTTAACATCAGCCTGCTCATTATATCGTTCTGGTTATTGTGAGTTACCTGACAACCGCAGGAGGTAATGAGAGTTCTGCCAGAATTTAATCCCTCCAAAAATATGTCGCCTCCCAAACTGTATTATCTCTATCGTGTCTTTTTATTTAGCGGCTTTTTGTGGCCAGAACAGCAGTTAATTTCAAGCTTGGTTCACCGCCATAAATTTTGTGCTTTAAGAATGACAAAAAATAAGTTAATGTCCACAGATCTAATTACTATTGGAATACATTATAATGGCAGGAAGAAAAATAAAGCCGAGCTGCAGAGTGAAGCCCTATAGAAGGAATTTAAATGATGGCGTAAACGACGGTCGCCGTTATTAACGTCCTTGCTGTGTCTATAAAACATGAGCTATCGTGAGGGACTTAATCAAACACATTCCTTCAGTCGTTTGTGCAGATGGAGCTGCAGCAGTAACGTCTGGCGAACCACCCAGACTCCCATATTTCACATCACTAGTTAGTCTCTCTGTCTCTTTGTCATGTGCTCTATGTTACACTGGTGTCCTGCTATTCTGTCAGCTCTGGTCAGGACTATGAGTAAAGATGGCTGCCATGTCCCTGTTCAGTACCCTGAGGGGTTCTTTCCTGTTTCTACACTTTTTAACACTGAGCCCTGTCCGAGCCGAGAGTCAGAGGATCAGATAGAGAGCGAGTCCGTGA
Source organism: Lagodon rhomboides (assembly GCA_039737535.1). Taxonomy (NCBI): domain Eukaryota; kingdom Metazoa; phylum Chordata; class Actinopteri; order Spariformes; family Sparidae; genus Lagodon; species Lagodon rhomboides. The sequence continues at coordinate 8,009,842 of CM077789.1, read as the reverse complement.
CAGAAAGAGAGAAGGAGGACTTTTTTTGTGATCAAATTTGGAGGTTACATCAAGTATGACAGCACATCATCAGCCTCTTCAATACTGAATGATGATCAGTATACGAGCACATGCTTTTGCATATCTACGTATACGATGCATCCCATTCTCACTCCGAATCCATCAAATGCAGCAGCCTAGTCAGCGGCCCTATGCTTCTAAGTCAGGCTCTGTAGGTACATCTCTGGTGTCACTTCTTGAAGTGACCCTCAAGTGCAGCAGTATAAAGTCCAGGTCTGAAGGGGGGGTGGATGGGCCATAGTACACTGTTTGTAACCAGGAGACAAGAGTGATTTATTTTTAAACGATGTTACCTAAGTGAGTTAATGGACATAAATGATGTAATTTACCTCACATGAGTGGTGGACTTACATCACTAAAGGAAACAAGATAGAACACAGTGTTTTGTGCCTAAACCTAACCAAGTATCTTTTATCCTAAACCTACTCAAGCAGTTTTGTTAGCTAAACCTAACAACACCTACTGTAAAAACAATGAAAAAATAATATGTTCTAATATGTTTAGTGTTTGTCAGCAAGTTTTATTTTGAAAGTCTCACCAGATTTTGTATATGTTGATTAGGGCTTACTTGACCCCGGAGCCCTTCACGTGCAAAACTGATGATGAGGGGGCGGGTAAAGCATCATATTTTGAAGGTTAAGGCCACTGATCAAGCTGCCGTATTTGACGAGTTTGGAGTGAGAAGATGTTGATATCATGACCTTCATCCATGGTCCAAAAAAAGGGCTCACCAGTTTTCAGAGTTTCCTCTCTCTCCCTCTCTCACCGTGAATGGCATAACACAGCCACGAAACAAGACTGAAAAAGTAAATACATTTTCTTTCGAAATAGGAAAAATTAATGAAGAAGAAAGATGAAAGGCCATTTTTGTGACAAATTATTACAATACCGCAGCTGTGTTCTCTTTTTTTTCTTCGATTGATTGAAGTAATTTCCCTCCTTTGATCTGCATATTGAACCGTGTTGATGCATAATTTTTTGCATTATTAATACGCCGCCGAAAGCGAGGATGTGTGATACACTGCAGAACACGTAGTTCCATCAATCTGGCTGCTTTCTCACGCGCTGGATCAACCTGTGGGAGCAACACAATCTTCTCTATGCCGGTCGCATTTATACCGCACTGATTATTTTCCTCATCGAGCGGAGAAATACATTTGAATCTAAACTATGAAAACACAACACGTGTATGTGAAGTTATTACAAGAGACAGTCTGCATGTTGTGTAACATTTCTTCATACATTATTGAAGCGTGAGAGTTATAGCACTCTGGACCTTATTACGCAATGCAGCAATCCCAAGATCACTGGTGCTATATTCAGACATCAGGTCACAGGACACCGCCGAGGCAAAAATACCTGACATGTCTTTAAGATAAGGACCCGTACACTCTGCTGTCTCAGCTTTTACTGCTCGGCTTGAGCTGAAAAAAGCCCAAATTATTAATCATTAAAAGGATTGCCTTTTACCCGGTCGAGGCTGGCCGGCCATGTGAAATGTGGAAGGTGTGCGAAGGTATGAAGGAAATTACACAACATCCAGTCGACTACCCGAGTTAATCGATTCTGACAGATTGTCAATTTCGTTTATGAGAGAAACTTTAAGGTTAACAATTGCAATTAGGTTTGACATGCGGTGGGTGAAGGCAATCAGCAGGGTTAGACAGTGGATCTATAGAAGTGTATATGTAATTAATGCTTTCAGCTGTGCCCAGGGCCCTCCGCCGAGCAGAACAAGCAAATTGCAAAGGCTGCCTTAAGGCTGGGATAAGTACAGCTGCAGATGTGGGTATATTTTATTGAGTGTGCAGTTTTTCTAAGTAACCCTCCCTTCCCCTGCCTTGCCCATTGTGCACGTGTGTGCGCTGCCAGTAGAGGAATATACACAAAAGGTGAGTACATGCGCTAATAAACTCATAATCCCTTCCTCAGTAGTCATTCTTGCATGTGTATTACTGTGCACATACAGTTACCCGTCAAGATACGTGTGTGGCAGACGTGACAAGCCATCAGAGCCGCTGTGGCAAATGAAAGTGATGCTCAGGAGGAGAGATGCCTGGAGGAAGGCTGGGAATAAACAGCCGGATCTGTGACGCACTTTGAAGCACACATCTGAGAGGAAAGAGGGAGGAAGCAGAGGGGAAAAGAGCAAGTGGAGGGGGGACAAAACGGAGTAGGGGGGAGCTGGTTTTCGAGCCCTTATAGAGATGAATCCGAAACTGACCGGACAGCAGGTCATCTTTCAAATGCAGAGTAGCTGAACTGTGAGGACTTTCACGTGCTGCCAGGAAAACCCTTCAACATCGCACACATATATATATATACACATAAAAGAGAGCCTAGAGCTTGACCCGCAGAGCACAGTTTCAAGCTGTTCTCTGATGTCAAAAATGCTCTGAACTCAACGTATTTCCTGAGTAAGGTGGGTAAAGGTAGAAGGAACATCTGTCAAGGTGATGAAATATCAGTAAGCCTGTCAGGCCTGCAGCAACGCCCAGAGGCAGAGGATGAAACGGTGACTTCAAGTCCTTGTCACACGGAAAAAAGACAAGAAACGGAGGTCCTCATGTGGCAGACATGATGTGATAAGAGAACTTGATGGTTCAAAGATAAACTGCAGCTCAAATATAGGTTTTAAAGAATGTATTTACTGCAGTGTAGGATTAGGGTCATGTTATTGTGCCAGCATGATAAGAAGAGCCGAGATTACTGACATTCTTATCTAAAGCCCACCGCCACTACAGGCAGGGCTAGTCCGCAACACAGAGGAGTTTGTTGCATGTGTGCGCACTGTTATCAGAGTATGCATGCATATGTTGTGTCACTGGAGAGTCATGCTTTTTAGAAATTAATGTTCTGAAAGTTTTTAAATCTTAGAATCGGAAAAAGTTGCCGTGGGAAGATTAACTTGACTCGCACATAAAGATAAAACACGTCCACTGAACATCAGAAATGCGGGAGCTGTTCAAAGGATAAAGAGGCAGGGTGCAATGTGCCATGAGAGGTAAACAACAGTTTGCAGGTGGTTGGGTAATTTCGCTAATATTCTCATTGCATGCCATCTAGAAAGGAGGACTCATAATTGAAATCATCTGGTGCAGTGGGTCAGAATAAAAAGCTGCTTTCCAGGCTCTCTTGCACATGGTTGACCCTACCTGCTAATGCCAAAGATCACAAACACTCTCCTCGAAATTGCATTTATATACTATATATTTATTGGTCCAATTATGTTTTGAAAGAAAATGTAAGTGCTGCCTGCATTAAGCTTTATGTTGTGTTTAAATCCATGTTTACTGGCCTGTAATCTCCACTGCTTGGTAGTCAATCAGCCGAATTGCAGGAAAGCAAGTGCTGGATGTGAAATGCGCCACCCACTTGCTTACACTCGTGTAAATGGACTATAAAAACAAAAATCAGAACCCACTTGTTAAGTCTTCACCCATGTCGATTCAATGGTGGGTCAGTTGGTTGCAGAACTACAAAAGCTACTGTATGGGTTTCCACAAATCTTGGATGGAAGATGGTTCTCAACCCAGAATAGACCCCACTAACTTTTGGAGAAGATCTGGGAAAAGGGACGGATCCAAAAACTTTTTTGGATTCTTTAATAAGGCAGTCCAAGATCTGATGATCTTAAACTATGGCTCAGCAGTTGCAGATGGTATAACATTTAGAATGGTACAGGGCTTTCAAGTTTGATATTGGATAAGGCATGATTGAATTAAATGTAGGGAAGGCGATTCTGGTGAAAGACTATCAATAGTTGAGTCTTAACCCAAAGCCTCGGTATTTGACGACCTTGGAATGAGACTCAGAAATCAACTGCTTTCTCCGTCCCTACATTTAAGGGGACTGTCGGGCTTTGGTGGAGGTATGCACTCTACTCAATGCAATTCTAGTTTCACACTGTGTCGCTTTTTGCTCACAGAATCCTTTTCTATACAATTGGATTATCAATTTTGGCTCTACGTACCTGGCAGTATTTCTTTAAAAGCCTGGATTCATAAGTGTAAACCCCTTCACAATTCTTTACCTTCAAAGCTAACATGGAAGTGTCTTGTGCTTCTTGTGCACCATTTTTTACTTCTTCAAGATCATTACCGAACCCTTACCAGGTGCTTTGAGTGCGTAAATCAAATATTATGTTACACAGGCAAATTTTGTATGAAAACAAATAAAACACTCAACAAACACTTTCAGTGTCACCGTTTTGAAACATGCTGGATTGTGGTGATTAACAACATTTGCTCATTATGATGACAGAAATTGTAACCCATACTGCATTACGTTTCTTATAGAACAGATGTGCTGTTGAAAATAGTGAGCTTTTATATAAACATAATTTCTGGGTGACAGGGTGTTGATTTAGCATTTATTTACCTTTGACAATGGAGTTTGGGCGGGGCAATTTATTTTCTGTTCCAGACACTTTGGAATGATCTAATGTATGATGTCATCTAATCTGTATGAGCTCATGTAATTTACGTAAGATAATAGCCTCTATAAGCCACAATGGTGTCGATCTCAGGGAAGTTTTCAACCGTATTCACATATCAGAAACTAGTGATGATTCACCAACGTGACATGAATGCAACATTGTATTGGTAAAAAAAGTACGACAATGGAATAAAGTAAACTTCCCTCAAACTTTCACAGTTTATGTAATAGTCTGAAACATGCCCAGCCTTAATGTGTGTGTGTGTGTGTGTGTGTGCATCACGCCTCTCAGGTCTATGGGTTGTAGTAATTAGGTGGCTGCTGGCTGCGGACTACATTATTAATAACTTTGCTGAAAACACAGGACACACACACACACACACACACACACACACACACACACACACACATCCACTCTGCACAGAATAATGGGCGAATGATCAGGCAGAGACCCGCCGAGTTTCTGCGACAGATCAGACGATCTTGATCCTTTCAGGGATGAGGACGCTCTGAATGCAGGTCTCCCATTATCGGACGGTCGAGTGATGCAGAGCACAACCCCATATTAACACTAATCGCTTAAATGTATTCGCCTGCACAGGCTGAATGACTAAGCCAGGGAGCACTTGTCGCCATCCTCGACGCATTTAATGCCATTAAAACGAGATGCTGGATGGTTCGGTAAACACCAGTGTGATGAAAGACTGTCATTCAACAGGAATTATAAGTAGGAGAAAGTATTAGTGTGTGTGTGTGACTGACTGAGTTTATACAAGTGTGCATTTGGCCTTCTGAGAAGCCATCTGTGTGTGTTTGAAGTGTTTATGCGTCTGTGTGTGTGTATGCCCGGACCAGGCTGGTGATAAGTGATAAAGGTCATGGGGAGTGACAGGGTGGACAGCCAGCGGGAGTGTGTCAGTAGTCGGGCAGGGTGAACTCTGGGTTATCTGCCAGGGACTTCAGCTGGCTCTCAGGACGCAGCTGCTCCTTAAAGAGCAGCTTCAAGGTGGCAAGCTGTGGGGATGCCATGAAAACTGGGGGAGCCATGTGGACTTTAATGTGACTACAAACTTACCAAAACAACAGGACTGCACAAAAAGGGTAATGGTTGTATCCCCCGGCATGAGCGACACCTGAGACATTTTCCACTCAGGCTAAATTAGAGCCAAGGGGACCTTTCATTCACCTTTCACATTACATGTTTATTACCCGACTTAGTTATTGGAAGAGGGAGGGGTTTGTTGGTGTAGTGCTGCTCGGCAAGAAAGGCTTATTTGCAAAAAATGATCTTTTCCGAACCCTAACCAAGTGTTTTTGTTGCCTAAACCTTGCCAGGCTATAGGCACAGCATTGTCACAACATATCATTGAAAATTTAACCTAAAGAAATACAGTAAAGTTTCATCATATCCCTGGTTTGCAGAAACATACGCACACAAATGCATACTCACACAGACTCACAATGTGAAAACAAAACCAACCGCTCTGTAGCAGCTTGTAATAATCTCACCTCTGTTACTGTTCACTGGTACATGTAGGCATAATGTTTGAATCTCCTCCTCAGTCCTTACAAAAGTTCTGCTTTTGTCTTGCACTCTTAAAAAATTGTCATTGCATCGAGTTGCATCACCTCTTACCTTCAAAGATCGGGATCAGTAAAGTACATTACCTGTGTGCCTGTGTGTGAATGACGAACAAAGCGCTGCTGATGTCCAAATGTTTTTGTCATCCCGTTGCTCGATAAAGTGCCCACAGGGAATACTTCCACTCGCAGAAAGTTAACTTTAGTCACTTTATATCATTCTTTCACATTCAAGTCAGCGAGCTCAATCGAGCTCACAGCATGACTGCCTCAGTTGAACCGATTATGATGAAACCTATGTGGCGAGGATTATCATCAGAGTTTTCTGATAATGTGATGTTTCTCTGGTATCAAAGTAGTGGCGATAAGAAAACTGCTTTATGTTTTTCAATAAAATAAATTAAAAGTTAAAAATCAGACAGTCATAAAAGCAAAATAGCAAAAATACCTCCTGTTATCTGAACATGTGAGAGCGAGTGAGCTGATGTCGTCGATCGTATAAAGTCCACATGCATTAAATGGAATTCAAATACTAGATTACTCAAGTCTGTCTCATTTCTGAAAATAAACAAGTGAGCCGAGAATAGTACAGGCTCATGATTGCAAACATGCACATGACTCACTGTTGAACCGCATGTTTCCACATCCAGCATGTGTGATTGTACTATATTTAGCTCAGTGTGCCGTCTCCACATGTAAACTGGATATAATCATGTAAACACACTGAGATCATATCAGCAGTCATATAGGTTATTATGTGGAAGAGGCTCAGCTGTACACTGACCTCTCCTCCTCCAACATACGTCCCCTCTTCACCCTTCATTGTGAGTTGAAGTTGTTTATTTAGCTCCAGTCTCTCTCTGCTTATCTCTGTATGTACGTTTCAGCTTTCAGTGATACGCAAGCTCTCCAATAATCCAATCTAACTGTGCTCCACATATCTCAACATACTGTCACTTTTATTACTCCTGATTTTCCTCGCTTTAGATGGGACTAAGAATACCTTTTAGAGTCAGCTTTGAAAGTAGAATGATAAATGCCAATGCTGTCGCAGTCATCTACTGTATATCCTATTATTGCTTTCAAAGATTGGTGGCTGCTTAGGAGGTAGAGCAGGTCATCCATTAATCAGGAAGCAGTGACTTGACCCCCAGTTTCTGCAGTCTACTGTACATGCCCAAGTGTCCTTGGGCAAGATGTTGAACTCAAACCTGCCTCCAGAGGGTCTTCCATCAGTTTGTGAGTGTGCATGTGAAGGGATTTGTTCCCTAAACATAACCAAGTTTTTTTGTTCCCTAACCCTAACCAAGTATTTGTTCCTTAAACCTCACCTAGTATTTGTGTTCTCTCAACCTCACCAAGTAATTTTGTTCCCTAAACATGGCCAAGTATTTGTTCCCTAAACCTCACCAAGTAATTTTGTTCCCCAAACATAACCAAGTATTTGTTCCCTAAACCTAACCAAGTATTTTTGTTCCCCAAACATAACCAAGTATTTGTTCCCTAAACCTAACCAAGTATTTTTGTTCCCTAAACATGACCAAGTATTTGTTCCCTAAACCTAACCAAGTATTTTTGCTGCCTAAACCTAACCAAGTATTTTGTTCCCTAAACCTAACCAAGTATTTTTGTTCCCTAAACATGACCAAGTATTTGTTCCCTAAACCTAACCAAGTATTTTGTTCCCTAAACCTAACCAAGTATTTTTGCTGCCTAAACCTAACCAAGTATTTTGTTCCCTAACCATAACCAAGTATTTGTTCCCTAAACCTCACCAAGTATTTTTGTTCCCTAAACATAACTAAGTGCTTTTGTTCCTTAAATCTCACCAAGTATTTGTGTTCCCTCAACCTAACCACATATTTTTGTTCCCTAAACATGACCAAGTATTTGTTCCCTAAACCTCATTGAGTATTTGTGTTCCCTCAACCTAACCACATATTTTTGTTCCCTAAACATGACCAAGTATTTTTGTTCCCTAAACATGACCAAGTATTTGTTCCCTAAACCTCATCGAGTATTTTTGTTCCCTAAACCTTACCAAGTATTTTTGTTTCCTAAAGATGACTAAGTATTTGTTCCCTAAACCTCATCAAGTATTTGTGTTCCCTCAACCTAACCACATATTTTTGTTCCCTAAACATGACCAAGTATTTGTGTTCCCTCAACCTAACCAAGTATATTTTTGTTCCCTAACAGAACCAAGAATTTTTGTTGCCCAAACACAACCACACACATACACACAGACTTTGCTGACCATCTTTGCAAATAGATCCGACCAGAGGCCCCATTACAAGGGTTTGTTTCGCAGTGCTGTGATTTATTAGGCTCGAGAGGAGAAGCAGAAGCCCCTGGGTGTATTAGTTCTGTGTCATATGGTTAATCTTAGACCCAAAAAAGAGGACTCAAGGGGCAAAATGCAGCCGTGACCAGAATTCAGCTCACTCTATAAAATGTCAGGTTTACAGCTGGTCAAATTGAGTACGACAGGATCGGGCATACAACGGAAATCAAAGAGACGTCATCAGCAACAGGCAGCCAGAACAGGCAACAGGTACAGCGAAGCGAGAATGACTCAGACCCTGAAGCAGCAACACAACATACAGTACTTGTAGTCTTAGATGTGTAGAAGTCAAAGATACCACCCATAGCCAGGAATTATTGAGCAAAGTGTTTTTACAGTAGCTTAAACATAAGAAAATATGCCACTTGGAGGTACAAATGTGGAATTTTATTGTTGAATTTCTCCACATTGGTGCAGTAACAATGCTCAGTATCCAGTATACTTGTAGTCTTAGATGTGTAGAAGTCAAAGATACCACCCATAGCCAGGAATTATTGAGCAAAGTGTTTTTACAGTAGCTTAAACATAAGAAAATATGCCACTTGGAGGTACAAATGTGGAATTTTATTGTTGAATTTCTCCACATTGGTGCAGTAAAAATGCTTGATATTAAGTATACTTGTAGTCTTAGATGTGTAGAAGTCAAATATACCACCCATAGCCAGGAATTATTGAGCAAAGTGTTTTTACAGTAGCTTAAACATAAGAAAATATGCCACTTGGAGAATCAAATGTAGAACTTTTATTGTTGAATTTCTCCACATTGATGCAGTAAAGATGCTTGATATTAAGTATACTTGTAGTCTTAGATGTGTAGAAGTCAAAGATACCACCCATAGCCAGGAATTATTGAGCAAAGTGTTTTTACAGTAGCTTAAACATAAGAAAATATGCCACTTGGAGGTACAAATGTGGAATTTTATTGTTGAATTTCTCCACATTGGTGCAGTAACAATGCTCAGTATCCACTATACTTGTAGTCTTAGATGTGTAGAAGTCAAAGATACCACCCATAGCCAGGAATTATTGAGCAAAGTGTTTTTACAGTAGCTTAAACATAAGAAAATATGCCACTTGGAGGTACAAATGTGGAATTTTATTGTTGAATTTCTCCACATTGGTGCAGTAACAATGCTCAGTATCCAGTATACTTGTAGTCTTAGATGTGTAGAAGTCAAATATACCACCCATAGCCAGGAATTATTGAGCAAAGTGTTTTTACAGTAGCTTAAACATAAGAAAATATGCCACTTGGAGGTACAAATGTGGAATTTTATTGTTGAATTTCTCCACATTGGTGCAGTAACAATGCTCAGTATCCAGTATACTTGTAGTCTTAGATGTGTAGAAGTCAAAGATACCACCCATAGCCAGGAATTATTGAGCAAAGTGTTTTTACAGTAGCTTAAACATAAGAAAATATGCCACTTGGAGGTACAAATGTGGAATTTTATTGTTGAATTTCTCCACATTGGTGCAGTAACAATGCTCAGTATCCACTATACTTGTAGTCTTAGATGTGTAGAAGTCAAAGATACCACCCATAGCCAGGAATTATTGAGCAAAGTGTTTTTACAGTAGCTTAAACATAAGAAAATATGCCACTTGGAGGTACAAATGTGGAATTTTATTGTTGAATTTCTCCACATTGGTGCAGTAAAAATGCTTGATATTAAGTATACTTGTAGTCTTAGATGTGTTGATGTCAAATATACCACCCATAGCCAGGAATTATTGAGCAAAGTGTTTTTACAGTAGCTTAAACATAAGAAAATATGCCACTTGGAGGTACAAATGTGGAATTTTATTGTTGAATTTCTCCACATTGGTGCAGTAACAATGCTCAGTATCCAGTATACTTGTAGTCTTAGATGTGTAGAAGTCAAAGATACCACCCATAGCCAGGAATTATTGAGCAAAGTGTTTTTACAGTAGCTTAAACATAAGAAAATATGCCACTTGGAGGTACAAATGTGGAATTTTATTGTTGAATTTCTCCACATTGGTGCAGTAACAATGCTCAGTATCCAGTATACTTGTAGTCTTAGATGTGTAGAAGTCAAAGATACCACCCATAGCCAGGAATTATTGAGCAAAGTGTTTTTACAGTAGCTTAAACATAAGAAAATATGCCACTTGGAGGTACAAATGTGGAATTTTATTGTTGAATTTCTCCACATTGGTGCAGTAACAATGCTCAGTATCCACTATACTTGTAGTCTTAGATGTGTAGAAGTCAAATATACCACCCATAGCCAGGAATTATTGAGCAAAGTGTTTTTACAGTAGCTTAAACATAAGAAAATATGCCACTTGGAGGTACAAATGTGGAATTTTATTGTTGAATTTCTCCACATTGGTGCAGTAACAGATGCTCAGTATCCACTATACTTGTAGTCTTAGATGTGTAGAAGTCAAAGATACCACCCATAGCCAGGAATTATTGAGCAAAGTGTTTTTACAGTAGCTTAAACATAAGAAAATATGCCACTTGGAGGTACAAATGTGGAATTTTATTGTTGAATTTCTCCACATTGGTGCAGTAACAATGCTCAGTATCCACTATACTGTAAACAATCTGGCAAACTACGATGCTAACTGCCCCCTATATATCCTGGGGAGCTAATGAGCAAACGAGCAGCAGCTGTGCAGGCAGGTGGCTGATCACAAGAGCAGTCAGGTGATTTAACAGAGGCAGCGAACTTCTGACAATGCCTACTGGGCAGGTTTGGCATGACTGAATCCGAAGAATAACACAGAGCACACAGACACAGGCTGGGTCACAATTCAGGGGCCGAATCTCCGGATGTTTAAAGATGAAAAACATCATAATGCGGTAGTAGCAATTCAGAGGAGAAGAGACGCAGCCTCACTTTGTCTGAATTCCAAGGACACAGCCAGTGAATTCTATGCATCTGTAAGTATCCCATAATCCTTTTTCACGGCATATATTTTGGCTTGTCATAAAAAAGCAGGTGTTGCGAATATCATTAACCATGGATATGTTCTATTCAAGTGTCTAACTGAGATATGGAAGTGTGACAGTGAGTCAGAATGAACAATGCCAGCAGCCTGACACTGAAGCGGCTAAATGGAATTCATTCATTATTCATTTCTTTTTATATACATGTGCACTTTGTCCGACTGTGACAATGTCTGCAGAGATATAGGCTGACTGTTTGATGGAAAAATCAGGTGATCCAGCACAAAATCATGGAATTGAACCAAACCACGATCTTTTCCTAAAACCTAGCCAAGTAGTTATGTTGCCTGTACATAAACAAAACTGCAACCATGTCACAATGTTCACCACGTGACAGCAAAGGTCCGATAAGCCTGTCTCTGGTTTTGTCAGCAGGTACTACTGCCCACTCGTCACACTGGAAATAATGAGTCATCATTCAGTTAGCATCCTGACACGACATAAGGAGAAAGATCTGGGGGACATGTTGCTTTGGGTACCGGTGTGACATGAGATGCAACCCAGAAAGTCTAAGTTGAGTGACAGATTGATAAGATTAGAGGCTTCTCAGACACAAAAAAACTGCGGAGAGGTTTTTAACAGGAGACATATCATAGCTGCAGATACTCCCAATGGTTGGACCCCCACCGTGCCAACAGACTGGGTCTATTCAAAAACGTGAGGTGGCTCCATGAGCTTAAGTTTCTCTGATAGTTCCCCTAATAGATATTTTTATTGATCAGTAGAGGCATCCTTGCCTCAGAGGTAGTTTAAGACACAGCCTAATGAATGGTGATTGAAGCTGCACATTAATTATGCATGCTGTTAATTAGCTCAGTAAATGCATGCCACACGTTGGCCACATTATTCGTTTACGGATGATACATTTATTTTCCATCCCCGCCTTAGTTTAGTGCTTGGATATACTGAAGGTAGCTTCTTTCTTTCCCTTTGGTAAGGGGCCCTGACATGAGCCTGAGTCTACGATTCAACATGTTCTGGAATGAAATCTTAAATCTAGGTATTGTCAACACTGTCATTAGGTGCTGACACCCGACTCATGGTGACTTGTACTCAAACTACGGAGTGGAAAATTTCTCGCTCCAGTAGAAGGACACTGGTCCCACCTCACCTTCACACCGACCTCTGCTCACCTCCAAAAGCTGTTGATACTAAACCTGCTGGTTTATGGAGAGTGGAAGCTGTTGACAGGCGGCTCCCCAGAGCGCTGTTAGCGCTGTCAGCAGCCGCTCAGCAGGAAATGCCCAGGCTTCGGGCCTATCAATGGGCCCTTTCAACAGGCACACACCAGCTCTGTTCGGGCCAGGTAAACACAACGTGATTCCCACCTCCAGTGGCAACCAGAATGTATTACTGAGTCTCTGATATGCCATCAATCTTCTATCAAAAATCCTCCAAAAACAAGCATTATGATTCCATATACAGTTGGTAGTTTTATACGAGCGCACCAGATGAGGATTTGCCGCGTCAGGTAAACAAAACCATCTCCAAACGCGGAGGAAAACACTCTTGCTTGTTAGGAATTATCCGATTTGAAAGTCATTTTTGCTCACACCTGTATGCAGAATCATCTGGGTAATTATAATGAAGTGAGCTCTGAATTAAATGAGGCGAGGGACGCAGAGGGAAGGAGAAGAAGAGGAAGCGCCTGATGAGGAAGAGAGGATGAATAAGAGCATTAATTGAGGACCCGCACTGACGGGGACAGAGGTAGACGAATAAATGGGTTTAGAAGTAAAGGCGTGTGTGTGTTTATTTTATTTATGAGGAGAAATTAACACATTTTTAACAAGGGGGGGGGCTTTGAAGTTAGTATTGATGAAGGGGGGTGGGTGGGTTTGTGTATGTGTGTGTCTGAGTGTGTTTACGAGACGGTGACAAGACACAGACGGAGATAAAGGGAGAAAGGAACGGGAGGGTTACATCTCCCTCAGACAGCTGTTTTTCGTCGTTCTGCTTCACGCTCGGTCCATCTTCCTCGTTAGTGGCGACTCGCGCCGCTTTCATCAGGATTTCTCACACATCTCAGAGTTCGGAAAAGCAGTTTCTCCCCTGTGTGTGTGTGTGTGTGTGTGTGTGTGTGTGTGTGTGTGTGTGTGTGCGCACCTCCCGCCTTTTCGTAAGTCACCTTCCGGCAATCGTTCTGATTGCATTTGAGCCGGCTGATGTGATCCAGAGCCAAAAAAAAAAACACGGCACAGAGCTAGCTGCCTTTAATGAAGGCTTTGCATCACATAAAATATGAAACCGAAAAACATACAGGTAGACTCTGAGTGTTGCGTAATGTGGCTAACCTGGCGAGTGGGAGAGCTTAATGATATAAAGCAGGGGCTTTCAGATGATCTGATTATCATACTGAGTCATTCCCCTGTAGGCTGTGAGCCTTTCACATAACCTTGTCTAATCACTGATCTCCCACATCAGAAGTGTCAAGCTGCTCACATGAATTCCGGCATATCAAAAGGCGGCACACGGCGCTGCACGCTGAATTATAAGTAAAAGTTGTTGCTCGGACTGGAACAAGGTGTTCTCCCCTCTTCCCTTCCTTTTTTTCTCTCTCTCTCTCTCTCTCTGTCCCCTGTCAGTCTGCCTCCTTCTCCTCCTGTATCACTCCCTCACCCCCTCTCTCTCTCCCCACCTCTCCTTGCCGCTCTGATAAGAAGACAAAAGATAAACAACCCCTCCAGCATCTGCCATCGATCGCTCCGGGGTAAAGGCTTAATGGCTTGGCTCAAAGTAATAACACTCCTGGAGTTCTCTCTACTGATGGGAAAGATAGATCCTCTCCCCCTCGGTTTGTACGCAGACAGAGTTTGTATGTGGAAGAGGAGGTGAAAGCGGGAGCACGGGGGGGGGGGGGGAAGGAAATATGCACCACAGAGAAATACCAAAATGAACAAAGGGAAAGTTCTTTTTTTGCGATGCAGGGAGTGTGTCGTTAGCCGTGCCCTCCCTGGCCCAACACTTGTCACTCATCCTGACGAGCTGTCCACGCTGAAATAGTGTCTGGCTTGTTGTGGCGGGAGGCAGCAGACGTCCCTGTAGCCAATGTTCTTATCTGGTTTGTTTTCTTCGTCGCTGATTTCCAATTTCCTTTTTATTACAACTTCCCGGCCTCTGATTACCGCAACCCGGCAGCAAACCCTGAGAAACAGATATTTTCTGTTCCCCTGAAGAAAAATGTCCCAAATACAATTCAAAAAACCCAATTTCAGGCAAACAAGGAAACTGAGGCAACACACACACACACACACACACACTGATAATGTTTAATAGGATTTCATGGTCACTAATACAACGCAGTACATCACTGTAATATAATAAAAGATGTGCAGGGACTCAATACTGAAGACAAGCATATCTTTTAATTCAGACAAACAATTCACTAAGAAATGACTCGTGTTGTCAGACAGTTTAAAAGCTTTCTCTAATGTGGATTGGGTTTTGGGAAACGGAGGATTGCAATTCAGATGTTACAGCGAGCTGAACCACTCCACCAGCTTCTGTAAGTCACTGCGATCTTTCATCCACCATTTCTTTCTTTGTGCTTTTATGGGTCTGGAGTTTACTACATGTACTCTGAGATGAATAGGCAGTAATGAATAAATAAGCACTGCACTTGGTATCAGTCTAAACTCTCGGTAACACTGATTTGCATTTCTTAGCAGACAAGAAACTGCTTTTATGATGTTATATTCTCATAGTGAGAGCATTTTTCAGAACATTTTTATGAAGACAAATCGTTTCTCAAAAATAAAACATCTACAGGTCTTATAGAAAGGTGCAAAATACAAGTATCTCTCTTCCTTTTAAACATTATTATAATTGGAAATCAATAATTCTGAATGTTTGTCAGGTCCGAAATGATTGTTCTGTTTATGTATGTCTTGGTAGTTGCCAGTTTGTGGAGATAAACATGTTTTCTACAGTGTACGCCCAGCATACTGTACTGTACCTAATGTTAGCTAGCTAGCATTAGCAACTAAGGTAGTGCAACAAACTGGCAGCCACTCGAGGGGGCAGATGATTGGAACAACAGCCGTGTTGTGATATGAATGTCATGAATACCACCTTTGAAATGTGTTCAATGAGTTAAGGTGGGTAGACTACTTGTTACTAACTTGGTTTTATGCATATCAATACGTACATATCAACATGCAGGTTTAACCCCTCCTAAGGTCTAAAGTGGTGAACCACACCGTTGTCTCATCACTGGACCATTTGTACAAAACAGTAAGTGAGGTGGTGCAAATGTTTTAACTAAAGATGAAACATCTTGCACAGATGCACCTCGGGCAAATTAGCATCTACTTGCGTCTTTCAAGAATGCAAAGATGTCACCTCTAAAATTAACTTTGTGTTGTGCCTGAAGAGAAGCCTTAATGGAAATTGGACTTCTTAAATGCTGCTGAAAACACATTTAATAAACATTGATATAAGATTGATTGACTAGCTAAAATTGGACCATACTTATCCTTATATGGAGTGAACCATCGAGCATACTCTTGCAAGGCTAAATTGTTCTTAATTTGCATTATAACTAATGTTAGAATTGTTTTGTATGAGGTTTTCCTACTGTACTTTGTCTCTCTTTTTGCTAAGCTGCGATGATGAAGGCAGGAAGAGGAGGAGCTGTAAATGGGGGACAGAAATAGAGAGCACTACAGCAAGTCCCGTCCTCTTTAATGCCTCTGTCTTTTAGATTGGTTTCCCTCAACATCGGCTCTGACACTTTCTATAGCTTAGCCCTCCAGACTGTCCCACGAGACGGTGACTCTCGCTGCCTTCTCCAGTCAGCGGCAGCAGCTTTCTCTCCTCGAGAGTATTTAAAACATTAACTGGGGTCCCGACTCCACTGCAAACATGTGTCAGACTCTATCACCCTCACATCACAATTCCCAGGTGCTGGTCCAGAGTTAGAGCAGGACCGGGAGGGACTGTGAGGGTTTGAAGTTTTGCTGGAGTGACACCACAGTCTTTGGTCGGGGAAAGCTCAGTAACACAGAGTTTTGGTAATTTGGACAATTAGGGAACTAATTAGCCACTCAGTCATTACGGTGACTTACATTCAGCGGTGTCAGAGATTGAAACAGTGTCAACCTCGTACTAAAAATAACGTTCGCACTTCTGGTGACTTCAGTAATTCATGTGGGTTTAGAGCTGCCACGGCACGCACTGTAGCAATTCTCAAATTGGCATTAATCCGCTTAGAAAATTGTGTTTACAAGACTTTCTTCCATTTACTTTTATTGAAACGAGGATTACTCGGCCCTCAGTCGTTCACGCGGGTCAAGCGCCGTGAGTTTCGCTGATGAGGTGACAGTGAGCAGAGACAAGCCCCCTCTGCTACTGTGGGAACAGGCGCGACCTCCGACCCCCGACCTCACCGCGGAGGCTCTCCCTCCGGTTGGCTGTCTCAGCGGCTCTGCGGGCCGCCCCATCACAAACACTCACCTTGGACAGGACGGACTGTGATGGATGGTTCCCCGTGAGCCGCGAGGTCAGCCCAGTCGGCCTCACGCGGAGTCAACCGGCTGACCTCGCGTCGGAGTGTTTGTGTGGATGAACGTCCCGATAATTCATGCAGCCGCTCTGAGGGGTTTTGTTTGGACCAGATGGAAAAAGAGGCGGATGAAAACTTGAAGGGATTGAGAGCTTAAATCTGCAGGTGTCAGGTGGCCATTGCTTAGCAACAAGCACAGACTGCGTGCTGCTTTTGTGTCACTTGAACGCTTCTTCTTGGTGATTGAGAAAATTGAAGCGGAGACAAAACTTGTCAACATTCAGCCGTGAGCGCGCGGCCACGTGCGCGTCTCTGCGTGCGCTGATTATTCAGCTGATGGCCTTGAGTTCCTCCCGCCGAGTCGCACTGCGGTAGCTCCCGTCTCCACGATGATATCTCCCCTCTTAATCTTCAAAGTGAGTCCTGACACTCATGAGAATGTCCCCCAGCGTCAGCCCCGACACCCTTCCTCCACCCGGCTCCGTCACAGGCGCGTACATGCGCATATACGTACGGGAGGCGGGGGGGTGTTACATAAGTGTTCTCTGGTAAATGGGAGCGCGAGCTGGCTAACACGTCCTATCTCTGAGATCAGCGGGAGGTGGCTTAAAGATGATGCAGAGATGAAGAGGAGTTCAAAGAGAGACGCTCCACCTGGTAATAACCGCTGAGTACTGCATTATTAGGCAGACCACTTTGTAAATGACATTTTCCGGAACATGGTTCCGTGTGACGGAGATCCGGCCTTTGATTTTTTACAGCTGCAGCCAGGTGGAGAGAAACAGCTGTGGTATCCTCACATGATGGAGGTGCGATACTGTGATTCATTCGTGACACACGAATGAAGGAGAGCAATCGGAGGTACGTTGGGCATTCACATGCGCTGTTCTTTTAAAAATCAACTCCGGACGACGCCCACATCAGTGTCCCCCGGGTGTCACACACAGGGAAGGCTTGATCGCAACTTTTCCGACACAATGCCACAGAAACAGAAGGTAGTCCACCTTTCATCACGAAGGGCATCATCAAGGTAATTGCTGATATTTCCAGAGGTGAAATTAGACAGTAGGCTGCTCTAAAAGCCCTATAAATGGAAGCAGTCCTTTTGTTCTCCCTCCAGAGAGAAAGTCACACAGTCAGACGGCGAGGCAGACGAATCGGTTTTACAGCCGGAGCGGAAAAGCTTTTACCTTTAACAAACTCTCGCTGATGGCTTCCTGTCATGTAGCCATCACACGGGAGCTCACTCAAATGATATTTACCTACAGTGAGCTTAGCTTTCGCAGCAGATAAGGCACATTCTGTTTTTATTTCGACTAACTGTCTCATAAAATGAAAGAGGAGTTGCTGTGCTCCCCGTGCGCCGGCTGGCAGAGGAGGGGGTTCTGGGTAGGAGAGGATCACTGGAGTTGATTATGAGAAAGGTCTGTTCTCTGTTTGGAGGAGAGACTACAGGCCAACAAGGCACTGTGAAGATAAAAGCCCGAGTGAAAGGAGCAGGCATAAAGCAGAGAGGCAAACAGACAGAGATGTTTCTGCTCCTCAACCTGCAGCGTACCAGAAACAATCAAAGACTTGCTGTAAGTGGAGCCAGAGCTGGAATATCACGCAGAGACGGAGACAGAAGACAAATCCTTGGATGAAGTAGTGCGAGTGCAGAGCAACACAGGCAGAGAAGAGACTGACATGAGTAGTGACTGTACAGGCTGCGGAAAATTCGATTTTCCTCTCAGTTGACGACCAATGAAGTGTCCACACTGAAGCGGCGTGTTGTCTTAAAGTTTTAGCCCTTCATGATTACAGTCTTTGAATGACTCGTTTGGTACGTGCACTTTTTAATGAACGGTTGCTTGCGAGCTCATGATGTTTGCTGTGGCTCTTTCACAATAAAAGCCACCTCCTGATTTGCCAGTTAAACACACTTCAAGTGAACCCACAGGGGGTCATCCCTATGTTCCCCGGGTCCTATGTTCCCTGCTTGGGGAACATAGGACCCTTTTTTAGAAAAAGGGTCTTATGTTCCCCGTTTTTCCCAAAAAGGGACCTATGTTCCCCTGTAGCAATACATACCAGGGAGCATAGGACCCTTTTTCTGAAAAAGGGTTCTAGGTTAGGGTTAGGGTTAGGGTTAGCCCGTAGGCCTACATAGGCCTATTTGCCATGGAATGGCTTTTTTTAAAAAAGGGTTCTATGTTCCCCGGTCTCATACAAAGAGGGGAACATAGACATGCTCCCAAGCACAGTTACATTACGTGTTAGACTTAAAAGTGCAATATGTAAGAATTTCAGTTTAAAGTTCAAAGTTTAGGATGACCAACAGAATATCAAGAAAGAAAGAAGTTAGCATGCTTAAGGTTTTTAAGGTTAGTAAGGAGAATATATGTATTTTATTCAAGGCCAAAGCAGGATTATGTGTTTATATATTGGAAAATGAATAGTGGGAGAAACTGGAAGATTTAAATCACAAAACAAATCTGAAATATGGGAGGATGATTCATGCCTGAGTGGGGAAAAAAGCAAGCCTTTGAAAATGTTTTATATGTTCAGCTTTTTGGGTCGTTTTCAAAGACGCATGTTTCGTAACTGAAGTACGCCTTAAGAAGTCAATTCATTTTATGCAGGTAAATAAGGCCAGAAACTCACGGGCATCAGCGCACTCTTGTGCAAACTCTCACACATTCACACACATGCATGGCCATCCCGGAGCACGGGGAGAATAATCTGCAGTTCAGGGGTCCGACCGGGTTCAGAGGTCACATATTGAGTCTGTCCTCGCAGCGACGTTCATCTCTGACACCTTTGAAGAGGGGTCGTACATCATGGTGGGGAGTCCTGCGTGTCAAACGAAGACCTTGTGTAACAAGGACCATCCTTCCTGTTTGTGTGTGTGTGTGTGTGTGTGTGTGTGTGTGTGTGTGTGTGTGTGTGAACTGTTGGTGAGAGGGGGGTTGACATCATCGTCTACAATCTAGGTCTTTCCCACATCCTGGATTATCTGACCATGTTCCAGGTGTTTTTGACTCCCATCATGTTATTTGATAATATTTATCACATCATATACTTTATGTAGGAGTGTCTGCCAGTGGATGCACAGATGAGATACAATGAATTTGTGATTTAGAGACTCTGGAACAGCCTGAGGACCTCAGGTTGGCTACCTTAGCAGCCAGCTATAAATCACTTTGGTGTTGAGTATTTGCTTTATGATGTTTTAAACGCCTTTTATCTGTACAGAACTGTATTTTATTTCACTGTGCAAGCACCTGTAACCTGGTTTAGAAAGGTGCTATATAAACGAGTTATTCAGGAGGTTCCTTGCTCCAAAACACTCCACAAGAGGTGGCGATCGAGGCTGCTGGGTTCTTCCTCAGCGCCCCCTCTTGAACATACCATCCAGCAGACATCCAGCAATGTCTGTTGGAGCTACAATGGCCACCTTGGTATCCTCTGCTTTCTCAAATGTGGAAGACCACTTTCTATCACTCCATCAGGGGTGACATGGTCCTGTCTATCCTGGCTAAGATCAGACACACCCTGCTCTTCTAGACAGATTGTTGATGTTGCAGCTGGACAAATTTGTGAGCTGTTTCAGCCCGGGCTCTTCTGTCACCAGCTGTTGAACCTCCTGTCACCACTCCAGTCCAGGATGGTTTCAACTCGCCTGTACCTGAGGAGCAGGCAGCACCCAGTGCAGATAAAAACCTCTCCTGTGGTTCCACCTCCACCAAATCTCCCTGCTGAACCTACCTCGATTGAGGTTGAGGCCAGGGTGGATGAAATGCACCTGGAGATCCCAGAATCCTCCACAGCACCAGACATTGAAGCAATTACAGTTTCATTACAGACTTTTCAGCCATATCGGGCCTACTACGTGTTAGGACCAGTGCCTGGGGGAAACACTGGTGCAACATGAGACTCCCACTTCCAATGTCCAAAGCACCACTAGCAGTGAAGCATTTTAAAGGTTTTATTCGAAAACACATCAAGTTCACAAACAGACCTGCTGGGAGTCTGGCTGAGAGCAGAGAGACGGGAGCCCACAGGAACTAGGAGGAGCCGGCCACTTAACTTCTGGACATTCACTCAAATAACCAAACACACCTGCAACCAATCACACACACACACACACACACACACACACACACACACTCAGGTAAGAGTTTTGTCTGGGGATGATAGGGTTGAACATTAACAGTGAGGGTTTTGCAGTCTGAGGTGTTCAACTTGCTGTTAATGTTCCCTACTTTCTAACATTCACCGCAGCCATGAGTAAAATACGCTCAGCTCTCCTAACACCCAGTCAATGCCACTTTAACTGATGAGCGGTGCAAACAAAATTATTCGTTTCTGGTTATACAATATCAGTCTCCCCGTGCTTACGAGCAGCTTTACTTTCCCATCAGCATGTGAGTTTTGGACGAGGCCGGGCTGTGCAGCCGGCACTAAACCTCGTCTGAAACAATAAACTCTCAACTGTCAAATTATTGATTCTTTCTGTTGTTCTCCGCTGCGCTTGTGGTAAATAAAAAGCCTTTTATCCCTCTGAGAACCATAGCCCACTTTCTTTTTTCCTCATCTGTTTTTCTGCAAGGAAATCTGCTCCACTTCTGCGTCTCGGCGCGACATATCGAGAACCTCCCGTGATGAGACACAACAGCAGTGATGAAGTAGAGACACCTTCCTTCACCGGCCTATTTTCACCTGCTTGATCCATGACCCTCGTTTGCAGTCGTCCGGGTTTCTACCGTTTTCTGATGGACGAGCAGCAGATATTTCCTTCCTCTCACCCGCAGCTGACACCTCTCCACCCCTCTGCTGCAGCGCCTCCACTCTCAATCCCTCAATCTCATTTTCCTTCGCTCATATCTTTTGTGCTCCCTCACGGTTTTTCTCCTTTTCCCCTCTCGGCTATTCCTCTATCTCCCCTCGCGCTCTCTCCCCGCCCCCCCCCTCGCAGTGACTTTGTGGATTTTTTGCATCTCTGTTACGTAATGGCACTCAGGGGACGAGGGCACTTCAATCAATACTTCAAACAACCCGGCCCACCCGGAGGACTCGCTCCAAATGCCACGTGACAACACGACAGGATGACATTTGAAGAAGGAGGGGAGAGACAGCCCCGAAATACCTTCTGCTACCAGCGGTGCTCAGACTTAGGGGGGGGGGTGGTGGCGGCGGCTACGACTGGGAGGAAGAAACGGAGCGAGAACACTGATGAGAGCGATTAGAGACCACTGGAGAGAGGAAGAAATTTTTTGGGGAAAGCAAGAACAACGGGCTGATAAAGACACAGTCGCTCGGGGACACGAGCGCAGGGTGATTCATACGTCTCACTGAGATAAAAGCCAGACGAATAAACAGAAATAGAATTATTCATACTGTGGCGTCAGAGGGGCAACAAAACTTTACTTTTAAAAGGGTAGTAAAGTGGAACACTCTTTGTTTGGGGAAAAAATACAGCTGTTGGGACAAGTGTGCACATCCCCCTCTGCAACCTGATCCAATAAGGATTTCCATACACACGATTTCTACGTGATAATTACCGCCTACAGCCTGAAGAGCCACTGTTGGCCGGTATTCCTGTTGATGCTGAGCGAGCATCATCCCGGTGTCGAGCCCTCCGCCTGGGAATCGCGCCGTGCTCCCAGCCCGGAGGAAGGTGAAGACTCCGGGCTCCATAAATCTCCCACTGCTGCCTCGCTCGTTCTATTTCAGGCCCAAGTGGCCGCAGAGACCTGACTGTAATTGTGCATTCTCTTTGTATATGTCTATATTTATTTGATCCCCCCCCTCCCCTCCTCGTGAAGGCACAGTGTCCTCCACTCAGGGTTAATCAAGTGAATCAAATACCGGGAGAGTGTTTGCGTGGAGGACGGGAAAGAGAGAGGGAAGGAAGCACACGGAGGCGAACTCATCCATCCACAGAGTTATTACAGTAATACGTTTAACTGTTATTTATTACACTAAAGCAGAGAGAGGCCTTGTGTTGCTTTACTTTAAATGTCATGATAATTATAGGATAACGGATGGCTGGCGCAGTCGAGCAGAGGAAGCAGGAGGAGCTCATGTGTGCGCACGTCACGTATACAGAACGGCATCACAAGGTGTGTGATGTGCGGAGGATATGTACATTTTGTAAACAGAAGAAGAGATAAGGTTTCGCAGTCGGGATGACTTGACTGGTTTATTTCAGGAGAGCACAACACCAGTGTGTCCGTCCGTTGTTCGAGGCCAGTGTGTTTCAGATTCAGACCTCCTTGTTCAGACCTGACCTGAATCTCTCAGCCTCTGGACAGGGTGTTTTTTTTAAAAAAACAGTTGTGTCCCCAAAGTTGTAGATCATCCTGACAGAGGAGGTTTACAATACCAGAACAGTAGTGTACTGGGTCATAGCAACTGGGTCATACATGAATGTGTGTTTGTGTGATGCATGCCTGCTTTATGACGAAGGTAACGTCAGTAATTAGGGGAATGATTTCATTGGCAAAGTCATGTTTATATTCTTGAATCAGATGAGGTGATCATTTATTTCAGATCAAGTATTAAGTCACACATGGACAACAATTAAAACTGCTCTAGAGTCTCAAATGCCTCAGGTTCACTGTTTGTGCCTTACTGTTTTGTGGTAATTTGATGTATTTCTTTGGTAGTTTACTCCACTAAAGCACAAAGTGAAACAGTAAGATCTGTTTTAATCAGCGTGGCTCGCTGGTCCGGACTGAAAAAGCTCAACAGCTGATGCGTGGAACGATTGGATTGGTGGATTGTACCAATTAAATTTGGTACACACATCCATGATCCCCGGAGGATTAACGGTAATAACTTCAGTGATGCCCTGACTTTTAAAAAATGAATACTCTCCCATCAGCCTCAACTTTCCTTTGTGCTAATTGGCAATTGTTAGCTCACGAATACTCTGAACTAAGAAGCTGAACACTGATGAAGACACTGATGTTATTAAAATGACTGTACAGAAATGATCTGATTCATTTTCACATCGTTGTGCGCACGATATGGTATAAAATCCCACATTTGACTTCACGTGATGATATTTCTGCGTACACCGTTCTCATACAAATATACTGTTATACTGCTACGCACACATCTTCCCTGCTTACAACATGATGAAACACTTCAGTACAGATGACCGAAGACCTTGATTCCGACACCAGCCTCTAGCCGGTGATTATAAAGCATTTACCTCACTCGGACTACTTAAGACCTTCACTTTTATCTTTCTACCTGCCAAATTCTAAGTGCTGTACATCTGCAACTGGACTTGTTTCAGTTTCTTGAAGATGCCTACGATGCAGCGCTTAGAATAACCACGACCTGGATGAAAGCGAACCTTCGTCAACGTATCTGCCAAAGTCGCTGGCATGGCTTGAGATAGCCACTGTGTTAAAATCTAGTTTTTAATACCTAATACATTTAATTAAATGATCGCTAAACACAACTTTCAGAGTGCAGGTGGGGCCTGAATTGGTGCCCACGGCTCATTTTAGCCCCATGGCCCTCTCATGGTTTACATCGGCCCTTTGCAGAGATTGTTTAAGTAACTATTGTCTCTGAGACTTCGTAAAAAACTGCATTATCTAATCTAAAGTGCTATTAGATTTTTTTCCCAGCAACTCATGGTTACACCTGAGAATAAATCCCAAACTCAAAGCCTCTTATAATTCCACTCACTCTAAGTCATCTCCAGCAGTTTGAGCCTTGTCCAACAGCACACAGTCGTTCTCCACGGCTACTGACGTTATGTATTGTATTTAAGATTAATGTTGCCATCAAATCCACATCGTTACTTCTGTGTCCATTCATGCATAGACCGGAGGTGCTCCGAGAGACTGTGTAGGTGTTCAGCTGTTAATACCACAACAGCACAAATCACCGTGGGGTGCTGTTCAATCAGAGACAAAAACTTGTTCTGGCTCTGATTCATGAGTCGCTCACTGAGATTTTCCAGAAATGAGACCGAACCAACATTAAATCGCAAAAGTGCTTTGAGAGCCGAATAACATCGACCGCTGCGAGGTTGCCATTTCCAGAACTCTGAATGGAGCAATTTTATCCTATTTTCACGACCACCACAATGTTGACAATTAGTGAGTCATGGTGGCTGAGTGCTTCAGGTTCTTAGTCACCATGGTAAAAGCTCAGGCGGGTGAGAATGAATCAAGTAAAGCTCTTCAGCAGTTCACCGTGGAGGATGCTTCCTGCTCCATCGCCCCCTGGAACTTTCTGATCTGAGCCACTGTCTGAAAAAAGTTGAAAATGATTCTTGTCTTGTTTCGTAGATGCATGTTTGATGGATGATAGCGGTCAGTGCTAACATCAGCTGCGCTTTTCCGTGACTGCTTCACATCAGAAGCCATTCCATGTTTCGCCACTGTAATCCGGTAGGAAATGTTTGGTTTGGTTCAGCAGTAACGATGAGACACTGGACTACGCGCATGTATTGTTTCGTGTGAGTCCCTCATGCATGCGAAGGCAATTTAAATCCTGCATGGGAATGGTGAACTCTGCCACTACAGCCGAAAAATAAAAACAATAGAAGCTGCTGAGTTGACTGATCAGAAGCAGGCAACAGCAAATTCCTGAACGTTTTTATTTCCACTGTTTACCACAAAAGTTTTACTGTGTTTTGACATCTGATAAACCTTCACTGGTCTCACTGGCGCTGGTTTCAACACAGGGCGCTTTTTTTTTTCAATTCTGAATCCCTGGAAACAATGAAAATGACTGTAAAAAAACAAACAGCTCATTACTGAATAAAAATACACTGAATGATGATGTTACCAATGATTGTGTACCAATCAACTATGGGTTTTCATGAAAATCTTAAAGGACACCCATTATGCTCACTGTTTATCTAGGTTCTCATGCATGTAAAAGATCTTGAGAGTTCAAAAGCTCAAAGTCCGCACCAACGGGAGCTCCTCTCTCCCACGGAAAACACTGCTCCTGAAACGCCTCGTCAGTACTCCCGCCTTTAATTCTGTGACTTTGTGACATCACACTACATCATCATGTCAGACATTTGCATAATTCATGTCTATATTCACAGTAGAAGTGAAGGTAACTGTAGCTCAAAACACGACATAGCCAACCGGAGACACAGTGAGCGGTGCTGGCTCATGCATCTGTAAGCTGACCAATCAGAGGGGTCTTAAAGAGAGAGGAGCTAAAACAGAGCGTTTCAGACAGAGGGGGAATACAGAGCTGCAGAACTGGACAGTCTGAGGAAACTGATGTGTTTTAACAGAAAACCTATTCCAGTAGTGACCCAAAATAACATTATCAAAGTGAATTTAAACATAATGTGTTCTTTAGGCATGATAACTTTTAAGGATGTAAAAGATGTGTCCTTGATATAAAACCTTAGATGATTGTGAATGAATCCCATTTAAATGAATGTTACTGTGAATACATTCCATTAAGCTGCTGTCAACAGAAGCAAAGGCCGCTGACATGACGTCCTGGTTGTATGTTATCAATTTGGATAAAGCCACTTGGCCACACAGTTGCATTTATGGAAGCACTGTGTGCTTGTTTATGCAACTTTGTGACTTTGGCGGTGGTTTATTCGGCAGCAGTTCAGCCCCGAAGCAACACAATCTGCACCGGCCAGTCATGGATGCTGGCTCCTCAACAGGCCCGCCGACAGCAGAGGTAAGTAATGTCTTTGCAGTGAGGTGTACTTTAAAGGCCAGCAGAAGTCTGTAATACTGTACACTGGGTGAGCTGTGTGCGAGCAGAGCAATCTAGATCGCCGTTCCGCTGCCATGCTTTTGTTTATTTATCTTATTTGACCTTCATTTATTCCGGATGGTTTCCTGCGACTGAAATCTCATATTTCAGAGGTGTTCTGGTTGAAATTGGACCTTCACAACAACACAGAGCCAGAACAGAAAGAGAGGAAAACATTAAAAATCCACATTTCTATGTGACGGCTGCATGATGAATGCTCTGTCGTGCACCTCTCAGGCTCCGGCACATACGTCTCCTCATCTCTGTCGCGTTGGCTGTGACTCAGATCGTCGGCTCCACAGGCTGATCCATCAGCATCAGCGCTGACCTGTACGTATGCCATCCATCACGGCTACTTCGAAAAGGTGTTAGCGATGGCCTCTTCAGCGCCGTATGCCCGCGTTCGAACTCTGGGAGGCGCAGACAAGTTCCTGGAATTCATTTCATTTGGATCCGGACTGTTAGGATAATGATGATAAACATTGCTAATCCCCCTGTGTGCTTTGTTCTGGGTATTAGAATTGCAGAGTTGATCCATTGATCATTTCCCAGAGGATTTGGAGAGAGCGTGTGCGACAAAACACTGAATTTATTTCGGGATCCACAGGGCATTGGACAGAAGTTGTCTGTTGTGTAAGATAATTTTTTTTTTAATTGCTGCGTGTTTGATTAATCCAGACTTTGTCTCCCACAAGTCTTCTGTCAAATTACGCTCTCTTGTTTCTTGAATCCTCGGCTTTGATTGTGAGATGCAATCAGGCAGTTTCTTACTCACATAAGGCGTAACGGGGAAGGGAAGATTTCTGAGCTTGAATTTCTTCTTTATAATGTAACTCTCTCTTTCTCAGATTGACTCAAAGGGCCATGGTAAAAATGGGAGATGGAAAAGATTGTTATCCGCTGACCTAATTTGACTGCATCAGACGCTCATGTGTCACCAGCCCACGTGTGTCTCTCGGTGTCTGCTAAGCTACCTACGGTATGATTATACCTCTCTGGATTTTAGCTGTGTGGTTAATTATCACAGTCGATGCTCGCAGAGCTGAGGGAGCAGGCTAAACTGTTTGCCTGCATTCGGTCCCAGTTCATTTAGCTGCTGCCCGCGGGACTGAAGCTCTTTATTATGAATGAGGCGCCTCATTGATGTGCCTCAAAGTCAGAGGCTCATTAGAGCTAAATACTGTGTGCTGGCTGTAGTTGCATCTTGATGACTCCAGCAGCAGTAACAGTAGCACTCTGTCCAAACTCCATCACTTTGAAGACGCGTCGGGCCTCTGACGCGGCTGCATTGAATAGCCCAAAGTGCATTTTTAACTCGAGCCGCTATAGAGAGATTTATTTGGAATTCTGCGTATGTACCACGTGTGTTATCAAAAAATCAGCAGCTGGCTCATTTGAAAATGCGTACGTGATTGGATTTAGGTTATAAAATATGCAGAGCCAAGCATTGAATGCACAGTACGCTGTCTGCAAGCTAATCCGAGCTCCTTCCATTAAGTTTTTTTCTACTGCAGCTGCTGTTAATGTTGCCATTTTCAGAAAATCGTGTTAGACAGCTCAGTCTTTGCTGAGGTTTTAAAACTATACAGCTGGTGAATCGACACGGTGTAAACACCACGTGCAGGCCGCGCATGAGTCAGCGCACATGTGCTTAATCAGCTCTTGTTTACTTCTTTTTTTTGCATTTTTAAGGAATAGGTTGACATTTGGGAAAATACGCTTTGAATTAATTTGTTAGATGAGAGGATTGTCAACAGTCTCATATCAGACCGTGCCCTGTGGCTCTAAACCTGATGAAGTGTTTTGAGAAACTGGTTCTGCAGCACATAAAAGATAACATCCCTGCCAGCCTTGACCCTCACCAGTAAGCTTTCTGAGAAATACTCAGAAGATGCCACATCCACTGCCCTACAGTCCACGGCTACGTCAGAAGGCTGTTTGCTGATTTCAGCTCGGGATTCAATACAATCTCACCCATGAAGCTGACTGGAAAACTTAAAGCTCCAGGCTTGAGTGCGACACTCCGCAATTGGATATTGGACAAACCCAGACAGTTCGGACTGGCAGTCAGACCTTCTCTACGTTAATACTCAACACCCCCAGATTCCACCAGACTCCGCCGCATTACAGTCGTGATACAGCCGCCGGAGTTGATCGTGACCGCTCTAGACCAGGGTTTCCCAATCCCAGTCCTCGAGGACCACTGCCCTGCATGTTTTAGACGTGTCCCTCCTCCACCACACCTGATTCAAATGATCAGCTCGTCATCAAGCTCTGCAGTGGCCTGATAACGAGCCACTCATTTGAATCAGGTGTGGTGGGCAGTGGTCCTCGAGGACTGGGATTGGGAAACCCTGCTCTAGACGATGCTTGTCTTTCCACCGGCCTTTTTTTTTTTGTTGGAAGTGTACCTCACCCCTAACCCTAACCCTATCAAGCTGCACAGAGCAGATCGGGCCGGACAGGAAGTTAAACAGCCGAACGGCATAGTACATTCCATCAATTTTCAAAATAAAACCCCCGGTGCAGACTTGGGATGTACAGCACTCGAAATGAACACAACTCTATAATATCTGGGAGGCGTGACGCTCCACTTCTGAAACACTACCAGTTGCATGAAGGACGGGAACAAAGCCACAGTGTCACATACACCAGCTAGCAGAGATGTGCTCAGCAGAATCAAGGGGTAAGGTTCCTGGGAATCAACATCGCAGAGAACCTATCATGGTCGAACAGAATTTGCTGTTGTGTTTTTCAAGAAACTCTCAGATATTGTTAGCTCTGGGCAGAGCCAGGCTAACTGTTTCCCCTGTTTCCAGTATCTATGTTAGGCTAAGCTAACCGCTCCCAAATATGCAAAGAGTATCAGATGAAAACGTTGAACCTTTTCACCAAAGGTAAATACGGTAAAATCCATGCCGCGTATTAGGTTCTCGCAGTGACATCCAGGCTGCGTCATTACGCCCACAGGAACTCCAATCCATTTTTACAGCATGCATAAAGCACGGGCAGCCGCAGCAAAGCTTTGATTACAGCAGTGCAACTCGGATCAATAGCAAAACATGACAGTGTTGAGCCTCTAACGAACCACACGCTGTGCTACAACTGTGTGCGATGTGTTACCTCTTCGCCACAACCGCTCTTACATAATCGTTGTTGTTGTCACAGTTTGACTGGAATAGCACCATCGATAACACTCCACTTTCAGATGAGCGAGACGGAGTACTACACGGAACAAACTGGAGCCGCTTTCATTAAAATAATTTAGCATAATGTGCATAATGACTAAGCACAGATGCTTGTTTTCTTCTATTAAAAATGACAAAAGGGATTGAAATGAATTCAGTCCGTACATAATTTCCTACCTCACCAGTTCGCTGCTTCCCTTTTATTGGTCGGAGGACTCTTTTCTGGTCCTTCTCGCGTTGCCATGAGCAGCCGGTGAATATTAAGCCGCAAATTAAGGCAACCTTCATTTGTGGCCGCTCGTTGCATAACACTAATAAGCAGGCGAGTTCTGCATAGTGTTTGTTTTCATTTCTCTGTGTGTGTGTGTGTGTGTGTGTGTGAGAGAGAGACGGAGGGGGGAACGTGATGAAAAGCGAGCCCATGCACAAAGCTCCCTCGGGGGTTGTTAACATGTTTATATGTGGGCTATGTCGCTGTTCCTCTTTCTCCTTCAATTGACTTATTGATCCGCTCTTAATTATGTAACAATTTCAGTTTAAAAATAGGCCCTCGCCACAGTCAATAAGCGTCCAGCTCCCCGGCTCATTCCATCTATACCATGGGATTAGAGGTCACATAAATGGGATTACCAGCAGTCCAAGGACCTCCTTTTTTTTTATTCACTCTTCCGCCGCCTCCGAAAAAGAATAAACCACTTTGAATTTGATTTTCGAGATGAATGCGGGCTTGAGGACAAACGAAACATCTGAGAATCTGCTCTTCGTTTATCCACGCAGGGTCCATGTGTGTGTGTGTGTGTGTGTGTGTCCTCCCTTGTCGTGTCAGCCAGCGGTTCGGCTAAATGGCTTTGTTCTGTACCAACCTTGCTCTGTCACCGTGCAGCACAGGAGCGCTGGCAGATAAAGCGGCGCACAGTCACGCTCGGCGAACCCGAGATGTCTGATTACACCTCGACTCGTCGGAGAGACGGGGCGAGAGAGAGGGGGACCGGCAAGAGACAACCGAGGGGAGGACATGAGTTCCCTGGATCACCAGGGGACATCCTACTCTGTCAGGCCTACAGTGGTTGGCGTTTTATTTTAATCCCCCTACAAAAAAAATACACAGAAAAGAGATTACGTTAATGCAGTATGTAACCTTTTGCTAAATCCAGAAATGTGTGCGTTCGCGTCGGCGATATTCCGTCTGCCGGCGCGTTAATGTTTGGTAACTGCCCGTGTTTGTTCATGATAGGTCAGCTTCTATTTATGTCCGAGCCCCCTCCTCCCACTCCGAGCCCCGTCCCCTCCATCCTCCCAGTGATGCTAACCTCCACGTCTGCTCGACGTCACAGGACAGCCGCAGGGGAGGTCGAGGGAAGGAGGGGTAGAGGGATGAGGAGGAGTGGGATGAAAGGAGCTGGTGTTGGAAAGAGCACAGGAGAGGGAGGAGACAGGGAAAGAGATGTGGGGGGGAGGAGGGAAAGAGGAAGAGGCAAAGCTCCAAGTGTGACCTAAGTGTCAGTCCTGGCCTTCCCTGCAGGTGGAACAGAGTCGTTTTACACAATTGATCTGGCTTTGTTTTCCTCACGTCCGTCTGACCATCTCCCCCCTCCATCGCGCTTAAAAGCCTCCGGTCTCCGTCATCTCCGCCTTCCTTTATCAGCCATGTCGGCTTTCTCCCTGCCTCCACTTCAACACAGCAGCTCTCCTCCTCCCTTCGTCTCCCCCGCATCATAATAACTTAAGATTCAAACAGTGTTATTTCTTTATCTGACTCTGACCCTGTTTCTGCTAAGCCTTTCTCAGAAGCTCTGGCAGTGAATATCTTATGTCACCCTCAGGTTATGAAAAGCGTATCTGCCGTGTGTGTGTGTGTGTGTGTCTTGTGCAGATATTTGTAACGCTGTATGGGACACACAAGAAGACAAAGACATATCGTTGAAAAGGACTGTGAGAAAAAAAAAAAGCCTCGCCAAAGAAGAAGAGGGCGAGATTCTCTCATGGAAGATGGATTAAACATTGGGGAATAAAGTTAAAGATTATCTTCAGATGGGTCTGTGTGCGTCTGAGACTTACAGGGGAGGACATGAAGACACAATATCAGAGCACGGCATGAATATTAAAGGTCCTCCAAAGATTTTGTCATGATTCAGAGTTTAATCCAATCTGCAATCTACAGCCACAGAAATGAACTAGTGGAATGTAACTAAGGCGATTTACCTGTGTATTTACCTTTTGCAGTCAGTTTTTGTATTTTATTCCACTACCTTAATTTCACAGCTATAGGAAACAGATGATGAGTTAAAATAATTCAAGCTTAAATTCCTGAACACAACAAAAAGTAGCTGGCGTTAGCTCCGATTCAACCAGCTACAGCAATAAAGTGGTGCTAAAGCTGCCATAATCAAAGTTTCTACATTAATTATGAATCACATGACTACTTGTATGTGTGCTATGATAGCATTTTTGACCGAATCGAGCTGCTATTTTCAGCAAAAAAGCTCTGCATGCTAATTGTCCAGCAGCAAACAGCAGGCGGAGTTAGCGACTAGCTGGTGAACGCAGTGGAGCCTTTAGCAGCTAACGGGCTAACGTGTTCAAGCTAATATTTCCTTCAGTAGTCGGTGGAGAACAAAAACAACATGAGCTAAAAGGAGAGTTAAAAATGGACTATAAAAGGCCATAACTTCAAATGAATCATAATATTTAAGTCCTTTTAACACTTTGGCCTTATTCTTGTCAAACAGTTAAGATAGTTAAACATATCCTCTCATCGAACTCTTACAAGAAAGCAAATGAGGATATTTCCCAAAATGAAACTATTTCCTTAAAGTGGCCAGAATTTAGTGTCATCTATTTGTGAGGTTTCAGAGCGCAACTAATAAAATACCCTTTGTGTTTTTGAAGATCTTTACTGAATTTCACAATTAGAAGTTACAAGAACATTAATTACGTGCTGCCAGTGCCGAAGTACAAATATCCATGAAGTGCTTATAGTACAGATGATCTCATGTAAAGTGCTGTCAGTTCATAAGCCAACAACAGTCTTATGCAAACAGTGGTTTGTCCATTCTGGGCTACTGTAGAAACACGGGGGTGCAACATGGCAAACTCTGAAGGAATGGTACCAACCTCTGAAGATATAAAAGGCTCATTTTTAGACACAACAATTCTTATTTTCATGCAATTATACATGAATGAAAACCTAAATTATGAATGTTGTCTTTCACGTCAGCCTTTAAGCGATGGATCAGAAAAGTCGACCACGGCCAAAAATTAATTAATTATTAATTACTCGTCAACATATTCGTTATAACATATACTGTAGGACTATAACATATTAATTCGAGTAGTAGTAGTGTAGTAATACAGGTAAAGGCGCTGCTCTTCCTAACAACAAAGGTATGATATCTCTCCTCCTGCAGTATTTCTTTGACATGGCTGTTGTCCGGGTCAATGTGAAGCTGTAAAGCTCGGCCCCCGAGGCTGAATGAGAGCCATCAAGATGCTTCACATCAAAGAGCGAGTTACCCACCGGTGGCCGGCTTAAGAGCAGAGCAGCTGCTGTGACTGGAGCGGCGAGGGCGACGGCCAGAGCAGCACGTCAGACTCCACTATAGCGCCGCGGAGAGACAAGCCGTGTACAGTGAAAATCAATACAGCACAGAAACACTGCAGCGGCGGCGGGAGGCTTCGCAGACAGCCGGAAAACAACCCAGGCACCAGGTTTCAACGTGGCACCAGCAGGCATGTAGACTGTGACGAGAGGCATGAAATGAGAAACAGATTTCCATGGCAACAAAGGGACAAAAATAATGGCTGTCATGAAGAAAAAGTCAACAGAACAATCACACACGGAGCTCAGAAATGTGATTTCAGACGAGCGTGATTCTCTGCAGCGTGCTTTTTCGTGTCTCGTTCTGAATACATGAATATTTCCTCCCCGACAAATAAACATGTTGCGTTTCACTGTACTAATACGTTTTCCGGAATCCCCTCTGGAAGTTGGCGCCCGCAAAGATCTGAGGCTGGTT
Source organism: Lagodon rhomboides (assembly GCA_039737535.1). Classification (NCBI taxonomy): domain Eukaryota; kingdom Metazoa; phylum Chordata; class Actinopteri; order Spariformes; family Sparidae; genus Lagodon; species Lagodon rhomboides. Next base: position 7,975,980 of record CM077789.1, on the reverse strand, counting down.
GGACGTGCGAGCTAAGCGATCGCAGTAGGGTAGAGGAGAAGAGAGGAGGAGAGATCTGTGAATATTTATGAAGCTTAATTCATTCGGCGCTCGACAGTCCTTCCCCAAAATGATGTTTGCTTTCAGAAACACTAAACAGAAACAGGCCCCTCTCATGCCTCCCGTCCTTTCATGCAGGTTTTCGGGGGGTTTTTGTCCTCGCCGGCCGTGTGCTGCTTCCAACGCGAGGTGCTCATGCATGTGGATCGAGGGTTGCATGGCAGCAGAGTGGACTGACTGTCTAATAAAAGGATGAGAGGATTACGGCTGTGATGAATGACTCCGTCTGTTCACATTCTTGTAAGTCCTGGTCATCTGGACTGTTGCATCATAAGCCCAATTTAATCACTCCAAAATACTATGAAACGATTGGACTAAGACCAGCGCGGGCCCTAACAGGCCTCTTTTTACTGTATGCTGCAACCTGCCCTGACTCTTTTTTTTTACATAACCGTCACTAACATTATGAAAGACGGACGGAGCGGGACGAAATGACATTTCTCAGGTGAGGGTTCCGCTGATAGGAGACGACGTTAAGGCGATCCCGGGGAGCAGCCTCCACGCACATCCCTGATGCAAACGTCACGGACAATTAGACCGCGGACGCTCTCCGCTTGTCATCTGCCCTCAGACGGTCGAGTAGCTTTTCACAGCTCTACAGAGGGAAGGGGAGTCCTGCTGGGAAGACGGAGGGCTCGTCTCGGAGCGGAGGGAGATGAGAAGGGTTACGGTGGATCCGACAAACGGAGCGACTGATCTTCGCAGTTTATCTGCGGTTGTTAAAAGAAAACGCTGGGGGATCAAAGGGACTTTTGAATTCTGCTCCATATATCCGCACGTTACTGCCTCTAAATCAAATCCAAACCCTCGACATTTAAAGGGGCGCTTTGTGGCGTTTTGAGAAGAAATACAAACTCGGAATTCTTATATTTACAACGTTAATTATGTAACAATGCACGCTCAGAAATATTTATCTTTTCCATAACCGAATAAACAATCTCATAGTGGAAAACATCCCCAGAACACATACTTGAAGCTAGAGAGGTGGCAGGGTCCGCCACATGTAAACAAAGTAAAACAGTATGAAATCATCTTGTCCTTTGAGGTCAGTTTGTTTATTCAGTTTATTCAGTCATGAAAACAAAAAAGATGAAGGCCTTTCTCTTCCGTGTAAAACTTCTTCCCCAAAACTGCGTAGTGCACCTTTAATATCCCCTGTGTGACTTCTCACACTACAAGACATTTTAATCAGCCCTCTCTCTCTCTCTCTCGCTCTCTCTCTCCTGTCACAGCACCCGCAGCCAATCAGGCTAATCTGTCGTTACCAACGGCAACGTCTGAGTGACATACGGAGTTGGCAGGGGTCGCTGGTAGCCTCTCACACTGGACCGGGATAATGAGACTGTCCCGCTGTCGAGCATCTGTGGCCCTGCTCTAGTTTTTTCTTCGACAGACACTCTTCAGCACACACACACACGCTCGTACAGACGCGACACACACTCGTCCGGGGCTTCGACGAGCAGTGACAAACACAATTTTATTCACTCAGAGGGAGAAATATTGAAATGAATGTAAAAAAAAGTTGTCTGCATGTGAAGCCTGCGTGAGATTGATGGTTCGTGTGTGTGTGTGTGTGTGTGTGTGTGTGTGTGAGGGCCCTTTACTGTGCGTCTCAATGCCAAGGTGTAGTTTTGGCAGCAGAGAGATTAAGTGCATTCATCTTCATTTGCTGGCTGGCGTGAGCTCTGTTACCTGCTGGAACAGCAACGCTCCGCTTCCCCCCCCCCGAGACCCAGACCGCCGATACCACGCTGAAAACTGAGCCAGACACGCCGCCCGCTTCCTATCTCTCTCTCTCTCTCCCTCTCTCTCTCCGCCCTCTTTCATTTCCCTCGCTTCTCGCTCTGCATTCAGCTCAGCATCTGTCCCTCTTGTCCCACATGTACAAATGTCTCCCTCTTTTGTTACAGTCTGGCTCGGAGTCACTGTGACATTTGACAAATAGCATGACAAATAACACCATCCAGCCCCGTGCGCTTTGAATGATGATGTTCACACCAGTGATTACTGCTCGTATAGAGCGGCTGTCAGATCAGGCACGCGTGTTCCTCGCCCGTTTTTTTTTTCCTCCCGTGTCAAAAGTGGAGCCCCCTTTTTGACACCAGACTAATGACTTATTGAATACATCATTATTCCCCCATAATATTTTGTCAGAGCCGGAAAAATTAATATCGACTGGCCTACTTTATCACCACGGCTGCCTTTTCGTGCAAATGAGACTATCTTGCGATAAAAGAGTAGATGCTGCAAACCTCGTCCCTTCAGATGTCTCGGCTCCAGACCGAAGGGTGCTGGAGGAGGGTGGGGTTTGAGTGGGTGGCAGCGGGCCAGAGGTGTCAAAGCAGGCGGTAATGGATAAACCCCCGTCTGACGTGCGTATGTATGAGAAGGTGAAGCGTTTGTATGTGCGGCTCCGGGAGTGATGGAAAGAGCCACAATCTATTACTGCAGAGAGTGGAAGAGCGAAGGGAAACAATATGAGACAGGCAAAGGATCCGAGACAGATTTGTGTATTTCAGATGCCACCTTGAATTAGGTGGCTGAAGATTACCAGGAGAAATTGAAAATGTTTTACTCGGAAAATGTATTCATGGGAAAAAGAAAAAAAAAGAAAACACAGCTGTGGTGAAACGGCACCAGTTGTGTTTCTCAGATTGAATGAAATGAGAAGAGGTACAATAGAAAGACGAGAAGAAGAGGGTTCAGAAGTTTTTGTCTGTGGCCGCACCACAAGATGGATGGCGAAATGGGATTTGCAGGAGAGAGGGCTGCTTCTTTTTTCGGCGATGTATGAATGTGCGTCACTCGCCTGCAGTGCAAAGAGGGTGACGTGCCGAGTGTTCTTCATTCGGGGGTTGTTGAATAATTACACAGGGGCCAAGTCTAAAAGCATTATCTACTGTACCAGCCCAGTTGGGGTAAAGTTCTCCAACAAACTACATCTAAAAATAGACACGTCTTGTCACGTAGACGAAGAAAGTCTGAACTCTCGAGGCCTGGTCTCATCAGATTAAAGTAAAGGTAAAATCAGGTGTTTTTCTAACCTGGTTTTGCCCAAAATAAATATCCGTCATGATGAGCGGTGGAGGAACCGTTCAGATCCTTTACTTAAGCACCAATACAACAACATAAAATGCCCCATTACAAGTATTAGATGCAAAATGCAGTGAAGTAATAAAGTAAAGGTACTAATCATTTGAATATGTATTCAAACGAAATAATCTAAGAAGTTCAGAGGAAAAAAATCAGCTCATCTGACATGTGACCCGCAAATACAAACTGCTTCCTGTAAGACCTCAAAGGGCAAAAAGGTTGGGGAATTTAGTATACTCTCCATCAGTGTGTTTGTTGTGTAACCCATTCTGTGAATCTTAAAAGTAACTCGTAACTAAAGCTGTCAGATAAATCTAGTTTCCCTCTGGAGCGCAGCGGAGTGGAAGCATCAAGTAACATAACACGGAAATACTCAGTGAAGTACAAGCACCTCAAAATTGGGTTCAGCAATTGAGTGAATGTGTTTGGTTGCTGTCCTCCGCTGATCACGATGATCTTCTACTCACCACATGCGATGTAAAGACGACGACTCGAGAACAACATCGATCTGTTCTCTGAGAAATCCAGGAAGAAACCGTCTGACTTATCTTTGAGTCAGACCTAAAGGAAGCACAGAAAGATCCACAGCGTAACAACTGGCCACAGCCGAGTCCTTCTTTGTCGTACAGTCTGTCAAAGGTCCGCCGTCCTGCTAGTGATGTTGTGTAGCTGTACTCAGAATACAAAGCAGGGTTTTGACTAAAAACGTCAGGATGCTAACGTACACAAAAGCAATGCTAACATGCTGATGTTTTGCACGTTCACCATCTTCATTTAGCGTGTTTAGCATGCTAACATGAGATAAAGAGCGCTCAACACAAAGTATAGCTCAGGCTGATGGTAACACACAGTTTGAGTATTGTTGACATGTCGCTAAAGAACTGCCCCTTGTAGAAATGATTATTGTATCTTCTGACAGACACACAAGCTATATCGAAAGTGAGCCACACCCTCACAACAATCAACCAAGCAAGCCGGCGTGTTCGCATGAACAGAGCCGGTATGTCAGCCTGCAGGTTCACCAGGAAGACGCTGCTGTGCTCTGAGGTTTATTACAGAAGCTACAGGGATTTCCAGGGGATTTATTTTATATATATATTGGATTTACAGTAAACACAACTGGGTTTCTATCTGCTCTATCACAGTAAACTTGTTTTTCTTCTTTTTAGAAAGGCTCACCTCGATCACCGCGGCTCCTGCTGCAATCGACATTTCTCAAATCTCTGCAACAGAGATTGTAAAAAAGTGAAAACAAGTTGTGTAAAAACGTTCGAGGCTCCAGAGGAAGTTGCATGTAATCTCATAAATCGCCTCCAGGTATGTCACTCAGAAGCTGAGGTGCATTGTGGGTAATGTAGGTGCCGGGTTTTGAAAAACTCCTATAACAATGCTGAAAACATTATGGACAGCTTAAAAACAAATGACCGAAAACGATACAGCAGAACCGTTCTCATTTCCATGCATTCTTCTTCCTTTTAAAAACCTGGTGCCTACATTACCCACAATGCAACTTAACCACTGAGTGACACCACTGGAGCCAATTTTTCTGATTGCATGCAGCTTCCTCTGGAGCCACAAAAGGATTTATATTACTTTTTTCAACGTGCAGTAGTTCTTTAATGTATAAAATTGGTGGATTTAAGCTTTGAAAATATGAAAATAACACCCAAGTTGACCAACACTGGAACTTCCCTTTAGATGTGGATTGCAGAAATCCTCTTCGCTTGTTTGATTTCATACATTCAGACTGACACAGCATTGCAAATCATTTTCGTACTTTCAACAGAACTGCAGGGTAGAATTAATAAATGAAATACAGCAACCAAAGGGCTTAGTGGAGATAAAGGGTCATAAATATATTATAAATGTAGTTATACTATAGTTCAATATAACTGTTGAGTGCAGAGACGTCTCAAGGTAGCTTTTTTATCTTAATACGTCTGGCGAAGGCTGGTTGGGGCTAAATCGTTGCCCTTTTTTAAACAGACGAAGGCTGAAAGGGCTGAGCATGTATTTCTTTTGTTTGACAACCCTTACTTTTTTCTCAGTTTGACCCCTAAATCTATACTCACAACAATCACTGCACCTGCACCCACACACAGTCGGCGTTCACAGATCACACGAGAAGGACACGACGGAGGCCGTCTCTGTGGCGATGGCGGAGCCGGCTTCGGTTGCCTCTGTTTGACGACCTTCTGTCTCCCGCTCCCCTCCTCTATATTCATGCAACGAGGAGCATTTGCATTGGTGCCATGAAATATGGATGCTGTGTGGAGGGAAGAGAGACCGAGCGACCTTTCGCTGCCACATGAGAACTGTTAGAAAGAGAAGCTGATGAAGGGAATTTCAAAAAAAATTTGAGTTAAAAGGGAAACGTTCGATGTCTTTGTATCAGCCGGTTCTTTTTACATCCTCATCTGCCATCTGAATTCCAGTCACTGCCGGGGACTTAGAGGAAAGTGTGTCAGAGGAATTTGAAACACGGCTAAGCCTGGAAGAGATGGCAGCAGCAGAAGAGTGTATTCAGCGTATGTGTGTGTGTGTGTGTGTGTGTGAGGAAGAGCTAAGACAGAGGAGAGAAGGTGTCCTAGAGAGGCAGGAGGAGATTGGTTTCACCTGCATCACAGTGGATAGATAAACTCCAGCAGCGGGGAGCTGAGGACTCAGCAGAAAATGAAACAGGATGCAGGTTCAACTCAGCACTTCAAAGAGAACCGAAGAGTTCATGAAACTCAAAATCTTTGAGTCACTGTGGCAAAAAAACACAGTATAATTCAGTAAAAGAGCCATTTCGTGGTCATTTCCTACCAAGTGGCGCATCCTGCTGTAGCATATTACCGCTGCTCATCAGACATAAACACCTTTAACTCTGCAGAGCATCACGATGGAGAGCTTCTGTTCCTGTAAACACACCTGTTGCGAGAAACTGAAACGAAATGAAGCGAAAACGCACCAAACAAAACACCTCGAGGCCGCGTCTGCTGCGAGAATTCAAAGAATGGAAATTAAAAAAACCACAGGCAAATAAAACAATTTGCCTTCACGCTACTCCGCTCAGGTGTCTTCTGTTCGTTTGGATCACAACAAAAAGACCCATTTGGATGAAACGGGTAGGAGGTGGGGTTTTTAACATTGCCTGCTTTGGTCTGTGATTTTAACCCACTGGAGCACGGATGTGAGGGATCTTTTCGCCCCCAGCACCAGTAATAATTACAACTGCAATTACCCACTGTTTTTCAGCAAACTCACTAGGGCCAGTGAGTTTGGTGTGGTCCCCCAACATTTATAGCAATCTCCTTATATTTCTTTCTTTTTTCTTTTTTCCCCTGTGGGAAGAGTTGCTTGTCGTTCCAATTTAAAAGGAAGTACACTGAGTTTGAAATTTGACTTGGAAATTGAAGACAGGATTAGAGGTGGGACGACTGTTTTGTTTCTTTTTACTTGTGTCAAATCCTGTTTTTACTGCACTAATTGTTCTTTATGTGAAGCACTTTGGTGGGGCTTAGCCGTCTGTAAATGTGCTATATAAATAAACTTGACCTTGACCTTGACCTTGACTGACGAGGCGTTTCAGGAGCACTGTTTTGTGTGGGAGAGAGGAGCTTCTGTCGGTGCGGACTTTGACCTTAAAACTTTCAAGAACTTTACATCCACAAGAACATAAAAAATGGAACATCTGAAGGAAAGGAGGAAAAAAATATGGCTAATGTCTTTCATTTGAGGAATTTGGTCTAAAACCAAACCGAGCATGAAACAAATTGAAATTTTGACCCGGTGATGCTGCTCGACAAAAGGTTAAGGGCTCTATAAAGTTATTATAAGTAATCCCGAAGGGGAAGATGACTTTTTGTACAAACTTTCACAGCAATCCAATAGTTCTTGAGATATTTCAGTCTGAACCAAAGAGGAGCGCTGACAGATGGACCCACATTGTCAGACTGGTAGCGCGACTAAAAAGTAAAATACAACACACTTAAACCTGCCTTTAACAAGTAATAAACTAAAATATGATGGGTTTTATTTCATTTTCATGTATCTTCAAAGGGTTTCAGTTACAGCACTACTCTCACTGTGCTTAAGTCACTTATATTCTGTCGCAGCGTGAACACAGATGATCAAAAAAAAGCATTAAAGTGCAGTGTGCATCACAGTCTGTGAAAATAAGTGACTAGCAAAGTGGGCAAAGTAACTTGAAGTGCTTTAAGAATATTCATCACATATTGGATAAGTCATGATTCAGCCCCCGCTTGCGTAAGAGGGTGACTCATGAGGAACCGTCATTTTGTGTCTGCAGCCGTGTTCGTCTGGAGCACCTGTGGCTCGCAGCCTCACGGTTTAAAGAGCAGCGCGAGGTAGGAAAAGCCGAGAGGGAAACCACATCTGAAAACGAGGATAACGACTGTTTTTGTGCAAAGCCGGAGTCACACGCACGGCTTAACAAAAGCAGCTATTGTCGCAGAGAGGCAAAAACCACAACACAAAAAAAGAAGGCCCCATACAAGCAACAAGTATTACAGAGTGTGTGTTGTACACAGGTTGGAAATACTCGCACTGTTTACACGGCGGCATTAGCTAAGCCCGAGACGTGCTGTCATTTACTCAGATTATGGGCTTCCTGTTTAAAGAGCAGAGCACGGCCCTTCGGTTTACGCAAACGGTCTGCAGGAAATCAATCATGTCGGCGTATCAAACGCCGTGTGGGTTATAAAGTTTTTATTGTGTTACAGAAGAGGTCCTGTCAGAACTTGTACCTCAATCTGCTGGTGCCCTTTTGCACGACATTTCAATATTTCATCACAGAAAGAAAAAAACGTTTGTCAGCGGTTCTGCAGCACTTTTTTTTTTTTTTGAAGAAATGTCTCACAACCCCCGATTCTCCTGTTTCCCCGTGTCCACTTCACATTATAGGAAATTCCAGCTTCTCCCGAACTCCCGGAGCAGGTTTGGGCAGTGCTCTTGTTTACCTTTTCTCACGCTCCGCCCACTCTGCTCAGCCACTTCCTGATCACCTTGGCCTGGCGGAGGTGAGCAGGTCCTGAGCTCACACAGGAGGAGCATTTTAACCGCTTTGGGTTGCAGAGTTCCCTCGAGACCCCCCCAGTCGGATAAAGTTCCTCCAGTCGAGGACCGGCAGCCAATCGGCCGACTCTTCGACTGGGACAAAGTCCTCTTCACTGAGTCATTTAAGTCTCCTCGGCCCTCCCCTCTGGGTGGTGTAATGTTACACCCTGTGCGAGGCTCTCTACCTGTCCAGGTGAACTGCACTGCTGAAAGTGAACGTTGCTCAGGAAGTCATGTAAGTAAACTTTCCCTATTCCCTAATCCAACTACATTTCTTTTATTAGAAGTTCTTGTCTTTGCCGAACTCTGACTTTGTTAATAGTTACAGGACACTGTTCCAGTGGCTGTCACTGGGGTGTGTTATTTGCATTGGATCCCTGTGGTGTGAGTGTGTTTCCACCCTCACTTTACACGCATGTCAGAGCGACAACGGGCCTATAATTAGGCTGTACATGTAGATTCGCTGTTACCTACGTGTGCCGCTGCTAATCTCCCGGTCTCAGTGGGAGTTCAGCGCAGTCTGCGCCCGTCCAGTCAGCCATTCTCGTATTAGAGACACTCCACGGAGCTTCACATCTGCCCGCAGCTGTTCTCCCAGACTGAGGTGTCAGGTCTGGCTCAGACTCACCGTCGAGATTGCTATGAACTCCGCGCTCACAAACACACACGCACACACGAGAGCTGTATGTGGAGGTCGTTGCGCAGGAATTACATTGCTCTGTCGCGCCACATCCCATATGTTCACGGTAAATGGGACGAGATGTGCTTGATTTGAAAAAAAAAAGGCTAAAAATATGAAGTCATGTTACGTAAGAGTATCTGTGTGGCTGAAGCCGGACGACTTAATTTTCTATATTAAAGGGGCCCTATGTTGTTCCGGAGAAGAAATGCAAACTCAGATATTTATCTTTTCCATAAGTGGAATAAACAAGCTGTTCTCAGAGGAAAATAAGCTAGAAAGGTGGCAGGGTCCGCCACATATAAACAAAGTAAAACAGTATGATATTGTGTTGTCCTTTAAGGTCAGTTTGTTTATTCAGTCATGAAAACAAAGCGAGCTTGTTTATTTAGTTTGTTCAGATGTTTCTAGATTGATTAAAATGTACTCCCCAAAAACTACATACTGCACCTTTAAGAGAGAAAGGCTCCATGTTTTAGTTTTGTTTTTGCTACATGATCGCTGTTAATCCCATCAGGTGCAGAAGAGAGATTGACACAATACATGTAGTGATATGATCAAATGACTCATGACGAAGACTCTTGGGTGTGTTTTGTCCAACCCGTCCTCGTTATACTTAAGGTTTCTGTTACAAACTGCAGAAATGACGCCTGATGTGCCAGTTTTTCCGCTGTTTGGTTGCAGATTTCTGCAGAAAAGTTAAGCGATAATGCCTCGCTGGAATTTTCAGGGGCACGTCTGAACACAACAGCCTGAGCCGGAGCCTGTGTTTGAATCGGTCTTTGTACTTCAGGCTGCTTCATGTTCATTTGTGCGTCCGTGTTTACCGAGCTTCCCGGAGCAGCGGTGCCAATCTGGTATCAGCACGCAATCCAGATTTGGACTTTTTTCAGGAGTGTGAGCAACTTGTTGTTCAGCACTCCCACTCTGTGCTGTGTGGGGCCCTGTGATTGAGTTTCTTTCTGACATGACTCACAGAGCAGTTTGTGGTCCTGATAACGCGACACCACACCTGCTACGACTCCAGCGACCAGGTGTGTCAGTTAAGATACACAGTTATACATCCAGCTACGCTCACAAACTCTGTCCGAGTTGGCCGACTGGGCCTTTAGCTCCGAGGGTGTGTTCGCTGTGATTGACAGAGATATGATTTAATCTCTCCGGTGTTGGCTGTACAGAGTGGATATGTACACAGCAACACGCTGGTTCGAGCGTGGACGGCGAGAATGCTGCTGACACAGACACAGTTATGTTGTCACTCGGTTGTTTTTTTCCGCACTCGATCGTTAGGAAAAGCAGCTGACTCGGCACGGCCTTGTGTCATTATTAACTCGCCGAGTCGTTTCTGATCGCGGGAGAGTTACCCCGAGAGTGAATCGACGCCTCTATTTGCATAAAACTCACAATGAGTCAGGACGAAGGTGGAGGCTATCTTAAGCAAACAACTCTCGCGGCTCTCAATCGTTGAAATGGGACAGCCTATTGAGCCGGAGCTTGACATGACTTTGGTTCAAAGGCTGGAAAACACTTCAACCTCGGCGCTGAGTTTACAATCCAAACACAGCTTTTTCTTTCGCTTTGTGCTCAAAGTGAAATGTGGACTGAAAGCTGCTTGCTTGTCTGGATATTGGATTGCAGCTGTGGTTAATAATGAAACATCTATGTAGTTAAGGTTCAGCCGATCAGCTCTCTGTCTTTGTCTCTTAAAATGTGTGACACGTAAAAAATGAAGCCAACGTCGAAGTGCCAGCAACCGTAGTGCTTCAAAGTCTTGGCTCGACTCCAAAAGCGAATCAATTCCCACTGAACCCCGTATGAAAATGCCCAATTTTGTCACAGAATTAAACATGTTTACAGGCTGGTACGAAACACTGTTTTGGTCTCTAAAGCTTATTCCCACGTCTGCGATTACTGTACGGGGGTGAATTTTTCTCTAACTCACTTGCTTTAATTATATTACAAGATATATTCCCTCCCCAAAATGAAAATTCAGTCACCAACAAGCTGATGGAAACTCAGGAAGAAGTTCTGAAGTCCTGAAACATAAAATGCGTACAGCCTGTCAGACGTGATCCAAGTCTCCCGAAGCCCAGAGTTCCTGAATTGATTTGAAAAGACGTTATTTGCACCCTCAACGTGTGGCAGAGCTCGCGTCAGTACTTCAGATGGAGCGTGCGCCGACGCTTTTAGCTTTGAAGCTACGGTGAAGATTCAAACTTGACAAAATAACGTCTTTTCAAATCAAGTCGGGATCTCGGGGCTTCTAGATACTTAAATCACGCTGGACGAGCTGTACGGACCAATTCCCCCATCTAATTGAGTCGATTTCGGAGAATGATGCAACACTGTTTTGCTGTGATGCTGCAGAAATCTTTTGTAACTTCACCTGACTTTCCATCGGGACGAGGGGGAGTAGATAATGGCTGAATTATCCTTGTGCAAAATCAGAGCCATCAGCGCTTTGCTTTGCCGCTAGCTGTCAAACTAGCCTAAAGACAGCTGGAGCCGCCCCGTCGAGCTTCAGAAGGGTTCTTCAGAAACTTACAGGTGACGTCACAGATACTGCGTCCAGGTTTTAACAGTTTGTGATCTCGTCACTTGAGGTATCGGGAAGGATGCTCCTCAGGCTCGGGTGTGTCCTGTCACTGTGCCCGAGTGTGTGAGTGGGTGTGGAGGCAGACTTCATGTCTCTGCATGTTGGTACACGTTTCTGTGGGCGGGAACAGTTTTTGTTACTGTGTGATCTTCATTCCAAACATGCAAACACGGCTAATGGGTTTCAGTCGTGCTGAAAAAAAAAGTGTCTATAGGAGCTCGTTCTCATCCGTTCACTACATTCTTATTGTCAGCGTGAAGTTATTGCTTCTCTTTGGATAGGAAAGTTTCCCAGGGGAGCTCAAAAGTAAAGGAGAATCACGCTATCTTGTTCAGATCAGGAGAAGGTGGAAAACATGAAAGCGCCTTCATTTTTCATTTTCAGAGTCCCTTTTTTTTAATTTTCAGCTCCCCGCTGGCAGGTAGTTGTTCTCTCTCCCTCTCTCCTCTCTCTCTCTCTCTCTGTCTCTGTCTCTCTTTTTTCCCTGCGTAGTGATGAAAGCGCTCCGCTCCATAGATCAGGCCCGACCTCAGACGCAGCAGGTGCCACAGCGTGTGATGAATCAGCCGCGTTACCGCGAGCTCTCAGTGGGAAAGTTCATCTGTGTTAAGGCCGCGCAGCCTCTTCTTATTAGCCTTACCCCTCTCACGGAAACACACCAAAGACACGGAGCTTTAATGGCTGTCAGAACTCGCCCTGAGCTGCTGTCGTGCTGTTTGTGTGCAAAGAAATGCGGAGGGCCTGTTTGTTTTGACAGCTTGGCGGTGACTTAACAGATTTGTATGTGCTTGTAATTCATATTTGTCTGCATTAGCGCATTCGGTCGCACATCAAAGTCTGATTATTTCAACTATTCGGCGCCGCAGAATGGCACCGAGCGCTGTTTTGTTTGTCGACTCCAAACGCAAGTTGTTGTTGGTATGTTTTTTTTTTTTTTTTTAACAAGATCTAGTGTCTCATTAAGCAGCCAAGACCCAACGGTGGGTCCAGAAATAAAGCTAGTGGTGGGCCAGCACGATGGCTGTTGCCAAGGTGACGTGTTTCTGACTGAGCCCATCTGCTCGTGTCCATGTGCTCGAGGAGCCGGCCTGTTTTGGATATGACGTGTTTGCTGGCGCGCTCGCAGCGTCGAGCGCAATACGAACCCGTCCAGCAGAGAGAAAAAGTGAATTAACGACGATGTGTGTTTGTCACGCGGCGCGGCGAGGGAGTGCTGCCGCGGCGTTATCGGCGTCTATCTGTGTCTACACTTGCTGCTGAGATGAGTGGTATTGATGTTCCTGCACCCAGAGAAGAAGTCTCACTATTCAATATCCCTCCTCTGTGCCAGCAGAGAGAAAAAATCAAACAAACTGAGGAGAGGACAGTCGGGGGGGGGACTGTCGCACACCGAGGGTGCTGCTGGTGTTCACGTGTGTGTGAAAGAGAAAGAAATCATCTTCTGCTCCGGAAACACAGCTTATGAATATTTTCACACACTGTTTACTTGACATGATAACTCTGACTGCTGTCTGCCTCCAGGTGTGGAAAGTACCTGAGTAGACTGACACAAGTACTGTAACCTATTCAACAACACTTGGTAACAATTTAACCTAATTATTATTTACTTGTAATTAAGGTATTTATTAATTTGATATATTATTAACATGAACTGACACTTACTATAAAAATAAGTGATGGCTACACTGTGAATTTCATGACATCGATGTTAATTAACATCCCAACAACCAATTACTTATACTAGTTAGTGCTGTAATTAACTTGCACACCATCAATACATGTTAAAGAGAAACATTTGTTCAAGACAAACAATAATTTTGTTCCTGACAAACATTTTTAAATGATAAATTCACAATCGTGATGTTTTTAAAGGAGCTATTTGTAATTTTCTGGCCACCTGCATCAAACGAATAGGGGGCAGTATTTCCCCTTTTTGCCATTTATCTTTATATTTCATTTGTTTCTATGCAAATTCATTATTGCACGTTGCAACTTGTAAAGACCAAAATAATTACTACTATGAATACTATTCAAACTATGAATACTACTTCACCATTCACAGTCTCTGTTAAGCAATAAGTGCTAAATAAAACTTTTGCAGGTGTACAATGATACTAAATTCGGATTCAAACTCATTCTCGGTGCAACAAACACAGATCTGTGGAAGCAGGAATACTAAACAACCACTGCAACCTACATTTGTGTAAAGCTGGCACAAAAGACTGGAATATTCCATTTCAGTTACTGTCAACACAAAAAGCCTTTCATGCTTTGCCATTTATGACCAAGTTTACAAAACGTACAAAAATATCAGTGCAACACTAAAATGCCACTACTGTTTGCCTTGGTGTCTGGTGCATAAAGCTAATGACTGCAACAGTCAAGAGTATAAATATAGAACACAAAAATTACAATTAAAAAATAAGTATGTTTTAAACCCGTAAAGCTGTACAGTTCTGTGCAAACCTCTTCATCATGAGACGTGCAAAAGTTCACAGTATAGAGAATATGCGTCGTGGGATGATGGTCAAAGATGTCAGCCGACGTAACGTATAGAGACAGAGATCCTCTGGGGGGCTGATGAGACAGCCGCAGATGAAAATAAAGGGCAGGGTGGTAATTCATCACTGAGGGCGGCTGGAATGGAATTCTGCTCATGTAAAGACAAAGATGTGGCAGCGCGGTTAGTTTACTTCAGACACGTGGTTTTTTATCAGAACATGTTCGGACTGCGTTAATTTGACAGTAAGAACAGTGATGTGATCAGACTCAGATATACACAAAGTGAACTCTGTAGTGTTTTGAATGTTTTTTGTAAAGCCCTCTGTACACGTAAGATATGACGATTAATCTTAAACTTCTATATTTTAGCTTTAGCAACGCCACGGTACCTTAGAAAACAGTCACATCACGCTGTTACAGTTTGTAACTAGTAAACAGACGTTAGATTTTACTTCCTGGTCTAAGAAACGTTGTGAGTTCAGCTCATTACTCGTCAACAGCTGCCTCGATTTTTAGAAAGAGTCGACAAAATGTTCTCCTGTTTATGATGATAAAAGTCGTTTTTCTGACGCTATGTGTTTACTGAGTAACTTACTGAGAATGTTAACTTCTCTACGCTTGTTCCTCTGGCCGGCTCGACTTCTTCATCCTCTCCTGCGGCGCGCTAGACGCCACGGTGACTCACTGTCGTCCCTCAGCCCAGGAGGTATTATTACGTGAAGGGACAGCTTGAGAGGCGACGGTGACTCACTATCGCCCCCCAGGCCAGACCGACTTATTACGAGAACAGACCACCAGACAAGCTTTGCAGATTGTCAGTGTTGCTCCCAACCTTTTTGGCTTATTAATACTCAACAATTAAAAACTGTGTTTATTTGGGACCCCTGTCACGTTGCAGAGATCTACGAGTTGTTAGTGGTTCAACCAAAGATATATTTCCCTTCTGCACTTCACATATTACATTAACATATACTTAAGTGCATTTTACCTGTAAGGAACAATATTGTACTTCTTGGTACTTCTACCCGATCAAAGGATCGTATTACTTCTGCCTATTTCTGCTGCCTCACTGTACTCACGCTGTTCTCCACAGGTCTCTGCTGCTAATGACCTCCTCACGGATTAAACACGCATCCTGAGGCCCGCCTTTTCCAATGAGTCTCCAGGAGGAGAGCGTACACTCTGAACTCCCCGCCGCGATGGCCGAAGCGTCGGCTCCGCCCCTCTCCCCCTCAGACTATGGACTGCTGTCTCCGCCTCCCGACCTGTGCGCCTCGTGCGGCCACAGCCATCAGCTGGAGGAGAACCACGAGTACCTCTACAAAGACGAGGTGGACGACGACCTGGTCTGCAACATCTGCCTGCAGCCGCTCATCAGGCCGCTGGACACGCCCTGCGGACACACCTACTGCCAGGAGTGTCTCACCAGCTTCCTGCTGGAGAGCGACTTCTGCCCCGTGTGCCGCACGCCGCTGATGCTGCAGAGCTGCAGGAAGCCCAGCCTGCTGGTGCACAAGCTGCTGGACAAGCTGACGGTGGCCTGCCCCTTCACTGACCATTGCACTGAAACGCTGCCCCGCGGCGAACTGGAAGACCACATCAAGAGCAGGTAGGACGGAAGAAGCGCCGTTTAGTTTGTGTCTCGAAGCATCCACAGGCCCATTACTGTGTGTTTAATATTAAAGTAAACACGATATAATCAGTGCTATTATTAAACACATCGGCGAGCACTTCCCCTCTCGCCTGTTTACCCTCGCTGTGCGGTAAAAACTTCAATGACCCCGCAGTAAACAGACACTCTGAGTTTCCCACCCTCCTCTGCCCGTCGTCATTAACCCCACAGCTCCGTCTCCAAAGGGAAGAGATCCTCCTCCAACCGGGCTTTCATCTAAACTCGGCCCAGCTCCTCTGTTTATATCATTAAAAGACAGTACTTTGGTTTCCCTCGGCCTGGGTGTGTTTTCATTAATGCTCATTAACACTCCCCCTCGCCCAAAGGCCTCTGGGATAATTAGCGCATCTCGCCACACATCACACACGGGCAGCAGTGCGAGTGTGTCCCGCTCATCTGCACTTCAAGTTGTATAAAAACTGTATAAACTCTTAAAAAGTTGCGCCTTCTTTCCCTCCGCCTACGCAAACACCCGTTCCCTCGCTTTCTTCCCCTTTTAAGACCGTCCTCTCTACTCCATCCTTTCCTCCATCTTTTCCTCCGCGCTGCTCCATGGTCTCTCAGTCTTTTCCGTCATGTAGTTTGAATCACATAATGAGGTGTGGAGCGGCGAGGCCGACTCCCAGAAGGATTCGGCTGCCCTCCCATAGCTACAAGGTGTTATCTGTGGAGGTGAGAGGCCACGTCCAGAGGGACCACTTCACACATGGTGTGCGAGGATGAAAAGACTCATTGAAAGACCCACTTCAACATTTCTATCCTGTTTTCTCTGCAGTGGTCCAGTGATTGTAGTTATTGTCTATGCAGTGGAGTAAATGTGTCTCTTGCTTGACTGTTTTTTTGCTGTTGTTGAAGAAAGCTGGTTGTTTTTGTTGGCCAAGTGTTTCTTGAGTAATTAAACGTCCAGATGTGGTGGAAACTAAAGGACAAAACTCGGTTGTTTTAATAAGATGTTGGTTCAGCCACCACGAGCCAACAAAATGACCAAAAATCAACTATCTTTCCGTGAACCACTTTAAGAGTTCTACATTACAAAGTGTTGCTTCAATGATCCACCTTAATGCATGCACACCGGCTTACCATGCGTTTCTATACATCTCTCTCAGCAACGTTATCTGCTTTCTTCTTAGGTTTTATTAAATCATCCAAAAAACAACAACAACACTCACCCGTGAGTCCGTCATAACAGAAGGTGAGCTGATTGTGGACGGTGTTGTTCTCTCGGACGTACTTGGGCGGCCCGTTAACATACCGGCGCAGCCCGGCCAATGTAAAGTCTATGTGTGGGAAACACTAGAAAAATACATCTCAAGGAAATTGAATCGAAAGCAACTGGATTTGGTTTTTGTCTTGAAGACGTTTCACCTCTCATCCGAGAGGCTTCATCAGTTCCTGCTCCCTTGACTAGGCTTGACTAGGCTAGGACTAGTCTCAGCCTAGTCAAGGGAGCAGGAACTGATGAAGCCTCTCAGATGAGAGGTGAAACGTCTTCAAGACAAAAACCAAATCCAGTTGCTTTCGATTCAATTTCCTTGAGATAACTATGACCTGGATGAATGAGAATATTCACAAACTAGAAAAATACAGAAACTACTCAGAGCGATTTCCCCCACCAGAGCAGAATGCTAATAGGTTTCACCAGATCATTTTTCCAGTCCTGGCACAGCGCTGTAAAAATGAGTCCGGCTATGCGAGATTAGGTTCAACCAAATGTCAGACTTTTACACGGGGCATGTATTTCCCATTTCTCGTTTAAAAACACTCAGACACCCTGCACGTCTCGTGTGGATGTGGCTGCATTGTATTTCCTTGTTGGTACATTATGTCACAGTCAACAGACTGAAAATGAAAGCTCATATCCACATTTTTTTTTTAGGTGCATGCAATTCTAAATTGCTTTCTGTGGCAGAAACTATGTTTTATTTGGTTTTGTTTAGTCCAGACACAACTGGGCTCCCAAACATAATGGAAGCCCAAAACAGGTGTCATGGGAATAAAGACAATAAGATAAACGAGAGCAAAACATCTCCTCTGTTTCGAGACACTGATCTATGTTTCATAACCTGTGTGTGATGTAACTCCACTCTTCCCTGATCATATACGTCTGTGTTTTGTTTTTTTTTGCGCCCATGATGGCAGAGAGCACCGTCTGTGGCCGTTCTGCCCCAGAACCTGGCAGTGGGTCAGGAGTGGTAATGACTGAGACAGCCATGCCATCTGGTCGGAGCTGATTTCATACTCATCTAATCATTCATGACCTTTATTGGCCTTTGGTTGGAGAAATTATCATTCTGGACACAACCGGTGCAATCCAGAGCGAAGTCTTAATCATTCGATCTGTGGTATAATCTCCTGCTGCTATTGTTATTTATCCTGTAAGGGCTTGTACAGCGTTCAGGCAGGGAGGGCCTGCCCACCCGCTCAGGTATTTTCTTGTTTTTTTGCCAGTTACAGTACATGTAGCTGCTTGTACTCGTACCGCAGGTGATGCTTAAAGCAGGTCTGCTCTGCTCTGAATGCCTCTCGCTCTCATGTATTTTGTATTAGTCGAGATAATTTACCCAGAGTTCCGTGTGTATGTTTTACTGATGATCAGCCTTGAGCGAGTTGTTTCTTTTCTTTTTTTCTCCTTCTTCTTTTTTTTGGGGGGGTAAAATGTTTTGGCTTCGGCGTACAAAGCCCACAGAGGAATTCTTCAAAGCCTGTGTGAACATTTGGAAAAGAAAAGAGCATTTTCTGGCAGTTAGTATTGTTTTATTTTGTTACTTTTGCAAGTGACCTTGAGAGACAAAGACAAAGGCCGTGAAAGAGAAAAACACAAGGCCGCACAATCCAAATTTAGCCGTGTTACCAGGTGGGCAAGCTAACCTGTTTTGCGATCCACATTCTCCCTGTCTGCTGGCTGTTTGTTTGAGCTCTTCTTGGAGTTTTTGGAACAAAATCACACCTTAAACGGGATAATGTCATGATATCTGTCCCTCATACTGCCAAGGAGACGGGAGGACACCTTCCAGAAGTGGCCTTGGATAGCAGTAACAGACTAAGTTAGCTTAACGTTAGCTAAAACTTTACAAAAGTAAGGGCTTAGTTGCTCTGTGTGCAGCAGGACCAACTAAGCTAAACTAAATTTGTGGCATTAAGAAGTGTGTATCGAACACGAACGACAAAAAAAGGTATGGTTCCTGTCCAAAAAAGTTAGACTACCAGTAGCTGCTGTCACTAACTGTATTCTGTTCCATGACTGTACAGCTACTGTTAGCTTGTTAGCTCATCTTAGCCTTGCAGCCAGAGAGTGTTGTTGTTTGCATTTTCTTATTTGCTGCATGCTAGCACAGGAGCTGTGGCCCACTGGGATAAAAAGAGGTTTTCAGGCATGGGGCTAGCTAGTTAGCATGCTTACTTTAGTAAATCACAGCACATAGATGTCTCAGAAATAATATCTTCACATTCTGTTGATAATTTTGGTTAATTTCTGAATGTTTTGACTAAAATTCTTGCATATTAGGCTCCACCTTTAATTGTCTGTAGCAACGGAATTGATAAAGTAGCTGAGAACAACGCAACTTATCCCTCAACTTCGTAAGGTTTTAGCTAACATACATTCCTCAGTGGTAGAAAACAGAGGTGAGACCGCCCGTTAAGGTGTGACAGGTTGTGTTCTCACATCATCACAAGCTCTAAGAAAGGAGAACAGACAGCCGTAGCATACTGCTAACCCTCACGGACGCTGGATAGCCACTATATTTACAATTCATCTTGCCATCTGGTGATTTCTGAAGCATCAATAGGCAAAACTCAATATAACATGTACATAAAGAGAGGTTCCTTGGTTTATAATTCTAATTCCAAACCCAAAATATACTTTGAGCTTTGAACACACCCACTTTAACTTCACATCAGTATGACAAATCGTCGGCTGTTAGTTGCCAATGAAAAGGAATAATGAGGGGGGAGTAGGAGTATATGTGCATGTTATGATCGTGTTGTTGTGAGCGTGAGTTAATGTGCGAGTGTATGAAACGACTCCTGTGGGGCAGACTGGTCTCTGTTCACAAACTGCATCCTGTCACAATCCAATTACATTTCCATTTCCTGCGTGCCCTGTGGTCCCGTCGCTGTGCGCACTGTTCAAATACCACAGGAAAACTTATACTCCGTATGCACGCGTGCATGCGTTAACGCGCGCACAAACACAAACAAACAGATGCGCGCACACAAACACACACACACAAATTCAGCCTGTAACCACATTATACCTCCACCCATGAAATATTCATTCAGACAGGGTATTTACACCAGTTAAGTGTCTTCCTAGAGGGTAGCAGACAGCTCAGCGCTATGAGAATCGGATAAGAGCGGGAAAAAAAGGTAAAAAAAAGAGGGAAAACAAGCTAAAGGATGCGGGAAGGTAAAGGAAAAGATGACAGGAAAGGTCACGTAAAAATTTGAGCTTTATAAATAAACTCGACTCCACTTAGAATAAAAAAAGAGCCGAATAAATAACGCCGGGAAGGGATTGAGGGTGAGATTTGACAAGGGATGGGATGAAAATAGATTATAAACGCCGGCGTATTTCACATTCAAAGTAGCTCCTCTCTCCCTCTCGCTGTGTGAAGAAGACAGAGTGAGAGCAGAGGGGGGATGAAAGAAATAAAGAAAGGGATGCGAGAGGAGAGAAAAAACACACCTCCAACAGCCTTTAAATGCATCTCACTTCCAGCAGCACAGTCCATCAACAAACACCTCTCCTCCTCCCCCCCTCCAGTCACTTCCAGGCTGTAAGTGCCTCCCAAGGTCCCTGCACGACCTATCAGAACAGGTGGTGATGACAGACAGGGCTAACCTTTGTTTACTGTGTATTTCCTGCTTTATCTTTCTCTATTTTTGTTTTTGGTATATTCAGAAATTGAACAATTGTATGAATGGATGAATAAATGAATGAAATGTGCACTCTGGATGGATCGATGCCAGATCTCCTCTTATTTTTTCTCTTTCATGTCACTCACAACAACAAGCTCCCATCGCCGCTGAGGATATTGATTGGCCGGTGTGTTTTGGTCACGCTCTGTCTTTTTTTTTTCTCTTTTTTTCCACACATGTAGGCAGATTCTTTTGAGCGATCAGACCAATCTGCTGCACAGGGAGCGGTCCATCGTTGGAGAGGAGGGGTGAGGGTTTGGAGGCGACACAATCCCTTTCCTCTCCTCTCCATCCTCCCCTTCACAGACCAACATATGTGCAGGCGGTGGGGTGTGTGTGTGTGTGTGTGGGGGGGGGGGGGAGGTGAATGCAGAGGTTGTACTTGTGTGTGTGTGTGTGTGTCTGAGCATGTGCCGTACGCGTGTGAAGAGGGGCAGAGCCAATCAGAGCGGCACCAGGTACCTTCCCCCCCTCCTCCTGTCTTTGTTTGGTCTGCTCCGGCTCCCCCCCTCAGTGGTTTCTGCTGCAGTATAAGTCACAGCCTGCGCCGTTCTCTCTGACATACACACGCGCGCACGCACGCACACACACCGACGGGAGGCAGACATGCACACACACGCATACGAGCGCAAATCCTCTTACAACTCGCCAGTGCCCAGAGCAGATTAAGGGGCTGCACATCTCAAATTGTATTCCAAATGTGCCACCTTTGCATGGGTCTCCTTCCTCTTCTTCTTGCACTTTCTCCTCTTCCTCCTGTGCCACAACAGGACTTCTTCTCCTCTGCACCTGCTCCTGCTGCTGCTGCTGCTGCTGCTGCTGCTGCTGCTTCTTCCTCCTCCTCCGCTCCGTCTTCAACCTCTGGCAACTGGCCCGCTTGCCTCTGCAGCTGAGATGACCAGGCAGCCGGCCTGAGGCGCAGGAAGAAGCTGCCCCCGGCTCCCGCAGACACACACAGAGGTAGAGAAGCTGAGGGGGGAAGACAGGAAAGAGGCTGAAAAAGGTAGGAAGCGGAGGATCCATCCCGACGCCGAGAGCGCCTCTGGAGAAGGAAGGCAGGCGAAGGGGGTGGGCGCGGGGGGTCAGCACGGCCAGGTTCGGAGGATTGGAGGTGGAGGAGGAGGAGGGGGAGGAGGGGGGAATAGAAGAAGAGGAGAGGGCTTCGGCGCAGAGAGGAGAGAGGAGGAAGAGGGGGGAAGAGAGAGGAGGAAGAGCCGAGCGTTGACCATGAAGGCGCTGTTGCTCCTGGTCCTGCCCTGGCTCAGCCCGGCCAACTACACAGACAATTTGGGCAACCTGCACATCCTCTATTCTGAGCTGTGAGTACAACACTCAGCCTCCTCCTGCATCCTTTCCACCAGCATCACCCCCCCCTCCATCGCTCCCCCTCCATCCAACAGTCCATGCAGCTGCTCATGTGTTGTTGTCACTTTTACCAGCCATCTGTGTGTGCGTACGTGTGTGTGTGTGTGTGTGTAACTTCTGATGTTTACATTTTTTTTTTTTTCTCATCATCACTCCAAGAGTTCAAGTGTGCCTTCATGATCGTACAATTGATTTCTTATGCCTTGGTCACTGGTTGCTGTGGCACTGGGATGCAGCAGAGCCAGCAGGTAGGGCTGTGTGCTGCCCAGGACAGTTTGGATGCTACAGCACTGCAGCATGCTCTCTCTCTCTCTCTCTCTCTCTCTCTCTCTCTCTCTCTCTCTCTCTCTCTCTCTCATCAGTGGCATGTGTGAGTGTGTGTCTGCGAGCGCCGTGTATCGATCCGAGCAAAAATGTCAGCGCGTGTTTGCTTACAGTTGGACGCTGTGTGCGCCGTGCGTGCGCGACTTCCTGCCGGACGGGTTGTTGTTACGGCGGGTTTTGTTTGTGGAACGGACTCTCGCCTCAGCATTAAAAATTCATAGCTGGCTACTCTCGCATCACATCTGCTCGATGTATATACAGTTCACACTGACTGTACGTACACGTTATCTTTCATCTGTGTAACAGGAACATAAGATAAGACACACCTGTGTGAATGAATATTTAATGGGTAGTTACATCATCGTAAACACACAGGTGGGCAGCACGTTGGCTGTTGTTGTTGAATTTCGACGCCGCGGAAAGAAAGCGTCTCATCGGGTGTGTCAACACCAGCAGGCTTATTCTCGTTCGATCGATCTATCAGCAGTTTTTGGCAATTCATTTTAAATTGTTTTATTCAAAGGATGTCACAGAGGTCGTTTATGTTGTTCGTTTTGTCCGACCGACATCCAAAACCCAGACAGATTCAGTCCACAATGAGACGAACAGAGACGGAGACATTCGGGAAGCTTGAACCAGCGAATGTTTGGCGTTTTTTTGACTTGAATGAACAACTGATCCTCAGATTTGTTGTCTGACTGAGCGGAAACGTCACACTCTCCTCTCCTTGGCTCCTCTCTGGCTGAGCGTGTTCTCGGCTCTGCGCTGGCCCTCAGACTCTCTTTGTGTGGGAGTTAATGTTGAGCAGCGCCGTGTGAAGCCGGGGCTCTCTGATCCCAGAGCTCGGCTACCGCTCCTCTCTCCAGCCCGACGGAAATGTCCCATTATGCTGCATGAATACACGGAACAATGGAGCGCCCCGCAAATCCTCTCATTTCATTGTATGCTCTCTCCGCTGAGTGGGGCTTTAGCTCCTGCAGACGCCACGAGCCCGTGTTGGCCGGCGATGGATGCCAGAGAGGGGAGGAGGAAGGGAGACGCGAGCAGAAGAGTTGGAGGAAGAGACGAAATCCTTGCGTCTGATTCTATACGGTAGAGAACAGGAGGAGGGGAAGGATGGAGACGAAGTGGAGATGAGCAGTTCAGGGACCAGAGAGGAGAGGGGAGATGAGAGAAGACAGGAGGGCGTAAGGTCACTTCCTGTGCCTGCCTTCCATCTGGCCATACATACGGCTGCCATGGCGATGGTATGTGGGTCATTTCTAAAAAAAAAACAATAATCAGATTTCCCCTCGCACGGCCAAGTGAGACAAATTGACAGTGTGTGTCTGAGTCTGTTTCTGCGCCTGTGACAGCAAGCTTTTTTTTTTTTTTTTGCTGATTATGACATGACAAGAGAGAGAAAGCAGGAGCAGACAAACGCGGACGTGGTGTTTTTCTGCCTGGCTGGAGAGCAGTGGCACACCATTTGTCTTTATCCACGCCGCTGACAGGAGCAGCCTCCAGCGCCTCCTGTGCGACCGGCGTCTCTGCCTCGGCTCCCCTCCCTCCACCCCCTCTTCCTCCTCCGATTTCGTCCAATTTACCTGATTACCACGGCGACTTTACATCGTGTGGCCGTCGGTCTTGCTCACACGTAAACAGGCGTGCGCGGGCTCGTATACGGGTTACATCGGGCCTGCGGACGAGGCAAACAATGCAGGCGGAGAGTGAATGTTTCTCTGTGATGAAATGCGTAATGTGGTTACCGCCGTTTGACTCTGTCAGCAGCAGCCAATAAAAAAGCAGCACTGACACACACAGGGGAGCACCTAGATTGTGATTCTTTCCTCCCTCCCTCCCTCCCTCCTCCCTTCTCTCTCTCTCTCACACACACATGCACAACCACACACACACACACACATTAGACCTTGCCTGGCTGTTCCCTGCCCCCAGCCCACATGGCCTCCGCTGATAATCACAGTGCAGTGCTGTAGAGCATTAATGATTAATCTATGTTCATTTCTGGGCCTTGCGCTGAGATGTCTTAAACACTATGATTAGCTTAGCTTCCGTCCTTTCAGGCCTCATCTCGGAGGTGTTTGATCACCCGGAGCCACGCGCGCTCCCCAGCGTTCCGTACGTCTTCGGCATGGACGCTTTCTAACAGGATTAGCCGCCCGGCCGCCGCGCGCTCGCTGGTTCCGAGCAACTCGAGCGGTTTTGTTTATGCCGGGTCCATCTCGAGTCAGAGGCGAGCGCGCCACGCCGTGCCCTCCCCGCCTTCGAGTGCGCGGCAGGCTTCGCTAATTAGACGTTTGTTTGGATTAAATATTAATCCCTGATCTGTAGTGAGAACGCTCTCCCCGCCTCAGTGAATCCAGCAGGCCGAAACTACAAAGAAAGGCCAGGGGGAGAGCGGCCGAGAGATAGAAATCATACGACTCACACAGCTCTCCAAGAGGAGATAACATTAAGTCATCTTAATTATTTCTCCGTGTGAGATTTACAACATGAAGCACGTTCAGTGAATCCGTCACGAGGGCATTTACATGCATGGGTGGACAACGTCTACAAGCTACAGCAGCGTCGAGCCGCGTGCGCCGCGTACACCATCAAACATGAGAGGAGAGGACACATGCAGAGGACGCGCCGAAAGTTGTGAGAACAGACGGACAAACGCATAAATCTCATATTACACCGAACAAACGTGCGTGAAAATCTGCACACCAAAACACATATTTGACCGCGGATAATTGAACCGCGCGCTCTTCATGCGTGCGCACGCAGTCACAAAAGAAGAAGATGAATTATGCATGTATTCATTTATTCATGAACAAAGTGAGTAGCGGGTCAACTTGTTTATTCTAGCAGAGGCCTCCTGTCAGCTGTGCCTCTGTTCATGCAAAAATACGGCACAGCGGCGCCAAGGTGAACAGGTATTAGTGTCAGAGAGGGTTTAAAGGGGCGCCGCGTAGTTCTGGAGAGGAAATTCGAACGCAACGTTTTTTATATTTACAATATTAATGGGGTAATAACACAAACTCAGAAATATTTATCTTTGCCGTAACTGAATAAACAAGCTGTTCTCAGAGGAAAATAAGGCATGAAGCCAGAAAGGTGGCAGGGTCCGCCACATATAAACAAAGTAAAACAGAATGAAACTGCGTTGTCCTTTAAGGTCATGGAAGAGTTTGTTTATTTCATCTTTCTAGGCTTAAAAAAAACTACGTACTGCTCCTTTAAGATTGGGATTAAGTTTACTAAACGCTGTTTTGGTTTCCGCACTGCAGTGCACTTTCAAATCTGTGCTGAATCATTTACAACGAGCGCCCTACTTTCTTCGCCGTGTCACTGAGGATGTGTGTATTGTGAGAGTAGGTGTCAGTTAACCTCGGCCTCACACTCCGACGGGCGTTCGGGATCTCTGAGGCCCGGCGTGTTAAACATGCATTATTTGCTCCGGTCTCTTGTCTGCGGCCGGCTAATCTGTAGGAGGGGTTCCATACGAGCGACCTGAGCCGGCGGAGTGTGACTGACGGAGAGAGAGGAGAGCGGCGGAGAGTTAATCTCTCACGTGAACGGCGCCCCACTGGGTGCCAGGGCGCCGGGTCGGGCTGATCTCTGCTGGCCCTGTTTCAGCCAGTTGTACCGCGGCACGTGGAAGGTAGGGAAAACGGGACGCTGCCAAGAGCTGGTGTGGCACCGAGTGAGAAATATATAGGCCAAAAGGTGCCAAGAGCAATGTGGGACAGCATCCTGGTGGGGATCCTCTACTGTATGATCATGTACTGTAGCGTGGAGCGAGTTACAGTAAGAGCTGCGTGCACGGAAATGTATACGATACGTCAGTCACTGTTGAGGTGGACATACGTGACGCGTATCATCCAGCTCAGCCAGAGAGCAGAGAATAAATCAGTGGCGGCTCCTTCCTGTGCTCTTCTTCTTCTCCGCTGACAAAGAGCGAGATCGACCCCTCGGTTGAAACCAGATACCGACACAATAAATGCTGCATAACTGTCCCTCCCAGCCTGATCATGAGGTCAGGGCTCGACTGATGATCGCGCGTATCGATCGGCTGAAAAGGCATGACTAACGAGTTTGGGCCATTTCCTAACAGGCTGACTCGGGCAGGGCTCTGCACTCGCAGCGCGGCGGGCGAACCCAGCGTGCCAAACCTGCTGAGCAACCGCAGGAAGAGGCACAAAGGAAAGTTGAAACACAAAGACGGGATTTATGTGCTGTGTGGGCCGCTGTACGCATTCACTCTCGTTTTTTTTTTTTTTGTCTGCAGTCGTCTTCAAAGGGTGCAAGAAGTCGCACCCAGCTAAAACCCTCGCCTCCCACTTTCGATTTAGCAGATCCGTCTTTGGGTGCGAGCTTAGCCGAAAATTTCCTCCCACGGCGGCGTCCGTCCCCTCTAGCTGCGATCTCACCCCCTCCTCGCGCGAGCAGATGGGATTACCCCTCACAACAGGCGGATCCAATCAACACACCAGCGCATCCTCTGATTAACACTCCTCTAGTTCATCATTAACTGGATTACTCTGTCTGTCTTTATGTGTCTCTCTCTCTCTCCTCTCTCTCCCTCCCTCATGGATCTATCTATCATTCTGTCTACTCCCCCCAATCAAACTTTACTTTATCTGTTTGGCGCCTGGCCTGATGTGTGATAAACTAGTTATTGATATACTAATCTTAATCAAGGAAAAAATGCTCAAGTCAAGCCTTCGACAACATAAATCCTAGTAATGACCAGCACCCCTTCACATGCTTGTCTGGCTACTTTTTTTGCATGTGTGTGTCGCAGGTGCTTCCCGGAGCTTTGCATGTGTTTTCCTGCTCAGTCTGGTCTGAGGCGAGGAGGAGGTCCTCGATGAGTCTTAGCCGGCAGCTGTTTTGGACAGAGTTTGCTCTCGAGAGTCTCGTCCCTGAATCAGCTGCAAAAGATGTTGAGCAAAGAGGAAATCCTTATTACATAAAAACCCATGAACCGTTTTCTGGCTTTTAAAAGACGGTTTCTGAGCAATGTTTGCCTTTTTGAAGGCGCCAACGTGAGAATGAATCACCTTGAATTCATACTACCAACACAAACAGGGGCAGAATATCAACAGAGGAACCGCTAACTGCTGCTAACTGTATTCTTTTAGACATCCATGACTGTTGCTACTGTTAGCTTGTTAGCTCAGTTAGCGGTGCAGCTAGCTGGACCACCAGGGGAGCATTGTTCACACTGCTAGCACAGGAGCTTTGGACAGCTGGGAGGAAGAGGTTTTCAGTATAGCATGCTAACTTCAAACATAGATGCCTTTGACCTTACGTCAAAACTGTTGTTTCTTCACATTCTGCTGATCATTTTGGTTCATTTTTTGAACGTTTTGAATTTAAATTCCTACATATTGCACTTAAGAATGTAAACCTGTTCTAGTAGTAACCCAAAATAAAATTATGAACCTGTCAATGGACATAAAACTCTCCTTTAAGAAAGCACCGTGAAGCATTTGTCAGTGAATGTGACAGCGTTACTCCCTGGCTTTGGGACTTTTTGGTACATTTTGTTCATTCTTTGTCCGCAGGCTGTCAAAAGACACAAATAATCTCTAGCACTAAACTAATCAGTAGGACTCAGAAGTCGCTAAATATTGTGCAAACAGCTTATGTTCATTCCCGTATTCATTAGTGCTCCCAAAATAAACTCATCACACACATGCTGTCACTCTTAAGCTCCTCTCACATTCCCCCGTACTTTTCCACATTTATTGTATCTCACATTCCACGGTGAGAAAAAACCTGCAGGCTACCTCCGGGCTCGTGACGCAACGGGAGATTCTTTCCTTTTCTCTTGGGTTCTCATGTGTCAGGTGTATTTTCGAGTGCGTCACGGAGTTGGCTGCAGGAGTCAGAAGTCGTCAGGAACGACTGCTTGCTGCTGTTTACAGACTGATGTGGAGGCAGGAGGAAGAGAAAGAGCTCAACTTTCAGCAAAGTTTGTCAAACTTGCGGGTGAAACGCAGGGCAGCCCAGCAGACGCAGGGCGAGCTTATGAATAAACAAATCAATCGGCTGCACGATTAGGTCACACACCCCGGTTTGTGTGTCTGACTGCCTGACCTGGAATCGTCACCTCAGCCGGGGTAATTTGCGCTGCATGCGGCGTGTGGCCCAACACGATTGTCCGCGGCCGTCAGGGAGCGGAGAGAGTATTTGGGTTAGGAAGGATAATCCACTCACCCCTAAAGAGGATTGGAGAATCTCACGGGCTTTGATGAGTTGTGAGCTGGTGTTTATTTCACATCACAAGAACGGGGCTGTTTGTGTCACAGCCAGGGCGCCTCGGCACGACCACGGTGCCACCGAAAGCATCATGGGTAATTGTTAACGGAGAGGGCGGAAGGGAAAAAAAAAAAAAGGTCAATAGGAGGTGGAGGAGGATGAGAGGGGAGAGAGGAGGGTGAGAGCGCTGAGGATGTTTTGGTGTTTTTCGCTCCTTATCTCGCCACAGATCCCGGGGTTTAGAGAGATGATGTGATAACTGAGGCTGCGCTGACCGAGACACGGATACTGCAGCGCTAATGAGCATCCTCTGAGCTCAGCCATCATCCCCCCTGAAAAGTGAAGAGAAGAAAGGGGTAGCTCTGCGTGAGCACTCATCATTTTTATACATAAAGGATGTTTGTTTACGCGAGGAAAAAAAGAAGAAAGAAGGATAAGGATGAAAAGTGAGGAGATCTTCTCCGCAGGCGTACCTCCCTCGATGCACAGCAACTCGCGCTTAATTGGCGCGCTTAGCTCGGCTCTGAAACTCCAGGACCACCCCGGTGAGAGATACAAGGGGTTTCTGTCACGCGTCCCTGCCTTTAACCTCAGACGGCACAGACGGCGGCCTCAGCATTCAAAGTCTAGGCGGCTGAGATGTGGCTTCGCTTTTCAGGCAACTTATGCCCTGCAGGAAGGAGATTTTAATTAACGGGAGACAAAGCCTTTAATAAACTGATCGCACTGCAAACAAAGGCTGCTGTCTCAGACTCGCTGTCATGTTTCTGGGACTCATCAGACACTACAACTTGTATCTGTTGTTCCCGGTGACAGCTCTAAATATAATTTTCTTTCGTTTGTATCCTCTGTGTCTGAGAATCACAGACTATATATATGCGTGCACTACAAATGAACCCCTTAAGATCTCCCGTTTCTCAAAGTTTATGCGTAGTGTGCATTCATCACTACTCGGACAGACATTTTGCACAGATTTGGGTGGTCTGTAGGATTTATGTAGCTGAATGAACCTGTATTCAAAGGTGTTTCAGCCATCGCCACTGACTGACTGTGGTTTTCCATTTTCCACTAGCCGTGCCGAAACAGGGGAATGTTGTCTGAGGCTTCAATTCCATACAGTCAGCTCGGACCAGACGTCCTATACGAGCCTATCAAAAGTGTGTGTGTTTGTGTGTGTGCATGTGTGTAAATCAAAAGGAAGCAATTGTTCAGTCAAGCGTCTGAAGTCAGTGCTGCTACACAAGACTTTGGAAGGCAGTGGATCTATATATAGATGAAGATATTAACAGCAGCTGGGAGGAATTAAACTTAATGAGGACAACGTTGCAGAGGAATGGTCACAGCAGCTCTAATGTGAGGAACAGTAAGGACAATTAAAGCTGGAATCCGTAATGTTCTTCAGTGAGTTCGTTCATCTGTCAGTCGGAGTGTGGTGAAGTTTTCACGGGACAGAGTCTGCAGCCGGGCTGGCGAGTTTGGCTTAAGCTAAGTGCTAACGTCAGCATGCTAACAACGCTAATGATGTGCAGGGTGTGTGTTTACCATGTTCACCATTTTGTTTAACACATTATCATGCTAGCGTTTGTACTTAACTAAACACAAAGTAGTGGGTCACAAACCAAACAAGTGAACAAATGAGAAGTCTGACGGTGTTAAATGAAACGGCAAAAGAACAGCAACGTTCATCTGGCAGTTCATCCAGTAGCTGAGCCCTACATGTTCACATTTGCTTCTCTGTAATCAGGTACAAAGGCATTTGTTCGAGGATGTGGACTATTCCTCTTCCTGAAGACAGTTACGTGAGCGCCGGCGGTGTTTTTCGAGCCGCGCACAACTTTAATTCGTCTAATTGATCGTGAGTGACACGCGGAAAGCTTCTGCCCCCTCAGGAGCGCGGCGCTGCCCTCTCCTCCGCCGCTGATTGAAATATTGCTCCGCTCAACCACTTCACTCAGTTAAGTGCTACGTTGCTGCGCGGACATGCTTGATAGCATTCAATTTGCTAACCGAATGAGCAGGAATAACGGCCGGTGGCACTGCCCACACACAGGTATATCGACATGCAGAGACACATGCGCCGTACTGTGGTGTTATGTCAGAGCTCGGAGGGAGATCAATAGGTGCTTCAGCTCCGTGTAATGCTGTATCTAACAGTGAGTCCCGTGGATACAAGTGAGATATAGAACCCACTTCAGGTTGAAATGATTTTCCCTGTGAAATATGGACAGAGTGCACGACCCACTCTGACAGCTGTGTTATTGAGACAAAATGCTGCTTCCTACTGATGTGGCGCCCCGAGGGGGGCAGTGGCCTCTCCGGGCTCAAACGGCTCACCAGCATGTAATCTTGTTTCTCCTGTGTCCCTGCGATCATGGCCACCGTTTGCTTTCCCTCAACCCTTCATTCATGGCTTAACATCCCGCCCGTCAGATCCGGCGGCGCCCCGCGCAGGAGAACGGTGCCGCTCCTCGTTTTCCGAGCTACTGTTGTGGAGTGGAGGCTGGGTTTGATCCAGCTCATTAAAACCCAGTTAATGTTTGTGCTGATGGCTCCGCAGAGACAGCCGGAGAGACGAGCCAGTGTTATTCCTGCCTCTGATGAAGCGTCAGCTCAGAGCCTTTATGGCTTACAGATGGAGGAAAATTCTCCAACAATACACCACCCAACTCCGTAGGGATATCTTTAATTCACACGCAAACATTCCCAATTTAATAATGTCAGTGTGAAAAGCCTTTTATGGCGTAGCAGCATAATAAGCGCGCGAGTGTGTACATGTGTGTATTTCTGTGAGTGTGTCGTGGTTGTTGACAGGGAGGAGACATCTGGAACTTGAGAATTAGATTTTTTTTTTTTTACAAAAACAACATGGAGACGATCTCTGTTTTATATTCAAATGTTGTGTCAGTTACCCGCCCTCCCTGCTCTCCAACGGGTGTTTTCTTACATTTGTGTTCAATCATCTGTCAGGGACGCCGACACTCACACCCACAGAGAAAACCCGTCCTACATGCGATTGCAGATACCGTCACGGAGACAGCGTGCAGGCGACGGGAATTTTTCTTTCCTTTGTGAGAGTGAATATGACATTTCTGGTGCATTCTCCGAGAGGTGTCGCATAATTTCAAGGGAGAGCGCCAGGAACTGTATTCGTGTTGTTGTGGCTCATTGTGCGAGCTGTGTGGCATCTCAGAGAAGTGCCGTTTGAGTGCCGAGGTCAGATAAGAAGTCTTTGTGTGAGGCGGTCCCAAAGCAGAAGATAGAGGTCAGTGTGCGGAGAGCCTCGGGCCGGCGGAGACGCTGAAATCTGCTCGCATTAGTCTTGAGAATGTGACCTTTCCGTTAGACGTTAACATGAATTTGTTGACTTTCGCTCGACTGTGATAATAAGAGAGAAGAACAGAATCCGAGCAACCTTTGTGAAATCATCAGTCATCGTTTCATCAACGTGTCCGGTGTTAATCGCACCGTGCTGACTGTGTAATGTGAGTGTGAGATTGACCTTTAAACCCCCTGTGTGCAGGTGTAAAGGGGCCTCTCACTATGGGCTCTCGGCGGACAGGAAGCGGCGCTCGCAGGAGGGCGAATGCACCGACAGCACGTCGGAACTCACCATCGCCACGCTGCCCAACGACGGCCCCACCTCGGCCGCCGTGGCCCTTCTGTCGGACGAGCCCGGCCTGGTCAACCCCGCCTTCGACCCCAGCATGGAGGACCCCAACAGCCAGTCGGGCAGCACGACCAGCCTGGCCGCCCGCAGCAGCAGCAAGAAGAGTGAGTGTGAGTGGGCGAACGGATGTTTGTGTTCGTGTGTGGTCATGTTCGGTCCTGCATGGCGTTACCCCGATGTTACCCGACCAGAGACGGGGAAGCTGGAAGGGAGTGTTTGCCAGAATGACAGATTGAAAATCAATACAGAGTAGAGAGCTTTCCAGTTCCACGGTTACATGGTCTCCCAGTCAAAACCAGATGCCAGCGACCTATGTTCAAACACACACTTACACCTGCAGGCTTATAACCGGGGCGCTCGCTCAACCTCGAATACAGTCTTTGTTCTCCCTAACGGTCTCTGATAGAAATCCTATTAGCCAATTAGCGCCACTGGCTTGTTTTTTTTCCCAGCAATCCATAAAGTCTCTCTTTGAGAGCGAGAGGGAAAGTTACATTATGCAGTCAAGGAGAAATGGGTAAATATAGCTAATGAAAGTGTGTGTTAATGCCCAAAGACATGAGCACCCCTCTCACTCCATTTCTCCCACCTGTGAAACCAGGAAGCAGTCACGAGGTGTTCCTCTCTGTCCCCACCCGACCCCACCCCACCCCTGGTGTGAGCGCACACATGCAGTGGGGACACCAAATGACGCTGCACCAGCACTTTTAGCCTGGCCGGCTGAGCGCCCACCACCACCACGAGCGCCACTACTGCTGAACAAGCTGTCAGCTCCAGAAGCGGCTGGTGCTTTTAAAGAATAATGTGGCTGTCAGGAGCCCTCGCATCTCCCCGAGCCCGCAGAGGGGAGGGAGGGGGGGAGGGAGGGGCGCTGCAGAGGCTCCCTGCCCCGTGCTCTGTGCAGCCAGGCTGGGGCTGCTGCCTCTCCACTGCAGCCTCCTCCGACACGTCTGTCTTCGTCTTCTTCCTCTTCTTCTGCTTCCAAGAAAAGCAAAG
Source organism: Lagodon rhomboides (assembly GCA_039737535.1). Classification (NCBI taxonomy): domain Eukaryota; kingdom Metazoa; phylum Chordata; class Actinopteri; order Spariformes; family Sparidae; genus Lagodon; species Lagodon rhomboides. The sequence goes on along the minus strand of CM077789.1, from coordinate 7,942,754 downwards.
CACTAGACAACGGTCTCTCGGGGAGGGTCCGTTTTGAGTGTTGTCAAAGTCCAGGGTGTGTTACATCACTGCCGCAGTTATGCAACCCTGTTACTATACTCAGCACAGATTGGGTTTATTAATTAAAGGGCCACAAGTTGAAAGCTTTCATCCGTCCACGAAAAGAAAAAAAAGACACAAATATTTGAGCGTGTTGGAAGTAACTCGACAAACACGCCTCAGAGGAGAAAGGACTAGAGGCAGAAACACAGTCCCTCTATTCCTCTCAGCGAGACCACTGCAGCAGCACAGCAGGTGTCCCGGTGCACAGGGCTCAAAGAAGCTGCCTGGCTCAAGTGTTGCACTGATGGTGCACCGTGTTTCCTTCTAAACAGAGTTAGGGTTACATGCAGTGTCTCCAGCACACTGCGTCGGTACTGCACATCATGGCATGACTTGACACGGCGCTCTGGAGGTCTTGCTGCCTGAGACGCTGACATGACCAATCTGCATTAGATGCAGCTTCTTTGTTATTGTGAAATTCAGTGATTTCAGCATTTCGGCTAAATTCAGGGTGATTTGCTGACTCACTTAACTTTCATAGAAAGACTCCAAATGAGTTCCAAACGTTGGTATCGGTGCTCATTATTGACAAGATACCCTGAATTTCAATATCGGAGTCACATCTGGAAACCCATCGCACATGCACATCCTTGTTTGTGTGCACGAATCACAACTATTACGCCGATGACTGCGAACTTACCACAGTTGTAGTTGGGTATCATAAATCACCGTGCACTGTTTTGGCATCTGGTAATCCCTCAGTATTATAGTTTATTGTTCAAACTGGACCTCCTGGATCACAGGTATTCCATCATCTCATGGCAACACGGCAACACAGCTCTCAAACACTCTCAACAAGACAGGGGAAGGCATTTGATTGGCTGCGAGGCAGGCAGATTCAGACATGTCCGGGCATGTCGAGGGCGAGCTGATCTATAAAGTGCCTCTCTCTTTCTCCCCCTGTGTCCTCTGCAGTCAGAAACTTTGACCGTTCTTCAGTGAGGAGCCGTTCCTTCAGGAGGTTGAACCGGGCGTTCAGTGTCCTGAGGAGGACCAAGAGCGGCACCGCGGTGAGCAATGAGACGTCCGAGGAGAGGGACAACGCCAGGAATTCCAGTGTGCCGCAGGAAGGTATGGATCGGGGCTCGCGTGTCTCGGCTTGGCTTCCTGTGACGTGTATGTTTTTGTGCTTGTTTTGTGCTTTTCCTGTGTTGTGTCTTGGTTGTATTATGTCACTGCTGCATTTGCACTTTTGTGATTCCCCGAAGAGGGTTCCGGAGAGAGGGCGGGCTTCCAAATGTGTGTATCCGCGCTGTTCCCTCAGCCGCACGAGGAGGGTGACACGGCTGGGAGCCCACAGTGTAACAGTAGCATATGTTTCTTTAATAATTCAGCTGCAGATTGCATAAGTCCGCCGGTGCATCGCTAGAGACGGATCAGGCGGGGAGAGCGGTAGCCTGAGGCACTTTGGACAGGGGTGGAATAGGGGAGGTCAGAGGAGACACGTCCTCCCTCCCTCCCTCCACCTCCTCTCCCTCTTCATCTCCTCCTGCATCCCCCCCTTCTGCCTCCCAACACAGCCAGGGTCAACAGGTCTGCACCAACTTGATGGAGTAGTCTCCGGAGAGAGCGGCGTTCTTGACATGGCAGTGACACAGCATGTTATGTCATAAAGAAAATGTGCTCTAGAGGTGTTTAAATGTAAAATCCGCTGCCCAACATTGGCGCTATTTAAGTGGGGGGAAATATAGTTAACCATTAGAGAGCATTATGTTGAAGCAGAGCTGCGGCGTGATGGGAAGAGGAGAATGGATGTGGTATTGCGTAAGAAAGACGGATGACGAATGATCAGGGACTAGATTATTCTCTGAGGCCATCACCGAGGAGGCTGAGAGAATAGATTAAATATTCATTGCCTGCCGCTGGAGAGACAAAGATAGAAGGAGGGGATGGAAGCCAGAAGAGGAGACAGATCCGCACAGAACAAATGGAGGGAAGAGAGGATACAGGAAATACAACAGAGCTAATAAATAAAGGCAGAGGAATGTCCACACGGATGGATGAGAAAAGGGGGGGAGATGACGGGATGGACAAAGACGGAGGCTGAAAGAGTGTGATGGAGATGGAGGAAGGGTTACATAATAGCCGCAGGTCCCTGTGTTAATGTGGTCTCCACCCTGGAAGCAATCTGCTGCGATAACGACAAAATATTGACTTTGGAATGGAGAAAGTGCAGCGTGAGTAGAACGAACGGCTGAGGGCTCCGGAGCCAGAGCCACGGAGGGAGGCGGCCCATTGAGGGGATAAGGAGAGAGACATTTCTCATAAAGCAAGAAAGAGAAATACGACGAGGAGTACATCTTCGCTGTCATTTATTGGCCGAGGGCTGTTGGCCAAAACAGTCACGGAAGATCCACACCCACCTCCACGAGGTCCGGTCCAGGATGTGTCATTCCGCTGTGGAGTGTAATTCACAGCTTGGCATGAGGGGGAGTGAATGAAATAAAACTAGCGGACAAGTACACATCTTTCATAAATGTTGAATGAGGATGAATGCATTACGACTGAGAAGAACATGTTTCTATGGCGGAATCCTGTATGCTGGTTGAGTCTGAGACGTATAAGAATGTGCTACAAATGCATATTTAAAATGTCTTTTGCAACGCTTGGGTGGATTTCGTTCACTTCTGTCAGGAAAAATGAAGAAGATATATGCCCTTTTGAATAAAAAGCAACATGCAATGGTTGAAATACACGCATACTTGTTCAAGTACAACTGTACTTGCGTCCCCCGCCCATGTAATAGCCTTGTGGAAATTAGAAATCGAGGGTTTTCCCAAGCATACTTTCTACAGATGTAAGTGACTAATGATACAAACATCGAGCGGGACGATCAGCCAAGTCAATTTTCCCTCTTGGCTTGTACAAGTTTGTTTTAGTAACCTGAGGGAGTAGAGACAGCTGGTTCCACTGCTGAACCTCTCCACCACGGTCCTCCACTCTTTCTCCCTCCATGCGTCTCTCTTCCTCCCACTTCCTATCCTGTTTTTTTTGGCTATTTGTCAAATTTTTCTTGTTGTACAGTAAAAAAAAATCCAGCGCTAAGCTCAGCCATTTTCTCTTCTGCACCTTCTTCTCCCTTCAGTGCTGGCTCTTCCTCAGCTGCATCACCTGATCCCCGATGGTGAACTTACCAGTATTAAGATCACCCGGGCGGATCCCTCGGAACCGCTGGCCATCAGCATTGTCGGCGGCAATGAGACCCCCCTGGTTCGCATCCTCATCCAGGATATCTACAGAGAGGGCGTCATTGCTCGGGATGGACGCTTGCTGCCTGGGGACATGATCCTGAAGGTATCACAGTCAAAATTAGTTTCACAAATCGGTAAAAAGCAAAGTTGTATATCTAAGTGCTATACGGAGACGACTGGACTTGAGTTTCTTGACTTCTTGCTTGAGTTTCTTGACTTATTGCTTGAGTTTCTTGACTTCTTGCTTGAGTTTCTTGACTTATTGCTTGAGTTTCTTGACTTGTTGCTTGAGTTTCTTGACTTCTTGCTTGAGTTTCTTGACTTGTTGCTTGAGTTTCTTGACTTCTTGCTTGAGTTTCTTGACTTCTTACTTGAGTTTCTTGACTTCTTGCTTGAGTTTCTTGACTTATTGCTTGAGTTTCTTGACTTCTTGCTTGAGTTTCTTGACTTCTTGCTTGAGTTTCTTGACTTCTTGCTTGAGTTTCTTGACTTCTTGCTTGAGTTTCTTGACTTCTTGCTTGAGTTTCTTGACTTCTTGCTTGAGTTTCTTGACCTCTTGTTTGAGTTTTCTTCGTATAGCACTTACCATGACGGAGAAGTCCTATTTCTAAACTGCATCTCTGCCCCTTCAGGTGAACGGCATTGACATCAGCAACGTACCCCACTGCTACGCCGTGGCGACCCTCAAACAGCCCTGCCAACTCCTCCGGCTAACCGTGCTCAGAGAACAGCGCCACCGCTACCGCTCACATTCGCACAGCCACCCACACGGCCACGGGCACGGCCACGACGTCGCGGGGGGCCACCCGTCTCACGGCCTGCCCCACCATCCCCTGAGGGACGACAGCATCCACGTGGTCCTGAATAAAACCACTCCAGAGGAACAGCTGGGCATTAAGCTAGTGAGGCGGCCAGAGGAGCACGGCGTCTACATCTTCCACCTGCTGGAGGGCGGCCTGGCGGCGCGCGACGGACAGCTGTGCGTCGGTGACCGCGTGCTGGCCATCAACGGGCACGACCTACGTTACGGAGCGCCGGAACACGCAGCTCTGCTCATCCAGGTCAGTGTGCAGGTCTTTCCATTAAAGTATTGATTTAACTAAGACAGCGGGATTAGCATAGTTGTGAAAATGAGTCCACATGTTGTTAAACACCATAAACAACTGTGTTCTGTTCTGACTCCTGGTCCCCGAGGTATTAAAGATAATTGTGGTGATTCAGACTAATTGTGTTGTGCTGCGCTGTTGTGTCTGCACTCACTGCAGTTAATAGTATTTAATTGTGGTTAGTCCCTGATGGACCGAGCCATGCGGCAGTCTCTGGTTCCTGGTTGATGCCAGTCAATGGTGGTGTGTTCGCCGTTAATGGCGGTTAATTGCAGTGTGTTTGCGGCTGACTCTGCAGGGTCTCCGGGCCCGGAGTTCCTGTCTGCACAGTCTGACTGGCTCTTCTGGGTCTCTGTGGAGCCAACATGGCCTCTCAGAGCAGCCACTTTCTGTCAGAGATCAAGAACTGGCAGGGAAGAAATTAAATTAGTCCAATTAAGGCAATAATGGGCCGGACTGGGTAATTCAGGAGTCAGCTCTGCGCTGCAGAGACCGGCGGAAATCTCAGAGGGATGACGGAGTGGAGGGAGAGGGAAGCAGCCAGACGGTCTGCGTGTCCCCTGGACCCACTCACATGTAAATGTGTGAATGAGTGTAGCTGGACTGGCATTCAGTAGCAGAAGTTTGAGTCACAGAGAGGAGACCGAAATAGATTATTACTGGGTGGCAGTGAATTTTAAACGATGACTAACTGGTCCTCCTGCTAATTCCATTTTAAAAGGTGCAATTTATCAACTGAATGCAGGGCTCCAGCCAGCAGCAGGTTAGCTTAGCTTAGCCTAAAGACTGGAAACAGCTAGCCAGGCTCTATCTGAAGGTAACAAAATCCACCTACCAGCTCATCTAAAGCTCTCTAATTAACACAATTCACCCTTTTTGAGGGTGCACAACTATTTCTAACGACTTGAAGGAGTCTTCGCTGGCTGCATGATATCTTATTGTTGTTTTTCCACAAAACAAACAAGATATACGATGCTAATTAGACGTGCTGGTGGGCAGATTTTGACACCATTTAATGAATCCAGGCTGGCTGTTCTCCCGCTAAGCGAAGATAGCTTGCTGTTGGGATTAATATCAGTCTTGTGAATCTCTTATTACAAATGTCTGTTGCCTTAGTATCATTTGCAACTCACGTCTGAACTGCGTGTTTACTCTGAATGTTCTCCAGGCGAGCGAGGAGGGCGTCCACTTCATAGTGTCCCGTCAGATCTGCCTTCCGACTCCAGACATCTTACAAGAGGCCCCGTGGGGCATGGACGGCCCCCCACCATATTCCCCTGTAGATATAGAACAAACACTCCTGGTGAGCAGCACACACACACACACACACATACACACGTACACGGGACCATGAACAGTACCAATACACGGAGAGGATCTTTGTTCCTCCGTCTCCCCTTCCCATGATAAATATTCCCTTTCAGGTGCAAATGATCCGTGGAGGTATTATTCTCCCATCAAAGCTGAGCATGTCATTTCAGAAGTGCATCAGGCTCTCTTCACCACTCAGAGAAGCGCTGCTGCATCCACATCAGCCATTTTTTTTTTCCACTTTACAGAAAACAGCAGCTCACCCCTCCGGATATCTTCCCCCATCCTTCCCTAAAAGAGTTCTCCCAGATCCTTAATGAACCTTGTGATATCTATAGTTCTAACGATGATCCATTTGACAGCTTCTACTTATATTTTGATTAACAGAGCAATTTCTTTTAGCGTCACTGTTTGAACCGGAAAATGTATGATTTCAAATTCGCAGTCAGTGAAGCAGGCCTCCGTAGATCCCTTTCCTTAAAAAATGCATTGTAAAAAAACACGTATGATTTGGGCTCAATATCCTGTTAAAGAATCAGACTGACACTTTGGGAAAGTTACTTATTCACTTTCTCGCAGAAAGTTAGATTAGTAGATTGATAACTCTCTAAAGTCTGTACAGTAAATATTGACAGTACAGGCAGCAGCCAATTACTTTAGCTCGGGCCAGAACTGTGTCCTTGGCTCTGTCTGAAGGAAAGAAGTCCTACCAGCACCTCTAAAGCTGGCTGAATAACTAAAGTCACTGTGCACAGGCAACAAATAAGTCCAGAAAAAAACACAACTTGTCCTTTACACTCTGGTTTTATACAGGATACACTCGAAAAATATAGTGTGTTAAAGATACAGTATGTAACAACTGGCCACCTTTCAAATGTACACTCGAAACAAATGGTGGGAGCTGCTGCCAGCTGTAGCTGACCATAGCTCGTTAGCTCAGTTAGCCGGGCAGCTAGCGGTTCTGACCAGGAGCTCTGTACACTCATTCCTCTCTTAATGAAGGTGTATTATGCGCGTATGTTTACAAACGCGCTACATCACACAGCAGCGTACTGTAAACAATTTACTCGACCTACAGTGTGTCGTGTGTGCGCGGCAGTAACTGCGCTCACACAGCCGGAGTCGGCGCCGTGCCCCGGGGTCAGACATGTGACCACGAGCGATCTCCTCCTGCGAGCGCGGCAGAAATGTGTGAATGCAGCACATTAGCGGAGCAGCGCCGGCTCCGTCCCATCAACCTCAATGTGTCCATGTGTTATTCATTACTACTCCACTCTCCCTCGCTCTCCGCCATCTGACACACAGACACACTCGCCGTAAATAAAACCTCACGCGCTCCATCCCACACACAGCCTCGCAAGCTCGCCGAGACCGAGTTGCGCATCACGACGCCTATGAATAAATCGCTCTCCCTGTGACCAGCGTGCGCGCGAAATGAAGAGGCGTTGGAGCTGCTTGATGCCCTATATTAATAACCGCCATATATTATACACGACCAGTTATGCTAATGAGGTCATTCATTAATTAGCAACTATGTCTATGTCACTGGACTCTTGTTCCCATAGCACAACACGGATGGTGTTCATATGAACTCTCCCGTCATTAAGAGTCTATCGCTGCTCCCAGAGACAACGGTCCTTATTAATATGCAAATGTGCAGCGCCAAAACCCAATTAGATTATGGAGTCTATAGAAGGTGCCCTTGGTGCAACAATTAAGTTCATATCATGTTTGTTTTTTGAGTTATTGTGTTTAATAGAATGTGGATACACAAAGAACGACGCCCAGCGACAACTTTAATTATGAATACCCTGCGTGTTTTTATATCTCCCACCACGGCAGGGGAACATAAACTAGTACATGGTGTTGGGGCTAAAAACAGCCGTGTTGCTTTGAGATCTCCATTATTAATCTGCCCCCCACTAAAATGTATCTCTTCCCATCTTTTATCGCCTGTGAAGGACTCTTGTCAGAAGCCTGCATGCTACGAGAAGACGGTCACTCTGACGAAGGAGCCATACGACTCCCTGGGTATGACGGTGGCGGGCGGCATGTCCAGCCGAGGGTGGGACCTCCCCATTTATGTCACGAACGTGGACTCTGACGGCGTGGTGGGACAGGAGGGCTCCATTCGCAAAGGTACTAATGAAATACTAATGAACTCTTTGATGTCTCATTTCATTACGCACCTGCGTGCTCAATCTTATAATTATCAGACTATTACTCCCAAGTTTTATTACAATGAATGTCACGTTCGGTGCTTCTGCGCAGATCATTTTTCATTTAGCGGATGGAGCGTTCGCTTGGCGAGGTTGTCGCCTGCCGGAGCTCACATTGTGTCACGTGGACTGTCATGGATTTGGCTTTGATGATGAATACTTTGTATATAACAGACTGAGTGATTGATTGAACACTTAAGACTCATGTTTCATTATGAAGTTCGTTCATCCGGCAGAAGAACTCTGCTGTGGTTCAGCGCTCCGCAAATTGGCTCTGACACACTTAGACAAAAACACAAACAAACATTAGCATAGCAGCACTAAGGACTTTTTGTGTTCCAGAGGAGAATTTGTGGAGTACGTAATTAATTCGTTATATGAAGTCAGTCGGCTCTGAAATAGAGCAAAACATGGAGCCGCACACAAATAACTGGATGTAACAGCGGGAGTGTGTAGCCTAAAATGCAGTTGAAGTCGGGGGAGGGAGAGTTTTTTCGCAAGTGCTGATTCCAATCTTACAACATGAACATATTCAATCTGTCATTGTGCTCATTCCTTCCTGCCTGAGGGTCTGTGTGTGAGAGGAATTGGAGTAATGCTGCGATGGAGCATAAAAAGTTCATAAAAACACAAGCTAATTGAGTGTGTTTGTCCTGTGCATGGCTCAAGATGCACATTACTGTATTCATATGGGACAGAGCAGCAGCAGCTGTCTATGTTTGTGCAGTTATGAGACATGTCTGTGTTTTGGAATAGACCATTCTTGTGCATTTGCATATCCACGCAGAGCTCACTAGCAAGCCAGACCGCGCCGTCTGTTTTTCTTTGCACCACTTTCATCACTATGAGCCTTTTAGAGGCCAGGTGGCACTTGGTTTCCTGCCTTTGTGTTGTAGCGGGAAGGTTGCTGAATATTAAACAGGCAGATGATGAAGTCCCTGTTCTGCGAGGTCTTTTGAAAAACGCTCAACGGGGCAGCAACCGTGGGCAGACGATGAGCTGTGCTGTCCGCTTCCCTTCCCCCGCAGGTGACATCTTGCTAAACGTGAACGGGGTGGACTTGACGGGGGTGACGCGAGGCGAAGCCGTCGCCAACCTGAAGAACACCTCCTCTCCCGTCGTGCTAAAGGTCTTGGAGATGCGTCCTCCGGAGGAAAGCATGCAGGAGTGCGCGCTGCCGCCCTGTCTCACACCCTCGCCCACAGACAGCACCAAGAGCCCGCTGCCCAACGACGACTACTCCCCACTGTGGGTGTCATGGCTGCAGCTACCCAGGTGAGCGCCCGCTGATATCTCCTGTTTTCACCATATATACGTTTTTCTACTTTCTCCACTCCAGTATAATTCGCACCCCGCACCACACTGGGCCTCGTGACCTCTGCCAGCTGGTGCCAACTGCAATTTTGACAGAGCCAGCTGGGGAGAGAGAGCTCATTATACTTTCAAACTAACTTTTCAGCTTTTAATATTCACTGCCATTATATCAGCTGAACTTATGAGAGGGGGAAAACTTTCCCTCCGAGTGTAACATGTGAATTTATCTCACTACAATGCGCTGTCAGGGAGTCAGCGGTGCACTGACAGCAATAAACAACTGCTGCCGCTGCTACTTAAGAGTGAAATAAAACTGTGTTTCTCCTCAAACAGTGAATTGATTAGGAGTCAGAGAGAAGTTCTGAGTCACCATGGAAATGTCTACGCCAGTGGTGCATCCAAAAAGATTTTAATATCATTTTCACTCAGCCCCGGGCTATCTTTATGAGAGTGATACAGAGGTCCAACTATTCTTATTCTTTCACGTCTCCCGGGAGAAATAAATCACACCTTCTTTCAAAGAGCCTTTGTCTTCAGCGCGTGGCTGGCTTCAGCACTCCAGCTAGGAATGGATGTACAGTACATATAATTAAAAGATGCAGTCGAGAGATTAGTGTTTTTAATCTCTCCCTTGGCTCATGCAGGGATCTCTACTGCTGCAAAGACATTGTCCTGCGGCGGAGCACTTCGGGCAGCCTGGGCTTCAGCATCGTGGGAGGTCAGGAGGAGGTCAACTGCAATCAATCCTTTTTTATCCGCTCCATCGTGGAGGGGACGCCGGCCTACAACGATGGCAGGATAAGGTATTCACCACATCGCTTGATACTACCCGTGAACGAAATGTTTTATTTATATCGATCGAGCGTTTTTTTTGATTGCCCTCTCGTTCTGTGCAGGTGTGGGGACATCTTGCTCGAGGTGAACGGGAAGAGCACATGGGGGATGACCCACACGGCCTTGGTGCGCCTTCTGAAGGAGCTCCGGGGCAGAATCACCCTGACCATCGTCTCCTGGCCGGGCAGCCTGCTGTAGCAGCGCTCCAAGCCATCCAGCGCCGCTTCAGCGGCACTGACCAAGGAATGTGGAAGGCAGAGCTTTAGACTGGCTGACCACCCTAAGCTTGCTGTGTGGGAGAAGCTTAGAATAGTGCTGTAGCTGTTATGGATATCTCACTTCTGATGGACAGCTGAGACTTTGCCAGGAGTTTGGAGAAGGACAAACATGAGACTGGATTGTTACCAGAGGGTTGACTTGCCCCTCCAAGAACGCTGAACTGGGAGGACGCAGGACTGAGCCACTTCTAACTAGAATGGTGGGCGTCATCGGTTTAGAGGACACGGTCATTCTCTGGCACAGCACCCAGTGACTGGGGTGGGTGGATCGAGAGGAGACACAACACGTTGCCAATTCCAGTAGTTATATATTAGGGTATGCGTTAAGTTGGACTCACATTTCTTTACTGTAAATGTTGGGTGTCTAAAAAAGTACTGATCCAAGCACTTGTAATACGTTTCTTTTGTTCGTTTGTGGTATGGCCTTCAAATATAGGCTTCATTCTGTTTGTACTGACAGTGGTTGTCATCTTCATCCGTTGACCTGAGGACACGTTGCCAAGTAGTAGTCTGTGTTGAGGTTTTGTTTTCTTTTTATTTCAAAAGCTATGGCTAAATTATCAAACCACTGGCAATAAAAATATATGAAAAAAAAGGGATCAGTGTGTTCATAACATGTTAAAAAATATTTAATTAGGTGACATTGTGGAGGCCTTACTAATTTTCTTACTTTTAAGAAAAAAAACTGACTTGGTTTCTGTGTATCAGCGGACGGTCTGGGGACCGTCTGCTGTGGTTCTGTCTGTCACGCTTCGGCCTGTGTAGTATATCTGATGGTACTTTTGGTTAAATGATCAATAAAGTCATTTGAAAAAGAGAGCTGTGTGAGAAAACTCATACTTAAAAGCCTCAACAACACTAAAAGCTTATGCAACATAAACATTTTGTATGCAATATATACATCAAATTATCTGTCTCTAATAACATTCTAATTAAATTCACATTTCAAGTACAGTAAGATGCCACAGGGCAGTTCTTCTCATTAAACAGATTGTCAGACTGAAAGTCAGTCACATTTTAATTTCCTCTCCTGCTCAGCAGAGGACACCTTGCTGGTCTCCTTGTCCTTCCTGTTCCTTTTGGCCTTTTTGTTTTTGTGTCTGTGACTGTCTCTGTCCTCACCACCATTACTCTTACTCCTTTTGCTGTTGAGGACACAGATGACAATCACATTAGAAATCTGTCATCTTTCATTCTTTTTTCATGAGAAGCATGCGTATGTGTGTGAGTGTGTTGCTGTTAGACCTGCATGAGGATTTTGGCTCTCCTCTTTTGTCATTGTATCTCCGCTTTCTTTGCCATTTTTCTTTTCCATTGAATCTTTCAAACGTTGGGTGTTTGTGCCCTCGCTCTGTGGTGTCCCTGGGCCTCATGTGCTTCTCCCCACTGAAAAATACCATACAAGTATGCAGTGTATTTTTTCCATTGGCTATTGATGAGACTTGAATCTTCTTCTTTTGGAAATAGTACAAAGGGAAAAAGAGCTTATGGCCCACAGGAACGAGACTGGCGGCCTTTCTCCCTCTTCTCAGCTGGGACAGAGATAAGTCAGAACTCAAGGGACCAAAACCTTAACCACAGTGCCTGCTGCCTGCCTGCCTGAGCCCTTACAGCTTCCCCTCTGGCCAAGACTTGGAGTGACAAAGAGCCCAACACTAGCGCCACAGCATGCCCTTTACATTAAAGCCAAGCGGCCGTGCTGCAGTATCCTCCAAGCTGAAAAAGTCTATTTTTCACTGTAGGACTTGCAGTCCTGCGAGACCACAGGACTGATCATTACTTTACAACTTCTCTCTCCTCCTGTGACCTCTGGAAACTCACATGCTTTAACATATCTATGCAGGGGGCACAGTGACAGAAGATATATGCTGATTCAGCTACACCGACACATTTAATCATAGAGCAGGAACTAATAACCAGATGATGACTGGAATGAACACCAAGAGTTTTTAACTAAAGACTATAAAACATAACTTACATACAATTCAGTTTTATTTTATCACGTTTATGCATCCCATTAATCTAAAATACACGTTTGATGTTTTCATAGAATAACGTCACTTTCACTAACAGTAAGTTGGAGACCCAATGTTCCAGTTGGGCAACAGACTTTAGAAAATGACAGCTTGAGTTTACCCAAAAATAGCAGTTCATTCAACCGCCGGCGAGATGTCACTGTTGGGTGGATTTGGTTAATCAAAGACTCAAGCAAAGCAACACAGCACATAAAATAAGCCCGAGAGAAACTTCAGATATGTTGGACGACCGCATTTTAGCTATTTTTAAATCTTACAGATAGGGCTGAAAATGACAACAAAAATAGGGAAATTTGCCAGACGTCTACCCAGAAGTGACTGTTCGGTGATTCCATCTATAGTGCAGTGGTTCTCAAAGTAAGAGCTGCTGCACTGTGGGGTTTTTTGAGGACTGTCTAAGGGCACCCCAACATTAATTCCGAACATTTTATTGTACCTTAATAATATTTTTTTACCACTTTTAACGTAAGTATTAAAATAAGACTGGTCACAACAGATCAGCTGCCATAGTAACCAACAACATGGTTGTCTGGCACAGGTTTTCAGCTGCACAGCGGTCAGAGAAAGAGACCGTCAGAGCATGCATTTTAAATATTTGTCAGTGGAAAGGTCAATACACCTCAGCCCCTCTACATAGTCAAATGAACCTGAGTAGACAACAGAACTGAAGTATGGCCGCACAGCAAAAGCTGTGTGGCTCACAACGTTTCACTGAGAGGGGAAGCTATCTGGCCCGCACTCGAATGCCTCATCTGCAGGGAAAAACTGTCAAATGCGTAATAAAAGTATGATCAAAAGACATCTCTTGATGAAATACGATCAAGAGACCCATTAGCACATTTCATTTTTATTCACTCTTCCTTCGTGTAAAGTGGCACTTGAGAGTGCCTTGAAAATCACTATGAAGAGGTGCCATCATTAAAACATGTTTGGGAACCACTGGCACATCGTCCCCTGTCAGCCGCCGCCTCATTTGAAGGATGCAGTATATTACAGGGTGACCTTCAGAGGGCGTCTCTCGAAATCAGAGGCTGATTGGCTGAAATGAGATCCACTATAGCATGATTGCACGTTTCCACCACTAGACTTGATTATGTTTCAGTTAATCAGCCATGTAAACGTTTGCACAGTTAGTATATAAGACAAGAAGAAGGCACCGTCAGCTGCATTCTGCCTGCTTCTGCTACTGTACTCTCTATACTGTGGGTTGTTTGTGAGATTAAAGAGAAAACCTTACAGTCTGCTTGAAGGGAATTTGTGGTGTATGCATACATTTAAAAATGCCTCACTCTCCCCCACATTAACACCAGATGCATTGCTACAGCTTGCAGTTTCTAGTTTCAGAATAATCAATTTGACCTTTAAGAATCATAACACTGAGGGCATTTCTCCCAGCCACTACAGCGCTATCATCCTGCCCGAAAAGAACAAGTGCAGATACTGCGCTGCGAAAGCAAACAGCTCACACATGGCCAGAGTAATTATTACCATTCACTCACTCAACACAGAAGAGAGAGAGAAAGCGAGAGCCTTAAGGGGCAGGGATGTTGCAAGTACAAAGCTAAATATATTCAATATTTGGAGACAGCTCCTCTGTTAGCAGCGGGGATTAGGACCCAAGGCCCACATTTGTTCTTGCTCAGAGCCATTAGCTTTAACACAGAAACTACCACCTCGCATAGCACCGAGAACACAGTCAAACAGATCCCAAAGAGACCATGTTAGAAAGAGTAAATTATAGCTCAGAAGCCTCAGGATTTGTTTTCACATTTCATGATTTTATTCATTACTAGTGCCCAGGCCTGTCAGGGGCGGGCAGCAGCACAGATTTCATAAGATGCCTGAGCCCGCTGCCGTGTAATTTCATCCACTCAATCCCTGCAGTAATTTAACTGAGAAGCCCCGATGATTAAGTGAGCCACACTGCGGATATGAAAAACTTGTGATTGACACAATTAAAGGTCCAGTGTGTGGGATTTAAGGGGATTTGGGGACAGAATTTGAATGATAATGTTGGCAGAAATGGATTAAGTTTTCACAGTGATGTTTTCATAATCATCTGAAAAGGACAAACCAAACACTGGCGCTCGAGACAGCCTTTGCATTTAAGTGGCCGCTGTGGAGGAGGGTGAGAAGAGAGAAACGTTCTGCGGAAAGTTAAATACTGTAGTGTTCAATTAATGCAACCTCATTTGGCTTTAATGTCTCTCCCTCATCTCTCTCCTCTCCTGTTTCCATGTACTGATCTATTCTGTGATGATCATGCTTGATATTTACATGTAAGAACCAATTAATATGTAGATTTTACTAATGTGACCTTATTTGGTCACATTAACACACCCATGGTGCTTTGTGTCAAATCCACGGTCAGACCCACTTAGAAAATTCCAGCCTCGCCCTGTTTGCATCTCTCTGCGTGTGCATCTGAAGCCAAATGGTATGTAAAGAAGACGGTATTGTTTATTGAAGATTTGACTTAAGCTAAATCTTTATCTTAGAGTCCCAAACAAGATCCACACACCTGCAGCGACAGATGTGGCACAAACACATGTTCGGTGATCCAGCTATGAGCGCGTTCATGTGAAAGATGCAAGCAGCAGAATCAGAAACATGAATCAAGCACATGAGACAATTTGGTTAAAGCAAAGGCAAAAAGTGATATTGGACAAGGTAAAATTTATACAATCTAATCACATAATTGAACAGAATAAGAAGCTGTAGAAACCAGACAAATAACTGTATTAAAAGTAAGGCTAAAGCTATGAACAAATGTGGGAATTATTATATATGTCTTTGGTAAAGACTGAGCAATCTATTATGAATATGTCGTGCACATAAAATAGTTAAAAGTGATGTCAGAACTCTTTCTGCTGCCAAAGCGGAGAGGAGAAGAAAAGAAGTCGGTGCCTTTTATTTCCAGTTATCATCACAAAGTCACCTTATGTTATTCTGAGCTGCACTGAAGGGGTAAGAGTGTAAAAGCATCGGCTGCATCAGGGATCTTGTCAGGATGAAAGAAACTGTGCAAAATTAAAAATATATCCATCATTGTCATTACCTTTTTATAGCGTCGGAAACCGTCTCTCCCTGATACCAGAGTGGAGCGGCAAAATGATTCTCTGATCTATGAAAAACCTAACGCTCTTTATTATTTGTTCCTTTAATATGAAGATAGTACTTGTGTCCGTGTCAGGATCCTGCAGGATTAATTGCTCTGCTTTTTCTTTTAAGCCTATTGTTCAAGCACTGAATTCTGTGAAACTAAAATGCTGTATTCCATTTTACAGTGATCTGGGTTTGTAAGGAAGCAACAATGCTCTCAAGTAGTACTGTATTTTTTTGTGTTTGTTTATCCCAAGGGCTTCACTTGTTTTCTTAGCAGATTATTTGATTTGACCAAATGCAGGACCATTGAATCGCTGTAGGTTTTTGAGGGAACCGCAGTTTTGTAAAGACACAATCTGTTTGTTTCAGACAGAACAAATATGCTACTTAGAAGCCAGAATCTACGTAGGGGGGTGAGTGTAAAATTAGAACAAAATTGGGGGCTCGGGTCATTTTAAACCAACAAAACAATAGGGTTTGTGGCAAGAGTCTGTGAGAAACAAACATGCATTGAAAAAGATAACCAGAGCGCAGTGCCCTTGGGATGAGAGCTTTAATCCATACAAAGTGAGCAAGTGTGTTTGGCTGTCTTTGGAAGGAAAAGAAGCTTAAGAGCAAGAAGTAAATAAAGAGGAATGTATGGCAGCTATTTATGTAAAGGTAAGACAGGAAGTATGTTATATAATAATAAAGACAGACCGTATTGTTGAATGCAAGGGCGAGCAAGCACAGTAGAAAGAACATCAAAATTGATTTCGTATAGACCACGGGACTGGCTGAGGGCATGGGAAAGAAATGAGTTTCATGCCTGAAGTTGAGTCAGAAAGACAAAAAGTATGTCACATTGAGGGCTAAGTAAATTGAGTAGCTGGGAAAATAAAAACAGATGTAGGTGGAAGAATATACAGGCCCCAAGACAGAGCCCGAAGCCAGGATAAAAGTGGCATCAGGCACAAAAGCAGCTGAGGAAAATCAAGTCAAAGACAGGTTTTACTGTACCCGTCTCTGCCTACGGTGGAAGGAAAGAGGCAATTTGGGATCTGGCTATGCCTCCTAAATCTGAGACAAAAGCCTGAAAGGAAGACGGGGCCTTTCCTCCGAATCACAAGGCTGCCATCAAAGCTGCACCGAGGAGTCTACAGGCAAGACTTAGAAACTTATGAAAAAGTAATTCCAAATGTTTCCGACTAAGGAAGGAATCGCTCTTTCGTGCATTGATGTAAATTGGATGAAGCTGTTATTGTTGACAGATGCAAATTTGTTTTAAGTCTGTAAAATGTCATTGCCATGCGTTTGCTGTTCTGAATTAGCGGCGTCCTAATTTGGTTTCGGTGCTATGCATTACAGCTGCCTTTTTTCAATTATCACATCCTGCTCCATATTCGCAGTCCTTTGTTAACAGTGAAACCGGCCTTACAGCATTTTCAAACAAAGCTTGTAGTGCAAGTTTAAGCAGGGAGACAATTATCATTTTAATTTCCTCATCACACCGGGACCTTTCCACTCAATTATTATCGAATGAACTTACTGGCTCACGTGTGCGAGCGCTTCTGTCAGCCAGTGATCAAACTAGCCGAAGGGTATTTAAATTAGATTTAAGTCTCTTTGAACGGTTTAAGCGATGCCATGTGTAAGTAATGGACCAAGACATAAAAGTGGATGCTGCATGTTGCCATTGTCTCGTGCAAGTGTGTGCATACGTACACATGAAAGAGATAATGATCGCGACTGAGGCAGTGCCAGCTGGAAAGATGAGAGCCACATTTATCACCCAGAGATGTGATTTATAGTCAGTGTTGACCAAATGGCCGAGCAGCAGCTCCTCAGCCTACACCCATTGGTGAAAAGGTAGAGGGTGTCGGAGACAAGAAGAAGAGACATAAACACAGTATGTCACTCACTGGGTAAACGCATGGGTGAAAATGTGAGTGTTAAGCTTGTGGAATCTATTAGCGGTGGTGGTAAATCCAAGGCATGTGGTCACGACCACAGCTGATAACCAGTAGCTGATGCCTCGAGGGCTGCCCTGCCACACTCCGCCTTGTGTGTGACTCAGCACAGGGACATGTGGGCGACCGAGCACACCTCCTGCATCAGCAGCACCGAATGCACGATGTAACAGCCACACTGACCTCACCGATGAACAATAAGGGTGGCTGGCAACAGAGCCATGGTAGGCTCCATCTGTTTCACTCCCCTTCACACGCACACACACACACACACACACACACACACACAAACAATGAATCCCTCTGGTTCCAGTCTAAAAATAGCTCAGGGCGCAGTCATAAATCAATGTAACATAAAACACACAACCTGTACATATGAGCGTGTGTGTGTGTGTGTGATCATATGACCAGAATGTAGGGCACCAACAGAGCGCAGAGGGTGAGAGCATCACACATCGGACTGTGGGCCACAAGAACAGTTGTCTGTGACTGTGACATTAGAGCAAATCTTATGGCGTAAATACCCAAATCTCCTGTGCATTCCCCGTGCGTCTGTCACGCACATGCGAATCGCGTATTTCCGTTCTTCTGCGGTTTGCCTACAGCTTCCCAGCTGTCCCCATGTCCCATTTCCCTCATCTGACCCGCAAGACTGTTCTGAGCTTTTCATACAAAACCTGATTCCAGTCATCTAATGCACACAAATACTCCAGCAAGAGCTCACCGCTTTAAGTAGGGGAAGTGCTGAAAAGCAGAGCAGCTTATGTGGATATTTCAACGGAGCGCGGTACAGTAAGAGATACAGTTTGTCATTTTTCTTATTTTGCACTTATTTCCAAGTTCATTAATGGTGAAGCTCCAACACTTGCTGACACAGGACTTTATTGATATCAATAGCATAATAGCTTTTGCAACCACAGCCGCAGACTTAGAAATTAGTCCAAATTTCAGTTGTACCTCGTGTATTTTTAGATTTAACCATGTAGGGGCAATAGACAGTCACCAGCTCCAGATCTGAGGCCAGTGCCTCGGTCAAGGACAATGTCAGGAGTATCCCTGATACCTAACATGTACATGTTTGAATAAGGAGTAGTCAATCACAGCAAAATGTCACACTCACTCACGGTACAGCATGAGCCTTAGGTCAGCTGAGGGAGTATGTGAGAAGGAGGGAAGATGTGCCTGTATGTGTATTACAGTTGGCAGCTGTCTGCGTTGATAATAATTAAATAGACATCTGGCTACCGGTCAAAACTGAGTGTGCAGAGAAAATGTAGGGCAGGATTTGGCTCGTGCACGCATGTGAGCATGAGCACACATACGGCAACGCTCTGGCTGTCAGACTGTGGGGTAGTAGGGCACTATGCGAAAAAGAGTGGAAATCAGACTGGCTCTTATCATCCATGAGCCACAGGGAGGAAGGGCTCAAGCACCATGCGGAGGAGCATCGATCAATTATTTCCTGGCAGTAGCCGGCGAATACAGGGAGCTGTTCCCTCATCGAACCTGCACTCTCATTGCACCAGAACAAAAAACAAATAGAAAAAAACAAACACGTTTTGCATATGTTGGCAATAATTTCTCCTTGCCTTGCAATAATCTTGATTCCTGTCACAATAGTCTTGCGCTCTTTTGCAATAGTGTGCGTTTTCTCACAACAGTCATAGCTGGTTATATTATAGCTATCAGCTGAAGAAACAAGGAGCCACTCACAGACTCAGAGCACAGCTCCAGCTGCAGCTCTCCTTCCTCTGCAAGAATGGACACTAAGAACATACTCTGACTTTACAGTGCCACATAAAGCTACATATTAAAAAATTAAAAATCACATTTTTTTCCCCCATCTAGAAGTCTTTGGTTCAGGCTCCTACAACAATTGCCATCCCACCCAGCACGGATACCAGCACCATACTCTGCACTGTCCCACCTGGCAAACAGACTGCTTCTTCCTTCTCCTCCTCCTCCTTCTCGTTCTTTGGTCTGTTTTTGTCTTTCGTCAGAACTTTTCAATCAATCTACAGCACACATATTGAAAAGAAAGACTGGATACCTGGACCAGAACCAATATACTTTATGTTGCCCAATCCAGAAGGCCGCAGGTGCTGAGAAGACATTTGCATTTATTCACTACAGAGGCACGAGAGCGTGGATAGCGGGGCATGTGAATGAAGAGGGCATATGGTGTTTTGTGCTTGTTCAATGTGATACATCAAGGGAAACAGACTTGAAAATTAAATAGACCGAATATGTGCAACTCATTGAGACCCACCTGTTGTATGAAAAGGAACAGTCCTCCCTGTCTCTTTCTCTGCCTCTGTTACCCTTTCTGTCACGATCATACTGTCTGGTTCTGCCTCTGTAGCTGTCACACATTTCCTGCCTTATGTAGCACTCCCAGGCCTTGGCGGTTTCAATCACTCCGGTGGAAATTCCCCAGGGGATTAAGGATGGCACACCTAAGAGAAAAAGCAGAGCGATGTCAGACAGCTGATTGGAGAGTTCCAGAAACAGTTGGCAAACGCGTCAGTTTTCATTCGCTAAATTTACAAACTGAGCATTCACCAGTTCATTGCATTCATGGCAGCACCGGACCCCTTTACAGAATGACATTTTCTGTTGACCTTCTCCAAAACAATACTTATGCTTAATTCATCTAACTTCTGAGGGTAGGACAACAATAGCGGTCTTTCAGAGAGCATATTTAGGACATACACTCGCTGGAAGTTCAGACAGAATATATAGGGCAGGTACTAAAAGCATTTTTAACAGAAAATAAAAAGAATACATTAATACTGTGCTGAAAACAATCCAAGCTAAATTTCAAGAGGCTGTAACTGTGCATCGATCTGTCTGAAAGGCTTCCAGGGCCAAAATCCCGTATTTTCATTGTCCTCATGGAAACGTCTCTGTATTCAGACAGTTGAGCTCATGAAGTGAGTAAGTTCCCAGAGCAGTTCACTCCTCTGAAGGGATCAATGAACACAGTACAGCCAGAATACCCATGGGCTACACTGATCTTCAATCTTGTTTGATAGACTGTATGTAAGTACATCATGGCATAGTATGTACAGGAACTAGACTGAAGTCAGGATTATGAAGCATTATATATTCCAGGGTTTTACAAAAGTAGACATACCTGATGGAGCTGCAGTTGAGGGTTTATCAAAGACTTGAGGGTATCTACTGAAAATAAAAGTGAACATACTGTCAAGTGACACATATAAACTCTACATGACCCCACACTCACATTTGCCACATACATTTCTATTGACATGTCTAAGAGCTGGTTTTTCTATTTGTGGTTACATCTGAAGTCCACATTTTACAGTATTTGCCTTTATCTCCTTTGTCAACTGTCTTTTCCTGGCAGGCATGCATTGCCATCATTCAGCTTGCAGTACGTCGGGTTATTCATTCTAAAACTGCCAAAAATAACAAATAAACTTACAGATGAATCAATGAATGAAAAAAAAAAGTGGATGGGTCTGCAACATGATCAAAGGAGTTTTCCAAATGCGCAGCTGTGTTTTCCAAGTGTTTGAAGTGACTGGCTCATTGTCAAAACGCAGTGTGTGCTTGCCAGTCCATGAGGAACGGATGGAGGGCATATTGCCGATACTGTCTGGATCTTCTGCCCTGGCCACGTGGCACAGGCCCACACCCGCTTCCAATTGATCACTTCCTAATGTGCTGAAGGTGTGTATGAAGCTCATCCAATAGAAATGCTCCCCACCAGGTGTGAGTTCAAACACAGTGCGCCTTATATCTCGGAGCTCGATCATTCCATTTGCGACGTTAGCACTGGCCTGGGCAGTTTTCACTCTCTCTAATATTTCTATTATATTGTAGATGTAGAGATATAGAGAGGCTTGTTTGTGAATGGAGACACCGAGTGAATGGTGGAGTGAGTCTGGCTGAGTGAGCATGTGGCTGCTGGCAAGGCTCTAACAGGAGGATAATAACTGGATGTGTAATGGTTCTTCAAAGCACTCGGCACTACACCTCTTACTTTGTGGCCTCTGGGTTTCATCAACACGAACGCTGATGATTCTAACGTCATCTCAAACGCAACACGAGTTCCCGTAATGGTCAGTAATATATATTATGCTTGTGACACATCAGTCCAAGAGGAGTATGACCCTGTTGCTGCTTCACAGAATCCATTCTGTTTGCGTTTTGAGGGAGTGAAAATTTCCATGCCATGTTTTCACTGCACACATAGCGCACACACACACACACGAGCGTGCCGCAAAGATTAGCTAGTCATTGACGACTGGGTGCCACAACACTGTCACCACAAAAGCCTCAAGAAAAGAGATTATACTTGACAAGAAGAAGGGAAACATCACAGGAAAATGGCAATGAGACTAATTGGGAGGGAATGAAAGAAAGGGATGAAATGGAGAGGTATGTGAGGTAAACAGAAACAGAAAAGGAAGAAAGGGTATCAACACAGGGAGGAGCTCTAGCTGTGAGCTTATACACGAATATTATTGACACATGAGTCAGCGAGGAGTATGACCCTGTTGCTGCATCACAGAGGAATTATGGTTTGGATAAAAGATGAAAAATATGCAGGGTGTAGAAAGCACGTAACAACTTTTTCCGCCAGTGTCACCGTCAATATTGCTCTAGATGTTACAATCATCTGTTTAATGAGGCTATTTTACTGAAAAATACGTCCAAACTGGCATCAATGCAGCACTCAGTTTAAACTATATCAAGCCAATACAACCACGCACAAATCCATGGGTGCCGCAGCTATGATACGAGGTTGTAAAAAGCCCCCCTCACTTTTACCAGAATGAAAATGTGTTGGTCAGTCGATCCTCTCTGTGTTTCATTATAAAATCCATTCTGCTTGCTGATGGAGAGAGTGCCCAGATTCTGAAAATTCCTCACCATGTTTTCACTGCTTCCTTCCATCCAGACAGTTTGACACATAGCACGCACACACACACGCACACACACGCGCCGCAAACCTCAGCTCTTCATCGATGACTGGATGCCACCCCACTGTCACCACAAAAAGCCTTGAGCAAAGTGATTATACCAGACGGGAAGAAGGGAAACATGACAGGAAGATGGCAAATGAGACTAATCGAGCGGGAGGGAAAGACAGGGATGAAATGAGGAGGCAAAGAAGGAAGTAAGCGAAGTAAACAAGAAGGGATGAAGGGCATCGAGGCAGGGTGGAGCTTTAGCTGTAAGCTTTCATCTTTTTATTATTATCTCTAAATCTTTAAATTGTTCATGCAGTACCACCATTACATTACCTGGTGCACCTGGTCACCTGATAATGGTGTGAGGTAAGACAGTCAAATCACATAACTGGATGAGAGTTATTAAAAACAGCTCGAGATGAATTTCAATGTGTTTCTGATTTGTAGTTGTTTACAGCATTGTACTTTAATAACTGACTGACTGTTGTTGGACTGTTTTTAATTATACCAATTTTGTTAGGGCAAAGACATGTTAGACTGTGACAATAAGAGAAGCTTCCTATTAGCTTGTGCGGCGTTATTATTCTTGTTCAACAGTTGTATGATAATCAATCAGTCCCCGCTCTTATCCACAAAAAAAAACAGTGAACATGTCCAATAACACATTTTTAAACATGAAAAAAACCCTACTGCCAGTGATTATCATTCAACACGTACTGGGTTTATGTCACTATAAAAGCCACACACAATTATTTTTACTGGAAAGCTTTCTCTGTGAAACCCTGCTACAGACACAGCAGTGTTGGGTTTGGATTAAACAGCATGATGACATCTAGTGTTTTCCATGGTATTACTTGTTCAACAGTGCTTTTCCCAGTGATGATTGTGCTCAATTCGAGTTTTCCTTCGTCAAATACATTAGAAATAGGTTTAGACTGAATGTGAGAATGTGAAATACTGGAAACCATGAATGTTCATTACACAACTAATCCCCCTATAAATATCATCAGCGTATCATTTGGAAATTAACACAACTCTTGTTTACAAAACTAAATATGGAAATTGGGAGTCCTTTGGGCACTTGGCCCTCTGCATGGCACGAGAAGCCAGGGCCCAGCTCATGCCAAAAATACCTGCTGTCCCTACTATCCTGGAGGAAAAGGCTGAGCACCAACTTCGAGGCAGAGACTATCTGTGTAAACACTACACATGTGTGTGTAAGAGAAAAGTTAAAAAGGAAATGATTCATAAAGCGTACGGGAGATGGCTGGCAGAGTTCATTGGAACAGTAAGTCCCTGAAGGATGTGAGGATTTGGCAGATGGACTGAGATGTGAGAAAAAAGCCTTCTTTTAGGACAGAGTGAATTCAGGCACACGTAGACACAGCAAATTAGGAGGAAAAGGGAGAGAGTGGGATCGAGAAAAGAGAAAAAAAGATGAAGGAACAGGAAGCTAGAGAGACAGACAAACATAGAGATGGAATGAGACAGGCTGGATACAGAAAACATCCCAGGAAAAACAAGCTGTGCGGCAAACAAAACTGGAGTGGAGCTGCATTTAGGGGCCTATAAGAAAATGCAGGAGCGCCTAGGGTATAACGTGGCCCACTTGTGAACTAAGCAGTGTAAATTAGAGCTGAAATGTTTGCAGACAGGTTGTGACATAGATCGGAAGAGGGGAGTGGGGAGATGCCTTGGATACTGATAAACAGGCACAAACAAGGTTGCTGTATTGCTTTCTACCTTATTTGGCCATTGGTCCAGCTGTACAGTGATACGACTGATCCAGCTCGGAATGAAAAGCAGTAATGTCAGAAACCCTAAATATGGGTTGTCCTGTGGTGTCACATAAGAGACACCAGGTCTGCCTCAGAAATTAGGGAACTGCTTCTAACAGCAATTATTTTCAGCACTAATGCACCTTTTATTAATGATCTCCAGTCCAATCTCTGACTAATGTTTCCTTCTCTTCTTCCCACTTTTTTGCTGAATTTGTTTGTTACCTGTTCCTGCACCTGAGTCAACCTCCCTGAATAGGGATCAGTGTACTTGCTTCCCTATCTCCATCCCACCTGCATTTTATTCCTGCTCCTATGCTGCACCAAAT
This sequence comes from Lagodon rhomboides, assembly GCA_039737535.1. Taxonomy (NCBI): domain Eukaryota; kingdom Metazoa; phylum Chordata; class Actinopteri; order Spariformes; family Sparidae; genus Lagodon; species Lagodon rhomboides. Next base: position 7,918,259 of record CM077789.1, on the reverse strand, counting down.
ACATACACCTCGTTGTACTACACATATAGTGCATAATGACAAATTCATGGACTCACCTGCCAAAAGTAGCATGGGAGGAGGAAGGAGGGGGTCTACGTCGGTAAAGGAAAGCTGCGGGGAGAAAAAGACAATGTCAAGACTTTTGAGTCATGGTCCTGACAGATTCTGATAGGATTTACATGAAATGATATCAAGATTTCCTATTACATGATTACACTCAGTCTGAAAATGTAGACAATGAAATATCCACATCACGCTCTTTAAAAAAGAGATCCTTTATTCATTCATTTGTGTCTTCCGTCTATACTTGTTTAGATTTTTTTTATAACTACTGCAAAAATACAATAATGCAGTGTATGCCTCATTGCAATGTTTTTTGTATTTCTCCCCAATTTTTGACGTCCAGTTCCCAATGCACATTACATAACATTCTATTACATGCACAAGTAATTTTTACTTCCTACTCCACTGTTAGCCTGGAGAGGGAGTAGACTGCATCAACAACACACAACATCACGTTGGTATTATTAGCTATCTTTCACTTGCTCACTAACTGTATTTCTGGCTTTGCTAAGATGAGTTTGCTTCACAGTTCACACTAAACTATTTTGATAATGCTTTATGAGTTCATGCAAAACTGCTCAAACAATCTGCCCTCTTTTTTCAGTTAAAACATATGTTGCATAATCTGGAACCAGATACAATGTTTTCATATCACAAAGGTTTCAATAATTTGCCTTTCACTTTACTATGTGAAGACCTAGAAATTCCAATATAAAACCATACTTATTTGGGAATGACAGCGATTACTGTAAAACACAGTTAACATGAGAAATAACAGACAGCTACCACAGAGGATATGGCAAATGTTCAGCAAATCTTGTTCAAGACAGAGCAGATATTTCATATGGAAATCTTAGGACAGCACTTTCAGTGGGGGAGGATCAATGTGTCAGAATTAATAAGTGAAAGAAACAAAGAGCAGAAAAACAAGTTACAAATTCAAAAGAAACGGCAATTACCAACAACATCGCCTAATAATTTATGGTGCTACTCCATTTAAGGTAGAGAAATTAGATCAGCCTCAAAATGTCAGAGCAACAAAATGTGGCAGGTCCTACTTGCCTTTTCCTCCATCAATAAAACAGAACGAGTCAAACGCTTGGGTGCACAGTTAATGGCCCCACTTGTTATAATGCTCAGATTTTACGTGACCAAGCAACACAATCAGTTCTGAGTCACACACTCAGGCCTGCACACACATACACACACACATATAGAGATTCCTTTGAAGCGCCACGGCAAAAAACACACATTCACATCTGGATACCATCCCCTTCTTTCTTCTGTAAAGACCCCTAACGTGAGAGGGGCTCAGAGCAGTGTTCAACAACCTAAAGGAAAAAAAATGGCTGAAACAGGAGGAAGAATAATAAGAGCTGTTGGAAGTTCAAGCTTGAATATGAAAAAAGGACACAGGGCTCCCCTGCTTTGTAAGTGAAATTTAGAACATCTTCCTTCCCTTTCAAACACAAGTCCCACAGAGTTGAGAGGGCCTGAACTGCTCACTATGGAAGACTGACCAAGCGAGGCCTTTGATACCTCAGACACCTGGACGCCCAAGGGAAGACACACACAAATACAAACTTCCAACAGTTTAAGAGAGGAAGAGCTGAAGTGTAGTGCTGAGGAAGGGAACAAACCAAAAGACAACGGTGTGATTCATCAGGACCCGAGATAAGGTTTCACTACGACCAATGGATGAAGTTACTGTATGTGAAAACAGTTGAGTAGAAACTGGAAAATCTGTGTGCGTGCTGCATACACAGACCGACACACATGCACGCACAGTAAACACCAATGCCACACATGCCATGAATGCTAGCGTGAGTGAGTAATTGCTTCTACCTGTGGTGATCTCAAATGAGTGTTTGATGAGGCCTGGAGTTCCATGCTTGGCAGCGTATGAGAGAGCTAATGGCTGAGGGCTAATTGCCGCCAATTGTGCTTGCGTGGCATACTCTCTCATGCTAATGTTTCACAGAGCTACAGGCCAGAGGGTTTTAGATGGGGTTGATATTTCACATTGAAACACATGCTGCCGTTCTGCACTACAGTAGAGGTCTCAATGTGCTTTGCTTGGGTAAAGGCTACTGACTCAGACAGATGTGCACAATGCTTTTTGCTGGGACAGTGCCCTGTTATTGAGCAAAGCCATTAGCTGCTGGTCAAATGCCTCCAGAAAAAAGGCTGTTTTTCTTAACTCTGAATCTAAAAATCAATACTGGGTGCAGACTTTTCATTAAATCAATCAAAAAAAGGAATTGCTGCAATACAGGTTGTGTACTTAGAAATCTGACAAAGCCTGAACATAAATCATACTGGTATTTTAACACATTATGTGACTGCTGAGCTTACATGTTCTCATTCAAATGATCCCTTCAATGACAAAGCTATATATAGACCTATAGCTATATATAGACCTATAGCTATATATAGCTATAGAGGTCAGTAGTTCTTATCAATAACCATGATCTGAGGGGATGTGGTAATGGTATGGTCAATTCAGAAAGAACTGAACATCAGCTGAGCATCAGCTATGTATCAATGGCAAATGGAAGGACACGCACATACAAGCTGTGCTGCTACACTGACTGTAGTGACCCACTAACCGGTAGCTGCAGCGCAGAGCAGCCGACAGCCTCACCTTGGTGCTGCACTGATAGATGACAAGAACAACCCTGCAATGACACAGTTCTGCTCCAAAACCTGCACCTATCAAACACATTTGGCATCTAATGTGACCTGAATGAAAAAACAAACAAAAAAATTTAAGAAACAACTCATTCTTTCCCTCTGCCCTACTCCCTCCTGAAAAGTAGTTCTGTTCAGCACATTTCCCATGCCAGAATATGCTGGCCCAGCGCTTTTTTCCAGGGGCTATTTTTATCATGTTACACATTTGCATCACAAAAGAAGGTCGGGTCTATTACTTAAAGAAAGGGGAGTGGCCTAGATAAAAAGATACACAAATACATTTCAAAGCTGGAGCTGACTGTTCAAAGCTGCAGGATGTTTGATATTTTGGTTGTATTAGCAGCTCTGGCACAGGTTTACCAGGCAGTATGGGGCTCAATGGGGGTGTGTGAGGGGTTAGAAGGGGGCCTGAACCGGCGCATCTATTTTGGATCCTTTGAAGATGAGGATATGGCATGTGACAAGCTGTGTGCTGAAGCCAGGGAGTCTTCCTGGATTTCGATCTGATTCACTACAGAGGCCAAGAGGAAGTGTAAAGACTGAGAGCACCTGGATGGTACTACAGACACCTGCCTGGAAGGCATAGATCCATTCGATGTCTTCAAACGCATGTGTGTGCGTACACATGCTCACGAATGTCCACCTCTGTCCTTCAGCTCCACAGGATCATTTATTATGACACGTGTTGCAGCTTCACAAACACGCATATACACACACGGTAGGATTGCCATTAGTCATTTGTGCAGCTGCATGCTGCGTGATGTGTCCCAATGGGGTTTCTGACTGGGCCCCTTCCATCTGAAATATTCCACTTAAATCTACTCACCCAGCTTCTTAAAGGAGCCCCGTGTAGTTTTGGAGAAGAAATTCATAGTCAGAATTTTTATATTTACAATATTAATTAGGTAATAATACAAACTCATTTTTATTTTTTCCATAACTGAATAAACAAGTTGTTCTCAGAGGAAAATAAGGTCCTCAGAACACTGTTTGAAGCTAGAGAGGTGGCAGGGTCCGCCAAATATAAAGTAAAACAGTATGAAATGATGTTCTTGTTAAAGGTCAATTTATCTGAAAAGAAAAGTTTATTTATTTAGTTTGCGTAGGCATAAAAAATTCAGTCAAAGAAGGTCTTTCTCTTCTGATTAATTTCTTTTCACCAAAACACCGTACACAGTGCACCTTTAAAAGACAACTCATCTGTTTATAAATGCAAAGACATTCGCCTACAATGTCTACGGATATTGTGATTAAGTACATCCACAAATAAGAGAGTTTTTCCAGTGGCGGAGTGACTTACCTGGTGGAGTGGTATATGCAAAGAAAGAATTGACTTTAGACGGACGGGGCAGATCATTAGAAGTAATTCTATCCTCCTCGGGGGGCATCTTAGTAACTACCTGCAATGTGCACAAAGGTATTAAAAGCTTCAGTGTGTGTGTCTCCGTTTCTCATTCTCACTAACACACACATACGATACCTGAGTGTTGTTTCCTTCGACTCTAAGACTTGTACGCCCCTCCACTCTGCTGCTGGGCCCAGGTCGCTCTCCAATCACATCAATAGCAGCACCTGACCCTCTGTTGATCAGATCATATGATAAATAGTCTACATCATGTGCCTTAGAAATCAATTTTAACACCTACATGTGGTTTTGATGCACACTCATCATATAACATTTTTAAAAACAGGATATTACTTTGTCCTAATCTCACTCCCCGAGCCTCTATACTGCAACCCCCTGCAGGTCCATTAACGCATTAAACCTTCTTATCTGGGTCATCTCGCCTTCTTCACAAAACAGCCCTTTACAGTCCTAAACCCTCCCACCCCCCCATCGAGCGTGCACACTCACACACACACACAGATGGGACACTAACCCCTTTCTGTCACTAAGACTTAATCATCAGTAGAGACAAACATACAGGAAAACAAGAATAACAAGTACATGTAATGGTAAGTCGATGGGGAAAGTGCTTGGAGCTCCTTAATGTCTCCGCTGCTCGCTTCAGCTTTGAAATAGACACTGAATAAACACTTTAAGACAATGGCTTTGTAGAGAGGGAACGCGTGGTTTCTTTTACATTCTGATACAACACTTAAAATTCAAAATAGGCAAAAAAAATGAGTCTGTATCTCATCGCATCCCAGGGGAGAGTTATATTGCATGGTAGGCAACACCAGTTGAGAAAATCACACACAAATCCACTAATACAGCAAGAGCAAGAGCATCCTTAAGCAAATAATGATATATTCACAAATTACGTCATCTGTATGAAAGCTTAATTATGAACATCATCCTCTACATAATAAAGTGCAAGCATTTGTCTCTGGCTTGATACAGACATCCTGGTTTCCCTCTGGTCCAGCTCTGTCACTGAAGAACAGGGAGATTCGTGACAGCACTCAGATCCACACGACCTCTCCTGAGGGGTAACCTTGCCGTCGGAGGTGAACATCATCAAGGGACAAATCTTTAATTAAGTAGCCAGTCCTGCCAGTCAGCTTCCTTGACAACCCTTCAACTGAATACGAGGGAAAAGATGCTCGTGCGTATTCTCAAAAGCACCCACGTGCATATAGCACCTGGTCCATAAATAACAGCAAAATGCACGCCGAGACGGGATGATATTTACTAACATGACAAGCATCTGCTGCTCATGAGCGTTTACATAAATGATGGGAGGCTGTAACTGGGTTGTAAAGCACCATGGGCCTACTCTAACAGCCCTGTCTCCCACAGGCTTCAGCTAGCGCCGGTGCTCCAAACTTCCCCTTAAAAGCTGGCCCATTTAATCTAAATGGGTTTGGTTTTTCAATTACCACATTACTCTTATTTTTCAATAGAAATCCACCTAAATTCTAGAAATGGAACATGATGTTGGCAGAAATGGAATATAGCATTGATAATCGTGTTTTTATATTAATGTATATCCACCTGAAACAAAGAATTAGACAGTAGAATGGTCCATGTCCGAGTGCTACATTTTATATAATATGGTATTAATGATGCATCAACATGTTAGCAGTATTTTCATGTTGCAGCTGGTCATGGTGATATTAATTTTAATCACGACATTCATTCTATAGATAATCATTTTAATCTAGATTTTAATCTATAATATTACACATACATTGATCATATTTTATGAGCTGATTTTAACTAGTAGCAGCTGTTGGATAACTGCAGTTACCGTAAGTAAAGTGCAATATTTTCCTCTACAATGAAGTGGAGTAGAAGTTGGAAAAAAGGGAAACACTCAAGGACAGATATGTCAATATTGTACTCAGGTAATTGAGTACATGTACGTAACTTTGAAATGTCATGAGAGAAAAAAATAAACTTTTTCTGTATAAACAAAATGGGTAAAATCAGGTCTCAAAGTCTGAATTGTAAAAACTAAACAAATGATGTTCACCTTGAAGCTCGAAATAAAATATTTGGACAATTATGTTCACAGTGCTCTGCGTGTGTCTGCATAACTTCTATGAAATCTCACTTCAGCCTTTAACAGATGAACATTAGGCCTTTAGTCTCTGTTTACCTCAACACTTTGGGATCCCTTGCCAATAGAACCCTAATATGCTGAGCCCATCTTAGGATCAGAGAAAACAGATGGCCTGATAGCTGTTGTGTCACAAACAAACACTAACAACCAGCTGCCAGCCTCTCCGGGCTCTGAGAGGGAGTTTAGAGCGAGGAATGAGATATGTGGTTGAGCGCTGAAAACACGGACAGTAGGTAGAAGACGTGTTTACCAACCTGGAGGCATGTGTAGATTGGCTGTCTGAAGAAGCATAAGCAGAACAAGAGCCTTTTCTTCCATGTGTATTATTCCAATTCTCAGCCTGAGTAGAAGAAGAACAATTTCAAACTCTACTCTGCTTTCTAATCTACTTATAATTCATTCCTAGTTAAAATTAAACAAAGAGCCTTACTATCTGTTGTGAATTATGTTTTGAGATTAAATTCTTGCTGTTGGGTTTATGGTCTCTTCAAAAGGAAGACTGTTAACTAAATCCCATCTGTGACATCTTGTCTTACCATGATTTGAGTATATAACTTTCGACTACTTGTACACAGTTTCAGCTGTTTCTTACAGTAAGCTTTCCAGCTTTCTTCATCAAAGCCATAGTTAAAGTAATCTGAGATGTCAGCACCTAAAAGCAAAACACAAAATAGTTATCAACAATCTGCGCATAATTGCTTACATATTTAATTAACTACTGCAGACTTTTGCACAGAAAGATTTACATGAGGCTCAAAGACCATTACTGACCAGGTCTCAACCATGGCTTTTCCTCTACTTTTGCCTTCAGAACTGGGATTTGTTGTATACAGATCAATGCATCCATGTCTGATCCCATTGTAGGATCACCTGTAAAAAATTTTACAGGAAATATGTCTGAAATAGATACCTCATAATTGTGACAGGCATGTAAGTGAAGGGCTTAAATACAGAAAATTATTTATTCATCTTTAATAGGCCCATGGGACGCTTTTTAGCATAAAGACATCATTATGGTGAGCTGATGTACAGCAATGAAGCCAATGATGAAGATTTTTTAAGGTCAGATATTCCCTGGGTTGTCTGCACAGTCAACTTGCTGTTTCAGGAAGGAGCTATTCTGAAACTAGGCTGTATTATGAACAAGCTAAAAGTCTGCTGTTCTGTGGCTTTTTTAACAATAAGAAATACATTAATGCTGCATTTTTGAGGGTTAGGGTTAGTTCAGTTTCAGTTTTTTATCAGACCTTCCTGGTCTTCTTGTCTTTCTGCTTGTGTTGTTTTATGTGTTGCCTCGTCTTCTGAGTCACCCCCTTCAGCATTATTTTTCGGGTGCACAGGTGAGAGCCCGGAGCTGCAAGAAAACAAGAGGCATAAACATTACCAACACGGTTATCTCCATCATCATGACATTAACTTGAACAATGAGAAACACTCCGCATTGGGTTGAGAGCTGATAACCTAATTTCGAATGGCACCTCCAAATCCAAGCCTAATATATCACAAAAAAACCCAACAAAAAAAAAAACATTGAAAATATCTCAAAGCTACATTTTGACAGAAGTGGGTTTCTGACAAATAATGCACATTCATATTATGCCCAACAGGCAAACACACACAATAAAAGGCAGAAACATTTTGCATTATTGTGTCACAAGATGGATAGTCAGCAGTTCCACTCTCATACCAACTGAATGTGAGAATGTAAGTGGCTGCACACAAATCATTTTATTCATCAGCTATTTCATTGTCACTGTTTTCATCATCTGGGATGGTTTTCCCCCATAAAACAAAAGGAAAACAATAAAAAAAAATAATAATATCCACCTGCAGGTCAAAACGCAGATTATTTGGTAGGCTCTGTGACAAAAACACAAAATAATGTGCATAGAACAAAATAATGACTGCTGGAGAGTTCAGTGTTGATATTTTTAGCTGAGTGCTTCAATCAGAAAACTCTTGTCCAGCCCAATCACGGGCTAAGTGCCCGTTTTACGGATTCTTTAGAGAATGATATTACATTATTATCATTTTTTTTTAAACATATCAGTTCTGCAGCCAGTTACTAGGTGGCACAAAGGCAAACATGATCAAACCATCCAAGAAGAGGCACACCTTTATTTTCAGCAATGGCTTACAATCTGTTGGAAAAGGCTAACAATAAAAAAAAAAAAAGTGTTAGCTTTTTAAGTACAACTATAAACAACTGCTCAAGTTTTGCTCGGATTTTTGAGGTGGGTCGTTGTAACCATATGGCATCAGAACATGAAGTGAACTTTGGCCTTCATGACATCAGATTTTAACTACACGGAAAAAAAAATCCTAGCAATCAAATCTGTCCATGACTTTGTTGACTGTGTGTTTTGTCTCTTTTTTAACAAATAAATTACCCTCAAAATATGAGTGTCAGGAGGTGGAGACAATCTGTAACTATAACCTTTAAGTGTACAGAAAAGAACAACTACACTCAATTAATGGCAAAAAAGGCAACCAGATGAACTCATAAACAAAAGCTACACAAAGCCTTACATCGTCACTGGATTATTCACAAGATATTATCATATGTGCATTATTACACGATATCAATATTTTGATATCACAAATATTGCGATATCACAGCACCAAAAACCAAGACACTTGACTGTTATCCCTTGAATTGCTTTTACATTCACACAAATGCAAAAAAATAAATACATAAACTATAAAAAGACTATTGTTGAAGCTTTGGTATACGTTATAATATATTCCTGTAATTGGCAGGTCATGCTACATTTACTCTGAGTCAAAGAGGCTGGAGAATGCAGACAACAAATATTGTCAGTGATCCAGTTATGTGATTTGCTTACACTAAACATTTCCCAGCTCAAAAATAAACACTGCTCCCCTGACAGCAGACTAAATGAGCATCACAATGCTTCTTCATGTTCCACATGACTGGCTGCACACGGTGCCATCACTCACGTACTGTACAACTATAATGATCACCGTCATTATTGTACTGTAAAAAGTGTATTATCTGAATGCTTCAGTGCTGTAATATGGCATTTCTAATTGGAAATAAGCATTGCCAGTACAGTTTACTTTGGTAAGGTGAATTTGCTCCCCTGTCATTCATTGACTGGCCTTTCTAACCTGTGGTTTAAACTTCCCAAGACTTAACGCACTTTAAAGTAAGAGAGGTATTGGAGCATTACGGTGAAAAGACTGTATAGTATGTAACAGCCTCATATACTCTATACTGTTTAGAATGTGTTTCATGGTTGTAGTAGGCCACGTAGTGGTTGCATTTGCTTAGCTCTGTCTAAAACATTATTTGTGACAAGTAATAGCATATTAAATGTAAAGAGTTAATATGCTAACAAATACAACATACACACCTGGGTAGGATTTGTTCCTCCTCCTTCTCCTGCTTGTCACAGGTAGGTTTCATGCCATAAATCCCTGAAAAACAGGGACACATAAAACAAACCTTAAAGTCCAAGTTGGTGGCCTTATTTTGACACTTATTTTGGAGTGTGCTAAGGTCACCTTTGGAAACCATAACGGTTAGCAGTTATGATTTTACTCATGTTTAATTCTAGTTTATTATACTATCTTTAGCTAATGCAGGAAATTGAAATAACAAAATAATTACATTAGCATACAGCGGTTGGCCAGCTCAAACCTACATTGATAAATTTGTTCCTCTTCATCTTCATCTTCGGTGAAAACCTTGGAGTCCGACTCCGGTAAGAACATTTTAACACGGAAAAGTAGCTGAAAACGTCGTAAAACACAGGAATGTTAGTTTATCAGGCAGTATGTCAGTTGGGCAGTTCTAGGAGTTTATATGGCAATTCAGTGAAGTGACAGCTCGTGGCATTAACTGAGCCCTGCCATTGGTCAGAAATCGTCTCGTGCTGGGTTGACCAACGGCTATTCACATTTAGTTTAACGTTACTTGCTAATATCAAATAAACGGTTGCTATATTTATAACGTTTATAAGACTTCAGTCCAGCATTTGGATTCATTTTTCTCCCCTCTAAGCCTTTAAAATGTAGTTGCTGATAATGTTAATGCATTAAGTGTCTCAGTAATGATACTGAAACCTGAAAACTCATTGATAACTCTGTAACATTAACCAGCAGTTCATGCTAGTCGGTCCCTGGATGCTGCTTATTGCCATAGCAACGAGTTGAAGCTTGTGTGACGTCTTTATGCTGCGACGCGCGTGTGCCACGTCACCTTTGAGAGACTCGTGTGTTTGTTTTGCTGGAGCTACTTCAGCTGACATTTCTGATGTTTCTTCGATTTTGTAGCATTTAGCTAACACAGACCATTGGCAAAATGCTGACGACGGAGGACTTCACGCGCTTCCCGCAGCAGATGTGGGATAAGGTGCTGTCGAAGGTAAAGAAAGCCGTTGTTTTTATGGATGACAAGTGCGCAGAGGCTCTACATTGGAGCGGAGGTGCTGCTGTCTTGTTGGAGGCTGGAGCCAGAAATTTAAAGGAGTTTTCGAGCTTCGAAGCCTGCGGTGCGAATGAACCGAAAGCCGTGTTTGTGGTGAGCACTTTGTTGAAGGGCACGACGGTCGAAATCATTAAAGACATCATATCTCTCAGTCACTTCCAGTATTGTGTCGTCATCACCACCGTTGCTCACTCCGTGCACCTGCTCGCCAACAATGTCACGACAGAAATGGAGGGGACACCTGTGTTCGAGCAGTTTGAAGAAAAGCTGTGCGAGTGGATGGGGAACATGAACTACACAGCGGAAGTCATGCACGTCCCGGTGGTCTTCGCGCCTGTGTCACAGCAGCTGATCCTCACGCCAACGTTTGCACACCTCTTCCCCCTGCTCTCACCTGACCTGGAGTCAATAAATGCAAAACGACCCGAGAAGAAGAGGTTTGGAAGCCTGGTTGACATAGACATGCACTCTCTCCCTGTCGAACTGCAGCTTGAAATCAAATCCTTAGCTTCAGCGTTAAATACAGTGTTTGAAGCAACAGGCACCAGGGAAGAGAGTTTTGCTGTGGGTCCCATGAGCCGCATCATAGCAGGAGAACTGGCCAATCACCCTCAAGCCAAAAACAGAAGGAAGACAGCCCCCAATAAGGCGTCGATCATTTTTGTAGACCGAACAATGGACCTAACAGGTAGAATCTCTTAATCACAAAACAATCATCACCCTGTCTGATGCCCCTTATAATACTTTTACCTTAAAATACAAAATGAGTGTTCTCTGCCCACTTTCAACTATGAAAATACACATATTGATGTCTCACTGACAACTGCTGTTAAAATCAATAGATAGTTGGTCATTTTTGTTCTCTATCATTTTGATTCTTAGGAGCTGTGGGTCACCATGGCGACAACCTGGTGGAGAAGATCCTGACAGTGCTGGAACCCTTACCTGGTCATGTGACAGACGTACAGGTGGACATGCTGGAGCTCACAAGTCTGCAGCGAACCCCTCACTCCCAGACCACCCTTGCGCCAGGCTGTCTTGCACAGACCCAGTGAGTGCCTCTCATAACAGTTTACCATAGTTCTTTTCTAATTATGTTCATTTTCTTGTTAACTTGTGTCATATACACACACAGCTGTTATCATCACCTACTTTGAGAGACTTGTATTGACATTAGTTTTCATAGTAGTCATCATTTTTCACATCTCTTTATAGCCATCATTTGAATCTAGTTTCTAGTTTCAAACCCATCAAACAGACGACAAGCAACTATGAAGAAAATGAGTGTACATGACCAATGAATAAGGGAAATGACACAGTAAGAAATAGATTGTAAAGTAATGAGGAGGTAATGGGTTGCCAACAAATATTCAGGGATTTTGCTGGGTATTTTTTGGCAGTACACCTATACATGCTTTACCTATATCTATCCACTTTTTAATGAAAGTGCTGAAGTTTCAGATCATTTGTTTTGTTTCAGAGTTCTGGTTGTTCAGCTCGCTGTAATGTCAAAGACCCAATATGACATTTAACAGATGTCTAAATGGCAGATTTTAAGGTCATCTTTTTGCAGCCTCATATTTTGCAAGCATAAGCCTGACTTGTTTATCGAGGGGTGGTTGAGTGATTTTAATATTCCCTGCGCTGATTTGTGATGTCGGCCCCGTCTGGGGCATATGGAATGTCAGATTTTTATCCCTAAGAGCTGCAACAATTAGTCAATTAACTCATTAGTTAGCAACGATTGATTAATAATTCAAATCAAGTTTAGAATTAAAGTTTTAAAAAATGTGCTGCATAACATCTTAGTAAATGGAATACTTTTGAGTTTTGGGCAGTTGGTCACACAAAACAAGCCATTCAAAGGCATCGCCTTGGGCTTTAGGAAATTGTGAACAACATCTTTCACTATTTCTGATGTTTTTTGGACCAAATGATGAATCGAGAAGATAAACAGCTGTAAATCTATTTATGAAAATAATACAGTTGTAGCCCTAGATTCTACCCCAGTAATAGTTATGCACTGTTTTCAACGCATACAATAATTCTTCCATACTTTTATCGAGAGCTTTAATTTTAAAAGCAAATGTTTAATGTTTTTGCACAAAAAGGACTGTGTTTCCCATGAATAGAGCACAAAACACCCCACAAGCTCATCAAATGTAGCGCATTAGCGCCAACTACAGGTTAGCATGTTGTCTGGCTAGCTACTCCCCATGGCTGATTTCATGTGCAGTGGAAGAGATGCACATCACTTTAGATGTACTAGGCATCTTACTTGCCCTTCAAAAGAGACATTTGAGTAGTTTTTTCTTACCTACCTCCCCATGCAATATTTAGCAAATCTTCATGGGGTTAATTCTTGTCCACTGACTAAGGATGGAGTTTGATAGCTTTTCAGTCTCAGTATTATACATAAGCCAGAGGTCAATGGAGATCAACAAGTCCGGTGTTACTTTACCAACTTGGAGCTATTGGCACCCACCCACACCACAGACACCACTACAATATACATTTGTACATAGATTTCCCACCTGACCAAACATACATATGCTCTAAAACACACTCACCAGCCTTAAGCCAGCCCCCACTGAGTGAGTTGAGTGGCACATGACCAGCTTGGGTGCCAGTTGCTCAGTGAAGCTTGCCTCCAGTCCTGGCTGTGCAGATGCACGTGTTGGGCGCCTGCGGTGGGGCTGTTGTACATGGCAGGGATTAGCCCTACATCATGTGTTCCACTCCCGCTTCGGCCCTTCATGTGGTCGCAGGAGGAAAAGGCTTTGACTGAATAGAAGAGTTTTGTGGCCGGAGCTGTCATGCAGTTTGTCTCTTCTTGAACGGGGCTTACACATACACTGGATCCAGCAGGGAAAGTTCTGAGCTAGGTGGGAGGTTCTGTTGTAATGGAACCAGTCTTAGATCTTTCTAGTCAGGGCTGTTTGGACAGTGTTTACTGTAGCAGATGATATGAGCACAGCGGGGGCAGGTTGCACCGACCCTCTGATGCAGGGCTCTCAGGTCTGGGGCAAACGTCAAACAGATACCTACAATACACCCACAAATTATGTCTCAAATCACTGGAGTTGTTCTGATTGTCTTGGCTGCACAAACACAGCTTAGTAGAACTGCAAACAGATGTAAGCTTTCATATTGTATGCATGGTGCGGCAACAGCAAGCTTACCCGCTCACATCGACCACATTTACATGCATAATAGTATTCAACAATTTTTCCAAATATGACAGTATTTCTATGTTATACTTGTTATGTAAACAGCATATTCCATTTGAAAATTCATGAGAAGGTCTTATTCCAAATAAAGCATTTTATGATTCAGACATGCAGGATATGCATCAATTGGGGTTTTCTCACAGTTTGTGACACACAGTCTCATGCCCGTTTATGGTCAGTGTGTTGTCGAGCCAACAACTTGTAAGCCTGTGGTAAAGACGCATGCACAAAAGATAAGCGCACATATCTGCTTGGAAGGAGAAACACACCTACCTTTTAATCAATATGAAACACTTTGATATCAACAGATTTTTGGATATATGCCCAAATATCCAACGTAGGGCTGGGCAATATATCAACATTATATCATTATATCAGAAAAGCAAACTCGTCCATTGGCCACGGGAAACGAGTCAAAACCATTTTTTGTTTCTCTGCATTTAAAAAAGTCCTGCATATACAAGCAAATTTTTGTGAAGAAATCTTATAAAGGAAAAATTCAAGTGATGGTGACAAAGCACCCCAAGGACGGATTGGTGGCTGTGGTCCCAGTGGCGGCGTTTGCAGTCATTGTCCCAGATCTTTTCACCAAACATGGGTCTCAGCCAAACACTGTTATCTCACAGCGTTTGGATGGCCGGTTCGGACGTTCTATACAAGGTCCAGCAGGCGTTCAGACACAAACACTCAGACCAAGTAGAAGTGCCGCTGACAGTAATAAGTAACGTGGCGGGGATGGTGTCTGTGTGGAGTGTGTGTCTGATCGGGGCCGGCGGGATCAGCAGGGTGTGTTATTGCCTGTGCTATCTCTGAGCAGATGGCCCAGTTGAGCCTTATCACAGATGTTGAGGAGATTGAAGTGCTGCCGAGGCACAGCAAGAAAGAAGCCTAGACTTCCCCACTTTATTGAATTGCCTTCAAGTGCGCAGCTCAGCATAGGCCGAGTTTATGTCAATCACCGCACAGAGCGGCGCTCTGCAACTGCATGTTTTCAGAGGTGTACTGCCCTTAGACCTTAATCTCTCCAAAGTCTGCGAAAGATACAAAAGCACACATTTCTTAAACAGATTGTTTTCTTTGAATGATGTGAACTGTGCAAAGCGCCAGACTCCACTGGCTCTGTGCGGTTTGATTGTCTATATAATAAGTTCCCTCCTACTGTATGTTTATACACCTATGATTTGCTAAGCTATTTTTAGCTTTCGACCGCAGCGTGTTTTGATTGGTTTTGATGTGTAGACCTGCTCAAGCCTTTAAATATTAGGTGCGGGCCTAATTTGGACCTTTTGTACAATATTTCCCCCGCTAATTCCAGGATATTTTTATAGATCACCGTGTCTTAAACATTCTGTGGGTGGTTGTTGATTCTAGCCCTGCGAGCAAGACCCCACGCACTTACTGCAATTACTGTCGTATTGTCTTTCATAACCTGGTGTGAATTTTCCTGATCCTGCAACCTGACTTTCACTCTGTGGTTCTCGTAGCCATGGCAGAGAGAAAAGAGAGTATACTCTGTGTGGGTGTGTACGCCTACGCACACCGGTACGCTGACTGTTTTTTTGTGACTCTGTTCTTATACTATGGCATTCTTCAGCCACTAAAAAGTGCCAGGATGCACAGTTTGCAGTATATAGAGGGATGTTGAGTGAAAGTGGCAGTGGGAGTGGTGTTCTGTGTGTGTTTGTGTGTGTTTGTGGTCAGGTACCTTCCAGCCCGGTCTGTGTAATTTGCTGTGCTTGGCTGCACGGCCCTTGTGATCCTGAGTGGGACATATGAACCCCGTTGGCAGAGGGCACCAAGTTTCCCTCAGTCTCAGGCTGAACCCTGCACCCCCGTCATCTGGCCGCCTCCGACCTTGATCCTGTGGTGGGTGTGTGTGCATGTGGGCAGAGCTGAGTACGGGTGGCCAAGGTGCTCTGGGCCTGCCTCAGGAGCTGCTGAGCCCCGGCCAGGCAGAGTAACCGACCGCACCCTGCCCCGAGAAAACACTGCGAAGGCTGCCATCTCCTCAAATCTGGCCAGCAGCTCCTGCATGAGCACCACCGAGGATTGAGGGAAAACACCTATTTCTGTCCCAGCTGGGAAATATGAGCGTGAATAAAAAAGCCATGCACGCTTATTCCAGCGCGGGCTGCATGGGAAAAGCGACGAAAAACAGCAGAGATAGCGGAGTGCGGAGAGGAGAGAGCAAATGACAGACAGCCGAGGACAGCGAACCCTGTTTTTACCTCACCAAGAATAAAGAAAGGGTTTGGAAAGTGGCCACACTCATTCTATGGTGGTTCCTTACAGAGCAGAGATTGTTTTGCCCTTTCTATACTTACTTATGCTTTTAGTTTGAAAGTGATTTATAGCCCAAACAACAACTCTCCTCCATCATTACTTACAGTATAGTATGAGTTTCCATACAAGCCTGCATAGTGAGCTCTGTTTGAGCCGTGGTACACAGGATATTAGTTCTGGATATTGTATCTTGGTACAACTTAAAGGTGCAATATGCAAGAATTGGCCACCTCATACACATACTTCATGCTAAAAACAAAAAACACTAACTGCTGCCATTAACTTTGCTCAATTAGCTGTACAGCTAGCATTCTTTTTCGAGAATAAAACTTTCACTTGATGGAAATTGCAGCTTTGCCCTCTCCATACCAAATTGAGAAACAATCTGTGCTTGTTTTTTGTCGTTATCGCAATACACAGTGAAGATCAAATTGAAGTTGTCTGACTTTTTTAATATTTTGAAGCCTTCTCTCCCTCCACTTAAAAGAAGAGAGACAATTCTCCCTCTGAGCCATTTGCGTCACAAAGATTGGTTTCTTTCATCTAATCTTTCATCTCACTGATTTTATCAGCTCCCCTTGAGGTCAACGATAACAGAATTGTTAGCAAAATAGAGTTCATATCTGTCGATTTTGAAGATGCAGGGATTCAGCCATATCCTAGGATTCAGTGAACTGACGTGCCCCTCGCTTTATTTCAGATGTCTGCGTTTCTTCTGCTACCTACGTGTAGTTCTGTTTTCCTCTGCAGCCTAGAAGGCCTCTCGTTCTGAAACCCTCCCTACATCAATCACATAGATTACTTTCACCTGAACAACTTGTACTCCGTGTTTCCGTCAAGACTGAGATAACAAACCTATTCTGTCTCGTACGCCGTCTTCTACTCTGTCATTTGTTTTTCACTACAGAGCAGACTTGGAGTGTGCAGGCATTTCTTCAGTAAGAGGATAAAACGCCCCCAAAGATGGCACTTTACATCCTTCAGCAGCACTTCTGAAAAGAGCCCCTGCTGCTGGGTTTCATTTGAACTGGTAAACTGGCCAAATGAGGGAGGAAGACACTTCAACATCACACTTGTACAGATCCTGTCAGTTCTCCCACAAGAAGAGGGTTTCTGACTTTCAGAGTAATTAACATGATTTCACATTTTGATTTTAAAAACCAACATCAAATATTCTACATTTTCTGCATCTGTTAATGTGAGATTTTCCAACTTTCCACCATAAATTGACATAATTCTATTGCATAAATTATACCTTTTTTTAACCTCAGTATTGTTGGTAATAACAGATTATTTTCATTCAAAAACATAAATTGTTATCACAAAGAATGTTAACAACAATGTATTTTACTAGAAGTCCTGAAGTGGAGTCTGAAACCGACCAATCAGAGCTCCTGCTACTTCTGCATTGGTGTGTTTAATTTTTCGTCTGTATCTCCCCTCCTCTCCCCGCTTCCTGCGGAACTCCTCTCCCTCTTCTTCTCTCCATAAATCCGCCGGGTCATTTGTCCCTCCTGCCAGGACACACAGACACTCAAGGCCGGGTCTGGTTTTGGTTCTTCTCTCCCTCTCATGTACATGAGGATGTTTACAGGAAACGGACAGTGTGTTTTGCCCCATTAAAAACACTCCATAAATTATCTTGCTGAGGAACAAGCCTGACCTTGCACAATTCTATTAGGCTGGATATGTAACATGCAGACCTGTTGGAAAGTGCGCAGATCATCTGAATCATCTGTACCGGGGAACAGATTACAGTCTGCTCGTGCAGTCTGCTGACTGGGGAGTTCCGATGCCCTTGATCGCGTTAAGGATAGTAACATTAATACACGCTGGAGGACAGTGTAGTTTTTAGATGCGACTTGTTGTACAGAAGCTGACAAACTCCAAAAGCGATTTCAAATATTGATTAGATTAGATGCTTCACAGCGGGCAGATCCACTTTGCATACATCAAGAGAAGTTAGATTCTGATCAAATGCCTTGGGGCGTGTAAACTAGATAAGGGCTGACCTACTGGATGACTTTATTTAGCATTCGTGTAGGCAATCAAGTTGGAATCTCTAATCAGAATGAATTCAATAGTGTTGAAGTAATACTGTCTATGTAACCACAGCTGTTGTGTTTTGTTGACAACATCTTAAGATCTTACTTATATGGAATGATGGGACACTTTTTGGAAAGAGGTTTTGTTGCTGTTATGATATATTTTAATGCTTTTCAGCACCGCAATTCACTTCTGTTGTGCTGCAGCAGAGATCTCAGGGACATTTACAGTACATTATCTAGAAAGAAACTATACAAATTGCATGATAAAGCTAGACTAGAGGTAAGTGAGAAGATGTGGGTTTTTTTTTTTTTTGCAATTCGGGGCAAGCTGACCCTTTAAACACACTTCATCAATCGTATGACTCCCTTCTGAATCATGTCATGAATACCATTTTTATAATACACGATTGATTATGTTAGGGTGCGTCAGAGTAAAGACATAAACACTTACATCTGCATGCACACGTACACATACATGTTGGACCCGGCGATGAGGGGCCCACAGGATGGGGAGTAGATTTAAGAAATCCTGAGTCAGAACAGTTGGAGTCATTCTTTTCTGCTGTATCACGCTCTTCCAGGAATACCATCCCCCTACTCACCCCCACAGTCATTAATGACTTGGACGGGGTCAGAGGTATTTCATCACATTAAATGGCAGCATATGTGTTCATTCTTTCGCGCCGTGCGCACGTCTTCCTCCGAGCCGTAGTATTTGATGCTCCACGGCCTTTTTAATGGTACGCCACTCGTTACACATCTAGTGGAATTTCAGTTTGGGCACAAACACCCACACACTCTCCAAACACACCCACCCACTCACCCTGTCCAAGTTGGCCAAAGAGGACTTCCACTGTGATGTGTGTGTACACAAGTCAAGAGCAAGAGTGCCCCCTTCAGTCCGCATCCGAGCATCCTCTTCAGCAGAAACAGCCACACTGCACTTAACGCTCCCAGATGGCCAAGCACACCATCACACACCCACCCACCCCCCACCCTCCCTCTCTCTCTCTCTCTCTCTCTCTCTCTCTCTCTCTCGTCCAGAGTAGAGTAGTTACTCAAGGTTCCTGGCTGGTTATGGAGCCTGTCTCACACCTTGCCAGTATAAACTTCACCCCTGAGCCCAACTCCGGTCCCCGCCTCCGTCTGACCAAATGGCCGAGGGAAAGCAGTCCAGTCCGGGGGGAGTGGGCCGGCTTGTGGGGGGGGCTGGGTGGGCAAAAAGCCAAATTAGAACCATATTTCATCCACACTCCACCAAGGCCCTCCGTCAGCCAAGAACACACACGGATGCACGGGGGTTGTGTGTGCAAGCGTATACAGATGCATGGACGCGCAGACACACATGGCTGCTCACATATGGCCCGGTCAAGTCACACTGTTGGTATTCCAGCCACGACAAGTATGCGGGACTTCACGGTTTGCATAATCGTAGCAGTTCTGATACTTCATCAAGTGTTTTTGCGAGGGATTAAGTGTTTTCCAGAAATGGCACCACGTCACAGCTCTTGACAAATCACTACAGCGTGCTATTTTGTATTCATGTCTGAATCACAACTTAAGCAAACCAAGACATTCTCATCAAATATGTATTTTTTATTTTATTTTTGTCTGACTGTTAGTTTCTACATCAGACTCTTGCCCTGGGCTGAGTTGTGTTTTGCCGGTCTTTGTGTCTGGTTCTGGTGTGAAGATGGCGGCCGCCCCAGTGTGAGCCCCTCTCCTCCCCATCCAGCCCCAGCCCAAGGTCTGGAACAGATTACATCTGATATTAAACACATGGCAGCAGTTAGAAAGGAGAAAAGGCGAGAGGAGAAAAAAGTGTAGTTTTTTTTTTTAAAAGAGAAAAGAAAAGAAAAACAGAGTGGATTTGTCAACGAGCTCCCTCCTACCTTCCCTCTCTCTCCGTCCATCCTCAGCCCCTTTTCTCTCTTTGTCTTGGTCTCTCTGCAGTTTCTGGTCAGTCCTGAGAGGACGGGGAAGATCACGTCCACGCGTGTCAGCCCAGCTATTAAAGGCTGTAGATGTAGGCTGCTGATGCCATTTTATCCAGCCAAAAAAGTGTCAGTGCCTTTTAACAGGACAATCTGAGAGGAGACCAATGGTGACAGAAATGTAAAATATGCTCACAGCTTGAATTCAGATATCTGATTTATAAGAAAAAGTGTCACTTGATGGCGAAGGCTCTTTTGATTCCTTCATGGAAGGCTCGAAGCCGTTTCCACTGCTCGTGGCAGATGGTAATAGTCTTACAAACATGCCTTGTCCTCAGTCTGCCATTAAAGATGTGGATCAGCGTGTTTCATAACCTAGCGGATAATGAGACGAGGGACCGAGATGGTATCAGGAGGAGCCTCTGTCTCCAGGCTCTGTTGTTTTGCCACTGATGTAAGGACAGCACCGATCCGTTTAGAGGAATGTTTGCATGCACACGTTTAAGGTGGACTGAGAACATTCCTGATGTTCCCTCCGCTAATTTCAGCTTTTTCCTGTGAGGGGTCCCACAGGGGAGTCGCCAGCAGGCGCTTTATCGCCGAGACGAGCACTCAATCACGTCCATGTTGTCCTTTTGTGTTTACACTCGGAGTCCTGCACGCTCTGAGCAAACAGCGGGAGCAGGAACGGTCGCTCGGCTTGTTCGTGCTGACAACCGCTGCACAAACCTCTGAGACTGATGATTATTTTCTTTATTGATTAATCTGCCAGTTATTTTCATGATTAATCGATTCAAGTTTAAGATCACATAAAAATGAAAATTTCAGTCATTATCCACTCAACCCCATGCCAATGGAAAGTCAGTTGAAGTTGTGTAGTCCACAAAACATTTCTGGAGCTTCACAACAAAACAGAGTTGCAGCATTCTCCCAAACAACTGAAGTAGATGGGGACTATCAGAAATGACAAAGAAAGGCAGAAAATTCTTACATTTAAGAAGCTGGAACAAGTAAATGTTGAACATTTGGCTTAAAAATTGACTCTACGAAAGTGTTTTTCTTTTCTTTTTGCTAAATGACCTGTTTGATTGTTTTCCCCTCCAGGTCACCTGCAGCACAGGCACTATGGGAGGCCATGCTGACCAATAAACACAAAGAGGCGGTGATGGAGGTCCGTCGGCATCTCGTGGAAACAGCCAGCAAGGAGAAGCTGCCAATCAAGATGAGCATGGGTAAGAAACACGATGCCCCTTATGCAGCAAAGAACACACTTAGCTTCTGGGGAAATAAAAGACATAATTACACCGAATGCTTTAGATAAGATTGAATAAACACGAGCGCTCACGTGAAGCGAAAGCCTCCCGAGTAAAGGTCGTGTTGCTGCAGTGTTCTGCAGCAGAGCCGTAGCGCCTCCTACTGAGCTCCGGCCTCTCTGCTCTTTGCCGTGCGTTTGCCCATGTGGCCACGGAGGAAATCTGAAACACATGTTGGCTCTGTGACACACACTCGCACACAAAACACGCACACGCTCGCTCTCACACACACACACACACGCTGCTTTCGAAAACTTTTGTTGTTTGTCAATGAAGCAAAAGGGGGCCGAAGCGAAGGGGTAAAAATATGTGGAGGCACGCAAAAAAATAAAGTAATTACATGCACAAGTGTACAGTGCCCTCGTGCAAGTTCACCTTTACGCTACCCCTTGATTCACGTAGGTAATGAATGTGCTACACACAAAAACACACACACACACACAGAGCTAATATGCATGCTAGCATCTGGCAGAAAGGGGTATGGGTTAAAAGGGAGGGGCAGCGTGGTCCCTCGGCTCCTGTAATCTGTGAGGTAAAGAAGGTCTTGTCACTCGTAACGAGCAGGTTGTAATATGTTGGAGGTCACACACGTGCGCACACACTTTGCCAAGCATCTGCGTACACACGGCGGTTTCCCTTCACACGTTTGTGCTAAACGGCAGTCCTTCTAATTCTGGATGGCTGCGAGGATTTATTTAGACAAACGCGCCAATAACAAGAGCGAGAAGAAAGGAGATCGGGAGTGACAGTGTACACAAGAGAGCGTGAAGAAGGTGTAACATTAAAGCTGCTCCCGCCTGCACGCTGACAGTCTGTTGACTTAACGTCTTCCCTGTGAGAGAGAATGAGGGAGAAGGGGGCACTGTCAGGCTCCTCGCACAACTGAACCTTTATACCCCGCTGGCAGAGGACCAGATTCCGCGAAGCCCCCTGAGCTTCACCCCCACACAGTTCCCATCCTGCCCACCAGCACCACCATCAGCGTTCTGCTCCGCTCACATGAGGCCGAGGCTAAACCCCGGGAACATAAAAAAAAAAAAAAAAGCTTAGCATTAATACCTATCTGCTCTCTCAGTGCCCACTCGCTCGCCAGGAGAGGAGAATTTTCCACTCGCAAAAACCCCAACGCATTCTCACTCCCGGTAGGTTTATGCAGATCAGTGGAGAAAAATACAGTATCGGGATCCTCGGGCCGGGCCCCGGCCGATCTCACATCCACTTCAACCCAACTTGGCTTCTTTTCATCTCAACAGGATAAGATCATCCAGAGAGGGACAGAGAAAATAATCCATTTCTCAGAGCCTGAGCATGACCCGTCAGGTTTCTCAGAGCACCAATGGGATGATGAAATTCCCTCGCTGTGTGCGTGTGTGTGTGTGTGTAGATGTGTACGTGGTTCTGCAGAATCCAGTGTTTGTCTTGGGTGTTTTTGCTCTTAGCAGGGAATTAGTGAGACAGCTTTGGTTTCATCGTCCGTAAACGCGCGTCCATCCTATCTGTTCATCTGTATGTGTGTGTGTGTGCATGCATATGCGTGCGTCACAAGGGCATGCAGTTTGTGTAAATATCGTGTGCATTGATACCGCGCTGTAGATGAGATGTGCCGACAGGACCTTTCTTCCTGTGGTGCAGTTTGGGGATTTTAACAGCAGAGAGGAGCGAGACTCGAGCGGACAGTTTGTGGCGTTCGTCATTTCGTTTGGGAGCGTGTCGTATCACCAGAGCTCAATTAAGTGTTCATATTTTACAGTATCATCGCTCCTTTTTTAATCTTTGTTTAAGTGACAATCACGGTGCCTTTGTTAATGGCAAAAAAGGCTTAGTACTTCATCTCCCAGATGATTTATGGCTTCCATTTTGTTAATGAATATCAGTCTGTAATTTATTAGAACAAAAGAAAAGAATACTTTGAGACATAAAAGGCTTTTATCTCAACTGTGTATGTCTCAGTTATCATTTACCACATTGTTTACCGTCATAGCTATCAGTCACTGACACCTTTATCATAAGTCTTATATGTCAATAGAACATTAAAAATAAAAAGATCATAAATCATGAGGCAACTTTTTCAAGAAAGTCTAACATCACCTCTGGTCCAGACTGAAAATCTTTATTCGTGGTTCCCAGAGGTTGAATCCTAACATTTTAGCGATCTCTTGAATTGTAATCCAGCGCCATCATCAGGTCAAATCTTCACTTTGTCCAGTACTTTGAAACCAACTCTCATCATCCTCACAGCTCTACTTTCTTCTTCAGTGCTAAGTAGCGAATGTTAGCTTGCTAAGCTTTGATGCCATAAGACCAAACTGTAACTCCAGGTCCAGCTGCTGCAGTTGGTACCACTTCTCTAATATCAGTGCAGACTGGCAGTATAGCAGCATAGGTTACTAATATTAGACTATGAAGCACCATTAGTTGCCAGGTAATGAAGCAGTGTACTTTTATTTAATTTGATGACTTGATTAAAAGGGTGGAGTTGTAAAAGAATTGCCTGTGTCCATGCTTTTCTTTCTCCATCAGATAAATGGTAAATGGCATTGTGATAATAGCGGGGTTGCCACAGTAACAGAAACAGAAATAACCAGCTGAATGCTAAAGACAGCATATTGGAAATGTCTGGTGACGCATTAGTCTTGATGAAGTGTACATGAGCACATGAACATGGTCCTAATAAGATTAGTGACTGGAGACACAAAAGACGGTCTGAGTCATGTGGCGGTGAATCTGTCTCTTCGTGGCCGGCGCTCTCCTCTCCTGTACTGCAGAGTTTTGAAAAGGGGCCCCAACGTGGATCCACAAATAAAAGATCCAGGGCTTTCCTCCTCTCTGAGTGCATAAATAAAAAGATCTCCCTGCCTTCCTGTGTCCCCCATCCATGTAGAATTACTTATGAGGCTGTCCAGCTGCTGAGGCCAGCCACCACTCAGCTCCGAGCTGACATCAGACATCACTTAGCCTCCGAGTAACCCTGTACACCTAGAATACAAGTCATCTTCCAGTAACGGGACTAAATCATCGTCGGACCCTTTTTTTTTGCATTGTTCGGGACTTTGATCACGGCCGAGCCTCGACTGCCACTTGTGCGCATCGGGCTGAAATGGTCAGCAGTTCAAACTGTTTATGGCACGGGGCTGAAAATGTGATTTGTTTTATGGCCAGTCCGGCAATAAATGTACCCAGAAGAAACATTAAAATGGCCAAAAGGGTCAGGTTTCTTCCGCCATCTCAGGCGATCTCCCCAAGAGTGACACAAGCTGGAGTATTGTGTATCCCAACAAAACACGCTGATTGACTTAACCACAGTTTAAACCATAAAAAAAGAATAATGTGCATTGAAATGTCAAAGCATTGAAATACACTAGAAAACACAATAAGCCTACTAGGTATAATTTGCCAAATATAATAGGCTGGCATGAAAAAGTCAACTCAGTTCACCAGTGCAGTGTCTTCTTACATCTACAGTCCTATTTATTAGAGGCTGAAAATGAGAGCTCTGCTGTTTCTGCAGAAACACCCCGGTTTGAAACCATAGCTCAGCTGACAGATCATCTCCCTGAGATTCATTTTGCATCTGGCGACAAGATGTTGGAGGAATCGCAGAGCCGTTTTGAGGGAAGTTTAGTGGCATAGATAAGAGCCGAGGCTCAGCCAGCGCGGTCTGATTGTGTAATGGAGAGCAGGCTTTTGTGTGGCTTTCTTGTCTCGAGTACTTTTGTCTGTTTTTTTCCAGTGTCTTACATTTTCTCACTAAGTCTCGTGTGATCTGCCCGAGCTGTAATGGCTGATTGTATTTGGCCTACAGTGTGCCATTCTTTGGTTTGCCTATTCTCCGTCGGAATTATGCTTGGCTCCGGCTTTGGACGTATTTCCTGGTTCTGTGCTGAATTATGGTTGGCACATCAAGCTCAGCGAAACTTGGTTTTACTGCCAGGCTTTTATGGCTATGGATATGTTCACAATAGAGCTTTTCAGGATTTTGAATATGTCTGGACTGAAGTTAATGCTTCAAAAAAATACTACCTTTCAACAAAGACAAACTTAGTGCCCTTTTGTAGAAACTTCCGTAATGCCCAGCGAACGCCGCACAGCACGCCGACTCTTTAAAGGGGCGGTATGTAAAGATTTTAGTGCAGAATTTAATTTACAATATGTGAAGAAATAACAGTTGGATCACGGCTAACTGAGCCAACAGTAAGCGTAGAGTAGTTAGCTACTCTAGCGACATGCTGCCCCTGTTTGTTTGGAGCATGAGGGCAAAAGGTGGCCAATTCTTACATATTGCACCTTTCAAGTTCAGCTTTTAAAGTTTCCCAACAGGCAGACTTGCGGGAATGTTTACTTATCAGCTTCCCTGAAATTAGTTTTTTTGTCCCTGGGTGATTCATACCACTTTTCTTTCTGAAAATATTTCACGTCCGCAGATTTCGCCATCCAGCTCAAAAGGGTCAAAGCGATGAGTTGTCGGACGCGCCACGACTCCGTATTGTATTTAGCATTCTTGAAGCTTTCTGCTCCATTTTTTCTCGTCCTGCCTGTCTGTTTCTCTTCCAGTCATGTGTTTGGCCCCGCTAAAGAAAACACTGGCCATGTAGCCCAACAGGAAATACTCCCACATCTGGTGCTGGTTCAGAACATCAACATGAAGAAGTAGGCTTTATGGGGAGTTAATGTGTGCCCCCCCTCTCTATCCCAGCCCCTCGTACCTCCAGGCCACCCTGCGCACCCCCCCCCTTCCAGCCCTTACACCCTTTACGGAGCTCTTCCTGTGTCTCTGTGGATCTTCGCGGGAGTGGTGGGAGTCCTCTCTCCGCCGCCTGTTAAGAGAAAACTTCTGACTTACACTCTATTCATCGCTGAAAGACAGGCTCAGACGGGGCTCTTATCAGTGTTCCTGCACCTCTGCTGTACGCCGACACACTCAAGCACACACACACACCCTTACTGATGTTCAGTCATATACTCCGACTCATGTAAACACATCACTGACGGTAACTCTCCACCTGAAGCTCGCACATAAAAAGAACAGCGCTTCCTGACTGGCACGGCCTCGCGTACGCTCTTCTTCACGGCTCTTGCTTTTTCCCAGCCCGCAGACCTTTTGCTCATTAAGATAATATTATGGTCTGTTTTGGTATCAGTCATTCCCCTCTGCCCTAAGCCGAGTATATGATAGTTAATAAAAAGGGCTGTTATGCTTGGAAAAAGGCCGCGTATTTATGCAGCTTCCACGCTCGGCTCTTCCAATCAGGAGGAATAACTGTGTGTGTGTGCCTCGCAACCTTGCACAGTCCAATTTGTTTGTAGCAGATGGCACACAAAGGACCAGCGTGCCAGCAGAGTACAGTGGTGGGTATCACACACTGTGTGATGTCCGATATGAATTGATGAGTTTTTGCGACGGCTCCAAATCTCCCCCCCCAGATAATAGCTGTATCTTCTTCCCTCCTCTCAGGCCGCGTGACCCCCGAGCAGCTGTGCTCCTACATGCAGCTGTTCCGGAGCAGTCGGGGGGCGCTAGAGAGTCACTGCGGGGCGCTCCAGCTGGGCCTGGCCGCGGCCCAGACGCTCCGCCACCCCGGCCTGCCCCGCTGGGACGCCTGCCTGGCCTTCGAGAGGCTGCTGCTGCAGGTCGGAACTCATCTTACACAAACGTATTATCCATATGTGCAGGAAAAGTGAAAAGTGTCCTTTCAGATTCGAAAACATATATAAAAAAAGTTACATCAGCTATGTTTTAAGGAATGTGGTTCAAATAGCTTCGCAGACATGTTTTTACGGTTTTATCCTACACAACGTTACATTGAGAGAGTTGAGGAGAAAAAACAGCACATTCACTGGCAATTTGTAATTAACCTGCTCATTATTCCTTCACATCTTCCCCCTCGGGTAAATATTTTATTACCAACGCTCAGCAGGTAAGTGGGTGCTTGTGGTTCGCTAGCTGGTGGCCAGAATGTTGTGTTAAACTGACAGAGACAGGAAAAAACGCAGATTCCTCTCCTCCGCGAACAAGGTCAGTTTGTGTTTGTAGGGAAAACATTCTGGGTCCAGTAAACACGGCGACAACGCCAGATTTCCATCGTGTTGTTTGGAGGGCGGAGGAAGAGGGCCAGTTTACGGGGGCGAAGAGAGGCGGATGCACACGTGTGTTTGACTGCGGAAAGGTCAGAGAGCAAGTCTGATTTAGAGACGGAGACAGAGGGGAGGGTTTGAGAGTGAATCAGAAGCCCGAGCACACACTCATTCACTTCAGCTCTTTAGCGTTTATCAATCGGATGTTTTTGTAAATTTCTGAATGGCGCCACACTCTGCACCGAAAGCTGATACCAAAGCCATTTCCTCACTCTCTTACCTTACTATTTTCATTGAGCCCCTTTATATTCCCGAAGCTGTAAAGCAAGCAGTAGGACAGCCGAGTATTTAGGAACTTATTAAACTAAATCACGGAAAAATAAAACAAGCTCGCAGCAGTGCCCCGTGCCAAATTGGAATTTTAAAACAACCTCATAAACCTTGGTCCTCAGCTGGGGCCATCTTTGCTTTATTAAATAAAGGAAGAAGACTTTAGGGCTTACGGTTCCAGTATCCATTTGCTTCATGACTCCACTTTGATCCACCCCCCTCTGTGGTTGTCTGTGTACCTGGATAATTCAAAGTACAACTTTCTCACAACTCTTTTTTTTTAGTTTCAGTCTCATAACTAGCAGGCTTTTGGGTGACTGTGCCCACAGGTGGAACTGGGCCTCGTTAAACCGCCGATGACTCTGTTAATAACAGACTGTTGTTGTTTTCGGCATCGGGAAAGTATATATAGCACTGGGCCCGGGTTCAAAATGACATTCTTCAAGAATCAAATCTCACAATCGAGCCTTGAGGATGATGTGCGGGTCGGTGTTTGCAATCAAAACGGGCTGGAGTTTTATTGAAGTATTAAGGGAAATGAGCTGTGCGTCCTCTGTGCCCCCTCTGTTTATTTAATTTCCATGCGAGGTTTTCGCTTTGGCTCAACGTGGACAGAGGGAAGTTAATTACATTACAAAAATGGCGGGGCGAGATGCCTTTCAGCTCGGCCTGGCGGTCGGGCCGTGTTTGCTCTGCCTGAGTGTGTGAGGGCTGCTGTGGGTACGCCTGGGCAGAGCTGGACACTCCATCGCCCGTGGACAGTGGGAGTTCATTCAGGCCGACTCCTCCGTGGTGCGCTGGGGCCGTAGAGTGGGCAGTGAGGCAAAGGGCCATCGAGTTCAGGGCCTAGCCTAGTTCATGCCTTCCCCGACAGATACACAAACACTTTGTATAAAATGATAGCAACTTTTTGACCTGGCGTTTTGCTCAAGAGGTCAGAGTTTCATAGTATGCAAAACAGTGATGCAGCATTCTCTTTAAAAACTGAAGTAGCTGGGGACTCACACACACAAAAAAAAAAAAAAAAACATAAAATGGCTCCATAAAACTCATCCAGTGTAATCCAGGTCTCCGGCACACGGAGCTCCCGAACTGATTTGAAAAGACTTTATTCGCACCCTTTTTCTTTCAAAGGCGAAATCTTCACTGTGACGCTAAGCTAAAAGTCTTAGCGCGCGTCCCGTCAGAAGCGGGTTCACTCGACCGGCACAGAGTGTGGGCTTCTGCAGACTTTGCGCGCTAACACTTTCAGCTTAGCACCTTTTTGTGAAGATTTCGGCTTGAAAAGGGTGCAAATGAAGTATTTTCGAATCAATTTGGGCTCTCCGAGCTTAGAGGCTTGAATCATCCGGGACAAGCTGCATGGAGCCGTTTTATTGTTTCTTTTGTTGTTGTTTTTTTTGGTTTTTTTTACATTTTAAAACAAGTCCCCAGCCTTTTTAGTTGTTTAGAAGAATGCACCGACTCTCCCTCTGTAAAGGCGTGAGTACTGTAGGTAATGACTGAATTTTCACTGTTGCGTGAAATGGTCCTTTAAACGTGCCACTCTTCAGAATGAACCTGTGCTTTTGCAGATTTCACTTTTTCTTGTCTTTACTTGAAATGCAATATACCTGCGAGGGTCTCGCAGCTGGGGAGGTTAATAAGACTGCGGCGCAGATGCGGTTATGTAGGTTGACATATTAGTTTGATTTTGATATAAATGCGGTGAGTGTGAAATAAATGTTTATACTGCATTTAAGGAGACTGCAGGATTTATTAGCTACCCAATATAGTACTTATGTTTGTATTAGATGGAGAGATATCATCTTGGCTGGCACCGCCACCCTGCCTGCACCTATAACACCACCCCCCTCCCCTGCTGCTTCAGGCCCGAGCTGTCTGGCATGTAACTGGGTTTCTGGTCTGAATGGCTCAGATTGAGCAGCCTTGGTCCGGCTCCAGCCCGCAGTTACAGAATGTGTATGCTAGACGTGTTTCTGCGCTGGACACGGGCGGTGCAGCCAAGGCAAAACTCAACAGACTCCCTCTTTCACCACTTCCCAGAACATCACAGGCACTCTACCTTCCCACCAACGGCCCAGCCAGAGCCTCCACCTCACCAAACTAAACATGTACGCTACCTACTGTCCATCCCTCCCAGAGAGAGCAGAAGCAGCAGCTACATTTATATATTTGTAATGACTTTTTTAAAGCCAGCATTGTGTTTGAGTGCGCTGCCCAGCCTGCTGTTGATTCGCGTGTCACATCGCTGCACACGGTAGCGATGACAGCGGTGCAGCGGAGTCGAGCTCACCTCTCTCACCCCCGGCCTGTTGCTTTGCTCTGCTGGGATTAGCAGGGCATGCCTCTGCAAACATTCGGGCTCCGAGTTATTACTGGTCACAGCGCTGCTCAGACAGAAAGCTGCACAGGGCTGTATGTCCCGTTCTCCCATGAGTCACTCCAGCTGCCCGCCCGGTCCTTATCTCTGCCTCTGCTGTGTGTTTGTGTTTTTGTCAGAAATACTTGTCACAAAACAAGCTATGAACCCAAACACCTTAACATTAATTAAAAGAAGTGGATAAAGACTGTATATAAAGTAAGAATGAATCATTTGCCCTGATAATTTAATGTCACACATAAAAATGAAAATGAAAATGTCAGTCTCCAGGGGAAAATGAAAAAAAAACTGTTGCCAGGACAACTGATTTAAGATCGCAGATACACTTGTTTCTCATTATCCAATATGCGACAACAGATGTGAGGCGGCCTGTATCCAAATGACTAATCGAATTGGTTCAGGTCCCATTGTGTTGTCATGATCTCGAGCCTGAGTGTCAATATTACAGCCTGATCTAGATTGTTTCTGCACGTCCCTGGAACACTACTGGGGTGATGGAACACCAATCTTCCAAAAGATAATCCCTGATTTGGTGTTTGGATGTTGGTGATGGACACCGCTGTCTAATGCAATCAACCACAATTTAGGACGCTATTTACGGATGTCTTTCCTCTTGAAGTAAATGCAGACGTCACTTCAGTCACTCTTCCTGTGGAAACACCAGCCAGTTGAACGGTCGATTTGACTGAAAAGTTACCTGTAATGCTATTCTTTTCATATGCGATTGCTCCTTAACTGTTGGAGCATCATGCTGCTGCCAGTATTGATGCTCACTGTGTATTTGGGTCCTCTTGGCTAGAGCAAATTTTGGTTGAAGTGTAACTATCCTCAGATCTATTCAGATTGGGTCTGACTGTCTGGGACTGACTTTGGGTCCCTTTTAGGCTACTTAGTCTCTCTTTTTGATTAAACAATGTATAGAAACATCAGGTTTGAGTCGGTTATCCATGGGTACATTTTGGATCAAGTCCAAAATCCTGGACCTGTGAGGACCTTGTTCACTTTAACCTACTAAACATTATACAAGGAACTCCGCAAACCTACAAGTCTTTCTTTTTTTCCAGCTGTTGTTTTGCTCTGCTGCTGTGTGTTTCCATGTCTGTTGCTGTCAGTGAGTATGTAGCCAGGTTGGAGCCTGGAGACCCACGCACTCCATTATACCCCCCAGTACAGTGTCAGTACGTGCGTGACCCTTCACCTCTATCCCCTGACCCCTCCTGGACATTGACTGACTTGTAGATGCTGAACCTTCAGGTCTGCAGAATGTCAGCAGCCTAACGATAAAACCTGTGTCACTCTCCTCTTATGTAAAGCCGTACGGCAGCACGCCAATCCCCAGACTACATAAAACGCAGTCATATATGTAACATCTGGATTGTATCATTTCTTATGGCGACAGAGGGAAAAATGTAGATATTGGTCCTGAGTAACTTTCATCTTATCTGAGCTGCATGCCACAGACAGGGGGCTGTAAGCCTGTAATTGGCTTTTCCCCAGGGTACGGAGCCTGTCCCCCCCACATCCCAGACATTCTCCATCTCCGCCGTGTCCCCGCTGCCCCCACAGTCGGAGGTTGTTGTGTTTTGCCGCAGATTGTAACAAAGGGGTGTGAATGACTCCGGGGCAGTGCCCTGAGATGTCCAGCGCTGACCTTCTCCAGTTCCCCCCACTGTTTAACAGCCTCACATCTGCACTGACCCGGACTGACTGTCTCCCCATCCATCCACTCTCAGCACCACATTCTCCCTCATCCAGCCCCTCGTGTATCCTCTCTGAAGCAACGCAGATCCTCTCACAGACCGATCAACTCCTGACAAAGCCTCTCTCTCCTATTGTCATCGGTCCAATCTTTTCCTCCACTCTTTATCCTGCACTTCCTGTTAAATACGACATGTTTGTAACATACAGACACGTACAGCATGAGCTTCTGTGCTCCACTGAAGTCCGCTGTATTTTGTAGCAAAACAAGCCCAGTAAAACTGAAAGAAAGTCGGGTTTATCGGAAGACTGAGTTATTTACCTATCTCTTCCTTCCTGTGTTTAGTTGGAGAGGATTACAGTGGGCGAGAGGAGCAGTGATGGAGTTCACTCCCAGGAAGACCCAGGAATAGCCCCCATCTGAAGCTCTCTTCCGCTTTCTCCCCCCACCCCCCCGCTCTCTCAGCGCCGGTACCCTGAGACGGCTGTGTTTACATTGTTCTGCACAGCTCAGGCCCTAATGTACTATCTGTTTAATAGGCAGAGAGAGGCCTGTTTATAGAGAGGGACCTTTTTAACAGAGGTGATGGGCTGCTAGGCCAGAGGGCAAGACCAACTCATCTCACTTCCTGTTATCATTACCTCTCTTCGCTCAGACAGAAAGGTGTTGGCTCGCTCTGCTCTCCGCATTACTTATCCCCAGCGGCCTCGCCACCCCTCTGGCTATGATTGTGCTCAATCCGTCGAGGAACACAAGAAGGCTCAATCAAGTTGCCTCATATTAAACCTCGGTGGCTCCACTACTCAACTCAATAGTAATTTGCATGTTCTGCATTTTAAATGTTCTGCTAAGCGTCTTTTTTACTAAATCTATATCTCAGCCCACTGAACTGAAACTTAATAGGAATTGCTTTGGTGTTAATAGCTGTAGAATTATAGCGCTACAGCTCTCTGAATGTTATAGCTGAGGGAGTAAGATGGGCTCATAAGGGTTTAATGCACTAAACATTTTCTCTTTTACTTAAAGCTGCCTTTTTCATTTGGTCGTTGCTCTGTATCGAGTTGCGTGTGTGCATCTGCGGATATTTTTTTGCACGGGTCTCTATTGTTTACTGCGGCTGTTAAACTGTGGAGTCAAAACCCTTCACATCAGGAGCATTTTTCATGTGGCCTGGAGTTTTGTTTTCCTCACGAATGTGTTTTTGAGGGTTCTGAAGGATTTAAGCTGACAGTCTTTCACAGCCTTGGCCAAAGGTTTTTCTCACACTTGCTCAGACCGAATGTGCAGAATGAACCGGCTGATCCTTCTTGGAGATCCTCCACGCTTCTCTATCCACTTAAGCACACTTTTAGTAATTCAGACCTCTGTTGTACTGAGCTCCATTGTCATCTTGCGCTGTTTGGGTGAGGTGGTCTAGGGAACATGATCAGAGGGGGCTCTTAGAGCGCCCACTAACACTCTCCATCCCTGGTGAATCAGGTCAGTGTGGTCGGCTGACTTGGCCCGCTGGCGTCAGACTTGATTTTGAGCATGCTCCAACAAGACACCACAGACTGGGGAAAATCCCACAATGCCCAGCATTCACCCTTAGATTGTTAATATGGAGGGCCGTAGAAAAAGCTGACCATTTGGTTAGATGGCGGGGGTTGCAACAGACCCAACAATGACCCAGTGTCCCGGACTGGGCTTGCCAACGAACCTCTTCATACCTTTTTGTTCCTTTGACTGGCACACGACCCCTTCCTTCATTTGAACATGTCACTGTTTACGTCGCATTTTTTCCATAATGAACTCATCTGAAACTACAGCCAGATGTGCTCGCAAGCAAGTGTGCGCTGCCATGTGTGCGAGCATGCATTCATGCATGTGCATCCTTGAATGTGCTTACTCTGGTAACAGTGTCTTAACTTCCTGTTGTCACAAACAAGCCTCTCTGTTCCTCGTAGAAAAGCTCCACCTCAGGACAGATTAACTATCAGGTCATTTGTCACTACCTGCTGAGCCCGGGCCGGGGGAGGTCACGGCCCACAGGACATGCGTCTTTGTGTCTGTGCGTCTGATCTGAAATGGAGACAGAGAAACATTCCAGGACCTTTGCGTATCTTCTTTAGATACCGTTTGACCCCTCCGTGCCAGATTACAGATTTTTAGCCGGGCTGGAGGATTTTATTGTGATTGATCAGTAAAGGGTGAAGAGTCTGTACAAGTATACCACCAGTCTTAGTAGAATTAGCATGTTTTAATCTTGCAGATGGACCAGGAATGCATGATTCAGACTTGGATAAGTCAGCGGTGCTCAGCCTTGCGGCCAGTGTTACCCAGTGACCAGTCGCAGTTCTAAAGAGAGAAATTCCCCTGCAGACCTAAAAAGCATTATAAAAGAGATGTCCTTAAAACTGTTGACGGGACACCTTGACTGCAAATGTCAATTACTGCATGGTGGTTTTATATTTGTAAAGCCAAGGAAAGCGATCTCAAAATCTTAGATAATCACAATGTAAAGTTTATAGGCCGAGCTGGAACCAGCAAGAGAAACACTTCTGCACATATTCAGTGGGTCAGGCCAGAGACATAGCAACATTGACTTAACTACAATCTTCAACACCTATATCATAAATCTCTTGCTTTATGGATCTGAAACTGGCCTCACTACAAAGATATAGCTATGAGGGCAAAAGGTAGAACCTGGAGTAGACTCAAGAAGGTGGTCCATAGTCACATACAATGGAAACAAGCAATTGATGGCCTAGGCTCCACTTCGGAGTGAAACTGTGATGGGTGAGAGTGAGAAACCCGGATGCTAGAATTCCTTTCGATGTAGGCGCCAGGTGAGCAATTCTAATTGACTGAACAGGCGCCATCTTTGGGTTCGGCATTTGGTTTTATAAAATATCGATGAGATGGACAACGACAGTAAAGTTCCTCGTCTGGGCACAGTAGATCAGTAGTGCCCCCTACTGCCAAGGATGGGCAAAGACTCGAGTCCTGTAAACAGAGATGAATGGGACAAGGTGGGGGAGGTAGGAGTGACCCCCCTAGGTCGTAGAGCAAAAGGTGGGACAAGGACTCCTCTTTGCTATAACGTGTAATTATACCCATCTGAAACTCCAGTCGGCACCTCCTCCTCTTCTCCACCCCCAGCCCTCTGCTCGCTCATGCCCACTCTGCAGACCACCTCGTCGCCCCAGGGATTCGACCAGTCACCCAAAGGGAACGAGGCCGGCCGATCACTATGGTAACTAAGCAGTGAGGGTCAAACCGGGTCAATCAGAGACAGACTCTTGCCACCCTTGCTCTGTCATTAATTACCCATAGTTCCCTGGGGCTCTGCTCCACTTGTAACCACATAGCTCAACAGGCTGGATCCAAGTGGTTGGAGTGTATGATCAGGTGGAGCAGACCATTTGTTTCATATGTAGCTCCATGGCAGGGTCAGTGTGGTCTAAGTGAGTGTACCACCTCTGACAGTCCTGTGTCATGTTTGCAATAATAACTCAACTCTTTCCCGTGACCTGTGTGGCGTTCCAGACCTCTGACTCTAAACGAAGGCTTCATTCCATTTAATGTTTGAAAAATTTGTGGTAGACCAATCTAAGACCAGTCCATCAGCGTTTCAGTGATTGATTCAAGCAACCAGAGCGTACAGACCCCAGTCCGCCCTGACTTTAAACGCTTCGATGTTTATAGGTCGTGACAACATCGGCCGTATCTGGTTTTGAGCTCAGCTTTCAACTTGAGCTGGTATTTGCATTTGTTGGGAGCTATGTGGATGAAAAAAAAAAGTCCATAGAGCTTTCCCTTCTTTTTTTTGTGTTTGGCAAGGTTGCCTTTTGTTGTTCTTGGAATCATGTTGTATGAGCTAGAAATTAAAATCATCTGTCGGGGGACGGATCGTAAAGTGATTGACATCAGGGTGCGGACAATACGGAGATGCCCCCAAGGCTCTCTGCTGGGGTCTGGAGGTAGTTAAGAGCCCCTTCTGTCTTGCTTTTAGATGCCTTTCTTTTTTTTTTTTCAGATTTTCATGTTTTTTCCTCCTCTGATTGTCTGTCCTTCTCCTCCCCTAACTCTTACTTTTATTGTTAACATGATTGTTTTCGCATTGATTTGTAGAAACGTGTCTCATTATATCTGCATGGCCTTATTATGGGGCAGAAGGGCGTATCCAAAGCACTGTAACCATGTGCCGAAACATCCTGTAAGAGGCTGAAAACCAGAGCAACCGATGTGAACATGTACGCATTGGAAAAATATTTGTAAATGGATTCGTACGAAATGCGTCAGAACAGATGCCAAAACACTGGATGTGTTTAGTGCAATTATGACAAAAAGAGACCGATTGCCCACATGTTTGCTGGTACAGTATACGGAAAGACGTACAGTGCAGCCTGTTCAATGAGCCACACATGACAGAAACACATAGAATGTGTTGGAAAAGCTCAAACATGCGGGCTATCCTGCAGCAGCGAATTTCAATCGGCCTACGGAGCTTTGTTGAAAAGTTTCCACCGCCTGTCAGCGTGTATACACTCGAAGCCAAATCTAAGCTGTTCCAGCCTTCCACACAACAGTTTATCCAATAGGAAAACTTGATTTAAAAACATGCAAGGGAAAACCTCACTGATTCCTGCGTTTTTCCCGCTCGAGCTTTCATCTGGAGTGAACTCGCATGCCCCACTTTTCTTCTCCCTATTGTTCTAAGCTTGGTGTACTTGGAGACACATGTGGGCCCGCTTGTCCCGCTGCCGTTTCATGGAAACGGGGAAAAGGAATGAAAGTAACCCCAAAAAACCAGCACCGACGCCGAGCCGCTAATTATGAGTGGGAGGTGGGATGAGGAGGAGGAGGAGGAGGAGGAGGAGGAGGAGGCTGGTTTTCTCATACGCCCGCCATGTGCTCCCCTCACCCCCTACTCCCAGTCTCAGCTCTCCATCTTCTCCACCCCATTGTTTTTTTTCTTCTGTTCTGAGTTATTTAAGATGCTGTGTGTTCTCCCTTTCATGTCTGCAGTTGTGATGTTTTCTGTTTGTCTAAACCTCGCAGGGGTGATATCTGCTCCTCTTCTCCTATAACTCCAGGCACGGGGGGGCCTTATTGATGGTTACAATATTGATGGTTTTTTTTTCTAAATGCTTTGTATTGTTCATTTGAGAAGCATCATAAATTACTGCGGGTATGATTTGATAAATGTGTGTTCACTTCTGGCGGTCATGTTTGGCGCTGACATGCGCCCTCAGCTCATTTTCTGCCGCTTGTTGTGGCTATTAGGATCATTGTCGAGAAAATGAGGCCTGGACTCATCTTACGGCACATCTGGCTGCGAGGATCACAAGTTCAGATGTCCTCATTCACACTGCACCAACCGCCGCTCCACATCCTGCCTAAAGCATAACAATTCAGAGGTTAAACTGCAGAATCAAATTTTCATTTTTTGCAAGTTAGCGTTGCTGCCGTCTGCAGTTGGCTGACTCCGCTCGCACTGTAATGTTTGTTTTTCCTCTCTCTGAATAGACGAAACTTAATTTGTTCAAATGTGTCATCATATGTTACAAAGTAAAACAATTCTGTACACGACTGTGATGAACACAAATTCCCTCAGCCACAATGATACGCAGCACAGACGACCTGCAATAAATCCTGCGCTTACAAAGCTCATCATATTCAGTTTGTGTCGAGAGGCGCTGACTCAGCTCTTTGGTGATTCTCGCAGGCTGTGGCGTGTGAAAATGTCACACTGCATGGAATTATAGCGAAAGTTTCTTTGCGATATTTTGTCCAATATCATTAACTCCAGCAGTGGCGGCCAAACTATTACAAACACCTAGTTTATGGAGTTTTAGCGCTTCGTGCCAGATCATTCTCAGCTGTCTTTTATAAAAGTCGATAAATCCACATATGTTTCAAAATCAGTTACATGCCTTTAATCTGAAAACATTAAACAACAATTAAACCATTGTTCCACAGATGTTACCTTGTTTATAATGTATTCTATGTCGATTAAAAGCAAAAAAAAGTTAAAGGGTAAACTTCACAACACTAATATGTGGTAAATGTATATTTAATTAAACTTTAGTTAATAGTTATTTCACTGTTACAAACAATGAAATGTTCTATAAATCATTAATTAAACAATTGTTTATTGTTAAATTGTAAGTGAGGTTTATAAAACTTTGTAAATGGTCAACAAATACCGTGCAGTTCATCTATAAACAGTAATTGGATGGTCATTAAAAAGGTGCAAATTGTGTTCATAAACCTTTACAGTTGCTTAATAAATAGTTTGTTAACAGTGAAATCACTATTAACTAAAGGTAAGATAACTGCAAATTCAGCATTTATTAATGATGGCTCTGTTAAGTGTTACCAGTTAAAGCAACATTATGTAGAATTGGCATTTTGTGTGTCTTTGGACTGAAGGAGGAAGTCAGAGCGTCCACACACTGCAAGGCTGCGACCAGTTTGGCGGGTTCAGACCCAAAACTCTTTAGCTTTGAGGCTACGGTGCTAATCGCTGCATCAGTGTGCTCGCCTGCATCAATATTTAACCAGCATTTAAGTTTGCCTTTTGATTGAGGAGGAACTAGTTTTTTTAAGTGTTTCATATGGGGCTGCGGCAATCTGTGTTTCATTATGGACTAATCTGATCTTTTTTAATCAATCCTTTTATTGTTTGGTTTTCAAAGCATAAGGAAATAAGTGACTTTAAACTTCCTGTTTGGTCCAACCAAGAGTCAAAACCTCAGAATGATTCACTTTACTGTAATTTGAGAAGCTGAATCCATGAAGTAGTTAGTATTTTATAATGAAAAAAAGATCGAAACCATTAAGCTACAATATGTATGAGTAGAAGTATAAAGTGTCCTGAAATGGAAGAACTTAAAGGTGCTATTTGTAAGAAAAGTTGATATTTGAGTCTCAGTCCCAACTGGTCAAATAATGACACTCAAAAATCAACTTTTCTTACAAATAGCAACTTTAAATAAAGTACAAGTACATCAAAATTGTGCTTAATTGAAGTAAATGTCTTTTCAAACAAACAATTATAAACTCAAACAATCAGTGGTCAGGCTAAAAACTAAATGGGTAATATAGTAACTAAGTGGTTTACTTTGGATACTTGAACACTTGAGACCATGAAGCGCACAGTGACACTGTAATTCTCACGGTCTTAGTGGTGTTTGGAGAAGTGGGGCCTCTCAGCCACAGTGATGTGTTTAGTCGTTGTTTAGCTGCTGGGCTCTGCGCTGCGTCACGGGACAGACAGACAGACGAGGCATCAGTGATGTGTTTACCATCTGTTCAGGAAGGACAGACATGATGGGAGAGGATGAGGAAGAGAGACATTTTCACGGTGTTTCGAAGGCAAGGGTGAGGGGCGGCTGAGGATTTACTGCCAGACGTCAGCCATTATTTGTCAGAGAGGACAGTCAGACATTGGTGTACACACTGTGGCACGCTGTCATCCCTAACTTGGAAGACAGGCCGGGGATTGTCAATGATGCTGTCTTCATTATACGAGACCCACCTGGGATACGGACCCCAAAGGTGACAGGGAGATAATCACATTGGAAACAGCTGCCAACATTTTGACACCCCCTCCTGACCGAAAATGTAACACCAAGCAACAACTGTGAGAATTTTACCTCTTCGCAGTAAGCACACTGGAGAAGTTATCCATGAAAACAGTCAGACAGTAACCTGAGGCGCCATATGGTTCGTTAAAGGAGACCTGTTTGCTTATTTCCTTTCCTTCCTATCTCGGTTCTTGTGCATGTAAAACATCTTGAAAGTTAAAAAGGTCATAGTCCACACCAACAGAAGCTCCTCTCTCCCACAGAAAACACTGCTCCTGAAACATCTCACCAGTAGTCCCACCCCTAATTCCACAACGTTGTGACATCATGCTTCTTCACCATGTCACACATTTGAATAATTTCTGCCTAGCAGTGAAATTATGAATCTGAAAATGAGCACGATACGTCTCCTTTAAACAGAAAACAACTGGTAATCCCCCCTAGAAACTAAAAAAAAGGCTGGCCATATCTCAGGGTAACGTGAGCCAATCAGATCAACAGTTACCACTGGGGCCCATTGGTTAATCTCAACTCTTGCCAAAGCAACTTGTGAGGAGACAAAACATCCTTTCCACTGAGAAAAGACCTCACTGCCGCTCTTTTTCTCTTCTTTCATGAAATGCATTCTGGGTTCTTGCACAGATGCAGTACAGCATCGACACTAACCTCTTAAAGAGCCGCCATTTTTGTTTTCAAATGAACAGTCAGCTTTCCCGCTGGTCGTCACACCTAAACCACACGCTTCAAGCCACTGAACTACGGCTTGAAGCCTTGAAAAGATGGATTCTGACACTGTAGAAGTTATCCATGATTTAGCAAATCCATCTGCTTTCGCAAGGTGAGTCAGAAAGTGCGTAACTGTTCAGTCATTGAGGAGGATCATTTAGGCAAGTGGAGGTAGTCTGTTAGACCCAGGGGGAGATAACGAAATGACTAAAGCTGGGTGGAACAGGGTAAAGAA
This sequence comes from Lagodon rhomboides, assembly GCA_039737535.1. Lineage (NCBI taxonomy): Eukaryota > Metazoa > Chordata > Actinopteri > Spariformes > Sparidae > Lagodon > Lagodon rhomboides. The sequence goes on along the minus strand of CM077789.1, from coordinate 7,877,713 downwards.
GTGGAGTTTTTACTGAACTCGCTGTTGCAATCCATTCGCACTCCTTCTCCAACACTATCTCAGCCCTCTGGTCTCACAAAAGACCCACAGTGGAGCCATTATTCGATTTCAAACACGCTATCGCTTGTGAGTTCCAGCCGTTTTGATTTTGTCAGAGATAAAAAAAAAAAAAAGTTATGATTTCTCAGAGTTATGATCAGTCTCGGGGGATTTTTTTGTCGTCACGTCAGAAGAGTTTAGTGCGATTTGGCCCGAGCAGAGTTGAATGTTTTCACAAGCGGGGCAATGAGAGGAGGAGAGAGGGATGCACTGGGGGGGGGGGCTGAAGAAATCTGGGAACAAGGGAGGCAATAATAGAGAGTTATGTATTCAGTCAAAAAAAGAGGTGTTAGAGTGTATTAATGGTCGGAGCTCGTCTTGCTGCCCCTCCTGGTTGTGTTTTTAGCTGAGCTGCGGGCTTAAGGCTCTGGGAATGTTTGTGCAGGAGAAACCCTGGGTGATGTTGTTTGTATTGTTCTATTTCAGCCTGTGTGTCGAACCAGTGTCAGCACACCAGCGCTGTTTTGTTTTCACACACACACACATATAAAGAGAAATCAGCCGCTCACTCGTCGCTCTGTCTGTCTCCGTCCTGACCCGAACTCCTAACTCTCCCCTCGCTTCCCCGTCCTTGTTTGCGGCTTTTGCCCCGTTTCGTGAAATGTGGGTCAATGCTCAAATGGATTGCCATGCAGAGATCCTGGTAAAACCCCGCTGATAGTCAAAGTGTTGTAACAGATGGAATTCGTGCAGGCCGATGGGTGTTAGTGTGCAGACATGCAGTCTGCAGAAGGATCGCTGTGTGTGCTTTCTTTCACTCCGGCCTGTGTGTTGCGTCCAGCCCTCCCCATGACACTTCAGTAAACACAAGCTTAACACATATACCTCCTGTTGCCTGTATGTCTGCATGTGTGTGTGTGTGTGTGTTGTCCAATCAGACTGGGTTCTTAGTGTTTCGGTGGGGGACCCGGGTGCTTCCATGCAACCTGTGTTAGCAATGGCACGTTAGCATATGTGTGTGACAGAGGACCGCTGTGTGTGCAGAATGCCACCCTGTCTCAGGTCACAGAAAGAGCGTTTTCTTCGCAGCCCACCGTTCTAATACGCTGGGTTAGAATAATATATTTAATCTTACAGCGAGGCTTTCTGCCGTGAGTCAAACATTGAAAACTCTGATGAATAAAACTTTTTTTCCCCTCTGAGTCTTTTATTGTGAAAGTTTTCCACAGCTTACCCCTCACTGTGACTACCACTGTTTCCTAATTCTATTTTCTGTCTCTTTTTTGTGTGAAAAGAGGTTTCCAGTAAAAAAAATTAATGGGGGAGAACATGCCTGTAACTGATCATTACGCGGTCTCTACCCAACAATGCTTTGATTCCATTGTGTGTGTGTGTGCATTTATGTGCGTGCTACAGATCCATAATTTTTTTTTTTCAGTCTTTAGATATAAAGGCCTGTAATGTAAGCCAAATGTCAAATAACCATATTGATCATAATTGACTGATAAATAGACCATATTCACAAGGCAGACATGTTTCTCTGATGTCACGCTCAGGGTGGGAAGCTTGAATTCTGGGATGTTTTGCTCCTGTGTTACAGGTTGCAAGGCATGGAAAAGTAGGCAATCTGTGAGTTTGTTATCATTTTTAGCACTTCCCAATTGATCTTCAACTGAAAAGATGATGGAAAGGGAAAATCCGGAGGGACATCGGGCCATTTTTCAACATATTGGATAACCATTTAGCTACTTCAACCACTTTCTAGCTAAAATTTTGTTAGCTAAACGAGTGCATCGTCTAACACTTTCGAGCAATACTGTTAACCAGGAAGTGGTCGTCTAACGGAAGCTAACGGGTTATCAAATATGTTGTTTTATCGTGAAATATGTCCCTCTGGATTTTCACCATCTATTGTCTTTTCAGATCAGCACAGCAGTAAGACAGCTAAGCTTCACCACCCTGACCATGATGTCAGAGGAAAGTGGCTGCCGTGTGAATATGGTCTATCGAGAATTGGTGTGAGTCACCTCAGAAGTGTGCTCATCGGGGCTCCATGGGACCTTGTACACTCACACTCCTGATAAGATCTCTTACTGGAGGTCTTACTACATCTCCCTCCCATCAAACCCCAGCTTTATTCCCGTCTTTCCTCTCTTTCTATCTTCGCTTATCTCCTTTCCTCTTGTTTGTCTTGTCTTGTTTATAAAATGTTCCGGCGCGTTTCTCATTTTGAGCATAATTCATCTCCGCGTCCGCCCAGGTGTGTGTACAAGTGTGCGTGTGCGCAAGTTTTTTCGGGGAAATGAAGGGAGATTAGCTGTTTTCCATTTCCCGTGCCCGTAATGAGCGTTCTATAAATGTTTGGGGAAGAGCAGCCGTGTGTAGGCGTGTTTGTCAGTGTCTACGAGAGAGATACGCGCAGGTTGGCGGGACGGGCGCAGAATATGATGTGGACTTTATTTATACAACAAAAAAAAACACACAAACACGCTCACAAATACACATCTGAATACACGGTCCACTCCTGCTAAAGCTTATTCTTTAAAAAACAGATTTGAGCTTTACGTCTTGAATAAGGCTCCCACTGTGACCCCTGTGTTAAAGGAGCATTATGTAATTTTGGGGGGACATTTTAATCAGAACAGAAAGATTTTCATTGATTTTTTTTACGCCTAAACAAGCTGAGTAAACAAACTGAGCTTAAAGGACAACACAGCTTTTACTTTGTTTATATGTGGCGGACCCTGCCATCTTTCTAGCTTCAGACAGTTTAATGGTACCTTATTTTCCTCTGAGAACAGATTGTTTATCAGTTCCGGAAAAAAATAATGTCTGAGTTTGTATTATCACTTTATTTATATTGTAAATATAGTTGGAATTTCTTCTCCAAAACTACACGGAGCGACTTGAATGTGGGGTTCGGAAAAGTAGCCTTGCAACTGGCACACGCGCATCCAGTACACAACCTCCGAACATCACCAGCTGCACCTCAGAGTAATGACTCACAACACAGCAAACCAGCCAGTGACGCGGCTCTCATGAGGAATTCAGTGTTTTATTAAAAGTTCACTACATGACCGAGCTCTGCATCCACCACAGCAGCCTCTGATGACACCCTGCCAGGTTGGAGATGACGCCATGCGCGGAGCTGAGGTCAGCGATTCAGAATACAGCCATGATCCAGCTAACATGGAGCTAATAGTTTAAAAATACCAAATACTTTGACTGCAGCCCATTTCCTGTCTATTGAAGACTCCTCCAAGACGAAGGGATGGAGTTTTGGAGGGAAGGGACGGGCGGACTCAGTTGAATTCGTGCAGGCTGACAGCGACCGTTCTGGGGCTCGACGTGGTGCAACAGTGCCCCCTGATGTCTGAAAGCCTCCACGAGCCCTGGGACTGAGCTCCAGACTTTCAAAACTTCACAGAGGTTCCCTCTTATGCAAACGCGCTCACATGAGCTGAAAAATGTGTTTTCTTCGCATAAATCAGGCTCAAAAGCAGAAAAGGATCACACGCTATGGTGCCACTGCACTTTTGCAAATTTGCAGTCGGCAGCCAAGCCAAACTCTTATTTTGAAATAACCTCTCATGCGCTCGTTAAACTTATTCACCCCCCCCCCCCACCCCTCCATCTCTGCGCCCTCCTTTCCATATGTGTGCTTGAAACTGGAATCAGATGGGCTGCTCGAATCTTACACACTGCATGTTTCTTCATTAAAAAAAAAAAAAGATACAAGAGAATAACGGATTTTTCTGTATCATATCACGTTTCAGATTGCCTGCGGTGGAAAATGTAGTTGAGCAACTGCGAAATGTCAAAGCCAGTTGTTTTGCTTTGAATCCCATCGGATAAATTGCGGTCGCTTCACTCTGCCTCGTCTAGAAACCGTCTGTTTACCTCGGGATGTTTTCTCCCTGCTGGAGCCTCCTTAGTCAATTAGCAGTGGATGTAATGTACTGTCCTTGGCAGTGTGTGTGTGTGTGTGTGTGTGTGTGTGTGCCTGTGTCTACTCAGGGATGCCTCTGATTCAGTTTCTCGCCGTGTGAGAAAAGTGCGGGAGGTTTAACATGGCTCCGGGCTTTCTTGTGGCTGCGGCGCAACTCTCATCTGGTGAATTACGCCATAATCTTTTGCAGCCGATGTGGCGAAAAAATAAAGCCCCATTAATTCCCTTATGCTTCTAAACGCTTGACACTCGGTACACTCGAGTATACCGCCTGGATACAGGTTCTCACATTAAAAGCTATGGGCGATTTCTATCTCGCTTATTTTTTTTTTACGAGCGCCGAGGGAGCTGCAGGTCGGAGTGCGATAAGCAGGCAGGAGCTTGTCGTGTGCCAGGCAGACAGAGTCCAGCCGCAGTGGCCAGCATGTGGCCGAGCGGCGGTGACGGGGCGGCGTGCGGGGACCGCGTGTTTGTGTCTGTGATTGGGTCCCACGTCTCGTCTAAATTACAGCCCTCGAGCCTCTGAGCCGAGCCAACCTTTGACACACAGAGCAGAGGAGGGAAAAAAAACGCAGATAAAAGACGGAGGGATGCATGTGGAGATGGTGGCTGAAAGAGGATGAAAGGTGCGAGGGAGGAGGACTGATGTGAAAGCTATTGAGAGCTTTCGCCTGTATTGACAGGGAAGCAGCTGCCCGTCCGTCCCTCCTCCGGCGCGCTGACCTTCAGCTGCGAGCAGGACTCCATTGAGCAACGGTCCAGCGTGCGAGCCGCTCGGCTGGACAGAAACAAAACAGACTCACCTCGCACTCTGTGTGGTAGTTCAGGCCTCATTTGAAGCGAGAGATTTACGTCTCGGCGTTCCCACAAACATAACAGGCATCAGGCTGATGGAGCCAGACCAGGGGTCACCTTACCTTTTAAGAGCTTTTCCATCCACCGCGCCATCTATCATCCCATCGCTCGCTTTACAACAGTCTGCCCGCTCAATCAATCTAATTGTCTTATCTTTCGCCATTTCTCGCTCTCTTTTGAGTTCATTCTAACTCGTCTCTTCAGGTGTCTGCGTGTACGTTTGGAGTTGACTGGCTGACGGACGAGCCGCAGAGTGGCGGTCAGGCTGTCGAGTACACTCGGTACATTCCATATTTACTGAGTATTAATAGATTTGTTATAAAGAAAATCCCGCCCTGTTTTCCTTTTGCATTCAAGCAGCATTTGGCTGAGTCATCAGAGCGTCCAGATGACGATCCCTGTGGAGAGGAGCGTAGTGACAGAGCTTTAGGTTGAAAGATTTCAGACATGGTTTGTTTGGCGATGTGGTTGATGGTGCAGTTTCATTCTACAGAAACACAAGCACAGAGCCAGCAGCAAATACAAATACTTTTTTACTATACATAGGAAGTATCTGTACATTACTTGAGTATTTATTTTTCTAACTTTTTCCTTTTACTACCTACATTTTAACACAAACATCTGTACTTTCTACTCCTTGTATTTTCAAAACAGGCTTGATACTTAAGTCTTAATGCATTTGAGGGGAGTTATTGATTATTCGATTATTTACGATGCTTTACCAGCTCGAAATGACCTTATTTTTGTGTCCTGGGGATGAGACTCAACAATCAACTAAATTTATGGTGCGTTTGTGAACAGCTCGGACAAATCCTAATGATTCCACCTTTAAGATTAGCTTCAGAGTTAGCTTTGCACAGAAATGGCCTGTAGAAATTTCCTTCAGACGGACACTTTTCACTGTTTGACTTAGAGTACATTTCAGAGCCTGTACTTTATTACTTTTGAGTGAAGACGTTGAATCAGTGCTTCCACTTTTACCAGTCAGTATCTGTACTTCATCGTGAGTAAAGAAAGTGTGTACTTTTGCCACCTGTGTTGAGCAGCTACTTCCAGTCCAAAAACAATTGCAGAAACGGTCTGACGTCATGCTGGCGCAGGTAGTTTTCCACGCAGGGCACAGTGCAGTCGGTTACTTTGCAGAGGAGTTGGAGCTCTTCATCTAACAGCTCACTGTGGCTGTCCTCGCTCAAATTGTTACTCAGTGCTACATTAAAACACTGATTCACTGTCAAAAAATGCCAAAATTAACTGTTTAGTTGTTGTGGAGCTGCGTTTTTTGATAAATCATTTGAGTCAGCGCTAACCTCAGGGAATAACACATTACGTTTTCTGTTACTGCTCCACAAAAACATCTCTTGTTTTGCCAGTAAAACGTTTTTAATGTGAAGCAGCAGCAGTAGGAAATTTTATGCTTGCATCAGCTTTAACGGCGAGCCAAATCATTTTTTGATGCAATGTTTCCTGTGAATCCCTCATGCGCACTCAGGATCCTTAAATCCAAAACTTGAATGGCCGGCTCGACCTCTGACAGTAAATTTCATTTCACTTATTTAACGACTGCTGCGGAAAAATGGCAACCGCAAATAAAATAAAAAAATGACCTTTGATTTCATTAAATCTTCAGAATAGTAACTTTTGAGCTGAGCTAAACCGAAGGCTTTTAGAAAGTTCAGGTATCTTATCATCTCTTATTTTGTATTTGAGTCACAGGAAAGTCACAATCGTCTCAATCCTAACAACAATGATGTGGCAATATTTCCAAATCAGAATGTTTTTCTGTTGTTTAAGCCGTTTACCAACGGAAAAGATGAGGAAGACAAAGAGAAAAGTGGAAATAAAGGGATGATCTTCATATTCGTGCTGCACAAAGTTGGATGATTTGATTAATATCTGATCCTCCACTGTTCGGTGTATCCGTGATCCCGTGTGCGGACGAGCTCCTCTTCGTGTTTACAGTCCCGTTTCCGCTCCCCTTGTTAAACACCTGATCCGTTGTCCACACCTTTCACACAAGGCAGAATAATGGCTATAAAAAGAGAGCCAGAGATAAACTTTATTTTTCCATTCCCCGCTCAACTTAAAGCAAGTTCCCGTCTTTTGATAAACAGACATTTTCCGGTGAAACCGTTCAGGGATTCATCATCGTCATTGCCACGGCTCACAATGAGCACATGTCCCTGCTGAGATGCTCTGCGTGTGTGGGTGCGCCAGCAAGTTCTTGTTAGGCACACTCATCTTGTCCATGAGTGTGCCTAACAAATGCAAGATTACTGCATTTGTGTGTGTGATCTGAGTTTTGGTGTTGTTTACGTGTTCAAGAATCCTGCCAGTCTCTGAGGGTGAAAACATACTTGTTTGTTTTCCAGCTCTTCTGCTAGAAATCAATCGTAGGCTTGCTGTACATAATTTAGAGTCAACGTTCAGTCGCTGTCTTCTCACTTCAGGATTTATGTATTTTGTTTTTAAGAAGTTTGCTTGTCGCCCTTCCAGCTTTGCGTGTTGTTATTTGTGAATGCAAATTGGATGTGATTACACACTCGCAAATGAAGCACATGTGTGCATTTCCAAAAGAATGCGAACGAGTTTTTCTCTAGTCGCTATAGTCATGATGAGCTGTCCGACGTCCATGTAAGGGGACTCCTGTCCAGGGTGTCTTTGGTTGAGTAGAACAACTGACCTGTAGCCAACTTTGTTCATGCTCCCACAAGGACCCCCGACTCCAATCCGCCCCTCCCCCCCCCGAGCCCTCGGGCCCAGAAAAAGGTTCATTGTGCAGGCAGGGAGCAAGCCAAGCGAGGCCTGGTTCTGGTTAGTGCGATGTGCTGCATCTGAAACACTCACCTTCCTCCAGGGTTTGCATCTGGAGCTGGTTTCCTGTTCAGGCTGTGCCGGGCAGGGGCGGAGTTTGGCCCGGCTCTGTGATTGGGCGAGATTGAGCGTTTACGGACCCCAGGACGGTTGCAATTGCCAAACAGTAATCTGTCAATCACCGACATGCCGATTTCGAACCGAGCGTTATGCGAGAGAGAGCGCCTTACGATTGGCGCAAAGGCCCGAGCGAGAAGACGGCGACGTCTCAGGCGTTTGCTAATAATCGAGCGGCAAATTTAGGCATCAGCCAATCTGCTGCTGAGCTATTCAGAGAACAAAGAAGTGTTATGTTCTGTATTTTTACCCCCAAATCAGTTTTTCTTTGGGAAATATGGTGTCATGATAAGAAACTCTCAAGTAATTTGAAGTAATGGCTTTTATTTCGGTAATTGCAGGCTCCAAAATTAGCGTTGTTTTGACAGAGCGATGCCATTGTTATTCCATAATTGCGTGTAATAGTCACATTAGAGCGTGGCAGCAGGACAAGTGCATTCAGTAATGGTGTGTAATAATAACGTTGGCTTCCTGTTATTACTGCAGTAACGCTGGCAGTCCAGGGCCACGAGCACCGCCCCTAAAATATGAACTGCGGACCTTAAACGCCACATGAATTCAACAGCATTCTTTTAGAGTCTGTCATTGAGAGGATTTTATGGGATTTACTGCAGAAGACGTTGGATTAGTGTTTGAAAGTTAGAGGAATGCTGTGGTGGGAAGATATTCTCAATGTATTCATATTTGAATGGGCTCTTTTTGAAGCATTTAATCATTTATAAATCAATCCGTTAACCTGTAAAAAGAAATATTTAATTGTTAGAGTTAGGGCCTCAATGCTCAATTCAGGTGGAGCCATGTTTTTTAAATATTTTTTCTTCAAAGTAAGCTACTTCAACTTTCAAATGTATCTACTGAAATAGAATGCATAATATCTGAGTGTACTATTCTGATTGCATGACCCTAAGTGCTTTGGAAAGTCGGCTCCATTCTGCTCCCGAAGGCGTACGCTCCGGTTCCTTTCCATCGGGCCCGTGTGCCAGTGCTGTGAGTCGGGCATTGTTGGGCTCAGCTTCGGCGCTGGAAAGAGCTTTAGTCAGTCTTCCCACTCAGCTTCGCTCTCAGTTCAGCCTCAGTTCTGTACCAAAGAACCCAATTTCCTGCCCTGGCGCCACGGCACGTAGCTGACAGCAGCTTTTATAGATCTCCTGAAGGGACCCAGTTACAGTGCGCGCCTGCCGTCACACGTAAAAACACACACGCACACTCAGTCCACTCAGGTCTGCACTGAGGGTGTACAGTGGTGCAGAGACGGAAATGATGTGAAAAAAGCTAAGCAAGGGCAGAAAGTGTTGCGGTTTGTTAGCATTTGTTAAGTGGAATAAATTGTATGTCTATGTTAGCTACAATTTAAAATTAAGTTTTCCAAACTCGGATTTAGTTTAACAAGCTTCACGAGACACTCTTCAAGGCAAAGAAAGGACCAAAACCTAGTTAGAAAAGTTAAATTCAATTTTAAATGACCCAAAAAAAAGTGCACAAACTTATTCACTTACAGCTGTTGGCTTTGTACATTTTACTTTTAAACTAATAAGGAATCGAAATATTCTGTTTTTAGCCTTTTCTGCCAGTGTTGTGTGACGTCAGGCGACCGCTTCTTTATGAAATCTGGGTAGATGGATGTTCCCCCAGTTTAAAAGTAGGAACTCCACATATAGTGGTGTTCCATTGTACGTTTTTAGTAGTAGGTTGGACATTTCCAGTTCCGAGTTGTCTGGAACGCAGCATCAGTGGGTCTGTAGATCATTCTGAGGGTTCATGAGATGATAAAATGTATGTTCTGCAACACAAAAATGTTTTGTTTTGTTTTTTTTACTTTCTTCCTTTTTTTCTTTTGAATTCTTGCACATGTAAACCCCTTCATCCCTCTAAAAAACACACTAAAATTAAGCAGTTATGAAGGGAAAACTCACCCTTTGATTGAAATGTCCACGCTCTGGCTGTAACGTGTGATAGCACACAATATTCAAATCCCACAGTGATCATAGTGAATATAAATGATTGCAGACATGTTTCTGCTTTTAATCAAAGCTTGTTGTACACGAGGTAGCAACAAGATAAAAAGATAAAACTGCATTATGGAAACTTTGATCAAACCAACAGCTTAAGTTGTTAACAGTAGATTAGACCACATGTTGAAGAACAATACTCAGAATCACTGGACGCCAACAACTGAGAACGCGTACTGTTGGTGAGCTCAGGGCCCAGGAGGCAACACTCTTTCAGGTTTAGGTGAAGTTCTTCTTGACAAACGATGTCGGGGCCTCCTGAGCTCCTCTCTCAGCTCCTCCTCTCTCCATACTGAGAGTCTCTGGTGCCAGAGTTGCATGACAGCAGTTGCCTCTCAGGCCAGCTGTGGTCAAAATGAAAATGTAACCTGCTGACAGTGGGCACGCTTCTCCGAAAGCCCGGCGATCATACGAATGTCCTGCTGCACATGTCTAGACAAACGTGTAGGCGATCGATAGTTCGAGAGTGAGAGTTGAAAGAGAGAGTGCTTCGCTGTTTGCATTCCAACAAGAAACCCTGAACGTCCTTTGTCTTTCTCTCCTCGCTGCCAGCGGAATGAGCAAGGGAACAATCCCTTAACGTTGTTTGGCAGTTTGGACGAGTGCAACTTGGAGAGGTATTTGATTTCACAATGTTTAAGAAGACGAATGCGTGATGTGATTGTGTTTGAGCGGTCCAGAGGGGCGAGTGGTTGGCCGGGGTCTGAGGCTGGGAGGAGCTGCTGGAGTAGAGTGTGATCTCCTGATACCTTGGATGTTGGGAGGATGTAACCGATGCAGTTGTGACCGTCAGCAGTGACTCCAACTAAATGGTAAATTTAACTTCATATTTATGATCAAGGAAATCCCCAAGATCAACAAAGTCAATGATGTTGACCTTTAATTGTGAACGCTCTCCAGGAGGGACAGTCATTTTCCACAGTCTTCTCCTCAGCCACCGTTTCACGGGGACAGTCAGTCAGTTCCGTGGCTTTGGCTCAACCCCCCCCTCTGGGTCCGATTGTGTTGCGCATTTGGCTGAGCGAAGAGTTCTTCTGGGTCAGACACAGGATCCCCCCGGTGGGCCCGCCACATGGTCCAAAGCCCCTCGTTCTCAGAGCCTGTTTGTCTTGGTGAGCGGAACACAAAGGTCTTCACAGAGGGATCCCTCGTTAAAATGAAATATATCCACGAGGGGCACTTGTAGCTCTATCCGGCACAAACATACTGTCCTCTGTCAACAATCATTCCCTTTACACTATCATATGAAACTGAACTCCTCTTGTAATGTGTCTTTCTCGACTCCTTTTTCTGCCCCGCTTCATTTTTCACCATCTCCCCGTTGCCTCCATTTCCCCCTTTCGGGACTATATTTCACTCAATTTTCATGCTGTTCATCGGACAGAATAGCTCCACACCCTTTTTTTTTTTTTTTTATAGCGCTATGAGCTCACCCTTGTTGTGAGAGCGGCCAGTGTTCTGTAAACGGTCCGGTGATCGACGGCATGTTGGACCGGAGCGCAACCGTCGCGAGCGGCTGTTCAGACCTGCTCAGACAGGCTCACGAAAAACAGGTCACTGCACCTAAACATTGCCCCAAATGTTGGACTCGTGAATGTGTGTGTTGGTGTGTAGAAAGAGAGAGAGAAAGCAGTCCAGCGCCCATGCAAATCCGACAAAAGAATGAAACAAAATTAAGTGTTACCTCAGCCGCTCACGGAGCCGTAAAATTAGCAAATGGAACGATGAGCTCACTCACACTGTGCTCTTAATTTAAAGACTCGCAATATTTCCTCAACAGACACGAGGACGCCAACTAACGAGAAGGTGACTAACGCGTAGGTAATATCAGATGATGTAAATACAGCTGGACTTCGTAGATTTAACTCTGCTTCTGTCCTCTGCTGTCTCGCTGGGCTGGAGTTCGACACACTCAGAGGGACTTCATGATGCATTCAGGTGCACGTCTTAAACGCTGAAATCTACATTGCTTCGTGCAAAAAAAGGATATGTGCACTGGGAGGGACGTCATGGTGCATGGTTCAAGTGCACCTCATAAAGAAATGTGGGTTTGGAGAGCTGTGATACCTCCTGCTGCTACAGCATTGCGAGACTCACCAAGGGCAGTTTTTTAAAACTTGGATCAAAACAAGCAGCGATATCATCTTTTTTTTATTCCACACATCTTCTTCCCTCTCAGAACCTGGCCCCTACACTACCTACATGCAGCCTGACTGCTGAAAAGGCTAAGCAGAGATGAGGAGGTGACGGAGAGCTGGAACTACGATGTGTACATTCAGTCAAACAGCATATATTGTCAGAAATTCCCTGCTCCTGATTAACCGCCTGTTTTCTGTGTGTTGTGCGATTGTCTCAGGCTCTCGGAGACTCCGAGTTCCCCGCCGTGCTGCGGCAGCTGCTGCCCTTGATGAAGCCCCGCGGAGGCGAGGACAGCGCTGCCTCGGGGTCAAGGTCCGGGGAGGATGACTGCGGGCCTGACGAGCTGGTCCTCCTGCTGGTTTACCTGTACTCCCTGGCCGACGAGGCGCAGCCCGCCGACCAGGACGCCGAGGAGGAGCTGGAGAAGCTGGAGAGGGAGCTGATTGGAGCGCTCACCCTGGTCATTACCCGAGAGCCCCGACTCAGCCCTCTGCTCCAGAAACTCACCGGTGAGTGAGACGGTTAACGCGACCGCAGTTTCGTGATTATTTCCAGGAGCTTGGCCATGTTTGCCAGATTTGCTGATGCGCTCAAAAGGAGCGTGGAACAGTTTATTTCCTTTTGTCTGCCTCCAGTGATGTTAACGGGAGGGATTTTTATCAAAGTCCTCACACCCCATCCCTCTCTCTTTCTATCCCCGCATTCACACTCTATTCATGCGCGCACACATTCTGGTCAGTTCGGCGAGCAGCTACGCAAACAGTGAAGTGTGGGAACGTCTGAACTCGGAGTGTGAGGGAGAAATGACTGTTTACTTTAACATCTTCAGCTCGTCTGCGATGGCGATTACAACGACCCTGTACAGCATACACATATAGAAAAACCTTCCTTTTAGGCGCCGGTGTGCTTGTGTCTGCTGGTTTCTTTGGTTCCTCCGCGCAGCACGATAGTCTTCGCCAGTTCAGCTGAGCTGGTAACAGTGTGGTAGAGCGGATCAAGGCCAGCCGAGAAGATGAATTAACCGTCTACCTCCACCACCACCGCAGCCAGCCGTACCTCCCAGAGTAATGGCGTCTTTAACCTTGAGCCTGTGCACACACACGGCCTCCTCCCCTGCCACATACTTCATAATTAGAGCTACTTTTAGTCTCCGTACCTTCGCACACACCCTGAAATAATACACCGCTGTTAGGGGTTTTCATCTGATATCACACACAGGCCCGTATAGTATATATAGGGTTGGTAAATCTATGTAAAGCGCTAATAAAGATCGTTGAGCCCTCTCGCTCTTTTTCGCTCTTTTCCCTCCCGTCCTCCGTCTCTCTCTCTTCCTGTTCTACTTGGCTAAGTGCAGCCTGGATCCGAGGGGCCTCTTGGCAGGCACCGGCCCAGAGATGTGGCTCATGTTAAAAACCTGACTCCCTCTTATAAACACTTCATTGGAAATTAGCCTGTCATAGTGTGCCAGGTGTGTTATAGACGTAAAAAAAAAAAACATGTGCGTCTTGCCCATTCAGAGGAATCCAGCCGTGTGTAGTGTAGCGCACCCCGCTTTTTGAACCTGAGCGTGTGTACGCACACGCACAAATGTCTGTGAGAGTTTTTTATGGCAGTCGGCGGAGCGCTTGGCCGGGGTAACATGAGGCGGGAGGTGGTCTCTCTCTCCGCATCCAGAGCAAAACACTGATTGTGACATTCTCCCCCAATTAAAGGAGTCAAATGGAAACCAGACGTCGAATTGAAACCTGGTCGCCATGAGAGCAATGTTTTTACAAATTCTTCTATTTTGTTCCTTGGCTACAGTGCGTGTACAAACAGGGCGCAGGAACACAAGAACAATATACACGCACCAGAGAGCCAGAACCGCAGAGAGAAAAAGAAGGAGGCGAGCGAGTTTGGGACAAGCGAATGCAGCACAAACCCCCGACCCCGCTAACTGCCTCCTCCTGGGAACTTAATTAAAGAGCATCTTCAGGAAATGGTGTTCCTCAGATTACTGTACGCTGTAGATTTGTTGTCTGTTCCGTGTTTCCTGTCTGCCCTGGTGGAGTTTTTTTGTGGTGCGGCATCAAACTTGCATGGACACACTGTGTTTTTTTAATGACAAAGCAGACGGCTGGTTTGGTTTGTGGCATAATTTATAAAGTAGACATTTACCTTCACTTTGGGTAGATCAGGGCCTTGTCTCATGGCAAAACAGTTCATTCCAGTCTAAAATCGGACCAGTACTCAAATTTCCGGGGGCAATGATGCCAAAAAATTAGGGAATGAAAAAAATCCAACATTGATATGTCAGGCCAATACTGGCAGACCATGACATTGGCTGGGGTTTCCTGCAATTTAGTCAATCTTTGGTGAAAAGTTAATCTGCAAACATTTGGTGCATTGTATTTGATTTGGGTGTATTTTGAGCTGCCAGGTCGTGTTGACAGTGCTGACATTTTAGGGAATCGGAGAGCTTAAGGGTAAAAAACAAAGGGTTTATTCACTTTTATGTTACCTCCACTGTCAGAGAATAAACCTTTCCATAAAAGTGCAATGGTTAGCAGACGGAGCGATTCTCTTCTCCTGATTTGTTGAGGAGTGTCAGCAGCGGATTTGGTGTGTTAGTAAGGATTCACAGCCACTGGACAGAGTTTGTGGGAGTGACGCAAAATAAACTACACTGCCCATATTGGTGGCGATTAAGAAATATATCACTCTTACGGGCGGCTGTAGCTCAGGAGGTCGCAGGTCGGATCCTGCTCTCCAGCTGCATCGGAAGTGTCGCTGAGCAGATACTGAATCCCAATGGCTCCCGATGCAGTTGGCACCTTGCATGGCAGCCTCCGCCATCAGTGTATGAATGTGTGTGTGTGAATGGGTGAATCTGACAAGTGTTGAGCGGTCAGTAGACTGGAAAGCGCTACAGAAACGCAGGTCCATTTACCATTTACTCTGTGCAACAATGCAGCTCGTTTGTTTTGTCTTTTTATGGGATGTGTCGACAATGAGAAAAATTGGAATATGCTTTATCTTGCAGCTTCACACCGAGGGAGGACAGTAGAAGAGCCTCAGCAGACTCCCCCGTATGTCCTGATCTAAAGTGTTCACTTGAGTTTTTGTCTGCATGTTTGCATTAGTCATCACTGTGTTTGAAAAGCGCGTGAAACAAATTGACATCGTACCAGCGCAGTGCATCATGCCTGCATTGTTGTCTTTAGCGTATGGCTTTCATTAAAGGCTTAAACAGTATTTATCCAAGAAAATGGTTCCGCTTATTGCAGCCTGGGAAATGAGCTCTTAAACCCAACGCTCCGCAGCCAACACCACATGTGGAAGGAGCCGGATTGGTCATGGGCCTCGCCGCAAATGTTGAGCAAACACGCCGATTGGACGAGGAACCCGGAGCTCTCCTCAAACCTCGACGCTGATTGGCTGCTGCCAGACAGTCTGTGGTGCGCAGGGCGGCGTGTGTGATGTGTGCAGGTTGTAAATAGCTCCGAGCAGTTACTGTTAATCCCCCCGTTCAGTTGTGGCAAAGAGTACATTGATGCTGGCGAGGGAGTGAGAAAGAGTCTTCCTCAGACTCCTTTATGGATTTGTTTCCTGTCAGCCCTGGTGGATCTCGGTTTCCGTTGGTGCCGAATCAAACCTCCTCCCTCTCATTTCTCATTTCTCCTTCTCGACTCTCGGCGTTGGGACGCGGTGGGCCAAAAAGAGAGCGAGAGCGGGCCAATCCAAATGTTCCTTATTCCTCGGGCCGAGGACATCCAGCTCGCTGACGGATCATAGTTTGTCTGCACTTATGTCAGTGTGTGGGCGTGCAGCTCCAGTAGTGAGAATGTGAAAATCCCAGTTCCCAGATGGTGATGATGGTGATTTACTGGCAGCAGCGACAGGGGAAGCGAAGAAGGTCGCAAACTAACATTTTAGAGAATCTGAACTGGATTTGTGGCAGTTTAACGTCCACGCTCCTCTCTCTCTCTCCGCCTCAGACACACATCGGGTTTGTTATTCATCCTGTCAGTGGGGTGTGCACGGGGCGAGGAAGAGGGGAGCGGCGGGAGAGTCGGACCTCCCCTACGCCGCTGTTTGGGTTGGCACGGCAACGCGGGCCAGTCGAGGGACATGAAAGGGATCACACATAACTCTGGCCACCAACTCTCCGTCCCGTCTGCCTACTTCTTAAACTTTTTCTTCTCTTTGTTTTTTTAATTTCCTTCTCCATTTCTCCCTCTTTTCCTCTTCTTACCACTCTGTATTCCTTCCTCCTTCCCTCCTTCTCTCTCAGGCCCTACAGCACCAGGCTGGCTGCAGGGGGGGAAGTGGAGCATAAGTTAGCCTAACGACTGCGCCTGATAAAACATATTTCCCCCGTTGCACTTTGTTTATGAAATTAGCCCCAATTATTTTTAATTGGTGGTCTTCCTATACTTCCTCCTCAGTTACACAAGCACACACACACACACACACACACACACACACATACACAGTACATGTATGAGGTGAAGACTGTAGACCCCGGGGTGAGCACAGCAGCCGGTGGCGTTGTTCTCTCCAGCTCGCTCCATCAGATAAGCTGATGATGTGGAGCTCGGGCTTTAATTAACAGAGGCTCATCAGCTCCTCACTGCCGGGCCCAGACAGGCCTGGTTAACAGGCAGGGCCACACACACAGTCACAATCAGAGCCCCAGACTCTCGCCCCACCAAGTCTGCTCCCGAGTTGGCGCTGTGGTCGGGTTTCTCCATACTGGGTCTCTTGTGTTCTTGTCTGTAACTCACTTCCTACTCTGTGCTCCTCTGGGTTGATTTAGACCAAGAGGATGTAGAAGCAGGGTAGGTGTTTCTGGCACAACTTCATCTGCTTCCAAGATGCATGGAAAAGAGTCTGAAGAGGTCAAAACTCCAGCACCTGTTGTGTATGTTCAGTATGTGTTGCTGGTGTTCTGACCTCAGTATCGAAGAGCTACCCTCTAATGGAGGCATAAGGAGGCTTGAATTTTATTGTTGTGTTTTCGAGGTTTGGTTAAAATGCTAGAAACTGCTTGAAATTGTTATTGCATGACTTTTACAATACATTGCTTTATATTGGCACAGTCAGATTACGTAGGAGCCCACTTACCGACAGCAGACACTTTTTGAAACATGAAACCTTTTTGTGTTTTACTCAAATGTCACTTTTACTTTTTGTCACCCTGCTGTGGAATGCTTTCATGAGTGCGGTTGTTTATAGCCCAGTAACATCTGATTTAATGTGATGATGATGATTTTGAGTATATATGTATAAAAGCTGCTGGATAGGCTTGAAAATGTTCCTTTAAGGTGCTTGAATTTGACTGTGGAAAAGGTGCAGGAAGACTGTAGGCGTCATCTTTGAATTAAGAGACTGTAATTGTGTGACTGGATGAGTGATGGATACTTGTTCTGTGTTATAACTGGCTCGGAGACTGCAGACTGTTTTACTACTTTGCGATGAAAAATGTTAGATCGTTTTTGTAGATTTCACCTTTTCACTATGGGGAGCACGTCTTCAAACTTTTTGGCCCTTGTACCTTGATTTTGTGCTACGTTTGGATCGCACGCAAATACATGTAATCCTTCCTTTCACTAATGATGGAGGTATTTGTCTTAGTGGAGATGAATCATTGTCATTTTATGTAATTTCTCAAGTGATATTCAAGTTGTGCAAACAGCTAGTATTTGGTGAG
Organism: Lagodon rhomboides; assembly: GCA_039737535.1. NCBI lineage: Eukaryota > Metazoa > Chordata > Actinopteri > Spariformes > Sparidae > Lagodon > Lagodon rhomboides. Next base: position 7,860,102 of record CM077789.1, on the reverse strand, counting down.
CTTTGAAAGAAGAATAGGATGGTCTGATATACTGACCTGGAATCAGTTTGGAAGTTATAACCCGGAACGATGGAAAGACACATACAGTAGATGAATGTTTATGTCGCATCAGGCTGTGTGTCCCATCATTACACTGTAAAACAATGTGATGTAGTTACTGACTGGAACACTTACCTTTACACAACCACGACTTATCTTAATACACACTCACTGGCCACTTCATTAGGTTCTCTTGTACTATCGACTGTGATCCAATGCAAAAGTTCTACTATACATTTTGACTTGACAAAGAAAATAATGTTCAGTTTTGGGTGAAAATGTCACAGACACATTCATTTAACTACACGTTTAATATTGAGGTTGCAGGTTGCAGTGGTGTCGAACTCGACTGCATTACACCGAGAAGTGTTTTATTATGTTTGCCGTCTCATTTATAAACATGACAGGGGCAGAATATTAGGAACACCTTTTCATTATAACGCTCTCCAGTGCAACGCCGCTATCCACAGCGGCCTCAGTAATAAAAGCAGAGTAGAATCATTACCCCTCTGACAGTGTCACCAAAAACTGAACGATTAGAAGCCTCATGAATTTCATGGAACTGCCGTTGTGTTGGATCACATCAGATTGCGCAAGCGTGCCTTTAGAAGTGGCCTGTGTGCGTATATCAACAACACACAGCGAGTTTCCAGCGTGTTTATTTTTACCCTCAAACAGTGCATGCTGGGAGGTCTGCTAATATGCTGATCATGTGTCTTTAGGAAATTCATTTTATAAGTTTAATGAACTCTGAGCAGTATGTGTTCTATGGTCTACAGTATACTAATCAAAAACAACGAGATGTTTCTCACCCACATCATAAAACTGTAGGACTGTAATCAGATGTGATATCACAGATGTGATTTCCCCGTTTGCGGGCCAATAAAGGAATCCTGATTCTGATAAGACACTGTGGGGGTTCATCGTTTTCATCTATGAAGTGAAGTCTGAATAAAACTCCAAAGCTGGAACAGAACAGGCTTGTAAGTGAAACAATATGGATCAAAGGAGACTTCTGTGTGTTAGGAGTTATAGACTGCTTTCATATTGACTTGTTTAAAAGACATTTCTGTCCTGAGTGTGTTTGCAGTCATGAAAAGCGATATCTGCAGTATTATCGCACAGACGCAAACCATCATCTGTCGAAAACAGTGCAGTCGGTAGTATCCGCGGGTTTTTCAGGCAAATTTCACGGATCTGGCCCGGAGTGTAGTTTACACCTCTGTTTGTTTTATGGAGTGTGTTAGCGCTCAGCGGAGAATTCCTCTGCTCCTTATTTATGACAGGAAATGCACATCATAAAAGACTCTTATATCTCCGCTGGGAATTGGGGGCCTGTAGAATGGAAAAAAGGACACTACGAGATCCCACACAGACTCGCGAACAGATAAACAGGCACTCGAACATACCAGACACACACACACACACACACATGCAGACGGGCCGGGCTCCGGAGGGACTCGGCGGCCCCTGGCCCCTGCACACGCGTCGGTGCAGCCGGGGGTCAGTCTGCGACACTCTGACGGAGGGTCAGCGCAGGATTCCAGCCAAGTTCCTCTACCCGCTCGCCTGTCTCGTCTTCTGCGGGGAAGCCTCCTTTGGGAAGACGTCCCTTTTGATACGTTTCATGCTATAAGTTTCCCGGGTTTGTGTACGTACGGGCCTCTGTGTGTGCTTTTTCTATAGTCTGATAACAAATGTCTCGACTCAAACAACATTCAAGAGTGAGTGTGTGCGTTCGGGTCGACCGTCTGCTTTTTGCCAGAGCCACTCGGTTTTACAGTATATCTGCGTTTTATCTGTTGGTGCGGAAGAACTTGTTTACGTTTAGGATTCCAGTCAGCAGTGAGAGATGACCTGTCCTCATTTACCAGCTTTCCTCCCCAAGCTGTCCCCTCGCTCTCTCTCTCTCTCTCTCCACCCCCTCCCTCCTCCGACCAGTTCAACATCCTCCACTTTTTGAATCCGAAGAACTCTCCAACCCCTTTTCCACCCTCACACCCCGCGACGGACGTCCAGCTGTAACTCTTGGCGACGCCGACTGTCAATAAAAGGGATGCGGTCACGTTTTTGTTTTGTTTTTTTGCTTTTGGTGACTACGCCCTCAAACGACGGCGGGAAAGGGAGCGATGCTTTTTTGCGTTAGCTTCCTGTACGAGCGGTGGGACCGGTCTCCTGGAAGTGAAAACGTGTCCGTTCAGTTCCGAGTCATCCCGCACGTTTCTGAGCCTTCCTGGGTGGAGAATTCCTCCACGGCCTCGACACCAGATGGAAGCTCTCCTGGCGCTATGAGCTGGCCGGGTCATTTCCTGTCAGGAGGCCTGGTGTTAATCAAAGCCCGAGCCAGCGGGAACGCCCCTACTCCCCTACCTCCTCCTCCTCTTTTTTTTTTTTTTTTTTTTTTTACAACCCCTCTCCTCTTACACCCCCTCATCCAGCAGAGAGCCGAAGAAATACAAAATTTTCCTCCCCATTTTCCCCGCTTCGTTTCTGTTCCTTTGTCTTCCGTACCGTACCCCTGCTTTGTTTAGTGCATGTCATACTCGGCTCTGAGGGTCTTTAGGTGGTCGTAAATCATGAGGAGGTAATGGTCTGTGTTATCAAAGTGTCCCTATGGACGACGGCAGGTCCAGCCAATAGATAAAAGGCGATTAATAGATAATGAGGAGGAGAAAGGAGTCTTTCTTTACTCTTGGTCTGGTGTCTGGTCACTTTCTGTTGTAGTGTGATGGACACAGCGGGAGATTAGGCTTATCTCCTCGCTCCTCCTGCTCAGCTGACCCCCCTGGCTGACCAGACGCAGGCCTGTAAGCTGGAGGGGGGCAGTCGGAGGGAATGTTTGGACCGAGTTCTCCTGCGGTGTCTACGTGCCTCATCTCCAGCGTTCAATGGTGAAACCTCGCCTCAGCTGTGGTTCTCCGGAGGGACGTCGACATGCTTGCAGCTCATGTACCCTAGTTTCAGGTTGATGCATAAAAACATAATGTAGTTAAGGAAAATTCAGTTCAGCTTAGCATGAAAAATGCTCTCAGTATGCAACTGGGACTCGTACTTAATACTTTGGCTCGAGAACGTGATGTTTCATCGGTTCTTCTCGCTGTTGCTGTATTATCAGATTTGCGATTTAATTTTGACGGCCGCGAGCAGTCCAAGCTATTGCTGTTTTTGGAGAACACGTCTTTCTTGTCTGGTAGAGGTCGCAACCTAAGAAACAGTTCTCGTTGTGAATTCTTAAAATAAACCTTTCAGTCAGACAAATCTCTACAAGTGCCAATTTTCATTAGTGAAGCAGCAGAAAAACAACAGATCTCAGAGGCAGCGAGCGAGCGAGCCGAGCAGGAGACCGCTCGCGCCTTCTCAGCACCCATGATTTCAGGTCTTAAACTGATCTCATCTATCATCTACAGCCGAAGAGACAACCCTTCTATTTATTTTCTGTTTCACCTTTTTATTATCAGGCAGTCCAGTTGAGATCAAGATCTCTTTTACAAGAAACACCTGGCCAAGCGAGCCGCTCTGTCAGAGTCACAACACAATAAAATGCATCTCATAAAACAAGATATACAGACATTCACAATAATACAGATGGACAGGTATTCAATCACAGTGGCCTTTTAAGAAAACTAAGACTAAGAAAGAAAATACTTAAGATGAACCCCCCTTAAGATGTAAGTTGCTAAGCAAAAGCCTCTGGATTCTTCAGCCCGTTCAGCAGGTGCACTCGTGTCCCCCCCCGGCCGAGGCTTTGGATAGCGCGCACACCGATCCGATCTGCCTCCCTCGCCTCCCTCTCGCCTCCTCGCACGCATTAATGTGACAGAACAAATCAACTTAATGACAGGCTCTTCTAGACTTTTCCAAAATGTCACTGAACCGAATGAATCAAACTCTGATGGTAAAACGATATCTGAAAGTAATTCTGTGGAGCTCAGAAAAGCCTGCGAGTCTCCCCTTTTAAAGGATTGTTTATCCGAAAAATCGCTTTTTGGGCTGGTGCATCACATGACGTTCCCAGAAGCTGAATACCCGGAGCGGCCGCGGCGCCAGAATCGTTTTACGGTCCAGCGTCGCTCAGGTGACTTGCAATAACAAATAAGCCGTCCAAAATTTTCTTGGTTATTTATATTTATCATCATTCACAGTGGACTTACATCATTGTTATTCTTTCATAAGAAGGACTTTTGTGGAGTCCTTGCAGGAAGGGTCCGTTTCCAGCCCGTGGCCCTCTCCCTTGTTCCTGTCACCTACTCTGCCCAGCAGTCATTCAACATATCCAATCACTTTCCACATCTTCATTGTCCGCACTTGTCATGTGGTACTTAATTCTCTGTTGCACCTCCTCTGGCAGCAGCATCATTTCTCTCTCGCTTGGTCTGTATGCTATTTATACTTGTTTCCATTTCTGCCAATTTCTTACAATTGAATCCCTCTTTACATTTCTTAAATATATTATGTTGTTGTTCATATTAGAACAGTTGAATGAAGGTAATCAACTTTTAAAAAAACACATTCACTGAAGGTTAATGGAGTCTGTTCTGACCCATCTTCAATCAAAGCTTCATGGAAATCCATTTAGCAGATTTTTCTTTGTAATCTTGCTGACAAACCAACCAACAGACAAAGGAGAAAACATCAGCTCCTCAGCAGGGATAATGAGAAAAGACTCTTAAGTAATTCATCTTTAATCTTTTCTCTGATTACTTATTTCACTGATGCTGTTTTTTGAGTAGCCTCACACAAACTTCATACGCATATAATGACACCACTTCAAAGTCTAAGGAAGTTTACCACCAGTAACAGGTGACTTCATAGTAATTACAAAGCCTCATGGGGGATATTTATCAATATAATACAATCACATGCAGCAACGTTCCAGTAAATACTTTAGATAATCATTTTAGGATATCCTGGCTCTGTTCAAGCGGCAATAGCTCTTTTGCGTGTCCCTTAAATACAAAGATATTTTCCTTTAATAACACAAAGCCTCAAAAATTACCGCTCTAAATTTAAAGCAGATCTGTTGTTGTTGTTTGAGAACTGGTCGATAAGAACTTGGAAATGAAAATCGGTACGTGGAGGAACATGAACCTGTCTTTCTTCAAAACACTTTTTTAACAAGTACGGCAAACATTCTGAATGACTCTGTCTTTGATTTCCTCTCAACACTAAGCAGCTGTAAGAGCACTTTTCCGAAACAGAATGCAGCCTGCAGAGGTTCGATACCGAGCCCTGAATCTTAAGTCTGTCCGGCCGTGTTGTAGCTGTGCTGAGTGGCCTCCGTCTGATGAAGCACAGGAAGATGCTCGCTATCATTTGAATCCTACTATCAATCGAACCTATTTCTCCATCACACTTTCTGTCTGCCTCTCCATCATTTCATCTTATCTTCTCTTGTAGCTCTGTCTGCTTCTCGGTCCTCTCAGGCTGCCTCTCTATCACACACACACACACACTTGACTGCTCTTTGATGCTGACAGCTGCTCGCCGTCTGCACCGTGTCTGTGAGCTCAGCGCTATCACATCCGACTCAGCCCCCCCCGGTCCAGGTAAACGTCTCTCTCCGACGGGCAAAGATGGAGGCATGAATGAACTGGCCGCAGTAGCGTTTCCTCCGCAGCCTCGCAGGTGGGCGAGAGGCATTTTGGCGAGAAGAGGAGCGTTGGCTGCCGTTTATCGCGGGCGTATATACGGTGATAATGACTGTCTGCGGCGAGGATTGCTGCTGTGAGGCCAGTGTAAACTCAGCCCCCCAGAAAATAAACACATTAGAACGCACACATATACACACACACACACACACACACCTCCCCTTATAACTGTCGCCTCTCTCCCTCAGGCCAGAGCGAGCGCCCCCGCCCCTGTTCTATACTCCCCCCACAGTATATCGGCTTCTTCTCCGTCACCTCTGACCCAGAACACACAAACTCGAGTCTCTGCATTGAAAACACTCACTATTTCTGGCCCTGCTTTAATTTCCCTCTCCGTACTGTAGCGATAGCAAATCCTAAGAAAATCCACTGCAGGGGATGTGTTATTTCCAGGATGGGATGTATATGGTTTTGATTTTCTCTTTTCTCCTGCCCTCCTGCTCCACGCCTCCCGTTCCTGCTTTTAGACTCTCCTCATATATCTCCTCTGCTGGAAGTGATCACAGTTCCTAAGTCACATCCCGCCAGGGTTTCACAAGTCGTACACAACCTCTCCGCTTTAATGATACTCTCGCTTATTTATCGAGTGTTGACACAGCGACATTACTGCCGCGGTGTCTGACTCAGTTTCTTGGAGACGGATCACGCAGTGCGTCAGACACGCGGAGAATTAAAATTGACAAAACGTATGAATTATGACTGGTTTCTTTGTAAAATCGTCGTATAATCAGAAGACGTAAGCGCTCGCAGAGTGTTGCGTCTTGCTGAAGTGTCGTTCGTGTGTTTCGTAGCGATGCTGCGGCAGCTCTGAGCCTCCACTGTCTGACACTCGTGCACACATAACGCTCAACATCTGTCTCTCAGGTGGGAGCAGCCGCCCTCTGGTAGGCCTCCTCGCATCACTGCGCCAGTCAAGAGGCTGAGCACACACACACACACACACACACACACACATTAGCAGCTGCCTCACACTTTCACTTGAACTCGATCTTAATAGTTCTAAAACTAGCAAACTTTGCAGTCCAAATGTTTGCGGTCGCGATGCACCGCGCCGACGCTCCTGACCCATCCGTGACAGCCCTCCATTTCAGTGTGTGGGAGCGGATTAGCCCGTTGTGTATTTTGAATGACGGGATTACGAAGTTTGTGTGTTGCTGTAAGGCCGGCGTGTTTGGAGAGTGTGTGTTCGCCGGAGTCCAGTGCGTTATTTGTGTTGCGATAGCCCAGTTTTGTAAGCGGTGCATCTTATCTGCCGAGGGTACAATGGTGCCCCAGGGCCGGGACTGTGACGCACACACACACACACACACACACACACACACACACACACAGTCCTCAATTAAAGCCATGTTAGCGTTATTAAAGGACAAGTTCACCCAAAGATACAAAATGTAGTCATTATCTGCTCACCCCCTGCCACTGGAAAGTTTCGTAGTCCACAAAACATTTCTGGAGCAAAACAGCGTTGATGCATTTTTCTAAACGACTGAAGTAGACGGGGACTTTTAAACATTCACAAACAACCAAAAGAAAACATGAAATGTCTACATACTAGCTTGTTCAAGTCTCCAGAACCCCTGAGATCCAAAATTGATTTGAAAAGACGTTATTTCCAAGTTTTTTTTAAGCCAAGATCGTCGACACGCATTATACTTGTAGTCAAGACCGCCTAAACCGAGACCAAGACACTACCAAGACCAGAGAGTATCAAGACCAAGACCAAGGCCAAGACAGACCAAGTCAAGACCAAGACTTGTTCAGCTCGATACCGAGACCAAAAAAAGACTATTTTTTTGCCATTTTGCATGAGTTGTAGAATTTAAATTAAATTAAATGCAAAATACAAATAGTTTATAGTACAAATAGTACAGAATTGTACTTCAAATTGTACATTAACAAGAGGAAGAACTGGTCACCTTGATGTGTGCAATGGCATCTCAATTATAACACACTTTATCAAGTTGTAGTTGTAGCTGTAGTTTAGTGGGACAAGAACAATATAACACAGACATCACAAAGAACAGATACATAAACATATACATTCAAACTGTAGAACAAAAGGCATACTACATCATGGATGCATTTATGTCTTGAGTAGACTTGTAGTCAAGACCGCCTAAACCGAGACCAAGACACTACCAAGACCAGAGAGTATCAAGACCAAGACCAAGACCAAGACCAAAGACTGTCGAGGCCGTGACGAGACCAAGACCACGGAAAAGTGGTCTTGAGACCGAGACCGGTCTCGAGAACTACAAGTCTAACACGCACCACTCCTGAAGTGGATGTACAAGCTCACGGCGAGTCAAAGGTGTAAGTGACTTCTTTTCAAATCAATGTGCGATCGTGAGGCTTCCGTAGAGTTTGATTGCATCGGATGAGCTCCATAAAGCCATTTTATGTTTTTTTAGTTGTTTTGACATGTAGTAGAGCTGGTACATCCGAGTAGGAGCTGAGCCGAGCAGCTACAGTAAGGTCCTCAGCTGTGAGATCTCAGTCCCAGTTCATCAAATACTGACGCTTTAAGACAATGAAGAGTTGCGATTCAACCATTTGAATAAATCGCATGTTCTGTTCCGTCTGTTTGTGACCAAAGTGAAAAAGAGAGGCAGACAGTTCGGAGACGTTCCCTAACCCAGGGGTGGCGTCCACATCTCAAGGTCAGAAATAATAAGTGGTGTGTCTGCGAGGGCTCGCTGTCGCGCCGGCCTCATCCACCCTATAATCCACTTTGATGTGGACCTCAACCCCACCAGGATGTGATGTTTGTGTAGGACGCCTGCCTGGACGGGTAAGTATATGTATGATCCTGTCGGGCCGTGGGTACCGTGGCCGAGGGCCCGTGTGATGTTGTCCAGCTCAGGGGACCCGGGACAGGAAGCGGAGCGGCGATTAGAGGAGGATCTGACATTCGCAAGAGGAGCTTCCTGCGATAGGAGGCTTCCTCTGTGTCAGTGGGACTCCGCACCTTATCTCACCCCCTGCTCACTATCTGCCAATGACTTCTCCTACAGTCCGCTCTGCTTTCATTCACTGCTGCCGGCACATACCAGCTGTGTACGTCACACACATTCATCTCTGGGTTAAAGGGCCAGTACACGAGTTACAGAAAGATTATTCTCTGACTTACTGCCTCTGCTTCCACCCCAGCACAATTGAAATCAATTTGATTTATGATCTTTGATTTTATCCTGCTGCTCTGCTGTCTGAATCTTCGTTCGACACATGAATGCATGTACAACAGAACGCCCACTGCAAACCTGATTACACATTTAAAGGGCCGCAGTCAGATTCCCCAGAAACCAGACGTCAAGAGATCCATGTGTGAGAAAATCAGGTTACGTGAATAATTACTCTGGAAAACCCACAGAAAGGTCTTCGTCGGAACTCCGTTCTACTAAGGAAACAGACCTTGTAAACAGTTTTTCTCTGTGGTAGTTTTTATGTTTTCCCAAGTATGCCATATTTTTTTCACTGCCCTGCTTTCACTTCCCATGAAGCCCGTTACCGACCGGTGGTCTCTTTTGAAAAGGTGAAGTGAGATGAGAAGTGAAATGTCCTAGTTAGTCTGAAAAATAAGTTTTACTTGGAACAAAGAAAAAGGCAACTATTAAAACTCCTCGCTGCGCCTGCTGGGGCATATTTTAAGTTTTCACGAGCGTGACCCAGTACGCCGCCGCGTTTTTAATTCCCACAATGCCCCTCACGACCTGTAAAATCATCCCCTTTACTTCCCAGTAAAAACTCTCATCCGTCTGCAGCCTCGTCCTCCTCCTCGCTGTGGGATTACGCTCCGTTACAGCCCCGCTCCTCTCGCTGTGTGCTACTGTCACATTAGAGCAGCATCAGAACGTCTGCGCTCTCAGAAGCCGAGATCACACGTTTTTTTTTTGTGGGGCAACCTCTCTTGTACTGTAGAAGTGGGGCTTTGTCGGCGGGGCGACGCAAGATGTGAATCATCCCGCAGCACAACAGTGCGTGTCTGACTAAGTAGATGAGTCACAGAAAAGTGCATATGTGAGTGTACGACAAAGAAAGAAAGAGATAGAGCGAGGGAGAATCATTTGCGCTACAGTACGAGGAGCGGTGCATTGTCATCTGCTCTGGCTTTGCTGCGGAACTTTTACGCGTTTTAGAGGGAAAAGAAAAACATTCCAGATTAATCAATCAATCTGCGTGCGTGCGTGTGTGTGATGTGCGCTGCGCCTCAACATGTGGCTTCAATCTCTTGTTTTCTGCTGCGTCCCACCCCTCTCCTACCCTTCACAGGGACTCGTGGCCATCGAAGACATCTTCGCGGTCGAAAACAAGTCTGGATTTCACAGAGTTTGTCCTCCACGACAACAAAATAGCCCAATCTTATGCAACAGTGTCCTTTAGTACGATTATTATAAGAAGAGTGTCCAGGTTAAGATGTGTCCATGTGTGTGTGTGTGTGTATATGCCCTTGTGGTGTGTTGACTGATGAGCTGGTAAACACGGCCAGCGTCTCGAATATCGGTGGAGTTTATTGCTCCGGGTTCAGATCGGGCAGCGCTTCGAGTTTGTTTATTTGGCTTTCAGGTATCAAATGAAACCCGCAACTCTCTCTCACAATCACACAGTGTGCACCCACCCGGCCCGACCGTGCAGTAATAGCTTCACAGAGTCAACAAACAGTCATGCATGAACTTGTTCGCACAAATACACAACTTCATTGTCCGGCGCGTATAGGAACTAATCTCTCTCTTCTGCTTTCCCACAGACACACACTCTCTCTCTCTCAGACTGTCTCTTCTCCCCCTCATCGTTGCTTCGCTTTTTTCTGGCCCTCTCGCCCTCGCTTTGACACACACACACACACACACATACGTGCGTATACAAGGCTACTGCTTTCTCATGCTTTGGTTTCGGAGGTCAAACACAGATTCTCCCGTCCCCTCGGCGCGTAACTCAGACCAGCAGCACCCGGCGGACCACCGGAGGCTAGAGGCTACACAACCACCCCGACCAACATGTCACCCGCGCATCAAACACACACACACATTTAAGCATACACATCTACCACCACCAGGCTCCTCCTCCTCTGTCCCCGCAGCCTTTATCAAAGGATCTGAACAGCGTCAACGGTATCTATCCCCGTCTCCCATGGGAGCAGCGGAGCACAGTCATCACACGGCAAACACACACACACACACTCTCTCTCTCTCTCTCTCTCTCCTCTCTTCACACACACTCGCTCATACATGCGCGCACACACACTCAGCATACGGAGAAGATCAAAGGTTAATTATGTCTTATCATCAGCTGCACCACCCTCTCCTGTCTGTCCTCCTCCTGTCTGATGCTTGTGTGTGTGTGTGTGTGTGTGTGTGTGTGTGTGTGTGTGTGTGTGTGTGTGAGGTTGTGGGCGCATGTGGACAAGCAAGACGACGTCTGTCTGCGGTTGTGGGAGCGTTTCTGTCCTCACTGGTGGACTCTTTGAAAGTCTTTCCCCCCTCGCACACGGTAAATAAACGGCCCTGTCCTCCTCTCCCATTGTTTCCTTCTATCTTTCTTCATCTCCTGGACGTTTTTTTTTCTTCTCCTACGAAACCCAAATTTCTCTGTTTACATTAGCTGATTTAATGGGAACCAAGTGTTTCTGTTGTAGTTGTAAAATTGGCTATTAATTTGATGTACGCTCCAATAAAGTCCGTGTAACAGAGCCTTTTCTATAATTTGATAAGTATGTGAGATTTTAGCTGCGTGTTTAAGAGTCTGCAAGTGAACTGAAAATCCTGCTCGAGACCGAGCAGTTTGTTTTTTTTCTCTTAGAGTTGGGAAAGAAAGAAAGGAAGGGAGAGAACGGGACGTTTCAGAGTCTAACCCCCCTGCGTGAACCCCCAACCCTGTCTGAAACAGGAAGTGCTTATTCATTCAGGAGGTGTACATTTACAGAAAAACCCTCTCCTGCACCCTTCGGATGGAGGTCGTGGAGGCACGAAATGGCCGTGAACAACTGCAGTGTTCAAAACGAATGCATGATATTCAAGGCCCGTAGCTTAATTTCTCAAACTATGATCCTTTATTCAGAAATGTGCTACTGCGGATCAGCACTTCAGGCGGTGTGCTTGTAAAACAAACATACATAAATGATGCATTATTTTGAAAGTAGTTGAGAGTTTGCAATCAAGCATTAATTTAATTCAAGCAGTGGATGAATTTATTGAGGGTGTTCTGTAATTATCTAGATTTGATTTTAATGTTTGACGATCAACTGATCCCAAATTTGCTTAATTCTTTTTAATTTTTGTTTTTCTAGACATTATGTGCTCCGACTCGGGAAATTATACTTGATCGATGTCTCACACAAACCACACGGAGTCGCGTCCAAGACTGTTTGTTGTGTCGAGGTTTCTCAGTGCTGATTTTCGTCGGGAAGTCGAGGCAGCCTTGGCAGGAGAAGCGATATTCTGTCATGAATTACGGCGCTCTCGCTCCACAGTTCGTTAATGATAACCCCGGCCGTGAGCTTGGCCCGCGGCCGTGCCTCTCCTCGAGCTCTTCGTCGGCGTGGTGGAGCAGCCGGGCTACACTCGGGGCAAGTCAGAGGCTGCCATGCACATTATCACATTATCACGCTTCCTGGTGTGTGGGATTGAACATTTGCCATCAGGCTTCTAAAAGCACTTTCACCCACGGATCTGACACACGCTCCGAGTGCCTCTGATGACTTTGGAAGCAACGTGATTATAGTCTCGCGAATAAAGCAGCATGAACGTCTTTGAGCCCGTTGTGTTGGACATGTCATGGTCTGTCTGGTTGGACTTTCAAACAGTTTCAGTGTTTTCTCGGAGTATTTACGGTGCTTAGAGTGGCAGATTCATTGATAAGTGCGCGGAGCAAATAACCAAGTAGAACCAGACCGTGTCAGCGGGCCGCAACGGATCACTTATCGCACTGTGTACGTTTGCAACAAGTTTCATTTCAAGTGTTGAGACTAACCTCGCAAGTGTTCAGAATCAAGCGAGTCGAACAGGGAACGCTTGAGACACAATTACTTCTTTGAAACAATGCCCCCAAAAAGACTTTAATGGGCCCTAATGGTGTGTATTTACGTAACTAACTCAATGCAACAAAACAAGCCAGAGAAAAAACTTTCTATAGAAGCTAATAATTCTCCTTTTCTGTCCCATTTCCTCCTCCCAGAGTACGCTACCAAGCGCTCTCCCGTGGGTGTCTGCTCATTCTCTCTATTAGAAATGATGTGTAGTTTGTGTAACGTGGCCACAGCCCCTCCGGCTCAGCCATATGTTGGATTAGAAGCTTTTTGCAGCAACTGTTTTAATTATGTCTCTTGATAGTGCAAGTGTGATTAAACGGAAGCTTTGGAGGATGCTTACCCCGACTTGTGGAGTTTTTAATTTTGCCATTAACGAACATGGAAGAAGTTGTCGAGGAGTAGTTCAACATTTTGGGAAATGTGCCTCCTTGTTGAGAACGAGTTGAAGAGATCAATACCGCTCTAATGTCTGTGCAGGTAATGTGAAGCTACAGCTAGCAGCCAGGTGTAAACACTGGAAATAAGGTAAAACAGATAAATTGGCTCCGTCCACAGCTTAGTCACACTTTATCTTGTTCTCCTGATTGTTTTGAGGGGGATTATTTCTTGGCCCACACCGGTTACTTCCTGGAGTCTCGGCTGGTTGCCTGGAGACTGACAGGCGAAGCTAAGGTACCTGGCTTTGGATCTATATTTACTCTTCCAAAGCCTGTTTCCCAAAGTGTCGAAGTAAATCTTTAAAGGTGCGTATGGAGTTTCCTTACAAACAAAGTTGTGAGACATTCAGTGATCCTGCCAAAAAAAACCTGTTGTACATCCTGAAGGCCTGACAGGCGTCTTGAATGCATTTCCATCCAAAGGAGGTTTTTTTTTTTTTTATGTTTAAAATTGTGCATCGTTTACATCCGTGTTTGCTAGCTTGCAGCCTTTCTCATCACTGCATTTGTCGGCGCCTCGCTGTGCGTCTTTGCAACTGTCAGTCAGTGGAATAGCGTGGAACCGCTAGCAAAACACAGACGCTCACTCATAAAAACATCGCTCCCCAGCGCTACTAGTGGTCAGAAACGACACCGAGTGACTTTAAAGTGCGAGATCCCACCTTTTTCCACCCCCGATAAAACATCTGACTTCATTGAACATACTCGAGCTTACCGGTCGCTTTCCCATCTCATTTTCTGCATCACTCTCACACATGCTACACTAGAAAGTAGTTACCCCTCCATGTTCACCATCCTGTCCTGCTCCTCTGCAGAGCTTCGTATCTGACATCTTATAGTGAAGTCTGTCTTCTTGTCACCTGGATACCTCTTGCAGATGTCTGTCACTGAGATGTATCAGGCAGCATGTTCACCGTCTGCATGGGTGTGTGCACTGACACCTATGTCTTGACGTTGAATTCGCTGATTTTGATGACTTGTTGACACGCAGCAGTGTTTTGGCTTTTGGGATCAATCTCAGTTGTTTACGGAGCGGCTGTGGCTCAGGAAATAGAGCCAGCATCTTGTTATTGGAAGGTCGCTGGTTCGATTCCCCTGGTCTGCATGTCGAAGTGTCCTTGGGTAAGATACTGAACCCCAAACGGCTCCTGATGTGCTGGTTGGCACCATCAGTGTATATATGAATTACTGTAACTCTAAATGTTTACTGGAAACAAACTGTAAATCATCCAATAAGGTGAAAAAATGTGTGACCATCCTACACATTATGTTTTCTAAGAATTCCCTTCCCTCGTCTTTACCTCAGAGGGTTGGGTCCAGCTGTTGTGCCTCGGTGTCTCCCTTAAATGCCAGCCTGTGTCTGCTCTGGTCGCCTGTTAGCGCCCTTGGTGCCATTTCAAAGCAGGACAAGCCTCCACTTTCAACCGCTATTGCCAGTTTACAGGTCACAATTTCTACGTGAGGGCGCCGCGCCTCCCAGATGTGGTGAGACAAATGCTGTACTTTGATATTCCTACGTGTCACACCCAGGTGTTGGACCGGTGTTTTTAGTTTTCTGATAAGCATAAGGCTGGTGTAATAAAAGAGAAGACCCGGGAGGTTAAATCCAATCATTGTGCCCTGCACTGCGCACTTCAGCTTTACTGGTGTTGCTTTTTTTTCTCTGTTCCTACTTATATTGGAATTACTGGTACTTACTTTCAGTGTGTGTGTGTGTGTGTGTGTGTGTGTGTGTGTGTGTTTGGGCTAACATTAGCTCCACACAGTGTTTTGCTTCTGTTTTTGCGGTTCTTTCAATTTGTAATTGGGCTGGAAAGACAGCAGAGGAGTGCCACCGAAGAGTCAGGAGAAGAAGTTAAAAATGGACGAAACAAGCACATCAGGATCAGAGGAGGAGGGAAAGTGACTGTGTGTTTTTTTAAGCAGGTTTTGGAGTTGGTGCCTCACATCTGGGCCACAACCCCGCTGTATTATCTGAGATGGAGAAGTTGGACCCAAAAAAAAAAAAAAAAAAAAAGACGCTCCCCGAGGAGAACGAGAGAAAACAGCTCAGTCGTGGCAGCAGTGTGCTCAGGAGTGGGGGCTGATGTGTGTGTGTGTTTGTGTCTGTATGTGTGTCAGGGCTCTGTGTAGCAGTGTAACAGTGCACCCTAGTGGCCGCGACGAGAACGGCATCAGCTGAGATCGAGTGAAACTGAATAGAGAGAAGATAAGCCCTCGTCTCCTCCGTGTGATCAAAGTCTTCCTCTGAGAACGCCAGTTCTTAGAGCGCCATCATCGCCGTTCTCCTCTGAACTCTTTATCAGCAGAGAAAAAGGCCTGAAGGGAACTTTTTTTTTTCTTTTTTATTGAAAAAGGAGGCCTGTGACAAAGGCCAGATGTTCTTACCAAGTAAAATATGTTAGCGCTTACACAATATTTGGTCGAGAGTTGTTTTTGAGCCTGGGATTTGTTGCTTCAATACGTTGTAAGGGAATACAACCTCTCGCCACGGCTAGAGGACAATGCAGTTGTCCATCGAGCTACAGGGATATACAGCACATCTAACATAAAGTGAGTGTTGTAAAGTACCAAGAAATCAGACTTAAGTAAAAGTATATCGTAAAGTATCTGATATTAGATGTATATAAGTATCAAATGTACAGGTAAATGTAAATTATACATATATTTACATGATACCAGGGCTGACTGACTATCAGCCTGGGTCATATTAGGTCCGATAGATTCTAGTATCAGAATCAGTGTTTTTAATCTGATGCTGATAAAATAAATCAAAGGAGACATATTATGCCCACTTTCAGGTTCATAATTGCAGACTTTGATCTTTTTAACTTTCAAGACCTTTTACATGCACAAGAACACATAACACACTGAAGGCAAGGGAAAAAGATTAAAAAGCATGTACAATCATAAAGATGCAGAAAATGGAAATACTCAAGTCAAATAGTGCCTCAGAGTTTTCCCTGAGTAGAGTACTTAAAGTAAATGTACATCTTGCTGACTTACGCATTCACAGAAGTCAGGGCGCCACAACAGTCCCGACATTAGGCGACATTCCTCAGGCTGCCTTTGAAGTTGTCTGGCATTTCCACAGCATCTGTAGATTAAACCTGGATTTTACATTCTTTCACAAAAAAGAGCAATTATGTGATGCAGCAGACATACAGTACATCATCTTCATCTTCAATATTAGAGCTACATTTGTGTGTGTCTCCCTCCTTGTGTGTGTGTGTGCATCTTCATGTGTCCGACGGCGCACATGTGTTTATGCGTTTCTGTGCGGCTTGTAACTCTAGCCCAGCGTGTCGCCCCGAGGAACGCCGCAGATGTTCAGATGTTCCTCCTCGGGAAAACAAACACAACAGAGGCCATTTTCTCCGGGACAGGGGGGACTGTCAAAATAAGAGCGTGCCCCCGCCTCCCTTTGGACCTCTCCCTCCAACAGTGACTCTCTTATTCACAGGCAGATCGCTACTCTGCTCTCTTTTTAAAAAAAAAACTGTATCGCAGGATGTTTATGTGGCCGCATTTTGGATATATTGAGGGTTTATGTGCAAGGTGTGTGTTTGTGCACGCGTCTGGGCCATCCGTTACTCTTTAAGAGCGCAGGGGAGGGTGATTTGAGGGTGATCATTCCTCAGAAGTGAGAGATTTAAAATCCTTGAAAACTGAGGGAGGGATTGGAGGAAACATGGTGGGAGAGCCGGCCACCCCTGCCACCCTCTCCTCCTCCTCCTCCTCCTCCTCCTCCTCCTCCTGCCTCACCTTTTGATTAATGCCTCGCTCCCCACAGTGTATGGCAGAGCTCCACAGGGCCTCACAGGGCCCCAGGTGAAGACCTCGGGGAGACAAGAGTGGAGAAAAAGAAGAGAAAGGGAGTTTCATTCACGCATAATAGACCAGTTATTTTTCTTTTGGCTTTATAATGATGATAACATGGGTTGTTTTAACCCGACACACGCATCCGTCTTGCGCATAAAAGCCCGATACGACACGTACCGGCACCGTCGTTTGTATCCGCGCCGATGGCAGGAGATGGATGTGACAGAGTCGGAGCAGAGGGGAAGCAAACAAGCCGTTTGAGCTGTGAAATTGAGGAGGATCAAAGTGTCAGCGAGTCGTAAATAAATCCTCGTCCCTCCCCCGTGGATAGACGGAGCGAACGTTGTATTACACTGATTTGAGCGCGACTGAGACGGCTCTACAAGCGTCAGGAAAACAAGACAACCAGCTATTTCCTCTGTGTGTGTGTGTGTGTGTGTGTGTGCAGCTGTGTAGCTGTGTGTGGATTTTTGTTATCACTCTCAATACTTCAACAGGAGATCAATGCCACGGTGGTTACTCATGAAAACTGGGGAGCTTGGTCCATTGAAGCCCTATTGGCCGGCACATTTTCCCAGAACTCTGCATGTGTGTGTGTGTGTGTGTGTATGTATGTTTGATGCAATGTTGGAGACCAGCATCGCTATGAGCTTGTTTCCTCTGGGCCACATGTGCTCTTTGGTGCTGAGCCGGCTCAGAGCGCAGCAGTAACGAGAAGTCCAGGTGCAGATTTCACCCTCAGGGAGGAAGTCCTTGTTTACTCGTTTTGAACCTTGTTCCTGACCTCCCTTTTCTTTTTAGGCTCTCTGACCCCGTTATTGAAGTCACATTGGTTCAGAAACTGTCGAGAGGTTCAACTGGCTGCCACCGTGTCGATTTTTAACATTACACGGAGATTAAGACATTGGGGGTGGCGTGTTTGTAATCTCATCATCTCCGGATGACGTCTGAAAGAAAACCCAAAAATCACATTTTCACTCTGTTTCACAGGCGAGGACAGAAACACAGCAGAGTGACATCAGCGCAGGTGTCAGCAGTGTTTTCTTTTAGCGATTACATAATGTGGGATAAAGAATAGATGTGCGTTCACATGGAGATCGTCACATTAAATGTGAAGGGAAGTTGAGAAAGTTATGCGTGAAAGTAATAAAAACTGAGCGACTTCTAGCTATTTTTGTGCCATGAAATAGTTTCGATTGCTCGCTGGGGCCGGACACACAGGGAAAACTGCTCAGCGACGAGTCCAAACACTCTATTTATCTCCATAAATGACAAAGAAAAGCAGCAAATCATTGCATTAACAAGATAGAAACAGTACATGTTTGACATTTTAGCTCGAAAACTGTCTTAAACAATAAATCGATTGTTAAAGTCGTTGGCAGCTGACTGATCTATTGAACGACTACTTTGTTGCAGCTGTATTACTCAGAAAAACGTGTTCTGCTCTTCTTCTCTCAAGCTACCATGAGGTCTCATCATACAGGGGCAGTATTAAAATGTTCCTAATTATGAAAGTTGAAGACGGTAGCCTCCTGCATGTTGTAGCCTTCGTCAACAGTGACAGATGCTGTTTTTTTGTGTTGGTTTGTCAGGACAAGTCAGTCTTACTTATAGAGCCGAAAAATCACAATCGCATTGCTGCACGGGGACTTTGCAATCTGTGCAGTGAAAAACATCTCCTGTTCTCAGATCCTCAATTCGATTAAGGAAAAACTCCCCGGACACAGAAAAAAAACTCCCTTGTCGCAGGGGGACAAATGGAAGAAACCTCAGAGAGAGTCACAGAGGAAGAATCCCTTTAACGAGACAGACAGACAGACAGACACACAGTAGATCTCATGTGACGGATCAACAAAACCACAGAGTATACAAATTGAATTGACAGAATACCAGATACAAGTTTATTTTGTAAAATATTAGTGAAGAATGGAGTCTTCTCCACCACGAGAAACAGACTGACAGACTGTCTGTCGCTCTAACAGCTGTGTTGTTCTTGTTTTTACCATAATTGTGTCAGCATCCATTGATTCACACTGATTTAAACTCACTTTTAAAGTCATCATCATAGCAAAGCCACGCGCCATAAATTCAGCATCGTGCTTTTGTCCAGAACAACTCACCTTTTCTCTACACTTTGGGGCTCGTGCACAGACTCGAGCAGCGGTGGCTCTGCAGACCTGGGCTGCAGTTCAGGTTCAGTTGAACACTGTACAGCGGTGGACCAGACAGACACATTGGCTTTGTGCTTGTCTGTTTTTGGCCAACAGAGGGCTCTCTGTCCGTGGAAAAGATATTTACTGGTCTCCCAGGCATTCCCCTCTACCCTAATAAAGGTTTGCCTAAAGCAGATATACTGTAATAAAGTTTAATACCGTTGAAGGAGCTGCAGCTGCGCGATCCACGACTCATTCAGCCGCATTCTGACAGCAAAACAAGCTGCTTTTTGTTCCATCCTAACTGTGGCACCGATAGTTCTCCGTCTGCACCGTCAGCGGTGTCCATCAGGGGGCAGGACAACACAACTTTGGCTCTCAGTGTTTCTCCACTGAAGTTTGACCAGAAAGCTCCTAATGGCCCCTCTGTGAGCACCGTGTCTGTGGAATGGCCCGTTGTCTCAGGAATGATCTCGAATTGAGGAGTGATGAAAAGCTCTCTGCACACACACACAGGCGCACACATTAGCACTTGTGTCCAGAGTGCGCACGCCGCTTAATCATGCGTGCGCAGCATTTTTGGCCAAATTAAAAACCCACTCCGTCCGTCCCGGCCTGGCACATGCACACACTCAGTCATCGCGGTGCTAATGACATTCTTTCACACACATGCAGATGTGATTGGCGCAGGGTCAGCTGGGTTCAGCGCCTGACCTACTGGGGAGAGGTGTTTCTCCTGAGCGCATGGGTGCTGGATAATTACAACAAGCATATTTGAAATAATGAGTTAGATTATTTGATTCTGGTAGATTTAAATGCAAAATCTCCTCATCATCATCTCCTTTACAAGTAAGACATAAAGAGATGGAGGTGAAATCTCTCGAGCTGCTCTCGAAGTCTCACTTTTTGCAGACGAGCTCACATTCAGCGGTCTCATTTAATTCTCCCGTACTTGCGTAACACCTGCTGTGTAAAAAAAAAGGTGTTATCTTTTTTTTTTTTCTTCCATTACATAACGTTTTCATTTCCAGCCAATTGCATGATAAAATACCTTGGCTCCTAAAAGGTAATGAAATCTCCCTGGACGTTTCGCTCTTAATTAAAACTCTCTTATTTCACACTGCGGGGAATGCAGAACATGCCAGATGCTCATACACACATGCATGTGTGAGCGCGTGTGTGTGTGTATGCACAGGTAGACCACGTACTGACACACTTTAATGCACACAGACGCACAAAAAGAGAGAGACCCTGAGATTTTATGTGCTGTGTTGTGCCTATTCCTTGCACACAGTATTGTAGGCGGATGTGAAGGTTTGAGGTTGCCATGTCGACGAGGCTCTCAGCCACAGTAGCATAAATCCTGCAGACCGGCGAGCACCTTGTGACACGCTAAGTGACCTCAGACACCCTAAGTACACGAGAGCGCATACACTTTTTCAGAGCTTTGCTTGAAGGAACTTTAGCTCCTTAACTGCAAAACAGGCTACACTTTCAGATTGTGTGCAGATTTTTTCCTCCCGTTATATTAGTTATATTAGTTATATGACATTTTAGTTGTATTGATACACTGTATTTAAAGTGCTGCATGATAGTGCTTCTTTTTGGCCGCTCTAATCAATATTTTTATATTAACACTTGGTGATGAGCCTCCATAGTAGCATGATTATAATTAGGAAAACTGCATACTTAATTAGCATTTTGTACTCCAGCAAAAGTAAAACAGCACAAGTGAGATTATTTAAAGACTTTGGTGATGCTTTCATGTTTCACGTCGCACAATCGTCCATTCAAAGCTTTGACTTGTACAATCCTTTGGTTCAGAGCTACTGTTGCTGCAAAACTGTCCACATTGCGTTCAGTACTAATTAGCCGATGTTTGCCTGATACCTGATTCGACCGGCTGCCCGATCTCGAGTAGCGCGTTAGCGAGCACGTACGCCATCTCGGACAGCAATTTGACAAACCGCATGCTGCATATTTTAGCACATTTTAGCATATTTTTCTATATTCATGTTGCTTTTCTTGTGCGTCGTCCAAATATTTGGACAAATTGGAATCATTTGAACGCTCTGGCAATATTGTTGTTAACATTTCCCCTGTCAATAACTGAACTGAACTGAAAAAATGCTATGCTACAGACAGGCACTGCCAAGATAATCCTCAGCAGATGTGCTCTTAATCATAAATTACCATAGTTCTGTGTGTGGTTTGTCCAAGTTGTGTCTCTTTACCTATCAGATCGGGCCGTTACTCATGTTTGGTAGCAACTACATAGCTGCTAGCATGGCTGCAGACTCCTACCCTTGTTTTTCACTAATAGCACCATCACACAAAGGGAATAAATTTGTATGCGTGACTTGCGTAGTGTATCCAATCAATCGGCTGCAGAATATTTTGCAGATGATGACAGACACCTGGTGTTCCTCTGGGCTGCAGTTATGTAACTACATGGAAATGTATTAGAGAGGAGGAGAGCGAACGTACCAGTCAGCCAGACGGCCTCGGCAGTACTGATGAGGAAAAAAAAAGGGGTTTGCTTAAGATCTCGCCATTACACACACCGTTACACACTCGCACTCCTCTCTCCTACTCCCCCCTCGTCATCCTATGGGAAGGAGGGGACTCATGTTGCATCGCGTGCAGAGTTGCAATTTTGCCTCCGTCTGGAGTCGGTGGCGTTCTCTTGCACCTCGCCAGATCTCACTGATACACCTCGAAACCAGGCTTGAAACACTGTAACTGCCCTGATTATGATACACGCAGCCGTTCACACACAATATAAAACACACTGTGATTACAGAGGATCAAAGCGAAACGCAGCGAGTCTGATTGTGCAGCTAATAGCAGACGACAGTGAGGTGAAACACAAATCACGGGGAACAGTATCAAAGAGCGAGCTCGGGGTCAGCATCGGGACACGCATCAGGAGTTTCTGTTACGGCGATGAAGGTTTTCATTTCTGCAGTCGTGAATCGGCTATTGTCTGGAAGAAGCGTTTGAGTGAAATCTGCGAAAATGTGACCCCTTAATGACTAATAACCGTTAGAAATGGTATGAAAAGCCTTTGTTTGCTTATGAGCTTTGAATGTAGGTGAAGGTTTGTCTCATTCATTCTGGTGATGAGTAATTCTTTAAAATCATCAAATATCTGGAAAAGTACCAGAATCTGCGTCAGCTTTCTTAACACAAATGGCCGTCTACGCATGTGTGTGTGTGTGTGTAATCTGCTTTAAAAGACCTTAAGTCAGACGGGGAAATTAGAGGCTGCCACTCTCTAATTGAGCAGATCATTACCCTGTGATTTAAGCCACCGTCCCCGCCTTCTGTTTTACACACTCATATATAAATACACATGCAGACCCCCTGATCTTTCTATAGCAAATCACACACCTCCCCTCATTCTTGCTCGTCATATGTCATACCCACCCACAGACGGTATTCCCTTTGGCGGCGACACGGTGTTTCCCCCTCACCGGGTGCTGTTTGATGTCCTCACGCCTGCCTGTCAGACGGGACAGCATCTGAGGGCGTTGCTGCCCCGACCGCTGCGCAGCCCACATGCCCATCCACTAACACAACCGCCCAGCTGACATGAAGGCACTCAGGAGGCAGTGTTTGACATGCAGATCCCCCTGTTCTCCACAGCTATGCCGCCTGCGGTCCACTCCGACCATGAAAGGTTTTCTCGGTGAGTGGCGCGGGCGCGACCGCACCCTCCTCAGCATGTGATTAATCACATCCACTGCGAGTACACAGACTCCTGCAGCAGGGAGAGCTCGGGATGCTGGGGGCTTTACTGTATGTCACCCGTGTGCGCCCTTCATTCTCGAATGAAAAACACATCCACACTCGGCGCCACGCTGTGTTCCCCCGTGGAGCTCCCTGAAGTGTCACATCACTGAAGGAGGTTTAAAGTGACTGTTACACCCCAGAAAAGTTACACTCAGCGTTCACTCGGAGGCGAGATGACTCTCGTCTTAGTCGTGGGTTTTTATCAGCATCTGCTCTAATCAGCGGTGATAAAAAAATGTCACCTGAGTCATTTTAACCCAATTTTCTGGTGCGTTGCTATGACATTCATCGAAGTTAGGGAGATCCTGAGGTGAGATGACTCTCGTCTTAGTCGTGGGTTTTTATCAGCATCTGCTCTAATCAGCGGTGATAAAAAAATGTCACCTGAGTCATTTTAACCCAATTTTCTGGTGCGTTGCTATGACACTCATCGAAGTGAAGGAGACTGGCACGAAAATACGTCTCCATCCATTTCAGTTCGAGCAGTTCTTCTTCTTACTGCTAACTATTTCCACCATGAGCTCTGTATACCTGTATTACCTGTATTTGAAAAAACCTGGTATATAAGTGCTATTTCTGTTCAGAAATGGCATTAGAGGCCCTGAGGTGTGTGTTTGACCTTGTGTAAATCGGTATGGTTATGCACTTCCTAAAGAGTGTATAAAGCGGCCCAGATTAACAGGTCTTGTGTTTTCTCTCAAGCAGGCCACTCTGGAGGGGATTAAGGCTTAACGCCGGAATTCAGACGACTGTGGGACCCGACTTGTGCGGCGCTGCAGTGCCTGTAGTGAGCGTCGAGCACTGTCCCCAGTGTCTAGTTGGCCTTCATCGCTGGTCTTTTGGCCAGTGAAGATGTTGCTGTAAGCATTCTTTGAGAAGGAGCTGTTCAAGCACCGCTAAGTGTTCAGTGCAGTCGCTTTCACTGCTGCCTCCCCTTTTCCTCTTAAAGGAGACCTATCATGCATTTTGTTGGTGAGGTTCTTCTGCATGTAGCTCCTCTCTCACCCAGAAAACACTGCTCCTGAAACGCCTCGTCAGCAGTCCCGCCTTTAATGCCGATACCTCATGACATCACACTATGTCACCATGTCACAGAGTTGCTGAAGTTATGCCTATAAGAATTGATTTAGCACAGCTGCTCTGCTGTTGTTAGTTGTGCTGGCTCAGGCGTGTGCGAGCTGACCAATCAGAGGAGGCTGGGTATTAGGGAAGGGGTGCTATAAAGAGACAGGAGCTAAATATATATATTATATGTAGTTTGTATATTTTTCTTCCATTCACTTATGTAGTTCAGATTCAGAATAATAGCTCCAGCTAAATGCTTTGTAGCTTCTTATGCCCATGTAGGTGCACATTTCCTCTCGCCCTTTGTCAGTCTCATGATAGCACCACGTGGGAGTGACTTCCTCCTGACCTAGAAATGACATGGTTGCCGCGGTAACAGCAAGCATCATGTAAGGAGAAGGTGGGCATGGTCGAGCTCGTAGTGGTTTTTTTTTTTGCGAGCCCACCGGCTCTGTGCGTCTCTTCTTTCATCCCGAGATACAGTAGCGGAGAGATTTTCCTGCCAGGCATTCCACACAGGATCACCTCCTCGTCTGACATAAACTCTTTGTGAAAATCCTCCCCCCTCCGTCTCTCCCTCGCTCTCCCTTCCGAAAAATCACGTACTCTCATTCTTTTCTCAGACCAGAATAGAATTTTTGATCAGGTTTCAAAATAAGCCGGGATATTTATAAGTAGCCTCGTAGTCTGCATTCCACTGATAAGTACGGAGCGATTAGTTTTGATTGTGGTGTCAGGAGTGGATGGCGAGTTGTTGTCTTTTAAGGGCTGTTGAGGAAACAGACCGTGTTTTTCTAATTTAATGTTCCCTGTGTTATTCGAGGCCGTGTTTCCCGTAAGCACAACAGCGAGACGCTGGTAATGGACACAAATGCCTTCGCAGCTTCCACGTTTATTCGATTTTTTCCTCAACTTATTTACATCCATGATTCCAAAAACGGATGCTGTGTGAAGCATTAAATAAAACAGCATGCGATAATACCCAGTTGAAAACAGTACAAAGACAATATATATCATGTTTAACCTCATCAGCTTTCGTGGCTTTTGTAAATATGTGCTTGTGCTGAATGTGATGACAGCACCATCAAAACAAAAGACTGAGAACGTTAAACAGGGAAACAGGTTCAGAGTTCCATATTTGTCCAGAAGCTATTAAAAACCCTTCAGTGAGCCACATCGCTGCGCTGGAGGACATGTTCCTCTCTCACCAGGAGCATCTGACTCCGTCCCACATGCCACCCTGCTGCTATAAATACTCAGCACACTTAATGTTTATTCATCCACGGTCGAAAACGGTTCCGAACCAGACGCAACGTGCAGCTTGGAACGAGTGGGCCGAGGGTCTACAGAGGGAGGGTACTCAGTGGCGCATCCTTGGTTTGGTTTCTGGATCATTTCATGGAATTTGTTCACCATAACAAACACTTGTGGCCACAATCACAAAAACAAACAGATCATAAAAGATATAAATGTATTTATGTGTATTAATAGTGAAGTGTGAAGGATGAGCTCAGTCGTCTCACAGCCGGAGGAAAGAAACTGATCTGGGGTCTGTTGGTATGTCAGCAGATACTTCTGGGTCGCTTGTCAGGCAGCGTCAAGGTGAACAGGCTGTGGTTGGGGTTGACGTTCAGGATCTGTCGGGCTTCTGCGCAGACACCTCGCTGATGCGCTGATGAGCACCGAGGATGTTCTGAGCTGTGCAGAGGCCACGTGTTGAGCTGGTGTAGCTGGCCGATCCAAACTGCCCGGGGTCTGTTTGTGAGGAAGTCCAATATCCACCTGCAGAGTGTTTAAGGCTTTTTTCACTCTGCTTCATGGGTGAGATGGTGTTGAATGCTGAGCTGAAATCAGCATTAACTCGGTGTGTGAAGACGGAGCTAGATTTATACTTAATACACATTCCAACCCTTCGCTGTGTTTTGTTCGAAGGATCACTTGATGATCTATGCAAAAGTGAGACCAGAAGCAAGATCGACCTTGTTTTTGCAACATCACTTCAAGGATGAACATTTAAGTTTTTACTGGCACAGGTTTTAAATAGCTGACTCTTCTTTGATTGCATTACCTCCCTCTCTCCCTCTCTCTCTCTCTGCAGTTCTTCATTTTGTTATTTGATTTAATCCCCACGCGTCTCCGTTCATTAGCGATGCATTCCTCTGGGCGCTCTGGTCGGTAGCTTCCACCTCCCGAGCGTCACAGGTTGTGCTCGCACACCCCTCTTAGTAACGACCGCTCACCTCCGGCTCTGTTAAATCGAATTAACGCACGCTTCAATCAAGCATTTCCTGCCTCTTATTGCTCACCGTAACAACCCCTAAACTACATTTTCTCTCTCGCTTTCTCACTCTCGCTAATCCGTCTCTTAGCAGCGCGGCGATGAGTCAGTCTCAGAAATGACTATGCAATTTTGGAGACAAGCTGTCGGCTGGCAAGCCGAGTTGTTTTCGGGAAGTAAATGTGTACAGACAGGGATGGCATTTGGACTCCGATGACATGTATTTACTCATCATTTCCCTTAAGTTTCACAAAAGGGGTCATTATGCACCGATAAGGAACGATGCTCAATCATCCAGCTGGTTATTTAAAAAGCATTTTCCCATTACTGGGAATTCAGCTCACACGTTTGCGTGAGAGCCATCAGACGGGGCGCGGCGTCGTGGATCTGGTGCTGTGTTGTGGTGTAGTTACGGTTGGCGGCACGGCAGCGTCACCCGAGATAAACGTAGATGCAGGTGTTCGTCCTCGCGGCCCGGGCTGGATGTTCCCTTCGGATCCACACCTGGTCCCGCTCCTGCTCCTGCTCGGGGATCTGCAGCGCCACGATCAACATCTAAACCGCAGAGTGCCTCAGAGGAGGGCAGGAGGCCCTGCATCCAGCAAGTCTAGCCGCGGGCCTGCACTGTATGCTTTGGCAGCAAGTCAACCGGCTCTCTCACGGCAGACACGCAAGCACTCGTACAGATTTACACGCCTTCTCCTCCTCCCGAGCCCTTAGAATATATCCGGCCTGCTCCCGTTCCCTCTGCTCACAACCTCAGGAGTGGGTCAGATCATTTAACTGAGTTTAGAGCACATTCAGCATGCTCTGTTTACCGCTTTCTCTTGCATTTTCGACGTCAAGACCCGCTCAGAGACGAACGTCAGACGCGGTTTGTTTTGCCTTTCTCCTCTGCGGGCGTCTGGAAAGATAAGACCCCCATCTGACTGAGTCTTCACGCCCGGCTCCGTCAAATAGCCCCGCTGTTCCTCCCAACAGTTTACCTCTCAGCCGGGGCAGCGCAGGAGAGGCCAGACGCTTTACATTCCTCGAGACAGCAACTCAAAACAAAGAGACCCGCCATGCTAAATTTGATATCATGTATATGGGAAGGAAAAAGAAAAAAGGAACCAATAACAGAGATTAAAGCCTGACAGAGTCGAGCTGCGCGGCGTACGTTATCTAACTGTGCCGACAGTGATGTATTCCTCAACGTATGGGATGTGCCAAACAAAACGAAGCGAAGGCCAGTGTTCGGCCGTATGAAAGTTATATCTTGTCTTTGCAGCGAGGAGGGGAGGGGTCGGGGCGACATCGCTTTGCTGACATCCCATTAATTTAACCTGCGTTACAGGCAAACTCAATGTTTCAGTGAACATGAAGGGAGATTTTTACCACATGTTCTCTCAATGTTAGATCTTATCTGTACTCGTATATTACTCACATACATCACACACATACAATCCATCTTTGCTTTCATTTCCAAACTAGGGCTGCAATATGTGAGCTCATACGTCGTTATATAATCTCCAGGCAAGAGCTTTAATTGAGTTTCCGGGGTTTGACGGTGACCCTGCGGTGGCAGAAGTCATGCATGACCTTCTGAGTCGAGCCTAATTAGTCTAATCAAAGCTGGAAGGCCTGGTGGTTCTGGCTGCGTTCTGCTGAGAGCGAAGCAAGAAGTGTTCTGGGGCAGCTGTGGCTCGTGATGTAGAGCAGGTCGCTCGCTGATCACAGGTTCAATCCCACCTCCCCCTGTCCACTTGTTGAGGTGTTCTTAGGCAAGACGCTGAGCCCAAATTTGCTCCTGATGGTTTTTGCCGAGCCTCCTGCACGGCAGCGCGCACCCATCCCATCTTGTTTGGATGAAAGAGCGGAATAGACAGTACAATTTTTCTGTCTTACTGTGCAGCGAGGGAGTCCCAGTTTGTTAGTACAGTGCTGTACAGTGGTGGACTCAGGATGTTTGTCGGGCAAGGGTGAAAAAAAAGGGCACCAGTCGCATGAGGCTGAGCACCAGCACACAGAAAGTCGTGATTAAAGGACACGTCAGTGTGATTTGTTCGCTGGAAAGGGCACCCTAAATGGCACTTCATGGTTTTATCTACCACAGGGGCATCCAAGGGTTTTTTCCAGATGTTCATGGTCTCCAGAGGATGAATCTTGTTGACTTTTGTGATCCCCTTGCTTTTCCTTTAGCGCCGAGATTAGCTTGACTTTTAATAAAATGCCCAGACTAGTATAGGATGGATTGATTTAACATTTGGTTCAATTCTAGCCTGATTTGCACTTTATGTGGTGTGAACCTTTCATACAACACCACCTGATCAGAACTCTGATTTCTCCAATGCTTGGGTTCATAAACAAATACCTGCAAAAACTAATTACATTTCACCCTCAGCTGTTCAGTGCTAATTTCCAACCGATAAAGAGGGAGACTGTGGCATAAATTGTACCTGAAATGCATTAGCGTGTTATGTTGCTGATTTTAGCATTTATCTCACACTGCTGTGTCCAGCATCAGTGAGCTGTAAGCATAGCTGCAGTGTGATGTTGTGCTTGACGATTAGCATGTATTACTATTGTATGCCTTACAAATAGACGAACACAGAGGCCAGCGTAAAGAGGTACCCTATGCTTCATGTATCAGAGAGTGGACCAACTTGAAGTGGCCCCTGTTGCTTAATCTTCTTACCCCAGCACCCAGTTCACAGCATGACAGTCTGCCGTAGGCTGAAACGGTGGAACGATTCTTTTGAGATTAGCTGAGAAAGATTTTCTACATTTCTGTGGAAAAAAAACCCACACATGTTATGTAAATGATCTTAACTGCGGCACTGATGGGGGAGTCATCAGTTTCTCTGTTAGGCTCTCTGTTGCTGATGCAGCTTTCAGGTGTGCTTTTATGTCTTTTATAACCCAGCTGACCGTCTTGTAAACACGAGGCAGCCACATTCCTGAGCAGCGCCGGGGGGAAGCGCAGGTGCCAGTCGACCCACTTTGCCAACAGCGGCTGTAAACTTGGCTCCCGTCCTCTGTCGGTCCTCCGCCATCTCTCTTTCCTCTCTCCTGTTTACTTCGCTTTGACATTCGTCCGCTCGTTTTCCCGCAGCTCCCCGCCTCTCTCCGCCTGCCTCGGCCTCTCTGTCTCACCGGTTTTGTCTTATGCTCTGTCATTTTGGGGTATTTTTCACAGCAGGTCTGAGCTTCCCCACGCACTTCTTAAGAAAAGAGGGAACATTAGCTTTTGATTAGACAGCAGCGTTCCGTGCCGGCATAAAGGAGCTCTTGTCCGCTCGTTGCCATGTGTTACCTCGATAATTGGTTTCAGCGCACACCCAGCTGGGAAAATTACCCACAAAAAAGCAACGTGTTGCATCTTAGAGGCCGTTTTTTTTTCGCAGATGCAAATGTTTTTATGCATGTTTAGCGTTCTTAAAAAGGAATCTGGGTTTTTTCTTCCTGCACTGACCCTGACCCTTGTGTTTACATGATTCTCTACCTTTCTTTTCATTTAATAAGTGTGTATGTGTCCTTTTTATGTGTTAGGTTGTGCGAGCCCAGAGGAGCTGACCACGGAGCGAGCCCACTCCGCCGTGGAGGAGATGTTCGACACCCTCCGAGGTTTGAGTCACACCAGAGACCACCTGAAGCAGCTGCGCTCCGTCTACACCGCCAGCGACGGAGTTCACCAGGTCTACACACCACCGTCAACAATCCAAACACACGCACACACACTTTGTGTTACAGGGTAGCTTATTGTCTATCAGTCACACACATTCCCTCGTAGGAAAGGCAGAACATGAGGTTAACATTGTACATCACACTCAGCTGGGCCCTCTCATGTTTTATTCACCTGTATTTGCACTCTTGCCGCGGCAGACACACAGGTCCAGATCGAACAGGGGCGACCTTTCGGCCTTTGATGCTTTAGTTCCTCCCCGGCTTGCGTCACATCGTTCACTGTGAAAGCCTCTTCATAAACTGTCTACATCTTACAGCTTATGTAACTCGGTGGGCCCTCTTTGTGTGTGCATCTGCAAGCTTTGTCCCCGTGAAAGGCTCTTGCCTTTTCTTTGACAGCGCGGCTTCATTGTCGCCGTCCTTCGCTGTGATTGGGTGGCTCCTTCAGAGAATTATGTCAGCAGGAGGAAAGGTTAGTCGACGAAAGTTCAAATCACTTCTTTTTTTTTTCCCCCTCCCCTCAGGGTCATGATTACTTTCTGAGCCAAATGTACGGATGTGACAATCAAAGAAGAATTCATGGGACTAGATGAAAAAACATATATGTCCTGCTCTGTTGATCATTTATCGTGTCTCGTGAACCTCTTTAAACTGTGTTGATTGAGGCTTTTATATTTCACATCCTAAAACATAACTCACTGACCCGATCACAAAGCTGTGAGCTACAAAGCCTCTTCGTATTGAAGGAGCTGGAGCTCTGGTGTTCAGCAGGAGTTTCATTTCATTTCAGATACTTTAAAGGTACACTGTGTAGTAATTCATTTCCTCAAATCAACGTCTTCATTCATAAATAAGTCCTTGGTGTAAAATGATCTCTGCCAACAATCTCACTTCTCCTCCTGAGGGAAGAATCACTTATCTGTATTTACGTAGGACGGGCGAGCTCTACGGAGGCTTCCATGTCCTTCCGCTCTATAAAAAATGATGAACTGACGAGAGGGACAAAAAGCTCTACGTGGTACAGATAAGGCTAAAGGCGTTTTCACTCAGAGCCAGCGTGACTCGCTTGTCAGCTGCAGTTTGAAGTTTGTTTGAAATAACGTACCTCATCACCCGAAACTAAACTTGATGAAGTGCTGTTTGAAGACGTGTTGTTGTCAGAGCTTCTTGAATCTTGACACATCCCGCCTGCCGTAGTTCCAACAGGTTGCAACACACATTTGAAAACGCGAGGCGCTAGAGAGCAGTATTCGTTTGAATGCAAAATAAAATTGAACCACTAGATGGGAGAAGTAATTCCACTTGAATTCAGCACAGTAATCGTTTTTAGGACACACATGTAAGTGCACTGGCTTTTTTTGCCGAGAGACGAGGAGATTGGTACCGCTCTGTTTGTATGCTTAATAAGAAGCTACAGCAAACAGCCAGCTAGCTTAGCTTAACTTAGCTCAGAGACTGGGACCAGTATCTTCCTGGAGTATGTACTGGTTGCCAGACGACTGCTGCCTTACTCCTAGCACCCGCGATCGAGGCTTGGGAAATAATGTACATTACTGTAACTGTATTCCAGTAAAGTTACAGAAAAAAAAAGATGTAATTAGCTTACATAAACATTCAGTAAAGGGGATACAATTCAAAAATAAAGATAGTATACAAGCCTCCCAACCCTGCCCATGTTACCTTGAATGAATGAATGATGATGATGATGATGAATGAGTTGTTTCCCCGGTAACCTCTGAGCGATATATCTCTCTAACCATCAACACGGTTTAATGCTGACTGTCATCATGACTCCACCCCACTGCAACTGAATGACAAAGTAAAACATGAGCTTTGTCAGAAGGCGTCTTTGTTAGTGACAGGTGTCTGCGTATGTCTCGTGAGCAGCAGTGTGCTTATGTCAGGACAGAACTGTCTGTCCCCGCTGCCGCTGCATTATGAAAATGACTTCATATAAAAGGGGAACAGCGTGATGTCTTCCAGCGACTGGATGTTCCGGAGAATCAGCAGTCATTTCGACAGCTTCTCTCAGCAGGCGTCCTCTCCCCCAAAGAAGTCAATACCTGCCGGTCATGATGTCCTCTCGTCGGAGAGCTCCTTGAAATGCAGAGCCCCGGTCCCTTCGGGTTCACAAGTGGCCTTCTTGCACCCTAACTGTCACATGTACACTCCCTCATTGTACAGCGGCACGAAAATTGCACATTTCCTGGGTACACGTCGTGCTGCGAGGAGCTGAACACTGTAGAACTTCCTGGAAAAAAAACACATCAATGAAGTCCGAGTGACGGAGCCTTTCACAGCTGGAGTCCGATGCTGTCTATCGACCTTATGGGAGGGAAATACAAAGCACGCAGACACACGGACGATGGCGGTGTTAATGCACGGAGCATAAGAACCGCTGTTGAGATCTTTTGAATTGTGACGCAACGACACGAGGAGAGAGTTACAAGCCAGTGTAACAAAAAAGTGATTCATCCACTCAGAGAGATAGTGGGACACGGACGAGCAAACACACCCATGACTGTAGTCTCAAGGAAATTGAATCGAAAGCAACTGGATTTGGTTTTTGTCTTGAAGACGTTTCACCTCTCATCCGAGAGGCTTCATCAATTTCCTTGAGATAACTATGACCTGGATGAATGAGAATATTCACAAGCCCCCATGACTGTAGACAAACTGAATCCACTTTTAAACAAATATATTTTAGGGGCGCCGTTTAGCACAGTCGGTAGAGCAGGCGTCCCATGTACAGAGGCTTTGTCCTCGCTGCAGCGGCCCTGGGTTCGACTCCCGGCCTGGGGACCATTTGCTGCGTGTCACTCCCTTCTCTCTCACCCCGTTTCCTGTCACATCTTCAGCTGTTCTGTCAATAACACCATCAAAAGGCCAAAAAAATACTTATATACAAAAACAAATATATTTTAGATAATTTTTTTCTGTTTATTTGATGGATTTGCCCTTTATTTCAATATACAAAATATGCATTGAAATACAAAAATTGACCAATATAGAATAACATGAAAAAAAAACACGTGTATAAAAGTTTTTTTTATTGAAAATTCGAGGTTAATACTGTAATAACGTTCATAACAAGTATCTTGTTGTTACGTAGATCTCTTTGTAGATTTCTTTTTCATAGTTTTTCGTGTGAAATTACAGATAAAAATCCAGTAAAAACAGAAATTTAAAGTGTTTCAATGGTCTTCGTACGGTACACAAACAAGTTAGCTTCAGACAAGAACACGATGTACCGTTTTTGAGAAAGAGCACAGCTCGTGTTCGTGAAGAAAGCGTCCGGAGCACGTGCTGATTAGAATTTGGCTCTATGTTTCAATAAGATGCATCGTACAACTTCATCAGTCTGACAACTCTTTGTATGTTTTTGTTCCAGGGACATTCCAGTCTGTTGCGTTCTGGGCTCGGCGTATGTTTTCGATGCTGTCGCCGTGTTGTTTTGGAACATTAATTCGTTCGTCCACCTCCACCGCCAAGAAAACCTGTGGGGGAAACTGATACTCACATGTGAGGCTGCGTGTGTGTGTGTGTGTATAGAGATGAATATTTAACCACTGGCATTATCATATGACTAATTCTAATATTGCTTTTCATCGTGTGGGTGTTTGCGCCGGCGATTTAATGGGATTGCTTTTAGCTTTTTCGGATAGGCGGATGAAAATGGATCGTGCGTGACTGTTTACACCCGCGTCGCTGCTGGTTGTGTGTGTGTGCGTGCGCAGGCGTGATATTTAGTCGGAAGGTGAATCACTAATGTGTTTACGCCCAGCTTGCTTTGTGCAGCCTGACCCGTGCTGCAAAGTCATGTTGGTAGAGGTAAATATTATTTTACATAATTTGTGTTTTTGTGCAACGTGGCCAGCAGGATTTCCTCAGCCCTAATTTGGCCGCTCTGTGGGGAGCGGAGGAGGTGGGAGGCTGCGAGACGTCAGTTGACGGTGATACATACTGATGCGGCAGGCAGAAAACACCTGGATGCATCAGTGTTTGGACATTTAAGGAGTGTAGGTGTGTGTGTGTTTACGCTTGAATCAACAGTGTTCGGTAGGCGGAGTCTCTGACGAGCGTTCAGATGTTCCTTTGAAAACATCCGCAGGAAAAGTGACGTTCCCCACCTCGCTCGCATTTTTGGCGCGCGGCCTCGATGTGTCACCAGCCTCTTGTAAAAACGAGGGAAGTTATCCAGAGAGTGGAAGACATACAGCCGGTTTCTATTTTGAGTCCATTAGCGCTCAAATAAAAGCCGTGCCAAATCTTATCTGGGTCTTTATTGTTCTCGTAGACAGCAAACCTCACTCCGATGGAAAAAAAAAAAAAAATCTGTCTTGAATTCCTGATCCTCTAGCTTTGAGGTCTATAAATGGTACATTCTGTTCTGGGTAGCCAGGCAGAAAAAAAAATAAGCTGCGTCCCCGATACTGTTAAAGAGTTTTCTTTTTTTCATGGTTAGCCTCTCCAGAGTATTAGGAGGTATTTTATGAGGCTTTAGTTGAGGTTCTGCAGTGCAGCTCTTTCAAGGACATCAATATTCTATTGAAAAACACTGTCGATACGACCTGAAAACCTGATGAAATATTAATAGTACTCTTGAAGGCTTGTGACTATGTAACGGTGGGCCAGGTGCTGTTGACTGTGAGATCTCATTTTGGTGGTGTCAATATGTTTATTTTTCACAGGGAGCTGGTGCTGGCTGTCATCAGCACGAACACAAAAACAGCTCATTTCGATTAAGCTCGGCGCTTAATGAAAAATAAGCCGCTGGCCTTCAGTATTCAAGCGTCAACACGGTCTGTCCTCTGCTGCTAGGAAAACAAAAGTCTGCAGCCTTGCTCGCAGCTCTCTAATAGGTCCTCCAGTCCTCATCTGATCGAAAATGTGTTCGTCTTTTTTTCCCGCAGTTGAATGCTCGAGCTTCACTGTGTCGCATGATGTCTGTCCGTTGACACGTGAAGCCGGTTTCACGTTCACCTGCTAAGAGTGTGAATAAAGTACAAAAAATCCAGCATGATTTGAGACATGACAAACAGTTTGGAAGCCAATATTCTGCAAACGCAGGTGAGATGCTGAAACTCGAATGCTAACATGGTGATATTTAGCAGGTTTACCATAGTCGCCATCGCAGTTTAGCATGTCAGCATGCTAACAGTTGCTAATCAGCACAAAACTTGTACAAGATCAGGCACATGGTAAACCTTACACATAAAAATTGTAAGGTTAAATTCACTCATTCAACACTATACACAAAAGATGTTTACGTTGGGCGCCGTTTAGCTCACTTGGTAGAGCGGGCGTCCCATGTACAGAGGCTAAGTCCTCGCTGCAGTGGACACGGGTTCGACTCCCGGCCTGGGACCCTTTGCTGCATGTCACTCCCCCTCTCTCTCCTCCCATTTCCTGTCATATCTTCAGCTTGTCTTATCAATAAAGCCATATAAAGGCCAAAAAAATACTTTAGAAAAAAAAAAAAAAGATGTTTACGTTCTGACCCAGGACACATTCCGTCATTACTGCGTTATTAAGTGTGAACTCAGTACTCATAGGTCAGACTACAGCCATTTTCAAACTCCTACATTCAGTAGTTTATGAGATGTTTCATAAAAATACACAAATGTGACCCTCATTGTGGCACTTTTGGAAAAGTCAGTAGGATGCATTATGTCATAATGACACATTTCAGTCCGGGGGCTTAAAGTTGAGAAGTAGCATCTCTTCCCAGAAATGATATCCGTGGTAGTCTCAATATTTAAAATATAGAATATTTTATTTTACCACTGACAGAAAGATATTTTCGGAGCGCCGGGTGTTGATTCTCCAGTTTTTCTCCTGCAACAATCGCTCATTTTAGACCAAAGCGCTATTCTTAGCTACGTCCAACTGTGGAGACAGATTTTTTTCATCCCAACTGCAGCAGTGTTTCAGCGTCTCTTCCTGAAGTGACTCATAAGTTAGCCGCTTGTTTACCCGACCCGAGCCGTTTTTAGCTCTACTGTCTCCTGCACCCACGTCCATTTACACAACACTCAGAGGCCAAAAGACGGACACTAAACACAGACACCAGCAGCTCTTCAATCACATTTATACACACATATTCACATACCGATTATTTATACTCAGTCACAGTTGACTCATATATATATATGAAAATAAAGAAGTGCTGTCACTGCTGGTCTTTATGGGTGTAAACTGTCCTGTTCAAGTGTGTTATCTGGTGTTAATGTGTCTTGCAGGCGACCTATCGTCCCTTCCTGCGGCAGATCCTGGAGGAGGTCTTCCACCCTGATAGACTCGAATGCCCCGACATCGAGCACATGTCGGGCGGCCTCACGGACCTGCTCAAAACTGGTTTCAGCATGTTCATGAAGGTCAGACATCGTCACCGTCGCGTACAGACACGGACACACTAACACGTTTGTATGTAATGGGGTCAGCTCCATCACATCCTCTTAAGCCTACCTGCTGCAGACAATAAAGTGCTTCTTCCATCGCTCGAGCTTGACCTGATTTAACAGTTTGCCTCTCATGTCCGCACATATGCAGTGTTTACCCACACAGGCCAATTAAGCCATCAAAAGCAGCGCTATGTAACCCGTGTTTACCCGCCGCTTTTAATCCTCCACCGCTCTTTTGATTTACAGCGCTACTTACAGTGATACGACCAACAGATCAAAGGCCTGAACATTCAATCTGTCTGTTTTAATCATCACTACACACATTCAGTCACTGCAAAAATTGACGCACGCTATAATTTCTGATTCGCCGGTCAGGAGCTGAAAGAAAAACACACCATTTGTGCAAGGATCACATTTTATAGGTCAAACAGCAACGTGTCTCCGCATGGAGTCACCAGCTGCCACTTTGCAAAGCGCAGTTTACTTTACCGCTGTGGAACAAAATACTCACCGCTCCACCCCCCTTTGATCCACCACCGTCTTTCCACCTTCGATCACTTCGATTGGGCATCCGGCCAAGAGTCGCGGCAGCTGGAAACTGAACCCTGCAGTCACGGCCAAGAGCTTTTTCTCCTCTGCGTCTCCCAGCTAACAGATCAGTTCTTCAGCTCAACAGAAAGTCGAACAAAGAAGGAATCTCAAAGAATTTTAGGTGTGCTTGCCCCGATCGCTCCGTCTCTCCTTCCTTTGTCCACACCTGCTAAATTCCTCATAATTTTGAGGCGTTAGCTGCTTCGCCATTACCGTGTTGTATAACTTGCCAGGCCATGGCTCTGTTGGTAGAGAAGAGCAGGTGGTTAGACTGCAGCCAGGACTTGTGTAACCGAGAACAGACTGGGCACCACATGTGCTCCAGATCACCCTAATGAATTACCTGCAGAGCAAACAAAAATACAGATAATGCAGCAATCAACTGCCAGTCAGAAGTCCACACGGTAGCTCCGAGTCCAATCTAAATGTGTCCCAGTGTATCTGCAAAACGCAAACACCTCTGAACTTCACAAGCAACTACAGCAAGTGATCGGTGACCAACAGACCAGCAGACTTTTAAAAAAGATGGATGGAGTAGGTTCCTTGCTGACTTCTGTCAAACACAAATCAGCTGAGCGCAAAAGGAAAATGGTAACTACTGCACACTACATCAAGAAAAAAGTCACAAAAAGATAATTGTTCACTGTGTGCGCCGCCATACTGCTGTGATGTCATATGTGTTTCCATCGGTGAAGTCGGGCTTGGTGGATCTCGAGTTTCCGACTGCTCCGTTGCACTTTTCCATGTCAGAGTTCTGAATACAATGCAGGGTTAGTATCCAATCAGACGGCGAGATGACACCACGGGTCATCACAGTAGAGGAAACCTACCTGAATCATTTTACTGTCGTGCGAGCTATGGGTGAATTTCCATGCTTTTTGTAACCTGGTTTCAGCCCATGCCTTTATAGCATTGCATAGCGTTGCATAGCGTTGCAGCATCAAATCCAAAAGTGTTTCCGTTGGATTTACATTCCTTCAACAGGTCCAAGAGTCAATTCGGTTTAATTTGTTTAGTTGATTCACTCATTATTAATCCCTTTGAATCCAAATTTTAGCTTTTTGAAAAGTTCAGTTGGATTTGCAGAGCAGTCGTCATATAGAGACACAAAGACATGAATATTTGCGTGACCTTAATATTTCTTCCAAATGTTTTTCCCCAACAGTCATGTAGTTTGAGGCTTTCGGGTAATGTATATCCACCACAGACCAGATCACTATCCACGCTCTGATTATCCCACATCTGGGCCTGCTTAAACTGATGATTACCCGCGGGGGGAGGAATTAGACCGGTTGTGTAACCGTGGCCTGGTTTTACACAAATTAAGAGACTTGGCCCGCGAATCACAGACTCCGACAGACTAAACCTATAAATCTGGACTCGGAGTGTTCCATAGGAGCACGGTGCACACCCTTTTATGCAGTTAAACAACCCAATAAAAGTGCTATTTTTAACCACAGAGCCTACTGTGTTGAACACACCGGACCCTGTATTCTTGATTACGACCAAGTGAGCGCCTGGTGTTTAAACTGTCATCTTTAACTGTCTGACGTCCCACATTTAGCATTTCTTTAGACAGGGTCCTCGTTGGGCAAGAAGTCTGGTTCCTGCTCCCTCATACTTTTTTCTAGCTGCAGTTCCTCTGTCTGACTAACACCTAGATATGAGTTTTAAGTCCTAAAGTCACAGGATATCTCATATTCATGGTGCACAATTTGCTATTTCCTTACAAGGACTATTGATCCAGTGTTTTCACACCAGTTCTCACCAGTTTCTCATGAAAGCAAGTTTCTCACATTTGCAATAGGTATTCAAAGTGTGGCGCACTGTGTTGTAGTCTCAAGGATAAAATGATGAAGTGATGACATATTATGTCCAAAGGGTCAAAGGTCAACTTCAGCCAGACATCTCTGAAAATGTTCTAGCCATTAATCAGGAACAACAACAATGACTGGTGCACAGAGGCGTACAAACTCAAGGCCGGTTCTTCTAGTTGTCCTATGGTACGGTGGTGGTTATGCACTTTAACTCTTTAACCCCTTAAAGGCGCTCCATGTTACAATTTGTCAGCACTACATGCGTTAATCACTTCACACCACAATCATATGTATTAACGTGACGTGAAACATGAGACTTTCCCCGTCTCTCTCGGTTTCCTTTACGAGCCTGTGGACGATTTTCTGCAACAAGTCTAAAAGATGTGACTTCACACATGCCTCGTCTCATTGTCTCTCTCCACTCTGCTAACAGAGAGCAACAGTAGCTTACATTAGCTTAGAAGCTTATTAGCTTGGGGAGTCCCCAAACAAAAACTAATGACCGGCTTCCAGCACAACACAGAAGTTCCACAAAGCCCCTTTAATACTGAACAATAATTTAACTGTAATTGTTTTTTTTGTACGATTTTGTACAAGGTGACAGACTCTTCTCTCTCCACCTCCCTACATTTGCATTTTGAGTGTAATCCATTTGTCAAAAAAGAGACAAAACAGACAATAAATAAAAATTAAAGAGGCATTTTTTGGGTCAGA
The DNA here is from genome assembly GCA_039737535.1 of Lagodon rhomboides. Lineage (NCBI taxonomy): Eukaryota > Metazoa > Chordata > Actinopteri > Spariformes > Sparidae > Lagodon > Lagodon rhomboides. The sequence continues at coordinate 7,820,649 of CM077789.1, read as the reverse complement.
TTTTTTTTTTACTGATATTTTGTCATTATCATTATTTTTTAGAAGCACGTGGAAGTTAAAACACTCAACTTTTCACTGCGAGGCACGAAGTCGCATCCTTAGTCTAAATTACATTTCATAGTTGGTTGCCCACAGGTGCAACAGGCTTTTTTTGCCTCATGAGCTTCTCTGAGGTGTTTAAAGTGTCCACACCTGTGAGAAAATCCACACCCTTGTATATTAGATGTCTCATTTAAGACAAAGGCAGCTCACTGACTTGATATTTTAAAGGAATTTAAATCAATGAAATTGAGCGAGAGGCGTCTCTAAGACAGCCTGGTTGTATTTTAATATCAGGACATGGAATAACATTTTCTCTCCCTCACACACACACACACACACAGGCACATTTCACACCCAGCTCCTCACATTTTCATGAGCCCCGTCCCCCCGGTTGGTCCAGTGGCAGTACACATGGCTCAGACGCTCCCAGCCGCTCTGTGCCTGCCGATCGTGCACTATTGCGTGCGGGGGTCTGCTCTAGCACGTGGAGTCGGCGTGCCCGCGATGAATCAGGACCCCCGCCTCCGGAACATAAAACATGAGCGGATTACACTAGAAGACATTTGCTCTCACATCTCTTCGCAAAACACATGTTGAATCATCCTTGACACGCTCCACCCATGCCTGCTGGTGCTTCACGTGTACAGCCACTCTCACCTCGGGTCCGCCCCCTGCAGCTCTGATTTCTCAGTTAGCATTCAGAGGCAGCAGATGTGCCCTGACCGACGCTCGCCACCCAACGCTTAATATTCCCCCGGCAGCCAATCACGCTCAGCGGAGACAGCAGACTTGCTGTTAAAATTCATCTCTAAGTGACAGTTTATCATGGTTTTTGGCGCCCCGGCATGTCTCAGTCTGTGGGAGCTCTCGGGCACAGGTGATGTGGGATGGGTTGTTTGTGTATGCGCATGTGTTAAAAGACAGCATATGTGTGTACACCTGCTTTAATATCCACGTGTCGGGGTGTGAAGACGCCGCTCATTGTTTGGAGTAGCGGCTGCCGTCCTGGCAGAGTCCGCTCTCATCAGTGTCAGCACAATATCCCAGGTGTCCAGCTGAGCGGTGACTCAGCGCCGACACACAGATACAGACACAGTGTGTAATATGCAGAGGAGATGATTAAGTGTTCCCTGGACAAAGTGGGTTGTTGATCACAGACGGTTCTATAATAAGAAAAGCAGAATCAGCACCTCAGATTGCCTAAAAATACGCCGACCAATCACAGTGTCCCGTCTTTGCTGCAGGTGAGCCGTCCGCACCCCAGCGACAACCCCGTGCTCTTCCTCTTCCTGGTGGGCGGAGTCACGCCATCAGAGCTGCGTCTCATCAAGGAGATCGTCGCCGCGCACAAACCGGGGACACAGGTGAGTCCAGTCCTATCGAGCTCTGTTTTTTCAGCAGCATCACGGCAGATAATAAAAACAGGATCCACAGAATGGTCAGACAGTACGCTCAGTGGTTGGCCTTGTCCCAGACTGACTTGAGGTCAGTGTTGAGAAGAGAGCAAGAACTGAATGTGGTTCTTTATTTTGAAGGACGTCCATCCCTCAGTGTTGTTAAACAGTCCCAGGAGCTCATTCAGGGACGACTCTTTTGTTCACTTTCAGATGTGGTCTGGATCCTTACAGCCTTTTCTATAGCTTTTATTTACTGGTTTCGTGCTGCAAATCTCTATATTGTTTGTTCTCTGTATTTGATTTGGCAAATTTCCCCCACTGGGGATTAATAAAGCTGTGCAATCTAATACTCTCACTCCTCCAATGCAAATAAACACAGTGTTTACTGAAAGCCCCGCGGGGATGGTGTAAGAGAGGAAATCGAGAATTAATTTGACCGAATCTGTTTAAGACTTATCTGCACTTTAATGCTTCGGGTCCCTCTGAGAGCAAATAAAGGGTCACTCCACCAACTTTACACATTAAAGTGTGTTTACAGGTCTTGGGGAGTACAACAACCGCATGTGTGAAAAAGTTAAAGCCTTTTGTGGCTCCAGAGGAAGCTGCATTTAATCTAATAAATGCCTCGAGTGAGGTCTTGCAGTAGCTAAGTTGCATCGTGGGTAATGCATAAAAGAGGTGGCGTTTCTGCTGTTTTGTTTTTTATAATCATTTCCATCCATAATGAGTCCACCAGTGTTACAGGAGTGCAATGAAGGCAGTTTATCAGATTAGATGCAGCTTCCTCTGGAGCCACAAAAGGCGTTATACTTCTATTTTCACCTATGCAATAGCACTCCAAAAGACCTGTAAACACACTGTAATGTGTGAAATTGGTGGAGTTTACCTTAATTGAGATTTTAGATCATTTAGGACTCTACGTGAACTAGACATCAGGCTAAACTCAGCTCCAAGATGAGCACTAAAAGTAGTGTTATGTTGATTACACAGTTAAATGGCTGTAGAATAATGACACCATCAACTTTAGATTGGTGGTCGCTAAGCTTTTCTTTCACTCTGCTATTCGTCTGCCACTGGGCACGAAATATCCCAGGAAAATGAAGGCATACTGGCATCCTGGCACCATTTTACCTGCTTTCGTGTCTAAACGCATGGCTGAACTCACATTTTGTCCTCTGTTGCTGGTCGTTGCAAAAACGGAAATGATATCCAGTTGTTTTTGCATCGGCGGCGCCAACGATAATACCGCTCGGAAACACTGTTAAAGTTTCCATTTGAAGTTAAAGATCTGAATATTTCTCCGGTCACAGACAAAAAGGGTCTCGTGGAAGCTGACGTGTAAGGCTAACGTTTACTCGAATCTGTTGAACAAGTGCTTCAGGCTCTGATTTAAATGAACAAGCATTCATACACGTAGAGATTTTATGTGTATGAATGACAAACATCCACTTCGAGAACCTCTGCTGCGCTCGTGTCGCCCGTAAAAACATCCAATAATCGGAGATGAAGACGAAAAACACTGTTGCTGACACATCGAGGCGACTCTCACGGGGCAGGTTTACGATCAGACTCCCCTCAGACAGATTTCATACCGAGTGAAATAAAATAAACGCTGACCTACATACAGGCAGGTGACTCAGATCAGGTGTAGAGGCCAGAGATCTGATAGTGACACGCATTCAGACGGTTACTGCGCACAGGAGACGGGAGATGTTGTGTCTGTCTGCGTGTTTGGGTGGTTTAAGCGCTGATTACATATGCAGACCGCAGTGACATGTGAAACAAGCAGATGAATGTGTTTTCTCCGTGTGAGAGGGAGGAGAGGAGGGAGATCGGGCCGGGTGATGCAGGCTCGTCTTAATAAAAGGCTTTAAGAAGGAGGCCAGAGACAATGAAAGGCCTCGCAAAGGATCAAAGCCTCCCATCTGTAATCAGGAAAACTGAATAAAGACGAGCCTCCACAATAACCCGCTGGCCCACACACACACACACACACACTGGCCTCGCCACACACACTCGAGCCCTCACATGTACGTGCGTAATGTACTGTATACAGCCGAGCGAACGACGGCCGTGGAGCAGACGCCGAGGAGCAGCTCCGCCGAAAGCAAACTGCAGTTTTTGGTCTTGCTTTCCAAGCTGAATTCCTCTGAAACAGACTGACTCTGCCACTACAAACAGGCCTGCTGCCAATTTTAGGGCGCTGACCCAGAGTTAAAGCAACAGTGATGCATGGAAACAGAGCAGCTCTGTTATACAACACAAGGAGACCGGGGTTGTTATGTGAACTCGAAAGCACTCAGCGAAGGCAGGAGTCCTTTTATTTAAGCTGCGTCTGCATCGAAAGATACATAACGATCAGAACATTTTGGAATTATAACATGAATATGAGTTTTTTTTCTATCAGGTTAAGTGCAGGGGTTACAACGAATAAAAATATTACTTGATCCACACCAGATTTAATCAGTAAATCCTTGGGTCATCGCACAAATTCCACCTTTCTTCATTGAGATAGTGATACTCCAGCTGAAATCTTCACAGTGTCGACCCTTCACTCCCTGTAGACTTGGAAGGTGAAGTGTTTGTGCCAGTAGTTTGCTTCTTTACATACAAAAAGACTGCACAGCTTGAATTCCCAATGGATACAGATGTGCTGTTTTCTAAAGCCCCTTTCAGACTTGCGCCTTATTATGTAGATGCGATGGAAATCTTACAGGTTGGTCTCATGTCTGAATAAGCACCCAAGTCATTTTAGCATCGTTTTTTCAACCACAAGGACGAATCTGGGCAGAAGAGTTAGAATGAAAATCTGCCTGTGCACTCTGAGGTAGACATTTTTAATAGGCAGCTGTACAATCTGTGAAGTAAATTGAATGATGAAAACATTTGGAACATTTATTTTGGGATTGTTTTTTGGGTCAAAATGTAAGGTACCAACAGCGTAAAAGCTTTTAAAATCCATCAGTGATGCAGAGTGAACGCTCCGCTGTGTTTTTCAACATGTATCCCATTTCCCAATGTTCTTGTGTCTAAGTGACTAATGGGGACGAATATTTTGGACATCGGTCCGGTGTTGAGCGAGCCGCTGATATGCTCAGATTATAATTCCGAGTGTCTGACAACATGATGGAAAGGATCCCTACAGACGCGCTTTGACAGTTTTTGTTAGATAAGATCCTTTTTGTTGAACGGACTCCAATTGCGTTCGACGTGAAAATATCAGGAGAGGAGCCGGAGGAACACGGAGTGCAGAGTCAGAATATTTTCACAACTAATGCAGTGAATTAGGGATTTATTTAGGCCAATGATAGTTTTGGTGGGTTTCTGTTTGTTTGTGTTGAGTTCGAGGTGTGTTTTGACGATGATAAAATGAATGTTTCTGTAAATGGACTCTGTTGGCAGCCGCTTCTTCTTAAACAAAAAGGGATCTTATTCTTTAACAGGGTCAGTCTCTGTAAGGATCTTTTCCATGATGTTGTCAGACACTTAAAATAGCTATCGGAGTCTGTCAGTGGCAAGTGATGCACGCGATTGCCAGCAGGATTACATTGCAGCCTGTTTCACGACTGCTGGCTGATGTTGTCTTGCTGGAAAAAATTCAAAAGACGTTGTCCCCATAAGTCACTTAAAAAAAAAAAAGAAAACATAGGAAAATAGGTTCAGGCTGAAAAATACTCAAGTAAACATTAGGTACTAGAGCTTAAATACTAGCACTTAACTTAAATGCACGTGAAGTGAACAATGTGCGGGAGTCTTTTTCCTGATTTTGCCGCCCTTCGCTCTTCTCCTAAGCACCTGTCGACCCGAAGGCGTGCGAAAGCTGCTCCCCGTGCAGAAGACGAGAAAACAAGCAGCAGCACAGCCTCCGTGGCGGAAGTAATTAAATCAAATTAAGAAAAATAAACCAGCTGCCAAGGCACCTTATTCATGCGCATGTTGATTGCCAATTTGCACATTACTCACCCTGCCACTCACGCCTGCGTCATTTGTTTAAGTGAGGGGTTTTTTGGACACCTTGACCTGTTTTAACCTTAACGGGCGTGTTGTTCTCCGCTCCAGGTGCTGGTCCTGTCCACCAGATTGCTGAGGCCGACGGATATCCCGGAGCTGCTCTTCGCCACCCAACGGCTGCTCCCTGATATCGGTATCTGAAGAGGGTGTTAACATGGAAACGCATGCACGCACACGTGGGAGCACACGTGTGCGACGTCTCGACGCCTCCTCGAGTGCGAGCGGAGCTCGGGTGGTGAGATCGGAAGCCGCGAGTGGTTATCGAGGAGACGAGGTGCTAAGTCAACACTCCCGTCCTGTCGATGTCGGCGTGTTCTGTCGGATTTGATTCAAAAAGTAAACAGTAAAATAATTGTGTAAAAGCAGCTTTTGGCTTTATTTTTCTTGGAGACAATAAAGTAAAAACGTACATTTTTGTGTGTGACTGACAATATTTCTGTCTGTCAAAAGCCACGAAAGGTTTACTTCTGCCGCTTCTTCCTTTTAAATGTCAATACAATAAAATCAACTTTTCAAATACAGTCTGGTGATGCTGTCCTCTGTTTGCACACAGTATCAGTCTCGGTTTCAACAAGGCTGCATGTGTGTGATGTTGTGTTGATACCACGCACACTCTGTTAGCGGCCGTTCACACCTCGCCACATCACATGGTGACCACTGAGAGCAGAATAATGAAGTCGTTTCTCTCAGTCTGATTTGTTCGCACCTGGCGCTCACCTACACCTTCCTGAGCCCCCACGTCTCCCTCCCCTACGCTCTCTCTATTCTCTCCAGCATGAATCACCTCAGCTAGAGTTCAGCAATTTCACCCACCTACACGCACCTGAATAGATTGTGACTACACACATTTTGTCACACAGAGAGAGATGAGGTGTGTAGTAATCCAGTAAATCCTGAGCTTTGACGCACTTTTCAGAGATTGGAACATGATAGCGGGGATTCACTATTTAGGTTCTGTATTGTAAATAAACTGTTCGCTAACATCATAACACACATCAGGGTTTATTGGTAAAGTGCTTAATGTAATTTCCCCCCTTATCTTCTGGGAGCTGGCGATTCTCAGGAGAGTCCCTCTGAAGGAAAACATGAAGTCTTCCGCTTTTTTTTTTTTTGTCAAATTGATTTTCTGGGGTCGAGGACTGCGCCAGGTTTTGAGATAGATCGAGACATGAGAAGCTGCAGTACAGTCATGCCTCCATTTCAGTTCGATGCCATTCATAAGTCAGCTTTTTTCGTCGTGAGTCATCCCCTTCACAATAGCAGAGACGTGTCAGTCTTACGAAGTCATCATACAGAAGTTGAGGTTTTGCTTCTGCTGTAAAATACCTCATAAATGACACCAGAGACAGAATCAAATTCATCATAATTTTATTGTGAACAAAACATGAATTTGTAACAAACAAAAAGGCCCTTTGGATTATTCCTTTTTTTATAAAGTGCATCAGTGATAACAACCTCCACACGCTACATACTGTGTCTGCTGCCCCTCCACAACCCCCACCCACCCCCGCTCATCAGTCTGTCAAGCACAATGATGGTTCATGATGCTGCAAATATAAAATACACTGCAGGTATTGACATTAGAGACTGAGCACATACACACACGGTTGGCACAGAGCCCCAGCTCAAGAAGCTTGCTCTAATAATACCAGCGTTTAACAGTGCTGTGGAGTGGCAGTCGGACTAAAACGCCGCCACAAAAGGGCAGCGCAGCTAAAAATACGCTGCAGAGTCCTTCAGAGCTGCTGTTGCCAGGAGAGATGGTTTAGAGTTTTGACTTTATATGCAGAGAGTCTGGTTCAGTCAGCCTCACACGGCTGCTCCTGTGTCCTCAGGTCCCACTCCTGAACCTCCTGGCTGCTTCTCCTCACACGGTATCTGACAGGACAGACACCTGCCCGCTCGAAGGTCATTACCTGCGTAAACGTTCAGCCTACCACCTGCCCTCAGGCAGACTGGTACAGGAACTCCAGTGGAGAAGCATGAATCTTCTGTTCTCTCTTCCACCTCAATGCTTTCTTTCTCTGTGGCCACTCGGGACCACTTTCAACAGCTTCTCACACAGAGGTGACAGTCCTGACTTTGGCCGACAGCGCTTGCTTGAAGCGCCGCTTCAGGTCTTGCATGTTTGGAGATTTTGGCCTGGGGATGAGGGGTGAGCGCCTCTTCTCCGTGGCCGTGCTGGCGGTGGAGTTGTTGGAGGAGGTGGGAGGAGGCGGCTGCTTGGCGAGCTGGCAGCACAGCCGGTGGAAGGCCGTGTGCACCTGGCTGTAGTCCTCGCTGGCGGATACTTCGTAGAAAGAGCAGCCCAGCGTCCCCGCCAGCAGAGGACCCTGCTGGGAGTCGACCCGCCTCAGGTGCAGCAGGTCTGCCTTGTTCGCCAGCAGGATCACGGGGGGCATATTGGCGCCGCCGGCACGGACGACCTGCTGGTGCAGCTGATCGATCAGATCGAAGCTGCGGCGGTCTGTCACAGAGTACACCAGCACCACGGCGTCGGCCCACTGGATGGAGCAGGACACATGATCGGGTAGACTGATGCCATTATCGGTCATCTGAAGGAAAGAAAAGGAAGAAAGGAGATTAAAACAAAAGTCAAAACTACACAAAAATTAAACAATTCAGATTAAAATGCGCCATGACTTTCTGCAACTGATCTGTAGTCATGACTGGAATGCTGACTGAGGCAGACAAGAGCGATAGGGTTACTCCTCCAGAACAGAGAGGTGTGGGTGATTGAGGAGTCTGGATGTGGATCAGGGTATCATTTACTCTGGCCTCAGACATCCATTAGCCTAAATGGGAGATTAGACAGCCAGACTGAAAGGCTCTACTTCAGGAGAAAAATATACATACGCACATCTCTGGTTTTGGACCGGTGCCCAGTCCAGAGAGGCTTAAATGATCTTAACAGCCAGACAGCGAATTGGATTATATCATCCTTGTACTGGATTAGCCTCGAGTCATTTTCATTTGTTGAACCTTGTCTGTCGACTCAGTCTGCCTTACAGTCAAGCGCAGGTCAAATAAAAACTGCATTTGTCTTGTTTTCTGTGGCTCTTACCTCAACACCAGGAGTGTCCTGAACCTGGATGGTCACTTGTTCTCCGTCCACCTGGACTTCTCTGGAGTAGAGATTACCTGCACACACAAAAGGAAAAAAAATACAGCTTAACACCAAGAGTTTCACCATCTTACAGAGTCAACTTAAAACCATATTTCATCTGCAAAATGTTTTCCTGCTCAGTTGCTCACCAGCATTTCTCTCGTAGTCTCCGATGAAGCGCCTCGTTAGGAATCTCACCACAAGCGCTGAAATGAAAACACCACAATATTAGAAAATCATATGACAGGATAAAAGACTAAATAAATCACTGCAACACCAGAAGAGAAAGGGGGTTTTAGTCGTTTTCTTACCGGTTTTGCCGACTCCGCTGCCTCCTATCACAGCCATTTTAATGACCCGGTTGGGGACCGAGTATTCAGGTGCAGGATACTCCGCAATGGTCGTCATGTTGTGGATGAGACGCATTTTCAGGTTTGTCAGGTTCCGTTCGAGAAAAACAAACAGTTTGAACGCTCACAGACGAAGTCTTCAGATAAACCGGTTGAAGTAAATCCTGTATCACTCCCGAAGTGTCTCAGTAGAAGTGAAATGCACGAACAATAACGTGAGAGAGACGAAGAGGGTTACAGCGAGCTCACTGAATGCTGCTGGAGGGAAGCGGACGCGGCTTTTATACCCCCCCGAACGGCGCTGACATCTGATTGGCCCGCTGGTGATCGCCCCCCCCTCCCTCGTGCTTCCCCCGCCTACACGTGGATAGCAACGATACATGAAGAAGAGCCGCTGCTGTAACAGGTGGGGACCTCCGGCTGGGTGTCCTGACTACACAGCCTCTCTTACAGGGGAGACGGGAGAAAATGTGAGTTTGTGACTGTTGTCAGAGAATGTAGTGCGATAAAAAGCAGCGTAAATGGCACAAAAATTCAACTTATGTTACAGTGAAACATCATTATACCTACATTATTTGAGCATTGGTGACATCCTCAAAATAGAGCTGTTTTTAAACTATATCCACAAGGTGGCCATTTTCTTCTGAGACTGTTGGATGCTCAAATGTCATACTGCTGTATTTTAAGTTACATGTGCCATAAACAAAGTTTTGAACAAAATTTGTAATAATTTCAAAATCCAGAGTAACATTTGGCCATCTTCCAAGGCAAACCAACATAGAACATAACACATTAAATGACAATAATTAGCTTCCATTAGACATCAGCTAACGTTAGCATTCAACCACTTCCTAGCTAACATTACTGTTTGATATTGTTACACGATACGATAGGCGTAATTTATCTCACAGATGTATTTAAGCCAGGAAGTGAAACATACTGGATTTAAGCAAGTGTAAATATTAGCTAGGAAGTGCTGGAATGCTAACAATAGCTAATGGGGTATCAAATATGATGTTGTACCTTGAAATATGGGCCAATGTCCCTCCTGATTTTCACTGTCAATCAGGGTGGGAACCTCTAATGCTCGGATGGTATATGCTGAGGTTGCAAGTCCTATAAACGTAGGGAATCTAGTGTTATAATTGCACCACTTCCCTCTTTGTGATCCAAGGTGATGGATAGTGTAAATCAGCAGGAACATCTGGCCATCTTTCAAGCAAAAACAACCTTTTTAAAAAAACAGTTGGCTAACATCAGCTAACATTAGCATAAATAACAATGTACATCTTGTCAAAAGTCATACTTGAGTAAAAGTAGATACATAAAAATGTTACTTTGGTAAAAATGAAAGTAGCCTACTTGAGTAAAAGTCTTATAGTATCTGCTATTGAATGTACTTAAGTAACAAAAGTATTTTTCTGGCAATAAATTAACTGTACTTTAGTATCAGAAGTCCAGCTAAAAGTACATTATACATTTATTTGAATGTATACTGTGCATTAGTAGTCGACAGTTTATTGGTTTATTTAGGCTTAATATGATTATTGGAATTGTTTTGTTTTTTTACTTATTTAACCAGGGCAATGCTAACTTCCAGGTTAGTCTACAAAAATACATCATCCCTGCAACACTCTATTACTCTTGAGAAAAGTTCATGTAGTTGTTACAGCAGCCATAACACCACTGTTTGTGAGGAATTATGGGATGCAGATGGATCCTGCTCAACTTCCCAGTGTTGTGCTGCAGGTGGTAACCTGTTCAGACATGCCCCTGCACTTGTGAGTCCTCCACACAGGGGGTTAATGGCTGCTGATGTTGTAGGCTGAAAATACACACATCCTCCCCGCATACACACACACATACCTTACAAGAACTCATGCAAGCATTCATGGCATGGATGTGAAAGCTTACCAACCCTCAACATCCAGAAACGACAATATTTCAGCCAGTTATCGCAGAATGGTAACAGAGCAGTAGCATCTATGTTCAGGAGTCTGCTGCAACATAGTAAATCATTTGTTGATATTTCACACGGCAAATCAAATCAGCAGCTGCTGTGTGCTCTGATTTAACCTGTATCATCTCTTTGTCCCATTTTCTTCTGCCTCCCCCCACGGGTCTCCCTCCCTCCCTCCTTCCCTCCCTCATCTTTCATTTGTGCTCATGTGCTCTGAGGTATTTTGGCTTGCAGTCCGTCTGTGATTATGGTCTGGTATGTATTTTTGATAAGAGTGCTGATGACAGGTGGTTGCGCTGAAATATGAAATTAGTGCCCAGGATTCGTGAGCAGACATGGTTGCTAGGTGTGTACACATGCACACACACAATAACCACATCACAGCTGGCACAGAGAACTCCACCCCGGTGGCATTATGGAAAAATTGAGCCTATTTTTTCCTTTAATAGTGTGTAAATGGTGTGCATACTTGCATTTGATGACATGTAATCTTAATTCCCTCTGTGCCTCTGAGTACAATTGAAGCTCCTGCCTTTTCAAATGAATGATGTCATTGAGGTGTCACGGTTTTGAAATCTAAGCCCACCCTGCAGCATATTTGTAACACAGAAAGATAAAAGGCATCATGGTTGTTCCCTCCTAACAATCCGGTGAGAAGGCTAATGATGACAGATAATAGAGGTGACTGTGGAGGTTTTTTTACCCTTTGTAGAAATGGTTTGTGAGTCATGCCAGAGGTCAAAGCAGCAGAGTGTCAACATGGTGACTTTAAAGCAATTGTATGAAATGTGAAAAACAATGTGTGTGTGATGATAGTAAATCTCACAAAGAGTGTAGAAACTGTCTGTGTTGTCGTGCCTTTAGGCCGGTGTTGCCTTCACTTTCCCTGAGGGAGGGATGGAGGTAAATTAAAATACCTTTGACTTTGGGGATCAGAGTGTCACCCACACGTGGGTGACAATAGATGGCCAGAGAGGGTAAAATGGGGGTTAATCTTACAGCCTGGGTGTGGACAATTACCAGGGAGAATTCAGGGTATTCACTGCAAACAGAGGAATGTTGAGTTAATTGAGGGTTGGTGGAGGGGACGAGGGGCAGGTGAAATCTGGAGGAGGAGGAGGAGGAGGTGTTCTCCGAAGGATGTCCTTGTTGACACATAAGTGAGGACTGATTTCCCGTGGTGGCCTCGCCTTTTACAGTTGAGCTGAGAAGCGGTATACTGCCGTCACTTGCCCCCCAGGCCTGATCCCACAAAGGACAGTCATTTGGGATATCAGAGAAACTGGGGCAGTTTGGAGCTGCCCTGGGGGCAAACCTCATGGTCATATGTTTATTAGTATCATGATAGATGTTTATCATCCTCATTGCCTTTCATCATTGCGTGCAAAGGTGATAATTAGGAGCCAATTATTTTACACTAAATCCTCTTCTTAAATTGAGTAATTTTGTTCTTCAAAGCTGTGTGAGTGCTACAAAAAGCACTGCTTAATACTTCCAATTTGGACTCTGACAGACACAAAGGTTCCATATTTTTATTCATAGATTAAAAAAGAATTTAATGCAACGAACATTTTCGTGTAGGATTTAACTGCAGGTGCACAAACTCAAGAAAAGCAGATCTCTTCACAGGTCTTTTGATAGATCATTTCATTTATTTGTTTATATCTGCAGCCACATTTGCATTTCCAATGACCGATGGAAATTGTGTTGGCCTGCCGGCACAAGCAGCTCTGCCCACACAAAGGAAGAGAGGTTGTTTTTTTCTTATTGAAATGTAAACCTTCCAACGTGTTCACCCATTTGCATTCCTCTGAATGTCAACAGTAGTAGGGGGGAGGTGATGGTGGTTTTTAGGGGGGTTGTGTGTACTATGGCACTGGTCCTGAATGACAAAAGTCTCCACACACACACACACACCTCCTCCTCCTCCCGTTTAAGGAATGCCACCTCAAGTTTTTACACCATGACTGACTGGCCAACTTCTTAAGAAACATGATGAAAAATATCTACATCTTCAATCTCCATCTCTCATTCATTCACCCGTTCTCCTGTTTGCATTCCACAGCTGATCTCCAGCGTATCATTGGATAATTGGTTTCCAGTGTCAGTTCAGAGGATTGACGTGCACGTGTCAGTCCCCCGACTGTGTATGTGCGCCAACATGTGTGGCTCAGTGCATGTAGAAGAGACGGACGGACAAAGAGAAGGAGGCGGTTCGGCATTAACACAGGATCGGGGCGTTTCGTCTGGCGTGCATGTGACCATAGACGTGTATTTAAGGTAAGACTTTAAACTGCTGGATTATCCTGTTTTTACCGATTGAGAAGTTGTTTTTCTTCTCACGTGCAAAACCTGTGAGTGGAATCATAGTGCAACTACACCTGATCGATAGAAATGGTTTTTTTGTTTGTTTTTAACCATGTTAAGTGGAGGATGAAGAGGAAGTTTTGATGTAAGAGGGGAAGTCATTTTTTATTGTGTTAATATTGTTGAACACCGCTGGTATGTTGCAAAACAAATCATACTTCGAGGCGTTTCTTCAATGATTTTATTATTTTTTGTTATAGATTCTTAAGATATTTTGTAAAGACAGATGTTTTTTTACTTCTTAGAAAACATCTGCATAAGTATTTATAATCCTAATGGAGAAAAACACATGAATGAAATGCAGAGATAATTAACCTGTATCACCAATAACTGTGTTGCAACATCCTCTGCAGCTATTCTATACTGTCATTAGCTCACATGTATAGGTTAAACAATAAAGGGCCATAGATTGACCCTTGAAACACACCAGTTGACATCAAAAAGGGACATTAAGGAACAATAGAGTTATCCAGTTGCATGTTTCAGACAAACCATTTCACCTTCCGCCTCATTTTTATGAATCATTATTGTTCAGGCATCCATGGCAACTAATGGACACATATTATTCTGTTGAAATTTCTACATTATAAACCATCGGAGCCGGCTGTAATGACATAGAATCATCATCATCAGTATGACAGAGGCACACAGACGGACAGGAACACTCTGCCCTGGATAGATCATGTTGGGACAAGGGGTTCAGTGGTTGAGATTTATGGTTTTGAGGCTCTGTCGGTAATTCAGATTTTCCCTCTGGGCCCTGTCTGTGTGTCTAGCCTGCTTTACTGCCCAGACGGAACGGAGCTGGAGCCCATGCTGGAGGCAGAGAGCGGTTCAGAGTAGGGTCTCTACGGTGGTTTAATGTCGACAGACGGCTCCCCCGAGGGCTGATTCTGGGCCAGGGCTGGAGCTCTGATCTGTGGATGTGGTTGGTGAGTGGCCATAATGAAGCCACTGCCAAGAAGTGCTTTCACATACTGGAAATTATACAAACAGCGTGAGAAAGCTTAGGCATAGTGGCACAGTGTGTCCCGTGCAACAAATAGAGCCATCTCGTTTTCCTATCTGTGCCAGCTCTGATGCGATTGTTATCACTTCTCTGGCCTCTTCGCAGCCCTCAGCGGGACACAGTGACCCGTTGTCAGCTCATAAGTAACAAGAGCCTAGTGATGAATGGGGATAAAGATGCTGCTGTGCACGTGCAGCCTGATTCAGGTTCAGGTGTAGAGCTCATGCGGGTAAACCCATAGAAGAGAGGATCAGTATGTGCAAATGGAAAATAACCACCCAGATGTTAATTCTGATTATGTTTTCAGTCAGACCTTTAGCAGACATCTATTATCCTCATTATCATTTCATTAGTATCATCAAATTATATCGTCACCTTAAAGGGTAAGTTGGAAAATGAAAAGTCAGACATTTCTGGAGCTTCACAGCAAAACAGTGTTGCAGCATTCTCTAAAACAGCTGAAGTACATGAGGACTTTTAAGTCTTTTAAAATGTGAAAAACAGCCAGAAAAAACAGAAAAATGGCTCCACACAGCTCGTCCAGTGTAATCTAGGTCAATCCAACTGATGTGAAAAGATCTTATTTAAACCTCATTTGTTCAAATCATCAAGTTGTTGCCACTTTGTGCTCTAACGTTGTGCACTAAAGTTGCTAATGCAAGCTAAATTAAATATAAATTCAAGGAAAAGAGATCCTTTTCATTGGCACCTTTCTACATGCTCTTTAGATGGATTACTTTAAAAAATAAACATAAAATCAACATAAAAATGTTGCCAATATGATATATAAGCTGAAATCTTCACTGTAGCTGTGAAGATAAAAGCATTAGCATGCACACCATCTAAAGTGGGTTCACAAGCTCCACCACATGTCAAGGATGTAAATAAAGTATTTTTTCATGTTTTTTTTTCCCCAGTTATTTGTTTACATTTTAGTCCACTTCTACTTCAGTTGTTTAGGAGAATGCTGCCTCATCGACACGAGAGGTGATAATGATTGAATTTTCATTTTTGCTTGAACTTATCCTTTAATTGCCTCGTCATTTTCACAGTTTACCCACATATCTGTCGTCTTCTGTCATCCCAGAGGCAGCTCTCCTGTCAGTCCAGTGTTTTCAAGACTAGATAAAGTTTTGCGTGCGAACTGACAGACAGGCTCAGTCCTGTCACTACCTCTCACAGGAAGAATGAACCTGAATGCAGGTGGATTAGACACCTGTGAGCACAAAATCTGATGGGATAAATAGGCACACCTAAACCAATAGAAAACAGTGAAAAACATGACAACACTATATGTTAACGGCCTGTTTTAGTCCGTGACCTGAAGGACTTTCCCTCAAAACACTGCAGACAGAGAGATGAGAGAAGCTTCTTTAAATGCAGCAACACAGAGGTGGTTTAAGGTCCTGTGATTTGATGTGGAATTAGGTTAAATAAGGTGCAAAGCAGCACACCTGAAAGCTGAATACAACATCAAAGGAACCTTTTCACCAGCCCAGTTTTGAAATGTTAATATCTGCTTTGACTTTTTCATTTGTCCCAGTAAAAAAGTGTATTTATTCTAATAAAGCCTGAGGGGCTTCTTCAGAGGGCATAGAGCTCGTTAATCCCTTGATGAATACTTCTCGCCACCTTTCCTTCAGGTGAGCGCTCAGACACCTAAAGGCGAAGAAACCGGGAAGTAAGTGCACATGTGCTCCCACTGATAAGAGTGGTTGTCTTCATCTTGTTCCTGAGATGAACACCTAATGCTGTTTAAGCTGTTCTGTCAGGTCCTTCACTCACTTCACACTGTAATTGGCCTGCACCTCGTTTTATCTTTTTCTAGTTGGTAACGCAGGACACAAAAATGTGCGTAGGTACAAAGTAATGAGTGAGGAACAGTCTGATAATTAATGCATAGTTAATGAGCAGTTCCTGAGCAGCTTTGATACAACAGCTATGAAGTAGATATTTAAGAGTTGCTAGATTTGTGATTATTAAAAACTAATGGTGAGGTTATCATGAGATAATGAGGGACCACTTAGTAACTATAGAGAACAGACTGGGAGATACTACATTAATGGGTTATTAAGTAATGACTACTTCATAAGTCTGTGAATCGAAATAACTTTCTTCATGAGCTGTTCCTGATTAATTGTGAATTGCTACAAACTAGTAATGACTCATTCATTACTAACAAATTGTTCTTTTGAAGGGAAGTCTGTTCTCGAGTTACTCATCATGATCTTTACTTTATAGTTCTGAAGTTATTCAGGGACTTCTCATGAACAATTCATTAATTATTGGGTCATTCCTGTGATGGGCTGCATGGTGCCATTTACCTCCCGTGTGATCATTTCACATCTCATTCACTATTGAACTCACTTACATCAGGCAGCGGACAGCAGCACACATGGACTATGGTTTGTTCGTTAAAATCCTCATATTGACTCGGGGACAGTGGCATGGCTGGCTAGCTATTCTTGATCCTGATAATGGACACCTGATGGAGCTTTCTCCCGTACTGCTCAACGTTGTCAAGGTTGAGATAACGAGTCTCCTGTCTGTGAGCGCATACTCATACTGGCATTGTCGTGATTGGATGGCTACTCTGTCCGTCGAGTCCTCAAATGGTTATGACTGGATGAACAAGAAATACGCTTACATATCCTGTGCCCAAATCTGTTAGTAGTGGAGATATTGTACAAACAGGCAGACGGACAGACGGACGGACAGGGCAGAATGTAACATGATTTGATGCTGTAGTTTAACTGTCAGTAATTCCCAGTTCAAAGTGACGGGGAGGGGAAGAGATTGAGAAGAAACAAAGGAATAGATAGAAAATCTCTTAAGCTCTTGAGGACTCCATATAGAGTCAATCACATGTCTGTTCCTCGCTCATTCCTTACTAACTACTCATATTTTTGTGTACCGTATTGTAAAGTGGGTTCATTTCTGTCCTTGCTTTGCTCCCTGCACATGCAGACAGACTGAGGAGCAGTGGACTCCTCCATTATGACAACATGACTGACATTCATTCACATGCACATAACACACCCACACAGACATCACATGCTTCGGCGTAATCTCAGTAATTATGCGGCACGCTCACAGACACTGCACAAAGAATTGAAACGTTTTCAGACGAGCATGCGGACGCCAGATTCAGAGGCAGACTGAAGTGAAACTCCCTCTAGATTCTCAAGGTCACCTCTCTGCACAGCATCTGTCCTTTGTGAGGGCGCTTAACAGGAAGTGAGTGTACAAGAGAATAGATGCTGAGTGTTTTAATCGGTGTGTGGGTAAGCGGAAGGGCAGAGGAAAACCTCCCCGTGTTCTTTCAACTCGCCTGTGGACAGGAGACGGCTGAACTGAAAGACGCGACGGAAGACATGACGTGTATTCATGATTGTGTGGATGTTGTTCATCTTTTAAGCAAAATTTTACACATTCAAATGGCATTAAAGCAGTTAGCTCTGCCTCTGCCTTGGCTCCACCGTAGATGATACTACCCCCGAGCCTGGCTTTCAGAAACACATTATGTCTGCTGCAGGGAGGAGTCGTGGTGGAGCTGGGTCATTAGGTTGTCGCAGAGTGAGTAAAAGAAAACAGACGGGCTAAACTGCTCGGGGCAAGATTGGAGGGTACGTGTAAGTGTTCCTGAAGGGTACAAACTGTACGATCCGGGAAAAATGGTCACCAAGTACAATGAAGGAAGAGAAAGTCGTGCGTCAGACTGCCTGAAGGAGGTGGTACCACCGCATCAGGTGCCACTCGACCCTCCTCTGATTAAACTACAACAGAATGAGCTGTCCCCTCCTTATGCCTCACACATTGTGGACAGGGTGACATGCTCTGACTTCAGGACCTTTTATTGTCAAAGCTGAACATGTGTGCTACGATGAGATTTTAGTTGTATCATGGATAACTTCGTTAGACATGATTTAATTGGTACACGCTTTGTGTATGTTGCATATTCTGAGGGACAGTCTCTGCATGAATATTTTCAGTGCAGCCAGTCTCTCCTCTGTGGCAGATTCCACTGGTGTGACGCAGATAAGCAGCTCAAGGTGAGCATGGTATTTATTTTCTGAGGAATGTTTTCACTTAAAGCAGATGAAACCAAAAATAAATCACATAATTTTTCTTATGCGGCTGCGTCAGTGAGGAGCTCACAGCGTCTCATAGGAAAGTAAATTCCTGCTCACCATATTGAGTGGAGAAAAAAAAATGATATAACAAATGCATTGGTCCCTGCAGACCTCAGAGAAAGAATGTGTTCACGGAGGTACACTCCCGGATTTTATTAAAGCGCCCCCAAATCCCCAAATTTCCTTTCTTTTAAACCTCACAGTTCACTGTTGAGATTCAAAACATCAACACTGACCCCGGAGGAAATGTTTTGGATTTGAGGCCAGTATTGGGCAGTGATGCATTAGCCTACATTGAAATGGGGGTACAGTTATGTGATTATGTTTTGTTTTTCATCAGAAAAACGACCATGCAGGTCAACAATTAGAGGGAGGGGTCAGAGATGGATAGCACAAACATGCACAGTGTGTATGCATGAGTCAGCAGTGAGTTATTTAACTGTGCTATATGTAAAAATTGGCCACCTGGCAAATTCACACTCTGAACAAATATGGGACAGCATATCCCCTGAGTAACTACATACCGCTGCTAACAAACTAGTTAGCTCAGTTTTGGACCAGGATTTGCGAGGACAGGTTAGTTAGCATGCTAACTAAACCCAAACAAGTAGTTTTAATGCTTTAATCTAACCAAACTGACAGTAAAACAAAGATCCGGTTCATTTTGTTGTTTTGAGAATGATGATGTATCATTTTGGGAGTCACTGCCAGTTGACCTATTCAGTTGTTTAGGAATGAGGATGTGTTTCTCGTACCAGAAGGGAGAAGGCTGATATTAATTTGTACTTTCTGCATTCAGCTGACACTCTGATCCGTATGCTGAGCTGAAAGCAAGCTGAGAATGAGACTCTACATCGTTCGGTCTGAACACAATCATACGCCAACCCAACGTGCCCACATTTAACAATCTGAGAATGAGTCTCATTATTCAACATCTCTCTCCATAATCACATTTCACGCTCACTATGATTTAAACTCTAAAGTCTGTTTCTGTTGCAAGGTTGTCGCATTTTGCTTTTATTGATACATCAACTTGTTCACCTCAGACAAGCGTGACTTCTCTATGTTTCCACCAAGGTTGACGGTAATTCTCTAGTGTCTCTCTTTCTCATTTTAAACACATTAGGTTTGGAGTATGACGCACAAGTGTGGATTTGTAGTCGTATAAAGACACATTCGATGGGGCTGGGCTGAGTAATGCATGTCAAGTGAGTCATTATCGATTACATTCTGCGACTGACTTCGCTGACACTGTTGTTGAGAAACTCCTGCATTTCTATAGCCATAGAAACTCTTTTATGTGTATTTTCTTCCAAGACATAGCTATACAACGAAACCTGTGTCAAGGTGATCCCTGCGGCATCAAAATCTCCAGCCCGAGCCTCTGCTGTGTAAAGGCCAGATAAAGGCTTCAGTACGTTCAGTCAGCAGACCGCCGGGCTCTCAAGCACCTGGAAGGGTGAATTAATGCGGTTCACGGGACTGGAAAGTGGGTCAAGCTCCAGTGCTTTTTGCAGCCATCTCAGCTCACTGTAGACGTTCAGTTATACAAGCAGATCTATTGTTATTGACCGTGATGAGGACAAGATGCTGCCGAGCTTCCAGGGCAGAAGAGGGGCAGCACAGGAATCTGGAGCCGCTGTAGAAATGAGGAAAATATGCAGGGGGATATGATATCTGTGTGTATGTGTATGTGTGTGTGTGACTGTGTGCGGTAGGGGGTTTATTTCCAATGGCATGCAGATTTCTACACTACCCATAAGGCCACTTAAATGCTTTTTGTAATTAGTTTGTAGCACGACATCTTGTTTTGCCTGTTTCTTCATTTCTTTCCTCCCAACAGCCACTGTTGATTCACTTTTATTTATCCCGTAAAGAACAGTTACAGACACCTACGATCACACATGACCTGATATCATAACCAACCTGGGAATGATGAGTTATGAAAACTAGGTCAGGGCTTTAAATAGCCTGACACTATTACCCACTGAATCTCTGACCTGTCAGAAACGTCAGTGTTTGAGTAAACACTTGTCACGCTTTCCATTTAGGCCGCTGTACAATAACCCGTCTGCGTTATGAGTGGCATGATGATGTGCACTCACGAAATGATCACGTATACAAAGCAGCGCACATGCAGATGTAATTTCCAGGGGCCGCCTGTATTAGATGACCGCAGCGAACTCTTCCACTCCCCGCTTTGTGTAATGGGAACAATGCGGCTATTGTGCCGTTGTCACAGTCGCGACTAAAAGCGAGTGAAAGTGTTTGTCGAACAGAACAGGTGCATTTCAGGTTCGAACGGGGCCGTCACGTGAATGAACATTTCTGTGTGTTTTTATAGGATTCGGTTATTTTGAAATATATTGTTTGAGTTTCTGTTCTGACTTGAAATTCTCGGAATCACAAAATGGCACATGAGTAGCTTGGGTTCTGGAGATATGGGGCACTGAACTTGATGAATTTGATTACTGTGCAACATAAAACTTAATAACTTGTACTGAAATTATAATTTTATGACTTTATTCACTTATTTTGATTAAATTTGATCTGTATGGAGAAAAAAACTCGGAGGATTTGCAACAGAGTTTCCTGATGGACACACAGCTTAAGCGTCAATTGTTTCTTAGCCAGTTAGCTGTCAGCTTGTGGTCGTATACACAAATTACACTGTTTATATTTGTACATAGTATGTATACACAAGTCTATTTCTATTTCTTACCTTTTTATTTATTTTTTACTATTATTATTGTTTATTGTAATATTACTGTCCTTTGGCTGCTGTGACGCTCAAATTTCCCCGTCTGCCTGACTAATAAAGGAATTCAGATTCTGATTCTGATATCAGTTGACTCTACTCGGACTCCGAGAATCAGAGAAAGTGTTGTTAAGCTACACCTCTAGCAGAGGAGCTTTATACAGCTATGAGGAAGAAGTCTGTAGGTGGGGAGACTCAGCTTATAGAACCGCTACTAGCTAATGGCAGCTACTGCTAAACTTAGTTATATGTATATAAAGTTATATGTCCATCAGTGAGGACATCAGAGAAACGTTACCGTATGATGATCAAAATCAAAATCCTGGTAGTAGCCACCTTTTGAGATGGTTTCATTTTATTTCTACCAAGACTTACGCCTTGTCCCGCCCTGCTGCACTGTGATTGGCTTTGAATGACAGTCCTGTCATTTGCACAATAAAGCAGAAGGCATTAAAGACAAGTAAAAGAAAATACAGAAATAAAAAATAGGTTTGTGGAAATAAATGGGGGGAAATGTTTTGTCCAAACATTTATTGTAAATGTTATTTTTGGTGCATTAAATGGCATATATGTTTATTTATTGAGCCATGTGCATTATATTTAGGTTGATACAAACTCATATTTGTCCAGTTGTACAGTCTGTTGGATTACATTTACGAAGGACCAGAGAGGCTAGAGATGAAGAAGAAGATCATGATGATAATGATGATGAAGAAGAGGAGCGTAAAGCTGCCTTCCACTGTGCCATCTTAAGTATGCAAATTTATAAGACATTTTGATTATCCATTAAGTGATTTAAAGAGCAAACATTTCAAACATCAACTATTTCCACCCTTTTGAATGTGAGGATTTTATGTTTTGGATCATTTCAAACTGTAAATTGTTTTTGACTGTTGGTTGGACAAAACAAGCACTTTAAAGTTCATCACTTTGAGCTCTGGAAAAAACATATTTTGCAGCCAACATGTGTGTTTTACGGCATTAAATCAAAAGAGTTTTAAACACTTTGTCAGGTTACACAATCACAACTTGTACAGTTTTGAAGAGCAGGGGGGAAAATACAGCTCCCAGATGTACAAAGCTGATAAAGGCAAATCCATGCTGGCTGACTCGAGGCTGCCAAGGTTACATCAGCTTAATATTGTTTTGGAGGTGTTGTAACAAATATGTTCTATTTTATATTTGGAATTCATCTCAATCACTTTGTTTGGATCTGTTTCCACTTTTACATTAAAGGGTCTTTCGTCAAAACGCTTCATTAAATCAGTTTTGTTAGACTTCCAAAACGTTCCAAGGAGGGTCATTACCTTTCATAGGCTCTGTATATTCTGAGCTTTTTGAAACACTAAACAATAAATCAATTAATCTGAAATGAATTAATTAATAGAAAACTTAATAATAAACATACCTATTAGTTTATTTGCGTTTACTTAAGTGAAATTCTTGCAAAATGTGCCTCCTCTTGTATAATTTCTCAAACCACAGATGACACAGAAAACACACATCCAGCGTGCCAACGTGTCGGCACAGCGGCGAGCCAGAACAAAGTGCCAGTACCCAGCATGCCCTGTTCATCTGTATACAGAAGCGTCGTACACGTAAACTACAGTCCAGATGAGTGTGTCTGGAACAGTTTGTACCAGGAGCCGCTCGTTTGTGCAATAAGTCACTCCCCCCCTTCTTCTCCATCCAGCTCCCTCTGCTCTGGACAAGTTCATCGTGTTGTTATGCTGTTGATAAAACACAGGAACTGTTTATTGTATTAGGTCTGAGTGTTCGGGGAACCCCGTGAGTGCAAAATGAGAGGTAACTTCACCAGGTTGGCAACTCTACAAGATTTCATCAGATCGGGCAAGTTTATCATGATTACACCAATAAAGCTGAATTGTTCAGAGCATCCGCGTGCTGGAGGCCTGTGGTACTGACCGACATAAAAACAAATCTGCTCTAATGACCACACACCTGTTTGTTGTACAATACATTTTCCCTGAAGTGCTTTTTTTTCCTCATGAGACTTTGACTGGCAGTAGTTTAGCTCACCCAACACATCTTCCTGTTTGGCAACACCTTTGTGCTAAGAAGTGTCACTACACAACAAATCAGACAAAGGCTTCTTCATGCTATTGATGCAAGATTCAAAAATTGGGCACAGCAGAATCTGCCTTCCTCTTTGAAAGGCAGAAAAAAAGACACTGTCATGCTTCATTTTCATAGAAGCAGTCAATAACATCACAGAAACTAAAAGAAACGGCAAGTTACTTGGATGATAAACTAAATAAAACAGAACAATGATTACATTCAGTGGCGATTACAAAGTCTGTTGGGGCCCAAGGCAAAAATTCCCAGGGAGCCCCTTCAACCAGCGGTCATCACGATTTTAAAGAATTATAATGAAGACACCAACAGGAAATGTACAGAAGATGTTCACATTAATAGAATATTTTAAATATGAATTAACGTAAAACAACAGAACAATGAGATACTAATTTGATGACAGCTTTATTTAGTTTTATTTAGATATATTTGATCAGCAAGATACTTTTCGATGCATTTGTGCTCATCTCTGATTGGCAATTAATACATTTTTAATGGGTTAAATTCTTCACAGCGATTAATCTGTAATTGATTTAACGAAACCTTTGGTCAATATCAGATACTGATATCAATACCAGTATAACCATCAGCATCTTCCAGTAGCACGGGCAGCGACTGGTACTGTCACTATTTTTTCCCCGTACTCATACAAAAAGATATAATACACAAAACCGTAGGGATTGTAATTATTATTTTGCATGTCTTGTAAGTAAAGTTATAACAAGGTTTGTGAAAATGTGACAAACAAAAAGTTAACTAAATAGTGCAGTAATCTTTTACTGGCGACTTTGAATAACACAACTTGATAAAGATGAGCTGTGACTCATTTTGAATCAGCTGCCATCACGATACACAGGGTGCCTGGAACAAACCTGAACAAAGCCTCTGAGTTTTTCAGTACACTCGGATAAAACAATCTTAATAGACCGTTCCTAACCTTGATGCTTTATGAGCCTGCGCCGAAGGTTTATTTTCTGTGCAGTACGTAAATTATGCATAATTCATGTGCCTCTCTTTGCAGCAACTGGAAGGTCACCAGTGCTTTTAGTCTCGCAGCCGGCTACGTTTACTGGAAACATTTTCTGAGTGCGGCACTTTCATCCCTCTCCCTGTTCGTCCGTGTGTAGTGCACGTGCGCCCACATGAAAATCCCACAAATCAGCTCCACTTTTGATCGCAGCCAAGGCGAGCGGAGAAGGTCCTCTGAGGTTCACCTGCCGCCCGAAAAACGTGACGTGGATACAAAAGTCCTGTCAGCCCCGTCCAAACACGAGGAGGCAACCGTATACTGGATGAGAGAGATTAACTCGAGATAAACACAGACTGAATCCAGCCACATCATCTGAAGCCTCGCGTCAACACATAAAGTGACCTGCGTAGCTCGGAACAGAAAGATATAATCAACAGACGTACTGGAGCTGTTCCTTTGGTTAATGGATGTTAATGTTTTATTACAGTGAGAACATTATCCATATCCACACATACCTTTTTATAGACGAGCTATAATGACAATAAAAGCAGTGCGAGTCAGGAAAAGGGCAGCTGCGTCTTTAGTTCCTCTCAATCCCATGAACACAGACGGCACTGAAATAGAAAGTAAGTCTGGGAACATTTTCATCAAGAGCCCACAAGCTACCACCACATATAATTGTTCCCTGTCAGTCAAACGTATCCATAAATAAAACCCAAGAGAACACGCCGATCAAATAATTCCTCAATAAACTCAAGTAACAAAACTCTCCCGTCCTCCACGGCTCAAACCGACAGCACTGTTATTCTGTCAGATGTGTTTATTCCTCTCTTTTTTTTTCCCCGTTTCTTTTAAAGTGAAGAAGAATCATAATTATATGTTGTTTTCCTTTCTTTTTGTTCACATGTAAATGCTAAGGAGATAATTGCTGGGGGAGTGTTGTGAAAGCTCAAACAAAGCTGCAGGGAATGAGAGCGTCCCGAGGGCCCGGGAGGACTCCTGCAGGGACCTACAGAGAGGACACTTACCTTCAAACGCACTCCTTCTCCCTCTTATGGTCAGTTGATTGATTATTTAGTCTACAAACTGTCAAGAAGGATGACAAGTGTTAATTTTTGTCTCTCAGGATTAAAGGGCCAATCCACTGACTGAAGTCCTCTGAGGTTCTGAGGGAGCTTTCTAAAACCAGGATTGCAAAGTGCTGACAAGGGTTAGGGTTAGTAAGTTTAGTAAGTTTAAACCAAGGTGGGTTTTGATTATTGTTTTTTTTAAACGTTATGTAAGTGCAATGCTAAATTGCTGAAGCCCCCCTTTGATTCAAATGATCCATTGTTTTCTTATGGATGAAACAGTTAATTGACTATTAGCAATTAATCAGTTTAGCTATTTATCAAAAAAGAAATACTGCTGGTTCCTGCTTTTCAAATGGGAGAATTTGCTGGTTTTCTGTGTATCATTGTGAATTGAACACATTCAGATTTTGGCCATTTGGTTGGATAAAACAGGCATTATTGCCAACTCTGCAGATTCTTCCGGGAGCATCAGGTATTTCATTGCCCTCTTTCCTCCTGGGGATTAACAATTATCCTGTGTTTCTCACAATTTATGACAACTTTTGACACCATTTCTGGCCTTGCACAGCGTGTAATCTGCTGTAATGCCGAGCCACTTCCTCCTCAGTGAGTGCAGACAGACAGAGAATTGTAGGAGAGTCCCAAAAATCCTGGAGAGAAGATTTCCCCTTTCTTACGTTAAGTTAAAGGAAAGGGGCATGCATTTTGTAAAATCTGCAATGTTGATGTTTCTGTCCATCGTTGGGGATCACAACGACATCAGTCACCATCGAGAGGCTGCCAAACATAGGTGCAGGGGCGTGCACAGACTCTGTAAGAGGCAGGGGCTTAAAATGAATGAAATAATGAAAACTAAAGAATATTAGTTATTATTCATGTCAGAGGGAAGAATTATTCTTAAAAGTGATACCAGACACCAGAATGCAGGAAACAAAGTCTTTGAAATTCAAGTTTTTCTGGGGGAACGACCTTCACATTAAGATCCACCCTTTAGTTTAAAAATGCTCCTTGTTTTTTTGGTCTGAAGGTTGGCAAGAGTGAAAACAGGCAATTTAAAGACAACGCTCTAATTGGCATTTTATAACAGCCTCTTTACTCACATTATAGACTTATTGAATCATTTTAATTATTTTAAGTAATGTAGATTTTTATATAGACTAATCAATTGCAAAAACTAAATTCATTCGTTAATTTAAAAAAATATCACTTCAACAGCAGATGTTTGGTGAATCTCAGTTTTACATAAAGCCTACAAAATCTCTTACACTGCGTCCCAGATATGAACTACAACTCCCCAATACCGCTGTGCCACACACTCGCTGTTCATTGGTCACAGCTCACCTAACCTTCATCATCCCCGTCTGTCATTGGCCTACCACTCCTGTCAATCAAACAGAGTAAACCTAAGCCAATCGGCTCCGGAGTTCTTCTCTTGTGGGCGGGGCTTGACCTCTTCTTCGCGCATCACGCTTGTTTCCTGGTCGCTGCTAACAACCTGCTGCCTGTAACTTGTCCCGTCCGCCGTCCACTCATGCAGCGACGCTTTCCAGCCGCGGTGTTTCTAGAAATGCGTGTGAAGATGAAGCCGTGTCGACGCTGAGCTCAGCCCGACCCTCAGCTCCGTGCCGGCCGCATGGTGCTCCGTGTCTCTCCGGCCGCTTTCTGACGCTTGGAGTCTTGCAGTCTGGCCTCCAGCCGCGGCTGCGAATTAACTTCATTTCTCAGCGTCGCCTTGCTCTGAAATCATGTTTATTTTATAAAGATGGCGGTGAGGGGGACACTGTAAACTAAATGACTGTCAGAAACATCGCCTCCATTTGTAATATGGTGAGTAGCTCGCTGCTTGTATGTATGTGTATGTGTGTGTGTGTGTTGCTATCGATTTGCCTGCAGCCTCTGTGTTAGGACCTGGTGTGTAATGATGTTCACGGGTGAGTCTCCTCCTCCTCCTCCTCCTCCTCCTCCTCCCCCCCCGTGCACCCAGACTCAGCTCTTGATAACGAGGATGCTCAGTGAGAGTAGCGGTGGTCTGGTCACTGCTGACAGGATGGTCAGTGTGTCTCAGACAGGCCTGCGTGCAAACCTTCATGTCATCAGTAGCGTTGACATTGTGTGTTTGCAGAGAGGACACAGTGGGGACATCTGTGCCTCTGTCACAGGTAAAGTGGTGCTGCTGCAGAGACGCTGGCCTCCTCTCTGTTGAGTCTGGATACTAATAATGTGAAATGCCTTGCAGTGTGTGCGTGCGTGTGTCTCCTCTGGGTGCTGCTGGCCTGCATCAATGACACCCAGTGCACTGAGTTACTACACTGTATTCCATTCAGAATAACAGTGTTACAGACATGCTGGTGAAGATAGACCTGCAGAGCAAGTGTCACAGCACTGCTAATGAAGAGTCAAGTGTGATTGGACAGTAGTCGTCAGTCAGGTGTCGGTGCAGCTTGGTAAGATTCTTTGGTTCACTGTTGGTTGTTGATGTGATCTGCCAGGATTTTAATAACACTGAGGTCACCTCGACCCTTCCATCGAGAACAATCTGTGCATTTCTCTGCATTTTTGAAGTAATATCGGTGCTAGCAGATACATGAAAATTGGACTCAAATTCTGCCGGAAGACAAAGAAGAAAAGTAACAAATGTGGCTATTTTTTACTTACATTTATTAAACTTATTTATTTGTGAGAAAGAACTTATTGACATTGGTAACAGTTTATAATAACCATTGTTTATTTATTTATTTGATGAACAAAAATGGTTCATGAAACATTTATTAAGCAGTTGTTAATGTTAAAAACATCAGTTGCAACTCTCTAATGGCCAACCACATAATGTTTATAAATGAACTACACAGTATTTATTAACCATTTATTAATTATTATGAACATCAGTTGCAACTTTCCTATAAACAATTGTTAATAAATAATTTATAAAGCACTTCATTGTGTGTTAACAGTGAAATCACTATCAACTAAAGTTTAATTAACTAT
The DNA here is from genome assembly GCA_039737535.1 of Lagodon rhomboides. Classification (NCBI taxonomy): domain Eukaryota; kingdom Metazoa; phylum Chordata; class Actinopteri; order Spariformes; family Sparidae; genus Lagodon; species Lagodon rhomboides. The sequence goes on along the minus strand of CM077789.1, from coordinate 7,792,394 downwards.
TGATTTGCTTTTTAAATTATATGTAATTGTTTATTTTAATTGTATGATAGTTATTATGAAGTCTTACCAAATATATATGTATTAAGATGTCAAAAACCCAGAAAAAATACAATATTAATGAGGTAATAATGCAAACTCAGACATATTTATTTTTTCCATAACTGATAAACAAGCTGTTCTCAGAGGAAATAAGGTCCCAGAACACTGTCTGAAGCTGGAAAGGTGGCAGGGTCCGCCACATATAAACAAAGTAAAACAGTATGAAACTGTGTTGTCCTTTAAGGTCAGTTTGTTTATTCAGTTATGAAAACAAAGAGTTTGTTTAGGCATTGAAAAATCGGTCAATGATGATTTTTCCCCAAAACTAAACAATGCACCTTTTTAAACAACCAAACCTGGACCTAGTTAGTGGATTAAATTGATCAAGCATGATTGTGATTGGTGGTTCACCATGCATGCAGAGGTAGGGTCGACCAACATGTTATTTTTCAAGGCCGATATCGATTATTAGAAATCAAGTCAATCATATGATTGCAATATGATTCACAATTAGTAGGAGTGATCATTTTTGCATTGTAATTTTCGTTTTTACCAAACAAACAGTTAAAATCATCATGATGGAGCAAAGTAAAGAGATAAACACTTGAATACTCTGTTCGCCCTTAAGGGTACTTCAACGCAAAGTTTGTGCATGCAGACAAATGAAACCAGAGTTTAGTGGGAGGAAAGTTTCAAGGTTGATTAGATATATTAAAGTTACGCTTTTTATTCAAGGAATACTTTCTTTTAGATGATTCAGGGCCCCCGTTTGTGTAATAGATTGTTAGTCACATCTGGGTCAAGGATCTTCAGACTAAAAGCCCACAGTTAATTGAGAAACCTCCAAGAAAAGTCTGAAAAAGTTTTAACATTCTATAGAGAAGTGTTGACAGCATCTTCTTCTCCTCCAACACGCCTGTCACAGTTCAGAGAATCAAGGATAAAGTCTTCTTTCCTTTTGAATAGATGATGCCTCTGCCGGCTCTTTGTTATGAGGAGCTCAAATGTCAAAACGTGGAATCATACCATGCGTCACTTAGTGTTGCATGGATATATAACGTGTCTCACATATTGTTTGGTGCTTCTCTCCAGTCTTTCAGAGTGAAGGCCAGTGTTTGCTTTATAAGATTTCCCACGAGGGGAGAGTCACTCTGTGTGTGTACAGTAGAAGGACTTAGGCCTGCACACATGTCACTGCATCTCAGGCTGGAAGCGGTAAACGGGACAAAGAGTTATTCACTGCCTGCTTTGACAGCGAGAAATGACAGCCACTGAAAGTCAAAGCCTTCCCCAAACTAAACTGTCTTCTGTGTGCGCTCAACAAAGCTGTGGTTCATTTGGAAACGCTTTGAGCTCTGACAGGTGAAAAGGCTCTGACAAGAGATAAGTGGTCCATCTCAGCAATCGGGCACAAAATGCGGCTGACTTTCGACGTGGGTCCATCTGTTACGGCCATATCCTTTTTCTGCTTTGACAGGAAGTTTTTGCTGGCATTAAAAGACAGCGAGACGAGCTGCAGCAGGAAACTGATACATTGACATTTGGCAGGAAGGATAGTTTTATTAATTATGCTGTGTGAAAGAGAAGCTTATCCTTCAGAGACGACTGCAAACCCTCAGTCGCTGGTTGTTGGTCCTTGACTTTAAAACATTTCCATATTAGTTTTGCTGTATACACATAGACTAAGCAAAGGAGGCTTTCATTTCAGCCTGGTTAACTGTGTCGTATGAGATGATTTTCATGTGTCCCGTGTTGTCTTCTTGTCTCCCTCAGGGCACCAATGCCTCTGCTCTGGAGAAAGACATCGGCCCGGAGCAATTCCCAATCAATGAACACTATTTTGGATTGGTCAATGTGAGTATCACTAAATCCTCTCATACATTAACAAAAAGGTCACTGCCTAAAAACACTGGTGTCATTTATCAAAACAAACTGCCACGGAGCAGCAGTGACTCATCCTCTACTGGACCATGACAGTGTTGTTTGTGAGGCTGTTAGCCAACATGGGGATGTCCAGTTTCTCAACACACTAGATGAAGTGTCAGCCAAAAGATGAACACAAACATCTGTGTTTTTCCAGCACATGATTTAACAGATAATCTTCAAGAAAAATGGACTGACACTGCGTTTGTGTCCCTTCCCTCCCCAGTTTGGAAACACATGTTACTGTAACTCCGTGCTCCAGGCTCTGTACTTCTGCCGGCCGTTCCGGGAGAACGTGCTGGCGTACAAAGCCCAGCAGAAGAAGAAGGAGAACCTGCTCACATGCCTGGCCGACCTCTTCCACTCCATCGCCACACAGAAGAAGAAAGTGGGCGTCATCCCGCCCAAGAAGTTCATCTCCCGCCTACGGAAAGAGAACGGTGAGAGCAGAGCAGAGCCCACACCTGAGACAGGGAAGATTGAGTTAGGGTTGGGTGTCATTCACAACAGATAACTTTACCAGTACCTGGAATTCTGTACCTTTTTATTGTACGGGTAAGTACGGGTATGGTTACGTTTGTTGATAACAATTTCTTAATTAGTAAATGGGTATTATTATAGTTTAAGCATGTAATGATTGAAAATGCTGTAGTGAGAGAACAAGACCATGATGACACATGTAGACTAAAGTATTTCAACAAAGGAAAATAAGAAAATAAATGCAAATAGAAACCTTCCAGTTTTAAATAACTGTCATGGCCAACCAAATGTAGTCCCTTTCCCTGTGCTGTGTGTCAGACTTCGACACAGACTGCAGAGATGCAGAGAATGGGAGTGGCAGAATCGTAGATTACATCGAAAACACATTAGAGCATAGCATAGTTATATTACATGACTGAACATTTACCCACCTGTGTGGCGTGTAGCCTTCTGACTAGATTAATTCATTTAAAAGATACACCTGGTGCAGCACAGATATTATGAAACAGTTTACATGATATATAACAATAATGATAATAATTAAAACTTTTTATGTGGCACTTTTCCAGACCAAAGTTAGTGTTTTACCGTAAAACATAGAATAAAATAAGTAAAGATACAGAATGTAAAGGATAAAATGATAATTACAAATTCCAACAAATCACCGTCTTTAATAAAAAGCTATAAGATAAAATTGCTTTAAGGATGGATATAAAAGAGGATGTAACACCTACTAGAGCACTAAAATGGACAGTTTTCAGAGCAGACAAAAAGCACAGGTGTAATTAATACTGACAATGTCCGTATTCATGTAGCTTTACCAGTTACATAGTTCTGTATTGTGCTTGCTGCCTCACTGATCTGGTTTAAAATGAGTTACACCTGTGCTTTTCTTACGATTACAACTGAAATTCTGATCTTTTTACTGCTGCTCAAATCAAATTGTCCTCTGAACAGTACATGTTTTGAATAGAGGCCTTTTTTGTTTTATATCCATGTCTTTGTCGACGCCGTCGAGCGCACCTCTCCTCACACATGTTCAGATGCTGTAGTAGTGTTTGCTTTAATGCAGTCTGAATATTTGAGGTGAAGGGCAGGTGTGTGTCAGTGTAAGGTCATTCAGAGACGCAGAGCTGACAGAGAGCCCGACTGTTCTCTGCTGTCCATATTGAGGAAGCTCTTTATGTGAATGAACAATGTGATCTCTGTTGGGACCCAGCTTTGGTCAGCTGCCTCCTCTCTGGACTTTTTCTTTTTTTTTTTCTCCGTCTGCTCTCTCTTTCTCTCCCTCCTCAATTCCTCGAGTCTCAGTTTTCACTTTTCACGTACAGATCTGTCACAACAAAAGGGTGTAAAGATGTTGTTGTTATCGGTGCAGCCTGTTTATTTACAACATCTACAGTCGACCACACTCGATACTGAAATTGTAAGAAGTTTCTCATTGCAGGAAAAGCACAGGTGTAACAGGTCACAGTAATAACGGCTCTGTTCAGTGAGCCAGCAGCCATTACTGTGATTAATGACACCTGTGCTTGACAAGTCAAAGTGTCCTTAAAACGTGACAGACGTGGAGCCACACTGACACCTCTCTCCACTGATTTTATATAGAACACTACCGGACACCATTAAAAAACAGAAAGGCTGTACTTCCAGACAGTCCTGCTTCATCCAATAAAGCCTAATCCAATTTCAAATAAAACATATTTAAATCTGCAATGATAACCGATGCCAAATCAGTTTTGCGTCATGTACTTGGAAAGAGATCCAACTAATTGACTGAATCACGTTAACCTGTTTTTCCATTACCGTGCATGTAAACGCATCCAATCAGATTACTGTCATCACCGGGGTATTCCCAGTAATCGCATCATTGTGGTCATGTGAACTCGCTCACTGATAGTAGGATTTTTTGGATCGCAGCAGGCTGGGGCTAGCTGGTTAGCATGCTAACCTTAGGACACATCACTGCATCAAAACACATTTCAAAACTGCTGTTTTTTCACATTCTGTTAATGATTTTACTTACATTTTGAACGATTTCAACTGGTATTGTCACATATTGTACATATATTTTAACACAAAGCTATTAAGCTGTCTGTTGAAAATAATAAAATGTCCTTATTTATTTTAATATAGGCCTGATTAAGGCTTAACTGTGCTTGGTGCATAATTACAATGCACAACAATATTCAGTAGGGCACATAATCATTAAATGCCTGGAATGAAACTCAGTGGCCAACAAACTAAACTTAAATCAGTTCTCCTCTGCGAGTTATCTCCCTTCACTTAATCTTTGCGTCTCCTTCCAGATCTGTTCGACAACTACATGCAACAGGATGCCCACGAATTCCTCAACTACCTGCTGAACACGGTGGCTGACATCCTGCAGGAGGAGAAGAAGCAGGAAAAGCAGAACGGACGCCTCAAGAACAACGGTACCGCCGTCACCACGGAGGCCGAGACGGAGAACAAGACTGAGCCAACATGGGTTCACGATATCTTCCAAGGCACCCTGACCAACGAGACCCGCTGCCTCAACTGTGAAACAGTATGTGTGGCTCTGCTCCCGTCAGTATATTTTATGTCCCTGTGTCACCCTGAATAAGAGCTCTCTCCTGAATAAGTCTGAAAAAGGGATTAGCCTTTTGCAAAGATGCTGAGCGATGCTAAAAAGATTCAGTGTGCGCACCCGGTGGGCTCCGGCCACCCACTTCACGTCAGGCCCGCCGATGGCTTTGTCCTCACAAGTTTGGGGGCGAGGAGTGGGACGGGTTGCCCCGAACAACCCCTGCAAACACTGCACAGACACAAAGGCTACTCAGTTTAATAAGCATTTCAAAGACCGGCTGAGTGTGTGCGTTGTTCTGTCACAGCACAGCGGGCTTATCGTCACTGACTCAGTCAAAGCAGATGACAGTCGAGTTACCTCATGCCTCTTCTTCTTTGACAGGTGAGCAGCAAAGATGAGGATTTTCTGGATCTTTCTGTGGACGTGGAGCAGAACACATCAATAACACACTGTCTCAGGTAGGTGCGATTTATTATACATTCAGTCGCAGCCAAAAGGGCTCACAGCAGATCGTATTTGGTGTGAGTGAGATTGAATAACCGAGCCTCCTGTGGCATGCTCTCCCCCTCCAGGGACTTCAGTAACACAGAGACTTTGTGCAGTGAATACAAATACTACTGTGAGACATGCTGCAGCAAGCAGGAAGCACAGAAGCGGTCAGTAAAGCGCGAAGCTTAATACCAACACGATGTGTCACTGCGCACCACACTCTCTGAGCACGCATGTTTTCTCTGCAGGATGCGTGTGAAGAAGCTTCCCATGATCCTGGCGCTACACCTGAAGAGGTTCAAGTACATGGAGCAGCTGCACCGCTACACCAAGCTCTCCTATCGAGTGGTGTTCCCCCTAGAGCTCCGTCTGTTCAACACGTCCGGGGATGCAGTAAACCTGGATCGCATGTACGATCTCGTGGCTGTGGTGGTTCACTGCGGCAGGTACAGAACACCAATCACCAGCCCAACGTAAAAGGCCTCAGTATGAGTTATGGGGTGGTCATGATATATCGTAGTGACGGGTTTAGAAATACTAAAGGTGCTGTCAGATTAGGCCATAAGAAACAGTTTTCAGCTGGTGATTCTGGCGATATCCCATCACTTTATTCTGTATTATATCAAAGGAACAGTTTGAAATTTCGGGAAGGAGACTTGGATGAGAAGATAGACACGACTCTTACGTCTGTACAGTAAAAGATATGTGTCACTTATTGTTGGATGTTGGACCTTGACTGTGTGGACTGATGTAAGAGGGGAGTTTGACAAAAGAAGGCTGATATTCTTCTGCTGAAAGGAGGAACATTTCTCTGCACTCCCCTTGACGTCCCCCTCCAGTGTATTTTGGTAGTATTATAATAGTTTCATATTTTTCTGTTCGACAAAGGTTACAGTTTGACCATGAATCAACACTGCAGCTCCTCAATACAGAAGAACTTCTGACTAAGAACTTCTGACACTAATATTCATGCTCATATTGATGCTGTCGCTAATCCGTGCTAGTGATGTTGATCTTGCTAGAACGGCAGTCTGGTTCGTGATGGTAGAAATAATGAATGACTCTTAACCACGCCCCCATCCTCTGTTTGAGAGAAGAACGTTGACCATAAGACAGGAAGAGAAACTGACTGGAGGGGGAGCGTAAAGTAAAAGATGTGTGAGTGCAACTAGACAGGAAGCCAAGATCGTTCAATATGCAAAATTTGAAAGGAAAGATTAGTCATAAATTCTGAATATACTCACTGTGAAGACGAGGCCTGAACAGCCCTGGGAATCTGGATCAAGACAGTTTTTGCTACTTTAATAAGCTAGCAATTCATCCTTGTTAGCAAGCAAGTTAAGGTTGGTTAACATTAGTTAGCTTGAACCACAATATTACACTATAATTTGAAATTTTGCTTGGACTGGAGCGCTGCATACTGCTACAGTCAATTAAAACAGTTATGTAACTGACAAGACAATATGAGACAGTAGAGTGGATGGATCGCATTGTCATGACAGGAAGCTAAGACAGATGTGGGAGTTTTTTTAGATTACATCATCTGTACAATAGAGTCACTGTTTGTCTCTGTTTCCTCAGTGGCCCGAACAGAGGTCATTACATCACCATAGTGAAGAGCCACGGTTTCTGGCTGCTGTTTGATGATGACATCGTGGAGGTGCGTCACACTCACTCTCAGCCTCACTCTTGACTCATCTGTTTGTTCATGTGCAGGTGTTTTTATTTTTCGATCAGTAAACCGCATCTCACCTGTGTCACGCAGAAAATCGACGCCCAGGCCATCGAGGAGTTTTACGGTCTTACCTCAGACATCTCCAAGAACTCTGAGTCGGGATACATCCTCTTCTACCAGTCCAGGGAGTGACCGGAGCTGGACCGGCGACACAGGAGAAGACTGAATAGGAATTTTTTCTTTTATTAACCTTCGGCCGAAATAGACCCAGACTCCTGCCATCTCCATCCTCCACCCTGCTCCCTTTCTCCAGTCAGGCTTCTCTGACGTATGTGCCAATCCTCTGTCCCGACCCCGCCCTCTGGGTTTACCTGTGCTTCATCTCTCTCTCTCTCTCTCTCTGTGTAATTTGCTTCTTGCCTTTTAGTCACCTGCATCTGGACTGCACTTTAAAACAAAAGCAAAAATGCTCAACAAGCATGAAGGAAACAAAAAAAAAGGAGTCTACATTGAAGTACGGCCACCACGCGGTTGGTGTAGACGAGCTGGAGAAGCCTGCAGAGGTGATTCTCCACCAGGAACGCGAAGGGTCTGGTGCACATACAGACTGTTTTCAGAAATTGTACTATATCATTTCTATGTATATAAGGTCTACTTCCATGATGTGTCACCCCTCATAACTCCTGTCATTAGGGCTATTCTCCTCACCACTGTCCAGTCCTTTGATATGTTCCCTGTCCCAGGTGGATGCATGAGAAGTGAATGAAGTTGGAGACTGTATAATACGCTTAGAGAGATTTCATGCATTTCCCAGTGGTTTTGAAGCAATATCTGAGCATTAATTAGAGAATGCACAAGCTGAAAACTACCTAGACTTTAACTGTAACTGTCGACAGTATAGAGGTTTTGTCCCTTAGAGAATTTCAATTACATTTTCGAATTCGAAGCAAACTTTTGAAATGTTGCATAAAGTAGTCACGTTTCCATCATCAGGTTCTTTCAAATCTCTTTTCGGGCAAATTACAATTCTTCTTTTTCCTCATCTTTGCCTTCTTCTGGAGCAGAAACGGCTCTTCTTATTCATCTTCTTTTCCTTCTCCTTATTCTCCTCCTACCTCTCCATCCTCTTCTTTTGCAGTAGAAACAGCTCTTCGTCTTTTTCTTCTCCTTGATTGTCACCATGTCCCGTTAAGCCCATTAACTCTTTCAAAACAGGTAAAAACCACCAACGAGCTTAAAAACTTTTTCGCAAATTTAACATTCTGTGAATTCGTTTTGCCGTCTCCACCAACCTTTTCTAATGCACTAAAACATCAAATTGCACATAAATCTATTTTGATGGAAACGCGGCCGCCGTCTGCTGTGCAGCTCACGTTAGTCCAGATATGCTCAACACCTCGATCCATCTCAGCCAAACGCTCGAACACTACACATGAAAGGAAATCCTGCTGTTCTCCTCCGTCAGTCGGATCTCCGTTCAAATCAGCCGAATCTTTATAATTTTTTATTCTGATAGAAACCCCTATTTATTGAATTTAACATATTTATTACTGTTATTTGTAATGCAGACTGTTAGATCATCAGATGTGTGTGTGTGTAATGTAGCTCTTTTGAGAGCTTCGTATGTTATATCCCTCATGTGTAAGCTCTCAGTGTGAAGGACAACGGCGTGTGTGATACATGGCTTGAAGGAAATTGGTTTTTATTAGCATCCTTTTGTAGTTTGCATGTTGAATATAAAAAGACGGATTAACACGATGCAAGTGAGACACAACCCAGGACTGCCTGATCTTACGATTGACATGAAGAGTGACAACAGTGCAATAAGGGGTGAGGTTTTCCAGTGTGGCGTTTCCCTGTCGGACTAATTTAAAGTACATTTAAATGTTGGTAGTTGTGTTTCTTAGCAGCTGATCTGTTCCCAGTGCTGTGTTTGTGATATCGGAAGTAAATGCCCCCCCTTCACTATGTGCAATGTTCACTACCTGCTGGGATGCGAGCTGCAACCTTCATCAAGTCATCCTTCATTTTTTGTAACAATACATTGTCTTTTTGTTTTTTCTTCATTCCAATGTTGAACTACAGCTTCTTTTTGTTTGATGGTGTATATTGTGTGTCGTATGTAGCACATTGGACTCCCAAATCTCATAGAGGTGTGACTCAAGCTTCAATGTTAACTCGTACAGTGTCCCCCTGTAGTGTAGGTGTTTTCTTTTTATCGGCCCCGTTCCCTGTGGGTTTGTGGCCGGGCCCTGTAGAGTAGTTTGACATCAGACGGCTTGTTTTCATGCGAATTACATTCCTATTTGCTGCTCATCGGAGTTATTACCATTTCAAATGCATCTCATCATAAATAAGCGGTAGGAATAGGATTAATTTGCTAGCTTTGTGTGTGTCTATTCAGGAGAAGCAGAATTTAAAGTGACATGAGTGAAACTCGGGGCCGTTGAATGCACTTGTTTCCGCTGTCGTTCAGTCTGTTACCGGGTGAAGTCACGAGGAATATGTGCCAAACTGGAGTCGATACTGATCTTGCAACAGTCTTTAACAGAACATTATTTTCTTTGTAAAGATACAACTTGTACATATATATTATGTAGAAAAAAGAAAAAAAAACACTTCTGGAAATAGGAAAATATTTTTTTAAAAGTGAAGATCTTAAAATGTAAAGACACTCATGGCAAAGATTTTAGCATTAACGTTAGCCATTAATGAAACCCTGTTTAAGAAATGCTGTTATTTTACAATCACTCGACGACATAATCAGTCACATCTTGTCACCGTCTTGTCATTTTTATTGCTTTTGCTGGGTTGAACTGAGCCAGGACAGAAAACAGTAGCAGGAATAGTCAGACGTTTTTTCGAGCCGGGTGACGGGGAAAGAGACTTGACGCGCCGATCTTCCATTAACACTTATGCACTCGTCCTCACTGAGATGCTCAGTCGTTGCACTTGGTCTTATATATCTTACTGTGATAGTGTTCTACCTGGCAGAGCTCAGGTGCAAAGAGTCCTGCACCAGGTGGGATCTGATCGAGCTCGTGGGAGGGAAGGAGGAGATGAACTAGAGTCTCCGTTTGGCTGTAAACTGAAAGTGCACTTTATTAGTGATGAGCTTCAACGCTTTAAGATGAAGAACCACAGTTTAACACACTCATTTTGAGGTTTTGTTTTTTTTTTCTTCTGTTCAATAAAATGACTATCAATTCATTTGCTGGGGTGTTTCTTTATTATTCCCTGCTGCTTCCTGTTACACCTGCAGAACTAATGAGGTACTAGTTATTTTGCAGATCATGATTTTACATAGGCCTACTAAATATACGACCATCTGATAAATATGATGAAATGTTTCGATTAAACTACCCAATAATATGAAATAAAAAGTATGGCTACATCAAATCAAACTGATGATTGTACTTTGAACATGTGGTGGACTGATGTTTATCACTATGTGAGTACTTTTATAATGTAAAACTGCTACCATACTTAAATTAAAGATCTCAAAACTTGATCCACCCCTGCTGATAATTAAAGTTGACAAGAAGGCATCGAAATGTTTTCTTCTGTTCGACCACAATCCCCATCTTGTTTTAATTCTCGCAGCTGAGAGCAGCTCCTACGCACTGTATTGTGGGAGATTAGTGTCAATTAACAGCAGATTCAAGAGTCGAGCATATTAGATTTTTTCAAAAACTGCTACGTATGACATCGTTACACAGTTACTGTCTTTTTTTGTGTGTTCATCCTTTTTGGAAATGATCATAACGTTCAGGTTATGTCAGAGATTTCTCAGAAAGACGAGACGAAGAGAAAAAGACATCAGCGAGTCTTCCTGTCACCTGCAGAGTATCCAAGTCTACCCGGAACGTATCCGAGTCTCAGACAAGCTTCCTGTTTGTTTTGGTTTTCACCGAAAATTACACAACACGTCCGTCTTTAGAGCTATCAGCTTTGTGTCCTCTCACTCACCCTGAAACCTCAGCTAATCCCCGGGAGAACAAACACAGCAGCTGCCTGCCAGGAATCTGGCACAGCCTTCGCTCTGTTGACACTTCCACCTTTCCCCCTTGTTCCCCACTGCAGCTCTCGCTGAGGCTGCATCCACAGGAAACACGGGAGGCGAGATGAGCTTCGTATATCCATCATCACATAACACGCTCTCTACTGATGTTTTTAACACTTCGGAGGATAAAACAGCATCTTAAACAACTTTTACATACCTACATCTACATCTATCATTACATTGCCTAAAATTGCACATGTTGAAGACCATTTAAAAGTCATCACACCGATATTTGAGTGTGATGTTGCCACGGTAATGTCAAGAATAGAGGATGTATTTCTCAGAACAATCAGAAACTTCCAGAAAACACAGCTTGACACTTTACAAACCAGGTCACCGGCGCTTCGTTAGGTAGGTTGCCTCACGCAGAGGAAACACAGCCTCAGTTATTTTTCTTTCTGTGTTTCTGTACGTCATCGCCTCTGATTTGCGGGCGCTTCAAAGGGCCCCCCTGAAACACAAATTGTTTTAATTACGCATAATTACAATAATCATCTGCATGATTATCTCGCCCACATCGACTCAGCACAACCGGTATGTTGATTAGGGAAAAGCCTGTGCATGTTAGATGAACTGATAAGACGCACAAACTACTCATCTACGATGAATAATGTCAAATTGGATGCGATTTTCCTCGTTACACAACGCTAGCAGGGATTCACGTTATAAACGGTGCCTTCGTGTTGTCAATAGATGCTGTCATTTGCTCTGATGTGAGATGCTCTGTGTATCATTGCCTCCTAGATTTCACCAATCATAGTTGAATACTAATCACGAAGTCCCCTGTGGTCAGAGTGGGCAATGTGTTGATTTTCCACTGTTCATTACGATCCGAGGCACAACAAGGTGAGGGGTGACCGAGGCTGTTTCTCTTCTCCTCTAATTTGTTGTAAGATTTAGAAACGAAGCCACAGTAAGAACCCCGCAGGTGGTCCCGGACATCACACCAGCCTCTCATTCTGTTTCCGTGGAAAGATCCCAGGTTCTTCTTGGAAACGCACTCTCCCACAGAGCTGTACAGCAGACAGGATGGACACACACACACACAAACACACACACAAACACACACAAACATGCGCATACAATTGGTAACGAACAATGATAGCGACCGTGGTTGTCGGTAAATGTTGGGAGGCCTTCAGCTTCTTCCGAGAAACTAAAGATACGGCAGGTATCAGTGACGTGAAACAACAGAGATGAGACAATGTGTGATTTTTGGTCAGAGCTTCGGGTCTGTTTTTGTTCAGGGTCGTTTCTGCAAAACAAAGTAACTGCTTACGATTGTTTCCGCAGAAGAAGAGGAGTTTTCTGAAGAAGGATAACTGCAGACAAAATATCACTCTAACAATTCTGTTTTTCTTAAACTTTAAGGCCCACCCCCTCCAGAAAGGTCAGGTCTGCTCTGATTGGTCAGCTCTCACAGGCCCGAGCAGGAACCACAAATTTGCTATCTTCGGGCTTCTTTCCCAGTTCTGTCTATTCTTTGACTATTTCTCAGTGTATATGGTCTTGAGACAATGTGGATCAACTGGATCTGGACTGATGAATCTCAAATTGTATAACAGTCCAATTAAATGGACAAAAAACAGCATTTTCAGACCAGATCAGTGAGCAGGAGACGACTGGATCCACCCGGATTTATGCCGCCTCAGTTCCAAAGAAATGAGCAGCGTATACAAAAGACTCTGTTTTAATCATGTTCACTAAACAAAACCCTGCAACGCGATCTTGACTCCTCAGTCAGAGTTATTTTGGGGACAGCTGCATCGGAAAAGACCAAGAATAACCCCGCTGTTTCTCACTAATTGTGACTGGAGGAGTGCTCTAAAAACAGATGTTTGACGTGAATTCCTTTGCCAAGCCCTGAGAGAGAGGAGAGGAGGGCTCGGTGACTTCAAGTGGACAACCAGCGTGGACTGATGTCACTACGAGCCCTTCTATAGTCCACAGCCCCGCAGAAAAACGTCATTTAAGACATTTAAAACACCACCGTGTCAGTGCCAAGCAGAGTGAAGAAGACTCTTTGCTTTCAGATTTAAAACAACCACAAATCTTAAGCGTTACGCTAAGAAGATGATGTTGCACAAAGTCTGTATTCTTTTTTATTTATGGCAAAGGATGAGTCAGGCCTTCCCGATCATCATCTGTGTGATCGTGTCAGGACATTTTGGGGTACTTATTTTGTCTGAGTTGGAAAAGCTGTACAAGTAGTATGTGAGATCATTGTTGCTTTATTTTCTTATAGTCTAGTTAGCCATGAATCAGCTGGGTGGAGCGCCCACAGCCTTGTTCTCCAGGTAACCCCGCCGTCTGATACCAGTGAGTTTCCATGTGCAGAGTTCAGAGCTGAACCAGCACAAATAAACAATTTCCAGCTACAAAAAAAAGCAACGTCATCTCTGTAAACATACAAAGCTTTCCTGAGAACTCGGACTCTCTTTAGTTTTATAGACGACTTTATAACGCCAGTGAGTCAGACTTTGCGGGAAAAATGTGATGGATTGTTTTTTGGAGAAATCCACAAGGGCACACTGTTTGGCAAAAATAGCTCTGAACTGTCAGCCGACGTACAAAGCAACTGTGGGAAACATGGGCGTCTACTAACTTTGAGAAACACAAACAAAAAACAGAATCTACTAATGTTTTGAATATGACATCCTTGAATATACTCGTATGTTGTTGTTGAACTCCGCCATCAGGATTACACGAGAACTACTTAACAGATTTCCACAAAACTCGGATGGAGGATGGGTCTCCGCCAAAAAAAAGATCCCATTCATTTTTGGTGCGGATCCAGTTAAAGGGATGGATCCAGGATCTTTTTCTCTATTTCTTTATTGAGTTTGGACATCTTTCAGCATTTTTGATCTTGATGAGAAGAATCAGGCGTATTTAGATGGATCCTCTCTATGAGCAAATACGACCCTGCAGATCCAAATACAAATCTGGATCTAGCAGGTCTAAAAACATTTAATCTGATATTGGACTGGGCTTGATTGAATTAAAGGGGACTGTTGGGCTTTGGCAGAGGTATGCTCTTTACTGAGTGCCATTTTTGTTTCTTTGTGTCCATACTGTGAGTAAATGTGAGCAGTGCAGCCACTTCAGATAATGATTTAGTTCCAGTTACAGGGATTAAATCCAGGTCTGTATATGTTAGCATTGGTGTCCCCCAGGGTTCAATTCTGGGACCACTTCTTTTCACTTTTCACTGTGTACGAACAGTCTCGTTCTCGGTATTCCTCATGCAAATTGTCACTTTTATTTGCACATGTACTTAATAAAGTTCAGCAGAAGTTCAATCAGGAACCTGTCACCACTTTTCCACAGAGTCTGTTGTACCTTAGCACAGGAAAGGTTACCGCTCATGAAAAGGCTTTAAATGTAATAACTGCGTAGAGAAATGTCACCAAGATGAAGAAAATATGTTTTTTATTCATCGGTTGAGATGCGTGTTGTTAGATTTCTTTCTGATTGGCAACATGTGTTTGTTTGTACCGACACGTGTCGATGTTCAGACAGTCGCATTGTTCCCCCTAATGAAAGAGAAGGATCAGGAAGCTCAGAGTGGCAACGAGCCCATTCATTCAAGTTCTTTGTTTTATTGTTTTGTTTTACAGAATAGAGCTTCAAACATTTGCAGCTATGAATCAGCACCCTATAATTTATGTTTTCCCGCCCTGTTATAAAATATTACCAGATGGGCACAGAAATACCTCTGTAGTCCAGATATGGTCCTAAATGACAACACATACATGCACATGACAGGGACACGCAATGAATGCTGGCTGAACACGTGTTGTTTGTGTTTTGCAGCTAAGGATGCCCTTCAGAACCGGAGACATACAAACAATACACGTGAATAAACTGACCTTTTACTGCCTCCTCTTTATAGAAATACTTAACTACTATGTTTATTTTCTTCATTGCACACTCGAAAAGTGGATTTCCCTCGAGCACTTCCAACCACATTATCTTCCTCGGAACATTTCGTATCACTTTACTACACCGCCAAATCAGCTTTGGCTCTTAGTCAGAGACCGCTGATGACCACAGTCATGGACAGTCACTGTGACGTTTGAGCCACCGCAGCCCTCCTACAAGCCTCACGACCCCCCGTCTCTTCTATTCCTTTTATTACTGTGTGCTAGAAAAATGTTACTTTCCACCCTGTCTTGGGAATTTGACTATAGGGCAACACAGAGGGGCATATTTTAAGAGAGAAGTCGTGAACATCTACTGGCAGCCCTGTGTTGGCTCAGGGGCCCCGGGCAGACAGGCATGCATACATCATAGGAGCTGGAGATCAGCTGGAAAATGTTTGTCCCACCAGAACAATCAGCATGTTAAGTGAGAGGTTCACCAGAAGTGATTAGACATGATTACTGATGGAGTGGTGCTCGCTGTAAGCAGTGTGTTTCCAGTGATGGAAAGTCAATTGACTCAAGCACTTTACTGAAGTACAATTCTGAGGCAATTGTACTGACTCGAGTACTTCAAGATTTATAGTCATTATACAACGCAAGATTGCATAATGAAACTCCAGCGATAGTTTCCACTGCTGAGTGCAAAAACACAGAAGCAGTACAAATCCAATGAAAAAATAATCCAGTCACAGAAATCAGCTTTCATGGCGGCGTGTGGTGGATGAGCACAGGAGGACTGAAGCTGCTCGTGAAGCCGCGGATGATTCTGTATCTCTGCTTTTGTGGACGCTGAGCAGCAGATTGTTCTCTGTGCACCACTCTGTAAGACTGCTGCCATTTTATTCTCCTTCACTCCACTCAAGGACATGCACTTTGTACTTTTTATTACACTAAATGCATGTAGTTTACAGATTAAGATTTTAAATCCACACAATGGAATTATCTATATTTATTGTTTTTCTTTTCTTAATTTTATGGTTGTTGTTGTTGTTTATCTGTCCTGCCTTGTCATGTCTGATACATATCTCTTCTTGTTAATCGTGAATCTTGTGCTATGATAAATAGTGCGTAACAGTATGTAAAGTACTTAATCTCAGCTGAGCATAGCATTAACATGCTCACATGTTTGCACATTAATGCATCCATAGGATTAATCCAGCAGTATTACCATGTATTATATAACACTCAGTAAAAGGGTCATCATGCAAGTGCTTTTATTTTTGATGTGCATGTGCTGACACTGATAATACTTCTGTATTTCTACTTTGGATGCAAGACTTTTCCTTGTGATACAGTATTTCCTGTACCACCATTACTGAAGTGAAGGGTTTGACCACTACTTCCACTGTGGATTTAAGAACCTGAGATACACTGAAGTGAATGATAGTGTTGAACTGCCATCTGGTGGTGAGATCATGTAACTGTTGAAAAGAAACGTATCACTGGACACATCAATGCAAGTCCAGAGGTTAAAAAGTCAGACCTGAGCCAAGTCCCGCCTCACGTTGGATCAAATACAAACATAGACACTACTGGTTAATCAAAATGTTCTTACTGATGTCTTCTTGTGATGTTCTTACTGTCCCTTCCCAGCCTCTTGAGTTTTCTATCCTTTGAAAAACCTCTTTGCAAGAAACAGATTTCACCTCTGTCTGCTCTCCTTTGACGGCAGTTCGACCTCCTCACATCTGTTCCTGAGAGACAGAAATAGACAGAAGACAGACAGACACATCCGAGGACGGTGTAATATGTCCAGTCGGTGTAAGTAAGGCCGTAAAGACTCAGCAGCCCTGGAGGTCAAACCACAGCCACAAGAAAGTTTCCATATATTTAATAGCTGTTCTCTGTGAGGCCATTACTGTTTCAGCTCTCCACCAGTCAACCAGATCTGTCTTTTTTTCCCTCTCTAATGGTTCTGTCCTCCCTCCCTGTTCGGGGGTGGGGGTGTTCGAGCACCGAAGCCAGTCGGACACGAGATTGGCGCCAGGTTTGATCGCCTGTTTCCGTGAGAGTATCAAATCTAAGCAAAGTGTAACAAGCCCCGGCGGAGCAGTAACCTCAGAAACTCACACCTGCAGCCACGGCACTCTGCCCTGCCAGTGCTGCTCTGTAATGCATAAGGATGGCTGTTATTCCCATTAATCACATCATCCAGATGTGTTTTTACATGAAGCATTCCAGCATCCAAGGCAGGGCTCCCTTTCTGAGGCAAAGAAGAGGGTTAAGTTCACCACAGTGCACCTCCTGACAAAGCAACCCGCGTAATTACGGCGCAGAGTGACATCTCTGCTCAGCAGCTGAGAGATTCTTCAATCTGAAATGTAAATAGGTTCCTCTTTGCCAAGCGGAGCGAACCCTCCAACACCCACTGACGTCTCGTTGATCTCAATTTTCCCCGAGAAAGAGGAAGAGGTCGTGACAGCCTCTGAGGCTTTAATGACGTGTTAAAAACAATTCTGGGGAAAAACCGTGAACCAAATCACCTCAGCCCGGAGCTCTGCTTTTGTGTCGCAGCTCTTTCAAGATCATGAAAGGCGAGGCGCACGATCACCAGGCCAGGTCTGCAGGAAAATATGACAGATGTTTAACAGCGCCGGGTGTTTTCTGCACTTCAGCTGATCGTTGGACCATTTCATCTGTTTAATCCCCCAGTGTCAGCTGACGTCAGGAAATCACAGGTTCGTTAAAGGATACATTCCACCTAAAATTAAAATGCAGCCATCATCTACCCTCTGTTAAGCCAGTGGAAAGTCAGGCGGTGTGTCGTAGTCCAAAACAACTGAAGTAGATAGAAAGAAAATGGCTCCTTACGGTTTGTCGGGCGTAATCCAAGTCTATGGAAGTCCTGGGAAATTGATTTGAAAAGATGTTATTTACACCCTTTTGAGCTGAAATCGTCACTATGCTAAGCTAAAAGTGTTAGCATGCACCCGGTCTGAAAGGGCTGCACGAGCTCAACTGCACGTCAAAGGTATAAATAACGTCTTTTCAAATCAATTCCTGATCTCTGGCTTCTGGAGACTTGAATTACCCTTTACGAGCTGTATGAAGCCATTACATTTATTTTTATGGCTGGGTGTGTGCTTTTAGCTAAGCAGTGAAAATTTCAGCCAGAAAAAGGGTGTAAATAACATTTTTTCAAATCAGTTCAGGATCTCTGGGTCATGGACTTGGATCGGGCAGCGTGAGCTGCATGTAGACATTTCGTGTTTTTTTTTTTTATTTCAGTCGTTTATTAATGTTTTAAAATAAGTCCCCATCTCCTTCAGTTGTTCAGGAGAATGCCACAACGCTCTTCTGCTGTGAAGCTCCAGAACTGTTTTGTGGACTTTCACCGGACTTTCCGTCAGCATGGGGGTGAGAACATACCGACTGAATTTTCGCTCTTGGATGACGTTCTGCTTTAACACAGGCACCAACCTCTGTAAGACTATCCTGGGGAGAGCGCATCCAATCGTCTGACTTATAAATATTCTTAATCGATTGCTGCATGTGATGGCCCAGAGCAGGAAGAGGAAACGCTCTCGACAAATGTCTGCCCTGGGAAAAAGAGAGTCCAAACTCAAGTTGTTTTATTCTTTATTTTACATGATGGTTGTCATAGAGAAAGGAAGGAAGTTATTTATCCACGGTATCGCTGGGATTTGATCACTTGATGTCTGATCTCACTGGAGCTGAGAGAGAGGATCAGCAGTCACGCCTGTTTGCACCCATTGGGCCGCTGCCTGCAGCCAGCCCGCGCTATGACCTCACACGCTCGCTTGTGCCAAGGAAAATCGCCCCTTGGGTGTTCCAGCCCGGCTGAGAGCGGGAATAAAGAGGGTGGGGCCCGTTGGTGGTGCATTTAGGATTATTCACACACAACACTGAAACTGATGGATGAAGACACAGTGCTCCATCTCTCCGCTCCTCTCCTCCTCCTCTCCACCTCCGTTTTGTCCCTCCTGTCATAAATTGTGAGATCCTCCTGAGCGAAACCTGCATCCTGCTCCGTTCCAGATGTGTTTAACGGCCTCTCTGGGCCGCAGACACAACTGCTGATACAGAGGCCTTGTCGACTGGTGAGTCACTGACCTCCATGCTGAAGCGTGACTCAACAATCACAGTCGAGCATGGCTGGCAACAAGCGTTCACGTTAACTTGTTGTTGTCACCGTGTACGGTCTCTGTGTTTTTTGTGTCCTATTTTAATATCGCCTTTGATTTACACACTGCAGCCCGGTCACCCATAACCGTGTCGTCATGTGGTGTGATATACAGCCCCATTAATTTTCCCCCTCTGGTCTGGCTGTGGGATCAGGGCGGGTGCTCATCGTGCGCAAGCTCCAGATACTCAACTCCTGCCAGCGTCGAGCACATTAAGAACATCCAGAGGAAACATCACACGGTCCAGCAGCCGAGTCACCAAACTGGAAACTTTGGTTGGAGTCTGTTTAGGGTGAGCTCCAGCCACTACTGTATGAATAAAGATTTCACTTCTAGCACCTGCTCACGCCTTGTCACCGCTGGTCACAGAGGAAATATTAGTTTTTGCTTCCATAGGACAGCTAAATCTGCACGCAGAAGCTCTCGCCATCAAATGAAAATAGTTTGTCTGGCACTTTATTGTGTTAAAGTCCGTTTTCAACCTCCTCTCTCATCTCCGTCCATCCGCAGTCTGGGGTCTCTCCGTCCATGACCGCAGCCGACCACAACACACCTAAGTAAATAACCCCCCCCGCCGGGCTCTGAGCTGAGACAGGCCTGACAGGCTCCCTCCCAGACAGTTGTATCATGGTAGCAGGACCTGGCCCGTGTCCCAGGAGCCAGGACCTCTCTGAACCGCTGCAGATCAGACAAGAAGCTCATTGTGTGGGAATGTGATGAGGAGGCATGGCGGAAGTTTCCATGACACGGGTTTCTGCATATTCTACACGTTTCTTTTTCCGAATGCTGATGCAAGGGTTAACAAAGGATATTCTGTATTTTAGCGCGGATACTGTGAGTGTATGCCCTTTGGAGAAATTGCATACAAGTTAGTGCAGATTTTACGTTTACCCTGGACTGACACTGAAATCTTGAGCTGTGCCACCCTTAGCATTCAGAATATTTTGTTCTTGACGCAAAATCACAACCCACGCCGCGTCCTCTGATGGTGGAGGCTAATAACTGCAGCTGCAAACCCGTCGTGTAACCTTTAAAAAAGACAAATACTCGTAGATGAATACAATTTTCATCTAATCCACAAAACAAATCAATTTATTTCCTACCTAATAATCCTGGATAGCATTGAATTACAAGGAAACACAGCTGCATCTCATCTACAGACAACAGAAGTGGTCAGCGAGTGAACTGTCAGAGGTCAAGCAGGACTGCTGGATCTCAGTTTCTGCTGCCTGATTTCATATATCAGATATGGTTTGAAGAGCTGGAAGTATAATCAGGCAGGAGGCTGAAGGACGGAGCAATGCCTGGAGGGAGAGCTAATTAAAAGGGCTGAGCATGCAATATTTGAAGGCATCACTGCTGGGATTCCCTCAAGGATTTCATTCATTCGAACTGGTGCGCTTGCACACATGGATGATGCACAATGATTAAGATGACTGTTGACATATTTAAAAAAAAAATTATCTGGATAAACTTTAGGATTTAGAGAATAACTTATACAAGATTTTGCTCATACATATTAATATTCTTTATTAGAGTGCAGAGGTACATATGATGTTGAGACAAATGTTTTTCTTTTGGTTTTGTAAATGTGGTTGTTATATTTATACACATGTGGACAATAAAGTTGCACACACAGCAGGGTTTTACCTCTCGAGCACATCTCATGATGGAGTAGCAGCACCATCTATTGTTAAAACAGGGTAGTAGTAGCAATACTGTGACGCCAGAAAATGTAAATTGGGGGAAAAACTGAGCTTATTGTGGAACAATAACTACAGTGGAATCCTTTGACAGCCCAAAACACAAGAGAGAACAGCATTCATTATTAAAAAGGTTTTGTTTTTTTTTTGTCAGAAATGTGTCCCTGTATGTGTTTAATTCTAACTGATCCAACTGCATTATCAGGCCTTTTCAACTTTGGATATACATGGGTATATGATTTTAACCATAATCGCGATTATAGACATTCATGGATTGATTTTATGTTAAATAAATCGGTCATTCTTCAACAGTGTTAACAGGTGAAGATGTGTGTTGCTGCACTGCTGATAAGGCTACAAAACAATTCATCCAGTAGTCAATAAGAAATAGACACAATTAACAACTTTGAGTTGCAGAAAACTAAAAGTTTTATCCTTTAAAAATGCATCATAAGGCACAGTCAGAGAGTACATTCAACTCACAACACAAATCAAATCATAGTGAAATCAGGTTGAATTTGTCCTACATTTGAGCACAGTACTATAGGATATGTTCATGTATATGACAAAAATAAATAAATACAATTGTCATGTTTAATGCATACAGACAGTTTAGAAAAAAAAAGGCTCCTTCTCTTGTACACAATTACTATTAAAACAACTATTTACTTCACTATTTTATTCACTATTTACTATTTACTACTATAAAACAACAAATTTTGATTTAAAAAATATTCTAGTCATAAAAAGCAAAACCTGACGTTTTATGTTAAGTTAAAAGTTAAATGCGTCTTATTGTCTTTTTTTAACTCAATGTAATTTTCAGAATATAAAACAACAGCACCAACGCATAAAAATAAGAATTAAAAAACAACACAGCACCCACTTAAACTTAAAATCACACTGACCAATATCAGTCACTCAAGTACTGGAGGAGTTGGAGTTAGCACTGATCATTAGCACCATATCGTCCTACAACATGCCCCAAAGAATCTGCTCCACAGACGCTGACTTTTGGTAAAAGTAAAGAGGAGTACAGGTTGAATATGTTTCCAATAGTTGTAGCTGTCAGACTAAGAAAGTGCTACTGTGCAGGAAAAAATGTACTAATAATAACTGAACACTGTTAGTATCATCTAGCAAAAGTCACAGGGTAAATAGAGTAAACTAAGAAAACGCATTAGTGAGCTGCCAGGCTATTTTGCCTTTTCTATAAAGAACTGACCTCTAAGTAACGTCCCATTAAAATGCTCTCCATCGATGTAAACTCCGAGCAGCCTTTGGTGGTACAGTATCGAAGGATTTTATTGCTTTATTTGGTGAAAAAAGAAATGTAACCATACAGATAAAGTCAGACGTAAAAGTACCTCAAACGTTATTTCACTGACATGTAGCACAGGTGTTGTCAGGGAGGTCAGAGTTCACAGGCGGCTGGCTGTGAGACGTTCAGGGGACAGGCTTCTTTTGCTGTTAAATGCCTAAAAACAAGAAAAAATGACTTGATCATAACTTTTGGGTTAAAATCCAAATAAATCCAAATATAAAGCGGTTACATTTTGAAGTACAGTACATACCCTTAGAGCCAAGGACGAGCATGCATGTTGTTTAGTGGAAAGAGTGAAACATTATAATTTCCTTGAAAGCATTTAAAGTATAAGTTGAGCAAAGGACAAATCCACTGACATTTTTCATATTGAAAAGAGTATTATGGTACCTATCATGACCTCTCATGCATTTTCATTTCTGTATGTTATACATGTTATTGTGCATGTAAAAGATCCTTTAAGTTAAAAAGGTCAAAATCTACAACAGCAGAAGCTCCACTCTCCCACAGAAAACACCGCTTTGTTGTTAAAAGACAATTTGAAACATTTGTCTACCAGATGAGACAAAATAAATATGTGACATCAACAATTAGGATTTTTTTCCATATGTAGCCACATATTTTCTTCAGTTTTCTGTTTCCACCTCTAACAAAAAAAAAGTGCTTTTATCTTAACATACTAAATATAATCGTTAGTCATTAATGGGTCTGAAGTTTATGAGTATCCCTTTCTCCCTTAGTGTTTGGTTGCACTTTAAAATTATTAATATTGTGTTATTAGAGACTTACAAGACTTCGAGATGGGCTGAGAGAGCGAGAGCGCACAGGGCTGACACTCCGGCTCCGGCTTCTACTCCACTGCAAAGACAGACGTGTCACCAGTAAACACATGAGCCTTTCCATCTACTTTCATGCCTTTGCATCATCCTCTCAACTAACACCTCAATGAATTCTGATATTTTTGAAGTCATTACAGAGTCAGTACCAGGGCGCCCCTTCGAGTCACAGCCTCGCCCTTCACTACCACGGCATCTCCTTCCATCAAGGCGGGCCACACATGGTGCATCACCAGCGGAGCGGTGAACTCAGAGTCATAGCTGCGGCGATACCTGACAGACAGAGAGGAGGGGGAAACAAAGAGGGAGAGCTGTGAGGATTTCTGTGTGTTTCATCTAAGTGTGGAGGGTGACATCTGCTGGTAGAGACAGTGAATAACCAATAAATACAATGATGGGCTGCAGTTCAGTTTGATACATAATTTAGACACATTTACTGCAAAAACAACTGACTTGTTGTCGTTGTAAAGTTCTCCATCGCTAGCAAAGGCCAGGTCAAGAGGAGGGCTCAATGTCTGCATGGCAAAGGCCATCCTGCACGTGTCCCTGATCAAGGCACTGATGAGGGCAAAGTCCACCTCTGGCGGGAAAGAGATCCGAGGGTTTACATTCATGGCATTGATCACATCCTGGGAGGAGATGAAATACACAGTCAGTATGACACCAAATTCATTTCTTCATAAATGCTGCACAGGACATATGAAGAAGTATTTAGTCCTACATTGACGCTGGTCTGGACGTCATAGAGGTCCAGGTTTCTGACGATGTAGTCCACAGCTGCATCCTCCAGACTTTCTGGCCCAAAGTGGGATGGGGACAGCGTCTTTCTCACACGCAGCTTGAACTGACGGTAAGCCAGTTTTGCTGTCTTAAAGGATTCCTGTGACATGACAACATGAATAAATATATCATATACCAGCCAATCACATCTGCCAATCTCTACAGGTGGCCCTACAACAATAAGAGTCATACCACGACAGCAATGAAGATGATTTTCTGGACCATCTCTAAGTCAGCGATGTAGCGTCGAAGCAGGGTCTGGGCCTCCAGACGCTCCACAGCATACAGGTCGCTGAAGCGCGATACGAGGCGTGCATGGCGGGAAGAGTTTGTGAGCTGAGCTCTGGTGGGCGACTCGCTCCTCACGGGGCTGGAAGAGCGGCTCAGTCTGGGCAAAGGGCTCGGAGAACGACTTCTCACCAACCTGAGGGAGACATTTATATCATCATTTGAGACATTATTCTGAGTGTGTGTGTGTGTGTGTGTGTGTGTGTGTGTGTGTGTGTGTCCGTTCAGGTTTACCTCTCCTGCAGCATGGCCTTCTCTGTGCTCAGGTAGGACACTTCATCTCTCAGCAAGCGTATCTGCCGCTCATAATCATCAAGAGTGTCCAGCTTCCTCCTGTAAATCTCCACCTGCTCGTGTGCTGACCGCAAACTGAAAGACAGACGCAGCTCACGTCAACAGAAGAGCACGTACTGGATATTGCATATCACGGGAGTGTTTTCGTGCATCACCCACTCTGCTTTCAGTTGTAATATTTCATCTTCAGTGGCAAGCAGAGTGGTTGCTGACTTGCTCTTTGTGTCATCCAGTTCCTTATGAGCATCTTCCAATCTGTTAAAACAAAAAAATCAGAACATATAATTCAGGTGAGAGGAAATGAACGAAAATAAAATGTGCAAGCAGTCTTTAAATACTATACATCCCCTTGTACATGGACTTGTATCCATACCGTGGAAATTTTTTCTGTCTGCAGCCCTTTACTCTACTTGTACTGTCTTATATCTCTTGTATCACACTCACTCTGCTCTGACATGGTCCAACTGCAGACGAGTGGAGCATAACTGAGTGTCCAGCTTCTGAACCTCGTCATCATGGGAGGCAGAGAGCTCCCTGATCCTCCTGTCCTTTTCCACTGAATCCTGATGATAAAAAATTCATATAATACCGTAAAACGATATACAGTACTCACAATACCAGATTGTATTTCGAATATTGATGGATTTATTAACAAGACATTCTGTGTTATTAAACATCGTGACAGATGATGTCACCTGGATGAGCTGTAGACTGGTGTCATCGGTGACTGAGGGCCTCGCCATTGAGAAACAGGTTCCCAGCCACGGCAGCAGGCGCGTCTTGAGGGTGTCAACCCCAGCGTAGTGTCCACCTGATTCATGAGTGTGTGTTAAATAGTTAACGAGTGATTATAACCCAGTTGATACTTTGTACATGAACATCTTATATGCATTTGTAAAGCTCACCTTCAGCAGCTGCGAGGTTTAGGATGGCGAACAGTTGGCCCTGGATCTTGGCAGTGAGTTCAATCAGCTCACAACATCTATTTAGATTCTGGTCACAGGAAATAACCTGAGAATTCAACATGAGTCAGTCAAATTACTACAACCTGTATACTTCAGGTGTGCTCTTTTCTGTTTTGGCTCTCTATATATTTTCTGTTTTCTGTTAAATATCAGATAATGCTATTGTGGAACTGTTATAATGATTGTTAAAATTACTTAATACGCAGACAACTGTTTAACAGACAGATGTTAAAGGTACATCATGTTGATTTGGGGAAGACATTTTAATCAATTAAGAGAAAGATCTTCATTGCCTAATCTTTTTTATGCCTAAATTTAAGCAACAAACTCTCTTCGTTTTTTTTTTTTTTTTCGACTGAATGAACTGAATAAACAAACTGACCTTAGAGGACAACACAAAATCACACTGTTTTGCTTTGTTTATATTTGGCGGACCCTGCCACCTCTCTAGCTTCAAACAGTGATCTGGTGACCTTTTTCCCCCTCTGAGATTGATTATTCAGTTATGGAAAAAATACATTTTTCTGATTTCATATCATTAACTCATTAAAACTGTAAATATTACAATTCTGAGTTTGAATTTCCTCTCCAAAACTGCATAGTGCCCCTTTAAGTGATATTCCCCACCTATACTAATCACCAGATGCAACAGTTAGCTAGCCCAGGGTTATTGCACTACGACACAACAACAGATTTAACGCTACTTAAAGTGTAGCTGCGAGTAATTACTATATTTTCGTTTAAATATTCCACTTCCGGTCCCTCTGAAACGGGCTGTTCCCGGTGTGTTCCGGTCTGGCCAGAGTTGCACCGGAAGTAATAGGACGTGAACAATCCGAAGCAAAAGATCTTTGGAATAGCCCTACGGTCGCCATGACGACCGGCGTCCATGGCAACCAAACTCTACCTGGAAATCAATGTAATCTAAACAAGTGCATTCCTTTACTGTAGTTTTGATATTGTGTTTTGAATTAGCAATGCATTTATCAACCACTGTGCTTCAACTGCGTTATTATAACGCAAAAAATAATTAGTAAAACAAATAGTAAAAAAAGAAAAATCACTAGTCGACATTAGTAAACAAAGCAACTTTCTAGAGAGGAGTAATATTATGTAAAACACTTAGCTAGCTTGAATTGAGCTGTATGCTACACAAATATTATTGAGGCTACTAACACATGAGATAACCACCGTGAAACAGATAGCCAGGCTGGCCGAAGTGCTGTGGTCAGATTTAGGTCGGTCATTACTTATTAATGAACTTACATGGTAGTCTTTGTGCCAGCTCTCAAGCTTGTCCTGTAAGACGCTGAAGGAGGATGTATTGGTCAGTCTCCTCAGCGTGTCGGCCATGTCCGTGCACAATAACTAGCGTAACAGGTTAAAAAAAAATTACCCCTGGAGGAGGACAGCAGCCGGGGGTATAATCTCTGAGGGGAGTGCAGTAAAAATTCCTGTCCAGGCAGCTTTTTTTCTCTCCACCTACGACACAGATGCCAAGCACCGCCTCAGTTGTGGCAACCGAGTGAGGAGACGAGACACCGACAACCAAACCACAGTGTTTTAAATAAATAAACTGGGAGCTCTGTCAGTCGCTCCTCTGCAGGATGTGCTCTCCAGTGATGCAATTACGATTGTAACGTCATCCTGTCAAACGACACCGAAGGCCCGCAGAGTAAAACCCTGTGACTCACAAACCCAGATATGAGCTGATGCTTCAGCACAAGGTATCAGATCCGATTATCAAACAGCAGGCCACATTAAACTGAATTAGATGTGCAGCGAGTGTGTGTCAGAGCACATTTAAAACGATAACAGTATGATAACAATAAGTTATTAGAATTATTGAATGGTGGTTAGCAGCAGACCAATTTAAAGTGGTTCTGATATTATACTATAAACAGTATATTATACTACTATGTCAATAATAATAATATAGTACTGATGCCTTTTTACCTAGTCATATTTGTAGTTGATATAGTAAAATAAAAAATAAAACAATATTTATATTATAAATAATGATTATGATTATAATAATCAAAGTTCATTCGTCATTTTACAACACAGGGTTTTACAACGAAATGTAACTTTAAGTTTCTTTATGCTAAGCAAGACAAAAAATGATGGTATATTTAATTATAACATTTAAAAAACAATAATACCATATAAAAGTAAAGCTGTTAATATGTTGTGGTGCGTATTTGCTGACAATTTCATATACGTTTTGGTGTTAAACAATAACACTATAATCAATGCCATCATCTTTCTCCTTGCAGCACAGTGCTTTGAAAAAGTCAAAAGTGAGATGTTCTTAAAACATTCTGAGCTAACTGTGAAGCCACTCCTGTTTAATGGTTAAATGGTCTTGCATTTCTATATTGTTGATTAGTAGGTAGAGCTCGAGTGTGACGGCTCTCTGGGCAGTTTATGGTTTACCTATGGAAAATATGAATGGGAATGTTTTTCTATTTTAAGATCCTTCTGTCATTGGCTGCTTGAACTTGGAATGGACCATCTTATATTTTCGTAAAAAACGTTTACATTTGTCGTTGAAAATAAAACTTCCCTCGTTTGTATTCGCTCGTATTGACATGATTTGTATTCATAAATAAGCATCTTCCAGTTAGTAACTTAAAACATAACAAGTGTTTTCGCCTTCGACTGTGAAAACTGGTAAAGTGGTATGTCCCGTGTCACTCGGCAAGCAGGAGAGGGAGGGTAAACATGGCGTCCGAACAGGTCCGTTATCTGCTATATTTGTTGTTATCCTTGCATTTTACTCCATTATATTGTCAGGTGTTTGTTAAAAGCGCAACAATATATATTATTCGGTTAACTAGTGTTATAAAGATGAAAGCACTGGCTTTGTTATCGGCTCTACGATGATATCAGTGCAATAAATACTGGCCTCCGCTTCGTTATTATAGGCAACGTTAGCTTGGAAATTAAAAATGCTAACACTTTAACAGATGTACTGTTTGACAGCGACGTGATTTGGCTTATTTAAAGAGCATCTAACCTGTATTGTAATGAGATAGGCGTGTTTGTTTCCGTTTCACTGCTAAAACGAGTGCAGTTTATTTTTAGTTATGGCCACCGACAGTGAGTCGCGGGGCATTTAACTGACATGCATTCCAACGCAGAGCAGAAGACACACTGGAAATACAGAAGAACCAAAACCTTATGTTTGATATGACAAAGGACAGTAAATGTAGATTTGTGGAAAATCTCATACACAGTAAAACGTGTTGGGGAAAAAAAAGAAAAAGTGTGTATTTCCTCTATGTGTAAAATTCCATTAATTTTAAGGACAGTATCTCTAAGTATTGGAGGGTTACATTTAATTTTAAAGAATCATCCTCAGAGTATCCCTATATGGTGTTAAAAGTCTGTAAAACTAGGTATATGTAAGGATATTTTCTTTTTTTAAGGTGTGTTTTCATGACCTAAAGTGAATAACTGATTCTTTATGGCACCCCTTGCTGCATAAAGCAGGTTATTCATTGAAGTGTCATGCCTCAGAGGTTGTTTTGCCTTTCAGGAGAGCTCCAATGGGCCTGTGAAGAAGTCCATGCGAGAGAAGGCTATAGAAAGACGCAGCATCAACAAGGAACACAACAGCAACTTTAAAGCAGGCTATGTACCCATAGAAGAGGAACGTCTCCATAAGACGGGGCTGAGAGGACGCAAGGGAAACATGGCTGTCTGCATCGTTGTCCTCCTCTTCCTCCTCGCCTTAATTAACCTAATTGTGAGTAACACAAGCCTAAATGTACTTCTAATTCATCAATAAAATGGATGGATAATGGTAAAGAGTTTACCCCAAACTGTCATTATGTGTTGTTTCATTCATTGTGAATCATGGTCTTTTTGCAACAACTCCTCTGTCCCTCAGATCACTCTGGTAATATGGACAGTGATCCGGATCGGTCCCAATGGCTGCGACAGTATGGAGTTCCATGAGAGCGGCCTGCTGCGCTTCAAACAGAAGGCGGACATGGGCATCGTTCACCCACTGCACAAGAGCACAGTAGGAGGTCGTAAGGACCAGGACTTGGTTCTTGTCGGCAACAATAACCCGGTGAGAAACACAGAGTACACTAACAGTGAACTCTGAGCAGTTACAAAAGCACATAAAACGACTAAATGTGTGTGCACACAATGAACTCCTCTCTTTTCTTTATGTTTTCCAGGTTGTGTTCCAGCAAGGCACCACTAAGCTGAGTGTAGAGAAGGATAAGACGTCAGTTGTCAGCGATGTTGGCATATCCTTCACAGATCCTCGTACACAGAACACGTTCTTCAGCACAGACTTTGAAAATCACGAGTTCCATTTGCCCAAAGGGGTCAAAGTTCTCAGTGTTAAAAAGGCGTCCACAGAAAGGGTGTGTATAATGATAATGATGTCTGATAGCTGTAACAGAAAGTAATTCATGTATTATGTTACAAAACCTGTACTGTTATCAGCACACGTTAACCCATAACGATAAAATGATTCATAGACATTTTCCAAATTAACAAATAAAGCATTCATTTGAACACGTTGAGCTGCATCAAGGTATTTTTAGACTTCCAGACAATGCTGGACTATCTTCAGAATAACTATCTGGTTGTTGTAATGTGGCCCAACCAAAGCTCAGACTGAAAATGTGAATATCCAGAGAAACATGACGTTTGCAGTCCTGAAATGCTCTCGGGCCAGTCTGTGGGAGCCAGAGAGCATCTGAAAGAGACGCAGGTGTAACATTGTAATTTTGTGGTATTGTTTGTGATGTTTCTAACACTTTTGTAGAAAAGATAGAGTCTAAATACTCTTTGAGCCCTTGTATATGCTGGCTTTAGTGTTGACAAATGTTATGCATTGTCATTGATTTTAGATCACCAGTAGTGCTACATCGGACCTGAACATTAAGGGGGACAGCAAGGCCATCATTCGTGGAAACGAGGGTGTCAACATCATGGGCCGGACTGTGGAGTTCAAAATGGGTGGAGGCATCGAGCTCAAGGCTGTAAGTGTGGAATATTGCAACTTGTACTGTTAATATGACTCGCGATGCTGGGATTGAGGAGTGCATGGTTTCCCACTTTGGTACAAAATGTGCCCAAAATTTAGCCTTTTCCTATAAAGGTTTTGCAAACTTAAAAAAACAACAACAAAAACAGTTGAAAGGTGTAAGAATTGTTACATATTGCACCTTTAAAGCTGATGAGGATAAATATGTGACAATGGGTATGTTTTTTTTCTTTGCAGGAGAACAGTATCGTCCTCAACGGATCAGTCATGTTCAACGCCACACGCATCCCTAACTCTGCTGGAGATGTGTATTTCGATGAGGGTCTGGAAAGGTACAAGCTGTGCATGTGTGCAGATGGGACTCTGTTCCGTGTGCAGGTAAAATACCACAACATGGGCTGCCAGACCTCAGATAACCCATGTAGAAAAGCTCACTAGGAGACTTAACTGGAATCTGCTGTTACATCTCACTACAATCTGTCACCACTGAAGTCAGACTACAAATTTTGTAGGACATTCTGCTGGCCATTTATCACTACGCACATAATAATACCTCTGCAGCTCACCTGACTCGCTCTGTATTCCTCATTTTGTGTGCCAAATTGTGTTACAGATCATTGCCACTCGGCCAAAGATATTAACATAAGTATTTTTATTGTTTTTATAAAATTTAAATTGCCGTGTCAGTGCGTAACACTCCTATTTTTAACATCATACTGTGGTTTATGTTGCCCGTTGATAGCGATTGAAAGCTACAGTATTTACTTTTTTTGCCTCACCGTCCAGTATTACTAACTTACAAACCTTGAAGAGGGCTTGTGCAAGATTTGATTTGCTGTTCATTGTTTCTGGCAGCTGTGTTTGATATCGTCTCTCCAATATTCACTGACAAGCGTGAGACACTAAATGATTACAATGATTTGTATATTATAAAATTTGAAAAGAGACATTTTAAGCCATCCAGTTATGTTACAGCAGAGTAGGTCTCTTCCTGCACATCTTGGACTGTCTATCATGCACGTGCCAATGGATTTACAAGGGATGATGTAGAATAAAATATAAACTAGATGTAATATTCTAATTTTGTCGCAAAGCCTTTTTTACAGCGAAATTATACGATAATGAGAAGCAGAACAAGACTGTGTGCACTAAGTTACGCTACAGATTAATGCAAATGTTCGTGAATGTCAGGAAAGTTTAAATCATCAGTAACGTTTAAAGGTTTAAAGCCTATATTGAGTGGTTTTGAATTTTGTGCAATATATATTATAAAAGATTTGACTTTCGTTTTGCTTTGGATTGTCTTTTTTGTTTTATAATAGTGCCAATGTTGAGAAATGTCATGAAATGTCATGAAGAGTGTTTTTGATCAACTAAATGAAAAAAAAAAAAACAGGAGAAAAAGGCGATCAGCCTGGTTTGAAAAAAATGTCCAACATTAAATTGCTGTTTGTTTCAATAAAGAAACATGTTGCTACGGGAAACTTCTTATCATGGTTTCTGTCTCAAGTGTTTACATGGTCATTTAAAATCATAAAAGATTACTGTGCCTCTTTACGCCGTTTTATTATCTAATAGAATGTGGGGCTGTGGCATGACTCTCCCTGCCATAAACTTTCAGGATTGCAGTTATCTATCATACATGGAGAGGAAAACAGTTACAGTAAGACATTAACCAGGCATGTGAATGATTGAATGAATCCCTGAATAGCGTAATTGGGTAGGTGCATGTTCAGCTGGACGCAGCAAAATCCTCTTCAGACTTTGATCAGAACCTGCCGGAGACGAAGCTAATCAGCTGAAAACACTGGGTGTGAAAAGAGAGTCACAAGTTCTCCGGTAAAGAACTTCTGGAAAGAGCGGAAACACAGGTGAGTTTTAATGTTTTAAATAATTTACTGTTTGTATATCATCGTGGATTACTTTTGATTTAATGTGACCGTGTGATGAAGGGCACTTTTGAATTATTGATTTTAGTTTTGATTGATTGTCACAGTCTGTCTTTGGTAAAAATGTATATTTTTTAATTCTTTCTTGAGTGAATCTCTGAACAGTCGTTGATGATCTATGTGTACCCTCAGGGTGGGTTGTGATGGCGGTGGCTCAGCGGCCGTTCGTGGCTGCTGTGCTGCTCCTCTTCTCCTCGGGGCTCCTCTCCTCCTCTCCCCTGCCTGCCTGCCCGGAGCCCTGCACCTGTCAGAGAGCTCCCCTGTTGAACTGTTCCTCCTCTGGCCTTTCCCTGCTGCCTCAACACATCCAGGACTCTGTCACCGAGCTAGACCTGTCTCATAACCTCCTTGTCTCTGTAACGCTCGACCGACAGCATCATTACCTAAGGAATGTATGGCTGGGAAACAACAGTATCACACGCTTGTCTCTCTGCATGAAGAGAGACTCGGCAGGCCGTCATGTCAGAGGGAGACAGCTACATGGCTTGAAACCTTGGAGCAGTCAGGGATGTGTATCGTGGGCCCCCACCCTGCAGCTGCTATCTGTTGAGAGGAATCAGCTAGAGGAACTCCCAGAGGGTGAGTCAGAGTGAAGTGGTTATACAGTCATATAAAAATCACTGTCACAAGAACAGTCAGTGCATTAAAGTGGTGTGTCTATTCCAAAACTCAATAATCATCTTTTATTGAAGCATCTTGAACTGTGATGAATTCTCAGTAGATCAAACTTGGACTACCCTTATCAATAACATAATTTACAAAGATAAATGAAATATGTAAAGAATGGAAATGTGTAACAGTGTGTGAACAGTTCGCCCCGAAACGAAAATTCAGTCATTATCTACTTATCTCCATGTCGATAGAAAGGCAGGTTTCGTTTTGAAGTCCACAAAGCATTTCTGGAGCTTCATATCGAAGCAGTGTTGCATTCCTCTAAACAACTGGAGCTCGTCCAGCGTAATCCATTTCTCCACTATTTATTTGAAAAGACTTTATTTGCACCCTTGACACGTAGTCAAACTTGTCACCCACTTCAGACGGGGTGCGTGCTCAGACTTTTAGCTTAGCGGCTACAGTGAATATTTCAATATAAAAAACGATGTGAATAACATCTTTTCAAATACATTTTGTTATCTCGGGGCCTCCAGGCGCTTGGCTTAAGCTCGACAAGCTGTATGGAGACATTTCATTTATTTATTTCTTCCGGTTGTTTATTTAAACTTTTGAAAAACAAGTCCCCATCTACTTCAGTTGTTTGGGAAAGTGGTCCGATGCAGTTTTTCTGTGAAGCTCCAGAAATGTTTCGTGTTTTTTACTTTTTAGAGTGAACTTGTCCTTTAAACACCTTCAAATTATGCCTGCTCATGTTTTATTATTATTGGATCATTGTTACCGATACGTTCATATGTAAGGAGCACTTTGATTTTGTAGGTGGTCATGATGGATCTAATTTAATTACTTACTTATGGGTAGTTAAATCTATGAAAATGAATCACGCTCTATAAATTTATCACGTTTTTCATGTAACATCTTATTGTGATGTGGAAAATAACTAGTGACTATCCCTGTTCAACGATGTAGCTTAACAAAAAGTACAATAATTCCCTCATAAATGTTATATAGAGTCAAAATGTCAAATTAAAATACTTACACATAAGCTGTAATGTAATAATCCTACACACTTTAATCACAAAATCTTAAATATTAACCACCAAAATCAATAGATTGCTAACAGCTTTGAGTTGGAATCATCACAATACTGCACAGTGTCATATCATCTTATATAATAATAAGACTTATAGACCACACCTAATATTTTACAAGCTAATTAGCTGAATGAAACATTTATTGTCTGGGTGTGTACCCAAAATATGTCATATATTTTGCTTCCAAACCCTCCCAGACTGTGTCATCTAAATAAATGTTCCAGCCCTAAAAAAGTTAAACTATCGAGTTTTTAATGAACAAAGCAGAACTTGGGGATAAGAAAATTACTTTAATT
The DNA here is from genome assembly GCA_039737535.1 of Lagodon rhomboides. Classification (NCBI taxonomy): domain Eukaryota; kingdom Metazoa; phylum Chordata; class Actinopteri; order Spariformes; family Sparidae; genus Lagodon; species Lagodon rhomboides. Next base: position 7,757,930 of record CM077789.1, on the reverse strand, counting down.
AAGTGAAGCAGATCTTCTTTAGGTCTCATTAGCATCTTGTGATTCACCTTGTGTCCCATTAGAGGAATCTGAACCCTTAGGTTGGTAATCAGGGGCCCCCCTTTTTAAAAGACATGTTTTAGTATGTGGGCGTTTAAGGTTAGGTAACTGATAGTAAAGTTGCACAGTCAACTTCGAGCACACCTTTAATTGCCCTCTGGTGTGTCGTTGAGAAATGCCCATGAGTCAGACCTGAAGGATAGGTCCACCCTGGTTGGCATGGTGTTCGCCAAATTCAGACCAAATATGTAATCTGAGATCTAGAAATTCATCCATACACTCAAAATAAATAATTTCCCTAAAGTAGCGACTAAGTATTCTGAATTAATGTGCACTTTCCATGTATAGTTATTACAAAAGAGCAATGTCAAAGGTTTAAAAACTTAAACTTAAAATTTTATATTCAATTATTACATATAAAGTTATGGGGAACTTCCACATAAACATGTGTTTTATTTCAAATCGGCTATTCTGTCTCCTGTAATGTATCACATATCTAGTTATTTTATTTATAAGCATTGACTCAACATGACAGGTAAACCTTGCATTAAACGTGACACTTTACATTGAACTTATATCGTGGAATTTGATGCAAAATGTACATGTAATTGAAATTCTTAAAGTCAGTGTTTTTAGGCAAATTCTTTTTTTTAAACTTGTATAGTAGAATACATCTATGAGGTGTGTGCATTGCCGTTAATGTCCTTCCATTTGATTCACACATCTAAAGACCCTTTAACTGATATCCATTATCTTTAGTACTTTGCTCCACTTAGAAATGATTAAACCTCCCAAGATAATGAGACTGTACACCCTTCAGCCTGTCAGCTTTTATTGACATTCCAGTGGCTCACAGAAAGGTGTAAACATGCAGTACAACTTCGACGGTTTCCCCTAAATCATATTAATTCACAGGATTTCTTCTGCCTGGTTGAAACTTATGTGTGTTTCATAGAAATGCATTCACTACGGTTCTTCTAAAGGCATGTGTGGACAGCCCATTTACTTAGCAAGAGCTGTGTTGACAGTCATAGACTTTTTTTTCCTGTTTGGTATTCAGCTCACAGAGCCCTCGGTGCCTCTCTAATGAAGCACAGACCCACAGTGACTTACTTCAGCCCAGCAGTCTCAGTGAGATTGTCTCTGGCTGGTGAAAGGGGGGGGAGGCAGCAGGGGAGAGTGAGCACCACAGAAAAAATCTAAACCCCTTATTAGTCATATCGCAACAGTGTTCACAGTGGAAATAAGACAGAGGAATCTGGATTCAAATTCTAGGCAAGGGTTATTCAATTCAGACATTTCATATTAAACTGTACACTATATAGAAGGTCCAGAGAGAGGGATGTTGTTTACATTATTTAATCTCAGCATTAAAAGCACAGTAGTACTGCAAACACACCAGACATTATAGCTCAAAATAAACAGTTCTTCACCTTGCAAATCACAGTGATGAAGGTGAAGAAGTATAGGGTTGAGGAGAAACAGACATTTCACATATAGTACATTCCTGGCACTTTATGGTTACTGTTCTGATTACAACTCTGTGTTTTTCTGCAATCCAGGGCTGGAAGCTAGTGAGTCCTTACAGGTTCTGCAGCTCTCCTTCAACAGGATCTCGACTCTCCAACCAGGAGACTTCAGCCACCTTTGGCAGCTAAAAGAGCTCCACCTACAACATAATCTCATCACAAGTCTCCATCCACTGATGTTCCAGGATTTAACCCAGCTCCGGGTAACACTGATTTTTTTAAAAAATCTAACTTTTTAAAACATGCAGAGAACATTTGGTATTTCAACAATAAACTCAGTGCAACCACATCAGTCTTTTTCAGAAAAGTATTCTGTAATTAAAGGATTATCTAACTTTTAAATTATTTTTTCTTCTTTTAATTGTTGGAACAATTCTCAAGATCTGCTGTATGTCCACATTTCTTCCCACTCAAAGGTCCTCGATCTGAGCTTCAACATGTTGACCAGTCTTCATCCTCTGACGTACCTTTCTCTGCGTAACATCGGGGCGGATGTTAGGCTGGATGGCAACAGGTGGCAATGTGATTGCAGCATGCGCAGTCTCCGAAGGCGGATGGCCTACGATAGCAGCAGAGACCTGCAGTCGTGGAACGTGGTGTGTGCTTCCCCCTCCATCCTCTCAGGCAGAGACCTTCTGCAGTTGGAGGAGGACGACCTGAACTGTTTTGGCAGTGAAAACAGACCTGAGCTCCACCAAGATGTGACGGTTTACAGTGGGTCCGAGATACTACTGTCTTGCTCTGCACAAGGTAAAAAAAACTTGTAAAATAACTTAATACATACATAATGTAACAATGTGTGTCAGTCCAACTGCATGTTATTGTTTTCTGTATTATAGATTCAGTGTGGTGGACACCCAGTGGTCAAGCATCTGCAAGCCAACCTCAGGATGGTCTGCTCATCACTGACATCACAGAGAGAGACGCGGGACTGTATGTGTGTATTTCTGAAGAACATGAAGTTGTGTCCGTTTTTAACCTCCAAATCAGTAAAATAGAAGGTACAAGAAGAAAACCAAGAAGTTTACCGCAAGGCGCCCCAAATAGGATAGGTCAAGAAAGAAATCAAAGAGCTACTCAGTGTAACTTGACTTTGGCTGTGTGTCTGTCGGTTTTCATCACATTTCTGATAGCCTTTATCATTGGAGTCCTGGCAAGACCATATATAGATATTCTCTGGAAAAGGGTCACCAAAAAGAAAAGGTCCACTGAAACCAACTCCGTCTCAGATGTAGAACAAAGACAATATGACAACGAGGCCTACACCAATGGTGAGGAAACAGAAGTCCCTAGTTCTCATAGGGAACGGAGAGTCACATTTAGCACTGTAGAAAGTATAGAACACACCAATGTACAATATTATGATACTGTAGCCAGTGGTGATCAGGAAAGCCTCAATGATGATGCAGTGTTTGAATGTGAAGTAGCAAAGGTTGAGAGGGATAGGCATACAGCTGAAGATTCAGGAAGTGAGAGCAGCTTACAACAGAGTAGTCCAGAGGAAAACCAGAGAGACCTCTCAGACATCACCAATGCAGGCCGCAAACATAACATAGAGTTTGAACACATCCCAGACCCTGTTGAGCTGGAAAAAAGGAGATCCTCGTCTTCATCATCAGATTCTTCACTCTCTGGGAAAGAAGACAGAATAACCCAGAGAGACCTAACAACACCTAAGTCTCCTCAGCTGGCAATGGGCTCTGTTCAGCAGACAGCTGAATTCTTGCCAGCCAGAAAAGTAGAGCGTCCACAAATTTCCATAGAGGGCGTCGGAAATCTCGAATTTTCTTCCGAGCCCTTTGCCGATTGGTCGCCACATACAAAGAACCTCAACTTAACAGACCCTGATCTGTGGCAGGAGAATGACGAACAATTTGAATTTAGTGATTCTGTTCGAAGCATCTCTCCAAAATCCAGCAGCGTTCATGGGTCATTTAATGATTCAAAACCGATTGTGGCACTGACTTCAAAGAAACTGAAGAGAGGTGATACATCCAGCTCCAGCTCAAGCTCTTATGTCAGTGAGGGTGAGCCCACAGAATATACTGTGAACTCAGACCAAGTGAATGAGAATATCGAAAGTAACCACACTAAACCTGAGGTCACTATCATGCCTTCATTGGGATTTAATCAGGGTGATTACAGATCTGACACACAAAGGCCTGCAGGGAGACCAAAGCGCTCCTTTTCCTCCAATTCCAGTGACAGTGATGGGGAAGACCACACAGTCAAAAAAGAAACAGATAAAGGAGAGGGGGATACAAAGAAAAAAGTTGTACCCATGCCACGCACAAAATTTCGTGGGCTCAGTTTGGGTGTAATTAGTCTCGGTAAAACTACCAGGGCACCTCCACCACCTGCTGTAATTAGTCATGGTAAAAGTACCAGGGCACCTCCACCACCTGCAGCTCCTTCATCCTCTTCAAGCAGTGAGAGTGAAGCAGAAATCAAAGACCTGAAAGTGGAACAGAAAACAGGCAGAGTGAATGAGGGGATCAAAATCAGTGAGCCAAAAATACAGTCAACCAAGCTGGATCCCCAAATCAAGAGGAGCTTGGATATCAAAGCCCCAGTACAATCTTCTGATTCTTCATCTAGCAGTGACAGTGAAGCTGAAACAACAGGCCACAGAAAGAAACAGGCGCAAGGAGAGACCAACATGGCAAGACTTCCAATTAAAGTATCCCAAACTGCAAGTCATGACCCACAAACACAGTGGCCGGTCCTAGATCTTGAGCATAAAACAAGCATCAAGAGGCGTCTGGATATCAAAGTACCATCACCTGTTTATGAGTCATCCTCTAGTAGCGACAGTGAGGATGAAAAAACTGGCCACATAAAGAAACAGGAGCAAGGACAAGCCAACACGGCAAAGCTTCCAATAAAAGTTTCTGAAACTAATGTCCGAACACCAAGACCTGACTCTGACTCATCTTCTAGTAGTGACAGTGAAGCTGAAAAAACGGGGCAAAAAAAGAAGCAGATGGTAGTCAAGGTGGACAGTGGAGGACACCCATTTCAAGTATCTCAACCTGTAAATCTTGACTTACAAACACAGTGGCCAGTTCTAGATCTTGAGCATACTACACGCATCAAGAGGCGTCTGGATATCAAAGTACCTTCGCCTGACTCCAAATCATCATCATCTAGTAGTGACAGTGAGGATGAAAAAACTGGTCACATAAAGAAACAGGAGCAAGGACAGAGCAACATGGCAAAGCTTCCAATAAAAGTATCTAAACCTAATATCACAGCACCCAAACCTGACTCTGATTCATCTTCTAGTAGTGACAGTGAAGCTGAAACAACAGGCCCCCCCAAAAAACAGGAGCAAGGGGAGACCAACATGGCAAGACTTCCAATTAAAGTATCCCAAACTGCAAGTCATGACCTACAAACACAGTGGCCGGTCCTAGATCTTGAGCATACAACACGCATCAAGAGGCGTCTTGATATCAAAGCACCTCCACCACCTGCTGTAATTAATCACGGTAAAAGTACCAGGGCACCTCCACCACCTGCAGCTCCTTCATCCTCTTCAAGCAGTGAGAGTGAAGCAGAAATCAAAGACCTGAAAGTGGAACAGAAAACAGGCAGAGTGAATGAGGGGATCAAAATCAGTGAGCCAAAAATACAGTCAACCAAGCTGGATCCCCAAATCAAGAGGAGCTTGGATATCAAAGCCCCACTACCAGCCTCTGATTCTTCATCTAGCAGTGACAGTGAAGCTGAAACAACAGGCCACAGAAAGAAACAGGTGCAAGGAGAGACCAACATGGCAAGACTTCCAATTAAAGTATCCCAAACTGCAAGTCATGACCTACAAACACAGTGGCCGGTCCTAGATCTTGAGCATACAACACGCATCAAGAGGCGTCTTGATATCAAAGCACCTCCACCACCTGCTGTAATTAGTCACGGTAAAAGTACCAGGGCACCTCCACCACCTGCAGCTCCTTCATCCTCTTCAAGCAGTGAGAGTGAAGCAGAAATCAAATACCTGAAAGTGGAACAGAAAACAGGCAGAGTGAATGAGGCGATCAAAATCAGTGAGCCAAAAATACAGTCAACCAAGCTGGATCCCCAAATCAAGAGGAGCTTGGATATCAAAGCCCCACTACCAGCCTCTGATTCTTCATCTAGCAGTGACAGTGAAGCTGAAACAACAGGCCACAGAAAGAAACAGGTGCAAGGAGAGACCAACATGGGAAGACTTCCAATTAAAGTATCCCAAACTACAAGTCATCACCCACAAACACAGTGGCCGGTCCTAGATCTTGAGCATACAACACGCATCAAGAGGCGTCTTGATATCAAAGCACCTTCACCTGACTCTGAATCATCATCTAGCAGTGACAGTGAGGATGAAAGAAATGGCCACATGAAGAAACAGGAGCAAGGACAAGCCAACATGGCAAAGCTTCCAATAAAGGTATCTCAAACTAATGTCAAAGCACCAAGACCTGACTCTGAGTCATCTTCTAGTAGTGACAGTGAAGCTGAAAAAACGGGGCAAAAAAAGAAGCAGATGCTAGGCAAGGTGGACGGCAGAGGACCTCTGTTTCAAGTATCTCAAAAGGTCAATCCTGACCTACAAACACAGTGGCCAGTTCTAGATCTTGAGCATACTACACGCATCAAGAGGCGCCTGGATATCAAAGCACCTCCACCACCTGCTGTAATTAATCATGGTAAAAGTACCAGGGCACCTCCACCACCTGCAGCTCCTTCATCCTCTTCAAGCAGTGAGAGTGAAGCAGAAATCAAATACCTGAAAGTGGAACAGAAAACAGGCAGAGTGAATGAGGCGATCAAAATCAGTGAGCCAAAAATACAGTCAACCAAGCTGGATCCCCAAATCAAGAGGAGCTTGGATATCAAAGCCCCAGTACCAGCCTCTGATTCTTCATCTAGCAGTGACAGTGAAGCTGAAACAACAGGCCACAGAAAGAAACAGGCGCAAGGAGAGACCAACATGGGAAGACTTCCAATTAAAGTATCCCAAACTGCAAGTCATCACCCACAAACACAGTGGCCTCTCCTAGATCTTGAGCATACAACACGCATCAAGAGGCGTCTTGATATCAAAGCACCTTCACCTGACTCTGAATCATCATCTAGCAGTGACAGTGAGGATGAAAGAAATGGCCACATGAAGAAACAGGAGCAAGGACAAGCCAACATGGCAAAGCTTCCAATAAAGGTATCTCAAACTAATGTCAAAGCACCAAGACCTGACTCTGAGTCATCTTCTAGTAGTGACAGTGAAGCTGAAAAAACGGGGCAAAAAAAGAAGCAGATGCTAGGCAAGGTGGACGGCAGAGGACCTCCGTTTCAAGTATCTCAAAAGGTCAATCCTGACCTACAAACACAGTGGCCAGTTCTAGATCTTGAGCATACTACACGCATCAAGAGGCGTCTGGATATCAAAGCACCATCACCAGCTTCTGAGTCATCATCTAGTAGTGACAGTGAGGATAAAATAACTGGCCACATAAACAGACAGGAGCAAGGACAAACCAAGATGGCAAGGCTTCCAATTACAGCATGGCAACCTAAAATCAAAGCACAAAAACCTGGCTCTGAATCATCTTCTAGTAGTGACAGTGAAACAGAAACAACAGGCCACATAAAGAAACAGAAGCAAGGACAGATCAACACGGCAAGTCTTCCAATTAAAGTATCTCCTACTGCAAGTAATAACCCACAAACACAGTGGCCTCTCCTAGATCTTGAGCATACGACACGTATCAAGAGGCGTCTAGATATCAAGGCACCATCACCGGCTTCTAAGTCATCATCTAGCGGTGACAGTGAAGCTGAAAAGACTGGCCACAAACAGGAGCAAAGACAAACCAACATGGCAGGGCTTCCAATTAAAATATCTCAAACTAATGTCAAAGCACCAAGACCTGACTCAGAGTCATCTTCCAGTAGTGACAGTGAAGCTGAAAAAACAGGCCAAAAAAGAAGCAGATGCTAGGCAAGGTGGACAGTGGAGGACACCCATTTCAGGTATCTCAAACTGTCAATCCTGACCTACAAACACAGAGGCCAGTCCTAGATCTTGGGCATACAATGCGCATCAAGAGGCGTCTGGATATCAAAGCACCATCACCAGCTTCTGAGTCATCATCTAGTAGTGACAGTGAGGATGAAACAACACATCACACAAAGAAGGAGAGGCCAGAGTTGCTGGTAATTGCAGGTCTTCCATTTACAGTATCTCAAACAGTAAGTCGTGATCCAGAAAAACAGTGGCCAGCTGTAGATCTTGGTAATACCACTCGCATCAAGAGACGTTTGGACATCAAAGCCCCATCACCAACTCCTCAGTCATTAGTAAGTAGTGGGAGGGGAGGGAAGAGAGAAGAAGCTATCAAAATTAGTTCCTCTTCCTCATCAAGCAGCTCAGACGAGCAAGAGGAGGGTATGCAAGGTTTCATCAACCCCCCACAAACAGCAGATCCAGATCCAGATTCAAGACGGCCTCGACCGGGCCTTAGCAGTATCCCCCTTGTCAAGAGACGCATTGATATCAAAGCACCATCACCACAACCAAATCTGATTGAGAGTGGTGTGTCTCACGGATCTCAACAATCCATCTCTTCCACAAGTGACAGTGAGGATGAAAACCATACTAAAGTAGGACTGGGTGCATCTACCATATCAACAGAAAAGAAGTTCAATTGGTCTCCAAAGATCCCAGTGTTACACACTTCTCGCAGTTCAAAGACAGACCATGATATCAAGTTATCAAAGTATACAGTTATCACAGATGGTGTGGGGGACAGAACAAGTGACAACATCAACACAGCGCCAGTGATAACCCCAGAACTAGAGTCAAGGTGGGCTTCAATGAATCTCGGCATCTCCCGCTTCAGAAAGCGTCTTGAAATCACATCAAATGAACCACCAAATCTGCCCACATCACCTCCACCTGACTCTCCCACCTACAGAACAAGACGAAAGAGATGGGGAGTTGGAATCGAAGGAATCACCCACACACAATCATCCAGCACCTACAGTGGGAATGACACTATAGACCAAAGTGGTCCTGACCTAAGTCTCGGTGTCCAACGCGAGGGAGGAGAATAGGAGTATGAATATCAAGGCACCATCACCAGAATCAAGTAGTTCCTCGTCTTCCTCAAGCGAAAACGAACATGAGGGGGCAGGATACACTGCAAAACAAAGCATACATACATCAGATATGTTAGGAGTGACAGAAAATAACTCCCTCATTACTTATAAACGTCATATTTTCAGTAGCCCGACTACAGTCCATACAAACCAAAGACATACTGAAATAGAAAGTGTTGCACAAAAAGGTCCATTGCTCAGTGTGGGAATCAGAGATGAATCTCTTGCCCCAAGGAGAGTACCCAGTATGAACTTTGAAGATATAGTAAAGAAGAGGATCGAGCAGTCCAGACACACCACAGATGTGGACCTGCCGCCTGAGATAAGGTGGACTGGCATCGGCCGACAGCCATCCGACCTTTCCATCTCCAGTACGAGGAGACAACTGGATACAGGTTTATCAACTCCATCTACACAGCCAGAACTTCCCCTCCTTGACTCCTTCAACTACTCCAGTAATAAAAGTGATGATGGGACACTAATGCACAAGTATTCATCACTTAGTACAAGCAGTGTTCGTCTTGCATCCAGCAGAGCTATTGACGAGTTTGACAACTTACCTGACAGCTTAAAGAACATTTCAAGGGCTGTACCTGAGAACAGGAGAGAAAGTAAAGGCCTCAGTGCCCTAAAAGTCATGTCATCACAGAGACGACAGTGGGACACACAAGTTGAAAGTTTAGATAAGGGTGCATCTCCTCTATTTGATGACCGTGGCCCACAAGTTGACAACAGTTTTTACAATCGAAGGCCCGAGAAGGACATCAAGCCCCCTGAGAAAAGAGCGACAGATTTGTGGTATGACATTCCCCGCTACAGGAGGCATGACATTGGAGGTATTGAACCACCGCAGGCGACGCCCCCTCCTATTCCAGCAACACCACCACCAGATGAAGCAGTAGAGCTTAAATGGGGTTCTCCACAGAGCAGTATGAAACAAGGGGTCGCAGGCACCAGATCCTATCTTCAACAGAACAGGAACAGAGTGGAACCTAACCCTTCTTTAATTACATCGCAAAGCCTGGCAGACTATTTGGACCCCACAAACCCAAACATTAGTCATGTTTAATAAGGAAGTCAGTACATCCTAAATACTGACAAAACAAGCACATTAGTGACAGTTCCTACATTTACTTTTGAATTATGAAAATATTGGTAATTATTGGATATTCTAGTTTATACTTACTAAAAGGGCTCTATGAAAATTGTGTGTTGTGCCTGAGGCCAGTCGTTAGAGTTCATGTTACTGGACTGGAGAGTCACATCTTTCAGACCGTCACAGAAAATCCGACCCGAGTCCTTCACAAAGAAAATCCGCGGTGCAGCAGCATTAAACAACTTAAAGACATTGCCCACAGGCCTGTATAGGCAACAGAGAGGGATGGGAAAGGTCTCATTTTTCAAGTCAAGCTACAATACACTTGCATATTGATATTAAAATAAGTGATAATACATGTAAATTGCTACAAATTGTTACATAGAGCCCCTTTAAGCTTGAAATGAATTGTAAATACTATTGATTTATTGTGTGAAACTGTTATAGAGTGCAGTAGAGGACACCATATTTATCTTTTCAGATATGCCTTATTTCTGTAAATGTTTTTTTTTTTTTTTAATTCAAACATCAGAAACATCTTCCTAAGCAATTTAGCAAGAATCCATATCATATTTGTGGTCATGCATTATTAATACACTTAAGAGAAATTAATTAAACCATAACTCTGAGCAATTTACTGCAGATCTTTCATTTGTCGTGATAAGTACATCTAAATAATGACAACAGCAATGATAGTATAACTAACGGCACTAAATGTTTATTGTTATGGACAAACTATTAACTAAAGAACCCAATTATAAGCCAGTAAGTTAATAAACCCTTTTATTTATGTATATAGACATAGGTTATAGTGAAAACAGACATATAGACACTTACATAGTTTACATACATATATACAGTTGGGACAAGGGTGTTCATCCTCCTGCATTGTCATGGGAGAATACTAAAACATTGATCTCTACACAGTATTTGGTAAGCAATCCAACAACTACTTCAATCATAGATGTTATGCTGATGGTTGAAACATTGTAATGACAATGGAGGCTTTCATATAGTTCAGCAGCAGTGGATGTCAATGATACATGAGCTGATGTGTGTTATCTTCACAACAAATTGAAAATGTGTATTTTTAAGTGTATCATGACAGTGTGGTGTAAAAGTTGCAAAACAAGTTATGCTCTTCCAATAAATAAAATTATATCCTGTATCCTGACTGCAGCTACCTAAAATTTTACAGCATGTGTAAGGATGTGTATGATGGGGCAAATGCAGGAGGGAACTCCTGTTCCACCGTGAGGTTACAGGTGTGTTCCAGGTCTTAATAGACACAATCATGTTGTTCATCAGAATTAAGCGAACATGATCGTGAATATCAAATTAAGCACAAAACACTTGCACAAATTCCTGTACAAAACCAAAACGCGTTTGGAAAAAATGTTTTCAAAAAATCTCATCCATTCACAAAAGGCTCTGTTGGAGCATGCATGCAAATATTAAATCTGATGTTCAGCATCACACCACAGCCAAAGACAAAAATTTATACAAGTGTTACGAGAACATTATACTAGGCGAAAAGAACGGCATAGCATCATCACACAGTTCCAAACTGTCAGTGTCCATTGATTTGATTAGATCCTACAGGTGGTACAATGCAATGCTTTCAGCAAACCTACCTTTCTACTCCAGCCTTAAGGACCTCGTCCTGAGAGGGTAACTGGTTTTCACTGTATTATATTAACACTGTCAGTGTTGGGAGAGATGCTACTAGAAAGAGGAGACCTGAAACTATCAGTGGACTAAAGAGGACAAAACAGATGTCACATATCAAGACAAACTGGACACCAACTAGCTCTATGTCAACTTATAACACAGCCCAAACAGTCTCAATTCATCCTGAAATAATCCCTGACCACTCAGTGTGTCTGTGTGTGCATGAGCATGTGTGTGCGTATGTGTGTTGTATGTGTTCTCACACGTGTATATACATTTGGGTTTGTTGGTATGTGTGTGGGACACACAAAGTGACTTCCATGTTTTGAGGCACAATAATACTCTTACCTACACAACGTAGATACATAAATTGGTCATGAGACCAATAAATGCTGATCAGAGCACTAGTGGCTCACCGCTGTACTGTAATAAGAGTTAGTAAGCAGCAATGCTGATTTGTTTGGTGTTATGAGGTCTGAAGCCTTTGCAGGGGGTTAGCAAACTGTTAGCATTAGCTGGAGCAAAACAGCAGGGGGGGAAATAGAGGGGAAAAAACAAACAAAAAAACAAAAACAAAAAAAACTGGCACAAATCAATAGTAAACAACACAGGCACCAGAAACCTGCGATCAACCATTTGACACAGTGTGCTTCTTGAAGAACTCCTATCCAACTCAAAATATGAAAAACAAACGTTAGTGCCATCTGTCCATAAAAGCTCAAGTTCAAGTTCATTGCACAGATATATAATATTGAAATGTGCCCAGGTCAAAGTGACCCTGTTTAAGACTCAGACACAATGCATGAATGGTCACTGCTGTTGGTTTCTCTGTGCTGAAGACAAGGGGTGAGGAGTGGTTCTCCCACACTATACCATTCTACTTCCATCGTCCACATATGATACCATGTTATCCTAACACAGACAGCAATATGACATGTCACAGTGAGAGAGAGCAATGCCACTGGGGGATTGCTGCAAGCTTGCCCACTATGCAACTTCGGTAGGGGAACATAACTCCACAATGGCAGCCCTCCGCCTCCGCGCTCTGGGCAGCATGCACCAACGCTGCAAACCCAGCGCCCCCACCCTAGCCCACCCACAGCCCGAACCCCTTCTCAACCAGGAAGCACCCACTGTCACTGCTTTACCATTTTTGTATTGTTTACTTATTGGTTGTTGATTCTCATAGTCGTTGTTGTCACAGCTGTATTTTTTTCCTTTTCACACTGCGCCTATGACATCTGTCTTTCCTTGTACCATTCCACAAACTCGTCCAACAAAACTGGCCCTGATGAGAGGACAACACAGAGTATCAGGGTTAGATTTGCGTGACACTAACATGTCGCTCTGCTGTGACATTTATGTGTAGCTGTGTGTTCACTTACAAGCGCCATCTTCATCATAGTTACTGAGGTCCAGGTTGATTGTCCTGCTGAACTCTAAGACATTGCACCATTGGTCTTTGTTGATGACTTTGTACTTGGATTGCTGAAGAAAAGGAAATAAACGTCTTACAGTAAAAGGGGCAAAATTTTAGTAAAATTCTAGACACACTGATGTCTATGTATTGTGTCACAAAGATATGTGCTAAAGTTAGCATGCTAACCCGCTAGCCCTGGCCCGTAACAGTCCAAAGCTCCTGCACTAGCAGCGTAAACATTCCCCTGGTCCCTGAGCTCCCGGTCCAAACTGCTAGCTGAATGGCTAACTGAACTAACAAGCAACAGCCAGCTACAGTTAGCAGCAGTTAGTGGTAATTCTGGTGATATGCTGCCCTTTGTAGTTTAAAGTATAAATTTGACAGATGGCCAGTACTTACATATTGCCTCTGTAATACAAAACAAAACCCTTTTAATTTCAACCATTTTTAAAGGTCAAAAAAGATTTCAAACAATCTTAGACACAACTACTATATGTTTGCTTACCTCTAAAAACTGATTAAACACAGGGAACAGAGGCCACGTCTTCCCCAAAAGAAGCCCCAGCATACACTTGGCTGTGTTCAAGTCCAAACTCCTCTGATCCTTTTCCTGTCCAATTAAAACACCCAAAGCGTCATTAAGTCAGTGCAAAATGTCCACCACACTTTAAACAGAGAGGTAGTGTATTAACATCCTTAGCATCAAACATTTGTCCAATACAAAAACCAGGCTGATTTCCTAAAATATAACGCTGTCATCACAGTCACTGCACCATACCTTCATTCACCGTTTGTATGTTAATTCACCGTATCAGAGTGAGTTATTTACCTGAAATCATAGCTGCTTTCAGGTAAATAACTTGTCCTGCTCAAAACATCGAGATGAGGTCTGAACATTGGCTTGAATAAAACATCAAAAGGCACACTTGGCGATCAGCTGTACTTTAAATCAACTGTTTTTACAGTGCTGAGCGTCTTTGCAGAAAGGACTGTGCTTGACTCACCCGAGCGAAATCAAAGGCATATCTGTAAATGAGCTTAAAACTGGTGCTGTCGTTTAGGACAGATCTCAGGTAGTCGAGCGAGTTCCTCAGCCTCTCTGTGGAGTCGCACCTGACAAGAACAGAAAAGTGACTTAGACATACTCTGCTCTTCAGCGCCTGCTCTACTGAGCACTGAGGGCACTCTAGTACCATGTGGCTCGAGACAGAGAAAACACAGCAGTCTCGAAAACAAAAAAAAAAGAAAAAGAAAGAAAGACAAGGAGAAGATAACTGACGTACTGCAGTGAGCCCATGCCTCTGAGCCACTCCTGGAGAGTGAAATATCCCATACTCTGGGCATCCAGCTTCCAAGCCAGAACCAGCATCACCACCTGGGCACAAACAACCTTTATAGCGACAGACAACCTCGAGTAGAAGATGCGTTAATCTATCCACCGAAATGACAAGTCAACTATATGTCATTCACAGAAAACAACAGAGAATGAGGGTAAATAGTAGCGACCTTGATTGATTTTATTTTTAATTACACAAACTGTGCATATTTTGATTTAAACATAAAAAATGAATAGAAATGCCCACTATGTGTTGCCACAGTGTCAACATTAGTTGCTCGGCTTGACAGGCAGCATGAGAGAGAGAGACATTGACAAGCGAGCACACCGACAATATACAGATGTAACCACACTGCAAGACTTGTGGAAATAACCACAATTAAACAAGAAGTCTGCTTACGTTCTCTGGCTCCACTCCAATGTCCTCACAGAACTTCTCCATGCCCTCCGGACCCACCACGTCGTCGCAACCTATTTTAGAGTGTTTAAGTGTGTAGCCACATACAAGCACATGTGGTGCTAAAAAACCTATGCCACTGATCAGCGGTAAACCAAGAATGTTTGACGATGTGGCACGGTGCCTTAAAATATAATACCTCACCTGCATATTCGTAGAACCATTCAAGGCATCTTTTACTCGAAAATGTCTCCTCCTCACGGATTTGTGATGTTTCGTGTTTTCTGAAAACGCTGCAGATGATGAGAAGGTTCTCGTCAAAAGCGCAGCAGCAGTACAACCGGCACAGCACAGAAGGAGTCAGTGTGATTATAGAAAGAAAAAAAGCTTTCCCATTATAGTTTTTTCCCAATTGCAAAGACAAAAAAAAAACTCTGTTTGCACATTCTTTGAAAGTGCAAATATTTGAGATGGACACAGCATGCTAGTGAGGTGGTCTTAAAAAAGAAACATTTAAAGATCCATAACGAAGAGTTGTCCCACCTGTCCTGACGACTTTTCTTAGCTGACATGTCATCTCCAGCAGAGGGTCTCCTCTTTTTCCTCGGAGGCATGGCTCTGGAGCAACAAGCTGGGGAGGGAAGGGGAAGACAGAATGAAAGTCAGGAAAAACATACTGCAGACGACATATATTTTCTCTTGGTTAACATGCAAAGACACTGAAAGTGCAGGCAATCCTGTTCAGAAGGACACAAAGTTGTGGCAGTGATTCAATGCATGGCCGTCCGTGTCAAAGCTGACCACGAAACACACGAGGACGAGCCGAGTTATTACCTGAGGGGTGGCTATCCTGTCCAACGTCTTCCGTCAGGTTCTGTCAAAACAGATTTAGAATAACACCACATGCTTGTGAGCAGGACACACATGACACACAGTGCACATGCACATATAACAACACACTAGCTGTCAATATGTATTTACCAGCCTGTGCAAGGTGTGGTGGATCTTATGGATGCTGGCCAGTGTAGTCAAGTGGGAATTCAGCTGAAAATCTATTTCCAACACACACAAAAAAAATAACATGAAGATAGCATCAAGGATCCAAGCTGAAGCATAACACACAAGCTCCTGAGCAGACTTACAGGCTTAGCACAAGGGTACAAGAAGGTGACATCATCTTAGCACCAACAACAAGCTATGATTTCAGTTTTTCCTCGGTGAACAACACAGACTCCACACAGCTCACATTACCTTCGTCTGCTTTTTACTACAGGGTCTGCGTTTCAGAGAACGACAGGAAAAATACCTCACACCGATTGAGGGAGTGACTCGAAAGACACGCAAACTCGAAAATATGTGATCGTGCATGCTACCTCGTCGCCAAATGTCATCTATACATCCCCGTCCGACAGCTGTCATCAGACACCGATGATCTTAATTTATTTCTGGAGGCCAAAACCAGGCTGAAAAACACACACAGCCGAGCAGATAGCACTAGCTGCATACCTAAAATAGCAGTGCAGACGCGCAACTTGCACAGAGTTTACAAAGTATCTAGAGAGTTAGGCGCATGGGCGTTGTAGTCCATTTCCTTTAAAGAGGCCATTGGAACGTCAGAGCTAGCTGGTTTACCAAACTACAATTCCCAGGCTTTGACAAACAACTACTTCTTCCAGACCCCCTCTACCCCCAACATTTACCCCAACTGATTGAATGCATTTTATATCGTTTTAAAAAAATCTAACATCATATGGCACATAAGCATTGCGCAGACGTTTTGCAGCAGCTGCTGTCGCTGCCGCAAAGCCGGACAGCGCTGCTGCACCAGGCACTGAAAGATGTTTTACACAACTGCGTCACAATTTTCATTCTCTGTAATAGTCCGCAGTTGACCAAAAATTGACCCATTTACAAATGGCATCACGTTGATGCCAAGTTTGAGTTGAAACGCACAGTGCATCCTCGGTCATGATTAATAGTGCGATCACAACACACCGATTACCATCGAAAACCCTGTGAATTTAGCTAACGTCGGCTGCATTCAACTGAGCACTTCTAACGCCACACACGAAAAATAACTCCAGGGTATCTGCCGTGTCAAATGCAACCTCCCCTGTGTCCAAAACAACTGAAATTACACAGGCTATCTCCCCTTTGTTGTCGCCCAAGACAGCACTGGCAAATACAAAGAGACCAGCAAATAGCACGGAATTCATTCGTTCTCATCAAAGCCTACAGAGCCACGGGCTAAAAGTAGGTGTAGAAGCTACAAAGCGTCTGTTTGCTTCTCCACGACTGACTCTGCAGCATCCTTGATTGCTCGTAATTTGATGCAGAAAAGCCTCTATAACGTTACTACTTACTTGCCGCATCAGAGTGCATTTTTATGAAACATACAACTGTCTGTGGGAAGTCCGCAGACCGGCCAATAGGCGGGCCTTGTCAACGCAAACCACGCCCGCGGAAGATGATTGAGACTGAGCCCGCTCGGTCCCCGCCCACTCTCTCCGTCGGTTGGCTGTTGAAGGTGTCGTGTCACGAAAGGGCGGGAAAATGAATAGACCCCTCCCACAGGCGAGTGTCATTGGTCAGAGTTCCCAAACAGGCCGCGCTACCTGTGTCATTCATTGGTCTAGAGATTCTTATGAGCGCGTCCATCATCAGAATTTCCTCGTGCAAGCCTGAAACCATCCCACGATGGAATTTGATTGGTCGATTGAGTCATAAGTTGACCTCCCAGCGCAGCCACTGTTTGGGTTCGTTCATTGGCACCTCAGCCGGGCGGAGATTGGTGGCGGTGCGTTTGGCAGTGTGAGTTATGTTTCACTTTATGATGCTAATGGGGATCCAGTTCCAGTATCGACAGCTCTCACCGTCTCACCGTCTCTGTCCCGGGTAGTTAGACGTCGGTAGGAGTCTGGTATGTGAGCAGAGGGACCTGTGCTAAAGCATGCTAAAGTTAGCTAACTTATAAAGTTCAGCACGGTGAGCAGGGCTTGTCAGGTGACCGAACATCCTACGTACTAATCAAAACAAGCCGATAGACGAGAAATTTACTTTTGATATTTTAGTCCATTTAATATTAGATACTTATGCTCAAGTACTCTTTGCATGAGTGAAGTTCACTTTTACCAAAATAATGTTTTAACATGATATCTTGTACTTTTACTAAAGTATGACTTTTGGGTACTTTATACTGAATATCACTGTTTATTCAGCAATTTACAGAAGCAAACTGTGCTTTTACATCAATTGTGATAGGCCTACAAGGAAAGATTATACTTTTTACTCCACTACATCATTCTCTCAGTTACAATTTGTAGTTACTAGTAATGTTTTGCATACAATACTTAATCATCTCAATAAATATGATGCCTTTTTTTTTTTTTTTTTACACAGATTAAACTACCCAACAATATAAAATAGTAAACATTAGCTCTAAATTGTTCAGCTGCATTATTAAAATGATCATATAATACTGTGGATGATTCTGATTTTTAGTACAACACACTGAAAATAGCCCTGTACTTACACCTACAAAAAATATTGTAACACTTAACTTTTACATGTAGTGTAGAAGGCTATATTTACACTTCATTATTGATATTTTTAGTTAAGCAAAGTATATGAATACTTCTTCTGCCTCTGGTAATTTATAGGAAATAAATAATGTCAAAAATTTTATTTAAAAAAAAAATATGTATATATTTTCCACTTTACATTGTTTTTTATCACCAGCTGCTCAATTTAATTTAGTGACTGTATGTGTGAGTAGCTCGTAATTGAAATGATCCATACTTATAGTTTATATTGAGGAGAAATGCTGTGTTTTTATTTGATATAATAGTTGGCTGGACTGGAAACAGTTGCCGTTCTTTGCCCGTGACGGCTGCTAGTTATATTACTTCAAAGAGACTGGCTTTTGAATTACCGCAACCTACTGTAACCTACTGGGCGCTCCCTTTGTTGTAGAGGGCACATGCCTTGTATGCAAGAAAATAAGAATAGTTTGGAAAATAGGAGAGCTTGAATTAATAGTCAACAGTTAACATAATAACAGATTATCTGTGTAATGGGAAGAGAGCTTGCTATTTAACCAAAGAACCTGGATAATCCTGACGAAATGTCTTTGAGCAAAGCAGTGAATGTGTGCCAGTGTTGGAGAAACTGTGGCTCTGATATCACTGCATTCCTTATTGGTGGTAATAAACCATCGTTTGACTTCTAATAACTTTGTCTGTTATGCCGCCAGTCTCTGACCTTTGGCTCGTAGGAGTATTTTTCTAAAGAAGTAACATACAGCACTCCTCTCCTCTGCTGAATAAGGCTGTACAGATGATGTGTCTGTCACATATTTTCATATTTAGTTTGATTATGATTCAGTAAAAGTAGATTAGTTTTGAAGTATGGAAATATTTATGTGTCAGTAGTGTCGGAGGCAAATATGTTAAGCCATAAGTCATGTGTCAAACCATACAATAGGTGTAGTTACAGAATGCAGTCAGCTTTTATGAATTGATTTTAGGGTAACCTTCAAAATATATATCATATATAGTACATGGCCTGTGCTGGACATTTTGATATGTTTTACTAGACCAAACCATGAAAACTGGAAGGTTTATATGAAACATCCCTTACATTGCTTCTATTGAATGTCACTCTAATGTTGAAACTTTTCCATCAGATAGACCTACAGTATAACCAACGTTTGCACATGTAAATTGGAAACATATTTTAGCTTTACCCATATTCTGCTCGGGGATGGCATAAAAGCAACAAGCAGACCCAATAAAGGTGTGTCTCACTTGAAGGTGCAGATAGGTGTACAGAGGTGAGTCTAAACCGGAACACTGTACGCCGTAATGTGTGTCTTTTACGTCATGTGACAAATGTATAGCACCGTTTTTGACTGTTCTTTTAAAATGTAATGTTATAAATATAAGTATTGATTGTCTTGTGTTATTTTTCATGCGCAAATCTATATTTAAGAGTTATTTTTTACTCAGTGCCTTATTTGTTTTTTTAGTTTGAAACAGCCCTTTGAGCGTACGGCGAGTGTTTTTTTTTTTAAGTGGGGCGGAGTCATAAACATTCTCCAGGGAGGAGCAAATACAATCTACTGAATAGATGTGAGGCACAGAGAGAGGGGAAGCAAACGTGACTGTGAGAGCTGCACATTTCAGATCCAAACTACTTGTCTGGCTTAAGCGTGAACATCATGAGTTCTGAAGCAACTGGACAGACGATAACAGTGAAGACAGAGGAAGCACCGGCTGCTGCGCCTGGTCCTGCTCCGGGGAGAGGGGAGTGGAAGGTGAGAGGCAGGAAATAATTTGTTTGTACTAATGGTGTATTTTATCATGGGCGATTGTAGTTCTGTATCAGATACGATACCTAACCTGTCCTGTGTGTGTGTCACAGTGCCCTATGGGTGATCGTCATGTCCACAGAGATGATGTGAGAAAGGTTTGGAGAGAGTGCCAGGAGGAGAGCTTCTGGTACAGAGGTACTCTTGACTACACGTTTGAGACACACACACACAGTACTTCTTACTAATTTTACCACAGGAGCAGACACGCTAGCTAACCATTCTGTCAAGTGTCTCGAGGTGTAAGCCCACTCTGTGTGGCTAGCCTGTGTGTATTCTTGCAAGTGTATTGCATGAGTCTTTTGTAGTAGAAGCAGGGGGGCAGGGCTCATCTGTCAACGCCCCGCTCACTTAGAGCCGTGTGTTTACATACTTCTCTGTTGAATCTAATCTGACCTCAAAAACCACCCTCAAATGAGGACACAGAGTCAGGTTAGAAAAGGCAACATGTTAATAATTATTGCCAATTATTGCCAGCACGGTTACTTCGACTGATTAGACTTTTGTCTAATGTTTCACGTGTAGGTTGGGTGGAGCGACACAGGGGGCGTCCTGAAGTCATCCATATCAATATACCTAACTAGATCCCTAAAAAATGACCTGATCCAACAGGTATGACAAAACTAACAGGAGATTAGGGATATGTCCGTTACACACACCCACACAGCTCTAATACCACTGTCACACAAGAATATATGTATCAAGGTGAAAGTTACTCACATCGCGGTGAACAGCACGCAGGGCGGGACATATTATGACAACGTCCTGCTGGAGCTAGCTTGGACGAGAAGCTCCGATTAATGTTCCACAAACTGGATATGATCCATGTTTTATGTGTCAACACTTCATTGTCTTAACCTCTATCACTGTCCCTCCACTCCCTGCCACTCATGCAGCTGCTGCTTCATTCTGTTATATAATCTTGAAATGGCAACAATCAGTGCTTCCTGAATTAGCAGTCAGTCCCATCCGCTCTCTCATATTAGACAGAGGAATTGCTGAGTCTTACTACACTGGACAAAGTTCAGTCAAATTGAACTCAAGCCAAGGCGGGATCAATCTATGGAAATGAATGCGCCTTCCTTGTAATGTTTAATCAGTCAAACCACAAAATAATCACCTTTGTGTGTCTGTCACTAGGTTTGTTAGGGAATGTTGTATGAAAAATGTAGTAATTCAGACTTGATTGTGATTCTTCTACAGTCCCAACACACCTATATGTGTATGACTCAATGGCTGTATTGTCTATTTGACTTTCTTTTATGTCTTTATTTAGCTCTTCCCTTCTCTGTGGGCAGCATGGCCGTCACTGGTGGTCTCATCTACAACGGTAAAGTGGTGACATTCAAACCCTCTCCCTCCATCATATCGGACGGCACATGTAAAGCAGCCATTATCTGTAATCATCCCATTTGGTTTAAGTTCAAGTTTATTTCCATGCAGGCATCTGGAAGTCATCAAAGAGATTTGGACCCTTCCCTAAACTAGCAGGTGTGTACCATCCAGGATTTTGGACTTCAGTTTGTGTGGAGCAACACTGTACACAATCCCTCAGCAATCATTGCTACATAACTCTGAATTTTCCTCTTCAGTTGCTGGGATCCTGGGTTATGCAGTGGGGAAAGCATCTTATGCTGGAACTTGTCGAGGCAAGTTTAAGGAGATTGGCCTTGGGGATGGACCAGGATTTGGACCAGGATTTGGACCCTGGTCTGAGGGACGTCGCGGTGGACCTTTTAAGAACTCTGGCCATGGACACAGGTGGGTAGTTGCCACATTTTTAAGGTTCCACAGTCGTATCTTTGGTAGGGATCAAATATCTTTAGAAAATCCTGTTCCTTGTTATCATCATGGCAGAGGTTTATCTTTGAGACATGTGATGCTGTGTTTGAGTAATAACAGATTCTGTGAAGAGCAGGGGCGAAAATCTGGAGAAGATATGACTTTAACATTCGATGTTTATCTTTTTTGTTGACATTTGACAAGAGAAATGGCCTCTAATTAAAGCCAATCCTTGCTAATTATTCCCTACCAATCCTCTTCTGACCAACAATATTGCACCCAAAGCCATTCAAACAGTATAATCTATCATCTTTGTGCTGCAACACCTCTGCTTAAAAAGATTAAAATACCATTTATAACGATACATTTCCTCATGCCTCTACATGTCACTGTGTTGTCCCAACAGATGCCACCATGTGTGTGAAGAATGTAAGAAAAAAGCTGAAGCTGCACCTGTAGAAGAAGTGAAGAGCTAGAGGTAAATGGATCATATGTTGACGGATAGAAACCAATTCCAAAAGAGTTGAGACGCTGTGTAAAAAAAATCCATAAAACAGGATGAGATTACTTGCTTTATTGCATCTACTCAATTGAAACAGTGCAGTATCCTTACTTTGTTTTGATCAGGGTTGCAAACGTATATATGTGGCACACAACTCTGAAGCAAACTAGTGCATAGTCTACATAAACTGGCCAGCTGGTACTGAATGTAAAACAGAAAATCATAAATTATTTATTTTATTTTTGAGTGCTTGTTTGCATTTCCAGTGTCGAGCTGTGTACATCGATACACTACTGTTAAAATAACCAGAATGCACTATTTATGTTTTCTATTTTGTTTTTCAGCCTCTTCACAAACACCTTTGGACTGACTGTCTGTGTGGATCTATCATTGGCAGCTTTTTCTGTGGCTTTAATGTCATAAATAGTGCATATAATTTGTCTGAAGTGTTTTAAACTAGTTTGATTCACCGAACCTCATACTCATTCAGGAGGAATCATGCACAGATTTGGCACTAGGGGGAGCTACTTTCCCTTCAGTCGTAGATCATTTGTATGTATTTCCTGTTTTGTCTGTTTTAAACAGGTACTAGTTTATTTGCAGAAATAAAAGTTGCATCTTGGGAGTGCAACAGAAGGATAAAGCACAAGTTATTTGATTTAATTATTTGCTATTATATTTACTGTTGCACAGCAGCTAAAAGAGATTGCCTTAAGATGATAATAGTTTTAACAATTCACCAAATAACCAGTTCAGGCCATTTTAAGGAATCCAACAGCAGATACTCAGTAACATGTTGAATATAATGTACAGACTTACACACTATAAGAAATGTTAGTGCCTGTACTGTTAATAATCATCCCATGTATTCTCCATGTATTCTCATATCTGCTTGTCTCGACTAAAGAAAAAAATCAACAACATATTTGACACAGATCTCATCTTTTTATGTGCACAACATTGTTTTTATACTATGACTACATTGTTTTCCCTGTGTGACCAAGACCACCACCTGGTTAGGGATAATAATACTATCTTACCTACAGATTATATTAGATGTGAGTGTCCTGCACGGTTTTATAGTTAAAGGTGCACTATGTAGTTTTGAGAAAGAAATTATGAATCGGAAGAGAAAGATCTTCATTGACTGATTTTTCTCTTATGCCTAAACAAACTCAAAAACAAAAACAAAACATTTCATACTGTTTTACTTTGTTTGTGGCGGACCCTGCCACCTTTCTAGCATCAAACAGTGTTCTGGGGACCTTATTTTCCTCTGAGAACAGCTTGTTTATTCACTTATGAAAAAAACAAAAAATCCTGAGTCTGTGTTATTACCTTATTAATATTGTAAATATTAAAATCTGAGTTTGAATTTCTCTGCTTCACTTTGCTCAACATCAACTAAACCAAGGAGCTGATTGTTGATTTTAGAAAAACAGGAGGCAAGGACACACACCTCTGTCTGTGGAGCTGAGTTGGAGCAGGTGAACAGTTATATGACTTCCTATGGAAACTTAGGAAGGCTAAATTTGAGAGCAAGATCCCGGCCAACTTTAACAGAGGACCAGGAAAAAGTGCCCTGACTGGAAAGATCATAAACTGGCATGGTTCGTGCATGGCCCGGGACAGGAAGGCTATACAGTGGGTGATTAAAACCACCGAGAGAATCAACAGAGCATCAGTGAAACTGGTGAAGTGAGATGTCTGCACAGAGGCCAGATGATACTTAAAGACAACACCCACACCAGCCACAGTCTCTTCACCCTGCTGTCATCTGGCAAAAAGATACCGAAGTATCTGCTGTCGTACCACCAGACTACAGAGCAACTTCATTTCTCAGGCTGTGAGACCCCTCAATTCATCCTCAAGACTCCTTTGTCTAAAAAAGATGTAGCAGGACTCAAAAAGACTCAAACTTTATTTTGTTTTCTAAACCCTTGTTCAAATAAATACATTAAAATTACCCTGTACCTTGCCCACAGTGGTGAATAAGACACATGCAAATATAATTGACTTTTACTAATGAGTGTGATAACACCTTAACCTCCAATATGTAATATGTGTATTCATGTTTTATAATTATTACAACAACTTAAAATAATGTTATTTTACCTTAGAACCAGCCCACTTACTACTTACTATAAATAGTCAACTCTAGAATATTGTTTTTCATCACGTTTTATCATTTTTAACAATTCAGTGTAAGTAAAAGTGATGTAAAAATGGTGTTCCCACCTAACACACGACACACAATGTGGCTTTGGCC
Source organism: Lagodon rhomboides (assembly GCA_039737535.1). NCBI lineage: Eukaryota > Metazoa > Chordata > Actinopteri > Spariformes > Sparidae > Lagodon > Lagodon rhomboides. Next base: position 7,733,378 of record CM077789.1, on the reverse strand, counting down.
TTCACCTATCACTGCAGCTGTTTTCCTCTCGGTAGTACCCGCCTACTCGTGCAGGTTTCGGTGTGCGCCGGTCGAGAAAAAAAGTAAACCCTTGTGAACGTCACCCTCAAAGACGTCATCCAATCAACAGGTCGTTTTTCAGGATTGCCACGTATTTGGTGAAATAGAAAGCTGTGTTTGGTGTAGGCGTACACCATCCCAGCCAATCGCGTTCTAGGAGGCGGGACATAGGGGCTACTGACCGTTCCCACAGTCGAGCTCTCGCAACGCCGAAACAGACGGAGAAAAAAAAATCACACCACTACGCAAATCCTTCCAATGGAGGAGGGCCAGGACGTTGAAGCTTGTTCGGCAAATGAAAAGAACGTCTGCAAGCTAGCTACCTAGCCCAACTAAAGGGAGAGGAAACAAAAGTTGTAAGTAATGTCAGCTTCACGTATATTGAAGTAATTGAGGACACGGTGGTTGCTATCTAATGCAGTTAACGTTGTCTTACGTCAAGTTCCGCGATTAACTTTGCCGTTGAGGTTAACGTTAGCTTTCCAACTGAGGTACCAAAATTGGCTGCCGTAGCATGCTAAAGAAGGAGTTTGGCTCCTCTGCTAGTGTGAGTTAATCGCCTAGCTACCTTGCAAGTTTAAGCGTAGATTCATGTTGTCATTAGTTTTATGGCTGGCAGATAGCTAGCTGGACTGTTGGCGTTGCTAATATATTAACGTCAGTATGCCGAACGTTAAACTTATAGTTGACAACTGGCTGGTCAGCTAAATCAAGTTGCTGCTGCTAGCTAGCCTCCTGCTCAACATTAGCAGTTTGCTCAATACAGTATCAACACCAGGCTAGTTGCTAACTAAAAGCTACCATGAACGCTACCTTACTTTGTGTTAGCCAATTTTATCATGGCCAGTTCTGTTTTTGGTCCTAGTTTTGTCTTTTTAGTAAAACCTACTCGTGTTAGACAACAAATGCTATGTTATGCGACCCTGCAGTATCAAAATAACCACGCACACAGTTAACTCAGTGATCCTTGTGTTTGTAATGCACTAGATTTATCTGGGGCATGAAACAGTGAGGTAAACCTGAGTTATTGTCATCGATTTAAAAGAACAACTTTGACTGTGTTAAGTCACACTTTAAAACAATGAATGCTAGAAAGGAATAAGAAATAACATGCTAAGCATGGTACTTATGCATTGGCACAACTGTCAGCTTTGCATCAAGCCTTCCTCTGAGGACTTCATTCTCCTTGTCCTAAGTGCATCTGACACACAATGAAGCATTTGTTCATTTTCTGTAGAGACCCAGGCAGTGGCACTTAGATACAGACAGACAGGAATCTGGTCAGTCTGCTGTGTGTTCGGAGACGGCCAAACTATTTCAGACGAAGGCACAGTGACAAGAAGAAAAGTCATTCTGTGTCCACTCATGGGCCCACAGATGGGTGGACTGTGCTCTGAGAAATGTGAACTTTGTTGTGCATATTTGCATTTGAAATTTTAAAGGGTGGTCTTATTAAAAGAAGGTGAAACTAAGTTTAAGTTTAGCTCATCTGATTTTGCTGCAGTGTAGCATGTGAGATGACTGCTGCAGTGTAGCAGTGAAGTGGCACATATAATTTAGGCATTTATTACACAAGACTGTGCAATGTTTTGCTAGCACTGGCCTACTAGATCATCAGTCTTCACAACTGGCTGATCCCCCTTCGTCCCGGCCAGGATAAGCTTCTGATGGCAGTACAGATGCGTATTCTCTTGTACATGCTCAAACTAGAGGGAATCCCCCCTAGATTGCAGAAAGCTATCTGTCTGTGATTATCTGGGGCATAATTCCAGTGAATTAGTGTGTTTGGTTTAATCTGGTAAGACATTAATGGCATTGAGGAGTATGGGGATGAAAAACGGAGCTCTGAAAACTGCCCCCACAGTGGCCCCCTCGCTAAGCTGCCCCCTGCAAGGATTTACTGTTAACTCAGCATTTCAGTGGTGACTGCAAAAATATGATGTAATGCAAAAATAGCTTGAGTTCTTATTTTGGGTTTTTCATCTAACAATCCTATTAATCCAAAAAGTTGGTTTTATTTAGGGTGGTATATTTGATCTCTGCAACAGTGATTGATTTCTGCACAGTTTTGGGGTGTCACATTACCAGCAGCTTGCATATTAGCAGTTTACAACATATTTTATCATTTGATTTTTTTTCTATTCCTAACCATTACTTTTGTTCTCCTGAGTGCTATGTCTCCTCTGGAGAAAGTAAAGGGTCCATCCTTAAATGGGCTTGAAACATTTATGTTGGATAGTTCAGCACCTGCTTCTCTGACCTTTGACCTTTCAGTGTTGAACCTGGTTCTGTGTGGGCTGCTCCTGTAGGAAATCCTGATTGGCCTCCTCCAAAACCATCTGAGCTCTATCTGTTTTAGAAAATCAGCTGTCACCTATTTGGCCAGGTTACATGAGAGGACCCCTTATCTTAATCTAAACCTAGACTGACCAGTTTAATCCAGGTGTGTGTTTGTGTATGTGTTTGTGTGTTTGCATTTGGCTAAATTATTAACTGGACAGCTAAACAAATAAAACTTTGAGGAAGTATAGTTAAATTTGGCTTAACGGAAACTTGCTACCTAATATAAGTCCTCAAAACAATTCTGTACTCTAGCCTAGCTAGAACCCATCTTTATGGTCACATTGCCCTGCACTGTGCATTTAACTCAACAAAAACTTTAATCTCTAGAGCACTTTTGCTTTGCCCTTTCATTCAGTTTGTGGGAAATTCACCTGCTATAGTGAAAGCTTCATGTGAAACGGTGAATACAAGAACATTCATTAGCTTGAAAGTTGTTGAAAGTGGTGATGTAGTTGTGAAATGCAAAATAAAAAATAATTAAATATGTACAAAGTCAGGTCAAAAGAAAGTATTGTCTTCAAAGTGAATTTTTTATTTTTCTATGTTTAGAGGCACTGAATGATGGTTGTGTTGTTTTGAAATATAGCAGTCGGTCGCCGTCTCTCTGACCTTCATAAAGCTCACATCCAGAAGTACAGTGTGCATTAAAGCACAACATCCCTTCCTCTGATTTACATGGAAACAGACATTCTTTTCATTGATTGCACTGAAAGATTTGGCGTAATGTAGCACACAATAAGGACTGAGTCTCGCTAGAAATAACCTATAATTGAGCCCTGCTGAGGAAGATTATCCTTGGCTTTGGGAGAGAGGGTTTGGAACATAATTGATGTTTGGGTCTGCCTGCGCCAAAGAAACCACCCTGTCTTTGCCCTCAAGACGGCCTCAGCTGCGTTTCTGCCATGTTTAGATCCATTGACGGTGCATTACTGCTTCATATTTTTCTGGCTATACATGTCCACGAGAGCAAGATAAAGATAACAGGAATATCTGCTCAAACATGCAAAGGGCTGCTTGTTTATGCACTTCCCTTCCCAGTCGGAAGAAGCCAGTAATGTTTCCGCTCAAGAGGTAGTGATTACGACAGGGCCAGGCCTGTCATTTGGAGTTGGAGTGAGCCAGATATAGGCTATTCTCCCTTAGTCCAATTTACTGTAACGCACTGCCCGTTTTTGAACTCAAGCTATCCCAAATTCTATTCAAGTACAGGGAAGACATTGCATTTTTCTTATGCATTTTCACATATGACTTTGATACATTTATAAGGTGAACTTGAAGGAAGCTTCACAGAAGTGTTACAGGCTACTGGAAGTTGATATGTGGCAGAAGGCTGAAGGGAACACAGTGAAATGAGAAGAGACAATCCAGCCTTTGTCAGAGATATCTCTTACTTCCTGTACCGGCTATCAGCCTCCTATTTGCAGCATCCTTACGTTGTGCTGGGAATTGCAGGGAGATATAAGATGAGGCCAAGTTAACCATTGATCAGATCAGTTCTGCTCTGCTGACCTTTAGCCCTTCTTGCGTGTTGCAGTCACATTAAAATGTGCAATGTTTAAACACCTTAATCGAACACCCATACAAACCAATTTGTTTGATGAATTAGCAAGCTATCTTAAGATATGAGGTGTGTTTCGGCACGACCAGAGAAATGCGCGTGTGGAGGGCTTAAATATAGAGCAGGAGCTTAGTGTCGCATTCAGGATGTGCACAGGGTTTGGCTTACCCTTCTGCTGTGGTTACACTTTTTTCATTTTTTGGAGCCGCTTAGTTGGAACAGGAAGTCAGATGTATTATTCACAGGTCTGTCAGCGTGAGAAACGAGAGATTGCGTCTGAGAATTTTACTTCACTGTGTTTCGCAGTAGGTGGGATGGAGACAATGCGTGGTATGTTAATGTGACATGACTTGTGGGCTGTCAGGGGTTTTGTTTTGACTTGATATCTACACTGACCTGTTCTCACCATCTGTCCACACAGTGTTAGAGGGTTCTCATACCTCAACTTCTCTGTCTGGCTGCTGTGTGACTCAGTGGCTTCTTCTTCCTTCCTTTGTTTGACTACAGTTTGATAATGGTTAGAAGTTTCTAGTCCTTTTACGCTTACTCTCTTTATTTATGCCAGACAAATGTCAAACTGAATTATGCCTACCCTTTTTTTATTACGCTTTAAAAAAAAGTTAGGAATAAGCTACATTCTTCTCTGACAATAACAATGATTGTATGACTGCAAATGAGATTACCTGACTATAAAAGGAGACCCTTTCTCCCACTTTGTTGATAAATGTGAAGGAAAGTACAGTTTTGGAGGCTCTGATCGCTTATGTAACTGCCTCTTGGATGTAGTGTGTAATCTTCAGATTATTACTCTGCTCAGGAAGAGGTTTTAATCCCGTCCCCAGCACAGAGCAAACCAGGCCGCGGCCAACATCACGTCAACCTATCACTCTGCTGCGACCAGAGTCTGCCTTCACAGCGCTATCCTCATACAGGATGTCGTTCTGTGTGTGTTCAAAAACTATTTGAACAAAACTTTAACTCATCAATGTAGAATTACACTCTCAAATGTTGTGGAACTGATGCACATAGACTGCTGTTTCAAAGCCTTTTTTTTTTCAGGGTGTCAACAAGAAAGTTTGAAGACGGACATACTCTCATGGGTGGAAATTGTATTATTGCTAATGTGTTAATGTTATGTGACCAGTCAGAGGTTAACTAAAAGGTTATTCAGGCGTATAACTTTCCAGTTCACATCAAAGCTGACCAAAGTTGAACTCCAAGATGCGAATTTGCTTGCATGTTTTTCTAATTTAGCACTTGTATGACTGTACACCAATTGGATCTAAATTTCAGGTTAAAAGAGGACATTATTGTACTGAGTAAGGTGACTGACTGAGGTGATTTGTGTGTCTGTCAGTTGTTAAAGGCATGGTTTCTGTGCTCCCTGTTTCAGATTCTTGTGCAGTGAACTCGTGGACCCTCCTTTCTCTTTCCAGTCGCAGCCCCTGCTCTATGGCCTTAAGGTACGTCACACGGGTTTAGTCGCTAGTGTTCCACTGTGTGCTGTTGTTTAGGTTTCACAGAAATTGAAAGCTAAGTAGTGTGGGAATGAACAGGGTGTTGGATTAATCTCGTTGTTTGTTTTGCTGGATTCCCAAAGTAGCAGTGGCATAAAAGGAATAATTTTCAGTCGTTTCTTGCTGGCATTTAGTTTCTCCCTCTGTCTGGATAACTTCACTTGTATTCTGTCAATAAACCTTGTCCATGCAGCAGTCGTGAGGTGAAGAATGTCTCATTCTACTTTGCCTGCAGATGGAAAGGACTTCTATTTATGACAAAAGTTTCACAATGTTTTCACCTACACATACTACTTGCATGTAAAATATATATTTATCAAACCTTTAATATGACACAAACACGAGAAGTGGCTAGTTTGGCTCATACTCTTGTCAACTGTGTGTGTACACTCATGTAAATGGGTCAACATTATGACTCCATTTCCGTTTTACAAAAACAAACAACTGAATAAGATAACCAGTCTTCTAAAAATTCAATATGAAAATCAGATGATAAAATTAACATCTGATACACCAGCATTCTGTAGTTCACTTCCCTCACAGTGCACAGAATGAGGAAGAAGTGAAAGAAGTGGAATGTGTTTATGTCACATTAAGATAGCATGTGTGATGCCATTGATTAATAGAAATAAAAACAAAACAAAAAGCAAGAAGTAGAATGCCCCATGTTTATTAACATCACATGATCATATGTCTAGTTAGCTGTTCCGAGCTGATGACAGCCACCAGATAGAGCTGGTTAGTGGTAACTGGTGCGTGGGAACCTTCTGTCAAATCAGTGTATGTACTGATGTAAAGAAGATATGTACCAGAAGAAGAGCTTATTTTCCATTCCATTTTAGCTTTTAATTTTAAGTACAATATTTTGAAAATGATAAGTGGATTTTATCAAGGCTTAATCAATATGCACATTCTCCTTTAGGGGTGGTGCTGGGAACAAATCCCCAATCAAATTCAACATAAAAAAACAAAACTTGCTGTATAGTGCGGGAGCAAGTTTTGTTTTTTTAATGATAAGTGGATTACCACAACTGTCTGAGCACGATAGCACAACAATTATATGGTCGATGGTCCACCCAAGACCGTAAACATGGGCTCATGCAGTGGTTTTGGGTGTGTGAGGGATATCATCAAGTGCTATAAAGATAACCGATAAGTTGGGACACCGAAGGTGAAGTGAGCCCTTATTGCTAGTCAAATTATTTATGCATTTAGGGCAGAAACATGGTCCATGCAAATCCAACGCCTGGCCTAGTCATCAGAAACACACTTCCGCAGTGAATGTTCACTCAATGTGCGCTCTTCACGCCACGGTGAAGGTAATAAATGTCAGTCCTCAAAGGGTCGATATAGAGTAGAGTTTCCATGACTCCAGTAGTAAACAAACTTGTTTGTGAAGGAATGTGCACTGTTCTATCTACTGCTTTGAAGGAAGGGAAAAAAGCGAAGAGAAGAGGTGATGTGGCGTGAAATTTGTGTTGTGTTGCATGCAGTGTCTGCATTCATGTCTGCATTTGCTTTGATATTTCCGACCCTCAGCATCTTGGCTTAGCTGTCAGCTTTTGTGACAACAATATTCATAAACGCACTGCGTTGCTTCGTGTAATCTGTACAAGGCCACAGGTAGAATACCTTGTACCATGTAGCGTTGTGCTTATTATACTGTTAACTTGATGTGTGTACTGACATTTGTCATTGTCATTTTTGACAAAGAAATAATTCATCAGTTTGTTGACCCTTAGATAACACATAAGTTCACAACTATCTGAGGTTGAATCATATTGCTTAAGCAAGTTACTAAAAGTTGTATAGTTGAAGTGTGGGGGACTAGCGCTCCCTCAGAGTGGTGATTGGTCAGGACAGGAAAGAGGATGATTTTGATGCAGGGTCTTGTCTGGTCACATTCTCACATTCTTCAGCATTGACAGCCAAGCTCTCTGTGGGCTGTCTCACGACTGTCAATCAGGACTGGACAGAACCTGCTTGACGTCTCTGTCCAAGCGTCTGTATGTTGAACGCTGCATTTCTTGTTCCTCTTTGCAAATGAGAGGTGCCTACAAACTCAGCGTGCAGGTTCTCAGAATTGAAAAGTCAAAGTCAAAGCAGTGGCTGTGAGGAGCAGAAGGTTTGTGGTAAGCAAGAACGGAAAAGCAATTTGATCTGATTGTCCGTACACGTAATTGATGTAAACCTCTATAGTATGAGAAAAAAAGTAGTGATTTGTACTGTAAGCAAACAAATGCAGTATCTCAAACTGACAGCACAGGATACAATACTCGGTTGGTAGCATAGTGCGAAAGAGTGACAGACATATGCATGTCTTTCAAGTGGTGTGTTTGTTGTGGTTCACACCAGTATACACTTCTACACTGCTTCGAATATACAGAAGTTATCATTTGGGTTGGAATGAATACACAGTAGGTGTTATCAACTGAATACCAGAACGCTGTAATTTAGGAGAGCAAGTCTTGGTTAGAGAATTTAAATACAATTCATTTGAAATTGACAAAATTAAGTTGGTATGACCATTTTAGCTCAAACAGCATTACTCATATAAAGTTACACCAAGGCAGTCACACACACTTCTGTGAAAATGTAATTTTATGGCTTCATCACTTCAAGTTACACTTGATAGCTCTGCACAGCAGGGCACTTTTGCAGCCTGGACAGTGTGGTTTCTTGTTGCACCATTAGAGGGCAGTGCAACATTGTTTTGATATCCCACTTACCTGACATGGACCTCGAACTGTTTACTGACATCAAGTGGTGGAGTAGCGATTTCAGAGATGTATGCATACCCAGACAGATCAACATAACTGTAGTAGGGTTTTGCTGACCAGCCCCCCCAGCTGACTGCAGAACGGACTCTGACTTCTGGGCCCCAGCCCACGAGTTTTCCTGTTTTCTCCTGCTTGAAAGCAGAACAAGGCAGAGGCGGGTGGGACCCAGAATGGCATAGGAACGCTGCACATTGTTCCCCGAGCTTCCTCTTCCACATTCCTGGGCTGATTGGGATCTGGGCCTCCTGTGCAGGAGCATTGTTCTAACTCAACAGCACCACAGACCTGGCCCCAGCAAACCACAGCTGCCTCCAACGGCCATTGTGGTGCTAGGGCCGGGTGATGGCTATCTTTGCCTCATCAGTCATCCCTCTCTCTCTTTCACTCTGACTCATTTAGTGATTCTTACCAGGATCTGCTGCCTCAGCCCCTTTGCATCTTTGCTTAGGCCTCAGTCTTGCACTATGCCAACAAATGTCTCTGCATTGCAACTTGAAGCAAATTTTGCTCTGATGGATTTTTTTTGTCAAGATTCATTGGGGAATAACATGAGAGGAATGTCACACAAGTTCTCTGTGTGATTTGGTGTACATAATGATGATAGGCAACACATGTTTTTGCTGTAGTGTTGTGGAAAGCTTGATTACCCAATGCAGTTTTAACTATAAAACTGAGACTGCCATCTCAAATTTGTGTACCCTGTGCATTTGACAGGAGACCTAAAATGTTTCTTCCTGTGTGTTAGCTATTTTTTTCTGTATATTTTAAAGATTTAGAATGAATTTAGCAATAAACAAATGTATGTTTATGAGTACAAAAGAAGTGCTTCCCATTTATCAAAGATTTGACAGCTTTGGACCAATGGAGTGAGTCCAACATTTTGCAGAAGCGTTGGTGAGCCAGCATCCAGCTCTAACAAGCTTTCTGGTAGTTTGCCATCAAATCTTGCTGAGCGTTTTCTTTTTTTCCCAGCAATTTGGGGCTTGTCAGTAGATTTTAAGAATTAGTTTGTGCTGCCGGGTTTGCTTTCTGTCAGCTGGCCTCTAGGGGGCAGAGTTTGTGCCAAACTGCTGTACTGTATTCATCATTGCATTCTCCCACTTTGTGCTTACTCTGCAGGCAAGGTTTGCTCCTGGATAAATGTAATAAAAAAATATAGTTGAAATAAATATATGATAGTTTTTTTGTACTGTATTTTTTTTTTTTTTTAATTACACAAGGAAAGAAAAAGAGAGAGAATGATGTTTTTTTTCTTCTCTTCCCCTCTGAGGCTGTGACATCGTTTGTATACTGAAACGGTTATATCATCTCCCTGACGTTTTCACATGCTGCAGTACAGGGTGTAAGCACTTCCTCAATAGGCTTCTGACCACACTGGTCTTACACACAATGCATTTTTCTTGCCTTAATATCTTTATCAGAACAAATAGTTCTCTATGAAGGAGATTGCCACTTAGATATAACTGAAATAAATTGTGAATAGTTCTTTTGGAGCTTATGAAATTGTGCTTTGGATATAGTTAAGGCCTGTTAAAGCATAATCTAATCTAGTTTACTGGGCTCACCACTAATGTTATATAGAACTCGGAATGGTTTTGATGTCTGTTTGGGAAAACACATCACATTGAAAGTTGTTTAAAATTTTAACATTTGAGAAGCATAGTCTTGATTCAGGGAGCTGCACTTTTGCAACTTTTGCTGTTGAAGGTATAATCTGCAACATTACTGCATTAGACCTTAAATTGTGTACCTAGATTATATCTACTTTTTCCAACAATGATCAAACCTAGTACTTTTATTCAAGCTGGTGGTATGTTTAATTTGGTCGCCTTTCACTACAACTCCTGGCTTTCAACACCAGATGATATGCAGAGTGAGGATGGTACATCATAAAACTTAAACACATTGAGTTGTCTGTGAACCTGGCTTCTGCCCGTGTCATGTCAGATAGATTTTCTAGGCAAAAAACACAAAAATCATTCAGCAAATCTCGGTATTCAAGGTCCTGAAGGTGTCCGTTAAGTACAAAATTGTACGACTCAAGAGACTTGTATGGCTTGCGTTTTTCTTTCAGATGTCCTGCCACTGTAACTTGGGCTATTTCGTTGCATCCTTGACTGAACCCATTGCTAAGGGCTAGCTCATTAGCATAAGGCAACCTGTTTTCTGCTGGCAAAGCATTAACATAATTGAAGAAGGCATCACTTTAATCCATACTGTTGATCTTGGCACTCACACCTGACACTGCTAGCTAGCTGCTAGTTCAGTGTCACTTTCTGCCACCCACAAAACGCGTCATCACTGTAGACGAACACAAAACAGGTCTATGCATTGTCCGTTTACCTCTGTTTAGTCCACCACCTAATATGGAAAAGTATTTATTGTAAAGTTGCTGTAGGTGCCACTTTGTTGACCAGCCACTAGTTTACTTTTGCTCATTGCTGTTTTGCTCAAGACAGGTAGCATGCACCCACTTTGTCCTGCAGAAAATGAGCGGCTATTGTTGTATCTGAGTGGGTAGGTGAGATTCTTCAAACCTCACCCATAGTGTCTATGTGTGGCCACACAACCAAAAATGATGATATAAAAGAGCATTTTAACATCTTTTACATAACTCGTTTACATTACCCTCGCTTAATTCAATATTTGAAATCAAAATACTTAATGGAGCAAAATATGGCAATATTGTGCTGTTTTATATTGCCCATTTGCTTTATCGTGGTGCATAGTTACTGATGAATCAGCAGAAAAAGCATACCTTAAAGGTGTTTTAACGGTTTGCTGCACACTTTTGCTACAGTCATCTTCAATTTGTGTGGAGCGTTACAACTTTGTGTTGCTATTGATGACTGGCTATGAGCAGCAAATTGATGATTTCTTTAGGCAGTGAGCGTTTATAAGAGTCAGCAGCACAGCGTAGTCCCTCTCACCCCTCAGCCAGGGATATTTGGACGGGTTTGAGTTTGCTGCAGGTACAGGCTGTGCAGCCAAGCAGAGCGCAGCAGTCTGTCATCACCCTGTTCCACAGACCCCCAATACTTTGCTCATTCTGCTTCTCTTTATAATAGCTCAGCACAGTCATGCAGAAGTGAAAGCAAGGGGAGGGTGCTGTTGTTATAAGTTAGCAAGAAAACAAACAAGCATTTGTGTTTGTGTTTCAATGCTAACAAGTAACACCATCCCGACAGCGATAAGGAGCTATCAGTAAACGCAGGAAGGCGAGTGTAGCCCCTCTCCGCAAAGCCTTCCTACTTCTTATAGAGTCTGTCAATCTTCCTCCTCTCTTCTTCTCTTTCACTGGTGAGCAGCCCAGGACAGCAGGGTGTGGCCTGCGTCATCTCTGTTGTGATTGGCTGGTGGCCCAGGCTTGTGTTATCTCCTGTGGAACATGTTCTAGACCCACCCCAGATAGTGCCTGGCACTCCAACATAGCCCTGCCCACTCACAATTACATCACGACACATGAAAAGTGCTATGTCTGTTTGCTCTCTCCGTTCGCTGCGAGCAGACAGGTAACGTTGCAGCGTAAGAGGTGTCTCACTCCGTCACTTTGGTTAGCTACAGTAGGGAGCTTCTCCTCGACTAGTTAGTCCAGACAAACAACTTGAGAAAGCCTGACAGGTGGTGTATCTTCTGGTCTGTAACGGTCCAAACACATACAGGCCCTGACAGTGAGTGAATTGTGAAGCTGCTACATGTAGGTAGCAGCTGGAGACGGACGGGGACTGTAGTGTACTCTGTCTGCTTGCTTGTCTGCAAATGGGGCAGAGGAGGCAGACAGGTAGTTTGTATGGGAGAATGGTATGCCAAAGGCTGTTGGACTACGCACCAGAGTGAAAGACAGAGAAAGTCTTGTGGAACATGGAGTTTCTGAAGAGCCTGGTCCCGGCTGTCATCTCAGGGGAGGGGCTCATTGATCACAGCGGAGCAGTGCCCAGGGATACGGGCCCACGGCTCCTTAGCATGAAACGACTGGGCCTGCTAGTCATGGGACAGACCGTTGATGAGGATCCAGAAGATCTGATGATAGTGGTAGAACCGGGGACCGGCTCCTCTAGGCCTGCCCGCAGTAACCGAACCCGCCTCAAAGGTACAACTGACTCACCTGGATATTGATACAGTAATACCTGTATTGATTTTGTGTCATCTTTTCATTCATAGGTGCTTTTTTTAAAATCACATTCCTATTTCAGTTAATGATGCGCTTTATTAACACATAACATAAGTTTGGCTTCCCCCCTCCCCATACACTGTATGTATACATGCTAACATGCACAGACATATGCTGTATAGAAGCAGTATACTCTATGAACACTAGGGCCTGTATTTTTCTAATTGATGGTAGATGGGGTTCTAGCCCACCAAAGCTCAGCTGTCAAAATGTCAGAAAGATACATCTGTGCTGTGCAAAGCTCATACTATATGTACTTGAGAGACTATAATGCAGCCTTCACATGACCTTACAGTCCAAGCTGCATTAATAAAAAGATCCAATATCATCTTCTCAAAGTGTGAGGTAAGGTGAGGTGTAATTGGCGTACATAGCAGCTGTGGTCTAATAATAGTTACAACACCTCATCATGCTCTTTGTTTTTTAGGTTAGTGAGGCCAACCCCCTCCCCAAAATGTGACCTAACGGCAGTGTTGTTAAATGTAGCCACCAGACAGAGCTGAGTGGCAGCTTGTGCTGTGGCAGTCAGATGTGTGAAGGTATCAACACACTGGCTCAAAGGAGAGTTTAAACTAGATTATATCTCATTGTAGTTTAGAATATAAATGGATGACCACTGCAGACAACTTCAGAGTTTTTACATGATTTGTGAATAAAGTCAATAAGACAAAATATTTAAAACTGCATCAGCAATTGACGGTCATCTCTTCAATTGTCAGAAGTAGATGTGATTGGCAATCGGCAATTTAAACCTTTAATGACCAATGACTACCTGTGTTGTGAAAGGCAGTGATATTGGGAATGAACGCACTAATGGGGCTTTTCCATACACATGTGCTAGCTGGGCTTGGCTTGACTAAGTATGACTTGGCACGTCAGAATATGGATGACATCATTATTATTGCATTAGGGCTGCCCATTTGAAGGTGTGCCTTTTTTTAAAGGGATGATAAACTTTTTTTGAGTCGATTACATTTAAAACCAGCTGAGCTGATCGATAGCTGTGAATAGTGGTCAAAGGAGCGGCTGTAAAAACCGATCCTTCCTGCAGTAGTACTGAAGAATAGGGGTGGGAATCACAGAGTAACTCACAGTGCAATACAATTCAGGATATGTTGCCCACAATAACAACAATATCACAATACAGCGATTCTGCTATAATCGATACAATGCAAGACAATCATCTGATGATGTATCACAATTTCTGTCAAACTAAAGAATGCAAAATACTGAAGAACAGCTGCTAACAAAGATCTGCTAATTCTGAGATTAACCTTTTTTCATTTGCCATATATTCTTCACGATTACAGTCCCCTGTTACTTTGTCACTTCAAAGCGTTTATTAAAACAGAGACAAAAAGTGGATTTCAGCACAGCATGGCGCAGCCAAAAGTGCCAATGCGAAAGCCTCAGAAGAGTCATTGCCATACTCTAGCTCTGAAGGTCTTTTTTGCTCCTTTTTAGCATCGTTTTGGTTTCGCTTACTTATGATTTGGTATCATTTGCTCTCATTAAACCAGTTGCCAGCAGCAGCAGACAGCCACTTTCAGTAAAGCTCTTCTAAACTGGCTTCACTTCACCCACGGCACCAAACGGCAGACAAAGTTAGCAAACATCTAGCAAACTAAAGACTTGAATGGAATTTTGCTGGGTTTCTTTGTACATTTGTCCTTACATGACACACATGCCCTGTACCACTGGAGGACCACTGTCATGCCTATTGTGTGCATCTCCGCACTGTTTAATTGATGCGAGCTTATGTCACGCTGACCAATGCGCATGTACTTTGGTAGTGATGTCATGATAGAAAGCATTATGGGAAACTCAAAACAAAGCTGTGATGCAGGTTATATTTTGTAATGCCAAGTCTTTCAGCTGGCCAAATATGTCTTGTAAAGCTTTATTAAATGGAAAGAAATCAACCAAAGTAAATTGTAATGGCTGTTTGGTCACAATCTGCAGATTATCAGTATTAGAGGACTGGTTTTGAGACCTGCCGACTGTGGAGTTTGTAGCTATAGTTTGAAAGTTGAGGTTCTGAAGTATGCGTTGTGCTGACAATGTTAATCCTTTGAAGTTGGTCTACTGTTGTGTCTCTGGTTACAATAGTTAAAGGTTTAGTACATGTGTGTACACATACGAATTATGTATGTGTGCAGGCCAGCCCGTTTGCATCAGCAGGTGGGGTGATGACTTGTCATCAGTCTCTCAGTACAGCTTCTCGCAGTGCTACCTGTCAGAGCACGCTTGCTCCCTGTTTGCTCGTGGCTAAAGCATGTCTGAGCTCTCCTTTCTGCTCTGTTCAAGACAGCTAGCTGAACTAACCCACAATAACAATTACATTTGTTTAATTCAGAGCCTTTGCAAGCTGTGATGGTAAAATAAATGTTTTGTGGCTTGGCTCAGCTCAGGTAACTAGTGTGTGTGTGTGTGTGTGTGTGTGTGTGTTCAGCTCAAGCTGCTGGTGATGTGATGATATTCAAATCAAAAGACATCGAGATGACTCCAGTCCACAGACTGAAGTGGGCAAATTGTTTTCAAATCTTTCCTTTCTTTCTTTCTTTCCAACTAGGAAACATCCGTCATATTAGAAAAGTCTCCTTTTTTCAACATGCTGGTGGTGGCAAGGGTCACAATGGTGAGTTTTGTAATAAAAGAAGCAGCGCGATTACTGCAGTAGTTGAGGTAAGGTGGTAGACTGGTGTATTCATACTTCAGGATAATTGTCCCTGTGTTTCAAATAGAGCTGAGTGCCACTCCCTTGTTGCAGAACTAGCACAGCCTGAGTTGGCTTTTAAGGTGGTGCTGCGCTTTTCATTTAGTCATTTGTCTTTCTTTCACTCAGTGACATCAGCCAGCTGCTGGATGTACAGCTGAGTTTTTGGGAAGGGTTTGATTGGGACGGTATTTGGTTAATGGGTGCAGCAGGTTTCCTGTTTGTGATTTGGGAGTGTTTGGAGCATGTGACTGAACATGAGTGTGCACTGGTGGGTTGTGCTTCTGTAATGTAAGATGTGCATGTGATTTCTGCCCTAACAGTCCATAGGGTGTGTATCCTTTCCAGACAGCCAGGACAAACTTATTCATCGAGTTTCTGAAATGGTCATGAGCAAACCGTAGTGAAACAAACCTCATAATGGTGCAGCTCTGTGCAGATTCGGCACTTAGTGGCAATTTGGTGTCAAAGCTGGGAAGACAAATGCCATGAATCACTGTTAATGCTCTTACTCCAACCAGCTCTCCCAATAAATGCTCCTCCATAGCGAGCAACTTTCAGACTGCTCGTTTGAAGGAGTCCTATGAGTAATGAGCTGACCTTTTTGTACCTGTGTGACGATGAGTTTTAATTCAGATTTACTCGGTGTTCTGCTCTGTCATTCCATAGATAGAATACACTTCTGACCTCAGGATGACTCTTTGCTGGAATGAGTTGCCTCTCATGATTTCCCTGGCAAGTCTGAGAAATGACTGTCAGTGGAGATTGGCTTTGACTTAGTTTGTACTTCGTGCAGTTTTGAGTTATTTATAAAGATGTTTTTGATTATAATACAGCTTCACAGAGCCAGGCAATCAATCAAATTTTTATACCAATTACGATTTTTTATGAAAACATGATAATCAAGGCAGAACGATTATTGTGCTGCATTTGGCGTTGCACTGTTATTGTTTTATGTTATAAATCCAGTCTGGTAGTTAATGTGCTGTTGCTTGGAGCTTCGAATTATCAACAATATTGATATACGGGTGCATATCGATTCTGAATTTCTGAGATGGTTTCCATCCTCTGTCTGCAGTATTGATAAACCTGTAACAGTTGTGCTTTCTCTGACAGTGAGTTGAGACTAACACAGCTGCAGTGCCCACAAAGGGCCCACTTCGTCTCACTCTTCTGACTATGGCCATACCTAAATAATCTCTGATGCTTTTCCACTTAACATGCGGTACACAATCCTTATGTTATCTATAAAAGGTGCAACATGTAAGAGTTGGCTACCTCTTGAATTTACTTCAAATAGGGGGCAGCAAATCACCAGAGACACCGCTAACTGCTGCTAACTGTAGCTGGTATAAACTAGCTAGCGGTCATATTAGCTGACTCTGCCTGGACAAGTGTTGGTGTTGTTTTACTTAAACAAAAATTCTTGCATATTGTCCAAAATCCAAAGTCCAAGTGTCCAAAATGTAATGCCTGTTATGTATGTTCCCCGTGGTATCGAATGTCAATATTTTTAAGGTATTCTATCAGAGTTAGAGCAGTCAAAAACAGCTGAACAGCCAAAATAGATGAGAGTTGCATTTTAGCAATCCTACTTGATAAAAATGACATAATCATACACATCATAAGTTAAATAAGTCTTTAAAAATTGTATTTATTATATTATTTGTTATATTGTTACTTATTTGTATTATTATGTCATTTGTTTTCAGTTGAATTATATATAGTTCAAGGAAATTTACTGTTCAAAGACATGTTTATTTTAGCAATAAATACCTAAGTAATAAGTAATCATGTAAAATAATCATGATAACAATATTGGCAAAATTAATCATGATTATGCATTTTTCCATAATCAAGCAGCCCTACAACTACAGAGCATTATACTGTGGACGTTGTCCGGTAAAAATCTGGCTTAATCAGTATGTACTTACAAAAGTTTGAAACCTTAGCCTAAATGTGTGAGTTTTGTGTCTTGATGATTATTCGGAGGAAAGTATGACATAGCTGGTTGACTCAGGGGAGCGTGTGGAAGTGAGGAGCTGTGCAGGTTGCAGAGTTGTGCTGCATACCCAGACTGCCGTGATGGATCTAAATGGCGTGTCCTCTGCAGCCCAGGCACTACCGGGGAGGTCAGGGATTGAATTACAGCTCCTATCGATTATTGTTCCCACCACTGCCCTTCAGAGAGGCCAGGACAGGAAATGCATCCTCCACCCTGTGGGCTCCTGGGAGGAGCAGCTCCCCTATACTGTCTGCAGTCAGAATGGTTAGCTGTCAGTCACTGCTCCCACTTTGTGAATGGAGCAACTCGAATTTGCTCTGGTTGTGCATTTAGTTGAGATTATTTAATCAGTGAGCTCTTTCCAGGAAGTCCGTTATGATGATGTTTATTCGAAGTCCTCAACTTACGTCAGCTCTGTTGGACAGTAGTTCTCAGCAGTATTGTTCCCAGAGAGATGATGTTGTCAGTTATTCCTCTGCATTCCTTAAACAATAAAGCTTGTTTACAGAAAACAGTGACTGCAGACATCTCTGCATGTTTGTGTGTTAACTGTTTTGGTGATAAGGATGATGTTATGAACTCTAATTCTGTTTTTTAAACAGAATGTATAAACATGAGACTTTTGCCTTCCTAGTACTGCCCCAGAGCTTTAGCTAAAGGCTCTAGTGTTCCTAAAACTTGTTTTCATGGTCCAGTGTGTAGGATTTAGGGGTTAGAAGTTGCAGAAATTGAATAAAGTATTTGCAGAAATGAATGTAATATTCATTATATTTATCCAGAAGAATAGTGGAAGAAAGGGACAATTAAAGCAAAGAACAATTACAAAATGCCAAAGAAACATGCAGTTCTAAACCAAAGCTGTGGCTCTCATGTTAACCACAAGGTTTAACATAGTGTACATTTAAAGGAACACTGACATTTTTGGAAATACACTTTTAGTTTACAGACGGACGTGAAAGTGATTATGACCTTCTCATTTAAAGATATACTATGTAGAATTCTGCATTAAAATGTGCGCTTACATTACCCAAAATGTTTCCAACAGTGGTTGGAAATTCAAATTTTATTCAAAGTAGCGGTGCGTTTCATTTGGTCGCCTGTCACTATAAGGGCACGGTCACACTTGCCAATCAGCATATACGGATATTCACCTCCTGTTCACTTCCCTTCTCTGTGCGTGAAATGCAAATAAACATTCCCATCTGATGGCAAAGCAAATTTGCATCTTGCACAGCACACCTTTAGCAACGCCTGCATTTGTGTTTGTGTGACCATACCTTAACTTTCGGATAATAAGGGTGTAATGATCTGTCATACATTGAGGAAGGAAGTTGGTGAACACGATTAAATGTTGGGTGAACAGGACTTTAATACGTGACCTCGTCTGTGAACATTTCTGTCTGAATCAGATTTTCATCAGCAAATGGTGACTCTACTTCACATCGTCAAAATACAAGCTACGTCTTTGTTCTGATTGAGAGACTCCTGGCGACAGAAGTTACATAATCTCAGCAAGATTTCCCAATTGGCAACGATCTATCATCTTTTTCATAACTGTGTCCAAAACTTGCAAGATGTCATCATATTAAATAAAGCGACATTTATTTATGTAATTGCAGCAAATGTGCAACGGGACACTAAAGAATCTGTGCTTGTTTATTACAAGGCAGAGTCTCACAGTGGAAGCCTGCATCAGGGTAGCACCAGCCAGAGCTTGACAAAGCATCTGCTTGTGTTGTGTTTGTTTGCAATGAGCTCTGCCTCATTTTGCATAACTTGTGTAGTGGAGGACATGTGACAGAGAAGAGACTGAGGGCGAGAGAGAGAGAGAAATGAAGACTAAACTTACAGAAGACAAAGAACATTTGTCTGTCCCAGTGCTCTTCCCCCCTCCGAATATTTTGTTAACAAACTTAATCCTGCGCTTGACTACAAATTGCTTCATGTCATGTGGATCTGTTTTTAAGTCTGTGCGAGAGAAGGAAGTGCTGCCGTCAACACAAGATTAAAGTACCGGATGAATCAGGTGTGTGTTTGTGCCTCTCACACAAACACACAGTGAGCTGTGTCCTCACATATGTAGGCGTATTTTGTTTATCGTTCTGTGTGTTACTACGCGTGGTAGCTTTTGGACAGAGCAGTGATGTAATGCCCATGACTCCAATGGGTGTGAACGGTTAGCTTAACAAATAGATTAGCTATGATCTCTTGCACACAATGATCCAAGATTAGAAACTGCCCAGTAAGTACCAGTAACACAATGTCAGGCACACATGTCTTATTATTATGATGTATATGATGACACATACCTCATGTGCTTTTTGAGTGCTGTTATGGTCCACTTTACTTTGTTTTGAACCTGGGAATATATTGCACATGTTATTTAGGAAGATAAAAATGTGATTATTTTCAGAACCAAGATCTAAACAGGAGTAGAACTACTAATTTGAGTTCAATATATCCTCCCTTTATTTCCTTCTCTCTCTTTCATCCTCCCATTCTTTCCTTTCCCTCCTACTGCAGTCAGGGATGACGCATCAGTATTGCTGTGGAGCTTACAGGAAGTGTCGTTTTGATAGGCCAGCAGAGAGGCAGCACAGTAGCAGCTCTGACATGCGTATGCATTGCTGAACCACAGCCAGGGAACACTCGCAGCATTTTGATGACATCACCCACACACTGTGCTCCCGCCTCCCTTCTGTTTGCTGTTGAAACAAGCTCGCTCTCACTCGGAGAGAAAAGAGCAGGCATCAGTAAAAGAACAAGAGCTGGCTCGGAAGAGGAGGGGCTGCCCGTGAGCGAATGGAGAGGGAGAGAGAGCTTTGGGGGGAGGCGGAGGGTGGCTGACGCTGCTAGTGGGCTAGGACTGGCACACATACACACACAGGAAGAGAAGAGGAGAGGGAATATTGCAGTGCATTGTTAAGACTTCTATCGTGTACTGTTCTTGCTGCTGTTTTTCTCCTGTCAGGAGCAAAAGTTCTCACGCAGTTTTGTCTTTTGCCTTTCTGGATTGTTCCGTGCTGAATTGGGGATGAGGGACTCTGTGGATTGGCAAGTGGGCAGCAGGCGCCGGGGTGGAATACTTCTCTAACTACCCAGACTATGCTCTCTCTCCTCCTCTCCCAGCGCAGTTTCACTCCTCAGTGACCTAAGTGGCAGAGGAAACAAACACTTTTTGGGTCTCTTTTTTCCTCAGCGGCTGCTCACACTGTCATTCAGGATGATGCCTTTAACTAGCACCTGTGGAGGGTAGTGTTCAGCTCCGGTCAGGGGAGAGGAGCCACAAATGTGAGAGGTGTATGTTTTTTTTTTTGGTGAAGAGTGGAATGTTTGGGTTTAGTGAAATGAAAGTGACGGGAGCCGTGTAAAATTAGTGCCTTCTGGTGAAGCCTAACTTTTTGAGAGCCGCCATGCTGAGCCTGCAGGATTCGGTCTTCTTTGAGATCAGCATCAAATCTCTGCTGAAGTCTTGGAGTAGCAGCTGTGAGTACCTTGCCAAGCTTGCACTCATGTTTACATACCACACTTGGCCACCAGACTTATCTACCGCACACAGCCAGCAGACCCCCTTCGGCATTGTACATGTTTGCATGCAATCCAGTCCATGCTTGAAGATTTCCTATCTCCCTCCATGTAGAAGAAAAGTGGTTATTAATGGAGTTGTCAGGATGACTGATGATGTTTAGTCCAGGTTTAGCCAGGCTTGTTTGATGTGAATGCAGGTTGCAGCAGAGTCCAC
Source organism: Lagodon rhomboides (assembly GCA_039737535.1). NCBI lineage: Eukaryota > Metazoa > Chordata > Actinopteri > Spariformes > Sparidae > Lagodon > Lagodon rhomboides. Next base: position 7,712,486 of record CM077789.1, on the reverse strand, counting down.
CCTCTTCCTCCTGCTCACCATCGCAGGCTCCAGGTTGTCCCATAGATAATGTTTCTATTGATGATTGTCTGCTGATACTAAACACAGGTGGACACGACAGACTCTCTCTGTTAGCACTGGCTGATCCCAGCTCTCCTTACATTTTGTCAACTTTTTGTAATTTCAACGTCCAAATCTCTCTTTTTAGTCTCTCACCCAACACAATCTTCATCCCCTCCTTTTTTTTCCTCCTACTTTTATAACCCTCTCTCTCTTCCCTCTGGGGCAGCTAATGTTTCCCTACTATTGATCCGTCTTCTGGGTCTCTCCTATTATTAGCTTCCCATACAGCCCATATTACATTAGGAATCAAAAAGGCGCTGGCTTCTCAGTCTCAATGAAATGTTGTGATGGACAAAGAAAAAAACAGCAGGTTGAATTTTCGAGCTGCCGCTGCTTATTCATCCGTCCAATTTTATCCACTTTAATTATTACACACAACCCTATTTCTCATGCAACTGTATATTATTAAATATTTTTCGACACATTTTTAATGTATTTTTAAAAGAATAACTGCTGATGTTGAAGTGTTTCAATTTCATTGTTGGGATGTGTTTGTGTTGCTTGTGCTTGTGTTTATGTTTGAATATAGAGCTGCAGTTAACAATTGTCTTCATTGACATTTAAAATGTTCAATCATTTATTTCAATTTATCCATTAGTTTGTCAGAAAATGGCGAAAACTGTCGATCAGTTTCCCAAAGCTCAAGATGTTTGTCCTCAAATGACTTGTTTTGTCCACAACCCAAAGATATTCAGTTTACTGTCACAGAGGAGTAAAAAACAAAAAGATCATGACATTTTAGAAGCTAGAATTAGAATTTTGACTTTCTTTTCTTAAAAAAATTCTCTCAACCACTTTCACTGATCAATTTAATAGATGACATTTAATTGATAAGTTGTTACAGCTATATTTAGATCACATTGCAGCTGTGGTGCTTCATGTTTTTGAAGTGTGTCTGATTTGACAGACCTGACTCTCCACACAACTGTTTGGACACACGGTGAACAGCCTTCACCACAGAGCTTTACCTGTGACTGCTGAACATCAGCCACACCAACATTCCTCTTGTCCAGCAAAGAAATGTAGGGTTTGCTTTTTCTAGGCATCACCTGAGTTGTCCTACTTGGCTTATGGGATGGTTCCAGAGACATTAAAGTGACATCATCTACTCTAGGGTAAAGAGAGGCAAAGGTTGTCAGAGTACAAATCAGACTGACTGATCCAAGGTTTGAGACCTCTTTTGTGTTTTAGATGTTGATGAGATCATTGCATCAGCTTTTCCTCTATTTATCTATCTCTCACACAAACATGCACTTAAAGCTGTTGGGAACATGTCGTACATGTTTGTTCTGGATATGGAGGTTTTGAATTTGTTCTAGATAAAATGACTCATGACTGTCATGTTTGGATTTTGATCTGAGAACAATCATCAGGCCAAATGTGATCAGAAACAATTAGATTGGAGATGTGGTTTGATCCTAAACCATTTATTGATTTATAAGGACTTTAAAAAAAGTTTGGATTGACCAGTTAAGGATGTAAGCTTTCTTGTTGATATTTTTTGTGCCGTGTATTATAGCAGAGGTCGACTGCCTGTAATGAAAATAACAGAAAAAGAAATTGTTTCACCTTTTCGTCTAAGGAAATCGAGTTGAGGTGCTACATAAGCCATATATTTAATGAATGAGCCGACTGATCATCATTAGAGACAGCAGTTTCAGTGTCGTCGACATAACAAGAAATTGTGTTGATTTGCTTAATCTGAGCGAATGGGTTGGACTGATCTTTTGGGTTAGAGTTACGTCCACCGCTGTAGTTTACTCCATAGTGTGCAGAAAATTAAGATTTTCAGACGATGACAAATAGTACAGCACACTTAATGCAAAAAATTTCGAAATCATACTGTTGCTTAAGAGTGCAATATCCAAATCACAGTAGCTGCAATCATTTTGATAATGGTAAAAGTGTCAGCAAAACAGCATCATAAAGGAGTTCTGAGGTGCTGCAGAGATGCCTTGGCCTACAAATCTTGATCTAGATGAAAGAAAACATGTTATGCATTGTGGGCCTTCTAGCAAAAAGTTGTGTGCTTTCTATGGACTATGGACCTGATGAGTGAAGCTGCTCTGTAGTCTGGTGGTATGGCAGTGGATACTTTTTCTTTTTTGGGCTCTGTGCAGACACTTCCCTTCGCTGATGCTCGGTCGATGGATACCAATAATGTTCTGGGCTGTTTTAATAAGCTGCTGCAGAGCCTTCAGGTCCCGGGCTTTGAATGAATCATGCCAGTTTGTGATGTTTCCAGTCAGGGTGCTTTATTTTGCTCCTCTGTAAAAGTTTACCAAAAATCTGACATAGCTGTTCTTATTCTCCAGGTGTGGAAAGACTGAGTGGAGGGCAGTAGCTACGGCATCCTCTCTCATATCTACATAGTAAATGATTCCTAACATTGAAATATGGTCTGTATTATATAGTTAAATCACCTTCCCCCCACCTTAATTTCAGTTAAACTGGGATTTTTAACCACTGAACACACTTTTAGACCTTGTCTTACTTTTCAATAAATAGCTTTACAAAGTAGCTGTAAAACATCCACCTGTTGAGTAAACAGCTTTCTTCCATTTGGCCCTCTTTCTAATTACCCACCCCCTCTCAACCCTCTCTCCCCTATCCTGTGCTCGGTGCCAGTTTTTTCATTGGGCCTCTCAAACAAAGAAGGCCTAATTTCACAAACCCTCTCTAAGCTGTCCTGCTACAACCTCCAACCATTCACTGTTTCTGTGTGATGTTTTTTTCTCTGTGCTATGAATACTGAAAATGTTGTTGAATGTTAAACATTGATGTAGTTTGTCCCAAGACATAGAGATGTTCATGTTTGGTTGGAACACCCAGTAATATGTTCAATAATTAATGCATATGGTGAGGTCACAGTTAAGCCCTTTATTGTTAAATCGATTGCTTGATTCATAATGGAGCCTACATATTGGTTTCCTGTGTTGTACTGATGTATTATAGGCTTCTGGTAACACTTAAGTTGTGCAGTTTCTTTTTAGTTTCTTTTTTATGTTGAAGTATTATAGATGAAGACTAAACTAGTAGTAACTTGTCAGAGGCTGAGCATGTTGAGACACAATAGCTGAACTGACGCTGCCCCACCACATAAACATAGGCAGTGACTCCTTTGTTTCATTCTAAAAAAAAAAAAGAAAAAAGGACACACTCCTGGCCCTGCATTCCAGCAGTATGTGTGTGTTTGTGCTGTTGTTGCTGGTTGTCCTGATAGGGGAAGTGAGCAGGCGTTTGGGAGGGCTTTATTATAACTGTGACAAGGTGGAGTCACTGCTCTAATAGTTATGCAATCCTGCGGGGTGCTTCGTTTCTTCAGCACAACTGTGGAACTTTGGCAGAGCGGGGCCATAGGCCTCTCACAACATAACAGTTTCTTATACGGCACTTTAGTAGTTCTTTATCTCGCAACTGTAGTTACAGAACTGTCTATCTTTTAGGTAGAGTTGTTTTGAATCTCTTAGATATTTGTGTTCTCCTGTGCAGCAGATAGAAAATGTTCCAGGCTGTGACAGAACAAAGAGACACTGTATCTTGGCGGGTGGCATGAATATCAGGTAGAAGACCAACTCTGAACAACTGGCAAATCAGAGGCCAGAAAAAACGTAATTGTTTCTCAGTTTCTCTCAGCCTTGATTAACCTTAAGAACCAAGGCATGTTTCAGTTCTTTAAATCTTTTTTCCATTTCTTATAGTGTGTAAACAGCACCAAAGACAACAAGCAGGAGATTCGTCAGCAAAGAGCCACAATGATTAATCAATTAGTTGATCGAAAGAGAATGTATTGCCTACTATCTTGATAATCGATTAATCGAAGTCACTTTGTGCTCTACTATTTGACAAACTATAGACTAAATAATTAATCAAACGATCATGAAAATGATTAACATTTTAATTGATAATAAAAATAATTGTTACACAAAATGGCATTAAACTTGAAACGCAACCAAAGCTTGACGGCTTTCTTCAAAGCCCTTGATCACAGGGCAAGCTTTCTTTTTTACATATTAATAGCAAAGCATGCTTAAGCTTTTGCATTTAGATTTGAATGGGAAAAGGAACATGACCTCACGGTCATGAGTGAGTCACTAGTTTCAGTCAGGTCAGTTCCTGGTTTAAACCGTGAGAAGCAACCCTACAGTTTTTCAGTCATTTACAAAGATTTGCGCGGCGGGGTCAGCTTTGGAAGGGAATCATAGTTTGGCATGCCACAAATGACTGGCATGTCTTCAGGATAAAGAGAGACAGCGAGGGAGGGGAGGGGCAATGCAAAGACTTGGCCCAGAAAAGGATGCCTTACTTTTTTTTGTTCCCTTATTTAGTTGTTAACTGGAAAAGTACAGTGTCGGGGTATTCATCTGTGTGTGTGAACCAGTCAACAATCCAGCTGGCCCAGGGTGGGAGAGAAAAGAAGGATGGAGGGGGTAGCGCACCCAGCACTGATTGGGTATTAGGAGCTGGCTATGTGACATCATTGGGGGTGTTGGTGAAGCACAGTAAACAAAGAGGGAAATGCTTGAAAGGCTCTCTGTGCTGCTGGACAACATGAGGAGCACAACACAGCTAATACTTACTACTACGCTGCCCCTGCCACCTCAACAGCTCGATATGCTCTATAAATGATTATCACGACTATTAATTTAGATAAACAATGAAATTACAATATTCTCAAGAATATCTTCATGTAATTTTGCATTATTTTATTTTTTGGAACGGTGGTAGGGATTGGAAGGATCATGGTTTTCGTTGAGATGATGGAACAAAATACTAAAAATGGTGGATACTGATCTTTATCTTTTCACAATTTATAGATTTCTAATTCACAATCAGTTGAACTGAAGAAAAATTGATATATGAATTAACATGAATTAAAATGATTGATTGTTGTATTGCATCCATGTAGGTTTGTGCAGTTAGTCGTTTATAACCCATTTATTATCCACCCGATTGGATGACCCGGATGTTTAGCTTGATCTAATCTAATATTACATCATCCAGTGTAGTAGAGTACCTATTCTATTGCATCAGATCAAGTGTTTGTATTCACTCATAAACTGACAAACAAAACATTCTTTTCCAACACAGTCTGCATTTACTGTAAGCAGCCGATGTAATGCATCAGTGTACTGCATCATAATACTTGATAACTGAAACGTTTGGTTACCAAAGTTGATTTGGAGAATAAGAATACAAGAAAATGTGTATCTTTTTAGTGAGTCATCCTACAGAAACTTGGCTCCTTGATCAGTGTACATAGTATGTCACAATTTGAGCACATTTTTGTCATACTCAGGAGCTTCATAAGCGAGCAATGAATGTTTTTCCTCTGCTGAAAAACATATTTTTTCCTGTAATTCTGCTCCTCAGCTGGTATTCAGGCTACTAAGAATGCTGTGTTGTTTCTGTGACAACCAGGAAGAAACAGAACAAGGCTTTTCCTGGGAGGGAATGAGGTAAAGGATCAGTTCACTATTGGCTGGACTGGAACTATTGTCGACTAGACTGGAAGTTGTGTCCCAGCGGAGGCATAAATCTCAGAGCACTATTGAATGTTATGAAGTCTAGCGCCTTTTGAATAGATGGCAGCTTGGCTAAGCATGCACATAGGCAAGCGTTTCATGATGCTTATGTAATCTTCATGCATTTCATTTTATTTTATGGGTACACGGAGCTAGTACTTAAGTGCTTTTTAAGGTAATTTATTGTCTGTGCGTGTGTTCTTACCTATGAAAAACCCCAGATGATTAAACAGCAGTGTGAGTGGATACGGTTTAATTGACTTCAGTTATCTTAGAGACTCATAAAACTTCTTTTGACCTGCAGTAAAATGTGTCTATGTCTTGAGGTTGAGATAAGTCAATTGATGCTGCTACAAGGTGTAAATGATTGTCTAAATTGGATTCATTATTATTAATGATTCAGTTGATGACAATTTGAGTTTCATGTTTATTAGACTTTTGAGTCTCTATGATCTCATACAAATGGATTGGATTTGATATTTACCCTACATGGCAAAATGTTTAGGGCAACCAAAGTTTGTAGTTGGGCTTCAACTTACAATTATTTTCATTAAAGATTCTTCATTTGCCAATTATTTTCTGTCATTACTGTCAAAAAATAAAAACAAAATGCTCATCACAATTTCCCAGAAGTGACATCTTCAAATTGCTCTCTTTTGCAACCAGTGGTCGTAAACACAAGGACTCTTCATGACAAAGATGAGCAGAAAAATCATTTACATTCAAAAAGCTGTAACCAGCAAATGTTCGCCATTTTTGCTTGAAAAATTGCTGAAACTACAAAATATCAACAAGATAGTTGGAAACTAATTTCCTTATTGTTGTAACTCAAATATACAGACAACTGAACATTTCACTTATGTCATTGTTCCAAAGCTGTGGGCTTCAGTTTTTCTGCAATCTTCCAAAACGCCTAAACCCAGATCCTTAAGATTTGACTATTTAAATTACGATGGCCAAATGATCTGAGCTACATGCAAATGTGCAGAGAGCTCTGGGTTAGTGACCCTGGATGAGGTAGGCTGTCTACATTTTGCTGAAGGAGCTCTGTGGACATTCAGTGTTCCAGTGTTTTACTTTCCTCACCATTTAACTTTCTTCACTCCTCCTTTTTACTTAGTTTTGGCTTATTTAAATGCTGTTTTAAAATAGGCTTTAAAAATGGATTAACCAACCATTCCTACAATTATTTGACTGCACTGTACAGTTATAGAGATAGAGGTTGTGAGAAATTGTGAACCACTTGGCTCTATATGATGGTAATGTGATAAATCTACTGCTACTACTGTAGTAAGTCAACACCGCCCACAGTTGACCTTAACCCAGGATTCAGTCATCCTCCCAGTGACTAATTTACATTTGCACCAAGTATTTATGCAATAAAAGCTGAAGAAAATGATGAGAAATCCAGATAAACAACAAAGTAATCCTTTAAACACAGTGACAAAGTCGGACACGAGACCTTGATTGCCCTTTTTTGCGAGTTGAACCATGGATATCATGTTCATATTGAATGGGAGCCAAGTCCACTTATCTTTTAATGGTCTCTGTTAAAGCCCTTAATTGTCAGGCATAAAGGCATACTTTTGAGTATTGTGAGTAATTTTCTATTTAGTAATTTACACTTTCTTGTTACCAGTAATTTTTTAGATGACTGCTGCACCTTCACTCCTGTCAGTTGTTAAAAGTTTGTCTTAATGTTCTCGTTGGTACTGAATTTCGCAAATGTGCTAATATGAAAAAGGAGTATCACAATCTATCTGCTGCAAGTGCAGAAATGTCTCAAAGAAAAACACCAACTTCTCAGTGAGGGCAGCTGGGTTCATCACAAGTTTGTTGACATGAGATGACAGTTCGCAGCATTGTGCTCTAAAACCAGAAATTCCTTTCTGGATAATCTTTTTGATAAATGAGGTCACAGCAGAGATGGCCTTTTTTTTTTTTCGTGTTTCAAAGAGCCAAGAAATAGTTTGGCACATAACCCACCATTACGACAGCGTATCATTTTTAGCAAAGGCGATATAAAGTGTAAAGTTAAAGTGAGCTTTAGATGTGCTGATTTGTGGATTTTAGCTCATTTTACACAGAGATTTACACAGAATGATGAGACAGAATAATGGCTTGACATTCCCACCTTGAGCAGGCTTTGTAAAATGGACTTTTGTTACCTGTGGAAGCAGCCAGGCTGTGTTAAACTAAGATGATTGGCTGCTATCTTTGTATTCAGTGTGCAGACATAAGAGTTGTATGATTTTGTTTTCATCTAGCTCTTTGCAAGAATGTGCGGTTAAGGTATTTTCTCAAAATGTTGAACTACTTCTCAGACTATTTTCCTTCCATGTGTAAGTCAACATTGTTGAAGAGCTGGTTGTAAAATTGAATTCCCTAGATTTAGACAAAAACCCATATATAAAGATTTTTTGATAATTAATGACATAGTTCCAATAGGACTTGTAATTATGCTTCTGTTTGTTTTTAAGGTGATTTGAGCCCATTACACTAGTTCAGAAAATGAGTTCCCAATTAAAGGCTTGCAATCAAATGGAGCTTGAATGTTTGCTCTAGTCAGCAGCAGAATATCTCCGTCTTGCATTCATCAATTTGGTCAATTTGCCTCTTAAGGAAATGTCTCTTCCCCTGTTTGGATTAGAACTAGAGCATGACACTGCATACTTTATAAGAGTGTTCTCTGTTTGACCCTGCTCCTTTTCCCTCCCACTGTATTATTTCCTAACCTTTACCCTCTGTCCTCTCTGCAGCTTCTGCACCAGTCAGCAGCAGCGTGAGTAGACGCCGTGCCCCCTCCTCGGTGACTCCCCTCTCGTGGGAGAAACACAACATCGCCGCCATGTCGAGCATCACCATCGACCCCGAGCTGAAGCCTGGGGAGTTTGTCATCAAGAGTCTATTTGCTGAGTTTGCTGTGCTGGCTGAGAAGAAGATCGAGATGGTGATGGCTGAGCCGCTGGTAAGTCAGAGGGGTGGAAGCTGGTGTCGAGAAACACAGGAAATGAAATTCGATACACAACACGTGATGTGGTACATGCACCGCTGAGATAACCTCCTCTCTTTTGCAACTAACTGCCATGCCCTTAGCACTTCAGGAAAAACAGTGTCAGGAGAAGCACATATGATACAATTGTTTATGATTAACAGACCTGTTCCTCCATTCATTTGCTTTATTTAGCTTATTTCTCTCCTTACGTGGGAGCTCCTGGGAGGGTAATAACCTCAAGCTGATAGAAGTCTTACATCACTCTCATTCAGTTTATGCACCACAGTAAAACTTTTGTGCTCTCTCTCACTTACTTACTCATTTTCAGGCCTGCTGCTTGACCGACAGCAATCTGGTATTGTGCAAACACTGACAGTATCTCTGCTGGGTTCATATAACACTTATTCTTGATCTTTCTCTCTCTAACAGGAGAAACCCCTGTCCCGATCCCTCCAGAGAGGAGAAGATGCACAATTTGACCAGGTCAGTACAGCTGTAGTAGTGGCCAAAGTGTATCACATGTAGGGGAGTGAATATCTTGAGTCTTAGATGCATTGTGATGTGGATATGGGAGGTTCTGCGATTGATGCAGTGACCGTCAACAGTCAACACAAAATTATAGCCTGCTAAGACTGATTGTTAATTCCAGCCTCAGTTGGACAACAAAGTTGTAAAGATATTGATATTGAAAATATCCAGTTTTTATATTGTTATCTGAATGTTGAGCAAACTGTAGAAAATAATAAAATGACAGATTAATCAGACTGCTTGTATGAACTGATGAAAAAGGAGCCATGTACAGTGATATAGAAAATTGAGGATGCGATACATTGAGATACATCAGGATGAATCGAGAATCATTGACAGGTGAATCCTAATCAGAGGCCAGTAAAGGTTCACTCCTGTGATCCTGTGATGTAGGTGTATTAAAGTGACATTCCCGTTTCCTGGGACCACCAGCAGTCCCTTTTCCGTCCCTCTGTATGTGTGCGCAGTGTTTGAATCCCCAGCTCCACCCACTCAATAGCCCGTCTGTCCCTCATCTGTAGCTGGTGCAGGACTCTATACAATGGGCCCGCCTGCTGCAGAATGCTTTGTTCAGCACAACACAAAGCCAACGAGGATATGGTGCTATAGATCCAGCTGTCCCCATTGTGAGTGAGGGAGAGAAAATGGGTATAGAGAGCGCAAAAAAGTGAGAGTGTAGAATCGCTGTGTCATCCTCAGCTACTAAATCAGCATTGGGTGCTGGAGTGTATCTGCCCGATGCCATAAGGGCAGAGGGAGCAGTTGCATAACTCTCCTGCCTAGCATCCATCATCCACCTCCCTCATCATGCTGCACTGGCCCTTGCACACACGCACACACACACACACACACACGCACTTAAATAGTTTATGCATACTGACCACCTCCTCTCATGTTTTATGTATTGTCTGAAACATTCCCTGTGCTCTTGAGTTGCTAAAGTGCTGATTTGTTGTTTTCTGTGTTCACTCATTAGTAATGGAGTTCACTGATTTATCATCATCAGAATACAGCTGTTATTATGCATCAGCATACTGATCATTACAAATCAATAGGATGTTATGCAGTGCTGGGTTTAAAAGGCACAGTATGACGTCACCATTGCTGATGAGGTATTTGGAGGACAGCTAATTATTTCTGCAGTTTTACAGTTGAGCACCACAGAGCCACATGTGCTGTGGAGCTGCTCAATACTGTAGCAGCACTTATGGCGTGCTCAACAAGTCATCCAACACCACCCAGCTGCAATCAATATCTACAGCATGTCACCCAATAGTTGAGAAAACATCCGATCTATACTACCTTATATGCTCTAATTATTGCCTGTTGGGCAACATTCTGCAGCAACAGCACGTTTGACAGGTATATGTGTTGAATTTAGCATTAAAAATGCAAAGCATATGGTGGAGATTAGGTGAACTAATAATACTGAGTGAATTTAATGTTTCTGTGTTGTTGTTTTCCAGTTAATAAGCTCTATGAGCTCAATAGCAGAACACTGTTTGCCCTCCCTACTGCGCACACTGTTCGACTGGTACCGGCGGCAGAGTGGCACTGAAGACGAGTCTTATGAGTACAGGCCTCGCTCCAGTACCAAGTCCAAAGGGTGAGATGCCCATCTTTTTTCTTCATTCTCATTTTTCCACCATGAACAAATCATTAATATTTGATTACAATTATTTGTTGGTTTTAAGATGTGCTCAAAATCTCATTGTCTGCAACTATTTTCTTTCCCTCTTTGTAGAGACGAACAGCACCGGGATAAAGATTACCTTCTGGAACGAAGGGACTTAGCCATAGATTTCATTTTTTGTTTAGTTTCAGTGGAAGTTCTAAAACAGGTGAGGATTCTGACACTCTGCTTTTCTAAACTCATTTACAATACCTATTTAATGTATTTTACAGTTTGGTTCGGGGGTCATGTTTCATGCACCTATTTGACCTAGTATTGATATTTTCTTGGAGGTCTGGTCCTGTTGAAATAATATCCATTGTGGATCATTAAACTTCTAACAGGCACTTTGTTGAACATAGCATTAGTATAACTTTACCTTCACACTTGCTGAACAGGTCCAAGGATTTTCTCACTACATTTGGTTTCTGATTTAATTTCAAATGGAGTAGTTTTCTTTCTTTTTTTTACTCATTTGTCGAAGTCTTTGTCCACCATTTTATTACAAATCAAATGATGAGATTTCCTTAACTTACAGTGTATAATTCACCACTGATAAATAATTGGCAGAATAAAAAAAGGATAAGAGAATTACTTAATAGGTTTTTTACTTTTTCATGTACTAATCCTCTGTGGTGCAGAGATGAACAGCAGTGTTGTTGGTGAGGTCCTTCTCCACAGGGGGACACAGTAAATAAACACAGTGGCAGCCGACCAACTCTCAACTGAGTGTGTCTGTCCAAATCTAAGCAACATTCAGAACTAAAAGCCAATCCCCAGAGACCAGAGCTAAGTTGTCCTTGGCTTTGCTCCTGTAGGGAGGGCAATGAATGGTAGCAAAGAGAAAGAATGGGGATTCATCAATGCTTCTAATAAGACCAATGATTCCATGTTTCCGTCACAGATTCCTCTTCATCCGGTGCCAGATGTTTTAGTACATGAAGTTCTGAACCTGGCATTCAAGCACTTTAAACACAAAGAGGGGTAAGTGATAGTCAACACACAGAAAAGCCAGTGACACAGATGAATAAAAAGTGCTGATGAATACATACTCGACTGTGGTATTCTCACGTTTGCTTTGCAGGAGAGAGTCAGTCATTTATTGGTCTGTTTGAATAGGCTGGCTCTATAAATCATTTTGTCTCTTTAAACTGTATCATTAATGACACTTACACAAAGAACCAGTCAGACCTAGTAAGCATATGTGCAAAGTCCTAGGAAAATGACTTCCTGACTGCTGTTTGTTTAAGACTTGATGTTCAGTGCTTCAATTGACAGGTACTGTGGCCCCAACACTGGCAATGTGCACATCATCGCAGACCTGTACGCAGAGGTCATTGGAGTCCTTACACACTCAAAGTAAGAAAGCTTCTTCTGCCTGTTAGCTGAACACAATTATTTACAATGTATCATATTCTCAGTCACGCCTTAACCTCTCTCATCTCTGTTGGGGAGTGTTTTTGGAGATTTATATTTTTTGTGTGTGTGTGTTTGTGTGCACTCAGGTTTCAGGCAGTGAGGAAGAAGTTCATCACAGAACTGAAGGAGCTCAGGCAAAAAGAGCAGAGTCCCTACGTAGTCCAGAGCATCATCAGTCTCATCATGGGAATGAAGTTCTTCCGGGTCAAAATGTATCCAGTGGAGGACTTTGAGGCCTCATTTCAGTTTATGCAGGTAAATTATAGCTGTTTATTTATACACGTTTGCCACAGTGTACCTACAGTCTGTGTGGCTGATGTGCGTGTTTGCTAAATTGCACCAGACATTTTGTTTGACCGCCGGGCCTTTGTTCGAACTCAGCAGCTCTCTGTAGCAGTGGCTCATAAAGCCAGATGAGTAACGAGCAAAGGTGAGGTTTGCCAAGAAGTGAGTGTATGCGTGTTTCAGACTCTGTGAAGAGCTGTGAATGGAGGACTGGCTTTATCATTAATCTTTATACAGCGGTGAAAACACACTCTGTTCTCTGTGATTTCCTGATGTGTTAATTTGGTTTATGCCCACCACTCTATTTCATTGTGTATATCATGATTTCTACCCATATGGTTATCTTTTAGAGCCTGACCAATGAAGGATATTTATATTGTGTATAAATATTTAAGAACAGAACAGAATCCATTACAATTAAGTCTATATATTATTAAAGTCAATACAATATCAGTGACAATATCATTATATCAGTGGCATGAAACGGTCTTAAAAATGACAATAATATTGATGATTCCAATTATTCCTAGGGAAATCTATGTCCAACAATAGTAGTTATCATGAAAGGCCTAATCCTGATTGGAGTTCATAACATAAACTTGGATTAGTTTTGGCAGTATTGTCTTAATCCTTAGCTTTTATGTCCAACTCTATTATCTCTTGCCAGTTTCTGTTTGTTTTATGTTTCTATCCTCTGTGTATTCTTCTGAGCCTTTGGTGTCCTTTCCTAGGAGTGTGCCCAGTATTTCCTGGAAGTCAAGGATAAGGACGTAAAGCACGCTCTAGCAGGCCTTTTTGTCGAGATCCTCATCCCTGTCGCAGCTGTGAGTGACATTTTAAAACCATTTCTGTTGTGTTATTCTACACAAATCAACTTTTGTATGTAATTTTGTCAGTTTGAGATCCGTGGTAATGACCCGTTCATCCTCAGGCGGTGAAGAATGAAGTCAACGTGCCCTGCCTGAAGAACTTTGTGGAGATGCTGTACCAGACAACTTTTGACCTTAGTTCCAGAAAGAAGCACTCTTTGGTAATAATTATGCCATCCTATTTTTTTCTCTCTTCCTCCCCAACCCTTTCACAATTCGCTCTGCATCTTTACTACTTCCTTCTCCTATTGTTTTTCACTCTTCCTGTATTTTGTCAATATTTCTATTGGCAACAGCATGCCCATTATCATCCAAACATTTTGACTTACATAATCTTCAGTAAGCACAACAGCTGTTGGTCCATTATGTTTATGTAACAACCCTAAAATTGTTATATCATATCTGTATCTAATATATTCTTTTTAATGTTTGTATTCAGAATCTTTAGTAGCAAATCTCAGTTTCATTACAGAGAAATGTCCCAACTGCTTGTCCCATCTTAACTGGAGGTATAAAAATAGGAGAATTCCTATCTTCCTTTCTCAGAAGCAATTCCTAAACTCATTGCAGTGTCCTATCCTTTCTCAGACCATGCATGTTATCAAGAAATCCTAAAAGAATTGTATACTCAATTTTCAATCGGTGCTTGTCCTGTCATGACATCTGTGCCTGTATCCATGACGACGGCTGTCTCACTTGTCACTGGCTAGCTAGCTCGCTGTAAGGACCAAAAACCAACGGGTTCTGAATTTTAGCTTCGATGAGTCGGAGGCATTAGTTGTGTCGGTAGAGGAGAGGAAATTTCAATGTTATCTTCTCCAACATGCTAACACTGGAATTATCTTCTCCAACAGGCTTACGTCAGTGGTAGCTTCTCCAGCAGTTAAAGTTTGAGTAACATTTGAATCATAGTATCATATTAATTCTTGAATTTTTCAGTGTGTTGTTCCACATTTTCATTGTCATCACCATGCAGACCTAACACCAGTGATGCAGAATTTTGCCATCCTAAATTCATAAACTGTTGAGTTTTGACAGTTCTGTAGTAGCTAAACTAACCTAAGGGATAGTGATGTGTATATATATATTTTTTTCAGATTCTGAATTACAAATGTGGATACAAAACATTGAGACTTTGTACGCAAAAACTTTTCCTTGTGCATTTGTTATGCTGACACCTCTCTCTCTCTCTCCCCAGGCTCTGTATCCCCTGGTGACTTGCTTGCTGTGTGTTAGTCAGAAGCAGTTCTTCCTCAACAACTGGCACATCTTCCTCCAGAACTGCCTCTCGCACCTAAAGGTACTGCCAGCCTGAGCCTTTACACACCAAATCCAAGTTTGTACTCTTAGGCTCTAAAGAGTAGCTCAAAGACTGTATTCTTCAGATGAAAGTATTTTTTAGGACACCATACTTGGCTTGACAAGTCAGCTTAAACCTCAGAGGTCTTATGACTCCTGTTATGAAACCTAAAATGTCTGTGTGCTTGGGGCCAGTATAAAGTGTTTATTATTAGTTATTTCTCTAAATTCAAGCTCACAACGTCTTGCTTTTTACATGTGCGATTACATTGCCAAGACATTAGCACTTCTTATTATTTAAGAAAAATAATTATTGGTGTTATGATGCTCTATTGTTGAATGTACTTTAACATGACCAATTGAAAAAGTTGTCTTGGTTGTGAAGGGTGTGCTCTGTGGTTCTTTCTAAAGATCATGATGTTCTTTTCCCTCCATTATCAACAACCAGATCTGGACAGGAATAGCACTTGATTTCATAATAGTGTCTTTGTTTATAAAAGCTATGATTTAAGGTCAAAGTGGACAAAATACAAACATGAAATCAAAGATTATTAGGTGACACCAATAATCACAGTGTAACCTCAACTAATTTCACAGAGTCTGAAATAAATCAGTGTGTTGCACCAAATCCAACCTTTAAATGTCCTACATCTTAGCTAATGCACCTTGCATTTTATATGTCATCTCAAGTGCTGTTTTAACGTCAGGTCTGTTAATGACTCCTTATAAACCAATTACAAACAGATCAAACCTACTTTCCTCCTGTCCCTGACCGTCATGGAGCTGATTCAACCCAGAATCTTAATGACCAAATAACTGACTGACTGACCGACCGACTCGATGACTGTCCTCTCCATTCTGCACTGATTGCCCTCTGTGGTGATTGTATGATCCTGTGGTGAATAGATTTCTGTTTGCGTCTTTGTGATGGTGATTTTTTTTTGATGGTTTTGAATGGCCGTCTGTCTTCTCAGTGATCTCATTCCAGCAATCTTTTTCACTGTTGTGATTGTTTTAGATTTCCTTGATTCTAAAATCGTAATCGTACAAGTCTTCTGAGTGGCAACGTTGATTCTTTGGGATCATGTTTAGGGGTTGTGTGATGGCTCAAGTGGTAGTGATGATTTTAGTGATTTAGGGCTTCTTGTCCGACCTGTGATTTTTAACCCTGTGGCTGCTCTTAAAAATGCTAAATAAAATAAAATAGCTGTTAGGAAGAATTTCAGTTCACAGTAGGATTTCACAATATAGAAATCGATCATTATTAGTGTTTTTTCTTGTATTAAATCTGATTGCAGATCAAATAAGATAATTTAAAAAATATGGTTTGGATGCAGCATCAATCTGCACAGTCATGAGTAACTAAAGTTATCAAATATATGTAGTGGTTTAAAAAGTACAAGTAAAAGTACCTCAAAATTGTATTTAAGTACATTACTTGAATGAATGTACTAAGTAGCATTCCATCACTTATTTTATTTATTTGATTTAAGATTAGGGCCGAGTAGACTTTCTAGTAGCTATCACTACTTTAACTTAATACCTGTGTTTCCTGAAACCTGAAAAAGAAAGTCATTTTAGTAACGGAGATTATGATTTATTATATAATTGGGCAACCACACCTATACGTCTGATCCCCACAGGGTTAAAATACGACAGTTTGCATTCTGGGTGTGCTTGACATTGATTTGAATGGACGTCTGATTTGGGTGTCGCTGCTTGCCGGCTTCGTAGGTGACAGAGAGTTTTCTTTAGTTTGCTTTCTAATCTTTAAGTCATCGTTAAGTGTCCTTTTCCTCATCATCCTGTGTCCCTCTTAAATCCACTCCTGTTTTTCATGTACTTTCTGTCCCTCTGTCTGATTTCCAGACCACAGCACACCTTTTATTTGCTTTGCTTTTGCACATTTAAATTAAGATTTTTGCTCACTCTGTGTTCAAATACTTAATACCATATCAAATACAAATGGACTGTTACTTTGTAGTACTAACATGCCACTGATTATTCAGCGAATACATCCATAAGTGGCATGTTGAACAGTTCATGGTGTTTGAATAGTGTCGATGTATGCACTGTCACACTGACAAGAGTAAAGATACTGAGTCTGCGCTGCTCTTGTCTTATTTGTTTAGTTTATGTTTTTGTTTTTAACTTGCATGTGTCCCTCCCCAAACCTCTACATTCTTTGTCTCCTGTCATTTGATCTTCTTCTCACACTGACTTGCTCCAGATGCCGTCTAACAACAGCATCCGAAAGCAGATTGAGACTCTGCAGGTGAGTTATCTGGCGTCAGTGAGCTGCCTGCTGCTCCCACTCCTTTTAACGGCCCAGGTCCTGACCGGGACGTAGGGTAGCACAGTTCTGCCTGCCTGGCTAATGAGGTAGTGAGTCGCTCTGTGTAGTGATGGTGAAGTGTTGCACATTAAAGTAGAGAAGAGGAATGTGTGATGTTGCCTAAGGCTTTGTCGTTGAGCTGGTCAGTGTTCATGGGCAGTGGCGGTGATGACTTTTGTCTGATATATCTTGTTACATATTTAGATTTTGACTGTAGATACATGTTTATGTAAAATAAGGATGTGTGACATATCAGTTATGTTACTGGCGTAGGGCAGTAATTACTTTAAAATAGGTTGTCAATCTGTGACTGATGCATTGAATTACATGTGCATTACTACAATAACCAAGCAATGTTGCAGATGATGTCTAAAAGGAACTGCATTCTACATAAAGTAAAGCAATCAGCCGTATAGTAAGAAAACCATACATGTGGTGGTATTGCAATGTAATGCAAAAATCTGTTATTGGCAATAGTAACTAATAGTAACTACCAATTTGAAAATGTCAATTGTGCATCCCTATTACTTATTATCAAAGGTTTAGAGAAGGTCATAGAAGCATGACAGGATAAATTGATTCAGTATTTGTGGATTGTGGGCTTCTGGCAGTGCTACATTTAATTTTTGTTGCACAATGTGCAAGTACCTGCCACATTGGTTGTTAACATCACAGCTTAGTATTGTTTTTGTTAAACTGTTAAGCGACGACGTGTGACAGACATCCTTAAAGTGCCCGGTACTGAGGTGAGAGGGTTTTTTTCCCAGCGTGTCTAGCAAAAATCTAGCTCTTTCATGCAATAGGGTTTCTCTCCCCTACTGTAATTAACACAGTTACATGATTACTGCTGGCCAATGTAAGCAGTTTAAAAAATGCACGTGGTTATGTCATCACGATTCAGTGTTCAGAAGAGGATGAAAAAATAAGCCTATTACTCTATGAATAATGAAGTTATAAGTTGAGACAGTTAAAGTCAGATGAAAGTCATCATATGACTAGTGTACATATGATGTAATGAGTTCTTTAAATAGAATTGTAATTAACTTATTCACCCTGTCATTTATAGATTATTATATTTGACATCACAAAAATGTTTGTGAGGATGTAAAAGTGTTGACCTCGAGCAGCCCTGGTTGACATTGGAGACTACATTTGTTTGTGTTCAGCGGTGATTTGTTGCGTCACAGATGGAAATATAAGACGTATGGTTACACACTTCTTTATCTTGGTTTTATTTCCGGTTTCAGATTTCAGCCTCTCACGTATTTTCCACTTGCCATCTGGTTCTATGGTATAGCATGCTTAAGCCAAGCCATAGCGTGCCATTAGCATTACCTCTGTGCCTTCGCAGCAAGAGATGGTGGTAGATCTGTGGTAATCTGGGGGCAGGGCCGAGCTGTGGTGATCTGTTTTTAAACTGTCTTTATCATGAGTTACATGATTGACAGCATGTCTTTTAACTCCATGTTGATTTTTATTTTATTTTTTATATCTGTACCACATGTGTATGTTAAATTGTTTTAAATATTAGGGTGGAGGACTGGTAAAAGGGAGATGCAGCGAGAGTGAAGTGGTTTGAAAGAAAGATGGAGGGGTTTAGCCCATACATGCTTAATGCAGGTTTGGGCAGAACACAAACCGCCATCATGCCAATAAGGTAAAGCTGACATATGGAAATCCTTGCACCATGCCCCATACCACACACGAAGGACATGGTTGCTCACATTATGGGCATGTGTCTCAACTATATGGATAATTGTCAAAGCAGATAACTTGTTTTTTCCGTCCAAACAAGTGGTATGAATGACTTGGTTCCTAAAGATGTTTCTCTCTGGTTGAGAATGACTGTCTTAAAATTATGTCAGCATGAAGTTAAGTGATCATCAAAACATGTGGACTAACTGTTCAGACATCAGTCATTGACGGAAAAATGATCCCGTCATTAGTTTCTACATACATTTCCCGGCTTTGTGTTTGATTTGAGTTTCCCAAGAAGGCAACGTTCTGGTCACACCAGTCGCACAGGTGGGTAATGAAATTCCCATAATTAAATTGAATGGCTCATATTGTTCTTTTTACATCCACAGAACAAAGACCCCAAAATGTCCCGTGTGGCGCTGGAATCGCTTTACAGACTGCTCTGGGTTTACATTATCAGGATCAAGTGTGAGAGTAATACAGTCACGCAGAGGTCAGTTCCAGGGCCACAGACGGACACACACGTAGAAGTTGTTTAAATATTGGCCTTTGTTGTTCAGCACTAAATTAACGGAAGATGTCTCCCTTTTCCCCCACCAGTCGACTGCTCAGCATCGTTTCAGCACTTTTCCCCAAAGGCTCCCGGAGTGTGGTGCCGAGGGACACACCCCTCAACATCTTTGTCAAGATCATCCAATTCATAGCTCAGGTAAGCTCTGAGCATGGATAGACATACCTGGAGTTCAAAGCGGAGTTAAACTCAGAGATACACTGTGTAGAAACTGTGTGTGAGTGATTGCTGCTTTGTTGGTTGTTACAGGAAAGACTGGACTTTGCTATGAAGGAGATAATCTATGACCTCCTGTGTGTGGGCAAGTCTCACAAAACATTTGCCATCAATCCAGAGGTAAAGTAGACCAAGACTTCATGTTCTGATAACATTGGAGACGGTGTGGGTGGATTCTCACCTCTCACCCTCTCTCTGTGTTCGCTCTGCCAGAGGATGAATATCGGTTTGCGGGCCTTCTTGGTGATCGCTGACAGCCTACAGCAGAAAGACGGGGAGCCTCCTATGCCTACGACAGGGATCATCATGCCCTCTGGCAACACCCTGCGTGTCAAGAAGATCTTCCTCAACACCACCCTCACTGACGAAGAGGCCAAGTGCATAGGTAGGTTGGACTCTTGATTCTTGTCTTTTTTTCATTAAAAAAGGGACATTTAAGGAGGTTTTATAATATCTGTGTTATGTCTTTGTGTTTCCAGGCATGTCACTTTACTACCCACAAGTAAGAAAGGCCTTAGATAACATCCTGCGACACCTGGACAAGGAAGTGGGACGCTCCATGAGCATGACAAATGTGCAGATGTCCAACAAGGAGCCAGAGGACATGATTACGTATGTGACCACAGCCCGGATTCATGCAGCTATTTTTGTGTTACTGTTACGGTTCCGTGTGTGGTACTCATAAGCTGTTTGTGCCACAGGGGAGAGAGGAAGCCAAAGATCGATCTGTTCCGTACATGTGTGGCCGCCATCCCAAGACTGATACCAGATGGCATGAGCAGACAAGACCTGATAGAGCTTCTGGCCAAGTAACTCACCCTCCTCTAACCTCACTGCGGACACATCACGACACAATCTCCTGTGGCTGAGGTGGCCTTCCACATGTCCTCTGATGTCTTTCTCTCTCTCCTTCTCCAGGCTGACCATCCACATGGATGAGGAGCTGCGTGGCCTTGCCTTCACCACCCTTCAGGCCCTGATGGTGGATTTCCCAGAGTGGCGGGAGGACGTTCTCTCAGGCTTTGTCTACTTCATCGTGCGAGAGGTAACCGACGTCCACCCCACCCTGCTGGACAACGCTGTAAAGATGCTGCTGCAGCTCATCAGCCAGTGGAGGCAAGCGGTGCAGAGCAGCAATAAGAGCCACGACGTGCAGGTTGGTCTAAGACGTTTCAGCTGTATTAAGTTAATTGCTGTGAAAAGTTCAGGTTGAGTTTTAATTCAAAGTTCTTTTAAACAGGGCTCAAGCAGCGGTCATTCTCTGTCCCTGGAGCGCACTCCTGTGTCAGGTGTGCTGCATCTGGTGGAGGGTTTGGCGCTGGTGGTGCTCTGCAGCTGCCGCCCTGCCACGCGCAGGCTGGCTGTTAACGTCCTGAAGGAGGTCCGAGCGCTGCACACTGCACTGGGCATTGGCAAGGTAATTACTTTAGACTCACAGTGCATTTGAGAACAGTCAAATGAGTTTTAATCAGTAGAGTTTTTTGGGTTCATGTGCTGTGTTTTCTGACAATTGTTTGATCTGTCTAATTCTTTTCAGGGGGATGAGGAACTAGCCATTGATGTCATGGATAGATTAAGTGCATCAGTCTTGGAGAGCTTCATTCATCTAACAGGAGCTGACCAGGTATAAACGCCTTTTCTTCTTTACAGAATCCTAAAACTTGTACAAACACTTTCAGACTCGACTCATCTCCGTCTGTGTTTCTCTGTAGACAAACTTGCTGTACTGTCCCAGTGGGATTGATCTGCAGACACTAGCAGAGTGGAGCTCCTCTCCCATCAGCCACCAGTTCGATGTGGTGAGCCCCTCACACATCTGGGTGTTTGCCCACGTCACTCAGGGCCAGGACCCCTGGGTCATCAGCTTCTCCAGCTACCTGCGGCAGGAGAACCTGCCCAAACATTGCCCCACCGCCCTCAACTACGCATGGATGTTTGCCTACACCCGCCTGCAGCTGCTGTCGCCACAAGTTGACATCAAGTATGTTTCCTCGAGCTCCTTTTGCTCTCTATGTTTGAACATTTATGTAACTGTGTGTGTTTCTGTCATTGTGGTTGTTGTTAAAATAGACAGGTGATGGTGTCTTTGTGATGACATCATGTACTAGGATTGTAGACTAAACAAAATAGTACTAGCTTAATAGACTCGACACAACAGAAATAAAGGCATATGAAGCATGTGAGGTTCAGTGTTTTTCTGCCTATTTGTTGTCACGTCACTCATCTGTGGCCTTTCCTGTCTCCACTCACAGTAGCCCCATCAATGCCAAGAAACTGAACAGTCTGAATAGCAGTGACTCCTACATTGGTCTTTGGAGGAACTACCTGATTCTCTGCTGCAGCTCCGCCTCCTCCTCCCCCTCCATGTGCTCATCATCCTCCACCTCTGGCTCCGTCCGCTGCTCCCCGCCTGAGACGCTGGCGTCCACGCCGGACAGCGGCTACAGTTATGATTCAAAGGTCAGGAGCACATGCAGAAATGCACACACATTTACAAGGGTTTTCTAAGTTTGAAATAGATGATTTGATCTGTTTTTACATTTCAGCCATGACATTGCTCTCCCTGTGTGTGTTCATAGATTGTTGGCACTCCGTCCCCCTCCTCCCTGTTCAAACACATTGTTCCAATGATGCGCTCTGAGAGCATGGACATCACAGAGTCTCTTGTGTTGGGGCTTGGCAGGACCAACCCCGTGGCCTTCAGGTACACAACACTGAACATGATCCATATATATAAACCTCGGTGTGCCTTCTTTTATGTACTTGTTTTGTTTATTTACCTGTAACTTTCCTGTCCTTCAGAGAGTTGATAGAGGAGCTAAACCCCATCATAAAAGAAGCTCTAGAAAGAAGACCTGAGGTAAGTGCAGTTAGTTGGTCATTTTGAAACCTTTCTGTTACAGTTCTGTGGAGAGCTGCAACGATTATTCAGTTAGTTGATTGAATTTATTTTATTTATTTTTTTTTAAATAATCGTTGCAGCTCTAATTCTGTGTTTAGCAAATGACAATACACTGAACTAAAACTGAACCTGTCTTTACTCTGCAGAACATGAAGCGGCGCAGGCGTCGTGACATCCTCAGGGTCCAGCTGGTCCGGATATTTGAGCTGCTGGCTGATGCTGGTGTCATCAGTCAGATGTATGTAAACCACCACAAACATGGACAGTCTGGTAAAGATTGATTTTGGATGTACATATAATATTTATAAACATTCTTATGTTTGTTACTGTTCTTCATACAGAGCTAGTGGAGGGTTAGATGGAGAGAGCCACTCTTTGAACAGCGCGCTGCTTGAGTATGTTGATCTGACCAGGCAGCTGCTTGAGGCTGAAAATGACAAGGACTCTGACACACTGAAGGACATCCGCTGTCACTTCAGTGCACTTGTGGCCAATATCATCCAGAATGTTCCAGGTATTATTCTTAATCTCCCCCCTCCTTTTCAGTCAGTTAAAGACAAATTCCTTGTATGAATGTGTCTTATGTAGTAATTTCGGTCCTGTTTGTGTTCAGTACACCAGAGGAGGACCATCTTCCCCCAGCAGTCATTGAGACACAGTTTGTTCATGCTGTTCAGTCACTGGGCCGGGCCCTTCAGCATCATGTTCACTCCCCTCGACCGCTACAGTGACAGAAATATGCAGATCAACCGCCATCAATACTGTGCACTAAAGGTACACACGCGCAAATATAAAGATATTAATGTAAAACAATATAATCCATGGTCACTGATAACTAACAGCTTGTTTAATGTTCCAGGCCATGTCTGCAGTGTTGTGTTGTGGACCTGTAGCTGACAATGTTGGCCTTTCCTCTGATGGCTACCTCTACAAGTGGCTGGACAACATCCTGGATTCTCAGGACAAAAAGGTAAGAGACACTTAACCATTTGAGCCCACATTATCATTGAAATTGTATTTTATAGTTTAGCCTAACATTTTGTACTCATCAACATGTATTGGCCAAATTAGAAGTTTGCATCGGTAAGAGTCTTGAATGCTCAACCAAATATTGTGTAGAAGAGGAAGGTAGCGTGTCGACATGAAGGCCACTCTTCCATGTTTCGACTTCAGTCCTTGTAAGAGCATATAAAAACTCCAGCAAGGTCATGGTCATGTATCCCACACCAGTTCATCTCAATGGATGAATGTAGTTGTGGCAATAAACACAAGATAGGCATATCATTTTTAATGTTTCTAATGATAAGCATCATATAAAACTTTGGATTGGTTCAGTCTGGCTGCACTCCAACACCTCCAGAGGTCAAACTTATGCGGGACAGATTCACATAGCATGACACTAGCGCTACACAGTGGTGTTGAGCAGTACTGCAAGACATAAGCGCCAAACTGTTTCATTCAGATAAAGAACTACACAATGAAATGGATTGCTTAGGAAAACATTTTATCAAGAGACCAAATCATAAATGTTTCCCCCTAGTTATCAGTCCTTTTAAAGATATTACTCCCTCGTTTGATGGAGTTCTGCAAACTAAATTTAGGATTCTTCATGTGATGATCCATATTTAGTTTCTGCAAAATGTCATTGCATAGTCCATATTAGTATTATTTAGAGCAGGCTTTCCCTTTTAGAGTGCATGGTTCTACAGCATGATTTTTGTGCCCATGCTAAATTTCAGTGGGTCAAATTGAGCAGGCTTGTGTCGTGACTGTTAGGAGAAGTGAACCTGTGGTTCTTACAGTTGCTCCGTACTCTCCTGTAGGTTCACCAGCTGGGTTGTGAGGCTGTGATGCTGCTGCTGGAGCTGAATCCAGACCAGAGCAACCTCATGTTTTGGGCTGTGGACCGCTGTTACACCGGCTCTCGTCGTGTGGCTGCAGGTTGCTTCAGGGCCATCGCCAATGTCTTTCACAACAGGTACTACACCTTTCCAGACTCGATATGAACTCATTTCTGTGGGAACTAATTTCTAATCAAATACTGCTTGTGTTTTATATTTTCTCTAAGGGATTACCAATTTGACACTGTGGTGCTGCTGAACCTGATTCTGTTCAAGGCGGCTGATTCATCCAGGGAGATCTATGAGGTGGCCATGCAGCTGTTACAGGTCCGAATCTCTTTTATTTTTTTCTAAAAGCTCTTTTACACATCTCCACACAATGCTGCTATACATGCTTTTATTATGAATTAAATACAGTGTTGTGATCGTCTGTCTGTGTGAAACTAATAGATCCTGGAACCAAAGCTCTTCCGTTACGCCCACAAACTGGAGATCCTGCGAACAGATGGTATCTTGACGCCTCCCTCACCGCTGCCACACCTCTACTCTGTGTCTTACTACCAGCTGTCTGAGGAGCTCGCGAGGACCTACCCAGAGCTCACGCTGCCCATCTTCTCAGGTTTGCTACATTACACCGTGTTAACAGCTGCTGCTGGGGTAGCAGGGTGCTGTAAAGTGTGGAATTATTCCGTTAACTCGAAGGTTTTATTTGCCTGTGACAGCAGGGATCTCCCCTTTGTCTGTATGCCCAATATAGCAACTGTTAACCTAGCTGGCCATGATATGCCATCATATGTACTTCCAGCCTCACAGCAGCCTTTTTTTTAACCACACAAATACTTACATACATGAAAGGAGTAACTCCAAACATTTTTACACATTGAAGTGTATTTACAGATCTTGCGGAGTACTGTTGCATATGTGAAAAAAGAAGTTTAAAGCTTTGTGTAACTCCAGAGGAAGCTGCATGTAATCTTATAAATGACCTCGAGTGACTTCACTCAGTAGCTGAGTTGCATTGTGGGTAGTGTAGGCGCCAGGTTTAACCCTTAAATGCACTTTCAAAGTACACGGAATACGACACAAACTCAGCAGATCTCAGTTTAAGCTGCTTTTGACTGTCTGTTCAGGGGAAATCCACTCATGTGCTGACGCCCATACATGTTACTATGGTGACCAAATGATTTACATAAATATAAAAATAGCTTATACAGATTGATAATAAGATTGCTTTTGTAAGAATCAGTTTCATCTAACAACTATCCACCCATTGTCCTCACTCCAGAGGTGAGCCAGCGTATCCAGACAGCGCACCCCGGTGGTCGTCAGGTCATGTTGCACTACCTCCTGCCTTGGATGAACAATGTGGAGTTGGTCGATTTCAAACCAGCTGTTCGGCGACCGGAGGATTGCGGCAGCGGTGAGGAAGACGAGGACGTACACGAGCGGGAGATCATGATGGTCAACAGCCGGCGCTGGCTCCGTGGAGAAGGCTGGGGCTCCCCGAGAGCAACAACCATGGTGCTAAACAACCTCATGTTCATGACCGCAAAGGTAAGACAGCTGATGGCCCGTCAGTGTTCGGATTTACGTGAACAGGATTTGATATGAGCCAGTGATTGATCATGAAATTGTATTATTTTAACAGTACGGGGATGAGTTTGCCTGGTCGGAGATCGAGAACGTGTGGACCACATTAGCAGACAGCTGGCCAAAGAACCTCAAAATCATTCTGCACTTCCTCATCAGTATGTCAGGAGTCAACAGTGACCCCAGCCTCCTGCCCTATGTGAGTCACAGCAAATTTACCTTACACATTTCATCTGTTGTTTCCCTTTGTTCACTGTCTACCCCTCACGTGTCTGACTATCACATGTGTGTCTACAGGTGAAACGAGTCGTGGTTTACTTGGGCAGAGATAAGACTATGCAGCTGCTGGAGGAGTTGATGTGTGAGCTTGAGTTGACTGATCCCGTTAGCTCAGCGGTCACTCACATGGACAACCCCCCCTATTACCGCATCACCTCCAGTTACAAGATCCCCTCAGTCACCTCAGGTTAATCAGTAGTGTGCATGCACTAGTTTACAGCTGAGGCCATGTTTCCAATACTTTATTAATGTGTGTTTTCAGTGCTAGATGGTCAATGTGTGTCTTTTGTGCTCTGGCAGGAACAACCTCCAGCAGCAATACCATGGTGCCCGGAAACGACGGTCATCATGAAGGCAAGATCAAAGACTCGAACATGGAGGACAGGTACGAGCTAAAATACAAACTGTAAATGTGATGAGAGGAGCCAAACATATGTGTGGCGGCTATAAAAGCAGCCGTGAAGCATTCAAAATAGTTTCCTTTTGAAAAATGTTCAAGTTGTTTGCTCCTATTTTAATCAAAAAAGTCTGAGAGACACATATTGGAGACTGTGAGATCTATAATGTGAGGCTCTTTTAATTGGAAAATGTTGCTGACTCATTGGATTAGATTCAAGTTGTTGGCCATGGGGGGGAAAAATAATGAAATGCTGGCACTATCCTCTCAAATCAAGCGTGTCTGTTCTGCAGTTACACCCACCTGGATATCTACAGTGGTCTGAACAGTAACCTGAACCGACAGCACCATCGTCTGGAATCTCGTTACAGCAGCAGCTCTGGAGGCTCCTATGAAGAAGAGAAGAGTAAGTGCTAACTCATTACACAACTAAACTAAACACCGCCCAGAATTTCTTCCAACAACATTTTTGCTAATCTTCTCCCTTCTTCAGGTGACTCCATGCCACTTTATGCTAACTGGCGTTTGAAAGTGATGGATCACAACCGGCCAGAGCCTCTGCCCTTCCCTCCTACAGGAGGCTGTTGGTCTCCTCTGGTGGACTACCTGCCAGAGACAAACGCCCCTGCTGTACCGCTCCACAGGTACACCACACAACACCTTAACTCTCCCTCTGTATTATACTACCTGTTTAGGGCAGTACAATTAATCAAAATTTGGCAAAATCGCAATTTCCAAATCATGAAAGTTGCAATTATAAAGAAGTCCTGTAGTGCTGCAGAGAGATGCCCTGATCCCACAAGTCTTGATCTCTATATGTAAAAACAAGAATAAGAAAAAGAGGTTTTTCTTTGGTAAAGATGACTTTTTGAATAAGGTGCATGAGACTGCTTGAAATTCAAAGTAACTCACTATGTCTGTCACACATTTTGAAACTTAAAACTTACTTGTGTTTTCCTTTAATTTGTGTCTCCCCTCTGTAGAATGCTCTTATTGAACATCATTTTGGTTGTTTATGGAACAGTAAAAGTGAAATTATTTCTATAAAATTTTTACCATAACCAGAAAAAGCTTGAATTTGATTTAAGAAAAGAAAAGTCAACCCATATTTTCTGTTTTTCAGATGCAACATTGCAGTCATCCTACTAACAGACCTCATTGTGGACCATGGGGTCAAAGTGGAGTGGAGTGCCTACCTGCATCTCTTGCTACATGCAATTTTTATAGGTAACTTGCCTCCTGTTTATTCATATTTTGGATGCCTGTATCTATTCAAGAACAGATTTAGTCTCCTTTTTTGGGGGCCTCTCAGGTGTGCCTCAAATAAACCGATATCTTCTACCAAAAAGCAGATTCAGAAGTATTTAAATAGCGTCTTGTAGAGCAGAGAGTTTAATTGACCTCTTATACTTCATTGTACCTCTACTCTCTAAATTCACACAGTCTAACATCTCTCCCTCTTCTGTGCCTTCGTCCAGGGTTTGATCACCAGCACCCAGAAGTCTACGAGCACTGCAAACGCCTGCTGCTCCACCTGCTCGTTGTCCAGGGAGCAAATAGCAACGTTCAATCTGTGGCTATGGTGCTTCTACGCAACAGAGACTACAACGAGCCGAGGGTCCTGACTGTAAAGCCACCGGCTCCAGAGTTCAACCTCACAGGTGTGTAATGCTGTGGAACTCGGAATCAGAAGAGTAAATGGAGGGACAGTAACAGAAATATTGCACATGCTCATTATTTATACTGCTAAAGAACACTGGGTGGCAGCAACGTTCAAAGTGTATGAAGTAGTATTTCTTGAGATGCTTTCATGCAGCTCAATGTTTGTATGTCCATTGTTCCTACAGGAGTGCAGGAGTTGTTGCCAGATTGTCAGCCATCACCCATGACAGACTCCGGTCTCAGCTCGAGCTCCACGTCGTCTAGTATAAGTCTCGGGGCGGGAGGAACTGCTCTGTCCCACCTCTCCCCCTCACTCCTCAGCGAGGTTGACGTCACTGCTGAACAGGACGAGAAGGTCAAAGCTCTCATCGAGTTCATTACCTCAAGGTGAGACAACACTGTGTCATTATAAAAGGTATTTTTCACAGAACAATACATTCACATTACATCTGTTTGACTCATATAGGTGTAACCATGTCACTCATTATGTTCAATCATTTGCTTTCATGCTTCCAGCAGTGTGTGACAGGATTGGGTATTTTTACAATGCATGGGTTTGATTTTGGGGTTGGTGTATTATGGTGTGATAACAGCTGATGTTTTGCGGTGTTATACAGATGTGTGTTTAACATCTGGTCACGTTGCCTGATGTGTGTTTGCGTCTTCCCCTGTAGAAAGCGGGGCCCACTCTGGAACCATGAGGACGTGTCGCCCAAAAACCCCAACATTAAGAGTGCTGACCAGCTGAGTGTTTTTGTCAGACATGTGGTGACTGTCTTCAAACACTCCCAGACAGGTATGTATGATCATAACTACTCGTTGCTTCATTTGACTGATTTCGGCTTAGAAACACAGCGTGATTTTGATAGCTGTGTCATATTTTACCTCAGGTTTCCAGCTCGAGTCGCTGCTGAGTGATGTGGCCCTTCAGACGGCTCTGTCTTGCTCTTCTCGCCACTACGCCGGTCGCTCATTCCAGATTTTCAGGGCACTCAAGCAACCTCTGACTCCGGCCTTGCTATCAGACATTCTCTCTCGGCTGGTGGAAACAGTGGGAGACCCAGGAGAGGAGGCTCAGGTCAGAACATGAAACAACTGCATGTTCCTGTTAAGCATTGGAATGATCAAACAACACAAGACTGTGCTGATAGGCTCGTGTTGTGTGACACTCAGCTAGGCTATACACTCATTTAATCCCTACAGTATTGCTGAAAAATGAGTCACTGTTACATATACAGCACAGTTGGTTATACTTTCTGATCTAAATACATAGATTTTGCACTATTACGATATTTTAACTCACTGGTATCCAAACGGTTCAGTTTCTTACCGACTGGTGTTTTTTGTCCTCAGGGTTTTGTCATTGAACTGCTCCTAACACTGGAATCAGGCATTGACACGCTAGCAGACACAGTCAAAAACTACGACCTCCTCACTGCCTTAGCACAGTAAGTCCTATACTGATGACCTCTTTATGTCACTATATGTTTGACTCATCGTTTTGATTCATAGTACCCAACATGCCTTTTACAAAAGTCCTGTTTTTTGTTTTTTACAGAGCCCCGACCCGTGATCACTTCTTGGGGCCCAAGTTGGCTACCAACAGGAAGAGTACAGGCCAGCTGAACCTGAACAGCGGTGGTCTGTACCATTATGTCCACACTCGCAGCAACTCTCTACGCGCCAGCCTCATGGGTGGACAAAAAAATGACAGGCGTAGGAGCAACACCCTCGATGTAGCCGACCGACTCGGCGGCAGCCATGGAAATCTGGCGCGCACGCGGAGCTTATCGTCGCTAGGTGGCGGAGGGGGTCCAGGAGGAGACGCCATCCCCCCCGTGGACCCGGCAAACCTGATGGCCACCGTTTTCTGGATTGCCGCCTCGTTGCTCGAGTCGGACTATGAGTTCGAGTATTTGCTGGCCCTGCGGCTGCTCAACAAGCTGCTGGGCCAGCTGCCGCTGGACCGAGTGGACAGCAGAGAACGGCTGGAGAAAGTCCAGGCCAAGCTGAAGTGGTACAGCTTCCCCGGCCTGCTGCAGCTCTTCCTGAAGGGCTTCACCTCTGCTTCTACTCAGGAGCTCACCATCCACCTGCTGAGCAAGCTCATCAGTGTCTCCAGGCATACACTGATAGACCCTTCACAAGTGGCAGGTCAGTGTGTCGGACTGAGAATGTGTGTTCTGATGACTTTGTCATGGATTTGATTAGGGTTGAAACTCTGGATTGTTTTCATTCATTCATTGGCAATTTTCTTTTCATCAACTAATCAATTAAGCTGCTAATTAATGTAGCTCTAGATCTTTTTTTAGAAGATTTATTCCATAATTTGATTTGTTTACTTGTGTGCCAAAGATCCAATACAATAATCCCAATAAGCTTTTCTCATTCTCCTCATTGCATTTAGTGCTCAGTTCAACATATCTGTCATTAGATGTATTGATATCAGAAATGTAAAGTTTGTTTCTGCTTTACTACTTTTTGACTTTATGTCTTCACTGTTTTCCTGCCTGAAGGTTTTCCCTTGAACATCCTGTGCCTCCTACCACATCTCATCCAGCACTTTGACAGCCCCACTCCTTTCTGTAAGGAGACGGCTGATAAGATAGCCAAGGTTTGCGCCGACGAGAAGTCGGCCACGCTGTCCAACCTGGCCCACATGATGAGCCTGTACAGCACGCACAGCTACTCTCGCGACTGCACCAACTGGATCAACGTGGTCTGTCGCTATCTCCACGATGCCTTTGCCGAGATAACCTTGAACCTGGTGACTTACTTGGCTGAGGTAGGCGAGATAACGATCTGACTTGTTTCTGTCAGTCACATACGCTGAGATTCAAACCAGTAATATGTGCTTCTTTATCTCTCTCAGTTGCTGGAGAAGGGCCTTCCCAGCATGCAGCAGTCCCTGTTGCAGATCATCCACAGCCTGCTGAGTCATATCGACCTATCAGCAGCCCCCGTCAAACAGTTCAACCTGGAGATCATGAAGATCATTGGCAAATATGTTCAGGTGAGTGCTCACCACATTTCCTGTGTAGTTTTCATCAAATATCACAGTCAGTGCTGTGAAAGCTTTTTACCTAATTGAAGAGAACATTTAGTATTTTCTGAAGTGAAATTAACATATTATTATAACTACTCTTACTGTGATGGCCCTCTGGCAGATGCAAACATCCAGTGCTTTTCAAAATGTGCACATTCACTGCAAAACGTGTAAAATAAGAAAACTACTCAGCAGTTCGTCTCGCGTGTGCATGTTTAAAGTTTCGTCTTATTGGACTGTCCTATCAGTAGAAATGTCAATTTCAAGCTGATGCTGATAATTCATTTTAAAGCCTTTATAAAGCTGATACCACTGACATGCCCATATTATCGTGCATTTTTTAATCAGTTATTCTTATTGTTTAATTACAAAATGACTCAATAGGTCAAGTAAACTTACTTTCCTATTAAAGCAACATTATGTAGAAATTGGCATTTTGTGTGATTTGGCGCCCCATACAGTTTCTGAGTTTTCATAAATACAAATCCCAGGTGTGTAACAATTTGTCAGACGTAATGTAGGCGCTAACTACTAACAAAACTCACTGCAGCATAACAGTGTTGTGTGTTTTAAAACTTGTATCTTGAAGTAAACATGTATGTAACGCTGTGATCCTACCCTCTCACTGAAGTTACATAGTGCAGAAACAAGTAATAAGGGGGCGGAGAGGCTCAGAGACAGAGACACCATTCACAGCAAAATTATTTTGAAACTGTTATTTTAAGGTTAAAAAGTTATGTAATGTTGCCTTAAGCACATAACCTATTTCTTACTAATTCATTACATTACTTATTGTGCTATTTTCTGCAAGTAACGTCTCTGCAGTAGTGGGTCACCAGTGCACCACTTGTATGTAGTTTGCCATATTTATAATAAGATGAAGATCGTATGTTCTTACTGGGCACAGCCTATTTTTACATACAGACGGATGTATGTGAATGCTGGGATGGCCTCGTCTATAAATAGGAGCACAATAGATAATAGTAAAGAATAACATACAGTACAGGTTCAGTGTTAAGAAGCCTTTTTAATGCAGCCACTGCTCTTTATGGAAGCCTTTTACTAGGCCTGACCCAGGACCCTTTATGCGTCTCACTCACAGCTGAATCTGACAGCTGTTATTATGTTACTGCCCTGGGCTGATTCTGTACTGGCTTTACTACTAGTGTTGCATTGTGTTTGTGCGTATACAGTACAGTGAGTTGTATTTGTTTGAAATCCTTTTATGGCTCCCTGACATCAACCCATGCCATACGTTGTAGAACATGGCACAAAAAACAAATGGCTTAAGAGATCGAGTCTATAGCTGCTGTGGGTAGTCAGGAATGCTTTGGCCTTCTGAGGGAAAGTATGTCCATTCACATTCATGTGTTCTTCAGAAACACCCACACAGCCTCATGTTTCACAGTGGAATCATTATATTTCTGTGCTTTTTTTTTCTTTCTTTCTTTCAGAGCCCACATTGGAAGGAGGCCCAAAACATTCTGAAGTTGGTTGTGTCTCGATCAGCCAGCCTAGTTGTTCCGGATGATGTTCAGCGCTCTTATAGCTCTGAGTCCTGCGGCTCTCCAGAAATCGCCTTTACGCGCATATTCAACAACTCCTCGAAGGAGCTGCCTGGAAAAACCCTGGACTTCCACTTTGACATCTCAGAGGTCAGTGTCCTCCCACTCCTCCAGTGTTTCCTCCCTACACTTACTTCAGTGTTTTACGCTTGCACAGGATATGCTCTGTACTTTTGTAATGCTAACTGGGATTATTTGACTCTGTAGACACCGATCATAGGCCATAAATATGGCGACCAGCGAACAGCAGCAGGTCGGAATGGAAAGCCACAGGTGATCGCTGTGACTAGGAGTACCTCCTCCACATCATCAGGCTCCAACTCCAACGGTCTGGTGCCAGTGAGCTGGAAGAGGCCTCAACTCTCTCAGGTACCGACTCAAACAGACACATGGGCAACACTAATTCAAACCAGGCAGCACAAGCTGATTTTAAATCAAATTGTAGCGCACATTTTAAGTACATTTAAAAAAAATCTGAATATTAAGATTTGGTTCAAGAAATGAGCAGCAGTAGGTGGTGCTAATTCTCCAGTCAGGAGCCTTTATGCCATTACAGAAGAAGATGAGGTAGTTAAAAGAGCGATCCAGCTTTGATCCATCTTTATGTCTGTTGCTTGAATCTGATATGTACTAAAAATAACCAATACAGCAATGCACATACACATATATGTTTTCTTTTCGGCAGAATATCTAGAGCTTTGTGTGTCATATGTTGTAAAACACTCTGAGACTCTCATCATGTTTATGTGTTCCTGTGTTCCTGTTACAGAGACGAACCAGAGAGAGGCTGATGAATGTTCTGTCTTTATGTGGCCCGGAGTCTGGCATTCCCAAGAATCCATCTGTAAGACTCCTCTCCTACTCTAAAGCCTCTGACAAGGTCTCTGTAAATCCACTGTTAAGAACACAGCACTTGTTATCGTGTTGTCTTTTTGTTGTCGTCGAGTTTGTTTTAGTTTGAATGGTTTTGCATGAACATACATCATCAGTGTTTTACTGTTTGATAACAAAGAGTGTCTTCCCTTCCTCTCTGGTGCAGGTGGTGTTCTCATCCAATGAGGATCTGGACTCTGCAGACCAGCAGACCAGTCTTATCCCAACAGTGGAGGAGGTAGTCAGAGAAGAGGAGGTGCAGGGAGAGGATACGGGCAGTGAGCAGCAGTTTGGTGTCTTCAAGGACTTTGACTTCTTAGATGTGGAGTTGGAGGATGCCGAGGTAAGAGATTACAGTCAATTAGACACACACAATAAGGCTTGTTTGTGTGTAGACAGTATAACTACAAAAATCATATTTTTCAAATGTATGGAGTGCAGGGAACCTGATGCAAGTACTGCTGAACGGAATCAGTCACTTTCCATCACTACTTTTGTACCATTTAGTTGTTTTGTTCCAGATTAACAACATCAATGTTTTGTTTGTCCAACTTGCGTCTTACTTGTCCTGACTGCTGTCGTTAGAAACATTTCTGTGTTTTGTAACTGTCTTAAGTCTACTAACATACGTATTCCTTCTCTTCTCTTGCCACAAGGAGTTGCAGGTAAGTCTGTGGGCCTGAAAGCTTCGTAGAGACTCCGTTCTCAGCAGTGCCCTGGTGTCGTTCTATGTTGTCGCCAAAAAAAAGTGCTGTAGTGCTTTGATTTTAATTTGTGGCTACTGTGGTTGTGAACCCTTTTTATTTTTTAAATAGTTTTAGACCATTTCATCATCACCGTCCCAAAATGAGAAAAATCACCTCAGACCATGCCTTGCATGTTTTGTTTTTTTCCTAAGTATGTGTTTGTCTTGTGCTTTGTATCTGTGTTTTGTAAAAAGCTCCCCTAGCTTCTTTCTCCATGTGTCTCACTGCTGTTGTCTCGGTCGTCCTGCAGGGGGAGAGCATGGACAACTTCAACTGGGGGGTGCGTCGCCGCTCCCTGGAGAGTATGGACAAGGGGGACACGCCGTCTCTGCAGGAGTGCCAGTGCATGGGCAGCACGCCGAGCCTCAACCTCACCAACCACGAGGACACGGACGAATCATCTGAGGAGGAGGTACTGAGCGCTAGCCAGATTCTCACCCGCTCTGGCCTTGTAAGTCTCACTCCTAGTCAGGGTTCCCCCCTCCTCCACCTCCCTCAATCCAACCCACCATGCTCCTCACACAGCCTCCCGCTGGCATGGTGTGCGTGTGTGTGTGTGCGCGTACTGAGCTGGACCTGCTGCCGGTGTGGACAGGGGCTAGATGCTTGCTTCTTCGCTGGTGGTAGTTTCCCCCCTTCAGCCTCAGCCCAGCCCCTCTACCTCTGACTGCTAGATTAATGCTATAGTCCCTGCTCATATTAGATTTTTTTTAAACTGGTAAGTACAGTTTAGGAAGATTCAAATGATTTCTCAAGGTAAATCATTGATAATTGCTAGTTTTATTAGCAAGTGGAGAAGAGAAATTT
Source organism: Lagodon rhomboides (assembly GCA_039737535.1). Taxonomy (NCBI): domain Eukaryota; kingdom Metazoa; phylum Chordata; class Actinopteri; order Spariformes; family Sparidae; genus Lagodon; species Lagodon rhomboides. The sequence goes on along the minus strand of CM077789.1, from coordinate 7,677,264 downwards.
TAGATTTTTATGAATAAATAACATTTTTTAAATTAATCCAGAATATCAGCATGTTCCTTTGCATTTGTTGACAGTGAGGCTGCTTCTCTCTAACTCTTCTTTGCTGTATTTTGCTTTGCAAGCGAGGTCTTATCCAAAGCTGCCAATAATAATTCCATTAACAGAAACACAGTTCTTTACCTCTGATGGTTTCTTTCTCTCTTCTTCTGCTCTTCTTGATCTTGGTAGTGCACGGTGAGAGAATGAGCTTTTGCCTTTGGAAGATATTTGTCACCCAACAAGTGTTTGTAGTCATTCAGTATTACTCTGTACCACTAGAAAAATGAGCATGCAGCATTTATATGTGTGCGCCTTAACAGAATTTTAAAAGATTGTAGTGTAATATATAATTCAAATTAATGATGTTGGCATGATGTTAATTTTTTGCCTGAAGCAGTTTTTAAAGGCTGAATTTGTTGAATGGACTAAAATGACTAAACATGCCCTGCTTGATACACAAACATGATAATATTTTATTTTTATTGTTCAGATATATATTATATAAATATAAATGATAAGAAACACATTGATTCTAAACTTAGTACCAAACTGTTTATTAGCATATTAAACCCTGCACATCAATAACATATATTGAATCCACATGTAAGGTCATATGAATTGTCAACAATATTTAATGGGAAAACATTTCGGCAACACTTTCTTTAAAGCCCATGTCTATAATGCATTATAACACATTATGAACATACCATAACTCATCGTGATACTGATGTCTATCATGTATTAAAAGCATACTTGGAATGTCTTATAGTGTGCCTGTACTGATATGCAATGATAACAATAATCATACGATATAAAGCATATAAAGCAAGGTCAAGTATCACTGCTTCATAATTGCTATAGGATTTTGTGTTTTTTGTCTATACGTCAGGGTTTTCATTGGCCTGTGTGTGATCAGATAGACTTATTGGCTACAGAAATGCAAATGACATGTTTAGATATTAATTCAAGTTGTACTCAGTACTCAATTATGATTTTAAAAGTAACTAAGCACCCAAAAATTAATTAAAGAAATTTGAGTAGCTGTAATTAGTTACTTCAACCCCAGATTACAATGTGATTATATGTTCCTGTAAGTGTCCACTGGGTGCTTTAGGTAAAGCAGACGTAATACATTACAAACTAGTAATAAGTCATGATAAATGTTCATTGTTTGCTTTAAGTGACGTGAAGAAAAAGATGAAGTCAGTGCAAGAGCAGCACACAAAATGCTGTAAACTTACATGTTACATAACTTACAACGTACATTAACATATATTATACAATAATGTATTTAATGTCTATAATGTATGAGAGACATTGGTTTGAGAATGAATTAGGATAATTGTTGTGAAGAATTATTAATATTCATGAGTGCTTATAACTATGGTAATACGACACTATAGGTGCATTATAGGTGTGTTCATAATGCGTTCTAGACATGGGCTTTACAGGAAGTGTTACTAAAGTTTCCATTGTAAGAATTTGTAGAAGTTCTTCTCAAGTACTTTTGTCCAGTCTCTGTGTTGATGTAGTGACAGCCGTAGCCGTTACCTGATGACGTATAATACAGTCTGTGTGGTGATTATACTGTGTAGCGACAGAGATTCGTAACCAGTCGTTATGTGTTCCTTCTCCAGCTCAACAGTGACTCTGCTACAGACGATACCGCATCCAACCATGTGGACTCCTTGCAGCAGTCTCAAGAATCGTCCAGCAGCGCGCTGACCGAGGAGGCCACTGTCCTGCCTTCTCTGCCTTCCCTTCCTCGTATGGATAGCCCTGTTTGTGAGATGGCCCACTCAGACAGCGCCAGCAGCCAGCTGCCTGAGGTGCGATCAATCGGGAGCAGCAATAAACTGTGGTGCTCGGGTGCTTTCTAGCTTGCCTTTTTTTCCCCTTCCTGTTCAACCTTTGTCTGCTTCTGCTCTGCTCTTCTTTGTATCTGTCATTGAGATGAAGGATCAGCTACCTTCAGGGAGTTTTGGGCGAGGGTAAAAAATGCTGATTCTATAACTGTGTCTGCCCGCTCTCAGTTCAGCTGCTTCTGACTCCCTCTACCAGCGCTTGCTCTGTTGCTTTGCTCTGGGTGTCGGTGTTGTTTAGGCTCACCCTTGCTCCCTTTTAATGCTATATGTGGTTATTACCACTGTGGTGGGGCTTGCTGGGATGTGGGGGCTTGCTACCTCTTGTGATTTGGGGGGAGATGAAAACAAGAGCTCACCTCAGGTTAGCTGTTACTGCTCATCTCCAATAACACAGCAACTGACCCTTTCAACTAAAACCCTCCATTAAAAACTTGTGAAATGGACCCCAGCTGCTTTGTCTTCGGCAGAAGCATGTGTGAGTATGAGTCCATTACACGTGGTGTGTTAACTTCATGCAGTTCAGTTAAATCCAGTGGTGCTTTAGCCAATGGAACACCTTCAGTTTGCTACCATATTAACATGCCATGTGATGAAAAGCTTTGCTACCACTGCTACTGACATTTATCACTTATACTAACAATGGTGAGTATGTTTTGTTGTTGCTTCAGGTGCAGGGATTTCACTCACACGGTCTCAATCTTTTACCTTCAAACGTAGCTCGTACGTTTTTATCGTAAGTAGGCGGTCGCTCCACTTACCAACTTTCCAAGAACTCGTTCTAGCCAGTGGTCTCAATATCATCCCAAGGACATCTCCCCCATCACAGCCCCAGCTCTTAGTGTAATGAGCCCTAGATAAAACCATCAATACTCCTACTCATTCCCTGCAGGATGGCCACGACCACTTCTAAAAGCTTTCTGTAATATAGCTGCTGTCTCTGTGATGTACTGGCTGCCTGCCACACTCGGCGTTCCCACTGCATTAGACTTTTAAATAAAAAATTTAAAAAAACAAGACAATAAAACAAACAAGTGCTCTTAATTAGAGCTGCACGAGCTTTACATCTACATGGTTACTATCCTCTGTTTTGTGCTAATGTGATTAAATCTAAATGTATTCAGTTGTGGGTTATAAAAACCGTAGCCTCACTTAGTGTGTTTGCCCGTCGTTGATCACTGCTGTTTGGTGAATTTGTGACGTCGCTAACACAGTCGATCATTTATGTGTAGTTACGAGTGCAGGTCATGAATCAGTCCACTCTGATGTAACGTGCATCAGAGTGCGTACAGTACATCTCATTCATCTGCCGTCCTGTTGTCGCTCAGGACACTGCTATTTTATTGGCATTGAGGTTGAGATTTTAATGGCGTTTCAGTGATAGATTGATATTGGCTGCTGTTTATTGATTCTTTTTCTTTTTCTTTAATTTCTCATGAGAGACGTGCGCCTATAGAGTGACATGAAGAGCCATCTCCGAGGAAGTGAACATCGTAAAAAGCGCTGACTTGAACGTCCCTCGTGTATAATTGAAGCTAATATATGTTCTTAAGTATAGGCTATAGAAGTCTTAATTCAGCCAATAAAAGAGGTTCAGCAGTGGATCTGTGTTCTCGAATTGATTAGTGCAGCAGTTGTCGTGACAGTCAGGCAATCTAACTGTTGGAAAAAAGATAATTTTGATCTACAATGTGTTTTTATTAGAGCCCGACCGATACATCGATCTACGGATATACCATTTTTTTTTTTTACAGAACATCATGCAGAAAAAAATGCTTGGTGTATGTTGATTGTATGATGATTATAATATTCCCAGAGAGGTCTGCTGTTTCAGCGCAAATTTAATTCTATTTGAAAGATCAAAAAATGGCTTTATATCGGCCCATACTCCCAGATATTGGCATCAGCATCGGCCCCAAAAATCCAGTATCAGTCGGGCTTTAGTGTTTATGTGTCTTCATCTGCCACTCTGCACCTGAGCGCCCCCCTCTGGCTTGTCTCGCAGGATGCTGTAAGCATGACTGCAGCGGACGAGCTGAGCAGCAGTGTGAGCGAGGACACGGGGTTTTGCAGCGCCCCCCCGCTGCCCTCTGACCCGCAGGAACTGTGCGAGCTCCCGGATTCGCAGGACCATCAGGATGCTCAGGAACCCCAGGAGACCCAGGACTCTCAGGAAGACCTGGACCCTGCCCCCCCTCCCCCGCCGGCCATAGACACTCCACCGGGGTCCCTCTGTGAAGAGGAGCCCCAAACAGTCCTGCCTCTAGCTCTGCCCCTGGCCATGCCACCAGAGACGAAGCCAGATCCAGACCCGGACCCGGACAGCACCTGCGGCTCTATGTGGGAGGAAGACGTGACGCAGGCCCTGAAGGAGCTGGACGAGCGCTGTGAGGAGGAGGAGGCCGACTACTCTGGCATGTCCAGGTAAGTGGACTGTTGAGGAGTTTACAGAGAGTCTGAAAATGTATGTCATGTCCCGATTCCCCCATCAGCGATCTGTCACAACAATCTCATATCTGTAACCTAAAGAACACATTCATCCTGGTCTCTGGGGTTTTTTTTAACACATGATTTTACAAGATTACTTAACAATTCAGATGTGAAGAAAAACTTTAAACATTTCCTACCAGAACGTAACAGAGGTGCTAGAAATGTTAGGCTTGAGGGGAAACGAGACGTAGTGTTACATCACACAGCAAAGGCCACATCTGTAATGAGTTAGGCAGCTGTTTTGTCTGTCATTTAATAACTTGGCAGCAAGATGAGAGATCTGTTGTTTCAGCTCAGCGGGTTCCCGATGGATTGTGTGAATCAAGTGATTGATTGATCACATCGTTTATTGGCTTTGTTATTACTGGAGCTGCAAAGATTAATCAATTAGTTGATTAATTGTCAACGTTTGGCAAATATTTTGGTAACTGATTAATCAGTTTGAGAATTTTTTAAGAAAAAAGCTGTATTGTATGTGAATATTTTCTGGTTTCTTTACTCCTCTATGACAGTGACACTGAATATCTTTGGTTTGGGGACATAATAAGACATATGAAGACGTCATCTTGGGCTTTGAGAATCGCTGATGTAATCACGACAGATAAATGAAAATAATTATTAGTTGCAGCTTCAGAGGTTACTAATCAAGGCAACACTATCTCTGCTAACCATCTTTGTGAGCGAAACCCTCACTGGAACTGTTCATTTCAGAAAGCTATGTTTACACTCCTGTGCTGCAGTACTGCTTATATTTGGTCTTTTTTAATCCAAGCTTTTCATATGCTCATTTTCAATGTTTTTACTGTGATGAAAGGTCAAAAACAATAGTGTGCATGTGGCTGCTTATGAAGGTATATGGTTTACAGTACGTGGCTAAACTAGTTTCTGTGAGATGAAGACTTAAGAGAGGGTATGATGGATAATTTATTCACTGGCGAGGCTCCCATGTGGGCTGGAACTATGAAGGAGGGCCAGAGTGGGCTGGCTCCAGTCCACGTTTAAACATTCCCTCTTCAAGGTGGGCCAACACTGGCTGGAGGACGGCTGTAAAGTCAGGGTTTTAAACCACTCTGAGACAATATGAAGAAGCAATGCTGAACAAACACACACACACACACACAGTTCCTAGAATAGATCACTCCACTGAAGGTCCTTCACTTAGCTAAGCCTTGCATGATTGATAGGCAGGTGTGTGAGTGGGGTGTACTCCGAGTGATTGTCTGAAAACAGCGGGTCACTAAACAGTTTAGTGTTTCACTGCGTACAGTAAGAGGATTTATGTGAGTGAGAGGGAGCCGGATAAAAACAACTCAGCAACGCTCTACCTCTGTGAGGCTGGGAGCTGGCTCTGTTTTGCAGAAGTGCGTGTGTGTCTATGTGTGTGTGTGTGTGTAGATGCCCAGCTCCTGTCGAGCTCTCTGCAGTCCTGTGTGGGATGGGAGTGCAGTGCGCTAGTGCTGTTAGCAGTTGCAGCACAGACGAGGGGAGAGAGTGAGGGGAAGAGAAGCGGTAGTTGGGGTGAGGATGAGGACAGAGACTGTGTCCGCTGCAGCGCTCGGCAGCGCAGGCTTCAGATACTTATATTCTGTCTGCTTCTTCAGGCTGTTTGGTCCGACAGGCCTGTGAGTATCTGTACGTGTGTGTGGAGGAGAGAGAGAGAGAGAGAGAGAGGGGGATGTTTGCAATATGCTAAAATGCTAATAGCTTATATGTTGTTGTTATGCTAGAGCACTGCAGCAGATTAGAGCTCTCAATATACTGCAGCAAAAACTGCAGCAGGGGAGGCAGAGATCCTGAGATGTGAGGTTGTTTACTTGCAGCGAGGGAGGCTGAGCATGCGTGTGTGTTTACATTTGTCCTTCAGTAAAGACTGAGGGGAGTGTAGAACATGTCGGATTGTAGCTTATTGGCCCCCGCGTGTGTTTCAGTCAAGATGAAGGTGACGCAGACTGCTTCCCAGAGATCCAGGCCTCTCCGCCCCCTTCGCCCTTCCTCTCTGCTATCCTGGCTGCATTCCAGCCTGTTGCCTATGACAATGAGGAGGACGCTTGGCGTTGCCATGTCAACCAGATGTTGTCGGATACAGATGGGTCCTCTGCTGTTTACACGTTCCACGTGTTCTCCCGACTATTTCAGGTAAGCACCTTCTTGTTTTTTTGGGGTGATATTTTTGCATTTCTGGCAGGCAGGGCTGCGCTTTATCTGTTCCATCGACAATCTTGTTTACCAGCGAGCTTTCTCAGCAAGATATGATCTGTCCTTTTATGAATCCCTGTCCTTGTTTATTACAGAGCATTCAGAGGAAATTTGGCTCCATCACACATTCATCTGTTCGCTTTCTCGGAGAAAGGCTCCAGCGAATGGGCAACCAGTTCCTCAGCTCCCTGGAGGTCATGACGTCTCGCTCGCAGTGCCCCACCGTGCTGCTGGATGCAGAGACGGTGAGGCCGTTCAGCATGTTTTTTTTTACTGATAGATCTCAAATAAAAGCGTGTTTAACATGTACTTATTTTGCAAAAATAGTGCTGCATGTTCCTTAATGTGTATGTGTGTCCTGCTGTAGATATTTTTGTGTCATGTACTGTGTATGTACTGGCTGGTGTTGTGGGTTAATGTATGTGGTGTCCTGTCTTGCTGTTGTAGCTGGTCTCTTGTGGACTGTTGGAGACTCTGAAGTTTAGTGTGCTGGAGTTGCAGGAACACCTGGACACCTACAACGCAAAGAGAGAAGCAGCAGAGCTTGTAAGTCATCACACATCTTCCACACTCGCGTATCTGCTTTCCTATTCTCTTTGAACCTCTCTCCATCGGGATGGGTTGCCTCACATCCTCCAGGACTCTTAAGACTGCCACAACTGCAGTTTAAGTTGCTGTGTCAGGAGATATGTTTGTGTGACTCTGAGGAACTGTCTCGTAATGGCTTCTCATCTAAAGAGAGGGAGCTTGTTTAAATTGCCCTCCGTCTCTATGCTTTGGCACCGTGGATGGCCAAAAGGACATGGAGACAAATAGCTGATGCTCTACAAGATAAGCCCCGGTCTGTCCCATCAGTTCTGGATATGAGTAGATTTAGCTGCCGTTAGTGTCTGCATCACTACTGACATCCCCCGCTGAGGGGATAAATATAACTCAACGCTCCTAAATCAGTTAGAGAAGGCCAGGCAGGAGAAGCTGTGAGGAGGCACCATGGGGGAGGGGAACGAAGACGAGAGATGAGATTGCAAAGGGTTCTGGGATGCAGGGGCGCTAATTGAATGAGACGGCAATGGTCCCTGGAGGGCCAGATACTATCCCGTGCTCTGGAACAGGCCTTCTTTAATTCGCTAAGTACAACACACTTATTAAATCTCCTCCCTGACCAACCTTTATTATATACGCACACAAATGTAGATGCAGACGTCCAAATGAAGAAAAAAAAAAAGCTATTGTATGGCCTCTGTTACTAATCTTTCCTCCCCTAATCCTTTATCCTGTTTTGTTTTTTTCCCTCCTGCCTTGTCCATCACCCTCTCCTGTTCTCCCAACCCTGCAGTGGCTGGAGAACTGCAGGAAAACATTCGGGGACAAAGACAGCAATCAGCGACCCAACACTCATGCACAGGTAGGAATGAACACTAGTTTGTTTGATGGCTGCGAGGGTGCTTTGGAATGAGTGTTGATCAATATAACTTTCAGGAATCTGTTCGGAAACTGTTTGAACTGAAAAGTGTTTAAAAAAATAGATCCATTCAGTGTCAAGCATGTTGAAAACATGGCATGTTTCTTGTCTGTTAGAGTTGAATACCTGCTGTGTAAATATCATGACCTGTGTTCACCCCTGTGGAAATGATCAGAAACCAAGTGGGAGACAGTGATATTCAATTTTTTTTGGTTTCATGATGATGCCCCCTAGCTTTGCATTTATTCTTCGGAATACACGTTAGGTGTCCGTCTGAAAAACGTGTTTCCATACTTACAATTAAAACCATGACTTCAAAAGTCTTCTACAACTCACCCATGCCATATTAAATATCTTAATATTTCTATGTCTGTATTTTAGGATGTAATTAAGTCGAGGATCTACCATTAAATTGCGTGGAATCTTGGCATGGTCTCTCACTCAACATCCTAGATGCGTTGACATTTTAGACTTAGCTCGAGTTTCCTGCACAGATCTGTGGTCGTCAGCTTCCTTCAGTGTTTTCCACCCACAGACGAGCTGTCTCAGGTTAAAACTGATGTGCCGTCCGACACATTCTCTCCTTCCTCCTCCTGTAAGCTCTGTCACATCTTTTCTCTCCCTCATCATACACGCTGTTATTCAGCCTCTCAGAGAATGAAGGTTTCTGTGAGCTCACATTGTTTGGGCCCTCGGGGATGATGATAAAGCACTGCTCCTTGCCCGTCAGGTCACTGTGTCTCTGCTGCCATGTTAAAGCTCACTAATTCTTGGTCTTTCTCTCCTTCTGTTTTGTTTGTTGTTTTTTTGTGTGACCTGCTCACCTTCTTGCTTAGCAAATGGAAAATCTAGCAGTAAGTGGTTCTCCTATTATAGCCTCTCAATAATCATGACATCTGGACCAAACACTGATCATCTCATCTCTCTCTGTACATGCCTGCGCTGTTGACAACCACAGGCTGTGCTCTGCCACCACCCCCGCCCACCTCTGTATATCTGTCTCTGTCCTGATCGGTCATGTAACCCAGCTCAACTCTCTCATCCACCCAATCATCATTTACCGTTATCCTGAATTGCAATATATGTTTTGTTTTGTTTTTTTCTGTTGCTACATCCAGCCTGGATATTCAGCGTCTTAACCGCTTTGTCCTGCACTTTGATTCTGTCTGCAGATAGATGAAGAAGTGTATTCAGCAAAGACTTACTGATGTTTTCAGAGGGGCTGCCTGTGTTGGTAGAGGATGGGTGGAGAGATTATGTTGTTGCCAGGCCAGGATTACTTTCATTTTGCATGTGTATTGTTCCCATATCTGTTCAAATTACCATTTTATTCTCCCTCTTCCTGGATTAGGGTCTAAACTTTAAGTAATCACCTACTTCTTTGGATTGTTCATCCAGTCAGTGGTTCTGGTCCCAGTGGCCCGTAGGGAGCGTCACAGGAGGTGGTGATGGATAGTTTTCTAATTGAGACCTCATGACTAATTCTACTAGTGGTAGACTCACCTCTGGCCCACACCGGATGACTCTTTGCTCTCGGCCATGTTAACCCTTCCATTTACCACGTCTCGTCTCTAACCCAGGATACCCATCTGTCTAATCATATGATCATCAGAGTCATTTCAGTGCAGGATGTCGTGTTAACCCGGTGCATGACTCTCCGTGTGTTTCTGTCTCTGTAGGAGCTGGAGTTATGTCGCAGGCTCTATAAGTTGCACTTTCAGCTGCTGCTGCTCTTCCAGGCCTACTGTAAGCTCATCAGCAGGGTGGACACCATCAAGAGAGAGGCAGAGGTGAGATGAACACCACGCTGGATTCACTGTTGGCTTCAGGTTTCTGATATGCATTCAGATTAGAGGTGTCATGATTTTGATCCTAAATCAAAAATCGATCAATATGAGCTTTCAATTTCAATCAGCAATATCAAAAGCAGTATCTGCGATTATTCCCAGTGTTTTTTCCTTCTAACCCCGCCAACTTTCGCACATCTGGAGGAAACAGATTTGGAGAAGTTTGGTTATTTTCTTTTTCAGAGATCCTTTATTAATTTGTTTGAGCAGAGGGTTAACTTTGGACAGATTTGAGAAACTGAACATTGAAACAAACCAAATTTCTATCTTTTGTTGTTTATTGTTGATTCACTGAGGGCTGGTGTTTTTGTTGAACTCTGACGCTTCATTTTAAGTAAATATTATTTGAACCTTTAACTCTAACCTGCAAAAAGCCACCAAGATGAAGTCGAGCTGTTGTTGAAAAATACCCGTCATGTTAGATAAGAATTTAGATTTACTGAATCTAACAATGGCAGTGCTGAAAAAAATGTTTAAATTTTAAACGTGACCTTCAAATTGAAAGTCAGATCGAATCCTGGGTTTGGTGAATCTTGACACCCTTAATAAAAATCATAAATCATGTCTGAGATGCCTTTTACATTTAGTGGGAGTTTGTTTGCCTCAGAAAGGCACAGTGACACAGCGGCAGCTTGCATCTGTTCCATCTCTATTGTCAGAGTCGGGAACAAACAAATTGCATTACAGCCTGTCATTCTACAAGCGCCCTGTTCACATAGATTGTTGTCTCTCTGTCTCTTTTCCATAGTTGTTTGTCATATTTTTTACATTAAAATAATACCGTACAAAAAGTAGCAGTACATTATTCTGAGAAACACAGACATTGGTTCTGCTAACGACAGAAGGGTTAAAGCTGGCTTTGCTCAGTGTGGCCTGCAGTCGATCCCTCTCTGTGCTGCATCTTGCTGGAGCTTTAATTAGATTAAAGTAATGAAATTAAATAATTTCTCATACTGTATAGAGCGACGGAGTCCGCTATGCCACTCAATAATTAGCCAGGAGGTTTATTCTGCTGACCTCCCCGTGTGTGCTGTGATGTGCAGTTGTGCTGTGATATTAATCGTTCTTATGTCTCTGTTTCCAAGGTGACCAACATGTCTGAAGAACTCACTATCTTGGAGAGCTGTTTGAAGGAGGCAGAAACAGGAAATGATGGTCCGGAGGATGTGTGTATGTCAGACACTGCACAGACCAACACCGAGACGGCTATCCAATCTCTGATTGAAACTCTGAGAGCCAGAGACTTCAGCTCTGCCATCACACAGGTCAAAGTCTTTAGGTAAGATGGACGTTATATGTCAACAGCACGAACACAAAAACAGTGACTTTTAGTGCTAATAATTGATTAAATCAGCTGACTAAAAAAACTCAGACAATTTGATAAGTCATGCTGCCAGAAACTTGCATCTTTTTAAAAGAGCTCACTCTCATTGCAATTTTATTATAATCCCATGCATATCATTGCAATTTATATCACTTGATTTTAATATGAAAACAGTCATTAGTTGCAACAGTGTGTCACCAGGCTGCGTTCATTATCAGCTGCTGTCGATGACCCACTGTAGCCAGTGGAACTAATAACACTGGCTAAATAAAGACAAGAATTATACTTATTTTAACCTTCTGTTCATTTCAGTCACAATACTACTACTACGACAATAAAGTCTGATGCAGTTTATTGATAAACTGTTGGTTAAATTCACTGGAACAGACAAGACGGGTATAAAACAAAGCACCCGGTGTGCATGAACAGAACAAAAATGCTTCAAACACAATGAAAACAAAAAGAAAAAAGTTGAAATGTGTTCTTCATGATAATAATAATAATAAACTGTGTTCATATCGCTTAATAACTTAATAAATAACAAGATAAAACACAAATGAAATAGGTTAAAAGCCACCTTAAAAGGAGGTTTTTAAATGTGATTTAAAGGAAGAGACTGAGATTGCCATCATGATCTCCTCACAGAGGTCTTGGAGCCCCGACTGTAAAGGCTCCATCACCTTTGTGTATTAATCTGGACCACAGATTAATCAGGAAGGGACATGGGGCAGTTAAAGGTCTGTTAGCTATTTTACAGCTTCTGATGCTTTGAAAATCATCAATATATTCTTAAAATCAAGTTTGGAGGAGCTGGAGGTAGGAAATATATTTAAGTACAGCAGTCTAAACAGCTGGTCATGAAGGAGGAGTTTCCAGATGTTTGAAACAAACGGTCTATCCTTCATCTATAGGTCTTTGTGGCCCAACGATATCTTTGGCAACGAGACAGACAACGCAGTCCAGACCCTTCTGCACATCTACTTCCGTCACCAGACGTTGGGCCAGACGGGCTGCTTGGCGGTCGTGGGCCCCAGCAGGGACCTGTCTCAGGCGAGCACCCGCCTCATGGAGCTCAACCTGCAGATCCGTGAGGCTCTGAGTCAGGCGCAGGCCTGTCAGCCCCTCACCACCATGGTCAGCACTGGACTGTGAACCCATGGGTACTGCAGGCTGCAAGCCTGGACTAGACTGGACAAAAATACCCCCCCACCCCCCCGATGCTCTACACAGACCTCACCTCAGCTGTAGAGAGAGGGTAGACAGTGAGGGGCTTCAGAGGAGGACGAGAGAGACTCCACCTATAAAGGGCTAAAGGATGTGTGGGAATAACTGTGACTCTTAATATATATTATTACATGTATGAATGCTTAAAGCTAACATCTTTTCCCAGACTAAGCCAACTTGCAAAATTCAGTTGCAATAAGTCATGTGGTGGTGTGCCTGCGAGAGAATAAGAGAGGACGCAGTGGGATGGTTACTTTTTTTTTTTCTTTTTTTCTTTTTTGTTTTCTCTTTGCTGGATCTGACCCGACCGGTGGTCTCCTTGAGCCCTGGGCTGGAAGAGATGGTGTTATTGAAGCATGTAGGACAGTCCAGAGGGAGGTGTCGCGCGTGTGAGGAAATACACCGTCAAGATTCATAAGCAAACACAGAAAAAATCTTGTTTAAAAAAAAAAAAAAAAAAAGTTTTCAAAAGCATGCTTGAAAGAGAAAAAGCACTGCAAGAATATTTTTTTGAGAAATGTATTTTTTATTAGAGCTAACATCCTAGGTTGTAAATGTTAGGATATTTAACATGTAATGTAACCCTGTGGGAGACGTTCGCCTTCAGGGAGTGTAAAAAGAGAAATATATCTGTTTATTGATCTGCTTTGAGAGGAGAGTCCCCTTCAACAGGTCTTCACGCAAAACTCACTCTTTAACCAAATAAGTAGCTGCCTTTAGAGACTCTCGACTGTGTGATATATATTGGATATTCTGGTATACGCTCACACACAAAATGCATATAATTGCACACAGGTGCAGACTGGCTACAACTCATTATGGAAACATAACTTATTTTACTCTGTATATATTTTAGAAAATGTATAGTGTAAAACCAGTATTTTTCCCTTGTACTTTTGTGTAATGCACTGTTCATCCGAATAGGATGTATGTATAAAGCTAATGTGATGAGAGAAAGCCAAGACCAGATCTGAGTCATTAATGATCCGCTCCACCTTCGTCATCCAATCACACAAACTTCACAAACTTCCCAAAGGCTGCCTTGGTGGTCGGCCGTGGTCTCGCAAAAGGGGGGGTCGGGGGCTCATTTGGGGACAAGCCCGCCTGATGGTGTCGGCATGGGAGATCTGATGCAGCCTCCGCCTCCCGTCGGACCACGCCGATCCAGCCAAGCCATATGCATTCCTTCTCTCCACTGTGATCTTTTTCATTAGCACGTCACCCCAGCATGGGCGCCGCTTGAAGCCTCATGAAGGGGGGAGACCAAGGTTTGTGTTCGTCCACGTAGGTTGATCACGCCGCAAAGCAGCGTCATCCTCGGCTACATTTGGCTGCTGTTCTCAGAGGGGAAATGGCCGTCATTGAAGCTGCGCCGTGCTTTCAGAATGGCCCTACTTGCTGCTGTGACTGCAGGACATAAACCGTTTATCTGAATGCTTTCTGGAAATCTTGTCATGGCACATTGTAACAGTCACTGTACTCATTCCTCAGAGAGCTTTTTTTTTTCCTGCTTGTCTGGTACATTTGAATGCTGTTCTTAATTATTTAATGAATATATTATTTACCTGGAAGATGTTTTAATGTAGAGGTGCATTATACATTTTTTTTTTTCTTGTTCACTCACATACCAGCCTTCTCTCTGGATAAATAAAAACCTAATCATTCAATATGAGCTTTTGTCTTCTGTTTCAATCATTTGAATCTGGGATCTACTGATGGGATCTTTTTCTGCACTTGAGTATTTCCATTTTCTGCTACAGCCACATTTTTTCCAAGTCTAGTTTTTCAGCCTTTATTGGTAGTACAGCTGAAGACTTGACAGGAAACAGGATGAGAGACACGCAGCAAATGGTCCCCAGGCCGGGATTCGAACCCGGGGCCGCTGCAGTGAGGACAAAGCCTCTGTACATGGGACGCCTGCTCTACCAACTGAGCTAAACGGCGCCCTGTTTTAGCCACTTTTACATTTACTCAATAAACTTAAGTGCCATTTACTTTGCAGACTCTGTGCAGTGTTGACAGTACATTTGACATGCAACCAATCAGTGCTGTGGGCGGGACATTGAGTGAGACCACAGAGGGGTGACTAGAGACAGAATAATGCCAAAGTATTGAATTTTTAAATCAATTTATTTTATCAGCAACTGGACACACACACAAAAAAAGAAAAATGTTGAATATCAGGCTGATTATCCATCCATCCCTAATTTAATAACTTGATTTAGGTTCTTTCTTATTCAAGTTTGGCAGTATTTGGAGTAAAACAGTACTATAGAAGGAAGGCTGCGACCCAAATTGCCAGCAGTGTAAGCAACTAAATACATCGACTCAAATTACTGTAATCAAGTCATTTTTTGGGGGATACTACAGTGTTATTCCCCAAATCTAATTTTACCTGTACTGACTGAGAGGAATTCTTTTGTACTTTCTTATTTTAATACCAGGTTTACTTGTAATTGAGTAATGTAGTTGATTAGAGTACAAATTTCCAGTATTCTTTCCTACACTGCATACATTTTTTACTTTTGGTATGTACAGCAGCTGCCCTTACAGAGTACATACTGTTGTATGCAGACAGTTGGGAAAATGCATAATAAACATTGCATCTTGACCCTCTTGCTTATACATCTGTCGCATTCTAATATTTATAAACAAGGGTCATGGGAGCAGTTTAGCTCAGTTGGTAGAGCCAGGCGTCCCGTGTACAGAGGATCTTGTCCTCGCTGCAGCTGGCCCCGGGTTCGAGTCCCGGCCTGGGGCCCTTTGCTGTGTGTCACTCCCTCTCTCACATCCTGTTTCCTGTCATGTCTTCAGCTAGACTACCAATAAAGCTATAAAGGCCCCCTCCCAAAAAAACCCTAACCCTTGTGCAAAGAGTTGAGGGGCAGAAAAGGATGTGATAAGACGTCCTAATATTTCTGGCATACCATGTATTGGATCATACTACCATAGTACTGGAATGAAGGCCGTCTTTCTTATGGAATTTCTGGTGCACACAAACCTGGGCTGGCTCATGTTTGATGATCTGTAACGGCATTCCAATAAGTTAAACAGGCCTCCAAGCTCCAGAAATTAGACCTGCAGAAACAGGCGGGTGGGTACGGGTGCTACAGCAGTTACAATTCTCACTGCCTGGGGTGCCTCAGCCTCACTCCTTCAGATGAAGCTAAATCCAACCTGAGTGTTAATACTGACTTTTTACATCTGCCATTAATCCTCAACTACAGGAGACGTTAGAGTTTAGTGGGGCTACATCTCACACGTTCATTAAGCCTTCAAGTTGAAGCATTGACGTAATATATTAGCTGCCTTTTCTCCATTTCCACTGCTAACAAGACCTCAGCAGACGGTGGTTTGAGTGAAAAAAAAAAATAAAAAATGTTCAGTACGCAGTGCAAGGTAACCATTTATTACATTGTCAAGTGTGTGACGCTTACCATTAATTTCATCAACACAAAACAGGCATGAAACTAAGATTTGAAAACAAATATATGTTTTGCATCTGCAAATGCAGTGGCGCAGGGTTGAAGATGTCCCCACAGGACATGTACCGATGTGTGACAGGGCAGAGTTCAGTGGAGAGGTCTCCTAGACGATGTATTTGAAGCTGAACGTGCTCTCGCAGGACAGCCGCTTGCCTTTGCATCTGCCGCACAAGTCCTGTCTGTGGGGCCGCTTGGGGTCAACGTGGCGTTGTGTTACTGCGCAGGAACAACGTGCTTTGTTGCACGTCTAGGAAGAAGAGGGGCTCGGGTTTAGTCACGACACATCAAGGTTTGTTTATTTTACAAAAGGAAGTTTTTTTTTTAAAAAGGGCTTACGTGACAGGTGATGTCTTCAACACGGTATGGGTTGAACTCCTTTTGGCATTTCCTACAATACTGTTTGAAGTAAACCTGCACAACAACATATTTCAATTAGGGCAGGTCTGAAACATTAAGCAAAGGCCAATTCAAATTATAGAAATTCTGGCCACCAATGAAATACCATTTTACAGCAGGACCCCATAAAATGTGCCATTACAACTGTCCAGGTTTCGGATGAATTAGCAGTTAACGCTTCATATTTATTGACCCCTGATTTATTGCATTTGCCTTACACGGAAAAAATAAAAGATCTCACCTTGTTGGTGCCCTGAACGCACCAAACGTAGGCGCTCTCCCATCGCAGATTGCATTCTCTGCAGTGATAATATCCGTACTTCTGCTCCAGAAACTGGTGGACAAAAGGGAAGTCGGTTCAGTCTCCCTTCAACATAACATCTCAATATAAACTATTATAATAAAGCTGATCTTTACTGTCGTGCACAAGGTCATTTCAGCCTTGTTTCTTTGTGGTCCTCACACCAGGTTTGCAGAATTTTGCCAAATGTTGAAATATTTGGCTGATTATCAATATTATCCTTATGAATTGTAGCCTAAACTTATAATCTTTGGTTTACATCTGCACTGCTGGTTGAAACCTGGAGTTAATTTCCCAAAGCATCTTGACTGGAATGTAGTATATTAAAAAGATGTGACAAATTACTGGAGTTGGTGAGACATGGTTTTAAGACATCTAAATTAGATTTAGAGTTAATTTTAGGCCGGGTTTATATCCAAATCATGTGTCTGCTTGAAGTTAATTCTTCATAACCTCGTGTCCAGGAGCTGTTTTATTTTCACTGTGAAGGAGCAATGATCATGAGAAGTGATTTCAAAGTTAAAGAAAACATGTTATTGTACAATCATCGTATAAACTCCACTTTAGGATGAGTTTTTAGTTTACATTATTTACTTATTACTGATGAGGACATAATGGCTTTGAACGGGAAATACAGTTTGACAGTTGAAAATAAGTCATCTTTCTGGGGAACTTTAGGTTTGTTGGTTTACGGTTTTATCTTTGACTTAAATTTCGAGAAGTATAGAGCGCCCTTCTTGTCGCAACAAAGTTAAGAATAAAACTAAAGACCCAGTGAAATGACAAATAAAAGTTCTAATTTACTGTGTTGATTAATTTGTCTCTACATGCTAAAGTTAGATGTATTTTTTTCCTTTCTTCCAGTGTTCAATTTCTTTGATGACTCGTATCGAACCATCTATTAACCCAACTTGACTGTTAGCTAGTGGCTAGCTTAGCTTGTGTTAGCTCAGCTCAGCAAACTGGCAGCAAAATTTGCCTACATTTGCAAAAAGTAATTTTTCTTTGTTTTAATCATTATACAAAATATTTCAGCAAGTGAAAGTTTGGATATGAAGCCATGTTGACATTAGTCGCTTAAGAAATGTTATGACAATTAGCATAATTAGCCCAGAGGCTAATATTGCCGCTGGTTTGCAACTTTCTTTGTTTTTAGTTATTAAACTGTTCAATAACTAAAAACAAATGTAGTTTATTACAAAATGTAACTATTAAACAATTATAACGTGTGTAATTTGGCATACATACAATCAGATCATTTAACCTTTGGCTAACTCTCCATCTTTCAGTTAGAGGGGACCCCCTTTGAGCGCGTGATGGATCTCACCTGGAAGCGCACGCGCGCCCTGCCCTTTGACCCCTCGGTCTCCGGCTCTGTGTTTTCACTCGTCACCTGCTGCTTGAACTTTATTTTTTTGCGTTTGTCCGGGACCTTCGCGGTTTTCGCCTCCTCGCCAGCCCGGGTTACGTCGCCCTTCGTCCCGGGCGGCTCTCCGGCCGCCGCCTCGACACACGAGGCCTCCTCGTTGTTGTTCTCGTCGACCAGGAAGGAGGTGACGCTTCTGTAGGCGATGGGCGAGTACACGGCGAGGGTGCGGGGGTACCGCACACTGCTGCCGGGCTCCTGCTTCCCTTTGCGCCACAGGTCCCCCTTCAGGGCCTGGAGGCTCCGCGGGCCGAGGGAGCACTGCGCCGCGGCGTCTCTCTTCGGGTTCACCTGCACCGCCACATCTTTAGTGTTGGCCTTCCGGAGCCGCGGGGTGAGTTTAGGATTGATTTGGGACAAGATGGACTTGAGCTGCGCGCGCTGGTGGTTGTTGAAGGCCTCCGCTGTGTCGCCGTAGTGGGAGAGGTAACTCTTATATTTCCAGCCCGTGTCTTTAGACCGGGGGTATCTGCCCGTGTAGGGGTTGTAAGATGAGTAGAAATAGCTGTCGACTGGCTCGTCACCATACGTCGCCATTGTGTTCAACCAACCAAGGTGCGTAGGTGTAGCTATTTAAACAGATCGGAAGCCAGCGGCTCTCCATTAGGCCTGATTATCACCAGGTGTGTGTGTGTGTGTGTTCTCCTTTCCGTTCCCAAACACAGCGGACACGTGACGAAGAGCTTCAAGCTTCAAGTTTGGTTTCTATACACGTTTTATTCTCTTGACACACTTGTTTTATAATATACACATATTGTACACGTTTTGTTCAGACACTGAATTGGCACTGCAATGAATAACTGTTGGTCACATGTCTCTCTTACACACACACACACACACACACACACACACACACACACACACACACAGATTTAAAGCTGTGTAACTGAAGCCGTGTGATGAACTGATTAATGTCACGTTCACAGATCGAAGTTTTAAGCCGATGAAAAGTGCTTTACAGGTGACACAGCAATGGTTTAAAACATCATGAGGTTTTTCATCCCATATAGACGTGAACTGAATGAAGAAGCTTATGACATAAAGCACCTTTTTCTCTTTTTTTTTTCAGCAGTCAGGTCAGTGATAAACATTCTGATTTCCCTGCATAGTCCTCCCTGATCTCCAGGTTTTTTTCTTTATGAGTGATGGATCCACCTGCAGGTCTTATTCTGCTCCCCCTCACGTGCTAAACAGGAGTTGGATCAGGGGGACAGGGGTCCAGCATGATGGTGTTTGGGTCACTCACTGTCACGGCGCCGTAGGACGTGTCAAAGTCCTCGTCGTCGTGAAACCTCTGATATGTTATGTCCTCGCCGTCCCCCATGGGGTCAGGTTTGTGCAGGACTTTCTTCCTGTACATCCTGTAGGCCAGGATGAAAACGCCGGCCTCGGCTGCTTGGAACAGGGCGTACAGCAGGGGGAACATGTACATCCCTCCCATCAGGTGAGGGGGGAAGGCCAGCTTCAGGATGGCGGTGCACAGCTGCACGTTCTGGCATCCCGTCTCCATGGAGACAGACCTGCGGCTGTTGGGAGGCAGGTCAAAGAGCACGGCCAGGCCGTAGCCGGCAGCGTAGCCGCAGAGAGGCATGAGGATGGCCACCACGTAGACAGAGGGCGGGATGGTGGACAGGAGGTCCGGCCCCAGCATCGCTCCGGTGAGGATGAACAGCATCACGAGGGTGACCAGCAGAGACCACAGAGAGGCCTGGAAGACACAAGATGTCAGGATGAGGGAGGTTTTCTGTACATATGCCAGATTTTCTAATAGAGGGCACCTGGGAGAGGAATTAGGAATCTTTCTTGCTTTTCCTGAGGCTCTCCTACTTTTGTCCTGTTAAAGAACTAAAGGTTTATAATGGTGAAGAGTGTCATGTTGTCAAGATTGCACATTCTGAGTAAACCAAGGGATTTGAAGTCACACAATTAAAGTTGTCCTGACTATAAAAACATGACTACAATCCCCATCATGGCATCCCTGCTGCCTAACGTTACAGGCTACTGTAACTGATGTGGCCCTCCCTCACGTAAGGCTTTTAGCAGATTGGGAGGGAGGGGCTCCTCCTGACACACTGCCGCTGATGTCACTGTTCCTGCGGTCAGCATCGGTGAAAGGCAAGGAAAATTACGCAGTGCGCTTTTTGCGCAAAGGGGCACTTTCACTTTCAAGTACTCTCGATCTAAATTAACCCACATTTAATTATTTAGCTGATTCAACTTACTTAGTAACTTTGCTCTTAAATTACCTTTAAAACAATGTCGGCCACGCGCGTGTAGCGGTACCTCAGCATCACTCCTAACCCGATGGGGATGAGGGTGCTGCACAGGGTCAGGATGATGGCCCCGAAGGGCATGAGGTTGACCACAGGTGTGTTGATCCAGGCGCGGCTGTAGATCCACAGACACAGCGGCATCAGCACGAGCGCCAGCAGAGTGGAGGATATGGTCATGATGATGCTGTGGAGAGGAGAGGAGACGGTTGTATCACAGCTGATCGGTAGAAGTTAGTTTGGCAAAAATATCTAACTGACTTCGGGGACGGATTTAGAACTGTAAATTCATGCGTAACGTTTCCCAAAGCCCCGTTATCTCTGTGCGTAATGTGCTGAGTAATACGCGCAAAAACAAAGTTTAACCCTTTGAAACATTTTTACACCTTCCCTTTATTGCTGATTAAATGTGATCTACCTCAGATTCATCTCCCCGTGCACCAGCAGAGACATGATATTTGATAAGTTTCCCCCCGGGCAGCAGCCACAGAGGAGGACAGCCATCGCTGCCACATCATCCAGAGAGAAGGCTAAAGCCAGCAGAAAGGCCACCAAGGGCATGATAACAAACTGACACACCAGTGCCAGCAACACCCCGATGGGTCTGCGGATATGCTCCCCGAGCTGACTGACATCCACGGTGCAGCCCAGCCCCAGCATGGTGAAGCACAGAATAAGTCCCACAAACACATTGATTCCGTGATTGAGCGGGGAATCCCAGAAGGCGGGCATCAGGTGAGGGGATTCCGTCGGCGGAGCGGCCATAAACTCGGCAACACCGACAGTCCTGAATCTGCCGCCGTCAAGGAAGATGGCACTACTGAACCCAGCGATGGCACTGTCCTCCGGGGAATCCACAACTTGTTTCAAAGTGTCCGACATGACAAAGTCCATCAAACCGGCGTTTCGTGCGTCGCCACCCAACAGGCTGGAGTTCTCCATGGCGCAACAGGAGAGGAGAGTCCGCCACAGTCGGTGCTCGTGCGTAAAATGATTCCCCTAGCGGCGCACTGTCACTGAAGTGTGGAGGATCCAGTGGTTGGAGGATGTGATGGGGCCATGGCACTGATAGTCTTAAAGCGACTCACCGAGTCTGACTGGTGCCACGGATTGGCTCCCAGATAGACGCACATAGCTGGAGGGAGTCTGCACACGGACTTCAGCTTCACTGAGGGTGGAGGAGCCAATCAATAACGCCCAGGCTGCTCTTTTATACTGCGCTGCGCTCCGAATAAGGACAAAGGTCTTCAAAATATCAATCTAATTATTACATATTGACCGTTTTCCATTTGGAAAATGACGCCCTGTCAGGCTGTTCCGTCTTTGATTTACGGTAGAATTATAAAAGCCCTCATGTAGACGCATGAAGCTGTGGTGGAGACAGCTGTTAGTCGAGGTTGAGTAAGCGCAGCCCACATGAATGAACATTGTGCTGATCTTTATACAAGTGCAGGAAACTGTGAAAATCCGCCAGCCCGTTTCTTTTGATGGAGCTGCTGTTTCCTTTACCAAGTGTGCGCATTACGCACGAGCCCTCAGCGCAAACTTTATACCGCGCAGGTCTCATGTTTACTTTAATAAATGCTCATTATTATTAGTTATTAAAAATCACAAGTATCGACAGCGTGCTTTTAATCAGTCACTACAGCTGCTGGAATCAGAGAAGGTGCGGATTTAGCTGAAAAGAATGAAGTAAAAGAAGATGTATGAACAGTCAGCTGAAGCCTGGTGGCTCTAAGAATCGACTGTAGATCATTGATGATCTTTAACTATACTATAACTGAAGCTGCTCCTGATGAGTCTGACCAATATGTGTAATATTTCTGGATGTTAAAAATGATAAATGATAGAAATTACAATAATCTCCTCAGAAAACAGGTGTTGAGGAAATGTGTCAGGTTTCACCAAATAGAAACAATTGAAGTCAGTGACTTAAAGCCTCTTCATACAGTAGACATAACAATAATTCTACTTTACATCCTTGCAGTTAACCATTAAATGTAGAACTCTTTTATTTTAGTGTTTAATTAACTGTTTTAAAGGGACTCCACCAACTTTAGTATATTGTTACTACAGTGTGTTTACAGGTCTTATTGAGTACTACTGCATATGTGGAAAAAAATAGTATAAAGCGTTTTGTGGCTCCAGAGGAAGCTGTATCTCATCTGCTAAATTGCCTTCAGTGATGTCACTCAGTGGCTCAGCTGCATCTGTTGGTAAAATAGAAGCATACTGCTTGAAATAAAAGAAGAATGATATGTTCTGGTTCTGATTTATCCATTTTGGTGATTTGTTTTCACTCTGTCCATAATGAGTCCAACAGTGTTATAGGAGGGCCTACATTACCCACAATGCAACTGGCATCACTGGAGATTAAATGCTGTTGCCACAAAAGACTTTATACTCCTTTTTCACACATGCAGTAGTACTCTCCAAGACCTGTGAACACACTTTAATGTATAAAAATGGTGGAGTTACCCTTTAAATGTTTACTTTAATTTAACTGTTGTTTGTTAATCTTGCTCACTCAGTCCATCAGTTTCTTCAAACAACATTCAAACATGAATATCTCCTGACTGTATCTTGGGTAAGTATGACAAAACAATACAGTCGTTCATCATCGTCAGTAGAGCATCACTTTACTGTGTGAAGGAACCTTTGATTTGTCCACTTGTGTCTGTGTTCTGCAGCCCGGCCAGTATGAATCTCTGAGCGACACTCCTCTACATCAGGCTGTGACGCCACACACAGAGGAAGCCGAGTACCCAGAGACAATAAATGCACTGACGTCACACGTCTTCAGGGCGCTGAGGCTGGAGTGGGACGGGACAGTTTGCACCAGTCAATGACTCAGGCTTTCATCTGTCTCCTCCCCTTCCCGGAGACGCACCGTGTCCCCCATTAACCAACGGGTGACTCCAGGTACGTAACGCAACAGCTATGTGTGTGCGGAATACATAATGTGTCACCTTCCTCTTAGCAGCTGTAAAGTGGACGGACACTTTTCAGGTGAAGGTGCACTATGAATACACTGAAGTAGCCAATTCAGCTCAACATATCCGGTTTAAATGTCCCAGCATAGTTAAGACTTAACATCTTTCCATTTGCATTAAGTCTCTGCTGCAGAATTAAGCTGTTTACGCTCATCCAGTTGAAAGAAAGGCAGTTATTTTTAGTCACCTAACTCATAAATTAGCCTGATTTAA
Organism: Lagodon rhomboides; assembly: GCA_039737535.1. Classification (NCBI taxonomy): domain Eukaryota; kingdom Metazoa; phylum Chordata; class Actinopteri; order Spariformes; family Sparidae; genus Lagodon; species Lagodon rhomboides. The sequence continues at coordinate 7,653,736 of CM077789.1, read as the reverse complement.
AGGTCCACACAGATACGGATTAATAGATTCAGACTACGTTTTGAAAGGGTTGAAGTCCAGAACACAGACTGTCTCATATGAGTTTCCTCTGCTTTGATGGCAGTTTTGACAGTTTGTGTCTTTTGCATGTGAACTTTAACTAAAAGAAGTAAAATACTTTGATGAATAAGTTCACTGTCATGCCTTTAGACCTGTCCTTTTAAGTAACACCAGGTTATTTCCCAGTGCTGTCATTTATAGAAAGACACAACAATAAAAATAATTGACCGTAGCAGATTTGGAGGTGCCTTTTTGATGAAATGGTTCACATCGATGCACTTTTGATGTTTTCAAGTGTTGATATTCTGCCAAGAAAGCTGTTTATGAACTACTCTTAGTGCTTAGTTTGAGCCAGAGCACATAAAAACAAGATGTTCAGCACAAACAATTTGGACACAAATCACGACCTGTAGAATGATTATAGCTCGAACTTGCTTTGCTGAAAGACTGAACAGTATTTGTTTTGATTGTGATTATTTTGACAGATGAGATGAGTCCTGATGGTAATTTGTCCGTATAATCTTGACTGAAAAATTATAAATGATGTAATTTTTGCTGGAGTCTGCTCCCTTACATCTGGAGGCTGTGATTTGAGGGCATCTCTTTAGACCCACAATGCTTCATTTATGATGGTATGGCGTGACACATTTTACCTTTAACAACATGATTGCAGCTCCTGGATATTGTACTTGCCCATATAATGATTTCTTTAATATTTTGATTCATCTTTTAGCCAAACTTAGTGGTCACTTTAACCTTTTGTATATTTTATTGTTGTATAGTAAGTACTGATATCTTTTGTTGTCTTGTTTGAAAATCAGGATTCCTACACCTTCTCCATCGCCAATTTCACAATTTTTCCAGTAACTTACATCTGTGGTGAATTACATATCAAAGTGATTATTTCACTTAATCACATTAAATCAGATGTTATTGTGCAATGAACAGCCAGAATAATGTTTCATGATGGCACCACAGACGGTTGGTAAATTGAAGGAAAAAGAAGTTGCATGTTTCAAAATGTGCCACCTGTCTGTAAGTAGACTTGTCATCCTATAAAACATGGCTGAGACAATATAAAACAGATATTATGATAGTGATGCAGTTAGTATCCAGAAATCCACACCGCAGCAATATTCAAACCTTTTCAAGAGCACCAGGCACTCTAAAATTCTAAGTGTATGCTGAGGAGCCACAAAAATGCAAAGGAGAGAACAACTTTTCTGCTTTTATTTGAAATGTGAATTTACACAGGGAAACTGAATGTCATGTTTGTGGATATAAAAAAAAGTTCAATAACAAAAACTTTCACACAAAAGGTGTGGTTGGTATGTCTTTTTGCAACATTCGTTGTAGCTTCCCACTGAATCTGAGCTCAGACAGAGGCACCTCTCTCTTTAATAAATAGTTCCATTTACAGAATGAGTAATTAGATATAAATATGAAGGCGCGTTTTAAACATTTTTTTTAAAAGCAATTATAAATGTATTGATTCAATTACAAAAAAAAACAAACGGAAAGGCAAGCAAATCAACCAAGCAGAGATGCGAGATGGCAAAGAATATTGGCAAAAGCAGAAATTGGCACAAAATGATCAACGAACAAACAAGATGTTCAAACTCAAGTGAAACTTTAAATTATAGGCACTAGTTTCATAACACCCATCACACCAATGATCAGAACAACTTCCCTAACACTGGCACACTGTTTGACTCTTTTCATAGCACGAGAGGTAAAAGCCAGCAAAACTTAGTCATCTTGTCATCTTTTTCAAGATATTTTCCTTTTTTTTCATGGCATGAACGATATACACTGACAGAAATCTGTTATGGGAATTTACTGAAAAACTTCAAAGTTTCCTTGGTTTCATTGGCTGAATGGGGACAAAATATGTTTTTTGGGTTCAGGTTTTCTTTTCCGATAGATACGTTTGTTAAGACGTCAGATATAACTTAGACCTAATGTTAAACTGACCAAGCACTTGAATGGAAAAGTAAAATCTTGGCACAAATCAGAACTGAGGCTTTGGCCGAGGTGTCATCGATCACCCGGGTTTCTCACAAGTCCTGATTTGTCCCTTTGAAAACAATAAAAGGCTTTGGAGAGTTAGCTCGCAGTTGAGGTTCAAAATGTACATTTTAAACAATTGAAATCTTTAAAGAAAATACTGATATGGATTGTTTGGACATACATTTCATAAATAATTTGAATAAATAATTTCCAAAACAAACTTGTGCATACATTCTCGCTGATTTTACAAGAGGAAAGATTCTTAAAAGTCATACCCACACAGAGGTGCTTTCACTGTTTGCAAGACATCCACAGTTCTCTAATGTTACGGGACATTTTCACCTGCACAGCATCATCATAGAGATCGCTCACCTACATCTGTTAAACACAGAGCATAAAGAGAGAAATGTGTGGAGACATTTCAACCTGAGGGAGGAGGAGAAAAGAACAGGGGGGGGGGAGAGGAGTGGGAGGAAAGCCGGGCAATGAAGTGATACGGACTGTCTGAAAGATGACTGCAGGCAAACCAAGGCAGGCGACGCGTCCTCTGCTGGCCGAGCTGGAGCCGGGCTGGTTTCTTTGGCATTTTCTGGGCAGTCTGCACTACATGCCTGACCCCTCCAGAGCCGGCGCCCACAGAGGAACATGATGGGACGTCCTCCTTGATACGATGTGGACACTGTCTTCTCCTTTTTTCTTTTTTTTTTAACTCTCAATTTTATATATTTTAGGGACATAGTCTCTCTCTTCACTGTAAAAGGTATCTAGGTAGATAAAGTGCCATGTTGTAATGTCTGCCCCCTTGTGTTGATCGTTTGATTGGAGAGCCCCCTGCTGGCCCATCTCAGTAACAACCTTCTCTCCAGTTTTCCCCTGTGCCACTGTAGGTTCGAGGAGCAGGAAGAGATCTGAGACAAAAAAAAAAAAAGATGGTTAAATTCTGTCTACAGTCGTTTATCCATGAGGCCAGTGAGTGTATGTATACGTGTGGTGTACACACCTGCGCACAGGTTGGGCTAGTTTGCTGCGAGGCAGAGGGATCCCCCCTCCTGCAGAAGAAGAAGAAGAAGAAGCACTGGGGCGGGGTAGGCCGCTGCGTGGAGCAGCCAGGGAGCGGGTGGGCGTGGAGGTGGCAGAATTGGGGTTGGAGGTGGCCTTTACCGGCTGCCGTAAGGCCAGTGGAGACGGGGTGGCTGGAGTCCGCAGCTTACTGGGAGACGGGACTGGAGACAGGCAGAGCAGGACGACAGTCAGGTACAACTGGATTGTGTCTTTGTGTATAAAATGCTTTGTTAGGTTTGAGTCTGACACTAGTTTAACAATGAAGTTATGATCACAATGGTGTGAGATAAGATATAATATGATGCCAGTTAACATACCTTTAAAACCAAAAACATCTATCAAACACAGAAACATATGTGGGTCTTTGTTAACCACAGTCATCACAAATGAAGTCAAACCTGTTACGATGCAAGTTTAGAAACCAAAAACAAAAGCAACTCTATTTAAAAACATCAAAAATAAACCAAAAGGCTAATCGACTCAGCTGCTTTCTACGATTCTAGATGCACTGACAGAATGAGGTGACACACACATATTCTAGTGAAAACCTAAAGCACATATCATTAGCACGACATCAATACGACCACGGCGTTGAACCACAATCACAATATTTAAAAAAAAGGTGGAAACCCTCAGTGAATACTCACTGAAATCACCTTCTTCTCCAAAGCAACAGGAGAGTGGGACTAGACAAAGACGAAGACAACAGAGACAGACAGGCCTTAATTCAGAGCTGGGAGGTGCTGCTGCTGCTGCTGCTGCTGAGGATGGGCTTCAATGAGGTGTCTCTTACTGTCTGTGTGTTCTCTTAAACTGATGAACTGAATGTGGCAAGTGACCCCTTGAGGTTATGTGTAGCAGTGGATAGTGATGACGGGCAGTTTTAAAAAGGTACTCAAAAGTCATCCTTTTAAAAAAAAGAAATATCTGATTGCTGTTAAAAATATTTGACTACTTCAGCTCTGAAGCAGCATGCATTTGCAAAGTAACTAGTAACTAAAGATATCAAATAATGGAGTGGCGTAAAAAGGACATTATTTGCCTCCAAAATGTAGTGGATTGCAAATAAACAGTAGCAGAAAATGGAAAAACTCCAAGTACAACTACTTTGAAATTGTACTTAAGAACAATACATGAGCTGCAGTAAAAACTTCCTTCATAAAGGTTATGATGATAATCTTTATGAACATGTTGGAGGATGAACTGTTCTACATTATACACAGAGGTTTTTCTGCTATTTAGCCAACCCTCATTGATATAGATGGGGTGGACAAAATAATGGAGATATCCATAAATACCTTAGTCACATCGAAGGCCCTTGAAACTTCTCACAATCAGGTAACAGCCCTTTTATTTTCAATTTATTTAACTCCCTAAATATCTTCTATATTCCTTCCCCTCATTTATTTCTTGTTTTTTTCAATACTAATTGCCTGTGTGGTTTTGTCTAATTGAAAACCAAATAAAGTGTTGCTCATAGAAAAAAGAATGACCTGTAAGTATAGCACAATAAGGTTCAACAGCATCATCAACTACATCTTTCAAAAATGGCTGTACAACTTAAACAACACCTCCCTTAAACACTGAACATTATAACCTTCATGAAGGGAGGATTTACTGCAGGTCTTATATTATGTTATACTGGATTTCTTTTGTTTAAACTAGGTGTACTTTATAAACAGGTAACTGAGTGAATACAATGTGAAAAATTTAATGTTAATATAATGTGTTTATTTTAATTTTTATATGGGACATTTAATTTTGGAATTAAATATTTCAGATATTCTACTCCGTAATGTACAGTGCAATATTAAGTGTAGTCTCTCCTCAGTACAGATTGTTTGGAGGGAAATGTTGTTGGTAAGGGTTGCAGTTAGAATGCTACACAGGTCCATAAGCGGCTCGCATCACTGCGTTACATGGCGTAAAAAGTGAGTTACAGTGATTTGCAGTTCACACGGCTGAAGACTTTTCTGTAAACTTAACGCTCACTTCAGTGTAGAAAGTTATGCTAACTGCTAATAATGCATGTAATTGAATCCAAGTTAAGATGGCCGCCGAAGATGAACAGCTGAATGGAACTTTTCTTTTCATGTAGCCAGAGAGTCATGCGACTCCGATCGGCAACCATGGACCAGCAACAGCACACAATCACTGTTTTGACATTTCTGAACCAATAAGTACAGAAACTCGACGCCGTCCTTGTGCAGATCCGTTCTGCCTTTAAAGTACTAACATTAAATCCTGTCAGCATGGTGGCAAACCTGTCTGAGTCAACTCAAGCTCATCACTGCCAACAACAACTACCCTCTATTTCACCTCGTTTCTTTAAAATAAAACAGGCTAAACCTGCCCTCAGTTACCTCACAGTTTGAAATGTCAAACTCGTTCTTCACTGCACCGTCTTCAGCTCAATACAATACAGCTACATTATCATTTACACTCTGCATCAGTAGTCTTCAGTACACAGGCAGCTGACACTAGTAAGTCATAAACTGTGCACATGTCTGTGGTGAGATGGACCTCACAGCCTCCAGCTGGGTTAGGAGCAGGCTGTTACCTCGCAGGGCAGTTGGGCTTTGGAGGTGTTGTTTGGGCTTCGGGGAGGAGCGAGAAGGGGTGGAGTATCTCGGGAGCTGAGCTGCTGCTGGAAAACAGGGACATTTCAGACTTCATTCTGCCTGAGATTCACCTGAGAGTTACTGGAGGGAAAAAAAAAGGGCTGTGGAGGCACAGAAAGCCACAGAAGCCCGAGGTGCAGTTTGAGGCCACTAGGGGGCGATACAGCCAAACATTCACAGCTCGTCCCAGCTTCATTCAAGTGGCGCAGCAGCAGGCTGACAGAGCAAAGTGTCAGCGCCACGGTCAGCTTCAACAGCCCATCTAACCAGTCTCAGCACGGACAGAGAGATTGAGGCTGGTTTTGGTTACACATGCTTTAAGAGAAGATGGTGAGAGAGGCAGAAATTCAGGTGTCTCACATGCCCAGTGCAGCCAAAGCTCAGATAGAAAACACATACAGCTATCAAGATGGTAAACTTTTCTCTATAAGCCAAAGTATTAATGCAGCAGTACAGTCTGCTGTAATGTAAAGGCTCAGGCCACAAGAACACCTGCCGCTCGGAGGGCTGGTTAAGACAGGATAAAGGCAGTCAGGACACATTTAACCAGCTGAAGCCTGCCCTTTGACCCCCGTGCTCTCTGCCTCTAGTAACACAGAGGGATTACTCTTTACTGAATTAAGGACAACACCATTAACTTTATCCCCCATTACAGGATTACATCAAATGGATACTCTAAGCCCACAGAGGTGGGTTCTGAGCTCTTAAAGAACCCAAAACCCTCGGAAACGAAATGTAAAACAATGTTAGTGTCGCTGATTCCAGGAGTCGCCCTGGATTCTCAGCGTTGCCGGCACCATGCTCTCGATGCTGCGGAATGGATGGGCGTGTTTCTTTGAAGTGAGAGGAAGGATGCGTGTGAAAAAAAAAAAGATATTACAACTGCAGATGATCAAAGACAAAGAAGAGGATCCCCCGATACACCAAAGCCACGGCAGTACAAAGCAGCACAGTCCTCGTGCCGGAGGTGCAGCCAGAAGGATTAACAGAATTCCCATTTGCACAGTGAGGAACAGGAGAATACACAGCCTGTCATGTTTCTGAATGTTTGGTACACTTGGAGAGCACAAACAAATATTAATATATGTCAGCAGACAACACAGTGATATCAGTGATGAATCTGCTGCAGTGTAAAGGTTCATTTACAACTTTGGAGGTTCTTGTGTGTGTTTGCAGTAAAATGGATTCAGATAAAAATATAACCGGCTGTTTATGTACGTGTCCGTCACGATACTCACTAGCAGACTGGCTCTGGTGTCGAGGAGAGCCGCCGTTTGGCACTTGCAGGTTGGACTCGCAGCTACGGCTGTTCTTGACAGGTTCCGGGGCCTGTGCCGTTGCCGCCGAAGAGCGCGTGAGGTTGGGAAGACTGCGACGCAGCTTTTCTGCAACAGCGACGACAGCGGACACTCAGCTCTGGCAAAAAATGACAGTGTCCAGAATCACACTGATGTCCTCCACCTACCTTCGTTCTTCACCACGTTGGTCTGCAGGTCGTGCCCGTGGCCCTGCAGTGAGTGGCGAGGCTGCTGCAGGCGGCTGATGATGGGCTGAGGCGAGCCGCGGCTGTGGCTGTAGTCGATGGAGCGGGCGGGGGAGCGAGAGCGGGGCGAATTCCTGGGGGAAGCGCGGGGAGAGTGTCGAGGGGAGGGGCTGAAGCGGTTGGAGGGCAGGTGGAAGGCCGGGTGCACCGCCTCCTCTTCGTCCTCCAGACTGTGCGTGTCCAACTCCTGGTCGCTGAAGGTGCTGCGCCGCAACGAGTGGCAGGATGAACCTGAGCTCCGCCTGGATGCTGTCGCGGCGTAGTCTTGTCTCAAACCTGGACAAACATGGACACACAGTTACAACACACTCTGAAACAAGCTAAAACCTTCAGGGAACTGGTACAGGTACATACTCTCTTCCTGCATGCGGGCCAGTATCTGGACATCAGTGACATCGTTGAGTTTGTAGGTGTTGGAGGAGCCCACTGAGTCCTCGTCCATCTCTGACGTGCTCAGCTCACTGTCCACTGACGACTGCGGGCTCACCGCCGGAGGATTCCTCTCTGCTGCTGAGTTTCGCTGGTGTACTGGTGAGTAAATGATTTGCGAACACTTCAGTGAGTCACATTCAACAACAACATTATATTCTGTAACTGTTAGCGAACTGTACAGAGAGCCATACCTGCGTTCCCAGGAATTAGCTGCTGTCTGACAGCACTGGGCACTCTGCTGGGGGTGGAGGAGGGGGAGTTGAAGCCACTGCTGTAGGGGCTGTTGGCTGCGTTTGTGCTATACGGACTTCCATAACCCTGCTGGTTGTAGGGGCTTCCATACAGGCTCCTGCGCTTGTTAGCTGTAGAGTCACAGAACAGAAACAAATATCAGTCAGGCCCCAGATTTGGTGCAATTTCAGCAATAGTTCATCCCCTCAAAATACAACAGAATATTTAAATAAACAAATTCATGTTTATGTTTAAATTTCTTACAATAACTCTTGCAAAACTTGTAGTAATGACAGATTAGTGTAATAAAAAAAAAGTAAGCGCAGGCAGCCTGTCAGTGGAAGATGATATGTGAATCGTAGCATACAAAATGAGGACGAATCCACTCTGAAAACTTGTTTCACGTGCCCTATTTGTTAACATACTACATCTATACATACTGTAGTCCATAAAAGGCCCTGACGAAGCCTGTGTCTAACAGCCGACACTTTTATGAAAGCTCCACAGTGTGCTAGCAGTCTGCTCGAGTCTCTTAAAGCGTATGCTGAGTGTGGGCCTGATGGAGTTCCTGCATCATCAGCCGGGAGAAGCACTTAACAATGCGTGCCATTCAATCCATATACGCAGAGAGCACAATGCAATTCTCTGTGAGAGCAGCAGTCAAAGGCTCCAGTCTACAGATCTGTTGTCTCAGTCATGAGATCTGATTCTGGGTAGTTTGCTGGTCACTGTTGTCGTTTGGTGGTTTGGGCGGTTAATGTCTCAGAGTTCACTTTTTACCAATCTCTCTCTCTCTCTCTCTCTCTCTCCCTCTCTCTGGATGTGTTTACACAGCTGGGTGGTGACTGGAAAGGAGCCCGTTAAGATCAGCCACCTCCCTTCACTTGTTCCCTCTCCTCCCGGTGCTCTGCACTCTGTCCTCCTGCATTATTTAAGAAATACCATCATGTCCACTCTGCTGCCATCCGCATGGATCAGCTGCTGAGGAATGTCAACAACACTGCAGCATGTCTGTCTGTGAAGCTGCACACTTTAAATGGACGCTTTGGCGGCCAATTATTATATCGATTGGGTTTTAAAATTCAGATTACTGACGTCTGACATCGAGAGAACGACAGTGCATCTCAGAATTGATTTCCCCCACCCCTAAGGCTTTGTTTTCCTCATTTTGTAATGCTCAAGGATGATGGTAAATGCAATAAATTAGCAGTAAATAAGTAATAACAGAAGTGAATGGTGATTAATTCAGGATTTGTAGGCTTGTTGTCTTCTGAAACAATCAGGCAAACATACAATCCAAGTTTTCAGCAGCCGTCAAACTACATAACTCGAAGCAGTAAAGATCTCCAGGAGCTCCAGAGGAACTACAGTGTGAACAGAAAGAGAATTTAGTCCTCTCTAAAATGAATTGAGAATGTAAACACAAAAAGAGCTGAGTTGCTTTTCTGTTGGTCCACTTTAGGAGGACTGAGTTCGGTTCACTTAAAGAGGACTATATGTGAAAACAGCCAAAGTTAAATAAACAGATTAAAACAGTTCAAGGTTTGAGTCGACATTCAAATCCAAAACCTCAACTGTGAGCGCTTGTGGCTAAAGATTTGCATGAACACACCACGGACAAACAGGAACATTTCTGTGACTGCTTACAAACACGAATCAGCTCATGTGTTCTGTCAAGTGGAGGAATCACATGAGAAAAACTCTCATCTTGACAGCTTGGAGCTCTGTGTCACAATCTAGAGATGATTAGATGACATCATGCCCTGTCGCAGCGACTTTAGCAGCACATTGTCAGGGACCAATCTAAAGGGATCTGCAGCACAGGGACCAAACCAAAATAGAGCGTCCTCAAATCCTCATGTCCTAAAACAAGAAAAGAAGTCAGAGAAGAGAGAAGAAGTTCTGTATCTGATTAATTTACTGTGATATGAAATTGTGCTGGAGGATTTTCCGTCTTGGCCTTTCAGCTGCGGAAACTTCGGGGTAGTTTCCACAGCTGAGCAAAAACAGTCAGCACACAAGAGCCTGATATAAAATGAAGCCCCGGAGGACTTAAATGGTGAGGATGAAATTGAAGACAAAGCTTGGCATTGAGGTAAAAAATAAAATAAAAGAGCCTGCGAACATATCACAAGAGAAGAGCAAACAGAGGAACTTTTGTAAAAGAGACTGATAAATACCAGAAAGTAGAGCAGGGCTAAAACCGGTACAGACATGCAACACGGAGGTGAACTGAATGTGCAGTCTGAGGTTTGAGAAAAGACAAAGCTTTAATGAGCAGGAGAAGGGCAGGTCAGCTATGTGACTGTGGTTTGGACCTCCGGGGTCCCGTATGTGCACTGAATCAACAGCGCAGCACAGCTGTCAGAGCAGCAGCATGGAAAAAGTGTTCAGCTCCGGCAGCACATGCTGTGACTTTTTATCAAGACTGTCTGACGTGAGGAAGACGAGTACAGTCAGCGCACTCTCCCGTCTCCTCCCTGTTGATCGTTACATAACTGAGGCACGTCATGTGGGGTTATGATTTTTACAGGGTGTGCACGGACAAAAGGCTTGGTCAACACTGACACTGTAAAGTTGAACATATATGAAAGCCTTGTATGAGTGTGTAAGCTGGCACGGACGTATTATCTAGGCAGAAACAAGCACTTCTATGATACAAGGAAGTCAAAGCATTGACTTCAATCTGCCTCAAGTGAAGTCAAGATTCTTTTTCTTCGCAAATTCCTCTGAGACAAACTCAAGCTGACACCATGGCAACAGGGTTTCCAGGCTCCTGCTAGAGACCGGGTGTGAAGGAGAGTCGCCGGGAGCCATGAGGGTGTGTCTGTGGTGAGTCTCTGTTTCGCTCGAATGCTCACTGCTTAAGATGTGCTGAGGCCAAAAAGAAAAAAATCCTTACTAATGCCCTGACCTTTCTCTTTCAGTTATTTGATTTAAATGGTTTAACTACATGCCAGGTAAATCACCAGACTCCCCATAAAATCCTTGTTGTTGTGTCTTTGTGGAAGTGGCGACAACATCAGTGCCAACTGCGGACAGAAACGAAGGCAGAGGGGTGGATTGTATCAGTGACAGAGGGGATATTTTCAGGCTCCAGCAGGATGACGTTATCCCCCCTTCCACACACACACTGATGATATCACCACTATCACCCCACTCAAGTGGCTAGTTGTGTGTAGTATTAGTCAGCTGCTGGGCTTTGTTCACTAATGGTCCTTTCCACGAAGGCTCCTAAAACTCAATTTGCAGTGTTTTGCCTGAGAAATAAGCCTAATCTCAGAGGAAGGAAACAGCCCATAGTGATCACAATAAAAGGAAAGGAGAAAGAGATTAATCCTGCTTTGTTTTGATGAAAGTTGCCATGCAAGTTTCCTGACTTCAATGTGATGAATCATACCAGAATCTGTGTACTTTTTCCCTGTCTAGATGTTGATAAGAAAATACCTGACTTGTGAACTGTGGATGGTAAAAAAAAAAAGAAAGAAAAGAAAAGCTCAAGGTCTGCACTCATTTAACAGCCACTATCAACACTCCTGAGAAGATCACAGTGAACAACCTTCAGTGGCCTATTGCTCAACATGATCACATGGTCACATGGGCATACCACTGTCAAAATGGGAAATGGCCCGGCTCAGTTTAGCTGCGAGGGTTTGAAGCCGGTCGTCCTCACTGAGGGACTGACTATAATTAGTGGCAGCCATGGCTCAGATAACAGACACAGACAGAGCATAAAGGACTACAGACGAGGTAGAATGTTACAGATGAAGTCACTAAATAATGTTTGTTTGATTTATACTGAATGCAATCACGAACAACTTTGAAAGAAAGTAAGTCATCAGACAGATGTAATCTAAATAAATAAACACTCCACATGCTCCTAGGTGCAATCATATGGCACAAAATGATTAATATTTTGCATACCCCTTGGCGACGGTATAAATTAGGCATTATTTTTCACACACACTGCCACAAAGGATCAACAAAAAAGGAACTAAATCCTCTTAACACTATCAGCACCTCAAACACCTGATGATGTCATGGCTTTGACAATCATTTGTGGCACATTCAATCCCATAACAAAAGAAGAAGAGACAACCAAAATGGACACACAAACCCTCCGCCGGGTCATAAAACAACAACCTCTGCCGTTTTCTCTTTAGAATAAGGGAAGATGAATTACATGAGGGAACTTTTCTGATTAATAATACATGTGTTTTGTTTGTAATTGTGTGTACTAGCAGTAAAGGTATTTTGAGAAACAAGTGAGAATAACACAGAGCCATTTATTTTGTGTTACTGTTGTGCTTCAAAAATCAATAAATGGAAATAGTACGATTATTATAGAAGCTCAATTAAAGTTATTTTTAGGAAGAATAATAATAGCATGTATGGCCCCCTCTTATCTAGCCTGCATTTAAACTGAAGCTCTACCTTGCTGGAACACATTCAAATAATGTTATTATCATGGCTAAAAGTCTTACAGAGCATTCACTTATGGCACAGCTGTAGAAAAATCACTGCTGTTTCACTTTGTTTCTGTGCCTTGTTGGATCAATAACCAGTTCTGAGGTGCACCGTGGTGTAAAAGATTATGGTTGTCAGTCGGAGTAAATTTGCTTATTTACCGGATTGAATTCTACTGTGTCAAAGTCAGTTCATGTGTCAAACTGATATGACTTTGTGCTTGTCAGGATTAAGGAACTACATTGTGTTATTGTTGTCTGACTCATACCTGACTAGAATAGATGCAAATTGATGTAGAATAACTTTTATGACAAAGATGAAGATTCTGTCCTGCTTAAGTTTCATTGGCAAGACAGTGAATCCCTCCTAAAGCCAGGGTGGTATTTTCTAGCTAACTGCTTAAAGAGGGATTAATGAAGTGTGTCACTGATGTTGTTACTCTTTCTACTACTACTACTACTACTGCTGCTGCTGCTGCTGTTGCTTAGACTACATGTTTCATGTTAACTGAGGTTATTTACCTGACAGGGTGAGGTCCAGTCTGTGGATGAGGGAGCGCTTGGCTGATTCCATCTCAGGACTGGGGTTGTCAAGAGCTTGGCGGCACCACACGATGGGACTCAAGGTTTTCTGCAGGGGACTGTTGAGTTTGGCCTCATACAGCCTGGAAAAACAACAACAGAATACACAATCAGACTTGGTGAACTGCATGTTCTGTAAAAGCACTACAAACAGAAACATAAACTGTCACGTCATCTCTCTCTAATGATGACCGACCATGACTGACAGCTCAGGCCTCATATGTGATGACCCAGCAGCTCTCAGAGGAAATGAGATTTAGGGGATAAAAGTGTTTGGACAGAGTTTTCTCATCTAAAGCTGCAGTGCAGTGACAGACAGAGCTCGCTGACACTGAAAACTACTATTTGTTTTAATTCAGATCTTTATCATACTTAAATATTTAAACTATCAGAGCTCATCAATTATTTAAGATGCTGCTGAATAAACACCACCAGTTAAAAATATACGTAGTAGTTACTTGTAGACATCTTTAAGACTTGTCACTATCATCTCGACTCTTACAGTTCACATGTTGCATGTGTTCATTGAGCACAGACCAGCGATAGCAGTGATGACGATGCAACTTTCCGCTCCCGCTGCAGCAAACTTTAAGAATGGAGCACTGTCACTTAGCCCAAATTGTTTGGAAAAAGTCACTGGGTTCAGTGCTCAGTCAGCTGTATTGATTGGACCGTCAAACCCATTTAATACTGCCACTGGCCAATAATTTGTCGGTTTGTCGGAAAGAGAAAAGAAGGGAAGAGAAGAGAAGAGATTCCACTCTGTGGCGAAATCAGAGTCAGCAGCTGTCAGCTCTGTTGCAGCCATACAAGAAGCCTTTCATGATGAAAGCAGAAACACTACAGACAAGGAGGACTAGTGTCGAGAAATACAAGCTGAAATCTAGGACTGCACATTTTCACTGTTTATCAACACAAAGGCAGTCATTCACATTGACTATAGCACACAGTAAATCTAACCCTAAGAGACCAAACACTTCATACATGACGTCCAGGCTCTGAAACAATGATATCTGTCATGTCCACATGCCGTTTGGAGGAGTGCGACAAGCCGATATTGATAGGCAGTGGCACTGCGGGAGGAGAAGGCAGAATTTAAAATCCAGTCTGATGCTAATTCAAGGGATTACAGGAGTCTATGACAGGAGCTGGCGAGAGCCCGGCACTACACAGTTATCCCAGATATCAATCTGATCCAGAGGGCAGACAAACAGCCAGGGCATAATGAGAGTGGCTCTGCTGAGCATGAGTGAGCAATGTCTGAAAGTGGTCTGATGTCAAAAGGCTCAGAGGCTGGCACTGCTGTAAGCAAACGAGGGAAGACTCTGCTGTGAGCTGACGTCCAACCAAATACGATCTACATTTGGAGCAGTTTTAGTATCTATCATTAAGCTGTATCAGGAGCTACGCCCTAATGTCACTTATAACAATGTCATGATCATAGGAGACGCCAATCAAACAAACCCTTCCTGACGAGAGATAACAAGCACCATCTTCTGAAGACAGCCCATCATTTCATATCTAGTCTGTTTGTGTCCTAATTAAGGTCGTCAAAAGTATCAATACGTCAGTGCTCCTTTGATGCAATCTGTTTAAAACCCTACGATAACCATTTTCTGTAGTATTAAAGGGGTTCTGTGGAACTTCTGTGTTGTGCTGGAAGATGGTTGTTATTTTACCTTAGCGCACTCCATTTCTAAACTAACGTTAGCTACTGTTGCTCTCTGTTAGTGGAGCAAAGAGAGGCACTGAGACGAGGCACTCGATAACCTTTGGACTGTCACGGAAAATACGACCCGAGTCCTTCGCAAAAAAGAAATAAGCAGTCGAGCAACATTAAAACAACTATAAAAAAAAAATCATCTACAGGCTTGCAAGGTGACCGAGAGAGACGGGGAAGGTCTCATTTCTCAAGTCATGTTACCATCAGCTCACATATGCACAACACGAAAGTGACTAATATATTTTAATTGTTACATAGAGCCCCTTTAACATTTTCACAATAATGTTCAGTGGCCTTTTCTTTATGAGCAGGTCAATAAAAAGTTATTCTATTTTGTGGGCATGGGCTTTTTTGTCTTTCTGTCGTGTATCAAAAGAGGTATAATTTTTTAAAACTCTTATTGTATCAAAGTTTAAAATTCTGGTATTATGATAACCTCGACGGTCCACTATGTAGTTTTGGGCTGGAAATTTTAACGAGAAAGAAATTATTCTTTATGCCTAAATAAACTTTATTCTTTTAGTGAATAAACTGAATTTAAAAAATGACCTTAAAAGACAACAAAACTTTATACTGGTTTACTTTGTTTATATGTGGCGGACCCTGCCACCTTTCTAGCTTCAAACAGTATTCTAGGACCTTATATTCCTCTGAGAACAGCCTTATTCAGTTATGGAAAAAACAAATATTTGTTTGTATTATTACCTTATTAATAGTGTAAATATTAAAATTCTGCGAAGGAATTTCCTCTCCATAACTACACAGTGCCCCTTTAATCCTAATAGACTGTCTGTAAACCCTTTCACCAAGTCTACATGTCTGATATTAGCCGTGTGATGAAGATTCCTCTCAGTGTGCGACTCTGCCTCATCGAGGGATTTTCCTTGAGTTGGGATGAGAGGCGAGATTTAGAGAGCTGCGCAAATCCAATCTTACACCAGAGTTTCAGGGATTACACTTCTAAAGAGTGCCTATGCAAAGCCACCTAACCCTGAAACGCCATAACTGCTCAGCGCTGGAGGAAATAATATTATCACAATGTATCAGGACAGGATTAAGAACAGGAGTGTGGGCTGTCAGGCTGTTTCTGATTATAAGCACACCAACATGATGCCAAGGGGTCATCCATGTCAACGTGACCCTTTTATGTTATTAATACCCGGTGTCTGTAATCCCCGCTCGTGATCAGCTTTTTGACACTGACACAGCGTTTATTCCGACACGATGAGACTGAAGTCCTATTTCAGATCTCTTGCCTCCTCACTTGCTGCTGCAGAGAACTTGTGGCTGTGTGCCAACTGTTGGTGTGAAGGGGAATTCGGAGGAGGACTATAACCATGGCTACCTCTCCCACATGGGCTGCTGGTAACAGGAAAACAACTTTCACTTTAGCTGCACACACTGATCTCCTGCCACCACAGTCATGCCAAGCCAAGCAATCTGCCACATCACAACATGAAAAACGGTTCAACAGATGATCAGGGACTGGAGGGTCCTGACAGCTGAGAGCCTCAGAGGCCTACTGATCAGAAACAAATGCAGACAGGAAGGGAGGAAGAGATAATAATAGATAGGGATTCAGTATTGATTGTATGACTGTGATCACACAGTCCGAGAAGGGGCTTGGCATTGCCCACATGACTTGCCAAACAACAACATCCCTCAGTGAGTGATCCACAATGAGACTCCTTCAGCACAGATGACTTCAGATTTCACTGAAGCTACTAAGATTGTTTATGCCAGACGTTTTGTCGTGGTGGCTAATGTGCGGAGCAGCTGTGCCCCAGTACTGGAGACGCAGACACGGCTGTAAAGGCGAGATACCTCCCAGGACAAGCCTGTCACTCACCAGCTGTCCTCGTCCTCGTGTAGACAGTCCATGTCTTCCAGGTCTAAGATCTCCACTTCGTCCAGGATCGATGTTTCCCCTTCATCTGTGTAACCCCCGGTGGTGTCTGAATAACGTGAGTTCATACTCGACACAGAAGCAGAAGCAGCCGATGCCCCCTCATATTCATACGGCCTCCCGAAGCTGATACCGTCGTAAGACAGTCTGGGGCTCAAACAGCGGTTATTCTCCAGCAGCCCACTGTAGCGACCCGTTCCGACGAACCCCACCCCAGGGAAGCCGGCCAGACCGGCTGCCATCCCGGCTGACAGCGACGACTCGTATCCGTCGCTGAGGGGTCTGTGGTTCCCTGACATCGCTCCGGACGAGGACAACATCGTAGACCGACTCCGGAGCTGTTCATTTTGCTGTTCTAGTTTCTTCACCAAGTCCTGGAGCTTCCGCACCTCCAAGTCCGCGTTGATATTTGAGTTGATATCCTCCATAGTGGCTCTCCTCAGCCCAACGAAAATATGCGGTGGTCTGTGGTATTTTTAGTCCTTCCTCCGCCGACAGCCTATTTCTTTTCGTTTACTTCACCTTTATCTCCGTGTTCAAAGAAGACACTTTGGTGTTCGACCGACTTAAAAAGCTCAACATCGTCATCTTCTCCAGTTTACCGTGCTCACGGGCAGGGTCGAGGCCATTTTCATAATACTCGTCACCAACTGTGAAAGACCAACAGGCGGCGGATAGCTCACGTCACCGCGTACAGCGTCGGGAGCGAGCACGTAACCAACACCTATTTGCACGTGCACAGATAACTCGTCTCGCACAAAAGCGTTTAACGTTATTTTTCAAAATAAATGTCGCGTTTCACACATCTAAGATTTGGGTAGCTCAAAAAATATTTTATTATTTATGAATTATTTTTTATTCAACTATTATTTTTTAAATTAAATATATATTTACTGGCCAGTCCAAGTAATCTCAAAGTGAAAGGCATGATGACAAAACCAATAAATTATGAATCTACACAACAATAAGAAAACAACCCAAGCAAATATGAGCACAAACATGTTTATTTTCATATACAAACGTTACACATGTTTCCAAATGTGTTAAAAAAAATGCTTTGCAACAAGCCTAAAGGTGGAGCTAAGGTGTATTTTTTTATGTCACTTGTTTCTGTGTATGAGTCTTAAGAGAGTTCAAGGGCTTCCTCTGACTCCAGATGCTCTTCAGTTTTTGGGAACACTGCCCCCTTCTGCTCTCCACCTTCATCTTCAGCCTCCACACTCTCCTCCCCCGGCCCCTGGCTTGTCATAGAGGCGTCGAGCCCATCCTGGTCAGCGCTGGCGTTCTGTGACTCTCCTCCCTCGTCATCTTCATCCTCCACATCCATCTCAAAAACGCGAATGTGCCTCAGATTGGCGCTTAGCTGCCGGGAAAGAAAAGGTTAATGTTAGAAAACAGTCCATTACAGTCATTCACTGGCATGGCCCCCGCTGGCAGAGGAATGTGAGAACGCCAAAAATGGATCTCATTGATCCCTGGAGCAAACAGAGAAATACTGCACTAAAATTAAAACTCCCCACACATTCACTGTAGTGGGAGGTCTTAGATATACATTTAACATACCACACAGGCCACTTTGCGGATTCCATTGACAGCAACAAACTGGGCCTTCATGCTTTCCAGTTCTCGCCACTGGTTCCCCAACACTAGTTCTTGGCAGGGGATGGCACCACTCTGCTGGTCCAACCTGCGTGACAAATCAAATTAAATAAATTATATTTAGATTTTTTTGTCCTACAGCCTGATTTATACAAGTGAAAATCATTATAATGAAAGTCATATGCGTCTAATAATACACACACCTCAGGTTAGTCTGCCAATTGAATTCAGTCTCACAGCTCAGGGCTGAAGCTAGAGGAAGCTGAGCCAGGACGCGCCTTCTGTTATCTTCTTCTGATCCTTGCAGGACCACAGTTAGCATTTCATCGTCATAGAAACGAGCATCCAGGCAGCTGTATACATAGTTAGGCCTAGAAAAGAAAATTATGCTGAGTAATGGTGGAAATACCTTCACTTGCATTTATGTTCATTGAACAAAATTCGCTTCCAGGTATGACATGAGAGGCACTTACTGGGCTGCAGCATTATCATCGTCTGTGTTGTCAAGATGGTGGCTGAGGTCAATGGACATGACACTGTTGGGGATGTGTCTGTGTGAAAACAATTACGGTTACAAATACAGCTTAAACACACAAAGAAACTCACACATACACCAACAGTCATACAAACCTGTTTGGGTCTGTTCCTTTGCGTAATAAGTAGAGTTTGCTGGGTGAAACCTCTGGCATGCAGAACAAAACATAGTGCATTTTGGTTTTCTTGTCATTCCACCTGAAAAAAAAAAAAATCATTAATACAAACCCCCATCACTCTCAGTGCAAACCATTATGATGTTTGTGTTTTACGTACAAAGATGGAAGTTCAAAAAGTCGTGGAGTGTTTTCAGAGCTGGAAAGACAATGGACATGATCAAATAAATACAACTTTAATCACAATAGTTTAGCGATATTGTATTATATACAGAGACATAAGATCATACCTCTCTGGCACGGTGTACAGGGGCAAGAAGACGGCCTGTTTGACAGACTTTCCAATCACTTCCTGCACACACATAGACAAAGCATAAATAAGAAATGTGTAAAACGAAAGAATAATACAAAATTTAACAAAAAAACATCTGAAATGTATGTTCGTTAAGTCTGTTTAGCTGATTATTAAAGTTAATTAAACAAAGGAGTATTACCAAAACACACATTACCATATTTTAGCCAAAAAAGCTGTAAATTGCAGCAGAAGGGCTTTTGATCTGCATGGGCAATATTCTTCCTGTTCTTCAGGTTTATCTTGAAGCTACATATCCAGACTTTGTGTGTGAGGGTCGCTGACATTTGTGGCTATACACTTCGATCATACTTGTGAAGAAGAAGAAGGTGGACAGCACGCAAACTCACTGCAGGTTTCTGTAGACACTGCTCGATCACACTCTCCATCATCCTCTTGACAAAGTGCAAAGACTTTTGCGGAAATGAAGGAAACAGCAAAGGGCTCTCTAGATAAACATGTCAAACATTATCTGTTAGTTGTGATGGTGCCAAACTTACTTTATAACCTCATTTTGAAAAACACAAATTAGTCATAAAGACATTATAATTCACCCTTCAGGTGTGTGCTCTCCTGTAAAAACTTCAGCCACTGGTTCCCCTTAGTGTTGGGCGGAGACACAAGGTCCTCATCCTCATCCTTTAGGTACTGTAAATGTCAAAATCAAAGAGAAACCAGACTGTTGTAAGACAGCGGCTCCATGCAAAAACACCTGAAGGTATGCATGTCAAAACCACTTACCTGACCAACTCGTTCTACGTTGAAGTACTTCCCTTTACGATCAAAGAGTTCCTCATTCTGTGAGAGAGAACAGTCTGTGATCAGCTGTAAATATGTTGAAAATGGATTTAACATTATTGCAGGGTCATTACGCTGGTCTCACCTCACTGAAGTGCTCAGACAGGAAGTCAGCAACAAAGGCAATGTCCTTCTGAGTCATCTAAGGGATTAACCAAACATGTAAATATTTTAAAATCATTTTAGGAAACACTTGTCTTGAAACAAATGTCTCACAGCAGCTTTGATAACTAACCTTGTTGAGTTCTGGAGGTACATGCTCCTCACACATCCTTAGCATAGCTGTAAAGAAAAAAAACAGAGATTGTGAATAAAAGCAATCATTAAAGCTTTTTACTTGTACTTAAATTTTATACTTTAATTTGCAATCTTTATTCTTACCTACATACAACCACCGAAAAAAGGCCTTAAAGTTCTTCATACTCTTGTCAATCACCCTGAAAGACAAAATAGCAGCAGCAGATATACAATTTACACAACAAAAATTCATAATTGCTGATGGACAAGAAGTTAATTACTCAAATGAATCACTCACTGCAGAAGTTCATTGGCTTTCAGAGAGAATGAACCCACTGCTGTGATGGCACCTGAAAACATAAAACACACATGTTGATGCTGATGATTCAATATCTGATGTTTTATTAATAATGCAGGGTACCAGCGCTGTACCTTCTATAGCTGCTGAATCCAGACCGAGGGGCTCGAACTTCTGCTTCCACAGGCACATGCCTTTCACCTCACTGAGGTGATACAACAGAGCCTCAGAGCCACTGTACCAAGAGAGAGACAGAGGCAGAGATTTGAACTGAGAGAGCTCAGGTACCAGGTGAAGGAGAAGTGATGAGAAGTGAAAGTCTGAAAATACCTCTGCAGGTGGCTGATCACCAGCTTCTGGATGCTGGAGTAAGAGGACTCAATGGACTGGCCGAGCTTCTTTAAGCCCTGTGATGAAAATATAATATACAGACAAGCTACAATCAAACAAGACGTGTTTGCCAGTGTCAGGAAATCTTATCTGAACTGCACATAAAGAGGAGCATTCACACCACCTCTTACTCTCACCTTAACGGTCAGCTGGTTCATGAGAAGAGCCTGCAGTTCAGGACTGCGTGAAAAGCAAAGCACCAATAGGAAGAAAAATTTGATTAGCAAACCCAAGACATTCTGACTCCATCTACAGGACACTCCAAGCATTACAACATGATGATAAGCGAACACTAACAACAACAATATTTTCTTACCTCGATTGTCCCCACAGCAAGAGCTCCAGAAACTCATCTTGTACTTGAGTGTTTGTGTTCTTTTCCTACAAAAATCAGAAACAAACAATTTAGTGTTCGCTCTCATTTCAGCCAATTTATACCACAGACCACACGACTACTGACCTGAACAAACTTAGTGAGTCTGAGATCCATCTGCATGAGGATGTCCTCCCAGGCTTCACACATACATGTGAGCGAGAGGTGCAGGTACTGCAGCAGGGTGGAGATGTGGGTGAACTTGCGTGCCATCCTGGTTACCTCAGACAGACAGTCTGATAACAACCCTGTGTCTAACTGGAAGACAAAGATGGACAGTTAAATTTTGTAAATAAAGAAAACGTAGGTTTAAAAGAAGCCAAATCATCCATCTCACCTGAATGTAGCAGATCTCAGGGTTGTTGTCAGCAGACCTGACTTCTGTGATGACGGACAAAGACTTAAGATCACTGGACAAACTCAGGCTGCGACAGGTTCCTGATACCTGTAGTGTCATTACATGAAAATAATGGACAAGGGGTCAGAACTAACATACAAAAAATAGCCATTATTCTTGCTGATGGTCTCATTTGCTTCTGTAGTACATATAGAGACATTAGTATTAGATTGAGACCGTTTTAAAACTCTGTAGTAAATTTAAGTGGAATTCTTGGTGAAAATATTTTTTGAAGATTTTAGAAGATCTAACGGACAACTCATGCAAATAACGGAAAGAACCTTACCCCTGTTAAAGTGGCAATCTTGTACATCCCATAGGCATAAAGCTCCACAAAGCCAGCATCTCCTCCAAGAACAAGTACATTCAGCCTGGATGGAAACAAAATGGGTGATGTAATAACTTACAGCTTTCCAACTTAAAATGTAGCGCTGATTAAAAAGAGTCAGACTGAAGAGGCTTCATTTACCTGACTTCTCCCAGGAGATTCATTATTTCGTCAGACTTTTCCTCACTGTAACACAGAAGGATCATGGCTGTTATCTCAGGCAAAACATACACTAATCAACTTATATCAGACTAATTAGTTATGCATTAAAATACTGCCTCACCTGAAGATTTTTGAAGTTGTGCTGTAGCTGGGGAAAAACAAACAGTTTTAGCAAATGTTATTCAATCAACCCAGGAGTTGTTGTCTTATAACCTGAGGTGTAACAAATACTGATGTTACCTCTTGGGCAGTGTTGGTAATTTGGGAAGAAAAAGTTTGGATTCATCCTCTGAGTTGTAGAAAGAGCTGAGGGCACTGAAACAAAGTAAAAGACCAAACATCCACATTATTCTTTAAAGTCAGACATCTTTTGTGCCATTGATTTGATCCATGATTCTCACACATACCTGTTCTCCTCTGTCACTTCCATCCAATGCATGCAGGTGACAGGGTGCTGCATTGGAAACACGTGGAGGATCTCTGCTTTCTCAACGCCACACAGGACCACCTGCTTGGTGTCTCCGAGGCTGAAGGCCAATACTGGGGAGTAAAAAGGAGGATAAAAAGTGTAAACATTTTCATGCTTCCATCAACAAGCATGTGAGTATTAAAAGAAAGATGTAGTCGCTCCTTACTTTTGCCATCAGGTCGCCAGGCAAGTGCAGTGATCTCTTTCCCAGTGCACTCACTGGGTGGTAAGCTCCAAACACGCTGGAAACTAGCCAAGCGGTGTAGCAGCAACTATGGCCAAACATCAACCAGTACAATTACAAAGCTATACATGATACTAATGCATGTTTCAGGAATAATACAGGATTTCGTGCCTACCTCTCCAGTTGTGTTGGCCAAAGCAATCAGATCCCTTTTAGGAGACCATGCCATACACAGGACAGGGTTAGGAAGCTGCTTCTCTCCCACTTGCCGGAAGGCAGGCATGTTGTGGTCTGGACAGTATGAAAAGTTGCAATAAATACATAAATGACAGGAAGTTAATTTGGATGGCTAAACTTAAGATAGTTAGTAGATGTCTAAATGATTATGTAACCCTGTCATTGGTGATTGAAGAAGACAAGACAGTTGACCCCTTGCTGTTTGTGTGTCTCTCTCTTTCCCTGATAGTAGCCTAGAGCTGGACGACCTGCTACTTCCTCGGGCAACAGAACATTAATTATCTACATTTTGATGATTACGTACATTTTTTGGCTTTCCTTATCTTTCCTCGTTGTGAATAGACTATTTTGGACTGTCTTTTGCAGAACAAGGCACTTAAAGATGTCACGGTAGGATCTGGGAAATGCAACTGGGTTACATTAGCGCTAGCCACGACCTAGACAGCATAGTGCTTGAAGGCTAAATGAACAGTCCGTGCTAATAAGTGGTGCCTTACCGTTTTGAGTTGACAGCCTTCTGTTTAAATACTAACGTTAGATATAACTGTATGCTAGCAGGTTTGTTAGCAAGCCGACGAAGCTAATGTAGAGAAAGCCCCATGGCTAATTTTGTCCGTGTTGGACACTACGGGCGGCGAAATTGTAACTACAGCACGGTGTATTTTACATTTAAAGGCGTCAAACACACTCTGCTCTGCGAAACACTAGATTGAAGTTTTCTTCATGATGTTTTCACAATTCCGCGGACAGCGCCATATTTTCCCTGCGACCAATCATTGTGGAGCAACGGCAGCCGCGAGGAGACAAAACTGCTCGGAGGGAAAACGCGATTCGTTAATGTGAGACACAAAAAGTGGTTAGTGAGTAGACAGTGAAAGGTAAATTATTGATGGGCGAAACGAAACTCTGTAAAAAGTACTGAAGCGTGAAGCTCTAAAGCGTATCTTGTTGTAACAGTTTATTGTTTGGGAGCGTTTTTCAGTTAGAATGGGGCTCTCTGCTGGCCCAACGATGGTTTCACATACAGGACGGCTAATTGCAAAACCCCTCAACCGTCAAAATGTAAGTTAACTCCCTGAGTGGTTGGTTGTTGTGACTGTTCATTGCCCTCTATTAAAGTTTTTATTTTAATTTTAAAGTAAATTTTAGAAAGTTTTATTTAAAAGTGTGTAACGTCAAACTAGTCTTATGTCTGTGTCTATGTTTTCTTTTCATGTTGTTCGAGCTAGCACAACGATGCTGCTGTTAATTGATGCTAGTAGAGTTAGCTTATAGGCTAAATATCATAACATGTCCAAAAAGCAACGTTACAGGCCTCTTTCACAGCCTTCTTTGTCCTGAAAGGCTTTTTTTTTTTTTGGCCAATTTACACTCTAAAGATGATCTTTACCCACCATATTTTCCATGAAGGGACATTGACAACTTTGTCCCTCTTATAAGCGCATGGTGAATCCCAGCAGGGCTTCACACAACTCCAACCTGAGCAGGTCCCTGCCAAAAATTGATTGAAGGCCAAATACAGTTAATGAAAGGTGATTTCTGCCTAAATATGACTTGATCTCATTCATGAGCTTCATAATGTAAAGATCTAGAGCTCACAGGACAGCTTGGAATTCTTTTAAAGGACCATTACAACACAAAATGGGTCTTTTCACCTGCCAAAAATTGATTGAAGACCAAATACAGTTAATGAAAGGTGATTTCTGCCTAAATATGACTTGATCTCATTCATAAGCTTCATAATGTAAAGATCTGAGCTCACAGGACAGCTTGGAATTCTTTTAAAGGACCATTACAACACAAAATTGGTCTTTTCACCTGCCAAAAATTGATTGAAGACCAAATACAGTTAATGAAAGGTGATTTCTGCCTAAATATGACTTGATCTCATTCATGAGCTTCATACTATAAACACTAGAGCTCACAGGACAGCTTTGAATCCTTTTAAAGGACCATTACAACACAAAATGGGCATTTTCACCTGCCAAAAATTGATTGAAGACCAAATACAGTTAATGAAAGGTGATTTCTGCCTAAATATGACTTGATCTCATTCATGAGCTTCATACTATAAACACTAGAGCTCACAGGACAGCTTGGAATTCTTTTAAAGGACCATTACAACACAAAATGGGTCTTTTCACCTGCCAAAAATTGATTGAAGACCAAATACAGTTAATGAAAGGTGATTTCTGCCTAAATATGACTTGATCTCATTCATAAGCTTCATAATGTAAAGATCTGAGCTCCCAGGACAGCTTGGAATTCTTTTAAAGGACCATTACAACACAAAATTGGTCTTTTCACCTGCCAAAAATTGATTGAAGACCAAATACAGTTAATGAAAGGTGATTTCTGCCTAAATAAGACTTGATCTCATTCATAAGCTTCATATTGTAAAGATCTGAGCTCACAGGACAGCTTTGAATTCTTTTAAAGGACCATTACAACACAAAATGGGTGTTTTCACCTGCCAAAAATTGATTGAAGGCCAAATACAGTTAATGCAAGGTGATTTCTGCCTAAATACTACTTGATCTCATTCATGAGCTTCATATTGGAAAGATCTGAGCTCTCAGGACAGCTTTGAATCCTTCTAAAGGACAGCTTGGAATCCTTTTAAAGGACCATTACAACACAAAATGGGTATTTTCACCTGCCAAAAATTGATTGAAGGCCAAATACAGTTAATGAAAGGTGATTTCTGCCTAAATACTACTTGATCTCATTCATGAGCTTCATATTGTAAAGATCTGAGCTCACAGGACAGCTTTGAATCCTTCTAAAGGACTATTACAACACAAAATGGGCATTTTAACCTGCCAAAAAATTGATTGAAGGCCAAATACAGTTAATATATTTATGTATATATATATATGGTGGAAACATACAGTATAAAGTGTTGGAAAAGTTCTGTATGCTTTAGAAGTCACCATAAATAATGCAGTTATTTTTAAAGGTTGTGTTATTAACTGGGGTACTGTGACAAGTGAGTAGAATTTTAGAAGATTACTTCTTAGCGTGTGTGCGTGAAGTAGATAGTTATTACAGTGGAAACTTATCACTGGCACTTCACCATAATCAGTACATTGATGAAAACTAGAATAGCTCTGAGAGCACAAAATGTGATAGTGGCCTCGAAATAGACCAAGTGAAGCTGCATGGTCCTCGACTGTCTGTTATCCTTCTGACCCACCGTTTTATCGTTAGTCTGAGACGTCTATTTTCTGGTATGCAAAACGAGACCATTCTGGATGTCTTTTTTTGGCTAGCAGAGAGTTTAAAATACAACGTGTCTGCACCTTAAATTAAGCTTAACATGCTCCATGTGAGCAGCTTTGACCTTGACAAAGCCACAAAGCGCTAGTCTCTGCAGAATGCTCCCAGTCCCCTTTTAAGATAACTAACCCATAGATGAGGCAGATAAGTGGGTGGTCTGGGGTCATTGGGTTAGCTCAGCCGGACACCTTGGCAACACTGACAAGCTGCTGTCGCTTCACTGTGTCATATTATAAGACGTCTTCACCTGACAAACCATAACCCAGCCAGTAAAAGACATATTCAGCAGGATGTTTGTTATGTCTTCTTTATCCAAACCTGTGGTTAAGTGTGGCCAATGCACATTGAAAGCCTCTGAATGTTGCATGAACCCCAACCGTGTAGCTTATTATTAGTGGCTGTGTGGTGTAAGATAATACATGGATGTACTGTTTTCCATGTTTGATTAAAAAACACCAGTTCTGTAAAAATGTCACTACTACCTTCTGTTCCTCTGGACTACCATAACACTCTCTCTCCTTGCCAGTATTCTGGCTGTGAAACCTGAGCCGGGGCCAAATATAGCCCCACACAGTGAGCAGTTAGAGACCGGGACAGATGGGACAGCAGGCCACTGCAGAGGCAGTACGCAATTGGACCCTGAACCTGAGAGATCCTGCTGACTGTCTGACCAATAAGGCTGCTCTTCTGGAAAGAGAAGCTTCTTTTTGGCTCATTGTGACTAATAAACGAGACAAACCTGGAAGCACAAAACCAGGAGGAAGCGTTTGGACAGATAGCCCACTTTAAGGTTAGTTTTGCTCTTTGTTTCTGTTGATCGGTTGTCGATTGCTTATCAAGAATATGACTTAAA
Organism: Lagodon rhomboides; assembly: GCA_039737535.1. Taxonomy (NCBI): domain Eukaryota; kingdom Metazoa; phylum Chordata; class Actinopteri; order Spariformes; family Sparidae; genus Lagodon; species Lagodon rhomboides. The sequence goes on along the minus strand of CM077789.1, from coordinate 7,626,515 downwards.
TCATTCAATGTAACAGCTCAAGAGTTTTTAATGTGGTGGTTCTTTACAGTATCAGTAATATTTAAACATTACAATAAATATATTCTTCATCATGTTCTTTTGATTATATTTGGGTTCCTTTTCATTTTAAACTTTTTTATAATAAGTATAAAAAATACTGTTAAAGTATTAAGTCAGTATTGAAGTTGAACTTAAAAACGCTTTTTTAAATCTTGGAAAGAATAGGAGTTAATGGAAACTTTGACAGCGCTGACAGTTGTTAACGTTCTATCAATCAGTCTCAATGTTTAACATTTTCCACATTCATATTTAATAAGCCCTGTTTGATTGATTGTTATTGTCTCCTTAGTCTGGCCTCGTCTCGTCTGTTGAATGCTTTAACCCAGCAACTGTTTGTGCATGACCACTTGTACCTGTGTGTGTTTGAAGGCAGTGGTTTCTCTCCTCAGCTCAGGGTGGGTGAGTTTGTGCTGCTGCTGTGAAACATAGCCCAGGAGATTAAAAATAACAACAGCTGGTCTTCAGGACGCCATGAGGCACTGAGTGTCACACTGCGTCATGCGTGTATCTATACCAACAGCTTCACAACATGCTATACATCTAGAGTCAAGGTGTAGCGTGACAGAACACAGAGGTAGTAGGACTGTTTTAAACGACATGTGCGTGTGACCTAGTGTGATTTATAAACTAGTATGTACGGATGCATCGTGACCTAAATGTACAGCGCATACGCAAATACGCAAACGCTGTGTGCACATTTATATTTGGAGTACGGTTTAAAATGTCCTGGCATCTATGTGAAGACTCTCCATCTCTTGTTTACAAAATGGGACAGCTTTTAAAAATATAAAACTTTTATGGCACAACATATGGACATTTAGCATCAATAAGTGATTTTAATTACATCGCAATGACATCACTTGATTGCTGTAACTGTAGCCCTACTCTCTGTAGAGTATCAATATTTGTATCCACATCACTGCATTAATTGATTAATTGTGAGATAGGGCGGCTGTAGCTCAGGAGGTAGAACGGGTCGTCTAGTAATCGGAATGTCGCTGGTTCAAATCCCAGCTCCCCCTAGCTGCATGTTAAAGTGTCCTGAACTGCTCCTGATGTGCTGGTCGGCACCTTGCATGGCAGCCACCACCATCAGTGTATGAATTACTGTAAGTCGCTTTGGACAGAAAGCGTCTGCTAAATGTAGATGGAATATTAAGTGTGTGTTTTAGTTTTTCTCCACTCATAACATGGTAAACGAGAGTTGTACTCTGTAGAACGCATAACTTCAATAAGGCCAGCCATCTATATATGAATGTTACAATTTGTTTGCCATTTTATAGACATTAATTCATTACTCATTAAAAGCAACCATTGGATCAGGCAGAAATGAAAATTATTTCTTCTTTTTTGCCGTGATGTGGAAGTAAAATGTGTGAGGTTAGTGGAGCTGCAATTAATGACTATTTTCTTTCCAATTAATCATTTTCATGAAACTAAAATAAAACCCATCAACAGTCCAAAACCCAAAGAACCTTCATTTACTATCATACATAACAAAGAAAATCAGGAAATCCTGATATTTAAGATGCTGGAACCTGCAAATGTTTCACGTTATTGAGCAAAAAATGACTGAAATTAATATTAATCCATCAAAATAGTTGGTTGGTTAGCTGTAGACGTGAGTACACCAAAGAACAGTGGGTTAAGAGGGTAAAGAGTGATGGGATACAATGTCCTGTTTGAAACACTGTAAACAAGAAATGCCAGTCATGTTCACCATGACCTCAGTTAAAGCCTTTGCTAATACCCACCAACTGTGTGCAGACAGCACCAGCCTGAGTCATCCTGCCGGCTATGGCTGCGAGAGCAGATGAGCCAGTATTGTGAGGTCTATATTTTGAGCTTGACTCCTCTTGTTTGTCATTTCCCTTTAAACTGATAGTTATCTCATGTACACAGTGTAAACTGTAGTGTCTACAGTGTAAATGTGTGTAATTAGCTTGTTGTGAATGTGTGTTTCAGGATGCAGGACGGGAGTTGGAATCAGCCGCTCCCCATTTCTCTGCTGCTGAAGGACCCGGCAGGAGGCAGGTCTTTGGAGGGCGATGGGGGGATGTTTTCCGAAGCGTCCTCTGATGGGGAACTCTACCTGGACTCAGTGACAGAGCTGAATTCTGGAGATGGAGATTTTGCAGATCTTACTGCCTTCTTAAGTGCAGAAGAGATTAACCATAGCCTGGACCTGGCCCGAGAGGCCTTTGGTGACCAAGTTGAATCTGAAGATCCAGGCCCCTCTAATCCTACGCCCCAGGAGCAGGCTCTCCACCATGTCCCATCTCTTCCCTTGCCCCCCCAAACTACTGAAAACCTCACCACAAGTTCAAAACTGCAGCATCAGACCAAACCCCCCTGCCTGGAGGACAATGTCGCAGTTGAAGCCTCATCCAGCCATAATGTACCCCTCAGTAAACCTGCACAAGTGTCCAGTGAGGCTCCGTCCTCTGCTGAGAAGGTTGTCCGCCACAAACCAGTCCAGCCAGTGTATAAGCAGGATAAACCCCGGCTGCTTCATGAAGGCCTGGAGCTGAACGATCGTGCAGGGTCGGCCACAGAGTTCTGTAGCCGAGCTGCTACTTTCATTGAGGAGCTGTCATCCATCTTCAAAGGCTCTGCTCACCTGGAGCAACAGGTGGAGGAGGACTCCTCGTCTCCTGACAGTGGCTACCTGTCCCCGAGGAGTCGGCGACCAGTCCCTCAGGGCTCTGCCTCTGTTCCCTCTGCGCCTCCCAGACAACAGGAGCAGGCAGAGTACAGTCAGCCAGCCATGAGCGTGGAGCCTCAGCCGGGAGGCCCGTTTGAAGTGGCAGCTTCTGCGAGGTACCAGCACTCTGGAGCTCCAACCTCACATGGACCGCTGTCTCCTCCTTGTTTCCTCCAGAAGCTGAAGAGTCAGGAGGTGGCAGAAGGAAGCCCCATTCGTCTGGAGTGCAGAGTCACAGGAAACCCCCAGCCGCTCGTCAGGTAAGGAAAATGCACTTTAAGGAGTTCTCATCCACATTTGTTTAAAAGGTTTAAGGTTTGACCTTAAACATATGGCTTTTTTAGGGACCCTACTTGTCACCTTAACTATAGGTAATGGTTTCCTTAACTAATTCAAACATTTAGAATGTATGTAATTGTCTGGGCTAGGGTAAAACTTATTCTTATTGTTGAATTTCATTATTCTAATCATCATCTTGTGTTCAGTTTAAGGGTGAACATCATGTGATTTCACCGAGAGTGTTTGGAAATGAAGTAATGGTATCTCCAGCCAGCATTAAACAGCAAATACCCACAACTGATTTTCCAGTGATTCTCTAAGATATTGGCTTGGCAAAGAACCTGACTAGTCTGGGAATAACTTTTTTGTTTTCCATGGAGTTTATAGGCTTGATAGAGTTGTTGACGTCCGTATTGTTATTCCATGTGCTCTGTAATGTGAGTCCTGCTATCCTCTCAGATACTGAAAAGCATAGACAGCAAAAGTTGGCCACCATAGAGTAGTTGGTGCTGCCTGTGCTGAGCCAAGTCTTGATTAAAGGGTCATTCCACCCAAATTATATATATAGACAAAAAACAATTCTCACCACTGGTGGTATCTAGTCAAACAGAGTGTTTTGAGGGGGTTTCTATGGGTTTTCTTCTTTATAATGGACGTGAATGGAACTTAATGAATGGAAGTAGTTACAATGAAAACCTTTGACAGTGAACTGCATGGACTATCCAGAGTATTCAAAAGATTGTTTTTGGAAAGACCTGTTGCTACAGAATTCTTTTTTCATTTTTCAGTGCTGTTAGCGCCTCAAACCAAATTTCTTTCACCCTAATTGTATTCAAGTGGATTTAGAGATCTCATTGATAAAACCCAGAATGGCTGGATGCCACTAGGGGCAGGTAAAAAGAAAATCTGTGTTTTTGTAATTGAAGTGAAGTGACTACAGTCATACACAGGTCAGGAACTGTAAACCTCTGTGCTAACATTCAGAGTTCCAAGACATTGAATGAACATGATGTGAGAACACGCTGACCTGCAGTGTATGAACAGACCTTTATATCACAGTGTGGGTGATGTTGACCAGACCGGGCTTCAGGATTCAGCCTGGCTGGCTTGCCTGTTAGAGATAAGGTGGGCGAGGTGGGAGACGACCAGGAGGTGAGAGTTACCCGTGTTGACAAGCCGAGCACCTGGTTTCAGGTTCGGGGGGGACTTCCACTCTGTGTAAGCACATTTGTCCTTTGGTACCTGAGCCAGTTAAAGCAGGGACACTGTCGAATTTATGCCTACATGAACTGCCCCTGGCTTTTTGCACCAGTTCAAACTAAAAATACACTCTTCTCTTGTTTCTAGAAATGTCTGCCTCACACCTCGGTCAACACGCTTGTTGTTTACTATTGAGACATACCTGTGCTAATTAAAGTAGCAATCTAATGTGATGATTTCAGGGCTGTAAAAATGGCCTCTGCAGTATCTACTCCTGATAGCTCAGCTCCTGAATTTCAGGCAGTATATCCAGTTGTTGCACTTCACTGAATTATTATAAAATTAGAAATCAATATTTCAGGCCACACTATTACATACAGTTGAAAAGTTTGGATATCATCAACTTATGCGCATTTCACTATACTTCACCCTGACACGTTTGGTATCTTTTGAGACCTTGTGGTCTTCGCTAGAATTTATGTGGGTTTGACCAGTCCTCCTGTTGTCTGAGATTATAATAATGGACCCTCCAAAGGGTCCGATAGAGCTAAAATAGATGTGTTTTTAGGTAAAGTCAGTGACCTAGGAAGCATATCTCCCTCGCAGGCTGTGAGGGGCCTCTTCAGTGGCTGTATAAATAGTCTTCAGGCCAACAGGAGACAGGCACAGGAATGCAGGCAATGCAATGACGAGGCGTTTTCAGTCACCACACTCCACATCTCCCCACACCTTCTTGGGGAATATGAAGGTAGTGTGTAGCATGTTTAACCACAAGGAAACAGAATAACTCAGACAGTGTGGTAATACTGACGTTACAAAACAGAGAAAGTGAATGGAAAGTTGAGAGAAGTCAAGTGGAGAAGTAAAAATGGAATACTTAACCTTTTACCCCTATCATTGTAAAACCTGTGCATAGTTTCCAAAAAAGGTTATGACCTTTATGCTGAAGTGAATTCAGATGTTGTTGCAGGATAAGGTGGAGCTATTGTTGAACTGAGCAGATTTGTGCAGACGTTTTTGTTGTTGGACTGTGTGTTTGGCAGCTGTGAATGTTCTGTCAATGACTTGCTCTCAGTATTGTCCGTGCGCCCCTGAAAGAGTGCTGTCACTTCCGGTGTTAGCTATTGATTGTGGACACTAGATGGCAGCAAATTATGTTTTATTTAAAATATCTTCTTCTGTGTAATGAAGGAGGAAAGTTGCAAAAAAGGGTGTATCATCTGTTTCTGTGCTGTGATCTCATGTTGGTCTAATTAAACACCTGAAGCCTAGTGCTTTTATTTGCCGCACATGACTCTAACTATAAATACATGTGGAAAAATGCCCAAACCTTCTTAATATTTTGCTATTTAAAACTCCAAACACTCACATGTCTGAGTCCTTTACTTACAGAGCCTCTTGCTGAAATACTAGCTGGACATGACTCACTTAATGTTGTGCATGTGTGTGTCTTTGTTGATCTATTTCCTCATGCATATAGTTATTTTGTGTTTCATCTGATATTGTAAAAATTGAGATTTGCATGTCTGTAATATAAAACAGGTCCAGGGGCTATGTAAATACTATGAAAAGATTAAAATGCTCAATCCACAAAAAAATGCACACAGCCTGAAACTGAGAAACTGTCCTTAAATGAGCCGTCAGGACTTTTTAAGGTTGTAATGTCACAGCTATACGGTCACTGCACCCTGCACGGCCATGTTCACCGGTAGAGATAGATGTGGAAACACAGTGGGTGGAGCCTGCTCAGGCTTGTGAGAGCTGACCAATCAGAGAAGTCTGTGAATAGAGGTGCTGCAGCACTGGACAGTAAGAGGAAAATAATGCATATTTGAATGCTGAAAGCATTTAAATATTTCCTAGTAAACACCAGTGAATCTGCAAATTAGCCTTTATTTATATTCTGTTGACCTTTTTCCTCATTTCAACCTATTCTTCATTGTTTTAGTGAAAATGTACAAAAATTGAAATCAAGTTTCTTATTGGGCATCACCTCTGATGCAGCTGGTAGTCCAGACAGGTAACACTCCTCTGCACCTCCTCGTCTTCTCAGTCTAATGAGTTGGTGCGGAGCTGATGCCAGCATTTTGCACGGCCAGTGAAAGAGACATTCCTGGTGGTTGGGTGCTGGGCGCGGTCTTCCGTGGTCAGCCACAATTTGTCTCGGCCGGAGAGTCTTACGGTGCTGAGCGCCTGGTATTCTTCACTATGTCTTCATGCTCCTCACACACAATGCTTTATGCAATGCTCTGTTTATAATGATGCATCTCTGGGTCTGGGATGCGTGTGTGTGATATCCCTGTGGGAACCACTTTGTGCATTTCTGCAGTCTGAGCTCATTTCGGCCTTTCTTTACTTCTTCAAGGGGCTAGTTTAGGATTATGATCTTATTGGCATGAGAGCAGAGGGAATGTATGCAGCCAGTGTAAGACCCTTGTGTGTCTGTGTTAGTGTGGTTAAAAAGAGCATTTCTAAACAAAATTGATGGCGTGAGGTCTGCTTGTGCATAACACCAAACACGCTGCGGGTGCATGATGACTGATCCCTCACTAGTTCAATGCATTACAAAGCAGACATCGACAATCCATCTCCAAATGTGGCATGCTCGGCGTGCTATTTTAGGCATTTTGTCTGATGCTCTTCCATGTCATTACCCTAACTGCCTGCTGTGCAAACAAGGCATTTGAAAACTTGACTTGGAGTTGAATGAAGGGAGATGGGCAGTTACGGTAGAGAGCAGCCGCGGCTTCTCGGTTTCAAGCGAGCACACAAAACCACAGGGGAAACTTCTGGGAGATGAGAGGCCGCCGATGAATGTTGCTAGGAAATCTACACAAGGCGGCGTCTCCAACATCTGGACGAGGCGACGTTCCATAGATTGATGATGGAATTTGTTGTCAAACATTGATCCTTTACACTCAAACATGGTACCTTGTTTGAGCTAATATTGACTGACAGGATCATAGACAGCAGCAGACACGCAGATGTAAGGGGACAGACATGCGCACAAACATCTAGTCCAAGTATTTTGCAGATTTTGTGTCTTTCCTGAATTGGCTCATTTTATTCTCCGTGGTAAAAGAAATTCTAACAGACATGGTTCATTCCTGGAAACCAAACCACTTGATCAGACTGTGAAATATTCATCCCTCTACTGCCAGAAGGGCAAAATTACACTAATCAGGTTCTTTAATGGGACACTGTGGAATTATTTCTCCCATCTAGTGGTTAAATTTGCATTCAAATGAATACTGCTCTCTCGCGCCTCGCGTTTTCAAATGTGCGTTGCAACCTGTTGGAACTACGGCAGGCGGGATGTGTCAACATTCAAGAAGCCATGACAACAACACGTCTTCAAACACCACTCCATCAAGTTTTGTTTCAGGTAATGAGGTACAAACTTCAAACTGCAAATGACGAGCGCGTCTCGCTAAGCTCCTCCTCCGTTCCACAGTCACGCTGGCTCTGAGTGAAAACGCGTTTAGCCTCATCTGTACCACGTAGTGCTTTTTGTCCCTCTCGGCAGTTCATCGTTTTTTATAGACCGGAAGGACGTGGAAGCCTCCGTAGAGCTCGTCCGTCCTATGGAAATACAGATAAGTGATTCTTCCCTCAGGAGGAGAAGTGAGATTGTTGGCGGAGATAATTTTACACCAGTGAAGACGTTGATTTGAGGTAATGAATTACTTGAAACACTACACAGTGCCTGTACCTTTAAAAATGAAAATAGTATTGCATTTGCTTTCAAAGCATAGGCATGCTCAAGCCTAATCAAGACCTTTGGACACGAGGTAGTGCCAACACCATCGCTTGAAATTTCCTTATAGTATTTTATAGTATTTCTAAATTCATCCCATGTGAAGAGTAACCATTTCATGCCAATGAAACATAGTCGTGTTAAGGAAGTCCCAAGACATGTAAAGAAATTATAATGACTTCTTGTAAGTTTGGCGTCTTGTTCAGGCAAGCGTTTTAGTTTCACATTTATTTTTATCTCTTTGGCTTATCTTGTGACTCTTTGGACCTACACTGAGTTCTTACACTTTGGCACACAGATAAGTAAAAGATTCAAGTTTGGCCAACAGTACCAGCCTTGTTGTTGCAGAAGTAGTCACACAGTCACAGAAGCCCTTCCTCCCACATTGTGTGAAACAGACTTGGTATGAGGTCATAGCAGGTGACCCACTGCTGACTCATGACGAAGCCTGACTGTAATGCTGACTGTTTGGCCTGTTTCAGGAAGGCCGTAATTTTAAATTCTCCCTCATGGGCTCATTTGATCTCTGCAGGAGGAGGAGGAGGGGGGGAGGAATCGGCCCTGGTATTTTTATACCTGCTTTTTCTGAATTTTTGCAAGCATGATGTCATTTCATATTTAAGCCCAGAATAATGAGCGAGTCTGGCGTGGCTGTGGGGGTGCACTCATACTTCAAATGAATACTACATGGGGACTATTTGACAGAAGCTTAACATTCCTGAAACGTGAAAACATTTAAGAGGGTGTAACTTTAACTACGGATAGTGTATGGAGATTTCACAAGATGCTGTGAGGTAGTCAGTTTGACGTATTATTTAGGTCTCACTGTGCTGATAACTGAACTGTGTTCATTACTGTGTCTGTGTACAAAGCTGTGCATCAGACATGATACATGTGAGCTTGTGCACCGAAGGCAGCCAAAGAATTTCTTTAAGCAACCATAAATAAACAAAGAAACTATCAACTCATCTATATCACCGCTGAACATCAGGCTGCCAAATCCTGCCCACTGCAGACTATACATGCGAACACATTGAGATATCAGCAGTAAAACATTTAGATGGACACACGTCAGTGCTATTCCTCAGCGCTACGTTAATGGTAGTAGTGACGAATGGACCTGTCCTGTCTGAGCCTCAGCGGTGGCCCCTGGCCCTTGTTTGGCCTGGAGACATAGTGTGAAGTTTCACCCAAAGAGGTGAAACTTTTCCTGCTCCCCTTCTGGCCTCAAAGTCCAGGAGGCTCCTGACCTTGACCCTTTATCACATAAATTCACACAAATCCCATTATTCTATTTGTAAAACCAGCTATTTTACACATGTTTTGCAACCATGGAAATACAATTACCTTAAAGAAAGCTCTGGTCAATTAGCTTAAACTGTGACGTGTGTGTTCAATCAATCAATCTTGACTAGGCAGTTAAAGACATTCACTGGTGGAGTATAGCAAGATACATTAACAGAGGTAATATTTCTACAATCAAATATCAAAAGATGACTAGACCCTCACTTTGTTGAGTTGTGTACTTAATTTCATTCAAGGTAATGTCGCCTTTTGTTATAACTTCGGTGAAAAACATCAGATGTTGTCTTCATACTTTCAGTACATTTAGCTGATTATGCTCACATACTTTTACTCAAGTAAGATTTTCCTATACAGAACTTTTACTTGTAATAGGGTACATTCACAAAGTGGTATCACTATAGACGTGTTGTGTAAAACAAGGCTACACAGAAATGAAGTCTTATATACATCTTTGTGTTCAGTATTGAACAGAAAGTAGGTGTTACACATACTAGACGGATGTTAGTGTAAATTTATTAAATTTCCAGCTGTTAAAGAGAATAACCCTCTTATAATGTTAGCTCTGTGCATGGATCATACTCACAGCCAAAATAATTCTGGGCTCACTGACAGCACCATGTTGAAATCACATTGAGCGCTTAGCGGGTGAGTCTTGAGCACCATGAAAAAGGATTTGCCACTGTTCTTGGTTTTTATTTTAAGCCTTAAAAATGTATAACAATGTTACTTGGACTTACTATATGAGAAGGAATGTTGTCATCAGGGTCAGATGTAATACTACTAAACTAAACAATCAGGTGAGAAAGAGTTAGATAAGACAGGAAGTAGTGTAAGAGTAGAGGGGAATAAGACTTGTCCAGAGTTATATAAGTGGATCAGTGACAGTTGAAGAAGTGGAATACCGGATTTAATATGAAGCATGTCTGTTGCGGACAAAGGCGGCAGTCATGCTCGGCAGGAGGATGGTAATCCAAGACAAGTTCAACAGGAGGATGGGCACAGGGCACTCCATAAATCTTCACTCCGTACTAAAGCCTCTCCTCCACACAGTGTCGGCCGGCCTGTTTGACCCCATCTGTAAACACGCACACACTAAGCATCATCATTTAGCATCAACAGCAGGCCTTGCATGGTCAGCGACACGTGAACGCTCAAACTACTTTCAGTCAGATCACAACAGCTCAAATTTCGGGGTCTTCACTACAAACATGTCACCAAAGGTTTGACTATTTTATGTAGCGTGGAGCGTGCACAGGTCCACATTAGTTGAAAGGATAACTCCACCATTCTCCACAGTGTTTTTACAGATGTTGTGGAGTACTGCTGCTTTTATGGCACCAGATGAAGCTGCATGTAATCTGATAAACTGCCTCCAGTGATTTAAAAGCAGTACACTGTTGGACTCATTATTGACTGTTTAGAAATAAATGATCAGAATCAGTACAGCAGAATCAGATATATTGCCTTTTTTATTCCACACCTTGTTCTTCCTTTTCAAAACCTGTCGCTACATTACCCACAATGCCATTTAACAGCAGAATAACATCATTGGAGGCCATTTATGAGATTTATCTGGAGCCACATAAGGTTTTTATAATACATTTTACATATGCATACGTGCTCCCCAAGACCTGTAAACACACTTTATAGGATAAAAGTTAAAGTGTGTCTTAGTTCCCAAAACATTTCTGGAGCTGGAGCAGTCTCCTAAACAACTGAAGTAGATTGAGACTTGTTTTAAAACGTAAAAAAAGCAAAAAAACAAAACATAAAATGGCTCCACACAGCTCGTCCAAAGTAATCCAAGTCTCTGGAAACTCCAAGATCCAGAATTGATTTGAAAAGACATTATTTATTCCCTTACGGTGGTATGCAACCAATTCAGACAGCGTGCATGCAAAAGCTTTTAGCTTTTTAAATCAATTTGGGATGTCTGGCTTCCTTAGACTTGGCTTACGCCTGACAAGCCGTATGGGACCCTTTTATGTTTTATTTTCAGTTCCCCGTCCACCTGCTTGACTACAAAACTTCACCCGACTTTCTATCGGCAGGGGCGTGTAATAATAGATGTTGGCTTCACTTATCCTTTAATGTGTAAAATTGGTGAACTTACCCTTTAAGTGTGGGCAGGGTGTCAGAGATCTGTCAGTGGTGCTGTTGACAGTAGCGAGGACTCCTCTGAGACACTGGAGTGCCGTCTGTCCCATTTGTAGGTTTGAGTCATCCAGGCCTCGGGCTCTGCTCCACAGCTGGGCTGTGAACAGTAAGCACCGGGCTGCATTCCTCTGTTCACCTGTTAAATGGCTCTCTGCTATTCATCATGCTTGATAAGGCATGGCCATTAGATTCAGCTTACAGTAATCTGCCTTTTGATGAGATATTTCAGGCTGTTATTTTTCCTGGATGTCGGATTCCTGCGTGGCTGCCAAAGAGCTGCGTTTGAAGTGGAGCCCGATTCAATTATGTATCTTTGACGATACTGAAGCGGCGGAATTTACTGTGTCCTGTTGTGTTTCTTTGTGTGCGTTTTGAAGGTTTTAGAAAATAGCAGCATTTTAAAACTGTAAAAATGTGTGTCCATGTGTTTGGCTGTGTTGCTGCGCGCAAATCGGACTCTGCGCAGGGATACTTGTTTTACGAGCAGACGAGAGGTCAGATGGGGCTCGTAAAAACAAGCCAGAGTCTTCCTTCCCATGTACATGTGGCAGAATAACAGCTGTGTGAATGTTAAACTGTCTCACATAGAAACTAGAGATATGCATCTTTGTTCCTCAGTCTCCCCGTGTTTATATTTTGCATATCACTCGAATGAAACACCCTCTTTCAGTTTGGTGCCGAGGCTCCTGACATCATGGGGAGAGACAGTTTGAGTGGGGGGTCTGCAGGATTTGGTTTCATATGGAGGAAAGGGCAGGAGGAAGAGAGGAAGATGCTCCATGTACAGCTCATTGTGTGTCTGATCGGAGCTCAGATCCAAGTCCATAAATTCAGAGTGTGGAGGAGAGGTCGCGGAGTTCAATCCCCGACTACAGCGACTTCAGCCGGTTGCCTCTGATGCCATTTATCTTCTTTTGTTGGCAGCAGCTTTACAGCAATTTGTTGTCTCTTTCAGCCTTCAACACAGTACAATTACAGGGTGCGCTGAGTTCAGTATCTTATCAGCGTGTTGCTCACTACCTCCACGGTCAAACTGACGATTTCAGAGTGGCTACAATTTGGCTTTACGAGTGAAAATAATCAAGGACGTCAACGTTGTGGTGCTGTACCCACGCACACACCAGGAGAGGTGGTCTGGCTGTCGTGGAAGCAGACATTTTTGTACGCATGTGTGTTTGCATGTTTGTGGCAAGTTCGTGGGTGGCTGGTTGAAGGGGGATTATGCACATTTGTTTGTTACGGTATATATTTACTTGTCTTGGATTCCAGATAGCCAAAAGTATGCCACATCCTTTTTATAAAGAGTCAGAAGTTGCACCTGGTTGGTGTAATTAACAGGATGTCAGCTGTGACAGGACAGAATAGCTTTAAAAAAAGAGTAAATATCATTATGATAGCAGAGGATGGTAAGTCCTTGAAAGATATAGCTGTAAAGGAGGTTACTTAGAGCGCGACCACACATGTGACCATAGATCTGCTCAGCCATTGCATTAACTCCATCTAATTGTTGTTCCCAGAAAGTTATGATACATACCTAAAATTAGCGCGGACGCAGACAGTTATGTGGTTTGTCTCCAGCTGTAATTACTCAGTGGCAGGAAGATCGATGACTGTGGCCGTGGAGAGAGAAAGAGGTTAGAATTTTTTTTTAATTGATGGAATTTCAAGCACAACATGTGATGTAAACATCCTCTTTTAGTTTAGGTGCAATTACATATGTAGAAACCTACTGCAGCTTGTATGCGTGAGGAAATGTTTAGGTTTAATTTGGCCACCAGTTAGGGTCGTGTGTGCTGTAGGCTTACATGTGACCTACGTGTATCAACAGCACTAAAACAACTTTGTTTCACCATCATTGTGTTACTGTTATTAATCTCACATAGCCACAAATAGACATATTAGCTCATTGCTAAGCATCCTGCAAAGAGCTGTGTTTAAAAAAAGAAGAAATAGCGCTGAAAAATAAGTTGCGTCTCTCTTTCACTCATTTCCAAAACAAATACACGAGCTAGCCAGATTGAGATCTTTTACACCGCGAGGCGGAGATGCTGTTACTGCTGTTGTCCACAGGTGTCACAGGAATCAACAAAGAATGACAGGTCTTGTAGCTGCTTTTTAAAAAAAAAAGCCAAATACATAACTGACCTCACTGTTCGTCTCAACGATAGTGAACCAGTGAGACATCTGATCTTGTTGGCAATCAGTCCAATTCTACTTCATGTTTAGATACGTGAGCTCATTTATTTCATACGGCTGATATGTTTAATTTCGGGCTCTTCTGGACGTTGCATTTGTTGGTTTTCCTGCTGGATTTATTTGACAGTCGGGAGGATATATTGTCGTTGCAGTATGACATCATGAAAGGACATCGCCGTCTCTGTTTTTGTTAGCGTCGTTCAGTCTCCTTGGAGCACAAAACAGAGGTTGCCTTGACAACAGGCCCCCATTTTTTTTTATCAACTGACCCTTGTAAGACCAGCTGAAACAGCTAAATACTGTGTGGAAGTGGGCGTCTGATTGAATATGTATGAATGTTTGGTTGTTTGTGGTGTGACTGGGAAATGATGTTTCATCAGTGAGTGTATGTGTGTGAATGCTGCACCTGTGTGTGTATTTGTGCGTTAATAAAACCAGCATGTTGCTTCGAGGGAGGAATATCTTTATTCTTGTTGACTCATATTTTGGAAAGCTGCTTCCACTTGCACATTTCTATTGTTATATATTTATTCAGGTCAGACAAAGCAGTTGGCCCGAGAAGGCCGCTGTCAGTCTTTCGGTAATTAATGGGAACATCCAGCGACCATAAAAGTTCTTCCTCTTATTAGTCCATGTTTTATAGTCTTGTAGGGGAAGTACGGTGCTTTTCATGTTGTTATCGCTACAAATAAGAGCTTTTTTCTTCACCGACCAGAAGAATTTGAATAAAAGAACCACATGATTACAGTGTGTGCCACCAGGAACAGGACGTTGTTTGTGTGCGTTCTTTTCATCGCAGACTTTTACGTCGCAGAACCTCACACAGCAGCGGACCTAGTAACAAGCACCACAAATAATCCCATCTGCTTCGTCCCAGCGGTAGTTCTCCCAGGCTCTTCGTTGATAGCGACCAAAATATCGCTGTAAGAGCCCGAAGAGCCTGAGCCCCCGCAGAGAGCGAAACACACCACACCCTTTCATTCTGCTGTGCGTCTGACATCAACCTTCTGGCTCTAAACAAACCGCGAATACCAGATTTATATTTGCTGACCGATGTGGATATGGAGTGTTTGGGATTATTATACGGTCGATATGTATGTGCATGTGTGTGTGTGTGTGTGTGTGTGTGTGTGTGTGTGTGTGTGTGTAAAAGCACAGCCAGTCACAGTAGCCACAGACATTTGTCTTGTGCTTGCCAGGTGCTGCCAACTCAAAGTGGTCTATTTAGATCCTGACTTATCCGAGTTATTTTGGTTCAGGCCAAACTGGGCTTTTAAAAATGGCCCACTTAGTTCTGGCATGTGGGATTTATTAAGTCCGGGCCAGTTTATTCAGTGCCCTCTCTTTTTGTGTCACACTGTAGTGCCTACTGTAGCTGTCATCTTTTATTTTTTACATGATCCCCCCCCCCCCCCCGTCCTCCAGTCACAGATCAGAGGCCCAGAGGTTTCCATCGTGACTGGGTCGCTTGGCTGCAGCCCAGGGTTCTCTGTGGGGCTTTTGATAGTCAGCAGACTGTGGCCTAGACTTGTATAGGGGCAGAAAAAAGCAAGTTTTGTTATTTGTTTGGGAGACAAAATCCACAAAGAAACAGCTAGAACATCGCTGGCCTTTAATCAGCTTGTTTAAATGTTTGTCGGCCACAAAAGTATCGCACGAGAGGACGTGTACCTGTTCCCATGCGCGAGGGGGATTCGAGTTGCAGTGAGTTTGACTAGGAGGGGTTAGAGTTTATCCTTGTAGTGAGGACGGGAAAAACATGGAGACAATCACACAACCACTGGAATTATATGAATGCTCCCACTGTGGGCTGCTCTGAAACAGTTTTTGTCTCTTAAATGAGTCTTAAATGTGTTTTTTCTGCTCCTCTGTCTTGTGTGGAATTTGGCGATTTGGGGCTGCTCCCTCCCTCTCAACCCTCCGCTCAGTCCGAGCGTTGTGTGTACGTCTGACTGTGTGACTCAGAGTGGCAGTCCTGGTGTGAGAGTGTCAGCGGCTCAGTGCGTGTCATGCTGTCAGGAGGAGAAGCTCTGTGTGCAGCCTGAGATCAAGGAACTTATCAGTGACTTTGGTTTAACTTAGTGGGAGCAGCACGGCAGCTCAGGTAAGGTTTACTTGGGGATGTCATTTGTGGGAGTACTCAGGTGAAAGTTGAGCGTATTTTTTATTTAATTGTCTAGCCACACATAGATTTTTATGAGCGAGATTAACAGATTCACCTTGAATTAGAGTACAGTCATGTCTTGTGATATCTCATTGTTCCTGGCTGAGGATTTAGGGCTGTTAGGAGAACAATGCTAACTTTTATTTCTTAAATAGATCAAATGTGTTGTTGATCTCTGAAACAACAGGAGATAGACTGTGTGTACGATAATTACTTGAATGAATGAATAAATGAATGAATGATTTATTGTTTGTAGTGAGCAAAAAGATAAAAAAAAAAACTGTTTGCTGTTCACCGGGCCTCAAAAAAGAGGCTGAAATTAAATTGAGTGTGTGTGTGCGCCCGTGTGTGTGTGCGTGTGTGCTTGTTGGGGCATCCCCATGAGTGCCGAGGTGTGTGCATTTGTAGCTCAGCTGCTGCATACGTCTGTCACTATTTCAGTTGAGTGTGTGTGTGTCTCTCTCTCTCGCTCTCTCTCTCTCTCTCTCTCTCTCTCTCTCTCTCTCTCTCTCGCTCTCTCTCTCTCTCATTCTCATACACACACACACACACACACACACACACACTCTCAACATCAACAAATTCTTCACTGATAGCTAAAGTTAAGTTTGTTGATTCAAACTTGAACTCAAACTTCTGTCTACCCACAGCATGGATGTCACATTTGATATTAATGCCCATGTTGATTCAGTCTGGACCATTTGCCTTCTTGGCTTGGCTCCCCTGCTCTCCTGTAATACATCAGTGGACAATGTTTGTTGATGGACAACACTTCGCCAACGCAACCCGCCCTCCCTCTTGGTTAAAATTCCTCGGAGAAAAATATCCATCATTTCTTCCGGTCAGCAGAGCTGCGACTGTCATCTGCAGCTGTCCGCCGTCCAGAATATTCCAGTGAACTTTGACCCGTGATCCTGTGCCCCGATTAACAGAGCTCCATCACCAGATGGCTTCTGCTGCTTTATTAAGCTGCATTCCTGCATCTATCATCTTTAATCAAGACATTTGTGGTTGCATGCTTTTATGAGCACGTCGCAGAACACTTCAGCTCCTTTCTCTAGATGACACACTTAAACAAAATAGATGAGATTTAGTGGAATTTGTACATAAACTGTAGCTTTATACAGGTCATGAACAGTGATTAAGTAATCCAGGGACTAAACTGATCAATACTAAATATACACTTTTAATGTATACTGATGATTTTTGCTGGGTAGTACATATTGATAGTATCACTGATCAGTTTTGGGGGGTTTTGGACTCTACACAACAAGCTAAACATCACACAAATGGTTGACATGTGATGTATTTAAGTTAATGTGGCTAACATGTTAGTAACCAATTGGATATTTACACATTCAACACATTTAGAGCAACATCAGCATACATTTGTAGTTGTTCTGGCAACCTGATGAATGTGAATTTTCTTTGTAGCTCTATTTTGCCCATAATCAACCTAAAAATCTAAATACAACTGGGTGTTAGCTTGCTATATGTGTCTCCATGTTTATTAGCTAACTGCCACTTTTATCCGTCTGCTATATTAGGCACTGGACAATGAGGGTACAGAGTTTATTAGAGTAATTTTGCATAAAATAGTTGCCTGCTGCTTTGGGAACAGATGTCGGTGAGTGAGAGTTGTTGGTTATAAAACTAAAACAATGAGCTGAAAGTTTAAACAGTGGTTTTGGTTTTCAGGTTAGCGTGCTAACATTTATAACATTAGTACTAAACACAGCTGAGAATGTTGGGATTATCATTCCTTTTTTAGATATTTGACCAAAGCAAAGCCTTGGACAACTATTTCTTTTGACATAACGATGGCGAGAGATTAAAAGTTAGTCACCACAGTGATCACAGTACATCCTGATGGGGACATGATTGTGGGGACATGAAGTTTCCTGGCAATCCATCCAATATTTGTTGAGATATTTCACTAAAAGCCATAACTGTTGACCCGTGATGAGACTAAAGGAAAAGTCTGGGACTCACCAAAGTCTGTAGGAGTCATACTCTGGGGACTGCGAATGTCAGTACAGAATTTTATTTAAAAAAAAAATGCTATATGAATCTTTAAGTGCAGCTTTTTCTATGTTAAAGAGAGTTCATGTGTTTGTGTGTTGGTAGAGATGCTAGAAAAAAATTGAGTTGAATTAGCTCTGGCATGTTAAATTGATCCTGGGTTAATGATGGGAACATGTTGGGCTGGTAAATGATGCATTCTGTGGTACCAGTATTGGTACAGTTGCATACCTAGGGGGCAGGTAAATGGTGCACTTTGGTGGTATTCTGGAGGAAAATTACTATAATAAGGATGGCTGTGGTGGGAATAAATATTTTGCTACTTTGTGGAGGGTTTGCTTTTAAGACCTTTCTCCGTGCCCTGTAGAGCTACATTCATTGTTGGGTTCAGTCAGCATGCGTGGGAAAGAGGAAACCCAATCTGCTTTCCATCTTGTCTTTGCATGAATTAGGAGATTTTTCTATGGCGGATAATAAAACCAACATCGCTTCCAGAGTTTGGGTAGTTCCAGTTGACCTCTATTGTAGTTTGTAATTAGGGATAAAGACAGGCTTGATGCCGCTATGCTTGTCCAGTTGCACTTCGGTTGACTTCTGAGGTCCGTAGCTCCGGAACTGAATGCTGAGCAAACTTAAAACAAAGACAAACATGTCTCAGGAAGTATACATCATCTACCCATGCCGTATTGATTGCTGATTGTCTTGTGGCTATGTTTTTGCGAGCCTGTCACTCCTACGTCCTGTCAAAGTCCTTTTTGTGAATGCACCCTCCTCCTTTCTTTTCCTCTTCACTCTGCGCCCTGGCCTCCGCTCGTTTTGGGTTTGTGGTGAAACCGAGCCTTGCTTCATAAAATTTTCCATCAACAGCAGCAAATAACAACACAGGGTCAGATGGGGAGAGCGAGGCCCTCAGCACAAACTATGGAGTCCAGTGCAACGGGGTCAAGTTTGGCTTGGAGATCATCTCTCTGTTGATATCTGAGGCATCATCTGGCATCAATTGTCTTAACTGAGATGTGTATAATTGCTCTCTCACATGTTATCTTTATCTAGAGAGCTGGTAACAGGCTGGTTGATTGTGATGGTCGAATGTTTAGTCACCATCTTGGCCAGGCGTCCTTAGGGTAGGAGATGGGGTAAACCAACCATGACGTCACCCATTGGTTTGTGGACTATTGTTTGGAAGCCTCGAGATTGGTATTACTCGCTATCTTTTTCTTTTGGAGCCAGAATTGACCATATTAAGAATAGCAGGTTGAGCTTAGCAGAGTTTCCTGATTGGATCAAGAAAGGTAGCAATGCCAGAAAGCATACCCTGCTTTATCGTCTACTCTAAATTAGAACATGACTTACAAAATCAACAACATGCTGAATTCAAGAAGACTTGAAATTAGCAATCGAGACCATAAACTTGTCATAGGGTCATTTTCTCATAAGCTTACATACAATTGTACTTTAAGCCTCTATTTTTGCATTATGACCATCACCATTTAGCCAAGAGGGTGAAGCTTAACAGAATATCTTGATTGGATCAAGAACCCCAGGACAATCCCTGGAAGAAACTTGTCAGTCAAAAGGTAGCCACGCTTTAAGGTGTACACTTTGCTTAATCGACAGTTTTACTCTAAATACAACCATAATTTACAAAATAAACATCGACTGGATTGAACAGAACTTGAAATTAGCAAATGAGACCATTAACTCATTTGGGAACTGTTTACTGAGGCAATAAATCAAGTGAAAAGTAGGGTAATTTTCTTATAAGCGTACATAAATCAAAGTTCTTTTGAAACCAGGGGAGTTGCCTCCTGCTGGCCATTAGAAAGAATGCAGGTTTAATGCACTTCCACATTGGCTTCCCTTCTCAGACCAGGAAGCTCCGTCCGTATTTTAAACAGTCATTGGGTGGGAGATGAATGAAGAGGTGAGGGCGTTACTCAGAGGCCTTTTTACTTTCAGCTATTAGCGTGTTTGGAATATTTGTGTTTTATAACCGTATTGTGTTGAGAGGAAATGGGTGGTAAAGCTTCATTCTGCCAAGAAATTTGTACCTTCACCCACTTTTCTCAAAGCACTGAGTGATTGCTTTTCCAACACACCCTGCTTCCCCTCCAAACGAGACTATTGATGGTTGAGTTCCTTCTCTGCCTGCCCGACTGTGTGTGATTCAACAAAGTCCCCCGGCTGGAGAAACACACGCACGTCGTTACAGGGCGAGCACCATGTTCAGCACATTCCACAGAAATAGAGAAGGGATTAAATAAACATTACCGTCTGTCTCTAAATGAGTTTGTGCAGTAATTATGCATAATGGTAGATCATTAAGGTTGATTAATAAGGGTTTTTATTGTTGTGCTTGTTGGGAATGGTTCGTGCTTCCTAGTTTATGCTCAGCGAAGCCTCTGGGGAGAACGAGATGATGAGTCCTGAGCTCTGCTCTGTGTTTCGTCAAAGTGGGCCCAAACAAATTTACATTTCCATTCCTTCTACCGAGTGGATGGGCTGTGTTTTGAAAACAGGACGGCAAGCCTTGTATACCTTCATGCCATAACTGGAATGGAAAACTACTTGAAGACGTTTAATTAACAAAAATCACTACAAGACCACTGATGAATGCCTGATTTACAGCTCCTTTTTGCATTTTATTCACAGATGTTGCTGCTTGGAATTGTTGTATTTTCTTCTCTTGGGATTTGGAGGGATTCCGGCCACCCTGCGTGAAACATATTCCCCTGCCTCTGTTCACTATAGTTACACGCAAACACAAAACACACATTTTAAATACCTCCATCACAAAAACAAGTCATTAGGTTAATGATGTCATGTGTTACAATAAGCCCTTTTTTGTATATGTTCGATTTAACGGTGCTCAAAAAATTTCCAAAGGATTTTCCTATGTTGAAGGAGGTTCGTTTTGTGCGGCCCACATCAAACTTCGAGCATATGGCTGCAAGATCCAGTTGGAACCATTTTGATTAATACAGTGAGTGACTTGAAAGGAACTCGTGAGGTTTAACCAACAAAAGAAACCTGAGTTTCCCAAAGCAGAGCGGCAGACATGGCAGTCGCCCAGACGAGTTGTTTCCCTCTCCGCCTGGCTGTAATCCTGAAAAATGGATTTCAAAACCACACAGACATACTGGTTTGCTCAAACAATCAACTTTTTACTCCCAAAACGAATTTGTGTCATATAAAGACTGTGTTTCCCAGCCTTTCTCTGCACACATAACTGCTGGACTGTTTGAAGCCTGGCAGACGACTCTTGGCCTCATTTGCCTCGAGGGCCTGAAACACCAGCGGATAAGGTCTCCCTGCTCGTGCCATGAACAACTCTTCATTAGTCTCATGTCACGATCCGTTTCCTATCGTTTAACGCGCCGGTGTCTGGCTGCATGATATAGCCAGCCAAGTTTCCATTGTTTCCCATCATCAAGCGATAACACAGAGGAACTTCCCTGAGGAGTCTATTGTACAGGGGGGGTTAAAACAACGGCAGAGAGAGTTTGCACCGCTCCACCTGTCACTGCTGCTGATGAATCGCTCAGCATGATCCGTCTCAACAATGACAGAGCGTATCATTTTTCCTGTCTGACCCGGCCTGACTCATGCGTGTTCGTGCACTCGCCATTCATTCATTCATTCACTTTCCCCCTCGTCTCCGCTCCCACACCCACTCTGTCTGTCAGGTGTGAATCCTCCAGTATGAAGTGTTGTCTGAATATTTTTTGGCTGATTAATTGCTTTCTGGAAAAGGAGCTAGCTGTTTGACTGACACACCAGAGGGTTTAAATTCAAGAAATTGCCATGCAGCAGGATGTCGGGAATTTTTATACCGCTCTCCAAGATGGAATGTCCTCAGGTCAGGGCTCTGGGCGGACAGAGCAGCTGTTCTTCCGGCATTTTGGGAATTCCTGCTCCTCCCCCTGTCAATGGAGAGGTTGAGGGGTGAACAAGACAGATATGACCTCCCTTTTAATAGAGTGCTGATAGCTTTACAGTAGTGTGTCAGTACAGTGTGGGTATGTTGATTTGATTTGTCATAATGCACATTTAAAGAAGATGAGTTCTGATAAAAGCAACTGACTTTCACAAATCATGCACTCGTGTGTTTGCAAGAGATGCGTGGTGTGACCCCGGTTGTTTGATCCCGTATTTGATGTGGTAACATGCTGCTAGGAGGGGGTGTGTGGTGGGTCTCCTTTAATCATAACCCTGTGAAGAGAGATGAGACAGATGAGGCTGGTTGTGTTGTAGACACAGTCAGATCTGGGAACAAAGCTGGTGACCCCAGGGAGGCGGTGCAGGGCTCGGGCGACCTGCCCAGACACCTCTGATTGGAAGGAGGGAAAGGGTGTATCTGCTTCCCGTAACACGCCGTCTTGTCAGTGCCTCAGGGCGGCTGACGTGTGGCAGATATGGAAACCCAGACATGCCCAGAGGGAGTGTATGAATGAGTAGTTATTGATGTTAGTTAGGTTGGCAGGCATCCATCATGTTTGACAAAGGTATATTTAAAGTTCAAGTATTTGTCAGGAAGGGTAACGGACCGTGCTTGTCTGATAGGGTTTTATTAATTTTCTTTGGCAGAGGGTGTCATAGATATTCAGCCACAAGACAATGTTGAAATAATATGACTCGAATTAAAGAACCATTTCTCTGTGAAACTCTGGATATCTGGATTCACAGGTTAGCTGTAAACTCTAAGTCAAAAGACCTGCGTTTGAGTGTGAACTTGTACTGAGGTAGAAAGTCAATGTACCTGTACTTTACTTGAGTATTTCCATTTCATGCAATGTTATATTTCTAATCCACTACATCTCAGAGACAAATACTGTACTTTTTACTCCAAAACATTTGTCTGACAGCTTAAGTTACTCAATACTTTTCAGATTTTTCACCCCCTTCCTGCTCAGTGCAAGAGAACGAGTACTCTTACTGATAATGCTTACACACATTTATTTAAGTACGGCTTTGAATGCACAACTTTGACTTGTAGTGAAGTAGTTATACAGTGTGGTTTTAATACTTTTGCTTAAGTAAAGGATCTTAAATCCTCTTCCCCAACGGTAAAACAAGTTTAAAAATTGTGGCTTGCAGCTTAATAGATATTAAAGGCATTATGCCTGGTAGTAATGGTGGCAAAACTACCCAGACTGGTAATAAGCAGTATTAGAATGTAAGTAAGTACATTAACCAAAGTAGTGTACTTCAGCACAGTTTTGACTGACATTTTTTTGCTACTACAGACTTCACAAGTCAATGCTTTTGGAGGCAAATATTGTACTAAATATTTTAATATTGTAACAGAGTTTCGATGTTCCTCCTTTTCCAGGTGGTTCTGTGAAGGCCGAGAGCTGCACAACTCTCCCGACATACAGATCTGGAGGGATGGTGACCTGCACACACTGGTGATAAGTGAAGCCTTTGAGGACGACACGGGACGGTACACCTGCGTGGCCTCCAACAGTCTCGGAGCGGACAATACCTCTGCTGAAGTTTACATTGAAGGTCAGATGTTTTTATATCAGGAAATTATTATATTCTTACTTTTAAGGCTTTTTTTATGTTTACTGTTCAAATTGAAATATCAATCACAGCTTTCGTTTTTGTCCCATTGCAGGAGCTTCATCATCAGACTCAGAAGGAGAGGGAGCTGGGTCACACTCCAGATCGGGAACCATGCCTCAGTACGTGTGTTTTCAGCATGACCCCTTATGACCCAATGAACCTTAAACCCCTTGAACAGGTTAACTGAGCCCTGCAGCAGCTAATCAGGTCTGCTGCCTTTAAATAGGCCCTTAAAAGGCCCTTAAAGAGCCATAACCCCCAACAACCCAGTACACTGGCTGCACTTTAAATAATGAGCGGTGCAGAGAGGGTTAATATGGTAAAAGGTCAGCCTGTCAGGATTGTCCCCTGTACTTATATCCAAATGTGAAACTTTTCCTTCCTTTCTGGCACACATGTAGATCCAGACTCAGACGTATGCTGTATTCAAAATGTCTAAACATTTTCTATTATTAAAACAATCCTTTGGAGGATTGTGCGCTCCACCTAACAGTACCTGCTCTGTGTGCTCTCTAGTTCTCTAAATGTTTTTGATTGTTATCTGTTGTATAAATCTTCCTCCATCTGGACTACTTCCTGATTCTCTCTCTGTTTACACAATGAAGCCAAGATCACCGATATCATCTTAATTGCTGGGGAGAGAACATTTTCTGCGATTCAAGTATCATATTTGCACTAAAGGCATATAGAGTCAAGACATTTCTTTTTTTTTTCTTTTTCGTTTTTGATGTGTGTGTGCTGATTTATGCTTTGTTAATTATAGAGTTCAGAAGAAGACCACTTCAATGTCCCTGACAATACGCTCAGCATCACCAAAAACCCATGAGGTCCTTCCTCATCGCTCCACCCTGGTCCAGGCCCTGTCTCAGCCCCCACAGAGGGTAAGCACCCACTGTACACAAGACATTAGTGTCCCACAAACATATACACATGGTCGAAAATGGGTATTTTCAGTGACATGAGCCTTACTGAATGAACTCCACCTGCTCAGAAAGCTTTTTTTTTATTGTCTTTTAGATGCAGAGCCCAGTGTCGTCACTGTATGGTGGTGAGGCATCAGGTCCTCCTATATTCACCAAGGTAAGTTTGCATACACAATAAACAATACATAAACCACACCTATTATCTTTAAATGGCAACTCCGTCACTTTTGCATATTAAAGTGTGTTTACAGGTCTTGGTGAGTACTAATATATATGTAAAAAAAGTAGCATGAAGCCTTTTGTAGCTCCAGAGGAAGCTGCATGAAGCGATTGTTGCCACAAATCTATTTTTTTTTCAATTTCCCTTAATTGGAGCAAAGAGACCTGGGCCAAACCATGGAGAACAGCCCCAAATACATACTTACATAGGCACATCATGCATGCAACACATACACGCATACACAGTACGTACTTAGAACCTGATACACATGTCCTCAGTCTCCTTGCCTCCCCATAATAACAGCATGCTGTACTGTGGCTTTCAGCAGTGGGGGTCAGATAAAACATGAGCTTTGATGAGAGCTCCTCCTCCGACTCCAGAACACCCTATTCCAGCTCAGACTCTTCAACACTCCCCTGACTCCCTCTCCCTCAGGCTGCGGGTCTTGTGATGGCAGGACCGAGGCGGGCTGAGGCAGAGCTTCAAACGGCCCTGCCAAAGCCACAAGGGTCAGGTCTCTTTCACTCTTGTTCAGCCAGTCAGACCCTAAATCATTTTCCACTTCATTACAGAAAGACATTTGTTTTTCCTCACCCCCCACCCGCCGCCTTTAAAAACCGTTGCGGGCTTTAATCATCTCAATGAGAGGATGTTCGCCTCTGGTGAAGTCAGCGCTGTGATGTCACCCATAAAACACACACCCACACACCCACACACATTCACTGTCAGACCGATGATCTACATTCCACCGCTGGTTTTACCAAAATACAGCCATGCCAAAGACATCGAGAGAGACAGAGACGGCTCAGGCTCACAGGCACATTCATTCACACTGACACTGAGTGCCTCTTGATGATGGATACTGGTACATTATGTAACTGTGTTAACTAGCAGAAGAGACAACACAGTGTTGGCGGTGGCTCCTCCATCTGCCCCTGTGTTGATGTTTTGTTTTTAGTTGTGCAACACTGTGAGCTGCCACGTGGTTGATTGGACAAAGGAGGTACATTGGCAAGTTTGAGAACATCCATAGTGAGGTGGCTCATGACTTCACCTATTCTATTGCCCAAAAGCTCAATGTTCACACATTTATAGGTGAATTTACTTCATGTGTAGTTTATTTTAAGTATAGCAGAGATCAGTGTCAGTGGAAATAATCAGCATAAAGCAGTCGAGTCTTAACAGAATTAAAGATGGTGTACTTCTTATACTCAAAGCTAACTGTTAGCATACACTTGTCACAGAATCAGAAGTTGATCCAATAAAGGTCCTCTTTCATAACCTTCCAGAGTGCAGATACTTAGCTGTCAGTGGCGATAAAAAGATGTTGAAAAGATTAGTTATATTTGAAAGCCCGTCAAATATAACTCACACTTACAGGTTCATCATTATCCAAATATTTGAGAAATGATTTCATTTGGAAAAACATTTTTTTTTTCGTAAGTAAACTCGGACTGTAAACTAACTGTCAGTGTTTGGTGACAGCTATTTGGATCAAATTAGACGCTCATTTTAGTCTAAAGTTTAAACAAATGGACTACTATTTTGGATTACTTGAAGCTGAAAACTATTGGACCAGATAGATCAAATAAAATGTCAGTGGATATAAGCATCTTTTCATCCTTACAATTTATTGAATCTGTGATGTTTTTTTCGTTTATTTTAAAATGATGTTCGCCAAAGCAAAACCAGCCAAAGTGATTTCCCTGAAGAGAAATCGTAAGACATCGCCTAGAGAGTAAGCGACTGCATAGTCATGTTGTTTTGAAAGGTATTCTTTAGTGGGCGGCTTATTGTGGAGCAAGTTTGAAGATGTTTTCCTGAGTAAAGGGAAGATGGGCGGAATATTTGATTACTGGACAACAATTATACGAGTCCCTCTCTCATAATACAGAAAGTTTTCTCTGAACACTGACAGGATGTGACAGGATGTGGTGATTTGTACTAGAACTCAGCCTTATTATTGGCTGAATTTGACCCGTAAGAAAGAAACTTGGAGGTCAGGAGTGAAAAGAGTGACGGTTCAAAGTTTTCCACTGGCCTCTCAGTCCCTCATGGCAGCCCCTCATCTGCAACCATCTCTTGTCCATCTATCTCCATGCTGTGACTCTGAAGCAGATTTATCGTTTTCATTACTGGTTTCAGTCTCTTCTCATTTCCTCACCATTATTCACTCACTCGGTCCTTCTTCATCATCAGCTCCCTCTTTATCCCTCCTCTGTGCAGCTGTTGCAGG
This sequence comes from Lagodon rhomboides, assembly GCA_039737535.1. NCBI lineage: Eukaryota > Metazoa > Chordata > Actinopteri > Spariformes > Sparidae > Lagodon > Lagodon rhomboides. The sequence continues at coordinate 7,599,724 of CM077789.1, read as the reverse complement.
ATGCCCAGGCATCTGAGGGCCAGGTGGTGGTTCTGGAGTGCAGGGTCCGTGGAAGCCCTCCTCTGCAGGTCAGATGGTACCGACAGGGAGAGGAGATCCTGGACTCCCCTGATTTTCGTATACTCCAGAAAAGTGAGACATTCCTCGTAGTGATAATTAGTAGTTATTAACACTAAATTGGCTGCTGATATGTGTTAATAACCAAAATATTTCTGTCTGTCCTCTCTCCCTTTTTACTTTTGATGTACTGTGAATCAGAGCCTCGATCTGCAGCTGAGTCAGGTACGTTACCTCAATTAGATCTCTGCTTTCATGTTCCCAACCACAGACGGGGTTAAAATTGTTAACAGATTATTAATGGTGTCTGGGGAGTCATATTGAGTTTGATGGCTTCATTATCAGCTGCAGGCTTTCACTCGGTTATGACTACGACGAGTCACAAGTTAGTAACTCTCACAGGACACTCATTATCACGGGGACTCCAGTCAGAGGGAGTCCCTGAGAAAGTCTGAGAAACCCCACAAACCCCCGAAAACACATAAACATGATGACGTAGATAAACAATGACAGGAACGCTAATTTATGTCAGACTGTTTCCCACCTTTGTGACTCAGGGGTCATTTCAGGTGATACTTTTCGGCTGTGAGTCACTCAGACGTCCCTGAACATCTGTGAACTCCTGTTTGTGTGTGTCTGTTCTTCATGAGTAGTTACATCCGTGCTTGTTTGTCTTTCCCCGTTGCTCTCCGTGTCTCAGACTATGACTTGTGATTCATCAGTCTGACATGTCCATCATCTGTCTGCCGTGAACGTAATTTGTCTTCCTGTCCATCTAATGTCAAGTGTCAACACGTCATTCCACTTCACACCTGTGCAGATCCTCATCGATGTCAAGTCTTTTATCCTGCCATTACAAATCCATCTTGTAGCATCATAAAAAGTTTGGTTATTAAAGGTGTATTGATGGTGTTTTTTTCTTTATTACAGAGGAGATTTGCACCCTGGTGATAGCTGAGGCCTTTCCAGAGGATGGAGGTCTGTTCTGCTGCACCGCGTCCAACCCGTATGGCTCCATTAACAGCACGGCCCATCTCAGCGTCACTGCAGGTGCGTCCAACACAGACAGAAAGGTGTGATCAGCGTGTTGTTCCCAGGCAGCGTCAGGGCTTCAACAAGGGAAAGGCACCACAGCTGAGTCTCGAAGTCAGTTATCCAATCATCATTTCTGAATAGGAGTAGCCACTATTTACATAAGCAACCCCTATGTTGAGTATGAGTAACATTTCCAGAATAATGTCCCGGCCTAGATGTGTCTAACCAAGGAATAAAACATGGCTTACAATATTAATTTGTTTGTGGGAGTGCAGGTAGGTGTGCAAGGTCATCAAATGGGCACCCAGAAAAAGGTCAGCAGCGTGTTCCAGAACCACACTCCTCTTAACACACTGTAAACAGCTTTAGTTATATTCACATTTGTCCAAAAACATCACAAGCTAGCATCATCAGCTAACAGCATGCTAGCCAACAACAACCAGCCAACACGTCAAGCTAACGAGCATGTTGTAACACACTCCTCAATCCACCAACACGATTTGAAGACACTCAATATTCATGATGATTGAGGGTCTCAATAGCCAATTTCACCTCTTTTAAAGTGAGTTTGTGTGGCAGTTTTAAAATATATTCTTCCAGTCAGAGGATGCTAAGACTATTTGGGGCATGTTAACTAAAATTTGGATTTTCAAGCTTCAACTATACATTGTTGCTTTTCTACAGTTTATTGGTATATTAAGCAGAACAGCCCTTCTCAGAGTTGTACTGTAGACCTTTTATGGTCATTTAAAATGTCCTATAAACTGTAGCCTTGTCACAAGTTCAATATTTAACCAAAATTGTTAACCATTACAAAGTATGAAATGCTTCAAACATAAGAGCAGATCTTAGTTTTCTAAAGGTGGGTTATTTGTGTCCTCACATGTCTTTTTTCACAACAAATGTAATCTGGTAAATGAATCAGGGCTTGGTCAAACTAACCTCTGATAGTCCGGTAACTCCCTGGAGGTCTTGTGGTTTGTGGTCAGTTATAATAGCTGGATTGTACGTCTCTACGGGGAGATGACCATCTTTTGTCATGTTTGATTGCGTAGTCTGTATGGGCGAGGGACGAGAGGTGTGAGCTGATGAGCAGCTCTTAGCAGGACACAAATATTTTTGTGTGCATTCTCACAGCGAGAACTGTGTGTGTACAGTGCAGGACTCGTCACACAGTAAAGGGAAAGGCTGAATAAACAGGAATTGCATCAGTGTGACTGGACCCAGCTGCTACATTAGATCAGATGAGCAGCAATACACTCGTGTGTGTGTGTGTGTGTGTGTGTGTGTGTGTGTCATCTGCATCTACTGTGGTATGTGGCGGGGGCAGAAGATAAACTAAACATTGAAATCCAACATTTTCCACATTTCTCTTGTTTGTTTCTGTCAGCAGCCGAGGACTCATCCAGTAATGGCATGTCTGGTGATAGCTCAGGGTTTGAGGATGCGGCGGCCTTCCCCCCTCCTCCTCCTCCACCCACAGAAATCAGCCTCCTGGAGCTGCCACCCAAGGTGCTGCCTCATCCTGGAACTGAGGCCGTCCATATCAAGGAGCTGGAGATCTGGCCCAGTGTGTCATCCCTGCCTCCAGTCCAGTTTGGCTCAGAGGTGGAGGATAAGGTAAAAGGGTCTATACAGAACAACCAGCCCTCAAATCCACCACCACCACCAAGCCCGCCTAAAGCAGCCACACCACCACCTCCACCTCCACCCCCACCTCCACCCCTGCTACCGTCCGACCTTTTGAAAGACATCACAGCCTGGAGTCCAGCCCGGGCGGCACCAGACTCACCTCCATCCCCAGGCAAGCTGTCTCCAACCCCTGGGAAGGACGGTCCTCCGCTGCCTACCAAGCCCAAACCGAAGCTGTGAGTACCTGTTGTGTCCACATGTGTCTGCGCCCCGGGGGGCCGGCTAGTCACCAGGGAAGGCCGGTGGGAGGGAGACAGACTGGGAGGCCTGTCTGAGGGCTAGTGGAAATGATAGTGTCTCCACTTTGTGAAAGGGTTAACGGGGGAATCCCAGGCCTTTTTTGAACAAAAGCATTCCCCCGCCTTTATGTTGGTGTCAATGTGGCATCGTGTTTGCCAGGGCGAGTCTGCCAGCTGCTGCCTGTCTGTGGCTGTAAACAGATCTATGTGGCTTTTGCTGGATGGCTCCTATTGTTTCTGTCTGACCTCGGACTGCATGCCCAGCCCAGGACAGAGCCATTGTGTTTTTTTTCCTGAGCACCTTTCTGTGAGCTCTATAGGGACCAGGTAGGATGTCACTGTTATTAGAGGCGAGTTGGGCATTGAATGATTTTATCTTCAATGGTCCTGTGATTTGAGATGTCTGCCGTGGACAAGCCTTTTGTGCATGGATTTAACATCAATCTGCTGATGCATTTCTTTTTCTTTAAAGTACTTTTTAACTTATTAGAAACTATTCAGCGTAGAGCGCAGATTGACAACTATTAGATGGATGTTTTTAAAATTGTATTTTGTACAGACATTCATGACTCCCAGAGGATGACTCCTATTGACTTTGATGATCCCATGATTTTTCTTCTGGCGGGACCATGAAGTTGACATTTGTGGTTCACAGTACAACATGTCAAAAATGTTTGAATGGATTGCAATGCCAAGTTGCTACATATATTCATATTCCCCTAAGGATGACTTGTAATAACTGCGGTGATTTCCTGACTTTTACCGTAGTGCGAGTAGTCAATTATTAGTTGCTTATTCAGTGAAATATCTCAGAAAGATGGATTGACACCAAACATTCATCGTTCCCAGAAAATGAATCTTACCGACCAAAGCTTTCCCCTGAATTTTTTGGATGGACTGCTTTGGTGCAGATATTCATGGTCCCCAGAGGATGTATTGTAAAGACTTTGATCCCCTGACCTTTCATCTCGTGCCACCAACGGGTCAATTTTCTGGTCATCCATTCCTTTTTAATGACCAAATACCAGCAAAACTCAAAACATTTCCATCAGCCTTGGTGCTAATTCACAAACATTAGTATGCTAACCTGCAAAACTAAAATGGTAAACATACTAGCATCGCTGATGTTAGCTTTTAGCTCCACTGTGCCTAAGTAGCTCTTAGTCCTCTCTTTGCACTTTTTTAAATTTACACTCGCAATATTTTCCCTTATAATTTGACAAAACTTACTCAGATGGGGAGATTTTTTGTAGATGTTGCCAATATTACAATATGATGACTGTCACAGTTGTGAACAAAGCGAGCCGTATATCCCATCCATTGCAGATGCTTAAAAGTGTTGCTGTGCGTTATGACAGGCTGCATTTAGATCGGAGTTTGGTTACAGTGCAGTAAAGCTTGCTTCTTGCGTCGCACAGTCCATGTCCACTTGCATGTGTGTACTGGACTTGATTCCTGCTGATGGATGCTACAGTATTGCACATTTGTTGACGGAAATGTTATGACTTGTTAATTCTGTGCTTCCAGAGCTGAGAATATAGAGGAGGAGACAGAAAATTACAGGTAAATATTTGGTTGTGAGGCTGATGCTCTGGATGTGATCTGAGTGGCGCCACATGTAGCCTCGTTAATCAAGATGTCACGGAAGCAAACAAAGACAGTGGCAGATGGTAGAAGTTAAGGCACACGCCGATTCTGATTAATTACTTTACATTATAACATGTAAGATGATGAATGAAAGGCAACGTTTAGACAAGAATTGAGTGGAATCAGCTGTTCATTTACTGTATTATTGTTGGGGTAGAACGTGCACAATGTGGATGAACAGATGTGGTGTGCTTGCTGGGCTCGACCGGCGAAACTGCCAACATGAAACATAATGCCCTGCCATCCAGTTTTAAATAGAGCCAACTAGCCTTTGAGGTTTTAGTTTGGTGATGTACTTTTGATGCAAATCTTACAATAGTACAAAAAAGTTCAATTCAAATTTCACAAGGGAGATTAAAGATGTAATATGTTACACTTCTGAACTAAAACGTCTTAAAATCACCAGACTCATTATATTTAGTTGAGTTGTGTACTCACCTGTACCACATGTACATTTGTACTATCCCAAATTTTTTCACAATGTTCAAACCCTGTGAAATCTTTATTTTCTGCAAATGTGACTAAATATAACATAACATTTTCATATTCATCAATGAACCTGATTTCTTCAAACTAGGTCTTTTGTTTTCATTTGTTTGATTTAAGAGACTCCTAGCGGCAAAAAATGCATAATGTGTGTTTAATTTACCAATTTATGATAGATTAACTGACTTTTGTCTCTAGATCAGACTTCATCAGTTAGTCGAATGAGGAAATAAAGCTAATTCACTCTGCATTTATTCGCAATGACAACATGGATACACTGATAGACAGTGAACCAGTTAGAAAGCATCAGCCATCCCGTCCTGCCCTCTCCCCTTTTAAACTCTGTAATTACACAGTATAACCGGTAGCCCTGCCATTAACCAAAGGTCACGCTTGTGTCAGACTGCACTCTGTTTCCTCAGGTAACATGTAGGAACAGAACGAGCACCCTTGACCTAAAACCCTTGAGCTTATCACTGAGTTCATCGTATCCTGATTGTCATGTTGCACGTCCCGCACACACTCATGTTTTGTTTCTTCACTGTGAGCCTCATGCTGCTGAAACATCTACAGAGTACAGCAAAGCCTACAGCCTTTGAAAATGTTCTTCCTTTGATACTTTAATTGCTTTATTTTCAATTTAGAGGAGTTAATTTGAAAAAAACCTTACAACTTTTTAACAAACCACTTTGTTAAAAATGCTATAAATTCAATAGAGAGAGTGGAAACTATGACTGTTCTGATGTGTATTCCTGGAAAAAAGCAATATTGTGAAATAGCATAATTGTTTTACTGCATTTCATATAAAAGCAGCGGGATCAATATGGATTAGATGCTCATACTTAATGAGAATTATTTGTAGTCTGGATTTCTGTAAATTTCTGTAAAAGCTTTTACACCCAAGTAAATGTTTCTCATATGTGGATATCCCCAAAAATAATTGTGGGTTTTCACAGCACCCGTTGTTATTTATAAAGGATAGCTCCATTAAGTAACATTGCGATCTTAGCCCCCGTGTTTGTAGCTGTTGGAGAGATGTGTCCATGTTCACAAATCTAGAATAAATGGTTCTAAATCATAGGAATAACATGCTGGAAGCCTGTGTGAGGGATGATTTTTGCTTCAATAACACTGCGCTGACGAGATGGAGGAAGTCGTTGTATGACTTGGCAGGCAGGATGGACTGCAGGAGACCTGAGCTGTAATAACAGACCTACTGTGTTTTTTCTGCGCTGGAGGAAGAGAGAGCAGGGTCAGTAGGTATTTGGATTTGATGCCCAGCGTTGATGTCAGACGTCAGGATAAGAATCAAAGGAAATTCTCAGGGGAGAGGCTCAGATTGGCCCAAAGGTTATAGCAGATATTTACCAGAGTGGAGAGAACAGATTGGCAGCACTGTCTCATTTAATGCTCCTCTGGGGTAATTCTGCACATAAAAAACAAGTAATATGTGGTTACTTGATTTAGTTGGTAAATTTGATGGCTGTGTTATTTTCACACTACTATACGAAGGATAAAATTAACAAGTGACATCATGTGTTTCCCAGTATTTTTGGTGCCCTGTCATAAACTACTCAGACGATTAAGCATACAAAGCAAAAGCTTTGTGCTAATATTACTTTATAGGTGTACTGTGCAGGATTTTCCCCAAAAAACAATGTATAGACTGAAATAAAAGAAATACCTCTCAGTCATCACTTAGTGTGACCCACTGGAAGCGTGTGGTGGTGTCTGCACTAACAGAGACCCGACTCTCTGCCTGTATTTTCTTAGTATTTCGCTATGTTCTTGGCTTTTTCGGGGCAGTGGTGTGGAGACTTCAGCCAATAACAGCTCAAGGTAGCATAGCGAGTCTGTCTCTCGTGGATGTGTGCAGATTTGTGTGCCTGTTTGACCGAGGGCAGGGATGAGCTGCACACACACAGGCAGAGCAGAGGGGAAAAGTCTTATGCAGAAGTGTGTTTATTTGTGCTTTAGAACGTAACCGCCAGGAAAGGATTTAATGTTTTATTAGCGATTCACCGCTTTGTTCTCCCAAACGACGCTCCCTCTCCTCATCGACTCTCTTGCTCTGTGACTTTGAATGCTTTGTATTCAAACAGAAAGACAAATCTTGCCTAGTATACCCTTTAGCATATATGTGTTATGTAAGGCAACTGAAGGTTATCTTGGAATTGGAGCCTATTTGATTCTGTGAGACGGTCTTGGAAGATAAACTGAGCTTGCTGCTGTAAAGAGGGGTCTAGATAAAGACCTGACAGGGTTTAGGAACATGAAACACACGATGAGATGAGCCATAATTCAACCGGACGAGACTTTGCATCTCAACATGAGGTCATCGTGCATGTTGGACAGAGATACAGATTCCCTGATTCAACAACACAGCTCCCCTCTGTTCACGGCTCTTTAGGATTCAACTGTTCACACGTGACCGTCTGTAGAGGCGCATCATGATGGACTGACATCACATGGAGCTTGTAAATCTGTTCTCATGCACATGTTTGTGAGTCTGTGTTGAGGGATGAGGTGTCAGCGCTGCGTGTGTCTGGTGTCAGCTTTCCTACATTGATAAAGGTGCATGTTGGCCTAGTGTGAGATTTCACAGGAACGTTATGCATTTCTTAATGACACGTCCCTGCTAGTACTAGAGGAGAACACGTGCATGTGGTGTTGTGTTTTCACATTTTGAATATCCAAGTTTTTAAATAGTAACTTTGCTGTTGACGTAATGTTTTCATTATGTTGTTAAATCACCTATACACCAGGAGTTTGTAGGAAAGTGTACTTATGATGCAGTGAAACATTAAGGCAAGTTCATGAACAACTGTTTCAAGACTATGAGACAGAGGAGGAGACTAAAGTGTCAAAACAGTGCAACACGACAAAGGTGTGACCACCCTGATATTGATAATAGGGGCAAAGCATCATATTATAGATTAGGATAATGTCTGGGTGAGCGTCACACTCAAGCACAAGTAGCAGAGGCAACAATTATCCTCAACCCATTCCGCAGCTTAATCTCTCTTTCATAAGACCGGGAATCAACTTTGACAGTCCAAATTGTTCTCTTGCACGGATTTCATTCCACAGAGTGCTTTTTATGTGTGAACTCTCACTCGTAACATGTCTGTGGATTTCTTTTTTTATGTAACTCTACATATGTTCATTTTTACTCAGTATGCTAAGATTAGAGATGATGAAAAACAGACGCACATCGGCACTCAACAGGACCTCAATTTAGTATTTTCCCTTCTGGAAATATTTCATGTTTTTGCATCTACACTGATTCAGTTTCAAGATTTTGCTATTTAAATGTTAAAGAGATCATAATTAATGGTCGACAAGGTAATCTGCTTGGTAGCATAAAGCCAGACGTATGTTGCGTATGTGAATTTAAACAAGCTTAGGATCCACTGGAGATTTTTGACTTGATATTTTAAGTGCAGCCAAAGCAAAAGTAGTCTCGGGAAGGAAAGTGGAGGTCAGAACTTGTTCTGTTTGTGTTAAAGGAGGAAGTGGAAAGTTTATGAGACTCTGAGGGAATTACACAGCAGAAAGTGTGTAACAGTTCACTTCCCAATAGATCAGAGGCTACTGTTATGTGCAAAAAATGTTGTCCGACCCCCTTAGGATGATCCGAGAAACAATACATAAACACGCACGAAACCTGGGATTTACTGCTGCATCATTATTATCATGTTAATATGACTATTTTTCTGATAATGATATATGTCAGTGTGTAAAGTGTAATCTAATTGAGGTCCAATGAAATTAATTTTGTCCATTGTTATGTTTTATATCTGATGAAAACCATGTGAGTTTTAATTTTTTCATGTTTATTAGGCCAAGTTAAACAAACATATATTCCGTTATAATAACATGTTTCCTTCTTAATAGAAACCAAAATTGCGTTTATCACAAACATTCATAATGAAGACATTTGAAGATCCATGGTTTTCATTGGACAGGAAGGGTATGAAAGCATGCAATCTTAAAAAGTAACAATATAAAAGTATAAAGCAGCAGGAAATGGAAATAATCAAGTGACTCAAAATTATACATAAGTACAGGACTTAGTTGCATTCAATCACTGATCACGTCGATTTTGAGACAGTAATAAAAAATAACAAGGCAAAACAAACACTTAAAAAAGTAAAATACACACCAAAATGTATCCATAAAATCCTAAAACATCAGCAGCTGCAGTTTCCCAACATATCACCAGAAAGCTGCTTAGATTATAAACTGACGAAACATTAAATCTTCCCAAGTGTGTCATGCTCTGTGACTCTCCCATCACTTTTAGCCGAGCCAAGTTATTCTTTCCATTGTGTGAAATCCTTTACCCATCGACTACCATGTGTTTAAATGTAGGAGGGTCTGTTTTAACCCAAACATGTTTTAAGCTCAACTTACAGAAGTTTAGCATGATACGACGCTGTAATATTTGATTATTGCCACCTCTAACTCAGCCAATCACAGGGTCCCAAACACACAGGAGTTTAGAACAACAGTGTGTAAGTGACACCATGTGTGTCCCTCACTAACTCTAATGCTTCCCGGCCCTGCGCACTTACACGGCGCAGTGATAAAGATGAGGAATGGCCTAATCCACTTTAATGTGGCCTGTATTGCATGAAGCTTGACCTTATACCTTCTCAATCCCTGTCTGCTGACATAATTGCCATACCACTGAGATTAAATGATTTCTGCAGTAGCTCCAAACCACTTTAACCCCAGTGAAGCTGTTGTCAGGGGAACAGCGTCCAAACTGAAGGAAACAAACCGCTCCTTACCAACAGTCCTCATCCGTCTCCCAGTGTCACACACACACACAACTTGTGCTTACAGTGTGAGGATGCAGCAGCTGATTGGCTCTTTTTGTCTGTCCCTGTCAGTACTTGTTTATTGTAACAGACTTGTATTTATATCAGGCTTGTTGTAGTGCATCTAAAGCGGAATCTATATTCTTCCTGTGCTGCGTTGCTGAGCAAGGAGCTCCGGCTGCCAGGATTTGTCGCATATCTGCGCTGTGACTCATAGCTTCCTCTCAGCAGTGTGTTTGTGTTTACGAGGTGCAAGTCATGAACTCTCTAATGAAGTATTAACAATCACTTTCTTGTCGAGGTGTTGCTTGTGGTTTTATGGAAAGCGGGAAACATGCATGTTAAAGAACCACAACATATGGCTGGCTGCACACTGAGAGCTGTGCTTGTGGTTTATCATCATCAAACATCTAATTAAAAATGGAGGGAAAACACTGACTGCGTATTAGTGAGTGGATACCTTTGCCCCAGTGAACACAGGCCAGAGAGGTTTTTGATTAACCAGCAAAAAAAGGAAAAAAAGGCCGAAACAGAAAATAAGTTGTCGTCGAGAGCAAAAAAAAAAGCAAAATGAAGTGAGTAGGAAAAGCAGATAATTTCACATGAACCTCCAGAGTCAGAGATGGGCAGTCCTTAAAAGGACATGGGAGACACAGGATTGGCTGAGACGCCGCACCAACGAACCACCGGATTGGTCGGTCGGGCTAGAATGACCTGCATGGAATGGAGAAACTTTCCAAATAAGGAAGAGAGTTGTCGAGGCTGACCTTCACAACATAGACCGGGGGCTGGGAGAACGAGGGGTGAGCGGAGGGAGAGAGAAGGGAGCGATTAAAAAGACGTGGGGAGTGAGAGGACCAGGGTGTATGCTTGAGAGTTGACAGCATGGAAACTAACAGGCCTCAGTGATCCGCGCATAGAGAGCAGACTGTGTTTCCCAGGAAAGAACACCCTGGTATGTTAAACACAGAGAAAGACACCGATAAATACACATCGCCGCACATACACACACACACGCACTCGGAGAATCAGATTGTTTCCGGATGAAGTCAATCATCCCCTGATTAGATCCTGACTCCGGCTGTGTGTGTGTGTGTGCGGTGGCTCGTGTGGTATAGACTTTATCTCCCTTCACGCAGTCAGACCAACGCACCACTTCCACTTGTGGATGTAAATTAGAGGGTGTAACAACGTATACACGCTCTAATCTCATGACACCGCTGTCACCGAGAGAAGATTCACTCCGACTCGCCTCCGAGTGTCAATGAGTCAGCACACAGGGGAATGACTCGCACCTCTAGACAGAGCAAGACCCTCCTCTAATGGCTGTCTGAGCTTTCCTCAAAAAAAACAGACAGTTGCCGTGCATACACACTTACACACAGGACCACACTCGACCGGATCCCTGGCCTCCCCTTCCATCAACACGCCGTGACTCATGAGCAGCCTGGAAAACGCACACCGGCTCTAAAAATAGAGGCATTACATACAGAAATAGAAATGATGAATTCCCATAAAGGTTTAGTTTCATCCCACAAAAATGAAGGCGAAAATTCTTTTATTGAGAAACCGAATATTTGTGGACATATTTCAGTGAATGAAACCAGATCTGGACGGCTGTGACGGCGAGTGTTTGCACACACAGTGGCACACAAATTGTTCCAGAGGGCCAATAAAGTATGCGTGTTACATAAAACTGTTATGTTCCACATGTTCGGCATTTAGATAATAGTCACTGTGCTCTTGCGTGGATAAAGTTTCTGTGTGGGCATGAAGGGAAAACAGAATGTGGAGTTTATTTCCAGAGAGGGCGTCGTTTCAAAAGTGACTTTACAATGGACACATTTTATCTGTGTCACCTGAAACTGAAAGAATTGTTGAGATGATTAATTTCTTAAACCTATCTTCCATTCTCTCTCATCCATCATGTCTAAATGTCTTTAGTCATTCGGGAAACAAGATAAGTTTGGACACAATAGGACGACTAAAAACAGTAAGATAGATTGTCGTTCTGCTTTTCTATACGGTCACTTTCTTTACAGCGACTCCAAAAGCGGCAGTTATTTTTGTTCCCTGACTCCCGAAGGGAAGTTCCTCAGTCAGCAGGACCACAGTACAGTATATGGCTGAGCTTTTATTCTGAAAGGATTTTTTTCTGAGGCAGGCTGGGGGCTTTTATTGTGAAGAGGAGGAGCTAACAGACAGACTGACTCATGCAGAGAAAGAGAGAGAGAGAGAGAGAGAGAGAGAGCGACTGGGTCTGTCACTGTCTGGCCGTGCTCTATATATGCTCCTCACACCTGGCAGGACAGCACTGCAACAAAGTTAACTCTCCTGCAGGGAAATATCAGCTGCTTCACAGCAACACCACAACACTGAAGGTAAAACTTTAGTTTTCTCTTTTTTGTGTGAACTGATAACTCTTTTAAAGTAAGCAAACTTCAGCGGGACAGATGGAACAATGGATAAACAATAAACATAATGCTTCTCTTTAACTTTTAAACTTTTACCGCTCAGAGAGGAAACTTTTTGAAACTTTAGGGTACTTTTATTTATTTATTTATTTATTTATTTATTTATTTATTTATTTATTTATTTTATTAAAAGAACACTGGAGCCAAAAACTTTGTCGCTGAATTTGCATATAGTAGAAGAAGAAAGATGATTGCGGTAGATTAGGGACTATTTTTCTTCATGCGCTCCCGGTCTCAGCATGTTAATGTTTAAATCATATGTTTTCAGAATGGGTGTGTGTGGTTTTCTGGGAGCACAGAGAGGCTGACTGTGATACCCATTCATTTGCTGGAGGCTCAGGAAAGGTAGTGAGGTCAGGCTGTGGGGAGAAAAGAGAAGAGGAGCGGCATCACTCACAGCGAGTGACTCAAGTCTGCAGCTTTTCTTTCTAGTCTCGCATCTGCTGTTTATGTGGCGAGGTTCGTTTGTTTGCAGAGCTCTTTGGTGGAGTCGGATGGATTAGTTACCACAATAGAGTCTGTTAGGTTTGAAAGCTTGTGTCTCTCTCGACTCGAACTCTCTCACTGGTTGATTCCTTATGAGCCAACTCTTCGCTCTCTTCCTTCCTCCTCCTCCTCCTCCTCCTCCTCTCCCTCCACTCCTGCTGCTAATCCCATTTGATGGCAATGTCTTTCCAATCCAGGGAAGAATGTCTTCAGCATTCTTGCTATAGAGAAAGAGAAAAAAAAAAAAACACTCTTCGTCTCACTTGGACAGAGAGAGCAGAAAGGCGGAGGAGTGGGGAGAAGAGGGAGGGATGGATGGATCGAGAGAAGGAGGCCTCACTGATTGAAGAGAGCCCTCTTCACCTACACTTGGATATGAAACGCGAGCCCAGATAGAGAGCAAAGGGGGGAAATAATAGAAGAAGAAAAGAAAGAAAGTAGGGCAGGGAGGGAGAAAGTGGGTGAACGGAGCAGCCGTGAGCTGTTGGCGTGGCTGGAATAAGAAAAACGCTCTGTGCTACATTTTAAAGAGAAAGGGGGGGGAAAGGAAAACAGTCTGGTTCTGTTTTATGTGGTGTGTGTGCAATTAGAGCCAAAGAGAATGAGGAGGAGCGGTGGGGAAAAGGGGGGGCTGGGGTACCCGGAGAGGAGAGGGGCTGAAAATAAGTTAAGGACAGCAAGAGAGAACAAAGACTGAGAGAGAGAGAGAGAGAGAGAGCATGTCAGCTGACGGCTGGAGAAGTGAATGAATGGAAGCTGCAGGGGGAGAATTAAACACTTTTTCGTATGTGTGACGTATGGAATATCATGTGTTTGCAGCAGCAGCCTAGTTTTTGGGGGGTCAGACAGCTTGTGAGATTATGGAGAAATGTTCTTGGAAACTTGGAGCGGCGTCTTCACAAGTCTGCGTTCTCTTGGGAGAGCCGAGTGGGAGAGGAGGAGGGAGAGTGATGCGTATGAGAGAGGGGGAGAAACAAATAGAGACACAGAGTGCATGAGGATTTTACATTTCAACTCCTACATGTACAATCTTGACGATTTCGTGTAACTTAATCCCTGTTATTGTTGAATTCTGACTCACCAAGTGTCTCATTCTTCTCAGTAAACTTGGGTAATTCCCAATGTGACACATTTCCAGTGAGAAATTACACAAAATCCATTTCTTCACATCAATTAGACATAAACCAGCAGCAAATTGTCTCTCAGTTGAAACAGCAAGTCTTACTCAGAGTCTGTCAGTCTGACAGTCATGAAGACATCAGCTCAGTCACTACGTCAGATTGATGTGTGTTGTCGCTCGGGGCCGTCAGACAAGCTCGCGTTGACACGCTGTTGTTATGATGCAACGCTCGATCATGAATGCAAATGGAAACAAATGGAAAAGAAACAGGTGTTCACTAGAAAGGTGTGTAAATCACAGCTCTGGTGATTTAATCTTGCATGTCTTCTGTCATGAACTCCATAGACATGTATTAATCACGTTGTGGGGACATAAATCTGTTTGTACACTCACGGTATGGGGACCCATTTTCCTTGTGGGGACCAAACAAGTCCCCGTAACGTAAATTATTACATAGACTTTGTATAAGATGAGGTAAGGTTAAGTTTAAGTGTGTGTGTGTGTGTGCGTGTGTGTGTGTGTGTGTGTGTGCGTGTGTGTGTGTGTGTACTGTAACTATCTCAGGAAGGGTTCCCAAAGCTGTGTTTGTGTTTTAGGTGTGATACCGGAGCTCAATTTGACAATTCGGATATAAATCATTTACAAATGGCAAGGTCATGCCGTTACTAAGCCACAGGTGTTTGCAGTAACAAACACACAGAAGTGTAATGCAAACTCACAATGGGCCTTTAATGGCCTGAAAGTAGCAAGAACGCCCACCGAAGCTTTTCCCTGGTTTTATGCATCTTGACCCTCTCTTTTTATGTTTCTAAATACCTCCAGAATCTTTAAAAGACAGGCACGTCCTTAGTTCCCCTCATGTTGTTGTTTACAGAAGGAAACCCCTCATTACTGGCCATGTACACTGGGCTACTTCCTGTTCTCCCCCCCTCCCCCCGGTGCGCTTCTTGTCATCAGCTGGCTGAGTGTAATAAAGCGGCTCCGTCTCTTCTGAGGAGATGAGCTTCAGATAAATGTGCGGATAGCTCCCAGCATGCTCCGGTGTGGAGCGGTGGACGAGTTTCTCACGCAGCCCGGGTCGTTATTGTTCAGGAAGCACAAACCGAGCGGCACCGAGTAAACACGGCCATTTAAGATGCTGAGGTCTACTTTTATTAAAGCAAGATGCTGCTGGTGAAGACTCACTGTGTCTGGCACGCCTCTGATACATCATTGGGCTGTAAAACACACTTTCAATTAAGTTACTGTTCAGCTGTTCCTGGATCTGTTTATTGAGCTTATTCATGTAGAAACTGGAGAGACAATGTTACTCCGGACCAGACCCCTCTTTACCCCAATTAAATCATTTACAGACAGGATTCAGCCCGAGGAAAGTATTTCTCAGGATGAAAAGGAGACAAAACTGCTCTGGCTATTTATACCACCAGAATCAGGGCACAGAAAGAGAGACATAAGAGTAACTGTGTGTTGCAGAATGACAGACAGAGGAGCTGGAGCGTTTTCCCTTCGGCAGCCGGAGCCAGTTGGCCCGGACTAGAACAGCAAAACACAGAGCCGTTGGCATGGCCACAGAGGAACACTTCCCTCCTAATTCAGACAAAGAATAAGAGAGGGAGAGAGATGGAGGTCTGTTCTGCTTCTGGGGCTGTTTGTAGATGCCTCATAATGGTTTACAGGAGGCGCAGGTCAGGTTTTACAGCAGGGCACAGCTGGGATGAAAAGGCAGGACGCGGTGCGAGTGGAGTGCAGCGGCCTCGTCCTGCGCTCTGTGGTCGAGGCGGTCTGGACGATCAGAGCCGGAGGCTGCAGGGTCACGCAGTCTGGATGACCCTCTGTCCTTTCCTTGATGTAAATGCTCGAGTGGGCCATAAAACTATTCATGCAGCTGCAAATTATACAAGCTGACCTTTTCATTTTATTGTGAGGCATGCCACATGGCTAAACAAGAGGCGGCATTAGAAACGTTTTGAATAAAGTTAATTTTAATGCAGATGGATGACTTTGACTGTGTATCAACACGTACTGCACAGATTCTTGACCATACTAAGAGAGAGAGAGAGAGAGAGAGTATGTTATGATACAATGAAAGATGGCCACACAGCAGTTTGGCATTGTAATGAATGAAGGTGCTTGTTTAGCCGTAGCTGCTTTATATAGAAAGCACCTTTTAAGGCAAAGGGGTGATGTCAGTTACAGCTAGATAACATCCACCCTGCCTCCTCCTCTACACATTTATATACATATCCCCCTGTCAAAAACATAACGGTCGAACAGAGGTGTTTTTCTTGCTACGAGGCTTATCTCTTGTCAAAAACGTAGGTGAACACTGTGAAGGTCTCGAGGTCCCCTCACGCTGAGGCAGTAAAGCCGTGTGTCGGGCTTCAGAGGGATGAGGCTGCGAGGAAATGAAGTGTGTTTCCTCTCTGCTGGAGCAGACGGGCAGGGTGCTTCTCCCCGACGCTCCAAGAACACAGCCAAAAAAGGAATCAAACCGCTGCAGAGCGCCGCGAGCCTCGCGAGCTGCCAAACTATTCCTGTAAAAGCACTCTTTTGGTGGAGGGCCCGAACAGGAGATGTTTGGAGAATGTAAAGGAGAAAATGTATACAGGGAGGAGGGGGGACACGCTGAATCGATCTTGTGCTCTCGCGGTCAGTGAAGGAGAGAACCAGGTTGTGATGTGCTGGAATGATCGCAATGGAGGCTTTTGAATTAACGACTATTTATCTGGGCATGCGAAGTCGTCTCTGGAGGAGAGCATATGACCAAAATAACTGGCCAGGACAGACTAATCAGTCATGTTGCTGTTGGAGCGTGTAGCAGATTTGTTACGCGATGCTACAACTGTCACTTTTGTGAAATATCCACCCGTGTTGTTGCGAATGTATACGAGGGGAGAGTGAAGAGGTGGGGGGCTCTCCGCATTCTCACAGATGAAAAATAGTCGAAGGGCTCCACTGATTATTCAACATCTGGAAACGATTTGGGCACGTGAACGTGGTCCTGGTGGACTCCTGACAACATGCACCGCTGGGATGCACAGTATATTCTGAACAGGCTGCCTATGAAGAACTCATCAGTCTCGCACACATAGCTGTATACTCTAAAGGTTTGAAACCCCAACCTTTCCCAAAGCCCTCCTGGTCCTCAAGGAGAGCTTCTGAGAGTTCACTTGTGGTTTTCAAAGTTAGTGCTCTTTAAAAAACCCGCCCGGTGCACGCAGAGCTTGTTTCAGTGATTCTACGAGGAAGTAAAAAAGTTTACGTTCGAAGCTGATGACGCTACAGAATTCTAAAAAAACTCCCTTTTTCCCGCAACGCAGTGAATCAACAACCACACCTCTGTGAAAAAACACAATACTTCATCACCAGGACCCATCCCTGGCAGAGTGACAAGGCAACGTTGCATTTCTGTTTTTGTTTCATCACGGTGCCATTCAGAGCCACACCTCAGCCGTGTGGTTCACCGGTCCTGGTTCTCATCTGAGCGCCGCAACAGTCCGTTAAAACTGGGCTGATTTTCTCACTGCGACACTTATCTCCTCATTCCTTTACCATACTTGATGCATTGTCAACAGGCTGGCTTTTTAAGAACGCTTTGTTAAAGGCTCGAGGCTGATAACCTATCAGTCCGTGCTGCTGGTGCAGTGGTTTCCTTCTCAGAACACACTCTGACACACACACACACACACACACACACAATTTGTCTACATAAAACTGCTTTGCCTGACAAGCTGTCGCCTTCAGACCAGAGAAAAACAGCTCAGTTCCTGTTGAAAAACCACGTGCTGATGTCATCCTCAGAATCCTTTGTGTGCTTTATGATAAACGTGTTCACGATGCGATGTGTTTGCCATCCCAGCACTTCGATTGCCGTTTTAAACTCTCCATCGATTATGCTCACATCTGGCATCGAAGATTTCTGCCAGTTGCGGTCTGACTACAGTGGGATTGAGAGCAGGCGATGGTGTCATGCGTAGAGTGAAAACAGCTGTGTGATTTTGTAACATTTTAACAAGTGTGTTACTTTGTTACAGTCGTCCCCTCCCCCATCAAGAAGAGAGATGTTCCCGAACCATTCTCTCCTTCCTGATAAAGATTCCTGAATTTTGCGTATACAGTACAGAGTACTGATCCAAAACCATTTCATTTAAAAGAAAATATACTGTACATACATTATTAGGAAAGGGAGAATGTAAGATTTTATCACGGATTATGATAAAAACACTCAGGATTAAGGTGATTTTCCATGATCGCAATCGTCAGGAATCACAATAAATCTAGAATATCCCCACATGAGGGACTCGGAAAAAGTTGTCTACCTCGTTTAAGTGCTGTCCTATAATGAATCCTAAGCTTGTCGCCATGGTGACTGTGTCCTAAACAAAAAACAAAACAAAAAGCCGAATCCGATGAGTGAAAATACTTTGGATTCCAAACTAAAGAAGGAGAAGGACATGTATTTATCCTTTATTTATGCAGGGGGACCCTTATGATTTATGATCACTTTATTTATTTTTATTTAAATATATTTATTTTTTTGTCCCATGTACAGAGGCTTTGTTCGAGTCCCTGCCTGGTGCCCTTTGCTGCGTGTCACTCCCCCTCTCTTTCATCCTGTTTCCTGTCATGTCTTCAAGCTGTTCTATCAATAAAGCCATAAAGGGCCAAAAACATACTTAAAAAAAAAAATATATATTTATTTTTTGACCAGGATAATCGTGACATTCGTCCCATGCCTATACAGTATTATAATTGTTTAACAGTTGTATACTGCGAGCACTGTGTGGATGTTTTGTAACAGATATACTTGAAGTTACACAAGTCGCTTGCTGTTTTTGGATATTGGCTGTTTGTGCAGTTAAAATTGCACGCAGGTGTTCAGAACACTGCTGGGAAGTAGCCGGGTCCTGTTTCTAATAAATGAATTCTGTGGTATCAGGTCGGTGCAATGACTCATGTACTCTCCTCTACCAACTCCAGCGTTTTAGGCAGCATCAGTTTACGTTGCTGGTAAAGAATGAAAATTGCTGAAGAGACCAAAGACGTTTTCAGTGTCTGATACCTGTCACTGACGATGATCGTCCCTCTGCTTCGCAGGAACGCGTCCCAGCTGAAGCAGCTGCAAGACCAGATTCTGTTGGAGCAGCAGGAAGCAGCCAACTGGCAGCAGCAGGAACAGCAGAACCAGGAATTCCCGCCTCCACCTCAGCAGCCACCTCAGGAAGCGCCTCCATCTTCTCCGCCGTCTCCACCTCTGCCCCCTCCTCCCTCCTTCCAGGAGCTGGAGAGTAACGCAGCCATGCAGGCCAGCACCTTCAACTACGCCCGGCCCAAGCAGTTCATTGCTGCTCAGAGCCCCGGCGGGGCGGGCTACGTCACCCAGTCCTCTGGCTCCTCCGGGTCCAGCCTGTCCTCGCCCCTGTCCCCTCCCACCTCACACAAGCCCTTCAGCAGGGTCACCTTGCCCCCTTTCACCAAGTCCAGCAGCGTGGAGTCTCCAAGCTCTCCCTCCTTCCCGCCGCCGCCTCCACCCTTCTTCAGCTCGAGCAACCTGTCCTCTCCATCAGGCCCGGCCCAAGACTTCCCTCCCCCTCCGCCTCCACCTCCTCCACCCATCTCCTCATCTCCAGCCTACTCGGATATGTCCTCGCCGTTCTCCTCCGTCCCTCCGTCTCCAGCCTCCAGCTTCCTGTCCTCAGTGTTGCCCTCCACCCCTTCATCACCTGGCAGTCCTATCTTCAACGCTCTGGGCCTTCCGAAAGGCAACGGGACTATGTAAGTACTTTACAGTTTCTGTCAGTTTCTGTTACATAAGATTCGTGTGGTCTTCATACGCCTGCGAGTTGAGCTTCCTGTCAGATAAACCTGCTGACAACTGGAGGCAGGATGTCTACGAGATGGAAGATGACATGTTTACATTTTTACGCAGCATGTTTACAGGGAAACGTTAACTACAGAGCCCTTTCAGACACACACGAACCCCACACACGTCGATCCCGAAGTATTCTCAAGGTGCAAGAGCTGGCATGAAAATATACAGAAGGATCTCAGAGGACAGTCAGATTACAGAATGGTAGTTTCCGCATATGATGTACTGTCTGTCAGGATCTATGACTTTGGGTTGCTGGTTTTATATTTCGGCCTCTGCATATTGAGTTAGCCGATTCAAATCTCTCGCTGTGGAGATAATCCTCCTCTGATGGCCGTCCCAGAGGCAGAAATTGCGTTTATTTTTTTTTCCCTCCATCAAGGGCATTCCACCTTCAACACTCTGCCAGTCATTTTTCATCGGCCCCTCGCTCGCCCCTGCACTCCCCCTCTCACCCTGGCATTCCTGCTGCGGTTGTGCGAGATAAGAAGACACACGGTGGAATGCAATAGCCGGACACGTCCAGATAAGAGGGGATGTGAGAGAGCCAGAGAGGAGCGAGAGGGGCGAGGGGAGTTCCATGTTGAGATAGCGCGCGTGCGTCACAGAGCAAAGTGCCACGGCGTTAATGTTGACAAACGTCTCTGTTTTTTTTTTTTTGCTTCTTTCAGCAAAGCGTTCCCCAGGAAGTCCTCGGTCACCAGGACGCCCCGCGCCCCTTCTGACTCCGACATCCAGGGATCCAAAGACGCCGTCATCCAGGACTTGGAGAGAAAATTGCGCTTTAAAGAGGAGCGCATAAGCAATGGTCAACAGGTGTGTGTGTGTGTGTGTGTGTGTGTGTTTTATTATTCCCCTACTGAAACAACTGTGTGCAGGCAGTTATGAGCGTGTTCAGTAACACAAGTTATAACAGTTTTTCTTCCCATTTAAACAGGCTGTTGTGCCATGCCCCCCTTAAAGGGATATTCCGGTGTAAATTTAATCCATGGTCTAACACACCTTGACACCGAGTAAGACTCCCCCTCGAGAGGTCAAGTTTGCTGACCGCTAGCTTAGCTAGTTTTAGCAACCTCAGAAAAGACTGCACGAAAACAATACACTGTCTGCAGCTTATGTCTCCACTTAGAAACCGCCATCAAAAAGCCACAAATAATGGTGAGAACAGCACCAAACTTCAGCAACAGTACATGTACAGTCCCAGCACACAGTACGAAGCATCAAACATCTGCTAGCTTAGCCGGGTTTGTATTAAAAACACAGCTCAACTCTCCGTGCTCCTCCAGCAGCCTGCCTGTGTTTGGAAGCCCTGACAAGTCGATTACCGAGTGCAGTAGATTTCCTCAGCTGAAGGATGAAAATGCATGTTTATTACTCCATTATTTCCTTTATTTTCCCTGTCAGCTCTCGATAATAAGAACTGAGCATGCCATGGAGTAATAATCAGACATTTTCACCCTTGAGCTGCGGAAATCTACTGCACTCGGTAATCGACTCGTCGGGGCTTCCAAACACAGGCAGGCTGCTGGAGGAGCACGGAGAGTTGAGCTGTGTTTTTAATACAAATCCGGCTAAGCTAGCAGATGTTTGATGCTTCGTACTGTGTGCTGGGACTGTACATGTACTGTTGCTGAAGTTTGGTGCTGTTCTCACCATTATTTGTGGCTTTTTGATGGCGGTTTCTAAATGGAGGCATAAGCGGCAGTGTATTGTTTTCGTGCGGTCTTTTCTGAGGTTGCTAAAACTAGCTAAGCTAGCGGTCAGCAAACTTGACCTCTCGAGGGGGAGTCTTACTCGGTGTCAAGGTGTGTTAGACCATGGATTAAACTTACACCGGAATATCCCTTTAAATAAATTCATAATATTTTCTCCATCCCTCATTAACGCAAAGTGTTGATACATTAGCTGTTGGTGTGTGTACAAGTGTGTTTTTCTGCGACTCACACACTAACCCCCGCTGACCGCATTAATCCCTGCTTCCAGAGGTTAACCTATGAGGAGAAGATGGCTCGCAGACTGCTGGGTGCTGACAACGCTGCCACAGTCTTAAACTCACAGGAGGCGGAGGAGGAGCCCGTCACACAGGTACGGTGGCTGTTTTTTAGGATCCACACACCTGGAAGGGGGAAACCACACGCACACACACACTCACCTGGAGTCGAACAGGCATGGAAGCGTTTGACGAACATGTCCACACCAGCAGTGTTTACTTGGTTTTTTAATCCCACCGTTGCATGTAAACGACACTCAATCACAGTTCTATTTTCTGTTCGGTCCTCCGATACGTTGCCGGTGTCATTCCTATCTCATGACTGCTGGCTTTCCTTCATATACTGTTGAATTAGAGAACAACCCCCCCCCCCAGCTCCAGTCCCTGTAAACACTCGAAGAGCGAGTTATGAAAGCGGTGTATAAACACTATAAAGTCCTCCAGAGCCCTCCATAAAAAGCTCTGTTTATGCAAACTGGTGGAAACCAATGTTGCTGCAAACATACTGGGGAGTAACACTGTTTGGAGGCTTGTGTAGCCGTTAGTCTGAAGTCGTGTGGAGGTCTAGCACCTCCACAAGGTGTTGGTTGTCCATTCACGAATGAACTGGCATTTTTTGTGTTTGTCATTTGTGCAAACGGTCAAATGTGTTTATCCTTTATCAGGGTTTATTTCCACCTATTCAGGAATGTAAGAATTCTTATACTTATAATAAGATTATTGTCATTTAAGATCGGGCCACATAATCCATCGCAGTAATGAAGATTAAACCTTAACCCCAAAATCAAAAATACATATTTCTCCTCTACCTGTACCTGTGGTATTTATCCATCTAGATTGTTTTGAACTGTCTGTTCAGTTTGATTTAGTAAAGTTATTTCAAGCTATATAGTAGATCTCAGTATGCAGCAGAGAATGACAGTAGTCAGAGGTGAAAGTGGCTCTGAGTGTCTGCATTAACACACACTGATTAGATAAGTAAAGTCACAATGCGGATGTAGTGAACGTCACAAGAACAAACAAAGTCCACGCTGACACATGAAATCGAGTTGGCACCGTGTCACCCCCCGTGTGATGTCGCCTGTTGGCATGAGGCGTGATCTGATTGGTTGTGGCACTGTAGCACCGCATGACTCTGAACACGACTATAATCACGTCGTGTTTTGATGCTTGAGCATGTGAATTCAAATGATCTGTTTTTTGAGAGCAGGTAAGATTGAGCGCACACACTCACACACACACACACAGAATAACTGTGTTTCCCTCCCTGTGTGACAAAACAACACACACAAAAAAAACTCCCTTTTTCTCTCCACAGGAAGACAAGTCATCTGACAGAGAATATTTCCCTCAAAAGGTTTCTGAAACCTTAATTTCTCTCTGTCACCTTCTGGTTTTTCACCTCACTCTGTACAACATGTCACTGTGTGTAGACGTGCACACAAAGTCACGCTAAAAGCTCGTTCACTCTGACCACAGCAGAGCCTGGGAATTAGCTGATAAGGGAACGCATGGCTCACAAAAGGCCTGTGGAGTCCATTCACAGGCAGGTGTGTCGGGTAAACACAGCAGAAGAGAGCTGATTGAGCATGTGGACACTTTTTTTACAGACTGTTGTTGTGGTTCAGCGCAGGTCGTCTGAATCGATTCAGATAATGAAGCATGCTCAAGCCTGATTGCAGCACAAGCACAAGCGAGCACGTTAGTTTCACCCAGAATGCACTCTGTTCTGTCTGCATCGATGTTACCACATTTGAGATTTAAGTAGCAATTAGGAAAACTCAATATTACGCTGTAAGATTTGAGAAAGCAACACGCCGCGGCAGGATAACACCTCCGTAGATCAGGACGGGCCACTTCTGTGCTTGCTGGAGTGAGTTTGGGAGGATAAGTGCTGGTTCTGCAGCTGTACCCGAGGCCTGTCATTATCTGTGTGATGTGTCATCAGACCATGCAGCGCTGCAGATGTTCCCTCCGCCTCAGCAGAGCTGCGCTGATGAGAGATTGATGGAGGTGGTGGGAGGAAGGAGTGGCTCATCTGGGCAGACCGAATTAGAGAATTGGGAGAAAGTTGGTAGTTTGGGTGACGATGCAGACAGGTTAATGAACGCGTAACAGAGGGCAAACAGGGTTTTGCTGAAAGCTTTCTGCACGCCGCTCTGCCTCTGCCACTTGATCACACAAACGTAACGCGGTGTGTCTGTCTTAGCCTTCCTGTTAATCTCTCCGTCTCTGGTTTGCAGGAGTACAAAGTGTCCAGCTTCGAGCAGCGCCTCATCAGCGAGATTGAATTCCGGCTGGAGCGCTCTCCAGTGGAGGAATCAGACGACGACGTGCAGCACGACGAAGACTCCGCCGGCCAGGGGGTGGCACCGTCCTTCGACCAGAAGCTCAAACACTACAAAGTCTTCGAGGGCATGCCGGTCACCTTCTCCTGCAAGGTCATGGGAGACCCCAAACCAAAGGTGGGGAGCGTGTACTGAGCGTGTCATCGCCTGGGATGAGATTATTAATATCAGATAAATGTTGATGATTTTGAAGCATTTGGCTTCCTTGCCTGGGAGTCGCTGATGTGTGATGTTGATGATGGAGGGTGTAGATATTGTACATATGCTCCGTGTTGTGATAAGGGGAGGCCCTTGGCAAGAACACACGCTAGCCTGAGCCGGCTGTCTGGCTCTGTCCATGTTAATGACATGCTGATGACAGGCTTCAGATTGAACTGATGAAATGAAGAAAAAGAAGACAGATGGCAGGAAAAGGGGAGGAGATGAGAACACATTTTTGTGTTCAACTAAAAAATGTCAAATTTCTTTTATCAGTGTCTATTAAATCACATCTTATTGTTTGTTCTGTCTTGTTTCGTGTCCCAGGTCTACTGGTTCAAAGACGGCAAGCAGATCTCCAAGCGGAGCGAGCACTACAGGATCAGCCGCGACGCCGACGGGACCTGCTCCCTGCACACCGCCGCCGCCTCGCTGGATGACGACGGCAACTACACCATCATGGCGGGCAACCCCGAGGTGAGCAGACGGCTGCGCAAGATAAAATGTAATAGTAAATTCTCCGCACCTTTTCATTAGAAAGAATAACAAAGCGCACACACACGTCTGTCTCCGGCCCGAAGAGGAAGAGGGCGTTGAATGAGACAGGAAATCACTAAAGCCCTCGTGAGGGTCAAACGTTCATGTGCTACAGGCGTTCTAACAGCTTTTTCCAGCTCTGACACTCACATTTGATTTCCTCCTCCCGGTCTGACTGCTGCTAGTGATGTGGCGAAGTGTCAACACCTCATAAGCTCCCTCTCTTTCTCTCTCAGGGCAAGGTGAGCTGCACCGGCAGGATGATGGTCCAGGCTGTGAACCAGCGAGGCCGCAGCCAGCGCTCGACACCCGGACACATGCGCAGGTGAGAACGGGATTACCTCTGTATTTTACTGGCCGGCGTACGTTGCAGCGGGCCGATCACCATCTGCACGACGTCTGTGCTCACTCGCACTTCTTATTCTGACGTAAAATGTTCCAAGAAGCTGCTGTTTACGCGAATGTTTGCCGCGAGCCGAATCGCAGTTGTCCCTTTTGTTAAACCGTCTGTTCAGGAGGGAAAAGCTCCGTGTCAATGAGAAGGGAAAAACCTGTTCTGTTTTCCATCGCTCTAACTACCCTGTATATACGGTGTGCATTCGTGCGTTCATCCGAGCCCAGATATCGTGAAAGACGGCACAGGAGATCAGAGACAGCGCATAAAAAAACCCCACCTGTAATCTGTTATCTCGATGAACACTCCCTGAGCTCAGAGATGTTTTTGCACGAGAAGAGGTCGAGATAACGATCCGTGTCTCCCACTCGCTGTCTTCTGCCTCCCTGGTTGACATGCAGGCAGAGCGGTGATGTCACTGTTTCAGGGCAGAGTCACATCTATGGGTCCTGACCTGCTGTGGAGGGTTGAGGGAGACTCCCATGGGTCGAGAGAGAGCAAGTGGAAGGATAAGGCCCAGAAGTTCATATTATGTCTATGAAAGAGGGGATATACTGTGTGATTCAAGCAGTTAGACTACTTTTTTGCCATTTTTTGTGAAGATAACCACTGAAACTACAATCAATTTGGGACATAAAAGGAAAGGAATGATTGTTTTTTTTTTATTCAACACTGACATTCTTTGCAGTTTTCCAAGAATAATATGGGCATTTAATTTTTTTAGCTATCGTCTGTGAACAAGTGGAAACTTTGTGCAAAAAATCTGATTGATTTTGTAATTGTTACGGCCTCATGAAGTTAAATTAATACTTAACTCTGGGTTGGCTCAATGAGGCCACAACATATAAAAGGGACGCCACACAAAAGTTTAAGTTTGCAAAAAGGTTTCTTTATTAATAAAAAGAAAAAGGAAAAAGTTCAACTTACAAAGTCATAAACCAAAAGGAGATGGAGACCCCGGCCAAAAGAAACAGAAGAGGGGGAAACACAGGGCCAGCCACGCTGTGGGCCGTCGCACTTCCCCACTAACTAGAGAAAAAAAAACAGGTCTAACCTAAAACCAAACGCCAAACAGGACTACCAGCAGTCTCCATCTCAAACTAAAATAACAAACCAAAGCAGGCGACTCCACCATCACAGACAGAGTGAGGAAAAATAAAAGAGTCGTTAGCTCAGCTCCAAAAGAGAAGCGAAACCTTCCCCTGCTGCTGCTGCCCCAGAGTGAGAGAGAGCCGGCCTCCCTCCTCCTCCTCCTTTAACTCCTCCCTGATTGCCAAATTGGCCGCCACCTGTGGAGGAAGGAACAAGGAGGGAGGACAGCAGCCCCAAAAAGAAAAGGAAAACACACTCCCAGGTGTGTGTTTTTTTTACAAATAGATTTAATCACTTTTTCTGGTAGTTTTAGTCAACCAAACTAGATTTCTCCCTGTGGTAGCTTTGCTGTCGTCCCATGAAGGTGGAAGGAAGTTTTTGTATTAAGTGTTATATTCATTATAGCATCTTACAACACATTAAAGGGGCAATATGTAAGAATTTGAGTTGAATCAGTCAGAAATGTACTAAAACTATTGACTGATCGTGAAGAAATAGCAGTTTTGACATTACAACATCTATGTATCTTTGCAGAGATATCTACTGAAATTAGCACGCTAACCAGACAGCTCTGAAATTAATTAAAGTTTAAGTTTTCGAAATACAAATGAAGTCAAAGTAATAAAGATCTGTGTTTGCGTCTCTCTGTCAGACCCAGGTCCAGGTCTAGAGACAGCGGCGATGAGAACGACAACATCCAGGAGCGTCACTTCCGCCCACACTTCCTGCAGGCGCCCGGTGACCTCATCGTTCAGGAGGGCCGACTGTGCAGGATGGACTGCAAGGTAAACACACACCTCTTATCACCGGGAACGCAACCTGTACCAACGTGAGTGTACGGGGGGATGAACGTGCTGCTGTATGGTGGCTGCTGCACTTTTCTTATAAAACAGTTATTTCATGATCAGCATTAAGGGACTTTTGGCACTGTTTTACTACTGAAGTTAAGAGTTTGTAGTGCTTAAAATTAGCTTTATGCAGCTTCTAGGGCTGACAGACTCATAGAAGGAGACTTTGGAGACAGTACTGCTGACTGAGGGAAGTTAAAAGGGGAAAAGACAAATTACAAACCATGTTTTTTGGTCTGGTGTGGCATGTCAAGCAATGAACTTTAATGCGAACAAGACTTTTTTTGTATACGACCGCAGTTTCGAGGCCTTTCTTGTGGACGAACTACGCCAGGATCTGCTTGCATCAGGTTTAACGGAATGGGATCACAGTCTAAATTAGTGGACTAGTTCAGCAAACAGCCGACCTCCGCTGAAACGTCCCGTTCTTCCCTCCTGTAGGTGAGCGCAGCATCCGATCCGCGCTGCTGTTCTTTGATAAAGACAAGGAAAAGAGAGACAGTTGAAAATATCGGAGACACGACTGGAGAGGAAAATGCCCGCACCAAAGAGAATATGTTAATCATAGTAATAGAGAAAGCCATTTCAGATCCACCCTTTAATTCAGCGTCTGTATTGCTTTCAGGGAGGCTCCTTGTCTGCGCTGCCAAAGAAACATTTCTGTGCGTTCCAGTTTCTTCTGCAGGGAGCGAAAAAGCTCGCCGAGACGAGATGTTTCATCGCATCCTCGGCGTTATGAATGGCTCGGAGCAGACAGGGAGAGCACAGAGGTGTCATTTTTCAGGGATTAAGTGGGATCAGGTTTTCTACAGTCATTTCCCCCGACACCACTCGGGGCTCGTTTTCCGCCTTCATCTTCTTCGTCGTCACCTCGCCGCTTCCCTCCAGCCTGCAGCGCTTTTCAGAAAACTCTTTGAAAACGGGTTCATGTCATAAAGTGAAACAGACCCACAATTAACTCACTATAAAAAGACTGCCTTTTTTATGCTTGTCAGAAATAAACTTCGTGTCTCCATTCCTTCAGAGCCCTTAATGTCAGGGACATTTATAGCAAATATTTATTTCCAGATCATTTGTGGCTTTCCAAACTTTCCATGCTTAAAAAAGTCCCGACTTCTAAAAGCGTTCTGGGCCGCTTCCAGAGGGATTTATCACTGCTTAGTCTGCTCTCTTTTGTGTTATCAGTGAAAACTGTTGATCCCTGTAATACCAAACATACGCGTGCCCGCAGTGGCACATTCACCAGCAGGGCCGGGTTTCTCCGCTCTCTCCTCGCTGCAGTTTATTTACCATGACAAAAGGCGACCAGGCTCCTCCAGACAAACCCAACACAGACAGATTAACCAAACACTGCTGTTTTCATACTCCCCATAAACACTCCCCGCCCCCGCAGAACACATGCGGCTCACGTACTCATTTACTCCAGAACACGCGTTCTCACGTTCGGTGATTTCTAACGTCTATTTCCCCGCCTGTAGGTGAGCGGCCTGCCCACCCCTGACCTCATCTGGCAGCTGAACGGACAGACCATCCGCCCCGACTCCGCTCACAAGATGCTGGTGAGGGAAAACGGCGTGCACTCGCTGGTCATCGAGCCCGTCACCAGCCGCGACGCGGGCATCTACACCTGCATCGCCAGCAACCGAGCCGGGCAGAACTCCTTCAACCTGGAGCTCATTGTTGCAGGTAAACAGAAACATGCAAGGTGTGCAGAAGATGCATGCGGGCACAGTTTGGATCGAGAAAACACTCGCTAACATGCTGTTGTTCCACAGCCAAAGAGATGCACAAGGCCCCTTCGTTCGCCGAGAAGCTGCAGAACACGAGCGTGGCGGAGGGTCATCCTGTGCGACTGGAGTGTCGCGTCGCAGGAGTCCCCTACCCACAGATCTTCTGGAAGAGGGAGAATGAGTCGTTCACTCACAACACAGACAGAATCAGGTAAATAAAATGTGTCAAATAACACTTTTATCTGGACGATAGAATAAGTCCCCCTCCAGTCAAAACAATAGCACACAAAGCTAACGTTACTGGGTTAGCCGCTGAACGACTCTGTTCAGCGACTCATACCCAACTACCTCATGTCTCACTCACATGTAAGAAAGAATCTTACGTTATTATGTTGAACATTAACAACAAACTGTTTTTAGCTGCCTTGTCTGCGATTTTTGTGCAACTAGCTTGCTAACAGCTTTAGCAATATATCCGCCTAGCCTCGTGGAAGACTGGCGGGCAGTTACGTAGGTAGACAGGCAGGTAGGCCGTCCAATCATTTGACATAGGCTGAATGAATTGATTGGATCGGCTTAAAAACCACAGAGAGTTTGTTTTTGTCCAAGCATTTGTTTTATCGAATGCTTTCCAGATGTCAAGAGATTTTCCTCTAATTTAACAAAAATTCTTCAAAAGCCCTCATAAGCTTTAAACTTTAAAATATTTGCATATTCAAATATTCTGGACAGCGTAGGTGCCATTTTCAGGATTTTAACTTTAAAAAAAAATCCTGCAAAAAACAGAGATTTCTCATGTATGTGTTACTATCTACCTGAATATGTGAAGCGGCTCTTTAAATTTGTGTCAATTTTCTTTCCCAGCATGCACCAGGACAACTGTGGCTACCTGTGCATGATCATCCAGCCGGCCATGAAAGAAGATGCTGGCTGGTACACAGTGTCAGCCAAGAACGAAGCAGGCATCGTCTCCAGCACTGCACGCCTCGACGTCCACGGTGAGCGTCGACTCTACGACACACTCGTCAGAGACAGATTTTCATTGACTGATTTTTATGCCTAAACTATCTAAATAAACAAACTCTCTTCGTTTTCATAACTAAATAAACTGCATAAACAAACTGACCTTAAAGGAAAACATGTTTTGCTTTGTTTACATGTGGCGGACCCTGCCACCTTTCTAGCTTCAGTGTTCTGGGACCTTTTTTTCCCTCTGAGAGCAGCTTGTTTATTCAGTTATGGAAAAGATAAATATTTCTGAGTTTGTGTTATTACCTCATTAATATTGTAAATATTAAGATTCTGAGTTTGAATTTCTTCTCCAAATATACACAGTGCCCCTTCAAATCAAGCATTTCTCATTTGGATTTTCTTTTAAATTAAAAACTCCCCCTGTGCTTCGTCCTCAGCTCAGTGGCAGCAGCCCAACCTCCCCAAGCCCAAGAAGGTGCGTCCCTCCACCAGCCGCTACGCCGCACTGACAGAGAGAGGGCTGGACGTGAAGGCGGCCTTCTTCCCCGACTCCAGCCCGCTGCAGCCCGGCGCCCTGGTGGAAAGTGACGACCTGTAGACGCCACAGGGAGGATTGCGATGTCAAAATAAAACAAAACCCTGAAAGCTGCCCACATACCCCCTGTCCACCTGAGGGACTCTATCACTGAACTGCAGATACAGAACTAAAGGGTCGGTGGGCAGAGCGAGCCGGTGCAGCGGCACATTTCATATGTTTTTATAGTCTGACACGATCCATTATATCACAGAATCCATTCAAGTTGTTGCCCCATGCTTCATTTTATCAACTGGACCTGGAATGATTGAAGTGTTTACCACGAGGAAAGACTGCTCATACATACGCTCTCTCATGTGTCGTGAACTGTGCGACTGTTGACTCTGTTTTGCATCTTTTTAAGTGCCTCTCATGTCTGTAAAAAAAAAAAAAAAACAGGTTTAAAAATGAAACATAGAATTACTATGCATGTTCAAGTGGTGCCATTTGAATTACACAGACTAATACTGTATCTATACGTAGCACTGCACCGACTTTGTGTGAGATGGGACAGAGAAGAGACTGAATGACTCAAAGCATCGTAGCTTTGACGAAGGAGACTTAATTACGTGGGCTTGTGTAGCACAGTGCTGATATCGACAGGTTGTAGTCGGAGCATCATACAGTCTCAGTTATGTCAGGTAGTGTAGCTTTCAGATATTGGAAAAGGCCGGGCCTTACAAACAGTATGTTTAGTGTTTTTTTTTTAGCAAAAGGAATGAGGTTTGGGGAAGAGGAACGCTCACACGTGGGTGATTTGATTGTTCGTGGGTGCAGCAGAACTTAAAGAAGGTTGGATCTGACAGACACAGGAAGGGACAGCGACGGAAACAGGCAGGTTTTTGCGACGGACATGTTTAATGCGGTAGGTTAACACTCGATAGAGGGATGTGAAGATGACAGGAAACTTTTGGTGGGTCATTTATGAGATTTTTTTTTTTCTTCTTTTCTTCTCTGATGGTTTATTTTAAAACGTGTGAATTGAAATGCTCTCAGTCCAGAGAAGGTGCTGTGAAAGGTTTCAGTATTTGTCACACACGTCACAGATTGTCCATTTTATTTTTGTATGAAAAAAAAAAAAGACTCCCCCCCCTCGACAATCTTTACGTAAATTATATCAGCAGCCTTTTGTTCACTGATGAAACAACCTTCTCTGTATCATGACGTTTTATAAATACATTTACTGCCTTAAAACACTTTCGGGCTCAAATACAAACACAACTTCTTTGCATGTTATTTTTGGACACGGTGCCAAACAACTTTTTTTTCCAGGATGTATAAAAACACTTTTCACTCAGAATTCAAGGGTAGAAAACACTCCAGGCTGGTGAAAAGGTGAAAGGCAAGGTATATTTATATCTACTATTTTCGTCACCTCTGTAACTCTATACAAAGTGGACATCTTTCTCTGTGTCTGTTCGGAGCTTGCGTCGGCTGACAGTTAACTGTGTTTGCACATTTCTATGCCAATCAATGCCTGTATATGGATTGTTCTCCTGATATTATTTTAGGTTATGAAAGTTAATAAAAATCAAACTCATAAGAGACAGCGTGAGATGTTTTTATAGACTGGCAGACTCCTTCCCAAACAAGAAGAGGACGCCAAAAAACACATCGGTCACAGTGGAAATACCACTAAATACTGCTAAAGAGCACTGATCTGAGTTTAATGTTTTAAAGGGAGACGTGTTGTGCCCATTTTCAGGATTGTAATTTTATTTTGGGTTACTACCAGAACAGGTTTACATGCTTTAGTGCTCAAAAAACACATCAGTTTTCTCCTACTGTCCAGTGCTGCAGCTCTGTGTTCCCTCTCTGTCTGAAACACTCTGTTTTAGCTCCCGTCTCTTTAAGGCCCCTCCTCCCTAATACCCAGTCTGCTCTGATTGGTCAGCTCACACACGCCTGAGCCAGCACCTCTCACCATGGCTCTGTCATGTTTTCAGCTTCCAATGAGCTTAAGTTCTACTGTGAATAAAGGCATAAATCACACAAAAGTTTCACACAGCGACGTAGTGTGATGTCACAAACTCACCAAATTAAAGGCGGGGACTACTGACGAGGCGTTTCAGGAGCAGTGTTTTCTGTTGGAGAGAGGAGCTTCTGTTGGTGTGGACTCTGATCTTTTTAACTTTGAAGATCTTCTACATGCACAAGAAGATATAAAACACACTGAAGGGAAGGAAAAAAACAAAGAAAACTGTGAATCCACTTCTTTCTCTTTTTTTTTTATTCTAATGTGTTATGTTACTAATTCTTTTTAAATGCAATGCAATTTTTATCAAAGTAATCTGACCCAAACCTGAAAATACAAGACTGAGGACACAAGTGCACACAACACAGAAAGAGCACGATCCAAGTTGCTCATTTAAAGTCACAGTTGTGACACTTAACGGATGGTAACAGCATGTTTCAATGACAGCAACGCAGCATTTCATATCTCATCACTGGGCATTACAGCCACCTCCAACCTCATCCATCCACACTTCAGGTCCAGAGCTGTAACCAGACACTCAAAACATTCCCCGAGCTAAAAATACCCCCCCTCCTCCTCCCACCTCCACCACTACCTCTAATTTCCTCCAGCTGCGGCCTAACATGCCTGGCCCCTCGACAGGCCCCTCCAGAGGTGGGCTCAGGGGGCCGCTGGTGGAGGGGAAACATGTGCTGCTGGCTGCGAGGGGGTCTCCCGGGGGAGGTGGAGGAACAAAACACGAGCGGGAGCCTCGCAGTCATGGAAAAAAAAGACCAGGAGAGTTCAATCTACTGATCAAATTTAGGAGCTCGGGGCACGGAGGTCCGGACTGGGCCAGACAGTCTGGAGTCAGCAGCGTTAGTCATGAGTGATTGTCATACACACACACACACACACACACATCGGGTCACGCATAATGTGGCTGGACAGGGTGACTCAGCAAAAAGACGGCTTGGGACAGTGATCCTATGAAAGATGTGGGTTTGTGTGTCCCATGTCAACAAGTGACCAGGTTTTTTTTCACAGCTTGTGCAAAGATTTTGTTTATTCTTTGCGAGAAGATTTGACAAGAAAACAGCTGATAACAAATACTGTCCATCCAATCTCACACTCAGCCATGAAGCCTGTAAAGTGTAAATATAATTTATCAGTTTGATGCTCCTCACAGAGAGCTCACTGTCCCTTCTTCTTTTAGAGTCATTCCCTTAACAGTCTCCGACTTCTTCGCCTTAAACAAGACGACTTCCACGGAAAGGCAGAGCGAGGCTTTCCCCTGTCTCACTGTCATAAAGGCCCCATTCCCTACATGGCCAGCTGCAGTCCTCCATCCACCACCAGCACCTGTCCCGTAATGTAGGGAGACTCCAAAAGGAAGAGCGCAGCCTGGGCGACCTCCTCCGGCTCGCCGAACCTCCCCAGCGGGATGGAACGCACCCCCTCCTCTTCCTTCAGCCCTGCGGTCATGTCGGTGCGGATGAAGCCTGAAGGCAAGAGAGGGAACATGAGGTGACAAGAAAAAAACAGGCCCAGAGCAGGTGCTGAGAGAAAAGGTGAGCGGCAGCGTACCTGGAGCCAGCAGGTTCACTCTGATGTTGCGTGAACCGACTTCTTTAGCCAAAGAGCGTGTGAAGCCCTCGAGACCGGCTTTACTGGCACTATAGACACACTGACCAGCGTTTCCTCTCAGGCCCACGACAGAACCTACAGACAAACAATAAGACAGTATGACAGAACTCTTTCATAATAAAACACAGTTATCACAGTGTTTCTATGATGACGTTCCCAAATGTCTTGTGATCTCCACAAACCAAAGATATTCAGTCGACATCAACAAGGGAGTGAAGAATTCAGAAAATATTCACATTCAAATTAAAAAGCTGAAAACGTTTGACTCTGGTTTTAGTGCATCTCAGTATCTCTCTTTAGAGAGATGTGTGGATATCATGACTAAGTAAAAATAAGATCACATTCATCATTTGTCATCCTGGTTTGATTTACTGACAACCTGTCGTTTATTCAATGATGTTTAGCTTTCGACTTGTAGTCAACACCTCTGATTTAACGTAACTTAAAACTTATCCTCATTCACCATCTAAACATGCATGGTATGCTTATTACAAAAAAGTTCTAAGATATTTGTAGTTAACAGGCCAGAAAATGTAGAAGAAAATCTACAGAAATATATCAGTATGGGTCTCTAAAGTAACACCTCAAAAGTGAATCTGAAGACAGAAGCAAGATGTACACTGCCACCTAGTGACGGAACTGAAAACATATCACTAATCATGAGGACCACTGGAGCCAGATCTATCAGTACCTATATTCACGATGGCAGCTCCCTGTGAGTGCAGCATGCTGCGCAGTGCCGCCCTGCAGGTCAGCATGGTGCCCAGCAGGTTGGTGTGAAGCAGAGCCACCATGTCCTCCGGCTTGGTCCTCAGCAACAGAGCATCTCTGAACAAACACACACACAAAGACAAGATTATACTGTAGCTCAATGTTTATGACAGCATTCTGTGTGTAGAAACGCCCCGAAGGAGCTCCTGCTGACCTGTTGATGCCAGCTGCGTTCACGAGATAAGAGATGTTTCCACAGGTCTTCTGGATCGTCTCGAAGGTTTTCTGCACCTCCAGCTCTTTAGAGACATCACAGCTGAGAGCCACGTGGTCAGCTGGAAGGCAGACACAGAAATCCCTTTATTTTATAGCACAAGAGCATGAGATAAGTACAGTGTGGCTGCACTGCTGCGGCTCGGGGCAGAGCAGTCAACATCGTATTTCTTCAACATTTTCACAATTTTGTCAATTCTGTCTGGCTTCTGTAAGAAAATCATTTGTGTCAGGATCAACTGAGCTGTAGAAAAGTAAGTATTTGTGACATGGCTCAGATTTCATGCTGCTTGCACTGCGTAAGAAACAAGAAAAACTCCAACAAAACAAACAGTACCTGTCTAAAAGAGTGACTGACCCAGACCAACTCACCGTACCTCCATGCAGAGATGCCACAGTGGCGCGGGCAGCATCCTCGCTCCTGGAGACAACAGTCACCCTGCAGCCTCTCTGTGCCAGCAGGCGGGACACGGCCCTCCCAATGCCCCTGGAGCCTCCACACACCACAGCCAGCCTGGACATGACTCTGTGGAGGAGAGGGACACATCAGCACACCACGTAGAGCCTATTGTGATACACTGTACTGAAGAAAATGTTGCTAATAACTGTAGCTAACGAGTACAAACAGCACAAACAGGGCCATAGCTACCATTGAGGACACTGAGGTCATGTCACTGCGGTCAAGCCAGCCGTGGTTCGCGTTTGCTTGGTCAAATCAGCCGCACATTTTTTTCAAGTGCGCAAATCTACCAACATTTACGGTATTCGTGATGAAACCGCTCTGAAGAGCTGCTGGTAGTGACTGTGGGCCAGACTGCAGTCTCTCAGTCAGACCCATGAAACATATGATACTTTTACAGTAATTATTCCCGGTAGTGAGCTGAAGGTATCACAATGGTATCCTTCCGGATTTCAAAGTAAAAGATGACGTGAGAATTATTTTTTTTTCCATAAATAGTCCAAGATTCATATACTGCTGAACTAAGTACTTCCTAGACTACTTGCATGTATAATATGAAGTACTCTTACTGTGTACTTTTCAAGTAATCCTTTGTCAAAATCCTGACCAGATCACAAGAATAAGGATATTTCGACCCAACTTTGATGTGCAATAAAAAACTTGTTTTCCATAAATAGTCCAAGATTCATGTACTACTGAACTAAGTACTTCATAGACTACTTGCATGTATAATATGAAGTACTCTTACTGTGTACTTTTCGAGTAATACTTTGTCAAAATCCTTAACAGAGAAAAAGAATACGGATATTTCACCCAACTTTGATGTGGAATAAAAAACTTGTTTTCCATAAATAGTCCAAGATTCATGTACTGCTGAACTAAGTACTTCATAGACTACTTGCATGTATAATATGAAGTACTCTTACTGTGTACTTTTCGAGTAATCCTGGGTCAAAATCCTGACCAGATCACAAGAATAAGGATATTTTGCCCAACTTTGATGTGCAATAAAAAACTTGTTTTCCATAAATAGTCCAAGATTCATGTACTGCTGAACTAAGTACTTCATAGACTACTTGCATGTATAATATGAAGTACTCTTACTGTGTACTTTTCAGAGTAATCACTTTGTCAAAATCCTTAACAGAGAAAAAGAATATGGATATTTCACCCAACTTTGATGTGGAATAAAAAACTTGTTTTCCATAAATAGTCCAATATATATGTACTACTGAACTAAGTACTTCCTAGACTACTTGCATGGATAATATGAAGTACTCTTACTGTGTACTTTTCGAGTAATTCTTTGTCAAAATCCTGACAAAAATCTCTGTATAAGGATATTTGACACAGGAATATCTGAAAGTACACAGTAAGAGTACTTCATATTATGCATGCAAGTAGTCTAGGAAGTACTTAGCTCAGTAGTATAATACATGTTGGACTATTTATGGAAAACATGTTTTTTATTGCACATCAAAGTTGGACAAAATAGCCTTATTCTTGTGATCTGGTAAGGATTTTGACCCAGGATTACTCTAAAAGTACACAGTAAAAGTACTTCATACTATGCATGCAAGTAGTCTATGAAGTACTTAGTTCAGCAGTGTATGAATCCAAAACTACTTATGGAAAAAAACAAAAATGCGTCGTCTCACGTCGTCCTTTACTTTGAAATCCGGAAGGATACCATAGTGATACCTTCAGCTCACTACTGTAAAAGTATCGTATGTTTCAAAACAAAATGTGCGGCTGAATTGACCAAGCAAACGCGAACCACGGCTGGCTTGACCGCAGTGTCATGTCCTCTGTATTCTTTCTGGGTCTTTGATATATTTTGATCTTTTGATCGATTGCATGATCTCAGTATTTCTAAAATCCTGGCTACGACCCTGCGCACAAATATTGTTCAAACAACTATACGGCAATAAAGAAAATACAACGTTATAAAGTCACAATATTTTAGACCTGAGATAAGATGTATTTAATGCATTGAAGGCCCTCTAATGTTAACACGGCACCTGTTGGCTGTTATGAGGAGAGTCGATAGCAAAACAAGCTAAAGAGAACAGTGTTGCATCTCGGGGTTATTCTGGTGTTTGTCGACATTAGCAGTTTTCCAGCCGGATGACTGTGTTTGAGTAGTAACTTTTATCAAGGTTAAGTATAACCTACCTTATTTTCGACAGTTCGGACACAAATTGACCCTTATTTAAATAAGTTTACTGACTGAAAAGGGGCTAAATATCAGAGGAGCGGGCTTCATGGACGCCGCCATGTTTTTTTGTCTTTGTTGTTGCGCAGCTCGTCGTGAGTCGGAAGGTGGCGCCACGGACACACAGAAGAAGAAGAAGAAGAAGAAGAAGAAGAAGAAGAAGAAGAAGAAGAAGAAGAAGAAGAAGAAGAAGAAGAAGAAGAAGAAGAAGAAGAAGAAGAAGAAGAAGAAGAAGAAGAAGAAGAAGAAGAAGAAGAAGAAGAAGAAGAAGAAGAAGAAGAAATATGGCAAATAATTTTGACTTAAACTTATTTTCTTTGCTTAAAAGAACTTACGGACATGGGTAACACTTTACAAGTATAAGTTTGTTACAAGGTCAAGTTGTGCATTATCATTTTACTTAAATGGTCATTGTGTCATTTTGGAGAAGAAATTCAAACTCATAATTTTAATACTTACAATATTAATGAGGTAATAATACAAACTCAGAAATGTTTATTTTGTCCATAACTGAATAAACAAGATGTTCTCAGAGGAAAATAAGGTCCCCAGAACTCTGTTTGTA
Source organism: Lagodon rhomboides (assembly GCA_039737535.1). Lineage (NCBI taxonomy): Eukaryota > Metazoa > Chordata > Actinopteri > Spariformes > Sparidae > Lagodon > Lagodon rhomboides. Next base: position 7,561,285 of record CM077789.1, on the reverse strand, counting down.
GCTGAAAAGGTGGCAGGGTCCGCCACATATAAACAAAGTAAAACAGTATGTCCTTTAAGGTCAGTTTGTTTATTCACTTTATACAGTCGTGAAAACAAAGAGAGTTTGTTTATTTAGTTTGTTTAGGCATAAAAAAAAATAATCAGTCAATGATGATTTTTCTCTTCTGATTAAAATATCTTCCCCAAAACGACACAGTGCACCTTTAAGTCTCTAATATTACACCAGAATCGTTTCTGATTGTGTGTTGTATAATTAAACTAAATCTGCACGGCAACTAGTAACTAAAATTGTTAGTTATTAAAAAAATGTCAGTATTCCAGTTGAGTAGAGATTTAAAGAAAGAGAAAACGGGAAAATTAAGTAAAGTACAAATACCTCAAAACTGTACATAGATACAGTCTTTTAGTAAATTTCATGAGTGACTTTCCTCCACTGTTTGTCTCAAGTCTCAAAGCAGCCAAAGTACAAGTTCAGATTTGTCCACAGAGACTTTATATATTATTATATTACTGCTGTTGGAAGTAGATGCAGCGCCTTATTGTGTTGTGTTGGCATCATTATACTCCTAGAATGTCTTTCCAATATGGTGTGCTGACATTTTCTCCATATTTTATGTAAAAAAAAAAACAACTCTAATAATAATTCACATGAATAATTACAGTTTCTCTGAGTTAACTTTTAGAAGATGAGCTATTTATACTGACGGACCTGAGCGCCCTGCCTACTGAATATAGGCCCAATGATTATTAATTGCATTCATTCATTCCCCTCTGTGATTTATGTGTCTTTGTTCCCCAAGGAAACATATTTCACAGAGAAAGCCAAACCGTCACTGGTGTCCGCTGGGTGGCCTTGGCCTCCACCTGGACGCTCCATCAGGCCAAGACACGCTGCAGGATTGATCGTCTGAGGTTAAATCACATTCACAACCTGCGCCTGAGTGGAGCTGTGACGCTGACCCGTGCACCATCTATCGCTGCAGCAGAAACACACAAGCACAGTTGGTGTTGTTGTTGTTGTTTCATTATTCGTTCCGAATGTTTTTACTCTGCAGCACAGTGTTCATTAATAAACTGTGTCTGTGTGTCAGAGAGAGAAACAGAGCTCGATTTGTATTCAGATCAGCCTCCTGAACACCAAGACATTATTCCCCTCTTTCACACTTTGGTGATCTGATGATACTTGCCAACCGAGCTGTGTTTTTGCTCTCTCTCGCACATACACACACAAACGTTCAGACACACAAACACGCAAGATATGTGCGCCTGAGCGTAAACCCAGAGTGCCTCTGCACATATTCACTGCTCAGAGCTGAGCCTCGGTTCAGACCTGCATGACAAAAACACCCTCATGTTTCTTGGTGATTTTTCTGTAACTGCTGTCTTTGATTTTGTGGGCGTTATTTTTGAATGAAGGCACTTTCTTAAAACTCATTATTATTATTATAATTAAGCCATCTAAAATCCTGTCATCTATTTAAAATGGGAACATTTATTGGCTTTAAAAAAAGTGACTTCACGATGACTAATACAAACTGAACTCCTCTTGTGGGAGTCGAACACCTGCTCTCTAGCACATTAAAGCTTTTTGAAAGGTACTTGAACGGCACTCCTTTCACTAAATGGCTTGAACTCGCTGACACACCTCGAGGCTCAACATTATCAAGACATTCTCGACCTTGAGACTCAATTCCTGAGCTGTTAACAGCCCTCGCAGCTATGAATATTGACTTTTGCCTACACTGTGTACACGTAGCTTTCCCTGCATTTACTTACGTGCAAGTCATTCAAAGATCCACCTTCAAACGCTCACACTAAGCTGTGGCCATACCTGAAGGGAGGAATGTAATTCCTAATAATGTAATTCCTTTTGAAAGTTTACGAGCTGAATTTTCCTCTCAGGCTATCAGGTGCTGCTGGCATTAATCAATAGGAGTTTGAACACGCAGATTTATTTCTCGCTTACATTTTCTTAATGCAAAATGAGCCTGCAGATGCCCCATGACTGCCACATTTACCAGGGAAATACAATGGCTCCACATATTTATTCTTACACGGTCCAGGTTCAAATTAGATAACGATGTCACTGAAAATGAAAACTTAACACACGTTTTTCTCAGGAAATATCCACCTGCCTGGCAAAGGAAGTGCCATTTTATTACTTCAAAATACCCCTGCCTGAGAGTAACAGGTGCAAAAACTCATATTAGTACTTTATTTCCTTATTTACACGAACTTTATGCTTATAAAATAGTCACAAACAAGTGCCGAGTTGAAGAAAAAAAGCCGATTCAAAGAACAAAATGCATAAAGCTTTAAAGTTTAGAGCTTTAAAACTGTAATAAACTTTGTATTACTGGATTTGAAATATCATCGGCTACATTCATCAATCATCCGGAGGCTCAGGAGAGAGGAAAAACAAGAGACGGTAGCTCATCTACAGGATCACTCATTGGCTGTTGTAGGCTGTAGGGCGGGCAGAGGAGCTCCTATCTGCTGAATGAGCTGACAATCAAACGGCTGCCAGCTCAGGATCCCAGGAATGTGTGTACATAACGATATATGGCCGAAATATACACTTAAATTGAGACTTGCTTAGCTGTGTTTGTACTGTTTAGTGAACATGCTGATTTTAAAGTCTGCATTACAGTAAAGTGACATAATTTTGGAACTTACCAGGTTGTTGTGACTGTCACAATATCGATATCAAGATATTTGGTCAAAAATGTCATATTTCCTTCTCTTGTCCAGTCCTAGCATTTATGAAGTGATTTTGAAATTATTAGAAAATATTAGGATACATAATGTGTACTGAGTTATAGTAATAATTTACATCCATATGACCCAGACGTATGAAGAAGTGTAAAGAAGTCACACAGAGTGGTCTTTATATACTATTTTCTCGGTATAATGTTCATACAACTCATTTCCATGGTAACCCATCGTCCGCAGGGAGCCGTGTGCAGCACAATGACCTCTCTGGGCGCCTGTCAGTTCCTGTCAGTGTCTCCCAGCTGAGCACACTGGGACGGCTCACCTCTCCCTGCAGCTCTCCCGCTCTGCCGTGAGTCAAAGCAGAAGCTCCTCTGCAGCAGAGGACCATTTATTTCCTGGAGACATTAACGGCCGCACGTGCCGTGACTTACCCCAAATACGTTTAATTAGGAACAACTGTCCTTTTACTGTTTGTTCATTTACTCTCTGTCAGCCTCAGAACCTGTTCATCTTACGTGGTTCGAGCTGTGTGACAGGGAGAAGGAGGAGAGGGGGCGAGGACACCAGCGCTCAGTCCTGTCAACAGTGGTCTGTGTCTCTGATGGTTCTCCTGGCTGGACAGTTCTGCCCTGCGAGCAGGTGGACAACATGCCAGAAAGTCACGGGAGGAAGCAGATTCACAGAACACCACATTACTGTCACGAATCAACAACACAGCCTGAGGGGAATTATGGAAACCATTAGCTTTTATTGTTATATAGATTTTTACAAAATGTGCTATTCCCTCAAATACTTCAGAACGTTTTTTTTTTCACATAATAGACTTGTGCGAAATAAGTTGATTTCAGTTTCACCATTTTCAGACATACAACAGACTAACTATGGACAAAAAAAAAATAATAAAAATAAATCAAGTAAGTCACCTTGGCATGAGGAAAATCTGTTAAAGTTGAATCAAGCAAACGTCCGTTGCCACGTGTTCCAATAAATGAAAATATAGTTTAATAACTCTTGTAAGAAATGCTTCATGGTTTGAGATCTGTGCAGCCTACGCATGAACGAGAAGTCAGTATGATTAGAAATGTTAGAATAGTGCATAAATGTGTGTTGGAGTAAGTCTGATGTGTATATTAAAGGCTTTACCAGTGAAATGAGAAAAAAGACACTCAAGAGGAAGAGTTTAGCGTAGAGCCTGAGGTTGGTGTGGTGATTGCCAAGACAACAATGCCGACATATATCAGATTAATTCTAAATAAGTACCAATTCGGAAAGACAAAATAAAAGAAGGCCCTAACAGTGATTTGTACCATCCTTTTCCACGCTCGCTTCGAATTTCAAACAAACTACAATATATTCCAGCAGTCAGTTACACAGTGGTCCCCCTCGATTAACAACAAAATAACAAAACAGAAAAAGACACACTTGAAACTACGGGTCAGATCCAGTCAGTAAATTCATTTCTCAAAGCCAGATTTGGCACGATTCAGTGATTGCCTCAACCTTAAAGTGTTTAAATACCCCCCCTTAGACCTCATAAGACTTCAGATGAATAAGACACATTACATTAGATGTTGTGGGCTCCACTGAAGCAGCACGGGTCCGTCTGTAACGCTAGCTTTAACTTTGGAGAGTTTCATTCATTTATCCAATGTATTTTCTCCAACAGACTTCATTCTCCAACATATTCAGTCTAAATCTGCCTGTTCTTAAAGGGAAACTGTGTAGTTTTGGAGAAAAAAAATTCAAATTCTGAATTTTAACATTTACAATATAAATAAGATAATGATACAAACTCAGGGATGCTTATTATTTCCATATCTGACTAAAGAAGCTGTTCTCAGGGGGAAATAAGGTCCCCTGAACACTGTTTGAAGCTAGAAAGGTGGCAGGGTCCGCCACATATTAACAAGTAAAACAGTATGAAATTGTGTCGTCCTTTAAGGTCAGTTTGTTTATTCAGTTTGTGCATTTTGTTTGTTTCAAAATCAGTAAAGATCTTTCTCTTCTGATGAAAATTTCTTCCCCAAAACTACATAATTCGCCTTTAATGTTTCGATCTTCAAGCACCAAAACTACGACCAAAACCCCTCAAATCATAAAAAAAAAATAATCTTACAGTCATTTTAAGTCAATGCAACACTTTTTGTAGCCAATACAACATTTTGTAGAGATGTAATGTACAACAAAACCCAACCAGAAAAAAAAATATCAAGGGGATCAAAGTGATTGATTTCAATAAAACCTTGTCTTATCTTACACTACACGTCTCTTCCTGTAGACTGAGATACAATGATATGTTACTTTAGGCAAACATTCTGTGCTTTAGCTAGCTGTGTTTTTATTGCCACAAGTCACACATTAGGAATGAGTTATGCTGTAGAGCGTGTGCCTTCCTGCGCGTTCAGGTTACTCTCTATGAGCAGCAGGTGTGTCAGCCTCCGTGGAATTCATAAAGAAACATAAATACACGCTAAAAAAGTATCTGTTGTGCACTGTTACTGAAATGTTATCGTCACTCTGGTGATGTAGAGCTACGTCTGGGTTTTTGGGGATAGGAGTGAAGCTACTCTGGTCAGTAAATACAAAGAAGGTACAAAGTAAGCAATATTCAACTGCAACGTCTATCTTGGAGTGTGTTTTCAGTCCTGCAACACGTCTATCACCACTTTTTTCTAAATCACAAGCTAATATTCCGTAGCTGCAGGTAACAGTCCTCAGCACTTCAGCCACACCAGGAGCCAAACCTCGAGCCCTGTGAAGGACCCGGAGAGATATTTTATGATGTGCAATGTTCACGTGGCTGTGAACTGTAGCTAGAGTGCTCGAATGTGCAAGAAGGGCAGATTATGTAATGCCTTTAGATCTGCAGCAGGGTCCTTTTTCCTACACTACAGCACAAGTGATGATGATACCGCTCATTTGTTCGGGTCTGCCACATCCGATTTATCTCCTCCTATCTGCTGACGGCCTGAAATATCAGTAAAACTTTAATCAGCAGTCAGAGGAATGTAGAACTGATGTGGGGAGATGTGGCATAAGGCATGTGCCAGCTAAACCTCTTGATGTGTTGCACTACAAAAAGGCCAATCTATGAAATAAGTTAAAATGTGTAATATATCTATATCGACAGCTCATATTGGTTGATTTAGGACTAAATCATCTTTGTGTCCTTATGTACAATAAAGTGAGGAACAGTACAAGGCACACATTTAACAGCTGAATTGTTACAAAGATATAAATAACCGACAAAAAGGAAAAAGTTCATGAGTAGTGTGCTCTCCTCTAACTCTGTCCACTGTGCTTTCAATGACGACATGTTCTTCTGTTCGACTCCGCAGCTCGCTCTCATGTGCCACCCGTGTTCTGTTTTCAGTGACTTGAGCCGCTCTGCGTCACGGTTTTGTACTGCGACACTGTAGCGAGGTTTGCGGAGGTCAAAGTGTCCACCATGTGTATTAGATGCTGTCTACAAAGCTGCCGGGGAACAGTCCGGTCCTGCCGTTCCTCTGCAGCGTGCCTTTGAACCAGCCGTCCTCCCTCTTCCTGTGAACGAACACAATGTCGCCCTCCTTAAGTTCCAGCTCGGCCTCGCTCTGGGGAGGATATGACACCACCACCCTGTACCTGGGGAGGACAGCCAGAGGCGCAGTCAGTGATTGATACACACTGCAACAATGACAACTGATAGCTGTAATGTTACACACTCTCTGAAGGGATCATAAACAAAGCCGTACCTCTCACATATGATGGGGCGTGCGTCATGTTGCTGAGATAAGAGAGAGGAGCACGGCTGCCGAGGAGGAGGAGCGATAGGTGCACATCCATCAAGAGGGCTGCTCTTCCGATGTGATGACTCCAGGGCTATGGAAGTGGAGGAGGAGGTGGAGGATGATGAAGAAGCAGAGGCGACAGCAGCAGCAGCAGCAGTTTCAGGCTCGAGGCAGCCGACGGAGCCGGAGGGAGGGGAGGTGTCGGGGCCCACTGCGCCGTGTAGCAGCTCTCCAGCAGCAGCCTGTTCTGCCTCAAGGGTAGGAGACGAGGGCGGCGAAGGACGAGACTTCTTCTTATTGGAGGACAACAGCTTCAGAAGACTTTTCTTTTCTCTCTGCAGCAACAAGAGCAACATTTTTTTTTTGTTTATGTTAGTGAACCGAAACAACTCTAAGGCACAAGTACTCTGCACAAACCGCAGACAGGTGTGTCTGGAACTGGCTGATGCTTTATCACTGACGCACACACAGTCATTTCTATTCTGAGCACAGACAGTTTTTAAGATGCAGTTTATAAATGTGAAACATCATGGCCACTGTGCGTTTGTGAAAAGAACAGATGACAGAAAGACGGGAACAAACTGTGCATGATAATAACCTCTCCTTGTTGATTACTGAATCCTGTCAGCGTGATTAGCATCCTAACAAATGTCGTGAAGGATCTCAGACATTCCCAATCGCTACAAGGCATTTCAGTCTGACAAGTTAGTCAAAAGATACAAGAAGAGAAGATACATCCTCAGCGGTGATCAAACATAGCAACAGCAACTGATAGTTAGTTACAACGTATTCAAATATTCATCCAACCTTGACGTCTTTGTCTATTCTGCAAGCCAGAGCCGCGCTGTTAGCTGCAGGGATGAGAGCTGAGCTGTTCACAGGGCCGACAGGCACCGTGAGGATGGGAACAGGTCTCAAAGCATCGCTGTCCAAGGATGCGGCGCTGACGTTGGGTGGGGTCAGAGAGGCGGCAGCGCAGCCCATTGCCACTCCAGCCCGGGTGCAGCCTTGTGCAGGACTGTTGGAAGGCTGCGGGCACACTGCGAGGTGTGGGAGATAGGTGACCGTCGTGGCAGACTGGATCGGTGTCACTGCTGCTGTGGGCCGGTCCTGACTGTGACATGCAGCTGCAGATGGGAGATAGAACAATATTATACATTTAAAAGGTGTTATTGATAACACTCAGCCACTAAATGAGGTTTAGTTAGCAAGTTTGTTGTTGTTAATGTTGCTAACGCTAGCTAGCTGGGCGCTTACTGTAGCTAGACATGAGCCATTTCTAAAATTTTCTACCACAAACTAAACATGTCCTCAATATGAACTTAAGATAAATCTGCTTTCATTCAATTCACATCCATTTTCCTGACAGTTAATTTACCTGTCCTGACCGCATTGCGAGCCTGATTCACAGTCATCTGGGAGCTGACGTGCAGAGGGACTTTTGGCTGCTGACCCGTGGCTGTTTGAGCTGCTGTGACCACAGCTGCAGACTGGGAGTTGGCAGGTACAGCGCTGGAGCACACGGCGAGGGGTTTGTTGAAGTCAGGGCCTGAAACAATGGCCCCGAGGGGAGCAGAAGAGGGGCTGACGATGGTGATCCCTCTGCCAGCCTGAGTGCACAGACTCATGGGCACTTTGGACTGTGTGCTCCCCGGGGCAGTCCTGAAGGGAGAGGACGGGAATATGAGTCGGACCAATAGGAAGCTTTTATACCTTATAAATATATTTTTCATTCTTCTAAGGTGCAATCATAATTCTGATTTATTTTTATCAATATCAATTATTATTATTAACCTATGGCTATCTTACACAAATAGACACCAGGCCTGTGAGAGCTCGGTATGCTGACAGTGACAAACGACTGTTCATGAAGTGATGACTGACCTGCTGACTGGGCTCATGTAGTTCCCAGGAAAGACTCCAATCTTGCCAGTGTGCATGGAGGTGCCCTTGAACCAGCCGTCCTGACAGCGTTCCAGCACCAGAAACATCTCTCCCTTCCTCAGTTCGAGCTCATCCTCCTTACGGGGTGTGTAAGGGAACATGGCCACATAGCTGGATAGAGAACAAACAGTAAACAAAGAAGAGGAATTTAACAGACAAATACAAAACACAGACATGCCGACATGGAGCTAACATGGAGGATTTTCGTCCTTATGGAAATGAAAGCTGTTTAACATTTTCCACAGCGTCCCATTTGTTGTGGATTTATTCCGCTGCTTTGCTGTACATCTGTCATCATCTCTGCTGAGACCCTCCAGTCGGGACTGTGGCCTCTGACCCAGAGAAAATCAGCACTGGAGGACAAAACAATTTGCGGGTCATCACTCTACAGCAGAAAACAAGCCTGGAATGGAGTCTCAGCTGGGATGTTTTCAGTCTGATTTCAGCGATGTCGGGGGGAGGAGGGGAGGGAGGGAACACGGATGCCTCAGAGTCTGACATGCACGCACAGGCAGACGCAGATGACGGCAGGCATGAGTGCATCTAATTCTCATCAGGTGTGTGGTGTCTTGGAGGAGTAATGAGGGTAAAGGTGAGGGGGTCAGGAGTCAGAGGATCTCCAATGGGACCCAGGAGACTGTCATCCACAGGTTTTGACCCCTTCACCTGTGCACATGCTCACACTGTGCGGCCTCACACTGACAGCTGGGGGGGGGGGGGGGGTCGCAGACAGGCGAAGACTTCCCCCTCTGAACTGAGCAGTAGCATTAAAGCCCTGGGCCATCGGTGCTGCAAACCGCTTCTGACATTTCACTGCACATTTAAGAAGACTGCATATTTTTGTGTGGGACTGTTTTTATAACTCACACTGTGGGTCTTTGTCTCCCACTTTGGTCGCTTATGCTGGGGGAGGGTCTCTGTCCGGCAGCCAATGAGTACGCTGCGCCGTCGACGGAGGACTGCGGGGGAGGAGGTGGGGGCGGTGGGAGAGCATCCTGTAAAAGACAGAGAGTCATATTAGCAATAAGATAGGATCAACATCTAATTACACTTTCACCACAACTCATCGTTGTATTTCCTCTCAGTGTGAAACAGAGAGACAAAAACAAGTAACAAAAGCTTTAGAAGACAGAGTGTGTGTGTGTTACGTAAGTCGAAAAACCAGTTTGTTTATGAGGGAAAAAGAATGAGAGATCATCTGTCATCTGGGATATTCCCTCCGGTTTGCCGACACTGAGGGAGAGCCTGGTTTGGCAGCCATTGCAGCCCTGTCCCCGACTTCCCCCGTGCAACTGAGAATTTCCTATTCTGCTTGTTTGTTTGTTGCTAGGAGACCACATAGCTATAATCCATTGCAGCGTTTAATTGGGACCATATGAATCGAAAAACATGTCTGCACACACACTTCAGAGCAACCCTCAAACCGAGCATGAGTGGATTCATCTTGACTCACATGTTTTCCCTTGTTGATGGTCTGTAATGTCATAAGAGACTCAAGCTTTTGACTCGGGGCTAATGATCTCAGCATGCTTTCAGGAGAGAGGAACATTTCCTCTCTTTTGTGTGCTACTAGATTACAGGATTAACATTAATTCGCCGGCCTGGTATGACAACATAAAGGGCACAAAAACAACATAAAACTACACACATTTCCAGAAAGTGTGAAAAACTAAAAACAGACGACTCCTACACCTCGGAGCGAGATCAGTCCTCCCGAGCTCAACACCGCCAGCTCTGAGCAGCGGAGTAATAGCTTCCATGACACAATAGTGGAGCGGAGTGGCACTCAGACAGCCCTGTGGTATGTGTACAGCCTGTGTGTGTGTGTGTGTGTGTGTTTCGATGTGCGTTTCGGTTCACTGCTGACGCTTGAGCTGAGATAATTAGGTTGCCTGCGGGCTAGAGAAATCATCTGTACAAAAACATCATGTAGTGTTCCCAAGTGAAGCGGAGAGCTCAACCTTTTGTGTACACATTCCTGCTCATTCAAAAACTCCACATGCCAGAGCATACACACAGACAGACAGGAAGTAAGCCTGCTGTTTTGTGTGGGCCGAAGGGATTTCTTGACACTTTTAGTTGGACTAATTTTTTTTTTTTTTACTGTCTGCAGAAACAAGTTAATTTCTGCTAAAAAAGACTCCTCCATGTTGCTCTCTTTTAGAGTTGTTTGACAAATTGCGCAATAATAAAGCTACTGCATCGACACAGTTTCACATGTGCACCGCCTGAAGTAACTATGTTGTCTGTTCGCAGCAGATGGGAAGTGCCAAGAGTCAGCTCTTCTCATCCAAACAAACTCATGTTCTCAGGGGAAAGCAAACATCTTGATGGGAACCATGCTTTGTGCACTGATTCATGTTTACAGATCATTTTTTTGCATCAGGCAATTTTGAAGTGTTGCGAAATGTCCAGAATGACAGATAAATGAGTTAATTGTTTAAACAGAATAATCTGAAAACAGTCTCAAGTCTCCTGCTGTGCCATTTATCCATATGGATTGTTTTAGAGTGAGTTAGATGTCTGCCTTCTCTCAAATAAAATAGACCTTGGTGGCACTCGATGACACGATTGTGGTGCTCCTTGTATACATTTGGAAAAACTCAACAGCAATGTCTCTTTCCAGAAATCCACCAGACCCGGTTACTGAAAGTAATCTACAGAAGTTGTTGTCAGTAATTTTATATTAAAACTACTTTCTACCAAACTATAGACTACAACCATATTACAACACAATATCAAAAATATCTATATATATATCCATACATCCCAAATCTGAATGTATGACCTCAATGCTGTCTCAGTCTTTCCCCCTGGAACCAAACATGGTAATGAGTATTTACTTTTTTTTTTCAAGGCACTGCATGGAAGTTAGACATTTCTGCATCATGACAACACTGGCGCAGAAGGAAGCATGCATAACTAACGTCAACAGCTCAGCCGAAGAGGATGCCATTAATGTTTACACACAGCGCTGTCACAAGCAAGAACCTCTCATCAACGAGACGTCTCTCGGGTTGAATACCTTTAACTTGGCAACTCACTTCAGAAACGATCTAGTTGTATAAATAGCACTACAGGTAGAATAAAAAATATGTATTTTTATTTGGGGGTGAACTGGCACACACTGAAACCAAATTATAACCATTAAGACATATGTGTAATCTGTTTAGGACTCCAGAAATAGAAACACACCAACTTTGAATCCATGAATCTAATAATGTTATAAACTGTTTTGTTGGCATCGTTTGTGTATCTATGGCCTTGTGTTTATAATATTCATAAGACCTTTAGAGGTTTCCACCTACCACTGGGATAGATGTGAAGCTCGTCTCTGAAGGAAATGTGAAGACCGTTGCTGTAGTAACAGGACTACTAGGGGGCGGGGTCACGATTAGTCCAGTTGTGCAAATGTGTACCTGACAACAAAAGGGACACACAGACCGACAGATGAATCGACTGTATAAGACAAACTCCACTCGCTCATGATGAACAAAAATGTGCAAAGCGTGCTCCTGTCACACTGTGCGTAAAAGACTCTCACGGAGCAGTGATGCACGCAATGTGGGATTGTATCCTGGGGACATAGCAGTAACCACAATGGTGGTCGGATGATCTGATTGGCCAAGGAAAAGCAGGTGACCACCCAGCAGGATATTTGATTGGGCATATAGAGAGAGGTGGCTTCTCCCGGCAGTCATCCACGTGAGTCATAGTGGTGTCCTGGTAACAAGGCCATACTGTTGGACGCACAATGTCTCCCTGTAGCCTGCGCTCTGTCTCCATGCATGGCTGCTCCACACAGAGCCGCCTCTTAAGGTGAACCTTTCACAGAGCGGACCTGCCACAGATTCTATCTTCACTGCTTCCTTATCTATTGTGCTCCGGGTGTGCCGAGAGTGTGCTCAAAGGTGACACTGAATAAATAACACTAAAGCACAAGGCAGGTATGGTATGCTCATTTAAAGACATACATTTCCTTTAGGATTTACAAAGAATGCCATCGACAGCTGCCTGTTTTAATTCTTCCTCGTCTTGTCTACGTGTATTAGATAAGAGCCGTGTTCATTTCCACGAGTAGGACAACTCAGCCCCCGAGGCAACTGGGGCTTACCTTTGTTGTTTTTTGTCTGCGTGTTGGAAGGAGAGAAGAGGCGTAGAGGTGAAGGGGGAGAGAGGAGAAGAAAACAGGCTGCGTCTACAGTGCCTGGAGAGTCTCTATTGTGTTTCTTATTAAACACAGTGATCAGTAAATCAAACGCATTGTTAGACCTGTTGTCACTGGGGAGAATCAGCTTCCAGGCGCAAACGCACGTTTCTTTCATTCTGAAAGTATCCTGATAATGATTTGTGGGAAAAGTCTGGAGTCATTAAATACATGATTACACCTTCCACATGGATAGAAGTCGGTGATGGTGAATAAATCACATCCTCATGAAAGGTTTCTGGTTTGAAAAAAGACAGAAGATCCTCAAGATCCACTTCACTGTGGAGAAGCACTCTCCTTGTCTCCGCTTTCACAAAGACGCATATAAACACACACATGCTTTAGATGAAAGATTTATGATTGAGCTTAATAGGGAGTTTTGGAACAGAGCATTTAAGAGAGTCTGCAGTGTCCAGATAAACAGAAAGAGTACGCTTGAGAGAACGAACAAACAGAAAGGCAGAAATAATAAAACTGAGTTAGCTATAAGCTCCCAAAGCCTCCAAGTGGGACAACAATGGTGATGTTGGTGTAAACGAAATAAAATCCGTCTCCCAATGTTGTCAAACTACTCGTCCTAAAACATCTGTTTTCATAATGCTGGGATAACAATTAAACAAAGAAAGCTATTGTGCATACATGCCTGTCAACATTTAAGGTAATAAAAGCAAGATAATTATTTTGAAACCTTCAGATAGATCACCTTCACCAGAGTGAAGTAAACACCGTTTACTTTGTATTATTATTAGCTGCATGTTTTATTTGAAGTCATAGAGAGCCTCAGACTCAGATAAATCAGCAGGACACTTGTCTTGTAAATCGGCGTGTCTTTTGTTCGGACTGTCTAGCACCGACTCGAAGCCAAATCTCCAGCGGCTGGCAACCATAAAGCAGCTGCGAGTTCCTGTCATGTCGGGATTGGTGTGGAAACCTTGAGGGCTGAGCTGGAGTCGTTTTTGCGGACGAGTGGAGTCACGCATCCATGATTTCAAACGCTTGGATGGAGCAATGGCCTGTTTGGTATGATGGGGGGAAAGGGGAAGTCAGCCTAATTGCTGACAGAAGGAGAGTGGAGCCTTTGAGAGGCAACAAACATCTTGTGAAAACAAAGAGCGGAAGCTGGACGTGTCTTTTTTTAGTAGTATGATGTCTCGTGTTTTACAGTTTTGTGAATAAATACCACTGAACTGGATACTGACAAATCAGCTCGTTGAGAGTGGTCTCACTGCATACATTAAAAAATGCAACCAAGCGCACGCTAAGCATTCAATAAGCCACATAATTACAGTTCATAATAATGTTTAATGTGTTGCACATTCTTCTATTTTCTGAGTAGGGGCCACATCCTTCTACGTACTGCTATACAATGTGACAAGAACACAACAGGACAACATCCTATATTGGCGTAAATAGAGCTTTTTGGTCACACTGCACACTTCTGCAAATGAGCTCAACACTACTTAAAGGAAGCCACCTGCAATACACCAGCTGCTTTCCTCCAACTTCCACCTTCTTACCTGTGAAGGTGCACTGCAGGAAAGCCCCCCACTGATCTCTCCAATCCGGGCAGCTGCTGTCGGGTTGCTGGAGCTGATAAGGACCGGCCCGCTGATCTCCATGGAGTGGCGCTGAGGGGGGGAGCTAGCATGGGTTTGTGGGACATGGTCAGAGAGGTGAAAGAATGTCGCTTCTTGCTGTTCTTCTTCTCCCCTGCCCGCTGAGCGCCATTGCTCTGGGGCCCCGAGGAGGCCCCCTCGCCAGATTCACCGTTGGAGTCCGACGGCTTGTCCAACTCTATAAGCTGCCGAGCTGCCGAGTTGAACTGCGAGAGAGGAAGAGAGGCAGGGGGCAATGAAGAGAGAGTAGTAAGGTGGAAATAACAGATAGAGGGGAGGGAGCGGTGGAGCCTAGAGTATTAAAACGATCACGAAAACTGTCACTCTCTATAACGAAGGTGACTGTCATGGAAGAGCTATATCTTGATCAAGTCAGTGGAGATGAGAGCAACAGAATGAGACATATTAGCCTGTGAGAGTTATAGCTCTGAGCCAGCTCTGTGAGTTCAGACTTTGTGACCCTCTGAAGCACCTGTAAGGTAAAAATCAAAGGAGGAACACTAAAAAGGTTTCAGCTAATGACAGGGTGCAGCTCCCTCTACTTAGGACATAAAAGCTAAGATTTTCACTCCAATCCAGGAGAGATCCTGTGTCAGCAGTCAGTCAGACAAGTAGAATTAAGAACAGAACACCAGGTGAGGAACCTAATTCAATTTAAGACCACCTTTAACAGAAATTGTGGATAATTGTAAATAAACAACTAAACAAAAGGCAACAAAAGCACCTAAGGCAACGAAGAATCTATGACCTAGATATTCAGTCTTTGTGCACAACCAAAGGAACATTTTGTGCGGCTCTATACGTTTGGAATGGTACTGCAGTCGCAGTTGCATTATGAAACCTGAACACGAGGGCAAACTATCTAGTTAAGAAGATAACAAAAATAATATATTCTGCTCAAGTGGCTCCTGCTGTGCAAAAACAAAACAATGCATAACTTTAGATACAGTCTGCATTCTGTTCCTGCAAAACTCTCCCTTGAATAGAAACATGAATATAAAAAAGGATAGAATACACATGAAAGGAATAATGAAAATTGTTGCAGCTTTTGAAATAAAGTGCTTTTCTTTAGACTCAACGCATTTAAATCCAGTATCTTCTCTGCGTGTTTGTAATATTCGTAACAATAGGACGTACACTGCCACTGACGGACTTTAAATGAAAAATGAAATCATCTTTGAAGGACGAAGTTTTGATTTATTCTGTCAGGATTATTCCTAAAGCTTTTAAGTGAGACCTGTGGAGCTCGGAGTGGGGGCTGTCTAAATCTTCAAAGACCTGTGAGTGGTTCTATGACACACTCGAGCATTTCTAAAGGAAGAGAGGTATAAAATGCATTTTGCAGGCTGTATAAGGAAAGAAAACTACATTCAAAGGATCTTAACACTTCTGCACTAGCTTGTCCTCCAACAATGATTGGTGACATTTAAGAGAATCTAGTTAGTTGTCTTACCTCAACATATGAGATGGGAAAAATTCCAATTTTATCTCCCAGCATTCCCTCTGCCCAGTTTTCATCCACTCTGCGGATCACAGTCAAGATATCGTCCTGAAAATCAAAACAGAGAAAGAGGATGGCGCTGCATGAGGAAGAACCTAATTAAGGATGCTGCTAACTAAGAGTGTTTCTCATCCTCGAGGAACAAACACCGAACAGAAATAATTAGGTAGGGACATCGTTTTATTAAAGGGGGACATACTAAAGGGTAAAAACACTGGAGTCGAAGCCATGGTGTTGTGTTTGGAAAACTACTTAGTAAGCTTTTTTTTTGCTGTTTTTGCTCATGTGGCATATAAACAACTGATGACAGAATACAAAAACATCAAAGTATGACCCAAACAGCTGGACAGACATAACCACTCAATTACTGTTGTTAAGCCATGCCTTGCTCTGTATGGCATTCATTCTGTCCAGCTTAATTACAGCTGTTCATCAAGAAGTCTGGCTCAAAATATAAACCATCTCTCTGGGCGTTTCACTTAACAGTCCTTACATTGTAACACATGCACAGCTCGAGAAAATGACTGCTTAGAGGACAGAGTGTCACTGTAATGAGAGGTATTTTTGTTTTACTACAGTGACCACGTGGCAGGACTGTGGCTGCTTCACTGCTGCCGCGTCTCACCTTGGAGAAGGGCAGGCAGTCCTTGTCTGCCTCCTTGTCTTTGAGCTCAAAGTCGTACAGAGCTTTGCACTGAGGTGGCGGTTGAGGCAGTGGCTTGATGACCTGGACAAAGTTGGTGGGGAAGAAGCCGTGGACTCCGGCCATCTCCCCGTGGTACCAGTTCTCGTCCACTTGCCGGCGCAGGATAATAATGTCACCCTTGCTGAACTTGAGGTCACCTGGTTCCTTGCCATCATAGTTGTAGAGCGCCTTGGCACACGGGAGCTGGGGTACACCCTGGAAACAGAGATTAAGAATAAAATGTAGAGGGTATGCAAATTCTGTACCTCATACTTATTCTAAGCAGGCATCAGTTTGTAGTGGTTTCACATTGGAAAGGGGAAAAAATAAGTGTCGCTGGTATGCATACAAAAGATTGGCTTTTTAAACAGTAATGAAGGAGTTGTTCACAGCTTCTTAAAAATTAGAACAAGCTGCAGTGCTGGAGAGACAGCTCCGGAAAAAAGTAACTTACCAGAAATAACACAAGAATGAATACAAAAACAGATTGAACTTTCAATCTCAAAAAAGTATCACAACTTTGCAGAGAGTTTGCAAGAGCTTTGGCTTTTTTTTTTTCTTCGCCAAGTAAGTTCAGGCTTAGTTTGTAGGATTCATGCAAAATTAATCACCAACTGAAAGCACAGAGAGGTACGAGAGCAGTGCTGGAGAACAGTGAAATGGAAAATACCCAAGCTGAGCCCAAAATACGCACTGTCAAAGCCCATGTAAAAGACATCACATTTCAAAACACTGCTCACAGTCAGACAAGTCACTCCTGAATCGACTACAAACTAGGGCTGCACAATTACTTACAATTACAATTAATTTTATGATAAAAGTTGAAGTCTGGGACAAAACAGTAATATAAAGAAGTACTGTAGTCATGCAGAGATGACCAGGCTGACAAATCTTGTTCTCCAGATGTATAAAAACATGTGTGTTTGGTACAGACCCCAACAAATATAGTTTTTTCAAGGGTTAGATTGATTATCGGGGCCTATTGAGCCTTTTTCCAATTTCCTGTATCTCTGTTTTTCTTGTCCAGTTGTTGATAAAACTTGTTCGGCTCTGATGCAGCATCCTTATTCTGTCTGTATTCACCACTCTTTTAAAGTTGTGATGATTTATTTGGGAAAGAGATTTTGCTTTCTCTTTGTGAAGTTAGCTCAAGCTAAGTTGTAGGATTCATACAAAATTAATGACCAACCAAAAGCACATTTCTCACAGAGGTACTAGCGGAGAACAAGGAGAACAGTGAAATAGAAAATATCCAAGCTGAGCACCAGACACACAGTGTAACAATCCATGTAAAAGACATCAGATTACACAATAGAGCTCACAGTCAGACGTGTCACGCCTGAATCAATTAGAAACCAGGCCCAAAGGGAAATTAACTTAGTATGTTTTTCTGGACACAACAAACAAAACGGATGCAAAATCTGCTGATGGTGAAAAGGTCTATGTTGTGAGTTCATAGTTTAAGTGCGATGAGTCTGGCTGGTTGTGGCTAGCTGACTAACGCCTTCAGCGGGCCCATGGCTCTGTCCCTTTATCTTGCAGAGGAAGGTTTTGTATCTCAGCCTGCTAGCCTCGAGTCCTGAAAGGCCCATTCAGGGGAAATGACAATCCCGGGAAAGAGGGACAGCGAGCAGGGGGGAGTAGCAGGATAGAGAAGCATCAATGTACTCCATTCAGGGTGGGTGTCCATGAGGAAGGCTTCAGTCCAAACCAACCCCCCGCCATTTATCCCACTGCTGTTAGACATCTTTCGTAGTGATCAGAATCACAAACACTAGTGACTGAGTGGACCTCGACTCTGGAACTGCAAAACTGCAGAGTCGACAAGGAATATAGATAGATAGTGATAAGAAGAATGAGCTTACGCTCAGGCAGACACTGGCAGAGTGAGAAAGCGAGCCAGAGACAGTGGGGTTAACGCAGAGTTTGGAGCAGGCTCTGCAGTCTTGTTAAAGGCTAATGAACCGTTTAAAGGCTCAGAGGAGAATAAAAGTACAGAATGAGCCGTGATGGTGAGCCAGGGTGACATTACCCTGCTGCAGAGAATCACACAGGCTGGAGCACAGAGCCAATCGCTCTCTGGCTCTACCGGTCCAGCCTGTGGGGAGAGAGAGGAGTGGGAGGAGGGGTACCGCAGCCCCCTGCACACTGCGCTGAAACTGGGCCTCCTTTCAGGGGAAAACGGGGCTTTTGAGCCCACCCAGGCCTGGCAGGGAGTTTCGTGATGAAAATGCAAATGAAAGTGGAAGCTATGCCATTTTTGTCGCAAATGACAGATCAGGTTCAAGCTACACAAAGCCAGCAGGATCTAATTACATGGTTAATATGAAATGCCTGTCGCGTTGAAACTGTGAAGTTTGTAAGCGCTTGTTTGTAAACCGAGGCCAAGCCTTAATAAAACCAAAACCAAGGTCAGCATTGTTATGTAATTACTTTTACACACTGTAAAAGTTATTCCATCATATAAGGTGTTAAAGTACAATTCTATTAGCGAGACCGGCTAGCTGAGACTTGTGGGAATTCAAGATTTCCCTGCTGATTTCTACTGAATTACTTTAGTAAATATGGTTTTTCCTGCTTTGTACAGGACAACACAGACCAACTCCACTCTTGACGAGGTAATATGATCTGCTCCCACCCTCAGCTGTTTTTTTGATCTCCCTATCCCCGCCTCAAGAAAGAGCTACATTTCCGTGTTTCACTCGACTTAACATAGTGAGAGAGAAAGAGCAGAGAGAGACTCTAGGGGCCTCTAGCTATAAGAGGTGGTGTGCAAGAGGGAGCAAAATTTGGGATGGGTGATGGCTGGGGGGGTTAATATCCGGTTTGTGTCCATGGAGACAGTGTGCTGTTGTGTCTGCGGTGGACCTGCATACAGGAGCACCATCAGTCCTGACCAAACATCCCCTCTGGAGAAGAAAGGGGACTGTGCTTCTGACAGAAATGGAAAGTAAGGAGAGGCTAAAATATAAATACTCCAATAAAGCTTCATCTCAAAACTCCTCGCTTAGATCCTAGGTAACTAAAATGTGATCTGTGGACCACAGGAGGCTTGTGATTCTTTATTTTGAGGCCCCCAACATGGACAAAAAATGTAAAACAAAACCTGATATTGCACCTCAACTTGTTCTCATCCCTATACGAACAGTAGTACTCAAAATCACAACATTTCTATCAACATAGAAAGCAGAGAGATGATTTTGTGACACAAATATTCTCGGTTCTCAGACTTCTTCACATGACAAATATGCTTAACAGTACGGCGTATTATCAGTTAGAATAAACGTTTTGAGGATTTTCATGGTTCATTACCCTGCATCAGCTGGATAAACAGAGGGAGATAAAGAGAAAAGTTAATTAAGTCGGCTACACCAGACATCTACTTTCACAACCTCCTCACGCTGCATCTTTGAGTTATTAATATCTATCACAGAGAAACAGTCATTTGATTTTTGTTAAAACATCTACCCCTGAAAACCAAATCGAACCTTACCTTTTAACAACGACTTGGGCATCAAATAGGACCCACAATTTAACAGTTTTATCAGCCATTACAGCGTTACAGTATGAATGTTTGTCCACTAATGCACAACCGTCCATTGTAGGAGGAGGACAGGGGAGATGGGGCCAGGTCTTAAGACCACAACAAGCATGTATGAGAACAGTGTCTCCTCTTTCATGGGATTAAGGGACCTCAGTTGGCACAGAAAAGTCCAAGCAACACGCAGGAGGCAAAGGTTCACACATCATGATCTTAAAAATTTGTGTCAGGGAAAGTGTTAGCGCTCATTTTCCTTTAGGGGCTAGATGATTGGGCGGTGTTCAGTACAATCCTTTGTTGAAAATCAGACCTCCACTTTTTAAAATTACATTTGTACTGGCAGTAAAGAATACTAACACTGTTATCTTACATTTGTGTACGAGTGAGATAAAGACAGGGAGATTAAAAGAGAGTGAGATTAGGCCGAATGTGTAGAGCATCAGATGGTGTGTGCAATTACTCCTGTACTGCATATAATGCAATTAGACCGGTGTGCTAAAGGGATTTGGCTGTTATAGTGTTCTTCCACGGCACTGGATTATAACTGAATTACCTAAGTGTTCTGCTCTACAGCGCAGCCAAATGTCAACAACCAGTGAGCAGACAGGCATAAAAAACACATACAATGCATGCATACAGTGGAGGTAAGATTAGGTCAAATGGGGATAATTACACCAACAGTTTGTCTTTACATCGTAAATTTCGCGAGAGAGGTTTTAAAAACAAACAAAGAGGTGTCCTGTAGGTCTTACAGTTTCAACACACTATTAAACTGCTATAAACATGGCTCAGACAATCAGCCCGTTCAACTAAATCACAGTAAAGTATCAACTGATTTATCAAAGAGTCGAAAGAAATTCGTTGCTAATTATTTGGAGAATTGATGAATAATTTTTCAAGCAAAAATGAAAAGATTTGCTGCTTCTTAAATGAAATGATTTGTCATTTTTTACAGTAAACTTTGGGTTTTGGAGTGTTGGATGGAAAAGAGAAGCAATTTAAAGACATCACTTTGGGCTCTGGGAAATTTTGATAAACAGCTTGTCTCTACAGGGGAAAAAAATAAAAAAATCAAGGTTATATTTGAGGTTTAATGCCCCCAGAATCAGCTAATGCTCGAGTGGTGCCAAATTAAACTAAAGACAAGTGCCAAGCAGCAAACATTCAACGTGTGCACTATACACTGAGGGATTGTTGATCTGGTTGGATTTAATCCACTAAATGAAATGATTGTGCTATGCCAAAATTGGATTTCCAGGATTTGTGCATGATATGATGAATGGGTTCAATTAGCTAGGTATTGATTTCACAGGCAAAAAATAGGGTGTGACATTGGGTAAAGTGTTGAGCTGGAGTACATTTCTGCCTGATGTCCGGACCAGAATTTAAAAAGAAAACACTTCTACAACGGCTTGTCAGTACTGGGAAAACATCAAGGTCACAGGTAGCTTTTTCTCCATCAGCAGTTCAAGGGTTGTGTGTAAGCACAGTAGACATAAACCTTTACCCCCTCTATCTAAGTGCCAGACATGACTCCACTCCCATATGGATACCTCCCGGAGCTCTGCAGGGGTTTTACAACGAGCAGGGGGTACTACTGCCAAAACATTGTGTACGATGAGGGGGTGGGAGGGGTTGCCTGTCTGGTTTGCCCTTCTACAAACATTTCCAGGCCAAGACTTGTCAGACATTGTACCAGTGGGAGCACAAGCAGCATCTGCCACACTGACCAGGTGGTCATGGGACATTTGTTGTTCATTACCAAGTCGCTGTTTACTGATGATCTCGCCACCAACATAGTGGCACACAGGCACTGACACATGATGGGAGAAAGGAAATCTGAAGGCATGGGCCATCTTGATTCCATTAGAGCCGCATTAGTTTAAATTGATTCCTAATGGGCTTTTTAATGACCACTGTAGAGCAGGCCTCTTTCACTGCTTCCACCACACTGTCTAAAGACCTGAGGGTTTGTTGGTGTAAAAGGCAGGAACTGGGCTGCAGACAAAGAGAAGCAGACAAAAGGCACAGATATCACGCTTATGAAAGCCAGAAGCCAGAAAGAGAGGCCGTTATTCAACAAAACTAACCAAGCACACAGTTGGGTGAATGATCGTGTTCACACAATCAGAGCAGAGGATGAAGCTGCATATGTAGTTGTATTTTCCTTCTAACAATGTTAGTTGTATTTTCTTTTTCATATATTTAGTCTGTTTATCTGTTAGCTGTCTTTTTCAGGGTCTATTACATATATGGTTGTGGATAAAGCTGTTGTCGTTAAGCACTGATAAGAGGTTTGTTATTATTACAAATTGTTGAAATGACTGGGTCTTGATTTCCGCTGTGTCTTTAGGTGGCATTTATTCATTGCTGCAATAAACAGTGGTGGCGAATAAGAGCCGTGCAAATCGATTGTGTAGTATGTCCAAAAAGCATAAACATGTGGCACACCAAGAATGATTCAATCAAGGGGAAAACTAATTTAGAAACAGGATGCCGAACTTCCACCAGTTGAGATTGGGATAACTAGGACCGTCAGATGAGAAGCCTCATGACACGGCTTACTCATCTAAAGCTGTTGTCTCCCTCTCCGTCTCAGACAAAAGAAAAACTTCCTTTCTCTGGTTTCTATGGAAACGCCACACAGGAGCACTTTTTTTTTTTTTTGGCTATTTATAGGTCTCTTGACAGTGTCGTGAATCTTATGAGGGAGAGTCATTTAGAGTCCAATTAGTGCCCGGTTCTGGGGGAGAGTGCAATGGTGGGGCCCAAGGCAGTGGTGAAGTTTATGGGCCATTAGCTGGAAACAGTTTGACATTTTCGGAAATATGTTTATTCACTTTCATGCTAAAAGTTAGATGAGAAGATCAACACCACTCTCAAGACTGTGCGCCAATTTTAAGACTACAGCCAAGAGCTGGTTAGCATTGCTTAGCATAAACACTGGAAACAGAGGGAAACCGGTACCCTGGCTCTCTCCAAGGATAAAAAAAATCCACCTACCAGCAACTCTTAAGCTTATTAATTACTAGAAAGCTAATTCTTGAGTCCCAAATGAAACTTACAGTGTCAAGCAGTAAACGTTAAACTTGTGCATGATATACTTCTCAAACAATCATCTGGTTGTATTTAAGGCATTACAGACAATGTGGCAGATGAATGAAATAATTCTGTTATGGCAATATTGGATTTGTCCATGATGTGATAAATTACTTTAATTGCTTAATCAGGCGAAAAATAGACTTACATTGGTTAAAATGTTCAGCAGGAGTCAATTTTTGCAGAACAACACTGCACTCTTCCCATACAGAATAATAATAAATAAATAGGGGCATCGTTTAGCAGATTCCTAAAATAAATACAATCTAACCGACACCCACTTGACTCCATTTCCTAAGGAGGGAAACAGGCAATAAACCATTCAAGCTTTCCAAGAGTTTTACCCTGTGACAACTCGTTGTGCTTGTTTGTTGCCCTCGCTAAAGAGCACATGAGGGCCGACACATTAGTCTGCAGGCACAGAAAAACTCAGAGCAGTCTGGAGGCCAGATGGAAGCTTGGATCACATGTGAAAGGAACAGGAAGTTTCCAGACCTCAAAACTGTCCTTCTGTTCCTCCTGATGTTCCTCGGTCATCTCTCAGTTAGCCTAACACTAACAATGTGCTCTACTCTCCTGGGTGTCAGCTACAAAACACATCTCAGGAGTCACCGCTCGCTGAACACAGCAATTTACACTTTTAAACCACGCTGTAGGTGTCGCCTGGGGGCTCATGGGAATCCGGCTGCTAGACTATCCCAACTCCAAGAAAAATGGCTTTGATCATACAGAGCCCACAAGGGTGCAATGTGCAAAACCTACAGGAACTGCATTGAGCTTTCTGTCTTAGGTAGCGGTGGATGATGGTGGGGTTTATAAAAACATTCACCACATGGACATGCAATCAAGACATTTCTGAGCTGAGTGCACTTACTAAGCTTTAGATTAGTCATCAGAAAGAAAGCATTTTAGCAGGAAGGGAGTATGGATTTATGGGAGAGCGTTTGCACACACTGTAGAGCTGTCACACATGCGGTTTTCATGAAGCTCTCGTGTGTTTGGCTGTATGTGTAGGCTCTACTGTGAAAATGTAATTGCACGAAACCACTTGCACATGGACTGGCACATCTCATCGTGTAGCCTTATGTGTATGGGCTGGTTTCTTTACCTGGCTGGCCTCAGATGAGGGTAAAGGCTGGTTCTGGGTGGCCCCTAGATCACCC
Source organism: Lagodon rhomboides (assembly GCA_039737535.1). Lineage (NCBI taxonomy): Eukaryota > Metazoa > Chordata > Actinopteri > Spariformes > Sparidae > Lagodon > Lagodon rhomboides. Next base: position 7,537,042 of record CM077789.1, on the reverse strand, counting down.
AGACTGCTTGCCAGACTAAAAACTGAAAGAACACGACTCTTTAACCCTGTGCCAGTTCATACACTTGGGCTTAACACTGTTCTCACAGGAACCCACTCACATTTCAGAGCAGACAAGAGAGTGCAGGGGAGCTAGCAGAGTAGAAAGAGAAGGGGAAAGAAACAGTGTGAGATCAAAAGGCTGAAAAGAAAATAGGGTTGAGAAAGCAAGACTTGCCATCCTGAACCTATAATACGGTTCTTCAACAAAGACATGCAGGCATTGGATCAGTAGCTCCTTATCTATTAAAGCAAGAAAATGTGGGGCTAGCCACTTATGACAATCAGATGATAAACACTGCATTTTGGCGTCCGACGCACTCAGAGCTACGCCATTGTTACACTATCGTATCTGGGTATAGTAATCTACATGTTGAAATTCTTCAAAAAGATGTGGGTAACCTACGAGTTTTATTATGACGTTCAGTTTCTTCTGTCCTGAGTAAGACCCCTTCCCAAACAAATCAATATAAAGAAAATAACTCAAACATCTCTGACTCCAACAGCGTCAAGATTGAAAGCTCATTTGATTTGATTTTGGAGTTAGAATTAGCCGTGACCCACGTAATAAGCACCTCACTAATCAATAGAACATTTGGGTAAAAAGCATTATTTCAATTGTCAATGAGATAATTAACATCAACAACACAGAGGTGTCTAAGAACCTGGATTACCATCAAGAGAGGAGTTACACACAGGAAGTAAGTTTGTATCCAAGCTACAGAGGGATTAGTTCACAAATGTCACAGTATCTGTGTATTGAGTACCAGTCAATATGAGCTGCATACTAAGCATTTCCTCACATTACTCTCCACTGTGCTGCTGAAAGCGTGCAGTGTCTGTGGCCTTTTGTTCCTCTTCGTCATTCAGGGTGAGCCACCTGCTCTGCTCTGCGCAGGCGACTTCGATTTATGCAGTGAGTTGCATCTTGAGGGGGAAATCTGACATGGAACTACCTAGTCTGTAGTGTTGAATCTTAAAAAAAAACCCTGCTAGTCAATGCCATTTTGTCTCCGTTATCTTTGTTAAAAGTCTCATAGTCTCAAAGTCTCATACGCCTGTGCATCTTTCAATTGTCCAGTGTTGCATATCAGACCAGTGGGCGACTGAAGAAGATTTGCTTGCATTGGCTGGTATTTGTACGCCTCAACAGTGGACAAACAAAGCCAGGATATTGACACAGGACTGGCAAAGGGCCAAGGCACAAACACTGCATCTGTTCTCCGACTCTTGAAGCCGCACAGCACTGACCATTTTTCACTTTCTTAAGGAAGTGTGTGAGTGTGTTTGTCCATTCCAACCTCGACTCAACCCAGATGTAACATGTAGCTGCTAGGTTTCCTTTATGTCCCCTGAATGCAAAGTGAGGCATCACGTTCCGGAGCGACGATGGAGGAGCTATGAGGGGCAGATCTGAGGAGCTCAGAGTTTGGGGCCCTCAATAGTTTCTTGTTCTTCTGCAAAGATTTGCTGAGGATTTAGTCATTAACAGGGCATCACTATTACAGCAGTTAGTCCATTTAACTAGTTGTGTCACTCTCGGACACCTGAGCTTTACAAGTACAGTTCAGATTTTACTTTACAGTAGGAAATCTTAATTAAGAAAAGAGGCTTTATATTTTCTAGAAGAATGAAAAGGTGTATTAGAGCCAGACTGACTGATATTGACATTTCACAGATATATCAGTATTAGTGTGTATGTTGTCCAATATGCGTCGATATGAAACCCTTATTTTTGTTTCCCAAAGCCCAAGATGACGTCCTCCAATGTCTTGTTCTGTCCACAACTGAAAGATATGTAGTTTGCTGTCATAGAGTAGTAAAATGAATGAATCGATTATCAAAACAGTTGGTGATTAATCTAGTAGTTGACAACTAATCGATTAATCGTTGCAGCTCTTTTTTCACGTCTATCTTGACTTGTCACGTTAGACAAATTAGGCCATTAGAGGGAAACACATAAGCAGAGCTCGTAGGACTCAAGACATTTGACAAGTAGATAATTCTGCTGGCACAGACTCACATTACATAAATCCAAGTTGCTGTGATTACTCAGCCCACAGTAATACCATTAAGCACTGGGCAGAAAGGAGAGACAGATGCTGGTGCCTCTACAACTAATCAGGATGTCCATATACATGAGAGCTAATGGGCGTCTCCTTGACATGAGCAGAGGATCACACCTTTCCATCATGGAGAAACAAAATACAGGCTCCTTGGCTCAAAGCTGGGCTGACATTTCAACATAGTGCTGGCACAGATCTGTTTGTGTACCCGACTACACACCTGTGTTTTTGTGGCGGCGCACTGTATAAGGGCCCTAGCGGAACTAAAATCAGTCTGTGAGTCATTAAAACAAACATTGCCCTGGCTTGGTCAGGCCAACCTCACAGAGGGCTGGGTTTGTGTTTGTGTAAAACGACTTGGCTCAAAGTGCGTTTGCCTTGAGTCAGAGCAGTTATGATGGGAAACAAGTGTGAATGTGATTCTGCAGTCAGTGCTTGCAGTTGGCTGTGAGTGCAGACGGCATATCATGGATGAAAGAAACCCCAGGTCTTTGTCAGTGCTCTCCCCTATTGAAGTGCACTTCAGTAATTAATCACACACTGTCAGTAAGAAAGACCTCACACATGTGGAGGTGGAGTAACTAAGAACACAGTAGCAGGGCTCTCAAGATTTGAGAGACTTTCTTACAAAATAAAATATAGATTAGTCATTTTTTACTCATCTGGAAATGAGACCTTTCAAAAAAGCATTTACTGATTAATCAAACAACAGAAAGTTATTCTGCAACTATTTTGATGATTGCACAATTGTTTAAGTCAATTATTGGGATTTCAGAAAATTGTGATGCGATTTTTGGCTTTTTTTCTGTCATTTTACAGAGGAAACCTCTCAAGTAATCAGGAAAATAACAGGCAGTTTAGAAGATCAAGCAATCGTGGAAAAAACATTCTCTTCAAACATGCAGTCTCCTGCCAACAGTTGCACTTTGTTTACATACAAATCACTTGTCACAAACAATCTCAACTTTAAACTTATGATTCAGAAAGAGAGCTATAGTTTCTTTTTATTGTGACAACTATTCTGACTGCAATAAATATATAACAGAAACCATGGCATATAAGATGTTGCTGGGCAGTAACACCAATACTGTCCTTTAAACAGAAGATATACTGTATGAAAAATACACCGGATGCACAGTGTCTTCTCACAGCTGGAACAAAGATGTCAGTCGGGGGACAAATGCAGATTAACTGCACCTCTGGGCCTCAAAGAAAAACAGGAAACTTCTCAGCACATCGCTGAACAGCAAATACACAGGGCTTACAGAAGAAAGGCCAGAGATCTGCGGAAATCATTTAAAATATTTTATAGAATCATTTTTCGCTCGTCTCAGAAGGAGGTCTGGGACCACACATCACTCATGCAGCAGCAAGGTGAGCCAGAGGCAGCTGCTGCCGCTGCTTGAAGATGCGTGAAGAGCCAGTAATAGTTCTTGGGTCAGAGGTCAAACAACTGAAAACGAAACTCCTAGCAAATCACGATTCTGCCTTAGGGATGGGAACTAAACACTTAACATGCCAGCAGTCAAACGGCCCATGGATGACCAGTCCTGGCCCACCAATCACAACACAGGGTGAGGGGTCAAACTGCTCTGTTACGGCCAGGCAGCAGGTATTAGGGGCAGTTTGGGAATAAGGGAAGGACACAATGGGACACATGTTGTCAAACAGCTGACAAAACAGACAAAAGAATAAATTCCACTGAAAACAATTTGGAGTGAACTGAGCCAGGAGACTAGTTAAAATAAAATTACTGGAATAAAATGAATTATGCATAACTCAGGTATGACGACAACCACGTCAAAGTGGACAGTAAAACAAACTATTGATAAGAGCTGGTCCACAAAACATGATTCCACAAGGGACCTTGGCCACTAGACCACACATATAAAAGGAGGAGTGCTAAAGAAATGCTTTCAGAGGCTCCCACAGGTGTGACAGGACGGTGGTAAAGAAGGTCATGGCTGCTTCCCTTACTATTGTCCTGCTGACAGACTTGTCAGGAGCTGAGATATGGACGGAAGCAGGTTGTGCCATCGGCAAATGTGGCATTTTTTGTCGGCGGACCACCCAGAATTGAGTGTTAAAACCGCTGGAAATAACAACAAACATGAACCCATCTTTGTTAAGAAAACCTACAAAATGGGGTAAAATGTTATCATCAGTTCACTTGAGGGAACTAGACAGTCCAAACTGTAGAGAAAATGATGACCAGATGGCTCGCACTGTGGAAGAATATGAAAAGATCTTGCAACAAGATACAACTGCTGCAGCTGAATCTTCCCTGGGGCTTTCAGGTGCAGAGGCACATCACTGCAAGCATGATTATCAACAGAACTACACTTCATGCATGACAGGCCTCTACCAAACTTTCAATTCACCACTTTTACCTTGGAATCAAAGCACAGCACTGCACGTCTACCAGCAAAGAAAGTACACATAGATATGCGTCGATACCTAAAGAAGGTTGACTGAAGACGGCGAACATGAGCTGACAAGTGGGACGAGACTAGACAAGCCCAATGTTTAGAGAAGCAACAGTGACCTGCAACTCCTCATGGCATTCCTAAGAGACACACTCGCACACTAACACAAAACATCCTCCTACGCCTGGGAAAGAGAGGTTAAAAAGAGACTGAGACAAACAAGTCAACTCTTTCCTCTATGTGTCTGGCAAATCCTGAAAGCCCTGAAAAGACAAAGAGAGGCACACACCCTTCATCAGGGGAGCAGTACAATGAGGAGACCATGGCTGCACCTTAATCACATGATTAGGTCTTTGAACTTTTCCTTGGGGATTATATAAACACATACATGAGGGACAGTGACTTCCTACAACATAACTGGCCTCTTGCTCGTTCACTGTACGTTTTCCAAAACATAATGATGCTCTATATTGGTTAGGAGAGCAATCGGCTGCCGATCAGCTCAAGGTGCCTGTCCTTGTACCCTCAAAACATCACACAACCTCACTGACTATGAAATCCAAGCCAATCCTTTGTTTGGGGTTATTCTGTTTAATGTCCGAGACAACTTCTCTAGTCTCATTCAGCCACTTATTCGCAAATGCATTTTAAAGACCCAAACGCCTTTAATTCATATGTGGCGTATAAACGTGAATATCTCTTAAACTTGTGTTAACCACAGACCTTATTTCAAGCATGAAACTGAAAACCCATTCAAAAAACCCATTGACTTCAAGATGAGGGAACCATGTGTGCAAAAATGTGAACTTGATCGTGATATTATCTTTTTTGGCCAGATTACCCGCCACTACCCCATTACACTGTTGTATCGTATGGACGGTAAAGGAAATGGATAGCTGTCGTGATACTTTGGGTAACAATACTACTATCAGAAACCATTCATTCAACAGTATATTTAATAACCTGGCACTGAAAAACTGCACTTGTCAACAAGACACAAACTGACATAAGGTGCGTTAGATAAGTCTTAAAAAAATACAGTGGCAACCAGATAGACAGACATGCTGTTTGCTTCACTAAATAACAAGTGTTTTGTTTCCACAGAATGAGAGTCAGCAGTCAGCAGTAAGAGGAGAACGGGGAGCAGTGCCGACTCACTGTCTAATAAACGCTAATCTCATTAGACCTTTAACAGGCTCCAGCCTGGATTTAGACAGCAAGGAAGGAGGAGGAACACAGCAGAAAATATGGGGGAAAAATACAGCCTGTGTCTTATAAGAGAAAATTACAGGTGGCTCCAAAATCCCTGACACACACTGTCCAGAAGGTCACGGCTACTTGTAGACCTCCGTGGGAAATACAGAGGAGGCAGGGGAAAAGTGTGAGTGTGTTGAGAGAGAGCAGGAATGAATAGACCAAAGGCCTCTTGAAAAATTCCCAGTGGAAAGCAGTAAGTATGTGTTTGCCAGTATGTGGGCTGTGTGAGGGTGTAATGACGGGGTTCTGTCGCGCAGGCAGAGGTCAGCCAGCCGGCCAAAAGGAAAGGCTTCAACAACAATATGATGTCATCAAAGAGGGCCAGCGTGACTCATCGACCTCAGACGAGGGAGGTGCACAGGAATTTTAATGAGATACCTCAACATAAGGAACCCATAAACAGCATTCTTTTTCATAAATCAAGAACAAAGAGAAAGGACAAAAAAAAAACACCCAAAAATGTATTGTAAAAATTACTGGGGAACAAAAAACTGCAGTGTCTTGGTGGTAACAAGACATAAGACAACTTCCTCCAATCAGCATCAAATAATACATAATTAAACAGATGTGTTTTGCTTCCTGTTTGTTTAGAAGCAATTCGGTGGATTTGAAGATAATGAGAAATAATAGCAGGTGGAGGGTGCCATTACATTTAAGGGGCCTATAAAGAAGAAAAACTTTCCTTGTATAAAGCTCTCATTACCAAAGAAAAGACAATGACCTAATTACAACCCCAGGAGCTTGGGAAAGAATAGTCTCTCATTTCCCATCAACTAAACACACAAAGACAGTCACACACACTCAGAGTGAAGTTATTATTGCTAATTATAGCCGTATTTCACGGGTATTATTGCACAATATCAGAGCTCAAAATGTAACCTAAACTGTGGCTAATGCACAACATAAATCTGTACGACAAAAACAGAAAACATAAAAGAAGCTATATTTTGACTCCATGGGACTAATGCCTCAACCCTCTAGAGGACTATAATGATAACTGAAGACATCCACAGAAACCCTTCTCTAATTCTTCTCCCCTTTCCCTGGTCGGCTCCGACCCCTGACTGCCATGACTCCTGAACCTTGACCTTTGACTCCCAGACAGCTCCAATGGCTTTACTCGCTCTCACGCAAAAATACCACTGAGCTATCTGGTCTCAATCTGTGCGAACAAAATACTGTGTTATGTGAGTCAACAGGGCCAAGAGGAAGACAAAACATCCATGTAACGGAGCACCATGGAGGTGAGTCATCGACCTGACTGTGAAGGGCCAGACAACCACAAGACGCGTCTTTTCATTCCCTCTCATCAAAGACATGCCATGGCAGAGTGTCAAACAACTGCTGCAACCCTGGAGATGGAAAGAGGAGGGGCACAAAGCTGACTGTGCAAGGTAGCACACAAAACATTTGTCCCTTATGGTCGTGACGCCTTCACTTAACACTCATCAGCTTCTGTGACTGGTAGCCCTCCACACACACACACACACACACAATCTCTCTTGGCCACTCTACACGTGTCGGTCAGTCAGTAAGATCAGAGGGGACCCGAAACAAAACCCTGTTGTGCATCTGTCAGGCAGTCCCCGCCACCCTCCCCTCCCAGCCATTCTCTGGCCATATAAGAATCGGAGGTGGAGCTCTGCTTGAACAGAGGCACTGCACCAGAGGAGCAGCTTCAAGCCTTGAATTACCCCAAAAATCGGGGGACAGGTGACGAACAATAAAGAAGTGGGGCTGAGGGTGTCACCCAGGGGCAGTGAAGCGCTCAGTCCCCACGGAGCACTGGCCAGAGATCAGACTGGGCAATCAGCGAGAGCTTTGATCTCTGCCTTTCATGTTCTGAAAACGTTACACCTGCACAGCCACGTCTTTTCTTCTTCTCTGTCATCAGCAAAATGCCTTAGGATGGAAGAATTTGAAATCGACTTGAGAAATGCTAGTCAATAACCTGACATTCTACAAAACAACTGAAAAAGAAAGGCAAATAAGAAACGGCATTTGAATGCACTTCACAATTACACATGCTTTCATTCACTGCGCCTACACTGAGGGATTATAATCAACTGTCAATCTTAAAAACATGAAATAATGTGGTCGTTTCAAATGTCCACCTCTTTATCTCTGACAAACAGGCTTTTTAAGAATTGAGGGAAATTCCACAACGCACAAACAGCTTTGAAATGAGCACGTATCCTCTGATGTGATACTATGGCAAATGAGGCGGGTCCCCCACTAGCGATTTACAGCGAGGTCTCTGATCTCCGTACCTGCACGGCGAGGCAGATACATTATCAGCAGCGCTTTGACATTCCAGTGATTCTACACAGGACCTTGACATCGTTTCATCTAAACTATCCTCCCTACGTGAGCTGCTCAAAGAGGGGGCCCACGCGTTTTCCACATATTTTTTGTTCTCTCACATTTTTTCAGTAATGTTACCGTCTTCATGTACAGCAAAAAAATGTTAAGAATCTGGACAATTTAAGAGTAAAGACAATACTATTTACGTTAATTTTTTGCTCCTATCAAGATGTCATGTTTTCTGGTGTGTGCCTATATTATGAAGTTCGCACTAAATAGGCTACGCAGCTCAGGGCGAGTAACACATTCACATACAAGTGTGATTTTGAGTTTTATAACTCATACATGGTTGCAATAATGTACTGGGTGTTGACTTTCCCAGAGAGGAGTGTAAAGAATAAAGAAAAGCAGTTCTTGTTAGAGGTAATGTTATAGATAAGGCTAATGATAGACATGCTATGGAGTTTGCTGGCCTCAGCACCTGCTTTCATTTGATACCATCAGAACAAAAACAAATTAAAATCAACCGATGTTTCCTTACACTTACAGAAGCTTACAGAGTGATTAATATAAGATATTATTTTCCTATTTCAATGACTTGAAAAACTCATCTCCTTTTCATCTGTTTAAATAAAACTTCTGAAACAAAGGCTCCCAACATTTCACAATTGTCTTCTTCTTCTGTAACTACATTTTGAAAGTCTCTCTCTCTCTCTCTCTCTCTCTCTCTCTCTCTCAGTACTGCAGATTAAACAGCCACCCTGTAGTCCCACCCTGCTTTTCTCACGTAGGAAAACTACAGCAGGAATCTCAAGTGCACGAAAGACTTTGGCAAACGGCATTGTCAGCAACTGAGTAAGAACTGAGAACCATTCTTTGAGGAACAGCCCAGCTGCAGTCGGCACTGAGCAGAATCATTTGTTGGCTCAACTGTTAACTACACTCCATCACATCCATTAGTAATGTTGTGCTGCTAGTCAACTGGCTGGCTTTTGGATCTCCATGATAACAGTTAATCCGCAGCAAAGATTAGAGAGCCAGCAATGCAACATGCTGCTTTAAATCCACACAGATTTTCTCTGTTTTGTTTCAGCTTGACCCTAACAATAGGAAACACAGATTCGTGCTCACCGATCCATGATGAGTCACAGTGAGTATACTAACCCGGACGAGGGTGCTCTTAGCCTGAGCCCGCTGGGGTTGTGCTCCTGGGGTGCCCTGCTCCCTGGTCCCGCTGCTGTGCGCTCTCGCCACAGCTCCAGATGTCCCATTTGTGCAGACTCCTGCCCCAGGACCAGCCCTCCGAGGCCTCTGCTTGATGCCGTCTAACAGGCGCACAAGAAGGATGTTGCTGGGGAGCTCATCCACGGCACACTCCACCAACGTCCTGCACTCTGGGCAGCGCAGCTCTCCGCGTGAGCCTAGGATGCCCTGAAGGCAACGGCGGCAGAAGGTGTGTTGACAGGGTAGAACCTTCGCAGAGGCATCCAGTCGCTCCAGACAAACGGGGCACTCAAGCAAATCCAACAATATTGACTCGTCCATTCTCTATTATGTTCTGCCACTACTTCAGCAGAAGAACATGATGCTGAGGAGGTTTGTGTTCGGAAGCAGGACCAGCGCTGTCACGTCACTCCCATACCGCGGCTGTGGCCATGGCATCTGCATCAGCTAGACGACAGGGTAAAGACATGCAAATGAATCAACTGTACACACAGGAAATAGGTCATGTTATGCTCACAACAGACATCACATATGGCTGAAACTGAAGTGTCTCTTTGTTGAGCATGGACACAGTGAACAACTGACACATTCACGCCACGTTTAAAACTGTAGTAATGAGCTGACAACACAAAGCTTCTATCCTGTTGTCTGCCTTTAGATTAAGGACTAGAGGATTTAGGAACAAGTTGATCTAATTAACTTTACAGATAATTACACCTGGGAACGGTAATCTTGGATCCGTGGATCGTTGAACATTTGTATCGTCAACACAACACAGCGACGGAGCGGGAGTGACAGGCTGTGATTTGTCTAAATATGTGTCTAAAAATGTGTCTTAAAATGTGTTTAAATGTGTTATCTAAACTGACGATTCACGCAAAAACACTACAACTACTCCCACGAATCAGCCGGGTGTAATTTACTTTATAAATGCTGACATCACAGGCAGGCATTTAATGATAGGATCCAAATATTTCAAGCTTGTTCAGCCGTAGCGTAACATTACTCCCGACAAAAAATGTCAATATTACGTAACACTAAGCAGCAAGGAAAACGTGTACTCATGTTCTGAGGACTTTTTTTAATGACAGTATTAATGTGCGCAGTAGTGTTTCTCAATAAAGGAGACATTTAAACTAACTTACCGAGGTAAAGTAAGTTCGCTAGCAGAGATGGCTCGTTAGCGAGGGGCTACTTTTAACGTAGTTAGCCACCTTCAAAGCAACTAACTTAACAGTTAGAAGTTTTTAAAGCACTCGTACTTGGGGGAAAACGATTTTCTCTAACTTCTCACACGAAAGCAATTCATTTAAAACACTTTAAAAGCATTCGTCCACTTAACTGCAATTCAGCTTACCTCTTCCAAAACAGGACTCCTCCTCTTGTTGCCCCGTATCTCCCAATTTTTGCTTTCTTGCTAACGTTACTAGTTAGCAGGCTACCTGGGAATATACAAGCCACTTATCTGGAGTATTCGCCAACTAACTGTTGTTTCTTCCACAATGTGTCTCCTTTAAAGGTGTGAGACGTGTCGCAAAAACATACCTCTGTCAGATAGTTGAGTAAAACCTAACATGAAAAAAGACACGGGCGAGACAACGGAACTCCAGCCGCACCGAGCGCCATGCTAGTCCGCTACTTGTGTTCTGCTGCTGGACTGTGCTGCTGGAAACAAGCGGAGAGGGGGAGGGCGTGTGTGGGCTTCAAGGGCTGTCGGGAAAGGAACAATTACGAGGGGTAGGAGGGAAGGACGTGAACGCGACACCGCATTACGTGCGCTGTAACCTTTACGAACACAAAGTCGTGTACAGTTTTAGTAAGTGATACAATAACTGAATACATTTAAAAGTTTGACTGCTCAGTTGAATAAACACATTATTTATTTTAAAAAATAATTATAAAATAAAAAAACACCATCTGGTGTTCTGCTCACTTGTCGGCTTTTGTCGTCACGGAAAACTTACACAATTACTTTATGTAATTTTTATTGTTTTCACGTCACATTTTCTAACCCACGTGACATAGGCGGCTAAACGACAGCCAAATCTGAAACGTATCTGACGACTACCAGAGTGTAAAGTAGGAATTCCATATTTCCGAGGCTCACCAGAAGGCGGCGTCCAGCGTTGTCAACCGGGCGTGAACTGAATCGTCTAATGATATGTAATGATGTGTCAAAGAGCAGCACCTTTTCCCAGGCAGAGTGGAAAATAACTGCATTTACTGCATTATTTCGGCTTGTGACGCACAGACGTTGTATTTGATAGTGAAAGCAACCAGATTTCATATAAATGTCACTTTCTGGTCAACAAAAGTCCCACACACAGGATGTTGATGCTGTAGTATTTTCACTCCTCCTTGACAAAATCTCATGTTATGGTGGCAGCAATGAATAAACTGTGTTTCATAGAATCTCTATCCCCACCTTGTTTAGTTTGATCTTTACATTGCAACAGATTTGATTATTCTGTTATAACATGGGCTGTAACAGACACGTTCTCCTGCTTTTGGATGATACACTCCTGTGGGCTATATTTGCTGGAGGAGAAAGTGAACTGATGGACCTGTCACCGGCTCATATAAAAATAGACAAAAGCCCCACGGGGAGAGGGAGAGCACTTCTCCAAAGGCGTTGCTTTTATGACAAAAAAAAGTACATTTGGAATAGACCTTTGGCTCCTAATAACCTTCACGGCAAAATGCATAAGCACGGAACGACTTGAGGGAGGAGGGGAGAGCGAGTGGGGCACAGCCAGACAATAAACATGTGATTTATTTTTATCTCATTCGGAGGACACTGCATATTGAGCGAGCGGGGCGAGATGAAGGAGAGGCAGAAACGAGCAATAAAGAAGGTGATTTATACGGAGGTGGCTCTCCTCTGTCACATGTGATCCTATGGGAGCTGGCAGGAGCCCTCAGGTCATATTTCCTCGCTGAGAAGAGGCAGCAAATCCGCCCCTCCACCTCGCCTCAGACAATGGCCCCTGCCCTCCCTTTCTGCTTGACCCCCGTGTATTACCACACACTCAGATTCTGCACACATTCCACTCTGTTTTGCTTCAGCAGACGTTGCCTAATGTTTATTCAAAAAGGCAGCAGGGATGATTTGTAGACTTTAAGAGAGAATGATCTCCCATTATGTCTGCACCTGAGGCTAAAAACACGACCACTGCCCTGTCCACACACACACCCAGACACACACACACACACATCCTCATATGATGGAGGTGACAGCTGTGTTACTGCCTATAAATGGGGACAAGGGAAGCAGGAGAGGACATGACAAGACATATGTCCCAATTTCCATGAAGGGATAAACCTTGACAGAAATATTGCCCTCTCTTGTACACTCCATTACTGTAAATAGATGTCCAAGGCACAAAGTTGAAATGCGGCGAATACCAAAGCGGAAGACCATTTTTAAAAAAGCAAAGTGCAGATTACACGGCTTTCATTTATAGTGTTGCTCCCAAGCCGACGATACTACATAATTCACTTTTTAAAACGATTATGACTTAATCCAAAACCAGACGAAACCTCCCGGGCCTTATATGCCATTAGGATCGGGACACTCACATTCACTGATCTCCATTTTTATTACTCTGATAAGGCTTTCAAACTTACTAACTCGGCCCGAGGCAACCTGCTTTCAAATTAGATCAGGGACCATGGCTGAATGTCAATGAATGCTGCCTGATAACGGTTGAGTGCATACATTTCTCTGTGGGGTTATTTTTCCCTCTGAGAGCCAGCGATCGAGCCAAAAAAGAGCCTTATGGAAAATGCAAACCAGGAATTAAATTCATTCCATCCAGAGTATAATGTCAAAACTGACAAAATGGGTTAGCGTGTGTCATCCTAAGTCATATTCCTATCTGCTTTTTTTTTTGTTTCCCTCATGGCTCGGTCTAATTTTAGTGTAGTTATCATTTCTGACAGAGCACATGAACAAAGAAATGAGGAGATCTGTTGCATTCTGAATTTTGAAGATGAAATTAAGAACACAGCTATTTATGTCTGTCTTCTGTGTTTAACCGCCAGAGGCCCAGGACCAATTTTGGCAGGTCAAAAACACATCCCTCAGCCCGTCATTTTGGAAGGGTTAAACATGACATTCTGACAAACAGACATAAATAAAAACCAACTGTGGTGCCATGCGATGACTCTCACTGAGTCTATAATGTCCTTTACGCATTAAATGCCTCACAGGCGGCTTTTTGTCACAACCCCTCATGCTCCTGTCGTGGTATCTGAACAGGCACTTGCCCACCTTCCTGTACGATACGAGCCTCTGAACAAATGAAATGCAAATCAATACCGAGATAAAACCACCGCCCGAGCATAAAACACATCACCCAGCAGGACATAAAACAGAATTACTAAGTTTGAAATGGAACAACAAACAGACACAACGCCATCACAAGGCATGAATATTGAATGAATTGCTCTGCTGCATATGGCGTGCAACAGCTTTAAGTGCTACTCCTCTCTGGTCCTCAACGACAAGGCGAAATAAAGTGTGTGAGCGGATAGTATGGAAGGCCAGAACTCAAATATGTGTGTATTCTGTCTCCACCTTCTTACCAAGCTTTGAATAAAAAAAAAAGAAATGTAAATGCATTCACACATATCCAAAGTAATCCATTTCAAATGAAAATCTACTGTGAAATTGATGTATACATTTGCATTTTCACTGTTGAATACAACATGAATCCTCTGCTCAAAAATGCACACTGGGCATTTCCATACTAACGTAAACATGCTGTTATTTAAAATGCATCTTCTGTTAACGGTTTAATGTTGATAACGGCAGGTTTATGTTCAGGGGGGTGAATACTTATGCAACCACTTATTTTACATGATATAATTTTAATTAATTGACATTACTCTGTAGAAATCTGTTTACACTTTGCCATGAAAGAGTTTGATTTGTATATTGACCATCTCCAAGCAGCCACAGCTTCACCAGCACTTATCTGACGAGCCACCAAATTTTGATACCACAAGACGAGTATTGACTTTCCGTTCGAACTCCTTCCACACAGGGCTATTTGTTATTTTATGTCCCTCTCTGCAGGATAATTCCCAATCTTTATCTGAAATTAAGACATTCATCTCTGTTTCCCACTTTTCTTTATTATCCAAACTGTTATCCATTGATTCTTCTTGTAATATTTCATATATATTCGATATAATCTTCTACTTAATAGTAATTCTGAAGTGCATCATTTTTGCCATTCTTGGTGTTTTTGTAAAAAATGTCTCAGTTGGAGATACTGAAAGAAATCATGGGCTGAAAGATTGTAATTATGCTGAAATTGTTCAAAAGACATCAGATCTCCTCCTTCAACTGACCCCACATAATTAAGCCCTTCTCCTCCTACTTTTGAGACCCAGCCACTAAGGAAGGTAGGCAAAGAAAAAAAAGAAAACAAAAACAAAATCAATATTGCGTGCAGTCTTCATTTAACTTTCTTAGTAGAGTAATTTTCACCCCCTGATGACTTAATTTATTTTCCCTCCGGACATTTTTATTCAGAAGTGGGATTGTATCTAAGTACACTATTGGATAGTCACTCTGTTCCATTCCTATCCATAGAGTATCCTTATCTTGAGACAACCATGCAACCATTGATTTCAGCTGGGCGGCCCAGTGATTTGTTCCAAGTTTGGTAAATTCAAGCCCCCATGCTTTTTTTTTTTTTAAACATAGCAATTTTTTTATGGAATTCTGGATATTTTCTTTTGCCTCATGAAGCTAGACAGACATTTATTAACTGTTTTAAATGTAGAGGTTGGCATCTCTAGGAGTAAACATTGGAAAGGGAAAAGTAGCATCCGCAATATGTTCACTCGTATTGCTTCCACTCGCACTATTAGGGATAAGGGGAGGACCTCCCACTGACTAAGGTCATTTCCTTTATTGGTTGTTCAAAGCTGAACACCTAACAGAAGAAAAGAAGATTCTCATCCCCATTTCTCAGTGATAACGTCTGCTCCCAATTACCTCCAACACAACTTACTATCTAAAAGTAAAAAAAAACAATCTAGATAGATAAATAGCACTACAGGTAAGTGGAAAAATCTGTAATTTTGAATTTGTTATGAACTTTCGATTTAAATAACGACAGCATTCAATTCAAGAAAGGCTCCAAAACTCCATTATCAAATTGGTTGTTTTTTTTCTTATTGGAAGGATGCTACAATCAATTACTTGGTTATGCGCCGACTCAGAGAAAACAAACCCTCTTCTCCTGTCACACTAAATCAGACATGGTGTCAGAACTCTGGAGGCCGTTGTTATATTATTCACCAGGGACTGAAACTACAAATAAATCTTGCAGGCTGACAGCAGGGCGAGTGGTCTGTTGAAGGGCTGTGGCTCAAAATAGTCTTGTGCACTCACCAGTGGCACCAGAGTCTGATAACCCGTGAAAAAACAGCAGGATTTTCATTTTGGACTTTAATTAAAAACACATTTTATAATGTAAGACAGCTAAATTTACATGCACTGACGTGTCCACACTTGGCCATACTGTACAGAAAGGGAACATTAGTCGTCAGGTTATAAAAAAAAGTGTTTATTTCATATAAAGATTTACAATATTTAATTTATAATCAAATATGAATTATCGTTAACATCTGTACCATTGCTTACATCATCAGCTCTCTGCACTGAGCATCATTCTGACCCAGCTCACTCCATAACACCAACCACGCTAAAGCCACAGTCTTGCTACAACAAACACCATTCTCACAGAAGTCTTTCGTGTAGTTTGGGTTAACTGAAACATTAAGAAAATGTGGAAAAATGTATTGGATAATATTCAACTTCAAGTTTGGTCGAAGAGTTGTAAGAAAAGGAGGTTTACCTGGTTCTCTGGAGTAAATCGTGGCTGTTCTGAGGGTGACCTGGTTCATGTCCTGAAGCTATTGTTTGTGTATGTGACGATTAGAAAGAGAGCACCTGAGAGGACCAGATTTTTGCCTGCCAACTTAACCAACCACAAACTGGAACACAACAGGGTTTATGCCATCAATCAACATGACGATACATGTGTTTCATTAATCTACAGACACAGACTTTCAGACACATTTGACAGAACCTCGACGTTAACTTTGGTTAATACAAACATGTATTCGATAATGCACTTTTGAATGAACACTGGTGAGAAAGTAGTGTCAGGTGCTGATAGTCATAAAACTATGAAAAACAGCCTCGAGTGTACAAGTTATTCATCATGCAAGTGTGCCTGAAACACTGTTAGATGTGCGGCTGTGACACCCCATGCATAGATCCCTCTGTCAATGATGTGCGTGGTGGGAAGACATCAGATAGCTAGCAGATTGTCGTAGCTGCCAGCAGCTCCATGGCATGAAACGTTATTCATCATTATCTGAAAGACAGAGAGAGAGAGAGGAGAATGAGAGTCATGTTGGGACAGAGAGTTCATTAGAGAGTCAGAGGTCAGTGGCTAGCACATGTAGCTTAATAAGAAATGACAGAAGAGGAGCAGATGACTCCAAAGTGCTGATGCACATGATTTTCAAAACCACTATAGTTCAAGTGTACAGGCAGCCACACCAAGCCTTTAACTTTATTTAATTACATTTAGCATATCTTTTTACATTTTTGGGATCGCATTGTTGGTCAATCAGCCATTATTTGGGTCCAGACTTAACTATTTCAACTGTGGATGGACTGCCAGGAAATTTTCTACACACAAAATCCCTTTCAGATGTGATATTGTTTACATGGGTGACATCCTGTGTGAAGGGTGGAATATCAATGATAAGAAACTGAAGAAGAAAATTTCAAAGTTCAAAAAGGAAAAAAACTTAAAATCAGATTTGGACCAAGCAGATAATGTACATTTAAAAAGGTGCAATATGTAAGAATTGGCCACCAGCTGAATTGGTGTTCCAAGCAAAGAGGTGGAAGCATATCCCCAGAGTAACCGCTAACTGCTGCTAACTGTAGCTGACGTTAGCTAGTAAGCTCAGTTAACCATGCAGCTAATGTGACTGGGCGCTTGGAGAAGTTAATGTTGTTTACTATCAGAAAATCAACCTTGACTTTTACTCTAACACCAACATTTACTGTATATTAAAAAAGATAAAGTGAAATATCTCAACAGCTTTTGGATGGATTTTCATGTCACACTCATGTCCCCCTCAGAAAGAATAGTAACAACTTTGGCGAGCCCTTCACTTCCTATATATAGCGCCATCATCAGGTCTAACTTTTAATTTGTCCAATACTTTAGTTTTGAAGGTTTTTGATAATAAACCATCACCTGGGAAATGTTAGCATGCCAAAAAGCTAAACTAAGATGGTGAATATGGTAAACATCATACCTGTTAGACATCAGTATAGTAGTTAGCATTGTCACTGTGAGAATGTTAGCATGCTGACCATAGCATTTAGCCCAAAGCACCGCTGTAGCCCAAGTACAGCCTCACAGAGCCGCTAACATGGCTTTAGACCAATGACACAGCTTTCATCCATCACACAGCTGGGATTCATATCAGTTCAGTTGACTGACTTCTTGATGCTTATTTTCCAAATGCAACCTGACATTTAATGGGAAAAACAGGCATCATAACTGACCTCAAACCCGAAGCAAAGTCTAGTCAATCTTGGGGCTTGGATGTGATGGACAATTTGTTTGTGAGTGTAGCCAACAGATCGTTCTTCATAACCTCTGTATATGGATTTGTTAGCTGTGAGATGCCTCAAAAATGTTTCAAAGCATGCACAATGTTATTGCTCTATGGATGGGAGCCATAAAAAACATATTTTATAGATCTTGAGACAGATCCTCACGGGAAACATTTGACAAACGCTTCCTGTCTTTCTTCTACTGAAGACAGTAAAAATAGAAAACAAAAGAACTGTCAGATAGAGATTTTCAGTGAGAGAATGTATCTGAAGACTGCTCTCATCCTGAGGGAAGCCTGTCAAAGCCTGAAATATTCCGTTCCCTCACCTCTCCCTGTGTCTGTCGTGGCCCCAGTCTGACAACTGACTCGGCACAGAACAAGAACAAGCTGGCAGAAAGTGTTCAGGCGTGTTTCACACCTACTTAGTCTCTTCATGACTTGGTGTCACTGTGAGGGAGGAGGATGGGATTTTATAGATTAGATTTAAACACTCACTTTATTCTGACACTGTGCAGTGGGGAAACCATCCATCACTGTTGCAAACTATCTACAGTCAATTAAGAAGTAACTAGAGTCACTCAAAGGATCGAGCCAGGACTCAGCTGAAGTATCCGGTACAGATAGTATAGTGTTTACTAGATTTCTGTGAGTGTCAACATCTGTACTCACTAAACCCACCAACACCCACTAACATCTGGTTTTTGTCTTCAATGTGACTGTGTACAATTAGCTTTTACTCCCTCGGTCAACTGACTCGGCAATGGTCGTGTGTGTTTTTCGGCTCCATCTTCAATCAACTGTGATGAAAACGCAACACCTGGGTTAACAGGCTAATGTTTGCCTGTCTTCAAGACGTGTGTTGAAGCTAAGGTTGTTGGCTTTTTAATACCTTTCCATCTGTCTCTGTTCAAGCAGAGCTCGGACATCGATCAGTCGTTGCTGAGCTTGAAAGGCAGACTATAGTAAAAGATATTATCATTTTTTTTCCCATCAACCCGACAAGTTTTTCCTCACTCGAATCAAGGGTCTAAGGACAGAGGATGTCGTTCACTGTACAGATTGTAAAGCCCATGGAGGCAATGTGATTGTGATTTTGGGCTATATAAATAAAATTGATTTGATACAGACCGATACAATATTTTGATGGGGCTCTAGGGGTTGGATGATGTGGCCGATGACAATATATACCTCGATATTTTGAAATCAACAAAATCAAATATCACGATATTTTTGACCAAATACCTTTAAATCGATATTGCGATACAGAAAATGGTGAACTCACTCATCCCTCGTCACTAACCTTCTTGGTATGCACCATCTGCCATCACCAGATGAAGGATGTTGGGATACAGATGCTGGTACTCGGTTCCCAAAATGCTCAGCACTAAACTGGAGCCCAGGTCAATAGTCTCATCTTCATCTTCATGTATCGCCTTAAATGCCAAAAAAAACAAAAAAAAGCATTTAGTCAATCTGCTCAAACAATCTTATGTCACACCATTTGACGGAGACAACATTTCATACCTTAATCTTATTGTACGCCTCGATGAACTTTTCAAAGCCCATCTGCTGCTCCAGGTTGAAGCGCAGTTCTTCCAGACGGCTGAAGATGCTGTCATGATAGGCAGCCTCTACGCCCTGGTCCTCCACGCTGCCGTCTGCGGAGCAGCAGGATTTATCAGTTCTCATAAAACCGAAGGTGCTTAGCTTGCATAAATAAGCCATTTATTACCCGGCAACTTATTAAAGACATGAATCATCTGACATAAAATATCAATTTATGATGATTTTTCCTCCAGGCTACAATCAGCTTGCAAGCTTCCTCCAAATTGTGTAGCGGTACTAATAACTACTGGTGTGCCGGCAAAAATATGAAATGAATGTGAACTAAATTAAAACAGGTTGAAACTTAAACTTTCATTCTGCAAATTGAAGACATTCCTCGTACCCGACTGCCACTCTTCATTTATCTGGCTGTTATTGCTGTGGTCCTCTTCGCCGGGACTCCCATTGGAGCATTCCTCGTCCTCCTCGTCCTCCTCGCCTTCTTCCTCATCCTCCTCCTCTTCTTCATCATCGTCGTCGTCGTCATCGTCGTCGTCCACAGCCATCTGATTGTTGTCCTGATCGATCTCAGCCGCTAACCTGTTGAAGAGCTCCTGGTCTTCGCCCTCTGGAGGGTTTCCGTTGAAGTCTCCTGCACCGACCTCCTCTTGCAGCAGCCTCTCCATGGAGGCCCGGATGTCCCGCAGGTCTTCATCCTCATATGCACTTGGGAACAGGGAATATTGTTATTAGACGCAGTTTGCCATCGGCTGGGTGTATTTATAGGTTCTCAGCAAAGTGAATTGAAGAAAATACCACTACCAGCCATCTCCAGACAGCAGAAGTTTAAATTTGCTGAAATCATAGAGTGTGGCTCAAGCGTGTGTTTGCTTTGGAAATTTAATGAATGTTTGTCTCACTCTTCAGTCTCAGACTGGTCGTCATCTTTGGCTGCCTCGTCCAAGTCCTCGATTTCCAGGTTGCTGTCTGGGGCAGCGTTAGCATTGGTCACCGCAGAGTCCTGCTGAGCGCTGAAGAGACGACTGAGGTCTGGTAGAGAACACGTCCGCAGCATCTGACAGCACAATGCAAACAGAGAAACATGCACAATAATGTGATGGGGCTCTAGGGCTGGACGATACGGCCTTTTGATAATATTGTGATATTTTTTCATACATTCACACCTTTATTCAAAAATCAGGAAATCAACTGAGAGAGAAAATCGTTTTCAATGATGCCAAGCATAAAACAGACATCAAGCAAACCGTTACACGCTGATAGGGGATGGTTATTAAGACCCAGAGCCTCAGTTTTTCAGTTTTAGGTCATGCTGCAAGAGATTCCAAGAGACTGCTCCACTAATACAAATGCCGTCTTTCCAGAACCAGCCAGTCACTGGAGGGAGTCAAAAGTGGACCATGGTTCCAATGCAACATGTAGATCTAATATATGAAGGTAATTTTCTGATCAGGGCTTTAAAGATAAACAGATAACACTGATTATTACGTCTCTCAGACAGAGATGGCCGCCTGATCTTATCATAGAGGATGCAGTAATGAGTTTTTTTGTTTTTGTCTCGAGTGGTAGACAGAACTGAAGGGGCCAAGTGTGGAGGGAGCAGCATGTCTGTAAATAGTTGATTCAATAATCCGCTCCCTACAGAAAACAAGGAAAGCTAGATTTAATTCTGAAGAAAAAGAAAATCTTCTGTTGTAATTTGCAGACTACATTTTCAGATTACAAGACAAATGTTGTTTTATTTGCTTTGGGTACAAGCTTTAGGGTTTTTGTCGACTTGGCGATCAAAAAAATATCACAATATTTTTGACCAAATAACTTGATATCAATATTGTGACATATTGTCGGGATGACTATTTACAAAATATTAACACAATGAGAATTTTTGACCAATAATCACCAGTAATCTGGATATAATGACAAAGTGAGTAAAGGCAGGTATTTGAACAAGTATAACAGTCTGTTGAGTTCAGAAATGGACACCATTTTACTGTAATGCAGCTGTTAAAACCTGGACAAGACAACGCTTAGCCATATCATCATATGACGATACTCAAAATCTAAGACGATATATAGTCTCATATCACAATATATTGATAAAATGCCCTGCTCTAACCTCGACATGATGTTTTGATTGATGAGACAGTAATCAACTGCAAGAAAGTACAATTATGTGCCTACCAATAAATAGAAATTCATCCCAATAGAATGCAAAACAATCTTACCAGCAGTAACTTTCAGAAAAGTCCCGAAACAACCACACTCTAAAAAAAGCACACTGACAAACTTACATCCATATTCTGTGCAGCTCTCTGGGTGCTGAAACTGTTGAGCTGGGTTTTGCAGATCCCAGAGTCCCTGATGAAGGTTATGAAAGATATAGGTTGATGGATGCTCTATCCGTCCTATCGGACCCACTGCAGGTTCAGACCATGTGATTAATGGCTCTGGCTCTATTCCAGACCCCCTCATTAATAAAGGAGACTGAAACCCTACCTAAAAATACCACACAAGCCTCCACATCACACCAGGCACAAGAACAAGTGTGAATTTCCTCAACCCCTGCAACGGCAGTTCAGCTGATCATATTAAAAAAAGATCGCATACTGTCATGTGATATGCCATTTCATTACCCTTACACCTTTCCTTTGCCATTCCCAGTGAAAAAACTAAAGTGGGTTTTTAAATTCGCACTCAGCCGTTGATCACCTTGGGGTTATTGGAGTCAAACATCCCCGTCGAGAGACCAATGAGGAGGGCGTCATGGTGTTTGGTGCGCAGAGGTGAAACAGAGCGTGAGCGAGAGGCCAGAGAGGAAGATGATTCATCGAAGGAGGACTGGGCTGAGAGGATTGCAAGGGCAGCAGTGCGTCGGTGGGCCGGGGAGCACAACTTCATAAACAGGGGCTCTTCACACTGCGCTAAGCCTGGGAGAGGGAGGGAAGGCAGGGTGGATTTAATTAAGATGATAATCACGCTGAAGAAAAAAAAAAAAAAAGATGGCTTGGACTCACTAAACATAAACCTCACCAGAGGACTCGGTCGGTTTCTCTGCACTCTTCTCAACCTCTTTGGTGCCTGCTGGTCTTGTGATGCCCTCTGGTGGCCTAAAAGAAAGATACACTTCAGCTCCACAAACAAGTCTAAAAAATATATGAGCTGTAATAAAATGATCTTTCTTTTATTTGGTGTCTTAAATTAGTATTTTAGATGAATATTCACGTTGGCTGCTGGGCTTCCTGCTCCCACGCCTGCTGCACACCAGTCTGGGGACGCGAGGCCTGTTTAGGTGTCTCCTCCAAAACCATCGACTCCACGTCTGCCGGATCTGTTAGAATTCAGACCAGACAGGATTGGATTTTACTTAAAACACACTTAACCTGATATTCACTGGATATATCAGCTCCAAGCGTCATGCTGACCCTGAGTCTCAGTAAGGTCTGGTGGCAGTGTCACTCTGTCCACTGCACCAGCTGCACACGTTGGCTGATGTGAAGCCTCTGTGGTGTGTGAACTCTCCTTCTGAACCTCCGCGCTCTGCACCGCAGCAGATGCTGCTGGCTTAGAGGGCAACACTTCTGTAGGTGTCTTCAAAACCTCAGCTGCTGCCATCTGGTTAGGTTTATCTAGGGAGAATAAAAAAATATTGATTTCTGTCAGGATGTAATATTTTGTGAAATTCTAATAAGAATTTAGAATTTAGATCAATCCAAAGGTCTGTCAATCGGTGTAGTTGTATCTTTAACCTCAAAACCGATTTCTGATTCACATCGTTAAATCATTTATAAAAAAATATTGTGTGGAAAAAAGATGAGGACTAACCAGGGCTGGAGAAGTCTTCCTCGCAGAGGGTGGAATTCTCCAGCTGCTGGGTGAGAGGCTGAAGCTCTGCCTGCTGAAGCACTTTCAGCACCTGAGAGTCTGGACTGGGTCCCCACACCTTTCTGGGTGCATCTTCATGTAGCACACCCATCTGTATAACTTCACCTGCCGTTTGTTCTGAAACATAACACAGAATGAGGAAGAGAAAGACTTAAATTCTCTATGAGCTCACTGCACATTGTTGTGATTTTCTGACAGACAGGAAAAGGGGGGGAGAGAGAGAAGGAAGACGACACACAGCAAAGGGCCACATGTTGGAATCAAACACAGGGCGCCCAGCTTGGTGCGATTTTTAACAAATCTGCACATATGTTATTGCTCAGGGAGAACAGGACTCACCTATGGTCGGGATGCATGTCTGCTCTAGAGTTTGTTGAGCGACAGAGATGACAAGTGGAACTCCTGCCTCCCACTTCTTCCTGTCTCCACCTGAAGAGGGTCTGTCTTCTGGAGACACGGAGGAGGCTAGTGAGAGAAGTTTGAGGAAAAAAAGCTAAGCAAAATATCTGAAACAGAGGCACTAATGTGTATACATTTCATCAGGAAATGGTTTCTTTCAATTCTAAATCAAACATTATAAAGGACTACACTATGAAGTTACTGTCAGTTTCCCAGAAAAATGGGACTTGAGAGTTTTGTCCTGCGAGGGCTCCCATTACCTGCTGTTGTGGCGCAGGTTTCCGTTAAGGTTTGCTGAGCCACAGGAAGCACCGGCAGATCTGCTGCATCCCACTTCTTCCGGTCTCCGTTCGATGGGGGCCGTTTCTCTGTGTCACACTGGATCTGCTGGGGAGCAGGACCTGGTTCTGCAGGGGGCTCCACTTCCTCCACTGGGCTCTGGCCCTTTAGGTTCTGGTTAAGTCGGCGCAAAATCTGCTTCTTCTCACTCTGTTGCGCGAAAAGAATTAGTGAGTGTTCAGATTCAGAATTCCTGCAATTCTAGCACACCGTTACCTAATGAAAGATAAATGTATCTTAAACACTGACCTGGATGACTGTAGCATTCTCTGGGTCTGGTAAGCTTTCTTTTAGTGGAGTTATCTGTCGAACACAAATTGATAACAGCTCAGGAATACATGCTCAAACAATACTTTCTGTGAGGGTGTGGTAGACTTTGTAAATGTATACTGACTGCTCCAACATTCTTCAGGGCAGCAGTCATGGATATGGCCACCATGGACTGGGGTTTGGATAGAGGCAGGGCTGGAGCTTTGGGAGCTGGGTCTGGCAGAGAGGGACTGGGCTGGGGTGGAAGAGGACTGCTGGAGGTAGATGATACTGCTACTGCTACTGCTACTTCCGCTGCTGCTGCTGGTGCTACGTTTCCTGCTGCCATGCCAACCTTTACCCCCCGAGCTGCAAGCTACCACAATACACAACATCAAAGATTAGACCTTTTGTTTCAGTTTTTCAATTTGGGATCTTGTGGCTTCTGGTGACTTGGTTACACCATGTGAGCTGTACGGAACCATTTTATGTTTTCTGTTTCAAGTGTTTTTCTTACATTTTAAAATAAGTCCCCATCTACTTCAATTGTTTAGAGAGAATGCTGCAATGCTATTTGCTGTGAAGATCCAGAAATGTTACAGGCTCATGAATGTTAAGGTGGTAGCAAAGAACGATAGAACTTACATGGTCCTCCCAAGCTCTCTTTTCTCTCTCATACGCTTCTTTTCTCTTCTTCTCTAGTTGCTCTTTCAGCACAGCAGCACGGGCGTTTGCTTGGGCCTGGCAGGGAAAAATATAGAATGAAAAAGAATGAAAACATTTCCTTGGGTGATCAAAATCTCTGTCGTCTTAATGAGATGCTACTGTGTCATCTCATCAAAATAACTCGCCACTGTTTCTATTCCGGTCTCACGCAGAGCAGAACGCAGCAGTGGAGGCTTTGAACTCCCAAGGTATGAAAATAAAAGCCCTGTTTTATTTTCTCTACACTGGTTGCCAGGTAGTACTGCTCACTCACAGGGCTCATGCTACATCTCTGACCTTTTAACCCTCAATGAAACAACCAAGACAACCAATCATAGGCTAAGATAGTCTCCACAATCCCGGCGTTGAATCTTACTGTTCTTCTTGTCACCTAAATGTTGCATAATTTTCCAAAGCAGACTCACCTTTAAAGCTTCTATCTTCTTTCTCCTCAGCTCTGCCTCCTCGCTGGACTCCTGGCTGTCGGAGCCGTCGCTGTCGTACTGAAACACACAACCCGCCAGGACACAAAATGTCAGCAAGAACTGAAAAGGTGCGTTCGAAGTTGCTGTGAGAATCTGAGAGCGGAGGACCGTACCTTCTCTCCTCTGAGTCGCGCTTTGATCTGCTGCCGCTCGTTGAAGTTCTGCAAGCGGATCTGCCTCAGTCTTGACAAGTACTCCTGAGAACAGACTCAATGTTACACAGTGTATGCAGAAGTAAAGAACAGCATTGAAAAAAAATGCATATATAGGTAGGACCTTTAAGAAGATACACAAGAGAGTATGATGTTAACATCTGTACATTAACACATCAGCCACTCAGCCAGAATAAAAATAACACATTAAGTTTTCCATTCAAAGCAAAAAAAAGCTGCAATACACAACTCAAACTGAGGTGGTGTGGTTATTTGAAATGGGACAACAAAACAAAATCAATGGTATATACTGTTGGAAATAACAGCCATTATTTGGAGGCAAACTAAAAAGTACACACTGGACGCTGGAACATCACACGCTGAACAAGGAGTGGGCATGGGTTTGAGCCGCTGGGTTGAATTATGGGAGTGTCAAAGGGATTTTCTGTGCAGATGTATGAACGAAGACGAGCCAAGCCAGACGTGCTATGAGTGAGGTGGAGTGCGGGACTGGGTGGGGCATTCAAGGCCTGGGCTCCTACCTCCTCCTCTTTGTTGGCTCTGGGCCTCCTGCACCGAAGAGAACCGCCCCGGGTTCCATAGATTGCAGCCAGGTTTTGACGAGTGCCCTGTTTACCATTCAGTTCAACCACACTTTAGACAGCTCCCTAACATCTAACTGCCACAACACTCACGAGCGGGGCCCAGGATGTAAAGCTGCACTGATCAATGTTTTCACATCAACACTGAATTAAATGGCTACATGTTAACTGAAAGGTGCCGTTCATCACAATGAACCCACGGAGAAATGTCACCCAACTCTGCAGATCTACATCATATTTTAGCTCATTGTTTTGTTTGTACAGATTTAATCTTTGATTCAGTAACACCACCCTCATCAAGCTTGTTTCCTGCATTAATAAACCTGTCTGACAGATACGGTTAGCAACTAGCTGGTGAAGAGTGCTAACCATCTAGTGAGCCTACAGACAAGGCCAGACCAATAAATACTGGAGCTTTACATGTATCAGCTGGCCAGAAACACAGCTTCAGTGGGATGATAATATTGCTGTCTGCTGGATGTCAAAACACCACATTAATATGACAAGAACATTTCAGGGCTGTCTGCTCTGCTTCTTCTGAGGTTCTGCTGCCCCCTAGTGGCTGACAATTAATTTATGCAGCATCAAAGGAGACCTTTTATGCATTTTGTTTTTTCCATTCCTTCAGTGTATTATATATGTGCTTGTGCATGTAAAAGATCTTTTAAAAAGGTCAAAGTCTGCACCAACAGAAGCTCTTCTCTCCCACAGAAAACACTGTTCCAGAAACGTCTCATCAGTAGTCCTGCCTTTAGTTCAGTGAGCTCATGACATCACACTACCTCATCATGTCACACATTTGCATGAATGATTCCTATATTTGAGCACAGCTTGTCTGTTGTTGTTAGTGGTGTCTGGTGATTAGTGTAGTTGGCAGTACTAGCAGCCCTTTCATAATACATGAAGCCATCTGATTCAGTGTTGACTGAAAAGTTCTTAATTGAGCTTAAAGATTCATAATATTTGCTAAAAATACACAAATCAGTGTCAGTTTTCATCTATGCGCATAGAAAAATGTATCCAGTTTACGAGGGGGGGTAATCACAATGATGGAAAAGGTTCAGTATTTCAGCAACAGGAATAAATACTCAATAAGTTACCCTTTAAATGACAGTATACAGTCAACCACAACAATAAAAAGGACCAACAGGTGAAGTGAATAACATTGATTGCTGATCTTGTTATAATGCAATGTTCTATGAGGAAAACCTTGGAACCTGGCATTCATTCATGACATGTACCATAAACCCAAACAACGTTGCAGCCCAAGTACACCCCCTCATAGCAATGTCAGATGTTCCAGCATGTCTCACTGATGCTCGATTGGATCAAGATCTGTGGAATCTGGAGGTCAGGTTGACGTCTCAAGCTCTTTGTTATGTTCCTCGAGCTGTTTTTGAGGTGTGGCAGGGTGCACTGTCCTGCCGCTGGGCCACTGCCATGAGGAGGTGTACTTATCTGGAACGCTGTTTGATTGAGTGGTTCGTGTCAAGAGGAATTCACACGGATGCCAGGACCAAAAGGTTTTGCAGCAGAACATTGCATTGAAACAAGATGATCCATGTTACTCACTCCACCTCTTATTCCTTTTAAATGTTGGGGCTGATTAGTGTAAAACACACTACGTACCAGCTGTCCCTCAGCACGAACTTTGTTGAGCATGGCTTCTCTCTTCCGCTGTAAAAACTCCTCAACCTGGTAGGACCGTCCATGAGCCATCTGACCACATTGCCTGCAAACAGAAAAGAGTAATTCAAACTTT
Organism: Lagodon rhomboides; assembly: GCA_039737535.1. Classification (NCBI taxonomy): domain Eukaryota; kingdom Metazoa; phylum Chordata; class Actinopteri; order Spariformes; family Sparidae; genus Lagodon; species Lagodon rhomboides. The sequence continues at coordinate 7,508,922 of CM077789.1, read as the reverse complement.
ACTTTTCACAAGAAAGAAGCAAAAATGTAGTTTAAATCTAAATCTATAGTGTCATTTGCTGATTAGGGAGAAGCTGCATGACTGACCTACTAATATGAACTTGTCTAGAAACATGCTGCAGCCTCTGTAGTTCCCTCTTGATTACATCAGGGTTCAAGATTCGGGCCGGACCATTGGGCAGCACTGGGCCAGCAGCAGCTGGTACGCTTCGTACACACAGAGGCAACTACATTAAACAATTGTTCAACACACCACGATCATCTAAAATACAGAGACATTTGAACTTACCGAACTGGACTGCCTGGTCCTGCTGAGGGTCCCTCCCTCTTGATGACTTTAGGCTGTGGTTTAGCCATTTGGTCCAGAGCAGTGTGGTACTGCTCGTATGGGGTTTTACTTGGAGGAAGTCCCTGAACAGAGCTTGGGACAGCCCCCTTTCCACCACCTACATAACACTGAAGAAAGAGTTCATATACACTTTAGATGAATAAGATGGCATTAGTAACACTTTCATGAAAAAGGAAATGAGCGTCAAGTACCTTCCTCTCTGGGCTGCTACCTCCACTAGAATTCAAGACATGCTTCCAGCCTTGTTCTCTGGCTTGGTTTATACGGTTGATCTGTTACAGATCACAGGTTTTAGATGACACATACAGTGCACTGATCCTTTCCAATGTGTTTCCCAACTTACAGCACAGTAATCACCACATACATAAAAGAAGACAGACGACGATATTCTCGAGAAACAAACTGAACACCCACCTTTTCCTTTTCATATCTCTTCATTTGGTCCGCTTTCAACAGGAACATCTGAATGCAACACAGATAAGGAAATGATTGAAACTTTACAGCGGAACTCAAAGGAAAAGTTCAACTTCAGTCTTTGTCTTGTCACCCCCAATGCCAATGGAAAGTCAAAACATTTGTGGAGCTTCACACATTACAGCACTGCAGCAGTCTCCTCAACAACTGAAGTGGAATTTGTAATTGGGGGCTTCTGAAGACTTGAATTAGGCCAGTGGAGCTTTTTTTTTAACGTTGTAAACATGTCCCCATCTACTTCAGTTGATTCGGAGAATGCTGCAATTTTTTTTTGCTGTGAAGCTCCAGAAATGTTTTGTGGACTACGAAACTTCACCCGACTTCCAATCAGCACAGCCTTTTGTACATAATGACTGAATTTTTGGGTGAACTTTTCCCTTTAACAATACACCCACCTGCTCTCTCTGTTTCCTTTCTTTCTCAATCAGCTCCATCCTTTTCTTTCGGGCGCCATCCTGCAGAATGGGGCAAAGGCATCTCAGTCAAAAAGAAACATCTTCAAGGACACGTGCTCTGAGGCAAGAGGACTGCTCTGTCACTGGGCAGGCAGGCGAGGAGGGAAAGTCCGGTTAACAGAGAAAGCTAAAATCAGGCACGACACTCTGGGAGCTGGGAGTGGAAAATGGGTGAATACGGGGAACAAGCGTAATGAGAGGGAGGAAAACTAAAAATGCTGGTAGGAAGGGACCTTCATGTTGGAGTAAATGTGGAGAGAAAAAGGAAGGCAGATCTCATAGTAAGTTCAAGTTATGCTGGGCTCTCAGCTGTACCTCTTGTTTTTTCCTCTCTTCCTCCACTTGACTCACTCTTCTCTTGGGGGCTGCTGGGAGAGGGGCCTGAGCAACATATGACACTGGGGTTCAGAGGTAGCCAACAGACGATGATGTAAGAACACACACTTGCACACACAGATGGGAGAAGCCGCCGGTATGCCAGATTTGCAGCTCAAAACCTAATAGAGCTGTTTTTTTTTGTTTTTTTTTAAACACGCACAGCAAATAAAAAGTCATGAGTGGCACAAAAAAATAAATAAATAAATCACAGAAATTTGTTATCATGATCAACAATCTACTTACTGGTTTATGCTTCACAGCTGGTTTCCTCTCAGCAGGCTTTTTGGCTGCGTCTGTCACCTTCCTCACAGTTAAAGGCACTCCATATTTGCTGGCTGGTTTGGTAATCTTCTGGGCTGGGGCGAGTGGTGTCGAGCCAGGGGCAGAACGCTTGGCTGGTTACACAAATAAATAAAAAAAAAACCACAAGAACATTGATCCTAATCAGTAAAGGAAGATTTTATTTGAAGTGCAATTCAGTAGTGTTATTCATCCAAAACACACATGACAGTTCAAACCCCTGGTCTGCATTTCACCAACAGACCAATAAATTAGGAGCACCGTTCGAAGCAAATAGGGCAATTAATTCTTCCCTCCACAGCTTTGAAGCATCTAAGCTTTTAAGCCATCTAATCAAATGTGAATGATTAAAACAAATCCCTTTCAGAACTAGAGCCCAAACCACACAGATGATGTTAGAACAGGTTCCCATCCAAAGCCGGCCTGCCCGGCTGCAGTAATCCAACAATCTCCTTTTGTTTCAGATGACTGATAGCCTGGTCCACCGTCTGCATCACATTCCATATACGTCTTGAGCCTTGGTGTTGTGGACAGGCCGGTCAGGTGAGTCTCCTGGCCTGAACACAAGTCTCACCTTCTCCTGTTTGCAGCCCGCGCTCATGGATTTCAAGAGAAGCTTCATGTTCATAACATTTTACTTGACTACATTTCTTTGATAGCTTAAGTTATTAGTTACTTGGCAGGTTGCATGCTCCATCAGAACCATGCTAGCTCATTTTTAAAATTTTTGGTTGGCAATCAGATTGAAAAAACTAAAAATAAATGAATGATTTTAATAATCAGAAAAAAGGCTGATAATCAGTCAATTGTCTGCCCATAGTATATTGTTTATACAGTAAATAAATGTAACTATACTGTATGTTTATTAAGACGATTCAATATCAGATACTTTAAAACTGGGTATGGGTGAAATTTACTTTTACCAAAGAAATATTTTAACACATTATCTTTACTTCTACCTAAGTTTTGGATACTTTCTACAACACTGCTCATGGGTTAGCAGACATGTTGTTTTACCTTGAAATAAGGCCTAAAGTCCATCTGGATTTTCACTATCCATTGTGTTTTCAGTAGCTGATCAATCAGAAAGCAGTTACAGGATTATGATTTGTCAGATTCCCTATGTTTTTTAAATTTGCTAAATTCCCACCCCGAGTGTGATGTCAGATGAACATGGCCGCTGTGTGAATGTCATGCACTCCACTGCAGTCTAACATCAGGGGACAGCTACACAGAGCAGCTTTGTTCATTTTCTTACCTGGTGGCCCCTGTAACACACCCAGTTTAGGCAGCTTGTGAATAAAAGTATGGTGGAATTCCTGAGCAATGATCTGGAATCAGTGGAGAACACATGTTATTTAACTCAGCACAGTTCTGGTTTGTGTAAATTCAGGCTGTATCAAGAACACCTGATCATGTGCTCTACCTGTGGTGTGAGGAACTTCTCTATCCTACAAGTCAGGAAAGGTTTGTCCAGTATGCTGCTGACCGAGGGCCTCTCTCGTGGGTTGCGCTTAAACAGCAGCGCCAAGAGAGAGCGCAGTTCTTGGGAGTAGTGGACAGACACGGGAGGGTACGAGCCACGGATGATCTTCAGGACGAGGTTCTTCATGTTGCCAGCCTCAAACTAAGGAACAACACACGTAGAACACCTTTGTAACCACTGCAGAGAAATGACTGAGGGCAATTATATATAATTTTTATTACAGATTTGATGATGAGACTGAGGAAAACTTAGTTGTCGGCCATTATACATTACAGTACATACGGGAAATCAGTTTGTGAGAGAGCACTGCAATGCTGCATAAGCCCTACATTAAAAATACATTAACTGGTAAACAGCTTACACATAGAGTACTTACTGCATGCTTAAGAGTGCACATTTCATACAGGACACACCCTAGCGCCCAAATATCACTGCAGAGGGAGGGAAAGTAGGGAAAGTGAGAGGAGACAGCACACAAATGAACAGGCAGGGATCAGCTCAGGGGCAGTTTTACATCCATTACAATGTTTCTCCTTTCTTTATCATTAACCCGGGAAAAAAAAAAAAAGGACTTCATTTCTGAGAAAACTCCATATTGAGCACTGAGATACTGCTACATTTATGTCCTTGCTTGTAACTAGTGTATTGGATTACATGCACACTTAACATAGTTAAAGAGGGAATCAATACTAGCTTCCTGCTGTAGCTACAGACAAGACGTCCACTCGATAAAGAAGAGACATGATACCTTTACATCACCCAGGAGCCACCACCTAATCCTGCATGACTCACAATACGCTGGGACAGATCTTGTCGCCTGAATTAAATATTAATTTACACCACAACTGATACAAACACAAAGGCGATGGCATTTCAAAACATCGTGTAAGTACCTTTTGTTGTTGTACGGTTTGTTCTCGCAGATCTCTGGTGACAGGTAATAAGGTGTTCCTATGCACGTTCTTGCGAGTTCTACAGTGCTGCAAATTACAAGAGAATGGAAAGCAAATTTGTACGATGTGTTACTCTTCCCAAATCTGGGCAGAATAGAAACCTGGAGATTGATTCAGAGGACATTTTACATACCTGTTTAGCACCCTTGCAATCCCAAAGTCTCCAAGCTGCACAGTCCCATCTTTCGTCAAAAATATGTTCTATGGGGATATCATGAAAAGGACGTGTAAATAACACAATATTTTCTGTCACTTAGGGAAGATCTTGTCGTGCATGAGGCAAGCAATACCTGCGATTTGATGTCCCTGTGGAGGATCTTTCGATCATGCACATGCTTCAGTGCCAGGCAGATCTGCACGAACCAATCCAAGATCTAGGAAAGGCAGAATACACCAAATCCACATTATCGATATCAACTTCTTATCTACATCATTTGTAATTATACAATCAAGGAATAATACATTAAAAAGAAAACAAAGATGTGTAATAGAACCAGTTAATATGAGAAGCTGGGTTTGTGTGTTTTACAGGTTATGTCCTCAACGTGCATGATTGTCTCAAAGAGGTGGTAGCTTACTTGCTCTTCTGAGAACAGCGCTCCTTTCTGAGAGTTGATCTTCTTGAAGAGGTCTCCTCCCTCACAGTAGTCCATCACAATGTACAGGCAGCCTCCCTCTGAAAAGAATTTCATAACATTTAGGTGTCAACAATGGCTGTTCCAAAATCTTTAACTTAATTGAAGTAACTATACCATCATACATTTGAGCTGGTAAGCCCCCTACGATCCAAAAAGCAATTCTTCAGATGCTTAAACAGGATGGGACTTTCCCTTACCCAACATGCTGTTGTATTATTGGGCTGCCAACCTCCAAAGCTTGAGTAAATGCTGACACATTAACTGGTGCATTATAAAAGCCAACTCCTGCACTTCATCCTCTCTTCATCCTGCATAACTTTTCACTTCCATCTCAATACGTCCCTCCCATTAACACCACTGTTGTACTTTCCACATTAGAGAACAGTTTTGAAAGTTAGTCAAAGTTTTGAAAAAGGTTTACAGTCCGGTGACTGCAAGAACTTACTTTAATCTATAATCTTCTCTTTTTCCAATCGTTTTCTCTTTTCTGGCTAAAGGATACATGGGGAAAAGCACTAAGGCTAAAGCTGGACAAAAACTGGTGGAGGGATGATTGAGGATTAACTGCACTTGCACTTGAATTCAGCCCTCTGTGCTAAATTTCACATTTTTTGTGATTCTTTGTATTTGTATTCTTATCCTCAAAAAATGCTTATTTTTCCACTGGACTGGGTTTAAATTTGTACTTAATATATCCAAGAAACACTACAGATAGTTTGCACCATGTATTCAATAAAGCAGTTGTTGCAGAATATTTAGAGTAATCAATTGAATTCAACTGATTTTCTTTTTCTTTCTCTGTTTTTTTAAATCCGTGAACTGGGAAAGGTTCTGAATATTGGATGAGTTGGCATGGATATTTATAGTGGTTTACAGAATACACCAGGGCCATGCTGAGGAAATTGTTTCCTGCTAATGACAATTTCTATAATAGGTGCCATCTTTTCCCTGCAGACCTCACACACACACATTTTTCAATTGCTCAAACCTTTTCTCTTTTATGATGGCTATCTTTGACACACTTTATCAAGTTCTAGACACTTCCTCGATCCCACGTCCCTTAAAATGTATCTTTGGTGTATGAACTGTTGAAGGCATGTTTTCCAGAGACCAAGCTGACTTTGTTACGTTCGCTACACTCTAAACATCATATATTGCTGTATCAGAAGAGTCCTAATGGCCTTGGCACAGCTTCTTGACTGAAAGATTTAATGCCTTTTGTCCACTTGGATTGTGTGAATACCTTCAAAAGACTCCTTGTACTGGACGATGTTGGGGTGACTCATGTTGGCAAGAACGGCAACCTCTTTTCGTGATTCCTGCCTCTCTTTACTTGACATCTGCCACAATAAGGAGCAGAGAATATGATGAAGCAAAGTGGTAAAAGAGAGCACACTTTAACAGTGGCATGTGAAGCTTGTGCACTATTTATGAATGGGATCTTACTCCAGATATGCCAATCTCCTTGATGACATATTGGTGTCCATCCTCTTTGGATTTGACAAGGACAGCCTTTCCAAACGAACCTTCCCCAATTTTCTTCACCTTTTCGTACTTGTCCATGTTAGTGAAGTGAATGGCTCCTCATGCTGGGTCTGCAAAGAGATCAGGGGAACATAATGCATGGCTATCAGACAGGTGAGGGTAAGCAGTAGTTTTACATAAGGCAACAATCTGAGAAACTATTATTAACTTCAGTAATAATGACATGTTTGTTGTCCTGTAAATATACAGTAGAGCTGGCGCCATGAAGGGGGAGACGGACCTCTAGCCTCTGACGGGCTGTGATGCTGAGACAACTCACAATTCAGCTGGTAGCAGGATAGCTAACGTTACCGTTACATAGCAGCTAGACGAAGATGGAAGACCGCCCAACTTAGAATATGCGAGTGAGTCCACGCGACAGTGAGTAAAAAAATGAACGTAGCTCACTATGCAACGTGGTGTAAATGCTATTTGGTGGCTAATTCTTGGCTTACCATTAGTCTTTATCGCTGCCGTATAACAGAGGCTCTGGTACTTGCTTCCGCCCTCGCGCTCTCTATCTAACTACAGCTCCCCCTTTGCTCTATTGTGATTGGCCGCGTTCATTTTTCTCGAATGTTAATTGGTTTATACAGCTGTCCGTCTTCTGTAACGGTGAATGACAGCCGTAGTCTCCACCCCTAACGGTGCTGTTGCTGTGGACATTTTCCATAGCAACCGCAAGCCAACCATAGACCGAGAAACCTACATCAGTGTGTTCTAGATATAATATTATATAAAGGTTTTTATTTTTTAAATATTTTATAAGTACCTTACAGCGGACTTGAGTGGAAGCTTTGAGCCGTGTTTTGGCCAGCTAGTAACACTTCATTCGTAATTTAGGTAGATTAAGGTAGGTTGAGTGCAGTGCATTATGAGATACATTCATGTGGACAAACAGGTTAGGTGGGTTCACAAACAACAATTTAGAGAGAGGAAGAAAATCTAAAATACAATTAAAATATATATATAATGAAAACAAAAATAAGCACTTGGAAAAATCATTTAAAAGAAGACTATATACACACTCATTAACATTTTTTTAAGCCTTCTTATTAGTGCATGATTTAATAGTTTGTAATAAAATATCAAATTCTGTATAAAAACTGTTCTCTTGTTGGCAAACTCACATTTATGAATCTGAAACTTTTGCAAAAATAATAATAAAGATATTCTTTCTCCAAATTAAAGAAAACAGAACATGTTCTCCAATAAAGTTCAAATAACAATGTAATATATTGACATAGCTTATAACAGGAGCTTTAAAGGCAACAGGCCACCTGAGACTGGAAGAAATGTATTATGATTTTAATTAAACACTTTTCAAGTTTTTATTTCAAATAATTTTTTACTGTTTGATATCAAATTCCTCTTAATGTGTTGACAAGTGAAGCGTATACCGTCCATTCTGTTGAAGTCTTACCTATATCACCTATATGGATGTAATTTGGCTCAAACAGCAACATGTGAACATTTTATTATGGGGCATAGCTTATTTGATGTGGGAGAAAGAGAAAGACAGACAGATAGACTAGACAGAGACTATTTTTACTTTTCAGTCTCATTTATTTTTCAATAACCAAAGACAACCTCAACATGACGTCATTAATTTGGGCAAAATGTGTGGAGCCCCCTGCTGGTCTCTTACAGAGAGTACAGTCTGTTATGATAAACTTACTTTGGGTACCACAGGGTCTAATTTACCTGCCAAAAGAAGAAGATGGGGAGCAGAGCAGCAATCTTTCCTCCTCGGATATGATGATGTGATGTGAAAACAGTTGCAAGCCTCATTTTAAGAAGAGCAGCAGATTTAGGTCTAGATGCGTCTTTGTTTTTAATAAAGTGGAGTAAGGAGTTTTTATATGAGCATGGATTCTGTTCAAATGACGCAGACTGGTTATTTGTAAAGTTATTTTAAGCATTGAAATAATCTCTCTTTATCTGTCTGTCTTTATCCATCTCCCAAATCAAATAAATGATGTAGCATACTGAATTTGAAACATCCTGCAATCCAATGCAATGCAAAATTTCTGTGTTTTGTAATCTTTCAAATTTTTTTTGTTGTTGTTGTTGTTGTTGTTTTTTGGCCATATTTTATGCATTTTCTATTTTCTAAGCTTTGTAAAAACATGTTTGCATCTATCCCCTCGATTTACAGTGAAATGTGTCTAACATGTGAGTCATGCATCGATCCCAGATCAGTGTTTATGGCTACACTTCTACTTTGTGGTCACATGACTCACCCGGCCACGCCTCCCAGTTTGATTGTATCACCGTCTGTACAGATGACGCACTGAGCTTCAGTGTGTGAAGATGGCTCCCTTTCCGGACGAGGTGGATGTTTTTACTGGCCCACACTGGCGAATGAAGCAGCTGGTGGGCCTATACTGCGAAAAGGTGAGTGTAATTAAATGTCGGTTGTTAATTTTGAGTTTGACAACGGAATATACAACGGTGTAAGGCCAACGGACGAGTGGGCGCCAGCTAGCACAGCAGCTAGCTTGTTGCCTTAGCAGTCAGGGTTGAGTCAGTCGAGGCAGCTGAACTGTCGGATGATTGTCTCACGACTACACCGGAATGTTAGCTCCGTGGGGCGGCTTATGAACGTGAACTTAGCGTTACATATGGATATTTACTTAACCAGCTGTGTGGACCAATCTGTTGGGTTGCTTTGAATAAACTTCAAGTAAACAAGGCTTGCTAACTGGTGTAGCTAGCTAGCTCAACTTGACGTTACTTGCAGTGTAGCTTGTTATGCAACGTGCTTTAAGTATCACAACGCAGTTACTAATGTTCCCACAAACTGTAAATAATACTGAATATTTCCTAGCTACCAGCACGTGTCAGACAAGCTTTGTTAGCGACATTAGCTAATGCACGGTGGGTGTGCTAATGTACAGGGTGTACTGCTGTAATGTCAGCTGTCTGGAGTTTACACTGTGTCGTGCCGCAGCACATGTGTTGGGTCACGTATACCAGTTATTGTGATGCAACGGTGCCCACAGACGTGCTTATGAGCATGTTTATGACATGGCACTCGGTGTGAACACAACTGACCTGACTTTTACTAATAAATACGCGTTTCCTTTTTCCCCCCACAGCTGTCAAAAACCAACTTCTCCAACAACAATGATTTCCGCTCGTTTCTTCAATCACTTTGCGCCACCTTCAAGGAGTTCAAGATGCACGAACAAATAGAGAATGAGTGCATCATCGGCCTGCTGCAACAGCGCTGCTGCACTGTGTACAACGTGCACTCCGACAACAAGCTCTCAGAGATGTTGTCCCTCTTTGAAAAGGGGCTGCACAACGTTAAGGTAAGCATGCATTGATGTTTTAAAGTGTAGCTTAGGGTCATGACATCGATCTGCGTTGCACTCCCCATTTAAACCCAGGCATTAATTAAAGGGAAAGCATATGTTACTTCTGCCAAGCTCAGCTGATGCTTGATGCTCAATGATAGGGCAACAGTCTGTCATTAAAATAACTATCATGTTAGCCACACAGGATTGCAGAACCAATGACATCAAATGGTACATTTCATGTACACATATTAATTATAAAGAACGGATAATATTCTGTATGTAGCATCATACAATTAGCTTACGTTTTTGTCATATTGGATGGGGTTACAATTTAAGATTTTATAAGGCTGGTTGCAGAAAGAAGTGGGCTGAATAGTGTATTAAGGGCAGGATTGTTTTTGTGATCTGCTTAACAAGAGAGAAGAGTTATTGTTCTCTCTCAAGCCATGGGCAGACCCAAAAATGAGCTTTCCAGAATGATGCAATTGTGTAAATCTCCACTTCCGCTCTGCAGCCAGTTTGTAAAACGGAAATGAACATTGTGTTGCTTTGGATCGAGATCCAGGGTGAAGATGTTTCTTGTGAGAATAATCGTAGGGTGCAGGATATTAGATCGGAGAAGGTCATAAATAATCTAATCTAGCTTCTAAAAAAACAAATAAACATGTGACTGCATATTTAGTTTATTAGTTATGACCAGACGGAACTGCCAGATTTTGTAAATGGATTTTGTGGATTGTAAGGAAGCCTAAACTGTCATGTTTCTTTTGAACAGATTCCAGGAATTAATCGTTTTTTATTTGTTTTTAGAGTGAATATGAGCAGCTTAACTATGCCCAGCAGCTGAAGGAGAGACTAGAAGCTTTCACCCAGGACTTTCTGCCCCACATGAAGGAAGAAGAAGAGGTATAAGATGTTCAGATATCTTTTTAGTGTCGATATACTGTAAAAACCTTCTTAATTTAATTTTAGAGAATGTAATTGGTTCCCCAAAGAAGCGGTAAGACTCAATTGTCGTCAGGAAGGAAACGACGAAACATATTTCAAAATGTTTTTCTTAACACCCCAGTGAATTGCACTGTAGCAAGCTGTTTGTAAACTAAAGGAGATTCGTTGCAGGTGTTTCAGCCTATGCTCATGCAGTACTTCACCTATGAGGAGCTCAAGGACATCAAGAAACAGGTGATAGCGCAGCACTGTAGCCAACAGCAGTGGGACTGTGCCGCTGAGGTGCTGAAGGGCTTCAGTCTGTGGAGCCAGGCAGAGGAGCTGCAGAAGGCCTTTAAATATGCTGATCACGAGAAGACAGATTATGGTGAGTATATTCCTAAATGTTAGATTATTATGAAAACAAGCCAAAATCATAAGAGATTTGAAGAAACTCCTCATGTTTCACAAACCTGAACCGATACAAGAACGACTAGTTCTTCCAATGTGTTTGTGTACAGAAGGCCTCTTTAAGAGGAGAGCCTTGCTATGACTGTGAGTCAGCATGTAAATAACAGAACCTTGAGCTATATGGAACTCAGCCATCATTTTCCTACTGTGAAGTGACAAAATGTCTTCTGTAAGGAAGGCCTATGTAATTATTTGTTTAGAATGTACCATTTGTAAAAGGTACATTTTAATTATTTTGGCATTTGAGTCAGAGCTGTTTTTGTCCTCTTCCTCAGAACTGGAAAAGAACGGGAATTCTTCAACCCACATCTCTCAGCTTCCCACAGAAATCTTGCTGAGGCTGTTCCACTATTTGGGCCCTGATGATCTGTGTCGCTGTAGTCAAGTGTGCAGCTCGTGGTCTGAGCTGGCCAAGACCGGCTCTTTGTGGAGGCACCTCTACCCTGTGCGCTGGGCCAGAGGTAGGCTGCTGATAGCTAGTGATTATCTGAAGGAACAAAATGTTGCTTACTTTGTTAGATTTCCCCTGTGATAAAAGAAAAAAAAAGAATTTCATTAATATAAGTATGAAGTGGTGGTGCATTTTTGATTACATTTTTTGTGTCCCTGATGTAGGTGATTATTATAGTGGCCCCCCTGGAGATCTGGACCAGGACCCAGACGAGGACTGGGTGAAGAGTCGGCAGAATGAGGGTCGAGCCTATCAGGAATGGGACGAGGACGCTGATGTTGATGAGTCTGGTGAGGTTTTGTCTGAAGCAGTGTGCATACCTCAGCTAGAGAGGTCGTATGTACGATCATTTCAGCAAGAGGCTCACAGAAAGTTGTATATAATCATAAATACAACTAAAATATTTTTCCAGATGTAGTCTACAAAATCAAGCCTTCATTAACAATCAAACAGTATCAAAAGGCATATTTCTGATATTTGGCTTTGGTAGTCAAGTTAAAACAAGTTCACAATAGTTCCTGATTAGTTGCCTTGTTGATGTAGGGCAATAAAAAAAAAAAAGGTTGTATAATCTAAAAAAAATGTACCAAAGATCCTCTGGCATGGCACTCCACATTCACTCACATGCTCTTGTGGTCAAACCTTTATCGCCTTAAATAATCTTTTATGGGACACAGAGTTTGCATGGACGTGATCTCAGGCTGCACTCTGGCATAAAAGCAGTAAACTGGCTTTCATTGTATTCAAAGGCTGAGTTCTGTCTCCAAACTGAGTAACTGATCTTATCTATGTCCTTGGTGTTTCTTTAGATGTGTCGGGCCACACACAGGGCTCCCTGGCAATTAGCACCGCTAAACGAGAGAAGAGGCTTCTGAACGGGATCATCCAGAACCTCCTGCCAGCTGTTGGGCCGTCTGTCAAGTCCATTGTTCTGGCGTACAGTTCTACAGTCTCTAGTAAAATGGTACGCAGCACAAAGTCTTTAATATGACTCTGTAAATGCACAAATGAAGATTGTGTCAAGTCTCAACTGTCATGCTTTTGTCCTCCTTTCAGGTTCGCCAGATCCTCAGTTTCTGCCCCAATATCACTCACCTGGACCTGACCCAGACTGATGTTACAGATTTTGCATTTGACAGGTAAATAATAAAAGACATTATCAAAATACCATCAAGTAATTCAAGCAATATTACATGAGAGCGTGTGCAAGTGCCTCGGTCTTAAATCGTCATCGTCAGGCCAAACGTTACGGTAAAGCTGACCTTCAGACTCCAATGTAACGGAGCCTTGTTTGCTACTCCAGCAAATAGGCCGACCCAGCCACAAAGACAATTTCTAGTCCTTGTTGAGTCGGCCTTGAGCTAACTTTAATGCTCTCAAGAGATTAATGATTTCCAAAATGGACTATATACCGCACAGATAAACACAAAACGTTTTTTTTTCTTCCACAGACCGATTTAGCTTTTAAGGTTTTATTAAGGTAGTATTGCTGTGCACCCTGCTTACTGGCACAGCTGATTTTTAGTGATGCATAAGGTGTCCCCTCTTGCTGATATGAGCAAGTTCTAAATTTGGCATCATAAGGCATCATTGACAAGTCTATGTCCCGGCTCCACCATAAAGTAAGATCAGTTAGATTAAAATTTGCATTTGGCTGACCCTGGTCGCTTCTTTTGTACCTCAGTCCTCCTCACTGTGTTCCTGCTCTCCTCCCTCTTTCAGCTGGTCCTCTCTCGGAGCCTGTCTGTCTCTGGAGCACCTGGATATGTCGGGTTGTGAGAAGATTACCGATCACACCCTGAAGAAACTGTCCGTCGGGCTGGGTGACCTCACATCTTCCACCTGCTTCGACAAACGCTCAGACCGACGAGCCAAGCTCCTCAAAAGTTCTCCAATACCCATCACGCTCATGGATGAGAGAAGCCTGCATCCAGTGGGGCGGAAGCGGCAGGCCATCATTTTCAAACAAGGGACTGGGCGTTGGGGCGCTGCCTGCACCCCCACGCGAGTGTGGGTCCTGGACACCTCAGACCTCGCTGATATCGAAGATGCAGCAGAGTGGAGCCGTCGTGATGGGCTGCCTCTCCCTGAAGCAGAGAGTTTCGTAGAGGCACAGCTTGTGGGAGGCTCGTGCTGTTGCAGGAGGAGCAGGAGGCGTGGGCACAGGACTGGCTCCAAAGCCTCCTACCTGCATCAGCAGTATGCCATGTCTGGGGAAATGTTTTGCGGTCACTCCACCTGCTGCACTGGAGACACGGCCCTCAGGACTTTTACTGGGCCCCAGTGCGAGTCAGGCCCCACCAGAAGCAGCACTGCAGAGTTTCGGACTAAATGCTCCTCATCTAGGGGCCTGCAGTGCGTGGGCCGTGAAAACAGGACTGACCATTCAGAGGCTAAACGCTCACTGAGATTTCTCAGCCTCTCTGGATGTTACCAAGTCACAGATTTGGGCTTGAGGTAAAGATCATGCATTGCTGTAATTAATCTATGTCACCCTTTAAAAAGTATAATTTCACTTACAATCCTGGGTTTATTTGAGGGGTTAGTATCGTCAAAAACTGCTGTGATGCAGTGAGATGAGTAAGCCATCTTTGATCAGCCGATGGATACCACAACAGTTTCAAAACAGCATTTAGTGGTCAGCCGCAAATGTAGTTTTGTCATTGCTAGCTGAAAACAGAAGATGGTGTAATAACACGTGGGTGGTGTCATTTGTGCCCCTGCAACCTTTCTCGCGTACACAGTTTGGGTCTGATCCAGTCTGAGGGGTTGTGTTAAAACACTGGCCAAGTAGAAATGCTGATTATTAAATTACATTAGCTGCAGTCAACAGTATGGCTTTTTTTTTAAGGGAAGACTGGATTATCAGTGTTCATCACGATATTGCTGCACCCGTAATGAGGTTGCACTGTGTGTGTGTGTGTTGCAGGGCTCTGTCGCAGCGCGGCGGGCTTCCTGTCCTGGAGCATCTCAACCTGTCTGGCTGCCTCTTCATCACTGAGGTGGGGCTGCAGGAGCTGGTGTCAGCCTGTCCTTCGCTCAATGATGAGCACTTCTATTACTGCGACAACATCAACGGTAACACTCCCAAGTGAAACTGTTGGGGGTCCTTTTTTCCTTTGAAACATATATTTGTACACACTGATGATCTAGTGAGGCGCTTTGGTGAAAGGCTGTGTTATGGTAAATATGTAAGATATGAATCAACATAGTGTGACCAAACAAACAACAGTGATGATGTTACGTTAAAAGGTGTCTTTGTATAGTGTAACAAAAATGCCTACTGATGTTAGTTTGCTAACCTGCTATCCCCGCTCCATCCTGTCACGTAATACCACTTTGAGTCATGAGGTAATAGCCGGAGCGGCCCCTGTAGTTTAAGCTGAGAGATGTAAAAGCAGTGTTTGCTTCTTAGTCTAATAAGTAAAGAAAATAAACTCACAAAATGTAAGGAATTTAGACAGTTTACACCCATTTTCCTTACTGGGTTTGTCCTTTCCACAATTACTTCTGCTTTGGGCAAAATAAATTCTCAATTCACAGAGTGAGATGTGAAAATATCCCAAAGTACCCACCCCTACACTCAAATTCAGTCTAATTCTTGGTCAGAGAATCACCTCTGTATTGTATCCCGTCAGAAAACTGCCATTAGTCCCAGTCTGGTGTCCAGCTGTGTTCACTGGGAGGCAGCTGAGGTAAATCCCATCATCTGAGGTCGCGGTATAGGCAGAATACCGTCAGCTAATAGGGCCACTCAGCTCCACAGCTAAATGAGCTGTCTTGCCAACAGCAGCTAGACGCTACAGCAAAGAGTATAATGGTTATGCTGCCCCCTATAGTTCTGCAGCTGTTCTGTCCATTTCTTTCAAATTGCCCATTTAAACTCTCTCTGAATACATCACCGTGAATGTTAAAATATTTTTTTGCATTGTGTGGCAACTGTTACAAACGTTACTAACCCCACGTGCATAGCATGTGTCCCAGTGTAAGTACTAGGTGCTACTGAGGTGGAAGGTAAGTAGGCATTACAGGAGCCAGTATGATGCCTTCAATATTCACTTCATTTTATTCATTCTTTTAAATTAATGTGATGATTCATTTTGAAGTACTGCTGTAGATTGTGTATGTCACCTGTCCTGTTGCATGCAGCTCGGTGGATGACTCCTGTTTGGTGTTTGTCCCCAGGTCCCCACGCAGACACGGCCAGCGGCTGCCAGAACCTGCAGTGTGGTTTCAGGGCCTGCTGTCGCTCTGGAGAGTGATCCCGTCAAGCAACCAACTCTCCCTAAAAATGTCACGTCTCCTTTTTATTGCACTTTATCCTGGAAATACCGGTTGCTGTATTTTGTGTCACTTATAAAATTGTTTCTGGATGAAACTGTAATTTTGCTCCTGTTATTTCCATTTTCCATCTATATTAAATGGAAATAATCTTTTAGACGAGGAAAAGCTAAAAGAGGTGATAATAGATTTGAAGTGTCTGAAAATGTACATTCTGGGTCCTTTTTTGGATTTGAGAAATTTAAAAGAAACGAGAGAAGCATAAACACCAAGTACTTTGTGTTTTCTGTAGTTCAAAACCCCGTTTCTTTTCTCACTAAAGCTAAACTGATTCCTCTTCTCCCCCTGCTGGGTTTGGTTGTGCTGTTTATAATCAGCACAGTGTAGACTTACTGACAAACATGATGTCTTCTTTTTTTTTTTACCCCAAGTGTAATTTGTTTGAAAGGGTGATATGGCAAATTTAAGAAGTGAATTGATCGCTGCCTCCTCTTAGATTGTGGCTGACTGTTGCAGGTGGCTGTCATGTTGTTGACAGTTCAAGTCAGCATCATTAACATATAATCCCACTGTACACGGTGGACTGTTTAAAACCCCCTGCGTTCTCTTGCCGTGATGTTAAGTTCACTGTTGATGCCGGCGCAGCTACCATTAAGTTACTGAGACATCGGCGAAGGATGTACAGACATAGGGCATGGAACATGATGTTGCAGCGTAGTCTTAACCATTTTGTGATACCGGATGTTCATAGCCACCAAAACGAGCGTTTTGCTTTTTATTATTCTTCTTATGCACTCCAATGCTGTGGGCGAACCAATGGACCAATGTTCATGTAAGAGGGATTTTAATTCGTTCGGCACTAAAGAGCGTATAATTAGAAGCTGAAAGGGGAATTAGATGAGTAACTTCAGACTGGGAGAAGCCGACTGTGCACTCGGTCAGTTTTCAGTAGATTGTGCTTCATCTTTAATCATTCTGCGGCAGGATTTCTTTGCTCGTTCAAAAGTCTTGCATGAGGAGTTCTACTGGAGATGTTCAATTCATTTACAGCACAATAAAAGTATCTTGGGGTTCAGAGCTCTGTTGTTGGGTCATTCTTAATTATTTTGTGAACACAGTGAAGCGAAGTAGAAACTGAAAAGCTGAAAAAGTGACATTTAATTTGTCTCAACACATTAAAAAGGTGCAATATGTAAGAATTTGCTGTTTTTTTATAAAATCAAAATAAGAAAACGAGCCCAGTGTGCTGAGCTATCAGGTATATACATACATTTGGTTGATTTCAGGCTAGATTTTGGAAGTGTTGTTTAGGCTTTTCTCTATTTTGCTACTATTCTGCTCCTCCATATGTCATTATAGATAAATAAAATAATGGAAATACATTTTAATACTGTCCAACACAGCAGCAACACAAACTACAGCCTCAAAAAAGGCTATTTTCTACATGATCACGCTCGGGAAGGAGCGATTCAATGCAAAGTTATTTTGTGATGGATCCGATTTACAAGACTGGTACCTGAGTATTATTAAAATATCTATATTATAAAATCCATCTAATACTCTGCAAACATAGTGTGAGCAGTGAAATTACAGTCATTGGCTTAAATAAAGCTAAAGCGCATTTAAAAAGGCACATGTGGTACAGAGCGAGACCTCTTGTATCACGTGCGCACCAGTGAGGCGAGGTACACCCACACAGACAGGACATGATTAGGGTAGGGGTGCACATACACAGCCAGGGCAAACTCCACACTCGATCCCTGAATGTTGTGAACTCCAGTGCTGTGCACCGCCTCGATGATGGGCCCGATCTCAGAGAAAGGCAGATGCAGGGGGAATCCTGAAATCTAAAAAAAAAAAAAAAAAAGGCCTGTTAGTTGTAACTTACGGTGCTTTCTTCTCGCTGACACTGTCGAAATAATAGGTTGATGACATCTTGGTGGCTCACTCCAGTGACTATATTTCCAGGCACTCCCACTTCATGTCTCACCCTGTGGTCTCCCAGCAGGCTCTGCAGCTCGTGGCGGTGCCCCTCCGCCATGTCCTGCCCCCCGCTCAGCTCCAGTTTGGGCAGGAACTGTTTCAGGGTGCTGGTGCAGTAGCGGTTCCAGCGGGTTGGGTGGCGAGGCCGCCACTCCATGATCTTCTCCTTCAGGATCTTCTCAATGCTGTGGAGAGCGAGATGGGACAGTAAATGGGTTTTGTCTCGTGTGGAGTCGCTGCCCACCAAATCTACATGACTCAGTGGTGACTTGCCTGTCCTGAAGGTCAGCTGCGGCTGCTTTGTCTGCGCGCTTATATGACAGCTGGTCCGGCTGAAGGAAAGTAGATTTAGAATAAAATCTTAAAAAATTACAACTGAGCATTCAAGAAGATTAAACAGAAACCTTGAACACTCACTTGCACACTCGACAGCCCGGGGTGAGTGAAGGATCGGGAGAAAAACGGCTTCCACAGGTTGGCTTTTGAGACGTCAAAACTTATCGTCATTGGTGACGTGTATTCTTGAATATTGAGCCACACCTGGGTGAAAAGAAGAAAAAAATCTGAATACTCAATAATCTGCTGCAACAATAAAATGAAAGATGAAATGCCACATCATGAACTGGTGAACTAATGTCATATAAGCTGCTATTATTATCCATCCTGAGTGAGCACAACTCTTAAGTACAGGTGTGAATGTCCCGAGGACACGTACGACTCATTTGTGATTCAGTCGATTACATGTTTGGGCTCTCTCAACCTGCCAATTTTGGCAGCAGAGTCTGTTTCAGCTGATCCAACAACCGAGAAAGTAACCAGAATATCACCAGACTCCTTTAACAAATCGCACAATTTAGAGAGTTGTTGAGTGAGGATGACAACATTCATCATCACTTCAATCATGACAGAAAACAAGTTGATTTTTACAAATACAGTAAAGACTAATCAATATAGGCTCGTTTTTTGTCACCTATGGAAAAAAACAAAAGCCTCCATCGAAATTTTTTTTGCTCACAAAATTGAGCAATTACTTGATCTTCGGTCAGGGGAGGGGGCACGTTTTGTATGTGTTCATTTGCATACAGAGCCGGGAAGTGAGATCAAATGGTTGCTCGAAGCGCCTGCCCATGCCAGCTGTGATTTGACAGAATCAGAGCTGTCCGTCTGTGATTGGATCACTCAGGATGGATGGTAAGACCCGGTCAGAAAAGGGCTACAGTTGCCATCTTTTCACTCACATTGTCAGCGTTGACCAGGGAACCAACTGTCTGCAGGGGGCAGAAGGTGTCATACTGTCCGTAGTACTGACCACTGCTGGGATTCCAGATCAGGTAGCGGCTCTGCTCGTAAGTCAACACGTACGCTGTGGGTCCCTGAGAAAGAAGTCACAAATCTTAGTGCTGCTGCAGAGAGAAATACATATTTCATTTTTTTTCTTTTTACACACCTCTGGTATAGCAGTGCCAATTATAAGCCAGGCTTTCTTGCCCATAGACAGGAAGTAGTTGCACAAAAGTACAGCGTGCTCTTCTTCATCTCCCGCTAGAAGGGTGAGGAATTCCTAAAAACAAGAAGAGGAAACACAGTGTACAGGAAGATGGTCATTCTGGCTGCTCTAACAATCAAGTCAGAGAGGATTCACTCACTCCACAGGTGCTCCACAGGTCACAGGTGCCAGAAAACGAAACCCTGTCTGGCAGAGAAGGGATGAGCGAGACGAACCGGGCGACCAGAGCCTGCGTAAAGATGGAGTCAGACTGTCAAACAGGTACTGCTGAAGGAGATAGGAGTTATCAAAGCAGCCTCTTAATGCATTCACTTCAATCGAGCGCCTGACCGTGGCCTCCTGGGAGTTTTCGGGGAATGCGTCCAGTAACTCCTGGGGTGGATTGAGCGGTTTAATGTAACGCGTGATGAACACCGTCTTCCCGTTGAGGTCTATGACGGTGGTGATGCAGGGTCGGTCCGGGTAAGCCCGAGCCGCGTCCCTCTCGAATCTCTCTGCAGCCTGCAGCAGATGCTCGTCCTCTTGGCTGTCAAACTGCATTAAAAAAAGATCAAGGGTTACAGCAGAGGAATACAGGCCGGCAGCGCTGTGTGAATGAATTCATATGCTTCACAAGTGATGTGGTGAATTAGGTAAATAAAAAAGGACGAGTGTTACCTTCACTTCCTTTATCTAGCACATGCAGCAGACGCATAACGTATAAGTGACACAAAAGGACGGAAATAAAGGAACAAATTACCACAATGATGCATAAACACCGAGCACAAACAACTAACAGACTACCTTTTGTGTAAAATGATTGAAAGTGAACATATCTGATAAAATATTAACATTAATCTTAAATGAAATGGATGTAAACACACACCAAGACAAACTGAGCACACAGTGATGCAGGCTGGGCACTAAAAAGCAGACGGGATCCATCCTCGAGTTTGTCGCTTAAATGCGACTTACCTTCTCCCTGATGGTCTCTCCGGGCACCAGCTGAGGTTCAATGGTGATGAAGAGTGTGATGAATGCTCCCTCGCTCAGGCTCCGCAAAGTATCATAACCGCCGTTGGTGCCGTGGCTGCGCTCCTTGCTGTACCCCAGCAACACTGCCGGCGTGTTCACCTTGAATGTTCCATCAATCTGTCCAATGGTGTCAAAAAAAAAAAACATCAGTTAGAAGATCAGGAAGTCAGCATACTAATAAGTGTGTGCTGTAAAAAATACACAACAACAAAGAGTCTCACCCTGGACTGAGAGTAAATGGTGCTGAAAGGAATCTTGACGGAGCCCAACCAGTGCTTCTCCACCCGGGTGTGTATCGACTTCCCTTTGTCTTTGTCAGTCTGAGGAGCAAAAGGTTCAACTGTGAAGCAAAGAACGACTCGAGGAGCAGAATCTGATTTAATTACGGGGAGAGAAAATGAACACTGTTGTACTCACCACTCCAGTTTCATAAACCACCTCATCAAATATGTTGATGAAGACTTCATCTTTGACTGACTGCAAGCTAGCAGTGCTGTAGTCGCCATTTGGTGCGCTGCAGAGAGATTCAAGCTAACTTGTTAGTGATATCTAACTTGTAAAGTGCACCAGAAAGGAGTAAGACAACAGTGTAGACATGATTGAAGTATTAGCATCAAAATACATTATTACCAAAAGGACATTTACTTACTTTTACTTTACTAAGCAGGAGTGGCATTTCAGAACAATACGTATTACAATATTGGATTAAAGTTATTGACACTGATGGAATGTTACATATGCAAAGTAAACATTTATCTGAAAAATAAATAATCATTTTCACCTGAATGGCAGCTGTAGCTCCTCGTTCCAGCAGGGGTTTGGTCCATCAGCTGTGGTAGTCTGAAGCACTGTGCGCTGGAAGGAAACCTCCACAAAGGGCCTCACTTGTACCTACATTGCACAAGTAACAAACACACACACACGATATTTAAAAAAAATGACAAAAAGAGAATCTTGCTGACAATCAGCTGTAAAGAACAGTTGAGGTGTATTTTACCTGGCTGATGAGCCAATCGCTGCCCTGGATGGCCGTCTGAGACGACTGTCCTGGTCTACTGAAAAAAAAACCCATGGACACATTAGCTAACGAGCATTCTTCATTCTTATTTCTGACGTCACAAAAGGTCTCTTCTAAAAACTTTGTGACACTCACTTGCTCTGGGGCCTGCGAACGGGGACGTCGTACGCCCGCATGATGTTGACGAGCAGCTTGATGTCTCCGTTGGACAGATTCTGAGCCGTCACCTTCTTTCTCTCTTTCCTCTGAGGTTTCAGCGGTCGTTTTGGTTCAGCCAGCTTGAAAAGGTTTATTCCCAGAATCCTGAGTGTCACAACAAACGGCTGTTATCATCCACTCAACAACCTCCAGGAAAGTGCAACTTGATTTACTGAGAGATCAAAAATGTTCTTTGTTCAAAGGGTGGGATAGGATTATCATCACCAACAGTACTCAGTCCCTCCAGGTATTTGTAAATTATGATCATAATAACAATTTGGGGCTGATCTGACCTCAACATTTTCTTTTTCCATGTTCTTTTATGGCAACAGTAAGAAAGTAAGCAACTAAGAGCTGTTGACAAATGGTACAACTAAGGTGAAAGTTGTTCGTATCGAGTTGCTTATTATGTATTTACTGTGTACTACTACTGCAAATATGCAGGACTCAATTAGTGCCCAGAGGGCAGCCAGGAAGAGAATTGTTTCACTTGTTTGAACAAAGGAAACATACCAGCATATTACAGGCAAAACTGCACAAGTCCAATGGTGCCTCGCCAAGTGTTAAGGCATGTGTTGCCATAGCTGAAGTTAGTACAATCAGGATAAACACACACTGTTCTGTTACACTGTGCATGTCAGCTGCTTGTCATTATTACTAGAAAAATAACTCCCATCAGTTCTGTGTAGTTGAGAACATCCAAAAAAATCAAACTGTTTCGGTGAAAAAAAATCTCTGCAAAATCCTAAAAGGACTGAATACGACACGATAATGGTCACTACTACTGCGCTGGTACTCAGGGTTCAAACGAAATGGGGGAACATGGACACAGGGGGTGGGAGAAAAATAAAAGAAACTCTAAGCACATACCCAGGACCTGCACCACTGTTTAAAATGCAGAGCAGAAGAATAACAGAAAAATGGAACAGAAAAGATTATAACGCGCACTTTCAAGAACGAAACAAAATGTGCAAAGTAACACCCAGCAGCGTGCTTGGCACTGAGGTACGTCATTGTGTATAAATCAGCGCACATGCCATCGCACACTCAGATGAATTTCGCATTTTCTGTTATTGTGTCCGCATGTTGTGAAACCTGCTCTGAGACGGTTCCAGAGGAGAGTATTACTCAGCCAGGGGAATGTCGTGTTGAGCTCGAGATCAATCCGGCTGAAGCCTCGCCGGTCCAACAAACGTCCTGACATCAGCCTGTGATTTATATCGGCCCTGTCACTATCTCTGATTGGCTGATTTGGCTGTTCGTCCCACAGCGCCAAGTAATCCAAGTTATCTAACCTTTCCTTTATTACTTGTGCAGGGAGTTCAGGCTGTCTCTGCAACACTTCAATTTGTTTTGACAAGAGGAACAAGCTTAATATCAGTTACGATAAGGGAAGAAGCACTTTGTTTACATGCTTGAATTACTACTTTTTTAAATGGCAGGCAAAAGAAGTATTATGTTAACACGCAGAACACGAGCGTGAAAGAATGTCAGTTGTGAAAGACGGGAGTTAAAGGTTTGACAGAATATTTAGTCAGTCGATAAAGCTGAGGAGTGTTTACCCGATGCTTGGTATCTCCTCTTCTATCACCAAGTCGGACAGAAGGAAGTGATGCTTGGCAAGAATAAACCTGTTGATGACTGCTTCTCGGATCTGTGGGAAAACAACGTCGTTCGACACTTAGCGCCATTCACCTTGAAAATCGGCGTAACACAAACATGTTTACATCACATTCATTACTCACCTTCTGATGCTGTTTGGCTTTGCGGGCTCGCTGTGGATCCAGGTGGTCTCGAGTGTCGATCTCCTCTCCTTCTTTCAGTCTCTTCTCATATTCCTGAAAACATTTTCAACCAAAAGAGAAGAAAAAAAACAGAGCTTCATACATCTTCATTCTGCCTTATCCAGAATATTCTGGGATGTAATAAATATTTGGAAGACTGACCTGGAACACCTTATCAGTGACCTCCCTCTCCAGAGCGGGAACACACTTGTAATGCCGAAACTCTGCCACTTCCTGGTTCCTGAGCCTGAGCAGGCGGAATCTTTTGGACCTCTCCATCTCTTCATCGGCCACAAAGTTGAACTCCTCCTGCAGCTGCTCTAGACGGAAGTACTCGGGAGCCGTTACCTCTCCGCTGCTGGCCAGCTGAGGGACCACAGGTACAAAGACAGATGCCATGTTTTCACCCCCAGATCGTTGAGATCTCTTGCTCATGCACACTGCTGTATTCTGATACCCACCTTCAGCAGCTGCATGATGGAGCCGTTCTTTGGATCGTTGGGGTCCAGTCGTGACTGTGTGGCCCACTCTCCAATTTTTTTCATGTCGTATAGTCCAGATGCCCCGATATATGTGACGGCATCAAGACGGGCCAAGCCACTAGAAACACAGAGACGGTAAGTGATTAATAATCACAATGAGTTTGTTATATAGACAAGGTACAAAGACAGATTTAAAGCACCACATAAGTGTTTTGTCACGTTTTAGCCCACAAACTAAAGACTACATACATAATAGAGTAACTGAATCTGGGCAATATGTATCGATATTATATCATTATTGTCTTTTCCTGGTTTTAAAGGCTGCATTACAGTAAAATGATGTCATTCGAACTCACCAGACTGTTCTCCTTGTTCTTATACTTGATTTTAGCCATTTAAACCCTGTTCGCATGGGACTTGTAACTTGTAATATACAAAACTCACGTTTATGTTTCATCTGACACATTTACACGGGATAAGCGATGTCTGTATTTTACTCGTATTTGCAAGTAAGTGGATATGATGTCAAGGCTCTGTGTAACGTCAACCTTCAGATGTGAAGCGTCTGTCCTTCAGCAGCCACATTGATAATTTAGCTTGAAGATAATTTTCCCCTTTTTTATCCATTTGTTACAAGCACATACAATACACATTTGCAGCTCATTAGATCAAATAAAAGATATGTGTAAGTCTGATGACAGAAAACAGCAGTTTAGAAAAAAACACAGCCCCAAATCACTAACATGCCAGTTCACACTCATATTATCACAGGACCTCTGTGTTTGGTATTATGCGGTGGAATTTTTACTTTTACTGACATGATGGATTTGCATGGGATTAAGATCACAGATGTGAGACCTTCCCCGTCTCTTTCAGTTGTTTATACAAGTCTGTAGACGATTTGTTTTAAGTTGTTTAATGCTGCTGGACTGTGGATTTCTTTATGAACAACTCGAGTTGGATTTTCTGCCTCAGAGCCTCTCTCTACTCTGCTAACAGACAGCGATAGTAGCTTTTAAGAAGAAGAAGAAAGGGTCTTTATTTGGTCACATATCACACAATGTATAACATCGTGAAACTGGTACTCTGCATTTAACCCATCACAAGGGTGCAGTGGGCGCGGTGGTCCTGGCGACTGTTCAGCACATACCTAGTGAACACTTTTTAAAGCTCCCCTGCTGCAAAGCCTTTGAAGCAAAAATAAAGCTAAAAGCTTAACATGATTGACTACCTATATTAAACAACCTTCAAATCTGAGCAACTCGCCCAGTTTATACTATCATATCATGCTGATATAAACTGAAACCACATGCTGCCTGGACGTTTGGAAAATGAGTTCCAAAATATAACATGTGTGGTATTCTTTTGAATATGATCAGCAGTGATGTAAATCAAACAGAACATGTAGTTTATGGGACCACCAGTACGTATCCTTTAAGCAATTTTACCTGTGTATGCCACCTGGCTGTTGAGACACAGGAGGGGCGAGTGGTACGTCATCCTCTCCGATCCCCCAAGTAACACAGCAAGACAGCTTCCCAGAGGTCAGCAGGGTCTGTTTGTTACTGCCGTCAGCCTCAAAGGAGAGAGGCACGTCTGACGGGTCACACAGAGAGGGAGACAGAGACTGAAATGACAGGTGTCTGTCCAACAAATGTGAGGGCAATGAATCACATTCAAATATAAATGTCATTCTTGTGACAGTGTTTCAGATCAAATGAAGGTGTTTACCACTTCCTACACCGTCGTGGTCGAACATCACTCTCTGGTTGCTGCTGAACTCAAATTCCTCCAGAGTGCCGTTACCCGTCAAAACTGAGGGCTCTGGCACTGGAATATACACTTGAGCCAGGAGGGAGCATGATGAGCCAATCTCCTCAAACACCTGCACACACACACAGTACACACACACACACGCGATGTAGTAATCTGTCAATCTGTGGGTTAGTAACAGCACGCTAAATGTCTCTGTACTGTACCTGCAGACTGATGCTCTGAGGACAGTTGACTATCTTGAGATTGAAAATCTGACCGAAGTGAACTCTGAAATCAGAGTTCAAGGAGCGGCTGTCCGTTCTCGAAACTTCTTTGTCGTTGTATAGGATCTTGATGAAAAGAGAGCGCCTCGCGACATCCTCTCTTCGAGCTGTTTCGGGCCTGAAAGCAAGGAGCAAACAAACATGACAAAAAAGTACCAAAGCAGACGTGCAGTCCAGCTTCACAAGTCCTTTCATTCGGACTGAGTGTTAAACAAGTGAACAACCTGCCCGTAGCTGAGATAAGTAGATTTATTTTCAATATTTCAGCCCTTTTTTCTAAAATCTGTGACCGGATGTAAAATCTCTTCCACTTTCTTGCCGTTTCTAAATTTTCAGACTCTCTGTGTTTCTGCTCTTACCTGGGGCAGAGTTCACCGGCGGTGATGTTCCCAGATGCAGTCAGCTCAGGGATCAAGATGGCCTCGCCAGGTTTCCTGCGTATCCTGGAGGCTTTCTCTCTGACCTGCTGCTCTATAGAGTCGAAATCTGGCTTCTCCGGAGGCTCCGGGTTCGGGGGGCCTTCTTCAGCGGGACCTTCTGATTCGCTCACCTCTTGGTCTTCGTCTTCCTCTTCTGTGTCGTCCTGAGCCTGGCCTTTCTTCTTCTTTTTTTTCTTCTTCTTCTTGGCTTTCTGAATACAATGAATACACCTTGTCAATGCTGTCTAGTGGAAGAACTTTGTAATGTTGACACTGTTTCTAAACCTAGCTGGGCATACTTTCCCTGCTGCGTATTGTCACTCATCAGACAACACAGTACCAACATATTTGCAGTTGGATAACATCTGCTGATTTATCAGTGTGGCTCTCGCAGGTACCTGTTTCCTCTTCCAGAGTTTCCACTCCTCCAGCTGTTTCTTGTACTCTGCCAGCTTTCTCTGGTAGTCCTCCTCGCGCTCTGCCTCCAATTCCACAACCTCTGCCAAGATCTCGTCTTCGTACTCTCGCTCATCTGACACACGGTCCACGTTCTCTCTGGAGTAAGATTGTAAAAAAGCATTGCACATTAATGACAAGGGGAAAAAAATATGTTGGACAAAATACCTACACTAACCAGCAAGCATTTGTCAGGGGTAGGGAGTGAATGTGTACTGTTGAAATATGTACATGTTTTGTTATATTGATCTTTTTCTTTAGTTTACATATTTGTGTTTTTTTTATGGTAATTTATGACCATTTCATGACTGTTTCTTTTTATTTAATTATCATTTTGTTGTAATTTTATCCATTTACTTTTTCCTTCATAACTTTTATTTGTTAATTTATTTAGTTATTTAGTTTACTCTTGTAAGGTAAGGTGCTCTTTTGTCTCCTTAAAATGTGTTTGTTGTTAAACGAAACTAAAAGCAGACTGAAGATACGAGTTACACCTGTAAATGTGTTCTTCTTGAAGCACATCTCTGCACCACCAGCAAATGCATTATTACAAACAGGGGCCAGTTACCTCCTGAGGTAGAGCTTAAAGGGCGTGTTGGTGTACTTCTGAAGGTCTCTCTGGGCCTTGAGCTCCTTCCACACTTTAACTATGTTCTTCAGCAGGGTCCTGTCTTTCTCCTGCTCGCTGTCTCGCAGCTGCCGAGTGTTCCTGTGATATTCAGGGGAAAACACAGCGGAAAAAGTTATGGTGCTAAAGGGTCCCTGTTTGTGGACTGAGGAGGGCTTGGATGGAACACAACCTTGGGTACTCACCGAACCTCCAGACTGTACTCAGATATCCTCTGCTGCATGACTGGAGTGAGGCTCTGCCCGCCATGGACGTTGAGCATATTCCGCAGTGCGGTCCGGGATCCGTTCAACTAGTGCACACACGAAACACAAAACACACCAGATAGTAAGTATATATGGCTCATACTTTATTTTGTATGTATTCAGGAATGTTTCACAATACGACGCAGAGACAGTCAGCTGCTGACGCTTACCTTGTCAGTGAGGTGTCCTGTCAGGTTATTGTGCTGCCTGGTGAGGTACTGATCATACAACTGAGCTAAACGAGCCCCCAGGACGTGTTCGCGACTGAAGAGTGGGTGATGGGAGAAGATCAGCCCGGAGACGTCAACATCGAGCTGGTAGTCTCCTTCAGGGTCCGCTGCACCAGCGATATACAGATTAGCGTACTTGGACTTGACCGCCTGGGGGAGAGAACAACATCATCCATCATGCAACGCTCGGAAAAAATAATAATCACACAACTGTGTCACACAAGTATGTGTGCCAGCATGAGACAGTTGGCAAGATTGACAGCAGCAGGAGGGAGTTTTGTTATAAGAGGTTATGCGTGACAACAATGAGTCATCAACACCCACTGAACTACAATGAGCGCTCTGTTTTCCACATGATCACATAGCAGCTGTGTCTCCAGAATAATGGAAAAAAAAAAAGATATGTGAAGAAAAACCTTTTTTGATGACACTAGCTGGATCCACACTTGCTTCACACTCAGGCACTCCCAACCAGTGAACCATTTCTGAACACTGTTTTAGATCTGTGTAACATGCATTGTCAGTTTTTAATTTAGAGTTTACATATTTATTTAATTTTGCCTCCATGGTCAGTGACATCATCGCACAATTTGAGATTAAATAAAGTCTAGAATGAGCTGCCTTTGCTGAGGATGCAGATGGATGATGCAATCCAACTGTTCATGTTTCAATTTGTCAAATTAAATTTCTTTTCCAGCTCTTCCTTAAAAGGTGACTTCACATTTCCCACAATCCCCAGCTGGAGTTTTGATTCAGCTGTACACAGATGTGTCAGCCTCTACCTGTGTTCTATTTCCTGATAACAAACGCCTTCTCCCTTCCTGTTCCTTTGTACAAAATGCCAAACTGCCCTTTTGCTTTTTTTTCAAAATGGCAGAGGGGTGAGAGAACACTGAAGTCTGAGGGAGCCACAACACTTCCAGTGTACGGATGTGCACACTGCTTCAGATGTGGCAAATGAATGGAGTGATCGAAGTGAGAGTCAAAGCGGGTGTGTGTCTGACCTTCCTGTACACAGTGTGCAGTGCAGCGTCCAGGTCCTCTTCCATATTGAACAGAGGGGGTCGGGTGGATGATTCCTTTATTGGGTCGGGCAGAGCCATGATCCTGCCGTCGTCTCCAAACCACTTCTTTCCCTAAATAAATCATTTTTAAAAAGATGCATTTTAACTGATTCCAGAATAAAGTCAGTGCAGGTGACACTGCTGAATAGTCTGGCATGTTGTTTGACATTACCTCCTCTGTTTTCAGAATGCGGTTCTCCAGAATGTTCTCATTGGTCAGGGATACAGGAGGCCTCTCCCCTGCGTACAGACCCTCGTCCTCCAGAAAACGCGGCTTCATGTTTTCAGGCAGTTTAACGGAGGTTGGGACTGTGACAATGAATTAAAGACAGTTGATATTCTGCACAAAATATTAAGGATGACATCACAGTATTTGAAAGTTGGAAATTGTGTATGTGAATCAGGTGCTTTTGTAAATTACAGAATACCTGTTCGAAAACTCGGCGTGAAGAGAAGCTCACTTTCCTGCTGAATAAATTTTCTGTAGCCAACGTACTCTGCCTTCTTCACTTCCAGGAAGTCCTGGGACGATTGTTCAATGACAAACAAATCCCCCTCTTCATCTCGTACTAGAGGAGCTTCTTCACTCTACGGTGACAGAATGAATGTCTTATGCAACTGCAGTCAGTCAGTCAGAATGTGCACATATCATTTCTTATGACTTTACCTGGTCTTCATGTTCATCCTGATTATCTTCATCTACTTCAGCATCTTCCTGCTCATCATCTTCTTCATCTCCATCCTCGGCTGCTTTTTTCTGTTTTTTTCTTTTCCTGCTAATCTTCTCCGTCTCTTCTTGTGGATCAGGCTCAAAGTTGAATGTAAAGAAATTGTATGCCTCCTCAGCAGTCGGTAGACCTTTTGATGCCTGAATTTGCAAAGGACACATGAATAAACAAACACAAAGCATTTGTTCTTGAAATTATTGCAATTCTGTTTTCAGTCATACTCGTCTTGCTACTTCTCGGAACTTGACCCTGGTGCTGAGGGTTGGAGGGAGATCCTGTCTTCCAGCTCTGTCTGGATCAACCTGTAAAACACTGGGAGTTAAACCTCCACTGCTGACTACATGGGTACAATCGTGGCTGACAATTGAGGCAGAATGCTCACCGCTCGATCAAACCTTGTCACAGTGTCTCTGTCTCTGAGACTCTGGAGGCGACTGGCTGGCTCGGGAGAGGCCTCCTGCGGCTGAGCTTTCTCAACTTTAGCCTGGAACACAGGAGGCCACACTTTAGTACTAATTTGCAAATACAAATGATTGCAAAAGAGGTGGTTTTGGAATCTGATATCTTTCCAAATCTCATTCAAACACAAGCTAGTTTGTTTAAAAGAAAAAAAAAAGAGTTAGAATTACTCTGGCTGCTCTCCGTTTCTCTTCCAGGCGGCGAGTCACAAAGTCGTCTAAATGCTGAGAGTCAGCGGTACGTTGAATTCTGGAGGAGAGGCCTACAAGAAAAAGCACATAATAGAACAATAATTACATTTATTACTTAGCCTTTCACTTTCTGTTATATAATATTTCCATTTCCAAGTTTGTAGTTTTGTAGTTTTACAGTGCTGAGCAAAAGCATATCTAAAAGATGTCCATCCAACTTCTTTGATGATGTAGAAAAGATGTCATATAGAGTATAAAATGAACGTTTTTGTCATTTCAGTGTTGACTAATGATTTCCAAGTATTAACCTTGGACAACCTACCTATGCTGGATGATCAAAACATAGTTTTTCATAAAGCTGATGAATAGCTCACCAGGTAAAGAGCATGCCTCATGCAGACTACTGAGGTCAGGGATCAAATCCACCCTGTAGCTTTTGCTGGATGGAGTAAAATGTTGCCGTCATATAAACTTTATTTTTGAACCACAAGAAGTTCTTTGGATGTCTTTGACTGAAGATGAAGTGATGTCAGGAATTACATAGAAGACGTTAAAAAAGACATCACAAGGATTTTCATACTGGCCCTCCACTGGACGTCTTTTTTACTAAGACGTTGAACTGATGTCTTTTGGATATGTTTTTGCTCAGCGGGGAACAGCTAAAAAGCATAAACAGAGCGGATGAAGGTTTAAAGAAAACATGGACAGTAACCTCTCGGCGAACCAGTCGGAGGTCTTGACAAACCCTCAAGGTCGGCTGCCCTTTCAGACGGACCTTCATCTTCACTGAGCTGCTGAACGGTGGAGATCTCCTCCACGTCATCATCATCATCATCAACATTGGTCCCCTGGGCTGACGACCGTTCAAGCGCCTGATATATGCCAAGAGATAAAACAATTATGTATACTATACTTCTGAGCGGATCCTATGAAAGTTATTCACTGGATTAAAAGGTGCAGTATGTAAGAATTGGGCACTTCAAATTCATACAAAATAGGGGGCAGCATAACGCCAGAGTAAACCAATAACTAGTAAGCTAATTAGCCCTGAAGCTAATGCTCCTATTAGCTCGATCTTCCCAGACTGGGAGACTGGAGCATCAGGGTAGTGTTGGTGTTTTGTCTTTTGTTATGGTGCGATCACCTTTTGCAGTAAAATGTAGCTAAGGGGTTGCTGGTTAGCATGCTAACCTCAGAGGTCTTCTCTGTACCACAATGCATAGATGTCTCTGACCCAACATCAGACCTGTTGTTTCTTTACATTCGGTTATCTTTTAATGGTTTAAACTAAGATTCATATTGCCCCTTTAAAGCATGACAGCTGAGTGTGTGAGAGGGAGATGTACCCGTTTCTTCCTCCTTTGTAGCTGAGCCTTTAGGGTGCGTTTCAGTGTCTCTCCCGGGTCTTCTTTGCTGCTATGCGGTTCCTGGTACGACACAGGGATCCAGTTAAGACAAGCAGCAACAGCAAAAATGCATATGAGAGCTGTACTTCTGTCCACACGGCTATTTAGCTCAGCTGGAAAAGGGGTTCACTTGCAGAGGGAAGAGAGAGATAAGGAGCATTGTTGTTGAGCAGCCAGCAGCAGCAGCACACAGGTGGGCAACTACAGCCTACAGGCTAAGCTACAGAACACACACACCAACCTTCATTGACGTTTGTAGTTCCCCCTTACTCAGTTTGGTAGACGGAACCAGAGCCTGTCGAGTATAGTTAGATTTACTAAAGCGTTAGCAGCTCTTGTACCCGTCCCTGTGTTTCTCACTTTGAGAGCCGCCCTCCAAGTCGTGTTGAGTCTTGTTAAGTCAAGCAGGGCTCTTGTACAGGGTTATTGTCAGTCCACAGAAACAACGGGAGGTATAATGTTGATCTTTAATAGCAATAATTTAGGAAAAAAGTTGTACAGCTTTTACCTGAACATCGTCTTCATCTTTATTTTTTGTCAGAGTGTCCCGCAGAGCACGGTGTTTCGTTCGCAGCTTTTCTCGAATCTCACTAAAACAGGAACAGAGGCAGTTATAGAGCTGAAGTTAGCTTAGATAGCTAAAAAAGGACGTAACTTATCGCTAGTTAATGTCAGAAACCAAGAAGAGAGCAGCTAACGTTACCTTGGGGAAGCCAGGGTGGCGGTGATAGTTTTCTGTTCAGTGCGTTTACTTAGCAAATGAATGAAGAAAGCGACCTGACTGTGTCCACTGTTGTTGTGGTATAGTTTTTATTAAAACCGGTAAATTTGCTATATCCCCCATAGGATATTTTCCATCAGTACTTAGCAAACCAGCACCGTTATCGCTGCCTAGTAACGAGATAAACTACTGCTCAACCTACCTTGAAAATTAGCGCCGATGCATCCTAACGCTCCCGTCAATCTCAGGTTTCTATTCGCCCAACGGACTGTCAATCAAACAACTTACTGACGAACGACCCGCCTTCTACGGAGTCCGAGAAGCCATTAAAGCGCAAGAACAAAACGGTGCTCTTCCCTCCAGCTGTGGTTTTTGTCACTCTTGCCAGTGAAAACTTTACGGCCGACCAGTTTGAACTCTTCATATGATATTTTGCAACATCTTTGTCCCACACATGCTTCAGTTTTGTAAATTGGAACCCTTAGACCAAACTCTACGTGTCACAATGTTTATTTTAAGTTATTTGATCCAACTTCCACTCAAAACAAAAAAAACATCTGAAACTAGTTCAAGCTTTATTAAATAACATAATTTCAAATCAGTAGATGAGTCTCTATAGTAACAATAACACTACCAGTACAAACATTTGTATAAAAAAATATATAAAATGTGTAATAAAAAACAGTGACTAGCAGTCCCTCTTTTATGTTTGTAAGTGTTATGCATAGTCCTCTGCCAGTATGTCAAAATAGTTTGTGTCTGCGTAGAGAAGGAAGCCAGAGAACAAGCTGTCAGCCCAGCCCGGGTCTGAAAATAATCCATTCTGGTCGTCGAAGAAGATCTCCAGCCACACCTCGTCTTCTGGGTTCAGGTACATCACAGTGGACCCAGACGCCACGTCATGGTTCCCCGTGTTGGCATCGAATGTTTTGATGCGATACTGACCGTTCTGCACCAGACCAATGGCCAGGTGTTTGTTGGCCAGCGTGATGTCATAGGAGAAATAATAAACGCCTGGGTATGCACAGATGAACTTTCCCGTCTGTGTGTTGTAGTGTCCGCCCTCGTTATACAGCACCTTGTTGAACTTGATGGGGGTTTTCTCTGTGGGGTAGCTGCTGGTGATTCCCACAGAGAAGGCAGATTTAGGCAACAGGCTGCCACACTTGCAGATCCCCGCTGTTCCACGTGGCCCCCTTTCCCCTTTATCGCCTTTCTGCCCGTCATGGCCTACTGGGCCAGGTAAACCCAGATCTCCGTTCCCTCCTGTGGGGCCTCGTTTCCCGGCAGGGCCACGACTACCTCGGGTTCCAATCTTACCTGTCGGGCCAACTCTGCCCTTTAACCCTGAAACAGCAGAAAAACATGCTGGGATCATTATTTCTGCACAGTTACTGATTTGGTTTTTTAATTTCCTGTCGTATGAATCAGTTTCTGCTGCTCTCGTTGAACCTGAATTTCAAAGGACAAGTCAATGAAAACACCAAACTCCACCCAATGTCATGTATTAAGTCACCCCTGGAGCACAGCCACAGTTTTGGCTTGATTCATCCTCATATCCAGCTGACTACATCCGCGCAGTAAATGCCCTGCAGCAATGGAAACACTGTGAAATGCCTGTGCAAGAGCGGTGAAGGTGTGTATCCGAATTCCTGTTTCCACACATAATGGAAAACACAGGTGCATGACGTTTGTTTCTCACTGACAGATTTATTCAGGCTGTGAAGATGAAATCAGTACAGTGGATCTGGGTGAAGCCGGGCGAGACGCAGTCATTCCAAACATTTTTGCAATTTTAAGGCAGATTTATCTACATGACATAAAAAAGATGATTGGCACACAGCAGGGCTCCAGTATCCACAGCACCAAAGTAGTGACGTTTCGAGCAACACTGCTCAGACTGATGAAGAGCAGTGTGCAAGCCGTCTCTCTGTTTTATGTTTTGTTCATTTTCAACTCAGCACCTGCCCTTTTTTGGCTTCGATGTGTGTATACTCCTATTTTTACTAGCCTGACTTAGGCTTACATGACTTGTTTTTCCCCATCTGAATACTAAAGGAAAAAATAAAGACATTTTGACCGAGCTGTGAACATCCATGATAAGTTGTTTGTATTGTATAAACTTTATAGAACTATCAGTGCTGAGCTTAAAGTCAAACTCCAGTTAGCTTGTGGTTTTGTGTTATATATGTACTGAGAATGACAAATCTCAGACCTTTATTGGAACATGGAGATTATTTTTTAGCTTGGGAACACACATTTGTTAAAGTGATCAAATATTCTAAATTCAAGCTCCCCTGACTAGCCTTTCGGACACACACACACAAAAATGATGAGGAATAACATTTCAACAATTCAATACCTGGTTCACTGTCAGTGTGTTAAAGCAACAAAACAAAAGAGTTTTTCTTAAGAAAGAAAGTTTATAGTAGAGTCTCATCCTTAAATGCTGATACTTTGGGTTGGTGTCTGACCTGAGTTGCTAACTCTAAGTGTCAGTATTTGACAATTTCTTTTCAGGAAGTTACATTTTGTTGCTTTCACCCCACCTATGGTTGAAAGCTCAAGAGAATGGCTTCTTAAAGGACACTTATTAGGCTTTTTCATTTCATTTCCCTGTCCTTCAACGATTTATATAGGTTATTGTGCACGTAAAAGCTCTTGAAAGTTAAAAAGGTCTGAAGCTCCTCTTTCCCGCAGAAAACACTGCTCCTGAAATGTCTCGTCAGTAGTCCCGCCTTTAATCCTATGACTTTGTGACATCACACTACGTCACACGTCCCACATTTGCATAATTTATGCCCAGCGGCCAGTTAGGCAACTGATGATTTGATTGAACACAGCAGCTCTTATTTTGTTAGCAGTGCTGGCTCAGGCCGGTGTGAGCTGACCAATCAGAGCAGACCTTGTAGTCTGGAGGAGGGGCCTTAAAGAGACAGGAGCTAAAACAGAGTGTTTCAGACAGAGGAGGAATACGGCACTGCAGTACTGGATAGTATGAGGGAACTGATGTGTTTTTCAGCATTAAAGCACGTAAACTTTTTCTAGCAGTAACACAAAATAAAATTAGGAATCTGAAAATAAGCATATGTCTCCTTTAAATAAGATGTATGTACAGAAGGTGTAGTTTACATGTAAAACACCTTGTGTACTGTCCGTGATGATCCTGTTCTTTTGGGGGAGTCAGAGGCCTGAGGCATGAGTACACAGATGTCATCTTTAAGCCTGCAGAATGCAGTGGGAGCTCTGCTAAACAACTCTGGCATAGTTTGTCTGGCACTTTGTTTCATAACCAGTGTGAGTGAGTTTTTCCTCATCAGCTCATCTTCTCCAGAGCAGCTGTCAAGTCGTGAAACTTTTCTCTGCCAGCTTTCCTCCTGCACGCAGTGTTAGACACATAAACCACTGCTGTATCTGTTATGTTTCGATATATACCTGAGTCTCCCTTCTCTCCCTTTTCACCCTTCCTGCCATCTCTGCCATCTCTTCCCGGGATACCCACATTCCCATCAGCTCCTGGGGGCCCGCTGGGACCGGGTTTTCCGGGCAGTCCCGGTGACCCTGCGACGCTGCAGATCAGACGCGGTGCTCCTTTCAGTTTGGTGTCAAACAACTGTCCAAAGACGCACTGACACAGACAGACTGCTCCCATCAACGCCCACATCTTCACATCTGTAAATGCAAACGGCGACTTTTAGAAGACATGCTTCCACATTGATGTTAGAAGTTAAGAAGCACAATTAAACTGTTTATTGTTTACAGATATTTGGAGCAAAGGGGAAAGATAAAAAACGACCATAAGACAGAATGACAATGGGGAGCCGTTATCTGCTATAAAACACTTAGATCTGTTGTCATGGGCGCAGACAGAACAAAAGCACATCAAAAAATCTAATTTTTTGATCAAATGCAGCATGAGGCCAGATGTGGCTCTTGTAATGAGGAGCAATTGCCGTTTGACTGCGTTTCACACACTGATGTTCTCATCCGCCAATGGAATCGCATGTGAGACCTCGAACGAAACCCTTGTCTCTTGGCCAAGTCGTCTTTGATGCCAAAACATTCCCTAGTTGTGACATAAGATCCAGCACAACTTCTGTCAGGGGAACCTAATCATGAAGCAATGGCACTTGAGCGGACAGAAACGTTATACATTTAAGTTGCACGCAGGGAGAGCGCCAGGGACGCCATCTCCTCCGAGTTAAAAAATAATAACATTGATGGAAATCTTGTAGCGATGAATGAGCTGCTAAACACTTAAATCCAATCTGGCAACCTCTCAGATGCTCAAACATTTCACAATAAAGCCATGTGTGGAAGAACGCCAAGCAAGTTCTTATACAAGCGAATCTGTAGGGCGTTCGGTCGAATGCACGGAGACACGTAAAGACCGGTTGTTTTTATGATTACCATATGCTTGTTCCTCGCGTATCTGCCCATGTGGGTGTGAGAAAGTGAGTTTAGCATCTGCTCTTCGGCCCCGGCTGTTTTCTGATCGGTGGGGGCGTCGGAACATTTGTGCATCCCCTCGTCTGTCTTTAAAAATAAGAGTGACTTTTTTATCGCATCGTTGGCCTTGCAAGCTTTCTCTGTCCACCAGTGACATCAGACAGATTATGTGCGTAATACGAGACAGTAGACACTGGGGAGACAAACAGGAAGTACCACACAGACACACCACTTAAACAAGCACACGGCCTCTCTGCGTTGTTAGTGGAGCATGTTTTTGATTCAGAGGGTAATGATCTGGTCAGAGAGCCAGTGTGAGGTCCTGTGAGGGAGACACCCCGCCCGCCAATTCCGCTCTGCAGCGATGATGTCAGCATTAGTCAAATAGCTATTATTAAAGACATGGTCCTCTTTTAACACACACACAGACACGCACACACACACACACACACACACACACACACACATGCACGTGTAAACATGAGGACATACAATAAATGCATGCTGAAATGCACTTGCACACACAGATGAACACAGAAAATCAATAAAAAAGGGGGAAAATATCGACATTAAAGGGGCGCTGTGCAGCTTTTTTAAAGTCCTCTCAACAAGCAGAGCTCTTGATAGAAGGATTAACAGTCTGCAAGAGCCAGCATGAGTTTGAGATGTACTCCAAAGCCGTATATTTACATTTTTGTTCCAGCAAAGCAAGCTTGTATTTTGAGTTATGTTGGGGTGAGAACAAAAAGATCACAGACGTCCCACAGTTCAAGAATAAAAGACTCCGAAACCAAAACTGTTACTTAAAAAAAAGTTTCATAATGCACCTTTGATTTTAAAAAGTTGCTACTTTGAAACTCTGCGGTTCGTCTTTGTCGTTAAATCCAATATGAAGACATTTAGGTCCAACCAGGAACTCATAGTTTGTCCTTGTCTTGTTCTCCCAGTGGACAGGTGGAGCTTTAAAATCAAAGACTGTGTTTGGACATCCTTCATTAACAACGTCTGTGTCCACTTTAAGCAATGGCAGCCTGTGTGATGGCCTCTAAGTGTTTGTAATTGGCGTCAGACACAGTTCTCCCATTAACTTCTCGGACATGTGAAAAAGTCCATGAGAATAAGTTTAAACAAGGACGAATAAGACATTTTAGGACATCTAACTTCTTTCAGGGATTATCATACTGGATATGTAAGTACACACACTCAGGAGGAGTGCGTGCAAACATGTGGATGCAACTGCACAAAGGCTGACACACACAGACAGGTATGCAAGGTATTCGCTCAGCAGGTTCGACTAACAAACAGCGTTACTATCTATCTATGTTGTGAATGAAAGATGTTCTGAGAGAGTCGGTGAACGGTGTTCTTACCCCACAGTTGGCAGCTGTTCATCTCCAAACCTGATCAATATTCTCTCTCTCTCTTTGTCTCTCTCTCGTGTCTTCGTCCTATCTGCTCAGTCTCCTCTCTTTTTGATGGTCTGATCTC
Organism: Lagodon rhomboides; assembly: GCA_039737535.1. NCBI lineage: Eukaryota > Metazoa > Chordata > Actinopteri > Spariformes > Sparidae > Lagodon > Lagodon rhomboides. The sequence goes on along the minus strand of CM077789.1, from coordinate 7,470,422 downwards.
TTGGTTAACATGTTAGTCGTCTGTTCTCTGCAGAGCCCCCACACATCTGCGTGCACAGCTCAGCGGCGTCGCTGCTGACGGTGTCTTCTAGTGCAGCAGCAGCAGCAGCAGCAGCAGCCAGCAGCCTGGACTCACTCCATCCTCCCCTCCCTCCTCCCTCCACCCTCCTCCCAGCCCTTATCCACTCCCTTCTCTCTGCCTCATAAACTTCCCAAGGCAAACAAGCACAGCGTGTGCACACGGAACCAACTCCATTATGTCATGGGCGAAGACTCCTTAAATATGCGACACCCAGTGCAGAAGTCAGCAGCTTGGATCCTGCAGAATAAAGCCGTTGTTCCAAAAGTCATATTGATAAATGGCAGAAGCCATTTGTGCCTCGTTGACCTCAGTGTTGATCCCACTGGTGTTTCTGACGCTCACCCCTAGATGGAGCCAGAACGGATGTGTGGAGGTTGGGTATTTGTTTTATTTGTGGCGTTTGCGTGTCCCCTGCCACATACAATTAAGCTGAGGACACTTTTATAGATACTGTCTAAAATTATGTCTCCAACACTGAATTGATATATAATCAGTTAATCAAGATAATTTAACCTTTGCATGATGTTTTGTGTGGTGGTTGCAAATGTTCATCTACTTATATATTCTTATGTATATTATAAGGAATTAGATAATCATAATAGCTCCAAGAGAAGGTGCAGCTGGACTTGTTTCAGTTTCTTGAAGACGTTTCACCTAGAGGTGAAACGTCTTCAAGAAACTGAAACAAGCCCAGCTGCCTACGATACAGCACTTAGATTTACCGTGACCTGGATGACTGAGAACCTTCATCAACATTTAATCATGATGTAATTGTCTTTTGTTGAGCACATTGTCCAGTTTCTACTTATTATTTTTTGTCTTGTCTTCCAAAAACACATGCAGAACGCAGCAGTAGCAGCCGTGTGGTGTCCAAACAGAACGGGTCTTTTATTCAGGAAGTGAAAGAGAAAAAAAAAAGAAAAAAACAAAAAGATTGTAATCAACACCCCATTTAAATACAAAACCAACAAAAAATAAAAATAACCATGATATTCATTTTGCATATCAAAGAACCATTCAGTAATAATTACAATCCAAACACCTCATAAACCACTTTTGTGAATCTATACACGAACTCTGATTTTAGAAATTAGTCACTTTAACAATAAAATTACAAATATTTAGCTTTAAAAATAATTAAACTCGAAATAATATCTTAGCAATTAGCATTTTAAATTTATATATAGTGTATTTCCACATAAAAATACAAAATAATACCATGACATTTAAATATGAAAAAAGAAAATCATTCCAAGAATTCTGCTACCATTTAAATAAAATAAAAACGCGGGATAAAACAAGATGAAACGAAATAGAAATATGCATGAAAAAGTCTCTCCTTTTGTTAGCAAAACACTATCCAAAATAACTACAATCATTTACATCAGTACAAAGATATCTGGATTTAAAAATAGTTGCAATGAAAAAACGGGGTTTTATTTTTTCTGACAGTAAAAAATGACACTGTGGATCAGAAATCTGCAAAATATGCAATGAAAAAAATAAATCTGCATTAAAAAGGTTTACACTGTAGTTCTTACTTTTTATACAAACATTAGAAACAGTATTGCACATCACAACACAGATTCGAGGTTAGTCAGCCTTTCAAAATGTGTTATATTCAAGTTTCAGAGCATCTACGAGGACAGGCAGCCGGGGGCCTCGATGCGACAGGGGAGAATCTCAAGTGTCTTCCAAGAATATAATAAAACCTTCATGTTTCCTTCCTTCAACTGAAATGTGTCAAGTGTATCAAAATAAGAATCAACTGTGTATCAAAACTTTGATGTTGTGTTACCGATGACGTGATTCTCTGTCTCTGAACAGAACGTTTGGACATAATTAGCACAGGAGGGGGGAGGGGTGGGGTAAATAAATCGTATAATAGTCCTATTCAAATAGAAAAATACAATCAAAATCAAATAGGTTTTTTTTTTCGTCTACAAAAATAGTGAAATAAATATGATTTTTACAAAAAAACAAAGACACGTACAGAACAAAGTAACAGTGTTCAACATAGAAAATAGAACCTCACAAAAAACAGCACGAGTCAAGTGTTACAGGTGACGATATTCAAACATGTTCGCATCATGAGAACTAAAGCCACGGGGGGAGGGGTGGAGGTGGAGGTGGAGGTGGAGGGGGCGGTGGGATGACGGGAGCTTGCTTTTTTTTTTTAAACTCTCACCTCCGTCACGTTCCTCACGACATCCAGACTACGTTAGAATATATTAGAACATATCAGATTTTTCTGCTCTACGCATTACAGAATATAGATAACTTAAGACCACTGCTTCACGCTACGTCGTAAATAAGCAATCATGAAAAAATAAAAAATTTAATAAATCATCTGTAGGATTATAAATAGGTGGAGAAACTGCACTGAAATCACTTAAGGGGGGGGTGGAGGAGAAATCAAATGAGTGGGGGAGGGGGAGATATAGAAAAGTAGTGCATAATATATATTATAAAAAACATATTGAAGGGCCAGTGATGGGTAAGTAGTTGACACAAACAAATTCAGTTATACGACTCAACCATGAGTAAATGAACTTATTAAGGTTTAGTGACAGTACACACTTGACGCCTGAACACCGATACCGAGGAGCACACACACGGGGGGGCGTGGAGCACAAAAACCACGACGACACGACACACTTTTACAGTACCAGGCGGACGGCTGGGCCACCGTCCTCACAGAAAGATTGTCCCTAAATCGTGTGTGTTTCTTTTTTTTTTTAAAGAGTAATTCAAGGGTCACAAAACAAAGAGAGGAGAGTTTTTTTTCATCTTTAGCACGACCATTTTGTCGATTCACAGAGCCGCAGCCAACGCGGCGCGAGAGTCGTCGCAAAGTGTTCAAAGGATGCTTCTTAACACGACCTTCGGACTTCTCGCATTTAAAGGATAAGTTTGCCCCACGAAAAAAAGAAAATTCAGTCATTACCTAGATGTTTTCAATGGCGCAAAAATATAAAAAGATGGTTCGAGTGTGTCTCTTCTCCTGGATGATTCAACAGAGAGAGAGAAGCACGTGAGATGTCGTGTGCGCTCTTCGTTGCAGTCGTTCCAGCTCATGCATCCTCTTAGCGACTACAGTGAAGATTTTGGCTTCAAAATAGGTGTGTGTGTGTGAGAATAACGTCTTTTCAAATCAATTGCTGCAACAATTTTGCTGTGAGGCTTCAGAAAATGTTTTGGGGGGCTACGAAACTTCACCTGACTTTCCATCAGCACGTTGAAGTTAGCAGATAACGAGTGAATTTTCATATTTTTGGCGACCTTTTCCTTTTCGATCCAAGCTGATCGAGTCTGTTTGCGTTCGGTCTCGGGGGGCTTTGCCGTGTCAGATGAACCTTTGGAGCCGTACAAAGATGTGGAACAGGAAGGGCGAAGGCAGGAGTGATTCCGATGTTTAAATTCTCCTCTACGTTAATCTGTTGGTAACTAAACTAGAGCCTCAGTGTACACTAGAAAAACAGTCACACAGCACGGGGACGACACGAACACAAACCACTGAACACCACTCTGCTTCTCGACAGGTTTTTTTTTTTGTTTTTTTTTTGCCGTACGAGCCATCACGTGTCACAAAATGATGGCGTCCACTAAGTCTACAGGAGAACCAATATCACTTTTTGTATCATGTAAACGGATCAAACAACAGATAAACATCAACGCATGCAAGTTTAAATATGTTTGTTTTTTTTTTGTCTTATTTAGCTTTGTCTGATTTTTTTTCCCTCTTAGGCATCTGTAATAGATGGTCATGCTACGAGACTTGTACGTCTTTAGTTATGATTTCAGTGGTTTGTTTTTTTTTCTCACATCTAACTATAAATATGTTATTTGTGTAACTAAGCCTATTGTCATCACATGCACTTTCCACGGCAATGGGGGCCATTAGTGGTCGAGTGCATACTGCATTTCATTTTTACATGATTCTGGTTTATAAATGGCATTAAATATAATACCTACACATTTATTCATATATATGTATATATAGCAGCAAAGCTTCTAAAATAGCTTGTTAAGTATAAATGTTGAATACAGTTAGCAAGAAACCAGATTAAGTGTTTTGAGGTATCACTCTATGGGTCAGTATGAGCGCAGAAATAACCCTACCGTCTCTTTTGACTTTAATAAACCCTTTAACAAGAAGAAAGAGCCCATGGTTACATTTAAAAAACAACCGTTTTGTTTAGCGGCAGAAGAAAATGTGTCAATTCGTATGGTTCCTATCTTTTTTTTTGCTACCTTTGGTTAATGACCCGGGGCAGGCGTCGACATTAGAGAATCAAGGTTTTCCCAGAAACAAGTGTGCACTACACGCACTGTTGGGTGGCTAGCAGCAGACAAACAGACAGACAAGCTGCCCCCATGCAAAAACATTCCCATATCTACTTTAAATCTCACATACAAAAATAATAATAATAATAATTAATAATAAAAAAACCTACAAAAATCAATCTCTTTTTAAATCTCCTCTTAGAAAAGATGAAAGTACCACAAAAGAGTTGTAGAGTTGTCAGAGCCTGAGATGTGAGGGGGGTTTTGGTGAAAAACTGAGGCTTGTGGTGTTTGGCTGCTACAAAAGATATATAGATATATATAGTATATACTGTATAGTGTTACGTACTCGGTTATACTGATAGCTTAGGAGAGCAGGAGAGGCAGAGCGATGCTCTTCTTCCTGTGAACCAGTGTTTCGTTTCCCTTCCCTCGGACTGTGTCGCCATGGCTGTGGTCGCGTTCTCTAGTTCCAGCGGAAGTGAATCTGGCGCGGACGGTCGGCTCCCTCCTTCACCAGGGGCTTGTGAAACTCTCGTCCGGCGCGGGAGTGGATGTTGGCCCAGCAGAACTCGCAGTAGTACTGCAGGCAGGTGACGTTCGCGCAGAAAAAGGGAGCGAACTTCCCCCCGCAGCGAGCGCCCTGACACTCATCGCACAGCTGATCGTCCAGGACGTAGGGCTTCACCTCCACCTGCGTGCACACATTTCAGAGAAGACGTGCATAAATTCACACAGCACAAGACACGATGTGCGTGTTGATGAAAGGCCACAGCTTGTAGCAGCAGAGACGGGAGGAGGGGGGAAGCTAATTCAATCAGCCCTAATAATCTTTTGCTCACCATGGCAACAAGCTGCTGCTGCCACACACACACACAACACACTTGCATTCACGAACTGCGTGAATTACACATCCTGATGATGAATGATCCATACACACTTGATGAAAAATTTTGTTAACGAAGGGGAGGCTCTACCCGCTTGTCAATGTCTCCGTGCTGCAGCTGGACGAATCTCGCGCTGATGGCGGCGATGTAACTCTGCTGATTGGAGAAGGCCACTCGCCCCGCACCCTTGGGGTACTTGAGCTCCGGGTCGGTGTCGATCCCTGCGTAGCACACTCCGCCGTAGAGACGATCCATGATCATGGCCAGCTCAACTAGTCATGAGTGAAAAGAGAGGTAGGAAAAAAAAATAATAATGAGACGAGTGATAGCAAGAAGAAGAAGGTGTGGGAGGATGTGAAGAAGTCACACCAGAGGGGGTGAGAAGGATTGGGGGAGAAGCTGATCATCCCGAAGTCTGAATCTACCTAAACTGAATCACTCGAGGAGAAACAAAGGACGTGTACGTACTCGCTCTCAGGGGACGGGGGACGCCTCCCACAAAGATGGTCTTGCGGGGATCGAGGGGCTGAGAACCGTCCATCACAAAGTCACTGTCGCTCAGGTTCCAAGGTCGAATTTGCACCTGGAGGCAAAGAAAAATGTTGCTTTAAATTCACCTTCACGGCACTGTGTCTGCTCAGTGTTTGCTGCTGCTGCTGCTGGACTCACAGGTTTGTCCTTGATGGTGGGGCTGGAGACACACAGGTAGAGCTTCCCATCCTCCTCCATGCAGGCTTCAATCAGAGCCTGCACCGAGCTCTCCTCCTGGAACAGCAGGAATGCGTATCCTAGGAAACGTACATCCACAGCGTCAGTGGGAGCATTCAGACTGCATAATGTTATCAGCATTCACTGGCGCCTTATTCATAAGCATCAGAGCTTCACAGCATCCAAGTTTAGCAGCCATAAATGTGTGTTTGATATGGAGGCGTTCTGCTTTTGTGGATACCTTTAGGTGGAAAGTAGGATTTGCTCTCTGCTTTGTGTGGCCAGTCCACCACCAGGTGACCGAAGCGGCGGAAGCTTGAGGTTATTTCATCTGAGGGAAACAACAACAGACAGGTGAAGATAAAAGAAAAGGACGATTATAGAATAGAAGAACCAGCAGTATAAAGTAATCCTGAAGGAAGTGTTGTTGTCCTCACCTTCATCTATGTCAGGGGGCAAACCTCCCACGAACACCTTACGGGAGAAACGCTCGATGCGCTCCCCGTTCTGGTGGGGGTAACAGTTAGGGCCAAGGACTCCCGGGACACCCTGGTTGCCGTGGCCATCATCGAGGAGATTGTCATCAATAGGGAAGAGGGAGGAGCGGCCTGGTGGAGAGAAAAAGGCAGTTAGGGCTACAGCGTATATATCAGGCGTTAACACAAACACACACGAGCCGAAACACAAATCACAAACTTGTTTTTCTTTTAAAGCGTCCGCCTCTCCTTTACTGAATCCCATATCTCTGCCATGGCAAGGACAAATGCAAAGGAGAGGCTGTCAATAAATTTCCGCTTTTACTGCAGTTTTACGCCGGGTGGCTGTGAGACGAAGCACCAGCTCAAAGTGAGGAATCACTCGCTCAGCTCGGAGCGGTGCGGTAAATAAAGCAGGTGTGGGGAAGCAGGCTGTGAGGAACAAAGCTGTTAATAACATCACTGAGCGGTATGGAGCCCCAAAGTGTTCAAAATAAATAAGTAATTATGAAATTTTTGGTTTTTACATTAGAATAGCATGTTTTTCCAATGATACTTTTACTTCATGCCACATTTTCTTTTATACGGTCACTTTCATGACAGTTCTGCTGTCACGTCTGACGATAATTCAACAACTCTGACCAGATTTAGCCTGTTAGCACCCGTTAGCTAGAGTGACAACACTGTCAATCGCTCACCCAAATTCACAGATACACAATATTTCATGCGCTGTACTACATTTTGTTTATTTTCTGTAAATAAAGTGATCTAAACGAACCATCTAGCTGCTGCACAGACAAAAAACTAACATTTCCTTTTATTCATTTAGCTTAACAATGCTACCTTTCTAGGGTTGTGAAGTGGATCTATAACTCAGTCAGCATTAAGGTTAAGATGAAGTGTCCAACTGTGGACATCAGGTATGGAGACCCAAAGTTTCAGGGTCCAAATCTGTGAGTGCTTCACTTCATTTAGGGTCCCCAGAATTGAACAGAAGCCAACAGGGGCTAGCTCACACAGCTAACACTTCCACTTCCATAAGCTGAAAGGCTGACACGTTAGGTACAGTAGTTAGCATACGCAGCCATGTTAAGCTAAGGCTTAAAAGCTAAAGACATGTAGACACGGCGTCTGTCTGCTGCATTTATTTACAGCACCAACCTTGAGTCGGTTGATTCAGGATAACGTTAGCAGTGTTGTTACTCTAGCTGCGCTTTATTTTGAAATACAAACAGACTTTTGGAGAGTTGATAACAATGTCTACAATGATTATACAATTTAATATTGAATATTTTGACTTTGGGGCTCCATAGAGCAGAGTTCAACTGCCATAGCACTTCAGATAAATGTGACCAAACTTGAGAACCCTCTGGATACTAAAACAATACAATCATCTGTATAGTAATTTTTTTGCCTTTGTAGTTTTATGATTCAACAATAATTTAAAGACAATTTGAAGTGGGACTCCAGACTCGAGACCTCAGTTTGGTGTCCATTCAAGCAACAAAGCATGCCACACGAGAACACGCCACAGGGAACAAGACACGTTGTAGAAAGCTGAGTTTACCTCGACGTCTCCCATAGCCTCTGGCTGCATGTGGAAAAGTACAGAGTGCAGGTTTCAGCCACATCAACATTTTCTTTTGTAAACAGTACATGTAACCTCTGTGGACTTTAATCTGCAGTTAGGCCGTGACCTCTTTATCTAAACATCCATAGTGAGTGTCAAATAAACTGTTGATCACAAGCACCAAATTGAATTGTTGATACTTAAAACAGTTTAGCCAACATCCTCCTGAGACCCAGAACGGCAGTTTTTCATCTTGACATGATAACAAAAACAACCTTATATCCTTGTTGAGGACATCAAGACATAAAGTTAAGATATGAAGTCGCACATTTATGTCTTTTACTACGGTGCCCAGAAAAACGCACATCAAATAATTATATAGAAATGCCTGATGTCTTTACAGATGATACGTATAAAAGCATTTCCTGGGTGGAACAAAATCCCTTCCCTGCTCTGAAAGCTCATCTAACTACTGCGTAGACGACCTGACTTTCTTTTTCTCCGTAACACATCAGATGGAAGCCATTTGGGAAATCAAATGTCCGACTCCACGCATGTTACATCACTGAAAATCCCTGGATGTCCTCTGTCAGGGACAGCGAGGCTCATCTCAGCGACATGTCTGAACTGTAGACACGCGGGCCGCCAACACGGGACAGAAATAAATGACTGATAAATAAATGCTGGGTCTCGGGGGGAAGAGGCACGCTCACAATTATTTGCCAATGCCGTCTGACCCAGATTCGTGTCCTATCGAGACTGTTATAAAACAAGATTTTATTTGCGGCCACATGTGAGTCTGCAGGGCTTCAATTATTCTAAGTGGTGCCGGAAAATTTACATTTTAATGAAGGTTGAATGTTTGTGGCGCGTTCAAGGTACTCAGGTGACTTTGTGTAACGACGGAAACACTCTTAATCACGTGAGCGCCGTCACAGAACCATTAGTATAGTAGACCTCGAGTCGTGTGGCAACTGAGTGATCAGGAAACGCTACAGGGACGGTTACGTTACGAAACAATGATGTTTATAGACGTGACGAATGGCCCTTGATCCAAATAGAGGGCCCTGCCACATGTTACTTCATGTGACCCACCACTGTGAGTCTGGTGAGTCTAATGAGGCTAAAGAGTAACTGAGCCGAGTCTCCCGTCCTCATCACGTCTCCGCTGTTAATCTGAGCGCCGTGTGTCACATTTTAAAGTTGTTACAAAAGCAGCTGGATGGAAACACTTAAAATACACAACAGAGGGAGATGATGCTGAGAGATAATTACCATTGAGCATGAGTAGGCCGTCAGCCCCGGGGTTAGGGCATCCCACACGGCCTGACATGAGAAACAAACACACACACGCACACGCACGCACACACACACACACACACACACACACACGAATAGGGATGAGACACGGAGCAGATGGAGAGGACAGGGCGAGCCCGGTGTGTGTACAAGGCGGCGAGAACACACACAGACGCACACAGACACATAGACACACACACAGAAGTACAATGCCTGACTGTGAGTGTGTTACGACAGCCTTCTCACATGTCTGCTGAGAGCGCCGCAATCAGCAGAAAGAACTAAGCTCTCCGTATCCTCGGAGATACCTTGAGTTGATATTACAGCAAGCATTTGGCAGAAAGAAACATTTTGTTTTTCATCAACAGTAAAACAGGAAGACAGGAACCCTTAAACACAAGAAAAAGGCATCATTTCCTTTTCAGATGTAAGAACCTGACTCCAAATTCAATATTTTATATGTGGCCTATAAAATATTCTATTTAAACATCTGTATTGAGATTATAGCTGAAGCAATCTGTCATCTTTAATCTCGACTAATTTAATTCCCATTTTAGTTGCCTGAACTTTATCTTTGGGGTTTGGATTGTTAGTCGGCAAAACAAGCAGTTTGAAAATGTTAGTTTATACTCGAGGGAATTTGTTGAGCCTTTTCTTCTCATTTTATCGGTCAGTATAAATCAATAAATTCAATAGTAATGAATTCAATCTACTGGATATAATATTTTCATCTGGCTATTTGTTGTTCTTGATCTATTTGCAATCTCTGAGATAGGAAAACGTTTTGTTCAGAGACAAGTTAAAGGTGCAAGATGTAAGAATTTGTGTTTATAGCATTTAAAAATGAGCTAACATCAACAGAGTGTGAAGAAACAACAGAGATGACTTTGTCAAAGACATCTATGTATTGTGCCGTACAGATATCTCTTGAAGTTAGCTAGCCATGAGCCACTTCGCACCTCAAGAGGTCACAGTCCGGACAGAATGACCTCATACGACTGCTAACTGCACAGTCAACTGAGCTCACTAGCTAACAGCAGCTGCAGTTAGCAGCAGTTAGTGGTTACTCTGGTGAGTATAAATTCAACAAATTGTCCAACTCTTACATATTGTACCTTTAAGTAATTTTTAAGACATCACATATGCTAGTTTTTTGTTTATATACACATCTTTAAGCCCCTATGGATCGATTTTTATAGCATCTTCCAGATTGATCTCATGGCATTAGTTTTTCTAAACATTTTAACAACACCAGGGGAAATAGGTCGAGAGTGTGTGTTGCTATTGATCCATTCATTCTGACTATTTGCGTATGAACATGAATTGGTTTTAAACTAAAATTCAGTTAAAAACAGTGATATCCCAAAGAGTCATTATTTTTACGACAATATTAAAAGTTGACACAAGAAAAAAAAATTAAATATGAACCCGTAGCACTGAAATGTTTGTGGTTCCTGAGGTCCTGTATTTTGGAGCTGCTGGTCAGGATACTGTTGTGTTAGCCGCGCCGGCGCTATAAATGGCAGAGCCCACCCCTCGCAAGCCCTCCTTCCCTCTCATCTCCTCTCTTGGCTGTCATGCACAGTGCGATCACGTCTAAAATTAGTCTAGATCCCCCTCTCTCTGCTGTGCACACTGACCCATGTCCTCTCCATCTGCTCAGGCAGACAAAAACAAGAGACTCGCCCGAGAGAGGAAGGCCCGGGTTCGGGCTCTGATTCTAACGGGATCTTGACGGAGATCGCAAATAATAAACAAACCGTCCTGAGCGATGTGCTGATGCCTCTATATGCAAAGGTGTTGTGATTACTGGGTCATATTGAGGGTCAAGTAAAAGTGTAGCTGGCTTGCGAGGCTGTAACTGAGCTGACGGCGGCCATCTTTAGGAGAGGAGGTTAAGAACAGAGCAGTTATTTGACACTGCTCCTCTGATGACAAGCAGCTGAGCCCAGCAGGCCGGGTCAGTGTCACACTACTGCCAAACCATGAGGAATAATTCACAAGAAGCCCGGGACTATTTATAATCTCTAATCTTAATTTCTCTCCCGGTTCCAGGTCACGTGTGTCACGCACACACGCCCGCTCTGTCGGAAAACATCTGGGACTTATTACAGACATTCGCGGCAAAGAACCATCATTTCTGTCTCCTCCGCTCCTTCCCGCTCCTCCTCCTGAGCGCTTCCCAGGTTAAGTAGCAGCGGGATCAGAGCTGGGAGGTCATGTAAATGTGCAGCTGGTGGCAGGAGTAGTATTAAGCTCTCAGCGGGGGAGAAAATAAGCTGGTGTGCGGAAAAACAACTCGGCTCCGAAAGAGAAACGGGCCCGTCACGTCCCGCGCCGCGACGCCTGACAGGCCTCCTCCGAAACGAACACGATCGCCTCCCTTTGACCCCCCAGCCGACGCCGACAGAAAGGGAAAGGCAACCTTACCTTTCATTGGATCCTGCTCAGCTCGCATGATGTCAATCAGGGAGCTCTCCAGGGAGTGCATGTTCAGGCTGTCGTACATCCGGGTGCGGTCCTGAAAAAACAGACGAGCGAGAAGTTTGATATCAGACGAAACAAACGCACGCTTCTCGCACGCTTTCATGATTTTGGCTCACAAAGCCTCAAGTGTGGGCATTTGGCTCAACATGTAGGAGATCGGAGGAGAGTGAGCAGCTCACGTTTGGATTAACATTCTCTGCGTGTTTATTTACTTTGGCAGTCTGAAGGTGTGTTCCTGAGCAGCCGATAGGACGGATTCCCCCCAAGATCTCTGGACCGTTTCCCACAGACGAGACGGAGAGTGAACGGAAACAAAACCCAGGAGCTGAGAGGGAGGTTATGAGCTCATCGGCAGACCAGTGAGACACTTCTCCTTAATGAGCAGCTATGACAGACTCGTATGGTAATATTCTGGTGACGAGCATATCAGGGAGCGCCTAACCTGCCTCACCACACCCGACACAGAAGGGAGCATAAAGGTCAGCTTCATACTTTTACAGTGACGGAGCGCAGGTTGTCTAATAAGCCTTCGCCTTTCTGTCCCATTTGTCTGAGAGTTCGTCCAAAGATTTATTTTCTCATTAACCATAAATAGAATCTGAAGCCATGCAGATGATTTTGATTTAAATTATTCCATGGTTCTTTTGCCATCACATCAACAAAATGGAGATGGACAAAATTTCAATCGAGGTGATCTTGTCAAAGTCAGAAATGATTCTCCGGACACTGTCCTGAGTTCAGCTGAGGCAAAGGCTTCTGCCAGCGTCGTCAACCGTCAGTAGAACTGGTTCATCCAATGAAACCTTTAGACATAACAGGTCTGTGGAATATCCAGTTTAATGGGGACAATGTTTCTGAAAAGACACACTGCTCTTGTAAATGTATTTTTTCAACACTGTAACACTGATTGGATATCTTAAGAACGGGACAAATCTGTAGTAATTTGAGTAAACTGACCCTTTAAACCACAAGAGTTGTGCCCTGTCTTTTGAGTAAATGAGTATTTTTTTATGGCAGGCCAACCTTTCCAGAAGGACTCAGTTTGAAAAACAGATTATTTTTTATTTCCGCGCATTTCTATTCCACGTCATGCCGTCTACATTAACCACAACGCAACTGGATTTTATTAACTTGGCTGTAAAGATTTGGCAGCTATTGTAGCCACGAGCTGCTACCGTCAAACAGATACGTGAAGCGGGCAGCAGAGATCGGGTTCAGGGACACCAAAGAACTTGTGGTGACGATGGCTCACTGTTGCGTCGCCTCACGTTGCCCACGTCTCAGCCAAAAGGTTGCACACAGCCAATGGCATGAAAGGAAATAACCTCACTGGAGGACTGAGGACTGCAGCTACACAACATTTGTGGAGCTCCCCTTTAAAGGTCTGCTTTGTAAGAAAGTTGATTTTAGATTCTCATTCCCAACTTGTCAAGTACTGGTGCTTTGGGATTGTAAATTGGGTCCCTGAACAAATTATCAGCATTTGACAAGTTAGGAATGAGACTCAAAAAACAACCTTCTTACAAAGAGGACCTTAATAGCCACCAGTCAGATCGAAATGTGTGTCAAAAGACTTGTTTGCCTAAAGCACAGCAAAGGGAATCACAGTTTCAGGTGGGGTTTTTCTTTCTCTTTAAGAATACCAGTGTTTCAGGGTGATGATCTGCATTAACAATAGAGAACTGCTGTATAATCTAAAGAAATGTCAAGGTTGACTAAAGACACAATCCTCCGAGTGAAAGTAGAAGCGCCTCCCTCCTCTCTTCCCACCTCTGCGTGATGTCTCAAACGTGACACAGCAGTGACGCGTCGCCGGCTGCCAAACATTAAACAGAAAGGAAGGAAGGAAAAGACTTGGAATCTAAAAAATTCTGGGGTCTGAGACTGTTTATGGAAATTAACAATCCATGGAGTCCGGCCCGCTTCCTGGAATAGGAAGCGTTGTTCTTCTTGGCACTGATATCACTAATAATTTGAGCTCATAGCAACAGCAGTAGTATTCAGTGACACCATTATTTATGTGATATCATTATTCTAGTCCGAATGAGTCACAGTAATGAGTACGTGTTCTGGTCAAGGTCATTAAAATGACATTTGGTGTGGCGGCACGCGCAGTAATTTATTCACCGAGTTTACAGTTTAATGGATTTTTTCGGAGTATTAAAATGTGTCCTTCTGTGTGACAAACTGAACTCGGTGGTGCTGTGGTTCAGTCACTTCTCCTGAAGAAATACACTGTTCAGTACAGCAACAGACAGCGCAGTAATTCTTACGTGACAACAGAGGAAGCTTCGTACGTGCCGCCTCACCAGCCTGTGACTGCTCACTTTATTCTGACTGCATAGACTGTAAAAAGTCGTATTAGAAATGATAAACTACAGACAAATTAAGAAAATCGATCCACTCAGATGACTATAAAACACTGTGCTACTAGACTGGTTTACTGTATCGTGTGTGTTTATGTTGGATAATATTGTGTAAATATGAACCTTTGAAAGTGAAATGAATTAGGCTCAATGCAGTTCTGCTTGTATGCCATGCGCCTGCACAAAACAATAATTTACCGATGTGTTGGCTGCATTAAATTATGGTGGCCTTGAAGTGCAAATCACAAAACACAACCGCAAATAGAAAAACAACATTGGCGTCTTTCCGTCCAATCAGCAGCGATCCTTGTCGATGGAAGCCACCTACCTTTTCCATCAGAAGTTAATGTTGCTTTTTTTCAGTTTTTTGCGGTTCTGTTTTGTAATTTGTGGTCGTGTTTTCCTGTTTGTGATTGTGTTATGTGATTTCCAAAGAAAGAAAGAGAGAAAAAAAAAGTCTAAAGAAGGGCAAACCTCCAAACACAACAAACAATAGGTGCTGGACCGAATCACATGAGAAAAATGTAAAAATAGTGTCCGCGCACACATTCATCACCACCATGTGACGTCCTGGTCGCGGGCCGTTCTTCAGAAGAAGACAGGACCTAACATGGTGATGGTGAATGTTCTCGGGAGCATTGTCTAATGTCGAGTCTATTTTTACAAATACCAAATAAAAACACCATGTCAGTGGATGCCAGCCGCGGTTACGTCAGTCAGTGTTTGACCACGATAACTGATCCATCTGGTTTAGAAGACTAACGGAGATGTTGCTGTTGGGGGTGTAACACAAAGCCAAAAGAATCAGAGAGATGTGAACAAATGGTGAACATCTAGAGCCTGTTTCAGTGGAGAGAAAGAGGCACTAATTATAGTCTCCAGCAGCATGTAATAACCACTGATAGACCTCTCTAACAATATTCTAAAAACACCCACAACTCGGTGGAGATAACGTGGAATAAGATGGTCTTTAGCTGCCTCGCTAACCTGAAACACTCCAGCAGATCTCACCTACTAGATGTTAAGTTTCCTGTAAATGAATTCAGCCCAACCCCCGCCTTGTTACACCTTTAGTAAAACCTGCCGAGTAAATCAATCCAGACTCCCCCCGTCTGATTGAAATGCTAACAGCGGTGGCTCCTTTTATGGTAATTAACATCTACACATTGCTATGTATGTCTACAGAAGCCTCAGCTTTCAGTCTCTCTAAGTCTGTCTTAGTTTCTGTTTCATCAAGGGATCTCGACCGAGTTCCTTCTCACACGCCTCCTCATCATTCCCTTTTGTCTCTATCTATAACAAATGATTAGGTTTGTGTAGGTTACGTTCCCACCTTTAAAGCGACTGATTCTCACCAAAAAGACAAAAAAAAACCCCATCCACTTTCAAACACACGAACACAAAACAAAACCAATTATTCTCCAAAACCCAGCAACACCAGTCAGGCGGTAACAACCCAAAACAATTTACCTGCAGGGGCAACAGAGTGTTGCTGTTGCTGTCTGTGCGAAACATGTTCTCCTCCAGCCAGGACTTAGGCCCCAGTGATCCTCCGGAGCGTGGGAACTTGGGAGGAGCGATGACGTTGCTGGAGAAGGGCTTCTTCAGGGGCGAGGCGTGGCTGACCGAGCCAGGTACGCCCATGCCGCTCCCTCTGCGGTGGTCCCGGCCCCAGGACATCCCCCCGGAGCCCCAGCCGTTCCCCTGGTGACCGCCCCACGGAGACGGCTTCACCATGGGCTGCGGACAGACAGCGTGCAAAGACGGGGTGTTAAAAAGGCCGCAGACGTCATATCATGCGTTTTACTCTCTATATATTATTTCCATTTCCTGTCCTGGCCTCTCTCCTGTCCCTGTCAGCCACAGCCCAGCTTGATCTGCTCCTGTAACGGGTGGGTAGATAAGAAGATTTAGGGCTTTAAGTCTAATACTAAGTATCCCGAGCGCTGCGACACCGGCCGGTGTAAGTTACACACACTCTCTCTCTACCTGGACCTTGTGTCAACCCCTAAGCATATCATACATCCAATCGCAGTGGGCTTAATCCTGCGCGCTTTCACGTGAAAAATCTTACAACCGGGACAATCAGCCTTCTGTTTCACACACGCACACACACACACACACACACACACACACGCGGTTAATCTAAATTCCTTTTCTCTTCGTGTCAGCTGGGACGTCAGACAATGGTGCGCTTGAAGAACAATCTTATTAAGGTTAAAAAAAACAGGATAATCTAAGTGCAGTTAAAGAAAATGAAAGCCGGTGTAGTTTGGTTTTGAAACAGACAGATGGAGGTGAAATATGTTAAAAGCAGTTAGAATAGCTATTGAAAAAAAAACAGCATTTTGACAGAGGACAAAATAATTTTTGCTCCGTGCTGCATTTTATCAAAATGAGTCTCCTTTAAAGCTGCACTGTGTAGTTTCAGGAAAAAACATTTAATCAGAAGAGAAAGATCCCTAAACATATTAAATAAACAAACTGACCTTAAAGGACAACACTGTTTCATTCTGTTTCACCTTTGTTTATATGTGGCGGACCCTGCCACCTTTTCTAGCTTCAGACAGTGTTCTGCGGACCTTATTTTCCTCTGAGAACAGCTCGTTTATTCAGTTATGGAAAAAGTACATTGTGCACCTTTCAATAAGGCTGCGACGTTTCACTATCGAGTAATCTGCTGATTACTGTCACGATTAATAAACTATTCTTTTAGTTGATCAGATGTCAAAAAGATTAGAAAAATGCTCGTCACACTCTCCCAGAGCCGGAGTGACGTCTTCAAAATGCTTCTTTCGTCGAACCAACAGTTCAAAAACTCTATGACAAAGAAAAGCGTAGAATCCTCACATCTAACAAGCTGGAGCCGTCAAATCTTTGACATATTTACTTCAACAATCAATCGATGATCAGATAGTCACCGTCTTATTTTCTTCCCATCGACTAATCGACTGATCGCTGCAGCCCTGATCATGTGGATGTGCGTATGACAGGGTGGGACCTGCAGGCCTGCTCCTCTTTGGGGGTTTTATGTAAATATATTTACATATTTAAAGCGAGGGGTTAAAGGTCGGTGGCAACAGCAACGCCGCAGACGCACTTTCAGCACCACCCAGTCTCACACACACACACACACATGATCCCAAACACACACACCCAATGTGCAAATCACATGAGAAACCCGATGCCTACAGGCCTCGACGCCACTGCATGAGCTGAACCTGCAATGTAAGCCTCTCTGTTACTGGTCGGCTCCCCCCCCCACCCCAACTGTCTACCAGCACACCAACGCCACACTGGTCGTCTTCATGTCACACAAATAAACATCCATTTAGGGCACCGAGAGCCTGCGAGCCTTTGTATTCCCACTGACTGAACCACAAGACAGGGATGGCCCGGCGCCATGTGACTGCATCCCACTGCCAGCTTCCCGGAGAGAACAACAGCTAGATTCAGAGATGCTCCCTTGTTCCCCTGATCACCCCACCCTTCCCTGTTCGCCCGGAGAGCAGTGACTTCAGCCCCCTGCAGACGACATGACAAATGCATTATGGAGGAAAAGAAACAGACTCTGAGCTCTTGAGGCTTTTTTATCTCGTCACAAGATGCTCCCTGACCTGAGGACATCCTGGTGGCTGCTCACAATGAGTGATAGAGGAAAAAATCACATCTGGATTCAAACAGGGGGGAAAAGGATGGAGCTGTGGTGGAGCTGAGGCCTGTTGGTGGTCATTAAATGTGGGATCACTAATTAGCAGAAGGACTAATGAGCCCCCTGTGTCACCTTCAGGTGACGTGCGCCCTACAGCAGCTCACCTGATGTTGGTTGTAGTTGTTCCTCTGCTGCAGGAAGGCGCCCTGCTGCGGGTGCATCTGGGGGCTGACCGGGGACCTGCGGCTCTGCGCCTGCTGGGGGACGTTCATCTGGGGCGAGAAGGGACCGCTGAAGCCCTGCACATTAATCCCGGCGCACGGATTAGCCGACACCGGCGAAAAACTCTGGAAGAAGGCCGGGTTGATGGAGGAGGGGATACCTGTGTAGAAGCCGCTGTCAGAGTCTGTGCCGGGCAGCTGGTTGATGGCGCTGGCGTGGATGGGGTTGATGGAGTTGGGCGCGGGAGGGGGCGAGGAGCTGGTCTGGACGGACCACGGCGTGCCGAACCCGGGCAGGGAGGGGGAGGTCGAGCCCACGCTGGCGCTCTGCAGCTCCTGGGCGGGGAGGTTCGGGAACGCGGCGCTCAGACCCCCGGACAGCATGCTGCCGGTGCCGCCGCCGCCATTGCCGTTGATGTGGTGGGCGATGGGGGAGTCCATTTGGATCGCGTGCGGATTCACGGAAGTGGGCGATGGCGACGCAGCATCAGCTTCAGCCGCCTCCACTGGAGAGCCGCGGGGGTCGGCGGCGGCGGCGGCGGCGCGGCGCTGCTCCGGCTGCCTCTGCGGCAGGTGAGCGAAGCGTCCCTGGGGTGGGGGCGACTGTGCGGGGCTGAAGTCACCGCGCTGCTGATGGGCTTTTCGCCTGTGCTGAAGGTCACAGATGGACTGCGTCGGGCAGAAATGATCTCTGAAAGCTATCTTCTGCTTCAGATGCTTGTAATCCGGCGTGAAGGAGCTCTGCCGGCCGCCGTCGCTTTGCTTCCCGGATCTGCTGACCGCGCTGCTGCTGCTGCTGCTGCTGCTGCTGTCCTTTTCCTCGGCTGACGGGGGTAATTGCGTGGCTGTCACCCCCACAGGCTCATCCTGCATGTTTTGCTGATGCGCAGCAGCTGACAGGAACAGCGGGGACGGACGAGGCGACGCCGCCGAAGGGCGAACCGGGACGCGACTGGCCGCAGGAAAAACCGGCCGGACGAGGCGTCGTATCCGTCAGCCGCGTACGAGACACCGAATTCTGCTTTCAAAATGACCGAATATGTGCGTTTGAGAGATATATTTACCCTCTGTTTCTGACTGAGGTCTCTGTAACAGGAGGGTGTCTGTGAATAGGCTGTCGACAGAGAGGAGGGGGTCCGGCCTGCGCGCTCGCTGCTCGTCCTGGTCGTTATCTCTGCTTTTTTTTTTACTCGGTGATATTCTCTTCTGTCCGTCCACCGAGCTATTTCGGCCTAGGAGTAGGCTAACCTAGCCTGTGCGGTCCATTCCTGTCCGACCGAGCTACCCCCTCCTCTGGTTACCGGCTGTGCTGCTGCGGCAGAGGATTAAAGATCCCCGACTGAAGCTACGTCACGGCCGCATCACGCCTCGCTGCGCCCGCCTCCAGCCTCGAGCCCGAGCTGCAATACAGGACCGCATTGTTTACGTCATGCTTTCATTATTCATAAAGTGCAGTAGGCCTACACCCTCACAGCGGCGGCCTACGGTCCGACTAATCACAGCGAAAATGTCATTGATAACCCCGCAGAGACGCGTCAGACTCTCATTAATGACGATGTAATGACTCAATAGTTGAGATATGGTGTCATATGTGGAGAACCGAGACATTATGTAGGCGAACAATCTTGAATAATTGTGTTTATATTGTCCATTTAGGATAGTTAATGTAATGTTAAGTGTTTCATGAATACATTTAAGACATTTCCTGTTTTTACCCTTTTTCCTCTTTTCAAACTCGAAAGAAAAGAAAAGAAAAGAAAGAAAAGAGAAACAGAATGATATAAATCAGGGACTTCTTATTCAAGATGATAATGAAAACATTTTCTGAGGTTTAACATCCCATTTGTTGCAAAAAAATAAATAAATAAAATGCTTCCTCCAAAACTCCAACATCACCAGAATACACAACGTGGCACAGTTTGCTTCGCCGGCTGCCCATCAGTATTCAGTCCACAACCCGTCGTTCGCGCGTGCGTCACTTTACGCACAGACGCCAACAGCTAAATATAGTTTTTTTTTTCTTTTTTTTTTTTTTTTTTATGTCAGCGCGTGTCAGGGGAGACGAATCTTCATCGCCTGTTCTGAACTCAAAGCTGACAAGCCAGCCTACCATATGATCTGCCACCAGCAGCACTGTACGGCTGCTGGCGAATTATATCTGAGAGTGGGGAAAGAATGCGCGCGTGTGTGTGTGTGTCAGTCCTCTGTATACGTCACCATCTGACTGTGCTCATTGGAGAACTGAAGAGGGGTTGAGGCAGATGGATAGAAGATGTCTTTTATCACTTTTAAACAACACAACACAATCATCAGCTGGGAACTGGGGAGATTTATATGAGCAACACTCCAGTTTCACTTTCCTCTTTGGACAAATAAAGCTGCAGTTGTAGATTTTTAGCGTGTGAGTCCAGTGCCTTTGGTGTGAACCAGCGTTTGTTGTGTAACACAAACAGACACGGGTCATTTCTCCGTCTCCAGATTGAAGCTGAATAAATCATTGCAGTCTCTCTCTGTGTGTGTGTGTGTGTGTGTGAATGTGTCTCCTAATGAGGAAGACAGATACCAGAGACGCAAAGCAATGTGCATGATCAACCTACCATCTGGTCGCTGCTAATGATGAGGGCTTATCACAGCACATACGACACAGCAGCTTTCCGCTCTGCATTGTCACCTATACAATACCCATTTTGAATCAAGAGCACCTGATTACACAGGCGACGGCCGTCTCATAACCCCACCTAAAACTCAGGAAACATTTTTGGACTATATGTTGGGAAGTTGGTTATGTCATGCACGTATACATTATCTTTGTCATTGTTGAATTAATTAGTGCAACAAAACATTTCCTGCACGTACAGAAAGTTTGAGCGACGAGAACTCGAACACAACAGGAAGCTCATCAGTGTCAATCTGAGTCCAATCACTGACGTCTTGATTTTCTCCTCGCTTTTCACAGCACCTTTTTGGGAAGTAAGACGACACCCCCCCCACACCGCCCACCACCCCTCCCCAGAAATGCCCCCATCATAAGGTCCCAGATGGGACAGTCCCACCAGCGAGGGGGCAGGTGTGGTGGCCACGGATGGTGCTGAGCACCAGTGATTACCCAGGCCCAGTAAGTGCTGCAGGGAGTTAAATGGGGCAGGCTGCCAGCTGCTGGTGTCTGATGATGATGGGCTGGGGGGAGGGGGTCAGCCGGGGTGGCGGGGGTGGTGTTAAGGGTACGGAGGGGTTGGAGGGGGGGGTACATTCTCTGATTCCCAGCTGCCCTGCACCATTCAGAAATGTGTCACATCAATCCAAACTTGAGCATAGTTCTGCACAAATTCACCTTTACATTTAGCCTTATTCTCTGCAGACGGGGGCAAAGGCTGCACGTGGAGAACAAATGTAAACACGAGAACACAAATATCAGCATTAATTATGCGATAATGCATGTGGCCGTGTCGTATTAAGCTGAATATGAGCACCGGAGCGCACGCAGCCCCCCGTTTAACCAGGTTAAGTTGCTACTGTTGGTTATTAGGAAGCACCTGGCCCACTAAGCGAGATCAAATTTCCCTGTGCTTGTAAAGCTCGCTCTATTTAGGTCTCTGTCAGAGTGGCTGTCACACACTGCAGCTGCAGTCGTCATAGCAACAGGTAATCTGCATTTCCTTTTGTGTGGCTGATTACTCTGTTTGACTCAGGGCTCGGTCTCTCCCGGTGCACGTTTGAAGGGCCGGGCGGAGAGGATTGATCAGCTCGTACTGTTTGACAGACCCATCCATCAGCCGCGATGACTGTATTCTGGGATTTGCGGGGTGTGTTCCATCTCTTTTAATCTCATCACGGCACACACAGGAAGTGTGCCTCCTCTGTGCCACTCGACAGCGGTTTCGTATTTCAGAGATGTCATCGGGCAGAGGTGGCATCGACCTTTTGTCAGTGGAAACTAAGAGATTCAGACGTAAGAAAATCAGATCTGTGCAGTCTATACACTCATGTTGCCTTTTGATTAAAGGGCCAGTTCACCCTGATTATTAAAAACATATGTTGTCATATACCTACAGTGGTATTAACCAATGCAGAGATAACTGTCTGTGAGATTTCTGCATCTATGAAGTTAAATCAAGTATGTTCATAAAGAAAAGGTCTAGAGAGCTCAGGAAGTTCTAACGAAATAACAAGAAAATGAAAAATCCATGGCACTCTTCTAATGAAAAGGTCACAAAGCCTTTATTTCGACTTCAAATCATTGACAATGCATGTTAAAAATGAGCTGAGCGGCAACCCACGCCTAACAGCACAAACAGCCTTCTACAGGAAGTGGAATTAAGTTGTGTTGCTCGCAGCGTTGAAA
This sequence comes from Lagodon rhomboides, assembly GCA_039737535.1. Taxonomy (NCBI): domain Eukaryota; kingdom Metazoa; phylum Chordata; class Actinopteri; order Spariformes; family Sparidae; genus Lagodon; species Lagodon rhomboides. The sequence continues at coordinate 7,448,046 of CM077789.1, read as the reverse complement.
TATGACATTTTAGAATTAAACGGCAACATCTCTTATAATTACTTCCTTCATTTCTTTGTATGAACAATAGAGATTGCTGTGAACATTTGCAGCCAGGTGCGAAGACCTGGAGGATTGTTGGGGATTGAGTTCAGTTCCGAGTTGAGTTTAAATCCCACAATGAACGAATTCATCTGTGGATCCCAACAACGTTCACTGGAACCACTTTCTACTGTAGAAATAGTCCCTAAGGAAACATTTTATCCGGGTAATGCCAAACTGATTCTGGAGAGTGATATAGATGTATTTCTAAGTACCAATTGTCATGTGATGTCTCCAAACCAAGGCAAGCACAACCAAAGCATTTCTAGGTGTCACTCGAGGAACAAATATGTTATTGTTTTGTACTCTGAGTGGTCTGCCCCTTTAATGGGACTATATGTAGATTTGGAAGAAATTTTAACTAAGAATTTGAATGTTTACAATATTAATGAGGTAATAATAACATATTGTCCACATATAAACAAAGTAAAACAGTATGAAGTTGTGTTGTCCTTTAAAGGAGCAATATGTAGTTTTGGGGAAGAAAGAGAAAGATCTTCATTGACTAATTTTTTGATGCCTAAACAAACTAAATAATCAAACTCTCTTTGTTTTCATGACTGAATAAACTGAATAAACAAACTGACCTTAAAGGACAACACAACTTGTTTTACTTTGTTTATATGTGGCGGACCCTGCCACCATCCTAGCTTCAAACTGCTTGTTTATTCACTTATGTTAAAGATAAATACTTCTGAGTTTGTGTTATTACCTCATTAATATTGTAGATATTAAAAATCTCTTCTCTAGAACTACGTAGTGCGCCTTTAACTTTGCCACTGTTCACCATATACCAAGGAACCATGGACACCGAGGCTCGCTCCACCTGAGGTTATATTTTTGCATGGCGGTCTGTGTTTTTTTTTTTTAATGCCAGCTCATTGGAGGGTTTTTGTTCCGATTTGCACCCAGCATGGCCTCCAGGACGGAGGTGTCTTTGTTGCACTAAATTGTCCCTTTGTTGTGTCTCTCCGGGGGACTGAATAGCTCTTTGTGTCGCTGACTGATAAAGCTTCTGCAAACAGTCATCTCGCTCACACAGACGCACACACACACAAACAAAAAAAACCTAGAAGTGTTGGTAACGATGTTATACCCACGTTAGATCACAAACTCGGAGGCGGATTGACATACAGTTCGACAGGACGACGCCTGGATGAGCTTATCTCTTATCTACACCCCGGTCACACCTACCAGCCCCACTTTAGGACACTACTGCTTCAGAATCAATCAAAAGGGCCCTCCCATCTATGATTGGTATTATTCTGTGAGGCTGAATGAGCGGTGGGTCGGTATCAGAGTGGCACGTATTTGCATTTTATGGCCCGCTGCAGACGGCTTTGGAGGACTGATTAGGCGGTCGCCTTCTCCGAGGCTGGAGGCACATCTGTCACGCTTCACACATCTTGAAAGTGTGTAAGGGTTTTGATTCTCCCCGTCTCCACATCAGACCGAGCTGTACGTGGCCTCGCAGCGGCAGAGTTAACCCAAAGGATCAACGCTCCGCTCGACTTACATTATCTTTCATCATCTTTGATCAACCCGTTGCCTTTTGTCTCGGAGCTCTCCTGACTAGTGCTCTCGCCGCTAATCCCATTCCCAATATTCCCATGAGTGCTCTCCAGTGATTGTGTCCACAGCACATCTGTCTACTCTCTTAGCTTCAGCCCTTCTGTGTGTGTGTGTGTGTGAGTGAGAGAGAGAGAGATGGCGTTATCTTAATGTCAGAGTAAATCTCTCGTGGTTGTTGCACAGAAGCCAGAGCTCTGTTGTAACAGCAAACAGTCGCACGGACAGATAACAGCCTGCAGCCTCCAGCTTTCCATAGGACCTTTATTTACACACAAATACATGAATGGCACACACACACATGCACACACACACACACGCAGACAGTAATGTCAGGCAACGACAGCGATCTCAGACATATGGGGATGCATTTAATGCTGTTTAAAGGAGAAACAAAGAGGAAACTCGCTTAGCCACACACACACACACACACACACACGCACACACACAGGCAGTGTGTCAGTCTGTGGGAGCACCTGTCCGTCACTGTATTGCATTATTGCAGGTAATGTAATTAGGTGTGTGTCTCGCCCGTGTGTGTGTGTACATGTGCGCCTGTTTGTGTGTGCATCTGCATGTGAGCGCCAGACATCGTCAGAGGGCATCTCAAGTGTCCCCCAGCACAGAGCTGCAGCTGGGGGTCAGAGGTCAACGATGACAGGTGTCCCCGGCCTCCAGATGCCTTGTGGGAAGCCAGCAGGTGTGGGAAGAACACGCATGTTAATGACATTGATAATTTCTGCGTCTGTATATTTCCGGCATGAAAACTGATTATCAGCTCAAACATATTCGGGCTGACTTTTCTGTTCAAGTCTTGCTGTGTGTGATTCTTCAGTTCTTCTTGATCCTCAGACGCTCTTGAAATGCTGAAGGAAAATTCATAACCTTAATTGCTGCATATAATAAAATTCTATTAAATCATCGACTTGAGCAAAGACAAAAAATGTCATTTCTATTGCACTGAACTCAAATTAAGCAGTGCGCAGTTTATCTTTAAGGTGGTATCATGTAAGATGATTGATGTGTTTGTGTTTGGAAAGTTTCAATTTGACATTTGAAAACCTTTTTTATTTATATAAAAACAGCGGCAGCCTCGGTCCTCCATACTTTCTTGCAGTACAGGAGATCCAAAGCCTTTTCATGTCGAGATCCTGCGCAACAGACGCACATTAGACCACAAATCCCTGATTCGAAAGGAACTGTCTTAAAGGTCCGGTGTGGAGAATTTAGTGCCATCTGAAGGTGAGGTTGCAGATTGTAAACAACTGAGCTCCCCTCATCTCACCCTCCCCGACACTGTACACTTTAAAAGTTGACTTTAATAAAAAAAGAAGTCAGGAAACCAGTTACCTCAAAGAGTAAGTCTAATCATTGATTTGGATATTTTGAATTAATTGGGTTACTTGATTTTTTGAAGTATAGTCACTCTGTGAGATTTTAGAGTGTAGCTTCAGGTGATTAAAGACGAATGAAAACACAATTATTAATACTTTAATCTATTTCTGTGAATAGAACTCCCTAAATCCTACACACCTTTATGTTTAGGATTGAAGATAAACATCTTCATAGTCAATCAATGATCAAACAAGAATCACTATAAATTAAAATTGAATTAAAATTGTTCCTGTCTTGTTTATTAAACTTCCCAAAAATGTGATAAAAGTCAAAATATTCTGTCCCTCATTTTGCTAAGGGGCCCCGTACAACCCACTCAAGGACCCTGTTGTTCCCCTAAACCCAGTTTAAAATAGCTGAAATCACCCATATTTTATTATTAACCATTCAGATTTCTGTTCATTATATGTATCTTAATGAGCAGACACATTCTTTTCCTTTAAAAAAAAAGCTGATTGCGTGGAGATTATCATCGTGGGCAGCTTTTGTTTTTGCACATATGGACAAAATTGCTTTCCTATTCATGTCTTTTCTCTATGACTCCTGCAGGCACAGAGCATGTGAACCCAAGGGACTTGTTTTCTGCCCACAGAAGACACCACATCCTCCTCAGCTGAGCGGCTGCAGCAGTTTGAACAGTGGATGTTACACATTACTGCCGCTCGGTGGTGAGAGCGGCACCTGCACGACATCTTGAGAATAAGACTCTTGTTAATGTTTTTTTGTTGAGCAGCATATTCCTGGTAAAGTGCAATCACGCTAAGGGGATGATAAAGTTTTTAAAATAACGTATATATCCAATTCAGTTTGGTTTAAGCTGCTTGAACCAGTCAGTAAGAGAGGAGTGTACGAGTCCTCTGTAGAACATGACAAATATAAGATCTATGTAAGAGTCCTGCGAGGTTTATTCACATGAGCTTTCTCTTTCAAACATAACTTGAACATGCTCCCAGGTAGGACGGGAGGTATCATGTGCAAACACCAGATTCTCTTCCATACTAACAAACTCACTTGAATGTAATATCTCTAAAATGCCCCAAATTTTCAGAGTGACCTGCTTCGCTTTAAACATCCTCCATCCAGGTGACGGTAATGGAAGAACAAACACACTAAACAGGCCTTATCTGACGTATAGTAAACAGTCCCTTCCCCCGGCCGGGCCGACCCTCCTCTGGCTTTGTTGACTCGTCTGCAGCTCAGCTTGACAGTTTGTCCATTGAGAAGGTTGGAGAAGGTGAATGGAGGCAGGCAGCTGGTCCAGATGGCGCCCCGAGCAGGTTTATGGAGGGGTTTGTTTAAGATGCTGACAAAGGAAGTGAAAACTACCTTAGTGATACAGTAATTAAACCTTTGTCAGGTGAGCCGCTCTTGGGTGGTTATGTTTAGGTTTGTCCGTCACTGATGAACACGAACAGCCATCCTGGTCCTTCAGCAGGAACTGCTAATACTGCAGGACAAAGACTGATTCACTGGTCATAACATCATTTTCACTTGTGTTGCATAAATTGAATGTGTATGAACTTAATGGACAAGAAGGTGATTATAGCCAAAGCTAAATCTTAAAGAATGAGACGGATACACACCACATTAATCACAGTAATCACTCCTCCTGCCATAATGGCTGTGAAGAGATCACTTCTTAAAGGAACAGTTCACCCAAAAATAACAATTCAGTCGTTATCTACTCGCCTTCATGCTGATGGAGATTCGGGTTAAGTTTCATAGTCGACGTAACATTTCCGGAGCTTCACAGCAAAACAGTGCTGCACCATTCTAATAGTAGATGGTGACTCTTTTTAAAACATAAAAAAACAACTGAAAAAAACTAAACAAACCATAAAATGGCTTCAAACAGCTCGTCCTGCATAATCCAAGTCTCGAGAAGCCCTGACAGCTCAAACTGGTTTGAAAAGATGTTTTTTTACACCCTTTGTTAAAGCTGAAATCTTCACTGAGAAGCTAAATTACGCTGGACTAGTTTAATGGAGCCGTTCTATGTTTGTGTCCTTGTTTTTGTTGTTTTTCAGCTTCTTTCCTGCATGCTGGTGGAAAGAAGGTTAATGATAATCGATTAATGAAAATAATTAGTTGCAGCCCTAATTTCATGCTATTCATGCCAGCAAATAACTCCAATAAAAATGAAGAACCTTTAGTACTTTAAAGAACCAGAGAGCCTTTTGAAGAACCATTTAAGAACCATTATTTTTCTGTGAGTGGTCATCATTATTGATTTAATAAACCAGGTCATACACACAAATATCTACAAGAGCAGTAACTTAAAATAGTTAACTTATAGGATATTGAAGCATATTTGTAGCAGTCAAGTCAAACTCTTCTTCAGCTTCCACAGTATCTAATTCTTGGTTTTTGCAATGTTAAGGTAAATATGTGAAAGTAGTGTGTATTGGTTTACCTCTTTATTAGACAATAAACAAACACAGTTATTATATTATATTATTATTATAAACCATACACCCAAATCATGCTTTAATCAGAAACAACATATTGTGCCTTATAAAAATATAATACTTTCTATATTTAGAAAAACAAATAGAAGATCCTATTACAACATTAAACACTATTTCACAAGATAATTCAATAAGGAATCAAATACAATGTCATATATTGGACACCGACAACATTAATATCGATATAATTATTACTGGAAATGTCACATTCAATATTACTGTCAGTATCAGGTGCAATATCACCTTTCATTACTTCTCGACATCATTGTATATACCACCTTTTTTATATTGTAGTTCACTTATTTCTCCTTATTTTATCTTAATTTACATTTATTGTTATTAGTCTGTTGTGTTTTTTGTGTATTTTATTCTGTTTTTACTGTATTTTTGGGCACCAAGAATTTCCTTCGGGATTTAAAAAGTTATATATTATCTTATGTCAGTGTCTTAATCATACTATTCTATCCTTTCTACCAATCAGTACTGTAATGTGTGACTGTCTCCACATTCAGTGCATTCTTTATGTGGTTACCAGTGTTGTGTTGCAGAGGTCAGCTGTGACAGACTGTAGGACTGTATCCGTGTTGCAGTGCAGCTCTCTGGCCAGCAGGGTGCAGTGTTCCCATTCCCAAAGCCTCACGAGTCCCAGATCGCCTAAACAGACCTGACACTTGGGAATGAGGCACTGAATTCTTGGAACCGCTCTGATACCACTGTGACTCTCATGTGCTCGTAATAAAGTCGATGAAAAATCTTTTTATTATAACACATTTAATTTATATGTGTTTCGGTCCAGTAAACTGGGGTTTTCATGTCCCTGAATGTCTCTCCAGGGCTGTGTTTGTGTGTGCGTGTGTGTGTGTGTGTGCGTGTGTGTGTGCTCTGGGTGAATTCGTTCATCTCCCACATTTCATATCAGAGCTATAAACTTGGCTTGCTCCAGCAGACTGTGATATTGTTGCTGGAATGTTCTCTGAAAGGATTTTTATGGTCTTTTCCTGTAAAGTCTCTTTTGGGACCGACTGAAAATCTTCCTCAACAGACAGTCAGGACGTTCCAGTATTTTTGTAGAAATTCCCCCTGACAACCACAGAACAAATCTAATAAAGCCTGAGCACCTCGCTGGGCTTTCTCGAGCCTCTGTGATGATTGCAACACTCTCCCCTCCGCCTGATGGAAACTCTTAATCTGTTTGACGCTGCGGTTTCTGGCGTTAATAGGCCCTTTTGCATCACCATCATCATTATTTGCTCAACGTTATGATGCGTTCAAAAGTTCAAGTTGATGAATCTGCATTGTGTTTTTTATATATACGGCTCTTTGGCTCCAAATGTATCCACTTTTGGAGTTTATGATTTACATTTGATGTAAATGTTTCCAGTTTGATCTCAGGTTTTTTGCTGTACCATAAAATATACCAGTAAATCCGGTGTCTTTGAAACTGTGGCAGAGAAATGAGAAACGCAGGCTGTACGTTGGGATGTCACACGCAGGATCGACTCTCTGTTTACCAGATTATCGTGAGAAAGCTGGAAATGCAAAACCATTCTGCATTCTGAACTATTCTGTCCATGTCATTATCTATTAAAGATCAGAAAGGTCAGTACAAGTATTTATCAGACACATTATAAGAAGAGTGTCTTCCTACATTTACTGTTTGAATTCTTTAACGTAGATGAATTGATTCAAATACAGGCAAATGTATTATGCATTATGATTTATTACCAATATAATGTGAGATAATGATATTTCTGTAAAAAGAAAATAGAAAATGTTAAAGAATTCTGAAAGGAAAATGGACAGAATTTATGTTTGATCTGAAGGGAACAAATTGAATGTAATGAATTGGCTGAGAGTGAATTCAAATAAAGTCTTGTTGGCCTTCGGAAGGAATGCATGAAATTATAGATGAGGACCAATGAATTGTAAAGTTGGTTAAAGATATAAAATGTAATGTTTCTGTCTTTAATCGACTAGACTTTATATTTTGTTGAGGTGTGTACTCCAGTGAAACACTGTGAGGAAGGAAGTTGGCAAATGTAACCAAAAGTAACATGAATGAAACTTTAATACATTACGTTTTCAGCAAATAAAGTCTTTTGTTTTCATTGTCTTGACTGAGAGACGCCAAGAAATTACATACTGTGTGTTTAATCCTGCAATAACTCATTTCTTTTGGTCACCTGGGGGCAGTAGAGACAAGCTGAGAACGTATTGCTTATTTACACATCCAGCGGTTACAAGACAACTTTATCATTTACTTGGAGTCCAATATTTTCTCTCTTTGTGCTCCGGGTTTGGTCTCCACCAACTCCTGAGGGAAATATCTGGTTCTTTAGTGGCATTTTTCATTGAGCTCATAAATCTGGGTGAAAAAAAGGTTCTTTGTTGTGTTACAGATGTTTCATAGACCCTTATGACAATGTGAAATTTGTCTTTTCAGACGTGAAAGTCACATTTTCCAATGTGAATGAAGTATTTTCACATGCAAACTGAAATTTTAACATGTTGAAAAGTAAATAATTTCACATGTGAGCTGGAGAGTGATGAATTTCAACATGTTGATAACACATTCATATTTAATCGGCTTTTCTTCACACGTGAATTCGAATTTTCATACGTGGAAACAAAACATGACTCAGAAAATCACGTGAGATTTTACTTCTTCAGAGTGAATTCCATGTGAAGACATTTTCAAATATTTTCACATGCGATTAACTGTTTTTACTAAATCTGAACCAAAATTTTAACATGAGAGAAGCATGCTCTATTTCCACTTGTGTTTTACATACATTCATAAAGTGTTTCACTTGTGGGAATCTTGTTAGACAGATGTTTTTTGGTAGAAGATACAGAACCTTGAGGTTCTATAGAAGCTTGATGTTTTATACAGACCCTTAACGGACTCTTTTTTCCTGGTGGTGTACTGAATGCTTTACTCTGATGTGAGAACGATGACAGTGAACCAAAACATTAAAGCTTCTCAGCTAAACATTGAGCTAAAGTTTAATCTTTGAAAAGCCTTGAAAAAAGTGTCTGTGATGACTCGACTTTGCCTCATACTCACCAACTTTATGTAGCCTTAATTCTATATAACTGTGATACGTGGTCTTAGTTTTGAATGTGTTTTGTCGTCTGTATGTATTCAAATGTGCGATTCTATGAATTATAAGTCAAACACGTGTTTCGTCCCTTCAGCACAGCTCACGGTTTGACATCTCATGGCTCTGCAGCATCTGCCAAAGCATAAACACGCTCCTAACTGTCAAAGGTGGATAAGCATGTGTCGAGGCCGTTTGTTACACCTGTCATGTGCAGCATGAACCGAGCTTCATGCTTCATGTAGGTGCAGCTGTTACACTCCGGAGCTCACCTCATCGTCTCACAGTAAGACAGAGTCGCATCATAAAACCATCCTTACATGACTGTCACAGCAACAACAAGTGGTAATATAATTTCATCTATGTATGCATTTGTAGCTAATCCATCTATTGTTTGTAAGATTGCAGTCCTGGTTGATTTAGCAACGCTGGCGGATATTGTGGTCGACACTAACGTAGCAGCTAATGCGGAGAAACCGAACTGAAGAGCAACAGTATGTGTTGACAGTGAAAACAAACAAACATGAATGGCGGACCCCGCCACTAAAGATGAAAACAACCATCTAGAAACTTAATTACAGAAAGCAAATACACTGATTGGCCGATGCAGAAAACATTACCACCTTACAAAGCTTTAAAAAACTGGGGTCTGATGTCCTGGAAATCTCAAAGACCGTCACTTCAAATGTCTGTTTGGATAGTTTATGAGTGAATGTCAGCTGTGCAATATATTACAGATGATGTCATGCTTCTGCTAGTTTGTTGTTAAGACAGAAGGCCGTGTGGGGAGGGAGAGCAGATCCTCCTCTCCTTGTCTCCTCGCGGCTGTGTTTACAATCGGCATACCACGCCTGGAGCTCCGGCGCTCTAGAGTTTCACTAAAAAGGCCTGGGACAGACTCCTGTTTGAATCTGTGTGTGTGTGTGTGTGTGACTGTGAATCCAAACTTTGCTCTTTGTTTACGTCTGCCTGTCCCCCGAGTATTTCGGGCACCGCCGACATGCCTGCTCTCCGGCTGGATAAGAGGATGAAGTTGGACGCTGACGCTGCTGCTCTCTTATTGGATAATGAGAGGAGGCCAGACGCTGACACGACATGCGCTCTTCACTCGTGTCCTCTTTCATCTGGTTTCAATTGTGGCATTTAGGCTTTTTTTTCTCTCTTCCCCCCCCCGTCGAGAGCCGAAGGAGCTTTTGAAGAAAAAGAGCGGATGAGTTAAAGGATAGCCTATAGACTAATTATAGAAAAAGGCTGAACCGCTCGTATCACCGCTGTATGTTTGCCTGTATTTATCTGAAGTCTCTCAACAAAACAGCAAAAAAACCTTGGGAGATGTTTTGGAGCAACGAACCCTTCAGGCCTGCCTTATCTCCGCTCACAGGTTCGCTTTGTATTAGCTGACAGAGGGAATCTGTTGGAGGCCAGGTGGGCACGCGATGGGATGAAACTCGCGCAGGATGTCCTGATCCACATCCTTCCCTCCCTCATTCTTTCCCTTGAACTGTAACCTTCTGCCCGTCCTCCCTCTTTATTTTGCTTTTTCGCCATCTGGGATGATGCCTCCATAGTCCGGTCGGTGTGTTTCGACCGTTCCGTCTCTATAGGTCAGAGGTCACACATTGTTTCTCCCCCCTCCTCCGCGGAGAGACAACAGGAAGAGAAGACGATGGGGAGAGATGTTTACAGAGTGGATGTTTGCCTGGAGGACGCTCTTAGCTACGCCGAGTTAATGATGAACTCGGTATTAGCAGGCGGGCCCCGCTAAAAGGCAGAACCTCGTCCTCCTCCTCTCCCGCAGCAGTGAAGGAAAGCCTCTCAGCGCAGCGGCGGTAAATGGATGTGAAGTGAGTGATGGAGATTACACCTCCCAGGCCCCGCTCAGCGTCGTGTGAACGCATCCCGGCCCGGTGACATATTGCTTTCCATCCTCCCCGCATTAATGGATTACCTGAGCCGTCGGGGAAGTGTAAGGAGATCAGTTGGGTGAGGCCACAGACAGCGACAGAGTTATTCCCCAAAGCAAACAGGCTGAGGCCGGCGGAGAACGACTCTCAGCCCCGCGTCTGCCGGCTAATCTCATAAATCATAAACTCAGAATAGGAGTTTGTTATTTTTCCCCTCACACAGCACCGACATGATACGCGTAGCCCGAGAATGCAAGAGAACACCGACCGCTGACCTTTTCCACCGGAGCTGATGTTACACGCAAACAATCAGGAGGGAAAACAAGGTCAGCGAAACAAACGGGCGGCCTGTTATCCAAAAGGCAAACAAGTCATACCCACGATCGGCGTGTTTCACACTGATAATAGGCCATTAATCATTGCTGCGGTTCACTGGGTTAAATCCTCATAAGCTCACTTAGATAAAGGGCCGCTCCACACAAATCACTAAAAGCATTTTTCTTACTTACCACCAGAGCTGAGACAGAGAGAAATATTCTCTCGTCTGAAGATTTAAAAGATGTTAAAATGACGGTTAATTCAACTTTAGTTTATAGTTTTTATACAAATGTTTATTGTAAAGTTGACACTAGTGTTTATAATACTTGTAAAAGGTTAAATAAACACTGTGTAGTTCATCTATAAACTTTACTGCGAGACCGTTATACAGTTGCAGCTGATGTTTAAATACCTTTACACTTGTTTAATGAATAAAAATAAAGCTGTTAAACAACTAGTTTTATTAATTATGGATTTAACATCTATTAAAGGTGCAATATGTAAGAATTGGCCCCCTTTTCAGTTCATACTCCATCACCAGAGTAACCGCTAACTAACCTAATGCTAACCTAGCTCAGTTACTTGTGTGTTTACTGTTGGACTGTCACCTCTGAAGGTGGCTAGCTGGTTAGCATGCTAACTTCAATAGACATCTCTACAACACAACACATTGATGTCTTTGAAATAATAACAATAAAATAACTGTTATTTCTTCACATTTTGTTTCTTCTTTTGGATGTTATGAACTAGAATTCTTACATATTGCATCTTTAACGATGGTCGTTATGAAGTGTTGCCTTTACTTATTCAGGTTTTGGGCCATTTGCGCAAACACTCACATAAGATGAAGATGACTTCCTGTTGTTCCCCTGAAGGAATCGATCAGTTCACTTTGACTTTGATGACTGTGATTAGTTCATGCCTAACGGGTCATCAATCAATTAATGAATGTTCGCAGAGACTTCATACAGTAATTTACATAGAAAAGGGGCATTTCAGTTGCTCCTGTTTGATCAGCCTCGCTGAAAAGACAATGGAACTTATTCTCATGGAAATATGGAACTCTTTAAAGCAACACTGTGTAACTTTCTGCAGACAGATATCTGATTGTTGAGCTCATCCATCCATCCGAATCCACTTATCCTTTGCAGGGTCGCGAGGGGCTGGAGTCGATCCAAGCTAACATCAAGCGAGTGGCGGGGTACGCCAGTCTCATGCCCAGATCGTCAAATACCAATCCAAACCAAAAACCAAATCAGGTTTTTGGCATCAGACCCAAACCAAAGCGCTGGTATTTGACAATCGAGGAATGAGACTCAGCGATTAACTGTCTTTCTCCAGAATTACTTTAACAGTTACTTTAAACATAAAAATGAAATCGTTGTCAGATGCAAACTAAATCTACGTGTTGCTGCGTGGTCTACATTTAAAGCGAGGTTTGGCACAGTGTTGCCTCTGAAGACCAGTGTCGGGGTCATCAACACATTGTCATTGAACTGTTTCAGCAGCAGAGAGTATTTCAGAGTTTGTTTTTAGAAGACTTCAAATTCTCAGAAAATCAAAATATTGCTTTATGTATGATATAACATTGGGCAGCTATCAGGATGCCACTGAGCAAGGCAGTTAGCTCAGCGACCAACAGTAGAAACTAGCAGATGTTGTTCTGTATGTAACCGTGTGAAACAGGGCGTTGGTAGAAAAAGAGCATGTGTGGCCCCGTGGACTCTCTGAAAAAGAAAAAGAGGTCAACAATGTGACTTTTGTGTCAATTTTCTGCAGTAAATGCGTTAAAATGAGATTTTATTTTGTCTCTGCAGTGGAGCTGAAACACAGCAGAGGGATTATCGTTACAGGAGCGTTTTCCACCTCCTCCCTCCATCTGTACTAAACTGTCCCTGGTGCGGATACATTTTCAAGAATCTGGCATTTAGCTGCTGGGTCAGTGCGTGTGTGGGTATGTGTGTGTGCGTGTGTGTGTGTGTGTGTGTGTGTGTGTGTGTGTGTGTGTGTGGGTTATTGTGTGTATATATGTCCCCAGAGTGGATTCGTTTTCACAGCTTGGTGGTGTGGCTAATAGCAGATTCAATTTGGCATCTATTTTAATCCCAAGGATGTGAAAGTCACAGCAGCGCTAATCATGAACCCGGACATCAATAACCCCGACACACACACACACACACACACACACACATCTGGAAATACATCAGTAGTCACTCCTTCCATGTTATAGAGAAATAAAGTTAAAATATAAACACTTCTACAGGCTCTGGGTTAAACAGATGTGCGATCTGTGATTCTGTTTCCAAACATCCTTGAGACCTCGATCGTAATCCAAGAATCAGGCAAGCGGAGGACAAACGAGCAGAAGCATTACGTCATCTGTAGCATATTGCACAGCTGACAGTCACAGGTACATTATCCAAACAGACATTTAAAGTGAAGATCTTTAAGATTATCATAAAGTCTAACCCTGATTGTTGATACTATTAATGATCAGAACGTTTTCTGCATTAGCCACTGAATGAATTTACTTTTCTATATGATTACTTTCCATACCTCAACACCAAACATATGCAAATAAAGATCAAGTTATAGGTAAATATCAGTAAAGCTTGATATTCTAGTGTGTAATCTATAAGTACTACAGCATGTCTGTCTGTACTGATGATGACTGTGAGACTGAAGTGTTGTCATGTGCTTTGCTACAGACTAATATATCATTCTTTTATTTTGAAATTGTAATCCTGTTAGTAATCCCCCTTTTTTGACTGAATGTACCTGCAATCTAATTACATTTTATATTGATGTAACCTTGTTACCTTCTTTTATCATAATTACTTAATCCTGTTACATGTACTCCATAACCCCCCAAACCTGTTTAAGTATTAAAGCTGCACTGTGTAGTTTTGCAGAAGAAATTTTAATTAGAAGAGAAAAATCTTTGCTGAATGATTTTTTAGATCCCTAAACAAACTAAATAAACAAACTCTTTTTGTTTTCGTGACTGAATTTACAAACTGACTTTAAAGGTGCACTACGTAAGAATCGGCCACCTCTCAACTTCACACTCAAAACAAATAGAGAGCAACATATCAGCAGAGTAACTGCTAACTGCTGCTAACTGTAGCTGCCCTCAGCTAGTTAGCTCAGTTAGCCGCGCAGCTAACACAGTTTACACAGCTAGCACAGAAGCTTTGGACTGGGACGGGGCGGGGCTAGCTGGTTAGCATGCTAACTTCACTAGTTATCTCTGCAATACAATACATAGACATCATAATGTCAACAAACAAACAAACATTATTTGAGTTTTCAACTAACATTCTTACATATTGCCTCTTTAAAGGACAACACAATTTCATACTGTTTTACTTTGTTTATATGTGGCGGACCCTGCCACCTTTCCAGCTTCAAACAGTGTTCTGGGACCTTATGTTCCTCTGAGAACAGCTCGTTTATTCAGTTCCTAAAAAGATAAATATCTCTGGGTTTGTATTATTACCTCATTAATATTGTAAATATCAAAATTCTGAGTTTGAATTTTTTCTCCAAAACTACATAATGTCCCTTTAAGTGACCATTTTTTCAAAATAATACCTGCATGCTGAAAAAATATTAACTGTGTGTCCGCTAGATGACGCTGTTGTACCAACACTTCGTGCACCTTCTCACTCAGCAGTCTGCTTCCCAACCAATCTGATCTCACTGATAATGAAAGAAGTCTCAGGCTTGTACATTTAAAACGACACATTAAAAAAAAAAAAACTCAGAATCAATATTTGTCCCTCCCTGCTCTCCGTAATCATCATGTCACGACTCGTTTTCTAACTGTGGCTGTCACATTGATCCAAACGTTTGAATAACTTCTCGTCGGTGTCGGTGTGAATGCATCATGTGAGGAAACGAGCAGCCTGGTGTCTCTTCTAAATGAACATGTCATCTTGTCTGCAGGAAGCTCAACCTGCAGCCAGTCACGCGTGAAAACCTGCAGCTCGGTGTCATGAGAAGAAACACGGTCCTCCTGGAGAGGAAACGGCAGCATCCTCTAAATCTAGATTGCATGGACCCCCACCACCACCACCACCACCATCAAGCCATAAATCTGGGGGGCAATCCAGCTCGGAGACAGTCACCGGCTCTTATCTTGGCTAAATATTTGTTTCCTCCAGGAACAGACAACAACACTGATGTCTCACTGGGAATTCCCACAGTTGATCAGCAACTTTGCACTTCATGGTGCCACAAAGATCTTCCCCCCTCTATCATCAAAGCTTCCCTGCAGATGGGCTGTATTGTGACGGTTTGCGCGCACACCCAGGCACCGGGGCCCGTGATAAAACATGCCTACACATTTAGCCCCGAGGGGTGCGTGACTTCCACCAGGCGCTGCTGCCCAAAGTAATAATTTCCAGGGAGCATCAGAGTAAACAGCTAGGGAATTATAATAAAAAAGAAGTCGGATGGGGGGAACCCCGCTGTGTGGAGATTTATGCGCTTTGACACATCTCACTGTCTCATCAGCTGTGATTTAAAGTTTTCAAATCGGCTCGGAGCACAAAGACGCTCAGGAGATTCCTCCTCCTCCTCCAGATCTGCTCTCCTGGAGTCGATGCGCGGAGTTTAAGGGTTTGAGTCAATCTGTCTGGTCCCTGTTTAGTTTTTTTCTTAAGTTTTTTTTCTCTCCTGAAGCAGTGGGCTGGTTCTGTGTCTTGGAGTCTTTCCTACGGAGAGAGAGAGAGAGAGAGAGAGCGCAAAGGGGGAAGAAAAAGTTCGCACCAGCTCTGCCTCCAATCCAGTGGAGGTTTCAATAGCAGCGGCGCGGCAGGGGAGGGACGCACTGCCAGAGCTCAGGATACCCGCTCGCTCACTCACTCCCTCACTCACACACACACACACTCACGCTCACACACACTCCTGCCCACCAGAGACCAGTTAAATCCGCAAGAAAACTGCAAGCGCGCACCAGAGCAGCAGTCTGCCTTAATCCAGATTGATAGGCACCAAACAGTGAGGGGAACTACTGGACGCTGCGGAGGACGCAACTTTTCATTTTTCTTTTCTTTCTTTTTCAATCGCTTTAGTTGTCAGCCACTTTTTTTCTTCCTTTTTTCTTTCTTTTTTTTGTGTGTGTGTTTGAAAACCTTGGTGATATCAGAGTGGCTGCGACAGTCATCCTCCAGAGAAACTTCGCCGTTGCGTTATTCCTGAAGGTAAGAACCGCCTCATGTTCGGATCCGCTTTCCTCGCATGCTCGTTCCACCGGCGCGTCTCATCCAAAGCTCCCTTTCTTTTTCTAACTTTTTCTTGTATTTTTTATTTTTAAATGTGCATAAAAGCTCCATATAAATTCAGAGCCGGACTCCCCTCCGAGTTAAAGTGGTGCCTTTGAAACGTCTGCCAGAGAGGGGAAGAGAGGGGAAGAGGTTTCTGCGGTTTTACAACTCCGGGAAGTTAAAAGTTTTCAAACGCATTTCAGTCAAGCCCCAACTCGCGTGTTTCTTTGAATCTCAGTTTATTTTGGGTTTTTTTGTGTGTGTGTGGATTGTATACGTGCATGCGTATGGAGCCGTCAGACTGATGGACTTTGGAGAAATCCTCTCCGCTTTTGTGCCTCTGAAGGGTTCCCATGCTCCCCGGGGTGACACAGCAGCACCCAGCAAAGGCGATTTATCAATACGAGCCCGTGCGCTAAAGCGTGCTGGTTGTCTCCATCACGCACTATTTGATATTTTGTGCATTTTGGAGATGTGTTTGGGTCGCTTTTTACGCACCTGTGAGACGCCCGGGCGCACACGAGAGGAGCGCTTAAGAATTCAGATTTGAATTATTTTTCCATTCATCAGACGTCTAAAAGTAAATGATTCAAGGCGGATTAATGACACTTCAGCTCATGTTGGGAGTTGCTTTTTCCCCTCAGAGCCATGTGTGTTTTTTTCTCCTTTCTAATGAGAGACATACCCGGAGAGGAGGATTTTTTGAATAACTGTATTTAGCAGCCGGCTGAAGCCACACTGACTGCCTCCCTCCTCTCTCTCTCTCCTTACTTTCTCAGGAGAATGAATCATGAACACAAGAAAAAAAAAAAAAGTCTTTAAAATGGGAAGGTCTGCGTCGCATACCGTAACTAAACCGTGATTTGCATATGAAAACTCTCCGGCTGAAAGAATTCCGCCAGTGTTGCTGCTCCGGCCGTCCTGCGTCCGGAGCGCGGTGACAGGCTGCGGTGTGTGTGTGTGTGTGTGTGTGTGTGTGTGTGAGCACCGTCCCCTCCTCTCTCGTGTCACACATCCAGAGTCACTGGTGGAAGATTAAGGACAAGTTTTTATTTCCTTGTTAAATTATTCATCATATCCACACACATACACACACACCCCTCTGCCGGCTCACACTCCCCCTCCCCTCCCCTCCTCCCCTCCCTCCAAGGCGGGCACATCCATTTTGCAAAGCCCCCCATTATGCTCCCCTCAGATGGACAGACAGAAGCAGGGGAGGCTCACACTTTGCTGCTGAACAGGCTCCCTTCTTTCTGTGTTCCCCTGCTTTTCCCCTGAGCGCAACATAACTGAGCATGATTGACTCATTTCCCACGATGCAGCCCCCCGGGCCTGATGGGCAGTGGGTGGATGACTTTCCCATGGGGGCATTTTCTCTTCTAATCTTTAATCACCCCTCGCAGCCACAATGCCAGCGCATCAGTCAGAGCCACCACCACCACCACCGCTCCCTCCCACCCTCACTCACTCCCATCCTGAATGGGCGACCTGACCCTCCTCATAGAGACATTCCAGGATGCAGCTCGGGCTAAATGCGAGCTCCAGAGATGTGGACTATAAAGAGGCACGAGGGGAGGGGAACTAGGGAATGGGGGAATGGGGAATGGGGAGGGTGAGCAGGGGAAAGGAAACTGGGCTCTCCTCCCCATCTCTGCTATTGTGCCAGCTTTCGTGGTTCTGGTGATGTGGAGGGTTCAGAAACTCAAACCCGTGAGTGATGTTGTGGATGGCGAGGAGACAGCTCCTTGCGTGATAGTTCACACACACACACATGCACGTGGACATACACACACACGGCAGATAGAAATCTCCGTTGTTGGAGCCGGGCCCTCGCCACAGGCTCAACCAATCCATTAATGAGCTGTTTAGCTGTCCAAAAACACCAGACCTGCTTTAGCTTGGCCTGCCTATAGCGCAGGTCCAGGTCCTGTGTGGTTCCATCCTTGGCTCGGAGCCCCCACCACCACCCCACCACCCCTCATATACACCCCGCTCGCTCCAATCCCCCCACATTGGCCCTGAAGTGACAGCGCTGATGGAGCTCGCTACCGAGGGCCCACCATAAATCTGCCTTCAGACTCCCCTTTAAAGAAAACACACAGAGGCTTCGGGTCCCCCGGCGGCGAGCGCTGCCTGCCTGCCAGGCGTCTTGTTGGGTGGAATCCGAAATGTCTCTTTATTTGTGTTGAAATTAAACTGTCTTTTTTATTCCCCTCCCGTTCTGTTAATGAGCTCCATGTGGCAGCAGGCAGGAGGCTTATCCGTCCTGACAAGGAGCTGGAGGAGGAGGAGGAGGAGGAGGAGAGAGAGAGAGAGAGCGGTTAAACAAAGTGAGGAGAGAGAGGAGAGGGGAGGTCAGGGGCAGTTTGGTGCATGTGTCCTGCTCCACCTCCTCCACGCAGGTGCCTGAATTGTTGCACGATATTTGCTTTTTTGCTTTAATCATGGGTCGATTGTTAAATAATCTCGCAGTTGATGGATGTCAGTGAAAGCACTGCGTCCCCTCGGGGGATGTAAAACATAGTGTGAACATTTTGTTTTTGGCTTTGCACATGATTTTGCTTGTAATGACCCCCAATTAGAGCGGGGTCGAAGCTGTTAGGGCCGTGATTCAGATGATGAGGGGATGACATTCCTCAGATCACACAGGAATGGAGAGCAGGGTCATTTTCTCGATATATACTGTACATGGGAAAATAAAATCATCACCATTTCCCCCCTTTTTTTTTTCGTGAAACCACTGCAGGCTGCGTTCGTCCTTTAAAGGGGCGCTGTGTAGTTTTGGAGAAGAAATTCAAACTCAGAATTTTTAATATAATGAGGTAATAATACAAACTCAGAAATATGTATTTTCTCCCTAACTGAATAAACAAGCTGTTCTCAGAGGAAAACACTGCTTGAAGCTAGAAAGGTGGCAGGGTCCGCCACATAAACAGAGCAAAACACTACAAGGCTGTGCTGGCTTTAAGGTCAGGTTGTTTATTTAATTTAATAAGGCATAAATAATCAGCCAATGAAGATCTCTCTCTTCTGATAAAAATGTCTTCTGCAGAACTACTTACTGCGGCTTTAATCCCGTTCCACAGCTTCCTGCAGCCCGCAAATTAGAAAACGTGTGACGCTTTTCCACCCAGAAACGCTCGGCGCGATCCACTAAAAGTGAAACAAAAAAGCTATGAATGTAAAAATAAGCTGATAAAAAGCACCGGCAAAACAAAGTTGACACGATTGCGGGTGACCTTGCCTTGAAATTATCCCTCCCTCAAACTGCGATCATACATTCTTCCCCGTTCTAATTAAACATCGGGGTTTATTTGTTCCAGATGCGGCCCTTTTTTGATGTGTTATTTTGGTGAGGGAGCTCTGTGTCATGAGAAATGGCGCGGGGCCCCCGCATGTAAAAAAGCGGATCCAGCGCAGCCCCGTGCGACCGCGTCGACTCTGCGCCGGTCCGTGCAACCGCGGTGACCCCGGCCAGCACCGCTGCTCTAATATTCAGATGTCATCTTGCGGCGATATATAAACCGTCAATACAGACTGAGTGGTTCGGTCGTGGGGTTTAAATCAGTCGGTGTCACATGTGAGGAGCACTCTGAAGGCACACATCGAATGTGCTAATGACAGTGGTGATAAAAACCCCTTACTGTATGAGTGATAGCAGGCGTTATGTGTAATGACATCAGTGTGGCGGACGGAACTGGTCGGGGGCCGGGGCCCTCGCTGCGTCTGCAAAGTGTTTGGGGGATGTTGGAATGAAAGACAGCTCTGAACGGCCCTCTGTACATACCACCTCAGCGCTGTCTTGAGTATTAATAGACATGTCTTTGTTCCGAGTGACACGCTTCTGAAGTGGAATGAGACAAGCCGAGGCGATAAGGATCTCCTCTCTCCGTGTGAGTCAAACCTCAAAGTACCACTTAGGCGGCTTTCCTTCTGCTCTCTGAAGTTCGGCGGTGCGGCGGGAGGCTGGGCTCAGACAACGGCGGAGACGGAGACACTGACAGGAGCTGTCAAGGGCTTTTCCCCCCCCTCCGCTCATGTTCTTAGAGGGAGATAATGCAGAGATGAAGTTTGTACCGTGGAGGTTTGACTCTTTGAGTCCTCTGGTTCTACTTATCCGAGGAGAAGCGACGAGAGAGGAGGCAGCAGAGAGGGACAGAGAGCAAAGTGAAAAAGGCTATGTAGTTTGTGTACAAGTGTGAAAGAGAGCGTTTGTTGATGGAAAAAAAAAAGTGTGATCGAGAGAAAAGAGGCAGACAAGGGGAGGGCGAGTGGGAGGGGGGGAGAGTGGAGAGGGGTCATTAAAAGGACACCATCTCGCTTGCAGTAAATGGCAGTAAAGTATCTGGCTAATCTGCCATCATTACACTGATTAAATCACCAGGGATTTGCCGTTCCCATCAGCTGCAATCAATGGGGCAAAATCAATAGACAGGGGATACGTGAGAGGCACTCAGCCACGGTCAGCTGCACCCCGGCCCGAGCCACAGCTCCGCCTGTGCACTGCACCACTAAACATTTTTATACCAGCATCAATAAAACTTAAGTGACACGGATTTGGGGGATTTTTTTTTTCATATTAAGCGTTTGATGAAATAGCGCGGTTCCCTGGAGTTTCTCGCAATGTCTTTTCCCTCACACGTCTGTGTTTGAACCCTAATCCCCCCCTCTTTCCTCTCTGTGGCCCGCCACACTCATTCACTCTCTCTTTTTTTTTAGTCCTCATTGATTGACTCAAAGCTGGTGTCTGCGCTGTCACACGGTTTTAATGTTAAATGTTAATTAAGGGTTCAAACTAAAAAGGAAGCGAAGGCAAGAAAAACACATTTAAACACAAAATGAAATATGTAGTGGAGGAAAAAAAAACAAACTGAAAGCTGCAGAGCCTCACTGAAAACACTGTTAACGTCGGCTGCCAGAGCTTAGTGTTGCCAAATGGAACTCATTAAGAACAGTTTTGTGTTTTAAGCTAATGCCAGATTGCGAGGGAAAAAAGCCATTCAGAACTTCCATGGTAAAAATAGACATTTTGGCCACAGCTTGACTGCTGTGAGCCACCAACACTGATTGATAATGTGCATTAAAGAAATAGAGTTATATGAGAGGATTGATACCAGTCTCGTGTTTGTATGCAAAATATTAGCTCATGTTAACATAGCATAAATTCTGGAACAGCTAACCGGGGTTAGTCCAAAGTTAACGACATTCACCCACAAGCCCCTCTTTTCTTTTGATCATAAACTTATATTTGGTTTTATTGGAAGTAAGAGTTTGACATGTTGGAAACAGTAATGTCTAAATAAATGAATCCAGCAGTTTATTAGCTTAGCTTAACATAGCATACGCGCTAGAAACGAGGCAACAGCTACCCTTGCTGTGTCCAAAGGCTAAAAAAAAATAAATAAAATAAAGCCAAGTTATGTTTCATTTTAGAGAAATAGTTTGACATTTTGGAAAATAAGCTTATTGGCGTTCTTGCTAAATGTTAGAGGAGAAAATTGGTACCACTTTCATATCTGTAAGTTAAAAATGAAGCAGGAGACAGGCGTTCATTAGCTTAGCCTAGCATAAAGACTGGAAGCAGGGGGAAACAGCTAGCTCACCTACCAGCCAGTCAACAGTCTTTCCCTTTGTCATAAGTTTATATTTCCTTTTACTGAATGTAATAGTTTGACATTTTGGGAACAAGGCTGATGGCAGATGAAAACTATTCTGATGTCTGCAGATTAGCTAAATATTGAACTACAACCAGCAGTCGATTAGCTTAGCTTAACATAGCATAAAGACCAGAAACAAGGCAACAGCTACCCTTGCTAAAGTCTTTTACCATCGAGTTACGGTAAATTGTAAAGAAATAGTGTGACATTTTGGAAAATACGCTCACTGGCTTTCTTTCTGAGAGTTGATGACAAAATTGGTACCACTTTCATATTTGTTTGTTCAATACAAAACCGCAGACAGGAGTTGATTAGCTTAGCCTAGCATAAGGACTGGAGGAAGGGGTAGCTAGCCCCTCTTAAACTCATGAATTAACATGTTATATCTCATTTGTTTTATTCACACAAGAAGTAAATGTAGAAATTGTTGTAAAGTTGTGGTTGTAAGGGGGGTAGACTATTTCTTGAGCCTTAGCTGTTTTCCAGCTAAGCTAAGCTAGTCTGCTGCTGGTTGTAGCTTCATATTCACTGCATGCGTGTTTCCTAAACTAGTCCTCAAACATAACTCAATGTTTCCAGGATGCACCACACTATAAATGAAACATTATTTCCCTGTGTCTTTCAGAATGAGGCAGTGTAAAGGCTGGAGCGCGGTGCTGCTGGTGCTGCTCGGGCTCGGCGCTTTGGCGCAGAAGCTGCCCACGAGAGACGAAGGACTCTTCCAGATGCAGATCAGGGACAAGTCGCTGTTCCACGACTCCTCCGTCATCCCGGACGGTGCTGAGATCAGCGGCTACCTGTTCAGGGACACTCCCAAAAGGTAAGACAAACAACGCACGAATTGCATAATAGTACACGCACATAATCCTAGTGATTCAAACTGTCTGCACGTTGTTATGAGCACAAAAAGGGAGCCAACATCCACCTTCCGCTGCTGACTGAGCCGCAACAATCACCAAGGCAAACATTCACTCGCAGATGGCCACTTACTGTAAATAGATAGGAAACATCAGATGTTGCTCTGTAACGTGATCTATTGTCTCGATGCAGAAACTAAATAATAGATGAGAAAGTCGTGTTTGTGTAATTGAGTGTCTGTCAGCTCCGGGCGAGACAGCCCAAGGTCAGCAGTGCAGTAATATCACGTTTTGCGCCTCGGTCTCGGTCTGCCCGTGCATTTACCCGACACATTATTTTGGATAACGTCAAAATTGTGATGAAGCAATGTCAATACGAGTCCCTTTCAACCTGTCATTTTTACCCCAGGTACTACTTTGTGGTGGAGGAAGACAACACACCCCTGTCTGTGACGGTGACACCTTGCGACGCGCCTCTGGAGTGGAAACTCACCCTGCAGGAGCTGCCAGAAGAGGCCAGTGGAGAGGGATCAGGTATAATTGACATCAGAAAGCAGTGGAAGAGGTTAATGACACGTTATGTGGAAATATCACTATCCTCCACACACAATTAACCCAGGCGGTGATGTTAGGCTTTGTGTTTTGGTGGGTTTTAATTAAGTCACAGTCGTAGCGTCTAGTCTGACCACTTATGATGTCTGACTCGGCCCAGGCTGACGTCTGTAATTTCAGAGGAGGGCTCCACTCTACTGTAGTCGCCCCACCGAATCAAAGCCATTACATCCCTTTACTTAGGCCGTCTTGGTCTTCTTAAGGTAAATCCTTCTGTCTGTCTGTCTTCCTTCCTTCCTTCCTTCCTCTCTTCCTTTCCTTCTCTTTCACTCTTCATTTTTCTGCCCCACGTTTAAACTTTCTCCATCTGGAAGTCGTCCTTTCAGCGCAGGAGATCTTGCCAGATGACCAGAGCTGCGGTTCGGAGTGTAGATGTGTGATGTGAGCATATATTTGAATATAAATACACGAGCACCTGTGTCTGTGTCTGTGCTCCTGTCGGATCAGATATCGCGGAATGATTTATTGGGTTGTCACACCGCTGTAGACGTGCACCTCGCCTCAAGAGAAAAGAATTCATCTGGAAGTGGAAGAATTATAACAGATTTGGACCCATTACCGGTGTCATTACTTTTTCGAGGCAGCTGGATGTGCAGAAAAGTCATGCGACCTCGCGAATCCTTCTTGCCAGGCTCCGAGGTACGAGGACGACCAGCGAGAGAAGCGACTGCATGCTCGAAAACATCGGCGGCTCCTCGAGGGGTTAGCGTAGCTGCTAAAGCATCTGGTTTATCGCAACTGGAGATTGTTCTTCATTGAAAGAAGAGCAAAAAAAAGTATTTTTAAATGGAAAGGATGTTTTTGTTCTTGTCTCGA
This sequence comes from Lagodon rhomboides, assembly GCA_039737535.1. Lineage (NCBI taxonomy): Eukaryota > Metazoa > Chordata > Actinopteri > Spariformes > Sparidae > Lagodon > Lagodon rhomboides. The sequence goes on along the minus strand of CM077789.1, from coordinate 7,423,998 downwards.
CCGGCTTTGATCTGCCGGTGGTAGTGCTCCCCTACTGTTGATCTGATCGCTTGAAGTTAGCCGCGATAGACGCTGACAGACAGAAGGTTTGTCCAATCGCCTGCTGAGTATTTCTTGAAAGTGGCTGCCCTTTTCCAAACAGTTTCTCAGGGATTCTTCCCAGATGGTTTTTGAAAGTCTGACATCACGAGATGTGTCGGAGCAACAGTTCCACCAGTGAAAGTCTTCCTGTCTTCGCAGCTCTCTCTGCTAAACGTCTCTACTGGGAGTAGATCTTTGAGCATTAATTTTTAGTACACCGCTGAGCACACTCGCTGGTTGACAAACATAATATTATGCTTGGGCTGTTTCTCTCACGTAGAAAGCTACAAGGCGCCTCTTTGTAGCACAGCTTCCCCTGGAAAGGCAGAGTGAATGCCGGCCTGTGATCTTCGGGGATGTTTGGACTGAAAACATGGCTGCCATGTGAGGGGCTAATCGTCCGTGAGGCTCGCGGCGCTTCATCATAAGCTCGCAGCGTCGACACGTCAAACATTTTTAGTAGGGGTGGAAATTATTTTTCATCAAAGCCAAAAATAAAGGAGGAGGAAAATACTGTGAAGGTCACGACAACAGATCTCTGTCAGAACTTGTCATATAAATTTGGATAGTGTGTCAGTCAGAGAGCTCATGTGGTGCCTATTTGTTTTTGACTTCCAGGAGAGCCCGAACCTCTGGACCAGCAGAAACAGCAGGTGACCGTCGACGAGGGGACGGAGCTTTTCACCTACAAGGGTAACGATGTGGAGTCCTACGTGGCCACCAGCACGCCCTCCGGCCTCTACCAGCTGGAGCTCCTGTCCACGGAGAAAGACAGCAACTTCAAGGTGTACGCCACCACGACTCCAGAGTCCGACCAGCCCTACCCGGAGCTGCCCTACGACCCTCGCGTGGACGTGACCGCACTGGGCCGTACCACCATCACCCTGGCCTGGAAGCCGACACCAACGGGCTCTCTGATGGGCCAGCCGGTCCAGTACTGCGTAGTGATCAACAAAGAGCACAATTTCAAGAGCATGTGCGCCGCTGAGGCTAAGATCAGCGCCGACGATGCCTTCATGCTGGCTCCAAAACCTGGCAGAGACTTCAGCCCGTTTGACTTTGCGCACTTTGGCTTTGTTCCCTCTGACATCGGTTTTGGCAAAGACAGAGGCCTCACGAGCAACAAGATCTCACGGGCGTACACAGCCAAGCCCAGAGCATCGGACATTCAGAAGGTGTGTATTGGCAATAAAAACATTTTCACCGTGTCCGACCTGAAGCCGGACACGCAGTACTACTTCGACGTGTTCGCTGTGAATTCGGCGACCAACACCAGCACGGCGTACGTGGGAACGTTCGCCCGCACTAAAGAGGAAGCCCGTCAGAAGACAGTAGAGCTGAAGGACGGCAAAGTGTCAGACGTTTTCATCAAGAGAAAGGGCAGCAAGTTTCTGCGGTTCGCTCCGGTGTCCTCCCACCAGAGGGTCACGCTCTTCGTCCACACGTGTCTGGACGCCGTGCAGGTGCAGGTGAGGCGCGACGGCAAGCTGCTGCTCTCCCAGAACGTGGAGGGCGTGCGGCAGTTCCAGCTGCGGGGGAAGCCCAAAGCCAAGTATCTGATCCGCCTGCGGGGCAGCAGGAAGGGGGCCTCCACTCTGAAGGTGCTCGCCACCACGCGGCCCAGCAGCAAGCAGCCCTTCCCGTCGCTTCCGGAGGACACGCGCATCAAGGCCTTCGACAAGCTGCGCACCTGCTCCTCCGTCACCGTGGCCTGGCTGGGCACGCAGGACCGCAACAAGTACTGCATTTACCGCAAGGAGGTGGCCGACAACTACGGCGAGGAGCAGCGACGCAGGGAGCAGAACCAGTGCGCCGGGCCGGAGACCCGCAGGAAGTCGGAAAAGGTCCTGTGCAAGTACTTCCACAGCCCGAACCTGCAGAAAGCTGTGACCACAGAGACCATCACGGGTCTGGAGCCGGGCAAGACCTACCTGCTGGACGTTTACGTGGTGGGACACAGTGGCCACTCGGTGAAATACCAGAGCAAACTGGTGAAAACAAGGAAATACTGCTAAATGACTCTGCAAAGAATAAATCTATTATAAATATATATATTAAATAAGTTTATTTAACTCTAAGTGATATTCTACTAAGGAGTGTATACAGACTGACTACTCACACAGCGGATGGGCCTGTGGCAGTGACTGAACCGTTTGTAGAGAGAGATATCAACCTGTATATTTATGTTTACATTTCACCGAGCACCTCCGGGTGGCCCCACAGCGCGAGGCGCTCCGCCACCAGGCGCGTCGTCTCGACATCAATGTTGCCACTGGGGGAGGCAGAACTTCAGAGAAGATCATCTTTTCATCTCGTTCCGTTTTTCTTTGTCGCTGCATGACATGATTTGCGCTTGTCCGTCATATCCGTGCGTTTCTTCAGTTTCGAAAAAATCACGCCGCACCGGAGGAGATACAGTCGCAGCCCCGCATTGTATAGATCTCTCACTGCATATTCGCTACATGTTTTTAGGAGGAATTTAAATTATTTTATACTTTTGGTCTCTCTTTTTTGATTGTCTGTTTTTATTGATGACAATAATAACTGTTACGAGGAAAAATTCCAGTTTTACGAAGGAAGTTGTCGTAGTCCAGACATTCCCTGATGTATCTCAGCCCAGTGTTTTTGCTCTAGAGCCCATCTTGTAAATGTGTTCTGTGCTGGAGATCTGTGTTATTATCACTGTATCGCTGTGTGTGTGTGTGTGTGTGTCACATGTACAGAGTTGTCCTGCCAATATTCATGTACATAAACACTAAATATAGAACAAGTAATCCCTCTGTCACCCCGGGTGTCATGTTCTTTTGCCAAGCAGGTTAACATCACAGTCGCGGCTCCGAGATGAAAGCGAGCGCGGCGAGCGCATTGTGTTTATGGACTCGGACACTTAAATTAGGGGTCGCATGAGCGGAACTCGATACTTGTGATCAGAAACGATAATGTGGTACTAAAAGTGATTTGTGACCAAGCGAAGCTCGACAGAGGATGAATTATTTGCTGGAAATAACTTTTAAGACTTCTTTTCCCAGATGGTGGCTGAGCTCCACTGGAAACATGTCACCTCTTGACCATCGCTCGCCGGCAAACCAGCGTCTCACTGACCTACATTCTCGCGGGTGTGCAGTAATAAATCGGTGCAGTGTATTTCTTTGACTCTGTTGAAGAAGCATTCATGAGGATTTTAAAAAACAAACAACACACATAAAAGCACATTAAAGTCAGAGAAAGAATATAGTTTGAAAGTGTGTTCTGGTCCAGGGAGAACAGACCATCTGCTTCACATGGTCACGCTGTCATCTTTGTTCTTGTGTAAAAACACTTCATCTGGTGTTGCCGCTCTGTACGCTGATCTGATCTCCTTGATGATGAAATTCAAATGTGGCCCCACAGGATGTTGTCAATTAGGGAGTTTTAATTTTGTTCATTAAATTATTTATGATATCAATGGATGAAGAACAGGACTGATAAAATTCAGATTTCTGACTTGATTCAGTGACTAAAACAATTTGTTGACATAATTTGTGTCAAATATTACAAGTAATTATATGTTATCTTCAATTTTGTGTTAGTTTGTGTGACGCTAATAATTTAATCCTCATTCTTAATCTGCAAATTAAACATTGTAAGCAATTAAATACATCGTTATTCCTCAATTTAATACAGTCAGAGGTTATAATACGATTTTTCATGTTATTACGACAAAATTATCACATTAACAAGACATTTTTCTTGTTATAACAACATAATATCTTGCTGTAACGTGAAACATTTCATGTCCTGAGATGATAACTAAACCATATTGTTATTCCATTAAGTGTTTTCACGTTAAAACAGCGAAAATATAATGTGAAAATATCTTGTTATAATGTGAAGCCTTTTATGCTTCATCAATAAAGTAACAACAAATGATTAGAACAGGAGAAGCTGAATCACATGAAACGCGTCATGTTATATTCATGTTTTAACGTGATAGATTTATTTCATAATAACTTATTATAACTCAACATTTTTCAGGTTCTAACATAATACTGATCCATTGTTCTTTCTCTGGCGTGGCGGCAATAAGCTTCCGCAGAACATAACTGTCTCTACACTCGGTCAGTTTCCTGAACGCCACGCTAACCTATGTTTTTTTAGCTTGTCACAGATAAACATTTAACACAGTATGTTCACTTTTTGTTTTATTTTGAGAACGTTGACTTATGAGTTGGCTGATAAAGTCAGTAAGCAAATTCCGTAAAAAATCCACTTCACAGCAACAAGCTATCCTTTAGCCTAACGTTCGCTAACATTAGCCACCATAAGCTACTGGCTGAACCAAACCAAGTACGATTGTGGCAGTGAAACCTCTGAGTGTATTAAAGTGAGCAATGATGTGTTTTATTGCTTAGAAATAAAACATTAAGAGGAGAACAAGATATTCTACTTTGAAAGTTACATAAAAGCAAAAGAGCTACAACGATACACTCATCAAATGACGCAGTTTTGCACTCGACTTTAGGATATTTTCTTTAAATGAATCTATTAAAAACTATACAGCAGATGATACTGAACATGCCGCCACCTTTACAGCAATCTTCCTGTTCACCTGCCCTCATTTAAGTGGGCGCACTTAAAAAAAACAGACTCCAAATTTGGGAGAATTGGGTGACTTGCAATACTATTTAACCATTAGACAGAGTTAACCACATGTAAGCAGAGAGAAAAGCCAGACACACATCAGTGAACATATCCACACGTTCCAATTAAGAGCAGTCTCAGGTGGATGGAAACGCTCTCTCTTTTGTGGCCAAGAAAGGCAGCTGTTGCTCTTGGATTGCCATGTTTCCATCGCGACCCTGATTCTGGGTAGCCGCACTCCAATTCATCGCCACAACTCACTGTCAATCACGCGATCCTGGTCGGAGGAAATGCAGGGGAGGCTTCCACCTGGCTTCCATTAACCTGCCGTTGCCCTGGAATAATGTGGAGGAGCTTCCAGAGAGCCGTGGGAGTGTCACGGATATCCCTGTAAACCGCCACTAATAAAAGCTGGGCCAGCTCTGCTCTAATGTCATCGTGCACGTGTGAATAAGATCCGTCCTTTTAAAAGAGTCTCCTGCTCTCCGGTCAGCTCAAGAGGTCTGCGGATGGAAAAAATGTACAGACACGTCTATTTTACAAGCACGCTTCTGGAGAGCTCCTCACAAACACTCCGGCAAACATACATATACAGAGAAACCTCTATCCGAGAGCTAACCATCTGCAGGGCTGCCCGTGTTTATCTTCTGCGTGGTAATGAGCGCCGGGCTTTGATGTATGAGTTTTGTATATATGTGAGTACACGGAGCAGGGTAAGGAGTGGAGACAGACATGAAGCGCTCGGGTAAGTGGTGTAGTAATCACAGCGGCGCACGGAAGACCTGGCTCCGATTCCTGGTTTGGCTAGTTTGACTTTGACTCATGTGAGCTGTCAGTTTAAAAACCAGCCCAAGCAATCTCGTAAAATCTCAATTGTCTGCTGTGGTTGAATAACTTACAGGGTCAGAAAATCTAAGTTGAGTTTTATACATTTCGCATGAACATTGAAAAAGGGCAGACTTGTCTGGACTCAGAGGGTCTTAAACAGTTCAACATTTTTGGATGTATTCACTTTCTTGCCAATAATGAGATGAAAAGTTTGCTACCACTCTCATATGGCAAAGATAAAGCGACAATCTCCATCTAAGCTTAACATAGAGGCTGGAGACATGAGGCCTGGCTCTGCCTGAAGGAAACCAGATCTGCCTGCTAGCACCAATAAAGATCATTGATAAACATATTCTAAAGAGGTCATATGGGGTTTTTGCCTTTCCTTTATTGTGTTATGAAGCATTTTTGTGCATGTAAAAGGTTCTGCGAAATGAAAAAGCCCAAAGGAAGTTACTCTCCTCCAACAGAAAACACTGCTCCTGCAACGCCTGGTGTGGAGTCGAGCCTTTACTTCCGTAACTTATGTGCGTCACTATGTAACAAGCGTTATATAAATATATACATCTATATATATTATAAAATATATAAACTCTAATCAGTCAGCAGACATACAGTTGCTACTGCTGTAGCAGCGTTATTTTAGATCACACTACCTTGCTCGGCATGACCTGCCCTACTATGCCTCTGATTGGCTACATCCTGCCCGCTGAGTGATGCACATGTTCAACTCTCAACAGAGACTGAACAGAGGCGAGATGTCTCACTCTGTAGCTAAAACGGAGCACTTCAAGACACAGTGTGAACAGGGATGCTGCAGCAACGCACCATATGAGAAAAATTATGTGTGTGTAATTCTGTCAATTACGCAGCAATTAGATAGCTAATCAGAGAAGTGACTTATGAATATCATTATTAAAGGAATAGTTCAACATTTTATGAAATATACTTACTCACTTTCTTTCAGACAGTGGGGTAAAAAGGCTGATAGCACGGCATGTCCATGTGTGAAGAGTCAATTAGCTTAGCTTAGCATGAAGATTTAAAATAGGCAGACACAGCACTCTAAAGCTCCCTTAGGTGTTTAAATTTTTAGGTTAATAGTTGCTGGTAGGCTGATTAGTCTCTTCCTACAGAGCCAAGTTGTTTCCTACACCTTCCATTCTTTATACTAAGCTAAGATAACCTTCTCCTGATGCTAAATTCACAATTCACAGACAGATATGAAAATGATATCGATAATGATCTAACTCTCGGTGAGAATGCAAGGGTATTTCCCCAAACCTCAAACTATTCTCAGTTTTATGACCCTCACGCTGCCAATTTCACTGAAGAAGTTGTGGAGCACTGTAAAAACAACGGCGTTTGGTGAAACTGAACATGTTTTAGTGTAAATAATGTCACAAATGTGCTTCATAGACTTGCAGCACTTGTAATTTACAACAAAAGTAGAACCCCCACCACCAGCATCCCTTTATGAAGGACTTTAGAAAGTTGGCATTTGTGATGTTTTGTGTATGTGTGTGTGTGAATGCACTTGCTGCTCAACTTGGAGGTGAGTGACACTTTTGGACAGAGATCGTGAAAAGGGAGGAGAGGCTCGAACAGAATCCAAACAGAGACCGACAGCAAACAGACGGACCCGCTGTGAGGGCTTTGAGTGTAACGTCCACGGCCGAGTAGAGCAGCGAAACATTGTTGTGTGTAAAAAGCTTAGCGCTGAATGAAGGGCTGCTGCCATCTCTGGGGTTGGTACGATACTGGAGAGCATTTAAATTAAATGATTCGGCCCTACACTGGTGCCACTGTCTTGGAAATCTCCAAAGTAAACAGTGTGAAATGAAATTATGGCGCTTCGGAATCTCACACGCTCATTCAGAGAGGGAGCCCCAGCTGCGAGGTAAAAAAGAGTCGGCCATGATGAAAATGATTCCACTTCAGCGGCTCCGGGGATAGATCACTGCTAAGGGCTCGGGTCCAAACCAGCCCTACATAACTCTGATTTAGCAGAGGGCCAGGCAGAAATCGGAGGCTTCCTTCCAAACCCATCCTGACCGAGAGCCCATTCCCAGGAAGGGTGGAGAGGGACCAGCGGCCCATGGGCATTGCCCGTCTCAGCCGATCTCCATTAGGATAACTCAAGTAGTGAGAAAAACAATCACTGGCTCCTGAACACGACTTTCATTTGATCCCGCTGGATATTTAACTCTAATATTAGTTTTATCATCACACACAGATATGAGCAATACCGTACACATGATATGCATTTAAGGATCCTTGGATGGGGATTCTCTCGTGGCTCTGATCTGCACTTGATTCCCTCCTCATGAGTGTGTGTTCGGGTGTCTGTTTGTGTGCAAGCATTAGCCGTGCGCACATGAAAAGCCTTGTGTGTTTGTGTGTTTGTGTGCCCACTGCCGTCGCTCCCTCTCTGCATAGGGGTGGTCCCCCCGCTCTCTTGTGCTCGTGAAATCACTTCTAAGTGCCTGTAATTTCTCACGCTTCATCAGTACTGTAATTTCAAAAGGCTGCCTCTGAAGACCCTCCTTTAGTGGCAACCCGGGGTTGTCAAACGAAAACATCATTTATCCAGTGACCTCGGCGCTTCAGGAAATGGTTTGCTGGCTATTCAGCGACAGCCTTGAAATAGGGAGCTGTGGTGAGGGACTGCGGGGGTTTGTGAAACATGAAACAAAAGGTGGTCTGGCCCCTCAATCTACAGTATCAGGTTTGAGAGATTCGAGAAAAATGCACACATCCATTTGGAAAATCTTGTATGGAACCATTTGTATGTTTGCCAAACTGAGGTTTTCCTCCAGTGAAAATATTTACTTAGAAAAAAAGAAACTCAAAGTATTTATTTCAATGCAATCCTTTCCTTCACCATGTCCTAAATGTGGTTTCTGTAGTTTTTGGCCCTCGGAGATTCAACTGGCAGTTCAGCCACTGAGTGGCTCGGTTCCACGGCTGGGCACTTTCAGGTCTGAAGTCTCGGTCCGGTGGGATTCATGATTCAAATTTCTTTGTTTAGTTAGATAAAAAAAACAAATCTTTATCACGGTAGATCTTCAGGTTCTCAATGCATCTTTGTCTGCGAGGGCTGCTCTGCTCATGCGTAGGCTTTGTCATCACTTCATGAGGCCATTCATGGGAAGCTTCTTTCACTCAGACATGTCTGCATTAGTCAGAACCGCTGAAAGACGTTTGGGAACAAAGACTTTATGATATATGCTCCCGCTGCATTAAATAGTCAGACTTTAGAATAATAGAGCTGGTGATGATTTTAAAGATTTTAGGGTTTTACTTATAGTTTGCTCGAATGCCAAAGGAGATGCTGTCGATTAGTGTTGGTGGATTGGAAACAGACTTAAATATCTTTGGCTGCGATGACGCGACTCTCTGAATGGCAATGTTAGTCTGTCAGTTGGCTCATCTTTGGTTGAGACTGAAATATCTCAACGAATATCAGATAGATTGCCATAAAATTTGGTAAAGACAATCGTGATCCCCCTCAGGCTGAACTGTAACATCTTTATCAATTTCCTTAACATTTCATTGAGTTGATTTGTCAAATACTTTGGTTTTCGTTTCGTTTTTAGTGCTAATTAGAAAATATAAGCTAAACATTTTCAATATAATATTTTACATTAGAGCTATATTCTGAATCCATGATGGTGCCTATTCTGGCAAATAAGATAGCACACATCCATTTTGCAGACGTTGGCGTTGACGTGGTTTGGGGAGTGATTGCTAATTGGGAAGACTTTGGTGAAAAACATCCGTGATTGGTTGACATCCCACCTCTTTCCGATTAGAAAAAACCCCTCCCCAAACCACCTCTTTTTCAACATAACTCAGGAACTGATGCCTGGAGATAATTGCTAAAAAACAAGATTCCAGCTTCAGGGTTTAGCTTTTCGGGTTGAAGGTGATTTTTTCACTGTAATCGAGTTATTTACGGGCAAAATTTGAAGCAAGACTAAGCGGTGGCACTGTATAAAGGCCTAAATAACCAAACATTATACCAGCAACATCAACATGCTAGCATAGTTTTAGTGAACATTTTAGCGTGCTCACATTTTCATTTTGCTCACAACACCACCAAAACCTCACAGAACTGCTACCATGGGTGTTGACTCCCAACTGCAAACTTCTTTGGATCACACAGACTCCCTTAGATTAAAATCACAATAAAGCCTTTATTGATAGCTAGCTAAAACTACAGAATTGTGTTGAGATTGTCCCAGATCCAAAATGTGATGCGCCAGCTCGCCTTCACTCGAGTCTCGATAATGAGTGAAAAGTCCTAATCCCCCACACCCAACAAAAGGTAGTGAGTCATCTGTGCAGAGCAGCACAGACTGTCCATGATCTTAAAATGGCCGTATAGGGATTATCGTCTTACTCTCTATCATCTTATTATGGGTCCCCGGCATTCGCAGAAGAGCTCCGAGTGTGTGCGTTTCTTTGTGTCTTTTGTGCAGGTGTTGGAGATCAGAGCTGGTGGGGATAACCCTGGGATCTCAGTGAAAGCTGAGTGAAAGTTAATGGGATGGAGGGTCCTCGGAGGGCAGGCAGGGAAAAAAGGGGTCATGACATTTAATCGTCCTGCCCCGACAGGCCACGGCCCTGACAGAGGGGTCAGGGGGGACAGAAATGGACCAGGGAGGACATGGGTGGGGCAGACGCACACAAAGGCCCCTCTCAGAGCCGTGATCAGGCCTGTCACCCAATAAGTCTCTCCTATGGCTTAACTCTCTGAAAGACACCTGGAACATGACTCCAGGCCGCTGTTGACACCATCACAACTACAATACAGATCTCGGAGAAAGGAAAAAAATCCTCATTGAGCGACATGTTTACCCCGACTGTAAACCCCTTTAAAACAGTAAAGTCTGACAAAACAGTCGAGCCCCAGCTCATTGACTCTGAGGTAAACACGTACATCGTGTTTCAGTCACTGCTGTGATTCTCGACCAACGGCGGTCGTCTGCACCAATCATTAAGCGTACTGGCTGAGAGCCGCGGCACAACAGGAAGGCATCGGCATAAACACGAGCTATAAACACAGTAAACAAAACCGACATAACACTGACACACTGCTGATTAGAGGGGGGAAGACGTTTGCTGAAGAGGTGTTCAAGAAACAGAACATACACAAGCAGTCGGTGATTAGAGATGATGCTAATCTCTGCGCAGGGTGAAAGTCAACAAATCAAGGTGAGATATAAAAAGAACGTAATGGAGGTAATGTGAGGTCTGGTTGCACTTTCACACAAGTGTGTCCAACAGTTTTGTTTTTCAGTACACTTGAAACCGCATCCACTGCTCAGCGCATCTGGCTTTACTTTGAGGACTTTTATTTTGAAATTTCAAGGTTTTTTTTTTAGCTTGAATCTATCTTCCTTGACAACTAACTGTGCACGCCTACTAGAGTCAACAAGTCCATTTTAATAAATAATGGATAAAAATAAGGAGTACTTTTTCCAACTTCTTGGAGAAAAAGTAGTTGTTAAGGATAAAAATATAGGACTAAAGTGTAAATAATCATTATTGTGTTATACTACATAATGTCACTAATATAACAATAGCATTACACACACATTACAAAGATACGTAATCCTTCAAAGATCTAAAAAGAAAACTGAAAAACATAAAAATGAAATTGTAAAATGATATGAACATTTTAAAGCAAGATTATGTAGGAATTCGTATTTTGAGCGATTTTGTGCCCCCACAACTGTCGTTAATGCAAATCCTAGGTTTCTGTAACAATTTGTCAGATGAAATGTAACGTTACGTGCTAACAATGTACAAAACTCGGTACGTCAAAACAGTGTTATGAATATGAAGAAAATATGTACGCTCATGCACTTTCGCAATACGACAGTGAAAACTTGCACACAACTCGGAACAGCAACAGCACGCCAAGCTAACGTAACCTGAACCAGACAACTGGATGTAAACTACAACCGGGTAAACCTGTGGTCAAAAAACAACTTTGCTAACACAGACAAACATCAATCAAGCGCAACAACAACAGACAAGCTTGAAATTAGCATGCAAGCTAATGTTACATACTATTTACTGGACCTCCATCTCCCAGCAGTCCAAAGCTCCTCTGATATTGGGGCAAACACCAACACTTGCCAGAGCTAACTTGCAGCTACAGTACGCAGTAGTTAGGGTGCTTTCAGGAAACTCTGTAAATCCCAGAGATTTGAGGCAGAGCAGAAGGAGATCCAGAAAACATTTTCTCCATTAAATGTGATTCAGTTTCAACAAAGTCTTCAAGTTCCTCCGAGTGACTAAACAGAAGTTTGGTAACAGACTTATGTAAGTTTAAATACTAGCAATGTGAAAGTAGTCATTACATAATCAATATGGTACCAGTGATCATTACCAGAATTGGTATGATCGTACTCCTGATTTCGGTTTCAGCCCGGAGGCTTCAGGCCAGAGGAACCAACCCAGCAGCCTTTCACTGTTGGTAAATTGTGGTTTCTGGCGCGCTACGCTGACTGTTTTAAGCTGAAAGGGTCAGTCATACCTCTGGTCTGCTGCCTGTTGGTTCAGTGCGGTTTCTGAATTACAGACAACAAAAGTTCGAGCCAAAACACACATCCATTACAATACTCTGAGGTTTGTTAGAGGTTAATGGTGAATGAAGAAAAGCACGGGGAGTGTGTTTTCTGAGCCATGGGAAAAGCATGTGTATCCACATATTGTGGTTAATGTCCACAATTTACCGTGTAACGACCTTTAAAGGTGCAGTTTGTAAGAGTTTAAGTTGAAAGTTGAAAAGTGGAGCAACAATCATCAACAGACTGTAAATACATTATGATTTTGATGTTACGTAGATGTTTTATTTCAAGGAGATATCGACACAAGTTAGCGTGCTCACCTGCTGGTTCTATCCCGTCCCGGTCCAGAGATCCCGTGCTGGTGGAGAAACCACCTACACTCCCCCCGTTCCCCTAGCTCATCGCACGGACAGCTAACTGCACTGCTAACTGAGCTAACTGAGCTAACTAGCTAACGGTAGCTACAGTTTTGAGTTACTCTGGTAATATGCTGCCCCCTATTTGTTTTTCCATTTCTTGTCAACAAGCTCTTCTTCTTGTCATTGTTATATTGAACTGTCCTTTGGCTGCTGTGTGATGCACACATTTCCCCGTTTGCGGCACTAATAAAGGAATTTCTGAAGTATTTCATAATTGATTATCGATTTTGATAGAATTTTAAGAAAAGAAAGTTAAAATTCTTTGATTCCAGCTTCTTAAATTTAATATTTTCTGGTTTCTTGTCTTTTCTATGACAGTTTACTGAATCTTTTTGTGCAATATTCAAATTGCAAGAACTGCAATTATTTTTTAAAGGTAAAACGTGTCACAAAACAGTGTTTTGGTGAAGTTTTGTAGTGCTGCAGAGACCCTCTGGCCTACAAAGCTCGTTCTCCAGATGTAATAAAACAGAGATCGGGAGAAACGCCACACAAGTTTTTCAATGACAATGAAAATTGTGATGTGAAATCTAATCATCCATAATAATCATCCCGAACAATCACTTTCCACTCACTTTGTTTTTTTGTAAATATCTTATTTTTTCAATTTATTTTTTTATTTGTCTGACTCTTTTTCCTGTACTTGTTGTATCTTGAACTGTTGTAACAAGTGAATAAAGTCTATCTAATCTAATATAATCATAAATTAAATTGCAATAGCTGTCCAAAATAATTGCAATATCACTTTTTGACCATATTGTGCAGCCTTACATGAGAAGTTTACATAGAAGGTAGAGGCTCACAGAGTATAAAATCATTTCCAGCAGCTCTCAGGTGAAAGTTTTTATGTTATTTATAATATTTTTTGGGGGATATATTAGTCACAAAATTAAAATGATGCATTGTTAGTTCATAGAGTGGTGAAAAGCAGCAGTTGTCCATGTTTCTGCAGTGTGTGCACAGTGTGGGCAGCCTGGCTGAACACACACAGCAGAGGAAAGGTAGCTTCTGGTTACAAACTTTGGACCAATCACAGCGCCGCTCTGCTTTCCTGCAGCAGGAGCGACAGAAGTTCAACCTGGACGTCTCCACGAAGAGAAACTTATCTGCTCCGAATTCAAACTGACAATGATTGTCCACTTCCGCTGACATATCTGATAGCCAACTAGTTGTCACTGACGGAAACGTTTCCGAGAAATGACAATGTTGGGCATGTACGTGCCAGACAGATTTTCCCTGAAATCGTCAAAGGTCCAGGATGGAATCGGTCTGTACACGGCGAGGCGAGTGAAAAAGGTTTGTTGTTCTCTGACTGCGCAGCTTTGTCACCGAGTTTAACGGGCGGGGGGCGTCTTCTGCTACTTTTTAAAACTGTTCGTAGTTTTTTTTTTCTGTTCGCTTTTCTTTTCATTCCTTCTGGTCTCTCTGTCAAGAGTCTCAGCCTCGACCCTCTGACGTGAAGTGCCACGTAGCTACAGTGACTCCACTTCGTCTCTCTCTACGCAACAATGTATTCACGTCGGCAAAAAGAAAAAAGGGCTCACGTTCTGGACTGTAACGAGCTTGTTGTTTAGTTTGACGTTTCTCTCTCCCCCACCTCAGAAGAGTTTTGTTGAATGTTTCAGAGGAGGATGTAGCTCTCTTTTAAATCTGTGCTACTGTAAGTGGAGCTGGAGGATGAACATGAACGCATCATGAAGAGCACTTGGGCCACGCCCCCTTGGATTTTCTCTTTTTTGGCACTTTGTGTGAAGGTCAAAAGGAATAAAAATGTCCACATTAAACAGTAAGCCTGTCCAGCTACTGTGAGATATCCAACATTTACCCACAATGCAAAATGTCACGGTTTGGACCGGTCCACTGTGGTGTTTCGATGTTTTTAATGTGATTCATCTCGGCCGCTGAGCGTGTTGTACAATGATGACAAATGATCCTTGTGTGTGTGTGTGTTTTTGCTTTTAAAGGGAGAAAAGTTTGGCCCCTTCGCAGGTGAGAAAAAGCTGCCCAACGAGCTGGATGAGAGCTCGGACACCAGGCTCATGTGGGAGGTGAACGCACGAACATCCTCATGTTTTTTCAAACCGCTCCGCACAACTGATGATTACTGTCAGTGTTGAACACTATTTTTTATGATTAACTGAGCAAGAAATATGTAATATGCTCATTATAATTTCCCTGACCCATTCAAATTGATTTGTCTGTCCAACCAAATGTCCAAAAAACCCAAAGACTCTTTATTTACAACCGTTTATGACAAAGAAAAGCAGCGGGAACTAGCAAATATTTAACATTTCTGCTTGAAAAACGACTTAAACGATCAATAGATGATCAAAATTATTGGCAACAAATTTTCTCTCAATCAACTAATTGACTAAAGGTTTCTTCTTAAAGGTGCAGTTAAACCTAACCCTAAAATTAACAATGAACGTGGATGAATAAACAGGTTTGACGTCTATGTGTTGTGTTGCAGACATACTGTATCTGATGAGGTTAGCATGCTAACAAGCTAACCTCATCAGATATGATGAGGTTAGCATGCTAACAAGCTAGCCCCAGCATGTCCTGGTCCAAAGCTCCTGTGCCAGCGACGTAAACGCTAACCCTCCCTGTTGGTCCCTGAGCTCCCGGTCCGAACCACTAGCTGCACGGCTAACTGAGCTAACCACCCAAAGGGTAGCTACAATTAGCGGCAGTTAGCGGTGACTCTGGCGATATGCTGACCGCTAATTGTTTTGAGCGTGAATCTGACCCATGGCCAAGTCTTACAAGGTTTCAAGACTTGATGCTGTTTTGTGTAAAGAGGTGCATGCAGCGTGATAGCACTCTAGCCTCACATCTGTAACAGCTGCATTAAATATGTAACGCAGTAATTAACAGAGTGCAGTAAATAATCTCCTTGCAGCCTGCAGTTAAATAAAAAAAAACACAAGCTTTTATCTCAGGACAGCTGTGAAAGAAAGACACAGCTGCCTGCAGTTCTGTCTAAATACGCTCTCGGTTTTTTTCTGTGATAAAGAGAACATTTAATTACGCTGCAGATCCATTAACCATACTGGCTGATTTAAACACATCTCACATTGTGAGGAAGCCATTGATGGTAGCCGCTGAAACAAACGCTGTGATGTAGTTATCTGGAGCCGCCACATTGCGAGGTGCGAGCCTCCACGTGATTCTGCGTCCGTATGAAAAAAGGCCAACGCGCTTTGATGCGCAGAAGACAAACCGTGAAGAAGAATCGGTCTTTCTCTTCTGACAACTCATGCGGTTACTGTTTTCTTTCCAGGTCCGTGGCAGTAAAGGAGATGTGCTGTATATTCTGGATGCTAGCAACCCGCGCTATGCCAACTGGCTGCGGTTTGTCCATCAGGCGCCTTCGCAGGAGCAGAAGAACTTGGCAGCCATACAGGTACATTTCCTCTCAGTGGACACGGATCCCTCAGACGTACCTAAAAAGACAGACTAGGAAGACAATGATACATTTTACAGGCGGGACAGATGTGATGGGACGGGATAATGATTTAAGAGAAGGGCTTTTTTGACTTAAGATAGGTCGAAGATGTTGGAATTCAGTAACAATCCTTTCAAATTAAAAGTCTTAGGAGCGGACAGACTGTTTTTTTAGCCTGGAAAGTCTTCAAAGTAAGATCTGAAAAATCCCTTTCTTTCTTTTTAAAGAGCAGTGTTTGTTCCAAGATTACCGCATGAGATATTAGTTTTACAGATGACATAAGTAATAGATATGTTACAACATGATGATCGGTGGAAGGAGTGAACATGAGGAATAAAGCAATGGAAAAGAAACTGAGCTTTAGAAGGAAGCTTCGTTGAGAATGAAAGAATGAAAACAGATTAAAGGAGTGAAGATCATAAGCTTCTACCATTACTGTAATATTTGACGCCCCAAATCCTTAATTGAAAGTTTCTCGGTTTTATTTTCTTTAAAGAGGAAGGGGATGTTGCGAGGACTGATGATGAAATGAAGCTCCTGTGTAAATTGCATGTAAAACTGGACAAGAAGAGACTCAACCTTTTCAGTTTTCAGATAAGATCTCCGTACGTTAACATCCACGAGTTCGTGCTGTTGAATCCAGATGTACACAGACTACACGCGAGCGAGATGTGCTGGGCTGGACGAGGCTTTAACAATAGCAGCCTCTCTCATGACTCTTGCTGAGGGAATATTTCTCTGATTGCTGCTGACTTATTGCAGCCGCAGGGAATGATTCTTCGTCAATTTGTTATTTCCAAAAAGACTCCAAGAACATTTTTTAAAGTTATTAGATTGAAAAATTATGCATCGACAACAGTAGTGCGGCCTGCGAACACGAAAACATCTGAAGAATTTGGAAAAAAACACGACCATACAAACACACACACACACACACACTTGTGAACTTAGCGCTGTGCATCTGGGAAACGTCACCTCTTACACTCCCGTGTAAAAAGATAAAAACGATTGGTCTCCTCTGATGGAAGAAGAAATAGAAGTTGAACGAAGAGGAGACTAACATTTCAGGTCGAAGGGGCCAAGTTCCTGCCATTAATACACAAACGTCCACAGTGGTTGGTCGTTTAAAGGTCATCCATGTGTGTTAAAGCTCTGTGTTCCATCAGCAGTGACATTTATTGTGTAGCTTTCCTCTTCTTAATCAGTATTTATGTATATTTAGAATCCCATGGTTAGAGCAGAATGACGCTTTGATTTTATTAGCGTGACCTCCGAGGACAAGAAAGTTAATGACGTTTTTAAGGGGTTTGAGGTTCTGACCTGTGGCCTCGATCAGGCTTAACAGACTGTTGTCTTGGCGTAATGAGTTCAGCCCTCAGCCAGGCTCAACAGTTGCTCGCTGTTCATGACCATAAATGGTTAGAAGTTTTGGTTTTGCAGGAATGCTTTTCTCATTAACATTCATTCTTCTCATATTCAGGTACAGTTCTGTTAGCGCTCTGTGGCGCCGTTTACTGTTGTGTGGAGGTTTTAAACCGTGTTTCCGTCTCCTAGGACGGAGAGAACATCTTTTACCTGGCGGTGGACGACATAGAGACGGACACAGAGCTCCTGATAGGCTACCTGGACAGCGACATGGAGGAGGAGGAGGAAGAGGAGGAGGAGGAGGACGTCAAAGACGAGGACGAAAACAGCAAAGACGCCAAGCGCATCGTCGAAATGGGTACAGTGTTACAGAGTTATGTTTGCCGTCCCGAACGTGTACATTTCAAAGAGAATCGCGCGGAATTGGCCGAACATGTGCCTCCTCGATCACCCTCTCCTTGTGTGTGTGCCACATCTTTACAGAGCTGGTCATAAAGAAGGAGGACCACCCCTGCTTGCTGTGCGAGAGCAGTTTTCCCAGTGAGGAGATCCTGGCCGCCCACCTCCAGAGTCTGCACCAGAGGCCCTGCACGGAGGAGAAGGACTTCAAATGCAGAAACTGTGGCAAGAAGTTCCCCATCAAACAGGCTCTGCAGCGCCAGTGGGTTTTCTGTTCCATCACTTAGCTGGTTATGGTGTAGTTTCATTTAACGTTTTACTGTTTGAACAATGACTCTGCAGGTAATTAAAAAGTATTAAGTCACTTTGAGGAGAAACCTTGGTTTTAGATCAAACGTGATGGGAAAGAAATGTTTCGTAACTTCCGATGTGAAAAAGCATCGATTACTTCAGAATGAGGATGTTGATTTTACAACAAGAAATAATAAAATTTTTAAAAAAGTAGTCATAGTCGACATTCTGGGAAATCCGCTTAATTGCTTTTCTTGCTGAGAGTAAGATGAGAAGATTGGTACCACTCCCATGTCTGCCTGTTCACTGTGAAGCTGGAGCCAGCTGCCATTTAGCTTAGCTTAGCTTAAAGACCGAGAACAAGGGGAAACGGCTAACCCCGAACCCCGACCACAAACTGTTATTTTTACACTACGGTTTTTGTACGGATGAAAAAAAAGATACGATTTGAATTAGTGAGCTTTAGAGGTGATGGTAGGAGAGCGAGGCTTGTTGTTTCCCCCTGCTTTCAGTGTTTATGCTAAGCTAAGCTAACTCTCCGCTGCTTGTGGCTTTATACTTAACTTAAAACGCACACACATGAGAGTGTTTTAAATCTTCTCATCTAACTGTGGGCAAGAAATTTAATACAATTATTTCCCAAAATATGTAAATTAAATATAAATATAAATATAAATTCCTTTAAAGGAGCTATATGAAAGATTTTTAAACAATTTAAAACATGTTAATAGTTAATAAATAGTTAATAGTTCCATTAAAAATGAACTCAAATAATCAGCAGGGTTTGAAGAAATAAGAGTTGTGTCAAAGACGTCGATGTGTTTTGTTGCAGAGATTTTCTACAGAGGTTAGCATGCTAACCAGCTAGCCTCAGAAGCAACCATAGGGACTGTGGCGTTGCCCTCAGTCCAACATGAGAGGATGAAGAAGTAGCGCCTCAAAGGCAGCAAAGAAAAAAGTAGAAACAAAACAATAGTTAGCCAAACTTGGTTTTCTCGAGTTGGAGTAAACTTGAATTAAATTTGATTATTTAATTTCATGTAGAAAATGTGATTTGAAATTTTGTTTTAAGTTTAGGTCAAACCTGAGAACCTGATGATAGCTTTTGGAAGAATTATCCTGTATATCTGCTCTTGACGATTTATGTTTGTCACCCTGACATGTTTCATTTCTTATTTGGCGCCTAACGTGTCTTTATTTCGACTCCTCTCCAGCGTTTTGCATTGTTCGGAGTCACTGGATCCTTCGGGTGACTCCAAAGTGCACCAGTGCTCCCTCTGCCACAGCACATTCATCTCAGAGTCCAGGTAACACAAGAGAAAGTATAACCTGTATACAGTACAGTGTGCACAAGGTCACATGTCAGATAGAGCCCTTTCTTCCTCTTCTTCTGCCTCCTGTGTTTACAGCTTCGAACAGCATAAGGAAGCCTGCAAAGGAGACGCCAGGTTCATCTGTAAAGCAGAGAGCTGCGGCAAAAGGTTCAAGAGCAAGGACGCTCTGAAGAAGCATAAAGGAAACGTTCACACAGGTTGGCATCTCCGTCTCTCTTGTCTTCAGCACACAAATTCACACGCGTAGCACTTTTTCCAAACGTCATGTAATGAAGTTAATGGTCCATTAGCAGCCTCAGCACTCAAGGAGCTGCAGTTACAGTACTTGACCTCGATCAGTTGAAATCCCTGCAATGTTGAGACACATCTCTAATTACTTGCGCTACATAATTGCTGACCTGTGTGTTCTGGGGCGGCTCACTCCTTCGGATAATTGGACTTCCATAGCTATTTATGATGGGATGTAGGGCAGCGGGGATCTGCGGCGGCCCTACACGTGAATCAAGTATCAACCCGAGATTAAGACTTTCATCTTCTCGGGCTGATGGAGTCGAGATCCGGGCCTTTATGTTTTACCAACGTGGTCAGGACGAGGGGTGTGTGTGTGTGTGTGTGTGTGTGTGTGTGGGCGAGGGGGGAAGTGGATCAGACTCGTCAGATGTGGGGCGCGATGTGATTCAGACGGGGATAAGGGGAGGGTCCCAAAAATGGTGGGATCGTCTGGGCCCTGCGACGATGTGACCGTGCGATGATTGTCTTGAAATTGTTGTCATGATTGCCCACTTTTGTCGGCTATTTTTCATCCACTTTTTTCTCTTTCTGTACAGGAAGTGCACGTCGGAAACTCACGTGCACCATATGCAACAGAAAATGCTCCTCCTCTCTGAATCTGCAGGAACACAGAAAGGTGAGGCTCTACGTCGTCGACTGAAATATCCCGGCCAGATACTCTCGCGTCGGATCTGACGGGATTAATTCAGCTTACTCGGTTTTGCCTGATCCACTTTTGCAGTGATGTCTCTTTTTAGCTGTACAGTGGGATCCATCACGCTCTCCCTGTAACCCGGTCTAACCTCCTAATCGCGCCGTCGTCTCCGCTTCCCCGAGCTTCTTGAGTTCACTCTGTGCGGTTCTTCTTCCCTCTCCACGTGACGGTGCCTTTATGATCGAGTTGTTACAAATTTATCCCGGTGACAAAGAGCTGAGGGGCGGTTTGTTTTTCACGAGCTCATCCCACAGTTTCCTTGTGAAATTTAAGAGGCTCTGTTGGCAGACAACGAGGTTTTAACCTTGGCGTCAGGATTCTCCCTCAAACTGATGGATCACAGATCCGAACTGGCCTGTTTAAATACTAATCTGAAGTGTTTTCAGACAAAATGGGTGTTTGTTTTGGTCCTGTGTAAGGTCAGGATCAGGTTATGTTCAGTTTTGCGAAACCGCTCTTCAGACATTTATGAGTGGATGGTTCTTTACAGGTTACACTTGTCTGTTGCACACAAAGTAGGCTAACATCTTCCAGTCAGAGCTGTAATTACAATTAGTATGTTATTACATACATTGGTTTTCATTAAACGCAGAGCAGATATACGTTTTGGTTTCAGCACATATGACAACTATTTGTTTTTACAGAGCAGAATGCAGAAAAAGATGGCTCCGGTAATTTATACTTCTTAGATTCCCAGTGAAGTTTAGTGCTGGAGTGCACTGTTTTCATGTTGGACTATCACGTAAACTTTAATTATCATGCCTCCATTACGTACGGACCTTTGTCACAAGTGGATGGTAGCCATATTTGAGGGATAACTACAAAAAATGTGTGTTCATGTATATAGTCTGTTTATCTATGTACTGTTTATGTAATGTAAACAGGCCACTATGTCTATGTCACAATCTTTTTATTAGTATCAGCTTGAAAAATACAGCATCAGTTGGTCCGTAATTAAGTAATCAGACACAAGACTGGTGAAGGAAAGTTCAACGATGTTCGTTGCCAGCAGACTGAAGCTGTTTTTGTATTTTCACATGAACAAGTAGCGCTCGTTTGATAGATGTGGATTATTTGCGGTGAAATGAGACTATCCATAAATTGTCTATGAATGATAAAAAAATATATATAAACTTTTCCTTTCACCAAGGAGGTTGGTCAGTTGGTAGGTATGTCAGCAGGATTACACAAAAAACTACTGAATGAATTTCCACAAGACTTGGATGGAGTTTGGGTCTCGAGATTGGACGTTTTTCGACGTTTTCGTTAAAATCTCAGGGAATAATGCAGAAAAAAAAATATATAAACAGTTTTTTACTTTCACCAAGGAGGTTGGTTCAACTACTGAATGAATTTCCACAAGACGTTCGTTAAAATCTCGATCTTGATGAAAGAAATAAGGCACATTTAGTCGGCCGGTAGTACGAAAGGTGACTGTTCGGCCTAAGCGGAGGTATACACTCTACTGAGTGTCACTCTACTTCCTCAGGGATGAGTCACTTTGCTGAAAGGGTTGTTCCAGGTCAGGACGGCGTTTCTGGATGTTGTCGGGCGCTGCAGGATTAATCAAGTTGCCTCGAACAAATCGTCTTATTGGTTGTCATTCATTAACTAACAGTCCTCATTAATTATCCCAGCTGGTAACTGTGACATTTCATTTTCCCTCGTCAACATCTATCACGCAGATTAATCAGCGGGCATTAATACACGCCGCCGCCGCCGCCTTATTCATCACGGAGCCTGTTTCCAAACTGTCCGACATCTAAAGTCACCTGGAAGTTGTGACACAGTTCTGCTGCAGTGCATCATTTAACCCACTTCACCTGTCTACGAGTCTCCAGTTTCACATCTCCGGGGGATTTTAAAATAGGCGTACGTAACGTGTGCGTAATGTGGCCTCCTTATGTGTGTATGTGCCAGTTCTGCCGTTAAAGTGGCTCATGGCAGCAGAGATGATTTCCAATCATCTAAACCTTTGTCTGTTGTAAAATCTGACTTCTGAAAGGCAGAATGTTTCTATAAATGTGGGTCAGGATTACATTAGTTCTCGACTTTTTTCGCACATTTAATAGAGATGTCCTACTTAAACACAAACAATTCTGCCGTAACAATATGTATTGTGCTCTTATGGCTTCAGTCGAATACTTTGGGGGGCATTATTCTTGCGGAGGAGCAATCAAACTTTCCATAATGACACGTTAGCTCCAAAGCAGCTTAAAACTACCATTATCATCATTTAGCTGAACAAGCTCTTGCAGTAGCAGCTGTGACAAGAGGAGCCGCCTCGCATTAGCATATGCTATTGTAGCTGTGCGCCGGGGAACTATTGAGTGTGCAATTATTGGAGCGACGCTCTGAAGCAGAAAAAGGATTGAAACTTTTCATCACTTTAATTGCTTTTCTGTCCGTCGACATCAGTCTAATGAAAACGGACAAGATTTAGCTTCAGTTGACCATCGCCGGGCCGCGATCCTTCAGCTTTTAAGTTTTGAAGAGTTTATCAGCAAGGCCGAAAACTTAAACGCTTCCCTTTTTAACTCCTCTGCCGCAGGTCCACGAGATATTCGACTGCCACGCGTGCGACAAGAAGTTCATCTCCACGAATCAGCTCAAGCGCCACATGATCACACACTCGGGTAAGAGGACGGCGCATTAAATCGCACCACTTCTCGAACTTCCTGCTTCATCTCTTGTTTACCAAAATGTGTCTCAACGATCAGAGAAGCGACCGTACACCTGCGAGATCTGCAGTCGCTCCTTCAAGCGCCTGGACCAGGTGACGGCTCACAAGATCATCCACAGCGAGGACAAACCGTACAAATGCAAGCTGTGTGGGAAGGAGTTCGCCCACCGCAACGTCTACAAGAATCACAAGAAGGTGAGCAGATGTGGTGTCGCACGTGATTTTTCCACCGGAGGGTAATTTGTTGCTGTAATCAGGCTTTCACAGGAATGATTATTGTCTTTCTACCGTTACATGTAGCTGATTGGTGTTTGCTGAGAGGCGATATTAATTGACAGGCAGAGTCGCTTCAAAGCCGGCGTTATTAGCCAGGCTGTAATCAATCAGGCCCTCGTTGGTGGCTGTTATCTGTGGGGTCTCCGGCCTGCTCCACCCCTCAGCTCCCCCGTGTTTACTTTTGGGATTGAGGTGTCACTCAGACAGATCGGTTGGAGAGGAGAGGAGAGGGGAGGTGGGGTGGAGGTGGGGGCCAGAAAAACAGAAGCACTTTGAACTTAAAGCCCCTCGAGCCGCTTGTCTTCATCAAGTCAACAAACCGGAGCCTCTTTGCATGATCCTCTTCATCAACGTCCCGACCGAGGCAGCCGTCTGCCCACACACACGAGAAACATGCTGACGCTGCTCTGCTCTCTCTGCAGACCCACTCGGAGGAGCGACCCTTCCAGTGCGAGGAGTGCAAAGCTCTGTTCCGCACCCCCTTCTCTCTGCAGCGCCACTTACTCATACACAACAGTAAGTATGAGTGTTTGACTGTGAGCCTGCACACAACAGATACATGTACATACAGCCATAAGATAGAGCTGCTATAAGGAAATTTAATTTTTGTGTAGCACATGTGCCTAACATGTGCATTTCTCTCCGAAGCAAGTGAAAGAAAGACGCATCATATTTTAAACTCAGCTAGGTCGTCGTTTTATCCTTCTGCTGGCAGATTCGGTTGCCTGGTAGTAGTAGTTTTGCTGTGAAAGATTACCAACATTCCCTAAATGTCATGTCTTCATAGTGATAAGCCAACAGTGAGAAAAAAGCTTGATAGCAAGGCTGTACCTGACCAGGTACGGATGCATTTAAATGCTTCTGAATTCAACTTTTTCACTGCTAGAGGAAGAATCAAAATCAACTTTATGTGAACACACACAAGAAATTCCACTCTGGCTTTAAGCTGCGTTCTGTCACTTACAAAAAAAATCAAATAGGAAGGAATTCAAAGAGACGCAACTAAAAACAAGAAGACCAAAGCTGGACAAGGATCAGTC
Organism: Lagodon rhomboides; assembly: GCA_039737535.1. NCBI lineage: Eukaryota > Metazoa > Chordata > Actinopteri > Spariformes > Sparidae > Lagodon > Lagodon rhomboides. Next base: position 7,399,645 of record CM077789.1, on the reverse strand, counting down.
AGAATAAATATCGAACCCTTATGTTCATACAAGTGGGTGAAAACAAAAGTGTATGTACATAACAGGATTGTGTTTTGTCTAACCGTTGCCGCCCTAACCAAGAGTTTAAAGAGAGAGAAAGTCCAGAAAGTCCATTTAAATTTTTCTCCTCATTGTTTTTTATTGAATTTCGGGTTTTCACTTATTAGATTTCATGTGAGACTTATGAAAACATTTCAAGTTATTGTCATGTTTTATAGATGAAGCGCACTAACCAATGTGAGGTCGCTTTTTAGATGAAATGACCCTGGAATATGTTATTTCATCTAGAATTGTAACCATCTTATTATCTCCTGGAAGAAAAAGTTTTTTAAGCGAAAACCACTATATTTTCCAATATTTCCTTGGCCTTCAGTTCATCCTTCCCCCTGTGGATATTATGATTACTAATGGTGATCATAAATCTATCTATATTCCTCTGTAACATCACTAAGGAGATATTAGATGTGCTCTGGGCGCGCGGCGGTCCCTGGGTGCCGCGGCCCGGCAGACAGTCAGCGCCGCTCCGCCAATTGAGCCAGATAACAAAGAGATTGTAGAGCTCAAGGCATTTCCTGTCTCAGGAGGCAGGCCATATAATACCAGGGCTCGTATTATGTATCGGGTTCTGGACAGTATGTGGGGCGGGAGGATCGAGTGTGTGATTTCACTGCAGGTGAGAGAATAGACGTGCCAGCGAAGAAACGTGTCTGTCGCTGTGAGTTAACGTTCGGGGCACCGCGTCGGCTCACAGGGAGAAAATGAAGCACAGCTGTCGCGGCGTTTTCAGGTGAAATCAAAAAATGTTTTCAAACATCAGTGTGCCTCGTGCAGGAACATTTGTCAGGTTCACCAAACTCTCCTGATTGGACAAGTCGTAAATCGCTCATGAGAAGGTGCAGGATTATAAGCATAGTGGATTATAAGGTCTACCTGTTCTCCTCTCGAGTCAAAAGAAGACTTTCACACTGCAGCGCTTCGAGTCCTGCTGTCACAAATGAGCAGGAGACAACAAGACACAACATCACGGTGTCACTAATTGAATTAAAGGACCTGAAACCATTAGCAGCAGAATATGAAGACAGCTGCCGTCATACAGTAGATGATGTTACACTGTCAGGTGTCGTAACTGAGGATGATCCTGGAAAGAGATTCAGACTTACATATAGACCCTCAGGCAGCTGTCAGAGTGAGAGAACAGCTGCTGAAATAAAAAATAAAAAAACAATGTAATGCCTGTCAGTGAATCTGCAAGCCGAGATGAATTTTGGATTATGTTTACATGAGGTTTTTATTTTTATTTTACTTGATTTCTGGAACATTTTTATGCTCCAAATTAATTCAGTTTAAGGCTTTATGATTCTTACGTCTAACAATATTTTTCTCCCCATGCAGGCAATTAAAAGAGACATTTTATGCTCATTTTTAGGGCTCATTATTTTAGTTTGGGTTACTACAGGAACATGTTTACATGCTTTAATGCTCCAAAAACACATCAGTTTTGTCATTCAGTCCAGTGCTGCCGCTCTGTAGACCCCATCCGTCTGAAACGCTCTGTTTCAGCCCCCCTGAATACCAAGTCTGCTCTGATTGGTCAGCTCACATATGCCTGAGCCAGCACTGCTAAGAACAGCAAAGCTGCTGTGCTAAATTCAATTCTTACTTTCCAAACTAGCCGCTACACATAAATTATGAAAATGTGTGACATGGTGATGTCACAAAGTCACAAAATTAAGGGGTGGGACAACTGACGAGGCGTTTCAGGAGCAGTGTTGGAGAGAGGAGCTTGTTGTGGTGCGGACTTTTATTACATGCACAAGAAGATGTTAAACACTGAAGGAAAGAAAAGAAAAAGCATAAAAGGTTTTCTTGAAAAACAAATCTATTAATCTTGAGTTAAGGAGCTGAGGTGACGTGGAATTAAAGCTGGAGTAAAAGTTTGGAGCTTTTCTTACTCCATGTGGGTTTCACCTTGCGGCAAACCAAATACTTTGGTAAACGACCAGCAGCTCTTCTAAGTTCTCCATTTTCTCCGTCCGTACTCGTCCACGTAGTTAGAAAATATCAGTGAGCTGCTATCTGTCCACGTCTGTGTGGGTTCACGCATGGTTTCATACCAGACTGAAGCCGCGCCGTCCAAGTAGTAATGAAATCTTCCTGCGAGGGCGTCGTTGACATTAATTATCATCCAGTCGACGGTTCGATTTGATTAAAAACACAATGGACCTCGGCTTTCGCTGGTGTTCCGTTTTATTGAGCTGACCATCATCGGCCTTGGTAATCGGAGAATGAGCACAAGCTTGTAAGTGTTTGCTCGCCAGATACGCACACACACACACACACTCTCTCTCCAAACTGCTCTGTGGAAATTGAATGATCTCCATATAATGGAAACAACTACCCTTCAACAATAGAGGCTGTTGTAAGGAGGCAGAGAGCAGAGGCGTGAAGGAAAACATCGGGCTGCACTCGGCGAACAGCTGAGATTGTGTCTGAGTACTGTCTGTCTGGAGCGGAGTGATTATTGAAATAAGGCGTGTTTTTTTTTTTTCACAGAACCATTTGACGTTCAGATGAAACATATGGCGGAGGAGTTAGATTTACTGTTTCCCCTGAGATGACAGCTACAGATGCACAATAAAAGCAACTTCTGTTAGGAAAAAAAGCAGAACCAGGCCTTTCTAAAGACCATTGTTTGGGCTCGCCTGGTGCAGTGAAACGCGGCCCTCTTATTTTTCTGCCCACACAATCGCCCCGGTGAAATTGGTTCCCCTCTCGCTGTGCGTAAAGACCGTGTGTTTACAGGCACAACAATGGGTAACTGGAAATGGCTCTCACAAATGTTCCTCTGTCCTTGCTGCAGGTGAGAGGACATTCAAGTGCGACCAGTGCGACAGCACCTTCAAGAGAAAGGACACGCTCAACGTCCACATCCAGGTGGTGCACGACGGCCACAAGAAGTACAAGTGTGACCTGTGTGAGAAGGCCTTTGTCACTCCGTCAGTCCTCAAGAGCCACAAGAAGGTGAATGAAAAGAGCCTGAGCCAGACGAACCGCAATCATAGATGTGGCTCGTGTGTCTGCGAGAGCTGTCACTTTGTCCCCAGACTGAGTTCAAGCTGCATTTTTGTTGTCTTTTATTTGAACATAACCCATTAAATCCTCTGCATTTTGAGTTAAAGATAAAAGTAGTGGAAAAATATGCAGTTTTAAATCAGATTTTCCAACGTCAGTCTTCTGCCCTCGCGCTGAATTTGAAAGGGAAGAAATGACAGCCGGGGCCGTCTGCTGCTCCGCCGAAATGTTTCCATTGTTTCCAATCCAGTCCCTCTCCTCGCCTCGTGAACGTAACGCGGCTAACTCCACTAATATCTGAGACTGTCAAACCTGGCGGAGACATCCATGTTGACCGTTGCTGCCCATGGAGGCTTGCAAATCAATTCCTATGTTGATTAGAAATGGCAGTTAGTCCATTAGCTCCGCAGGGTTTCAAAGCCCCAAACAGATCTCGCTGCAGATTATGAGCCCTAAATCTGACAACGTCCGGTGTGGTTATGGATCAAGATTGAACCCAAACAGATTCTTGGCACGCGGCAAAAGAAAATGTCTCGGAGGTTTGTCTCTGAACAGTAGGGCCGAACGCTGGCATGTTGAACCGTCTCGCTGCTTTCGGGGGTCTGCGGGCTGCGCAGCGATCCGGCCTTGATCAAAGCCAGGTTGCCGAGGAGACGACAACTCGCTGGCTGTGTTTACATGCGCAGAGTAACCCTGCTTCTGGCCGCGCTATTGTTGAGGTCTTATTTTCACGTGCACCTTGATACTCTGGCCCCTGAAATAATCACAAATAGTTCTCGCAGCCATGTTTTGTTAGTATCAAGATCGAACCGTGGCTCCGCGCACCGCGTCTGATTCCACACAGATGATGACGATCAGAAGTAAATTGAGCGAGATAAGAAACTTCTTGAACATCACGAAAGCCAAAAATGAGATACAGGTTTCCATTATTCTAACAAAATGTTGATGCTCACTAACAATTGCTTTTGATTATAGATCAATCTGATGTTTACTTTTTGATCAGTCAGTTTATCGTTAAGTCTTTCAGCTCAATGGCAAAGCGAGGAAATGTATTTATATTGCACATTATGAAAATACAACCCGAAGTGCTTTACAGATTACACAGGCAAAACAAAAGAAAGAAACGATTAAAATAGTAAAAGCAAGCTAACAAAATAGCTGCAGATGAATCTATGAACTAAACATTTCAGGTCTAGAGTTGCAGTTCCAGTTGTAGATGTAGCTACTGAGCCTGAATGGCTTGACTGCTTTTAACAGGTGAATATGTCAAATAAATTGAAATTAAATTGCTTCAAAATACGCTCTAATGAAATATCTAATTCTGAAGGGGCTGCAATCGTTTTAGTAAGAAGAACCATTTGACTTGTTACGTGGCAAAAGCAGTTAAATCACTTTAAGTTAAGTCTCTTTTAAGGGTTGAAGAAGGCTTGTAGTCAGTGCTCCTGGCGTTACATGGTGGTCGGGCACACACTTGCTTTTTGCTTTGCTTTATGCTTTTTTAAAAATCAATATTTTATTGGACAAAGGACGGCACAAAAGGAGGCTTTGTTGTCAAACCAAAAAGCAATGTATTTGGCAATATTTCGGGTTTAATAAGGAAGCTGATGACGCTGATGAGAGAATAGGAGTTGGTTACCTCACTGAGAAGTTGGAGGGGTGCAGCCTGTCGCCTACGACTCTTCTTGTTCCTGAATAAAACTACTCCCTGACATAATTAAAACTGATCCGCTGTCAACAAATGCAGAAAATGACATTTGTTTGTTCAGTAGATGCATTTCTGATGAACGACAGTGGTGCTAAACTCAATGAACACGTTGCATTTCCTGTGACAAGCCTACTTCAAAGTAAAAGTGATGTGAAGCTGCAGCCGTAGGAAATGTTGCGTTAGCGTTGAATTAACCCGAGAGCTCTTCAGATAGTGAGCAGCTATCGTAAAAACCTGGTGTCCTGGGTATCACTGGTGTTGTCACGAGCTTATTAGCCGCGACGTTTCGTCACCGCAGCAGCCCGAGGTCGAAGATGACACTGAACGACTTGCTTCTGGAAGTGATAAAAAGAATTCTTCGACAGGATGGATGGACGGCACATGTTCGCGTCCGTCTTTGTTTCCCCGAGCTTCGGTCGTATGTGCTGTCGCAGCAGTTGCTTATGTAAATGAACAGTAATGCTGCTCCGTATCTGGCAGAGCGGGCCGGTGTTATTGTGTTACAGTCGATGCCTTTCTCCTCGGTGAGCCCGGATTTGTGTGTTACATGATAGGACGTGTGTGTGTGTGTCAGCATGTATGTGCACGCATTGTATGTTTTGCGCATTGTACAACACAGTCTCACCTCCGCCGGTGCTTTCCAGGGAAGAATTCGCTCCTGGATGAAAATTACAGGGTCGGCTTTGAGCGGTTATACAGACATGCCGATCATTTATATGAGAAAATGCTGGATGATTACCTACCAATAAATTCCACACTTATAATTTGAAACGTTCCCGAGAGGAATGGCTCACGTTGGAGGTAGAAAGCGAGCGATGTTTCCTCTGCTACGCAAACAACAATCTAAATAATGCAGCGTGTGTCCATCTGGGACACATGTGTTCATATGTGTGGATTTGTTTGTGCACAGTTGTGTGTGAGCGAGCGCGTGCATGTGTTTTGTAACGTGCATGTGTGTCAGTGTGTGTGTGTGTGTGTGTGTGTTGATGGAGCCTTTGTAACGAAACACCCGAGGTGTCAGAGGGACACAGTGGGGCGATGGAGGAGAGGATGGGGGCCCGGAGAGGAGGTGTTCCTGTATTGTTGTACTGCTGTTGAAACTGTCGCTCTGAGTTTGAGTCTTTCATACTCACGATTATTCTCGGGGAATTTACAGCAGGCCGGGAGCAGGAACTCGGAGCGATACTTTTCAACAAGGAGAGAGTGAAGGAGGGGGAGGAGGGGGAAGGTGGAGGAGGTGGTGCGCGATTTCCACATGCTCCTCTTCCCTCGTGCATGTGCAGCCCTTATGAGCCCGCAGAGCTCAACACTGTGGACTGCTGGGAGGTGAAGGGGAGAGGAAGAGGAGGGAGGAGAAGGAGATGAATGCATACGTGCACCCTGGCCTCTGGTCCCCCGGGCTTTGGACCCTGGCAAATCTGCATCGTCTGTGTTCTTTGATCCGGCCTGCAGGGCAGCTCAGTGGATCCACTGACAAGTGAACATGTGCATCTCCATTCTCCGAGTCCACTGCATGTTAGCGCTGCGCTATAGGAGGGAAATACGTTAGGTAACACTTCATGTGATGGTTCTCGTGCTATACTTGCATCATAACCATGTTTATTATTAGATTATAAGACATTTAAAACACTTGTGGTAACATTATAATAACCGTCATTACTAAATGGTACATTACAGTTAAAGATCCCTTCTGGACCGTTTTTAAGATGTATAAAAAATACTCTACTTTGAATGATAAATCATGTCTGATGGGGTTTTAAGTTTAACTGCTAGACACACGATGTCTCTTACTTCACTTTAAAGTCCGTTCTCAGTGTGTGTGTGCACTGGAAGCTTCAAGTTTTCACAATCACACTTGTGTTTGCTGAATATTGGACCAGGAATCGGCTTTAAAACTATTTGTGATCTGTGATCAATATCAGGTGCTCAAACACCCAACTGTAGGAGCAAGAAGAAAACTATTTTAGGTAAACTTTAAATGATAGTTATTTCACTGTTACAAACAATAAACTGCTTTACAAACCATCAAAGTGAAATAACTATTAACTTGACTATAAATGAAGTCCAGCCATCACCGTCGGTCACATTTCACTTTGTAATGTAGGACGGATGTGAGGACGAATGCTACAAATGTTTTTCATAACGTCGACCACATGTCTTGTTTTGTCGTGTCTCTGCCAGACGCACACGGGGGAGAAAGAGAAGATCTGCCCGTACTGCGGACAGAAGTTCGCCAGCAACGGCACGCTGAGGGTCCACATCCGCAGCCACACAGGTCAGTGGCCCGCCACGACGCAACGCTCTGCTCCATCAGCCGCCATTAACGTCACAAACTACAGTTGAAGACGCACATAGAGAGTCTTTGGGTTTAAACTTTTTTATTTAAAAGCATCAACAAATGATCAGCTGTCTGATGTTGCACCAGAAGCAGAAATATGCAGATTTAAGAGTCGTTATCGGTGTGAGTCACCTTGTCGTCAGGTAACTTAAGGTGACGTCCCCATTTTTAATCTTACATTAAAAAAGCTCTGATTGGTCGCCTGTTTCTCCAGCTGGAGGAGCGAGCCTTTCTGAATGTAAAATCAAAAATGCGCGTGGTGATTAGAGGTTTGGACGCAGCGCAGCGAACACCAGCATATTTTAATAAGAGAAAATTCCAACATGATGGAGCTCTGCTCGCTGCAGCCTCTCCGCGCTGCCACAGAAATAGAGCGGTGGATGTTCATTAAACTGCCTTAAACTGGAAAGCTACACATTCCTGTGCGTCTCCTTACCAACAGACTGGTGCAGAGACCTGGCACAGCCACACACACACTTCTTGGCCTCCACACTCCTTCACTCGCTCTCCCTGTTTCTCTGCCTCTCTGCTCCTGGCTGTCTCCGACTGAACTTCATCTCCTCCTCTCTCTCCTCCTTGTCTTCTCATTGTCTTCTTTTTTTTAAACGTCACTTTACTCTGCTTGCTTTAGCGCTTCAGACCAGCCTGCTGAAAGCCACTTAAGATCAGTAGGTTTCACAAAAATGGCAGTTACAATCCGCCTCATGTATCTCGCTTCTGATCTTCCTGAATCCAGGTAGAGCCATGTCGTCATCGCCATCTTTAAAGGTGCAAAATATAAGAAATCGACTTGTTTCTGTCGGGTTCAGAGGTTCTTAACGATGAGACAACAAGGCAGTTAAACTGGTTTTAGTTTGGTAAAAGAGAGAAACTTGAATTCAGAAGGTGCACAGTCGTATTTGTCTGTCTTATAAGAAGGACATTCGGTTTTAAGAATATTTACTTTCTTAACATTTTGACATTTTGTGTTTACTGAATAGATTAAAAGAGCTCAGAGAGCTTGTGAAACATAGAGAACTGGAGGCCTGAGCTTTTCTATCTTGGCGGTATAATTGGTATTATGTTAGCTGGTTAGCACGCTTACTTCGGTAGATACCTCTGCATCACACTACGTAGAATAATTCTTACATATTGCACCTTTATGAAGCAAATAGATAACTTAAAGGTGCACTATGTAGTTTAATCAGGAAGAGAAAGATCTTCATCGACTGACTGTTTTATTCCTAAACAAACTAAATAAACAAACTGACCCTAATGACACAATTTCATTCTGTTTTACTTTGTCTATATGTGGCGGACCCTGCCACCTTTCTAGCTTCAAACAGTGTTCTGGGACCTGTTTTAACTCTGAGAACAGCTTTTATTTTATTCATTTTTTGGAAGAAATGAATATTTCTTTGCAGACTTTGTATTATTACCTCATTAATATGTAAATATTATTTTTTGGGGGGAAATTTCTTCTCCAAAACTACACATTGCCCCTTTAATGTGATGTGTAGTGTGTAAATCATGCTGCAGTCTGCTCACTCTCCAGGTTTTCTTTGCTGTCGCATCCCCACCACACAATAAATCTAAACGTTTTCTGCATAAATCATACGTCTAACTTGTCAAACAGTCTCCGCAGATTTTGACAAGACTATAGTGTGTCAAAATGTGTGTGTGTGTGTGTTTCAATGGTGGCAGGACGGCGGCCGTTTGACGAGCCCACCACACTTTGTCAACAGCTCCCTTTGTGCCCGTGTGTGCGCGAGCTGTGTATGTGTGTGTTTTCGTACATGCGTATGTGTGAAGGACAAACCAACAGAGAGCAGGAGAATGTATATGTGTGTGTGTGTGTGTGTGTGTGTGTGTGTGTGTGTGCGGCGGCCCGGTCTGATTGTATTTATATAGAATAAACAAAAGAGAGGAATGCTGGGGGAGGGGTGGGAGCCGAGGGGACACCTCAAAGAAAGAAAGGAGGGGAGAAAGAAAAGACCACTCCAAGAAAGCATCCAGCCGGACGACCCTTGACCCTGACTGGCTGTAAATCTGTCCCCTCGTTCTATAGGCGGGGTGTTTTTTTGTTTTTTTGTTTGTTGTGTTTTTGTGCGAGGAGGGGGGAGAAAAAATAAGCTCTTGGTGAGAAGTGAGAGTCGTTCCCCGAGCGACAAAATACCGACAAGACTCATCTTGTTCTCAGACGGTGAGGAGCAATTTCGTGGGCACACACACACACACACACACACACACACACGGCTCATGTAAGCCATCTGTGGATGATGTGTGGTGAATGAGGAATGTGTAAATCATAAAACGGCACCGGTAACGTAAGTAAAACTTTAAAGGCGGCCAGTTTTTTTCTGTCAGCGACGTCTTAAAGAAGAGCTCCAGCCGGGGGTAAAGGCCTTTAAATCGACGGCTTCTCCGGACGGCAGACAGGAAAGCCTCATCTTGTTTGTCTTCCTGCTTCACAGGAACAAGTCGGCATTGATTATTTACCTGCTAAACACGGAGGACTTTGTGAGGATTCCCCGGAGATTTCCTTCCCCTATCACTTTACCGGCAAACACAGGGGAGCGTTATGGGAGAAAGGGGCTGAAGTGAGAAGCAGATAAAAGAGAAATTCAGAAAAAGAGGGTGTTAAGTAGCTGGCGGGACGTGTACTGTATATTTGGACTTCAGTTTGATTTGGTTAAAACATCGTGTCGAGCTCAGAGGAATTAGCCGTAGCACCGCAGAGGCGGGCGTCTTCTCCGAGAGCAGACGTTTATGAGATCACAGGCGGCCAATAAAAATGTGAGCTGTCAGAAAAACTTGGACGGGGATGTCGAAGACGTCGTGGAACTCGGTAGTCATGATGGATGTTTCTATCATTTTCGAAAATTACTCTCTTTGGCCCCGTTCTGGTACGAGTGTGTCCTTCTCCACATCACAGCTCGGTGAGAGTACATTTTCCCACCATGCGCCGCCATAATGTGGTAAATAACCAGAGTGGGGTCATGAAAACGAGTCGTGCCAGCAGGGGAAACGCTGACAGAACGCAGTGCCTCGCTGTCGCGCTGACATCATAGGACGTGTCATGTTGGGCGCAGGGATCAGTGTAAGCCCGTGAGCTGTGTATCGACTAATTGCTGCGGCATCTTAACCCCTTAAAAATGCTGATTTGGTGTTTGTGTTGGATTATGAATCGAGCTTCGATGTTTGGTCTCTGTCTCTCTCACACTCGAGTCCGGCTCAAGTGTGTTTGCACATGTTCGGCTCGTGATCATTCCTAACAAATAAAAGCCTTTCCTGCTGTAAATTTAAACAAATAATAACACGAGGCAGAAGTAAAAACAAAAAGCAGCCACCGCTGCGATGTGACAACTCCGCACAGCTGTCTGAGATGGACTCGATTAAAACCAGGGGTTCAGTCGAACGGTTTGAAAGGAGCACACGGACCTCAGATGCATCTTGATTCTCTCTTGAAAGATGGTTCCTCCATGCAGAAAATTCAATAGCGGGACATTTAAAACCAAATTCTCAGCATTGTGAGACCGAACTTAAACTTACGGGACGTAAACGTGCGTCGTGTTTACATTCTAAGCGAGGCTCCTTCTCGAGTTTTGGTGAGGACGGCTGAGCGCGAGCAGAGACGGAGAGAAGCGAATCCATCGGTTTAGTGTCACTGTGGATCATTCGTCATGAATACAGTGTTTTAAAGTGGCGAGCAGTCAGTCACACAGCGAGGACAAAATCAAACGTGTCTGGAAACAGGGCTCCGGGGGACGAATGTTTCTGGTCGCACATGTACCCAAAAATCTGTCAAGTACGACTAAACACTTTCACTGACTGCTGCGCTGCTGCTGCTGCTGAGGTTTATTTTAACCAGATTAAGATTATTGCAGCCTCTTGTTGTATTATTAATGCATCAACATGCATCAGAAATCATTTTCTAATCCTATTGTAGTTTCGAGGTACCTCAATGTTCCCATCTCTACATCATTTAAAGATGCTATAACTATGGAAGATGTCATCATAGTGGCATTAAAGGGCCACTGAGCTATTTAGTTTGCACTTCCATAAAGACTGGGAAGATCTCTATGGCAGTGCAATCCTCACTTTTAGGCTTTGTTCAGCCCGAGTGGCTGCATCAAACACGCACGAGCTCACATTCCAGATAGCTTACTTTTTAACGAGAGCGCCGTATCTGCCTCTTTGCCGCCGGGCAGCGTTTTGGCACCTGATAAGCTTTTTAAACTTAACTGCCAGTTAAACTGGGATTCCTGGATCAACATCGATTCGTGTCTCATCAGCGCAGCCCCCATGTGTTGTTTTGGTTCGACTCGTCTGAATGCCCACGAGTCAAAAAAAATCCCACAAAGCACTGGGGGATTCGGAACAGTGTGTTTTTGTTCGACTCTCCCTGTTTTAAAGGCTCACGTCTTTTTAAGTTTATAGTCTCCAGACTGAGATAGCTGTGACGAATCTACAAGCACAAGTTCTCACTAGTCCAAACCGCTGGGTATTCATTATTGTCAAACCCTATATTCTGTTATTATCAGGCCGTATACGTACGTACAGGCCAAAACCCAGAGTCTGGTTCTCCTCAGAGACTCGGAGAGGAGTGGTCGCTCTGCAGATGACAAGTAAAGTAGAGCTGCCTCGCTGAGCCACGAGCTTGTGTTACAGTTGTGAAACACATTTTCAAATCCTTGCCATCTAAATTTCGAAAACATTTGCATGTTAATTTTCATTTAAGTGTTTTGTGCTGAATCGCTGCGATGTGTGTTTCTCAATCACAAGTTTTGCAGTGACGTGAAAGAAAGAGAAAAACATGTGAAGCAACTTGTTCTCGTCGAAACACTAACTGGATCCAACAGAGGTTACTAATTGTGTCGGTCATTTGTTGCGGTAATTATACACAGCTCTATTTTGATGTTTTAAAGAGCTGCACATTGCGGCTTTAAGTGATCTCACGACAGAACGGCCGGCCTCGGACGGACATCTGGCAGAACTCTGGAATCGCTGGGCCTATTTACGTACGGATGATTTTGTTTGTCTCGACCGCGGCCATGGTTACAATCTTGTGAAGTCGAATCACCCCCGCGCTGAGTTATTGTCTGTCGCTCTGATGAACAGAGCCTCGCGATCACGGCTCACCGGTTGCCGCGCAGATGCTTGATTTGGATCGAGGATTGTGTTTTGGAGACAGAGTCGGGTCCGTCTGATGCACCTTCACACTGGCAAGTTCAAGAGGATTGTTTGAGGAAGTGGAGAAATCTGTGGAGACCCCGGTTATAATGGAAAGGTCAAGTGTAAAAGTTGTCGGGGCGCTCCAGCTGCTCATCAAAGGACGATCTCTTATCGTCTCCAACGCGCCGATATCACGTTACCGCCGCGGCCCCTGTCGGCATGTGACACGGGGGCGGCGAGGAGGACAGTGGAGGGCCACTGTCTGGCTGAACCGGAGGAAGCCGGGAATTAATTTCTGACGGACAGGGCTAATGTCTTTCAGACCGGAGCCCCGAAGCTACAAAGCGCTCTCCATAACACGGAGGGCTGCGCGGCAGGCGGGACGACAGAGCCGACCATCTGCTAACCAGACACGCGGCCGTACGCACACAACACACGAGGGGTGCCAAACGGATCGATTAGCAGACGAGGAGTGTGAGGGCCACAGCGGGGGCCGGGGAGAGACACCCAGGGTCAAAGAGCCGGTGTACGGTTTCAGCACATGCTAAATCAGTTACCATCTCCACACACGTAAAGCCCCGGCTCAGTGCCGCAGCCACCCCTCGTAATCCCCAAACAATCTGGCTCAATCCGGAGAATAAGTGGAGGGTTTCTAGTTACAGTAACGCTCGGCGGAACAGACACCGAGCCCCCTCGCACGGATAACACACGGCAGCGTCGCAGGAATGTTACTACTTATGTTTCCAAGTAGCGTTTGTTTATTTCCTGTTTCGCCGCGGGATCGGGTTACTCTTGTTTTTCGCTCCGAGCAGGTCCAACATGTGGAGACGCCGCGACTGTTGGACGCAATTACGCGATCTATAAGCGACCGTGTTTAAGAAAACGACCTCTTTTGAGATATCGAATGCCATCATTTTCTCCGCGCGCCTTTTCCAGATGAGGCCCACATGTCCAGAGCCGTAGAGAGTGCAGGTTAAGTAGGTGAATTGGTGGCTTATTGCCTCCGTGTTCGCAGGGCGCGGTTGTCTGTGCCGCGTATTAGCTGACAATAGCCAGCTCCTGGGAGGGATGTGATCCAAGCCGCAGAAGCACGCTGGCACACTGTGCTCCGGTGATATTAGCGCACTAATGCCTTCCCCAGGACTCCCCAAGGCTAGCGCCGGGCCTCAACCCGATACCACACATGCTACATAAGCCATAGGATCTGCTCTCCTCTTTCTCAAAACACATCTGGGATTCAGATTTTCCTGTTTGTCAACAAACGGCCTCCTGCAGGCCGACACTGAACCAGAGCTGCCCCGTCGCACATGTTCCAGGACGTGAAATCAGTCCACATATGTCACGTTAACCCTCTCCACGCCACCGCGGGGTCACGTGATTCACGAGTGGGTGTCGCACCGCTCCTCCTTGTGCACCTCTGAAGCCCTCTTGTGGGGCGGTCGACGCGTACATCTGCTACGTGACAGCTGTCGCAGCTTCTCTGATGACAGACGCGGGATTTGTGGGATGTGAATGATTTAAGTTTAAGCATTGTAGTCTTCTGACAGTCGACAGTTGGAGCAATAAAAAATGAAGCACCACACAAACGGATGCAGACGAGTTAAGTCAGTTCAGTCATATCTACTCTCTCCTATGCTGATGGAAAGTCAGGTGAATCTTTGTAGTCCACAAAACATTCCTGGAGCTTCACAGCAAAACAGAGTAGCAGCGTTTTCCTAGACAACTGAAGTAGATGGGGACTTGCTCGTTGCTTGTACGGCAGCACTGAGATACCAAATTGGTTCGTAAAGACAGTTTACACCCTCAAAGTGAGGTTGAACTCTAACCCATCCACTTCAAACAGGGTAGGCTAATGATTTTATCTTAGCAGCTACAGTGAAGACTTCAGCTTTAAACGTGGTAAATAAAGTCTTTTCAAATCAATTTGGGATCGTGGAGGCTTCCAGAGACTTTGATTACGCTGGACGAGCTGAATGGAGTTTTTCCGGTTGTTCCTTTTTTTATACATTTTAAAACCCCGTCTACTTCAGTTGTTTCGGAGAATGATGCAACTCCGCTTTATTGTGAAGCTCCAGAAACGTTCCATCAGCGTGAGGGTGAGTAGATAGTGACTGAATGTTTAATCTTTCTAGTCTCTTGAGTTAGGGAAAACAATGCATTAATATCTAATGAAATCATATAAATATACATTTCCTTTTCCCTCTTGAAGGCCCTTAAACATTCGCCTTTGTTAATGACCATTAAACATTTCCTGTGCTCCTCCATCGAGCCGTCTTCGCTCGCTGTGAGGACCAGAGGAGAAACGTTCCTTCAGCACAGTCGTGTTTATAGCAGCGGGGTGATATTACTCGTCGGATATATTCCCCAGATGGATTTTCTGATTTAATACGCATCTTTGCATTTTGAATCCCAAGGAAACACAGCTAATTAACCTTATTACTTAAAGGGGCAAACCATCTCCCCCACCAATAAAATTACTTGCTTGCCTGTCCAACACGTAGTCACCGAAGAGAGATTACCACGGAGCCGATAAGAAATGAGATCGCGCTGAAGGATGTGTAGCTGTAGGTGTCTATTTATAGCCAGGTTTCATTAAGATGTGCTGTGTACACTCGCAGGCATATGTATTAATTCAGAAAAGAAAATACAGACCTGTTTAAGATTGATTCCTTGCTCTATTTTTCAGTTTTCTGAACAGGAGGTGTATGTCGCTTTCAGATTAAAAGCACATCTATGAATTAAATGAAGCTGATACTGAGTTTTATTCTGTATTTTCCTGTCTGAGACTTTAATTTCAGCGCGGTTCTGTAGGTTACCTCATATCCCTTCTATAGATTAGTAATCAGCTCTGGTGCTCCTATCTGGCCTGTGGATCCGGAGCGGTAAGCAGATCCATGTGTCAGCGGACCGTTTGACTGACAGCCTGTCACTTTCTCTTTGTCATCATCGCCGCGTGCCCAGATAGGATCTGCACGAGTTTGGCCGGGCTGCGTTTGATCCGACCGGGATAAGCCACGCCGCCTCTGATGTGCTCCTAAACTGTTGGCCAGTCGTGGCTCAGATAGCGAGCCATGAAGTATCGCCAATGTAAGCTCTGCAGTGGAAAAGTGAGCGTGCATCAGTGAAGTGAAGGCCTCCGAGTGGAAGATATCTAGTGATGGAGCAGATCAGGAGGGGACACGACACAGGCAGCGAGACAGATACCCGAACTAGAGCCTGACTGATTTTAGTGAGCAAAACGTCCAGTTTAACAGTAACTGTATCGTCCACAATGACATCTGCGCACTGAAACAGTAAAATTCACTTGGAATTTGATTAGAAAGTACTTCAAGCATCTTTTTTCTATAACTTAATGTCGAATAAAAGTTTTCTTGTCAGCGTGTATCGGACAACATATACTGTGATACAGAAATATCTGTGATTATATCGGTCAACGAGTACATCGATCAGGCTCTGAACCCTCTGTGAATAACCACATTTTTGTTTTGTCTAGAGCTGTGGTGGATGTCATTTTTGTATTTTGTTTGTGTGTTTTTGAATGAAGCTTCAGATGTCTGTTTTTCTTGGTGTGTGAATTTTTTTTATTTAATTTTCTGGAAAGGACTAGTCCCAGACTAGTCAAGCGAGCAGGAACTGATGAAGCCTCTTGGATGAGAGGTGAAACGTCTTCAAGACAAAAACCAAATCCAGTTGCGTTTGATTCAATTTCCTTGAGATAACTATGACCTGGATGAATGAGAATATTCACAGACTTTTCTGGAAAGCCTTTCTCCTTTTCTGTTTTTTTATTGTTTTTATTCTTAACTCACTTTTTTGAAGTTGAACATTTTTTTTGGTTTTGTTTTTTTCAATCAGTCATAGTTTATGATGTCGTCACTCTGCAAAGAATCTTAAAATCCTCAAACAGAACCCTCAATTTGAATAAAGTCAGTAATTGGAGCCCGACCCGACCGTGACAAGTGTTGGTTTTTATCTCCAAACCTAACTCGAGTCCGGAGCACTTCATGTTATCTGAAGCACTTCACTTGTGTTACTCTGGCACATCAGTTCTCACAGTCATGTTCCCTGTAGATGCCACATGAGGTGACTGAACTCAACCCAAAAACTGGACATCATTTCTAACCAAGTCTAACCAATTTCGACCAAGCAGCAGCACACCAGACCTGACTCATTTAATCAACTGATCTCAGTCTTCAGAAAGCTGATTGGAACAAAAATCCTGCAGCCACACGGCCCTTTGTGGAACAGTTTGGACGTGTCTGCTCTGGTACATCTCTACATACACGTGTTTACATTTAGACTACTTGTTCTAGAAAGGTGTTGGGACCAGGGCCTGCATGAAAATGAGACTCCCCTCTTCCCGTCTCTGAGCACCAGCAGCACCAAAGTATATTTAAAGGTTTTATTTAAAAACAGATCCAGCACACAAACAGACATGCTGGCAGTCTGGCTGAGAGAGGAGACCAGAGAGATGTGGGAGGAGCCGGCCTTTAAACCTCAGGGCAGGAACCAATCAGCTCCCTCAGATAACCTACACCCACACGTCATTCACTCAATTAACCAAACACACCTGCAACCAATCACAGACTCAGGTAATCAGGATAACAGGGAATTAAAGCACATACAATAGGAAGGAAAGTGAGTTAATCTTTTTTGGTTCTGGAGATGTTTGCATCACACAAGTCGAAATCAATCCTCCTGCAGCCAACACTGGAATTAACTCTACAAATAGTTTAATACTAATAACATTAGTGGAGCCTTATCTCAGCCAATAACCGTGCAGAAATCTGAATGTTAACTTTATGAGTGAAGCTTTGAACCATTCGGTACACTACCTGACAGTGAAGGTCTGTCTTCAAGCTGGTCGTCTTGGAGGATATATCAGCTGGGAGACTTCCTGTGCATGTCTTCCTGTTTTGCAGAGTTTTAACCTGTTTGGTTCAGTATCAGTTTCATATGTGAATGACGTTGTCTGATGCACACTCGTGCTTTTTCTGTCCTCCAGGTGAGCGTCCCTACCAGTGTCCCTACTGTGATAAAGCGTTCAGCAAGAACGACGGCCTGAAGATGCACATCCGCACACACACACGAGTAAGTGTTCCCTCCCTCTTTGACAGGACTTTTCAAACTTTTATGTGTGTAAACTGTTTTGTATTCTCCGATGATACTAACTGCTACTCTGTACAATCATAGATGTATTATTTGAGCTTGACTGGACACATATTGATGGTTCGGATGTACAGAGTATCGGCTCCAGTGCGTCAAATCAAATGCATCCAGTGCAGTCGAACAGACAGAGAGAAAGGGATGCTAACTAGTATCAGATGTCCTGTCCCACCGACTTTATCGTCAAATCTGGAGCGCTACGCTTCAGGTTCTCTGTTTAACCTCGGTCTGAACTGCAGAGAGCTCGTAAAGAACTTCTCACACATCTCGCCTGGTGAGAAAAGCCCCGTCTCCACTGTGTCTCACATACGTGACACACCCCATTTAATTGGGAGGTAATTTGCAGGTTGTTTCATAAATCATGCGGTAATGTCCCGCAGACAGAAAGAGGTGCCGCTTGGCTCTGCAGCAACACTCGAGACGCAGACATGGGAAACATTGTTCTGATGGTCTGAACATGTAAAATGCAAAGTGAGTGAAAGGTGGGTCTCTCACTGCGCGTCATGAGGTCATTTCCTGGGTTGGGACGGCGCTCGTGTCCTTTGCGTCACGTCTCGACACGCTGAAGTTTCTTTCCATGAGCTCTCTGCGAGCATCTGGCTGCTGTGTTGGTGCCACTTTTGATAAATGAGACTTAATATGTGTTTCATCATAGATCTCCATCGTCAGTTTATACAGGCTGCGACTGTGACAGTTGTAGCCTGTCAGCGCAGTTAATTTCAAAGATTTGTCCTGGCGTAATGCAGTCCAGAGCTCGGCGCTCTGCCGGCACAGCGCGCTGATAATGGAGCCATCCTGCCCAGGTCGACGTCTCTCAGCAGAAACAGGCAGGTATAATTTCCTAGCGAAGTGAGCGGCTGATTAAACCGACTGATGTTTTGGTTCCTAAATGTTCCCGGATCTGCCTTCGCTCACGGCGCTCTGAAATATGGGCTGAACAGTTACAAACAGCAGAGCCAGATGAAGTCACCGTCGAGCGAAACAAATGTCATTTGGCAGCGAGCGCCGCAGCTCCACCGTTAATGTACAGACGAGCCGAGATGGATGTTTGTGTGTTTGTACCACAGACCACATCAGCGGCGCGCTAAAACAGAAACACATTGGATGGCGATATGAACCGCCGACATTCTGGATATTAAGAGATTTTTTTTTTTCACGATATTGTTTTGATGTCTGATGTAAATGGATGTGGCCGCGTGTTGTGCGATTGCAAACACACTTTTTATGTGAAAGGTTCCGTGGTGTGTTCTCTGGCGTGACGGAAGGCTGTTTCATGTTTTTGTTTTAATTAGGGCAGTTAAAAACCCAGAAAGGGTATCAAGGTTAAACTTTCCGTGAGGAAATTAAAGTGGAATATTAGTGGTGGTGCTGTAAGTTTAGAAAAAAACAAAACAAAAAAAAAATCCATCAAATTAGAATGAACTAACATGCACTCTGATTTTTTTAATAAAGGGATGTAATGAATCAACTTTTCCTCCCCTGATACGAGACCTGCAACTGACCATTATTTTCACACTTTATTGATTGAATTGTTTCGTCTGTAAAATGTCAAAAATTGTCTTTTGTCCAACCAACAGTCCAAAACACAAAGACTCTTCATTTCATCATCGAAGCAGCAAATCTTTGACATGTTTTGCCCGAGAATCAACTGAAACAATGAGCCGATTATCAAAGTAGTTGGCAACTAATTTCGTTTTGATCGAATAATTAAATCATCAACTAATCTTTACAGCTTGACCAAATACAGTTTACTGAGTTGTGAGACACTCCAACATCATGTTCAACTCATCTAACACACACACACACACACACACACACACACACACACACACACACACACACACACACACACTTTCAACATACACTATCTTTCAAAATAATCTCTTGACAAAAAAAAATGCAACTATATGCAATTTCTAGATCTAGTTTTTCAAAAACTAAATGGAGTAAGCTGTGTTAGCTAACGTTAGCAAACAAAAATACGTTTTTATTGTGAAAGGAGGTATTTTTTAATTTTTATGTATCCACATTAACTCACCAAAGCCAATGAACAGACACAGAAAACTGTTTAATGCGGCTCGGTCACGTCTTTTTGACCTCACTTAACGAGGTCGCAGTCAGTGATACGATCAAATCTGTGAACGCTTCATTTGTTATTTAAAATGCAGCCCATTTTCTCTCGGCGGCCTCGCTCTGCTGGCGAGCTGACAGGTGACTCAGATTTGTGGCAGTCGTGACCAGCCTTCAGTTTTATGCACCATTTTTCCAGCGACGGTTTTGCATCGCCAGTGTTTCCACGGATTTATTCTTGGATGATCTGGTGTCACCGTAGCTTTCCGGTTCTATTATGAGCCCAAGTGGATTGTGGGAACTTTCCTGTTGAAGTACAAGGCGCCGTAAGTCTTGAATTCAGACTGACATTAGCTAAGATTTCCAAACAGAAGGTCCCGGCCATCGTTAGCGGTGAGCTGGTAGCTCGTTGCATGATTCACACTTTATGTCTTGTATCGTGTTGACGTGAGTTGTTTGTTGATTCCTAGCGGCACCCTGAAGCCAAATAGCGCACACTGACTTCCTGTTGGCGTGCTGCTTTACAAATACCAACATATTTAAGACGACACACGAGACGAGAGGCTCTTTTGGAGTAAATAAACCGAACTACATCTCTGCACTCGAGTGGTCAGACTCGGAGGAAAGATCAGGTCGAAGGTCGGCGGGTGAACAGCTGCTGGAGAATGAAGGTCGCCAGGTACAGATGTTCGATGTTACCGGGGTCACAGCGATGCATTCTGGGTACACCGCATCACCTAAGTCCGTCCATGTGTTTCCTGACCTCTGAGCCTTGACCTCTCATGGATTTTTTTTTTCCTTTGTCATACAAGAACCATTCGTGCCTTACGGAAAAAGACGTGATCCTCGTTAGAGCCGAAGATTTAAGTGGAAATTTGCATTACACACATGATCGCCGAGTCACAGAGGGTTTCTCTCACACACACACACACACACACACACACACACACGGTGCTTTATTTCCACTCTCATTGAGCCACATGCACACAAACAGTTGCACACTTAAACACGCGCACACGCAGTGAACCTGATCTCTACCTCCTTTTGTATCCTGTGTCAGCGGGCACTCCTTGCCCCGCCCACATGATAGCGCCTTTCCCAGGACCCTTACTTCCTGCATTCACCCCGTTCCCATGACAACTAAGCTTTAAATGGGGTAGAGCCTTTTCGCTATCAGGCCGACTTGTCAAAAACAGCTTCCCCAAAGAGTGACACTGGGAACGGGCCGCCGCCACCTCCGCCCTTCTCGCTTCTCCTCCAGTCTTTTAAGGTGTCACCGCTGTTTCCCCCTCAGACTGTACGACACGCCCTCTCTGCGAGGCTCACACACACACACACACACACACACACACACACACACACACACACACACACACACACACACACACACACACACACACAGTGAGATAGCCGCCTTGACTGACACTGAGACGGGCCTCCAAAAGGCGCAGAGGAAATGTTCTTCGGTAAACTGATGAGGTGTGGAGACGGAGGAGTGATATTCTACAGCCCCACAGTGCCAGCGCGCTGATACACGTTCAAAGGGCTTTTCGGTGCCATGTTTTCCTTTCTCTTTTGAGGGATCCATGTGTTTTTGATGGCCCCTGCGCCGGTCATTTCCTCCCGACTGCAGGGGCTGCGCAATCTTTCATTTCATATCTTCACAAACTCACGGGGAGAAACGCACGGGGGGTGTGAGGAGAGAGGGTATCAGTGTGTGAACGTGTGTGTGTGTGTGTGTGTTACTGGGATATTTCCACATCTTCTTGTGTTTTCCACTCTGCCGTGTCTGTTTGTCTTACTGTGTGTGTGTGTGTGTGCGTGCCCATGTGTGTGTCATTACACTCGTGTACACCATAATGGACACGAATCCCTCTCCAGGTTTTGTCCATATGTGTCCAAACTGGGGAAGTATTGTTTTATGTATTGTTCTGCCCTCTTTAATTTCAGTGTGTGTGTGTGTGTGTGTCGTTGCAGGAGAAGCCGTACAAGTGCAGCGAGTGCAACAAGGCCTTCAGCCAGAAACGAGGACTGGACGAGCACATGAGGACCCACACAGGAGAGAAACCTTTCCAATGTGACGTGAGTGTCCACGCCGCCGTCTGAACCGACCGCCGCCGCCGTCTCCCGATGTGTTTGTCTGCGTGTGATGGAACAAGGCCAGATGTGGGGAAGAGTCGGGGGGATGGGGGGGCCTCAGTAAGAGGCAGATAGCGATCTGGCTGCTCTGGAGGGGCCGAGTGGGCTGATCTCACGTAAACACATTGAGAGGATCAGAGGGAGAAATTACCGTCTGCTTATAATACTGGAGGAATAATAATTATCCTCAGAGAGCTGGGGAGGGAACACGCTGCAGAAGATGTTGTCCGGGTTAGGAGCGAACTTTCTGGGATGCTCTGTTTTATGTCAGAAAGTTGGAAACGTGTAATGATTTACTCTCTACAGAAAATGTAGAGCTTTTCCTTTAGAAAGCCACGACTGTGTCTTCAATTCAAAATCTTATACAATTCTATCTTTTTCTCAAATAAAAATGTAGCCCAAAGATTCAGGGACACAAGACACCAAACAGAATTAAGATCATGTTTTTGTTAAATATTATTTTAGTAGTATTGTTGTAAGGCAAAGATGCTTTGTGAGGGGACAGCTGCACGTCGGTGGTCTAAAAACAGCAGAAGTTTGGTCCCTCTCAAGCTACTTCTTCCTCAATCTGATCAAACAAACATGATACACATATTTTTATATCGTGAATCAAAGTCCATAAATCAGCTTTGAAATCATAGAAAAAAGACAAACGTTATGATACAGAATTTTAAGTTATCTTCAGTCTCAAAGCAACTCAGTGATATTTGTTTGTACAGCCATGGTAACAGTGGGAATAAGAATGGATGATGGTGAATTCGGTTTACTTTGAGTGGTGCCACTTTGCAGGTTTAGAAAAAAATAAAAGGGCTCAAATTGTAGCTCAGAGCATCCAAATCCAAAGCATTATGGGAACTGAGGTTTTGAAACTTTTGAAAACTAAAAGAGTGTCCTCGACATAGAAAGTAACACATCGATAGACTTCTCGAGATCTTTTAATCCAAATCAAATCAGTGAAAACTAAGACGGTATGATGACTTTTGTAAAATAGCTAGGGATCATGGGAGCCATCATTGTCACCGACTTCCTTCCTCACTCTCTATCGTATCATCTGATGTTTTTCCAGAAGTTACAGTGACTTGCGACTAAATGAAAAGCACCATTACCTCGGATGAAATTACAGATTCTTCTGAGTTTGAACATTTAAGATAAAATAAGTACACAACTCAGCAAACTATACAACAAAGATCTCCTCATTTTTAGACATTTTAATGCAGAAATGTGACATATTATATCTTTAACGTCTTTCATGATGCCCTGTGTTGAAAACTGGTGGACAATTTAAAAACTCAGACAGTTTAAAAATGGGGGATGTGCAGCTGATTTTGTCTGAGGGGGGTCCACAGCCTCAGACTTTATTCTAGACAGCTCAGTCATGGACAACACTCTTAGATCGTAAGTAAGATCCAAATATCTCCTAATTCTTTGATCAACATCCAAAATCAATCTTGCCTCTCTAATCCATCAACCCAGCTCTGGATTCTCAGATTCTCTTTTGAGCTTTAACACCCTAATAAGCCTCAATCCGAGACATCGCCTTCAGTTCTAAACCCAGAAAATATACCACGGAGAAGACGCCATAGCTGTTGTTGAAGAACCGCAGAGTCAGTATCCTATTCATCGTCAGCGGAGCATCACCAGAAAGTGTCTCCCGCAGACATCCAGCATTCATCTGGATTCCTTTTCCCAGCTGTGGAAGAGCGATTTTCATGTAAATAATTCTATACATAACTATTAAGGATAATAGAACTAACATGTGGATTTTATTTCGGGGCGGATTGTCGAGGCAGACAAAAGGATCGCTCGGTTCCAGGAACATTTTCCAGACAAGCTGGAGGGGCTCTGTAAGCAGCGTCTGTCATAACAGCATTAAAAAATGTTGTAGAAGCATCCAGTAACATCTGGGTTAGGATGAGACGAGGAGGCCCCTCTCTCATCAACTCCCGTCACCGCCTCACTTTATAAAATCCCTGATATTTCACTGACGCTGGATCAGATTTGTAGATTGTTTGAAGGATATTTAATTCCACTTGGATGGAGAAGCTAGAACATGATCAATACGCTTGTTCAGGCTGCCTGATGAACTCATGATAGACGGTGTGATTATGAACACTAGCTGGAAAACAGAAATGCTTTGACTGAATACATCATTAAAATGACAGGAATCTCCTAACCCGAAATGAATTTTATCGTATCGCTCCGCTTTTTTCCCCCTTCCATTTAGCCACAGATGCGAGATGTCTGCGAGATTTTCTGAATGTAATTCATCGCTCTGAAGTTCTTCACAGACGGATTGAGGAGGACACATGCTGTGATTCTCGAAGCAGTACGTTAAACTGCAGCTGAACGCCAGCCAGTGGCGGATTATCATGATTGATAGAGGGCGATGGAGTCATTTGTACAGTGTAAAATGGCTCATTTATGATGGATGTTAAGTTGCATGCATTCCCTCTCGCTACTGGTGGGAAAAAAAAGGATTTCTGTCGCCAAGGTCCGCCGCGTGTGATTTACAAATCATTCTCCGGCCTCGCCTGTGTCGGCTGAACTCTACAGTGAGGAGAAACAAAAACCTGAAGGAGACCTATTGTACTTCTTGTGTACTATCTTTAAAGTTAAAGAAAAGGTCAAAGTCCAAACCGACAGGAGCTCCTCTTTCCAACAGAAAACACTGCTCCTGAAACGCCTCGCCAGTTTCCTGCTGTGACTTTGTGACATCACACCGTGTCACAGAGTCACATATTTGTATAATTTATGCCCAGCAGCTCGTTTAGCACGTAAGAATTAATTTAGCACAGCTGCTCTGTTGTTGTTAGCATTGCGGGTTCAGGTGTGTGTGAGCTGACCAATCAGAGGAGACTGGACATTCAGGAAGGGGAGGGGCTTAAAGAGACAGGAGCTAAAACAGAGCGTCTTGTTTATTCAGTCCAGAATAAACTGAATTAACAAACTGACCTTAAAGGACAACACAATTTTGTCAAACAGTGTTCCTCTGAGAACAGCATTGGATTTCTTCTCCAAAACTACACAGTCCCCCTTTTTAATTATTAAAATGCTGTGTTTCATCTCTCTGTGTGTTTTCCAGGTGTGTGACCTGTCATTCAGCCTGAAGAAGATGCTCAGCAGGCACAAGCTCACGCACAACCCGAACCGGCCGATGGCCGAGTGCCAGCTGTGCCACAAGAAGTTCACCAGGAACGACTACCTCAAAGTACATATGGAGAATGTCCACGGGGAGACGGAGAGCTAGAGCCAATTATGGAACCACTGGCTACATGAAAATGATATCTGATTCCTCAGATAAAGTTCGGCCTCCTGCTTCATGCGAGCAGCATGGCCTTTAACTACAGTACTGTATACACAGATGGGTAGATAGCAGGAATGTTGTTATTAATGGTACATACATGTAGGATCTGGGAAACATTTGGCCCAGTGTTTTGAAAATTGGAACACAGGATGTACATTTGTATTCTTTCTGTCATACTGTTTAGATATTGTTCCGGATATCTGAGCGTACAAAATCCCTCCAGAGCCGCCATGTTTGATATTTCAGTTCTAGTTTCTTGGACTTCTAACCAGTGTTACTGTTCATACTGTTACAGCCTGACCTCTGACCAGCTGTCTGAACACCTTACTGTACACCTTCTGACCAGTCGCCATGACTGAAGAGAACACTTGTGACCAAAGACCTGTTAGTGCACTTTTTTAAAGGGTAGCTCCGCCATTTTTCCAGGTTAAATTGTGTTTACAGGTCTCGGGAAGTACTCCTGCATATGTCAAAAAAAGTAGCATCGAGGCTTTTGTGGCTCCAGATGAAGCTGCATGTGATCTAATAATTGCCTCCAGTGATGTCACTTAGTGGCTAAGTTGCATTGTGGGTAATGTAGGCAAAGGGTTTTGGAAATCAGTCCACTGGTCCGGCATTGCTCTCCTGTAACACTGTCTGACAAATGACTGAAATCGACACAGCAGAACCAGAGATATCACATTTTTTCACCCATTCTCGTGGTGCCTACATTACCCACAATGCAGCTCAGCCACTGAGTGACATCACTGGAGGAAATGTGTCAAATTAAATAGTTTCCTTTGGAGCCACAGGAGACTTTATAGGACTTTTTCCACTTATACAGTCGGACCTGTAAACACACTTTAATGTGTAAACATGGCGGAGTTGCCCTTTAAGTCTTACCTGCACGTTTTTCTACTTGTTTACACCTTTCTCTTACACTTTGCACCTGTTCTTTGATGTCTTAATATTTACACGCTGTCCGGCCGCAGAGCCGACGTCAGAAGCCATGTTGCTTTATTTATTTTTTTCAAAATAAAACGTATTGGAACAGGATGGGTCGAACAGGAGACGCAGAAGCGGAGCTCTGAAGACAGAAATCCGACCGGCAACAAAATGTGAAACAGCTCACAAGTGGACGTCTTTATTTACATGATAGCCGGAGAGTATAAACAAACTGTCGTCGGCCTTTCATGCACCTTCTTCTGATGTACTCGGGCCCTCATTTTTAAAAAGTTATAAATGGCCCCCGAGAAAAAAACTGGCCGGTTGGAACGATGTCGTACAAGAGCTCCATTTCATATTTTCTCCTAATTTGAAGATCCTGTCGAACCAGTTTTCTGTTTTCTAGGTTTAAACTTTAAAACTGTTGGATTGTCATCATTAACTGAAGATGGATGAGTTCGCCTCTTTCCCACGGCCCGTTGGTGCTTCAAGTGTTACTGTTTCTGCGTCCCAAACTGTATTAGGGACAAACAGAAAATCCAAAGTACTGTGTGTGTGTGTGTGTGTTCACTCCTCGCGGTGAATCATTTTCAGATGAACGGCCCGGGGTTATTGTGCCTTACAGTGTGTTTACGTTGTTCTTTATTAATCATTGCTCAATACAGTATTTGTAGAAGTGCGGCTCTGTCCCGTTTCATTTTCACACTCGTTTGCCTCCTCGCTCACCTTGATGGATGCCCGTTTTCCTGCTGTTTGCTCTCGCGTCTGCGGACTGTGAATTGTCACTTCACACGTTTGTATTTTGAAATGTATAAAACCTCATCACCTACTAAACATCCATTTCCTCCGCTCCATCTAATTATGTGTTTGTGAACTGTTGACGTTGGGGGAGGCGGGCGGGGAGGGAGGGGGGGGGGTTTGTAGATGGCGGTACGAGGAAACACTTTGAGAGTTGATTAAAAGTGTTCGGTTCTCGTTGTTAATCTAACCCCTATTCTCGGGTTGGCAGTCTGCTGGGAGCGAAGGCTAATTAAGGCTCCTTTTTTTTTTTTTCCCCCTCTTCTTTCTGAGGCCACAGTCACCGCTCGCCTGATCTGTAAAGCCACACACCAAAGAGCGCCTCTGATGGTTTCCCTTTGTGGACGCGGGGACTGTTTCTCACGTCCGTCCCCTGCGGAGGCTCTCTGGTATCTCAGGATTGAGCTGCGAGTCCTTCTCATCATCTTACGGGCGGCTGTTCAAGCTCAATAAATCTCGCCATGTGCGGTTTTGGCTTCCTAAAGAAACACATAACCGTTACAGTGTGTCTATCGTCACGTCTTCGAGCGTTCGCTGTTTGTTTAACAGTTAACTAATTACTGGCGCTCGTGTCGGGCTGCAGTTCGGCCCGCGGGACGGGAAATCAGAACGTGTAGGATGTGTCAGGGCACCTATCTGCCTCCGTCAGGCTTCCTGAGGCGCGTGGTTAACCTGCCCTCCCCCCCCCGGGAGCTCGGTTCACCGCCTGGCCATGCATGGGCGTAGCTCGAGGTAGCCCGGGCCGCGCCGAGGACCACGCCGCCCGCCGAGCTTGTGCTGCCCTCCGCCTGCTTGTTAGTGGTGAGGCCTCCAGGGCCACGCTGACGCACGCTCACGCACACTGGCATTTATGCTGCATCTTGTAAACAGTCGTAGTAGAAGGTGGAGAATTATTGTCTGGCTGACGGGTCGGACCGGGTGCTGAGGTCTCCCCGCTTCTCGTCCGTGTTTCTCCTTTTCCATTTTTGTCTCACAACCTTTGATTTCTCTCATGGGACTTTCCCAGTGACCCACTGATCTCGTCCTCCGCTTCACTCTTTTTTTTCCCTCCTCCCGCGTGCATCCCTGCCTGCATGTGTCTCTCCCTTCCTGCTGGGTGTATCACGCCAGAGCTCCCAGTCAATGTGTTTCTAATTACATGTTTTTACTGGAAGCCCCGGTTTCCTGTGTTGCCTCCCCGTTTGTGAGTGCGGCCAGACTGGGCCCCGACCAGCGTCCACAGAGCCGAACGCCGGCCCCGCCCACTGCGCAGGAGTATCATTACCACGCCGGGCCGGGTTTATGGCGAACCGCTGTCACGTTAGGAATGACACGGACACGCTTGTCTGACCTCTGTGTTTTGGCCAGCGTTGCCACGGCAACAGGTTGCCGTCCCCTGACCGTGTGTGTGTGTGCCCGGCGGAGAGTGCCATGCCGAGGAATTTTAATACGAGTGGGCAGGGTGTGTTTGGGTATTCTGGGTCAGCCTTTCAGCGCTGATGGATGTTCCTTCGCAGCCACATTTCCATGGAAACAGACTGCGGCACTCGGGCACCTAAAGAGCCTTGACACTGAAAACCAGCCAGAGGTCAGATGCTTGACACAAGGCCACAGGCCTCGAGTCAGAAAACTGGCCCGTCGGAGGAAAGCGCGCACACACACACACACACACACACACACACACACACACACACACACACACACGCCATTCTCACGATATTTCTGTCTCGCTCGCTGATTCACAAGGTGGTTCTA
The DNA here is from genome assembly GCA_039737535.1 of Lagodon rhomboides. Classification (NCBI taxonomy): domain Eukaryota; kingdom Metazoa; phylum Chordata; class Actinopteri; order Spariformes; family Sparidae; genus Lagodon; species Lagodon rhomboides. The sequence goes on along the minus strand of CM077789.1, from coordinate 7,371,220 downwards.
ATTTAATCTTCGGACTCGGCTGTGGGCAGGAGAGCGGCGCATCAGGCCGGGTCGACCTTATTTCATCAGGAGGAAATTGGGAGAGGAACCATCATCAAACTGCACACAGCTACTCCCCGACCCCAAAACTTTATTAATACACAATCATTTATGAGGGACAACACAACATGTAAGCGTTGCACTGCATGTTTCCATCAGGATCCATGCAAACATTCTTGAGAAATAAATGAAAATGTATGTCGTAGGAAACTCCGACCCGACTCCTTCACAAAGAAATCCACCGTCCAGCAGCAATAAACATCTAAAACAAATCGTCCACAGGCAAACCAAGGAGACGAGGAAGGTCTCATTTATCACGTCACGTTACAGTCCGCTCACATACGGCCAATGAAAAAGTGATTAGTATGTTAATTGCTACAAATTGTTACACAGAGCCGCTTAGAAGAAAGTGAGAAACAAATCCTGGATCCGTCTCCTTCATCCAGATCTGCACCAAAAATCAATGGAGTATTATTCTCTGTCCAGGTTTCGCGGAAATCTGTTTCTGTAGTTTTCGTGTAATCCCTCAAACTCAAACAAGCGGACACAGATGAAAACACAACCTCCTTGAGCACAAGTCAAGACTGTGACTTTGAAAATGTAAAGCTGGTATTGTCGCTTATTGTATATTAACAATGAAACAAAGAGGATGCTCGTACTGAATCATCATCTGAATCTCTATGGAGGGTCTCAGCTGCTTCAGGCTCAGTGTTTTGGTTTTATACCTCATAAATGTGCTGTTTTAATTCGCTTTCACTGCTCTAATTGTGTTGTTTTCAGTCAGAGGTGGATATTTTTAGCAAAAAAAAGCTAAGGTAAAAATAAACACGACCTCCGTGTTATCTCCAGCAGACACAGCTGTGAACGTAGCGTCGCGTTCAGCAGCTCAGCAGCCAGATATTTCCCTCAATAGTTGGTGCTGAATGGATCTAAAAGGAGATCGACTGTTGGACTTATTTTCACATGGTGATCAGAAACAGGACTCCAAATTAATGCCAATGTCGCTACATGTCTCCTAGATGTCTACATAGCCGACTGTTTGCTAACAAATTTCACAAAATCAACTTCAGAAGTTGTCAATATACGTCAGCGTTGTGTGGACAGCTTCTTTCCGCTGCCTGCAGTCTGGTTTGAATAACAATAGCATGCCTCGAACCAAAAGTTGTTTCACTTCTAGCCAAAAAAAAAAAAGAAAGAGTTGGAAGTACATCTTGCCATTTTACATTAAATTTGGTTTCCCTTGTGGAAAGACCCTTCAGAGTCAAAATAGATGTATATTGATGGGGAAACAGCGTGCCCCGATTGTTTATGTTCAAACTGCTCGCAGGAAATGGAACCACATTTGAAGCGCTGGAGCACAATGGTGCCTTGGACACGGGCTCGTGAGAAAGACGAGAACCCGACGCTATACAGGGGCTGAGAGAGCCGTCCAGGAAGCGCTCCAGAAGAATGATGGAGGATTGTCTCCTTTTCCCAGTTTTGTCCTCTTCGGGGAGGTTAAACCCCGTAAGAATGGCTCAGCTGAGGCCAAGTATAGCTGCTAATTCCAATAAACAAGACTTTTTTTTTGATGAAAGGCCCCTGGAGTGGAGGGTTAAAGACGTCAGTCAGTGCGCCGGTCCACCTCTGGATCTCTGGCGTTGGTCAGTTCTGTCAGCACGTTGTTGCTGTGTGCCGTCACTCCTCGGCCTCATTAGGAACTACAGCGCTGTCCTCGCTTCACTCGCGCCGGGTCGACGTCTCGTGTCTCTTTTTGTGAACAGATACGAGCCGGACAATGTGGGATCCTGAAATAAAATGCGCCTCAACAGCAGCGAAAGAAACAAAGCTGATGTTCGTGCTCAAGTTCGTCCCTCGAAACGGAAATTCAACTCGGCAGAAAACATCAACACGCTTTTAACCTTTTGCCAAAGTTCAATGAGACACACAACAGGGGAAAACATCTGTGATGAGCTGCCAAGAAACCAAATTCAACCCATCCTTTTTTATCAGTCTGGATATTTGAAAATGCTGCGTTTGAGCCTGCCTCTCCTGGTTCTTTTTCTCTCCTCGTGCTGCTCGGAGACTTATTGTTAGGTGATTAGTGATGACAGAGAAGACTCGACCGGTCTAGCCAAAACATTTGCGCGAACGTGATGATAGACGCGCCATAATTCCCCCCTCTTTCTTTCTCTCTTTGGGTCAGAGTGCTGCTCATCCTCCCCCCCTCCCCTGAGCTGTTATTGTGTCAGCCGCCTTAATCGTGGCGTTTCTGGAGAGAGCTGCGTTACGCACACGGCCCGACACAAATCACACCAAACTCCTGCTGGGGCCGCCGGTGGAACGACAACGGCGAATGTTTCGCTGCGAGGACACACACGCAGAGACGACACTAAGAGGAGGATTTACTCTGCGGAATGAAATTATTAAAACCGTCCTTAGAAGTAAATATGAAACATCGGTGCGACTGGATGAAAGAATAAAGCTGATTTCAATACATGCATAATATCTTCATTTTTTTTTTTCATTCGCGCTAAATTGATGTATCTGGAACAGCAGTGAGCAATCTGTGGAATTAAACTTAACTGGTGACATAACATTGGCCTTATTGTCCCCACTCATGCCACATTTCTGTTTCGAATTTTCGTCCCATGTTTGAAATCGAAGTCCTGTGTGAGTTTGGAGAAACCAAATACCGCAGCCGGGGTCTGTTTCCTGTCAGGGACGCAGGAGAAGCAGCACTGAGATACACACCTTTCATGTGCTGATTTAGGTTTCGGTCCGGCGAACAGTCGAACACACACACACACACACACACACACACACACACACACACAGAGTGAGACACACATATGTGCGCAGCTGAACATGCACCGGGGCGCTAACTTCACGGAGAAAGGCCTCCAGTGTCTGTGGCCCTTCTGAAAAGTGCGAGGTGGGACCGGGTTTGTGTCTGGGCCCTCTGAATTAGCCACGCTGAACCTGTTAACCCAGACCACACACACGCACAGGCAGACACACACACACACACACACATACGTACGTGCACTGAATGGTAATTCCTCTGCCATACAGGGACATCATGCGAGGGGAGTGACTGTTGTCAGAGCGAACAGCTGCTCGGGCCAAAACACATCTATCTTCCACAGGAAGTTATTGGTCAAACAAATGTAATGAATCTGTTGTTCTTGTCTTGTTGACCGTGACCGTATCTGTCTCCTCCTCTCACACACACACACACACACACACACACACCCCACACGATGTACATACACTGGGAAACAAGCGCACATGTTGGTGTGTTCACTTTCCCCACACACAGACAGTAGAGTTGAAAGAGAATCGAGGTCATGGACCTTTTGAATAAAAAGAAGGCTGGTTCGCTCCCCGCCCGGCCGCGTGGGTTCAGTGGTTAAATTAAATGAAAAACCAAGAACGTCACACAAATGAAATGTTCAGCAATTACTTGAAAAATGTAACTAACATTAGCAAAGTTTAGAGAAAAAGGATCCAACTTAACTCCGACCTCAGATGTTTCTTTTCAGGATTAGCTTGTTGAGTTTGTTAATGTCGTGATGGTTCAGTTATATCCTGATCAAAGTTAAAAATACTGAAATATATTTTTTATATGTTAAGTATGACACTGACATTATATTATATAAGCATTATATTATATATATTATATATACACATTACATAAGCCTAGCAACCTGTCTCACATGAGGGCTAATTCAAATGTTAGCTTCTCCAGCAGGCTAACAGGCTATCACCTGCACCTTTTAATGTCAACCATATTGTTTTTTCGTTTGTTTTCTTTCTTTCATGGTGATTTAGCATAGCATTTCCTTCGAACCTAACAAGACACACTAAGATACAGAACATTTAGCTAGCTAGCTATAATACAGACATTTAAAAGACACTATATGAGCCTTACAACATGTGTCAAACGTTCAGGGCTAACATAAATGTTAGCTTCTCCGATGGCTGACAGCACCTGCACAGATTGTAGCCTAATGTCGACCATGTTGTTGTTTATATCTGTTGATTTAGCATAGTAGCTCATTTCTCTCTCACCTAGAAAGACACCAATGACAGAATATATAGCAAAATAATATTTTCATCTCTACATTTTATGTTTAACATAAGCGTGGCATGTTATTTCTTTCACACCTAACGAGATACGATACACGACAGAATACTTAGCTGAAGCTAATGCGGCGTCGTTAAGTCCCCTCACTCTGCAGGTGTAGGCTGCTGCGCCCACACGGAGGCACGAGGAGAGCCCGGTCTGTCATGCTACATTTCTTCCAAGAGAAAAAAGAAAGATGGGCACACATGTACGACATCAGACGATGCTCTGCCTTGCTGCCTCTGGGCTGTCATCAGAAGCAAATGATTTATAGGGGCCCTTGTTCGTGTTCACTTGTTGGAGAGCTGATAAAATAAGGAAGTGCAGATACCTGTTCCCCAGAGCGGTGTTCTGTAAGACATCAGCCTTGATCCCATAACTCCAGGAGCCCGGCCCTGTCAGGCTGAAGAATGAGTGAGTCTGACCCGGGTTATGGAGCAGTCAGGGCCTTCAGATTCTCATAAATTACACCCTTGTTATAAATAAAATCCTGTGCGCGGAGGGAATCAGGGGGGAAGAAGCAGCGGTGAGATCCAGCTGCTATTCACTACGACGAAAAATCGAGGCAAGGGAGCGCTCCAGAAAATAATGCTTTTGTTTCAGACACAGTACGGTCGTATTGACTTTTCAAAACAAAAAGAGGGGGGGAGGAAAAAAAAGCAGCTTTTCTTTGTTTAAAATGAAAATAACCACATGGTGAATGCAGAAAGACCTCCGTTACATTCTCAGGTTTCAGCCTGAGACAGTTTACCTCCATGTCCTTCAGTGAGTCTTTGATGCACTATCCCTCGGTCTTTGTGCCTCAGTAGCAGACAATGATGTTTGTGTAGGACTTTCCGCTTGTTTCTCCTGGCGAATGTGGGCAACCCGTATATTTAACCTCTGCTCCAAACCTTTACAGTCGTCGCTCTCACATCTCCCTTGTTTTTTCTTTTTTCTTCCATCCAGCGCACGGTTTAAACTGATACCATCTCCAAGGTTATCCATGCACACCAGAGCTGCAGACCGCTCACACTACGGAGCGCTTATTCGAGAGCCGTTGTGCTATAAGTCATTTCAAACCCTCTGTTCTTCACAGTAAATGAGCGAGGCCACTCTTAAGCTCCATTAAGCAGAGAGGCAGTTATGTACCGCACTTATTTTCTTTTTCCTCGGCTGTGGACATGCTGTAGCCGGCCACAGGTGCAGGCTGAGCTCAGAGGCCTCGGGGCAGCGGACCACCAAACGCCGCGGTCTCTGCGGGGAAAAGTAATGAACCTTCCCCCTGGTCTGACTTCAGATCACCTCTGGGACGTTGATATGGACCATTTGAATGAGACTTGTGCGCTCAGTGTTGTCCTGTGTGCAGCGTTGTTGTACAAAGGATGGAGCAATTTTCAGAAATGGTTTTAATTCCACAAATCGCAGCTTTACACTGTTGGATGGAAGCGTTTTAAAGTTGACTTCAACAGGTTGGAAAAAGTTTGACGTCTTGGGAAATGCGGTAATTTGCCTTGTTGCTGAGAGTTAGATAGGATTGATACTGTTTAAATATCTGTAGAAAGAAATCTACAGCCAGGATTCAGCTAGCTTAGCTTAGCACAGAGTGGAAACAGCCAAGTTATTGTTTATTTCCTACAAAAAAAGAAATGCAACTGTTGTTTTATTGTGCTTCGTGTGTGAGACTAATTCTAGACCTGATTTCAAGTTCCCATGACATGGCTCATGGAGAGCTGTATGGTGAGGTGTTTCCTGTAAAAACTCTCAGGAGGGACGTGTCGAGAATATTAATTGGCGTTTATTGTTGGCTATAGCCAACAGCGCTAAATGTGTAATGTCCCCCACCATGGGGCTAATGGTCCACCGACTTTGGCTGAACTGGCCAAATAATCTCTGGCTAAGTGAAGATAGTCGGACCTTGACGGAACAACGCAACCTCCAAGAAGATGGATCCCAGTTCAGGAATACAGCAAAGGACAGCTAGCCTAGCTACATGGCTAACAGAGCTGGTGTTAGCTAATGTCAGCTACATTTAGCAGCAGTTACTTTAGAAATAGAGCTACCAGTCTCATTATTGAAGTGCACATTATAAGACTGTTAGCAGTAACTTTAGCAAGAAATCACTGATGTCAGCCATTTTTTTGTGTTTTTGAGGGCCGGTCCACAGAAACATTTTTGTGTTCTTCACACAAAGCCACGCTGGCCTATGTTTCCAGTCTTTATGCTAAGCTAAGCTAACTTAGCTAATGATGCTTGTGTTACGTTTCTCCCCAAAACAAAATCACAAACTGAGGTCGCAATGGGGAAACTAACAAGAAAACACTGGAAAGGGGTCCTTGGGGTCTATAAGGCGATGGAGAAAACTTGCAAAGCCCACTAAATCTATCAAAAGGATAGAGGAACAAAAACAAAGGACCCAAAAACCAAAAGTAAAGAGTCACTGGGAGGAGGGATTTTCTGTCTAGATATAGGGGAAAATAAACCTTGTCACAAAAAAATGAAAATGCCACCCCAACACACACACAACACACAACCAAGAGAGCAAACTGATGGTGTTCACCTCCGTGTCACTCATAACTGAGCTGCTGGACCCAGCCTGCTTTTATAACCCAGGCAGGCTGATCGGCTGCAGCTGTGCAACGAGTGCAGGTGCACTCGATCAAGGTGGATCAGGCAGGGGTGGAGTCTAACCTCCCTCCACCCATAACACTTGTGTACAGACTGGTGTTAAGCCCCGTTTACACGAAGGGAAAACGGAGATATTTCCATGCGGTTTGGCCTCATTTACACAAAAACCCTGTTTTTATCACAGAAAACGATTATTTCTAAAAACTCCGGGCAAAGTGGAGAATTTGGAAAACTCTGGTTTTGTGTTGTCGTGTCAACTGGGAGAAACGGGGTTTTAGGTTCTCACGCTCATTAGGCTATGCGCCAGAAAATGCTTAACGTCATGTGAGCGTTATTTTGAAAGGAACAGGAAGTCGCTTGTGTTATTCGTTGTTGTTGATTCTGAGGATTCTGATTGGCTTGCATGGCTTGATCCTTCTCCCTACACTGCTGCCCAGAGGTTTGGCAGAGTTATAATGACGCTCGACTGCGTATTTATGCGGGTTGATGTAAATGACAACTTTTTTGAAAACGATGTTGTGTGCACAATGTTATTTTTGAAAACGGAGGGGGGGAAATATTCGTTTTTCTAAATACCCTGCTATGTATAAACGTGGGCTTAGTTTCCAGTCTTTATGCGAAGTTACTGCTGCTTGCTGTAGTAGACATGAGAGTCAATGTTTTTATCTTTTGGCAAGAAAACAAATAAGTGTATTTCCCAAAATGTCAAACTATTGCTATTTAGAAATCTTTCACTTCATATCTTACACGTATAAAATTGGTTTAAGCTTATTTAAAATCTGCTTGAACAATTTCTCATTGGCGAAAAAAACAATCTTTTACTCCTGATGTGTACTTTCCACAAACGTGCTGTGCGAGGCGACATATGTTTGAGATTGCTGTTCATTCGACTGACTTTTGAAATAATTCCCAAAGCTTCAAAGCGTCTCGAGGTTTCAGTAGCCTCGGCTTTTGGCCTTTACATCTCTGGAAGTCATAAGCAACCTAAATTGTAGTTTATCCATGTGTCACAGAGTTTTCAAAACAAACTGTAATTCTAGATAGCTGAGGTATCAAACCTGGCTCCGTTTGTCAGGCCGCTGCGCCTGCTTACAGGAACAGGATGCTCAGGAGGGGCCTTGTTTGGAGTTGGCGTTTTGTGGAGGAGCTGGTGTTTAGAGCTGTGAGCACGCTTTAGCCCGGGTCACCTCTGCAACAGCTTTTGATTCTCGCCCTTTGTTCTCCAATCAGAAACGTGTTTCAGTTTGAGTTTCATTAAAAGCATGTCCTGAAATTGGATCCATCTCTTTGTACGCTCGCTGAACAGGAACAGTGTGCGACCTAACTGGAAGCAGATCATCCTACCCTTCATCAATGGACTGGGCTCCACGTGTGTGTGTGTGTGTGTGTGTGTGTGTGTGTGTGGGTACACCTATGTTGTTGTGTGCAGTGTGTGTTACAGTGTGTAACATATCTGTGCGTGTGAAACAGTATAGCCCAGAGTGTCACTCTCTCTGCAGACAGCTACATTTATTCACCGTGTATGACATCATTTACCCTTCAGACGTATTAATGATTATTTCATTTTCTCCTCCTGCCAAAGAGAACACCCTCGCCTGTAACACGGCACTGCAGCACACTGAGCGTATATTTTCCACAGGAAACAGCGGTTTGAAGTGGCTCCGTTGCCTCCCGCTGAGCCAACAAGTGTCGAGTGTCCAACAAACATCTGTAAAGGAGACCTGCTATTCTTCTTCTTTTACTTCAGTGTTTTATAAAGGTTTGTCTGCATGTGAAAGATCTTGAAAGTCAAAAAGGCCCAAGTCCAAACCAACAGGAGCTCCTCTTTCCCACAGAAAACACTGCTCCTGAAACGCCTCATCTGTCAGGCCGGGCTCAAAGTAGGCCTCAGACGCAGAGATAGGGTTCTCAAAAGTCGCTTTATTTTTGGCTTAGCTGCAAGAGTGAATCCTCGAACAGAGTAAACAAAAGCGCTATGAAAACTACTAGACTTAGCTGACCTAATAAAATAAAAATCACTCCAAAACTCCTAACTACACCGTACAACTCCTCTATCCAAAACTAAGAGTCAAAAGGGGAACGATCAATCCTGACTAAGGGAGAAAAAACAAAATAAAAATCTCTAAACAAAGGGAGGAAACAAAAACCTAGCAAGAAAATGCAAAACTAAGAATCACTCCGAAAAACTGGAGGACTGGCTAAGGGAGGACAATCTAAATAAACACAAAGTCACTCCAAATGGAGGAAAACAAAACGGCTAACTAAAAACTGACGAACTAAGGAACTAGCACTAAGCTATAAAGATTACAAAGAAAAATCACTCTTTCGAGGAAAAACACTAGACGGCGAAGCAAGGCAAAAAACTGTGGCTGTGGCGAGATCTGTGGCAAGAGCTGGTGGGACGACAAACGACACACTGGCACAAGACAAGGGAAACGCAGACTATTTAACACATGGAGGGAAGGGAGCACCAGGTGAACACAATCGGTGATTAGGGAAGACAATCAGACCGGAGACACACGGGGAAGGGCAAGTGACCTGAAACGAGAGGAGAGTTACTTTTCAAAATAAAAGTAGTAACGAGACCAAAACACAAAATAAGTCAAGACCTCACCCCGGTGTGACATCATCAGTCTTTAATTCTGTGACTTTGTGACATCACACTACATGTCACACATTTGCGTAATTTATGCCTCGCGGCTCGTTTTGCCACCTAAGAACTGATGGAGCACGGCTGCTGGTATTGTAAACGGGGCTGGCTCAGGCATGTTTGAGCTGACCAATCAGAGGAGACTGGGTATTCAGGAGGGCGGGTCTTAAAGAGACAGGAGCTAAAACATTAAAGCATGTAAACCTGTTCTAGTAGTAACCCAAAATAAAATTATAAACCTGGAAATGAGCACAATATGTCTCCTTTAAGATGTCATGCTTTGTTTTTCAGATGCTGGTTCGCTATCACACAAACCACAAAGCGTCTCATCCCAATTTGAATTAGGTTTCACTTCTCTGACCCGACACAAAGAGCCCCTCAGAGCAAACAAGGTGTTAAAGAATCCGAAGCAGCAAATTGCTCCCATTTTGATCTCCTTTTTTATTCTCCACCTATTGAGGAAACCGATCCGGTAACACCGGAGCAGGAATGTGTCCAGAATGCATTCATTAGCCCAGAGCTGTTGTGGAGGAATCTCAGTCTCCTTTTTCACATCGTTACAGGAGCTTCACAATCAGGCCTCCTGGGAAAAAGGGAAAGTGAGTAGAGAAATGTCTATGCAGCACATGTAGGGAAGAGCTTCCAGATGTGACATGTCAGCATCAACGACACTCAGTGACGAGGTGGGGATGTGTGTGTGGGGGGGTCGACTGACTGACAGGCTCTCAGCGTGAATGAGAATATCACTCAAAGGGAGAAGGAGAAAAATAATCATCTCTTCAATGGCGACCTGTGTTTGTATCTCCAGATGCTGCTGGGGAAGGTTATGTTTACATGGCAGCGGCTGCACTCAGGTCCGTGTGCGTGTTTCGGCGACAACATACGCCTTGTAGTCAATGTGGGAGTGTGAAGAAGACAGAAAGAGAAACACACACGTGTAGCGACGCATCTTTAAGACACAGAGGAGCTGTGAATTCATGAGCCTGGCTGAACATGTTCAATGTGTGTGGAAAATATGGTTTTGACAAAGGAAACATGGATAACACTTTATTATAATGGTGCAAATAATATACTTACTGTAAGTAATGCTGAACTAATGCATGACTACTGATGATTTAATGCATGTATTGAAGGTGTAATGAATTCATGTCTGACGTAACTGTGAATTAATATTCCTTAAAGGAGCAATATGTAAGAATTTTAGTTTAAAACATTCAAAAATTCATAATTATCAACAGAATGTCAAGAAAGACGTTGATGTAATGTGTTCCAGATATTTGGACGAAGGTTAGCATGCTAACCAGCTAGCCCCGGGCCTGAAAACCTCTTTATTTCCCCGCAGTCCAAAGCTCCTGTGCTAGCAGTGTCAACACCAACCCCCCTCTCCCCTTTTAATCTGGCTAGCTGCACGGCTAACAAGCTAACAGTGGCTACATGCATTGATGTTACTCTGGTGAAACGCTGCCCCTTATTTGTTGGGAAGTATAAATTCAAGAAGTGGCCAATTCTTACATGTTACATCTTTAAAGCTACATTATGTAGAAATCGGCTTTCTGTTAATACAGTTTTTCTAAATCCAGATCCCAGGTCTGTCACAGTTTGTCAGATGTAATGTAGCTGTGATCCTTCCCTCTCACTGGAGTTACACAGTGCAGAAACAAGTGATGGGGGACAGAACGGCTGAAACAGAGACACCATTCACACTATTACAAGACACTGTACCGTCAACATGGTTCTGAAGCTGTTATTTAGCATTAAAAAGTGACATAATGCGTCTTTGACTGATGTTGATCTATTAAGTGTGAAATAATAACGTCATGGTTACTTCACAGCAACAGGGATTCGTGTGTGAAATCATCGTGAGTCACACATGAGTTAAAGATTTATGCCCTTATTATAAAGTGTTACCAAAATAAGGTTAGGCAGCAAAAAACACTTGTGCTTGTGTTCAAGGTTGACTTAAAAAAAAAAAAGGATTGTTACAGTTAGAATTCTTATGATTGTCATTATTCACATTTTGTCATGACCTCTCTATCGTAGGTTTCATTATTAGTGGCAGGGTCCGCCACTAAAGCTGCCTTCACTCGCAGGAGAAAGGAGCCTCACTGTCTTCTTTCTCTTCAACCGTATCAGAGCTGAATGGAGCTAGCGGTGATGCTCAACAAACATTTCTTCTTCCTGCCGCTAATTCACGTTAAAAACTTTCAATTGCTGAAACACGGGCTGGATTTCAGTTGATGAGGAATGGTCAGGTTTTTTTTTTAGGAGTAATGGAAGCAGCCACAGTGAGCTTCACTCCCACACCTCTGGCTTTCACGTCGTTGCATAAAGGGCGCACTTCTTCCCGCGCTGGCGCCGAGCGTTTGGCAGCAGATGTGAGCGGAATCATCCATAATGAAGGTAATTCTGTGGACTCTGGCCCGCGAGAGCCGGCGTGTATCTTTGTGCGTTCATTACCGCGCGGCTAAAGTAAAGTGCAGTATGTGTGTTTGTGCATACCACCGCAGGTCTGCGGGCCATATGGAGCGCACGGTACAACCAGAGAGGGAGAAGCCCAGCTGGACGAGGAAAAGGCTGCTGAAGAGAAGAACATTTGCCGAACCTGGCGACGGCACACCTCGTCCAGCTCAGTCACGGGGTCGGCTTCATTCACCTCGGCAGCGTGGGCTCGGACTCGGGGCTCATTCGGGCTAAACGGTCGATAGAGGGCCGATAGCGCCCGCCGTTTCCTGCCGGGCACAAAGTCGCTCTCTCGAGCATCGAGCCATATGTCGGCCAGATGCTGCCGGCCTCGGTCCCCTTCAAAGAAACAATTAGGGCACAATTATCGCAACATATAAATGAATTTCATCCATGATTAAAATGTTTAGGGTAGGGGCCGAGCGGGACGCGCAGCCAGGTGGTTGTAATCTCGACGGCGGTCGCAGTGGGGCTTCGCTCAAAGAGGGCGAGAGAAAGAAAAACCTGCCGAGCTGTTTATTCAGGCACTTGTGCGTCTGGTCAAGTGCTCCCCCCCCCCTCCTCTCTCGCTGCATGTTCAGCCCCACCAGCGAAAGCATCTGTCCCTTAATACCGCTTTAATGAAGGTCATTCATTTTAATGGAGCCTCATTTCGAACCCCAGTAATTAAAGCTTGCGGTGCACTTGACTGGGAGGTTGTTGAGACAGCGCGAGTGCCAGTTCTGCAAATAAACAGTCCCGCTGCAAAACCGACGGGCATCCGAGCGCCGTAATCCGCCTCACAGTGGGGCCGGCTCGCCGTCGTGGAGCGGAGCAGAAATCTAAACCATGTCAGAGAGATGAAAACCACATTTAGCTAAGTGGAGAGGAGGATGACAGGTGGCTCGAGCAGCGTTCAGAGGATAACAGAACAATCGCAGATAATCGGGTTTGAGAGGTTGAGGACACAAGGAAGGAAACTGGGGAGTGATGCAGGCGGATTCTGATGTCGAGTGTTTGTCAGGCCGCGACTGAAAACTGCTCCGGATCAAACTCGGCGCAACTGTGAGCTACAATGTGTGTTTACGGCGTTCAGGAGGGAGAAATGAAGATACAGAGAAAGAGAAAAATGGCGTCCTGAGCCGAGGTGAAAGATGAAGACCTTTACTGTAATTCTTCCGCGTCTCCTCCGCGCAGGTCATCAAGGCTTCTTGATAAATCGCCGCGCAGTCGATCTCGCGGAGATTTGCCCCCCGGCGAGGCCGTGCAGGATCCAGGCAGAGACACGAGGATGATGTGTTTCCATTCCCAGATGAAGAGTGTGACGGTGTAAGCTGCTATAGATGGTGCGTGTCAGGCTCTGCAGTCCCAGAGGGAGAGCGAGGTGGTGCCACGTCACTGTCAAACACACCAGCAGGATTCTCAACAAGGTTAAAAGATGATCTGACGTGTATCTTTTGAAGTTTCTCTATCGGCATAGAATAAAATACATTTTTCAAACACGGGATAAAAATCTCTCAGGCTACGTCTCAACTTCCCATGCACATGCTTAAATATACCCCGGGATAATTTATGTGTTTACTCCACAGATTAGAGAGATCCATCTTTCTAGGTGTGTCATCCACCCGGCATGCTTTGCTGCTTCCTGGCGTCAGATGGTATAATGCTGATGTATGATCTGTGAAGAGGAGCCTTGTTTTATCTCATGCGCGGTGACATGGGACGGTTGTTTTATCTCCGGCGCCGAGGCACGGGATGCTCGCCCCGCTCCTCCGGCCTATCTGCCCGCCTGCCTGCTGAGGGCCTGATGAAAGCGCAGGGACACCTTGTCCAGATGGCAAACATCCATCAGAGGAGCAACATGTCAAACGGCGAGGGCAGCGGAGAGTCATCCGCAGGGCGGAGGAAGGGTATCGGCTCGGTCAGACCGGGCTTGAGCCTGACAAACACACCAGCGTGGGTCCCGTCGGTGAAGATGTTTGGTTGGCAGCCGTCACTTTTTATGTGTTAGCAGGCAGATGTGTAATGATGCAAACTCAACAGTGATTCAGGGTTTGAGCCAAACGGCGCCACTGACCTCTTTAAAACATGAAATCTATCACAGCAACCGCCCAGCGCTTAATTGTCTGCCGTTAATGAAGTGTAGGATCAACGTTAGCAGGCTTATCATTTATTATCTTATCAACATTTATTTTATGAGTTAGTGAAGTCTAACTTAACACAAACCAAAAATACATATGCAGTCACTTTATTGTCTCAATGTTATCCTCATGAAATGTTATAGTAGTTATTGCTGCAGAGGTTTTCTCCCCTTTTCCAGAAAAATCCTGATCATTCTGCCCTTTTGACCCCCAAAAAAGGAACATGACCTGTTGATCCTGACCCGATCCATATACACTGCAGTCAACTGTCAGTGATATAGACAGCATGGGTTAAGAAAGACTGCGAGCACAAAGCTGAGAGTAGCAGTGGTAGAAAAAGTGTTTCACTGACACACTAACATTCGTTCCTGCATCGTCATCAGACGGTCGAAGCGGCTCTGGATGCAGCATTGGACACAGGGCCCCATTCGTCCGTAAAGTGAAGTTCTGCTGCCGGCCGAGCCGACAAATGTCCAGTTTAGCTGTCTGCTAACTCACACAGGGACAAAATGATGTAAATGTGCAGCCCTTCTAGATTTTGTCGAAACGTTTCAGGAGTGAAAGGATCAAATCATGAGAGAATTTGCGATGTGGTGGGAGATTTTGACACTCAAAAACATGTATAGATCATTTTACAGCAGCTTCTTTCACAATGTAAGCTAATGGCTTTTTACGCCTGTGTCCATGTTGGTTGGTTTATAAGCAGGATTACACAAAAACGAGTGAACAGATTTGCTGAAACTTTGACGGAGGATGCGTCTCCACCCAGAAGAGTTCAAGGAATATTTTCTCACTCTCAACTAATGCCAACAAAAAACACATTCTTTGACCTTTTTGTTCATTTCTCAGGAAAAATGCACAAAAGAAATTGTCGTATTTCAGTGGCTGATATCTATAAGTGAGTACAGAAGAGGAGGTATGCACTCTACTGAGCACGACTGTTGGAGAAGCCCGGGCCTCTCCGACCCTCCACCGGGCCGTGCTGGCTCAAACACTGGTGATCATGACACAGCACGGAAAGTTTTCTGTCCCTGGACTCCCAGCGCAGCTAAAGACACACGACAGTACAACGAAAACATGACCGAACGAGCAACAACACTATTAAAATGTATAAATGCCTGCAGCAGCGAGGCGGGATAATTTCAGGCACATGGTCGTGAGACAACGCTTGATAAATGAAACCAAACGGATACAAAGACATGAGAGCGATCTGAGCTTTTTCTTGTATTTCTGCGCTCAGCAGCTGACAGGCCGGCTCTTTGAAGTGGCTTTGGAGGGCTAATGATCGGCATGTTGCCTGCTCTCGAACCGAACGCCTCTATTTTCACGGTGCGACCTCCTCTTTAGCAAATACAAACAAAATGCGACATCCATTTGGAGGCAATTGCCCGAGCAGTCTGATCAGAACTCGTGTTCAATGGGGTCTTTATACATTTCTGCACTTTATCCTCCAGGCTTAGTGACATTTCAATCTGCGAACATAATTTCTCTCTCTCTCTCTCTCTCGCTCGCTCTCGCTCCGTGTTTCCTGATTGCTTCCACACACTCGAAGCACGTCCAGCTGGAGACTGTAAAAATAAACTTCATGTTTAAAAATGGGTAGATTAGCCCTTTTAAATTGGTTTCTTTTCATGTTTTTTGTGCGTCCCTGTGCGTCCAAACCTGGCAGGAGCCGGCAGGTTGAGAACAGAGACCGAGGATGTGTGTGTGTGTGTGTGTGTGTGTGTGTGTGTGTGTGTGTTGCATGGGAACTTAGAAGGAGTGCAGAGAAACTCTAATTGGCAAGAGAGTGGAGAATAAGACCTGTCGCCCGCCAGATGTTTCTGTAAAAGCCGTTAGCGCGGCGCAGGTCCACGGCGAGGTGTCGGAGGCCTACACATGCATCAGACGGAGCCGTCAGGATCCTGGACCGCTCTCCTGCCGGACACCTGGCTTCCTGCCTCGGCGCACAGCTGTGCACCTCCACATGCTGCGTCATGCTCGGCGCGTTCCGTCTCGCTCGTCGGAGGGTTGCATGTTGTCAGATTTCTGTTTACCGTTCGACAAAAATACCGTGCGGAGCCTCTCTTGTGGTCGAGTCAAACAAAAGAGCAATAAGTCAGAGTGAGACCTTTATCTTGTTCCCAGTTCTGTTGCATAATGATTGCGCCTTTGGAGATCCTGTTTGCACGTCGGCTTTGTATGGATAAAGAGATAAACACTCTGGAAGACGGTATTTTCGGTCTTTATGTGCAGACAGAGCTGTAATTAGATTGTGTAACCCGCTGGTTACGTTATATTGTGTTTGGAACTGGATTTTTCGCCTCGCAGCACTCGAGGGGGGGTAAGATCAGGACGGCGATTTCTGCTGCTGATCGAGGACTAAACAAGAAGTGTTCGGTTTATTTGAGGCCGCCTCTCGTTTTTCAACAGTCTGTCATTTTTCTACGGCGCTATTACTCTTCACTCATCGGTTTTCGGGGGGGACAGACGGAAAGAGAGAGAGAGAGAGAGAGAGAGAGAGGCTTGAAGTGAACCTCAAGCAAAACCCATCTGGGAGGCTTAATTACAAGTAAGCTCTGTTTAATAAGCACTGGATCATATATCCCAGCTCGGCGTGTGGAGGAGCGAGGAACCTCCAGAGGCTCAGGAATGTCAGTGTTTGTGTATGAACGTACACGGTCGCATGCCAGCACTGCTGCGCCGAGGAGCCGTTCCAGGCTGGCACTGTAATCGACTCTGGCGGGGGAAATTTGGCTGCCGAAAGTGAATGAGTAACTCTCTCCCTGCCCTCAGTGACTGCTGATGAGGTGCTCGTGGGCAAGGCACTTAACCTTTGACTCGCCAACACAGCGCCCAGGAATGTGTGGAACTGTGAGAATGAGAAGTCTTGCGACAAAGAAATACGTTAATGCGTTAATTCGACTGTTCCTGACAGCGATTACTTTGTGCAATAGGCCTAAATGGCTTTCGTGTACGTTTTACCGTGACAGCATCGTTGCAAGAGATGATATAATTCCGGATATGAAAGCTTGTGTCAGAGTAAATGAACCGTTGTGAGGCGTTCTGGTGTCTGACAAACCTTTTAAAGTCACACATCTGTAACTGTTTTTCGGTCTGAACCCTCTGTTCATGTTTACATGTTAGTTTAGCAGGTGAGCATGCTAATATTCTGCTAATTAGCACTGAACACGGAGTGCAGCTGAGGCTTTTGACCCAATGGCACAAGATGAAAAGTTCAGTTAATCACCGAAGTTATTACGATTCATCACGAGGGAGACGACTGGAGTGAACGTCTGGAGCAATTTTCATAGTGATCCGTCTGACACGTAAGACGTTACGGTCTGGATCAGAGTGCTGGTTCCGACCCGCAGATCAACAGATATGACAGAATGTACTGTGGGAGTTTTGTCACATGTCTGGAAGTGCTTGATATGACTTGATCAGACTTTTGAAGCTTCACATTAACTTCAGATAAACTTGAAATACATTTTCACACAGAAAGAGAACTGTGAATTTTACTTTTAGAGATTTTATGGACAGTAACCACAACTTTGTACCAGTGTTCACGTTAGTATTGCATTAAGATGGTCTCAAAAGTCTAGTGTAAAACAGGGATAAGCAGGTCTACATCTGTTCAACCAACTAAATTATCTGTATCTGTACTCAGCGGGATCGCCTCAGCTTGCAGCCACGACACGGCTGCCATGTAAACCTTTGGGGCAACTCCGTCCGACAATGTTGCGTCCATTAAAAGTGCTTGTTTTAGCGACTTACCACATGAATTATTTTGCTAATGTTGTCAGACACTTGATAACAACCATAGCCACGTAGCTTTGACAGTTGCAGTTGCCCCAAAAGACTGAACTGCAGCCATTGCAGCCGTGTCCTTGCTGCTGGCTGAGGTGATCTAATGGAGCGATTCCAAAACTTTTGGAAAGTACGAATCATTTACACACCCAAACATAGAAATATAGGTCCCAGAATTTTCCGTTCAACCTGAAATTGTTATGGGTCGATCAGAAGTTGCTGCATTTCTTTACTAGAAAACTATTTAGATTACAAAACAGCTTCAGATTTGAGCTTCAGTTCAAAGATTTTGATCACAAGAGTAAAAGAACTTTGTTTATGGAACAAGTTTTTATAATCTTGAATGAATAAACTTCAGTCGGCTACAGATATCGACACATTTTACTCCGATCACACTTTGAGCCGTGAGCTCGCACAACACCTAATAAATGTTAAATACAACAAATATGAGACGACTGTTTTCCTGTTTCCACCTCAGATTCTGTTCCTTGAAACTACTTGGTCACCTTCACACAGTGTTTCCGTCTCAGATGAAGCTGTTAAAAGAGATTTCAGAACCGGTATTGGCTCCTCCAGCAAATCATCGAGTTACACAATAAAATCCTCCTCAGAGAGACGCTGCGTTTACTAGAGTCACCGGAGTGCAACCTTTAAATACATAACATAGGTGATGTCACTTCCTTCAGAAATTCCCTCCGAGCTCCGGCCAAAGGTTCATGACCGAGAAAGGATCTGTAAAACCTGAGCTCTGCAGTCTGACAATAGGAATCACATGTGCACGTTCAGCCCGACACACCTCACCGTCCTACACAGAGGAGGTTAGTTTACGCTCCAAACCACCTTTGTTTTCACTGAGAATCAAAATAATCCGGTGAAATCTGACTTCTCTTGATCATGTAGTTTGTGTGGACACAGATATGGTTCCTGTGGTTGTGGCTGCCGCGATGACATCATCCACACGGTGGTTTCAGCGGTGCACCCGGCGAAACACGAATGTTTTGAGTCCCTCTTCCTCACAATCGTACCTCTGCTGACAATTACAGAGGCCGCGAACGTCACATTACTCTGACACGAGCGAGATAAAGCCTTTCTGCAACCGCCAGCATGAAGTCAGAGGAAAACATTCGAACCGTCTAATCTGGCGGTCAGATTAAACTACTGAGGGCTGAAACGCAGCGTAGCAATCACAGAGGGGAATTACCCAGAAAAACAAAAGCATGGAGGCTTTATAAACTTTAGAGGATGTGATGTGTGACAAGATGAGAGAATCACCTCTTCTGTCAGATGACATCACCCTCGTCCTTTCTCTGTGGATCTTTCTCACTCGTCCGATTCAGTAGTGAGACAGAACAACCAGCTCGGGGCTGTAGACTTCACCTTCTTTCAGGACCGGAGACGACCATGACTGCTCTACAAAAGTACTGAATGGCAATTCATTCATTCAGTCTCTGCTCCACGGCTGTCAGTCTCCTAAGAGAGGAAAGTCTTGGCACTTCTATAAAAACACCTGGTCTATGGCAGCGTGGATCCCAGAGAGTCTCAGGAGACTCGCTGAAGACAGTCAGACATCAGGAGCCACACACGGACCAGATGTTTATCACAGCAACCAAACCGTCTCATTGTCCCGATTTTATCCCAGAAACACACAAAGGGACCCAAATGTCATTGTTTAAACATGCAAAACAAACAAGAGAAGTTTGCCCCTCTTTAGTGGAAAGATAGTAGAAACAAAACAAAATACACGAAAGCAGCATGGAGGCGATTTACAGTGGTTTCTTTTTTTGTATCTTTTACTTCAGTCTTTCAATCTCAACACACTCTTAGAAATAAGGGTTCCAAAAGGGTTCTTCTACAAGGGCTGAGGTTCTACCTGGAACCATTTGCTTCTGAAAAACCCTTTCCTGAAGAAACGTTTTTTCAAGGGTTCTTGGTACACTAATGGTTCCAGTAAGAACCATTCTGATCCAGAGAACCCTTTTTTGGAGAAAGAGTTCTTCAGGGATTGTTGAAAGCATGGGTATAAGATCCTGTGTGGGTTCTTTGTAGAACCTCTCATGGGGGGTTCTGGGTGGAGCCTTACACACACAGTTCCAGGTATAACCCTTTATTTGGGGTTCTAGGTAGAACCCTCCACCTTTGTAAAAGGTTCTACCCAAAAAGGGTTCTACTATGAGGACAAGCTGAAGAACCTTATATGGTTCTACTTAGAACTTTTATTTCTAAGAGTGCACCGACTGAAGGACGTTTGAGCGCTGCTTGAATGTAGACAAATGGAAAAGTATTTACACACCAATGCACATCATAACATTGCACTGGAAAAAGGGACTAAAAGTAGTGTGTCCACCCACAACTCTTATTTTAATCACAGCCGATTGCGGAGTCATTTCACCTGGGAATGAACGCCGACTGTACTGCGCCCTGTCCCACTCGAGACAAATGCCAGATGTTAGTGGGTGTTTTTTTGTCCAGTGAAAAAGCGGAATGAGTGTCAACAGTCCTGGGCCGAAATGGCTTCCTACACTGGCTGTTACATCCTGATAAAGTCCAATATTATCACAAATACAATCTTAAGCTAATTTTAAAGGAGCTATTCACTGCGTGTTCGTATGTGGTTTGACCAAACTGTGACTACCGGTGCATAAATATTCTGTCATCATCCACTCAGTGCAGTAAAGTCTATCTGCTCGGCCTCTCTACTGAGCACTTCTTGTTAAAACTTTTATCTCAAAGTTGCTTCGGCTCCGCGTCACCAGTGTCTCTGATTATCTGTCATAATTCAGGAGTTATCACTTTGTCGTCCGCGGGTCAATTCAGTCCGCCGACGCCTCAATTAGCGCGCCGAAGTTCTGTTGAAGGAGAGATGAAGGATTTCTGACTCGACTAATAGCCCGGGCTCTAATCTGGGGTGTTGATTGACACTGTCTTCAATGGGCGTGTTTACACAAGGTCCCGCCGTGAGCGTCTGTCATCCAGTCACCTCTCATACATGTCACGAGGTGCCCTGTGTCCCCGGCTGTCTCGCCCCGAGTCAGAGTTAGTTACACAAACACACAGCTTCTGTCGTCGCTAACCGCATTTCCACGTGCTCCTAAAGTCAAAGGCAGCAACATCGTCTACGTACTTCAGATTCTTTCTCCAGTTTGTGTCTGTTGTACCGGACCGGTCGCCCCTCTGCTTTACATTAGGCTATTCTAACAGCGTCTGCACTTTGTCCACATTGTTAAAGACAGGTGGGCTTGTTTTCCTCCGTAACCCTTCATTCTTGGCAGCATGAAAACCTTAAGAGGCTTAGACGTTGTATTTACGACCCACATAAACCTTCACACTGAACACAAAGCCTTGATTTTGTTTCACCAAAGAAACTATTTGAGTCTCGTTATGTCACTCGCCTCTTTTTATCACAAACACACGCAGACGTAATATTTAAGATGTCAGCGAACAAAATGGAACCAGAAATTAAAGTGTAACTTTTCTTTTATGCCTCATAATTTCCCCCCCTATTTTTTTCCTATGACCTCATTTGTTTTCTCCCAGTCTCCCTTTGGTTTTCGCCTTCGCTCATCTCTGCACAAAAGAAGAACACAGACTGACAAAGTGAAACACACATGCACACACTCATCTAGTCCAACACGTGTAAATCAACTCATTTCCTGATATTTATCTAAGCTCAAGTCTTTGTCAAAGTTTTCACTGCGTTAAAGATTTCTCTAGTCTTGCATGACAACATGAGGAGCTGCGTGTCCGACAGAGTTCTGCTTTTATATCTCATGAATGTTGATGTGATACGTAGTTTTTTTCTTCATTTTTAAACAAACCCACATAATGTTAGCTATCAACCGTTAGCAATTTAATCAGTCAGTCAGTTTACAACATTCAACATTGACTTTAAACATTTCAGATGTTGATCGGCGCTTCTTCTCCTTCCCATCGTTCACACAGCGTGAGCCATCAACCAAATAGCAATTCAAGCCATCAGTTTACCACATTCAACATCTGGTAGGACGCACTGTGCTGTCAAGACTGTTTTTCACAAAAGAAACAACTTAACATACGACAGTATTTTAACATTGTCATTGCCAGGTCCTGGACACTCAGTGTTGTATTGGTTTTGCATAATCCAAAGGAAGAAGTGTAGCTGTAGGTTTCTGGTCCTGATGGGTCCCGTTGCACTGATGGTGAGCGACTAGTGTCGACTCACAGCGGCGAGTAGTCGTGTAACCTCAACACGCCCTACGTTACCCAAGTTAGACTAAGCAGCAGGTACTCATGACAATGTTGACCCCTCAGCTGGTTAAATGAAAGCTGTTAGTCTGTTGGAAGTGAAGTGTTATAACGAAAAAAAAGAAGAAATTAAACTCCTGACATTGTCAGTTGGCACCAAAAATGTCTCCTCCTGGAGAAAATCAGTATAAGAAGCATTATCACGACAGAAAAATTGGTAAAATTCTAGTTTTATTTCTTTTTTGTAATTACAACCTTTACCTAACAAGTACAGTCATGTCAAGACAAACACCAGTGATATATTATGTATTCGGATTATCAGTCAAAACTGAATTTCAGTTCAGGTTAACAGCTACTTCTCTTGTCCTTCAAAGTAAATGAACTAAATATTATTACATTCCAAGCTTCATGTGTATTTGAGAATGGACGTTACAAATCAAATGACTGTACACATGGTTCGTATTTCAAACCGACCAAGGAACATGTTCTGTAGAAATCCTGTAACTGTGAGTGACACCTGTGCTGCTGTACAGTAACAAATGTCAAACACACTCACGAACATAACAAACAGTCGGATCCGTTCGCCTTCACCGTCGGCAGCTATTTTACAAATACTTCCTTCATTTGTCGTTCACAATAGACGTCTCGTGTTCTCGTGTCTGCGGTGACTCTGATACAGTGTGTGGGGTCTGAGCTGTGTAATGAACTCTGTATTTCAGTCCAGTAATTACACACCAGGAGGTGCTCCCTGCAACCCTCAGGATACATCGCAGGCCTTTCTGACGAGATGGGAATTTCCCATTCCTTTACTCTGACTGCTATTTCAGGTGTTCAGACAAGCTTTAGTATGGAATATCTCCCAGAAGCCTTTGCCTAAACTTTGCTTGTGTATTGTTCAACATAGGTTACGGCTCTGCTGGAGGTCTTTGATGAATTATCGGAGCCCCCCGAGAGACGTGCACCGGTGCTGGCATCAAAGATTTCGTGCTGCAGAACCAGGAGATGTTTCTTTATTACGGCTGTTCATGTGTGATACAGGAAAGCTTTCACAGAGGAGGACTTTAATCTGAGTTGGCAGGATCAAATAAGACCGAACCGGAGTGACGATGGGGGAATAGATTGGGTTTCGTGCAGGAATAATTTAGCACTTCTGGAACGTTTCACGTCAAGCACACGGCCCGGGCGGCGCTCCTCCGGGGGAAGGGTTTGGTTTCACTGGCCTGTACCTGCGCTCAGAGCTCTGCCATCACAGTTTCCCTACTTCAACACCACACACGCCACAGGTTCAGTTCACCTTTGGGCGCCACAAAATGCCTTTGTGCACTGTATATATTTTAGTCATAAACGTTGGCAGGATATCCAGAAAGTCCCGGCTTTTTCCACTGCTGGGGACCACGGCCGTGTCAAACCTCGCAGACGTGACATCATGCGACAGACGGATGCGTGTAACCGGCAACACTTGGCGACAGCACTTCATCTCAGCCATCGCGTTAAGTGTCTTTCACATTACCTGAGTTTTGGATTACTTCGACTCAGTTTTCTTGAATTAAAGCTCTCGGCACGACCGACCGAGCGCAGGAGGGTCGTGTTCGAAGCGTTTCAGGAGTGAAGTGACGAGATGTGCTGTGCCACCGTGAGGCAGTCGCAGGGAGAGTCAAAGGCTAAATGTTTTCCAAGTTATATCGAAGGTTTTGGCAAGGGAATGCAACTTTCAGACGATTATGCCATCGCCATGAGCGTTTTCCGTGCCTGCGCTCTTATCAAAGCCTGATCAGTGTGATGATTCACAGCGTCTAACTGTTTTTACAAGCACATGAAAGACAAACGCCTCCAACCATTCGGAGAGAAAGAGAGAGAAACATGTGATGATAGCAAAGAAGAAGTGTGGCTTTTGTTCTTCAGACCTGGTGGTTGGAAAACTTATTTAGCTGTTGAAGGCCTAATTGATGAGCATTGTGAGTGCAAGTGACACAAACCCCTCACACTGCATGTGGGTAAAATTGTTTTTATAGACTGACTTGGATGTGAGAAGTTTGAGCTCTTCAACAAAGTATGCTTGGCTCTGATCCAATAAGACTAAAGCAAGGAAGCCCTGTTGGACTGTCTGTTATTGGCATCTCAAGAACTGTTCATCGGACCTTGGGGCAATTTGGACTTTCAATGAGAGGCAGAAGCTGGGCTCACGTGTGTTCCCTCTCACGTGATCTCATGGGGAAGCAGACCTAAACGGGGTCATCCCTATGTTCCCCGGGTCCTATGTTTTTAGAAAAAAGGTCTTATGTTCCCCGTTTTTCCCAAAAAGGGACCTATGTTCCCCTGTAGCAATACATACCAGGGATACCTAGGTTAGGGTTAGGGTTAGGTAGGGTTATGGTTATGGTTATGGTTATGGGGTTGGGGTTAGGATTAGCCCGTAGGCCTACATAGGCCTATTTGCCATGGAATTTTTCAGTAATGGTGGAAAAGTAACAGACCGGGGAACATAGGACCCTTTTTTTAAAAAAGGGTCCTATGTTCCCCGGTCTCATACAAAGAGGGGAACATAGACACGCTCCCTAGAAAACAAAATGGAGATTACTGTGGTGCAACAACTTACTGTAGTAACACGTTGCAGTGAGAACAACAACAAACCAAACTGTTTTCTCACAGGTTTTCTATTCTGCAGCGTTGGTTGCTACGGTCCGGCTCGGACAGTACAGAGGTAATCATCCAGATTTTGAATTGTAATTACCAAACATCTCTGATATGATGAGTCTGTGAGCAGTTCAGGAGACTTAAAACTGGATCTGTAAACCATTTACGTTAACAGATAATCTGTGCTGAACAGCGTGTTTTGAACACTGTACCAGTTAGCTTAATGTAAAGTGTGCATGTCTGAAAGGGGCTTAAAGGTCGACATGTTAGCTGCTCTGTGAGGCTGTTCTAAGGTACAGCTAATGCTAAAATAAGCGTGCTAACATGCTCATGATTACCATCTTAATTTAGCGTGTTACCATGCTAACACTAGCTTACTTACTACTTACTTACCACATACTAAAGTACTGGATTAGTTTAGATTTTGATCTGCTGGTGACACTAGAGGAAAGTCCAGACTATCAACAAAGTTTGTAGGTTTTATTCTTTGTACAATATGAATATTTGTGCAGATTAATACAGTATCTGTTGGGATATTTCAGTCTGGACCAAAGTGGCAGACTGACAACAGACAACTCACATCACCATCTGGGATCTGAATATAGGTCTAAAAATGAGATGTTTTTGAAAAGAAAACATGCAAATTTGAGATTAAGTGCTACCTTTGAAAAACGGTTAATGGTTAGCTTTTATTCATGCAGATTCTGGAAGATGACGAAGTGGAGTACAGTTGGCAGAAGTCCCACTTGAAAACATTTCAAAGTCGTTCCAAAGAGAAAAACAGATTGAATGAGCGGGTCAGAGATGGAAACACGGACAGAAAGAAGAAATGTACTTTTAGGATTTCATCTTGATGAGTATAATTAATATCTAGAGCTTTATTTAAAAAGAAATTGCACTTAAAACTAATTTCTTTTGCATTTCACTATACTTGAGAAATAAATAAACTCCTTCTTAACCACACTCTGCTTTCTGATGAGGCTGTGTGCTTCTTTTCTAAGAGGACTTTATTTAATACATTTGCTTCAGTTTTAAAGGTTGAAACCTGATGACACCGTAAACTTTCTATCTCTTTCTAATATCCTCTATATCTGCTCACTGTGAGCGATAGTTAAACTTCTTCTTCCTTTGGAGAGTCGCCCTCTCAGCCGTGAAAATCATTCCTATGTTTAGACGCAGCCCTGTGACACGGGCTTTTAGCACTGTGAGGCCAATGAAGCGTTATCGACCGTCCAGCGTGCTCTCGGAGTTCACGGCTATTCAACACACGGACACCGATGGCAACGAAGACCACATCCGAAAAAGAAGAAAATCAACAGACATCAGTTAGATAAAGCAGTTATTAAACACAAAGCCTTTCTGGCAAAATTCTGGAGAGCACATTACGTCTCCACGAGTCCCCAGAGGACGCGGGATGAAGGACGTTGCTATGTAGCAAAGGCCAATCTCTCACCGAGGAGGTCATGATCCAAAATTCTTCTTCTTTTGAACACTGATCTCTCGTATAAAGCTGCAGAGAGCCTCCAGACGAGATGTAAAAGTGACTAAGTGTTCCTCTTTGAGTGAATGTGTCTCTGTGTGAGTCAGCAAGCGTCCCCAGGCTTTACAGTAGATAAGAAAGGGCAGCGAGAGGCAACGAGGGTATCCATTACTCACCGGATGCCTATGGAGAGCACGAGAGGCAGCACCTGAATCCGGTTTAATGGTGGAAATGGATGCACAGTCTCCCCGCGGAGTAATCCACTTTATGGCCGGCGCTCACCTGTGATATATGGAAAGAAGACAGATGCCAGCGACGGAGGCAGTGGGACACAAGAGGCGATTGGACAGATTCTTCTGGGTGATGCGGAGGCTGTGCACGGCTTTGAACTCGTGCCATAGTCCAGGGTCACGCTGGAGGTGATTGAGTGCTGCGCTGCTCCCACAGGAGGGAAAAAAGACTGAGGACTTATTTTCAGAGAGCCGACTGGAGGAAGATGATCTTAATGGCCGTACCTCGAGTTTGTTACAGCGTGTTCAGGCGCCGACCCGAACTCCACTGAGTCACACAGAACCTTACAAGTTTTGTAAAGTTTTATCAGAGTCAGTACATGAATCAGGAAAAATGTACCTTTTTGATATTAGTGCGTGTACTGACAGGGATCAATCAATATTTATTACATTTAGAAATTCTACAATGAAATAAAGTTTTCAAACATAACACGACCAAGTTTTTTGTAGCCACGCTAGCAGCTCTGTGAGGCCGAATAGGGGTTTGAGCTAAATGCTAACGTAAGCTACATCTATTGCATGTCTGTCCGTCCTGGAAGAGGGATCCCTCCTCTGTGGCTCTTCCTGAGGTTTCTTCCACTGTTATTTTTACCCTGTTAAAAGGTTTTTTTCATCAACATGGCAAGTTTTTCCTCACTCGATCGAGGGCCTAAGGACAGAGGATGTCGTTCACTGTACAGATTGTAAAGCCAATCGAGGCAATGTGATTGTGATTTGGGGCTATATAAATAAAATTGATTTGATTTGATTTAAGCGAGCTGATTTTTAGTCATGTTTACCCTACACACCATTCTAGTTAGTGGTGTTAGCATGCTAAATACCACCTAGAACAAAATACTTAGCCTGATGAGAATGACATTAGTTTGACAGTGACAGGTATTCAAACGTATTCCAAATTAAAGGTGCAATATGTAAGAATTTTTGTTGAAACATAAAAAAAGACTAAAATGATCAAATAAATGAGAAGAAATAACAGTTGTCTAAATTATGACGATGTACCATCGAGAGCATCCTAGTTGGAAACATCACAGCCTGGTACGGAAGCTGCACTGACACCCAGTCACCTCAGCTACATTCAGGAGCATCCGGACCCAAACCAGCAGGTTTATAGAGAGACAACTTCTACCCACAATCCATCAGGCTACTGAACTGCTAACCCCCCCTAGAAGAAATAAACCAGGAGCAGAAAAAGCAGTTCAGTCCAGGTAATAAACACATAAAAAACAATGACACAAGGATAATGAATGTTTTGTTTTGTCTCCGTTGTCTTAATAAACACAGAGATGAATAAAACAGAGCTGCCTCCAGTTGTTTATATCGGCGTGTTTGTCGGTGTTTAAGCTTTTCTGATCATATTATCTCATCAAGAATTTATAACAAAGGCGATTAGATATCACAAGGCCAAGTGACTGTAAAGATATTTGCCTCCACACTTATTAAACAGTGAACGACAGCAATAAAGACACAGAGGTAATATCGAAAGTGAGCGGCAGAGGTCCGACAGGCCGACTCCAATACCGTCTATAATGAAGGCTGATGTCCACAGTCTGACGACACATGAGCCTGTTTAATAATTGATGTGTTTATGCCGTACCTTGCTTTGCATTTGCGTCACGAAAAGCCTAAAAACTTCAATATTGAAGTCTTTTGCTGTGGGGATGTGACGATGTTGGAGTGAATGAAACACTCCTGCACACACAAACACACACAAACACACACACAGGCCGAGTTGTTGTTTGCGGTTATGATCCGTCACAGGGCCCCCTCCTTCACACTGGAGCGCAGGGGGAGTCAGAGCACAGAGGACTCAACTACCGAGGCTTTTTTATTGCTTTATTGCTTCCTCCCAAAGAAAAGGGAGCACAAAGGACTGTAGAGCCCCCTCCCCGACCTCCCCGCAGCCCCCCACAGACCCCCTCCTGCTGGGAAGAACAGGCCCGCGGTGGGCAGGAGGCCTCCCCCCCTTTTGAAGGCCGGCCTCTGAATAGCCGGCCGCGGTCATCGTTATCCTCCCAATTAACACTCGTTTGTCTCCAGTGAATTCAATTAGGAGCCATATTCATGAGTGACCAGCAGGGGAGGCGTGCGTGTGGGAGGGAGGGTCACTTCCCGACACCACATCAGAGCGTCGCGGGTCGGCTCTTGTTCAGCCGAGGCAGCCATACATATGCGAGGTGGCTCCTTTTCTCTGGAGAACAGAGCAGAGCAGTGAGGAGCAAAGGACCACGCAGACTTTATGACGAATATGGATCAAAGAACATGAAAATAAGCCTTTTTTACAGCTTACTTCTCCTTTTCTTTTTCTTTTAAAACTAAGCTATTGTGTTTTATTGTTATAAATGTCAGTGGACAAAAGGAGGGAGGGGAGTCAGTTTGTCAATAAGTGTTTTTACAGATCTTCAGGGCAAGAAACATCTACACTCTTTGAAATAAAAGTTCTAAGTAGAACCACATAAGGTTCTTCGGCTTGTCCTCATAGGAGAACCCTTTTTGGCTCCAGGTAGAACCTTTTATAAAGGTGGAGGGTTCTACCTAGAACCCAACATAAAGGGTTATACCTAGAACTGTGTGTGTAAGGTTCCACTCAGAGCCCCCCATGAGAGATTCTACAAAGAACCCATACAGGATCTTATACCCATGCTTTCAACAATCCCTGAAGAACTCTTTCTCCAAAAAAAGAGGTTCTCTGGATCAAAATGGTTCTTATTGGAACTGTTAGTGTTACCAAGAACCCTTGAAAAACTGTTTCTTCAGGAAATGGTTTTTCAGAAGCAAATGGTTCCAGGTAGAACCTCAGCCCTTTTAGAGGAACCCTCTAAGAGTGTAGACACCTGAGGTAAAACTAGATTTAAGACATCTCAGTTAATTTAAGGCGTAATCATGTTAACTTTATCTAATTAGCACTAAACACACACAAAGTACAACCGAGGCTGTCGGGAATGTTTTCAGTTTTGCAGGTTTTTGGCGATAAACCAAATGTTAAAATGTCACATTTTCAGGATCAAACTTTCATTTTGGGTGTTGACTTACTTTAATGTTAAAAAACAAATAATTATTACTCTCAGACTGTTTTTTTTTCCTGAAGCGCCTCCACACTCCTCCCAAAGAGCCCGGTCTGCCGGTGTTTTTGCAACCATGGTCGTGCTGAGGGCGTGGATGAGGGCGGCGACTGTACTGTACAGTTGAGACATCACAAGTCCTGATGGCTCGTTTAGATGCACAGCGCCTGATTACGGGCTGTGTGGATTTCTCTGTGATACTTTCACAGTATTTATAAAGCACCTAGACCTGGCTTTACAATCACATTTTGTATGGGTAATATGGGATCTTTAAAAAATTACTAAAACTGGCCCTGTATGGAAAGTGAAGAGGTCACCAGGATTCAATGGACCCTGAAAGTCTGCATATTTTCATTGAAATTCATCTACTGGTTCTTTCATTCATAGCTCATAAAATAAAAATAAAAAAACACCAATTTCTACCTGATGGTGGAATTCGATGAAAAGTGAGGGGATCAACTGACTGACATCACCACCTCCGTAGAGTCATGCTGTTAGTGTGGCTAAACATTTCACTTTTCAACCAGATTTGTCGTAAACCTAGAAATCTTTCTGAGTGGAAAACGAGGCCTTGGTCAGTAAACACAGTTTTTCAGAAGAGGAAACACTCCTGAGGTGTTTGGCCTCTTCACGCTGACTGATGTTACTGACTGTGGTGTGTGACGGCAGCGCGTAGTTCAGGTTTCAGTCTGGTGTCTCGGCTTCTGCCTTCGGTGCTGCTGTGTAATGCTGTCCTCGCATGCAACGCAGACAGGATGTGTCAACAGATAAAAGCCCAAATGAAACACATCTGTCCGGTAGTCTGGAGCGACTTCGCTGCGGTCAGCGCCATGTCAGCGCCGGGGCACGCTGATCGCACCGCCAGCGCCGACTCGAGACCCCCGACTCCACAGGGAGAGGACGAGGACTTCTCAGCAGAATGAGTGAAGGGCTTCTCCCTCGGCCCGTCTGACACTGGGGGCGACGCAGAAATCAGATAAGATGTCACTGATGCTGAGCCGCTCTGACGGGTTAATTGGGAGGCCTGGGCTGCTGCTGCTCTCTGCGAGCCACGAGACGAGGTTTGAGTTATGAGTTTTCACTTTCTGCTTAAATCTGCACTACAGATGAGGATTAAAACATGCAGTCATGTCATGTTTTTGTGGGTTTGACCACTTCCTCGACTTCAACACCTCTTCTACAGGACCGTATTTCTCTGTATACATGTGTGACGGGCCTTCTGTAAGACACTTCTTTACTTTAAAGCTGCAGGACCTGATTGTTTGGCCACAAAAAGAGAGTTGATGCACTTAAGGGGGGATGGGAACACCTTTAAAAGAGACAAATTCTTCTTATTTTCACGTCACTGAAAAGGTTTACATGCTCAGAAAACACAGTGCGTCTCTGCTTCAGATTCCCTTGACAATTAGATGGAAACGAGGCCCCTGACATCGCACACTTTTTGCCTATTTACACATCAAGCATACGTAGGGATTCCCCTATCGAGTTGTGTTTCCGACCACCTGGTGGATTCAGCACTAACGTTTACTCTCCTTTTAGCTTGTTTTTGGTCTCCACCGGTTCCTGAGGGGAATATCTGCCTCTGTAGCAGCCGAATGCTTTGTTATGTTCACCCCCTTGCTGACTTTCTCCGACTGCTTGGCGCTCAGCAGGCAACATGCAGGGCTTTTAAGGCCGTTTTGTTGGAAACAGCTTCCCGCGGCTTAAAGCTGTGGGAGGGGGATTCTTGGGAAAGATAGCTGATTGTTGAATCTCAGTCGTAGATCGTCAAGTTACAACGTTTTGGATCAGCATTTGCGCCAGAATTCTAAGCCTAAAACATCAGCATTCGACGACCTGGGAACGAGACGCAGCAATCAACTATTTTTCTCAAGAAACCCTCTGACGAGAGGGTAAAAAGTGACCCCGCATGGTAAAACAGCGAGCCAGGAAGTTAAGAAAGTGCTAAAAACTAAAATCTGTTTTAAATCTCCACGGAGCCGTGATGAACTGCAGAGTTGGATGATAATTCTCTGCGGGAATATTGATTGTAGCGGCTTCAAAACTGGATCCATTCGTCAGAACTCGGGCTGCAGAACAAGGGTGTGGTCGCGCTTGTAAGGGCTGCTGGCTGGAGCGCTCCTCTCTGCTCCTTTTCACATTACCCCAGCACCTAACAGCACTTCCCTGTGTAGTGCGTGTGTGTGTGTGTGTGTGTGTGGCGGAGGAGCAGGACCACGGGAATGATGTGCGGTGGTGCGGCGAATGGATCGAGCCTGGTGGCATTTCTCTTTCCCAGCCCTCTCCGGAGCTGTTATAGTGATCATCGTGAATTTTTACTCGATATTTCAGTCGCATAACTTTTAACCTTCGTGACTGATCCATCGCCAAGTCATATTTCTCCAGTCACATGGGAAAAATGAAAAAATACATTTTTAACTTTTCGGGGTTGGGTTCTTCTTGTTGTGCGTCTGTCACTTTTTCTTCGCAGGATCTTGGCCGAAGCTTCATCTTCTAATGTCATTCGTAACTTTGGAGTGGCGAGTGTGAGAGCTGTGTGCGTGGTGTGTTTGGGCTACCGCCTAATGCCCTCATTCAGAGTGAAGGATAAGCGAGTTCACTTAATGTGACACTGAACCAAATCATCATGCTTCGCAAATCCTGAAGAGACGATACACTGGTCTGCGATGAGTGTGTGTGTGTGGTCATGTCGTGTGTGTATTTAACCATGTATCCGTGCTTGAATGTTAAGCAGCCTTGGTGCACATTCATGTCATTAGCCCTCAGAGTTTCACTGTGTGTGTGTGTGTGTGTGTGTGTGTGTGTGAGGTCCGCCCGCTCGGAGACCCCGGCGGCCTGCAGCCAGGGCGCACAGGCCCTTGCGTCTCCTGAAATCACCTTCATGTGGAGTGACTTCTTTGCTCCACCAGCGACAGGGCAATCCCACTCTTCATTTAATGGCTCGTAATTACTTCAGAATAGTTTAACGGTTGCGCTAAATTCAAGCTGAAGTGTTTAGGCCCCTTGTCTCCAGGATACAGGGCGAGCCTGGCGCTTGGAGTCGTCCCCGCCGCGTCCAACACAACAGGCGGACGATCGGAACGGGGTGGAAACGATCGGCGAGAAGAAGAATCCGAAGAAATTATATTGATTTCGATGCTTGTTTTGTTTTCCAGCGGAGGCCAAAATAAAGAAGATTGTTTTCCAGAAATGGGATCAGTTTGGCTTCGTTGCACTTGTGGCACTGAGAATCGGGACTCGCATCCAAAAAATGAAATAATTTTGCCCAGTGGAATATAACTGCCCACAGTCGGACAGTTTTAAGAGGCTGGAAAGTTTTATATTACGGCTCTTTTTATGAAAACAAATGTATTTCATTCTACGAGACAGGCCTCCTGTGATGTGCTTTTTTATCCTATAACCCCTGTATTCTTCTGCTCCTCAGACGTAACGAGGCCAGGAGGTTTTGTTAAAAAAAGAAATAAGGAGAGAAACAGAGCAAAAAAATATTCTTACGATGTTATGCAACCCCTTCTTGATGCTGAACACGCTGTTTCAAACTACCAGATGTGATTCTGCGGCAGAGGAAAGCCAGTCACGGTGTTCGGACTAAAGCCTGTCCCGTGGAACAATGGAGTTGCGCTGGGCTTTAATAAGCTCCACTGATGAGTTCATTTATGTAAAAAGAATGAGCTCACTCCACAGTTGGCGCACACGCGGACCAGTCAAAACACGAGGAAACGGGGTCCGAAAACAAAAAACAAGCCTGTGCTCTGACTTTTGGGGGCGTTCGTGGGATCACACGCCGTTGCCGCTTTTCTAAAGGTCACAAGGTTTTGGGAAAGAAAGCCCATCTGGAGGAACCTATGACACAGGGGTGCAGAATATCAGGTAACACTTAGGCTGTATTTTTTCCACAAGTGTCAACTCTGGAAATGTTGAGCTCTCGTACGTGCGTATGTGTCCGACAGGGTTTCATTTCTGAAGTTCCCAACAGGGACGTCTTTGACTCGAACGGCTCACTTTGTGGCTCCACCAGTCACACTAAAGAAAGTGTTGGTATTTATCTGCAGCTACCGGTGTTTTTGAAATGTTTTATGTCTTTCTTTCTTTACTAAAGAAGTCTTAAAAGGGGCACTGTGTAGTTTCGGAGAAGAAATTCAACCTCAATTTTAATATTTACAATATTAATGAGGTAATAATACAAACTCAGAAATATTTCCATATTCTCCATAAGTGAAGAAACAGCTGATTTATTAAAGCTGTTTATTAAAGTCCCAGAACACTGTTTGAAGCTAGAAAGGTGGCAGGGTCCGCCACATATAAACAACATAGAACAGGATGAAATTGTGTCGTCCTTTACTGTCAGTTTGTTCCTTTGGTTTTTTTACAAAGACAGTTTGTTTAGGCATGAAAAACAATCTGTTCCTTTTCCGATTGAGATTTCTTCCCCAGAACTACGGCGTGCGCCTTTAACTCGGTGAAACAACGCGAGCAGTTTCCTCGCGGGTCATAAATGCTTCTTTTATCTCTGTTGTGACAAATAGCTTTGGTAGCTGTGACAGCGAGCAGGGGAACAGGACACTTTGATTGTATGGAATTAAACGCAAGCAGCTGCGGGGCTAATCGAGGGGATGTGCCATTTGGCTTTAATTACGGAAATGTCATGAAAGAAAGCGCACCAACACGGCGGAGTTGAAAAGAAAAAGGGAAAATAAGAGAGAGAGACCTCGCAGAGGTCGTCTTATGGAGATTTGTAGGATGTAGGAAAGGAACAGAAATATATGACTGGAAATGAAAGAAACCATTCCTCTTATCTTCGACCCCAAACACGCACGTTTTTACGAGGTTGCTGCATTCACGGTTCTCAGATATACACCCGGCTCTGTTTCACTTACAGCTCAGAAACATGTAAGTATGTTTTCATGAATCGTTTCACTGAGCGATGGCCCTCGCAGGAGAGACAGATCAGCTTTTTGAAAAAGTGCCGTGGGAAGGAATGCTTGAGGCCGACCACAAATAAAAGCCCAGATACGAGAGATTATAAATGTAGCGGCGTCCTGTTCTGTGTTCCTGTGTCTCAAAAGCTGATCGAACCCCTCAATTTCCTCCGATCTCTGCCAAAACACAGGACAGACTGATGAAGAGAAGAAATGCATGGGAAAGACGACAACAAAAAGAAAGTTTGGCGTGTGAAGTCAAACAAGCGAGGTTGCGGAGTTACCCTTAAAAAGACGGCGTGGATCAGGGGTGGAGCGGGCCACACCCAGCTCATTACACTTGATTGATTAGTGTGTAATTAAATTGGTTCGCCGAGCGCCGGTTGACAAAAATACGCATCGCATCCAGAGCGCAGCGCACCAGAGGGCCGCAACAACAAATCCACACAGTAGCCCGCCGAACGGATGAAAGTCCCGGCTCTAAACTTTCCCTTTCCAGACGTGACATTCAGGCCCGGGGGAATTCCATGCGGTTTTCTGTTGACAGCCTTTAAGTGGGCACGGATCACATCGTGCCAAACAAAGCCGCTCACTGTTTCACGATGGTGACGCAGCGCCAAGGTAAGAGAGGGTGTCAGATAATAGATAGGGACTTCCACCGACGGAGGCCCGAGCGCTCGGGTCAGCACGCCACGCCGAAAGTGATGCCGGAGTGTCAAGTGTAGGCAGCTGCGTCACAGCTGGTCACGGTTTCCTCTATAAGAGCTGCGGCTTTGGCAGCCACTTCTCCAGAATGGTTACTGCGAAGGGGGGGGAAGTAGGAGGAAAAGGTTGACCACCCTTCCCAGGCTGAGGCACAGAGCGCTTTTCTTACAAAATCAGCTTCTTTTTTTTTCTTCTGTCGGTACTTACACGCCCAAGTCATCCCTCCTTTCCTTGCGTTCACACGAAACCGAGCTGTCGTCACCAGCGCGAGTGTTCTTTCCTTTTTCCGTCCGTAACACATGGCCAGAGGTTAGCCGGTCTGGTCTGAGCGGTTCCTGCTGAACCCAGACGGCAGGTGAGGTCCCGGCGGGCGCTGAAACCCAGGAATCCATCGTCGTAAATAACAGAGTGCTTAAAACGCGGCGGACTAACAAGACCACGTGACCGAGCGGAGTTTTCCACATTCCTCCGCAGAAACTGATCCCATATTTGCCATGAACAGGTCTCTCTCGCTTTTACTGCGCGACATAAACCAAAGTAATGGCTGACGTTTTACTATACATTATATCCCCCCCGAGTTAAACATCTTCAAAATAAAGCTGCGTATGTGTCTTTCATTGGATCCACCGGGCTAAAGTTACCAAAGTGTTTCCATAAGTAGATTAAACTGTCAGCGTCGACCCCTCGGACTCTGGTGTGTTCATGTTGATGTTCGCCTGATGTTCAACGGAAGACGTTCTTCACCTGCTGTCGGCACAAATGTCGGAAAATACTGATTTAAAATATTTCTTTTTCATTTCATATATTAAAGAGGCGACATGAAAGAATCCCAGCTGAAGACGTTCTCAACAGAACATGAATAAATAGCAGTTTCGACCAATGTCTACTTAAGTTAGCATGCTTACCAGTCGTCCAAACTGCTAGCTGCACTGCTAACTGAGCTAACTAGCTAAGGACAGCTACAGTCAGCAGCAGTTCGTGGTAATTCTAGTCATATCCTTTCCCTCTTATTAGTTTTAAACATGTATTTGACAGGTGGCCAGTCCTCATATATTGCACCTTTAAAAGAAATCTGCTATTAATACCGATCTTGTAAATGCGATGCACGTCTCAGGACTCCCAGGGTACAGAAACCACTTCAAACCGTAGGTGTTCGGCCGCAAAATCTGGAAGCCCTTAAGAAGCTCTATTACGGTGAATTTATAAGAATAGTTGCAGATTATTACTTCAACAGAAGTAATGCAAAGAACCAAAAGGTGCGGAGAGGCTCATACATCTTTAATGTGCAAGCTTTAGGTGGAGGAGCTTTTGCGGCCGAAGTGTAAGAAGATGAAAGGAAAGGGGGCACAAGCCGAGCTCACAGTTCATCACGGGAACCTCCGTTAATGGTTTCCTCCTTCACGGGGCCCGAACGTCTCATCGCCCTCTTGCACTCTCTACTCTTGAAACTAGTCAACGGCAGCATCCCACATGATTGTTCTTGTGCATCATGTGGCCCAAAAAAAAAAAAACATCTCAAATACCTTCATTCTCCTCCAGCCTGAAGTTTGTAAATCTATCAGTGAACTATTTCAAGTGCACGCTTTTGTTTTATGGCAGACGTATTCGAGAAGGCTCCCCGAGCTAACCTCACGCTCACTTCCTGTCAACCTCTTAAGCCCCCCCGTCTTTAGGTTTACAGACATTCCTCGTAACCCGAGGGGGTCCTGCTGCCGACACCGGGAGCACCTGAGCACACACGGGTCTGCACGCAGTGATATCACATCGGTCGTGATGGGCACGTTGCTCACAGATATAACATGTAGGAATTCTGCATTACGACGCCTGAAACCACGAGACATTCAACAAATCCAGAGAAATCCACAAGTTTACTCGGAGCGTTTTATGTGGCGCTGCTTCCGGGATAGACTAAACTTAACACGAATAAAACATTACTTCATCCGTGAACATTTGACTCAGTCACATCGGATACATTTTCATCAGCAGTGGTGGTCCTTTAATTACGTATACGTCAACAGTGAGGCGAGTTTGATGGCAGGAACCTTTGTGTTTGTTTGTGTCACTCACGCGGTGTTCGTCTGCGCTAAACAGCCGTCTTACGTTACTGTACGCTAGCCATAAGCTAATGTTAGCGAGCAACGGCGTACGCCAAGGGTGTGTGTGTGTGTGTGTGTGTTTGTGTGTGTGGTAAAACTCAAGGCAACTCTTAGTAAATCCAGTACTCACTAGAGACTCTCTCGTCTTTCCCTCTCTCCTCTCTGTAAAGTTATGTTCTTTAATTTGCTAACTACTCAAAAGTAAAAGTAATGTAATGTAAATTACTTGTAACCGTACTTTGGTTGCTCTAACCTTCTTGTCAAAGCCTTTAAACTTGAGAGACGCCACACCTTCATGTTGCAGCATCTGTACGGACATAGAAAACAACCCAGTGTGACAGCCAGCCTACGTTTTCAATGTATTTACTGACCGTCTAAAGCTAGCATAATGTTAGCCGCGTTGACCATCACACTGCGGTCGTCACATACCCTCCAAATTTGAACAAAATTAGGTGATTTCTACGTGTAGCCTTACTGGTAGCGAACGTTAGCAAGTCAGCTACAACCGCACAACATATTTAGACGTATAGAGTAACGCTGGAGCTGCTGGGCGTCGTGTTTCTCCTCCTTTGGTATGCTAGCTGGCTCCAAACCAAACCCCAAACACACATCAACCTTCCACGTCGGCAGCGAACAAGCCGACACCAAATTACTGAGGTGTTACTGGGATTTGAATCCGTCAGACAATGCTGATCCGACATATCTCACAGTTGCTTTACATGCGGTCGGGGCGGATACAAAAGCATTAATACACCCAGTGGACGGTCAGCGCACACTGAGTCAGTCAAACACGCTGATACACACATTCTCATGTCCACACACACACAAACACAACTGTCTGGAGGGTTTTTTTTGGCAGTAATTCAACAAATATGTTCCCTAATTCCCGCCTTAAATTGTTTCTAAGCCAGGAGTCAACGTCTATAACGTTGAACCTCTTTGGTCACGCAGCCTGTGGATGTAGATGAAAAAAAAAAACACCAGGGGGATAAATCCACTGTACGTACTTCACCCTGCACACGTCCCGCGAGAAATACGATACTCGCAAATCTTACGAGAGAAACAATGTGACACACGACTTTAATATCCACTCAGTGACAGCGCATGCGAGCGCGAGCCCCCTTTGCAACCCTGCACACTTTGCCACTGAAACCTTTGGCGGCTATTCTCGTCTCCGGCACCATGTAATTAAGTTCCTGTCGTTCTCCACTCTCAAACATTGCTTAACATAAACGGAGGCCCGGCTCGTTAATTAGTTCCAGTGTGCGATCACGAGCCGCTTGCTCTCAGACGCTGAGATGAACCTACTCCCCTTCTTCTATGTAAAGCGCGGCAGTGGAGGAGAGAGGAGGGCCATAAATGAAAGTGGAACATCAATCCTGACGATGCGACGGGAGGGAGTCCGTGTCACGTTAATGAAGGGAGCGAGGCGAGATAGTTGTAACGCCGGACTTGACCATGGACGTGGTTCGTCCCTCCTTTTCTTCTTTTATCTCTTCTTCTTCTTAAGTTTTCTACAGAACAGATTTTATTTATTTATTAGTTTTCCGGTGCAAAGGATTTCTATGATCACTCACACAACATAATGTAATTTATCTAAAAGGCTTCCGAGCTATAATATATGGTTGTGCTAACTCGTGCTAACGTTACTCCACGTGCTACCGCATGATCCCACTAATGAGTGAGCGAGGTTGTAAAGTGTTATCCGCTCTCTCTCTCCATGTATGGACGTTGGGAGGAGGATATACGGCGTGTTGTTTCCGTATTTGACATGAATCATATGTGACAAATCTGCGCTGCGATGTATGGTACAGGTGGAGAGATGAAGTTCCTCGCCTTTCATCTTCAGATGCAATTACGGCGCCATGGATGGGCAGCGCTGATTAATGCAGCCCGGTGATGTACGGCGCCGCAAAATGGAAGGGCATATTTATGAAGTCCTTTAATCTCCCCTGACAACAGCCTCACATGAGCCAACGGGCTCATCTCCGATGGCCACATTAGGCCAACTGTTCTCCTCTCCGCCATGAATTACTGCTGTCACCTGTCGGAGATTTCACAGGACAGCGCCTCATTTGAGGTCAATTTCTGTCTTTCCCAGCAGATCAGCGGGTCCGGCGGAGAGGCAAGCCGATAAAGTTTGGGATTTTGAGGAGTGCGGATTATAGGATCAAAAGGCAATGGTGCTAATCCCTCCCCGTTATTAAAGATGATAGCGCTCTAAATGACAACACATGCAAAACTTCTCCCAACTCCAAAATCTTGCTCGCGTATGTAAGTACTTAACGGAACCGGGCTCAAGGGATGGGGCCGCCTCCGAGCTGGATTAACCAGGAGGGATGGGATGTTGATCCTATAGTTAGTCTCCCAGTTCCCTAAGTTTCTCGGCGAGGAAGTGCACGACTGTGTGTGGAATGGAGACAGGAATGCAGAAGCGGCAGCAGCGAGGGTTTTTTCGGAAGCTCCCGTCTCTCTGCACTGTACACTGCAATTATCTCCAGAAGCTCAGGAAGCTAATTGGAAGAGATGTGGGATAAATCCCAGCCTGGGGGAATTGTGCTAATTTTCCACTTTCAGCTGACCTAATAAGAGGGCCATCCACTGCCACTGGAATGATGGTGTAGAGGAGGAGAGAGAGGAGGAGAGAGAGAAAGCCATGCCACTCTCATTCTCTGTTAACATGCATACTTAATGACCCTCGCACTGGGATCCGACTACACGGCACAGATTAAATTACATCTTCTTTCCCTTATACATGCGTTCTGGTAATATCCATGTGCACACGGGTGTGTTATTTCTGGGAATTGTGCCCAGTACCTCTCTCAGCTGACACTGCCCTCATATTACTTTGTCCGATTGAACATCCCAAACAGCACGGACGCTCGCTTCACGGATTCCTCCCGAGCAGTGGAGTGTGCACAACCACAGTCAGGGCTCCTCTGCGCATATGACAAATCTAATCCTCCTCCTCCGAACTTCTAACGGGGAAGTCTCTATTCAGACACGACCTTAATCACATTAACCCCCTTCTTTCCACTGTGTGCCAGACCTGCGTCTTGAACTGAGTGCCAGGGTTCCCGATAGTTTGGATGGCGGTCGGGTGAAGCCCACGCAGCGCTCGTCCAAGAATCCAAAGTCCTGCTGCAGACGCCAAGTTTATAAACCGCAGCGCGTCACAGGCGACCTTTGTTTGACGGACAGATAAAAGAGGAATATCGGTAAAGAGAAAGACTCGCCTTGTAAACTGACAATCATACAGTAAATATAGAAAAACGTTTATATACTGCGGTGATGCTCACACGGTCCAAAGCCATATGTATTTGAAATCAATATACCGCTGTTATTTTACACGCACCGGTTGGTTTGTGGTTATGCGGCGGACTAATGTCGTCCCCAGTGATGTGACCGGGAGGGCGGAGCGATGGATCCGATCAAGCTGGTTGCAGTCCAGCATCCACTCAGGCTTATTAATCTTTTCCACGATTTGATTCCAGCCAGTTGCACCAGATGTTCGTCGTTTGAGACCGAGCCTCGTTATGACACGAGTGAAAAAAGTAAGTTTCGGGATTACGTTTCATCGGACCCGACAGCCCAGCGCGCAGAACTTCTTTTTGTCGACGGCGACCACGCGGCTCGCTCCGTCAGCGTTACGAGCAGTGTTGACTCAGGTGTGTGAGGGGACACGCGATTATGAATTCATCAAGAGGAGTTCAGATTAATAGTAAAAAATCAAGTACAACATTATGCACTCTCTGATTTTTACATGACGCCATTTTTTCCTACGAGTATTAAGGAGAAATGAGGTTCGCTAGCAGCAGTGAAGTTAGAATATTACCAGCCATCCATCTGTATGTCAGCGTAGAAATATTGCTTTTGGCTGAGATAGGAAAGTTAATGCATGTAAGTGGCCGTACCTGCTTCTGCTCTGCACTGCACTGACACAGGCCTCTGCTACACCAGGAAGAGCCGCCACGAAATAAACATGTTTCATTTAGCATAAACGTCATTGTTGAGAATAAGGCGAGCCAGGCCAGGGGCTCGCCAACACGGTGCAGAGAGCATATGAGTCGCCCGCGGTCAACCTTAAGCCTAGACTGTCAATACATGTAGATGTATGACAGTGTTTCCCACACATGTACAGTACTTTACCTGGTTGGGTCGTGTTTCAAAGCCATCCACGATCAGTTAGCTAGATCAGTTAATTACCCACGCTCCTCTCCGCCGGTCTACTGTCGAAACAAGATGCTCTCCATCTCCTTGAGGTCGCTCTCAGTCCCAAAAAGTTTCAGACCAAACTTTGTCTCAGACGTGAAACTGAAGCTCGATAAGCCACCTAAATACTGCATCACTTCAGTCTCTTTGCTCTTACAACCATGTCTATCAATGTTTCGTAGTTAAATGATCAAATTATGCACCAAAAAGGAAATGCTGAAGTGACCACCAATCCATCTTTTTGGACTTTATATGATCCTGATTGGATGAAACAGCAGCTTCTTCATAGAAACTCAGGACTTCGCTAAGCGCAGCGATCCTTACGAGCGAGAACTAGCTAATAGACTACCGAGTTATCTCTGTAGATACGTTCTTCAGCTTCAGTGAATGTTTTCAAACACATCAAGCTGGAGAAAACTCTGTCCTGAGCGCTTGACCCATAAAGGAACAGCGCCGTGAGGCCAGCAGACCCCTCCTCACCACTTGAACCTTAATCCCACCAGTGTAACCTGGAAAACATGTGATTATAGTCGGAGGTCTGACATGGCTTTGGATCGCTCGGATCATGGGA
Source organism: Lagodon rhomboides (assembly GCA_039737535.1). Classification (NCBI taxonomy): domain Eukaryota; kingdom Metazoa; phylum Chordata; class Actinopteri; order Spariformes; family Sparidae; genus Lagodon; species Lagodon rhomboides. The sequence goes on along the minus strand of CM077789.1, from coordinate 7,329,260 downwards.
TGTGGTGCATGTACGCAGACGGGAGCTTTGAAGTTTTTTTCTCCTGTGTCACTTTTGATCATTTCTTTCCAGCCTTTGTTGAGTTGACACAGTTATGTTTTTATGAGGGGGCTTAAAATCTACAGATTATTCCTCGTAGCGCTGCTGCGTACCGTCAGAGTCAAACAGGAGCGTTTTGATAGTAGACGTGTGAAAAAACAACTTGAAAACTTCAAGAAGGACGCTTCACGTAGGCGAGACCACCTGATATGTGTCGTCTCCTCAGTGTCTCCACCGACTACTCAGACACTTTGGAGCTGGAATTATTATATTTTGGAATAATCAAAAGCAACAAGAGAGCCCAGAAACACCCTCGAACAGATGCAAGCAATGACACGCAAAAGCCCTTCCAGAGGCCAGCTCATAATGCCTTTTAATGGTCTTGTTTAACAAGCAAGGGAAGTGGTTTCCCCCCATTACCCACAAAACCCAGAAATCTTGCCCAGCCAAAGACAGGGATATCCCAGAGTTCAGTGGGAGCAGCATCAATCTTCTTGTCTCCAAAGACATGTGCTTATTCAATAGAGAAGGATCAACCCGAGATCTGGACCGTGTCAGAACGCACTAAACACGCATCACGCTGCCTTTGCTTTGCTGGTTTAGCCAAACCACTCGCACTAAACTGAAATGCCAACAGAACAATCTACTGTAATTGATGTTTTCTCGAGAGCAGTCTGAATAAATTCAACGAATCGTCTGCGTGCTGTCTGGATCGCCACAAAGAAACTTCAAAAACACCCGGATGGCACCGTTCCCATAATGTCATCTGAATTCTCTCCACAGTCTGACAGCAAAATTTCACACTGTCATGGACTCAAAGCAGCAAAAACGTCCGATGGAGTTATAAAAACATTTAGAAAAGCAAGGCGATCATATAACTTTTACGGGGTAATGTTTTGAGTAAGTCCTAACTATAACTGTAAAAAGCCTCCACGGACAAACTGAATCGCACAAGACGCTGAGACGGAGCGTGAGGTGAAGTGATTTACATTCATACTGCACCAGAGATCGGTTTTATACATGACAGGTCAAAATACAAACCAATCAAACCTCTCGAACGAATGCAGAAAACACAAATGTGAATGAAGCACTCATTTGAGGATCGTTACACTCTCCACACAGCTTCACACAGATCTGATGTTTTTGTCTGCGGACATGTTTGACTTTTCAAATAGAGTGGAAGCTTCAGTGGAGGTGGACGCTCTATAACCCCATTTACACCTGCTATTTTCAACGCGTTCTCGTTTTCTTCATTAAGATCGGATCTGTGTGTAGTTCGAGGTGGCGGGAAGTAATGCTAACAAGCATGCAGCGTGATCTTGTTATGACAGTAGCCCCTATTACATTGTAATGTATGTGTTAGCAGGATTACTCTCGTAATATGGTCGTGTAATATCTTGTCCAACTCCTTGACCAGCCTCTTTTCTCGTTGTTATCTTTAGCTTTATGATAAGGGGACCTTTAAGGTGCTTTACTTTCCGTTAGCATTGTGGCCATACCTGCTGCCAGGGATGCAAGTCCTCCATTTCTAGCCTACTTTCTAGCTTGAGACGCAGAAGTACACACAGTCTTTAGATGTTAGAGCGGAATGATGACGTAGATACAGATGCCAGCAAGTAATACCGATTGCGATTTACCTTAGATGCAAACACAGTGCGAGCCAGATTACCTTCAGATGTGGTCAAGCAGATCAGATCCCATTTCGGTTAAGTTGCATTTACACCTGGCACTGACCTGAGTTTTTCTTTATCCAGATAACATGTCTGGATACAGAAAACATTGTAACACCAGGCTTGTGAATATTCTCATTCATCCAGGTCATAGTTATCTCAAGGAAATTGAATCGAAAGCAACTGGATTTGGTTTTTGTCTTGAAGACGTTTCACCTCTCATCCGAGAGGCTAGTCGGACTAGTCTCAGCCTAGTCAAGGGAGCAGGAACTGATGAAGCCTCTCGGATGAGAGGTGAAACGTCTTCAAGACAAAAACCAAATCCAGTTGCTTTCGATTCAATTTCCTTGAGATAACTGTAACACCAGGTGTAAATGCTTCATAATACTAGTTTGACAAAATAATCCCAACTCAACGCCTACGAGCTATTCTAAGGCCAGAAACTGAGATTCTGACAATATTCCATCTCCAGGACAACTGAGCAGACGCCATTGTCTGATAAAGACCATGTGTCTACAACTACATCAAGGTTTCACAAAACTTTTATTATTACTGTACATTTTGACACACATACACACACACACATACACCCTCACACAGACACACTCACACAGTGTCAGACCTCGGCACATCAGATAAGGTCTGGCTGTAAGCAGACAGCCTCAGTTTGATCTCAGAGGTTCAGGTAGCGAGGGTATTTTACTGTATCTGCACTTCAAAGATGGTGTTATAAAATTCCTCTGCTTCCTGCTAATCCTCCCTCAGCAGTGTTCTGACTCGACTGAGAGTTTAAGAAAAGAAGTGGAGTAAAAACTCGACTGTCTGAACACCAGACTGCCTTCACAGACAGACGGCTTGGGTTTGAACTGTAACACTAACATCATGATGATACCTTGTTCTTTCAGGCCAAGCGTGTTCTTCACTCTGCAAATACTACAAATACTTGAGCCTGCATGTAGGGATGTGATTCAGTGTCACAGGCAGGTGGGGCTGGCAGCACACCACACTGTAGCTACGCTTTGATGCTGACTGGCATTTATGAGTTCATACATTAAATGCTTGTGAGCGCACATCCTCCTGCTCATGTCCTCCTGCTCATGTCCTGCCCGGCGGGTCGGCCTCTTGCTCCGGGTCACGGTGCTAAAATCAAATCTGCACTTAAAGAAAATCCACCTGGAGAATCATGGGAAAAAGGTCAATTCTGTTTCTTTAAAGGTTTGTCTTCCCCCTGATCTTAAAGCAACAGCGGACCAATACGCTTCATGTAAGTTCCCCTCAGCTCTACATTTTAGCGTCTTTCAGCTCATTGTTTTGCTTTGGTTTGGTTTTGCTGTTCTGATTCACTCTCATCACCCTCACAGTGTCATCTATCAACAGCAGGAAGCTGTTTTCAGAGTGTAAGCTGGACAGACGAACCTGGCAACTAGCTCTTGAACACTGGAGCATCATTACATACGACAACCGGATCAGCTTTGTAGGGTTTTGTCAATGTTGTGTCACAGCTTGTTTCTACTGCCCCCAAGGGGTCAAAAATCAATCACTGAAGATTTAAAGGAATAGTACAACATTGTGGGAAAAAACACTCTCAGTAAATATTTTCTACAGCCATCAGCTAATTAGCTTAGCTTAGCATTAAGACCTACCAGCACCTCAAATCTCACCAGTTAAAATAAGTTTTGTCTGTTTTTGTTACCTTTGGGATGCGCCAGGCTAACTGTTTCCCCCTGTTTTTCAATCTTAATGCTAAGCTAACTGGCTACTGACTGTAGCTGTCTATTTACATTACAGACAGAGAGTGGAAACAATCTTCTCGCTTAACTCTCGAATCAGCCCAGTCACCAGGATATAATGTTAGTGGTTAACGTTTCTGTAAACCACAGATACGTCCAAGGTTGACGTTTGCACCAAACTGTGGCAAACCATGTTCACATCATGTGCTTATTAGCCACCTTTCACATCAGGATTTGGACTAGATGGGTGGCCGTTGTTCAATTCGCAGTACTTTTAAGGACACCTGGGGTTAGTTCTAGTCATTGTTGTGACGTCAGAACCGAGTTTCTCTCACAAGAAGTCGGACCGTCTCCATGCGTGATTGTGGCGACCAAAACAAGTATTTAAAATCAAACCATGATTTTTCTTTCTGACCCCAACACGAGTACAAGCACAGTGTTGTGATGAGAGAGAAATAAAGTTCGACCTAAACAAACGTAACGTTGCGACATAAAGAAATGTTCACTTTGAACTTATGTGTTGTTTTGCAGAAACGTACGTCGCATTATTAACATTTATTCTGGTGATCGGGTCGCTCAAATACTCAAATAAGCTTATTTCATCAAAATGCCAAACTATTGCTTTAAAGGCTTTGAGGCCTAATGAGTGACTGTCGATGGGAAAGTTGTTTTTGTATAAATCAGCACCAGAGGCTGCTGCTCGGTTCTTTTGGAGCCAGTGGCAGCAGCGAAGCAGCGAAGCCAAACCCAGCATTCAATGCTTTGTCCCAAACTTAAACGTCCTGGATCAGCCTCAGTGAACAAAATAATTTGAAAGCCAAGGGCTCACACTGCTCATAATCAGTGTGAGATTATATAAACTCGCTATATGCTTCCAATCTGTAATATCCGCTCTGCTCCAAGAGCGCAGAGGGAAGGAAACATTAAAGCGGCCCCCCTGAGGTTTCCTATAAGGCACAGAGACACTCTGGACATTATTGCATTGTGTAACGTTTTTCTACAGAAACTACTTGAATATCATCTAAGAGAAGCCACACAGCCTCCCGTTGAAACTCCCATTTGAATATAAATTAAAAAATGTTTTTACTGTTTGTGTACTGCTGTTTTATTTATGCGCGTCATCCTTATTAGGACACTGGTAATTACAGCACCAGTGTGTTGTTATTATTGCCAATATGCATGCTAATGCTAACACATTTTGTGGTTTTAAGTCGTTTCCTGCCTGCTTTATTTTCCCCACTCTGAGCCGAGTGCACTCTGACGTTTGGAAAATGGATCCAGAGGATAAAATTCTGCTTAGCACCGAGAATGTCTTCAAGAAAAACACTATTCTTCCATTACACCTGTGCGTTTCACATTTCACAGGACTAACAGCTCTCTCCTCTCTCTTCCCCTCGATCTGTCATGTTAACGATCCTCCCATTTGGGGTTCCTGATATCCCAGCTCCTCTCAGAGGATCCTGCTTGGCAGAAATAGAGTTTAGAGCAGCAGAGCTGTTTCCTCATTGATTTTGGATCTGACCTTCCTGTAACCTCGCGTAAAACAATCGCCTGTGTGCCCCGAGTCCCCCCCGCGGCAGGAGGAGACCAACGGGCCGGCTGCAGAGACGGTCAAACATAGAAGCAAGGGGGAAAGAAAAGGCCGACTTTATCACACTTCCCTCCTGACAGCAGTGAAAACACAAGGGAGACAATAGGGTCGCACAACATGAGAATACAGAGGGCTGCTGCGTCCCAGAGCGGGTGGATCCCTGTTAGGGCGTCACTGAAAACCAGCCAGGGACAAGCTGAGTAGTTTTTTCTTCATTACACGGAGTCAAGATGTCCTGTATCCTCAAAGGAAACAGATAAATTAAGCAGCGGGTAAAGAGGTGAGCCAGGAATACCCAGCTGTGAATTGGCCTGAAAAGCGTGACTGTGCCACAGCAAAGATGACAGACGACCTGAGGGTCATTACTCTGTGATTAAACACTGTAGTGCTAGAAGTCAAATCTGGAGGGGACGAGGGTGGGGTGAGTACAACTGTAGTTTAGTCGTGGCGTAGCTCTGCCGTGTGACCAGCGATTGCCCTTCTCCCAAACTTCAAAAGTCCTCCTTCTTCATGAAAACCCGGCGTGATAAATAAAGGTGTTTGTTCACCTTTTCCCCATGTGCAGCGTTGCACTCGGCTCACCTTTGCACACATCTGTTTCTGCGCTGTCTTGTTATCACGGTCCTTGACCACGGTAGGGAGCTCGCTCCGTAATAGAGATCATGGTGATGGATGAGCTGGAGTTTGGAGAGACCTCTGGAAAGAACTCCTGCTCGTGAAGCCTGACAGGACTCCGAAAAAGTCCTGGAGAGAGAGGCAGGAAAGGTGAAAACCCTCAGACACAAAGGTTATAATCACAACACCGCTAACTGCTCATTTTCCAAAACTTTTCAGGCATTAAGTGTTGTTTCCTGCTAATCCATGACCAACACTGTGATCACTGAGCTTAGAGCAAACTGCACCACGAAAAACTACAACTCCACGGGTGTGTCCTCATAGAAAGTGCTTCAATTATACGTGATCACAGGAGACAAAGCTTCCCTTTATAGAAGAAACGCTCCTAAACTTAACTTTACTGTCCTGTTGCTGAGGTGAGACATTTCTTCCTCCTGAACTTCTTCTCTGTGTGCACACTTTAAACCCGGAGTGTGTGAGTGTGTGTGACATTCCTCTGGTTCGGCCTCGCTATTGTTGCAGTTTGTGGTTGTATGAACAGCAGTGAAACAATGAAGGAGGCAGCTGTTCAGACTGTCGGCGGTGAGACAGCAGACGAGGCTACTTACTCGTTACCCACAGAGATGCTTTATTACGGTTATTATCACTGAGCGTCACGTCTTTACCTACGCTGACAGATACTCACTTATTGAAATTGCATTAAGATGCATTAAGGACACTGATGTACAATCTCCGAAATAAGGTCCAGTGGGGCTCACAGTAGAGGGCGGTACGTCACTTCTCTATATGGTGCGCTAATGTCACTTTCTTAACATTCTTAACTTTCTAACATTAATCCTTAAGAGTTCCTCATGACATTTTTTGTCACGAGGGACAAATGCGTAAGTTTTTTTTAAGGAACTCTTAAGGGTTAATTTTAAAGCGTTAACGTTACTTTCTTAAACACTAACATTAATTTTAAAGCGCTAACGTTACTTTTTAAACGCTAACATTGATCGTTAAAGCGTTAACGTTACTTTCTTAAACACTAACATTAATTTTAAAGCGCTAACGTTACTTTTTAAACGCTAACATTGATTTTAAAGCGCTAACGTTACTTTCTTAAATGCTAACATTGATTTTAAAGCGCTAACGTTACTTTCTTAAACGCTAACATTAATTTTAAAGCGCTAACATTACTTTTAAACGCTAACGTTGATTTTAAAGCGCTAACGTTACTTTCTTAAACACTAATATTAATTTTAAAGTGCTAACATTACATTTTTTTAAATGCTGACATTACCTTCTTAAGTGCTAATGTTATTTTTCTAAATGCAAACATTTCTTTCTGAAGTGCTAACAGTACTTTCTAAAATGCTAACATCACTGGTATGAGAGGCTGGACTTCTTGTAACCCATGCTGGTTGATGTTTTGGGACCCTCACAGTTAATTAGACCTACCTGTCTAGCTAACTATATGTCTGAAAGGCTAACACAGGTGTGTAGTAAAAGTTTTGAATATTCAAGGACAAATACTACATGAGCCTACAATTTACCTTTAACAGCATGGTAACAGTATTTTCGACTGGCCTCCAGCAAGTTGCTTCATTTCTAAATATCGAAAATGTCCATAATTATGCGATCATGAATTTATGGCTTCATGTTTTCTACCTTTGCGCTGCGTGTGCATCCTGGATGTTAAATCTACAGGATAAAGCAAACCGATACAACAAAATCACAAACCACAGCCTCAAAATGACCAGAGATGAACACCTCACTGTCACAGGCTCGACAAAACAGTCCGCCGTCATCGTATTTATCGCTTGGATATTGTGTCGGATCGCATTATATTTTACAGGTGTGCTTTGTATTGTGTTGCCGCTCTGCAGACGAGTCCACGGAGAAGTTAATTTACATTGTAGTAGGTCCACAGACAGGTCTGAAACAGCTACATCCTATAGCTGAGGTTCACATTTACTGCTTCTCTTCATCCACCCCAGTATAATTTCTCCTTTTGTACGGTGCTCAGGCTGTCAAAGGTCTGTAATGAGAAGTATTAGCCTCCTCACTGCTTGTTAATTGCTTTCCTTTGTCAAAAATAAAGAGACGGGAAATCGCTCACTCTGCACATTTTAGATAGCATCACCTCCTTCTGGTGTGCTGTGCGTGCACTATATTGTCACTCCTGTCTCCGAAAGGACAGAAATGTAAAGATCTGCCCGGCCTGTAGCTACCAGACAGCGAACAACACCAACAACAACAACGACAACGAGCATTAACAAGGTGGTAAACCAATAACAGCTCCACATAACCATGAGCTGTCAAAGGAGCTGGACAGCTGAGACAGGATGGCTGGGAGTGGATCTAAACAAGACATTCCAGCGCTTTATCAAGGGCGGCTGCTCGGCTGTAATGAGCGCGGAGGGAGGGAGGGGTTGGACCTCGACACTGAGATGCCCTTACCCGTGGCATGTCGAATCTGAAAGTATGTCTCCGGCCTTATATAATGACAGCTCCGGGGTTAATGGTGTCAGGGTTGTTCATAGCTGTCATAACCGAGTCATGTCTCATACCGGCCGTATCATTAGTGACGGTGGGTCCATCAGCAGTGTGTTGATAGATGGTAATAAGTAGGTAGATACAAGAAAAACACACAGTCCAATGTCAGCGTCTGTCCAGTTTGTTTTCCAGCCTCTGCTGCTTTTAGAGTATTAGCATGCTAACGTTTGCTACGTTGTTATAAACCAAACTATTGGTAAAATGAGTCCTTACATGCTGAATGACAAGTTGAGGGATCAGCAGTGTTATTACGATTCCTGAGGGGAACGTGGACGTCACTCAAAAGTTATCTCCTGACAATTTTCACCTGCAGCAGGTCCAGATCATTCTTTAATTGATTATCAGGGACCATATGTTCTCCATGAGCAAGAACTAGGCGACAGTGGCGAGAAAAAACTTCCTTGTCAGTTCGGTAATTACATATAATCTCATCATGTATGTATAATTTTATCGATTTATGGGCATGACCTTGGACACGACCTAATAAAAAGTGTCAATAACTGGATGGGCAGTATATTTTCTGTGATGGAATGAAGAACTACACCCCTTTGCCAAATACACATATTTGCAGAGACCTGCCACAACCACAACATCTTGGATCAAGCTGTTGCTTGACTACAACAGGATGAGGAGAGGTGGACTCTGTGTTTACGTCATTGATGCTCAGTGCTCAGACAGTCGAAGTGGACTGACAGTGTTTACCTGAGGTTGAACTTTTAATGAGAGGACGCCGGCCATATAATCATCACCATCTTGTTGCTTCAGTTTACATTCATCCTGATGTAAATTCAAAAATATTCTCTCAGTGTTTACGTATACAATTAACTGCATATATGTTCTATGGTTGTGTAGCATGAAGGAACTTACTATTAAATATACACATTTTCAAAACTAAAAGAAGATATCAAGGTAATTCTAAGGTAAGTGAATACAGTCAAATATTAAAGTCAGTCATTCTTGGAAGCATTTTGTTGGGTTTCAAGTCTTGGAGGTTCATTGTTGACTTCATTTTCCTTTTTATCTTATCTCACCTGGGACTTGGAACCACGTCTAGCACTCAGGTGTCTCTGGCAAGAAGAAGATAAATACGCTATCGGAGCCAAAGATAACAGGTGCTGGCAGAAGCCGAGCTCCTGCTCACGCAGCCAAGACGTGTCATTGGCTGGGAGTCGTTTGCTGTAGATCACCGATTAACACATATGCACACATACGCACACAAGGCAAAACCGCAGAGGGCAAAGTTAACCAGGCTTTATTTAGAAAAGAGCGTTCTGTAGATTCTTAGTAGTCGGGCAAACAAACCTCAGTTTGCTCATCTGAGCTGGACCTCCCTGTCTGACGGACGAATGAATGAAAGAGGAAAGTGGCTGCTTTTAAATAGGAGCTCTGTGAGGAAGAGTTGTGCTCATAATCAGGAGCTGGAGGAAGGATTGTTCAACAGATTAGAGATGATTCAGTAATAGGACTCGTGTCCGCAAGTCAAGACCCCTGAGTTCTGCTCCAAATCACAACGAGCTCGTGAATTACAAACAGATCTTTCTAATGCTTGAATTGCACTAATACACTTAACCAGACCCTCGTTGTAGAAATCCCAACTTCTGATGCGAACAGAAGTAAAAACCCTCCAATCTTCCTCATCCTTTGCCATCAACATTACATTTTCTAATCCTTCTAATTCATCCATCTTCTCTTTTTCCTTCGCTGCTTCACCACACCGATCTCCCCACCCTCCTGCTTCCTGCCACCCATTCTTTTTCCACCCCTCCCTCCCTCCCTCACCCCAATCTGTTTTTCCCTCTCTTCTTACTCGCCATCCCCCTCTCTCTCTCTCTCTCTCTCTCTCTCCTGCCGGCCTGCTCCCTGTCTTCTTTTCCATCTCCTCCCTCTCTTCTCAAGACCTTTTCCACTGCAGCCGTATCACCTAACGCTAATGAGGGTTTTTAATCATTTATACGGAGGAAGAGAGGGCTCGCACCCGGCGGGACGAGATACTGTGTCTGCAGGAGGACGAGCGATGGGCGGAGAAGAGAGGGGAAACACGCAACGTGCTCATTTGCGCTCTAGAAAAAAAATCAGAAATGTACAATCATCCGGCCGCACCCTGTTTATGACTAAATACGCCTTGACACTTCACCTACAAAGAGAGAAAATACAGCCAACCAAACAGCCAACTTTCAAACAGAACCCTTGCATTACGTAAATTCCCCCTGTCTACTTAGCTTAACAGCTCGCCAAATGAGACGACCTGAGGGCGCGATGGCAGATATCAGTTAAACGAACAGATGTCTGAGTGCAAGCGCAGCACCATGCTGCCGCACAATTTGGCTCTAGCTGGGCCTGGCCTGCACTATTTACACTGGATCGTGTGTGTGTGTGTGTGTGTGTGTGTGTGTGTGTGTGTGTGTGTGTGTGTGTGTGTGTGCGAGGCTCGGGTCCATGGAGTGCATCCAGGCTCAGACGCCATAGATCCAGAGCCAGCGCGGCTCTAGTGGCCCCTGGGCTCTTGTAAAATTAAAAGTAGTTGGAATGTGGACGCTTTGCCGAGTGAAAGCGCCGCGTCCATGCAGCGGCTCAGCTGGGACCGAGCTGTCGGGGAACACCTGTCTCTACACTGGACGGGCCCGGCAATATCTGAGCCGACGTCGTAAACAAGATTTTGCGCGTGCTATGTGTGTGTGTGTGTGTGTGTGTGTGTGTGTGCTCTCTCAAACAGAAATAGATAATAAGCGGGATAAATAACATCTGTTCAGGGTCATAAACTCTCGACTCGTTCCTGATATCTGGCTCGATTTGGAGCGGAGGATTAAGTTTGTCAGATATTTCTCTGTCTCAATGATGATTCATTTTCAGCGCGCGGATCTTTTACCGAACATCGAAGATGACTAAGATTTGGAACAGACCTTTTCTCCGCTTGCGTTCACACGTTTCAAGCTACTTTATATTTCTACTTTCTTACTTTTCTACCTGCAAATTAAGATTTTACACACAAAACATGATGATTTTAAGATCCTTTGAAGCAATGTCTTATATCAAACTACCCAATATTAAAACTAACAGAAATCTCAACCAGCTTCGATTTATGTATTATAATAATGTTCATGTTCACATGTTTCGTATGTAATTGACCTTTCTGCATGAGTACTTTTATTTATATTTTACTCTCTAGGGTATTTTACAAAATACTTTTTATTTAAAGCTGCACACTTTGTCACACAGAAACATCTGCAGAGGCACCACTAGCAAGTTCAGTGAGTTTGCCCCAAAATGAGGATTTGAAAAGGCGTTTTTTTTAGTTACTAGTTAGAAAGTACTTTAAGTTATACTGCTACAACGTCTGTAAATGGTTTCACAACACCAATGTATTTTTTTTTTTACAGCTAAACATGATGTGTCAGACGTGATGTGACCTGTCTGATGTTTGAATCACCTCACTTTTCTTGGTAATCTTTTGCATTAGCGTGATTTCCTCCAGTTCCATTATTATTAGACGTTTGTCTGCAGCCGCAACAAATCTGTTGAAACTGAATCAATCAGAGTGTAAAAAACATCTTTTCCATGTAGCAAATCATCTTTCAAAGAAACAAACCCTCCAATTCTGAAAAATGCTATAGCAACGTCTACGCTAACTTTAGAGGAGCTGCCATTGTTGTTGTTGTTGTCTCACCTGTTCAGCGCTAAACGGCAGACATGGTTAGCAACTAGCTGGTGAGCTGACGGAGCATTTAGCAGCTAACAAGCCACATATTTATCTCAGGAGTTGGTGGAGACCAAAAAAGGAGTGCAAAATATTGGACTTGACTTGAATCAAGACTCCAAACAGCTGCCAATTTAATTGCGGTGATAATTTTCCAATCTTGTGTTAAGCACTCTTTTACACTGCCCCCAAGAGGCCAAACAAATCAATTAATACATTCATAAGTAATATTTTTAATGCAAGCCTTTCACATTGTGGTGCAAAATATCTCTTCCATCACTTCCTGTCGTGATAAATGATGGAGTGATAGTAGCGGATGAGCAGACTCTGTATGTCGATGCTCCCGGAAGCCGTGCAGACGCAACTTTATGGGCCACAGCAGCACTGACACATTTTCCGCTGCTGCTGGGAGCTCTCCTGCCCCGCAGCAATTAATATTGATCCCTGCATTGCTGTTTTCACTACCAGAGGGCGCAACATTACTTATTAACGTCCCACAAACAATGACATGTGCACTCTGCCAAACGTCCCCACACGGCAACCCCAATAATGATTTAAAGCTGTAACCAGGGCAGCAAATATTTAAAGCTCGGTTTATGTCTGTTTTTCATGGGAGGGGGGGCGAAGCGGGTTGTGTTTATTATGTCACATTCTTTCACACGAAGTGAAAAGGCGGGAGTTTGGGAGTCCGTGCGTCCATTCAGTGGGAGCATTACCATGTTCTTTGATGGACTTCATTGGGCCCAAAGGAGAAGGACGTAACCCTGTTTATTTAAATGCACAGCTTTGTGGGCCCTTAAATGCTGCTCTGTCTTCATTCCTCAGTCACTGTGCCTCCATTCAGCGCAAAAAACAAAAACCTTTGACCCCTTTTGTCTGCTCCATTTGTTGCTCCATTCGATTGCAATCTTTGTGCCTCATAGATTTCTCAATTTAACAATTTTCCAGCAAAACGAGGTTGTCTCTCTTTAGACCTGCCTTTGGCTTTCCTGGCTGGGTCTCTGTGCCGTTTCTGTGGGAATCTGCACCTCAAGACCTCTTTTCCTGCCTTGATGTCCCCGATGGGAACGCTCGCCCAAGTGACATTGGCATAATAGATTTCAGTCTTTTTTCGCAGCTTGTTACAATTAAAACCGTAAGCAAAGACACAAAACAGATTCCCAGCCAAGCAGTCGCTGGGTCTGGCCAGTTGTTCTTATTTCAGATAATAGCCGGATTAGCTAATTCACAGCAGGCCATTATTGGAGCTAATATTGAGCCTTTTTCCTCAATACAGTGTGAGCTTGACGGGTCAATCTCAGCGTACTCTGGAAGATTATAATATTTCATCTCAACAAAAGAGATTTTAAATGTCTTAATTCAGCCCTCCACTTTCTCCTTTTTGCCAATTCTGAGCTCGCTCTCTCTCGGGTGATTCACGGGTCACCTCTTAAAGCAATTACGTTGTAAAAGGCAAAACTTTTTTTTAAAAAAAGGGCAGTTTGATATAAAGTTTTAATGCAGTTAAGTTCAAACGTTTATCGGCGTAAAGCCTCGTTAATCGCGTGCACTCCGACGGCCCCGTTCAGGTGAGGAGTCGTTGCCGTTAATGTGTTGCTTTGGACGGTCTACGTATCCGGGCAGAGCCGGCTCTGTTAGTGTCGGTTTACGAGCAGCTTTACGAGCTGGTCGCAGCTCTGCTCACACAGAATGATGGAGAGGCCTTGAACGGTGCCATTGACTGGGCGAACTGCAGTCCGTCTACAGCCGGCTAAAATCAACACCAGTATTATACGCTTTGGTGAAAGAGCCGCCAGTAAAAGACTTTTCTGGGAAACAGTTGCGGGCCGTCCCCGTGTGACTTCTAACTTCCTTCTTTCTGCATCAGCAAAACACGCATCTCGTCTGAAACAACAATACTGAAAAACGCCTAAAAGAATATACGAACAGTAACAGCCAACTCCCCGTTTTAATGAGCGATACATCCGACAACTGTGCGTCTCATGCCAGTTTGGAGTTTTGGGAGAAAATATTTCCTCCTGCATGAAAGTGTCTTAACGTCTGACCCACCGCAGAGAGGGTGTAAAAGAAAAAAAAAAAAGAAAAGGCGGCTGCAGGGACAGACAGGGAAGTGTGGTAATATGAGGTGTTTTATGATGCCGCCAGGGATCGCCTGATAATCGTGAAATATTGTAGCAGCGCTGGGGCCAGAAATTCAGCCTTCAAGATCCTGGGCAGTGTTTCTCTTAACTGGATCATAAATTAGTTTGGCAGGTGGGTTCTAAACTGCGGGCCACACAAGACAGAGACCCAGACTAAAGTTGTGGTCAGCTAAAGGAGACATATTACGCTCATTTTCTGGTTCATAATTTCATTTTGGGTTACTACTAGAACAGGTTTACATGCTTTAATGCTAAAAAAAACACATCAGTTTCTTTGTCTGAAACACTCTGATTCAGCTCCTGTCTCTTTAAGGCCCCTCCCCCTGAATACCCAGTCTGCACTGATTGGTCAGCTCACACACGCCTGAGCCAGCACCTCCAGCAACAACAGTGTAGCTGTGCTGAATCAATTCTTACGTGCTTAACTAGCCTCTAGGCATAAATTATGCAAATGTGTGACATGTTGATTTAGTGTGATGTCACGCGATTAAAGGCGGGACTACTGACGAGGCGTTTCAGGAGCAGTGTTGTCTGTGGGAGAGAGGAGCTTCTGTTAGTGTGGACTTTGACCTTTTTGACTTTCAAGACCTTTTACATTCACAGGAACATATAAAACACTGAAGGAAAGGAAAAAAACTAAAAATATAATAGGTATGTTTTCGACCGTGCTGCAGCATTTACTCACCATGTTGGTACCAAAGTCTGCTCGTACACTTTTTCATCGTGAGGATCAACCCATGTGGTGAGAATCTCAAAGTCTCACATAACCAAGGTCCACTTGAAGAGAAAAATGTGTCTGTGCAATGAGTCACTTTTTTGTTCTCTTGCACTAAAAGACACATCTGAAGTCTTAAAATAAGGACGAGGTGTGTGACCTTCCCAGTATGGACCCGACTGGGCTGTGTGTGTGTGTGTGTGTGTGTGTGTGTGTGTGTGTGTGTGTGTGTGTGTGTGTGGAGTGTGAAGGGGACAGCTTTAGTAAACCAGGGGCTCATAAAACGAGCAGGATTTATATGGAGTGAACAGTATGTCCAAGAACCACTTCTGAGTTATGCGTCCAACAGAGACTCGTCCTCAGACACGGAGCAGGGAGGGGCGCCGCCGAAATCCAATAATCCAGTCTGTGCTCACGTTTCCCACTTAGAGCCTCCTAGTGGCCGTCTGCATTCACTCGCAAAACGTTTAACAGTTAAAAAATGATAGATAGAGACCAGACGGATTCATTTGAACTGATTCAGGCTTGAGAAAGAACAAGTTGCTTATTTTCTGTAGCTCTGATTGAAATTGCATGAAACATATTGAACTTAGACCTGAATAGTTTTGGTCACAAGCATAAGAATGACACTAGAATTGTTCTCAGCGGAGCGCATACCTCCGCCCAGGCCCAACAGTCCCCCTTTAATTCAATCAAGCCTAATCCAGCATCAGACTCACAAACCCACCAAATTTAAACCACCCACAACTACTTTACCATAATTGTTATTACACATAGACACCAGCCAGAGAAAGCCCCGTCTTGTCATGTTAAATAATGAGACAGAAACCATCCAAGGTTGGTGGAAATCCGTTGAGCAGTTTTTGTGTAATCCTGCTGAGAAACCGACCGATAAACAAGCGGACAACACATGTTGGTAATGACAACCTCAGTGGTATGGTTGATAATGAAATTGAAACAAAAACAGTTTTTGTCAAAATCCTGAATTAATTAATTAATTAATTAATAGAAATTTAAGCTCCAGACACGACGTCTGTTAAACGTTATAAAGTCTTACTCAAACAGAACATGGTAGGTTTTACTGTGTGTCTCATTACAGATCACGTCAGCTGTCTGCCCAACATAAGCTGGGATTCATCTTTAATACCATTAAACAGTCAAATAAAATGATTAATTTAGCAATCAATAACTGTGACATTTAACCTGTTGTGTGTTTTGAGTTTCATCAATCTTAACAAGTCTCCTTCGCCTTAATGCATCATATTTCTAAAGCATGTAAGTTTCACATCATCTTTATAAGCTGGTTTACATTTACATTTCTAATTATTTTTGTGCATTGATCCATTAATGGATGACGTGTTACTGCAGTGATATCACACGGAACCTCATGCACATCCTGACACTTGAGGCAGCAGCTCTCCAGTCGGGTTATTTGGGAGAGACAAGGTCATGTTGCGTTACGGGACCAGCTGTGCAGCTGTCAGCTGAGGTCCAGGTGAACTTTGACTTGAGGTCTGAGGCAGTGATGTTGATGCAGATCACGTGTGTGACCATGAATGGAAACACTTTTATATACCACGTTATATTATGGAAAGTGAGATCAGGGTTCAGTGAAGACATATTTATGTTTATACCTCTGAACAAATACCATCAGTACAATTAAATCCAATAAGACCTTTAAAAATATACATCAACCTGCAGTGAACTATTGAGATCAAGCAGATTACACTGGTTTCACCAAGTCACACAGTTCAATGGCTTTAAAGTTTAGATATAAATGTTTTTGATAGCGTTATTTGTATTTATTTTTTGCATTTGGAGGATGTGACACTTTAAAAAACGTCAATAACAACGTACTAAACACGGATAGACCTCCAGATGAACATTAAACTCTAAAGTGTGATAGTATTGAGGCTGTGCTGGAGCCTGCGCTCGACGGATAGGTGGGTGTGTGGTGAGCAGAGTTCATGACAGCGAGGTGGAGCGGGTCACGGGGAGGTCAGGCCGACTAGCTTGGTGGTCTGCAGATGCTGAGAGTGACAGTTAAGGGCCGGCGATCTCTGAGGCCGAGGTTATCGCGGTCGCCATCGCACACTTCCCAGGTCCTGGTGACATGTTATGGCTATCACTGACAGCCGCTTAGAAGCCAGTTACATCAAATAAAGAGCCGCAGCCATGCATGTAAGAGCCCTTTGCTGCAACATGTGAGCTAAATTAAATCTCTGCTCGGTTTATTTTCCGCCTGAGAGGCGCTGCGATGTTTCTGCACGCATTAGCGGAGGTTAGCAGAAATTATATGGCTCGCGTGAGGTAGGTGATATCTGATCGGGATGGTTCTGTTGATGTTTGGAGGTGAGTGGCTAAATGAGTTTTTTTGAGGTCCATTCTCATTCAAAACCAGCGTACACACATGCAAATGCGCACATACACATCAGCTGAAGCAAATCCGAGAGGTTTGTCCGGACTTTGTGAAATCCCTGGGACTTTTTTTTTAAAAAAAGGTTGTTCCGCGAGTAAGAATGAGTCATTGGCCTCACAATGGAGCCACAGTGACGGCCCGTCCTCCGCTGAAGCTCTGATAGCGGGAGAATGCCACTCTGGGAGGGTTTTTCGGTCGCTTTATATTCTCTCCACGCCGAGGTCCTAACCCCCTGTGTCGGCCCCCTCACCCCTCACCTCCTGTCTCCTCTAATGTGGCTTTATTGACTGTGACACACTGAGCATGGAGACGATGACCAAACAATTAAAAGCCCCCCCCCCCCAAAAGGAAGGGCCATTAGAGTCACAAACCATTCCACCAAGGCTTTGTGTCGCCCGAGTGTGTGTGTGTGCACGGGTGTGTGCGTGTCCCCAAAATGTGACAATACGTAAGCAGCGGTGGACGAAGTCAGGCGGGTGAAATTCCTCTCGCCCCCCACACACACAATGAGCCCATGAATACGAAACAGAGTTCGGCTTCCTAACACCACCGGAGACGACGCGCACCGCAAACACGTCTCTCATTATGGTTAAATTATCAGCAGAGCGGAAGAGATCAAGGGGATCATATGATCGGCCCCGGCGCTGCTATTGTCGGCTGATAACTGTAACTCAACCCTGAACTCTCTAAACCAGCCGTTTCAAAGTGCTCTTTTCCTAAGATTACTCCCCGACACATTCTGTTGCACATCTAAGCCTCCGCAAACTGGGTTATCGGCGACATCAAGCCCCGCTAAGGCTCGAGCAAACATCTCGGAGATCAACTGGATTATGATGAATTGTATGTATTCAGCTGCCGCGCAAAGCTCGCTCTCCACAGAGATGGATCTCTAATGAAGTGGAGGGGTGGAGGGGGGAAATGATGCCAAGTGGCTAATGCTCTGAAAGAAACACACACACATGCACACATATAAATACTGGTGTGTTGCCGCCGACAGCTTCGAGGGCCCTAATCCCGCCTTTGTCTCAGCCCCAGCTCCGTCTGCAGCATGCAAATGTGAAGCGAGAAACCCCGTAACGACGCCGCTAATGGCCTGCGTGACCTCTGACCTCGCGTCTCCGTGAAGGGTCTTCACAGGGCCACAGGCCAGCCCAATAATCGCTTCCATGAACTGCTCAGAGCCCTTTCAAATCTGACTTTTAGCCCCGCCGGAGAGTCAAACGTTAATTTTGTGAAACGCAGGCTAATGCCCGCCTGTCACTTGTCGTCAGGTTTGATTACGTTCGTGAGCCGCTGTTTGTCCTCCTTTATTAGTTTACGCCGCGATGAAATGATCTGCGTTTCATTACGACCTCCTGGAAACAATCCTGACGACAATTGAGACGCAGGTTCATACACCCACGGACGGACGCACACACCCGTACAGACACAAGGTTAGAAGTTAAAGAGGATTATGGAATAATATCAAAATAGTTTTGCTTTTTCTGATTTGTCCTGCTGTTAAAGGATCATCTGGCAGGAATATGTTCGATAACTTACCTTATTAAAAGGGCTGTTCTTTCATTCGAAGCCATCTGCTCCATAAATTCTTCAAACCAGCATCTTTTGTATTCAGACACGCTGTCGGTAAAGTTCATCTGTGTTAAACTTTTACCAGATCCCCCCCACTGACACAATTTCATTAGTTAGAGATGACATCAGGCCCAAACAACTGGCCCTTTTATCTAAGTTAGGAACAGTATCAATTAGATTTGCTGCCTTTAAAGAAAATTGGAAGAACATGAGCCCGAACAGAGCCGAGCTCGGAGAGGCATGTGTGCACGGTAACAGGTATGAAGAATTCGGTTTTCCTGTGCGCGTGTTTTCGATCACAGAGGAAATCATTAACTTATGAAAACACGCCGCTCTTTTTCGGGGTTCGCCGTAGGAACACTCGCAGGTGAGCCGCGGATATAAAGTCTGAGCTCAGCGAGAGAGGAGTTGTCTTTTGTCGGGCATCAAAGTTGTGAACCAAACAATGATTTCTAGTAGTTTTATGTTCTTTATGCCAAGACTTTCACATGAAATATAAAGTTATTCTGGACTCAAGGAGGTCTCCCAGTGTGCCCGGATACATCTGTGACCATAAACCAATTGAACACAGTGCGTCTGCGGCGTGCTCGCTGTTCATTACACTGTTTCTGCACCATGTAGCTTCAGCGAGAAGGTCGGATCACAGCGTTACACACATGTTTACTTCAACACACAAGCTTTCAACACATAACATTGTTGTGATGAAATGGATTTTGTGTGCAGTAACACCTACATTACATCCGACAAACTTGGGGATTTGTATTTTACGACAGTGGTGTAAACTCAGAAACTGCGGGGGGCGCCAAATCGCACAAAATGCCACATTCCTACATAATGTTGCTTTAACTTTATAAGGTGATTTTATGTCAGCGTTGCGTTTACAGCTCGTTTCCGCTGCCCCCTACTGGCCCAAAATCGTCGTCAGATTATAGCAGACGGGTTCTCAGATTGCATTTCTGCCTCCACACGGACTGTCGACCTGCACGAAACCAAACTGCTGCAGTTTCCCTTGAGACAAGATCTCGTCCCTCGCCTACAGATCTTACATTCACAGATATCTGTTTGCTAATTCAAGAACTATTGTAGCTTAAAATGTTGTTAGCCACCTTGCTGCATGTCAAAATCTTAAGTACCCTCCTACAGTTGGGTCACAATTTGTTTTTACAGACTGTTTCTCCACACAGTCACCCTGTGCAACAATGTTTTGTGATCAGTAGACAAAAAAACATTGTCGTCTTTTAGATTTTTGGTGCCTCACATGTTTGAGGAACAGGTTTCACCAGATATGATCATTAATGTGTCACAGTTTGTCCTTCAAAACCCAAAGTATTTGAATCACCTTGATTAATGAGTAAACCGAGTCAAACATCCTCTGCAGTCGAGCATCATTCAGACTTACCCACTACTACCATCTACTGGAGACAGCGGCGGTGTTTCACCCGTCACACTCAGCCACAACCACCTGCAGTGATGATCGAATAAAAGCAGGGTGACCTTCTTGGGTTTCAAGCGCTGGAACCACAATCTGCTCTAAACAAGAAATAGAAACCCGAAAAAACGCTGCACAACCTGCTGAAACTCGGCCGACGTGAAAGAAAACTCCCAATTACCTCCTCGACATGCTGCTCAGGAGGATTGTTACTCCGACGTCCAAATATGATCTCAGAACACTTGTGTGAGTGCAGGCGGGTGTAGCCAAAAAAAAAAAAAAAAAAACGAGCACAGACGGTCTATAAAACAGAAAATGTGAGCCACACGAACACAGGAGCTGCTAACCGTGATGAGGTCAGGCCTCTTTGGACCCTCGCCTATTGCCAATGTCATTAAAACGAAAATCTCAACACAGAAAAAGTCTTTTCCTCGAGGGTCATAAATTAGGAATATGTGATTCAGAGATCAGATTTCTTGTCAGGCGTCGAAAAATTAGGAGCTGCGAGGTCGGCGTTGAGACAGAAGTGTTATAAACGTCTAAATGTCCCTCACATGTTACGGATTTACTTCGGTTTTATAAATTGGCTGCAAAATCTTGCACCTGCAGCACATTTCAGTTGCTAATTAATTGTCGTCATGGCTGCCTGTCGTCTCTAAACTGGGCTTTTATTCCTTAAGATGCATTATTTTAGCGCTATATTCTGTCCAGGCTTTACACAAAGCCACATCACACACAGGTATCAGTTGGTGTTGGTGTAAATCCTGATGCCCTTTGAGACAGTGCCCCCCTCTGGATCGACTTAGAGAAAACACCCAGGACCTTCAAGTCCTCGCAGGTCACACAAACACACGACACGCAGCCATTCACGTCTGCACATGTGTGTGATGTCATCCGGTTGAACATTAGCGCGTTATGACAGGTGCACATCTGCGGCTGCTGAATGTCAGTGCTCGGAATATGAGCAGCTATTAGAGAATGAATAGCTCGAGCTTTCATAATAAATCCAGTGTTTTAGTGGAAGTTTCTGTTCGCACCTTCTCCCTCCCCGCTCACACAGAAAGATTAATACCGCTCAGTCTGATTTGGAACATCTGCTTAGTGCTAAAGAGGATATGGAGCCTGTCATAACATTCCCCAGACCGACAGCGTGTCATTCACTAATCAGATGACTCCGTGCGCATCCACCGGGATTTGACGGAAATTTCCAGGCTCCCCTTCCCCTCACACCCAGAGACTTACGTAAGCTCGGAGGAATCCGACTGAAATTTCGGATCCGCGCGGAGACGAATGGGCCACAACAGGTCTTCTGTGGATTCTGTCTGGATGAGCCAGACAAACAGCAGAGACGCCTGCGAGACGGACAGCAACATCCTGGACCCCAGAGGGCCAAGAGGGAGTCTGCACCTGCTCTCTGTGGATGTTTAGGAAAACTGACCCATCTCACTGCGTTATGATACTCGAGTTAGACAGAGTAGCAGGATGAGGGGGGGTTTGAAAGTATTAGTATAATAGTACTATGACTATGATAGTATAATATTTACAATATTATATATACAAACTCAGGCACAGTTATTTTTTCCAAAACTGAATAAACGAGCTGTTCTCAGAGGAAAATAAGGTCCCAGTTTGAAGCTAGGAAGGTGGCAGGGTCCGCCACATATAAACAAAGTAAAACAGTATGAAGTTGTGTTGTACCTCTAAGGTCAGTTTGTTTATTTAGCTTGTTTAGACATAGAAAAATCTCCAGGATCCAAAAGTGGATTTTAAACATTTACATCCTCGAAACGTGCTCAGGCTCCTGCACCCACTTGGGTTGTTCGCTAACACTTGTAGCTTAGCAGCTACGTTGTTTTTGCTGTGAAGCTCCAGAAATGAACGTCACCTGACTTTCCATCGGCATGGGGTCTGAGTAGGTAATGACTGAATTTTCATTTTTGGGTAAACACCACGGGGTGCGTTTTGAGAAGTACTTGGGAAATCGTTTTTCTAATAAATATAAAGCTACAGCCAGCAGCTGTGTAGCTTAGCTTAGCGCTACGACTGGGAATCTCTGGCATAAACCTCAACTGGCTCCGTTCTAAGGTCTTAAAATCAACCTACCAACACGTCTATAGCTCACTTATTATTATTAACAACTATTTGGGGGTTTACGGAGCATATTTGTGGGACTATTTCTTAGCTGGGTGCAGCGACCACTGCTCTGTTCTGCTGAGACTTGCTCTACTCTGCCTCTGATTAGCTAGCAAGTGTTGTCTACACCAGGGTTTCTCAATCCCAGTCCTCGAGGACCACTGCCCTGCATGTTTTAGACGTGTCCCTCCTCCACCACACCTGATTCAAATGATCAGCTCGTCATCAAGCTCTGCAGTGGCCTGGTAACGAGCCACTCACTTGAATCAGGTGTGGTGGAGGAGGGACACGTCTAAAACATGCAGGGCAGTGGTCCTCGAGGACTGGGATTGAGAAACCCTGGTCTACACCCTACTACACTGATATTCTTACCCCATCCCTAACCAATCTCACTTCTCATGCCTAAACCTAATAAACCCAACCAACGAATGCAACCAATCAGAGGCAAAGTAGGGCGGGTCTTAACAGGAACAGCAATAGGATCGATAATAATGTGTCTTCACTGGTTGAACCTCCTGAGTTTAGCTTTAGTTAGAACCACGCTTGTCGTTTTCCTCCTGTTTCCAGTTTGTATGCTAAGCTAAGCTAACCAGCTGCTGGTTATGTCCTACATACGACGAACAAACATGAGAGTGTTATGGATGTTCTTGCTCACAAAGACTTGACAGAGTTGTCCTCGGCGTAACCTTTCCTGAGTCCGGGGAGAGCACGACACGCTGTTTAGTGTATCACCTCTGCAAGGACAGCAGCCAATCAGGAAGCAGCACACGTTCTCTTTTTTTTTCCAACTGTTTGGGGTCCCTGTTGACAGTGGTGGTGCCGGCACCGGGCCGCCCGGACCTCAGCTCCTGTCAGCCCGGCGTACACAGAGGAGAGCGGTGAAATCACTAGCACATGGGCCCGAACACTCACCCTCTCAGCTCGTGTTTGGAAAAACGGCGTGCTCAGCGTAACACCGCTGACCCCTGACGCACCCACGCGATCCTTTAACAATAATACAAATAAATCCACCAGGGAAACACGAGATGGACCCGGAGATATTCAAATATTTAGAGGAGAAATCGAAAGTCTGTTATTCAGATTAGTGAAACAGCCGTATCAGCGTATACCGAACGTTAATGGCAGCGAGGCTCGGACACAATGTGCATGTGTTTGTGTGTGTTTGAGTGTGAGAGCATGTGCGAATGCTTACGCGCTCCACAGAGAGCTCTTTGTGCATCACGCTGAACTCGCGGAGGCTCCAGCAGTCGGCAGGCTCCAACTTTATGTCAACGACTTTGTGACAATGTTTATATAACGTTTGCATAAGATTATAAATATACAGGTGTATTTACCTGTAGGAACGCGGCCTGACTGCTCTTTCCCATGTCGTGTGTGTGAGACCAGGTACTGTGGAGGCGGCGTTGGACACACCGGCGGCAGTGATTTGTACGTATTTGTTTAAGCCTCAGGTTTCAGGTTGAGCTGAGTACGTGTCACTTTCATTAACACGTCGGTGCTGCCGGCCATGTGCCTGCAAGGTCATCTAGAGTTACACTCTTTTTACTTTGTGGTCACCAACACGCTTTAATTTTACGGACAGGAAAATATATAGGTGTATACAGGATATCTCTGCGCGAAAAAGCCTGACATTTTCTAAATCGCATCGTTTGTCATGTCAGTTCTTAGATTTATTTGCTGTTTTTAATTTGTTCTTCGCCAAACGGTTCGGCTGCACCTTTTTTTTTATTTATTTAAAAGCATTCCTGGTATTCTTTCCCTCATTCGTCCGCGCATGAGTCTTATATGTTTTCCTCATTAAATGCAGGATATGCGATAAATACAAATATTATTTTTTTGTGAGTGAAAAAACAACTGTGTGTCTGGAGAGGACTTGTCTCTTCGGCGGCCTCAAAGCTGCTATTAGCCAGTCGGCGAGAGATTTATGAAGTCCTCACAGCTCAGTTTATTAAACCGCTGACGCCTGCCAATTTGCAGGGGTGTTGCAGGTGTCAGTGGGAGTGTGAGGTGAGCTCAAGCTGGTCAATGGCCCCATTATGAACCTAACACGTCCAGAAAAAAAATATCCTGAACATTAACCTCTTGCCATGATTCAACTATGTGTGTGTACAAATACACTGGATAACCACCAAAGATACTGCAGTGTGCTCGATCTGACGACCTAAACTAAATGAACAAATGTGCACATTTATTCTTAAATGGTCTTTTTTCTCAGCAGCAATGAGATACATGTTTGCAAGGTGGCTGTTTATGTGTTTTTTGTAATCATTCTGACAGCTCAGACATAAAAAATATAATTATGATTTTTTTTAAAAAAAGAGCTTCCAGGTCTGAAAAATGAAGCCGATTCTGAAGTGCTATAAACCTGCATTCTTTCTAATGGCCTGCAGGAGGCGACTCCACTGGTTTCAAACGAAGTAGGATTGTATGTAAGCTTATGAAAATAATGTTTTCTACGGTAACTATCTTAGTTCAGCCTGCTATAAAGCTAAAATGTGTTTATTAGCACCAAAAACAAAGCACAGCTGAAGCTCATGGGAATGCTCATTAATTTTAAAAGGCGCAATATGTCAGAATAATAGCTTAAAACATTAAAAAAAAGTTCAGTGACATTCAGAATAACACCAACAGTTTTAATGTGTGTCATACGTGTTTGTCGGGAGCGTGTCTATGTTCCCCGGGTCCTATGTTCCCCTCTTTGTATGAGACTGGGGAACATAGGACCCTTTTTTAAAAAAAAGGGTCCTATGTTCCCCGGTCTGTTACTTTTTCCACCATTACTGAAAAATTCCATGGCAAATAGGCCTATGTAGGCCTACGGGCTAACCCTAACCCTAACCTAGGACCCTTTTTCAGAAAAAGGGTCCTATGCTCCCCGGTATGTATTGCTACAGGGGAACATAGGTCCCTTTTTGGGAAAAACGGGGAACATAAGACCTTTTTTCTAAAAAAGGGAACATAGGGATGACCCCTGTTTGTCGGCCTATTCAGCTGCAGAGATACCAACTAGCTATAGTTAGCATGCTAACCAGCAAACCTCTGCTAAAGCTCTTGTGCTGGTGGTTGAAACAAGACGAACATTTCCCCACATGAGCTCCAAGCTCCCTGTCCGTACTGCTAGCTGCACTACTAACTGAGCTAACTAGCAAGGACAGCTACAGTTAGCGGCTTCTCTGGTGATATGCTGAGCCCCTTGGAGTGTGAATAAATAAGGCTCATTGCACCTTGATAGTGCCGCTGGATGAAAAGTTAAGGAATCACTAAAGTTACTGCAGTTCATCCTGAGAGGACCTTAAATGTGTGTTCCACATTTTAAGGCAATTAATTCAACCTTATGATGGCGCTATAGGAAAGGTCAGAGGTCACAAGAGAACATGAATGTCTGTATAGAGTCTTTCAGGAGTCACTGAGATGTTTCAGTCTGAACCAAAGTGGTGACAGACATTGACAATCCTGGAGCTACTCCGTTAGCATGGCTCAAAATAAAACCATTCTTAAAAAATAGTCATGTTGAGGTCTGATAACAGCATTTAAGACTTTACGAGAAAGAGAAGGAGAGCCACGATGACAACACATGAGTATGAAATATGGAGAGTCGTGCGTAGGGAGGGATTCCTTGTTACTGTCCGTCAGTCACAGCCAAGAAACCTTAGCCTCCGCGGGAGACGAGACGAAAGAGGAGGACTGTCTCTCAGCTTTCCTCGTCTGGTGTTTCTCCGTCGCTAGCATCTCCGAATTCCTCCACGACATCCCTTTGAAAAGTGAAAAATTCAGTAGCATATTCATTTCAGCTCTGGTAGGTTAGTGTTGAGCACCGAGCCGACTAATCTAACCCGACAGTCAATTTTGGGGTCATTAGCCATCAGAAAGTTAGCGATTACGCCTTATTATGTCGATTTGCTTTTGATGTCGCGGACCCTGAATTACGGATCTGCTCTCTCCAATATAATCTCACAATAACCAGGTGCCTTTTTGAGAAACCGCCGAACGGTTAGTGCCAGAAAGTGTTAGTCCTAAATCTCACACATGAACGCAACTCGTTTCCATCTGTCGCCACAGTTTTTACCGCTGCGTCGTCGAATTATGTTTCATTGTCTCGCGGCGTCCCCCACAGCGACACAGATCTGTTTGAGACGCTCCTTCAGTGTGATAAAATTAAACTGGCTTCCTCAATAAAACACCAACTTTGTTTTCACTCTCTTTAATATAAAAAAAGCTTCTATCACATCGAGGCCTGCAGCTGAACCCGCGTTTTTGATTTGCGAGTTAAAGGGAGCGGAGATAATCACAGGGCCCTCCGTCTTACATGACCGAAGCACTTTGTGTTTATGGGCTCGTGATGCAAACCAGTGCGGGTCGGGCTAAACTGTTTTTAATTTGACCGACAAGGTTTTAGTTAGGCGGCGGTGGGGGGGAGGAAGAAGAGGAGGTAGTGAGGGAAGGGGTCGGCAATGAATCAAGCTGAAAAGCATCGCCACAGGAGCCTCGAGGTGCCCAAGTGGAGTCGATTACCAGTAAAAAAGTCACTGTTTCTGAACCGGGCCGGCGGGGGTCCGAGGTGTTAAAGCTGCCGGATCGTCAGACGGGAGTGTGAAATAAAAGATGATGATGTTTACAGACGCACAGAGAGAAGCAGATTCTGCTCGTGGAGCTCCAGCTGCAGCGGCGTTTACTTTAGGTCTGCTTCATCTATCGATGGCAATTATGAAAATGGGACGTAATTGCTCTGTTATGGCTCTCGTCTTTCTCTTCTGCTTTCCTTGTTTGGCTGGCTCGAGGGTCAGACAACAAAGACATTCACTCTGTCCTTTCTTCTGACAATGACTTCATCGTTGTTCTACAAAACCAGAACAAGACACGAGAGGGCAAAACAAAGTGTAGCTTTGACTTCAAGCCCTGACTTAAACCTTACAACAACAGGCTCGGATATCACTTTTCATTTGTTAACAGCCCCGGGTGACCCCAAGCTGAGAGCCGTGGCCCGAGTCCGTCCAAATGCAAAGTGACGTCTCAATCTATAACAGACAGATAACGGCAGTAATGTTTAACATTCCTCTAATTCCTCACGTATAACCGAAGAAATGAATTTGAAATTGGACACTCTGCCTCGTAAAGTCCCATTGAGCCGAGCACTTAAGCGCCGAGGAAGCAGCGTCGAACGGAGAAAGACTGTGCAGCAAAGTGTGAAATAGGCCGGCGCTGAAAAAAACAGATCGCTCACTCAACTTTTCATGGCTGAGTAAATGTTTTAAAAAGTACTCAGAAGCAACATCTGCCGCAATAATTAGATTAAACCCGTCCCATCTATCTTGACTGAGAAGTGGAGCAGCTACGAGGAGAGAGCAGACAGTCTCGGTCGTCAGAGGAACGGCTTTGCATGTTAAAAGCCCACCTGAAGGCTTCGACGAAGAGCGACTAGCAGACGTGATTGTCTCTGACTGCAGCCGCGAGGCAGACTTCACTCTGCCTCTCTATCACCAGCAACCATCCTCTGCTGACACAGGGAGAGGGGACGGCAACCAAAACAGCCAAAGGGCGCCAAAGAAAAGGCAAGGATTTGATTGATCAGATCAGATCCCAAAACATACACATGTTTCGTGATATTCTACATCAAAGCTTAACGTCTTGATTCAATCGAGTGTAAATGTAGGATAAATTTACAGTCAAGGAGTCGGGGAAACACACTTGACAAGAGTTAGATAAGAAGATTGACACCACTCTCATGTTTGTCTGATAAATATGAAGCTGCAGCTACTAGCCGACTCGCTTAAAACGTGTAATTTCTGCCTCGTGGTGACTGTTTCCGGGGTCATCCCAATGTTCCCTGGGTCCTATGTATATCCCCGCTTGGGGAACATAGGATCCTTTTTTAGAAAAAAGGTCTTATGTTCCCCGTTTTTCCCAAAAAGGGACCTATGTTCCCCTGTAGCAATACATACCGGGGAGCATAGGACCCTTTTTCTGAAAAGGCTTCTAGGTTAGGGTTAGGGTTAGCCCGTAGGCCTACATAGGCCTATTTGCCATGGAATTTTTCAGTAAAGGCGGAAAAAGTAACAGACCGGGGTCCTGGGTCCTATGTTCCCCAGTCTCATACAAAGAGGGGAACATAGACACGCTCCCCTGTTTCCAGGCCTTATGCTAAGCTAACCGGTTGCTGCCATAGCTAGGCCTATAAATTCAAACAGACACACACATTAAATATGAAGCTCTTTGTGTATTATTTTCGCTATCGCTAACATCCTCCGCTTTTGGTTTAATTCCTCACGACCTGTTTTCTCCATTGAAAAACTCTAAGTGGTTCGTGGCTGCAGACGTGTCGGCCTGCGTCGTTTGCCTGAATACATTACAAATGATCGCTGAATATTCTCTGAGTGAAAGAGGGAAAACTGTCTCCCCTTTGCATCCAACACACACACATTAAATAAGAAGCCAGATTAGCTCAGGTGTGTTTAGAAGATTTATCGTATGATTTTTGGGCAGCTGCGAGCATATTTCACAGCAGAGGGGTACGACTGATGTAATGCATGTGTGTAATATTTGCTTTAAAGGGATAATTCAACATTTTGGGAGAGAACAAGATGTTTATTTGCTTGTTGCCGAGTGAAAAACGAGAACTTGATACCACTCGCGCACCAAATTGCCATCAATTTCAACAAAAGTTATCTGAGGACAGTTTTCATTAAGAGGAAGTCTGGACCGTTCTCTTTAAATTAACAGAGACCCAACAATCCTCCGTGATTAAGCACTTGACGACAGCCGAGAGGAAAAAACTGCCTTCGCAGGCAAAAAAAAAAACCTTCTCATCTTACCATCAGCGAGAAAGTGAACAAGCTTCCCCCAGAAATGTCAAACTATTCCGTTAAAACAGTCGAATCTGCCCTTTTCCCTAAAAAATTATTAATCACGGGGAGACGTGTGGTATATCGCGTGCCTTCGACCAAATAATATCATGTTCACGCATCACGTTTTCCCTCTCATGTGGTGAGAGGTGATATCATGAGGAGCTGCATGTGCTACGCATTTATTCAGCCTACTTTCTTTCTTTTTTTTTTTCTATTAATGACTGATATTCTTCTTCTCGGTGACTGGAAACAGAATATTGGCCACTTGATGTGACAGAGCAGTAAAGTGTGATTTATGTTTCAAAGGTCTAATTGGCAGCATTTCCTCCGTCTCCAGGCTGCACTAGTCAGATTTCTTGACATATCTGAAAACCTTGGGAGATATATACTTGGCCTTAAACGGCGCTGGCTGGTCTCGGATAATTTATCTCTGTCTCGAGCTACCACTGAATAAAGAGCAGACCTGCTTCTGTGGCGAACTGTATTTCTCTTTGGAAATATCAATTTACGTAGTTCAGCAGAACAACGTCTTGATGGAAAAGAAATTTTACAGACTTAAAAAAAAAACAAAAAAAACCAATAAAAAGGTTATAGATGCAGGCAGTTTAGGAAGAGCTCATATAACTTTACACCAAACTATATTTTTTCCAGCCGTTTTATCGTAAAATCCGAATATATTGTGCCTTAAAGTTTTATGCGCTGTAATGCGATACGCCGTTCAATTTCCCAGGACAATTCTGATAAAGTAGACGTTAACTGGAGTTGTTTTTGACCGAGCTGTGACGCTGTGGCTCTGCGGATGACACTGACTCTCTGGTCTCAAATGTCTCAGCAGCTGGAATTTGGTCAAGATGAACTGTCACACATGCAAAAACATCCCAAGATGACCCAAATACAGAACAGGCTCGTGTGAACAAAACAGGGTGAACTGAACAGAGAGACCAACAAAGAGTAAAGGGAACAACACAGGCTTAAATACAAGCAAAGCTAACGAGGGGGTGAGGTGCAGGTGGAGCGAGGCGGAGAAAGACAGGTGAGGGAAATGAACGGAAAAACACTAGAAACAGGGAGAAGGGGCTGATAGGCTGGAAAAAGATGGAAAATGTTTGAAGCAGGGAAAAGGCTAACGAGGGAGATGCAGCGCAGGTGATGAGGGAACCGGCCGGGGAAGAGCTCAGGTAACAGGGCCGAGCTAATTAATCAGATTGAACACAGGTGTGGAGGGAAAATCAGGCCACAAGAAAACAGGAGGGAGGAAGGAAAACTGGAAAAAGGCAAAGAGGATACCATGTCAGTGTCCCGTCATGTTTTCCAGAGTTAGAAGTGAAACGCACGAAATGAAGAAGATGCAAGTACTGAACAAGAATGACAAAGGAGGGAGGAGTTTGGTGGATGGAGCCAAAAGTCAGCGTTGACTTATTTAAACCAATATATGTCACTTAAAGAAGATTTTAATGCTCATTTTCAGGTTCATAATTTTATTTTGGGTTACTACCAGAAATGTTTACATGCTTTAATAGTAAAAAAAAAACACACTCTGTATTCTCCTTCTGTCTGAAACACTCATGTCTCTTTGAGGCCCCTCCTCCCAAATACCCAGTTTCCTCTGATTGGTCAGCTCACACATGCCTGAGCCAGCACACATCCAATCAGCTCTGTCGTGTGTTTTCAGCGAATATAGACGTATATTATGCAAATGTCTGACGTAGTTTGGTGTCAGGAAGTCACATAAATTACAGGCGGGACCACTGACGAGGTGTTTCGGACACTTCAGGTGCAGGGTTTTCTGTGGGAAAGAAGAGCTCCCATCGCCGTGGACTTAACTTTCAAGATCTTTAACATGCACAAGAACATGAATAAAACACTGAAGCAAAGGAAAACATGAAAAAAGCATACTCAATGTTCATCATGTTTTAAATACTTAACTTACACCATGTGCTGTGATCTTTTCCTAAACCTAACCAAGTACTTCTGTTGCCTTAAGCTAACCAAACTAAGACTGTGAGCTTAAATGATTCACAACAACTTTTATTTTGAAAGTCTAACCAAACGTTGGATTTTTATCATTGCCAACATGACTGTGGAAAGTGAATGTGTACGTTTATTCTTATCTATTTTTACCAGATGTTTGCATACTAACGCCTGCTTGCATGTTAAATATTATTCCCACTCAATCTCAGCATGTTATTGTCGTTATTGTGAGCATGTTAGCGGTTAGCTGTCCCTGCGTACAGCCTCACATGACTATAAACTCTTGAAAATAAAAATATAAATGCATGTTTATGATTAGATAATCTAGATTAGATTTAGATTTTACTGTAAATTGCAAAGAGTTTATAATGTGTCTCTGTTCTCTTTGTGACTGAAGCTTCCGTAATAAAGTCGCAGTGCTGTAAAATCCAATATTTGCATTTTAAACAACATCACTCCACGAACATTAAAATGATTTAAACCTGCTTTTGATTCATTTCTCACACTGTTTAAGGTCACAGAATTTATTGTCTCGCTCAGACTCGCTTGTGATATATGACAGTATCCAGCTGAGTGGCCTCCTGTAAACAGCATCGGCGCTTAATTCATCGTGAGCTGTAACTTTCGCAGCTCTAATTTGGATTATTCACAGTGCTGTCACTGCCATGTTATGCAAACACGCAGTCCACGTCTGCTTCATAAATCCTCATGTAATGTCTGGTGCAGGGAATTATCTTAACACGGCGAGAAAACAAGCAAAGCCTTTTAGCTGTTGGGGCAATATTGATTTGATTTGCTCACTAAAAAGGGGAAATTTATAGATGCACAGTGTCATCTCCAGAGAGCGATATTAGCTTCCCTCCGGAGGAAAGGATACCGCCTGAGCGAGGCGTGAAGAAGCGGGTCCAGATTCGGGCGGGAGCGCGGGCCCCTTCGCGAGTCTATAACATGTTATTAAAGGAGAGAAAGTTGTTACAGGACTGTTTCTCTTGAAGGTAACCCAAAGCTATCCAGTTCTGTGGTCGCAGGAAGAGAATTTATTCCTCGCAGCGAGACAGCTGACGACACTAAACCCCTCGTCTCAGTTTCCCCGCCGTCCTCTCCTTCCTCCCCGCTTTTTTTCTTCTTCACTCGCTCGGAGTTGCTGCCTCAGCTACTCTCGCTTTCACAAACCTCACAGTTTCACTTCGGGAACAGTTTGTCCCGTCTGCTCAGGCTGGAGGATTTCTTCACGGTCGACTGCATTGTTTGTTTGCTAAAAAAATCGATTAAGCACCAAACTGGGGGGAAAAACGCCAGCCAGGGTAGAAAACTAAACTGAAACATGAAATGAACACAGACGAGTCATTGGACTCATCAGCTGTCAAGTCAAAGTTGAGTCTTGAGTCACTTATTTTCTGTCAAGTCATCAAAACAGTGATTCAAGTGAACTTGAGTCCAGGTCTCTGGTCTAAGTCGATTTTGCATCATTAGTTTTAAGACATCTAACTTCCTGAATCCTTAATCTAAGATTTAAAGGTGCACTATGTAGTTTTGGGGAAGACCATTTTAATCAGGCTCATTTGTTACAACAACACAAAGTCAATAAACAAACTGACCTTAAAGGTGCTTTTTGTAAGAAAAGTTGATTTTTGAGTCTCATTTCACGAGACGCTTTGTGATGTAAGGCTGGTCGGCCGCATCCCGAAGCATCAGCTCTTGACGAGTTGGGAATTAGACTCAAAAATCAACTTTTCTTACAAATACTGTGTTACTTTGTTTACATGTGGCGGACCCTGCCACCTTTCTAGCTTCAAACAGTGTTCTGGGGACCTTATTCTCCTCTGAGAACAGCTCGTTCATTCAGTTATTTCTGAGTTTGTATTATTACTTCATTAATATAGTAAATATTAAAATTCTTGAATTTCTTCTCCAAAACTACGCAGTGCCCCTTTAAGTTATTTTATTCTGTTCTGCTGCAGAAAGGTGTCCTGGGAACTTTCCCGTACAGACACATCACATGTACGTGAGCACATGTACACTGGCGGTCTTGCAGAAACAAGTCTGTCTCGCTCCAGTTTGATCAGTCTCACGTTTTTTTTGCACCCGTGGACAGTTGTGTGTCCTGGCAGACCAGCTGATGCATCTGTGGAACAGGAAGTTCTTCCCAGCTACAATCTGCAGTGGACGCTGATAACGCGGTTACACATGTTCGATATACTCTGTGCTGGCGGTGACGGACGGACAGACGGACTGAGGAGGTATAAGAGCCCTGCAGTGAGCTGAGAGAGTGTCTGTGAATCTACAGTCTGACAACATGATGCAGACTCTGGTCCTCCTGCTGCTTCAGGCAGCATACGGTGAGTAGTCTGCTGAAGACCAAGAATACAGATGTCAGACATTAAGATTGAGGAATTTAAAGTTATCAGATTCATTATTATGTGTTTGTAGTTTTTGGATGTGGTGTCCCTGCTGTCCAGCCTAACACCAACAACAGGGTGGTGAATGGAGAGGATGCTCGTGCCCACAGCTGGCCGTGGCAGGTACTGAAACCTTACTGTCTTATATTCACATGTGAGAGGACTCATGGAGTAACTGTTCTCTTATTTAAAATCATATTCTTTCTATGATTGTGTTTTTCCTCTCAGATCTCCCTGCAGGTGAAGCACGGCAGCCGTTACCATCACACTTGTGGAGGGACTCTGGTTGGACCTCGCTGGGTGCTGACGGCCGGACACTGCATATGGTGACTAAGAATGAGACATGTTGTGCCACTGTGTGATTCAAGGGGTCTACGAGTGGGATCTCAAGGAAAACGTTGTGTCTTCCAGGCCCGGAGATGTGTACCGTGTGGTGTTGGGAGAACATGACATGACCCTGCAGGAGGGCACCGAGCAGATCAGAGATGTTCTGCGCATCATCGTCCATCCCAACTGGGACATTGACTTTGTGGCTGATGGGTGAGTTTATTTTAACTTGGAAACAGGAAAAAAAATAATATTCTCCATTGCAATTTAATAAATTACATTGTTTTTATAGGCATAAATAACTGTTTGATCTGTACCAGACCTGTATTTAACAAATTAACAAAATGATATGCACATACTGAATCAGTAAATCAAATGATTTCTAATTCTCTCACAGTAACGATCTCGCCATGCTGAAACTGGATAAGAGCCCCATTATGAATGACAACGTTGGCGTTGCTTGTCTCCCAGCGGCCGGAGAGATCCTCGCCCATGGGACATCCTGTTACATCTCCGGCTGGGGCAACCTCTACAGTAATTTCGCCCCGTCCTCATCTGTCATCCTGCGTTTGCACTGATCGCTGCAGATCACTGCAGGGTTTCATATGTGTGGAAGATGAATGAGTGATTTGAGCTCAGAGAGTTTCACATGTTACCTAGAACTCAGTTTAAGCGTTAAATATGAGGATCAGTCGACATTAACAACTACATAAGTTACGCTTTCTGCCATTGTTTGGCAGAAACTCTAATCCCTCGAACAATCCACTACTTTTTACATTTTCAGTCGGCTTTATCGCTGTCTGAACGAGAGTTGATAGATAGACCAGACCAGACAGTAAGCCCCACTTTGTGCTGTTCATGTATTAGCATTAGCATTTGGGTCACACAGCGAACAATAAGTGTCTCTAAAAAACACATAACGTCATTTGATAACATTTTCTGCCGTTCAGATGACTTTAAGAATTCTCCAAAGAATCTTCAAACCAGATTTTTAACCATTTTTTTAAGTTTCTGTTTCCTATCCAGGTAGCGTTAGCTGGCTAGCTCTTTGTTTTGATTCAGAAACAGAGTTTGTGTCATCAGTAGACAGAATATTTTTCACCCAGATGGATAGAAACATCTCTAAATGACCGACTTGGTTTTTTAAAATGTCACTGGTTATTATATTTTGGAGAAACAGATGGTTTCTTGATGTTAATGCATGTGAGGCACAATGTTAGGCTAGTCTGAGTCATGCTAGCTTGACGGGGAGGCTTGAGGGTGGGAATAGTTGTCCTGTACTGTATGAAGAGAAATTCCGAAGTTGTCTTGTTCAGATGTTTTGTGTCCTCAGCAGACTTGCTAGGATTAGCCACAGGTACTCCTACGTTCATGAGTCAACGGCTAACGCTAGGCTAGCTGTTGATGCCGCTCATGCGTCACTCTCTATTTCTAAATGTGTTCAGTACAAAAGATGTAGCAATGTGGAATAAGGTTAAGTACTTGACCGAAACAAGTTTCCAATACATAGCCACCTAACGTTAGCATGTGGCTACCTAATGTTGCTAACGGTGTCTGGATATTCAAGGATCAAAAATGTTAAAACCACCACATAACGAACATTAGACTATTACTAATATATACAAAGTGAACAGTGAAAACTAAGTTACAGATGAAAATTAATGTTCCCCGCTTGGGGAACATAGGACCCTTTTTTAGAAAAAAGGTCTTATGTTCCCCGTTTTTCCCAAAAAGGGACCTATGTTCCCCTGTAGCAATACATACCGGGGAGCATAGGACCCTTTTTCTGAAAAAAGGGTCCTAGTTAGGGTTAGGGTTAGCCCGTAGGCCTACATAGGCCTATTTGCCATGGAATTTTTCAGTAATGGTGGAAAAAGTAACAGACCGGGGAACATAGGACCCTTTTTTAAAAAAAGGGTCCTATGTTCCCCAGTCTCATACAAAGAGGGGAACATAGGACCCGGGGAACATAGACACGCTCCCCTTCAGACGTACACGGTAGGTTCAGCACTTCATTGTGCAGGTGGAGAATTGAGTTAGCTGAACAGATACAGATGATTGTGTGGAGTAATATGGGGACAGAGCTCGTCTGACTGAGTAATATAAGTGACTATAATTTTCGAGTAAGTTCCCTCACATTGCTCTCTGCTGTATATATTTAACGTATGTGTGTGTCATTGAGCAGCTGTGTCCTCTCTGTATGTAGCTCACGGTCCTATGCCTGACAAACTGCAGCAGGCCTTGCTGCCTGTGGTGGAGCACAACGTGTGCAGTCGCAGCGACTGGTGGGGCGGCACCGTCAAGAGCACCATGATCTGTGCAGGAGGAGACGTCGTGTCCGGATGCAACGTGCGTGAGGCAACAACAAACTGACATCTTGTTCCTGTCAGAAATGGAGAAAGGTCAGCTACTTCATACAATGTTCCTGTCTGTCACTCAGGGAGACTCCGGAGGTCCTCTGAACTGTTTGGGTCAGGATGGTAAGTGGTACATCCACGGCGTAACCAGCTTTGTCTCCACCCGCGTCTGCAATGAGGTGAAGAAGCCCACCGTCTTCACCCGCACGTCCGCCTTCGCCGACTGGCTCAGTGACGTGAGTTCATCCACAGGCTCCATCTGATCACACAGGAATGAACCACACTCACACGGTCACTGGTGAATAAAACATCCCATGTGTCAATAAGTCATGTTCTCTCCGCAGGTCATGCTGCACTACTGAGGATCTGCTGGACACATGATGATCAGCTCCTAAAAAATAATGAGGTCCCAAGTCCCAGAATTTCCTCTGTTCATTTCACATGAGACTCGGAGCAACACGTCTGTCATCACTGAACAACGCTGGCAATAAAAAGATCCAAAATATTTAAATCACTTTCATACACTAAAGCCTCATTGTGTCTTCTATCACTGTGTCTAGTTGCAAAGTGTTGGATGTGGATGTCTTTAAAAAAGATGAGAGAAATGTATGAAGTGCAAAGACTCGCCGGCTCTGTA
This sequence comes from Lagodon rhomboides, assembly GCA_039737535.1. Lineage (NCBI taxonomy): Eukaryota > Metazoa > Chordata > Actinopteri > Spariformes > Sparidae > Lagodon > Lagodon rhomboides. Next base: position 7,292,441 of record CM077789.1, on the reverse strand, counting down.
AAAATGCAGAGCAGCACTTCATATTTCACCCTCCCACCCCCCTGTTGTGTGATAAGAAGAATGAGGAATGGCTGCCCATCAGTGTGTGTGGAGGACTTATGAATCAGTATTTCCTATCAATCATCACCAAGGTCGGCCAAGTGTCAGCACTGTCTGATGCACCAGGTGGGAGCCGAGCCGCCGAGCAGCACTTCACATGAGATAAACTGCAGCAATAGGTTACCTTGATGCACGAGCTCGGCTCTCTGCTGCAGCACAGAACACCGGCGTCTGAGCCACTCTGACAAATACACATCCAGTTTGTGACGGCGCACTTTGCTTTTTCTGGCATAATAAAGTATGACAAACAAAAAGGGAAGACGAAACAACAAGCTCACAACTTTGTTTGAGTCCATCGTGTTGAAAAGCTTCACATTTAGAGCGATCAACGCAACAGAAGCTTAGAGATATCACAGCGAACTCATCAGCGTTCAGGTCTGTCTCTGAGGTAAAAGAAGCAAAACCACAGTGTAGAAATTCTCCTGTAGAAAAACCTCTATGGACGACTGAAACTGACAAAATCACAAATAAATACTACGATTATTTAATACATTTAAAAATTAAAGAATAATGAATAAATAGTAAAAATGTGGACCACAAAGGTAAATAAATACAAAGGCAGAAATATCAACTCATGTCACATTTTATAAATTAATTAATGCCAACATTATTTGTGGTGCATTTAAGTCCATGTTAACTTATTTATTTGTTTATTTTGGTAGTTTCAGTCCTCCATATACTACAAGTAAAAGCTGATCAGCATCAAACATACTTAACAAACCAGAAGCAAAACTTCTCATTTTGCAGAAAAGCCCATTTCAGAGTTACAGATATCTTATTGGCTTAAAGTTATTAGTGCATTCATTTGATTAATGCATCAATTTCTCGTACCAATAAATCCTGATGTATTTGTTGATTATATTTTGATATTAAGAGGCTGAATTTGTAACTTAAATAATGTTAAGAAATAAATGTAGTGGATTAAAAAGTCATCATAGTGGAACATCAGGAAACAGAAGTGCAGAACATTACTCCAGTAGAAGTGTTGAGTTAATTTCCATTAGAGGCTTTATATTTCTTATTATTTATTTCATTTCTGTCCCTAAAGTAGAATATTGTTGTCCAGTGAGACGACCGGCCTCACACACACACACACACACACACACACACACACAGCAGAGGAGCAGCTTAATCACCCGTCTACCTCGTACAAACTCATTAATGGTTGATTTATTACCTTAACTTCGTTTGACACTTGCATCCAGACTCGCTTCATTAACAGCGCAGCAGCTCCGAGACGTCGACGTTTACGCAGAGAAGCATTCGAGAGCTTCTGTTCGCTCTCGTGTTCTCCATCACCTGAAGGAGCGCTGAGGGATTTTAATCAGAAGAGAAAGAAGCTAAGCAAACTAAATAAACAAACTCTCTCTGAAGGACGACACACATTCAGACTGTTTTACTTTGTTTATATGTGGCGGACCCTGCCACCTTTCTAGCTTCAAACAGTGTTCTGGGATCTTATTTTCCTCTGAGAACAGCTTGTTTATTCAGTTATGGAAACATAAATGTTTCTGAGTTTGTATTATTGCCTCATTAATGTTGTAAATAGTTTGAATTTCTTCTCCAAAACTACACATCGGCCCTTTAAACACTGTGTGACACCTAACAACAGGTCAACACTGCCGGCTGTAGTTCTGCTTCAGACCGACACATGAACACAAACCTTTTGACATTTATCTGTCCCCATCTGCTGGTCCGTGAGAGAACCTGCTCGGCTCTGACAGCATCACAGCAGCTCCATCCAGTGGACGGAAAAGACCAAAGTGCAACAGTGGCTGCTCGTGATGTGTAACACCAACATGAGACTTAACAACTCTCATGTTACATATACAGTCTTACATTAAACTTAATGAAAAGAAGCCGTTTAATCTTTGATTAGTGGGAAACAGGGCTGTAAATCCCACTGGGGACTTAACTTCCCCCTCCGGGACTGAAATCCTGTTTTGTCCAGATGAGAGAAGAGGAGCTTTAAAGAAAACTTGAACTGCCTTCAGTTATTACGACGTGTTCAAAGGAATCAGCTGCACACGCAGAGCAGCGAGCGGACTTTTCTTCATGCCCAGGATTTGCCTTTAATACCTATCTAATAAAAAAGTTATTTTTATTCTCCTCTCCAAGAAAGAAACAGAACAGAAAACAAACCAAAACCAAAAAAAACCTCTAAAGGTCCTGTTTTATGTGCTCAGTGCCTGTAATACATCTCCTCATATGATCTCAAATTGAGTTGATTTGTTTTCTTGAGAAGCTTCTGTCCTTTTAATGTTCAAATGATATCAAACATTTCTTTTTTCAAAGTGTAGTAGAGGTCAGAGGGTGTGTGGATTCCAGTTGAGGAAAGTATAATAAATCTCCATGATGGATGAATTTAAATGTAAAAGCAACTAAAAACGAAGATAATCTCAAATTAAATTAAACACTGTAAACTTTATCTATGTATTTATTTATTTCTGCTACTTATTTATAATATATATTGGCAATAAACAATTACACAAGATCAGGATCAGCAACACATATATATCTAAATTCCGGTAGATCATTTGAATAAGACGTGAAGATGAAGTTAAAAACGTTTCTAGTCCTACCGCCTTTGTCTATTTCTATACTTTACAGACAGTATAACATTTATTATTTATTCATAACTCAGTATTAAAAAAGAAAACTCAACTCTACACCAAACAACAGCATCAGATTCGGCCAAAAACAAAAGCGAAACAAACAAAATAAATGCAAACTTTCAATCAATCGACGAGCAAATCAGTCAGAATTGAACAAACAAAATCGTCCATTAGTCCTGTGTCAGCTCACCAGCTCCTCTGTACACTATCAGCGCCCTGCTGCTGCAGTATTACCCTCCTTATCTCGTCACACTGAAATCTAGGTGAGATGGTTAAATTGTTAATGATTATTTCTTCAGCGGCTCGGCGTCTCAGGAGGGTCAGGAGACCCTGACCGACGCCACCTTTGTGCCTCGCTGCACAATAATCTACAGTACATGGAGCACACACAGCGAGAGGGCTCTCCTGCGCTCCATCAATATTGTACGCCTTTATATCCCCGCTGCCTTTGGTTAACTGATTGAATATACTCACAGTTTGTGAGATGACACTTTGGCCATGTGGAGGCAGCAGGGTCACACTCAACACGACGGCTCCTGTGTTTGTGTGAGTGCACAGGAGCCCGAGGAGGGACCGCGTCGCTTCTCCTCAGCAATAATTAACCACACTTTTTATGTAAGCTGTGAGGGTATTCCCACGATTTCAACATAAACAGAAGGGGGCTTTCTGTCGAGCTGGATTGTATGAATATAAGAGAGTTTGAGACATATTTTTCCTCCAACAGGAAAATTAAAATGCAGTCTTAGTGTTACTTCTTCAGTTCCAAAGACCAAACCTGCAGACGGACACGCTCTCCATCACACAATCTGCAGTGTGCGTAACCTTGACACCGTCGCTCCTCGGTCTCTCCGCCCTCGCAGGATCAACCAGTTTGGGCGAGTTCTTACAGCTGAGGGTTTTTTTTTTTTATGGTTTTATGGATTACAGCACAGAGTCATACTACAGGGTGGCCGAAGAGTTTGACCCTGCGTGGACTGTGCCAGCACGGCAGACGGGTGGCATCAACTCAGTGTCCTTCTAGGCAATCATTGACTCCGTTACCACAACAGATCACTTAAGGACAATGTTTAAGATGATTTCTAGGAGGCATGGGAGAATACAGTATACAGGGAATACAGTGGGGGGAAGGTTGTGAATATATAGGTCGAATAACACAAACATGTCACAATGTGTTTTCCTTAAAAATAATAAAGGGAAGACATGATCAGAGGCGTACGGTGAGTGTTTTGATCAGTGTGTGGGTGGAGAGACAATGAAAGCTGCATTCCAAAGGTTAAAGGTCAGTCTCGGCCGATCTGTCCATCCATGTATGTGGGTCTCCCGGGTTTTATTCCCATCGCTTCAAACCTAATGAGCCCGGTCAATAAATAACCAGGAGAACTGTTAAAATAAAGCCACTTTCAGAAGCATCTCCACACTTGTAGAGTGTGTGCCGCGCCGAGTTTCCGCGTGCCGTGGAGAAGCCAAGGTCAGAACAAAGATACACTGTTGGAACCAATGAAATACCTTTCACATATAATTCTGCTGGTCATAGCTGCACAGGAGCCGCTGAGAGTCTCTGGGCGTGAGCGCTCAGAGCGATTTATCAGGACTCCCGATAAAACAGTTATTTTATCAATAATCAATCATGTGCTGCGCCTGCTGTTTATGTCTTTTATCTGCAGGTTTATAATTAGTCCTGCTGAGATGCACTTATGCAACAACTGAAGAAATGATTACAAATGTAATTATTTTAGAATAACATTTACATATATCGATACGTTTCGATACAATACGAATATAAAAAGGACACTTGTTACCTCTTTTGACACCACAGCAAACTAAAACAAGCTGTAGACACACAAAATAGGATCATTTTTAACTAATTTTATTTATATTTTTGTTTGCACACAGACAAGTGACTGAACACACACCAACATATCTGTAATCATGTTGATATCTGCACTCTGCATGTGTGTGTTTTTTATTATAAATAAAGATCGTATCATTCTAAACACATGGTAACAAAAGCTACTTAAGTATTTCTACTTTTTATTTTACATTTAAGCTTTTAAATTTTTAAGTTTTTTATATATTTGGATGAAATTACAGAGTAGAGGAAATATGAGGAAATAAACTGAGAGTAGGCGCTTAACATATTTACAGTTTCTGTAAATGATTTATATATTTTACACTTTGTTCAGGCACTTTTTAATGTGGTGCTGCTCGTCTGTCAGTCAGAGTATTTGGAAAGAAAGAAAGAAAGAAAGAAAGAAAGAAAGAAAGAAAGAAAGAAAGAAAGAAAGAAAGAAAGAAAGAAAGAAAGAAAGAAAGAAAGAAAGAAAGAAAGAGGAGAAGAGGAGAAAAAACAATTATTAATTATTACAAAATTAGAAAAATACAAATCATAAAAATTATGAGTTGAATTTGGAGTTAATTTAAATTCTCATCCACATTAATATTTCTGCAGGTTAATATATAAACATGCTTCACAGAAAAAACTTTGAATTTCATTTGTTCTGATGTTGTATTTACACCCTAAGTCATAAAAGTTGAATTTACTTTAAAAAAAACATGGAATAAAACCGATAACCTTAAAATGACCTAGTAAAAACTATTAGAATTAAGTTATCTTAAAACATTTAACAAGTTTTTGTTTTTACTTTTATCATTTGTCTTCTTTACCTGGTCATTTTGAGGTGCTCAGTTTCCTCGATTATTTTAATTAAAGTCAGATTTTACAGTGTTAAAAGTATATTTCTTTAAAAAAAGGTGTGCGATTTTGTGAATATTTTACTTTTTCAAGATTCTCATGTGATCAAATAATTAAGTCATGAAATATATTTATAAACGTGTGAGTAATTATCACGTAGATTCTGCGTTTGCAGATGGATTGTTTCATTGTTCCGTGTTTGCAGATTTTCACACAGTGTTTTTGTGAGCGGTTTTGTTAAACGTGTTTTTGTCGGTGCAGCTGTTTTGCTGATCTCTGTGTACGTGATCCTGCCTGAGCTGCCTGTGCAGTAAAGTGCTGCAGTGTAATGATTATTGGTTATGACCTGTTGTTTGGAAGCTGGATCAAATACAGTACAGTAGAATATCAGGCGGCTCACCGCTCTGGGAAAATATTTGAATTAAATAGAGACGACTGGGATGAGTTAAAGTGATAAAAGCGGAGTGTGACAGGCTTTTTAAACATAAAGCTAAAGGCCTTCAAAATGATCTCAGAACATCTGAAGGAGCGGATCACACATGAAACTGACTTTGGTGAGAAATGTAGATTAAATGCATGATGAGGGGCCTTTGGAGTTGATTTTCAGAGACAGAAGTCACTGGATTTAAATTTCAGAAGACTAAATCGTCTCCCCGTGTGAGCGTGTCTTCTGTCTGCTGAGACGTCCCACGCTCACCATAAAATCAAGCAGCCCTCCGAAGTCTCACGTGGCCAATTATATCAAATATATATCATATCAAGCCATTACCACCATCATCACATCAATCACATGACTGTAAATCACTTACTGATCGTTCATGCCACAAAAGATTTAATTTGTCTGTTTTTTTAAACTTGATTCTCCTCCACGAACCCACTGAACTCCTTTTTATAAGTACAAGATTAAACCTGCAGTGATTATTTTATTGCGGTTTGGGAGTAACAGCATCATCATCCTGGGTCAATCATTGACACTATTCACACCATTTATTTTAGATGTAATAAGCTGTGTTGTTACAGTCCTATCACGGCCATATATCGCTCTATAAAACCTCCACTATTAAGCAATAAAAGGTGTGCACGTAAAGTATGTGTGTGTGTGTGCGCGCGCGTTTGTGTGTGTGTGTGCGTGTGTGCTATCTGAGGAGCTGTAAACGTGTGTGTGCATGTGTGACATGGCGAGGGGGAATGAGTGTTTGCTTGTGTGCAGACAGACAGACAGAGGTTCATATGGATAATAATTACAGATGGGACACATCACTGAGGACATGTCTTATATTATCATTATTATATATTATCATTATTTTATATGATATTTTATATTTTATATTATATTTTTATATTTTATATTTTCAATAATGCAATATAACATGTGAGCACACAGCACAAAGACAAACAACGGATCATGCTATGTAAAGCAGTAGAGCACTAATAAAAGTAGTAGAAGAAGAAGAAGAAGAAAGAGAAGGAGGAAGAAGAAGAAGAAGAAGAAGAAAGAGAAGGAGGAAGAAGAAGAAGAAGAAAGAGAAGGAGGAAGAAGAAGAAAGAGAAGGAAGAAGAAGGAGGAGGAGGAAGAAAGAAAGAAAGAAAGAAAGAAAGAAAGAAAGAAAGAAAGAAAGAAAGAAAGAAAGAAAGAAAGAATCTCATGAGCCCTCAGTGTTTTCTTACAGCAGCTTCTGTGTCTCCACTGGGGGGCAGCTTCATGTTCCCATCACTGTACTAACACTGGTCCTCCACCTGTGGCTCCGACTAAAGCCTGGACACAGAACATGAACTTCACACAAACTGTACGGGACACTTTTATTTTCCAACCAACACGTTATACATAAAATAATAATAATAAGAAAAACATTGAAGGCGTTTATCAGTATTGTTCCCTTTATCTGTATCTGTGTGACCTGTACCAGCTGCAGTCAGTCACTGTGTTACACACCGTGCCACACATACAGGTGAACCTTACCGACACTTACCCTGTACTCTGCACATGTGCGACCTTTGAACTGAGAGCAGCACACAGATGTGTGTGAGTAAGTGTGAGGGTGGTGGAGGAGGAGGAGGAGGAGGAGGAGGGGTGGAGGGGAGCTGCCGGCGCGGCGCTATAAAAGCCGCTCTCCGCCGGGGAGTGAGCAACAGGTGATCCAGGTGAAGCCTCCTACTCACCGCTGCTGCAGGTGCGTACACTCTGTTACCTCCTGTCACAGAGAGGCCACGCGGACAGGTGGCTGTAGCTGAGGATGATTGTCAGATTAACTCGTTAAGGATAATGTGTGTGTGTGTGTGTGTGTGTGTGTGTGTGTGTGTGTGTGTGATGCACTTCTTCGTATAGATTTTTATTCGGATGATCTCGGACAGTCATTTCTTCTTCTTCTGCGCTTTTTACGCCGTTTTTTTTTTTGTGCTTTTCATGACTTTATGATTTGGAGATTGACTTTTACTTGATCAACCATGAAGGTGGTCGAATAGAGCTTATTGTCGATGTAGAATGTATTTACGTTATAATTATTATTGTACAAGCTGTTTATAAAATAAAATCGTTGCATTGAGGGAGTCATTTTATTTTGAAAATCTGACACATGGAGTTCATTTGCAGCCTTTGCTTTATTAGTACACCTGCTCCTTTTAATTGTATGCATATAATACATGTATAATGTAATGATCTCCTGTGTCACCGTTGCCTCCTCAGATCATCATGGCTCCCAGACCAGAAGTGGGGTCTGATTCCTCCCCAGCTCTCGGTACGTCTCCTCTCTCCCTCAAACCTCCTCATTCTGTGTGTTGTTGCCACCTCTCCTGTAACATTCCTTCCTCACCTGCCCTCTCGCCAGATGACAAGAACACGAACAAAGATCCGGAAATCCCTCCGGCCTACTCCACCATGGATCTCGTGAACCAGGACAACGAGGAGAAAGAGCAGGAGGACGACCCGTGGGATCTCCCGGAGCTCGCCGACACCGGGGTCAAGTGGTCAGGTGAGGCGGCGGGGCCCCTTCACCCTCTCGCGCTGCACAGACTGGACACCTTTTCAGAGAACTCTGACTCTGATTCAGCACTTTGTTTTTCTTCTCTGCAGAGCTGGACACAAAAGGAAAGATCATGAGAGTCCTGACGGGTATCGTGAAGTTTGTCCTGCTGCTCGGACTCCTCTATCTGTTCATCTGCTCGCTGGATGTTCTCAGCTCTGCTTTCCAGCTGGTGGGAGGTAAAACAAATAAAATGAATCCACTGCACATTAACTTTACTGACTTGATAAGGACGGGCCTTGTGTAACGTGTATGCAGTGCTGTGTTTTTGACCTGAGACTGTTTCCGTGTGTGTGTGTGTGTGTGTGTGTGTGTGTACAGGCAAAGCTGCCGGTGACATCTTCCAGGACAATGCTGTGTTGAGTAACCCTGTGGCCGGGCTGGTGATCGGGGTGTTAGTCACCGTGCTGGTGCAGAGCTCCAGCACCTCCTCCTCCATTGTGGTCAGCATGGTGTCGTCTGGACGTAAGTACACACACATGGCGGAAGGTGCATTCATTCATTCATTCATTCTTTCATTATTCATTCATACGCTTTATCACACACTCAGTTTCACTGCTTTTATTCACTCAGTGCTGGACGTTCAGTCTGCGGTGCCGATCATCATGGGCGCCAACATTGGAACGTCCGTCACCAACACCATTGTGGCGATGATGCAGGCAGGAGACCGAAATGAGTTCCGCAGGTGAGGTTTGAGTTTCTTTTATTAGTCATTCTCCAGCAAAGTATGATGAAATGGTTGTAGTCCCTTTACGCTGCTGGAGAAAATGTATTTTTGATGGTGGAGTGCAGCAGGGTGAGCAGACTGTGGCCGGGTCGGGTGATCTCGTTTAGTATCCGTTGTGCAGTCGGAGTTGTTTCCAGTCAGAATATTTTCCTTCTGCTCCTCGTACGGGAATTTAACGTTCTTAAAGGTGCATTGTGTAGGAATTGGCAACCTTGTGGACTTCATCAGAGTAACCGCTAACCGATGCTAACTGTAGTTGCCGTTAGCTAGTGAGCTAAGTAATCGTGGAGCTAGCAGTTGTATCGGCTCAATCTGCCCAAAACTAGAGCTCGGTGATGTTGTTTACTATCGGACTGTCACCTCTTGAGGTTCAATGTGGCTAGCTTGTTAGCATGCTCACTTTAATAGATATCCCTGCGACACAATATGTTTTAGTTAATGTCAAAACTATTATTCCTGACCCAACCAGTCTGGTACCTGTTCAAGACTGCGTTCCTTCCTTTCACAGGGCATTCGCCGGCGCCACGGTCCACGACTTCTTCAACTGGCTGTCTGTGCTGGTTCTTCTGCCGCTGGAAGTTGCCACAGGCGTCCTGTACAAGCTCACCCAAAAGCTGATCGACTCCTTCAACATCCAGTCCGGCGAGGACGCCCCCGACCTGCTCAACGTCATCACGGACCCTCTCACCGACTCCATCGTCGAGGTAGAGTCGGCGACATCGGAAAATCGAGAAGATTTTTTTGATAACATTTTATGATAACGTTAAAGCGTTTCACTGTTAACAAACAATGACATGCTTCATTAATCATCATGTGTTTGTTTCAGTTGGACAAATCTGTTATCACTGGCATCGCCACCGGTGACCCGGCCGCCAGGAACATGAGCCTGATCAAAAGATGGTGCAAGAAAGAGGAAAACACGGTAAGAAATCAACAAGAGCTGCATCACGTGCATAAATTATTAGTTTGCCGCACAGTGAGCAGTGAAAACAGATGATAACGCTGCGGTCACCTCTGCTTTGTCCTCTTAATGACTGATTTTGTCCTTGTATTGTGACCACAGTCGTTCTGTTGTTGGCTCATACTTTGAAGGTGTGTTATTTAATAAGCGGTGGAAGCGTACGTATGGTAATTAAAAGATTATCAAGGCTGCATTGACTTCTTAATTATCACACTTGCATTTAAAGTTTGTCTTTTCTTGCCTTTGCTCTTTTCCTCTCAGACCTTGTGGAACAACACACTGGCCAGCTGCCCTGTTGGTGCCGAATGCTTCGTGGAAGGAAACCTGACCTGGATAACTGTGACCGACTACCAAGAGAGATGTAAGCGTGCCTCCGTCAGTGAATGTCTTGTGGTCGAAAAAAACCCAAAAAAGAGCACATTTACAAAGCAATTAGGATTACCCGATCCACTGAAGCTCAGTGAAACATGAGACACAACAACCTCCTTCATCCAGAACCTCTGATGTCCGGACAATGACTACCTTTGAGCATTAACAGTGACTCGGCTCATTCCCTCCCTTGACCCGTCCAGCTGCTCAATAAGTCCATTCACGCCGTCTCGTTGAAGCGCCTGAGAGCCATGAAATGGACCGCTTCTTCAAAGTATTCTGCCCCTAGCTTAACTAAATGCTTTTGCGCTTGATTTTTAAAATCATTAACATTCAATTTTTTACTTTAATCAGGTCAGAAACTGGTCTTGAGGGACAGACCTCAGTTTGTTTCCAAGTAACACCACAAAAAAAAGCTGCTTCATCAGCTCCATTTATCAAAGACAGTTTGCTCTGAAGTGAGTCATCAACACGGGGCTATTTTTAGCCGTCGCGTAATGCAGGCCTGGAGCCGACACTTAAATGCCAATCATCTCTTTGACCGTCCGTTGCAGGCAAACACATCTTCGCCAACACGACCCTGTCGGACCTGGCAGTGGGCCTCATCCTCCTGGCTCTGTCTCTGCTCTGCCTCTGCACCTGCCTCATCCTCATCGTCAAGCTGCTCAACTCCATGCTGAAGGGGCAGGTGGCCGTGGTCATCAAGAAGGTGCTCAACACAGGTGAGAGAAAGTGTTCCCGCCGAAAACGCTCTCTGCAGCCTGTTTGATAGTCAGCACATCTGCCTCCGTGGTGATGCTTGATGAGCAACACAGGTACAGCCACCCTGCTGCTTCCGGCTCGCCTCCAGGTCCGCCAGTCCTGTTGTGTGACGGGGAAAGCTCAGGAACAATCACCGCTTTGATGAAAGCTCCTCGCTCGCTCCGGGTAGAATGTGTGCTGTCACGCTGCGCTCCCTCCGTCAGGTTTATTGCTCACCTCCCGTCTTTCTGTTCGACTACAGATTTTCCGTTCCCCTTCGGCTGGGTGACCGGCTACATCGCGATCGTGGTGGGAGCAGGGATGACCTTCATCGTTCAGAGCAGCTCCGTCTTCACCTCAGCTATCACTCCTCTTGTTGGTAAGTCGTCGGCTTGTTGGCTGTGTTTTATTTTTTCAATTTGTTAGAAGGTCGACTTTTGAGTTTCATTCCGAACTCGTCAAAAGTTGCCGCTTTGAGGTTTTTGTGTCGGGTCAGCCGTCATCCCAAAGCTTCAAAGAGACTCAAACGTCAACTTTCTGACAAATTGGACCTTTAATCAAACCGTGATGTTCATCCTGTGAACTGCCTTCCACCAGGTATCGGTGTCATTAGCCTCGAGAGAGCCTATCCTCTGACACTGGGCTCAAACATTGGTACGACAACCACCGCTATACTTGCTGCTATGGCTAGCCCTGGAGAAACGCTGGCCAACTCGCTGCAGGTGAGATTGCAAAGATGGTTTCTTTAGTCCGTTTCTCTGGTGGTTTCTTTTGTGTTCACTCTCAAACAGTGACGACCTTGTGTCTGAATGTCACCTGTGTTTTTTTTCCTAGATTGCACTCTGCCATTTCTTCTTCAACATCATGGGTATCTTACTGTGGTATCCGATCCCCTTCATGCGAGTGCCCATCAGGTTGGCCAGAGGGCTGGGGAACCATACGGCCAAATACCGTTGGTTCGCCGCCCTCTACCTCTTCCTGTGCTTCTTGGTTTTGCCTCTGACCGTGTTCGGCCTGTCGATAGCCGGCTGGCAGATCCTGGTCGGCGTCGGCGTGCCCATCGTTGTGTTGGTCATCTTTGTGATCATCGTCAACGTGATGCAGTCTCGCTGTCCCCGCTTCCTGCCCAGGATCCTGCGCACCTGGAACTTTTTGCCCCGCCCTCTGCACTCCATGGCGCCCTGGGACGCCGTGGTGACCTCCGGCATGGGCTTCTGTCGCAAGCGCTGCTGCTGCTGCTGCAAGTGCTGCAAGTGCTGCAGAAAGCGCGAGGAGGACGACAAGATCAGGAGGAGCAGCGTGAAGAGCCTGGAGATGTACGATAACCCGGCCATGGCGAGAGACGAGGACACGAAGGGGACACACTTTTAAATTATTACGTTAAATTTGTATCTGTGAGCGATTCTCAATGCAATAATGTTGTTGGGTTTTTTGAAACACACTCGTAATTGTTCATCACTTCTCAGGTTGTGGTGTGTTGATCATTTCCCTTTGCCGGATGATGTACTGAGCGCTGTCGAAAACACTGTATCACCATAATGCTGGAGAATATGAACAGAAGTGCTGGACGTGTTATTGTAAACCTGCTGTTTCTGGGCATGTGATGTTTATTTTATGATGTTTTCAGTTTATTGCTCAGGCTCACTATCTGCGTGAGTTAACGATGGGTGGCTCCCAATTTATTTTTGTATTTTTTATGACATACGTACGAGGCCTTTGGTTTTTCCTTCAACTTTGAACACTTTAAATTTCAAATGTTTAATGTAGCATTTAAACTGTACGTTATCCTTCAGTATTTAAGACTCTGGATTATCTGTAAATAAAAACAATTGCTATTTTTAAAGTGCGGTGTCGTCACTTTTCTTTCACTGATTTCCCCTCCGTGTCACGCCGACAGCACAGCCTTCGTATGTGGGGCCATTAGTCAAAGTTATTCATAATTACTGACAAGTCTGTTTAATCAATTCATTTGATATTCGGCTCGGATATCGCTGCTCGTGGATATGTTTCGCATGACGGATCAGATGATTCACCGGTTCCATGTGGGTGAACTTCCGGCAGCAAATATATTCTTCGCTTTCATATCTGATTTGCCTTCAAACAGCAATTCTGCAACTTCAGACTGAAGCACAGAGCAAAGTTCGAGCAATAATATCTGGATTGCTCTTCATTCCATTTGTTGAACACTTTTTGAAGTGTTTGTGTGAAGAAGAATGTTTGAATAAAATGTTTTGAAGCGGTAACGGACGACTAGATTCTGAAATGCTCCACACAGTCGGGGGTTGAGTTTAAGAATTACACTCGTGAGGGCTTTAATACGGCCTGTAATGGTTCTGCTTGTACTTCTCTGATCTTGTGAGTCCAATCAAAGTGTCCTCCCACACCACCACCCACACTGCTGTCCGTGAACACTGCCCTCCCTGCGTTTATGAGGCCCGGGGGCATCGTAGGATTTCATGTGCCGAACACTCAGAGCAAAGGGAGACATTAACTTTTACTGTTTTATCACTTAATTATTAATCACCACCATCATTACTATCTGTCATCATCGTGGACAATGCTGACACAGTGGTGGAATTGATTTCTGGTCCATGCTTAAAGATTTTCAGCCATAAACAGTAGCTGAATAAAGTTTTTCCTTCTCCATGTCATATGTCGTCTTTATGATTTGTCACGGTGGTAAAACATAATCCCAGCGTTCGAGCTTCTCCGCCCCGAGCATGACGTCAGAGGGTGTGAATATGGTCTATTGATCAGCAACTGAAAAGATGATGGATTGTGAAAATCTGCAGGCCCATCCGAGACACGTTAGCTGATGTTAGCATTCAACCACGTCCTAGCTAACATTGCATTTGCTTACATCCTGCGCGTCTCACTTCCAGATTTAAACAAATGTCTCCAAGATGTGTGTTGATATTTCTGAATTAATTTACACCATTTCCTAATCGAAACGTTAGCTAGAATCGGGCTCAATGCTAACGTTAGCCGTTATCAAACCTGTTGTTTTACTTTAACATATTGTCAATATGATTAACTGTCCACTTTATTTTCAGTTACGAATCAACCAAGAAGCAGTGAAATGATAACAATTTGTCAGATTGCCTACATTTAGCGATATGATTTGCACCCTGGAGCAGTTCGACATTTAAGCTTCCCACTAGCTTCCCAGGTCAGAAGAAAATTGCCGCCGTGTAAATATCACATCACATCACGATTAAAGGTGCAATATGAGAATATATAAGAATTGGCCATCTTTCAAATTCAAACTCAAAACAAAAATTGGGCAACCTATCACCAGAGAAACCGAAAACTGCTGCAAACTGTAGCGACACTTAGCTAGTTAGCTCCATTAGCCGTGCTAGCTATAGCTAGCTGACTAGCATGCCAACTTAAGTATCTCAGCAACACGATACATAAACATCATGATGTCAGAGCTGTTTTTATGAGCAATATGTAGATAATTTTAATTATATCCTGGATGTTTTTCAGTAGAATACTTACACAAAGCCCCGTTGGACAGTGTGATAGTTTATTGAGTGCATTGTCATAAATCATCATAAATAAATACATCATAAATCATCATAAGTAAATAAATAAATGACCATAAATCATCATAAAAGTTATTAAACTGCAGAAGAAACTTCCAAGTCCTGATATTTTATCTGTCTGAGTCATCTGTGAACAACATTCAAAGACTGAAACCTGACAAATACACAGAGACACTTACGACAATGATAAGAAAATAGTTTTACTCTGTTATCAGACTGTTTGATTCAGGAGTTCATGCAAAGTGTAACCTAGTTTTATCTTCAGCTCTCCTCAATTTTGTCATATTTTGCCTCGGCCGCAGACACGTAGCAGGAAGTTTCGCAACTCAAAAGGCAAAGATGGAGAATAGTGGAGCGGTAGATTCTACTGCAATGATAAAATACAGTACAAGTCTGGGAATATAAATATTGAACCACGGCGCAGAGCAACACCAGTCTTTGGTTTAAGACCTGCGTAGGTATGTTTAATCTCAGTTGCTCATTATTTATATGGAACAAACTACACCTCTAGTTTCACCATCCATCATAATCCTTCACTTACGAAGCTTCATCCACAGAATCGGTCAAAGTTTTGCACTAAAATGGTTCAGGATTGTTCACAAAGACATCGACAGTGTAATAACAGCTGTCTGGGCTTCGGCTTCCCCTGGCTTACCACGGAGAAACTTTCCCCCCCGATGCAAAACCTTTTATACACACAAGTTAGATGAAATGAAAACTAATATATCTGTATGTCGAGCACGTTTTAGCTGCTTCAAGACCACTGAGCGTGCATGAGTTATTATTCTATTCCAGCATTTCTGAACGGGGTTCTATGTGAAGATTATTTCACTCCGCAGCAAAAGTCCATTATCTGGCAATAACATTAAATTATTTTCACCTGCTCTACTTCAACTCTTTAGGCAAGTGTGCAAGTGCGATTACGGATTCGGTCGCGGTTGAATAAGAGAGTGAGGAAGACTTCACTCCCCATGAAAATAAAGGAAAAAAGAAGAGAAATATAAACTCTCACATTCAAAATGGAAAATCTTATTATCTGGAAAAAACAACAACAAATATTCATGAGTATAAAACCTTTCTCTCAGGGCCGGCTAGCAATCTGTTGCTACACTCAACCTGCAATAAAGTGAATAACCCACATTCAAGGTTTTTATCAGTTATTACGCTATCAGCTCATCTAAATCTTCACATGGCGACTCGAGGGATCATCCAAGGGTAATAAAAACATTCCAGCTGTAACTGTTGATTGCCGATCACAATGATTTTACTGTGAAGTAAAAGCTTTGGACCAGATCCACACTTTGTGTGTTTTATATGTGTGGTGACTGACATGACATGATAAAATTAAAACTTATCAGATTTCCATGATACAAGACGGGTGTTTCATGCTCGTTCCAAGAAGCAGCTGATGACGACAGTAACTACTGTTGATGATCTACCAGATCTAAGATCGGAGTGTCCAAGCCAAACGAATGTGTATTTAGTTTCACAAACAAGTGTGAAAGGGATGCGCCACTAACTTAAACCTGCTTTAGCTGATTGGGTGAAGCAACAAGGTCTAAACTTAAAGAGCGACACCACCAAGTTGACATATTAAATTGTGTCTAAAGGTGTTGGAGGAAAAAAGTAGCACTGTATGAAGCCTGTTTGGCTCCGGAGGAAGCTGCATGTAATCTGAAATAAATTGCCTCCAGTGATGTCACTCAGTGGCCAAGTTGCATTGTGGGTGAGAGGTTTTGGAAGGCAGTCAATGTTTCCAATAACAGTGTTGGACTAATGGACAGTTTAAAAACAAGTGATCTAATTGTTACATCAGAACCAGAGATATCACCTTTCTTTATTACACGCATTGTTCTTCCCTTTCAAAACCTGGAGCCTACTTTACCCACAATGCAACTGAGCAACTCGATGACATCATCGGAGGTAATTAATTAGATTACATTCAGCTTCCTTGGTTAAGTTTCCCTTTAACACTGACATATTTCACCTTTCAGCACAGAGACAGTAGTTTGTTTCATTTCACATGACAGATGTTTCTTTTGCCTTTCCTCCAGCTCTGCCAGTTACAAGGTCGCCATGAAACTGGCGCAGTAATATCTTCAGTGATGAGTCAGGTGTGCTGTCGTGCTGATTTCAGCGCGTTCTAATTGTCTCGTTAACTAATCAGATCGCTCCGGCAAACTACTTGTCGTATAATTGAGTTTTAAGCACGAGCGAGCTCAGGGGAACAAACAAACACTGCACGGAGCTGAAGAGCCGGTCGTCCTCGGCGTGATCTGCTGCATCGACCGCTTTGCATCACACAGGGAGTCAATAACAAACGGGATGCTTTGTGGAGTGACGGGCCGGTGCTGGTTTGTGGATGTGTGACAGTGGGACACTCAAACTGTCTATTTAGATGTATTTTCATAAAAATATGGCTCCCTATAGGCAGCATTTTTTTTTGAGTGGTCTGTCACACAAAGACATACAGTTGAAAAACTGCCCTATTATACTATCTGCAAGTATATAAAAAAAACTTTTTTTGGCATATGTTGAGAAAAATATGGGTGTTTTTAACATACACAGCACGTCGGTGGAGGGAGGGAGAGTGGATTATCCTGCAGCGGTGGTTCATTTGGACACTTTGATTCTTGATTCGGATCATAATGTGAATTGATGTTGACTACAGTCACTGTTCTCTGTGAAGAATGAGGATGAGCATACAGGAAGTGAGCATTTTCATACTGAAAACATTAATTTCAGGGTTTTTTTTTTACACTAAATGCGTTCCGAAAAGTTCACATTACTATGACCATAAATCATCTAATAAATAGCTCACTCAGCCTGGAACAATGAAGAACAATGAACAGCGTCAGCATTGTCCACCGCACTGATAAATATTATGTGGTGACCGTTTAATAATTAAGTACTAAATAAAACAATAAAAGTCAAGGTTAAAGTCTCCCTTAGTACTTTGTTATTGTGCAGAATGGACCCACAACTTTTATTGACCCCCTTTTTTAAGCCGACAGGAGCATTTTCACACTTAAAACATTTCTTGGTCAGCTTTTCTTGGTCAGTCGTATCATTCGAGCTTTGCTGCGTAATAAATCAAAGTCATTAAGAGTCTTTATCAACACACACACGTTTTTAACATCAGTGATGCCTCTTTCTTCATTAAAGTGCCCCTCCACGTCATGTCAGCGACCCCACTTGCACAATACCAACACAGTGGAACTGGAAAACCTAAATGGAATGCAGTCATTACTAATTCAACATGGAGAAGCACTAAAAACAACGGCCGCGTGCTGCAAACAGAGCCACAGCTGAAGCTCGAACACAGACTTCACTCCGCATTCCAGCTGAAAAAACGAGAGCGAGACTGGAGATCCGATTGCGTCCAGCCACGCTCGCTCTGTGTCCTCACTTGTCGGCTGGCTGCTGCGGCCCTTTCACCCGTCAGCAGCCGGTAATTACAGCCTACCTGCCTCCTGCTGTAAAACCAATAATCAGATAATAATAGACGATGATAATCAGATTAGCTGGGCCTTCAAACACGCTGGTGGTGATGATGGCTGTTAATGTTATACACTGTGTGACCCGAGAGACACTTGGACCTGCGCCTTCGCATGAATCCAACGCAGAAACGTAAAGAATCCATTTATCTTTTAGACCTGCTGACCCGCCTGACACTGGAACTGAAAAATAGCCTCAACTGCAAGGAGGCGAGAGAATAACAAACAAGGCTGCACGATCTGACCATCAGTATTTATTAAACTTTCAGGCTCTTTCATATTTTTGTACTCTCTCTGCTATTTCCGTCTAATGCTTTGTTTTGTGTGAATATGAGAAGTTTCACCTTAATTGTTTCGTTATTGGCTCCTGAAGTTTGGTGGCCTGATATAATCGCAGCAGAGCTCCACCTGAGCAGCAGTCTAATCAGACCGGCGGTGGAAAGTTCTGCGTGGGTGTGCAGGACCTTTAATATGTGGCCATATATCTGGTTTATTGGTCATCTGTATGCATCGGGTAGCGCTGTTAATTATTGGTCCAGAAGTTATAAAACAGGGGAGGCTGTTCAAACACACAGCGCGACTGCCGTGGTGCGGCAACACAGAGCCGCTGCAAACGGGAGAAGCTTCGATGTATAGTGACCATACGTACCGCTGACAAGTGAGAGTGAGCATAATCAACATTTTATATCAAGAGTAGCTCAGATAAATAGGTGTAATGTGAGACGGGTTGCTCATAGTGTCAAACTTAGAGATAGAGATCACCTGCAAAGCTCTACGATCATCTCTGGATTGTTTTAGTGTCTTTTAGCACATTGTTTTGGTTTCAAGCCCCTCCACTGTTCAGTGTTTTGGTTATTTCACCAGCTAGTTGGTGAACATAATGGAGCATTTAGCAGCTAGAAAAAATCAAAGCGATATTTCCTTGAAGAGTTGGTGACAAACTAAAAAAAAAAATGTAAAAATAAAAACAATGCTAATGTTGCTCTGTGTCTACTTTCGTTGTAACTAAACCCAGCAGCGACGGCGACGCCTGGAGTTCACGTCTACATCACTGCATTAGCTGAGGAGTTAAATCTGTGGAGGTCTTTTGCACCCAATCCACCCTAGTGTTGCAGCAACATAAGAAAAAATGTGTAATGTTTAAAGTGGCAGTAAGCAACATCAACAATCCATTGCAAATCCCGTTGGCCTCTGTGATTGGCTAGATAGATGCTGGCTAACTAGCTGATTGGTTGGTTGAGGCATTAGATATGTCTGTGACCTGCAGGAGGAATTTTATTTTCATTCCAACCAAAATTATAATTAACTAATATGTCATACTGCACCTTAAAGGGGCTTTGTGTAACGTCTGTGTTGTGCTGTTTATGTATACGACTCCATAACCATCCACAGTTTAGCAGCATTTCACATTTCTGCTTACATATGGCCAATAAAAAATAGTGATAATAAATGTACATTGTTACAAATTGCTCCTACAAACATAGGAGCCCCTTTGATATGTGATCATGGGTTGTATCATTTTAATTTTTTATTGTCGAATACAGCTTTCAGTTGGTGATTTCTAACGATGCCACTGATGTTCCCGCCTTTCAGAAATGACGAATGAAAATCCGCACTTTTAATTTTGTGAAGTGACAGAAGAGTGAAATGAACGTAGGCTCCGGCATTGTCAACACATTACCCAAAATAAGCAACCTGCTGTATCTACCGAGAAAGCTACATAATCCTGTGCTCACCAAATCCTGCAGGCACCATAAATGCAGGCTGTCATGACAAAATTACCAAGAATACTGAATCACAAAACAAAAAGAACAACACCTGAAGGCGTACCGGCCCTGCGCTGGTACGCACTGGTTCTAGTTATTAAGCACGGCCTCCCACTGAGTCCAGGAATAACTCTTCCTGACTAGTCGCCCGATACTCATTGTTTTTTTTTTTATATTCCCAAGCAAGCTAACTACTGGAGGCATCGCCGCTTCTGTTCAGTGTGGACAAAATCACTCTCAGCGGGTGAGTTACTGTGACAAAGTGTAGCTTACTTTTAGGAATGTGGGTGGTGACATGTTTTCCCCTCGAGGTTTCCCGGACAAACTCAGATGCTCAGATGCACTCAGTCTCAGCACAGTGCATCCAGACTGCGAGTGCTGCGGGAACACTCAGTACTTTTATTAGCTGATGACATTTTTAGGCTAAGTGGTATTCTGACCTTGAGTCAGTCACAGCTCAAGGTTGTTATCTTTTAAACTGTTGATATTGCGTAAAAAAAAGGAGCTTGTTCCGCAGGACAACAGAAACCATGATAACATTCCTGACTTATTTCACGTGCAAGTGTTTTTTTTACACACACGTTTGAGATTCATGAAATTCAGCAGCCTCTGACAAGACCTCTGGCTTCTACTGAGGCTAAGTGCCCTTGGGTGTCAACCCCGTGGGCTGGCAGTGGACAATAAGGCAATATTGTTTATTAACATTGCCTGTGTGTGTGTGTGTATGTGTGTGTGTGTGTGTGTGTGTGTGTGTGTGTGTGTGTGTGTGTGTGTTGAGTCCAGTACTGTGATTCTAATTATAAACACAGGAATAATAAAACAGCAGCATATTGGTTTATTACTGCTGACGGCGCCTGTAGCCGGTGTCACGTGAAGTGATCCTATCAAAAAACAAATGTTTATGAATACCTGAAACAAAAGAATGGCCTGTTTGTGGTGAACACCACACATATGTATGGTATATAGTTTTTAATTAAGAATTTTCACAATGAGAACATCACAACACTCACATAATAACATAATAATCTTATTATTGTTTTGAGCAATGTGCAAGAACGGTGTCCAGTTGAAATCATACTCAAAACAAACAGTGGGAAGCATAACACCAGATTAACTCCTAAGTAACTACCTAGGACTGGAGCTTTGAACCAAGAAGAGATGGAGCTCTTCAACATAAAATATAGAAGTCATAACATCAAACATATGTGACATATTGGATCTTTAAAGGAGAAATTTGTAAGATGGCCAGAATTTTTATTTAAAACGTCCAAAAAACGAACCAACATTATCAACAGTGTCTAAAAACAAGTGTTGAAGTTACGTGTCGACTGAAGTTAGCATGCTAACCAGCTAGCCCCAACCCACCATGTCTCGTAATACTGCCGCAAGTGCAATAGCCTCTGTAGTTTCAGCCGGGAGATGTAAAAGCATTTCTCTACTTAGTCTGATCAGTAAAAAAAATAAATTAACTAATACAGAAAAATACAACCGTGTGATCTCATCATAGTTATAGTCCTGTAAATCGCCTCTGTACTGTATCTCCGGTGTCCAGACGGTTGATTGAGCCGCAGTGACTCCCCCCATCACCTGAGGTTGCGCTGCCTGAATCCCTCAGCTATTAGAGCCACTTAGCTCCATGGCTTACTGAGAACTACAGCAAAGAGTAGCTAGTCCAGTAAAGTGAGCAGCAGTTAGCGGTGATGCTGCCCCCTATAGTTTTGGAGCTACTGTCATTCATCAAAGAAGGCCTGTTTCTTTAAAAAGTAGAGAGGCTTATTGTCGGGGATAAACCTGAGCTTCAGGGAAAGTTTTTTTTACAATGTTACATCAGTAGCTGCTCTTTATATTTATGATTTGTTTTTTATTTTTCCTTTGATCACCTTGGCAAGGAATCGCTCACCAGTGTCATTGCTGCAGATACAGATGCTGCCAAAGTCCAGCTGAGATACAAGTAAGGCGTTACTGTACACATGTAATCTCTTTATCTTGTCTCTTTAATTCTTTTTAACTGATCCCATTTATTAACCGAATCACAAAAATAAGTGATTTAGCCGTTGTTGTTCTCTAGTTTCACTCTTCAAGATGCTGCGTGGCGCTGGATGGTCATGTCGCTGCAGGACCTCAAAAGCCTTACTGAGAAATGTGTGTGTGCAGGAGTTTTACTGAGATATAAAACCACAGATTACCACAAGTTCAAGTTCAAGCGTCATGTGCGCACACTCACATGAAAAGGCGAGCAGGTTCCTGCAGTGCTCATCGTGAACAGCGAAGGAATTTCAGTGAATTGTCGGTGTGGAGCTGAATTTAATTGCATGTTACGGCAGCCATTTGAAAAGAAGTGAAATTAAATTAGCTGACTGCAGCATTATCATCAAACCCTTTGATTTACAATTACTGCAGGGCAATTCAAACTGCATTCTACAGTTTCAGAAAATTAATAGCACTTCAGTCCGTCATGATTGTGTGTTTTTTGTGACATTTGTGCACGTGGTATGACCATGTGAGCCAAGACTTTGAGGCATCTGCATGTCAAATATTAGCCGTTTTAACCAAACACTCTGGGGAGTTCAGTGAGAGTTAAGTTCAACCTGAACAGAAGGAACAGTGTGAAACCTGAAAGCCAATTTGGAGATTCTATCAGCGTGTAGTAATGCTGGTCAAAGTCTGTTCATCGTGACCTTAAGCACAACAGGCAGTAATACAACATTTAAGGGTTGCATAAATCAACGTGTTATCATCTCATTAAACAGTCAAATTAAGATCCAGGCTGTTAACAACATAATTTAAAACCACTTGAATAATTTCTACCGACTTCAGACGTGTTTGCAGCTTGTTGTGCAGTTAGAATACTGAAGTAAGGTGTCCTGTAACAGACTAGTGAGTAGATGAGTCTCTGCAGGATGACGTTCAGTGCCCCTGACAACCTGTAGTCTCATTAAGCAACCACCTTTTTTGTGACACATAAGCATTTTTAATTCAGACAACAAATCTCTTAAGCTTGTGTTAACCACAGATCTTCTTTCAGGCAATTATCTGAAAATCCATTAAAAAAAAACATTGACTTCAAGACGTGAGACCTTGAAGTGCAAAAATGCTAACTTATTTCTGGGTTTTATAACTCACTCCTGTGGCACAGAAAGGTTGTGTCCAGTCTGTATCCTTTTTAAGCGAACCAGTTGATGCCTGTAGCTTTGCAGTTAGCATAGAAGCACACGACAGCTATCAATCTTCTTATCTAACTCGCAGCAAGAAAGCAAATTCATAAACTATTCCTTTCAAACAAAAGCTTACCACATTGGTGATTGTTTTTACCATACTTTAAACATACCAGTGATGGAAATGTTTACATTTTTATGTTGGGCAACAATATGGGTAATTCTGAAAGAGGAGTGGAAGTCAGCCTCGAAAAACAAACTTTATCAAGTGTTGACACAGATTATGGTATCTAAAACGTTCATTCCATTTTCACAATCAGGATTCAGTGTTGAGCAATTTAAAACAGCAATAACAATAAAATGCTGCCACATAAACTGCAGAAAACAGCTTTAAAAAAAATGTGTGTGGGAGTAGGCAATGTGTTTTCTGTTCTGGGTGAGCTGTCCCTTTAAAGACAGATCCAGACACAGACAACAGAAGAGACAGAGATAGAAGAAGGAAGAGGGAGATCATTATTCCATCCCCAAATTATACACCGACATCACTTTAAACTGAAGGAGCTCCACATGGGGCTGTTTACACTGTGAAACTCCTTATTTAACTAATGACAGCTCCATGAATACCAGGCAACAACACTCACTGCTATAAACTGCACATCATTACAAGTCACCCTGAGCTGTAAATAACTGTTAAGAACTGAGTGACACCACCTATTCCTCATATTTGTTGGCGGCCATAGAAACAAAATCCCTCAAAGTTATAGCCCATTATGTTATCTTGACAAAAGCAACACAAGAAGCAATATTTTTTTAACTAATAGCCCGGCAAAGACTCTAAAGATGTGTTTGAGGCGTAGTCTATTTCTATAGTAACTTATCCCTCCAAGCCAAACTTTTCTTGTTGTCGTCTCCGAAAAAGCGATGGCTGAAGCTGATAAGGTCTTATCTGATGTATCGACCGGGAGCACCTGCCTGACCAGAGAATGAGTCAATAATTTGTGAGCTTGCATTGCTCTGACCTTGGACGAAATGTTTAAGTGCCCCTTGCATGCTGCCGTTGCACGTCCAGTGTCCTGGGCGAGACTTATCATCGTCATGTCACTGATAGGGCATGGAACAAGTCTTAATAGTTGACCTATTAGCTTCTGGTATGACATCTTCCAATATATCCATCGCTGAGGCTTTATGGCTTTTAAAGGGCAGCCATCAGAGAATGTCTTTGCCAGTTTTACCTGATTTTTTTTTATTATTGAATGAATAACTTATCAGGAAAACACTCATTGTTGAAATATGCTTTACTGGAATTACACGTTGCACAAGAGAAGCCTCACTCCCCCGACTTGGCACCACATCCCCGAGACAATATAAAACCTGTGGCTCCTCGGACTCAGCATTAATTAAATGAACCGAATGATAATTCTTTTTTTATCTCCCACAAACAAAACTATTGAATAATGGTTGCTCAGGAAACATTATCACCTCTCTGATAAAGGAGAACACTCACATTCTCATCAGCACTTCACTCGAAATGACTCACATGCCTCCGAAACACAACCGTGTCACATGAATAGCTCCAGCTCATCCGCTAAATGTATGCTCTTACAATGTGTAGTGTCTGGGGCTTTTGCTGTGGCTATTGGATCACTGTGCTGGGCATCTTCTGTCATAAGAGATGATAGAGGAGTGTGGTCCAGAAAGCACACAGGCAAACGCCCGACAGAGTCACGGCAAAATCTCCCGT
The DNA here is from genome assembly GCA_039737535.1 of Lagodon rhomboides. Taxonomy (NCBI): domain Eukaryota; kingdom Metazoa; phylum Chordata; class Actinopteri; order Spariformes; family Sparidae; genus Lagodon; species Lagodon rhomboides. Next base: position 7,267,510 of record CM077789.1, on the reverse strand, counting down.
CTGCCGGAGCCACTGCCTGCCATTCAGGATGGTAAGCCATTGATTCCCCGCTGCTCTGTAGGTCTCTCCCATGATGCCATCTTGCTCTCTATTCAAGTTGACACCATCTTGGCTGACAGATGACGCCCCTGCCCTCAGTGCAACCGCACGCTGACGGGGAGGCCTTTGTTCTGTGTTAATTTGCAGGTGAAGAGGATGAAAAGAGGTAACTTGTCATGGCAAACAAGCATGATTACATGGATTATCTTTTAATGTGCAAGTCAGAGCAAGAGGTGCATGTCAGGGGACTAATATATGGGGAAATTGCACCATCTTGTGGCAAAAACATGCAAGTGGGTGCAGCTGAAAAGGGCACAATTACTCACCGAGACAGCTCTGCAAAGCCACAATGACAGTAATGACAGTGACAGAGAGAAGAGATGCATATGCCTACGGAGAATTAAGAAGAACGGTCTGAATTAATCATCACATTTTCTTTTAAAAATAGCAGCCCGTAGTGCCTTTAATGTCTTATTGATGATCAAAATCCAATTATCATTTTCACATATTTCAATTATTAAAGGGCTGGTAGATCAAACAATCAAAGGGGGATAATAAACTGGAAGTAGTGCAGCTTGCGTGCTGGAATTTTATCAGACTACATACAGTAGAATTGCCTTATGCCTACCAAGAGGAGCTGTGCACCGTTCTGAGTCATTCTCCTCAAGGCTTTTCCCATCTGAACTCCGAGCAGAGCTAAAGAGCAAGGCGTCACTGCTCCTTCATCCTCAGTCTGCAGACATCTAAAGATATGATAAAACGACTGTGTTACACAGCGATAGTGTATACTTATATATACGTATATATACTCATAATTAAATAACGATAGAGGCACATTATTGAAATGATGTGAACATGAGGGTTGAACATATTGTAGATGTGTTTAGCAACATAAACAGCTGGCGTTAGCTAACTGACTGTGCCATTCCCTTTCTTGCCGAGGGTCAGAAGAGAGGATTAATACATGAAGCAGGCAGCTATCTTAGCTTGCAAAGGTATGAGATTTTCTCATTGGGAAAACCGTGTCAGAAAATGTTGGTGTAACGGTATCAAGGTCTACAGATTGCCACAAAACTTGAATGGAGGATGGGTCTGAGCATAAAGTAGAACATATTAAAGATGAAATATGTAAGAATTCTAGCTGAAGATAGCATGTAAACAAACTAGCCCCGACCCATCCTTATCTAAAGCTCCTGTACTCGGGTAAACACCAACACTGCCCCAGTTTTCCAAACTCCCAGTCTCGACCGCTAGCATGCATGGCTAACTGAGCTAACTTGCTAGTCAGCAGCAGTTTCGGTGACTCTGATATGCTGCCCCTCATTTGTTTTGAGAATGAATTAGACAAGTGGCCACGTCTTACGTATTGCACCTTTAACTTTTCCGGGTAAAATTTCTCACTTTCTTCAACATTGCGAGACAGGGAGTTAATTTTTGTTATTTCTCTAGGAAAATACATGGATCTTGATGGAAAAAAGTCTGCTGTATAGGTGGCTGTTATCTATTAGTGAGTACAAAAGGAGACTGTTGGGCCTTGATCAGTGTTACAAATCTTCTCTTCTAAGTCTTGGCAAGAAAGCTAATTTTAAAAATTATTTTTGCAAGCACCATGACTACAAAGTCCCATCAACAGCCTTGAATCACCCAAATAATATTCAGTCATTATTCACGTCACAGCATTTCACGGATTTTTAAAAAGTACCTTGTTAAGATCTTCTCCACCACAACATCCTGCTCTTCGTGATGCGACACATTAAGCAAGTCGTAGATGCTCGGTGGAAGAGCGTGCCCTTGTTGTGCCAAAACGACCAGGTTGTACATTCCCTGTGAGTCCGTGTGAAAATAAAATCACAACAGGGTCTGATGGGTTATTCACTGAAGAAAGTCTCCATATAATATCACTGTATAATGCTGTTTGTTGTTTTTATTGCGGTGGGCCTGAGCCCGTGGAAGTTTAATTAAGTTTATCATAGGATGATGAGATTACTGGCCAAGTAAATCTGTCACCTGAGGGCTGCCTGCTACAGCTGCTCTGCCATACATCGATATGGCCCGACCGACCGAGGATAATGAGTCTTCTCTGGTGCTGGAGGAAAGGTAGTAGTAGTCTCCCATTTTCAGCAGAGCTATAAAAGAAGATAAATACTTCTGTTTATCGACCAGATTGACAGGGAGAGGGAGAGGTTAAAGCAAAATGAAATGAGAGGAACTCACCGGACGGATGGGGATCGTAGTTTAATATAGAGTAGTTATGATATCTCCACTGACAATCATGAGTGAGATTCAGTTCCTTCATTTAGGAGACAGAGTGCAGGGTGAGGAAGAGCAGAGCAGAGCAGTGATGATGGTTATGTTATCACCTGCTTATAATTTCCCTCCGGCTTGGTTTTCTTATTTTAGTGTGTGACTGGAATTACGTGCAGTTTGTTCATCAGAACTCCAATTATAAGACATTGATTTTAGACTGAAGGCTGAAAATCTGATTAAAAGAATGGTTATTGTTTTGTTGAAATGGTCAAAACTAGATACACAACAATCATTTACCTCACACAGGTGTGCAACGTTGCTCTGGGCGAAACCCAGACCGCTCTCAGCTGCCAAAACATACTTCACAAATGCCTCCTGCCTGTTTGCAGCACAATGAAACAAATGTGAAGAAGCAGAGACAAATAGTAAAGAGCAGAGAAAATGATTAAATGGGGACAATTGAAAAGTAATTGAAATTAATGTCCCCACCAAGAGCCCTGGAGGTAGGCCTGGAGCGCCTCTCTGATCATAAATCCAAGGTGTCCGTTCCGTTCGCAGACCTTTTTTAGCATTCTGCACAGACAGTAAAGAATGGGTGATGAATTATGGAAGATAATTTTCTCCACATAAACGGAAAATATTTTAACATGATCTAAAAATAGTCACTGATTTGTTGAGGTCATTCTAAAAAAAAAAAAAAAGCCTCTTTGGCTGCGGCAGGAGCTTCTTTAAATTCATAAGATACCAGAGGAACAAATGGTAAGCAGAATCCCTGTGTGCCAGACAATAATGCAGTGACAGGGACTCTTATTTTTAGATATGCAAATACTAGGTTCTGACCTTGAATTAGCCACTGTCATTGAAATTAGATGCCACTGAGCTCTAGGCTACAGTGCAACAGCCCATAACAAAGCTTTCTTCACCAAGCTAATGAAAGCCTCTTACATCACAGCCCTTTCCACATCCTGAGACACCCCTTCCAGGCTTCCTGTTGAAAGGTACCAAGCTGCCTCCACTGCTGCAGCTATATGACCAAGGCGGGATGCATTCAGAAACTGCTGGAACGCCGCCGTCTGTGGATCGTACAGAACACATCTCAGCTCATCGATCCTGCCAGATCGGCGAGAAAACTAAATGTTGACAATGCGTGGGACTCGAACCTGATTCCTCCGGGGGCTGTTAGGGATTTGCCCACCGAGATGATAAATTCCCAGGTTAAACATGGCATCATGACTCCCGTTCAGCGCGGCTTGTTGGAAGTATTTCACTGCGTTTTCATGGTCGTTCAGCTTAATCCCATGGTACCATCCCAAACCATTCAAGGCGTTAATTGAGCCCTAAAGCGAGGAATGCACACTGGTATAGCGAAGGCACATACTGTAAACACACGGGCTCATTACGACACGTACCATTGCTGCAGCCCTCTTCAGCAGCCGAAAACCTCGAGTGTAGTTTCTTTTCACTCCGTGGCCCTGCAGGAATCAACATCAATCAGTGAATCGATAACTGTCAAAACACAGACACACACGCACACGCAACATATCCAGCGTTCAGTCTGATCATAAAATAGGTTGAGCGTATAGAGTCTCACAGAACCTTCATCAATAGGATGGAGTACTCGTACATCGCTGAGGGATCCTTCATCTGCAGAGCACTTCTTTCAAGCCACTTCACCGCGCTCGCTGTGTCTTTCACGAGTCCCCGCTGTCCCCAGTAAAGCATTGTTCCCAGAGTTTTCTTAAGATGAGAGAGTTTTAATTGGCCCGCTCTGAGCACTGAGAACATCTATTGATCATAATGGAGGAATAAAAGTGGGATTTAACTCAAACGTACCTGAGACTCTAAGTTTCCTTGCTCTGCGGTGTATTTCAGGTACTGGATGATGTCACTCGTGTCGTGTATGACGCGATTTAAATCCTCTGGATCGCTTAGATAGATGTCTTCAGGTTGGTATTGCTTTAAAAAAGACAGCAAAAAAAAACATTATTATGGTAAACTCTTAGTACTTCCTTTCTGCCCCTTCCAGTTTCCATGGGACCTTATTTTGGAAAAAATATGTCTGGTGGTGAATGGAGAAGGACCATAATTTTTTTTGATACCACTTGAATTGTGTCATGAAACACACATATGATGTTTGTCAATTTAAAAGATAATTTTCTTGTGAAAGGCGCAGTTTGTCTTAAAACTAATGAAATATAAGACTGTGATACAAAGACTTCACCCCAACAGTCAGGTTAGTGACGTCTCATTGAACGGTCACCAAAACCCGCAACTTAAACTTTGTAGAACTGGAAGTGACAAACTCTCCATAACATAACTTTAACTGTGATTTTCACCTTTTTTAATATTTGTCTGTGCCGAGGCGGCGGCCATGGTGGTGCTGGTGACGTCTGCAGTTCACTGAGTGGTTAAACAGAAAACTAGATGGCAGCAACTTTATTGATTTGAGAACTTATCTTTTCTTTTTTCACAAACATCTATGTGTAATTCATGGTACAATTCAAACAGGTTCACCAAAACTGAACTCCACGTGGAACATTTGCATGGAGTCATTTCTGAAAATATTAATAAATAAATTCCCTCGGACTCGGTCAATTTACGGAACATTTCTGTACAGTCATGTAGGACCCTATCGCTTATAATAATAAGCTGACTGAGGAAATAGGTTTTCAGGGCCTTTAATTAAGATTGGATCCAGATGGATTACTGTGCTGTCATCTACTCAGAAAGTGTCCAAGATGGTAAAAATGCAGCAGTGTAGCCAGACTTTCCTCTAATACACTTCCCCACAATTGTTTTGTCGCTGCACTGGCTGCCTATTCAGACTGGAACGGACAGTGCAGCCTCTCTGTTGTCTCCTTGAACCTCTATTCATTTGATGCGGCTTATTGAAATGTTCAAAGAATAAACAGGAAATCAGTGTGAAGTAGAATTTGGGCATTTGCGTGCTCCTTATCTTTGGAACGCTCTTCATCTATTCATCGTGACAGCTAGCTCATTCACATTTTTAAATTAAGATTTAAGACCCACCTTTTCTCCATGGCTGGACCAACAAACACACTAATAATCATGTCTATGCCAACAGACTCTTTAGTATCACTGCTGTCATTTGCTGTGGATGTCTGGGTTTAAATTACTTTTGGGTTTACTCATTTTCCTTATATCTGTTTTACTGTACATACGTGCATTTGTATATCTATATGTGAGATTGACTGATATACAGTTCCTATTAATTTCATCATGTTATTATGCATCAATTGTTCTGGTTTATTTATGGTCCTCATTTTCTTAACTTTTTAAAAAAGTCTGACAATCATGGAAACTCACTCTGTTTCTGAGAATTAAAGAACAATACCATTCTAGCATCTGTTTGGTAAAAAGCCAGCCTGTTTGTGTCTCTAGCAAGTAACAAACTCTGCCTGAACCAACATCTCGTTTGTTAAATCCATATAAAATAAAAGTGACAATTTGTTGTTTTCCGTGCCAGGCTCATCCTTGGCCAGGTGCATGATAAGAACGAAACACAAAATAAAGTCAGCGGTTCACCAAAGTTATTATAATTCCCCCATGGCCATCTTCTTGCTGTCAAGACATTTCAGTCTGCACTAAAAGTGACTTACTGAGACAGCGATATTGCCATTCCTAAAATTAATAACATTTCCAAGTGATTTTAGTTATTTAAACTTACATTATCTTCATGTATCCTTAAACTGTCCATGCTCGTCTGTGCCCCAGCGTTGGAATAGTAGCTGTAAGCCACGTCCAAGTCTTTTGGAAACCCATCAATTCCTTGCGAGTGCTTGTAGCCTGCATGCATCAGGGCGAAACGGTTATCCCCCGCTGCGCCAATCAAACTGTAGACGTGACCCTGAAACACAGTAGGAGTCAGCATTATCAGTCATCATTACACAGGCGGTGTTACATGTGATAAAAGCAACAATCAAGGGACAAGGAATGCACCGATTCTACCTGTTGTTTATCCACTGTGTGTCCAAGGCCAGAGAGGTGGATAGTGGCCAACAGGAGAGACGCTTTGTGATTTCCAAAGCAGGAGGATACTCGTAGTAGAGCTGTTGACTCAGATGTGATATTATTTTCTGCCTGTTTCACGGCGAACATTGTACTAACTGCCTGCTCAAACAAAGCTCTCCTGAGGTCCTTCAGGCCTAAAGATCCTACAGAACATGATACAAAAAAACTGTCAAAAACTGTGAATAATGAAGCAACTTAAATATTCATTTGTACATATGTAGTCAAACAGTGCAACAATCTTTGACACCTGTTCTGATTTCCTCTTCACGTTTTCGCAAGAAATGAAAAAGCGTGCTGTATTTAAGCTGCTTTTCCCAGGTCCATGTTTGTGTGCTGATTTTCTCTCCAAACTGACCACACAGTCTTTTGAAATGAGGGGTACAGACACCTGAAATAAAAACAGAGCCTGTCAACAGTAATCTTCCCATGCTTAACAGGCATGCAGTCTTTGTACTGACATCCTGCAAAAAGACCATTGATAAGGTCCATGGATATAACAATTAAAATCTGGATACAGCTTCGGAGGCGGAGCCCCACTCATTCTATGAAAGCTGCTCAGTGGCGCATGAAGCCAAAAATGCTCTATATAAATCTATATAAAGTCCAGTATAAAATTACCCAGATTCTGCGTTGTGGGACCCATAAAGCGTGAGCACTAGAGACTTCCACCGACCGAGCTTGAATGGGAATAAAAGGATTTAATTGTGCGACTCTTCTAGACATTCCAAATGTTATCGGACTTAATGGCTCAAATAATGTAAGCGAAACAAGTAATTTCGCAGGAGGTGTGGCGCTAAAAATGTATTCACTGTTTCACAGCTGCTTCTTTAACAATATAAGCTTATGGGAAAAGGTATTTTTGGGCCCCAGGGCATCACATGACATTCTAATTACAGTGTGCCAATGCAAATGTTGGCTTCGAAGGCTTTTGTTCTTCCTGAAGGCTTGATATAGACATGGTAAAGACATCCCTCTCAATCATCACTTATGACCCACTAATAGTGTGTGGCAGCGTCTGTATATATTTCTTATTTTCTTAATATTTTGCCGTGTTTGGTACATTTCTAGGCGTCAACCTCTGGGCAAAGCTGTGTCTCGTAGCGACCAGGTTACTTCAGTGTCTCCGTCTCAGGAGCTGCAGGTCTGTGTTTCTGATTGACCGGGGACGGGGCCACACATGCACACACACGGGGCTGAATTCACTCAAAATCCATAGGGCTCTTTTTAGGTGTGAGCTGCTGAGAAACAATCAGAAAATAACGCCTTACTTCTCTGATTCACTGCTTTGTTCTCGCCAATGCCGCACCCTTTCTAGCCTGCTCTGCCACCGCTGCTTTCTCTCTGTTTCAACAGTTGTGAGGTGGGGCCAACTTTGAATAATATGCTTATAAACAGCAGCCGAAAAATCCTGCATGGCACGGCTCTCAGGTGGATCCCAGTGGAACGGTTGAGCTGCTTTAAAGGACTTGTCAAAATAACATTTCACCTTTGATCGTGGCGGTGGGGTGACTCTCAGTTGCTTGCTTGAGGAACGCTCTTGCAAATGCTTTTATTTCCTGACACTCCTGATGAGTCTTATCCAGCTCACGTAATGTTGTCTGGGGGTTTTTTACCTGCGACATGGACAACATTGTATTTCAGTGCACAGTAGTAAAACAACATGCAGCACAATGAAATTAAACATATGAGCTGAAATCACTTTACCTTTTCAGTCCCCAAACGATAGTATCTGATTGGCCCAAAATACCCATGGATGCCTGGCATGTACCTGCTTCCTCCGATCTCAAAGTATCCATCAGCGTCATCATAATGGATACTGTTGTGAAATCTATAAAATATTCAATACAACTCAAACCAGCTCTCATGATCATTGTGCATGTATCAGTTATTCCTTTTTTGGCAGTAAGTGGACTGACAGGTGTTTTGTAATGGCAACAGTGTTTTTCTTTTTTCACATGTTTAAAAGGGAAAAACTGACATTAAGCGTACTCATATACATATCTGCTGGTTATATCATCCCACGTTGTATCCAGCAGCACCTGAAAGTCACACATAATGATGCATGAGATCACAGCACAGGAAAAAAAAAACCCACTCAGCTGTGAACGACTCCAAATTGCAGTACACTGCAATCGCCTGGAGTTTCCCAGCTGGAAAGGAACCATCTTTCAGGATCTTACAGCTGTTCCAAAAAGGAAATCAAACACTGCAAAGCCAGGGCACCAAAGGAAACTCAGAAGAGAAAGGAGGACTATAAGATGTTGCCCCAAGCTGTATATTAATTTCAATTCCTTATCCAACCTCCCAGTGGCTCACACTGTGGTTCTTTTACCTTTGAGTCCTGTATGTAACAATCTAATCTAATCCATTTCCGCAGGGGCAACGCGACAGTCGCTTGGAAAGCTTCATCTTCTCCTGTCTTCAAACGTGCCTGAATTATGACGTCCCCTACACAGGAGATATGACACTCATATATTTCACCACAAGAGATCCGACGCTCTTTATTAATACATAACACAGTCTGTTCCACAGTCTCATAAGCACACATCATCACTCACAATCGTCGCATGATACCTCAATCAAATCCCCTAAACTGGTATCAGGTGTACCCACAAGCTGCTGTGACCCACCTGTGTCTGTTAGCTGCATCAGAATGGAGTCGTATGAATTGTTCCCGTTGATGTGATGGATGATCCCACAGTTCCCCCGGTGACACCTTTTCAGCAGGTAGATCCACACGGATAAGGTGACGCTGAAAACCAAGCCACGAAACACGATTTGACAAATCATTTCCTCGGCCGCTGAAGCGTGTGGCAGTTAAAATGCAGCGCAATCTGCTAAAAATGACTGACCTCGCTGTCTGTCACTGACCGTAAATGAAAAGCTTATACATGCTCGGGTGAAGAGGCTTCGTGAAGCTTCTAAAGTCATTTGTAATGACAGTGAAGTAAAACTAAAAGCGGAGTGTGTTGTAAGCGCTGCCAGCGCTGAAAGGGAAACAATCACCGACCTGTGGCCTGTTAATCTGCCGATATCAACACAAGCCACTGGTGTTATATCGCTTCATTTGAGGCAATATGTTGTGGTTTGTCAGGATTATTTGTTTTCATTATACAACTTTATAGAATCTAGCATCTGAAAACGCTGCTATTCTTACGTATTCGATACAACATTTGGAGTCCCTGCTGGAGATATTTTCCATGCTGTGTGGTTGAACTTCACACAGAATGGGCTTCGGCTACAATGAACTTAATGAGAAGTCAGTGAGTGAAGTTTATGTCCAACCTGGGCTTTGTCACAGCATGAAGACGGGCTCTCTCCAGGCTTCTGTCGATAAAAGGCTGGAACCTGCGGACAATTCCAAAGTGCTCACCAGTACTTGCCAGTGGGAACTTTAGCATATCGATTCTGTCTATGTACGAGGAAAACAGCAAAAGATTAGACACACAAACCACTGAAAGTTTTGTTGATAAAGTTCAAAACATGGGCAGTGTGAATAAATGTGATTAAGGGTCTGACCTGACTCATGTGGACAACGATTCATTCTGTTGCTGGTCAGCTGCCACATCAGTTGAGCGGACCATGAAGGACACTCAGCAGGAGGTTTAGTTGGACGCTCGGAGAGTGGCTTTATCTGCAGCACTTTATAAATCCTCAACATGGAGGCATGGTAAGTCCCCGGTTCACTGCCATGATTAAGATGGTCTAACCAAGCACGAACTGTCACATTCTGGGCATCCAAAACGCGCCTGTTGAAAACGTCACGTTGATATAAAATGGACGGAGGCCACCTGAGCAGCACCTGGTGGATCCTGTAAACTCCTGTTGTGTTGCCAATCCATTTCCTCCTGAAGACCACGAAATCTGTCTTCTTTAATGTAGACACCACCGCCTCCACTGCGAGCTGACATGGCCTGGAGCAGCGATACCGCACACGGACCAGTGAGCCATCTACCACTTTGTCAGGGGCTGAGTCAAACCCTATGAAATTGTCAGGCAGGCTCTCGCCAGCCTCGGATGGGGATGGTGAAATGGCTTGTAACACACAGTGTCCCTGGGTGAAGTGAAAGATGTGTAAATAAAATTGAGTGAAAGTAAAGAGAGCATGCAGTCGTTTTTCGCTCAAACAAATTAGGCAGGAAACATGAATATGTTGCCTGGGGTAACATTTTCAAGAGGATATTCATTTGCCTAAATGTGCATGATTCTTTTAGCCAGTAGAAAAACGTTATGAACACAACACTGACATATCATCACCTCGTCTCATTTGTAAGATCTCATAGAAGAAGTAGTTTTTAAGTGTGCCATCTTTTTCACCTCGTTGTGGTACGCTTCATCACTGCCCCCTGAAGCTAGAGTTTTAGTGGGTGGTTTTGCCACAATGCTGGGTCACAAGGGGCAACAATGAGCCCATTCAACACTTCAAAACAATTTTCAGCAAGCAACACATATAGTATATATTCCCAACAATATGTTTCGGGCTCACAGGAGAAAAGACTTCAACAATGGTAAGGCTGATGTTAAAACACACAGCAACTTTACTAAGCTTTTCTATGGCATCTATTCTTGAATAAACATATAATCAGCAATAGGTAGTAGGTATGTTTCTTCCAGCCTGCTTTCACTTGCTTAAGCACTTTAAAACAACAACCTATATATTTTATGTTAGCTAGAATATTTGTATCAATGTAATGTTGTATACGGATTCCAGCACGTTTTATAGATTGTGTTTACATCTGCTGTACCTAAAATCCCAACATAATGTCACTGTGATCCCAACGTATTTACACGTTGCTTTAAAATGCATTTTACTGATCTGGATAACGTGTCCAGATTACAGATTGCAACTAATACAGTTCGCTTAAACTCAGTAGAAAGCTCTGTAAAGTTGAGGGGAGATGTCAGACTCAGGTGGTTATTATCAGTAGGTTCCTCACGTAGAACGACCTCCTTCACATCAGTTAATACATTGTAATCATAAAAATATTAAATTAAAGAACGAGCAGATTATAAAAAATCAAAGGCCGTGCTTCAGCTATTATCACAGTCAAGTACGGTAATGCAGTAATTGCAGCAGTGTAGTAGTTTCTTACCATTATAATAGCAGCAGTGAAGACGTATCCAAAAATGGCTTGCGACACAATCATTTTGAGGTTTTTGGCTTAGGATGAATTAAAATGTAAACATATAATCCTTGAATTCCTACTAATTTGTAAAGTAATGTTGACAGCTTGAAGCGTACTTCCCAATGGCAGCTGTGAGTATACACCCTGCGTGATGCAGGATTTCCTGATATTCTGGTGTAGCAAGTTCAGCAAGTGGCTTTTAAACTGCTACCTAAGGGCTTGGCTACAATGACTCTGTTGTGCACCAAAAATAATGTTTGAGTCATTTTTATTTCTTATTCTATTAGGGAACCTTGCATGGGAGTGATGCATCACAGCTCAGAGTCTACTGTAACTTAATTTAATGTGCTCGAGCCAAGGCCTCGCCATCACCCAGTGTCCTCGGTGGCTTTCGCCCACACAAGACTTTGAAGAAATCTGATCCCAAAAACAAAACTGATATCACAGCCAAAACTAATTACCCATGGGCTAATGGCTGTTCATGCTTCAAAGTCAAGGGAAGAGGCATCGGTAACTGTTGCTGACCAGATGTTTTTTAGGTGAGACGTAGAGTCATGCTGTCTATATAAAGGTGTGTCATAAATCCTAAAACACACAATCTAGAAAATCTTGACAGCATACAAATCTTTTTCAGACAACCAGCGGGAGAAAACAGCTCATCATATTCAATGGCTCTACAGGACCTGTGCAATACCCAGGACTACTTTCTGGAAAGCATAACCACTGAATGCCCTTCAGTGCCTTTTGGAAAAAAGACTGGTCACAGCAATGTGAGTGGTTTGCCCTTTAGAGATAGTACAAGTCTGTTTAATTTTTATATACCAGTTGCAGAGTACCTGGGTGAAAGTCCGATACAGTTTGGGCAAATCAGCACCGTCCAGAGCTCCAGCACCATCTCATCTCAAGACCCCATCTTATCATCCATTGCCTTGCCCACAAATCTTCCTCTGGCATCCTCTCAGCCTGTCCCTCTGCCTTTTCCCATGTCTCATGGCACCACCACCTTGGCTTTCATTTTTCAAGGAGGCGTGTTGGCTGCAGCTGACACTAGGTCCAGTTGCTCTGGGCTCGTGGCATGCCCAGCCTCTCAGAAGATCCTGCCCATTCACAGTCACCTGGTAGGGACCACTTCGGGTACTTCAGCCGACTGTGCCCTTTGGAAAAGGATCCTGGCTCGAGAGCTGCGGCTCTACCAGCTTCGTCACGGACGACGGTTGTCCACATGTGGAGCTGCCAAATTGCTTTCACACATGCTTCACCCTTTTAAGGGGACTGAGCTGTGTGTGGCGGCCACGTTGTGTGGGTGGGATGGAGGAGAGGCAGGTGGAGGTGCAGAGATTGATCTCGGTGGCCGTGGAGAAACAGCAAAGAGTCAAATGACTGATCTTGGAACGTCTGTGGATTCCACTCTCGAAAAGGAACGTCTGGCAAAGACCTCCTCTTCAACAACTGGTAGTCAACAGTGCTTCACCAGAAAGACATTGAGTTTCTCTGGACCTAGTCTGTGCTATGTGTGCAGTGATGGCACTCGCCTGCAGGGGAAGCTCTTCTCTGTAGGCTCTGGATCGCCGTACGCCTACTCAATCTTGGACCAAGGGGTTCAGTGGGGACTGACTGTGGACGAGGCCACATCAATAGCCAGAGAGGCTGTGTACAGAGCCACACACAGGGATGCATACTCAGGAAACTGTGTAGACATCTTTCACGTGACTTCTAAAGGTTGGACTCGCAGGAGCAGGGAGGATTTGAAAGAGGAATATTATAGAGAAAAGGAAAGAGAGGAGAGAAGGAAGAGACAGGACAGGACAGGATTGCCTCAGTAAAAACATGAAACAAACAAGAACGGCATGAGAAAGGAAAAGCAAACATCGGGTAGTATTTTGGATAGACGTGATGGCAATCTTTGCAGCAGAAACTAAATTAATGAACAGGACAGGCAGTTGTACCCTCCAGGCTATTTCTCAAATGACTTGGGCATGCATATCGTTCTCTCTAATAAACAGCTGATGTTTTGTTTGCGCTGATGATAAAAATGTATTATAACAGCACAGTGCTGCCTGGCATTTTGATTAAGATGTTAAGACATTATGAATCATTTCAAGTATGAGAGTTAATTACAAGCTAGCCCTGCACGTATTTGAATCACACAAACACAGAGAGAAGCAGAAAAAAACGGAGCATGTTGAACAAACAAAAACTCTAAATGCCTGTTCTGAAGGTCATAATGTATTGCTCAGTATAAGGGAACTAATTTAGTCGTAGTAATAAACAGTAAGGAGTTGAAAACTGATTTGTGTCTGCTGTGGGAATTCGTCCGACTTTTCTTCGGCACTTCAATAAATTAATGAATGGATGAAATTTTGCTGAACTTGCCTGTTCATTCTGTTTGAGCAGTCTGGTAGTAAATTAAGCATACTGGTAATTATTGAAGTGACAATGGCTACAAAGGATTTTTAGGCAAAAAGGTATAGAGCTGTTCATCTTTCCTCCCCACTGCATTTTCAAACCTTAGTTAAGGCAGCCAAAGTATTGTGGTGAAAGTTTTCAAGGGTGAGACAATTCACCACCATATGTGAGGAAACTTTACAGCATATGGACTGTGTGACAACATGTCAAAATGCTGGAGTGGTGCTTCAGGATGTGATCTTACATGCTGATATGATGAGCTTATTTTTTTTAAAGTGACAGTTTTCCAAGGCTAATGTGTGCATTTGTGTAGCCGCCTGGATATCTATGTGTTATCCACTTTATGAATAAATTACAACAGATTTGCATGACGATGTTCCACACATCCCCAATGCTTCATCAGGGAGATGAGTTTCTTCTTGAACCCGCAATCGTACAACTGTATGACTGACTGTAGCCGTGAAACTTAGAGGGGAAAGCCTCCCTTCTTCCCCAGCCTCATCCATAATTCTCATCTTCGGAAATTCATTAATGACAGAATTATTGAGAGGGTGGGAAACCTAACAAAATGAGAGGAAACCAATTTGGTGGTCCGGATTTGAAAGCTTGCAGGGACAGACTTGTAAGTGCAGTTCTGAGAGTGAGCGAGGACAGAATCGAGATTGGAATCAAAGTTGGGAGCCTGTGAGAGAAGCTGTTACTCAGTGGGCGTTTGGGCTGCCTTTGCTTGCCCTTTTCAAATCTTTTTGTTCAGTTTTGACAGTTACTATTCCTTACATGCAAACTCCAGCTGAGAGATGAGTGAACTCCACTGGATTTGACCAAGAAATGAAATGTCAGCGACCCTGCTTTCTAAGTTACATCAGAACATCTGTTTTTTTATTGGCTTCGTCTAAAAGAACTTTGAAAACATATGAGCCAGCACAGCCAGAAATTTGCACAAGATTGTCTGACAGCCCCCTCTCACAGTCAGAACTCTGACGATGTTTCGCACTTGTAAATGTTCCTAACGAGCACATTGATTACAGCTTGGCTTTGTTTTATGCTTGCGCAGTTGTTTTGATTAATAAACCTCTATACTGTAACTCACCCAGCTGGATACAAGGGAGCTGAGGAGCGACCTTAGGGCTGCAATTTTTTTCTTTCTAGTCATATCAGTGAACATTTGTCTCACCACCACTCATTTAAAAGGCTCTCTTGTTTCTCTGCGAAGAGGCAGAGCTCAACACTGATCAAGAAGAATCGACGTACAAAGCAGGACTGTACTCTGTAGGCTCGATGAACGATCACTTTAGTTTTTACAGCACTGAGATGTTCAAAGTGTGTGAGTCTGTGCTGAAAGTACTGTTTTCATCAAAAAGATCAAATTCTTTCCTCTTTTATTTTTTTAATTAAAAATATCCAAAACATTTGGTTGAGAAACTAACACATTCTACCCCAGGAGTTAAAGTCAAAATGGAAAAATATCCCACTACTTAAAGGTGCTCTATGTAACAGTTTGTTGCAATTTACATGTTTTAACACATTTTTTTGGCTATATGTGAGCAGACTTTGACATAAAGTAAAAAATCAGACGTTACCCACGTCTCTAGGTTGTCTATACAAGCCTGTGGACGATTTGTTTAAGGTGTTTAATGCTGCTGGACTGTGGATCTCTTCTGTGAAGGACTCGGGCTGGATTTTCTGCAACAATCCGAAGGATGTAACTTTATGCACGTTTCTGAGTGCCTCATATCAGAGCCTCTCTCTGCATAGCTAACAAAGAGCAAGAGTAGTTAACGTGAGTTTGGAAAAAAAGTCTGCCACCATAAACTAACAACTGTCTGCCAGCAGGTTCCACAGAGCCCCTTTACAGTAATATGTTTAGGGCAATGTCAATGGTGTACCTCCATAAATGGTGCTTCAAAGAACTTTAGCAGAAATAGGTTCTTTAAGGAACCATTTTCAAGAAACTTCTTTGTGGACCCAACTGGTTCAGTAAAGAACCTATTTTAAATGGTTCTTCAGTAATTTTTCAGAATAAATGGTTCTTTGAGCAATTAAATCAAATCATTATGGGTACGTTGAAAAACAAGTACAGTAACATAGTTGTTGGCCAGTTTGTATTGACATTCTTTTTTATTTCATTGCCAGCTATTAATACACATTATACATTCTGTGCAAAACATGGACATTGCGGGGTTTCAAGTTAAAAAACTGTAAGACCTTTGAAACTACACAAACGGAACAGCCTCCTGCACACAATCCACTGTCGAAACAGTTATTTTAGTCAATAGGTGTCTCAGCAATCAGACACAAAAACCTTTATATAACTAACATTACTGTCTACAACAAGCAAGAAAATACCTTTTAAAATTCTTTTAAAATAGAACTTTGCTTTTCAAGACCTGTAGATACCCGAACAAGTGCATACAAATTCATATATTCAAACCTTAAAACTTGAAAGAATAAGCCATCAAGAAAAGAGACAAAAATGTAAAGTGTAAAACATGACTGCCAGACATTTTGAAGTGTCCAAAAGAATAATGATGCGGGGCCTCAAAGGGCTGGACCAAGAACCTGTTTTCAGTATCTTTCAGGGAATACAAACCCCTACTGTGACTCCATTTAATGTAACATACTAAGGAAAATGAAGTGCATTTGCCATCCTCTGCACAGTCTGCACACTCTGGTAGTTGGAGTATCACCCTTCAAGATGAATGCCTCCAAAAATGAGAATGTCTTCTTCAGCTGACTTGGGTAGGCAACATTGTAAAACTGATAAATCGTGTTTTTTGTGCCCATCCATCTGGGCATTAACTGAAGTGCAGTCACTCAGTGGCTTCCCATCACTGCTGTTCGGGGTGATAGTAGGTGTTGGGCTCAATGGATCCTGAAACAACACATACAAGGCTTACCACTGTACTCTACAAGATTTAGATGTCTACAAATTACTTTCTAAGCTTTCATTGATTAAAGAACCACATAAAGTATGCGAAGAACCATCCCCTATATAAAAAGGTTCTTCAATTGGTGATGGTTCTTTAAAGAACCAGAGAGCCTTTTGAAGAACCATTTAAGAACCATTATTTTTCTGTGAGTAGGGTGCCCTTCCAGTGGAGAAAACATGATAAAGTCCCATCTTGGATGACCCTACGGTAAATAAACATGATAAAGTGCCTTCTTAGATGCTTCTATGCCCACTAGGGTGCCCTTCTAGTGGAGAAAACATGATAAGGCTCCTTCTTAGATGCCCCTTTGGTAGATAAAACATGATAAAGTGCCCTCTGGGGTGCTCTTCCAGTGGAGAAAACATGATAAAGTGCCATCTTGGATGCCCCTTTGGTAGATAAAACATGGTAAAGTGCCCTCTAGGGTGCTCTTCCAGTGGAGAAAACAAGATAAAGTATCGTCTTGGATGCCCCTATGGTAGATAAATGATAAAACAAGTGCCATGTAGGGTGTCCTTCCGGTACCTCTCTGCGTGCTGGTGCCTCACCACCTACAGCCCTTTTTATTTTTCTGGCCCCGACCCCTCAACCACCCTGAGTCCGCCACTGGCTTATAATTAGATGTTTAGCATCCAAAAGACTATACAGCAATTTACAAACTATGAAACAATGCTGTTTTGAGCATTCATCCTTGAAATGTGGATTAGCGGGGTCCAAATATATATATTTTTTGAAGTCGTGTTTATTTCCAGAGACAAAGAATCGAAATTACTCATTAAAATCAGCTTAAAGTCAAGACTTAATGAGAGACTGCACTGCATTTACGTCCTCTATATTAAACTGATCATCAATTTCCCACAAAAGCCCATCACGATTCAACTCGCTGGAGAAAATATCCTATCAAAGTGGGTGGGGAGGGGAGGAGGGGGGTAATTATAGTCATACATTGTAGACATGTTTTTATAGCTGGAGAGCACTAATGGCGAAATTTCATCTCCTAATGCAGCAATTTTCTGGTCCAGCTTCAATCTGAGTGGAATAACTGGGGAAAACACATTGAAGATGATTATGCAGACTTGCTATGTTTAAGCAGATTACAAAAAACTGCTTCCAGGGAATGATACAGCCTATAACCAGAAAATATTGAAGGGGCTTAAACGACTCCTGTGTTGTGGGACACGAACTATGGTAACAAATGTGATGATGAGAAGCCAGAGCTGTGGTTCTGATTCATGGAAATGGTGATTATCATTAATATCAATGTGGATGTACAGTGGGTCTGTGTGTGGCACCGCGCGGTCACCGTGCATCCTTAAAAATAGTAGGCTTTTAGGGTGACCCTGGTCTACAAACTAATGGAGAGAGGGGAGACAGAGGGAGAGAGGAAGGAGGGAGACAGAGAGGGAGGGAGGGGAGAGAGGAGAGAGAGAGAGGAGAGAGAGAGGGAGAGGAAGAGACTAAGTGGACAGACCTCATGTTGAGCTCAGATGAACCTCGGCATCCTTTCCCACGTTGGATCATTTCAGCTCCGTTAAACCACAGAACCGGCGGTGCGGAGCGGAGCGGAGCGGCGAACACACGGTAAGCTTCATTCTACTCTACCAAAGCACTTTTTATTTAATCTTCACGAGTCACCAGTTTATGGAAGTGAAGCCTCTTAACAGTCCCTCACACACGGACGTGACAAGTTTCCACTCGCCGGCTACCTAGCTTACTTTAACCGTTCAGTTTGTGGACGCGGCGGTTTTTTCCAACTGTTTCCAACCGTCAGTTTGAAGCAACAACAACAAAAAAAAACAACCTTTCGCCTTTCTTGACGCCACGGGCACAGACGTTACCCAAAGAGAGGACGGCTTGGAAACCTGACCGAAGATGAAGTGCCAGTTCTCTGACAGATGGTGCGGTGGCCGGTGCTTCGCATTTTTTTTTTTTTTTTGGCCGTCGGTGCCGTTGGTGCAAGACAAGTGTGCGCGAGCGCTCGCTTTTGCGCGCCATCCTCACCTGCCGCGTGCGGCGGGGGGTGTGGGGGTGCGCGGGGGGCGCTGGCTCGCTGGACCTCGGTCACTAGCCGACAGCCATGTTTTTTGTTTTTTCTTTTTCTTTTTATGGGACGCTGCATTCATTATAATAGTTAGCCCAAGTGTGTAAATCACATTAACATGCATCAACTAGGTCATTTTTCCTGCTTCCTCCAACAAGGCAAGGTCACGCTCCGGGCTGTTTGGTATACATCTCCGCTGGATAGGCTAATAAGCAGTCCAGATGTGAGTGTGTGTGTTTGTGTTTGTGGGTGTGTGTGTGTGTGTGTGTGTGCGCGCGCGCGCGTGTGTGTGTGCAGAGACCAAAGGGAAGGACTGCACAGAGCCATCATGTGCTCTTGAGAAATGTCATGTCTGATGTGTGTTTACAATGTAATGTGATGTCTACGAGGGCATTATCATCTCATACATAAATAGATAGAGATGGAGCACCTTGTAGCCACAGAGGCATTTTGTCATGACATGGCCAAACACTTGCTTAGCAGCAGTGCTTTTTTATGCTCCTGAATCACTTAAGGTTAAGCTGTCTGGGTGTCAAACCTTGGCTACAGTGAGGTGACTGATGTGCTGAGTACAGTGTTGGCCTGTCCTGGCCAGTCTGATTTGGAGAGACTTAAGAGATTTCTAGTCGCAGGAGAGAATAGATGAGGGGTCTATAAGCATGAAGACGAACGGCAGGAGGAGAGAAAGCCAGAGGAGATCTGTCCACGTCTGTAAAGAGGAGGCTGCCCTCCTCTCGATGCAGCCCCACCACCTCCCCTCAACCCATCCCCTCCCTGCCTCCATCTCCCATTTTTCCCTATGTAAAAGGCCTGACATGCACAGGCTATTTTTAATAAAAATGAAGTAGCCTCGTTGCAGCAGAGCGACTGGATGCAGAGTGAAGTGAGACTGAAACAGCGATTTGCAATTTAGAGCTATGTCACCGCACATCATTCCATTCTGAGCCGGCAACTGCAAATCGTCCTCACGCTTTCATCCTCTATCCCTGCCTTACATTTCACACATATCTCGTACGCACTCACACTCTAAAGACTTCAAACAACGGTGAATGACATGTACTGCTGGCAACGTGGTTTCGGAGCAAAGCTAGCAGGGGAGAAATGTAAGCTCAGAGCTCAGTCGATGCTAATACACAAGGAAGGAAGACAAAAGTGTTTCGGATGAACCGCTTCCTTGTATTCTGCAAGATTTAAGATGAAGGCAAACAGATGCAAATGCTGAACATGAAGCATTACGCTCGGAGAGCTGGAATTGGTGTAATTGGGGTGCGAAAAAAAAAACATCTCAAGGATGAATTTCTTTTTCAGAAGTAATGCAGTGAGGAGATTAGTAATTACTATTACTTTAACTGTGATCAAATGCTTGAATTCAGTTCTAAAGCCTACTCTTTAGAAAGTAGGTCAGTATCTGAATTGCAAAAGAACATTGGTTTCATTTTCATGTGTCCTTCATTTCATATGAAGCATATCAATTTGGATATATCAGAAAATGTTATGGTTCATATAATTCAGTGCCATCAAAGGCTCTGTGCATTACTACAGAGTAGGCCCACTCTGTGCATATTTGCATCTAAATTAATCAAAGCATACGTTTCGCTTTAGTTAGTCAGGCCGCAGATGCACATTGTCACCGATGTCACAGCCACACATTATTGATCATCTGCACGGCAGAGCTGGTCATGCACGGAAATCCTTTGAGGTTTTTTTTAAGAATTTTGACGCTTAAATCTCTCCAAAAGAGATTCATGAAAACTTCATTTAAAAATGTCTGAAGAAGACCGCATCCATGTATATCTGAGACTCGTGCGCTGTGTGTATGTGGGAGATAATTTGTGCCTCCGTGCGTGCATAAAGGTGAAAAAACAGATGTCAGGGAATCCACTTTCATTGCAGGCAGAGTGATGGATGCAGGTGAAACGTGCATGGAAAAACTGAGATTACACAGTTCGAGTCTTGTTAAGCCGCTGACACTTTTCAGTACATCAAATTTCAAAGATCAATGGTCAGGATCTGACTCAAATACTAACGAAACTCAAGATCATTAAACTTTTGGGAAATGAGGACAAGTCATTGATTAAATTATTTATGAGTCTAATTAATCTCTTAAGGGGGACTTCTTTCACTACCGGGCATTGAGGCATGGGGAGACCATCTTTAGGGGTGACATCAATCACCTGATGTCCAGGCAATTGTGTGTGACGAGGAACAGTAAAGTACCCGAGCTCCACCTCATCTCCAGACCCTCAGGCTCTAAATTAATTGAAAAATTTTAGGACCAGACTTAACTGTCTGAGAATGCCTGAGTGATCAATAACAGGATTCACACATCACAGCGATGACAAAAGCAATGAGGATGATATGAATAACAACATCTGGTATAGAGGGAATTCTAGGTAATTTCTTATCAGACCGTGATGTTCATAATTTCTGAGCAAAACTCACAGCTATTTTTACAGCCGCTGGCAGAGAGCTCAGATTAGCAAACAAAGCTGTTCAACAAACAGTACAAAAAGACTCAACGTATCAAATCTCCTCTTTATAAGATAATGAGTAAAATGTCAACTTATCTTTGTTTTTCCACTTCTGTGTCTTGAAGCACTGAATTCATAATAAGTCTGTCTTCTCCCAGGTGATCCTGTGCAGCATGTGTGCTGCATGGGGTGACAAAATGAAGACTTGGGAGAAGAAACCCGAGGCAGGAGGAGACACACAGAACAACAGCACAAGATGGACCACCATGAAAACCTGCATCTGATCAACCTTTCATCAGTTATTATTTGATCAGTCATATCCTAGCGATGGCAGCACAGGTTGTGCTTCTTTTTCTTTTATTCTGTAAAGGGGAAAGAAGTGGCATTTCAGCGGCTGTTGGCCTTTTAGAGGAAGAGCGGGACTTGCAAGCAACATCAAGCAAAAGACAAGTTTTACCTCATCCTGAGTCTGCGGAAAACTTTTTTGTGAGTTTCAAAGAATCGGAGAGCCCGCTTCAGAATGCAAAGGATGATGTAAGAACCCTGCCAAATGTGGCTTTTAGTCTCAATGACGGAAAAACTAATGATTTTGACTTGAAGGAAGAAATATCGAGGCAAACAGACACACTTAGTTATCCTATATCAGCTGCCAAACCCTTAACACCTAAACATAGTCCTGAACTCAGTCTGAACCACGCGAAAAGAAGCAATTTGACTAATGGAGAGGTTGAAGGTGTAATTAATGCTCACAGTCTACAGCTGAGTTCAGAGGAGGAGTACACTCTCCAGCCTGAGCTCCATTTGGAGACAGGTGTCGCTGACGTTCTGCCTGAGAGGACGTGGGGCCAATCTAAATGGGTCACGGAGTCTGAAGACATCCGGCCTGGGCCGTACCTGCTGGGAGCGGAGCCTCGCGCTCGCCGCCGGAGGAGCTGGCTCTGGAACCAGTTCTTTGTGATCGAGGAGTACAGGGGACCGGAGCCTGTGCTTATTGGACGGGTAAGCTGCTGTCAGCCATCAGCATGTGAATAACCTGTACCTCATTGTGTGGAGATATATTTGTGCCTCATTGCTGAGAGCAAAATGGGATATTTTGAACACAGGAAAATATTTTTTAACAAGCACATGAACATTTTCTGTACACAGAGTAATTTAATTCTGAGAAAACAGATATGATTTCTGCACAATACATTTATTTACGTGTGTCGTAAATGAATGTATCGGTGAGTCATTATCCAGTGAACCTTCCTTCAACTCAGTCAGGCTCATTTCCTCTCTCAATTTCCTGCACATTCAACAAATGTATTATAAAAACTAGATACCAGACTCAGTGATGGCGCCCACTCATCTGTGCGCATAATACAAGGAAGTTTTATGGATTTCAAGTTAGCATGGCATTGCGCGGCTCACTGCACATTGGCACAAGTGTTTCTCTCACGGGCTGCTTGGCCCCACTTGGTCCTGTAGGCTTTTCAATGGGATGATCGCATGCAAACAAAACCTCCATGGATTTAAAATCCATAGTACAAAGAGTAACAGTTGACCTTGTACGTAATTGAATGTGTCATGTCGAGTGTTTTGCACATGTCTCTTCTATGAAGGGTGCCCTATGGGGAAAATGTGGCACAATTCCAGCCAATCTGAATATTATAGTTGGTACTTTCTAAATGGCTGTATTGTGTCCAATAGGATTGCTAGTAAAATTGTTTGTTACTAGGGGAGTAGCAAAGCACGGGAACAATGGAGAGACCAAGTCCCTCCTCGACCAGTGGACCATCATGAGACAGTATTTCCGAAAAAATATCTACAGTAGTTAATGGCCACATTAATTTGAATAACACATGAATTTACAAATTTCAAATATTTTTTTTTATAAATGTGTCAGTATAAAGTACAGTAGATACGTAAATATATACCGAACAGTTGCATTAGGGACACTCAACTAAACCCATACTGAAACTCTGTTGAACGGGTCCCCTATGTTAGCTAGCTCCCAAAGCTCCTCCTTTTGCAAAGCAATATGGCCAGACCTGTTGTGACGTTCACCTGTTGTAATACTTTTCTGCACCAAAGGTGATGGCAATGTTGCTGTTGGTGACATATGTTGTGCGAGGCGCTTCCCTTTCAACCAAAACTTGGTTGTACTTTACTATCTTTATAAAATCTCTATATAAATCTTTTACATTGATAAAAAAAACACATGTGTAATTCTTGGCACAAGTCAAACGGGATCAAATAATGTTGTTTATTTGACCCAGTCAAGTCATTACAATCATTAATGAAGTTCCTTTAAAAACAAAATGTTACTGTTCCTTTAATTTTTTTAACTAAACTGAACCAGAAGCTAGCTGTCTCAGCCAGCTGAAGTCTCTAGTGCACTTATTGGGCCTCAACACAGAGGATCTGTGTCAGTCTATACCCGAGCAGCTGAAGCTGAGCTTTTGCAGCTTTCATTGAATGAATGAACCAGGCCCCGCTCCTACACTGTGTCCAGATTTCCATTGTTAGATCGATGATTTGAACCCAGGATCTTCTTGCTGTGAGGCAACAGTGATTAGCACTGCGCCACCGTGAGATGTAACATGCTCTGTCCAACAAAATATCCTTGTTTTCAGATTTATTTAGTTATAGGCACAGTTAAAGCAAAATGTAGATTAATGATTGTAATGCCAGCTAGCGTTTAGCTGGAATCATCAAGTTTTCTAGCTTTTTTCGTCAACTGTTTTTTTTTATGAGGCAGATTCAAAGAGCAAGCAAATTTCCACTCCATCTTAAACTTTTCCAACTTAAAGTCAATTATTTCAGTTATAATACATTATTTACATATTTTTATTGACTTTGTATTCCTCTGAAATTCACTCCATGTTCTGTCTGTTGAGTGTGCAACCCGAGAGCGCAACAGAGATGTTAAGCGCGAGAGAGATACTGTGAACACGCCGATCAATTTCTTGAAGACCAAAAAGATTTATTTTCTTTGCCCGATAACGGTTTCTCTAAAAATCAAAGTTATGTGCTTGCGGAAACTCTCCTGTTGTATCATTGATGAGCCACAAATATAACTCTGTGTAATTGCAGTGTTGTGTCGTGCAGCAGTCCCCCACGCTCGTCGTGTCACATACTTGAGTCCTTACGGTCGCCACACCAGCAACCTTCAACTGCTGTCGGTGTCGCAACTCGAAACGTGTCTGAGATGATTTAATCCACTGCACACCTGAACCGTTGGGATCCCTGGGGTTTACTTGTAGCATTTCACAGTCAGGCGCTCCACACTAATGCAGCTGCTGGCAGCTACTGTATACTCAGAGCAGGATTATATCAGCTGTAACGCTAACATGGAATCCTGCCAGCCACTTTGTAGCTAGCAGTATACTTTATAGTGACAGTCTAGATTGGATTCCTACCAGTGCAGTATACACCTCATAAATGTTTAATCTTCTTCTCTGGTTGTTATTGGTACAGTCAGGGAGGGGTGTTAAAGCAATCAGGAGACGCACGAGGCTGCTCATTCCTCGGCGAGCATAGTGTTGATATTCATGTAATAAAGCAGCCCTGCGTTGCGAGGGGGTTGGAAGCATGTTTGTCTCTCAGAGGCAGCCCAGTTCCTTTGCCAGAAATAGAGAGATTATCTTTTCAAACCCTCCGCCGGTACAAGGTTCGAGGTGAGTTATCAACTGTTGGAATCACAGGTGCTTCAACCTATGCGAAGGAGGAAGATTTTGGCTGCCAAAGACAGCGATATAAACCCCAGAGGTGGATGCGCCGCATGAGTGAGAGGAGGGGGAAAATTCAGATTACAGAGTAGGAGAGAAAGTGACAAAGCAATTGGAAGAGACAATTTCCTCTTTTTCCAGCTTTGTTTTGTACGGGGCGGATACATTTCTTCCCCACCATGAGAGTGTTTTTCCATGCTGACTGAAGCACAGCGGGACTGAGCCAGCAATTAGACAGTGAGGAGAAGAGGACTAGAAGGATAGAAAGGGAGAGGATGGAGCGGCGGGGGGAGAGCAAAGAGCAGGGGAGCGAGATAGGAACAGACTCTGACAAAGATGTCTCTCGTGGTGAAGTGTGGGCTCAAAATCGAAGCGCGCTTTAAGGAAGAAAGGAGGGAGAGCGATGTGGGTGGAGGGATGAATAAAAAAACCCTGAGTCCCTTATCTAGCAATTTGTAGGGTATGCTATCATGAGTTTCTATAATCCCCAACTTTATCCTCCAAGACACACACACGCAGAATATACACTAATCTTATATTTCCTCCTGGATGGCATGCAGGCAGGGACCAGGAGAAAATGTAGCATGATGTGCCGTGTGCACGATCATGCCATTAACATGCTGGAATATATACTAAACATCTGTCTTAAGAGCACAAATGATTCGACTAATTATATACGTATCATTATGCAGGCTATTACATTTCTCTATTTCTCTGCGACAAAATTACTTCAAAAATCCCTTTCTGTAAATTTGTAAACTGTCATTGTTGCAGCCGAATAAGAATTGAGGCTTCCGTTCTCTTGAGTATCCGAGGTCCGCCGCAGAGGTTGTGAGTAAGCCTTATGGATTATGAACATGTGCAGATGCGCCTTAAGGGTAGAGAGATGTGAAGGTTCCTGGTCAGAAAGCTCAGTGTGATGAAGGCTGAGTAATCTCTTTAGCTTTTTCTATTTCTGTGTGTTTGGCCTTTTACCTACCTAGCTCGCACTAATATCCACTCTGCCATTAAATACCAAACGTGTATTCTGCACCAGAGAGCAAAAGGAGGGGGGAGGGTGGGGGAGTGGAAGTAGTGGTGGTGGTGGGGCTGGAGAAATGTGAGCAGATGGGCATTCTGTGTAACTGAGGTAACTTGATGAAAAGAGAGACTGGAGAAAGAGGTGGTTTAAAAGGTACAAGAGAGTCAAGGCAGATGGATTTACAAGACGGGGAAGAAAGGGACAGATGGGTAGAGGAGACAGGAGAGATTTGCAGCCCGTCTCAGCAGAATGCATCCGTGAACATACATGTAGGACATGTGCAGGGCCACTGTCCACGTCGACGTGGTTTTAACCTCAACAAAGCCCCAGTGGCATGTCTGGTCCAGTGAGTTAATTAGCTGTATGCATCAGTACTCATCCTGGTCCCATATGTATCTTCCACACCTGGTGCCGTTCATTTCAGATTCACTGAGCGCATCCCTTCTCAACATAAATCACCCATTTCACATAGACATGTTTGCGCTGCTTGCCAGACAAATAGATGAGTGTTAATGAGCGATACCTGCAAACTGTGTGTGAACTCGACGTTGCCTGAAGGTGCCGCAGTCATTTACTCCACGTGTTTTTATTTTCCAGCTGCACACAGATATGGACAAAGGAGACGGCCGCACTAAGTATCTGCTGGAGGGAGAGGGAGTGGGCTCTGTGTTTGTTATCGACAGCAACACGGGAAACATACATGTCACCAAGTCTTTAGACCGGGAGGAGAAGGACCAGTACCGTCTCATCGCGACAGCCACGGACCGTCAGACCGGCCGAGCCCTGGAGCCCTCCTCCGAGTTCATCATCAGGGTGCAGGACATCAATGACAACCCGCCCATCTTTCCCGATGAACCCTATGTTGCCATGGTGCCGGAGATGGCACACATAGGTAGAGCATTTCTGTAAAGTGATTCTCCGCCCGAAACCACTTGAAAGGGGTCTACATGCAGCTGTGGTCTGTTTGAAATTAGTCTCCACTAGATTCCAATAAGGATGAGTTTTCACAGCAGAATTTCTTGGCAATTCATGCTGTAGTTGAGATATTTCAGTCCGGATCAAACTGACTATACCAGTAATGCTCTAGTAGTTCGCCAGAGTGAACTAATGTAATGAAAAGAGAAAGCCATTGGACCATTTTAACCTTATTTTATTCAGAAAAATAGTGAAGAATGCCCATCACAACGTCCCAGAGCCTGAGGAGAGTTAGTATTTAGATGGGGGGTTTTTTTGACGACAGAAAAATCTCCCCTTCATATATGATAAAGAAAAGCTTGACATCTTTGCTCGACAGTGACAGACACCAGTAATTATTATCTAAATAGTTGGGGATTAATCCCATGTCAGCTATCAGGCAAATCACTGCAGTTCTAAGCCATCATCTGCAGCGTAATCGACTTCCCTCTTGTCCAAACACATTCTTGGTATCTTGCAAACAATCATAGTTTTGCCAGAATGAGGCTAAACACGCTGCTTCTGGCACAGCTCCAGAGATTCAAGGGCAATTGCTCAACATGAAAACAGGCTGTTTAGTCACATTTTGTCTAAGAGATGAACATTTTGAAGATGCTGCGCATGCAGATAGACAGCGGAGGAGTGCATTATGCTTTTAATCCTACAGCTGTAAGTACTTGGTATTCAATAAACAGACATTGGGTGGAGTATCACTTAAAGCTTATGAACCAGCCACCAGCTTTAAGTGCTATACTTTCCAAAGGGCCATTTGACTTATCACCTTTGGCGTCACTTCTCTTTCACAGGCACGTCAATAATCCAAGTCACAGCCAGAGATGCTGATGATCCCACATATGGAAACAGCGCCCGGCTGGTGTATGCGATTACACACGGCCAGGACTTTTTCTCCGTGGACCCTCAAACAGGTCTGTGCCACACATCCCCTCACAGCTGTTTACCATGAAACACTTCACCAGCTCATGATTACACTTTATACGTAAATCCCAGCGGTGTGGTTAGAAATGATATGTTACATCTTTGCCACCATATGTCCAGTGTAGATAGGAACATTTAACTCGCACCTCATACGACCTGCTGAGAGACGGGAAGCAGCCTGGAGTCGTATGTTTTTCGATGTCCTAATTCCCAAATATATGCATCTGGCTCGCTTTGATGGTGATTTCCAGAGACGTTGTGTCACTGTGAAATCTGTTGCAGTCGTGATTTTTGCTCCGTGTCACGCTCTCCCCCTCTCCACCAGGCGTCCTGCGGACGGCGGTACCTGACATGGACCGTGAGACTCGGGACGAGTATCTGGTCGTCCTCCAGGCCAAAGACATGGGAGGTCATTTGGGTGGATTATCAGGCACTACAACCATCACCGTGCGGCTGACTGATGTCAACGACAACCCCCCTCACTTCAGAAGGAGTAAGCGCTGCTGTTATCAGATCACCACTTTACTGTCGGCTGCTTTCAATCTCCGCAGCGGTAGAATGTGTGCGCGTGTGAGTAAGTAAAGATTAAAATGATTAAACATCCTGTAACGGCGTTTGTGACAGCAGTCTGATATTTTTCGCCTCCTCTGGGTCCTAGTAGTCCTGACAGGGGAAAGATAAGATATAAGCCGTAAAGTAGCTTGTCAGTCGGGTATTCCGCTTTTTTATTTGACTCACTCATCCTAATCATTGTTGTTAACGTCAGTCTGAAGAACATAACCTTTGCCGGGATGAGTGGCATTAACATTCACTCCCGTTTGGTCCCTTAGATTCAAATGGACTGTGCCTTGACGGAAAGTGAAAGATCATGTCTGCTTTTTTCTTATCCAAGCTTTTCCCTGTTCCATGCTATTAATATTTCATCTTAAAGTTCAGTGCTTTCTGCTTCAATAGACAGTAAAATCACTGCAGAATGTGTCTAACACTTTGAGACATATACTGCATTTCTCTATATACTACCTCTCTCCCCTGTTCGCTGTTTTCCCCCTCCTCGTCTCTACTTCTTCTTCTCCCTGACAGTCTCTGTTTACTGCCATTCATCTTCATGTTTAAAGCCCCCTCTCCTCTCGTTGATATATTGTGCTGCAATACAGAGCTTTATAGAAGCAATTTAATATTTCCAAATGCCAGCAGTGCGTTATTTATTTACTGATACCTGACCGTATCTCCCCACCACCACCACCACCACCACCACCTCTATTCAAGGTCATTATTTCCTGTTTGACGATAATGCCACAATTTAAGCAAACGGTTCATTTAGTATGCTCTTTGAATGCGCGGTGAGGGGCGGTGTGTTTTTCAAATGATCTTCATAATGTGGAGGATTTAAATGATTAATAATCAGCGAGGTAGCGCTGCTCTGATTAAACGAAAGCGTTTCTCTGAATTTGCGGCATCACAAGTGATTATGTGACGCCAAGTAAATGACGGGATCCGCCACAGATCACTGATTTAAGGAGAGATTAACTCGGCAAAGCTTTAAGTAATAATCTGAAAAATGTTTATTGAAATGCATTTCTGATAAGTCACTGTTTATTACCGAGTGAGTGACCGAGCCTACTGATTAAAACCAGTGCAACTGCAGTATTACAGATGACGGGACTCCCTAAAAACCTGGTGTTTCACCTGGGTTGTGTGCCTGATGTGTGTTCGCAGCAGCTTGCATTGGGTGTCTCGTCACTTGTATCATCAAACAGAGATGATTTTCATTTTAGGTGATCATTGCTGCTGTGAAACCCCGATTCATTCATTCAATCCAGACTATGATTATTTCCTAAACCTAACCAAATCTTTTAAATACCTGAAAACAATAAAGATCATAATCCATGAAACAAAACTCTTATTACGCCCGGGACGAGAACCTTGCCTGCAGCAATAGAGCATTTTTATACTTCATCACCTAAAGACCTACTTTTCTAAAAGGTTTTCAGGCAGAGAACTTCTCAAAAACCACCTTAACAGTCTTACAAGGCAGATTATCTCCTCAATGCACATCTGATCTGAGGTCAAATACATCAATTATTGAAAAACAAAGTGCTCTCAGGGCACGAGCTGAGACTGTCATGGAGCTCGCCGAAGCGTGCGCTGCCCTGCCCTGCACAGCCACGCCCATCTGGGTGTAATTCAAAGTTTTATTGAGACCCATTTGGCAACATTCCTGGAGAAAATCACAAGCAGCGCATAGTTGTCGACGCTTTTTACATTAGCCAGCAGTGGTCGGTCAACCAGACAGGGTAGGCTAAGCTAACACAGTATACTCACTCGTAAGCAATTATCAAATAAATTTTGATTTTAACGAACAATTAATTATTGAGAAAATGTATCCTATAATAATAATAAAGGATAATGCTAACATTATTATGTTTAGCAGGTAGAATATTTACCATGTTCACCACCTCTTTTTAGTGTGTAAGCATGCTAACATGTACTTATTAGCGCTAAACGCAGAATATAGCTGAGGCTGATGGGAATGGAGTTAGTTTTGTAATATGCAGTCAAACACCAAAGTACTGGACATATTTTGGCCTGTTGGTGGCGCTAGATGAAAGCTATGACTGTAACTTATGAATACTGTCATTATCAGTTGTTTGGTTGATAAAATGGTTGAATAATATTGAGTTAAATCCATCCAGAGTTCCAGGAGACCAAAGTGATATCTTCAAATAGCTTGTTTTGTCTGATCAACACTTTAAAACCCCACAGATATTCAGTTTACAAATGATGTATTCTGTTGATTGATTGACGAATGAGTTCGGCTCAAAAAATGAGAAAATGTCTAAAATGTGCAGTTTGTGGACAAAGTACAGTTTGTTTGTAAAGTGAGGCACTAATGAGAGACACTGAGAGGATGTTTTCACATTTTTATCGGTCTTAAAACATGCAAACGCTCCTCCTCTCTCTCTTCTCGCTCACTTCCTGGCACAGTTCCAAACCCACAGTCCATATTATGTGCAGAAGTGCATTTAAAAGTTATCCAAATTTAATGTGAGGCTTCAGCAGTCTGAGTTATTTATGTTAAGTGGGTATCTTCGAAAGTCACAGTTTATTTTAGTGAAAACACTTGTCTTTACACTGCAGCTCAACAAGGAAAACATTTATATCAAACAAACTGAACAGTAAATTAAATTCACCAAACGTTGATGTCTGCAGATTTAATCCGTCATCTCTTAACATTTGAATGGCATTAGGAGGGTTCTTTTCAAAGCCAGATTGGACAGGTTGATGATTACTGTGACCAAAAACTGAAAAACACGCTAAATGGAGCTCAGTCACCGTCCCACTGAGCTCAGAACCATTATACTCATTGTTTTCCTCTCTGCAGGTGCGTGGTCGTTCTCTATTTCTGAGCTCGCAGCGCCGGGTGTGGAGGTGGGCCGCCTCACCGCCACCGATCCTGATCTGGGAGAAAACGCACTGCTGGAGTTTACGATCCTGGACAGTGAGGAGGCTGAGATATTCAATCTAACAGGACGAGACCGGGAGGCTGTCATTGTTCTGAACAAGGTGAGAGAGTAGTGGTTCATTAAAGGTTTTCACAATAGCCGAGGTTGAAGCTTCACGTAGGTGGTCGGCTAATGAGAGAAAAAAACACCTAATGTGAGATGTTTCCAGAGATTAAGTGCATTTGCTTTTGTCGGCTGTGGCAAATTAATTTGAGTAACATTTCATTACGCCGCTCAAACACACTTTGTTGTCGACAGGTTCAGACTCCCAAGGCTCGGAACGAGCAATTAATGAGTAACAATGAACTAATAAGCAGCTGGTGTGAAAAATTGTAGCTCGTTTGAAGTGATTTGGTCGTGTTAAAGGCAGCCGGTGTGAACTTTTTCTTTTTGCTTTTAAGCATGGGGCATTCAAAAATAATTATTGCTCAGTGAGATCTTAAATTAAGAGGATGTGGAGGGTGAAGCAAGAAGAGGCTGGTGATTAATAACACACATTTAAAAAGAGGAACAACTTTAAAATGTAATTTTGTTCATGAGTTGCATAAAGAGTGAGACAAGTATCTAAGATGAATAATGAAGCGCTGTATGTGGGAAGATATATGCAGCACATACACAGTATGTATGAATCATATATTGAAGCTGTACTCTTCACCCAACAGCTGCTGGATTATGAGACCTGCAATTCTTACACTTTCTCTGTGGAAGTCTCCAACCCTTTCGTGGACGCCCGCTACATACGGAAAGGCCCCTTTAAGGACCAGACGACGGTCCGGGTGATGGTCCTCAATGCTGATGAGCCGCCACAGTTCTCTCAGGCTCGGTACCATTTGGACGTGTCCGAGAACTGCCCCCCTGTCTGCTCTGTCGGCCGGGTCCACGCTATTGACCCAGACACAGGACAGAGCACCAACATCAGGTGGTTATTACACCATCACTCACTCATGTAGTCACCCACTCAGGGCTCTCGTCGCTATCCCTCTCCACATGTTACTTTCTGTATCACAGGTACTCCATCGATCCCCAGTCAGACCCCGAGGCTCTGTTCCGCATCGCCTCTGACACGGGCTTTATCAGCACAGTGATGGAATTGGACCGTGAGGAGGAGCAGTGGCATAATATCACAGTCATCGCCACACAGAGGGGTATGTCAGCCCCTCTGCCCTCGGGGGCAATGAGCAGCAGACCTTACCACGGTCATATCTCAACCAGAGCACCGCCTTGAGTCGCAAATACAAAACGGGGAGTAAAAAAATGACTGAATGTCAGTGGTAATTTTCTCCATTAGCGTCGGTTTCCTTTTCTTTCAGACAATCCAAATCTTGTGTCAAGGGTTGTGGTTGCCATAGAGACACTAGACCAGAATGACAATGCACCGGAGTTGGACAGGCAGTACACAACGTCTGTGTGTGACTCCAGTGCCCCCGGTCAGGTCTGTTCTTCTTCTGTTTTTGGGATGTAAAATTTAAAACAGTAATGTAGGAATGAATTAATTATTGTCAACAGTTAAAACTACTACACAGAGAGCAGTGTTGGGCAGCCTTACCTTTGCTCTTACACGTTGCCCCTTTAGATATATTGACTCTACTGACAGACTCACTATCCCCTTCACAGCTCCTTAATCATCTTTTATGTTAAATTATTAAACTAATTAATTTTGTTTTGCAGTTCAGCTGCAGTGAAAAAGGTTGAGTTATTTAAAGCAGCAGATGTGCAGACTTTTGGCTGCTAATGACCAGACAGCAAACAGCCGAGCAGCTGCTTCTGTGAAAACAAGGAAAAACGCACATATATAACCACAGTACAGCACATTTCAACACGCGACTAATGAACCAGCTAATTAGGTCAGAGATTACAAATTATAAAAGCACATGATGCAGAAGCAGTGTCCTGTCCACTCTGCTCCGGCCGTCTTGCCAGCTGAAGTTGCTCTGACTCAACACAACCACACTCAGGGCGATCACACAGAGACGAATTGCTAGAAAAAGCATCTCCGGCAAAACCATTGTTTTTCTACGGTACGCTGCACCTGGCAGGTGCTCCTCTCCTGCACTGCGGGTCGCTTATTTCTCACAAGTTTGTATGTTCAACTTTACAGCGCTAGACAGAGGCCTCGCATTTCCAGGTAATTACATCTGAAGGCAGCTAGTCAGGCAGCCCTGCTCCACAGGCGCGCCACGCTGTTTTGTCCAAAACAGGCTTTTCTGAGTTGTCTGAGCCGCACCTGTAGCGACGACTCTGTGTGATCAGCCCCTGATACATCCACAGGTGGCTGCAAACTGCCAGCCAAGAAGTAGGAGTGAAACAGAAAACAGTGCAAATGCATCTGGAATGTGTTTTTCTTGGGGGTTTTTTTTGGCAACAAAAGAACAGAAAAGAGAAATACAGCAAAACTCTTACAGTCACTTGTTTTACTTATTTGAAAACGTAACTAAATAATGGATTATTGCAAAACTAACAAGCTTCCTCACAAAATGTAATATCTGAGTACTCTAATGTGTTACTTTGTAAGACTTAACCTCTCACACTGACAGAGAGGTAGTTTGTAAATAATTAATAATTTAAAACATAAGGATTATAACTTTAAATCAGTTCCTGCAGTCAAACGGAGCAGTTTCTTTACTCTTGCAGCTCCTCGTCCCATGTTGCATAATTCAGCAGTTCCACCAAAGAGTGCTTTTCAGATGGCAGATTATTAATAGTGTTTAGATTACTGAAGGGGTAAAGATGAGAGAAATGTCAAAATATATGAACATAACGCCGCCCTGATCTGTGTTCTGCAGGTAGTCCAGGTCCTGCGAGCCGTCGACAAGGACCAAGGAGGACAAGACACCCCGGTCCACTTCAGCATCCCTCCAGAGTCCAGCTCTGCGCTCAACCTCTCCGTCAGGGAAACTGGAGGTTAAATCCATTAGCACTGTTTTGCTTTTTTTTCCAAGCTCCATCCAGAAACACAGCACCGGCCAAAACTGGTGCGATTCTGTTGTGCACTGACCGTGTTTGATGTGTGTTTTTTTTGCTGCGTTATCAGGTGTGACAGCCAGCCTGGTGCTCCAGTCAGCCTTGGAGCCCCTCCCTGGCTTCTCCTCATCCTTACTCACCCTGTATGTGCCAGTTGTGCTGCGCGACGGAGCCTCCGGTCTGACCAACACTGGCACGGTCACCGTGACCATTTGTCCCTGTCTGCGAGGGGCCATGCAGACAGAGGACAGAGGGAAACAAAGGGACAGGAGATGGGAGAGACACATGGTTTGCCTCCCTGTGCCATCTGCCTCTACGTCACTCATTTTCAGTCTGGTCACATTACTGGCCATGCTGGCCTGTGTCACCACTCTGCTGGGTAGGTCTGATCCGCTCTCAGAAGTCTCTGAAGCTCTATAAATGTAACGTTTGTGACTTTTTTGAAAGATGCTGAGCCGTTGTGTCAGGTCGCCTCTGTAATATCTGAAGAGTACGTGGTCATGTGTCTCCTCTCTGCCCTTTAGTGGTGTGTGCACTCTCGCTGTCATTGCGCCATCAGAAGCGAGACTCCCACTCACCCTTCGAGGAGGATGATGTCAGGGAGAACATCATATCCTACGATGACGAGGGGGGAGGGGAAGCAGACACCGCCGCGTTTGACATTACAGCGCTGCAGAGCATGCACAGAATACAGCACATGCACAACAACAGAAACATGTGAGCTGTTCCCCAAAATAAATAATACAACTTATCCTTGCGGTGGTGGCTCATGGGAGCGTGTGCATGTTTGTGTGCGACTGCGTGCGTCTCTGACATTTATCTTTTGGCACAGATGGTACACGCAGCCGAATCCGCCAAGGGCCAGGACGTACAGCTGGAGTCGCAACCCGCGCCCCGGCCTGGACCCTCAGCAGCGACCGGGATCCGCTCCGCTGTACGGGCGCCTCTGCTATGGCATCCACACGCTGCCTGTTCTCAGAGATTATCCAGCTGGGCCACTGGAGGCAGGTCTGCAGCTAACGCAGCTGACCCACGGGCTCACCGGAGGTCATATCGGCAATTCCCTTGTCATCCAGAACCAGAGCACCTTTGAGCCCCTGCTACGCTCTCCTGAGATGAGCTCTGGTTGTTACGAGGCGGAACACATGCTGGCGAAGAGCAAAATCACGGAGAGAAATGAAGGCAGTGAAGCAAGCGCTGCCGAGAAAGAAGCGAGTCAGGATCAGGCCAAGGTCAGATTAAAACACGCACAGATGAAAACAGGCAGCAGTCATATGGAAGCAAAGAAAGGCCACTGGAATATGAATCGAATAAACAAGTGAATAATAGTATTTCTCTGTAGCCTGAAGCAGTCATGACTAAATATGCAACAGGGTGACTCATCAGAAACTCGTGGGTGTGGTTTGGTCAGATTTGATTGACAGTCGCTGGAGCTGCTTCCTGACTAATGCAATCAAACCGTTGAGAAGAGCTCAGACATAAACACAAATGTAATAACCGGTCATGTGAAAAAAACAAAACTGTTCCAACTTTAAAAGATAATAGTTATTTTTAGGATCCCGTCACTCAAAGTGAGGAGGTCATCGAGAAACTGTAGAGACTGTAGCGCCTTGATTGCCGAAATTTCAGTACTTTTTAAATTGAACACATAAAAAGAAAAACAGTAATTTCAATAACTGCATTTAATGATGATGATTTAAGTGAGTTATTTTTCAGTTTGTTTTGTTCACAAATTCACAAGATGAGATGGAAAGTTCAAGTGTAAAATTTTCCAATAAGCTTTATTCAGTTTCAAATGAAAGTTTTCATTTCTGGATCCTGAAATTCTTCTCAGTTTAAAGTTAAAAAAATACACCTACAGAGCTTGTAGAAAGGTGCTTCTAACAAGGTTTGTCGGCCAATAGTAGAACCCCGTTGGTATCATGTGATATCTGTGTTTCGTCAGCATTGACAGTCTGGTTGTTGTTACAGTTGTGTAGGACAGTTTGATGGGAGAAAGGCATAAAAATGGCTGATTTCTACGGTATGCATCCAGCATACTGTACTGCCCAAACGTTAGCTAGCGTTAGCAAAGTTTACGTTTGCAACGTAGCGTTAGTAACACTAGCTAGCTAGTGTTAGTAATGTTAGCTACCTAGCATAGGGGGCAGATGATTCAAACAACAGCGGTGTCCAGTTTTCAAAACTCTATGTTCAAGTTCAAATTGTATTAATCATTTCTGGATCTAAGAATTCAAGTCAGGTCAAAAAATGTGGTTGTTCGAAATTGACTAATTCACTAATCTTTGTTTTTGTCTGTATCTGGTGTAAGTGTATTAATCTTCTGACCTAAAGGTTCAAATTGATTTAAAAGAAATTGAGTCAACACATTTCAAGATGAAACATTGAAACTACAGAGGGCATAAAAAGGAGTCCAACCAGGATAATAAGGAGCGTGTTTGAATTTCCTTTGTAGATTATTCTACTCCTTCAAAAACACCTTTTGCAGTTGTAGAACTTTAAAATTATCTCATTTAAATCACATAATTCAATACAAATGAATACAGTGACTTCATTAAATTTCAACATTAAGTATTCAGAGGTGATTGAATGTCACGATTAGCACTTTTTCAGTTGATTACAAATTTAAATCATTACAGCCTTTCTTTGCGTCCGTACGATTATCTCTCCATGTGTCTGAATCATCTTACATCCCTCTCCTTCATCGTCTCTCTTACAGATAAACCCAACGGAAACGGAGTCGACACCAGCCAGCAACGCTGCTAATCTGACCAACTGTGACCCGACTGAGTCTTCATGCCAAAGTCACTCCAGCTCCTCGTCAAACCAGCAGGAGGGGCGACCGGGGTCATCGCAGACTCAGATCAGCACTGGAGCCACCAGCTGCACATTGGACGACATTGACACTGACTCCTCCATTCGCTCCGTTTCAGAGCAGAATTATTCAAACGGCGCACAGGTCAGCTCCGTGAACCCTCCTGTTTACCTGACGGGAGACACGTACAGCATTGTGGGCTCGCTGAACAGCAGAGGGACGTGTCTGAACGGGACCGGCGGCGGCGGGTTGTACCCAACGCCAACGGGAGTGCAGCTACTGAACATGTGCAGACTCCAGAGAAAGGATTTGACCCCGCAGCCTTTGTCCTTACCTGGGGGGCTGTTTGGTAACAACAGCGGCTGGCTGAGCGGGGCGGAGCCTGCGAGCGCAGAAGCCGCCAACCCGCAGCCACTTCGCATGGAAGACCTCCTGAACATCCGTCTGGATCAGGTCACCTTTGACCTGTCGCAGCCGCCCTATGACTCACTGCAGACTTACGAGTTCGAGGGCCGTGATTCAAGGGCTGAGTCACTGAGTTCGCTGGAGAGCGACGGAGAGAAGGACGACGGGCGAGTGGTGGGAGGGATGGACGAGCTAAACCAGAAGTTTCAGCGGCTGGTGGAGATCATCAGAGAGAGGGAGAAGGAGAAGGAAGGAGGAGGAGGAGGAGGAGGAGGAGGAGAGACACAAGTGACCGAGGGAGGGGAGACTGCAGAGGCCACTCTCGATAAGACTCATAAACAAGAGGGCAGAGAAAAAGAACAGCAGAAATGGGATTTCTAGATTGCGATGAAAGAACAGTCGGAGAAAGGAGGACTTTCTCGACAGTGATGTATTTTAAACACAGCAGGGTGGGAAAATACACAGCCTCTGACAGAAATCTCCTTGTTTCCCCCCCTGCCGGGAGAAATCCATGAGGCTGACAGTATAGCTGAGATTTTGTGGTGGGATCAGTGCACAGCGTATAGTTTTCACCTCCACTATGTTTATAAGACGCATATGGAATCTGTCACTTTTCACACTTCTCTTGTATCTCATATTAATAATGCACTTTGGGCTTTCAAAGCGAAAGTTATGAAAAATTAACTTTTATTGAAATATTGATTCTGAGCCCTGAAAGCTGCATTGTTAGAAAATAGGCCTCATCAAATATGGATCAGAATTGTGATATTTAATATTGATAGTTTAATAGGGGCACGCTCACTAGAAGAACTCGGAATCTGAATGGGGGATTTGCATTTGAATTGGAGAGTTTTTCAGACCACACAAGCGTACAGTAATGTAGGCCTACACTGCCACGAGCTCACCGAGCCTCTCCGACGAGTCTTAAGTATTTATATTCTGTAGCTCCGTAGAGAAGAGTCCAACTCCAGCGAGTAGTCAGTAGCAAAACCCGCTCACTATGCAATTTGCACACAGTTAGAAATGATTAGATTGTCACTGTCGAAGATGTTGTGAAAGTACAGTAAATGATGTCCATATGTAGATAAACATCAACTCCTGCTTTATTGCTCCAGAGTGGACAGTCTTTTGGGAGCGGGTGCGGGCTATTTAATGGAATCCACACAGGAAATTAAGCATCTGATGTTCAGTTATTAAACTGTTGCAGCCTTACAATATACAGTGCTCCCCGTAATTTCACCCACACAAGATTATTTATAATTCACTATTGTGTTTGCGTCTGCTCGTCTAGAATTATCTCCAAAGGCTTATTTATCTCCCACGTTTTAAAGAGACAAAATTAGGCAAAAGCCATTAAGCGATGCAGTACACACACAGGCATTGTTCTCCTGACGAGCCCAGAACACAGAGGCAGACGCGAGAAAGAAATCAGTATTTTAAGGACGTGTCATTCAGGCAATCTGTCGCCTGACAATGACTCATTCCTCCAGCTACTTCAAAGTTCATTTATTATTCAGCAGGTATCAGGATTAGTTTTAACAACATTATTCTCAATAATATGATAAAAATGTGTTTGACTTCCTGCAATTATTCCCACTTTCCGTCCACCTCTTCAGTTGGGATTTAGGTGTTAATCAGCCGCCGCTCTAATAAGACTGCGATGCGTCGGAACTAAATTTGACAGAAAATCTTTGGCGTCCTGACAAGAAAAATGAGGTGCAAAAAAGAGACGGGACTCCTCAGGCAAGAGGATGAAATGCAGAGGAAGAGGAGTGGGATATTACGTCAAGTGCCAAATGATGACTAGTCATCACCACGCTGCGTATTGTGAGCACGCAGTGGGTATCCGGCATTATCCCGAAATATCATTGTACAAGTGATTAAGACGCGAGACGTGAGACACGTCCTCACCCAGAGATCTGGAGCAGATTTAATTTAACAATGGACTAAATATAGAAGCAAGTTAGAGTGTGAGAATATTACCACTTCAAAAAAAAAAAGTTAGACCGAAATAGACTAAAAGTAAATTAAAATATGTTTGAAATTCAAATGTTAAAAGGCGTATTGCCATTCACGCACTTTAAAGAGTGCCAGGAGGAGTCCTGTGAAGTGGAGGACAGCGGCGTCCGTCCGTCTGACAGCAGCGATGGTGCCACCTGCAGCTCAACAGATGAACTGCAGCTTTGCCTCGGCTGTGAAATGGTAATAAAACAACCCAGCAGCTGTAAATATTGATCCAAAAAGCACAACAGTACTCATCTTAAAAGTCTTAATAACTCAGATAGATTTATGTAGATATAGACCACAGTTCATGTTGACAAACAGTTTGATTCAGTATGTTTTTTAAAAAGTTTAGCGGGCTTGCTGCTGTGGGACAACGCTGGACTTTAACATCTATTTTAAGACTTGATATGGAGCTTAGGGACGGCGTGAACATCACAGGTGAAAGAGACGAGTGGCAGGAAAGGGTGAGGAGGCGTTTTGTTGATGAAGGGAGCAGAACTTTTCTTCCTCCCAGAGTGAATTCTATTTTATTCTACGAGAAAAGAATTTAAAATATTTATATCAACAACAGTCAGCGTCAGTTTCAAGCAACAGAATAGACGAGTGAACATTTCATCTCTGGAGAGCACAATATTTATAACTAGCTCCTACTTTTGCTTCCACAGAAAGCAGAACTACAATGAAATAATGTTAAACATGTCATTCAAAGTGACAGTCGCAGGTCTGATAATCACATTGTGTCATGTTCTCCCTCATTTTTGTGATTACAATGACGAAAAGTCATTTTCTAGTTTCCGTTTGTCTGATTTGTGTTCTGTGTAAACATTATTATTCTTTTAAGACGCTAAAATGAGTTTTCACTGCTCATGAAACAGTCTCACTTTAATCTCATTTGAAAGCCTCTGTATGAACTACGGAAGCAAACAGGAACATCAGCCAGAATAACAATCACCAAGCAACCAGATCTGTGAGCCGTAGGATTACATGTAACCCAGTTTAATTTACACTGTGTCATCATCGTCATATTAGAGTTATAAATCTTAAATATCACCAATAGTTCTGATTTCTTTGTAACTCCTTTCAGAACAAATGCGAACGGCAGCCAGATGGAGATTGCTATGGGAGTAATACCGCTCTCGTCCACAGGGGGCGCCAGAATCAACAGCAGTGAAAATCCCTGTAGCTGCTTTAAATTAGAGTGTGGCGTCTCGAATCCTCTGTGCACTGTGAGTAATTAATAACAGAGAGAGTTGTACCAATTCAGTAGTGTCATATCATTTTAAAATATTGAAAAAGGTCCCACCTCGCCGCCCACGTTAGCTGTGCACAGTCCCTAATTAGCTCTTATGCAGTTACCAGTTTGTTATGGCAGCAGTGGCTCCCAGGATCACAATAAAGGTTGCAGAATTATAATTATTATGTCAGACTTTCCTCTAAATGTTTATTCTCGTGAATTACTTGAAATGTTCACCTCTTCAGGCGTCTAAATATTGTTAACATAAAACACAGTGGAGCCGTACAAAGACACGAGGCGGCAGAAAAAAACAACATCATTCAGCCGTAACATTCAGTGTCGCAGTGGAAAACACTTTAATAGCGTTAAATGCACAGAAAGTGGTTCACAACACATCGTCCTCCATGTGTGTACGTTATGCAAGCAGAAATTCTTAAAGATGCGGCGACACGGGAGACAAAAAGGCAGAGATAGTGAACATATTAAACCCCCCGGGCTCATAATGACCTGCAGGAGGCAGTGTAGTCAAACATCACATATGATACAGATAAAGCCTCATGAGAGCATTTTGATTATATATTATATAAAACGTCCCTTTACACGTCACCATGAAGCCTCCATCGTCACCGATGACACATTACCAATGCCATAACTACTCGTGTAAATGTGTGCCGCCATCCTTTTAATGAGCTTGTGCAAAGAAAAACAAATAAAGGTATTTTGGAACGCTTCATTTTGGGACGCTGCCGCAACAGCTACTACTGACTGCCGGGGTTTTCCACCGTCTCTCTGTTGTCTGGGGAGAAAAGAAAGAGGATGGCAGCGAACGAGACAGTCGCAGACATCAAGCGACGAGTACAGACGTCGCCGCCGGGCTTTTTTGTCTTGATTTGATCGCATCAGAATCAATCAAATGTTGGAAGGAGAGAAAAAAAAATGCAGGTTAAATATAGTAAGCGAGTCGTCTGTAACCTGGAAACCTTTCCCCATCAGGATAACACACCGATACATCTCGACATGTTTACTCTGTATCAAAGGCTTATAGATGTCACTTTTTTTTTTTTGTTTTTTTGCTATAAATCCCAGTTCTGCATAAACACGTTTGGCCGAGTTGAGCTGAGACCGAGCCTTTGTCTCTTTTCTTGTTTCATCTCATTGTACTCGCTGAAAAAAAGTTTACATGTTTGAAATTTCTTTGAAATCACAACTCACTCTCCACAATATATTACATGAAATTGATTGAAAATAACCACATCATTATTTAATAATAATATTCAGCTATTTTCTAATAAGCAGTAACTTCTACGGAAGCCCTGAGGGGCCAATCGGAAATGTTTAATTTATTATTTTCCATCTTATTGCCTACACGAAGAGTACGTGAGTTTTACATCTGTGTGAATTTGTCATCGTCTGAGAACGACATGTTGTAAACTCCGCCCCTCTCAGGTCCGTTCTCCGCCGTCTTCACCTGCGTCTCCTCGTCACTGTCCTCGTCGTCCATGTTCTGGTTCTTTTTGCTAGAACAGGAAGGCAGAGACGAGACGGACTCAGCTCAGTAATCACATGCACGGGGTGATGAATGTGCTGCAGCTACGGTCGCCTTGCCTTACCGTTTCTTTTGGATTAAGGGCATCGCCAGCAGAACGATGATGCCAGCGAACACGGCGCCCATGACCACCCCGAACACAATGAGCCATGGAGGGGTGTCGGGGGCGGGCGGCGCCGCCAGGGTGGGAACGATGCCGATGAACTCCAGAGTATTATCAGTCAGCAGAAAGGCGCTGTTGATGCGATTCCTGGACTTCCTGTTGGAAAAATTTAAAAAGTTTAGATTATTTTTAGAATGCTGACTATTTTCAGGTTAACATGCGTCCGTCACAAGTCTGGTTTTGCTGCAGTGATTTGCCACTGATGCTCTAATTTTGCTCCAAAACCCCGGGAGATGCAATGACTCCTCAGTGTCCCAGTTCTACCCAGCGTCAAAGGTAAGAGACCAGGAATCTTTATAAGCGCTCGAATAATTGAAAGGTGTGCAGAATTTAGTGACAACCAGATATCCTTCTTTCCAAAAAAAGGCTCTCTTTGACACAAATATTCCTAATTTCTTATTAAAACATCGTTCTTGTGTTTTTTGCCAAGGGATCCCAGTAAATCCTGCACACTCATCCTTTAAACTGGCTCAATATGTCCACCATGACATTTGAGATTCTTAATCAGCTTTACAGAGGTCTGAGGAAATC
The DNA here is from genome assembly GCA_039737535.1 of Lagodon rhomboides. Lineage (NCBI taxonomy): Eukaryota > Metazoa > Chordata > Actinopteri > Spariformes > Sparidae > Lagodon > Lagodon rhomboides. Next base: position 7,224,435 of record CM077789.1, on the reverse strand, counting down.
CTTGATCTGATCTGCATGTAGCCTTGATCTTAATATTTTTATTTATTTATTTGTTTAAATCTTTGCTTTACAGCTCAGCACACTTCGTTCAAATCTTAAAGCAACGATATGTAACTCTACGCGATTCTCTTTCCATCCATCCGTCCATCAATGATAAATCCACTTATCCTCTGCAGGGTCACAGCGGACTGGAGACGATCCGAGATAACATTTTAGACACATTTGACGATCTAGGAATGAGACTCAACGACTATCTTTCTCCTGAATTACTCTAAAAGTTACATGGTGTTGCTTTAAATACTGTTTGATACAAAGTCTGCATTTGAGCAGTAGGTGTTTTTTGCCTTCACCGATAAATATGACCCAAATCTAATCTCACATAGAGCTGATCTCTATAATAACTTCATGACCTTATAACATGTGTCCTGTAATGTTTTCCTGGACGAGCAGGATGTTGCTTCTTCTGCAACAATGAAGTTAAAGGGACCTTACACCTGTGTGATGACCTGCAGGGAGGCGTTCCAGCTTCTGTGTGTGTGTGTGTCTGCTGATCTCTGACAAATAAACAGCCCTATGTTAAAACACAACCACAGACAGCAGTGATGCTACTTCTAATAGATCTTCAGTACGTTTTCTCGCAGCACGCAGAATAAATAGAACAGATGCCAAAAGCATCAGGCTCTGATTGGTCGGCTCACACATGCCTGAGCAAGCACCGCTAATAACAACAGTGCAGCCAAACCTCGCCACCAGGAACAAATGTGTGATGTCACAAAGTCACAGAATTAAAGGTGAGACTACTGACGAGGTGTTTCATGAGCAGTGTTTCTGTGGGAGAGAGTAGCTTCTATTGGTTGTGGATCTTTTACATGCACAAGAATAGAAAACACCGAAGGAAAAAACAGAAAGCATAATATGTCTTACACACCAAACTAATAAAAATAAAACATGGACTCTAAATGTCAGAGCTGAATGTGACCTCTGACCTCTTGAGGAGAAATAAAACACGGGGGATGTTAAGAAGAGCTGCAGCCTCACTGTGTCATGTGATTGGTTACCTCACAGCCTGCTCCACGTCTCCTCTGGACACAAGGCGTGAAGGGTCCTCCGGTGATGTCACCACGAACCAGAACGACACTCTGGGAGTCTCATCGCAGGCGACGATGTTTGACACGCTGGTGAAGTTCCACGAGACAATAAAGACGAGTCAGTGTCACAAAACAAGTTCATAAAAACCATGAGTCACTGCTTACGTTACGGTAAAAACAGATTATATTATAGTTTTATGGCTGTTTTATAAACACACAGACGGGTTCTCACTTATACTCCTGGCCGCTGAACTGAGTCCTCATGGCAAAGGCCAGAGTTGCTCGGAAAAGGAACCTTTCATTGTCATTCCAGACGTACTGCAACAACAAGCAGAGATCATGCGTACTTTTAAATGGCATTTAAGGTTAATTGATCACCAGGTGGACTTTGTCCTCGGAGCGAGCGGTCGCACCCACTTTGAGTGAATTCTGCACAATATTGAGGATGTTACAGATCAGCTCCAGGCATCGAACAGTCAGCATATTTTATATAAGTTACAGTGTTAGAACATCACATGACAGAAAAGACTTCGGTTTAGTTCTGATCTGATGGTTTGATGAATATTATTAAATATATACGTACAGCTTTATCTCCCAGAGCAGTTTTGATGCTGAGCCGCACATAGTAGGCCTCTGGAGGAGCATCTACACGGATAAAACATATTCAGATTCACCGCATGAAGGATTTAACAGCATTTCATGTTAAGTTTCTTCAGTTGTTTCCCCCATAAAGTTGAAATCATCACATATAGGCCGGCATGTTATTTAGAACGGCTGCCGATGTCAAATGGAGGTCATTGTTACGAGGCAAACATTTGAGTTATGCTTCTAATCCGACTTTGTCAGATTAGAAGCTGCATTCCTCGCAGCGGAGAGCGAGCACCAGGCTTCACGAAAACAATGCCTGTGTTTGCTGACAGTATCTCGGTAGAAATAGTATTTAACCACATTTTAGGGTATAACTTATGGTCACTTACCTCCTGAACAGAGGTCTTGTGCCAGAGCAGATGATAAGCAGAGCAGGAAGAAGATCTTTCCCAGCATTTCCACGGAGAGCAGGAAGCAAAATAATGAGAAATCCAAGTGGAGCCTGAAGTGATCAGTGATTTGAGGAAGTCAGCAGAAACATCACTGGATGCACCCTGAGATTAATGGTTAAACCAGGACACACCTGACGCCTGGACCAGCCCCTTTTGTTAAAAAAAAAAAACAGAGATCAGGTGGGCCCTCAGCATGGAAACAGCAAAGTGAAGGTCCCACTGTTTGTTCAAGCTTCCAGGGAGCCAGAGTGGTTTGCTAATGTGCGAGAGGCAGATCTCAGTCCGCCTCTGTTTGCTCAGCACAGAGCAGAGAGCCCGGCTCCTTTCATCAAGGAGAAACAACATGTACTACACCTGAGGTAATCTTTAGAGGATCTCTCCTGGTCCAAACTGTGCTCTCACTGCTCAGAACGGTGATTTATTATACCCACATTAAAGCTGCGCTGTGTAAGAATCTTAGTGATAAAAATGAAAATGATTAACAGAATATATAGAAGAAGTAGCAAACAGCTCTGACGTCATGACGTCTGTGTGTTGTGTTGCAAAGACATATAGCCTCCTGAAGTTAGCACTCCAGACCACTAGCTGCACAGCTAACTGTGCTAACTAGGTGGCAGCAATAGTTAGCAGCAGTTAGCAGTAACTCTAGCGATATTCTTACATTTTGTCCTTTCAACGTTCCTGCAAATGGTCTTTAGATGGATAGATATCTACAACTTTGTTCTGGTCCAAACTACATTTAAACTAAAAAGTATAAGTGACCCTTTTAACTTAAATTTTTGGGCACATAGCATTGCTGAACCTAGACCTGACCAACTGAATCAACCCCAGATGACTACACTGCCCACACAGGCTTGTACAGTGGGCACAAGGCATGACGGGGGCATCGCTTCATCTTCCTCTCTTCTTACCCTGGAACAGGGTCAATTCTGGACCCATCAGACCACATGACCTTCTTCCATTGATCCAGAGTCCGATCTTTGTGCTCCCGAGCAACGTGAAGCCTTTTTTCTCTGATTAGCTTCACTAAAACCAATCATGCTGGTTTTAAAAAATGTACTAATGTGCAAAAAATAGCTCAAACTGTGAAGTGAAACATCAAGTTTTTATGTCATTTTGACAGTCTTGAACATTTGTGTGGAAGACCTCCCATCTCAGACGTCTACAGTCCAATAATTACTAGTCAGAACTGAATAATTATGGCAATTATCATTATCTTTTTGGGTGTCTGTCAATAGATATCCACAATACAAATGTGTTACTAAGTGCTGTATTGTAGCCAACTGGACTTTTTTCAGTTTCTCGAAGACGTTTCATCTTTTCATCCAAGAGGCTTCTTCACTTCTGACAAATGCATTTATTGATGAAGGTTCTCAGTCAGCCAGGTCGTGGTACCACGACCTGGCTGACTGAGAACCTTCATCAATAAATGCATTTTGTCGATATCTGCACACTTTTTTTGCAGAATGCCAATCAAGGACATCTTCAGTGACATTTTTACTTGTCAGAATGGATTTATGTACATTCAATATGAAATGATGGATATCTGAAATTGAAAATCTTCTTGTGGATGTCTGAAATTAAACCCCAAGTACACGTGAATGGCCGAAGTCCTTGGAAACAATGTCATTATGTATATGTGAAATCTTCCTTTTGACTGGGAAGAACCGTATTACGGATATCCGCAATATATTTCCCGTCGAGCTATTAAACCTTGAAACGGCTTTTCACAGATTGAATGAAGCCAAACTGACAGGAAAAGGAGTGAATCATCAGACCATAGCTGCTGATCAGCCAAGATTAAGATCAGCAGCTGCATTCCTCGCAGGGATAATTTGATATGCGCACATTTGTCAAATGAGAACGTTCAGTGCTCACTGAGGTCAGACTGAATAGTTATTTTTTCTTTAGTTAGTCGCCCAGATTTGGATTTTCATCACTGGTTGTACTTTATTTACTTCCTCTCCCTCCTGAACGTGGTTATCAGGCCTGACCTGGACTTGAATGACAGGCAGACAATCAAATCCTCCACAGATCCAGGCAGCTGAGGACAATCCTCTGTCGGACAAAGACGAGAGACAATAGAAGCCCCCGGTAGAGAGAGAGATGTTTAAGGTTAATCATCCATTCCGCCCTGACAATCAGCCAGCGCCGTGGTTAATTGTTCAACCACTGTGCGGTGTTTGGATCCTGACACGGGGCCACTTGAGGCAAAGTCTGTGTGCCAACTTTGCTTTTTAAGTCTCGTGATAACAGAGCGTTCCAAACCCACAGCAGGGCCGGTCACATTAAACTGGGCGGACAATAAACGATCTTTTGCTCCCATAAAACGTCATAAGTGTTTTTCCATAAAACAGACTCACGCCGGAACAATATGAAGACGTCTTCACTCCCACGTCTTGTCATTTTTTATATAATAAAAGAAAAATAGCAGAAAAAATACTATGTTGCTCTGTGTGCTGCTGTTCTTGTCTCTTCTTTCCTCATAAAAAAAGTCTGATTGTGTAGAAAAACATAATGAAACATCCAGATTTCTCAGAAGACTTTGGAGATAACATATAATGTGAAAACGGGGAAATCTTCCACTAGAGACTTTGGATTTTCTTTTGCTGTTTTGCTGGATCGCTCCCAGTCTGCAAAACACTGATTTACAGAAAGGTCTCCTGCTGCAGTGACGCAGCCTGCAGGTACTTTACTGAACACCTGGTGGCAGCAGAGGCTTCACAGTGGAGTGAAGAAGAGTCCTCTGTTGCTTCAGTATGTTCTGCTGCTTACTCAAGTATTTTATATGTCTGTATGAATGACAGGTGTGATCTCAGGACTCACACACTTTCTTCAACATCGAATTCAAGGACTGTTCAATGACTTTCCTGGCTCAATTCTCTCAGATTCAAGGACCCGACACTGCAGTCTGAGGCCCAGATTAAAGGAGCATTATCACCCAAAAATGAAAATTCAGTCATTATCTACTCGACCTCATGCTGGTGGAAAGCTGGGGGACGTTTCGTAGTCCACAAAACATTTCTGGAGCAGCAGACTTCCAAGGTGAGTTTCTCAGGTCATTCAAAGATTTAAGGGCTTCCACCACAACATAGAATTGTATTTTTAGTCTGATGAAGTTGATTTTATTTTTTATTCTCGTCCCTTCATCTTGTATTATGAAAAAAGAGATAAAAAAGTATATAAAAAAAGTATATATACTTAGTTTTCATTTCATATTAAGCTGTCAGAAGTGACCCCTTAAAAAAAATCTATGTTACAGATGCTCCTTTATTATTTATCTTTTCTTTTTTTATTTTAAGTCAAGAACGTCAAATACATTCAAACAATCCATACAAGTTCAAAATCAACCAAAAAAACAAAACAAAAAAACATGATGAAACAGTTTAGAGGTCAAGAAAATATTTAAATTGTCTCATTGTTTGTTTGTTTTTTGCCAATTTTTAGATTTAAATTTTCAATTGAAGTCAAATATGATTTCTAAAGTGTGACTTTAAACAAATACTTCTTTATTTTTTTTAATCATTTTATTCAAGAACATCAAATACAAAACAATCCATACAACTAGAAGGAGGACATTTGAAATATCAAATTTGTCAAATTTGTTTTTGACAATTTCTTACAATTTTCAGTGGAAGTCAAATAGGTTGTTTTTTTTTAAACAGATGCTCCTTTATTTATCTATTTATCTATTTTTATTTATTTATTATTATTTTCTTTTTGACAAATACATATACATACAAACAATCCATAAGTTCAAAATTCCAGTCCACCTTCAGCAAAACCAAACATCATCAAACACGACACAGTTCAGAGATCTGCTGACTAAAAGGACATTTGAAATGTCTAAATAGTCTAATTGTCTGTGTCTTACCAATTTCAGTTTTTTAGATTAAAATGTTCAATGTGAGTCAAATATGATTTAATATGTGTAACTTTAAACAGATACTCCTTTATTATTTGTATTTATGTTTATTTTCTCTTTTTATCCAAGAACGTATAATAGGCTACATACAAACAATCCACACAACTAGAAGGAGAACATTTGAAATGTCTAAATTGTCTGAATTGTTTTTGCCACTTCCTGTATTTTCAGATTTAACTTCAACAGACTCTCTCTGGGCTGCAGAGACAAAGCGGCCCCTCATCCCTCACACAAAGCCTCCCTCCGCTTCCTGCGCTCTGCCGCCCCCATCAGGCGCAGCTCGGTACTGCTACAACCAGCTTGAACAGGCGGTGGGAGTGGATGAGCCTGATCACTGAGCCTGAGCCGAGCAGTCAGTCTGCCCTCACAAGGAGCACTGTTGTCGGAGGTGACACCGCCCCTCCGCCTGCCAAAAAAAAAAAAAAAGGAACAGCCTCCGCTTCCGACTGGGAACAGGAGCCGGCCGGTGTCCGTCCGCAGCGGGGATGGATCGATCCGTCGGCTTGTAGCGTCAGCCCCGGGAATGGATCAGGAATCCGGTGTGGCGTCTGCGGGGAGTTTCATCCCCCTGAACGAGCACGAGCAGAGGTATTACTCAGGTCTACACAGCCTGTGCCAAGCAGACACCTCAGGAAAACTGGCGTCCGGCAAAGTGGCGGAGCTGTTCAAGGCGTCTCAGCTGCCTGCTGAAGCCCTGCACCGGGTGAGTACAGCGGCACATCTGCCTGCTGCCTGCTGCCTGCTCATCACATGTTCCCCAGTGTGGAGGGCTGAGGGCTGCAGGCTGCTGATCAGCAGACCTCAGAGATCTGCAGGACACACACACACACACACACACACACCACCACCATCATCATCAGGCTCTTCCTCAATATGTGATCATTATATTTGCATTGTGTATTGTCATCCTGCTGGTGTGTGTGATGCTACACACCCCCTCTGCTCTGCTCTGTCACACAGCAGGGTGTATAGACCCCTTCACTCACTGCATCAGCTCTGTGTGTCTCCTCCCTGCATCTGTGTGTCGGCTGATTTCACAGTGAGGTTCAGGGTTCGGAGATTATAACTGTGATTTTTGATTTTCCACACATGTGCAGACGTTTCTCCACGTCACAGGCTGAATCGTTCCTCTGCTCGGCTCGAGTCAGTTGTGTTGACTGAGCTTTCTGCTGTGAGGAGGTCAGTTTTTGATGTTTAAAGGGGCAGTGTGTAGTTCTGAAACTCACAAAGGTCGATATTTACAGTTTTAATAAGGGAGAGAATATTTATCCTTTCCATAACGAGCTGTTCTCAGATGAAAATAAGCTCCCAGAACACTGTTTGAAGCTAGAAAGGTGGCAGGGTCCGCCACATATAAACAAAGTGAAACAGCATGAGACTGTGTCGTCCTTTAAGGTCAGTTTGTTTACTCGGTTTATTGAGTCATGAAAACAAAGAGAGGTTGTTAAGATCTTTCTCCTCTGATTAAAAACTGCGTAGTGCTCCTTTAAGGGTTTGTATCAAGGTTGTGTCACACTCACCTGCCTGTAAGAGTGAGGTCTGCAAGATCTCCGCTATTTAAAGCAGCGTGATGTGGTGCAGCATACGAATCACCTCACAGCCAACGATTATTTCCATTCTAAGATCAAGGAGCACGATGAAAAAATCTTGACTTATTGATTCTCACGACCTTGTTCCCTCCGAGGACGGCTTGTTTACATGGAATTATATCAAAACAATATGTCTGAGTTTGCATTTTTACATTGTTAATATTGTAATTGTTAACTTTCAGAGTTTGATTTGTTCCTCCGAGACTACGTAGTTCACCTTTAAACAACCTTTAGTTAATCTTATTATCGTTTTGTCTATAAAATGTTGGAAAACAATGAAAAATGTGACACGTGACATTGTTTGTTTTGTCCGACCAACAGTCTAATATCCTTAAAACTGAATTTACAGAGATTTAAACTGAGTCCTCTGAGTTTACCTACAGTCTGTTTGTAAAAAAAGGATCTAAACAATACATTGATCTGTAATCAAAAGCCTGGTAGTTCATGTTCTATCGACTACTGACTAAATAATTGATAGATGTAGCTCTACAGAGAACAATTCTGCAAACCATCCTACTCACATGATGACGTATCCGTAACAGAGACCATTAAAGTGAGACTGTGTATTTTAAAGGTCTGTTGAATTCACACGTAATAAACAAACCTTTGCTCAGTTCAGCACAATCAGCCTCACTTGCTCTGTTCTGACCGGGGGTTTGTTTTGGCTCACGTTAGCAGACATTAGCATGATATTGCTGTATTCAGGACATTAAAGGTGCAATAAGTGATTCTGGAGAAAGATTTTTTTGGATCTCATTCCCAGGTCGTCAAATACAAACACTGTGAGCTGGTGGGTCGGCCGGCCACCTTTCTATCTTACATACTGCCCCTTTAATGAGTGAGGTTGTGCTTCTTTTACACTATTCTGTATTTTCCCCTCATGGCCACCGTGAACTACAGTCACATACGCTGCTGTGAGGTGAAGCTGTGCAGTCTTTTACAAACATTTCAAACTGTGTTACCACAAAAAAATAATGTGACTATGACAGAGATTAGAACAGACTTGATGTTCACTGTGATGGATTACACTCAGGGAACTTTCTGCTAATTGATTTGTACACAAAATACAAAAGAATTATACATCATTTATAACAAAAATAAACTGTGGCCTGCTCCTTTAAGGTTTCACCCACTATTTAACTCGATGAAGCTTCAAAATCTCATCAAACAGTTTCAAACTACCAACTCCTTCTGTAGCCTTTCATAGATTCATATTATTTATTTATAATTTGAGCCGTTGTTGTGTAAACTGTATGAAACTGGCTCCACGGCTCCGTCACTCTGCTGACCCACCGCGGGGATACAAACATATTTTTCCAGCTCAGATGAGCCCAGCAGGTCGCCGCCTCCATTCACGCCACTCACAGTCCCCTGTGGTCAGCTCCCGGCGATCGCGGCCTATTGTGTGTCTGTGTGGGTGTCAGGAAGTTTGGCATTGAGCTCCGCTTCCTTCCTGTCCGGCCTGGATCGCCGCCACCGCCACGCCGGGGGTGATTGACACACAGTCTTGTGGGCCTTGCTGCAGGATGCCTGCAGGATCACTCTTGGACTCAGTGGGTCATTGTGTCAAACGGCATCACGGGATCGTAAATGGTGTATTTCCTCCGTGATCCGCGATAACACAGAAGTTGTGCTGTGATTTGACGTGGTTTCACTGTAAATGTGCTATTTGTAAAAACAAGGGGGGGGGGTTTCCACCGGGCGCTGTGTGCGTGGAGGCGTGTTCTGTCGAGTCACGATCCGCCAGATTGACCAGAGTCACAGAGGAAGGATCTTTATGTCCCGCATGTGTCGACAGCAGATAAGTAGTAAAAGCACGAGCCCTCTTCCTGCTGAGCTGTCAGCGCTGTCGTCCGTCAGAGAGCGGCTCGGCTTCCCACACATCAGTCTGCAGTGGAATCAATTATTATGCTGATGTTGTGGACTCGGAGTGCAGCAAATCTTTCCCACAACAATTATCACGGGCGCACGATGAATAGGGTTTTCATTTGGAGGAGTGCAGGAGTGTTTGATTGGATCCGTCCCCTGTGTGAGCGGCTGACATGTGATTAAAACGCAGACCTTTCAGTGGATTATCCATTAATGTCTCGGCCTGAGTTAGTTCTCAGGTGGAGTACAGTGACATGCTGAGCTCCATGTGTTGACAGACATTGCTGTGGAACCGGTCTGGTTAAGGTGTGACCTCGTTTCAAGCTAATCTTTCCGGATCTCAGCTCGCTGCTGTTTTCTCACATCCGGGACCGGTAGGGCCACATTGATCCACGTCAACAACATGCAGTGTGAGGCGGCTGGTCGACCAGGTAGCACCCTGAAACACCTGAACAACTATCAGATGTTTTCCTGTGAAAATGTGTACAGACATTCTTGGTCCCCAGAGGATGAATCATCATCTTTATGGTGAAATATCTCTGCAGCTATTGGATGGATTGCTTTGAAATTAGCCACATATGTGCATGGTCCACAGAGGATGAACCCTTATGACTTTCCTGGCACCCTGACTCTACTTCCAGCACCACCGTTGGCATTGTCGGGTTTTTGGCGAAATTTCTCCACAACTGTACGATGAACTGCTATACAGATCTTTTACAGACATTCTTGGTCCCCTGAGGAGATACATGTCTGCTCTCTGCTTATTTTGAATTGTTTAGTAGCAGAAACGTTTTAGTAATCTTCTCTGGAGTTAAAAGGACAAATCTGTCACTCGTGCGTGTCAGATATCAAGTCATCTAACAGGCTGATATTCAAACTGGACTTTCTTCTCAGTCACGTTGTCAATGGGACGTTTGATTTATTTAATAACCAGAAAGTAATACCAGTGATGACATTATCTGTGCTGAAATGTTTTTGGCATTCGTACGTCCTCCTTAAATAACTTTTCCCCCACTTCGGGCCGTAGATCAGACCTGCCTGTCTGCTTCCTCAAGGCCTTTCACTGGTGCTCCTGGAATAATCACGTCATTAATCTTACTCTGCTGACCTCAGGCCCACTGACGAGCAGGGCAGACCTGACCTCCGCTGTCTGCTCGGCCTCTCGCTGGCCTCCGCTTGTTCTGGATCTGTTGAATGAACACGACGCAGGTCACGCAGAAATAATGGTCCCATAAGGCGATGTGAGCCACATGCACTCCACCGGCCCTTCATCCTCATTAAACAATGGGTATTAGCAGCCAGACATGTTTCAAAAACACACACCAGCCAAAGTTCCCTCTGCTGTAGGAAAACTGAACCTTTGGATCTCGTATATTTATTAAAACAAATACAGAAGTTAATCCATTGTTGCCACAAGAAGAGCTTTTCTCTATCATCATCTGTCAGTCACACCTTCCATGTTGGAACTAAAACAATCCCTCAAACCTCTTTGTGTTGTTGAAAGAATCAAACTGAAGCCATATTGGTTTGTAACTATCAAAAGAATGCGATAAATACAGTGTCGACGCTATGGCGACGATGTGCTGTATTCCAGAGATATCTATTGGTGTTAGCATGCTAACTAGCCAGCCTTGTCCCATTTTGGTCCTTAGCTCCTGTGCTAGCGGTGTAAACATCAACAGTCATCTGTCCACACAGCTAGCTGAGCGGCTAACTGAGCTGACTAGCTCGCGGCAGCTACAGTAAGCAGCAGTTAGCGGTTACTCCGGTGATGTGTTGCCCCCTCGTTGTTTTGATCATGACTTGGACATTCAGCCAAATCAGTGTTGCACCTTTAACAGAATGTGTTGTTCTTTCTGTACTGATGATAAAAGTCAGCTTGTCTCACTGAGTTGCTGGAATTATAATAGTTACAATTTGGGGGATAAACCTCAACAGATAACTTTCCACCAGGACAGATACATGATGAGGAGACATACAGTGTCTGGTTACACTGTGAGGGCTGTTGTAGCACCAGTCAACACAGACAGTGTGCCTGTGTGGCAGTCACACACATCTGTGTAGTAAACAAGACGTTACAACAACCAGCAGCCGTTCAGCCAAGCTTGTACAACCACAACACAACCTTTAACACTACTATTTAACTAAGTGCATGAACTTTAATTTATTGAAGTATATCCATTTTCTTCTGCTTCTTCGTTTTCTCTCCACTAGATTTAGTTGATAACTTTAGTTACTAGTTACTTTGCAGATTACAAAGTAGCACATTTTTTAATTAATGTAGTTTATTGGCAATCGGATAAAATAAAAACACTGATTCAGATATTTAGAAAAGTACAAAATAACTAATCCACTTCTGCGACAGGCTGATAATAAGTCGACCCAAAGCGTAAACGCTACACTACAGATGAATACATGTATACTTTACTTTTACCTGTGCTTTTCTTATATATTTATTTTAGTATATTTTATATCAGATCATTTAAGAGTTTGCTTAAGTGATTTTAGCTCAATATCTTCTTTACTTTTACTGGAGTATGACGTTTGGGTACTTTTTACAACACTGTGTTTTGTGTGGATGAGGGGCAACGTATACAAATATATTTTAAATATCTTCTTTACATGCATCGTCTGAATCAAGTGTGTGTGTTGTACCAGATACCATTAATACATCTGTGACAAAGAGACGACTTGCTTTGTGTCAGAATTGTGTTATTTTCAGTCACATCAACACAATTATGAACTCAGTTATAAACAGTCTCACTTTTCAAGAACCTTTTTTCCCCAAATAGATCTTCTTTCAGTTATATTTTGGAGAATTTTTCCTGATTGTCCCACTTAATCCTAATCTCCTTTGCCCCCCCTCCCAAAGCAGTCATTGTACCTACTAATCAAAGGAGTGCTGGATAAACAGATCCCACTGTGCCGCTGATCCCTCACACACTGTTTCTTCAAGTGGAGCCTGTGATTTTGAATCACACATTAACCTGATCACGGTGTAAAATAATCACATGGTTGAGATTACGCCGGTCCTGACTAGATTAGGGTTTCTGAATGGAGCAAAAACACTGATTGAATGATGAGATTTATCAGTGCGTTGTTGAAATCTGTCCACATAAATGATTCTGATCTCTTCTTCTTCAGGTGACCGAGGTGTGCGGAGCGAAGCGTCTCGGATACTTCGGTACGCCTCAGTTCTACGTGGCCCTGAAGCTGCTCGCCGCCGCCCAGTCCGGCCTGCCCGTCCACCTGGAGAGCGTTACAGCCAGTAAGTCTGCTGCTCGGCGAGGAGGCGTCTTACGAGAGCAAAAGGGGATCAGGAGATTATCGTAACATGGCGGGATTTGGCCTAATCTGGATGAAAGGGGAGTCGCGTGGAAAGGGCTAAGTGGGTTTGCCCTTATTACAGGAGCACACGATCAGTCACACCCCGACCGCAGAGGAAAAGCTGTTTTCTGCACAGCACATTGTAGCACGATGGATTATTAGAAGAAGTACGTTCAGAGTTTTATATTCAACACTGTGTGATTCAGTGGTGGCTCAGAATAAGACGTGTAAAGATGCTGATCCTGATTAATTCCAGTCTATCTAACTCTGGCTTTATCATAGAGGAAGAAAAAAAATCTTCTTTATACACATTAAATATTTTAGTTTATGATTTATTTCCAAGGAAAAGAGAAAAAAAAGTGTAGCACTAGAGGAAAAACTAACTGGTGTCTCCCTTCAGATCTACCTCTGCCCAGATTTGCTGGGCTGAAGAATGAACCGGAGATGCGATACTCCACCGCCCCTGCAGGCGTAGACGGGGCTCAGGGTGGAGCTGCGCCTCCGTCGGTCCCCTGGACTCCGGCAGACAGGAGCGCCTTCAGACACCTGGAGGCCAACGCAGAGAAGAAGGTACGCTCGGGCAAAACGTCATGAGTCACTGTCAAGTCAAGTTACCGTCTGACGTGTCTGGTTTAAATAAATGATTCTGAGTTTATCATCAGGCGTTTATCACTGTTAAGATGTTGACGGAGGGGACAAAGAGTGGTGCACTGAGCAAAAACATTCCAGTCAGCTGTATTCACCAGAGCAGAAATGTTCTGTTGACGAGAGATTAGAGAAAGGCAGGCCTCCTTAAAGGCTCCAGACCGGCCGCATGTCTGCAGGCACTCGTGCAGAAACACATCTCGGAACACAAAATCGATTAAAGAATTGAAGATGTACAGAAAATGTGCTGTAACTTTGGAATTGATCAGATCAAGTGGCCTCGTAGAGCCTCAGATAAGCTTAAGATTAACTTGTGCATACATTTTTATGCAAAGTAAGGACTGTGGATTTTGAGTTTGTAATCACTTATATTGGAAACTCGTTAGCAAGGGACCTTCAGTGGCCAGGTATGAACAGGAGGGATGATAACAGCAGATTAAACCTGTTCCTGTAATCAGCTGGGCACCTTGTTATTGTTTTAAAGGTGCAATATGTCAGAATTTTAGCTGAAAAACAGAAAAGAAATATAAAAAATGATGCACAGAATGTGAAGAAAGGACAGTTTTGACGTGATGATGTCTTTGTATTATGTTGAAGAGATATTTACTGAAGTTAGCATGCTAACCAGCTAGCCTCGGCCCATCCCGATCACGCTCACTGTCGGTTAGCTGCATGGCTAACTAGCTAATGGCCGTTACAGTTAGCAGCTACTCTGATGATAAGCTGCCTCCTTTTGGTTTTGCAGATGACTTCGACAGGTGAGCAGTTCTTTCATCTTGCACCTTTAAGAAAGACTTTTGAACCACCCTTTAAATATCATCATTGTAGCTCGGTGGTAGCCTTCAGGTTAAAGGCAGCAGCAGATGTTTTTGGGGGGACGAGGGGAGACGCCATCCCCCCATTAGCGAAATGAGCAAATGTGTCCCCCTTGTTAACCTGCAGTCCCTCTCCATCCCCCCTGAGATCTCTAATAGGTGATCACTTATTGAGAATTATTACATTAGCACATTTTAGAGTATCTGCCTGCATTGATAATCATTTACGCGACACGACTCAGCCAATCAAATCTGCGCATTGCGTTAAGCGTTGTAATTTGAGTCGGGCAGATACTCAGAAGGGAGACGAGACGAGAGAGAAGAGTCTGAGAAAATGGACAGCGAAAAAAACAGAGCTTTTAATCGAGGATGGGCTAATCCGTGGTCACATTTCCCACGGGCAGTTTAAGGTCATTATGACTCATATCTGACACCATTATTAAAAGCTGCGATGTGGAGCGCCGCTAATGGACAGCACGGAGCAAACAAACCCAGTTGAATCTGAGGGCACAGGAAATTAAATACTTTACATGATACTGCATCATAGTGCAAGTTAGAAATGATTCTGGATGTTTCCTCGAGGACTTTGTCTCTTTGAGTTTAACTGACAGAACAAATCACCAAGGTTCAGGTTCATACTTTTATTTTAGGTGTCTATAAAACAATGTTTGTAAAAAAACACATTATTACTCTGAAGCTGTCAGTTGCTGCAGCCCTTCTATTCACTCTGTGTCTGAACGCTCCGTTTTAGTGCCTGTCTCTTTAAGGCCCCCCCTACCTAAAAGCCTGATCTGCTCTGATTGGTCAGCTCTCACAGGCCTGAGCAGCCACCACACACATCAGCTCTGCCAGTGTGCTGGGAGCGTAGACGGTACATTTGTGACATCACGACCCTACAGAAGTCGCGTCGGCTCGTTTAAAGACACAGTTCATGAATATGAGCTGAGGATGGACTGATGGACCTGTGGATTGAGTGATTTAATACTTTCATTGTACCTGTATGTCTCCTGCACCTGTGTTGTGATAAAAGAAGACACAGAAATCAATCTTTTTTTACAATATTGGACCTTTAAGGTGCCCACCATGGATCCCTCTGTCCCTGGTTTGAGTTCAGCCAGCAACCAAAATGAAATTCAGGAAGTGCTCCCAAAAGTCTGATTGAAAATCTTTGTCCTTCGATTGGAATTAAGAAGTCTGTATAATTTATCCTTCCATAATAATTAAATGAAAGAGCTGTACCAGGTCAGTACTACAAAAGAACAAGTTCCATGAAAGAAACATTACAACGACTTCTGATTAGGTTACATTTGCCTGCCGCCTCACCAGACCTCAGTGTTCTCAGTGATTATCTGGATGAACCGGCCACACTCTCCTGTCAGTGGGCAACTTTCCAGCAACGTGTAAAAGCTGCTCAAGTTCGAGGAGTAACTAGAAGTATGTTCACGGAGGATACTTTTTGTTTTGTGTGTTGTGTGTGTGAAATCACAAATGTCGTGTCCCTGAAGGAGCCCTGGTCTCCGCCACGATCGCCGAGCAGTTCGCCGCCTCGCTCCCCGCTGACCTACCGCAGCTACACGTACAGCAAGCAGAGGAACGGCGCCGACTCGCAGATCGGTAAGCGAATCTCCTCACAACAACAACACACATTATCTGTCATACTGGTCAATCCAGAGGAATAGAATCGTTGGCCTTTAAAGGGACAGTACACCCCAAAATCATACAATTCATATTTTTCTCTCGCATCTGGTGCTATTTATCCATCTGGATTGTGTCTGTGTGAGTTGCTTTACTGTAATTCTGCACATTTGGGCCACTTTCAATATTGTACACCTTCCTTGCTGATTGCTGCTGTAGGTAACTGAAATGCTGCAGTGGACTAATACTGCAAGACGCACATATGTTGCGCTAGTCATGCATTATGAATTAGCACTGAAGTGAGCACGATGAGGTTTCTACTGCATCTCTGACACCTGTTCCGTCCCTCTGAAGTGGGGCGCTCTGATTTTCCTCCCCTCTCGTTAGTCCTCCCGTCCTCTTGATCTGTGAATCTCTCATTCTGTCGGATCACGTTACACGTTACACGGTGTGATCGGCAGGAGGTCGTCACATGTTTTGTCTCGGGTTTCTCCTCCGCTGAAGCTCTGTTTTACTTTTCTCTCCCGTCCTTCAAGCCTACGAAAGCAAACATTCCTCACGCCCGATGGTTCAGCTGGAGCAGCACTCCTCGCCCAGCCACTACGGGACTAAACCCACTGTGGAGCATCCCGCCATGGCTCGGGTAAATACGGATCTTTCATGTCTTCACGATCATGTAAATGGTTCTTAAAGTCTGTGTTATGATCCCCGTGTGTCTCCCCAGGCTTCCTCGTCAGAGAGGCTGGACCAGCAGGGTTTGGTTGACTATTCTGACGATGACCCCTGGAGGATCACAGAGGAACAGCTGGAGTATTACACCAATCAGTTCAAGACCCTGCAGCCCGACCTGGGGGCCCTGATTCTAGGTATGAACCCCCCCACATCCCTCCTGCTGCACCGTTACATAAAAAGACAAGTTCAAACTATTTCACCACCTTGTGACTCTTCTCTTAGGAGCCATCGCAAAGAACTTCTTCACAAAGTCCAAGCTGCCCATACCAGAGCTCTCCCACATTTGGTAAGTGCTGACTCACTGTGTCCTTGAACTGCTCTGGGGTCAGTTTGGTGTTTATCAGCCAAGAACCTCAGCATGAGCCAGAGATGAGGCCTCGTTTTAAAGGTGCAGAGCTTTTCTTTTTTTTTGTCTTCTCATCCCTGAAAAAGAAAAGGCTTCACCGCAGCCACATTGTGGGCTGTTTTTATCATCTATTACAAGAAAAGGTGGCTGACTGAGTGGAAGACAGTGTCATTAGGAACATATAACATTGTGATCTGTATAAAAATATAAATGATTTGATAAGATCGTGACTCACAATTTGGAAGAAATTGACACTTGAGTTATATGAGGAGATCAATACCACTCACATGAAGCTACAGCCTGGAGAGTTAGCTTAGCATGAAGGATGAAAATGGAGGGAAACAGCCAGCTGGGTTCTGTTCAGATATGATATATACATTTTAATATACATTTTTTAGAGTATACAATTTTACACTTTAACTTCTGTATTTTGTTCCCTTTGTACAGAGCCAGGTTAGCTGTTACCCAATGTTTACAGTCTCTGTGCTAAGCTAATCGGCTTCTGGTGGTTATCTCAGCTAACGAGGCTCAACTATCCCTTTGAATGTTAGTGAGTTAATCAATGTGCTATATATAGTTTGTTTATGCTGCTCAGAAACGAAGGTGTAACAGCAACACTGGAGGCTCTCGGCTTTAGAGATGCTGTGGTGCTACTGTAGGTGGAGATTTCTTATCTTTGGACAGAACCAGGCTCGCTGTTTCTCCCTGTTTCCAGTCTCTGTGTTAACCGGCTGCTGTCGGTTGGTTTAGCTAACACAAATGTGGAACTATCCCTTTTAATGCTGGCTAGTTAATAAATGTGCTATATATAGTGAGTTTAATCTATTAAAAAAGTGTAAAAGCAACACTGGGGGCACTACGAGCGTCAAGCTGGTGATGCTAAGCTAGCTGTTTCCCTCTGTCTTCAGGCAAAGCTAAGCTAACGTATTTATTCCAACACGTTGAACTAGTCCTTTAATGTTTCTATGCTATATGATGATGTGGTATCATGTTTAAGAGGCTTTAAAAAAATAATGGTAAAACTTTATTTTGTAAGTCTGTAATTTCAGAATAATTTGCTAGTTATTTCCTGTAATGTTTCTGGAAGAGAGCGATGTAATGTGGCACAGATTATAGAGAAAATACAACTGTTGCTTTCAGTTCTACTTTTTAATTGAATAGACAAATGAAGTTAGGGAGTGTGTGCACCTGCAGATCAGCTGAATATGGAAATACTGATAAAAATGTAAATTGGTCCATGAATTAAGCTTTTAATGAATATTTACTTTGTTTTAATTTATTAAAATTTTTTTTTAGATGGCTATCAATTTAAATAGTTCTTTTCAGAAAACATAATTATAATTTTGAAATTATGGATCCGCAAAAATGTACCATAGTTTCTAACACTGAATGTAATAATCTGTATTTGTAGATTGAGACATAATTCTTTTTATATTTTTCTCACTTTTTCAGGGAGTTGAGTGACGTGGACAGAGACGGCGCTCTCACCTTCTCTGAGTTCTGCACGGCCTTTCACTTGATCGTGGCGCGCAAGAACGGCTACCCTCTCCCAGAGAGCCTTCCTCCGACCCTGCGACCCGGGTACATGCAGCAGGAAGAGGACATACCGGATACACCTGAGGCGAGGGAAAACAGCCATGAATCTGTCATCAGAGACACTCATTTTAGTTTTCTGGTGACTGAAACTTCAATTTAATTGTGCTTTTTTTTTTTTTTTGCAGAGTGCAGAGCCTCTTATCGTCTTCGAGGATGCTGAACTGAGGCTTGGTCAGATGGTAAATCAATTCCTCAGATACTCTTAAACCGGTTGTTAAACAGAGTGAGTGTGGAGTCCCTCTGTGGAGCCTGAAGGGGGCACTAACAAGCTAATCATGATGCTCCGAGTCGTTCCATCAGCCTCCACACCAACACGCTGAGTTTAGACCATAAGATTGTACTTTCCTAAAATGCACCAGACATTTGACATAATTCCAGTCTGTCCAGGCAGTGTTGTTGTGTAGTTTATTGATAAAGTAGATAATTCTGTGTTTTTGTTTTTGTTTTGCAGGACCGGAGCGTCATAGAGAGGCTCCAGCCTCCAAGTCTGGCTGCGACAAAGCAAGATTTGAAAGAAGAAGCGTGTAAACAAGGTCAGATCAGATCAACTGTTTTCCAGTTTATTTAAGCAATTAATCTCCAAAATACAGAAAAACAGTATATTCTAAAATTAGATGCAAGGAGAATGCATTTCCTCTGAGCATCTCCTTTGAAACTACACGTCAGAATATGTGAGGAAAGCAGCACTTTTCTGCTAAACTGAAGTTTTGTAATTTGATAGAGTTGTTAAAATAATGTGCTGAAGTGCCTTTCTTCTAAAGTTTGTACGTGTTGAAGCATTCAGGTCTTCATGTATCTGTGTCTGCAGACGTAGGCGTGATGAGGGTGAAGACGTCTCAAGAGAAACCGACTCGACAGCTTGGTGCTTTTCCTGAGAGGCCAGGTGACGCTCGAACTCCTCCTGTTAACGTGGGAAAGTGACAGTGAATCTGTGCGCCGCTGATACCACAGCACCCTCAGCACTTTCACTGTGTCGGGAGTCTTTCCTCTTTTGTCACATTTGCTGCAAATATGTGGTCAAGCTGAGATTTTTAGCATTAAAGTAAGTCTAAGATTGAAGTCTACTGTATTCTGTGAGCACGCTGCGATGTTGAGGTGCGTCAGAATATGCTATGGTTCAAAAGAAAATCGACCGCATTGAGTCTGAAGTGACGTGTCGTGCTGATTGAGCTGCTTCACACGTGTGCAATTACAGCTTGTGGTTCCACGGGGAAGTAGCTGCTTCTCATTTACAACAACTCAAACAAGTCTGATGCACGTCTAACATATCCTCCCTCACAGAGCCGCCTCACGACCTGGACACACAGATGAGGACTAAAACGAGACCCAGGTGAAAAAACACACTAATATGACACATATTTTTAACCCTCACATTGCTCGTTAATCTGATTATACTGTGTGTTTTTCCACCTGTGCGACCTCCCTCCGGCAGGTCTTACTCCAGCACTTCTTTCGAAGATGCGATGAAGAAGGCGGAGGAGCCCCCCACGCCTCCGCCTCGACCCCAGAAGACCCACTCCAGAGCCTCCTCGCTGGACCTCAACAAGCTCTTCCAGCAGGGCGCTCCAGGTACGAGTCACGCCGCCGCGAAACTCTCCCCGTCTTCGCTCTCACAATCCGCACGAAGCGCCCGGAGCCGCGGCGAATTTCACAACCGAGCTGTTTACGACGCTTCTTCTTTCATAGCAGAACAAAAACAGGAAATGGAGATGTGGGTTTTATTGTTCGGCGTGAAAGTTGAGAGAGTCTGAGTATGAAAATCTGGTTTATTTCTTTGCTTCTTTTCAGGAGTCACATTTCTCTCATTAAACCAAAGTAATATAGCCACGCTGGTTTATAGCTCACTGGTGTTTTGTCTGGATTTTAGGGGTAAAGAGTGGATGGTTGCCACCTCCTCCAGCCCTGCCGCCGAGACCGACAGCCTCACAGGTGAGCCGGGGGAACAGAGCCTTTGTTGTTTCTCCGAAAACCCCAAACTAGACGACAAATGAATGAAGACAGAGCGCTTTAACTGATCAGCGCCGATCTCTCTCTCTTCACAGGTTTCTCATTTCATCAACGTCTCGGAGAAAACTCCCCAGACTAAAGTGCTGCAGCCCAACTTTGCTGACTTCAGTCGCTTCAGAGAAGAGGTGAGCACGAAATCCGATTTTCTGCTTCGATTCGTCTCGGTCGGAGTTTCCAAAAATGTAGCGAGCAGCAGCAGCACGAATTCTCTCTGAGAAAAAGGGCGAAGAGAAAACACAAGCAGTAGAAGTCAAAATCCCATCCCAGACTGTCAGCGTTTTCCACTCCCCCCACTTTCTGTCCTCCGTCTCAGACATAAATGTGTCACCGAGGTCATGTTTGTCAAATATACGGACCTCTATTTCAAGACCCAAATGAACTTGAAGGGTTGTGACGGCGGTGTACATCAAATCTGAGAGCGGGTGAACGTATATCGAGAGGATTTATTTACGGCTGGAGTGACGTGTGGCTCAACCTCGTTCTCATCGTCCTTCATTTTGTCTTGCCTGACACTTTATATCATTTCATTTTGGTTTATACTCTCATCCTGTTACACGTGTCTCTTATCCATCATCCTCACATGGAAACCGGTGAGAGAAAGTTGGTGGGAGGGACGTTTTTTTTCTGCGAGCCAGCCTGAAGGGTTTCTGTCTTCATGGCGTCCACCCCTCTGACTCCAGTTTGAAATATCAGATATAGTTCTGAGGTCAAAGGGCGCTGCAACTCCTCATTTTATTCAAACAGGCCGACTCGATCCTTCCTCTCTTATCTCGGATCTCCTGCGATCTCTAATCACTCATGGTTTGTACGTGTCGGACCCAGCAGACTCTCACCACTCGCTCCCTCTCCATCACTGCTTCCTGTGCAGTATCACCATTACTTTGTCCTCCCACAGGATGTTTTACTTACTCTTAATTAAATCCAAAAAGACCCGGACGGTCCCAAAGGTGGCCGATACCCTGCGTGTTTATTTTCCACTTATACATGAAACTGAAACTCACACCGGCCCGAATCCCTCAGAGAGACGAGAGTGAACTACAGGCGCAGTTAAAAATAGCTTCCTCGACATAAAACATGTCAATCTTAAGTTAACGGTGAATATTTGATACCGGCTTCTACGGAGAACCCCTGGGAGCAGTTCAGTCAGCAGGTATATGGTGAATGGAGAAACGGCCTCACATCTTCAGGCGCGTACTGTTTAATCTTTGTTTCAAATAATTATCTCAAAGGACTGAAGTTACACCAACGTTACTGCACCTTTTCATCACTTTACTTTACTTGATTTGACTTTACTTAACTCAAGACAAGTCTTTTTGCCTTAATGTATCATAAGAAGTATATGTTGGTTGCACAATGTGAGATCCTATTTAGTTTAATCTGTCTGGAAATGTTGATCCAGTTGTCTGTTTCCAATTTAAAGGAGACATATTCTGCTCATTTTCAGGTTCATCACTTTATTTTGGGTCACTGCTAGAACAGGTTTACATGCTTCAGTGCTCCAAAAACACATCAGTTTACTCATACTGTCCAGTGCTGCAGCACCGTATTCGCCCTCCGTCTGAAACGCTCTGTTTTAGCTCCTGTCTCTTCAAGGCCCGCCTCCCGAATACCTAGTTTGCGCTAATTGGTCAGCTCACACACGCCTGAGCCAGCACTGCTAACAACAACAGAGCTAAATCAATTCTTAGGTGCCAAATTAGCTGTGAGGCAAACATTATGCAAATGTGGACCATGGTGATGTAGTGTGATGTCACAGAGTCACTGAATTAAAGGCGGGACTACTGACGAGGCGTTTCAGGAGCAGTGTTTTCTGTGGGAGAGAGGAGCTTCTGTCAGAGCAGACACTGACCTTTTTTTTTACATGCACAAGAAGAAATATAAAACACTAAAGGAAAGGAAATAAAGTGAAAAAGCATCATAGTTCTTCTTTAAAACCAACATTTCTGCCATATCTGGATATAACGACATCCAAAATCCAGGATGATATAAAGTCTGATATCAGGATAATAACATAACATTGCCCCGACCACAGCGGGGCCTGTAAGAAGAAACCACAATTACACTCTTATTTACATCAGTTAAATGAGGCCAGCAGTAAAGATCCTGTCGTCTGAAAGGTCGACGTGACAGTGACAGTAACTCTTCAGCCCTCTTTACATCGCTGGAGTGAAACAGCCGTGACCTGTGGCTGATGCTGCCCACACATGCTGCCGATGGAGCTCCTGTGGTTTATTGCCGCTGCAGCGACTACCGCTGTACCTTCTTTAAATGTTTCCATGCTGCGGTTGTGTTTCACATCAAATGGCGCAGTGAATCTCTGGGTCATTTATTTGCGTCCGCTCGCAATGTGAGTTGCGTTGCTCAGCAGAATGGATTTTTTTTTTTTTTAGGTTTTCCTGGGTACAATTTACAGCGGTAGCATTAGCCTGTTGAAGCGATCAGGAAAGCCCAGGAATTTCTGCTGCCACCACAATGGAGACGGCAGCCCGGAGAAATTAGTGGATCGGATTTACTAAATGCAACATTAACAGATGGAGGAACGGTGTAGCGCCCGATAAAGTACAGAAGTAAGAAAATGCCCTCAACTTTCAACAACAGCTAAACTTAAAGAGTTGACCTTCTGCTGTCGGACCTGTCTTCACACTCTTGCACTGTTAACCTCTCTGCTGAATGAAAGCAGGTGGTGCTACTTTATGCCTGGAAGAGAATAATGGCTCGAATGCAGCAAGAAGATGCAATAAAAGCAAGTTAATCCATCATGGCCGCCCCTGAGCAGGCAGGAAGCTGCGCCTGGAGAGCACTAGATCGCGGTCCCTGCAGGGAGGGTACTGATTTATCCTCGGTCAGGGCAGGGCCGGCACATTTCATCCTGCCTCTTTAACAGATCCTTCACATCATTCAACCTCATCATGACATCTGTACTCTTATGCTGGCTGTCTGTTGGAAGATATCTGTTATTATATAGCTTATGTGACCAGTGTCGTCCCCGTAATTTAATTTCACTCATGCTTTTGTCCTCGTTGCAGGAGGAGAGCAGTGTGAAACCGGACGAACAGGGTCCGCGCTCCAGATTCGGTCGAAGTACTGAAGACTTGACAAACGCTTCAAAGCAGGTCTGCGCTGCCGACGTAGAAATGCAAGACCCGTGCTGGTTTTATTGTATGAGTGTGTCATAAGGTGAGGAGGCACGTTTCTAATTAATTTTTATGTCTTAAACTTTCCTTCAGGACGTGATTGGAGTGTCTCACAGTCAGGCGCCGCAGAAGCCGGTCCGCAGGAAATACCACCCGGACAGCCAGAACCTGGAGGCCGTACCTCCGCCCGCCGTGCCGTTTCCTACCCCCGCCAAATCTGCTCAAAAGTTAGTCAAACATTTTTCTTCTTCAATTGAGATTTTAAAGGTGTGATATGTTGGAATTTTGTTTAAAGCATTCAAAAATTATCAACAGAATGTGAATTATTGGGCTTAACAACTTTGACCTCATGTTAAAGACGTCTATGTATCGTGTTGCAGAGACATCTATATCAGTTAGCATGCTAACCAACTAGCCACTTAGCAAACAACACCAACACTTCTGTGGTGCTCTGAGCTCCAAGTCCGGGCAGAGTCAGCTAATACGACTAAATGGTTAACTGAGTTCAAAAGCTAACGGCGGCTACAGCTAGCAGCAGTTAATGGTCGCTCTTTTAAAATACTCCTTTTGTTTGGAGTGTGAAATTTGACTCTTACTTTTCAACTGAATCTGATTGAATGTGGATTTTATTTAGCAGAATTAGCTTAAATGTAGCAGTAGCTAAAAGATGAGGGCCTGGAGAGAAAACAACATTTATGAGGTGACTGATGCTAAAGCTGCTCCAATGAATATTTTTATATCAGACGGGGTCAAATGACAAAATGCAATAAGAGAAGGTCGCTCCTAGCAAAGAATTACTACTCACCTCTGCAGTTCCCCTTAAGCCTTTTAGCCTTTAGCATGTAGCCAGTGAGCATAACATTTAGCAGGGAAAGAGACAGATATTTCATTCAGAAGGTGGTAGACAGCAAAGCAGACCTGACAGGAAAGTGGAAAACGATTCAAATCAATGCAAATATTGCGCTGTGTTTGTCTGATATATGAATAAGCCACTGTTTGTTAACATTCTAGCCATGCACGATCTGATATCACTGTGTTGGTGTTGATCCACAAACATTATGGTGTTGCTGTAGGAGCATCACTGCAACTGACCAATCACTTTTATGTAAAGTCGTATCACAGAAAAAGACCAGAAATGACGGACATGGGAGAAGTTATCCTTTGGAACACGTGTGAAAGGGTGCACCCTAACATATACCATGTTTTACTAAAAATAACTAATTAATTGTTTTTGTTGCCTAAATCTAACAAACATGGACAGAAAACTGAAAAGAAACCAAAAATAATGAATGAACTAAGTGTAAAAATAAGCGACCAGTATAATAATGTGTTCAAATCAGAATCTGAAGCCTGGTCTCCTGGGTGAACGTTCTGTACTCAGCCCACTCAACCACAACAACTTTCTTGATATGCAGTCTCTGGAGCGACATAAATTATGATGTTCTAGGAACGACACCAACACGGAAATATCAGACAGACCCGTTATCCGTATCAACTTTATGGGGAGATCTTACGCAAGTGTTGTGTTCCATGAAAAACGTGCAGGTTTAAGACGTTTTTGGAATTAAGTGCTGTCAGGTGATTATTAACCACTGAAAGCTATCCAGTTGGGGGGATTTAACAGACATTAAGACGCACACTAACCCACCATAATGAGTCCAGCATGTGTGCTCCTGTCTCCACTCGGAGCAGACAGCTCATTGAGATTGTCTGTCGGTGCTGAGGGTGGCGACCATCAATAACAGCAGCGGCTGCCAGCTTCGGCTGGATGATTGATGAAAACCACCGTGCTTTCATCTGATCACTTCAGTGTCCACTGTGTTTTTTTTCATATTTTCACTTTATCTGAAGGCTTTTTTTTTTAATCTCCAAACGACACTGAAAGTAATGGAGATTCAGGAATTAAGAATTGGCCACCTGTCAATAAATACTCCAAGCAAACAGAGGGCAGCATATCACCAGAGGACCTGCTAACTGCTGCTAACTGCTGCCATTAGCTTGTTAGCTCAGTTGGGCGTGCAGCTAGCAGTCCTATCAGTCAGTGCACACTATCAGACGCTTGAGCTATACTATCAGACTATCGTATCTTGAGGTACAAATGACTACTTGGTGGTACGCTAGCTGGTTAGCATGCTAACTTGAGTAGACATCTCTGCAGCAAAGTACATTGACATCTTTGACATAATGTCAAAACTGTTATTTCTTCACATTCTGTTGATAATTCTTATTTTAATTTGTATATATTCCCTAACCCTGCTCTGAACAATGTTGGTTATGTTATGTCATTTTATGTATCAAGAGAAAGTGAATTTAAACCCTGATAAACGTGGATGAAATTCTCCCTCAGGCTGCTGTCCAAACAGAAGAGGGAGATCCAGATGGCGATCCGTAAAAACAAGGAAACCAACGCGGTGTTGACACGTCTCAACAGCGAGCTCCAGCAGCAGCTCAAGGTCTGTCCATCTTCCGTCTCAGAGAACACCACTTGCAGATGTAGCCGTGTGTGTACAGTATCCTGCTGGAGGAGGGCGGGTTTGTCTATGTGAGCGGGTGTGGACTACATTAGTGGCTGGCCGCAGTGACTTTTTGACATTCCCTGCCCTCCTCCTCCTCCTGTGGGACACTGAAATGGGGAAAATACACAGCTCAATTAAAGGACGAGGACCTTGTGTCACCACAAGCATGAGTGCGTGGTAGTGCTCATGACAACACTCTCAGAGTGTGTGTCAAAAGCTTAATTGCAGCACTCTCAAATGAGTTTGACAACAAATGCTCCTGCTGGTCCAAGTTGGTGAGAAGCTCCGAGCCTCGACTGTCTGCTCGGCTCCCCATCAGTCATAGCTGAACTAATGGCACAGACTTGGCTGTTTGCTTTGGGGATCTGCCCGTGGCACACGTATTCACGTCTGGAACACATGCTGCATGCCTGTCATTCTCCTCGTAAACGATCCGGTAGCGAAACCTTCACGCTCACATGCAGCACTTTCATAGCTCCAATACATCAGAGAGTTGAGGATAAAAAAAGAAAGAAAAAAAAGATCACTCAGAGTTCAAATCGGCAGTTTGAATGTAAGCTACGTTTTCAACTTCGATAATTACATTCTTGCTCATTTAGTACTTGGAAATCCAGGGTGTTTGCTCTAATTCCGCTAGTTCCTCGAGGCATCTGTGGAATTTTGCAGAGAAAGGCATATGTGTCTTTATATAGACCGAGGCCTTGTTCAAATACCAGATAGCCATTGGCATTCACAACTGTCTTCTTCAAAATAGAGCCTGGGCTGGTCAGCCGTCCAACTGCAACAGGGTGTGTGAGGGAGGACAGGCGGCTGGATGGAAAGCTCATCCTTGACTTTTTCGCTAAAGTTCAAGTAACATTTGAAATAAAGACAAGTGAATTTACCTTATGACCTTTTTTTGTACTGCAGTGGTAAACTGAATGGGCCACAAGACCATTAAATATATAAATGACAGATATAATAGTAACGTTTCTGAATTCAAATGTCTTTAGTAACGTTTCTGAATTCAAATGTCTTTAAACAGCTACACCTCTGTTGTATATTTGAGTTGTGTAATTATATTATCCTAAACATTTCCAACAATGCTCAAAGAACCCAGAGAAATCCATAACTGTCAGTTTCATTTGGTTAATACAAGGTCCTGGAGAGAGTCAGACAGTGAGGAAGGAAGTCACAAAAGAGACTAAAGTAGCATAAATAGAATAAAACATTACCATCTGTGGACATTTCTGACTCAGGCAACATTTTCTTGCCTGAGTCACGGAGATAGATTTTCATTGGCAACGGTGGTTGCTTAACAATGAAGACAACTCCCATGATCCCACGCTACTTCCATACTTTGTTTTGTTTTGGATCGAGAAAGAAATTACGTACTGTGGGTTAACAGATTAAAGACCCCACCACCCACCCAGTCCCATAAACGCTATCAAAGAAACAAAAACACAATAAGACAAAATGTACTCACAACTAGCTCAATCCTCACTACAACTGATCTCAACCTTCAAAACTCAGTTGGATAAATAAAGTCTAAATTAAATTAAATTTAAAGAAAATACAGACATGAGAGCAGACGTTGCTTAGTTTTAAGTGGTTACAACTCAAAAGGTTTGGGAATCACTCAGAAGAGACTAATCTTGATTGCTGTTCATTCTGTCCAACTCTTTCATATTTTGGGGTGTAATGAACATTTGGGGGCAACTTTAGGACGCCGGTCTTGTTATAGACCATAGAACTAGTTACCACGGCAAACAAAACAAATGATGGCACAAAGCTTGTGAGCTAGTTAACTGGCAAACTCTTCTAACTGTGTCAGTATTCCCCAAGAGATGAAGTCTGTACGGTCACTCCCCACTCCCTGCTGTGCTTTGCTTTCTTGTGGGGAGTGACGAAGTCCCTAAGAAACAGCATTACTCTTGGGGTATACTGAACATTAGGGCCCACTTTGAAGGATTGTCTTGCTTTATAGACCATAGTTACCATGGTGGGTGGCTTTCATGTGGGGAGTGACAAGGTCAGAGAAATATCAACACTGTGCATATTCTAATGACTTGGCTGACTGAATTGACCTCTTAGCCTCTCTCCTAGTGGGGACATTATTTTAATTTTTGGCAAACTCATTGGTAAAACTTAGTGAATATGAGAATCTTTCCATCAATACTTCAATATTTAATGATTGTAGTGAACTTTAGATGGCACATTAGGGGATTCATCTTGTTCTCGACCTTTGTTACCTTGGCAAATAATGTTATTACTGGAAGAAAATGTCATGTTCAAAGTGCACTGATCAATGGTCATGGTTTTTTGGTATGTTTTTGTTTTTTGGGCTGCAGGTGGTTCACCAGGAGAGGGTCACCTTGGAGTCCCAAGTGGAGCTTCTGCGGCCTCTGGCCTCAACGTGACCGGAGTCTGGTTAGACTCGCCTGCGTCACGTAAACACATCCCCATCAGACATGAATGTTTGAGCCAGGATGCAAAAAGTTGTTTTCCTTTGTTATGAATACATAATAAATGTAAAAGGGTCGAGGATGGGGACAATCAGGGATGTGGCTCTTGGATTTCTTTGAACAACTCCCACATCCAAATGTTACTGTATTACTTTTGAAGATGTTCTGCAGGATTAAACCATTCATTTTTTTAACCACTGTATGAAATGTAAAATATCCTGTTATTCACTGTGACATTCTAACTTATTTTTCTCTTTTTGATTTTCCATGAATCTTACCCTGACTACATGACATAACAGTTTGAACACATCTTGCCATGACTCAGTTATGTTCGGTTGTGTTAACGACGGGAACTCAAGTACCTTCAGTTTTTCCGTGGATACAGTTCATTTCATGTGTATCCACGTGTGGTCTAAAGCAAGTGATGGTGCTACAGATTAGTTTCTGAATCTG
The DNA here is from genome assembly GCA_039737535.1 of Lagodon rhomboides. NCBI lineage: Eukaryota > Metazoa > Chordata > Actinopteri > Spariformes > Sparidae > Lagodon > Lagodon rhomboides. The sequence goes on along the minus strand of CM077789.1, from coordinate 7,195,274 downwards.
ATTACTTCTTGCACTTCAGGTTTAAAAAGAGCAAATCACATTATATATGAGTTGGATTGAGCTGGATCTTCAGCCTGTATTCAAGATTTGATTGTCTTTCTTCTTAATGTAGCACAGGAACATGAGGCAGTCGGGACACTGAGGAATGTGACACTGGATTTGTATAAAATATGGAAATTTTACTTGAAAACATTTGCTTTATCCTTAATGCAAGCACTGTCTGACTGTTGATGTTTTAAACCCCCCTTATGTTGATTATATGCACCGCGTCCATTGAAACCATCACAAGCAGTCAGGAAAAGAAACGAGCACAATATTCTTCTCATGTTTTGCGAGATAGATTTCAAAACAGCTGATTTCTGTTTAGATGGAGATGTGGTTTTGATTTTGTCTATGCAAAGATGTGGTGCTGCTGAAGCTTGCTTTAGACCATCCTCCCCCCCACACACACACACACATCCTGATTGTACATGATGGCAAAAGAAGTGTTTGAAATACATGATGGCATGCTTGATACTGCATGCTGGCTAAAACGATGTGAGCACTGGACTGTAAATTCACCTGAAATAATGCACAACTGAGCTCTGGGCTGAAGACAATAATCAACCTAATCAATAAAGTTGTCTATTTTTATTGATTGTAATTACTTGATCGTGACTGTTCACACAAGAGTCATCCACTTTTTTTCCTGTGATATTCAGAGAGCTTGTTCTTCTCACTCGTAGCACTCAGCAGAAGGTGACATTGACATTTGGATGCATACAGATGTATCAGACGTCGTTGGCGTATCATCGGTTTTCGGGGGCAAAAGAGATCAAACAGACTGCAGTCAGAACCCTCCGGCTCTCACATAGCAGCTGTGCTTTCTCCGACACAGACATAACAACCGAGGGTCAAGCAGATCACCGCTGATGGCTGTATTCCCAGACCCTCCGCCACTGCCGTCCAAAAATATCCACTGACACACTTCGCTCCCATTTAGACGCCTCACACCTATTTCTTATTCGCGTTGTGTTCAAAACACACACTTACGCCACATCTTTCGACAAGCTGCTTTGATCACGATAAAGAACTCTGATATTCATCCAGACATTTTTACAACCTACGAACATGTTATATCAACATTTTGGTTTTAAGCCCTGCCCGCAGCACGGCTCCAGATATCTTCATGGTTCCCAGAGGATCAAACCCTCTGACTTCGTCGATCCCCTGATTCTATCTTTAGGGCCACTAGCAGGTCAAACCTGTCACTTAACCTGTGAAATATTGCAACATCCACTATATGTATTGGCACAAAAGTTGGTACAGACATTCATGGTCCCGTGAGGATGAATCCCAACGCCGTTGGTGACCCCTTGACTCATCCTGAAGTGCAACCATGAGGTCGACATTTGTGGTTTTGATTGAAATTCCTTGGCAACTATCGGATAGATTGCCATGGAATGTGATACAGACATTCATGTTCCCCTCAGGATGAATTGTAATAACTTTATTGATCCTCTCACTCTTCACACTCCTCTGCACCACCATTAGAATTAAACTGTCCATTGCTTTATGACCAAATACCTGCAAAAGCAATGATATTCCCACCAGCGTAAGGTGTACTTTTAATGCTAATTAGTAAGTGTCAACATGCTAGCATGCTATTAGCAAGTTGATAAACATTACACCGAACTGTCATCAGCATGTTTGCATTGTCAAAGTGAGAATTTTAGCAGGCAAATATTAGCATTTCGCTCAAACCGCCTCTTTGCCTCAGTACATCCTCACAAAGCTGCGAGTCTTGTTACAGACTTCATGGACAATTGGCTCTCATTGTTCCTGGAAACGGCGGCATATAACTCATTTTTGCAGGACGTGAAGGATTGTGCAAGACTTAATCGAGCCTAGCAGAGAAACAAAAAAAAAAAAAGTGTGACTGGAGGAGTTCTATTAGGTGATTGAAATCACAGGACGTTTTTTGAGAAAATGAAACAGGTGATTAAATCCAAGGAAAACAGCGGCGCGCTGTGTGAAGGCATCCCTGAATAATGCGGCGCTCCCACATCTGAGAGACTGAATGGAGAAAATGAATGAGCTGGAGAGAGTGAGCGCTGTCTGGGAGGCAGACACGGGATGCCAGACGACAACAAGGCGCTCGTAACGGCCCCGTGCCATAACCAATATTTGGCACGGCCCTGCCTGTCAGTACCTGCTGCATCAACTTACAGTGTCTCCTCCCGTACTGCGGGTCTCATTTCATCTTATGCATCAGGAGAGGGGTGCGCGTATTCATTAAAGCTTAAAGGGGAGCAATTCTCGCCGAACTATAAATACTACTTAAAAGTGTTTGGTTTGCGTTTCAAGATGACAGCTGCACGTGATGAGGAAACTATATGTGTCAGCCATGTGTTGACTCTGAGTAAATGCCAGTTTGATATAATTGCCAACTAGCTATCTCACACAAAGTCAGCAACAGGCTTATTATTATCTACATGGTTCAGGACTATTATTGATTCGTCTAGCTGGCGACAGTGATATTTAATGCTCTCAGACACGAATAGAAAAAATTCTCTGTAGACCTCCGTAGTAAACCAGGTTTCAGAAAGCGCTGTAATGACCAGATCTTCAGTGGGAAATGGTAGAAACTCGAAGTGAATCTAATGAAATGAACTGACAAGGACATGAAACTTGTTTGAACTTGACATGTTTTTCATTCAAGTTCAAACACACTGTAAATGTACAATGGGCTTCTCAATAACTTGTAACGACCCCGGTGGCTTAAAGTTAAAGCTGACCCTTCTCACAACAAAGATTACCAGCCTTTGTCCGTTCAAGTTAGCCCTTTGTTTGCAGCACCATTACTCAAAGATGACGCCATACGCCGTTTCTCTCGTCTCCCCTTTGTCCCAGGCCGGGCTTTGCAAAGGTTGCACTTCTGGTGTGGACTTTAGTTAGGCCACAGGAAGGGCTTTTAGGCTGTCACCTCTGCGGATTCTGGCCCCGTCAGCTGGTGGGATTTAGCTAAACACTCATTCAGCAAATGTGAATGAAGCTCGGCCCGGGCTGTCAGGTCTACATACAGAGGTGAGAGCAAAGATTAACCTAGACATGGAAACTATAAAACGGGAAACCTCACAGTTTCACCACAAATTAAGAGATGAACAAAGCTCTACAAGTTGCAGAAAATTATGCATATGGACTCATGTGAAAGCTTTGACCTCGCTTGATACTGAGGGAATATCGGATCCAGAATAATCCTGATCTGAGAAGTTGTCAGTGCCCTCCAGTTTCACCTATAACTCACCCGTAATAGAGCCAAACCACCACAGTGAAAATAACAGACGCAGTGTGATGCTTGTCCAGGATTTGTTACATAAGCTCTGTGTTGTACATTATCTCAATTTTTCTCTGTTGTCAACTCTAAAATAAGATGATAGTTGACGTAGGGATGAAATAGCCATTACATTTAATAACCAATTATGTTTTGATTTATCAGTGAATGGTTTGATCTACACAATGTCCATCATAGTTTCCCAGAGCCCACGGAAACATATTTAAATGTCTTGTTTTGTCTGACCAACGATCTAAAACCCCAAAACATTCTGTTTATTATCCTAGTGGATTAAGAAAACCAGCAAATATTCAAACTAGGAACCAGAATGGAGGCTGGAACCAGTAATTTATTTGTATCTTTGCTTAAAAAAACGACTTAAACGACTAATCAGTTGTCACATTTGTTACTGATACATTTTCTGCAATCAATTAATTAACAATTAATCAACATAAAGTTATTCAAATGTTTTGAGTGCAGCACTTTTAGTTTTAGTTGGAGTAATTTTACAGTATAGTATTGGTACTTTTACTGAAGTAAATGATCTAAATACTTTGTCCACCACTGATATCCATTTGGCTTGGTCTGTATATTTCATATACAGACAAAGGATGGTTAAAATATTAAAATGTGTAGTATTTAGTGTGTTGTTTTCTCCTTTATGAATTAAACAGAATAATATTATAACAGACACCTGAACTGAACTCACTTTATCATACATTGTATTTTATATATATTCTCCTATTATATGATTTTAATATACCCATAATATATTTGGTGTGATGTGTATGCAGTGCCACTCCTCAGAGTGTTACAGGACCATTGCAACATGTTTCCTTGAGGACTGTGAAGCCAACAGGGCAGCTCGACAGTCCCGATCCAGTAAAAGCGAGGTCCGCTCCACGTTTTCGCACCGCCGTTTTTTAAAAACCACCTCTACTTCGGAGCAGTGAAAAACACACTAGCGTCAGGGGCAGCAGATGACCCGGCGCGGCAGCCAGGAGCACAACAGTCCCGTCTAACAAATGAAAGGATGGGGGGCATCAGCAGCAGCTGAATTCAGAGAACCTGGATCAGGGGCCGAGGGGAGAGAACCGCTTTCTGCTCACTCTTGGGTCACTTTTGTTGGATTTATCCGCCGGTCCGCACCAACATGCCATTTGCCAAACGACTCGTGGAACCTCAGTTGCTGTGCAGGTATGAAGTCCCAAACGAGGAGGGTCTGCTTTTCGAGGATCTGGTCTCCATCAGTAACGTGGCTCTGTCTCGGACCTTGCGGCAGCTGTCGGACCTGGCCAAACATGCCTGCTCCATATTCCAGGAGCTGGAGAGCGAGCTCACGTCCACCAACCAGCGGGTCAGGGGGCTGCAGAGTAAGATCAACCGGCTCCAGCAGGGCTGCTCCGAGCTGGACCCCAAACAGGAGGCAGTGCGTGAGTACCACACTGTCCGTTACTATGGAGGGAGACACCCGAGGGGGGAGGCATCCTGCCCGTTGGTCACCACTGAGTGAAATTATGCTTAAATAACGACGTAGGAAAAAAAAAAAAAAGTTATCGAAGTTTAACACAAGTTTACAGAAATGACAGAAACGATGCCAGACTAGCTTAGAAGCTTCCAGACGTTACGTTAAAGTCGCTGTAAAGTTACTGGTCAGCGCGCGCTAAGACAGTTGATGGTCAGACATGTTTTTTTCTCAGGCTAACTCACAATTTTAAGTTAATTTTTGTGTTTTGTTGTTGTAACTGTTCCTTCGCTGTTTGTGGAGACAGTATTAGCCCATTGGGAGACTGGCTGGCTGTGTTCATCTCTTCCCACGCTGAGGGGCGTGTGACAGCCTGGCTGTAGCATAACGACTCCATGCTAGCAGCCACTCAGCTATTACATCGCTATTAACAGCCCAGTATGCTAGTTTACCTAATTACCGTGAAGCTACAGGTAACTTTTATTAATGACGCACACCGGTCATGGCGGGAAGCAGCTCACTCGCGCCTGTGTTTCTTCCTCTAATTCAGTCAGAAAGTTAGATTTTCTTTTAGTTTTTAAAAGATGAATGAGTGTCAGTGTATTTTATTTTGAAACATTGACAGTTGATATAGTTATAACTTTGAGTCCTGGATGTGTGTGTGTGTGTGTGTCCTCACCTCGTGTGTTGAACTTTGCATGGCCATCAGTAAGAATTCATTACCCTGATAACACAGCAGGTGGCCATCGCCTGGCTCCTTTTTAGTCTCTGTGCCTCCCCCCCTCCCCTCCTCAGTCGCTGGTGGAGGGGGGTGGTGATGTGAAATTGGTGTGTGTGTGTGTGTGTGTGTGTTTATGTATAAACTCTCCAGGAAGCACTTAACAAACCTGTGCACCCCTCTCTCCATCTCGAGAATTGTCCGGGGCCGGAACTGTCTCCAGCTCGGACATACCCCAGTGGATTTACCCCGCTTTTAGTTTGGGTTCAGCAAGTCCCTGCATGTCTCCCAGACCCTGCTTCCTGTGGTCTGTGAATGGGTTGGATTGCCTGAGGGTATTATTTCTGCAGACCCCTCTTAACCGTGATGCCTGCAGAGATGTTTTGCCAGTGTTTATAACTCTTGTAGGTCAACTTTGATTGCTATTTTTCCTTGTTTCCTTGTTGTTCCTGTTAAGTGCAGTCACTCTCAGCTGACCACATGCAGTATGTCTGCAGACCTCCCTGAGTCATCTTGGTCATATCTAGTTTTAGTAAGTCATAGGGCAACAGGATCTGCTGCTTGGTTTTGCAGACAGTTTGAGCCTGATTTGAAGAGGCTCCATCAGTTCATATTTGCAAGTACGCTCCTCTCTGAGCTGGGATGCAAGATGCATTCTTAAGGGATGATGATAAGTGACAGTGTGTCTTGTTTCTTTTGAGTTTATCTTTGTTTTCTGTGTCTGTCCCGACTCTATGTAAGTTAATCTGGGAAACTACTTTAAAGAAGAATCAGTTATTACAGCTGAATTAGTCGTATTTTATGAATAAAGCACTCACAGCTCACTTTAAGCTGCTGTAGTAAGTTGACACCAAACGGCAACATTAAAGTCAAATGATTTTCTGTCTGATTCCTCCACGTCTGCACCGCTGAGTTAATATATTTGGATGGAGCTATCAAGTCCCTTCCCACTACATGTTGTTGCATAGGAGGTCTCGCGTGCTTGGTTACCAAATAACTCCCTTTTGCCTGGAAAAGCCTAATTACCCTTAATTGTGCTTTTCACATTAATGGTGTCAGGGGCAGCCTTAAACAACAGAGCCCTCCCTCATCTGAATGACAATTAGTGTAAATGGAGCAGTTCAAGGCACTGAAGGCTCAGTATGCGGGGGGTGGGCTTTTATGACGTGGCCGCGACTTGTCCCCGGATCGTCTGCCCACAGAGGACCACAGCTGTGGAGATGCCATATTGGATTATGCAGAATCAGATATTGAGCCATCAGCTGCTGTCCCGTGTGAGCCACCTTGCTGTTCGGAAGATGTTTGTCTTGTGGTGCAGAAAAGTACCATTGGTGTGTTGTATTATAGCTGTCTTCCCTCTCTGGTGATATTTGTATTTGAGCATAAGTCTTTGTGTGACACATTTGGGTCAGATGACTTGGTCTGCTAGTTTCACTTTTGCTCTAGCTCATACCGAGCCTTTCATCCTCTACCAACAACACCAGCTGTACAAGAGGCGCCCATATATAGACGCTCAAGTGATGCTTCTACTGTCTGTGATTGATTGACGGTGGTTATTTATACAGTGGAATCCAACTAAATCATACCAGAGATCCGTTTAAACAAACAACATACAAATGTGTCTCTGAAGATGAAAAATAAGAAAATCCATGAATCCAATTCAATGTGAAAAGCACTGTTTGGACTCAAACACAAATACACACCGGAAGCCTGGCATCTGTCCCTCAATACATTGATTGGACAGGTCTCCTGTGACACCCCATCATTGTCTGTGTTTGACTACAGACAGAGCTCCTCAGCGGGGCCGGGTCTCTGTAGTGCAGTCCCATCATGTAAAAGCACTCTGCTGGGTTTTAAGTTACACCAGCTCAATGTGGAGGGGGAGCTGTAATACTTGCGGTGGCAAGTGGCCCTCCGGCTTTTCTGGTCCGAGAGCACATGGCTGGCAGTTCACCCGCATTCCTTGTGCTGACTGCACCGGAGACTGTGTCACAATACCAAACAGAGAAAAGCACAGATCCACGGAGAAGGACTTTAAACATGGCAGCGCACAGGATTTTAATAATGCCTTTCATTCCTGGCGCCGTGTCACGCTCTCTCTGCTCATTACGGGCGAAGGAGCAGGATCTCGTTAAGTCCATCATGCGTTAGTGTTGATAACTGAGTGCACGGTCTTACATAATCTGGAGACTTTAGAGTAAGAAGCTGAAAGTGATAAGACGTGTTATCGGTTGTAGTATTAGCACATAAACATTCAGCGCGACAGTAATTCAGAGACAAAACGCAATGGACACAAAAAGTGGCGAAAAGTTTTATTTCACACGTGTTCACAATTTGGACAATCAAGTGCATAAAAACTAGAATTCAACATTATGTACACAAAGCAAAAGTAAAGCAAATGTCCCCACATGAAAGAAGAAAAGAAATCTGTGTTATCTTTCAGATAAGCACACACACTCACAGTTTCTTTTTAGCTTATGAGATTTATTTCGAAAGTATCCATGATTTAACCAGCTGACTGATTAAGTTTGCTTTAATATTGAGGGCTGTACATTTGTAACTGCCAAGCGCAGTCGACTGAAATGATCGAACTCAAAGTAATCAGCTTATATAATACTTTGACACATACTACATGTGACATAACATTTAAGAAAAGACACGGGCCTGCAGCAGCTACGATTTCTCACTTGCTCAGAGGGGCTTTATGCTTTCCACTGTGCTACTTTCACTGCCTGCTTAAACAACCCCTTGAGTAAAGATTGCACACCATGTATTTATACTCCGTCAGTTGCCGTCCTTTCTGTCTCTATATTTCACTCCGGAGCCGGTCTTCCACTTCAGCTCTGTGAGCCGCGTTGCCTGGAGTGAAAGTTTCAGTGGACGGCAGCAGTAGCACATCATCTACTCCACTAGAGCAGCGTAGAGAAGGAAAACACATTAGCCCGCCGACAGTCCGTGACTTCTGCATTTCATTGACCCAGTCCGGCCATTACTGGGGCTTTGATTTACTAAGTGAGGCCACTACAACGAGTCAATGCACACTCCAACAGAGGTCAATCCATGATTCGGATGCACGACAGAATTTCAGATAATGTGGATATGAAGAGATTTCGGCAGTGAGTGAAATCAAATGTTAGCAGTCGGGATTCCACTTCTAGTAATCATGCAGCTGAGTTAAATATATGTGGTGGGAGCAGTTGTGGAAAGAAATAAATGCCACCATCCTCAATCTCTTTCCACAAAGCGAATACACACTTTCAATCATTCGCACAAAGGGGATTCATCAGTGAATCGCACGCTGGAGGTCTCGAGAGCCGCTACTCGTCTTTCATTATCAGAACCGTGAGCATATTTGTGCAGGTCCAGACAACCTGCCGCTGATATAGTACCCCTGCTAATTATAGAGCAGATTTCAAAGACCGGCTCATTTATTCCCGCACCTTCCCCCCTCTTTCCAGACAGGCACCGAGAGGGCCCAGACAGCCATGATGCTGTGCTCTGTTGTTTTCATTCAGCCGTCTTATAACTCATATCTTTCTTCTTCATCGCAGCTTTTATTCAGCACTCTGATTTCTTTGGGACCAGAGAATGAAACAAAGTGCCCAACTATGAGCAAAAGGACAGCTTTGTTCAGTGTGTTCTACATTGTAACCTGATAACGTGGTATAAACACTTCATTGTCAGCAAATTACTTTTATACCAGAGTCATTTTTTTGACATTGAAATGAGAAGTGCGGTCTCCGCACCGAGTTGAACTCAAGGCTCCACTCGGCTCCATTAACTATGTGTGTGTCTCAGCACCTCGGCCCCCAGTGGATCGCTCGGCCCGTGATTGAAGTGGTTTTCTGCTGAACCGTTCTGTCAAGTCAAGCATTCCAAAAAGCCAGTGACCAGGAAACCACAGTGCTCGCCTCGCCTGCACTTCTGGGACCTTGCACCCCACACGTGCTCCCTAAATTTGCCCTTGATGGCTGGTGTGATTAGGGGGGATGGGGTGGAAGCAGGAGTTAGAGGTTGAGGCTGTGTTTGTTTATGAAAGGAGACGTTTTGTTAGAATGAAGGTGAAGGTTTTTCGCTGCTTTGCTTGAGGGCAGTGTGTGAGTGATTACACTTTGCATTCCTGCGGTCGGACCCTCCGCGAGAGCAAGTGCTTCTGAGCGTGGGCTCCCATACACCTTAAATCCCTCTGCTGGTTTTCTGTATATTTTCAGGTGTATAGAGCAACATTGGTGTTAAGTGTGTTCGGGGCTCCCTCGCTGGAATGTATGTGTGTGAAAGATTCCTGTTTTCGTAGCGATAGGCTCCTCGAGAGGAAGTTAAGCTCCAGTTTGTTGTCGGCGAGACTGGGTTGTTTCTTCTGCTGCAGGAACTGGGGACCATGATAAGCTATCTCCCTGCCCTGAGGTGTATGTGAGTCTCTTTATTAAATAACATTCCCCAGCAGGAGCCATTACTCTTTATGGAGTTCTGAGTGTGGGGCTGAGGGGCTAGCAAGACAATTCAAGCCTGTCCTGAAGAGAGGAGGAGCTGGGGGGGGCAGAGTCATCTACCCCCTGACCTCAAAAGCCTGCTGACCTCGAAACCCCCCCTCTCCTACACACCCCTTCAAAACACAAAAGAGCAAACACAGCCGCCCCCATCTTGCTTATCACTCAGCCTCTAAAGACTTGACCGGCCAATTAGAGTGGATTTAATGTTTGACATGATACTGAATAGCCACAGGTCAGCGGACCGGCGAAAAACCTACTGCAGGGCCAGGGATTATTAAACTGTCAAAGTCAACTCAATAACTTAAACAAAGTCTTCAGTCTCAGGTTGTCACTCACAGCTGAAGAAGAACTGAGCCGTGAAAAGCTGCACGGCTGCCTCTGAATGTTTTTGTCCTTTGCTTCCTTCAACTTCTCAAAGAGTTCTCTCAGCTTGAAATCTTGTTTTTGATCATTGAACACTTGGACTACATGGCGGATAGAGCGGATAAAAGTTATATTTTATTGCAAGCACTACTTGTAATATTTGACACTAGGCTGCGACTAACGATTATTTTCACTACATTGACTAATCTACTGATTATTTTTACAGTTATTTGATGACTCATTTAGTCAGTAAACTGTCAAAAATTGTGAGAAATGCTCATCAGCATTTTCCAGAGCCCTTCAAATTGCTCCTTTTGTCCAACCTACAGTCCCAAAACTCAAAGACTCTTCATTTACTTTCATCACTAGACAAAAAAAGCGTAAAACCCTCACGTTTAAGAAGCTGGAGCCAGCAAATGTTTGACATTTTTGCTTGAAAAATTACTCGAACGATTAATCGTTATCAAAATACTTGTCAGTTAAGTCAATTCATTCTTTTATCCATTAATTCTTTTAATCCACTAATGGCTGCAGCTCAATGCAACAGAGAATAAAGATCCGTGTTACCTCACCTTTATTTATTTAGGACGGCGACTGTTCTCGGCTCTACAACATCTGCTCAGCTCTCCGTCTGAACCCACATGTGGCTGTAATTCTTAATACTGCAGCAGAAACGACAAGGTTTTGCCCAAATATCAAATAAATACGTGTCTGACTTCAAGTTAAACTAACTTTACTGTAGCATGCAGTTTACGACACCGCACCACATTCTTTTCCCTGGCAACCTGGAGAAATATTGACAGCTCACAAGCTATAAAACCATTGTGGGCTGCTCTTTGTCTCGCCGCCACTAGCCAGGAGCGTTTCAGGCCACCTGCGTGGGTTTCCTCTCCCAACTTAGTCTTTAAATGATATGATCTCCCATTCTGCTTTTGTGCTCCTCCAAGCTCCTCCCAGGCCACCGCTGCCACAAAGACAGACTTAAATGTTATGTAATGGAATTATTCCCACAGATATGTTAAGACACATCTCGGGATCTTCGCAGGAAGAGAAGATAATAAAAGAAGATAAAGCCTAGTGAAATTCTCATGAACTCTTCTTCCTTTACTCCACATAAGGAGTTGCCTCGCTCTCTGGTTAGAGAAATAGGTTAGAGAGAGATAAAGCATCTGAGACACACAGACTTAATCCTGCTCTTATAAAAATAACCTTATATGAAAATCCTCCTTTGCTTTTCCTTTACCAATATGAAGTTTGCAGTTACGTGAAGTGTAGTTTAATGTATGCACATGTAAAAATATATTAAAAAGGTATTGTCATCTCACATTAAGACAAACGTAAGGTGTGGAAATGCTGGGTGGTGGGGAAAATGATGGTATTTTAACAGGAAGGAAACACATGTGAAGCTGTAGTCTTTGCCGTGCAGGTGTTTAGACTGGGATTTGGCTGGAATGTGAACTCCCCTCACCTCTCCTCTGTATACGAGCCAGTGGATCAGCCAGGATGAGTCTTCAAAGTTAAAAGAGCCTTTTCATCAATCATCCTACCATCACACACATGTGATGCAAAAAAAAGCAGAAGCACCTGTGGATATGAGGGTGTGTGCAAACTCATCGGTTCAGACCGAGGCAGTTAGATCTGTTGGATTTCTCTTCACATGAAAAATTGCTGGTGTTTTCTTCTCACTTCGCTGGGACAGTTGGAAAAAATCTCATTCATCATAACAAAATATTGAAAGGAACCTGGCGGCAGCTACTTCTACGAGCCAAACAGTTACATTATCTTAGCATAAAGACCAGAAACAGAGTCAAACAGCGAGCCTGGCTCTGCCAAAAGGACGTCACTGAACCTGAGATACCATGTTGATAGGTGTATTTTTGTAAAAGTTTGGAAAGAGCCAGGCTCCTTATGTTTCCAGTCTTTCGGGTTGTAGATACATATACAACAAACCAAACTGACATGAGAGTGGTGTCAAAATGTTTTCCCAAAATGTCAAATTGTTACTTTAAAGGTCCCATATCATGCTAAATTTCAGGTTTATACTTATTTATAATTTGGGTGTCTACTAGAAAATGTTCAAAAAACACTTTTTTTAATGCTGTCTATTGCTGCAGCACCTCTATTCAGCCTCTGTCTGCTCTGCTTTAGTGTGTGTCTTAATCCGCCTCCAGAAAAGCTCAGTCTATTCTGATTGGTCAGCTTCCACAGGCCTGAGCAGGCACAACGCACTGTGTTTTTGCATCCGCAGGTGTGACATCACAACCTTAAGGAAGTCCTGACAGCTCATTTGAAGGCACATTTCTCTGTGGATTGAGCATTTTGATACTTTAATAGTATTTATATTGCACCTAGACCTGTTTTATAATCAAAAGCACATGTAAAATCTTACTTTCTACAACATGGGACCTTTTAAAGATTTGAGAATTTTAAGTGTCATCTCTTAAACTCAACACAAGAAACTCCACATCCACATAATCAGACTATCATCACTATTGATGAAGCCTCAGTCAGAAAGTTTTCTGTGCTGTTTGCATTTCCTCTGTTGTCCTCACAGTCCTGCCATGTCAGGCCAGACACCCTCTTCATGTTCTTATCTGCTTCCTGCTGTGTTTCGTACCGTGCTGTGGACCCTCACTTGTCACACTTATTTACACTTTGAGCACAAGTGGTGGAAGGCGCCCTGTAGCAGGCTGGTGCAGTGTTTGTGAACGAGCACCACTGACCCGGATACGGTGATTTTGGGTGCTCTGCTTCTCGTCACTTCAGCACCTTTTCGCTAAGGAACAGCCTCACTTTTGACACGCAAAGTTTCTTCCTCAAACATCAAAAGTTCTGCATTCAGGAAGATGCCAAATCCCACCTAGAAAATAGTTTATTAGCAGAAAGGGAATTCCACGTAGTCCTTTCTTTCATCTCTTTCATAGTAAAGATTTCATGCCAGATGTGGATCATTTTAATGCTCCAGATAGCACTAGTTGTGGCACTGAGAATGACCCGAGGCCTCCGCACAGGTCAGTGTGAGAGGACGACTCTCCTCCGCCCGGCTCATTGTGCTTTGAAGCACACGCAAGTTCGCCCTCCTGCACTGGCTTTTGTTCCTCCCTCCTTTATACCCTTCTCCTCTGGGATATTTCCTCGCCATCCGGATTCATCTTTTATCCTTGCCAGTAATTTCTGTGCCTGCCCGCTGCCTCGGGCGCTTTGTACACTCCGCTCCTCTCCTCTGACTGCTTTTTCTCTGAGCTTCTGGGTCTCTCTCTCGCACTCACTCATCTCCGTATCCCAGTTTCTTATTTTGAGATTCAGCCAGACCCGCTCCCAGCAGCCCCACTGGGGAGAGACCATCCTGCTAGGGCAGCAAAAAAGTGCTTTGCCACAAAAATGGATGACCTGCTCTCTATAATGTTCTGCTTTGTAGTAAAAGATTGTCTGGATTAAACATTTACTGACCGCAAATCAACCTAGAATTGATGCTGTGTGCTCCGTACATTTGTATGAGTTAATATTTAATACAGTTTCTGAATACTAATGTTTGAATCACTGCGCTGTGAGTTCTAGTAAATGGCAGTGCTTCATTTATAAAACAGGGACTGGGCTCGGTATTCTGTGGGTTTTCTGAACTTCACTACAGTCAGATGAGTAATCGAATATCCCTTGGCCCAGAATGATAGAGAGACGGGGTTCATTTCCAAGTAAAACCCTTTGCTTTTTGTTGTGGACATTGATACAGACTCTACAGATACTTTCTTTGAGAAAACACGAAATTCTTGCTTACCGTCAGTCTTCACGAGAAATGGATTCTCACCCTGAAGGGAGATCCAGTTACCAATCTAAAGGTTGCACCCTCTGAGCTCACTGGGGAGTTTTGACTCACGGGGGAACTTCCACTGACACCCGAGTACTGAAAACACGTATTGAGAGAAAGTTTATTGTTGGTTTTCCACAAAGAAGACTCAGAAATGGTTAAATCCTCCAACTCCACCTGTTTAGACTTATGTCCCTGGAGCTCCCTGGTGAAACAATGGTGTAATTCTACCTTAACAAACTGCAAGCGTGTTGACTGTACACATGAGAGGCCAAAAATAGTCCAGCTCATCCAGGAGGGATGTGTTTTAGTGATGCAGTGTGGCCGAGAGCTTCAGTGTGTGTCCGTGCTCCCACAGCCGTGAACATGTTGAGAGGGAGCGACTTGGAAAAAAATAATATTTGGGATAAACCCAGTTTCATAGCCTCCATCATGGCTGCTGTTGGGCCTTTGTGATGATTTGCCCAGCCTTTTCTTGGCAACCGATCTCTACATCAGGCAGCACGCCACCACAGAGCAACTTACTCGAAGAGTTTAGGCCTCGTTTTCAGTTATACAATGTCAGATAAATCAAATTAGCCTTTCTCTGTGGTTTTCCACTCTTTTCCCCGCAGTAATATCGAGGCGATTTCTGGCATTCTTTTTTAGAAATGTTTGCTTTGTGTGCTGCGGAGGACAAACTGAATATACAGAGGGGACAAGCAAGAGCGCTACAGTATGGGATGGGAGGAAAATTGCCTGGAAAGCTTCTCGGCTTCCTCAGTTATTTTGGTGAAGTTATGAATGCTGTGGGCGACAGTAAAAACCAGGAATCGGCAGTGAATACTGAAGTGTAAACGCGTCCAAGAAGAACAGAGATGACTTTAAACAGGAGGCCACTGATGCCACCATGTACGGAGTATAACGTCACTGTGATTACATCAGTACAGCTGGCACACGTTTCACTTGTGTTTTCATAAGTGGAGAAATTTGCTAAATTTGACTTAAGCAAGAGTGTTGTAGTTGTAGTCACACACATATTAATGACAGGATGTTACGGACCAGTCTTAAACCAGATTTCCAGTTTTAGTGACTACCCTTGTGGTTTTCGTCTTGTTTTCTCTGACAGACTCTGGAGGAATAGTTCCTGGAAATAGCTTTTTACAACGAGTCATTTATGGGAACTGCGAGAGCTCCTGGCCTCTGTTGCATCACAGAGCCGACGGAGGGTCAGCCTGCCGAGCGTGTTCACATCGGTTTATCTGAGCCGAGTACTTCCTCCTTCGGGCTGTGTACGAAATGGTAGCTGGACGCGACGCACGGGGGGGGGAAGAACCTGAAGGTGCTGCTGTGTTGTTACCAGCTGATAAGCCCCGTCTGTTGGACGTCAGCCCCAGAGCCCGCAGCGCTGTGGAGAGAAGGCGTCTTTCATTAGAAGCACGGACTTTCATTTTCTCCTCCTACAGGAACACACTGCTAAACTGTAACCAGACATCAGGATTTGTTTGTGTGTGTTTGCGTGTGGGTAACTTTTTCCTTTAGTTGGGAAACGGAGACATTTTCATGTAATGCGTTGTCTTTCCAACTCGCTAACACACCCAAATAATTCCACACAGTGTGAGACGTGTGTTTTACAAGACTGTTTTTATACATTGTTGTAGTAAAAAATATGAAAAACTAAAAAGCACTAAACACAGCATGATTCTGAGTAAAGTTTGAGCCTGATTTCTTGGCCGCTGAATGTCTGGTGCTTGTTTCGCTTGATTTAGCGGTCAAAGGGCTCGCTCTCACCCTCAGCCTTGATATGCATCAGTCTGTGTGGGAAACTGCGACTGCTGAATTATAAGGATAATCACATTTCTTCTCAGTCGCAGCAATAGAGAGGCGGATTGTTGTGGCGGTCTGGTACCTTGGCTCAGGTACAAGCTTGTAAACCTTTTCTGAGGTTTGTCCTGCTGTTCACACGCAACACATTTGATGAGACAGTTTTTCAAAGCAGCTGGAAAATGCATTCAAACTGGGCTACATATCTGGTCAAATATGTCTCAGACTACCTGCAAATGCAGCTTGACCAGTCCCACACCAGTGTGTCCTCAGTGCAGTCACACTTGTGACTCTAACATTTAAGGTTCATTTTACGTTAATACACAGGAAATGACACAGAAATGCAGAATACTTGCTTGCAAATACTTAACATCAACTTGTTTTGGCAGCGATGCAAATTTGCATGTTTGAATAGATTCACATCAGCTCATTCATCAGAAAAAATGATTGCACGCTGTGTTCAAGTGCTTATGACAAAAACAACAGCATTGATGTACCGGTTGATCGAATGAGCAAAATGCCCCCAGTGTGTAAGGTCTGAGGCATGAACGGGACCGGCTGGATCAAAGGCCTGATCCACTCCTCGGAGTCTCCACTGACCATTAAACGAGAGCGAAGTGGAGGTGAGTCAGGCGATCCCTCTAGAAAAGAGGAAAATACAGAGCGAGAGACACATGTCTGCCTGACATCCAGACATAAAAGCACTTGTGCAAATGAAATGGAAAGCAGGGCTTGAACGGCTGCCACGCTGAAACAGACCGGCGTTGGGCCGAAGGCCTACCCTCGCAGATCTCTTTGTGCAGGCGAGCTGCATGCCAGCTGGCCGAAAGCCGAGCCGCACTCGCCCATCAGAACGTGGAGTCTCCCAGCCTCCCGTTTGCACCTTAACGTGAGGTCAAGGTCACGGATCCGTGCTGGGATAGCGCCCGGCAGCTTCATCGTCCGGGAGCCAATCAGCGATAGAGACGTCAGCCACTGGACCTGTTTGAATGAGGCTGTCAGTAGGAAGTCTGTCCATTCACTCCATGTCTGGACAGTTACCTCGGCAGCACTGTGCTTAAAGGAAGAAATGTAGCGGTTGAACCCTTTTGGCAGGACACGTTGATGGCTATTGATTTGAATTCTTTCACTACATGTGTCCTTTAAGTGTGCCCCTGTTTCACTCCCTGCTTTATTGCCCGTCTGTTTGCTCACTATAACTAAATGCCACGGTGGCACCAGCTAGTGACAGAAATGTCTCATTCATCACCTTGATGATGTCGGTTCAGTCCTGTCATAAAGGCGTCGTGTTTTTGTTCGGCCAATGAACCCTCTTGTTAGTTCGAACAGGGTGGACCCAGAGGTGTGGGAGCTGTGCTAGGCAGTGTTTGGTTTTGAACATGTGTTGTTAGAGGTGCCGTTGTAAAGGGAGCGCAAAGAGGTGGATCAAAGCAACTTCACTCTGACATAGGAGAATAACACATTGTGATCAAAAGCATATGCACCGTGTTCCAGGAGATCCAGGTTGTAGCCGCGGAGCGATGATGTAGGCGTAGATATGACGTGAAAAATAGCTGCTGTGTTATTCTGGACTTTAAAACATAATAAGCTGCATACCAAAGCTGATGGATGTGATGAGTTATCAAAAGCAGCAGGAGTTTCTCTGTTTTTCTTTGCGCTCACTCTCCGTGAGGGTGGAATTGTAAAGTGCATGCCTGGTATCAGGTTAACCCTCTATCTAAATGTGGGAACCTGTGAGACTTTGGACCATCTGTGACTCTGCAGATGGCCCTGCTTGTTAAAGTGGGCCACGGTAGGACCCTGCCGTCTACCCAGGACGGGACAATGGAGATTACGGGTGTCTGATCTCTTGGTTTAAACACAGTCTGAGGACGGCAGGACACGGGGAGGGGCACACTGCCCTGATCTTTGCATCGCACCACTGTTGTTTCATCCACATCAAGGAATTATAAGACGCAGGATTTGTCGAGCCAGGACGACGTCATTTGGTCTGTCACCGAGGGTGACATAGATGTGTTTACAGAACACGAGATATCTCGAGCCGAGTCTCTGTAGGCTTTTCTTGTTTGCAGGCCATTTGTCCTTCAATAGCACTTGTGCTGCCTTTTGTTGTGTCTTTTTATGGCAGCTTTACAGAGAGTATTCAAGGAAATGGTAATCATTCACAGAGGTCAAGAAAAGTCGGTTCTTCTACTTCTTTAAATCTTTAAAAGCATTGCTCGTGTCCATATGAAGCTCCGTATTCCCACACCCTATTTGGTGTGCTTTGTTTCCCGATTGTTGTTGATGTTGGTGCTCTGCCAGAGAATGATCTGTGCGCTCAACCTGTAGGGCTGCTCGAGTGAAACCTAGTACTCGGGCAGATGGGGGAGTCTGCAGAAGATACAGTACTTTATAGACAGGGGAAGGAAGGAATTAACATTTCTTTCAGCTTGATTTATGTGGGAGAGCGAACTAAGAATACACACTGCTTTAAGTGACACATTTACACCTGGACAATACAGTTTCTTGGCAATGAACAGGTGCATCATGATAGTAGATACTGAGCGTGTTTCTCTTCTGTAAGTAGTGAAGGGAGTCAAACCAAATATTTGTTTTTGACTCATATGCATGTGTACATACATACTCGCCTCCTGTTCCTGTTCCTCAGGGGGTCTACAAGTGAAAGGAGCGCTGATCCTGATCTTATTAAAGAGGTGTCGGCCAGCTCACGAGAGAAAGTAACAGGCTGAGTCAGACTCACTTCGCGTGTGCCGCTCTTAATCTTTGGTTATTTATCAGTCTGGAAAGAAGAAAGTTGAATTCTGAGAAGGATCAAATGTGATCACGGAGTACGGATAGTGTTTTGTAAGTGTGTATTCAGGCATTAGGGTTGAATAATGAGTTATTGTGCAACAATCACTTGACTGGTTCGTCTTCCCACAGCTTTTTGTTTTCATGACCTCTGCCATGAGAAAGCTTTAGAAACCCGAGACGTTGGGAATGATCCAAGGCAAAGGTATCCAAGAGTGATTTACCTCTCATCCGTGAAACACCTTTTAATTTATGACTTCATGTGAGGGAGTGAGACAGTCTCAGAGAA
The DNA here is from genome assembly GCA_039737535.1 of Lagodon rhomboides. NCBI lineage: Eukaryota > Metazoa > Chordata > Actinopteri > Spariformes > Sparidae > Lagodon > Lagodon rhomboides. Next base: position 7,176,235 of record CM077789.1, on the reverse strand, counting down.
CGTCTCCGCCCGATTGACTTTTGACTCTAAACGATGGAGGCTGCTCATATTGTCTGGACTTAAATCAAAGGTTCATTCCATTGTCGTTCCTGATCTATGTTTTTGTCCTTAGCACAGGATATTCACAATAACAGCCAATGAGCATTAGGGTTTAACTGTAAACTATAGTCGAAGAAAATGTCTTCAAGATGTTGCGAGGTAGCCTGAACGCTTGACTGAGGCTTTTAAAGCCTTTTGATCATGTAATGCTACATCATGTGCAAAGCCAGGCCAGATTTCATGCCAAGTAGTTGTGACAATGAAAGGCCACATAATTCAGACTATAAGAGAGATAATTCAGGGTTTAGTCCGTCATTCCCTTCTCCATCCCTACTCATCCCATCTCAGTGCTTCTATTATATTATAGACCCGAGGCGTCAGACTCCTCACAACAGACAACAATGTATTTCTAATAGCAATACGCAGGGATACATGCCTTGCCGATGATGTCACGCGCAGCCAGTCAAGCCATAAGTAGGAACTATGCCGAGCTTCTTCTTTGAAAGGCACTGACTGGGCAGCTGCCTCTCCGTTCTCCATCTGTGAAATGTATACGTTCAACACAGGCCTTTGTTGCTCAGCGGTGATGGCACTGACCCAGGGTCAGGGGTTTGATTCCCACTGTGGCTGCCTATTGTGTAAATACGCACGCTCATTGTATTTTAATTCAGTTTAATTTGGACCAGGTGTCATCCCGACGGCTTTATGAAGGAAAGGGATTCGAGGGGAAGTGGAGGATGAGGACGCAAGTGGAAACGTGGAAAAAGATAAGAAGTGTCGTCAACAAAGCCGTCTGTCTGTTTTGAATGTGGGCAGAGGGAGTGTTAAGCACGCAATCTATGTTTTCGTGCCGCCTGTCTCTTTCACAAGTCTCTTTCACAAGAGTATGCTGGTTGTTTTTTCCTACTCTGCAAGCATCATCAAGCGATGGCTCATAAACATCAGCCTCTCAGTTGTTTGTGCAGCCTGTGAAGGTGATTACAGTTATTTGCTTTTTTCATAATTACTTTTGACTACTCTTGACTGCAGAAACTCAGAGTCCGAGCAAATGAAGGCCTGGAGCGTGTTCGGAAAATATTTTATCTCGTTGATTAGAAGGTTACAGTTGAAACAACATTTAGGTCAGAAGTAAAAACCACAAATGAATATCATTTGTTCCAAGGTTATGAACAAGAAAAACAAACCAAACTAAGCAGTTTTGCAGGTGAGGAAACTCAAGCTGTTGCTCTTTTTTGTTCTTGTATTGAAGAGTTTGTTCCCAATTGACTGGTGGAATATAACTTTTTAATCTAGAATAGAGCGCAGTCCTCCACCAAAGTCCAACAGTCCCCTTTATACTCACTCGTAGATACCAGCCACCTGATTTTTTTCGGCAAGATATTCATCAGGTTATCAGGGAAAGCGCTTTGGAACTTAGATCTTCATCAGGTTATCTTCCTGATAACCTGATGAAGGTCTAAGTACCGAAACGCTGTTGTCATTAAACTTTCCTTGAAGAGTCCCTTTATCAGGATCCTCAAAAGTAAATGGGGTGTATTCTGGGCTGAGACCCATCCGTCATTCATGTTTTGCAGAAATCCCTTTAGTAGTTTTTGTGTAATCCTGCTGACCAACCAACCAACCAACCAACCAACCAACAAACAGAAACAGAAATTTGACCATATGGCCTCAGTGTGGCCTCAGTGTATATATCACACACACACACAAGAATTTGAAAATATAAATGTCTGAGCATAAGAACCCATGATCTGCTGATCTTTACAAACCAAGCCTTGATAGTGGCATAGCTGTCAGTACTAATGAAAAAGCTTCAATCGCAAATTTAATGAAATCATGACCTTAAAAGGTGAAATTGAACAGGATTGGATTTGGAGAATTGTGAAACAATTTCAAGGTGCTTTCATGTGCAGTATTTCCTCTGCTAGTTTAACACACAGGCTTGAAAGCGTAGGTCGATCTGAGCTGACCCGCAGGTGTCTTGGTTTGGTTGACCGTAACCATGGCAGCAGTAAACTCAGTAAAACTTAGATGCTTACATTATGTGGATCCATTGATTAGCTGCGTCACACATGCCCAGAAGATAAATTGCTTTCTGGCTGAATGTGTGATGGCAATGGCTTTACAGCAGGTTTTATAGCCTCATTTGCTGTATGCCAATGTGGAGAAATACACCCTTTTTTAAAAGATCGAATAAAAATGGGTACGTTTGGCAGCTGCAGAATGATTCATGCAGTCAAAGTCGAGTCTGATTCCAAAGTTTTCCGTTTATTGACTCTCATTTGCTGACGCCTGTTGACGGCCATGTAAGCGGAGCGGACGGAACATGACTTACAGTTGTTAACGTTGCATTAGCTGGGGGTGTTTTTCGGGGATTTAATTTAGAAGTGGTGACAGCGTGGATTGTTGGTGGCTGGTGTTGTAATCGTGTTGCTTGTGTTGACATGGAGGGACGCCTGTGGGAGGGGTGTTGATCGCCGTCACAAAGAACCGTTTCACCAGATGTTTACGATAACGTGGAATTTCACATATAACTTAGGAAAATGTGAAGGTGGTCCAACGTTTGTACAGGTCAAATCCTTTTTAAAAAAATCAGATTTCTTTTAGCTAGAGGTAGAGCTCCTTCGGTAACAGATGAGTCACTGCGATGAATTTGCATATTCCCCTGATCCCCCGGATTATGATGTTTAATTTAATCTGTTTTTTATGACGCCGTGGGTTTCATCCTCGTAAGTAGCTTGAGGTCTGTTTGTGTTTTGTGGGTGTGTCACCCTCATTTTTTTTCTAATCTCTAATCTAAAACTTGTTCTGCTGTCGCTCGCAGGCCTGCTCCTGACGTTGCACATGGCTTGCGTTGGTCACGGTCATCAGTGCGAGTATAGAAAAACCAGAATCTGGAGTAGAGGGGAGAAAAACCTGACAGTCCTGACATTCCCAAAGCCCTCAGGGCGAAGGAGGACGCATTCCTCTGAGCACAGATGTGACCCGTCCATCTGGACTTTTACTTTCTGTGAGGTCACAGAGCTGTAGTGCAACGGAGGAAACTGGAGGTGTGATTCTGTCATCCTCCTCATGTTCCTTGTCGGATATCACACCACAAATACACAGTATTCACACCAAAAAGAGACTTAACCACCATCCATTGAGACCTCATTTCCCACCATAAACAAACTGTAGAGGAGCCTCCAGAGGGACTTGTCTAGACCTCCATTACTCAATGTTCGTAATTACACTTGAGGTTCAGCACTAAAACACACACACACACATCAGATCGGGGCTAGTTAGAGGCCTTACGTCAGTAGTTACGCAAGGTAAGCCGGAGTAGTAAACCTCACTGTGACCTTAAAACATGTCGTCTGAGAGTTGTCCCAACAGGCTCCGCTACAGATGGAGCGAAGCGGGGGAAGCACATGGTGGATTAGACTTCCAACTATGCGGTAATCAAATAGTGAAACTTTCCTGTGCTGTCACTCATTATTGTCACTTCAGGACAGGTTGCATCCTGCAGTTCAGCTGTTCGGAAGAGACACGCTTTCACCTTTTGAAACCCTTTGTGGTTGTGAAATAAACACTTGAATGTGACCAATCGCAGAACAGATGAGAGCAGCAGGAGGCTGCGTGGTCGCTCGAGGCAGCAACTTGCCAAAACATCTGCAGCTCCACGTTTAACCTCGGCCATACAGATGTCTGATTCTCTGTATACCACTTCCATCCATCCTGTTGCTCATCGGGATTTTAGGCTGACGGCCAGAGACATTAAAAGCTCGCAGGAGTTGTTGACCTGTGATTCAGTAGCCCTGCTCACCACTTTCACTTTCTGTATTAGTTTTCTGTAAACAGCAGATTTCTTCATACTTTACAGCTCAAAACCAGCAATTACAGACCTTGCACAAGTCCAGTTTTGCATGACGACAACAATGAGGTTATTTCCAGTAGATTCATATGTATGATCATTTTTTTAATGTTATATTATCATTTATAATATCTATCAAACATTTTCTTGTGTATTGATTTAAATGGACTTGAAGGACACTGAACCCTCCTGTAGTGAGATACCATGTCCATAACAGTATTGTAACAACACTAAACTGCAGCATCATTTGTCATACAATATTCCCTTTCTATGAATGACAAAAGAAAATTTGGTGTATGTACCTGACCTCAGTCTGATCTCTTTAATCTGGGACAGTGGTCGCCCCTAATCTCCTGGTTGAAGGGGATCCCGTGTTAGGTGACACACTTCTCGTCCCTGTGAAGTTCGGTGTCACTGCTGTTGACCCTTATTGGGGCAAAGACAAAGCATGTGGAAAAGCCTTCTTTCTTGTCATTAATATTCAATCACAGGCTCCTCCCACACAGGCGCAGTGGCATCTGGTGACCCAAGCTGCCTTTTAATCACATATGTTTTCATTCAAATATCTGCCAACTTGCACTCAGATACAGGCCTGTGATTCTGAGTCATTTTAAAATAGGTGTGGCTTATTTATTTTAGCCAAGAGTGTAACAGTATTCAAAATAAGCACAGAGGCTTAAAGGAATAGTTCAAGATTTTGGGACATTTCTTTCTTGCTCAGAGACACACTCTCATGTCTGTACAGTTAAAAGTGAATTACATTAGCTGGAAATTTCAGCTTAGCAGTAAAACTACCAACAGGGGGAAAAGGCTACGTGGCTCTGTTAAAAGTAACACAATACACCTGCTGACACCTGTAAAGTTCATTGATTAATAGATTATGTCTCAAAACTTCCTGGAGTCTCTGCTGGTTCCTTGGAAACTTCACAGTCCAAAGAACAAATTGCAGGAAATAGTCCCACACGGAATCCCCCGTAAAGCCGCAGCATGTTGTTTTTACTTTGTCTTTCTACAACTTTAACAAATGAGATATAATGTGTTCATTCAGTGAGCTTTAGAGGTGCTGGTTGGTGGGTTTTGTTAACTTTGGACAGAGACAGGCTAGCTGTTTCCAATCTTTGCACTCAGCTAAGCTAACTCTCCGGGCTTCAGCTTTACATTTAGTGTACAGACATGAGAGCAGCTTTCACATCTAATGCTGTCTTTGCAAAATGTTGAACTATCCCTTTATTATTAAAGATTAGTTCCTCAGTGTCTGAACATACTGTATGACTTACTGTAGGAATAACTTAAATTCTTAATAACCTGGCTGGCGTCAGCAGTGATGTAATGATCCGTTAGCACTAAGCGGGCCGCTGTTTAACACCTTCAGCGTGTTACTATATATCTCACAATCCTCTTGTTCGTGATTAGAGGGTCTGCAGAGCTGCAGGGAAGCTTTGGACCCACAGACTTCTTCGTTCCACTGGGGCCTGCCAGGGCGGGATAAACTTGAAGCTCGCAGTGATGTCACTCTGCCTCAGATACAGAGTTGATGTGATTAGCATCTTAGAAATCGCCGTCAGACTGTGGAGAGGCCAAATTACCATGCCTGTCGGCTTGTCTCTCTCTCTCTCTCTCTCACTCTCCCTCGCTGCGTCTTCCTCGTCTCTCTGCGAGTGTTCCTGTTGAGCCAGGTTCACCCTGCTGTGATATCATGCCCAGTGGAGCCAGACTAATCACAGTCACTTCCCTGGATCATTCCCACACTGTGTAAGCCATTCATTTTCTGGACACGGGGTTGTCTCTGCTGCTTAGTCAGAAAGGTGGAAAAAAGTTCTTGGACTTCTTGCTGAATGTCTGGTTACATTTCTTCTTCTTCAGTGCGGCCTGTCTTTTCTCTCTCTATTATTCCCACTCACCGAGGTCCTGACCCAGCCCTTCAAAGTGACTCCGGAACCTGTGCCAATTAAAATCCCTTATCTCATTGTGCCTCTTCTTCAAAGGGAGATTATTCTGCACACACGGAGCCACAGGAACTACACGAGTGGCTTGCGTACAAGATTTTCGGTGGCTCTAAAAGCATTGTTGGCTTTCCTCTCCGCTCGCATTCCTGCAGCTCTCTTGAGCAGCCTCCTGACCACACAAGAAGGCTAACATTCGTACAGTCGCGGAGCCGAGGACAGACTGAGGAGTTTGCCAGTTATCAAATATTTACTGTTTGCACACGCATTCTCGTGTTTGCACGTTGGCAGGGTGCGCAGATTCGAGACATCGGGGAAGCAGATTAATGAACGTCTGACAATCCTCTGGCTCTCGGGAAGCGGAGTAATCAGAGTTTAATTTACAGCCGCTGATTTGCGGAGTTAAGATCTCATAGATATTGTTTGGAGGGCTGAAGTTGGAACCAGCCACACAACAACCCCGATGAGTCTTTTCACAAGATGAAAAGCTCATCTAATGGGAGGGGTTGGTGGTCACGCATAACTGAGTGGCGGCTGCTGAGTCTGGGGTCTTTCACATGTGGAGAAAGGACATCTTTTAACCCCCCCACCCCACCCCCGCACTCACACACAGACCAAAACACACACATTCTCACACCATATACACTTTTCTCCCTCTACGTACTATGAAAGGAGCCTAATCCTTGGGGTTGGTAGATCCTTTCTTAAATCAGCCTCTCCCCAGAGTCTGCAGCGACGCGCTGTCGCTGCCACTTCTTCAAAGCGAGACTGGAGTTACAGATTGGAATGGAAAATTTGAAGTCACTTGGCCTCATTTTTTTGCCCACACATGTTGTGACAAAAAGAAAAATACCTTGAGAATACACCCAAAATGGGCTCAAAACAGCAAGATAGGGTAAAATATGGATGTGGCTGTTAGATTTTCTGTACTCTAGAACTGCAGTGATTCATTGTTTAATTGATTGGTTGTCAACTATTAACGTCCACTTATTTTGACTGACATCTCGTCTTAAACGCAAATATGGTCTTGTTTCTCCTCGATGACACGAACTGAATATCTTTGGGCTGCGGGCGAAGTTTAGTTGCAGCCCTGCTTCACTCACTAGCCAAACCAACAATGGGAATCTATTGAATGGTTGGTAAGATTTTAACATTATCTCGCCAACTGGCCAGTAGACAAAAACTTTAATATTGCATGACCACATGACAATTTTCTCAATGAAGCACATAGTTTGAATAGTAAACTTTATACACCAATATAAGAGAGCGTGTCAACATTCGAAGTGTTTGCAAGATATTTAATCTCTTCAGAACAAATTCAGGAGTTGGCTTGACTAGGCTGCAACCAGCTAGTTGATAGTTTTCCAGAATCTGCAAATGTCTTGTTTCTTTCAAGCAACAATTCAAACCCAACCAGGTTTGATTTACAATCATATGAAACAATGAAAAGCAGCAAATCCTCACTTTGGAGAAGATGATATTGGGGAAAATCACTTTTTCATGAACGGTTAATTAAAATATTTGTGGTTTATTTTTCTTTCAATCAACTAATAGTTTGGAAGACTAATCATTTCCGCTCCAGTCTCAATGTTTTGCATTTGGAGGCCCTTGGACAAAAGTAGACAAAAGTACTCTTCAATTAATTGAATAGTTTATATGGCTGCCAGTCATCCATTATAACAGTTTTAAGTGGTGCAGTAGTCAGTGGCTCATATTTCATGGATAGACAGATATGTTCCTGTTGCATTCATATTAATATACATATAGAAAAGTACCTTCAGGGAGAGTCTGATTTTAACAAAAGGTTGTGGAGCACATTGCAAAGAAACTAGGACAAAACCGTAATGCGATACATCCAGAGATGAGTTGAAACACTGAATTTTACAGTGGATAAACACTCGATAGGATCCACGCAGCAGACCTTAGCAATCATATCGAGCTGGAAGGTCAGTCAAAATTACAGCTGTCCGTTAAAAAATGCTCATTTTGAAATTAAGGTGGGTGTAATTGTACCCAGATTGCCCTAGCTGCTACTTTCGAGAACCTGCCTTGAGTTTAGTCTATAAGGTTGACTCTCTTGCACAAGTTACAGGAGAGACCATGAGGGGAGAGGAGAGAAGGAAACTCCGGTCAGGAGCCACGTGAGATCCGGACCGGAGCAGGAAAATCCTCAGAGCTGTGTGTTGCCAGGCAAGTTGAGCTAAAGCTGCCTGCTTGTATTTATACTGGCAGGGTATTTGTGCTGAGAGAGGCAGATAATGATTCTGTAAGTGCAGATAGACTGAAACATGAACACTTATGCTGGTCCGTGCACGTGAGAGAGAATAAAGTCTTCTGCTAGGCTGAGAAATATGAGAAAAATGTGCTGATCCACAGTGTTTGTATCTTTCACAGTGTCTGTTACTGTGTGTGTGTGTGTGTGTGTGTGTCCTTCTGTATATGCAGACAGATGGACACAAGGTTTAGGAGTGAGAGTGTTCATGTGATGTGCCACTGTCGAGGCTGTTTGCTTAACAAATTACATCCCTAAATGGGGAAGGGCAATGAAAGGAGAAGACAATGAAATCATCTTGCTTGGTTGGCTTCAGTATTGAGGTCGGCTCCTCGGCCCCCTCCCCACTGCTCCCCCACACACACACACACCCCAAAGCAGAGAGGGAAGGGGAGCACTGAACACACACACACACACGGTAACAATGCAGAGCCACGCCATTGGCTAGCAGACCACGCACTTCTGGCCAATAGCAGAGATGATACTGTGTTTGTACCCCCAGAGAGCATGATAACCCATACGGACTGTGATTTATTTGAACTTGTGTGTAGCAGGAGTCATGTTTGAGTGCACACTGTGCACGTGAGGAGCTGCAGTCACGTCTTTGTTCTGCTGATTTTAAATGTAATCAGTGTGGTTTTGTTGAAATAACAAAGCAAACACTCTATTTTGGGGTTTTGTTGTCAGTCAAATGGACTTCCAAGTGCAGGAAGCGTTATCTGTTGTAGGCAATCAGTCAGCTGATAATGAACTGTCGGCTTGTTATTGATAACCTGCTGACATTTCACAGTGAGATCAAAAGAGCAAAGTGTCATCGGGATGTTTAAACTCTGCCGCACATCCGGGCTGATGTCATGTGAGTTTTTACTCCAGCTTTCGGTTACATAACGTGAGCGTGTCAGGCAGGGCAGGGCCCGCGATGACTTCATAGTCTCTTGGCAGAGCGCGTCCGCTTCTGAGGTGCTTTTTCTGCAAAGTTGAACGTCTGTTCGAAACACGAGAGCCCCTGAGAATGGCCAGCACGGGCTTGTTCGGAAAATATGCCCTAATTGATGAACATAACCCCTAATCTGTTTCTTTAGTAACCTCATAGTGTTGAACAATTCTCGTAATCCTTCACGACCCAGAAATAGAGCGAGGTGCAGCGCTTAAAGAACAGAGCGGAGTTCAGTTTAGCCTGAGGGTAATTCAAACGTGCGTGCCGTGTCCGTGTGGGGGGTTCACATGAAATTGATTAAATGCTGGTCAAGCTTATGTTCCGCCCTCCCTGGATGTGGCCACATATGATTTTTGTCATGTGAAAGATGTCAAATCAGATGGGATCAGTGTGTAGTCGGGTTCACCAACAATTGTAATGTGGAAAGTTAAAAGTAAAAGTTAATATAAGGTAGTGTTTTTTCAATTTACTATTTACTAAATGTTTGATTAGTATACATGCACATATATTCACAATATTTTAGGATGGAGTTTACAATCCTGCATGTTTACTAAGCTGCCTGCATCATTTTTGTTGACATATTTTGCACTCCTCCATGCTGGCACTAACAAAACAATATTTTACCGCCCAGATGGCTTGTTAGCCTTCTGGCATCGCAAAGTAGGTTTGAGAGGGTGTCTTTCATATGATATTCTTCAGCGTGTGAACACACAGGTGCACCCAGACACTGAAACACTCACAGAATAAAAATCCTCCAGGTATTCATTCCCAAAAACTAGAGTGGACTTTCCAAAAATTCCCGGGAAATAACAGGATTTTAAGTTCCCAGCATCTCACTGCACCTCCCCTATATGAAAGTAATGGTGGATTGCATCATAACTGTGCATATACAGCTGCCCACAGGCGAGCATATTAAGTTTCCTTCCCGCCCATTATAGAGTCGGGCCATAAGGACCAATTTTCATGGACCTTGTTCGCTGCTTTGTGCTGCTCTTTCAGACATTCTTATGCCCAGCAAACAAAGGAGTGCTAACCATGAAGCAGCTTGAACCTAAGTGGGGGAGATATTAGAGGAAGCAAGCACTTTGGATGTTTCCAGACCTTGAACAACTATTTTCCTATGTGGTTGTCACCAGGCCTGAAACTGCTCTAATCTGTGATTCTTCAGTGTTGGATGGAAACATTTTATGCATCGCTGCGAGTTTAAATGATCGGAAACTCACTGTGTGAATATTTGAATGCAGCTATTTTGGGGGTTTTATTGTTGATTATTAATGGTATAATTTTAGATGGATAGTGAGACTACGCAGATAAAGTGATGCTGGGTTGTGCTGACATGTGGATTTGTTTTCAGAGTACATGATGCAACAGGATACGGTGATTGTGTGACTGTTGTTGTTTCCTGGCCGCAGCACCGTCCCAGCGTTGTCACTGTTCCAGTAACAACTGGAATAGTCTGTGATCAGAGAGATCAATGGGGAGAGGTCAGATCTTTGTTTCCTTGGCCGGACGTGGACCAGCGTGAATAAAACAGAAACCATCTGGGAAAAGGCTAACATCAACACGGCTCAACCTGAACCACAAGCCACTTGGAGGGTAAACTTTGCTCATCCCTGCCTCAGAGGGAGACCATTTGCTGCCTTGCGGCCTCTGTTGTTTATGAAACTGCCCATCTCCGACGGCTCTCAGGGCCGAACATCTTGAACGATGTTGAAAGTGAATAGCTCAGTGTTGTGACATTGCTCCTACAGCCTCGCGGCCTCCTCTCAGTCAGGGTTTGCCCTTTGGCTGGGCTCGTACTGCAGAAACCTGCGGTTAGCCTGCCGCTGAGCGGTGCTGGCTCTGCCCAGTTGGCGTTAAATCCCCAGCCAAGGAATTCATTATAGCGCAGTGTGTGTTTTACGAGAATTCAGCTGTTTGTCAACAAAATGCTGTGTGGTTGAGAAATGCAAATTTGCAGTGGCCTAAGTGGCAGTTTACGCGTTTGGGTTAATGTGTGAACGGGCACACAGAGCCGCCACACATCGAGCTTTGAAGAGTCGGAGAGGTCAGACAAGTGTGGGGACTTTCTCTGAGGGGAAAGATAATGCAGAGCAGGGCTTAAGAAGTTGGGGGAAAGTAATGAAGAAATTCCACTCTCCCTGCTGATCCCTCCAGTCCTCTGCCTTTTGTAGATGCCCTCCTCCCCCTTTTTACTGGCCCCCTGTGCCTAGTTTAGCCTAATGCCCGTGTTATGGGAAGGGACAGGCGGGACTGCTGGGAGCGTCCTCCAAGCCAGAGCTCATGTGAAGGCGTGCTCCGACTGGACTCGAGTGTTTTCTATATAAGGTAATAAAGCCTGAGATCACAGATAGAGAGGGAGCAGCTGATCGGCAGATGAAAGAAAAAATGAAAAATAAACACGGGTTCTGACGCCAATCTTTGATGTGAACATCCACAAATACTCCTCCTGCCCACTGCCTTCGCTGTGCATGAGGGATCATGGATCGGCTGACCTCCGGAGAGGGATTACTATAAAACTCTTTCTCACTAAGAGCAGTGTCTATTTTACACACAGCGAGTTCACACACAAAGAAACACACTGTCTCTCCTCTTCATTGGTCTCTTTGAAATCTGGCTGTCCAATGAAATTTGGCTGAATGAGTCAACTCTCAGATAACAGCAGTCATCTCCATGGCGACCGGTTCACAAGTGTCTTTTTCTTTCCTTTCCTGTTCACACTATGATGCTAGACAGTGGAAAATATTTAACAAGTATTTCTTTATTTCCCTCTCGTGAAACAGAGGCAGACGGAGACAGAGTTGGCTCGAAATGATCATAGCTCATTGTGTTTTTTGTGCTATAGCAACTTAATTGTCTCGGTTCACTCTCGTAAACAACAGAACAGTTAGAGACTAGCAGGTGAACTTATTGGAGCATTTGGCTGCTAAAGTGTTTTGTCAGACGTTGGTGGAGACCAAAAGACAGAGCTAAAAGAGAGGCAGTTTTGGATTTAGATTAGTGGGAGTGGCCACAAACACAAATTCAATGTGTGATATTCAATGTTTATATTGCTGTGTCTCTGCTTGGTGTGTAAATAGGTCATCTTTTGTCAACATGTCAGCCATGCCAAATTTTTATGATTATAGTATAGCCGCGTTTCCACCACATGAACTCTCCCCAGGCATGAAGAACCTTTGGAGGGACTTGGGTCTGAATTAAGTTCCAGGAATATTACTTTAAGTCCCTGTTCGAGTTGTAGTTCTTTTCAAAAGTGCAGGAACCTGAGTACCTGCAGCAACCACTATTTTTAAAAATCTGCGGCGGCAAACCAGTTTGTTTTCTGTTCATTGTGTGTCGACAAATTTAGGTGCGGTCACAGAAGAAACCATATGACAGATGGACTGACAACGTCGTCGTTGTATAGTTGCGTGCGAAAATGCCGGATAAAAGCAGCTGTCACATTTTCATACGTCAGCGGACTAATTTGACTAATCTTTGCGGGTCTTTAGACCGCAGTGGAAATGCAGATATCTGTGGGCTGAAGGAACCTTTCCTTGAAAAGCAGTTCTTTTTTGGGGTACTTTGGGTGGAAAAGTGACTTAAAATTTGGTTTGCTTCCCTGAACAGACCAAAAAAAATCAGTCAGTGCTTCTTTAAATCAGCTAATGGCTATACTTGAATACTACTTAAACTACAATCATGGTGTTTATATGACGGTAATGGTGCATAAAGAGGACTGAGTCCGTTAGTGGATGAGAGAGGACTTTCCACTGCAGCTGATGGATTTAGAAATTGATGCTGCCTGTCATGAAGCCTGCGTGGTGTAAAGTGTGATCAGTGCACGCTAAAGGAAACGTCCTCCTTCCCAGTGGGGAAGTCAGACGTGTCCATCAGACATGCATTTGATTAGATGGAGCTGAAACAAGTCACAACTGTAAACAAAAGGCGCAAGAACATGTAGCTCCAAATGAAACACAACCCCTATGGGAAGAAGCACCTCTGGAAACTCTATCTACTCCCTCTGGAAAGTACAATGCAGCTGCTCACACAGGTTCACTGCTTCTTGACTTCTGATATTTAGGCAGACAGGTCGGCCAGCATGCCGGGGGGTATGTTACAGGGATACCCAGTTGATGTGGGGGGGATTCAGTTTCACTATATGACAGACTGAACTGACAGCGTCACTCTCAGACACCAGAGGCCTGAATGGATCCAAAGTCGCTGCCTCAGCAGCTTCATGGAAATGTCTCCAGCTGAAGCATGTAATTGTAGTAGTGCAGGGAGCTCAGTAACTCAGTTAGTGTTTCCTTCCTGATATGATTTGTGCATTTGATGGCAGTCAACTTTCTACGCCGTCCTCTATATCATGTGAGAAGTGTTTGCCACAGCATGAAGCTGGCAGAGTGCCCTTCACACGTTCCCCCGAGGGCAGATATTGATTTTAGTTTCCGTGTAAATGTACCGTCAGCCCTTACTCGATGTGACTCAAGTGGTATCCATGTTATTCGTAAACAAACAGTAGCCCAGGCGCTCCTTCTGGTTCTATCTTGCCTAATATTTGGCACATGTTCCCCTGAGTACCTCGGGAAGCCGCATCAAGTGACTCATGGCTGTAAATACAGTTTTCGTTCAGAATAATTGCTGTTTTATTGTTTGTGTTCAAAACATCATTGAAAATGTATTCAAATACAATTTGTTGGATTTGAATTGAAGTTTGATTTGTTGTTGTTTGACAGATGAGTCTGCTGATAAGCCTTTTTTTCCCTCCGATGCGACCAGCAGCTCTGTGGCTCAGGCAGCTGTTCGGATGTTTGGTCCACAAGAATTTCACTTGAATTTAGTTATTTGGCATGAGAGGTCAGGTGTGTTTGGGAAGTTTAAACTGATACAGGGACACAGGGGGTGTGGCAGTGGGAGGGGCCTGGAACAGAAAGGTTACGGATACACGCAATATGATCAAAGCAGCGGTCAGTCAGCTGTTTGTGGGTTGCGTGTGTGCATGACTGAATGCGTGGATGCATGTTTGTACAGCTATTGCAAATTTAAGCTTGTTTATTTAATGTTAGTGAATCTCATGAAAACTAAAGCCAGCGTAATAACCTAATAATCCAAATATATCCCTCGCATGTGGTTATCAAACACTTGTGACAAAGATATATAATGAGGCAGGGTATTTTAGAGTGTAACAATGACATTTAACTATGAAAAATAACCATCCTGGTACCCCTATTCCACCAGTACATGTCCTCAGTGTACTAAATAGAAGCTATGGCCCTGAAATACTTTCTAAACTCGATATGAAGTTAGAATAAAGTGTATTAGATTGGTCCAACAACCTGAACATGTGTATTTTATCCTCCATAGTGTCTGTGTCATATTTGTGTTATCAGTGGTTCTGGTATGCTGTAATGCAGAAGGTCAGGAATGAGGCTCACCTCCACACACACACACACACACACACACTGACACACCCTCCCCAAACCTCTATATTCTGCAGGAGCTGTTTGTTCAGCTGCAGAGGGATCCTCCTCTTCTTTCAGCGGAGGAGAAGGGGAAGTTAAATTCCTCAGTTTTTACCTAAACCTCTCCGGGGTCCGGGGCATCGATAGCCACATCGCACAGCAAACAGATGTTGTATTTTTCAGCCCCTGATTTGCTCTTTTGGGGGCTGGGACCTCGGGAGCGATGCAGAGCAGATTTAAGGGCTTGTGTGTTTTTATTACTTGGCTGCAGCTCCCACAGGTGCTTCAGGGGAAAGAGCCCAACTCGCTTGTTATGATTATGGCCGCACTCTTCCTGAAAATGAGCCTGTTTTTCTTTTTTTTTTTCCCCCTCGCCTTTGTTTTGGTTGTGTTTTTGGTCAAGATGAGACCCTGTGTAAAATTACAGGAAATATACTGTGTTTCCACTGCGAGCCCTGAGAGACTCCATCATCAGCGATAACAGCTCAGCCTCACTCAGGGTCATTTATTATCTTTCACCACACACACCCCGGCTTCACAGCTTGCTTTTAGTTTGAATTTCTGTGTCGTTGCTGGAAAATGTAACTGTTCGGCTCCGCGTTCGCGCTGACTCTGCGGCGCTGTGAGGGAGGAAGCGAGCTGTTTTGAAAGTGAAGTTTGAAATTTGTTCTCGGTGTGATTCGGGGGGATTTGTGAAGGCGGGTTTAGCCTCAGTCTGACTCGTCCCGCGGTCGGCAGTTCCCGACTGCAATCTGTTGAGAAAAGCCATCTGGTGGAACTGGGACACCAGTAGAAACAGCTTGGCTGGATGAAGATAACTTTTCCCTTCACCACTTCTACTGTGCGCCGGTGGTCTCGTGTGTGCAGCCACCCAAACTGACAGGAGAGCACACACCCGAAACTCTGAGCGGGGAAGGAAAACAGTCTTCAGTCCACCTCTTACGTCTACAAAAGATACATTCATAAATTAAAAAATGTGACGGTTTACTGTCAGCTCTTTTAAGCCCGTTGTAAGATGGTTTTACCAGCAGAACAATCAGTAGCATGGTAAATTACTTCAGAGTAATCTCCCCCTAAGCGCCGGATGACTGATGTGTGTATTCATGTATTTAATTTCGTCTGGCGACGTTTGTCAGGTGAGAAGCAGCTTGTGGGTTTTGTAAAGTGCTTTTGAATTATGTCGGCCTGCTACTGAGTGTTTGCTTTGGTAAGCGGCCTGTTGTCTTATGTCACTCAAATTGACTTTTACACTGATCTGTTGGTGTTTGCGTTCACATCAATCTCACGTGTTTATTTCTGACATGGCTGTGTATTTATATAAAACCTCTGGCATGTGTACAGCAATTGTCCAGCTGTCGTAAGTCGGGCTTGAGCTAAAGATTATTTTCACATTTGATTAAAAGAAAATGTCAAGAGAGAAATTGAGAAATGCTTATCTCAATTTCCCAGAGCCCAAAGTGACGTCTTGAAAATGTTTCTTTTGTCCGACCGACAGTCTAAAATCCAAAGTCTCATCGTTTACGATTATAAATGACAAAGACAAGCAGCAGATCCTCACATTTAAGAAGCTCCAACAAGTAACTGTGTGACATTTTTGCTTGAAAAATGGCTTACACTATTCATTTTGTAATAGTTGGCAACTTGACATAGCAGGTCTGTGCAGATTTGGATAATACCACATGTTGAAGCAGTAGTTTACAGGGTTTTCTTTGTTTTGGGGTTTTGTTCACTCCCTCGATGAGAAACACAGGTCCTAGGACTCAAGTATTACTTCCAAAGCAAGAGGCACATCTTCACAAACTATTAGTTTGCGGGGACACAGCTGGCTATGTTCAAATCCCGGCTCATGAGCAGCTAATATCTTCACTGTGTGGAAGCCGTCCTGGATGCTATCAGAGCTTAATATTTCCTGCTCTCAGCTGGATTTGGGGAAGTTTACGCCCCAGCAACTCCACTGTAGATTTCCCGATAGTGTCATTGACACACAACCAAAGTATGTTTCCACAAAGCCACAGACATGTTAAAACTTTATGTTGTAACTTTAGTTTTTCTTTAAGTTACATAGCCTGTAACACGTACGTATGGATATGTCTGCAGAAATGTTAATAGCAAACATTTTATCCTTGTGACTGGGCTGTCTGTGGAGTAGAGTACTCGCTCCTTAAGGTCAATGCACTTTGAGATATTTAGCGAGGAATTATAGTTTTTCTCCATAACTCTTTTACATGCTGGAGATGAGATGTCCTCCTGAGATGAGAGGTCACGTGGGCTCCGACTTGCGTAAAACTGTCACCACATACCCAACCGAGTGTGTCATATACAACCGAGGATGCCATGTCGTTGGCTGCACCCACTAATTTTACACCATGACACAACAACAGGACCCATCATTACCAAAATGCTGCTACTGCAATTTAGTGGTGGGCACAGTTGAGCCTGGAGTCGGGACGTAACAGACATAGCTCCTCAGAAAAGAGAGAGAAGAAAAAGAGAGGACAAAATACCAAATCTAGAGGGCAGAGCTGCTCTTTATTTACAGTTTTATAAGCCACTAAGGATATTTGTTCTTTCAGCTTGACGACGTCCGTCCCTCGCAGCATTCTAACCAGCAGCCACCGTGATTTCAATGCTTATTGGCATCCAGTCCTCGGGCCGGCCATTCATGGAGCACTTTACACGAGAGAGCCCTCCAGGAGCCGGGCCTACTTTCATTCCCCTAACCTTTACCCAGAACCATTCCTTTATTTATCTCAGCGTACTCCCTCAGGATAGAGCCGCATTCACGGCGAGGCCGCGGACACGTGAGCCGTGCCCCGTCAGAGTCTGGCATCTGTAAAGTCGTGTCAGAGCGAAACACTCCAGGGAACACGCGCGTAGGGAGATAAGAGCGAGGTGAAGATGTTTGGTTCCTGTTCGGGACAGTCTCACAACATATGGTGGGAGATAAGATTTTCTCTCAGGAGCAGCAACGTAATGAAAAACAACCCTGCTACTTTCCAGCTAGTGGACTCTCCAGAGATTCAGCTGCGCTGAGAAAAAAAAAAAGCACAGTATTAAATTATAACAAGATGTTTTTCTGATATCCAGCTGCAATTAACTAACTAATGTGTTTTTCTTTCTTTTTCATGTCTCCCCGACTTCCTGCTGGATTCTGCTCGTGATCAATAGGTAAGTACAAGTGCAGCTTATATTTGCAGTACATCTGGAACCAATCTGTGTCTGTAAATTTAACAAAATACTATTTTTTTTTTACGTTTAGTTAGTTTTTCGCAGTGTTGTTCAGACACACACATCTGCAGAGGTCTCGTGGTTCTCTGCGGGGTCACACTTGTGTTTTCTTTCCACAGCTGAGGTATGATGAGCTGTGAGAAAGCGCACCCTCTCTCGAGCACATGTCTCCGTATGGGCATATGTGCCCATCTCCATGGAGACGCCCATTTAAAAAAAAAATACCCACAATGGCGTCCTTTTTGTCATCTGCTGGCGTGAGTTGTTACGAGGAGTCAGCGTGACGCTGAGACAGCCCAGCTGCGATTCGCTCAGCTTATACGCCCCGGCTTATTGATGCTTTCTACGCCGCTGTGCTAACGAGAAACACACACACCTCTCTGTTTCAGTTCACACACGCACACACGCTGGCAGTTTAACAGCAGGTCGCCACTTTAGCGGAATCGTCTCCAACAGTGTGTGTTTGTATAGTCGTATTGCAGCGTCGTGCTGACTCAGAGGGGCTAACAATAGAAAGGTACATGTGGTCCTGGGAGGAGGGAGTTTGATTCTGAGCAGGTCCTCCTGGTTTGTTTTCGTCCCCACGGTGACGTTTGTGCTCCTCGTCGACCTTTTCATCCACCCTGCAACACCAATTTGAATACAGTTTTCTTTTGGTGATACACTGTCTGCCTAAACTCAGACACCTCATGGACGGTTTGTGTTTGGGGGATATTTGGGCGTGGTGGAACTGGTACGGCCTGATCCTCTCCATTGTTCCCGCTGAAAAGGCTGCTGGGCCGGCTCCCTGCATATCCATCCTTCCTGCCAGCTATCGGTTTGTGTTGAACCAGCCAGGCCTTCAGTTTGTTGAATCCCATCATGCATGTGTGTGAGCGATGGCCGAGGCTCAACTCGGCTCAGCCCTAATGCCAGTCCCTCCTAATGACTTTCCCACAGACACACACCGGTCACTGGCCTATGAAGCCGACCTCAGTCTGACCATATAATGTCAGTTAAAGAGGGGTTTCCATTGCAGTCGCCCGACGCACATTTGGCCCTCGTCGTCTCGTCCAAACCACACCTTCCCTTGTGTCTGCGTGCCGGGTTTCCTTTTTCCCCTCGTTGTGTTTCTCTCCCATCACAGCCTGTCTGTTCTGCTTATTGTGCTCCATGTGAGCGCTGAGTGATGCCAGTAAACTGGTGAAACCAGAGTCTGAGGCTCACACAGCCCAGTGTTTACACAGGAAATCGTGGGGAGAAAACCTTGTGTGATTAAGCTGCTCAGACTCTTATATAACAGTCTGCGTATTCCCGTGTACCTTGAGCCAGGTTGCAAAAGCCATTGTCCAAATGTGAGAGGTTTCTCCTGCGCATACACCTGCACTCCCACACATTTATACGTACGTTCACAGTTTCCTTAACCTCCGTGGCTCCGTGTGTGACCCGAGTGCCGTGCAGACTGTTACCCTCTGACCCCACGGCCCGCCACGCGCCGAACAACAAGCTGATGAATGAGCAACCGCACAAAACCCGCACGTGCTCCTGTTGTCGAGGTTCTGTTTATGAGGCTGATGACGGTAAACACCGAGCGCTGCTGTAAATGACGTCTGACGATGTGTTTGTACAGACGGGCATTCCTGCGATGCCTTTGTCCTCGCCTCACCCCCATGCGGTCGGAGCTGAGACAACTTCACTTCTGTTTCTGTCATCTGCTGTTCTCACTTTACGCCAGCAGACGAGGATTGGGTGCAGTTATTGAATTGCAGTAATGCTCCTCGCCTGAGATGGAGAGCACCCCTGAGAATATCTGCATAAATTATTGAACGTTGTAAACTTTATTATCATGCATATTAAGACGGCCGCCTATTTAATGAATGAGGCAGATGTTTAACCCGTCATCGACTCCAGAAGCTGAACAGAGAGATTTCTATATTCAGCTCAGCGGGTGATTGATTGGCCTTTTACCCTGAAGACCTTGTGACATGTCACAGTAGAAAATGCACAGGTGTTAATAAAGTTATTCCATTTAACTGCTTCAATTTAATGTTCCTGGTGCTATTCATACTGTCACACCAGCCCTCTATACATAGAGATTGTACAGTACGGCCACAAAGAAGACCATCCTTTACACCACCTTTGTTTTTTCACACTGAACGAAACAACAGCCTCAGAGTGTGATTTTGGATAGCATGCCACCGGTCTCCCAAATTTGCTGTTCTTCTTCTTTGTGTTTGCTGCCAACTGCTGAGAGATACTTCTCTGCAGCTAAATCTCCCGCTTGTGGGTCGCACACCTAACACGTTATCAACGTTGTCACACTCCTGTCCTGTACTGCTGGCTTGCCAACTCAAAATGTTGTTCTGACGGAAAAGAGGGGCGCCTGTTACAGTTTCCTGGGACAGTTGATTAGAGGAGAGCCATCATCGATGTCATACTGTAAGTCACACCTGTGCTGATTGTACTTTGGGTCATCTGCTGTGAAAATTGCTAATTGATTGGTCACATTTTATGTTCGTTTTGCAGTAACTCAGCAGCGTGTCACAGCGTCAGGTTACAAAGTTGAGCTCCACCTTCACTGTTCAGGCAGCACCATGTGATCTGCGCAGCGTCACTAATGTTGTTGAGTTTCACACTATTTCTCCCATGTCTCCTGTTGCCGTGTTGTTGTCATGCACATGGTATTGTTTTGACATTACGTAACATCTGCAGCACAAAGCATCATGATGCAGGCTTTATTGTAGGAGTGACACTCTGCAACACAAAGCCCAGTGAAGCATGTCGGTTTGGCAGAGCGACACGCTGACGAAAGATTAATCTGCTTTGCTGTTCAATTTCTTGTTTTTCTTGGCTTTGATCTCACGGAAAGGTAAATTCAGTCCCAAGCCGCTCCTCCCGTCTGGCCACAGAGAGATCACTTTTGTTTCACCTTTTTTCAAACGCAGCCATATTCCCGTAAGCACTCCGGCTCATGTTGACAGATCTGACCATGCAGACGCTGCTCAAATTACCTCTTCCCTTGTTCTGACTCCAGCGTTTTTCATTATCCTCCACCTCGTGGTTAACACTGCCCTTACTTCCAGTAAAGCCGGGATCTCTTTCTCTTTTTTACACCCCTGACAACAGTCCCCGCCTTTCCCGAGGTGCCTGCGAGACGGGAGCGCAGACTGAACAAAAGCAGGGAGGTCAGAGGGCACACATTTTCATTTGTGAGACTAATAGGCCAGGTGTACCTGCAGGGTAGGGGAACCCGGAGAGCTTTTTTTCCAGCAGGGACCGGCCCGGACACACCCCTTCCTCCCGTGCTGAGGCTGTGAGCACTTCAAAGGTCTAGCGAAAGCAGGGACCCGGGCCAAGCTCAGCGGGAGAGCCATTACAGCCCAATAGGAGTCAGCTGTGACCTCAAAGAGCGTTAAATGATGTGATATGAGAGGGTGTGCTGCAGCCCCCCAGAGGCATGTATAGTGAGGCAGGAGGACAGAGCTGTAAAATGAACTCCGTGCTGATTTGAGGGCTGAAGGAATTTTAAGTGTACTTAGGAGGTTCGGCTGTTTCTCTCTCTTTTTATAACAGTTTTTTGTTCTTTTTTTTCCCCTATTTGTGCTGCGTTTACAACCCTAAGGAGCTGCTCTCCTGGTCAGTGTTAATGTCAAGGAGGAGTTTCCTTTCATAGCACATTTTCTCGGGGAAGTCGGTGCTTTTTTTTTTCTCTCACTATCAGCAGCTGTTATTGCCAAAATCAGTATGAAAAACAGGAGGGTTCCCTTTATCACTGAGCATCTTAAACCCCAGTGTCCGTCTCATTTGCTGCGATAGAGAAGAGTGAATGAGTGGCCAATGAGCTGCTGATTCACTTCAGTGTTTACCGATGTGAGCCGACCTCCCGGTCTGTGTGCAGACCTAATAATGAGGTGTTTAGAGGTCAAGAGGTAAAAAGGTTGCTGAATGCAGACTCTGACCCCCGCTGACCCCGCCGAGCGCACACGTAAAGGACGGAAAAATGAAATGACCGCCTCTGTTAGCCGGGAGTCGCTCTCATTCACAGTTTTGTTGTCACGCGGTGGCTTTTGCTTTTCATTGCTCGAGCGCGGGTGAGTCAAAGAGCAGACGCTGGTGAACAGGAGGTCAGGTCGCATCGAGTGGACGGGGGAGCAAACATTCGCAGGCAGACGGTTCTTACAGAAGTGAACTGCTTACGAAGGCCATTCAGTTTCCTCCAAGATTTTAATCAGGGCAGATCTGCTTACCGCAAATTAATGATTTCACCATTGTTTTCACTCTCGCTGATTGGTCCAAACCAAGATCTGATTACAATAAATGGGGAATTACAGTGGGAACTCCCACTGGTCTCGCTTGTTTGGTGTGACTTGTGATTAATTGCATTGCACAACTGCAGGAATGAACTTTTCACTCTGTGCTTCGGGCTGATTCTGACCGCCGCAGTTCAGAAGCAACATCCTGCTGTGAGTCATTCTGCTGCGCTCAGTCGATTGATAGATTCATCATGTGAGCGTAATAGAGTCATCTTTATTGCTTGTATCAGTCTTATATTTTGATGATTTTGTGAGTGTGTTCAATCATTGAAACTCACTGTTTTTGGACATTTTGGACATTAAACATAAAAAAAGTATACTGAGAAAATCAAAAACTGCATTCATTGGTGGCTTGAATGAAAGTGTCACAGTAAAGGACGTGTCAGAGTCAGAGCTGCGTTGCCCCTCTCAGAGTACTTCACTAACGCTCGGCCTTTTGTAAACAGTTTATAAACATGATATTCCAGACAGATCGCCGTCTCTGCGCTGGTGCTAATTTATAGCTTTATGTCAGAGCAGCAGTAATAGATGTGTGGTCATTTGAGGCAGTAAAACAAGCTGTGAACACAACAGTGACATGTTGTACCCTTCGAAGTTGATATAGCGAATGTTTTAGCTAACGTGTGTGTATTTAAACATCCAGTGGTCGTGTGCAGTGCTTAGTGGGCTGGTATTCACAGGTACAAAGCACGGGCACATCTACATTTTTCTCTTCGGTGTACCTTAACTTTTCTCTAATTTCTGTCAGTTCTGCCCTCTCCATATCAGTTTTCCAGGCAAGTCATGATAAACCGTATTACCAGGGGACACTATGTAAAGTTTACCTCTCCATTCACGTCTGCCTGCTTTTGTCTGTCAGTGCTTGAAGTGCTTTGTTTGTGTGACACAATAAGAACAGAGAGGAGGGACAGTATTCAGGGATGCACAGGCCAGCATAGTCAGGTTGGCAAAAAAAGACAAAATCCTGTAACCAGCCCAACTCCCTGTCCCCCAACATGTGAATAAGAGGAGTGTCGGCACCAGAGGAGGAGCTCACGGCACCAGTAGATTTATGTTTCCAAATCTGCTTTCACTTTTTGTTCCTCCAGATCCCCGCTCCGTCCCCGATCCTATTTATTATACGTACAAACTCAGAAACACGACCAAATTAAATGTTACTGTCACATAAACGTGTTACGGCGCTCCAGCGAAATTGCCTGCCCATTACTGTGCTATAAAACACAGCACACACACTCCTCGCACAGCCTCCGTCTTTGCTAAACCTCCACAATCCTCTCGCTCACTTTCTCTCTCTCGTCAGAGCGAGAGATCGTCTCGCTGGCATCGTGCCTAACCTGCAATATGTACCACTCTGGAGGGTTCAAAATGGAAAGTATTTCAAAGTCACCGCAGCCTGCCGTTGGACTTTGTAGTGGTAATACGAAGCAGCTGAGAAAACAGGCCTCAGTCGTACACGCAGCTCCTCCGCTGCAGCTTCGGTCGAACTTCAGCAGGATTTCAGTATCAGGAAACGTCCCGTGTGCGTGTTTTCAGATATTATCCCGAATAATTCTTAGTCGGAGTTGTTTAAGCGGCGAGCGTGTGTTTAGAGAGTGGATAAACAGAAGAAATCTTATAGCTCTTGTCGGGGAGTGTGTGACAGAGGGAAGCTTTGAGGTTCGACTTCTTACTGATGTGGGTTTGGGTTTATTCCTGCTGTTGAAATGAATTCTTGTCTGTCCACGTCATTTGTGTTGGTACATTGCTGTGCAAGGCTTCAGATACCGTACTGAATATCTGCAGTAGCTTATCCGCCTTTGTGTTCGCCATCAGCAGAACGTTGTCTTTATTGGGAGGAAATGCATTTTTCAACCTTCCATAATGGAAACTGTGATATCTGATGGGATTTCCCCGCTCATTCCTCATTTCCACCCTCCGCTGTACCTCCCGGCTCACAGACAGTTTTGCGGTCCAGGCGCCGATCCAAAAATCGGAGGGTAAAGCAGCGTCTCCCGAAGCACAAGTATGATTTAATTCCACCACCAGACGAGTTTTTCGTGTGTGGGCTTGCGGCCGTGCCAGCGCGTGCTGACATCGTGACCTCACGCCAGGAAGTACAACCAGACTTTTTGGGCACTGCAATTAAAACAAACGCGACTTCTCACACCTGCATGACTTCTCCTGCTGCGGTGATGTCATCCTCACACAGGTTTCATTAAAGAATAAGTGAAAACTGTCACGCAGTTTTACGAGACTATAAATAGATTCGGCTGTCATCATGGGGGCTATTCTTCATTTCTCAACCCGGTGTTTAAACAACTGGTGCTGAGGGACAGTAAAGCGCTTCAGGAAGTCCACCGGCGGTTTGATTACAGCTTTCCGGCCCTTTGCTGTGGTACCTGCAGGCAGCTGGGAGCAGCACCCGGCTGCAACAATGGCTCATTTAGCCCCCCTGTAGGCCTCCTGGTTCCCAGCATCACATTCCGAGCAGAGGTCACAGGGCCCACCTGCCGGCCCACATCAAAGCAGCTCCAGGTGAGGCGAGGGGAGGCGTGGCGGCAGAAACATGCGGAGATAGAGAAGGATCCTTCCTTCTTCTAGTTTCTTGCACTCAAATTATATCTGTAATTGGCCTTTGAATGCCCAAAAAGTGCAGCAATCATGGAGGAAACTAATGTTTGGTCCAGTGGTCGATTAAAAATGGATTGGATTTTAATCATCTTGTGCAAATTGAGGTCACCGTTTCAGTTTAGTAAGAGCTTTTGAATGAATATTAATCAGCAACAATTTTGGTAACGGGTTCATTCTTTAAAGGGGCATGCCACCAACTTTACACATGCATTTCAGTTTACAGTTTTTATGTGATCAGTGTTATAATTTGGACTTGGAGACCAAACATTTAAAACAATGACCCCTGAGTTAAAGAAATCTTGGGCAATGAGTTTGATAAATGTGAGCAGGGAGGTCAAATGAGAAGCGGCTACTTATTATTTTGGGAAATGTTGTATCCCATCCCTTTTGTCTAAAATGCCACTGTAGTTTTGAGTTTAATTGCGCTGTGTAGTTTCTGTTATTCTATTCTATTTGTATTTCATATACTTTCTGATGATGTATGTTGTAAAGGTCCAGTGTCTGGGGCGTAGTGGCACCTATTGGTGCTGCTGCAGATCGCAACCAACTGCACTCTGTCCCAAATTCACCTTGGAGGCCTCAGTGAAGGATTATCTTGTCTTATCTCATCCAGACCGACAGAAATAAAACTTTAACATGTATCAGTGAGGCGTCGTGTTATTTTTCTGTCGGATATAAACAATAATTTTCATCGTTTATACGCAAAAACAGCTACCACGCTGACACTCGCCCCCTCTAATCAATGCTGTAATTATAATTTCAACAACCCAGCTCCCAAACAAAGTTGTTGCAGTTGTTCCACTCAGGTTTACCTTCAGCAGTGCGTCTCAGCAGGTCTCCAGGCTTTAGTCTTGTCCCTTCTCCTCAGTGTAAACAGTGTTGTGGCCCACCTGCTGCAGCGGGTCACCAGCAGCGACATCAGCATCAGCTGGGAGGATGTGCTGTGTGCTCAGAGCGGATTAACGGGGGGAGACGGGTATTATTCTGCGCCTGCTGGCTCCGGGACTCTGCTCTTTGTTTTTTACTAATCAGACCTCGGAGGGGACTTTCTCCAGCGGCTGGCGGCCGACGCGCAGGGCAGCGGCGGCGGCGGCGGTGTCGGGGTCTTTCTTCACTGACAGCAAACAGAAAATTGTTTTGAGCTGTTCAGATTTGTAGCAACAGGAAAGATGCAGATAATTCTCTCAGCTATTCGATGAGTATCTGTTGACATGTTGTTTCTCGCCCGATTCAGGTGAGCAGCTTTATATATTCATTTGTTCCATCACTCTGAAGTGTTTACTGAAATGCATCTGGATTCATGTGAAATTACGCTTTTAGATTGTGTCGGTTTTGTGTTTTCTTCGCCCGCTTTATGATCTACTTTGTTCTGCGGCACAACGCTGGATTATGATTCAGAGTATGTCAGAGATTTATCCACAAACTAAACAACAGTTGCACACCAGCACTTGGACATAATGATGTTTGGCTTATGGAGTCAAACATCCACCGTCCTGTGCATCGTTTGGCATTCCTCCGCACCCTCCGCCGTCCTCCATTGTGGGCTGAGTGGTCAGTGTTGTTTCAGCGGTTTGGATTAGCACTCCTCCTGTCCTCCAGCGCACCATAAAGAGATTAGTGGTCGCCCAAGTCACGGCCCTGCTGGACCATCTGTACCCGGCACTGGTTGGGTGAGGAAGGGGACGTGGGGGAGGAGGAGTGTGAGCAGATGTTGCGGTGGAGCTGTAGGTCAGTGTGACAGTAGAGTCGAGGGGACGTCACTGTGAGGACATGAGGCACACAGGGGTTGTGTTGAGGTGACTGAGGGAGAGACTCGGCCCGATTTGATGTCTCGCTGACGCTTCGGGGTTCGAACCACACAGCTGCGTCTGTCATGGCTCTAGGATGCTGCGTTGCACTCACATCCCAAGGTACTGTATAATTTCCTGGCGCTTTAATTGAGCTGCATGTCCCGCCTGCTTCCCTCTGCTCTGCACGCACAACTTTGCGACCTCGACCGCGGCGGTTAGACGAGCGTGTCCGCGCTTTGTTTGAGCCTTGTCACAAGAGTAAAGAGTCGACGACACGGAAGCGCTCTTCTTCTCGGCTTCTGTCGGAGGCGTTGGGGTTGTTTTGCTCGGTCAGCTTAACCTGTGTTTACAGAGCGCGATCATAATTCAGCTGCGGGGGAAACCTCCACATGCTCGGACACCCAGCAGCCGCTGCGTCGATGGTTTAGTAGGAAAGATCAGGTGCTTAAAAAGGCTTTTTTTTTGGACGTCTTGTGCAAAAATTCACAGTTCATTTCTCGAATAGTTCCCCTTTCACACGGGACTACAAAACCTCAGAACTCCCACTAACATCTGTCTTCTGCCTTCAGTGGGAAAGGGTACAATAGGCAAAATGACTCTGCAGGAGTTGAGTGTAAATATCGGCTTCAGCTCCTGTTGGCAGTGATGGAAACCTGACGCGAGGGTGGACACGCTAATTTGCGCCCCTATTCATGCAACGTTTTGATGTTAAAGTGAAGGAAGGTGGTGTGTAAATACTCGGCAGTGTGAAAGGAGTCTACTTTCAGCGGGTTTACCGTCAGTAACAACAAATCTGCACTAATTTCAATGTAAAAATGCTGTAAGTCTTTAATTTAACACACAAACTTACATCAGGTACACACAGCTGACTGAGCTCAGTCCACCCTACCTGTCTGCATGTTCTATAAAGTTCAGAAAAAGTGTTCCTTATCTACGTGTGACCTAATGGCGGACATCTGCGGCTGTGTTTTCCCAGGCCGCCGGCAAATTGTAGGTGTGTGAGAGTGTGAGTGTGGGTGTGAGGGGGCTTGGCTTGGCTCCTGTCTGGGCCGACGCTGAGTAAATTACAAGGCAGAGGCAGTCTGACGATGGAGGCTTTCATCCCCCCCTCTCCTCCGGGCCCCGCAGGCCTGCTGGCAGGGCTGATAGCGGTGAGGTTATTGAGGGGATGATCCTCCTGCAGATGAAGTGGAGGAGGAGGAGAGGAGATTGATAGGCTGTGTCAGGGTTTGGAGTGTAGTGCTTGATTTCAACCCGGCTGAAAAAGTTCACGGGACGACTCTTCAGCCAGGAAGAACAGGGAAATGTGCGCGGAGCAGAAATCGAGTGTCAGGCTGTCAGAGAGTTTTAGCTAAATGTCTTGTTTTTCTTCCCTCCTGCGGCCATGTGGCTCATTTGGCTCATTACTGCCGTGTTGACGATCACTCAGCCTGGACGTGAGACAAAAGAGAAAGCTGGCGTGAGGTCAGCGAGATGACTGAAGGCTGATGTGTTTTCTTTGGCCTCGTTTCGGGGCAACAGCTGACCACGGCTCTCCCGTTAAAGGGTTTCCCCACGCGCACCCCTCTCTCCATTAAAAAAATGACAATGTGAAGCGAGCGCTGATGTGTTTTTAAGCCTGGGGTGAGACAAAACCGGGGGAAGGTTAAATGGAGAGCGCAGAGAGTGTCCTAGTTGTTGTTATTGTTGTCAAATGGGTTTGTAGTTGGCCGGAGACGTCGAGGGTGTCACGGCGGAGCCAACAGTTCATATCACAGCGGGGGGGCTGACGAGGTGACAGTGTCAGAGGGCTCATATCTGCCAACACATTACTGGTTAATCACTTTTCTCACCACAGCTCAAAGCAGCAGCGCGTCACAACTCACTGTGCTGTCTCGAGCTTGAAATATTGCGGCCTCGCGTTGCACAATTAATGGCCGCAGACGTACTGCAAACATGATGAAGAGCGACAAACCAAAAGAAAACACTGGAATTAATTAAATGAATGACGCTTCCAGACAGGGTATGAATAGTTTGAGGTGTGTAAAAGATGTGAATCATCCGCTTTAGCCTTTAGCTGACAACAGATCTCCACCCAAAACAAGAGCTAGACCAAAATGGGCCATCAGCAAATAAGAGAATACTCTGGAAATTGGTGCTTATAGGAGAATCTATGCTAAGGAGTGTAGTCAGTATCACAATATTAAACAAATAGTTTTGACATTTTTTGGGAAATGCACTTACTCACTTTCTTGAAGAAAATTTGGATGAGAGGGTTGATACCACTCTCTTATTGTATCGTGTACCAGGGGGAGTCTGACTCTGTCCAAAGTTTATCAAAAGTCCACTGAAGGGTCATTTTTTAACACATTCGACCCTGCTCTCATGATTTGAGTTTAGGGAGAGTAAAATGCTGCAACAACAAGTATTTGAGGTGTTGCCGGGCATATTCCCAGTGCTCCCAGTCTTTACGCCCGATCTCCTGGCTCTTGCTGCGTACTTATCACACAGTCATCTTTCCATGTCGAATCAAATCAAACAGGCCTAAGCTCCTGAAATTTTGAGCCGTTCCTTTAATAAGAAAGTCATTATCTGATTTTGACGGTGAGCTTAAGCGTGAAAACTGGAGGCAGGGTAAACCGCTCGTCTGGCTCGGACCACATTAGACAATAATGTTTATAGTTTAATGGTGCAAAAATCCTGCCTCTGTTATGTATGTTGCAGATATTTAATCAGCACATTTGAAGGATCATTGCAAAAAACAATATAGAAATGTATTTACGTTCTGATCAAAATTCCAGCATCGATCAAGCTTTAATTACAATTTATGTGAAATCTTTCCTTAAAAAGTAAAGTAACACATGGCTTCTAGAAACACATTTTCTTTATAAAGCAGCAGGAAAAGCAGCGCAGCTCCACGTACGTGACTCGACTCTCTGATGAGCTCAGCATCCGCAGCTGAGCAGGAGACACAACACAGAGCCTGTTTTCAGGTCAGCCGGGTCACCGCAGAGGGCTTTCACATCACTCAGGGGTGTTTTATGGAGAACGTCAAGATAAACGCTCTCCTCCTGGGCACCGCATGCATGGCACCACGTCTCCTGGACGGGACTCGTCAGAGTATTCACAGTCGTCGCGCTGCTACATGTGCAGCAGTGTGGCGCTGTGCTCGTCGACTCTGACCTTTGGTAGCAGTCGAACTGCGTCTTTTTTTCGAGCGAAGCAGACTAAAATTAGCTTCTGGCTGATGCACAAAGCAAACTTGGCAGCGTGCTTAACCAAAGCTGCCTTCGAACAGACACGGAGGTCAGACAGAGTGTGTTTCAGTGAAAAGCTGCCAGGTCAAGGACAGGCCCAGAAACGTCCACCAGGTAGGGGAAGACCGACAGAAGTGTCTGTCTGCTGAAGTTAAGGCTCACAGTGATAATCCTCCAGATTTTCTTTGGAGTCGCCTTTAGATGTGTAAGATTTGATCTCACATGTCTACATGTGATGCTGTTTACTGTCTGACTGCACCGAGTATCAGTGCAAAGCGATTGTGTGAAAGAGAGACAAAGGAATAGATTTTTTTTGTTTCGTTTTGGGGGAGGGGGAGGTGTTTCATTCGTCGACTGGGACATGATTATTGATCACTCTGACTCTTGTCCTTATCTTATTTGTCGCACATACACACGTATTCCCTGTACAACACACCTCTTCTCGTCGTTGAAGCAGTCGACATCCAGTAAATCCTGAAAACGTCCTTTAAAACGGACACTTTTCCCCC
This sequence comes from Lagodon rhomboides, assembly GCA_039737535.1. Classification (NCBI taxonomy): domain Eukaryota; kingdom Metazoa; phylum Chordata; class Actinopteri; order Spariformes; family Sparidae; genus Lagodon; species Lagodon rhomboides. The sequence goes on along the minus strand of CM077789.1, from coordinate 7,146,085 downwards.
TCGCCCAGCCCCTCGTGTGCTCTGTGTAATGTGAGAGCTGAGCGTCTCCCTCCGTAACCTGAGGAGGTGTGAGGGGGAGCAGTGGGATTAGTCCAGGTACCGGTCAGTGTTTAGAGGATGAAAGTCACAGTATCAGGTTGCATTAATACCTATTGTTCAGCTGCAGATAATAGCATCACATTAGTAAACAGGCTATTTGTCCCGCTCACGTTGGCTCTGATTATCCTGCTCTTCTTTCTCAGGATATCAGACTGGTATTTCATCTCCACCTTAGAGCCCAAAACCTTTTTTTTTATTTAAAGCTCGGCTGCTCTCGAGGCTCCACATTGTCTCTGTAATGGAAAGCTCGCGAGTTGCGTTTGTCTGAGTTCACCTTAATGATCTTAACCCGCGTATCGCCGCAAAAATGCCAGAATGGAAATTTAAAGGCCGTCTCACCAGCGCCCGTGGAGCTCAGCGGGCTGGCCGTCGCGATGAAAGCGAGTTGCTTTTCCATTACATCTGTTGACATGTGCTGTACCTCGTTTATCAAGAGCGATAAAGGCTGTGACTTTTTCCCCTGCTGAACAGAAGCCGGGCTGATTGCATTATATCACCAGCGAGCTCCAAGCCATCACATAGTACCTTGAGAGAAAACAGGTTGAATAAGACTGTGAAGGGATGTTTCATCAGTTAACAGTTGTCACAAAGGGGTTAAAAGACTCACCAGAATCGGTTCCGGTGATTCAGTCTGTTTACACACAGGCTTTAGTCGGATGTCTGACCTGCTCCGTCTCTCTCTCTCTCTCTCTCTGACAGCGGTGTCGAACCTGGATGTGGAGAGTAAGCTGACGGCACATTACCGAGCTCCCTGGCACCAGCAGAGGAACGTTTTCCACCCCTCCACGCGGCCAGCATGTGTGGAAGACCTCCACAGGCAAGCCAACTTCAGCCTGTGGGCCCTGCACCGAGGTGAGGCCCCTCGCTGCGACCACGTGGATGTAAAGCCAGACAGCTGCTGCAAGACTGGCTTTCATTCTCTCTGTCTCTCTCTCTCTTACTATTTTTTGACATGACATTTAATTTCTTATTTTTTGTGTTGCCAACTTTATTTTAAAAAGTCACCTCTGGGTTAAATGCTTCCCACTGTCAGGGCCTGCTTCTTTTTGTTGCTATCCCTTCAATCTGAGGTTGCTCTGCCCTCTAGTGGCCAAAGCTTGTGACTACATCCTGGTTGTCAGAGCAGCAGAGGATAGTGTGGCCCATTACATGACATAATCTGAAAAATAAATCTTTTACAGGGGTGAACACAATAATATAAACACCTGTGCTATCCAACAAATCATTTTTTGTGAGGCTTATAATGTCATATTTGTTTTTATGTAACACAAGACTTAATTCATCTCTATTTTTTATTATGGCAGCAACTAATTATTATTTTCATCATGGCTTAATCTTTGAGTCTATAAAATGTCAAAAGGTTTTGAAAAATGTTCATCATAGTTTCCCAGAGCCCAAAGTGACGTCTTCAGAAAGCTTCTTATGTTCGACTAGAATTTAAAAACTCAAAGACTCTTCATTTCTGTCAGAAACGGCAAAGAAAAGCAGCAAATCCTCACATTTAAGAAGCCTGAACAAGCAAATGTTTGACATTTTCGCTCATCATTTCAGCTCCAGCTATAATTTAGGTGATGGTTTGGCTTGTGTGGTTGCTGTTGATGACATTGTGTGGAAATAATTCTGTCAGTCCCGCTGGGTAGACAAATTAGCAGAAACACTTACTATAACAGAGCTAAATACACTGACTGTAGTGCTGAATCACCACCACTCACCACTTAATGACCGCTCATTATAAGCGTCACAGTATTTATTGCAGGCCTGTTGTGTGTATTTCTCTGTGCTCAGCCTCTGAAGGAAAAGCAAATTAAAGTCTATGTTAAAACAATACGTACAGGCTCATATGTAGGTTGAGAGAGTTAGTATTTTGTGAGTGTGTTGGGAGGATGGGCACTGATTGTCTTCATTGTTTTACACGATGCTTGCTGCAGATCCCCAGAGGAGACAGTCTGGCAGCAGGGAGCGGAGAGTGACCATCTCGATCTCGGCGGTGCCCCCGATGCCCATGTACCCCTCCCCACAGATTTCCCCAAAGCAAGGACAGAGGGGCATAAATCTGACCACGGTGAGATGACCAACAATAGACCGTCTTTAGATTCGTCCACGTTTTCTTATAGGAGACTTTCAGGAAGTCAGGGGACCAGTCACTTCATCAGTTGTCTAAATAAACCTTCCAGTTGTGACCATGTTTAATCATTTTGCTTGATTCAATTACAGAGTTCCTCCTTTGCTCATGTCTCTATTTTTGCCTATATAGCATGTAATATATATATATTTTTAAATTTGTTTTAAATTCAAATGTTTTATTTGATTTTATATAAAACAGATGAATGACGTACTCGCTGTGCACAAACTTTTTATGTACTTTTGAAGTGAAATTGCACATTTTTCCCTCCAAGCAGCCAGAGAGGCTCGTTAGAGATGCAACAACTCAGTTAGCACAAACACAGGTAAAGAGGGAACGTGTCCGTAATGTGTCTGTGCAGAGCATGGTTGTTAAAACTTCACGTAGACTTATGTTTCATCACCTCAGGAAGGGTTTTTACTGTCAGCTCGTCCACCATATTTTCCGTCCCTCACCGAGTATTGTTGTTTGTGTTGTCCATGTGTACATTTGTTCTGAATATCTCCATGCTCATTCCTGTCATTTTGTTTTGTCCTTTTTTTTTATTTTACGCCCTGTGATTCAGTTCGAATCCACCCGCTCCTCCTCCCCTACCGAATGTTGCCGCTTCTCTCCCTGGAGCAGAAAGGTAGTGGTCCCCCCCTCCCTCTCTCCCTCTCTCCCTCCCTCCCTCCCTCTCTCCCTCTCCCCCTCCCTCCCTCCCGGCTCCTGAGTGCTCCTCCTAACACTTTATCTCACATCTCCTCACCTGTTCCTGTTCCTCCGACTCCTTCTGATTTACATCTCTTTTGAAATGCATGCCCACTGAAAGCAGCTCCTCTCCTCCGGCATCCTGGCCCGGTGTGTTTGTTGTGAAACCGTAGAAGCTGTAGAGTTTCATCCGCCCGACACCTCCTGCACTTACAGACAGTTGTTGTTGGCGCTGACGCGACGGGCCGGGCTCTGAGCGCGCAGTATGCGAGGAATGTGTGCGTGAAGGCCACAGCCTCAGCAGCTCAGGGTTTCTCTAATGATAGGGTTGACTTTTGGAAGCTTGCGCCTGTGATTACCCATGATCCCTCTGTGCTGCGGTCTGCCCGCTGCACCAATCCCCGAGAGGGCCGGCAGCCTCGCGTTTCTCCCTCCGAGCTGTTTTTTCACCAAATATATCGTGTTTGATGCCCGCCGTGAGAAGAGAAACGGACAGGGGCAAACACCAAACGCTGCCACTCCTTTTTTTTTCCCCCTCTCATCCTGTCCACTCTTCCCGCCTCTCCTTCACCGTCTCTTTCTTTCACTCTATCGTCCCGCTCATCCTCCTGAAACTGCCTCCTCTGTTCTTGAAACAAATCAGCTGTAAATGCTCCCCTTTTGATTTTTTTTCCTCCCCTACTAGTCGGAAGAAGTTTCCAAGGAAACCGGTTTCTTTTGTGGCCGGGGTTTTTGTCAGGGTCTCATTGGTCTGCTGGGAACAGAGAGCACAAAGGCTGGAGAGCTGGCTTTAAATGGGGGGTGGGAGGTTGTCTGGGGGTTGTGGAGGTGGGAACCAGTTCAGCCTGAGAATCACTCCCAGTTTCTGTGCTGCTCTGTAGGAATCTCAAGGTAAGAACTCCACAGCTGAAATTAACTCATCATTGAGGCAGAAGCAATAAGGGATCTACAGTGTTTAGAAAGTCCGCGGAGGCCCCCGTTTGGAAAAAGGATGTGGAGTTGTGGAGAAGTCCGAGGGGAGGGCCGCGCGGTGATTGATACTGAAGCTGCCGTTCAGAAGGAATGCTGCCGTGAAGTATTTCCTCTCCAATGTTTCCGGAGTCTCGTTATTATGCAGGAGAGTCACTTCGGGTGCCTCAGATTGTCGGAGCGTGAGCTAAGAGTTTCCAAACCCGGCGTGTTGCGACTGGAAATGACTGTTTACGCCGTTTGTCACATCTCTGAGTGACGGAGACGGTCTGTTTATCTCCAGGCAGAATTAGTGTTTATTGTGACATGTGCTGCGCGGCGTGCGCCAGAAGGGTTTGTTGGCCTGACGTTTTTTTGCGAGCCTGGATACAGTCAGGCAGCCGTTAACTCTTTTGGCAGGTATTTTAACAGGTTTTAAATTCTACATTTCTTCTTTTTTTCCGCATGAGTAGAGCCTTTGATCGTCTCCCGTTCTTTCCACTCTCCTTCGCTGAAGCATGCTCTTTGTTTCCATTACTTATTGGATTCTTTGCACTCCACGTGAAACTCAGCTCCTGGAGGGGCACGTGTATTGATTTACCTCCGCTCTGACTCTGAGCAGTCTTTGCTGCAGTTTAATAAGACACTAATCTCCACACCTAGCCTTCAGCTCTCACATAAACACTTAACCCACCTTAAATTACTGCACTCCACACACGTTCCCGTCCCAGAAGCTGAGTTTGATCGTTCTTAACTCTGCCGTACCATTTTCTCATGCAATGCCGACTAACCCTAACACCCTAACCATGCAAATATCCATCTGTTGCAGGCTGCGCCCTCTGACCCCGACACTGACGGGGTGGCTCTAGGTCACCGGTCAAAGTTCCCCATCCCTAACATCCCCTCCACCCTGGACAAGCAGACTAACTGGTCTAAAGCCCTGCCGCTGCCCACCCCCGAGGAGCGAATGAAAAGCAGTTCCCACGTCATCAACTCGTGTGTCATCCCCATTAATGTGACTGGTAAATTTAAAGCACTCACTGGTTTATGTGTGAATCTGTTTATTGTGACAGGACCGAGCCGTGGTGTGGATCTGTGTGTCATCCTGTCCCTCAGTAACTGTTTAGCTTTAGCTCTTTAGCTTTTCTGAAAGGAGCAGTTTGGGGTGATGCTCTTATTTGTGTTCTTGCTCACAGTTAGATGAGAAGATTGATACCACTTGTATGTCTGTCTGTTAAAAGTCCAGTGTGCCGGATGTAGTGGAAACTATATCACTGTCACATGAACGACTGGAACAAGCTGTCCAGCTCGTTGACACACAGTCATACATTGATTTCCTTTTTTCATTTTGATTTTCCTCAGCCTGTCACCGTGGCTGAAGGCATGGCTTACACAATACGTCCCCCACAAAAACAACAAGCCAGATGTGTGTAAATATGACCGATTCCAAACTTAAGAACCGACAGGAAGATGAGCTCACCACGGTTCATTCATCCCTTATTTGTGCGGGGAAAACTCGTAATTAATCTTATTTAAGATTCTTTGTTTTTCACTAAAGCAGATGTTTGTCCTTTCTCCGATGAAATACATTTTCTTTGTACTTTGTTTTAAAAATGGTCTCGTCAGAGACGTTTCCAGGGAACGTAAGAGGTTACAGCACCTAACTTCCAATAAAACCCCAGCTCGCCAGCTCCCTCTGTTTCCAATCTTTATGCTGAGCTGTGATAAGCTGCCAGCTGGCCGTAGTTTTATATGTAGTGCACATGTTGAGATATCAATCAAATCATCCAATGCAAAAGTTTTCTTTTAACATTCATTGTTAGAAAGCTGTCAGAAGAAATGACTCACAGTGTGTCTTTGTGTCGGACCGTACAGCTCTGCTCATTAACACCGTACATTTGTTGTACACATCACAAGAAAGAACAGTATTTGCAATAAATACTGAAGTTCTGCCATTAACTATAAAACCTCATCATTATCAAAGACATTAACGTTGGACAGGGACAGTCACTCTCAACGAGCGAGTCATGCTTTGTGCCCCGTTAACTTTCCTTCTCATGCTTTAACGCTCCGTGCATGTGACTGCGAGGCGAGATGCCGTGACACGAATGCTAATTGGCTCCGGCCAAACTGTTGAAAAGGCCTGCCGATGTTATTTACTCCCGCTCGCAGTGACTCAAAAGAAGAGTTGTGCCACAACAGTGGCTGAGTCACAGACAGTTAAGGGGGGAAAAATGCACATTGTAAGCAAAGTCCAGTGATTGCTATGGAGCTGAAAGGCCTGACCTGCTGTCACATGAGAGTCATAACGAATGGTGGAGGGAGGGAGGCAGGAAAACAAAGAGGAAACGACAAAACCGAAGCAGAAAACAGGATTATTCCTCTTATTTAGTTGCGTGTTTTGGATGACAGTCAAATATAGTTTACCTCTCAAAGTGTGGCAGCTCAGACGTTCATTTAAGTAGTAAATGCTCCATAATTCTCAGGCGCCCGCTGCGGTGTACTGTCCATCAGATAACTGTCCTCTACTCCTGAATGCTATTTTTGTAGAACCTCTAATCTAGTTCATCTTGCTAAGACAGCGTGAGAGAGGTAGAGGAGGAATCGCTGCCGTCGCCACCAAACAAAGATTCCTCAGATGTCCCGTCTCTGTTGCAGGGGTTGGCTTTGACAGAGATGCTAGTGTGCGCTGCTCGCTCGTTCACTCGCAGTCTGTGCTTCAGAGGAGGAGGAAGCTGAGGAGACGGAGGACCGTCGCCGGCGTTCCCAGACAGGTGCAGCAGGATTTAGGTATGTCACTGATTGTATGACATGAATATGTGTGGTGATTCAAACTGCTGCTGAAGTCAGATAAAGGTGATGTTTCATTTATGTGCTGTGATGTTTGACACATGCTCACACAAAGGGTTCAGTGTTAAGGGTTTAAATCACATGTATTTTTCCGTCACAGACAAAATGTTGCTTCTAGAAATACAAAGCAGTTCAGTTCGTTATGTGTCACGGTGTGTTAAGATCCACATCAGTATACGACGGAAGAAAAGCTCCGTTATGTGTCGACATGAATATGAAAGGAGGCATAGTTTCGTTTGATCCACTTTTTAAGATAATTTTAGGACGTATCGTGCTTTTATTAGCCAGGCGACAGAAGAGAGATGACAGGAAATGAGGTAAGAGAGAGATGACATGCAACAGAAGTTCTCAGCTGGATTTTTAAGCAGGATTGCGATTCATTGTCGGGTACTGACACGAAGAAGTGTCTTTTATATGTTTGTGTTATTGACAGACACTGAAACATAGGAATAAAATGTACTTTTTAAGAGCAGTAAAGTGTGCTGATCTCTTTTTAAATCTAAAGTTGTATCTGAGTTTCTTTCTTCCTTTCTTCTCGCAGATTCTGATGACTCTCCCGGCTCCAGAGAGCGGACAGTGATAGTTCATGCCAGTCCCGATATCACTCCCTCCAGTGAGGAGCTGGCCAGTCACCTCGGCACCAGAGACTCAGGTTGCCAAACGGAAGACTTTCTGATCTCAGGCGCGCCGTCTCGGAGGAGGATCCGGGCCCAGAGAGGCCAGGGAGTCTCCCTCTCCCTCTCCCACTCTGCAGGCAACATCTCGTGTCTGCAGGACAGCGCCGACGCCATGTTCACCACCTCCGTGGGCGCGCGCCTGCGCTCCCGGAGTCTGCCCCGAGACGGGAACAGGATGATAGACAACGGGCACAACGACAGCGATGATGAGGTGGAGCTCCCCCCCTTCGACACTGTGGACTTCCTGCCGGGACCTGGGGAGCTGATCCTGAAGGATGAAGAGAGCACAGACGACCAGGCCATGTCCGAGCACCAGCTGGGTCTGAAGTACAAGCAGCTCATGGAGAGTCCGGAGCGCAGCTGGATGGAGAGGACCAGATCGCAGCTGCCCAGAAAGGCCGACATGGGCAGCTGTGAGATCTCATCCAGCTCGGACACCTTCAGCAGCCCCGTTCACTCCGTCTCGGTGGCGGGGGTGCTGGGAGGACAGATGGACCACAAGGACGACCACCAGTCCTCAAGCGGGAACTGGAGCGGGAGCAGCTCCACCTGCCCCTCCCAGACCTCAGAGACGATCCCCCCCGCCGCCTCTCCGCCGCTGACGGGCTCCTCGCACTGTGACTCCGAGCTCTCCCTGAACACTGCCACTCACGCCAACGACGACCAGACCGGCTTCATGCTGGACCACTACCAGGGCCTCCGGACCCAGCGGGCGGGCTCCTTCTCCTCCACAGCTATGGACATATTAGAGGAGGTAGGGGCCGGCACTCCCATCGAGCGGGAGTGGAGTTACCCCCTCCCAGAGCCTCCGCACTCGCAGGACTTCAGCCCCGAGCCGAGCAGAGAGGCGGAGAGCAGCCTGGGCTGCCCCAGCTTCACCAGCATGGCCACCTGCGAGAGCAGCTTCTCCGACAAACCCATGTCAGAGAAAGCCGACTCCGTCTCCCACTACTCTGTAGACACTGAAGGCTACTACACCTCCATGCACTTTGACTGCGGTCTGAAAGGTAGCAAAAGCTTCACGTATAACTATGCAGCCCCGGGCTCCGACTGCAGCCTGTCTGAACTGAGCGGTTTCATGACTATGGGGAGACGCTGCCTGTCTCTGAGGAAACCAAAGGCCAAGCCGTGTCCGCCGAAGAGGAGCTCATCCTTAAGAAAAATATGCAGTGAGGGACACATCCCTGACAAGAAAGAACCAAAGATTTCATGTGGGCAGCAGCTTCCACTGTCTTCCAAGGAGAGGAACCTGCAGCTGATGCTGTCTGGCTCTCCGGGTCATTTAGAGAACTCTTCACTGGTCAGAGAGCCTCTGGTGGTCTGGGGGGTGGAGGGCTCGGCCGAGCTACCTGACCTGGGCATGTTTAGCTCCACAGATGCACATTCGTTTAAGGACGACGGGGTTGTTCAGTCAGACTATGCAGATCTGTGGCTCCTGAACGATTTAAAATCCAACGACCCCTACAGGTCTCTGTCGAACTCCAGCACAGCGACAGGTACGACTGTCATCGAATGCATCAAGTCACAGGAAAGCTCCGAGTCTCAGACGTCGCTGTCCGGCTCCAGAGCCACCACCCCCTCGCTTCCATCAGTGGAGGGAGACTTCAAGCTGACGTCTCCGGAGAAGCTGGCGGCCCTCGCCAGCCCATCCAGCGGCTACTCCAGTCAGTCAGAAACCCCCACCTCCTCCTTCCCCTCCGCCTTCTTCCCTGGACCGCTGTCGCCGTCCAGCGGCAAGAGGAAGCCAAAGGTCCCGGAGAGGAAGTCGTCTCTGTCGTCGCTCTCCTGCAGGGACGGAGCCGCGTCAAAGGCAGACCTGGAGCTGCCGATCATCCCTCCCTCTCACCTCGACTTAAGTGCCCTTCACAGTGCTGGAAACAAGTCTTCAGCTTACAGGACGCCGATTCAAGCCCTTCACCAAAACAAACAGAAAGCCCCAGTGTCACCCAAACCTGTAGCTCCACCCAACTCAGAGGTGTTCAACGCCCATCCCATGTCCATCACGCCCACAGTGCTGCACTCAGTACAGCTCCGGTCCATCAGTAAAGACCATGAAGGAAGTCACAGGGACAAAACAGCTCCCAAATGTCCCACTGTGAACTTTGCTAGCACACTTTCCGGTTGTAAACCCTTAGAGCCTAAAAGCCCCCAGCTATACAACTCGCATCAACATCACGCACCCTCCAAGGGGTCGTGTGAATCGATGTTTACCTCAAACGAAGAGCTCGCAAATGGAGAGGCAGCTTGTCAGAGCGAGACGAGGATCAGCCAGGACAGAGAGGCTCCTTTAGAGAGTGTGACAGCAATCAGGCTGGAGTCAGAGTCGTGGTTAGACGTCCCTGAGAGTCATGAAGGAGAGACGTTGGCAGAAACACCTGTCTGCTCGCAGTCGGAGCAAAGAACTGAAGAAGAAGAAGAAGAAGAAGAAGAAGAAGAGCAGATAAAAGCAGGTCCTCCTGTCTCTGCTCAGCACAGTTCACCCAACAGATCCAACGGCCTCGACAAAGTGCCTGCTGCCAACGGCCAATCAGAGACGCTGCAGGGGAGTCCAATCAGTAATGAGACAGAAGCAGAGTATGAGACGACAGTTTCAGCCCAGAGTGCCTCTCAGGATGTGAAGGAGGAGTCCACGGCAGAGACAGAGGATCACTTCAGTAAAGGTAGAGTGTCATATCTGTTATTTGTGGTCGCTGACAGCAGAGGATACTGCATGGATGTCATTTGGAAGTCTTTGTTGGTTGGACTTGAACTTTAAGATGCCTCTACGTGGCCTACATAAGCAAACGAGACCATCAGCCAAGAAGGTCGGCTATTTCTAGTTTTCTTGATGCTGCACACCGGGGTCTGATTCCAGCCCATCTGGGTCAAATAAGTCATAAAATGAAGACTAATTTTATGGGCAGAAAGCTGAGGATGAACTGAGGAGTCTCACAGAAGTTGCTCTGAATTTGAACTCTTAGAATTTATGACTCTTTTCTGAAGTTTTATAGACTAAACAATTAATTGATTAATCAAAAGAATACTGGACTTATTCTTCAATAGTGAAAATAATTAGCTCATCTTCAGCTGAATTAGTGGGTCACCTGCTATAAAACGTCGGTAACCTCGGTGTAAAACATTCAGTGTAGGCAGTAAATTCTGATGTTGACTGCTTTCTGTCAGCAGACTCCACGCCCGGTGACATCACAGCGTCCCCTCAGAGTGACGAGTCGAAGCCGGAGGACGACAGCGTGTTTCTGTCACCCACCAAAGCTCGGACCACTGAGGATCTGTTCGCTGTGATTCACAGGTAAGCTCCTCTGACAGCAGCCGCTCTGTCTTCACTCTCAGCTTACAGAGACGTAACTGGATTTCTTCATGTTCAGGTCCAAAAGGAAAGTGTTGGGCCGGAAGGACTCCAGTGAGCTGGGCGTGAGGAACCGCCTCGCTGCTGCATCGGGGAACACGCCACCCAGCAGCACCGTCAGCTCCCCGGTCTCGCTGGTGTCGCCCCCTCCCCCATGACCCCGCCCAGCCTGCAGAAAGTCACCGGGCCCATCTACAGGAACGTGAAGAGGTCCAGCACCTCCAACGAGGAGTTCAAACTGCTGCTGCTGAAAAAGGGCAGCCGCTCAGACTCGAGTTACCGCATGTCCGCCACGGAGATCCTCAAGAGCCCCATCGCTCCTAAATCTCCTGGAGACTCCCTGACGGAGTCGCCCAGACAGCCTGAAGAGCCCGCCTCCCCCCTGCAGCTCCCACCGGGACCAGATCAGCTGTCCAGCCCCTATCCTAAAGCCAACTCTGAGGGCTTCTCCCCCAAATCCTTCCACATGTCTGCCGCCTCCAGGCAGGGCCGCTCCAGGATCCCGCCGCCCGCCAACAGCAGCCGCTACGGCATGCGCAGCAGACTGTACCCGGTGCCGATGCAGGCGATCTCCGAGGGCGAGACGGAGAACTCGGACGGGAGTCCTCATGACGACCGCTCGTCACAGGGCTCCACGTAGAAACAGTAGAGGCGTCGGGAGGTATGAAATGATTTTGTTAGTTTACAGAAAAAAAAAACAAATGGACCAGAATGAGTTTTAATATATATGAGATGTGCTGAGGAGGTTTTTCAGAACATTAGGGAGAAATCATTGTGTTAATAATCATGCATTTACTAACTGTGGCTGAGTTTCATAGCTGTTTCCTTTTGGTTATTGTGTGGATACTTTAAACGATTTTATCTGTGTTCAGAAATGTTTTATACATACAGTACGTCTAAATAATATCCTTATGATATGAATACATTAGAAACGGGGAACCAGATTATTATTATTATTATTATTATTATTATGAATAGAAGTGATGAGCAAACCAATAATCCAGTTCAGTTCTACAGAAAACTCCCTTCAACCCGACTACAGTATAATAATGTTAAATATAAACTTCTCTGCTGATTTATCTTCAGAATTTTAAGAAAAACACGCCCAGTTTGACATTTCTGTCAGAATCTTGTAGAAAAAGAGAAATATATCGGATGAACTCTATGTATTCTGTGAATACCTATGCAATTAGACACCATTTTTACATTTCCTGAAGCCAGTTGTACAGATTATTATGAACCCCCGTCATCAGGATCAACACTGTGAGAAACAGCAGTGGGGAAAAAATAAAAATGTGAAGCCTGGATACATTTGTATATTTTACTCAGTCCTTTTAAAAGCATGTTAAATAAAATACTAAAAATGAATAAGAAACTTTTGCAACGTTTTAAAATTCTCACGCAATAAGAAAAAATAACTCGAGGTGAGACAGGAACCGTCAAAGCCAAGCACTAACTCGACAATCTTAGCAGACGAGAGGAGAGCATGTGTTAACACGGGAGATGAAAAAGTGAACAAAAAAGTCGGAGGTCGTGAAACAGGTGAGCTGTAAAAGAACAAGGAGGTCAAATGTTTTTATTAAAAACGCGTAATAACGGTAATTTCTGGTTTGCTGACTTGGTGTGTTTACGAATCGTTGAAAGAGGCGAGTGGAAAGTGTTCAGGAGGATCTAATATGCCTTACTTTACTCAACAAGAGACAGGAAGTGACGGAGCAGCTTGGGCCTCAGCAAGTGGAGTGTTTTTGTGAGATTCTTTGGGGGGTTTTGATGGAGGATGGAGGGTTCAATTAGATGATGGAAAGAACAAGTTATGGATTCGGAAATAAGGCATTTGCTGCTATTTTGTACCAAATGCTCCTCTATTTTATTCCCCGTCAAAAATCCAACCTGCCACAGTTTTGTGTTTCCCGTGTGGCAACAATCGAAATCTATTTATTTTTGTAACTGACACAGAAAATCTCTGTTCGCTCCCTGATTTGGTTTAAACGCCTTCAGATAACCTAAAACTGAAGTGTGCAACGAATCGCTGGTATTAATAATCACATATTTTATTCAGATACTTATTTTGCTTACGAGAGACACGTTTTAAATCTTATTTCAGACACTGGTTGCAGAGACAAATGGGATAAGCAACTCATTGATGTCATTAAAGGATGGCACGAACAGTCATAAGCTACAAGTGAGGTTATAGTTGTAACCCCGGCGCTCTGAGTCCCACACGCTCACAGTAATGTTAGAGATATATGGTGTTTACTGCAGTGATGGACCATTATGCAAAGATAATAGTCTATGTAGCCATATTACCCGGTGGAAGACTGTTCTTCTCCACAGGTACACTGTAAATATCAACTTAATTTTGGCCTTAACGATACTCCGTACTAATGCAATGTCACAATATAACAGGGTACACATCGGGGTCGTGCGTGTGAACCTTCATTCCAACCTTTTTCTCTTTGATTCTGTTTGATCCTGTTTGTTTTTTTGCACTGATAAAGTGACGTTTGTGAAGTTTCATTTGTCTCTTGCTGTACCTGGAGATATTTATAGACCTTTTACATGTTTTTTACATGAGCTGTTTGACTTTCCTTCAGTAAAATTCACACTCGCTTTAGGAGCGGGCTAGATGCTTCTGCCAAAGGCTAGAACGTGCACGTTAGTGGCATCGAGCTGTTTTTTTTTTTCCTTTTCTGCCCGTTTACTTGACTGAAAACATAAAAACCGATACTAAAGAAGAAACGCAGCGTAACTTACTGTATGGTACTAGATGCATTTCACTTCACATCAGATCAACCTCTGTATACTGTAGCTATCAGCCTTGTAATTTTTTTTTTTTGTACAAACTTGTAAATACAACGACTTTTGGAATCGTCTCAAAGGTTGTTGAACTGTTTCTTATGTAAAAAATAAAAAAAAGAAATGTTTTCAAAAGTTTACATTAATTTCAAAACCTTTGTATATTTTTGAGCTGTGGAACACTTTGTCTTGTATTTATTTTTTAGTAAGCATTGTGGAAATCCCATAGTAAATCCTATCAAAGCCAAGTGCTAGCGCCACAGGCTGCTTAGCAAATGTGTATAAAAGACAAATAAATGTGACTGCTTTGAAAATGGCTCTCTGGCTCAGTGCTGATGTTCATTGCATGTTTTTTTTTTGTAAGGGTTTCATGGTTTTTGTATGAGTGACAATATGTCGTGATTTTTGTTTAAAAACAAAATCTCCAGAACATTTTCACCGATGGGCCTGTGATCAAGTACTTTTAATACTGTGTTGTTGCTTCTTTTACTCAAACATCTGAAGAATCAGTCAACCTGTTTACGGTTCTCATCACATCAAATGCAGTATTATTGTGGCTGCAGTTCAGCTTTGTCTTAAATACATGGCGCCATACGTCACAACAAAATGAGACTGTAGAATTAGAAAAAAGTTGGATGTATTTTGTGCATGAGTGATCAACAGAGAAGTGGTCAATTTGAGTTTTTAAGCACTCTAACATTGTCTCACATGTATTTTGCTCTGTTACCCAAATGCATATTTGTATATATGTGTCTTGACTTGTGTTTCTTAAACAGAATTAGAGGTTTTGAGTAATATTCTGAATCATTAAAAATGGCACCGCAGCTGAACACTAGAGGGCGATCTTTAGCTGAATGTCCTTTGGGTAATTTAAAAGCAAATTAGGGAATACATTTAAATTAGGCCTCTTTGTGTCCCGGGCAGACAGATTTTTTTGTTCAATCTTACAACTGAACCGGTTCCCCTCTGGACTCGGCGCTGAGCTGGAGTCATTAACGTGTCGTTCCTGCATGTGTTCTGTCACTGTCATGGTCGTTGCTACAGCCATGAATTCTCTTTGTTGCTCTGGATAATGTCAAACCGGTTTGTGACGGACAAAAACTCCTTGTTCTCGGTCATTGAATGTCAAGTGAGCTCCGACTGTAAGTGAAGAGAAAAAAAAAAAAGGTAAACAAAGCCCGGGACTGTTTGTCACCCCATGCGGGTACCGATCGAAGGGCACGCCGACCGTGACCCCTGACCTCGATTATCATTGGAGACTGGCATGACTGGTAGGTGGTGTAGAAATCAAGTATTTTTCATTCTCAAGGGGAAAAACGTGGAAATAAAATCAGATGGATATTTGCTGATTGAAGGTCAGCTCTTTAGTAAGGAAGTGCTCTACAGTCTCTGCTGGTGGTGGTTGACTACAGAGATGTCTTTCTGTCAGCGTTTGTCTTCATGTCTTACAGCAGACTTTGTGTCATTACCTGCCCTCCGGCTCTAAAGACAGTACAGTAGATATTGTACAGGCCTTAAAAAGCAAATGTCAGCCCGACATGACTTTGATCATTGTGGGATTATAAAGAGCATGGACAAAGGACAAGTAAAGTCCTTCTAAAGAACGTACACAGCTTCACAACTGCGCATGTAAGGGACTGTCGCAAAATGATCAGAGGAGCAGGAGACGGGAAAGAGGAAAGGTAGTATGTCTGTCTGAGAGAGACAAAATGGCAAATTCAATGAGTTACCAGCCATGGATATTAGACTGACCCTTAGTAATACTCATGAACTACTCTGGGAAACATTCATATTTGAAAGGAGTTTCTGGCTTGATGAATGAAACAATGTTTGTTAATTTGCCTAATTTCCCAAGACTGTCTGATTGAAAACATTTTACAACACCAGGCTTGTAAACAGAGGTGAGTCTGAGTCATTTAATGCCCCAATCACAGAAGGACAAAAACCAAAGCAATCTGTTTCATGAAGAGAAGTGTTGAGGGTGTTGAGGGTGAGTTCAGGAGTCTCACAGTCTGAGAACAGAAGCTGCTAGTTACTTGTCTCTTTTAGTCTTTTCAGTATTCTTTGAGCTCTGTGCAGACAGCTCACCTCATCAATGTCACTGATGCTCTGTAGATGGATGGATCGTCCGCTCTGAGCCAAGAACGATCCACAGGGGCTCCAACATGGATGAGAGTTGGAGAATTAGGAGACCAGTTTGACACCTTGAGTTCTTCATCAGGTTCCTCAGACCATCCCTGGGCAGTTTCTGCAGTGCTGCAGGCACATCGTCCTGCTGAAGGGCCGCTGCCATCAAGGAGTGCTGCTGCCATGAGGGGGTGTAGTTGGTCTGCAGCTGTGTTTGGGCGGGTGGTGCTTGTCAAAGAGGCTCCACAGAAATGACAGAACTCGTGGTTTCCCAGCAGAAGGTTTGACTGTAACGAGATGATCAATGCTCACTTCACTTGTCAGTGTGTTTATATATAGAAATATACAATCGTGTTATTTATACTATATATAAATGAGATTTAGGATTTAGTCGTTGTTAACTGGCTTACTGTTTATATTTCCTCTCAGTAAACAAAACCCATTTAACATGTGCCGACGGATCAGAACAAAGATCCGTCAGCCCATTTAAAGGTTTTGGCGCAAAGTCGTAGGCGGGTCTTATTTTACGCGGGAAACGAGCGAGACAGCACCTTTTGGCGCGGGGCACCTGCTGTCGTCACCGAGTCTGTGGGCGGGACTTATTTTACGACCGAAATGAGTTTGACAGCACCTGAGTGTTACCTGGATCAAGCCAGAGAGTAATAGAGCCCAGACAGGACACATAATACAAGTGTTATTGATCCCTGGTGAGTCAGTGATCAGTGTTTAATATATCATTGACGTGTACAGTCACTCATTTATTCTGCTTCAATACAGGAAGTAGAGCTGCAGTGACGTCAAATATTTCAAAAATAGCTCATAATATCACCCAAATAAAAATATTGCAGTACTCGAACCTTTCAGAACCCACAAAGGTTTCTTTTGTTGCTGGTTAACACACTCTGTGGCTTTTAATAAACTGTTTATTTAACTGATCTTTATTCAAAAGAATAAGAGAGTGACGATATTTTACCATTTGGCTGTGTTTGTCATAAATGTATTGTTTTCAGATAGGGGAGGAAGGGTGCAGCAGCTCTTTTTCTAAAGATTATTTGATAACCCTGGGGAGGGTCTTGCTTTTTCATACAATCAAATAGGATATTCAGCCCCCCTGCCCAGCCCAGCGACACTCATTTAGATGTAGGTGGTGATTCAAATTGTAGGTGCCTGTGTCCAGCTCATGGGAGAAGACTCAGAGGGTAACACTGAGGATCATTCAGCCTCCGTGTTTGGATTTGTAATGTCTCCTCCATGATGTGTGGAGCCTCACTGTACCGGAAACGGTCCTGAGCTGATCCACACAGAATAAATTGGGTATTGATGTGTGCCATGTGAGTAATACTGACTGTAGACGGGGTGGGGGGAGGAGCACTGAGGAGGTAACCACACCAAAGTCACCACCAGGCCACCAGGGTGTACTGCGAGGCTCATTATATTGCATTAAACAGACTCCCCCCGGAACAATGAGAGGCCCCGGGGCCCCGCAGCAGAGCCTGAGGCTGGCTGGGACTGATATGGAGACCCAGGGGATCGTGCTCACCCGGGCCTGTCACTACCAGACTTTCATCAGCAGCTGCCAAACTCCATTCTCCTCCGCTGCTGTCATCAGACCCTCGGCAGGCTCGTACTGTCGAGAGAACTGCGTTAAATGAAGGAACAAAAATACTGTCCAGCTCTCAGAAATCATACACTGCTCCTGTATTGTCGACTTTGGGCGTATCCTACTTCATTTCCCTCAGTTTTAGGTTTTTGGAGGTTTTTTTTTGTGTTTCTGGGTTGGTTTGGTGGAACGATTCGGCTGAAGTTCATGTGAGGTTACGTTCAAATTCACATCTTGATTTATGACAAATTACAGACTGGTAAAGTCGGCACAGTCCACACCACAGTTTATCATATCAGTCTGTAATTTGGTACTAACTTGAGGGGAAATAAGAAGGTCATAGAAAGAAATCTATCTCCATTTAAAGGGGCATTATGTAGTTTTGGAGAAGAAAATTCAGACTTAGGGAGTTAATAATACAGAATCAGAATCAGAAATATGTAGCTGTTCTCAGAGGAAAATTAGGTCCCAAAACACTGAAGCTAGAAAGGTGGCAGGGTCCGCCACATATAAACAAAGTGAAACAGTATGAAACTGTGTTGTCCTTTCAGGTCAGTTTGTTTATTTAGTTTTTTAAGCATAAAAAACTAAACTAAAAAAACTTCTGATTAAAATGTCTTCCCCAACACTACATCATGCACCTTTAAACCTAATTTATGTTTGATTTATTATTGGAAACTCGATTCCCCATATAGTGTAGGTTGATTACATACTTGCCTGTAGACACATGTCCCACTTCTAGGTTTCAAGTGCACAAAATGATTCACTTATTCACAAGAAAAAATTGAAAGATTTGAGAAAAGTCTGTGAAAATGAACAGAATTGTCATCGAAAATGTTTGTTTCTGTTTTGTTTTTTTTTTCGTTTTCCTATTCCTGATAATCTCCCAGCCCCTTTTCATTTGCGACCTCTTGTTCTTGGGAACCGTTGCCTAGGTTACACTAGCAAATAAATTAATTTAATTTATCAGTGTACCAATTAAATACAGTCTTGATTGCTTTGAATAAGTGCCAAATTACATACTTTCTTTCAGGAAACGTTTTTTTTTTTTTTTCTTTTAACGCAGCCCTGTTAATAAAGCCTCACTATGAGCATTGACAGACGTCTCGTCTATGTTTTCCACTATATTTATTATCTTTTGTGTTTAACCTTGCGTATTTATTTTTACCTTTTAAGATCTGAAATGTATTTAGATAAAATAAATAAAGAAATAAATAAATGTCTATATTTTTAATCCGTCCCTGTGTAGAGAGGAGGAGGAGGAGGAGGAGGACCCGCTGACGGGGCTGCGTGCGCAGCTTCAGTCTGGAGTCGCTACGACGGGACCGCAATGAAGAGATAAATAGAAGCCTTATCTATTTATTTTCTAAGTATTCCTGGTCCTGTGCATTGATAAGTGAGAGGGGGCAGCTGCTGCGGGACGCTGCTGACGCGCTCGTCTGCTTGTTAGGTGAGTAAATGTCGGCTGTCGGTCGCAGAAGTGTTATTTTATAGCAGAATCAGAGCGGAGGAGAGGAGATGAAACAGGGTGAGCCGAGGCTTTTCTGGTCACTACGTCACTCACACGCTCGAGCATTAATTCGTTTTAACATTAACGCGTGTGGATTAGCCGGCAGTTTATTAAGCTAGCAGCACGAGCTCGGTTTTTAAGCCTTTTTCTCGCATTTCAGAGACGTTTTGCGCAGCTAGCTTGTTCCGCGAAACGCTCGCCTGTCAGCGCCAGCTCGTTTTATTTAAATATACGCCATTTAAACAGGAACTTTAAACATAACAGGTCTCGTATTTATTTTTATTTACCTCCCTTCCTCGTCTCTGTATCACTGTCTTTATGGCAGCGGAGCGTCACGCGCCCCCAGCCGTTCATGTTATTGCCGCGAGACGTGCGCAGACACGACGCTCCGCTCTTCATGGCGAACCGTCGGACGGACCAGACACATCAGTGAACGGCTCACAAAGCTCCTGTCTGTCCGGGAGGACGGTCACGGTGTCTATGTGGGAAATAAAAATGTCTCCAGTGGAGGAATAAGGAGAATATCCTCAGATGAACCCGCTCAGGGCCTCCGTGGGGTCCTGTCACATGTGCTAATACAGAACTGCTTTAAGAAAATAGCGAATTTTAGCGACGGTATGAATATCTGTATATCCTTACATGTATCTCATAGCAGGCACACCTAAGCCCTTTAAATTCTAATGTTTCTCATCTAATTTCTAATTTAACGTTCAGTTTGTTTAAAGGGAATTGTGTGGACCTCTTACTGTTATCTATAAACGAATACATTTGCTAAAAAGGGGAATAAAATTCATATTACTCTTAGTGGTAAGCCTTTGCCTTGGTATAAGTGTGTACTGAAATATGATTCACTTGATGAATATTCCCACTATTGCACACAATGAAGACTAAACCAATTGTATTAATTAGACGTGTTCAATTATTCATCAATCATCAGTATTACTGAGGGATTTAGAGGATCAGCTGTGCCAGCTGAATAAAGGAAAAATCTGCCCTGACGTGGGAGCAGCCTGCATCAGTCTGAAAGGATGTAAAGCTAATGAATGTGTCTTGCTAATGAGACGTAATTGGCTATTGGAGCGGAGGGGTGTTGAGGGCGATGACCTTTAGATCATCAGCCATGCTCCATCCATCATCCATCCATCAGCCGTCCATCCCTGGTGCTTTGTTCTGTCAGAACTCCGAAGCAAAACAAGAACACAGAATCTGAGCAAAGACAGAAAGAGAGTCATTGTTGTAATGTTTCTGGACTCCAGTGCTGTTTAATGCAATTGAAGTCAAGGCGTTGTTGTTTTCCCCCTGGTATTGACTTAGTAAAGCATACATTCCATCAATGAGGCGAGGAGAGAAAAAAAAAAAGGAAATGTGGAAATCATTACAGTAACGGGGACAGGGGAGGGATTTCATTTGGCTCTCTGTTAGGTCTCTTCTTGCCTATATACTCAATTAGCTGTTGCTGGCTGGTGAACACAAACCTCTTACAGATGATTTTAGACGTGTTGTTGTTCTTATCAGCCTTTTAAAAGACACACCGTGCGTTCATTCAGTGGCGAGATTGGGGGGTTCTGTTTGTGTTGCATGTTTCTTCCATTAGCTCATATTAAAGGAAAACTGCATTACTCTGGTGCTATTTTTACCAGCCTAATCTACAAACAGTATCATCATGTGGAAATGGGAAAGTCTAACTCTGTTAACAAGCTGGATTTGGGGAAGATTGATGAGTTGAACCTACAGCTATTTCTGGAAGGAAGGTTGTGTTTCATTTTTCTGACAATTCCCAGAGCCTATACTCTGAATTTGTACGGCTTTACGCAGGTCTGACTGGGCTGTCTGAGAGGTGTTACATTGAACCAGAGGAGATGACATCAGTTCATCACTGACCACAAGGATGGCGGTTATTCAAGTCGAATTTAACTGAGTAGGAGCAACTAAAGATATAGATTTAGCTGAGTTTTTGCTGACAGTATGACGTCTTTGTTTGACCTTGCCTCTCTGTGATAACACCGAGACAAAGCAAAGTCACAGCGTCAGATAATGTAGCAGGAAAAAAAAACAAAGATGAGTATGGTCTGTATGTACTTTGGCCCACTCTGGACTGCGCTGGCGAAACTTCCTCCTGCAGAGTTTGACGTTGTGCTCACATGATTCAAGTGAAGAGAGGTCGGAGCAGTGAGCTGTGAACCGCAGCATGTCACCCTGCTGGTGATTACTGCTCAGCATCAGGTCACCTGATCTAAAAGGCTCAGAATAAATGCTCGCTAACGCTATTTTTATTTCTCCTCATAAAGCACGGAGCTGAGACATAAAAAGATATTTCACCCTGACAGCTAAATCTAAGAGGAACCATTAAATTGAGTTTCTCGTGCGGGCCATTTTTCTCACTTTGTGCACGATCGGGCCGAACCATTGGAGTCTGTGACAGTAGGGGAGTCATAACCAAGAAAGACTTCTTTCATATTGGTCAGTGAGGCTTAATCGTGTCATAGACCTCATGACCGCGTTATCAAGCAGGAAATGTCTTGCCACAAACTTCCTGGAATGCAACTGAGACTATGGCATCAAAAAGGAGGAAAAATAGAATCGCTTTCAATTCATGTTTATTTAGAAAATCAGAACTCAACTTTTTTATATATTTTTTTTCCATAGAATGAGGAACAAGTGAGGTTTTAAGGATATTAAAAAAAAATCTGTTGGCAGTAGTGCTGTCACAAATATAGTTTTTCTGATACACATAAATTCTGAATATTTGAAATGGTTTTAATTACTTTTTACTCTTCTGGGGTGTTGTACAGCGGTACCAGCTGTGCTTTCATGCTCTCTCTTCTCTCGGTCAGGGAGCCAAATATTTCTCAAAACTTGGGGCTATTTAAAGGAGACATATTATGCTCATGTTCAGATTCATACTTTTATTTTGGGGTTACGACTAGAATAGGTTTTCATGCTTTAATGCCCAAAAAACACATCAGTTTTCCCGTACAGTCCAATGCCGCAGCTCTGTATTCCCCCTCTGTCTGAACCAAGATTCACTAGTGAGCAGATGACTCTCCATGTTCAGCGTGATGAAGTTTAATGTCCCTGACGACCTCTGTAGTCTGATTTAGCTGCTTGTCAGCAACCACCCTGTTAAAGACCCATAAAGACTTTGTATTTCAAGCGTTTTTTGTGTCGTAGGACAAAACGTGGAAATCTCTTAAGCTTGTGTTAACCACAGACCTTATTTCAGGCCTTTAACCCGTTCAAAAAAAACATCGACTTCGACAAGAAGGAACCAGAAGTGCAAAAATGCTAACTTAATTCCAGGTTCGGATTCATTCCTGTGGCGCTATTGTATCGAATTTAGAAACTCCAGTATCATGATGACACTGGTTGGAAGAGTTTTGAGAGCTCTTGAGGACAAGCAGCGTGTGTGGTTCATAAGTCTATTACATGCGTATAGACAACCATGACCGGTGACCATCACTCAGAGGCCCGACCCTGAAACACCCACCGACCCTAGGCTGAGTTGGGAAAACACGAGAGAACAGCAGCCTCGAGCTATAAGTGCACAAGAGCTTTTATTGGGTTCTTATAGGGCATGTTTGAGCATGTTTATGTATTCCCCAGATGCACACACTTCCCAGGCCTTCCCCATGTGTAAAACAGCAACAAGGTTATCTGCCGACCGTCTGGCCGTAAGAATCCCCTGTGTAATCCATCAGAGCCTTATTACAATGTCTCATCTATGTTGCAGAACAATATAAAACCAGCCTGGGGGGACGGAGGGCTCCTCCTCGCTGCTCGGTGAGGCAACCCAACACCACATGAAGGCCACTCTGAAAAAAAAAAAAGTCACGCTTTTTAGAAAATTGGAACTGCATGTGTGCATTTAATTGAGTTTTTCCACTTAAAAGGTACAGCGCACTCAGCTGTTACGTTTAAGGTTGTTTAAAGCGTTCCCCTTCCAGAGACCCGAGCGTATTACCTCCGCTGCTCCATCAGTATGAATAATTGACCGTGCTGACATTGGATGCATTGTATCTCCAGGCACCCAGGGGATGTTTTATCACTACAGATGGATGAGGGCTGACAGCCAGTGCAGGCGAGACATGTGTCATGTGGAAGTGCCATGTAGTGAGGAGGAAAGCCGACACACAGTATGATTAAAAAAAAAAGCATGACTACAGGATGCTGTCCTGTGATGATGGATTGATACATGGATGGATAGTTGGATTGTAATCTGTGTAATGTATTCCACCGTAACCTTTTCTGTGTAGATGCTGTAGCTCGGGGGTCCTCGCTCTCGCATGTGAAACACTTCTGTCCCTTCAGCTGCATGTGGCCCAATTACCCCAGGCTTTAACTGAGACCTGAAGCAAGAGAGAGACGAGTGGAGGAGGGAAAGCATGGAAACAAATGGAAAGTGTAAAGCCTTTAAAAGATCCAATAGCAGCGGGTAAAAATTATTAGCCAAAACACAAGGTTAAGGTATAAATATCAGCAAGGATAAAATGGAATCAGGACATCTTTAGTGATAAGACAAGAATCACTTGTGTGAGGAGGCTGCAACTATCTATTGATCTGTTAATCGATTATTTTTCTTGTTTCACCAGTTAATCATTTCGTCTCTAAAATGTCAGCAATATCGTCAAAATGTCCATCAGTGTTTCAAAGAGCAGAAGGTGACGTCTGCAAATTTTCCTCTTTCGTCTTAACATCCCAAAATATTCAGTTTGACAAAGAAAAGCAGCGAGCGTCACGTTTGAGAAGCTTGAAACAGATGCTTGGCTTCTTAAATGATTAATAATGATCCATAATGATTAATTAAAATAAAAAAAACAGTTGTTAATAATAATGATAATAAGTAGAAGAAGAAGATTATTATTATTTAATGTAGCACTTTTCACAGGAAAGGAACTGTACTTAAGTTTAAAGGAAAACACACACACTATATTCTAATGTATATATTTATATATATAAATACTGTATAAATTGATTTTAGTGATGTCTTGTGCTTAAATCAAGTGTTCACTTAGTTTTGTTGATGAAAATAATCTTATATCATCTAAGAAAAAAACAAAGAAAAAATATTTAGCATTAAATGTTTTATTCCTAATACAAAGGCCAGACAAGTGTGAAGCAAGGCAAGTTAATTTCAGTGTGTTTGTGGAGCACCTGAACAAAGGCCATCCAGAGAGCTGTACATGGAGGGAGTTCAGCTGGAAAAGCCGGATTAGATATTTTATTACACCTTGTCAGAGATTCTGCCGCGATGGAAACCCCCTCGAGTGTTGGGGGAACTGTGGTAACCAACATGCAAAACCACTACCACGTTCCCTGGGACTGCCCCGTTATCAAGGACTACTGAAGAGTGACACACAATGCCCTGCAGGATATTTTTAGAGGTGTAATGCCCCTTAAGATGATGTTTTTTTGGGTGTATATATATAAATATTCAATGAATGTTTTGCTTGTCACTGCTAAAAAGGCTCCAACCAGGAAGTGGTAATTAGAGGAGAGCCCAAATCACATTGGACATTTACAGTTTAGAAAAGATTACTGCATTTGTCGATCTGGAATTAATTATATTGTAAAGAAAATACTTTTCCCCTATTTCTAATAATTTGTTTATTTGACTTTATTATTAATATTGTCACTTTTCTGTATGTTTGTACTTTTGACCACACATGAACAGATGATGAGCACAGGCTGTGTCTGAAATATACACCACAAAAATGTTTTGTCAATATGAACTGAAATTACAAGAAACAACGGGCTTTACAGGACACATATACCAGCCGTGTTGGACTGTGTCTGTTTACCTTTTAATTTTTGATTACGGTAACAGCTGGGGATAATTGGGCGGTGGGACAAACAACAGACAGCCTCAGTCCTGCATCCACTCTCAATTTCCTGTCTTAGATTACAATGGCTGAGCTCTAACGTTGTTACTGGTGATGATACATAATGAGCTGTAAAATCCCCTCGTTCTCCCTCAGCTTACAGTGAGCGCTTGTTTGGGAGGAGTTGCGAGGCCCAACAATGAATTATAATCGTATATTTTATTTTTCCCACAGAGGGAGAGATTTTCCAGCGACAGAGTGCATGTGCAGGAACCTGGGGCAGATTGTTGGACATTATTAAAGGGCCGTGCACCAATTTTATATTGGTACATTTTATAATGCCGTACAGCCGGTGTTAAAAAACTGGATGTGCAGAGTTTCAGGGAGGGCAGATCAGGTTGCATTATGGGAAGTACACTGTTACATCACTAGATTTGTAATTAATCTCAATCTCAATTTAATGGATTATTTGGCTGTAAACTCATAAAATGCTAAATAAAAAATAACAATAGGATAAATTCCAGTTGCTTAAACACTGTGCAGTTTGAGGTACATGTGTAAGATTTTAACACTGACTTTAAGTTTTTTATACATGTAAACGTTAAATTAGATTTATCACAGGAGACAGAATGAACTATTTAAAACGTATTACTTTGATGTAAAATACATGAATAATAAACACTTGAAAACACTCACTGTGTTTATGTAGAAGTTTCTCTCTCAGTGTAAACACGAATGATTTGTGTCCCAAGTTTGCATCAGTTTAATTTAATTAGACAAAGTAATTCAATTTATTCACATTGACTCAACATGATAAAGAAGCTTTAAATTAAGTGTGACACTGAATTGAACTTATGTAACAGATGGAAACTCAACATGAACTGAAAATACTGAAAGTGGCAATTTGTTTTTTTTGTGTACTCTTGTTAGAAATCACTAAACACTGTGTTTCCTGTGTTTCAGGGCTGCCTAGAAGAATTATGGATGAGACCCGTCAGTAGCGCTTGAAGAAGATTTGGATTGCTTCTTCAGACTGAACTATGGAGAGCAGTGACGATGTGTCTGTAACCATGACACAGTCTCAGACTGACGAGGCGGGGGGAGGAGAAATCCCCAGTAAAGTGGAGGACGGAGTGAACCTACCTGTTCCCGCTGATTCCAGCAACGTGACAGAACTGAGCAAAGGAGGGCTCTCGAACCTGGTGGAGCCTCCTGCACCGTCGGTGGTGAGCCCCGCTGCTGAGTCACCAGGAGGCGTGGCGCTTAAAGTTGCCACAACTGTCCTACACCCGATGTGCCTGGGAGAGAGCCCGCTGATGCTGCCCATCCACCTCCAGATGGCCGGAGCAGCTGCGCCTCAGCTCGGCCAAATGGGGGCAGCACCGTACTTGATAGCGAGCCAAAGCCCGGTTTCACTTCCGCTGGTCTTGGATCAGCAGGTCATCCAGCACATGAGCCCCTCTGTGATTCCTCAGAGCGCTAACTGCCCCCAGCTCCAGAGCAACGTCCTGTGTCAGAACCCCTTGACGTTTGGTTTGCCTCCAGCCGTGGACCAGAAGTCAGCGGGACAAACGCAGGATGCTAACCTGCTCTCTCTCCTGCAGAATCCGGCTTTCGTAGCCCTCATGCAGGATCTCTTCCCCTCCCAGGCAGCAGGTTCATCCACCTGTCAGTCACCAGGCTCCACCTTCTTCCCTCTTCCTCCCCTCACGCCTCCCTACACCTCCCCTCTGGCCCCGCTGGTCCCCCCTGCCACCCTGCTAGTCCCCTACCCTGTCATCATCCCGCTGCCAGTGCCTCTGCCAATCCCTCTTCCCATCCCCATTCCTGTCCCTCAGGCCGAGGACTCGAAGGGGAACATGCCAAAACCAGTTTGCACTGTGAGTAAAAGCACTCAGACTTCTCCAAAAGATACTACCTCTCCTTTGTTGTCTTCGAGCAGATGCATGTCGTCATTCCAGCCGCAGAACGTGACCCCGTCATCGCTTCCTGTAGATGAAGGACAGGCTCTGGACCTTTCTGTCAAAGCATGTCCAGTTGAACTAAAACAGGAATATCCCAGTCCGCAGCAGGACAGTGTGCTGGACTTGTCAGTGCCTGGCGTGAGGAAAAAGTGTGTTCAGGCAGACAAAGAAGTAGCTTTCCATTCTGGTCAAGACACCAGCGGTACTTCTGTATCTCTGGGGGTTGAATGCACTCAGAGTTTAGATTCCAAACTCCTGGGCAGCCTGGCTTCACTGGAGTTCAGCCGGCAGCACAAGTGGGTGGTTGACAGCAGTGCGGGTGGGTCCAGCTCTCGGAGTCAGGAGGCGTCTCTCAGCACAGCCGGAAACCTTGAGATAGTCAGCACCTCGCAGACGGCAAAGGTCATCGTCGCGGTGAAGGACGCCATCCCCGCCATCCTCTGCGGGAAGATCAAAGGCCTCTCAGGAGTCTCCACCAAGAACTTTTCCATCAAACGGGACGGCAGCCAGGGGGCGTCGCTGCAGCAGCTCTACGGGGTGTCGACGGCGTCCCAGCTGGAGCAGCACGACCCCAACAACCCGCTGAAAAAGGTCCAGAAGAGCCGAGCAATCAAACTGAAGAAGGTCAGCTCGCAGGAGATCCATTTCCTCCCCATGAAGAAGCAGAGACTCGCAGCGCTGCTACCCAGGAAGTGAAAGTGTTCGGCAGAGGGGGGGGATTAATAGCCGGACCGCTCTCTGGTAATCCCTCCAGAGCGTGTAACATAAAACACATGTGGGGACATTCTGTAATCAAACTCACACACTAAAAAATGTCCAATCAGAGCGAAAGAGAGACTTTGGCTCCGAATGTTGCGTAAACTGAGGCTCATGAATGTCTGACAGTGTGACACAGTAGTTACAGAAATGGTTTCCATCGGACTTCTCTGCCTCGCTGTGTTTTATTGTACTGCACTACTCTCCAGTGTGATGCTAAACCATAAATGTTTGTGTGTATGGCAGCTTAACGGGCTCTCCATGTGGCTTTGGCGATTGTCTCTTTGAATCGAAGATGTTGAGGAACATTTTTTGACTTCAGAACTACAGCAGAGACACATGGGTTCCATTTCTCCAATTTAGATCACAGTTTGTTTCCACATGTAATTTTTTATTTAAGTGCACTGAAGAAGAAAAAAAAGTCGAGTCGAGGCTCTCACTGTTCAGAGCAGAGCAGTATGTACTGGCAGGACGTGACTGAGACTGTTAAAACATGTCCCATCGTCGGAAATTCCCATAGTCATCAGTGGCTCAGTGGAGCGATTCATTCTCCTCTGATTGGTAAGGGTTTAGCATGACAGGCTAATAATCACTTGGCAAGGCCAGAGCCAAGATTTCATCCTAATGAACGTTGGCGACAGCCGTCTGTTGCGACAACATATATTCTCATTTTGTTTAACAGCAGGAAAAAAGGGATGTCTGAATCGTTTTTCACATTTAAACAGAACTTTCTATCAGCCTGACAGAAATAAGGACAGTATTTCTGGAAAAGAGACGTTTTTTTTTTGTTGCTGGCTGAATGAGCTCTTCTTAATCCAAAATAGAAGCATAAACACTTCAGAGCAAGTGTCTAAAACACCAGAACCCGCTGCTGTTTCCACAAACAGGCTAATGAAGTGAAGTTTGAATATTGATTTGTTAAACCTGTTGAAAATGTGAATTGGAGCTGAGGTGAGGGGAACAGCCAGATTAAAGAAGAAACAATGAACGATTTCTTCTTTCTGCTTCAGTGAGAGAAAACACTGTTTGTATATTTGTTAAGTGTGTTATTAGTCTGTTATTAGAACTAGTATTGATTGATGAGACTCCCCCCTTTCTCTATTTATAAAACTTGTCTATGTAAAACATTAGCTAAGTGGTTTGGTATCATTAGGACTCTTCCTCCTCCTCCCTCTTCTTCCTGTGCCCTGAAAGTATCTTGGTCTCAGAAACTGTGACAGCTACAGTTCACAGAAGGTCAGAAATCACCACCCAAACAAAAAAAATCACGCAGACTGGCAAGATGTTGGCGTCACAACAACAAACTTTACATTGTGGCCTATAACTAAGTCTCAGAGACGAAGTCCTTCCTGGATTCTGTGGATCCAGACAGATCTGTCTACAGAGGCCACGCCCATTTTCGCCTGGAAAGATTTTCTGCATTTTCGTTTTTTATCTAAATCTGTTTCTACGCTGCTGTTCCTTTTTCTAGCAGGAAACTTTTCTTTTTTTTCAACACAGATTTCTGATATCCCCAACAATTTTGAAATTATACATTTTACATAAATGATCATAAATCAAAATTGGCTGAATTTGGCTTAATGTAACCAAACTCTGTGCACATGCTCAGACACTAGGTGGCGTAACTCGTAAATGGCTGAACGGATTCTTAAAAATGTATTGCCGATATCCAACGTGCCAATATTGTCCAAGTCGCTCTGGCCAAGTTGCAGATGCTGATATTTGCACGTGTTTTTTTCCATCTAATTGCAGTGAAGTTTCTCCTGTAGTGGAATCAGCAATATGTTTAATATGCCTGCTCTTATTGTGACAGCGCTCTTGCAGATACAGACTTTTCAAAATGTACAAATTCACGGGCCTGAAAAAGAAAACTACCTAGCGGATCAAATTGTGTCGGCACAATCAAAGCGTCCTCAGGATGTCATGTTGGCAGAAAAGTTAATTTCAGGCTGACGGTACGTCAGTTGAAAGCCTTTATAGGCTGACACTCCCTAGTAATGGTCAATTAAAGTGGACATGGCTTCAATCAAATGCTACCTAAACTGACACAGACATTGTTTAGATGGTGGATATCGAGTGTTTCGAGTGCAGTTCAGATCAGTCGAACGGTGAGTCTGCAGTTATATTTAATATCTTGCTGTATTTTGTATTTGAACATTTTCTTTTTGCTCGGTCTTGGATCAAATGTCAGCAAAATATTCGACGATACACCTGAAACCAGTGTGACTTTTCCTCAGACTTTTGCTGTTTTAACCACTTTAAGTTTAAATATAAAAAAAATAAATAAAAACAAAAAACGAGTCTGGCACATGTGATGTCACTGCCTCATGTTGGAAGAAGCTGCTGAACAAAACAGTACAACATCACACGAGTCTTGTTCAACCAGGGGATTACATCATTTCTAACTTCACAGAACACTTCTGTCCCTGCCTGAACCCATCGTGTCTTCATCCGTCCCTGGAGTCAAAGATGTGGTTGGGGATGCTGTCGTGGTCCTGGTCAGTTCTCTGGGAGGCGGCTTTGGTTCCACTTCCCGTCTGAAAACCTCCTCTCAGCAGTCCAAAGCTCCTGTTTCAATATTAAAACTTGTATGGGGAGTTGATGGTGCAGGAGTCAGCCTAGCTGCAGTAAATCTACTCTACCACAAGATGGTGATAAAGAACCATTACTTACTCTGCACACTCTGAACTTACAGGTGTTCATTATTTGGTAATCATGGACTTCGTGTCCTCCAGGCCAGAGAGGAAAAAGACACTCCAGATTGTTTCCTCATTTTGATACCGGTGAGCTCCAAAGCCAGCATCTGTGATGGTATGAGGGTGAGTTAGTGCCCATGTCATGGGTAACTTTATTTTATTTATTTTATTTTGAGGGGGTTGGGATACTTGAAATATCTCAAATCAAATCCTGGTCTTGGGTGTGGAAACAGGGTTCAGCAGCAGCCCTCACAGCGAATGTCACTGTTGGTTAAGAACTGCTGAGCATGTGTATCATATCTAGATCTCCAAAATACCCTCTTAGTGGCACAGGATAAAGGGAGGGTAAGATTATAGGATAAGTTCACCCAAAATTGGTGTAATTTAAGTCTCTGGGAGCCAAAAGATCCCAAAATGATTTAAAAGATGTTATGTACACCCTTGATGTGTAGTCGAACTTGTGCACCCACTCCACTGTTTTTAACGTGGCAGAACCAGTGAAGATTTTAGCTCTAAAAAGAATGTAAATAATATCTTTTCAAAATAATTTCAGATCTCAGGGCTTCCAGAGAATTGGGTTACACTGGACAAGCTGTATAAAGCCAATTTTCAGTTTTCTGCACTATGAAAGTTCACCTGACTTTCCGTTCTCATTGGAATTTCTGGGTATTTTTGGGTGAACTCATCCTTTAACGATGAAAAATTGATCAAATTAATTAAGCAGCCCTCCTCACCTCCGTGCAGATTCCTCCTCAGTCTAAATAGTTTGTTGTAATCAGTAACAACACATGCACGTCCTTTTCTTTTTGGTAGGTTTATTTTAACAAAAAAAAAAAGGAAATACACAACATCATAAACACGTATTGTTTATCTGGTGTGACATAATGGACAAGTGACGTATTTTTTCAAGTACTTTAAAAAGAAGATGCAAGACAGGTAAAATCAACAGTACTTCGATCCTGTGTTGAATATCATATGGCACAAGTCTTTTTAAATCAAGGAAGGGAATAACAGGAAAATTCTGTTAAGTATATTATAAACAGTATGCTACAAAAGCTTGTACTAACAAAGACCACATAAACCTGAGAAATGTCGTAGGTAAAGCAAGGCAGAGTCTATTACTGGAGTATTGGAACTAAAAGCGCAGTGTTAAGTATTAAAAAGCAGAATGGAACCCACTGTGAAATATTCACCACGTCCCCATCCCCTTTATCTTCACATTTCTAACTTATGTATATGATTTCCTTAAAATATTAAGTTTCTACAAAATGTACATTCTGTCGCTGATATTCATGGTTAAACCCATAAAACTGTACACATCTGTTTTCATTGCTAACAGTGATCGGAACGGTCGAAAGTGACAACACTGAGGTCGCAGGTGGACGAGCTTACATGATTATTATGACCGATAAAAAATATTACACCAAAACTAAACATAGACAGCCCTTAGAAAACATCGGATTTGCACTTTCCTTAACAATCTGTCCGTTGAAATTGATAAACCAGGAGCTTCTCAGTGGTGTCGGAGCTTGGGATTCACACGATCTGACGCTGATAAGAACTGCGCGTGGACCAGTGGGAGGCAGCGAAGGGCCCGCTAAGACACAATAATACATAATGCCACGCGGCAGGCGACGATCCCGCAGGACACTCGTGGAAAGAGTTCAATCAAAATGTCAGAAAAACAACATGATCCCTAACGTGATGTTCGAGCAAAGAAATACGTCGAGCGTTGTGTGAACGAAATGGAATGCGCTGACTTTAGCATTCTCCGGGCAGGCGGATACACCCATACTTGAGGCATACATGTGAAGAGTAAAACAGCTATACAACAGCACAGACGAGAGGGCATCCAAATCCTCTTGAAGGGCGTGGGGAAGAACATTTGATGGATTTTTTTTTGTTTGTTTGTTTGTTTTCAGTATATCAACCCTTCCTTATTAACTGGAAATTCAACAATGATAAAAAACATTATATAAGAAGAAACATTCTCCATCTTTGGGGATCCAAAACCAGGATCAAAAGATTTCATCTCCGTAAAAAAAACGTGTCCACGTGTGCACATGTGCTATGCGATGTAAACACTACAGGGATTCTTTTCCTTTGGGATTTCAGAAAGTCAAATAGCGCCGCGTTAGACTCGAACAGCTTCTTGTTCACCGATGAGGGGATGAGGTAATGTGTCAGCAATGCACGGCACACTTTCTCCACTCTAGAAGTCAGGATGAGGTTGTAACATCAGTCCCAGTCGGTCGCTGGAGGTGGAGTCTAGAGTAACATGTCGCCCTTGCGTGCCCCATGAGTCAGTGTCCGACCGCTGGCTCTTTCAGCGCTTATTGCTGGCGGGTCTGGCAGGGAACGGGGCTGCCCCGGCTCCTCCTACAGTTTGCCTTGTTTCAGCCTTTCTATGTGATGGCATAGCTTCAGTGCAGGCCCCAGTTTCAGACCCATGTACTTCATGATCATGTCGCTCCGTAGCAGCATCAGAGCTTTCCCATCAATCTCCTGTGGAAACAAAAAAAGGGACTCATTATGTTAAAATACCATGTAGGAAAACAAACGATTTACAGAAGCCAAAGTTAGCAACAGACTGAGAAAACAACTTGCGGCTTTGGAATAAAGATTTAAGCCATCTGTGCCACATTATTAAATAGTTAAAGTTAGCTTACATGTTTCCTGAACAGTTCAGCGTGGGGAGCCAACGCTGTGGGGTCAGCGTCCCTCACAAACTGCATCACCTCTTCAATGGACCAGGAGGAGGGGTTTTTACTGGGCAGCAGCAGACTGTCCCGCTCAGACCCCATCGCCTCCGGACCTGTGGTGGAGCTGGCTGCTACCAAAAACAATCACACCAACACATTGAGCACGTGAGGCACAAATGACGTATTTAAACACATTTAGTTCGACAGATTCTTACTGTACCTTCAACTCGTCTGAGAGGCTGCGTGGAGCTGAGCTCTGCAGGGTTTAAGGAGAGGCGCCGCATGGGCGTGCTGTTCCCAGGGTGGTAGAGGCTGCTGGCCGCGGAGTGGTACTCTGAGCAGCTGCGCACCGTTTGTGGTCGAGGATTCATGGAGTTGGAGGCCGAGTCCATGTAGCGCTGCTCCTTTATGAGGCCATTCTCTTCATGGGGCAGGGTCTCTGCTGGAGAGAGAGAGGAACACAACTGACATTCAGATGTGATTCTTTAAAACAGGTGAGCCTAATGTCTTTCCCTTTGAAGGGCCAAAACTGAGACTTAATTAAGGGCCACAGGCCAAAACAGGCCTCTGCTTAATTGTATTAAGATGCAAAATGGTAGAAGGATCCCAAGTTCCCTTGATAAAATGTCTGGTGGGCCAAATTCAACCTTATGACTGGCTTGTGGGCCTCACTTTGGGCCACCAACAGTTAGGCTGCATCCAATAGGCATAGAGTAGAGCTGCTGATGTTGGATCTGCTGCTGGTATAAAGCGTGAGGGGATTAATTAACATCTAAAAAGCACACTTGCTGGAAATGGAGGCAGGATAAAGGTTAAGATGCACTAAAGAAGTAACACTGTGACACAGAAGTGAGTGCTTGAAGTCTCCAGCAGACAGATTAGTCTGAAAAATGAGATCCTTAGATAGATGTGCAGTCATTTCTCTGATAGATGACAATAAGCACAACAAATAAGGAGCTTTACCTTCTGATGGGTGAGCTTCAGTACGTAAATGTTTAGGTGACAGAGGGGCTGCGTATGGTGGGGAGACTCCAGACAGACTCCGTTTACTGCCCCGAGCCAGAGACGGAGCGTCCAACGCCTCTTCTTTCACTGAAACGAGGAAGAAAATTGATTTTCAGCACACAGTCAGACACACTATACAGAACAACACAAAGAAAAACAGATGCGTAATGAAGCCCATAATATTAACAGTCCCACACTGTAGAAAGTGAGACTTCTGTCTTTTTTGATTATAAAGAACGTCCAGGTGACATATAAATCATAAACCTTGAAGATCTTCAGCTCCCACAAGAGGTATAAAACATCACTTAAAAAACTTGATGTTTGTCAGTAACATCTGTCACTGAACGCAGTGTTTACCTGACTTGGTCCTGTCATAAGCAGTGTAGTGGCTGAACGGCTGGCTGCTGAACAGGTTGTCACATTGCAGGTGACGACACATGGTCTCCAAGAACCGCAGCACAAAAGAAGCACTGGAGGCTGCTGGGAGTTTGACCACACGAACTCCACCGTCTGTTCTCACTGGGATGAAAGACAGCGTGTTTTATCGGTCATACTTCTGTCTCATTTAGTATTTCAGAGTGAAGCTCAGATGCTTCCAATAACTTGTTTTGTGTGTGTATGGCTACCTCTGACGATCTCTCCCCCTCCTGAGTGAGTCTGCAGAGCACTGAGCAGGACTTTCGGCTGGTATGCGCAGTCTATACATGACTGGACCACCTGCTGGAGCACAGCGTTCACTGGCCCCGGTCCAAAGTGGTCTGGCAGATGCTGCATCTGCTTCCTGTCCAGGTGGAGGCCGCAGTTTCCGTGCTTATTCACGTACACACACACTGAAACAACACACGAGAGAAACAGTGACCAGATTAGATCTTCTATCAGAGATTTAAGTTGGTGCAGAACAAACAAGCATTAATCGTTACCTGTCGAAACAACAGAGTTGTGGCTTGAAGGACTTTCCTGTGGAACCTGGATGCTGGGCAGCTGTGACGGGTTCTGGAGAAGCTTGGACTTTCTCTGAAAAACACATTTACACACTTAAACATAAAGAATGTGGCAGTAAAGGTTATTCATCCCATGTTTAAGCTTCTCAGAGTTTGAGTTTCACCTTGCTTCCAGGTTTGGGGCCTCTCTTCTTGTGGGGCCGGGGTACCAGCTCTGTGTTTTCAGGCACAGTTCCGTTTTGGGCAGCCGCTGCCTCTGCCACAGCTTTGAGCAGAGCAAGGGTCTCGCTTTTGGGTCGACGGCCTCTCACGCCCTTCCTGACGGGCAGAGGGGGCAGCGGGTTGGGGAGTCTGTAGGGGGACTGCATGGAGCGCCTGTTGGGTTTGGAGGGTGACATCGGGAGGATCTGCAGGTTCTTTGGCAGGGTGACTAGAAAGAAAAACAAAGGCAAAAAATAAAGAAACATTGTGTTGGCACAGCGTTGACAGTAGCCTGTCGCTTCCACAGCTATATGAACCTGTCCAAAGAAAGTATTATAATAATGAGTGTGGTTTGCAACTCATCCAATCACCACAGAGTGTGTGTCATTATGTGTTGACCCAGTGACCACCAGTGTGCCGCTGTTGGTGGCTCAGATTAAAGTCAAAGTAAAGAGACACTGAGACAGCCTGCTGCCAATTTGGGTTTGGAAAGAGTCATCTCATTACTGGAAATAGCAGGAGAAGTGCTCCAATTTATGTAATACAGTTCCATAAAACTGTTTTCTGACTCAAGTGTTCTGTGCCTAACTGTTCTGGCGTGGCCTTGCATTTAACTGATTGTTAAAGCCACTGCAGGGAACTTGCTCGCTCTTTCTCGCTTTTTTTAAATTCATGCAGCCCCTTTGGACAATAAATGCAGATGGTTGAACAAAGTAAACTTTAAGTGCTGTAATGTACCACCGGACTACAGAGCAACTTTTCTCCTCAGAAAGTGAGACTCCTCAATTCATCCTCAACATCCACCATAAAAAAAATCAAATTCTATGACTTCCAACCGAGATAAGCTGTCGAGAATAACTATCATCACTTTATTTTAACAAAGCAGATCTTCTTGCTGATGGTCTTGATTGCTTATGTAGGTCACACAGAGGTATCAGTATGAAACACAGACGGTTTCATAAACAGTTAAAGGTCATTCTAGTACATTTCATAACTTCAGCAGTAGTATTTCAACAACTAGTTCTCAGTAAGACCTTCTGCACAGGCTATGATACAGACTAGTTGCAAAACCCTAAAAAAAAGTCCCTGATTTGTACAGAATGACAGCAACAACGCCAACAACACTATCTACTATAAAGAAACGCAAACAAAAAAAGTAATAATGTATGTATTGTGAAGGCCGGTTCCTTCCACAAATCACACAAATGCCTACAGCCAAGGCCTGAAACAGAGTAGAAGTGTAACTGAGCTGGAAGGAAAAACATTTAAAACTAACACATACCCACTCATAGCAACAGCCCATTTACTCATCTGGTAAATAATATTATTCACTTTCTGTGTGTGCTCAAGATTCCCACACACAGAGTCAAATAAATCTGCCGCTAAAGCTCAAAACTAGGCACAAAATGACGGAGGAGTCAGAGAGCTGCTTTATCAGTATGAGACGAGGGAGGCAAAGGGAGAGAGTGTGTGTGTGTGTGTGTGTGTGTGTGTGTTTGTGTTATTCATATGCCCTCTCAACTTTTTAAGGGTGTAAAAGATCCCACACATTTAAAAAGGAACTAAAGTAGGGATGCAATAAAAGCTGTTTGTTATTTTTCCCTGTCCATCCGCACTCAAACAGAGTTGAGCAAAAGCCACAGACTGGCATGAGTATTATGATGCAAATATGTCTTTCCATGTAAACAGGTGTGATGTGAACAACCCCCAGCCAATCACAGCGAAACACAACACTTTAAAAGGACACTATATGGTGTATCTGAGGAGCTTCAGGTGCAACACACAGCATGTCTCCAACGACTGCTGGCCCAGTGCTCATCCTTTGTGAAGAGGAACATGTTGAAAACAACGTAGTAAACTCGGTACTAAGCAACCAAACTTTCCGCAAAGAGCAGCCACAGTCACGATTCAGTAGCACTAAGGAAAATAAATCCTCATCTATCCTGAACAACCAAAGGAAAGTTTTACTAAACCAGGGACAAACTGATTTCTGCACAGCTGCAGTATCATCAAAAACCTCTGAAACCACAGCCACCACACCATTCATGTCCCTTCAAATACACAAACTTCTACATTTGGGAAATGTGTTCGTTTAGATCAAAATGAAGAAATAATGCTCTTTTACTCTAGAACATGTTAAACATTAGACTGTTTATTTTACTCTGCCAGACAAAGCAACAAGGCCAGACAATTAATGTTCTAATGATAAATTGATTACAAACAACATCTTCTGCCTCAAACATCACTGTAGGTGCAGCGTTGTGCCGCCACCTAGGGGTCAACACTTACCACTGTTGCCTGGTGACTGGAGGCTGTGCTTGGTGAGGGCGCACCAGCCCACAGGGAAGATGTCCCGGGAGTCATACTTGCACCAGTAATCGAAGGCACCCCGCCACCCATCGAACATGATAAAGACCTCTTCGCCCTTCACCTCTCCTATGGTGGCAGGGCAGATGAGGTATGGGTTCTTCTTGTCCACGGCCTCCAGCTTCATGCCGGGCTTGAAGTTGTTCTGGGTGGGCCTCAGAGGTTCCTGGAACGTATGTGTTATCCTCATTACAACATTTGAATAGATGCTAATAAGATGGTACCAAACTATTTGAATAACCAAACCTTTCAGAGCTTTCTGAGGCATTACGTACCTTTTTAAAGGCTGTCGCTGGTGCCATCTCTGCTCCATTTAAGGTTCTCAACAGAAACATAGGCCATGAGGAGGCGTTCATTCGAAATCCTGGAGGAGAAAATGTAATGACGGTGGGAAAAGATCAGAACACAAAAATTCAGTTTTCTTACCACACAGTGTGATTTTTTTTTTTTTTTTACTTCTGGTCTTCCTTCACTATAATTTTTGGCAGATAAAAACAGCACTCACTGCACTCAATTTGCATTTTTTTAGACCAATTATTCACTAGAACATTATGTTTAACAGGACGAACATACAAAACAAGTCTAATTGTGGATTTAAAAAATAATTTCTGATGAATCTCTACTAATGAGTGCAGATCAAGTGCCACCTCTCCTCACTTCCTCACCCAGCGGTGGCTGCAGCATGTCTCCGTTCTTTTCACAGGTGCCAATCGGCTGGATGTCAGAAGAGTCGACCAGCCTCCAGAAGTCATTGCTGTTGTCGCTTCCGTCCAGGCGGAGACGCAGGCGGACCCCAGTTAAACCCATCACTGTGGCGATACAAACTGAGGTGGAGTTACGCGGGTCGTGGGCTTCGAGCTTCATTCCCACCTTGAAGTCGTTGGAGGGTGGGACTCTAGCCTGCAGACGATGGGAAAATGTGGTGATACTGTAAACACCACTCAAATACATCGCAAACAAATAATTATTCCATCCTGGATAACGTCAAACTGTTAATTATGTGTCATAGGATTTGGTTAAGATGTTACGCTAATTGTAGAGGAAATAGTTTGCTTCTGTGTGGTTGTATACTCTGAGGAGCTCAGTGTTGCAAAGTCATAAATGCAGAACGTTTGAGTGATGGGACGCATCCAGTTTGTACTACTGGCAGCAATTCACAGAACCATAGTTGTCCAAGTAACACTCCGTACTTCTCGGACCAATTTAGCTCAACTTCAACCGTTTTATCCAAGACTCAAGTTCTGCAATTCTTATCCAATTACTTAAAATGTACATTTAAGTCTTAGACTCTGTCTTTATGCAACTGGCCACTAGTAAATACTTAGCACCTCCAAAATCCTGACTGACATACCTGACGAAAACAGCTTGCAGGAGCTGGTATGGATGATGTCTCTTTTAGATATTCTTCCCAGCTGAAAGCATCTAAAGGAAACATCATAAAAAAGGAAAATGAAAACACACCCAACACAGCTCCTCCTGTGTCCAACCAAACTTATTTAAGGGCATATGAACCACAACTCAAGGCAAATACCATACCAAAAAAATCAAATAAGGTTAGGGTCACCTTTAGGTGTTGCCGGGGTTGTACCTGTTAGTGGAACTGTCCGTCCAGGTTTCTCCTTTTTGCCATCTTTCTGATCTAAAAGTGAACATTATAAAAAATTATTTCATTAAAGTATGAAAATACAAAAAAAGGTCTTACATATATTAAAACAAGTAAAATACAGCTTGAATTAATTTATCTGTGCAATAGCTTCTTTTCAAACATTACATCTCATCATGTTCCTTTCTACAAAAACAACTTTTGAACACTGAACTTTCTTCACATAGTTATAATTATCCTGTAATAACTTTCCACATTTGCAGACTTTCTGTGAGTCAGAAATAAGAGTCTGAAAAACTGGTATAAATGTCAAACTCTGACTTATCTACTGGAATGTATGACACCAATCTGTGAAATGCCTTGAGCAAAATCACAGCAGATGACACTAAAAATATCTAATTAAGAAATCTGGAATGCCTTCAGTAACCTCTCGAGGGCAATCCTAACGGCACAAATGAAGCTGTGTGCTGTCACAGACCCATTGTATACCCACACAGGTGTTTTCACTTCTTGTGCTTGATTAGATCTCTCCTAAAGACTGTGTGGGAATATACACATCTTTGCCACTAACACACACAGTACATGTTGAGGACATCATGTTCCCTGAATAACTTTGCACAACTCAATCTGAGCGGAGCTCTATAATCAGACAGAATAAGTGAAACACCTGTGTTGGTATGCAGAGCCTTTAAATAGAAAGTAATTTGGGATAATGACATACTAATGACTTGATGTCTACTGAGGTTAAAAATTCTCCTTTAATAATGTCTTTAAGAAACCTATTTTCACTTTAAGATTCATCAAACAGAGCAAAAGCACATCTACTCTGAAATACAGAACAAATTCCCCAAAAGAAATAACCTTCAAAGTCAAGAACACTGTCGTTACTCAGCACATTAAAATGACTTCCTCTTGCCTTTTAGCTGAGTTTTTCCCATGGTGGCTGATGACCAGTGGTGACACTTCTACGATGACGACCACTGGTGACCGAGTTACTTCTGCGCCTCTGTAGTTTTGATCTACAAATATAGAGTGCAAAAATAATTAACTCAAAATAGAACACAAAGAAATGCGCACAGAGGAGTTCCAAGGCTCATTAGTTCACTCATATGAGGCACAATTGCAATGTCATTCATTACTATCAGCTTCATATAACAGTACAAGGGTTTTGGTGTGCAATACAGATGACTTTTAGGGAAATGTGTTGAAATCAGCAGTGTTTGTATGTGAATATAGCTTCCTGCAGCATAACATACTCAGGCTGTCTTTTTAAATAGTTTGTACTGTTTAGTAACATGTTAGGCAACGGTTATACGACACACTAAGGTAACAACTAATGACTATTTTCAATTCATCTCTCAGTTATTATCACTTAGTAAACTGAATGTTTTACAGAGCCCGACCGATTTATCGGTTAGCTAATATTATTGTCTGATCTTGGCTAATAAACATGCACACATTTCAGTAGTGGCGTATATGTTGTCCCTTATGCACTGATATGAAAACTTTTTTTTACTCTAATATTTGTATCAGCATCAACCGCAAAAATTGAGTACTGGTTGGGCTCTGATGTTGTACAATGATGCTACATACAGGAAAATAGCAGATCTTTATAGTTAAGCTTCACACAGCAATTGTTAGGCATTGTTGGTTGTTCAACATTTTAAATGATCATTTACTCTTCTGTTGATCTAATCATCAGCTAGGTGTTTTAGCACTAGTGTTTATAACTACAGATGTGGACAACATAAAATTACTATAGGAATAAACTAATAATAATATAGGTAGGTGTTTTCACTTGTTACTCCTTAATTCTTGTGACAAATGTACTTATTGTAAGTTGCTTTGGACAAAATGCTAAATGCCCTAAATGTAAATGTTACTGTTACTTGTTATTACTTGTGCTTCAAATATTTTGTTGATATTATCCAGATTAACTACTGGTGCTGCTATGCTAGGTCTCCATGGACTCAGTATAATAGAAGTTCAAGAGTACAGTGATATTGACTCACTATAATTTGATTTAGAAGCGACAAAAAAAAAGAAGTAAAACTGAAAACATCCTGCAGTTGGAGCCACATGAAACCTCAAGGTAACTGAGCTACTATAAGCAAAGGAAAAACTGACTGTCTTTATAAAGTAAAATATATCAAAAGCTGAAAGCATCTATATACAAAT
This sequence comes from Lagodon rhomboides, assembly GCA_039737535.1. NCBI lineage: Eukaryota > Metazoa > Chordata > Actinopteri > Spariformes > Sparidae > Lagodon > Lagodon rhomboides. The sequence continues at coordinate 7,105,088 of CM077789.1, read as the reverse complement.
AGAAGAAGTGTGGTATTCCAGTAATGGACACTCCCACAGAGACAGGAAGGCTGTAACATGGTGGGTTTCTCTCATGTGGTTTAACACTGTAACGACAGGCCTGTGGTGTACAGTCTGGGACAGCCCATGTGACTCTGTATTTATAACTTACTGTACATTTCCAGAATTTCACTTATTTCAAGTGCCGTTATGTCAACTACAAAGTTCATGGTCGAGACACCAGTGAATAAGCGTTGCTGGCTCGGGTTAGAAGATGATATAAAAACACCCCCCTCCTCGCTACATCTTGGGGTGTACGACGAAGAAAAACAGGACTGCGTGTCTCCCAACGTCAAGTGACCGTTACAGTAACAACACGGGCTTACTCATCAACACTGACGGCAAAATGAGCCATTTTGGATGACTAACGTTATTATGATGAAGCTAGCGTTACCGCTCTCTGCACAAATAGCGTTCACGTTACACTTCAACAATTACTTATCATAACTTCGTGAAGATGTTGCCTTTTATTATATCTTAGGAGGAGAATTATCTGCACACTTTCGACTGTTTTCTCACCTGCTATAGCTAACATAACGTTACCTATCAACGTTAACTGTTAGCTGGCTGGTTATGTCACCTCACATCAGCCTTTTAATGTTAACTTAGCTGATAACAGCTAGCTAAATGCCGAGATGGGAGTAACGTCAATTCACTTCGGATATAACGTTAAATAACACGTAGTTATTATACGAAACGTTGTATATTTGCTCTCGAACGCTGTATCTGATGTATAACGCTATACGGTTCCAGGTAATAGTCTGGACCCAATGTTGACAACTGGGACGGCTTGATTTGCTAGCCACCACTGCTGGCTAATAACTAGGTTGGCTAACCTTAGCGTTAACGTTAACCCTCTGAGAGCAGTTTCTTCCTTATTATCGAGGGTATTCACAAAGAACCGGGGTTGTTTAGCTCTATCCGACCGACTCCCGAAATTCTCTATTATTTAGTGTGAAGAAAAAACTTACAAGTGCCGTTTTTTTTCGAGCGAAGATCTACACACTTTTCTCTAATCGTCAGCTGCCATTTTTTCACGAATGTAGTGTATGCTTACACGCATGTAATTTATGCCGAAGATCGTATTGCGTAGTGAGCACGGACCTTAAAAAAACAGCGAGACGAGGCTTGGTGTTCAGAGCATTAAGCCAATCAGTGCTCATGATACTCACATGTGCAGCCAATCACGGAAAGGTTTTCTGATTTTATCCAATCAGCGTCCGGAGTGCTCGGGCTGTAATTCTGGACTCGAGAAAGTAACACGAGTCAACCATCTTCACTTTGTCTCATCTTTACAAGGTCTTTCTCATGAGTCTCCTGCTGTGGTGTAAAAAGGATCCAAAATGTTCAATGTCAGAAAAAAACAACAACACAAACCACCAAAAAAACTGTGAAAAATTGTGATTTTCTTTTTTTTAATAATTATAATAACTCAGGAACAAAGGCTGCAATTCAAAGAAGAGTTGCAAGGGACCAGAAAAAAACCATACCACTGAATTATAGCATCCCTACAATAAAAGAACAAATATGTAAACAAATTGTAGCAAACAAAATAGCTGTTTTTACTAGATACAGAATATGAAATAACATGACTTTCCATATTAGAAAGATTAAATAAGTAAAACAAAACAGATAATGAAATATTAAAATGATAAATCCTAAAAACTGAAAAATTCAGGGAAAGATAAAATAAATAAAAATGTTGCTAAATTAGAACAAAGAAATCCCCCAAAAACTATTTCAGTTTCTCTGAAAGTTGGTGTTATTTCCCCTTGTATGCCACCAGGTACTTCACCACATGATTCACTGTCCCGCGTCAGTTTCGAGTTTCCTGTGTTTTCCCCCACCCACAATTTCCTTACAATGTCTTGATGTTTCTAATAATATCATGCAGAATTATTCACCATTCAAACAGGTCTCAGATCAGGTTAAACCTCCAGATGTGGCCCACTTAAAGCAATAGAATATTAATTTAATAGAAGAGACTAGCAAACACATTTAAGTTCCACGTACTGTACTTTTAGCCCCATATATTTAAGAAACTTGTACATTTACCATTTTATGTTAATTCAAACTTTTAGTCCATTTCAGTTCAGAGGGAAATATTATTGTTTTTTTGCTCAGTTATATTTATATGGCATATATACAGTACTTAACTTTCTAATTAATATTCTGACCATCTCATAAAATAGTTCACAGAATAAACTATCTAACAGTATGCAAAATTATTTAAATTGTGACATTTCACCCAACTAGAGAAGCAAAATTCTACCTACACATAAGTGCATCAGTAATTATAATTCAATAATTTAGCACTGAATCCTATATCCAAAATAATATATTAACATTTACAGGGGTCACTTTCTGCATTTAGTACTTTAAAGTAGTTTTGCTGATTATAATTTCATAATTTGACTTAAGTAACATTTTGATTGCAGAAGCCTCCTTTTACTTGTTATTGAGTTCTTTTGATTTTTTTTTTTTTTTACAGTATTTTATTGAAATGTTAACTTAATCGAAGTAATTGAAAGCTTTCTCCACCTTGCTAATGTTGTGGCTTCTCATCATCCTTTGTTTATTCTCTAATTGGTTTCAGGAAATCTGCAGCCAGCTGATATAATGTAATACATTAATTAGTCAAATGCTCGAGTAGGCTTTTAAGCTATGTTTTTAATATATGAAACACATTAAACAAATAGATAAACACACATATATGATATTGCAACTAGCCTAAAATAAGTTCATGGATAAGGTGCTTGATTTATTCATGTATTTATTTATTTATTTATTAGCAAAAAGCCTTTATTTTCCTTTTAAGAGTACGAGTGCAGAGGTGTTTGGTGTGATTGATTGACAGCCAGTTTTGAGACTTTCTCATCCTTATAATTAAGCGGTATAATCCTCCTCAGTTAGTTTGCTCTCTGCCAGATCAGTGTTGAAGCTGACGTTTGATGCAGATATACCGAAGGCATCTAACTTCTCATGCTGTACTTATTTAAAGAGCTGCATCACAGGCACGAGCAGAACTTAACAGAGAATGAGGCTACTGATAAACAGCAAATCAATAATGAATTCTAAAACAAAACTTCAGTCTAGTATCCAATACAGTAACCCCCAGGCAAACATGACTAAGCACAATATATAGATTTTTACCCATATAAGGCCAAAAATATACTTGACATTCTCTCTCAAGCAAAATGTGAAAAACAAGCCAATTAATTTTCAGTGTGATTTCCTTTTCACAGAGCAGTTTGTAACCTCACTGCTCTCCCACATGTGAGTGCCATGACATATAATCGAGGATTACTAACCTGGCACAGATGCAGTGACACATTCCCAAAATTGGTTGAAATGTGGAGCACAGATTTTAGTCATTCGGCTCATAAACCCGACACCTGATTTGACCTTTAATAACCACTCTTCTTCTTTGCAAAAGCTTGCTTAAGTGCATGTCCTCTGAAGAATGATGGAACCATCACCTGTTTCAGATGTTTGAGTGCTCTGGGTTAGTTTGTCTCACTATCATTCTGATAAAAACAAACAATATAAGGATATATTCATGATAAAAAAGGCTCTATCATTACTGTGATCAGAGTTACCTTTACATTCACCAATACAGGCTTGTGACAAGACAATTAAATACACAAATAAACATTCCATTCATTACAGCTTTCATCAGATAAACAACTGTTTGAAGAACTCAGCAGTCTGTTAGCTATTTGACGAAGATGTCCTGACCTCATATCAGATCCAGCTGCTCCAGCATTATCAATGAAATTACCAATTTCATGCAGATTGATTATCAAATTGTAGATACATCCAAAGAAACTAAACTCACACCTACTTTAACTTACCCTTCATCGAATATGTGCAATCGATTAAGAAACCATCAAACAATACAGTTAATTTAATCAGTTTTTGGTTCATCCTGTGGGTGGCAGCATGGTTTCATGTTCATGTTCAACAATCATGGAAAAAGCTGTATTGATCTACATAGTGTTTAGGATGTCAATAGCTCTTATTTGGTCTGAATTAGGTTGGGGTCATGGATAAAGCTACATACAAGAGGACCCAGTGAGCACTTTTCCTTTCTATTTTCCTGTATGCTCCTTTTAAATGTTTCAGGATTGAGGTGAAGGCTACAGATTTTCATTATATCTATCCATCCATGATGATAATGTGGGGAAAATATGATTGTTATTGGCCAAAAACATTTAGAATCACAGTGTTTTATAGCATTTACACTAATTCAGTAGATATTTGTTGGTGTAAGCCCTACTTAACAGAGAAAACATTTCATGAGGATTCATTTTTAGCTGTTCATCTGGGCTGTACTTTCACGTGGAAAATCAAACTAACGAGCTGGAGAAAATGATTTTGAGCACGACTATGTGTAGGTTTATCACGTGTGAAATTATCTGCACACTGGACAAACGCTGTTGCACTTTATGCTCACAGTCTCTTCCTTAATTGCACATTTTATTCAGAGAAAAGCACAAATTTGCAAGTAAAAAGTAAAAAAAATAATAAAATTAATGATAATAATAAAATAAATAAAAATAAAATCATGAACTCCTCCCACAGCAACCTGTAGCCAATGGCGAGGTGTAAATTGCGACATGCTACCTCTGAGCAAGGCAAATTTAAAATGTTTCCAATCTGTCTATTTTGTATTTGCTTCTTCTTCGCCTTTATAATGTGAAGTTTGTTCGTGGAGTACTTTGACATGGCCTCGAGGTAAACTATGCTATCACGCTGAAGGCAGGGTGTGAGCTTGTGAATTATGTAATTGAGAAATTAGAACAATAATATCCCACCTCATACGAAACACCCTCAGACCGCAACACAGTTTTCTCCCCCTGATTGCCGTTCCGCCCTCTGATTGGCCCAGAGGAAGTGGGCGTCGGCATAAACAAGCGCTCCGGGCGTTCTCATTGGCTGCTGTCACGCCACTCGAGCTGTTGCCTGGTGATCTGCTTGCAGCTTGTCAACCGCACGATCCAGTTACTGTAGCTGCCTGCTGCAATGAAAATATCTTCGTTGGTGGGTGGATATATCGGCCCGGTTCCATCATTTTTTCCCCAAACAGTGACTGAGTGAGTAGTTTATTTAATGATTATAAAGATAAGAATTGTGGGCTTTCACTACAATGTGAATATCTTCTCCAGGCTCCTGTGAAAAAGAGACGTTACCAAGCTTGAGGTTTGTTTTGTGTGTATATATTTTTTTTAAGCTAATTTGCGGTTTCGTGTGTTTTGTGAACCAGAAGGCAACTATGTTAGCTTAATTATAATGTAACCGAGCGGGGTCCGGTGCACGTCAGAACAACTGTCAACGTGAGACTATTCGCACTAAGTTGTGTTGAGTGTAGCCGTATGCTCGACTTGTTGGATTTATTGCTGCTCTGCATTGAAAATGTGGGTGCTACATTCATTCTGTGGGCAGTCGTAGCTGACACACACACACACACACACACACACACACACACACACACACACACACACACACACAGTGCAGCCTCGCCAGAGTCTGTGTTAAAAACAATCATTTTAAAGAGCAACATCTCGCCCTCGCATGTGTGTTGGCTGCTGCCATGAGAAGTTGCAGGACGAGTGCATTGCGGATATTCATGTGAAGGCAATTATCTTTTCTCATGTTTTATCACAGTGAGTCATTTTTACATAAATGTGAGTGGTGTTGTTGTTGGTGCTGTTTTCATTTTGTGTAGTGGACCAGGAATGTGTACTCCACTTACCTCAAATGGCAGTGACGTTGTGAGCTGGATCCAATGTTTTTGCAAAAACAAAACAAAATTGATTTCCAATGTTCCTAATTTTTGTGATCATAAATCCAAATCAGAAAATAATGGTGGTGCGTTGATCATGAGAGGAGGTTTTTCAAGGTGCTGTGTTTTAGATTCCACAGACTCACAGTCCATTACCACGCATGAGTCATTCTGTTGATAGAGAGAAAATATATGATCCACACAGCAATGCACAGTGCATTCCTGATCATATTAGCCCTCTAGGTCTGGGCCTGGAGAGTAGCTGGCTTAAAAATCTGCCCTCGGAAAAACAAAAAGGCTGCATGCCATTGCATGTAGGCTGTGAAATGAGGAGGAGATGGAGGAAGCACATTAACACACTCATCTGACCAGAGGCATTTTCTCTGTAGCCATCAGTGTTAATGTTCAGCCTCGTATCATACTCCTCAAGTTTACCGACAGTTGCCATCAGTTCACCTGTGTTGACGGCGTTCGGCTGAGTAAGATAAGGGAGTAATAGACCACACAGCGGTGTTTAGTGCTCTGGGAGAAAGAGTTTATTTTGGTGCTGAGGTTTTGCATACTGATGAGCAGCTCCTGTGCCCACAGCACCGTAGGAGACTGGGAGTGTGAGTAGGCTACGCAAGTCCTTGGTATCAGGAGTCTTATCTGATTCAATAAGAGTAAAGAGTGTGTGGATACCAGAGGAGATGCTTTGATCGCATTTCGAGATTATGTGGTACTGTTTCACTCTCCAAAAAAGGTAGGAAATACAGCCAGAACTTTGGAGCACTGATTCCAGGTATCTTTATCCATCATTTTCATAAGGTAGAGTAAACTATGGAAGAAACATGACACCTTGGTATTTACTTAGTTATGGTAAAAGAGCACTCCACTGATTTTAGATCTGTTTACTCATGATTCAGAGTACTACTGAGAAGGGAATGATCAATATGGTTTTTGTGTTGCTGATTATTTGTAATCTTTATGATCCATATTTGGAACTGGTAAAAATGAAAATCTTGGTGTCAAAATTTTAATTTTGAGAAACGTTACTCGAGTATTTCTGCTTTCTGCTACTTTATACTTCCACCCCACGACATTTATTTGACAACTTTAGTTACAAGATTCACATTATTCAGTGTTTATAGGCCATTACTTGTAATGTGTAACCAGTCAGATAGTGGGTGGGACATTGATAGTGACCACATAGTGGTGACTACAGGCAAAGAGAGGGGGCTGCATCAGAGCCAAAAAAGTGCATTTTTAAATTCTTATCAGCAATCGGACACAAACAACACTGAAAATCAAAAAAAAAATCTGAATATCTGACGGATTAATTGGCCTGGAAGGAGAGTTTTCTAAAGTCTAACAATGTAACCCTGAAGATGTCATTCGAGTTATATTGTCAGACTTGATATTGTAAGACTTGAGACTTCAAATACTTGACAGCAAACCGGTGTCATAAAATTGAGGCATGGAACTTGACAGATGAGGGCATGTATCAGGCAGGGAACATGTGATGAAAGATGCTTTTAAATTGCATTCTGGGATTTGTAGGCTACAGCGTTTTTGAAGAAACCCATTACGGGGATTAAAAGTCAGGATATCTCAGCATCAGATGCTCTGATTTTGACTGTTTTTTGTTTAATCTTCAAAATCCCTCAACAAATGGAAGCCCCGTATTGAATCTCTGGATTGCCCCTTTAACTCGAGGAGACAGAGCTGTAGACTTCCAGTTCTGTGTCTTTTCTTGTTTGAATTTGCGCCGCCTCTCGTCTGCCAATCAAATCAGTGCATACTGCTCTGGGCAACCTGAGTCTACCATGCTTGTGACCAGCCGACCACGTCGAGGCAGACGGTCATGATGTCATGCAAGATGAACGCCTTCCAGTGCTCAAAATATTTTTCCAATGAAATCAGAAAAGAAAATGCTGTCAATGTCAAAATGCTTTATTTTCCAGTTTAAAACATCTGTAAGGAAAGAAATCCAAAAGTAATCAAATGTAATAAGTTATATTAAGTAGTTATTTAAATAATTGCAATACTTATTACATTTTTAACAGGGACTAACTACTTATCTGTAATAGGGATGTTAATGATTGTTCATTTATCAATTAATTGGTGATTAAAAATAAATTAACCAACAATCTCAGATGGGAACAAATCCATCAAAACGTATCTTGTCACAAATTACAAATACTTGTTCTCAGATATATCAGCATAAAATACAAAATACTGGTATGAGGAAATCAATTTAATTAAAATACAAGTAATTTGTGATTTAAAAAACCTATTACATTTCACAAGTAAGCGTCCCAACACTGGTGAATCCATCTCACGACAAATTTAACATCTGGCTTTGGCATGTGGCAGATTCACTTTTAAAAAGGTAAGGCATATATTGTCTATATATATGATTTGGTGTGTTTCTGTGCAGGTAAACGCGAGCCTGGTGAAGGCATGTGTCGGATATTATGGCTCACATCTGGCACACGCCCCTCGGGAGCCAACAGCTGGCCGCCTCTTGCCATCCTGTAGCTGGACCCCCTCCGCCTGAGCTCCATGTGCCTCACGCAACATACCTTTCGACTTCATGAAGATCCTTGACATCGGTGATGTAATGAATAAATTTGAAGTCCTTGGGATCGTGGGTGAAGGTGAGCGTTGGCATTTTATAACACTGCACAATGTAATGATGCGAAATATGAAAGCACATTCTGTACATTTCATTGCGACAGTGACTGTTCGTCTAGTCTTCAGCCACAGCTTTTCATGTGAGGTAGCGCACTCAGAGATTCGTTGTAGGGCTTTTCAGCGAGCAATCATTTGATTGTTTGTATCCAATTTGCCAGCGGAACAAGGCCGTTAAAAGCCGGGTCTGTTGTTCATGATTGTACAACTCAATAAGGTCAAGGACATTTTTAAAAATATTTAATCACCATGAAGAATTCTAACATGGAAAACCTGAAGCTAGGTGCTGTGACTAGTATTCATACTCTTGTGTTGTTATGGTAGAAATGCAGAGGTGGTTTGAGGGATTCAGTCTCATTGTTAAACACAGTGGGAGAAGGTGATTTGTCACTTAAATTCCTCCAAAATGCTTCTCACGGTTTTTATTTCTCCTTGAACCGCTCGGTTGATAGAAAGTGGCAGAGGCCTCGAGGTGAAGCCACCCACCTGGCCCAGATTTCACACTCCTACTCCCACATTGTAGAAGTTTTATAATGTGTGTATAACGCATCTCCAGAAGACACAGGGAAACTCTGAGCTGGAATCTGAAGGCTGAACGCCCGTCCAGAGATGAGTCGGTCTGGAAGGATGTCAGCACTTTTAGTTGTAGAAGTTTTTTTTTTTCAGTCCAGCTCAACTTACTGCCTGTGCACTCATGGCACAGTACGCTCCACTTGATCCAGCATCATAGATTTTTCCTCAGTGATCTTGAAGTCAGTCGATTTTGTTAATCATTTAGTGCAGCGTGTAGGCTCAGCCTCGCAACTAAAAGTACCAGTCAACAGAATGTTATGCAATTACATCCAGATGCTCACTAAGAGAAGAAAATGAATGTGAAGAATCGTTTTACACAAGTAATGTTTTTGTTTAATGGAACGTTATCACCCACCTGATGGATGAAGGACGGTTTTAAAAACACTTTCGATGCCTTCAAGTGTCCTTAGGAAATAAGTAAGCTGACAAATGGCAGATATGTTATTGCAGATTTACATTGTCCTTGTCATTGACTTTGCTTTGTCTTAAGGTTTAATTTTCTTTTAAGCTAGCTCATTACTCCAATGCCCTTCAGTGTCCTGTTCTCTATTTTCCTGCGCTGTAAATTAAATGAATAAGGAAGCCTTTTTAAACCAGTCTATGCTCACAACTGCATCAGCAAGAATTTATAATAAAAATAGGAAAGATTTGTCTTAATATTCACTGTTATGGATTAGTGACTGAAAACCAATGTACAGCTGTAACGATTAGTCAAATAATCAATGAGTCGATTGATGGAAAATTATCTGGCAACTATTACAGTAATCGTTTCAGTCATTTTTCAAGCTCAAACATTTGCCGGCTTCCAGCTTCTCCTGCTGCCCTTCTTTGTAATTTATGACAGTAAACAAATAGTCGTTGGGTTTTTGGACTGTTGGTTGGACAAAAGAAGCAATTTGAAGACATAATTTCTGGAAATTGTAATGAGCATTTTTTCTCAAACATTTTTGTCACTATTTACTAATTAAACAATTAATCATTTAAAGGTGCACTATGTAGTTTTTGGGAAGAAATTTTTGGGAGAAATATCTCCATTGATTGATTATCATGCTTAAATAAACTAAAAAAAAAAGAAAAGAAAAGAATAAACAAACTGACCTTAAAGGACGACGCAGTTTTATACTGTTTCACTTTGTTTATATGTGGCGGACCCTGCCACCTTTCTAGCTTCAAACAGTGTTCTGGGGACCTTATTTATCAAGTATGAAATGATGAATATTTCTCAGTTTGTATTGTTACCTTATCAATATTGTAAATATAACCTTTCCGAGTTTCTAAATTTATTTTCCAGAACTACATAGTGCACCTTTAATTGTGAAAATAATCGCGTGTTGAAGCCCTAAATCAATGTCTGATAAATCCATAAACATCATTGTCGTAGCAGTGACATAAACTACATTCCGTTTTTAGTGACCGTGTTAAAACCACCTGTCTGGTCAAAAGGTGGCACAGCCTTCTGTAGGTCAACAATAGACAGCGGTATCTCTCAGTTTTAGGCTTGTAGGCATCTAAACTCTAACAGAATGCAGATGCATCAGAGCAGCCTCTTGAAGATGACTTCTTGCAGCACTGATGTGCTTTATGAAGGAGCGCGGAGCAGTTTGTCATATGCCTGCTCGGTCCAAGAATTCCTCTTGAACCCTCCGGGGAAGTGTGTGTGTGACTGCCAGGGTCGATAACATCAGAACTACAGTAGCTTGCCAACACTTGTGTCCTACTTTCTGAGCCACCTGTCCTTTTATAGTGGGGGATGTTTTTCCTTAATTCATGTGAACATATGAGAAGCATTAAAAAAAGAAGGATTTAAAACCCCGTTCACTATGTAGGCGCATGCAGAAATGAAAACGACTCGGTAGCTTCTGGATTTGCTAGCACTTGTTAGCATTGTTTGCCAACTCGCCTTATGTTAGAGTGACAAACTCTTCGTTCTCAAATCAACATTTATCAACTGATTTTATGCTGTATTCGTGTAATTATTTCACATGGGGTCTGTTTTTAAGTGAAGTAGCTCCACTTGAAATGCAGAAGTAGAATACTATGAATATTCATGAGAAGATTAGCTGTGGTTAATCGGGGTTAAACATGCGGTTTGCTCTCTTTTTTTCAGGTGCCTATGGTGTTGTTTTGAAGTGCCGACACAAGGTAAGATTTTCATGTAATCACAAATCCCTGTCTTGTCATATTATGTGTTCCATGTTATATACTGTATTTTGCACAGGAAAACAGTTTTAGCTGAAAGTCAAAGGTTTTAAAGGATAAGTCCGGTGATATCCGATATTTTTGTGTATTCATCCACAGCTGAAAATAGTCCCTCATAAATGGGCGACTTACTCCTTTTTGAGTCACTTCTGCTGTCAACTACATAGCCCTGCTGTTTTAAGACATTATTTAGCCCTTTTTTTAAATGTAATTACTTTAAATATATTCATGACACACAGTAGAAACCAATGAGATTCAGGCTGAGAGCCACTGACAGGCTCGGAAAGTGGGAGTCAGACAAACATGTTGTTGGTTTTGGTCTTTTTCATTGCTGACAGTAAAAAGTATATAGACATACAAGGACAGGGATTAGAGTGTTCTGTGTGTTTGTCTTTAAAAAAAGATAGTTGACATAATGTGTATTGTTTTTCAAAGGAGGTTTGTTTTTTTCATGCACCTGGTCACTCCACTTTAGATAACTGCAGTGGCCGTGTGCCTTTGAATCACTGTGATGTCTTAAGTGGCTCTCATGGACTGCTTGGTAATTAGTTAAAGTCCTTTTGTCTCCACTCGGGTTCATTAGTGAGAGAGATCGGCTTTGATTGGCAATAACTTTGTCAGATTTAATTCTAACACTACTCTGCCACTTCGTTTGTTTTCATTCATGTAAACGTGGCTCTGATAGGTTATCTTATCCTTTTTTTTTGCATAGAAGAATAAGGAACCAAAGCAAAAAATAAATGAAATAAGAAAAAAGCAGCATGAATAGCAGACGACCCACACTGCAGTAATAGCCTTGTCATCGCAGTCCATTTAAGGAAGAGGCTGCGCCAAGAATTGACGGCAATCCAGCATGAATAAGAGAGACTAACTACCTCCTACTTGCAGAGATCTGCAGGAAACAGACAAAACACTTTCTGAGCCTCCCTCGTCAAAATCCTTGATGTTTTTCTTGTTCTGTGATTGCCCCGCATCTGCCTTCATTGCCGTGTTTATTGCAGCGGTGACCTTACTCAGTGTATCCATTAGCCAGGTTCCTAATGTGAGCCAGTTAGCTTAAGTGTCAGAATCGCAAAAGACAACAGCAGCAGGCTTGATGTTGAGCGAGATCTCAGAAGTGAGGGGAAAAAGAAGAAAGGCCTGCTGTAAGCCGGAATCACAGCCTATAATTACTGGGCTTTATTATTCAGACTGATTGATCTCAGGCCTATGCAGCTGCAAATGCCAATGTCTCCATTTTTATACAACAGAACTCACATCAATAGACCTCGGTTTGTGCCACACAACAGACGGAGGCTGTTGCTTTGTCTCTGACACTCTATCACTGTGTTTATTTGTGTGTGAAAATCCATCATCGTCACCATAATCTCTTAATATTCATCATTTGTGAGGAAAATTAAGATTTTTTTTCTTCACGAACACTTGTTTAAAGGCTGTAAGGTTTAAAAGAACAGTTAACATTAGTCAAACAGATACATCAGCTGGTCCGATATTATTTGAGCATTCATAAATAATATCGACCGATATATCATCTGATTTATTTTCTTGATTTTGAAATCGGCTTCAATGATCCAGTTTGGCCTTTAAATACAGTCTCAGTAGAGAATAAACACCATATTCTTCACATGGCCTCAGTGCATTTGTGCTTCTGATGCATAGGACTAAATAAAACATGAACGGTCCATTATGTGGTGGCGTCATTTGCAAATCTGTTACTTTGATTTTCTGCCACATCGGTTGATGTTAGAATTTAATATGCAATTGAGCTATATTATAGCACGCTGCAAATGGCGAGCTTCTGTTTTTTAGTTTGCTTCACTACAGTCAGGTCAAAAGCATCAATTAAAGGTCCCATATTGTAGAAAGTGAAATTCAGTGTAGGCGTGTTCGGGGCCATTTCAATACTGTATGATTATCGAAACGCTCTATCCACAGAGAAATGCCGCTAGCCTGCATTCAGAAACTGTGCCTTCTAACGAGCCGTCACAATCCACTCAGGTGTCTGAGAGCTGGCCAATCAGAGCAGACTGGGCTTTTCAGGAGGAGAGCCTTAAAGAGACAGGAGTTAAAACAGAGCATTCAGACTAGAGGTGCTGCAGCAACTGACTGTATGAGAAAAATAATGTATTTATTGAACATTTAAGCATGTCAACATTTTCAAGTAGACAACCAAAGTAGTGCCAAGTATGAAACTGAAAAAGGTCTTAATAAAGAACTTTTAATACAGATTATGTTATCAAAATTTGATATTAACAGGTGTTTAAATTACTATGTGTGAGGTAAAAAGGAGTCATTCATCGGGATGAACCTACAAAAAATAATCACTCAAATTTATCTAATTTGTATTCAGTCTCACCGGTACTATAACCAGAACTTAGCTACAGCAGGAAGCTGTTTTATAGTAAATGACCCAATAAAACCACTGTGTGCTCTGTCCAGCACCAAACAACAGACAAGGCTAACAGCTTAAAAGACAGAAATGTTCACATAACATTCATCATATTAATCAGGGTAGAATATGTCAGTGTTGTGGTTATAATCTTGGTCTTTTGCCTAAGTGTCCCAAAAAAGTCATTTGGAGCAGCTTTAAATAATCTTCAGTGCAGATGCCAACAAATCAGTTCAAAATGAAATAATTAAGTAATTACTCTGTTAATTGATTTGCAAACTTGTCAAACAAGTCATTCATGATCTCAGAGGGTTTTACCATCCTAATGGCTTTTGTGGAGGAATGAGGTTTGTCACTCCTCAACAACAGTGCTAATTGGTTTGCGCCTGCGACGTAGTCACAGCGCTGTACAAACATTTAGAGAGAGGGTATTTGCTAGCTGCGCTTTTAATACTTGATTTGATACTAATTTTGAATGTCTTTTTAATAAGCTCATTACAGCTCCATTATTTCTCCCGCATGTGACAGAGGAATAACAATTCCCCCAACAGCCTGACATTTTGCTGCTCTTCCCTGCGCCTGTGTGAGCGTGTGCTGGCAAATCCATAATGTATGCAGTTCTGATAGAATATCTGTTGGTAACTTTATTGCCTGACGTGTGAAAGCACAGGAGGGTGAATTCTCTGGCTGCGGATCAATATGGACCGGTGCCATCTGGAAAATATTGTATTGTTAGTGTGAATGAACCGACATGTTGTTTTTTTTTTTTTTTTTTTTTTCAAGCGCAAACTCACAGATCTATGCTGCATAATTATGTGTGCATAACATAAGTGGGCACACAGTCAAGCGCAGACACACATATACACACACATGCATGTGCTGACACCTACAAAGCAGAATAACACATAGCCTACCAGGGGTTTAATGGCGCTGTGTGACTACGGGCCGTGGAAGTGCACTGGCCAGAGAAAATGGCTGTAACAACTGCTGCTTAGTCGCAGCTGCTTGTGCTCACAGAACGTACTTATTTCACCAGTGACACGCCCCTCAAATTTGGTTCATACAGTACATGTATTTAACAGGAGTAATTAGATCCCAGAACGATCTGGGGACAGATATAGAAAGGATGGAAATACATTCTATGCACTGTCAATTTCCCCCCCATTTCCAGCCTAATCTGAATCTGTTTACGAGGCTGCTGGATTACAGTGTGTGTACCCCCCACGTGTGGTTTATAACATCTGAACAGATTTAAGAGTCGGCTGGGTTTAGTGTGACGTGAGGAAGTGACAGAAGAGACGGATAATATCAAGACGAGTTTTGATGATATTGTTTGGACGTTTCAGGTATAATCTTTTCATCGTCACTGTTGTTGCCTTGATGGTCTAAGAAGATTTTGGATGATTATTGTAATTTTTTACAAGCCCGACTGCTATTTCTTTTCTTTTTTTTTGATATCCAGTTATATATTAAGACTTGAATGAGAAGGAGTCTGTGCTTTCCCGCCGTCATAACGACATAATGTCATTTATTAGGAATGTTTGTTGAAAAGGTGCCTCTTTTTAACTCTTCATGGCAGATTATAGTTTTCAAAATAGTTTTCACATTTAAAGGTGCAAGGCAGAATGTAAGAACTGGATTCCTGTCAAAGTCATACTCAAAACAAAAAATATGGAAACAACAGAAAAATAGGGGACGGCATCTGACCAGAATTGCTGCTTGTGTCTTTGTTTACAACACTAGCACAGGACCTTTGGACCGGGACGAGCCCAGGGCTATCTGATCTTTTATCTATCTCTTTAATCTAATGCAGTCTTTACAACCAGTAGAAGACAACACAACACTACAGTATCACAATATAACAATATTCAAAAGTCTCATATCACAATAATGATATCCATATATTATCCAGTAATATGATGATTTACATCTAGAAGCCAGAGCCATGCCTGAGCACAGTTTATAAACAGACAGAATACAGTATGTATGATTTATGCAGCCATACACTAACGTTCAGCCGCTGTTGTCACCTGGAGAGACTTTTGTGCCATCCTGCACAATTCTGCCGCAGCTATTTGACAAAGAGAGCACCCAGAAGAAAACTGCTAAACGCTGTTATGTCAAAAGGGTAGAGAACACGCAGACACAGAGGAGCTCTTGTCTTGTCGGTGTGGCCCATCTTTTATTAATTTCCTCTTCCATCTAAATGAATCATAAAAAAAAGAACAAAAGAACATGTTTGGGTTCACTAATTTATTTTTCTAATGGGAATACAGTGTTCCATTGTAGTGTGATGACAGAAAATAAAGGCAAAACTACAGTAGATTCAAGGACACTGCAGCTGCGTATGCCAACTGAGCCGCAGGGATGCTCCAGTCCCTGTTCTCTCGTCTGTTAATGTTTGATTAAAAAAGAAAAACATGAATTATGCTAATTTATTGTAAGTTAATTGTGAGGCTTTTGTCCCTAAACTTCATCATGGTTGAGCACCAGTGTGGATATTTTTAAAGTCAATTTTCACCTGTTCAAAAATCGAAATTTCAAGCTTAATAAGATCTTAAAAGAATCTAAATCCATTGATTTTTAGGCGTGCCCAGCAGTGTGGGATCTAGGGATGGTAATGATGATCAGTCAGTCAGGCAATCCCTTGCTTATTCCATAAGTGTTCATTTACCATCATCAAGTCAGAATTTCAGTTTGTCCAATACGTTGGTTCATGACCAAATACCAAAATAAAATAGGAAACGTTCTTTAGATTCTTGCTGGTGAACCCGACGTCAGTTATCGCAGCAGATACTTGAAATATCAGTTGGCTGAGCAGAGATGGTGTACTGGCAGGTGGATAAAATCAACGTGTGGTTAACAGACTCACCTTTATGCTCTGTTAGCTCTAATGTTCTAGCTTTGTTAGCTTCGTTAGCTCTTTGCTCTGATAGCTAAACACACCGCAGGACTCTGCTGCCCGCTGGTTGCTAACAGCTAACAGCTAACTAGCTCTCCTCCAGCCCATTTCGACAGTCTTGTTGTGCAGAATAAGCCTAATCAGGGAAAAAGAGTCCCACATCGATAGTGATTTTACTGTGTCCGTTTGGATTTAACGGGCCATATTTGTATATTTGTAGGTCTAATGCTGATTAGCCAGCCCCTGATTGTAACTGCAACAGCATGAGAAGACAACCTGTGTTGTAGAAAGCGCCTGGTTTAATTTTTCATATGCTAAGCAATAAGTATGCCTACATTACATACATGCAAAAATCCCTTTTGTCCTGGAGGCGTTCTGGGGAACTATCAACTTCTATCATCTCCATCCTGGTGTTTCACTTGTTAATTCATTGTGTTGACGAAACTGAGAGTATCAGTACTGAGAGTGGAAACCACCCTTTCGCCTGCTCCAGTCGAGCCTCGAGTTCACTGACACATAAGACATGTTTGCTCATGTTAGATTACAGAGCGAGCTAACCTATGTTTGGCTCTCTGTTGACCCAGAAAAATGTTTGTACACTAAAACTGGACATATTTTGCACACGTTCTTCACATGTTGTAGTAATACAGCGAATTCAGAACTCGAATCTTCTGATATAAAAGAGCACTGTATGTACACTTTGTGTGGGCTGGGGTGGCTCGTAGTTCAGGAGTTTATCTTGTGTTTCGTTGTGTATACACCAAAAAACCTCACCTTGCCTGCAAATTAAACAGAAATGATATTGTTGAATTCACTGGGAAAAAAAAAACAAGAAAGAAACAACAGAAGTGGTAAATTGAGTCGTTGCTTTTTCAGGGCTGTTGAATCAGTTTATCAGTAGTTTCACTGCTGTTGTAAGACCTCCCACCCAGCTCTGGGACCTGCTGATTTACAAACCAAACATTGCGTGTCTAAGTTGAAACTTACCTCTGAAGTGAGTCAAACACAAAGGCTTCTCTCTAGCAGCTAATCTAAATCCTGGATAAGGCTTGTGCATGGCTATTGGCAGGTTTTTGGCGTACGGCGGTTCGGGAAATGTCTAAGACAGAGGGTAAACATAGCTGCGGTGAGTATTTATTTAAGCGTGGAACACCTCGTAGGAATGCACACTACACTGAGTGGCTTATCGTCCCATGAACTGGTTTCCCCACAGAGGTAAAACATTGACAGCATCGGGCCCCTCGTCCCCTCAGTCGTGCTTAAATGATTCAGTTTGGAAGATCTGAAGCGCTGAATTATCTGTCATGTGTTTTCATTAACCGTGGGAGATTTATAGAATTAAGCCTCTTTATGAAAAGCCCTGGCCCTGGCTGCGGAGGTGTTCTGGCTCCATATTATCACTGGATCTCAGCCAGAGTGTAAATGCACTCCATAAAGTAGTTTGCATCAATGCAAAAGTGTCTGCCCATGGAGGAGAAAAGGCACGAGCGCAGATGTCATAAACCTCCAGGACACCGTGAAAGGCCCCTCAAGTCACTCAGATGTTTCATAGTAGTATGCGGTGACTGCTTCACAAAGACATCTTGGAGGAGATTTCTGAGCAGGTGTGTGAGAGGAGTCATCCTCTCCGACTTTAAAAAAATGCAGAAAAGATGCCTCTTTTCCATATCAAAAGAAAAAGTACAGACTGTACACTCACATTGGTTTCGATAAACGTACACCTGCTATGTTTGTTTTTTGTTGACGGTATTTAGGCTCGTTACCTCCTTACCTAATTGCCTGCTTGACTCACATATGAAATAAGATCCCATTACAGTGTTGACAGAAAGCGTACAGAAGCAGCAGGTGCCAACGCAGGGCTGCGAACATGTTTATCATCCAAATAACCGCATTCATGTTACATTTTGCATTTGCTTTCCCCTTAATTTTCACAACAGAATTTCAATATGCAAAATGCTCCGGCTGAAAGTCTCAGAGCACTCGAGATCCCACGAGGTAGTGCATCATGCATCATGCATGCTGCACTGTATTATATTTAGATTACATTATGAACAGCAACGAGAGAAAAAAGGCTTGTAACCTGCAGCACACCCAAGTCAGCATCTTAAATTTTGGTGTCTTGACTACACCAAAATAAATTCTAAATATTGTTCAAAGCAATATTATGATTTACGAAACATTATGGATTTGTATTTTTACACTATGACAACAAATATGTATGAGACATGAATGTAATAAAGATTAATTGAAAACCAATCAAGATCAGTTGATCACATTTACCTTTTAAATACAGTGTAGCTTTTGACATAGAACTGTAGCTTTGTAATTTTAAAATGAAATATCATTGCCTCATTTAATTTGATAAATTTCAGTCAGAACTTCAAGCTGTGGACATTTCAATTGGGACGAGCTTTTATTTTGGCGCCTTGCAGTTTCATTTATGGTCACTTTCATTTGCGGCCCACCAGTGAGCCCCGGGCTCATGCAGGCACCATTAAGTGTATCACATCTAATAAAACATGGTCACTGTGGCCATGACAACGTGGCGTGTAGTCCATGAGATTCACTAGAAAATGTAAAAAATTGCATAAGTTATCAATAATATATACCACGACTGGAGAAGAGGGACAGAGGAGACAAAGAAACAAGGACAAGATAATCAAGCCCAGATCTCAGTGATGGGCGTGGTGAATGATTGACGGGCAGATTGAGGCAGCTCTCTAAACTAAAACCAAATGCTTCTTAAAAGAAAATGGCAGCAAATTGAACTGCAAGATGCCAAAATGAAAGCTCTTCCCAACTGAAATGTCAGCAGTATATATGTATTGTATATCTCTGCGTGTACTTACATCATCCCAAACGTTTCCACCGATGTTCAAACCCAGAGAAATCAATATTTAAGGTTCCTGTCCTTTTCATTTAGTTGCCTGTCGATGGTGTCATACCCCCTTTTCCTCTAGTTGATATAACATCCGGGAAAACACTGGAAACATCAGATGGTACTTCATTCCAGAGTGAGGAATGAAGTCAGTGTTCGTGTCTAAGCGTAACGTGAATAAAACTTTAAAACTTTAACTCGTCTGTGAACATTTCTGCCCGAGTCAGATAGATTTTAATTGGCATTGGTGGCTGTTTAACAATGAGGACAACAGCTCCCGTGATCCTCCCTACTTCACGACCATCTTTCATTTACTTTTATTTAGTTTCGATTGAGAGCTCCATTTAAGAGTTTTAATTAAGTTTTAATTTAGTTTGATTTTAACTCGATGTGTGTGAAAACTCATGAGGCAGTCTAATCGCGTATGACTGTGATAGCAGGTTGAAGTTAGGATGACTGGAACAGAAGAGGAGGACTGCTGACCCTAATGTTCCTTCACAGAAGCTAATGTGATGTTGGCCTGAAAATCTAAGTGAAAGACGTCAGCTTGAGTTGATCGTAGAGAGAAATACCTCCTGACAGGGATGTGCATGCGTTAGCTGACAGGCTAGACAAACAGTCAGCTAAGTTAACAAGCAAAGTGTGTCAGCATTTTCATTAGTTACGGAGAATACGCACTGTGGACAGCTCGCTTTACGCAATCAATCCCATTCTTAAAGGTAAATAAAAAAAATTGTGAGTCGAGAGCAAAGAGCACAGCAAGTGTTCTCACGAGCTGCAGAAGCCGTCACATGATCACATCAGCCATCCTATTATTAGCAAGCGAGTGAGAACATATGTGGCACATGCCAAGGGGAGTCTACAGGCACAATGCTAGCCTCTTATGGTGAAGGCTCCTGGCAGCGCTAGTATGGCACGGGCTTGTTTTTTCCTGGCATGGTTCGGGTTCACAGAACCCCTGAGCGCTAAAGACAGATGCCAACACAGAGCCGTTCTTAGTGTGTTCAATGTTCAGCCAATGGAGAAGCAGCATGTGCCATCCAGGCCGTGGTATTTTCAGTATGATAAGGCCAATACGAAACCGTATATCATGGCCTGTTAACACACCAAACACCCTCCTACTAGTGTTTATTCAAGATAGACAGGCACTATAATGTTTATACACCTTCCTCTCACGGTGTATGGCTCTCAGCGTTAAGCACATGTTTTATGTGCCAGCTGAAATGGTGCTGTGGGTGCCTCTGCTACCAATTAAAACGATGGATAGTGCACACATAAAAGTTTAATCAAATTTGTGCTTGAGCAGGGTTACATCCATCTGCTCTCTGTCTTTTATTAAGAATAATTAAATCACCAAAATATCTCCCTCGCCTTCACTGTGAACTCTCAAAATACTGCTAAAACTCCCCGGAAATAATCTATTAATTGAACATCCACATTTAGTGAGGGCAACAGATGACGGTCTATTGACCTGCCCCTGTATTTGTTTCCCTCCATTTCGGCTTTTGCTTCTTAACCTCCGGTTGCTAACTCGAGCTACAGTAAACACAAGTCCAAAGTCTTGTCCTAAAACACTTTACACAGCCTACTTGTCATTTCTCAAAGTGTGGAACACATGTCGCCATTAATAAGAAGATACGACCTATCACAACCTTATACACTGCATATTTATAATTTAAAAGACGATCTTCCTAAGACAATCTGAGCAGTTAACTAGCTTACTTTGTGTTGTAGCTGTAGCTTGATTTTCTACTGGTGAAGACTAGAATATCCATATTGCTTTCTCGCTGTGAGTTAGATAAGAAGGCTGATACCACTTTTGTGTCTGTATATGTGAAGCCACTGAGACCAGCCGGTTAGCTTAGCTTAGCACAACGACTGAAATCAGAGGGAAACAGCTAGCCTGACTCTGTATAAGCACAAAATCCATCTTCCAGCAACCCAACAGCTCTCCAACCAACTTGTTATATTTTGTCTGTGCAGTAGTTTTTGCCGAACTGTTTCTTGGCAGGGACAAGTCACCCCCTTGGGTCTCCATCGGTTGCCTGGCAACTGGTCCCATCAGAGCCAGGTTAGATATTTCTGTATAAAACCAATCACAATCTTAAAGTTCATATTGATAACATTTTTTATGTAGACAAATCATTTGAAAAAGAATAGAACATCTACAGAGCTTGTGCAGAATAAGAGCATTTTTTCCCTTAAAAACATTGCTATGGCTGTGAATTAATAATTTTGAATTGTTTATCAGGTCCAAAATGATGTTTTGTTGGTTGGTTCCAGCCTCTAAAAAAAAGTTTGTCAGCCAAAAGTCGTTGGTATCAC
The DNA here is from genome assembly GCA_039737535.1 of Lagodon rhomboides. Classification (NCBI taxonomy): domain Eukaryota; kingdom Metazoa; phylum Chordata; class Actinopteri; order Spariformes; family Sparidae; genus Lagodon; species Lagodon rhomboides. Next base: position 7,083,325 of record CM077789.1, on the reverse strand, counting down.
GTGGTCTCTGTGTTTCGTCAATGTGCCCAGCTTACTATACCGCCTTAATGTTAGCTAGCTACTGTTAGCAACGTTAACACTTGCTAGCTTGTGTTTGCATGTCAGCCAGCGTTAGCGGTTAGCGGTGTTGTAAAATGAATGCCATATTGAGCTGTTTAATGTTATCAATAACACGTTTCATGGAAAATTGGGTTGCATAGTGTGATGATAAAATTAAAAATGAGTCTTCATTGTGAACCTTTGGCTACAGTTGATAGACAACCTTTGGTCTGAATCATTTTGTTATATACACATAAGTGAAACACAAATCCTGTCAGGTTCCTGATTTCCTGCTTTCTCGGAAGTTTTGCCCTCACGAGCCGTGTGTTGCTTTTCATGTCCTTCCTGCCTTTTTCTGTATTCACCTGTCTCTTGTTTGTGTGTATAGTCTGTGTGCTCCCTCATGTTTTTATCAGTTCGTCCTGTGTGATTCACCTGTTTGTTCACCTGTGCCTGACCCGTGTTTTCCGGTGACTCGTCGTGTCTCCTCGTAATGTGTTTTCTGGTTTTTGTTTCTCGAGTTTTTCCTGATTTGATTTGTGCTTTTTGTTGTACTTTATTGGAGCTTTCGTGTTACTACGTCGTATTTTTGGGATTTACACTTCTTGTTGGTTTTTGTATTTATGGTTTTTGTGTTATTCAGCTTTGAGCTCGCCTCTTGCTCCTCATCCTGTTTGCATCCCTGTGTGTTCTTGCGTTTAGGTCCTCGCCTATTTTTACCACAACATAACAAATACATACACATTGTGATCAGTCACCATGGCTATTAGCTATAATAACATGATTCGCTGATCCCTGAGCTGTGCAAGAGAAAGCAGCCCCATGAGCGTCGCTACAAATGTCAGAGTGCTGGGAAAGAAAGTCTTTTTCTTCTCTGTATGTTAAACTGTAAAACTAGTCATATCATGTAACCAGGATGAAACATTTTGGTTGGTTTTCACTATTTCTTGTTGCGTGTACTGTGATTTTAATGAAGGAAAACATGTATTGGCACATTGTTAGGTCAACAGAGACCGGTATTTTGCATTTCTGACAGCAAGCTAATCATTAGAGTCAACAAAGAAATAAGCAGCACCTGCTGTGACGTCACTAATTACGGTGTGTAAGGGTAGTGTGATGAAATATGCTCTAAAATGTAAGTTTTGTCTCCAGTTCTGCTCTGTGTGATCCATGGATAATTGTCTCTTTATGCTGTGTCACTTTGCCCACTGAGAATAAATCTATTATCTGCTGGAAAATGATTCCTTTAATCTTGGCATGGCTTTTGCCTGTGACTTTGAGTTGTTAAACGGAGATGGCACACGGTGATCTAAAATGTGAGTAATTAGTGTATCGACTAGATCTATTAAGCCTATCACTGTTTTAAAAGCTACATGTACCATCGAGTGAGTCACCGCTGCTCTGCAGTTATCTGTTGTCTGTCCTGTCCTAATCATAAATGTTCCTTTTTTTACATTATCTTTTATTCTGGCATTGCTTCGGCCTCATTTTTTTAGGGTGTGTAACCAATGGCGCTTTTTCCACAGATAATGGAATTGATGCGGTAGGCTTAAATTTTTATTCCTCCTAAATAAGCTGAGTGGCTGTCAGTAACGTCGAGATTTATTAAGTGGTGAGAAAAAAAAAAAAAAGTCCATCCGCCCCCTTTGAAGGGAACAGTTATTTTTGCACCCAGTGAACGGAAACTGGGACAGGAGAGGAAAAAAAGGACTTTCACATCGAGCATTAAATGGGTCACCTTGAGTGGAGCACTTGTCTATGTGGTCCTATCAGGAGCCAGAGCGAGAGAGACAGAAGGATGTGGAGGGGACACACGTTTCCCGTCTGAACGTGAAAGTCGACATTGTCCCCTGATAGACGAAGGCTATTTCAAGTCTAATGCTGAAGCGTTGTTAGATGCAGACTGTCAGGCCCGGCCCACCTGTTGATGTTCCCTCTGTGACTGGATGTGATCTTTTTTCTGATGTTCCTTCGAGGTTAAATACATAATGATGCAAACAATAGATTGAAAGCACTGCATTACAATACTGTATCCAGACATCCATGGTACTTCGCTTTCACCCCAGTCTCTGTCCATGCCTGACTGATGTGTGTCTGCGGTTGGTACTTGTCAAAGCAGCCCACTCAATAATCAATCAACACATGTGCATGTTACTGTAAATAGCAACACAAGACTGATGTTGCAGACTGAGATTTTGTTGTGTGAAAGTTTGCATGGATGGATGAAGACATTGATTTTTAGATGCATCGCAGTTCTCTCTCGAAAGATTTTGTCTTGATGCTGAAAATTCATTAATCATTAATTGATTGTGATGTAACAACTTTGTAGGACTCGTTACTGCTGAACCAGTTTGATGGTAAAACATAACAGATGTAAACATGTGTGTCCTCTTTACTTTCTAACTAGGCTACCTTGTTTGCCTTGATGTAGGCATGTTTCTTAAAAAGAGGTTGATGAGGTGTGACCACACTCTGATAATCAAATACACAGATCTGTGCCACTTAGAAATACATCAAAGTGTAATTTAGGATCGTTGCACTATTCAGTCCACAGTTAGGAGCTGAATGTCTTGGAGACATCATGACAGATGTGTTGCACACACGCCATCTTGGCTCCCTGTCCCAGTTTCAGTGAGGATGGCTTAGCGTGAGCAAAGATAGCACAAACACACAATGTGAAAAAATAAATCGTGTATTGAAATCATAGCTGTCGTTCTGTCTAGTCGGGGACATGATTGCAGCGTGCACGTACGAAGCGGCCTTGCTCTCCGTACGACCACTGAGGAGTTAAGTTGTCACCGTCAACTTTTAAAGGTGCCCTGCATAACTTTCTTTAGAAAGAGTTTTGGTTACGTAGTCTTGTATTCTTCAAGTGGAGGTTTTAATCTCATTCCACCGTTACTAAAAATATAAGCTTGTATATGTAGTGCATCTTTGAAAGCATAATGTTTTAAAAAAGATTATCTACTCTGGCATCTAATGATCCTTCCGTTACATTACCTAAGATTACATATGTTTAAAGACCATTTAAACATTTTTTTTCATCTGGCCCTATTGTCCATCCAAAATGTTCATGCATCAAGAGTCATCAAACACTGATAAATAATGACATCATAGCTCTCTGAATTCAAATCGAATAGAAATGTATCTTAAGGTTTGAGATTCCCACCCCAGCTGGCATACTTGGCCATTCTTATTCTCTTTATGCCCAATATTTTGGCTCCTGACTGGCCAATTAGTGAGAACATTTTTGTTTAGTTTGTAATACCAACACATCCGAAGTAAAACCTATGTAATAAAGGGCACATTGCACGTAATACAAATTCATACACCCTCAGAAAATAAAACAGAACTTTACACAAATGTGCATCTTATTACGAAGAAAGGTCACTAGCACCAGCTACTCCACACACACACAGGGTTTGTCTCCAGTGACTTGTGGGGTCTTTTGTTGCTGCCGTGTTGAACATCACCTGCAGTCCTCGGCACAACCTGAAGTGCTGGTTCAGCAGCCTGCTGTCGAGAGATGCTCAGTGGGGCAGAAGAGACGCAGCTGTCAATACACAGAGTGTGTGTTTGTGTCGAGACATGCACTTGTTTGTAAGTTTGCAACAGAGGTGCAACAGGAGTTAATACGCCGTCCCTTCTCTTGGGCTTTGTTTGAGGTAATTTCCCTGCTACCAGTTTAACTTTTTGATGGCTTTTCCACTCTAAGCCTTCATCATCCCAGAGATCCACCAGGCTGTTATTATCGGATGTCACAGCCGAGCCGCTCGTGTTTGATCTCCTTATTTGGACAGCGTAAATAATGGCATACCATGGGATGTTGGCAATTTGATCATGTTACGCTCCGTGCAGAAACAAGCCTTTGACACACAATTGATGTCCTTAATGCTCGGTTCACTGTAGCAGTTTGGCAGCATGTGCTTCAGACCAAATGAAGTACATGACGGCATGGTGCACAAAGGAATGTTACACAACCCAGGCATGACTGCATCCTCCACTGACTAATTGTGCCTCGAGATGACTGAAGGTTATGAACAGTGATATCTTAATAATTAATTATATGCCTTTTGTCATTTCCAGTGGGTGATATTAGAGCGTTACAAAACTGACGTCTCAGCGGTTGGGCGATTTCTTTTGAATGAGCATTTGATGATGTCCACAGTGAAACATCCCGATGGACGCTGACATCGTTGTTGGAGTGGTGTTTCTAAAATTTAGGTCGTGTGTCCCCTCAGAGTTGCCTTGAGGCAGGAATTACTGGTTGGCATACCGCTGTAGTCGCTGCTGTTTCCCGCCATCGCTCTGACCCACCGATCTCACCCAGCCGGGGCTGCTGTCGATCGTCAGCACTGACATACACCCATTTAAAAGGCTCTTCGTTTCGGCAACACATGCCTGTAACTTAGTCAGTAAGTTTTGTTTATAATCCTTTGAGAAATTCTTTTTGTGGCGAGTATTTTAACATTTACAGTCAAAGACAGACATTTAACAACAAAGTGCTTCACATCATCACCAACAAAAAAGAATATAGATGTACTAAAATACAGCTGAGACACACCTCGTGTCACAAGGGTTTGTTTAACAGAGCCATACTCGGAGGAATAAACGATCTCTGTACCGTCGGTGTGATAAATCACTGAGGATTATCCGTGCTTTTCCTGCCACTTGGGTCTCACAAAGCAGTGACACACTGTGTTGCTGCTGACCCGCAATCTTACCAGACATATTAACAGTCCTACAGAGTTTGTTCTTGTTAATTACAGACAGTTAAAAATACAAAGCAATGAAGCAGAAAGTTAAAATACGCTCCACGAATGAACTATAGAACAGAATCAGTATTGTCTGTCCACTCCAAACTGATGAATCTTCCATGAGAAATACAATTGTTGTGATCCTTTTCTGTACTCAGAGGAGGTTAAGCTAAGCAAACGCAAATAACAATGGGATATGTAGACGTAACGTTACTGCACTGAGCAGCAACAAACTTAATTTTCATTCCTTCATGTGCCGTCAAGTGGCAACTCTGAGAGGACACACTACTTTTTTGTGCTCTCTGGTGGGCTGGCCTTCAAAAATCACGATGTTCCGACGGTTCAGGGCTCAGTCGTCGATGACGTTCATGATGGCATCGTCAGTCGGCCCAACCCCCTGCTCACAGTCTCCACTTTGAAAAAGAGACGACTTTGAACAGATCCTATCAGCGTCACAGCAGCTGTTCTCTCAGATGTGTTGCAGCGGTGTTGCTAATTTAGGCGTGGTCATAAATGAAGGTCTCAGCCGTCAGAGGAGTGCAGCAGCAGATTGCTGCTGAATAACTGTTTGAATAAGTTCTACTAGCTTACAGGATTTTCAAATTAATAGTTATTTTACAGCTGAGTTATACATAGCTTCAGAAAAAATAGATCATGTTAGATTTTTAATCATTTTAGCTAATAAAACATGCTTAACTCTTTTCCTCTCCTGTTTGGGATATCTGTTTTGGGGTGCCTTTACGTTCGCAGGTATCAAACAGGTCGTCTTTTATGACCCGAGACCATAATCTGTGCTGTTCGGGTCGTGGGAGGGGGACGGCATGTTCATAGTAAATAACAGTTTACCCTGCTCGGTTTCTCTCCCACACAAATAAGCCTCGCAGTCCATCGCCACATGGGAATTCCTAAAGAGCTTAAAATAAAACGTTACACAAAAAGGGTGAGAGCAGCTGGTGTGCCGCGCTGATCCCTCCAACATGAATAATCATATTGATAATATACTGTAAAACTTACAGAGACAAATAAGAGATCAATGTGTGAAAAAGTGTGATGTCATTGTAGGTCTTCAGGAGCTCCCACCAGTCAGACTGCAGAGCTTTCTGTGGTTTGTACTTGAAGCAGAAATAACGTGAAATGACTGATGTTATGTGCTGTGAACTGGAGCAAAGAAATCTAACAGGTTAACTTGGGTCTCTGGGGTGGAGTGACACTGGGTAGTTGTGGTGGTGTTTAGTGAAGGTGGGGATGATGGGAGCGCTCCATGTGAGGACTCTCTTGAATGCCCTTCACAGCTCCAATCACTGCTGTTGGCACCGGAGAAGTCCGAAGTTGTGCCGCACCTCATTTGTTCATCTGACAAATCACTGCTTTCTTCGCCCTCTGAAGGAGTGTGTTTCACCTGCGCGCTGCTGCGCCCACTTCGTAGAACTGGAGTGTAGAAAATTGTTTTCCAGTGTCTGTCATGTCAACAATTGGTTTCCAGAGGGATGTTTTGAAGCCTGGATGTAGGTATACTGCTTTTTTTGGCGAATGGGTGGTGGAAACTGGATGGGACTGATGTGAGACAAGCGAGCACCAAGTAAAGCTGTCAATCAAGTAGACAAGACTTCAAAATGTCCAGGGTCCAAAATGATTGTTTTATTTATCTCTGTGTTCCAGCTTCTAACAAGGTTTGTGAGCCAGTAGTGTAACGTGTCATGTGTTTTTTGTCAGCATCGACAGTCTTGGTAGATGCGAGTTTGTGGAATAAAAACTTTAAAATGTCGGGCTCATTCTGTACTGCCCTTAACATTAGCTAGCTAGCATTAGCAGTGTTAAAGTTGCTTACCTTAGCTAGCTAACAGTAATTTGAGGGGGCAGATGGTTTGAATCCAATGGAAAGGGGGAGATTGAAAGCCACAGTTAGTGACTGAATGTTATCAATAACACCTTTAATTCCTTTTAGAATAAATCTTCACCATCAAGAACCCTGTTGGGAATTAGCCATTGAGACTATAATGTCTTGACTCTGTAGGACCATTTTTCACTCCAATCCACTCTTATGTCTGTGCTCTAAATATGAAGCTACAGCCAGCAGATGGTTAGCTTAGCTTAGCTTAGCACAAAGACTGGAAACATAGGTAACAGTGTTATTGATTCATTGTCTGTTATTGTCTCAGTTCATTGGTTAGTTGTCAGTGTTTCCCAAAGCCTAAGTTGATGCCCTCACATGTCTTGTTTTGTCCACAACCCAAAGACAGTCAGCTAATCGACTTATCGCTGCAACTCTAATTAACATATCATATCTAATTTGTTTAATCTGTACAAAGATATAAAAATGACAAGATATAATTTTATGGGCAACGGCAGAACAATTTTTTTGGCCAGGCTCTGGAGTGTTGTTATCGCTGTGAGGGTGCCAGGCACCAGTGTGCAGATTTATGGGGTTTTTCCACCGGCACGTTTGACCACGCCAAGTCAAACCGAGCCGCACCGATTTGCATTTCTCATTACCACTTTTATGGCGTGGAGTTGAGCCAAGCCGCGCCCAGAATTGACCTTTTCTTGGAGACTTCTACGGTGCAAAAGTAAAGAGTTAGATGTATAGTAGAGCTGCAACTTTGAATTAATAAGTTGTAAACTCTTCATTAAACAGTCGAGTCATTTTGTTAAGAACAAAAGGTCATAATTCTCTGCAGCTTCTTAAATGTGAACCTTTTCTGGCTTCTTTACTCCTCCTAAATTTAATATGTTTGGGTTGTGGTCAAAAAAAGAATTTGATGACGTCATCCTGGGCTTTGGAAACCACAAATGACCATTTTTTCACCATTTAAAAAAATATATCTTATAGACGAAACAACTAAGTAATTGACTGAGAAAATACTTAATCAAGATTAATCAACAATATCATAATTTTTAAGAATCCTGATCCTGGTTGAAATCACTGATCATGCTTTATTTTCTCCATATCTGAGCAGCATTCAGACATGAAACAGATCATTGTGCCCTGCAGCACATCGTCTCCCTTCACTCAGGCTACATCGCATGTGCACAGTATAGTGACGCTCATGAAACTGACCCTGCTGTGAGTCATCTTGCATTTCTCCGAGCTGGGAGGAGGGCTCGCTGTTCACTGTGATCCATGTTGGAGTGGCGCGATGCTGCCTTTGGCTTTCTGAGGGGGGGGAAACTGGAGCACAGCTCTGAGCCATAGGCAGAAAATACCAGGCCTAACTAGGACATGTCGAGAAACGGGGCTAGCGGTGGGGCGTCGTTCGCGGAGAACTAACTTCACGGAGGGATGATGAGAAGTGTCTGAGGAGCACAGTGACTCAGTGCTGATGAGTTCGGAAGTTTTTTGTTCCACGCGTCGTTGGTTATTTTATGTCACTGATGCCTGTAAAAAAAAATGTTTTATGCATGTAAAGCGAAGTCTACCTGTGACCGTTCTCATGGTTTGCATTCCCGTATATGTGACTGGACTGACATGCAGGGCCACAGGAAGGACTTGTACCCCGGGCCGCTGCAGCGAGGACGCAGCCTCTGTACAGCTGAGCTACTGTGGCATCCCATGTGTGTGCAAATACAGATGAAACCAGTTATATCTTTTGAGCTAAAGCCCACACACCTGAATGTAAAACTGTGTTGTACCCATTTGTCACACTGGCAGTAGTAAGAGCAGCAATCCTGTCATCGTGTTTTCATCTCTGTGTTTTTTGCGATGATGTATTAACAGCAGCTATGAACAGTACGATTGATTTCTCACTTGCTGCTCTGTGTTTTTTTATTTCAGGAGACAAATGAAATTGTGGCCATTAAGAAATTCAAGGACAGTGAAGGTAAGAGGGGAACTCATACCATTCCATGTCTTTACTTCTGTTGGGGTACATCCCATTCCAACATGATCCTGATTCCTTCCTTGTCTCACCTGCGTGCAGAAAATGAAGAGGTTAAAGAAACGACGCTACGGGAGCTCAAGATGCTCCGCACCCTCAAGCAGGAGAACATTGTGGAGTTGAAGGAGGCGTTCCGCAGAAGAGGAAAGCTGTATCTCGTCTTTGAGTATGTGGAGAAGGTAAGGTTCTCCTTCAGACCGGTCCATTGTGAGGTCGAGATGGTTGTTTTTAACGTAACGGTCACGTAGGTTGTTTGTGTCTCTTTCAGAACATGCTCGAGCTGCTCGAGGAGTTGCCCAACGGTGTGCCGACTGACAAAGCTCGCAGCTACATTTACCAGTTAATCCGAGCAATTCACTGGTGCCACAAGCACGACATAGTGCACCGAGGTAAAATCTCCCTTTGCTTACTTATTTATCTTAACTCTAATGGAACCGCTGAGACTAATGTGACACGTCAGTGAGGCGGAGAAGAGACGAATATAAATGTAAGTACGGCTGCTCGCTGCTCTCATGAACCAGTGGCTAAATAGGTTGTTCTAACCAACCGTTCCATTGTCACAAGATGTGAGCTTTTGGGTAAATCAGTGGCAGCGGAGCAGGAAAGCAGATGGCCCATGTGAGCTTTTGGCACACTGACTGCACCAGAGCAGGCGTCCAAATGGCCTGTGGTATACATATGACAGTAGTATCCAAGGATTTGATGTATAAGTTATGGTATGTCTTCACAATCTGTGGACTTTCGCTGCTAGAATTACATTTCTTGGACTCTTCGTTTGCTGCTTTTCACAAAGACGGTGTCAGATGAAAGGAATCTGATGGTTTCGGTTAGACGGATAAATATGTGGTGGCAGGAGTGATGGTGATGATGATGTAAGTGTGAAGCGTGATTATGTGTGTTCTCCCTCCTCAGACATAAAGCCAGAAAACCTTCTCATCAGCTCTGATGACGTCCTCAAGTTATGTGACTTCGGTGAGCGCATCCATCAAATACTCGCACTGCAAGAGCTGTAAGGAAGGTGGCCAAACACACAAGGCTGTGATGTAAAAGGAGTATTTTCAACAGAGACTATATTTGGCTGAAACCGGTGCTTCAGAGGGGCAGCAGGCAGGCTTCATCCGGTTATCTAAAGCTTTGTGCGCAGCCCTCGCTCCTGGTTCTCGGGCTGCCGCTGTGCATTCTTCCCTCCTCTCAATTAATGAAACGTGTTGGAAAACAAGAGGCCGATCGCGCTTTGATTCAATCTGGTAGCGCCACAACAAAACGGGGGGAAACGGAAAACATGGCGTAGCCAACATCATGTAGGCAATCTGGAGTGAGAGACTGTAGACCTGCTGTTTGCTCTGTGTCAGCCAAAGGCATCGGGAGAAGAGACATAGGCCAAGTAAACGCCGCTCTAAAGGTTTACATTTGGGACTGTGTCTCACTGCACAGTTATCTTTATTGTGTCGTTTTGATTTTGGATGTCGCGGCAAGCCAGTTTGAGAAATGTAGAAAATGTACATAAATGCATTTCAGATCGGCAATTTTTCCTTTCCATTAAGCATTTTTTAAAAATACATATTTACTATTTTTAAGGAAATAGCAGGAATACAAACAAAGTAAAAGACGGACAAAGAACGTCCTGATAATATTGATAACAATAACCACAGTTATGACTGAATTAAATACAGTGCAGTTTTTTCTTTAAATGATGTGAAAACTCAGGCCTGTGAGATCTGACCAATCAGAGCAGACTGGGCTTTAAGAGACAGGAGTATGAGAAAAACAATGTGTGCTTTGAACATTAAAGCATGTAAACATTTTTTAATAGAATGGACCTGAAAATGAGCATAATATGGGTCATTTGTGATCATAAACTCACATCGATTACAAACATGAAACATTTGTTAATGCAGAAATCGTACAGTGACAGAAAATGTTCCCGAGCGGCCGGTTAGTTTAGCTTAGCACAAAGACTGGAAACAAGGGGAAACAGCTAGCTCTGTGGAGGTAAAAAAACAAAAACGTGTGGTTTTATAGATGACTGTGTATGAGATGTGTCTTTGGGTGCAGGGACCTCATATCACTTTATGCACAGATCAAACAAACAAGCTATAAAGTGTTGATTTGTGAGCTTTAGTGCTGGTTGCTTTCTTATTTTTCTTAGCTGTTTCCTATTGCTTTTTGTATTTATGCTTGCTAACTTGACATCTTTCTGGTTGTAACTTCAAGAACAAATATATTTCTCCAACTGCAGAAATACATCAGGCTAGGATTATGAAAATGTATTCAGAGTTTTACCCATCGTTTAGTATATAAAATCTATATGACTGGATATGTGTTAAACAGCATTAATATGGCCACTTTTACAAGTTCAGTGATGCACACGAGGTCTCCTCATCTCTGCTGTGTGAGTGCAGCTTTTCCCTCAACTACTGCATAACTTCCACCTCTGAATCATAATGAGCATCCACAGAGGTGCCCGGCTGAAGTCATTTTTAGGTGCCTCAGCATGTAGAGCATATCAAAAAGCTCCTCATTATACTCTATTGCTTCCTGTCTTCTCTTGCCAGGCTTTGCACGTAATCTCTCTGAGGGGACCGATGCCAATTACACCGAGTATGTGGCCACTAGATGGTACCGCTCTCCAGAGCTCCTGCTCGGGTACGTCCGGCGTTTTTTTAACCTCGTCCAGGTTTCGGTCACCCCACTGACATGTACCTACAAAAGCTATTTCTGTGCCTGGCCTCAATCACCAACCCCTTAAATGTGTGGTCCCAGGGCTCCGTACGGGAAGGCGGTGGACATGTGGTCAGTGGGCTGCATCTTAGGAGAGCTTAGCGATGGGCAGCCTCTGTTCCCGGGAGAGAGTGAGATCGACCAGCTCTTCACCATCCAGAAAGTGTTGGGACCCCTGCCACCAGAACAGATGAAGCTCTTCTATAACAACCCCCGCTTCCACGGGCTGCGGGTAACTCTCTTTACCCCAATCCCGACTGCACTTCACACTGCTGACCCACGCTGCTCCTTTCCTCTGTTCCATCGCTCTCGACTGTCTCTTTCTGCCTCCTCCTCTTCTTCTTCCCTTATTTATTTTCTCCCCCCCTGTTATGTCTCCGCACTCTCTGCTTGTGTTTTTTTTTTCTCCTGGCTGAGTTTGCTGTGCCGTGACTGATTGGATCACAATGACTCATCGTGTATCATGTATCCTGTATGCTCTGTGAAGGAAGGCTGTGATAAGTCTTCAGTGGCAGGCTGGTGGTACAACAGACCCGGGTCGTCATTCCCTTCCCCTGTATGCCCACGCTCAAGGTTATAATTATTAGTTTGCTAACTGCCCCTCTGTGAATACCTGACAGTGAATAGGACCCTGCTCGAGAATGCTGCATTTAAAAAAAAAAATGGGTGTAGGGAGAGCCTAATTTCTTCTCTGGATTCCTGCTCAGAAATACATGCTAGTTGTTGTTCTGCAGTGAAGACAGGCACATGTTGGACAGGGGTGCTCCTTGAATAAACATCGAGTGCCTGCTATTGTTAAAAATCCTCTTTTCTCCACAACATTTTCATGCTTGTTGTCATTTAAATGAGTAGAGAATGTCAACCTCACCGATGGACATTCACATTTAGGACCCTCTCTCACCGTCGAATTATCTTAATGAGATCATAGAAGACCGTGAAAAAAGAGAATTGTGTTTGAAGCGACGACGCAAACTGTTTTCATTAAAATACTAATGCATCAGAAAACAAGAAACCACACAACGCTTGTGAGCGAACACGGGATGTTTGATCGTTGTTTCATCACGTTGGCCACCTACGGTGTGTGCTTTCAGCAACACTTGGAAATGTGTGAGGTATAAAGAAACAGCTTCTGGACGTTTTTTGGCAAACAGCAGATCCACAATAGTCAGATGAAAAATGCTGTCAGAATGAGAGGTTGACACGGGAAGATTGAATGTGGAGGAAAGCACACGCAACACTGCTCTTGTGAGTCCGAACAGCGTTTGCAAAAATGTAATTTCAGCAGTAGCAGTGTCTGTCTAGATCGGGAAAAAGTGGCCTGTTGTCGTAGTCTTGGCCTGAAACGTGCAATATATTTTATGAGAGCATCATCATACTTACATGATATTCCATGCTAATTTAGGTTGGATTATTTAGACAGGTCACTGCGTACAACACATGAAAGACATACCTTATAAAACGTTCTTCGGAGCATCTTGGCATAAAAACACTGTCATCAGTGGTTTAAAGAAATCCAAACAAACCGGAGTGTTTCTTTTCCCCCGTACATCAGAATTATAATGGGTGCAGCTGGACCTTTCTCCAGTGCTGCTGACATAGCACTGTGGAGATAGGTATGACTATACGAGACAGTTAGGATCAGGAAATAGGAAATCCCACTGATACTGCCAAAAGTGCTGGCTCATGGAGTCTATGTACCAGTCCAATACCACATAGTTTCAGAAACAGGACCCTGCTATTTCCCAGCAGCATCTCAGACACCTTTAAACAACTTAACAGAATAACTGTTAACTGTTACTGCACAATTATCCACCTTCCAAGCACACTGTTATTGGATGTGTACATGATATAGGCCCATACACAAAGAAACAATTTTGATTTGCTGATTTTTTTCTGAGAACTGACCATGCTCCATTTCCCCCTTTCCTTCTGAAGGTCAATAACGAACCCTTTTGTCTTATTTATATTAACATTCAGGTGCTTAACATCATTTATGAAAGCCTGTTGATCACACATGCTCCTCTACTCCACATTCACACCGATCTTGCTGGTCTTTCCACAAATTAGTGATTATTTGTTCATTTATCACTTGGACATTTGCTGTGGCTACATTTTTGGCTCTACTATGATCCACTGTTTCTTGTTATAGTTCCCTGCTGTGAACCACCCCCAGACCTTGGAGCGGAGATACCTGGGAATCATCGGTGGAGCCCTGCTGGACCTGCTGAAGGTAGGGATCGCGGGTCTGGCAAAGCTGCTGAGATGTTTCTATTTCTAGCTTTTATCCTGTTTCAGTCTACTCCTGCTTACACGCCATGACAAAAAGAACCATAAAAACTCCCATTTTCCTAAACTCGACATGTGATAATTGCATCATTAACACAGTGTTTACGTCGTGACTGCATGATGCCTCCTCACCGCTCCGGCATCTCTCAGCTCATATCCCGGCTCCAGCACTGCTGTTATTGCTGCGTCTGCACTGTAAACAGGAGCTCCATGTCAAGAATGTGGGCTGTGCTTGTGCACTTGCGCTTTTCCCAGTAGATAATGACTCACCGCTAACATAATGTCATCTCAGGACTTACTTCAGCAAGGACAGACTTCTTCTCCCTTATTACTAATGAGGCTTTCTTGAGTTGAGTTTGGAAAGTCATTTAACAAAGTACGTTTGCTAATTGATAATGCAAATATATAACCTCCGAGTTCAAGAGCTGTCGTCAGCTCACAGGTTTTATTTTGAGTCTGTCGAGACATTTTATTAATCCTATTTATTCGAACGAACAAAAAGCAGATGTCACAAATCATATTTCACATCAGCGTTTGGCTTGTTTGCTGACTGTAAGACACAATTAAAAGCAGCAGCAGCCTGACTTTTATGATAATAGCGATGACTCATCAAAGCATGACTGTTTCGGTTTGCGTGCGAGGTCTGGATGTTCGGGCTGTCTCGAGGACTCAGTGGCTCCCTCTGTGTTGTTTCTTGCGTTAGAACCTGCTGCTGCTCAACCCGACAGAACGCTTTCTCACGGAGCAGAGCCTGAACCACCACGCCTTCCAGACCCTGCGGCTGGTGGAGCGGCCCGGCCCACCCACACCTACACCTGTACGCTCTTCCAAGAGAAAACCGCACCATGGAGACAACACCACCCCCAGCAGGTCAGCAGTGAGCACTATTGCTAGTCTAAGCTTGTCCGTGTCTCCCTGTTGTTCAGAGTATTAAGTCAATGTGTTTTTCTTATGCAAATGTGACCGGTTATTGTTCAGGACCATTACCTGCACTGTCTGCGCCAGGCACTGGTGTAGTGACAGTTATGCAGAATGTGTTGCCCTTTGTGAGAGGATTCGGTCATTTTCTGTTGGTTTGGTTTTTATTCTGTCAAGAAACATAGAATAACTCACATTTATTCACCAGAAAATAAACAAACGCACAAAAGGACTCGATCCAACGTGGAGCATGAGCATAGAAACACCAGTTTACACAGTTTGAATATATATTATTTCTATATGGTCCTAGTGCTCCCCCAAATCCTGCTAACAACAAAGACAGCTGCTACATTACCGCTAACTACAGGAGATACAACAGTACTGATTATGCAAATTGTTAATTTTTACTATAATTCTCCATCCTTACTCTACTTTTGAAACCTGTTTTTAAAAATTGTTTTGCATTCCAACAATCTCGGCTCATCTGGAAGTCCGTTCCAAGTTTTAGCTCCCACACATTGACATCGACAGTTTAGATCCAAAATAGCCTTAAAGCTGCTGTGAGTGATTAAAATAAGTGTTAAACAGTGTTTTTGGTCAGTAACAAATGTCTCTCCTCCACCTGCTCATGCAGAAAAAGAGAAAATACATTTTCTGGTATCCCTGCCCACTTCATCCAATCAGGACAGAGAACTCCATAGAGAGGCGGTCCTGTCTGCTCCTGGATGTGCAGAGAGCCTGAGATGTCTGGAGATTACTGCTCTGCATTCATGTGGTGACGTAGAGAGGAGGGAAGGGGATTGCTAACTGCAAAACGGACAGAAAGTTGGCAAAAACGACAACAACACTTTAAGCTTTAACCAGGAATTTTGGCAGAAGTTGGATGTTGTTTGTTGGTGTTGTGATTTGGAAGAGGCTAAAGCTCCCCTGAAGCTTCACTGTGTGGTTGGTGAACAGGAGAAACGTCCTTGCCCAGGGATGTGGAAATCAGCCACATTTGGGGCTGCTGAGAGAAAGTCAGGGAAATTGAGCTGGGGAGAAAATGTACGGTCTCCTTGTTAGATGTTAGGTCTATCCTGCAAAATCCTTTGGATTAACCTAATCTTGCTGCTTTTTTAGAGTGTATTTATTTATTTGCTATTAGCTTACCTTTGTAATTTTGAAAAGGACAGCTGCTTTAAGTACAACAAAGCTTGTGTACTGTGTGTTAAGCACAACAGCATCGGAGTTAATTAACTATGGGACTATGTGGGCAGAAAGTTGAAATCGCTGATGCATGTCTCAACTTGCTGTTGGAGAGGAGAGCAAAAAATCACAGCTAGTACTTGTGTGTCTATACTGTGGAAAATGAGTATTGAAACCATTTAAAATATTCAGTACTGATATGTATCGATATTAAAATACTAATTCCGACACAAATTGCAGGTAACTTATAGAAATTTGGGTTGAGAAAGTTTACTATTTGTGGCACAAAATGTGACATGAGTCTAGTTTCCACCAGCCATTCACTTGATTTTGACACTTTTAGGTCAATTACACATTTTGAACTCATTAACAAAGCTGAGTCATCAGCATAGAGAAAAGGCTCAAAATCAACTGCAGATGTAATATCATTTACATTTATTAGAAAGGAAGAGTAGTTGTCCAAGGATTGATCCCTGTGGAACACCACATATTGCTTAAAATTAATGTTTGGTCTACGGTATGTTGATGTTTCATTTCTTTCTGCACTTGCTCAGGAGCCATGGGGGAAAGAGCTCAGGAAGCCACCGCTCCAGCAGCAGAGAGTGCTCCAGCTTACCCCGGCACGAAGACCTCCACCCCAACAACGATGGCTTTCTCAACGGCAACATGCCTGCAGCGATCAACCTCAGTCCCACTCTGCATCCCAAGAACTACCAGCCGCAGATCTACAACCACTCCACCTCGTGCAACATGGACCTGGCCAGCAGCAACCTGCCTCATCTGCTCAGCCCCGGCGAAGCCAAGAGCAAGGGCGACTTCGAGATGAACCTGGGGTCCAAGGTGTCCGACGGCCCCGGAGCCAAGTACCTCAAATCCAACTTCCGCTCGCAGCAGAACCGCCATTCTTTTGTGGAGGGGAAGACCAACACACTTCAATCTGGGGAGAAACACAGTCGACACAGCTACATGGAGGCCCACAGCTCCACGCCCTCCTCCTCCAAGTTCGCCTACCTGAACTTGTCCAAGAGCTATGGCACGCTTAGCGATGCCAAGTCAGTGGGGAACTTAAATGATGTGCATCTTTACGCTGACGAGCCCACATCTCGATACTTTCCCTCAAGCTGCCTGGACCTCACAGCCCCGAGCAGCCCAGCACCCCGCCGGGTGGACAGGCTGGGGCCCGGCGCAGCTGGCAGAGGAAGCATGCGGGAGAGAGAGAGCAACACCCTGGACTCGTCCTACAGGCGCTCCTCCACCCGCCACAAGGCCTCAGAGGAGGCCAAGTCACCAGACTCCCTAGACCCGGGGGACAGTGGCGTCGAGAGGAGCCACGCTCACTCTCTGTCCGCCCCGCATGACCCTATAGCTTACGGTCAGGGATACACCAGCCCCTTCTCCTCCCAGCAGCGACCGCACCGCCACTCCATGTACGTACGGAGGGACCACCAGAGGACACACGGGGCGGACGAGGGGCTGTCGGTAGGCCAGGGCGTGCCTACCAGAGCCAGCAGCCTGCAGCTCCTGTCTCCGCAGCTGCAGCACCGCACACTGCCTCGCCACTCCGGGGGCTCGTCCAGAGAGGAAGACATGAGTAGGGTCAGTCACCAGCCCACATCAGATCTCTCCAACTTTAAGGAAAGCCTTAGCCTACATGATCTAATCATATCAAATGCCTACACCAGGTTGTGTTGGATAACTGCGCCTCAGTCTCAGCTTCTACAACAATGCAGCCAGGATTTATTCTGGTGGCATCTGAAAATATCATGATCTGTGTTTAGGTTTCCAGCCAGATCTTGTTAGTCAGTTTCCCATGTTTGATGAGACTGGCAGGATTAACATAACTGCAGCTTTGTGGCTTTCTTGTTAGTATATACAGTAAACCACGTTACCTGTATATTTATATATACTGTATATACACATATAGTATATATAGTGTGTGCGTGTGTGTATTTGTATGTGTGCGCTGCGATGCTGAGCTCACATCATGCTTCATCATGTCTCCATTAACAGAGCGAACAGGCACCCACTGAGGTCACCCACAGCAGACCCCCAATAAGGGACTCCACAAGGGACAACACCGCATCTTTTCACACACAGCGGCAAAAAAGCGAGGTCCGACATTCTGCCTGCACCCACCATTCCCCACCCACATCCGCACTCTCGGTAGACTGGATGTGGGTGGATACTGCTGTCATGAACTGCTCTTTCTCTCTCTCTCTCTTTCTCTGTCTCTGCGCATCAGATGCCTCTTCATTTTCTCTGTGTGCTTTGCTTCCCTTTAATGTGACTACTTATGATAGCACAGTCAGGATTGTCATCGGAGCACATTTCAGTTTGATTCCGGAACACATTTATAGCCTCTACAGATGTTGTTTTATTGTAATGACCACTTGTAAATCAATACGCCTTCCTCTTCTTTCTGTTCCTTCAGGTAAATAAAAATAGCTCACATAGTGAGGTATGCAAAGCAGCGTAGCCCTTAGTTTTTGTGTGACTCGGTCTTCTGTTGTGACTCAGGTTGGCTTATATCATGACCAGCAAACAGAAGACGGGGGCTCCTCCAAAGAAAACCGCAACATCTACAGTGAATCCATGCCCAGGAGGGTGGGCAGCTTCTACCGAGGTTGGTTTAGTCACACTGATTCCTCTGGCCGTGTTTTTCTTTCTTTCTTTCACTGCACCGTGGAGATCAAGGTGTCAGTTCAGTTTTAAGGATCAGATACTTCACTGCTTTTTACTGCAGTTGACCAAATAATTTCTTCAAATCTGTGTTCATTGATCAGGTCCTTCTTAAACTCACTATGGGTAGAATTTTTATGTCAAAAAAACACCTTTTCCAATACAGTATATTCAAGATTTTTCTTTAGATTCACCCTAAAATGAGTCATCATCTACTCAACCCCAATCTACCCCCATCTACTCAAGGTGACGTTTTGTAGTCCACAAAACATTTCTGGAGCTTCACAGCAAAACAGTGTTGCAGCGTTCTCCTAAAAAAATGAAATACCGAAAAAAAACAATAACCAAAAAAATTAAAATCTGGCATAATCCAAGTCTCTGGAGGCCCCAAGAACCCAAATTTACTTGAAAGACGCTATTTAAAGCTGAAATCTTTTACTCTTTTGTTCCTGAGCGAAAGGGCTGAGCTTAGTCGCACATTGAAATAACACGTTTTTTTTAAATCAGTTTGGGATCTCAGGGCTTCCAGCATGCCAACATGCTCACAATGACAATATTAACATGCTGGCGTTAAGCTCGCTAAAATACTAGTTTAGTGTTTTAGAATTTAGTTTATGTATTGTGTTGCAGAGATATCTGCTGAAGTTAGCATGCTAACCAGCTAGCCCCTTTCTGTTCTGGTCCAAAGCTCCGGCTCTAGCTGTGTAAACACAAAACAGTCAAGGCTAACTGAGCTAATTAGCTGAGGGCAGCTACCGTTAGCAGCAGTTAGCAGTAACTCTGCTGCCCCCTATTTGTTTTGAGTATGAATTTGACAGGTGGCCAATTCTTACATAATACAACTTTAGGATATACAATACATTCCATGCCAGAACGTATACACCTGTACATCAAAAATTGAATGGAAATATTTGTTGTGTGTGTTGAACAGTCCCTTCTCCCCGGCCAGACAACTCCTTCCATGACAGCAGAGGTCAGAGCCGGGCCGGGGACGGAACGAACCACTCCAAACGTCAGCCGGCATTTGACCCCTGGTAATTATTCCTACTTACTTAAACAGATCAGAGGTGTTTGTTTTTTGTTTTTTTACCGAAGAATATCATCTCTCAATGAGGTTACCTTGACAACAACACATATTTGTCCATTGTCCATTGGTGTGTGAAACAATTTTTCTGGTGGATTAAATTTACACTGGTCACATAACATGGTCAGTGGCCAGTTCTCTTTGGGACATCACGCTCAGAATCCTTTGTTTTATTTTCAGGACTGGCCCAGATACCGTCGTGTTGAACTCCTCTGAGCCGTCCAAAGAAAAGGAGAAGCAGGGTTTCTTCAGAGCAATAAAGAAGAAGAAGAAAAAATCTCAAATGGTAACTTGCATGTGAAGCACTTGCGAGGATGCACAGCCATGTCTGGATGCACTATTTTCATGCATATGTCCCTTGACATCTGTCTACATGCTGTATCTCCTCCTCTGCTTTTCAAATGTTTTCAGCACCTTTACACAGATGTTAAATCATTTCTCCTTGTTGTCGTGTGCCTCATGTTTCCCTGTGCCTCTGCCGCTTCATGTGCCTCTATATTCCAGATGCAAGTCCCTGAAGGAAGGCCTCCTGTCATCAAGAAATGTCTTTTCCCTCTGTTTAGCCCAAAGAATAACAAAAAGCATAGTTCCTCTGTGCGAGTCCTCCCTGTAGTGTCCTCTTCCATGGTACATGCTGTTTTACACTATCCTCCTCACCTCCTAACTCCACCCATCTGACACTGCATGCACGCACGACAATAATCAAGACTACTACGTTCACTTTAAATCACTTGTTTTCTGTGGTTTTCTTGATCATTATGTAAAAACCATTCATGTTGTAATAAGTCGTCAACATGGACCAGTCAGATCCATCAGTGTAGGTGAGGGGTGGCAGGATTTTGAAATTGAAATCAATCGAAATTAGCTTTTTATTTCAATCATTGAAATCAAAAGCAGAACCGGTGATTCTCCGAGGTTTCTCTTCTCCACCCATGTCTACTTTCACTCGTCTGGCTCACGCTCTACAATGAACTAAATCTTCAGACAGCTTTGGAGAAGTAGAGTTTATTTTATTTTTCAGAGATCCTCAATTGATTTGTTTTATTAAGAAACTGAACTTCATGACAAACTGAATTTCAATCTGGAGTTTTTATTTTTGGTGATTATCCCAGCGGGTTATTGAAAGTCAAATAATAAAGTCCAATTGTTATTTTAAAGAAGAATTTAAAAATGAAACACTGTTTTAGCTCCTGTCTCTTTAAGTCCCCCTCCTGAATATCCAGTCTGCTCTGATTGGTCAGCTCACACACGCCTGAGCCAGCACCACTAACAACAACAGAGCTGCTGTGCTAAATCAACTCTTACACGCCAGACTAGCCGCTAGGCATTAATTATACAAATGTGTACCATGGCGATGTAGTGTGATGTCAGAAAGTCACAGAATTAAAGGCGGGACTACTGACGAGGCGTTTCAGGAGCAGTGTTTTCTGTGGGAGAGAGGAGCTTCTGTTGGTGTGGACTTTGACCTTTTTTAACTTTCAAGCTAAAAAGCACAAGAACATAGATGGAATAATGTAGGAAAGGAAAAAGCTTAGTAGGTCTCCTTTAAATGATGGAATATTTGTTTACATTATTAATAACTTTTCATTATATTGATAAAAAATGGATCTTACTTTTAAAAATTCCCCTTCAATGAAGCACCAGGCTATCCACAAGTCTTTGTCCAGTTAGGTGAATGGATCTGGCTGGTCGTCTTTGTGTTCGTCGCATTTGATTCTGATCAGTCGAGGCTGATTTCAGCCACAGCCCTAACAGCATGTCTCTGGCTATGAGCTGAGGATGAACGAGAGCGCTCAGGCTTTGGTTAAGATTTTTGTGTGCCTGGTTGCCCTCACGTGAAGCTTCACTGTTTACCCACATCACACAGCACCATTGGATCCACTCTTCTGCCACTCCAAGTGTCTCTTAACCTGCCTGTGGCTTGATTGCAGAGCATAGATCAGTAAGGAGGAGGGAGGGACGGAGGAAATGAGTGGCTTAAAATAAAAGGCAACAACATTTTGACATGTTAAAGTGACTGCTGTCTCAGTGCTAGTAATGGTTCAGCAGACACAGGTGTTTGGACTCTTTCTTCCCCTCACATTTCTATTTATATGTGACAGACTGTTCAGATGCTGAGAGGGGGTTAAAGCTGATGACAGAGCACAAATAAACGCAATCTGGCCAGGAGGAAGCAGGCAGTCAGACTCAGTTGTTGGGAGATAGATGTTTGCTGCATAAACAGGAGATCGTTTGAAAATACTGAGGCAAAATCACACAAAATTTTCTTTTTTTCAATCATAAACAAGAGGAGTCGTCTCTTTTCTTCCTCAGATCAGTGAATGTTTAGGGTTTCTGGCAACAGATGCATGTTGTGTTTTTTATAATTTGAATGACTTAACTGCACAGCGGCCAATTAGCAAACACAACTTCAGACTTATGACCACAGTAAATCAACACATGTGAAGGATGACATGAAACACGTGATGTCTTAAGGACATTTTTGGGTCTTTCTATAAAACCATGTTTGTGGGAATCATGATGGAAGCACGTGGTGGAAACATTCATCGTGTATTTCACAAAATCTGATCTTTAAAATTAGCACAGTTGGTTTGTTTCTTGTCCTTCACATTGTGTTGACCCACGTTGGTCATATGGTTCAAGTCGTAAAGTTTGAAATTGTCAGTTTGGACGGGTTACGTGATGTTTTCCGAATGATGTGTGAAAGGTTCCTAATGAAGGGGTGGACACAGTCATTCAGAAGTCCTCCAGGTCCTCCAGTCACCAGAGCAGCCGCCACAGGAGCCGTGACAAGAGCAGAGACCGGGACCAAGAGCGAGACCGGGACAAGGACTGGCCTCCTGAGAAACTGTCCGATTCACACTCGCCGGTACGTCTCTAATGACAAATTAAAGTGTTTTCTTGATTCGGGTTGCTTTAAAACGTTTGACTAAAAATATGATGTGTCATGTTTCTTCTCAGAGTCAGCCACTCAAGTCTCTGCGCAAGCTCCTGCACCTCTCGTCCTCGTCCTCCAACCAGACCGCACAGTCTGACATGCGCTACCAGCCGCTGCCTAATTCAGCCTCCGCTCAAGGTGGATTCACAGAAAGCCGGGGTCACTCAGGGGTCAGCACGCCCCAGCTGAAGAGCCGACAGGCGGCCTACCCGCTGCCCGGACAGCTCGAGTCCGGCTGGCACACGTCTGCCCTCGGCCGCCCGGAGGGGAACCCTTACCCGGAGCAAATGAGCATCAAGGGGGGCCAGAACGGGCACGGCTTCGGACGCCCCTCCAGGTCTCGTATGCCAAACCTCAACGACCTGAAAGAGACGGCTCTGTGATCTCGGTCACCCTGCAGCCCTCAGATCCACTTCAGACTCCTCCGTTTCCCCCTCTGTTGCTCCTACATGTCTCTTGCGTAACAGTACACCTGCTGAACACACACACACACACACACACGCACACACACACCCATACCAAACCTTCAGTTTTAAACATTGCTTGCAAACAGGCCAAAAGCCTTTTTATGTCTTCATTTTTTTTAAAGCTTCCATGTTTGATAGACTTTATATTATTACTTCTGTAATTCTGACTATAATTTGTATTATAAAGTAAATATATTACAAATTAAATATATATAAATGGATAGATAAAGTGTAGATTTTAAGTGTAAGTATTTTTGTTTCTATTCGATATAGAAATCTAGTACATTTTCCTGCGTAGTATTTCCTTAAGACTATCTAAGGCATTCTAAACAAATAAAAGTTTTATCAGTTGTTACAATAGAGATTGGTAACGTCCGTAACTTTGCATTGTGTTCATCTCACCCGGGATTGTAACTCTTCGTCCGAGCTGTCTTCGCCTTTTGGATGTGCATCTGTCACTTTGGTCACAGATGCTCAAATGTGCAGCTGCGAGTCCAGGCAGTCTTGTTCTTGAAAGATATCGCTGTCGTGCAATTTTTTTTCTGAGTCGGCACTGACAATCTCTGAAGCTTAAATCTATTCGTTCCTTTTTTTTTTTCTTTTTTTAAGGATATTTAGGTTTTTATGTCCTTTTGTAATGCAGCCATTTTAGACACTATGGTGCCATAAACAGACAGAAATCTTAACTTACGTCGCCCTCTGTAGGAGATAACGCAGCACTGCATCTGCTGAGATTAACATGCACTAATAACTAACATTTAGGCACTGACTGGTCATGCACCACACGTATGAATCATCGTTTTCATATATATTATTAGCAGATGTTATACAAGTGAAGCTATGGTTAAACCTCAATCATTTCAAAGACCACACATATAATAACTGACTATACCAACGATCCTCTCGGTAGTAATGTGATCTAAATCTACATTTACTGACATGTTAATAGATGTGAAAGTGTTATCACACACCCTTATGGATGAATTAAACAGTAATAAAACCTTGATATAGATCCAGTTAATGGAAAGCTTCACTCTGATGACTTCTACCAGGACTCAGAGGTCTGTCTGTCGCGTATTTCTTACTTAAAGATTTCACAAACAACTTCCAAATGGTTGTACTTTGTCGAATCAGTTAAAGAAATGTACAAAATGCATCCAAAATATTGTACAGAGTTTAACTGCTGTAAAAATTTGATTTTTTTTTTTTTTTTTAATAACATTATTTGCTTTTAGGTTTTTTTCTTAATCATTGTGAGAAAGTTAATTCTTACAGCAGCTAGAGGAACACAAAAGCCATTCTGGGTGTACAAGTGCAGTGATTCTCAACCTTTTTGTGTGGGATGTACTAACAGCACCCGTCATGTCCCAATGTGTTCGTTTCAATGTATCATAAACTAGATAATATTTAACACTACTGATGATTTGAAAGTGTGTATTATTGGTATTTTTTTATGCAGTTGAACTGTCAATGTTGGTCGTTGTGGTTAAATATCTGTATTTGTCTCGCTCCCACTTGCAGAAGTTGTCAGTTTTAACCATCCAATACTTTTAGCTAGTTAGCTAGCGTTAGCTGCCTGATCCACCTCTCAAGTTATTATTAGCTATTTCAACTGTTTTCCCTTTTAGCTAACAATTTCCATTGTTCCTCCATTTTTTTCAGATTTTCTACCATTTGCACATTACTTATTTGGTAGCTAACATTTTACCCTTTATCCATTACTTTTAGCTAACGGTTTTAACTGTCGAACCATTTGAAATATTTATTTATTACTGTTTTTCAATACAATTTTTCGCGGTTTCATCCATGTACCTTTTTACTTTTTGGCTAATTGAATAATCACCCTGCTAGCCTCTTTTTAGCTTTTCACCATTTGTCCATTACTTTCATGCTAGCTTACTATTTCCAGTGTTTCTTTTAGCTATTAAATTCAATGATTGACATTTTTCTGAGACTTTTAGCTCACAGATGTCACTGTTCATCTATTCATTTTAGCCTTATCACCATTAGCACATTACTTATGTTTGTTTTTACTATTTCAAGTGATTTATTTAACTATCAAATTCAATGATTTAACCTTTATTCATTTTAGCTTTTTTACCATTTTTACAGTGCTTTTAGGCTAGCTAACATTTAAACCTGTTGTTCATTACTTCTAGCTAAATGTTTCAACTGTTCAACTATAACATTACTATTATTTTTAGTTATTTAACCAATATCCATTTTTTTTTGCCGTTTTGTCCATGAACCTATTATTATTAGCTATTTTAACAATCTCCCCACCAGCCTGCTTTTAGTTAACAATTGCAAATGTTTCACTTCTTCTAGCTACTCACCATTTGTCCATTACTTTTATGCTAGCTAACTATTCAGTGATTTGTCCGTTACTTTTAGCTATTAATTTCAGCTGTTCATCCATTTCTTTAAGCCTCTTCGTCATATCTCCGTTACTTTCATGCTAGCTAACAGACTACTTGTCTGTTTCTTTTAGCTAGACATTTAAACCGTTTGCTTTGGACCAACCGTTTCAGCTGTTCATCTATTTGAGCTGTTTATTCATTACTGTTAGCTACTTCAACCATTCGTCTAATACTTTAGGTAACTTTCAAGACTTTTCTGCCTGCTTGCTGACTTTTCACGCACTCTTAATAACAACGAGTAACAAATATTCAGGTATTACAGCTTACTCAACATGTTCAGCTACACTACAGCTTTTCCATGTCACCCCTTGCAGCTTCACGTACCCCTGGTTGGGAATCACTGCACTAGTGTATTTTTAACTGATTGAACACACTGAGTCACTTGGGACGAGCTTTGAGAAATCTTAAACCGCAGTGGGGGCAGAAGCTCTTCACTGTAACGTTGTTTTCTGTCTGGGATAAAGTGCCATGAAAGTAGCTTGGCAGGAACACTGTAAGCTTTTTTAATGTTGCACTTTGAAGAGAGGAGGTGTGGCTCTGCAATATCGCTCTGACTCTGTAAATTCTTCCTCACTTCATGTTCATCATGTGCGCAGTGTGTTGACGACTGAAAAGACCCACGGTGACACACTGAGTCCAGACATGACCGTATCGTATTGTGTGCTGTGCATCTGTAAGGAACTCTGCACACTCTGTATTTGACACAATACATTTCTCTCTTTGGATTATTGTTTTGCTGAAGGAGCACTGTGTATTATATTAATACTGATGTGTGACTACTTGTTTGGTAATATTTATAACAGAGGATGTTTATCAGCTGTTTAAATTAAATCAAGTATTACGTTTCTGCTTTTATTACAGACACAAATTGGTAGCATAGTCGGTGTTTATCTGCTTTTTTTTTCAACAGAGCATTTACATGAGAACATAAACCCACAAATGAATGCTTAACAATTTTAGAATATTCATGTTTACATATGTAATAGTAAATCTCAAATAAAACAAAACTCATTTGATTTGACTCTTAACCTGTCAGATATTTTTTTTTGTCATCGTGTGTGACTTTGATTCAAAGACAGTCACATCTTTACTCGACTCTTGAAGGTAACATTGCCTCGAAATTGGATTTTGAACTGGAAACCCCCTGTTTGCTTCAAGGAAGGTGTCCAATTTTGTTCTCACACAGTAAATAGTTGTACAGTTACTTTATACAGACTTTAAGACAAATAAATAGCGCGTCAAAGGACACCGAAAATGTCCTCCTGCCCAGCTTAGTTTGCCTCCAGCGTCACCAAAAAAAGACAGACACGATTGATCTTTCAGTGTTGGACCAAATGTCCCCCGTTTGGCAAGCGGCAGGCTGGCAGGGGAGGGATGGGAAGTGAGGAAAGAGTCGGCCAAGTGCACTTCAGGTACACTTGTTCATGCACATCAGCAGCTCCATCCGCATGGCGATGCGGGTGTGCCAGCCCAGCGGCAGCAGGCGGATGTAGCGAGCCACGATGGGCGGGCGCAGCAGGTTCTGTACGGTGGAGGAGCGGTCCGAGTTCCCATAGAAGACCTGAAGAGTAGAAAGTAAACCAGGTGTAAAGATACGTAAGATCAATCATCATGTCTTTAGGGGTCAGTTTCCTCAGTCATGTGTGCTGCTGTAATGGGTTACCTTTCTGGTTTATACTTAAAACACTCTTGTCCAAACGTAAAGATATTCACTTTACAATGATAAAACAGAAAAAACAAGCAAGTCTTAATAATGGACAAGCTGTAACCAGGGATTATCTGGTAAAAAACAGCCATTGATCAGTTATCAAACATTTTTTGGATTATTTTTCTCTTGATTGACTTGATTTATAGTCCATTCCTTGTTAAACTCTGTGTTAAACTGTCGTGTTGCCTTTTTTTCTGAGAGATTATTCCCTCAAGTGCAGTAAAACCATTGACGGGCCGACCCTTCAGCGTGACATGTTCATCCGTTTATTTCATTTTCTCATACAAGCTGGGATCACTGAGTCAGCGTGAAGCAAGTAGGCATGATGAACAGAAGTTGACAAGTCTAAGATATTACTATCAAGCGGAAAACTTTCATCAGATCTGAAGGTCAGTTGCACTGACTGTGTTCGGATCAGAGAATATCAAAGACAACTTGTTTCTTTTGACATAGAAAACAATTTGTTTGGAAATTGAACTCGAGCACTGAGGCAAGATTATTTGATTTAGATAGAAATATAACCGAGGCAACAGGAGATGGGGAAGTTTTGTTCTGGATCATTAGTTTGACTTTTATAGAGCCTGCATGTGCCCTTGATACAGGACTGATGCCAACAGAAGATTTATGTGTTAGGGTCACTATTTGATGGCCTGGGAATGAGACTCAATCCTTCTCCAGTTCAGCTTTTTGCGCCTTTAAACTGAAAAGGGCTGAATGCTGAAAACACCTTCATTAACATTAATCGCATCTGACCGTGTGTGGCGTATTTTTTATGTATTCAAACTCTTAGCTTAGCGTGAGGCGAGTCGTGACCTTGACCTCGATCTGCTGGACAAAAGGAGGCATTGTGAGCTTTCCATCGCTGTGTTTCCTTAATGAAGTGGTGTGGGTAAACGATCCATGTCTGCCGCTGTGGCGGTGAAACGAGACAGCTCAGGGAGGACGGAGCAAAACCCTGAACACAAGGTCGGCGTTTCAGCTTCTCGTGATCGTCACGACGTACAGTAGAATGAGTGAGCGGCCCTCAAGGTCGTCTCAGATGTCTGTGCAGCAGCATCATCGACTGACTCCACAATTATGTAACATCAACGACTTTTGAAAGAGTCAAACTGACTCAGCAGTCATGAATGTGCTGCAGAACTATTCATATTAATAAAGTATATCAGGGGTCACAAAGCTTTGCTGTACTTGTCGGATGCTGCACAACACTGACTGCTGTTTTGTGCTCTCACCCTGTTGTTCCCTGTCTGGTCTTTATAATAGATCCAGTTGAGCGTCTCCACGGTGCGATACTGGACGCTGTATTTGGTGATCCACTCATCGGCGTCACACCGACCCTGGGTCAGGATGCCAGACACCACGCCCACCTCCCCCAGGTCGATCTGGATCCACTGGTACTGGTCGTTAAACTTGGAGAGCCACGCACACCTAACAGATACAACACATACAGAGTATAAGCTTTTAGTCGAAGTGTATTCACTATGATAACGAGAAGAAGCAGGTTTTCAGGTCCTACCCAAAGCCTTGGTTGTTAAGGCGAGCCTTGGTGGGCATCCAGGAGGAGTACCAGCCAGCGTACTGTTCCTGATTGGAGCAGCTGATCTGGTCTGCTGACACAGATCCAGATTCAAAGCCCAGGGCTTTGTGGTAAGGGCATTCTGTGGAGGACAGACGTACAGTGGCGTTAAAACCTTTTAATGAAGAAGATTCATTGATCTGGGCTTGACATTTGTTTGTGTTCCACTTTTGCATTAAATAATTAAAAAAAGAAGAAAATGTTGAAACCGATTAGTTGTTGCAAGACTCTTGACTAACTTGCAAACTGAAGCAATGTCCACTTCCTCTGTTACCATGAACCACTCAGAGTCACCGCAGTGTGTGAATACTGACATTATGCCATGACTTTGTTAAAATAAAGTGCTGCACGTCTAATTCATTAAAGGACAAGTTCACCCAAAAAGTTTCACAGTCCACAAAACCTTTCTGGAGCTTCACAGCAAAACTGCATTGTGACATTCACTGGGACATGTTTTGAAATATAAAGAAACAGCTGAGAATAAAGCATAAAATGGCTCCATACAGTGAATATGGCGTAATCCAAGGATCAGGAAGCCCCAGATCCCAAATTGATTTAAAAAGACATTATTTTCACTGTTTTTAAAGCTGAAATTTTCTTTGTAGCTGCTAAGCTAAACGTGTTAGCATGTAGGCCTACCTGTCTGAACTGAATGCAAGCAGTCGACCGTTCATCGAGGGTGTAAATAATGTCTTTTCCAATCAATGTGGGCAGACTTGGATTAAATCTTAAAAGCTGTATGGAGCCATTTTATGTTTTTCAGTTGTTTTTTATGTTTTAAAACAAGTCCCCATCTGCTTCAGTATTTAAGGAGAATGCTTCAACGGGGTTTAACTGTGAAGCTCCAAAAAATGTTTCCTGGACCACAAAACTTCACCTGACTTTTCATCAGCACGAGGGCGAGTAGATGATGCCTGAATTTTAATTTTGAATGAACCTATCCTTTAAAAAGTTGACGCATGTCAAATCTGATACTCCGAAGGATTGCGTGATAAGGCGGAAGATGACCATCGGGACGTCATCTGATGTGTGCCGCTTTGCCCAGTATCATGCAATTAGGCGAAGGGCACGCCCTATTTTTGGCTCCCTAATCTGCTCATCACATTCTTTGCACAGGTAATAAGATTATCCAGCAGCGTTTGCCCTTCCTGGCGTCTTCTCTCACAGTTGTTCATTTCTGCAAACCAAACTGTCGCCGTCCCTGGAACAGACCCGAGGCCCCTTTAACAATAAGGTTGAAAAATGTCAGGATCATAGAGGGTGATGGTGCAACCGCTGCGGAGACGGAGCCAAGATTAGACGGAGTGCGTGTGAGGACAGTGCCAACACCACCAGCTGTGTGATCCATCACACCAGCCGGAGCCTCTCTTTGTCCATGTGACACCTCAAACATCCACAGGAAACAGCGCTGCCTGTCATTAATCTTTACATGTGTCATGTTCCCTGCCATGTCATCGTCCTTCACATGCTGTTCACCCTCCATTTATCACTTTTTTAGAAAAAAAACTTACTGGCCTCATTAATAACCTTTAACGTGTGACCTCACCTGGCATGCAGTTCAGCAGCTGAGCCTGAGGTGGCAGCGGAGGTGGCGGCGACGATGACAGGATGGTCGGGATGATGGACGGGAGTCGTGTGGGTGAATCAGCAGATTCGCAGTCACAGGTGCAGGCTTTCATGTTCCGCGTCAACGTCTCCATCACCATCACCTGCTGGTCCTCCTCCTGCAGCTCCTCATCCTGGACCTCATCCTGGACGACCTCCTGGACGACCTCCTGGGCAGCCTCCTCCTCCTCCTGAAGGACACACGGGGAAGAGTAAATCCAGAGTTTGCTCCCAGTCAAGATCACATTTCAAACTTCACTTTGGGGGTTTTATTATGAGGCTCTTACCTCCTGGGAGTGGACCGTGACCAGGGCTGTGCCACATCAACAGATGCATGAAATGTAGAAGCAGATTAAATTAAATGTCAACGCTAAAGTTTGCAGAAGAAACTAAAAGAAATTAACCAAAATGAAGATGGTCGACAATTTAATTTATGAATGGGCCTGCAGGTATTTTATTGTGATAAACATGACTAACAAATATCTCAGATTATTCTGCACGGTTTGTGTGTACGTCACCAGAATACAGTTACAAAAAAGACGCAATAAACAAGGCAGAACAGTGAGAATATTCCTGATTCTGTATCATGATTTAATAATATCCCCCCTGCAGGTGCGCAGTGACTTACCCTGAGATAGAAGCAGGAGGAACAGCACCGCAGCACATCGAACAGTGGCCTCCATCTTCCTCTTCAACTGTGCAGGAATGAGTATGTGATACCCAATGCCTGTGGACAGGATTAGAGTAATCCACGTGCCCGTGATGGCCTTATCTAATACTCTTTATTGGCCCAGACACCTGCCTCGGGCTCGTCTTATTGTACTGCACCTGTGTTGAACACTACCGCCTGATAAATCAAGAGTGAGCTGGCAACTTTACGACCTACTGGTGTGTTTGAATATGTGGATGACATGTTAGACGTCTCAGTTTACACCAACGACCGCTGATCCCATTGACG
The DNA here is from genome assembly GCA_039737535.1 of Lagodon rhomboides. Lineage (NCBI taxonomy): Eukaryota > Metazoa > Chordata > Actinopteri > Spariformes > Sparidae > Lagodon > Lagodon rhomboides. The sequence continues at coordinate 7,052,109 of CM077789.1, read as the reverse complement.
ATGACCTGGTTTCTCCCATTTGACTCGTCATCTGAACATAAGCTGTCACCGTCATCTGTTACTCATCTGTTATTATATAATAAACTTGTTCTAAAAAGTATAGTTGGATTAATACCATTATTTCTCCAAAGGCCATGGTCTTCAGCGCCCCAGGTGTTTAATTCTCTTAAATTGGGAATGAGCTCATCTTATGATCGGTGGATCAAAGCGGTTCTGTGCAATCTAAAGCTGGAAATACTGAAGTTATCTCTTAGAGGTTCTTTAATGAACTTTGATAGAATATAAAACTGTTTTTATCTTTCATAGACACTAGATATTATGCCTGAGGACAGATAACTGAGTCCTTTTAATTATATTATATATTGAATATTTTTTTAACTTTTTTTAAAGCGAGGATAGCTTTTCACCCATTTCCAGTCATTATGCTACACTAAGCTAACAGGCTCGCATATTCATGGTACAGACAGGGATGGTACAAAAAGGATATCAAGGTGTACAACCTCTGATCCAGCTCTGGGCAAGGAAAAGAATGATCTTAGTCAAACTATCCCTTGAAGCAACAGGGCGCTTGATAACTCAACTCAGCTGAGAAACCACTTGGTTCTTCATTTGCTGCGATGTACACTAATGATTAAATAATGAGTGCAGGAGTAGGTGACTTTTTTTTAATTTATACTGTGCACCATAATAAATCTGTGCATTTCTCTGCAGTTTGACAGGACCAATGATCGCTTAGGAAATAATATCAGCTGCCAGCACATGGATGAAAACTGGACTCAAATTCCGACAGAAGAAGAAGAAGATCAGGGACAAATATGGCCAATTTTGACTTAAATTGAAAACTTATTTAAATGTATATGCTAAAAATAACTTATTGAAATAGATAATACAATATTTACAAATATAAACATACATACACCTACCATACTGAAAGACTAAAAAAGGACTGATAGAATAAATAGAATATGAATCTAAAATGTACAAAATAAGAGCATTCACATTGGTTACACTTTATAATAACCATCAGTAAGACATGGTACATTCAGAGTTCAGTAATTTTACTGTGAAGAAACAATAACATGGTTCATTAAACATGTATTAAGTAATTGTAAAGGTTAGAAACATCAGTTGCAAATCATCCAAATAATGTTTATAAATGAACCACACAGTATTTATCATTATGAACATCATTTGTTAATTAAATCCTGGCATAATGGTAAACAAAGTTTAATTTACTATAAATTTGACGTTTTTATTGTAGATAATTGATTATTTTAATGATATGATTAGGACATGACCTCAGTGGCCTCGGTATAGCTACAGCTCTGCCTCTAGCTATAAAAACCTACAAGTAACTCTTGGTTGTTGCACCTATATTTAAACTGTATAACTTACAGAAGGATTATACACATAAACACAGTTAAACACGTATAAATCAAATATATAACCACACTAAACACAAGAAGAACACAGCCTCTACTTTAATATTCAGTTGAACATGTTTTAATGGGTGTAACCAGCCGGCAGCTTGTGGTTTGATTGACGTAAAGGCAAGCCAATCACATCCGCGATATCCAGTTAAAGGGTTGGATGGGCGGGGACTAGCATAAAATGTTGGCCAACTGACAGCGTCGCGAGTGCCCGATCGACCAATCAGCGGCTCAATGCCAAGTGGCCGTGTGTGCTTCAGGGGTGGCGTTGTGAGGCTCATTTCTTCAGAGGGGAATACAGTGTTGTTTTCAAGGTAAGTAGTTTAGAGTGTGTAATTATTTCATGTTTTATGTCACAACGTACGGATATTCTCGGTCGCGTGTCGTGTTTTAAAACAGGCTCGTGGGCGGCTCGACAGGCTAATGCTAAGCGCAAAAATAACGGTTGTTGAGGGTACTTCCGTTGGGCTGTGTTGATAACGGTGAGGAGGGGATCATTTCAGTCATGTTGTTGGTTCAAATGGAGAGAACCGGCTTTTGAATTGCTTATTAAAATGGCACTGGTGTTTTTCTTTTTTCTTTTTTGTTTCAGAGTGTCTTGAATTTAAGACATGGGCCGTGCTGTCTCTGTCAAACAGGCTGAATTTGAACATGAAGTAAAAAACATAGTGCGCTGTTTATGTTGGACACATGGCAGCAGAGCCTCACGACCAACTAACTACTCCATATCCACCTGACATTCAGTTATTACATAGAGGGATATCCTGTTATTAATGTCCTGAGTTTGATTCACCTGATAAACATTTAAATTGTCTTCAGCCCCTCCCACACTAATAATTTACTCAATTTTGGCTGGAGTTGTCAGAATCAGTCAAACTCTTGACATCTATATCCAGTTTCACAGCAAAAGCGATGACATGTCTTCTTTTAATGCTTTTAGCCTCTTTCTGCGGATGCCTTCATCCACCCACTCCTTCCTCAGCTCATCTGTTTCCTCTCATCTCCTAATTCCAGATGCAGTTCATGCTCCTGTTCAGTCGGCAAGGCAAGCTCAGGCTCCAGAAGTGGTACGTGCCTTTGTCTGATAAGGAGAAAAAGAAGATCACCAGAGAGTTGGTGCAGACGGTCCTGGCTCGAAAGCCCAAAATGTGCAGCTTTCTGGAGTGGAGAGACCTCAAGATTGTATATAAGAGGTGGGTAGGAATGGGATCTGGTTATGAATCAAATGTTTTTTCTGGTTGAACGCTCGCTGAAGGTAATTTTTCACTCTCCCCTGGGCAATTCAGAGACCCATCATTCAGAGACATGGCCCGGTTAGTGGATCCAGAGAGAGTGTTGTCAAAGAGACAACGACATCATGACTATGACAAGAAAGAGCATTAATTTTGCCTCATTATATCCTGTTGCTGTGCCAACGGGCAGGCAGGCAGACTATGTGTGAACCCGGGTGACCCAACAGGGACAGACAAACACTGCGAGCACTCGAAGTGCAGACAAGTCAGCGACTTTGCACCATTGCCTAACCACACTAATGTTTCTTTACCTCTAGTAGTTTAAAGTAATTACTTTGCCATTTTCACAAATATGTATATGTCTTTTGTGTGTTTTGTTGCCTGCAACAATTCAGTGCACTTATTGCATCCTATTAAGGCATAACAGTGTAATTAAATAAGCAATCAGCGTTGCTGCCTCAGGATCTTGTTGTGCTGCAGTAGTCAGAATATATCTCTTTGCAGCGTAGCTTTGTGTAGCTTCCAGCTTTCTAACTGTCACTCACACGCCAAGCAAGCAAGAGCTCTTGGATACAGCTGTGTGAGAGCTGATACAATAAGTCTTTGCTAAAAAATTAACAAAACCTCTGCTGAAGGTGAAAAGCAAGAGGTCCAAGAGAACATGATTCATAATCGGTTGACGCATTATGATTTTAAGTAGGCGAGAAGGGCCACAAATCCTGTTTCTTTATTGTTTTATTTTTTTGGACACGTTAACTCCAGTGAGAAGAAATGAAAATGATAAGCTGTCAGGTCACATCCACGGGTGCACGCTCTGACCCAGAGCCAACTGAGTCATATGACACCCAGTGGAAATAGATTTTAATACAACAAAGACAATAACTGTTGCTGCTGTTTGATGTTAAGACTGTTGAAGACTGAAATGGGATATGGAGATATGAGATCTAGAGCACATAGTTACATTAAAGAGTAATGTAACTTGCGGTTGTTGAAAGGAAACGCACAGTTACGGTAGGAGCTTTTAATAATGTGCAGCCGTCTCATGTTTCAACACACAGCGGAAGGCATACAGCACGTCTAGAGCTGCAACAACTTTAGTTAATTGATGAATCATTTAGTCAAGGTGATGTATCCGATTGGCTTGTTTTATTTGACAGTAAGTCCAAAAGCCAAATGTATTAACTATACTTTCAAATCTGACAAAGAAAAGCACGAAATCCTCACATTTGAGAAGCTGGAAGCAACTAATCAATTAATCGTCTTATTGTTTCAGCTCAAAGCATGTCCTCATGAAGACAGGTTGTAGCAATCCCAGTCCTCATAATGTGTACTGTATCTTATCTGGCAGTGTGTCAGTATCTATCTGCGATCAGAGATAAGGCTGAATCCATTCACAGTCGACATTTTTTGCCAAATCAGACTGCTTTAGTGTTTGAAAACAGAGAATTTCCCTCCCATTAAGGCTCCGAGCTCCCTGCCATTAACAAAAACAATATAACCCCTAAAAAGCCATAAACAACATTATGAAAAAAGAGGCTGCTGAATGCATCATGCAGAAGTAAATTATATCAGGGACTTTCTCTACATGCATTTGCTTTGAAAGGTTTGATGCTGAACACCCTCTTGCCGTATGATTCAGCTCCAGTAAAAGTGCTGTATCATTTCTCTGTGCCACAACAACTAAACATCTGAACTGAACCCTTTGTGTTTCCTGAGCTTGGCTGTGCCTTGCATTCGCTCGCACACAGCAGACAGTGATGGAGTGGATCAGGAAGCGATTCAAGAATCTAAAAGAAACATTACTATCGAATGACGGGAATCGATAATGCCAAGAAGTTCAAGTCCTGTGTGTTTTGAGACTTGTTACTCGTCTGTTTGAAATCTCCAGCCTTGTCCATTGTGCCCTCTTGCCCTGCTGGCTCTGTGGGGATCAACAGACCAGCTCCTTTATTAGCCAATCATCACATGCTTAAAGAGTGCCTTAGGGATTATCAGGGATAAGGAACCATGGCAGAATGAGGCTTAACTCATACAGCCTTCTGCATCCGGCTTCTGGCTTTTAAATGAATACCCTGTGCACAGTAAACAGCGATTTTTAATAATAACGCAGAAGTGCCATCTCAGCGCCATTGCAGCCAGCTTGGAGACACCATATATTACTTCTAGATCCTGTCTAAGTGATAAAAATGCACAGTCAGCTCTTCTTTTACTTACAACCCCGATTCTACAAAGACACTGTGTAAAACATAAATAGAAATAGAGTACAATGATTCGCAAATCCCTTTCGAGCTATATTTAACTGAATAAAATACAAAGACAAGATATTTAATGTCGAGGCTCATAAAATGTATTGTTTTTTTTATAAATATACACTCATTCTGGATTTGATATCTGCAACAGATTCCTAAAGAGACGTGTCTTGTCTTTCAGCAACTCTCAGTAAGCATTTGTGCACTGAGGACATTAATAGTTAATTTCCCATTCTTGTTTGATATTCGACTTTTGTCACTGTGTTGCAGATATGCCAGCCTTTACTTCTGCTGTGCCATAGAGGACCAGGACAACGAGCTCATCACACTGGAGATCATCCACAGATACGTGGAGCTGCTGGATAAATACTTTGGCAGTGTAGGTTTCTGCTTGTTCTTTCAAGTGTCGCGTTTCCATGATGCCATAGTTAATCATATGTTTTTGCCAAATGTTCAGACCAGATGTAAGATACTAGTCATTCCTAATGAGTGTTTGTTCATTTTCATTTCAACAGGTTTGTGAGCTGGACATTATTTTCAACTTTGAGAAGGCTTACTTCATCCTGGATGAGTTCCTGCTGGGTGGGGAAGCTCAGGAGACGTCCAAAAAGAACGTGTTGAAGGCCATTGAGCAGGCTGACCTGCTACAGGAGGTAGGTCACCTTATGAAATCAATTTGGGAAAGAAATAAATATTTTATATTACTGCTACTGTTACTTTATTAATCTTCCCTTCCATGGTAACTATGTCGACAATTGTGATTTTTCACATCAAAGTCAGGTGGAATAGAATAAGTCAGACGAGTGAATCAGAGTATTTTACACCGGTTATCCTTTGTTACCTTAAGTTGGAAAGATTTTAGTCGTAGTTGTTTCAGGTACTGGCGGTATCATCAAATACAGTTTAATACTTTTATTGTGCTTTGTTTTTATCCATTCAAATAACAACTCAGCCAAACATAAACTTTTTTTGTACATTTGTTGGGTTTTTGGACTTTTTTCTTTTTTTTAAACTCTTATTTTTTCATGATGTAATTTGCAAATTGAAAATTCCCAAATAATAGGTTGCTGGGGACACATTTACTGAGGCTGACGCTCTTCTTCCAATACTTGCTGCAATCTTTATAATTAATCGACTGATAAGACTGTTTTCTTGTTTGACATATTTCGGATGAACGGTCGCGATGAGCGCTAATCTTAGTGCCAATTATGTTGTGTTCTGCTAGTTGAATGTTTTTAATGTGAAGTAACAGCAGTATGAAATGTTGGGTTAGCGTTAGCAGTGACTTAATACAGATCTGATATGCCGGTAAAAGAGTGAACAGTGAGGCTGACATTACATAGATAAAACAAAAAAATCATTTGTGAATCCCTCTTTCATTTGAGGGTTATCTAAATATAGCGCAGGAATGTCAGATTCCACCACTAATGATGAAAACTAATATATAGAGAGTTAATCAGTTAATTCCAATGCATTGAGTGGCTATTGCTGAAAAAAGGCAGACCACAAATGGTATCAAAAATGTGGTCTGATTTTATAAAAAATAATATATTTATTATTTTTAAATACCTTGTGTGACATCTAGTTGTATTTAAATCCTTAATAAAGAATAATACATAGGTTAAAGGTGCAATATGTAAGAATTGACCACCTGTTGAATTCATATCAATAGCTAGTAAGCTAAATTAATTCAGCTAGCAGCCGTATTAGCTGTCTCTACCTGGGGAGAGTTGGTGTTGTTTACTATATGACCATCACCTCTTGAGGTGTAAACTGGCTGGAGGCTGGAACAAAACATAGACAACGTTAATGTAATATCAGACCTGTTGTTTCTTCAGTCTGTTGATGATTTTATGTCATTTTTCAGTGTTTTGGACTAAAATTCGTACATGTTGCACCTTTAAGTCAGACAAAAGTCACTTGATGAAATGTGGACCTTGTTACTACAAATGAACTTCACCACCTTAACTAGAGTAGCTATAACTACCTTACCCTCTGCTTATAGGGAGTCTTGGCTGTGGAATTTATCTTTCTTACTTGCCTCACGGCTCTATTGAGTGGAGGGAGGTCACCTGGCACTGCCAGCGCACCATGGTGTTCCTTTCTTGTAATATGTACTACCTAAATGTATCTTTAATTTAATTTTCTTCGATGCATGAATTCTCTTGATTTATGCAGCCTTTTTTCACCAATGTTTGACATTTTATTTCATCAGATCCTTTCACTGGCTTCACAATGCTTAACTGTTTATCCTGATTTCAGCTGATATATTTTCTCTCTTTGCCTGTTTGTTCTTTACTATTGTAATTTGCAGAATATAGACTTTCAGATGCGCCTGTTTGCAGGTACAGTTAAAAACCAAGACAACCCTCGCTGTAGTGTTAGATTAGTAGCCGTAGATGTACCTTAGATTCGCCAACACAACTCTAAATCCAGCAGAAACAACACACCTGCAACATTTCAAGTGTCACGAATGCATTGTAGATTTTAAAGTTGCTGGTGTGTTTTTTCTGCTTTTGTATCGACGTCAACCATGATTCCTCTGATTCCTTTTCAGTGTCACTAAAACGTTTGATTGTGATTCTCCACTCTGAAATTTCCAACATTCTTTACAGTCTTTTCTGACTGGATTGATGGTCGGAGTGAGGGGAGCTCAAGTTCCTGCCCACAGACAAAGCCTTATTGTCTGCACAGCTGAGACCACACAAACACTTCTGACCTACATTAGCATTTCATATGGAGGGGAGCATAATTACAGTAGCAAAAAAAAAAAACACAATGTCACTGCAATTATGATGCTGACCGAAAGCATAATCGGGAGTGCACCAATAAACACAGTTCACAACGCCGCAGCTGTGTTTCAGCTTCAGTACACAGGAAGCTCTCCGCCGCTTAAATCCCTTAATGACATGTATCAAAACTAAAATCTTAAACATATCATAATTCAGATATTACTACTTTGTGTTCCTAGAAATTATGAGAAATATTGAATCAGTTCCAGTAGGCATATTTAAGTGAATTACTACTTTTTGGTTCTTAAAACCAACACACTGTGAAAAAGATCTGATAAAGGCAGTTTTTAATCTTGAATACACATAAAATAGGCAGAGACACATATGGTATTTCTCATTGCACAGTAGTCTTGTATACACAGATCTAATCTGTTTCACCAGGCTGATTGGTTTGTTGGATTTGTTTTGCTCAACATTTCGTGTTTATTGAGCCAAAAGGCCGCTGCTAATGAGTTCTGGGAAGCAAAATTTAGGCCACTGATGACAAACCATTAACACCCATTGAAGAAAGATGCTGTGAACTGTGGAGAACCACCAAATACTGGGTATCTGATTTTTTTACATTTAACACAAAAGGCTCGGCAGAGATTCCTCAAACTTTGTGGCAAAGATAGAAACGAAGGCAGGATATTTTACAGGTAAAAAAAACCAAAACAAAAAAAAAATGGATCAAATGTTCCTAATAATATATAATAGTATTATAATTTCCTAATGTGTAAACTGATACAGATATATTCTGGCATAAGCCAAGCCACCTTATTGTTAGCCCCCATGATATCTTGCACGTAATAACTTCATGAAACCTGCATTTGCCATGTTAACAGGATGCGAGTCCACGTTCCTAGAGCAACTGGTAAGGTTCATCATTTATTCATGAAGATTAAGGTTAGCAACTTTATCCAGTGAATATAACAAACACTTAGCTTTTGCTTCCAAAGCCTTGAAAGTGCAGCTGGTGCGTCAGTTATAATCATACTTACTCACGCTAGTTCTGCTGAGCACTGGAGGTATCGCCCATTATCGTCTCTCCAGTGACCTCCCAAGAAAACTTGTGGATATCGGCAGTAATATTCTGTTGTTTTGCTTAGTGAACTCTCTATGAATCTAAATATAAATTCAACCTTTAAAGAACAGCTGTTGGTAACGTACCTCACTTTACACGGTTGTGCATTTCTCTTTTTCCGTCTACATTATAAACAGTATAACATCAGGTTAATATTTCCACTGCAGCTATCAGAGTTTAATTTTAATTTTAATATTAAGTCCCATTACTTTGCTTTATTTTTATGTCCAATCATAAAACAATTACTTTGCCTTTCTTATTTCTTGATGTGTGATAAAATCTCCCTTTATTATTTCTTTTGGTAGCCTATGCAGTACTTAAGGAAATTAAGTCATATTTGAGTTTAATAAACCTCATGACCTTGAAATTTTACTCATGTTACCAAACTTGGAACACAAGCAACTGGAAAGTAAGTAATGAAATGAGCAATAAAGCCGGAGAGCAGAAGGATATCCAAGTGTGGCCCATTAACTGTGAGGCAGCTGCTGCCCGGCCAAGTCCATAATCTCCGAGGACAAACTGTGAAGCTTTTCACTGATTTACAGTCAACAGGGCCATCAGGTAGCTGTACTTTACAGAACATACTGTACTGTGATCCTAAAAGGCTTATGGTAAGTTCCTAATGTAGCTGTTTAGTCTTCAAATGTGTGCAGTTATGAAGTGAGGAGCCGTTTTAGTTGATATCCTCACTTTGAAGAAATGGGGTCAAAAACCTCAAGAGTGCCAATCCACGTTTACCCCGAGAGGGAGAGAGAACGAGGTCTCTGATTGGCTCAATTCTGTATTTGTAGAACCAGAATGAAGATTGGGGAAGTTTGCCAAATGAGGAGATCTTGTAATGGACCTAGAGTCCATCCGTGCCTCCGTCCAGGCAATTGGTAACTACTAGACTGGTACCGTCAGTCAGTCGGCATGGGTTGCCGGTTCTGCGTGCCGTGGACTTCTACCTGCATGTGTTACTGCCAGTGTTACTCTCTCTTAACTCTGAGTGAAACATACATGACACCATGTAAAGGGTCATCACAGGCATGAGCTCAAACTTGATTGTTTAGAACATGTCTGAATGTGCTCATTTTCACTAACAGGCGGTATAATCCAACACTTTTTATTTACATTATATCACGTTGAAAGATATATTTGAATTATCATTTTTAAATCTCAAAGGTCCAGTGTGTAGTTTTTAGGGGGATCTGTTGGCAGAAACATATTTTGATATTCATAATTGTGATTTCACTGGTGTTTCATCACCTTGGAACAAGCCTTTTATACTGAGTCCGCCATGTTGCACCGCCATGTTTCTACAGCAGCCCAGAACAGACAAACTTAACGCTGGTTTAAGAGAGGGACTTCTGCGTTCTCTTGCACACTTGGAAAGGGAGGGATGAGCTGAGGGATATTTAGTTGGTTGCAGCCTGCAACCTCACCACAAGATGCTGCTAAATTCTACACACTGGTCCTTTAATTGGAATTTCACTTAAATTTTTAAGAAATTTAAAATTTGGATTGTAACTGTTTTCACGTATAAGTGGAAGAACTATGCTGCCTGTGTGAAGACGAGCCTGTCGTTTTACTAACAGCACTGAATGAAAAGGATTCATTATTCTGTGTGTTGGATTGAAATGGTGTAAACTTTTTAATGAATGTTGAATCAGTATTTTGAATTTATCAGTATTTATTTTGCAGGTTTTTGTACATTGTTTGATCCAAAACGACAATTTTACACAACTATCATCGTCTATTAAGATATTGAACAGGAAGGGAAGTGTTAATAGACATTTTTCACACTCAAAAAAGCCGATTAAAACACCCAAACAAAGAGTGCATTAATCTGCCTCTCAGTACTCTCCCACTTCACTATCCTGTCTTTTGCCCTCAAGCTGAAGCTCACATGTTCCTACTGAAGATGTAAATCTTTTACAAACACCTCACAAATGTGTTTTTTCCTTTCGTAAAATAGGCTCAGTAATTTCCTTCAAAAGACTTTAGATCACGTTAACTAAACAAGCGTAAATAGTGCTTTTGTTTGAGACTACTTACTGTCATTTTATAGTCAACAATCAAATCAAATTAAAAAATGCCTACATGTGACTCAGGGAGAAACAATGTAGTACATTATTTGAACTTTTAAACACAACAAAACAACGGTGAGATGCCGAATTTCCACATGTTTAGTCAATTTTCAACATGTGTGAAAGATGTTTGTTTGAAGGATGGACATACCGTATGACCACAAACACACATATTACCTGATTTTTAGCATCAGATTCAAAGGTTGTCATCCTTTAAAAGATCTTAACATAACATACGTATAAGTTAGAGAAAATAAAGCTGTAGGTTGAGTTCTGGGCACATTTGGAATGAGGGCCTCCGTCTTGAAGGCATTAGTAGGTGCATAGTGCTGTGATTACATGGAAAACATGCCACAGGGGATTTGGTCCAAGTTATTTTAATAAGCCTTTTAATGAAACACTTCTCAGGAGCCGGCCATTACTTTGGTGCCAGTAAGCAAATCTCCTTTTAGAATAATGATGCCTCTGAAGACCTCCTGCTCCGCTCATCTCAGCAGAGATCAAGTTAACATAGTCTTCCCAATGAAGAGGGCTTTGTGTTATTGTGTTGGTGCACAGTTAACCTCCTGCTCCCCGAGCACATACTGTAGATGTGTAGATGCTGTAGGCTCCTCAGAGATTTCCCCTTCATCCAAGTTGACCACCGGTGCTTTGCTTTTTTTTTTATTCTTGTCCTTATAAAATTGTTTACCTCACAGGTGTCATGGTCCCAAATATGGTCTCTGAGTCCTCTGGTCTTTTCCAGAACTAGGCCGGCTGAGGTGATTACTCTGCGTCTGTGGATTTAGGCCATTCATACCACTAGAGCCCTTTAGTCAGAACTAGTCTCAGTCCTCTAACTGTATATAACAGTCTGTCTGTTCCTCAGTTCCTGCTGGTTACGCCAGTTTTCCTGGTGTCGTGTCACTAGTTAGTCTCTCCACAGCTGACGATACATGTTTGTGTTGAAAACAAAGCCTGTCGTAGTCTGTTTGTCTTTGTTTTCCATTTATGTGTCACATTTCATCGACATCGTCAGTTACCAGATGTTTATATGTTTGGATAGTTGACACTTTGACCGTGTGTCTGCAGATAGACTGAATTAGCAGCGAACATTAAACTGTATCCATGTGTGTTTAATTGTTCATACACGGTAAATCAAAATGAAATATTTTACTTTATTAGTGGAATTTTTTTAATGTAAAACAGACATATGGAGGTCATTTTGAGACATTATGAGCTTTATTAAGCTAATCTCCTTTTTTCAGCTAAGTGTCAAACTGAACAGGTAAAATAAATCACTGTGAGTTTGTTTGACTTTGTCTAAGTAGAGAGAAAAGGCAGCTTAAAGAAATAGTTTGACATTTTGCGATATATATTTATTCTCCTTCTTGCTGGGCGGTAGGGGAGAAGAAGATACCACTCTCATGTCTGAATGCTAAATATGAACCTACAGCCAGGAGACGGTAAACATAGCTTATCATAAAGACTATAAACAGGAGGAAATAGCTAGCTTGGCTCTGTCCAGAGGTGAAGAAGCTCACAAATTGACACATACACCATATTCACACGGTGGCCATTTTCACGCTCAGGGTGGGAGGTTTAAATGCTGGTGAATTGTTATGCTGCTATGTTCCATGTTGTAAATTGTATGTTGGTAATATGACAGATTGTTCTCATTGAACCACACTGTGATTGATCAACAATGAAAAAATGATGGACAGTGAAAATCTGGAGTGACATGGACCATATCTCAAGCTTAGCAACATATTTCATCACGTATTAGCTAACATTAGCATTTAGCCACTCTCTAGCTAACAATACTTTTTGATTACATCCAGTTTGTCTCTTTTCCCAGCTTAAATAAAATGTGCCTGAGATGTGAGGTAATATTTTAGAATTATACTTTCCTATCGTATCATGTAACATAATAAAATTTTGATGTTAGTTAGGAAGTGGTTGGATGTTAATGTTAGCTGATGTCTAATGGAAGCTGATTTATCAGATAAGTTGTTTTACCTTGAAGTACGGACCGGTGTCCCTTCAGAATTTTAATATACATTGTTTGTTCAGTTGCTGATCAATCAGGAAGCGGTGAAGTGTTAACAATTTGTCAAATACTCCATGTTTATACGACCTGCAACCTAGAAGACAACAGCACGACATTATCCCATCATTTGAGGAAATTAGCCCCTGTGTGATTATGGTTGGTTGTATCTTGTGCTTTTAGTCCACATTAAAATTAAACAGAAAATCAGCAATTCATGGTTTTACAGGGGGGTATGTGGGGAAACTATATCTTGGTTAGGCTAATGACTTCTCGGAGGCACATACCAGCACGTTAAAAGTGCCTTTTCATTAAAAACGTTTTTCTATTTTGTCCATTTACAGAATTAATGAACAAGATATAACATGTTAATTAGTGAGCTTTAGAGGTGCTGATGGGTCTTTTTAGTCTTTAGACAGAGCCAGGCTAGCTGTTTCCCCCTATTTCCACTCTGTATGAACTCCTGGCACTAGGTTCATATTTCTCATACAGACATGAGAATGATATGTATCTGATAGTGTAGATAAAGGTGGAACAGTGGTGAAGATAGTCTGTCTGAAGTGATCCCTCCAGCGTGTTGCACTGTCTCCTGCATGTCCTGTGAACGTCTGTATGAGGTGGCTGTTACGACTCAATGTTGCCTTGTTTTCTAAGCTGTATGCGTTTCTCTCCCTCAGCCCCGACATGAGTACTTTACTGTGCCTGTGTACTGAATGGCTGCCATCGCTGCTGCTGCTGCTGCTGCTGCTGCTGCTGCTGCTATCCACCCTGCATGCTGAGCTCCTCAGTGCTGCCTGGCACCTTTCTTTCTGCCCTCTGAGCACCTGTCATTGTCATTGTTCACGGGGTGTAACTGTACTCTCAGCTCACTATTCAATTCGATAAATGACAGTCATGATAAGATATTATCACACAAATTAAACCAAAAACTGCGGTAAAGGATGATAACATGTAGGCTTGATTAGGCATTGTCTTGAAAATATAAGTGATTTAAATTTAACTGAAATTCGTCATCAACATGTTTATTTGTAATATATTATTGATTTAATGGTGATATATTGTTACATGCCTGTCATTCATCCATTTATTGTTGGTTTCAATGCACCAGTTGAACACCTCTTTGTTATTACCACTGTAAGGAAGCAAGTTTGCATCAGTGCCATCATGAGTCAAAAGTATGCAGAAAAAATCCCTCAAGGTCCACTTAATAGATTTTTTCCGGACCTTCCAACAACATGGCCTTCATCAGGGAAGGGACGTGATGTTTGCACAAAATCCCTTCTTCTTTTTCTGTTAATCCGAGGCATTACTGTGGGAGAAAAATATGATTGTGTGGATAGTCTTCCCCCTGTCGTGCACAAATGTGTCCGACCGTCTGAGTATTCAAGTGTAAACACAAAGTATGAATTCTTGTGTTACTTCAAACACAGATTCCAGGCTCATTACCTCCACATTTTTAAGTTATTATTATGTCCAAGAGGTGTTCATCCAGTCATTTATATTTTATGTCTTTATATCACTGGTCTTGTTTTTGTGACTGAATTCACATTACCATGGGTGGGACGTGAATTCATTTGAAGTCGTGACAAATAACAATACATGTATTTGAATCTTAGGCGTTGCTGTGATTTCTAGGAGTTGTTGTTATAATTATTAAAACTAAGAACTAACCCATGTTCAGACCACAGCACAAACTAGAAGACCACATAGATTTTCAATATTTTAAATGTTTTTTTTTAATCCTTTAAATAATTTGGACCATAATTTAGAGATCCTGGTTATTTTCTATTTGAAAATAAATAAATAAAAAGCAAAAAGCCTGCTCCCAAGGTAAGTGGTGTTCATGGGATTAATGATAAATAAATATTAGTTTTTGCACTGATTAACTAAGGGCTCTGATTATACACATTTAAGCTCCCTTTAAATAATTAGCCTTACAAATTCTTTATGTTTTTTAAATGCACACTGAGCACTTAAAATGTTTTATATGATCTGTCACTGTTTATCTGTGTCCTACTAAGAAATATAGACCGTTCTGATAAATACAGGTTATTTTTATCAGTGTATATAATAGATACAATAAATAAACTGTTTGTGATTCTTTGTCAATCCAGCACACTGGTGTTTCTTCTTTACTATAACGGATGGATTATTGTGTTTGTCCCACGTGACACCTTCAAGGATCAGACTGACATGTACTCATTTAGTTTTTACTGCAGCTGTTTTCTTCCACGTTGCAATCAACCCCTCGCCACCGAATGGTGCTAAGCTCCATTTGCTCTGCAGATGAAGATGTTAAGACCACATAAATAGGCGACAAGGGATTCGGCAAAATGTACCCCGAGAGTGAAAAGTCTATAATTGGTGAATAATACATAGTTTATATTTTAAGACTGGGGCTGAACATCTTGCACTGGAAATGAAATGACACTTCGGGAGCTTCTGTGTGGATGTGGGTTGTTTTTCTCCTCTTACATAAAACAAGATTTCTGTCTCACTGCTCTGATGCAACTCCTCTCTTTACTTTGTGCTGAACCCTGTTTTAGGATGCCAAAGTAAGTGCTTCTCTTTTCTTTCTGCCACATGCCACCTGCCCTGATGTTTGCCTGTATAATGTTTTTTTTATGATTTGTGACACATTAGCTAAGTGCACCTTGAACAGAAAAATGATATATCAAATAATAGGAATAGCACAAAGACACTCACAGCTGACACTGTGACATTAATGACGGCTGCGTTCCGTTCCGGTGATCAGCTCCAGGCCTCTGGTATTGTACATGCTCGATCACTGATAATGGGTAGCTAGGATTAAATTGCATGAAGCCGTCATTAATATCATTACACTGTTAAGGGATTAAGTTAAGGGAACACTTAATTATCACAGTATAACACCAAGTCAGTTGAACTTCAGGGATATCAACTGATTGTGAATCAATTCCAGCTGCTTTGGTGCAGTGGAGAGGCAAAAGCAAGACAACCCCCCAAAAGGAAAGTGGTTTTGCATGTGGGGCTCTCTCCTCATCCTTCCTGACTGATTCCCCTCTAGTTTTGTGTTCTGCTATGTTTCTCGTCACTACTGGTAGCACGAGGCCGTACCTGCAGCCCAGTCAGGTTGCACAGGTAGTCCAGCTCCTCCAGGATGCTACATTCATACGTGGACAGGGCCGTAGAAGGGCTTCAACCCAGCAGTAGGACCGGTATCTGCTCCTTTGTGCAAGGAGGAGCAAAATCAGTGTTTTTGTTTTTTTAATCTGATGGCTGATAAGTTAATTTACAAATGCACTACTTTGGCTCTAAAGCAGCGTGCAATCTGCAAGTAACTAGTGACTAAAGTTATCAGATAAATGTAGGTGAGTAAAAGTACAATATGTGCCTACAAAATGTAGTTGAGTGGAAGTATTAAGTACCAGAAACTGGAAATACTCAAAGTACAAGTACCTCAAAATTGTACTGAAGTACAGCACTTGAGTAAATGTACTCAATTTGTATGTCATATAAATGTATTTTTATATTTTTTTACATTTTTAAACTGTAATTTTATTCCGTGTTAGTATAAAAATATTGATTTACACAACTTTAACAACTATTTACAGTATCGAAAAAATAATGATTCAGAATTTGGAAGGTGGACTTTTACATCATAAACGTGACCTCCCTGTGTGTGTGTGTGTGTGTGTGTGTGCATATTTGAGCGATGCTGTCATTGTTACATTTCTGCTGTAATCAGTGTGTGTTGCGTAGCTGGTGTGTAGCTGGCCGAGCACTTCACTGGAGCTGTGGTTCCTCTCTCTCCAGGATGCAGAGACCCCGCGCAGCGTGCTGGAGGAAATTGGACTGACATAAACATACTCGTCCTCCTCCTCCTCATCATCATCATCAACCACTTGCCACAAACTCCTTCATCACCCAGCTACTCTGCTGTATGTAGCTGATAACAACTCCAGTTCACCCTCAATCGCACACACACACACACACACACACACACACACACTGTGTTACACAACTCTGCCTTTGTTTTCTACTTTCTTTCTGAGACAAACAATGTAGCACTGTTTTGGTATTTCCTACCCAGTTATTTATTATTATTTTATTTAGCTATTTATTTGTGTGTGATGACGTTAACTGTTACCAAGGAAAACAGGAAGACTGCATCATTATTAAGGTTTCTTCTTTATGTTTTTGCTGCTTTCCAGTCCACACAAAGATGCTGTACTGAGTGAACTGCTTGTTTTTCGATTTGACCAAAGCTGATGAGATCACTCTTTTCTGTCAAGTATATTTAGTGAACTTTAATGACCTGTATTACAAATGTGTTACACAAGAGTTATAGAATAGAATATATTATAAAGGGAAGTCAAAAGTATTACATTAACAACACCAAAGAGTCTATTGGCAGGATCCCACTCAATGTTGAATGCCTTAAATGCTGATGGATTTCCACTCATTTTAAATGTAGTGGATAAATACACTGGATTTATTTTATTTACGTAGTGTTTGGAAGAACTAAATCACTTCCTTTTTCTTCATGTGTACTACTGTGCTTCTCTATTAGTTTATTTGGTATTAAATATTTTACTAAAACAAAGATAATCCAGTCTTTTAAAACAGAAAATCAATGCTGTCTAGGCTAAATTAAAGGTGTTAGTAATAACATTCATTCACTAAATGTAGCATCACATCCCCCCTTCCACTGCATTCATGCCACAACACTGCTGTTGTTCCAATCATCTGCCTCCTCAAGTGATGTTGCCAGTTTGTTGCACTACTTAACGTCGCTAACCCTAGCTAGCTAACGTTGACATGGCTAACGCTAGCTAGCTAACGTTAGGCAGTACAAGAACCTGGAACCAACTGTCAAAAAACACAGAGTCAGACAAAACAATCCCGAAAAACATTGTTAGTTCTGTAGATGTATTACTTTAAAATGTGATTCGTCTACATAAAAACGTTATCAATATGACCTGTAAAGAGACAGGATGTTTCACTTAAAGCTGCATCAATTACTTTTTGTCCACAAGATGGCAGAAAAACTCCAAAGCAGGCTGACAAACACACTGCCGTTAAAACAATGTATCGCCTTACAAAGTTATTATGAACACCACGTTAGCAAACAGTCAACTACTCACGCATCATCATCATCCCATCTCCACCTGCAGAAGTGCACTATTCCCTCTCCTTAAGCTCTGGTTGTGATCTCCATCGACATCTGAGAAACATCTGGATCTTTACCTGCTAAATGTCTGAAGCCACCCCTTTCAAATTAATCTGATATGATAATTATAGGTGCAATATGTACGAATTGGCCATGTGCCAAATTCCAACTCAAAACAAGTAGAGGGCAACATATCACTGCAGTAACCGCTAACTGCTGCTTACTGTAGCTGCCGTTACCTATTTAGCTCAGTTAGCAATGCAGCTAGTGGTCTGGAATGTAAGCTCAGAGGACCAGGACTGGCTAGGCCAGCTGGTTAGCATGCTAACTTCTTAAAATATCTCTGCAACACAATGCATAGACATCATATAACAAGACTATTATTCCCTGGTTTAGGGTTTGCAACTATAATTCTTACATATTGCACCTTTAAAAAAATACTGATACATGCAGCTTTAACTGTAGATCAGAGATTCATTGAAATATGTGTGATTTGATTTAAGAATGAAGATGATGCAGAACTCTTTTGGAGACAGATAAAACAGGAGCACTGTTTCTCTTTGTATATAGTCTGTAGTAAACAGTGTTGACAGTAACAAACCAGTGCTGATCATAAAGATCTCTGACCATCGTGACAATTTAGACCTGAGGCACTTCCACCAGAGTATTTACAGCAACACAGTCTACTCTTTTAAAGCCGGCTCACTGTCTAACCCACACTGATAGTGTTTTAATATTAAAAAGACAAAAACCAGGAAGATTTGGCCTTTGACAGCCACACATGACAAACTGTACAGCTTGTGAACTTCCTATTTACTACTGTCACTCTGGAAAAAAAAAGACTAAATAGCAATAGTGTCATAAACTGTAGCAGAGTATTAAGATTTTTAAGAAGTTTCCAGACAGACACGTAAAATGCCTTTGACCCAGGACTGTACAAACACCATAAGATGGCAATCTTTTGTGTATTTTTACTTTCATGTTGAATTTTTTTTCTTAATTACTCACCGTTTTGTGGATTTTCCTTTTTGCAACTACTTCTATTTATCACTGTTGTTTGACATGTTGAAATCTGTTCCTATTAACACTTTTATATAACTTCAAATATGCATTTTCATGTTTTATTTATTCTCTATGATATACTGTGACTCAGAGGTGTGACCGATGGAGTCGATGGCATTCTCTGCTGTGTATTTGACGGGTGCAGTACTGCTCAGTTAAAGGAGGAAGGTTATGTTTACCTGTTAAGTTAAGCAATAAAGAGTACTCTAGTGGCAGACAGGCTGTACTGTCACGAACAACTTGTTTCCTTTCCTTCTATTCTCCGCTGGTCACACAGAGCACACGAGGAGGGATCTGCCCAGTTTCAGTGATGTGAAGAGTAAATGTGTCTCAAAGTGTTGTTATACATGACTGGGACATGTTAAAGTAAGCTCAGTGTGCATGGCAGCTTAACAGAAACTTGTATTTAAACTGAACAGAATCACAAGAAAAAGGAGAAGACAACACGTTTTTAGATAAGTAAATGTTTAATAAAAATGTAGACACACCACACTGAAGTTCTGCGACAAGTATAAAGACAAAGACAATGGATTTTTGGTCGATTTTCCTGAATCATTCCTGGTGTAAACGGGAAGAGCACTAGGTTGGTTTGGACCGGCACGTCCCCTCAAACTACTAAACAGGATCAGCATCTACAGTATTCATTTTTTATAGAAATTATACATATACATCATCGTTCAGTCATCCATTTTATGATCTAACTGAAAATAAAGTCATCTCAGTCGAGAAATTCTGCAGGAAGTCATTGGAATGAGCGTTTCTCAAGAAAGCTGCAGGCAGCATTACTGGAGGTATTTATGTCTATTACATGTTTGAAATACACTTTTTATTACATATTAAGACTCTATTCCATGATGCACTGTTAACAGATTTTTCTTAAATTGTATTAAAACAGGCAATCACATATCTGCAGGCAACACAGCATCATTTCCATGTATAAAAAAAGATTTGGCTCAGTCGTACGATACATTTTCTTACAAAAAACAAAAACATACTTTTCTGTCATGAAATCCTCCCCTGAAGGAAAACATCACCCGACTTGGTTCAGACAGCTGACATCAGTAATGTGAAAAAGACGCATGGAAAGCCTCTGGTCTGTGACTTGATACTTCATGCTGAACCTTTGATGTTAATAGCATTTGATGATTCACCACATTGACACTGGATAAAATGTAAATGATCATAATGGAATTCGTGCCTAAAATGTATCTCTAAAGCGAGAGTATGTAACTTTTTAAAGCGGACACTGCGCATTCTTCCACGAATGATTACGATTATGTAACATTTCTGCATTCAAAGGTCTAAAAATGACTTGACCTTTGATATATATTTTATTGAGTTGTGTATTTACATTATTTCTAAACGTTTCCAACAATGTTTAAATCAAGATAAAAGTCTGTGATTTCACTCGAGCCAACACCGAGTTTCAGCTGATCGCCAGTTGTTGTAATTTCCGGGGAAAACACCACATGATACATCAGAGAATGATAAAGTAATTTGTCTAATGTGGCACATTGCCTCTTCTGTAAACATTTCTGCACATATATTTTTATTGGCACGGGTGGCTGAGCTTGAGATGCAGGACGACATCTCCTTTCCTTTACCCGCTGGAGACATTACTAAATACTTACTCATAAACCTTCACACAGAAACAGCTCACTGAACTGTAAATGATTATCAGCGGTGTTTCTTTGTCTTGAGAGTTCTTCGAGGGCCAATATTGTAATGAATCACTCCAGTGGGAGCATTTTAATCTGGAGTCATGTGCTGTTTCTGACCTTCAAACAGTTAAAGCCGATGTAGGTGCAGCTTAACTGTCCTCCTTTAGCATCTCTTCAATCTCCTTGTCCCAGTTGTCATCGCGGTTCTCATTATCATCCAACACGTCGTACTCCTGAAGTTCCTCCTGCAGCTCTCGCTCCCAGTCAGGAGTCTCCTCTGAAAAACACAGTGTTGAGTCACTCATTGAACTCCACTCATTACATAACAACCCAGTGGAATCTAAAGACTTACCCTGGTGTGTGTTGGGATCTTCCCTCTTCTTGTCCAGCACCAGCTGTTCCATTTCTTTGCGTAGGTCGTCCTCATTTATCTTGCATGAGTCAAAAGCATCACTCACAAATTCAGACACAGGCGGGCTGGTGGAGATCTCCTCCTCGTCCTTTCATAACAGGAACAGAAGGAGGTCAGACTCGAACTACACCCATTTTAGTAAGATTACTGCTTTATGATGAATTTATTATGATTTTTTATTTATTTATGGATTTTATTCTTTGAGTGCAGAGACTTACCTCGCTTGTCTTTGGTTTGGTGCTGCGGATGGCTGGGGGAGTTTTCTGTTTCACGACATCTGCAGAAATCATTTTATTTGATATATATTCAAAGATCTCCAACATTTCTCAATCATATATTCGTGGTACTTTTGTTAGCCCCAGGGAGATATTTAAGAAATAAAAAATCCCTCAATCTCATTTGTTCTGTTATTTCCAGGGGAGACATTTCCAGGTGCTGTTTTGCCAAATATCCTGATAAAATCAAAACGGTTAATATCCCAAATATACCTAATTATAATCCTAATTGCTGAAACTACCATTACCGAAATCAAAGCTGACTGGGGAAAAAACACAATTTAAACATACCGGATTTACTTTGGAGTCAGGCCTTAATTAGGATAAATAAAAGTGAATCATGCGCCAGATTACAATTCAAGGTTATTACAGCGCTTACACGATTCTAACTCTAAAATGTATCCATCCGGATGTACTGAATAGCTGTTACAGATCTCACAACATGCCAGCAGATCTTACACACACGTAGAAAGAGAGGGAAAATTTAGAAAATCATCTGTATGTTGCATGAATGATGCACTGATACACATATTTTATATTAACAATTTGATTGATAGCTGATACGATTGTTTTGGGGTTTTTTCATCTAAACACAAATAACTGAACTGTCTTAAAGTCATCTTTAAAGAGCACGGTCATACAAATGTATGACACAACCCACTATTTATGAATGCTTTTGTGTGTCACATTGAAAAAAAAGGTAAGTAATAAATGAAATGCATTCTTTGTTTTTTCACTGACAACAACATTATGAATAACAACACAGGCATCATAGTCGTACCCTTTTGGTGAACACCCTCAGGACTGGTGCCAGTTTTCTCCACGTCTCTCCGCTCAGCAGCCTGCTGTGCCGCCAGAGCTGTGAGCTGAGCCGACTGTTTTATTAAGGACACGCGGTAGAAGTAATTCTTCCAGAAAACTTCTTCTTTCACCCTAAAAATTAATGACACAGAGGAACAGTCAGTCACCTCTGCGGTGGAATAAAGTATTTCTGTTTTTTAATAAACCCACTCTCGTGCGGGGATGCTCGTGATGAAAGCACAGGACAAAGTATTATGTGAGTGTCAAAAAACAGTCTCACTGTTTGGGGACCAGATGGAAGCGCATCTTCCGAAGGAGCTCATCTTCCTCCAACATCACCATGGCGACTGGATACATTTGTTCGCAGTCAAATTGAAATTGCACCCCAGCAGGAGGATCTCGCAAAAAATTCCTCTTGTCCTGTCGCCAAATAAAGCAAAACAATAAAGCCACATTTGTCATGAAAAAAAATATTATTGATGCACGCTATCTTTCTGTATAAAAAGATTTTTTTATATAGAGGAGCCAAACTCACAGCTGAGAGAGCTAAAATCTGTTGCTGTATGGTCTCCTCTCCATTGTAGCCGACCCATGGAGGCACAGCGGCACCTACAAACAATGGAAACTAGCCTGTAGGTACTGTATTGTACTTACAAACCATGCATACACTAACTAAATACATTTTTTTAAAGCACATTACTCAGTACTTACCAGGCTTTCTGGCTTTGTTCTCCTGAACAAACCTTTCTTGTTCTTTCTGGAAATCACCCAAAATGGTCTGAAGGAAGAAAACACGTCAACAAACTTTTGTAGAACTAAGAAGAAGGTGAAAACAGGTGAATTAAGACAAACACCACCATATACCTACCTTATCAATAATTCCATTTATCTTCCCCTCCTCCACAGTTTTCTTTAGGGTTTGTGCTGTTTCAACGACGGACTCGGACAGTTTCTTCGAGGCACTGCTGGCGAAATTATAAATGTAGCCTGTAGAGAAGCAAGTATAACAGAGATTACTGGTGTTACATGGATCATATAGCTGCAGTAAGGCGACTAAACCAAGTCTTTTATTACAACTACACATGCTGCAACTACTTTATCAACTTTTACCAGACTTACCACTGAAGCCTTTAGCTTTTTGAAGAAGTTGAGTCGGTTGAGCATCTCCCTCAGCAGCAAGGGCCTGTTCACCCTCACCACCGGCAGTCTGTTTGTTTATGTCTTGATTCTGGTCTTCAGCAACAGCTTCGCCTTCCTGTTTAACTTGGCCATTTTCGTTATCTTTTCCAAGCCAGGTGCCCCAGTTCTTAAACATACTTCGAATATTTTGATCAGGAAAAACTCACAAGAACTTATTCAACATGCTATAATCGCGACTCACTCCGCGTTGTTTGTCAGTTTTCTCAGAGTTTGAAACTAAAAACCACACTGGTAGCTGGTGACGTTTCAGCATTAAACCACTTCCGCGAATCGGTTAAGTTTGGCCCTCTGGTACACCCCGTCTAACCCTAAGGGTTGTCATGGAAACGCACGCGCTCTCCCCCCTCGAAATTTCAGTTAGCTAAATTAATAGTTAGCTTACTAAATTGCAAACAACTGTGGTTAAGCTATGTCTACCGCTCCACATAATATTGTTAAAGTGTCACTCATGAGGTTAGGATACATAAGTTTAAGCAGGTAGTTAAAGTTTTTTTTGTTGTTGAGGGAAATATGACCTTACTTGCAAGCTAACGGTAGGTGGCACGCTTGCGCTGTGTTTCCCTCCACTTGTTATCCCTGTTGTCCATGGATGGAGCTAGGTTAGCTTAGCTAATTTAAACTCTCCTGAGTGTGTCAGTGTGTCGTTCTCGGCTTGTGTCATGAAGTAGGATACGGACTGAAGTGCTGCGTTGAAAACAGTGGAGACTCTCAGTTCTTTTCGCCCCGAAGCCACTCGCACAACTAGCGATTTATTTAAAAGTGTTTCATTGGAAGAAGAAACGGTTTCAATAAGATGAAGTATGTGTAACGTAAACCTGGGATATAGCTGCGTGCCACCCGGACGAAGCCCTCTTGTTCACCGGTTTGTCCAGAAGTTGGATTCCCAGGTAAGATCAACCTTTTAAGATGAGTTTGTAATTATTTTTGAGAAAGCTAAGGCCCTCGCGGAGTTAAGCAGTTAATTTCAAGTTAAAGTGCTGGTTTTACACGATGATTCGGTCACCTAGTTAAACCATCCAGCCTGTTGAACTGAGCTCAGTTTGGCTTATTCGTTCGTTCAGGCGAAGATGTTTTCCATTGTGCTGCTCGACATTGTTAATGTGTTTAATTCTCTCTGACACATAAGAGCATTAAGTTTAAGTCAGCTTGTCTGGAGTATGACAACAGGTGCTTACGCATCGTTACAGATTTTCTAAATTGGTGACACAAGGAGCCAAAACAGCTTTCATGACCAGCGAAGTTACTGTTCACTTACTGCTCATTTTGTGTTCCTTTCAAATTAAGAGCACATATATAATTTCAGTCTCAGTCAGTTATAATAATTCATTATAACCACAAAAAAAACAGAAATCTATGGAAAGGTTACATCATAAATGTAAGCCCTCATAATGCTTTATTAACAAATTTGCCTCGAGCTCTAAAATGATAAATGAATGCAGAAATCTTAAGATGACAGACATTTGTCTTTAAATAGTATTTGATAAATGCTGGTAAAATGTTTTAAAAGCATATTTTGTGTTTAGGTTATTGCCAAAAAAAAAAAAGTACAGTCAGGGATATAGCTATACGGTCCAAAATTGGCGCAATCGTTTAGCTTTTTTAGTCAAGTTTTTGTTAGCTTTTGTTTTTTATAATGGTGGTGCCATGTTTGAATGTGAACTTAGTGTATTTCTCAGCACATACATGCTCTAATCACTTTCCTTTTGTCCTGCCTTCTGTAAATACAAACATTATTGTCAGTGATGCCAGTTAAATCCTACACAGTGTAAAAGACACATTAAACAACATGTTTAGGGCTATATATGAGCCAGCAACAAGTGTGGTACACAAGTAGGTTTTTATGTATTTGTATTTTTGTAATCGTGTTTAACTTCAATGATGAAGGGTTTTTTTAATGCATCTAGCAACTACACAATAATCTGTCGCAGGACTGTTTTAATAATGAAATGGTTTGGGCTGAAGAAGCCGTTACAACATATAAAATATGTAGTGAATTGAAACAAGTACATAGGAATAAAAAATACATGGTAGAAAAAAAAAGGTCAGCTGTAAAAAAAAATTAATAGAATAAAATGTACAAAGAGAAAACAATTAGCAGTTTAAAAGAGAATATTTGAAATTAAATACTTTCTGAGTCATGACATTTTTTTAGCTTCTCTAGCCACCGGCAAATGCTCAGTTAGCTTTATTCAACAATCATGATTGTGGAACATTCAGTAGTCTTTTCCGGTCACACTCAGGTTCAGGAAGGCTTAAAAGATCAGCAGTATAGCGGCAGTATATATGTGGCCAGACAATGCTGAGCTGTGAAAGTGATCAGTAAAATCTTGATCATATCTAGAATGCTCCGTCAACCAGAGATAAGATGGTGAAATTGGGATAATATTGTTTTGTTATTCACCAGTACCAATAAAGATCTAATTTAAACTTTCTGCTCTTGTAACGCTATTTCGACATAGTTCATCAGCATCATAGCACTGGGACTGAACATACCCGCAGATGATGTGCATGATAGTTTTATGAATGGTAGATTGGGACCAAAATTGAGCCTTTTTGAATACGTTAATGTATTTTAGAAAAAGATCTCTTATTTTTTGTTTGGATGTGCTCTCATGCTGTCTTTACTTTATAACAGTACCATGGATACTGAGGGATATAAAAATGATCCACACTACACAGAAGCAGAGGGCCTTTGGCATGTGATGCCGAAATCAGGAGATCTGGATCCAAGGAGCAGAGATGGCGAGGGCTGGAAGCTGGTGGATGTATATCTATCAGGAGGAGCGCCATGGGGATTTACACTCAGAGGGGGATTGGAGCATCGAGAACCTCTGCTCATAACCAAGGTAAAGACTCCTATAAAATAACTCTTTTGATGTCAAAGACAGCTGTTCACTGAAAGACAAAGTCATACACGTACAAGATTAATTTCTCTGCAGTGGCAGTAAACACAACACACGAGCCCACTGATAACTGTGCTATATTCAGAGCTTATCAACATGTTTAGGGCTGACGAACAATAGTGTGAACTGTGATAACCAGCAGGGCTGTGACTATCCAGTGACACACCCTCAAGGACACACACACACTGAAGAGCCTCTTGTAGCAGAGATGCTAAATTGGCTAAATCATAGGTACTCACACAGTAACTCTGTCGGAGGCCATAAATGAGCTTCTAGTGACGGTTGAACCTCCACCAGACTCTTGTTCACAAAGTAAATGTGATATTAGCTTCTCATGGCTGGTTAGCTCAAACTACCAGCTCTG
Source organism: Lagodon rhomboides (assembly GCA_039737535.1). Classification (NCBI taxonomy): domain Eukaryota; kingdom Metazoa; phylum Chordata; class Actinopteri; order Spariformes; family Sparidae; genus Lagodon; species Lagodon rhomboides. The sequence continues at coordinate 7,025,418 of CM077789.1, read as the reverse complement.
TGTTGCTCTCTATGCTAAACTGAGTGGAGGTCAGTTACTGTGGCCATTTTCCCCTGATCCTCCATGTCACACACTCCGTAGCCATGAGGCTAAACCTCCCACAGTCTGTGCTCCGTGTGTCTTGTGTTGCATTTTTTTTTCATTTATCTTGTCTGATACTAGAGAATACAGTGAAATGTAGAGGAGGACAGGGGATGATATGGGACAAATTATAATGTGAAAACACAGTACTGTCTTTTCTTGTTTGCAACTATGCTAGTTGCGTACTGTGTTGGTTTGTTGGATGGTTGGTCAGCTTGGTCTAGCCTGAACGGACTGAAATATCTGAAAAACTGTTGGATAGATTGTCATGAAATCCAGAGGACGAATCCTACCTATTGTGATGATTATCTAACTTTTCCTCCAGTGTCACCAGCAGGTCTTGCTAAGTCATGGGAACATGCTAACATTTATGTGCTAAGATTGTAAACATGGAAAATATTAAACCTACTTAACATTCGTATGTTAGCATTGTCCCTTTGAGCTCATTAGCATGCTGATGCTGCTGATGTTTATAAACATTTAAAACATGAACGGTAGCTGCCATGACTTTGTTAAATGCGACGTATGAGCCACAGTATGCATACAGTGCCCATGATAGGGAGAGTATCCAAACATAGTGCAGCCCAAGCAGCTCAGAAATCACACCGTTACCTCACTTCTCTGTTGACTGTGTAATGATTTACTACAAAAGACCTTGCTCGTTAATTTGGCATGGTACAATACCAGCACCTGTTTGTCGGGAGCCGTGTCCCTGCCTGATTTTCATCTGTTATTTCATTATTTACCCAAAGGAGGTCCAAAGTCCAACTCAGACGGATGAAACTCAGGATCTCAGGCACCACATGGGCTTAGAGCGATACAGTTAGGATCATCTCCACCCTATTAACGGAGGTTTTACAAGAATGTAATTCAGATGACTAGAATTCAGAGCATTTTAAGTCTTTAAGCTGTAAGAATAAATGGCGTGGTCACATTGCTGAAGTGTGGCTGAACCATTACCCAGTTGGATTGCCATTCTTTGGTTTTATATTGACAGCATTTCATCGTTAATGTTTTGTCACTCAACGCCACATCATCACTGCAAGGACCAACGAAAAATTGGACCTGTTTGCCACTGATGGTGAGATTCCTCAAAATGTTTTAAAAGCTTTTACTTTTAACCTTTTGCCTGTATAATCACAACCCAGAGTCTACCTGGCTGACACAAAGAAATGTTTCAGTAACCTCATAAAGTAAATTGGCCGGGGAGTAGACTTAACACATGTTTGTCAAGCTGCCTTGAAATGCGTCAGAGTTTAGCTCGCTGTCACTTAGGCCCTGGTGTGTGTTATTAGATCCCACCTGGACCTTCGCTTTCTCATATTTTTGCGCTGGGTTGAATTTCAGTTCGGAGGGTAGCCATGTGGTACCAGGAGCAGGGGAGGAATGTTGGAGCTTTGTTTGATTTTCTAAATACGGTGAATTATCTGTGACAGCCTGAAGCCCGTTGGAATGGCACGATGGGATAAGTGAAGTCAGGATTAGTGATTTGTTCTCTTTTGGAGTGGCTCTCAGATTATAGCCATTGCTTTACAAAGGTATTTTGGTGAATTATGTCTGTTCACTAGATAAAGGTGCAAGTAAACCCTTACAAAATAACAACATTACATTGGAGCCTATAGAAAGGTCTACATTGTGTCTACAAACCACTGTCTGCTTAAATGAAAAAAATGTTTTAGACCCAACATTACCCGACATTCATCTGTCTAATGACATAAATATGTGGAGATACTGCAGACATAGTATGCACATAAGCCATGTGCACTACCTGAAGCACTTTGCTCTCTTTCTGGCACATTTTTTTTAGATGATGTTTTCAGTTGAACAATATTGTTGGCTGTTCTTTCACACATATGTTCATCTTTTTTTTCTGAGTCAAGTTTTAAAATAACAAATCCTGCCTGAACAGGTACAGATTGCAGTGTTGCAGGAGCTAAGCCCTGGTCACAGTGGTTGTTAGACTTGATCTAAACTGTCAAAATACAACCATTTTGTATTATGCAATTAAACATTGTGTTTACTCAGTAATAAAACTCACAGTAATGTAAGTAAATGCGATGGACAAGTCAGGCCACTTAAAAATGTTTAAATTGGTTCCCCCTCTCATTGTGTAATCTTAAATCATGTAACACAACTGCGCCCATGTGGGTTTGACTAGCCCCTTTTAGATAGAAAAGGTGGCACATTTGCAGCAAGGTAAAGGCTGCAATGTGCCACCTTTTCTATCTAAAACGGAGGTGTAATATTCCACCTTTTCAAATAAGCCACCACATTTCCACCTCTGGGGTAGGCGTAAACATGTGACGTGATGTGAAGCACGAAGTTGGGCATGAAGAAGAGCAGGTCGAATTTGTCTTCAAAATAAGAGCTTTACATTGTACCCCATCGGAGTTTAGAACTGTTACGTTTTCAACAGCTACCGACGTATACTTAAGCCACAATCCACTTTGTTGGCCAGACTACACATCTTTTTAGTAATCATCAGAGATGGAATCTAACAAACAGTAATATTAGGACAATATTCTGCTACTTTGCATTTCCACCCCACAACAGTTGAGGCAAATATTTTACATTTATTTCAGACATTTAGCCGCTAGTTACTTTGTAGATTAGATTTCATTCTTCATCACAGCCAGAGTAGCCAAAGTGTATGTTTGTATATCCACTGTATCCATTAATTAGAAAAATGCTGAATTTCAGATCCAGTGATCGGCCCATAATACACAGTGTATACGTACATGTATATATGTGTACAAATTCATATTTGCTTGTGTTTTTGAATCTTTTTACCAGAAAATGTTGATGGGGGCTCTGTGGAAATCCTGAGTTGTGCTGGAATTCGGTTGTTAGTTTATGTTAGCCAACTTCATTTCTAAACTATCGTTAGCTACTCTTGCCCTCTGTTTGCAGAGCGGAGGGAGGCACTGAAACAAGGCACTCGAGAACGTGCCTAAAGTCACATCCTTTGGACTGTCGTTGAAAATCCGACCCGAGTCCTTCAAAAAGAAATGCACAGTTCAGCAAAATTAAACAACTTAAATTACACATGCTTGTAAAGACAGCCAAGAGAGAATGAGAAGGTCTTATTTTCACGTCACGTTACAATCTGCTCACATATGGCCAATAAAAAAGTGATTAACACACGTAAATTACTACAAATTGTAACATATTAACGTCTTATTATTGGTTTCACATCCTTGTGTTTGATTTTGGTAGGCATGTCTGCATTTTATTTATTAGCCTGAAATACGCAGTGTTAAAAAGGGCCTAGATTAATGGATTTTGTTGGCAGTTTTCTCATCTAAGTGCATTTTCACTAATTGCTAAAATGAAAGATAGACTTTTGAAAGGGCCCACAGTTTGATGAGAGGTCCAAAGTATCAAAGTAAGTAAGTAAGTAAGTAAAAAAAAAAAAAAGAAAGGTCCTGGATCTAATTAAAATTCTTAACATTCCACTCATAACTCAGGTTATGCTCGAGGTCTTCATGGACTTAAAGTCCTTAGTCTCAATAAACTTATATAATCCTGTTTTACACAACACAGCTGGGCATGCACCTCATACATATGTTTCCTCTGCCAGGATCCCATTTTATATGGATGAAAATATTGTTTGCTCTTAAAGAACCGGTGCCAGAAACAGTGCAGAAATCTCTCTGTTCTTACATGCTGTGATAAATCGCCTCCAGGTAAACAGGTTTTACCAATTATTGAATTCTTTTGTGTGACAAAACTGTGGGCTTGATTTGACTATTTTAGGATTGCCCAACCACTGGAGCCTAGATGATTTACAACAGAGTAGGGCTATGGCTCTTGTATGGAAAAAAGTTTCAAGGTCCAGATAGTTTTCTATTTGTAGAAGTCAGAATTTTGGAGGTAGGAATGTGCAATGCTAGAATGATTATTGATCAGGCAGAGGAGAAGGATGGGTCACTGTGTGCTCTTGTATGTCCTGTAAATGCCTCATATTTACATATGATAATAAATGTAGTTTCGTAGTGTTGTAAATGTTCTGTAGCCTTATGTTTATGTTAGGGTGCTCAAAGTTATTTCCATATATAGCTCACCTGGAATTTAGGAAACAAAGGGTCACTGTCTTTTTTAAAAAAACAAACAGTAACCTTTTCTGCTATGAAACGTCCTAGTTGTTTTTGTACTTGTTGAACTGTTGTGACTGAACAGGCTGTACTTGGGACAGTGGTGCTTTGGGCTCAATGCTAAGTTGCTCACAATGATGTGCTGAGGTTAGCAGGTAGGTGTTTATTGTTGCACTGGGTGCTCAGCATCTTAATATAGCATGTTAGCAGGTTTATATTTGCTAACTAGCCATAACACAAAGTATGTATAACTGAGGCAGATGGGGATGTTTTCAGTTTTGCATATATTTGGTTATAAATCAAAGTATTGGACACATTGAAATTCACCTGTCCATTGTGCTACATGGAAAGTTAAGGGAATGCATCAGTGGTTACAGATCGGCCTGGTGATAGAGAAAAAGTCAGAAGATCACTAAGATCAGCACAATTCATGCTCTGATTTATGAATACCTGGACAAAATCTCATGGAAATCTTTCAAATAGTTGTTGAAATATTTGAATCTTAACCACAAATGGAAAAGTTGTTATATTTCAGTCTGGACCAAAGTAATGGACAGACCAACATTGTTGAGCAACAATACCAGCATGGCTTAAAAACTTTCACCTCTTGGGAATGATGCTTAAACTTCAACTCCGCAGAATTGGCAAACACTGTTATTGCTTGCCACAAACAATGTAGTGAGCAGCAAGATGTTCTCCAAAGGGCACAGATGCTTAAAACATCTGTCTCACTTAGAGAGACACATTAAACTATGAGCAAAAACAACTGTGCAGAGGTCAAATTTGGGTGAGTTTGTTTATGTGGTTGCTGGGGCCTTGTCAAACAGCAATGAACATCGTCAGTGATGTGTGCAGGCAGTGCGTAAAACCATGCAAGAGGTCCGAGTTCAGTGCCCTGTCAGCTCGCTGCACAGGACATCTGTCAGCAGAAAAGACACATTCCTTACCCTCATCGCCACCACATCCTTCCCTCCGTGGTCCCGCAGAGGGACATGAGGCTATTTTTGAGGATACTCAGGCATCCAGGATGGCTGCAGTTTGACTGATTATAGCCTGGAGGAAGATGGTAAACAAAGGACATGGTATGGCTCATGCTGATTGGGTTGACATGGTGAAAAAAGTTTGGAAAAGGAGTATAAATCTTCTGCCTTGATGTTGTGTGAACTCTGCCTTTATTTGCCCTCTGTTTTCTTTTATGCTGCTGCTTGACACTGTTTATTGTTTTTATTTACATTCTTAAGATATTTTTTTTTATCGTGGAGCAATGTTTCATAATAGGTTGTATTGAATAAAAGCCACACTATTACCACCTATAACGGGAGATGCATACAAAGTGGTGCTGAGGGGGAAAATAATTTCCTATTCCTCATTACTGAAGAAGCGCAAACAGGAGAAGCTCAATACTTTATACAGCCAACTTAAAGTATTACAAAGATATCATAAGGACAGAGCAAAACCAAATAAAGGAGTAGCAATTAAAAAGTGCAAAATGAGATAGATGAGATCTATTCAGAGGAAGTTTAAAAGGAAATTGGAATTTCTGAAACAGGGATATTATGAGGCAGGAAGTAAGACAGTGAAATTAATGGCATATAAACTGAGGAAGTAGCAGACAGATAATAAAAATAAGATGCTCTCGAACAAAGCAAATACAATATAAACTAGAAGGGATCCAACATAGTTTTGAAGACTATGATAATGAACTATACTCGCAACAAAACTACATAATAAAAATGATTTAGAAAAGTGTCTTGAACCTTTGAGTTTGCCAATAATCAAACAAGAACCAAATAAAGCCCTGGTTACTGACGTCGCTGATAATGAAGCGAAGGCAGCAATATCCAGACTCGAGCCACATAAGGGCCCAGGCTCAGACAGCTTCAGGGCCAAATGGTATAAATCTTTTAGTGAACAGAAAACTCAGAGACTAAAGAATAAAAAAAAAAGAGTAAAAGACACACTACTATGTAACCTGGGGCTGTGACACAGATGTCCTGGCAAGTTGTCATCATTTGTTTTTATGAACAACAATTTGTAGGAAAGGAAGAAAACGTACTGTACTGTCGTCAGACAATCAGTCTTTGGCCTGACAATTGTTGACTTTCTTATGCCTAGATAAATGTGATTCAAACAAGTTTTGGTTTTGCTTTCCCTATATAGTTAAGTTTGTTCTCCCTTGTGGACCTGAACTGTTGTTGACCTTCTCTGGTTCTTTGGAACCACAGTTTACCATTCCTCTCTGCTTAGTCTGAACTACTGACATGCTCTCCTGCCTGGTCTTGTCCCAAATACTGTCCAATCAAATATATTGTAGAGTTTTCAACTACCTAAAAAGGTTGCTCATATATGCTATTGCTCTGCAAAATATAATTGAGAAGACTCTTTGAAACAGAGCAGCCAGGTTCAACTTAGTCCATCTATGTGTATTTTAGAACTGTATATCTGAATGTCACACAGTTTGTAGTTGCATAGCTTAATTTTCCCCAAAATGCCTTTAAAGGATAATTTCACCAAAAAATTAAAATTCACTCCTTATCTTCTAACCCAGAAGTTTCGTTGGCCATGAAACATTTCTGGAGCTTCCCAGCAAAACAGCATTGTAGCCTTCTCCTTAACAACTGGAGTAGATAGGGACTTAACATAAAATGGCACCAAACAGCTTGTTCAGCGTAATCCAAGTCTTCAGAAGCCAGAAGTTTGAAGACTCCAACTGGACCAAAGGACCAAAGGACGTTATCAACACCCTCAATGTGCAGTGGAGCTTGTGCACCCACTTCAGACAGGGTGCACGCTAACACTTTAGCTCTGCAGCTACAGGGAAGATTTCGTCTTTTAAAGAGTGTAAATAATGTCTTTTAAAATCAATTTTGTGTCTCGGGGCCTTCCGGAGACTTGAATAAGGCCAGACGAACTGAGTGGAGCTATTATACATATTACATTTTTATGGCATTTAGCAGACGCTTCTGTCCAAAGCGACTTGGCGGTGGCTGCCATGCAAGGTGCCGACCAGCTCATCAGGGGCAGTTTGGAGTTTAGTATCTTGCCCAAGGACACTTCGACATGCAGACCAGGGGAAACGAACCAACGACCTTCCGATAACAAGACACTGGCTCTACCCCTGAGCCACAGCCGCCCTTATTGTTTTGTTTTTTGGTGTTATTCTATATTTTTCTTATTGGCAAGAATTCCCACGAAAAGACCAAAACTAACAATTGATGCATCCTATTGATACATCCTACATTCTAATAAATCCAAGCATTGTTTGTGCAGCCAAACCCTGATAAATCTCTTTCCTCTGTGCCACAGAGCTCTATTGTTCTTCGAAACCTATAATGACACATCAATTAGCCACACCATTGCACTGTGTGACGCGTTCTGCATTCCCAGGAACATAAGAAGTCATGTTAGGTCAATCTCGCATACACCATCCTGTCGCCTCAAATACTAAAGCAAGATCCACAACTGAAAATAGTCCTGAGTAAATGTACTGTTTTAAGTAGTGTTTGCAGTTCAAAAAAGCTGCTGTATGTGTAATTGTCGTTTTAGCAAACTTCTGTCCGTTGACTGCAGTTAGCAGTCCCCTCCTCCTTTCATTGCTTAGACTGTTTGGTAGTACAAGCTGTCACCGGGAGCACTTGAATGGGTAGCTTTCTCTGTTACGCCATTGCCGGTGAACAGGAGGATCCTGCTCTCCGCATGTTCACAAGCAGAATCCTGATTGGATAAAGTCGGCAGGGATACCAGGAAATTTGTTTTCTTCTCTTACTACATAAGCAGGGGGAGGAGATACATGGGTTACTGAACAAACACTCTGTAACAATGACTCTGAACATACAGTACTGCCAGATTAATCCTGTAATACAGTTTATGACCTGGACTCCAACACCTCTTAGACCATACTTTAATCTTGCATAACCCACAACCACTAGTTTTCCCTTGTGAAAGACGACCTGTTTGCCTATGTGATGTCCATTTGGTGCTTGTGGACCTCAGTAAATGTATTCAGCTAGAGTTACCTCATGAGAATGACCTTCCAGTTTCAGTGGAACGGGGGTGTTCTGTGTCCATTTTAAATATTTTAAGTTACTGTAAATGCATCAGCCAGTGATTCATTTTCTCTAGAAAACATGACCATATCAGGAGCAGCTCAGGAATCCAGCCAGCCATCATAAAAAACTCTCAGTCCACCCTGCCTTAACCCTGCCTTCAAATCGGTATTATAGAAAAATGAACAAGGGCTTTGATCGGAGCTCTCTGGGCTCTGGTTTTCTGTTTTGAGGATAAATGCCATATAACACGTAATGGTCTGTAAATGTACACATACCTCTGTAGTTGAGTCATATAACCCCCTCTCACAGGTTGAGGGGAGAGCTGATAATCAGCTGCAGAGCTTGACTCTTGTGTGTTAATGTGCCAACTGCCAAACACGTTCTCCCTGCTTTTCTTTGCACACTGAGACGTGCTGTCTCGCTGACTTTTATCAGACTCTCTGCGTCAGATGTGCGCAGTGTGAAGGTCAGTGCTGTCCTCACACTGACACTTGAGAGACCTTGGCTATAGCTGTGGTTCTGTCAAACTAATGTCTTATATTTGGTAGGTCTTCCCTGGAGGTATCAGTAGACTCTACTCTGTTCACTATACTTCCCTTTGACATATAGTTTGTGTTATTGCAGGTGTCTGCCCTCAAACAAACACAGAACCGTTTGTTTTTACATCTTCTGCTTCAGCTGCTTTTTGAAGTATTTTTGTAGCCTTTGATTCTTTTCTTTGGAGACCGGCCTACCTGCTGTTAACTTTTATGAACACTGTGTTTCTTCTGTCACTGTTACCCTACAACATACCTCCAGAATGTAAACAAAAGACTGGTGGCTTTTGGTGCATTTCTCTCATGAGTCCGCAAAGCATTTTTCTTTTGAAGTTATGCAGCCCTCTGTTGTGATAACTCGACTGCCATAAACATTAGCTCAGATCATAATTGCAAGTCGTAGTTTCTCTTAATAGTTCACACATTAGAGAATATTTAGCTGTCAGATCCAAATTTAGCTTTTGTGACTCACAGTGACTTCACAAGAAAGTACTGTGGAACATCTTTTCTCACTTCGTGTATTGTCAAACACGAAGTGAGAAAAGATGTTCTTGTTTACCTTGGTACCTTACCATGCAGATAGTTTAGGCTTTATTTCTCCAGGTCCCCTAATATTTCTTTTGTCAAATTTTGCCATGGTTAAGAAAGAGGAAATAAAGAAGAGCAGCCAAGACTAAGTATAATTTTCATAAATTCAACTAAAAATAAATAAATTGATATACAAGCTTATCGTCTGCCAGTGACTTTGGAGGACCAGAACTAAATGAAGGATCAATAAATAGATATTCCATTAAATGCACCCATATTAAAACTGAATATAAATGTAGACATTAAACAATTAAAATGTGACATAGACTGATACTTCTGCTTTGATCTGTCTCTGGCAACGGCCCTTTCCTAATTCCTACCTACCTAGTTCCAGCACCCTTGCTTGGACCACAGCCATTTTCGAACTCGGCCTTCATTTTGGCGTGAACTGCACACCTGTAAAGTTTCTTCACAGTAGCTTCCACTGTTGTGATGCTATTGTGCTGACACAATTCTGTCCACAGGCAGACAAATAAAAACCTGGCAAAATACTCAAAACCGCTTCTTTGTTGGTTTTAGCTACAAAATGTGTCTCCAGGTGCATATTTTCCCGTGAAGACACACACGTGCAGACTCCCAAACAAAAAACAGAACTTTACCAGCCGCCGCTGTCGTGTCTAGTAAACACAGTATGGAAGCTACTACATAAGGTCTAATGAGAAGAATCTGCACCACTGTAAGGTTTAAACATCAGGGTTTTGCTTATCACAAGTTCTGAAGTGCTGAGAAACAGTAAGTAGCTCCAAGGTTAGGTCATTTGAGATAACGTAATCTCTTTCACAACACTGTAGTGGGAAGCCACTGGACATGTGAAGTCTTTTGGCTATGCAAATGCAGATATTCAAAATTTGGGCAATAGTTGTTATTTTGTCTTTGTGTTATTTATTGCCCCAATTGTACCAAGAAAACAAATGTAAATTCAATATCAAAAAGGTAACCGAACTGTCTTTCAAACCTTTGTTACACATCTTTGAAATGGCACAAATTTATGAAATGGCCTCCTCAATAAGAACAATTTTCAATGTTCAGCCTGTGGATCATATACTGTCTATTCAATGGTGGCTTTCCTGATAAATGCAAATGTTTTGGTACATGGTACATTGAAAGGCGCAATTCACAATTGCTGTGCAGCACCTGCTCTGCCCCAAGTTCACATTATGTCATGTCCACATTCCAATTGCATTCATAGAGACGGTTTAATGTCTAGGTGAGGTCTCGGCCTGAGTTGCCTCTGAATTTCCACACGTGTCTCTCAGATTGCAAAACGCATGTTATATCCTTAGTAAGCCCTTTCTTAGAACTTCCTAAGTTCAATTCAGAGGCCCGATATATATTCTTGTCATAGAAACAGATTGGCTGGTGGAAGCTTCGTTGCTACAGTGTCCTGTATCATGCTTACTCTAATTAGCAAACTTGGCAGCAGGAGTTGGCCTCCTAGAATATTTTTGGTGTCTCTGTAAAAGATTGTGTTTAATTCTCAATTTTCCATCTGTTGTGTTTATGTTCCAGGTGGAAGAGGGCAGCAAGGCAGCAGCTGTGAGTCTCCAGGTGGGAGACGAGCTTGTCAACATCAACGAGATTCCCCTGACTGGCTACAGACAGGAGGCGATCTGCCTAGTGAAAGGCTCCCACAAGACCCTCAGTCTGGTGGTGAAAAGGTAGGTAACCAATCCCCAGACCCCTCCTCTGCCCTCTCCTGCTACATCTGCCACTGCCACAAGTGCACCACCCCCTCAGCGTAACAGGTCACCATGGTAACATTTCCAACAAACCAAGGTGACAGAGGAGTGGAGACCGCGGATTGTGGCCCTCGCAGCCGTTTGGCTATGTAATGTGTCTCTAGACCAGCCTGTGCTTTTTGGGACTGTTTGTAGCTGGATGGTCCTGTTTAGCCAGGTTGTTCTGGGTTGTAGTCAGCAGGAGTTCATGGTTTGCGACACAGTTTTTCATGATCAAGGTGAAAGAAGGAAGTGCCGCTGAAGGTGACATCATTTAGATCCCACACAGGCAGTTATAGGAAGGACAAACAAGGGGAAGTTTTGATGCAACTGATACTATTTGTCACTGAGATTCTTTTTTTATCAGTCAGTAGGTTTCATGCCCTCTGTGATAAGTAATTTGTGGTTTGCATTGTTTTCTGTGGAGCACTCTTTCTTACTGACAAAAGAACACACTTCATGAACAGCACAACCACAAAAGATGGATACATAGACTCTTTTTGTCATAAGCTAGTCTTTGTGACCTATTGACTCCAGGGTATTGTTTAGGCTTCATATCTTGTTATCTGAGGAATCATTTGTCAACATAGTGGTGGAGGCCGTCTTACAAATGGCCTTGTTGTGAATGAAACACTGCTCCCATTGTCTCTCTTAGCCATCCGCATTTCTTTCTGTATTGTATCATATCATAACGTAATCCCTGAACAAATCCCGCCGTACAAGGAAGTTCACTCACCATTTATCCTTCCACAAGGAAGGATAAATGGTGAGTCTCACTCATTGTTATGTATTCTCAATGGACGTGTCTATTATAGGATCTGGGAACAAGGATGCATACTGTCTATAACAATCTGTGTCTATTTGATTTCTTATGCTATTGTTGGACAACTTAAAGGCCTTGAAAAAACATACCTGCTTAATCAGCCTCTTACTAAGAGTAATACAGTCCTACACTAACAGCAATTTACTGCCAAAGTTGGAACAGTTTTGGTCACTTGGCGTGTAAGATTTCTTTATTTCTGATTGTGTCATTGCCCTTCTCACTGCTCTGAAGTGGGTTAGGCCCAGTTGGAAAAATATGACGGGACATTCTTCTGTGCACCATTCACAATCTGATGACTGTTAGGTGTACTTATGCTTTAAGATATGAAAAAGACTCCGGGATTGTTTGCTCATATTGCCACAGCCACCGTCAATCAAATTCAATCACACCATACTCATACAGAATTGATACAGAGTTCGAACCCACTCATACAGAACCAGACAATCATTTTTGATTTTGATATTTAAGGATGTTTTTTTTTCCTTTACTTATAATGCAAGCAATAAAGAGTTGTAGAAAATGAGAACTTTTTGACACACCTCCCTTAAAAGTTGTCTAATACTTTGGCAACTGAACTTACTTTAAGTTAAATTACTCTTTGCTGATTCCATCATGGATGCCAAGATTGGAAATATGAATTAATATATTAGGTCATTTCTAAGTCTCCTGTGATATGGCTAATCACTTGCTAGCTTACTTGCACAGCCACTACAACAGAGAAACATCCCAGCTCACAGCAGTGTCAGTGAGGCAGTTTATTCAGGACTGCTATATATATATAAGGGACAAATCTCCATTTTAAAGTGCTGTGTGTCTAGCTAGAGGCTTTAAAATGGAAAAACAGAGGGAGAAAGGAAGTAAATACTGGGTAGATGAAACCACAGGAGGATAACTAAAGGATCTGGCCATTGTCATTTCAGTATGTTTGTAATTGTAAAAGGAGAAAGACATTTCCTTACAAGGACAGATCCTATTGTTCATATTGCATTTTACGCAGACTTTCAGTCCCACAGGACGCTCTTTTCCTTCTGCTCGTCTGTGTTGAAGAATTTAGTTTGTTCTGACTGTCTCAAATAGGATCTCCAGTCAGTCATTTGCAGGGCTACAAAACCAAGTATGTGTCTGGTTTAGAACACAGCATAGTGATAGTGGTTCATTACAGAACCCCAGAGCTTTAACTGCAGTCTTGTTCTTTTTCAGTGAGCTGTGTGCAGAAAGCTCTGGTGTCTGGGTTTTGAAGCGTTTCACACTGTAGCATCACACGTCACTACCTTTACCCGCACTGAGCCCTTGTGTTTGACTGTAGCTCAATCTGTGCCCGAGCATGTGAGGTGTCAACTGTAAAACACCTTTCTTTTTATCTCGGGGATAATGTCGGATAGTTGGAACGAGGATCAGGAAGCTGTCAGAACCTGCTCCGGTCAACAGGTGTGGTCTCTTTACAGACAGCACAAGGGAGGAGCTTGATTTATTTTGCATGCAGTGACTAATGTGAGATCGTAGGTGTAATGTCACTTGGGAGAGGGGAAGGGGAGAGGCTTGTCACGCTGCACACTGAGAGAACAGAAAGGTGTGGTTATCTGTGGGAAAGCATCTCGGCCTCATTGCACATGCCTCGACAAAACTACTGCACACTCCGAGTCTCTACTTCAGTCTGTCAGATGAGGGAATCTTAAAAGTTGTACAGATATTTTTAAATGTGAAATATCACTTTACCAAACTGATTGAATATATCTCAGTACCAAAGCAAAACCAGGGTGTAGGCTAAAGTGAAATTGTGCGTTTTATACAAAATTTGTTTAACACTTGCCAACACTAACTACTGCATGCAGTCAAACACTGCAATTGTCTGACATCTAAACATTGTATTTTCATGCATTCCAGCTTGCTATTGTTACGCTTTGCTCACTGTAAAATCCAAAAGCTGTAATTTGGCTATATGCGGCAAATCGTCTAGTTAGCAGTATGTAATTTTGAAAGCAACTTTACTGAAAACAAAGAAACAAACAGCACAATCGACACATGTTGACCCATGCAACTATAAATCACTATAAAACACAGATAACTTGAAACACCAACAAGAGCTAAATCTGTCAGCAGAGCTATACTCTTAAGTCTAGCTCTTGATTTTAGCACAGGTTGGATTTAATTTAGCATCAGGACACACGGTGTCTGGTTTACCTTCCTTTCCCTTCACTTGAGGCACCAACAGTGAACTTTACAACATAAAACTTGAATTGTGTTGCAGTGTTTGGTTTCCCCCTTCTGGCATTGTTACAGAAGTACCACACTTACTAACATACTTCATTATTTTGCATCGGAAGAGACGTCTGCTGCAGCAGATGGCTTCTGTGTGTCTATGTTTTACTTGTTGCCGCATCAAAAACACTGTTGCCATTACCATAACACATCCAAGTAGCTATTTCAGATGAGTTAGGCCTGCACAGAGGTTTGCTGCAAAATCCAATTATGCCTGGAAAAGCTTATTGGCCTAACTTACAGAGTAAGCATTCAGCAGGGGTTGCAGAGCAGCGGCTTACATTTACCGGTCTTTGTTTTTCTAAATAAGCCTACGTAGTATGTTTGGAATGCAGTGCACTGAATTCTTGTCGTAAGTAGATTTCTTAAAATTGTTTTGGACTCAGCTGAGGAAATCATTGTTTAGAGATTTCATTGTAGCCCTGTCTTAACTGCACCCCCCCATCTGTTTCTTTTTGGTTTGTTCCATTGCCAAGGTAAGTTGACAGAGAGTCACTGAAGTAGCTGTCACTACAGGAAGGAGATATCATTCAAATCGTTTTGTTTTTTAGGAAACTGTGCAGTCTTATCAAAGAAAAAGTACACTTGCTTTGAGCTGTGATGGGTTTTTTCCACAACGTGACGTGAAAAATGCTTGTTCTTAATCTTAAACAACATTTCATGAGGTACGTATGTGAGTCTGGGGGAATTAATTATTGTTGGACATTTTTTATTGTTGGCAGTATTATTTTACCTCATAGGCCAGGCAGTGTGTGTATACTGTTTATGTCAGTGCAAAATACAATGTAATATCTATCTTTCATAGTACTTGCCTCGTATTTTCTGAGGCAAACCTCTCAGTTTGTTAACATTAGAAATGTGTTGTCTTACCATGGTAGGGATCAGGTTTGTTGTTTTAGGGATGTACAATCAGATTAGGGCTGCACAATTAATCAATATATTATGGAAATTGCAATATAGCCAAGTGCAGTAATAGCTCAAACCGCAAAAAATGTTTTTAAAATACTGTAAGGTTTCCCCAGCATACAAATCTTATTCTCCAGATGTGAGAAAACATGTTTGTTTGGTAAAGACGCCAACAAATGTCACATCGTCATAATTTTAATAGTTGTCTTCAGAGAAAAAAAAGAAAATTATGATGCAAATATAATCAAATCCAGTAATCATGAATCATATCACAATGATACTGTCTAAATATCTGTAACGTGTTTGTTTTTTCGTGCAGCCTTAAATCAGAGCACATCATGGCTGACATTACATATAATCTTTTAATCAACTCACACAGGTTTGACTGTCAGGTGCAGGTTTGCTTGTGCAATTATATTGCAATCATTGCAGTATGTCCTTAAGAGGGACTACAGCTAATCCTCTAATTATTTGTTGTTGTTGCTCGGCATGTGTTCTGGTGCATTTCACACTTAAGCTGTGATAGTGTTACAACAGGTAACAGACAGGCCTAACAGACAGGTTGTTGATTGCTCATGAACTGAAATGAACGACAGTGTTTAAGACACAGAACACGGAGGACTTGGTTATGGTGATGCTGTTCAGACGTTCTCCGTCAGACAAAAGCTTTCCAGGTGTTTTGGGCTGTGGGTCAGTGCAGACAGCCGGTGACTTGACAGCTGGTATGCCACTCAGCCCAGGAATGTGCTGGTCATTACATGCTGCTCACGGTTCACCTCTCTCACCCGAAACATGACTGGTTTGATTGTAGGGTCTGCTGAAGAGGGCCTTTGTCAGACCCTCAGGGACCAAATGGAATCCACCGGCTCACCTGCAAAGTGCAGGTTGGACGCATACAACCTCAGCATATTTCTGCCCTGTACTGTACATGATGCTACACTGCATTTAGCCAGATGTCATACAATAGTAGGTGCATCTACCTGTTGAAGTCACACATTGGATGACTTGTTGTCACATGTCTTTTCATTAGAAAAAACTCACACTTTGGTCAAATAAGATATGGTTAACATTCCATACTATATGGGATGAACGTGTTAATCTAGTAAATATTGCTGAAGTTGAAAACAAAGAAAACCTTGTTTGGGCTGTATGCTTGATTGCTTCCCTCACAATAGATCACTGTGAATTTTATTGCCTTCCTATCAGCTTTAGGTTGCAACCATTCGTTGCTAATCTTCTTGCCTGTCACCAGACCTCTTGCTGGTGTGCCAGAGCACGTTTCAATAAGAACAGAACACTTGTTTGCCACTCAAATAGGAGTGTTTTCTCCCATTTGTGCCACTTAGCATGGTCATTATCAAAAGCAACTGTTGATACAGCTCCATTGCATTTGGATTACTTGGATTTCCATATTGCAAAGATGTAGTCTAAGCATAAGAAATGTTTTGAAGACAGCTTTACTTTACATTGCATTCTGGTGTATTAAGTCCCTGAAAATGGAGAAATTCAAGTGCTTCTTGGGCCATTTAATTCAAACTGACCAGCACCTGGCACAGCTCTATCTTCAGTTATTTCTTAAACAAAACCAGATATGTGATAGATTTTTATTATAAAATTCATTTTAGATTTGGTGCATGAGTTCAAAAACGTTTTTACACATTTATATATTATATAGGCTACCAAATATAAGGCACTTATCTGCGAGAAGGGGCACGGTCTGTTAATGTTGTCTCTTTATATCTTAACTTTTCACTTTATTAGTTTTCCAACTATCTCACTAAAGAACAGAAGTTGAAACTTAGCCCCCTGGCAAACATTGGCGCATTTACGCAAATGCTGATTAATGTTCATATGCTTGGCTAAAGGGCATTGTTAAGGCCCTTTTTTAAAAGGAAAGAGGAAAATCACACTGCTAATTGAACTGAAATTGTTCTTCATTTAAAAATGCAATATATTAAGAAATTTTGTTAAAAAGATTTAAAAAGTATGCATATGAAACACACCCTTTAAAGCACCTTTAAAATAAGCAGAGCCCACTTAGTCTTAACACTGTGTCAGAATGCATTTTGCAATCACAGTAAAGTTGAATATAACCTTTTAATCTTTTCAATCTAATCACTTAATACAATGTAAATATTATATTTGAGTAACAGCTCTTTAAATGGAAAGAATGCTATTGAGGCAATCTAAGCCCAATGAGCATGTGGCTTAATTATTAGGTATTAATGTATGTTCTCATTCACTGGACCACAGCTAAGAGGCCTAACTAACCATAACCTGAAATAATGAGTACAGCCAAAATGTTTGAATGCTAAGTTGTATCTGCCATGTGTTGCTGACACCCCTCCTTGGGCAGTTCCCATTCTCATTACCCAGGGCTCTCAAAAAACGGGGTGCCCTTCCACCCTAGAGAGCAACCTGTTGCCATAGTAATGGTGGAAATGCCGCACAAGAGGGGAGATGGGAAGAGAAGAGTCCGGCATTTCATCCCGTGATTAGCATATTAGCCCCCTTGGAGCCAATGAGACAAGGCAGGTTACGGGAATACTCCAAAGGGACTGGCTGTGGCGATGGCCCTCCTCCTTCTCTTACACTCTTCCACCCCCCTCTCACGGGTAAAACCCCCGTAATCCTGAAGGAAATCTCCCCTCTGGTCAAACTAATTCTACCCAGAGAACTTTTTAGCCAGGCCCTCTCTGTGTTGAATGTTGTGTTTTTGGGTTGTGGGTTTGGAGGTGGTGGATCGGTGTTGTGCGATGATGCTCAGCGGCCTGCATGTCTCTTTATTTTGGCTTCTCTTTGAAGTGTCTGTGGAATGTGGTGCCTGACCAGCATGCGGGTACAACTGGTCTCACCTCCAGTCTAATATCGTTGTATGATCTTTGGGATTACACATTTCTTCTTTGTGTCAATTTTGAGTTCCTTCTTCCAGATGTTTGGTGAGTCAAAATGAACATTATTTTATGTTTTAATCACTTTTTGGATGTTAAACCTGTGACTTCTGTGTTTGAAAGGCCGTCGTACCTGCTGCCTTTTGTCAGTGAGTCACTGGGGGACATATTGGGGCCTTCTTTGGTTGGTTTTATGACCCTAATACTCTGTTATTGTTCCGATTGTTTTTGTCTTATCATTCAGTATGAGGTCAGCCATCATTTAGGTTAAGCCATGATCAGCGAGACTTAGCATTGCAAAACCAAATTCAAATTAATCTTTTAGGGAAAAGGCTTATAGGTAAAACAAAATCATCAGTAAATATATTGACCTAAAGTACTATTAATTAATTACCTGTGAGTTTGTCCTGAAATTTAACAAGTCTAGTACCCATATGCGAGCTGTTTATTTTTGAACATGGACTGGTTGGTACCGGATACATTTGAAGTGAAATGGGGCTCCGAAGTGATCACTCAGAAAACAGTCTCTCCCCCTGCCCCCATTCCAGCCAACTGATTCACTTTCCTAGCATATCTGTGCCGGCCCAGCTGTAGCCCTGACGATAGGCCTAATAAAACCAGCTTCATTTGCATACCAATGGCAGGCGCCATGTGTGGCTAGCTCCCAGTGCCCTAGAAACACGGACTGTGAGGAGACAAGGAAGACTGAGCTCCATGTTGGCTTTTTCTTTGTCCTCTAAATAGGCCTCAACTTTAATCCACAATTAATTTTGTGGAATCGTCCCACTTTATCGAGCTTAACCAAATCTCTGTCTCAATCTGAAAATTCTCAATCTATTAAATTAGTGTCGGGTGCGAAAAAATAGAGGAGCTCGTGTTATCCGTTTCACCCGGTAGTTTGTTTTCAGGTCTCCATCTGAAGGAAGCTGTTGTTTGGACCTCATGTCATCAGATCATTGAAGGCCTTTAGACAAGGTGACTGAAGGGGCAGGACCTTCTGACCTCATGGCTTTGTAGGGCAAGTCCTGAGCCCAATGAGAACGTAAGCAAGCAAACCTTTGTCCCAAATTCTTGACCAGTATAAAGCTAAAACTATGATAACTGATTAATTGTCATTTTCAAGCATTAATGTAAGACTTTGCTGCTTTTCTTCGTCATCTATGATAGTAAATTAAGAGTTTTAGGGTTTTGGACTATTGGTTGGACAAAAGAAGCTATTTAAAGATGAAATGTAGCATATTTCAGACATTTTGTGGCTAAATGATTAATTGTTTACTTGTAACAATAATCTGCAGATTGATCGATAATGAAAATAATCATCAGATGCAGTCCTAGACCAGTATAATGGCAATGTTTTTGAGCTACGTGTCAGTAAACCAGTTACCGATGTCTAAAATACAATGCAATCTAAAGGGTATAAATGTTAAGGGTTAAATCTTCCATTTAGATTAGTTTCTTTGATAGCTGTCAGAAGCTGATGCATAAAATCTTACCAAGGGTCTAAAGAGAAATCATCAAGTAATATAAACTCGTTTTAGATCGGCACTATGTAGTTTTGGAGTATACATTTTTGCAGTATTAATCAGGTATTAATACAAACTCAGAAATGTTTCCATAACTACATAAACAAGTTCTCAGAGGAAAATAAGGTCCCTAGAACACTGTTTGAAGCTAGAAAAATGTCAGGGTCCACCAAATATAAACAGAGTAAAACGGTATGAAATTGTCCTTTAAGGTCAGTTTGTTTATTCAGGATATTAAGTCATTCAAACAAAGAGTTTGTTAGTGATCTTTTACTGATTAAAATATCTTCCCTAAAACTATATAGTGCACCTTTAAACACAATCCAAGTTGACCCATTCAATACAAGTAGAAAATGTATAATTATAACCCTCCCCGCTGAAAAATCCTACACATGAAATGACATCAATGTCACAGGTTGATGATGTTAGTTTTGCGCCCCGTAGAGGATAGAAAGGTTGTCTGGGTGGCAGACGACAGCTTGGATCGAGGGGTGATGTGGCTGATCTGATTGTGTAAGAGATTCCCTGTTCTGTTAAGCCCTCTGCCCCATGCTGGGCTTCTGTTCCCCCTGGGACCATATGGCAAAGTCTGAGCACGAGCATTTCACCTCAGCTACGTACTGTTTAGATAATGAGCCTAATGACAGATGAGTCAAACTGTGTCTGTTTCCCTGTGGTATTGTCTTCGGTGTTGTCAGTCACACAGGAGTTTTCTCATATTTCTTAACCTCTATGACGCTCAAAACTGTATGACATCATGATCATGTGTCAGTTTGACCAGACGAGGGAGCTATAACACCATGTATCAGCAGAGAGTTACACTTCTGTAGGCTGCATATTTGTGTCCTGTGAATTAGACCTCTGTTACAATTAATTTGGATCAGAGGAGATTTAGAGAACCTTTGTCCAAGTGAGCTCTTGAGTTTTTCTCGAGATCTATGGTGTGCACAAACTAAATGTCAGGTGGTATTTGTCCTGTCTTCTACTGTGAGTCCGATCAATTGTTGGTGAGCTCTTAGTGTGTGTGTTCCTCCCCCCGCTGCCCAGGAATATGAAAATGGATATTGTAACTCAGAAAATGCCCTCAGAGAATGACGTGCATGTGGCAAGAAGCTTTCTTACGAAGATTTTGCGAAGTTCCATGAGGTACGCTCCCGTCTGTGGCTTCATCGTAATGAGTAGTACCTCTCCCCTTTGTTCCACTCCCTGTGCCCATAATCATGTTAATCATTCGTCTAGTAATGATATCATCTTCATTCCTCTCAAAGCAACTGTCCCTCTTCCATGGTTTATCACCTGTGCTCATTGGCATGTCTCTTTTTGGATTGTCTTGTGGTTTATGTCATTAGATGAATGATATGCATCCCATTGTACTGCATGCAAAACACTGCCTGTTCATGACATGCATACACATGTTTTTGTGGCTACATTGATAAGTAAAATGAATGATGTGTGTCTGATGTGTTCTGTTCACCCTTTCCTGTCATGCAATTCAGAAAGAATCACATTAAAGGGTATGTTGCATAACGCATAACTGATACCTGCACAAAGTTTTTGATTAAACACAGGCGTAGATACAAACCATCAAAAACGGTTTCCTTCTGTGAATGCATGAGTAAAACAAAACTGTTGAAAATCACGGCCTAGAAGTAGCAAAACAAGTAAATGTCTCGGGTGAGTTGTAGTACGAGCTG
This sequence comes from Lagodon rhomboides, assembly GCA_039737535.1. NCBI lineage: Eukaryota > Metazoa > Chordata > Actinopteri > Spariformes > Sparidae > Lagodon > Lagodon rhomboides. The sequence goes on along the minus strand of CM077789.1, from coordinate 7,004,256 downwards.
TAGCAGAAAACAGTATGTGCAATAGCATACTGTTTTCCATACGGGGCTGGTCTCTAACCCAGTCTGTGCTTTTTGCCCTCTCTACAGGCGGAATGAACCCATAAGCAGGCCTCACTCCTGGCACTCCACCAAGTTCAACGAAAGCCAATCAGAGACTGCCAAAACGCAGTCTCCACCCATGCCAGTCTGGCACACCAGATATGATGCAAGGTAACTCTTGGATCTTGAAGTTTGCCTCTGGAGTCTCAGTGTTGGATATCAAGAACTTTAAATTAAACATTAAAAGTACTGATTAGGATTATGGTTAAGTTTAGCTAATTCAACATTGCTATCGACCTTAACCCTCGAACAGCCTTGATTTAAGTTGTTCTACTATAGATACTGTACATATTTCTGGTGTCTAACTATTCTGTCTGTGGGAAAGCCAAGAACAGATGTTGTTGTTTTTTTAAGTTTTCCTTGTAATATGACTTATGTTGTATGTTGAGTTGTCATTCTGAAGAAAAAAAAAGTCGACAAAAAAGGTTTTGGGGATTTGAATTTGAAAGTAAAAAGAAGTTGTCCTTGCAAATGTATTCTCCAGTGGCCAAAAAGCTGATAATAAATTGGATCTAGATGCAATAAATCGGCCATGAGACTGTACTGAATTAGATACCACAATTCATAAGTCTAGCAAGAGCAGTGCTCATCACAATTTCCCAAGGCCCAAAGTGATGTTTTCAAATAGCTTCTTTTGCCCAACAAACAGTCCAAAACCCAAAGACTCTTTATGTACTGTCATAAATGACAATGAAAAGCAGCAAATCCTTACATGTATAAAGGTGAAACCAGCCTAAATATAACATTTATGCTTGAAAAATGACTTCAGTCATCAATTGATTATCAAAAAACTGGTAGCTAATTTTCTTACAAATGGCAAATCAACTAATTGTTGTAGCTCTTTGGATAAATGACTCAAAAGGTTAAAGTTTAGATTTTCACACTGGGTCCTTTGCTTTATCCTCCAGCTCATCCTCGAATGACCTCTCCTCTGGCTGGGAGCAGACAAACCTGCGCAGAGTGTCCGACCAGTTCAGCTCTCACGGCAGTATGGACAGTCTAGAACATGTCTCACACCCGTACTCTGGCGGTCAGCTTTCACCTGCCAAGTCCAACAACAGCATGGAGCATCTCGGAGGAGGGAAACGTGACTCGGCCTACAGCTCCTTCTCCACCAGCTCTGGCACCCCAGACTATACCCTCTCAAAGAGCAACGCTGCCTCGACAGAGAACATGCTCTATAAATTCAGTCAGTGGGATGCCGGAGGAAAGCACAACAATGGCAGAAACAGCCAGAGTGTGAATGAGGGAGTCAAACAGGATGACAGGGTGGCGTACTTCCAGATGCCAGGAGTTGGCACAGGCTGTGAGGGTCCACAGACTGAGGATTTGGCTGGCTCCCGCCATTCCACTTCAAGCAGAATCAGCTATGGACCTGTTTGGCATGTCCCTGAAAAAAAGAAGACAGCTTCCCCCTCTCCTCCGCCACCCCCTCCACCTGCACGCAGTGACAGTTTTGCTGCAACTAAGGTACATGAAAGGGGGCTCGTTATAGCTCAGCCTGAAGGACCTGAAGCACATGTTTCCAGCAAGGCTTCCACTGAAAGTCGCCGCAGCCACAACTTATCCCCCAAAAATGACAGTGATGGGTTTTATGCTTCATCCGATAAATCAAATCATAACCAGTTCAACTCAAACAAGCAGTACTCCCTGTCCAGCAGTGATGTTCGGCAAGGCCAGCCCACCCATCAGAGACACCATAGTGACAAAGGCACTTTTTATTCTCAGCCCTGGGCTACATCCGTACCAAAGCCACAGAATGTAGGTGGCTACTATTGTAGCATGCAGGAACTGCCTACTAACGGTTCTGGACAACACTTTGGTCAGAACCAGAGAAAGAACTTAAGCACCTCCCTGTCTACCGCTGCCAGTGACCAAAACACTGACAGCAGTGGACATAGCCGATACTACTGTGTCACAACATGTCAGCCTAACCCGCAGCCCACGTCTGGAAAATCAGAGGACAGGAGGAGTGTCACAGGTGTTGACCTGGCACAGACTGGGAATGAGCAGAACTCTCTGAGCCCACAGACAGTCAACAAAGTGAAGTATCATCTGCCCCAACAGCAGCAACACTCCTCACACATTAAAGACAGCAATGGATACAGCAAGCACCAAGTTACTACTGTACTAGAAACCCATGTAACTAAACCCATCTCCGATGATAGGGGAAACCAGAGAGGACACAACACGCAAAATCCAGAAGCTCACTTCATGAGCTATCCTTCTAACAGACAGACTGAACAGCGGAGGTCACTGCCACTCCAACATAGAGAATTACCCCAAGATGTCAGACATTACAGCCAAGTGAGCAACAAGATCTGCCCCCAGGCGACCCCCATGCTTCACTCTCTATCTATGGACGCCGCAGGCCAAGAGGCAAGAGGCCCAAACTCAGAGGAGTCCATTGAAAGCAAGCAGGCGAGACGCAGTGACCGCTTCGCCACCACATTAAGGAATGAAATCCAGATGAGAAAAGCCAGGCTGCAGAAAAGTAAGAGTGCAGCAGCTCTTCCTGGTAGCGAGGGTGAGACTGAGGACGATCAGGATATCTGGAAGTCCGCTGAAAACACCACCCCTACCTCTGCGGATGGCTCCTTCACCAACACCTACAAGGTTAATCTGAAGGAAGCACAAGCAAGGGTGCTCAAGGCGACATCTTTCAGGAGAAAAGACCTCGAGCCGATCTTACTTGAGCATCCTGCGGCTGAGGCCTTGCCTAACTACCCATCCTCAGCGCTGACCCGTAAAGATGTCACCCCTCTGCCAACTGTCTCAGAGTCTGTAATGAGTAAATCAGGGCCTGCTGGAGGTCAAGTGACTCGCATTGGTGGTCGAAAGCGTTTTCCTGCAGAAAAGAAGGGAAGGTCTTTCTCTGAACCAGACAAAATCCATGAAGTTGGGGTGAAGGAAGATCTCCCTCACAATGAAAATGCAAGCTCCTCACTAGACAAACAGAGGCGGGTAAAACAAAGGGGGATGCCCTCTTTTCCCAATCCGATTCCCCCTCAGAGCTATACTGAGAACCCCACGGAGACAAGGGCCAGAGGTCTTTCCACAACCAGTGAAACAGAGGACACAATGACAGGCAGAGAATACACTGAAGAGGTCCAGGGTGGGCCTTACTCGGCACACAAGCTGTCCGTCTTGGACCAGCAAAGACTGGGCACCTTCGCTGAGTATGAGGCAAAGTGGAATATACAGAAGAAAAACCCAGAAACACGAGCCTCCGGGCGGTACCGGTCAGCTGATAACATCCTGGATCCAGGACCAGAGGAGAGGACCAAAACCACCTGTTTCCACGAGAGGTCCCGATCATCTCCTTCAGCTGACATCTATGGACAGGTGAGGCACAAAGATTGTTTATGACTTTAAAATGATCAAAGAAAGTATATAAAGATGGACGCTCCACTTCCTCCCACTGTAAATAAAATTAAGCCAGAATATTCAAATACGGGTCTGCCATCTTGCGCTGGTGATATCTTTATGATATCGTGGTCCTACACATACACATGTCTGACTTAATCGTGAGCAGGACTTATCTGTCAGTCATGATGTCATGACTCTTTTATAGCATCAAATAACTGATTAAAACCAAACTTATCAGAAAAAATGAACAACCTAAAATGACAGTAGCCATTTTGGGGAAAGATGTATTTGATGTGTACTGGGATTTTTTTAGTTTGGCCCATATACCATCCACTAACACGGAGGGGGCAGGGTTTATGACCCATACTACAGCCAGTCACTTGGGGAGCTGTCCTGTTGTCCATCTTTACATACAGCCAATGACGTTAACAAAGACTTTATTTGAATAACCAAAAAAAAAGGAGAGATCTCTTGGCTGTAACTTTGCCTCAGTTTCTTAAATGTCGCAACTCTACCAAGCCCTCGAGGCGGCTTTATGTCTCATTAAGACAAACATACTGGCTGAAGTGAAAGGAAAGAGCCAAGTCAAATATTAATCCATGTTTGTTCATATGACACACCCTCCGCTTAAGGAAAAGAGAGGGGCATCAACCTGCCTATATCTTTTGTCACTGTTGTAAAACCAGGAAGCAGCAACATGAGTTGACTGAGATAATTAACAATAGACAAGAACTTTCGCTTTGGATAAACTGGAAGCCTCTTTTCTGTGGATTGTTCGGATGCTTTTGCATAAAAAGACATTGTGTTTGTTTAACTCTGTTTACAGAAGATTCAAGTTCCTGCAAGAAAGTCTGAGACAGAATATTCCCAGACGGAGAAACCTGCTGAACCGCTCAACGCTGCCACAGGGTGAGTAAATCTCCTTTGATGTGACCTGCTAGTACACCAGCGTCGGGGTTGCCTTTTAGGAAGTATTAAGTGATCTGAACAAGTATTATTATTTGACAGCAACAGTAATATTGTAACTGAATGCCAACACAATAATAAACAGTGCTCTATTTGAACTTTTTATTTATTATTTTTTCACTGGTGTCTGGATGTCGGTATCATACTATCAGCATGTTTAGGGTGATACGTTATTGTCTGTCTGCTTCTGAGCCTTATCAGTGAAAGAGGGCAGTAATCTTGTAGAGGAACAGTGAAGTCTTTATAATCTGTCAAGGCATACCAGTGGTACTGCCTTGGCGCAGCTGTGACAACATAAGTCGTCTGTCTGGCTGGGCTTTGTGTCATTTAGTGGGGGCTTGCTGCTGTAGGCTCGGCATCTGACCATGTGTGACAGTGAGGAAGTGTTTCTTCAGCCCTCTATCAGAGTGCAATGGGGACCTGAGTTCATGGGGCCAGCCCCAAGGCATGAATTTATCATCAGTAAGATCTGTTACTTTGCATAATTGGATTTTGTATCCATGCTAGCACTGTGGTGTTATGGATGGCAACGTCAGTCTACTGATGGGTACAGACTAAAATATCTCAACAACTATTTCATGAATTGTTGAGAAATATTGTACAGACATTCATGGTTCACAAAGGATGAAGGCTTTTTTTTGTCTTTTGACTTTTCCTCGAAAGCCACCATGTGGTTAACATTTGTACGGAATCGTTTGCCATTAAATTTAGTGCAGACATTCACGTTCTTCTGATGATGATCCGAAGTGAACCCATAGCTTATTTCTAGTGCCATCATCAGATCAATATTTTGATATGTCATTTTGGTTCATTATCAAATCACATCCCAAAATGACATTCCTAACAAGCCTCAGCTCTTCAGCTAATTGGTAATTATAAACATACCAACACGCCAAATTAAGATGGTCAACATGGTGAACATATCTGCTAAACATCTGCATTTCGGCCTTGTCATTGTGAGCATGTTACAATGCTGACGTTATGGGTAGCGCATATTAAATGAATTTTAGGTTAGGTTTTGGGGAGTACTACTGGATATGTAGGGGGGGAGCTGCATGTAAATTGCCTCCAGTGATGTCACTCAGTGGCTAAGTTGCATTGTGGGTAATTTAAGCACCAAGATTTGAAAAGGAAGGAGACCGGTGGAATAAAAAAGGTGATATATCTGGTGCTGCTGTATCAATGTTGATCATTTGTTTTTAGACTGTCCATAACAAGTCTAACAGTGTTATGGGAGTGGACTGGTCTTCATAACCTAGGGCCTACATTACCCACAATGCAATTTGTGCAGTTTTTCCATGAGCACTTTTATTTTATCAGATAACATTGCGCTTCCTCTGGATCCACAAAAGGCTTTTAACTACTTTTTATTCCCACAGTAGGTGGAACTAACTAGCTAAACGCAGGCTTACCTATAATCATATCTTGTAGAATAAACTTATTCTTACTTATTCTTAATTTGCTGGGGAAAAGTGTCCATCTTTGTCAGGAATTGTCTATAAGACTGGAGGATGGTTTAAAAAACCCTCATTATAATATGAGGCTGTCTGCGTATATGAAGTAGTTTAAACCTCCCTCCTCAGTGACTGTTTGTTTTATGGGCAGGGTAGAAGTGTTCATGTGATCCTTTGATGATCCCGTATGAGCTCCTGTTTTATGATAACAGTGTGATATTGTTGTTCCTGGTCACCTCTCTTATGTTCCGTCCTTTATTAAAAAATGCTGTCGCTGAAATTATTCAGATTAATTCCACTGTTGCCAGCTGTATCTGTCTGACCTTCTGTTAAAAGGGCAATCCACCACTTTTACACAAGTTCGGTTTACTCCTCATGGAGAGTACTACTCCAGGCTGAGAAAATAGTTGTGTAATGGCATCTGTGACTGTGGATGAGCTTTCCAAATTTGAGATTTAATTTTCGAACTTGAGCTACAAATTTGAGCAGAGCAGTTTGAAAGAAGTGGGTATCTACCAGACAAGGGGGGGTTTAATGAAATATGCTACAGCTTTGCATTGTGGGAAGAGTAGTATACAGTAGGCCTGCACGATTAATCGTATTTTCATCGTCATCGCGATGTGATCGTGCGCGATAAACCCATCTCAAAAGCTGGTCTGAAGTGCGATAAGTTTTGTGTACATCCGCCATGCTTTCAGTTAGCTTGTGACATGGCCAATCAGATGCGGCCCTGAACACATGGGCAATGCACACCGTTTAGCCAATCAGATGATGCCCAGCTCTGCTCACGTTCCTGCGTGAGAATTCAGGCGGAGGCAGGAGAACAGACCGTTGAAAACATAGACATAATATACGTATATATACGTATATTATGTCGTTTGCTTGGTCAAACCAGCCGCACATTCTGTTCTAGTGCACGAATCTTCTAACATTTATGGTATTCGTGATGAAACCGCTCTGAAGAGCTGCTGGTAGTGACTGAGGGGCAGACTGCAGTCTCTCAGTCAGACCCATGAAACATACGATACTTTTACAGTAATTATTCCTGGGAGTGAGCTGAAGGTATCACGATGGTATCCTTCCAGATTTCAAAGTAAAGGACGACGTGAGAATTTTTTTTTTTTTTTTTCTTTCTATAAGTAGTTTTGGATTCATACACTGCTGAACTAAGTACTTCCTAGACTACTTGCATGCATAATATGAAGTACTTTTACTGTGTACTTTTAGAGTAATCCTGGGTCAAAATCCTTAACAGAGAACAAGAATAAGGATATTTCGACGAACTTTGATGTGGAATAAAAAACTTATTTTCCATAAGTTGTCCAAGATTCATGTACTGCTGAACTAAGTACTTCATAGACTACTTGCATGTATAATATGAAGTACTCTTACTGTGTACTTTTCGAGTAATCCTGGGTCAAAATCCTGACCAGATCACAAGAATAAGGATATTTCGCCCAACTTTGAGGTCGAATAAAAAACTTATTTTCCATAAGTTGTCCAAGATTCATGTGCTACTGAACTAAGTACTTCATAGACTACTTGCTGACTACTAAAGCGAGGATTACTCTAAAAGTACACAGTAAGAGTACTTCCTATTATACATGCAAGTGCAAGTGTTTAAGCGTAACTCAAAGCAGGGAATCTATTAAAAAATCTGAAAGACACAGGAACTGTATGCAAACTTAAATATTTTCTTATTTATCGCAAGTCATATCGTCATCGCAGTATTGAAGGGTGTCATCGCACATCGCACATTTTGCTCATATCGTGCAGGCCTAGTATACAGCATTTTTGGGACTTGACCTATATCCAGAGACAAAAGCCAGGATGTCTTGCCCTCTAACTTGGATTTGGACCCTCATTTTTTTTTCTGTCTCTTGTTAATCCCCTAAATTTAAGGGAGTTTCATGCTTTGAAATGCAGGTTTACGCAGTAATATACGTTATGTACTTGATCTATGTGTTGTGAGCATATTGTCCTGATTCCAGTTTTAAAAGAACAATAACATTATTGTCTTTTGCGCCAGTTACTCAGAATCATCCTTAAACTATGTACAGTGACGTGGTCAAGATGACTTCATGGTCTGTAACCAGTTATCCAGGAGGCTTTGTGCATTATCTAAACTTCCCAAAGGTGAAACTCTTTCAAGGGTGTAGAGTATCTCATCTTGAGCAATCTCATTGTAGGAGCCACACCAGCTGACACTCACATTTGCATTACAACAACAATGCGGAGGATGTTACTGTCTGAAAAGTCGGCGAGATGAGATAAGTGAGGCGTGCTCCACCCAGATAGGGTTATATTGATACAAGCGTAAAGAGATACCAACAGGTGGCTTCTGTCACGGAGAACCAGCAGACACACAGCAGCAGGCACACTGGCTTATACACACTCTTCTATGGAAATGACACTAGTGAAACATCTCATGGGGTGAGTTCATACATTGATTACTTTTTCATAATTATTGAAATATATACTGTATTTGATCCAAGTCTTCCTATAGTAAAGCTAGTTGTTGAATGCCTAAGAAATGCTGGATCATAACACACACAGATGTCTGTGTTTCTTTTGTGTTGTGTATTCTTGTTGATAGATAAATAGTCTCTTCTGACATTAATATATGTCATTGGTTAAATGCCTACATCATGTTAACATTACTCATATACCGCCTATCGGACGGTGAAGTCATATCCCTGGCATCATATTTCACGTCTCCGTGAGGTAGCTTTCTCACACTCTATGTAGAGTTGAGGCTGAGGCAGGAGGGAGGGTGCAAGCTGCAGCAACAGTTGTTCATTGGGTGACTTGCCACAGCTTGTAAGAATTCCAATTGGGAGTTTTGAGTTACGGCACCCGTCTGTCACAGCGCTGTATCTTGTGACTGCAGAGTCGGCACAGTTTTGTCCTGTGTGATTTATCTGTTTATGTTCTCTGAGCACTGTGAATTGAACCTGTATCTGAGCATGCCTGGAAATGTAATCTGTGTGTGTGAAACCACAGTTTGGCAGATTGTCATTTAGACCCAGACAAAAGCATGCAAGTCAACATTCCACTGTGTTGTTTTGTAATGGTAAAATTATGCCAAGACACAGCACACATACTGCCTCAAGTCTTTGTACTTGAAAAAGTGCAACTTCAAAAATAAGTTAAAAAACAAAACCAAAAAAACAGTGAATACATGGTGTAGTTTCTCACTTGTAATAAATAAAGCACATCCCCTCCTGCTCGTGTAGTCAAGGAGAAACTAGATTTTCTGGTATCCCTGCCCACTTTATCAAATCAGGACTGAGAACAAAGAGGCGGTCCTGTCTGCTCGTTAAGACGTAGAGAGCAGGATTCTCCGGTTTGCTGCTGATTTTGGTGATTATGGCCGCACGTTCATGGTCATGTACTTCCTGTTCCTGTAGAGAAGAGGGTCGGGATTCCTAAACGCAAAACGAAAGTGAGCTAAAACAACGACAACGCTTACAGCAGCTTTAAAATATCTGCCAATGAAACTATTCAAAAGTTCCCATATCTCACTGAAATGTTTCTTTCTAGGTGATTGTGCCTTATATTAAAGGTGCAACGTGTAATATGTGTAGTTTAAAAACATTCAGAATTAATGAAAGTTATCAACAGAACGTGAAGAAATGTTAAGTTAAAGACATTTATGTATTGTGTTGCAGAGCTACTGAAGTTAGCATGTTAACCAGCAACACCGTGCCTGAAAACCGGTCCAGAGGTCATGCACTAGCGATATAAACACCATTACTCCTACTAGCTGCACGGCTAATTGAGCTAACAAGCTAAGAGTGGCAGCAGTCATAAACAGAATAAAGTCTGAGCAGTTAACTACGCTGGTCATATATTGCCCCTATTTTTGGGGGGTAATGAGTTCAACAGATTCTTCAACAGCCAATTCTTACATATTGAACCTTTTTAAGATGAGAATATCTCAAGGAAATTGAATCGAACGCAACTGGATTTGGTTTTTGTCTTGAAGACGTTTCACCTCTCATCCAAGAGGCTTCATCAGTTCCTGCTCGCTTGACTAGGCTGGGACGAGAAGAGAATATATTTTGAGTAGAAATAAGCAAAAATATACTTGGCAAGACTTTTGAAATTTTGCAGTGAATTCGCTGTCAAGCCTCTGATGATTCCTATGATCACCAAATATTAAAGCAACATTATGTAGAAGTTGACATTTTGTGCGATTTGGCGCCCCCCACAGTTTCTGAGTGCATCATGAAACAATGACAATGTGTTGTGTTGTTATGTGTTGAAAACTTGAAGTAAACATGTCTAATGCTGTGATCCGACCCTCTCACTGAAGTTACAGTTACAGTGCAGAAACAAGTGATGGGGGGCAGAGTGGCTGAGACAGAGACACCATTCACCTGATTACAAGTCACTGTACCATCAACATGATCTTGAAGCTGTTATTTGAACATCAATAAGTTACATAATGTTGCTTTGAACTCTTGTTTCCCTTCAGTGTCAAACTTGCCTACAAACAGTTAAAAGTGTAGATGTGAATCAGGCAGGAAAAAGTGATCCCGTCTTGATGCTTTGCACTGGAGGATTATTTATTCCTCTTTGCTGACTTGTGGGAACTGAAATATTCCTCTTCAGGCTGCCAGCTAAACAGTTACCAGGGAGGAGGCCTGCAGCAGCTGAGAGGGAGACGTGTGTCATGTCATGCTGGCATAATCATAGTGGCTGCTGTAAAGGCGAGCAGGGCCTCTGCCACAGTGTGTTATTTGATTGAGCTGCAGATGATAGTTCGTGCTGCCTGGCTGTTGCTCAGTGTGTAATTAAAAGCTTTCTATTGTGTTCATCAGGTTCTCTGACAGAGGGCCCGCTGACTGTAAAGTGAGAGAAAAGCCTGTGGAGTTCGAACATTACTCAGCGCCACCCCCTCCGCCCATAACAGGAACCAACCCTGACAGCAGAGACAGAGCTGCCCCGGCTACCGTGAACCACAGACCCACATTTATCTCCCACAGTGTCACAGAGTCTGTCGGACCTCAGCCCGAGGGTCACACCGAGACTCCATCTGGGCTGAGGAGGAAGCCCCCTGTGCTGGAGAACCCACCCAGATGCCCAGAGGTCGACACTGGTTCCCAGAGCGAAGTCTTCACCCACAGCTCTCCTAACTCCGCCTCTGCCCCCACCCACGCTGCAAAGGGAGATTCTGAGCAGGGCAAAGGACTTGTGGACAAAGGACAAGGGGCAGTACATCATCTGTCAACATCCAATCCTCAGCCTGCCTCCTCTCCCCCAGCTTCCACCCACAGACCTTCAGGGCCGGCAAGTATGGAGAGGCAGCGCTCTCCATCTCCACAGTTTTCCCCTCAGAGACTCAGTGACAAGCCGCCAGTCTCTCTTCAGGATGAAGACACAAACAGGTAAACCTTTTTTATTTTACTCAAAATGTGCTTAGTATTGCACTGAGTGAAGTCGGAGTACAGTGACTGAAACTCCTCCACTGATCGTGTCTTTATGCTGCCTTCACAAAGGAGCTTATTGAGAGTCCGTGTATTTGTAGAATAAGCATGTGAGTGCTATCAAGCCGCAGTAAATTAGAGGGATTCTCTACATTTTTATAAAAGCCACTGGCGGTTTGGGGATAATTGAGCTAACTGCTGAAAATGTAAAATGTAGTCTAAATGCCCCTGTTGTGAAGCTGCTTATTCATCCTCTTGATCCAGAACTAATTGATATCATCTGTAGTGAACTTATGACTGTGCAGAAGGATCATTACAGCTAGCAGAAACCAAAGTGGTGGGAGGAGTCCACATGTCTGGGATATTCCAGCGTGCTGGCCATGGAAAAAATCCCAGTTGCCATCATGCAGTGAAACTTTAAATCAGCGTTTTTCTCCTTTTTAGAGAGAAATTCTTGGTGCTTCTGTTTGTAAGTTTCTCTCTCTTTCTCTGATATTTCAGGATGGAGCATGCGATAGAAAACCAAACTTCTGCAGTGAAGAAAGTGCCCATCAGGATTGTCCACTCAGAGGGAGTCACAGAGAAGGAGAAGAGTCCGTTTTTGCAGCACACCGACACTGCTGCTGTTGAGGCTGAGGGTCCTGGTGGAACCAGGCTGGGCAGTCTGGGAGCTGCAGGGCAGGACTCGGTCTTCTGCGCCTTCACTCGCCAGAAGGAGCCCGACAGTACGCCGGCCGCTCCGACGGACCCAAAGCACCAGACAGAGGCATACATGAGCACGGTTAGAGATCACATCAACTCTACCAGTCAGCAGCCTGCAGACGAGCCCAGCAGGGTGACAGTAACCACAGGACTGTCTGAGGATCAGAAGAGAGAGGAGCTGGCCAGGGACATCATGGGGAAGGATAAATCACTGGCTGATATTCTGGACCAGAGCAAGATGAAGACCACCATGGACTTGATGGAGGGGATCTTCCCTCAGGAGGAGCAGCTGTTGGAAGGAGCTCACCAGCGCAGGAAGGTGTCCCCGAAACAGGCAGTCCCCCGGCCTGCTGAGGAAAGGTCAGCCTCGCACTTGAGCTTTTATATCTGTTGATGTCTGTGATCTTTTGGAGTTATTAACTTGTTTCTTACATGCATCCAAGTCCCTCGTTCAAAAGGCACTTAATTTGTCCATATAGCAGCTCACCTGCTTACCTTAGCTTGTTTTACCTGTAGTGTGTGTATTTAACTCTCAGCATGTGCAGTTAGTATGATATGTGCAAAGCTGACATGTGAAGTGACTCCTGGAAAATCAAATGATCAAGCTCTTTTAGTCATCTGTGTGTGTGTTTGAGGTAGGGCTGCACAATGTTGGGGAAAAAAATGACATTGCAATAACAGATGAGTTGAATTGCACTATTTGGAAAGAATGAAACATTTTAGGAGGATTTTGGAGGGGAGTGTATTTTTGCCAAACAACCAAATTAGGGCCTATTTTGTTGGAAGAATTCAGACAGTGTGCAGGGCATCAGTCATAGTCAGTTAGAAGTTAGAAGTTTTGCTTTGCTGACACCTTTGAGTTACATTGCCTCACTTGACATTGCACGTCCTGCAATCTGACTATTGCGCAGGCGCACATTGCAGTGACCGTGCTGAAACGACATATTGTGCAGCCCTAGTATGAGGTGAAGCTCATTCATAGACATTTATAGACTTATGAAATATTTTATTGGCACTCATGAAAAAGCCTTCAGACCTCATGCAAGAACTTTTTAAATTCTTCCTAAATCTCTTTTTACTGACCTCTGTTTCAAGTCAGATTCACCACATTCTTTAGCTGCACAAACATAATTCAATCACTTGTTTTAACCACCTCCTCATGAGTATGGACATGATCATGACATTTGTTTTATTTTCCTAATTTAATTCACAAAAATGTTGCCAGTGAGTATAAATAAGAATTTCACACTGCTGCTGTCTTAAGTCAGTAGTTGCACGCTACAGCTGCCATTCGCATGTTATCAAAGCAGCAGCACCGCATGGTATCAAAACTATAGGGAGAAGTGGTGTGACATGAATAAACATATTATACTGACTGTCATATTGTCCATTATGAACCACTTTGATTTAAAATAAATGGAGATGGATGATGGGATATGTCATACAAAGATGTTATTCCCAACCAAACTACTCAAGTTGCCAGGGGGTACATGGAAAGAGTGTAGAGAAGCTCAACTAATATGAAAAGTAGATAAAGATTTGATCAAATCTTTGTGCTAAGAGGAAAAATAATGATTCAAAATGGTCGACATTTGGTGTGTTCATGAGCGTGCATGAAAACTAGTTAGACATCATATATGCCACTGAAGAAACAAATCTGTTTGTATGAGTGGTTCTTGCATGAGACTCATTGTTTCTTTTGATAAAACTTCCCTCGTTGTATAGGGCTGCAACTAAAATGTTGATCAGTGTTCCCTAAAACTTAAGATGATGCCCTCAAAAGTCTTGTTTTGTCCAAATCCTTGAATATATTGAGTTCACTGTCACAGAGGAGTAAAGAAACCAGAAAATACTATACACACATTTAAGATGGTGGAGACGTTTCAACTTTCTTGTTTTTCCTGAAAACATTTGCTGCATAAAACTTATGAATCTTTTATTAAAATGATTTCAGATCATTATAATCGTTGACAACTAGTCAATTAATCATCGCAGCTCTACCTGTGTGTTCTCATTTGGTTTGCTAATGTAAAAAACTTGATTTGTTACTTGTATTTCAGGGAAAAGGAGGACAGTATGGCGGCAGCTGTCACCATGGTGACCAGCTCTACATATTACAGCACATCTGCTCCCAAAGCTGAGCTCCTTCTTCAGATGAAGGACATGCAGGAGCAGGAGGAGGAAGACTCTGAGGACGAACTGGACATTGATCTGGCCAACAAGAAGGTACCACACACTCACAGAAGGAACCCATTTGTATTTAGTGTTGCTCAGAACGTGTAAACAGACGAGAGAGATGAGATTACAGGCCTGTTTCATGTGAGTTTTGGTTTTGCATTCTGTTTTCTCAGCAAGAGCTGATCGACAGCCTGAGCAAGAAGCTTCAGGTGTTGCGGGAGGCGCGGGAGAGTCTTCAGGAGGACATCCTCGACAACAACGCTCTGGGAGACGAGGTAGAGGCCCGAGTCCAGGAGGTCTGCAAACCCAACGAGCTGGACAAGTTCAGGATGTTTGTCGGGGACCTGGACAAGGTTGTGAGCCTGCTGCTGTCCCTGTCGGGCCGCCTGGCCAGAGTGGAGAACGCCCTGAACAGTCTGGAGGAGGACGCTACTGCTGAGGAGAGGGTGAGTAAATAGAGTAGATAGTAAAAAAATCCCTGTGTGGGCTTTTCTTCATCCCACAGAAATCCTAATATGTTTCTTTCATCCGCAGCGTACATTGGTTGAGAAGAGGAAGCTGCTGATTCGACAGCACGAGGACGCAAAGGAGCTGAAGGAGAACCTGGACCGTCGAGAACGCGCGGTTTGCGAGATCCTGGGCAACTACCTGCAGGAGGACAGCCTTACGGACTACGAGCACTTTGTCAAGATGAAGTCTGCGCTCATCATCGAGCAGCGCAAGCTTGAGGATAAAATCAAACTGGGCGAGGAGCAGCTCAAGTGTCTGATGGACAGCCTGCCCATAGAGCAGAGGCTGGCCTTTTGAAGCAATGGACACCGATGAACTCTGAGTAAAAAAGACTAGTCATGTTGCTCCGAGTTGTCCAGCAGAGGGAGACAGAGATGAGGAATCTGCAGAGACAACCTGTTGGGACTGTTTTTTTTTTTTAGTTCTGTGAAGCTTCATCTGAGCACGTCTTACTACTTCATGGACTTCTACAACATCACCTGGACTGACTGCATCCTTAGGTGCTGCTTTTCTTGGCATCAACCAACCACTGTATCTAAAGTCTTTCACGCCATTTTTGCTTTGTTTTTATTTTTATGACTTTGTTTTTTTTTTAGTAATTTATTGTAGCCTTTTGAATCCGCGCAGGAGGGGACAGTATTTTATCTTCAACTGATTTGCAGCAATGCTACCTGATGTGTGTTACACGCTCAGCAACTAGGAGTATTTACCATGTTTTATGTTTAATTTCTTTAAAAAAAATGTTCTCACGTAATCCATAAAATCTGGCCGAATATTTCAATAAACACAAAGGTTTTTTGTTAACATTTATATATAAACTAGTGGCCTTTTTACTAAGAGTTTCGTGCCCGCTGATGAACATTTTTCCTCGGTGGGATGTTAGTGAATGTACCTGAAGGAAAAGGTGTGCAGATACGTTTTAAGGAGCACTTGTTCAACTTCACTAAACAGGAGAAGAAGAATGGTAGCACTTCACATCCAGACTTTAAACTCAAGTGAAATCCACATTTGAAGTGCCTGGAGAGTCACTGCCAACACTGTCCGGTCTTTTCATCCACTTCTGCACGTTGCATCCGTTAGTGCTGCTCTGAAAATACATTTGTTTAGGCGACGATATCGCCACGTATAAGTTGACCAAGTGTTTCTGTATTTTGTTTTATTATTTCACTGTGTTTTTTTTTTTTTGTTATTCACGGTGCAGATGGTGAATGCATAGTTACCACAGTTGTTACTAAAAAAAATTGCTCTGGTTGATGAATCATTGCATTTTGACCAGCTTGAACTTCAGTTATCAAATGTCTAAATTTCAGACTAGGATTAAATAAATCTCCCTGTTGGAGGATGTTTGTTCTGCACATTTGAGAATATGACTTTCACACGCTTCATGCACTGCTACAGCCCGACTCTTAACACTTTATCAGCTGTGCTCCTTTATATCAAATAAAGAGTCTGCTGGAATCACGCGGTAGTCGTGTTTGATTGATTTCTGTTCAGCGATCAGCTCATTCCTCCTCGTCATTGATTAACTCCACCACACCCTCCTTCTCTCCTGATTGTGTGGAAGCCGAAGACTTTGACATGAAAAGGATTATCTTTAACTGTCAGGTGTGACAGCCTTCCTCTCACATAACCAAAGCGACATGTGGACTGTCAATTAGAATTGTTCTCCTGTGGTAGATCCGGCATCTGTGGAAGCATTCAGTGGATACTGACGACAAGAAATCTGAACTTGAGACGCATCAAAGTGAGTGAAATGACAAGACTTTACAGAGAGTTGTTTTATTTTACTGCATGAGCTGCAGAGATTTAAATGGACAATCATTAACGACAGCGCGCTACAGTAAAGCTTGAGTGCAGGTGAGGCTGCAGTTACATAAAAACAAGCTTTCTCGACACTTCCACTGCAGGAGTTTTATTCTCCACAGGACCGATCAACATTTGAATTTTCATCCAGAACTTGCGACGGTAATTTCTTCTTCAATGTATTGGATTTGTTGATTTTATATTGTTAGACTATTTGTTTGTATCCTCAATAATGTAGGAGAAACTTGGAATATAAGAGCTGGGATTTTCAGATGACTCTTAGTTTGTGTCAAAGGAATCTCAGAATGAACCCTTACGATGTTTGTAGCGGGCAGAAAATGAGTGCAGATGTTGTCTAAAGAAATATAAGGATTAAGTGTTAAGAGGCCCAGTTCTTCCTCCATGGAATAAATCTGCGTTTATGAATGTATACTTATAAAAACAATTACAATATACGACTATTCTTGCAGTGTATGCAAAGTGTATCCTGGAAGATAAGTAGAATAACTTCAGGCACAGATTAGTATGAGGTTTCTAGAGTTGTTACAATATTGGATTTTCAAACTTTCAAACACAATACCTCGAAAAATATTGATATTCCAATACCATTTTTGATACCACAGGAAAAAAGTTGCTCAACTTTGACGAAAAATATTAGATTTTTGGTAAAAGGTAAATACAAGGAGGCTATAATATGACAACAAGACAGGACTGTGCTTGGCTGGTAGCAGAGGACAGCAGAAAGACTGCAGTTAACATTTAATATCACACGTTTTTTCTCATTCCCAACTCAGCAAAGAAGGCAACTTTTCCAGAGCCCAAAACCCAAAACCCCAGAGAGTGTCACTGGGGGTTGCTAATTTTATCAGCTGTAATGGACTTTACTCGACTAAAGTTCACTCAATTCATCTCGCGGGACTATTATAGACGTTTGTAGAGGAGCTTGAGTGTCTAGATGTAGTTCTAAAGCCTTGTTTTTGTTTACAGTCTGCTCACATGAAGCATATCCCCAAATCGAGTTGTGTTTTATCAAATTGCTTCGACCTAACTGACACTCGACACTGACACTTTTTGCTGCCTGAAATACCAGTTTTTCACATCTTTTTTTTTTTCTTTTTTTAAATCTCCACTCTATTGGTCTGGAAGCGAAATGTCTGAGTTAGTTATCGCAAATCCTCCGCTGAAAAAATTATCTACATTCCTAGATATTACTAGCGGTGTGTGTCTAAGTGATGAAATCTGTATTATTATTATACTTTTTTTTTTTTTTTTTACCCTTTCAAGGTTCCTCCTGATTTGTTTACACCTTTGGCACAAGGCACCATCACATGTTGAAGTACGCAGCTATCCTTTTATTATATGTTAAGTTTCTCATCATCACGTATGCAGTGAATTTTAGAACGTGACGTAACGTGTTAAAAAGTGCCGAGTTAAAGGTCTAGTGTGAAGGGTTTAGTGGCAGCGTTAGTGAGAACTGAACGCCCAACTTTTCTTACACGTTATACACTAATGAAAACCCATAAATATGAATGTTATGTTCCATTTCTGCAACTTTAAGTCTGAAATTAATACCACAATAATGATTTTGGAGTTTCAGCCGTTTTGACACAGTGGTGTTCTTTCAGCAGGTGTGATGGGGGTCGGGCACGTTGTCTGAGCTCAACAATGACTGAGTGATCCATCAGGCTCTGAGCATTAGCTGTCACGCTGGGCAGGATGATCTACTTGGTTCACACAGCTCACCAGCAGTTCCTGGGCCTGGCCCTCGGGTTTCTGTCGTGGATCCTCATCATGGCCACGGCCGGCCTCAACGAGTGGCGGCTGTGGCAGGTGGAAGACGTGTCAGTCGTTACCTCGGGCGTGGCCTGGGTGGGTATCTGGAGGGCCTGTTTCTACAGCCAAGTCCTTCCCACAATTCGAGAACTGTCAGAGCTTCAGCATCTCGGACGGCTTCCTTCCTACAGAGATCCCCGTGGCTCAGGTGCTGATCATGCTGGCGGTGATCTGCGGCCTGGCAGCGAACATCATCGCTGCACTGGCCATGAGGATGGTCTACTTCTCTGTGGAGAATCGTAGGAACATACGCCTGATGTTTTTGCTGGCAGGGACCCTGTATGTGCTGACGGGGACGTTGTGCTTGGTGCCGTTGGTGTGGAACATGAACTCCGTGCTGAACAACAGCACCATAGACTTTCCTCTTGAGTACCACCTCCCTGCAGCTCCTGTCAAGCAGCATATCGGCTCAGCCATCGCATTGGGCATCTTAGCCTCCATAGTGATGCTCATCAGCGGGCTGCTTTTCCTTCGCTATCGCTACGCTTGGAAGGCCCTGAGCTCAGAGGCCCCCAGAGACACCGGGGACCCGCTGCATGGTCCCTGGACAGAAACGACACTGGCCCAGAAGAACGGTTTGCCAAATGGAGACAGCCATGGCCGGGATAATCCTGCATTTCACAGCGAGGAAACCTCATGATGGCAGAACAGAACAGAACACTAATTTATAATCTGGGATTTTCATCTTTTTCATCCATCAGAAAGAGACTTGGACCATTACAGAGAATAAAATGACATTTAAGGAACACTGCTGCTGATTGACAAAGGTTTAAATGGACTTCTGTGAGCTTCACGTTAATCCAGGAGGCTGTCAGTAAAACACAGCATCATCCAGAATAACAGTCAAGAATTCACTGTCACCGAATGACAATCTGACAAATTAAATCTGATTGAACTAGTCTCTGTCCACTCTATTAAATGGATGATCCATTATGTTATTAATTAACTCTAATTCCTGAAGGAAGTTATTTAGCTTCAGTTAGCTCTTTAGCTGCTGAATGTGCCAATATGTTCTGTCGCCACTGCCATTAGTTTGGGGAATTATTTTGAGTTTTGTTTATGTCCACCTGATGAATGTAAGTTTAATTTCAGCTCTGTTTTGGTTTTTATTAACTCCTGAAGGATTTTTTTTTTTAACTAAGTTAGATGTTTAGCTGCTAAATGCTCCACTATGTTAACAAGCTTGTTGTCGCTAACGTCATCAGTCTGCCATTTGTGCTGGGAAGCTAACGTACAGTACGGGGTGGTTTAGAGATATACAGCAAAATTAGCATTTATTTGGAGTTATGTTTACGTCCACTTGATGAATGTAAGTAAAATTTTAACTCTCATTTCAGCTCTGCTTTGGTTTGTACTAACTCCTGAATGAATTTGTTTGGCTTAAGTTAGCTCTTTAGCTGCTATGTGCTCCACCATGATCACCGGTTTGTCGCTAATGTATTCTGTCTCCCATTTGTGCTGGGAAGCTAATGAACAGCTGGTTTGGTTTTTACTAATTCCTGCAGGAAGTTTCTTTTAAAATTAAAATGTTGTTAACAAGCTTGTTGTCGCCAAATTTCCTGGGAAGCTAACGTACAGTGGGGGGTTTTAGCAGATATGGAGCAACATTAGCATTTATTCAGAGCCGTGTTTGTGTCCACCTGATGAAAAAATACTCTGAATACTTTCAGCTCTGTTTCAGTTTTGAGTAACTCCTGTTACTGTATCTCTGTCATCCATTCTGTGCTGGCTTTTTCAGTGAAAATAACTGCCTGGCCTCAAACAATGCTGTGACTGCGGTGAAAGTGAGCAAGAAATCAGGAAGGTTGTTGTGGCCAAAAAACTAAAACAAGGAGCTGAAAGAAGCTAAGCTAATCTCCACGGCTGGACTCTATTTTAACCTCATGTGTCTGCTGTGAGGTGATTACAGCCATAATAGATTTATGTTGCCAGAGTTCAAGGACTGGTGTTATAATAGTAAAGTTTATCTCTCCAGTATTGACTAACAGTGTTATCTGGAGTAAAGCAATCTTAGGATATTCCATGTTATGACTGATCAGCATTATCACCCCACAGGCCGGGGGAGGAGACGCGACATGCCAAGGTGTGGGCTTCTAACGGGCCCCATGTGAGGAGGGATCTCAGCAGGTCAGGTTGACCGGGGGCCCTGCTCATGTGACCTGGGTAGGAGGCTGACGAGAGCAGGCATGTGAGCATGGAGAGGGGGCCGCCTCACAGCAGTGATTGTTGCCAGGGAGCTGGACACACACATGCACACGCGCACACACACACACACACACTGTAGCCGAGCGGCCCGCTGCACCTCTCCGGAGGCGGAACAAAAGGCCCTCTTCAGCCGAGCACAGCTCTCTGTCAAAAACACAAGTCCCAGAAGTGGATGAAAGGTAGACCTGCTCTGACCAATCCTGCAAGGCTGTTTATCACACACAGACATAAACGGCACACTCGGTGCCAGTGATCTGTAGCAGGGGAACCACGGATATTAATTAGCTGAGTATAACTGAATATTATTAAAAACATTCCTCCAGATAAGACTTCTGGGGAAGGTATTTCATTTTAAAATAATTCTCTGTCTCTCTGTCTTCACCCTCCTCCCACTCGTTTGCACATTCCCCTCCACAGATAAGCCTGATGGTTACTTTTTATCTAATCTGTTGTGCTAAGTCGTTTACTCTCTCAGCTATAATGTCAAACGTAGCAGCACTGATAAGACTGCCCTGAGAAAATGATCATCATAATTTAACAAAGGTGACATTTTTACCTCAACTGATGACCTTTTTGATCGATTTAAGAGATGCTGATCGGTGGTGAAGTTCCAAACAGATGAGCTTTACTGCGTCATGTATGTTCTTTTTATCTTCTTTGGAGATTCCTGCAATCAATCGCAGGCATCAAGATCAGATACAGATTGACACAGTCGGTGTCATCTCCATGTGTAGCCAGGGGTGGAGAGTAACTACACTTGCTCAGGTACTGTACTTAAAGGGTAAGTCCGCCAATTGTACACATTAAAATGTGTGTATAGGTCTTGGGGAGTGCTACTGCATATGTGAAAAATGCAATTAAAAGCCTTTTGGGGCTCCAGTGATGTCACTCAGTTGCATTGTGGGTAATGTAGGTGCAAAAGAAGAAGAAATCATAGAATAAAAAGGCGATATTTCTGGTACTGCTGCATTTTTTAACATCCAACATAAATCTGACCATGCTAAATAGGCAGAGTACCCTTTTAACTTCTTATATGATTTAATTTGAATCACTGTTGGAAGCCCAAAAAGATATAATTATCCTGAACCCTCGGTTGGACACCACCAGACTCAACTATCTAATTGGAGATAAAGTAGTTCAAACACAGTACGTTCAGTCATGGGCACTGACTTTTGATACTTTCGCTGCATTTTGCTGATAATAACTTGACTGCAGTGCAGTATTTTTACATTGTTGTATTGGCTCTTGTCTTACTCCCAGTTTGTTCTCGTCCTTGCCTGTCAGATAAGACAGATAAGGGCGTGTGGTCAACATATGGCATTTGTTATCGTGTTGCACTACGTTGATGGTTTATCAGTTATGAGGGTGATGAGCAGTGGAAAACAATAATTCCCATCGTGTTGCGATATCTTATCAAAATCCGAGCTCAGGTTTGGATCGTGTCCATCTGTGTGGAGGGTCACATTACAGTCAGTCATTTCCCAAAGACAGTAAATCATTTGACAATATTCTCTGCCTCCTCAGCGGTTAACTTATGAACCCCTCGGAGAGAGCAGGTCTGTTTGTTTTTAATCGGATGCATTTAAAACATAATTTTCTCATTAGGAGACAACGTCCCATTTCCCTTGTGCTGCCACATTTCCTGGACTCACAGCACTCGGAGTCTTACGGTAATCAGAGAGAACATCTCCGCGGTTGTTTTCACTGCCTCCCCTGCTGAGAGACGCCCTCACACTGAGAGACACCGGGCGGCCCC
This sequence comes from Lagodon rhomboides, assembly GCA_039737535.1. Classification (NCBI taxonomy): domain Eukaryota; kingdom Metazoa; phylum Chordata; class Actinopteri; order Spariformes; family Sparidae; genus Lagodon; species Lagodon rhomboides. Next base: position 6,981,949 of record CM077789.1, on the reverse strand, counting down.
TGGCAGAGCCTCCGCTCTGTGAGGCCTGACAGAACCAATTTTTATACCCTCAAAGGCAAAGTCTGCCATGTCCCGGGCCTCTTAGGCAACATATGCTTCTGTGGCGACATCATTACCTCTCATTAACTTCATTCTATAAGCGCTGCAGAGTATTATCATTAGGATGTGGAGGTTTAGAAGTCATCCTCCTCCCATGCAATAACGCGTTCATGTCACTGTACCTGTGTCTATGTAAATGATACGGACAGTTTCTGGAGTGCAGAGAGCAGCGGCGCCCTCTGACCTTGGCAAATTTGTGTAATTATGTCAAAGCGAGAGCGGCGAGGGCAACCTGTTCTACATTCTTCACAGTACACGCTGCCCATTAGAGCATTCATTAAACACAGCTTAGCTCAGCAAGTGACCAGGAAATCTGATGGAATTAGTCTCAAGCTGTGTTTCCACCGCCGCAGACACACCTGATGGACCAAGACGGCTGTTTTCAGTCGGCCCTCCACCCCTGCTCAGCGTGACGTTTGGTTACAGAGCGACCAGCGACCGCTTCGGACCAAAATAGGCTCTAGGTTTATGTGGGGAAAGAGCAAAAGAGTTTCATGTTTCCACCTCTGACATAACTTAGTAAAAAAAATGCTCATTGTTCCACAGCTTCTCATTTCATCGACATAAATGATCATATTCAGATTATTTCGGACACAGAAACAAAGAGACAACATTTGAATAGAATTTCAATATAATTCTTTATGTGAATCATCTGGATGTGCTGCACAGTACAGCACCTGAGTAAACATAATCAGGCACACAATCGCTTGTGCTTTCTACGCTTTAGTCTCAAGAATAACTTACAATCACAGCATTGTAAAAGCTACGGTGTCCCGTAAGAACAGGCTCCAAAACAGTGTTTTCTTCTCTGTTGGCACTGATGAAAGAAAGATTCTGAAGTCGCCCCAGAATACAGAATATAAAGCATTTTATAAAACATCTCTTTAAAAAAAATATTCATTTCTACTGGTCACAGCTGGTTCCTTAAAGTGTGCACTATGTAGTTTTGGGGAATATATTTTAATCAGAAGAGAAAGATTCTTCATTGACTGATTTATTTATGTCTAAACAAACTAAATGAACTGTTTTTGTTTTCATGACTGAATAATCTGAATAAACAAACTGACCTTAAAGGACGACACAACTTGGCGGACCCTGCCACCTCTCTAGCTTCAGACAGTGTTCCCGGGACCTTGTTTTCCTCTGAGAACAGCTTGTTTATTCAGTTATGGGGGTGAAAAAACTACATAGTGCCCCTTTAAATTGAAATGTTGGATTGTGCAGGTGAATCATTTAAAAACAGTTGCAACACATACTAACTGAGCATTTGGTGCGTTTCTGTGCTGTAGAAGGTCTCATTTTCACTGTTGTACGTACAAGATCTATGAATGATAAAGCAACCTGGACACAGGATGTTGTCTTTGGTATAAAACCGCATATTTACATCATTATTTCAAAGCAGTTCGCGGTGCAACTCTACATGTGATTGTGTTGTGCTGTCAGTCTATACGCAGGTAATTATTTTTAACGATCGGGTCCCTTAAACGTACTCTGAGCGCTTCCTGAAGGAAACATCTGTACTCATGACCTGGTACCTCCGCTGCAGCACCGGCTGAGGCTCCACCTGCGAACACAAGCAAGAGGTGACCAGCAGGAGCCCGGCCACTATGAGAAGAAATCCTCCGGCCCAGCCGCAGAACAGGGCATCGCCGAACTCCCACCGCGGCACAACATCAGGTACTTTATCGTCAAAGAAGTGAATCACGGCCAAGTGGGCCATGTAGGACACGGGGATCAGACACAGCACTCCAGAGATCATCCCCAGCACCCCTCCGATGATGGTCAAAGTCCTCTTGGTGCGAAAGCCTCCGTGGCAGCTGTTCACCAGGTAGAGTCCAGGTATGGCCACCAGCATTCCCAGCATCCCCACGGCGAGGGAGGCGCACATGAGGATGCGGGCCAGCTTGAGGTCGCTGGAAAGCCCCAGCAGGCTGTCGTAAGCCCTGCACTCCATGCCCCCGACGTCCTGGACCACGCACGTCTCCCACAGGCCCAGCTCGTAGCTCTCCACCGGCAGCAGGGCGGTGGACATGGTCAGCCACTGCGGCGAGATGGTGGTGGCCAAGGCGCACAGCCACGCTCCGAGAAACACCAGCATCCCCAGCAGCTCCAAAGCGCAGGCGCACGTGTCCATCTCTCTCCCTCTCGCTCTCTTTCTGGCCTCCACGCTTGACAGAGCCACAAGAGTTCTTCGTCAGACGGAGAGGGCCCTGCGGACGTCCAGAGCTGCTCGCAAACACCTGATAATTGGACCTGACCGCTCAGGCTTTTCGACTCTGAGCTCTTTCACAAACAGTTGCCACTCAGAGGAGCACACATCTTCAGCTGCAGGGAGGAGAGGGGGGCCCGCTCGGCCCTCCCCTTTGCGGCCCTCCTGCTCCGGCTGCTGTGCCAATGGGCAGCAGGGGCAGAGGCAGAGATGATCGGCCACATGGGATGACATTAAATGCAGAAAGGATATTATATGGTGCATTTTTAAGCGAGACATTAACTCCCTCATGCCCATTTGTGTGCATCCTGTGTGGGATCAGACGGACAACGGTGTCACTGAATAAATAAGCAAACCAAAGAGAACGGGCCAACCCAAAAGAGCACAGTCAAGATATTACGTAGAGGAGCCAAACAAAGATAAGTTTAACATAAACTGAGCTGCCTTTGTAGATAAAATCTCCAGTTTTAATCTGTGGGATTAAGACTACGACTACCTTCCACAGCACTCACAACAGTCCACTGTGTTCATCTTGTTAACTTATGACTTTGCAGTCATTAAAACACAATTATTAATGTATCATGGAGGCTATCTCCCTTCATTTATTGTCCTTATAATAAAATCTTCCATGGGAAATAAACTCTGCTCCCTGGATAGTGAGATTCATTCACAAGGGTTCATATTTCTAGATGATAAAAGTGCATCACATTTTTTTTTTTTAGAATTTATGATAATCATAAGTGTGTGACAGCTGGTGTCACAGTCAGGCCCTTTAAACTGCATGTGACTGAAGCAGAAAACAACAGGGCCGCTTATTGTGCGCTCCCTTACGAACACTACACAGCCTGTGGGAAATGATCGTGGGAGGCGACGGATCAAAGCTGTGATGTGAGTAAAATGTTTCCCAGCCGTAAACACACACAGCGCAGAAGCAAACACGCAAACAAAAATGCACAGATAAGATCCCCAGGCTGCCAAACTCCTCCTCCTCTGGGGAACAAAACGCTCAGCTGACTGCACTGACGTCTGCGACAGAGTGCGTGTCTGCTCGGCTGCACACACACACACACACACACAGTCAGGTGTACGGCACTACCAAACCCCCAACTGTAAAAGACAATATTTTCTTTTACAGTCTCAGAAACACAACTCTACATGACAAAGATTAAACTGTGTGGAGAACACACTCATCCTAACGACAACTTGTCAATCTGAGCGACAGAAATTCCCTCTTTCAGGAAAAATACCTTGAATTTCATGTCACTGAACTAAAAACTCAAAGAAAACTATGAAGAAATAAGTTTTTATTAGTGTTGTTGTAGTTGCTGCTGGTCACTGATAGAGGTCAGCAAAGTTCCCGGATGACCTAAAAAAAACTAAAAACTGAATTTAACTCAAACTCACACACATAAACACCATAAAGGAAGAGTGAACTATCTTTTTATATAATTGTGTTATATGGTCTGATATATTCTGCTCTTACTTAATGCTCTTCTTCTCATTGATTAGTGAGCATGATGATAAAAAAACACTGTGGCACTAGCAGGTCAGCACTGCTCGATTAAACTGTATTTATTTAGTTTAAACTGGAAGAACAAGAAAAGATACACAGCATCAACAACCATCAACACACACCTCAGGGACACAGGGCCTGATTTGCCAACTTTGAGTTACTTGAGTTGAGTTGTAGACACAATATACGATGGTAGCAATTAATTATATTACCACTCAATGAACCTGGAGCCTTTAGGCAGCTCAGGATCTGGGGTCCTGGCACAGTTGTCGGGTTTAATAATAAGAGAGAGAGGCCCTGGTTGAAACAAGTAGCAGAAAAATAAATCATTGAGTACAAGTACCTTCAAATTGTTACTGTTTTTAAAGACGTGCTGTCCTGTATGGTTGTCTGCCATTTATCTTTTATGCACCTTTGTTTTATTTGTGTTTGTCGTGTTTCTTATATTTTCCAGCAGTTTAAAAAAATAAAAAAAATTGTATTCTGTCATATTGCTTCTTATCTGTTGTCATTTTAATGTACCCCATTATGTTTACTCGCTCTGTGATTGTGTTCGTTGTTTCGGTTTGTTATCACATTTTTGCACCTATTCTGTTTTTTTCTATTTGAGAAATGAGTGTTTGCCCTTAGATTTAAATAAAGGTTAAATGAATGAAATTGTACTTACTCTAAATACAGTAGTTGAGTAAATGAGTTACATTCCAGCTCACAGGCTGCAGTGACAGTAACCCTCCGGACACCAGGGGGCGCTGCTGCACCACTTAACTCACCCAGCAGTCAACAACAAACTTCTCTCTGTGCTCGGGGGGGAGTCGTCCACGGATTTAAATTACAGTTAAACTCCTGTTAACTATTTACCTATCTTCTAACTATTTTTTTTTTTTTTACATAATGATAATAATTTATTGAATGAAATCACAGTTATGTCACGCGAATCCACAGGTTGTTGTTCGAAAGCTGAACGTTGATGTAAGCTAACTTTCTTTAGCTAACTTTTAACGTTATTCACCAACGGCTGATTTCGCCGAATTATTGTGGCGCTAAAATGTTAAATTAATTTCATAAACGTTGTTGTCACAGCGGTGGACTTTAATGAACGCGTTGAAGTTTCCCTATTGGACGGAGGAGTCGCTCAGTCGTACGTCCGACCGTTTATGCAAATCCGCTCAGCCCGAATATGGACACGGAGGAATGAAATATGGTGGAGGAGGCGAACATGGAGGACCGAGGACCGTGAGAGCGCTGCGGTAGTGTTTTTTTTTTTAAGGGGGGGTAGCAAGAAGAAACGTGGATGTACCTCCAGCGGGACGTTTTCTGCGGACAACCTCGGTGGAAAGTTTTGTATTTGCGTCTCCATTTTTTGCGCCGACAAGTGCGTCGAGGTCGAGTTTGTTGTAATGCAGTGAAGAGCGACTTTTTCGGGGGGATAAAAAGCAGGGCAGAGGGCTTCAGCCCTCTCACCATCCCGACGCTATGCCGTGGGTCAGCGGCGGTAAGCGGAGAGAGAGCTCGGAGCTGCCGCTGCCCGCGGGCTGGGAGGAAGCCCGGGATTACGATGGCAGAGTGTTTTTTATCGACCACAACACCCGGCAAACTTCATGGATTGACCCCAGAGATAGGTATGCTGGAGGCCTGGGAGCACACACACTCACACAAAAGTAGTTTTAATTCAACAAGTCGTCCCAACAAACTAGCTGAAGTTACTGGAGGAGATGCCAGGGCGGTCGGACGGAGGAGGAGGAGAAGAGACTAGCAGTGAAGGCACTTTGTGTTTTTGTTTTTGGCTGTAAATTCCCTCCATTCCCTTTAATGTGACATAAGGCTGCGGTGGATATTGTCGCCACGACCGATGAATCGGATGAGATTTGGCAGCAGTTGTGGCCTCCCCTCCTCTTAAACAAGTTCCCATGCAAACACGGGATGTAAACGCCCATGGTCACCCACTGTGCAGCTGCTCACATTAGTACTTCTCCAGTAATATGTATGTTTAAAAGTCTGACAGGTCTTTGACATGGAGTTAGACAGCAGCTCAGTCTTTCCGGTTCGGTGTGTTTCACAGGAGTTGGGTCTCATCAGGCAGCAGAGGCTGTAACTTGCAGCACATAAAGCCTGTCAGTCTGACTGTTTACTAATCTGTCTCTTCTTCATGGAGGGGGACGTCTGTCTCAAACTTCAATCATTCAGAGTCAGCTCAGTAGATTTATGACTTCCAGTGACCTGAAACATTCCTGCTTCACACACCTAACACAGTGAGCTATTGTTATACAGACCCCCTTTTCCTTTTCATGCAAAGACACCTCAAGTCCTGCTCAGTCTAAACTATAATGCCGTAGTTCAGCACAAAAACGACCCTTAATGTTGTGTGTTTCACTGTATTTGAGAATGGAGCGTAGTACAGCAGGAGCTTTAAACTCCAACTCCCAGAAATCTTTGTGAAAATATGTGAGGAATGCTAGCTGGGCCACTGGGAAAGCTGCAAGGATGTGCTTTTGTGGGGACTGGGATTTCACCAGCCCAGAAACAGGCTCAATCAGGCATTCAAAGCAGACTTTGTGAGATTACTGGGAATTATAGCAAGTATTTTAACTCTGCTGCATTATGAGGGGAAAGGCAGAAATTCACAGCGCCTGACAAAAACAACACTCCAAGCACGGCCGGAGACACACTCAGAGAGTTTTGATTTTTCCGTCTTTCTTTGTAACATTTCAAAGCAGATTTCTTGCAGCTGATTTGAACAGTGGGAATGCAGTAGCCGCATGTAATCTAGATAAGAGAAACCTGATTTCCTCCAAGCCCCCCCTCCTCCTCCTCCCTGCCAGTTGATTAACCATTGTTGTGTGAAGCTGATAGCAGCCTCACAAGATCTTCTAGTCGTCAGCGTTTGAAGGAGGGGATCTGGGGTTTTACGTTTGCATGACTAAAGAATGTTTTCTGCATTTGTTCTGGTGCTGCTCAGTGATTTATGGGTTATCTCGGCCAGAGGAATGTCTTCTGTCACCACCTGATACAGACTTTCCAATAAATCACATCACGGTATAGCCCTAAAGCTGACTTTCTGCTAACATGCAACAGATACAAAAAGGTGTCAGCTATTCTGTCGGTGTTGCCGCTCTTTAAAAAATGTAGCTCTGTCTTTCCCTTAGCTGCAGATAAAAAAGGGCTGTTTGCCTGCCGCTCACACATGATGTGTACGGCAGCAGCACAGAGAAGAATGCAGCAATGATGAGCGTTTCATGCGTTTTGTTGTGTTTGACAGCTGCTCTGTTTTAAGTACAACTCAAATCGAAAGCTGATAGTTTGAGTACTGTTGTCAGGTATGTAACACAAGTTGTTAAAGGCCTTCATCAGCATGACTTACTGGCTTAAACTGAGTTTGACAAACTGATATGTGAGCTGTTGTACAAGCCTGACTTGAAAGACAAAGTGATTGTGATCAGATTGAGAAAGCGTGATGGTATTTGAGCAGTGAACAACGCTCATGGTATTGTTGTTTGACAGCATTTTTGGGATGGTCATATTATCGACTCGTATTGGCTGGAGTTTAAATGATATGAAGTGAATATGTCACATTGTTCACATTTTCTTTTTTTAAAGTCAGAGCCCTGTTTCTTAGTTTTAGTAAGATGGTTATGGGTGATCATTTTAAAGAGTTCAGACATTGTGTCAAAGACATCTATTTGTTTTGTTGCAGAGATATCTACTGAAGGTAGCGTGCTAACCAGCTAGCCCCAGCCTGTCCTATCTCATACAGTAATACCACCCCAAGCTTCCAGTCTGGACTGGCGGCTGCATGGCAAGCCAAGCTCACTAGCAAACCGCAGCCACAGCTAGCAGTAGTTAGCGATTACTCTGGTGATATGCTGCACCAATTTGTTTGGAGTGACCTTGCTCCAACAGGTGGCCAGTTCTTAGACATTGCAAGTATCAAATAATCTGTTGGCACAATTGTTGGGTTCAAAACATGTCTGAAAAATTGTGGAAAATGCCCTTGATCATTTTCAAACAGTCCAAAACCCAAAGATCTTCTATTTCTGATCATAAACGACTCAGAAAACCATTAAAATATGTAGTGAATTGTTTGAGCTTTTGCTTAAAAACTGAAAAGTTAATCGATAATCAAACTTGTTGGCATTCAGTTTTTGTCAGTTAACAAACTTGATGGTAAATGAATTGCCAACTATTTGGATAAGCGATTAATTGGTTTGAAAAATCTTGTCAAAATGGTTTGTCTGATTACAGCTTCTTAAATGTGAATATTTTCTTCTTTCTTTCCTTGTCTTTGACAGTGAACTGAATATCTTTTTTAAATTTGAAGATGTCATCTTGGGCTCACTGACTTTCATCACCATTTTCTGACATTTTATAAACCAAACAACTAATCAATTCATCGAGAAAATAGTTAACACTCCTAGAATCTTTTGCGGTGGACTGATTGAAACATGGTACCCAGTCTGAGGGGTCAGTATTTGTTGGAGCGTGGTAGGTTGTGCCAGACACTGACAGAACAGATGTGACGTTTAGGGGACTGAAAGCCTCCTTATTCGAAAAAAGGATAAAGCTTTTTACATATTTTGGGCATAATATGATCTGTGTTTGAAGTGTAACAAAGGCCTCAGGAGCTTCTTCTGAACTCCTGATGCTCCAGCCAACAAAAAGATCAGTATAACTGTTTACCAACTCCAAGTTCAGGTTCTGTGATCTGGCAAATGGTACAGCCTGCAGCGAGGGTCGTACGATGTGTGCCAGCCTTGAGTCTGCTGACCCGCAGAGAGAGTGTGTCGACATCGAATTATCGCCTAATCACTAAAACACAAGAGCCATTGAGCTCAAACATAATTGTCAATGATGATCATGATGTGCTGTGACGGAACTGCGTATCAGCCAGAGTTCATGTTTGTTCCTGCTGGTACATTGAGCGTCTGGATTGGAGCTGTCTTGGTTAGCTGACGGCGTGTAGTGAAAAATAAGATGGATGTGTGAACGCAGTGCACAGATACCTGGGAAACTGATGGAGCATCTGTCAACACAAGAGCGAACTCTGGTGTCGGGCCAAATGAAAACCTGTGAACTACATCTCCATCCCTGGGTAGTCACTGCGTTCACCCTTGATGATTATTAAGAGGACGGTGGATACCTCGAGCAACTCGGGGCGGCCGTGCCAGCTCCTGCAGATAAGCCGAGCAGTTCTGTGGGGCTTTTTTGTTGCTTTGGTATGAGCGTTATGTCAGGCATGCCTACACTAATGCCCAGGGGCTCTGCTTGCTCGCGGCCCCAGACAAAGCAGCAGAACAGAGGCAGTTCCCACGTGTCTGCCTCCTCCTCTCCATCCTGGGCCCTGTAGGCCCCCTTTATTAGCTCTGTTATGCAACAGCCATGGCCGGCCTGCCGCTCAGCAAAGGGAGGCCTTTATACTTGGTCACAAAGCACACCAAATTCAATTATTCTGGAAAGGGTGAGCTGTGTTTCCAGCACCGAAAGGTTATTCACATGCGCTGAACCCCGCTGTTATTTTGCTTCCCCCAGTGTTTTCATTATGATGGCTCTTTTTTGTCTTTCGGTGGGGGGAGGTTACGAACATGCCATTGCTTGATCCAGTGTCATTTTGCCCTATGTGCTATCTGTGTTCTTTTTGATCAGCACACAATATGTCTGTCTTCAGCTTTCACCTCACTCCTTGTCCTGGAAGTTCAGACCCATTTTCTTCCAGTTAGTGTGACAGGCGTTCATCCCTTTGATGCGTTGCTCTCCCAACTCATTACCTGCACTTTGGATGATTTACAACTCTTACAAATTGCGTAGCTATTGCTCTGCATCAGCTCTGAGGCAGTGTGTCGATGCCTACATTCAGCAGTCAGGCTGTAGGTTGTGTGTGTGTGTTTTCATGTGTATATTGTGAAGAATGCTACCTAAACAGGACATGCCAAACTCAGTGGACCAACCTCGAGCTCTGGGCCACCATTGTGTTTTTTTCCTTCCACACATCTGCACAATTCTTATTCAGAAAGAAAGAAAAATGTCGTTGACAACAGTGGCTCTGCCTGTTTGGTGTGCACTCACAACTCGTCATAGCTTTTTTAAAGTCCCAACATTAAAATGCTCTTTTTTTGCTATAACTCAGCAGCTTTTTATGTGCTTGTAGTATATTAAGTGACTTGTGATTTCACTTTTTTGGGCAACGCTTCTTCTGTGAATTTACAAGCATTTATTAAGTTTACAACTCACTATAATGCAATTGAGAGCAGAGATTACGACATTTTAGTGTGCAGTATTTGTCAACAGTAATAACTTCTCTGTGTTACATCATACGATCATTATCTGTTTATACTCGAGCATTCAGTAACAGTGATTACAGTTGTTGAAGAATGCTTTAATAAATGTCCTCATATCTGCTCAAAACTACATCATAGTGTGTTTATATGGTGACTTTAAGGAAATAGTTCCACATTTCAGGGGAATTAGTTTATTTCGCCTTCTGACTGACAGAGGAGATTTGATACCTCTCTCATGTCTACATAACAGATGAAGCTATGAGAAGGCTTTGTTTGGTTACACAGGACTACTGTCCATCTGAACGTGGCTTTAGTGGTGCTGGTTGGACAGAGCCAGGCTTCCCCCTGTTTTTCAGTATTGTTTATGCTAAGCTAAGCTAACTGTCTGCTGGTAGCAGCTTCATATTTACCCTGCAGACACAAGAGTGTATTTCCACATTCTCAAACTGTTATTTTAAACTAAAGTGTTCCCACTTTGTGTTGCGGTTTTGTGATCAACTTTTCTCAACAAAGACTAACATTCTGCGGCTTTATATTTATTACGCAGCTTATGACACTTATTGTAGAAATGTCAATATTACACAAACAAAGGTGAATGTATTGGTGTATAACTGCCAGTTTAATCCTGGTGACTGAGCTGCTGTTCTTCCAGTGTTTTAGTGTTTCGTCTTGGATACTTTGAACCCTAATTTAAGCAGCAATAAACTCCGAGAGAGCTTCCTTATATAGAGAAGATGCTCATTACATTGAAGAGCACAGCTTGATTGAATGCAACTGGATGCATGTCGAAATGATTATGGTCAGGATGTTACTGTGGTCCTTTAACAGTGACCATATGTTCTTTACTCAAAGTGGTCTTCAGAAGAGCTAATGAGGCAGTCCTCCTCCTGTCCCTGGGTGATAATATGCTTTAGAAACAGCACTTCTAATAGAATATTCCCTCTAGCTGTGATAGTTTTAAGGCTGCAACTAATTATTATATTCATTATTGATTAATCTGGCACTTGGTTTTCACTATTAAATCATGAATCATTAAGTCCATAAAGTTTAAAAAATATCGTGAGAAAAGCTCATCACAATTTCCCAAAGTTAAATCTAAAAACAAATTCTCTTGTCCAACAAAAACTCCAAAAAACAAAGACTCTTCATTTACCATCATAAATGACAAAGAAAAGCAGCAAATCTTTAAATGTATAAAGATGGAACCAGACAGTTTGACGTATTTGCTTGAAAATCGACTGAATTAATCGATTATTAAAATAGATGGCCGGTAATCTTCTTGATTGATTAATTGATTAATCGACTTATCGTTGCAGCTCTAGACTGTTTCACTTCTGTCACAGCCGATCTGACTCTGCTCCGCTCACAATAAGACAAGCTCCTCCATGTGTCCAGACGCCGTCTAAATGTGTACAGAGACAGAGATGTCGGTCTACTTATAGGAGACCTATTTCTATAAGATTCAACACATAATAGGAGAAGCGGGTGTCTGTATGTCAGCTGCTTCAGGCCGTGCTCTGAAATGCTGCCGCAGGCCTTCACAGAGGCTGGACATAAATGACATTCCTCCCAAAGTTGTTTTCACATTTCTTTTTTAACACAGAAAGGAATTTGTGAACCCAACAAACACTTGTGGCTTTTTTTTTCTTCTCACGGACGGTGTCTGTCACCCCCTCCAGAGAGGAGCTAACAATATGAGAATGAAAGCAGGTGGTATTTGTGCTGCATATCGCAGTTAAAATGGGAACATGCAGAATTCTCTGTTATCGCCCTCAGGCCCATCGACGACGCAGCGTCAGTGTAATCACATTGTTGTTTTTCTGGTCGCATATGCAATGCTTGTCATTCAGAGGTCAAGCCTCAATTCGTATTTGTAGACTTCAGCAGCTGGCTCACTGGGACAATTAAAGACGTTCAGTTGGTGGACAAGTTTGTCATCGTGATTTCTTTAAGAGTCGTGTAGCTCGCTAACGGTTAACTCTGGATGTTTTATCACCCCAGTGTTTGGTTTATTTATGTGGTGAACCATCACACAATTAAACATCAGTGTCAAAAATCCACTCCTACACTGAGGAGACTACGCTGGGCTATGGCGGCAACTAAATTAACACATTTGGTGGAGTAATCTACTAGACGTATAAATCTAATATGAACTGAAGGGTTAGAAGGTGGCTTTATGAAAACAAGGCTTAATGTATGCTGTCAAGCTAAAAGATCCAAAGTGTTGAATAAAAGCTTTTTGCTCCCTAATAAAATCTTACAAGGAGCTTCATGGTTTGTCCACTGTTTGGCAAATCTTAATTTGCACATTGTTGTAGCAGAGAAACAAAAGGTTGAGGAGCAGCTTGGGATGACCAGACGAGGTCCAGTGGCCCAGACTCCAGTTTCACATGCCTTTCCCATGCAGCAGCCCGTCGCCAGGCAAAGGCGAGCTGCTGCAGATAGAAATATCCTCTGGGATGACCCAGGATGGCACAGATTATTCTAGAATTAGCAAATGTCTTTGACAACTAAATATATTTTGCTGTTGTGAGAGCCGAGCAGCATTTCATTCCACCACAGCTGAACATGCTTGTCATTCTGTCAGTCGTTCTTTTTTCTATTTCAGATATCTGTCTCATTTTCTGTTTCCGCTTGGATTGAAAGAGGATCCTCGAGAATGTGTACAATTTTGCAACCAAAGTTTGGCCATTATTAATAATCATGTGTATTTATTACAAATTATATATACCTTACATTACTGCGGATCATTTTCACTATGATGCTGTCCTGTTCTTGGTTCCTCTATTCATAAACAGTGACAGTTGCTGGAGACACTTATCAATAAGTCCATAAGTGCAGAGACATTATCTCTGGTGTAAATTTGTTTCTAATGTTATATATTTTTGCATGAAAGTGCAATAAAATTGCAGCGGGCAGCTAAGTTTAAAATAAAATCAGAAACTCCTTAACCTCTTTGAAAAAAACTGAATGATGGAGAAAAAAGAGACGGCCATGCTAGCAGCTCTGTGAATGGACTGAAATGAAACGGACAAGTAATGGACACAATAACTTGATGATGGCGCAAGATAAACCATCACACTATCAAAGTTATTACAATTAATCATGCTCAACATTTCAATTTTCCTGGAAGCAGGAGTTTGGTTTGGTGGCGTCATTTCTTCGCATGTATGACACAGTATTAATGTTCAGATTTGTTTACTTAAAGATTAAACATTACTTTTAAATCTGGTGCTGACTGATAACGGCTAATAAATAAAATGATTTGCAGAGGGGCAAGTAAAAATGTACTTTGGCCAAGTAGATTTCTGGCCCACTGACCCAATTAGCATTTGATACTGTAACTGTTAAGATATTTTACTATAAACTAGAAATATTAACCCGCTGATGGTACTTCTGGGGACCATGAATGTGAAAAATAACATGACAACCCATCCAGTAGTTGCTGAAGCATTTCAGTTTTGACCAAAGACAGGCAATAATAGTCACTGCCAGAACCTGCTGTAGAGTTACAGTTATCCTATAAGAGCTCTATGATCTTCTATAGTAATATACTTATTATATAAACCAGTGTTTTGCCTGACATACCTGAGCAGAGCAGTGCCAGACCTGCATTAAACTCTGTTGGGTAATCCATGTTGTTGACTGACTGACAGTGTCAGCATACAGGGGTTTATCCAGGGTCACTGTGTCAGCCTGACAGCACAATAATGACACAGTTCTTTCTCTCTCACAGCCAGCCTGTCTGGGGGGGAAAAGCTGATTGATGCAAATGATCGTAAAGATGTGTCATATTTTGCTATGGAGTGCAGATTTCATGCAGTTCATAGTATTCTCATAGACCAGGCACGGCTAGTTTTACGACTGTTTTTGGCTGAGTCCTCCTCTAAACGTCTGTCATCGTGCCGCTCCTCTCCTCTGTGAGTGTGCTGTGCTGTGCTGCGGTGGTTAGAGGCTCCCAAGACCCAAGACATGACTTGGAAAAACAGAGGCTGCTGTCACAAGACTGCGTAACAAACCAAACATTCAGATATTCAGATTCAGATCTGTGAGAGGACATGTTTTCCTTTCAGTCTCTCTCTCTGTGCGGAGGTCATAGTGCAGTTCGGGACTGAACTCTCTGTTGCGTCACGCAGCCTCCCATCTGTCCCCTGTTTTAACAACCCCTTTGACAATCAAAATATGTCAAGAGTATTGATTTGATAGTTGATACGCTTTGTATTATTTTGATGCTTCTCATGCCTCTCTTCATGGTTCCTCCTTCATTCGTTCTTCATGCCCGGTTTGAGTGATTTTTAAGTATTTACAAGGGCAGTTAGTGTCTCAGCATTTGTTTACCTTTAACAAACACTTGAAGCAGGAGCAGGTGGGGAGTGTGCCCGTGTTTGCTTTGTCCTTGTGTTTGGCTGCATGCACAGGGCTCATGAGAATCCTTTTTACACGCTGTCACCAAGCTACCCACTGCAGTGTTTGTGTATTTATTGAGGACATGGCTGCTTGTCTAGACAGTAATTATTGGGAACTTGTGGGACTCTTTTATAAGTGCTTTTCTGAGCCCAGGAGGGTCAGAAGGATAAATCTGAGGTGTCAGGAGAAGAGCAACAAGTTAAGAAAGAGGCATAAAACCAGTCTGTCCCAGGAAGTTCTCTGAGCTTTTTAGGACATTTAAAAGGAGGTTTTTTTTTTTGCGAAATAGTGAATAGCTTCAGGCTTTTGGTTGGACACAACAAGGCATTTGAAGGAGGGAATGACTTACTTGTTTGTTTCAGAGCCAGTATTGATATTGATAGTAAAAGAAGACCTGTTATGCTTTTTTCCCCCCTTTCCCTACAGTGTTTTATATACTGTATGTTCTTCTGCATTTAAAGGGTCTTGAAAGTTAAAAAGGTCAAAGTCTGCAACAGCAGAATGTCCTGAAATGCCTCGTCAGTCGTCCAGCCTTTAATTCCGTTTTGTTGTGACATCACGCTATGTCACCATGCCGCACATTTGCGTAGTTAATACCTAGTGACTAGTTTGGCACACAAAATTGGATTTAACACAGCTGCTCTGTTGTTGTTAGCGGTGCTGGCTCAGGCACGTGTGAGCTGACCAATCAGAGCAGACTGGGTATTCAGGAGGGGGGTCTTAAAGAGACAGGAGCTTAAACAAAGCATTTCAGACAAAGGGGTAAACAGAGCTGCATCGCTGGACAGTGTGAGAAACCTGATGTGTTTTTTGAGGATGGTGATGTGTTTCTAATAGGGATGCAGATATATATTGGGCTGATAATTCATCAGTTGTGTGTTGCTAAATATATTTTTTATGGGTTTTTAACTGGTATTTGTGAAATGATAGCTGATAACATGAAGCCAATTTGTTTTATTTATTTCTGGTTTGCCACATATAAAATGCTTTTATTAAATGTTTTGAGAAAGTGGGAGCACCTCTGTGTTTCCTACTAAGACAAATCATTAGCCTGTATTTAATTCCGTGTTCGTGGTGTTGTGCCTGAAAACCAAGTCACTGCGACCGAAGTGGAGTTAAGATCTAGTGCAGTGAGTTAGTCCTGCGTGCCTGTGTGCACAGAGTAGAACTGCTGCCTCTGTCTCCTGAGGAATGTGGTGCAGAATGCCTCAGCTACCGTCCCCTCGCCGTGTGCATACCTCGCCGCAGAATCAGGCCTCATGCACTGTCTGCATTGTGAGCATACCGTGGTGGAAGGAGGTCAGTGCCACTGGACCCCCTTTTGTCCTCGCTGATTGATGGTAATCAGACAGTTACTGTATGTGTCGCTGTCATCAGACCCACTGGCTCACAACTCGCTGATATGTGTAGATTACTGGAGTTAGTGTGTATCAGCCTGATGTCATTAGCTTTGCCCTGTTAGAGCCTGTCACAGTGTTTATGCGTGCGTGTGTGTGTGTGCGTGTGTGTGTGTGTTGACGGGGCACATATCCACACACACATCTTAATAAATCATTACAACTTTGACAATCTTTTATGGTCAACAGTTAATCCCTGCAAATTCAAATTTTAAGAGTTTTCAAGAAATGTTTCATGAACATAACCTGCAAATTTCTTATCAAATAAAGAAATTGTTCAGCAATAAAGACTCACTTACCAGATTGGGCAAGTGGTAAAAGAAATAAAGTAGTACTAGTAAAAATGATTTTTTTCCCGGAGCTGGTGATGGAAGATGTTTAGTCTCTCTGGAGAGTTGCACATGCCCTCTACCCATCAGGCACTCAAG
Source organism: Lagodon rhomboides (assembly GCA_039737535.1). Taxonomy (NCBI): domain Eukaryota; kingdom Metazoa; phylum Chordata; class Actinopteri; order Spariformes; family Sparidae; genus Lagodon; species Lagodon rhomboides. The sequence goes on along the minus strand of CM077789.1, from coordinate 6,965,627 downwards.
AAAAAATTGAAAACTTCAGTCTTTGTTGTTCTTTTATTACTGTTAATAAACAAAACAATTTCTATAGGGGCAAGTAAAAATTGACCAAGACTGACCGCTTGAGACTGTTATTGTCACCGCTGACCACCTGGACCGATCTGCTCCCTCACCAAGAAGCACTGAACTGAACACCTCTGTAACCTCGTAAAACTCACCAGCTTGTAAATCTGACAATCACCAACATGAGAAGAACAGCCAAATAAAGCTCTACAATGATAATATTAATGCACTTTCTCTGATAAATCAGTGCATTAAAGATGTAAAGATTTTTTTATTCTCCAATGAGGGAAACCTAAGAATCACATTAGATCATTTCTACCCAGTGAACCAGAGTTTTTGGGATTGGCAAACGAAAATAATTTAAGTCCATTGTAGAAATGCATAAACATTATTACATGTATTACACACTTTAAAACTTCCTTCATTATTTGTATTTGTGCTGTGAAACAAAAGCTGTGTACTGGGATTGTGTTTTGCAACCAAATAGTTTAAAATGATCCCTTTGGATAATTGTTACATTTTGCCAGGATTCCTCTCCCGTGATTGTGATAAGCATCTCAAAACTTAGATGGTAATCAGTGCTTCTACTCTGGTCAACTGATCTGGTGCAAGTCAAGATTCAGTTTTAATGCTGAGGGTCAGGGTGCGGAAAGCGGGAATATTCTTTTGAACAAATGTTGACTTTCTGCTTCTTTCCCCTCGATTAACGCTGAAACACCTTTCATAAACACGATAAATGGAGCGCAGCACCCGGTGGGCCACTTAATGCAAACAGGGAAAATTACTTAATGTGGGAGATCAGGTTTCTGTGAAGCAATGTGAAATCCAGCTAACACAGATATTGGCAAGGTCATTATTTCATGGGCTGATATTAAATTGCACAAGTGCATTCCTTGTGGTCACTGTTGCACTAAATAGATTTTAAATCATTTCAGGATCACCAAACCGCTGACGTTTGCCGACTGTGTTGGAGATGAACTGCCTCTCGGGTGGGAGGAAGTTTATGACCAGCAAGTGGGTGTTTACTACATCGACCACATCAACAGTGAGTACATCCCCACTTTCTTCCAAGCGCTTGAAATAACAAAACAAAAATAAATGGGTGTGATGAAAATAAAAACATGAACACAGATCTCGCTTCCTTCTTCTCTGATTAATGATATCTCTCGTCTTTGTTAGATTATTTGCTTACGTGTCACCTGTGTTGTGTCCTGGTTTTCAGAGACCACCCAGATTGAGAACCCGCGGACTCAATGGCGGCAGGAGCAGGAACGCATGCTGAAGGAGTACCTTGTGGTGGCCCAGGAGGCCCTCAAAGCCAAGAAGGAGATGTACCTGGTCAAGCAGCAGCGTCTGGAGCTGGCTCAGCAGGAAATGTTGCTCTTCCACGAGCTCTCTGAGGACAACCGCTCCATAACCAGCAGTAAGACACACACTAATGTCCAGTTGTGTTTCATAATCAAAAGAGAAAGAGGAAAGAGAGAAGTAAAGGATAAGAGATGTGTGACCTGGACGGCTCCATGGCAACCAAAACCTGACCTTAGCCGACCTCATTATCTGGCCAGGTGTTGCTATATATTGTTGATGTCCCTTCAGGAGCTGGTGGGGGGCAGATCTATAGAATATCTTCCAAATCCCCATTCCTGGTTCACCCCACCCTCCCTTTTATCCACCTCCACCCAGAGTACCCTCAGACTCCAGCCAGCTGTCAGACACAAAGCGTCCAGGGGGCGTCCACAGAGAGCAAAGGCTGGGAGACGACACTGGATCCCCTTTCAGCTCTTACTTGTGAACTTAAAAATCATCACTATCAACCAACTGCTGACTCCCCCCCCCCTGTCCTTTGTTTTTATGTCTTCACAGCGCTCTCCGGTTCATCCTCAAACGCGAAATACGACCCCGACCAAATCAAAGTGGAAATAGCTTGTAGAAGAGAACGGGTAAGTCATTATCGGAGGAGAACAATGGGCTGCAGCGAGGGGCCCTTTTGGGTAGAAAAGGGGGCTGGGGTGTGGCCCCTACAGGATACTGTGGCTCTGGCCCGGGGCCTCGAAAGGATGAGGATGAGATCATCATCAAAGGGTCAGGCAGAGGCTAGGTCACTGACTCACACTGCCAAGTCGGACATTTCTCTGAGATCAGTCACATGGGTTAGGGTGTTTCCTGGTTCAGGGTGATTTTATACTGAAAAGATGAGTAGGACTTTATTTTAATGTTACTATAGAAATCACAATCACGGATAATAATCTGATTATTTTGTTAGATGAAAAGCTTCAAAGACAGATGTGTTTTTGAGCATTGTAGGAGACGTATGTTACAGTTGTCCCTCATTATCTGATGATGACAAGTTGTTCAGTACATGTTTCAATATTGACTTGTTCACCAACAAATTACACATTTATAATGTGAAGCTAAGTGCATTTTTATTCCTGTAAATGTCAGTATGGACACAGTAAATATTATAGCTGGTTGAAATCAGTATGACGTTCATGGTCCCCAGAGGATGAATCATAATAACTTTGATCCTCTAAGATTTTGGCATGATAATTTCACTAAGTGAAAAGTCAATTTATGAGCAAACACCTGTAAAATTAATGACATCATCATCATCAGTCTCTGCTGCACTTTGTGTAAAGTGCTTATTAGCAAATGTTAGCATATGAACATGCCAAACTAAGATGTTGACCGTTGTAAACGTTACTTAAAGCTTTGTCAGTGTTAGCATGCTGATGTTAGCATTTACATCAAAGCACAGCTGTGCCTGAATTCGGCCTCACAGAGCTGCTAACATGGTACTGATAGTAATATACGTTTATTATATGCTAAATTAAATTTAACAACAAGATGATGTTCATTACAGTTTTTGCTGTTATGCATGAAATGAGACAAAGACCAAAGTTTCAAAGCAGCAGATGCTGAGATATCCTAACTTTTTGTCCGTAGTTTGGGTCAAAACCCACAAACACTTCCCATAATGCAACTCAGCAGCATCTTTCATCAGACATTCCCTGGTAATTGTTCATATCTCTAAAACTCGACATCCCCAGTTTGTAAAGCAGGCTTCAAATGATATCACCCAAGCTGAAACAACATCATCAGGATTATTTTTTTCAAACTTCAGAATTTTCCTTTCCAGCCACAGAACACATCACAACATTTTTCACAGGCTCAGTGAAACTCTTTCTGATGAGTAAACTGAATGTGACATGTTAAAACATTGAAGTGCCTCTTTAAAGTCGATATACAACAACATTGAATTAAAACGAAACAAAGTCACAGATTTTTCTTATTTTTCAAAAAACGAAACCCTAATGGGACATCCTCACTACATGAACCACTGTGAGTGTGTGTGTGTGTGTGTGTGTGTGTGTGTGTGTGTGTGTGTGTGTGTGTGTGTGTGTGTGTGTGTGTGTGTGTGTGTGTGTGTGTGTGTGTGTGTCTCTCTATAAACATAGCGGAGCATTCGTGTATGTGAACAGTCATGACTAAGCAGTTTTGGCGGGTGGTGGTGAGAGAAGCCCATTGTTGAGCCATGTTAACCCGGCGCTCGGCCTTGTGTCCGCAGCTCTCCAGACTGAAGCAGGAGCTGGCCCAGGTGAAGCAGGAGCTGCAGTATAAGGAAATGGGAGTGGAGACCCTGCAGGAGTGAGTGTTCCTCTGCCTCTGTGTCCCAGGCCCACCCTTTCCTCCCACGGCCACCCTTCTCCTTCCTACTACACTCGGCCCCTGCTGCTCCCCACCCAGCAGCCCTTTTCCTTTTTTATTCCCTCCTCTATCTTCTATTAACACAAACTCTCCTTCTCAGTTCCCTCTCTCTTTCCCTTTCCACATGTCTCCTTGTGTTCAAACAAACCATTTGATGTGGTTTAGAAACATGTTTCACATGTACAGGTACAGTTTAATCACATTGTTAGACATTATTTTAGTGCATCTACACAGTAAATGGTGAGATTTCAAAGATGTGAGAAAATTAGATTTTAAAAGAAAAATGAGGAGATACTTTTCTCTAGCTTGTGTTTTAGAGTTAGTTTCCACTTTCTTTCAGTTTATTTTGGTATTTAAACACATACACATAGTGTCTTTTGTGCTGGAAACATTTCTGAGCAGCTCCAAATTTCATGTTAGAATTAGAAGCTCCACCTCTCGCAGGGGAAAAAAAAAAAGAAGAGAGAGCGTTTGAGAAAAGGCAAATGGAGGGAGTTTTTGATGGAAAAGGGGACTCCACCTCAGGAAGAGGATGCACCAGTGGAGTGCAGGGAGCCAAGGCTCAGCCTGGAGAGGAAGTTGCTCCATGGAGAGGGGAGGGGAGGGGAGGTGTGGGCCCGAGAGCAAGTTTCAAAAACACAGAGATATCTGGCAGCAAATTCCTTTGCACTTCCTGAGTCCTGGCAAAGAGTCCCTTATCTCTTAGATAATACACAACTCGAGTGATTCCCAGAATAGCCAGGAGAATACACAGCTTGCAGAAAACATGGACGCATCCTCCCCTCGAGTGTTTTTTCTTCTTCTTTTATGTGCGTGTATACGTACTCGCATGTCTGTTTGTGCCTTTGTTTGCCGGTGTGTGCGCGCGTCCTATTGTTTCTTCTGGGATGGTTTTTGCCCAGTAGGGGTTGAGGCCGGGAGGGACCCTACGGCTGTTGTTTTTCCCAATCTCAGCTGTTGTCAGCAATACAGCTAATTGTTCTCCGTGCTCATGTCGCACCAGATAAAGCAGAATAACGTAGAACTGCCACCCCCCTTAATCGTCACTGCTCCCCTGAAAGAATTCAGGAGTTGGAGTTCCGTGTTTATTTCTTTGGACAAGAATCTTTTCGGCTCATCCGTGATAATCATCTCAAATTTTCAAATGCTACACTTGTTTATTTAACTCCGTATCAGCTTCCAACATCTGAGCTGGTGTTTTTATTGACTTAATCAACCTAAACCTGTTGCTTGTTAAGAAAATGTGTGCATATTTGCTTCTTTACAGTATATACACAGGGTGGGGGGTTCAACACAGGCAGGCACTGAGGGGTGGGTAGTGCCTTTTTTTTTTTTTTTGCTAAGCATATAAACTCCCAGGCAGTGCCAATGGGGTGGGGGGAACAAAGCAGAGCTTGTTTTGGGAGGAAGAGGCAGGGTCGGGTGGATGAACAGTACCTGCTGTTGAAGGAGAGTGAAGGAAGCGGGCTGCGGTGAGAGCGGGGGCCACGTGCCAGGCCCAGTGATGGAGGAGGCACCGTGCCGCACTCCCTCCTGCTCCCCGACCAACAGACCAACCAGTCCCCCCTCCCCATACCCACACTCAAGAGTACAAGACCAGTCACTTCAAAGCAGGAGAGCAGATTGGTCATGATCTGTTTTTGTTAATCTACAGAATCATTAATTAAATAGTCTCTAAATATATCATAATTTTCCAGTGGGTCTTGGCTCTTGTAGGTGAGATTTCTCCTCCAAAGCAGCACTTTAAGCAGCCTGTTTATATGCTCACTGACTCATTTATTTCCTTCTTCATTGGTTTTAAACACAAAGGAGACAAAACAAAACAAAAATGAACTAAACTAGGGAAAGAAAGAAATAAGGGAGAACATATTCTCATGGACGTACAGAAAATCAGTTCCATAATATCGCTTGATTAAACTCATGTATGAGTCGTCTTCGGGATGTCAATCCAGTCTTGTGCACCCTTTATTCTAAGAAATCACACATTTCATTATCCATTGACAATTTGTCTGTGAGCCCATAGATTAAATTAGACTTGTAAGCATTGTGAAACACTGTGAGAAAGACGAGATAACACGAGGACGACATCTCAACGTGTGCGTTTGTGTCACAGGATCGACAGGAAGATGTCCTGCAGTCAGACGAATTACAAGCTGGACGAGGCTCAAGCCATCTTCAACGAGCTGCGGAGCATCAAGAAGGCCATCAGCACAGGCGAGAAGGAGAGGCAGGACCTCATCCAGGTAAAGATTCCCTCCACATCCTGCCATCTGCGCTTCACTTCTGAAACGATTGTTATTGGGATATTCTTTGCTGACCTCTAGTGTCTGTTAACCTCTACTGTCTGATCTGCTGCTTCTCATCATTGTTTCTTAATAAAACACATTTCCAGACATGTGAATCACAGACCACATCACTGATTTTGTCAGCAAAGCAAAAAAAAATGTAACTTGAGTAAGGAGTGTGTTATGAATAATAGACGGTGATTCAGTCAGATTGTTGGGCCACATTTGCAGAGGCATTTCCTGGACATGTCCCAGTCTATTTATGAACACATAAGGAAGCCAAATGACACACTTTAAATGTTATAATGGTTTCGAAATGAGGAACAGGATAAGTCTTTTAAACTGAACTGATTTAGCATTTTTTAGTTTTTTACCAGAACTTCAGATTACATTATTATACATTATTATGATTCCTTCATCAGTAATCACTTTTCGTCCCACAGAGCCTGGCTAAGCTGACGGTGAACTTCCAAAGCAGCTTGTCTATCGGCGACTCGGCCAGCGAGGTGGCGAACAGCACTGGAACCGCGGGTGACTCCTGCAATCTGCAGCAGTACTGTGACACTGGCTGTCAGACTGACATCATGGGAGAGGTAGGTGACGCTGCGACTCCTCCCTGTCTCCCCCGAAAACAAAGGTTTCCACTCTGTGAGGTCGAGACGTGAGGCGTGTTGTACTCATTCTCTGAGTCATATAAGTTCAGTTTAGGGCTGCAACTCACAATTATTGCCATTGTTGTCTTACCTGTTAATTATTTTCTTGATTAATTGATTAGTTGTTTGGTGGGGGAAATGTCACCATTGTCGTCAACAGTGATGATCAGTGTTTCCCAAAGCCTGAGGTGATGTCCTCAAGTGTCTTGCTTTGTCCACAATGCAAAAATAATCAGTTCACTGTCATAGAGAAGTGAAGAAACCAGAACAAGAAGAATATTCACTTTTTTTCTTAGAACATTACGACGATTAGTTTAATAGTTAGAAACTAATTGATTAATCGATTAATTGTTGCAGCTCTGATGCACTGTAACTCACATTTCTTCATGTAAACATCCATAATTCCTCTTCCAGGACGCTCCTTATAACTACAGAACTTGCCTGAGAGTCATCACATTTTTAAGTTTCCTTCAGCATCAGATTAGTCCAATGCTAGTTGTTTGAACATCTATGGGGACATTGCAAACAGGACATGTTTACAAACTCTTAATGGGAATTTTTCCAGAAGTAAATAAATAAGACTGGGCTAAAAATACAGGTCTTAAGTTGTGCCCTGCCCTGAAAGTGATATCAGCTGCCACAATGATGACTACGTCAGTTGCAGGAAGCTTCCTACACTCCCCTCATATGTCTGTAATGACTATCCTGTAAGCCATGTCGCAACCGCTATTTGTGATGTAAACTGCTGTGATTTAAAGGCATTTTAAATCTTTCTATGTTTTCTTTTTTTCCAGTATGGTTCCCAAGATTCCTCGCATTTAGTGGACAAAGTGAAAGTCAACTGGCAATATGAGGAGGCCAAGAAAAAGTAAGTGTGTCTGTCTGTTTTGTTGTTTATCAGCCATAGTACTATGACACACCGGCATGCAGCACTGACTCACAGGCCCTGTCAGCCCCCTCTCGTTCCTCGGGGCCTGCTCGTAGTCCAGTGGGAGGGCGTGTTATGAATAGTATTTGCGCCCGGTGGCCGTGGCTGCTGAGCGATGTCTGGCCAGCGGAATGAGCTGGGTGGTCACATTCTTCGCTGGCCACGCTGCTGCTGACTGTGTGCTGCCTTTGTGTGCGCAGCCAGATAGAGCGCTGCCCACCGCCTGCCTCGGTGTCCACCCTGCTCCTCCGCAAGGTGGTTTAATATACACACTGTTTGGTTAAATATATCCCAGCTGACCCTATAGCGCAGGCGAAATTATACGCTGGCAAAATCAACATTGAAAGAAGCCTGAGCGTCTGTTAATTTTGATGAGGAGAGTTTATGAACTCAGCACAGGTATGACATGAAGTTCGAATGATCGACACTCTCCTGGTTGGACAGCGTGTGTTCCAGCTGTGATGATAGCTGCAGCAGCAAGAGTGGCTGTGTTATTACGCTGGCTGCATGCACACTTTTTTTTTTATAAGATTCAAGAGCCCTGACATCAGGGAGGGAGGGAGAGAGAGTGAGTGAGAGGAGAGACCTGTGGAAACTTGCATGCTCTGTCACTGAGTCACCCTGTCTGAAATCCAGCATACATAAACACAGTCATTTCATCAGAGGAGAGAGAGGACTCGCTCCCTCAGATCCCACTTAACCCCGTCTGAATAAATGTGTGGCTGACACACACCTGTAAGACCACTGGCTGATGCAGCAGTAAGGCTCAGCTGAAAAATGACTGCTCTGAATGCTGTCATTATAGTCGCAGCATCAGATGTCTGCTTGGCTCAGATTATGTGGTCTTACGTTGAGCTGATTCTGCCATATTGCTGTAAACACTTGTGCAGAGTACACAGAGGCTGCACTTAACACTGCAGCTCACATTAACTCAGCAAACACACATACAAATATTGTGTATATTAAGTAGTCATCATATTTTTATTTAAGGAAAAATAGTAAGTCCTGTGCACATTCTTTGTCTTGACAGAGGTCTTGGTGACAGAAACGTGGCCTTTTTTTATTAATTTTTTTTAAAGGCAATGCAGAAAATACTACTTTTCATTGGACTTTAAGGTTTTTGGTGATTTGATTCTTTGGACCATAAAAAAGCAAGTGGTGTGCGTTTTGACTTTTACTCATCTAGTGTTGTAATGTAAACCAAATATGATGTTTAATTTCTTTTGAGAAACTTTGAAGCAATCATTTGACATTTCTGGAAAAATGCTGACTAAAGTGAAAAATTGCCAAAAACGATAATTTGACAACACATTATTGTTAAAACATCAGTGAAAATCTTATAGTCTTAGATCAATCCTGGAGTTTTTGTATCTTAGAAACAGCATGTCAGTGTATTTCTTATGTTCTTCTTCCTTGCCGTCCTCTCAGGGTGCAGAGTATACAGCACCAGCTAGCACAGCTGGACAGTGAGAGCTGGTCGGGGCGGGCCGAGGCGGACCGCGACCGGGACTTCATGCAGCTCCTGCGCGAGAAGGAGGCCCTCCTGCAGGAGATCATCCTGGTCAGCAAGCAGCAGCACTCTGCAGAGACGCTACTGCAGCTGGAGGAGGAGCGATCCAGGCTGGAGGAGGAGGTGCAAAGGGCCCACAGCTCCCAGAGCCAGGGAGCCAATCAGAGGTGAGAGAGATGTCGGGGTTTAGGATCTTAGCACCTGCACACTGGACTTCTAGATAACATATTTTGTACTGTTTTCTTTTTTGTTTTTACACAAGTATAAATGTCATGAGGGTCATGTCTAACAATGTAAATCCGTTTTAGAAATAAGATGCATGAAAAATACATAAAGAAATATTTACCCTACCCACGTGGCTGACACATACACGGTGCTTTCATGTGTCTGTTTGTGCAAGTTTAAACTTGGCAATAACACAGTAAGAGTCATGAGATAGATATCACTCTCAATCAAATGCCCTTTAAATGAATTGCTGCTCTTGATTTTTGTAGCCTTTGATTGATGAGCTATACAGAACAAGCAATCACTTGTGAACAAGATTGCAGGCTGAAAACATTAGCATCACATCAGGTATCATTAAAGGCATTTTACTGCATATTAGTACACTGACAGACGGCCAAATGATGCCTCCATGACATGTGACAAGGGCTTGTTTGTTACTGACGTGGTCCTTCTGCTGGGCCCCGTCAGTCAGACAGAGGTCTCCTCTCTCCATCATCTCCACCACCACACACATGGCTTCATCATTTTTCTGACATGTGTGCAGCTTGAATTTAGAAACCAGTTGGTTTCTCTTTTTATATCACATGGATTAATCTGTGCATGCACATGTTCTATGTATTCAGTCACCGCGCTATATTGATACGATGTAACCACAGTCCACTCTGAGGGGACTCGAAGCAGATTTCTTCTTCTTCTTTTTCTTTTTCTTTTCTTTCTTTTTCTTTTTTTCTCTTACTTCTTTTTTTTCATTTATTTTCTTCTTTTCTTTTTCTTCTTCTCTTCTTCCTTTTCTTCCTTCTTTCTTCAGTTTTTCTTCCTTTTTTATTTCCTCTTCCTTTTCTTCTCTTTCTTCTTCTTCCTTTTCTTCTTCCTATTTTCTTATTTTCTTCTTTTTGTTCATTTTTATCTTTTTTCTTCCCTTTCTTCTCCTCTTTCTTTTCAGTTTTTTTCTTGTCTGTCTTTTCTTTTTCTTTCTTCTTTTTTCTTTCCTCTTCCTTTTCTTCTCTTTCTTCAGTTTTTCTTTTTTCTTCTTTTTCTTTTTTCATTTTTCTGTTTTTTTCTATCCTCTTCCTTTTCTTCTTCTTTCTTTTTCAGTTTTTTCTTGTCTTTCTTTTTTCTTAATTTCTTCTTAATTTCTTCTTTCTTTTTTTTCTTTTTTCTTTTTTCTTTTTCTTCTTTTTTCTCTTGTTCCTTTTTCTTTTGTCTCACCTTTCTTTTTTCTTCATTTTTTTCTTCTTCTTTTTCTTTTTCTTCTTCTTTTTCTACTTCTTCTTTAGGTTTTGAGTATCTTATTTGGTAACACTGGAAATCACTCAGTATGGATGCTATAATATATAGAGATGCATGATTTCTGACTGTTGTTCATGTAATGACATTTGGTTAAATCCTAGTTTATTGTGTTTACTATGATTCATTTCTTGTACATTTAAAACAGTGCAATACAAAGTTTAGCAAACAGTTCATGGAAATTCTTATGCAAGTGCAAATGACTCTTCATCTTATGTAACATGTGTCATTGTGTGTTCACTGTGAGGTTATCTGTTAGACTTAGTGTCATGCTCCTGTGATTGGAGGGGTAATAAAGCTGCCATCACAGCCCAGTTAATCCTTTAAAATGAACGGTGTGCTTTCTGATCCGGACCTGCTGTCTGCTGGATTTTACAGTGGAATAAAGACACAAGACGGACATGATTATTTTTAGGGTAGACCAGACATATTTCTCTGCAGTATGACCCTTCCCTAAAAATGACTCAGACCTCATTTAACTGAATAAACTTAACTGAACTTCTTCTGTATTTCATGTCAGGATCCTGCAGCAGGAGAAGAGGAACGTTCTGCTGAGGCAGCTGGAGGAGGCGACGCGAATCACCACCTACCTTCACTCCCAGCTGAAGAGGTGCAGCACACACTCACTTCAAAAGCTTTCCGTTTAGGGATTGACCAATATGGTTTCCTCAGGGCCGACACGCATACAGATTATTAGTAATCAAGGAGACTGATTCACATTTGCAGGAAAAAATAACATTTTTATGTCAACAACTTTGGTTAATAGATACTTTCTAGATTCAGATTATTCAGTATTAGGTGGCTATTGCTTAATTTGGCCCCAATGATTGTTCAGGCCGATAACAGGTCTATCCCTGTTGCAGTTGTTCCTCAGTGCACCGCTGTGTCTCCTCTCACGCGTATCTGTTTTCTGTGTCTCCAGCCTGTCGGCCAGTTCTCTGACGGTGTCGTCCAGCAGCAGCCGTGGCTCTCTCGCCTCTAGTCGGGGCTCGCTGGCGTCCAGCCGAGGCTCCCTCAGCTCCATCAGTTTCAGTGACATTTACGGCGTCCCCCAGTATGAGCGCCACGACGGGGCCGGAGAGCCGCTCGACCCCCACCTACGCTACCTGCTGCAACCTGAGACTGTGTCCAGAGACTGCTCCATGTATACTCCTGATCCCCTGACCCAGAGCAAAACCAAACGCTCCCACGACACCCCACAGTCCCTGGCCTCCCTCTCCTCCCGATCCTCGCTCTCCTCCCTGTCGCCACCCAGCTCTCCCATGGACACACCCTACCACTCCGCCCCTCAGGACTGCCCTCTCACCCAGATGACGGAGGAGTACATGGAGCAGGCGGGTCGTGGCCTGTTAGAGGGGCTGCGGGCGCAGTCTCAAACCCTGTCACACAGCGCCATGTTGAGTGGCGAGGACGCAGTGGGCCCAGCCGCTGGGCATCAACTGGACGGCAAGAGTCACAGAGAGAGCGGGGCTCAGGGGGCTTTCACCTCCACAGGCAAGTGTACAACATCTGACCCTCGTCCCAAACAATGAAGAGTACCTGATATCTAACTGGATGTGTTTTCCTCCATAGGAGTGACTCTGAGGGGAAACAGCGGCAACAGGAGCGGAAGGAGGGCTCGGAGAGTGTCTGCAGGCGTGTCTGAGGATGCTCTGGCAACTGACAGCGGCGTGTTCGAGGCCTGGGGCAGAAGGTGAGAGGAGGTCCACGGTCACATGAACATCCAGCTGTCTGGAGCAACTGTGCCTCCTAGTGACAGAGGAGGCAACTGCAACACCCAAAATACATGCAATTTAAAACTAGGACTGTTGTGGGAGTTGTATCGCCTTTTTCAAGTGGGATTAGGTGCCATGCAAGCAAAGAAATTAATAAATGTCATCTTGTCATGTGTCAATATCACATTCACACATAGATTACTTAAAATAGCCAAAAGGTATTAGCAAGTCCACAAATATGTCATGTGACATCGCTGGACTATCTTCATTTTGTCTCCAATGAAAGAGGAACCACGTTTGTTATTCCCTGTATTGTCGTTCCTCCAACAGGGCAGAGGAGTCCGACGAGATGTCCTACATGAAAGAGCTGACCTCTGTGAGCGAGCCCACTCAGATCCAGCTGGGACTGCTGTGAGTAAACTGTTAGTGGAGACTGTAACAGGGTGGCCTGGTTATTCTCTGTCCAACTTCATATTCTGCTTGCTTCTTTACAGGTGGGAGTCCAGTTCTCAGTCTCTCCGGCTACATCTGCTACAGCTCAAGAATTTGAACAGGTCCACTGTGAGAGACGGCTATAAAGTGTGAGTACGATTAAAGCAACAGTTTGGCATTTTTGGCAACATGTTTATTTGGCTTCTTGCTGAGAGTTAGAGGAGAAAATTGGTACCACTTTCGTGTCTGTATGGTCAGGATGAAGTGAGGAGATGGTTAGCTTAGCTGAGCACAACAACTGGAAACAAAGGGAAGCAGTTATCCTGTTTCTGTAAAACACTGACCAAGTGATAGGTTTGTTCATTATATTGGGCTGAAACTAAAAGATAAGTCTGTCCCTTCTAAGGAACTCTGTACTCGTAAGAAGGAATGAGGACAACTGTGTGGCTTATTTTAATTATTTTTAATGTAGGGCAGCTACATGGACAGTATGTTTATAGCATCAGTATCTGACGCTTGACATGAAGTTACAATTGGTGATGATCATTTGACTAAATCTCTCAAATCATGGCTAAATAGTTGTTGTTTTTAATTCATAGAAATCTCATGCTGTTGTGTTCATGTCCAGGTACGTGAAGGTGCACTTGATTCCACTGGACGCCGGCAGGGCCTGTGTGTTTTACTGTTGTACAGCGTTGGAGCCACAGTCCCAAATGAGCTTCAACGAAGGCTTCTGCATTCCTGTCCCTGCAAACGCCCTGGCGGTGTGTGCTCTGCAGCTGTCCGTCTGCTCGCTGGGACCTCAGGCTCAGGAGGAGCTACTGGTGGGTCTGAAAGGCTGAGAAGCTCCATAGAGATTGTAATAATCCCACTGATGATGACAATGAGTGTTACAGCAGCACTGATTTTGTTTTGTTCTTCATGTTGGACATCACTGATCTGACATTATCTAAATTAAAGTAGTGACATTTTCTGTGTGTTCCTGCAGGGCACAGCCCAGGTGAGCCTCGCAGACTGTGAGGGAAGTGCAGAGATGGTTTACCACTGGCTGCGAGTGCAGATGTTGAGCGGGACTGAGCTGCCCAGGCCTGAACACAAGAATCTTGGCCACCGCAGACACCACGACAGCCAGGAGGACGAGCACAGGCCCAGAGCCATGGTAAACACACATAACATATTTTAGTTCTGTCAATAACACCAGTGTCAGTGAACAGAACATGATGGTATCTGCCTCAGGAACATGGAGAGAAGCATTACAGGAGGTGGGAAAGTGTTGACTAAAGTGCTTTACAGATGCATTTAGAAATACATTAAGATTATTAACATGAAATGGGAAAGGTAAATATGTTAACTAAAAATAAAATGATGATGTTATAGTGACATTCATAAAGATAATTGATAATTGGAAAAATGTACTGTGTCATGCTCCTTTGTAAGGAAAAATAATGTCTGCATGTCATGAGTGTTAATCAGCAAAGTCAGCAGCAAGATAAAGAATATTGTATTTTCTAAGAACAAAAAAAAATAGGACCTAAAATAGATTTATATTTTATGGATAAATTATATGGAATAATTAACATAGTAATGATTTAACACATGATTAACACAAGCACCAACAAATAGACCAGTCACCGTTGATCTTAACAATAAGCTGACCAGCTGATCCCAGCACTGTGGAGGAGAACTGATCTTACCAGTGTCATTGTGTAAATAGCGGTGAATGTTTGTCAGACTGTTGTTGTAGAATATCTCTCGTTGTCCTCAAGCTCTCCGTCCTTCCTCCTGGACGTTACATTACACAACTGGTCAGATATTTGCTGAAATGTAGGTGCAAAGTGATCACAAGCAGCAGGAGTTAAATATCAGAGCTAAAACACAAACAGTGACAGTTTCACTTGAAGGACTTTTCTTCACTGTTGCATTTATCATCTTGTGACGGCTCAGAGAGGAATGACATGCGGAGGGCTTGGCTGTGTGCCTGCTTGTAGAGAGCTGGGAGATACTGTGCACCTGAGTCAGGGCTTGGGAAAAATTCAGCTCGTGCCCTCTAGCTGCTACGGTACTAAAGAAACGAGCAATCCTGAGGCATTACGAGGAAGAAATAATTAGATTGTCCCATTAAATGCATTGATGTGTAAATCCTGCCTGCCTTGCCTTTGGGAGAGGTCTTGGTGATACTGTTTTTGAGTAGCTTGTAGCCTACAGTGTGCAGGTGTGCAGCTCGTAAAAGTGAATAATTGACAAGAATGTGTCTCTCGAGCCAAATGAGCCTTCACACCGTCAGAGCAGGGAGGAGGAATGTTGACAATGTGTCCGATAGTTTTCTCTGTGACATTACAGGACACTGTGAGCACTCTGCTGTCACGCACCACCAACACCACCACCACCAACACCTCCCATCTGGAGGAGCGGGAGGGAGAGCTGGAGCTGCAGAGGCTGGAGAAGAAGGATGAGCCGGGCGAGGCGGCGTCTGAGAGGTGTGGTGTTTTTTTTGTTTTGTTTTTTTTTTCTTTCAGCTCGAACCAAGTTCTGTCATGTTGTGTACAGAATCACTGATGTTAATGTGACATGGGTGTACTTTTGCAGGAGTTGGCAGGCGGAGTCCGTGGACAGCGGCTGCAGCAACAGCACAGCGTTCACAGCCGCCTGCTCAGAGGGGCTGTGTGCAGAGGGCATCTGCATCACCACCGGAGGGCGCTGCGAGCAGACGATCAGCAAACTCTCCACGATGAAGGTGAAGTCTGCAGCAGTGATGGTGTGGAGCTGCATATTCACTGACACTTAAACACCGCATTCCAATACCCATACTAACATATATTAGTTTGTCAAATGCAGTGTGCCAAAAATACAAGAATGCATTACTGCATCTGGTCCCATTGTAGTCCGCATGCTTTTCTCTCAGTGCTGACCCACAATCCTCTGCGTAGCTGTCACATCGCCTGACAGATGACAGCTCATTGGCTGCAATCCAAATCGCATAATTTTTCTTGTTACGCTT
Organism: Lagodon rhomboides; assembly: GCA_039737535.1. NCBI lineage: Eukaryota > Metazoa > Chordata > Actinopteri > Spariformes > Sparidae > Lagodon > Lagodon rhomboides. Next base: position 6,949,850 of record CM077789.1, on the reverse strand, counting down.
TTTTCCACAAAACCTGGAGCTATGCACACTCCAGACTGCCAAACTCTGACTAGCGGGATCCTCAGCGGTGCTTCATGTAGAGATTCTTGTCTATTTTAACCGAGACATGCACGCACACACGTGAAAACGACCTGTAGACATTCATATCGACATCAAACCAGCACTTCACTACAGTTTTAATGTCTGTATCTGTAGAATATGTCACAGACATGAAGAGAAAACACACAGGAGAAGGGCAGTCCTTTTTCCTGTGCAGCTCTTTCCCCCTGCCACTTCCTCACTCTTTCAACGGAGGTTAAGAAAAATAACATCATCGTATTTATTGATAATTATCCCAGGCAGACTCCTTGTAAACAGATGCTACGTGCATCACGACACTGCCTATGAGCGAAGCCGCCACGCACTTAACAAACAAAATCCCAGCATTTAAAGGCTAAGGGTTCGTTTGTTTGTCATTTTACAACACCGGGGTTCTTAAACAAAACTACTTCAAATTCCCTTTACGTTATGTAAGGGAAGGAAAAAACATGTTATACAGTTCAGTGCGGAAGAATAATTAAGCAGACTCACCACCTGAGGATATTTTTGTATCTCTTGTCAGATGGCTGCAGGGTGAAGAAGGCTGTGGGTGGGGTGGGTGTTGTCTTTTAGTATCCCTGTGGGCTCCGCGCAGACATCTCACTTCACTGATGTCGCCGATGCCCTGTAGATCGGTACCAGTGATGTTCTGGGCGGTTTTAATCGCCCGCTGAAGGGCCTCCCAGTCCTGGGCCGTGCACAAAACATGCCAGTTTGTTTCCCGTCAGGATGCGTTCTGTTGCTCCTCTGTAAAAGTTGACCAGAATTTGGTTCACCTGGAAAACACTGACCTTTCAAAGTGCCACACCTTAATTACCAATTAGTCTCAACCACCTCGTCTCACTTGTTCAAAGTCAAAATGGCAAAACACTTCAGTCACCTGTCAGAGCATGAAAGAGGCCTCAGGTGACCTTATAAAGTGTTGAGGAAACAAATGTAACACCATAGAGAACTGATGAGGACGAGCAATATTTTTAAAACTTTTCTAGTTTTACACTACAAGTTTACAGTCTGGGTCAAATGGTCAAATGTGTATTGGAACCTATTTATTTGACATATTCATAATATTTTCCTACAACCACACAGACAAACCCCCCGAAATGTTAAAAAAGGAAATAATTTATACGTTTTGAATATTTAACCAACTCATGAAGCCAGAACATACACATTAGGGTCATATCGTCACATAAACCTGGAAATAAAAAGAAAATCGAAGGATTCAGAAAGTAAATTAAAGTGTGTGTGTGACATGTCGCTGCAGGTGGAGAAGGCCACCATGACGGAGGGCGTGTTCCCGGAGCTGGTGCGGGTCCGGCCCAAAGAGAGGGGCGGTCGCTGGGGTCACGCCTCGCCGTTCATGCGCGGCAGCACCATCGTTCGCTCTCAGACCTTCTCTCCTGGCGCTCGGAGTCAGTATGTCTGCAGGGTGAGTTTGTCCTCACAGAATTACTACTTTTCAAACATTTGCAGTCGGCTGTTGACTCACATTTACGACTCAGTTTTAACTCTCATCTGCATTAAATCTTTCAGTTGTACCGCAGCGACAGTGACAGCTCAACTCTACCAAAGAAATCGCCCTTCGTCAGGAACACGTTGGAAAGAAGAACGTTGCGGTATAAGCAGGTACGGTCACATTATAATGTCTCTAGTGTCCACATGTAACGGTGTTTAAGTATCTCGTTTCTGAGGGGTGTGTGTGTGTGTGTGTTTCAGCAGCAGTCGTATCGCTCCTCCCTGGCCGAGCAGCCGACACGTACCTCCCTGGACCTGGAGCTGGATCTCCAGGCCTGCAGGACGCGTCAGAGGCAGCTGATGGAGGAGCTGACCGCACTGAGGGAGCTGAAGCTGCGACTGGAGGAGCCGCAGGCCAGGGAGGACGCGGAGCTCCCCCACTGGGCCCTGAGGGACGAGCGCTTCCGCTGCCTGCTCAGAGAGGCCCAGAGACAGGTTGGACTGGAAGCACAGCATTAAAGTTACTTTACAGACCACGTGGGAGCGGGCCCCGGCCAGCAGCAGCAGCTGACTCTCCCTCGTTTTGTTGTGCTACAGGCCAGCCAAAGCAAGCAGGAGCAACGTCAGGAGGAGGCGGCAGAGAGGAGGCTGAGGAAGGCTTCCAAAGAGGTTCTGCAGATGAGGGGGCAGAGCCAGAAGGAGCCCCTGCCGGTGCAGACGTTCAGGTTGGGATTGTCACACTGTTACTCCTCTGAGAATGTTAACCTCACACTGAAGCGGTCTGAGCGTCTGTAGCTTCAGTAACGTAATGTGAGATATTTTGGTCAAGCTGTGGTTTTACCATGTTGGGCCTCTATGTAACATACTTCAGACACTTCTGCTCCTTTTGAGCTCCTCGCTGGTAATTCTCACAGTTCTGAATTATTTCCGTAGTAAGGACATCAGGAGAAACCTCGACTCATTTTCACTGGTCAGGAAGTTACTTCAGTCGCAGCAAAACATATTACGTAAGCCGCCAGAAACTCTTGACTTGACTTGAAGAAACTGCCCGGAGCATTTTTTCGTTCACATTCAGAGACACCCGGTGAGGGCTGTGCAATAGGGTAACAAATCAAATGGTAAAGAAATGTATACTTTTGACAGATATTAGTGGGAATGATCATTTTCACTTTCACTTTATGTAACTGATGTGATATCTAATTAACAAGATTTGTAGGTCAGCATCTCTGCAGCACTACTGTACTAAGGTGTAAATCTTCACTGGCCTCACAGTGCGATTCTATTAAGATTCAGCTGTCAACGATTGGAATGCAAAACGCCCACAGCAGCTGTCAAAAAGTTTGTTGTAATCTAAAATAATATTTCTAGGCAACTAACCATGATCTGGATGACTGAGACGCTTCATCAACATGCTGTAATAATATTGTTTTCACATGGCAGCTTTAAGATAAGGCATTCATTGATTCTGCTGCAACACACCTCTCCAGAGTTGGACGGCAAAGTTGACAGCTCCACGTCAGATCTTGGCTGGAGTAGCTGGGCTTGCTGTGACAGTTATTATTTATGGCTGCAGATGTTAGCTTCAGGTGAAAACGGCTAACATGATCAGTAATTGTTGTGAGGCAGAAGTCGCGTCCATCCCCGCAACAGAATCAGACACGTGCCCCGAGATGTTCGTTTTAAAAAGTACATTTACGACATTATGTCTGCTTATCAAAAAAAAACTTTAGCAGCAGACTCTCCGTTATGCTCGGTCTCGATCTGCATCCCCACATGTACGTCGGTCCCATTTTTGTGAACGTGATATCTCAAGAACGCCTCAAGAGACTTTGGCACATTGTGAAGGGCGGCTGTAGCTCAGTGGGTAGAGCGGGTCGACTAGTGTTCGGGACGTCACTGGTTCGAATCCTGGCTGTTATAATAATGACAGTTTGCAGCTGGAAGAAGCTGATAACTTCTTCTTCTGCTTCTTCATCCAGCTGCAAACTGTCATTATCATAAGAATATAAGAAGCTGATAATGGGGCGGCTGTGGCTCAGCGAGTAGAGCAGTTCAACTAGTGTTCGGGACGTCACTGGTTCGAATCCCGGCTCCCCGGGGCGGAGCTGAGCTACATGTCGAAGTATCCTTGAGCAAGATACTGAACCTCAAATTGCACATCATGCTGATGTGGGGCGATAGACTGGTGACTCATCTGGGGTGAGTCTGCCTCAGGCCTAAGATATTTTTGGGCTCAATGATGAACTGTAGATGTTCAAAGGTCTAGATCGCTGTGACCTCACAAAACACCATCAATTCATTGTCACTTTATCCCTTCTTTTTTTTCAAGGGGTCACAGGGGAGGTTACTGGATATAATCCCAGCTATTATAGGCTTTCGCCCCACATCAGCATGATGTGCAGTATCTTGCTCAAGGATACTTCGACATGTAGCTCAGCTCCGCCCCGGGGAGCCGGGATTCGAACCAGCGACCTCCCGAACACTAGGCGACCCGCTCTACCCACTGAGCTACAGCCGCCCTTCACAATTTAGCAATTGACGTGATAATTACAACAAAATCTCACATAAATGTCTAATAGGATAAAATGATGACGGGATGGCATTTTATATCCAGAAGGTCAAAAGCTTTACTGTGACATCAGAAAAGTCTGCAAAGAATGTTTTGGCCATTATTCAACATCACGGCTCAGGAACAGCAACCAGACTGCTGCCAGAGGCAAACAACTGCATCGCGGCCATTGTCCTACTTTCCTTAAACATAAGAGGCCTTTTTTTAAGAATTGTGTTCATGAAGTCATTACAGTCAGCAGCAGGCGGAGATCTACAGTATGTTTTCATCCGAGACGTTTTTTGTTTAGCAGTGTTGATGAACAGGCTTTCATTTTGCAACGTGAATCACAATGTGTGTATAAACGTGTTTTCTTTTCTCTTCCTGCAGAGAGAAGATGGCTTTTTTTACTAGACCAAGGTTCAACATACCTCCTTTGCCAGCTGACGATGTATGAGAACTTGCCTCTGTATTATTATTATTATTATTATTATTATTATTATTATTATTATTATGTGACTAAACATGAAGTATTTGTCAAATTTTCTGAGCTCATGAAGTACAAAGTTCTTTCAACCAAGGATGTGGGCAGGATGACACGCAGATCATGTTGAAGATTAGAAGGTTTCACATTTTCAGAAGTGTTTGTGCGGCTATTATAAACATGAACACACTAGACACACACACAGTTATCGACAACAGCACGGCCGTTCATCTCCTCTCGGGGGAAGACGTCTCTCATGAGGAAACAGTATCTCTCTATTCCTGTATGAGTTACAGATCCTGTTGTTTGTGCTTACAAAAGGCTGGAAGACGGGAACAAAAGTCGGTTTGGACAAATTCACTGTACTGTAACTTATTTTATAGTACTTTTCCTTGAAGGAAATTAAAAAAAAAACGCTTCCTGCTTTTTAAGTGTATTTTGTAGCTTTGAACAAATAGCACTTCAATGTTTTTACATACGGTTAAATGGAACTGTCTGATTTTGTTTTCTGTTACCTAATTCTTAAGAGTTATTTACATAAAATGTCACTTTGTAATCCACTTTTATTACAGATGTCATTGTCCTTTTGTTGTTATGTTATTAAAATTAATATTATTTCATGTACTTTTCAATATATGGATGAATATATGACACATTATTCAGATTTTTTCATGATGTCTGTATGAACATCTGCAGTGTTACCTCTTGTGAAGATAAAACCATTAAACCACATCGCGGCGCTCGGCTTTTTAATCAGCTACCTTCCAGATGCAGCTAATAAACAGGACTTATTGAATCCCTGCGGAAATGAAGAACACACCGTATTCTGCACACACAAACATTTTCTTTAAGTGTGTCACAGTGTTACGTGTGATTTCTCTGAAACCGCGAACAGGCTGCAATGACCCATTTGAGTCTGAAGTCGCCGATTCTTAAGAAGCCATACCACACAGCAGGCAGGCAGGCAGCTGTGTCAGCTACTTATCTTGATATCACATCCTGTTTGAGCCTTTCCACACGAGAAGCTAGAAAGTCACTCAAACACGGCAGCGAGGGCAGAACTGTAATTAATAGAAAAAAGGGCTAAGACCTCCACATTCTCATGCCTCATCCCCAAACAGAAAAATGCAGCTCGCTGTTCGAAAGTATGCCCGCAGCCCTGCAGGCAAACAAGTCCCAGGTCTCTGCTTGTCTTCATTAACTGTCATGTCAGTGTAAGGACGGTCTTTTGCAACCTGCAAACACACCGTGCACTTCTACACCTCTATTATTACAACCCAGATTATAGAAAAATAGGCCAGTGTGTGAAATGCAAATAATAAAAATGTAGTTATTTGCATACGGACTGTTTACTGACAACAGATATTGTGGTTTTATCTTTTATACCATCATAAAGTCGTGAAACTCACCCCATCTTTGCTTGTGAACGAATTTGGAGGCCGTCCCTTTCATACCCAATCATGATACTACGATCCTGTTACCGATGAACCCGTTAACCTGTAAAATGTTCCAAACTGGTGTTTTTTTAAGCATTCAACACAGTATTTGCTCAGTGGGGAGGTAAAACATAAATAAACACAGTTTCACACACTGTCCTAGCATTTTCTTTTTTTTTTTTTCATTTGACTATTTTTGTAATCCACCAAGAATGATTTCGGCGCAGAAACAAACTTAAAAATGCATCTCTGTTTTTGAGTTTTCTATCATGGAACATTGCAACCGATTACATTCACATAACTGAGTTGTTCTCGGTTGGTTTCAGTGGTTTTATTTGTTTCAGTTTGCAGTGTTAACCAACTTGGAGACACCGTAAACCTAAATCAGGTCATCTTTTGGTTCACATCACAGCTGCTCTACTGGTAATCCATCGGCTTGTAGTAAGCCAAGAGCTCAAAAGTGCAAAAACAATGTGGGATGTGAATAAGTATTCAGAAAGTCAAATGCTTTAAAAACACTTTTTTTTTTTAATGAGAAAAATAAATTTCAAATAATGCTGATAATATCTTCCGTGTGTCATAAGAAAGCAGAGTAAGTTCTGTTGTAGTTGCTCGTCAAAATACAACAGTGACTCTCTCCAGTTGGCCACAATGAGCAAGAGAAAAATGGCTGCCCGGTAAGACGTGTCAGTGTTTGCTTCTCATAAATTAAATCTCTCCTGCTTCATTCTGCAAATATACAGTCATCAGACTACTCATTATGTCTGTGGTATTTTTAATTATACAACACCTGCGCACATGGGTCCGAGTACAAATATGATTTATCTCTCTTTTTACAACCAGAGGTGTTGTAGAACTAAGAACTAAATTTCCTCGTCAGGCTGTAAAGGTAATGAATGTGGAGTAGCACCAGTAAACACCAGGTGGAATACAGGGAGGTTAAAGCGTGCGGTGTGATAGCACGTTGACAAGCGGCTCTTCTTCCTTTCCACATCAACACTGGCACTTTGTCTGCGCAGTGAGAGGAGCTCATTACACTCATGCAACACTGTTTATCCCCGGAGAAACGTTCATGCAGCACCCTTAAAGTGTGAATTGGTGTAAAGTAAAACATCCAGCTCACATACTGTATGTCCGTATGACGTATTTTTCAAACATTTCAGTCCAGTGTGTGTCTTCAGGGTGGAGGTCTCTATATGGGGATAGAAACGATGGTTGGCAGCGGGCCAATAGGAGGTGGATTGTACTTCTCGACCCTCATCAGTCGCCGCAGGATGTCGTCCCGGTCGCGCGGCCAGCTGAAGACGTGTGTGTTTTGAAGCCAGTTGGGGACGTGACACTGTGAACAGAGCAGAGAAAGAGAAATGTTGAGGTTAGAGGTTCATTAGAGGTTTGAGGTAGAGCCCGTGCTGATGTGGCTTCATACCTATGTACAGGATGTTGAGAAACAGCAAAAGAAGCAAGCTAACATGCAAGCTCATAAAACTTACCTTTCTAGCCCCGGGGAACACGATGGGAATGAACCTGAAATTCTTGCTTCCATTCTGGATGAACTCATTCTGGAGCTACATGGCGCGCAGACAAAAAAAAAACAACACATTGAAATAATAAAAAAAGTTCAACATTAGGTGGATATTGGAGTCGTGATTTGGAGAAGCTGTGAACCTGTTTGTGTATGTAGACGGTGTTGAAGGTCCTCTCGTCGTTCTCCAGGCCAACAGGGGAGGCTGTCACTGTCTCATAGTACTTGGGACTGATGATGATGATGATCAGGTACTCTTTCTGGAGGAGGGGACAACATAAACATGGCCGCTTATCAATCAATCCGCTTGATCTTGATACAATATATTCAGTCTTGCTGAAAAAAGCTCAGAATGGGGCAGATCTTTATAGAAAAAAAGTATTTTGAGGCTACTTCCTCTTTTTATCCATTTTCATAAAACTTAGAAATATCAGATTTTCACCTCGCTGAGGTACCGTTCCATGAAGTCTATCTTGCTTATACTCCTGAACTGCTGCTCAAAGATATCAATCTGAAACAAAGAAAGGCATCTGTTAGAAAGTTCCCCCAAACAAATTACACCCCAACTGCCCTACAAAGCCAAAACACATTAATACATATTTACTACACATATACTTAAGACCAAAATCGGATTTATTTTGACGTATAAAAAATGTTATACCATGGAAATTAAACAAGCAGGATCAGCTTAAAAAACAAAGGGCTGAAGTTATAGTCTTTATCTATACTATTGCAAAGCATGTTGAGCATGCTGACCAGCTAGCTCCAGCCCGTCCCCGTCCAAAGCACCTGTGCGAGTGTAAACACCAACACTTCCTGGTGTAAGACTGATAACTGCCAACTAGCTAACGGCAGCTACAGTTGGCAGCAGTTGGTGATTACGCCGGTGATGTGCTGACACCTGTTTGATTTTAGTTTGAATTTAACAACTGACCAATTCTTAAGCTAAAGCTAGCCAGAGGTAACCACGGCTAGCCTTAACGTAAGACTGTTATGACAAGTCGTTCATCAAACTAACGACTTGGGAATTAGGTTGGTTGTTGAGGCAGTGAGGCAGAAGCTAAAACCAGTCATGGAAATTAAAAAACAGATATTTAGCTTAACATTAGTTTAGCAGATTAGCAATAACTGACAGATCTGTTTTTGACTGGAATTTACAATTTGGTGTGAAATGAATGTGGTAGATGAACTGGTGTCAATTGATTTATTATATTAGTTCAAGGTAATATTGAGAAATTAAGATTGTGTTATTTTATAAAGCAGAGAGAAGTATTACTAATATCTAACCGATACTGACACCAAAGGTTTATGTGAAAATTTTCAGTCAGTCCAAAAAGAAACAACAAAGATCTTAAGAATTACTCCACACTCTGTTCATCTGTTACAGTTCTACCCACTTGTGCCAAACATAACATAAACCAGTACTTACATGCGTATCAAAGCCGTTGTGTCGCAGCAGAGCAACGAAGTTGATGATCTCATTGACGTGCTTGTCATTGTCCGCTTCATACGTGACAAACACCCTCCCTGTATCCAAGAGCAATAAATCAATGATGAAAGCAGTGTACAGCTGCTCGGTGATTAAATACTCTGATAACCTGCAGACCTGCCGGTCAACACTTACTCTGCTCCAGAGAGAGCGGTGTGCTACAAGGAGGGTTCTTCTCTTTCACTGGAGTCTTGAGGTCGCTGCATGAAGTGAAAAGTTCATTTTTAATCACAGTTAGAAACATGCAATGCGAGTCAAGAGGCTAAAATGTGTCCAGCAACTCACATTTGTGTGTAACCAGCTCCAGGAAGTCTGCAGTCAACTGGAACTAAAGCAGTAAAGACAGAAGAAAGAAACAAATCATTACAGGCTTACTGCTTTCTACTGTAAGAACAATAATTAACTGCTCCTGTCAAATAGCATGTGCCTGTGTCGGGGTGATAAACAGTTTTAGACTTACAGTACGGGCCGTAAGCTGGGTGGTACTGAGGCCAGGGGGGGTTGTTGGGCACAGGCCCCCTGTTGAAGGCGTCCGCAGGACACTGGGCACAGCAGGCAGCGCCCTTCGGCGAGCACGAGTACGGAGGCAACGTGTGGTGATACAAGTTGGCTGAAGGCGGGTTGGAGCACAGAGAAAACGGCTGCTCTAAACTGCTCATACTGGTGCTGTGTTCAGCAGGCAGCGACAAGGACTTGCACCCTGAAAGGCAGCTATCTCCAGTACAGCTGGAGAAATCTTTGTGGCTCAGAGAGGACGGCAGGCTGTTGGGATACCCCGACCAGCTGCTGGCAAAGCTCGGGTGGAGCCAGGCTCCGTTTGCCTGGCTTGGGAACGGCGTGGGCTGGCTGTACCCGGCAGGCAAGCTGCGGGGAGGATCATACGAGAAGTAGCTCAGGCCAGGATGAGGGAGAGTGTGGTTGTGTTTGTATTCCTGTTCCCTGTCCGGCCTCTGTCGGCTGAACAGGGGGCCATCAGGGAAGGTGGCATGCTCTGGAGGAGCACGGTTGCCATCAGGGTTAGTTGTGGAGTCCGGCTTGTGGACAACGCTGGCTTCTCGCTCCTCTGTACTCATGGTCTCATCGTCCTCTTCCGGCGTGTTCTGTTGGCTGTTGTGGTATCTGCGCAGCTGTCTGACGTGACTGTGGGCGAGAGAAACAGCACTTATCGAGATGAATTAAGATTAATATTCGTCTGTCTTCCTGTGTGTTTTGTGACATCTGTAGTAACAGTGTATCTGTTGTCACGGTTACCTATTGAAGACGACTGAAGTTGGCATCATCATTAGGCCTCCTCCTGAGATCCATGTGTGACTGGTTTAACTGCACCTGAAATTCTGTAGAGGACATGAGTCAAAACAAAACTAGCCAGGCGGTATATCTGATTGAAAGTACAGCAGCTTCATTCTCTCTTTTTTTTTTTTGCATACTAACACATACCTAAGTTAACATTTAATCGATTCAGATGCAAATTTTGTATACCAGCCCACACTTCTGCTGGTGTTCTTTCGATTTGCATGAGAACACATTTCAGTTTGTGACACAGCGTCTCCCACACAGGGGACTTTTCTCTAAATGTCTGGTGGTTCCTACTCAGGTGAACTTGATGACCTCACATGTGGGAATAAGGAAGTGATTATGATGAACCAGACTGATGTTGGGAAAGTCAAAAACCACAAAACTTCCAGATGATAAACATTTGTCTCTGGATTTCTGAGTAATGACACGTTTGATTCACAGCTGTGTGCTCACTGTACTTTTACAGTGTCATTGATAAAATAAACATTTCTCTCACCCACGTTCTCAAAATCCCCATTCATACTGTTTTTTTTTGTTTTGCTTGTTTTTCATAAAGTAATGGGAAGTCTTTAAAAAAAAAGGAAAAAAGAGCTAACAGATGCCAATTTAGATTTAAAATGTATTTCTTTTCATAGCAGACTTTCTGCTCAGCTCAACAAACAACTACTTCACATAAGTTTAGATGGGTTTACCTTCCAACACGCACCTGTTGGTTCCTGTAAACGTAAATACACACTCATTTAAAGCCTCTGTGGTCACACACATATTGTTGTGTGCACTTTCCACTGAACCTGACCCAGATACGACTCCGACTACCTTTTTTTTTTTCATATTTCGAGCTGACAGGTTAAAAAGAAACAACCTTCCAGTCATTATCTGTACGAACTGTTGAGACTCGCATCTGTGTTTTTAATTAGCGTGTTTAGCAATATTAAGCTAGTAGCATCTTTCCACATCAGTTATCCCGAAGTTATAAGTTATTACCCTAAAAAATAAAGCCTCTAAAATAAAGTTCACTGTAAACTACTTTTATTAAAAGCGTTACAAACCGAACACAGAAGCTTTAAACAGGTTTTTTTTTACTTTTTCTTTCGTCAGAGTACATGAAATAAACATGTTGTGCAAGTCAAGTGTAATTACGTGACGTAACTTACCGTTTGTGCTTCAGCTTCACGCGCCCCCCCGACAGGTACGTTAACTCCTCCGTGTTCACTAATTTACCTTTAAAAGTTTAAGAAGAAGAAAACATGAGAGCTGACAGTGAAACATGTCGTCCACCCGAGACAGATGACAAATATTGACGCTCTTTATGGACTCGGTCTGAACTTTGCCGCTGCGCCGCACCGCCCCGCGGACAGACTCCACCTCCACCCACCTTGTGTGGAGGAAGTGCAGCGCGCGCACACACACACATACACACACACACACACGCTACATGTATATCTGTAGTTGTGAGGACCCTCAATGACATATTGATCATCCTATCTAATATTGGGGGTGACTTGTTACAAAGTCAATCCGTTTTACTTTTTTGTTGTTGCAAGTAACATAATTCTGCAGTTCAAGTAATCCAAGAGTAAGTTAATCAGTTACTGGAAAAAAAATTGCTGTCTTTTCCTTTTCTTTTGTCGTTACAAAAAACAAAATGAGTCCGTGTTGTTTTGTTTTCATGTTAACAGCTGTCCCACGTATTGTACGCTACTGCCCAGTTCGCTGTCAGATTGTTAGTAAATAAAGATCTGTAAATATTTTATTGCCTTGTCGTTCCTATTATTAGGCTGTGGAGTTACTGACTGTGGGCACTAAAGAAGGCTACAAGGTGACGGTGGAGTCAATACATTCAAATGTACATGTACAGTTGGCTTCAAGCCATCTGGACCTACTACTACTGGACACAGCCCTCAAAGCAGAACCCCATTAATTCCTATGAAAGCTGCCCAGTGGCGCATGAAGCCCAAAACATTCGACCTCCAGCTGAGGCTCTTCCGCATATCTTCCACATTGCTGGCCAGTAGAGCATGCACACTAGAGACTTCTGACAACAGAGCCGGCTAACTTCCAGTTTAGTCCCTGATTAATTTGAATGAGGATAAAATTATTTGATTGTGCGGCTCTACAAGACTTTCCAAATTCTATTGGACCGGCTCAAATTATGATAGTGAAACAAGAAATGTAAACACCGTTTTACAAACCCTTCTTTCACAATGTTAGTTTATGGAAAAGGTCCTTTTGGGCCCCAGTGCATCACGTGATGTTGTAATAACGGGATTGGCCACAACAAAAACTAGCTTCAAAGCCTGCCGCTCTTCCCCTGGGGCTTGGTCTGGACAGATTCACCGACATGCCAGACAAGTCTCACAGGGGTTTTACCGTAATATTTGGTAACTCTAAAGTACTCTAACACACTTTCTCAGCAGATAACAATTAAGTGATTTTGGGGCAAATAAGTTACCGTCAAATTACAGGTGGAGGTGAAGAGAGAGTCTATAATTGTAAAAACAAAAAAGAATGAAAAAGAACAATTACTGTGAACTACCCGATTCATAAACAAAAGATGCACAAGACTGAAAATCTTCGCTGGTTTAGTAATATACAGTTTCACAGTAACATCGAACTGCTGCCAACTAGAGCTACCGTCTAACAGGTAGCTCAGTTAGCTGAGCAGCTAGCAGTCCAGATTAAAAGCTCCAAGCAGCAGGAAAGTGTTGGTGTTGCTGCTGGCACAGGAGTTGTGGACGGGATGTGGCTAGCTGGTTAGCGTACTTAATATTCTTTGACATACAAAACACAGACATCATTCCTTCGCATTTATTGATAATTTCAGTTATGGTTTGAATGTTTTCAACAATAATTCTTACATATTGCACCTTTTACCTTCAAACACCCCTTTGAAGTTAAGAGAATAAGCCAAAAGTGTCCTCACTTTCCTGAATGTCCTCACTATGCAGTTAAAACCTAAGGTCCTCACGCTGTAGCAAATACAAGTACATATACACTCGGTTTATTTATCACACAAACCTGTTTTTTCCACAGAAGCAAACCTTCAGCACAGAAGTAGATACAATGGGTTATTTTATTAACTCCTTATGTCAGTTATAAATCAATTTAAGCAAAGTTTTTTTAAATGACTTGACATTTAGTGCATTTGAAAGCTGCCACCCAAGTTCATTCAAGCTTCCTTCATAAAAAAAAAAACAAATAAGATTAAAAAACAATTAACCATGGTGTTATCTGAGATTATGTGAGAACAATGCAGTGTTGACTTTTCGTTGTTTGGAGAAGCAGGACTCTAGCCAATCTGTCCGGACAGGGACAGCCTGAGTGAACCGATCCACCAGATCCTGGAGCTCCTATTCACACAGATCACAACAGTACGATAAAACATCAAATACAGTTGTTGGGTTGTTTCTCCGTGCTTTGCATTGTCCTCAGCCTCTGCTCTTTGATAAAGGTCTTGAAAGTCTTTGGCTCCCCTCTAAATGTATCATGGTTTAAATTTTCCTCTACCGAAAAAATGTCCCCGCTTTGAAATATGTATATTAATGGAAACATAGACGTAAATCTGAGGTCAGATTACTATCAGTGAAGATCAGAGAGATACTAACCTGTGTGTTGATGCTGTTCTCCACCTCTGCAACTATGTGGGTGACCTCCGGATTCATGATCTCCTCCTCTTCTCCATCATAAGTGCACTGCAGCTAAGGAGCAGTGACATTTTGACATCCTAGTGTTATCATAACACATCTGTGTTTCGCTGGTGTTTTTTTTTTTCTTTATCCTTTCACACATCCACACAAACTGCTGCGGGTGTTTACAAGCTAAAATCATGTGCTAATTACACGCCAACTGTTGCTCTTTACACTCTTAAACATGCTCATTAGTGGATGATTCAACACCTCACCTGGAAAGATGTCTCAATGTTACGTTAGAAAGGCTAGAAATACATGTTTTGACATAAACTCAATGCCATTAATGATATCACAAGTGATAATAAATTGTTTGCAATACTGTATGAAAGGATATGTGATAAGGTAGCGGGCCAGCCTCTTCCTCTCTGATGCAGGCAGGTTGTAGAAAAACACACGGACTCCTCTCATGAAACTTGGGAGCTCTGCAGGGCCGGTGCTCTGGGAAGGAGCTGAGGGGCCGGGGGTTTCTGCTTCTGTGTCGTCACTCGACCTGTCTGAGTTATGTAACTGTGTTTGAGGGGAGGATGTTGATGTCGCAGAGGTGGATGTCTGAGCTACAGCAGTTTTCTTTGCGGTTCTGCTGTGATAGTATCTGTTTCAGGCAAGTTAAGGGAAAATGACTTCGACCTTTCTTTGAAACAGATCACTTTTCACATCTAATCTGTTGACAGCTTTCAAAGATACATGAATGTGGGGATGCCTCTGGAAGCCAGGTGTTTCCTGATAAGCCTCTCTGTGCCGTACCAGTTGAAGCCTTTGGTGGAGTGTCCGATGCGTGGAAGGTGTACACTTGCTTTGTGGGGAAAAACACAAGATAATTCAGAGAAACTGTCAATGATGGTTTGCATGACTACAGCATTTCCTATATCTAAGATCTGCTTGAGCTGAACTTTAGGAGGAGTTGCTGTCACTACTGTTGTAGTTTGAGGGTTGAATCATGAACAAGACATTCTGCAAGGTGAACAAGGAAAGAAGCAAGCTATTTAAGCTTGAATCAGTTCCTCTATTGTGGAGAATAACCCAAGGGAAATCAAATTCTCATGGCTCTCCAGTAACTTGTCAACAAGAATTTCTGTAACAGCAGCCAGATAAAACACGACATGTCAAAAATATCCTGTCAGTCAGGTCTAACAATAAGCACAAACATCATGCCCCTCCTTTCTTTGTCCTCACAGAGGTTCAATCATCAACATGTGTTATTGGCACTAATAACATAGGTCTAAAAATGTCCTGATTCACTACAAACATACTACATAAAAACAATGGTGCATTTAGTTTTTGTTCAAAGGGACCGTTCACACCCAAAAAATGCATAGTGTTGGAGATAGCAGCCGTACAGATGTCTGCCTTCACTCAAATGGAACAAGTCACAATTTGCCTTTTTTTTACAATCTAAGCATCAAAATGCAATTGAGAAACTGAACAGCAATGTCTCTTTTCAGAAACCATGACCCGGTTACTCCAAGATAATCCACAGGACCTTGTTGTGAGCAGTTTTATGTAGGAATTATTTTCTTTCCTGTATCACCATGCAGATGCAAGCATGAATCTATTCATAGATGAGAGGCTCATGCTCATGAAAGCAGAGAATGTAAACACTGACGGCATCCTCCATGGCTGAGTTTTAGCTATCTTAGTTAGCTGTCTTCTGCGCGGATGCAGAAAGAAATTAGTTTTTACCTAAAACTGCTCATGACAGGGTCTGTGAAGTAACTGGGTCATGATTTCTGGAAAGAGAGATTTGTCGTAGAGTTTTATTTAAAAGTATTACTTGCTTCTATCTTTGAAGCTAGGAAGGTGGCAGGGTCCACCAAACAGTATGAAACTGTGTTGTCCTTTAAAGTTAGTTTTTTCCTTCAGTTTTTTGGGGGAATGAAAACTTAGAGAGGTTGTTTATTTAGTTTTTAGGCATAAAATAATCAATCAATGAAGATTTTTCTCTTTTGATTTAAATCCCTTTCCAAGAAAAACATAGTGCATCTTCAAGGACTTTGATATTCAAGTGCTTGGCTGTACCCTTGTTTCTTCTGGCTGCAGTGTAAATCTTCTTCAGACCGTCATCCAGAGCTGTCAGAAAGATCCCTGACAGGTTGTTGGCTCTGTCTCGTTGCTGTGCCACTATCAGGGCCAACTGAGTTCACAGAAAAGAGATGGAAACAGGTTAAAACTTTGTCGTATTAGTTGTCACATTCTTATCAGTTGTCACTAAGTCACACCTTCACAATTTTGTCACCACACATAAACCCACACCCAGAGTATCACACTGCTGATCATTACTACTGCAAGGAAGCACACATATCACGGAAGAAGCTTGCATTTCCAGGCAGCAGTTTCATTTCAACAGAACTTACTTGATCATGGCCGTCTAATCTCGACTGTTTGTCATCTATGGGGAAGAGTAGCACATTTCCAAGGTCCAAATCTGAAAGAAATTACAGGTTCACGCTTGATGGGGCTTCATTCTCAAGCAAACTTTACAGAAAAAAGGTGTTTAAAGGCATGAGCAATGATTCTCTTTGTAATCATGGTTAATCATACCTTTCATCTTGCCGGCCAGCTCATACTGCTTTCGTGGTTCATCAGATCTCACTTCCAGAGCTGTAAACAAGCCTCCCCTGCCCCACCGGCCTGAGTCATCTACAAACAAACAGTTGTAGGAAAAGTCTTCCCTTTATCAGGCTAAGTGGCATGTCGCTATGGTAATGACAAGGCGACATACTGTATGTTTCTTACCAACACAGTGGACAATGATAGCATCTCCCTGAGCGGTGTGAGGATGAGTAACATCACCCAGAACATAGTGGATGGCCGTACTCTCAGAGTCTGTGGAACACACACTGATGTCATCCTCCTCTTCTTCTTCTTCTTCTTCACTGTCAAGAGAAGGCAGGCACCGAGATCTGTACCCGCATGACTCCCACCACGCCATTCTGCATGAAAGAAACATATCATAATTATAGGAAAACTGTTAGTGAGTCCAAAAAAGGGAAGAATTGATTGAGAGATCTTTACTTCTTCTTGTATTTCTGCTCTTGTTGCTTCTTCTTCAGGTCCTCCTGCAGCTTCGCTCTCTTGGCTGCAGCCTCCTCCCTCTTCTGGCGCCTCAGCTCCAGCTCAGCCTCAGTCAGAGGTTTCCTCTTCCTGGATGGAATCTGAAGGGCTGCCGACACTGAAACCTGGGAGCACACGGACGAAATCACACTGTTAGTCACATAGTTAAATATGTAGAGTAAATAGAGTCTCCTAATATTCCACTAATAATCATTACATAAAGAGGGCTGGTGTCAACCTTTGATAATTTGTTCAATAGAAAAATATTATCACCTTAATAACCATTTTAATATCTCTCCCTTGTTGGAATGAATGATTTGTTCCTGCATGTTTGTTTGACAGTACTGTGCACAAATGTTTTTAAAGGATTTAATGACCCATCCAGAACCTGCTCTGCAGCTCAAAGCTTTTACAAATAAATTAAATGTTTGTGCACAATTCAAAAACATGTTCCTGTCAGTCTGAGGTGGAGGAGACGGTCTTACTCCAGCTTTGTTTCGTAGAGCTCGTCCCTCTCCTGCAGTTTTCTGGAACTCATCCAGCTGTTCCTCCAGCAAACGGTCGAAGCGCTTCTGGTCTTCAGTGCTGGGATCCTTACTGTAGTCTTTCCCCTCAAAGTAGTACATGTGGTCTGAGGGATGGAGCAACATGAGGGTGAGTAAGCAGAGTGAGTTCTACTGATGTTTGGAAAGATAAATATGAAATCTGTGGTCTGTTTTCATGTGTGGTTAAGTTTCTCACGGTGAGAACCAAAAGTAAAAGTGAGATTTTTCCAGTACATGCCTGAATAACCCATTTGAAATATAAACCTACTTTGTCCGTCCGATTCAGAGATGCTTTCTTCCTCCTCCACTTCCTCTTTGAGTGAGGTGAAGTCTTCATCAGCCACCCACTGACCGTCACGTGACGGACCGAGGATCTGCTCCAGTTTCACGTCCTGTACAGAGCTCTCCTCTGATGATAAAAGCTTATCCACCCCAAACTTTAAGATCTCACTCAGCTGTAGGGCAGGAAACATGAGAAGTGACTGGTAACAGTGAGCGCAAAGGTAGTTGGAAGGGTTTTGTATTAAAAGTGGAGTGAGACAGAGAAGATAGAAGACAGATAATGGCATGGTGTTTCAGAGTGAGTTGACAAACCTGCAGTCCTGCAGCAGCTGACTGAGCCTGGTCCAGCAAAGAGAAGCGTCCCTCTTCAATAACAGTGTTGGTGAGCTGCAACTTGGATACAGCACGGGAGTACATTATCTCCTCCACAGTGTCTCTAGCCAGAAGGCGGACTACTTTCACAGGCCTGTAATGAGTCACAGTCAATCAGAGATCAAAGGCCTTCATCACCTTTTTTAATATTATACTTCCATTTAGTCTGTGAGGAAGACTTTAATAAGCAGGGTCAATATCAGTTCAGCAGAGGCTGAGATTTAGTCCCTGATACACCATCTGAGTCAAGCTTTAAAGCCTTTAATGCAGCTAAATAGGAGCTTTCATTACACCATCCCAGCCTTTTGAATGCCTTCTCTTTCAAACAGCATGTACTCAGTTTACACCCGGATTCCAAAAAAGTTGGGACGCTGTGAGACGTCAATAAAAATAACTAAATGTAAACTTCTCAAGTTCCCAAACAGATGGTTTTCTGAGAATTCCACAACTATCAAGGATGTTTTAATGACTCTTCTAAACCCAATTGTCTCAAATTTCAGAACACACAGCTTAATTTGAGACATGGATCAAGATTAATTAATTTTATAACGCTATAATAGGAACCAGCAGGCTTTACCCAAAGACAACAGTTAAAAAAACGAAAGAGGCTTGAACGTGTGATCATTTTCAATCTCAAAAGAAAACCAGCTTACAGATCGTCTATTTACTCATTCAAATAACAAATTCAAATAACAAACACATAAATCAAGCACTTTTAATTAAAAACAAAATCACAAGAACTTTTTTCTATTCTATTCTCACACCCAACACATAAATCAAACACTTTTAATTACCTATTTATTTCAATGCATTGATTTTCCTCCTTCAAATGCACAAACCCTCAAGTTCTCCTTGAGAACCATGAGGATAATAGCTCAAGGCTACATCAGCTGCTACTAGTTGAACACACCCAAACCCCAACTGAACCGCCTACAGTTGAACTGCATTGCATAATGTTGGCACCAAGTTTTGACTGACAGGTTTGACAGTTACAGGAGTGAAATGCTCAATTAGTGGAGTACTCCTAGTGGTATCGCCAGGATATTCTCCATGCAGAGTAAAGTTGCAGCACGGCCCTTTAATTAAGGTGCAATAACCGGCTGGGAATCACTATTCACACACCTGTTCTGACCAATCCGGTGGCAGCGTGCGGCAGCTTGCAGGTCATTTTGAGGGTTGAAGTCACTGTCCATGAAAATGACCGTGTCAGCGGCTGTGAGGTTCAAGCCCACTCCCCCTGCAAAGACAGCTTGTCAGGAAGCTGAAGCACAATGTCTAAAAAACCTTGCACTCTGAACTTGCAATCTTATTATTTACGTGCCGATTTACTTACACAGCTTCAAGTTTTAGACACAAAAAGTGACAATCTGTGACAGGAAATTAGTTTTCTCTCATCTTACTTTCACACTGCGTATGAAACACTCTAAGACAAGCGGCTGGCCTTATTTACACCAGTGTCATCCTGCCGCAGCTCTTATCTCTGTGCCATCACCCCCCCTTTCCTCTCGCAGCTACTTCTATGAAGCCACCTATAGATTTTGATATGTGGGAGCGCTTGCAATTGCAGCTCAGTCACTGTTGACTTACCAAATTACTCTGTTGTCTGCAAACTTGCCACAATGTTATTTAGCGGGCTGCAATTAATCACTTGCAGCATTTTAAATGATGATGATACTCTGACCACACACACACATTTATGAGCCATTTATGTGACAAAGAGGCTCCAAAATTAAATGTCTCAACATGTTTCTGATGAATAGGAGAAAATAATAGTACAAATTCTGCATCGCTGATACGTTATAAAGGACAATATGAACATTACTGAAACCTGATAATGTTCAGTTTGATTCTACACATGACACATTTTCCTTCCTGTTCACGGTTTAGTTTATAGGTTTTAGTCACCTGCTTTAGTGCTGAGTAGAAACACAAAGACGTCTTTGCTGCTGAAGTTCTTCACCGCTAGATTCCGTTCCTCTCCTCGGACGGACCCATCCAGACGTTCATAGCTATAACCTGAACAGAAAAGCTCAATTTAGCACTTATATTTGTGGAGAAAAACAAAAACATATACAGTTAAAATGAGTTGAAACAGACAGTTAAGTCAGTCAGAGTAAGGTTCTCCCCTTGTTTACCTCTGTACTCCATGTAATCCTGAAGTATGTCCAGCATCCTCGTCATCTGAGAGAACAGCAGGACCCGATGACCCCTTCACCACAAACATAAAGAGAGAAATAAAGTTAAACATTGTTTATGGAAGAGTAAGCAACTTAAAGAACATCTGCAGTCAAAATTAGCCTAAGCTGCCACCAGGTGGAGCCCAAAGACAAGTAGACTGACTGACCCTTTGTGAAGGTAAGTCAGCATGCTGTCCAAAAGGCACAGTTTCCCACTGGCTTCAATGAGATGCTCCCCCATCTCAAAAGGCTCCGGTTCCACCCCTACACAACAAACAGGGAACAACTCATGAGAATGACATACTGTATGCTTCTACTGTATGTACATCTCATCTACTATTACTGACATCAGTCTTGTTCAGCCTTAATTTATCAGTGAGCACATCTCACCATCAAACAGGTACGGGTGGTCAACACACTTTCTGAGGTTCATCAAGATGTTCAGCAGCCTCGTCTTCTGATCATTTCCAAAAGCCTCTGAATGCAGGGAGTCATGAGAAGTGAGTTTATGATGATTTAGGCATCCAAAAAGTGCATTCTGCAAAGGTTCAGCTCCATAGTAGAGCTAGACCGACAGTATAGGGGAAGCTACTTTGAAAGCAGTAGAGAAGCAATGGCAAGATAAATTATAACAAAATATCCCTTCCTCTCTGGCCCAAATTGTTGGTAGCTTCAGTAGTTAAGTACAGAACAAAATGGCAAAAAGTAATTTAACTATTGACTTGATTTGACTTGACTTATATATATCCTCATTTTTAAACTTTTCATATGTCGATACTTTTATCGGCCTGAAAATAACAAAACAGAAAAAACAGCATGGGTTGGACTTTAGACCACAGTGCGCACGTCTCACCCAGATCCTTCATCAGAAGAGCTTTGTAGTATTTTTTCTGCAGCGCCGACATGCCGTGGTACATCACCAGCTCCGTCTTCTTCGGCAGATCTACGGCCACTTCCGACTTGACTCTGCGGAGCAGGAAGGGCTCCAGGACACTCTGCAGCTCAGCAGCTGGAAACAGAAGAACAGCACGAGGGACTCAGTGTGCCAGTGTTCATTTAATGAGCAGTTACCATGACTACCTGCTTAAAAGGCTTCTCCACAACAAGTGCAATACCTGAAATAAATCACAAATTGTATATTCATACTTTACAGGACCGTATCTTTCAAAATTGCCTTGAATAGGATGCATGTTTGGATACACATCATTGGAAACCTAAATAACCGGTAAATGTATTCCACACTTTGTCCTGTGATGATCATGTTACATCATTCTAGTAAAATAGAGACTCGTCATACCAAGAGCTGGTTGACTCTGCACATTGGAGTAAGTGTTGAGGAAGTTGTCCACGTCATCAGGTGTGAAGATGCTGGGCTGAATGAAGCTCAGCAGGGAGTAGAGCTCCTGCAGGTTGTTCTGGATGGGGGTTCCTGTCAGCAGGACTCTGAAGCCAACTGAGAACTACGCAAATAAAGTACGAGGGGAAGTTAAAAACAATCCTCATAGTGAGAAAAATGAAGAAACAAATATGTCACAACTCGTACCTGTGTCAAGGTTTTGTGCAATAGTGAATTCTGATTCTTTAGTCTGTGAGCTTCATCCACCACAAGCGCCTTCCACTTCCACCTGAGGAGCAGAGTGACTCTCTGATTACATGGAAACATTATTAACAACATTATGAGATTACTCCTTATGATTAGATCCATAATGTCAATCTGAGAACATACTCACCGTCTCAAGAATGAAACATCTTTGAGACACAGCTGTAAATAACAGAATAATAAAAAAACATGTCAGTTTCAACCAAGATAAAAGTTTAGATCACGTTGTTCTCACAGATTATCCACAGACCTCATATGTAGTGAGCAGGACATGAAAATCCTGTGTGTCCGTTTCCCTCTGAAGCTCAGCCCGTCTCTCCTTGTCTCCCTTGTAACACAGCACAGTCAGAGAGGGGGCAAAGCTGTAACCACGTAAAACACAAGTGTGGGATGTTATACATGGACGGTTTTATGGGTAAACAATCAATTTACATATACAGTAAATCAATCAGTTTATATGTGAATGTGATCATACCCTTCCAGCTCGTTTCTCCAGTTCTCCATGACAGAGAGCGGGCTCAGCACCAAGAACGGGCCTTTCTTTCCAAGAGCTCCCGACATGTAGACGAGCAGAGAGATCGTCTGAAGGGACAAATTATCATCATGAATTCTTGACATACAGTTAGATGATATATACAGACTGATATGATTTCTGCAAAATAGGGGTAGGATACATTAGGTTTAAAAGAACAGATAAAATAAACACAGAGTCATTTAATTATACAAAATAATAATAATCTGTCACTATTAAAGAACTGGCCCAACAAAACCCAACTAAGTAAAATAGTATCAGTATCAGTATCAGTATCATATCAGTATTAAATAAATTTGATGCATTTGTGCTCATCTCTGATTGTCAGTTAATACATTTTTAAGCATTTAAATTCTTCACGGTGATTAACCAAATTGATGATTAGTCATTAACATCCCTAGTTGCCCCAAAGCCCAAGGTGATCAAGTCGTCATATCGCTTGTTCTGTCCAAATTACACTCCCAAACCTAAAGATATTGCATTTACATAAGAGGGGAAAAAAGCAGCAAATAAATTACTCTACCCAGACAGTAACATTGTAACGTAACATATTACTTTAAAATGAAGGTAACTAATAATATGTAATATATTGCTTTTTTGATGGATCTCATACCTGGCAGGTTTTTCCCAAACCCATCTCATCTCCCAGGATGCATCCCTGCTGGTTCTCCAGGCACTGAGTTAACCACTGCACACCATCCAGCTGGTAAGGTCTCAGCTGTATCCCTGCGAGCAGAGCCAACGTCACAGTTAATCACTGCTGCCTGGCACTCGTTTATACCAGGAAAGACAAATATAGGTGGTGAATCATTTGATAACAGTAGTAGGTCGAAAAACTGCCGTCAATATTCAGTTAAAAGTTAAACACTGTCTAAAGTAGCAGGTAGCTAGTTCATGCTAGCTTAACTATGATTGAAACTTTAAGCTAACTGAAAACTTTCCGTTAGTTCAGTTAAAAGCCTCCATTACCTCTCAAACCCCACTTCTGTACGTCGTTCTGACTCACAGACGTCTTCTTCTTCTCCGCTACGCTGTTTTTTATTTTCTGTAAAATGTCCGACATGTTTCCGCAGCAGCAGGGTTAATATGTACACTAAACTCGCCTCAGCACAGACATGTTCAGACTAGTGACCGCTCAGTGTTGTCATCCAGTCCAGCTTCACTTCCGGGATGTGGTCACGTGGGGGCTGGGAATAAGAAAAGGCGCGTCACGGAGCCGCGCGCTTATTTAAGATTAATATTTAAACATGAATGAAAACACGCAGGATTACGTCACATACATGTGTTGTAAAGCATTTTAATTTTTTTCAAGACTCAAAATACTGACACTTACATCACCTAGATCGGGGGTCAGCAACCTTTATTTTGAAAAGCGCGAATATTTGCCCCCATCCCTCACCAAAAAGACAAACATATGTGTCTTATAATGAAGGTAACACAGCCTAAAAAGTATAAATTGGCCTATCAAGATTATTACTAGACCTAAATGAGCATTCATTAATATTTTCATTGTGCTTATACTATATATTCAGGCTTATTTAAGTCCGCCCTCTGTTTGTGAAAATGTACAAAATAAAAAGTATCCTCCTTTGATAATAAATGAAACATATAGGGACAGCCCAGATTTTAAAAAAGTAAAAGTAAATAAAAAAACAACAAACAAAGGACAGTTTCCATTTCAGTGTGAGGTAATCCTTCTTCTTCTGTCCTCAGCCACATGCAGCAATCAGCCCTCAGGCTTGAGCTTACAACACAATGATAACAGCTCAGGATCTCAGAATCATTTCCATGTAAAATGTCAAAGCCAATGTGAAGGGTCTCCCTGGAAAGAAATTCACATAGATCAGTCATCCAGATGGTGTATGAATGACATTTTCATTCTGAACATTCTCACAGCTAATTATTGTGAATTGTGCTCAAAGGACAAACCTCGGTAACAGGGAATAAGAGACTGTCGGTCTAACTGCAAACAAAACACAGTTTGTGTCACAATTAACAATATATGTACTGTATTTCAGACTAAAATCCGTAAGCCAAATTGTGACTCACCAGATAAACAACACGACTGTCAGGATGAAAAATAAAAGAGCAAGTCCAGCCCTCTTCCACTGCAAGAAAAGGGAGGGATCTTAATCAATACTGCATCATCTTCTAAGTCAATAGAGTGATTCCTTTTTTTTTACACTAACCCGGAAGTTAGCATCGCCCTGGTCCCCTTGATTAAAAACCTATGAAATTTTTAAATTGGATTTTGGATCATCACCGAAAGGAAGCTCTGTGGCAAACACAAGTTTATGACGCTGATGAAGGTTCTCATTCATCCAGGTCATGGTAAGTCTTTGTGCTGTATCGTAGTCAACTGGACGTGTTTCAGTTTCTTGAAGACATTTCTCCTCTCACCCAAGAGGCTTCTTCAGTTCTAACTAACTGGAGGGGAGTTGCAGGCTTGTTTCAGAAACTGAAACAAGTCCAGCTGCCTACGATACAGCACTTAGAACAAGATTTATGATACTTACATGTTTTGTTCAGCAAGATAAACCACTTTTGTGATTTTCAAAGCATAACTTAAATTGCTAGAAGTAAAAAGCTAATGTTAGCCTAAAAACAGACTACACTGCAAGTCATACTACACAATTACTATACACGTTTTCTGTAAACTGACTCACCTACAAGTTGTAAAGTTCGAGTTAGAATAGTTTGTAACTAAAGTTAGATCTGTAATCTCATTAAGTGCCATTTTTTTTTAGATGCAAGTCCTTTTAATTCAATTGTGGGACATTTAGTGATGTATTTTATGTCATAGAACAAGACGTGTAAATATCTTATGACTGTGGAAACCACAGACCTTATTTCAGGCATTTAAGTGAAAACCCATTAAAAAAAAAACACAGACTTTGAGACGAGAGAACCTGAAGTGCAAACATGCTAACTGATTTCTGGGTTTTAGGACTCACGACTACAGCACTATGTTAAGGTGATGATAAATCTCTTGAAGCTCACTCACCCAGAAGGCTGCGAGGAGAGTCAACAGAAGACATATCTAGAGTGATAAAGGGACAAATGTGAATAACACATGGAATTTATTTTTTAAAGATTTTTTTGAAACGGTAAAAGGAAAAATCAGCAGTTCATTTTGTGCACTTACAATGATGGCCAGCGGTCTTGCTTTGTCCCATATCCATTTCAACTGCTCCTTAATCCTCTCTAGAAAATTAGACAGGAACCTAGAATAAAAAACAAGTTAAAATGTAAATTATTATAAGAGCCCCATCAGTTTGTATACGCTGCTCACATCGATGCTAACTACTGGCTACATAATACAAAGTACTCCTTGAGAGAAAATCGCCACAGTTCCATCATCAGCTGCTTGAATCTGATTAGTCCTTACTTTTGTGGGCACTGACCTGCAGAGCACGTTTCGCAAAGTGTTTGTGGGCCGATTAATCAGTTATCAGCTTCTTTCTACTGCAAACTGTCGTTATTATAACAGCCTCTAAACTCGGTTGACCTCTAATTGTCATCTACCATTAATCAACAAAACCTCACAAATGAGATGAATGACGGACGGCACCAGCAGACAAAACACATTTCATGTAATAAAGTATTTTTTTTCTTTTTTTATATTAAAATCCATAAAGACAAATTATGACTAACCAGTAAAACAAGCCTCCAAGGATGCCAATTAACAACGCAAGTCCAAAGCCTGCCCCCTACAAGAAAAAACAGTGCTGTTAAAGAGAGATGGGACTTTTCAGTTTTTAGTTTAGTCAGTTATAAATGATCATAAATCTGTCTGCTGAGCTCACTCACCAAGAGGGCTGCACAAAAAGTCGATACGAGGCCCCCCTAGAGCAATGAATGAGATAAATGTAAATAACATTATTTACATCAATTTCTTTGAACATGTCGGTTAATGTTTGGTCCTCATGCTTCATCGATGATGACAGAAAAGTAAGATTCTGAATTTACCCTTCAGAAGTGTGTAGACTGAGGGTTAATCAGGCCGTACAGACATGAAACAGTGAAAGGAAAACTCAGTAGTTCATTTTGTGCACTCACGATGACAGCCAGCACTGTCGATCTGCCACAAATGCTTTCGAACTGCTTCAGTAGTCCCATCAGAGGCTCGGTGCCGTTAGACAGGATCCTAAAAAATATTTAAAAAATAAAAATTATGTTAAAATGTAAATTCTTTCAAGAGTCTGTATTTGGTTTGTATACGCTGCTCACATCGATGCTAACTACTGGCTACATAATACAAAGTACTCCTTGAGAGAAAATCGCCACAGTTCCATCATCAGCTGCTTGAATCAGATTAGTCCTTACCTTTGTGGGCACTGACCTGCAGAGCACGTTTCGCAAAGTGTTTGTGGGCCGATTAATCAGTTATCAGCTTCTTTCTACTGCAAACTGTCGTTACTATAACAGCCTCTAAAATCGGTTGACCTCTAATTGTCATCTACCATTAATCAACAAAACCTCACAAATGAGATGAATGACGGACGGCACCAGCAGACAAAACACATTTCATGTAATAAAGTAATTTTTTTCTTTTTTTGATTAAAATCCATAAAGACAAATTATGACTAACCAGTAAAACAAGCCTCCAAGGATGCCAAATAACGATGCAAGTCCAAAGCCTACCCCCTACAAGAAAGAAAAAGTGCTGTTAAAGAGAGATGGGACTTTTCAGTTTTTAGTTTAGTCAGTTATAAATGATCATAAATCTGTCTGCTGAGCTCACTCACCAAGAAGGCTGCACCGAGAGTCGATACGAGGCCCCCCTAGAGCAATGAATGAGATAAATGTAAATAACATTATTTACATCAATTTCTTTGAACATGTCGGTTAATGTTTGGTCCTCATGCTTCATCGATGATGACAGAAAAGTAAGATTCTGAATTTACCCTTCAGAAGTGTGTAGACTGAGGGTTAATCAGGCCGTACAGACATGAAACAGTGAAAGGAAAACTCAGTAGTTCATTTTGTGCACTCACGATGACAGCCAGCACTGTCGATCTGCCACAAATGCTTTCGAACTGCTTCAGTAGTCCCATCAGAGGCTCGGTGCCGTTAGACAGGATCCTAAAAAATATTTTAAAAATTAAAAATTATGTTAAAATGTAAATTCTTTCAAGAGTCTGTATTTGGTTTGTATACGCTGCTCACATCGATGCTAACTACTGGCTACATAATACAAAGTACTCCTTGAGAGAAAATCGCCACAGTTCCATCATCAGCTGCTTGAATCAGATTAGTCCTTACCTTTGTGGGCACTGACCTGCAGAGCACGTTTCGCAAAGTGTTTGTGGGCCGATTAATCAGTTATCAGCTTCTTTCTGCTGCAAACTGTCGTTATTATAACAGCCTCTAAAATCCACTTTCTCTCGACCTCTAATAGTCATCTACCTTTAATTAACAAAACCTCACAAATGGGATGAATGACAGATGGCACCAGCAGACAAAACACATTTTATGTCATAAAGTAATTTCTTCTTTTTTTGATTAAAATCCATAAATACAAATTATGACTAACCAGTAAAACAAGCCTCCAAGGATGCCAAATAACGATGCAAGTCCAAAGCCTACCCCCTACAAGAAAGAAAAAGTGCTGTTAAAGAGAAATGGGACTTTTCAGTTTTTAGTTTAGTCAGTTATACATGATCATAAATCTGTCTGCTGAGCTCACTCACCAAGAAGGCTGCACCGAGAGCCGACACGAGGCCCCCCTAGAGCAATGAATGAGACAAATGTAAATAATTTACATCAATTTCTTTAAACATGTCGGTTAATATTTGCTCCTCATGCTTCATCGATGATGACAGAAAACTAAAATTCTAAATTTACCCTTTAGAAGTGTGTAGACTGAGGGTTAATCAGGCCGTACAGACATGAAACAGTGAAAGGAAAACTCAGTAGTTCATTTTGTGCACTCACGATGACAGACAGCACTGTCGATCCGCTACAAATGCTTTCGAACTGCTTCAGTAGTCCCATCAGAGGCTCGGTGCCGTTAGACAGGATCCTAAAAAATATTTTAAAAATAAAAATTATGTTAAAATGTAAATTCTTTCAAGAGTCTGTATTTGGTTTGTATACGCTGCTCACATCGATGCTAACTACTGGCTACATAATACAAAGTACTCCTTGAGAGAAAATCGCCACAGTTCCATCATCAGCTGCTTGAATCTGATTAGTCCTTACTTTTGTGGGCACTGACCTGCAGAGCGCGTTTCGCAAAGTGTTTGTGGGCCGATTAATCAGTTATCAGCTTCTTTCTACTGCAAACTGTCGTTACAACAGCCTCTAAAATCGGTTGACCTCTAATTGTCATCTACCATTAATCAACAAAACCTCACAAATGAGATGAATGACGGACGGCACCAGCAGACAAAACACATTTCATGTGATAAAGTAATTTTTTCTTTTTTTGATTAAAATCCATAAATACAAATTATGACTAACCAGTAAAACAAGCCTCCAAGGATGCCAAATAACGATGCAAGTCCAAAGCCTACCCCCTACAAGAAAGAAAAAGTGCTGTTAAAGAGAGATGGGACTTTTCAGTTTTTAGTTTAGTCAGTTATAAATGATCATAAATCTGTCTGCTGAGCTCACTCACCAAGAAGGCTGCACCGAGAGCCGACACGAGGCCCCCCTAGAGCAATGAATGAGACAAATGTAAATAATTTACATCAATTTCTTTAAACATGTCGGTTAATGTTTGGTCCGCATGCTTCATCGATGATGACAGAAAAGTAAGATTCTGAATTTACCCTTTAGAAGTGTGTAGACTGAGGGTTAATCAGGCCGTACAGACATGAAACAGTGAAAGGAAAACTCAGTAGTTCATTTTGTGCACTCACGATGACAGACAGCACTGTCGATCCGCCACAAATGCTTTCGAACTGCTTCAGTAGTCCCATCAGAGGCTCGGTGCCGTTAGACAGGATCCTAAAAAATATTTTAAAAATAAAAATTATGTTAAAATGTAAATTCTTTCAAGAGTCTGTATTTGGTTTGTATACGCTGCTCACATCGAAGCTAACTACTGGCTACATAGTACAAAGTACTCCTTGAGAGAAAATCGCCACAGTTCAATCATCAGCTGCTTGAATCTGATTAGTCCTTACTTTTGTGGGCACTGACCTGCAGAGCACGTTTCGCAAAGTGTTTGTGGGCCGATTAATCAGTTATCAGCTTCTTTCTGCTGCAAACTGTCGTTATTATAACAGCCTCTAAAATCCACTTTCTCTCGACCTCTAATAGTCATCTACCTTTAATTAACAAAACCTCACAAATGGGATGAATGACAGATGGCACCAGCAGACAAAACACATTTTATGTCATAAAGTAATTTCTTCTTTTTTTGATTAAAATCCATAAAGACAAATTATGACTAACCAGTAAAACAAGCCTCCAAGGATGCCAAATAACGATGCAAGTCCAAAGCCTACCCCCTACAAGAAAGAAAAAGTGCTGTTAAAGAGAAATGGGACTTTTCAGTTTTTAGTTTAGTCAGTTATACATGATCATAAATCTGTCTGCTGAGCTCACTCACCAAGAAGGCTGCACCGAGAGCCGACACGAGGCCCCCCTAGAGCAATGAATGAGACAAATGTAAATAATTTACATCAATTTCTTTAAACATGTCGGTTAATATTTGCTCCTCATGCTTCATCGATGATGACAGAAAACTAAAATTCTAAATTTACCCTTTAGAAGTGTGTAGACTGAGGGTTAATCAGGCCGTACAGACATGAAACAGTGAAAGGAAAACTCAGTAGTTCATTTTGTGCACTCACGATGACAGACAGCACTGTCGATCCGCTACAAATGCTTTCGAACTGCTTCAGTAGTCCCATCAGAGGCTCGGTGCCGTTAGACAGGATCCTAAAAAATATTTTAAAAATAAAAATTATGTTAAAATGTAAATTCTTTCAAGAGTCTGTATTTGGTTTGTATACGCTGCTCACATCGATGCTAACTACTGGCTACATAATACAAAGTACTCCTTGAGAGAAAATCGCCACAGTTCCATCATCAGCTGCTTGAATCTGATTAGTCCTTACTTTTGTGGGCACTGACCTGCAGAGCGCGTTTCGCAAAGTGTTTGTGGGCCGATTAATCAGTTATCAGCTTCTTTCTACTGCAAACTGTCGTTACAACAGCCTCTAAAATCGGTTGACCTCTAATTGTCATCTACCATTAATCAACAAAACCTCACAAATGAGATGAATGACGGACGGCACCAGCAGACAAAACACATTTCATGTGATAAAGTAATTTTTTCTTTTTTTGATTAAAATCCATAAATACAAATTATGACTAACCAGTAAAACAAGCCTCCAAGGATGCCAAATAACGATGCAAGTCCAAAGCCTACCCCCTACAAGAAAGAAAAAGTGCTGTTAAAGAGAGATGGGACTTTTCAGTTTTTAGTTTAGTCAGTTATAAATGATCATAAATCTGTCTGCTGAGCTCACTCACCAAGAAGGCTGCACCGAGAGCCGACACGAGGCCCCCCTAGAGCAATGAATGAGACAAATGTAAATAATTTACATCAATTTCTTTAAACATGTCGGTTAATGTTTGGTCCGCATGCTTCATCGATGATGACAGAAAAGTAAGATTCTGAATTTACCCTTTAGAAGTGTGTAGACTGAGGGTTAATCAGGCCGTACAGACATGAAACAGTGAAAGGAAAACTCAGTAGTTCATTTTGTGCACTCACGATGACAGACAGCACTGTCGATCCGCCACAAATGCTTTCGAACTGCTTCAGTAGTCCCATCAGAGGCTCGGTGCCGTTAGACAGGATCCTAAAAAATATTTTAAAAATAAAAATTATGTTAAAATGTAAATTCTTTCAAGAGTCTGTATTTGGTTTGTATACGCTGCTCACATCGAAGCTAACTACTGGCTACATAGTACAAAGTACTCCTTGAGAGAAAATCGCCACAGTTCAATCATCAGCTGCTTGAATCTGATTAGTCCTTACTTTTGTGGGCACTGACCTGCAGAGCACGTTTCGCAAAGTGTTTGTGGGCCGATTAATCAGTTATCAGCTTCTTTCTGCTGCAAACTGTCGTTATTATAACAGCCTCTAAAATCCACTTTCTCTCGACCTCTAATAGTCATCTACCTTTAATTAACAAAACCTCACAAATGGGATGAATGACAGATGGCACCAGCAGACAAAACACATTTTATGTCATAAAGTAATTTCTTCTTTTTTTGATTAAAATCCATAAATACAAATTATGACTAACCAGTAAAACAAGCCTCCAAGGATGCCAATTAACGATGCAAGTCCAAAGCCTACCCCCTACAAGACAGAAAAAAGTGCTGTTAAAGAGAGATGGGACTTTTCAGTTTTTAGTTTAGTCAGTTATAAATGATCATAAATCTGTCTGCTGAGCTCACTCACCAAGAAGGCTGCACCGAGAGCCGACACGAGGCCCCCCTAGAGCAATGAATGAGACAAATGTAAATAATTTACATCAATTTCTTTAAACATGTCGGTTAATGTTTGGTCCTCATGCTTCATCGATGATGACAGAAAAGTAAAATTCTAAATTTTACCCTTCAGAAGTGTGTAGACTGAGGGTTAATCAGGCCGTACAGACATGAAACAGTGAAAGGAAAACTCAGTAGTTCATTTTGTGCACTCACGATGACAGCCAGCACTGTCGATCTGCCACACATGCTTTCGAACTGCTTTGGTAGTTCCATCAGAAGCTTGATGCTGTTAGACAGGATGTTAAAAAATATTAAAAATAAAAAATATGTTAAAATGTAAATTCTTTCAAGAGTCCGTATTCAGTATTTCAGGGTCTCTGTCATCAGAAGTCATTGCATTGAGGTAGTCAGATTCTCAGCAGCATGGTGACAGGGTGCCAGAGATTCGCCCTGAGATGCTGAAGGCTCTGGACATCGTTGGGCTGTCTTGGTCGACACGCCTCTTCATTTGGTGCTTTGAGGTCGGGGACAGAATTTTATGTCTGGGTGTGCTCCAATTATTGGGGTATCATGCTACTTAGCCTCTTTAGGAAAGTTTATCCCAGAGTGCTGGAAAGGAGGCTCCAACTTTTAATTCAGGAGGAACGATGTGGGTTCTATCCTGATTCACTCTTTTGCATCCATAAAGAAGGAAAAAAAAGCATTTTTGGATATTAAACAACCTTCAGCACAAAGACAAGGCCTTACTCTGAGCAGGTCTTCAACATCTCCGTTATGGCCCCCCTGGAAAGTATTTCACATAGATCAGACATCCAGACAGGATAAAAACGACATTTTGATTCTGAACATTCCAGCTGAATAAATGGTGTATAAATGACAAACCTCGGATTCGGGATGTATGTCAGTAGGTACCTACACACAAAACACATCTTATGTTACAATGCAATTTTATTTCAGATTAAATTCCATTAAGATAAATTGTGACTCACCAGATAAACGATAATACTTGCAAGATGCAAAATAACAAAGCAAGTCCAGCGCTCTTCATCTGTAAAAACAAAAATACAACTTCTGTCTGAGAGAGATGGGACTTGATCAAAACTGTATGAGTTATCTGTAAATCGTGATGAATCTATTCTTCTGCTAAACTCACTCACCCAGAAGGCTGCGCAGAGAGTCAACACAAGGCACGTCTAGAGCAATGAATGGAACAAATGTAAATAACAACGTGGATGTTTTTTGGTTTGACCCTCATCCTTTATTTATGATAACAGAATCAGTAGGATTCAAATTTCAGGTTGTGAATTCAGACACATGTCACTTAATCCCATTTAAAGATGGATTTTCATCGTTTTATTTCCAAACTTGTGATTGGCCTCGAGTACATTTTAAAGGAACAATGACAACGATGTCCTCCATTATACCTCCTCATATTTTCTTTATTAATCTCTCTTTAGCGGTCTGAGGTCACATAGACATGAAACAGAGCAACAGGAAAAATAAGCGATTAGTTTTGTGAACTCACAATCGTTACTGCCGTGGCGTGCACTCTTTTTTCGTCAAACATCATTGTCAGCTGCTTCTCTGGCTCCATCAGAAACACGGTGCTGTTAGACAGGATCATAACAAATGTGTACAATTATAAAATCTTTAAAAAGTCTGTATTTAATACATAAACACTGCTCACAATGATTCTAAATAATGGTGCATATTGTTATAAAACCATCCCAATTTCCTCATCAGCTGATTGGTTGTCACTGCTGTGGACACTGACCTGCAGACGGCACATATGTTTCCAGTAGTGTAAAACACAGTGAAGAGAAGGAGCCCAATCAGGGGGACATGGAGCATGTACACTCCCTGCAACACAGACATGAAGACAGGTGATGGGTGGCTTTCTGACACAACCGTCACATTTAAAACAGAGCTGGTTGCTGCTGACAAATGAACAGAACATCACATCATGACACATCAGCTCTCCCTGTGTTCTTCAGGCTGGGCACATTGGATGCCTGTGTGTGGCAGCTGCGTTGCCCTCTCTGGAGTTTGCCTTTGATAATAATCAATAAATATGAGTAAGTGGTTTTCTTTCACCCCGAAAGAGCGAGAACGCCGGAGGTGGAACGAGAGAGAGCCAGGCAGAGAAAGTGAAAGCGATGGAAACTGCCCCTCGCATGTTGTGTGTATTCTCTTTATGTCTGTGACGTATTCTACACAAACAGACATTAAAACTGTAGCGAAGTGCTGGTATGATGTGGATATGAATGTCTACAGGTCGTTTTCGGGTCGGCTTTTGCCAAGAACCGCGCATGTCGCAGTAGAAATAGGCCAGATCGCTAGATGACGCGACGCAGCAGCCGCACTCTACGCGTCTCATGCATCCAGTGTGAACGGTCTGACCTGTTCACACGGACGCCGAAATGAAAAGCCAGAGTAAGGCCAAACATCCAGCCTGTGTCCGGTCTTAACAGGTTAGACGTTCACACTGGACGCCTGAGACGTGCTGCGTCATGTCAATAATCAATAAAGTTAAACTAATGTGCCACGTGCGTAATTGCGCACAGCCCTGTTAACGGAGAGGTATCGTTTCTTATGGTGCAGGTAATGTGATGTGTTCCTCAGTAATGACATGTATTATTTCATCCACCAGCAGCTCGTCTGACATTAATGACAATGTTTAGTTTTATGACCTGGACCGCTCGAGCCACAGACTTTCCGCGGTGTCCATGGATACACCTGTGATCCGCGCATTATCACCGTGATAAAAGCAAACGTGTGTCCGCAGTTTATTGTGTAAGCAGTTCAGACATTTACGTGATTAAAATATAAGGAAAGGAGGTAAGGTGATGAACGGATGGCTTAAATATTATTTATTTTGCAGTTATTCTCAGTTCTTATTTCACCTGCTGTCTGTGCCCTACTTTATAACCAATCCTGCCCCTTTTAGCTGTTTAACTATATTTAAACAGTTTTGTAGGATGATCACTTTATTTTCTTCAAAGGCTGATCTCTGGAGAAACTCTTAACAGCTGGATCTGCATCTGCTTTTTGCTTTTTGTGGGCTCAGTTCCAGTTTCATTCTCACAGTCTGATCTCTCACCGGACATGTCGGGATGTGATTCACCTGCTGATAGCCTGAATATAATTTTTTTGTGCAAACGAAGCTTCTGTTATACACATTCAATTTCTTCACAACCTAAAAGTTCAAACCGTCCCTGCGATTTTCTGTCTGTTGCCTGTTTAACAAACAGATGCATATGAAGAACAAGCTGCAGTCTGTATTAATACTGTGTACTGTATCGGCACAGAGGCACAGGAACCATTTCAACTGACAGAAAACGTGTTCACACTTCACACGGTTTTTTTATGTCACATCCATCAGTCTGTCACACACAGGAAGAGGATAAACACAAGAGGTGAGGGGCAGTTTCTTTCTTATGCTCCAATGTTCTTTCACTTTCTCTCTTGCTGCCACTCGTACCCACCAACCCAGTTTTCTCTATCTTTCAGCGGGGTGAAAAGGTAAAATCACGTGTAATAAATAATAAACATGTTTATCCGTAATTATCAAACTCCATGTAAAGTGATGCAACAGCAGCCTGTGTGAACACCAACTCGAGCCTCAGCATCTAAGTGACGCAGCACACAGTCCTCCTGTTACAGTCTGGAGCACAAATTTATAGATTTACATTTAGATTTTTGTATCGATCCTTACCAAGACTAAGCACACAACCGCCACCACGGAGCAGGCGATGAATCCCGTCACACGTTTACCCCATCCTAAAGTAGAGGCTTCATTGGCAGTCTGCAAAATCACAGATTGATTACCATTTATTATTAATACTTAAGATATTTTTAAAAGTTTAGGCTAAAGTTTGTGTTTAGTTTTTACCTGTTCAACCGATTTTAATTTGTCCATAGCTGAAGATCCTGTATGAGTCGACTGGGTTGGTGAAGGAATCTGTTTCTGTTTCTAGCTGAGTGAGAACATGTTCAAGTTTCCTCAGGTCTGACAAGATTGATAACTACGTCACATGGCTGCTGGCACACCCACTAAATAACTGAAAGAGCGTATTTGCTGCTGGTGTGTCAAGATATAAACCCCCCAGGTTAAGAGCCAAAAACTCAATGGCCTGGTCTATGATTGACGCTTTGGGTGAAAGTAACAAAAAAATGCTTGCTGAAAAAGACAAATGTCATTTAGGTATTGTTGATGATTAATGGTGTCCATCACAGCCAAGTTGATTTACAGAGCAACATTGTTTCAAATAAAATGTCAATAAAGTTTATGAGATCATTTTGTCATTTTATTTTTCAATTCACACACATTTAATCGCTTCCATTTTGAATTAACAAGCATTTTAATCACTTTCATACCAGCTGCCACAGTCCAGGAGTCATCAATTAAAGCAGGAACTACCAGAGAAGTGGTTTAAGGTTGTTATTACCTTTTATTCTAAGTCATAAAATGCCTCACTTTTTGCAGTTCTTTTGAAGTACTGGTGTACGTCAAATTTGAGTCCTCCAGCTGCTCAGGAGCAGGCAGCAGTCTAAAAGTGACCCAATTGTAACCCTTATTTCTGACTGCAAGTGAATTTGAAATGGAAAATATGTACACTTGTTTCAGTAACTTCAGTAAGAGTTCTGCTTCTTTCTGAAAACCCTTCGGAGTAAGTCCAACTGTTGACTCACCATTTGCTTGGTCAGTGACGTACATGTGGCTCTGGAGTAGGTGGCGTGCTTCCTGGCTCTTTGTATCAGCTGCTGTGACTAAAAAATGATCAAGTTGCCAAAAAACTATGGTCGGATATGTCAATCCATTTATTTCACATCAGAACAAAAAAGAACATCGCTCAAAATAAACGCCAACGTCACCTTCACTGCCTCACGGTCAAAAACCATTGAGTTCACACTCTGTGCCCCACACCTGCAACACTCAGTCCTACACTTAAGAAGACTACCATGATTCCACACAGCGCCAACCTGGTCATCAGTAAAATGGCTCGAACACCAACGTCCGTCCACTGTAAGAAAAAAACAAACAATTGCTGTCCAAGAGAGATGGGACTTCATCACCACTGCATCATGTTCTTAGTTAGAAAGAAGTGATTATAAATCTGTTATCAGCTGAGCTCACTCACCCAGAAGGCTGCGCAGAAAGTCAGAAGACATATCTAGAGTGATGAAGGGACAAATGTAAGTAACATGGATTTTTTTTTTAAGACTGAGTGTTAACCAGGATGTACAGGCATGAAACAGATAAAGGAAAAATTAACAGTTGCTTTTGTTCACTTACAATGACGGCCCGCAGTCTTGTCCGTGTCAACTGCTTCAGTTGTCCCGTCAGAACATTGATGCAGTTACACGGGATCCTAGAAGAAAAAATATGGTAAAATTAAAATTCTGTTAAGAGTCTGTATTCAATATTTTTACGCTGCCCACATCGATGCTAACTACTGGAACTATCGCAACAGTTCCATCATCAGCTGCTAGACTCTGATTGGTCCTCGTTGTTGAGGCCCTTGACCCCCACAGTTTACACGATTAATCAGTTATCAGCTTCCTCCAGCTGCAAACTGTCGTTATTATAACAGCCTTTAAAATCCTCTATCGCTTGGCCTCATCGTTGTCTACCTTTATTTAAGTTGCGTTGGGCTGGAATGAGCCAAAGCCATTAAAATTGGTACCATCGCTACAAATGATGTACAAAGGCTCCACACGAAATATGATCCCAATCAGCCCAATTGTGGATTTTTTGCATTATGTGGAAAAACAGTAATGTTGTCTTCTTTTTGGACTCTCTCAACACCAAATTTGGTTTACAGTTTTGCGGTATTGAGAGACATGAATCTATTATAAATGGACAACATCTATCAAAAAAAGTAAAACATGGCCGTCATCATCAAGCTAGTGGGACTTAGCAGAAAAAAAAAGCCATAACTCAAGTTGTCTAAGAGCAAAACTGATTAAATTCAGAGAAGACATTCCACATTATGTCTCGAGTGCACACACCAAATTCCATTCAGATCTGGGTGTGTCAACAGGGTGTGGTGGTGAAAATGGTGGAAATTAAGTGTGCAATTATAATTAAACTGTAGGCATCATGATGATGAAACAAGTGTATGATTGGTTTCACTCCTTTAAATTTAAGTAAACTAGCTTGAGCCTGAAACCTGATTGTTAAGTTTTATCATCATTTATGAGTGTAATGCTACCGTCCTGTGTTCATTAACAAAACCTTTGACACATTAATCTTTTTGCAAATATTTACACATATTTCATGTCGTATAACAAACCAAGCCCGTACTCATTACAACGGATATAAGTAGGCTTAATCAATGCGTACAGAACTCTAACACTAACGTGTGTGTGTGCAGCAGGTAGAGTCTGAAGCAGAGCCACGAAGAGGCTGCTTCAATAACTTCAATGAGAGACCTGCCCCTTCCTATAAAAAAAAACCCTTCATTCATCCAGATCCCTGACCACAAAGACAAGGCCTCACTTTGAGCAGGTCTTCACCATCTCCTCTCCTATGGCCTCTCTGGAAAGTAATTCACATAGATCAGACATCCAGACAGGATACAAATAATGACATTTTGATTCTGAACATTTCAGCTGAATAAATGGTGTACAAATGACAAACCTCACAAATGGGACGAATCCTGGATTGCACCTGCAGAGAAAAACACATTTTATCTCATAATTCAAGATTTATTTCAGATTAAACTTTATAAAGACAAATTATGACTCACCAGGAAAACAACAAGTATCCAAGGGTGTTGAGGGACAAGACAAGTCCAAGGTTCGGCCACTGTAAGAAAAAAATACACCATTGTCAAAGAGAGATGAGACTTCATCACAAATGTATTAGTTATTTGTCAGTGATCATAAATCTATTCAAAATCTATTCGAATTTCAGGTTGTGAATTCAGACACAGGTCACTTAATCCCATTTAAAGATGGATTTTCATTTTCATTAACAACGTTTTCTTTCCAAACTTGTGATTGGCCTCGAGTACATTTTAAAGGAACAAGGAACAAGGAACAAGGAAGATGAACTCCTCTGTCATACCTCCTCATATTTTCTTTACCTATTTCCCTTTAACAGTCTCTAGAATGTAGGTAAGTCTAATCACATAGATATGAAACAGAACAGGAAAAGTAAGCGATTAGTTTCGTGAACTCACAGTCAATACTGTCGGTGCCAGCGCTCTTGTTTTGTCACACATCATTCTCAGCTGCTTCAGTTTTTATTATTCTTGCTTATATACAGTTTTGATTTTTCCGCATATTTTCTAAGACTTTTGATTGGGAGCAGCTGTAAGGCAAGCAATTCTCCCTCAGGGATCAATGAAGTATTTCTAATTCTGATATGTGGCTTTTTGACACAAACTTTAGGTTTGTTGCTGCCAAATGAACAAAGATCACAGCTACAAAAGTCCTCAGAGCGAGAACAACCAGTAAGGACACATCAGCTCTCCCTGTATTATTCCTTATAGTTTTAAGCACAAACAAAGATTACTATTGAATTATTTGTAGATCCTTACCAAAACTAAGCAGACAACCCCCACCATGGAGCAGGCGATGAGTCCCAGCATACGTTTACCCCATCCTAAAGTAGAGGCGTCACTGGCAGTCTGCAAAAACAGTTTCATCATTATCAGTACTTCAGTTAAGGTTAGTTTAAACAGTGTAGGCTAAAATTTGTGTTTAGTTTTTACCTGTGTAGCCAATTTTAATTTGTCCATTGCTGAAGATCCCGTGAGAGTCGACTGGATTAGTGAAGGAATCTGTTTCTTTTTCTGCAGTGAGGGAGAAAATGTGCCAGTTTCCTCGTACATACATATATACCTACATAGCCACGTGGCTGCTGGCACGCCCACTCAATAACTCAATTTTGATTTGCTTTCAAGATGTAAGCTCACAAGTTAAGAGCCAAAAACTCAATCAGTTATTTGGTGGGTGTGGTCCATGATTGACACTTTGGGCGGAAGCAACAAAAAATGCTTGCTGTAAAAGACACATGTCATTCAGGTATTGTTGATGATTAATGGATACGAGTATCACAGCAAAGTTGATCGTCAGAGCAACATTGTTTCAAATAAAATGTCATTAAAGCCACTCAGGAGCAAACAGCAGTCTAAAAGTGACCCCCAGCTGCAATCCTAATTTCTGACTGCATGTGATTTTGACTTGATATACACTATATTGCCAAAAGTATTCGCTAACCTGCCTTGACTCGCATATGAACTTAAGTGACATCCCATTTTTAATCCAAAGGGTTTAATATGACGTCGGTCCACCCTTTGCAGCTATAACAGCTTCAACTCTTCTGGGAAGGCTGTCCACAAGGTTTAGAAGTGTGGTTATGGGAATTTTTGACCATTCTTCAAGAAGCACATTTGTGAGGTCACACACCGATGTTGGACGGGAAGGCCTGGCTCTCAGTCTCCACTCTAATTCATCCCATAGGTGTTCTATTGGGTCAAGGTCAGGACTCTGTTAAGGCCAGTCAAGTTCATCCACACCAAACTCTCTCATCCACATCTTTATGGACTGGATTTTCATGAATACCCCTTTTATGTAACAGGCTGCAAGGGAGCGAATTGGTTAGAGCTACTAATATTTATAATTTGGGGTGTTTGACAATAATTAACACACATCGAAAATGACTCTAGCTAAACTGCAGAGAAGCCTGGTTAGTTTATTAATTGCAACTATACTGTTACTGAGCATTCATTTTCCCATGCTGTTTACTTAATTAAAGTAATTAAAGGCGCTCTTATTCAATATAATCAGCATGAAAAACACCTTCAATGTTGGAGTTGAGCCGAACATGGTTTAAATGTTGCTTGACTGCAAGATGGCAGAGGCAGTACTGCAGTCAAGCCTGCCGCCACTCCGAAAACCTCGGTCAAACTAGCCCCCAGTTGTTGTGTGGTGCCTGTATATATTAGATATTACGGTAATGCAGTCCAAGAACAGAATTCAAAATAAAAGCACCGACCAATGAACATAATTTGCAAGTTAACATGAATTCATTCAGTCAGTCTGTTAATTGATTGATTAATTAATTGAACGATTAGTTAATTAATCAATAGGGCATTTAAGGAATGAATTAATTGATTATTTACTTAATTCGTTTTACCATCCTAATTCTGATCACATTGAAGCCTTACCAGATGGAGAACTGTCAGTCTGAACTGAAATAACTCTGTGGAAACAGGAAGTTTGTTTGAAATATCAATCTGAATTTAAAGGGAAATGTTGACAATATCTCACACTTTAGAGGGCTTTAATTTTGAAAGTCGACATCAGACCTTCCTGTTATTACATGAGTGACTCTCTGAGGTGGAGTACTAACAGTCTGGACAGAAATTAGTCTGTGGAAACAGGTAGTTTCTTTGAAATATCAATCTGAATTCATATGGAAATATTGAAAATGTTTGAAATTTTCGAGGCCTTTAATTTTGAAATTCCACATCAGAACTTCCTGTTATTACATGAGTGACTCTCTGAGGTGGAGTACTGTAAAAGTCTGAACTGAAATTAGTCTGTGGAAACAGGTAGTTTTCCTTTAACGTAAAACTGAATTTGAGGGAAAAAATGAAAATATTTGACTATTAAATGGGCTTTTATTTTGGAATTCCTCATCAGAAGCTCAAGATATTGTGTTTATTTTCATGTTGGTATAATTATTCACACCAATGAAATGTCATGGCCTCCATCTGGTAAGGCTTCAATGTGATCAGAATTAGGATGGTAAAACGAATTAAGTAAATAATCAATTAATTCATTCCTTAAATGCCCTATTGATTAATTAACTAATCGTTCAATTAATTAATCAATCAATTAACAGACTGACTGGCTGAATGAATTCATGTGCTTGTAAATTATGTTCATCGGTCGGTGCTTATATTTTGAATTCTGTTCTTGGACTGCATTACCGTAATACCTACTAAATACAGGTACCCCAAAACAACTGCAGGCTAGTTTGACCGAGATTTTTGGAGTGGCGGCGGGCTTGACTGCAGTGAGGCAGCGCAGAGTTCGGGTCGAGCAGAACTGGATGAACTTGAACCGGGAACTGGTGACAAAGACGTACAGAAGTGTATGATAGCGTGACTTCGCTGGAGACTTTCAGAAGGCAACTGGTGTTTTTCCGATTTTGTGTGTGACACCAGCGATTTCACGTACATATTTAAGACCTACCTAAATGTAATTTAAGACCTATATGCAAAATATGGACGTATTTTAGACTTTTTAAGACCCCGCGGAAACCCTGCAACCACAACAACTATCAGAAAATCAGACTGACTCACTTTCCCGCAGTGGATTTTTGTAGTGTTTCAGTTGGTAGCAGTGATGGCGCCCATGCTGGAGCTCATAAAGACATCCATGATGAATCCGCTGGTCAGGATACTCACTCAGGATGCTAACCGCTAGCAACTGTCCCATCGTGGTTTTCAGTTTGCGCCAGTAACGAGCCCTCATTTCTAAAAACACGCTCGGTTACACTCTTAACAAAATAAGCAAACACCCGCATAAACTCCCGGTGTTATACTTTTTTCATAAAGTTATTTGAAAGTTTGCTCGGACTTAACGTCTTTCCGCTTCCCTCCGCCGCTCGTGCTCTCCTCATTTCCCTCGCTTTCCCTGTAGTCCCGCCCCTCTAACAATCCGACAGGTTAATCCCCAATAACGTAGAAAATGATTGACACCTGCCCAAACAAATGAGAACCCAAATAAGAGAAACCTGAGGCGTTCAAAGGCCTTTCAAAACATGGGACATTTTTACATCATTCGCTGCATAAACCATACAAATATTAATAGCAGCAATAAATGTACAGGCCCACTTCAGAACACTTGAAAACCAACTGAAATAAATGAAATAAACCTATATAAACAAGTTAGCAGGATGCTAAATAAGTAATCTGAAGCTTTCATATCAGCACAAGTTCAGACTGTGCCACTTGCATTTACTCCTCTCAGTAATGGGAAAAAAATGACGCTGCCTTGTGTTCATTTACAGAAGTAACACATTTATTTATTACAAATATTT
Organism: Lagodon rhomboides; assembly: GCA_039737535.1. Classification (NCBI taxonomy): domain Eukaryota; kingdom Metazoa; phylum Chordata; class Actinopteri; order Spariformes; family Sparidae; genus Lagodon; species Lagodon rhomboides. The sequence continues at coordinate 6,906,773 of CM077789.1, read as the reverse complement.
ACACGTATTAACAAAGTCCACGCTGATTAAAATCGGTATAAGAAGTAATCCATACATAAAAATCAATCAGCTCAATGAATGAAGCATTAAGGAGAAAAGGGAGATAAAAGCAGATAAAACATGCGAGTGTGCGCAGCAGGAAGAGTCACAGACTCCGACGTAAAATCACGAAGAGGCTGTTTCAGTAACTTCAGTAAGAGACCCGCTTCTTTTTGAAAACCCTTCGTCCAGCTTCAACCCCTCCACGCAGACAGGCCTCACTTCATGCACATCGACACCAGCTTCAATATGGCCTCCCTGAAAATAAATTCACACAGATCAGACATCCAGACGGGTTAGAAAGTACATTTAGAATCTGAAAATTTTTGCAGCTAATGTGAGTAAATGGTGTATAAGTGACAAACCTCACAAACGGGATGTATGACAGACTGTACCTGCAAACAAAGCACATTGTGTCACAATTCAATATTCATTTCAGACTAAAATGCATGAAGAGAAGTCGTGACTCACCAGCTAAACGACAAGACTTGCAGGATAACAAATAGCAAAGCAAGGCCAAAGTTCTTCCACTGTAAGAGAAAAATACAACTGCCGTCTGAGAGATTTAATCACAAGCTGCATTATGTTCTTAGTTAAAAGTTATCATGAATCTCTTTCATCTACTAAGCTCACTCACCCAGAAGGCTGCGCAGAGAGTCAACACAAGGCACGTCTAGAACAATGAATGGGACAAATGTGAATAACAACATGGATTTTTTTTTTTTTTAACATGCTGGTTTTGTTTATGTTTGGCCCTCATACTTTATCAATGATGACAGAAAACGTAGAATTCTGAATTTCAGGTTGTGAACCCAGATAAAGTTCACTTAATTGCATTAGAGATGAAGCTGAATTTATCTTCTCTCAATTTTTAATTTACATCGATGACTTTCGTCACATTTTCTTTCCATACACGTGATTGTGCTTGAGTACAAATCTAGATAAGGAACAAAGAACACAAAGTCCTCAGTTTCTATCCAAGCTACTGTCATCATACTTTCCAAAACAATTTCCCTTTTAATACTGACTGAGGGTAAATTAATCTGTGCAGTACGGTGGTCCAGAGGGTAAAAACACAACGACAATTAAAAAAAAAACAAAAAAAACGCAACAATGAATCAGAAAAAAAAAAATGAATATTTTAGTTAGTTTTAGTATTAGTTTCAGAATACGTAATAATGTGTCAGAAAATACAACAGTGTGTAAAAAAGTAACAGTGTTCCAAAACATGCAACAATAATTCAGAAAATGCAACACTGATTACAGAACCCAAGTCCCCGACAACAGTCCAATGTCATTTTCTTGTTTTATGTTGTATACAACTCTGATCCTTTCAGTTTTTCAAGTTTTCAGGGTTGCACGGAACATTTTACATTTATTATATGTTGAAACTTATTGAGAGAATACGGTCATGTCCTTTGGTAAGAGTTCCCTTACGATTACAATCTCCTCCTTTAAGACTAAGTTTAACATTTGTGCTTGGACACTGCCGAGAATTGTACACAACACAAACAGGAAATTACATTGAACTGTCTCTACGGAAACAGGAAGTGCTCTTATCCTGCCTGGTGTTTTGACCCTTGGGGGGCCCCCACAGTACAGACATTAAACTGAATAAAAGGGGGGAAAAAATCTGCAATTAATCTCGTGCACTCACAAGCATGATTGTCGTGGCCAGCGCTCTTGTTTTGTCACACATCCTCTTCAGCTGCTTCATCGGCCCCATCAGAAACATGGTGCTGTTAAGACAGGATCATACAATAAAACATAAATGTCTTATATTACACAATCCCTCCTTGATATAAATACCATCACAGTTTTCATGATCAGCTGGTTGGTTGTCATTGTTGTGGACACTGACCTGCCCAGAGCACATATGTTTCCAAAAGTGTAAAACACAATGAAGAGAGTGAGCCCAATCCTGGGGAGAAAGAGCATGCACACCCCCTGCAACACAGACACGAGGACAGGTGACGTGTGGCTGTTTTTTTATTTCACTCTTTGAACTTCAGGATTCATCTCTGAGCTGCAGCTGACAGCAGGGCTGGTTCGAGCATCGCATCTGCAACATTCCTCTGGGCCAGAAGAACCAGTAAGACCACATCTGCTCTCTCTGCGCTCTTCCTTATTGTGACATAAGCTAACGAGATTTTTTTTATTTTTATTGATAGAAATCATTACAGATCCTTACCAGAACTGTGCACGCGGCCCCCACCACGAAGCACGCGACGAACCCCTTCACACGTGTGCCCCAGCCTAAAGTGGAGGCTTCATTGACGGTCTGCGTTAACGAGAGTTGCATCAGTTAACACTTCTTCAGCTGAGGTTGGTTCACACAGTGTAGGCTAAAAGCTGCTGTTTGGTTTTTACCTCCAACACGGTCCTGTCGTCTCTGCGCGCCTCCTCACCGCTCAGCACCGACTTTAATTTATCCATGGCCGAAGATCCTTTAGGGTCAGCTGCTGCTGGGCCGGTCAACAAATTCGGTTTGCTTCCTGGAGCGACAGAGAAATATTTGCCGGTTTCCTCAAATCTGGGAGGATGGACAACTCCCGTCACGTGGCTGCTGCCAGCTTGAGGAGCTGTCAGGTTACTCACCTGGCCAGCTGGATGCCTACAGGTGAGTCACGTCTGAGCGGAGAAGCAGCGAGGAGGTCTCACTCTGATCTTTATTTTGACAACCACGTGAATCAAGTTTAGAGAACAACAGGGAGAAGTTGACCGACATTTGCCAAAGTAATTGCCCAAAATAATAATCAGAAAATAAAAAATAATTCATTTTGATTAATGATTAGGCCAATCGTTCCAGTAATTTTTTATGCAATAATACAAAACCTTCCCAAAATTTCTGTTTGTGAGGATTTCTCTTTTTCCCTCCTCTGTGTTATGTGATAATTATCTGAATGTCTTGAACATTTCTGGACTGTTGATCAGATAAAACACACGTGATTTACGTTTCTTCTGCTATTTTCTGACATTTTATATCTCGTTTGTTTGTCAAGTATTCGAGAAAATACCTGTCGGATTGTCCGATAATGAAAATAATTGTTAGTTGCAGGTCTAATTCGTAATGCCCAATAGTTGTTTCAGATTTAAAGCATACCCAAATTCAGAACTACAGCTAAACCTGTGAGACATGGGTCACGTTTTTAAGAACTGAGTGATTGGTCTTCTTCAATGCAGACGATCTTTGTTGAGGCCTGTTGATGTACAGTTTCTGCTGGGATAATTAAGTGATGCCTTCATCATCATTTTGTGTTAATGTGATATACTGTGATTTAACTGATATAATGAGAAATGGGAAATAACATTTATAGTGAGACATGTAAGATTTTTGGTCACAAAAGCGTAAATTCTGCGAAATGTCCTGTTAGAACTTTTAAATTATAGGAATTTCTTATAAACTCTGTGTGACAAAACAAGCCACCCTGAATTAATACTGAATAAAAAAAAAGACATGTATAAATAGCCACATCTAAACAATAAACCATTTAATAAAGGTCTTATGTTTTGTTTGGAGTTGTGTTTGATTCAAACGTGTGACCAAACTTCATAACATCATGAAACAAAAAAAATACATAAAGTACTTAAAGACATGCTGTACTGATGATGATGATGATGATGATGATGATGATGATGATGATGATGTTGACGATGATGAGTTTTCACCACGAGGTGGCGCTGCTGAACACCAAAAAGTCTGACGAGAGAAGTTTGGCGAGTCAAATAGAAAAAGCATGCAATCCATAAAAAAAGCGTTCCCCTATGACTTTGTGTTCACTTAAACTGTGTGTGTGCAAATGAACGTGTAAAAGATGAAAACATGATATGAGAGAGCGTATGTAAAATGTTAGTAAAATAAATAGCAATTAACAATAAGAGTAAGGCTTAAAGGGGTTTACAGTTGATTAAATAAGGCAGAGGTAGAGACATATTTCTAAAGTGAAGCATCCAGAAACCATGTCCGTCTCCCTTTTCTGTCCGCATGCCTTGCCTCTGGTCGTCCTGCTGCTGGAACATCATATCCCTGATTTAATTGTGATATACGTGAGTCACAACGTCGGCATTCATCAGTCCTTTCTCATAAAATCTCGTCCTCTGACTCTGGATCCCTCTCTCGGGGCTTCAGAAGTCCCATTTCCATCGGAGGAGTCCTCTTCAATCTGGAGCGAACCACACTGCAGAGAAAGCAAAATAAACAGGGTCACACATAACATAAACTGTTCTGGAGAGAGTCGCTCCCAGTGTGGAGGACTCCGCGAGACGTCCGGTACGTGTAAACAAAGCAGCAGAGCTTATGGGATGTCTGGTGCGGAGCAGGTTCTCACCAGCTGACGGTGCAATAGAGCACGCTCACGATGAGCATGGCGAAGGCGAGGTGCCAGGAGTAACACATGGTGATGAACATCATGTTGCTGTGATCCATCAGGTCCCACTCGGGGCCGTGCGGAGGGTACAGCACAAAACCAATCTGCGGCCAAACGGAAAGCAATCTCAGGAATTATTAAGCACCGACGCAAACTATGCATCTTTGTTTCACACGTTCAGATGTACCTGCCAGAACCAGGTGCCCTGCAGGATGGTGAGGGTGCAGCGCAGCAGCTCCAGGAGGATGTTGCCTCGGTGGAAGACCTCCAGGAAGGCGACCAGAGCGTCGCCAAAGATGGCGTAGAGAAGGAGCTGATGTACGTGGACGTCCAGCATACTCCTGCCGTGGAGGTGGTAGAGGAAAAGAAATCCTGCCGAAACAGATATAAATGGAAAAACTGAAGAGCAAATTGGAGCAAAGTAATGTTTTTTAACCAGTTGTCACTTCTCAGGTACATGCTGAAATTGTGTCTAGCGATTAAAAGGGGCAAAATGTAATAGTTAAAAGTAGTGGATAATAGTTGAAGTAGGCTAGTTAGCTAAAAGTAGTGGATAATAGTTGAAGTAGGCTAGTTAGCTAAAAGTAGTGGATAATAGTTGAAGTAGGCTAGTTAGCTAAAAGTAGTGGATAATAGTTGAAGTAGGCTAGTTAGCTAAAAGTAGTGGATAATAGTTGAAGTAGGCTAGTTAGCTAAAAGTAGAGGATAATAGTTGAAGTAGGCTAGTTAGCTAAAAGTAATGGATAATAGTTGAAGTAGGCTAGTTAGCTAAAAGTAGAGGATAATAGTTGAAGTAGGCTAGTTAGCTAAAAGTAATGGATAATAGTTGAAGTAGGCTAGTTAGCTAAAAGCAGTGGATAATAGTTGAAGTAGGCTAGTTAGCTAAAAGCAATAGGTAAATGGTTGAAGTAATAGAGCAGTAAATGTTGACCTGACCAAACCAAAATAACCAACTGAATGACACTATACTGTAATAATGTTGTAAAATATTGTAACACCTGTTTCCTACCTTCATTAAAGAAAGCGATCGCCAGCATTAACCTGTCCAGTGCCAGCGGAGCAGCCTCCGTGGTGTGGATGATCAGACACACGGTCCCAGCCAGGCCGAAGAACAGATACATGGTGGCGTGCTGCCAGTTCATCAGGTCTTCCCAGTGCTTCTCCGCCAAGTTGTACAGCTGCAATCTCGGCCCGTTCGCCGCAAACTGCTCCAACAGCATCCCTGGAGAACACGGCGGAGCAAACACTCAGAGTTTCTGTCTCTTCCTGGCAGCGATGTGTATGTTAACAGAAAGACATACGTACCCATAAAAGAGAAGAAGACGACGACGGAGCTTTCGATGATCTCCAGGCGGCGCTGCGAGGCTCTGCTGGCCAGCCGAGTGGATCCTATGTTCTTGTTCCGGCGGGTGGCGTACCAGAGGGAGTGCTTTGCCGTCCACCAGATCCCAGCGACCAGGAAGAAGCTTCCAGGGAGCGCGTGGCCCTTGAAGCTTCCCATGACTCGCGACGCCTGAGTCGCAGAAGGAGACAAATCTATGAGCGTCTGGCGGATAACTCTTCTTCTTCGCATGAATCAGGCTTTTATTAATATCCTCTATTACATCAGCAAGTGAAAATATCTTGGTTTCCTTTAAATGCAGGCAGAAAAATGTGTCAACACAGAAACTATAATTTGGCATTTATTTCAGACTAAGCGTTCTTCCAGCAGCGTGACTGGGGATATAATTTTAACTTGGCCGCCATGAAGTGAGGGAATAAGACATGAGAGGGGATAAGTGTGGGAGTGCCTGCAATTTCGCTCAACAGCATAATCAGACGTAATTAGCGTGTGTGTGCTGGCAGCAGCCCTTCAGCTGACCTCGGCAGAAGTGTGTCTCGGAAAGGAAAGAAACCTGCTGTCACCTTTACCTTAACATGCACTCCTGAGTTTTTCCCTGATGGGGTTATACAAATGCTCATCCCCATCAACTGACAGTGATTCAATGTTGTCCATGGTAATGATAAACCATCATTTCCTCGATTGATGTGTGCTGATGTGTGTGTGTGTGTGTGGGTGTGCAGACCATGCTGTCATCACCTGCTATTCACTGAGACGTGTTTATTCTCTCAAGGGAACAAAACACACGGCCAATAAAAGAAAAATGATCAAAAACAAACAGTCATGTGCCGCCGTGCTCTCTTTTTATCCATTGTGTGCCTCGTCATGGCTTCACTGTAGATATTAAAAAACTTTAGAGGCGATAAAGGAGCTTCTTAAACCTTGTTTGACTCTCGCAGTAGATAATGCTTTGTAAGCTCTGAGAGCGAAACAGGAGCGACATCAATACTGAGAACAGGAAAGAGGTGCACGGCTGCGCTCCCTTTTGTGATGGAGATGACAGGATTCTTTCCCCCGGCGACAAAAGGGGAACCTTTTGAAGGAGGGCTCTAAATAAAACCCTGCTTGTTTGAGATGTTAAACTGAACTCATCTGTGTCCGACGGCCCCTTCGCCGGCGTCACCTCTCCAGACTGAGGAAAACACTTCAGTCGCCATGGCAACCACTCCCTCAGGTGGCTCGAGTGTTTTGGGCTGATTTAGTCACAATATCACGGGCAACATCTGTGGAGCCTCGTGTCCAGATTCAGCGGTTCCTGCACGTCCTCATGTCGAGGACTTCAGTAAATAAATATACCGTGTGTTATATACTGAGCGGTGGAAAGTAAATAAGCACTGGAGGCTACTTAGGTACAATTTTGAGGTACTTGTGCTTCACTTGTATGTTTTCATTCCAATGCTTCTGTATTACTTTAACTTCAGAGGACAACATTTATTCCTCCATTATATTAATTTAGCAGCAAGTTAAATACAGTATCAAGGTGCTGGTCTAAGGACACTTTGACATGTGAGGAGCTGAGGATCAAACCAGTGTACCCAGACAGTCAAATGGTACACCAGGTGACTGTTTTAGACGGATATTTGGCCATTTTGGGATTATCGTATCAGAGATTTTTCTACCTTGGCTCTGATGTAACATCCTCTCACACAATGTCCCGCGGACAACACTATCCGATTGGACACGCGTCACAATTAATAGCCTACAAACGATTAATCATCGGAATCTGCAAAGTAAGTAAATGTATCAAATAAATGTAGAGGAGAGGAAGTGTAAAGTAGCAGAAAATGGAATTAGTTACATTGAGTACCTCAAAATTGTATGTAAGAACAGTACTTGAGTAAATTGTACTTACGTTTATTTCATTACTGGTTCAAGTTTAGACAAGAATAGTTTCATTTTGAACGTCAGTCCCAAATATCAGTTTTCAGCCTCCATGATTTCTAATAATCGGTACAGGAGCAGCCCTGAGGAAGCCACACTGGTCGAGTGGTCATGCTCATTGGTAAAATCTGTGGTTTGTTTGTTGTTTTATGAGAAATAGATGGATGGAGGGTGAGTCTCTGCCCAGAATAGAACCCATTAACTTTTGGTGTGGATCCAGTTCAAGGGAAAGATCCAGGAATTTGATCGATATGGCATCGTTTGACATTTTCCTTAATTTTTAAGGGAATAATTCATGGAGTACAATTTGACGTGGATCCTAATAAAAAATCCAGATGCAGCTAAGGATTGAATTAAAGGTGTATGCGCTCTACTGAGAGCTTATCATTTGTGTTCTCTAAATGAATTTGCATCAAGGATGTTGTCTTTTAATCTTCATTTACATCCCTTAAATTTTGGGGAGTAAACAGACAAGACGTAGCTTTGTTTCAAGGAAAGTGTCAACAGTTTAGAAGCTTATGTACATTTTTAATGACATGACATTACAATGATTGACATAAGTACATATACAGTAAGTGAGTGGGAGATTACCACATCAAAAAACTGGGTGAGGTTTTAAAAGTCTTTGAATATAAGTAATTCCCCCTCCGCCAATTATTTTATTCAAGTACTGCTTCCATGTTAAGTCATCAAAAATGATGAGGTCACTCTACACAATGAGTACTTTACAGCTACTGATACTTTTACTTGAGTACAATTTTGCATGCAGGACTTTTGCTTGTAATTGTAGTGTGTGATCGCCACTTTACCTAAACAAATCTGAATCCTCCACCAACTATACTTGTTTGATTTAGGATTTAGGTATGAGACGGATCGTCCATCATATTGTTTTTACAGTTTTTCATGTTGAGATAAGCTGAATTCAGTGGAATAAGTGTTGTGTATTTTATTATATATTGGTGACACTGTGGAGATCCTTCATGGACAGATGGACGATCTGGGAGCTTTTCTGGGATTTAAGACGTCGAGACTTTAGAAATAAAAGACCTCAACTGTTTCTGATAACAACTGAGCTTTAAAACCAGGAGTACATGTATTTAAAACACATTTTAATGTGACTTCCCTGACCTGCCACCAAAAAATCCTAACTTTGTTATTTGTACTTTGGCACAGCAGCTGTAAAACCTCATGAATAAAGATTATAAAGCCCACTAAACAGATAAAAACATAGAGGAGGCCATCTGTGTTACCATGATATAGATGACAGAGCAAACAATGAGATCATTGAGGGCAAAGACATAAAGATGTGTTCAGGACACAGTATCCAGAAGATCTTTAACAGGAGAAGGAAAAAAGGAGGAGGGGGTCTTACCCAAGTGTGTTTCTTCCTGGAGATGAAAAGTTGCCAAGTATAATCAACCAAAAAGAAAATCACAACATCCACATTTTCTCATCACACAGATAATTTCCCTCGTGGTAAATCAGAGCAGATGTCCCCCCTCTGTCCCTCGATGAGACACGAAGTAAACATCGGCTGTCTCCTCCAGTCCAGACTCGTTTCACAACCTCTTTTTTTTTTTTTCCCTAAATTTTCCGACTCTTAAACTGTTTTATGCTGTGAACTCTCCCATTGGTCGACCGAGTGAGCTGTCGTCATCAGAACGCGCTGCCATTGGCTGGAGTTCGCGTCGGTCTCAGGTGTCCACGTGTGCACTTTCACTCCGCCCGCTCGTGCTCGGCTCGGTCCCTCCCTGTTCGGAGGAAACCGCTACTTTCCATCCAGGGAGGACAGGCCGGGTCCGGGACGAGAGCCCCGGCACGTAGACCGCAGCTGGGAAACCTCCTCATATCTTCAGACAGGAGGTTTGGTCTTCAGCAGCACAGTCACTTTATAATGATGAATCCTGCAGCCTGTGAAACTTACTGCAGTGTGATTTAATGTTCCCATCACTTCCTAAAGTACAAGTCAGGGGCGGACTCAGGATGTCTGAGGGGCAGGGGGCGGAAATAAAAAGGGGCACCAGCGCACTAATGCCGTTTTTCCATTACATCTGTTTGTTCAGTTCAGTGTGGGTTTTAGGGGGGGACGGGTGCTTGTTGCAGGTTGGTCACAGTCGTCGTGGTGACGGAAAAGCAAATCAGCGTGGCTCGGTTTGACTCGCCGTGGCCAGTCATCTAAGCTAACTGTTTAACGTAACATTAGAGCCATCAGACTGTAAGCTAACATTACTCACACTTCGGTAAAGTAATATTAACTTTTTTTGAAAGTATTTTTTATATGGCTTTATTGACAGAACAGGCTCAAGATACGACAGGAAACAGGATGTGAGAGAGGGGGAGTGACATGCAGCAAATGGTCCTCAGACCGGGACTCAAACCCCGGGTCCGCTGCAGCGAGGGCAAAGCCTAGATTAATTTGTATTTTAAAACATCTGAGTTGTTTTCAGCGTTTTAATCTAACTAAATACTATGTTGGTCGTTCATTTAGGCAGGCTAGGTGGCACAGTCGCGAAAAACTAGGAACTACATTCTTGAAATTGCTGCCTCCACGACTGCAGGAACATGCGCCTCCATTTTTACCTAAAAGCTTAAAACACTTTAAACATTATACTGCAGTTCAGCACTATTGTCTGTTCAGAATTGACTGCTTATTTGTGAAGGGTAAACAGGAGGATACATGAGCTAGCTCCTGCAAGGCTGCAGAGGAATAACATTACAGAGTAGAGATGCTGAAAACTTAATAAGTTATTTTAATGGCCGAGAGCGAGTCACATTTAAAGTTACCGTGTGGAGTTTTGTGAATGCTTGCGGGACCTGGTTTTGTTTGTTGAGGATGCACGTCCACATACAGTACGTGAGCGTCTGAAGAAAAGCAACTCACTAGCGCTGAATTTTGAATTTTACAAGGAAAGAAAAGCATCTTGTGTATAATTTATCCCATATCAGTAATTTACATACAAAACGTAGGAGAAGCTCAGAAGACAGCGCCATGTGAGCCACTCACGCTGGACATCACAATCGACCCAGGAGCTACATTTATACTTTTTAAACACAGGTGTAAGCGATGACATTAATAGTGATTCCAGTTACGCGGCACACCCAGATGGAACTGAGCCATCAATAATATTATTAAGTTACACCTGTGGTTAAGCTGCCAAATCAAAATGTCTGCCTTGAAAACAATCTGTGTTGCCTTTGTGATTACGGGATTTGAACACCTGTGAAACCTTGTTATTACTGGCCGTGTTGCAGGCTGCAGTGCTATGATCTGAACAAGGAAAGCGTGATCAAATAACCACTGTAAATTATATATTAAGACACGGAAAAGTGTACGCTTGTTGACAGAAAACCACATTAAGCTAGAGAGTGTCACGTCAGCGTGTTTTTTTATTTGAGAGCGCGAGACCACAACAATGGGAAACAGCTGTGTGTCGCCAGAAACAGCTGAAGGCTTGTTGTGTGTTGATCACAGCGTCAGTTCAGCATTCAGAGTCTTTGTAGCGCGAAATTAGCTTTATGTAACTGTTCTGTATTTTTGGTTCTCAGTGAAAAGATTTTAAATTAAGGACAGCAACACAATATTTCATGTCACGTCGTATGAAAAAACAATCCGAAAAAGCAAATTTATAACTCTCCGAGAGGACAGTAAGTGCAGCTTGCAATGTAATTCCCCCTTTAAAGAGATCAGGAAATGACTTTATTGCCTTCCAGTTATAATTATACTGACGCGAACAAACATGATCTGTGCTGCAGAAGGGCAAACAGGTTCATTTTGGTCGGACATCATCCAAGAAGTAAGCACATTTCACAGCAGATTACCAGAGTTTACACACATAAGATAGAAGTAGTAGTGATATACACCCTGTACATTAATTAAGTAATGTGGTAATAATACAAATTCAGAAATGAATTTCCAGAAGTGAAGAAACAAGCTGTTCTCAGAGGAAAATAAGGTCCCAGAACACTGTTCTGAAGCTAGAGAGGTGGCAGGGTCCGCCACATATAAATAAAGTAAAACAAGTTGTGTTGTCCTTTAAGGTCAGTTTGTTTATTCAGTTTATTCAGTCATGAAAACAGACAGATAGTCAAAACTACGGAGTGCACCTTTAAAACAGAAACTATTTGTCAGTAACTAGAAATAAAATCACACTTATTTGGATACATTTATATACAGGCAGCCCGATTTTCGTTGGACATTTAGCATGCGGTGTAACTCTCACATTGGCAGTGGAAGGTAGATGACAGCGGATTTGACCTCACATGCAAAGTATTTAACAGTATGCAAAGTAAGGCAGGAACATGATGGGAAATGAGGTGCAGTGTGACCGAGAAGCTCGCTGATATCTTCAGGGTAAATATTAACACCGGTGTGTAACAGCTGGGCGCACTCGCTAACTCTCAGATTAGCAAAGCTAGTCATCATGAAGCTGTCATGACATCATGATTATTTCTGTCCGTGCCGTGATCAGATACTTCCACAGGTCATCAACATTGACCGAGTCGACATCAAAACAAGTTTGAATATGCAAATACTCAATGTCAGTCAAATGTGTTAGAAGTTAAAAGGTTGATTTAAAGGAAAAGCTTTGATATTTTGGGAAATACGCTTATTTGCCATCTAGCTAAGAATTAGATGAGAAGATGGATATTATTTATACATCTGTACGCAAAATATGAAGGTAAAGCCAGTAGATGGTTTAGCTCAGCTTAGCATAACGAATAGAAACACAGGAAAACAACTAGCAGTCAAGTCAAAACCATGCACGAACAAATACTGGGACATGAACAGTCGAGCTTCGTCCGTGCTGTTGACTCGACTGTGTTTATTAACGCTCCTAGATTTGCCACACTGTAACAGCTCACCTCTCTGTAGAATAAAGATTTTGTGTGCAGGTGTGTGGTGTTTAGGTGCAAAGTTACAGCGCCACCTGCTGGCCTGGCATGCATACTACAGTGTTTACAATCATTTGTATGGATCTTATTTTTTAAAATCCAGCGTAGTATGGCTTTAACAGACAGGCACGACAGGAGTATCGTCCTCCTCGTCTAAGTCTCTCGGCAAGAAAGCAAATCAACATACTTCCCAAAATATCAAATTATAGCTCGAAGGTAAATGAGACGTGCAAAAGAGCAAAAGAAAAAGTAGCAGAAATTGTTTAAGGAGAAAATGGTAATTAGAAAAATATAATAATAATAGTATAATAATAATTTTCTTCATAAAACTGCAGGCTCAGTGTTTTTGAGTGTCCTTTTTTTCTCACATATTAGTAATTTAATTACTCACTACGTAATTAGTAATTACAGAACATGCAATGTCTAATCTTATATAAATAAACAGTATGAGACCTCCACCTTTCTCTTATTGAGGGAGTCTCAAACATTGTCCATGATTCTCCCTCATCAGAAGATCGAGGAACAAGCAGGTGTTCATGCAGAAGGACTGAGGTGTGGTGGAGGTCTGGGGGGGGTCTGTGGGTCATGCAGACATGGCAGGTGCAGGTGCAGGTACAGGACCGTTATGGGACTTTGGTGCGGGATGAAGGACAGTAGAGGGGCTTCAGCATGGACACGTGGTCACGGCACGTGGGACACATCTGTTTACTCCACAGCCACTGCTCCATGCACTGAAACACAGTTTAAAATACATTATAACATCTGTTGTTGTCCGTTCGGCTGGAGGTTTATGATCTCTGCAGGTATTGATTTAGCTAACTGATGCCAGGAGGTAATTTCCAACACGGTGACCTACAGTAAGCATACACGCGATACATATGACCCACAGCTGCGAGGACACGTTATTGTCACACTGTTTACTGTACTGCACATTCACTGTGTTGTTAAAGCAGTGCAGTTTTAAAAGAGTTTAAACAGTTTCTCTGTTTAAAAAGTTATAAAGCAGGTAGATACTGTAACGTGAGGATTTATTCCATTGGTTATTTATTGACACGAAACACAAACACTGAAAAAAAAAAACCCACAACATTTTGGACTTTATTAAAGCAACTTTCATGCAAGTCGTCCTACAAGTCATCAATCTCTACAGTATATAAGGTAACTGGATACAGGAAATGGAAAGACGCAGCTAAACCACAGCAGCTGAGACAAATTAATTACATCGGTTGTATGTGCCATATTAAAGGAGACCTATTATGCTTTTTTTAATATTTTTCCTTCCCCTCCAGTGTTTTATATACGCATGTACTTAAAAAATTACAAGGTCAAAGTCCGCACCAACAGAAGCTCCTCTCTCCCACAGAAAATACTTCTCCTCAAACGCCTCATCAGTAGCCTCGTCTTTAATTCTACGACTTTGTGACATCACAGATACATTTCTGTGATAGCGGCTGGGTTGGCACGTGATATTGGATTTGGCACAGCGTCTCTGTTGTTGTTAGCGGTGCTGGGTCAGGCGTGTATTTACGAGGGTGGGGCTTAAAGAGACGGGAGTGTTTCAACAGAGGGGGTACACAGAGCTGCAGCACTGGACACTACGAGAAAACTGATGTGTTTTTTGAGCATTAAAGCATGTAAACCTGTTCTAGTAATGACCCAAAATGAAATTACGAACCTGAAAACGGGCATAATATGTCTCCTTTAAATATTTATGTAGCATTTTTACTCTTCACACTTTGTATAATAGTTTTGCTGGAAGGCTTATCAACCAGTAACGAGCGCTGTGAGCCAAAAAGTTACTTTACTGAACACAAAGTACCGTTACATGACATCGGAACATGTTCACGCGCTTTATATATACGACTATGAAGACGATATCTTCTACATCTCATTTATAAAAGTGGTATTATATAGAGGCACATGTCCTTAGCCAGTGTTAAAGTAGAATAAAATTTTAGTATGGCAGCTGTAATTCAAGTAGGAAACACAAATTCTTAATTTCTTTAACAAATAGTTATACTCAGGTTTTTCCTAATAAGAATATTCACACTTCCAAAAATCCAAGCTTTGCTTTTGGAAAATTCGGACTCTAAAATTATTTTTACGACTATTAATGATGAGTTATGGATCCTCCTAAATTGGCCTTTAACTCTGAGGAGAAAGTATTGTAAAACCTCCAAATGGGCCCACAGGACAGGTTCTCAGGTACAGTCAAGCTCCTGAGATTTAATCACTTGAACGTCACGCCATGTAGTAATAAAGGTTCAGGACTCCTGATGCCCAGCCCGTGAGTGCACGTCTTCCATGTTCCCCACCGATGAGTCACCTCCTTTCAAAGAATCTTATCAACGATGTTTCCGCAGGGAAAGTTTACGCTGGGGTGTGTGCTGCTCTTCTCTCTTCTCCACACAGAGGTGCTCGTCTGCAGACTTCCTCCTCTCGTCCGAGGACCTCCTCACCTGCGGCCGACACTGCTCTAACCTCCTGGCCGCCTTCAGCACCCACCAAACGGGAGACATCATGATCAGTAAGCGTCAAGTCCTCAGACCAGACGGGAAAGCTTTCAGAGGGCTCCATGCTTCCACAGAGATAAGTTTCAGGTGTGGGCAGATTGTTTTCATCCCGGCACATCATGCATACCCAGGAATGAGCTGCCTTCATGCACAGTGTGATGATATCTGGCATGCTGGGATTGAAGTAAACAAGCGGAAACTCCTTTTGCAATAGGAAGGTCGGGGGCGTGTAAACACAGAGGAGACATGCAACGCATCTTGTAAAAGGTGTTTTTACCTCTTTATGGAAGCGGTGCGTACAGTGCAGCTCCTGAACACCCCCTCTGCTCTGCCGCATCTCCTCATGACAGATCAGGCACAACTTGTCGTCTTCATTCTGCAAAACAACAAAGAATCACCAACATGATTTATGTTGGATTATTCATGGTACAAGTGTTGTCTGGTTGCACCGTACTCTCACTACTCCAGTGAAGTGTTAAAGGTTCCTACCATCACTTAATGTTATTCTACTGATTAATTATTGATGGCAGTGACACACACACAAAAAAAACCATAGCATTTTCTTGCAAAGACAAGGAAGAGGACGTCAAGCACTTAAACATGGACGTCAACACTGAATGAAAAGTGTCTTCAGAAACTAAAACTGAACATGACCTTGTTTATTTACTTCACAAGATTAAAGGGACAGTTCACAAAAGGTTCCACTCTTAGCTACTCTTACCTGTAGTGCTATTTATCCATCGCGATTGTTTTGGTGTGAGCTGCAGAGTTTTGGAGATCTCAGCCGCTTTCTCTCTAATGTCATGGAACTAGATGGCGCTCGGCTTGTGGTGCTCAAAATGCCAGAAAAACACATTTGATTTGATGCTTGTGCATTAATGACGTCTTTCTCAATTGAGCTGTAACTTTAGATAGCTTAGTTATTTGAGCCAGGTAGCCTCTCATCTATGAGTGGATGGACGCTTCCCTCTGCACAGCGATAAGGTTAGAAGGTATAGTTCTGTAGTTCCTACATGAAACTGCTCTCAACGAGATCTGTGGATTATCTTGAGTAACTGGGTCGTGATTTCTGGAAAGAGACATTGCTGTTGAGTTTTTCAGGTGACTTTTCTTTTTGGCCGAGATCTCCAAAGTTCTGTAACTCACACCAAAACCACCTCGATGAATGATTAGCACTACAGGTGAGAGTAAAAATATTGTTTTTGATTTTGAGGTGAACTATCCCTTTAACAAAGGTTAAGAAGATTAAACTTAAAAAATGTGAAATTTTGAACAAAACAAATGCAAAATATAGAAGTGATGTAGCCCCATCGAGCCCATTTTGCAAACGTGAGATGCCGTTTATGTCACATGTTGGGCAGTTCAAACCTGTCTGTGATCCTGTCAGCACATTAGATAATTCACCTCTTAACGTTATCTAAGAACTCTTTAATCCTTAAGGATCCCTATGATGAACATACTGAACGACAGAGTGCACCAAACCGCGCTGACCCTGCAGCTAATCTGGTAATCTACAACATGCTGAGCAACTAAAATAAACTGCAAGAACTGCTAAAATTTTCATAAACTTTACATCGCATCTGCTCACCAGAGACATGATCTTCTTATCGCTGAAACAGAATCTCCTCTCGAACGACTCGGTGAGCTCTGGGATGGGGGTGATGCGGTTCTCCAGGGCGGACTTGGGGCGGCTGTTGTCATCTGAGGAGGCGCGACGAGCTCTCTGGTGGGGCCTGACCTCCCCCTTCTCCTCTCGGGTCTTGACGTGGCTCGGGGTGGGTGCCATTGTCGCCACGTGGAGCTTGTTTAACTTCATGGCGTCTAATTGTGACTGTGGAGCACACAGAGAGGTGAAACGTGTAAAAACAGATATGCCCACGAGTCACATTTCATCTTGAAGGAAAACAAGAGTGTGATTTTTCTGTGTTTCTTGAATAATAGCTGTAATGAATTAAAGGAACATTAAACCAGACAGACGATCGAGCTGTTAATCACTCCTAATATTCTTAAGTAACATGTCCAAGCACCTGATTATATTTTGGGTCTCAATTAAGGGCAGCAGATTCAAGGATTATTCACACAATGCCAATAATCAGATTATTGCACTGATGTAATGTGCGACAGGTATGTTGAGGATACAGATGAGATAAAGTGAATTTAAAGTTTGGTTTGTTGGTTTGAGGTGATAGTTCAAATTTTGATGACGTCCGCTACCTCAAAACTAAAACTATTTCTTATGACAGAGCGCAGAGATTGATTTCAGGAGTCTCGCAGCCTGAGGAAAGAAACTGCTCTGTAGTCTGGAGGTACGGCAGCGGATACTTCTGTATCTTTTGCCAGACGGCAGCAGGGTGAACAGACGTATCACTGATGCTGGGTAGATGGCAATGATGTTCTGGGGGTGTTTTAATTGCTCCTAAACTTCAGTGCTACAGAAGACAAAATCAACAATTCAGAGCAGTCACCTTTACACCTTTTGTCACACCTCAATGAAGTTTGGGTGCTCACGACAGACAGAAGGCAGCAGAGCCATAGATATCCAGACTTTAAGTTCTGAACATGCTCCAAAATGCTGGATGCTGCACGCAACTCAACAGTATCTTTTACTTAGATCCACCCTTCCTAGTCTGGTCACCTCTTTACTTTATTTGTAACAAAGGTTTTATTCTATAAAGTAAGTTTCCAAACTAAAGCTGAGATGTGTAAAATCAGATCTTAAGAGCCCGACAACAAGACAAAGCTTAGTGGTTTGAAGCATATTGTGTAATGTCTAAAAAGGCCACATTACTAATGGATTGATAAGTGAGTTATTTTGGCTCGTTCCTCGTCTGGTTCTAACGCTCAATTCAATCTTTGTTGGCAAGCAATGACAGGCTTTCACACTTTAAAAAAAAAATCTATTATTCAGCCGAGCTGCAGACGTCAGCGCTTCGTTTAACACCACCGAGAGGCCGATCTTTATGAGTGTGTGTTGCCATGTTTCTCATCAGCTGCTAAATGAACTCAGAGGATTTTTCTTTGGTTCCCAATTAATAAAATAAAAGGTCTCCAAATGTAAACGCAATATCAGTAAAAGTCTTATCAGATGCCGAAGCACCACTTCAGTGATTAAAGTTAAAAGTTAAAGTTACACACACACTCACTATTTTGCCCTTTTATGCACACAAAGTGTATGTCTACAGTTTAATAAAACATCCAGCTCACTAAACTGACTATAACTTGAGCGTACTGAGTATCTACTGTATGAGCCACACGTGTAGCTGCCATTGACCTCTGACCTCCCTGTGACAGGAGGCAAGTGAAAGGTCAGCTTACTCACGGCAATAAATAAGCAATAAATCGAAAACACTGTTCTATAGATTTCTGTTTGTGTAAGAGCTCTTACATGACTTTCGAAAACATTCAGATATTTTTTTCATAAAATAATATAATTGTTGTGGAGGTGCGTCACATACTTTTGGTGCATCAGCAAACACTATTGATGTGAGAGTGGTTGAGGTAAATTAAAGGTCCCAACGAGGGGCACTTCTGCAGTTTCCAAAGGATAATTGGAAAGATTTTAGTGAAGCTCAACTCATTTTTGTGAATATATTGTAACACCTGGACACGATACAGCTAGAAAGTAAGCAGAGGAGTCTTTAGATCAGACTAGTCATGTGAAATGGTTGAAAAAGTTAGCTTAAAGTAATAAGGAAATGGTAGCTGATTATCTGCCCGCTGTATTTATTTATCCAGAACTTTTCTTGCAAAGAGATTGATTCAACTAATTAATAAATGATTGAATTGTTATCTCGAAGTAACGGATACATGGTTGAAAATAGACATTTAAAAGAAACTATAGAAATAGATAAAGTATTAAAGTGTTAAAGGGCTTATGTTGTAGATAAATGCTTGAAATAGAAAGCTCAAAGCTGCTGATAAGTGGTCAAAACAGATGGTGATGATGCATAAACAGCTAAAATAGTCGGTTAAAATTAAAGGATGAAGGGCTGAAATGTGGTAAATACTAATAAGATGGTATTTCAGTTTTCAAACCTGTCACTTGAATACACTCTACATCATTTTTATATAAAGTTTCTACACTGACATATTAGATTTTGATACAGTAACTTATTTCTAACAGAAGTATAAATAGCAAGTTTACATCAGTGTAAAAACATTCTGTGTGGTGCTGCTATTTAAATGTCAGTGCAAGTACATACACTGAACACAGTCACATGCATGCATCCGTCAATGCTGGCGGTCCTCACCACAGTCGGCAGCGAAGCTCTTCGGTCAGCTAGTGATCTCGCAGGTCTTCTGAAACTGCGTTTTCTTTCCCTGGAGTGTCCGGATTCTGATCCGTGACCCCAGTAACTGCTCATCCATTTTGTAAAGTTACCATCATCGTCGTCGTCATTGTCCATAGCGAAAGCAGGCAGCAGTCTCAGAGACATGATGGAGCTGTGCAAGAGAGCCTCTTGATGCGAGCGAGTCCCGGTGCAACAGATGAAAGTGAGATCCCGGCCGAGTGGCACAGCGGGGGAATGCTGACCTACTGAGCCTCTAACTGACTGGCTGCTCTGCCCCACAAGGCAAAGGTACCTTCCTCCAGTCAGATCCCTGCGGAGCCTACACTGCTGCTGTAGTGGTATTCTTGGATGATCCAAAAATAAACTGCAGAGCATTTACTCAAGTCTTTAAATAAGTGAATCTTCTGTAATCTAGTTATCGCTGCTGGGAGGAAGTAAAAATGGAGGTGATGTGAATGAACAGGGAGGCGGGAGTCAGAGAGGAGCTGTTTCCATTACAGTCAGGGGCCTGGGGGTAGACAAGTGAAACTCCAATTTGCCCATACTTTCCACTCGCTGAGTACATCAAACCTGTCAATAATTATGGAGTGCAGGCTACCCTGTCTGCTGTTGTGCGTGCTGAGAGCCTGCGGCGCATTTAATACAGGACAGAGGGACCATTTGTTTTCATAGACGCACTGAATCATATTTCTTGTGTTGTTGCCTTTATTTTTTGTCAAATACAAATCTGATATGAGATAAAAGTGTAAAGCAACTGGAAAAGCAACATTTACACAAGCTGGAACCAAAAAAAAAGTGTTCCACATCACCAAAGAGGGATGACTGTTGCAGGCTTTATTTAATATGCTGTTTAAAAGAGCTCTTTGTAGTTTTAATATTTACAAGTTTAATGAGGTAACAAACTCAGAAATATAGATGTTTCCCATAACTGAATAAACAAGCTGTTCTCAGAGAAAATAAGGTCCCAGAACACTGTTTGAAACTATATAAATATATAAACAAAGTTAAACAGTATGAAATTGTGTCGTCCTTGAAGTCAGTTTGTTTATTTAGTTTGTTTAGGCAAAAAAAAAAGTCAATGAAGATCTTTCTCTTCTCTTTCCCAAAACTACATAGTGCACCTCTACTGTTAGGTCAAGTTTTATAACACTTTTCATTTGAACTTGAACATGAACAAGATCTTCCTCCCTAAACTGACTGACGGATCAAAAGGCTGCTAATCACCTCTGAGTCCCAAAGAGGAGGACTAATCTGAGGCGAGCGCTGTTATGAGACATTCATGCCGCTCTGTCATGTAACCGCAGATCGCGGCTGAGCACAAGATTACAGTAATCTGTTGTTTTTCCAAAGTTGGGGGCCAATCAAGGTGGCATCTGAGCACAAATGACCACAAAAACAACAAGTACTCTCTTTATATGCTAACATGATCTTACATGCAACCCAAATACTTTTCAATTAATGGAATAATAATGTTGTAATCAGATTACACGTCGAGAGAAAGAAGCCAAACTAACATCTTTTGGGTTATTTTTTAAAGTCGTTGTAGTGGTTGTAACATAAACAAATTGCAGCCTGAAATGTAATAAATTGCAAAAATAAATAAATAAAAAGGAGTAAAACATTCAGTACCTATACTATGTTTCAAATTGAGTTAAAGAACAGGCATCAGACTTGTGAATACACCCGGTTCAACTTACTTTTTCTTGTCGTGTGTGTGTGTCAAAAATCTGCAGAACAGTGTTGCAAAAACAAAGAGATCAACCACAAACTCTGTAAATAAAATGTACCTGCATGAGCACCTGCAGCTAATCTGATTAAATGATCTAACTGGAAAATGTCGGTGTCTTTACATGTTGGATTTGTAAAGATTTAAATTTCCATAGTACCCTCATCTAAACACTTCCCAGCATTTTAGGTGTGTTGGCACGTGTCCAGTCATCTATTGGCAGCGACTTAAACTAAGCCAGGCTGCGCTAACTATAGCAGGCACATTTTACAGGAATAACAAACACCAGAAGCTCAGTTATCCTCACTGTAACCTCTGCCAGTGGCCCTTTTACCTCCTTTCTACAGTAGCAGTATCTGCCGGGTCACTGGAGAGAGATGCACAACACATCCATGTGACAACAAAATGATTGTGTGTCATCACGTGTTGGATTTTAATAGCAAATGCATAGTTATTCTATGAAAAGTTTATGCTGCTGAAAGGACAGAGCTCTTCATCATAAAGGCTCGTAAATACAGTTGACTTTGAAAAGTGCTCAGTGCTGGTTGCTGTTGAGGACAGATGGCCGTGGGCACATAATTGACCAGAGTGTCCAGACAGAGCAGCGCGTAGCTCTGAAATGGGACAGAGTGGAGAATGAACTTGGCAAAGACACAAAAACAAACACATGCGAGCCATTAATAAATCCACATTGATCAGAATTTTTAAAATGTAGCAAATTGGTGCTAAAAATCGATAAGAATATTACTTTAACTATGAGGGAAAAGTTGACTACATGGCGGTGCTGTCCCATGATGGCAGCGATAAGCATTCTCCACAATGTCTTCCTACAAAAATAATGTATACATGCAGAGGTACACATACAGCACTCAAGTGGTTATTCCTGCACAGTACAAGTGTAGGCAATAGGAAGGTTTTATGTATAAAGTCAGCAACACTGCCGCCTGGTGGCTGCAGCCAACATGCACACGGAGATAGTTTTTATACATTTAAAAACATTCAAAAGCTAAAATAAAATAGAATTCAATCAGCTTACTGCAAACTAAATTGTAAACTTGGTTGGTGAAAGGCCTGCTAGTTTATTTCTAGGCATTTCTTTATAACTTCAGATACTGTACGAACAGCTCGCTGTTGTGACAGTGAGGGCCGGGGATCTGTAGGGGTCCATGGTGGATTTTACCCTGCAGCTCCCTGATGTAATAATTACACCTGTTAAACATGTTTATTGTGTGTTATAATGATAGATTACATAATGCAAACTTCACTGCATAGCCATGATGATGATGATGATAATAATAACATTTATTTTCATAACATTTGCATTTCCTTCAAAGATACAGTGTGAATGCTGACAGCTGAAGTGATTTGGGAAAAGCTGCTGAATAAACTGGAAAATATTTGCCTGAAATGCATAAAATGATGATCCATCATGGCGCCCAGCGTGGCAGACATGTTTGCGTACATTTGCACTATGTATAATCCAATGCATATATTATGTACATACCCAACAATAATATCTGATATCCAATGTATATATTAAATATTCTTATATTTCAATGCGAACATTGCACATGCTAAACAGCACCTTATATTTAATTGTTTTTGTTAAACTAAATTCTACTCTTTGTACAGTTTTTATATTTATATCTATTTTTCTTAAGTATATTTTGTGTGAAGGGAAACTAGCAAATTAAGAATTTCATTGCCCGGTGCAAACTATGTTTCCACTGTGTATATGACAATAAACATCTTGAATCTTGAATAAAACTATAAGAAAGAATGGTCAAGATTTTGCAGAAAAAGCTGAATTATTTACGGAA
This sequence comes from Lagodon rhomboides, assembly GCA_039737535.1. Lineage (NCBI taxonomy): Eukaryota > Metazoa > Chordata > Actinopteri > Spariformes > Sparidae > Lagodon > Lagodon rhomboides. The sequence continues at coordinate 6,883,861 of CM077789.1, read as the reverse complement.
TAATAATAATAATAATAATAATAATACATTCCAGAAGAACAATAGTGCTTGCAGCATTCACACTAATAATAATAATAAGTTATACGTAGAAATAAAAAGAAACTGCTCTGATATGTTGTTTGGACTACAAAATGGCACTTACGAACTACAAGTACACACAGCCCCCGCCACTTGTCCGCCAGTATCCCATGATTCCTCGGTGTGTCAGTGACCTCGCGGAACACGGGAAGAAGAAGAAGCGGCCGTCGCTCACGCTGTTTGGTGCTGCTGGTGCTGGCTGGCTAACTATCGCTCGGTTGTAGATCATGGCTGCTTCGAAGCCAGTCGAGCCGCAGTCCGGGACTGGACTACCCCGCTGGCAGCTGGCCCTGTTGGTCGGGACTCCCATCGTGCTGGGAGTGGGGGCGGTGTACCTGTGGAACCGCAGCAGGACGAAGGAGAGGAAAGGTACCGGGGAGCGGAAAACACCAGAAGGCAGCGCCAGTCCCGTGCAGGGCCAAGACGGCGCGGCACGAGCCAGCCGGGAGCAGGAGAACATGGTAACGTTACACCGCTGCGTAAAGACTCCTCTCTGCTCGTGCTGCTAATGTGTTGCAACATCACCTGCGTTAGCGCGAGCTGCCATGATATAGTGCGCACGCCTCTCTGGGCACGCATGTCATTGCCGATACAGCTCAGTCAAGGACACCTTACACTCCTGGCACTGTCACTGACAGCTACCTTCACCAGAGCGAGGCCGATAGCAGCCGGTTCATCTCTGCTGGATTAGCCGGTGGTAACTGCTAGCTAGCTGTGGCGTAAGCTAACGTGATCAAGGTAGCTAGCGTTAGCTAGGTTAATTAGCCAGGTAGCAAATGTATTAACATCACAGGCTGGTAAAACAAGCATGGTCGACATAAATATGTAAGTGCTGCTGGTGAATTACGCGCTAAAACACTTATTAGAGCAATATGAGAACATGTCGTTTTAATAGTTGGTAGCGACGCTGTTCGTTTCGCTTTTGGTCATGCTAGCTAACATGATCTTCTCAGTAGGACGAGTGGGGCGGAGGGAAAGCTGTCATTTGAATCAGTCTGTTTAGGCGGAGGCAGTTTTATTAGACAGACTGTCACTTATCTCACTTTGTTGTGTCACGCAGGGTAACGTGCAGCTACGCAGTCTGACTTATGCAACTGGTGTGACTCGTTAATAGTCCATTCACGATATAGAGACCAATAATGTGGCTTCTTTAGCTGCAGTATTTTGTGAGTATGAGTTCATTAGATCATTTTTGAGGGAATATCGAAATGTAACTTAACAGCCATCATCATTTGATAAACCAGACAGGATTCACATGAGGTCTTAGGTTATATTAATGTGTAAAGTAGTCAGCAGTAGTAAGTAAGCATATTTCTCCTGGTGCCAGCAAAACTATCTGTGTCTTAGTATTACAGTTGTTTTCCTGAAATCAGTCTGACTGTAGACGTAGTTGTTGAAAATGGTTCTTCAGCGATTGTTGCCTGTCATCTTGATGGCATTAAATCCCAGCAGCATGCAACTTCAATCCTTAAAGCAGTCCACTGAGTCGCAGGGGAGACTATTCAATCAATATTTGTTTCGTTTTCTCTCTCTTTCATTTAGAGCCCTTTGGATCGGGCCCAAGCAGCAAAGAACAAGGGCAACAAGTACTTCAAGGCTGGCAAGTATGAGAACGCCATCCAGTGCTACACAGAGGCCATCGGACTGTGCCCCACAGAGCAGAAGACTGATTTATCAACGTTTTACCAGAACAGAGCGGCAGCCTACGAGCAGCTGGTAAGTTAACACCTTCTTTTATTCTGTGCAGAGATTGTTGTTAATGTGAATGACCCACCTGTTGTGCAATGCGCTACATTATGAGACATAGTCATTATAAATTATTTAAATGTTCAAGAATGAAAGTGAACTTGTCATCTCCTGCTGTAGTGACAGTGTCGCACTGATTCTTTATTCATTGTTTTGCAGAAGTGAACAGTAATTTGGTCATTTCTGTCACAATCACATGACTCTCTTTTAGATTACCATTGCAAGTATCTTTTGAAGTATGGCACACATATGCCTGTAAAAGCATTTAGTTCATGTTAAAGGAGACTCTTTTTCTTATCCCAGCCAGAAGAGATGGCATGCCTTTGATAAAAAAAAAAAGTTGTTGCTCCTGTTTGGTCAATGTGTTGCAGATTCTGTGCAAATCATTACAATCAAAAAGTCAAAAGTTTCCACCCCCATGTGTGACTGAAGGTTTACCTACCTACCTTCTGCTCACAAAAGCTCCAACTTGCTGCAATGTTGAAACTTTGATTAATCAGTAAAGAAAATGTAATTCCAGTCTTCAGCAGTGAAATGTTGGTGGCTTATTCAGACTTGTATTATCACTGAAGAAATGCTTTTAAAAGAGTTTCTCTCCCTTTTAGGCTGAAATTTGCCAGGCATGTTTTTGTGTTATTGTGTTTTATGTCTTGGTTACAGATGTTCTGTTTTAAAGGTCCAGTTTGTAGGATTTCGGAGGATCTATTGGCTTGGAGTTGTGTTCTTATTAGTGCATAATCACCTGAAACTGAGAAATCGTCATTTTTACTTTACCTTAGAATGATTTTATATCTACAGAGGGAGCAGGTCCTCTTCCACTGTGTCCGCCATGTTGGACGCAATGTTGAATGGACAAACTGAACACCGGCTCTAGAGAGGCCCTTTCACATTTGTGTGTTTATAGTGGCCACTGTAATAGAGGGTGAGGCAAGGGGTGTTTAGTTGGTAGCATTCTACATCCTCACTGCCTGATGCCACTAAATCCTACACACTGGACCTTTTTAAAGATTAGTTTCACTATTGGTTTCATGCGGTGCGTCTCTCCATTCACAGTGTGTATTCAGATACAGATATGTTTTAGAAGATTAACATCTTATAACTCATATTTCAGATGAAATGGACAGAAGTGGTACAGGACTGCACTCAGGCCGTGGATCTGAATCCACGCTACGTCAAGGCTCTCTTCAGGAGGGCCAAAGCTCTGGAAAAACTGGACAACAAGAAAGAGTGTCTAGAGGGTGAGACTCTCTACTTTTTTTTTTTTTTTTTTTCAAATTTAACTTGAATTGTGCGACTTATTTACTGTTGGTTTTGTTCCCTGTGTATCCTCCAGACGTCACAGCCGTGTGTATTCTTGAGGCCTTCCAGAACCAACAGAGCATGCTGCTAGCAGACAAGGTGCTGAAACAACTGGGAAAAGAGAAGGCCAAAGACAAGTACAAGGTATTTGTCCAATTTCGAGGTTTATGTTTTAATTTAATTTCCCTGAATTGTCACAGTAATCTTATATATTTTTTTTTATAACCCCTCTTGTAGAACCGTGAACCGATGATGCCATCTCCTCAGTTCATCAAATCCTACTTTAGCTCGTTCACCGATGACATCATCTCGCAGCCCCTGCAGAAGGGCGAGAAGAAAGATGAAGACAAGGACAAGGAGGGCGAGGCAGCTGAGGTCACTGGAAGGTCAGACGATGTTTACTTAGCAACACCTTAGCTGGTGGCACTCAGGTTGTCGCTGGTGGCAGGTGGGGAAGTGTAAGATTGCTGTGAATTTTTCACAGGGATCTTTGTCCCAGTGTTGACTAGAAAGAATGGAAAAAAGCCTTGTGACTCTAAGCTCAGAGAGAATGTATGACAAGCAAGATAATGGGTGTAAAACAGCTGAAGTGAAACTTAGAGTTTAAGAATTAAAGATATGATGCAGAGAATGTTTGACCTGAAGTTGGTGCTGGAGAACAGGGCACTGATTAATCAGATCCCAAACACTGCATCGTCTAGAGATCATGAATTGTTCAATGAATGTCAGGTTTTCCAGCTCAGATTTTGGTGTGTATCTGGAAATTGTATCCTGTTTGTGTAAAATAATTTCGACAGAACAGCTTATTGGACAAATAGAAATAGAACTGTTGATACATGAACAAAGTCATTCAGATACATCCATCAAATTCAGTGTTTTACCAATAGACAGATGAAGAAATTGACCAGAATCAGAAACGGCTTTATTGTGTGGCTACACATATAAGGACATTTTTTTTTCCTCTATGACTCTATGAAAAAAAAAACCTCTGTGATCCATTCCAGAAACAGTGGTAGCTTAAAATCTGGGTCAGTTACTGTGGTAACGTACTCTGTGAACCTAACCTGAATGCTGGCAGGTTTTATTTTCTGTTAGTAACATGGTGGCAACATTGAGGCAGCTGTCAGGTGGACAACCAGCCCCCTGCACTGAAACATTTACTGTTCATTACTGTAGTTATCACTGTTTAGATAAGAGAAATTGGTATGAAGCTTTAAAAACCGAACACACTGATCAATGAACAATCATTTGTCATGTTGTGACATTGTTACCATGGTGAGCATGAGATGTTGGAGATAATGTGAATATTTCAGTAGTTTAGAAGTGAGTTTTGAATATAGGTTGGGTCTATGTAGTCATAATGTGGTGTATTTACACATGTATATATTCAATAAATGCTGTTAAGCAAGATTTTTAAATGTGAAATTGGCATCTCAAAATATACAGTCAGTTTGAAGCTAGACACGTTTTCAACTATCACTTATTGCTTGGTCGAACTCAGACTTTACATATCTTATCTGTCTGATCCATATTTACATCTTCAGTTGCTGCCACCTGCGTTTTGTTGCTGTCAGGTTACAGCTAAATCTAATGTAGGTTTACATACAGAAGCATTCCAATTCTTAGATTGATTAAGGAAATTGAAGTCTGCTAAATTATGACTGTGGTTTTATGTTAAATAACATGAGGGTCCAGTAGAGTTAGCTAATATTTGACTTTGGCTTATTGACTCATTTTTCCAGTCAAGATGTTGATTTTGAGTTGGTGTGTACGTGCCATAACTTGATTGAAATAATTCTAATCAGCGGCTCTGGAGCCAAAAAGTCTTGCGTTTTCCCTCTCAGGCCCCAGGTAGATTAAAACTTTACCTCATTTCTGTTTTCACCTCCTCAGCTCCGGCTACCTGAAGGCAAAGCAGTACATGGAAGAGGAGAACTACGACAAAATCATCAGTGAATGCACCAAGGAGATCGAGTCGGGCGGTCGATACACTGCCGAGGCCCTGCTGCTGCGTGCCACATTCTACCTGCTGATTGGTAACGCGACTGCTGCTCAGCCTGACCTGGACCGGGTAATCAACATGCACGACGCTAACGTGAAGGTACGGACTGTTTATTTGACAGCTTGGTCTCAATTCAACCACTGGGATAGTGGATTAGCAGGACTATAAGTGACTGCAAACTCACACTCTGTATTGTCGTTTTTAAATGTCGACAGTTACGAGCCAACGCTTTGATCAAGCGTGGCAGCATGTATATGCAGCAGCAGCAGCCTATGTTGTCTACACAAGATTTCAACATGGCAGCCGAGATCGACACACGCAACCCTGACGTTTATCACCACAGGGGACAGGTAGGAGTGTGGCTCAACTGGTTTCTTTAAGTTTGTTGATTGATTGGCTGTCTGCTCTATATATCATATCTCCCCCTATGCAATAGCACTCACAAATGTTTTTATTTCTGCGCAGCTGAAAATCCTACTGGACCAGGTGGACGAGGCGGTGGGAGACTTCGATGAGTGCATCCTGCTCAGGCCTGACTCTGCTCTCGCACAGGCACAGAAGTGCTTTGCTCTTGTAAGTACCAAACTTGAGATTTGAAAAGCAATCCAGCCTCCAGCAAATGGATAAACTGATTCTGTACCCTTAATGAGTTCTACAACTCAAGATAAGCTGCTGAGTTTCTTGTGTTTTTTTTTTTCCTTGTGTTCTTCAGTACAGACAAGCATATACTGGAAACAATCCGTCACAAGTACAGACAGCCATGGACGGCTTTGAGGACGTCATCAGACGGTTCCCCAAGTGTGCTGAGGGCTACGCTCTTTATGCTCAGGTACAGAATCAAAAACCTGATTTTCTCTTTTACCCGACAGTTGATGCTTTAGTACTAACTTGTTCTGCTCATCTACAATAAGTTAAAAGATAGGTTATAGGCCTTGTTTATGTGCTCAACTGTGTATTTTTTTCAGGCTCTGACTGATCAGCAGCAATTTGGAAAAGCAGACGAGATGTACGACAAGTGTATTGAACTGGAACCAGACAACGCTACCACATATGTCCACAAAGGGTAGGCTTTTTCTGTTTCTATATAGGCATTTATTAAGATAACATGTAAACTAGTCATCAGTTGTTAAATGTTCAATCTTTGTCCAGTTTGTTACAGCTCCAGTGGAAACAAGACCTTGACTTGGGTCTAGAGCTCATCAGTAAGGCGATTGAAATTGACAACAAATGTGACTTCGCCTATGAAACCATGGGAACCATCGAAGTCCAAAGGTGAGATTAACAACTTGTCTCAATCCACACATGAGAAGACTTGTTGAAGTGCTTGAAATAACCGGAAGATACTTTACTTTCAGGGGCAATCTGGACAAGGCAATAGAAATGTTCAACAAGGCGATTAACCTAGCCAAGTCAGAGATGGAGATGGCCCATTTGTACTCGTTATGTGATGCAGCATACGCCCAGACTGAAGTGGCGAGGAAGTATGGGCTGAAACCTCCGACACTGTAACTCCTCCGCCAACCGATCGCCAATCTGTTCATCGCTCAACATAACTGTGTTTAAAAGTGCAACTGTCTGATTTAACTTTGATTTGTAAAAAGTGAGTACTGGATTATGTGAGAAATAAGTAAGAGCCCCGGATATATATATACATACACACAGTGTTTACATCACATTCAAGGGGTTTGCCATCACGGAGAGAAGAATTTCTATTCACTATCAAAGCAGAGGCTGTAACCTGGGTCTGACTGGTTGGGATGTTGGGTGTGGGAGGGAGGGAGGGAGGGAGGGGGTCTTGATCAACGCTGACACTTTCAGTCGTCAAATCCTTTTATCGCTCAGTAAAGAGAAGGAATGTGTTCAGAAACATACATGAACGGCCATGTAGACCTGTCTTATTAACAGTCGCTATGTAAAAGAAAACGGGAGTTGAAGTGTGCGCAGTCTGTTGAACTGATAACTGACTTCAAGGCTTTTGTGACAATTTCAAATCTACAGAAAATACTGTGAGAGCTTTATATAGTTCTAATGGACTGTTCACTTGTTAATTTATGCTGATCTAAAGTGGTTTTGTCCAGCTCCTTTCCCATTGTAACATACGTTATCAGTTCTGAATGCAAGATTAAAATTGTAGTCAAATGTGTAATGTCTGTGTTTGTAATGCTGGAGTTGATCCCATGGACACGGAGCAGCAGAGAAGTTAGTTTAGCAGCCTGAAGTGTTTTTTTTTTAATTATGGGATGGGATTGCCTGTTTTCTTTCTTTTTATATACTTTGTGCAGCATGTTCACTTTATAAATAAATGTAAATGCAATGCTCGTGCTGTCTTGAACACTAGGAAAACGCTAACTATAAGAGACTTTGGGCAAAACACTTTTGATTAGATAAACTTAAACAGCTTTGTGTCTTTAGTTTTTTTGAAAAATGTTATTTTTTTGAATTGCCTCGAGTGTCAGAAGATGTCACAAGGGATTGGATATTCGGTGTTTTTTCCTAGCTCACCTCAAATGATAAACATGATTTATTTTCTATTTTCTTGTAAAATGTTTATTTTTCATGCGATATTTGGTTTCAACTGAAGACGTTGTATGTTTTTTTTTTCTCACATTTTCAAATTATATTGTCACAAACCCGAGCCTTATTGCTTCTGACCCACATGCAGCCCTGAGAAGCTCTTGGCACTGTGTATGATCTGGTTTCTCAAGTAGCATCTGAACTTTGTAAAAAAAATTAATTAAATAAAAATTAGCCATTGCTGCTGAATGTTTGTATGTTTGGAACATTTTAAATTTTTAGAAAAATAAATTTAAGTACGTCTTGTTCTGTGACATTCATTCATGTCGCGGCAGTAATGGCTAAATTTTATTGAATGTTGTAATACAAAGGAACCAGATCGTGCACTCCGAGCTGCAGCTGGTGAAGACGACTTCTCAACAAAAAACACCTTTCTCAGACTTACAGAATCAAACAAGAAATAAACCTTTGAGAAACTGATACATATCCCTCAGCGGATAATTTATGGGTATCCACTTAACTTTGGCCGTTTGATAGTTACACAGGCATTCTTCATCAGCGACATGTATGGTGACCAAAGTAAAAGAGAATATGAATCCTAATAAAGTTATAATTCCTGGAATGAATTTCACAGTTTAATGTTTTATTGTCTAATTTTCTTTCTTGTCCGGGTTTCACCCTGGTTGTCTTTAACATTTATGCCAGCGCTGCCCAATATTGACTTTTACAGATAGTTCATTACACTCGTTTTCATTAAATGAAAAGCAACTAATGAAACTGGTGCGTAATTAAAATCTCATTTTAAAGAAAACATTCACCTAATAATTATCATGTCATTATCTACTCACTCTCATGCTGATGTAAAGTGTTGAAGCAGATGTGGACTTCACAGTTGAGAGAAAAAGCATAAAATGACTCCATTCAGCTTGCAGTAAACATATGAAACGCTGTGATCCTACCCTCTCACTGAAGTTACAAGTGATGGGGGCCAGAGTGGCTGAGACAGAGGCACCATTCACCATATTACAAAACACTGTGCCATCAACATTAAGTTACATAATGTTGCTTTAAAGATGAAGACATGTTGATGCTTCCACCTACAGGCAAAGAATGTAACAGCTGCCTCAAATGTAACACCTGTGAGATATATATTACCTATTTATTTATTCATAGGTAATGATTAAATAAGGACGCCTATGCTGAATTATTAGCTCAAAGATTAATTGAGGGGGTAGGATTAGATAAGGTTACATTTCTTCCCACTCCTTTTCGACCATATCATTAGAATTGCCTGTTTTCATTTGCACTACTCTTTAGTTGTTTCATTTGTTTATATATATGTATATATGTAAAAAAAAAAAAAACTTTTTCTCAATCAATTTGCAAGTTTAAAATACATTTATAAAATCCCCAAAACACACTTGCCTGCATGGGGCTGCTTTAAAATAACAAAACAACCACTGTTTGAGGTAGTATTATAAGGAACAATGATTGTTTACTGTCAGTGAACAGTCTTAATCCTGTCAACACCTGCAGATTCATTAAGGCCTTTTTGTTTTTTTACTGTAACATGTCTTTCGTTATAACTGCTGCATTAAAAAAAAAACTACAAGGTTTCAACAAATATCACCCTCAGCTTTGTTAAATCTCTGCACAATAACAATTAGTTTGACTCATCAGCTGACTGCTCGTTAATCACCTGACAGCGTTGTGCGACACCTCAGCCGTGTTTACGGCATTTGACGTGTCTCCGTCAACACAACAATGGCGGACGCCGTGGAGGAAGCTCTTCAGGGCAGCTGGTGAGACGATTTCTCTACGGACTAACATTATACGAGACGTGTTTGCGATTGTCAAACAATGTTGTCGGTTTCATCTGACAGGATATTGATTCATAGTAACTAAATATCAGTTTGTGTACTCAGTCTATTCTGCTGACGGTGAACGCTAGTGGGAAACCAGCTTTGTACCGTTACTGCTCGGCAGCTAGCCAGCTAATGTTAACTAGCCAAGTTGGTTCTCATAAATGACCAGCTCAGCAATTAAGACGGACATGTATCACTAAAGAGCTTCTTTCAACGAGTTTCTATTTGTGTCTCTTTCTGTCTCGCGTTGACAGGTTTACAGGCAAAGCTCGTTAGCCAGCGTGCTAACAATAACTAGCTAGAGGTACCGGTGTTTGTCGAGTTCTGCTTTCCTTCAGTCACAAGCATTAGCTCCACTGTGATCCTCTTATGTAATATTTTAAACTCGAAGATAATCAGAATCATCGTAGACACGTTAACGAACATTTTTAAAGGCGTCGTGAAGTTGACAGTAAAGTACTGGGCTTGTCAAAGAACTAGTTGAAGAGCTATCAATGGAGATTAATGTCATCATAAAAAAAAGATTAGCCATATCTTTATAAGTCATGATATCCGCCCGCGATGAGACGTCATCTGATGAATGGTCGAGATGAGTAGTAATAAAAAGACAAATTGAAAACCTTTCAAACTATGTAATGCTTTTGTAGTTGTAATTTGTATAACAACAATTACATGGAACACAAATAATGATCATTTTGTAATTTAATTGATCTGTCAATAAGTATTTTTAGTATAATTTCGTTTATCAAACGTAATTACATGCTGGTCCGGCCACAGGTGATGATTATTTTGTCAAACATTTAACCAGAACATTTAAACCTAACCAAGATGAACTTTATTTATCATTTATTGTTCACTTTTCTAACACCGTGCTGTTTGTGCTTCCTCAGGGACCAGGATCTAGCCGAAGCTCTGGACTCTGGCGGCTCAGACATGGAGATGGAGCGAAGCATCGTCCAGGTCCAGGAGCAGTCGGCTCAACACAGGGCCAAGATGTGGAAGGTGAGAGGAGGCGTGACGGGAATCTGTCTATGCATGCTGAAAACGAAAGCAGTTTCCATGTCATTGTAAAAGTTAAATTTTATACAGTGTACAAAATGTTCTGTATGTGTATTACTTGAAGCCAGTAATTCTTCTATAATTAGAGTCCACATTCTTTATGGATGCGATTTTATCACGTCAGATAAAAGTCAACAGACAGGACGGACCAGCAGCTCAGTCTCCGCTGACGTAAAGGCTACGTAAAGACACACCCACAACTAATCCTTCAGCTTTGTTTGAAACCACATACCTGCAGCATATTTTATGTATGAAGCGTTTCAGACAATCCGTTAACACCTGTGCTCATCTTGTCATCTAGTAAACACTGCCATTTTTAGGTTCATAAGCATCTCAGTATTTTTCTCTGTACAGATGAATGGTAGATACGAGTAATAGACAGTTCACTTGGTGTAGGATTGTGTGAAATCATTCTTATCTGGTCAATAACTAAAGCTGGTGGGTTTTGTTAAAAAGACATTACTGGATTGCACAGATTGTTGGTGTTTGTCTCTGAGTAGTTAACAAGTATCACAAGTAAATTGATAATTTCATACAGCTGCAGCTCTGCAAATGAGTTGGTCATAAGTCGAGATTGTAGATCACTCTCAGTCCATGACATGTGATTATCAAGTGTCCCTTAGTCACTCGGTAGCTGCATGTTTTGCAGTGATTCCTTGTTTTGTGTTGGCAGATCGCTTTAAATGTCTCTGGAAAAGGAGACAGCCTGTCTCCGTGGGATGGCGTCCTCGATTTACCAGAACAGACCCTCATTCACAACCGCAGTCAACAGCTTATCGGTGAGTGAATTCCCCAACACAATCCTTCATTTTGGATTTGCTGCAATAAAAGCATCGAGTCAGCACTTAAAATTAACAGGATGAATTTGGCCACCAGCTGTTTGTGCAGCTCCAGGATCTGAATCCCCGTCAGAATGAAAAGTAACGGTCTTATTTTTAACAAACCGGGCCTCAAGTGTTGTCGCTTCAGTCAATGTCGGTAACGGCTGAAGTTTTCTAGTTTGAAAATGGAACAAAATAGAATAAATAAGGGCATGGAAAGACGTGGGCTTTGCATGAAAACCAACAGAAACAGGAAGTTCAGTGGTTTGCAGAGTTATTACACTACCGCAAGTGTTTCCAAGGAACAACTCACAGCATTAACACATAATTCATACAGTATTACCTTGATATCCCCATCAAGGGGCTGTACACATATATTATGTGTATATGGGGGAGGATGAATTTCAGCATTATAATATAGTAATCAACAGTTTTGATTTGAAGAATTTTCATGTGATTTTCAAAGTATTACACTGATATTAGCCAAATATTGTGTAAACATTAACCTATATTTCCTCCATTATTGTCCGATTATTATCCCATTAATAAAGGCTTTAAAGAGACAGAAGCTAAGGTGTTGCTAAGTATGAGGAAACTCATGTGTTTTGAAAATAGTGTGGCTTCATTTCTATGTCTTAATATGTGTCCCCATTATTACCCTTTGTTTTTTAGCACCTTATTACTCTGTATTCATATAAGGAGTATTCAGGCAGGAGGTAGGACACACTCACCAGGAAGCAGCAAGAGAGAAGAAAGACAGGTCATGTTAATTTTGGGTCTGCCAGTCTGTAAAGAAGAACGTCAGGTTTTCAGAGGTTGACAACAAGATCTGATACAGCTCAAAATAGAAAGCCTCACATGAGAATGATGTCCAGAAAAACTCAGCATACAGAAAAGCTGCTCTCTTTCATGCTGATTAGCTCGTTGTCTACATTCTTCTCCTTATGGGCTGCAACTAACAATTATTTGAAGAAAAGCAGCAAATCCTTTCATTTAAGAAACTGGAATCAGCGTCATGCTTTTGTTCCTGTGTGTTTAGACCAGCTGGAAGTATCTGAGGAGGAGAGGAGTGACATGGTGTCCGATGTTGAGTCAGTCATCACTTTCTACTGCAAGTCCCGCAACATCTCTTTCACCCCGGAGCTGAGCTGGCCCCACCTGCTCAAACCTCTACTAGGGCTTCAGCTTCCTCGCAGTGACCTCTACAACTGCTTCTACGCTTTCATGAACAAATACATCCCCAGGTCTGAACGCTGATTTCATCATCCTTCACTTCACAAAAAAGTCATGAAATAGACTTGAATTGTAACAGGTGTCACATATGTTCATTTCAGGGACTGTGTGCCGAAAGGCCGACCCTTCCACCTGTACAGACTACTGCTGCAGTACCACGAGCCGGAGCTCTGCTCCTTCTTGGACACCAAAAAGATCACACCCGACTCCTACGCCATCAACTGGGTATGTGTTTCTTCTTTTAAAGGTCACTATTTGTCAGAATCATTCTGACATGTTTTTGTTGTTAGTATATATGTGTCTGTTCTTTATTTTCTCCATAGATGGGCAGTCTGTTCTCAAGCCACTGCCTTCCTGATGTTACCCAGACCTTGTGGGACTTCTACTTGCAACAGGCTGACCCCTTCCTCATCTTCTTCCTCATGCTCATCATCCTCGTCAACGCCAAGTAAGCAGCCGCTAGTGGACGCAGTACAGACACATGATCACGCTAAAGAGCCTTAACTTTAAATTTGGTTTGTCTTTGTTTGTTTTTGTTCTTAGAGAGGGCATCCTTTCACAAGAGGGAGAAAGCAAAGAGGAGATCATCAGTAAGTTTGACTAATTTTACTTGCGGTTTGTTCAAAATCATGTTAAACCTTTGACTTAAACAGGCTTTCTCTGTCACAGAATCGCTGGAATCGTCTCCTTCTCTCCTGGAAGCTGAGGACATAGAGGATTTGATTTCTCTGGCACAATATTACCAGAGCAAGACCCCTTTGTCACTCAGAAAGGTAAGGTGATCTGAATGGATGAAAAATCCATTTGATACGGAGCAGAACCAAGAATGCTACCAAAGAGCTTAAGGCAACTGCACAAGAGGACTCATTGTTTCTGTTTTTTTTCTGCCCCGTTAGATGAACCAGAATCTGTTTGGTAGCAGCCTGGTGGCTCTCAAAGAAGAGGACACTGACCTGAGTCAGGCCCTGTGTCTCCCCGTGTCGGTCCCTGAGATCCTGCAGGCAAACCAGCTGCAGCAGGTCAGCAACACTGAGGTTATTCTCAACTAAAGATTACATTATTAAGCTTTTGAAAGTTAACCCCGTGAGTAGAAAGAAAGAGAAAAGAATGTGCAACCTGATAATACTGGGCTTTACTTTCAGGATGGGGTCCGTTTCTTTGTGGTGGACTGTCGGCCCGCCGAGCAGTACAACTCTGGGCACCTGTCTACAGCGTTCCACCTGGACTCCGACCTGGTGAGAGCGATGTTGCTTCTGTGTTAAGGATAGCCCATGATGTTTTTGGAGTATATGGAGTAATAAATGTATTTTCCTTTCTTCTCACAGATGCTCCAGAACCCCTCTGAATTTGCTCTCTCTGTGAAGTCCCTGTTGGAGGCTCAGAAGCAGTCTCTGGAGTCCGGATCCATTGCCAGCGGAGAGCACTTGTGCTTCATGGGCAGTGGGAGGGAGGAGGAGGACATGTACATGAACATGGTGCTGGCCCATTTCCTGCAGGTGAGGGACGAGAAGGTAGCTACAGGGAACACAAATTGCAACACGAATTGCTAACGTCTTTGCTAATTAAAGCTTTTCTGTTACAGAAAAACAAAGAATATGTCAGCATTGCTAAAGGAGGTTTTATGGGTGAGTAGATGATTATCTGACTCTAGAAAACATTTATGCCAGGGATAACGTATACGTTACGTGCACAAGTTCTTACAATACTTTTCTTCTGTCATAATTATCCGGTTTATGTTTGAATTGTTTCTATGTCTGGCCCCCGATCACATCTGCAGTTGGATATTTGTGAAAACTCACTGAGATTTGTGTGATTCCAGCTCTCCAGAAACATCTGGTCGACATGAATGTGGAGGGTCTTGACTCTTCGTACGTCCACTGGATCGTCAGCACGTCAGGATCTCACAGCAGCCTCAGCTCTGCTGATGTAAGTGGCCAAAACATTTGTGAACACACACATTAGCAGTTTGACTTCACAGAGGCATAATGTTGTCAGTTTGTTTCAGCTCCATGTTGGAAACATTTTTACTTCTTCAAGCAGATTATCCTCTGTCTTTTTGATACAGGGAGACTCACTCAGTAGCCCAGGAGACAGTAAAGGCGTCAAGTCTTTGGTCAACAAAATGACGTTCGCTCTCAAGTCGAAGTCGGTAAATGTAAAGGAGAAGATGATCAGCTTCATTGAGAATACCTCCACCCCTGTAGAAAGGTGAGGACTGAATTTCTCCTCTAAATCCTTCACTAAGAAACCTTAAAACTGACGGGACTAAATACCTGTGCGTCTTGGTTTTAGGGGTGAAAATTTGCTACAATTTCAACTGTATGATTCCTCTCACAAACACAAAACAACTAAATCACTTCGTCAAGAAAACAGATATTACATTGTTTTTCAATTTATGAGGTGCTCCTGCTACTTTGTCATTTCTGTTTACTACAAATTAACACATAACTGTAAAAAATGTTCAAAGCCTGCAGTGACATGCACAGCAGTGGACTGACAAATCAGAGAACTGTGGTCATTTGATGACATTTAGTTTAGCAGGTTTTTTTTGTATCTTAAGTTCACCAAACCTTGTGCCTTATCCCACGCTAGAATGTCTTTCAATCTGCCCTGGCCAGAGAAGGTGACTCCAGATCGGTAAGAGCTCCCTGACA
Organism: Lagodon rhomboides; assembly: GCA_039737535.1. Classification (NCBI taxonomy): domain Eukaryota; kingdom Metazoa; phylum Chordata; class Actinopteri; order Spariformes; family Sparidae; genus Lagodon; species Lagodon rhomboides. The sequence continues at coordinate 6,868,590 of CM077789.1, read as the reverse complement.
TCGAGCTGTTTGTCACCAGCATGCCCCACTGGCTGTTGACCCGCAGCAGTCCGCTGGGTTATAGGAGAGTTAGTCTGTCACATCACGCATGCTTAGTATGCCCACACCGCTCACTCATGTTACAGCACCACGCGTTCCCCATACGGTGTGGGCAGGCTGAGATGTTTAGGGTCTGTCCTCATGCTTTCACTAACAAACGTTCAGCACCACTGAAGCTGATGCGGCTTTTCAGGAAGCATTGAGTCATCTTTACATCCACAACTCACTCCTGAATTAGTGAGGGAGAACTTCCGCTTCACTGCTGTTTGCTTGGAGATGCTCCTAACAGTCTGTCTTTCCATTTCATTATAGTTCTGTTAGATGATAGCCAGGGCTATGCAGAAACATGCGCAATAAAAGATAAAAAACAACACAATGATTTGCTGCAAATAGCCCTGAATATCATACACTGACTAATCTGTAGCTCTAAATGTCTCATTTAACCTCTTTGTTTGTATTTAACAGCATAACCTGGCAGTATTGGGCTAACACTGTTTCACTGCAGCCTGGAGCTCGTCATGTCATTTCTTTATGTGTGAAACAACCTTGCTGTCTGTATTTTCATTACATCCTTCGCTGATGCTGATGCTGATGCTGCCCTGTTCCATCTGTAGGCACGTGAGCAGCAGCGACCGTGTTGGCAAACCTTACCGCGGGGTGAAGCCTGTGTTCAGTATTGGTGACGAAGAGGAGTATGATACAGGTAAACTCTGCCTGAATGTAGCTGAAAATATTTAAATAATGTGAGATCTTTTTATTAAGATGAGATCGACTTTTATTTTGAAAACAAAAATATTAACCTGTGTCCGATGCTCCTCAGATGAGATCGACAGCTCCTCCATGTCGGACGACGACAGGAAGGAGATCGTCAACATTCAGACCTGGATAAACAAACCAGATGTGAAGCATCACATTCCGTGTAATGAGGTGAAAGAAACCGGTCACATGTTCCCCAGGTGAGTCAAAATATTCGCCACCTGACATCATGACACACATTTTCCCTAGCTGTCATGGGTGTGGAGGGTTGGATTGGGAAATAATTTGCATTTCAACAGGACTAATCTCCACTTCCTTAAACATGAGTCAACAGGAGGTTTTGTAATAATTCAGCAATCCATGAATCATCACACTGACTTTGTTAATCTGTTGCCTTTTCCAGCCACTTATTGATCACAGCGACTCACATGTACTGCCTGCGCGAGATCGCCTCGAGGAAAGGATTCGCCTACATCCAGTCCAGACAAGCTCTGAACTCTGTGGTGAAGATCACGTCCAAAAAAAAGCACCCAGAACTGATCACGTTCAAGTTTGGCACTAACAACTCAGCTGGAGTGGAGATATCGGCAGTTGAGAGGTGACTGATTAAAGATGCAGATTTAAGATTTAAAATCCTGATTATAATTAATGTAATTTTAAGGGCCCTCAAGATTACAGCATGTTATTGAGGTAGGGATTGTTTTATTGTGGGAAAAGAAAATGCAAATTTGTGATTGACGAGTGATGTATGAGAAGCTAAATTCCAATTATCTTAGCGTAGCATGAAGAAAGGGGAATGGCCCAACACATCTCAGGCTGACTAATTTAACACATTTTTATGTCATGTGTTTAACCAATAACAAACTGAAACAAAAAGAAAACCAAATACTTGGTGGTTTAACAGGAGCTACATCCTGTAGCTTTTTAAATTGGTGAACAACAGTCCGGTGCATAATAGTCTAAATGCTAAGCTTTTGCACCAACAAATTGAAAACATGCACATTTAGATTATCTTAGGACATTACCTTAATTGAAATTGAAAACATTCAACTAAACTTATTATCAGAATTTGAAGAAATAACAGTTCTGATGTTGTGACGTTGTAGAGATCCACAGACTTTTACTGTGAATGTTACATATTGCACCTTTTAAAAGTAATGTTTATGAAACTCTTTACAGAAGTTTGAAGTTAAAGTTACATTATTGTCTCTCTTGGGAGAAACTCAAACCAGACATGACATTGAAAAAAAATGAGAAGAAGAATAATGTGACACATAATGTTTTGTGTTTGTTTGCACTTATTTATTAAGTCACTGTTTCCCTCGTTTTCTTCTCAGATATTTAATACCCAACGCAGGCGACGCCACTAAGGTCATCAAGCAGCAGATCATGAAAGTCCTCGATGCTCTTGAGAGCTCATAAAGGGAGACGACAGGGTCGTGACGGCAAGCCGTGACACAAACTGTAAGAAGTATCTCTGTCTGCCAAGAGTGAAACCTCCTCCCGCTCTCCCTCCTGGACAGATCCAGTGCAGTGTTGACTGTGAAGCCCTGTGTTGTCTGTGTTTGGGACATGGGGGACACACTGCTGACTGCAGGCCTGTGGGACAGGCTGTGTGTGATGAAATACTTAGGTGCTCCGCAGTCGTCCAACCATTCTCTTTACAGTAATTTAAACAATATTGGTTATACTGAATGTTTTTCTTTATTGTTGATAAAACAGATATCATTACAGTGCAATTCCACTTTGGCAACCTCCCTCTGGCCTTAACGTAGCGTACTGACCAACCTGTCGAATCACTACATGACTGACCTTTTCCTTCGACTTAATTCTGACCCGCTTGTGTTGTAGTGAACATTACTGCAGCTCAGTCACTTAATTTTCAGATGCCGTGGGAGTTGATTTAATCCTTGTTCATTGTTCGGGTGAGGAAGTGAGCACGAGTCAGACAGCTCAAACATTAAGACGCACACGAGGCAGGTTTCCTACCGCAACAACTGTTTTTGATAACTTTTGTTTTCCAGCAGGCAGCCTTAAATAGGAATCATTTGAGGGTGTTTATAAACGTGTGATGTGTATATATTGTGTAAACTGCTCTATATCAGCACAGACCTTTGCAATGTCATTTTGAAAGCATATCCTGATAGTTAGAATATGCAGTGGAACTTCAACTGGCTCCTGAACCAGCTTCCCTTTTTCTTTTATAGAGTAAGACATAAGCCTTTTACAGAGTTTCTGGGAGATGATTTGTTCTCTGCTTTTACGTATAATAATGAAGCAAACCTCATCTCATAGCAGTGCGATGTAGCTCTGAGAAAACAGCGCTCGCAGCCCCTCTGGACTACATTAGTATTACAACAGAAGGTCCTGTGATTGTAGTTGTTAAAGAGCCTGAGCACCTCAGTATTTTTTCCCATCCTATTCAGATTCAGGATGAGAGTTATCTCCCCCAGTTAATCAAACAAAAATGTCCAGTTGATTATTTTAGCATCTGGAAGGCTATTACTGTAATTGAATGCTAACGTCTACATATTTAGAAAGGAAAGATGGCTGTGACGAGGACTGTGCTTGCACTTTTAGGCACAGCTTTGAGAGGAATGAAAAGATGAATTGTTATAAGAAAAGTCATTATATATCTGTGTTTTCAAATCAGTCTGTCTTCTCCATCGTATTAGTGGAAACAAATCAGTTTCAGTTTGCTTGCCACTGTTGCCTTCGGCCTCATGCCTGTGATGTGTGATATTGGCACCAGCAGTGGCAACATATCACAGTATATTGCTGCTTCTCCTCTAATCTTTAACTCTGTTTCGGACTTTTCCCTCGCTTTATTCTCGCTTACTCATTCATTTGTGTTGAAGTCTAGTTGTGTAGGCAGCCTCAAAAGCCTCTGAAGTGATGCAGCACCTTCCTGACCCTTCAAACTGACTGAGTCCAGAGAGGGTTTTAGTCTGTTCCATCTTTTAAAATGAGGGGAGAGGACAACTTAAAACAATATGGCACATTTAAGATATGGGCGACAAAAACCAAAACTTGAATCAAAGACTCATAAATCTGGTCTTTCTTCACTCCTGTCTTTCATAGCATTCCTGTGTGATCCATGCATTGTGTTGTAATTTTGTGATATTCTTCAGTATTGACTGGAATCATCCTTGATCGGGAGTCTTGACATTACTCTGTAACATCACTGGCAAAGGATGTCACCACTAGTTGAAATGCAACATGTCTCGACTGTAATTTGCACCTTACTGTACTGCTATTATTTTCTAAGCATTTCTGTTTTTAATAAATGGAGATTATTTGACTGCACCTGTGTAAGTATAGTCATTCTTACAGTGTTATTTGACATGTGTAAATTAAAATAGTGGGTGTGTTTGCTGAGCCGTCACAGATCGAGCACATTCGGACTCTAACATTAGGAAGCTGCTGTCTGTTCAAATACTAGAACAAAGAAAAACACTGGTGTCTGATTTCAGACTATTGTAAACAAGTCATATTGGAGCAGGAATATCATGTGGTCCACCTGCTTTACCACATCTTATTTTCTCCTACATGGTGACCATGTTGAACAACAGAGAAGTAAACAATCAAAAACAGCCAGTAGAAATAAAAGGAGTGGTCCCCTCTGTCTTTACCTGAAAATTCAACATCCAAAATGTCCATTCAGAGGCAATTGCATTTAATATTAACATAAATTATAATTATGTTATGAAGATTAACCCCTGCAAGTGTCAAATATGTACATTTTGAATACAGACACTTATTCATTTACTCCACCCTTATTGATTTTACCTCACCTTTAAACTTCTCATCAATGGCTCAGGTCAAAATGTTAATTCAGAGGCAGTTGTATTTAATATAATATATATTATAAAATATAATATAGTTACAATTAGCACCTGTTATGACTGGACTAACCCCTGTGACTGTCAAATATGTACATTTTTATTATATTATAATATAATAACTTATATTTATAGTTGGTTCGATTGACCAATGAGTGAAGAGTTTTGTTGAAGCTGGATTGGCAGCTGAAGACCCACCCCTTACTGACGTCACGCCGCCTTTAAACTTCACAATAAAGGTTCGGAACTTTATATAAGCGCTAACATGTCTCGTAGAGTGACTTTAAATTAGAGTAACAATCAATTAGCATGTCCAGTCGTCCATTTTAATAGTTTTGTATCCTTGTATGTTGTTTAAGCGGACTTCCTGGTGGTTATAAAGCCGTGCCAGGAGTATAGACTCTTATTTTGAAGGCCAAATACTCTCCGGAATCACATGCCCTGTCTTGTCTGTCTGCTCTGGACTACAGGTATATGGTTCTGGACTATTAAACCGAGCAGGACCGCTCTGCATACATGTCAACTTTAGCTAAAGCGATGTCCAGTAAGTACAAAGTCCTCTGTTGTTTCTTCTGAAGTTTTAGCTAATTAACATGCACGTACAACCGAATACATTGAATACAATACAATACTCCTGCATGCTGTGTTGACACTGCTCCGTTATGAAGTTGTAGTTCTGTTGTCCTCTCAGAGTTCCGTCTGGCTGTGGTCCAGCTGCAGGTGAGCAGCGTCAAGGCGGACAACCTGAGCAGAGCCCGGAGGCTGGTGAAGGAGGCTGCGGGACAGGGCAGCAAAGTGGTGCTGCTGCCGGTGAGGAGGGTCTCTGCTGTGGGGAGGCTGGGGCCGGTTGTCCCGCTGATTTTACAGCCTTATCGCCCTTTTCCACTGGTGAAAAACCAGGGTTAAAGAAAAAAAGAAAGCTAACTTTGCTGTGTTTAGGTTTAAAGGTACGCTATGTAAGAATTGGCCACCTCATGAAGTCATACTCCAAACAAACAGGGGGCAGCATTTCACCAGAGTAACTGCAAACTGTAGCTGCCATTAGCCAGTTAGCTCAGTTAGCCATGCAGCTAGCGTCGCAGACAGGGAGCTGGACGATGGGCAGGGGCTAGCTGGTTTAGCATGCTAAAACAATATGTAGACGTCTCTTACATAACATAAAAACAATGTACAATTGCACAATTCTTACATACTGCACCTTTAACATTTGAGATTTACTTCATATTGTGTTTCCTACATTATCAGAGCTGCAGGTTATACCGCCCTAACCCAGGAAGAGCGCTCGGCTTTGAAACCAGTTTTCGTAACAGCCAAATTATATTATTACAACGTCACAAGATGTACTGGGGCCCAAAGAGACTTCTTCCTAAAAGCTAAATTTTAACAGGCCTGTGTGTTAGTGTTAACCTTTTACTTATTACTAGCGGACTGGTTCATAATGTCCCATTGAAACTTTTGAATTTAAAGTTTACCTGGTCAAACTGGTGAATGTGTATCTTAATTTGCCTGTGTTTTTACTTAACTGCTGTGTTCTTTTCTTAATGTGTTGTCACCATAATGATTAATGTTTAAGAATCAGAGAGCGACGCGCTGAGACTGCCGTCCAACAGTTAGAACGTTTTCTGCATTTGCTGGCGTTTTGTCCTTTTCCTTATGCAGTGTGCCAAACTCTCTTGTACGAAACAGTAAGTGGGAATTTAAAAAGGAAAACATAATTTTGGTGTTGTCATTGATACAGGAATGCTTCAATTCTCCATATGGAACCGGCTTCTTCGCTTCGTATGCTGAGAGAATCCCAGGAGAGTCGACTCGGGTGCTGTCAGAGGCAGCGAAGGAGAATAAGGTGTATTTAGTGGGAGGTAGGGAATCCCTTATGGCTGTAACGACACACCATGATCCATAGAATTTGTATTTGTATACACTTTAAATGATAGCAAATTTAATTGCCATTATTTCTTTGTATTGTATTTTGCCAGTATTCCAGGCTCTCTCTAGAATATTTGTAGGGTTGGTTTTGGTATTGGTTCCATAGAGTTAAAGGAGCAGCAGCAGAGTTAATAAATGGTCTCAGTTAAAGTGTATTTATGCCTATTTTACACATTTAAGTGTGTTTACAGGTGTTGGGAAGTACTACGTCTACTGCATATGTGAAAATAAGTAGTATAAAGCCTTTTGTCTCTCCAGAGGAAGCTGCATGTAATCTGATAAATTGCCTTAAGTGATGTCACTCAGTGGCTAAGTTGCATTGTGGGTAATGTAGGCACCAGGTTTTGAATAAGAAGAAGAATGCGTGGAGTATAAAAGTTGATATTTCTGGTTGTGCTGTACCTATTTTGATCATTTGTTTGGAAACGGTCCATAATGAGTTCAGTAGTGTTATAGGAATGTCACACTCGACCAGTGGACTCCTTATCAAAACCTGGTGCCTACATTACCCACAATGCAAGTTTGTGAATGAAAAAATAACTGTAAAATCATACTGAAGTTCAACAATGTGACTTGTTCTCACAGGATCCATCCCTGAAGAGGATGGCGGGAAGTTGTACAACAGCTGTACAGTGTTCGGGCCTGATGGAGAGATGATTCTTAAACACAGGAAGGTACGTAGGCAAAACAATATCAATGATACTTCCTCCTGAAGCAACTGCAAATATTTGTTTAAACAACTTAATGACCTCATAGTCGCCACCTCTTCACCTTTCAAGATTCACCTCTTTGACATCGACGTTCCAGGGAAAATCCGCTTCCAGGAGTCTGAGACGCTGAGCCCAGGCGACAGTTTGTCGGTGTTCGAAACACGTAAGCGACATCACCCGACTCCTGTTGTCTTCCCTGCAGCTGGACTGAACGAGCATCATCGTAACGTGTCTTCTCTGTAATTTCCTCCCACAGCGTTCTGTAAAGTGGGCGTGGGGATCTGCTACGACATGAGGTTTGCAGAGCTCGCACAGCTCTACAGCAGGAGAGGTAAGTGTCCGGTGAGCCCGTGCAGATGACATCCATGGTTTTCTAATGGCGTGCAGGACAGTTGACCAGGTTGTCTTGTTGTCTTCAGGCTGTCAGCTGCTTGTGTACCCAGGAGCCTTCAACATGACGACTGGTCCCGCCCACTGGGAGCTCCTGCAGAGGGGGAGGTGAGACTGAAGAGTCCTAAAAACATCAGTCCCTCTGAAAAATAGTTATTAGAGTCGAACCAAACATCTTTTAAAGGGGTCGATTCATGTCAACGTTGAGATAATGTGATATTCAAAACGGCACGTGTAATATGAAGACAGAGATGGGGCTCTTATTTATGATTCTGTCGATGGCGACGATGTGATCATTATGAATTATTACATGTTTCTGCTTTCACAACCACAGTAGGGTTTTATATGCTACAGTTTACCTCTACATAATTGTACATACGTCATGTGGTTGTCTCCTTCGCAGGGCGCTCGATAACCAAGTGTACGTGGCCACAGCGTCTCCTGCCAGAGATGAAACCGCTTCATACGTCGCCTGGGGTCACAGCACTGTTGTCAGCCCATGGTACATAATAATAATAAGACATATTCTCTGCATGTTCTTCTAGTTTAAATTATTTTATTTTCATGTTTGACTCAAACTCAAACAAAGCACAACACCCTAATGATTGTATGAAGCCGTAGTAGTTCAGTAAATGTACATGATGTTTCAGATTTGAAGGGTTAAATGTTGCAGACTTGTGATTGTTTCCATCTGTGGTTACAGGGGAGAAGTGATCTCAAAGGCTGGACCAGAGGAGGCCGTTATTTACGCTGATATCGGTGAGTGAGAAGAGCGCTTTGCTTATTTCTGCAGACAGTATTGATAAAGAGGTGATGTCTTTTCTCTACATGTTGAGTCTGTGCTAAACCTCTCTGTGCCCACATGTGACCCACATCCAGACCTGCAGTATTTAGCCGACATCCGGCAGCAGATCCCGATCACAGCTCAGCGCCGGGACGACCTCTACACGGTAACAACTGTGAAGGAAGGATCGAGCTGAACGCTGTGACCTCGAGAGAGAAGGTTTGAAGGAAACCGACACAAACTGTGCAACAGAGTCTCCCTGAAGCACAAGACTTAATTGTTTAAATTGTGGGAAACAGAGATGCAGCTTGGGTGGTCGTTACTTCAACGATGCCAACATTGTTTGGGAAACACGACACCGCTCTCCTCCTGAAGATGGGACTGTGATTTCTTTTGTGTAACGTCTGAGACGTTGATCAGTAGAGAATTGATTAAAATTTTGGTAAGCAGTTAATATTTTACATCATTTTCTGGTTCGAGCTTCTCTAATGTTACAATCTACATTAATTAACCAGTCTTTAGTGAATTGAATCTTCGGCATTTCTTGAAAAAAATGCTCAATTCAAAGAAACTTTTTGGCAAATGAAAGATTGTACTGAATGTGGCTTGAGATGTTTCAAATGTAGAAAGTGTCGTGGTCGTCACTATTGCGGTGGAAACAATTAACAGATCTGTAAATAAATGAAATAAAAAAACAGCTCTGTGAATGTTTGTACATGTTTATTAAAGCTTGAAACAACTCCTCCCTGTAACACAAAAGTCCAGTAAACCTGACACAACATGAAGAGGTCAGAGCCTTTGTTAACTCACAGTGTCCGTTTAAAAACGCCACCACTTCTACTGAAGTGGTCCCAACAAATACATATTTACAGGTCAGTGCTCTGATGTCTGAGGTCAGTGAAAGTGTGGATTCGTCGACTCAGATTTTCACACGTCAGTCTCCTTTGGCTTCATCGCCTCAGTCTCCTCCTTGTACCGTCTTCTCCTTTTGTTTCCTGATGACAGCAAACATTGATTTCAATAAGGGATGAAATTCTTGTCCAATATAAATAAAGTTTTATGTTCAGGAAACATTTCTTTGACATTTGTCTTCACCAAATGTTCCATTTCTCCAAAAATAAGTCTGCACAGCCAACGAATAACAGCCATGATTCAGGCCATTAATACTATTCATGAGCACTACTCTGATTGGCTGAACCTTTTGGGAACAGTTTTATATTTACTATAGTTATTATCCATATATATCTATAAGACTCCCTCCTAAAAAAACACTGGTCCAGTCCACCAGAAACTAAAGGTAGCTGTGTCTGTACTGAGGGTCAAGGCCCTCTCCAGGGGACCCAAACAGATTGAGGAACCCTCTCGGGAACGACTGTTTTGGTTCAGTTATTTTTAATAAATCTCAGCTCTGGGTGTTTCCGTTGACCTACGCTACTGGGTTAGTTGCAGAACGAGAGTCTGTGTCTGTGCAGCTCAAAACAAACATAGCTGCTGTTAGCGGTTGTTATTGGTTACAGCCGTTTACCTCACGCCCTCTCAATGTCACCACACTCGCACGACGCCTGTCTTTTGTTTTTATTGCCTCTATCTTTTCACCGCTTGGCCTGTTTGGTAATATAAGCGATCACCGGGAGCACTGGAATGGTAGCTTTCTGTTCCGCCACTGACAGTAAACAGGAGGATCCAGCTCTCAGTATCACCTCTTTGGTGAAAATGTGTTTTCTCTTTTACTGCATGAGCAGCAGGAGGAGACACTCTGTAACAGTGATTACTGTTGGAATATAGAGCTATTTATCTGCCGTATGGGAGAAACTCTTCACTCTCTATCAAGTATTTTGAAGTTAACCCAACAGAGACAGCAGTGACGGTGTGTCACCAGCAGCGGGTGCCTACCTCTGTCATCTTTCATGCTTTGGAACTCGAGCTTCTTCCTCTTGCTGACTCTGTCCAGGTGAATCTGGTAGAGGATTCCAACCACCACCATGATCCCGACCACCGCACAGAGACCTGTGCTGAACATCCACAGGGCGTCTGATGCTCGAACCATCACCGGGCTGCCCTTCACTCCATCTTAAACACCAACAAGAACCAGAGATTAGTGAAGAAGAGGCGACCGGCTGTTGTGTTTGAGGCCTAATGGCTGAATGATCGAACACTCACAGCTCGTTGAAGTCGTGGTTTGGTTCAGGGTCAGGTTCTCTACGATGCACGATACGGTGGACTCTTTGGAAATGTTGGCCGTCAGGAGGCTGGTGATGTTGTACAGATAGGAGTCTGGGAGTAATGTTGCCTGGGTCTGTACGGAGCCTTCTGGGGGATCCTGGGTGAAGTTGATGAGCCAGTAAACTGCAGGTTCAGGGAAACCACCACTGGCGCGACAGAGGAAGGACGTCTCTTCTCCTTCTGCTCCTTGTTCTCTCTGGAGCAGCGGTGAGACGAAACTGGCTGCAGGCAGCCATCAAGGACAAGACATTAGTTCTTAGTACTTTAAAGTTGACCTACATGTTTTTTTGTCCCTTTGCTTCAGTGTGATATCTATGTTCTTGTGCATAAAAAGGTCAAACAACAGAACAGAAGCTCCTTTCTCCCAGAGAAAACACTGCTCCTGAAACGCCTCGCCAGTAGACCCACCTTTCATCCCGTGGCTTTGTGACATCACACTACATCGCCATCTCACATATCTGCAGAATTTATGCCTTGCGGCTAGTTTGGCACATAAGAATTGATTTAGCGCAGCTGCTCCGTTATTGTTAGCGGTGCTGGCTCAGGCGTGTGTGAGCTGACCAATCAGAGGAGACCGGGTATTCTCTTAAAGAGACAGGAGCATTTCAGACAGAGGGGGACTACAGAGCTGCAGCACTGGACAGTACGAGAAAACTTTTTGAGAGCTACAGCATGTAAAACTTTTCTAGCAGTGACCCAAAATAAAATTATGAACCTGAGCATGAGCATATGTGTCCTTTAATATGTGTGTAGAGGATCTTGTGTGTTTGGCACTGACCTGCGATCCTGAGGCACACGGTGCACAGCGCATCACTCTGATTCTCTCTGGAAATGACGAACAGACTGAACGTGGTTCTGTGCTGGTTCGGCTGAACTGTGGGCAGCTCCAGAGAGAAGTTCCCGGTCTGCGCGGCGTCAGCTGGGAGCGTGGCGCTGTCAACGCTCAGACTCTCCACATTTTCGTTCCTTTCCCACACTGACCTGAGCACCACTTCCTTATCTCCCCTCCACTCGATGGAGAAGTTCTCAAAGCTTAACAGCTGCGGGTACAAGCAGGGCAGTGAGACAGGCCGTCCAACCACGCCGAGGACGCACTCTTCATCTGTAGGGACAGGAGTGAGGTGAGCGACAGGTAAATCACAGGTGAGTTTCAGCACAGATTTGAATCTCAGTGTGTATCATGCATGACCAGACGGAGAGTCATCTCACCCAGACAGGCGCAGAAAGTGAGGAAGCAGAGCAGCAGTCCCGTGCGCCACAGCGCCACCGGCCTCCACTTTTGCGCACGCAAGACACCAAAACAATCCCAAAATACGGTCCTCTTCAAACTGGAGAACAAAGACCGGTCCATCACTAACTTACATACCGGTCTAACTCTGTCCCCTGTCTTCTTCTACGTCTCAACTCTGAGTCATACGCACAGCTTTCCTCGCCCCCAATGAAATCATTGAGTCAAGTCGCGGCTTGTTGTGCCATACCTGCTCTCTCTCTCACACTCACTCACTTATCTCTCCTGATGTAGAACTGGTGGTTGACAAACGCTGAATATGAAGCTTTTTTGAACAGAAGTAAGTTAAAATAAGTCACTCGTCTCAGCTTCCTTCAGCACACATCCTGTTTGGAGCCATGTTCTGGAGATTGGTCCGACCTGTTGGACTCCTTTTCAGGTCGCACACCCACAAGCTGTGACGCAGGCGGCAGACTACACACCTGAAGAAAACTTCAAATGAATGAAGACACAAGTGTGGTAGATGGTAAATATTCACTTCATCCTGGTTCCCCCAAAAAGTGAAATAAGTGAGTTTAAAACAAGCAAGAAATTATGTTTATGTAGGCCAATTAATACTTCACCAAAAGTGAAAAAAAGAACTAAAAGAAATCAGGGTTTTTGTTTGTGCTCAAATTACAAAATCTCATCTTTCCAGTAGCCCATAGTAACATTGTTTCGACAGATTTATAACAAGTAACAACAGATTTATAAAATGCTCATATTTACATATAAAAATTAATTAATTTTGTTATTCGTAGGTCAATAATACACTAATGTCCTCCCAGAAAATGAAAAATAAATAAATAGTTTCCAATAAATCCAGACACTCTATGCTGTTATTGGAAAGGTCTCAAATGTCATCAAATAAGTTGAGTGCCTAATGGTTTTATATCCATGCTGTTGCTTCACTAAAACTCAAATGAGGTTACCTCAAAAATAATAAATGGACCAAAGCATAAAAACATAACGTTGTTTCCTTCGAGTCGAACATGGCAAACCTTTTCAGGAAATGTCGTGAGGAGAATAAAGCTCAAGTAGCACTGTCAGACTATCAAATTATTTAATAATTAAGTCAAAATTAAAATTACACAAACCTTTAAAGGTGCAGTGACCCTGCAGTCCACCAGGGGGCAGACTGAGCCTGTGAGACGATGCTGAAACAAAAACACTAAATAATTATTAATTATTTTGTGGGTTTTTTTTTTTTGTATAACACGACTAATTGTGCTAATTCGTTATAATTTCACTGTTGATTTACAGCCATAAGTTGATTTAACAATAATAAAACGATGAAGGCGGAAATGACGTGAACGTAGAAGAAGACGGTAGTGGGTAATTTTCCTCCCTGTGTACAGACTCACAGGCAGTTTCTTCCTCCCAAACTGAGTAAAAAGTCTAATTTACCGAACAAACTCAAATCTTAACTTATAAATTTAACCACATTAACTGTTTAAAACCTCTAGTTAGCAAAGCAAGCGCTGTTTTAGTACAAAATCTGGAAGGAAACGCTGCCTGGAAGACAAAACTCTTGACAAAATGTCTGAAAGCTTAAGTTCGAGGTCAAAACATAGCAAGTAGGCTATCAGGAAGCGAACGCGCTGTCTTTTACAGCATAAACAGCTAATTTATGATTTTCTTTTGTCATATTTTGTGAAAATAATTTAGAGAGAACCTCAACGATACTTGTCGCTACAGCAGGTGGCAGTATGCGCTGTCCAGGTTGGCTCGCGAGCCTTCAGTGCAAGAGAAGAAGAGGAGGACCACAGTGCTCGTGTGTGGCTCAGTAGTTAGCTCTGTAAGTTAGTAAGTTCGTTTCCTGTCTGACATCTAATGCTGTCCTAATGACAGCAGCAGGAGAGGCAACATGACCACACTGAGGAGGATCCATTCATGGTTACCTCTCCTGCGGCGAGCCTGCACACGGAGCTGTCAGAGAGCAGCTCCGACCACCTGCACCTCCACCCTCCTCCACACACCTCAGCATGCAGCTGCAGGGAGACGTCTGTCCTTCCTGCAGGTCAGGACGTTTGCTCTCTCTGCAGGGAGGCCGAAGAACACAGATGACTTCAGCACAGGATACAACGAGGAGGAAGATGAGGAGGATGAAGATTTCATTGATGAAGACGAGGTGGAGGAGCTGTTCCAGCAGCAGGCTCCTGCAGGCATCGGGGAGGGTCAGCACAGGGTGTTCATCGTCCACCCTGACGTGAAGTGGGGGAGCAGGAAGCAGCACCTGACCACAGGTAACAGACAGGCTCAGGTGTGAGCGTGTGGGGCATGCTGGGAGATTTGTGTGTCACTCCTTTTTACTGCTTTCTGTACAGCTGAGCTGATGATGGCTGAGGCTGTGGGGCTTGTGAACACTCTGGACAACTGGAGAGTGGTGGACAAGATCATTATGTCCACCAAGACACCAGAGAAGAAGAAGATCTTTGGCAAAGGCAACTTCCAGGCTCTTACAGGTAGAACTCATTCTGTGTCCACTTGTGAATCTGTGCAGAATCAGTGAGGATGCGACTCATTTGTGCTTTTTGTCTTCTTCTTTAGAGAAAATCAGGCAAACAGCAGGAATCACTGCTGTGTTTGTGAATGTGGAGCGTCTGTCTCCTTTGTCTGAGGTGAGTTTAACATAAAAAAACAGCGTTTCTGGCTGCTTACAGAAAGCTTTCATGCACTTATGGTTAATTTTCATCCATGCAGAGGGAGCTGGAGGAAGCCTGGGGGCTTAAAGTCTTTGACAGATACTCAGTGGTCCTGCACATCTTCCGCTGCAACGCCAGGACTAAAGAGGCCAAGTTACAGATCTCTCTGGCAGAGATCCCCTTATTGAGGTAACTCTACCCTCTCAAATGTCCAAAATCTTTTATCAATTTGAGCTCAATTATACTCTGATGTTTCAACATGTCTTCATCTGATGGTGCCAGGTCTCGTCTGAAAAATGAAATCGCAAACTTCGACCAGCAGGGCGGAGGAGCGAGATACATCGGAGGCTCAGGTAACACCTGCACCATCCGCCTCGATGTTCTGAGCTGCTTGTCAGTAAGGAGCTTCAGCTTTGTGTTTGGTCCTCACAGGTGAGACCCTGCTGGAGGTCCAGCAGAGGCTGCTGAAGGAGCGGGAGATGAAGATCCGCTCAGCGCTGGAGAAACTGCGGAGAAAGAGGCACCTGCTGCGATCTCAGCGTAAACACAAGGAGTTCCCCGTCGTCTCTGTGCTGGGATACACAAACTGTGGTGAGACATACAGACGGCTGTGACATTGTGGAGTATTCAGGGCTTCAGTTCGATGACGTTGACCACACTTCTTTTATTTGTCCAGGAAAAACGACTCTGATCAAAGCGCTGACTGGTGACAGCGGTCTTCAACCCAGGAACCAGCTTTTCGCCACCCTGGATGTCACCGTCCACGCCGGCCAGTCGCCCAGTCACATGACAGTCCTGTACGTGGACACCATCGGCTTCCTGTCGCAGCTGCCTCACCAGCTCATCGACTCCTTCTCTGCCACCCTAGAAGATATTAAATACTCGGTACGTATCTGATATCAAGGGTGAAGAGCTTCCTTCGGAGTGAAATTGTTGACTTGGTGTGTGTCTTTCTTGTACCTCCAGGATCTGCTGGTTCACGTCAGAGACATCAGTCATCCAGAGACGGTGAACCAGAAGGTGAACGTGCTGAATGTCCTCAAGAACCTGCAGATCCCTGACAGGCTGTTGAGCTCCATGATAGAAGTCCACAATAAAATTGACCTCATTGACAAGTAAGAGAAAAAAAATCCTGTGTTCACAGATTTTATACGGAAGCAAAGAACGGCCACTCTCGCAATTATTTTTTTATGCCTCATCTTGAGATAACAAATCTTGTTTTGTGTTGAGAAACATACAGTTCACCTTCCAGATGCTCAACAGATGCTTACAATTTCTGTTTTTTCCCCTCAATGACAAACTTGGTCTTATTTCTTAAATGGAATTGAAAAGATCTTTGAAAGTCCTAAAAACTACAGAAGCCGAGTTTAAAAAAAAGAAAATGATCCTGTTATCTCGGGAAAACTTTTGTTATTCCATGAAAAAGACATAAATGTGCAAAAGTGTAAATATGTTTTGAGTTTTGTTTCTTATATTGTTCATATTATTCTTACTACTTTCTACTTATTTATGATTATTGTTTTAGTTGATGCTCTCTATTCTGTTTTCCCCTTTGCTGTAGTAATGCAGATTTCCCCATCGTGACACTAATAAAGGATCATGTTATTTTATTTTAGCTTAATTAACTTGTAATTTCAGGAAAACAGAGGATGTTGACCTATGACTATTTTTATTGCCATCTTTTACGAATTAAAAAAGTAAAAGTAGTTCCTGTTTTCCCTCCCAGCTATCAGTTCACGGAGCTCCACGCGCTGCCCATATCTGCCTTGGAAGGACGAGGCCTCGAGGAGCTGAAGAAAGCCGTGGAAGAAGAGATTGTGAATTCGACCGGAAAACACATTTTAGACCTCCAAGTCGACCTCGGCACTCCTCAGCTGAGGTGAAAGCTGCTTTTCTTTCCGCGCTGTGTTTTTTTTTTTCATGTTCAGAATGACAAGAGCATCCAGAGTAAGTGTGCCTCTTCATCCACAGCTGGCTGTACAAGGAAGCCACCGTTCAGGACGTGCAGGTGAATGCAGATGAAGGCTCGGCTGTTGTCAAGGTCATCATCAGCACCGCTGCGTATGGACGCTACAAGAAACTGTTCGCGGGCAGATAGCAGAGAGGGATCCTTCATGCTGCAAGTCTAAAAAGATGACTGTTACTTTTACTTTTGTAAAGTGTATTAAAATATTGAAAGTATGATTCTGTAAAAGAATGATTGTACATTCTTGTGAATAAATAAATTGCAAATTCAGAACACTTCACACACTTGCATTTCTTCAAAACATAATTTTTTTCAGTAAGAAACGAGTCAGAAGTGCAAATAAATGGACAGAAATATAGAAAAGAGGAAATGAGGTATACAGTAGGTACTCTGAGATCAGTCACTGTGGGATAAAGTCACAGCTAAATAATGTTTTTGTTCTTTCGTAGAAGTTTTTGGTTCAGTGCGATGACCAGAGAGCAGAGTGGGAGCGGACCCACAAAGTCTCCTGCGATGATGTTGAGGCTGTCGGAGTCCGAGCCAGGCCTCTGCTTCTCCAGCCAATCCCTCAAACACTCCCAGTTACTGAAGGTCAGCGTCCGCAGGGATTGCTTCGGATTCCTGGTGATGTAAGACCGTTCAGCCGTCAGGTTCAGGCCGGAGACAAAGAAGCCCTCTGTGAGAGAACAAAAAACCAAAACAGGCAACTTAGTATGTTCAGGAAACACACCTGAAAGCCAGAAAAGACGTGTGCCAAAGTGTAGATGAAACTCACCTGGACGTCCCAGGCCTTTGTTCCAGTCCAGGTAACTGATCACTCCCTGTGCTGTGTGCTGGTTGGCCCACCAGTAGGGGATGGCGGGCCACAGCTCCTGATGTCTCACTGCAGTCTGTGACTCGTAGGACAGGACGACCTGGTAACCAGATGCCCACAGACTCCGCAAGGTCAGGACTGATTCCTGTGGAGGACAACTCAGGCTGTGTAAGCTGTTTTAACTCTACGCATCAGCTGCACAAGAAGGAAACTAACCTTGTGGGGGCAGAGTTTTGAGCCGAACAGCTTCTTCAGGGAGAAAATGAAGGCTTCATGGAGTCTGTCACTGATTCCCTCAAAATGACTGCAAGCGAGGATAACAACCTCCTTTGGGTGAGAGTCCAGCCAGGTGGCAACAGACGACAGTGTTTCCTGTGAAGGACAGACATTTACTAAACATAATGCTATAACAGTCCTAACTGAAATACTTTAAATTACGATGATTATACTCACCAAAACTGTTAAATATGTGTATATGACATGAGTGAAGTACAGGTCCCCGGATGAGTCGTTGGGTTTGCGTGCGATGCGGAGGTCGAAGTAGCGAATCCCCATCGACAGCTGCTCCTCGATGCTCTTGTCCTGCAAAGTCAGCGACCCAGAATAATTCAACCACTATGATTCCATGAGTACGGTGGCTCTGAAGTGCAAAACACAACAGTAAAAACAACAAATATGAAAACTCATCCACTGGAAAAGGTCGGCACGTTCTGTCAACACATCTGTTGTGGTTTGTCTGCTAGGAATTCTTCTACATGTATTAAAAAAGGTGGGATTTTAAAAAAGACAAAGCGAAGTTTGCAGCTCGGATCTTCAGGCAGGTCGTTCCAAAGTCTAGAGTCCTGACTGTTACGGCTTTATATCCTGATGTGTATCTGAACTGACGCAATCCAGGATCTCATGGCATGCTGACACATCCAAATAGTTTTTTTCTAAAGATGTCACTTAAAGCTGCGACAGTCGATATACTAACAATGGATGAAATGAACTGTTTGTCAGTTGTAGTGAGGAACTCTGTGTTGGTTAAATAGAATTGTTTCCTGTTTCCTGCGGCGGTCGGCAGCAGCTGTTTTCAATGCGATAAGAAAAAAAAATCATATAAACAAGCACAAGATTTGTCAGGGCACGCATCCTGACTCACTGAGACTGCCACGGAGACACAACTGGATGAACTACAAACCCTGAAAAACACGTCTTACTACCTTTAGACATCCTGTTTGGCTGCCAAGTGAACAGTACGTACATTAGAGGTCCTCACACCAACGTTGGCACATCATCAGCTAAGTTTTAATGTATATTTTATACATTTATAGCAAACATACCTGTGTTGTAGACCACCTGAAAATGGCAGGTCTGGTGAAGCAGGAGAAGAGTCCATCCAGGAGCCGGAAAAGGTCAGATTCAGACCGGACCAAGGGGGAGTTTATGTCCAGACAGTAACTCATGGCGTCATGGCTTCCTGGTTAGAGAGGTGTGAACGGACACATTGAAGCTTTCAAAGCGCTCGTATCAACTCTGCAACAGGAAAGGATGGTCTCTGCCACAATACACCACCCACCAGACTAAAATGCAGAACAACACTTCTGTGCTGTGATGTGAGAGTGACGAGTCATGGTGTGAACTTTAATATGTGTAAAATGTTCTCAGGTTAATCGTAAATATAGATCAGCTAACTGATTAAGTAAAACAATACAAGTGATAAGTGTATAAAATTGTAAAGTGAGTATATAAATAAGCAGACAGAGGAGGCAAGAGACATTAAATAAAAAGGAAATAAGAAGAAGCTATGCATAATTAACATCAGGGAATATAAACAGTCAAATAGTTTACTGTCAATGAGGAAAAACAACAAATATTCACATTACAGTACGTCTACAGTATGACTTGAAGGTCTTTATTTGCTGTATTATGCTCCAACTATCCATTAAGCAACAGTAAAGGTTTATAAACATCCATATTTGGCCTTTCTAATAATGTTAATAGATAAGCTACACAATATTTAAGGTCAATTCACACAGTAGTCTTCAAACTTCACAATAAACAGCCGCTTAATAAACTGTTTATAAAGCCTGTTGTTGTTTGCTAACAGTTAAACAACCATAAACTAAAGTGAAATGAACGGTGAAGGTGTAATTTATAGGTGAAATGTCAGCAGACAGAGTGTTGTACCTGGTATGGCCATGTCGCTCAGAGGAACGTCCCACAGCTGCTCCGGCAAAGCAGACATCCAGTCCTGGTGGTTCTGATCCATGTCGCTCAGTCACAGACCTGCAGGAGACTCTACAACAAGGTCTGAGCTGCAGGAGTCCTGAGGAGCCTGTTGAGGCGAGTCATCATATGATCGATCCGGACCCCTTCCTCTATCTCATCCCTTTAAACGATCGACCACAAGTGGCACAAAAACAAAGGAGGAGGGACATGAAACTGCGAGTTTCCTCATTCCTCTGTGACGTTGACTGAAAGACACGAGTCATCAGCGGCGCTTCAGCTCATGTGGAGTTACGGTTTTAAGAATAAAGCCACATTGTTACAACGGTCTTTAAAAGTATGCCGAATAAGCTGTTAGCACGTCCTGATTGCAGTGTGACCATTGATTTACCCACAAGTATAACTGGATTACTTAAATACAGAAGAAAACCTAAAAATGTGGGGGAGAAAAGTATGCCGAATTGTCTATTAGCACTTTCTGTTTACAATGGACCCATAATGGACCGACAACTATCACTGGATTGCTAAAATACTGAAAACAACTTAAAAATGTGAAAATTCCAGGTCGAGTTCTGAAGCGTCTTTTTTCAATGATATCTAAGCGGATTTGTGGACGTTTATTCGCAATGGAGATGAGGGATAATAGTATCCTTGAAAAGCTGAAGTCACTCTGAATTAAAATGGTGCGTTTCATTTCTGTCTGTTCACATTTGACTGAACTCTAACTTCAAGAATTAGCCGCCATAATATCCTCCAGGAGTTGCTGTCACACCGGCAGCAGCTGAACGTCCAAATCAGCGGCCAAACTACTTCATGATTTTCGCCTGTATCTTTCGACGTTATGGCCAATTGGTGCAATTAAAAGTATGCCGAATTACCTATTAGCACTTTCTGTTTACAATGGACCCATGGATGTACCGACAACTATCACTTGATTGCTTAAATACTGAAAACAACTTAAAAATGTCAAGATTCCAGGGCGAGTTCTGATGCGTCTGTTTTCTATGATTTTTAAGCTGACACAGTTGCAACCCGTCCCATTTTACCCAGAATTGTTCTTTTCCCCCCCCATCAGCTGTACCGGGAAAATATAAATCAAAACTCTCATATGGCATGGATGTTTGCAAATAGATTTGAATTTGTTTCAACTTTAGTTTTCCTGATCTTCTTCAGCCCCTGACTAATGCATGTTCTCACTGACAAGATAATCTTGACTCTTCAACTCTTAAGATTCATATGACCTTGGTTATACAATATTAGTAAAGACCTGACATTTGTTATTCCAGGGTAATATAATGATTTATTTAAAAAAAGAAAAAAGATTGAAAAGGACCATGCAGACTGATTTATCTGGTGGTATAGAGCTATATACTGGCAAAGCTATGCTTGAGCAATCCAAACACACCTTCAAGACATCTACCAGCTGACCAGAAGCAAATATTTTCCTTAGCTTTCATGCAACTTTTAATTATTTCATACAGGGCTGTGCGTGATATGCACTACACAAAGAAATGACCATTATTTACAGTAATGTAATATTTAACTGAATGTGTATGTATAACCTCTGTTATAAAACAAAATTCAAAAAAATGCAGGAATTCATTTTCTTTGCAACTGTGTGCGACAGCATCCTGCTTGATAACATCATGCAGAGATCATTAAAGCTGTTCCAGGCCCTCGGCCTCACTGCCCAGCAGGCCACTAATAACGGTCGTGTTCATGGTAGAAGTGCAGCGAACGGATAGCTACAAACAGCTTGAGCAGTCGTTCGTTTGTCTACGTCGTTCTGAGTGTAGTGAAGGTTTGTTTTCAGTTCTTGTACATCTCCACTCGAGCACGTAACTGTGCGTTCAAAGAGTGCGAGAAACATCCTTGATGTTCATTTTTAGTGAGCAGCCTGTGTTAACTGACCAACCAGAGCAGACTTAGGCCCCACCTCAAAACCCTCAGGATTCAAGGAGTGTTTTTATAGCTACTGGATAAACATAGAAATATATTTATATATAATGTACATAGAAATAGACATGCTAATAGGTCATTATTTGACAACCTGAGAATGTGACTCAAAAATCATCAACTGTCTTTCTCTAGAATTACTTTAAGAGTATGTATCTTAATCTAGGATAATACATCATGTTTGATCAGTTAATATTTTGTATTAATTATATGAATATGCAAAGTAACTATTAACTAAATAATGTAAAATGTAAGTGAAAATATTAATTGTAAATCAGTTCAAAGTTGTGAAAATAGAAATAGTCAAGAACAGTACATGTACCTCAAAATTAAAGTTACAGTATACAGAGTAAGTTTACACCAATGTAAAATAAGGCAGGGTTCTCTTAATATGAAGTATTTAACGTGTGTATGTACACCATCAGCCAAAACATTGAAACACTAATAGGTGAAGTCAGCATTGATCATGTTGTTACAATCAAATGTTCTGTTGGAAACTCTTGAGTCCTGGCATTTATGTGGACGCCCCCTCATGGCAACAGATCTCCTTGATGGCAGTGTCCCCCTGCAGGACAGTGCACCTGCAACACAGCAGAAACGGCTCAGGAACGATCCGATGAACCTGACAAAGAACTCAAGGTGTTGAACTGGTCTTTGAATTCCTCAGATCCCAATCCAGTTGAGCATCTGTGGGATGTGCCAGAGCCAACTCCCATCCATGTGGGGGCCCCCATGGATCGTCCTTGGCTCATGGTGCATCCGATGGACGTTCAGTTGGTTTTGAGATCTGGGGAATTCAGAGGCCAGGTTGACACTTTGAGCTCTTTGTCATCTCTCGGGTCGTTCCTGAGCACTTTCTGCAGTGATGCAGCCGCATTGTCCTGCTGGGGGGCCACTGCCACTGAGCAGTGTCTTTGCTGTGAGCGGCCGCACTGCAGCGGTGTTTGGGTGAGTGGCGCTTGTCAAACAGGCGTCCACGTGAAGGCTCGGACTCAAGGTTTCCCAGCAGAATGTGACATTGTCACAAGATCATCAATGTTATTCAATTCACCTGTCATTGGTTTTAATCTTGTGGCGGATCGTTGTATGTACACATAATATTTGATTTTTTTTTTTTTATTAGTGATAAGAATATGCAAAGTAACTGTTAACTAGCTGTACATTGTACAGTTAGTTAAGTAATGTGCAGTGAAAATGTTAATTGTAAGTCATCAAAAATAGGCAAACGTCTCTTTGTGGAGGACAAACAACTACCACAAAAACAACCACGCAACAAGCAAACAAAAACTCGAAAACAATAAAAACCTCCACAAACCCACAAAACCTCTAAAAACCTCCACAAAGAGACGTCAAACTACCACTGCTCCTATTCATGTTCCTGCAGGTGATGCAGGAGAAGCCGAGGACGAGCCACAACAGGAGCCTGAAGCAGCAGGAACACTGAGTCTCTGAGTGTCTGTCTTCTGGTAACGACTCCTTCAGGTTGTGCAGTTGACTACGGTTTCAGCTGCTCAGACAGTGAGCACTGTTGTCTTTACTGGCTGTTTACGTAATAAACCCTTTTTTTAAAAAAAAAATTACACTCTGTTGTGGTTTTAATCCTGCTCATCCCTGATTTTTAAAGAACGTGTTGAGTCTTTTGATGGAGTCCAATGTCTCCACAATGGCATTGTCAAAACTTTAACTATATTTGATATATAAATGTTTCTCTGCAGTAGAGACCAGGGCTTCCATTCACCTTCATTATCTATTCCTGTTTTGGGAAAGACTGATTTAGAAACAGGGCCCATGT
Organism: Lagodon rhomboides; assembly: GCA_039737535.1. Lineage (NCBI taxonomy): Eukaryota > Metazoa > Chordata > Actinopteri > Spariformes > Sparidae > Lagodon > Lagodon rhomboides. The sequence continues at coordinate 6,845,272 of CM077789.1, read as the reverse complement.
GTTGTTGAATAATGTCTGAGCAGGTTAGCCTCTCTCCATCTCTTGTCACATTAATGAAGCTAACAGCAGCTCAGTGAGAGTTTTATAATGTTTTACTATCCGCTGATATGAAATATACCTGAAGAGCTGCCTGTAATATCAGGAAGCAGACAGATAAAAGGTCATTTTGAGACACCAGGAACATAATGATGAACTAACCTATGAAGAAATTGATTTGACACAAGGTCAAAGGTCAGAATACTGTAAATAGTTTATTCATTTTTGAGGGGAGATTTCTCCACATTGCTGCAGTGAAATGTAACCAAATGTGTACCTGTGATGGAGTAAAGCATCAGGAGGAAGATGGAATAATAATTTATATATTTTATATATATATTAAAAGTAAATTTAACCATGAAAAGTTGTCATGGAATATTTACAAAAACAACAAAATTAGGCGTTAAGGATCATCCCTCTTACTTGACTGTTTTGGTAATGTGTCGCTACTGTAGAACAGCTCTGTTTTACTTAAAGCTGTTGCAAGTGTGGCGTCATTTCAGCAAACTTCCTGTCTGTTGTGCAGTTAGCGACCCCCTCCCTCTTTGCTATATGTCATGACATGAAGCAGCAAACAGGAGGATGCTGCTCTCTGCACATATTCGATTAGACTTGACCGGCCTCTTTATGGAGTTCTCTGTCCTGATTGGATGAAGTGGGCAGGGAAACCAGAAAATTTTAAATTTTCTCTTTTCTCTTTCACTGCACGAGCAGGAGGAGAGAACAGGGCTCCACAAACACTAGACTCTTTTAAGAAAGGCTTTTTTTAAATGTTTAGTTGTGCTTTGGCTTTTAAACCTGTTTTTAATCTTGTTGTACTCTGTAGCACCTTGGATTGCTTTTAACAATGAAAAGTGCTTTACAAATATAAATATTATTATTAGTATTAAAGTCAGACATCCTCTAAAGACAAACCTCATTTTTAACAGTATCTACACATTTAGTAAGAATAATTGAAACATATGTTCATGTTTAAAATTTCTCTCCAAACACAACATGACATGGTTCCCAGTTACAGAGAATTAGATGATCTCTCAGTAATGTGCTTGCTTTCTATCCTGCGATGTTCAAAGGTTGTCAGAGGTGATATTTGTAGCTACAGTCAGCATTAAAGGCTGCACGTGTTCTATTGTATTTTTATATTTTAAGATGCAAAGGAGTCAAGTTTATTAATTCTTCCCTTCATCACATAAGCAAAGACGACCTGTCTCTGTGAGACGGGTGTTGATGAGGTTGTAGATCGACCTCATCAACACCCGTCTCACAGGGAAGCAGAACAGCAGCTGCCAAGAATGAGGAAAAAAAACAAGGAAGCAGAACAAAGTCCCCGATTACACAAGCGCAGTGTTCAGTGCTCCTGTACGTGACGGGACTGTGTAACTCAGACAACCACAGATTTTTGAGAGATTCGACATTCTGTTTACATCAATGGGGAAGAGAAAAAAAAGCTGAGAGAACTGTTCTTGTCTTTGTACACAACAGTTGTCGTTGACCCTGTTTTATTTTTAGTGTGGCTTTAAATTATAGAGTGGATTTCACACTGACCTGTGGACGAAACACAAACTGTGCATTTTAAAGTGTTGGACCAATGAAATGACGGAATATGACAGGAAACACATCGATCGATGGAACATTTTAAACCTGAATGACGATTTTATTGATAGTTTTGCCACTGAAATGTGATAAAATAACAGCCTACAGTCCCAAAGTGTCAGTTTTTGACGAGTTGGTACTGAGACTCAAAATCAGCGTTTCTTACAAATAGTGCAATATTTAAGAATTTACATGAAAACATGAAAACATTGACCAAATGACCAACAGAATGTGAAGAATGTCTGACGTCTCCTTACATCTTGCAGAGATATCTACTGAAGTTAGCAATGCTAACCAGCTAGCCCTGTCCAATGCTGGTCCAAAGCTCCTGTGCTAGCAGTGTAAACACCAACACTCCTAGCTCCAAGTCTGGACCGCTCGTCGCACGGCTTACTGCGCTAACTAGCTAACAGTAGCTACAGTTAGCAGCATTTAGCAGTTATTCTGGTGATATGCTTCCTCCTATTGTTCTGACATATTGCACCATTAAACATAGAATAAGGAAAACAATTGTAAATTAGCAGATTTCAGGATCTCTTTAGTTTAAACATCCAAATTCAACTCACCAGTTTGAATTTTTTTTTTTTTAAATGAGCAATTCAACATTTTAAAAGTGTATAAATACACCAGTGGCACACTCCAGTCTCAGCACTAAATGCATTATTTAATGACCATCATCTCCCATTAGTAGGAACTTGCCTACACTGTAAATAGGTCTAGCTGTGCACCCTGGCCTGACAGTCGAAGCCATTATCTGGACATAAGCATTAATGTTGTAGTTACACATGAATTATTTGTCTGTTTCTCATCGTGCTGGCTGCTACGGTGAAAATGTTTGTCTGAAACTCTGCTGTTCTCGGGTCCATTCAGTCCAGACGATGTCATAGAAACTATTGTGAGGTGACGTAAAAGCATTGAAAAGGAGCACAAAAGCTTCCCCCCCCCACTGTGGCCCTTCAGGGACCGAACACGACACAGACACCACCGTACGTCGAAACAAATGCCTCGGTGTGTGTCGCTGCAGCACGGGCATCTGGGAAGGAAACATTCAAACATGATTATTGAAGAAAAAAGTGTGAGGGTTTGCTTAAAAATGCTCATGTTTATTGTAAAAGCTCATCTCCACAGGCACAGCGGTGCAGCATCATCTGAAAACAAGGCCGAACCTGTTGGCTGAAAGGATATTAGAAGTAGAACAGTCGAGGTTGGGTTCATGCAAATAAGTTTCCATGCAGTTTTGCATAAGTTTCATGTCTTCTCTACATTCTCTATGGATTAATATTGTAGGTGATACAGGTTAGCTACTTGCTACCCACATAGTCATAGTTATAAAAGTCTGTGACCTACATTAGTCAGACAGTATGTGCTCGTTGAATACATTGCTTGTGCTTACTTATCTAAAATGCCTACGTTAAAGTGAGATTAGTTGGATAGTTATTGCTTCGGTCACCGTAACATAAAACCGGCCACCTCGCCGACTCGTGACAACTGATACAGTACGTTGCATATATAGTGAACTGAATGTAAACAAACAAGTGCAGGTCAAAATACCAGAAGGTCTGTTTTTCAAAACAGCTTCCAGACTGAGATGTACAGTTCAATGCCTCCGATAAGTGCATCCACATGAAGATGAGTGATTCAAGTACTATTTTTTTTCTGTAACTATTATAAAAACAAGCTCATGTGTATTTCATGCTGGGATTCACATTTCTTTTTTTTTCTTTTTAGAGAATAATGCAAATTCACGGTGAAAAGTCACGAGGACCATTTCAGTAGTTTCTCATTCAGTTTGACGACGGTCGGTACAAAGTGGCTCTCTGTGATAAAGTCCCCGGCGATGATGTTGAGCGAGCCGACTCTGGAGCCGGGGGTCTGCTCCTTCACCCAGCTGAGCAGCGTCGGGTACGTGGACATCACCAGGTCCTTCAGCGACTCCGTCGGGTGAGTGCAGATGTACTTCAGGTCCTCTGTCAGATTAATTCCTGTGACGAAGAAACCTCCTGCCACACAAAGTAAACACATGGCATTTTTACGATTGCTGTAAGCCGAATACAGCGGTATCAACAAATCATCAGTTTAATTCCTGTTTTGGTGACAGCGAGGGATTACCTGGTCTGCCGTGTTGTTTCCTGTGCTCAAACGCCTCGATCAGAGCCTCAGCTTTGCATTTGTTGGCCCACCAGTAAGGAATGTGAGGCCACAGGTCGCTGTGACAGCCGGCAATACTGTGTTCATAGGACACAATCACTGAGCAGCCTAAAGCCCACAGGTTTCGAAGAGTTAACACTTCCTGAAATCGACAGAATAACAAGGCTCAGTTTCCTGTAACATCATGTCAAGGGTAAAGCTGTTGTTAACTTTTCTCTTGGTGTGAAAGAAACCTGTCAAAAGACCAAAACCAGCAACTGTGTTAATTCATCTCGTCTGTCCGTTTCTACTATGCATGTCATACCATGTTCAGATTACATGTAGATGAGTTCACCTACATGTCAGCGTGGGCCGAGAGAGTAGCTCAACATTTGTAAATGTGAACCGATCGGATATTTTTGACATGACGTCGGGACATTTTCCAGTCATGTTTGTGGTGTCAGAACCAAGTGAGCCCAGCTTTTATCCTCTCCTAAACATAACCCAAGTGGTTTTTGTGCCTAAACCAAACCAGACCACGACGACAGAGTTGTCAAAAGATAAAATCGTTGCAGAAACTTGAATTAAAATAGCTTCTGTGACAAAATGCAAAACTCATTCAGCATTTCTTAGCCTTTCTTAGAAAATTAAGTTTGTTCACAGGGGTTCATTTTCTATGTTCTGAAACAAATTGTCACCAACTACAACAGCTGCTATTAAAAACTGAAACCTTCCAACGACATTTACTTTGTGAGCATGAACAAAACAAGGCACGACTACTTCGATCATTGTGTCTTTGTTTCATCCAGATCCATAAAAGTCACCAACATTATCCTCTTAGATACGTTTTTCAACCTTTTAGTTGTAATCTCTGTGGTCTAAAAACTGGATCGGAGCCTGGAAGTTGTGGTTTCACTTCGTCTCTCCAAGCTTTGACTTAATTACCCTGTCAGCTCCCGAGCCCGCTGGCTCCATCGTGACAATTACGATCTTTAAAAAATCAGTCATAGTTTCATAAAAGTTGTTAGAAAATGTGACTGAAACAGCAGAAAAACGTTAATTTGTTGGGGACTATTTTCAGCAGCGGATTAATAACAGAAGGAGCTACCAGAACAATACTCATCAGTCGGGTCAATTCACTGTTGGTTTTGGTCTGTTAAACAGGATAACTGACATGTTCGTGAGGTCTTTACTCAAACACATGTGAAGCCGTACCGTCTTGGGACAGAGTTTGGAGGTGAATACGTTGCGTATGGTCGTGAGCAGCAGCATGTGCAGCTCCTGGCTCAGGCCGAGGAAGTGGCTGAAGGAGAGGATGACCACCTCTTTGGGATGAGCGTCCACCCACTCTCTGATCTCCGTCAGAACGGTCTGCCAGGGAAACACAAAGTAGGATTTAGTCTTCCTCTTCCAATGCACAATTTAATCACAGCTAACATGTGAAACCTAACACTTCCAACTTTAGTTATCTAGTAGGAGTTGATTTTTGTATTTGCATTCACACAGTCTACGACATGATGGCAGCCTGTAACAACCTGTCCAACACGTCTGGACAGGTGAGATTTTTCACCATCTGGCCTCTCAGCTGGAGGAGAGGTGAACGATGAGCGTTCTGATTAATCATAGAAGATTTTCAGTCTTATTCTGCAGCTCGGAAACAGCACTCCTGGTTGATTCAGTCCCTGATTTCCTCTGTCACATCACAGCTACCGGCCTGTTCTTTATGGTTATCTTTATGTTTATCGTTGTAGATGCAAACGGCCTGTAGAGGGGCCATAAAATTAACCGGCGCAAACAACCGTGTCAGCACGCCGTAACTTCACCTCCACAGTGAGCGTGGTGTAGACGCCGTGGTAGAAGTACAGGTCGGTGGAGCTGTCGTTGGGCCTGTGTGCGATCCTCAGGTCGCAGTATCTGACCCCACAGTCCAGCTGCTGCTTGATGGTGTACTCCTGCAAGACACATGAGCGCCGGCTTAATTTACTTTGTTTTTTTTATGAGTAACAAAAAGCTGGTAAGTTTATTTCCGCGATTTCTCACCTGGGTTACGGCCCACTTGTACACAAAGGGCCGAATGAGAGGTTTCATGTATTTGTCCAGTTTTTGAAGCATGTCCGGCTGCATGAGGTCGACGGGCGATCGGTCGTTCATATCCAGACAGTAGGTTATTGCATTGTGGCTGCCTTCATAGGGGGAAAAAAAGATGATAAACATTATCGTCACTTGGCACGATGATTGTTTCACGTAATGCTCCGGTGGCCCACCGAGAGCTCAGCATCCTGCGCCCGAGGCAAACGCATGCAAATAGACGGGCCGAAAGCAAATGAAGGAAACACTGAGACTTATGTTCCAACACAAAACGCACTGAGAATATAAATGTGTTTTCTGTTTTTGCAGCATGTATTCTGAATGAGGTTGTGTTCAAATGGTTAAAATGTGTTTTGAAAGGCACATTTGTTTGTTTGATTGTGTTGAATCTTGACTAAATGTAACAATGTGCTGCTGCATATGGCTGTGTTGAATCTTGTAAGAAGCCCAGAGCAAACTGTACGTACAAATACCTCTAAACCCGAAGCTCATCTAACTCACAATCAGCTGATCATAACATCTGTTTTGCAGAAATAGGTCTGTTATTGGCTCAAGGAGTTATTGCTCTGTCGTAGGGGGGGAAAACATTGGCAGGCCAAGTACAAATGGATTTCAGGATTATCAACATCTTGGCCCTCTTCCTATTTACTGAATCTCTCCGAGAACCTGGAGAGAGTCAATAAGTCGCTCTCTGCAGTGCACACATTCATCACAGCGTCTCCCTGTTTTCCCAAAACCCCTGGACTGTTGTATGTCGGACAGTGTATACACATGCTGTTATATGTGTATGATGTAAATATGTTTACAGTTTGTGTTTCAAAGTGGACGTCTGTTTTTCTTTTTGTCCTGGTGTCTGAATGTAAAGCGTGTTTCTGTATTTGGTTGTGTTGTCTGAACCTGCGCTCGTCCGTGTCTGAGATTTGTTTGCGTTTTGTTTGTTCGCTTCCTTTGACCTCTCGGTTCCTCCAAACAGAGCAGCTGGCGGACTCGCTCACGAGTTATTCAAATGATTTTTAGCCTGATTTTTCAGCAGCCACGCTGAGACAATTACAAAGTCAGCCTGCTATCACCTCAAGAAGACATCCAGGATAAAAGGACTCGTCCGTGCATTTCTCTTCAGCGGACTCGACTGCTGTGACGGTGTCTTTTCTTTGACTCTCTGAAAAATCCATCAGACGGCTGCAGCTGATTCAGACGCTGCAGCTCGAGTCAAAACAAAGACCAAAAAAAGTGGATCACGTCCCTCCAGTTCTCAGAGCTTCACACTGGCTTCCAGTCAAAGAATAGACTTCAAAACTAAACATGGAGAAGCAGCGTTCAGTTATTACGGCGCCACATATCTGGAATAAAACTCCCAGAAAACTGCAGAGAACTAAGAGCTGCACTGTGACTTTTATTTTCTAGTCTTTTAGACCTCTTCTGTTTTAGCTTACTTTTCCTATTCCTGCTTGTTTTTAATGTCTTTTAATGTATTCTTTATGCCCCTGTAAAGCACTTTGAGTCTCCTTGTGTCTGAATTGTGCTGTACAAATAGTGAAACAACTCTCTCTCTCACACACACACACACATCACATATTCCCACTGATAACACTCCATTAACAGCCGTCCCCATCATCACTGCAGTGTGCTGTCGTACCCGGGATGGCCAGGTGGTACAGCGGGGTGTCCCACAGAGCACATGGCAGGTGAGACATCCAGCTCTCCATGGGCAGCTCTCCCAGGCTCGGCTCGCTCTCTCCGGACATCCTGCGAGCCTGCACCGGTCAGTGAGCACAGTTAATGATGACACGCGGTGAGGTGATTAAAGCTGAAGCTGCGGGCTGTTTCTGTTGTTGTGTCCATGTGTGATGGAGATCATGTGTTCAGAGTGTGTTCAGCTGTCACACTTACTTCAGATCACACCGCTTCCTCCTCTCTATCGCCGCACGAGCCGAACCCGCAGCACCACACAGGACGGAAGCACGAGGACTGGAACTAAAGACGCGAGCCGCGAGGAGTCGTCCATGCCACCGCGCCGAGAAATGTCATGGCTGTGCAGAAAACATGCGCGATGAGGTCCCGAGACAGAGAAGCGTGGCGGCTCCGGCTGGTTACCTTTCGCACCTGCATAGCCCGGGACGAGAGGGGCGGCAGGCGGGCCCGGACCCTCTCAGCTTCACTTATCGATTATCATCCACAGCGAGTCGGGTATCCATGTATGATCCTCTGGGCGCTTCAGGTGCATCGGAGTGAGTCCCTCAGTTCACCCGGTGTCTGTCTGTCCCGTGAGGTGCAGCAGAGGGAGGAGGAGGAGGAGGAGGGGGAGGAAGAGGAAGGAGGGAGGCTGGCGGCTCCGCGCCTGCTGACAGATCAGCAGATCAGAGAGGCTCCGCTCTTAAAGAGCCCACCCCAAAAATGTTCGACCCAGGCTGGAAACTCCCAAACACACCGCAGCCCTGTCCGGATCCGCGAGAGTGATGTCACAGCGCGTGCTTCCCCTTCAGCAGGTGGAGCGGTGAAACACCTGGTGGGTGTGGCCACAGGTAGAACCTGTTCCGAACATCCCTCGTGACTCACACATGTGACCTTTGACCACGATTTGACATTGTTTTACTTTGAAGGGCCACATGTACAAAAGATTAGGAGGTGGAGGTCCAGGTGAGGACACTGAGGTCTCCACTCCATGACTGTATTTATAAATGTTTATAATATTCTGATTATGTTAAATATGTCCAGGTGCAAATATCACCCTGGTTTGGTGTAAAGATGTCGTCCACACAGACCGAAAGGCTCTTTTTTTTTATCTTGAAATTGACCTAAATGTTGTAAACGGGTAATGATTTTGGAACACCGACCTTTGGACTGAAATGTGCCTCCCAAGAGGAGATTGATTAAATTGTCCGTTTGTTTTACGATGATTTGGTCGGTCAGGTCTTCCTCGGCCTCTTCAGCAGGTCAATAAACCCTGAAACAGCACTAACCAGCGCGATGAGGCAAACCGGACAAAGTGATTCAACACTCTGTCTGCTGACTTTGGATCAAACCTCAGAGACGGAGCTTTAACTCTGCTCTCTGCTGCACAGCAGATATGTTGACATGTCATCAGTGTATGCACATGTTAATACAATAAAATGTGCTTGTTTTTACTATTGTACATGTTGGCTACCTGACACATGTTAACTTTGTGTTATTATTCCCTGTTATTTCAAGGCTACATGTCTGCTGTGAGAAACTGTATACAGTTGTGGTTGTGGCTGATAAGTGTGGCGATGCTGCCACCTAGCTCTCCATCCACATCACTGATACAAGTCATGAATAGTAAACAATGGCGCCATTGTAAGTGTCTTACTGATGTTCTGCCAAAAGTCTTTCATTCATTCTTTTTCTTTCTTCTTCCTTCTCCTGAGCATTTTGCACAGCAAACTTTTAAATGAATTGTAAGACTTCTTCACCTTACTATTGCTGCTTGCAGATAAAAGTTGCACTTTCATATTGGATTAAGTCTGTCATCATGAAAAGAACACAGTGATTGATTAAAAAATAAATATTTACACATTCCAGTGCAGTGCTGTTGTGTCTCCTTGAGGACAAACCTGTAATGTCTGCTCATTTGCTGGTTCATTATTTTTATTTTGGGTTACTACTTTTTATGCTTTATTGCTCAAAAACACATCAGTTTTCTCACACTGTCCAGTTCTGCAGCTCTGTATCGCCCCTCGCTCTGTTTTCGCTCCTGTCACTTTAAGGCTCCTCCTCCCGAATATCCAGTCTGCTCTGAGCAGCTGTACTAAATTAATTCTTATGGGTCAAACTAGCTGCTAGACATAAATGATGCAAACAAGTGACATGGTGACAGAGTGTGATGTCACAAAGTCACGGAATTAAAGGCCAGACTACTGACGAGGCGTTTCAGGAGCAGTCTTTTTTTTTAAAGATTTTTTTGGCCTCCGTGTGGGTTACACGTTCTAATTTTCAAGATCTTTTACATGCACAAGAGTGTCATGTGTCCGTCAATGTTGCATTGTTGAGTGCAATACTTTCTTTGTGATTCGTCTTTGTTTACCAGTTACCAAGTACATTTTCCACCAGTGTATATTTTTAATTATTTAAATGATGTAAAAGGTCGAAAAAAGCCTGTTTCACAACAGCGAGCTTCCTGTGATGCCTCTTGTTGCATCCATTACTCTAAACCCCACTCTTCCTCACATGTGGTGCAAACAAGGCCAGATATTTAAACCTCATCTGCTCTAATTTACTTCCTTGTCTAAATGCCAAATCATAAAAATGAAATTAAAAAATCTAAATCATAATCACATCTGCAAACTGTCAATTATACAATATGAATATTAAGTACTGATAGTCAACACCAAATGCTCGGTCAGATTATTTATTATCAAAAAAGGTGACACAGATAACAAAAAAAGACTTGAGAGTGTCAAAGGTCATGTTCAGGTCAAAGTCTGTTAATGAAGGCTGATCATGTGATGATCTGAGACCAGTAGAAAAAGGCAATCAGTTACATATCTGTACTCAGTCTTTGCTTTTATGCATCCACGTTAACTGAAGGACACGCCAGGGAATGTAATTAAACTCGTACACACATTTCTTCACAGTTTGACACATGCTCCGTTTATCTAACCAGGACATGACTACAAGTGTGAAAACTGCATTCCTACACACACACAAGGCATTTGTGTTCATAAAAATGACTCTTACTACTTGACAAATAGAAAAATGTCACCAAGTGCAGGAAAACGGGTGCAGCAGATACTAGAATTCACTCCAAAATTTCCGTCCGGCCGTCGGTTTGATTCAATTTCTTTAGTGTGTGATTCAGTCTGACATTATTTACATTCCGATTGGATCATCGTATGTACAGCAGCTTTAGTCAAAGGCAAATTTAACCTGTGTGTGGGGAAGCAGGAGTGTTTCATACAAAGTTGAGTACAAAATGTAACGCGAGCCACGAGCATGATAATCTCAGAAGACGGACAGAAACGAACACCAACACAAGGCTACTTTCTTCATGAATCCCAGCAGATGTTCCTGGCGACCTCGCATCAGCACCGTGAGCGCAGGGTCGTGGCTGTGGCCCCTGATGGAGATGTATTCACAGAGACGGCCTGGCACTTTGGAAGAAGGTCAGGAGAGAGCGGCAGCAGTGAGTGGAGTGAACAAACGGCTGTCACCTCTGCACGGAGTGTCTGGAGCCCAGCGACTGTTTCCCACGGCTGAGCCCTTTCCTCGGAGCGTCCGGCTGAGGCAGCCCGACCTGCCGCCTGTGCCTCCCTTTGGCCTCTGGCTCTGAGTCACTGAGCTCCAGGTCTGGACAGTATCCGTCACTGTCCTGGTACGATCTTGCGCTTTTTGCTTTGTGCTCGGGTTTCGCCCACAGTCTCTCCTTGGCCGAGCCCTCGCGGGACAGTTTGTCTGAGGCCCGCAGGTCCTCTGTGGTCCGTACCAAGTTAATGGTCGCCTCTTTGAAGGACCTGCCAAAGTGTTCCATGGCAGACTTGCGGAAGCTGCTCTTGTCCAGAACCTGGTGTGAAGCGTCCGGGTCACAGGGCGTCTGGCAAGAGCTGTCCTTCAGGAGGCCGTTGGATTTAGCCACGCACGCCCGGTCCTGGTCCAGTTTGCCGTTGCTCTTGGAGGAGTGGCCGTGAAGTGCAGCGTGCAGGGCTAAAGGTTTACCAGAGGGCTTAACAGGCAGCCGCCCGTTGGAGCGCTCGTCTCTCCGACCACGTCCGTGCATCTGAGGCTTCCCCTGGCCCAGCCCTTCACCTGTGTATTCAGTCACGTTGCCGCTGTTGTCCGGGCAGAGAGGCCCGTTACCAGACTTGGAACTTCCATTTCCAAGACTGGAGGATTTGGGCATTTTCAGCTTCAGGGTGATCCTCGGAGGAGGACGGAACAGCATGCTTTCTCCTGGGTACGTAGAGGGAAGGCCTGGTGACGGAAAAGAAAAGATGTTCAAGACTCAGCTATAATGAAATGTCCAAATTAAATGAGCAAAGATTCTAAAATGTGTATTTGCAGGGACGTAGGAGCTGGGGAGCTGATGGGAAACGGGTGGCTCACCAGCTGAGGCTTCCTGGTTCACGAGCTTCACATGCAAGTTGAACATCTGCTCCTGGGCTTTACTCTGCAGCAGCTTCAGCTTCTCCCGCCGACTCACCATGTAGCACAGATTCCTCACCTGCAAGATGACGAGAAAAAATATAATAATTATCTCTATGTCTGAGGTTTTGGATTGTTGCTCTGATAAAACTAGAAGATGTCCACCATGGCTTCTTTTACTATTTTCTGCCTTTTTAAAAAAACGTACAGTAGGATTCACTTCTGAAGTCAGACGCAGTAATTACTGCCTTGTAAGTATTTACTTCTGTTTTTCTTGAAATGGAATTTGCGACTGTACCGGCTCAAACTCTGCATTGACCTGGTGATTGAACCAGGACAACAACGCTGCTGCTGTGAAGCCACTTGTTTGTCACTTTGGCTTCATTTTCTGTGGTGTTCTCTTCCAAATGGCACTACTCTTGCAGACTGCAGCAAGTTTTCCCTCCAGGATCTTTCTTTCCAAATCCTCACAATATCTCACTTTCACACTTCTTCCTGTCCCTGCTACACAGTTTACTGCTGATGTGATATTCTATTTGTAGCGTATTGATTTCAACAGCAACAAGAAAACAAACAGATACCTACAAGATCTTTAGAAGCTCAGGAAATTCCCTGACCTCCCAATTTAAACCTACAACATTTTTTTAATCATAGATCAAGCTGGAGTTTCTCAGCATTGACATCGATGCCACACAGTTGTGTGCACACTGAATCATGGGAGAATCCTGTGATGGACATATTTGTTATTTTAATCAATTTCCCCTCTGAGATCAATAAAGTATTTCTGATTCCAAACAATACATGATCTATATATGATCATGTGCTATACTCAATGCATGATCAAGGGTTTCCCTAAATGTGAGGATTACTTTGGTGCATAGATTTTGGTGGGGGAATGAAATGTCATTTTGGTCACAATATTGTTACGGTATGTGTGTACAAAAGCTGGAAAAGCAGAAAATCAACATGCAGCACCCTTAAAGCTTATTGATAAAATTAGCTAAATAAGTCCACCGAGGACTAAATACAATCATTAGATCTGGTGCTCTCGACGATTTCACATTCTTCCCAGACGACAGAGAAAAAAGACCCTTTCATCAACTACCACAGACATCTCACGAACAAAATCTGAATTCTAGCATGTAAATTGTCTGGCTCTGTATAAAGAATGACAATTAAGTAACATAAAATGACTCAAATTAAGCTTCCAAATACAGTGAATACTGAGGAAATGTTCTGGACCGCAGTAAGAAGAAACACCAAGCATCAGCACTAAAGGCTGCAGAAAAAAATAAAAAGGCACCCACCCTCTCTAAATCCTGCCGCAGGTGCATGAACATCCGCATGCGTGTGTGGATGCTCTCCTCCTGAGGCTGCAGCACCATGTTCTCCTCCTCCTCTTTAGGTGGCAGCAGAGCTTTGTTAAAGTTGGCTTTCCTCTTCAGCTTCCAGTACTGATAGATGAAGTCGGCCAGGCGCTCAGAGAGCCCGAGGGTCTGGGTCAGCTCCTCCAGCTGGATGAGACTGTGGAAGTCCTCCTCCAGTTCTTGGAGTCTCTGTGCCCGCTGGCCCACCTTCTCCGCCTCGGCGGGAGGCTTGGATCGAGCTGGGCTCAGGCCAGACTCCCCTGTTTTACACTTGCTGTGCTTGAGGCAGTAAGACTTGAACTTGACTTCATCCCCTTCATCCAGGATGGTCTTCATCTCCAGGCTGTGCTCAAAGGCACAGGTCACGTGGAAAGGAGTGGTGCAGTTCTTCACCGAGCACTGTGAAGCAGGAGGGGAGGCAGGTTATTATGTCTGCACGGACTATAAACCAGTTAGTGGGAGAGGCGTTTAAAAATGTATACATTTTGCAGAATTCCCCCGGTAACTCTTATCGTCTCAGCGGTTGTGTGAACGTCAGGAAATATCTTAGTGACACAGACTAAAAGAAGAACAATGAGGTTTGACATTTTGGCTGATCCACTTGTTCACTTTCCTGCCAAAATTCTGATGAGACGACTGTGAAGCCTGATGCCTGTACACTCAATATGACGCTACGGCCAGGGAACTGTTAGCTTAGCTCAGTACAAACACTGGATATAATAGGGGGAAGCAGCCAGTACGGCTCTGTCCAACATCAACCAACAACACTTCTACGGCTCTCTAAACAGTTCTGTATATCTTGTTTGTTTAATCCGTACAAAAACCGTGGTTTCATTGGTGGTTGTGTGCGGCTCTATATTTTGGCCAGATGCACTCGCTTTTTGGAGGCACAACAAGAATGCACTTTATGCTTAGAGGTTAACTACCTACTAGCTGTAGATTTGTATAATTAGTTAGTTATTCGTATTACTTATTAACTATTTGTGCAAGTTTTAGTACTTGTAATGGTGCAAAGGCAAAGTCATGCCCCTTCTGTTAGCCAGTCTTTTAACCACTATTACAACATGATCAGTTTTTTCAGGGAGGGTTTTCTGTGCATGCTGAGCCAATCCTTCTTATGTTATTTATTTAAGGCACCTCATCATTTAAAACAATCATTTTTCGCTTTCATGTATCAGAGCTGACTAAGGCCCCCAGGCTTAGGTTAAAGGAGCAAGCTACAAATCATTTTTAAGACACTTTTCTTGTCTTCAGATGATGAATACTTGAAACTCAATGGATAGATTTTGGTCCATTAATACAACAAAGAAATTAAAGTATTTTGATGAACATTACATCAATTTATGTTGCATTAATCTGGTTATCATAGAATAAATAACGTCCATATAAAAAACTGAGGACATAGATCCAGACTCACCTGGATACATGCGCCTGTCTTCAGTTTGCACAGACTGCAGATGAGAGACCAGCGGCTGGGTGGGATGTGGGAGACTTTGGTGATGGGCTCCATCCTCTCGGGACAGGCGATGCTCACCTACACATAAAAAAAAAATTGTATGTCATAACCAGATGATATTTAACACTTACTGAAGAACAATCTAAAGAGCTCAAGAGTAAAGCAGTGGAGTGGAACAGTTACCTCAGGTATCCACAGGGCACAGCTGACGTGAGCCCACTTGGTTCCTGCACGTGTTGCCTTCATGGCGCCGCCCTTCTTCGGACACAGAAGGCACTGAGGGTCGATGCTGAGGACACACGTTCGGCACAGCCAGTTCCCAACAGGCACTTTGACGATGCCGTAGCAGGCCTGTGGGGAGAGAGGAGTGGCACATTCGTTATCAATATAATTCATCTGAAATTAGTAGCTAGACAAATGTTTGTTAAGCTCAAATGCTGACACCTAAATCCTTCCTTAAGTAAAAGGAGAAATTTGCCTTCCAAATATCCAATAAACTTCCTCTCCTGACAGCTGCAGTCAAATGTTTATATTTGAATACTAGCACAGGAGCTAATCCATAGAATTACGTATTGTTTGTGTTCTTTGCACAGTGGTCACTTTGTCTCCTTCAAAAACAAGATTATTTACTCGTGACAGCAGTTTTCTTATGTGAAATAATCCATCAGCTGATGATATAAAGCCTTGTGTTTACCTGGTGCACACAAATGTTGCACTTGTCACAGAACACCATGTCGTTCCCCTCTTCGCTGTCGGGGGAGCGGCACACGTCGCAGATCACGTCCTCGTCATACTCGATCCCCAGGCCTTCCACCGTCTCGATGGCGTGGTTCATGTTGTCATGGCACTGCCTCTCCAGGGCCTCCATGGCGCGCTCCATTGTCAGCTCGTCTATGGTTTCCTCCCCTGGAAGACAAACCCCACGTGGTCAGAGAAACCCCAGCAGACGGCCGGGACATCATAAGTCCAAATCCTAATGCTCTTATTTCGATCTTAGAGAGGCAGATAGCGACTCCACTGTCAAGGAAATCTGAATTTCATGGTGCATTATCCCCCTCGTGATCCTGTCCCTTACCCATACGGTCGAGCTCTCTGTTGAGTGTGTTCAGCCAGTAAAGGTCCACATCGTCCAGGTCGTAGCGACACATGGCCTCTGCCAGCTCCCTGATGTTGACATAACCCGGTTCTGTTGACTCCTGGCTCGAGCACTGGACGTACTTCCTCTGGTGGCTGTAAAGCACCTCCTTGGTTTTCTCCACCATGACTCTGAACGCAGAAGAGACACAGTCACAATCTGTCAGCATCACAGCACGTTTAGACTGACGTGTTGACAGCAGGAATCTGACAGCGTTACCTGACTGATGGCTGCGGGATGGTGTCTGGACTCGCCAGCACCTGGACTCCCTTCTCCCACTCCATCTTCCAGGTGTCCGCCAGCAGGTAGTAGTCCTCCGGGGACACGTGGTGGGAGTCAGGCAGCTTCATGGCACTGATCAGGTCTTTTCTGAACACCTGAGGGATCAGAAGCAGAACACAGTCAGACACACACACACAAACTGGTCGTCAGGTTTAAAACTTGACTTCATCTTGACCTCAGTAACTCACTTCAGCCGGTTTCTTCTGGTTGGAGGCGGGGGTTCCAGGTTTACTGCCATACTTGTTGGAGGAGCAGAAGGACGTAGAGGGACCTAAATAAAGGGAAGACGGTGTGAACATGAGAGCAGCGAGGAACATAAAGTGGTCTGGTTTAGGTTATGGGCTCCTTGAGACAGATGACTCACTCTCATTGTCAGAACTGTCGCTGCTGCTTGAGGACCTGAGACGTTTCATCCTGTCACATCCTGCAGAAGAGGACAGACATTTACTGTGTGTTTTGATTTAAAAATCAAACTTGTAAAAGCTGGACTGGACTCGCTTAGATTTAAGACAGACAGGAAATAGTTACTCACCATAAATTTCAAGTTGAAAAGCATGCTAGTAGATTCCACTGATAACTCCTTAACCACTTAACCATGTACCTGCAAATAATAATAAAGACAAAACATTTATTTTGAGTTCACGTTCTTGGGTTGGCATCAGAGCAACTAACAATTATTTTCATGCTTTATCACTTAATCGTTGAGTTTATAAAATGTCAACAGGATTGTGAAAAATGCTCATCAAAAATTTCCCAGAGCCCAAAGTGACAACCAACAGTCCAGAACACAAAAAGTCTTCATTTACAATCAGAAATGACAAAGTAAAGCAGCAAATCTTCACATTTAAGAAGCTGGAACAAACATATATTTGACATTTTTGCTTGAAACATGATGAAAAGATTCAATGATTATCAAAATATTTTGGCAATTAAAAGGTGCAATATGTAAGAACTGAACAGGTGTCAAACTCAAAACAAATAAGAGGCAGCATCGCAAGTAACTACTAACTGCTGCTAACTGCGGCTGCCATTAGCTAGTTAGCTCAGATAGTCGATAAGCATGTTTAGACTGGGACAGGTCTGGGCTAGCTGGTTAGCATGCTAACTTCCCTAATTATCTCTGCAACACAGTACATACACGTCATAATGTCATGACTATTAATCACACTCTATCTTTAACTTCTAAATTTTTAATGTTCACAACTAACGGCACCTTTAATTATCTTTGGATCGTTGCAGCTTTAGCCTACATTTGCTACGGTTGGACATCTTTCTGTGAAAAATGTAGTTTATTCATAAATCATTGGATGTCGAAGGATAGCATTTAGCAGATAGATTGGCTACACGCATTAGTGCATATCAAGGTCAAAATGGATTTTTAAAATGTCGACATTTTAAGGTGAAGTAGAACAGAGCAGGCTCACAGTCTGTGCCTCCAGCCCACTGAACCAGCCATCATTAAAAGGTTTCTAAATACTGAGGGACTCAAAACCACAGCAGCCCCAAATACAGTACGCTGTTTCAACAGACAGGACATGCCTCACATTCCCCATGAGGACAGGAGGGGCAGGAGGGGGCATGAAGCCAGCGACTCTCCATACCATAGTATGAGTTAAATACACTGATGCCAACTACTGAGTTACACGTACAACCTGTTTACCAACTTCTTACTATAGACTAGATCTAAACTAGGGCTACAGACATTTTCCAGTCTGATCACAATAAATGACTACTGACACACAACAACTCAAACAACAGGACCATCAGCAGTAATCCTTTCACTATATCTTAGTGCTGCTTTTGAGATAAAAATAAATAAACACAAATTACACCCTGTGTGTTCACCTCCACAGCAGAGCCTGTTGTAGCTGCACTCAAAACGCCAGACAGCTGTTCCTGACAGCGTTTCCACCGTGTCTGAATGCAGCAAACATTGTGGGTTCAGTTTCTCAAGACTGATAAATAAACAAATGATGGACGATGAATCGGTTACAAATATGAACAATGAGAAGGCCGGTTTGAGTACAAAGCTACGATTCTTTATGGAAGGAAATAAAAAGTTGAGACGGTACACAGATCTGGATGAACCTTACTGACTTAATATTCAGATAAATATGTAATCCATCTATATTTACAGTGTTTTCATTCAGTTTTTTCAGTTCTATTAAAAAATACTTCCATTAAAGCAGCTGTCAGAGTTATTTCTTTATCAAAATGAGTGTTAAATAGCTCTATATCAAACAGTAATCAGTGTTATAGAGTGTTATGTCAGTAACACATGTCTCTCCTCCACCTGCTCATGCAGTAAAAGAGAAATACATTTCCTGGTATCCCTGCCCACTTTATCCAATCAGGACAGAGAACTCCGTAAAGAGGCGGTCCGGTCTGCCTGGGGAGTACGCAAGGTTGTGTAATTATATCTAGACACAGCTGGAACGCCCGTTCACTCCTACGAAAGCTGCTCAGTGGTGCATGAAGCCAAAATGGCTCGAGAAAAATACAGCGTGCGGCTCTCGAAGATTTCCAGAAGTGGCAACTGCAGGTGTATTTTTGTACCCCGCACAGTGTCGCCTGTGTGACGTCAGTCAGTTGGCAGTGTTGCCACGCCTCCATAACAACACCACAGGAAAGCAATTTGAACCTTTTTCTCAAGGTTTTCAAGTTTCATTGTCTGCTTTTTATCAGTCTTTTCTTTGTTTGTTCGCAGTGACGTAAACTGTTTACTCCCAAAGCTAGCAGAGACCAGGACAAACAAAACGGTTATGTCGCGTGCTGGGTGAACGCGTCACTAACTGTCAGCGCTTCCGATATTTTCCAGGAAAGTCGCCACCGACACCCCAGTGTACATCTTTGGTATTACAGCAAATGCAAGGGCTTTAATCAGTGGGCCATAGGCTCAATCATCATTGTGTTGCCTCATTTGGCGATAGAAAGTGACTTAACAGATATTTATTTACATGAAAATCTTCATGATTATTACTTTAAAGCATCTAACAATGAAACATTTAACAGACTCTTTTGATAATCTAACTGAAACATACGAGACATTTACTGATTACAGCTTTTCACATGTGCATTTTGTAGTTTTTGGTGTTTGATATCGTTGTAAATTGAACAGCCGAGGGGTTTGGACTCACTATTTTCTCATTATTCATCAACTAAACAACGAATTGATAGTGAAAATAATTATTTGCTGCAATGTTTAAGTTCTCTTTCTTTGTGTATAATTAGAGTATAATACTGAGTGAGTGTGAATGTTTCCAAATTAAGTAACTTGTGACAGAAGGCTGCATTCAGAGCCAACTAGTGTTGCTGCAGACAGAAAATAGACAGCAATTATTAGTCTAACTGTTATTAATAATAGTCGTCAGTCACCACAGGTCAGAACAAAGAGCACTTCAATGTTCCTCCACACAGACACATACAGTGTAACCTGGCTGAGATCACGGATATGACATCACACATTAAAGAAACCCCTCTTCAGTTTGTGAGCAACAGGAAACAATGACTAAAAATTGTGGTTGCACACCTTGTTGACATTTCTTCCCTCATTTGCTTACACTGTCTGGGTGCTTTTAAGAAAGATAAACCCGTTCACAGCCAGAACCCTGCCCTGTTCAGAGAGCCATGTTGGCGCCAAACACACACACACACACACACACACACGCAGAGGCAGGCCTGCTGTAGCGGGCTGCACTGCAGGCTGTGGAGAAATCAAACATGGGCGCCACCACCATACAAAGATGTCACTTCCTAGAGCCATTAACACGAATATTCACACAGCTACACTGGGTTTCTTATTCAATGTGGGGAACGGCGAGCTATCGGAGACGTGTTTACGTAACAGTCGCTGGTTTTAGTGTAAAATACAGAAGCAGAGGGAGTCCTGAAAGAGCTGAAAAAAGGAGCAGGCCCCGTGGCCTGAATAAACCATCCAGGGCAAATCCTGGCACACTGAGCCCCACTGAACACTCGAGCATATTGTTCACATTCCTGCCGTCTTACCTCCGGTCCGCACGCTGCTGTCCGCTTTACTCCGACCTCCTGTCAGTCCAGACAACCCGTCCGGCATATACGTATAAAAACAGAAGCTCTGCTCCCAGCTATATATTAAACTGAGGTTTTTGTATCCCACCACAGTGGGAATCTCCAGGGTTGCAATCTGTCCACCACCACGGCACAACAGCTCTATTGTACCGCGCGTCCCGCCGGGTCCTAAACCCCGCCGCTTTCACTCCAGCCTGGGGGCGCTCGATTTCCGTACAGGCATCCACCACAACACAGTCCTCAAACATGACATTTGTATTCAAAAACCACACGTTCACCAGTTTCCTTTCAGATATTCTATAGTTTTTAATGTGACTCTGCCATCTTATAAAGACAGGGTGTCATTTAAGTGTAGAAACGACAAGTAACAGACAAATGTGCATCCATTAAGACAAATCGCTCTACAAAAACTGGATGCTCAGGTACAAAAGATTTACAAATACAAAAAGTACATCACAAGAAGTCCCTATTTTACTTTTTCTTTCTTAAAGGCAACTGTACAAAACTGTTTGATGTGTCCGGCTAAATTTAGCTTTAACTGCAATGTGATAAATGAATCGGTGATAGGCCTCAGGACAGACTGGGGGAGGTCAAGCCGTTGACTGGAACAAGCGATAGTGACACAAGTGCTGGTTCAGTAGGTGGAAGTCAGATAGATGAGCTGCTAACTGATTCACAGAGGAAGACCGCACATTGTTGATGAACTCACTTACTCAAGGTCATGATTCACCCTGTTTCAAAGAAACACTGGAGGACGTTTCTAAGCACCAAGAAAAATAAATCACCAAATTGTGGAGTAATTTTTCAGAATGTTTTACCAGCATGACAGAGAAATACACAGTCCGACAGACAGGAGTATTTACATTTACAGCGTGTTCAAACATGATCAAATTAAACTTTAGGAGCTCTTGTAGGGGATGTGTAGATCAGACTACAAAGAGGAAACAGGATGTTCCTCATATAACCACTGGAAACCCTGTGGTGGTGACCTCAACTAAAACTACACCAACTATGGAGGACAGATCATTTACTATATTGTGATTAGACTGCTGATAACTGCATCGGCTCATGTTTGTCACCCTAAAATTAGTATTTCAATCATGTCACTTTGAGAGTACACGAGTTAAAAAAACCTGAAGTCACATGTTATGGATCTTTAACTAAAAATGATGTGTCTATACAAAAAAACATTTGTTAAAGAGTATAAAACAAATATTACAAAATAAAAAATAAATCCCATGAGTTGCCTACATCAGAACCCAGCATGTGTTTACACTGTTTGGTGTAAACTGATCAGTTAATCCGAATGAACAGTGAGATGCACTCGATCTTCCACAGCTCAACTTTGGCCTAACGGACATTAACAAAGATGTAGTTATCGTCTACACAACATGTGTCAAATATAAACATTTGGAACAAGTCCATTATCTAAACCACATACACAGATAAATCCTCAGAAGAAATAAAAAATATGATCTATGTATATATAAAATATTTTCCCTCAGGCATTCTTGTGCTTTTTTTTTTCACTGCAACGACGGTTTCGGACAGCAAAGAAAAACAAAGCTTTAAATTAAAATGAATTACATTTACAGCAAAGAGCTACATTCACAATCGATAAAAGCAACAGAATTACAGAATACATTCATAGAACTATAAATATTCACAGCACTCTGAGCGACTAGTGGATGTTAAGTGGTGTACAGCAAGTCCTCTGCGGACTCATGGTTGATGAACTCAATTGTTTTATCCAAGGCTTTATCAAACACAGTCCTTAATATTTTTCCTTCCTACATAATTTTTGAGGACAAAAGCAGGCAAATAATCTACTGATATTCAAACCGAGCTGGACGGCGGGGGGGGTTATGAAATCGAATTGAATGTCTGATGAGCAGTTTATAATTAGATACTCATTCACAGGCCCATCTGCATGTCAGCGAAGTTGAAGAAGTTGTCCACATCTCGAGAGGATGTATTTTTGTTATCGGAGACAAAAACCTGAGAAACACAAAGACACAAAATATTTGACATTTGGCTAGAGAAATAGAACTGATCTGTTTGGAAGTAGAAAAGACACAGGCCACAAGTACAACGCCTACCTTGGTCCCACTGAACACTTCATTAGCGATGTTCTTGCAGGCTTCCACGACTCCGTCACCGTTCAGCTCGAGGGCAATGACAGGACCTTTAGTAGCAAGACGTGAAAGTCACAATCCAACAGTAATTCTCTACTACAGCAAAGTACAGGCCTCCCTCCTCAGTGCCTTGTCCTGCCACTTTAACACACACTTTGGTTGTGAAACTGCTTTCAACTAAAATGAGGATCCTGAGACTTTCAGTTGATTTCTGCAATGTGTGCCAGATCGATGCTGGATAACTAGCAGTCAGCAGTGTTGTAATAATAAAAATCATGTCAGCATGATGACCAAATCACTTTTTTCACTCAAAAACAGAAGATTGTGGTGTGAGAAGGAGCAATTTCGATGGAGGACAGAAACCAAGAGAAACACGAGCTGTGTGAGTTTCCAATGTGAAAGTGTCACAAACAATCATTATTCAAAGCATTCTGTAGAGCTATTGGATTACAAAGTGACATTTTCAGATTCACTGTCCTTGTTTCAATCTGCTCTGCTGTAGTACCTAAAACACAACTTGACACTCTCAGTGCTGTAAATGTAAATGAGCCTGCTAGAAACTAGCTGGAAACAACTCTGTCAGATAAAATCTATCAAACCTAGCGGCGTTCCTGAGCAGCTGAAAATTAAAAGAACAGACCACAAAAAAAGAGGACGGTACCTTTGGTGATCCACTCCACCAGATCCTCTGCACTGTTCTGAAACACTCGCTTCACATCTTCAGGTCGCATTGACACTTCTTTTGTCTGGATCAGCACAAATCCTTTAGCAGATGCCTGTGTGAGAAGGGAAAGGTTCAATAAAATAAAAATCTGAAGGTTTTCAGTCAACCATCAGGTACTTTAAGAATCCTTCATGTACACGCAGACAGAAGTGAACATGTGAAGATGAGTCTTGTGACGAGATGTAACTGTTGTGGATCCAGTCTAATGCTTATCTGATGGAGTAACGCATATTTTGGCAATGACACAAACATCACTGGAATGTTTAAGGTGTAACACAGCTAGTTAAGCTTGGTGGCTTAACATTTCAGATATGTCATTCTTCAAACATTTGAAATATTCAAAAGGAACTACTAACTCATGGAATATGTGAGCTTTCCATAAAGTAATGCTGATTGGTGAGTTGAACACATGAGTGAATTGAGGTGCAACAGCCTCAACCGGAGAAGGTGGCATTTTAAACTCCAACTCATAGATATCAAGAAGATGTCTGGTTAGACTTGTTATCTTAAACTCTCTTTCCTGGAGGATGAGACTCTGCCTAACAACCAAATATCTTTTTGGTGCGTTTACGAACAGCTCGGAAAAATCCTACTGATTCGACCTTTAAGTTTAATCTTCTTAGGGGTTTAATCTTTGAATTATGTTAATATGAAGTGAGGTTCAGTTAGCTTCTCACAGAAATGGTTGGTAGAAATGTCTCTCAGAGAGATACGTTTTACTTAAATACTGTATAGTTAGTAGTAGTACTAGTATATACTATATTAAGGACTTTTAGAGACTGTACTTTCTCACTTTTGAGTAAAGAAGTTGAATCAGTAATTCTACTTTACCAGAGTCTTTTTTTTTTTTTTAAGTATCTGTACTTTTACTTGAGTAAAGAATGTGTGTACGTCTGGATTTGACTGATAACCAGCTTTAGATTGCTCTACTTGTTTTGGGTCATTTCAAGTAAGGCGGACGTTAAAGCTACAGTTCCTCTTAATTGAACTTCGTTTGGATACTTCAACTTCTGTCTAGACAATAGTGCAAGCTGGTTGTGACAGGTTTTGCCTTCTCACTTTCAACTTCTCACAAGCTAAAACATGGCTGACTGCCCCCAAACATTTAGCAGTGTATATTATCACTAAATAAGGTCTGATGCATCTTTACCGCCACCATCCTAAAAAAATACCATTCGTTAGCACGTCATAACCACTGGCGTTAAATGAAGTGAAACCTCCTCACATTCACATCCTTTTTTTATTCTTCTCACCTCATCAATCATTTTGCGGGCATTTGCAGTGGTGTACTCTCCAGCGAAGAAAACAAAGAGGCAGGACTCTTCGCTGTCCTTACGCCTCCCTCCCTTTGTCAAAGGCACAATGCTGCGTGTGGGGTCACCGGAGATTCGAACAGACTTGAATTCAGACTCTGCATCCGGGACTGGTACAAAATCCAGGACCGCTGAAGCCTCTGGCAACAAGCTCCAGTTGTTCTCTCCGGACACAGGCGTGAAGTCGTGGATGTTGCTCCAGTTGTTGTTGAATATGCTGAGCCCGGCGTCTTTAAAGTGGAAGGCCAGCTCGGGGTAGAAGTACTGAAAGCAGCCGAACTTCATCCCCGTGGACGACTCGATGATGGGCTGAGTGGCGCAGCACAAGAAAACCTCCATCTTTTTACAGTCCCGTGTGCGAAACTGCTGACAGGCCACCACGCACTTGATGTCCTTACAGTCTCTGAAAAACACACTGCCCTTGACAGGTCCGAGAACAATGCGGCAGTTGACACAGTCATCGATGGTGATAGTCGCTGAATGGTCCAACACAAAGATGTTGCAGTTCTCACACTCCTGGATGACGAACTGTTGGCCGTTCAGTTTGCCGGGCAGACGACCCACGGTGACATCTTTGAGCCCTGTCAGCATGTAGTCTTTAGGATCAACCTGTGCAAAGAGAAAGATATAGATGAGTTAAAAACATATATTTAGAGATTCTTTTTTTAACAACCTGAGTATCTGATATATTCCCACCTCTATCATCCAAGACAATATCAATATTTCTGTAAGAGTGGAGAGCGTTTTAGGCATGCTTATTATAATGCTGTTAATGCTCGACTGACATTACAGTTGCTTGGCTTCTCCATGCATTTGTGATATTTGAGAACTTGTAAACTTATAGGAAACCCGATTTTCTTGGGAGACCCCTGTTTATCATTGGGAATGATGGAATACATCTAACAGAACTACGTTATCAGGTAAAGCTTTAGAACAAAAAGGTAACAGATTACAGATACACTGAGTAAGAAGGAGGATTACTAACAGGATTACAATTCTAAAATAAAGAATGATATATAAGTCTGTAACCATGCACATGCAACACATGACAGCACTTTACAAGTCGCACACAACATCACTCTGGTCTTGAGTGAAACGGACGACACAAGTGCGTGTCCTTAAAGGAAAAAACCCTCGTTATAAAGATGAAATAAGAGGCATCTTATTGATATTTATTTTCTCTCGTATTTATTTGCATATTTTTGGTATTGAGGAAAAACCAAAAGTAACGTAAAATAATAAAGTTGCATTACTTTAATATTGCGATAGTAACTATTAGTATTATTACTATTATTAACTACTAGTATCGGAACATATGTAACCTTCCCTACTCTGACAGTACATATAGTTTCTGATTATTTCAGGCGGTTTCAGTACTCATTTCCTATGAGATGCTGGCACCAGTTGTGATTTCATAAATCTTTTCCCCTTTTCGACAGCGTATTGAAAGGTCTGATCTTTCTATACTGCGCCTCCTCCTCCGTGTGAAGGGTCAGACAATTTCAGAAGAGATAGAAACTGTAAGAGCCATTTTTGTTTTGTCTTGTTTTGTAAACGTTTCACCACTTGGGGTAGTGATGTCAGGGAGGCAGAGGTCACACAATCACTTGACTCATGTGTTGCAGACTGGGAAGAGGCGATCAGTTTGTGACCTTACGGCAGTGACTGTAAATGAAATGTTATGTTTTCTTTTGTCTTTTTTGGTGAAGGGTCACTACAGCGATAAGCAAATTCCACACGTGTTGGATCGAAGAATTTTAATTTTTAATAGGAAGTTTTAAAGGAAAGAGGCACGCATGTTGTAAAATCTTTCAATCCGCCATGGGAGTCACACCAACATCATTCACCACAGAGAGGCTGACAAACACAGGGCGTGCACAGACTGACCAAGGGCAGGGGCAGGAAATGACTGAACGAAGACAGATGAATAATCATGAATCTTTTTTTAAAGGTGAAATTGGAAGTATTCAACAAAAAAAGGTTGTTGCACTGCACTCAGTATTTTGTCACCACAGTGCAGGAAACAACATGTCTGAAACTCACATTTTTCAGGGGAAGGAGCCCAGACTCAGACAGACCTCACCTTTGGCTTCCCTGACCCTGAGGTCTCTGTGTTTGATACTTGCAGGTGTGTCTCAGACTATGTTCAGACTCCACATCCGGATACTGCGCGAGGTTGTGTATTTATTTTATGTAACCACAATTAAAGTGCAACATCCCATGAGTCAAAACGGAAGTTCAACCGCCCATTAGCTAACGCCTGTAAAGTCTGAACGGAACAAGTTAAATGCGGTCATCTGAGGAACAGTGAACTACACGGTGCTCTGTAGTAATCCGATAATGAGATAACGCTGGATACATGAAGCGAGAGACAGTCTCTGGGGTGTTTTCAACTTGTAATTAGCATTGCATGCTTCCTCTGGATACTTAGGTAACAGTTAGCATGTGAAGCTGAATATTCTGGGAGTAGGTGGGCTAATAATTCACTGCTGCGCAGTCAATCTCAGCGTGTAAACACTGTCAGTTTACCTTCACGGCTGCTGCGCTCAAGAAATCAGGGTAGAAATACAAACACAGCTATGAGTGTACAACACGGTGACTTGACACTCGTAAAGGGAAGCTAAATGGTAATGTTTTTTTACTAAACAAACGCTGGTTTCATTTTTAATCTGAAGTGGTGACACGTTAAATGTCACGTAAACTAGCTGCACTTCTTGAATGTGCAGTAGCTACCTGTAAGCGACATAATACACCAGTTAAAATGTCAAGCAGTCGGGTACAGCTACCTCAGACCTCTATTAACCATCAGGTATGAGTTTATGTTATTGTATCCTATTACTTTATGTGATAACAGTCCTACGCGTTACCTTTTCCCTCTTATCCCAGCTGTACTGCTTCGGAGCCTCGTCGGTGTTGTTGCCAAGGGGAACCGCGTTGCTTGTCGTCGTAGTTTCAACAGTCGTCGTCGTCGGCGTAGGATCCTCTTTTTCGGATGACTTTCTTTTGGATTTCTTCGAAAAGAAGCACCCCATTTTGGTCTAATAGGTGGAGACCAGACAACACCAGTTTTCCTGACCGTAATTAGCTTGGAGAACACGAGTAAATGTGAGGCAGAAGCTTACGTGCACTTCAGTTGTCAAGATTTTTTTTTTTCAGCTTCCTGTTTCCCAGCGTCGTTTCGCAACCAATCATTACAGCGATAGTTGTTACAGCAGCCAATCACAGGCCTGGAGAGAGTGACGGGATCACGTGGGTGAGGCGTGCATTCGTGAGACGTTTGTGAACAAGAAGAAAAGAGATCTCCGCAACCAACATTTTTATTATTTATTTATTTTTTAATGCGTATGAATGTACCTGATATAAAATAAAAACACAGAGACGTAAAAGATATTCTCTCCTATTTCAATTTAATATGCTAAGTTTGTCTTGCGTGTAAATGCTCTCGGTGTGAAGTATAATGCCGTTAATGATGACATTCAATTCTCCTCGGTATATTCATTCTGTAGGAGAATTACAGCTACACCCCGCACATGATAAAGTAAGGTGCTCTTGAATTAAAAATGACCTCGCCATTTATATCAGTGGTCAGCGAGGACCTTCCAAGTAAAAATAAAACAATAAATATATGAATTTACCAGACTACCATGAACGCACCGTTGCATCCACACTGGGCACACCTCTCTGGGTGTTGTCTTCGCGACAGAAAGCTGCTTAGGTGAACTTAGAAGATCACATAAATTACCTTATATAAAATAATAATATCATTTTAATGAAATAAAATGACTCAAAAGACTCAAATCGTGCAAGAATAAAGCAAGTGTGTGCGTTTTTTAAAGCTACACACCAGCCAGGTGTATATATTTGCAGTGTTTGCAGTGTGCGCTGTAGATTTAAAAAGAACAGAAATTATGCACAGCAAACAACATGTAACACCGTCCAACCAGACATCAGATTAGCTTGCAACTAAGCCACTAGGCCACTCTAATAATAGGTAATCCCCCATCATGCCTCTTTGAAAGATGCTCTGACGCCGGGCCCTTTCAGTACATCCCCTCTTTCTATTCTGTGTAACCATAAAACCACTAAGTGACTGATGTATTGTTCAAACACACACAAAAAAGGACGCTGCTGAGTGTGTGGACTAAGTGGTGTACGGTAAAGGGTTTATAAAAAGGTGCATCTGATCCGAGTACTAAATTTCATACACTGTGTTGCATAAGAATGGCCGGGTGAGAAAATAAAACAGACAGAATTAGGGGCTAACCACTGCTACAGTAGAGATATGTTACTTAAGAGCATCTCACCAGACGTCCTTTATCCCCATCAACTGGTTTTGACTGTGATATTGCTGACAATCATAAGCTAAAACAGCATGTGGTGCATGTGATGGCTGAATTGCTTTTAAAAGTACATGTATTTTCAGGTGCTCTTATTGCATCAGGTTGAAACTCCCTTAAAGAAATCCACCCTCTTTTCACTCCCACAACCCCTTCTTTCTCGCAATATACGGCTTGCAAAATGACAGCGGAGTCCATTAAGTCAGTGTGAAACCAGAAACACCTCTGTTATAGCACATGATGGCACAAGGCATGGCTGGATTAACCTGTTTGGGGGCCCCAGGGGCTTTTGAATGACCCTCCCACCCCCACCCCACCTCACTTTCACTTCCCTATCACTCACTCAGCTTTGTGCCAGTACATCCAAGCTCCCATGGAGTCAGTCACTGATTAAATGCTTCTTTATTAGAGATAAACTAAAATATTTAAACCTGCCTTTATTGATTATTTTGGCCTTATAAAGTGGCCGTGGCTTGTGCCTGTTTACACATCCAGTATGGTTAGCTTTCATTTGGAGTTGTGTTTCTGTCTGACTGAGAGATTTAAATGGGACCTGTAATGCTTTTCCTTGTATCTGTCATATATATGTATGTTACAAGGTCAAGTGTTCATGTTAAACATGGCCAGAGTATTGAATAATGAGGTAAAAGTGGCATTTTAAAGAGGTCATATTATGATTTTGGGGTTATTGTCTTTCCTTTATTGCCTGTCATGGTGGATCACTCCTTCTCTGTGGCGGCCTGCCTGAAAAAAAAATGGATGACCCTGTAGCCAACGGAGAGATGAAACCGTGCCCGGCTGTGGACGACACCAACAGAATGTCAGCCTACTGAAACAGCTGCCTGCTTCAAGAGGAAAGAGGTTGGTGAGAGCGAAAGATAAAGACAAGGAAGTGGCTATAAAACCAAAACAATGAGCTGAAAGGGGCTAAAACGCTATGTGGCGCTGAGAGGAGCTGCTGCGGTGTCGGGTGGTTATTCTCAGTGGGTTCATCGCTACAAGGGAATCCTTTCACACTGGCCAGATTTTAGACGCATGATTAATTTAACAATATTGATTAGTGCCACTTTAAAGTCTTGGGTTGCTCTTGCCTCCCTCCCTCCAGCTGTGCCCCCCTGATATCATCCCACTTCTCCCCCCTCCTCTACTACTATCACCACCAAAGGCCTCTCTCTCTCCAAAGCGGATGTGTGCTTTTACTTTTCTTGCAAAAGACGGACTTCTAACATCCGAACACAAGCCTGCGTGCGTTTCCTGTTTTGCGGACGAAAGGAGCGCTGAACTGCACGATCATCAAAAAAAAAAAAAAAAAAAAAATCCCAGGACAATGACTCAGTAGGCTGGAGTACACTTGGTTCGCGGCCGCCTGCTGTAGCTCCACGGTGCGATCCGGGCTCCTCCAGCAGGGCAGCGCAGTCTCAGCCCGCCGTCGCCCTTTCCCCCTCGCGTCGCGCGGCAGTGTACCTTTAAAAGGTTGAACCCGCCAGTCGGCGAGCACCGGATTGTTTTCCCACTCGGCTCAGCTGTAGCTACCTTCCAGCAGTGACATGGCATAGAGGCGGTGTGCTCTCAGCAGCAGCAGCCGCAGCAGCATCCTGCACCATGGACGCTCGCACGCAGCCGAGGCGCCGCGGAGCCCTCGCCGCGCTGGACACGACGCTGCTGCCCGTGTGGATCCTCCTGAGCGCCGTGTCGGGCGGACTGAAGGCGGAGGACGACGCAATGGAAGAGCTCGCCACCGAGAAGGAGGCTGAGGAAAGTCACCGACAGGACAGCGTTAATCTGCTGACGTTCATCTTGCTGCTGACCTTAACCATTCTCACCATCTGGCTCTTCAAGCACAGACGGGTCCGTTTCCTCCACGAAACCGGACTGGCAATGATTTACGGTGAGGCTTATGGGCTTATATGTTGAATGCATACGCGCGCACACACACACACACACACACCACCACCACCTTCCCGCAGGCTTTGCATGATTCAGTCTCCCTCGTGGCGCACAGAGGCGATGCTTTAAGATGATTTAAGTCTGAACAACAACCAAAAAAGAAAAAACGCATCACCGACGAGCCTCCTCCGCATTCCCAGCAGCGCACACAGCTCCTAATTGGCTGGTCTAATTTCTAGAAGGTGCTGTCGGCCGCTCAGCCTCGTCTTTAAAAAAAAAAAAAAAAACTCTCCACCAGGCTGCAGCTCCATCCCCGACTGACTGGGAGCACAGCACCCTGACTCCTGTGTCCGGGAGGAGCCCACTGAGACATGTCTGTGGGGCTAATGAATGAGATTACAGTGACCTTGATGGAGGCTTCATTGTTTTATTCTCCTGTGAGGAAATGAGACAAGACAGGGGAAAGATTTAAACATGTTAGTGCAGACACTACCAGGACTGCTGCTGTCAGACATCATAATCATGCTTCTAAAAAAAAAAGGGGGAGATTACCACAGTCTGAGGTTGTTAAAGGCTTAAAAGTCAGAAAAATGAAAGTGGTGCTGGGTAGTTTTGACCCGTGTTTGTCTGTTTTGGAGTGTGCATTGAGGTTAGTGAATGGCAAGCTCAGAATTTTATTATTTACAATATGAATGAGGTAATAATACAAACTCATAGATATTTATCCTTTCCATAACTGAATAAACAAGCTGTTCTCAGAGGAAAGGAAGGTCCCCAGAACACTGTTTTAAGCTAGAAAGGTGGCAGGGTCCGCCACATGTAAACAAAGTAATGAAACCGTGTTGTCCTTTAAGGTCAGTTTGTTTATTGAGTTTATTCAGGCATAAGAATAAAGATCTTTCTCTTCTGGTTAAAATTTCTTCCCCCAAAAAACTACATACTGCCCCTTTTTTGAAAAAGGGAACTAACGCTCATCACATCCGTCAGTGTGTGAGGTCGTCATCAGCTGGACTCTGGATGTATTTGTGTTTTTGTTCCTACAGAGACGTCCACACGAGCTACAGGATGCTCACTGAACAGGCTCAAATGCTCCACAGCCAAACTGCACATGCTTAGTTGTGAAATCAACAGAAATCAGACTCGTATCCCAGAATCTTATGTCTTTACTTAATAGAGATAAAAGTCCTGTCTTTCATCATCCGAGGACATGATCACATAGCACGGGTCGATGAGCAACGCCGCAGTATCTCTTGAGGAATGTTGAGTCGAGCTATTTCAGTTACAATGTCTCAAAACGCAGCGACAGTCTCCACATCCGTGTTCTGTTTTTTCTTTATACCTTATCAGAAGTGTCAGTCCGTGCTGCCGATGTCACTTATTAACCAGAGATCTCATATAAAAAGTCAGACTTTGACTTGTTTTTTTTCTTTAA
This sequence comes from Lagodon rhomboides, assembly GCA_039737535.1. NCBI lineage: Eukaryota > Metazoa > Chordata > Actinopteri > Spariformes > Sparidae > Lagodon > Lagodon rhomboides. The sequence continues at coordinate 6,813,217 of CM077789.1, read as the reverse complement.
ATGCTTTAAAAGTAAACTTTGATTTGGCGTTTTTCCAGTTCAGCTCTGTCTTTGTAGTTTTATTCTCGGTTCCACAAATATAGGTCAGCAGCTGGCAGCAGGCCCAAAAACAGAAACTGAAGAAAATATTACAGCTGAGATTTACTATGTTCCCAATAAAGGAGGCAGCGTTATTATTATAAGGGCTTTTGTGCACATACATTTTGTGTTATATGCATTAAAAAGCACATGGAAACAGAGTTTTAAACTTCTGTTATTACCTCAGTAGTTGTCAGTACCTGGGGCTCCTCGAAATGAGCAAGTTCGTGAGCAGGATTACACAAAAACTACTCAACAGATTTCCAGGAAACTCGGATGGAGGTTGGGTCTCGGCCCAGAATAGACCCAGTTAAGTTTTGGTGTAGATCGAGATTAAGGGACAGATCCTGGAATTTTTTCTCTCACTTTCTTTAACAAATGATATTTTCGAGAACGATGCACGGATCTTGATGAAGAAGAAAACAAACAGACTCTTTTATGTGGCCGGTATCTACGAGTGAGAACAATTTGATGCGGATACAAATAAGAATCTGGATGCAGCTGATTTAAATAATCACATTTTATTTGATACTGGCTCGGGCCTTATTGAGTTAGAGGGTAGTTTCTTGGGCCGTGGCCGAGGTAAGGGAAGGAAGGAGTGCCGTTCTGGTTTGTGCCGGATTCAGTCTGATGCGATGAAGTTGGAACTTGTGTCCGAGCACTGTTTGTATTTTTTTAGACCATCGCCAGTGTGAAAGCGCTGCCAAGCGGGTACCTTGTGACAATATTGATTTGCTGTATAAACAGCAGAGATCCTGTGTTTTCAGTGGGTGTGTTCAGTTGTGTATTGTGGCATGTTAATGACAAAATCGCTGAATGAGAATCCATTCATGAGAGTTTTTGGTGCTCGTCAACGGCTGGTTTTCCCTTTCTGTGGGACTTCCTCGTTTGAAAACATGGAACTTCCCTTTCACTGGAAAGAACCTAAAGTTTGTGACCTCCCTCATTTGCGTGTATTTGGCAAGAGATTGAAACAACGGGTGGTTTTATCCTCAACGATTGACACAAAACCGTCACTATCGGTGTCGATGGGCGAAGGTTAACCCTCTGGAGGGGAAGAGTGACGGGGGTGCCATCAGCTTTGCTTTTGCCGTGTCTCCTGCAGATAACTGCCATCTGATCAGAGGGTTTATGTTCTCTTACCGCCTGCTTCATCCCTATTATTCCTGTCTTTTGGCTCTCCCCACAAGCCTCTGCTTCAGCATCTCCTCATGTCTCTTCCTTGGCTCTGCTGCTCCATGTCAATGCCTGATCAAACCCATCCTGTCAATAATGTCCCAGGTGCTTCTGCTCCACGAGCTGGGCTCGTGGAGCAGAAGCACCTGGGATATTATTGACAGGATGGGTTTGACTTTGTTGGCGTTTCTTTTTGGGTGATTCCTCGGCCCTGGCATTTATTAGAAAGCTATAGCCTAATAAAAAGGAAAAAGTCTCAATCTATATATTCTATCCGCAGGTCTGCTGGTGGGCGTGATCCTGCGTTACGGCATCCCCGCCACCAGCTACCACAACAAGACGCCCCCGAGCTGCTCGCTGAAGGAGGGCCCTGTCAGCACCCTGCTGCTCAACGTCAGCGGCAAGTTCTTCGAGTACACGCTCAAGGGGGAGATCAACTCCAGGGAGATTCACAACGTGGAGCAGAACGACATGCTGCGAAAGGTAAAAAAACTCAGATCTGAATGTTGCCACATTTATCGCGTCAGCTCTTCTGATTCTTGATCTCTTTGCAGGTGACCTTCGACCCCGAGGTGTTCTTCAACATACTGCTGCCTCCGATCATTTTCCACGCCGGGTACAGCCTGAAGAAGGTGAGATGATGCGAGCGTCGGTGCCGTAGACGCTGCCACAGACTGCTGTCTCATCGGACAGATGGTCCGCTAAGAAAAAACCCCTCAGTGGCCGCAGTGAGAGCGTTTGGTGTTTGCCGAACATAAGTGGCTCCTTTTTGAGGGGAAGTCCAGAGCAGATGTCTTTTTGTTTCCTCTCTGGCAAAAAAATCTGACACTCGCAACATGAGACGTTTCTGCTTTTGATCGTTGTAGACCAACAGATTTGTTTTATTCGGGGGAATCCCTGCGGGAACTTTTTTTAGTCATTAATCCATCACCTGTGAGAGTTTCAGCGACGGCAGGTGGTGATTTTTATGCAGGAGAATCGCGAGTCGAAGCCGCTTCAGTGCCTCGACCTTGAAGTAATGGAGAGCGAGAATGTGTTTAAACAGCTGGTGACATCTGATATATGATCTCACCGCGAGGGCACTCCTGCGCCTTTTCCAATTACACGGTGATGGATGATATCAGATGAACGAGGGGAAACGTTCTGGTGCGGCACTCCTGTGCAAGAGCATCTTCTAAAGGATCGGACCGCGGGGTCACGGTGACGTGGTCGAGCTTGAGCTCTGCTTCAAGCAGTGCTGGCGGCGTGGCTCTGGATGGCAGTGTCGGCCTTCGGTCCAGACTGAAATCTGGCAGAGTCATAGATCCTAAATGTCAACAAATTGCTGCAACCAATGATTCTATGAAATGTTGATGATCAGTGTTTAGCCAAAACCCAAGATGACGTCAGTCAAACGTCTCGTTTTGTCCACAATCCAAAAAATATTCACTTCACTTTCACAGAGGAGTAAAGAAACCAGAAAATATTCACATTTAAGATGCCGGAATCAGAGTTTTTAGACTTTCTTTTCTTAAAAAATAACTCAGACTCGCTGCAGTTCTAGTCTTAATATACTGTCTTAGCTATCGGTCTGTACATAAAAATCTACACTTCATTATTGCAACATCAGACATCCATCAAACTGTCTTTTTTAATGTCACTGCAGTTAAACCTGACAAACAGAAAACAAAATGTCTTCAGTAAGATTGTTTTTTACTAGCCGCTTCATCAATTTATTATTTAATACAAATGTATTATTTATTGTTATATAATTCATTTTTTCCCCCGGCTATAAGCTTCCTTTGTGCAATGCATTGTGGGAGAATAGTGTCAGCATCAACACACCAGGCTTTTACTGAAGGTCTGGATTCAGGACAAACTTTTGGGCCGGTCAATAAACAGGCACTGTGCGGCTGCAGCTCCCGACCAGTGTCAATATAGATTTATTATTCTCGTCTATAAAACATTAAAGATAATCCTGTAAATGCCTCACCACGAGCTCTCAAAGCCTGAGGTGACACCACAGTCCCAAAGGTGTTGAGTTTATCGTCACATTTACATGATGGGTCCAGCAAATGTTCGATATTTTCACTTGAACAATGACTCAAATTTGTTCCGTTGATTCCTTTATTAACTGATCGACTGTCAATTGTTTCAGCTGCAGTTAACTCTGGTCTGTGCTGAGTAGTAGTATTTCTTAGATGCTTTCAGTTGAGTGTTTAAAAAGTCTCTGTGACAGTAGACGGCTTTTTTGTTTGTCGAGTGAAACTGTAATTCAACGTGGAATTTGCTGAGTCAAACAGCCTCAGGAAATGTGAAGCCAGGGGTCATGTCAGGCTTTTTCTTTCAAACACTATGTCTTCAAATCGTCTGTTGCAGTGGGAGTTCACCTGAAACACAATGTGAGCAGCTGTAGAGAGAAGTTTGTGTCTCTGTGGTCGTCAACATGTCCTTTCAGTTAATTATCTGCGTTAGATCACTGCAGCCGAACACGCAGGGACTGTAACTGATGTGCAAACGCTGTCATAATTAGCCGTGTGTCATCTAACTGCGAAAATGATCTGTCGTGCACGTCCCCAGTGTACTTTCACAGTAATTTTCCTGCTTTTTGCCTGATTCTTTGTTTTATTTTTCACAAAACACACTCCTGACAGCCACTGCGGGAAAGGCTCATTTCCTGGAGAAATCTGAATCAGCATTTTCAGTTTTCAGACACGAGGAACGCGGCCAGGAAGCGATCCGGAGAGGTGTTTGTGTTGTGCTTCTTGTTTGTTTTATAACCAGTCAGACGGCTGAATCTGTTTTGTGTTTCTGGTCCTGTTTGACGTGGAGCTACTCGCCCACTCGTGACCGTTTGAGTGCACCGCTGCGTGCACGAAACAGCCACGCTCGCTGCTGCAAAAATGTGTATATGATGTTTTTTTCTGTGGTGGTGTCAAAAATGACAACATTTTATTAAATGCGACATTTCAGAAAACATTGTCTTTTGACCTTGAGGGCCACCATAGTTTTCCCTTTCCTTACTTTTCTTTCCGTGCCCTCAGCTTATTCTCCTGTTTTTCTTTTTCCTCTTCCAGAGAAACTTCTTCAGGAACCTTGGCTCCATTATAACCTATGCATTTCTTGGCACTGCCATCTCATGTTTTGTTATCGGGTGAGTGTCCCGCTTCTGTTCACGATATGTCAGTTTAAAAATCAGGCGCTTTGTAATCGATCTGTTGTGAGCTTCTTGGTCTCCGTCCGCAGGAACCTGATGTACGGTGTGGTCAAACTGATGCAGGTGGTCGGGCAGCTCACTGACAAGTTCTACTACACCGACTGCCTTTTCTTTGGTGCCATTATCTCGGCCACAGACCCAGGTGACGCACACACATGCTGACCAGGATGATGTGATGCACTTCATGGCTGTATCTGTAAAATGAACTGCTGTTTGAATGTTTTGTTCTGTCTTAATCTCTGTGCAGTGACGGTGTTGGCCATCTTCAACGAGCTCCACGCAGACGGGGATCTCTACGCTCTGCTGTTCGGAGAAAGTGTGATGAACGACGCGGTGGCCATTGTGCTTTCATCGTAAGTCACATTTCTGTCTCATAAAAGTCTCTCTCTCTGTGGTTTGGAGCTTTTTTTTCCCCCTCCTGATGTTGAAATTCATCACTGACATGTGAGACCGAGCAGCACCAGACGGCACTCTGCCTCCCTCTGCTGGAAGATTACACATCACCTACTACTACATATTTCTTTATGAACATTTTGTATTCCAGTCTGCAAAATATGTGATAAAACAAATCATGGACACAGAGATGATTTGCCAGAAAAGAGCCCAGTTTAGTGAAGTGAATCAATTCAAAACTTCATTGGAAAATGTGTCAATTTAAGACAAAAACCTGCCACAACATGTTCTCTTTGTGTTTCAGGTCGATCGTGGCTTACCAGCCCGCTGGAGCGAACACACACATGTTCGACGCCTCAGCCTTCTTCAAGTCCGTCGGGGTTTTCCTGGGTATTTTCAGCGGCTCCTTTGTGATGGGAGCAGCCACGGGAGTCGTCACCGCTCTCATATCCTTTTTCTCTGACACCTGCTTTGAAATGAACACACAAAGACGAACTCTGATATTTCCATGTTGTGTCTTTAACTTCCACTCTCACGTCACCAAGTTCACCAAGCTGCACTGCTTCCCGCTGCTGGAGACGGCCCTCTTCTTCCTCATGTCCTGGAGCACCTTCCTGCTGGCCGAAGCCTGCGGGTTCACAGGTGAGCAGGTCAGGGCGGGGCTGTGTAGGAGGTAGATGTAGGTCAGGACGGTGGAAGAAGCCTGCTTACTCACCATCCGCCAGACTTCTTCTTGACTTAATTGCATCAGACGTCTGTCTGATTCTCAGTCGTCCAGGTCAAAGTCCTGTTTATCTAGAAACGCCGGGTCAAAAACAACTCGACTTGCTTTTGATTCTTAATTCAACTGCAGCCTCATTTTATCAAGTGTAAACTTCAAGTATATTTCCAAAGTCTGCTTTATATACTAAGTACTCCAATATCAATGCACTTGTACTAGACTTGCAAGGGTCCTTCTGTGGCGGTCCTGGCAGTAAAATCCTCACAAACCAGCCCCAACCAACATAAAAATAAAAAATAAAAAAACATGTATATCTACAAAAGCCTCTTCAGGAAATAATCAAACTGAAATGTGCTTTTACGAGCTCTCAAATGAAAAAAAAAAAAGAAGGAATAACTGAAGGTGTATATGAGCTTCAGTTGGTTCATTTAGGATAAACAAACAGAAGAAAACCTGCAGCCGTCCGACTGTTTGGAAGGAAAGCAACACTTGCACGAGTATGACGGCCCTGATGCAGGTAGGATAGTTGACTGGTGACTTTTTGTGCTCACTCAGCTGGGCAACTGAGGAATAAACACAATTTCTTTCAACAAAATGAGGCAGCAGAGAAATCTAAATAGGGGCCTGAACAGACCAGAGATTCCGGCTGGCATGCTGTCAGGATGAGAGCTGCAGTGTGTCAGGGGACAGATTCAGAATGAGAGTGAATCCAACTCTTAAGCCTTCACGAAAGGGCGTCGTCACACCCTGATTGGCTGCGAGGGGAACGCCCCGAGATGCCTCCACTCGTTAATTAGGAGTCAGTCTGTTCACCTGGTGAACAGGTGATCTGAATCCACTGCAGTCAGTCCAGAGGGAGATGGAGGCCGTGATATTTCATCTGCGTGACTAATTAGTCCAACATGAAAATAAACACAATATATTGAGCTTCTGATGAGGAATTTCAAAATAAAAGCCCATTTAATAGTCAAATATTTTCAATATTTCCCTCAAATTCAGTTTTACGTTAAAGGAAAACTACCTGTTTCCACAGAGTTATTTCAGTTCAGACTGACAGTACTCCACCTCAGAGAGTCAGTCATGTAATAACAGGAAATTCTGATGTGGAATTTCAAAATTAAAGCCCTCTGAAATATCAAATATTTTCAGTATTTTCCTTTAATTTCAGATTTAAATTTCAAGGAAACTACCTGTTTCCAATGAATAATTTTAACTTAGATTGATAGTACTCCACCTCAGAGAGTCACTCATAGTATCAGGAAGTTCTGATGTGGAATTTCAAAATTAAAGCCCTCTGAAATATCAGTATACTACTTTAAGATGAGTAACGTTAGACTTTAAGAACAGTCTAGTCTACATCAAAGTCTTCTTCCCCGTACTGAAGCTATACAGTTGAACTACAGCGTAAGTGGTTATATACGTCTAGCCTACTTTTTAATTCACGAAAGTACATTTTATAAAAACAAATAAATATTTTAGCTGATGCCAAAGTGTAAGAACATAATGACAACTCAAAGCAACGTCCCAGTTTAAAATCAGGAAAGACACATTTTCTGTAAAAGAAGGAAAACTAAACTTCAGTAGAAGCCAAGTATACTTAAGTGTATCTTTTATTAAGTATATTTCTGATAAGTATCTAAAAAGTAAACTGAAAGCATACTCTCTTAGTTTTTAGTTTAAAACAAGTTGACTAATAGCGCAGTGGAAGACTTCTAGATGTGATCTATTTGTTTCTGTTCCAAAATGTGGACAGAGGTTTTGCTCGGACTGTCATCAGCCTTACTTACAACAGCTTACTTACACATCTCTGTGACAGAAGATTAAAGGGGCACACCACAGACTTAGTATCGCATTCTGTAAAGCTGGTAGATTCACAAGAGACAGATTAAGACAAAACATTTATCCAAATTGAACAGAGACAAAGATATCCTCAGTTTTTGACCTGAGTCTGTCTCGAGCTCCAGATCCAGATCCCTCATTTCCCATAATGCAACTTAAACTCCTTGCTTGCAGTAAAAATTCAAGCCTCAAAGTAGTTTGTAAAGGATTTTCCTGATAACTAATAACTAACTGAATGAGAGCTCACCACTTCACTTTATCTAGATGGAGCCTTTAGACTCCGAGCTCACTCACGTTGTTGATTATGTTGGATAACGTAATTATGAGCCGTTTAAACCGAGTGCTGGTAAACCGTCCGCAGAGACCTGAGACTGTCCGTCATACAAATGAAACGTGGCAGGGATTTAACTTCAGATTATGCAGCAGATGTGCAGCAGATGAAATGAACAGATAATATAAAACCCGCAGCAATAAGAGGACTGCAGACCTAATCTTTGCTTCTCATTTCTCTAAAAAATGAGCAAATTGCAACGCCTGTTTGACTCGCTGTATTAAAGCCGAGTGTGTGTCTGTGTGTGTCGTTCTACAGGCGTCGTGGCCGTGCTGTTCTGTGGCATCACGCAGGCTCACTACACCTACAACAACCTCTCTGAAGAGTCCACGAAACGCACCAAGCAGGTAGCGTCTGACCACTTCCTTCACACGTAGCCCCCAGTTACTTTGGGCTGATTTGAGCCCCCTGATGGTACGAACAGGGTGCTCGAGGGCCCCGCTGCCAGATGGCTCAGTGATCAGCCTGCTGTGACCTTAATCGGGGTTGTCTGAGGACATCCCCTCCTGACACGAGCGTTTAGTTTCCCAGAGGGGGGTTCAGTCTTGAGGACAGCGTACAGATTAGCATGTAGACACAACGCAGCGTGACATATTTTGGATCCGTGTCATGGCACGCGCTTTTTTCTTTTGGTTTGAAAGAGAACTGGGCATTAATCATTAATAATTTATTAATTATTAATCATGGGCATTACAATGGTAAGATTAAAGGAGGAGTTCACCCAAAAAAATTTTTAAATGTAGTCACTATCCACTTACTGACATGCTGATGGAAAAGTCAGGTGAACGTTGAATTTTCTGCAGCATTCAAAGCAAAATTCATTCAGCAAACAATTGAAGTAGATGGGGACTTGTTTGAAAACGTGAAAAAAACGACTGAAAAAATAACATGAAATGGCTTCAAACAGCTCGTCCGGCGTCACTGGAAGCCCTGAAATCCTGAATTGATTAGTTGAGCTTCAGATGGGGTGCGTGCTAACCCTTTAAGCATAGATGCTAAGGTGAAGAGTTAATCTTAAAAAAGGGTATAAATAACGTCTTTTCAAATCTATATTGGATCTCAGGGCACTTGGATTATGCCACAGAAGCCCCATGAAGCCATTAAATGTTTATTTTTTCACTTGTTAATTTACATTTTCAAACAAGTTCCCGTCTACTTCAGCAGTTTAGGAGAATGCTGCAACACTGTTTCGCTGCGAAGCTCCAGAAATGTGTTTCAGACTATGAAACTTTTCCATCAGCATGAGGGTGAGGAGACGGATGAACCTCTCCATTTCAAAGTACTTGACGTCACAGCGTGTTCGCCCTTAGTCCTGTGCCGCCCCCTCGAAGCAACATATAGACAGTCAGCTCTGTAATCATCACGACAGCCTGGGTATCCAGAGCTTTCCTGGATTCTGAGGGAATAGATGAGTAGAGTATCTTCTGAGCAGCGCAGCGTGTGAAACTTTGCCTGAACCTCCCTCACTGACGCTGAACAAGTCCTTTATGTCGATTTTTACTGGTGTTCCTGCTGTGTCTTCAGACGTTTCTCAACCGAATTCATGATGATGTTGTGTTTTCCGTGCAGCTCTTTGAGGTGCTTCACTTCCTGGCTGAGAACTTCATCTTCTCCTACATGGGTTTGGCTCTGTTCACCTTCCAGAATCACATCTTCAGCCCGATCTTCATCATCGGGGCTTTTGTATCCTTCGCTGTCCTGCACATTTCAGATATTGCTATTCTGTGAACTTTTGCACACTCCCCGGTGAATACTTTTGCACATTCCTGCCCACAACTTCACCTCCTTTCATTTAAATAACACACAGTCAGGAAGCCTGGTTCTGATTGGGGCACAGCACACATGCATTTTTATTCTTCCACGGCTGTAGAATTGGGTCAAGGTTAGAAAACACCTTGTGGAGGATTTTTGTACGATTGTTTAATGTATCATTTGAGTCGGGACACGCCGTTCCCCAAGCCCTTGAAGAGTTATATTGTTCTGTTAAAGACGCCCTGAACCCGCCCGTCAGATTGCCATATTCATCGGAAGAGCCTTCAACATTTACCCGCTGTCCTTCCTCCTCAACCTCGGCAGAAGGCACAAGATCAAGGGAAACTTCCAGCATATGATGATGTTTGCAGGTGTGGTTTCTGTTATCGATCATTTCTACATAAATCAGTTAATCTTTGAGTCTGTGAAATACAAAAAAAAAGTGAAATGGCCCTTTATAATTTCTCAGAAGCAGCGATATTACTTTCAATTTGCTTTAAAAAACGGTCATTTGTCAAAATTTTGATAGACTAGTCAATTTATCAACTCATCATCGCAGCTCTCATGTGATTGGATGATTTCTGGATGTGACCTCCTTCCAGGTCTGCGAGGGGCGATGGCGTTCGCCTTGGCCATCCGAGACACGGCCACCTACGCCCGCCAGATGATGTTCACCACCACGCTGCTCATCGTCTTCTTCACCGTCTGGGTGTTCGGCGGGGGGACGACACCCATGCTGTCCTGGCTTCACATCAGGTGACGTAACACACCTGTGCCCAACTTTTCAGCAGCTCCTCTGCATTTGGATAAATCTACAAGTCCTCACAACTGAAAGATTTCTAATTGTGTAAGACGATATCAAAAATAGAGGCCTAGCCTATTTTTGCAAAAGCAGTTATCAGTAATAAGTATTTAACATATTTCATTTTCTAAAGAAAGAGCAGACATGGTGTTTAAAAGGTTCACATGGACTAAAATGAACCTGTTTAAAATGAACCTGACAATCAAGAATTATCTTTCGGCATCTTATACACCCTCACAGGAATAAGATAAAATGTACGAATACGTTTTTAAATTGCTTCCTGAATGTTGCTGCGTGACCAAACTGCTGCCATTGAACGCACCACACTGCTACAGAACTAGCAAGAGATGTGACAGCTAGCTGGTGAGATAACGGCAGCTCGCCTTTGCCGAAGCTAAATTAGCTAATTATTTCTTGTAAATGAAAAATATTAATTTTGAGGATATTTCATCTTTGTAATTCTGACGGTTTCACATATCAAAATCGCAATTGCTAATCTCCTGCTTAAAGCTAATGTTAGCTAGCTTAACGTTAAATTGTGATGGAGCTTGCTTTTTGTTTGTGTCGGTCTGTAACAAAACAGAGATGCGTTTATTTTCTGTAAGCTGTGGACTGTAAATTATCATGATAACGTACATTTTCTCGAACAAACCAGTTAACACGGACAAGAAAGCTGAACTGCATTTCCCCTTTCATTCTGTGCAGATTAGCCAAAGGCGGCGTGCAGTATCTCCATTTTATGGTCATCATGTAGGTTCCTTGGCAGTTATTTTATGGATAAAGTAAAAAAAAAAAAGTCATGAAATTAAGGCATTACAACTTGTCTGAGTTTAACGACATCACATGTTATTTCACTTTGGTGCTTCTGAGGTTACTGCTCTCTATTTTTGTGGGCAGTTTAATGTTTTCTCGGTGGTTGTACCCGTTTCGTTTTAAGCTGTACTATTTTCTCTCCTCCTGCATTACTAAATTGATCCTCTGCTGAATGGTGGTATTGTCCAGGAGATGGGGCTAGAGTTCTCATCGCTGCTGCTGACTCTCCACCTCTCATCTTCTTACATCCAGACATTTAAAGTCACGCAGACTTTAGTTGCATCTTTGAAGTAGTTTCCCAGTGTTTTCCACTTTAGGAGGTTGAACACCTGAATGGCAACTCTTAAAAATCAAAATCATTCCTGTTGCTGACCCGACTTTGAGATGTTGTCATTGGTAGCAGGATCGGTCCGTCTGGAGCCCGGCCTCACTTGTTTTTGTCAGACAATGATGCACTTGGAGCTACTATTTGTCACAACAAAGCGGATTATGGGGTGAACAGGCTCTGTTTAATATGAGTAATGCCTCCTCGGACGGAACAGGAACTATTGTGTTTTGGCGGAGGTTTAGAGCGCTGCCAAAATCTCCCTGAGAACTAATCGCCATGGTTACCAGGCCATGTGGCGCACGGCAGGCGGATATCCCTCGTGATCCCGGTATGGTCCTCTGAGCATCGGCATAAATTTACATATGTTTACCACTTGTTTGGATTCCTGAGGAGTTTTCCTTCATCATAGATTTTAAACTGAAGATCACATTTGTGAGGCGTTATTTATTATTTTCACGACCCAGTCCTCTGCCCGGGGATTCTGGTGCTGATGAGCACGATGTGATGGAGGCCTGGTGCTGGGAGAGCAAAGATGTCTGGTCTGAGAGGAGACGCTGCTGGTTTCTGTTATTGGGTTTTGATGGATGGTTTCTAAGGAAGCAGGCGAAACAGCTTATCACGCAGCCCCGGCAGTGCAGCCATGGAGAGAGGAAGAGATCCTTATGTGATCACGCTGAGGCAGGAAAGAGCGAATCATCTGTCAGCTCCAGTGTTGACAACTGTAAGTGGACTTTGCGTCATCTGCAATGACATTTTACTGAGTATGTCTCCGTTCAAGTTTTTTTTAAATAAAATGAGCATTTTGAGAAAACATTTCCTGGTTTAGTTTGGATTTGGGCAGAACTTCTCTAGGCTACATTCTTCAAAGAAATATATAGCTACTAAAGGAAGTTGAAGTGGCACCAAAATAACAATTAGTGAAAGAATTCGACACGGCAGTCAAAAGTCCCCATAGATGATTGAAAAGACAATTAGTGAAACTTGGTGTATTAGTGTACTGAACAAAGGTGAAGTGCTAATTGAGAGCTGCTGTCTCATTGGCTACATGCATCAATCATATGGAGGCTGGTCTGTAAGTGGCTCAGGAGAGAGAAGAGAAAGTGGGTTACTTGTCGACACAATCACTCATTGGCTGTTGTAGGCACTAGGGCAGGCATAGGAGCTCTTATCTACTCAGATGAGCTGTGAATCAAGCAGCTACCATCTCAGGATCTCTGGTGTCGAGGGATGATGGCGCCTGCTGTGAAATGAGAGAAGTCTTTTATAGGTAAAAGCCTGGTATACTGTGTTTTGGACTAAATATGTGACTGAAAAGGTGAAGCGCTAATTTAGAGCGGCTATAAGCGTTTTATATTCCAAGAGTAATCGCTGTTATAGAGTGTTTGTTTGGTCAGTTACCCCTGCACGCTTAATTCAGTCAGGACAGGGAACTTCAGAAAGAGGAGGTCCTGTCTTGAAAAAGCCTTGAAGAAAAAGAGAGGAAGTTGTAAAATGGTTTGACTTGAGTGCAAACACTGAGAGGTGTGAATTGGTGAATTGTGAGTCGAATATTTCTAGATGTTTCATTTTCATGCTTAGACCTGAACATCTGTCCAGCCTCTGCGCCGAGTCCGAGGATTAGTGGATGTCCCCATAACGGAGGATCATGTTTGACCGAGTCGCCAATTACTGTTCTTAAAACACTCAGCGGTCACTGTCATCTGCTCAAACTCTCATTCACGTCTCGTCGTCCATTAAAACTGTGCTGTGACGCGGCGCTTAATCCTCAAAATGATGTGAATGGTGCACTTTTAATCCTGTGTGTTTGAAATAAGTGAAATTTGTCAAAGCACAACTGATTCTTGGAAAACAAGATTATAATCTTCATCTGTATCTAACGGTGGGATCAAATGTGAGAGTTCAGAGATTTACGCGACCGTTCCAGCTCGTCGTAGGAGAATCGAAACACAGGAGAGGCGGTTATTTATACACACATTACAAAACAGTAGCTCAAAAAATATCGGCTAATACTTTAATGTGCTCGATGCCGAGTGTGTGTGTGTTGATGATGAGACGGCGTTGGGGCAGCAAAGCTAAACTGTAGTCACATGGCAGCCATTTTTCTCTGACATCACGCTCAGGGTGGGAAGCTCAAATGTTGTACTGTTTCATCACTTACGGATTAATCAGGACACGAGACCATATTTCAAGGTAAAACAACATATTTGAGAACCCATTAGCTTCTAATAACGTTAGCATTCAACCACTTCCTAGCTAGCATTCGTGTCTGATAGTCTTACGTGTCACAATCAGAAAAATTGTTTTAAAATATCAACATGTGCGTTGGAAACATGTATTTAAGCCAGGAAGTGAAATGCACCAGATGTGATCAAACAGACACGTAAGCAAGGAAGTGGTCGAATGCTAACGTTAGCTAATAGCTTATCAAATAAGTTGTTTTATCTTGAAATATGGCCTGATATCCAGCCACATGTTCGCTATCCATCACTGTTTCAAGTGGTGAAACGGTAACATTGATACGTTTTTATACGGCGAACAACCTGGAGTGCAGCAACATAACATTTTCCCAGCATTCCAGTGACCCGCTGTCTGAATATACAGATCTATTAGCAGGCAGAGCAACGTCAACACGTAAAGTGTGTACTTCAGGTAATGTATCCGGATGAGTGCTGACTCTGACAGTAACTGGTGTTGCGGAAATGTGTGCTTGCCTCAGATGGGGATCTTTCTTTTTTACTTTTTACTTCTGTTTTTCGGATGAAAAGGGAAACATCGGTCACCTCGAAAAGGCAGTGTGAAAAGTTGAGACTCCTCAGAACATGTGCAGCAAATTAGATTCACGAGGAGCGGTGTTAAAGCAGGTCTGCGCAGAAGAATACGTGCGTCACACAGCGGCCCTCTGGAGGCTGCTGCTGTTCGAGGAGCCACTGTAGCGTGATCAAGTGTTTTATTCAAGGCTTTCTCTCGTCTGATGTGAGGACCCGGGTCTGTTTCTTTGTTGTGTCTCTGTGGACTGTCCGCCAGTTTCTTCACACGGCGCTGCAAAGAACAGATCACACGCACTGTTGCCCAGAAGCAGCTCGACGGAGACGTGCGAACTGATTTGAAAAAAAAAAAAAAAAAGTGTGTGCAAAAGAGAAAGGTGGGAAAGTAATCGAGAGCCGGTGTCACGAACCGTTCCTCTGTTTTTACTGCGCACGTCTTCCCTCGAGGGCTGAAACCCTGCAGAGGAAATTGCTTGTGAGGCACATTTGATTGGTTTAAGAAGCCGGGGGGGGGGTGTTTTCAGGATTAGGATTAAAGGTCAGATGGAGAATTGAAGTCAGTAGGAGACTCTCTTACGTAAGTATGCATGTGCAAATGAACACATGTGATCTATCGAGTTTCTTATCGCAGGAAACGTGTGCTGGGCTGGGCCCCTTTTCTGGGGCCCCCCTCCGGCCGTTGTGTCTTAATCTCACACAGATCCTTCCTGATGCAGCACCAGAAGGCTTTGCACCTCTTTGTTTTTGCAGGTTCCTCCTCCCCCCCTGAAGATCCTCTGTGTGTGTCTTTGTGTGTGTTTGTGTGTAGTTGATAAAAGGAGAAAGTGCTAAAAGGCGGCTGAACACCGGCGGCCTGCTGTTAAGGTGGAAAGCGGTAAAAAAAGAAAAATGCAGTAACTCGTCCACTCCGAGCCGATGGCCTGTTTCCTCTGCCCGGCTGTCATGGAAAAGTCTAAAGATAACCACACGCATTAGTTTCACCTCTCGCTGTTCAGTGGCGGTCGTAGTTTCAGATCTAACCATGAAAGGCTACACATCTCTGCCCTGGCCTCTGTCCACTAGGATTAGACTCAACTGCTCCAGAGCTTATGTGAATTAAAAGTGCCCCTTTTTAAAATCTGCTTGTGTTCGGTTTTAATCCGTCCCTGTTGGTAAGAGACACCACGGGGAAATGATTTATGTCCGGCTACGAAGACTGAAAACATGTGCTGCTGTGCCTTTTAAAAGGGCGATGTGTGAGAGATATGGCCAGAATGTTAAAAACTTAACTAGCATCATCATCAGGTCCTGAAGAAATAACAGCGTTAACATTATGTCAGAGTCTATACAATCGATGTACTGTGTTGTGGTGACAGCACATCCTGTCTTGTGTTCATCTTCTTATCTACAGCATTGAATTTACAGAATTAGTATTATTTAAAAAAAATAATAGTTCTAGTTCAAGGTTCTTGTCTGTCAGGAGGTAGTAGTTTGTAAAATCATTAAGCAAGCCTTTGTTCAACCAAAAACACATTCTGTTTTCATCCTATTAAAGCTAATTTATAACTGTTAATTATAATTGTGATACCGTGATATAGTTTGACATTGTTATCATAACATGAAACTTTTGTACCATTGCAGCATTAACCTTATCAGTCAGTAGTCGGATAGTAAAGCCCCTTGTAGTTTCACTGTGAGATGTTTGCTAGCAACGTTTCACAACCGCTTAGCTTTTAGCATTTACCTTCAACAGGTGGCCATATCTTTTATGTTACACCTTCTTGAAAGGAACTGACCCACTTTTTCGAGAAACCCAAATCTTATAGATGTTGTTGTCGAGCATTAGATGAGAAGACTGACTCACGCTTGTATGATAGAAGTAAGGCTACTAGCTTAACAAAATGGACACAATGGAAAGCAGTTAGTTAGCGACCGCACCTGGTCGGGAAATAGACGAGCACATTCCCCTGACCCCTTAAACCACTATTTTATTTACATTTTTTTAAAACAGTTCTCATTAGTATGTAAAATGTTGTTTGGCAGATTTTGTTACCTTTGAACAGAGCCAAGCTAGCTCTTTCCCCATGTTCTGCTAAGCTAACTGGCTACAGCAAGTAGCTTCACATTTTCAATGAGTGGTCAGCCTGTCAATCTTCTCATCTAACTCGTGGTAACAAAGTGAATTAGTGGCTTTCCAAAATGTAATATTCTAAACACTGACAATGTCACAGCCAAAACTGTTTTGTTTTGACTTTATTTTGATCTTTATTTTAGGTTATTTAACTAAACTAAAATATAGTACTGCAACCTTTTACTCAGGCTCTTGTTTTAACCAACATGTCACTTAGTTACCGTTTGTTAATAACGTGTGAACGTTGCAGTTTTGTCTGATCGCACATCACAAGAAGTTAGTGACAGTTTTAAGATAAAACTTGACCTCGTTGTGTCTCACGCTGATTCAAAATTAGCATGTTTTATTTCATTTAAACAAACCAGCAGTTGTCTTCCGAGACACACTGGGTCCAAAATGTTCCGCTTTGACATTTTGGATTATGTGCGTGTAGTTTATTAGTTTAATTTCATTTATGAGACTATTAAGAAAATGCAGCATGTGCTCGATGTTGCCCACATAACTAGTTTAACCACATGATCTTACATCCTGAAGTGACTCGAGGTGAAGGGTAACATAATGGGGACCTTTTGATGCCGGATGCAACCCTAACGTGCTTACAAAGTTGTGGTTTTGTATTTTGGGTCATGAGCCAAAGTGCTTTATGAGCCGTCTCTTCCTCCTGGGGTTTACACTGCATTTTACCAACTGTGTAATATCATTCATCTCCCAACTGTTTCTCCAAACATGCGGTTGCCTTGCATACTAATTTGGAGCGTTTCTCAGCCACTCAAAGGTCTCGCAATCAGCGCTTTGATGTGTGCGCTTTCAAACCGACTTCTGACACACTGCAGAGCCACAAACACAACAGGTCCGCTTCCTGCAGGTGCGGCAGTCACGAACAAAAAAAATAACGGGTTATTATGTGTTAAAGGAAACAGCCGACACAAGCTAGTTAATTCAAACTACGTCACGAGAGAAGATCACAATGTCACGAGCTGTGAAAGGGGGCTGACAAATGTTCCTGATTGGTATCAAATCATATATGAGCCACATTTGCAGCAGCGTGATTACTTCACAGCTAAATTACACTTTCATGAATTGTTAACATTTTGTTTTCTTTCTTTCTTTCTTGTGTGTTTCAGGGTCGGTGTGGACCCGGATCAAGACCAGCAGCCTTGTGGAGACAGCTTCCAGGTCTTACAAGGGGTGAGGATCTCACCAAGAGCTCGTTTTCTTTTATTGTCAGCGCTTTTTTCACTGCTGAAACTGTTTTGCTTCTGCAATTTTTTGTGTTGACATGGAGCACAGTCAGCAAATAGCCCATTTTGTCAAGAGAAAGAAAAAAAAGCAAAAGCAGAAGAGCAACATAAGTTTGTAGTTTGCAAAACACTTTCAGCTCACGTTTCAGTAGTTTTTCACTTATGATGATGAGTCTTGTCTGTTGAGCTGTAAACTTCTGTAGGGAGGGAGGAGCACATGTCATGATGGAGCTATGATGTGATGTTACATTTACACCGATAAGTTTGTCACAGGCTTGTTTAGCTACTTCTCACTACTATCATTCTCACCTTTTACACTCGGGTAGAAACCAGGACTTGAATGACTACATATGAACGGATTTTCAGATACAGATGAGTCATTTTCATGTGGCGGTTACGATGCCGTGATGTTGCTACAACTCTAATTTGAAGATAAGAAACCAACATCTGGAACTAGACAACATGACGATGAGAATTATGAGGATCATTTGAGCCTGATAACAACATGTTGGATCCTGTTAAGGCATCAAATCTGTTCAATTTTTTCTTTTCTCCCCATGTGTTTCTCCAGGATGGCCCCCAGGGTGAAGGACAAAGTAAAACCAAACAGGAGAGTGCGTGGCTCTTCAGACTGTGGTACACCTTTGATCACAAGTATCCTTCCTCTGCCAAACAAAGAAAGTGTTTAGCAGCATCAGGTCTCATGTCTCGTCAGGCTGACTGTCCAGGGGCCTGTTTTTTTTCTTGTATAACCGTATAAGCCATCAAAGACACAATCACAGTCGGTGTCTTTATCGGCTCCTCCTGGCATACGGCATCAGAATACTCGAGGAAATGTGTTGAGCGGCTCATCCTCCCGTTCCCTCCCTGCAGCCTCGCTCTGCTCAACAGTTGCCTCCCCAGGTGGCTGATTGTGCGGCGAGCTGAGCAGCTGTGTGTTACAGCGGAGGCTTTCTCCCCCGGCGACACGTGCTAGACGCAGCTGAAGCTAGCGGGGTTCATTTCTCTCGTGTCCCAGAGCTGCAGACTGATGGAAACGTACGTGACGCGGAGCTCTGGTGTGGGGGAGACTGGTGTGACTTCATTGCTTTGTTCCTGAGTAGTGGACTGCGCCACAGTTTGATTTCCTATCTCGGATGTACTTGTTCCGAATCCGAGCCGACTGCCTCTCTCATCAAAGGGAGCAGTGACCTGACGGGCGACAGTCGAACGGGGGAGAATTGGGTTTTTCCCACAGTGCAATGCTGCCTGACTAATTAGAAAATTGAGGCAGTGGGCCCGCTGGTTCGCTCTCCGCTGCACTGCTGCCAAGCATCACAGAATTACTTTACCCTCAGCTGTTGACAGAATCCCGTACAGATTTAAACTCCAAATATATCCTGCTGGCAGATGTCCTCAATATTATTAAGCCATAATTCATTATCTGAAATGTTTTTATGGTTGGTTACTGCAGGAAGAGTTCTTGCAGGAAATGTCTGACTGCAGCTTCTGTTTATGTCGTAGTTGCCAGATAGTTTCAACGGTCTAGCTTCTGCAAAAATGTGTTTTTACGAGACAGAAGGGTTCCACCATGTTTTGGAGATCAGTGTTAGCTTTTGAATCAGGTCAACTTTTGGGTTGCCAAGTTGAGAAGACATCTGTCACCCTTGAAAAAAGCATCAAGTGTCATGCCAAGCTTTCACAGCTTGGGTTTTGGAGAATTTTACGCAACCTGGCAACCCAAAATTTCTTAGTAATGGCTTAACTAATCTATTAAGTTTGCTCATCCATGATAAAGGCTGTGTAACTTTATCAGTAACGCCATTCAGCCGCCCTTCGCTAACGAAAAATATTCACTGAACTCTTCCGGTTGTTCACCTTAATACCTGTCCAGTTACCTGAAGCCCATTCTGACACACAGCGGTCCACCTCTCACCTCCACTCTGCCCGCCTACTGTGGACCGCTGGCGAGCTGTCTGACCAGCCCGCAGGCGTACGAGGTGAGCGTCCACACACACACACACACACACACACACACACACACACACACACAGTACGCACAGGTCAGATGCACAGTGACACTCGTACATTAACCAGTGATGTGTAAAAAAACAAAAAAACACACGTTCACACTGCAGAGAATCTTTTCACTGCATGTTGTCCGGTCAGATTATTTAAAGGAAACACACACAAAACCTTTATTTGAGAAGATCAGTACCACTGACATGTCTGTGCAATATTAACAAAATGTCCCGAACAACATCTGTAAAGCTCACCTATTAACATTTGTACCATAATTGTTTCATTCAAACATAAACCAGACTGTTGGTGGATTCTGTTACCTTTGGACAGAGTCCTCTCTCTGTCTTTGTGTTAAGCTAACCGGCTGCCGGCTTTAGCTTAATAATTAGCGAGCGGCGATGGGTTCTCTCTCTGAATCAGTGTATTTCCTAGAATGTTTGAATTGTATCTTTAAAGATCAGGTGAAATGACAAATACCAGTTCTAACTGTGTGTCCCTGTGTTGATTTTTCATTTATCTCTTGAAACACGTGTCAAGAAAAACACTTTTTTCAGTATTTTTGTCTCAGATTCCCTCTCTTTCCTCTTCCTGTGATATATTTTTGATGTTTCATCTTGAACTCGGGGCCGGTTACATAAATGTGTCCAATCAAATTTGAAATGGGATGACTCACTAACCCGTAAACCCACACATGAAGATAGCTAGCTGGTTGTTATCATATATAAATTATCACATATGGCCATGCAAGGGTCACGCTACTTGAAATGAACTACTTTCTAACTGTGAAAAGATATGTTGTGGTGCTGCTAAAATTACACTGCTCGGTTTAAGATGGCGTGTGTGTGTGTGTTTGTGTGTGTGTGGGCTAAATTGGCTCAAACCAGAGCATTCTGTGAAATCAGTAAGAGGCAGTAGTTTCCTTTCCCCCTTCTTTGTCCAAATCTGTGCCTCAGGAAGGCTCTCCGTGAATACTGAGGCTTTTTTTCTCTCGGGAGAATTGTAATACTGTCAAAGTATTCTCGCTGGCTGCCAGTAAACAAACAAAGCACAGAGAAAATGGACAGTCAAGAAGACTTTTTTGCATTCGACGGGGCACAAAAGAGCCTTTTCAGCACCACCTCAATGATGATCACTGTTCTGAAAGACACTGCGCGCCGATATTTTAAACACAGAACCGTCCATTGAGCGGGCGGTCACACTTGGATTCACTCCGGCAAACGCTTTTCATTTCATGTAAAATACTTTAATGTGGAGGTTTCTGGTCATTATACATCCTCCTTTCTCTGTAACCCAGAGAGCCCGTCGCTGTCGGCTCGCAAACTCTGAAGTCTGCATGTCTTTGCTGCAGAGTTAGCACAAATTGCATGTTATTTGAATTTAATTATCCGAACGTTTAGTTCAGCTCCGCATCCAGAAATGGTTTCCTCCTCTCGCTGGCTGCTGCTGGTTTGCCAGTGTGAGGCTGCGTGCCAGGCCGGCCGTGAATTTAGGGGGTTGTTCATATAATCAAGACTGTCCAGGGCTCTGCGTTGCCAAGTGGGGAGAGACGGGATTAAATAAAGCTCCTTGCCTAGTTCCTCTTTGGTTATGGATATTACGAAATGGGGAGGGGAGGGAAAAGCTCCGAAAAAGAGAGTTTTTGTTTCCCGGTGACCTAGAATTGTACCACATTTAAACCAGGGTTGTAAAATACACTTTTTAGGGCCGTCTAACTTTGAAAAGACACTTAATTATTTTGAAACGAGACAAAAAAAAAACATCTGCTTCATTCTGTAACGGAAATAAAAAAGAAAAATGCCTCAAGGCTTTGAAATTGCCCTGTGAAGAGATTAGACTCAGCCGGAAGGATTAGGCCGGCGATATCCTGTATTTTCTTATTGTCAGAAAATCCCACGAAAAAAGACAAAACCAACATCCGTCTCTCAACACCAGCCTCAAGCTGACGACATTTACATTAACACCATCTATCATGTTCTGAAAAGACGAAACTGTTTCCTACAACAGCTGCACACTGTGGTGTTTAGTGAGTGCCACTCAAAAAGGAGAAAGTAGTGCACTTGTTGGGGACTATTTTCAGCTGCGGATGAATACATTTGGTGCTATCGTGGTATTGATAACAGCAGGATAGTGTTTGTGAGATGAACTCTGTAGAGCCCACATTCAGGCCGAAGGGGTCACATGTCACCCAGCGCTGTTGCTCACTGATGTGTTTTTAACAGTTTTTCAATAACGGGGGTCTTCAGCTTCGGCTACAGACGGGATACGTGTCAGAACTGACGCGGTGATGGTTTTGTCCTTTTTGTTAACAGTAAGATGAAATACAAAAAAATGAAAAATATGACCAGATTTGTCCTGAAAAGTGCTTCTAAAAGTCACTGACCATAATCACATGCTGGCCGTTTCCCTCCGACGTCACAGTCAGGGTGGGAAGTTCAACTTCTGGGATGATGTCAGGCTGCTGTGTTTCAGGTTACAGTTTGTATCAACGACATACAGACATACAGGCACATCACTCCAGACACGTGATAGTTAGCTAATGTTGGCATTTGACCACTTCCTCGCTAACATAAGTGGTTAGTTATGTGGAAGCGGCTGGATGCTTAACGTCAGACGGAAGCTAACAGTTCTCAAATATGTTGTTTTACCTTGAAACATTCCTCCAGATTGTCCCCGTCTGTTGTCTTTTCAGTTGTTGATCCATCAGGAAGTAGTGAAATGATAACAATTGATGAGATTCCCTACATATATAGGTGTTGCGACCTGGAACACGGCAGCACCACACTTGAGCTTCCCGCCCTGAGCGTGATGTCAGAGAGACAAATGGCCGCTGTGTGAATGTGGTCCATGCTTTTGGCTCACTGATGTGTTTCTAATGGCTTTTAAATAACAAATGGAGGTCTAGAATTAATTAATTGATGGTTTGGTCCATTTGTTAGCGGTAAGAAAAATATAAAATATCACCAGATTTATTTTTAAAATCGCCTTAAAAGCTTATTTCTTTACATTTCTTTTGTGATTTTTCATCTATAATGAATCTAAATGTTCATTTTCACTTCTTTATTAAACGTTTGTGTCACTATATTTAATCTCACAGCACCCAGACTCTCTTTAACTACATAAAATTAATTTTTAGTAGGGGTTTTTTTCCTCCCCCTCTCCATTTCCTCTCCAAGTTAATTGCTGGAGAGAAGCGGTTACGTAATCTCCTTTTTTTTTTATCCCTCCGTTTGAGTGATCCCGTTGACCCAGTGTTAATTCATCCTGTTCTCCCCGGGGACATGGGCAGCCTATTGATCGCCAGCCAGTCAATTAGAGCTGTGAGAACCTCGTGCTGCTGTTTTGCAGCTATCCATTACTTACCCACAATGCAATGTGTGTGTTGTCAACTTGTAATTTTCACAACTTTGAGCACATGCACCAGTTCAGACTGAGCTTTCCTGTTTGTTTTAACTTCATCTGGATGCAGAAAAAGGCCACTAAGTGAAAGTCTCCTCCTCCCTCTGTTCTCTAAATCCATAGTGCCCCTTATGAGCCTTTGCCCTGTTGGTGTCAGTCACCTGTTCACACCTCACCTGTGTGTCCTGCATCTGTACGTGTGTGTGTGTCGACCCCACGTTCTCCGTCCCTCCCCTCATGTTCCAAATGTGGGTGTGTTTTCAGAACAACGAGCAGCTGAGGGACCACGACTCCGACCTCCTCCGCAACGACGGCGACCTGACCTTCATGTTCGGCGACACCGCCATCACAGCCAACGGGGCGTCCGGCGGCGGAGGGGACGCAGCCGGGGGGTCGAGCTGGAGCGCGAACGGCAAAAGGAGCGGCAGCACCTCAGAGGAGGCGCTGGAGCGCGAGCTGGACTCCCGCGAGCAGGAGCTCCTGAGCCGCGGCACGCGCCTGGTTTTCCCCATCGAGGATCACGTCTGACCCGCCCCTTCCTCCTCCTCAAAACCACCCTGACCTTCACCCCAGAACGCCTCAGCTCTCTCTCTCTCCATCCTACGGGGCAGAGCGTCCAGTCCTTCAGAGATAAGACAGAGTGGAGATGTGGTTCAGAGCAACTCTGAGCTCCAGTCTGGCCCGGGAGCAGCGCTCAAGGAGCATTTCACCCTCATTCCAGAGCTGGACGTGGAGACTGAACTCTTCATGCGCTTATACTGTGATTCAGTTGTACTGATTTTCCTCTGCATAAACTGGAGGGAAACCTTTTTATGCAGGATAAGACGACAAAACATCCTCATGCGAGATGCACTTTTGAACATGTGACACTGTGTATGTTCAGCTGGAGTTGTAAAGACGTAGAAAAGAAAAATCGCCTCTGTGGCACGAGAAAAATGCAGTGTGGCTCCTTCTAGATGCTCACATGAGGCCACACTCACCAAAACTTTTAACAGTTCAGAGATCAAACAGAGAGAGCTCTCTGGTAAATGTGCACCATTCATCCGAAGCTGCTAACAGACCAGTGTTGGGTGTGTTTGTGAGGACGCCCTCTGTTTCACACAAAAGCATCTGTGTGGAGGAGATGGTGGCAAGAGACGAGCGCGGAGGAGACGAGCGCAGCGAACAAGTTGCACTCTTTCTCCGTCGCCACAGTCTGTCATGGCTGAAGTAACAGGGGGGAAGAATGTGAGCATGTAAATAGCGACAATGCTGAGCTTTGTTCCTCTTTAGTGCGACTGCTTCTATCAGTGCATTACATCCCCGTGACTGTTACTAATAGCACCTGTGGATCTTGTCTTTACGTCGGTCCGGATCTTTCATGTGTATTAGGCTGGTTTTCACAATCGTAACACGAATAACGAATGAAAGTTTTATGATGCCAATGATATTGTTTCTCATGATTTAATGCTGATTCCCCCCAAAATTTTAAAAACCGACGTGATATGTTCAGCCGATGTTGGCTGGTCTTCATCATTATGTTAAAAAACTCTATATTTTCTTCTGATTTTAGAAACATTTCAAATATTATATATGCATTTGTTGATGTTGGGCTGCAACTGATGATTATATTTTAAATCATCAGTTCATCTGCTGAGGATTCCTCTACTAACGGGTTAATCATTAAGCCTATAAAATGTAAAAGAAGTATAGAAAATTCTCCACCACAGCTCAAGTTAATGTTTGCCAAATTGCTTGTTTTATCCAATCAATCGTCCAAAATCCCAAAGCTTTTAGTTTCCTGCTGTATATGAGAAAGAACAAATGTGAACCCTCACTTGGAAGAAGCTGGAACCAGTGAGACTTTTGACATTTTGGCATGTATTTTTTTTTTTTGTCGACTGAATAATCAATTAACTTTAAACTTACGTGTTTCATTTTTGTCAAGCGATACTCAAAACCTCCAGCTATTGATAAGTGCTAGCACACACTCACACTCTCCCACAGTGTTTACACTCTTAAACAGTAGTTAACCCTTATATTAACCCCAAATACCTGAATCTGTTCGAGTTTAATCAGAATGATGAGGTTAGTTGGTCTCATATCACCAATACAGAAGCGATCTCACCTGTTGTACCTGAGTCTCAGTTTTACCTGAAATATGTATTAAAGGTGCAATATGTAACAACATGTAAGAAAAATAGTTTAAAACATTAAAAAATGAACTACAGTTTTGTCAGAGACGTCCCCGTACAGGGCTGCAGAGATATCTACTGAAGTTAGCATGCTAACCAGCTAGCCCCAGGCCTGAAAACCTCTCCTACTCCCCTGGTTGTCCAGCTAGCTGCACGGCTAACCGCTATCAAGCTAAAGTCATGGATGTATGAAAAGAACACAGTCAGCAGCAGTTAGCTATTACTCTGGGATATGCTGCTCCTATTTGTTGGGATGAATTCAAGGTGGCCAGTTCTTACGTATTGTCCCTTTGTTTAAAAAAACAAAAATGAAAAGAAAGAAAGGAAGAAAGCAATAGTTAAACACTTTGGCAGATACCCTTCAAACACTTTTAAAAAAACATTCTTGTGTCCAGTTAGTTGATAAATAAAATGCCCAATACCTCCTTATACTCATACTTGTCTGTTTTGAAAGTCTCTGTCTATATAAAGTTGCAGACAGAAGCACAATTACCTTAGTGTAGCATAAAGACTTGTAACAGCAGGAAGCAGCTAGTTTAGTTCAGTCTGAGGGTGACAAACTCTACCTACCAAGACCAACATGCTAGATAATTAACATATTTCATCTAACTTGTCTAATCTAACAGGCTTCTGGCTGTAGTTACATATTAACCTATCAAACCAGAGAGTGATGTCAGTCTTCTCATCTAACTCTCTGACAGGAAGCTAACAATCTTATTTCCCAGAATATTAAACAATTGCTTTTATACTCTCTGCACGGCCACAACACATTACATTGAGAGTCACTTCCCTTAGATTTGATTACAAGAAACATGAACATGTGTTTTTCTGATAATGCAGTGTGCTGATCATAATCAGGAACACATGTATTTCTCTTTAACAGCCTTAAAGGTGCAGGATGTCAAAATGTTTTTGGAAAGTGTACTAAAATTCTGAAAGACATCTCTGTATTGTGTTGTCTGCTGCAGTTAGCGTGCTAACCAGCTAGCCCTGGGCCTGAATACCTCTTTCTCCCAGTGGTCCAAAGCTCCTGTGGTGTAGTAGTCCAGCTAACTGCAGTAGTAGTAGCTATAGCCAGGGATGTATAAACAGAAAAGAGTTAGCAGCAGTTAGCTAGTTTTCTCTGGTGACATGCTGCACTTGTATGTTGTGAGTGTGACTTCAACAGGTGGACAGTTCTTACATATTGCACCTTTAACAATGTAAACAATGTCGCCCTCCTGCAGTTTCCGTTCTGGCACCACATTACGTCATCGCGCTGTCTCAACGCTATATTGATTCCTGTGGTTACAGAAAGGCGTGACAACACGTACATCTTCATTTCCCCCCCGCGGCCCAGTTCCTCCTAGATGCACAAAACAGCCTGAAATGAAATAACTGGTCAAAGACTGAGCTGCCACATGAGAAATGCTCGACACGTGACGGTGACCTTGGGGCGTCTGGATTTCACCCGCTGCGTTGGTCTCTGTTGGTGGACATTTTCCACAACAGGCCGCTGAACAGTATTGTTGTGTGACAGGTTGATTGGCATCTCTCCTCGTGAACTGTAGGGACGTTTCATTATTTATACCACATCAGTTACTCTTTGAAGATCCTGTGACCAAATCTCCTCACTGTATGAAGTCTGTACTTGGAATTCCTCCTTCACGGCATGATTATGAGAGGAAATACTTGATGACATCTGCAGATTTCTTTTTCCCCCTTCAAGATGCTATACTTAGCTCTTATCCAATAAATGTAAATAGTAGCGTATTAGCTGGCGGTCTGCTGGGTCCATTGTTTACTGTAACCAGACCTCTTGGGAGCAGCTGGTGGAACCAGCATCTCTCTCTGGAAGTGGGACATTTTTTCTGTTTCTAGTATTTTGTTGTTCCCTCCACCGCGTCTAGACATCTGAACTGCATCGCGTTTTAAATTCACCACACAGCACGTGTCGCTCCTTTGTTTTCGCCCTCGACTGCACACGAGGGGGCTGCTGCGTTCACGTACACCAGTGCAGGTGCGAAAGGCTCGGTTTGTAAATTAAATCTGTGGATTTCACTCGAGGGAGAGGCCACGCACAAGTTCTCTGTCTCATCTGGGATCTCCAAGAGGAAATGAATCTAGTTACGTAAGCTGTTGCCGAGCTGTGTTCACCGTGGGTCATTGAGCTGGAGTGAGGAGTGATGTGAAGCTGTGCTCGCCGTCTAACATTTCCTTCTTACAGTCTGAAGCTTGTCTGTATCTTGGGCATTAAAATTCCCCATTTATGTCACACGGACTGATGCTCCCACCACATAGATACACCTTCTACATACAGTATAACTTACAGCAGATATGTTGTCTCTGGATTGTGAAAAAAATACAATAATAATGTGATTTTTTTTATCATTTCTGTTGAATTTCCCTTCAATTCCTGCTGTATCGACTAACATAAGTGCAGAAAAAAGACCAAACAAGAACTCGCATTTGTCGCCGTGTTTTTTCTCGGGAGCGCTCTACGGACGGGCGACATCACGGCCGCCCTCACCGGCGGCTGCAGGCAAACAAAAATGAGCTGAGTTTGGCACTTTACCTCAAGCAGAGGACACTTGCGGGACTCTTATATAACCTTCATGTGCACTCTATCTCCAGACTGTTGTGCTGTCAGTCGTCTCGCTGGCTATATTTACATGCTCTCTGTACCTGGGAAATATGAGATGTAGCTCAATTTGTCAGTATGTGCACCTGTTGTAGTAGCAACTGGCTGCCTGGTTCTACCTGCCATGATCTGCATGTCATCATGTTAATAAAATCCTCAAATTATGAGACACGCTGTGGTGTTTATTTTTTCTTCCATTTTGGTCCAAAAGATCCTCCACTATTCTTTAACGATCATACGTTACACGGCAGCATATCGCTACAATAACCGCTATCTGCTGCTACCAGTGTAGCTTCCATTAGCTAGGTAGCTCAGTTAGCCATGCAGCTAGCAGTCCAGACTGCGAGTTCAGATATCAGGCGGAGTGTTGGTGTTTCCAATGATGGCACATAAGCTTTTAGAGCGGGATTGATCGCAGCTAGCTGGTTAGCATGCTAACTCTCTTTGGCACACAACACGTAGACGTCATAAAACGTCAGAGCTGTTATTCTCACTCACACACACACTGACAATAATTTACGCGAATATAATCGACTAAAATTCTTACATATTGCACCTTTAAGGCTTAAAATGTAATTTATGATCGCTCCGATAAACTGTACATACGCCAGTTATGACATGGTGCACTAATAATGCACTTATTGATCTATCAGTATATGTTCATTTCTATTAAAAGAAGTCCATTTATTTATTGTTTTGGATGTGTGGTTTTATTTCCACTTATTTATTTATTCTTATAGTTGGTTCGCATTCCAATTCCAAAGTCTCAATATTATGAAGAATGTAAAGTTCAGTGCTCTTTGAAAGGTCGTACTTGTATTATTATGCTATTATACTATACTTGTATCAGTGGCATAAAATGGTCTGAACATTACAGTAATATAGTTTATCACGGTTATTTAATACAAACCCACACACCTGTGACCAGGTTGCATATGAGACACGCACAAAGTCCAACCCGTATAATGTGCTGACTGAAGTTATTATTGCTCCAAACACACCATGTGGGCATGTCTGAATTGATAAATAAGACCATAAATACACACAATCCTTCTTGACTGCTCCTTTGTGACCATTCACAGTCAGGACTGAGTGAAAGATGGCGTGAGTTGCCACTGGGAGGTCTGACAGCTGGCCAAAAAAACACTTCCCGTCCAAAGGTGGCTGCCTCCTCACGATCTTAGCACCAGGAAAAATGGCTGACATATTGTCATGACATTGTCTTACTTGAGCCGTCTGCTGCACGGATTAATAAAGCAAAATCCTCCACTGTGGAGACGTGGCCACATGCAAATACAGAATGAGCTCCTCGGATTATGAACAGGGGACAACTGTGTCAATCTTTTCTTGATTAATGACGCTCGTGCAGTCCATTCGCCTTATGTAGAAAAAATACACACACCCACACCAGAGAAGCACATTTTGACGCCATGTGAGGCTTTAAAGGCTTTTACAGATGTGTTTTAAGGCTTCCAGTCACCCCCGTGGGATCTACCCGATAACTCAGCCAATACTTTTACAGTAAGTACACAAGTAACAGCCTGTTAACACTGAATCCATAAAACAAATGTAGTGGAGAGAAAGTATAAAGTCGCAAAGTAGAAAATGGAAATACTCAAGTAAATCACCCTAAATTGTACTTGGTTCCAAACATCAGTCTCCTTCATTACTAAAAACTAGTATCAGCCTTGAAACACCTAACTTGTGTTTGTGTGTTTGTGTTTCTCAGGAGACACTTCTCTAGTTTTTACTAACTCTTTATTGACGTCAGTTTAAATAGTTGCAAAGTTATTTCTTTGTTTCGACACGAGAACTTCATCATCAGGCATTTTCACCGACAACAATTAATACAGAACCAACTTCTAAAGTTGAACACGTTGATGTACACGTTTTTTACCCCTCCTCAACACGCCGGCAGTCCGAGGGATGTCACAGCATCGTAACAATATTTTAGACAAAAACTAAAAACGGTAAGCGTGGTACACAGTGAGAATCAGTACCATCTGGTGCGCTTGTGAAAACTTGCTAAAAAAGTTCGTTGGCGGAGGCCAGAGGCAGCTCTCCAAGACACGTCCGTGGGATATTAGAACATTTCACACCCATGTGAGTGTTTTGTCAGTGGGGCGACTGCAGCTGTCCGGATTCCTGAGGGGCCGGGGGTGGAACAACAGCTCCTCAGTCGGGCCTCTTTTCCACACAAAAAAACTGTAGTTTCTTCTTTCAAAGCATCTATATCGGCATTGTTAGTGAGCCAACTGCAGTTAAGAATCAGTAACGCTCGAGACTACTGCCGCGCTTAGTCATAGGCTGGACGGATAAGTTGCGCAGGTGAACCTGCCGCGGCCACCCGGGATCCTGGCGGTCGTCTCCCAAGAAGGACCCACCTCAGGCTTTTTATGGCCCTCGCCTGCCTGCAGGGGATTTGTGGAGGGATTAGTGCTACTAAAAGGACAGAGGGATAGAGGCGGGCCGGTGTAACGGCGGCACAAACCCGCCTCGTCTCTCTCTCTCTCCTCGCTTGTGTCCTCTCACGCTTTCTCTCTGCGCTGCCGGTGTCGAACAGGTAACACTGTAAAAATAAGCTGCCCTCCCCCCCGGATCAAATTCATCTGTCTGTGATTGGCCGCTCTTTCCACTTGGATTTTCTCCAGTTCATCGACCCGGCTCGGTGCTGAAGGAAAACAGCCCTGAGAGCCGTGCCTGCGAGCTCCCAGTGGACCACATTCCAGCTGCTTGTTTTGTTATTCCACCTTCTGCCCTCAGCCTTGAATACCAGGCCCCTGGAAGAAAGGGAAAAAAAAAAATGAAATAACAACCTTAAGTTATGACACAGCTTGACACCGAAAGAGAGACGAAGCACAAGGACACAGACGCAGGGCCGATAATGTTCACGGCCTCCATCAATAGCTCGATCAGTGCTGGTGTCAGGGCGGAGGCAGAGCGATAAGAGGCACCCACCGACTCCCACCCTGCTCACCGCTCCATGCTGGCCGCTCGCTCTAAAGGGTCGGCTTGTTGGAGCTGGCGGTGACAGGCTGGTGGTAACCCTGGGAGCTCTACCCCGTCACGGACAGCCGTGCACAATGATCCCCTTCTTGACAGCAGGGTCTGAGGCCCAGCAACTCACTGCCAGCCCCCCCCCCAAGTCCACGAGAGGAGCTAGCAACGCCAGGGAGGACACAAAGAGGCCTCTATCAAACTGCAGATCAGTCGGTCATTAAGGAGGGAGAAATATTTCTGGGACTGTCTCGCTCTGACAGCTATAAAGAAAATCAGTTACAGTGCTGTCACTTGTGCTCAAATGTCAAGGCTGGAATGCATCTTTCAGAAACGCTAACGTGTGGTTTTATCAGCGAGCAAGAAAACTGAGAAAGGGAGCATTTCCATGTGAAAAAGCAACAGAAACACTGTGACGTGTTAAAAGTTTATCAGCGTTTAGTCATCTGGGCACAATCAATAGATAGCAGGAGGGGAGACTGTGATCAGAACAATCATCACAGTCAACAGGTGGGTTTCGTTCAAGACTGTTTTTCTGCACGCCAGTTCAATATAAAAATACAGATCAAGATGTCGAGCCCCCCTGCTGACACGTTTTATCACATATAAAATGAATCTACTTTGAGAAATAATGTCTGTCTGAGATTTTAAACTTCGATAGTGTAAATAAAAGATAATCTACACCTCCACCAAGACTTGCTTTCCGTGTGTCAAACGATAGATTTGATCAAAACTCTCTGATTTGCTCGTACATAACGAAGCATCCAGACTCCTCAGGTCATCGGACCGGGTTTACTCAGTGTTCCCAGGATCAGAACCAAGCAAGGTGAAGCAGCTTTTAGTTTCTGCTCTCTCCACCTGTGGAACAAGCTTCATCGATATCCAACACAGTCATGGCTTAAAACATTACTGTTTACTAGGGATTTACAATCAACTTGATACCTAACTTCTTATTCATCTGTAACTTTGTTTACTTTCCTTTTTTTTTTTACTTTGAAACTATTTGTTTACTTATTTTTTTCTTTGTTTTACTGTCTATTAAACGCAATTAACATTTTGTTAATGTCTTATCTTTAATGTGTTTCGATGCCTCTGTGGAGCATTTTGAATTGGCCTTTGGTGCGATACAAATAAACTCGCCTCGCCTCATTTGACATCACAGCAAAAAGAAAAAACATCCCCAGAATAGGATTTTTTTTCTTTCTTCATCAGCACTCTGCACACAGGACTTGTACCGACTAAATGACTTGATAGTCTTGATGTTTACACCGCCGACGCATGAGTGAACGAGACGTTTTCCGGCCTGGGGCTAGCTGGTTAGCATGCAATCTTCATTAGATATCTCCACATCCTTGACATAGTGTCAACACTTGGATTCCTGGATCCAGATGTGCACCCAAAGTTAAAGAGGTCTATTCTGGGCCGAGTCCCATCCTCCATCTAAGTTTCTCGGAATTCCGTTCATCAGTTTTTGTGTCGTCCTTCTCACAAACCAACAAAGAAACACGGGCACATCTGATCGCAGAGCTGTTCCTTTTTGCATCGCTTCAGCACTTTCGGTTCTATCGAATGCAGCTGCTGTATCATCTCAATCACGTGGTATTGGGCAGCACTTCTGAAACACCTTATCTGCGTTGGTTTTAAACAGATAGCTGAATCTATCTCGTCAGAATTGTTTAAAAGAACGAGGCGCTGTTTGTTCTCTGGAAGCTCACGGTCTCCACATCAGCTTGTGTCACTGTCACACTGGACCGTGAATGCTGTCACAAAATCATGCTTGTTTGCAGCCTCTGTAGGAAAAACACTCGCCTTCAGCATTTGAAACTGAAAACATCCTCCCCCGTGTCAGACTGGGTGCAGGCATTAATCTGCACAATCAGGTCAGAAATCACAGTGAAGAAACAATGAACCAAACACATCTGAGTGAAAAGCATCACTTCAGACCTTGTTGCATGTCAGCCTGCAGTGTGAAAAATGAATTCACATGCAGTTCTCTACTGATCTCCATTTATGGGCTCTGCTCTGTTCTGTTCTCAATTTGACTCAGTCAGAGAGGAAGGTCACAGGTCAGGGATCAGCTGCACAGCACAGCAGCAGATCTGGAGCCTGGTATTTAAAAAAAACCCACCGGCTTCCTGTTCTGACAGAAGTGCAACGTGACGAGTGCTTCTGTTCTGCTTCACACATCAAACGCAGCTGATTTCAGACCCCACCGTGTGATCTCACCATACCTTAACATCGATTCCTCGACACGCGTCCTCATGTTGCCTTGTCCACGCTGTTCCTCTGGTAGCCCAGCTGCCTCATGACTTCACTGCAGTAGGCCTCCACCTGGCTGATCTGCTCCACGTTCAGTCGCTCCCTCCAGGCGTAGATCGCCTCCTTCGCGTCCCTGGACGATATGAGGAACGGCCTGTCGGACGAGTAGCCGTGCCCGTGCGTCATGTTGAGCGCGAACTTCTCCAGCGCGGTGGAGGTGGAGAGGTTGGAGAAGCGGTAGAGCCTCTGCAGCTCCTCCATGGGGTGCAGGACCAGGTCCTCGTAGCGGATGCGCAGGTAGTTCCTCCGCACCCAGGGCGGCGCGTTCATCACCAGCAACATGTCGCTGAGCCAGTTGTCGCAGATGAGCTCCATGGCGCTGGAGACGTAGCTCTCGGCCCGGTTCACCTTGCTGCTCGGCACCAGCAGCCTCTTGTACTTGTCGGTCTGCTTCTTGCTCCTCAGCACCTGGATGCTCTCCTTCACCAGGGCCTGTTTGGACTTGAGGCGGGAGTTGTGCACGGCCCTCGGGTCTCTGAAGAGCTGGACGATCTGGAGGTTCACCGCCGGGTCCTTCATCAGGGGAACCAGCGTGCTCAGGTCCAGCACGCGGACACCTTTGATCACCATCACCGGGTACTTCCTACACTCCCTCTCCAGCTCCCTGATGTCCCGCTTTTGGCACTTTGCGCACTGGTCCTCCTTCACCAGACCGACGTCGTGGCGCTTGTGCGCGTCGCACAGCGGCTCCGAGCAGATCACCTTGTTCATCTTCCAGCCGAAGATGAACGACGTGGTGATGTTCTGCGAGCCGGCGTAAAGTTTGAGGACGGAGAAGTCGCAGCGGTACAGGGCGTTCATCATGTCCCGCACCGCGCCCTGGAGGCTGCCCGCATCCCCCGGGTACAGAGCCTGCCATATGTGCCACATCGGCTCGTACAGGTAGAACACGTCGGGGTGCTGGTTGAACAACTCCCCTAAGAACGACGAGCCGGTCCTCCAGGTGGCATGCAAGTAGATGTGTATCCGAGCCTGGCTCCTGTTGGCCGCGCGCTCCGTCGCCTCGCTGCCGTTAACTTTGTAGCCGTTATGATCCCACAGCTGCGCCACCGTGTTCTCCAGGTCCGGGCATCTGGTCTGTTGCTGCAGTCCATGCCCGGCGTGTTGGGCGGATTTGTCCCGGTAATCTAACACGTACGGGATTAGCAGAAGTAAACCTGAATACGCCAGGATCAGAATCAAGTATTTCTTGTGGAGCCTCCTCTTCATTTCCTTTCGCCGGGAGGGGGGCTGGCTAGCGTCTTCTCTGAGCGGTCGGCGCAGCGCTGTGTGAGCAGACGGTGGTCGCTACAGTAAAGTTATGTGTGTGTGTGTGTGTGTGTGTGTGTGTGTGAGGAAGGAACGTGTGTGTGTGTGTGTGTGTGTGTGTGGAGGGAGGGCGTATTAACCACGCCCCATTAAAGACATAACAACAGATTTGTTCTCCTTCACGTTCACACGCGCGCAGTAAATCGGCGAAATAACAAGTTTTAAACCCGTAACGGGTTTATTTCGTTCTAAAACCGTTATAAAAGTGCGTAAATATCGCGAGAGGAGGAGTCGAGTTTTAAAAAATTGGAAATCTCAGAGTTCCTCGAAGGAAAGATGTTCCAACAGCGACAAGCTACCGTAACGGTCCTCCCGCGCAATGTATTGTGGGTGATTAGTAATAAATTAGTGCTCCCTTTTACAGTCAGTCATATAAGTAGAAGTTGAACTGTGTACGCTGAACAAGTTGACCTTTTAAAACACGCGACATGTTTTAAAGGTGCACTATGTAGTTTTGGGGAGGACATTTCAACCAGAAGAGAAAAAATCTTCATTGACTGATTTCTTTTGCCCTAAAAACAAACTAAATAAACAATCTGTCTTTGTTTTCATGACTGAATAAACTGAATTAACAAACTGACCTTAAAACCTAAGCAGACTAAACTGAAAAACTCTCTTTGTTTTAATGACTGAATAAACAACACAGTTTCATACTGTTTTACTTTGTTTATATTTGGCGGACCCTGCCATCACTACCTTCAAACAGTGTTCTGGGGACCCTCTTCTCCTCTGAGCACAGCTTGTTTATTCACTTATGGAGTTTGTATTATTCCTTCTGATATTGTAAATATTGAAATTCTGAGTTTGAATTTCTTCTTCAAAACGACATAGTGCCCCTTTAACTGTGAAACGACGTGTGTTGTCTCTCTCTTACCATCCTTTACCTCTGTTATTTGTTTATTTCTAATTAATTCATTACACTTTATTCTATTTACTGTTCTTAATCCATTTATCTGATCTTAATTGTGTGATGTCATCCTCTTATCGTCCTTTATTGATTTTATCATTTTCTTTATTTCTTTTTTTGCCTGTCTTTTTCTGTGATTTTGCCTGTTTTATCGCTATATATTCCTTCTACTTGTAGTTACTCATATACTATCAAAAATTAACACACATCCTTCCGTCTGTTACATTCCGTTTGATTTGGCGCATGCGCATTTGTACCTCGTTTGTTGTCAGAGGCAAACTCTGCGCGGCACCGAAAGAATCAATGGAGAAATAGCTAAAGCTGTCGAGCTTTTGCAATAAATGGCATCATCCAGCTAACACTGACCTTTTCGTGCTGCACTTTAGCTTGCAGAGCCACCAGACTAGCAACGGACAGCTAGCTGAGCTTAGCTGCATGCAGCTGCTCGTAACGTGAAGCTAACAAACAGCAGCGGCACCACTGTCAACATCAACATGGCACACTGGAGCACCTTCGACAAGGAGACAGAGAGGGAAACCAAGAGGTTGATAAAATGCTTCACGGGGGTCGAGGATGAGGAGGACCAGAACTTTCAGCTGGCACTAAAATTCGCCTGGTCAAATTTCAGGTGCGTTAGCCACTGGCAGGAGCTAGCTTGACAGCTGCTAGCATGTAACCAAACATTAGCCATAAACACTGATGCGAGGTCAGTAATAGTCTGGTTTTCTTGACAGGTTTCATCGTTACTTGGACGTGAACACCCATAAAGTCCAACGCAGTTTAACTGGGTGAGTGCATCTTCGTTCTTTCCATTGTAACAAACGAGTATGTTCACAGTACTACTGTCAACATGTTGCATAGCAGAGTCCTCAATATGAAATCTGTAGTAAGTTACTTGACAGCGTGAATTATTTCAACGGTATTCATTACAGTTTTAATTGCAGATAAGAAGTCTGTTAACATACATAACATTTTCTTTTAATTAAAATCGCTGCCTTGAAGTTCCAGTTTTAAAATGTACTGACAAATCCTCCCCAGCATCATTGATCCTCCTGATTTTGCCATTGGAAAAATCATTTCTTTCCATTTCCCCTCATGTAACACTACATGTCTGTTGCATGACACTGTCATGTATTCGTAATCTGCTGTGTTTTCCAGAATCTATGAAAAGCTGATGGTCCATTCAGACTTGAGTAAAGCGGAGAGCTGGAAGAGGCTGACTGAAGAGTTCGTGAACTCACCTTTACCTAATACAGATGGAACGAAGGTACGGAAGTATGGAGGATCGAACGATCATTAATAAATAACGCTTTTATAGTTAATCAAACTTAAGTTTATAGTTAGTCATTGGTAACCATCAATGAAATACTTTTATTTAGCAGTTGTAAAGGTTTATAAACGTTAATGAAAACCTTATGATAGCCATCCCAAATGGTGTTTATAAATGAACTACACAGTATTTATTAACCATTTTCATCAGTTGCAACTTCACAATTAACAATTGCTTAATAAATGGTTTTATATATGGCATTTTATTGTTTGTTTACACTGAAATAACCAATAAAATCGAGTTTAATACACTCCATTGAGACAAATTCTCAGCACACAGCACCGTTTTCTCTCTTTTTGTTGCAGACAGATGCACACTACAGCTTACTGTCGCTGCTGCTCTTCTTATCGGATTCGCCCTCAAACACAGACTTTACTGAGAGACCCAGGGTGAAGGAGGCCGGTGGGTAGATGTTTCATAGATACTTAGTTTCACTCATGAAGAAAGTTTTGAAATTGTCCATGTTTATCATTATAATTTTATATTATGTCTACAGAAGAGGAGGACAAGTTTGACTGGGCTGGTTATCTGAGGGAGGGTGAGGACATCGACAATGGACCATACCCAGATACTCCTGTGAGTAAATCATAAACAAACCCAACTAGGGATGCACGATAATCGAAAAATTTACAGTTTTGGTTATCAGCAAATTAGGAAATAATAGCCGATAAATATAACCTATAATTGCTTCAGTTGACATAAGTGCATCATTTCCACACAGTATGTGGTGGTATGCACTTTTAAAGTTGGTTTGCCAGCTGCCATTAAACACAGAGAAGAAAAAGAAAAGGAAGAACAACAACAATGCTGTTGTCGCCTTCATGACGTAGAGCTGCTGCACTTGTGTAGAGCCACACAATGAAGAGAGAAGACACACAATGAAGAGAAGAGCCACACGTCATCGCTGGCGTAGGCGTTGTTTTCAAGTTCAGAAGAAGACGGCACGATTGTAACTTGCAATACGTCTTACCCAAGTGTTCAGAGCGGAGGGAAAACAATCTTTGAGTTAAACACAATAAATCTTATTAGAGCTATGAATAATAAATCATCCATCTTTGACGCTAAATTTAAAATGCAAAAATGCGAAATTATTATTGGTTATCGACCGTTAGAAGCAGATATTTATCGTTTATTGGTATCGTATGAAAAAAAATTCATGTTGTGCATCCCTTAACCTAGCCTTTATTGATATGAATGACCATAATACAGATGCATCTTGTTCAACCATCACAGATGTACATGTGCAGTTATGCACTTTTCTGGCTGATGTTGAATAGAGAAGTCGAGTTCACCAAACGTCATGTGCTTCATCAGAAATCATAAAGCTGTAACACAATTAACTTCAGAGTTAAGAAGATGTTTGTCACACAGTCTCTACATATATAACTGACATACACTAACGGGTGAACCAGAGGTGTGTGTAGGAGCTGTGAATCTGAAGTAAAGAAAGCCATCCAGCAGAAATAAACGAGTCTTGACTGTTTTTTTCAGGAGTGGTCTGAGGAGGAAAGCGACGACGATGACGGCCAGCAGCCGATCAGCAGGGAAGACTCTGGGATCCAGTTGGACAGAACTCCACAGGAAGACCAGGACAACAACAACAACAAGACAGTCCCAGTTTCATGGACGGGTGAGGATGAATCACACGGCAACGTAACACGATAATGAAGAGTGATAATGATTATCGAATAATACTGAAACCAGTTTGTGTGTCGTTGCAGTGGGTGAGCCTGACGCCCGGGCCTGGCTTGAACAGCATGTCGTGACTCCGTACTGGGTGCCTCACGCGCCGCGTTTCCCTCACAGCCTGCATTTACACTCCAACTTGCTGAATGTGTGGTAAGACTCCAACCTGTTGCTCACGATATGACTTCACAGTCGTCATGTTTCAAGGAAAAAGATTTTAAGAATGTAACGTTGTTGTATGTTATCAGGAGAATGAGTAGATTAGATTACGTGTGTATTATTAACCTGACTGTCCATATAATATGAATTTATGATTTCCTTCACAACTGCTGTGCAGCTCTGGTCTTTGTCTCCGAGCAGTATCACCGGCAGTGGCCCGGAGCCCAGTTATTGAAGTGGTTTCATTTCTTCCTCCTCGTCCTAAAACCTGTGACACTGATGTGCTCTGTGGTACCTTTGTGTTGTCCACACAAAAACAGGACGACTGCTCTCGCCGGTTTTTATTATTCCACTATCTTGTAAAAATGAAAAGACTTCATTAAAATATTAATCAAATCATCTAATCTGTTATTTTTGTAACGTAAAGAAAAGACTTGATGTATTTTTTAAGTACATTTTTTTTATAAACAGAGGGATACTGTACTTTCAAAAGTATTTTATGTTTTTGCCGATTTTGGTTACATCTCCCTAAAAAATATCAAATGCTAATTCCATAATCTACGGAATAAATCAGTGATAGAAATATATAACTTGGGACATTTGTGAGTGGAAGTGATTGAAGATGTTTACCCTCAGCGTCTCTCTCCTCAGGGATCAACACTTATACAACACTGATCCTTTGTATCTGCCTGAAGAAAAGGCCTTTGTCACAGAGACCCAAGTTATACGCGAAACCTTGTGGTAAGATGTCCTGATGCTCTGCTCTGTGACTGTGCTCATTGTACAAACTTAGAAAGGAGTTGACCTCCTGCACTATCACACGTTTTATTGTGTTGCTTATCTCTTAAATTCCCAAACACTGGAGTCCTTGTTTGACTTGAGAGAGATATTTCTTTTTTCATTTACAGGCTCCTGAAAACTTTATTTTGTGTTATCATAAAGCGATAATATGTGTTGCTGTTATGTTGCAGGCTTCTCTCCGGGGTTAAGAAACACTTTATATTCCAGCACCATGATGGAAAAGTGTCAGTGAGGAACAACGTGGTGGTGACCCACCTGACCAGCGTAAGTTTAAAACCTGAAAATCACTTGTTTATATCTTCAAAAAAAGGCTGTACAAATAACAGTCTTTTCTCTTCCTGTGCTCCAGAACTGCCTGCGCTCTGTTCTGGAGCACATAGCTGTGTACGGGCAGGCGGTGTTCAGGCTGCAGAGGTTCATAGACGAGGTGACGGGGTACAGCTCGGAGCCTTGCCCGCCGGGCTCCAGCTCCTCCTACAGCTCCAAGAAGGGCTCCGAGCCTCCCTTCAGGACGTACCAGGCCTTTGTGTGGGCGCTCAACAAGTACTTCACCAGCTTTAAAAAGGAGCTGACCACAATTGAGAGAGAGCTCATATGCAATGGCAAGTTCAAGTTTGCAGTTTTCGTGGGGTGAAATCATTGGGAACTATAACATTATGCAATAATGGCAGCAGACTATAGCAGTGGTATCTCATTAGAGGTGATGTTGTAAAACTCGTTGGAATGATTGTGACATGGTGAGTTGAATCTTAACCTTTTGAATACACACATACACACTACGAATACACACTAACCCTAACCATTATGTAACAGTAGTCATAAACTGACTAATGACTAACATGCCAGAAAACTGACCAGTGTCAGAGTTGAAAAGACAGTTCAGGCCTCGTATTGCACAAGAAAACTCTGCAGGTGAATGTACTGCCATATTAACAGGCTTTAATGTGATGTCAACATGGGCAAAGTGCACACGAGGGGGGCAGAGAATAAACCGGAATATACTCAAGCCCTATACTTACCTGTTCCCGTGTTGGATGTCTCCCTGTTGCAGATGAGACGGTGACCCTGTCTGCAGTTCTGGAGCGACTCAACCCTCACTTGGCTCAGATCAAAGTGCTGCACAAAGTCTTCTGCACCGGGGTCGCCGAGGTCCCCCCGAGACCCCGAACGTTGTGCGGGCGTCTCACTTGCTCAACACCCTGTACAAAGCTATCATTGAGTATGACAGTGTCGGAGAAGCATCAGAACAAGCAGTGAGTATTAGGCTAACTGAATTCAACATGTAGAGCAGAATTTACGGATACTAACAAAGAAAAGACATCTGGATGTGTGATCATTTCTTTGTGTTGTCTTCCCATGTTAGGTGGCCTTGTTGTTTTCTCTGTGGACTGAGACAGTCCGACCGTATCTGGAGATTGTGGATGAATGGATTGTTCACGGCCATCTGTTCGACCCTGCCAAGGAGTTCATCATCCAGAGGTATGTAGGACAGCGTTCAACAAGAACATTATCGCCCTAGATTTTGGTGGCTACACTGATTACTGACGGAGACATTTGCTCAGGAACAAGGACGTCCCAGTGAACCACAGGGACTTCTGGTACGCCACATACACGCTGTACAGCGTGTCCGAGACGGTGGATAATGAGGAGAAGCTGAACGACGCGGCCAGCGGGAGCTCCGGAGGGGATCAGGGCTCCAGCAACAGGCAGCTCACCATGGTGTCTTTCCTCAAACCCGTGCTCAAGCAGATCATCATGGCTGGGAAGTCCATGCAGCTGCTCAAAAATCTGGACTGCAAGGAGACTGAACAGTCAGACAGATCCTCAAGAGGTCAGTGTTTGCTTTCTGTGCACCCTAACTAGTTTCTTTTTTTACAGTGCAGTGTTCATGTATCTTTTCAACAATGTTAAAATGTTGCCCTGCAGATGCAGAGAGGAAGAGTTTGTACACACTGTTTCTGGAGTCGGTGCAGTCACGCCTTTGCAGCCAAGACGAGTCGCCCACAGACACAGTGACTGAACAACAGGCCACGAAGAGGAGCCTCATAAAGATGCAGGCCATCATAGCACAGCACCTGGAGATCGAGGACGTCCACGATCCGTTGTTGGCCATCAACTTTGCCAGGTCAGCCAGGGTGTCCGCGGATCCTTAAAAAGTCTTAAATTTGACGATCTCAATGTAAGGCCTTAAAAAGTCTTAAATACGTCCATATTTTGCATATAGGTCTTAAATTACATTTAGTCAGGTCTTAAATATGTACGATCATTTACCGCTTCCGTCGTCACCTTTTTTTTGGGGGGGTGGAAATGTGTTGGTGAGATTCACAGTCGTTCACGTTCACTGGAAACTTCACTGTGAAGTTTCCAGGAACGCAAGTGGCACTTTGCCAACAGCCCGGTCAGAATTTATCGCCGTACACTTCGCCAGTTCCGGAAAGAATTTGACAGCAGAATCTGCTACGACTATGGGAAAGGGTAAATTTAACAAGTGTTGGCTTGAACAACCAGAATTCAGTTTGTTGAAAGCCGTACCTAATAATGAATTTCAAGCGCAGTGTACGCTCTGCAAGAGGACCCTCAAGGGTTATTATAGTGAACTAAATTAAATGAAATAGAAAAACTAAACTAAAACTACTCTCACTCACTCCATTCTTCATTGTTTAAATTGCTCTGTGAATGGCAATAAATTTGGTTATTTTTTAAAGTAATTCTGGGACTGCATTTTTCTTTACTTATTCGTACTTCGTGTAGGTCTTAAATTTAGTTCAAAATGGTCTCAAAAAGGTCTTAAAAAGTCTTAAATTTGACTTGTTCAAACCTGCAGAAACCCTGGGTAAGCAGCAACCACTGCATTCAAGTCACGACATCATTCTGCTTAGAGATAAACATTTAAACAAATTAAAATGGTAGAATATGAAAAACTAAAAACACTCGACATCCGTTATTCTTTTAAAACCAAAGCTTAGGGCTTAAATTTAGCCACCATTATATAATGGAGTTTTGCAACTGCTGGTTTTATAATCTCTCAAATGGCACTGTCTGAAGATAATTAGATTTTGGAGGGATTGTATTTTTGTTGTCCCGGACTTGTTTTGGTAAATCCAGAGAGCTTAAAAATATCTAAAGTGGGTTTTTTCTCTGTGTTCCCCCTCAGGCTGTACTTGCAGCAGAGTGACTTCCACGAGCGTTTCTCCGGGGGTGAATTCATCGTCGACCGCTCCTCTCAGGCCGTCACCTGTCAGACATTTGAGCTCACCCTGCGCTCGTGCCTCTACCCCCACATCGAGAGGAGGTACATCGAGTGCTGCGGGAACCTCATGAAGACTCTGAAGAAAGATTACAAGTAAGCGTCGCTCCTGGGAATTATAGAAGTGAGGGTTTTTTTTTTTTTGTTTCCACATCTGAGACTCTTGATGTTTCGACAGGCTGCTGGAATACCTCCAAGCCATGAGGAACTACTTCCTGCTGGAAGCCGGAGACACCATGTATGACTTTTACACGGCTATCTTTGACAAGGTGCAGGAGAAGGAGAGCTGGCAGCAGCTGTCTTTTCTCAACGTTCAGCTTCAGGAGGCAGTGGGACAGCGCCACCCTGAGGACAGCAGCAGGTATCACATGTATTCACTAGTACTTTTACTGTTTTAAATTTCAGATATTTCCAGCAATGATCAAACCACAAGAAATTGTTAATTTTTTGTTTTTTAAGGTAATGTGTTTTGCTGCGCACTCTCTTTAACAATGAAGAAACACCTCCCATGATCCCACACTACTTTCACAATGTCATCAAATTATGTATTTTGTTATTGTCTTGACTGACAGACCCCTAGCATTAGAAACTTCATACTGTGTATTGAAGATGAGTTATGATAACTAGAAGAATGATTTCTGTTTATCTTATTGAGAAGTCAATATGTTCTTCCATCATTTTATATTTTATAGGTTGTCAGTCTTCTTGGAGCCCATCGACCCCGCCAGGAAAAAACATCCTGTGAATAACCTGGAGGTGCTCACTCTGAGTTACAAGGTAAGCAATGTTGGTGTACTTACTTACATTTAGTTCATGCTTTTTGAAGCAGCCATGTTAATATTTACTTACGTTACTCTCCGAAGGTTCCCTGGCCTGTCGACATTGTGATCAGCTCCGAGTGTCAGAAGATCTACAATCAAGTGTTTCTCCTCCTGCTGCAGATCAAATGGGCCAAATACAGTTTGGACACGCTCCGATTCAGTGGTATGGAGTTGGCATTGCCCTTCGAAAGAAGCATTATAAGCGTACATTCTCCAAATGTGTCTGTGTCAGTATTTTTTCTAATATGGGAAGTGGTTTGTTTCTGTAGATTTCACAGATGTCACAAAGAAACTGGAGGGAGCTCTGGGTGAAGAAGCGAAGGTCAAAGACTCTATAAATCAACAGATTCACCGAATGTGTCTGCTCCGAGTCAAACTGATGCACTTTGTCAACAGCCTTCACAACTACATCACAACAAGGGTGAGACGAGTCACGACACAGACCTTTTCACAGCACACAGTTAAACTTGTGTCACTCAAGCAGCTAAAGGGAATTCAGCCATTATTAATTTTATTACTTATTTACACTTGTCACAATGTTTTACCACACGTTCATGCATATCAGTATTTTCAAGATTTTGTGTCACCAGTATCGGACTGTTGTTAAAGAACCATACATCACCATCAGATCTGTGTCCAAAGCATGTATTGAAACTGAATAATTTGCGCAGTCTTACATGTCTGTTTTGTGTCTTGGCAGATTCTGCACAGCACGGGGCTGGAGTTTCAGCACCAAGTTCAGGAAGCAAAGGACCTGGACCAGCTGATCAAGATCCATTACAGATACCTGGCAACCATTCACGACCGCTGCCTACTGAGGGAGAAGGTAAACAGCACCGCCTCTCCTCAGCTGAAGTGGTCCTCGAA
This sequence comes from Lagodon rhomboides, assembly GCA_039737535.1. Classification (NCBI taxonomy): domain Eukaryota; kingdom Metazoa; phylum Chordata; class Actinopteri; order Spariformes; family Sparidae; genus Lagodon; species Lagodon rhomboides. The sequence goes on along the minus strand of CM077789.1, from coordinate 6,769,039 downwards.
CATCACCAAAGAAAGGAGTTACCTTTATCGATCAAAAAAATGTTTCCACATCACTCACTTGTAAAATATTTTTGTTATTGTGTCAAACTGAGCTTCCTACATCCATTTATGACACTTAAAGTTTCCACTGTTGTCCAATGCTGTTGTGTTTTCTCAGGTCAGCTTTGTGAAGGAGGCAATCATGAAAGTTCTCAATCTAGTCCTCATCTTCTCTGACCGATGGCAAGCTGGATTTGGAGCCTGGAAGTAAGAACTTTCATATAAACTGGAGGGAAATGAAAAACTTAGCTGTAACCTGCAGTGACTTTTGTGTCTCTAAAGCGGAAAACACACATCACATTTCATGTTATTATATTTGTGGTGGAAGTGTTTAAAGATTACGAGGTATTCACATACTAATGTAGTTCATCACCAAACCACAACCCTGTTTGTGTCTTAACATGGCGTTTATCTTTCACCCTCAGGATCGAGTCCATTGATAAAATGGAATCTGATTTCAAGAACTGTCACATGTTCCTCGTGACGATACTCAACAAGGCTGTATGTCGAGGCTCCTTCCCTCATCGTAAGTCAAACACTGCATGTTGTATTGGTGCTATGCCACTACATTCTTTACTTTACACCTTATGCAAAGTAATGACCGTAAAGTAACCAGATGTTGTTTGTTTGTCGTCCTCGTGCAGTGGAGTCTCTGGCCCTCTCTCTGATGGCGGGGTTTGAGCAGTGCTGAGGAACCACACACGTCCGTTCTGATGTGATGGACTGAACGCCATTGTTTGAGTTCTCCGCCTCATAACTGTCTGTTCTCTGACTGCTGTCATTGTTCATCATGATGTGCAACATATGATGTCACTGTCTGCTCCGACTGTTGGCGATGGACGATGTGATGTTGTAAGATTACTTGTGTAATTTTAGAGCCACAGTCAAACAAGCTACTCGTGAACATACATCTGCTTCTGAATTCAAAAAATTGTACATATTTGTAAAGCTTTTTTTTGTATGAGCTGTTATGCTGACTGTTAATAATGTTGATAATGTGTATACTGTATGTTAAGCACAATAAATGTTGTTATTCAACATAACATAACACTGCTTTATAATAAAATTTCTATTAATATCAGTATTAACAGTTTGTTTACAGAGTAAAGCAAAAATAACTGCAGACTGTTTCACTTGTTCGACAATTTGCAGGAGAGCCACGTAAGAATTTTAGTTGAAAAAACATTAAAAGACGTACTTAAGAAATACTGTTAACGTTATGTCAAAGGCTTTTAAGTATTGTGTCACAAAGTTAGCATGATAACCAGCCTCTGCCCGACCTTACTTATTATACCACTTTGTCCCTCAAAAAGTGATAGTGAGTCACTGCAGTCTGTCCTCAGTCTGACCATGCAGAGAGAGGTCGCCTTACTTTTTCATTCACTATGTATGTTATAAAAGGGAGCTTAGCCTTATCCTTTTATCCTCATGCATCTTAGTTCAGGAAGGACGGCTAAGTGGCTCAGGGGTGAGCACTGATGCTCGCAGGCAACAAGAAGGTCCCTTTGGGTCACCAGCTGTATGGTGATTGAAGTTTCATTTTTCACTTGTGTCTGTGTGAGTTTCCACACCCCAAAGACTGTTAGTCAACGTGTCTTACAGAGTGTAATGGCCAGGGTGTAATCTATGTTGTGCTTATTGTGTCCCTGCTTCAACCCTGAACAGACTAATCAACATGGGAAAAAATCATTTGGATCATAAATGGATCTGTTTCTTATTTAGAAAAGGGAAAAGCTGTTATTATTTAAAATATATGAATATTTTTACTTGACAAGAATTGCATAAACAAAACTTAAATGTGCCCATATTTTATTTTTTTTGTCTACGTCATTTTATTTATTGCTGTTTACTATGATTTACTGCAAACACTTCTTTTTTTGTTCCTCACACTGATTTGCCTTTTATGTTTTTGGAAAAATACAATAATTACTAGATTATTGAAAAGGCCTTCTGTCATGTTTTTTTATTATTTACTTCTGTCGAGTTTTGGCACTAGTTGTGATTTACTTTTAGTAGCTACTAGAAAATAAAACTATATTTATACCTATGTCCAACTCATGACTGTATTAGGTCATTTTTTTCATTTCAATATTATACATTTAGCAGACACTTTTGTCCAAAGCTACTTACAGTAATTCATAGATACACTGAATGTGTAGTTTGGGGTTCAGTATCTTGCCTAAGGACACTTCGACGTGCAGACCAGGGGAATCAAACCAGCGACCTTCGGATAACAAGACACTGACTCTACCCCTTTTCTACCTAAAATCCTAAGATACCGTTAGTAGTGAAAACTATATACCAGCAGGATAAAACATTTTAAAATACAAACTTTTTTCTGACCATTTTTCAAATGTATTTTCTACATGATTTGTTGGTAGACAGCAACAGGTAATCTGTGCTGATACTATAACATATAGGTATATCAGGGCATGAATAGACCAGTAAGTTAAAACAAACAAACAAACAAACAAACAAACCAGAAAATAAATACTTATACCTAATCAATCAAAGCACTTCTCAAACAAATCAAGCTGCAATTTGAAGTGCCTTACAAGTGATTCAAACAACATGGGACATTAAGAAGACAAATGGATTTAGAGACAAATGCTCACCACAGGCAATAAAATGCAGGCGGTTAAAATAATAGAAGAAAAAAGATCAATACAAGCAATAAAAATAATGATAAATAAAATACTACACTTAAACATTTTATTTTTATTTATCTTATTTTTTTTTACAAAATGTTCATAAAATAGAATATAATAACAACAATACACAGCAAAATAAAGATAAAACAAAAATAAATAGTTAAAAAAACAAAGGTAAAATCCTTGCCCCCTGCCGTACCTCGCGGGTGGGGTTAGGCGCGTTGTTTTTGGCCCTCACGGCCCTCCATACCCTCGCGCAGGTCCTTACTGTACATTCCAGTGACTCTACCTTCCATCCTCCTCCTCGTCCCGCCCTAGTGGAGGAGACCAGCACCGCAGCTGTGAGCGGAGTTTCCTGTTGAGTTTCCCTGTCTGAGGGACAGGAACTCCCTGCTCGACTTCTCTCCCCCGCCCATGATAATAACAGCGACCGAGGAAAGATTCCTTTGGCCGACGACAGGACGAAAAAAAAAAAACCTTTGGATTTAAGTCGTCCAGAAGTGGATTTAACCGTCGCCAGAGGGACCAACAGTCGGGCTGAATGGCGCTGTAGTCCGGCTCGTAACCGCACAAGTTTACCTTTGCTAACCAACAAACTCCGGGTGAGTAAAAAAAACCGATTGATCGCGAAGTTGGTTTCAGTGGTGGAGGAAAAAAAAGTTGAGCGGCTTTGCTTTTGGGTGTGTAGCCTCGAAGCTTCACACCGCTTTCTGTAAAGTTGTCCGTTTTAAAAACACACTTATTACAAACGGACCTCTGGGTGATTAGCTCGTGGAGGTGAGCAGCTTGTTGCAGTGTAAAGCCATTTTCCTGGCTCGCAGGCCGCGAGCTGTGACTAATCTCAGGCCACGGCACGGAGCAGGGATACAGCCGTGACCGCACTTACATGTCGGAGGCAGGATTTACAGGACTTTCCCCCACAACACATCACTGTTATCACAAGTTTTTAAAAAACTTTAATTCAGATGAATCTGTCACTTTTATTGAGTTGGAGTTGCGTTATGTGTCCGTGAGGTGTGATAGCCGCAGTAGTATCTAAATAAACGTTAAAAAGAAGAAGAAGAAGCCCAGATTAAACATTGTTATCTGAGCTAAGCGAGAGTTCAATGTCAAAATCTCACTGCCTTGCTTTTTCTTATTCATTTTACTTCCTTTATTTTCCCTTTTTCTGTTTTCTTCCTTTGGGAAGTTCTGTAGCAGGACAGATGTTGTGTTCAGGAACCACACTGTATTCCACACCCTCCTGGTGTTGCATTCACTGCCCAGCCACTCACTGTAAATACCAGCTCAGTCAGACATTTTCCAAACATTTGAAAATCCAACATTTTTTTTTTGCACGACATTGGCCTGTGTTGTCACTGTAGAGGAAAAAAGAAGTCAAGAGCTGTGTTCAGTGTCCGGCGAACATGGAAACTTGAGGTCCTGCTGCGTAATGAGATGAAGACTCTTTCACTTCATCACACCGCTGCTCTGTTTACAGCAGTCTCTTATCAGCTTTTAGCTTGGAGAACTTGAAGGAAGGAAGGTAGCAGAGAAGATGATGAGGCATGGAGATATTGTAGATGAAACCACATTTGTAATTTTGGTGAGAGTGGTGTAGGTTTTTTTCCTCCTGTGGTTGAATGCCTTCAACGATGCTCAGGTTATATGCAATACATCGTTTATAGTGCAGAGGTGAAGCCACTGAAACTAAATAATGGGTTTCTATTGTTTGGAGATCTTTTAAGTGTCTTTATACTTACATTGTACTGAAATAGGTTTTGCACTATACGTTGGATATTTGGTGTGAGAGTTAGTGGAGAAAAAAAGGGCAAGATAAACCAAATACTGGCTACATGTGTTGTCCTTAATAGACCTTTGCCTTTCAAGATTATACTCTACTTATGTGTATCTATGTGGAAGTCCTCTTTTTTTGCACTGCCCCCTGGAAAATTCTGAGATTCATTATGCACTGATAAATGAAGTCATGGTAACCTGCCAAGTACGTGTCAAGACTGTGTTTTCACACCTCAACCTACAGAACTTCCTTCAAAGTGGCACTGTGTTTTGATGCAACTATATGAAAGTGGCTTCATAGCAACGGTTTTCTGTTTGCCCTCTGAGGAAACGTCTACGTGTTCTGCAGGGTGTAAGATTGCCGCCGTTGCATCTGTTTCTCACTTAAGAAGAATATTTTGTATGCAGGACTTGTGATCCGCTGGTTTAGATCGTGAGAAAGCTTAGTACAGTGTCAAATGTGTCATCTTTACTTTATTTAGCGTGAGACTGTTGCATTTGAACAGTAGAAGACGAATTGTACCACAGACTAATGTTCCTGTGGATGTCTGCATACAGTAACTAGCTCGAAAGGTCAGTCCTTGAAAATGTCACATTTTCACTCACTCACAGAGGTCTTAATAATTTATCCATTGGTTTGAGCTATTTCAACTGTTTATCCATTACTTTAGCTAACTATTTTAGCTGTTCGTTCATTACTTTTAGCTAACTATTTAAGCTGTTTATCCATTACTTTAGCTAACTATTCTAGTCTCTCTCCTGTTTTTTTTCATGTAATTTAGTTTGTTTTGTTTAGTTCTTGACACTTCACGTCTCTTGTGTTGATGTTTTTATGTCGTCACATCCCATGAAGTATCTTGTGTGATTTCAAAAAAGTGCTAAGAACCTGAATTATTGCTGGTATTGTTGTTCTGCTCCACGGTGGTGCCAAGGTTACCTACTTGAGGCTGGTTTAAGCTCCTTACTGTGTCATTACGGATGGAGCCCGACAAACACATGGTGTACAACGTAATGTCCAACAACCTGACGGGCTAAATTAACGCTTTAAGAGGGCATGCCTTTTCTAATTTGTCCCTTGCCTGCCTCTTAGCAGAGGAGACAGCTCAAGATGCTGCAGTCTTAACAGGAACTGGACACGAAAGCAAAAGCCACTGAGGTTCCTTTTTTTGATTGTGCACATGTTCTCTCTCCATAGTTAAAGTCGACCAAGAGGCTCAGCAGTAGTTGTAGTTGCTGTAGTCAGAACTCAAAGCAACTGCATGTATTTCTTTTTAAATATATTTCCACATGAACAAAGTGAACTATTGAATTAAGTGCAGAAAAGTATTTTTGTGAGATGCGGAACTGTATTTGCATCCTTCTCATTTGTTACTTTCAGATCCTCGGAGTCATCTTCACTGTTCATTGTCAGTCGTTCCCTCTCTTGAAGTAGACCGTACATCACATGCTCTCATTGTCTGGGATTCACACTTCCCTGTTTTGTGACGAAGATGAGCGAGCCGGAGCCTGACGTGCTGCTTACTTAACTTGTTTGCAGTTCAGCTCGACAAACTAAAAAAAGACGTTTGGATGAATCATTAATGAGACCAGATCTGAAAACTGCTTTACATAGCACTTCCCATATGACTTCCTCCTCTATTTTGAAAAACTGTATTTCGCAACTAACCACACCTATTTTTACTCACGATAAGAGCTGAATTACTTTTGTTGTTACGCAGCGAAGTCTGTCAGTAATTGGACCGAAACATCATTTCGGATTCGTTGGCTCTGTACTCCCACACGTGTGATCTGAAACAAAACAATGAATACGAGGTTCAAGTGCTGACAGTCAGCTCTAATTTGAGGCTCTATATTGGGCGAGCAGCGTTTGAACTGTTCCATATGTCAAATGGTGTTTATACTTTAATTCCGGTACTTTGCACCCATTACAGACATCCTTAAATGTTCTGAAACCTGAAAGTCAGCACTTTCAAGTTCATTGTGCAAGAGCACAGTGACAAAACAATAGACAAACTGTTTTTAGTCGAAATTCCGGAACTGACCTGCACTGTTTACACAATAATGAGGTGACAAATCAATTTCTGAGGGCTGTGTGGAGATAGATTTGTCTTAAAACGACCCCAAGCATCCTCATGCCTTTCATACTCAGGAATGTATATGAATGTATGTACTAAATACTATACACAGAGCAAATACACACACACTAATACTAATACTGAGTCACATTCATTATTTTATTTTAAAGGTGCATTACGTTAGAATTGGCTAGGTGTAGCTGTCATTAGCTAGTCAGCTCAGTTAGCCATGTAGCTAGCAAATCAGACTGGGAGCTCAGGGGCCAGGGGAGTGTTAATGTTTACACCATTGTGGAATGTGTTTTATATTTACAAGTGTAAATGTTTTGTGATCTGTTCACAAAAATAATGCCGAGTGTGATGCTGCGTTTCAGAGCTTTAGCCTTTGATTTGAAATAGAAATCAACTCCTCTTTTAGTTGAAATATTAATCGGTGCCGTCACAAGATGCTCAGTGAACCCCAAGTAAACCTCACAGTGCTTTTGATTAGTTGTATTTTACAAATGCATTTCTAAGAACCTGCAGATGATTACAACATTTTGGTCTCTGGCTCAATTCTGTAATCAAAGAGCAGCTGCCTTTTGTAATCTGATACTGTTGATGGTGGTCACTGTGCACATACTTTGTAGAAATCTTTGCTGAGTGCCTGCCTGGGCTTGTATCAGCCAACCTGGCCTTCTGCAGGCTTTGCATAATCCCTGCATAATTAAGAATAAAAAAATTTTGATGAAAAAGGGAAGTAAGGATGAGAAGTGACAGATCTTATATTTGATCTACCAGCAGCTGTCGGTCATTGTGTTGTTTTATTAGCCTGCCTGAGAAGATGAAACAGGAAACGTCTGCTTCTGTCTGTGTTAATGAAAATGAGTAGCTGCTCGGCTGCTCGACTCCACCGGACAGCAACATTTGAACAACTCTCCATTTTAACTAAAATAAAGTGGTGATTGTTAGCATTCAACAGCCACATATCCCATGAGTCAGCAGGGCGGGACTGCTATCACCATTTCCAAACTTAAAGAAGTGATTTCATGGGAAGACGTTGCTGCCAGCCATCCAGCTGCTGGAACATTAGCCGGTAAAATGTCAGTGTCCCGCAGCAGTCTGCTCGTTATATGGAGCCTCCCCTCTTTGTGCTCTGCGCTGTACTTCCATCTACAGATCAGGAGGTCAGCGACCTCCTCTGACCCCCGGGCCTGTGCTCGCTGTGCCTGCCAGGCCTTTGTGTTTGTGGTCAGTCGCCGTGGATTGTTAATTCTGATTGCAATAGGTTTTTTGATTGTTCGGTGTCGGTGACGTCCAAAAGTCAGCAGTCAGCAGCAGCGTGAGAATGCAAAAGCATACCACACCACCTACTAATACAGCACCAATCCATTTGCAATGATTTTATTGTGTTTATTTCATGTTGTTGGTTAAGTCGAGGAATGGTAGAATATGATAGCTACACCATTTGCTTTAACGGAAAGAAAGGCTTTGTGTTTTTTTTCCTGAAAGTAATTACGAAGTGTGGCAGAAGCAGATTTCACGCTGAATAATTTTTTTGCAGTAATGCTCAACCTATGCCCAAATGGTAGAAGACTATGACAAGATATACAAAGCCAGTGTCAGATCGGTTGGCTCAGTTTGTTTTCAGCAGTGCAGAGGCCATGATTCAGCTCTCACCTTTATACTGAGGCTGTTTGGGCAGGAAGCGATGTGAAGCCTGTTGGCACAAAGGGAAACCTGGAGCACTCTGTGGAGCTTCATTGATGGCGACTGTCGGGAGCCAAAGGTCCTCTGCCCGCGGCTGCCTCAGCGACTAATTTGTTTGAGAGTTTCGGGAGTTTTAGAATGAAGCTTCTTTCAGTTTAGTTTTCTCAGCCCGTCCTCTGCTGTGCTGCTGCCTCCACACAGTCCAGTTTCTCTCTTCCAGCCTTTACTGTGACTTGTGGTGTCAAAGCAAAATGAAGCCACAGAGCCGTCAGTCTCGTGCATTATCTATTATTGCCTGTGCATGAAGGCGGCCGTGCTGTATTGTGTTTGATAAGAGCTGTAAGGTCCTGCTTTTTCCAGGAAAAAAGTTGTAAACATGCTTCTTCTTTGTCCCTCACAGCAACATGGCGTCCACAGTGACTTTAGAGGATGCTCTCTCCAACGTGGACCTGCTGGAGGAGCTGCCACTCCCAGACCAGCAGCCATGCATCGAGCCCCTCCCCTCCTCCGTCATGTATCAGGTCGGTGCGGAAGACCGAGTTCTGCCGTTGTCCAATAATTAATCTTCTCTGCTGTCTCATAAGTGACACTTTATGCTGTTTCCAGTCAGGCACACAGTCGTTCATACTAACTTAGATTGTTAACATCATTTTGAAGGCCACCAGTGAACTTACATTGTATTTGTGTAAATAAACTGTTGTTCCTCTTCAGAAGAAATTGAGCACCATGACAACAGAGGTCGAATTAATCCAAAACCCCATAAATGGTCAAGTATAGCACAGTAAAAAGGATTGTTGGGGGTGGGGGGTAAACAATCTCTGAGTATTTGTTGACCAGAGTCATAACCTTCGACCATGAATAGCTTTCTGATATTAAATATCCCTCGTAAAGGCCATAAAATCCTGTAAAGATCAGAACATACATGAACATCTGCATAGAAAAGACGTAACCTAAATAAAATACATTCAACAGAAATACACTGTCATAGTTGATCTGCAATGAAAAAACCCACACATAAAGCCACAAACACAATGAGTCACGTGCATCAAAATGATCTTGAGCTGTACTGAGTTTCTCTTCTGAGAACATCTTGAGATAAAATCTTGTTTTGAGTGCTACAAAAAAAGATTCTAACTAACAGGAAAAGATTGTGTTGGTGGGAGGATGTTAAAACAGAATTTCATGCTCAATAACAGGCTCATGAATGCGACAGTCAGTCAGTACTGTTATTAAAGAATGTGTATTTTTCAAGGTTTATATCATTTTTTTATTGTAACCTTAGTTCAACACTTTCAAATGTATTTACATAAAGCAATATAGACATGATGGATGCTTGTTTTGTGGTAAGATGAGTCAGTTGTACATAATAGCATGTTTAACATGATGTATCTGCCTGTTACATGTCTGACACCTGTACATTCGTGTTGTAATCATAATTTTTCATCTTCCCACAGCCGAACTTCAACACCAACTTTGAGGACCGAAATGCATTCGTCACCGGCATCGCCAGATACATCGAGCAGGCCACCGTCCACTCCAGCATGGTACAGTTGGAGGCTCACATTTCAAGGGAAAACACTTCTTAGCGATTGTTTTTTTGTGTGTCAGTCCTCTCTCACCTCGCTAATGACTTGGTAGGGGAAAAATGAATTGAGCAGAATTGGGTCAAAGGCTTGCTGTGAACCGGATCTGGTAAGGGACTGGCCTGTCTCACCAGAGCGTTTGGTATTGTCTAGCAGGCAGCTCCTAGGATCCAGGCCCAGGAGCAAATGGCCCGGGGACAAACGGATGCTTTGGACCACCTCCTAACAGGAATAGTAGGGCTTTGTGTCTAATTAGTGAGGGATAATTGCCTAGGGTCTGAATCAAACAGCACTTTGTGTGGAGGGAGGGCTTGTGCACCTCCCCTCCACCCACTGGGAATAAAAGACTTAGAAAAGAGGCAGTGGTGCGTGTATGTCGTAGTCCTCATGTATCGTATGTGTGTTGTTCTGTGTCTTGATTTAGCCTGTATAACACGAGTGTAGATGATTTTTTAATGAAGATGACATGAGATGTATTTATCAATGGGACTGATTGGTTGTGTCTGTCGAATCAGAACGAGATGCTGGAGGAGGGGCAGGGCTACGCCATCATGCTCTACACCTGGAGGAGCTGCTCACGTGCAATACCACAGGTAATCACCGTGCTTCTGCTAACACTGTGTGTCCAGATCATAACTTTTTGAAAATCATCTTTTTCACATCAAATATGATGACGATTTTTATCACCCCAGCGTATAAGATTTGAGGATCTGAAGACAATCTTTGAGGGTTTTCCCATTTGGCATCATTATCCGTCCTGACATTCTTTAAGCAGCGTGTGCAGTCATGTGTCCAGGGCCACGCTGAAGGAAGGACTTCCTGACAAATCATGTGATTTTAAGAGTTGTGTGACGAGAAATTGTAAATTTGGCAGTAAATACAAAAGTGTTATTTATTGTTACGACATCGCTGTACCATCCTGTCATGTCTAAAGGTCTGCTTCCCTTTTTAAAGTGTGTCGTACATCCCAGCAGCTGTTTTAAAAGACAAGATTTTCTACTGATTCACTCATTCACACCACATATATTTAGAAAGAGTATAACATATTGACGGTAAACATGTCTAAATCTACAAATATAGTTAACAGTAACTAGTAAAGATAAGGCTTCTTTGTTGTCTGAGGAGGAAGTCCACAGACTCCCTTAAAAAAAGTGCTCAATTTTGAGACTTAAACTGTGTGAAACGCTGTCTACAATGAATTCATAACTATTTGGGATAACTTGTTAATTCAGCTAATGTTTTACATGAAGATATTTCTTTGTTTTGGTAAAAATCGGTTTGTTTCGGTGATGTAACGTTAAATGCATATTTTGCATGTAGAGCTGGGAAGTGAGATCCGATCACAAGAGGACAGTCGAGACGCATGTTGAGACGTATTTTATGGGCTAAAAGCTGTCAACTTGTGATTGATCACTCAGCATGTACGTTTATACCAGATGTGAACGGCCTCTTTGTCATATTTCACTGCAAATTCAATACCTTTGGGTGTTGGACTGTTGATCTCTGGGAAATTGTGCATATCCCAAAAGCTCCAGAGGTTTTTATTATCTTCAATATTGTTTCTCTTTTAGGTGAAATGCAACGAACAACCCAACAGAGTGGAGATCTATGAGAAGACAGTGGAGGTCCTGGAGCCTGAAGTCACCAAGCTGATGAATTTCATGTACTTCCAGGTAATTTACACTCTACATTCAGCTCTGACTGTCCGCTACATGTAGGCTGGTCAAGCACCTGATCATTTCTCTCCTCTTTCTGTCTTCCAGCGTACAGCGATCGACCGTTTCTGCGGAGAAGTCCGTCGCCTGTGTCACACCGAGCGCAGGAAAGACTTCGTCTCAGAAGCCTACCTGCTCACCCTCGGGAAGTTCATCAACATGTTCGCCGTGCTGGACGAGCTCAAGAACATGAAGTGCAGCGTCAAGAACGACCACTCCGCCTACAAAAGGTATCAAGGAACAGCCTCCTGCATGTATTCACACAGTTGAATGTGACAGCAGCCACTAGGTGGCAGCATCACTCAGCCTCCATGATTCTGTGTGTTCTGTCACAGCATGTGTTCTTAGACCAGAGGTGTCCAAAGTGTGACATCACAAACCTTTGACTTTTGTTGTATTTAGTTCCGGTTTAAACACAGAGAGAGTTTGAAATGTTTGTCTTATCTTCATCTAAGTTTTGGACGACTTACTGCTACAATTCTTATCATTTAAGGGATGTCAGCATGAAGTGTAATGTTACCTTCGATTCTGATATAACTACTACTACCACCACCAATACTACGAATACTACTAGGCTACTATGACTAATACTTCTTTTACTGTTCCAGTTTATGCTACTACAACTATTACTACACTACTATTTTGGCAAATCGGCCCTATAAAGTATGCTGAATTATCTATGAGTAGTTCCTGTTAGCGGTGTGGATGTACAGACAACTGTCACTGGATTACTTTGAAACGAAAATCCTAATCCTAGAAACATGATAATTCTAGTTGTGGCTAGTTGTGTGCTTATAAGGAGCCCCTTCTTTCTATGATTTCAGAGCCGTTATTTGCAGCGGACAAAGTCACACTGGATCTAAAAATATGCGCATCACATCTGCATGTTTAGATTTGTTGGAGTCATGGCGCCTCACGTCTTTCGCTCGGTGCCTCTCCGTCCCCTGTGGGGATGCTTGCTTCACAGTTCTGCTTAGTTTTGCTTGGTGTTAATTTTTTAATTAAAATGTGTTTCTTGCCCTTGCCCAGAGCTGCTCAGTTCCTCAGAAAAATGTCTGAGCCGTCGTCCATCCAGGAGTCTCAGAACTTGTCCATGTTCCTGGCGAACCACAACAAAATCACACAGGTTGGTCAGCATCACACTGTCACTTCGACATTATTACGAGCTGATCATTGTGACTTAAAAAGGCTCAACAGCTGTGTTGCTGTTGGTTTGTTGAGCTTATGGAAAGGGTCTCCAGCAGGTCTGGAACAGATGCAAAAACACACAGCCTTCCAAGGTGTAAAATGTCCATGAATGTTTTTATGATAATGTCACTGTCGGCCCACTGTTGGCAATTTTGTCAGGAATGATGCAAAAACCACAGAGTGATGTGCTTCAGTTGTCTTGATCTGTTGTGATCAGAATGTGAATGACAAGTCTGAGGGTGAATCAAGGCCAAGAAAACACAGACAGTACTGAAATGAGGAAAGCGTCACAAGTAAATTAACTGCGTGAGTAATTCAATCATCTGTTCTGTACTCTCTGTCAGTCTTTGCAGCAGCAGCTGGAAGTGATTAATGGATATGAGGAGCTGCTGGCGGACATCGTCAACCTGTGTGTGGATTACTACGAGAACAAGATGTACCTGACTCCCAGCGAGAAACACATGCTGCTCAAGGTAAGTAAAGCCCTGCACCTGCAGCCGTCGATTGGTAAACTGTTGACACCGCGATCCCATCATTGGAAACAGTTTACAGGAGCATTGTTGACCGTAAATGACATCCTGTATGTGACCACTTCATAGGTAATGGGGTTCGGCCTGTACCTCATGGACGGAAACAGCAGCAACATCTACAAACTAGACGCCAAGAAGAGAATCAACCTGACCAAGATTGACAAGTTTTTCAAGGTATGAACATATGTAATTCATCACACAAGAGCAGATTTTACAGTTTAAAATCCAAACTAGCCCTAAATAACAAATACATTTATGTTACCCAAGAGAAAATGACTAGAAATATTCTTGACGTGACATCACATGTTGTGATTGAGAATGGTTGTCAGGATTTTCATTTGGAGCGTCTGAATCTGTCCGTTCGCTCTTTGTCCACTAAAATCCAATTAATTTTTTTTTAATGAGTTGTTTGAACCGTCCTGTTAATTTATTTTCACCTTTTCAACGAGACAGCCATTTTGTCCCGAGCTCAAACCCTTTGATATGATAATAATGCAAATCTGTGTTGTTGCCGCTCGCAGCAACTCCAGGTGGTGCCTCTGTTCGGTGACATGCAGATTGAGTTGTCTCGTTACATCAAGACCAGCGCCCACTTTGAAGAGAACAAATCCAGGTGAGAGGAAATCACACTCTGAATGACCAGGAAGTGTCACTGAAAGATAGAATAGGATGAAGGTGGTGTTCAGTGTTGTTAAACGACCATTTCATTAGCCTATTAATAATTCTAAAAAAGATTTGGATCATTTGTATATGGAGCTGGAGTATAAACTATATTGATTATATACTGATTTACTAATAATAAGTCATGATTTCATCAGAATTATCTTCTCATAATCTTCTTATCTCATCATAATGTTAAAAGCTTAACCAATAAGGTTTCCGCTCTTTTATGTTTATCAGGTTAAAATGTCAATTTTCCAATAATTCGATTTCTACATCACGCTCATCTAGAGAACACGTTTAATGGTATACTTGCATAACATCAGCACATTAACATTTTCATTTGAGCGTGTTAGCATGTTGATGTTCTCATTTGTCTTAAAGATAAATGTGAACATGCCTGTTTCTAGTTAAATAAATGTATCTCGAATAAAAGAAGTAGATTTTTGCTAATAAAATACAGTATATAGAAAATAACCAGCCTTTTTCTTTAAATATTATTTTTCTGGTCTTAAAGGTGCACTATGTATCTTTATATAAGCCTGTTTTGCTCGAATGTTTACAAAAACAAAATGTTAACATATGACTTTAAAATAAAAATAAAAACTGCATAGTGCACCTTTAGAGGCTCAATTACAGTTAAATGATTTTTGACTGTTGTACCTCAGTGAAAGCTTGTTCCTGCCCGATCATCACATCCTCATGACTAAAAAATGTTTATCTTGAGATGCCGTTGAGGTTTCCTGTTTATTTTTCAAGGCAGTTCTCTTTCAGTGTGACTGTCATAAATACTAAACAGAAAGAAAGTCTAATTATCTTATGCCTTTCTTTTATTTAAAACCACTTTACACCTACAGAAATCAGGCTAATTCGGATCTTGTCTTAATATTATCAACAATTTTCCTGAAGAGTCTCAAACTAACAATGAATTTATCTTACTGACAAGTACAGTTTGTGATATCAAACACACGTCACCCTCATGCCACCGTGCCTCATTTAAATTGTGTTCCGCTCAGTCTCCCTCTGCTCCATTAGTCCCCTGTGTGGTTTTCTTCCTGTCAGCATCGACAGGAATATATCTCTGTGTTCCTCACTCTGCTTCTCCCCGCTGTCTCTTACCCCCGTAGGTGGACGTGCACATCTATATCCAGCAGCCCTCAGTACAACATCTGCGAGCAGATGATTCAGATCCGCGAGGATCACATGCGCTTCATCTCGGAGCTCGCTCGCTATAGCAACAGTGAGGTTCGTATGGAATTCCATAGGGCTTAAAGTGAGACGCCCAGGTATGGCTTAGGTGGAAATAGTTTCATCAGCGAGGTGTTAGATTGTCTTTGAAGCGTGGATGAGATCACTCTCTGCTTACCATTACCTCAGATATGAGCCTATTGGAAAAAGAATCCACCACCTGGCTGTTTTCACAATCTTCTTTACAAGTAGGCCTTAAGAGCTCTTTCGTATGTGAGGGGACATGTGAGCTCCCAGTGGTGATGTAACAAGCTTATCAGCAGATGTCTTGCCCCAGTGGATTTTTCAGGATGCACAACCCCGAGTGACTCGGATGCAAGTTTAACTGACTGACTCCTGGATCAGAATTGTTGATGCAGAAATGTCTTGAATGAGGAAGAGATTTTAACGATCGCATCCTTATTTCTCATCTGCAAGTCACTGAACAATTTGTCCCAATTATCCCCACTAACCTCGGAGTAAGTAGCATTTTACGATACGATACGGCAAGGCACGATATGTTGACCAATATCCTCTGAGCTTGCCTGAGAACAGACTTCATATATGGAGTGAAGGGGCTGGTGTTCATTCCTCACCATCACCTTCATGGCCATATCATCCACATGAACCTTCCAGCTTAAACTGTTGTCCAAATGAACGCCGAGGTTCTTGTACGAGCAGACCTGATTAATGTGCGTGTCATGTATGACCACAGGGCCATGATCCCCCACAGATTTAGGGTCCAGAACCATCTCCTTAGTTTTGACAACATTCAAAGTGAGATAGCTGTCGTCACACCACTGCACAAACTTTCCTATTTCTGAGAAATAGGCCGATGGGCTTGTGTCTTAGTGCAGTAGTCCGAGGTCAGCGGTGTCGACCTCGTTCCCAGGGTCTTCTGAGTGCTTGACAATGAGGTGCGTGATGCTGTTAATGGCGTCATCGGTGCCCTCTCACTTGCCTGTAAGCAAACTGGTATGGGTCAAGTGCCAAGCTGAGCTCTGCCTTGAGCGCAGACAACATGTATTTTTCAAAGCTTTTCATATCAATGGAATTCAGGGCCACAGGACAAGGTTTTTTTTTAGCTATTGGGACTATGAAGAGGAAAAATGTTTGAATCCTCTGACTGCTGGAAAATGGGGCACCAAGCTGGGCTAAACTCTTTGAGAGCAGTGCAGAGATGCCATCTGAGCGAGTGGATTTTTTACTAAATGCAAGTTGACCGAATCCTGTTTGGGTCAACCTCAATCTGTGTCTAAAAGTGTGTTCATTTATGACCCATGTAGGTGGTGACCGGATCGGGGCGTCAGGAGGCCCAGAAGACTGATGGAGAGTACAGGAAGCTGTTCGACTTGGCCCTGCAGGGCATGCAGCTGCTCTCCCAGTGGAGCGCTCACGTCATGGAAGTGGTGAGGAGGCACAAGCTGTTCAGAGATATAGTTGAGATCGTATTGATGACTTTATATTTCTTATTGTAAAAATGGGACCTTTAATCAATCACACAATAATCCCTGATTTGTGTATCATTTTATGTATTATTTGGTTACATCTTTTAAAAACTTTCCTCGCAGTACTCCTGGAAACTGGTTCATCCAACTGACAAATACTCCAACAAGGAGTGTCCTGACAACGCTGAGGAGTACGAGAGAGCCACCAGATACAACTACACCAGCGAGGAGAAATTTGCCCTCGTGGAGGTCAGTTATGTCTCCATCAAACACTTGCGTGTTGTTCAGTCTACCAGTAATCTTGTCACTGAATTAATTGTTGTGCTTCTGTCAGGTGATGGCAATGATAAAGGGACTACAGGTGCTGATGGGACGCATGGAGAGTGTGTTCAATCACGCCATCCGCCACACCATCTACTCGGCTCTGCAGGACTTTGCTCAGGTCACCCTGCGTGACCCCCTGCGACAGGCGATCAAGAAGAAGAAGAACGTCGTCCAGAGGTATGGATCGCTGTAATCGTAGTAATCGTATCACAGGTGCAAATTTGTCAGAGCAACAATATTCTATACTTTATCACATTCGTAATTCGTGTGGGAAGCTGTAGCGTGCAGCGCGTGAAAACTCGTTACAGTTTTCGAATTGTCCTCCCACTGCAGCGTCCTTCAGGCCATCCGGAAGACGGTGTGCGACTGGGAGACCGGCCGGGAGCCCCACAACGACCCCGCCCTCCGCGGAGAAAAAGATCCCAAGGGCGGCTTTGATATCAAGGTTCCTCGCCGTGCAGTGGGGCCCTCCACCACACAGGTCTGGCCTCCACTCTTCACCACACCTCTCCTCTTAACGTTCCCTCTTGTTATCCTTTTCCAACACCCCCACACACACTGTGACCCAGGCTGCTGCAAGACCACATTAATCAGGCTCATGAAGCTCGAGCAGCCCCTGTAGCACTCGAGATTTCAGCTCAGGTCTGCAACGTGTCGCGTTAAAGATGAATCACTCATCACTGGATAATATGAGGCGAGACGGTCTCAGGCGGAGCTGCTCTGCCTCATAAACCAGCCTGTTCTGTATTCTGCGTTGTTCTCGCTCCACTTTATGTCTGAATGACTGTTAATGAGCCTCACTTCTCATCTAAATCCATACAGTAATCATCTGTGCAATTATGTTATTTTGTAGTAGCATCTCTTACGTTACATAAACCACACAGATTTAGCAGCTTAGAGCTCAGTTCCAAGAACTAATCTGTTTTCCAGGTGCAGCACAGCGCGGCAAAGCTCAGCTAAACTGTCACCTTCTGTGTTTATGTGCTCGGGATCAACAGATTTGAACTGTAGTGTTTTGGTTCGTAAAAGATGGAGATGAATACGTCTCCTCTGAGTTGAGCGTATTCTGTGTGATCACCAGAAGGAAAATGCACCGCAGCCTCCAGACTGATGCTGCGGTTGAAAGACCAGAAAATAATCAAGAGGACATTTTTTCGTAAACTTTCTTTTTAATGAGCTGCCACTCTGTGACATGTACGAGGCGCCACGGAGAAAAGAGCTTTTCTACAAGCCTCACACATATAATGAGATCAGAATTCTTGTATCTTGAAAGATGCGTGGTGTTTGAGGGAGATGTCGCTGGTAAAACCACCAGGGGGCCAACACTAATAAGATTGCACTTGCAATGGTTCCGCTCTCCAATGTTTCATCTGCTGCTTTTCTTTAATATGCAGCTCTACATGGTGAGGACCATGCTGGAGTCTCTGATCGCAGACAAAAGTGGCTCTAAGAAGACCCTGCGCAGCAGTCTGGAAGGCCCCACCATCATGGACATCGAGAAGTTTCACCGCGAGTCCTTCTTTTACACTCATCTGCTGAACTTCAGTGGTAAGAAAAAAAAAAGATAAGTGCGACCCTGAAGCTGTGTAACTGCAGAAAACTGCACTAATAAAAAAACCTGCTTTGTCCTCTCCCTTTTTGCAGAGACCTTGCAGCAGTGCTGTGATCTTTCCCAGCTCTGGTTCAGGGAGTTCTTCCTTGAGCTCACAATGGGCCGCAGGATCCAGTTCCCCATCGAAATGTCCATGCCCTGGATCCTCACCGACCACATCCTGGAGACAAAGGAAGCATCCATGATGGAGTAAGGAGAGCACGAACCATCTCTGTAGTTTCCTTTGATAAAGATCACTGTGGTGAAAGAGTTTCACACGTCCAAAAGAGGTTACTACAGGAAGTGTTTAGTCACGTTTTTCGTGATGTACAAACACTTCTGTTTTAATCAATACAGCGATCTACACACGCTGTGTCACCGCTAACGTTTCTCTCGTGCTGTCCTGTATGTGTCGGAACTGCACTTCCGCACGTAACTGCAGAAATTGTGGTTTGGACTCTGAGTGCTGCTGAAATGTGGGTGACCTACACTCCATACTGTGCCTGAAGGCACCCAGTGAAAACAGATGGAGCAGTGAAGCTGCTGCTGCTCCGCTAACGCTGCTGATATTCCCCCTCAGATTCCTACCAAGTAATTTTTTAAGACATTTTAATTGTTAGTCTTTCTGGGAGCTGTTCTGCTGCTTGTACTAGCTCTGCACGATTGTACAAATCAGTATGAATCATTCATTAAGCACTGTTCCCTCACGCTCTGGAGCACCTGTAACTTTGGGATGAAGTGACTTTGAATATTGAGAAGCAGCAAGTAGGTGTTTAAACCGCCAGTGCCCAGAAGACACATCACTGATTGTTCCCATTATGGAACAAAAGAGTTCTTGGTGTCATTCAGGGGTTTGGAAGTACTTAGATGCCAAACTGTGTCTTTTCCCTTTTTCTAACCAAATTTAGTGCTTTAGCTTTGAGTTCCGGCTACGTGAGATTATTAGTGGTAAGACTGGCCAGAGGCATTCAGCAGCTGCAGCGGTCGCTTCTTCTTATCTTGTTTTTGTCAAAAAGTACCCTGGGTAAAATCCTAAAAAAAATTGGGATTAACCGTGAATGTTTTCATGTCTGTTTTAAATCTTTGCCGCGGGATTATGTTGATACGAGGCAGGTTTTACATAAGCCATTAAGCACATCAACTGGCACGAACCATAAGTGCTGTAATTCTTCAAATGTTCACCCAAAATTGCCTCAAAAGTCTGCATTTAGACCATATAGATAGTTTTTTATGGAACCCAGACACATTTCTGTCTCGATACTTGATACTAATGTTTTGCTTTAACCCCCTTCAGGTACGTGCTCTACCCCCTGGACTTGTACAACGACAGCGCAAACTACGCCCTGACCAAATTCAGGAAGCAGTTCCTCTATGATGAAATCGAGGCCGAGGTAATGAAACCTTTGGTGGATGATTTGATGCGATGGAGAGGCAACACAGAGTCTCATCTTTTGATAAGAACTGTGTGCTTCTGCTGTCACTATTCTGTGTACATGTTTTCCATATCTACTCTCAGTCCATTGTGCTATTATTCCAGTGTATTTCTCGTCATTATGTGGTAACAAAAAGCTCTGAAGGCGTGTAGTACATACATCTGGACTTGAAGGCTACTGGCCTACGTATAAGCATTGCTCATCGCTCAATAGAATTTAGTTGAGATGTTTATAAAAGTGAACGACACTCTGTGGACTGACATCTGTTTTCCCTCGATTATTTATCTTACTAAACCGCCAGATGGTGAATTGATCCTGTTCCCTATGAATAACAAAAACATAACAATGCACTGTTGTATTATTGCTCGTTTTAAATGTTAAAGAGCAACTTTTCGAAAATTGTGAAGAAAATGTTCTATTGTAGATATTTTCTTCTCTGTTCAGATGGTTGTCACAGATGGAAACTTGTATTCTCAAACATACATGTTAATGTGAACCTCGTCTGTTATTTCAGGTGAACCTGTGCTTTGATCAGTTCGTCTACAAGCTGGCTGATCAGATATTTGCCTACTACAAGATCCTAGCTGGAAGGTGGGTGAAATGTCCATTTATACTTCATATTTTTTAATCAGTATGGATGTGGTGGGTTTAACTGTGTTGTAATATGGTGACTCATAACCTGATTGAATGGGTTTCTGAAAATAATGCAAAACAGTTGACATAGCTAGCTAAAAGTAATGTGTGAACTTTAGATGTGATGCGGTGATTCATCCGAAATCAGGCAAAAAGGTATTTAACATAAAGGTGGAACTGCGGTTGGATAATAAGCTTCATACCAGAAGATATTGTTTGAAAAACAGACTCACACCTTTATGGAAAACAGCCCGTACAATTAACTTTACTTCTCTCTTTATTTCAACTCTTCAGCCTTCTGCTTGACAAACGTTTACGAGCCGACTGCAAGAATCAAGGGGCCAACATTCCCTGGCCGGCCTCCAACCGCTATGAGACACTTCTGAAGCAGCGCCACGTCCAGGTATTTACCGCACCCGTCGTGCATTTTGGATGATCTGTGCTGCCACAGTCGCTATGTTGGTGTCACGATGTGTCTGCCTTACTGAGTGGTTGTGAATCTCAGCTTCTAGGCCGCTCCATCGATCTGAACAGACTCATCACTCAGAGGGTTTCAGCTGCCCTTCACAAGTCTCTAGAGCTGGCCATCAATCGCTTCGAGAGTGAGGACCTCACCTCCATCATGGTATATTCATTTAAATCTTCATTAATACACAACATCCTCTCTTATTCTATGAGTATATATATTTTTTTTCTATCATGTGCATTTGTGTACAGTTGTGGACCATTTTTCTGTGTATTATTTTTGTTAAAGGAGCTGGAAGGTCTTCTGGACATCAACCGCATGACACACAAGCTCCTCAGTAAGTACCTGACGCTGGACAGCATGGACGCCATGTTCCGCGAGGCCAACCACAACGTGTCGGCGCCCTACGGCCGGATCACACTGCACGTCTTCTGGGAGCTCAATTATGACTTCTTGCCCAACTACTGCTACAACGGCTCCACCAACAGGTGTGTGTGTGACTGTCTATTTCCCTGCACTGGTGTTAAGCTTCTCAGCGAGTTTACTCTGACACTTCAGATAAAATACAAAGTAGCTATCAAGCCAAATATTTGCAAACACAAATTCCTGTCAGCATGCTGCCATTATGCTCCGTGGTGATTCAGGGAAAGGTTGGAATGATAAACACAGATTTAAACACATAGATTTAATGTAAATGCAACTAGCATCACAAGGAGCAAGGCTGGATTGGTTGGTAGCTTCCCCAGGGCCTCAGACCTCCAGGAGCCAAAACAGCCCCGGTTTCACTCCTGATATATTTGGTTGTTTGTAATTTGATTATTTGCATAATTTGTTTATTACCTAATCGTGTGGCACTCGTCCTGTAGAGGAGTCCTGTGTCAAAATCTGGTTTTAAAACCTTTCATCATTGTACTCAAACCTGGGGCAAGGTAGCAATAGTGCTGTACAGCGGAAACTTAAATTCAGTTGTAATTGATTTCAGTGTGTAAAATGTCAGAAATGAGTGAAAATGCTGATCATGGTTTTCTGAAAGCTCGAGGTAAAAGTAATGGATAAACAGTTGAAATAGCGAAAAAGAGCTAAAAGTCTAAAATGTCAGGAATGAGGAAAAATGCTGATCTCAATTTCCTAAATCCCAAAGTTAACATCAAATTATTTGGCATTGTCAGACCAAGTATAAAGTGAGTACAAAACCCAAAAATATTGACTTCAGTGTCAAACACAGATAAACTGTTACACTTTATAATAGCCACCATTCATAAATGGTGAGTTTAAAGTTAAACTTTAGATGGATTAGCAAAATGATGCCCCTTGTAGTCATTCAGCTTGTTTGAGCTCTAGAGTACTCGTTGGTTTTGTAGATGTCTGGGGAAATAACGATGCTGCCATACAGTTAAGGTCAATAGCGGCCCAAAGACAAATATTAGTCCAAGGTCCTTACAGCAGCTTACTCTGGCACTGAGCAAGTAGCAGATGTAATAAAGACTTCAACAAAGTCTTTTGTCTGCCAAGCTTTGCTTGTTCTGGCCCTGATGTTATTATAAGGTCTACAACCAAGTAATAAAGTTCCAGTGTTAACTGGAGACCACAGGAGGAAAGCAACTAATGAAGCTCACAGGTATATATATATATATCTACTATATCATCCCTTTGCTTATGTGCTGTTCATGTGGGATCAGATTCCTGGTTGCAGCAGGCGAAACCTTATAATAAATGGATGAAAGGGAGGCCTCTCTCAGTGGGAGTCTTTTGAAATGGGCAGTAACAGCATCCGTAGAGTCTGCTTCAAACACTGTCCAACTTGTCTGGCTGTTGTTTAAGCCACAGACGTTTCATGGTCAGTGTTTGTTTCTTACACATTTTATTGCTGCTCTTAACTCGCTTGTATCTCAGATGAGAAATCTGCAGCACTGGGGGATGAAACCTGTGTGTGTGTGTGTGTGCGCCTGTGTTTGTGTTTGGTGTTGGGTTACTCATGTGATACGTATGTATGATGAGTTTGTTATCCCTGTGTTCAGGTTTGTGCGCACCGTCCTGCCCTTCTCTCAGGAGTTCCAGAGGGACAAGCCGCCCAACGCTCAGCCCCATTACCTGTACGGCTCAAAGGTCAGCACACTTGTCTCAATCAGTCTCTTTATTTTCTCGTATTCCATCATTATCGTTCTCTGGCGCGGCCTGGCCGGCTGCGTACGACCTCTCTTCAGTCGGCACGTTGAAGCCAAACATTCACTACACGTTAGACATATACACACATCCGTAGATCACATATACAGGCATCATGCTGGAAAACAACACGTTGAATGTCAAGGTACACGGGAAAAATAATTTAGATGTTTGTTTGAACAATTTTATACAGACAGGATAATTTGTCAGTGTTGTAAGACATTTTTATCCCGGACACGATTAGGATGTTAAAGAGGTGTCATGAAAAACAAAAGATTAATTTTTCCTCTCAGATATTTGTTCTAAGCGCTTTACTCAATCTAGAGCACAAAGTAGTAAATTGAGAGCATGGATTAATTAGAAAAGTATCAGTTTTGACACCCCCGGGGCTCCGTAGATTTCATCAGTGGATAATAATACTCTGTGACAATTCAGTCCTGGCAGAATGTCGCTGTGATGACCTCAATCCAGCGCGTTCATGCTGGTTCACTGCCAGACAGCTTAGCGAGCGTCCTCAGCTCGTGGTCTTGGGTAATTACGTGGTTGGTGGTCTGCGCCGAGAGGAGGGGGCCTTGCATGACGGTGGCGTGTTTGGCGTTGTCTTCGCTGCTGCTGGTCGGAGTGTAGATGCGTCCGGATCCGGACACGTCCTGGTGATTCGAGTTGGCCGTCACGTGGCACCCGTCCGCGGGCCGACCGGGGATGGAGCAGATGGTGTGGAGACATCCCCACAACAGGATGCCAGCGATGACCAGGAGCAAGATGCAGCAGGTCAGCCAGACGCCCATGGCGAGCTCCCAGCCAGACCTGTCGTGACCGTCGCCGTTATCGCTCAGAGTGCTGAACACCTGGCACTGCTCCCGCACCGGATTGGCCGCCTGGCACGTCACACACAGGAAGTAGGCGGTCTGGGGGAGGAGGTTGGCCAGGTACGTGGTGGTCTGGCTGACGGGGATGCGTTCCTCGTGCATGAAGCTCTTGCGCTTGTAGCCCATCAGGAGGCTGTTCCAGTTGGGGTCGTACATGACGCTGTAGAAGGTGTCCAGGCACTCGGGGGAAGGCGGCCAGCTCACTTTGGCCGAGGTGGTGGAGATGTTGTAGACCACGATCACCATGATGCAAGGCTGTCTGGGTAGTCGGTGTGTGTGTGTCCAGAGCTGGGTTGATACGAGTGAAGGATTTCCTCAGTTGTAACAGCGTCACAGTGAAAAAAACTAACTGGAAAAGAGACAAAACAGAAGAAATTCATATTACTGTAATGTAATACTATAATGACCCTGGAATGTCTGATTCCTGACACCACTTTCTCTGCTATAACTGCAATTTCAGATTCCTGTCTCACCTATGGACATAAAAAATTGAAATATAAATATGCTTCACGCTCTCAGTACATCGTGTTAAACAAACATCATGGCCACCTTCCCATCCCCACGTCACACAAAGCATGAAAAGTGGAAGACCAATATAAGAGGATAATAAGCATTGTATGAAGGATTATCTGGAACAAAGTGCAGCGGTGGGAGGGAGGTGAGCGTACGCACAGATGTTGAGCAAATAATGCAGGATGATTTTTGAAGAGCCGTGCTGTCGAGTCACCTGTTACAGGACAGGTGACGATCCGACAACCCCGAGCAAACCCACTGCTCAGGTTACAGCACGGTTACTGGCTTTAGCTTTGATTGGAGCATATTATAATATTTATTTAAATTTTCATTTTTTGCATCAAGAATACAAATTAATCGTACAGTCTTGATCCAAAGCAAATGTCATTTAATGGTAATAGAAGCCTTTCAGGTGTTAAAAGTGCTCAAAATTAATTTGAAACTGAAGCACAGTTCTCCTGACCTCGAGTGACGAATTAATTACATGGAACCAAATTAAATTTAATGTGAAAGAATCGACGGCAAGTGTTCACTTTTAGCAGATGCAGATAGGGTGTGGTGCTCGTTGGAACAAGCACATTCAAAGTATAATTATGATGTTATCTTTACTCAAAAGATCTAGATTTTTTTAAATGGATAAACCATCGTAAAAATAACAAACAATTACATTTTCAGGTCGATAGAAATCATTAAAATTCAGCTTGCAACTCACTTTGGACGTCTCTATTTTTCCTCTCATAAAATTCACTCAGTGGATCCTTTAATCCGCCCCGTTTCATCAGCTGTTAATAATAGCCGCAGAACGTACTTGTCTAAATGTTAATGAGCCATGTTAAGCAAATCATTAGTGTCCATCTATTCAAAGCGCAATAAAATGAAAGACTTACCGGAAAACCACTGCGAGCACGTGTTGAACATACCAGTCTGTCGTGCCTGAGGTGTTTGTTTCCGATAAACGGTCCTGTGGTCCTGCTATTCAGACATCTCGAGCATTTATTCCACTGTCACCGACTCCGGCTGCTGCTGTGTGGGCTGTCAGCCTCAGGAGTGGACCCGAGACTGCCGTGTCCTTGTCTTCTCCGCTGCTGCCACACTAGTGGGAGCGCTGCTGGATTAGAGCAGCAGCAGCAGCGTCAACTCTGTGCTGACAGGGGAGAGAGAGGGAGCTGAAATCTGTTGCAGTGGATGTTGGAAAAGAGTGCAATAACACCCAAACGGACCGTCGTATGTTTGTTTTGTTCTTTGATTGTTGTAAACGTGGCTGCTCCGATGCTGTTTTCTGTCATTTTTTGCTGCCAATCCATCGACAGAAAATCAGAGTGATGTCGATCTTTAATTTCTCCCTCACCGGCACTTCTGTCCACGCCATTGTATCTAAAAAACAAATCTAGTGATGTCATATGGCGTGGGAGCTGCAGTGTTGTCAGTTGGTCGATCCATCTGTCCAGCAGCTTGCTCCGGAGCAAAGTCTCTAAACAACTGCTGGCCAGATTGTTATGAAATGTGCTGCTGATATTCGAGGTCCCCGGAGGATGATCCCTAATGATGCCAGTGATCCCCCGACACCGGTGATCCCTTTGACCAGATGTTTTCACTTGTACATAGAAAATATTGAAATCCAACAGGCAGATTGTTGTGAAATGTATCCTTTGCATCTTGAACACTCCTTGAGCTTTGTTCTAGCGCCACCCTCAGGCTAAAAGCCTACCGTTGCATACAAAGTGTCTCAGTCGCTCAGGCAGGTTGCCATTGAGTTTAGGGTGATGAGCCCATTTGTTTTGGCCTTTTCATGGCTTTGTTTGATGGGACAGCTTGAGATATGACAAGAAACAGGTTGAGAGAGACGACACGCAGCAAAGAGCCACAGGTCGGACCTAAACCCTGGGCTGCTGCAGCCTCTGCACATACACTCCACCAACTGAGCCACTGCGGTGCTCATTATTAATGATTTCAAGTGGGACAATTTGTTTCAGCCACACCAGTGTTATGATTCTAAAGATGGAAATCGATCGATTGTTCCTCCACTTTGGTCCAGACTGAATTGTTTCAGCGAGTATTGGATGGATTGCCAGAAACTGTATGATCTCCGGGGTTGAATCCTAATGACTTCTGGCGATGCCTGCTTTTTCACGTAGCGCCACCAGCAGGTCAAAACGTACATCATAGCTTTACTCGTAATTTTGTACAGACATTCATGGTGCCCAGAGGATAAACCCTGATGACTTTGGTGATCCTGACTTTTCCTCCATCACCAGTGTGCCACCCAGTGGACATTTGTGGTTTTGAGTGAGATCATCAACTATTAATTGATTTCCATGACGCTTGGTTCAGACATTCATGTCGCCCTCAGGATGAATTGCAATAACTTTGTTGATCCCCTGACTTTTTATGCAGCACCACCACCAAGTCAAAAAAGCCAGAGTCTGTGCAGCAGTGATCAGAGGTGGAAGTTTGACATTGAGGTCATGAGCAGGCCTCAGGTGTCAATTATGACAGCTCAACAGCTCAGATGGCTAACATTTAAGCATACATCAGTGTGTTAGGAACTACCTATAATTACAGAAATGTGTCTGACCTTTCCAGTTGGGCTCATGTCCCTTATGCTAACATGGAGCAAATACGAAGGATATATACTAAGAACCTCAAATTGTGGCTGTTGTACATCCAGAAAATTTTTTTCCCCTGACAAACTACTGATGTGCCCTTGGATGGAGACGCTGTCAGTGCTCACTGTGACAAAGTGACTCAGCCCTTCTGTGGCTACAAATACATGTACACCCACATGGGCCAGGTTGCCTCCGTTTGTTAGTAGTAGAGGGGACATGAGGAAGCAGTGGCTTTAATATATAAAAAATAATCTGTTTTTATCGTTCAATATTCATCCTCACTCTCACATCACCTGTCTCTGCCCGTAGACCTTGAACCTGGCGTACAGCAGCATATTTAGCACCTACAGGAATTTCGTCGGTCCCCCGCACATCAAGGTCATGTGCAGACTTCTGGGTTACCAGGGCATCGCTGTGGTGATGGAGGAGCTGCTGAAGGTCGTCAAAAGCCTGGTGAGTCAGACATTACTAAAGGAATAAAGGTGTGTGGGAGGGACAAGTCTATTCCTATTGTGACAGCAAGGAAGGGTTAGAGGAGCTCGCTTTCTTTGTTCGCTGATGTTATTGTCGGATCAGTGTGTTTGTGTCTGTGTTTACTGTTTCCTCTTAACTGCTGCATCTCGCTCTGCTTACAGCTTCAGGGCACCATAATGCAGTATGTGAAGACCCTGATGGAGGTGATGCCCAAGATCTGCAGACTTCCCCGCCACGAGTACGGTTCCCCAGGTAACTGACCGTGCAGCACTCTACGGATCAACAGGCCAGATATTTGTCCCATTAAACTCATGAAAGCATGAATTAAGAGATAACTGCTTCGTGTAGAATTTCCATGGAGAATTTGGCAAATTAATTTCAATCTGAAGTGATTTCAGTGATAGATTTTTCTACATGTTACCTGCAGTAGAATGACGAAAATGAAAGTACGTCATCCAGCAGTGCCTTTGACTTCAACATTGTTAAATGGGTTCAGCTATTTTAGAGCTTTGAAACTATCAGATGAAAGCGGGACTAGTCTCAATAAACTCTTGTGGGAACAGCTGCTTCAGGGAATAACCTTGTGCCAAATCTCCATGAAGTAACAGAACAAATACAGAGGTTGGTTCTTGTTTCGTTCCATCTCTTCCCCCCTTTTATTCATATAAATTGCTGGAGAACAGCGTCAAGAATAGATCACACTGAGTACCCTCATTTCACAGACTTGTACACGATTAAATTAGCCGCGCTGCCACATCAGCAGGGCGAGCAGACACCAGCATGTGCTCATGAAATAAGGAGGGAGATGACAGGCAGTATTTCTTTTCAGGTATCCTGGAATTCTTCCACCACCAGCTGAAGGACATTGTCGAGTACGCCGAGCTCAAGACTGTGTGCTTCCAGAACCTGAGGGAAGTGGGCAACGCCCTCCTGTTCTGTCTGCTGAGCGAGCAGAGCCTGGTACTGATCTCAACTGGAACTGATTTTTAGGATGTAATTTATACGTATTTTCGTGCCTTCGTGTTTTGACTTGCTCTGTCTCTTTGTCAGTCACAGGAAGAAGTCTGTGATCTGCTGCACGCTGCACCTTTTCAGAACATTCTTCCAAGAGTTCACGTCAAAGGTACACGCACGAGAGAACATGTAGCTGATGTAGATGTGGGAAGATGTTGCTGTGGTTTACGGCTTGTGTGAGGGAACTAGTTCCTGCGACAGGCTGTGTGTCCACCTCAAAGGCAGAAGTGGTCACACAGCAGTGGTTTTAAATGGCCACGTTTCAAGTCCGTGTGAAACACCAGGCAGTCAGTTAGAGA
Source organism: Lagodon rhomboides (assembly GCA_039737535.1). NCBI lineage: Eukaryota > Metazoa > Chordata > Actinopteri > Spariformes > Sparidae > Lagodon > Lagodon rhomboides. The sequence continues at coordinate 6,740,073 of CM077789.1, read as the reverse complement.
AGTGAGACATGGTATTCAATTAAACGTAGACAAACTGGCAAACATCTTACAGGCAGTCGTTTCACACGCTTATAGAAAAATAGCTGTGTAACAAATGCGGGAATAAAGGAGAAGCTAAAAGGAGAAGGGGTTCAGTTGGGTCAGTGGTCATGATGCAAAGTCTGATTTTTTTCCGATTAAAGTTGCGATGATAAAAAGGTGTTAGAGCTAGTTTTTTTCAAGCTCTGATGAAGATTACTGGCAGGTTATGCTTTTCTTTCTTTCATCAAATGCTGCTTGAAGTCCAAGGCTGTGTCCAAAATCACTCTCTTTTTACTCTATAATTCATTATATCTACTGTCGACCATTTTATCTGACGGTCCATTCAATTCATGCTCTATTAAACCGCCTCAAACATTCACATAATGGGACGTAGAAAGTGGTGCCCATGACATGCACGCAGGAAGAAATAGTGCCTTGTTTGGGAGGAACTGTATCCACCTGCAGATTTACACAGATTCTGTGCTCGTGTGAGTACTTACGGCAGCATGATGGGTTTTGTACGACGGACTCAGTGTCACTACAGTTTGTTTTTATTGTAATGGAGGAACGCATAACCAGGAGCAACAGCTCATTGTGTGTTTATGGACAACAGTGGAGCTCTAAGCCACAGAGGAATGAAGCACATCAGGTGTTGGAAACACGCAGTGCTTTGTTGAGTCGTTGAAAACAAGAATATCACAGAATATAATTTATCATGGGACGCTTTTCTTCTCCTCACAGAGGGGGAACGCCTCGATGCCAAGATGAAGCGGCTCGAAGCCAAATACACAGCACTGCATATGGTTCCACTGATCGAGCGCCTTGGCACCCCGCAGGTACGACCAGACCAATCGCTCTTGTGTTCATTGCAGAATCAGAGTGAGAGACACCGACTGGGTGAGCTGTCCTGCATCCTTTAAACGTGTCTCCTGCCTCTCTTCTCTTGTAGCAAATTGCCATCGCTCGTGAGGGCGACCTCCTGACCAAAGAGAGGCTGTGCTGCGGCCTGTCCATGTTCGAGGTCATCCTCACTCGCGTGCGAGGCTTCCTGGACGACCCCATCTGGCGGGGACCGCTGCCCAGCAACGGCGTGATGCACGTGGACGAGTGCGTGGAGTTCCACCGCCTCTGGAGCGCCATGCAGTTCGTGTACTGCATCCCAGTGGGAGCCCATGAATTCACTGTGGAGTGAGTGCAGCAGGACACGCGTCTGTGCCGCATCCTGTCATTTAGTTTAAAGTGCCAAATCTTTATTCGTGCATCCTCTCTTCTGTTTTACAGGCAGTGCTTCGGGGACGGCCTCCACTGGGCCGGCTGCATGATCATCGCCCTGCTGGGGCAACACAGACGCTTCGACATCCTCGACTTCAGCTACCACCTTCTCAAGGTGCAGAAGCACGACGGCAAGGACGAGGTCATCAAGAGTGTGGTGAGTTGAGACGAGCTGTTTCCCTGTCCAGTCTTCATGCTAAGCTAACCGGCTGCTGTCTGCAACTTCAGTTTAAACATACAAACATGAGAATAGCATCAATCTTCTCATCTAACTAACTCTAGCATCATCATAAGGACATTGTTGACGCTAGAATCATTATAGCACATTGATCAGACGCAGAGAAAAAACTGGTTTACTTGTTTTCTGCACAAAATATACTAACTTTATTCATATTTGCTGCCTCCCTTTAGCCACTGAAGAAGATGGTCGACAGAATCCGCAAATTCCAAGTCCTCAACAACGAGATTTTCGCCATCCTGAACAAGTACCTGAAGTCCGGAGACGGAGAGAACATGCCGGTGGAACACGTCCGATGCTTCCAGCCACCGATACACCAGTCGCTCGCCAGCAGCTGAGGTGCCGCAGCCACCGTAGACGCCGTGGACCAGCCCGAAGTTCCAAACACTGTCATCATTACCAGACTATCCACTAATATTCCTCATTTACTTTAGGTCTTTAGCAGCAAAGGACCATTAAATGTCAGGAAGTTGGGCCACATTTTGTGAGAATTATTTTTTTGTATTCACTTGTGCCTTATCAGAAATGAATAGATATTTCCCCTTTTTGGACGAACTATTCTTTGTTTTATACTTGCAGAAAGCTATAGATCAGGGAAGGGAAAGTAGTTTTTATCAGATGCGTATTTAAGGGTTTGCAGTGGTGGAATATTGAGGGTGAACAGCCTATTTTAAGTGCGGGGTGGAGGTAAATTTGTATTTTCTATATTGTTGAACATGCATGCTAAACATTTTAAATGAAAGTAACAAAGCTCATACTCATGTTAAGCATTTATTCACTGTGCCTTGTGTTTCAAACGTTTTAATCATTTTAATTCAATAAATATGTAACAAATCTGTTGGTTCATCTCGAGAGCTTTTCATGTAAACGCTACAAAAAAAAAGGTTCGGAACGACTTCCAACAAAAGTTGTTGTTACTTTCAAGTATCACGAAGAGAAAAAAAAACAAACTTAAATCATGTTTATAACTGTCGTCATCATTGTCAGCAGGCGCTCATATAGAGAATATATATTAAAACTTTTATCTGTTTGATTTATAGAAAGTAAGTCAGTGCATGAATATGCATGTACATATAACAAAAACATTTCTTAAAAAACTCATATTTACAGCGCTACAGAAGGAATGAAATTAAGTTCTAACTGACTGATTACAACCAGGCCATAGTCTGAGAAAAGTAAGGCAAATTAAAACATTAAATACAATCCACTGGTCTGTCCAAGTCACTCCCCCAAACAGCTGATTGTCTTATTGTTTTACCATAACAGTGCCATGGTTGGTGAGTCAGTAGAGGGCTCGGGGGGAAACAAGTTCCTTAATGGTCCAATGAGGAAGTCATCGCCCCGTTTCTTCTAGAGACGCTATCAAAAGGCAAACCAATCTCCCTCTCCTCCATGGCCTCAGTGGACTCGTTATGTAGCAGTTCGTAGGTGCTGTGGGAGCCCATCCCGTTGGCCGCGGGGAACGCCCGCTCGTCCTTCCTCATGGACACGGCGAGAGAAGCCCAGCTGACGCTGACGTCTTTGAAGGCGTGAAGCAGGAAGATCCCCACAATGATGGTGAGGAAGCCGCTGAGCGTGCCGATGATATCGTCCGCGCCCATGTGCCCCCACTCCTTAAAGAGGATGGCGGAGCAGGTGAGCACAGACGTGGTGAAGAACACGTAGTAGATGGGAGTCACCAGGGAGGTGTTGAATATGTCCAGAGCCTTGTTCAAGTAGTTGATCTGTGTGCTCACACAGGCCACCAGACCCAGAAGTAAGATCCACGCCAGTGGGCTTCTCACAACGTTTTTCCCGGCGATTGCTTCCTTGATGGCAATACCCAGTCCTTTGACGCAGGACACGGATAGTGCCCCGATCACTGAGCAGATGGTGATGTAGACGAGGATGTTGGTCTGACCGTGACGGGGACCCACAACAAATATGAAGATAAGAGCCACGATGATGACGAGAGTGGCAAAGAGGAAAAACCCTGAAAGAAAGAAAGGAGGCGTTAAAGTGGACTTAAAGAAATAAATGTGAACAAAGTTGCAGTGTTTGGTCTCAACCAAGCAAACAAGGCACTATTCTAGTGTAGAATAGGTGTATTTCATGGAATTCATCTTGGAATGTTTTTGTTATTAGGAGTAACTAGGACATAAACTGATTGTCATTATGCACAGGATCTCTAAGGGTCAATTGTTCTGTACCTGGGTCGACCAGCTTCTTGGCCATGTGCTCGAGGCTGCTGATCTCTTCCTCTTTCGGGGCGTGAATTACCATGGTGGTGGAGCCCAGGATGCTGAGCAGGCAGCCGAGCTTTCCATGCAGGTTTAACCGCTCAGTCAGGAAGTACGAAGACAGCACGGCGCTGCAATGACAGTTAAGATCAGCCACGGCGACTCCATTCCACAAATACATTTACAAACAGAAGGAAGGTTTAAAGTCACGCGGCGAGTTGTCTTTACCTGACGAGCACACTGAGGGCTCCCAGCGGGGTGACCAGAGTGGCAGGAGCGAAGGCGTATGCTGCGAAGTTTGCTGCTTCACCAGCTCCCACTGTAAAAGATTAAGACATATTAAGTTAAATACCAAATGCAAAAGACAACTGTGTTGTAGTAGCAGACAGAAGTCAATACTGTAATACTGTCTTAGGTTTGTGTCTGCTGCAACAATATTAAGTACAAAGATACCCTCCCATGCAAGCACAGGTTCGGTCATTTGCAGGTCAAAGATGTCAAGGTGTCTCAGCTTGCGTGTTATTGTTTTACGCATTTTAATGACATGTTTCAATGGAGACTGTGGACTTACAACACACTGAAATATAGTTATTTAAAAAGGTCCCGAAGAAACACCAGTTACATGTAACCTAGGCGTCTGAAAAGTATGTTTTCAACCAACTTTAACACAGTTCTTATCTCAACATTTTAACATAATTTAACCTGTGAATTAGGTGTTATCACTTACTTGATAGTAAACCAGCCCACCATAGCCATTCTTTGAGATATGCATGGCCACCCTGGCCTGAGGAGAAAAGAAAGACAAATATTTAAATAACATTTGTCTGTAGGCAAAAATCTGAAGTCAGGTAGCCGCACTGGTTTGGAGCTGAAGGACAAGGTAAGTGTGGAGTTAATGATTACTGGGTTTTAAGAGCTGATGACTCATACACACTTGAGCACACACAAACACACTGCAGTCGACAGCGCAACTATGCAAGACTTAAATGTCAGGAAAAGTGTAATGGGGTGTGTTAGTGTGCTCTCCCCACTGGTCTGACTTCTTAGCTGACTCTGTGTTGCACAACTACACCAGGGAGTGCCTTAACTCAGGTGACAATGACACAATCTGATCTTTGCGCGGTGTGATGTGTGATTTGCAGTAGTTAGTCAGAAGCAGTCAGTACCTGCCCTCATCGACCCCTTCCTCGCCAGCCTCAGAAGCCCCTTCTTCTTGAGGATAAAGCTGCCTCCGATGAAGATGCTGGAGCTGATGGCCAATCCCAGGCCGATGTAAAAATCATACTTCCCTCTGTCCTGACCCATAGTGAGGCTGGTTGTGTTGGTGTCCTCTGTCACATTTACGACAAAACAATGCAGATGCGGACCAAAAGTACAGTTCTGGCCGGTCCAGACACCTGAGAGAGGATGACAGAAGAGACAACAAAGCATGGCAAGTGAAATATCAGCTGCTGAGAGAAAACATTTAAAAAAAAAAAAAACAAGTCAAACATAATGTTTTTTAGCGACCTACCGTCTCCACAGGCGATATTACACACTGATAAATCATGATCTGGTGTTAATAGAGAATCCATCACGAGAGGAGCACACAGACTGTATGACTGCTTCCATACAACCACAGGAGTGAATGCTGGAAGGCCAACCGGTTGTTTGGGTCTTGTACATACAAAGCACTGTGTGGCTCCACTGCTCTGTCAATAATGTCATTAAAAGACTCAGGAATTCAGGAAGTGTCACGCCATTGACGTTGATGTTAACCTGGGCACGCTAGGTGAGGCTCGTTCGCCAGCTAGCCCATAATTGTCCGTTACCTAATTATCTAAGTATTTCATGTCAATAAACTATTCTCATTGGGCAACAACATTATAGTGACACCACAGAGTTTAATTTAACAGTATTCACTCGCTAGACTCCCCCCTTGTTAGCCACTTTAGCCTAAATTAGCTCAACGGCTAACTGCTTGGCTAGCGAAACCAGTTAGCTAGCGTTGAGTAAGAGTCTGAGTATCGGTTGCTCGCACGGTTGAAGAAGTCACAATGAAAGTACATACCTGTCCAGAAAGTGGCTGGTTTTCCTCCCCCGGGGCAGGAAGATTGCGGTAGCAGCTAGAGGTTAGCTAATAATAGCTAGCCTGCTTCCTCGCTCTGTGGCTACACATCTCATACTGCTCTCCCAAACACTCAACCAGCACCGACAGCGCTCGACGACTGCCGCACTGCGAGGCTCTTCTTCTGCTTATCACCGGAGATGATGGCACCGGACTGTGTGCCCTCCGCAGGCTAAAGTCCAGTAACACACTACACAGCAGCACTGGAGTCTTTACTGCGAGCTCCTTTTAAATTATTGTATTCATTCTACACAGTGAATCATAAAAAAACAAACTACATGTAGTGGTGTGATTTTTTGAAAATCATTGTTTATTAAAAAATTATACTCGTCATTACAAAAATGAGTAGGGAATTAAGTTCATTTTACTTTTTTAATTAACTTATTAGTTTCATGACAGAAGGAGTCCCACTTTGTTTTACTAAAATTATTATAGAAATATATCTTAAATTTAAGATCTCAGTTTTGGAGAAGATATTCATACTCAGAATTGTAATATTTACAAGATAAACATGGTAAGAATACCAACCATAACTGAATAAACAAGCCGTTTAGCTCAGACCACTGTTTGAAGCTAGAAAGGTGGCAGAGTCCGCCACAAAGTAAAACAGTATGAAATTGTTGTCCTTTAAGGTCAGTTTGTTTGTTTGTTTGGTCATGAAAACAAAGACAGTTTGTTTAGGAATAAAATCAGTCGATGAGGATATTTGTCTAATGCTTAAAATTCCTTCCCCAAAACTACATAATGCACCTTTAATACTTTATAAATCAAGCAAGATGACCAAAGGACTCATACAGCTCGTAAAGACAATTATTATTACAACAACTGTTTGCAAAAGCCAGCACATAGCAGACACATACAGTATCAGAAATGTATGTAAACATTTGTATAATTAAAAAAAATAAAAAAAATACAATACAATGATGATTTAATTACACATGTATAACCTGTAGTCACAACACAATGTGACAAGAAGATTAGTGGCCAGCCACAGAACAAAAGTTAATTTGGTATATTAGCTTTAAAAAAATCTCTCTATTAGACAAATGATTCAGTCATTGTTTATACTCATCATTTATACAGCTCCGGCACAAATGAGACTGCTCCTGAAATAACACTGAATAATTCAGAGACATACTAAATAAGTCAAAGTGTAGGTGATTCAACGCTGATACAGTCTAACAACGGGAGAACGCTGAAAAGGCCTTTTAAAGGGCACCACTCCACATGACAGTAAACAGAATTATATACAGTACTTATTTTGAACCGCTAACAGTGATTTATAAGCTTCTTTCTAACTATTTAAAATGAGTATAAACGTGATGTTGACAAATTAACCGTTTCCCAGTCTGTATTTGAATGTGCTGTTGAAAAGCTATGAGAGGAGGAGTGACGACCTCATGATGATAAGAGCTGCATTTGTGAGTATTTATAAAAATAAGCATGATTATTATTACACATACAAAACAAACAAATGCAAAATATTCAAGTAAAATGTTACTTTTTTTTTCTATATTTCATATCGCAATTTCGATAATATTTCAATTAATTGTGCACCCTGTCTCCGTGTTAAAGGACCTTATTGTGCTTTCCAGTTTTTTTCCTTTCCTTCAGTGTGTTATAAAGGTTCCTGTGCATGTGAAGTTCTGAAAGTTTAAATTGCTGAAAGTCCGTATCTCCCACAGAAAACACTGCTTGAAAAAAGCCCAGTCAGTCTTGTGACTTTGTGACATCACACTACGTCACCATGTCACACGTATTCATAATAAATGCCTCTGTTTATGGTAGAAGTGAAGCCAACTGGAAGCTGAAACACGGCACAGGTGACCAGAGACACGGTCAGTGGTGCTGGCTCAGGAATGTGTGACATGTGGACAGTATGAGAAAACTGATGTTTTTATATATATATATATTTCTATATATTAATGCATGTAATCCTATTCTAGTCATAATCAAATAAAAAATGAGGCCTGAAAATGAGCATTATATGTCTCCTTCAAGTGAAAGTTGCTCAAAATACACTTCGGCTTTGGTCATTCACATTTTTTGTAGAAGATAAATCAAGTATAGACTCTGTGCAATAAGAAATTCAGTATGGCACAAATTCAAATACATACGAAGGCGTCTCAATCACTCTGTCTTCTTCTTGTTCCAAGTGATTGTAGCCTCTTCGGAAATACGGAGCAGAACAACCCCGACGAACACTGTTACCAGACCGCTAAGCATGGCAAAGATGTCCGGTAAGGTTAGTGCAGTCCACTCCCTGAAAAGAACAGCAGAGGCGAGAATGACGGAAGAAGTGAACGCCACATAGTATCTGGCTTCGAAGTTGTTGGAGCTGAAACTCTCCAAGGCCTTGTTGATGAAGTAGAACTGTATGAGGATGCTGACAGCCAGCGTCCCCACCAAGCCCAGGAAGAGAGCCAGAGCTCTGCTGTTGGAGGGCCCGTCCACAAAGACTTCTTCTGCAACAAGCCCGATCCCTTTGCTGCTTGGCACCGTGAAGCTTCCCAAGAGGGAACATATGGCGACGTACACCATGATGTTGGATGTACCGTGAGCTGGAGCCACCCACACAATTAGTATGGCCAGCAGCAAGACCACCAAGATGGCGTACAGCACAAACACTGCGGGATGAGAAATGATATGGTCATTTTCACCTGAATGTCTGCATGGTACCTCATCTTTAATAATTCTGGACAACACATTTATTAATTACTTGACTAAATTAAAAACAAAATTGACACCTGGGTCGGATAGTCTCTCCTCTAACTCCAGTCTCGATGTCACAGTCACTGCTTTAGGGGCGTGGATGATCACAACAACAACAGAGCCACAGCAGCACAGCACACAGCCAAGCTTTCCCAGGACATTTAAATGGTCCTTCAAGACCAAGGAAGCCAGCACAGCCCTGCGTCGCACAAAAAGACAGCATCTTGTTGGAAGATACACGAAGCACTTCATGATGGCTGAGTGTCATGGGAGCAAAACTATTAACATGATTGAAACTGTATTAGACAAAACAGAACACTGGACAACAAATGTCTTCATAATAAGATGAAAGAATCTAATCCTCTCTCGGTCTTACCCAAATAACACTCCCAGGGCTCCGAGCGGTGTCACTATCACAGCAGGGGCCGCATTGTACGCCAGGAAATTCCCAATTTGACCAACAATCACTAATGAGATTCATAAAAAGATTTTATTTTGAAAGGAAAGAATAAGGGACACTGCATCTGAACTGTACTTCCAGAGCTGACAGATGGTGCTATACTCACTGAACAATGTGCCAGTCCACCACACCACATCTAAATAGTAGGAGCGGCCTATGGAAGGAAAAAAAAGAGTTTAGAGCTGGAGAAGATTAGAAGATTAATCAGCAACTATTTTGATAACAGGTTAATTGTTTCAGTCATTTTTCAAGTAAAACATTTGCTGGTTCAAGCTTCTTAAATAAAAGATTTGCTGCTTTTTTTGTGTGTTATTTAAGTAAACGAAGAGTCTTTGGGTTTTGGACAAAAGAAGCAATCTGAAAACATCACTTACGATTCTGGTATAAAAATAGTCTGCTGATTAAATCAATAATCAAAATAATCATTAGTTCTAGCCACAAATACATCAAAAAGTCTTACAGATTACAAATACTTGCTCATGAAATGTATCAAAATAAAATACCAAAAGACCTTTCTAGTGAAAACTGGAACCATATTCTACACCTGGTCCCCTCCTCCTCCATAGGGGCTGATTCAATACAAAATATTTATACAAAATCCACTTCACTAAGGCATTTCACTTGACATGGAAGAGGATGACCCCTCCCCCATTTGTCTTTGTCCTGACTCCTCTTGTACCCCTTTTCTGACACCATTTACTGTTGATAATTGTTTTACTTCTCTTTCTTTCTTCCCTTTATCAGTTTCAACATGAGTCGGAAGAAGGTGGTGGGAATGAGGGTTTAGTGATTTTCTGTTTTGTTTTTTTTGTCTATACACTATTGAAAGACTCCCCAAAAGTCAATAAAGAGAAGAAATAAACTGTCTACGCGTAACCCCCCTATATTCTAAAGTTGAGCTCTGCTAATTTACCACATCATAGATTTGAAGTGTCGGTGTGGTTTTCTGTCGAAAACACTGAAATACAACAGGAGGAACCGAACAGTTAGGAAACTTTGATGCAATCTCAAATGACAATAACACATACTTAGATACCTTCTGCGAGAGCAATATAATTGCAGTGGGGTATGTAAACTTAGTAAGACATCTAACTTTACAAGCAACCAGAGCAAAAGACACAAAACAGTACAATTACAACAAAGTATGGTACAGTACAAAACAGTAGAAGAAGAAGGAGCACCACCATTTTTTCCCCAATAAAAGTATCCACCTTTGTGTAGCCCCTAACACTGCAGTCCTTTCATTTCAGTTTTAGTTGTTTTTAAGCACAACTAATAACTTTTCCCATTTCAGTTTTAGTTTCATCTTTCCTATGAGACCAACCCGGACGCCCACCTGTTACACTACCATATTTAAGCTAGCAGCCTGACTATGTCTTGACATTTCTGGAGCACCTGTGTTTGCTAACTGCTCTTTTCTTCTGTTATCTCGCCTTTACATGAAATACCTTATCATATTCTGATTACAGCCAGGGAACACATATGAATAGCCTGGCTGACAATGTAATGAGCGTGTTGCTGGACCCGACACGACACATTTACTCACATTAGCCCAACATGCTAACTGTTGCACAGTTTAACCGTTAAAACCTGGAGACAGCAATGTGTCTCATTTGAGGATGAAGTGACGTATTCGACAATGTACTTATCAAATAAGGTATTTTGTTAGATATCAGGCTCCAGCAGAGCACCAACATACAAATATCCAAAAGTACCTGTATAGTGCATAGTTTTAAATTGATTTATATACTGCACCTCTCTGATACAAAGCTTATTTTCGTCTACTTTGCTGCACTTTGTGTCGGTTTACCTCTCTCGCGGGAGCGTAATATTCCCTTTTGGTGAAGCACAAACGTGGACCCGTTGATTAAACTCGACACCACCGCTATCACTATTCCAATGGACAACGAAACGCCCTTTGGCTCGGAGTCAGCATCCATCGCTGTGGCTGTTGTTTATGTTTAGCTTGACCGGCAGAATGACAGAAGATCAGCAGCGAGACCAACTTCTAGGTTTGAATCAAGGAAGTGAGACAGTGCGCATGCGCGGTTCCTACAGCACCAGGCATAGATATATATAAACACACAGTCATATTTAGGCAGAAATCACCTTTCATTAACTGTATTTGGTCTTCAATCAATTTTTGGCAGGTGAGAATGCCCATTTTGTGTTGTAATGGTCCTTTAAAAGGATTCCAAGCTGTCTTGTGAGCTCTAGTGTTTATAGTATGAAGCTCATGAATGAGATCAAGTCATATTTAGGCAGAAATCACCTTTCATTAACTGTATTTGGCCTTCAATCAATTTTTGGCAGGTGAAAATGCCCATTTTGTGTTGTAATGGTCCTTTAAAAGGATTCCAAGCTGTCTTGTGAGCTCTAGTGTTTATAGTATGAAGCTCATGAATGAGATCAAGTCATATTTAGGCAGAAATCACCTTTCATTAACTGTATTTGGTCTTCAATCAATTTTTGGCAGGTGAAAATGCCCATTTTGTGTTGTAATGGTCCTTTAAAAGGATTCCAAGCTGTCCTGTGAGCTCTAGTGTTTATAGTATGAAGCTCATGAATGAGATCAAGTCACATTTAGGCAGAAATCCACCTTTCATTAACTGTATTTGGTCTTCAATCAATTTTTGGCAGGTGAAAATGCCTATTTTCTGTTGTAATGGTCCTTTAAAAGGATTCAAAGCTGTCATGTGAGCTCTAGTGTTTATATTATGAAGCTCATGAATGAGATCAAGTCATATTTAGGCAGAAATAACCTTTCATTAACTGTATTTGGCCTTCAATCAATTTTATACAGGTGAAAACTGATTGAAAACTGCAAAAAACACCCAAACATAGTCACGAGGATCATTGCAAAAGTTATCATATCTTTATTGAAAACCCACCAATAAATCACATTCATTATAGTCTTATTTTCGAAGACAGGGCTAAACAAAGTCATCAGATAAAACAACAAATAGCAAAATGATGCAGCCAAATTATACAGTGATCATTTCAAAACGGTTTAAATTAATTAAATCTGAGAACGGTAATGGTTTTAAATGTCGATAAAATAAATCATTATTATTATTATAAGAAACTACACTACTATAATTAAATGTACATCTAAAAGTGTATGAAATATAACTCTGTCCTTAAATAAATCTGTGAAATAAATACCCTCATCCTTCCCCTGAGACTCAGCGCCACCTACCGGACAGTCTGTCTTCATTCCAGGCCAACCCCGCCCCTCCTATGTCCCGCCTCACGACCAAAAGAAGCGCACATTTTATGACACCGGCCGGCACGAGCGGGCGGAGTAGAAACCATGGCCAACGGATGTGCTCGCATTAGAGGCCCCGCCTCAGCGGGATGTCGCGGTGATGATGAATCGCATTCGATCTCCCAGTTACGACTACGTAATTTGTTTCCATGCCTCGTGCCCCAGTCCGCGACCTGTCAATCAAGCCCATTATGAACGTCTTGTTAATGCAGCAAAGCAGCTGAGGGGACGAGAATAGCTTGAGCAGACACCGCAGGTAATTCAGGAATTTGTTGTCAAAATTGTCATGTTGCCGGTGTGTTGGTGAAGTCGCCGGGACGTTGCATCTCTGTCGGTTTAGTGTCATGACACGGAAGCTTGTTCATCGCAGCCTGGATGATGAGAGCTGGTTTAGCGTTAGCTAGCTAACGTTGTGTTAGTATTAGCTGTCTAGCAAGCTAAGAAGTTAGCCCTAGCTGCCGAGCTAATGTGAACGTTACCTAGCATTAGGTGTTGCGTTATGAGTGCTGGTGCTGTGTCAGTGTGTGTAATTACCCGCATGACTTGTGTCTGTTATCATGTGTGATAACAAGGTTATAACTACTTTATCAAGGTTAACACAGAATGTGTCCTTGCTAGCATTTAATGCTACGATATTCTCGTTTTCCTCCTACCGTTAGAGTAACGTTAGAGTTATGGATACAGCTTTGGCCTTAAATTCTAATGTTAATCATTTTGACAAAGCTAATGCAAGGTACGTCACAATAGTATTTTGTACATTAAGTTTTAAATTGCATGTATAGTCGCATATATAATTGATACGGTTGACCTAGCTAAGGATGAAGCATTTCGTGTAGCCTTAATTCAACTGAGACATTCACGATAAAAGCAGCAATATTGAACGTTAGATGTATCCTGAGTTTGTCTACGGGTAGTTTGTGTTTTATAAGATCTGTCATTAAAATTTGAGTGACACCAAACTGGCGTTGGTTGGGCTTCCCTTGTGTTTACACTGAGATGTTAGTACTGGTTGGTAATGCTTGTGTTGCCTGACTATTCACCAGTTTGAGGTAATGTTAATGTTAGTTTTCTTCTTGAAACAGATGGTTGTTAAACTGCCTTTTATTCAAGTCAATTTAAGGAAACCGACCCTAAGTGGGAGCATGATAATGTTGGGTAAAAAAGCTTTACCCTCACTGATTCACAGACACTTGATAATGACAGGCATCACAAGCTGATTGACTCGTCTAACCTTGATCACAACAGATATCATAACAGAGTTTATAATCTCTTCACCTTGCAGGTTGGCTGCGTTTGCAGCCAGGAGAGGAGAGGGAAAGATGCCTTCTCCATCTTTCACCCTTGATGCTCAGCTGAGATTTCATGACAAATGGCTGAAGATAGACTTACAGGTATGTGCATGTAAAGGAGGAGTCGTATGAAAGATGACTGCTTTTTTATATTCAAAGAACAGTGTGGTACTTTGTGGGTTCAGTCACATATGACTGGGGGAGAAGTGAAATATTGTCATCTTCACTTCAGCTGAATCTATTCTATTAGCTTAGAAAATGTTACTGTCTTGGGTTCTTGAATACATTTGCAAGTGGCTCTGCAGCAGCGCTCCCAGTTCTTGTTTTGCACCTCTATTGCTGATATTTTTTCGAAACAGCTCCATTTCTAAATTGTTGTTCAGTCTGTGTTGCATCACGTTGGGGACTAACTTCTATACATCTCTAAACCTTGATGTCTCCAAAACATTCTTTATACAAGGCCTGAAGGTGAATGGTGTTACACTCGTTAGCATGAACACTCGCAATCCTGCTACTTTTAACATGGTCAGAGTACAACACTGAGTTGACAAACAGGGGCTACATTTGCTGTAACAAGCTGACAAGCTGTCTCATCACTTGAGTCATATCTGCAGTTACTGGCCTGCAAGCTGTACCAAGCCTCTTGTTCAGATGATTATTGTTTTTTCTGGAATGTGAAAAGAGCCTTTAGCCTTTAATATCACAGTAAGTTAGAGGGAAAGGTATTTGAAAAGGGATCTATGTTGTGAAAACAAACTCATGTTGGTTGTAATTATGAGGTCTTTCATCTACATACGAATGCTTTAGGGAAGATGGGCTGTGCAGTGAGCTGCCTGCTCTCACCTCCACAACTTGCAGCCTGTCTGGACTCACCCTGAACTTGCAAATTGGTTTGCACTACCAAATGAGGACCAAAACTGGAGAAGGGTGTCATGTTTTCCCCATCGTTGTAGCTCACACCAGTGCTGAAGGCAGCTATGTGTCTGGTATGGTGTCGTCTGGGAGTTTACATGTTTTTGAGAATTGAGACATTAGATCCTTGAAAGCAGGAGTCGGCTTTCAACGTGAATGTTTCTTAGTAAAAGCAAAGCATGAATGTTGTACCAAGAGGGTGATGACACAGATGTTTTACAGCACATTCATCCTTGAATCAGTGTATGCTCAGTGATAGAGCAGCTACTTCGTACTGTGTCTTTACTTACGCTTTTCTTTGTCAGGTATGATTGTAAATGGAGCGTCTTTGAGTTTTGGACTGTTGGTTTAACAAAAGAAGCAATTTGAAGGCGTCACTTTGCGTAATCGTTGCTGCACTTAAAGAGTTTAGTCTGTGTGGCCTACAGCGCTTAACCTAACTTAATGATGTTTGTTGGTTTTAGTTTGTTATGAAGACTGTACACCAGATTTCTTTCCACAACAGATGTAATACTTTGTTTGCTTCAAGTGTTTGAAAACCTAAAAAGGAATGACTTACAGGCAAGTAACACAGATGGAAATGGTTATTTTAAAATGCACTAGAGTGAAAAGAACATTTTTAGATCAGATACAATAAAAAAAACTAAGACAACCCAAGTTCACTGGATCTATTTTAGCTGCGATCATGATGTGATGCCTGTGACAGTTGTGCAGAGCCTACAAAGCAAACGCATAAAGACGTGAATGCACAAGTTCATTAATGCCTTTTGTTTCTTACAAATCTTTTGTAGCGGGCATTCTCTCCAGAGGGACTGAGTGAGATGTGGAATGAAATGGTAAAAGATGAGGAGATAACATTCAACGGAGAGGAATCGGCTCACCCAGGTATGCCACTGACAGACTACAGCATTCATTTCCCCCTCTATGTTTTTTGCCGCCATCTGTTTGTGGTGGCCTGGTACACTTTTACTCACTGTCCACGGGTGATACATGAGCCAGGGTTATAATTTTAACCTTTTCTGATGGACAAGAAGGTTAATGTCAGAATGTCTTGTGGTTATTTCAGAGGATTGCACCGACTGCTTTGGAACTCAAAAGAAGGATGAACCCAACGACAAAGAGAAGAAGGAGGAGGAGGAGACGTCGACATCAGTACATCACTCCATCATTGAGACCTGGGACTGGGGGCGGCAGCCAGGTGAGAGTGCTACCTGTCCTGAACAAGGTTTAGATGTGTCTGGCTGCAAAATATCTCGTGGCCTACTTCTGCTACGACTCTGCTGACCTCTTCTCCTGTCTTGTTATTTTACGCCTTTCTGTTTCCAAGTAGGGTAATTAATACCATGCTGACAGCAGATGGTTTCACAACACCTAAATGTCGACTAGATACAGTGATACTGACCGTTTCGACACATGGTCAGCCCCTCTGTTTATCAACTTCACGTCCGTCTGGCCTGCTGATGTGTGCGTGTTTTGCTGGCACGTGAGTTGAGGAAACTCTGAAATTACTTGCAGTCCGAAGGTCTCCGTGGTTATTTTTACCCCTCCGGGTGTAATCTTGCGAGGCGTTATAATGTGGCCCAGCATGGGGTAGCGTCTCTCACCCTAGTTGTGTTTACTAGCAGGGCAGGGTGGGACGGTGTTGTGGTGGTGGGAGATAAGCGTTGGGTGGGGGGATGGGGGAGGGGTCTACATGCCTACTGAATGCAATCTTTGCTAGTAGCTACTTGGCTGCATCTCTCTTCCTTTTCTGTTTTATTGAATGAGTCAGGAAATCATGTTGGTCTGATTGTACAGTGTAACTGGATCGCTGCATGGACGAGTGCTCTGTCATTGATGCTTAAAGTTCAAACAGCACGCTTCCTGCTTTTCCACTGAGTGGTCCAATATCTGGAACATGTTGATCTCAGCAGTCAGAGCCCAGGCACTACCTATTGTTTTGAGAGCAGGATGGTGCAGGGACAGATGACAGATTTGCTCTGATTCTCATCACAGGATGTGTTTTTAACTCTGTTTTTCATGCCAGATCCTTTTATAATTTGTAAGTTCTCTAGCACAAGTAACTTTTTTAGCAAGTGGTGATGTATAATAAATAGTTGGAGACTTTGTCTGACTGGGATACATATCTGTCCTGACAGCTGAGCACAGCTGACTGGAGTGTGGCTCATACAACCTCAGGCCAGTCTGGCTTACATAAAGCTTAAGTGGATTTCAGACCTGCTATTTTGGCCTATCTCGTCTTCCCTGCAGCGCTACTTTATAGACACATATTAAGCATTTTCTCTTGAACTGAATCAGAACAAAGGACTGTTTGTGATAAAGGCCAGCGGGGGTCATATTGAATATTCTGTTTTTATTAAGAAACATTCAAGACTACGAGCAATAAGCTGAAGAGTCAAATGAGCCTTTCTTGAAACACCATGCTGTTAGTGTCATGAGGGCGATGTGTGTTTCATCACTTATTGCAGTGTTCCTAATTTTAAATCTGTAGTTTATTTACATTGGTAAACAGAAAAATACAGAACGTCCTGTGGACATCATAAATGAAGTAGTGCTGTACGCTGGAATTTCTCACTTTGAAAAAAATAGATCATGTTCAATACCACAGGAGAAAAATTGGGTAGAAAACATTGAGAGCATACAAATTTAGATTTTTATATCAAGATAAATATAACAAGGATTGTGTGTTAGGAGTAATAGCATCTAAGTTAATTCACTTCTGACTATAGTCAGAAGAGCGAGTGGAGGCGGGCCTATGTGGTGTTGAAAATGAGTCTTGAAATTTTTTCAGATATTCAGAATGTATCAATATATAAATATTTTTGACAGCCCATTAAAGTGTGTTTACAGGTCTTGCGGAGCACCACTGTATATGTGAAAAAAGTAGTATAAAGCCCTTTTTTGGCTCCAGGAGAAGCTGTGTGTCATCTGATAAACTGCCTCCAGTGATGGAGTTGCATTTTGGGTAATTTAGCGCCAGGTTTAAAAGCCGTCCACTGGTTGAGCCACTTTGATAACACTGTTGGACTCATTTTAGACAGTTTTAAAAACAGATGTTCAGATTCGATGCAGCAGAACCAGAGACATCAGATTTTCTCTTTAATGCCTTCTGCTTCCTTTTCACAACCTGATGCCTACATTACCCACAGTGCAACTGAGTGACATCATAATATAGAGTTTAAATAACACTTGCTCTTCTTGCACTCAAAATAAAGTTTAATAATCATGTTTTTTTAGAAGTATTTATAGTTCCATTATGTTTATATTGCCGTTGCCCTTTCCCCTGTGTGTATAGATGAGACTGAGTTGAAGGACTGTCTCTTGGTCCTGGTCGATGACCAGCAGAAGCTCTCGGCTCAGATGGCCAAAAGCACCCTGTCTGCCCAGCGTCTGCGCCAGCGCCTGGTCATCCTGGAGCGCTACCTCATCTCTCTGAGCCACAGCATGATGGAGGAGAAGTACAAGGTCCGCTGGAAGACGCCCCCCAGCCCACCACTGCCTGCTGCTGACAATAAGAGGTAAGAGGAGCCAGTGCAGTTATTATGTACAAAATACAACCTCCTGGAATGTACCTACAGGATTGTTCATGCTTGTTTGACTTGAACCCAAGAGCTTCTATAGTGTATTCATTGTGGAGGCCTCTCTAACACACACAAATGCATCAGTGTTAATCCCTGTGTATTTTGCTGTGTTTCTTCAGCCCTCGTCCGGCCAGTAAAGGCGTTGAAGGTTTGGCGAGAGTCGGCTCCAGGGCGGCTCTCTCGTTTGCCTTTGCGTTCCTGCGGCGGGCCTGGAGGTCAGGTAAGAATAACCTGAGATACTCACAGTGAGGATGTTTTGTGCCCGGGTGGTGGGGATGGCAGCTGGTGTCATGGTAATGGAGCTCAGCTCAACAGGTGTTCATGAATGTGTTGCATGTTATGCAACAGGCTGCTCATAGTAAACAACCCAACATATTTCTCAATGCTATGTTTTTAGCCTTAGCATGTGATTCTGGCACGAGGGAGGGAAAGGTTATGACTTGTTGGTGACGAAAAAAGACCATCAGAGTTGAATCCGAATGAGACTGTACTAGTGATATACAGTTGAAACACCTGTACATCAATCACACGTTTGGATTTTATTTATTAATAAACAACTCTGTTAGTTTAAAAGTCACTCGTCGTTAGCTCGACAGGCAGAGATGCTGTTTTTGCTACATGTGCTGATGTGAGGCTGAGAGCTCCCAGAGTCCACAGGGACTGGGTGGGAACAAAGAGCCGGCCTCTTCTCTGTAGCCTTCCTGTAACATGAGCAACACACACACACACACACACACACACACACACACACACACACACACACACACACACACACACACACACACACACACATACTGACAGTTAAGCCTCTCATCCTCGGTGTAGTTTGTATTCCTGGAATATACTGTAAGAACAGCAGAACTGTAACAGTGTGTTCTTTCACCTGCTGAATGAATACATGTACAAATCCTGGATGTTATGGGGATTTTTGAATGTTGCAGGTCGACGAGGACCGTTTAATCTTTGTTGTTTCTTTTTATTGGGACAGCAGTTCACATAAGAAGTGAGGACAGTTTACTCTGATTGGTTACTTGAAACTTGAAGGTTTCCTTTTGAGGAATACAATTGAATAAGGAAGTCAGTTTTTTTTTTTTTTTTTACCAGATTTAATGAATCCACAATAAATGTGTCATATGCTTATTTGCATTAATTGCATTTTAGTTCCAGATTTAGGGAAACATGAAAAATAGTGTTAAGTAAAATCATGTCAATCCTCCTTTTGCCCTCATGTTTGGCTTTTGGCTGTTTTGGCTTTGGTGGGTTGTGTGGCTGTATATAAAACGGAAGATGTGTTTTACAGGAGACGATGCAGATCTTTGCAGTGAACTCCTCCAGGAGTCTCTGGATGCCCTGCGTGCTCTGCCAGAGGCCACGTTGTTCGATGAGGGAACTGTGTCATCGGTGTGGCTGGAAGTCGTTGAGAGGGCCACCAAGTTCCTCAGGTTTGTTATTTACAGATCAGCTGCTTATTCTGCAGACATTATTTTTGTTGATAAGCTGATAACATAATTATCGTGACAGGCCTAATTGTAAGAGGCGTTGGATAATCCTTTTCTTCATCCCCATGTCTCGTCTTCTCTGTGAGCAGTGATGTACATGGAAGTGCCAGCACCAAAGGCAACATTCCTCTCCAGGACCAGCACCTGGCCCTGGCCATCCTGCTGGAGCTGGCTGTACAGAGGGGCACTCTCAGGTAACCAGATACTCCTAATCTTCGCTGATTTGCCTATGCTGATGTCCTCGTGCAGCTGAAATGCAATGATTTTGTCACGCTGTCTTTCCAGTCAGCTGCTGTCTGCCGTTCTGCTGCTGCTCCGCCTGTGGGAAAGCGGCACCAGAGAGATGGACAACGAGCGGTCGACCCAGGGAACCAGCGCCCCTCTGCTGCCCCTCCTGCAGCGCTTTCAGAACATACAGAGCAGCAAGGAGGAGCCGGCTCCTGAAGAGGAAGCTGAGGTGAACATCTTCTCTCAGTTTTTCTTTTTTTATGTCACTTAAGAACAGAACAATGAGAGAAACCTCTCAAACAGATTGTCATCAAATAAAGGTCTGTTGCTTGGAAACGCCTGTCTTAAAATACCCCTGTTGTCCTCGATAATTGTTGATAATCAAACTGATAAGTACCGTGTGGCTGATTGCTGTGATTTGCAGATCCTCACAGCCCCTCTGAGTCCAAACGAGAGTTTCCTGCGCTACCTGACCTTACCTCAGGATAACGATCTGGCTATTGACCTCCGGCAGACAGCTGTGGTGATCATGGCTCATCTAGACCGCTTGGCTTCCCCCTGCAGCCCTCCACACTGCAACTCCCCCACGTCACACAAGGTGACAGCTCTTTTTATCAACCGGCAATGCTTGAACTATTAGTTGTCTCATTTTTTAGGTCACTGACGCTTCTCCTTTCTTTATTTGATGCTTGAGTTGTGTGCCTGTTTTTCAATCTTTGTGCTATTTATACCGTGGCTGTGTACTCGGTGTCCTGTGTGAATCCTCCTTTTGGAAAAACAGCAGATTAAAAAATATCGTGTAGTAAATTCATGTCAGCCTTTCTGCCTAAGGAGAAATCATAACCATGTGACTGACTTTGTCTCCCCGTCTGTCTCGTTTTGTTCCAGGGAACCTTGCAGGAAGTGATCGCCTGGGGCCTGTTGGGCTGGAAACTTTATGCCAATGTTAATGGGCCCATTCACTGTAAAGCCCTGTCAAGCCTCGGAGTCACACAGATAGTCTGTTCAGAAAAGGGCTTTCTCATCCTGTCCAGCAGCGGCGCAGTTTACACCCAGAACTACAAGAGCACAACCCTGGTCAGTTCTCTAATGACTGCTAAAAAAGTAGCAGCTCTGTGTCTGCTGCAGATCGACTCACTGAGTTATTTTGTTGCAGGCTCCGATGTTAATCCACGGTCTGAGCTCCAGAAAGATCATAAAGCTAGCAGCTCATCCTGATGGGCAGCACTACTTGGCCCTGTCATCCAATGGGGAGGTGTTCTCGTGGGGCTGTGGCGATGGAGGCCGCCTTGGACATGGAGACACCACGTAAGCAATTTGAGAATACACCCATCTGATGCTTGAGTTTCATCATTTCCACCATTGGATATAAAATGTAAAGCGATATGTGAAGGAGTTTTGCAATTGTGTGACTAAAAAATAACTAAATCGCATTACGAAAAGAATGTAGCCCCATTGAATTATTGCTCAAACAGATAAAAGATGTATATTTTGAGTTTGGTGGGGTGAGAGTCAGTTCCCTGTTGAGAGGTCCTACAGTTGAAGAATTAAAGTTGGAAAAAAGTTGCACAGTGCCCCTTTAAGAAAACCTAAAACAATGCTTAAGACAGTAATTATTGCTTTTCACATTGATAAAAAGCTTCTTTTATCCGTCAGAGAATCATCAGTCTGCTTTATCTCCATGTTTTCTTTATTTAAGGTATCTAGAGGAGCCTACAATGATCGCAGCCTTCAATGGTAAACAGACAGGAAAGCACGTGGTACAGATTGCCTGTGGGAGCACATACAGCGCCGCGATCACTGCTGACGGAGAGCTCTACACATGGGGCAGAGGGAACTACGGTCGACTGGGCCATGGTAAGATCCATCAGCTGTGAACTCAGTGATAAAACAGATAAAAGATGGTATATTTCAAACTGTCTTCTGGCTGTGTTTCTAGGCTCCAGTGAGGACCAGACCACACCCATGCTGGTGACGGCGCTGAAGGGACTGAAGGTGATGGATGTGGCGTGTGGAAGTGGCGATGCACAGACGCTTGCTGTGACAGAGAATGGTAAGGAACATGAGTCTTTTGGCCTGACTTCAGATTGTAAAACCCATCAGTATCCACACTGAAGTATTTTACCACGTGTTTCCACAGGTCAGGTGTGGTCCTGGGGCGACGGAGACTACGGTAAACTGGGCCGAGGAGGGAGCGACGGCTGCAAGACGCCCAAACTTGTGGAAAAGCTGCAGGACCTGGACATAGTGAAGGTGTGCTGCGGCAGCCAGTTCTCAGTGGCCCTCACCAAAGATGGCCAAGTGTACACCTGGGGGAAGGGAGACAACCAGCGCCTCGGTCACGGCACCGATGAGCACGTTCGCTACCCCAAGTTGCTCGACAGCCTACAGGGTGAGTTCACTGTTGCCTCACATATCTATATTGTGTTCAGAAGCTTTTAGAATGCGAAGAATTATGTTTGTCGTTGTGTTTGCAATCAGGAAAGAAAATCGTGGATGTTGCCGTGGGATCTACGCACTGCCTCGCCCTCACTGACGACGGAGAGGTGCACAGTTGGGGCAGCAATGATAAGCTACAACACTTTGATACGCTCTTTTCTAACAAGAAACAGCCTAAGGCACTGCCAGGGCTCAACTCCAAACACATAGTGGGAATCTCCTGTGGTCCAGGACAGGTAATGCCAAACCGCAATGAATTGTTTTTAAATGCTTTTATAGATGAGCACAAAACATGTAACAATTAGTGGTTGTTTGTTTTCAGAGCTTCGCCTGGTCCTCGTGCTCAGAGTGGTCTGTTGGGCAGCGTGTGCCTTTTGTGGTGGACGTTTGCTCGATGACCTTCGAGCAGCTTGACCTGCTGCTGCGACAGGTCAGCGAGGGGATGGACGGCAGCTCAGACTGGCCTCCCCCACAGGAGAAGGAGTGCATGGTGGTGGCCACGCTCAACCTGCTCCGGCTCCAGGTAGACGCTGATGCTACTTTTTTTGTGATTGTGGAAGCTTTTGATTGTCTTAACAATACAAATATTTGCATCTCCAATAAGGCTGTACTGAATAGTTCAAAGCTTATTTTTTTTACTATTTTTTAATTTATTTTGTTTTTCTGCACAGTTGCAGGTCAAGATTAGGCTCCACTATTAGATTAGATTGCTTTTGCAGCAGCGTCATATTGATTCCGACACATGTGATCCAAACATTTACAATAACTGAGTGTTGTCAAGTCCAAAAGTCAAAATATATTGAAAAATCGATAGATGTAATCGTCTTCAAAAATCATCAAATTTTAAACAATCATTTGTTTTGATTTGAAGCTATTTAACAGCACCATTAATTACTTTTATATAACCACAATAACAAAAAATCAATTTCAGCTGTGTTAAAGTAAATTATTTAAGTCGATAATATTTTTGCAGTCGCTTGGCGCTACATCAAGACCTCATCACTTTCTTGCCAAGAGCAAATAGACAGTTTGTTTCAGTTATATTCATCAAAAAAGTTACAGTGGATATGACAACAGACATTCGGAGCAGCCCTGATCTCCACACCCTTTCATATGCACAGTTTAATCAACACAGTTGGGCTTAATAATTACTAAAACATTGCAACAGTGAACTAGCGATCATAATGTCTTTCTGACCTCCCTCCTCAGCTCCATGCAGCCATCAGTAACCAGGTGGATCCGGAGGAGCTGGGACTGGGTCTTGGCAGCGTGCTCCTCAACAACCTCAAACAAACAGTGGTCGTACTCGCGAGCAATGCTGGGGTGCTCAACACCGTGCAGGCAGCTGCCCAGGCCGTTCTTCAAAGTGGCTGGTCGGTGCTGCTGCCCACTGCTGAGGAGAGGGCGAGGGCGCTATCCTCACTCCTGCCTAATGCTGGTGAGTGCAAATCCGAACATCTGCTCATGCTGATTAAACACAGTAATGGCCACTTAATAGTCCATTAACTATAATATGCAGTCAAAAAAATGGTCGGCACAGGAGGCATTAGGTTGGTAGTTTGACTTTTTTTTTTTTTTCAGCATCCGGAAATGAAATGAGTGTGAGCCCTGGACGCCGCTTCATGATCGACCTGTTGGTCAGCAGCTTAATGGCTGATGGAGGGTTGGAATCTGCACTAAATGCAGCCATCACCGCTGAGATACAGGTCAGTGTGTTAAATGCACGAGTCATCACTTGTCTCTCTTTTCTCCCATAACGTTTTCAACTTCAGCTCTGGGTCATTGGGCAGATGTGATTTTTAGACACACTTAGTGTACCATTGGGATCTTTCAGCTAATGCAGACTATTAGACGTTAAAATCGTCTGCGTCCACGTCTCTGAACTCCTAAAGTAAGCCTCTCACTGGATACATATAAATCACAATGTGTAATTCATTTTAATGACAGGACATTGAAGCCAAGAAGGAGGCTCAGAAAGAGAAGGAGATCGATGAGCAGGAGGCCAACGCTTCCACCATGCACCGCTGCCGCACCATGCTGGACAAAGACCTCATCAACACAGGGATCTACGAGTCCGCGGGGAAGCAGAGCCTGCCGCTGGTGCAGCTCGTACAGCAGCTGTTGAGGTACCTGCTCTTTGCCTGAACCATGCGACACCTACGCCACTACACAGAGTAATTGCTTGCTGTCTGATTGCAGATTTATTTACTTATTTGGTTTCTGCAGGAACATCGCCTCCCAGACTATCGCCAGACTGAAGGATGTTGCTCGGCGGATCTCCAACTATTTAGAGGCGGAGCACGTCAGCAAGGAGCGCTCTGCGTCTCTGGACCTGCTGCTGCGCTTCCAGAGGCTGCTGGTTAGCAAGCTCTACCTGGGTGTCAACGGCACAGAGAACGTCAATGGATACAGTAAGTCGTGTATTTCAAGTCTCGAGTCATGCAGATAAGATTAACTGTTTAAAAATGAGCTCTTGATGAATATGAATAGTATTTAACCTCTTTTGTTTTTGCAGATCCGGAGCTTCTGGGTGTCGGTTCCTTGTTAAAAAAGTACATCGCCCTGCTGTGTACTCACATTGGAGACATCCTCCCAGTGGCAACAAGCATCGCCTCGACTGGTCGCCGGCATTTTGCTGAAGTCTCTCGTGTCATTGAAGGAGATCTGACTGGTAATCCCTCTATCATTGCACTGATTGTTTATTTGCTGCATGCATAACTTTCAGGACCTTGTGGGACAGTTATGGATGTCTTGCTGTTTCTTATTCGACAGGAGTGCTTCTGCCTGAGTTGGTGGTGTCCATCGTCCTCCTCCTCACCATCGATGCAGGTCTGATGCAGGAGACTGGTTCTATCCCACTCCTGGCTGGACTCCTGGAGCACCTCGACCGTTTCAACCACCTGGCGCCAGGACATGAAAGGGATGATAACGAGGATCTGGCCTGGCCAGGCATTATGGGTACAACACCAATTTTATCTTACAATTATTAGAATCCTACATTTCCTAAATTTGAGGTGAAGATTAGAAGTCATTCCCTGCATTGTGGTTTCAAATGTAACTAGCTGTTTTTCTGCTGTGGCAGGATCTTTCTTCACAGGCCAAAGTTCCAAGAACAATGAAGAGGTTTCCCTCATTCGCAAGGCTGACCTGGAGAACCACAACAAAGACGGTGGCTTCTGGACTGTGATTGATGGAAAGGTCTATGACATCAAGGACTTCCAGGCTCAGTCCCAGTCACTAACAGGAAACAGTATCCTGGGTGAGCTTAACATCTTTTTTTGGAAATCAGAACCTAATTTTTTGATCAGAAATTGAAGGAGATGAAGGAATAAAGCCAGATCTCATTGCATTTTTGTTTTCCTCCTTCTGCAGCCCAGTTTGCAGGAGAGGACCCGGTGGTTGCTTTGGAAGCTGCTCTGCAGTTTGAGGACACCAGAGAATCAATGCAGGCCTTCTGTGTGGGCCAGTACATGGAGGTACCGACTCTGCCAATACACATTTTCCAGATCAGTTTTAATCTTCATGATCGGTTTCAGTTGTTGATTGATTTTGATGTTTCACCATCTGCAGCCTAACCAGGAGACGGTCACCACTCCAGACCTCAGCAGTCTCTCGTCCCCGCTGATCGACACAGAGAGGAACCTGGGGCTGCTGCTGGGTCTCCACGCCTCCTACCTGGCCAAGAGCACCCCACTGTCCCCCATGGAGATTGAATGTGCCAGTGAGTTCACTACTTTAAAGCCACCTGGTTTGAAAATCAAAATGTGTCTTTCCCAAACTCTGCATTTGTGTCTCTCTTTGCACAGAATGGCTCCAGTCCTCCATTTTCTCCGGGGGTCTGCAGACCAGTCAGATCCACTACAACTACAATGAAGAGAAGGACGAAGACCACTGCAGCTCTCTGGGTACAACCACTCCAGACAAGGCCAAATTGTACTCCCGTAGAATAACCCTCAGCGACCACGCACAGCCTTTCCTGCAGGCCATCGCTGACAACAACACTCAGGACCACACTGTGAAGGTACAGTCATGGCAAAAATGACTCAAGCGACACAGGAGCAACGAACCTGAAGGATGCACTCATGCTTTCATGTCCTGTCTTTATCATCACATTATAGGACTTCCTGTGCCAAATAGAGCGTTGCTGTAAGCAGTACCATCTTATCACACCCATCACCTTCCCCCCGGAGCACCCTGTGGAGGAAGTCGGCCGCCTGCTGCTCTGCTGCCTGCTCAAACATCAAGACCTTGGTGAGCTAGCAGCTGGTCTCAGACAGGCTGTTTGACGAGGAATTAAGAGCTAATTTTAGCTCACTTTGCTTTTGAAATTGACTCTTTGTTCTAATTGAAATCTTTCCTCTCTGCACTTCCTCAATCTCCAACGTTATTATAAGCAACTCATCTGAAATGATTTACACTTGCACAGCAATTTAGTGTGAACTCTCTTCCTGTCACAGGTCACATTGCTCTTTCACTCGTCAGTCAGTGTGCCTTGGGTGTGGACCAGGGGAAACAGAGGTCCCTCCCTAAATCTGTGATTGACGTGTGTCGTATGGTCTACCAGGCAAAGTGTTCTTTAATTAAGGTATGATTACTGCTTGTGTGCTGTCTTAGTGGAGAATGTTGTGCAGGTAATTTGCCATATTAAGGAGAAACAAAGAGGATCAGGCCTTTTAATGACGTGTTTGCTCTGTCCCGCTTATTTTAGACCCATCAGGAACAAGGTCGGTCTTACAAGGAGGTGTGCGCCCCCGTCATCGAGCGTCTGCGCTTCCTGTTCAACGAGCTGCGTCCGGCTGTGAGCAACGACCTGTCTATAGTGTCCAAACTGAAGCTGCTGAGCTCTCAGCCGCGCTGGAGGAGGATCACGCAGAAACTCATCAGGGACCGTAGGAAAAAAAGAGGTGCCTTATTCAAAACCTGCTGCACCGTGACTGGGCGTTTATTTTCTTTGCATCCAGGCTGTGTCTGAATTTAATTGTATTCTGTTTTTAGTGCCTAAAAAGTCAGAGTCTGCTGACATAGAAGAGCCAAAGCTGGAGAATGAAGGGACCAATGAAGAAGAACTAAATGTCCACATTAGCCCCACACCTGCAGACAGGAAATCACCGACGAGCAGGACGTCCAAGGTAACATTTCATAAGATGGCTGTTCTCAGGTCTGTTGGCAGTTTTGACATTGTGGAAAATGAGGATAACTGATAACCTTTGTGCTTCAGACACAGTATAACAAGGTTAAAATGCAGCACGGTGGCTTTGCAGCTTGACATTCATGTATTGTTTTTTTTATTTTACAGCAGGACAAATGGCATCCACTTCTGAATAATGTGGCCAACGTCCAGAAGTACCGGTGGCTGAAACACAGTGTTCAGGGTGTTTTTTCTCAGTCCAGCCTTATGGCCACCATCGTGGAGTTTGCACTGAAAGAGGAGCCGCTGGACGTGGAGAAGATGAGGAAGTGTCTCCTCAAGCAGGTGTGTGTAAACAACACACCATCACCAACTTCATAATAAGTCATTGTGATGAGTCAAAAACAAATAAGGGGATTTGATCTTAATATTTGAAATCTGTTTGATCATAGCTGGAGAGGGCTGAGGTGAGACTCGAGGGCATCGACACCATGCTGAAGTTGGCCTCCAAAAGCTTCCTGCTGCCATCGGTGCAGTATGCAATGCTCTGTGGCTGGCAAAGGGTCATACCAGAAGGGACCAACATCGGGTAAGCAGACAGTTTTGGATCTTTGGTTAGAAAGACATTTCCCTGAGTGCAGTTCCCCTGCAGTGTTGTTGTGTTCAGGTAACATTCCCTCTAAAGTCTCAACTCTCATTATCAGAGAGCCTCTGTCTGACTGCCTGAAGGACGTGGATCTGATCCCTCCCTTCAACCGCATGCTTTTGGAGGTGACCTTCGGCAAGTTGTATTCCTGGGCCATCCATAATGTTCGTAACATCCTGCTGGAGGCCAGCGCCCGCTTCAAAGAGCTCGGTTAGTGCCGTCTTCTCAGTAAAGTAAACATGTACTATTATGATATAATTTTTTAGACACACAAACTAATTAATTTCCTTCCTGTTCTTGGAAGCAGGTGTGCAGCCTGTTCCTTTGCAGACCATCACTAATGAGAACCCTGCAGGACCAAGTCTTGGCACCATTCCACAAGCCCGCTTCCTCTTGTCCATGATACATATGCTGTCCCTGAAACACGGGTCCAACAGTCTTAGTCTCTTGCTAAATTCTGGCTTATTGGCCCTCACACAGAGTATACTCCGGCTCATAGGTGAGTACTGTCCAGTCACATACAGAGTAGAAGCTAGAGGGGCATCTGCATTCATGGATGAAGGTGTTTGATTTCTCTTCCTGATGTGTTTCCAGGGCCCAGCACAGACAGCAGTGAGGAGGACCTGAGTATATGTGCACTGGGAGGCTCAGCCACAGTACTGGAGGAGTCCAGAAAGGAGGCTGCGCCCGCCCCTCTACCTGCCTCCGGCCCTGAGCTGGCTGCCATGATGAAGATAGGCACCAGGGTTATGAGGGGAGTCGACTGGAAATGGGGAGATCAGGTACCTGAATACATATCGAGGTCTTGTTAGTAGTTGATGGATGACTGCTTGTATTTACTTACCAAACCGAGGGGGGAAAGCCAGAGGGTTTATATTTGACCCTGTGCATGCTCTGTCCAGGATGGACCAGCCCCAGGTCTCGGCCGGGTCATCGGGGAGCTGGGCGAGGACGGCTGGATCAGGGTCCAATGGGATACGAGCAGCACCAACTCTTACAGGATGGGCAAAGAGGGCAAGTACGACCTTAAACTGGCAGAGCCACCACCAGCTGCACAGCCCCCCACTGAGGACTCCGACACAGAGGACGACACAGGTCAGTTCACAGTAACGACAAGCAGCTACAAGCAAAGTGGTGCGATTCAAATGATGACCGTTTCGATCTCCTCTCATTGACACAGAAGGCGAGCTGATGGAGAAGAGCAGCCACCCGACAGCTATGATGCTAACCAGCACCGTCAACCTGCTGAAGACTCTGTCTCTCTCAGCTGGGATCTATGCAGAGGTGTTGCAAACGGACGCCACACGGACGCTCTGCGGGCTGCTGAGGATGCTCGTGGAAAGTGGAGCGAATGACAAGTCAGGTAGCTGAAGTGCCATGTTGATAATAAACATTTTGTCATTTTGCAAGACAAGTTGTTGTTGTTGTTTTTATTTAATTCTAAGTGGACCCATCTTTTTTGTCAGGCTGTCATTCCCACAGGCTGGTCTCTCGGGAGCAGCACAGGAGCTGGTGTACGCTGGGCTTCATACGTAGCATCGCTCTCATGCCCCAGATGTGCAGCACGCTCAGCACCTCTGCGTGGATCGGCCTGCTCATCCGAATTGTTGAGGGACACCAGTCCTTCAATGCCATTACTCTGCAGAGACAGGTAGGATAAATCACATCGGTTTCTCTGGATTCTGTTGGAAAATGTTAGATTTCAGGTGAAAACCAGCTCCCAACACTTGTTTTGTGCACCATGTGTATTCCCAGATCCTGGCACTGCGCCTCCTTCAGGCAGTCTTGCCCTCATGGGACAAGACGGAAAGCTCTCACGACATGAAGTTCCTGGTGGAGAAGTTGTTCAACTTCTTGGGAAGCCTACTCAGCACCTGCTCCTCAGACCTGCCGCTCCTCAGAGGTATGTCGGTGAATCATACACAGGCTTAGTGGAAATGTTTGTTTTTAAAAAAATGATTTAAATGACTACTTTCCTCCACACAGAGGGTTCCTTACGAAGGAGGAAGTCCCGCCCTCAGGCGTCTCTTACAGCCACTCACAGCAGCACGCTGGCTGAGGAGATTGTTTCTGTCCTGCGCACTCTGCACTCTCTCGGCCAGTGGAACTGCATGATAAACGATTACATCAACACCCAGCTGAGCTCCATTGGAGATGTGATGGCAGGCTGCCAGTCTGAAGCAGTAAGAATAACTGCAGTTTTATGCAATATTCAGTTATTGTATCTGTGTGTGTGTGTGTTAGTGCTTTCATTGATAAGTTCTAACATAATGGTGACTGTGTGTGTTTCATCTCTTTATTTCAGTGTTTCCTGGAGGAGTACTTTCCTGATTCAGAGGGTCCTAGAGTCGGCAGTCTGATGGCAGTGCTGGCAGTCATCGGGGGAATTGATGGGCGCCTCAGGCTCGGAGGCCAAGTCATTCATGAGGAGTACGGAGAGGGAACAGTCACTCGCATCACCCCAAAAGGACGCATCACCGTCCAGTTTCATGAGATGAGGACCTGCAGGGTTTGCCTGCTCAGTCATCTCAAACCGGTACAGACTTTTTTTAGATGCTCTCATTAGCTCCAATTATACTTACTAGATAATAAATAGTGATGGTCTTTTTTTGTTGTCATTTCCCTCAGCTGCCTGCAGTGATCTTCAGTGTGCAGAACCTTCCTTTCACTGAGCCCATGCTGGCAGTCTGGGCCCAGCTGGTCAGCCTGGCCGGAAGCAAACTGGAGAAACAGCGCATGAAGAAGTCTCTTAGTCGAGGGCTTACAGGTACAGGCAATATGCATACGATAAATGTAACCATGTCTCATTTTTTCTTCACTAATAATGACCACAACAAAAAGTTTTAGGCTGTGTAGATTTAGTGTTCAGGGCCCAGAGGTCAAGTCCAGTGGATTAAATCAAACCTGTTATTTTTTACAGCTGACCAGGTAGACATCCATTTGCTGCGGTGCCAGCAGCTGAGGC
Organism: Lagodon rhomboides; assembly: GCA_039737535.1. Lineage (NCBI taxonomy): Eukaryota > Metazoa > Chordata > Actinopteri > Spariformes > Sparidae > Lagodon > Lagodon rhomboides. Next base: position 6,709,089 of record CM077789.1, on the reverse strand, counting down.
TGTACATTTTGAAGGCAGGACGGGCCCTGCTCTCTCATCAGGACAAACTACGGCAGATCCTCTCCCAACCGGCAGTCGTGGATATCGGGCCCAACCCCATCGGTAAGAGCTCACCCAGTCGAGGGTCACGATGAGTGCAGTGTTTTTTGTGTGGGAGAATTAGTCCGTTTACTTTGCACACTTCTGAGAGTTTTTGTTTAGATTACATGCGGGTGGATGTAAAAGTTCCCAAAGCATTCTATTTATTATTTGCACCATTTCGCAATTACTTATTTGTACTGTTTGGGCTTTTTCATGACAACTCTCTACTTTTTGGTTTTGCAGAAGATCCAGTGGTGTCATCTCCTGATGTGGGGGACTTGTCCCCTGAGGGCCCCTTACCTCCACTGATTCTCCTGCAGCAGCTGCTGTCTGCTGCCACTCAGCCCTCGCCCATCAAAGCCATTTTTGACAGGCAAGAAATGGAGGTGAGTCAATTGACATATCTTTTCTTACACCCCTGTTAGACAGAGGGTTTTCTAAAAGTTTTCCAAAAGTTGATGAGGTCTGTTCTGTGCTGAGACCCATTCTCCATCCAAGTATTCGTGCAAGTATGTTCAGTAGTGTTTTGTGTAAAATGTCTTAGATCTGATTTTGACAAATTGATTTGATTAGGAGATTAATGTTACTTTAGAAAGTTGCATTAACTTTAGGCCTTAAATGCAGCATTTAAGGCATAAAGGGATTAGGAAGTCAGAAAAACAACTCTTAAATTGAACTTGTTGAAACCTGCAGAAACCCTGTCTTAAGTTGCAGCTGGTGTATTAGTCTTGATTACAGTCTTATCTGTATTGTTGCACATGCAGGCTGCGGCTCTGGCAGTTTGTCAGTACCTGGCTGTAGAATCAGCCCACCCGTCCTCTCCGCTGTTTGAGGAGAGCAGCTCCAGCGAGGCCACCACACCTGTCACCGTGCAACACGTCCGACCTCCCAAACAGAAGAAGCAGAAGACCTCCCCCATCCCTCCCTTACCCATCGTCCTCCAGCTGATGGAGATGGGCTTCCCACGGAAGAACATCGAGTTTGCCTTGAAGTCGCTCTCTGGAACTACAGGCAGTGCTTCTGGTGTCCCAGGTACAGTTTCACATGACACAAACCCGAATCTGTGGAAACATTGGAAAAATTGTGTCTCCAAACTCTGGAGCTGTCCTCGCCGCAGTTTGTCTGGTGTATTTGTGATGTATTGTTTTGAAATGTACTCTCAGGTGTTGAGGCTCTGGTGGGCTGGCTGCTGGACCATCCAGACGTTCACGTCACGGAGCTGTCAGATGCCGACACGGTGTCAGACGAGTACTCTGATGAGGAGGTGCTGGAGGAGCTGGAGGAGGCCGAGCCAACTTTCCCTGTGGTATGTTACCCTTTCTTTTATTCCCGCCATAAAAACACTCAGTAATGAGTCACCTGCCCCTAAGCCTGCCAAATCCTCCTCATGACATGATTCATACTATCCTTCTCTGTGTGACATCAGCCTCCAGGAGCAGTGGTGACTGAGAGCCAGACGTTTAAGAAGAGATCAGATTTCCAAAGCAACGATGATTATGCTGTGTACGTGAGAGAGAACATTCAGGTAAGATCAGCAGCCTTTTAAAGGTTTTCTCAAACCGCTCTGATGAGCTGCGACAGAAGTCTGATGGATCGGTGACTTCTCTTCAGGTGGGGATGATGGTAAAGTGCTGCAGAACGTACGAGGAAGTGTATGACGGAGATGTCGGGAAAGTGATCAAGCTGGACAGAGACGGACTTCATGACCTGAACGTGCAGTGTGACTGGCAGCAGAAAGGAGGAACGTACTGGGTCCGATACATCCACATCGAGCTACTTGGTAAGCTGGTGGGATTCTCATGTGATGAAGTAGAGTAGTTGAGGGGAAATCTTGGCAGCACGTTTTCTCTTCATCCTTTCACATTTGTTGTTTGTTTTTGCAGGATTCCCACCACAAAGTTCTCCCTCCCATATAAAGATCGGTGACAAAGTGAGGGTGAAGCCCACAGTCACCACGCCAAAGTACAAATGGGGCTCCGTCACTCACAGGAGTGTTGGAGTCGTGAAAGGTAAGGCAGTCTTTGTAGCCTTTCAGTTGAGCATCTTCTTCAGCTTTGTTTGTATTTATAATCTGAACAACCGCCGTAGTTAATTGTGTAATTTGAAAGATGTGTCTAGACAGACTCCGCTAAAAGAGCCACTGGCAGCAGTTGGCGGTTCCTCTCTTTAAACATTACACCTTTTTAAAGTTGCTGTTAGCTAAATCCACTCTGTACTAATGGAGCCAAATGGTATGTTTCAGCTTTCAGTGCCAATGGAAAGGATGTGATCGTAGACTTCCCCCAGCAGTCCCACTGGACTGGTTTGTTGTCTGAAATGGAATTGGTCCCCAGTGTTCACCCTGGAGTGAGGTATGGATATGTTTAAGGTTTCTATCAGCCCAGTTATCTACACATCTCAGTGTGATACTCATGTAGCTACTTGTGTTGTCTTCAGGTGCGACGGCTGCCAGATGTTCCCTATAAACGGCGCCAGGTTCAAATGCAGGAACTGCGACGACTTCGACTTCTGTGAAAACTGCTTCAAGACCCGCAAACACAACACCAGACATTCCTTTGGCAGAATCAACGAGCCCGGTTAGTCACACATTCGCTGAGATAGCATCTGTGGTGATTCTGTTTCTATGTGTGTGTGTGTTTGAACCTGTTGTCCATCTTTCCTTCTACAATCAGGCCAGTCTCCGGCATTCTGCGGCCGCTCAGGAAAACAGCTCAAGAAGCACCACAACAACCAGCGAGGGATGCTGATCGACGATTGGTCCCGCGCTGTCAAAAGCCTCAACGTGTCATCCTCTGTTAACCAGGCCTCACGCCTCATCGACTGCAGTGATCAGTGCTGGCAGTCCTCCGGCTCGCAGGGAAAGGCACGAGATTGAATTGCATACTCTAATAAGCTGGATGACAGTCTGTTTAGTTTGGCTTTATTAAAGCGTAATGCATCATCTGACAGGATGTGTCGTTCCGTCCTCTGCAGCACTGGATTCGTCTCGAGCTCTTCCCCGACGTTCTCGTGCACAGGCTGAAGATGATGGTGGACCCGGCAGACAGCAGCTACATGCCCTCACTAGTGGTGGTGTCAGGTGGGTTAGATTTGTGTTGTTCTTTATAAACTTGACTATTTTATTTGGACAGATGCTCAAACTATGCTGTCTTGGGTCCTTGAAAAGTCCTTGAATTTGTTTTTTTTCCTCTCAATATACAGGCGGAAGCTCTTTGAACAACTTGATTGAGCTGAAGACAATTAACATCAATCCCACAGACACCACAGTGCTTCTCCTTAGTGACTGTACAGAGGTGGGTCGGCTTAAGACTTCGTAATTGACAACAACTTTTAATCAATGTTTTTGCCTCATTGTATTAACTCGACCTTTGTCTTTCCCCACAGTATCACAGATACATCGAGATTGCAATAAAACAGTGCCGCAGCTCTGGTATAGACTGTAAGATTCATGGACTCGGCATCGTTGGACGCATCAGAGCAGAGGATGAAGACCTGGCCACAGTCCCTTTCCTGGCGTCCGACAATGAAGAAGAGGATGACGACAAAACTGCCACTGGGAGGTACGACCGGCTGAGAGAAAAGGATTTTTGTGTGTTTGGTCTGTTCCAGCAGTGAACATTTAACTATACAGCTGCTTACTTGAACATTTTTTTTTTTTTGTTTTTTATTTTTCATACAATCAACACGAGAACATTCAAATTAGAATAAAGTGGATTCACATCCGGGTCCTCACCGTGTGTGTTTCTGTTTTTGTTCTCTAGTCTCGGTCGGAAGAAGTCGTCAGGACTGGAGTCTGCAGCCACAATCAGGACCAAAGTGTTTGTCTGGGGGCTGAATGACAAGGACCAGCTGGGAGGACTCAAGGGTTCCAAGGTGCAGCTTACAGTGTATTTGAGACCCTAAATTAGCCACTTGGCCGAACTATCCTATGGCTTACATGCCTTAAATGCTTGCCGTGAAGACAACACACTTAGTGTGAGCTTTACACAGCACTGAAACGACATATGAGATGACAAGTGTTTTCCTTGGTAGCTCCCAGTCATAGTTGCTGCTATTACACCTAACAGTGATGGAAGTGTTCAGATAATTTACTTAGCATGAAAGTTTCAATGGCCAAAGTATCAAAAGTAAAAGTACTTGTTATGCAGCAAGGTGGCCCCTTTGAGAGTGGAATACTTTTTATATTAAGTAATTGGATTCTTGGCTCTGCTGCATTAACATGTGAGGAGCATTTTGACACACAGCTGGTCATGGTGGAGGTCATTTTAACGTTGCTGCCTGCTGTTTTGGTGAATGTAAAATCTTAACCTGCAAAGTGACGAGTAATTATAGATAGATAAGTAGAGTTCTTGTGAAAATGTACTTGGCTTCTTTCCACCAGTGACCCCATGTAACTCAGGCCCATACTCTGTCTGGGGCTTACTGTATGATAAGCACATTTGAGGATGTGTCGAACACTATGTGCCCACCGGTGCACAGCAGATGGGAGCAGACGCGTCTCTCTGGTGCTGCATCCTCTAATCAGTTTGGTTTGTGTCCTTCACAGATCAAGGTGCCCTCCTTCTCCGAAACTCTCTCTGCGCTCAATGTGGTTCAAGTGGCCGGCGGCTCCAAAAGCCTCTTTGCAGGTGGGTGATACATTTTCTGGGAGCTAATGTTCTTTTATACAGTAACAGGCACTTCTGCTGAATTTAACCATGTTGTCCTTGTTGCAGTGACGGTCGAGGGGAAGATCTACGCGTGTGGAGAGGCCACTAACGGCAGGTTAGGCCTCGGCCTGTCCAGCGGCACCATCCCAATCCCTCGTCAGATCACTGCACTCAGTAACTACGTGGTGAAGAAGGTCGCTGTGCATTCTGGGGGGCGCCACGCCATGGCCCTGACTGTGGACGGGAAGGTCTTCTCATGGGGAGAGGGCGACGACGGCAAACTGGGACACTTCAGCAGAATGTATGTTATCTTGCAATGAGAGATTGATCATGACTTTTCATGTCAACTGTTTTTCTCTGTCTAGATTTTGATAGTTGTTCTGCTGGCAGTCATTGATGCAGCAGTTATGGACAAGTTATTCTGACGACGTCTCGATTTTCTGTCTTAGGAACTGTGACAAGCCTCGGTTGATTGAGGCACTGAAGACCAAGCGCATCCGTGACATCGCCTGTGGCAGCTCTCACAGCGCGGCCATCACCTCCAGCGGGGAGCTGTATAGCTGGGGTCTGGGGGAATATGGCCGCCTTGGACATGGGGACAACACTACTCAGCTGAGGCCTAAACTGGTATGTCTGTATCTCCCTCCTGGTGTTTTTCTCTACTTTACAGGGACTCTGATGAGCTCAAGGTTCTTAATGGGCAAAATAACGGCAAGAAACTTTATCACAGAGAAATATAGCACTGAGAATGTAACTCACGATAGCTTAAGCTGCCCTAAAGAAGACTAATACTTACGATGTTTTGCTGGTATGACTCCATGTGTACAATGATCAGTGTAAACTGACCATGCACGTCTTCGTCATCTAGGTAAAAGTGCTTCTGGGACATCGCGTTATCCAGGTGGCTTGTGGGAGCAGGGATGCTCAAACTTTAGCCCTCACTGATGAAGGTAATTCCAATCAATGAACTTAAAAGAATCCTGTGGAATTTAGACAAACAGCAACAATGAAGATGCCACGAAACCCCCTCAATACTGTGTAGAAGTTTTCTTTTTGCCTAGATGGATGTGTCTCAATTTGTATGTTTGTAACGTATGTTTTCATTTCTGTCAGGATTGGTGTTCTCCTGGGGTGATGGAGATTTTGGGAAGCTGGGTCGTGGAGGCAGCGAGGGCTGCAATATTCCCCAGAACATCGAGAGGCTCAACGGGCAGGGAGTGTGCCAGATTGAATGTGGAGCACAGTTCTCTTTGGCACTCACTAAATCCGGAGTTGTTTGGACCTGGTAAGAGGGACGAACGAGACAGCGATTCAACAGTTCCCCCTTTTCTGCGCCAGTGAGTTCATGTTCATGATTTGTGTTTCCAAACAGGGGCAAAGGCGACTATTTCCGGTTGGGCCATGGCACCGACGTTCATGTGCGGAAGCCCCAGATGGTGGAGGGACTGAGAGGCAAAAAGATTGTCCACGTCGCCGTTGGAGCGCTGCACTGTTTGGCTGTCACAGACACAGGACAGGTTTGTACTGACCTCCATCAGGGAATTATAAACCCGAGCACATAGTTCAGGCACTCTGCTCATTTACTGCCGTGGCACCGGTCCAGATCCGTGGATCTCTCCTCCCGCAGCGGGAGTTTATTTATCGACTCTCGCTCTGCACCTCTGACCTTTGCCGTTACACAGCTTATTTCATCTTGTATAATACCTTCCGTCAGAACAAATTTAATAATGTTAGCACATCACTTCCAGTGATGAGAGGCAGCTACTCAATATTTGACCACTTTAAGAGGTTGTTAAGATTGAGCGCTTGGAGTGCTGCCATTACTTTTTCTTTAGTCCTGCTGTGTAGAGTTATGTCCTTCAACATTTGTTCCACACATGTGCTCACAGGAGGCTTTCTGTCATTGAACACTGACTAAAACGTGATCTAATGATGGTGTTGTGTGTCTGTCAGGTGTATGCGTGGGGCGACAATGATCACGGGCAGCAGGGGAACGGCACCACCACGGTCAACAGGAAGCCCACCCTGGTGCAGGGCCTGGAAGGACAGAAGATCACTCGTGTGGCCTGCGGCTCGTCCCACAGCGTCGCCTGGACCACCGTGGACGTGACCACGCCCTCAGTTCACGAGCCAGTCCTCTTCCAGACGGCCAGGGACTCCCTCGGAGCATCCTATTTGGGTAACCCTCCTCTTCCTTGCAGCCTATTAACACAGACCACCTACACAGTCTGTCAGTCGTGGTGGTTAAGATTGTAATGATTCTTTATGTGAGTCTGTTTAGCAGGCTGCAGGTTGTCCACATGGGGGAGCTGTTCTTTCATCATCAGACTAGATCCTCCATTTATCAAACAACCTAAAGTAGAAATTTGGACTTAAAATAAAAGTAAAATGCCCAGGGACATGTTTTGGACTGAATGTACTAAAAATTATTGGTCATAAATAATGAATAATATCGCAATAGCTGAGGCTGTATGGATAATTCAGAATAGGTTTGTTTTAGTCTGGTATTTGTCTTTGATTTGAGCATTTATTACATTTTCTTGAGTTCTACCAGCATGATTAAAGATGACATTAATCTCTTTCCATGTTCCCTTTTAGTCTGCACCTGACCTTGTGGGACTAAATTATTTATTTTTTTGTCCATTTCAGCCAGTTTCTCCTTATTTTACCCCATTTTCTATACACATATACAGACATATACCGACAGATATTTGTAAAATCCTTGTCTCTGATTGGCTATTTTTTGCTCTGAGCATACATATGATTAATCATGTGATCACTTGAGAACAGCTCTTAAATCTTTTAGGAGTTAAGAATCTGGAAGTTTGGGGCAAAATTCGCATTTTTCAGACCTGCACATGGAAACCTACAGTTGTAACACTCATTGCCTGCACAGTTGCAGAACCCATTTCTTTTGCTGCCTGTAAATATGTGCATCCAACATCTTCTTATCTAGACAGCGGTTGCAGTTTCTTCTGGAGAACTGGCACAGGTTGGACTGGAGCTGCACTGTATGTCCAGAACTGCAGGGCTGAATTAGTTGGCACCGCAGCTCTGGGACCGGCTGATAACGGCTGGAGCCGGTTGAGGGTGCTTCCCATCAATGACAGCGTGTCTCATTGTTTTGTTGTTGTACACCGCAGGCGTCCAGTCAGACAGTGACTCATCAGCGGTGAACAACAAGATGAGTGGGCAGAGCAACGTGAAGCCTAATCGCCCCTCGCTGGCCAAGATCCTCCTCAGTCTGGATGGCAACTTGGCCAAACAGCAGGCTCTGTCTCACGTACTGTCAGCCCTCCAAATCATGTATGCAAGGTATGTTGTCTGCACAACCTCGACATAGACGAACACTGTGGGACTGTAACACACATCTCAAAACCTGAAATTGCCTCCACATCTAACCTGAAACCAGTACAGCCATGCATAGATTCAGGTTGGGTTTCAGGACCATCTTGTTAATCATCACTTAATTGCTGTGTTTACAAACCCGAGGTGAGCGACTCCCCGCTGAGGCATGAATTCTGAACAGGATGAGCTAAAAGTGTGTGCGACCTCTAAATGATTAAACCGGCCGACTGGCACTGGTAATTGTCATCAGTGGGTATTACTGTTGACAGGCTGCGTCGTGTGTTTCCCCAGGGATGCAGTGGTCGGCGCTCTGATGCCAGCCAGTATGATTCTGCCAACAGAGTGTCCTTCCAGCTCACCTGTTCCCCCTTCAGACTCCTCATCCTCATCCAGCGTGAGCGATGAGGAAAGTCCTCCGGTCCTGCCTGAGGTTGAGGAACGAGTCAGCCCTAATCCCTGGCAAGACAAGAAGGGAGAGGTGAGGAACACAATATATATTTTCATCTTAAATTTACAAACACCAACCTTGAGAAACGTAATAATTTATTTTTTTTGGTCACAAAACCGCTGCCTCAACTGCATTTTATGCTGATTTACTCTTAAAAAAAGTGACTATGCAATTTACTATGTGCATTTTCCTCCATAATGACCCGGTGTGCAGATGCAGCCGTCAGCAAACTATATTTAAGTTCAACTTGGAAACACCACAAACTCTCACAGGGCTTTGATCAAGATTACAACTTAGAATTTTTTACCACAGTGAAAATTAAGTTAAGATCCTTAAGATTTCAGTCTTGGGTGATTTGCTGACACCTGTAGGTGCTGGTTTGTAACAGGATGTGTGATTCTACGCACTGACACTAATGAAATGTTTATGGCAAGTGCTGACGGTGGTGACATACACATGTGACTGCTTCAGAACAAAAGTCATGCTGTGTTTTGCAAGTGGAACACTTTTAATATGAGGCTCCAAGTAGGATGTTCCGTTTGCATTAGCATAATATAAATCTGATATGGTCTAAAGTGAACAGTAAACCGGTTTGATATCAGTGAGATAAAATTGCATTAAAAGAGATGCAGCATGGTGAAACTCTTGGGAGTGTGAAGGCAATCAGATGGTGGTAATGGTGGACTTTGAATATATATATGCATTAAATGGCTATTTCAGAAAAAATGCAGACCATAAATGGTTTTAAAAAGGAGTTTAATTTAATGAAAATCTTTAGGATTGTGGCTTTAAAAAGATATCAGCTGCATACACAGTAAAAAAGGAATTTTCCAGCCAGATACTAATTGTCCTTTTCAAAGACATCGGCTTTCATCAACTGAAGAACGTGTAGGACAACTAAATGAAAAAATGGGAACAGGAAGTTTTGCAATGTCTTTTTTTTTACTTTCACCTTGTAGCTGATTCTTATGTATCTTATCAATCTCACATAATTTCACTCTAAATACTAAGAAAGATCTCAAGGTTTCGAAGTACACCGTACTTGAACTACTGTTGAATTCTGTGAAATGTGTTTAAAATCATGCACAAGACATTTAGACTTTATTATAATTATTCCAGCTATTGAGAATAAATATTCATCATAGCACCCGGTATTAAAATAGATATAGTTCTAATAACGTCCGGGTATGAGCTGATATAAAATATTATCTGTCACACAGTCCGTATGTTCCTTATTATACGGCCCTAATATATTTGTGTTTCTGTGTGTGTGAGCAGGTCCCCTCATCAGAAGAAGCTGTCACTCCATCATCAGCCATGACTCCCTCTGCCTCTGGAGCCTCCTCACGTCCCTTCATCCCCGTCACCGACGACCCCGGAGCAGCCAGCATCATAGCTGAAACCATGACCAAGACCAAAGAGGTGAGTCTGTCTAACTGAGCACCTGTGGACGCCATTAACCTCGGTGATATGCACCTAACTCATCCATGTCCATCGTCAGGACTCTGAGAGCCAGAGTAAAGTGGTCGGTCCAGAACCTCAGTACCTCGATGAGTTCACCAGCCTGCTTGTGCCTGATGATACGCGTGTCATGGTGGACGTGCTCAAACTGGCAGTGTCGTGTCGCTCTGGGGAGAAAGGCAAGGAGGTGCTGTCTGCTGTGCTGTCCGGCATGGGGACAGCTTATCCACAGGTGAGTTACTGTATTCTGTTTTTTGATTCCATGTAGGGATTTTAAAGTAATGGGTAACATTTGACATCTTGGGGTCTCTGTGGTGTGCAGGTTGCTGACATGCTGCTGGAGTTGTGCGTCACTGAGTTGGAAGACGTTGCTACAGACTCGCAGAGCGGCCGTCTGTCCTCTCAGCCAGTTGTTGTGGAGAGCAGCCATCCGTACACAGATGACACCTCCACCAGTGGTACTGTGAAAATCCCAGGTAAGAAAGGGAAACAAGACTATTGGTTAGTTTAAATTCAGGATCTTGTTTGATATGATTTGCCTTTTGGATGTAGACATCATCTCTTATTTCCTATCACAGGTGCCGAGGGTTTAAGGATAGAGTTCGACCGACAGTGTTCAACCGAGAGACGCCACGACCCGCTAACAATCATGGACGGAGCCAATCGGATTGTCTCTGTCAGATCAGGTGATGAGAGTGAGACCGCCTATATCTAAGAGTGCAGAGTGTATGCCAATGAATCAAAAATTAATGTGGCGACATGCCGTGTGTGCTTCAGGTCGGGAGTGGTCAGACTGGTCCAGCGAGTTAAGGATCCCAGGAGACGAACTCAAATGGAAGTTCACCAGCGACGGCTCTGTCAACGGCTGGGGCTGGCGCTTCACCGTCTACCCCATCATGCCTGCTGCTGGTGAGCCGCATGAAGACACACAACAAATGCTGACACTAGTTTTGTCACCAGACATCAAACTGCAGGGAGTGACCCGTCAGAACAAAACTCCCTCTGTGCATCGGCAGATAAACTGACATCATAACATAAGTGCTCCACTGCACTGGGATGTACACTGACTGCCAGACACTGAGCCTTTTTCCTGTCTTTCCTCAGGTCCCAAAGACCTTCTGTCAGATCGCTGCATCCTGTCCTGCCCATCCATGGACTTGGTCACCTGTCTGCTGGACTTCAGGCTCAACTTTGCCTCCAACAGGAGCATCGTGCCTCGTCTGGCTGCTTCCCTTGCTGCTTGTGCCCAACTTAGTGCTCTCGGTATGATTGTCCAGATTTTTTAATCTTTTTTTAATGTCCAAATGTATTTCGTACATGTATTAAATATGTATTCTTGTTGTATTTGATGTTACTCGTCCAGCTGCGGGACACAGGATGTGGGCTCTGCAGAGACTACGAAAGCTCCTGACCACAGAGTACGGTCAGTCCATCAACATCAACAGGCTGCTGGGTGACAGTGAAGGCGAGGCTCGCTCGATGGTGGGTGAACAGCTCAACTGAAACTTTAGTATTTAATTACTGCAATAATAATTATTGCAATGAGAGATGAAGTCACAGGACTGGTCAAGGCGATTTCAGAGGACTCAGAGCATCCTCTGTGTGGAAGATGATTCTGTTCATAATTAAAACAGAAACTGCAGAAAAACAATTTAAAAGATTATTGTTTTATAACACAACTAGGAACAAGATGATATATAAATAATGATAATGATAATAATATAATTAAAAATGCAAGATGAAATGGAAAGTCCAAATTGGAATTAAAGGTTAAAAACATACAATTAATATAAATAAAATTAAAAATGCAAAAGATAAAATGGAAATGCTCAAACTGAAAGCATTTCTGAAGAGGAAATTGTAAATGGTAATGGAAATAAGATAAGGGAAACATAAATTGTGTAACTCAGAATAAGGAATATTTAATAATTAAATTAGATTGGAAAATAATCTATATATCTCAGCCATTCATATTTTTAAGCTACAGCTATCTTCATAATGAGTAAAATATATAAATAGATAAATCCATGAACTTGTGAATGTAATAACAAGTCAACTCATTCCTAAATTACCGTGCGATGGCAAAGGAATATTCTGCCGTTTTTTTGCACAGGAGCATTTAAAATCCAGGAATTAATTTAGTAAACTCCACCACTGACTAAAGAACTGGAACTTAGTCCTCTTTCAGTGTTTTCTTCATATCTGCTCACTCACTGTGCACAGCGCGAGCAAATACATTTAGATCAAAATTAATGTGTTTTTTTCGAGGGGAGCTGAATGTTTTGCTGAAATAATTGTGTTGCTGAGAAGCTTGAACACGATAAGTGATCAATGCCCTCACTGTGCCCACAGTAATAGTGTGTGCCGGGCCTCTTCAGTTGTTGTTGATAGCGTAGGAGACAATTTCTGACTGTTTATTTGTTCGATTGATTAGATTTTTGTACCTTTTTGTAATGTATTTGCTTTCCCTCCCACTGCTAATTTTCTTTTTCCTTCACCTTGTATACCATCTGCTGCAGCTTCCTGTTCTGTTTTGTTTAATTCTTTGAGAACTGTAACATAGATAAAAATAAACAAAGCCTAGATTTATATTTAGTAACTGATCGATGACCTGTTTTTTGTTCTCAGAGTTTCACAGGCAGTGCGCTGGCCGCTCTGGTGAAGGGGCTACCAGAGGCTCTGCAGAGGCAGTATGAGTACGAGGACCCCATTGTCAGGGGAGGGAAGCAGCTGCTTCATAGTCCATTTTTCAAGGTACGCTCACATTTGTTTCCTCTACAGTACAATGGGTCGAGTGTGTGTTGGAATCTTTACAGATGATTAGATGCAGTTCGTGGCTCATTTGAACCTTTTGTTCAGGTTTTGGTTGCTCTTGCCTGCGATCTCGAGCTGGATACTTTACCCTGCTGTGCCGAGACCCATAAGTGGGCCTGGTTCCGCCGATACTGCACTGCCTCCAGAGTCGCCGTGGCTCTAGACAAGAGAACGTCTCTACCAAGACCTTTTCTGGATGAGGTGAGTGTCTGACCTTTACTTTTCCTTCGTCGCACTTTGACAGGACAATTATCGTAATCCTTTCCCCTCCGTTTTATCCGTTCCTCTTTGAAGGTGACAAAGAAAGTTCGGGAGCTCATGGCCGATCACGAAAGCATGAACAGCCTCCACGAGAGTCACGACTTGTTCAAGCGCGAGCACGACGAGCAGCTCGTGCAGTGGATGAACCGGCGGCCGGACGACTGGACCCTCTCCGCCGGCGGGAGCGGCACCATCTACGGCTGGGGCCACAACCACAGAGGTCAGCTGGGGGGCATCGAGGGTGCAAAGGTCAAAGTGCCGACTCCCACCGAAGCCCTCGCCACGCTGCGGCCGGTGCAGCTTATCGGAGGGGAGCAGACTCTGTTTGCTGTCACTGCTGATGGAAAGGTATTTGAAACAACTCATGTAGGCTGCATGTTTTTTATTAAAGTATTGATCAACGACGTCAATCTGATGACTTTCAGGAAAATGTATCGTCAGTCTAATATTTGTTGTCTTCGTCCTCAGCTGTATGCGACAGGATACGGAGCTGGGGGCAGATTGGGTATCGGAGGCACAGAGTCTGTGTCCACCCCGACTCTCCTGGAGTCCATCCAACACGTCTACATCAGGAAAGTGGCTGTGAACTCTGGAGGGAAGCACTGCCTGGCGCTGTCCTCCGAGGGAGAAGTCTACTCGTGGGGGGAGGCCGAGGACGGAAAACTCGGCCACGGGAACAGAAGGTTAATACTGAGTTTCAGCTCACGACACAATACAAATCCATGTCACTGTAAGAATTAAGGATTAAGTGCTTTCATAGTAACTGTGACTCCTCTTGACTTTAGTCCCTGTGACCGTCCTCGTGTAATTGAGTCCCTGAGGGGAGTGGAAGTGGTGGATATCGCGGCCGGAGGGGCACACAGCGCCTGCATCACTGCCAGTGGAGAACTCTTCACCTGGGGCAAGGGTCGATACGGACGTCTGGGTCACGGAGACAGCGAGGACCAGCTCAAACCCAAGCTGGTTAGTGATCATTCAGCTCAGTTACTCAAAATACTGCAGTATACTTGTCGTGCGCTCAGGGCTTGCCAGTCAACTAAAAAGGCTAAAAAAGAATAACTGTCGACCCGAAGCGTTTGGACAGGATATCAAACGGTTTACTCCGCCTCACTCCTGCGAGGTTTCCCAGACAGTCACGGTGAGATAAAGCTGATGTTGGTGTCCATGTGGGTTTTCCAGGTGGATGCACTCCAGGGTCACAGGGTCATCGATGTGGCCTGCGGCAGCGGGGACGCCCAGACACTGTGTCTAACAGACGATGACATGGTCTGGTCCTGGGGAGACGGGGACTACGGGAAATTGGGCCGGGGAGGCAGCGATGGCTGCAAAATCCCCATGAAGGTGAGGCAATTTACCCAGCAGTGTGCACCGGAGGTCAGCCGAAGCATCGCTTTATACTTTGGTCTCTTCCTGTTTAAAATAACTAGAGAAACAAGGGTGCTGAAAACTACAGACTTAACTTCTTGGGTTTCTTGTTAAATGAGAAGCCTCAACTATTATTTTCAATATTTAGTCAGCTACTAAGAAACATGGTCATAGAGAGGGATGAAAGGAATAGTTCTTCTTTTTGGGGATAGACTTGTTAACTTCCTTGTTGAGAGCTGATGAGAAAATAGATACCTTTCTTAAAATTTGAAGCTACAGCCAGGAGATGATAGAGTTCGCTTAGAAATGACTTAAAACTGGGGAAACAGTTAGCCGGGCTTCAAAACTCCATCGAACAAGTCCTGTAAAGTCTGTTAAGTTACAAGCAGCGCTACAACAATTAGTTGTTTAGTTTATGAAGAGAAAAGTTGCCGACTTTTGATAATCGATTCATCGTTTCAGTTATTCTTCTAGCAAAAATGTCAAACATTTGCTGGTGCCAGCTTCTTCATTTTTGCTTTTGGACAGTTGGTTGGACAGTCTAAACATTTTGAAGACGACACTGTGGACTTGTTTAATTGATAAATTGTGAAAGTAATCAGAAGATTAATTGATAATAAACTGAATCTTAATTTGCAGCACTATCATCATGTCATATATATGTCATATAATACACAGATTTGGTTCCATTGAGAGTTACGTGTTGGATGTTTAATAATCTCAACATGCAGCAGTGAACATGTTCCCTCAAGGATCTCAACATCTGATAATGAATGTCTGTTAAATTAATCTGTCATTGATGACTCAACACATGCAGCAGGACTTAAAATGTGTTCAATGAGTCCTACACACTCCTCAACTCAGCACAAACACTCTTTTTTAATATTCTTCTATTCTGTTTTTGTAAGTCTTTTATATTAGTCCCATTCTGAGTCAGTGGAACCGGAGGGGGGGTCCTTTAAAGGACAAAATGTTTCAAGGTTCCCATGGGTCCTTGAAATCCTTGAAAGTGTGCAAATATGAGGGAAACATAGACAGAAAGAGACATGAATCATTGATGGACTAGAACGAATAGAAATTGAAGTTCTTTCATAGTTTTTAACCTTCTGTCTGTGTTTCAAACTATGCCGTGTTGGGTCCTTGAATTTTAAGGAATTTGCCCGGAAAGTCCTTGAAAACTCCTTGTGTTTGATGATTAAGAAGTTGTGTTATACATTAGTAAACCGTAGTCCATCCTCAGATTGATGTATTGACTTCTTGTCTTCAGATTGACTCTCTCACCGGCCTCGGCGTGGTCAAAGTGGAGTGTGGCTCTCAGTTTTCTGTGGCTCTCACCAAGTCTGGCGCCGTGTACACGTGGTATGTAGAGCACGACGAGTGCGTCTTTCATCATGTCTTGTCTCACTGTTGTTGGAGAAAAGATGGCTCACTTGTGTGTCATGTCATCTCCAGGGGTAAAGGGGACTACCACCGGCTGGGCCACGGCTCTGACGACCACGTTCGACGACCCAGACAGGTTCAGGGACTTCAGGGGAAAAAGGTCATCGCCATCGCTACGGGGTCACTGCATTGTGTGTGCTGCACAGAAGATGGTAAGACTGACCATTTTATGCACTATACTCCTTTTTTTCCACATGTTCTGTTTAGTTCAGATTGTCTTTGCCATCTTGCCAGTTGGTATCACAGTTCAGCTAAGTCTGGTTGGGCTGCAGTATCACGAGAAAGTTTTTCTGTTGCGTTTGGCTCAGGAGAAGTGTACACATGGGGTGACAACGACGAGGGCCAGCTCGGAGACGGGACCACAAATGCCATCCAGAGGCCGCGGCTGGTGGCGGCGCTGCAGGGCAAGAAAATCAACCGGGTGGCCTGCGGCTCTGCTCACACGCTCGCCTGGTCCACCAGCAAGCCCACCAACGCTGGGAAACTGCCCGCACAGGTACTGTACAGATTTCTCTGTCCGCATTTTCCAGTAGATGGCAGTAAAACTTTGCCAGCAGAAGCAAAACTCGCAGATCTTCAAATGCCTGTCATGCTGTCAGTCTGACTGTCTGTGTGGTGTGTTCCAGGTTCCCATGGAGTACAACCACCTGCAGGAGATCCCCATCATGGCCCTGAGGAACAGGCTGCTGCTGCTGCATCACATCTCCGAGCTCTTCTGCCCCTGCATACCCATGTTCGACCTGGAGGGTCGACTGGGTCAGACGGGTCACGGGCCTTCAGTGGGTTTCGACACGCTCAGGGGCATCCTCATCTCCCAGGGGAAGGTGAGATGGCGTGAATTTTAATCCCAGAATCCTATTATAGAGCAGTAAATGTCTTCTTGGCACTAAAACAGTATGTTATTTGTCTGGTGGAACAGGAAGCAGCTTTCAGGAAGGTGGTGCAAGCGACGATGGTGAGGGACAGACAGCACGGACCTGTGGTGGAGCTCAACAGGATACAGGTAGAGTTTTAACATTTGCACGCCCATAATCTGTTTCACAACTGCTTTTTATCTTTCTTCAAGCCTCCTCCTCCCTCTTGCTGTACCTCCCTCCTCCTCCTCCCCTCCCTCACTCTCCCTGGGAGGCTGTGTTCCAGACAGACTCCTGAGCATTACATGTGATGTCTTTCATAAGGGGATTTTTTTTCCCGCGGTGTGTGTGTGTGTGTGTGTGTGTGATCTGTCTGCAGGAGTTCCTGGACTGAGTTTTAGACTTTACTCCACGTACAGTCTCGGTTCAGGACCACTGTTCTCCGTCCCCCTCCCTCCCATGTAGCTCCGGTTTTATCCGAGCTGTCATATCCAGGACTTCATGCCTGTCAGGACGTCCCTTCTCTCTAGCAGGAAGCTATTAAGCACAGAACAGAAACAAATCAGACCATAATCTCTTTTTTTCTTCTTCTTCTTCTTCACCCTGAAGGTGAAGCGTTCCCGTAGCAAAGGGGGCCTGGCAGGTCCCGACGGAACCAAGTCTGTATTTGGTCAGATGTGTGCCAAAATGAGTTCGTTCAGCCCCGACAGCCTGCTGCTGCCTCATCGAGTGTGGAAGGTCAAATTTGTGGGTAGGTGCTTCACCGTCACCCCAAAAGTTACTGTAAATCAGCGAAGCGAGGTCTGTGTGCCCTTTTCTTCATCCTTCCTCATGTTTTAAGATCACTTGGATTTCTTTTTTCTCAGGGGAGTCCGTGGACGACTGCGGTGGAGGCTACAGCGAGTCCATCGCCGAAATGTGCGAGGAGCTCCAGAACGCCCTGACCCCGCTGCTCATCGTCACCCCCAACGGCCGTGACGAGTCCGGCGCCAACAGGGACTGTTTCCTGCTCAACCCCGCCGCCAAGTCCCCTCTTCACATGAGCATGTTCCGCTTCCTAGGTATAATCCAGTTAATCTCCCAGTCAGGTTTTCTGCGGTGTTAATCCTCCACAAACAAAAACTGAAAATATGCGTGTTTGTTTTAAAATGAACAAGCGCTTTGTGTGCGCTCTCGCTGATAAAACACCCGGACCGAACTGTTGAGCGTGCTTCATTTAAAATAGATATTTCTGCTGTTTGGTTGCAAACACTGTGCACAGCGCAGCGAGAGGTGATTGTTCTTGTTTGATCGGTGTGTAATGCGCTCTGCCTTGCTGTGTCTGCAGGAGTCCTCCTGGGCATCGCAATCCGGACAGGAAGCCCTCTTAGTCTGAATCTGGCAGAGCCGGTGTGGAAGCAGCTGGCAGGCATGAACCTGACCATTGCTGACCTCAGTGAGGTACGTTCACGATCCTGCTCCTCT
Source organism: Lagodon rhomboides (assembly GCA_039737535.1). Lineage (NCBI taxonomy): Eukaryota > Metazoa > Chordata > Actinopteri > Spariformes > Sparidae > Lagodon > Lagodon rhomboides. The sequence continues at coordinate 6,690,904 of CM077789.1, read as the reverse complement.
CTACGCTACAGGCCGAAGGTCATGCTGCTGATGGTTGATAAGGAAAAATGGTACTTTTATAACACCGGGCCTCACGGAACAACCACGAGTACAAACACACTTCTCAGGTGATTTAGGGGAACCCAAGTCCATTTTTCTTTCCATCCATTCTCCTTTCTTTCTTGCACTTAAAGGTGCAATATGTAAGAAATTTTAATTGAGCTAAAATTATCAACGGAATTTGAAAAGCTTGAATGGAGATTAAATAATTTAATCGTGCAGCTCTTCTAGACTTCATGAATTTTACTGGACCGAATGGCTCAAATTGTGACAGTTAAACAAGTCATGGGGTTGTGACGCTAAAAAAAAAATGTATCCACCGTTTAACAGACACTACTTTCACAATGTCAGCTTAAGGGAAAAAGTATTTTTGGGCCCCAGTGCATCACGTGGTCCATCTCTGTCACATCACATAATACAACATGTTTTGTTATGTGGATGAATACAACTTTTTACAACCCTGTGAATCCTCCTACAGCAGCCTGTAAGCCTTTAAAGTAGCCAGTTGTTTGATTCCAAGTTGTCTTTCAGCGCTCAAGGTAACTGAAATGCTTTTGTGCCGTGCAATTCAACAGAGTCGTGTAGGTGAGGCGTCTCCTCTGTTTGCATTCGATTCTTTACTGTCTTCTGTAGAGGAATCGTGTTTTCACAGTCTGTCAAGATGTTTTCAGCAGCTAACTTCATGTCAAACCATCTCGTCCTTAAACACCGTTGGGAGTTTTGAGTCCCTCCGTTTGACTAATGACACTAAATGTTTAATAATTTCGTCGACACGACTTGAAGCTCTGCGGTGTGAAATTCTTCTTTTTTTCACCTAAATGACATTTTTGAGAGACGCCCTCTAATGGAGCAGAACAGATATCCTCATGAAGAGATTTTGGGGTGTCAATTATGATAATGATCTTAATCTCACAAACGTGCACCCACTCATGATCAGGTGGCGTCCGTCAGGTTAGAAACCAGCAATTTGCTTTGAGTTGATGTAGTTCGGAGAGTTTGGTGAGTCTGACTTGGCCTCACAAAAAAAGTACAAATCTGTGTCTTTGACGAGCAGCTTAGTGTGATATCGTAACGTTCTGTAACCTCGTCTCTAGTTACAAAAAGGAATGTCTCACTTTATGACACATTACATAACATTTCAAACCCCCATGATCAACATTATAACCCGCAAAAAAAAAAAAAAAACATTCCTATACATTCCTCCCCAGATTAAGCCGTAAGCCTATCAGCTCAGGGCTGCAGCCTGAGCTCCACCATAAGAAACGTGTCTGCAAACTCACACTGTACCTGCTATTCAGAGGTTCAAATCAATACTCGTTTGAGCAGAAGAAGCTGTGAGCCACAATCTCGGCTTTTGTTCGAGAGTCCACTCCTGCCCTCACGCTGTGATCATGAGCTCCTGAACCGTCGTTCGGAGAATACTGGAGTGGGAAAAAAAAGGCCTTTTCTCCTGCACAATGCCGCTCTTGTTTCGCGGTTTTGCCCTTGAGATATTAGAAAAGGTTGGATGGGAAGTAAATCCAGCACAAGACGGCGGGAGCTCACCGGATCTGTGTTGTGCGCACGAGGGCCTGAGTGCAGTCAAACATAAACACACACATCAGCAACAAACGGATGGATGTGTACAGCAGGTTATATTCAGATAAATGGGCTGTGGTAGGTGTGTCAACATATTAAGCGGTGATCTGCTCTCTCTTCCTCGCAGGTTGATAAGGATTTCATTCCTGGTTTGATGTACATCCGGGACAACGAGGCCACGGCCGAGGAGTTCGAGGCCATGACCCTGCCCTTCACCGTGCCCAACGCCAGCGGCCAGGACATCCAGCTCAGCTCCAAGTACTCCCACATCACCCTGGAGAACCGAGCAGAATACGTCCGCCTGGCTATTAACTACAGGTGAGAAATGAAATCCAGCTGAATGAACCAAGTTTGCACTCTACAATCTGCATTTGTGTTCACCTTTCTCTTGTTTTTTCCCTCCACTCTGAAGGCTCCATGAGTTTGACGAGCAGGTCTCTGCCGTGCGCGAGGGAATGGCTCGAGTCGTTCCGGTTCCCTTGCTGTCGCTTTTCACCGGTTACGAGCTGGAAACTATGGTGAGTGACAGCAGGTTGTAAAGTTGTGACGTCTCTATTCTCTGTGTGCTGGTTGTATATAGTAAACGTTTTCCTCTCCTCAGGTGTGTGGAAGCCCCGACATCCCTCTCCACCTGCTGAAGTCGGTGGCCACCTACAAGGGGGTGGAGCCGACGTCGTCGCTCATTCAGTGGTTCTGGGAGGTGATGGAGTCCTTCTCCAACACCGAGAGGTCTCTGTTCCTGAGGTTCGTCTGGGGTCGCACGCGGCTGCCTCGCACCATCGCCGACTTCCGCGGGCGAGACTTTGTTGTGCAGGTAAGAACGGAAACCTGAGCCGTCTTAACTTGAATTAAATAATAATTAAATAAACTCTTCAGTATTTTCTGTAGCTTGCTGTAGGCTACTTCAGCCAGCACCATCATACCACTGACACTATGGGTCACTAAACTAGCTGGGCTGTTGATTTTTTTTTTTTTCAAAGTGTATCTTTATTGTTAATTATGTGTCACATATATGTATTCACATATACAACATTTTTATTTATTTTTTACATTTATCACCCCCTTCGAGAGAACCTCCTCCCCCCGCCCCCCCTCCATAGTTCACATTGAGCAATAATTACAATAACAATTACAATAATTAAGAAATTATATAAAAAATAAAATAAGAAATAAAAAATAGTAAAACAGACAGCAAAACCTCTCCTTTAGCATTCAACTGTTATTCCTTGGTCTGGGAAGCACCTTCCAAAATATGTTAGATATTCTAGGTCCTACATAATCAAGAAATGGGGTCCATATATGATAAAATAAACCAATTTTCCCTCTGGACCAGTATGTCAGATATTCCATGGGTAAAAGGTCAAATATCACCTTATGCCAATCTAAAACTGTAGGTGGCTTATTTGAAATCCATTTCAGCAATATAGTTTTACGTGCAGCATATGTTGGGCTGTTGATTTTTAACAAAAACTTAAATGTACTTGTATTAAATTAATCATTATTAATTTGTTAGCTGTTGGCTCTGAATAAACAAATGGTGTAAAAACCACAGTTTACTGCAGGTGATGTGCTGGTTTAGTTCCTCTCCTGGCCGTGAACAATGACTTCGAGTCGTTGTCTTTTAATCACCTCGAGGTTGCCAGGCAACCAGTGGAGACTCCAGTAAGTCATTGAGCCCAGCCAGAAAATAGTCCAACACATTAAACCACATTTGTCTTTAAACTTTTTTAATGCTGCGGCCCCTGAACACAGAGGTATAAATCCAGCTTTATTCTGACCTGATTTGGAGGCTGAATAACTCTAACAACTCTCCGTCTGCAGGTGCTGGATAAATACAACCCCCCCGACCACTTCCTGCCGGAGTCCTACACATGTTTCTTCCTGCTGAAGCTGCCCAGGTACTCGTGTAAACAGGTGCTGGAGGAGAAACTCAAATACGCCATCCACTTCTGCAAGTCCATCGACACCGACGACTACGCCCGCATCGCCCTGTCCGGGGAGCCCGCCGCTGACGACAGCAGCGAGGACTCCGACAACGAAGACGCCGACTCCTTCGCGTCGGACTCCACCCAGGACTACTTGACTGGACACTGAACTGTGAGCTTCATCGAAGGCGGAGCTGCCGCAGAAAGACTGCATTTATCTCACCTATTAATTAATCCACACATTCATGCAGGCATTGTACTAAAGACACAAACGTCTGTGGGGGAAAAACGTGCAATGAGCTTTAAAAGCATTATAAGCTAAAGAGAGGAACAAACGCAGGTTTGCTCTGATTTAGTTTCTTTAAAATAAAGTGGGGTGATCAGCTGCACATGTAATTGTCGTGTTACATGGGGAAAATATGTATATTGTTACAGTTACGGAATTAAAAAATGGCTCCAGCCTAGCACTGTGGTAGATCTCTCCCTCTGGTTTGTGTGAATTACCTGTCCCTAGTCTGTATATAGAAATTGATGTGCAACAAAACAGTAGTATTACTTTTTGTTTCTTGGTAATAGCCATGTTTCTTTATAAAAAACAAACCCAACATTTTTAACTTAAAAAGTCAGTGTTTCTCACTCGGCTCGGTCGGAGCCCACTGAAGGGTCATTTTACGATTCCTGTACTTACCCCTCCTCCCCTCCTCCTCCCTCCACCATGTTTGTGCACTGTCTCCTTAAAGAATGTATATAATATGATTGTGCCATGTATTCACAGAAGGTCTCATTCCTGCATATTAAATGTTAATACATTTCTGTTAATAAATTCAAATGAAAAGAAGGAAGACCGAAGCCCTGTGTGCGTCGGTTCTGTTGAACGTTCTCTGATTGTGTGTTGTTGTTGACATCAGGATCTGAAAAAGGAACAAGTGCGACACAAATTGAAACAGGAGTCATTTCAAAATGACATCTATTTGTTGGATTTTTATTTTTTGTTCTCCGTAAATCTTCACCAGACGTTGTACTCTGGATTATTTGTTCGTTAAGGGTTAACAGCCTGCTCTCCTTTTTTATAAAACCATTGTATTGAATTTTTTTCCAAACTAGGTCAGAGGATCATTCGGGCTTCCCTCCCCTCTTTTTCTCACCAGGCCGAGGAGCTTTGGTCGAAATTAAATCAGATTTTCCTTTTATTCGATTTCTTTAAGAATCCCTTTTAATAAACTGTCACAAAGGTTGTGGCGGGGTGGTGACGGAGTGTTATCGCTGTTAACCCTGCAGATCTGGGATTAAAAAAAACCCCTCATAATTACCGACTGTTGTCAGCTGTGCACGAGTGTCATGAGGAGCCGCGCCTCCCTCACGTGCTGCGAAGGAAGGTGATGTGATGTGGGGGAGCTCAGACTTCACTCCACATTCCTCCTCCTGGTAGTAAACTTTGTCGAGTGTGTGAATCCAATCCTGTAAATTCATGTGCAGTTCAAAGGCATGTGGAAAAAAAAAAAAAAAAACCCTGTCTGTATTATGAAGGCTTGATTTGGCTTAAAAATCATTAGCATTCTTTGTAGACTTAGCGCTTATTTTCAGAAGTAAGCACAAAGTACATGATGCTGGTGGGAGTCAGGTGCTTCTCGATACAGTGAAGGAGGGAGCAGAGCGGAGGAGAAGGACTGAGCGCTCGCCTTCAGCTACGGTTGTGCGTTATACAGTCGGTTACGTAAACTGCTTCTGACGGCAGCCACACAAGGAAACATGTGAGTGGACGTGGCAAATCTCCGCTATCGTAACTTAGACAAAGTTTTAAAGGTGCACTATGTAGTTTTGGGGAAGAAATTTGAATCAAGAGAAAGAATTTTTTTTTTATGTCCAAACAAACTAAATAAACAAACTTACTTCTTTTTCATGACTGAATAAACAAACTGAAAGACGACACAATTTCATACCGTTTTTCTTTATATGTGGCGGACCCTGCCACCTTTCTAGCTTCAAACGGTGCTCTTGGGCCTTATTTCCCTCTGAGAACAGCTTGTTTGTTCAGTTACAGAATAAGTAAATATTTCTGAGTTTGTATTTTGAATGTTAAAATTCTGAGTGAAGTTTGAATTTCTGCTCCCTTTAAGATTTGTAATAATTTTCACAGATTTCTGCCTCGTTGCTTTGGACGGAGTCTGTGTTATTTCCTCATATATAAAGACCCTTAAATATATTATCACTGATCTTGCCTGAGCCCGTATCACTATCGTCTGAAATGGGTGTGGATCACTAATCACAGCGTCTCAACACAGCGAGCATGTGGGCTGGTGTGTTTTGAAACAGACTTGTAAAACATGTGAGGGGATCATTTGAAAAGTCACTGCTTTTCCAGGAAACTGAGTAGATGGGGGAAGTTTGAGTGTTGAGTGACACGTGTGTTTAAGCCTGGAAGTTAAACACAGCGGATATAATCTGTCATGATAGCGAAGGAGGCGGCCTGGATGCTAACGGTGGCTAACGTGTTGTCTTAGTTATTAGTCAGAGTCATGTTCATGTTAAGCTGTTTAACGTAGAGAAGTCTCAGCCCGCTGCATTCAGATCACGCGGGCGGAGGGATGCTGCTCAGCTTGGGATGGAGACACAGACAGAAAGAGACAGACAGAAAGAGACAGACAGACAGGGAGACAGACAGGGAGAAGGCAGCTCTCTGGGTTTGCAGCACATGACTGCATGTGGGAGGTAGACAAAGGAGCATGGTGGCTTTGTGTCTGCAACTTCTCGAAAGCGGTTTCACGCTATAAACATCTACTGTCAGGAAACACTTTATTCATACGTTACTTTTGGCCCAGTTTTTTCCCTCCTTCGTAAACTGTAGCTCAGCATTAGGAGCCCATGAGTTACTATAAACGCTGGTTTGGGATCAGTCATGAGAGAATTTTGACTTGCATGATCAAAGCCGGAGTAATGAGGAGCAGTGAACCGTGTGTAACCACTATTAATTCCTGGAAAGGCAGAGTGTGAGACTGACTCGGAGCGGTGGGCTGGGGAACGAGGCTGCACTGACTTCTAGAAGGTGTTTCACAGTTAATGTGAGTGACACTAACAGACAAAGTTTAAGTTTTAAATCTTATGCATTTCTTTATAAGGTGAAATATTCACTTCATCTGATGTTTCCCAGGAAGTTAAAGCAACAGACGGCCAAATGAAACGTCATTGTCAATATTATTCCTTTTTACTGTGATCATGATTATTGATGTACATTTTTGCCCTGATGATGGCCACCATACCATGCGGTCAATTAACACCAACAATATTGTTTCCTGCACTTGCACCATTAAAGCTCCATGTGAGTGAGCACGTCTCCTTTGCCAAGATGATCCATCCACCTGACAGGTGTGGCATATCGAGGTCCTGATGAGCAGCATGATTAGAGCACAGGTGTGCCTCGGAGGTGTCACGATTAAAGGCCACTCTGAAATGTGCAGCCATGACAGGCGTCACACATTTCACACACTTCATCCTCGAGTTGAGAACTTCTTCAAAGTGCCAGATGCCATCGAAGGTGAGCGTTTGCCCCACTCCAAACGAACGATAGTTGGGTCGAGACGCAGATGAGATGGTTTTCGGACAGTTTGTGCGGACTGTCTTTGGTTTGCAAACCACCAGCTGTCTGGGTGGCCGGTCAGAGACGATCATGCGGGTGAAGAAGTCGGGCCTGGTTACATGTGGCCTGCTGGTTGGATGTGCTGTGACACTGGAGAGTGTTGAAACCTCTGGAGGACTCAGGTACCTTCTGATGCTTCATAAGCTTATCTGTATCTTTGTTCTTTGTTTTTGTAATTGGTTGTAAGTTCTCCAGGGTGACCAGTTGTCTCCCATCCCACCTCATCCTGTCCTCATCCTAAAGGTTTTATACGCTGCCTCCTGTCTGAAGTCCTTTAGCGACCTGACCTATTACACCTGTTGACCTAAACAGAAGAACCCAGCTTCTCCTTGCACCCCAAAAGGATCACAGGATCGTGGAAACAAGACGTAAGGCCTTGAGGCTGTCTATGAAAAATTCATGCCAGCCCAGCCACAGCTACTGAGAAGATTAAACTACTGACCCGTGGCCGGTCGGAGAAGCAGTCCAGCTCTTCTGATGGTTCAGTCGGAACATCCAAATTCCAATCGAAACAGCTTTCTGAGGAAATCTGGCACAGTAATCCCCCCAAAATGGCCTTTTTTTGCCAGGGTTTAACCAACTAATGAGACGTTTAGATTTCTCACACGGTTTTATTGGGCTGCTGTGTGTTTGAACACGAAGGAATTCAGTTGTAGTCGGTGTAAGAAACATGAGGGGTTTCCCTCAGAAGAAGTGCAATTACTGCCGTGATGAATGGCTGCAGATTAACCTCGACCTCCGGGGTTCAATACAACCGCTAGTTCAAACTCACAAGTCAAAGTCACGACCAAATGGAGGGTTTACAACTTCTTAAATCAGTTTTCTTAAGGAAGATCAGCAGCGTAAGCCCACCAGAGCTCTATAGGTCTTTAATTGGACTTGATCTTCTTCATCTGCTCTCCTTTCAGCCCTCAGGGCAGCTCCGCTCTTGGTTAAAGGCGGCTTTCTTCCCTCTGTAACTCGGGCTGAATGTGTGCTGTGCGCCTCGCTTGGCTCTCAGCCATTTGTGCCAGAGCCCTGATGAATGTGCAGTGGTGGCTTAGGCCTCACCCATTGTTTCCCTCCCAACGGTTGGTTAGCTATCTGCTGAGCCAGAGAGGTCACTGAGTCGGTGGCGAACGATCCCGCCCGTCTGCGGTACGCTGCGAGGGAGGTAAGTGAATACAGAGAGGGAGCCTGAAGCTCCGTGTGGGGGCAACGTCTTGTTCTCAGCAGTCCGATGAGGAGCGGTGGCGATAAAGTGAGGTGAAGAAGTGGAAATCAGCAGCTGAGGAAGCAATCTCACCTCAAGGTCCCTTTTTTAGTAGCTTTTTCTCTCGAGCTCTCCATCTTATCACACGTCACGATGATTTCCATTTTCTTTAAGCGCTGTAAGGACTTCAGACACACAAAGGCACGAAAGCTGTTTGATAGCATTTTTAATACAATGTGCTGGTGAAGATCATGTGATGGAGCGTCAGAGCAGCTTCTGAATGGAAACACTGGAAAGACTGTTTTTTCCTCATATGATGGGAAATAGTAAAATTTTATAGTAACTGCGAAAGGCTTTTCACCAGTGACGACACATTCAGTGCCACAGAGGGATAAGTGAACATCGAGACACCTCTGTGTAACGAGTTAAAGTGATATATAATATATATATATATAATATATCTGCATTACCGACTGAAGTGAAGCATTTATTTGTTGTTTCTTTAAGAACCCTTTCACACCAACATGACCTTTATTATTAAAGACACAGTGTGGAATTATTTCTACCATCTAGTGGTTAAATTTTATTTTGCATTCAAACGAATGCTGCTCTCTAGCGCCTCGCGTTGTCGAACGTGCGTTGCAACCTGTTGGAACTACGGCAGGCGGGATGTGTCAAGATTCAAGAAGCTCTGACAACAACATGTCTTCAAACAGCACTTCATCAAGTTTAGTTTCGGGTGATGAGGTACGTTATTTCAAACAGACTTCAAACTGCAGCTGACGAGCGCGTCTGGCTAAGCTCCTTCTCCGTTCCACAGTCACGCTGGCTCTGAGTGAAAACGCCTTTAGCCTTATCTGTACCACGTAGAGCTTTTTGTCCCTCTCGCCAGTTCATCGTTTTTTATAGAGCGGAAGGACATGGAAGCCTCCGTAGAGCTCGCCCGTCCTATGGAAATACAGAGAAGTGATTCTTCCCTCAGGAGGAGAAGTGAGATTGTTGGCAGAGATAATTTTACACCAATGAGGACTTATTTATGAATGAAGACGTTGATTTGAGGTAATAAATTACTTAAAACACTACACAGTGGACCTTTAATATAGTCGAGCCTTTAAGTTCTTAAGTCTCGGTGTGACTGAAACTAATAGAGCACTTCAAATATATTACTATACTACTTTTAAATGAAGGTAACTAGTAATATGTAATGTATTATGACCACACATACGATCAAATTTGGTTAAAGGTGACTGCAGTTTAAATGTAAACGTTATATCAACTAATGCAACAATTTAATGTCTGTGAGATCAATAAACTAATATGAACATCGGTCCACAATTAGCGAACGAAAACAAATGCTATATCTAGTGTTTTGAGAGACCGGTTCTCCAGAACATCAAAGACAAGGACCAGGATCAGCCTGGACCCTCAATCAGAACCAACAGGTCCACAAAGGATGCCACATCCACTCGGTCGTCACTCACCTGGAGAACAAGTACAGCTACGTCAGAACGCTGTTTGTTGACTTCAGCTCAGCGTTCGCCATCACAATCTCACCGATGAGGCTGATTGGGAAAACTAAACACTCTGACTCTGACGCTGAGAGAAACACTGAGAGTTTATATCGGAAGGAAGTCAGTGAAGAGAAATCTGCTGCTCAACATCAGATAAACCAAAGAGCTGATTGTCTGTCTCCTTTTTAAAGGTCATAAAAAATGTTTCCTGTTTTCCTGGAAGGTCATCACTCAGTTGGTGCGTGTACGGGACCAACAACACTCGCCCGGCTCTCACAGAGTCGGTAGTGGGACTAGTTAACGTCATTCAAATCCTCAGGCTCGCTCTCCTCTCGCCATCGCTCGCACATGTGATCGCTCTACTACGTCTCACGCCGGCCCACAAGACCAGTGTGCTGCCTCCCCCCGGGACATCTCTTCTGCGTAGCTCTCGTCCTTTGGTGTCACAGGCAGCAGCGAGTCCAGACCAGGTGACTCCGCCGGCTCAATGGGAAACATTGTCTCCGCTGACTGCAGGGAGAGGAGAAGGTCGACGCTGGAATCCTGACTGTAATCATTCAGAGATCATTTTTTGGGAAGAGGAGTTAGTGGAAATGTATTTTAGTCGCTGATTTAGTTCAGCTCACCGGATTGATAATTCACTGGGGGGAAGGTTTTAGTGGTGGGAGTTTCTAATTACTTTGGTCCCATTAGTCTGGTTCACCGGCTTTTCCTCATGGATGGCAGGACGTTAAAATCCTAATCTGCCAAATTGTGTTGGGTCAAAGGAAAATGTATTAAGGGATTATATTAAAATAAACTCACTGATTTTGAGATAACACACCCCCGAAGTTCACACATTTCTGTCCCGGCTCTCACCCCGGACCCCGACCGGAAACACTAACTCAATTGCAAATGATACATTTTGAGATTAATCTGCACATTTTTGGCCTTTTGCTCTGTTGTTTTCTGACTATTTTTTAAATCAAGATGAATGAATCTCATGCAGTTTGGCCTCAGGGGACAGGAGCTGGAACATGCTGCATGCAGATGGGGTCATTTGATGGGCAGCTAATCAATAACGTCTTTTAAAATGTGACGCCCTTTTATTCCATTTTAAACCAAAGGGTGCAAGTAACTGAAAATAAAGTTGGGATGCTGAACTTAAACAGAAACTGAGCACAACGATCTGCAAAATCCTTTTCAGTCTGTCCCCGACTTAATTTTTAAGATCAAATGTAGAAAAAGTTATTGCTTTTTGTAAACATCCCTCAAGTTGGGACAAAAACACCAGTTTGGAACACGAGTAAACCAGTGATGGTATCATGATTGGGTGTGAAAGCGGGCATCCTCCAAAGGCTCAGTCGTTAGCAAGCGAGGATGGGGCGAGGTTCAACACTTCGGTAAAAACTGCACAGGAAATTGTCTTGTTTCTCAAAGCACAACTGACTTGATGGATTTCACCACCTACCTGCCTGTGACCTTTGACCCCTCTGGCAGCACGACATTAAAAACTGACTAAATTCTGTAGAGCCGGTGGACTCGGCGGTCATGACGAAGATGCCAGGAGACCCGACGTCTTCAGAAGCAGCGTGTCTCGAAAAGCTTGATCAAGGAGAATAACATCAGATCGGTGCAGCGTTCTGAAGAGCATCCCTGCAGTCGTCTGTTTAACCTGTCGATGGATGTCCAGGTGAGGAAGTCAAATTCTAAATAAGGCCAAAATGACTATGTTAACGTAAGTGTGACCTCTGTTTGGTGTGACGCACATACATTCAGTACGCAGACAGAATAATCCGTCCAGCCTGTGATGTGCTGCTTAGTAAGGAGACAATTGTACAAGTTGCTCTATCTTAATCTAACCTTCCAGAGAAATGAGGCTTGCTTCGGTCTTATCGAAGAGTTGAGAGACGAAAATATTAACTATGCAGGTTCTCCAGCTGTGTGTCGATCCCTTCACACTTCAGAAAACCATCGTCAGCAAACACATTTACAGTAGAAGCTAAAGACTTGACCATGAAAAGCGGAAAACCATGTATCAATAACATCGAGGCAATGTTGAATTATTTAGGACAAAGCTCATCTGAGATGGACCGACGCAAAGCTGGTCAGTGAAATTGTAGTTTTGGGGAATCACGGCTGTCATTTCCTCAAAGCTAAAGACGGAAAGGACTGTCAAGACACATTCTTTTACCAGAGTTTAAAGTTCAAAATCGAGCATCTGTGATGGTATTAGTGCCCGTGACATGGGTAACTCATACATGAAGGGAAAATCTAGTCTGAAAGTTGACGTACAGATCTTTGAGCGACACACAGACGATGTAGACGACGCCAAGCTACATCCCACGTTCTCCAGACCTTGTTTGCTGCATCATGGAGAGACAAATACAACAATGGAGACGCCGAAGCGAATATTTGGCAAGACTGGGAAAGAATTGGACCTTTCTGGGCCGCGTCGTAGGATTCAAATTGTGTATATTTATAAAAAAGCACAAACATTTTGAGTTTGAACGGTGGATATCATGTCTTGTCCTGTATTCAACTGAATATAGGTTGACATGTTTTGAATACAGCATCCAAAGCTATTGAAAAGGCTTTTCAAGATTTTTTAACGATCCAAATCCGACTCTTGTTCTACTGATTCTGGATTAACTGGCTTCCCAGCTTCCCCATATATAATATGTAATATAACATAATGGTGATAAACAACCATTCAGAGAAATAATAATAAATAAAAAAAAGCATTGCACGAATGGATTTCTCCTGAACATGCAGCCTGGGGGGGTTTTCGGTTTTCCTTGAAGCCTCTCTGTCTCTGACCCGTCTGACCTTTCTACACCTTAAATCTGGTGAGCTGACTCACGCTGTTGGAGCAAGTTAGGCTTAGTGGCTTAAATCTGACAGCTCTCCTTCACTCTCAAGTCACAAAATGTGCTCGTCATTCTTAAAGTTCTGCTCAGGATGCTGTGAAAACCTTACATGAACACATCTCTTATATAAACTGATCGCTCTTTTATCAAATCTCACTTCGATTGAGGGCTCACAGTTGTGTTTATTTAGCTCAGGAAACATTCCTCTCTGTGGTGGAGCTGAAGTGCAGGCGTCGGGGTGGTGGGAGGAGGAGGAGGTGGCTAAGCAGGGTTTGGTTGTAAAAAAAAAAAAAGGGGAGAGAGTGAATGGGAAACTTTTTCAGCTATAAGTGGCGAGCAAACTGTGCCGTTCCCCTCCTTCCTCCCTCAGCTCCTCCTCAGCTCCTCCAGACCCGGACTGCTCTGCAACACCTCCCTCCTTTGCTGGGGAGCAGAAGGAGAGGAGAAGGAAACACCGTCGTCCAGCCGGTCACTTGTGCTTAAATATAACAGAAAAAAAACAAGGAAACAGTTCAAGCATCGTCGCACATACCGGCATCTTGTACAGGATTGTCAGTGTGAATAATTGTGATTTTTTGCTGTTGGATGTCCATCATCATCATCATCATCACCACTTTCATCATCATCGCTGTGATCGTCCTCCCAAAAATCATCATCATCTAGAGCTGTCTTCGTCTTTAAAGGTAAGTTCCATCACTCACCAGAATAATTAAATTAATGTATTGTTTGTGACCACATTCGCTTCAGTTCCTTTACATTCTTGTGTCGTATCTTTGTTTAAGGTGCTTTTAAGCATTATGTCCTGATACACTACCACGAAAGCTTTGTAAAAATCCCTTTTTTTATGTTATTTTATATGATTTTACACTTTATCTGATGCTGAACACTGAATTACAGTACATAAATCCAAACACCTGATGCATATAATCCGTCTGTTACAGTCAGTGTGTGTGTGTGTGTGTGTGTTAAACCTCCTCGAAATGGGATTTACTCCTCGAACACTTGTTGAAAGATTTTCATTTACAGTTCTTAATTGCTGTGAACGAGGGTGGAAAAATTAAGAAAAGCAGTTTGTCTTTGCCGTCACGCTCAATCCGCCGGCAGGATGTTGCACAGAAAGGATCATTCTTCTCTCTGATGCGGCGCGTCACAAGCATTGGACAAGGATGTTATGTGAGGCGTGATGAAGCCCCCAGCCAGCGTTTTGAGATGATTCGGAATCAAACGCATATTTAACTTAACTTGAAGAGTTTGTTTCTGTAGTAAATAAATTAATTATAGTGTTTACAATACAATTTGCAGGAGTATTTCCCACAAAAAACTGATTTCATCATGATGTCTGATATTAAAGGCGTCACTTGTAGTAGTTTTTTCCTGGAAATACTCCTGCAAATTGTTGGAAGGATCAGTTTTTACGGCTGCAGTCTCACTCCTCAAAGAGGCATTATTATCCCGGGGAGCTCAAATGTTACACGTGAGTTCATGAAGCCTTTCATGTGAGCAATAATCCCGTCCGATTGATGAGGCCTTTTGTGTCGGGCGACGACCACATGTCTCCTGTAGATGACCTCATCTGCTGACCTCATGCAGTCGCTCAGCTGTTATAATGTGTGCTTGCATTACAGTTAAAATAAAGTCTGATAATTTACATGTACAGTATTTAGCTCCTTCTGTCGCTGATTCACTTTATGGCCTTTGTTCCAGCCGGTTAATGATGCAAAGGCGAGTGACTCGAGTTGGAAAACTTAACTGCATCATTCAAATGACTCGATGAGAAATGTTACACGAGTCAATAAATGTTAAAAATGAAATAAGTAAATAAGGAGATAATGTAAGATGAACTAATACAGTACATCACTGCTATAACTTTAAAGCTGCTATTATCAATATTTTCATATTAAGACAACATTAACGAAGGAACTGTGGTCCAAAACTAAATAAACAAGTGTCTTAAAGGGACAGTTCCCCTAAACTCCTGATACATATAGTGCTATTTATCCATTTGTCCGCCTATTGACCGACTATTTTCTTTACACTGAAGTAGTTTCAGTTTGAAAGAAATTAACACTCGTTCTCTCTCCTCACTGTGTGTCTGGAGTTAATGTAAGTCACACGACGGTTTTGAAGAAAGTGAACCACACGTGCAGACATTACACATGGCCTGCTGGTTAAACCTTCCAGGGGGGGGATGTATGAACGTACGTGGAAAAAGGCCGGAATTTTTCTTGTAAAGTTCAAACACACACACACACACACACACACACTGAGCTGTGGGTGTGTCTCTCAGTCACTCAGCAGGGTGCTAATCTCAAGCTTGTGGCCTGATGGAGAGCCGGAGAGGCTGAGACGGAGACACCATTCACTCTGTTACAAGACACTGTACCATCACAATGATATTTACAACAGGTCACATGACAACATGCAGGTGAAGCTGACGTAGAGTCATCGGACAACTTTGCAGTTCTGTGTAGCTGTGTGGCCTTTTTAGCATCTTTCAGCTCAGTGTTTTGGTTTTCCAGCCTGTAACTTTTCCGTTTCGGTTCACTGCTCTTCATAGAGAAAAATATCTAGAAACCCATGCGCATTATTAATCCAGTATAAGATGGGAGATATTAAAGCAACTAGCTGAACATAGTAGCATTCACAGCTAAAGAGAGAGTTAGTGGAGAGCAAAGCAAAGCTAAAGGGTAAATACTCAACTTACATTTGCAGGATACACGACTACAAATCAATGCAAATGTTGCACCGTATCTGCTGGATGTGTTGCTGGGCAACTGTATGCTAACATGTTAGCCACATAAACCTACAGTGGAAATAAGGCAGCTTTTTAACTTTCCTCCCCTCCTAGCAAAACATGGCTACTGCTAGCAGCAAAAAAAACAATCCCAAGAATCCCAATTTGACCTAGAAACCTGGATCTCAGTGTTAAAAGACAAAACACACTGGGAGTAACCGAACGGTCGTGTTAGCTAGGAAGAAGTTGAATGCTAACGTTAGCTAACGCGTTCTAAAATATGTTGTTTTACCTTAAAATACAGCCAGTGTCCCTCTAGATTTTGTCAGATTCCCTACGTTCACAGGACTTGCAACCTGGAACACAGCAACATAACATTATCCCCGAAGTCGAGCTTCCGGGACTTGGAGAAAAATGGCCGCCGTGTGAATACGGTCTACTCCCGCCAGTTTAAAAGATGATAATATGTCAGTGATGGGAAAAAAAAAATCTTCTCTTGCAGGCGTACCTGTTGAATGAACCTATTTTAAGATACCCACTGAATCAAAACCCTGCTTCCCTTCTGCCCTCCAGCCGTCCCACCATGTATCTGGAGAACAAAAACAACCTGGAGATGGAGATGTCTCAGACGTCGGCCCAGGGCCATCAGGGGAGGAGCAGCCTGAGGTCACCGGAGGCCGTCGCCGGGAACTTCGGGGAGCTGCGTCTCCTGCAGGGGATCTCAGAGAGGAGAGAAACCCAGAAGCTGCAGCAGTCGGCAGTTCTGCCCTCAGGACAGTGCGTCATCCACACTGAGGGCTTCGTCCCCGTGAGACAAGAGGACGGGTACGACTGTTTCTGCTCTCCGCTGGTTTATTGACAAGATGTGTCATTGATTGGAGTTTTATTAGTTACAAGAAGGCGCTGTGGAGGCTCTGTTTGGTTGAGAACAATGTCAGTGGACTGAATCAAAAACTAGTGGCATCCTTGAAAAACCAAAGAAGAAACTGTGGCCAAAAACTAAAGACATCAAGTGTTTTAAAGGGACAGTTCACCCTAAAATCATCATACATATAGTGCTATTTATCTATTTATTTATTAGCCACAGAGTCCGCCTATTGACTGACTATTTTCTTTACACTGAACTAGTTTATAAAGAGATTAACACTCGTTCTCTCTCCTCACTGTGTGTCTGGAGTTAATGTAAGTCACACGACAGTTTTGAAGAAAGTGAACCACACGTGCAGACATTACACATGGCCTGCTGGTTAAACCTTCCATGGGGGGGATGTATGAACGTACGTGGAAAAGGCTGGAATTTTTCCTGTAAAGTTCAAACACACACACACTGAGGCTGAGGTGTGTGTGGCTGTGGGTGTGTCTCTCAGTCACTCAGGGGGGCGCTAATCTCAAGCCTGTGGCTGTGACGTTATTGGGATTAAAGGGGGGAATTTTTTTTGCTTCATGAAGTCAAAGTTGCACATGATGCACACGACTACAGCTGATGCTAATGTGTCTCCTGCGCAGGCCTGAGGCCCGTCTGGTTAGCTGTATTATATCTGAGCTTTTGTGTTGACGTTGAAGTTTTTAATCAGGTAAAACAATTCTTGAGTTCCTTCAAATTAAACACGACCTTCTGGGACACAAAGAAATTGAACATGATTGCATCTGACATGTTTGATTTTTTTTTGGCTGATTAGCTCAGAACGTTGCTGTCAGGCTGTCTTTCTGGCACTTTGAAAATAAGTTTAGACTCGGGCATAATGGACGACAGTGGAGACAGTTATAGACTAGGTTACTCAAAAAGGCTAAAGATGATGTACATGTTGAGAATGTGGCTCTTCAGCATGTTATTAATCTCATGTCAAGTCCATCTAAATTAAACATGTAACAATTTAAAACCTTTTAAAGGTTCAGTGTGAAGGATTTAGTGACATCCAGTGGTACAGTATGTCTGCTGGGTTTGCAAACAGGCAGCTGTTAAGCTAAGTTCGCCTTATATACTTAAAGGAGACCTATTATACTTTTTTGTTTTCTTCCTTCCCTTCAGTGTGTTAAATATTGTCTCATGCATGTAAAATATAAGTTAAAAATGTCAAAGTCAGAAAGCACAGCTCCTGAAACGCCTCATCAGTCGTCCCATCTTTTTTTAGTGACATCACACTACATCACCAGGTCACACATTTGCATAATTTATGCCTAGCAGCTAGTTTAGCACGTAAGAATGGATTCAGGACAGCAGCTCTGTTGTTGTTGTTAGTGGTGCTTGCTCAGGCGTGTGTGAGCTGATCAATCAGGAGGGGACTGGGTATTCAGGAGGGGGGCTCTTAAAGAGACAGGAGCTGAAATCTGCTGCCCCCATGTGGCCAAAAAGGGGAACAAACTGGTAAGAATCTCAAACAGACAACCAAAAATGTATATTAATATCCTGTCAGGAGCCGGCACTATTTCTGCAGGACATTAAATAGTAAATTGGTATTTATATTGAAAAATAAATCAGTTTAAATGAAGAAAAACTCCCTTAACATTTGACCTATTTTCCGTTGTATATGTTCCTTCAGTTTTTAGCTTCAGTTTGTGTTCTGTCTGAGCTCAATATCCTTCAAGTCTCGTCACGTCGAGAGGGACAGGATCAGAGTCACGTCAGGGGGAAAAAAGGAGAGGGGAGAAAACATTTGTAGACATGCAGTAAATCCCTTTATAGTTGTATAAGAGTATGTAAGAGGATTAATGCGACAGACTTCTGTAATGTAATCTACTCCTTTATCTAACACCCTCGCCACGTTCAGCTGAGTCAAAGCACCCGACTGTCTGGAGCGTGTTTTTTGGTAACGCCTGCCAGACTTGTGAGACAACAAGGAATTACCTTCCCCCCCCCGATACAACAGAAGGTTAATCACAAAACTAACCATTCAAACACAATTTCCTCATAATAATTACTAAGACTTAACAAAAATGCTCGCCGCTGTGGGAGGAGGTGCTCAGACTGTGTTTAAGAAGCCGACCCTTTTGACAGGCCGAGGGGTAAAAAAACCCTTCAAGATTATGAGATTAGCCGAGGGAGACCTTTAATTTTCAGAAAGATTTCCATCCAACAGTTTTGGCTCAGTGGGTCGGTGTTCCGTTACGTAACGACTCGCATGACGTCTCTGCTGCTGTCAGACTAATTGCTGAGACGACGGCTTGATGAGTGGACACTGATGATGCTTCTTCAGCACTTTTGACGTTAAACGAAAGCGTGTATGTGTGAGTTTGTTTAGCGTTGAAAGAAAGAGATGAAGACGGATATAGTGTGTGTGTGCATGTGTGTGTGGATGTGATTTGTGGACCCAGCTGTGATGGTCCTGAGGGCCTCCGCCTGCAGGAGCCTCTGGGACACGGCGCAGCAGCAGGGTGACAAAAGACACTTTAATGATCTCCTCAGGTGGAGAGTCACCAGCTGCTCACCCACCTTTCTGCCACCCCGGGGTGACTCAGGGTCTGGAGAGATGCTCAAACCAGCGACAACTGTTGTGACAATATGAGAGATGTTTCTATCGTGGTCAAAGTTCACAGAAATTCTGCTTTATAACTTTTCTTTTCGTTCGTCTTTCTTCTCGTTTTTTTTTTTTCAGGCACAAATTCAGCGTGGTTAATTTTCTGAGAGGAAAGACAAATCAAGCCAACATCACAGAGCGGTCGCCTCTGCTGAGGTTCTCCCAGGATGACAGGTGAGTAGATCAGATTGTAGAGCTGCTACGGAGGCTCAAGGTGACCAAAGTTCAGTAAATAAATGAAACACAGAAGGAAATGAATGTGTTCAATATATAAAATGAAACCAATAACTTGTGTAATGTTTAAATAATCCATCAAAATTGAACCCATTATGATGAAATGTGACTTTTCTTATTCTTGTTTTCATGGACGCAAAATTTAATACAGTTCTTTTTTCTTTTAAATTCTGTTTTTATTTTGTAATTTATTTATTTCTTGTCACCGTGGCAACCAGTCAGATAGCCTACATAACACGTCCCTGGCCTCTCTCAAGATGGCATTTTACTTACCTTTCGTTCTATTTAGCTCTCAAAGGCTGAACCTACCGAGCCACCGTAGCTGACTGCTACTGAACTAGCCAGTGTTGAAATTGAGAAAACAGTGCAGCAGGTAGCAGGTTGATTCAGAGTAACTTAGGGGGACATTTTAGGATTGAATAGCTGCCACATCGCTTTGAAAAATAAGTAAAAATAGGTTTTATTTCAACAACAGACTCTAAAAGTGACATTGTAAAATAAAATGTGTAATAATAAGATGAGTTATAGTGATTTCCTTTCATTTTCTAACCAGTATTTTAGCGCACTTGGGGCTCCGTAATCTGGAAGTGTGTTGCAGGTTGTTGTCTCTCTGAATTCACTTTTTTTCCGACACAAACAACAACATAATGTTCTTCTTTGCTTCTAATATTTCAGGCAGTCAGGATGTCATTTAAGGAAATATCTAAACTTATTACATCATTGTACAAGCCCTCCTACATTGATTCAATCCAAAGTGGTGTACAGCACGAGTAATGACATTGTGATTACAGAATACAGGCGTGTTTTTTTGCTGCTCAGCATTAGAAACATTTTTCAATTTAAGAGCTTACATCCACAGCCGGTGTCCTTAAATGCCAACGTGGAGTTTATTTCTGTCACTGAAGCTACAGAGGACTGACAGTGATCATTTCCCCCTCCCAGTATCACCTACATGACCCTACACGACCCCAGCTTTGTTGGAGGGGAAGAGCCCTGGGACAACGGCTCCCTGGACTTCGAGAAGAGGTATCGGCTGGGCAGCGAGGTCACCAGCCTGTCCCTGTCCCGCTCCAGCTCCTCGGAGAAGAGCGACCCGCTGGACAACCTCAGCCTCAACTTCAGACTCACCAGCAGTATGAGGTGAGACACCTCAGGGCGCCAGCAGAAAACTATGACTTTTTTAGTAAAAAGTCATGTATAGGTCTTCTTTCAGTCCCTTATCTCTGAGCTGGGAGCATTTCAAAGAGAGAATTTTCCTTTTAACAGGTCAAAAAATAAATAAATAGCACTTTATAAAGAAGGATTTATGTTTTGGGACACGGTGGACTCATCCAGACCTTTAGGTGTTGGTTATAAAGTGCTGCTATATAAAACAATATAATACTGAATACTGTTTTGTTTCATTCTGTCTACTTTGTCTTTTCAGATGTTGCTTCAGAGCCTCCAAAGTTGCCACAATCTTTACCATCGTCGTTCTCTGCAGCGTAAGTGGATGTGTCCTTTGAAAATAGCTCGGCTAATGCTAATGCTATCAGTTACTTATTTGCTAACTTATCCTGATGACTTCTGGTAAAATAAAAAGCAAAACATGTATAAATATGGAGCTCGACTTAGCTTAGATAAGCATAAAAAATTGGAAGCAAGGTGAAACGGCTAGCAGCTAGCAGTTAGCTAGCTGTGTTTGAAGTTCAGAAAAACACTAACTTGCACCTTTGAAACCTCTAAATCAGAAATAGAAATAAGAAAAGACTAATTTGTGGTTTTAGAGGGTTTTACGTGCTGGAACTATTTCTTTAAGAACAAGATTTTAGGCTATCGCTCAGTCCTAGTAGCTAGCCTATACCCTGCTAGCATCTCTGGCTGGTTTGCTAGCAGCCTCATTGTAAAAAAAAAGTGCTGTTGTTACACTTTTGTTTGTGTCCACATTAAACAGACAAGAAGTGTTAAGAATTGAGCTTTTAAAGTGCTGGTGGAAAGTGCTTTTGTGAAGCTGACAGATAGCCATGCTAGCTGTTTCCTCCTTCTTTATGCTAGCCAAGCTAACCGCCTCCTGACTTTATCTCATTTTGATATCTTTGGTACAAACTGTTTGAAACTGAGTGAATCATATACTGACGACTGTATTCTGATGGTTTCAGCTGTTCTTCAGCATGTATCCAGATCGAGACAACCCCTGGAGGATGTTGGCCGTCTCTTCAACAGACAGTTTCTGTATCTTTTTCATCGATGTCGCTGCTGCACGTTGGTATTTCATGTAGGCGTAGGAGACCATTAATCAACAAGAAAGAGAGGTGGAACATGGGTGGAAATGTTTTACTTTGAGTTTTAGGGCATGCCGAGACATAGAGAGAAGAAAAACAACGATTTTGACAGATTTAAAAAACAAAACAACAAATGGATCTCCACCCTGTTTTAATCAGAGTAGGAGTAGCAGGAGAAGATGAGAGGGAGGTCAGAGGGAGTGGTCGCAAACCTGACAGGCGAATAAATGATCACTACTGTTGTGTTTCAGAGTGTACTTTAATTCAAGGAGGGAGGATCTTGTTGTCTTCATTATATCTTGAAAATGAAGGAAGTGGAGCACTGCACAGTTTATGAGGTTTTATATTCATGCAGAGCGTTTAATCAGCTCCACAATGTGTCCTGTCCAGGTTTTCATTTTTATGATTTCAACTACAAGAAGAAATTCGGCCTCTCTCTTCTTTTCAAACACACAAACACACATTCAACATATTTCTCTTTGACGGTCGGCGTCCTACAGCGATGAACCTGACAGATTTTCGAGACAACGCCCTGCTGAAGCTCCAGGTGGGGGGGCCTTTCACAGGAGGGATGATCGACCTCACCAACCAGGAGTACGTCCTGATCCAGGTGGAGCAGACGGAGCAGCTGGGACAGAGGAGGAGGAGGACTGAGCAGGTGAGCGCGTCAGCGTGTGATGCATTTTGCTTCTTTTCTGTATCATCTGTGAAAGTATTGCTAAGGTGAACTCATTTGTCTTGTGCTGTGTGTGTGAACAGGTGATCCATAATTGGACCATTCCTCTGCACAGCGAGCGCAGCGACCAGATACTGCTGACAAAAACATTTGAGATGCTCAGCAGGTACTCGAGACTCCGTCTGACGCCGTGTTGATTCGAACAGTTGGGCTTCTGCTTTCACTTTGGATGCTGTGAACAGTCATCGCAGAGTATGAGTGTCAGCAGGGGTCAGAGAAGTGGGAGGGTTATGTAATTCTTTATTTTTGCCGGACAGTAAAGTGACTTTTCATGAGAGAACAGGGGGGAACCTTTCTTCACATCTGCTGCATCACGGACGGTGTTTTCATACAGTGTTTTCTGGTTTTACCACAGAAAAGACTTCATTTAATCTTTAAAGATGTAGCCACTGGTCAAATTTATACTCCAAAACAAAAAGGGGTTAGCATCATCAGAGTGACCGCTAACTGCTGCTAACTGAAGCTACCGTTAGCTGGTTAGCACAGTTAACCATGCAGGTAGCAGTCATATTAGCAGATGTTTACTATTGGTCTATCACTCTATAAAGTGGCTGGCGGCTAGCTGGTTAGCATGCTAACTTCAACGTGTTTTACATAATTTCAAAACAGTTATTTCTTTATATTCTGTTGATAATTTTAGTTAAAAAATTATTACATATTGCACCTTTTAAAGGGGCACTGTGTAGTTTTGGATATCAGAATTTAGATATATACAATGTTAATGAGGCAATAACATAAACTCGGAAACATTTATCTTTTCCATAAGTGAGTAAACAAGTTGTTCTCAGGTCCCCAGAACACTGTTTAAAGCTAGAAAGCTGGCAGGGTCCGCCACATAAAAACTAAAAGTATTAAATTGTGTTGTCCTTTAAAGTCAGTTTGTTTATTCAGTTTTTTTCAGGCATGAAAACAAGGAACAGTTTGTTTATTTAATCGTTTAGGTATATATAAAAAAAATCATCATACCACATAACATCACATATTGTCCCATTATTTCTTCATCATCAGCTTCACATAACAACAACAACATGTGCTGCTTTCCTCTCTCGCTCAGTGACCCCATCGTCATCACGGTCCAGGCCTTCCTGCAGGATAACGAGGTGGTGCCGCTCTCCATGACCCACCAGTCGCTCTACGTCAACGTGGAGACGCAGGTGGCCATCGCCGGGATCATCCTGGCCGGGGTCTACGTTCTCATCATCTCCGAGGTAAATGGCCTCTGATTCTCAGGCTCCCCTCTGGATGATGGACGAGTTTGTTTTCAGCGCAGTATCTGCTCCTTTGTTGGGGAATGTGTAACACGTCCAGCAGGTTTCAGACCGGAGGAAACGGTTTTATGCTGTTCTGTATTAGAGGTGCTGATGCCCGGTTGTCTCCTCTCCTGAGTGGGTGTGCACAGACTTCAGACTGCCACCTCCCACGCTCTCGTTTTGTTGAACCTCGGATGTGTTGAATGTCCCTTTTTTTAATTAAGACATTCTGACGTGTGACAGTCAGATAATCACAGGTGGCCATGATAATAAAATAATTCCATACGGCTGCTTCAGTTTCAGGGTCCTGATGTTGTGCTTGACGACTCACTGGCACACTGGGACATTTTGAATAAGGGACATTGTTAATGCTTTTAGTAACACCTGTGATTTTATTACAAAGACAAGTCAAAATATCTGGGAAACTGTATTTATTTCTGAGATCTCCTGTGATTTAGTATTGAACTTACATACCGTTGGGAGACTTTATGATGAGACGAATAGAAGCTGGGTTTGATGATGTTTCCGACTCCACCTGCTCCCTTCAGAGCCAGCTAGTTGGTTTTTCTCCCATTACTTTGAGTTTATCAGAGAAAAGGACATAAAATGTAATAATCAAGCACAGTCTGTGTTTTGGGAAGCTGAGGGAACTCTCTCCAACAATAAATAGTAAACAAGTATTCATAATTTATCAAAGTTTGAAGGCTATTTGTTCATTTAACAAGGTTCAGGGCAGTTTATAACACTGTTCCTACAGATATCAGCACTCTTCCCACCACTGATAACTAGTAATATGTAATATATGATAATGTGGAGTCACCTTGCTGGTCCAGCTTTTGAGTTCATATGTGTCAACAGACTACCTAATAACACTGGATCCTACATTTCCCATGATGCAATTTGACGGCATTATCCACTAGACTCTTCCAGTTTTCAGACCCAAATGTAGTTTATGTTCTGTCATTGTCATACATTTCCAATGCAGATGTTTTTAACTCTAACGTGACCAGATCTGCTGTCGTACGACCGCCTGGCGAGCTTGTAGCTGTATAATCACTTTAGATTGACTCATTATCATTTGATTTGTAGTTTTTTAATGAAAATGCATCAGCTCGCAAATTTAAAAATGATAATATATCATTATAATATTCACAGGAAATGTAATTATGAATGTAATTTATTAACATACACGCAACAAGTCGCTGATTGATTATCAGTCGGTTGATATACTGAAGGATTCAGCGATAATTAATGACCGTTTAGATATGAAATAATTACTAGTTTCCCGAATATTAGCTGTCATTACTGGGATGTGTTGCTCATTAGCTTCTCACTTGACGCACACTCGAGCTCCGTTGAATATGCATTTTCCGTCACTTCCAGTCAGTTTTGGTTTTAATTAGCCCGGCGGCTAATCTCCCCACGAGCACGACAAGGTGTGAGCTCACTAAGCTGCTCCGGCGGAGGGCAACGCCGCGGCGTGAGAGTCAGCAGCCGGCTGTGAGAGATGACAGCACGGTTACACTCTGCACACACTCCCATGTGTCAACCCTGTTACTGACAGGCCCACTCGCAGAGGCTGTAATTGAAAGTGCGAGGGATTGTCTGGAAAGTGGACGAGCGTACTGTGCACGGCTACTCAGACGTCAGCTCCGTCAGGTGTCGAGATTCGTTTTTCTCCATCGGACTTTACTTTAATGAGTGATCACATTATCTGTCTGTCACATTTAGGATGATGGGAATTTTCTGAACAAGCTCAAACAAAGGGATCTCTCATTGTGTTGGTAATTGGACACAAATTTTCTTATTTTTAACGGGCCCTTCAGGGAAATGTCCTCGCTTCGGTCACGTTCGAGGCAGGAATAAAGGAGGTTTCTGTTCTCCTTCACCTGCCGTCTGAAAACACGTATTCAGACAAAGAGACGTTTCTGAGAGTCTAAAGACCGTCTGAGCTGTTATTCATCTCGAGTGTCGGGAGTTCATCAAGGCCTATACATTGGAGACGATCAATTGTTCACACCAGACATCTTTCTTTAACATAACATCTTTAACATTCTTTTAATTAATTTTTTTAATAAGCTAGTCTTCCACTTAGGTCAAGACAAAGGCCACAGATCTCTTTTCAGGAACAGCCTCTGCGTTTGCCAATATGCATAATAGGTGACCTACTTTCCTGCAATTTATTGCGATGGTATGAGTGTCGGAGGAGCAGCTCTGATGTCTGATAACACATCCATGCTTATCACCTCAATCTTTAATAATGGGATGCATCATCATACATGAGAGCAGCGTGATGGAGTGGAGGATGGCGGCTCGGCATCACGGAGATGTCCGTAAGAGCTTCTTGAAGTTCTGCACTTCTTGATATTTTGCTCAGAAGAAAATGACAGACCCATCATGTGCTAATGGAAGACGAGCCCCGGCAAGACTTTTTTGACACGACCTGTCGCTGCAAATGTAAATCAAAGATTTCCTGAGAATAATTGGGCTTTTTGAGCAGGTTTTTTTGAAATTACAGTTCAAAGTTTGAGATGCAGCATGTGGCAACAGGATTAGATACAAAAAAGTATACGTAAAAACACTGGAGAGACAGAAAAAAGGTGATTTTCTAACATAAGATGAAATACAACATACATGAAAAAAACACAAGGTAGATTAAATGTGTATAAATAATGAAAGAATGGACAAAAAACCTCAACTAACAGTAGAGACTTTCAGGTTTCTCATCGATGTAAATGGAGAATATTTGACATAAATTCAAACCAGGGTGAGTCGAGGGACGTTTGGCTTGTTAAATGTTGATATTTAAATATCTTAACATTGAATATCTTCTTCAATTAAGAAGCGTTCGTGTGTCCTTTTGAATTTTCAGATTGTACATCGCACTCTGGCCGCCATGCTGGGATCTTTGGCCGCCTTAGCTGCTCTGGCCGTCATCGGTGATGTAAGTCTGTTTTACCTTTCTGTTTTAGTGAGCTGTGAAATAAATATTGGAGTAATGTCTAGGACTACTTGACTTAAAGAAAGATTTCAGCTGGTGTTTTGCCAGTAGTTGAAGGGGACAACAACAACAACTTTGAATTAGCATGAAAGTTATTTTTTCGAGCTTTAAGGCTGTAAGTTAGCTAGCTAACGTAGCAGGACGTCTGTTTTACGTTTCTGTTTTAGTGAGCTGTAAAATAATATTGAGTAATGCCTAGGACTACTTAGCTTAAAGAAAACACTTCACTTTTGTCAAAATTTCATATGGTGTTCTGCCAGGGGTGGATAATAACAACATGTTAGCTAGGAAGTTAGTTTGCTAGCTTTGAGGCTATACGTCAGCTTGCTAACGTAGCGGGTCGTATGGGCAAAGTTATGCTATAATTTCTGTGAAAATATCCCTTAATGTGCTAAAATAAACTCATTTGCTTCTTTCAGTCGGCTGTATGATGATGTAGCCTGACATTATGGGCATGTTGAACAGAGCCGGGCTGTAACGTTAAGCTAACGCTACTTCTTCTTGCTACAGTTTCCCAATAAAGGGATTCAAAATGGCCGCCGTGCAAGTTAGACAAATTAGACTTAATTCTTGTTAACAGAAGAATTTTTAAGTTAATGGTATCTATTATGCTCCTGCATTCACATACAAGTGTTTTCAGTGTTTGGCGGAGGGGTTTACTTCCCCAAGAAATGTTAACTTTTTAAAATAAATAGTATGAAATGTCACTTGATTTCGGACCGTGATCATATCTGTGTGCAAGAAGTTAGAACAGGTAGAGCAGATAAGGATGAACTTGATAATAAACTCGCTAAAGAAGTCCAGTGGACGGACTATCATTAAATCTGGTCTCCGTAGAGCGATTGATTTTAGCATTGATTTGGCTTGTGCGGCGCTCAAAATGACAAATCTCATCGGGGAAAACACTCCCTAACTGTCAAAAGCTCCTTTCTCCAAATAATCACTTTACAGACACATTTTTAAGTAAGAAAAGTAAGTTATTTTAACAGTATTCATAATCTTCTGCGACAAAATATTCAGAAAAACATAGGTACTAAACGCAGGAGGGCTTTTATACATGTTTCTATAATCCAAAGATCAGCGAATCGAAACCTGGAAAAATAGTTTTCCAAGCTCCGGTGTATGCAGGGATCGCACACGCGTAATTAATAACGCTAATTACAGGTTCCAGTTTGAAGGTATTGAGCTTGTGCAGCTCTCTGGGGCACTTCTGTGGAACAGAGCCATCATTAGTGTCACGAGCTCCACCTGTGCTGTCCTGCTACAGCAAGTCATAATGTGCTGCTGTGGAAAAGAGTCCGATAGCATGCAAACGCAGGACCTGTCTTGCTGTTATAAGAGTGCTTTAATACAGGAACACTAAACCGGTTTCTACTACTGTACTGAAAATAACAGTAAATAATGTTGAGGGTGTTTGAATCTTTCCTTTTTTGCTCTTTCTTAAGTGTAAATGGTTGGAGAATCTAATTATTGTCTTTCTCTCTTCCTCAGCGGCCCAGTTTGGTCACCGTGGTGGAGTGGATCGACTACGAGACGTTGGCTCTTCTGTTCGGGATGGTGAGACTTTATCAAATGTGTTATTTATTCATCCAGTCTCCTTTTGGACAGTCTGGTCTGTAAGATTTTATACAGATTTTAAATCACCAGCTGACATTTGACATCTGACAGCTTCATTTTTACTTTCACACAACATTTCCCGTCAGCTTTAGCTCGTCACTGAGCTGCGAGTCTGAAGGCTGATTACGTTTGTCGGACACGTTGTAACTTTATAGAAGAATACATCTTTTCTGACAAAAACATTCAACTCTCATTATTCACATGAAATGAAATATAATTCTGGCAGATCAGCGACGTCTGAATTTCGTATCGACGCGCGACCACAGATGGGAGCTTCCTTTTGGACAACTTCCACTGTCAGCAGCTGCCACTGAAATTTTCATCTCATTCTGCGAAAATGCAGCAGAGGGACTTTCTGAAAATGTTCCAAGATGCCGTGTATTCATATCTTTTGAAATACATTTGATAAAAGGCAATTGTGTTGAACTGTCCTTGTGTGGTATACACTCGGGTTCATGAAGAGTTTGGAGTTGTTTGCCGTCTCCTTAAAAAACACGTGTTTTGGACCGTGTTCTTGGCCTTTGCACTCGTTTCGCTGTCATAACCGACTAAAATTTGCATAATAATAGAGTAAAAACATGTCCTTCGAGACTGAGAGTGGAGCACAGTGGAGATATTGGTCTTCCTGACCACCATCTCTTACGTGAGCACCATCTTGCCGTCTGTTGGTGACTATTTGCAGGGTAACATATAATCTTGTTACATAACAGGAACACTGGTGTTTTTGTTTTTAAAGAAAAAATGTGTTATGTTTTCTTCCAGATGGTGCTGGTGGCCATTTTTTCAGAGACAGGCTTCTTCGATTATTGTGCTGTGAAGGTGAGTGACGATAGTAATGATGGGTACGGTGGCCCTGAAGTGCAAATCACAAAAAAAACAAGGATGAAACAGAAAAACACAACCACAAAAGCAGAAAAGGTCATTTGTGGTTATCTTCTGTTTTTTTTTTGTTGCAATTTATGATCTGTTCTGTGTTTTTTCCTATTTACAGTGTGTTTGTCCTATTTTTTTAGTTTTTTTAAAAACGTATTGTTGTGTTTTCTTATTTACTGTTGTCGTTTGCACTGAAGTTCCACCTTAGATGGGCCCCATGACTAACACAGAAAATAACAAAATCATGGCAATCGATCGAGAGAGGCTGACAGTTTGAACATGAATGTGAGCAGCACTGTTCCCATGATTGTAGATTTTATACCCCAGTATTACATCGTAGAGCTGTTGAGTGTTTGTCTATGAAAATAGCCGCCCAGTGGTATTTTAGAGTCGTCTTAAAGGTGACAGGCTTTGAGCTATTCCTGAAATTAGCACCGATCACACGACAAGCATGTAGTTTTTTTGTGTTGACTTCGTTGACACGACCGAGGTCTGTGAGGACCTCCGTGATGTAAGATGACCGAACAAGTTTTGATGCCTATCTTTACATTCTGACTCAAAGGTACGGCGCTATAATCGGCTGATGGAGGCGACATTTGCTTTGTTTTGTGGGGAAGATCAGAGAAATAGGTCGCTACTGTCTCTTCAAACGAGACAAATGTTGAGATTTCTTTCTTGCTTCAGCTGCACTCGGTATGAACCGTTTGAAGGAAATGACCTTTAAACTGTTTATTTTCTAAAATTAGAGCTGTATGTTCAGACATCTCAGTAAATTGAGCGTGAACTGAATGCTACACTGCAGATTATTAAGACATTTACAATTAGAAACAAACGACTAAATTAGTCTATTACTTTACAGTCGGAGATAAGACTTTCATCCTCTCGAAGGTCAAGGTTTCCTCCCATCAGAAAATCGGCTCGCTGTTTCTCTCAGCAGCTCTGCGAAGCTCAGTTTTTTAATCCTGAATATTCTGCGTAGACGGTGAAGGAGGGCGAGCGCCTTTTGTCCTTCAGGTACTGTAGCACCTGGAGAACAGAGGGATCATGCGGGCTCATGAATTTTAAGTGCGAGTCGGACAAGAGCAGGCACTCCAAATTAAAATACCTTCTCCGAGAGCAGCTCGGCTCTGACACATCCCGCTATTACACAGAAAAGGTGGCCGTCCCGAGTCTCTCCCGCTGGGATGGGGCTGGTATATGAGCGTTATCGAGTGTGAATCTGTGTGTAATTCATTATTATCTGGCTATATTTGGATATACGAGTACACTACTGTTTGGAGTGCGACTACTCGTGATGAAAATGTAAGAAGAGATTATTTATGACACGTCAGTCGGTACTGACTCGTAGATTTTAAAACCGGTCCTGGTGATGTACAGTGAATGAATCAAGACGCCCACTTCGTCGGTCCTAAGCACCACTAACACTGACTCACTGCCACGTTAATTCTTTCTGCAGGCTTACCAATTATCCAGAGGACGAGTTTGGCCAATGATCATCATCCTCTGTCTCATCGCTGCCATCCTCTCTGCTTTCCTGGACAATGTGACCACCATGATGCTTTTCACCCCCGTCACCATCAGGTACAGTGTCGCCGTTTGAAGTCGCACCTGCTCATCCTGAGGTTCAGAAGAGGAGGAGCACACATAGAGACAGACAACTGTTCACTCACATTCACAGCTGTGGGCAATTCTAGAGAGTCTCCAAAATTAACCTGCATGTTTTTGGACCCCAGCGTTTTGTGTTCTGTTGTAGAAACAGCTGCAACATGTCTCCCGCCACGCCTGATGTGACCAGCTGCACTGCTTTACTCAGCAGTTCCCTCATCCACAACATGCGCACAATGTTGTGGCCCCGATCACACCGAGATTTGTGGCTACATTTTTTAAAAAAATGCCTAAGAAGAGCTTATAGGCAAAACAGCACGGTCTGTTTGAACTTTTATGCACGTCTACAAATCACTAGAAAGACGTTTTGCTGGCGATACGTTAAAATACTTTCCTTCAGAAATTCTTAATACTTTTTCTATGATTATCTCAAGAAAATTGAATCGAACGCAACTGGATTTGGTTTTTGTCTTTGAAGACGTTTCACCTCTCATCCAAGAGGCTTCATCAGTTCCTGCTCGCTGACTAGGCTGGGACTAGTCCAGCTAGCCGGTGTGGAGGTCCAGCTATTTAACCTCTGAGGAGGCGGTCACAAGGCCACTGATGTCTATGGGTCATATGTGCTCTATTGTGTTGTAACGACAGTCGTTGGAGTCACATGAGGCCCTTTGTGCACAGCCGTTGTTGTTGTTGTTCAAAGACAAAAACCAAATCCAGTTGCGTTCGATTCAATTTCCTTGAGATAACTATGACCTGGATGAATGAGAATATTCACAGGCTTTTTCTATGATTGTGATCAGCCTATTTTTTTTATTTTACAAGTATTCTTAGCTTTAATCTCAAAGTTTTTCTTTCTGGTCAGTAATTCCAACCAGTTGCCTTCCAGTATTTTCTATTAAATAGTCACATCAGTTGATGGATCATTATCTCCTCTCTGGTAAATAAAGCTGAAACACAGCTTCCCTAAAACAGATCTACTACACAGTTCACTCTACTGTAGTCGTACACATGTGTGCTCCCCGCCTCGATCTCTCACTTGTTGTTGTTGTTGTCTCTATTTTCTGCCTTTTAACTGAGTCCATACAATAAATCATCATCAATCTCTGGCTTTTTCTGCCTGAAGGTCAGAATAACTGATAATATTTGACTTGAATTACAATCAGACACCCGACAAACACGACAGAGATCCGGGCGAAACTCTGCTCCAATTTGTTCCCCAGCCAGCAGGGTGAAGTCTTGTAAAGCCTCAGTGTTAAAGGACCAGTGCTTTTTATCTTCCAATATCCTCTCTTTTTTTTTTTTTATTCCTGTATTTATTTCTCTCTACCCGTCGCAATCTAATCAGGGCTAAAGGGCTTTTCTGTCTCTATCTGATTTTGCAGGTTGTGTGAGGTGCTTAATCTAGACCCCAGACATGTCCTGATTGCAGAAGTAATCTTCACCAACATTGGAGGGGCTGCCACAGCTGTCGGAGATCCACCCAATGTGATTATAGTATCAAATCAGGACCTGCGCAAAGAAGTAGGCACTTTTACAGCTCTCTCGCCTAAATATGCACATATACACACAGATATGTCACAGATCAGTGTCGGCGTCGTCCGACACTTGAAACCAGATGCTTCGTAAAAAACTGTGCAGTACTTACAGGTCAAACGGATTCATGTCACTTTTATTTATCTTTTTTTGAGTTGATGATCAACTGTTCCAGAGGTCAGCAGTTTTTTAATCGGAGCAGCGATATAAGTTTGATTCATGGACTTCGTAGATTACATTTGAGCGTCAAAATGTCACTGAGGTCATGATGAAAAGGTGAATTATTAAGACTTTTCCTCATTAAGTTATTGTGTTCTCATTGATTGATCGCCCTCGAGGCAGTGAAGGATCTGTAGTAAAAAATGTAATCAAATATATCACAAAGACACAGACTGGAAACACTCAGTATATACATGAGTATATATTTAAATATAAATATATGTATAAGAGCAGCTTTGGCAGCGCGGTTGGCGCTTCTCCTCTATAATGAGCGCAGCGCTGTTTTGGAAATCCCATCACATGACAAGGTGTTTGGGTAATTAGGAAAGGGGCATCGCTGTAATGGCAGTAATAGATGCACATGGAGAAAAGGGGGCTGACAGTTACAATTCCAAACAGCTCTGCAGCGACAGAAAGGGACAACAGCACCACTGAGAAGCTCCATTAAGCATCTTTTTGATATTTACATTAAATCAAATAACTCCCTGTAATGTGAGAGGGATTGTGATGCTGCCAGACCCAGTAAAACTCTTCAACTCTTAGGCTTTATAAAGCATTTAGCTGCTCTTAGCTCACTTACATTTGACAGGAGGCAATAAAGAGGACTCAAACTGGAGGGCGACATTGTCTGCCAAGGATTAGAGATTGTTGTCGTGAGTCTTTCAGGATACGACCACATCAGGCAGGTTCAGTCAAACAAACAAGCGATTACGAACTTTTTGCAACTCACTCTGTTTTCTCTTATTTGCAAATGTACAGTATCTACATTTCGTGTATGCTTTTATATACTTTTATCACTCAGAAACTTCCATTACACTCCATGACATCATTATTCAGTAATAAGATTGATTCTACGATGGTCAGCGACCTCTGACCGTTTGTTTGACGCCTCATTTGAGCTTCTATGCCCGACCTGGAGCCTACAACAGCCAACGAGTAATCGCCGGACAGGAGACCAACTCTCTCTGTTCTCTCCCGAGCCACTTACACACCAGCCACCAGCCAATTAAATGTCAAAAACTTGGATAAGAAAACCACGTTTGTGCTCCAAATGGTTCAACAACAGCTTTGAATGTTCTGTTGTTAAGTGTCGTAACAATCTGCACCCGACACACACAAGATGATAATTTAAAAATATATTTATAAAGTGCTTTACAGTCCGTACACATTTATTTTGTTGGCCACATTCAGACACTTGAAAGTGTTTTATGGCGATGTGTTGTGGGTGAATTTAATCACCTGTGTTTGCTGCCTTGTACACATGTTATCTCCGCTCAGCTCGGCCTCTCGATGCATTTATACAATCCTGAGTCATGACCCTTATTTATGTTGATGGGCCGGTGATAAATGAATGTGGTGGCAGTGAAACCAATTCATACTTCTCGCTGCTGCCGTCATAAATCATGGGAATTAAAAAATGTCAAAACAGTGTGGAAAGAAACTAACACCTGACGCTGTCGCAGTCTCCCTGTAGACAAACATTTACCAGATTTGACTTAAATCTGTGCCTCCTTATTCATACTTTTTTGAATATTACTACGTCAGACAGTCATTACACGAAACACAGCTGCTCTAAGAGTTCCCTCTTTTAGCAGATGTAATTATTTCTGACGCCCGTGTGGTAGTACTTCCCCTCTCCCTCGCCTCAGCCTCAGCTCATATCGGTGTGGCTCCGGTCTTCTCTTAAGTGGTGCGCCGCGGCACACCGGAGACCTTTCTCTGGGATTAATGTCTGATTGGACTTGTGAAGGAGACGGTGTCAGTCCTGATGCAATAATGTGTAAAGCCATGTAACTGAACGCCCAGCTCTTTTTCCTGTGGTGGGTGATGTACTGTACGTCACGATCTCTCTGGTTTTGTGCCACCAGGATGAAAAAGTCCCTTTTTATCCCTTTAACTTATTTCAGATATCTCCTGTCACGGAGCTCAGGATCCTCATCATGTATATCCAAATTAACATGCAATTTACCAAAGAACAGGAGAAACTGTCTTCATATAACAGAACAAGAACAAATGAGCCCCCTCGACCCTCCCAAGGAGTGTTACCTGATATTGTATTTGACCAAATCTTCTGAGTTTTTTGTTTTCCAGAATAAATGTAATTCTCTTTAAAAGCTTGAGTTTCATCCCCCTCAGTTAGAACCAGAATCAGAAATACTTTATCTATTTCTGGGCCATGACATGGGCTTAACTTAGCTTTTTCAGGGTTCCCACGCGTCCTTGAAAACCTGGAAAACCTGGAAAATGTTTGACCAATTTTCCAGTCATAGAAAACATATGTAAAATGAGAAAAAAAGGGACAAATGTCCTGGAAACGGTTAAGTTTTCTTGGAAAATAATTTCAGGGTTCCCACGCTTCCTGAAATTATTTTCCAGGACTTTTTCAGGACATTTTCGCTGTCCTGGAAAATAATTTCAAGGAAAGAGTGGGAACCCTGTTTTTAAAAACTTATTTAAAAAACTTCTTAATTAATTTTTAACTTATTTTTTTGTTTGTTTTTTGAAGTAAGAATTGCAGAAACGATGTCAAAGTGCAATCAAATTAATTAAAAACGGACTCTCCTGATTGGAAGTCAGCTCCTGTGGCACTGCAATATCTGTATTTAAATAGCCTATTTGTTGGTCCAATTACCGTCTGACATTGGGAGAAAAAATGAAAATGGCTTCACTGTGTACTCCGTCATTGTTAGTCTCTATCACGTCATGATAGTTTGGGAAACCATTCACAGACGTGCCGTTCTCCAGCATTTGAAAAGCAGTAGGAGCATTAAAGTGTTAATCAGAGCAGCCTGTCGCTGTCTGAAAAGGGCAATGACTTGTAGGCTCTTCTCATAACCTTCACTGTTTTTATACTCAGAGGGCCACAATGTTACATCACTAGAAGACATGACATTTGCTGGCTGCGTGATGTGGCATCTGTTTACTGCGCGTGACATTTTAGCCTTTGCGGGTGCAGCAGTATGTGGTCTCCTCTCGGTGTACAGAAGCCCCCCCTCCCCCCGCACCGGGCTCCCACCAGGCCGGCTGTCCGGTTTGTCTTGGCTCCGTTTCCCAGGTGACAGAACCGCGGGGACACAGCGGCAGCGCGCTCGTTCAGTCATGTCTGGCCTCTGATAAGGACAGCTTGTGTCTACATGCATGGCTCGCCCGCCCGTTTGTTTGTTTGTTTGCGTGCTCGCTTGTTTGTGTCGAGGGGGATTTTCGGGAGAAATCCAGAGATAGAAAGAATGGCACAGCTGTGAAGTGTGTTTTAGGCGATTCTGTCCCTCATCAGAGTGCCCTTGTGTTTGATTTGTTATAGAGCAAGGTAGCATGGCGCATACACAATCTCCACCTGCTGTTTGTACGGTTTTTATTGAGGGGCATCGGTGAGTCTCCTTGCCAAGTGGATCTCCTCCAACCCATCGGAGGAGTCGTTGACACTGGCTCTGAAATATGGACACGCCGGCTCAGGGTGTGCGGCTGCAAACAGAGATACATTACAAACACAGGGACAAAATTTTAATTCCTCAGTGATTTGCTCTCTCGTGTCTCGCTGCTGAACGATTGGAATGATTTATACCACAGTAGGTTTGTCTGAGCAGCTCTCCCGAAGCCCCGAGGCTGCCCGGAGGGTCACACTCGTCTTCGGGGAGGCGTCTCTTGAGGAGCTGCTTCACACCTGCCACGACACGCTTCACACTCAGACTTGATAAGATACTTAATGTCTTTCAGGCTGCGTGTAAGAATATGTTCATCTTTGTCATCTGCTGGTTTATCCTGCTGAATGTCTCGTTGTGTCTCCCCTCCTCTGCTCCTTTGTGTCGGGCTTTTGTTGCACCCTGATATTACAAAATCCTGTAGAGGTCACTGTTAACCAGTTTCATCACTGTTCTTTTTAGAGACTGAGACAGTATAAATCACTCAGTTAGAGGCTTTGTGTCATAGAAATGTTATGTTTATATAGACATTGTCATACAAGGACCAAATTCCATGAGTGTATCTGATAAAATGGGGAACGATGCTTCCATTTACCTTTGCCCATTTCCTAGTAATGCAGGAAGTAAGATGAACTTCATGCCAAACTAGAACCTGATGGACATGAAAAAACATAACATAAAGGGAAACCCTGATAATTTACAAATGAAAGTGTGTTAATAGGTCTTGTGGAGTACTACAGCATATATCAGAAAATAGTACAAAGCCTTTTGTGGCTCCGGAGGAAGCTGCATGTAATCTGATCAATTTCCTCCAGTGATGTCAATCAGTGGCTAAGTTGCATTGTGGGTAATGTAGATAACATGTTTTGGAAAACAGTCGACTGGTGTAGCACCGCTTGACTGTTATGGACAGTTTAAAAAAACAAATCGATACAGCAGAACCAGAGATATCACTTTTCGTCTGTCTTCCTCATAATCTGGTGCCAACATTACCCACAATGCAACCAGCCACTGAGTGACATCACTGGAGGTAATTCATTAGATTAGGATGGATCATTTGGATGGATTTATTGGTGATTTATTGTTGGTAAGCCTTTAAGGATGCACTTATCTCAGCCTGTTTTGTGTGCTATAATCAATTTATTTGCTTTTGAGCGACATTCCCATATGCTGCTCTCACATCCAAACTTGTATTGTCTAAAATGCCCTTTGTACACACCTGAACCTCCTCTTTGACAAAGAGAGCTGAGAGTATTACAGATATATGACAGTTTTATTCTCACAAGATGCTCTCAGATCATCACTGCATAAGTTTCTCTCACACGTCTAACACGTCATTATCATTTCTCTTCCAGGGGATCGATTTTGCCAGTTTCACCGGCTACATGTTTCTCGGAATATGTCTGGTGCTTTTCACCTCGTTCCCCTTCCTGCGGATGCTCTACTGGAACAAAAAGCTCTACAACAAAGAGTCCATTGAAATAGTTGGTGAGTTGAGATATTTTTTCTCCCAAACCGTTTACTCTCTAGACAATGATTATGTCAGTAATGAATGGTGACCTGCAGGCGAGTTATCGTGTTATTGGGGCTGAAATGTAAATCGTCGGATTGCTCTGGATGACTCGCAGCCTAAAATGAATTACGATGGCTTTGGGTTTATTATTACGAAGAACATCGGTGCACATACTACCTCCATACTACAGCTGCTCACCTTCTCAGGCGATGGAGTGACCTCATAGAAACTTAATTAACTCGGGATTATGGCCTCAGCGCTCTGACTCCCACACATGATCTTTGATGCACTCTGAATTGAAGATGTTTCCCACCTCCGTCTCAGGTGAGCTCCACAGTATTTTAAACTTTGCCATTTTTCATATTTTTTACTGCCCAAACTTTCAACTACCTAAGACTCATAGGTGCTGATGAAACACGGATACCACATGAGTCCAACGGCGTTATACTTTTGGCTCACAAACCTTTGTTAGAAATCTTACACCCTGGACCCAACAAACACTGTAAAGTAATTGATTCACAATCATAAATTTTTTTTGGAGAAACCTGCACCTTTTTACTAACCTGACTCTCGCCAGATGCATTTCGTTCGGCCTAGCTCCACTCACATACATCTGGGATCGCTCCCGTTGAGAGAGATTTCGACACCAGATTTTATGGTCGAGCCAATCAGGACCGCCGGGCGGGAGTTTCATAGATGTGACGTAGCGGAGAAGCGACTGTTTTGATTCAGACAACAATGGCGGCTCGCATCGAGGAAGCAAGCGTCAACATTGATGCTGCTATTTCATCCGTGTTGTCCAATCTACCCAATATTTTTTCGTTAAAAGAACATCAGAGAACGGCTCTGAAGGCTTTTGTTGGTGGAAACGATGTTTTTGCCCTTCTCCCGACTGGATTTGGCAAGA
Source organism: Lagodon rhomboides (assembly GCA_039737535.1). Lineage (NCBI taxonomy): Eukaryota > Metazoa > Chordata > Actinopteri > Spariformes > Sparidae > Lagodon > Lagodon rhomboides. Next base: position 6,652,759 of record CM077789.1, on the reverse strand, counting down.
GCATGAGCTACCAAATGGCTCCGCTGTGAGTGGTTGAAGTAGCACGTCAATAAAGATGACAGACAAGTGGTTTATCCAATCATATGCAAGGATTTTTGATAAGGCCCAGCCTTCTGAAACACATCTCCAATGGAGCGATCCCAGATGGATGAGTGGAGCAGAGGCGGAACGAAATTCATCTGGCGAGAGTCAGGTTACCTTTTTACAGACAGCTCTGTAGATGTATTTAAAAAAAAAAAGATTTGTCTTCATAAGAAAGTTAACAATATGACCTTTTAAACTGTAGGAACAAGAAGAGAACCAATTAATACTGGAAGGGACTAAATTTATAACAAGCTACTTTTAGGATTTAAAGCCCAATTTCGGTTCTGAGTAAACGTGGTTAAAAATGAGTTTAATTAAAGCGCTCATGATAATAAGTTCAGCATAATTTACTGAGGTGGATCACTTTAACCTTTCGCCTCTTTCGTCCCTGTCAGGAAAGATCTTTACACTGACTGGCAGTAAAGAAAAGACATCCAGAGAGCAGTCTGAAAGCAGTCAGGACCCCATTTTAGTTTCAATTTTATTTTTGTGCCTTTGCACAAAATATTGAGCTCGTCTGGTACAACACGGTTCTTTTATGCTTCGGCTTAATTCTCCATTAACAAAAGAAACAATTACTTGGCCAACCCTCGGGACATCACATTGTCCACAAGTAGAGCGAGATCATTTAATAAGAGTAGAAACCACAGGGTGTTTTTTAGTTTGGATAGTAACTGTGTCCTCCATCCTAAAATCTATTCACTGCTGCTGTAGATCTTTTGTGTACGAGACCCCAGGGATGGAGATAATGGGCACACTAATAAAAACAGAGATATTTGTGTGAAATTGTTTCCAATCCTTCCAGAAACACAGTCGCCTCTTATCAGCGTTCACCCGCGACGCTACAGTCTTCCCCCCTCCGAGAGGAGCTCGGCAGGGGATCATTAAAACACAGAGCTCCGGGCTCCCCGGTCGTCGCCGCCGAGCTCCGTTTAAGGAGTGAGGAAGTCCGACTGTTAGGCGCTGTCACGCTGAGCCGAAGGCAGACTGAAGGAAGCCGATCACTGCCACTGCCGACTGTTCAGCACAGGCCCGATAGCCCATCTGTAAACCCCCACCCTGTGGAGTTTCCGTTTCTCCCGCCAACCCGACCCACTGAGGAGAGCTTGTGGCGAAATCAGCTCAGAAGCCGCTGCCACAACCCGTAGCTGTGAAGATTTGCTTGCAGAAATGAATTTTTTTTTTCCTCTACCAGTTAGATCTTATTAAGGTCACCTAGCAACCTTCCAGAAAAAGGATGGCACCTACTGATAATCTACACAGGCGTCCAGCTCCCTCAGGCTGCATCCCTGGCTGTTCCCAAGCCGGTCAATTTGCCCATCGCCCGGCTGCATTAGTCCCTCTATGGGGGCTCACAGCGTATTGACCGAAAACATCTTTGTGTCCTCTCAGCCGGCCTCCAACCAAATCCTCCGCTATTACCATGCTACATGCTGCTCCTGAGCTCCGCTGCTGTAATGACGTGTGTTCGTCCGTGTTGTTTAACGTACACTAAACAGGCCGATCCTCTCTCCCGCTCCTGCAGAACTCAAGCACGAGATCCTGGTTTGGAGGCAGACGGCCCAGCGCATTAACCCCGCGAGCCGAGAGGAGACGGCTGTCAAATGCCTCCTGATGCAAAAAGTCCTCAACCTGGAGAGTCTGCTCCGCAAGATGATGAAAACCTTCCAAAGGTTAGAAAGAAGCACTGAAAACACAACATACATCTGTCATTGTTCAGAATGCTTTTATCACTTTCCCCAGAAAAACACATGATGAGACGTTATCATGGAGGAGATATTTATTATAACAATGTCAATGATTTTTGGGCTTGCACATGCATTTTTTTCAATATTACTGTAGATGATTTGGGTTGTTGTACTGAGCACTTTCTTAGTTTTTGTGTTAAGAAATCATTGAGGAAGAAAAAACACAAGGAAGTCCAAAAATAGATTTTTGTCCTCTCGAGCAAGATGTTCTCCAGACGGACATAGCAATTATAGCAAATACAATTTCGAGGACCAGGAAATACAGAAGTATCATCCACAACACGCACACACACACACAGACACACACAAATACCCCAAAACAGCACAGCGTCCAGCATGAATTCATTAACAGTTGTTAGAGAAACCACTTTCCATGATTTCACTAATATTTTAAAGCTCTTAAAAGAGGTCTATTTCTTTCCTTCAGTGTTTTATATATGTTCTTCTGCATGTGAAAAGGTCTTGAAGGTTTTAAAGGTCAGAGAAGCTCCTCTCTCCCACAGAAAACACTGCCCCTCAAACACCTCGTCTCTAGTCCCGCCTTTAATTCTGTGACGTTGTGACATCAATGATTTATGCCTTGCTGCAAGTTTGGTACATACAAATTGATTTAGCACAGCTGCTCTGTTGTTGTTAGTGGTGCTGGCTCATGCATGTGTGAGCTGACCAATCAGAGCAGACTGGGTATGTAGGAGCTAAAACAAGGCCTTTCAGACAGCGGGGCGAAACCTGATGTGTTTTTTCAGCATTAAAGCGTGTAAACCTGTTCTCGAAGTGACCCAAAATAAAATAATGAACCTGAAAATGAGCATCACATGTCTCCTTTAAGAGAGTGATGAGTCTCTGATTAAATGTTTATTTCAGTACATCGACACGCAGAAAAATGAAACTAATATGAGATTAAACTGTTTTATGTTTTTGACAGCCAAATTTCTCAGGAAGATAAGAACTGGGAGCAAAACATCCAGGAATTGCAAAAGAAGGTAGGCTTTCATACTTCACCTCCGACAGATGCCTCACCCGCTGTGACTGCGGCGCAGCGATGCTATCTCAGTAATGAAGTTGGCCCAGTCTGCGAAAGTTCACTTAAGACAACAAACGCCGTCAGCCGCTTGATAAAAGAACATGTTTTTCTCCTCCACAGCACAGAATAACTGACAAGGTCCTCTTGGTGAAGTGTGTGTCCGTCCTTGCCGTGGTGATCTTCATGTTCTTTGTCAACTCCTTCGTTCCCAGCATTCATCTCGACCTGGGTGAGCGCAGCACCATCTCATTACCGCGCTGTTTTCAGAGGCCCCACGGGCGGCTGGTCGTAGGTTCTGTCATGTAATTATGAAACACAGCTTCCTCCAGACTCCAGCGTTTGAAAAGAGCTGAAATAAGGGGCTGACTAGCAAATGCAACCAACAAATTACATGGATACTGAGCTGCATTTAGAGCCGTCACATTACATCCAGTCACGCTCTGCAATTTCAAACCTGCGGTAAAGAATGATAATGATTTATGGGAAAACTGCAGTCTGCACTTTAAAATAAATCACTAAATTATGTTTTTCTTGGAAATGGTGGAACTTATACAGAATTACACACACACACACACACACACACACACACACACACACACACACACACACCATAAACAGTGTCAACACGAAAAGATCATAAGTAATTTGGGTAGAATAATAACCAGGAAGTAAATTCATAAGGCTGTGACATGCAGGTCCTAAAAAAACTTTTAACATTGACCACCAATTCTGCACATTAATTAATTCTAATTAAAGTCTTTAAGTTGCTATAATCAAGATATTTATAATAAGATTTAGCAGATCAAAGGACTATGTGTGAAGGTACGGTCACACACGAGCAAACATGTGTGCATAAAAGCATACATTAAGAAAATATTAAAATTGATAAAAACAAAAAGTTATGGAAGACTGGAATTTGAAACGGATGTCAATGCCGATATTATAAACATAGATTTCATACATTAAACACACATTTTTTTGCAGTGATCCCTCAAAATGTGGTTATCAAACACTTGTGACAAAGATGTGTGCATATGGAGGCAGGATGTTCTATAGTTACAGTACAAAAAATTCATATTGGCACAAATCAGTATTGATTTATCGATAACCAACACATCTGTGACCCGTGACCAATATCTGATATATCTGCCGGGCTCGAGTTTTAAAATCTCTCAGCTTATTGTTTTGGTTTTCTGGCTGCAACTTAATCATAAGTTTTTAGCTTTGTTTTGTTTTTTATATGAAAAAGTTGGATTGTTAGTTGGACTCATCAGGTGAACAGAGACATAAGAACTTAAAATGGATTCTAAAGCGCTCCGTATTGGCTGTAATTGGGAAGCTTTTAGCTAACCATCGTGCACCATTTTTAACTTTAAAGAAAGATAATAATATGTAAGCATTGCTGCCCAAGGCCCCTAAAAAGTTGGTTATTGACCACTGTTTGGTCCTGACCCTCGATACCATATTTACAAAATGTGGTTGTAGAAACCAATCCGTGCAATTTCTAATGGTTCTAATATTGTGAATGACATCAGTGGTCCATCAGTATCCAGTGACAAATCCATTAACAAGAAGCTTTCATAGGTTTGCTCATAAACATACACCTGTATAACTGTGATTGGATGCTACCAGTCAGCTGATCAACTGATGTAAACAAAGCTCTGAATCTGCTTGCTTGTATATTTCAGACATGTTGGTAAATCAGGACATGAGGGTCGAGGTTGAGGGTTACATCTTGTCTCGTCTGGCACTTCTGACAGTGATGTCTCTGACATGTGCTCGGTAAATGACCTTAACAGCGTCTCATTAATGCCAACGCCGTCCCTAAATGAAGATGGCTGTCCTCACACGCACACACACTCGCCGCCGAGGCCACTCAGCCACCAAACATGCTCAGTTAATTACAGGCGCTGCTCGGGTTACCTCTCAGTGACATTTATTAAATGGGAATGACCCCCGTGTTTTGTGTCCCCGCGGTGGGATGTGCGCCTGTGCAAACACGGCTCTCATTAATGCATGCGGGTCACATTCAGGGCTGACTGTCGTGGCGGGCACAGTCTGTTCGTTCACACGTGTTTTTAGAAATGGAGCCTCATTAAAATTTCATTAACTTCACACGGTGAGATTTAAATTCAGTCCGATCGTCGCCTGGTCATTTGATCCCTCTAATGCGTCTGCGGTCATGTGAGTTACAGCTGTGGTTCGGATGAAACTTTATCGATCCCTCTGTGGCGATCAGGAGGTTGTAGAAAGAGAAGTGAAGAATATTTAGTCACGGATGCCTGAAACATCACAGTCATTTATCTAAACACACACTAACAAGTGTACAAAATGTTGAGTCACAGCAGAAGCCTCTTTATCTTTTGGCTTTGGCCTCGTTTACTTTGTTGTGTTCCTCATGGAAATGTGCGATGAGACATTTTTCACAGCACATTTCCGCTCTCAAACACTCTCGTCTTCTTGGGTATGACGGATGAGTCTATCGGAAACTGCTCCGACTCGCCTAAAAGCTCCTTTTAATTGGAGAGCTCTTTAGGTTTGTTATCCGCCGCTTGCTCTTGGATGTAGCCTCGGAAAAAAATATCAATGATGTGAGGGAATCAAAAGTATCATGTTTTTGTCTGTGTCTTTTGAAATATGTTAATGAAAGACTCACTGAATCGTTGCAGAGGACACTGGGTCACTTATTCTGAGTTATCTACAGGGGCATCGGGGCTGTTCAACCAGCATTTATCATCATTATGTTATAAATAATGTGACGCCAACAAGAAATGTACAAAATCCAAACCTTGTCTATTTCCAATGTCACATATAAACAATATTAAAACCAAAACAACTCAAATCAAAATGTATAACCACAGTACTTTAAAAGCAGCAGTGATGTACAGTATTGTGCCTTTTATGGGAGGTTTATAGTTGTCATCACAAAATGTGCCAATACAAGTGGACCTCAGGAGGCAGATTTTCCTAAACTAGATACTTCTGTATCTAATGATTCATGTTGAAATTCATTATTTCAGTGTTTTTGACCAAAGGATTTATGAGCTTCTGATGGAAAGAGACTGAAAATATCTAAAATACATGTTTTTTCTAGGTGACACATGTATTAGAACACTTTCACTGCCACACTAAAGCTTCACTATAACGGGTATATTAGCTAGCTTAGGTATAAGAGTTGGCCTTATGTGACATTTTATCCACAAGGACCTTCAGCAGACATCATCTGTATGAGACAGAAATGTCACACTTTTTCCTCTAATAAAGATCAAGTGCAGTAGAGTCTTCTAACCCTGTTGACCTGCTCTTTGTACTCGTTAGCTCTCTCTTCTGAACTCGGCTGATACATTTCATCACATGTCGACTCACAGAGTTCCCTCGGAAAACTGTAAAACAGAAATGAATTGTAGTTCTGTCTCTTTGGTTCAGTTTTCTTTCTTTGTTTTTATCTTCTATAGGCATATTAAAGCAACATTATGCAGAAGTTAGTATTTTTCTGAGATTCGGTGCCCCCCACACTCCTCTTATCATCCTCCCTGTCTTCAATCTCTGTCACTCGTCTTCTTGTGTCCTTCCGTTGCTCTTCTTTCTCCAGTAATTCTCATCAGTAGTGCAATTATTTCCCCAAGAGCCTCGGCCAAGGCAATTACTGCTGCTCACCTGTTTTAATCAAATTTGCTCCAAGTGGATGCACACTCTTCCCCGTTTTCAAAACACTGGCCGCTGCCAAATATTGTCCTCTTGACTACAATGTGTTGAAATGACATTTTTTAGTGCTAATGAACGCTTCGTCGGACCCACCGAGGCAGACCAAATGCTTTTTCTTTGTTTCAAACAGGTCCGACTTCATTATGTGGTCGGTCTGTGACTTCTCACATGTTGAATTTTACATACATACATTTGTTTTAGCCAGTGTTGATCACTAACTTATATACTGGGCAGCAAAGATTACAGAATACAAACACCTGTCAGTGTAGGTGAGCTACGCAGATCACAGCTGCAGTCAGGCTGATAAACAGGAGTGAAGATAAATTCACGGTTTTATCCCAGAAGTTAAATAATAATCTCTGAGCTCTCCTCCCGTCGGTAAACAGCACCATGTCAGAGCAGACTCAAATTTGACTCTGGGTGTTTATTCCTCCAGCAGGTCTGGCTCCTCTCAGGGGTAACTCTAATCTCAGGGGAAGTCAGCTCCCTTGGTTTGAGCAATCAGATTCAGGGCTGCAACGAGCAACACAGTGATGGCTTTATTTTATTTTTTTGTCCCACCAACAATCCAACACAGAGAGTCTTTATTTACTATCATAAATGACAAAGAAATTGACCTCTGCAGCTTTAAATCTTTATTTGGATCACTTTGCCCTCCTCTGTTTCTGCTGATGTCCTCGTGTTTCCTTTTGAATTTTTCACTTTTTCGCACTTTTGAATAATTTCCTCTAAGTATCTCCATGTGTGACATTTTGTCACGTCCTGTGTTTGTCTTGTCAAGTTTCATGTTTTTAGTTCTGGTCACTTCCTGTTTTATTTTGTAGTCTTGTCTCATGTCTCGTCTTCCCCGGTTCTGTTCTTATTACGTGCACCTGCCCTCTCGTGTCTCACCTGTTTCTCGTTCCCTCATTTGTCATGTATTTAAGTCCTGGGTTTTGTTCAGTCTGTGTCTTGTCAATAATTGTCTTCACGTCGTGTTCACGTCTTGTTCCTGGGTTTTTTTTAAAGAAAATAAATCTTTTTTTTGAATCCGCAACCTTGATCTCCCTCCCGTCTGTGCATCTGGGTCCTTCTTCCACGTCCTCTACCAACCATTGTGACACATTTCATGTTCTCTCTCAGGTTGGATTGCTATCCTTGGTGCACTCTGGCTCTTGGTTCTCGCCGACATCCAGGATTTTGAGATGATCTTGCACCGGGTGGAGTGGGCCACGTTACTGTTCTTCGCTGCCCTCTTCGTTTTGATGGAGGTATTTAATGAACACTTTTTAGCACTGAAAGCCCTCATTGTACCCAGCACACATACGTCTTGCAGATGTTGGCCCCGACAAATAAAAAGTTAAGCTGGAAAGATGTAGTTTTGGGAGCGTTTGCTAATTGGGAAGACTGGTGGCATCTGGTCACCGTCTCGCCCGATTAGCAAACGCTCCCAAAACTACGTCTTTCCAGCATCACTCGCGCCCAATGTCTGCAAGCCGTGTGTGTTATATGCTGTTGGGGTAAATAGTGGAAGCCAAAAAAATGCCAAACAACAACTTTTGCTTGGAGCTTCTATTTGTCCCACAAGGTAGTTATAACTGGAATAAATGTAGTTTTGGCTCGGCCGTTCTCTGACAAGCTGCTGATTGAAAACAGGATGAGTTCTCAGATCTATCGACAGTGTACTGGTCAGTCAGCTAACAATCTGAAAAGTAATCATCTGTTTCTTTTACCCATGAGACTCCCTGTGACAGGAAGAAGCGAAAACATAACGTCAGCACAAAATCTGCTTTGTCGAGTCTTTTGAGGCATTTGTAGTGTCAGAGAGCAGTTCCCCATAAGGAACGACCACCAGTATGTGAATGGTTTGTTCTCGGTGTCAATAACGATAACAAGAATAGATGTGTCTTTGTCTTCGTAATGGTCGCTTAATAGAAACCAAATTGCTTTTCTTCTCTAGGTTGAATCCCACCTATAACTAATTCTCTTTTTTTTTCTCGCCATATTAATCTTCTTCTCTTCATTTTTCAGGCTTTAGCTCAGCTGCAGCTTATCGACTACATCGGAGAACAGACAGCGCTGCTTATAAAAGTGAGTTTTTCCCTTTGATTCCCAGCCTAAAATTATCTCTCGGGGCTCTGCGACACTGGTATAATTGATAATTGGGCACAGGTGACGTGATATTGCATTTCATGCAGATCTGAATTCAATTATTGTGTTTACATCTGATTCCTGTCAGCAGCTGAAGGCGCCTGAGGGTAATTTTCACCCATATTCTAGCCAGTGTGCATCATGCGAGCGAGCTGCCTCTGAGCAGAGAATTGTACCAGTAATAGGTACGTCAGCTTGCGTTTAGACTGCGGGCCTCTGTACGTCTAATAATCACACGTGACAGGTGGTGTGCTGCTCGTGGTTTCTGACCCGCTCAGCCTCCCCAAACAAAGGACAACCTGCCGAAGAAGAATTGCGCGGCCCTTCTCTCCTGATACACGGAGAGGACAGGTGAAAGCAGCAGATATTCCCTGCTTTAACCTGCCCATGCATACCTAAGAGATAACCATCAAGAGGGTTCTCGTCACGTGGCGAATCGGCCTGGATGTGTGTGTGTACAGCAGAGCGCCGAAATAAAACTCACCACCGCCGCTGCCGCCACCTGTGATCGTGTGTCACAGTCAAACAGCAGCGTCCTCTCAGGCGTCTCCCTGATTAGAGGTTCAGTGTCAAAGTGTCAAGAAACGAACATAATTGGTGTGTTTGATTTAAATCAGTGATGGGCTGAGGAGAAGGGGGTGGGCGTGCGCGCGTCTGAGTGGCAATGAAAGTAGCATTTATCTGTCGCTCTTATTATCTCCCCTCTCAGGCGGTGCCAGAGGACCAGCGCTTGGCTATAGCCATTATCTTGGTGATGTGGGTCTCGGCTCTGGCCTCGTCTCTCATTGACAACATTCCCTTCACCGCCACCATGGTAAGAGGCTTCGGCGTGATGCTTTAATTTCACACTTCAGTATATCCGTTGGGAAAAAACCGCACACAGAAAACCCAGTTAGAACAAGAATGAGTCACACATCTGTACGGTTCCAGAAAGGTGAAGGTCGAAGCAACAGCTGTCATTTTTAAAGAAACCTGTTGCTGGTATCAAGTCCAGCATGAGCAAATATCTACAAAAAATAATGAAGTTGATGATGAAAAATCCAATATATTGTCTTTGTTCTGTTTTCAGTAGAGCATGTGTTTAAAAAAAGGACTGTTTCATTAGGTTTTTACACAGCGTTTGCGATCTGTGAACAGTTCTGATGTCTGTAACATCATAAAATAAAACGGTGCATCTTCCAAAAGCCAGCCAGGATCACTGACTCATGCACAGTTGGATGGCGACTGTACTTCTACCTACAACATGGCACTTCACCTGACTTCCCATATAATATAGCTGTTATCTTAAAACAGAGAGGGGCACAGAGAGATTCTCTCAGACACTCATGAATTATGCAGCCACTTCCTGCCACATCACCACTTCTGTTGTCAGCTGTCTGTTTTGCTGAAAATTAATAGATTGCACAGAGATCAATGTTTCAGAGCGGCGCCAGTGTGCTCAATTAAAATGACAGCTGAGAAAAAGGAGAAAGATATTATCCCAGTGACAGAATGAGATGTTGCTTTGCTGGAGTTTAACTGCCAGATTTTTGACTAGTCGACCGGTGTATCCAGGGGTTTAGAGAATGTCCTCTGTCTCTGGTTGTTTTTTTTTCCTCCATATTTTCAGGCCCATGCAAATTTGCTCTACCTGTAAAATAGGATTTCAAACCGCATCAGTTTTCATTTCAGTGCACAGCTGATAAGAAAAAGCTCATCCTGATTGTCACAATAGACTGAAGCTGAGAGACCAGAAAACTTTTTATGAATGAAACAATTTAGAGGCTTTTTTTAAAGCTGCTGTTAGCTTTATTTTCTTATTAAAATAAGTATTAAATAACATGGCATTCCAACAGTAATCACTGATATAGAGTGTTTGGTCAGTAACACGTCTCTTAAAAGAGTGATATGCATTACCAACATCATTTGATCATGCGACATCAGGTTATACATCAAGAACCAAATTAAATGTTCTCCTCTGCTCTTCACATGAAGAATTGAATGGTATATTTGAAGACTTGTATTTAGAGGAGAAGCAAGAATTAGGGGAAATTCCTCAGAACATAATTGATCCACCAATGTTCAGAAACTGTAAAACCTTGGAACATAATTGAGTACACACTGCTCTGCCATCATGGTGTGATCCCCACATCATAGATGTATTTAGGTGCTGCTAGTGTTGGAACGTTTGGGAATTTGATATGTTTTAGACACCAAATTCTACCGATATAATGTTAAAAACAGTATTTATATTTAGTTTTGGCCGTTAACGATGTCCAATCCATCTCTCTACTCACAGATTCCAGTTCTCATCAACCTAAGTCATGATGCAGATGTGAACCTGCCAGTCAAACCCCTCATCTTTGCCTTGGCCATGGGAGCCTGTCTCGGTGGTAAGCCTCTGTTTCTATCCTCCTCATGTAATCGAGTATAAACTGAGTATGAGCCTGCGAGGTTTGGGGCTTGAAACACATCTACCTTACAGTCACTGGGGACTTTATAGCTGATCCTTGTTGAAAGGTGTGGATCTTTATTGATGGCTCCTGCCAGAAGGAGACATCTCATGCTCCATGTGACAGCCACACTTTGTACGGCGGTGTCGCTCCCCGGGGAGGTCAGGCTGTGCTTTTTTTGTGGGAGCAGCCCAAGGCCCCTGTAAGCTCGCCGCATTCAAGCTCTACCACACGCCAGCGGCCGGCCCGTCAGCGCGCCGTGGCTCTGTTTGGCTGGGAAGGACACAAAGGGAGAGAGAGTTAGAGGGCTGTCATAGTGTTTCAGTTTAATCAACTGCACTGTGACAGGTCCACATCGATCGGCAGTATGATGTCGCTGCCGCCCAGCGCCATCCCCACACTGACACCCTTTGAGCTGTGAGCAGCACTGAAAGGCAGGACGGAGGCACATCCTGACTTTCAAAATGTTGCAACGGCAGATTTAAAAATGGTAAAACTTTATACTGAAAATACTGAGTGAAAAGTGAAAGATGATGATGATTATTATTACTTAAACAGTATGTAAATGTTAATTACTCATCTGAATAAGCTCTTCATAACTGTTGTTTTTTTTATTTGACATTAAAATCAGACCTCAATAATATAAAAAAAGCTAGATTCTGTTTAATAAGAACTACAAGGAGCTGATTATGAAACTAATGCCTCTATATCACCTACATAAGCAACAGAGACCCTCATCGTTATTACAGTCTATTATTAGCTGCTGATTGTCTTACTCATGTCCAGGACAAGATGATCTCCATTGCGCATCCGATGACTGGCACAACTGACCATAGTGTCAGGGTTCTTGATGCTAGTTAGTGTCTCAGATTACAACTTGTCCAGATTGAATATGTCATAACATTAAAGAAACAATCTTTCACGGTGGACTTCTGAGGATGAATTTAGTCTGACAGCTTGAGGAAACGTAGCTGCTCTGTGGTCTGGTGTTACGGCACCGTTACTCAACCACAAGTGTATACATTACCTCATCTCCATGAATCCTGCAAACAGCTTTGTTTAAAGGTGTTATTGATAACATTCTGCCACTAAATGTGACATTCGATCTCCTCCCTTCCATTTCATTCACGCCACAACGCCCCCCATCGTTAGCGAACACAGATAGCACGTGAACCAACAATCACAATCATAATGATGCCTTTATTTGTCTACTTAAAAATGTTATCAACAATGAGAGGAAAATAGTGATAAAAATATGTTGCTTCTTTCATTCACTGGCTTCAAAACAAATGCACAGGTGAGCCGGATCAACATCTGTGGACACTCAGTGGTTGTGCTCACACTCTTGTTGCCCACAAGAGCCACTGCAACAATTTAAAAACAGTGAAGGGTCCTTGTCGCTGCTTCAACGTTGTTTTCCTGTCTGTTTAGGGAACGGCACATTGATAGGAGCATCGGCCAACGTTGTGTGCGCAGGCATCGCCGAACAGCACGGCTACGGTTTCTCCTTCATGGAGTTCTTCAGGTAAGCCCTCTTATCCTTTAACGTGACTAAACATAACAGATCAATAACGTTTTTAACAATCTTGCTCCTTCAGTTGCTTTATTTTTGGTTTGTCTCTTGGGGTGATCAGTCAGACTGGTGCATTACTGTACCATAGGCTGTACTGCCTGAAGGGCTCATACATGTTAATGTCCATCATATGCTGCAAGAAGAGAAGCCAACACTGTGAATTGATTAGATAAAAGCCCAGAGTGTCATGAATCAGATTGTGATCTTCCACGCTGGTTAGGTGGAATTCAGAGTCCTGGTTTTTTGGAGGGGTTACCGCAGCAGGTGTACTTTTACTGTCTGTAAAATAACTCCAGGAAACAACCTGGCAGACATGAGTTAATGTCATCTGGCCTTGGCAGTGATTTCGGTTTGTGTCCTCTCCAGCGATGCTGTGAGGGCACTGAGAAATGTTTACAAAAAGCGAGAGAGGAGAAGCTGAAACTGTAGAGAAATGTGCTCCACAGTCTGCAGAACAATGACTAATCATGATAAAACAAAAGCAACAAACATTTAAACATATGTGTGTCTGATTGAATTGATACTTAGTGAAACACTCATAGAGAGCTTGATTGGAGAACTCTTGTGGTTAAAATAAAAAACAAACCCCGAGTGAATAGTGAAATATGTCATTATATCTGAAGCAGGATGGTAAGTACGCTGCCTCCAAAGTTGCCACCTGCTCGCTAATATTGTTTTACCCCAGTGACGTAGCAGAGAGCCCCCACTTTGCACATTTTCTCTCGTTGGAGTAGTGGAAGTGGTCAGTGATGTTGAAAGACGGATGAATGTGAGTCTGATTACACTTAATGTGCAATCACTTGGAAATAGCCCGTCATGTGATCCACTGGCACTACGAAGTTTTCTGTACGTAATGATGAAACGAGAGGCGAGAACATTCCAGGTGGGATTTGTTTCTGTAATCTAAGAGATTATATTTAAATCTCATATGTCTGCAGGTGGGATTAACATGAAACACAGACATTCTTTGTCTGTGGCTGGGCCAACACCGTGTAGACTTTCATCACCTAATGTATTTCAAAGAATCACATGGTGCAGTTCTGCCTACCTCTGCACATTTACCTTTTTCTGTGAATTTTCTTTTTGCCGTGTTATCGGTGTGGCTCTATGGACGGTCCAGACTGAAATATATCAACAAACATTAACTGCATTTCCAAAGACATTTGGTTCAACATCATTCACCCCCTCTTTGTAAAACCCTTAACTTTTCTATTAATTCTGATAAGCGATGAATCATTTAAAGAAGCTAAAATGCTGCTTCCAGCTTCTCAAACTTGAGAATGTGTTACTATGACTGTTCAATAAGCGTCACATGGACGTAAAAACATGAATAAGTGATGAATTTCATTGTTACAGTAGGGTTTAGTTATGCGATTTTAGATGACTTGAGGATGGTATGGTGACACTTCACTTAAAGATACACAAAAAAGAGTAAATAATGATTAAGTAATTAGTAACTAATAAGTATATATTGGGTAACTACTCAGTGTGATGTTCGTTTAACTTGAAGATACACAAAAAGAGTAACTGATGATTCAGGAATAAGTCATTAATGAGCTGAGTTTGTTCTCCAGTAACTCATCATTATCTACTATATAGTCCTTGAATCACAGTTATTTAGGAATTACTCGTTAATGATTCGTTAACAATCAAGTCATTCTTGATTGATTCCCACTCGCTCCTCAGTAACCACTCACATTTCTGTGTACCTTTATTGTAAAGTGTTAACGATATTGTCTCGCATAGAATATTAAGGTCTGGCCTCAGTTTTCTGTGGTTGGTTGTTCATAATTTTCATACGTTTTTGAGTCTTAACGCAGGAGGGCCAGGTGACAGGTAGTGAGATGGGTTGACTGGCGTTGGAAACCGTTGCCTCGTCATTGTCAGTTTCTGTGAAAATGTCCTCACAGTTAGTTATAGTGGCGTATGCTGACAATTTGTTATCGCGCTGGAAAGATTCTGGGTTGTCCATCTGCATGGGGTTTCATTGAAATGGATAAGAACAGTTGCAGCCTGTCAGCTCCACTCCTCTCACACTGTGTTTACAGTTATTGGATAGAAGCATTGCTCTCGGGCTGAAGCACTGCCTGTAATTGGCTGTCTGTGGCAAGGGGTCACAGCTGTTCAGAGAGACAGGTGAGGGGGAGAGAAGTCTGTCTGTGACTCCAGGCAGCTGGGACTGACTGGTTCTGTGTCAGGTGGTCACATTCCGGGCCCAGATGAGTCCAGGGGGATATTGATGCCTTTCTGATAGACCATCATAAAGGAAAATGAGTGGCCCTGAATAGCTCATCAGTTAGTTGGTATGGTCCCTGTTGCTTCCCTCATGCCTCCAGGCCCTGATCATCCTCCTCTTCTCAAACCATTAACCCAGGGAGAAGCACCGACTATATATATGTACTGTATGGTACAGCTGGGCAGGATGTGAGCCATTGTTAGTGGATGCAGGCTCAAGAAAAGCAGCTACTACAGTGAAGTGCCTTGATAGACATATTCACCGTGATGTTTGATCAGTGGTAAGAAGAATATAATTCTGAAGATCATAAAAACCTGTTATAAAGGGAATCTTCATGGGAAAAAGCAAACAAAGGGCCTACAACACATACACACGACAATGAAGTAAAATCCATCGAGTAAGCAGAATGAAACAGAATAAAATAACAGTACAATAAACAAATAAAACACACAAATAATGGAATTAAGGCTAACATTAACAAAAGCTTCTTGATTGTTATTATGTAATATCTCAATCTGCAAAGTAACCAGCAACAAAACATGTCAAATGTAGAGTCAAAAGTACAATATGTGAAGTATAGTGGAGTAAAAGTACAGCACTTGTAGGCATACTTTGTCTGTTGCCCCCCAACTCAACAGGTGAGACAGAAAATAGGAGTCAACAAGAGAGCGTTAGCGAGAACAAAGCAGGGAATCAGCTAAATAAAATAAAATAAACACACTCATTCTTCTTTACGACCCTCTGGATTTAGTGTGAATGCAGCTGAAGTGCACGCTTCATCCTGTTTGCACGGTTTGCCTCTCTGCTCTGCCTGTGTGTGCTCAGCTCCGCCCTCAGTCAAACAGACACACAGACCTAGAGCTCTTTATACATCCACTGTATAGCAGATCACGAGCAGAGGAGAGAAATTCAAACAGTGATGTAACCTGGTTGCCACATTTTTAGTCCCAACCGTGTTCTGTTATTGGCTAGAGACTTCTCACCCACTGCCCAAAGGCTGACGGCAAGAAACTTCCTACACTTCCTTTTAGGGAAAATCAGGCATAGTTTACTTATGACAGCGCACAGGTAGGCTAACATACTATAACTCTTGTTAGCTGAGGTCATTTTGTCCACACTGCTATTGTAATGATGTTTGTCCGGAGCCTTGGAGGACGAGGACGATTTTAAAAAATGAATCACACTGAAATACTTCTTTGTCTTTGATTTTACCTTGGTGGAGCTCCTGGTCTGCCATTCACTGACCACCAAGCACAATAAACAAACAGGCTCCAATCCAAATAACATTAAACATCGCGAGCTGGGTTTGACAGCTAGGACCATTATTCAGTTTCTCCACACCTTTTGCGACCTCACTTTGTGACAGAATTATTAATCCAATTCATGCAGCTCTCTGCATCTGCAAAGAAGACCAGTGGTGGGTACACTGGTCCCTCGCACTAGACACTGCAGGTGTGCTGCCTTCGTTTGAAAGAAAAAAACATACACTGTAATCATAACGACAAAAAAAGCCTATATATTTTAGGTAGACTGCACCCTGAGCACTGCACATTTGAGCATTTCGCAAGTCGTACCGCTCTTTGAATCGTCCAGGTCAGACATTGTCATAGGAAGCAGCATTGTCCTGTGTAATGTATACAGCCTCCACAGTCAGACAAGCGTGTTGGCTCAGGTTTATCAAGAGAAAGTCTTTGAGATTGCATCAGGACTTCCAAAGAGTTTCCATCATATGCAATTAAATCAACGTGTGTGTGATCACGAGGTACGATGGGAATTTCGAGACAAGGTGAACCTCGCTCCTCTCTGCGCCGTATTGTGGCGAGTTTTTTTCATCTGCCCCGTGTCCCCTCATGCTGTGCCTGTGATGGGGGAACGGCTCAGCAGAAGGAGATTCGCTCGCGTGGAGGTGACCTCAGCTTGTCTGATTATGATAAGAATTTAGAGATTCCTCACTCCATCCATCTTAAGTGGACATTCATTACACAAAGATAAAAATCGCAGTAGGCTCATGTTAATGGGTAATTTAAAGGCCCTCAAGGCATAAAACCATACTTCCAGTTTTTAAATATTATAAGTAATTGGAATATAATTCAAATACCAACATATATTACACTGGGCAAGGAACATAGATGAGCAGCACAGTATCGAGTGACCTGTATTCTCCCTGTACAGATCAATAAACATGCCACTGAGTGTTTCATACCATTGATTCTTCAGCTTGAGGGTCAGTTGTGCGGTTTAGTGGCCTGAAGTTTTCTTTTCAGTGGCACCACTTAGCATAAAGGTCTAAGAGTCTGTGTGCAGCGGAAACCCCCCCCCAGCTCAGCTTCTCACACGGCTGGACGACAGTGTTCGTTTTTTAAAGTAGACTAGTCTCTTTTATTCTTGGTATTATTTCTTCCAACCCTTCGATAGCACCCTGTTGTGACGGCAGTTAAAGGTTATGCTAAGGAAAAGCCTGTTAATGTGCTTGTTGAGCGGTATTTCCCCACTCTGTGGGAGCAGGGCCCAGATACTATCAAAGTGCAGGCTACCGTTCTGCCACTCTGTCCCGCTCTACTGGATTCAGGACATTTTAACCTCCAGCAAGCCAAACCTGTCATCTGAGATGGCATTACATATGCCAAACACATTGGTTAGTGTACATCCTGAAAACTTTGTATTACTGTAACATGATTGTGAGGGGAAAATATTGTTTGAAAATACAAAGCGCAAAGCATAATTCTATCTCAAGCCTCTCTTGTCTGAAAAAAAGCTGTTATAATGAAGTCGGTGTGATAGATCAACCGCTACAACACATTTAACATCCATGCTGTCTGTTTATTTTGGATAAACCTAGATTATGTTGATCTTGATTATTTTTTGCCTCATACATGTCACTTTTATGTCAGTCTTTTAGCACAATACTATGTGCATAATCAAGACTGCGTTACAGGATTCTTGCTTTAGTCATCTTGAATCATTAAAAAGTCATCTGGAGACAACGTTCTCAATGAATTCATTGAGCTATTGTTAGCTTAATTAGCTATCTGATAAAATCTGTTGACAGGTGAAGAACATGAAGTGGAAGAAGTTTGAATTGAATGGATTGTCGTACATAGAACGAGTTGGAGATTTTTAGAGGATAAATTCACCCAAAATTATAATTCAGTCATTCTCTATTCTGAAGTTTCGTAGTCCGCAAAAATGTTACTGGAGCTTCACAGTTAAACAGTGTTGCAGTGTTGCAAGTGAGGTTTGTTTTAAAAAATGTATTAAAAAAGAAGATAAAATGGCTCCATAAAACTTGTCTGGTGTAATCCAAGTCTGCAGAAGACCTGAGATCTCACATTGATTTAAAAAGACGTCATTTACACCCTTTTAAAACTGAAATCTTCACTGTAGTACCGAAGCTAAAAGCATGCGCACAGTCTGAGGTTGGTGCACGAGCTTGTAAATAACGTTTTTTCAAGTCAGTTTGGGATCTAGGGGCATCCTGAGACTTGTATTACTCTGGTGAGCTGTTAGGAGCATTTCCCTAATGTCTTCCCCTCATTTATGTGTTTTAAAACAAACATACTTCACTTACTGGGAGAATGCTGCAACGTTGTTTTGCTGTGAAGCTCCAGAAATGTTTCGTGGACTGCAAAACTTCACATGACTTTCCATCAGCATGGAGGTCAGCAGAGAAAGACTGACTTTTTGGGTATACTTAACCTTTAAGAGCAGTGAGCGAGTGTTCAAATGAAAGGTCTCTCTTGAGGATTACTGGGAGGTTATAGATGTGGAGTGGGGGGAGATAGAGTGGAGCTGCTGATCGTATCAGATTTGTCACATTCATGATTCACGTTGAGTTAGGGAAGTTGGTCAGGGTGGACTGAGTTGCAGTGATGACAGATTTATTGGATTAGTAGAACAGGACATCATCGGCGTAGAAGCGGAGACGATGGCAGTGATGAGATTACCGCAGGGGAGCATGTTGAGACTGAACAGGAGGGGGGATCATGGGAGAGGCATCAATACATCACTGTTTCAAACAGCACAGGGTGATTTATTACTAGAATTACTAGAAATTGGAAATTTGGAGTTAATTACAAATGGTCAGTTGACAATTGTTCCTGCCAGCTCAAGCCATTTACCTGAAGGACGGGACAGGATTATTAAAACACAGGAAGTGAAAGGTCAGGTTCTTGGAGACGTTTTGTAATCGACAGATCGTGGCAAATTTAGCCGGCTGACACTTCTACTATTCCTTTTTATTTTTGTTAAACTTTTTGTAGGATTCCCCTCGTTATTCAGCCACTATTACCCTTTGATGTGTAAATAATGATGATAATCACCCTGACCTCTATAACTCGGTTCACTTGGCTACTCAGACAGTTTGACTCTGTTACAATTAAAATGCACCACCATGCTTTATTGAAATCATTATTAATGAGCTTAAGTGCATGACTAGCCTCATTAATCCTTAGTTCAAGTACTAATTTGACATTTCCACATGCATATTAGATGGAAACTGCATAATTGTGTTCATCCGAATGAAGAAATAGTTGTGGCAATGAACGAGTAATACACTGACACACGGTTATCAGACATGAGCGCACACATATAGATTTACACTTTTATTTAAGGTCCTCTGCACTTCTTCCACCCAAAGACTCAATGCATTGCACATTCTGAAAGGTCATCTTAAAATAGGGCTTTTCAAATGGCTTCTGATTCAGAGGACCTTATATAAGAGGGATACAAGAGAGAGCACATACCTCAGGCCGACAGCCGCTATTATCTGTAATGTGTGTGGAACAGCTTTTATTAAACTCTTTGTTATTTTGTTTTCCACTTCTGGTGTCGATATTTTGTTATAATCCAACAACGGATAACAGTGATTACTGGTTAACTAGGTCACAGCATTTAAAGCTTGATTGTTCTGTGAGATATGAAGTCTTCCAAACATTTAACTTTTCCCAGCCGTCAGAAAATCTCTCAAACGAGGAACTCATGCAATACAGCCGTAATTGGCCTCGCGGGGGATCTTTAATTAAAGTCCAAAATGTTACCACATTTAACGTCTGCAACTCTGACACCTTTGATCAGACCTGTGGGGAACTTGGGACAATCATTCCAATGGGGTACTCTGTAATTTTGCCAATTATACAAACATTTCTTTTTTTTCACTTAAAGATTTTGCATCTAAACGTGGTGCTTATATTTATGCACACCACCATCAGTTCGAGGTGTTGCAGCTGTAGTTTTGTTTTCTGCTTTATTTAGTCCGGACTTATTCATTGAGACCATCATCGACTCACATCTCACACTAGTGAGCAACATCTGCTCTAAATGACATTTTAACGATTCGGCTGCTCTTAATTTTTCAGTAGGGGCGCTCTACTTTAATGATTTCTTTCCCACTTTGAGCTAAATCGCTGTCCTCCTGAATATACACGTATTTTTCTTTTCTGTTGTTTTCCTCTGAAACTGATCTGTGTCAGAGGCCGGGGGCGAACAGATCTCTGGCCCTCAGAGCAGCCATGTGTCCATGTAGGACATGGTAGACATCCAAATGACAAACCATCTGCAGGAGTCAGCTAAGGACGCGTTGGGATTGTGTGATACTAACCGAGGAACGACAAACTGGGGAAGCAGTCTGACTTATGATCTGTTTAGTACAGTTTTACTCACAGCTACTTTTGTGGCAGTTATCGTTGCTCTTGTGTCATGAAGCTAACTACATTTCAGTCACTGCAATGAGAGAAGCGCCGACTGGCCTGTCACAGGTGAACAGCTTTAGACTAGTCCATTGTTTGTGCGCACTTGAAGGCTTTTTAGATTCCTCCGTCGACCATGACGTGATTTCATTTGGCAAATAATATGCAAGCCTGTGTTAACATCTCACTGGGCCTGTCTCGGAGCTGCAGATAGCGAGCAGGAAGGCAAACCGTCACCTGCGGGCTGAGGTGTGCTCGAACCAGACACTGAATTTATACCAGCTCCATCAGGGCTGTGCAGCTCTGACCTCCCTGTGAAAAGAGAGTTCTCCCGTGGGGTTCAGCAAAGTGTCAAACGTCAGAACAAGAATCCGCTTTGTTTGGCGGAAAAGGTTTTCACATATGAGTGATTTGACCGTCACACAAAGAAAGACAGTTGAAATATATCAGTCAAAGAATAAGTGGGAAAATATGAATGGAAAGATGTTATTAGAAAAAGATAATAAAACGTCTAATTAGAGAAATGAGGCATCTTCAAGGTGCAGCATGTAAACACACTTTCTCTGAAATTACCATTTATTTCCCACTCATGATAATTTTCTCGACTCTTGACGTCAGAACGGAAAATTAGCTCCTGGAAAAGACAACACAGACGCGTGTTTATAAATGTCAGGTCCGCTGCTGCAGACGGATAATTGATTCAACATCGAGGGCTGCTCCACTTGTTTATTCCAGACTGTTCGCAGCACGAGTTACAGTGCAGGTACTTTTATCAGTGTGAAATGAATGTTAACGACATGAATCTGTTGCTTCTTGCAGGTTAGGATTCCCCATGATGATAATGACGTGTATGATCGGCATGTGCTACCTGCTGGCCACCCACATCGGACTGGGATGGAACATGTGATCCCGAGCTGCTGCACGGAGCCAAAGAGACGAGCGCTCAGCTCTCTGTAATGTGAAATGTAATCCGACTGACTGGTCAGGTTACGGGCACTGTATGAAAACACAGCAGCCATATTTTTTTGGAAAGTGGTATTCGACTAAAGTGCAGGGACCAGAAAAAAACAGGAGCTTTGACCAAAACGTTGAACCCAACATCCGACAATCTGAGTATGACGCATTATTTCTTGGTTCACCCTGTTGACTTTTAAAAGCTTTGTCAAAAACTTGAACCTTTTTGTCCTCAACAAAGAGTCAATCCAAGGGAAGGAAATGTGTCTTTACTGGAAACAAAAGTCCCATTCCATAACGCTGTAAATGGTGCTACTGTCTTAGTCGTCGTAAGTGGTGTATGTGTTTCTAACTATGTATCACACTAATTTGCTTTTAGACACACTTAGGACACTGATCATCTTACTGTAGGAAAACATTCCACATCATTTTAAATGAACCACCCAGTGAAAGGGATTTTATAATGTCTAATATTTGTATCAGCTGCCCAAATCTCAACGCCTCACCAATGAATTTGTAAAACAAAAACAGCATCAAATTAAATTTGAGAGAATGCAGAATGATTAAATGAAACAAATGTAGATTTTTAACTTAACATTGTATACTATCTATTGTACTGTGTACACAATGATCTCATGTAAACTCGACGATTTAGTGTGGTTAACCATATTCAATGTAGAAAATGTTTAATCGTGTAAATGCTCTTAAATGGACTGGACGACATGTTCTTACCTCGTCCAGTTCAAACCATCACCTGTATTTATTGTACAGCCTGACAACGTGTACGTCATTAACTTTAATTGTTTAGAACGTTCAGACAGAGACGATGAAACATGAACAATAAAGGTTGTGATGTTTCCTGTTTTCAATTGGCTCCTTTTGAGTTTTTGATTCTTTCTAGATATCTGGGTCCACTTTCTGAACAAAGGTTCCCTCACAGGTTTATTACTGGTTTATAAATCATGTACTAATGCTTTATAGATAACTTTTGAAACCATTTAGGGATAAGTCCATGCATCCATCTGCTCATCCTCATGCTGATGGAAAGTTGGGGAAAGTTTTGAACCTAACCCACAAAACATCTGTGTAGCTTCTCAGCAAACAGCATTCTCCTAAACAACTGAAGTAGATGAAAAATGTGTTTGTAAAATGTAAAAAAAACAACCGAAAAAACAACATAATTGCCTCACACAGCTCGTCCGGCATAATTGAAGTCTCTGGAAGCCCAGAGATCCCAAATTGGTTAGAGAAGTCATTATTTACACCCTCAGTTGAGCTTCTGCAACCTGCTCAGATGGTGTGCATGCTAACACTTTTAGCTCAGAAGCTACATTGAAGATTCCAGCTTAAAAGTGGTGTAAATAATGTTTTTTCAAATCAGTTTGACATCTGGAGGCTTCTGGTGACTTGGATTTAGCGGACGAGCTATAAGGAGCCAATTTATGTTTGTTTTTTTCACTTGTTTTGTAGCGTTTTGAAACAAGTCCCCGTCTACTTCAGTTGTTTAGGAGGACGCTACAATGCTGTTTTGCTGTGAAGCTCCAGAATTTTTCTGTGGGCAACGAAACTCATTTTTGAGCGAACGTATCCTTTAATAAGAACCACTATTCGATTGCCAGGTTGGGGAAAACTCTCTAGCACAAAGCTCACATGGCTGTATTTAAATTTAAAGTGGCTATAGCAAGCTGGAGTCGTGCCTTACCGCCGGACCTCATGGAACCGTACTTCAGAGAAAAACCACAGTTCATTTTTTGATCTCGTTTGAATTGTGCCACGAATCACATGCTGTCAATTTTAAAGATATTCATCAGGTGGACACACGTCAACGTCGGATGTGTGAATGAACAACTCTTTACTGCTAATGGGTTTCCATAGCAACTTAAAAGCTGATGATATGTCAGTATCACATCAAAGATAACATTCCTGCCAGCTAGGACCCTTTCAGACCCAACAGGTCCACAGAGGACGCCCTGTCCACTGCCCTCCACTTAGGAGGTGGTGTGTATTGAGAAGGGGACCAAGCACACATACTCTGCATTTATTTATTTTCAAGAAAAGTCAAGGGTCAGTTGGTGGTTTGTCAGATAAAGAGCTTAAAAAGCAAAAGTGTCACGCTAGAGAGTAGCAAACACCAACCACAGGGATTTCTCACAACATGGCAACCCAAATGTTGTTCTTATCAATGGCCCATTGACGAAGCCATTAGCTTCAAACGTAGAAACTCTACACAAATGGTACCTTTCATATAATGATTTTTTTCCGGGGGTCATTTTGATTTCCACCCCTCGTGAGAAGAGAAACATTCGGCTGTTATCTCGCCTGTACTTTGCCGACAGTATCGTAATTGCTCTGTCCACCTACACTTTCCCACTCGAGCTCTGGGAGTTCTCAACATCTCAGAAAAAAAGCCAAATATCACTAAATGTAAAGTAGAAGACTGAGAGGTCAGTGGATACTCGACAGAAATAAATTACAGCCCTATCACATATCAACTCTCATGGCTGGTACAGTATCTGCAGCCCTCTTTCATGTGAAGAGCTTTCTGGTACTTCACTGAGTTGTTGTTCTCCCGCCACAACCACAGCTCTGCTCTTACTGCGTTTATTGGCAGTGACTGAGAGCGAAACCGACTTTCATGTTCCCTGTAATGAGTCGGGCTCCGGGCCGACCCAAACCTACCGACTACACAGATCGATGTACTGGAGCTCCTGCGGGACTGTTGTCTCGCGTTAAAACTCCCAGTGGGGTCGCCACAGCTTGAGGTGTGGAGCGCCCCTGTTTGTCGCAGTCATCGGGAATCCATTTGTATCGTCCACTTTGTTGCCATTACACAGCCGTGCTCTGGATCACAGCGTTAATTAGCATCAAATTAATTAGAGGCACTTCCACCCTCGGAGAACTCTACGTGGTTTTACATCATTAATGTGTTTAATGTGTTCCTGGAGTTACAGTCGTTTGTGGCCGGAGGCTCAAATCCTTATTTTTTGGTTCTTCTGCACTAAAATGTGCTGCAACTCAAATCCGATCCATTGAAAATAATAATAATAATTTGGTATAAAGTTTTATAAAGTTACCCAATCGAAAGAAACACTCCCACAGTGATTCACAGCTGCCACCAACTAACCAGGAATTTTCTCTGCATCACAAACCTCGACTACTTCTGTCCTACGGCAACTCTGAGGGGACACACTACTTTTTTTGCGCTCTGGTGAAGGACTTTTAAATCACAATGTTACGATGGTACAGGACTCAGTAATCCATAATGTCCATTGTTCATTGATCCGACCCGAGGCAGCATATCACAGTAACCGCTAACTGCTGCTAACTGTTTATACATCAAACACTAGTTGTTGTTAGCTAGTTAGCTCAGTTAGCCGTGCAGCTGTCCTGACGGGAGCGTGTCTATGTTCCCTGGTTTTTTGAAAAAAGGGTCCTATGTTCCCCGGTCTGTTACTTTTTCCACCATTACTGAAAAATTCCATGGCAAATAGGCCTATGTAGGCCTACGGGCTAACCCTAACCTAGGACCCTTTTCAGAAAAAGGGTCCTATGCTCCCC
The DNA here is from genome assembly GCA_039737535.1 of Lagodon rhomboides. Lineage (NCBI taxonomy): Eukaryota > Metazoa > Chordata > Actinopteri > Spariformes > Sparidae > Lagodon > Lagodon rhomboides. Next base: position 6,627,631 of record CM077789.1, on the reverse strand, counting down.
GGTATGTATTGCTACAGGGGAACAAAGGTCCCTTTTTGGGAAAAACGGGGAACATAAGACCTTTTTTCTAAAAAAGGGTCCTATGTTCCCCAAGCAGGGAACATAGGACCTGGGAAACATAGGGATGACCCCGTCCTGACTACTGGGGGAGTGCTGGTTTTTACATCATTAGTACCGGCGCGTGAAGGAGCCAGTAGGGAGCGCTGGCAGGGAGCAGCCTCAGGATGGACCTCAGAACCAGAGCTGGGTGAGTGGGCAAAGAGAACCAAGCTCAGCAGCGGCTGGACCGGGACCGAACATAGCCTCTGACACCAACAGAGGCCATGTTGAAGACAGGGTTTACAGTAACATTTGTGACCTGTTTCTGAAGATGTATGTCTTCAGTATCAGAACCAATGAGCTGAGGGCTGAGTATCATCGACAGCATGGGGAAGTTTTCTCACCACGCTGCTGGTTTTGGTCTTTTCACTGGATTTATTGACATTAGACAAAGTCTAGAATCACAGCAGCCGTATCCTTTAAGGCCGGCACACACCGGCTCAGACGTCGGACGTCTGAAGCGTTAGGAGAGAGTCGGACGAGTTCGGGAACAACTCTGTTCGGTGTGTTCAGCGTTGTCGGAGCCGCGCGGAAACGCTAGGACGGCGTCTGATCCGACTGAACATGCAAAGTTGGACGTCTGAGTTCAGGACGCCGTCGGATACTCTGATTGGTTGTTAGCTAGCTGTTCAGTGACCATTCTGATTGGCGGTGTGCCAGCGAATCAGCGCGCCGTGTGGGAGGGGCGGCGGAAGTGACGATGATAAACAAACCACATAAACAGAGACGGCACAGAGTTACAAACAACACTTCGCCGTTCGTTATTTTGGGGATAAACCAACGTATTTTTGGAAGCCATGGCTGTGTGGACCGAGGACTTTGAGGAGCAGCTGGCTGCCCTGGTGGAAGAGAGACCACCGTAATACGACATCATGCAAGTAATGCCGAGCTAACACTGTGTGTGCTTTGTTTTGATAAGCTACGGTCCGCACTCCGTTCTGTCATTTCCTGTTTTTATGTTTTGGGTTACTGGCACGAGACTGAGCGCCACCCGATGTTTAGGAGACGTATTGCATTTCATTGCATTGCAGGCGCAGAACGTATAGCTCCTGTGTAGCTGGGCGGTGTGTTTCAATGCAACTTTTCTACTGAACGGATCCGACGGAGTGGTCGGATAAGGAAGTTGGATAAGGAAGTCGGCCTTGGGCGGTGTGTGGGGGCCTTTAAAGCCTCATCTCACCCTCTCATACAGTATGATAGATGTTGTATGACCGTCGAGCAGTAAGTGAGTTGTCTTCCTTCAGTTCTTATGGACTGATGCCAACATCTGATTTCTGCTGCGTTGGCTTTAGATCACTGAGAATGTTTTCTCTATCAAACTCACACATCACACCGCTGCAGAGGCTCGTTATATTGACCGTCTGTCTCTGTACTCAAGCCTGTTAAAAAAAACAACAAAACAAAGCAGGATGACTCCTGCCGAACAATTTCTGCCTTGTTTGCTTTGCTCTCTCGCATAACTGCTGACATTTTGTCGGCGCTGGACCGAATCCAGCGATTCTGTGAGCCACTTATCTGGTGCTCGCTGAAGCCATCCGCAGCGAGAGTGAGGAGCATAATGTGGTCACTGACCCAGACGCCTCCCTAAAGACACTCAGTCCACTGAATATTCAATCTTTGTTTCCAGGAATCAACAAAGACTCAAATCAATAGCAATGACCAGGGTTTTAAGTTATTACAGGGTCCCATTGTTCCCGCCGGCGCTCTGGACCGCTGGCGGTGGCATCATACCTGCTGCCTGCACTCCATTTAGAGGTTTTATGGCCTTTCCGGGTTGGAACAAGTAACACGCTGGTGAGGACAAATCAGGAGCGCTCACCTACAGCTCAGTGTCGACCCTCTGTTGTGGCAGAACAAGGTTAGCTTTGAACTCAAGAATTCATTTTCTGTATGAAAGAGACCTCAAATCCTCCGACGTGCCTGCTGAGGAGGAGCTCAAATATATTTTCTCGATGTAGAATCAGTGATTCAACAAAACATTTTCAGAGTTACATGTTTTTAAAGGTACGATAGGCAAAAAACTTATCAAGAGAATATGAAGAAATGAAAGTTTCACCATATTGAGTATCTGTGTGTTGCACAGATACTCAATATGGTGAAACTTGAGATATCTGTTGACCAAAACTACATTATAAGAGCTGAGAGTGAACAAAGCAGCACATACGTGAGCTAGAAAAACAGAAACAGTTAGCTTAAAGATGCTAAAATGCACTGTAGAGCTGAGGGGGACTGCAGAGTCGGACAACTATTAGCAACCTCTTTCCCGCACTATTGAATATATTATTAAAGGTACGATATGTAAGAATTGGCCACTTGTTGAATTCTTACTCAAGATGAATCGGTGGCAGCATCTTACTAGAGCAACCACTGCTAACTGTAGCTGACGTTAGCTGGTTAGCATGCTAACATCAGTATGTATCTCTGCATCACAACAATATGTCATTATGTCACAACTGTTATTTCTTCACAGTCTGTTGATAGTTTTAGTTTTTCTCAACTGAAATTCTGACATATTGCATCTTTAGAAAACTGATTATAGCATTTTTTAAATATTGCTTTATAATAATGTGACATGAGGACAACAGTGTGTCGTACTCCACAAGTAATACACAATATTCTGGCTACTATCAGTTTCTTTATGTTCTGTTACCACTCGTGAAGGAAAGCTTCTGTCATTGTATGGTTTATATAAGACGAGACTGAAACTGTCTCTGGGTTTGTCAATCAATGTCTGAAACCTTACTTTAATGCGACAGATGGCTTCCACCCCAGACGATGCGTCAGCAGTATACTGAAACAATCCATACATTAATATTAAGATATTCATCATTATAACGCACCAGATGAGACTTAAGATGACCAGAAAGTATATGATGTGAGATAATGCAGTTAAGTAAACCAGGACACCGTGTCTGTTTATTGCTGAACGTGACACTATTGTTCCTCCGACCATACAAACTAATTAATTACACCAGTTCAGTGAGAATTCATTCGATTTCCTCTAGGAAGTCTCCTCTATCCACAGCTAATGCTCTTATTCATCAAGGAGGGATTAAATGAGTTCTACCCTCTGTAATTAAGAACTGGAGTGAGGGAGCTTAAGAGGATTCAGTTTAAAGGCTATTTTTAAAAAGCGCTATCCTCCTGTTACAAGACGATATAGACCCGAAATAAACATTTCCCTCTTTGATCACCCTGACGTCGAGGAGTGACCTCATGGACGGTCTCCCATTTTTTAATTAGTCTAGGTGGGATAATGACACAGTGCGTTATTAAGTACCATATGGAAGAAGTCATTACGTGAGATGTTGTTGTTAGATTAACATTCACAGATAATTAGAAGGTTGTTGTTCTAATAGCTGTGAAAAAAAAACATCTTACAGAATTACAAAACACGAGAGTTGAAACAAAATGTAAGCGAGAACAAACAGATGACAAGATTCTGCAGTGCGTCTCTTTATGTGAACTTCAGTGAACTATTCTCAGAAGGAAGAACTTTCACGGCTTCCCGGTGATTGATGAAGCTGCTGTAAGCAGTCGTAAATACCAGTTCTGTACCGGGCTCCAAGAGAACAAGGTCCAAACACAGACTGCAGCCAGTTTGGCGACAGGGAATATGGTATCGAGATGGTTTATGGAGTTTAGCTGCTGTCAGACAGTGGAGTGAGCGCCTGCTCGTTTAGACACGCAGCTAACATTAAAGGTCCTATTGGCCGACTGGGCCCGGGGTCGCCAGGAGCTAAACCAGGCAAAAAACACACCTTGGTACCGTTTTCCCTGTTGTCAAATCGACAGCAGTCACTCTTGGATGCTCTTATTTACCTGTGTTAACTGTGAGCTCCTGGTGATCTCACACAGAATCAGCTACTTTGACATGTAGCTGCACGGCGGGGGGGGTTTAACTCGCATTCAGCGCTAACGCTATTCGCCACAATAACAAGTTCACCACCTGATCATTTTAACAGGACACGTGTAAATATCAGGATAAATATCGCTCCACTTTTTGTTCCATGTAGACTTTAAGTGGTGCTCTGAGCTAACATTGGCTTGCTAACATGTTCACACTAACAGTCTTGTTTAGCAGGTATAATCTTAAGATTTATCAAGTTTAAAATCTTAGTCAAATGTGTTAGCATACTAACTTTTTTCCAATTAGCACAAAAGACAAAGTAGAGCTGAGGCTGATGGAATGATTAAAATTTTGACCTGATGATGGCACAAAATGAAAATTAAGGGTTCCACCAAAGTTATTACCGTTGATCCTTGATGGAAGATAAATGTAACATCTTTCAGTATCAGTCCATCCAGCAGTTTTCAAGACATTTCACTGAAACCACATTATGTAAACATACTGTAAAAGAAGTCACCAAAAAGCTGTAGGATTCAATGTCTGTAGAAAATCCATCCTGTGGTTGTTGATTTATTTCAGTGTGGACAAAAGTGGTGGACCACCCGACCAAACGAATGATGCTAGCTAGGTCAAGTAGCTGCTATGACTTTTTGTGCTGCTGTCTGGTGCAGTTAGCAAATTAATCCAAAAATCTGAATTAGACTTCTAACTTCTAACATTTAGTGACTCTTTGAAACTTGTTTTTTGTGCAGATTCAAAACTGGATCATTTATTCAGTGTGTCACGAACAAGAACTCGTTTGAAGACTCCTGGTTTCCTTTGACGCTGACTTTAAACTGACATGAAGTGCGGACCTCGGTGTCTGTGTTACTGAAGTTACAGAGGCTTTTTACATTCCTGACCGACTCTCATGAAAAAGGAAACGAGATGATTACCAGCACAATAACAATCCCACGGTGTGTGTAGTCTGTTATTGTGGTAGGAGGGTATAATCCTTCAGGCTGCTGTGAAAAGGCATTCAATCTCATCGACCGTGCCTATCGAGATTGTGAATTTGTTCCACAACACTTTCAAAACAGCAGATAGCTGCTTTACAAGGTCATCTCCAAACCTGTTGTGGCTGAATTACATTGAAGTTATATATTAATTTTGACTCGGAGGAGAAAATAGACTCCTCTGTTTGACTGAGCGCGATCATTTTCTATTACTTGAGCAGACAGAATAATTTAAAGACCTTACAGCAGTTTGGACTTTTGTTCCTTACGATGGGCGTTCAACCTCACACGTGACATCGTATGAATGTCACTTGATTGAACGATTAAATTGCAGCGTGACTGATTACTTTCCATTTGTCTAATGACTTTGTGTTGAAAGCTCTGCCAGTTGAATTCCTTCTTTATGGAGGACCTGAGGATGGTGAGCCATAATTACAATGCAATTTGTTGCTCCAGGAGAAAAAAACCCCATCTGCAATCACCTTTTAAAGAGCCAAGCCTTCGACCAAAGACACATTTATCTCCGTCTGTAGCCTGGCTCCATCTACTATTACACGATCAACAATGGCACATCTGTCTTTACAAACTGCACATGTAATATGGTTAGACTTAAAAATGTTAAAATGAGGTATGAGGGGGAGGAAGCAACATGTAAAGGATTTCTGGACGACTGCTGGGTGCAGTGATTGAGCCCTGCGTGCAGCCGGCTGCCACGGAGGGTCAAGACACTGCAGGTACTCCTTCCATTTAAATGCTCGAGCAGCTGTTTCACTGATTAGGGAAGTTTATCCAGACGGGAAGAAGTAATCAGTCAGATCACCTGGTGAACCGAGTGTCTGGAGGCCAAACGTTCAAACGTTCACACCTCCAGGACACAAAGCTTCACACTCCTGATTCAGACGGAGCAGTGAAACACTCTCCACTATGTTTAACACTTTACAATAAGGTCCACAAAAAACAGTAACTAATGATTAACTAATCAGTATTTGATGAGTCTATTAGGTAACTACTCTGTATTATGTTGTATTTTACTTACAAAAAGAGTAACTTTATATTTAGTAATTTGTAATTGAGTCATCATTAGTTTGTGCCGATCAGCTGATTCGTAGTTCACCAGGAATATCTCATGAAGAAAGTGGTTAATATGTCGATTCACAGATATTGATGAACTTATCATGACCTAATAATTCATTAATGTAGTATCTCCCAGTGTGTAACTCACCATCTTATAGTAAATAGTCCCTGAAACACAGTTATTATTTATTTATTATTCAGGATTTACTCATTTAGAAACTCCTTCCTGATTCATTCCTGACCTGCTCCTCAGTACCTACTCACATTTTTGTGTTCCTTATTATAAAGTGTCACCCTGATAATTATCCGTCACTAACAGGAGTCATCACAGGTCCATTATTTTCTTTTCACACCAACAGTCGAGCGGTAAACAGAGTGAAAGCTGCAGTGCTTCTTCCTTCCTGGTTGAACCACAGTCGTGGTCGCAGCTCATTAAAGCTCGCTCGTCCTGATACCGTCCCGTCCCCCTAATAACACTGCATTTGCATATCTATGACAAAAATGTATTACACTTTCAATGGCTTTTTGTTTATAGACATGTACAAGATGATTGCAGAAACAGGAAATAAGACCGTGTAGCATCAACTTAATTGGATTTCTTATCGAGGCATTGTGTGCGTGATGAAACAGACTTAGAGTGCTGAAGTCACGATACATGCAGGGTTCAACTTTCAACAACTGTTGTGGCCAAAGTTTGTTGCCTTTAGTTATTTAAACAATGTGACTGAGATATTTCTACAGGTGTGGCAACTGTCAATAAATAGTTAATTATAACTATCGACATGCTGAATTCATTTAACTGGTTGTCACTTTTATTTAAATGTAAGAGATTTGACAACAATAGTTTCATAATCTGTCAAATATGCTTATTTACGTGAGAAGTTTGATTCCTCACTCATGGATGTTCTTTAGATATGAAACTACACAAAGAGCGATGGTTAGCTTAGCTTAGCACAAACGTTATATGAAATCATATAAAGAAAAACGTCTCTGTCATGGTTCTGTGTTTTTGTTTTGTCAAGTTTCATGTTTTTAGTTCCAGTCACTTCCTGTTTTATTTTGTAGTGCTTGTGTCTCATCTTCACTGTTCTGATTATTTGCACCTGCCCTCTTGTGTCTCACCTGTGTCTTGTTCCCTCATTTGTGTCATGAATTTAAATCCTGGTTTTTATTCAGTCTGTGTCGCTTCATTGTTTGTCTTCATGCCTGTTTGTCTTAGTGTTCATAGTGTTTTGTCATGCCATGTTCATGTTGCCTTTTTCCTTTAAGATAATTAAAGACTTTTTTGGAATCCCTGCAACCCTCGATCTGTCTTTGGTCCGTGCATCTGGGTCCTTCACCACGTCTACTACTAGCCCTTCGTGACAAATACAGTATATCAGCACAAAGACCCTTTGTAAAACCGAAACTGTTATTTAAAGAGATAAAACATGTGAACTGATGTGATATATGAAGATTAGCATGAATTGCCCAAAACTAAACTAGTTAAATGATGTCACAAGGCTTGCAGCACTTCGACCAAATTAACGATAGTATCAGTAACAGGAGATTTTTCCTCTCATTCAGCTGTCACTGCATGAACGGAGCTTCAGAGTTGCTGGTACAGTAGATGGATTTTGTTACCGTTGGACAGAACAAGGCTGCTTCCAGTCTTTATACTGTGCTAAGCTAACATGTCTTCTGGTTGTCAGCCCATCCTCATATCTGACATGTGACCCATATTTTAACGTTTGTTGTTAGAAGGCGACCTCCGGTGGCTGTAGCAATTATTACGGCAGCAAAGGAGGAAGTCAGGTGAAGTAGTGTTTAGTGTGACTCAGGACACCGCTGCTCGTCTCCAGCGTGAAACCAGAAGTTAACGGTGAGTTCTTTTAAGCTACTAATGTAGTTAAGTTACAGCACGTATGTAACGTACCGTAAAGTTACTTATCTAACGTGGTATTGGTAAAGTAGGTAAGTACTTGTCTTGCCTAAATCTAACCAAACAGCCAGTGTACGATGAAAAAGGTGGTGTTGTTTTGGGATATGTGTCGTTTCTGGAGTCGCTAGCAATCAACCCATTCAGTCGCGAAGGTACGAGGATGTGTTGCGGTTGTAGTTTTTAGCGTTCTGACATGACTAATATCAATCTTATAAGTCTCAGCAAGGAAGTGGATAAACGTTGTCACTTAAATTATGAAACTACTCCTTTAAAACCAGTGTCCTCCCTTTTAGAGGACTCTGAGCATGAAGAGATTCTGCTGAGCAGGCAGATATGTGTCCTGATTATCTGACATCCCGGTGGGACAGAAGGTCCGGCTGTCTGGCCTCTGCACCAATCCAACCCTCCCGCCTGGCAGGAAATAAGAGCTACTGTGTGATTTGACAGGACGTTGAGAAGACTTTATGCTCGAGGTTGCTGAAATCCACGATCAGTGAGTGAAGTAGTCTAATGTTACATATGAACACTGCATTTCTAAAGAAATCTTCATGTCTGATTTCTGAGAACTGGTGTCTGTGAACTGTTGCCTGGTAACCTCCATACAGAGGTACAGTCGAGTCTCCAGTCTAATGTGGACTGATTAAACTGTCAGTGAGAAACGGCGCAAGGCGAGAGAGAGACTAACAAAGCAGCTTACTGTCTGCATCCTCCCGCCTTCCCCTCCTCCTCCTCTACACCTGCTCCCAGCTGGCTGCACCCAAAAACACAATGTGCAGTCGCTGTAGTTAACTCCACAGCTTCCCCCTCGTTAAAATGCAAAAGCTGATGATCTTGTTAGAGAGCTGCTGAAACGGTGAGACTCTAAATTCTACATTTATTTTTCTAGAACGGGGTCAAACAAATACTGTTCATCTACCGACCTGACTCAGAATCGCAGGTTTTCCATCAGCTGCCCTTTTTTCCAGAGGGGTTATGTGTGAGGACCATGATAGTTCCTCAGCTCCTTGGTTTTGCTGATGTTTACGTTGTTTATGGCTCATGATGGTGGTGTCCTCTACATATTTGCAGACATACAGCAGCCCTGCGAGGGGTCCGGTGTTGCCGCTAAAATTGAGGATCGATCAATCCAAACTGTCGGGCGACTGTTTACTCAGTTGTTGTGTTCTCAAGGTGTGTGGAGACTGAGTGGAGGGTAGTGGATGCTAACCTGACTCTCGCCAGATGAATTTCGTTCCGCCTAGCTCCACTCATCCATCTGGGATCGCTCCATTGGAGATGTGTTTCAGAAGGCTGGGCCTTATCAAAAATCCTTGCATATGATTGGATAAACCACTTGTCTGTCATCTTTATTGACGCTGCTACTTCAACCACTCACAGCGGAGCCATTTGGTAGATCAAGCTCTTGCCAAATCCGGTCGGGAGAAGGGCAAAAACATCGTTTCCACCAACAAAAGCCTTCAGAGCCGTTCTCTGATGTTCTTTTAACGAACAAATATTGGGTAGATTGGACAACACGGATGAAATAGCAGCATCAATGTTGACGCTTGCTTCCTCGATGCGAGCCGCCATTGTTGTCTGAATCAAAACAGTCGCTTCTCTGCTACGTCACATCTAGGAAACTCCCGCCCGGCGGTCCTGATTGGCTCTGGTGCCGAAATCCCTCTCAACGGGAGCGATCCCAGATGTATGTGAGTGGAGCTAGGCGGAACGAAATGCATCTGGCGAGAGTCAGGTTAGGTGGATGTGGCGTCCTCTGTGGATCTTTTGGTTCTGTTTAATTGCATACTGGTGAGGGTCCAGGCTGGCACCTGCAAAGCTGATGACATCGGCATCAACCTCAGCTGTACGTTGTGTTTGTAGCTAATTAGCCGATGTTTGCAGGCCATCACATTAAACTAAGATGGCGATGAGGGTATAAACATGACACGTGCTCAAAAAGCAGCCTCACAGTGGTTTGGTTAAAGACTCTTCGTCTTTCTCTTCTTCTCGTTTTTTAAATGTGAAATATCTCAAGTATCACTCTAGTCTGCGGAGCCTTTTCAAATCACAGGGTTTGAGTGGTGTGTCTGAATTGTTACTGTATCAATGGAGGGAAAGTTTGAAAGTTACTTCATAGTACAAAAGGCAAATCGTTGTCAAGGCCAGTTGACAAAACGGATTTAAATTCGTGCTGCTGGCTGGGATCCAATCTTTTGTCGGGGCTGGTACATCTAGCAACACAATCCTCCCGGACTTTTATCCTTTTAATGTGCTCTCAGCTCTCTTTCTCTCGCGCTGTCCGATTTTCCACGACGCTCCTCGGCCATGTTCACTCCACCGGGCTGAAGTCTTGTGTTGGTTTTTCTTTGTTTTACTAATTTCATTTAGCATTTTTCTAACACTGGCCAATCTAACCAACTGCGGCCAATCGGCTTTGCTAGGCCGACAGGATTTCTGCAGATTCCCTCGACAGCCTTGTCCGGCTCCCGTCTTTGAGTTACACTCCATTATGTCAGAGGGAACACGGTCGCCATGGCAACTGAGGATTTGTAGCGTGGAGTGGGCAGGACGCTGATCTATGAATGAGACGGACTTCTTCTTCTTTTGCTTCGGTTTCATCCCGCGCCGACGCCACACTGCAGCGGCTGCATCGCTCCTCCACTTTTAATGACTCCACAGCCACACGGTGATTCAGTCGAGTTGTTATTGCACTGGATTGTTGCAGCCTGGTTCTTCTGATGAATCTTCCTGCCCACATTTTGCACCACTTTGCTGCATCCTGAACTGTCTCGGAGGCATTTTTGCAGTCTGAACCTTGACCCCTGACACGGGAGACACCTGCTTTTGCACCACCTGTACCATCTGAACTGATGATGCCTCAGAGGGGTGTCCTGCCCTAGAAAACACAATCTGTGGTTGTTCAGTAGATGTTCGCTTAAAGATGCTATTTGGAAGAAAGTCTCACTCCTAACTCGTCAAAAAGTGGCGTTTTGGGATGACAGCCGACCCGTCCTACAGATCCAAAGCATCAGTTTTTGACAGGTTGAGAATGAGACTCAAAAAAATCTGCTCTTCTTACAAATAGCACCTTTAAAGCTGCGCCAGTCCTTTTTTTTTTTTTCTACATTAACAATGGATGAAGTGACTGTGTGTAATGTGAGCGAGGTTAAAGATGAACGCCACAGAGAATTATCACTCGACTCTGCAGCTCTGCGGAGCGCTCGGATCTCTTTCAGCTCATTCAGTCCGGAGCAGCTGCGTAATCCCTGTTGTGGTTGAAGCTCATCCACCCTGTTCGCAGCCGCAGCTCTTACCTGTCCAGCACCAAACGACACGGACACACAGTGGAACTAGTTTACATAATTGAGCGTTTGGTGCCAGATATTTTTGGCGTGAGGAGACCAAAACAGAGCTTCATCCAAACAGGTGGCCTGACACACTGCAACACAATGAATGCTAATGTAGAAAGGCAGCTGCGATTAAGTTAGTTTGCCAAATCAACTTTATTTGGTGTCAGAATCTGCAGCAGTGCTCGCAGCTAAATCGTGCTAACATTTCCAAAATGCTGATGTTCGGCAGGTTTAATGTCTCCGTTTGGCATGTTATCTTGTTAAATCTGCGCGAAACTCAAATTATAGCTGAGGCTGAATTAAATGTCATTAGCTTTTTTTTTTTTCTTTTTTACATGTATTTGGTTATGAAACAAAGAAATTTACACATTCGATTTTTGATCTGATGGTCCCGCTAGATGAGAAATAAGAGCCGCAACACTTAAAAGTCGTCATTATCTACTCACCCTCATGCTGATGAAAAGTCCGATTATGTTTTGTAGTCCACAAAACCTTTTTGGAGCCTGACAGCAAATAGCGTGGCATCGAAACCTTTAAAGGGATAGTTCGGGTTTTTTGAAGTGTGGTCATATAAAGTACGTATCTATAGTCGGTCTGTTCCCTACCGTAGTTGCCGATGAGCGAAGTGAATTTTAACCACCTAAAACAAGGCCCATCTAAAAAAATCTATATCAGTTCAAGTGTACGTTCTATAAAGAAAATTCACACCGCTTTACATCGCCGTCAGACCGCCCCCCCCTGAACTATCCCTTTAAGATGTCGCTGTTGAATCTTATATTTTCTCGATGCTGTGAGCACAACAGATGCACCGGGGTGGAGGCAGGAATGAAAACTGTTTGTCGTGACGGCACTAGGTGCAAGTGTTTTGTGCTTTTTTGTGTGTTTCACAGAGCAACTTGAAGAAACAGTTCACCCCAAAAAACAATCACCATCTACTCAGCCCCGTGCTGATTGAAGGTCGAGTGAAGTTTCGTAGTCCACAAAACGTTCTGGAGCTTCACAGCAGAACAGCGTTGCAGCTAAAATGGCTCTGTACGACTTGTCTGGTGTATCCGAGCCTGCAGAAGCCCCGAGATCTCAAAGTGATTTGAAAAAAGATTTTATTGACGCCCTCTGTAAAGTCAAACTCTTCACTTTAGCTGCTCAGCTAAAAGCACGAGCGTCGCAGCCCGGCTGAGGTGAGTGCACAAGCTTGACCGCACATCCACCCCGGATAAATAGAGTCTTTTAAAATCAATTTGAGGATCTGTGGGCTTCTGCAGACTTGGATTACACCGGACAAGTCTCTGTCGGTTGCGCTCACAGCGTCGAGGAAAATACAAGATTTAACAGCAACGTCTTAAAGGTTAAAAACCTCAGCTGGTGTTTTGTCAGCTGTTTAAGCTTCTTGCCTTCACCAGCGACATTTTCTCACACTTGCTGGAGCTCCGACCCTTTCGACTGAGGGTGAATCTCTGTGGATAACCCGCAGACCTTCACTGTGGACAGTTTTCTACCAAACATCGAACACTCACCACACTGCGAGTGTGTTTAAATAGGCTACCCAAGTTCAATGCAGAGGATCATCTATTACATGAAACCATTATTTATTTACGGCCGTCAGAAAATGTTTTTCAAGGCTCACCCTCTTCTCTTACTACCCTCCAACTGTAGTAAAAGCTTTATTGGATTTTAGACACTTACAATTGAATTTGAAGACAGACTCAGGGTCAGTTTGTATGATTTGAAGTTTTAAAAAATGGGTCTTTTATTCGTTTGAATACCTTTTCTCTCACAGGGCAGAGGTGATCTACAGCAGATAACTGGTTTAAAGATTTTGCTCAGGTGAAGGCTGGACTCCGTTTTATCTTTCTGTTGCAGGTTGTCGGCCGACAGGTCCCACTGTGCTCCTCACTTTTCCCAAAATGCATCTTGACAAAACACCAGCAGGGTCCAGAGAACAGATGAGGTAAGATAAAGGTCCGTCAGGACAGCAGGCGCAACATGAAGTTCTTCTGAAAGAGCTTCAACTTAAACGGATCTGAACAAAAGAACCAATTTTTTTTTTACATTTTTGAAAAAAACTTTATTGTCTTCTGGTCCTTGGTAGTAACGCACATCTCAAATATAAAAAGAACCATAGGTATGAAAATAGCATGGGCATCAGACGTGGATTGTGGATGCTGGAGCCGAAGGAGCAAAAAAATCATGTGAAACAACCCCACTCACAGGACACCACGCTGCTGAGGAGTACAATCTCAACACTTGCACTTGACTGTACCACTGAGTAATGAGATATCTATGTCACACTGAAGCCACACACATGAAAACACAAAGCAGAAAGAGTGTACAGTTGAGTATTGTGTGTACAGTAAGTTTAGATAGGAGATAATACAACAGAAACATGATTCACCGCCGCTGAAACCCGCCGGCGACAGCACACGTCTGTGTTGTGCACGGCAGCAGCCACAAATAATACAACAGCGGATGTGCTGGCAATGACGCCGACCATCTTAGACCACTTCTAGGCTAATTATTTCTGTTACGCTCAGAGTTTCCAACCAAATGACACTTCACAGTACTGCACTGAATACATGAGACCGAACCCAGAACACAGTTTCCTTGAACATGATTCAAACTTTCAGAGAATAAACAGAAAATCTTTGGCTTGTTCGTCACAATAATACTCACTGAATGTGGAAACTGCAGTAATACTTTCAAAAATGTTCCCGAATCACGATAACACACACAACTTTCCTCGCGAAGGATTTACATAGCACATTAGTGACAGACAGATACGTCTCAAGTCTAAATGTCTGTCCCTCACACGCCCCATCTGCATAATCCTGCTGATCCTCCGATGACATGGTGCCCAGAGCTGGTTCACTGGTTCAGTCTGGAGCCACACACATGCCCATACTGGCCTGGGATCAATTCCCAGCCGGAATCGCTCCCTTTTGTTTACCCCCTTAGCTGTCCCGCAGTCTGGAAAGATAATACTGAAAAATGCTGGATGGTCCAGTTGGATAAACATGATGCAAAACCAACAGCAAATAAGACGAGGAGGGTGGGAGTTAGGCTTTTTTAATCAAAGCGGGGACAGCCAATGGAAAGAAATCTGTTGTGTCGGAATAAAGGCACATCGAAGTAATGTTCAAATCTGTCGTCGCGCTAAATAAAGCATCGCGGCAGAGCGGGACTGTGCTATGTAAACCCTGCAAGTCAAAGGTAACACGACTCCAATCTACAGCTTTAATTTAATCATATCCGTTCAATCTGGATCTTTGTTATGACACAACATGTCGAAGTCGTCTTAATAAAGATCTGACAGAAAATGTGATAAAAATAATAAACTTTCAAAGATCATCCGGAGTCGTGTTCGCAATAACGTTTGACCTTATTTTAGTCCAAGTCGAGAGAAGAGTTAAAGGTCATATTGATAACATTTTTATGGAGACAAATCCTTTTTGAAAGAAAACCATATTTCTACAGAGCTTGTAGAAAGGAGCAGAATCAAAGTATTTATTTACCTTACAATCATTATTATGATTGTGAATGAATCATTTTCACTCATCAGTGTTTGAATAGTTAATGTTGGCTCAAGTTGCTAATAAGGTTTGTGAGCCAATAGTGTAACTCTGTTGGTGTCACATGGTATCTGTGTTTCAAGATGCCACTTTGTGGAATAAAATGAAAAAATGTCTGACTTAACAGTATACTGTCACCTAGCATACTGTTTTGCCCTTGTGTTAGCTAGCTAGGGTTAGCAACATCCACGTTAGCTAGCATTAGTGATGTTGCTGTTAGCCAGCGAACGGTAGCAACATTCACGTTATCTAGCAGTAGCAATGTCAACAATAGCTAGCTAGCATTTGCAGCATTCACATTTGTTAGCTAGCGTGAGCAGTGTTAATGATGGCTATCTTTAGCAGTGTTAGCAACATTGGTGTTAGCGTAGTTAGCAATGTTAGCTAGTGCAACAAACCGGTTTCCACTTAAGGGGGCAGACGATTCAAACAACAGCAGTGTTGTGACGTGAGCAAGATGGAGCGCTGAATGTTATCAATAACACCTTTGATTATTTTGTATCCGTTCAGTTTGATTTGACAAAACATGTTTTAAGTTGTCTCGATAAGATCTTACAGAAAATGTGATAATAATAACCTTTCACAGAGCATCCAGACCCATGTCACAGTAACTCCTGACCTTATTAATTGGAGTCTTGCTCAAGAAATGAGTTAAATGAAGCAGAAACCTTCTTCTGTCTGTTTGAGTGTTTTAGACACTATTGCCTGATAATACAGAGTGAGATTAGAATGAGTTTAGTTGACAGTCAGGATGTTTTTTTAACAGTCAGGGCCCTGTTATAAGTCTCACGTGGCAGAATACAAACGTACGTGTATGTGGGTGCATCTCGGTGGCTCAGCTAGTGATCTCTGTCACATGCCTTCCTGTGTCTCTGAAGGTTGTCTGAAGTTTTGATCACTTTTTATCCGAACACGGTAATGCAAGAGTAACTGTAAAATCTAGCACCACTCTTAATACCTTATTGCATCGCCCTTCGTCTGTTGGCAGAAGGGAGTCAGAACACGGTAACGTCTCGGCTCCACAGAGTAAATGGATCAACTCACGCTGCAACACAAACCATCAATGTGATATAAAACAAGTTCTGTGGCCGACAAAGTTCCACATGTGGCAGGTTAAAGTTCCTTATTGTTATTATTGTTGTTCAGTACTTCATGATCGAAAAAGAACCAAAGTTATACAGTCAGCAGAGCCGCCGTCAGTACTGTGTGTTTTGCATGATGAACAGGTGCACCGACACATGCGGCTGCATCCATTTTCACTCAGCGTCTCGTTTGTCTGCAGGCACAGTGGGCGCCACTTTGCCCCAGCTGAGTTTACTGTTCCTCTCCAGTCGGGAATAATGACTCCTCAGTTTTACTTCATGGCTGCACAATGTGAGCACAGCGTCGACACCAGCCATCGCTTAAAGCAGCAATTTGTAAGATATGGCCAGAGTTTTAGTTTAAAAAACATTCAATAGAGGAAGTAACAGTGTCAACAGAGTGTTAAGAAAGACGTCTGTGTATTGTGTTGTGTGGATGTCCACTGAAGTTAGCATGCTAACCAGCTAGCCAGGCCCAGACCATAGTCTGATATCCCCTGTAGTTTTAGCTGGCAGAAATGCTAACTGTTAGCGTAATAGATAAACAAAATAACACACAAAATGTCAAGAAATAAAATACTCATACTTCTATTTTCTTTTCTAATCACCTTCTGAACTCAAGTTGCTATTTACTGATTGAAGACGAGCTTAACTGCCTCGTTAACTTATCGTAAAACACACTTCATTCAAACTTAAAAAAAATAAATTAAAATAAATACAACTCATCAAAATAGTCTTGGTTTGTTATTTTAGATTCACCTCTGGTTTGGTAGAAATGAATCTAGGGCTCCTGGCTCCACAGCGAACTGAGCCGTTAGCTTAACAGTAGGAAGCTACTGATAGCTAGCAAAGAGCGGCAGTAGTCGGTTCCTCTGAGCGTTCGAACTCTGGCCATATTCTACAAATGACACCTTTAAAACTCCACAATTCAAAAGCTAAAGTCGTACAAACTATATTTCTTTTTTCACCACCATACTGTGCTGTATAATCTAGGGTTGTTGAAACTTGGAAACGTAAATGACTGGGCACATATGTGAAATATTTGGCACAACTATAATCGAAAGAAGAACAGCTCAAAAAAGGGATATAAAAAGTTTCACTAAAGTTTGCAGTCTAAGGCAAAGAAGTGGCCTTGACTGAAGTGCGATTTCCACCATGCTGAGGCTATAATCAGAGGTAAATATGTATTTCTGGTGTTCGTCTCAGCTCTGGGCAGGCTACGCTAAGGCAATTCAACAGCTGCTAATGCCAAATCTAAATGCGGGGAAATCAAATTATGAGGCAAACAGTCCGTATTAAAACTATCATTCCATCCTTAAGAGTAGCGTTTAATCGTCTATTGCATGCAAACAGCGGCCAAACAGAGACGAGTGATCCTAACAAGTGGGATTATTATATTTGTGCCCGCAGTCGTGTGCAAACGGCGCCCATTATATTTAATAATCGGCGTCGCGTTCGCCAACTGCGATCGGAAAAAAGAACTGAAGAGGTTGTTGTTGGTTTAACGGCTGAAAGAAGAAACGAAATCCTGTGCCTATTCACTTTATCTAGTGTGTGTTTAGAGCCGTGGCGAGAAGTGGCCGCTGTGCAACACCAATACGTGGTGTGAATATGTGCAACGTCCACAAATATAACACTTGAATTATACGCATGGCTGTCTTTGTTCCCTGGCTGTTTCAACTCGGAGGGCCCCAATCTGTGACAATGCAGCTGGCAGACAAAACGCTGTGTATGTCTACTGTTTATAATCATATCTGAACCCAAGATCTGTTATTTTGACACCCGAAAGCCTCCACAGAAAGACTAACACAGGCTCACGTACAGCTCATGTTCATCAAGAAACCAATCATTACTCACATTTCTGTAGGATACACTTTATGACTTTTTCTGCTGACAGTGAGATGAAAAGATTGACACCACTCTAACATCTGTACGCTGATTATAAAGCTAAAACCAGCAGCCGGTTAGCTTAAAATTAGCGTAAAGAATACGTAGCAGGTTATTCTAGATTAGCTTAAAGGCTAGAAACAGAGGGAAAAAACTAGCATGGCTCTGTAAAGAATGAACGTACAAAAACCAAAGTGCTGGTAAGCAAATTTTGTTACCATTGGATGGTGTCAAGCTAGCTGTTTCCACCTGTTTCTAGCCTTTATGCTAAGCTAAGGTAACTGCTGCTACTCACTTTAGCTTTATATTCAACGTACATCGTCAAAGCATGTAACAGACCTGCTGGTCCACCGTGTCAGTGTCAGGTTTAGTGTAAACAGTTAATAGCTTAAGTTGTCATTCTAAGTTAGCAATAATACATACGTAACGTTAGGTCAGACTTTCAAAATAAAGCTTGTTTAAGGAGATTTGAGCTTATGGTCACACCTTGGTGAGGATATAGTCACCAGAACTACTTGACGTTAGCGTTAACGTTGAGTTAAAGTCCTGTGTCGATGTCCTCGCTCTTCAAATAAAAACATTTTGTTCAATTTTGTAATTAAATTTGAAATATTTACATTAAAAAAGTCATCAGAACTGATGACACAACGTATTAAATTACGTGTTCGCCTTAATTTATCTGACCTAGTGTTACCCGGTGTTGAGCTGAAGTCTGTTTCTAATTGATCCGTGTGCCGTGCAGGTAAAGGTAGTTGCATGTATCTTATATTGTGACAACGACAGGATCAGATATGTTAAGTTGGCCATGCGCTTCATCGGTTTGTGAATGGCTGTTCTAGTGGATCGGCGGGTCTATTACACATTTCGGTCTGAGACGTGATGTGAATCTTGTCATCTATCTGTTGAAGTCATAAATCTATTTTCCAAAATATCTCGAAACTAATCCCTCACAGCGACAGTGGGTGCTTTGCGCTGGATTGCCTCTTGTACCCACATTAGGACTTTCCCATCATCACTGTATTGTCTCTTGAGCCCCTTGTTGCACATCCAGGATGCTCCAATGAGAGATTAGCGTCTGTACGAACAGAAACACAAACTAAAAATAGAAAAGAACCATTCAGATCATTGATGTCACACCCTTTGACGCATCATGTGCCCATAAAGCACATGCTATTATTCTCTCTGCTGTAGGGTTGCTTCAATGTATTCTCTTCCCTGGGAACCAATTTATCAATTACAGCGTATACGGGGCACTAATAGTGTTGTGAGCAGGAGGAGTGAGTCATTCCTAATGACTGAAAGTCAGTGCGAAGAGATAAAAACCCAATGATTTTTCATGTGGTTGTTGCAACAAACGGCTGGTTTATAAATGTTACTCAAAGCTCTGAATGAGAACAGCCGTAATCAGTCAAAGCCAGGCTTTTTCTATTTATTTATTTTTATAAACCATTATTCCCTGATTGTTGTAGCAGATAGTATCTACCCCTCCGGAGGAAGGCACTATGAATGGTTTGAATGTCCTTGGATTTTCATCAACTGGATTTGACTGATGGCTGGATAATAATGTGCCGGTACAGTCCCTACAACACGAGTCTTCCTCCTGACTGACTGAGAGGTTTGGGGCAGCAGTGCACATCTCCGTCTTTGTCTTCACAGTCCATCCTGTCCTCCGTCTCTCTGTGTGTTACAGCATATCGAAGGGAATCAGAATTGTGTTGTATTCTCGTACCTGAAGTCACAGTGGCACAAAACCTGTCCTCACCTTTTTGTTTATCTCCAGGTAAGAGGATCGCAGTTTATTCTTGAATTTCTCGTGTTGAACTGTGCCGTCCCTCCTCTCTGTGACCTCCCGCGGGGTGCTAAAGGTAGAGATAGCCGACCCAGTACACGATGTTGAACAGCAGGAAGGAGGTGGGGAAAAAGACGCGCGAGTAGGCGTCCAGTTCAAGTAAATCTATGTGGACGCGTCCTTTTCTCCACGCGCCGCCTTTACACTCCTCGAAGCAGCAGAAGAAGCTCTGGCAGTCTTTTCCGTCCAGACACTCGTAGACACAAGCGTCCTCAAAGTCCTGCCAGTACATGGAGTTGTTTAACGTGATGACGGTGTGCGGCGGTCTCACATCCAGGACGGAGTAGTTCTGAGAAAAGAAGAAGAGGCGGTGATACAGAGGAGCGGGAAGGAAAACAGATTAGTTTTAGTTTTCCTCACTCATCAGATTAGTATCTTTGTCCTCGTGGTGCAGACTAGTTCTTTCACAGGGATGGATTTTTGTGGGATTTCTTCCGATTAACAACTACGTACTTTCAGCGAACAGGCTTGTTGGGGCTTTTTTGAGTCTGTAAAATCTCATCTTTGCATCGATCTGTTGTATTTGTAGCCGGCCTGTGTGTTATTTAGCCTATAGCTATTATTTATTATGATGGAAGACTCGTGTGAGACGGATTACAATATGGTAAAAATCAATTTCACAGAGGCAGAGATATCCTGTCCTGTTACGTTTGTTATTGACTTCCCTTTCTGCTGCGGTGGCCTCTTCCTGCGGGAGCTCGCAGTCAGGGAGGGTCGTTGAGATAAAGTGGGGGCACCTGTGTAGGCCTCAATTAAAGCTGTAATTACCCGCCTGCTCTAATTATTTCTCTCTCTCCTCGGCTCCCCAGCGCAAGGTTTTTGGTTCGGTTTGACCTTTTTGCTGCCTTCATGACCAACCCACACATCCCCATGCTGCTAATGAAACTCATCTCTACACCTCACGCTTTGGTAAATGTTATTTATTTATTTTTAAAAAAGCTCTTTGAAGCTGACTTGTCTCCCATCTTTATCACATGCATCAAGCTGGTTTGTGACAAATATCTCCCATTTATTGATGGAAGGTCGAATGATTTGAAAGACTTTTTATCTTTTATTAAATCACACTTGTGATACGAGTCATGAAGTCGGATCATCGGTCATGAATCACAGACTGTTTACTACATACTTAAATTACTTTCCACATCATATCCTTGTTCGGTGATGCATGCGGTGTAATTTTGACTAATGTGACTGTACCTTTAGTCCCCGATGTGGGTCACCGATTTGCCGATAATGCAACTGTCTGTTCGTTAGACGTGCCGCGCCTTATAAATAACCACATCCCTCAAACTTTACGGCTCCAGTTCTTGGCGCATATTTCTATTATAATCATTAAATATTTAATCTCCAAGCCCCTGACATCATCAGTGTTATTATCTCAAGACTGGATAAAGCTCCTTTGGAGATACAGAAGACAATAAGTAATATATATACAGTCACCCACACACAGGCAGGCAGGCAGGTACTGTAACTTGACAAAAGGTGAGCTTTATTACCATAAAACCAAAGTCCAAGTGCAATAAATACCAAAATCCAAAAATGTGGCAACAAAAGGCAGAAAACAAAACTGGGGGAAAACCAAGAAACAAAAGCAAACAAAGAAATAATACGACAGGGAGACACAGGAACCCGAAGGACTTAAATACAAAAAAGGGCGGGAAAACAGACAAAGGGAGGAAATGAAAAGCAAAGCATGACACCTGAGGACAGAACTTCAAAATAAAACAGGAAATAACTGAACCACAAACTGAGTCTGAGGCGTATTCAGTATTATTAATGATCCAGTTTAAATGTGAAAAATTGGTGAAAGTAAAAAAATCAAATAAATAAAATGTGACATAAATATCAAAGCAACTGTGTGAATCTAACTAGTGAGCTGGATTTGAAACACTGTGACAGTGACATAAAAGTGCGTTATTGCTC
Source organism: Lagodon rhomboides (assembly GCA_039737535.1). Taxonomy (NCBI): domain Eukaryota; kingdom Metazoa; phylum Chordata; class Actinopteri; order Spariformes; family Sparidae; genus Lagodon; species Lagodon rhomboides. The sequence continues at coordinate 6,606,056 of CM077789.1, read as the reverse complement.
ATGAAGTTCCACATTTTGTCTTTTCAACTTTTCAGATTAAAGCTCTGCTCGTCTGCACAGAACACGAGGTGACAGTCTGCTCTGCTTCCGTCAGTTGTTGACGGGCTGGAAAGGGCCCGTCTGTCTCGGCGGCTCGTTCAGACTGATGCAGTGTCCCTTAAAATAGTAACAGTCTTATCAGCAGAGCTTATAAAGGGCAGCGTCGCATCATCTCAACCCTGACGATTCCCTCACTTCCGTCTTTTGATAACAAACCCGAAGCACCATCAGAGGAAAACTACTTCTGTAACAAGTGGCAGCAATCACGTAACATCAGGGCATCACCTCAATCTACATTTTATCATTCGTATGAAAGATATATTAAAAAAACAACAACTCACCAGTCTTTTAGGCTGCATGCAGCTGGGTCTCCGAGCGCTGTAGGAATAATAATTTAACGTTGCGTACTCCATCAGAGCCGCGAAGACAAACAGGAAGCAGACGGTGACGAAAAGGTCCATGGCGGTGACGTAAGACACTCTGGGTAGTGACGTCCTGGCCACACTGCTGAGGGTGGTCATAGTCAGCACTGTGGTGATACCTGGAGGACACGAGACGGGACAGACTCATCTCAGGCAACGCTCAACAGCAACAACGGAGCAAGAAAAGGTTTCTGGACAACCTCGTCTAACCTGCTTAATAGATTTGAAATGTGTCCAAAACAGACTGCACAGAAACCATTAGTTTTCTCCTCGAATGGGAAATTGTGTCAAATATCCGAAACAAGACTCAGTGAAAACTCTAAATCCGCTGAGATGGCTCAGTCTCTCAAACGTCACATTAAGTCATCAGGTCTGTAATTTACTCAGTCATTACGGTGGAGGAGGTTGGGGAACACCTTTCACAGTTACTCTTTGCACTCTTTGATTGCAAAAAGCTATCAACGGCCTACAGGCTAACCCCGAAGTGAGCATCGCCCTGGTTCCCCACAACAAAAAAGCCAATGGGATTTTTCAGTTGGACTTATTATTACAGGAAATGAGCTCTAAATTTATGATACACATTTTGTTCAGCGAGAAAATCTGCACAGATTGAATAAACACCACTTTTATCTCTAGCTTTCTTCTTTTAGCTCAGTTTTTGGTCTCCACCAACCAAATCACCAGCTTTTTAGCTGCTAAATGTTCACCAGTTAGTTCGCTCACGTTGTTTGTCTGCTGTACGAGGTTTTCAGAGCTGCCTGCTGCAGCCAAGATGCAGACGAATGTGATAAGATTGAACCAAAAGAACTGAAGTGGCGGCCAGAAAACCAAAACAATAAGCTCAGAGAGGCTAAAACTTTCTGTAGAGCTGAGAGAAACTGTAGAGTCAGACTCAGGTGATGATTCTCTGTGGGTTCATCACTTCTTTCACATTACACACAGTCAATTGATCCATTGCTAATATAAAAATATTGATCAGTGCAGCCTGAAGATTAAGACCTAGCATCTTGCTACTTTCAACTGCCCCCCGGGGACAAATAAAGTTTTTTGAATTTGAATTCAGTAACTGGATTTATGATAAAAGTAACTATATTTTTATCTTAACTCCGTCACTTGGATTAGAAGCTGACGGTTTTATTCCCACTAACAGCTCATGTCTGATGTCACTGATGTGATTGACAGAGATAAACCTCTGTCATTGTGAGATTTAACTCTCCTCCGTGAGCATTACAGAGACACCGACAAGAGAAAAACACACATCTGTGACTGTTTCACTGGGGTTCCCATGGCAACAAGCTGGCCCCATCTATTCCAGGTGGACATCTCACACTTTCCCGTTAGCCTCTGCTTGCCACGGTGATTACACTTACCTGCCGTCTGCCGATGCCGTGGCACAGATTTGAGAGTTTTTTTTGCTCTAAATTACAGTCTGAACAGCAGGTTTGCAGAGAGGAAGAAAGCATTTATCTGTACTGACAGCTCGATGTGGAGGAAATTGTCAGGTTCTGTATATTATGTGTCAAACATAAATGGCTGGAGGGCTGAAGGGTCCGGGTGCATGTGACCGGTTTCTGTTCGGGCTCGGTTCTTCCCTTCATTATCTTCATTTTATCTCCTGATTTCCATGCGATTGATCCGGATTATTTAAACGAGATATATAGCACTCATCATTCATTTCCTGCCTTTGTCCCCTTTTATCAGTTTTAAATGGACGGAACACAGTGACTCTGAGTAGATGATTCAAAAACAGGCCACTTGTGAGAGACGGCAAAATGCTAATCACACATTCATAGCACAGGTAGCTCAGTAGTTTGCACTTGTGTGGTCCAAAAGAGGTCCACTTACATCCTTAGAGTTTTGAAATACCTGTCTACAAGTTTAAAACGGCTCTACGTCAACTAGCATTTTTAAAAAAATCCCTCTATTGATGGTCTGGCCAAACATAAGTGTGAATAATGGAAAAAAAAATGTAAACAGAGAGAAAATAAAAATGAAATTACCTTCACCAAAATGTTCCTCACTGCACAACAACATATAGAGAGCATGCACGGAAGAGGGAAAAAGCATAACAGAACGAGAAAGAGCAGATGGAGTGACTCAAGTTAGGTGACAAACAAATATCCACGCAGTATAGATACCAGCACATAAAGCAAAAACATGATTAAAGTGTGCAAATGGAAGACTCAAAAGTAGGACCTTGAGACGCCGTCTGCATCACTATTTCCAATTATCTCCACAGCTCCAGTTTAAAGCAATGTTCCAGACATAAACAGCGCGTCCTGGTACAGACTCAGATAACAGACTGTGGTACCTAAAGCCGTTCTGGCCGGCGTGGCGTCTTTCTTGATCCAGAAGGACACCCAGGAGAGGACCACGGTGAGGATGCAGGGGATGTAGGTCTGGATGGTGAAGTAGCCCATCCGTCTGCTCAGGTCAAAGTACACCGTCATCACCACGTAGTCACCTGAGACACGACACAGCTGGGTGTCAAACATTACACAGATGTCTCCAGCCATCGGAGGCACGGGTACAGAAACTGTGCTAACGTGGCTAAAAATGAGCTAAATAACAAATTAGAGATAACGTCTGTGATTGAAGTGTCGTAGCAAACAAACTGACATGGTGACACTTTATAATAACCATCTTTAATACATGTATATTTATAATTAATGACTTTCAGTTCAATCATTTCACTTCACAGTTAAATTTATTAAGCAACTGTTTACTGTAAAATTACAACTGATGTTTATAAACCTTTAAAATTGCTTGATAAATGGTTTATAAAGCTTCTCATTGTCTGTTAACTGTGAAATAACTTATAACTTGAGCATATTTAACTATAAATTGTTACCCAGTATATAAACACTTACAGTTTATAACAGGCTATATTCCCCTGTACTGAAAGTTTATTAATGTACGTTAACAACTAAAACATATAATGTAAAGCACAACACATTTGTGTAAAAAAATATGTCTATGTTTAATATTGATAATTAAAGCAACATTATGTAGAAATTGTCATTTTGTGCAATGTGGCACCCCCCACACAGATTCTGAGTGCGACATCACTGTCGTAAATATAATAATAAATAATAAATAAACTCGTTACGTCCATGACGACTTTATGTTGCAGTGAACATGGATGTAGCGCTGTGATTGGTCGACAGAGCGGCGCCATTCTGCCTTTACAAGACACTGTAGCATCCACATGATTGTGAAGCTGTTATTTTAAGGCTAAAAAAAAGTTACATAATGTTGCTTTAATAAACTTTGAATACTAATAATTATAATTTAAGTGCTTATTTAGCAGGGATTTATTTTAAAGCACTAATTCTGAGTACTGATGGTATTTATATATGAATTTAATAAATGTTTTATGTATTTGAAAATAGTTTTTGCCTCTCGTAACAGTGGAATGAACGGGAGAATGAGATGAAGCTGATATTCAGTTTTTTTCTGTCAAACCTTTATTTCCGAGGTCAAGAATAAAATGAACTATGAACTCAACATGTCTTCATGTCTAAACCTCCGTTTATCTGTTTATCAGTCCGTAAATGTTTAATAATACATCATAAAGTCTTACTCCACTCTTATTCCATCATTATCTTAGTTAGAAGTTACAATTGTTGACACACTTGTTAAATAACACACGAACACAACGTCCTCATATCTGCCTTCAGCTACGTTATAGTACAGTTTAATTTAACTCGTGTTGTTACCGGCTGTCGTCTTAAACGGAGCCAGGTGGGGGGGTTAAAGTGCAGCTCTGCAGTCTGGTATCGAGTGCAAATGATGTATAACATTTCTAAAAATATAAGCGCTGAGTCAGCGTTATGCAGATCAGGTACAGCTTCCTCTTTAGCTGTCCCTTTATAACTTCCACTGATAACAGTTATTATTAATGGGAGGAAGAATGAATCGCATTATACGACCATGATATGAATTGTGGTAGCCGCCGAACTGGAGATCGTTCTTCTCGCCCCAAAGAGGTTTCAATGACACATTTTTTAAAGGATGTATTGCCTGAATTTTTTTAGTAGTATGTATGTAGTTTTCATTGTTGGTGGTGGAGTCCGCCATTCCTGCGTCTACCTATGCACGAGGGATTCACAGGAAACACAGCTGCATGTAATCGAGCGTTACTGATCGCAATCTGCACTCATTGATATCAGGCTCAAGGTTTTATCTTGAAGCAGTCACAGGAAACACATCGATGTCACCGAGGTCGGTGCTGACAGCAGTCGATTATCAAAGTCGATTATCAAAGATGCATTTTATGACAGTAGATCAATGTTACATATCGTGGGGAGGAACCAAAGTGAGCTGTTAGATGGTGTAATGGACGGATCAGAGATTCCCCGAGGTCCTGATGTGAACAGGGATTTCTCAGGATCAGGTGATCAGAAGCTATTGGGTGCACCTGTGATGTTCTCCCTCAGTCAGCTGGGTGGAGACTATATAAGGAAGCTGCAGTCACCTGCTCAGGTGGTTGTGTGTTTTCAGGGAGTCGACACCATCAGTCGGCTCTCTGTGTTTTCTGTTTGAGTGAAAATCTGAGTTGAGTGTTTGAGATTTCTTTCTTTTGGCCAGATTCTACACATTTTGTTTCCCCCCTGATCAGTGACTCCCGCTTCACCTTTTGGTTTTTGGGTCCAATGTTTTTTGTTCATCTATCATTTTGATAGAATCAGCAGGTGGCTGTGGGTTTTATTCCCCAACGCCACCTTTTAGACACCGAGGGACCATTAAGCTTTGACCCTTTGGTGATTTGTGCGGTGCTTTGTTAGTTTCCCAGCCTGCGACCGCTGTCCTTCAGGTTTTGTTTTGTGGGGAAGCTGCACACCTCGAACTCTTTACTGTGACCTGCTGTTGTGTCAGAACTACTTTGATTATATGCAGCATTGAATCAGAATGCAGTCACCAACATTATTGACTTTTTTGGTGAATATTTTTTTTAATTACAATTATCAACAGAATGTGAAGAGAAACATTTCTGACGTTATGATGTCTATGTATCGCAGGGTTTCTCAATTCCAGTCCTCGAGGACCACTGCCCTGCATGTTTTAGACGTGTCCCTCCTCCACCACACCTGATTCAAATGAGTGGCTCGTTATCAGGCCACTGCAGAGCTTGATGACGAGCTGATCATTTGAATCAGGTGTGGTGGAGGAGGGACACGTCTAAAACATGCAGGGCAGTGGTCCATGCTGCCCCCCACTTATTTTAAGTATTGACAGGTGGTCAATTCCTACATATTGCACCTTTAAAAACAACGTGAGTGACACCACTTACACCAGTTACTGTTGCATTTCTGAAAGAATAGCTGCTCAAGGTGAGCCGCATCAAGCTGCACTTGCAGACACCAACAGTAAGCACTGGTGTTGTGAGGAGATCTGAAATACGACAATGTTTTATTAACGCAGACGAGGGCATCTGTGAGCAACGTCTGCAAATGTAGCATGATGATGTAGTGAAAAGATTCGGTCCAGTGGGCCACCATGACAGATGGAGAGGAGAAGTTTTTGTTTTTTTTAGAAGCTGGTTGTAGAGAAGGAGATATTTCATAAGCGATTATAGGTCTCTCAACTGGGGCTTTTCTTTTCTTCATCTACAAACTGAATTAAAAAGTGTGTAAGCAGGGAAACCTCATGGATACGAGCTCATATCCAGCTACATGCTACGTGTTTTCTAGTGTGATCTTCCACTTACGGTCTCTGTTCTCCTTAAACCGGCCTGGCTGGAATATCAAAGATCACTAACAGCAGTTGATGTGATTAACACAACAATAAATGAATGAAGGAGTGAACGACGTCTGCACGCTGGACGATGTGAACCTCGTGAATGAAACCGTACCGCAGACGGATCCTACCTGCTGTCGTCTGTATGATGTCCGTGGTGTTTCTCAGGCCCATAAAATCAAACTGGTAGAGACGCCAGGACTTCTGGTCGGCCGCCTCCACAGAGTTCTTCCTCCACTTGTAAATCATCTCATCTCGTGGGTATCCATCTGCAATTACACAGAGCATGTGTGTGTGTGTGTGTGTGTGACCCTTGGCGCTACATGGCACATCCTAATGATGGATATCCTGTGCAGACAGACCTGGGGCCAGCCAGAGCTACATTTGTCTTTGCGACGGAGGCTGGCTAATGAAAAGGCAGACTGGAGTGAAGACGGAGGCAGAAGGAAAAGCAGATTAAACGAAAGCTTTGGTTCGATAATGTACTGAATCCATCTTGATGCTGGGCCTGACCTTCACATGATGCTCACGGAGCCTGCGAGTGCTTTTACAATCGACCACGTGCGGTTAATGACGGGTTAATGATTGCGTTCACGCTTCGGTGTCGCGCTAGCCCGGATCTCCCCTCCCGTCTTAAAGCAGACACATAATCGTTTCAGAAAAGCTAACAGAATTACCATGGTGCCTGATAGCAATTTGATTTAATAGGCTTTCAATTAACAGAAACATTAACTGTGAGGGAAGCAGTTGCCAAAACCGCTAATTGTTTTCAAACATGCTTGATGAATGAATTCCATTAACATTTGCCACGTTCTCTCTCTCATTTGCTATTAATGATGTCATTAAAGATTCAGCGATCGCAGCTCATATTCAGAGTGTTCAGAAAACAACCGCTCGCTGTTGAGAAAATAAATAAGCTTTTATGAATGGCAGCACTTTGTTAGCAATACTCAGTGTGACATGAAACATTAGAGATGGGCTCAAAGAACAATTTATAAATGACTGATGCTCCTCAGACACGGTGCCTTTCAAAATAAAAGTGCTTTAGATTCATTCAGTTCGAAGATTTCACTCTCCGTGTCACAGCAGCAGCTGGAGCCTTCGCTTTATGGATTATAACAAAAAGCAGTTTAAGTTTATATTATGTACTAACTTTGCTAATGCTAGCTAGCAAACGTTAAGGTATAAAGTGGCATAAATGTCTGGAAGAGTTGCACCTGACATTTTTGTTTGACTGAATTTCACAAATTTTAGGTATTTCTCATTTGATGCCACTTCACTTTATACTTTCTTTATCTGTACTGTATTTATTTGACATGCTCTAGTCGCTGGTTATTCTACAAATTAAAATTTTACATAAACAAATATGTGAGTTGCTAAAATCTGATGCATTGTTGTAGGTTAAACTGCCCACTAGAGGTCATTAGAGTCATGAAATGATTAGTCAATTCATCAATATGTCAGCTGGTACTACTTTTATATGGAAGACTAAAAAGAATAATTTAAAATAATTTAAAAAGATAATGAAATTAGCGCAATGAATAAATTCATATTCCATATAAAATCATCAAAAATCTAATCTGAAATGTAAATGAAGGTATATGACATGTCTTGCCCTACTGTGCTGTGTATTTATTTACATAATCATTTCTTTATTTTTTTCCATTTGCATTTTCCACCCACTTTTTTCCACAAATGTATTTATTCCTTATTTCTTTTTACTTTTCTGTTTGCATTTCTGCGTCATCATGTAAATGAGAGGCCTGTCATTCAAATCCAATCATATTTAAAAATGAACACTTTAAATAATGGAACTGTAAATCGAAGGGGAAAGTGAATAAATAGCTGAAATAAAACAAAGGTAAATAAATACAGAGGCAAATTAAAGCAGGAATATCTATTCAGGCAGATTTTATAAATTAATTAATGGCTAAATTTATTTAATGTGTTTGACGCATTTAATGGCACATCCATTTATTTTTTTTAACCAATAATTTTTCTTTAGTTTATTTTTGCTTCCATGGTTACAGTTTCTTAAATGTGGTGTCTTTCTGCCTTTGCTTGTGTAAAATGAATCAATTTTAAGGTTTTGCAGGATTAGTTGTAAAAAGTTGGGCTCTGGGACTTGATGAAGGGTGTTTTTCACTATTTTCTGACTCTTTTCAGACCAAACAATGAATTAATAATAATCAAAATAATCACTAGTTAAACATTAGCTCCACCTCGACGACATGTAGCTGCAACAGTGATAGGTTTCTTACACATTGATGTATATGTAAGAATATTCTGATTTCCTTTAACACTATAACACTTCTTATTCTGATACTTTAAGTAAATGTTGCAGATGAGACTTAAAGGATTACTGAAGTAACATTTTGAATCCGTGACTTGCGCAGCAATAACAATCGTTTCCTTGTGTATATAAAATAATGTAACAAGTGTAGGTGTGTAATTAGAGCTGTGCAGACCTGATTCTTATTAGCCTGCAACAATTATATGATTAATTTTGTCTTATGTTAAAGTGTGTTGTACTGTAGCTACAGCAGCTGCACCTCAGCCATTATCATAATTAGAACTATTAATTCACAACTGCAGGAAATTGGAAAACTCTCAGTAATAAAGTGGAAATTAATTTTTTTTTCTCTCTCCATCCCCAAAACATGTGATAGTGTGAGTCAGCAGCCTTCTGCTGCGGAGAGTTTCATTGTTCCACTCCATCTGTGTGTCTGACATGGAAGCACTGAGCGAAAGGGAAGCACCACGTTCATGACTAAACATGGAGGGACGACAGTAAACTGAGCTGAAGTGTACTGTTTCAGATTAACAGGGACGGCTGTGGCTCAAGGGCAGAGCCAGTGTCTTGTTATCGGAAGGTCGCTGGTTTGATTCCCCTGGTCTGCATGTTGAAGTGTCCTTGGGCAAGAATCTGAGCCCCAAACTGCTCCTGATGTTGCTGGTCGGCACCATCAGTGTATGAATGAATTACTGTACGTCGCTTTGGACAAAAGCATCTGCTAAAGTTGTGTTCATTAATGATCAATGACTCAATATGAACTATTTTTACTGTTACTGCAAAACTGGCATGAAAAACAAATAATCATGTCAATAAAAATTAAAAAATGAGAGAATTTTCCTTAAAGGAACACTGTGGAATTATTTCTCCCATCTAGTGGTTGAATTTTATTTTGCATTCAAACGAATACTGCTCTCTAGCGCCTCGCGTTTCCAAATGTGCGCTGCAACCTGTTGGAACTACGGCAGGCGGGATGTGTCAAGATTCAAGAAGCTCTGACAGCAACAGTGTCTTCAAACAGCACTTCATCAAGTTTAGTTTCGGGTGATGAGGTACGTTATTTCAAACAAACTTCAAACTGCAGCTGACGAGCGCGTCTGGCTAAGCTCCTTCTCCGTTCCACAGTCACGCTGGCTCTGAGTGAAAACGCCTTTAGCCTTATCTGTACCACGTAGAGCTTTTTGTCCCTCTCACCAGTTCATCGTTTTTTATAGAGCGGAAGGACATGGAAGCCTCCGTAGAGCTCGCCCGTCCTATGGAAATACAGAGAAGTGATTCTTCCCTCAGGAGGAGAAGTGAGATTGTTGGCAGAGATCATTTTACACCAATGAGGACTTATTTATGAATGAAGACGTTGATTTGAGGTAATAAATTACTTAAAACACGACACAGTGGACCTTTAAAGACTAAAAGTGCAGTCTATTTGTTTGTATCTACTGTATCAAATGCAACTTTAGCACAGCAGCAACACATCGAGCGCACAAAGAGAAACATCAGCATCAATTAAAATGTGTTTCTCTGACCACCGGAGAATTCAAATGTAATAATGTTCCTGGTTTTGGTGCTGTACAAATAGCATACAGTCTGTCTTTTGTCGCCTCTTTGTTAAAAACAACTGCCTGCTGCGGCTGGAAACCAGGTGAATGAGAGTGAATCAGAATCATCAAACCGTATCAATGAGCTTAAAAAAGCTGAAATGCTCAGACGACGTGTGGAGAGCGGCGGGGTTGGGTGATTTGTCTCTCCGTAGGTTCATCTTTTGAGCCTTTGTACGCCACATAAAGTGATTTGATCCATCGTTAAATCAGTGGTTCAGGAGAACGCTGCAACCAATGTGAAATTCTAGATTTATTTTGCGAGTCTGAACTTCATCTGAGTTTCCACTGACGAGCAGGTCACGATTACATTTTCATTGTTGGGTGAACTAACCCTTTAATAAACGAAAACGTGTCAATCTCCTAAACGGTGCGTACATTTAAAACTGTGATTCAACAGTCAGTGATGAGACGATGATGACATGATCCACACAGAAGCTTCAGTATCTGCGGTGAGTTAATTATCTGCAGACTATACTCCGCTCGCTTCATGTTTGCATTGCGCTTAGTTAATTATTCCAATCTCCAGAGACACGATGGCTTTAAAGATAAGCGAATCTGACTTAATCATAAAAAAAAAAAACAGACAGGTTGTCATGGAAACAGGACGTGTAATGTCTGATGATGTCCTCAGGTGAGGAGATTGGTTTGATGGATCTCAGCAGGACGGGTCCACAGACATGGCGGAGCAGTGAGCGTGTTATAAGTTCCATTATGCCGCACGGGTCTTCGCAGGGTCTTATCACATTAAAAAGACTCCGTGACGCTGATAATGGATCTCTGTGTGACCACAGCAGATAACACATCAACTTCATCTTCAGCACAATGCTCCGCTCCTCAGGGCATCGTCAGGTCTGCTGAGTGTCCTGCTGGACGGACCGACAACCCTGTAAACCTCACATCCAATCACCAACAGTCGGAGTGAAGTCTGTAATGTGAATTTACAGTTTCTGTTGAGCCAATTTGACCACAACAACTCAACAGTTGAGTGTAAAGCATTGTGGCGCAGTTTTTCACTGACGAGCAGTCAACACGGTACACGAAACATGAGTAAAAAAGTCTCAGGAGTCACGACTAAAGCACTGGCTCTTGGCAATAATAAAAAATACTCATATTTTAATATGAAACATCAATAAAAAGCTGCTTTTTTAATAAAAAAAACCCTCTTGATAGCCTTCAGACATGGACAGATTATGAGAGAATGGGCTCCTGGACACATGATGTACAAACTCTTCGTACTCTTCTACATATTCAAGCCAACAATGCAGTTTAGCTTCCTGCTGCCCCTCAAACACTCAATAGTCAAGCCAAACACACAGAAGTCTAGGTCTGAGGCAGAGGACGGACAGAGAGAGGACAGCTGTGTGGACCAACAGGAGGGGAAACCATCGTAGAAGCCTCCAAATCCTACCGAGGGTGCAGCATCGGTGTGCGGCTGGATGTTCTCGGGCTGGTCGATTTGATCGTCGTAAAAGAAAGAAATGCCATTCCATGAAGAAAGGAAGTCACGGCACATTCGTAGCTCCATTTTACAGGAGTCGTCTCAGGTGATGCAGTCATGGAGGGATGGAAAGGTGGAAAGCAGGAACAGTAAGGGAGAGAAAGGATCGACCTTGAAGGATGATCAGGGAGAGAGGCTGGTGCTTGGTACGTTGGTGGGCGAGGAGGTTGATGGAGATGTACAAGGAGATACGGTGAAACTTCTCGGTTGGATTAAAAAGGGGGAGACCGGCTCCTCTGTGTTAGAATTTGAATTAAAAGCAGTTAAAGAAGTGTCCATTAAAGCCTCTGAAAACTTGCTAGCAGACGTAGAGTTAAAAACCCGGCGGTAAAAGTGGTAAAAGTGATAATGAGGGAGGTTAAAATAATCTATAATTTCCATCAAATCTGTGAGGAAACACTGAGAAGGGCAGCAAAGGTGTACGTTAAAATGTCCGAAAGTAAAAATCTTGTTGTTCTTGGACGTGAAATGAGACAGAAACACTTACAATTCTTGGAAAAAAACTCTGTTGGGCTCTTTGGTCTGTAGATCATTAAAATTAAGACTGGGACTCTGGAGTGTTTAATAAAACCGAGATGTTCAAAAGATGTCAAATTAATGTTTGTAAAGGAGGTGCTTTTAAAATGTTTCTCGTAATTGACCCCCCAAAAATCTCCCTGATGTCTCTGTGATGATAATAATAATAAAAAAAATCGAGCTTATTAAAAGAAATAAAATTGTGACAAAAGGACGATTTGTCGTTAAGGGATCTGATGTTCAGGTGTACAACTGAGAGGAGACGCAGAACGTAGCTTCCCTCAAACACACAGACAATAGTTTATATTTTGAATCCTTCACTCTCACGTAGCATCTGTGCTCGGATATTCCCAACACAAATAAACAAAACAAAGGAAAATATAAAAGGGACTATTAACAGAAAATAAAAAGCAAAAACAACAAACCATCAATTGCTTTTTCCTCTGCTGCTTCACTTCACTTCTGTAAGCCGTCACTGTTATAAATCACTACTTTTACAGATTTATAAAAAGTCTTCTAAAATCATATTTGATGAAGATGCTGCTCCTACTTTTCTCACAAAAGCTGTACCCAGGTGTTACAACAGTGACCGACACTGACATCAGCTCATATTCAGAGAGCGCTGAGCAACGTAATCGCCTCAGAAACACCAGAGAAGACGTAGTTTTTTAGATGTTTTGTTACTCACAGCTGGAGAAGATGAGCGGACAGGAGTGTTCGTCCATCGGGAAGTTGTGCAGCTGCAGCTGGCATTCTGCGTTTATTGTCAGCCTGAAAAGAAACCGACAGAACAGAAAGCATCACATCAAGTATTTCTTTTGTGTTTGATTTTAAAAAAAGAAAAGTGACCATTATAACTTCCTCTCAGCAGCAGTTCTTCAACAGTAGTCATCAACCAACAGTGTGGAGATCGGAGGACTGTAATAAGTTTAGTGTGAGACGGCTGTGAGAACATATCCTGAGGTGATGGTGGCTGAGAACGTCCTGAACAGATTATTTGTCTACATGTTGCTTCTTGAATACCCGTGGAAGCTACTGTATTTGTAGTCGGCAAATGTTGTAAGAAGACCAAAAATATTATTTAGATTTTGTCCAAAGCGACTTACAGTAATTCATACATTCAGACACTGATGGTGGTCATTAATGAGTTTATCAACATTAACTTAAAGGTAGAAATGTCAATTTCTACATAATGTTGCTTTAATATCTTAAAATGCCTACATTTGGTCTGTATTTCAAGCATCTAAAATTATTTATTTAATACACTCTAGGTAGTTAAAATGTGTATATTATCATATCATTATCATTATTTCTTGTAACTCATTAAATGAAACTAGTTCCAGTTGAAACAAAACTGCTCAGCACAGATTATCTGGTAATTTGAGGGTTTACAGAACCAGTTTTAAGACTCTTGAATTGCCCACAGACTCATCAGGGCCGTCACGACATGTTGGATATTGTTTGATTAAAATCTTGACGATCGCATTGGTGCTCTCCAAGCAGGACCACAACAATCAGTGAGAGAGGCATCCTGGAGCAGCTGACGGCGCTGCCAGGAAATGGTAATAAATTATTTCCGTTAAGGCTAACGTTAGCTAGCGTACTGTCGACAGAAAACCTGCGTTAAAGTCATCTCTACATTCATCCAGACTTGTTTCACCTTCAGCTTTTACTGTTTTCTCACTGCAACCCGTTACTACAGAAAGCTGAACACCACGCTAATCTCCACGTTGTTTAGGTCTGCTTCCCCATGAGATCCCAGAAGAGGGGTCACATGTGTCGCCTCTGTTCACTGTTTATTCCTTTTGTGTGTCCAAACTGCAGCAAACTCAACACTGCACTTCTTTGTCCTCAGCAACAAACCTGCCGACTGTGAAGCAGATCAGATGAAATGCTTCTTGAAATATGCGAACAACATACAGACACAAAGAGATTCCTCGCTTTAAAGTCAGATGCAGCATCTGTGCGAGCAATAATCTCAATTGAAGAATAAAAGCCGGACTTCTTTTATCAGCCTTCGGTGGGCTGTAATTCACAAAACTCATAACAGACACAGTGATGAGTGACCAGCTGTGTTTACTCTGCGGACTGAGAGGAGACAATGTGACGTTCTTGACATTTCCCATCGCTGCGCTTCCATGTTTTCATCCACAAGGATGAAACAGCAACAAACCTACTTTGCACACACATCACGCCGTCATGTGTAGAAGTCCGTATTCAATGTAGTTAAAGACAAGCTGTCCCTAAAGACTAGACGTACCTGCGGAGCTCGTTACGCAGCCAATGTGTTGTTGACCCTTAATTAAAAACCAGCTGAGGAAAGCAACATGTCCCGTCTCTGCTAGGAAAAGAGGCTACACAAAGCATAAGGAGCGTTCTGACCTTTTTAAACGCGATGGAACTGACGGTTTTCGCACGTTAGCCATTAAAAAATAAGATTAATGTTTCCACAGTTTGTGTTCACACGAAACCACAGCGCATCTGACTGAGGAGAGGACACACGAGACGGGAAAATGAGGAAGAAAAGGGTTCAGATGGAAATCATTGTAATGTAATTCTGGTGTGATCTTTAAACCTCATTAAAGCATGGAAATGGGACAATACCATGCATGTGGGAGAGGCACGGATATCACAAAATGTCATCTCTGTTTACTGCAGCCAGGCCAATGCACAATTAATACCCAATGACATTTCATTGTCTTTCTCTCATGCCATCGACGGATATTACTCCTCAAAGTTTTCGCCCGCTCCCTAATGCTCGATATCAATAGTGCTGGACGGAGGCGGATCTGGCCCCGGCTTCGTGTGCGCTCATAAAATGAGGGTTACTTTCTTGTTCTTTTGCGGAAATGCGCCAGCTCTGTGTTGACTGTCACATTTCCCCGGGTCCAACAGAGCTCGACTGAATCTGATGTCTACGTGTGCAAAACCACACGACGGTCCTAAAACACTGTCAGTTAAAGATCTGGACATGTCTCGCAACATAAGGCCGGTGCCAAAAAAGACGGAGCACCGTCAAGAGATGCTTGTGAAGGAGCAGTTCATATTAATGTCAAGTGCTCCAATTACAAAGAGTGCTTCAGGGCACGAGGGCGACTGACTGCCTTAGTAAATTGGTCTTAAACCTCAAGCAGGCACTTGCACGGTAATGACAGAGGCTAATTGCCTTTGTGCGGCTCTTTTTTGGGAACAAACTGATTTACAAACATTTTTTTGTGAATAAGACGGCTGAAGTCTGATGCAATATGACTGGTTGATTGATGAAGCCCAGTGGCTCTGAAGGGAAGCTCGAAAGGTGACACAGGAGATTCAGGGAGGTAACTATAGGAGACATGTTGACTTTCCGATAAAAAGGCTTTGCAATATCCCGTAGAATGTATATTTAGACACTTCATGGGAACCAGGAAGTCCAGAACATCTTCACACTGTATTATCCTGTTGCTTTGTGTTGCTGAGATGCTAAAGATGCTAAAAGACGACACCCAGCCTCAGTCTGTTCACCCTGATACAGAAGCATCTGCTGCTGTACCACCAGACTACAGAGCAGCTTTTTATCTACAGCTTGTTAAGACTCCTCAATTCATCACCTTCATGCCACTATATAAAATATTTATTTATTTACTTTTACGTGGCATAAAGAGACTTACACTCAAATTTCATTCATTCATCTGTGAGATGACTAATAAGTAAAGAAGGCACAGTTGGCATTTTGTTGCCGGGCAGTTCATGATATACTCTTGAATACCAGCAAAATAAATAAACAACTAAAAAACAATAGAAACTTATTTTGTATTACATTTTTCTGTAATAAATATAAGCTAACTATAACAGTAACATTATTACACAGTACGTCGTCACTTTAAATGTGGCAGCTGGTCAGGTTTTTTTTCTCTGTTTCTCCATCTTCAACTATTGTCTGGTGTCAGGATAAACCAAACTTTGATGATAAGCGTGATGAATGAAATATTGATATCATGCTAAAAAAAATCCACATATAATAAGATCTTTAATCATTTCCTTTTCTTTCCGGTCTTGTGTTCTATACGAACGCACTTCAACTGTCATGATCCTGGCTTTTGTTGTTCTCGTATTTCCTGTTTTATTTTGAAATTGTGCCCTCATGTGTCACGTGTTGCTTTTAAGCTCCTCCCTCTGTGAGATTTTCCCTCCTTCCAGTGCTTTTCCATTCCTTTACCTCACCTGTTCCTTTTCCCGCCTCACTCCACCTGTACCTCGTCCCCTCGTTAGTGTGAGTGTGGATATAATCTTTGTGCTCCCTGATGTCTTTGTCAGTTCGTTCATCTCCAGTGTGTCTCCCCATGGTATGTTTCTGGTTTTTGTTCCTTGTGTTTCATTGATTTGTACTTTGCTTTTGTTTTTTGTATCATATCATTCATTCTTTTTTTAATCAAGCTCACCCTCAGTTCCTGAATCCTGTCTGCCTCCCGAGTGTTTCTGCATTTGGGTCCTCGTGATAATATCGTTAAAGCCACGATAATCATGTGGTGAAAACTCTGGTATCGTGGCAGCCTTAGTCATAACTAGTCCTAGTCACAGAAGTTAAGATCATCAACCACATACGGTACCCTGATCAGAGACTGGGGCCCACTTTCCAACGTCTTTAATCCAAAAAGTGTGTGGTGAGTTTGATGCAGTCACTCCTAAAACAATGTTCTGCCGAATCTTTAGAGTCCCTTTTGGTTTAAACCAACTTTTCTGGGATTACCTTAAGGTGTAAAGTATCTTCCCGTCGTTCCATATCCTGAGCAGCTGGTTGGGCATTGTAATCCAGTGGGAATCTGCGTTCTTGGAGTTTCTGAAGATGGTGTCCGGGAGCCAGATGAGTCCGACCATGTTGCTGTTCAGAGTCAGTTTCTTCATCGTGCTGTTGTATCTGAGGCGGCTGTCCGTCCACGTCTGGGCGAAGATGATGTCGATTTGGTATTCCTGAAGAGAAAAACGTCAGAGAAACATGTGAGTGGATACACGGTGGTGTCGTTTGATGCCAAAACAAACACTTCACTGATGCTGTTTGGTGGCCTTCAGTGAAAAAAACAAAAGCAGCTTCACCTTTTCTTTTTAAATGACACCAAATAGAAGGATTACGGGTTCCTGCTACACGTCTCTGTACGCCATCTATCATTTATCCTGCTCACCAGCGGGAGCATTCATCATTTTACTTGCTCACTGGCCCGCGTGTGGAGCACAGACCTCACCGGCCACCTCTCAGCGATTTGCTTAACTCACCATTGTGCTGACAGTGAACCCTCCAAGGCTGCCAGAGCGTCTGCCTGCGGCTCCTGTCAGCACCTCCGGAGCAACAATTGACATTTGTTTGATGGACCCAAAAATCATTATTTACAACACATATTTTTAAGTCCTGTGTATAAAAATGATGTCAAAGGGGAGTCAGGTTTCATCCTCTGGAGACCATTAATGCCCGAACAAAATGAATCCAGCCACTAGTCGTCGAGATAGTTTTGTCCGGACCGACTGTGCGGACATAGACCGAGGTGTTCCTGGAGTCTTGATGCCATCCATCCGTCTCTGAACCACACCGCTGTATCTTCTGGAGGGTCGCAGGGTGAAGTCGTGGCGACGGGGGGTCTCAAAGCTGACATTGCTTGAGACAGGTTGCCAGTCAATCACAGGTCTGACACGTAGAGACAAGCATTGTGAATACATATACACCTACGTGTTATTTAGAGTGGCCTGTTGACCTAAAGTGCACGTCTTTGAGATGTTGGACATAACCGGAGAACCTCGGGGAGAACGTGCAGAAAGATCACAGCAGGCGGGTTTGAACCCAGAACCTTCACACGACACGGCGCCCCGTCCGCCACGATGCTAACACGGCTAAATAACTTTAAAAATACTGAAATAAAGCAGCACTGTTTTTGTACGGTCTGCAGGTCAGAGACACTAAAAAACATCCCGTTGCTTTGCAGAAACCTTTGGCTTTTTTCCATCAAGGCTACTGTCACTTGGAAATCTGAGGGCAATCAATCCAACTCAATCCCTCGCCGTTTCTTAACGGGGGTTTTGCGGTTGAGCGCTCAGCTCGATGGATTCAGGAAAAGCAAGAAAACAGGAGCAGGGATGTCAAGAAGGGGAGATGGCATGTTTTTATTCTACGTGTACCTGATTCAGTTTTTCTGATTCTGATGTGAACTGTGTGTGATATATTGTTAACATTTCACATAAGAGAGGTATCAATCTCCTCATTTAACTCCTGGTAAGAAAGAAACAAACAAGAATATCTTCCAAAATGTGAAACTGCTCCTTTAAAGGGGCTCTAAGTAACTAAGTCAATGAGCCCTGTCTCTCTCTTGGTTGCTTTTACGAGCCTCTGGATGATTTTGTTTCATGCTGCTGGACTGAGGATCTTTATGAAGGACTGAGATCGGTTTTCCGCGACCGTCCAAAGGATGTGACTTAATGTCTCAGTCTCAGTACTCGAAGTGTCCAGTGAGTTTGGGTTTACAGTAAAAGCCGCTGTCTTTTCTCAACATCTGGAACCAAACACAAACATATAGGCGCTGCTCCCTCAGGTGTCAGTTGTTGGTGATTTTAGCACCTTGAGGTGTGAAGTTCTAACAGTGAGAAGCCGATATATGTTGGTCACACGTATTTCCCGGGAGAAAACGTACATTTTCAGTATACATCGAGGTTTGGATGCACATGACTCTGAAAGCATCCAATCAGCTCGAGGGTGAACACACACCGGTGACGTAGGAAGGAATGTCTCACTTTCTCAGTTAATCGATTAGTTGTTTGGTCTATAAAATGTCAGAAAGTGGTGAAAAATGTTGATCAGTGTTTCCTCAAATGTCTTATTTTGTCCACAACTCAAAGATATTCAGTTTACTGTCAGAGGAGAAAATATTCACATTTAAGAAGCTGGAATCAGCTGTTTTCCGAAAAATGACTACATTGATTTAATAGCTGACAACTAATTGATTAATGGTTGCAGCTCTACCTTGAGCCTCACTGCAGGTCCTGTCATGTTGGAGTGCTGGTCAGAACAGACGCTTCTTATATGGAACAATATGTAAAATGATACTGATGTTGATAGCTAGATTTTTACTAAATAAAAACTCTGCATATGTTCACAACAGCAAGTTACTATGTAAAATAAGGGCAGCTCTTGTTGTGATTAGAGCCACATCACTGCTGCATTAAGATGCAATTTAATGAGGCAAAGATTGCTCCATTACACTGTCAACAAGCAGTTTAAATTCTGACAGTAAACTGCTGTAATTCTGCTTTTGCAATGCATGATGGAAAATGATTTGGATTATTCCAGTAAGCTGCTGTGAGTTTGAATTAAAGTAGCATTCTGACACTACAAGGAAATGCTGTAATCAGGGTGCTGCCCCATACAATCGTACAAAATAATTGAGCATTAAAATATTGTAGTTTTACAACAAGGTACACATGCTAACAGGCTAACAGGCTAACAGGCCTTCAAGTGGTCCAACCAGGCACCAGGACCTCTGCGCCGCCGTGCTGCCCTAATAACAGTATTCTACTATTAGCCAGTAATTAACTGTAAAATTACAGCAATTTTGAAAGAGGAGATGATATGTGGCTACTTATAGCCACCTCTGTGATTATGTAAATGAGTGTTTTTCATCGACAAACAGTTAAAAATAATACCAATAAGCAGGACGGGTCTCTGCTTTGTAATCTAACTGCAGTGGCAGTGCGGCTGCGTGAGCTCAGACAAAGCCAGAAAATCTCCTCAGCAACAGCTGAGCTGTTCCGGTCCTCTTTAGCAACAATACAGATAAAGACGTTCGGCATAATGAAATTAATAATAGTCTGCCCTCCTCCGACCAGCCCACACCTTTTCATACAGCTGCCACCGTCTGAAATGCGTTTGACCTTTTACCCGGTTCTCTACACCGGTTTGAACAGCTCGCCAATTAGAATGAAGTCTATAATCAGGAGAATCACTGGGTGCTCATGACCTTTAATTGTATGGCGCACGGGGGATCTGAAATAACCGAACATTATGCAGCATTTAATGACCGGTGGAGGAAAAGCGATGCAAATCAAATAAATAGAACTGATGCGCGCTGCACGGCACATCTGGAAACGGTGAGCTGCAGATGGAGGGCGAGGGAGTAAATCTCTCACAACACACCGAAATGTCCCGTTTTGTAATCTCCGATATAATTTCACATTAGAAGGAAATCATAACAGAGCTGAACGAGTATCGATCTCACTTCCCCTCCCCGCCGCTCGCAGCTGTGTTCAGCCACTACAGCGGCGCCACGGTGGTGAAGAAAATGGGTCTTTCACCTCGTGTGCCTCAGAGGAGCTGCTATATTAAGGTTGTGGATCTGGAGGTGCTGCATATTCTCAAAGATAAGGCTGTACAGTAGGAAAAGACCCCACATGATAGATTCATTCAAACCGAAGCACCGAGGAAATGATTCCCGGAGACATGCAGACTTGTCAGATGCTTAATACTGCATGGAAATACCACCTGTACTGGTGCTGGTCCCCTTAGATCCAGTTAGGGAGGAATGTAATGCTGTTGCTGGTGTGAACAATAGTCTAAACATTAGCACTTCTTTCCTGTTTAAACACGATCTCTTTCCTCGGTTTTGAGTTTTGGGTTGACCAGCCCTGACCTCAACCCCGTCTGACACCGTCAGGATGAATTGGCATGTCGGCTGCCTGCCGGGCCTTATCACCCAACATCAGTTTCCAACCTCTCTAATGCTCTTGTGGCTGAATTGGAGCAAATCCTTGCCGCTAGGTTCAAAATGTTGTCAAGTGCCCCCTTTAGCCCCCGAGAACAGAGTTACAAGGGGTGGTGGTTGAAAACTCACCCTGTGAAATGGGACAATCCTGCAAGACCGTCATACATCTTCACTCGATCGCGGTTGAGTCAACAGATGCAAGCTGGACATTTCTAATGTCGCCATCAGCTGTGGTGATTTGTCTTGGCGATCCTGGTTTTAGTCATCAATAAAAACCAACACTGTTTCAGACACTAGCGATGCTTTACAGGCTAACATTAGCAACCTGTGCGCCTACCCTCAAAGTCTGCAATGATATTAGATTTCGGGCACCACGTACCATCAATTGGTGGGAAAAGCCATAACAATGCAACATTTGCTAGTTAGCTAAAGAGACACCAGCAAACAACTAGCGATTGTTCAGTTCCACACTCGGCTGTCTTCTCCGTACAGTAACATGTGACTCAGTGTGGCTTTACTTTAAAACATACCGGAGTGGAAAGTGTAATATTGAATTCCATCCCTCATCATTCTCTCCTGTTAACAGATGTTAAGTTGGGTCACACTGAACAGATTTTACTCTCAGAACGGAATATTTCCCCGTCACTTTTTTAAATCATGTGGACAAATGGGAACATGAGTCATTATCGAAAATCTGCACATGGTTTACAGTCGACTCTGACGGTGACGGGTGGGGAAATTATCCTGCCGACAGTTTACCCCGTGTTTTTTAAAATGGCCAGAATACAAATCAGACAACAGCCGGGCTGACTAATGGCTCAGGATGGAATAAACAGCTGGAATATGAAGCAGCCTGGAAGAAGCCACCTACCACGATAACACGTCTGCTCCGCGCCGCCTGCAGCGGGGCAGCTTTTCATCGCGGTGACGAGACAGCGGAGGCATATGCCACCGACCCACCGTCCCCGTCATGCAAATAAGGCATTATGAATGTTTTTTTTTCTGGATGAACTGTCCGTACTGTGTTGTCTGAACTGTGCTGGTCATTACTGATCACGTATGTCTATAATATGACACTGTTGCTAAGACACGCGTATTTTCATGCTTTTTGTTGATTCCAGGAACAAGATATTTGTGAAGACAGGCTTCACAAAAACCACCTTTTAAAAATGTTTTTTTCTTGTATTAATGTTGCTTTTTTCCCTCCTGAGACTTTTTCCTGGCACCATTCACGTCTCACATTACTGCGAGTTCAAGGACTTGATAAAACCTCCATTTTTCGGCTCTCTAGCACCTTTTAGCTGAACACAGGAGTGCTTAATTGCTTCCTACCTCTGAACAGTCTTGCTCTCCTCCCGCAGTTCTCGGTAGAAATGACCCATTTTCAGACACAAAAAAGTTGCCGTTGACATTTGAACGCCCTCGTCGAATAAACATTATCATGTGTATTAGAGTTACATAGCGCTGGTCACTGCAGTAGGTGCTTTAAACTGGGGCAAAGCGTACGCAGTGTGAAGCTGGCACTTGATGATTATGCGGCAAGAAGCCGTACAGTACATACTGTACGTGTCCTGTGCTTTGAGACGTCTTGTCATGTTCCTCTGTTGGCTTGAGGTCTCTCCTTGTGTCCTCATTAGAGGCAGCTAAAGGTCGATCAGAACGAGGAGACAAACCTTCATCATCCACCTGGTGTGAGCTGCTGCTCGGAGCTTTTGTCGGGTACACAGATACAGCGTGTGAGGGCTTGAAGATCTCGATGGCTAACGACTGGATTGCAGGTGCTACGAAGCAACAACACACAGGTTGTCAGTGAGCAGTTACTTTGAGCTGGGAGGTGACAGAGGCAGTTATTTTCTCACTTTCATTTCATCTTTGAATGACACAATTTGCCCACTTTATGGCTCTTAAATTGCAAATTGTTTTCGTGACTCTCGCTAAAACTATCATTTGTGCTGCACCAGGTTTATTTGACTGAATGAGACACTTCATTTATGAACCACGTCACACGGAGGCCGTGGACGGTGGCTGTACACAGCCAGAACACAGGGTTCACATCCAGTCTGTGGTCATGTTTAAGCAACAAATGCACTTTGGTTAATGTGAGAAAAGTTCATGAAACAGTCATGAAAATGAGTGAAGGTTCAAAAACACCACAAGTGTGGCTCCAGATGGGAACTGTTTGGATGAAAGGTGCTAAGCAGAAGTCTTTCGAGCAGCGAGCACGAGTCAATCCCGAGCTCCATCAGACCAAACTCTCCTATCAGAAGCCCCTTTTAGATAGAAAAGGTGGCACATTTGCAGCAAGGTAAAGGCTGCAATGTGCCTCCTTGTCTGTCTAAAAGGGAGGTGTAATGTTCCTCCTTTTCCAAACAGCCTCCACTTTTCCTCCTCTGGTAGGCGTCAACATGTGACGTGACGTGAAGCAGGAAGTTGGGCGTGAAGAGAAGCAGGGCAGTTTCTGCTTTTCTCCCAAAATCCTCTTCCCGTTTAACATTGGGGCTTATGGGGCAGTTGCTGGAGTTTGTGTCGGTTAGACGCAGATAATTCAAAAACCGTACATCCTCCCGATAAAGTGGACACGTTGACAGACAGAAGACAAGTGTGGCTACGTTCTTGGAAAATATCACTATTGTAGTGTGAAATCTGTGGCTAGGATCGTCATCTAAAGAAACATTTTCGGAGAGTTTTTTTCAGGCTCCCCCACTCTGCCAGTTGGTGCTGCGCGAACATTCCGCAATACACACACATTGAAAACCCTGAATTTTTCTGAATTTTTTCGAAATCACTCACGATCAATTAAGGGTCACCGTTCAAAAACTAAACATCGTAGAAAGAAAGTTCAAATACAACTCAAATAGATAAGACTTGTGCCTACATTTTAAAGTTTGAATGGTGTCTCTAGGTCAAAGTCTGCCAGAGCAGGAGATGTTTGAAAAACGACGATGATTTTGCGACTTTTTTGACCCCGTCCCATTCATTCCTTATGGGAAATTTTTCGCAGTTTTTCTTCAAAATAAGAGCTTTACATTGCACCCCATCGGAGTTTAGAACTGGGTTCTTAGCGGGGGGCTTTTAATTTGAAAGTAGCGACCGCTATTAGCTCGCGCTACAACAACAAGCGGACAACCGAGACAGCTACAGAGAGCGAGGAGACGCTAGCATCTCCCGGATCTCAGCGGCTTTCCAGCTGCTCATCTTCGTGGATGAAGTGACGAACTGACTGCTGTGATCAGCTGTTTCCTGGTTTTAAAACTCCCGGCTGTGGGTGCGCAGCAGTGCACGTCATCCACACCTCCGCCCACCTCAGCATTTGCCGGCACATTGCCGCCTCGGATTTACAGCAATGGAGGCGAAATAGAGAACGTGCCCTGAGGCAAACTGGTGGACCAAAACAGTCCACCAATTTGCCGCCTCCTGTCTAAATCCGCGGAGCGAGCCACCAAAAGGACGGCAAATTGATGGCTTACTGCCCAGAATAAAAACGGCTAGAGACAGAAAAGTCCATTTGTGGGAGCAGATTTTCTGCACACTGGATGCTGTTTCACCCTGCGTCGTGTAAGTTTGTTACGAGCTGTGTGGTCGTCCATCTGTTACCATAGTGTTAGCAGCTGCCAATCAAAACCAGCATGCAACGTGCACGCTACTGTATTTTAACATGGAGAGCTTCATATGTTCTTTGGTCGTAGGTGTATTTTGAGAGAGCACTGATCTATAGACATACGACCGTGATTACAGTTATATGTTAATAAAAGTCAGTCTGTCAATACTAATGATCCGATCTTTAGAATTTGTGAACATGAACACAAATTCGTGCTGTCATGAAGATTTGTGCCTTTGTAACATGTAAACTGCTGTTCACACCTTCACTTTTAAACGAGAGCGTGAGCCACATCTGCCCCGAGTTTCCTCCCACAGTTTAATGACACAGAAACTCTGGACGGCCCACAGGGTGTGCCCCACCTCTCACCCAGTGCATGCTGGGAAGGGCTCAAGCCACCGCAGAGATAAGAATAATGGATGGAAATAAATGTAGCTCGTCAACAACATCCCGCGCTGCCCTCGAGGTAGCTTAATGTTACACGTGGGACGCTTGTTATTGTCGTGTGTTTTTTTATGTTTCAGAGTTTAATCAGTTTAATAAAGAGAAATGTAACACACACATGCGGGTTATGGGTCATTTATACCTCCTCAGACCCACCCAGCTTTTGTCTTGTTCGCACAAATAAAGATTTTGTGTCTTTAGTAGCTGTCAAGTCAAGAGACAAACCCTCAATCCAGGTCTGACAAAAGATAAAACATGGCTGCTCAGTCCAAGTAGCAGCTCTAATTATGTATAATGTGTATATATCTATCTATACATGAATAAGTGTAAAACATAATATGAACAGCAACCAGCAATAAAAGCGATTAAAAGTGGACACGCAGAAATCATGAAAGTCGTGAACAGTGTTAAAACAGGAAACATATTTTTTGTTAGTCTATTACACTGATTGAAGCACACGAGCAGCATGTTATTATTCCACCGAGATCCGTTCCGTTTGTGGCGCTACCAAGAGCCTCATTACACGATCCTCCTGATGATGACTTCATTACCAAAATCTTCCAGCCAGAAAAATGAAAAAATTAGATGCATCACTTAGGCCCATTAAGTGAAAAACACACTCCTCGGCTTGCATCTGAGCCATCCGGTAACTAAGTCGAACCAGCTGACCCGCCTATTACGGAGAGATTTTTATGAAGTGAATAAAAAAAAAAGAAAGAAACTTTTCAAAGCAATTTCCTGTCACAGCAGGTACGAGCCAAACAATCAGAGTAAGCCGCAAATTTCAGGAACATTACGAATTAATATTGTGCTCGGAGCTAAAGAAAACCACGGCACGGAGGATGTTGCGGCGGTCCTGCCAGCAGCCCGCTCACACAGTGGGAAACGGACCGGCATGAATATTGTATTTCTCTGGATATCCGGCGTGTGATAGCCTGCGAGTGGGCAGCTCTCTCCACAGGGCGAGAACAGCAACAGGGACCCCGCTGGCGCCAGTTTTCCTTTTGGCAGGAACTCCCGGTCGACACCAGGTTGCCTTGGACCCTGAATGACCAGCAGTATATAAATAGCTTCTTTATAATTACAAAGAGGCTGCCTGCTCCAACGTGACATATTGTTCATTGCTTATTAAACCGCAGCTCCGCTTATTGTTTCTACTGAATGGGTCATTCATAGTGGGCTTAATCGTCACGGTGCTAATGAAGAGGAAATCAAGGATGGGTTTCCCCGCTTACAGCAGCCGGCGATGTGCAGCAGCAGCAGCAGCTAGAAGATACTTTGGGACAATGTACATCGTTTATGAACAGGACCGGCCTCCTTCTGACGAGCTTTAGAGGCAATTTATCAGGTCGAACATAAAACTTAAAGATATTTATTCAAACAGTTTGATCTATAAATGGATTGCTAAGACATTCATGGTCCCCAAAGGATGAACGTACAGCACCACCATGAGTATCACGTGAAATGTCTAACAGCTCCTGGTGGACTGTAATAAAATTGGTTACAGACTATTAACACCTTGGTGATTCCTTATGTTTTCTTCTAGTGCCGTCATTGGGTTGAAATTCAGGTTCAGTACTTTGGTTTAACTGTAAAACTAATGACATTTAAAATATATTCTCGGTGTTGTGGACATATTCACAACATACCTGCTTAACACCTGCACAGTAGCATCGTCAGTGTGAGTATATGTTAGCATGCTAATGCCCTTAGCACAGTGCAGCACAGTGCTGCTATAACTGTATACTCCAATTCTTGTTAAATAACATGAGTTTATTTATTTGCTTCTTCGTTCATTTCCTTCAGGAAGTTTGAACACTTAACCAGATGTGACAAGAACCGACTTCCAATTTTCTTATTAACTATGACTTTGTTTGAAGAATACTTTAAATTTAGTTGGTCAAGTGTTTTTTTTTTTAAGTTTCATTTAAGTTTTACAGGGCACTATGTAGTTTTGGGAAAAAAATGAATAACTCAGAATTTCAATATTTACAATATTAATGAGGTAATAATGCAAACTCAGAAATATTTATCTTTACGATCACTGAATAAATAAGCTGTTCTTGGAGGAAAATAAGGTTTGAAGCTAGAAAAGTGTCAGGGTCCGCCAAATATAAACAAAGTAAAACAGTATGAATTTGTGTCGCCCTTTAAGGTCAGTTTGTTTATTCAGATTATTCAGTCATGAAAACAAAGAGAGTTTGTTTATTTAGTTTGTTTTGATGTAAAGAAAATGAATATTAATAATCAGTCCATGAAGATCTTTCTCTCACCTTTAAATCACTGGGTGCATGACCCTCTAAATTTTGATTTATTGATAAAGAAATGTTAAACAGATTTCTGTGTGAGGCGGCTCGGACATCTCATCCTGTCTTTGTCCTGAAGGTAGCCTGTGTGGGAAGTCTTATTAGAAATCCTCCCGGACGCCTCCTCCTGCAGATATTCTCCGCACGTCCACCTGAAGTCTCTGGTAAAGAGCCAGAATGTGCTGGAAGGATGAAACATCCCATCTGTCCCGAGAACGCATCAGTAAGTGGAGCAAAATGATCGGATGAAAAAGATTCATCGCCGGGTTTGATGGCTCACTCGCTGTTTTATCCACGCGGAGCACAAATTATGTCACCTTTTGTTAAAGAACAGCACAGTGTCAGCGCCCGGCTGTGAATGGAAGCTGCTGCAGACGACTCCAGCAGACATCTTTGTGTCAAACGACCTGGTACAAGACTTCGGCAGGCTGATGAACATCATGATGTCTATTTCTTTTGAATTTCCGAGCTGCATTTCAATCAATAGTTTTTCTTTTTGATTGTACTTTTTGTGATGTGTGAAAATGGCCTCATTACTGTTGAGTGTGTTCTCAAAGCGAAAGGGAAATTAATCACTGTCTGTCTCCTGGAGAAGTCATGACACCCTGAATTATACACCGCGTCGCAATTAGAAACAATACAAGTATGACGACTGATACTGTATATGAATCCTTCTCTGACAATGGGGCTTAAAATTAGCTTGACACGGAGGGGGCGCTTTGCTGTAGTGGCACTGATGTGGACTGAAAACGCTGTTGTTCTTATTCAAATTAAAACTAAATTAACTCGCTCTCAGGTCTGCACGCTGAATATTCCTGCAAAGACCGGCGCAGCAGTGTTCAGTCCAGAGCTCCCACGCCGTCTTAAAAAGGCAATATGTGAGAGTTTTTGTTTAAAACATTCAAATATTAACTAACATCAACAGAATGTGAAGACAGTCGCTCTAAAAACATCTGAACTTTAACAGTATTTAAAGTACAGTGACAGGATTTTACAAGGTCCAATGACTTTAATACAAGTTTTGAAGGACGGTTTGACCAACGGTCCACAAGAGGCCCTAACAACTCTGAAACTTAAGGCCGGCACACACCGGCCCAAACATCGGACATCTGAAGCGTTTGGAGAGAGTCGGACGAGTTCGGGAACAACTCGGTTCGGTGTGGTCAGCTGTTTCAGAAGCTTTCAGAAGTGCACGGATGGCGTCTGGTCCGATTAAACTTGAGAAGTCTGAGCGAGCTGGCCATTTGAGGATTGGACGCGTTGGATATGCTGATTGGTTGTTAGCTAGCTGTTCAGTGACCATTCTGATTGGTGGTGTGCCAGCGAATCAGTCCGGCCTGTGGGAGGACGGAAGTGATGATGGTCCGTCATTTCCTGTTTTCGATTACTAATTGTGCAAGCGCAGAAGGTACACGCTTCTGTGTAGCTGGCAGTGGTCGAGGCGGTGTGTTTCAATGCAGCTTTTCTGCCGAACGGGTCAGACGAGAGGCAACAGAGTGGTCGGATAAAGGCAGTTGGCCGTTGGTTTGGGTCTGAGAGGCGTGTGGGCCCCTTCAGAGCTCACATGTGTCATTAACGACTCTGTAAGGACGACTCCCCTCCTGTTAGTTAGAACTGAAGAAGCCTGTTGGATGAGAGGTGAAGCGTCTTCAAGAAACTGAAACACGTCCAGTTGCCTACGATACAGCACCTAGATTTACCGTGACCTGGATGACCGAGAACCTTCATGAACCTTTCAAGAAACTCGATGACATGAACTCGGGAAAAGTTCTGGATCTCGGGTGAGTTGGCTCGACCTCCAGTTTCCGAGTTTGTACTCACCAGAACAAAACCTAAATTTCACCAAACTAACAAAACCCTAATCGAAGGCAACTCCATGTAGTTGTGATAATTCATTGCAAAACATATATACACCACTGTACATTTCTATATTGCAATCTGTGCAGAGCTGTAAGAACAAAACCTTAAAGATAAAGGGATCGACTCACCATATTTATTGACGACACTGGTCCGATGCTGTTCACAAATATGTCAACATCGATAACAGTTGGTTTAACTGTGGAAAAAAAGAGACAAGATCAAAATAATTATTGATCAAGAGTTTCATTTTCGGCACCACATCTGCCTTCTTTTTTATTTTTGTGAATCAAAGAGCGGCAGAGTGAAGCCGGATCAATGCCACTTTGTTGTTCTGGATGCTTTGAGGAGCGGGCTGCCGCCGTGTGAAGCCGTTCCTCGGGGAGCTGTGGTTGTTAATAATGATCACACATTAGTCTCCCTCACATAAACTGCTGCCATAAAAACCGCTCCAGAAGTGAAGCGGCAATTATCTAACCGTGCATTCACAAAACCAGCCGACCAGCAGCACCTGAACACAGCGTACTGTTAGAATATCAGAGGAAGTGCGGGGTCGTCCGCTGGTTCTCAATCACACTTATCCCCGCTGGTTTTCACTCCAGAACCCCAATCATGAACTGAATTACATCTGTGATGGCAGATGAATGCAATTAACTGATAAATGGGCAGTTTCTCCAATCCCTGATTGGACCAGGATGAAGCCCTGTGGTTGTCTATTGCCCTGGACCAAAAATCCACCGTGTTCTGCCTCACCTGGAGGAGATAACTCCACTAATTAAAAAGGTCAGAACCTCCCAGTCTGAAACACTCAAAGATGATCTCCATCAGCAGCAGAACAGAGGAGTCAAAGGTGTCAAAATCATTAAAAAACTAACCGTAGCCTTTTGTCCTTCAGCCGTCATTCAGCGTACATGAGATTTAACAATAATTGGACAATAATCCAACAGATCTATCTATCTATCTATCTATCTATCTATCTATCTATCTATCTATCTATCTATCTATCTATCTATCTATCTATCTATCTATCTATCTATCTATCATGGTGAAATATTATGATACTTTGAAATATGTGTTCGAAGGCTAGGTCCATAAAGGAGAAGGACCACATGACAAGGTTAGCTCCATAAAGGAGAGGGGCCTGAGGACAAAGGTTAGGTCCTTTATAGAGATGAGCCCCCTTTGGACTTGTTTTTCAGAGTTTAACAAACTTTAACTATATGCTACATTCTGGTTTAGATACGATGAGGTAATGGTAGGTGGGCTTTGTGCCTTGGGAATTGATGAATTGATAAGGCATTGGGTATAAAAAGTGTGGTCTGTGTGAAGATCTGGAGAAGATCCACATCTATCTATCTATCTATCTATCTATCTATCTATCTATCTATCTATCTATCTATCTATCTATCTATCTATCTATCTATCTATCTATCTATCTATCTATCTATCTATCTATCTATCATGGTGAAATTTTATGATACTTTGTATCGAAGGCTGGGTCCATAAAGGAGAAGGACCACATGACAAGGTTAGCTCCATAAAGGAGGGGGGCCTGAGGACAAAGGTTAGGTCCTTGCTAGAGATGAGCCCCTTTGGACTTGTTTTTCAGAGTTTTACAAACTTTAACTATATGCTACATTCTGGTTTAGATACGATGAGGTAATGGTAGGTGGGCTTTATGCCTTGGGAATTGATAAGGCATTGGCTATAAAAAGTGTGGTCTGTGTGAAGATCGGGAGAAGATCCACATTGGCCTCGGATCCTCTCACGGGCAATTTTTGGTGCTTGTTCAGATGCTGTACTTCTTGTAATAAACCTTTTTAGATACAACTAAGTCAGTGTCAGCGTAGACTCCTTCATCTTCTTCACAACATCGCTACAGAATAAACGATATCTATCTATCTATCTATCTATCTATCTATCTATCTATCTATCTATCTATCTATCTATCTATCTATCTATCTATCTATCTATCTATCTATCTATCTATCTATCAAAGATCTTAGATCTCAAAGATTGTCTATTTGAGTCACTTGGTTTTGTTTTGTTGGCTGAGCTCACACTGAGACTCAGACTGAGTGTTTTTTGTTTGTCTTGGGGAGATCTTGAAGAGGAGCGACACCTTTGCAGTATTTGAACTGTGGGTTTGTGGTATTTGGGCACTGAATGTATAAATACACTGTTTTGGACCTCAGATTCTTGTGTCGGGGTTTTTTTTTTATTGCCTGCTGATTCCTGGTTGTTAAGTAAGCGACACGGGTCCTTCTGTAGGCTTGACTTATAAATTAGCTCTCAGTCTAGACCACTAAACGAACGAATAACCGTGCTAATGGAAGCTACAGTTAGCAGCACTTAACGGTTACCTGGGTTAATTCTAACACATTGCACTTTTAAATTGCAGACTGGAAACTGGAAGAAAAAAAAAAACGCTCTGTAAAACTGAGGAGAACTGCAGAGTTGGAGAAAAACTCTCACATCTCAGATCATCACTGTGAGCGACACCTCACACATTACACACAGTCATTTCTTCCAATGTTATTATAACATATCAATCAGTCGCAGCTGTAAAAGGGAACTCCACTGATTCTCTTCACAACTGACAACGTATATTTAAGTCAAGGTGAATCGTTCCACTCTTAACTACCTTGACAGTGTCAGTGTTGACCACCAGTAATAAGGGTTTGGTAGCCTGAGGAGATTTTCAGCTGGGTTTCATAGCTTGCAGCACCTCATCAGTTTACTACCCAGCAGCACACTCCTCACACACCGAACTGTGAGAATACATCTCCTCCTCTTCACTCTCTCCTCCACAACCTGCCAGCTTCACTCACGGTGGAACCCCCTCTGGCTTTCCCCCGACGTCGCCGCTCTCAACGATTTCACGCTCGGCGTAAAAGCGCCGTTGAAACCTTGAACTTTTCAAAGCGGCTAAGTGACAGCTGTGACACGCCGCCGCCACGAGTGCTCACATTTACTCAGTAAAGAGCCCCTCCATCATCTCACATTACCTGTCTTTGGAGTCTAGATGTCTCAGCCAATTAAGTCCACAGTGAGAATTTTTCTCCACCTGCCTGTCTCCGCGGCGGCGTGCGGTTCACGTGAGAACAGATGGCACGCTGGAGAACACTTCTGGAGAGTCCCTGCTGAGGCAGCTTTTCAAAGGCACTGCATTCATAACCGCACAACACCTGGTGAGCAAACTGCACACACACACTTTATCAACCCGCTAAAAATAAAAAAAGGAGACAGGAGATCTGAATGTGGTGTTCGACGGCGTCCATACGTAACCCTCAACATTAACTTTTCTGTATATCACGTTGTAATCAGCGGCCCATATAACCACCAGATGGGAACCGGGGCTGAAAACACTTCAAACGCACTCCTGACAACAGGATGTGCTCTGACCTGAGGAGCCGCCACCGAGACAGGAAGTAAACTGGAGCGAATCAACCAACTGCAATGCTGCTCCGCTTCTCCTGAACCTGATGGTCTTTACTCAACAATGTGTGCTCACATGCAAACAATTCATTTCATTCATAGAGAGAAACAAAGACCCTTAAAGGTGCACTACATAGTTTTATTTTAATACCTAAACAAACTAAATAAAGGAACTTGCTTCATTCTCATGACTGAATAAACTGAATAAACAAACTGATCTTAAAGGACAACACACATTTCATACTGTTTTACTTTGTTCATATGTGGCGGACCCTGCCACTTTTTCTAGCTTCAAACAGTGTTCTGGGAGCTTATTTTCCTCTGAGAACAGCTTATGGAAAAGATCAATATTTCTGATGTTGTGTTATTACCTAATTTATATTGTAAATATTAAAATTCTGGGTTTTAATTTCTTCTCCAAAACTACAGTACATAATGCTCCTTTCAGGTCTCCACTAATAATAAGGTCTCTGACATCATCATCAGCAGTCATTATGTTAAAAACAAGAAGAGAGAGAGAGCAGAACAATCCCACTGGACAGTAAACCGGCTCATTGCACTGTTTCCAAAAGAGAATATCGCCGGCGCGAAACAAAGGTTTCATCTAATTTAGATTACGGTACATAGCTCATTATAAAATCTGCTGCATAGCCCCGTTTCCAGTGAATTAAGCTCATACGCAACCAATTCGCATTAGTAATTTATGTTCAACAGGAAGTAGTGTAGAAACAAAGAGTAAGAATGTGGAGGTCAGCGTGGGGGGGAGAGGGTGGGCGAGGATGTTACTGAGATACACTGAGAATATTCATCATGCTTGAATTGACTCTCTTATCGTCTTCACCTTGTGTCTCTTCTAAGATTCGTGCCCACTGTGATATTTAAAAAGACTAATTTGTGACGTAATTTCCAGCCGTACAGTTTTAAAAACAGAGCAGCAGGAACATTTTTGATCCACAACGAATGAATGAACAACGAACACAAAGTTAAATTAGTTCTACAAATAAACATAATAAAATAAAAAAGCATGTTGTAAAGTATATTCCATTAACAAGCGCTAACATGCCCGAAAACAACTCTCCATCAGATCTAAAGGGAACGTTCGTATAAGCGCCATTTATTATTGTTTAATTATTTGCGTTGATTTATGCTGATGTTTTGTTGGAGGAATAAGTTTGAGTATGCTTTGAATTTTGAGCCATCTGTGTTGCCGTTGGTGTCTCATGCACCTTTCGTAGAGGAAGCAGTAAGTGACGTGCTGTTGTTAAGAATATGTGTTGAATAAATGAGAATATGGCGGAGACAACACAGTCGTTTTACCGTCTGTGTCGGCACCCAGCCAGCTCAACGAGTAAAGCAGTCTCACGTAATTTCTCAAGAGTGGTTAAAAGAGTAAGAAATGAAGAACGAAGAAAAGAACGTAAGATAGCCACTACAGTTCGGATCACACGACACAAGGACGATGATTGTGTGTGAAGGCACAATGTGTGTGTAACCACATGGATCCACATCACGACCGCTGTGCACAGTCACTGACAGTTTATGTGACGATCACATTAAAGATGTGTTTCTGATCCGTCTCTGTCGCAGAGCGTTCACTGAGAAGCGTTCACGTGTCCTCGCTGCACTGAAAAAATGAAACTGTTATATTTCTAAATAACTTGTAATCACATAATAGTTCACACACCTTGTGTCCGTAATCACTTAGTGAGGAACACAGTGGATGTGAGTTGGACCTTTGCTAATCAAAGCTCCTTGAACAGTAAATGTCCAATCATGGCTGAGAATCTGTCCCAAGGTCAGCAGGTTCTTCAGTTCACCGCATTTCATTTTTCCTCACAAACCTGCACCATAGAACTGTACTTTCCTTTACATTTTCCATATAATACTGTAATACAACAATACATCTTGATTCTGATGGTGACCTTGTGTCTGGGACATCGAGTTTCAGCCTCGGTCTTTTCAATTGTTATGATGTAAGTGAATATTAATATATGTCACGGGGGGCTGGTAGCGGACATGGAATTAGGACCCAGATGCACAGACGGGAGGGCGAGAGCAAGGTTGCAGATTCAAAAAAATGATTTATTTTCTTACTAATGGCAAAAAATACCAGGAACCAGACTTGAACACGACGTGGAGACAATTAATGACAAGACACAGACTGAACAAAAACCAGGACTTAAATACATGACAAATGAGGGAACGAGAAACAGGTGAGACACGAGAGGGCAGGTGCACGTAATTAGAACAGAACCGAGGAAGACGAGACATGAGACGAGACTACAAAATAAAACAGGAAGTGACCAGAACTAAAAACATGAAACTTGACAAGACAAAACACAGGACGTGACAATATATATATACATGCTACTGAAGATCCTCAGGGCTCCTATTCCACTAAAGCCTACTTAGTCTACAGCCAAGCTAACGGATCAGTGCTAAGAAACATTTATTTTTTCAAATATTATTATTGTGTTGTGCTGTCTTTTAAAAACATTATTATTACTGAATTATTATTTTTGTTTTGAAAGTTTTCGTTTGTTGTAAAGTTGACTTTACTCTAAAACTCAGGACACTGATTACCTCAGAATGAATAAGTTATAGAAATTTATCATAGAAGAAATAAATATTACATACAATCAAAGACACTTAAAGCTGCAGTCTGGAGTTTTGAGAAAACATTTGAATAAGAACAGCTCCCAGGTCAGTCCTCCTTCCTCTCTGCAGCCTTCAGAGCCCCTCCCACAGAGGAGCCTGCCGTGCAGGAGCAGGCTTGTAACCACGGTAACAGAGGAAGCCAGATAACCAAGATGGCAAATTCAAAATAAGCCCTGATTGTTCTATTTCTGATCCATACAACTACATTACAATGACGAGCGCCTCATGCCGAGTCACTGTAGTAACCCGAGTAACAAACAGTATTCACACTGCCATTTGAATGCGGGAATCCTGCGCCACTTCTCCGCCTCCTCCTCTGTGTGAACATCTCAGAAGCAGCGGGGGCTCTGGAGCTGATACGCCTCTGGAGGTAGTATCAGAGACGCAGTATTGGCGAACTAAAACCAGTAGCCCTTTTCACACAGAGACGCCGCATTACCGCCGCAGCGGCAGTTCGCCAAGCAACTCCACCGTAAAGATGAACCGCTGTGTAATTCACATAGAAAGCCGGCGCTGCAGCTCCTAAAGAGGCATGACGGTACACATCATGATGATGACTTCTCTGTGTCTTCAAGGTGTTTTCCCAGTTAATCTAAACCTGCTGACGGTTTATAATCATATGGATGCTGCTATAATGTGTCGTGGTTGAGATCCTGACCCACCAAACATCCTGGAAAGTGTCAAAGTTAAATTTTTTTGCTCTACATTACATAATTAAATAATCTCCATCAGTAAACTGGACGCTGTCTGACTCTGTCACTTGCGGAGAGGAAAGCTGTTTTCTGGGGGAAAGTTCACTGAAGCCTCGATCTGGAGGGCTGACTGTCCCGGTGATTTCTTTTCAACACAAACACTTGGTGAGTTAAAGTTTTTTCCTGGTGACAGACGCCGTTTTTCGGGCAGAAATGTGACGAAGAGTCGGTAGGACAGACAGGAGGACAGACGCTTCTCCACGTACAACCGCTGTATTAGACACGACCAGTTACTATGTTACTTTTGTTTGGTCATGTAACGTTGCTTTGTCTTTATCTAGTTGAGTGAAGGACCTGTGTAGTTATCAGACAGCGTATGCATCGAGAATGATTGACACTTCTCAGACCCTCCCCTTGACTCTGATTGGTTGTGTTGATCCGAGAATGGTGGATTCTTGCAAATCAAATTAGGGCCACTGGGTGGACCCACAGACATTCTACTGTCAGATCATAATGATATTCATAATTTTAGCAAATTTAACAAAAAAATAGTCACAGACTACAGCTTTAAAGGCGCACTATGTCATTTTGGGAAGACATTTTTTTTTTTTTTTTAGACCTAAACAAACTAAATAAACAAAGTCTCTTTGTTTTCATGACTGAATATACTGAAGAAACAAACTGACCTTAAAGGACGACACAGTTTCATACTGTTTTACTTTGTTTATATGTGGCGGACCCTGCCACATTTCTAGCTTCAACAGTGTTCTGTGACCTTATTTTCCTCTGAGAACAGCTTGTTTATTCAGTTGTGGGGAAAAACAAATTCTGAGTGTCGTATTATTACCTCAGAGTTTGAATTTCGTCTTCAAATCGACGCAGTGCCCCTTTAATTAGGTTATCACAGAGATCAGCTCTGTGTGTGATTAGAGAGGGAAACTTTGCTTGTGTCCGTCAACACTTGTGGCAAGCGGAGCCGAATTACATAACTTCTTCATTATACGTCCCTGATTGCGTCGCGGTGCCTCCTGCCCACAGCGCCACTTAGCAGCAGTTAGGCTGTGACTAGTCATTCAGTAAATGGGGACAGCTCATTAACTCGAGGAAAAAAGATAACATGAACGAGGAATTAATTAGTAGCTGCGTGTGGGTTATTTATCGGCGCAGCCATCGGTGAAATAGTCTGAATGGACATC
Organism: Lagodon rhomboides; assembly: GCA_039737535.1. Lineage (NCBI taxonomy): Eukaryota > Metazoa > Chordata > Actinopteri > Spariformes > Sparidae > Lagodon > Lagodon rhomboides. The sequence continues at coordinate 6,569,048 of CM077789.1, read as the reverse complement.
TACTAAATACAATGTGCTGTGGCGGTGTAATAGAGAGAGTGGAGACGGGCAGTCTTAAATAACAACAGGAAGACAAGAGAATAACGGAGAGCGAAGCCTCTCGGGGGAGGCTGTAATCTGCTCCGCGATGGTGAACGAGCGCTGAGTACAATCATCCGGCGAGGGGAGGGGAGAAGAGGGAAGCTTCAAACTCTTGTGAGATTTATTTGTCGTTAAGGTGGGCAGAGAATGATGAACAGGTCCGCGGAGACATTAGCTAATCGCTTTCCAGGTTTTTGCGCTGGAGCCCGGCCCCGTCTGATGAATGGACGTACATTAGCTGCCGGCGAGGAGCAGGGGGACGAACCTGCGGCCTTTTGTTTGACGCGCTGTCAGCGATATTTACGGCGGGCGGGAACACGTGACGGCGGCTGGATGTTTGCCTCTTCGTGTTAATGTAAAATTAGAAAATGTCACATTAGCCTGCCATCAAAGAGGTGTTTGAGCAAGAGAGAAGAAAAAGAAAGTTAGACAAAGAATAAAATATAGAAAGTCTACGTGAAGTGTTTAACAATTAGGAAACAGCATGACAGACGCAGATTCATTACGTCTGCCCCTCACCAAGGGTAACTCTCCCTGTTTACAAAGAGCTGAAATATTTAATGAGTTAATTAGACTTCTGCTTATGTGACGCATCAAACAGATCAATTCTTTTGACCTCTGTCTCATCCTGAGTGGGTTTGGATCTTCCCACCACTTCCTCACCCCGACGGCTCCTCAGTCAGGAAGATAATCCATCTTTGATTTCCAATAAGACAAAAAAAACAAAAAAACAAAACAAAACCGGCACGGGGCCGGGAGGAGGTGCTGCCCACACTGAATGTGAGTGACGGCTGGTCAATGTCAGCAAAACTGCAAAATCACACAATCAATTTAAAGTTCAATGCAGTAAAGAGAAAAACCTAACAACTTTTTTTTAATCATAAATTTAAATTAATTTCCAACAACAACAAAAATGGTTCAAACTATGATTGTAATATGATAACAAAAACACTAAAAGTCAAAATATAATGATGCCTTTTGAAACACATGAAGTAACAAGAGAGACTGCACTGAGCTAGAATGGCACTCAGTAGAGTGCATACCTCAGTCCCAATCAAACATAATTCAATACAAAACTTGATAGCCATCCATAACTTAATCCTAATCTAGGATCTGCATCTCATGGTACTCACTCACAGACCTAAACAAGAAGGATTTTATCCACTAAGATCGACACATTATTCCCTGAGAAGTTAACAGAAATGTGTCTCATAACATTCAAGACAGTGAGAAACTCTTCCCTGATCTGTCCCTTTATCTGGATCAGCACCAAAAGTTAATCGGGTCAATTCTGGACTGAGACTCGTCCTCCATCCAAGTTTCATGGAAATGCATTGAGTAGTTTTTATATAATCCTACTGACAAACCAACAACAGGAAATGTACACACCAACAAATCAAAAGTTTGGCTTATTATCTCGTAAACATTGACGATGTCAGAAAAGATTTTGATTTCCTCAGAATCTTTACTTATTGATAACCTGACTCTCGCCAGATGAATTTCGTTCCGCCTAGCTCCACTCATCCATCTGGGATCGCTCCATTGGAGATGTGTTTCAGAAGGCTGGGCCTTATCAAAAATCCTTGCATATGATTGGATAAACCACTTGTCTGTCGGAGCCATTTGGTAGATCAAGCTCTTGCCAAATCCGGTCGAGAGAAGGGCAAAAACATCGTTTCCACCAACAAAAGCCTTCAGAGCCGTTCTCTGATGTTCTTTTAATGAAAAAATATTGGGTAGATTGGACAACACGGATGAAATAGCAGCATCAATGTTGACGCTTGCTTCCTCGATGCGAGCCGCCATTGTTGTCTGAATCAAAACAGTCGCTTCTCCACTACGTCACATCTATGAAACTCCCGCCCGGCGGTCCTGATTGGCTCGACCATAAAATCTGGTGCCGAAATCCCTCCCAACGGGAGCGATCCCAGATGGATGTGAGTGGAGCTAGGCGGAACGAAATGCATCTGGCGAGAGTCAGGTTAACTTATTGATGCATCATTTGAGTATGACAGGAGCAAAAGGAGGGAGTCATGTCATATAGTTAAAACACAGAATTTCCATCCAAGAGATCGATGTCGTGTCCCGTGAGTCACCAAAAGTCATTGTTGACTTATTTTAACTTACTTAACTTCCATAACTACAGTATTTACTTAACGCTAAACATGACCTTTCATAAACCTAACCGACTAGTTTTGGTGCCTAAACCCAACCTTCAGCGTTGACCATGTGTTTATATAGTGAGCCTGTCGCTGGTGCTTCATGTGCAGTATGTATTCAGGTATGAGGACGTTATTTTCCTTGAGTATCCTCACACTAGGACTGGTTTCCTCGGAGTGACCGGTCTCCACTGCTGCACATTTTTGTCCTCTCATTACTCACACGAGCTCGCAGGAAGTCCCGATGGAAAAAAAAAAAAGCACATGTGGGAAAGTCGCAGCCCGTCCTCGGGTTTTGGCGTCCACGTATTCCGAGGTGCAGAATAATGACTTATGGCTTAAAGACTTCAACTTCTCGTCTCATTGTCCGGGCTCATTACTCGGAGAAACGCCAAGGGCTCTGAAATATTCAAAAAGCAAGAACGGATCACCTCCCTCCGGCTAACTGCACCACGGCCCATCATCTGTCACCCGGTAAGCAGACAGACACCAAAGCTGGTTTAAGGTTTTTTAATGAACGTGCAGGAGAGGAGCTGCAACCAAGACTGGAGTCACACCAGAGTGTATTTAACACTTTTTATCTGCTTCCTCTTACGAGCATAAGTGCGGTAAATGATTCTGATGATTCTCTGACACTAACAGGTACAGTGGTAAAGGCCGTCGGCTTGTTGTTACTTTACCATCCGTCTCCTTTCAAACAGCTCTTGGACGTCGTTCAGTTGGTGCTGAGCTCCAAAGACAGACTGAAGACTTAAAGATATTAAAAAACTAACCACCCTCACATTGTCGGCAGCTTCCGTGTCAACACCAGATCCGAGCCAGCTGCCTCTCAAACCGGGATAAAAAAAGAAGCGATATGTCTCACTCGCTCCAGCTCCAGGAAACACTAGGTGTCCATTTCATTATTTTCAGCGATTTGGACTTTTTAAAAAACAAGTTTGACATCTTCGGGATGTATTTTGATGAGATGTGTGACCTGCTGCTTTCTGCTGTTCTCTGATTTCCAGCACACGAGGATCAGAAAGGAAAAACTTCCCTCTTGGCAATGTGAAAAGAGTCGATTGGCTATTTTTAGCAGGTTCACATCAAACAATTTTGATACAGAGATGAATTCATGGAGATTCAACCATTTAAAAACATATTAATAAGACATTTACAACAGCATGATTAACTCTTGTCAGGGAGTTTTGCAGTTTAGACCTTCTAGTGGATCCTCATCAGGTCACACGTGTTTCTATTAGATCCAGTTATATTGATTGTACTTTTGCAGACTGTGCTGGAAATACAGACAGAATAAAATCCAACAGACTTAAAGCAGCCTCGCCCGTTACATCAAGCCTGATATCAGATCGTTTTGCATGACTGTAGTGATAACTCCACTGTACAGGACGCACAGGAAGAGACGAGAGTCAGCTTTAGGATGGATAATCTGCTCTGGCCGAAGTGGATTGTGTCTGTTCTGATAGATATGGACAACGGTACAAAGTCATGATTGAGCTCTCCTCCTAAAAAATTAGTTTGCGAATAGAAAAAAAACCAAAAAAACAAAAACCAGGTCCACTTCCATCTCATCTCAGAGCCTTTTATCACATGACTCAAATGGACCGACTGTTTTTTTTTCCCCCGACATGAAATTACGCATCCGAATAATCGATGTGAACTCCACGTAAAAATGTGTAATTCTCATCAATCACGTCGCTGTCATCGTGCCGAGCCGAGTCTGACACATCCTGAAAACATCTTTTGTAGCCGACGTAGTTACGAGGTGATGGTCTGAACAAAAGCCTTCGCTCGTCTCGTGCGAGAAAGGTGACATTTCAAACGGCGCGTTCTCTGTTTCACGTTCTCAGGCTGGCGTTCCTCCTCTGAAAGCCTATTATATTACTGTGATGGCGTCGGCTTTTAACTGCTTTTGACTTGACATTATGCACAATAGAGGGAAAAAAAACAAAAAAACACAGCTGTTAATTATGATGGGATTTTAGGTCCATTAGAGAGCTGCACATGTAGACAGGGACCTGCGCCGAGAAAACTTTCCTCGTGTTTTAGATCAAACTATGTTTTACGACTCGATGAAGCAAGAAGTTCAACACACCTATTTATCATCAGCAGTATTAATTTAATGTATTTTATTATGTAATCATCTCTATATAGTCGTTTTTATTGGTAGCAGCAGAATATGCCATGTTCGTGCTGGATATAACAACCTAGGTGATCCTGGACTTTTGTCATTTCCTGTTTTATTTTGAAAGTTGAAAGCTGTTCATTTCCTCCCTTTGTCTGATTTCCCCGCCCTTTTCACTCCTCACCCGTGTTGCATTAGTTAATCACCGCTTGTGTATTCAGGTCCTTGTCCTCCCCTCTGTTCTGTTTCTTCTGTTCAGCCCTTCAGCTCCTGTGTCTCCTCGTCCCGTTTTCCTGTCGGGTGTTTCCGTGTTTTTTTAGTTCCTCACATCATTTCTGGTTTGTACCTTTCTCCTGTTTTGTCATCTTTTTTGGCCACATTTTGGGATTTTGGATTTGGATTTTCAGCTTTAGGTTATTAAAATTCACTTTCCTAATTTCTCGCCTGCCTGTGTGTCTGAGTCCCCGTTGTTCAACTTCAACAACTGGTTACAAAACAGAAATATCCAGTCGAGACAAGGTCGCTTCTTCTTCTCCACCATGGAGCAGAAAATAACCTGAATGTCCATTGTCCATCGTTTTCTTTAGATTTTCTGCACTCATCTGTGAGTTATTCCCAATAGCTTCGTGCTAGCTGCAATACAAAACTCCCATAGGGAAACTGCTAATTTAGGTGAATTAGTGTTGAGTGTTATGTTGTGTATTTGATGTATTAAACCTGTACTGAATTTTTGTTCAGGGAATTTTCAGTAGCCCTTGAATTACAAATCTTGTTGTATATGAAACACAAATGGATTTTTTTTGCTGTAAAGCTTTTTGAAAGAGGTAAATTTACTTTGATTTGAAAATTGTGAAGTTCACAAATGGGATTCAATATGGTGCAACGAAGAAGAACTGAGAAATCAGAAATGTTATTTACTTGTTATGGGTCAGGTTTTTGTGTTTTGATCTGCTTTGATGGCGAGCTACCGACGACATCTGAACTACAAACAATTCTCCAGAACATGAACCCACACTGAGGTATCAAACTCCCAAATGAACCTGTTGCATCACCGGTCCATAAACTACATCTACTGTAAACGCAGCTCAGCTAATCTCCCATAGGCTTCATATGATGCATTCATCCAGTTTAACTGTTTGTAATTATAACTGCCTCACTGTTAACGTCACATCAGAGCTGCATTAACTCTCCCTACTGCTGCTAATTCACATTAAAAGCATTCACCCGATGAACCACGTCGCTTTCACAGCGAAACAGTTAACGGAAATGCAGCGTATTAGTCGCAGGCGTTCTACAAAACAACACACTGGCGATTTTGGCATTTTGAATATTTGCAAGGGAGTAAAAAAACAGCCACACGGAGCTGTTAGATTAAGAGCTGGAGGTGACGGGCTGAAGACTGCCAAGACAAATTGGGCCTTCGTCAGTGTGAAATGTCAATCCAGTGGTGTTGCAAATAGTGTTTATAAGGAGCCTGTGTACAAGTGTGCAGGTTTCCTTTGGCCAACAAACGCAGCCTTTCATTTGTCACAGGAAGAAAGTGTTGTTTGTCCTCCAGAAGAAGCTTAAAGATAGATACCCGGCAGTGAATATAATAAAGTCCAACTAATGGCCTCTGTTATTTCCTCTCCGGGTGATATCAAACTTTAAGAGACGTGACACCACCGGGACAGACGCTCTACACCACCAGCGCAGGTGTATCACTTTACATTCAAGCCGTGCGCGGTGGAAAAATGCCCCTAGTTGTTTAACCATGAGCCGTTAAAAGCTTTTTAAAAAGTCACATTCATTAATGCTCGAGAGGACGAGGTCAAACGACTTCAGAGCCCCATCTGCCATCAAAGGGCCGGCATCACAACAAATGGCTGTTTAATTTACTTATCTGCCGTGAGTGGTCAGGGGAATTGAAAAAAAAGAAGAAGCTAATTACCGACATCCTATTTATCATTGCTTCTTTTGAAATTATCCATACAAGGTAATTTAGTCGGCTTTGGCCGGGCGACCGGAGAGGAATACAGATCTGTGGTACTCGATGGAATAATAATGTACCGTGTGAATGTGTGTGTGTGTGTGTGTGTGTGTGTGTGTGTGTGTGTGTGACGGGGAAATAACAGAGAAAAAGAGAGGGTCTGGTCGTCCCTAAAGTATCCTGGTGAAAAGGTCACCGTGTTTATTACCCAGACAGCAAGTTATTACATCCAGCAGCTGACAGCTGAACAGTGTAGCACGGACAACACCGATAAAATGTGAAGTTCCTGCTCTGTTCGTGATTCTGTTCGCCGGTTTACTGGATCACACTTCACAACGCTGCCTCCCAAATTCTGCGCAACAAAGTCGTTTCCGTCACGTGTGCAACAATCTGCACATTAGGAAGTTTCTCTGTTTGTAGTTTTTCATCTTAAACCAAGTTTGACACTTTCAGGTCTGGATGTTATCCACTGCTTCTTCTGACTTGAAAGACTGAATCATTGATTACATAATAGTTTAAGTGAGTAAGCTAAGTGATTTTTGTATGAACAATGGTTCACGTGTGTCTACGTGTGTGTGAAAGTGGTCAAACCTTCAGACAATAGACCTGAGTCACACGGCGGCCATGTTTCTCCAACGTTTGGAAGCTTGAATCCCAGGTAATATAATGCTGCCGTCCTCCAGGTTACAAGTCGTACTAACGTAGACAATGTGACCAATAGTTGTCATTTTACAGCTTCCCACTTGATGAGCAACTGAGAAGATGATGGAGAGTGAAAGTCCTAACTCCTAGCTAACGATACATCCTTTGTGTTTCACTTCCGGGGTTGCACAAACGTCTCCAGGATATGTGTTTAATTCTGAATTAATTCACGCCTCACGTTGAAATGTGGTTGAATGGTAGCGTTAACTGTCGGTTATCATACCTGTCGTTTCATCTTGAATGGCGGTCCGATGTCTCTCAGGATTAAACTACTCCATTGTCTTTACAGTCGCTAATCCATCAGGAAGCAGTGGAATAGTTACAGTTTTTCAGACGCCTTTATATATATGACTTGCAGCCTTTGAGCCTCCCAACCTGAGCTAACTCACAACGGAAGCTGCAGTTAGCAGCAGTTAGCGGTGACTCTGGTGATATGCTGCCACATATTTGTTTTGAGTGTGAATTCAAAAGGGGCCCATTTCTTGGGCTCCTCATTGCACCGTTAACCTGTTCAGCCACAACGACTTCCTCTCAATTGGTTTTTGTCACTTTTAACAACATGTTAATATCTTTTGTCAATGGTCATATTTTATACATTACAAAGTTTGCAGAGGTGACATTTAATTCACTATGGTCTATTATTCTTGTCCCATGAGCAACTTGGTCCTTATTCAGTATATATTCACTTTTGTCCTCAGTCTCTTAATGATACACCTCATTTTCAATGGCAAACACACAGCTAAAGTAATGAAGAATGAAGTCCAGGCTTGGGGTTCAATAGATTTGCGCGACATTGAAGGTTCGTTTAAAGTAAAAGCTCTCTGCGACTGAAGAGCTGTCTGTTATTTCGGGTCATAGTGCGCGGTGCCGTTTGAGCGAGGTAAATGAAAGCACCTGAAAGTGTCCACGGGAAAGAAAAGGACCCAGATGCGTTACGTAAGACAGGAGAGCGAGGGGGTCAGGGTTTATTTATTGGAGTCAAAGCGACTCATGGAGGAAGTGACACAGAGAAAAGTGGCACTCAGGATTTGAGCGAGGGATCAGCTCTCTCAGGACGGCATCAAAAGTTCTCCTCCGCCGCTCGGCGTGGCCCCCGGTTATATTTGTCCCTTCCTGCCGCCTCTCGCTGTCAGGCCGAAACAACTGAGCTTACCTCGCTCGGTATCCATAGTAACAAGTGTAGCATACATGCAACAACCGCCCCGAGGCTGAAGTCATACAGATGCTGAGACCACATTAATGGGTCTGACCCGACAGGTTGCACCTGCTTTCCTGTCCAGCTCTGGTTAACCGCCAACATATTTTCCACAATAAATCAGGCTCGGCCATGCTGCCATTTTGAAGACATTTAAAGCGTGCTCATTTGCTTAATTAATTACCAACCTGGGCCCCAGAACCCCCGGGGACACGGGCGGACCGAGGTTGGCAAATCACGTGTGGTAATTTGATTCATTTCACACTTGTTTGGTACTTTAGCACCACTACCACACAATATAAACTTTACCTGTCCTGTGAACGGTACGTTTGGCGGACGTGACCCAACCGAGACTCACACAGTCAGTTCAGTCCGGACTGTCGCTCATTGTTTGCACTCAAATCCCTCTTGTTGTTTAACCACGGACCGTTGAAAAGCTTTAAAAAGTCACATTTACTAATGCTCACGAGGACGAGGTCTTCAGAGAACCATCTGCCATCAGAGGGCCAGCATCACAACAACTGACTGTTTAATTTACTTATCTGTGGTCACGAGAGTTGGAAAAACAAAAAAAGAAGCTAATCGCCGATGTCCTATTTATCACTGGAACTTTGAAACGATCCAAACAGAGGTAATCTCTTCATCTTTGTTATCACACACATCATCACATTTAAATCTGACACGTTACCAAACAGCTGCTCATACGTCAAGCAGGCAAATACCAAAAAAAGTCACGTAAATATCACACATGAAGCCAATTTCTTCATTCTCCATTATAACTCATGCATCAGAATGAGACCATCACAGTATCTCTTCATCCTGACAGAGAAAAACATTCATAGAGAAAACCAGAAGCCGGAGGTGAGTGTGAACACCGACAACACGTTCCTCAGATCCTCTGGCGCCGTATGTGACAAGAGAAATGCAAATGCAACAGGCACGAGAGCCTGTGAATTATAAAAACTCTCCCCCCTGCGCTCAAAGTTTCAACCTCCAAACGTAATTTATATTCATGAGGATATGCTGATGAGATACATCTTGACCTTTGCTGCTGCGGGTCTTTAAGTAAGAAACAGCCGAGAACCCGGGTGATTCTCCCCTCGCGCCACACAAACAACCGCGGCTGTGATGTAACAATGAACAGCAACAGGAACAGGTAGACTGTCTGAAATTCAGTTTTTTTTACTTCTTTTGTTTTAAAAGTCTATTAGAGAATTACATCCTAAACTATCAGGATGGAGAAACAACACAAATGTTTATTTTGTGGCATATACTCAGAACATATTCATCCGACTGGTACTGATTCACAAAGGTTTCATTTAAACGAAGGACTTTTAAAAAAAGTTTTGAAAAATTAGCTTGCACCTGGAAATGTTAGCTTTAGCAACAGCATACAACACATGCAGGATGATGTGATCAGCATTTACTAAAATCAGAATGTAATATATTAGATAAAATGATGAGCTAGTTAGCTGGGATAGCCTCAGGTGTGATTCCTCTAGAATTCCACTGGATGCATGTCCGTTGCGGAATGGTTCCGGTACGGTTTTGCTCCGACGTCCGGCAAACCCCCACCGACAGCTGGAGTTGTGAGACCCCCGTGATAATTACATAATCACGCGCGACCGCAGTTATAGGTATGTAATATAAACACAACAACAAGAAGTGTTCCCAACCGAAGGGTTAGAAGAAGAGCTGGTATTTGTCTTATTATGAAAATGAACCGGATGTTATGTTGTTGTTTCGGTGTCTGCTCTGTGCTGAATTCGGCTGAATTGTTGCACCGTGCTCTGGCATCCTACGTCCTACGTATCTGCTCCGGAAGGTTCCGGACTGCTGGAGCTGCAACGGACCTGACACGCAGCACAGCGGACAAAGCGAAGCCAGATTGGACACGTATCTGGTGGAATGTAGATACTCAAGGGGCATTATGTAGTTTTGGAGAAGAAATTCAAACTATAATGAGGTATTAATACAAACCCTGAAACATTTATCTTTTCCATAACTGATAAACAAGCTGTTCTCAGAGGAAAATAAGGTCCCCAGAACACTGTTTGAAGCTAGAAAGGTGGCAGGGTCCGCCACATATAAACAAAGGAAAACAGTATGAAACTGCGTCGTCCTTTAAGGTCAGTTTGTTTAGCAATAAAATCAGTCAATGAGGATCTTTCTCTTCTGATTAAAATGTCTTCCCCAAATCTACATAGTGCTCCTTTAATATGGCAACATAGACAACTAATGATGAAGCTATGTTGCCAGACTGTCACCTAATTATGCTATAATTTGTAATATACAGTTGAAGTAGGCCGATTGTTATCACTACGTAGTCGGCTCGTGTCCTTTGGTGGACCTCGGTCTGAAAAAGTTTGAGAAGCACCGATCTGAGCCGTCGTGTCGCCTCCACACGTGAAAACAAAGTGACGCCCTGGTCGGTTCCAGTGACGTATGATCATCTCTGGGGAGATGTTACAGACACCCAAACACTCTGACTTCATTGGATCTGTTACAACCACATTAACATTAAGAGGCACAATGATGTCACCTCACCTGCACAAAAAAAAGGGGCCGTGCAGAAAACCAGCAGCTGTGATGTCTGACCTTGTGAAGTCTGATCACCACATCATTCATATATCCAGTGCTGCTGTGGGACATTATAGAGGTCTGACATGATTTGGGCACATTCATGATGTTTGGACGTCTCACTCTGCAGGATTTTGTGCACCATCAGTGCCAGATTTTGCATGATTTGCATGTATTGATATCACTGTAGTTACAGTCTGCACCTTCATGTGAACAATATCTTTTACAGTCTCTGCAAGAAGAGTCAGTGAATTACCTCCGATATCCGGCCGCAGCTTCTTGTCGTATTCTTTCAGTAAATTGTTGAGTATTTCCGTGGTGTCCGTGTCTTGTGATTTAGGAGCCAGCATTTGGTTCACAGTGACATCCTCATAGTCCTCCTCATACTCGATAGTTAGAGAGCTGCACAGGTAGAATGAAAGAAAGAAGGAAGGAAGAAGGAGGAGGAGGAGGTGGTGGGGAGAACAGGTGAAGTCATGGAGTGTGTTTTCTGCAGAAGCATCACATCAGAGTCCTTCAGATAAAACTTACAGATAAAAGTTTCGAGCGACAGGCGTCTGGAGAGCTTATTTTTATCCAACATCCCTGAAACGCAACGCACCTTCTGATTTGTTTTAATATTTTTTTTAGAGGCAGTTTGGAACAAAAGCAACGCCACTTACCATGTGTGAAGGACGGACAGGAGTGAGACATAAGCCAGTAATTTGGATGTCATGTTTCCTCGCGGGGGGACAGCAGGAGGCAGCGCTGTGCCAGAGGACGCTGCGCATCGGCGTCTGGACGCGACGGCCACAGCTGCTTCAGAGGACGAGGCTCCTCATAGTTTGTAATCCAGCGCAAATCTCAGTCATTGTTAAAGATGGTGTGTGTGTTTAAAAAAAAAAATCCCTCCTCACGGGCGTTTTCAGGCGCAGGAGCAGCTTCTCACTTGTTTTAAAGGCGTTCAGATTGCGGACTCTGCTCGTCTCACGCAGGTGCGCACACTCTGAACGCGTCCCTCCGACAGCCCCCCAATTCAGTCCAAACTCCTCTGTGGGGGGAAAGTCTGCGTCACTCCACTTTTCTTAAAGAGTACTTCTGAGAGGAACAGTCGGAGCAGCATTGCAAGACTTTCTGAGGAGGTGTTTCTTCTGTCTTCTGTCTTTCTTAGAGAATATTTTGGGATTGTGCAGAAGACCTGACTCTGAGCATTTCAGAGAATATTTTATTATAAAGCCTGTTTTATAGTAGACAAGTTATTAACCTGAACTTTTAGAGTAAACACATCTGTAGCAGTAATATTAATGAGACTGTAGTTACTAATAACTCATTCATGGTGGGGGAAAAAAAAGGTTAAAGGAACAGTTCACCCAAAGATGAAAACTCAGTCATCATCTACTCAGCCTCATGCTGATGAGGAGCTGGGTGAAGTTTCATAGTCTGCTAGACATTTCTGCAGCTTCACAGTGGAAAACAGCCTTGCAGCATTTTTCTAAACAACTGAAGTAGCTGGGGACTTGTTTTAAAATGTAAAAAAAACTACAACAAAACATGAAATGGCTCCCTACAGCTCACTCGGTGGAGTTCAAATCACTGTCGGCCCTGAGACTCGAAATTGATATCAAAAGAATGAGAAGATTATTTCGATCACTGACGTACGGGCAAGCATCTGTACAAACTTCAGACGAGGTACGCACCAACGCTTTTAGTTTAGCAGCCACACTGAAGATTAAAGCTTCATAAATGGTGTAAATAAAAAAAAGCTTAAATCAATTTTGGATCTCCGTGGTTCCAGAGACTTGGGTTTTGGCGCAGGAGCTGTACAGAGCCAAGTTCCCATCTACTCCAGTTGTTTAGGAGAATGCTGCAACACTGTTTTGCTGTGAAGCTGCAGAAATGTTTTGTGGACGACAGAAAGTAGATGCTGCATGAATTTTCAGTTTTGGGTCGAATGCTTCTTTTCTTCTGTTGTTTTTAAAGGCGACCTGTTACGCTTTTTCATTTGTTTCCTTTCCGTCAGTGTGTTTTGTAGGTTCATATGGATGTAAAAGATCTTGAAAGTTCAAGAGCCCAAAGTCAACAGCAACAGGAGCTCCTCTCTCCCACAGAGAACACTGCTCCTTAAACGCCACATCAGTAGTCCCGCCTTCACACGATGTCACCATGTCAAACATTTGCATAATTTTTCCCTGTATTCACAGTAGAAGTGAAGCTAACTGGAAGCTGAAAACACGACAGAGCCGCCCAGAGTCACGTTAAGCTGTGCTGGCTCGGACGTGTGTGAGCAGACCAATCAGAGCAGACGGAGGGGCCTTAAAGAGACAGGAGCTGAAACAGAGCGTTTCAGACGGAGGGTGAGTACAGAGCTGCAGAACTGGACAGTACGAGAAACCTGATGTGTTCCTGAGCATTAAAGCATGTAAACCTGTTCTAGTAGTGACCCCAAATAAAATTACAAACATGAAAATTAGCCGAATTTGTCGCCTTTAAAATGTTGTTATTAATATCACACATATCTCTTCATTGGTTGCCACCTGCACTGTGAGCACAGGTGGTGCAGCCTCTCTGGATCTCCTGTTAAGTCGCCACGTATTCATCTGAAAAGCTCGCACATCAAAGTGCTGTCCAGCTCCTTTATAGCGGCCAAATTCTACTAATTGGCATGCAGCCTTTGTAGCGGTGTGTGTAACTGTAACTGAGGGCCCTCGTCATCCTGTGTTCATGTTGTCTGCTCCCGTACGTACAGTAACAGTGGAGTCGAGTATAAAGGGGAACTCGAGTGATTTAGTGATGCACTTTTTTTTAAAGTTGGGGAACTGACAAGAGACGGTTTGAAACAAAACACTCAGAATCTGTGCAACAGAGGCGGAAACATACTGACCTTCAGACATGTAGCACGGGCACACTGAGTCCTGCAGGTCTCATAACACAACCACAAACGCCCACTTCTTTTGATATCTTAAGAATAAATCACAAAAGCATCTTCAGGGTTATTTTTCTTCAGACCTCTGTAACCCTCTCTTCACAGTCCCCCCTTTAAATAAAATGTCCAGTGAGTAAGACAGGAAGTGAAACAAATGAGCACATGCTGTATAAAAGGGGTCCTTCTGTGAGTATTAGGAGAAACTGAAGTGGCTTCGCTCTCATTGAAACATTCGAGCACCAAGAATGGAACAACAGTTTCTCCTCTGTCGGCCTCTTGTGTTTTTCCTCTGATGCGTGAGACTCAAGCGCCTGAGATGAATAATCACTCATAACAGCCAGAAGCCCATAAATGTAGTTTCAACTGTGAACACTGTCAACTACAGTATCAGAGTAAGACTAACAGCAGATCCTCCCTCACCCCGACAAAAACCCAAACCTCTCACAGCCTCGGCGGCGTCGACACACACATGCACGGCCGTCCAACAGACAGTGATCCTGTGTGCAGTGCTGCTGTTGTCTGACTGCTGTCATCCTCTGCTGGTCGAAGAGAGAAACGCAGCTCATGTAAACACAACAGGAGCAAACATCATCATGTCAGGTGCTGCCCGCTGCAAGAAGTAAACCTGAGTGGTTCCACAGGGAATGATGGAGGACAAGTTCATTATTCAAACATGTCCCTTTAAGCATAAATTAACTCTGCGGCGTCATTTTAATGAATTTAGATTATCTTAATGGCTTTTCGTATATTTGAGATAATTCTGTAATTATCTATGTTTACCATCAAACTTGTATATTTAGCATGATCTGTTCATATGTTGTACAAATGAATCCTCATCGTAGCAAAACATGACAAGTGGAAAACATTTTACAGTCGGACCTTTTATATATATGTTGTTAAAAGTACTCAGAGGTCATACTTGAGTTAAAGTCTTAAAGTCTTAAAGTAGTACAAGTATTTATTTACATACTGTATACGTTGGGTTGACCTATTAGTGGGCTTGCCAACTATTGGAACTGATATTCAGCATTTTTCTGATAATAAAACAAGTTAATTTAGAAATGTGCCACTGTAATCTGCAAAGTTACTGGTGACTAAAGTTATCGAATAAACGTGGAGTTAAAAGGTCTCTGACATTTACACAAAACCTACTGAACAGAATGAAACAAGGTCACGTGATACCTGGATGGAGAATGAGTTTTGGTGTGGATCCACACTTTTTGACATTATTGTTAATTTCTTGGATTAATGGATGAAAAATCTTGGTATCTATAAATAAGCACAATTTGATGCAGCTCCTACATCTGTTGGGCTTAAATGATGTTTTAGCAGTTGTGGGTGGTTTAAACTTTGAGAGTGATGCAGGACTGTTGAGTTTGTTATTGAGACTCTGTTGTGAACGTCACAGCCTCCAGAAGCAGGTTGACATTTGTCGTCATGCATTAATTATAAAGAATATAAAGATACAACTAATAGTCTCAATGTTTTTTTACTGACCTTTCAAAATGCTTCTTTTTTTTTTTAACTATGCATCAGTGCACAAAGATAACATACCTGCACATGTGTGATCTATAATTTACAGTTTGTAATGTTGTTGCAGTCTCTGCTCACATGACACACATACATCGCAGTATTACAGGAGAGGGTTGCTTCAACCTCATCTGTGGCAGGACAGTGATGCGGTCATCAATCAGTCAAACTTTATTTAAATGGCAAATTTTGAATGAATCCAAATTAAACTAAAAGTGCTTTACAAGTGATGAAAAAAAAAGTCATATCAAGAAAACCAAAACTGGTTTAGAGACGAATGCACACCAGTTGCAATAAAAGGAACAATTAAAAATAATTATAAAGAATAAAACAATTAAAAAAGCAATACAAATGATGATAAAAAGTTGATTTTGAAAAAAAAGATAAAATATTATATAAAATAAAATAATAATAAAAACAGTAAAATATAAATAAAATAAATATAAAATATATATTAAAAAGAATAAGGTTATATTAAAAATGAAATTAATTAAAATAAGTATCAACATTTAAACCATACAATTATAAGATGGAGAGATATACAACTATTTTTCCAACAAAATAAAAGATAAAATCAAATAGTTTTCATGTTGTTGGGCAAAAAAAACAACACGAGTCTATACATGAGGTTTTGACTAATAAATGGAAACAATCAGTCACATCATTAGACTCCTATATGTTATGAAACCTAGCTTACTACTCCAGCAAGTAGGCCGACCATCAGGCCGAGTCTGAGCTGATGTTAACGCTTTGCAGAGAACATTGGCTTCCCAAATTGAAGATATACAACACATATAAACACAAAACTCCTCAGCTCATTCAGTTAACTTGTTATAACTGCTGAGACAATATAAATGAGGACACAGTTAATGAATTTACTTTAACTTTCAAATAACTTCTTCAAACTCTTTTAGTACTTGTGTTTTTATGGAATGTCCTGTCTTGTTCTGACCTCCCTGTTACGATGCTCGCTTTTAATGTAGTATTTTCATATTTCTTGACTTTGCTCTCCATTTCATTTTGTCATCCTCCGTCTGGCACTTGAATCCTGTTTACTGTGATTTAAAAAGTGCTACATTACTTTAAAAAGGCTTTTTATTACCTGCAGGGTTTGAATCAAGGTGACCTGATGTTTTTTTTAGGAAAACATTATAAAACACTTCTGTAATGATGTGTTTTTTTTTATACACTTTCTTTGCAAATGACACTAGTAGGGATACATGATATGATGCATACAGAGATATAACCAACAGCTGCATGATGCCACAGGGTTCATGGAGAGACAGTGTCAGTCACATCGACATGGCGACAGTGTTACAGCCCTTTGTGCCTCTGCAGAGGAAAGGTGGGCTCGCACCGGAGTCAGTGTGTGGTTAAAGTGCAGAGTGCTCGCTCAGCACTCCAGAAATCAAATTACATCAGTGAGCTACATTCAGGAGCTGCAGATAGTTTGTATGCTGATAAAGTAGCTGCAGTATATGTCTGAACATAAGATACAGCGAGCGTCCTCTCATCCCCACTGACTAAGCAGTTTTGCAGACGTGTCATAGATAGTACCCGTAATGAATAGCGCCTTATATTAGAAGTGCACACACACACACACACACAGAGGTTTTTCACTCTCAACACTTCTCTACTTCTTCAGTCGGCCCGGAGCCTCAGCCTGTAGGAGCCCGACTGCTGCTGGAACCTGTTTCCTGGTGGATTTGCTCTCTTGACACATGAAAAGCCATCAATATGGAATTGATTTCTTTTCCCCGAGAGTCACATTAGAAGATTGTCGCCACGCTCACATCTGTATGATGAATGTAAAACGACAACTAGTAGGTGATTAGCTTAGCTTAGCATGAAAGCAAGATTAAGCAGCTACACTGGCTCTGTCGGAGGCAGTGTTCGGTTAGTTACCTCAAAATGTAATCTAATGATTGGCTACAATTGTGGGTGATTGATTGGTTGATTGCTATTAACAGCTTGTTCAACCATGGCAGCGATGATGCATGAAGGAGCCAACTGGGCTTCCAAACAGGGAGCGCTTGATGTACTGTAAGATAACAAACATAACCCAACAACACCGGGCAGGAAGAATAAAAAATATGACTTGTATTTGTTTCATGAACAAAGTTGGCAGACATTTAGAAATGAACTCCATGGGACAATAATCACATCTTGGATTAATTTCATTTAAACCCATTTTTGATTCTTTTGATCAGTGAACAGACTAAAGGAATATAAATTATCAAGGAATGGACACAAATTAGGACTTTCATGACCGCTTCAAAGACACTTTATTCAATCTCTCTTTTAGATTCCAATGTCGGCAAATCTGAATAATTTATTTGTCGGTTCTTCTGATTTCTGTTAAATGAACTGAATGACTGGATTGTGGAGATTGTGATCTAACCATCCATACTGACAAGCTAGCTAGCAACAGACACATCAAGCGTATCAGTGTGTCTATGTGCGTTCAGCTCAGCCTCTGACTGATTTCAGAACTCACCAGAAATTCTGGTTCTTTATGTGATTTTTTGCTCCAGTCTCGCTCCTTTAAAAAATAAAAACATACGCTAAATTGAAGTAAGTCAAGTTTCCATTGTTTGAATCAGAGGAAAGGCCTAAAATAAATATTTAAAGCCACTATGTGTATGATTTTAAAGGTTTCTCGCCACTGGTAGTAGAAAGCAATGATGGACGAGCAAGTACACTATTATTTGTCTCCGTTTCTGTTCAGCCAATTAAATTATCTGTATCCATACTGGGAGAGGTCAGGCTCAAACCAGGAGTGGTTGGGACTAACCATAACTTGTTCATTTAAACCTGACATTGTTATTTGTTCATCAGATGTTGCTATATTTATGTATCATTAATTAGCAAACTATTGACAATTTGATCAAGAGAGCAACAGAATTATTTACAGAACACCCAATCAGGATAGAAAATGTCTTTAAAGATACCATTTAACAGCACTAACCTGCCTCAATAACAACTGAAACTGGCTCAATTTCTTTGGCTTAATAAGTATGTCATATGTGAAAAAGTGTGTATGAAGGTCATAAAGCAGCAGCACATCCTGATCATGTGGTGGATGTGAGAGAACAGCCCTCCTCCACCAGCGAACACTGAAGCCCATCGCTGCTTCTCGAGCTATACGCTATGATTGATGTCATTTGGTGCCATCAGTGACAGCTTAATTTGGTGTAGAGAGTACGGGCCCGCAGAATGGAAAAAGCAACTTAAATGCAGCTAAATCCTTGACAAACAGATGTGAGCCAGATGTTACCGCCACAGAGACCCCCAAGATGGATTTACCACTGTAGAGGCTGCATGATCTGGATGTGCATGTGTGTAATCAAAGGAGAGGCGGCACGTGCGGGACCGTTGTTCCATCAAGCGAGATTAAGGCAGCGTTTTTCCTTTTTTTATCACATTCGCAGCATAACTGTATCTAAATACGTACTGAAGTTTCATACAGTGTCTACTGACACATGATGATGATGATGAAGGCAATAACAGCACACGAATGGAGTCAGTGAAGCTTTATTTGAAATCTGCATAACAATTAAGAAAGAAAAAATGGTTTCAATACTGGCCCAGACCCTTAACACTGGTCATCTGCACAGGTCTTTTTACAAAAGAAACAAAAACAAGACAGTTTTAAAGGAGCACTATGTAGTTTTGGGAAAGAAATTTTAAGCAGTTTATGCCGAAACAAAATTAATAAACTCCTCGTTTTCATGACTGAATAAGCTGAATTAACAAGCTGACCTTAAAGGACAACACAATTTTAATATTTGGCGGACCCTGCCACCTTTTTCTAGCTTCATACGGTGTTCTGCGGACCTTATTTTCCTCTGAGAACAGCTCGTTTATTCAGTTATGGAAGAGATGAATATTTGTTGTATTACATAAGAGTTTGAATTTCTTCTCCAAAGCTACACGGTGCACCTTTAAATCAAAATCAAATAATTCGTTAAACATGGTCAGAGAGCACTGTGCTTACAAAGAGGGACGGGATCAGCTAAAAAGAATCAGAGTACAGCCATATATAGAAAAAGACTATTGCCAAAAGGATCGAATTTCGGATAAAAAGACATGAAGGTCAAAGGTCAAAGGTCAAAGGATCACATATTACCATCAACAGAAGTCATTATTCATACGAGCATTATTTATTGCTTCAGATATTTGCACTTAAAGAACAGCCTGTAGCTAAAAATTCACTTAAATGTAATAATACAATACAACCGGTGTGCTCCATGAACGTATTCAATAGAAGGCATGAGTAGATCACATTCATATTTTAATCCCTTCGCCCCAAACGGACGACAGGCTCAGATTCTACGTGTCCCTTCGTGTGAGAACTGTGAAGACCGCAAAGGACTTACTCTGCTGAGGTGAGTGTCGTGCATGCAGCCGTCTTCAGTGAGTATCAGGTAAAAAGCTGGACTGTCTGTGGTCATAAGGTGACTTTAAAAGCAACTTTACCTTCCTTTGAATATGCTTATTCGCTTTGTTGCCGAGAGAAGATCGATGCTACTCACATATTTGTAAATATGAAGCCAGAGCCAAGAGACAGTTAGCCTAGCTTAGCATTAAGACTGGAAGAATGGGAAACAGCTAGCCTGGCTGTCTGGAGGTAAAGAAACCTGTAAAGAAATCTTCTAGGACCTGCAAAGCTCACAACCACGATTAAAAACTGAAACTAACCCTTGTTTATTTAATCCGATCACGGATTGCTATGTTTCGGTACTAGACCTGCATCAGGCAAAGGTCTCGTACCAAATAAATGTTTCTTTTCAAGATAGGTAGTGTTGTGGGAGTTTATTTGCTACCTTTGGTCTACTCCTCCCTGTTCCACGCACCTGGCTAAGGAAATAGATATGGAAAGTATTTTTTCTGAAGTATAAAGTCAATACAAACTGCCAAACTTGCCACAGTCTCAACTTGCACCACTTCTCTTGTACCGATGCTTTAAGTCGATCACAATCAAAAGACGGGAGTGGAGAGAAACCTACTGTCATGATTTTGGGTTACAGTTGAGTTATTTCCTGTTTTATGTTGAAAGTCTCTCCTCATGTTTCATGATTGAAGTCAGATTTCCTGTCTTTGTCTGTTTTCCCAGTTAGTCATTCTGATCTTATGGATGTCAAAGTAGGAGTGAAATGTTGTCATTATTAAATTATATGTTTATTATATAAACAAGATACATGGTGTTTATGAGTTTGTCTTAAAGGAGCTAATAGGCTCGTTTCTTTGCTAGGCTAGCTTTGTACCTGTTTCCAGTCTTCATGAGAGGCTAAGCTAACTCTCATCTGGCTGGACCTCCATATTTACTGTACAGACATGTGATCATCTAATCTAAGCCTCGTCAAAGAAGCAAATAAGCATATTTTCTAAATTGTCTGAAGTATTCCTTCTTTGTGCTAAGCTAAGCTTCAGATTTACTGACAGTGTCATCAGTCGTCTCAACTCACCACCAGCAAGAAAGTGAATGCTTATTTCAAACGACCCCTTTACGATAACATTCCCACATTATTGACAGGTTTACATTAATGCTTATCTTGTGTTTTTTGCCTGAAAACCATAAAAAATAACGCATCATGTGGTCAAGAATGGTCAAAATACAATAACCCAGTCGTTGTGGCCTGTCAGCCTGATAAGCTCAAGTCAAACTCTTCAGTACAGCAGTTACTCTAAATTATGACAAAACAAGTGATCCTGCTCAAAGCATCCAAATATTTATCAAGAATATTTGCAAGGTGTCATCGAAGCTAATAGAAACAACAAACCGATATTTAAAAAAATGTTTTTTAAGAGAGCATTGTATGTTCTGTCAAAATTGCTAAAGCTCAAGCTCTTCTGCTCATTTCTCAATATCCGGTCAATGAAGCACTAGACTAGAGTAACACTGTGTTGCTGTATATGCATAACATAGAAGCTAACCTTACCGGCTTAGTGGTGCTTTTCTAAAAGCAGGGCATATATACATATTCCTTAAACTACATACATACGTACAGGATTCTCGACATTGGTGACCTGGAAACAGAAGCTGCCACTATCACTTAAGCTTGAAATCTGTCCCCATTTAAAAAAACAGAAGAATTAGTATATGGGGGAACTGGCCATTCAGAAAACGAGCACAAAAAAAAAAGAACATAAGGAGAAGATGATTTAATGGCTTCTGAAAAAGTAACTGCAGGAGATTTCAGTGCATTCATAATGAGTTATCACACTCTGAAGGCAACACATTTAGCATGGCTATTCGTCTGCTTATAACAAGGAAGCAAAGTCCCATGTGCCTGGGCCCGGCCGCGAAAACCTGGACCTCCAGCCCATTTGTACAAAGTAAGAGAGTTAGAAAGGTAAAAGCCGCTTTTGAGTAATAACACAGTAAAAATGTTGTTTTGCATAGCATTTGGCCTTGCTGTACCATCACCTACCGTAGACTCAAGAAAAATATATAAATGCCAAATGCTTGAATTTTTTTAAATGTCAGAATTAGGCAGAAACTGATCAGTGACTGGAGTACTAAAATGAGATAAATTAGACTGTCTTTAAAGGTCCCATATTATAAAAAGTGTTATTTCCTGTCTTTTTTTTATTAACTCGAAGGTCTAGGTGCGATATAAATACTGTTAAAGTACCGTATCAAATGAAACTGTCCCTTTAAATGAGTCTTCAGGACTTCTGCAAAGTTGCCATGTCTCAACTGTTCAGTCAGCCGTAACCGTGGTTACAAAAAACACCTGCTCAGGCCTGTGAGAGCAGACCAATCAGGGCTTTTTTTTCAGAAGGGTGGCCTTAAAGAGACAGGAGCTTTCAACAGATGGTTAATAGAGGTGCTGCAGCGATGGACAGTATGCAAAAAAACAAACATTGAACATTACATTAACGCATGTAAATATTTTCTAGTAGACACAGAATAAAAAGTTTAAACATAATATGGGACCTTTAAGAAAAAAGTTGTATAACACACACGTACAAACTCAAGGCAAACATGGCAATGTTTTCCTGAAGCGACAGGCATGCAATGTTATCCAATGACCTAAAAAAAAAACTCATTCTTCAACTATGATACGAGGACTAAGTGCTTGGCATTGATTTTGATTGCGTTCCAGTTATGAAATCCTGAAGTGGTTGTCAGGAGGGTGAAAGATCGCAGAGCCTACACAGCTCCTTTGATCACCGGTTCCCTATTGAGATACGTGGCCCAGTAGACCAGGTTGAAAGTGCCAAACAGCACTGGGAACACTATCCTGGACATCTTGTCAATCTTGCTCACGCTGTTGTAAGTCTTTTTGGGGTCTGGGGCCTTGGTTTCAGAGGGTTTGAGCTGTACAGCCGTGCTGTTTGAAATGGTAGAGATGGACGCGTCCTTCGTGAGGTTGGTTGTGTAATTCACACCAGCCGAACAAGTGTTGTTTGGCTTTTTGGACAGAGCCAAAGGGTCCTTCTTCTGTGGGGAGAAAGAGAGGCATTGATTGAGCGTAGACCACAACAGGCGCGGTGCATTCATCGGACATAATAAAACAGGTAGTTAATAACACAGGCTCACAAACAGAAAAAAGAGAGAACGGTAAAAGATGGCCGGTGCAGGTGGAAAGCGAGGATCAATGTCCTTGGGCAATAATGAAGTGGCACTGTGCCACAAGTCTGGCAGCTCACAGTGAACGTATTGATCCACTATTTCTGAACTCCCACATCTTGCCCTAATTCATCTCTTACTTTATAATCATGTGTGACATCAACTTTTTCATTCCTCCTCTTTCCCCAACTTTCTACACTACGACTCTTCTCCTAGGAGGTGATAGGGAAGAGAGAAGGAATAAATCACAGAGGATCGGGAAGGGAAAAATGCCAGCGAGTCATTTTGAATAGCTATAGACACAGCCTGAACCCACAGGAAGGTTTAAAGCTGCTGTGACATTTCTCTTTTTCTATCACAGTGTATGTTCTGGAGCAGTTACTTTCACATTCTTGACTCCTTCTATAACTCGTGCTGCAGCTGTAGAAATGTCAGTTTCTGGATCGTATATTTTCTTGTTAAAGCAGCACTGATAAATACTTTTATATAAACAATGGGGCAAATGTTTAATATGAAAGGTGTTGCTCATAGTGTCAAATCCACAGTAAAAGATCACCCGACTCTGCAGTTCTGCATTTAGCGCTAAAGTTTTCCAGGATCTTTCTAGACTTTGCTTGTCTAGTGTCTAGACTTTTGCTTGTAATGGCTACAGTATTCACTTTAACTTTTTTATTTCCAGGTGTAGAAAGCACCTGTTTTCTCTCTGTACACACTACCTGTCTAACACAAAACGTCAGAAAGACAAAAATAGCAACCAGCTGGTGAACAAAGGGAGGAAGTGTGTAGCAGCTAAAAAGCCGGTTAGTTTTTTGGGGGGAGTTGAGGAAGACCGACAGTTCTTAGTGTGTTCCAAATATGGCAACTTCTAACTACTTCAGGAATAGTTTGGTGCTTTTTAAGTTTATCTTTGTTGTTTAGGCATTACTGGCATTTGCAAACTTCCATGCTACCA
Source organism: Lagodon rhomboides (assembly GCA_039737535.1). NCBI lineage: Eukaryota > Metazoa > Chordata > Actinopteri > Spariformes > Sparidae > Lagodon > Lagodon rhomboides. The sequence goes on along the minus strand of CM077789.1, from coordinate 6,545,274 downwards.
AACATCAGATGATCCTGAGACTGTCGAACAGAAACAAAAGTATCTGCATTCACAACCCAACCCATAAACAAACTTTCAATCATTGTGGGGACTCTCCATTGATTACACTCATTCTTTATCCTTCATTATTTACCTTAACTTTAAAGCCAAGTCTTAGCCTCAAAACAAACTGTTAAACTTGAGGAGTCCAGCTTTTTTGGTCCCCAGAATAAATTGGTCCCCGCAACGTGAGTTAGTTACAAGGTCCCCACAATGTGCTATCAACATGGACACACACACACACACACACACATAAACAGTACATACCTTGGGCTGTTGGGCCTCCATCGCCTTCTTTCCATCCCAGGCCCAGCTCCTCTTGGTGAAGTAGTTAACTGTGGCGAACTCAATAAGGGCGGAGAAGACGAAGGCGTAGCACACGGCGATGAACCAATCCATGGCTGTTGCGTAAGCCACTTTGGGCAGCGAGTTTCGAGCGCTGATGCTGAGAGTGGTCATGGTGAGCACTGTGGTCACACCTGGTGGTGGAGAAAACTGAGTTTTTATTCATGTATGGAGTACAAAACACTCTACAGTCATTTCACAGGTATACAGTATATATAAATCATTAGAGTGTAAAATCAGTGGTAATTTCCAATTTAATTTACACTAGCTGATGTGTCTGTTTGTTCCAAACTCACCGAAGACGGTCCGTGCTGGCACAGATTCGCGGTTGAGCCAAAAGGAAACCTGTGACAGGATTACGGTCATGAAGCAAGGCATGTAGGTCTGGATGACGAAGTAGCCGATCTTCCTCTTCAGGTAAAAGTGAGCCATCATCACGGTGTATTGACCTGCAGCAAGCAGCAGAACATAAGCGGAGGAAATACTTAAAGTGTTGATGTTTTAGTGGTCTTCCATTACCACAAAATCCCAAGTGCTGCTTATTTGAAGTTTGTCCAATAGACATCCTTCATTCACTTATAGCACCAAATGTGTAATAATCCACATCTTAAAATAGTCCCAAAGAAAAGCACTATTTACTCCTGTTTGAGGAATATTTACTAAAATTACAGCGGCCAGCTGTTTTAGGAAACTACATAGACAGGTAACGGGAATCGAATCTTAAAAAAGAAGTGGGTAAGACACACTGAATTAACATTATGAAAAATAAGCCACCAGCCTTAGTAATAGATTAACAGATGACAATTACAATATACTATAACACTTTCTAATAATCATCATTAACTAAATATTAATGAATCATAAATCATGATTTTGGATGGTTATTATAGTGTAATTATAGTGTATAAGCATTACCCCGTCTACTATCAGCACTACAAAATCAACCTTTTGCCTCCAAATATTAGCATTTGACCACAGATTTGTTTAACACTTGCAACATTTTATTTACAATTAAAGGGTAACTCCACCAGATATACACATCAGTGTATAAGTGTGTTTATAGGTCATGAGGGAGTGCTATGTAAAAAAAGTATGTCACTCAGTTGCATTGTGGGTAATGAAAGCACCAGGTTTTGCGAAGGAAGAAGGATGAGTGGAATAAAAAAAAGTGTTATCTCTGGTTCTGCTGTATCAGTTTGGATCATTTGATGTTAAACTGCCCATCATGAATCCAACAGTGTTTTTAAAGCCTGGTGCCTACATTACCCACAATGCATCTCAGGCACAGAGTGACATCACTGGGGGTAATTTATCAGATTACATGCAGCTTCTTCTGGAGCCACAAAAGGCTTTTATTTGACTTTTTTCACACATGCAGTAATACTCCCCAACACCTGTAAACACACTGTAATGAGTGAAATTGGTGGAGTTACCCTTTAACCATAACAACAAGAATTCAGTACAATATAAAGTCTATTTGCAATAAAACAATATGAAATAAAGGGTCTTCTGCAATGGGGATAAAGTTTGCAAACATCAACGTTTTTTAACTGCATTCATACATGTCTGTTGACTCATCAGATCACTCTACTGTAAATCTACCTGTGTGCTGTACACCTGTCACTGTTTACAGAGCGATGCGTAATGCCACATATGTCACAGCTGTTTCCGTCTGTCTCTTTTAGATTCAGACGGTGGGACACTGGTGGTGGATCTGGTTCATGCTGACGTCCCACATTGAGTAACTTCTCTGTGACGACACCGATGAGGATAACCTATTTGTTTTTTTATGTTCTTTCATGATCTTTTATTAATCTGACTGGGGATTCCTCTCTGAGATCCTCTAAAAAGCAGTTCCTTTTTTTCTTCTTTCGTTCTTTCTTTTTTTTTTTTGTATGTGCAGTCATTAATAATCTCTGTCTGGGGATGTGTTGTTTTCATTTCCTTCAATCAGTGGGTGGTGTGACATCCTCGGAGGCTGTGATTAAAGGGGCTGCGTAAGTCAACTGTACAGGCCTGCAACACTCCTCTAAATATAAGAAGTGTGAGCGGAAAATTATTGAAAAACAGTTTGGCAGGGGAAATCATCACATCCTGTTAATCAACCGAAGATTGCATTTGAAGGATTTTTTTTTTTTTTCTCTCAAAAATCCTGTCGAGCCACGGAGTCTGATAAACTATAGAAAATCCACAGATGACTGCTGCTTTCTCCTGGCAAAATCGGATTTTTCTGTCTCACTAATCCCTTGCCACAATCTGCATCCTGTATCTCTCCCGCTCACTGTCTCTCTGGCTCGCTCGCTCTCTCTCTCTCTCTCTCATTCAGTGTGTGTGTGTGCGACAGACAGTCCGTCCCCGTCCTGTCAGGCCGGGCCACTCTTGATTGGGGGACATACATCCTCGCCTGCCTGAGCTTTCGAAACACTAAAACAGAACCTGGATCAGCGGTGATTACAAGCAGGTGCACAGATGACTGACGCAGAGGGGGGTTGAGAGGGGCTGGAGGAAAAGTTTGGATGGTCCGTGCGATGCGGCGACAAGCATCATGTCCTTAACGAAAAGGGCACCTGTGTTGCTCCGAGGACTACTAGCCGGCAGCCCTGCTCCGTGCGGGCGCGACTGGGCGAGCCCCGCTCTGATCTGACCGCCTGCTGGGCTTGGGAAAGTGGATGGAAATCTGCAAGGCGTGAAAATGCGGTTGTGGTGGATTTTACTGTTTGGTTTTTGGAGTGTCTGCGGGGAACTGCCGTTCATAGCGGAGAACAACGCTGCAATGTTGGTCAACTGGTAAGTTCAGATAAAAAAAAAAAAAACATCTGTTGAGCTCTTGTGATCTGAAAGCGCCGGCGATGTGCGTAATGTAATGAATCCACAGGGTTTCCCCGCTGACATCGGCTCCATTCCTGTGTCTATATTTTCATCCCCTATAGATTAACCTGCCAGGGTCAAAGGTCACCTCTAGTCAGTGTGAGCCCTGTGCTGAGCTATTCTTGGCTTGTTAAAGAGGGTTTGTACCTCAGATTAGCAAGGCTAATTAAGGCCATGCTGGGTCTGTGTGTCTGAAGGGGGGGGGTGATAGCAGTGAGACAGAAATACAGCAACCTGTGTGTTCGTGAACTTGTTGAGCGTTTTCTCGAGTCTTTCACCGGAAGCATTGTTTGGATTCCCTCCCGCTGCTTACAGCCGCACACTTAACGCTTTAAATATAGTTGCACGCATTATCCGGTGTCCTCGGCATCTTTCGGGATAAAGCGGCGAGCTCTGCATACATTACAGCCGGAGGAACACACTCACCGGCAACAAGCGGGAGGAATGTATTATCATACTTCTTTACATAACAGAATTAAGCAGATGCCGCGCGGCCCCCCTCCACGTGTCTCCGCCGCCGCAGCCAATCCCCGGGCCGTGACGTCACTCGGTAAAAGCACAACTGATGGGCCTGCGTACGGATTAACCCTACAGACCCACTGGCTCAGACCACGGATAAGTGATTTTTTTTTTTGCCCCCCCTCCCCTCCTCTGCTCTCCTCTTCTCTGGCTGCCCCGGAGACAGCTGGCTATGTGTGGGAGGCATCCTCAAATCCTTGTGATTCATTCATTGTCTCTATCCAGCTTGATTTGAAAAAAAAAAAAAAAAAAAGGAAAGGAAAAAAAATCTTCTCACAACATCTTTGGACGGCACACGCTGTAATAACACAGAGCTGAATAATAGGGTTGGAGCTTAACATCCCCGCTCCTGTCTGAAGCTACTGTACGACGAGCGCCGCTGTAAAGGGGGACATAAGTGAGTGATGGGAGATAACGGAGGGATTAAGCCTCAGGAATTCAAGCTGAGGTGTAGATGGGCGTGCGTATGATGGAGTAGGTTATCTTTAATCTGAGGCCTGGTCGTCCAGGGTCATGTGACGGTTTTACTCTCGCCTCGCCGTACCTCGGCTGGTGTAGATGTCCTCCGTTCCCGCCGTCTGACCGATCAGGTGGTACTGGTTGAGCCGAGAGCCTTCCTCCGCCACCACCACGGACTTGGCTGCTCCCTGAGTCCACGTGTAGACCACCTCCGAGACCGGATACGCATCTGTGAAACACCAAACAGAAAGATGCACAAACTAATTACTCATGAGAAGTTAAATAATGCAAAGGTTTGACTTGACTGTTCACTGGCTCCGAATGTGCCGTTACTTCTCGCTTTTCATTTCGGCGTCAAGGGTTAAAAGGTTAGACGGGGCAACACAGGATGCATGAGGTCACTGGTCGGCTCATTTAGAGATTTGGAGTCTCATCTATTTTTACTGAGACCTGTGCACCTGTAGACCGCCGTATCGACGTCCTACCAGCGCCTCACTACAGTTTAAATGTCTGTATCAGTAGAATATCGTCATATTTACTTCTGTATCTGTTGGCCGGCGGCAGCAGCAGGTTGAGCAGACTGTGGCTGGGATGGATGTACACATTTATAAATATGTATGTCTTTATATTTATATGAAGAGAAAGGGAGTGATAAACCATCCATCCATTGTCAGACAAAGAAAATGTAAAATTGGAACTATAAATGAGTTAGACTTAAAAAAAAACTTAAGGTTCCCCTGAATAAAAAGATGTGTGGCGTTAGACCCCGACTGCTAGAATAAGGTAGGAAAACAATATAAATACAGGAGAGTCAGCTCTTTGACATGAAGCTGCACAGTAAGTACTGTGAGGATATGATTATGTTTGACATCTGTGGCAATTATCCTGAAAGAAAAGTTCCAGTTACTCAAGATAAGCTAAATAAGAGTACATTCCATTCAACAAAAACATTACTGTAATTTAAACTCTTCGGGAAGGTTTATAAAACAGCAAGACGCTGCGATTCATCTGTTTATAAGTGAATCAATGAATTGTCCACAATGAATTACAGACATTACTTCAGCAAAATACTGATCCACACACTGCTCCTGATGCATCTGGGGTCACATGTAGAGTCACTTTGGATAAATACTTCCGCCTGTGTAATGTGATGTAGTGAAAATCACAATTTCCTGAACAGCAGCCTGAAACTAAAACGTCAGCCTGGAAACACGACTGAATGTGTTTCCACATTATTTCCATGTTCTCTCTAAGCTTTTGTTGTTGTTTCCTCTCAACCAAAGATGAGTTTGATAAATGACATGTTACGTGATTACAATTATGTAAGAGCCGCGTTTTGGTCATGTTAGTTTTTCAGGTACAGTCACATTCGGCTCCCCTCCTGTCAACTTTGATATCATAAAAATCTGAACATGGACTCAGCGTTAAGCAGATAAACTCACATCGTCCGGTTGTTTTGTTGTCTATAAAAATTGACAAGCCATCAGCATGTCACTTTATTCATCTCAGCACGTCAACGTAGATGAAAAACAACTACATCATGAGATAAAGTCACACCAGCCTTATCCTTTAAAGGGGCACTATGTAGGTTTTAGGGAAGAAATTTAAATCAGAAGAGAAAAAACCTCTCTTTGTTTTCATGAATGAAAAAACTGAATAAACAAATTGACCTTCAAGGACGACACAGTTTCATACTGTTATACTTTGTTTATATTTGGCGGACCCTGCCACCTCTCTAGCTTCAAACAGTGTTTGACCTTATTTTCCTCTGAGAACAGTTTATTTATTCAGTTATGGAAAAGATTAATCTTGTGCATGTAAAAGGTCTTAAAAGTTAAAAAGATCTGCTCCTGAAGTGTCTGAGACGCCTCGTCAGGAGTCCCGCCTTTAATTCCGTGACTTCTTGACATCACTGGGTCACCATGTCACACATCTGCATAATTTATACAAGTGGAAGTAGAAGTGAAGCTCACTGGAAACTGAACAATGTGGTGAGCGGTGCTGGCTCAGGCTGGTGTGTGCTGACCAATCAGAGCAGACTGGGTGTTTGGGAGGTGGGCCTTAAAGAGACAGGGACTCAGAAAATGTATGTGTGTGACTTTACTTTAAAAAAGTCAGGAAACCAATTACCTCACGATTACCAAGTAAAGTAGACTGTTGAATTGAATTTGCATGAGCTAAAATGTTTGAACAACTTCAAATCACTACTTTACATGATCATTTTTGAGGTAATAGGTCCTTTAAGGAGTGTTTTTCAGTGGTTTCAACACATGATTTACAGTAGGAGGGCAGAAACCTCATATATATATATATATATTATATAATATATATATTCCGGTCAAATATTCTCCAGTTGTAGCAGAATTAACTTCCGGCTCTTCAGAAACATCAGCATCAAACTGTTTACACGTTGTGTCACTGTGTTCCTCGGCTTTATCATGTTTCTAGCTCAGAAAATGTGGCGTGGCTGTGATACAACACTTGACCTTTGACCCACTTTGCTTCATTACACAGAGATTAACTTGGTGTCACTGTTAAGAGCTCGTGTTTGGATCTGATGTAATCAGTTTGAGCGCTTCACAATACGCAGATGTCACTAATGGTGTGAGGTTGTGTGTGAAATGTTGGCACAGTTCGACGGATTGAATGATTCGAGGTTCGCTCACGGGGGTTTGACCTTTTGCTGCAGCTTTACTATTTCAGAGGCCTGTTTGCTGCTGTGTGTGTGCGAAGCAGCGATCCTAAACTATACATCATTTTAGCTGCTTTTATGTGCTGATGCATTTCAAACACATCTCTGAATACACAGTCCGTCATCCATACTAGTTCATTTTGAAACCAGCAAGCCCTGCAGAATGCAAACAACACTCTCAGTGGCTCGTACTGTACCGTCGTACGACCGCACACATACTGTAGATGCACTAAATCTGTGTCTAGTGTGTGTGTGTGCCTGCTTGTGTGTGTGTGTCTCTCTCTCTCAATTGTACTGCAGTGCAGCGTCCAATCTAACAGTATTGCACTAATCCAGCAACTGTGGTGTTAGAAGACTTCACAGCAATTTAGATTGACCCGAGTCCACCAGTCTGTGGATTATCGTCTCAAAGACACGCTGCATTGTCTCAAACAAGTCTCTGCAGAGCCGCCGCACATGAGCCGCTGAATTTTTTGGTTTCCTTTTCACAAACGCATTAATTGTACTTTGACAATTTATGGCAAATATTGACTTTGACTTTACTCCTTCTGCTCCTAATGATTCTGTCCACAATTGAACGGTCCAGAGCGCTCAGTCTGCAGATTACCACCACAGTTTGTGTGTGGGGAGGTTAAGATACATTATGTAATGGTTTAGCCATTCATGTCTTTATAAGGTGCCACTAGCTGGATTGTGTTAGCACCAGGCGAGCTGTTTCCCCATTTCCAGTCTTTGTACAAAGCTAACCGACTGTAGCTGCTACGAAGCTAAGCTGCTCTCACTTCATATGAAGCGTACCCGACAGATGTGTCTGTCTTCTTGTTTAACTCTCGGCAAGTAAGTGAGTACACATACTGTACTTCCAAAAATGTGATACTGTACTGGATATATTTTGTCTCTATCACTCCATTTTCAGAACGTAAATATCATCATTCTCTGAGTCTAAGGAAATGCTTTGTTTTTTAAACCATAATCTATTGTTTAATCTTAAAGGTACAATATGTAAAAATCATGGCTGAAAACATTCAAAACATGAAAAAAAAATCTAAAGAATGTGAACAGTTGTGATGTTTTAACGTCTACATACTCATAGACGCATACTCATAGAATCTGGGGTTACAATACTTAACCAACGTTGCGTTGCAAAGCATGTTTAGCATGCTAACCAGCTAGCCTTGGCCCAAAGCTCCTATGCTAGCAGTGTAAACACCAACATTCTCCAGATGCTCTATGCTCCCGGTCCGGATTGCTAGCTGCACAGCTAACTGAGCTAATTAGCTAACAGCAGCTACAGTTGGCAGCAGTTGGCTGTCACTCTGGTGATATGCTGCTCATCTGTTTGAGTATGAATACAACAGGTGGCAAATTCTTACATATTGCACCTTTAAAAGAATAAACTTTTTCAATAAAACATCTCCCCAACCAAATCATCAGTTCTCAGAGCTGCAGTCTTTTTAATACTGCATGAAAATCACTCTTTTTCTTTCTCTGGGCAGCGATTCTGTGCTGAGCTGGGGTGGAGACATGGGGGGACAGGGGGGTCCAAGGATAAAGAGAGATTTGTCCTCCTCCTTACCTTTATCAGTAAAAACATAAAATTTGAAATTATATAATAATATGGATTGAAAACACTTGTAGAAAGATGTGTTTTTATGTTATGTTAAAGATTGGTTCCCCCCGCCTTATGCCTCACAATGGTTGGGTCCACCACCAATCAACACCTCACACACCTGTCTCTGTTGAGAGCATCTCTGAGTGTGGTGCTGGTGCTGCTGGGCTGAAGTGAGTAGATATTTTTGCAGAAGTTGACTTTAAAGAAAGCAGCTATTTTTCTCTTGTCACCAAGTTTTTTTTAATTTGAGTTTTAGCTGAAAGTGGCTCCATGTTTCTGTCACCGCAGACACGCTGTGAATCACCTGAGGTCTCGTTAAAAACACTAGAAATTTCCCGGGTGTGCCCTTAAAAACCTTCAGCAACTGCTCTCGAGAATGTTTTCTGTTTACTGATATCTGAAATATCTGCCCTTGGGTGGAGGGCCAGTAACACAACACAGTGCTGGAGCCTCATTTTAACTTCAGATAAGATTTGGAATTCATTTTTACACATCGGACTCTTTATGACCAGTGTGGACAGGAGCTGCTGTTGTGTTTTACACTGGAGAAAATGGATGCTGCTCTTATTATGATGATCAGCTTAACCATCAGAAATGCAACAGCAGCTAAATCTACAAGTTAAAGTTGGATTTCTACAGAGAACGAGTATCAAAAAGAATCTCTGATCCTTTGTTTCAGTGGGACAAATTGGCTTACAAGCCAAAGTGAATGTGGGCACTTTGTGAAGTTGCAGACACGCAGTGTTTTCCCAGGTCCTCGACTGATTTGAAGTCTTCCTCCTGCTGTTTGCCCTTCTGGTAATTTCCCCCACAGGCTAGTCCACAACACATCTCAGTGACTAGTTGAAGCTGCTTTTACTCCGCCTTTGGTAAATGATGATTTATATCTTACATTCCCGCCCATGTGTTCTGTACATGGTGCAAAGAGACATAGGTTAATGGAAATGTAGGAATACAGCTTCACAACCAGAGGTTTCATCTGCATGATTTCATAATTGGTTTCAAACATTAATGAGAACCAGGATATCATTTGAAATGCTTTTTAGTTCCATTTCAGGCCATCTACAGGTGCTTCTCTTCCTTTTTTCATTTGTAGGAGCAAGCTTTATAGTTCAGCAATGAGTTAGGAGGGCTGCAAGAACACAAAAACAAACCAGCACTTTACTGTTGTATTACCTCCAATATAATGAAGGCCAGGACAGAAAGGCTCACAAGTCCTTCAAATGTTTGTTGTATTTTTTTGGTAGAATAGAAAGAAATTATGGACTTAAATCCGTATAAACTTGCTGCCAAATTATCTGCAAATGCGCAAAATAAAACACATTTCATAGTAAGTGAATCCTAAAACCTGATCAATATACTATGATTCCTATGCTGCTAGGTATTGAACTGCATGATGAAGAATACAACCTGTTCCAAATTTCAATAAATATGAGTTATATAAAAACAAATAAATAATGATGTGCGGTGATCGCTTATAATCAGCTTCACCAGCTCGATCCTTCTGTCTCCTCACTTAGCTCAGTGGCTGACAATATTTCTTCAGTCCAACTGAGATCTTGAGTTGAAAGGCTAACCGAACTGTTTACATGAACTCTAAATGTATTTAATCAGAATTTAACTTTTTTTGAGATGTACAAAGTGGTTCTTTACTGTGTGAAGTGTCTAATCTGACAGAAACAAAAGCAACGTTTGTTCTGATGGGGCTTTTATTCTGATTATTAGTGGAATATCAGGGTCCATGTAAACGCAGCTGCTGTGTTCTTCTTCTTTCTTTTTTTAGACATTTTTTAGATTTTGACATTTCCCACTAACAAAACTTAGAAGAGAAGATTGATGCCACTCTAGTTGCTCATTAGTTTATAACTCATTTACCCACTGAATGTGAAGCTACAGCAGATGTTTAGCTTAGCTTAGCATAAAGACTCAAAAGCAGGGGTAAATGGTGTTTACCCTTTGACTTCTGTACAGACTAAAATAATAAGATTAACATGCTAGTTAGTGAGCTTTAGAGCTTTGAGGCAGATTTTTTTAACCTTTGGACAGTCAGGCTACCTGTTGTTGTTTTTGTTTTTGCTAAGCTAAGGCACAGCTAACATGTCCCGTCTAAAACTGTATTTAACAAATTGTTCTTTTTGTCTAACTCTTGGTGAGAGGACACATACTGTAAGTGTGACAGCAGAGTGGTTTAGCATTAGCACATTCGGTTTAGAATTAGCACATTGGCATAGCAGCAAAGCAGACGCAACTGAAAAGATGGCTCACAGTTGACTTTGGAGTAAATGTACTGTATACCAAAATGACACCTCACAATGGTCGAGTCTTTTTGTCAACCAAAGAGGTACGGCAAGCGATTAAGTCCATAAAACCATGGAAAAGACCATGACTCAGACCTAGCTAACAGCATTGTGTGTACTGTATACATGGCTAACTTGACATTTTTCATGTCATTTCAGTGTGTTAACATTATTCAGCCACTTTCTATCCATCACACACTTCCTTTAAATTGTGCCACAGATGCATCCGTATACTGTCGGACTGTTACGATCTAAAGGAACCATACGGCTGAGAGAGAGACTGATGATAGTACAGCTGAGTCCATGAGAGGTGATTAACACGAGAGCAGAGGACAGGTCTGCCGTAGCTTTGAAAGCCTTGAGCTCAAGGGTGAGTGCTATCTGTTCGGTCAAAGGATTAGCTAGGGTTAATGGAGTCCGAGAAAACAGGATATACAGCAGCACCACGGCAACTTCTGCAGATTACAGCCTCGCATGGGCTGTTCTGTTACTGTGACATGAGGTCTCCACAATCGTTTCATGTTCAACAAAGCGCTTCTTGTTCTTAAGTTAGCATCTTGGTTTTTGTTGGACATCGAAGGGTAAAGGTTGACTCATAGATATCACCATGAAGCTTTCCCAGTTGATCATTTGCATGTGTGGAATTCATATTCAAATAGGAGGCAGCACATCACCAGAGTCACCGCTAACTGCTGCCAACTGTACGTGGCAGTTAGCTCAGTTAGCTGTGCAGCTAGCTGCCCAGACTGGGAGCTCTGAGGATGGGGGGAGACAGCCAGTAGCATAAGAGTCTGGGACGGGCCAGGGCTAGCTAGTTAGCATGCTAACTTCAATAGATATCTCCACAACATACATGTCATAACATCAAAACTGTAATTCCTTCACATTCTGTTGATAATTTTAAGCCATTTTAAAAATGCTTTGTTATGTTGACACCATTTTTCTGTGTGTTTAAATGTTTAAATATTCAAATGAGATATTATCTATTTCCAGAGCAGAGATCTGAACTACAATAAACACCTGCCCACACAGTTTTAGACATTTTGGACCTTTTTTCTTCTGTCTGTAAAGACAGCATGATGGCAAAACAGCCCAGAATCTTAAAATTGAAGGAGAAATACATAATTCTTTAAATGTAATATGTAAATGAGTCTTTATTACTTACTTATTTATTAATTTAGTTTGTGTTTTTATTTATTAAATCGGCAATATGTAAGAAATTAAGCAAAACATTCAAAAGTTTTGACATTATGATTTCTGTGTATTGTCTTTCTGCTGAAGTTAGCATGCTAACTAGCTTGTCCCAGCCCATCCAGGCCCAAAACACTACCCTGGTTCTCCAAACTCCTAGTCTGGACCACTAGCTGCACAGCTAACTAACTAGCCAACAGCAGCTACAGTCTTTGTATTTTTGTAGTACAGTATTTGTGTGAACATACAAATAAAATGTGTTTTTCTTTCCTCCCCTCTGCTGGATGTAGGATGTAGTTAGAGTGTTTGAGTCACCTGTAATCTCAGTAACAACAAGTTTACAGGATACCCGATAAAGACCTGTATTTAAACTCTGTTTAATTAATTAGCGGCAGGTTTTGACTTTCCGGGCTCCCTGATAAGTTAATCGACATCAGATAGCTCGACGCCAAGAACACCAGCCAATCTCGTCAGCCAGTCGCTCTGATTATCCCTGTCCCTGCTCTGATGCGACCAAAGTAGGTGTGGGAGTGGCTAAAAGTCATGGACCGAGCACGTGGCGCGCTGTAGCCCTGCCTCAGAGAGCGCTGAGACCTGAGATAACTTACAAGTGGCAGGGAACACCTCAAACGCTAATCTTAAGCTTACATGACTGGAGCGCCGCAGGTATTTTTATACCTCTGGCGCTGTGTAAAGCAACCTAACTAGCTTACAAGTTATAAGTGTGGTTTAGCCGTGCGTGTACAAAGTGTACGGCTGGTCGTTTAAAGGTTACCTTGGTGGTAAATGTAGGTTTGGTGTGTGTATGTTGCCGTTTCCACTCTGTGTGTTTCCGATATTTCCCATTAAGTGTAGCTGAGGCAGTGAAGGATGCAGCAGAGCAGCCCTGACATGTTGATTAATGGCTTAATCAGGAGCGGTGTGTCAGTGTCTACATGGCTATCTCCTGCATCGCCACAACAATAGCTTTGCACCTGAGGGACACAGGCTGTCAAACACGCGCAGGTACATCCATCCTCACATCCGCCGCACGGATAAAGTCCCTGAAACTGATGCCACGTCAAAACTACATGCTACTTTTTCTCACGAGTGACCTTGTGTATTTTTAGAAAAAGATTTGGGGACGCTGTCTGCACTCGACACATTTACGCTGCAGCTTTTACTCAATGTGTGTGTTCGCTCGTGGGCTTGTTTACTCACAGCTTCCAAATTTAAGCGGACAAGCATGGGCGTCCATCGGGAAATCCTCCAGTTGCATGGGGCACTCCGCTGATATAGTCAGTCTGAAAGAAGAAGTCATGCATCCAAAGTCAGAGAGCAGATAAATCAGCTGTGTGAGATGGGACATCATCATCATCATCATCATCATCATCATCATTTACACAAATCTTCTTCTCATAAATAATTTGTTTCATTTGGGTTGTGCGTCACTTTGTATGCAGCCATTAACCGATAAAAATCATAGTCTGTCTTCATTAGCGGGTCCAAAGTAAGATGTAATTTTCCGGGCGCAGAGCAATAAGCAGCCGAGCCACCAGAGGGTCCCATGATGATACAGTACCGACAGTATCCAGGACTGTGTGTGCACAAATGTGCCTGAGAATTGTTTCTAGAAATCAACTGAGGATTGTTTTGTGTAGCAAGGCTGCCACCTGCCTGTGGAAGTGAAATAAAGCACAAATAAAAAAAAGCTTTATTTGAGACAAAACACAAAGCAAACGAGCTCATCTTACTCGACCAGCTCACACAGAGTCTTATCTGATGCTGCCCTCTGCTGGACGGACTAATAATAGTCAGAGCTGCTGTCATCACCATGGAAATCAAAGTGTGTCCACACAGACGCCCACTGACGCCAGCAGACAGAATAAGAATGCGTGACACTGTGAACCACAAGACCGAGGAACAGTAGGAGAAGGGCTGCAAGCGATGGTACAGAAAAAATCATGTTCATGTGATTTTTGGATGGATAGTGTGTTTGTAATGTGATTCAGAATTAGTGGAAATGATCATTTTTTGCACCACAGTCACGATGATGGGACGTTTGTTGGAGTCTGTACCAAACAAACATGTTTTCTTACATGTGGAGAACGAGATGTGCAGGTCAGGACGTCTCTGCAGGACTACAGGACTTCATTATGATGCTGTTTGGTCATGTTTTACTTTTATCGCAAAAAAATGAAATTAATTTTGATTAACTGTGTACCCTAGGAGGTACTTCTACTTTACTGGAGTATTTCAATGCAAGTTTCTACTTTCTATTACATTATACTAATCCCTTCATTACTGTAAAAAATGAAAGTATAGCTATATGACTTTGCAGATTAGATTTAACATACAAATCATACAACTATCTTAGAAAATATGCTCAATTTCTGTGGATAAAAAAAGCCCTGCTGCCCACTGATGGGTGAGTGATTACAAACTTTAATAGGCTGTAATATTACATTATTTTAAAGGAGCAATATGTAAATATTGGCCACCCGTCAAAGGTCACTCCAAACAGATTCGGGGCATTTCACCAGAGCCAGTTGCCTTAGTTAGCCGTGCAGCTAACAGTTCAGACTGGGAGCTCAGAGGGTATTACGAGACAGGACAGGCCGGGGCTAGCTGTTTAGCATGCTAACTTCAGTAAATATCTCTAACGCAGTACATAAACGTCTTTGACATCACGTCAACACTGTTATTTCTCTTCTGTTGGTTCATTTTTTTTAATGTTTTGAACCAAAATTCTCATAAACTGCACCTGAAACTCTGGTTGGAAGTCAAACGTTTCCTCAAAGATACCAAACATGTGAGGCTGTAATGTAGAAACAAATGTGCAAGAAATCTTGAATATTTCATGAAGTTTTGGCTTTAAATATTGTTGTCAGTGCAAACATGATATAGTTTAAACAAAGAGCCGAACCAGGCTAATATCTGGCCCCGACAGACGGTGCAGGGAGAAACTAAAGGGGAGAAACTCACATTGTGGAATCTAAAACAGCTTCACCCGCAGCTTGATCCACTATCACCTCACAAACGTAATGATATTCAAATAATATAGTACATTACTGTCATAAAGATAGTGTTGAGTGTGGTATTCCTATTTTTACATTAACTTCTTCTTTACACTCGGCGCCACTATAATACCTTATACCGCATTATACGGACACAATGCATAAATAAGATTAAAACTGGCTGCAGAGGAGGGATTTCACTATATTAAAGGACATCTGCTGTCTCAGCAAAAAAAAAAAAATGCCCCACATCAACACACAGCAGCCTCAATCTGAGAACAGTGAAGAAGAGGACAGAAGGAGGAAGAGGATAGAAATACTGATGAGTGTGGAGGTCGGCTACATTACAGAGCTCAACGTTACACTGTATAATGATCAGCCTCTGCCTGCTGCCCTGCTCAGTGGCTCCGTGTCGCGTCCTACATCACTCTCTAGTGGTCTATTATGCAAAGCTCAACCGAGGAATTGAAACTACGTGCGAATGTGTTCTGCATACAAAAACTCCCTGTGATGTTTATCTTGATGTTTCGTCTCACAGTAATCAAGTGTCAGAGACCAAATCTGATTAATTGATTTAGTTGAAAAGGCGTTTTTATACTTAAATCTTTTTGTTTTCTCAGATTGCTGCTTCTCAATTGTGAGGCTGTGCTGCTTTTTGCTGAATGCATACAGGCAAAAAGATGAATAGTTAAGAAAAGAATTGGCATATTAAAGGTGCACTTTGTAGTTTTGGGGATTAAATTTCAATCAGAAGAGAAAAGATCTGCCTAAACACTATTAAATTAAACTCGTTGATCTTAAATGGACCTTGTTTATATGTGGCGGACCCTGCCACCTCTCTAGCTTCAAACAGAGTTCTGGGGACCTTTTTTCCTCTGAGAACAGCTTGTTTATTCAGCTATGGAAAAAATAACTGAGTTTGTATTATTACCTCAGTAATATTGTCTTGGTATTATTCTTTTCTCCAACACGGGATGATAGTCGGGTGATCCAGGTTAGTGTAGTTCTGCAGCGCTCTGACATTCTTCCGAGCAGCATGACTAATGTCCACAGAGGGACTTTACAGTAAGTGGGCAGCGCTGAATGGCTTTAATTAGTGCAGTCAAATATATGAGGTAGAGGCTCCGTAATAAATCATAATGACCAATAAGGACGGCGCAGACAAGCAGATGAATCACCGAGCGAAACTAAAACGCCAGATTTGCTGCTTATCATTGTTCTTATCTTGCACAGGTTCGTATTATGTTTTAGATTCGTGGGAATTCATTGTGCATTATAGACGCTCGCCGCCTGGATCGAAGCCCTGCCTTTCCTCCGAGAGATGTTTTCACGGTACACTAGCCGAGGCCGCTGCACACTGCTTGTTCTGTGCACAACCGGCGCAGCAGAGTAATGCGTGCATAAAATGTTTCTCTAATAACCTCGTTCCCAGAACACAAAAGCATTAACGGGCCGTCGTGATGCTATTTCTAATGGCTTGTACCGTTCGCAAATGTGCTGCAGATTTGTAGCAGTTCGGCGGATCAATAGTCGTTTTTGACATGCCCCCACGTCCATTTCCTCCGACTTCCTCTGTTATGATCCGATCTGGGAGATTTATTGCCGTGATAGGACGATGATGAGGATGAGGATGCAGATGGAAGTGGATGTAAATGAGATGTTTCAATATCTCTTTCTGCTGTGATGTGTTGCTCTCACATGGCACCATAAAGCACTAATAATGACTGGATAGGACCGCTTCGACTGGAGAAAAGGTCACTTTAAGGCAAAAGTACACACATTATTTACTCAAGTACTTGTGTAAAAAAGAAAAAAGGACTCGTAGTAGAAGTACTGATTCAACTTTTCCGCTTTTCTCCCCATTCGAGTCTCCCTCTCCCTCTCTTCCTGCCTTTCACGTCGTTCCATCTCACTACTATATCAGATAAAGTAACAAACCTGAAAATAAATACGCAAGTTCAGTGGAGATACCTGAAAAATCTACTCAAGTACAGTAACCAAGTATTTGTGTTTGTCAGAAAATGCAACCGAGAGGTTCTTTACACCGGCTCATATGACGACACATCATTTAAATCCTGGCTAAGTGAGAATTGTGTGTGTGAGAGAAATAATAAGCAGAACAGGTTTTGCTGTTTTCCTGTCAAAGTAAAGGTTTCTGTGATGAAGTGAGGAGGAGGAGGAGGAGGAGGAGGAGTGACGGAGCTCAGGGTCACAGCAAACACTCGGCGCTCCTCTGACCTCCGGTTCACAGTCCGGGACAACATGATGACGCATCAGTGCCCCGCTGAGACATGTGTAGTACGAGTGTGGGTGGTGTCGGTGCAGCAGGGGTCCTAAAAACTGCTACCAAAAGAAGTTATTACAGCCTGATGGACGCTTTAGTCATCCCTCCACTTCTAATTGGATTACACAACATCTCTGAGCGCCGCTCATCGACTCAGAGTCCAGATTGGAAAATAAGCGTTTTTTTCCCGACTGTGGTCCAAAGTGTGACTTAAGGTTACCTCATGGTGTAGAGCAGAGTCCCGTCATCCTTCAGCCGCAGCAGCTTGTTGGGCGTGGTCATATTATGCGCGATGGATTTCTTCCCGTTGAGGAAGAAGGTGTCCGGAGTCCAGATGTTGCTGGCCAGGAGGTTATTCAAGGCGAGCATCTGCATCGGGCCTTTGAAGCGAAGCCTCTCGTCCTTCCAGCTCTGACGGAAGAACACGTCGATGGTGTATTCCTACGGAGGAAATGACGCAATTAACACATGTGGGGAATCAACACACGCATTAATTGATTAGTCCGAGAAAAGCTGCGGACGTCTGTGAGCAGTGATGTCATAGAAGGGAAAGAAGAACAGCTGATTATAAACATAAAGAGAAGAGATCACACAGGGAATATAATCAGTGATCCACATGTTACAAACTACTTTTCAAACACAGCTTTTCCTTCATGCAGTTGCCAACAAAATAATTAAATTTAGCTGAAAATGTGCTGACTTTGGCTCTGATGCAGGATGTAATCTGCAAAGTAAATAGGAACTAAAGCTATCAAATAAATGTAGTGGAGTAAAAAAGTACAATATTTGCCTCTAATATACACGGGGTGGAAGTGTTAGGTATCAGATAAAAGGAAATACTCAAGTACAACTACCTCAAAATTGTACAAACAGTACTAGATTAAATGTACTCAGTTACATTTGAGTCACTGGCAATTGAACCCTAATTCAAGCCGTAACTCTTGTTTGACTTAGTTTCCTTCCAACATAATTGTTTTGTAGTTAGTTCACTCAGATTTTCAATCTTACTTAAAGGCCTGTAAGACCAAACTGAACTCACTCAATGTATTTTAATAGAAGCTTTTTGTAGATACATCACAATATTAGAATATTCTGTAAATTGAATGAAAAATGAATGAAATATTTCACATGAACTCAAATCTTCTGATTCATTTAGTACAAGTTAG
The DNA here is from genome assembly GCA_039737535.1 of Lagodon rhomboides. Classification (NCBI taxonomy): domain Eukaryota; kingdom Metazoa; phylum Chordata; class Actinopteri; order Spariformes; family Sparidae; genus Lagodon; species Lagodon rhomboides. The sequence goes on along the minus strand of CM077789.1, from coordinate 6,526,806 downwards.
AAGTGAGATGTTAGTGAAGAAGGTGTTATGGCGCTTTAGGCTCCTCGTTGCTGGAGACTACTGCAATTTTCACTGGTTGACATAAAATGAAACAATACCAGAGCGCAAGCTTGGCTGCACATTTAAAAACTCAATAAACTGTGACAAACAGAGGTTTATCCGGCTGTGACGGGCTTCATCAGCGCCGCGTGAGCTTGTTTGTGAATGTGACCACCGCTCACTGATGTGTAACCATCGAGTGACGGTGAAGAGAGATTCTCACCATTTCAGTGTCGGACACCGGACCGAAGCTCGTGACAAAGATGTTGGTTTTGATCTCTGTCACCTTTTCTGTAGAGAGAGAGACAGAACATCATGAACCTTTACAATTCATTCATACGTTCATTATTGTTCTGGACGACATCTTTTCTACAGAGGAAAATGTAATGTAGGTTTTGTTTTCTGCAACGTTACTGACATTATACGAGATTAAAGCAAATTAAATGAATGGACAGAAACTGCTGGTCGCAGTTACAGAAGCCAGAATGAGCAATAATTGAAAACATTTTCGACTTGAGGTAAAGTTACACACTAAAATCAATATTCTTGTGGTGTAATTTAAAGGAGACATATGTTTTTTTTTGTTCTTTCCTTCAGTGTTTAACTTAAGGTTGTGTGCTTGAAAGTGTCTTGAAAGTTAAAAAGGCAAGTGTCTGCAACAACACTGCTCCTGAAACGCCTCGTCAGCAGACCCCGCCTTTAATTCCGTGACTTTGTGACATCACCTTACGTCACCATGTCAGACATTAGCATAAGTTATGCACATATTCACATTAGAAGTGAAGCTAATCGGAAGCTGAAAACACGACAAAGTCAAACAGAGACACGATGGGCGCTGCTGGCTCAGGCGTGTGTGAGCTGACCAATCAGAGCAGACTGGGGTGGAGGGGGGGTCTTAAAGAGACAGGAGCAAAAACAGAGCTGCAGCACTGGACAGTGTGAGAAAACTGATGTGTTTTTTGAGCTTTAAAGCTTGTAAACCTGTTCTAGTAGTTATAAAAAATACAATTATGAACATGGAAATGAGCAGAATATGTCTCCTTTACGTTAAAGTTTGAGTACATAAAATTCCAGGTTGTCTTTCAAAGGAGAAGAGTCGAATTTATTTGATTATACTCAATATATTAAGTACAGAGTGGAAATTTAAATTGAAAAACTGAACTTAATGATTAGACGAATGATGATAGCTACGTAGAAAGAGCCCTAACTCCACCGTATCTTTATTGTTTTATTCGCTGGCACACTACACACAGATAAATGCAGCACACCTCCTCTGAACGCCCCGAGGTTATCGCAGCAGCTCCAACACCTTCAGGACCGGAGCGATACAGTCGGAGTGACGGCTGCACGACATTTAGACTTTAACGGAGCCAGAACAGGATCAGAAGGAGAGAAGACATTTTCTCTACTCATTGTATCTTTTCATTTCTGCTCCATAATGAAAACTTTTCAGTCGTCGCCTTCTTCGCCCCGAGAACAAAGGAGAGCTGCTGTTTTAATGTCAGGACTAATGTCTTTCTCTCAAGGTCACACAGACACACAGCTCGGTTTGTGTCCACAGTGCCATTAAATCACACTCGGAGGAGGTGTAAACATCTGATTGTGTCTCTTTGTAATAGACTTCATGAATACAGACGCATCCGCCTGTCTGGACTCGGCAGAAGACAGATGTTGCAGTGCAGAGCATTGTTCTCTCGCAATCTGTCCTGCAGAGCTATCGATGCAGAGGCTCTTTCATCTACATCCAAAAGTACAGAGACACCCCCCTCAAGACTCGCTCTCACTGGGACATAATCAGTTCTCACCTGGCATGCGTGAGACTGCTTTAATTACCACACAGTCACAGGTGATGAGGTTTGAACGTCCGCCGGGACACCTTACCTCCCAGCCCGGGGCGGAGTCTGTTGTCATAGCCGTCCAGCAGCCCGTCCAGGATGCGCGTGAAGATGGTGATGTTGTCGTTTAACTCGGCCTCCTTGGGCGTTCCAGTCACATCCTGGGAGAGGCTGGGTGGAAAAGCATCGTCACACAACGACTTCACAGTGAGAAGACGGAATTCTTAAAATCTGAGCTTTGCAAAAATGGAAAATCCAATCAATCAATCGGGCAAATATTAAAAAGAAAGCCATGTTTATTGTACTACAGAAGGTGGATTATTCAGAAGGAGAGTAACGGGAGTCAGTTCCTCACCTCAGACGGCAGGTGATGCTCACAAGCAAGACACAGACCCACAGACGTTTCATTGCAAGGCTGTAGCACATTCCATCGCCCATTCCTGAAACGACACAGCCTCACTCCGTCAGAACTACAGGAACTGTTGACGGAGGGCTTCTGTCACAGATGAAAAACAGTATCAACACAATCATTCATTGTTTTTCAACCTCCCTTCGTCCGAGCAGCTTCACAGTGAAAAACTACATAAGAAAACATAAAATAATGCCTGTATCTCTCATGTAAAGACACAGTGCTGTAGAGATATCTGACCCTCGCTGGTGAATCTTTATCAGCTGCACAAATGTTCTCACTACTACATCCAGGAGGCGAACGCACACTGATGAGCTGACAGCATCACAACACCCAATGCAGCAATCTCCAGCCTCTCAGCACAGGACAGGACAACATCTGGACGACCTGCAGATGTTTGAATGTAAAAAAAAAGATGATGATGCAAACTTCCTCTCTTCCTGGATGTTCAGATCCTGCAGACCCCTCATCACCCACCCAGCTCTCTCTGCTTTAATCTCACTAAATCAACGCTGTCTAGAAGTTGATGACTTCTGACAGGCAGAGCTGGGCTGCAGTCCTCCACCGCTGGATACCTGCTGAAAAGGTGTGAAATGCCTCCACACGCGCCACATCCAACACAATACACCCCGCAATAATCCCGCCTGCACCTCCTGCAGCTGGACTCTGGGTAGAAACCCCCTCAGTGTGGCTGTGAGTGTGCGCACCCTGCCCGCACCGCATCCCTCCTTCATTCACGACTCACTCATGCACTCGCATCCGACCACCAGCATCAGCACCACCAGCAGCAGCAGCCGACCGATCTCCCTCCAAGGCAGGACCGAGAAGTGTGACTGCTGAAAACACCCCCCACCCCTCCTCCTCCTCTTCTTCTTCTTCTTCTTGCGTCCACAGATCCTGTTCTCCTCCCGTGCCCACACATCCCACTACACCTCGCACTACTGTACCGCCGGCCTGTGACAGCAGCAGCTCGATCTGCTGCACAGGCGCCGGCGGGAGAGACGCAGTTTGCCAAAAAAGCCTTACCACACAAGACGATGCGCAGTCAAACTTCTCCACGCAGATCGCAGCGTTCAGTATCTGGCATCAATTGTGCGGAGCGTCTCCTCCATCCGAGCACCGAGAGACACCGAGAGGGGGAGGAAGAGGAGAGGGGGAGAGAGGAGAGGAGAGGGAGGAAGATGTGGACTAATTTCACTGTCAGCGAGGTTTTTTTCTTTCTCGCCCCCCCAGAGCGATTAAAAGGCTGGCAGCGAAGAAATAAAGGCTCCCCAACACTTCTGCTGACTGACCATCCTTTTAGTTTGGTCTCCGAGGAGCCGCCGGCGCACAGCAAGCGCTGCACAAAATCCAGTGGTGTGTCCGGAGGCGGAGTGCGCAGCGCAAATCACACTTTAAATAACGATACATGCAGAGGAGAGAAGAGACGAGCGAGAGCGAGCGGTGCGGACAGAGAGAAGCAGGAGGATGTATACGGCCGGTGTGGTGGAAGAGGAGGAGGAGGAGGAGGTGGAGGAAGAGATGGTGGAGACAGATAGGGGAGGGAGGGGGTGTGAGAGAGAGAGAGAGAGAGAGAGAGGAAAAGGAGACTGTATCAGTAGTAGCAGTTACAACCATGAGGGGGGTCTCCACAACTACACCACACCAAAGCTTTAATCTGATGATTGATCAGGAAACTACAGCAACACAAAATACCAAAGTCCGTATCAACTCACCTGACAGGAACACAATCAGAGCCTGATCCATGTGTCAGCCGATACTTGATTTTGGGGACCAATATCAGTCGATACACACGTTTTTTTTGCAATGATCCCTCAAATCTGGTTATCAAACGCTTGTGACAGGGGCGCCCCTAGAATTTCTTTATCGTGGGAGCCAGAAGGGGCCACGAAAGCTGGGGGGCGGCGTTCATTATTGATTTACTGTCAATAAATGGTAGCTAATGTTGAATATCGGAAGCCTATTATTCATCTCACTAGGGGAGGGGGGGACACTCGCAACAGGGGCGGCCGGTGGGGTGGCCACTGATTGTATCGGGGGTTCCATGGCCCGTTAAGGAGCCACATTGACTTGTGACACGGATGTAACGTAGGCAGGTATTTTATAATTTAACAAGAAACCTTTCTCTCTAAAATCAGTGCACTGAAACGATGAACTTCCCTGGAGACTTCACGTCTTTTCTGCATTATAATATCGGCCAATCAATGTATCGGTCGGGTTCCTGGATTGTATCCTGACGAGTCGGGATGCTCTCATCATGTGTGTGACTGATCCTTCAGCACAGTAAATGATTCCGTTCGGACCAGTCATGCCTCGGTGAGCTCGTTCTGCGTGAGCTGTGTTTGTTACGTGATGTGACGTCAGCCCTGAGCTGAAACATGAACTCTTCAGCCTAACTGCATCACATCTGTCCATTTTCCAGTAACAATCATTGAAACATGCAGAAAAAAAGTCTTGTATTAATTTACATCGCAACTGGATATGGTTATTTGCAGATAACCTGATTTTAGGTGTAAGAGTCAGTACTGACAAAGAGAGACCGGTGAATCACCGGCGTCGGGTTTCCCTCCTGTGAAACGACTTTCTATAAACTCTCTTTCCTCACCTTTGATAGTGCAGTCTATTGTAGTCCTCCTGACTTAAATGGGCCACAAACCTGAAAAAAAAACAGAGTCCTGATTTTTGTGGTTAATGGTCCAGATTGCAGGAGGAGACAATATGTCACACACGTCGTCTGCCGGCAGCACAAACTAGAGCTCTACATTTCATCATCCTGCATTTATCTCCACTGCGATTAGGGTCAACTCTCTTCACACAGAGTCAGTTTTGAGGTGGATTTCTTTTATAAAGTTTAAAAGATAAGATCAAGTGCAAGGAGCCTGTATCTCCTGACAGCGTGGATCAGAACTGGATTCAGACACGTCCAAAGCTGGGGAAAAAGTCAGTGTCGGCACAAAACTAACACAGAGAGTTAATCCTCCTTCTTTTTTTTATTTACAGGAATGCTGTTGATGGGAACAAGAAGCTGTTCGCCATCTATGACACGAGGTAAGAATCACTCTCTGAGAAAGTTCTGTATAAAGTTCTGAAGTGGAGCGTTAATTCTGAAATGCAGAGAACGAGCTGCCCTCCATCTCCTGAAGAAATGGAAGGTGTTGGGAAGAGTCCAGTTCAGGCTCGCTCTCATTCCCCGCAGTGATATTGAACTTCTTCCACTACAGCAAATACTGTAGCAAACAGGAAAAAAAGAGCTGAGAGAGAACGTATACAGAAAGCATTTGGAAAATCTTTACATGAATAACTTAAAATGTGACACAAGAGTGTTTCACACCAGATCCAAACGCTCTTTACTGCCAAAACTGTACTGTATGTGTCCCAGTTTTGAATAATAGTCAGATGATTTCTCCATCTAAAGTCTACATCCAGGGGCGTAACACAAACGTCTGGACCCTATGGGCCCCTCCCTGCATGGTTATTCATTCCATCATGTTTGTGGGCCCTCCTCACTTGAGGGCCTGGTGTATAATCCCCTTAATACATGTAGACACAGTGACCTCTTCAGCCTCCTTCGCTGTCTCCTGCCAGGCAGAGACACTGCAGCTCTGACAGCAGAAGAGGTCGGTGTGTTTACCTGGAAAACTACAGCTCTCGATCCACTGTTTCAGCTCGGTCACTAAAAACGCAGACGCAACCCATTAACACCTGACAACCACTGAACATACAGTTAGGAAATAGCACGCTAGCTAATCCTTGTCTCATTTGTGATGAAAAAGAGTAAATACCTTGTTCTAAAAAGTCAGTAAAATATTGCATCAAAAAAAACAAAACAGTACATTCATCATGGCCCGCAGACCCCCCTCCCTCCCTTTGGTTGCCCAGCGGACTACCAGGGGTGTGTGGACACGGAAGGAGAGCCGAGAACAGGCTATCGGACGTGGGTCCACCGATCTCCTTCTCTGTTGTTGTCCAGCTGACTACCAGGGCCACAAAATCTCTTCCAGAGAGAAAGGTCCCAATCAGTTGAACTTGACCACTTTGCTCACCAGCTAAAAAACTTGTTTGATGTCACTGACATCATGTTTCACTTGACAAATGTGCCGGACAACAGTTGTAACAGAAGATGAAAACAACAAATAAACCCATTGTGAAAGAAAGCATCTGTAAAACGGTGGATAAATTCTCTGGAGCGTCACAACCCCCGCGAAATGACTCGTTTCACCGTCATCACTTGAGCCATTCGGTCCAGTAACATTTGGAAAGTCTACAAGAGCTGCACCATTTACTAATTTATCCCCAAAACTGGAAGTTAGCCGGCTCGGTCATCGATCCAGGTACTTTCATCACCAGGAAGTTCAGCTTTAAAACACGACTGAGCAGCTTTCATAGGAATGGACAGGGCTCCACCTCCAACACTGTGTCCAGTAATAAAACATCCTTAATAGATAGTCATCACTTCAGATCAGAGCTGAGCCGAGCGGGTGATAAAAAACCAGGGTTCTACTGCAGAGTCAACTGACCCAGGTGTGAATGCAGATTTTGCACAATCCCACTGCACAAAAAAAAACAATCTTAGCAGGTTTAAGTGGGATTTCTGACCAGTGGAAAAGTGGTAATAGTCTCACTTCTGGTTGCATAAAGGCTATTTCTCAGATTCATTGACTGGGACCTGAACTACTCACAGATGTAATGTAATATAATGTAATGTAACTGAGCGTGACAGACAACCAGGGGCTCTCGTGCCCCTCTGTTGTGACGTTAGGTGTGTTTGTGGCGCACACACACAGATACGCCGCTGCCTGTCCACATAAATGAACTCCTGCCCTGTGGAGGATCAGTCTGTCAGGTGATCAGAGTCAGAACTCACAGTGAGGCTCTGTGCGGGTCTGAGGGACAGACACCGGACCAGCGGACCTGTGGAGGCGCGATGCCGGATATCTGACAGGAACTTCGCGGTGTGTCTGCGCGCAAACCCGGCGGAGGAGCTGGACCCCGCCGCCCCGGAGGAGGAGGAGGATGGAGGTGAGGAGCAGCCCGTGTGAGGCTCCGAGTCCCCGCGCCTCCGCCTCCGTGAAGACGCGTGCGAACAGAGGTGGACGCCATGTGGAGGAAGTCTCACCTGATGTAACGAGGCGCGCCGCGGCGGCTCCGCTCAGTCGTTAGTCGTTTGCGCCGGACTGTTACCGCACGCAGAGGGGATGCGGGCACCCCGGGGAGCAGCAGGGCTCGTCGATACCCTGTCACTGCCGCTGGTCGTGGCCGTGATGTGCTGCGCCCAGAGGTGAGCCGGTCCTGAGGGGACACAGAGTGATGGCGTCCGTCCTCCAGGACGCGTCCTCATCCTTGTTGTCTTGTGTCTTTCAGCGTCAACGAGCCGGGGAACATGTCGTACGTGAAAGAGACCGTGGACAAACTGTTGAAGGGATACGACATCCGCCTCCGGCCAGACTTTGGAGGTATGTCTCGCTTTTTAAATTCGGTGTGTTTCACTTTAATATGTCCCCGAAATGTTTCTTGTGTTAGTTTGGTTTAACTTCATTCTGTCGCGTGTGTGTGTGTGTGTGTGTGTGTTTTAAAGGTGCACCGGTTGCTGTCGGCATGAGTATAGACGTGGCGAGCATAGACATGGTGTCAGAAGTCAACATGGTGAGTCCTCTGTCATTGTTTGAGTCATGTGTGATGTCAGTGGACTGTTTCTTACCATTAAAGGGTCATTATGTAGTTTTGGAGATGAAATACAAAGGTCCCAGAACACTGATTGATGCTAGAGAGGTGGCAGGGTCCGCCACATATAAACAAAGTAAATCAAATCAATTGTATTTATAGAGCCCAGAATCACAATCGCACTGCCTCAGTTTACAGATTTGTACAAAAGTAAAAAAAAACAGTATAAATTGCGTCGTCCTTTAAGGTCAGTTTGTTAATTTCTTCCCTAAATCTACATACTGCACCTTTAAATCACGCAAAGTGTCGTCTCCTACTAAAAGATTCATTAGAATCACTCATTGATAAACTGTTATACATTGAAATTACTATATTAATCATTTACCAATGCTTTATAAACCAGTTATACTCTTTTATGAAGAAGAAGGTTCAGGTTGCCAGATTGTATATAAAAAAATCCCCTTAGCTGATATTTGCCCAATTTGGAGAAATCTTATTTTGTAAATGTTGGTGATAAATTAATAAATCATAGGTTTCTGACTTCTTCATAACACTTCACGTCAAGTTATTTATCTCCCACAATAATCCATCCAGACAGCAGCTGTGATATATGTGATTAAGTTGTTATTGATAAATGCCTTTAGCTCCAACTAACTTGGCAACCCTGAACTGTCTCTTATTAATAGCCTTATGAAAAGTGATCTGTTAATTATTGGTAAATGACTTATTGAACATTAGTTACAACCTATTACGACTGCTGCCTTGTCCAGAAGTGAGAACCAACTCAGGAATCAAAATGAATTTTCACAACCTGGCAACCAGTTCATAACTGATCTGTATAGCTAACTGAGTCATCAACCGTTAAAGAATCCATGAGGTCATACGTACAAACACTTTATAAACAGGCGAGTTATTGGAAAGTGGTTCAGGATCTAGAACAAAGATGACAACAAAGAATAATCTGCACAACATCCTGGACAGCTCCGGTCCGGTTTGTGAACAGAAAGCGGTTTACGGCGGCTCGGCTGTAATGCCGAGAGTGGTTTGGTCATCTGCTGTATCAGATTATGTTTCGTCGTGCGGCTTCACATCCTGGTTCACCGGCTGGGTGACTGCAGCAGCTGCCCTAATGGTCCTGTTAGGAGATGAGGTCAGTAAGTTCTGCTGCCGCGTCACCTCCTCTCAAATATGAAAAAACAAAACAAGCCTTCAGATGTGTGTGTGTGTGTGTGTGTGTGTGTGTGTGTGTGTGTGTGTGTGTCCTGGGGTCGGCTCCACGGTTTAATGCCTGTATGCCATCTATCATCGGTCTGAACTGCTGACGGAGCTCGATGCCCTGCCACATGCTACCACGAGGAAGTAGCCGCTGACATGCTGTCCTGACAAGTACGTGTGATGAAATGTACCCGCGGTGCATCTTAATGCATCTCCACGCGGCAGCAGAGCGAGGGCGCCTCGTGAGAACCGCGGAGACGCTCGACGCTCGCCGCCGCTGACAGCCGAGCTTCATGATCTGTAATTGGGTTAATGAAGTTTGTCGTGTTCGATAGTGCGGCTATAAGAAGGAACTACAGAACGTGTTTATTCACTTGTCAGAGGTACACACAGAAAAATAAAGGTGCTAACTGGAACCAAAAATGGTTCTTGGGAGTGATGCCATAGAAGAACCATTTTTAGTTCCACAAAGAACCTTTTAGCAAGAAACGGTTCTTTGAAGAACCATTCCTGCAAACAGTTCTTTAAAGAACCCCCAAAGGTGCCTCAAAGAACCATCAAATGGTTCTTTGAGGTTCTTGAGGTTCATTTGATTGTTCTTTGATGCACCTTTGGGGGTTCTTTAAAGAACCGTTTGCAGGAATGGTTCTTCAAAGAACCCCCAAAGGTGCCTCAAGAACCATCGATGGTTCTTTGAGGCACCTTTGGGGCTTCTTTAAAGAACTTTGGGAGAGTTTCTTCAAAGAACTGTTTGCAGGAATGGTTCTTCAAAGAACCCCCAAAGGTGCCTCATTGGTTCTTTGAGGCACCTTTGGGGGTTCTTTAAAGAACTTTGGGGGTTCTTCAAAGAACTGTTTGCAGGAATGGTTCTTTTTGGTCCATTTTCAAGAAAGTTCTTTGTGGACCCAACTGGTTCAGTAAAGAACCTATTTTAAATGGTTCTTCAGTAATTCTTCAGAATAAATGGTTCTTTGAGCATTTTAAATCAAATAATTATGGGTACGTTGAAAAACAAGTACAATAACATAGTTGTTGGCCGTTTTGTATTGACATTCTTTTTTATTTCATTGCCAGCTATTAAGACACATTATACATTCTGTGCAGAACATGGACATTGCAGGGTTTCAAGTTAAAAGACTGTAAGACCTTTGAAACTACACAAACGGAACAGTCTCCTGCACACAATCCACTGTCGAAACAGTTATTTTAGTCAATAGGTGTCTCAGCAATCAGACAAAGATCAGTTTGTTTTGTTGGGATCCTCCATTTTGGTACAATTAATTTGCATTTTTCAGTTGAGTGAGTGAGTAAGATAAATGAACGCAGCAGAGGTGAACAAAGCTCGCCTCTCAGGGTGAACACAAGAGTCGAAGGGGGATGCAGATGGAGCGACATAAAGCTCGAGGCACTTTACGTCAAAATCTTTACTTCGTCTCGAAGTCACACGTCAGTCAAATGTGAGCACAGACATGATACACGTACATTATATCACGATCTCCAATGTCAGTTGTAAGTAAACGTCCATAAATCTCCTTTTAACTGCAGAACCTGCCTGAGAATCATCACATGTTTAAGTTTCCTTCATTACCAAAGTAATCCGGTGATGGCTGTCTGTACAACAACGGGCACTCAGCAAACAGGAACTGATAACAGCTAATTCAGCATACTTGATGGTACCAATTAGGCAATTAGCGGCGGCTGTTGGAGGAGAGAGAGTTGTTAGAGTTTTCTTGATATTGTCTGAAGGCCTCACCAGTGTCAGACTCTGAAACCTCTGGAATACACTCACAGCTTCACCGTTCTTAACGCTGGTCATTAATAATTCACCGACCTCATAATCTATGCAACTTTTATTGTGAGAGCACAAATCTTTCCATTCAGGCTCTTTTTTTTAAATATAAGCCTTTGAATCCAAGTAAATAGAGACATTCGTGGAATTTGTTTCAATCTCGCCAAGCTTTGAAAATCTATAATCCGTTAAATAAGCCTCAGCACTTAATGGACCAAACCCAATTTCCCTGGAAGAAACCACACCCGCTTTTAACTTGAGAGTTGCCGTCTGCATAGCTCTGCTTTGTGAAAGCATTTTTCCAGTGGCTATCAGATCAGACGGTCCGCGTTAATGGTCCGAGGCGTGCAGATGGGACAGAGGAAGAATTCATCTCCTTCTCCCTGCTGGAGGAATTGAACACGTCCTGAAATTGCACACCACCGCCGGCACTGGAGAATGTGCTAAAAAATGATTCACACATGACACAGATGACGGGACGGCGTCCTGTCCACGAGGCATGATGTGGAGCTGCTGTGGTCCCGAACAGCCCGACTCTGCCTCCGTGCTGTCTGAGCTGCGATCCAGTTTCCCGTCCAGAGGGCTCTGACATTTGTAGCTTCTTCTCACGTGTTGCTCACTGGAGCATCTCGAGGCTTCAGCTGAACCAGTGTGTTCGGGAAGATCTGCTTCACGTGCGTCACATTTATCCAGCTCTTTGTACATTTTACAAGATATGGTTCTGTGACTTCTATTGACACTTCCAGTGCCACAGGATTTTTATAATGTTGATTTAAAGGTTCAATATTGCAGAAAGGGAAGTTCTCCCATCTTTTTTTTAGTAATGAAGCAGGTGTATTATTCACACATAATGTGAAGGTATCAAAACGCTCAATCCAGAGACAAATGCTCACAGCCCGTGTTCAGGATCTGTGCGTTCAAACAAGCCATCAGAACTTCCATGATGTTGTGATGTCACAGCTGTACCCCCAAGCCACGCCCACTGATGCTGAAACACAGTGGGTGGTGCCTACTCAGGCCTGTGACAGCTGGCCAATCAGAGCTGACTGGGCTTTTGGGAAGAGGGGTGGGGCCTTAAAGAGACAGATATTAAAAATAAAGTTTTCTTTTTTTATTCTGAAAAAGAAAAGAAAAAAACATTCATATTTTAGGCCAATAAGATATTTTGAGATGCACATAATATGGAAGTGGGACAAAAATGCAGTTTGGCAATTACCATGAAGCCATCACACTTAATCAAAAAGGGACCCAAACACAATAAAGGCAGACAGGTGACTTCAATGCAACCAAAGCTGTAGTGCATAGAATCCAAAGAACGAGAGAGGCTTGCAACACCACAGGAGTAATCCACAAGTCAGAATTAAACAAAACAGAGAACAAACCAGTGTAACGCGAGGACTCAGGCAGATAAAACACGACAGGGAGACAAGACCGGGGAGCAGACGAGAAACACGGGAGACACGTGAAACAAAACAGGACTGACGTGGGGAAACAGACGAACTGACAAAGAGAGAGGGAAGGACACAGACTGAAACACACAAGGGAGGGAAGACTGGTGAGACACAGGTGAGACTAACAGGGCAATCAGAAAGGTGGGAGGAAACAGAAAACAGCAAAAAGTGAAGAGTAAAACATGACAATTTTTTTAAACATAAGTGTTAAACGCTGCCCTCAAAAAGCCAGACTTTATCTTACGAGCTCAGTTTTAATAACATCCAAGTCTGATGAGACTCTATCGAGCCTGTTGTCAGGCTTTTTGTTTCTGCTCTCGATAAAATAGATAGAAATGTGACGTATCCGGAGCAGCTGCCGAGCCATCGTAGTTTGAACTCTGAAGCAAACGCAGATGACAGTGTGGTGAGTGGCGTGTCCGGTGTCCAGTGTCCACTCAGATCACTGAAGGCTTCATAGCGACGTCTGACTGAAGATGAGAACTGTCACTCATCTGTTGTAACGCTCGATTGAAAAGACATCTGTCCTGCGCGAAAGCTGAGGCCTCACGGTGCCACACTGCGAGAAGTCACAGCTTCGGGCAGACGTTGAGACAAAATAAAGATCGACCGAACGCGATTTATTTTTAAATGTAAAACCAATTATGTATTTTTGTGTATTTGTAGAAGTAAACTCCTTAAACATTACGGTCAGCCTCACTGAGATGTCTCCTGCCCAAGTTGCTGATTGGTTGCTTGCCAGATATATCTGTGTGTGTGTGTGTGTGTGTGCAGACATGCAGGGTCATGTGTGTGTGTGTGTGTGTGTGTGTGTGTGTTATTCTTAGCAGTAACTTTTAATCTGTTAATAGGATCAGAGCCTACATTTAGTAAATCAGCATCAGTTGTCGGTGCTCGGTTTAGAGTTGTGCTTTATGAGGAAACAGATTAGATCAGCGTGGCCGTGCACGTCCCGTCTCTTTTCATACGCTTCAACAGGCTGCTGTTAGTCGTGTAACTCTCCTCACACGTGGTCCAGAGCAGCAGGAAAGTTGTGTCTCTCTCGACTCCTCTGCAGTCCGGTCACACTCGTCACAGCCCGCCGTGACTGTTGAGCGTCGATCGATGTTTCTTGGATCGCAGCCGACAGCCCCGCTCTTATTTTGAAATGTGACATTATTTCAGGCTGCTTCTGTGTCAATGAAATGTCTTAGAAAATGAATAAATTAGAATTAAGAGATGTGTCTACCGGGCTGATGTTCAGGCCTGGTGACTGTGGTCTGATGACACAGGCAGGGTGTGAAGTGGTGACAAGGAGAGCAGCGAGGAGAGAAAGTTGGCTCGAGATCAAGTTCATCCCGCTGACTTTTTAGCTGGATGCTTTTTCGATGTGATGCACAGCTCTGTTCCAAATACGTCCCAGTGAACCAGATTATTCTTTACTTGGATGAAGTTTTCTCCCGTTGGGTGTGACTTTATCAAAAGTAGTTTAAAAGCAGAAACAAAGGGTGATGACCAAAACACCTTTAAGTGTACATGGAGCTCAACCTGTCGAACCATTAAATGTGATTTTTTTTTAAACCTTTATTTTTACGAGATATATTCCTGTTGAGACTCAGAATCTCTTTTACAGGGAAGTCCTGGCCAAGACAGCAGCGTGAAAAGTTTCACATAAAAGAGCAAACAACAGATTTAAAACACACAACATGAAATATCACATAAAGAAAACGAGAAGCAGCAAATGACATCAAAACAAAGAATTTTATCAAAATTACATGAAAGTGAGATGTTTGATTTTGTCACTGTTGTCACAGAGACTGGCTAGCTGCTGTTCCATGCAGACTTTACTGAATGCTAAGCTAAGCTAACCATGCTACTGGCTGTAGTCTACAGGACAGATGTGGCAGCTGTATCACCACCAAATGAAATGTCTTGTCACTCACCTGCCGACGTACAGTCTGCACAATAAGATAAGATATATCTGCAATGAACCAATATCGTCCGATCTATCATACTGTCGGTTTATTGGTCGAGCTCTATTGTTGACATAGTTCTTGTATGTTTGTGTGTAACTGCAGCAGCTGTAAAGTAGCTCATTACGGACTGTTTATGTATTTTTGATTATAAATACATTATTCTGTAGGATATTATATTTGTATGACTTGTAATTACAGTGGCCTTGAGGGTCAAAAAACACCTTTTCACAAAACCCGATGACACTTCATGTTGTTCCGTTTTGTTCTGTTTTCCGAGTGTTGTTGCATTTTGTGAAATGTCGTCACACCTTCCAAAATGTCGCTTTTTCCAAAATATTGTTGGTTTTTCCGGAATAATGAATGACAGTTTGAAACAGCCATCACATAGTGCAGGTAGACGCCTTCCACTTCTGTTTCTCATGCCTGATTTCGAGGTGTTCCCAGTAGTAAATGAATGTAAAGGACGATGACGACGGCTCAGTCACACTCCTTATTCAGACCAAAGCAGCTCTTCTCCTCAGAGAACCGGAGGAGATAAAGGTGTTCTGCGCCTGATTTCAAACAGTCACACGAGGTATTTGGCCCGTTATGGTGTGTGTGTGTGGGCGAGCTGCAGAGCTTGTTGTCTAGGAAATGAGATTATTAATATATTTCTGTCTTTACTCACTCCTCTCCTTTTATTTTTAGCTCGTAAATTAAGATGGCTCTGTGTCCTCTTCTAGTCTGCTGTTATTTTAAAACTCTCAACTCGACCAGACGTTCATGTTACACAACACGAGCGCGCTCTGGGAACTGGATGCAATATGTGTGTGTGTGGTTGTGTGTGTTTATTAGGCCTCACTCCATCAGATGTGAGTCTCTTCACTTTTCAAGAAAGCACCTGTCCAGGAACATAAAGCACCTTAAAGTGTAAAGCAGATCCTCCCAGCGGTGTTGTTACACATTTATTCTGCAGCCGCGCTGTGAGTCAGCTGGAAGACGGATCCATCATGTGCTAAAACCGCCATCCGCGCTGACACTTTAACATTATCCACCTTCTGCCCCGAGGAAGTGTTACCCTTAAAAATCTCATACTACAGATGTTCTCCCCCAGATTTATATCGAAGGGCCTGGTTAATAAGTCAGCCACATAACACACTGAACAGCCTCGGGCGCCAGATACCCACAAAGTAAGGAGAAACTCAGCTGGAAACACTGGTGGACTCGATACACAACATGCTGAGTTTTCTTCTGTGCCGGAACAATGCTGCATTTTTTCTTCCATTACACAATAGCGGGTTGTGACCCTGCAGGAATATAAACCCTCTGTGCAGCACAATCAGTCTGCTCGTCACTCGAACAGGGCGCTTAAAATAAAAATGGAACTTCAAGTGCTTCCATTGAGTCAATGCGCCTGAATCAGGCGAAGCTAATTGTGGCTGAAGAACTTTTGATTTATGCGATCGGCTGCGTTGCAACGTGCGGAAATGCCGACACCGAAATGACCCGTCGAGCCGTACAGTTCCAGCTTGTTATGTTTTAATCACGCCATTTTATACTCTGTGATGTGCATGTGAAACCCTTTGAGCTTCACACGTTATAGCTAAAATCCTGATTAGCAGTAACTGTTTGAATGTAATATCACATTTTAAAGCTGCACCAATCCGACCAAAAGACAACGTGTGAAGAGAAATTGGTCACTTGTATGAGTCAACAGTTTCCCTCAGCTCTACAGAGCAGCTTTAGCTTCTTTCAGCTCGTCGTTTTGGTTTTAAATCAGGCAACTTAATGGTTTTTGTTTCCGTCTCGCTGCTCTCATCAGCTTCATTTCCAGCAGGCAGCTGTTTTTTTTTTAGCAAAAAAACACTCAAGCCAAACAGCAGACAGTCAATGTCAGTCAGTGTTGTGTTTACATCTCGCTGCCTACAGAGGCCAAAATGAACAAATAAATGATACTAGAGCTGCACTCAGTAGAGCACATACCTCCGCCAAGGCCAAACAGTCCCCTTTAATTCAATCAAGCCTAATCCAATATCAAACTCAATCGTAGATTAACAGACCATAATTTAAGATCACCACATCTACATCAAGTTGTACTTCTTATGATCCATGCATTATTTTTCCTGAGAAATGAACACAAATCTTATAAAAATGTCCAATCTTGCAATGTTGAAGAAAGTGAGAAAGAAATCCTGAATCAGACCTTTCATCAGTATCCACACCAGAAGTCAGAGGGGTCTGCCCTTGGCCGAGACCCATCCTCCATCAAGTTTGGTGGAGATCCGTTCCGTAGTTTTTGTGAAATCCTTACCTGAAAAAATAACCTCCTTGATGGAGGTAAAAAAGCAATGCAGCTTTAAGTACAACTTGGATCATTGTCATAATTTGCCACATTTATCTGTCTGTCTGGTCCTGATCAGTGTATCAATTGTAAATCTGATCAGCTGCACCGTATACATAAAATTAAAAAACTGGTTCATGTATGGTATAGAATGCTTAAAGGACAGCTTCATAATTTTCCATGCTAAGTTATGATCTAAGATTAAAGTCAGTTAGTTTAATGTTGCTGAGAACATTCTACATCTTAGGTGCATTTATGCAGACGCTATTGTCTCTAAGCGACTGTATCAGTAATCTCATGGTCATACGGACAGCTTGATGGCGGTGGCTGCAATGCTAAGGTGCTGATACAGACACAGTCAGGAGCAGTTTGTGGCTCAGTATCTTGCCCAAAGACACTATCAGACATGCAGACCAGGCGTCCACTTACAACTCTAAATCTGACTGCTGTATTCTGGGATATTTGCGCTTCATTGATTCTCTAAACTAAACTAAAAGGACAATTTTCATCTGAAAACTTTTCTTTCAGCTCGTCTGAGACCCAGTGTTTGTCACAGAACCAGCGACGGTTCCTGAGGGAATAACTTCTGACTGAACCACCCCTCAGTAATCTCACAGAAAGAAAAGGTTTTCTCTTGAGCCCGCATCCCTTCGCGTCACCAAAATAGCTCACCTGTGACTTCTGCTATCATGAGATAATGGCGCAGACAAGCAGTCTGCTAATAAGGTGGTGAAAAGGAATGAAATCACTTAATGGAAGGCTTTGTAAAACTGTGGCGTGGGCGGACGCAGGCAGTGAAATAATCAAACGCATGACTTGTAAAACATATATAGTACACTTTTAAATTCCACTGGGAACTCTTAGCTGTCTTCAGGAGTGATGAAGAGCCCCCCCCTCCTCCTGCACAGGCATCTCTGAGTGCTATTCCTGTATTCCCAGCAGATCTCCCGGTGTTAAGTTGACGTCGACGATGTTTGACTGGCACACGAGTTGCCGCGTCTCGAGTATGAAAACTGTGCACTCCGCGAGCCGGAGATGACACGACAGCCTCGTCCTCCCACCGGGCCTCATTTGCTCACCGGTGCCGAGAACGAAACCTCTCTCCGTCTCATGAGGTCTGACAACAAAACAACAGCACCCTTTAGGCTGCCTGAACACAAGTCAGAGGGAAGGAGTACGTTCAGTCTACAGTCTCAAGATTTAAATTGTGTGAGTCCAAATCTGTTGTCAGCAGAAACATGGAGCACAGCGTAAGGTCTGGCGGGGCACTGACATGACGTCAGAATAAAATATCGAATAGCAACATTACAACAAAGTTTGCTTTAGCAGTTTCATTCATGCTTCACAGTCGCTGGCTCATTCACCAGCTTGCGTGGCCATCGGCTGGTGCGTCCGCTTGTATTATCGCACCCCGACACTGACGCTTCTCGATACGCTTACGTGCTAGCACAGCTACACCCGCCGCGCCAATCTCCAGCCTCGTCGTGTGTCATGACTCGTTTGGTTTCGTTGATTTAACTAAGATTTTATTTGACAGGTGACAAATTGAAGGAACATCATCATTAACAAAAAAAAAAAAAACATCTCTGGTGTTGGCCTCCCTCCAGGAGGATCTGTTCTGGAGGATCATGGGAAAAAAAACTTACTAATGAGTTTCTTAAAGGGGAAAGCCTAAAGTCAAAGGAAGTGTATATAAACACTCCAGTCAGTCAGCAGACGTACAGTTGCTACTACTTGAGCAGCCGTTATTTTAGATCACACTACCTTGCTCGGCATGACCCGCCCTTCTCCTGCCTCTGATTGGCTACATCCTGCCCGATAAGTAATGTATGTGCATGTGCAACTCTCATCAAAGACTGAACAAAGGCTGAGATGTCTCACTCTGTAGCTAAAACGGAGCGTTCAAGACACTGTATGAGAAAAATAATGTGTTTTTTGAAGATTAAAGTATGTAAACCTATTCTACGAGGACCCCCAAATAAAAGCATGAACCTGAAAATTAGCATAATTTGACCTCTTTAATACACGTAGCTGTTGTGAATTAGTGTGTATGGTGTGATCATAATCATAAACCCACTTTTTGTGGCAGACAGCATGTTTCATTGGACAAGTGATGGCAACACTGACCTCCAGCAGGCTGCCAGAGGGTGTCTGTAAACCCTCTGCAGGGAACAGACTGAGGCCTGGAATAGAGCCCTGTGGGACCCAGCAGGTTACTCAGGGTGCTGGGAGCAGGAGGGCGTACTGTACACCGAGCACAGCGAGAGGGAGGCTTGATGATGATAGCTTTGTTTCTAAAATGCAAAAAAAAAAGCAGTCTTTGAGGCAGTCGAGGTGGAGATCTGAAGATCTAAAACGGACTAAAATAGTCACGGTCCAGACTTTGAGTGAGAGGGCTGGAAGATGGGGCTCCGTCGCTGTAGTATACGAGCTGTTGTGCAAAGCTGATTCACCCAGCTCAGCCCACACCTCGGCTGCGTGTGGGAGAGAGCGTAATGAGGGCATCATCTTGTGTTCGCAGTGGGTGAAAGAGAACTGGGAGGGCGAAGGCATCTCAGAAAATAAAACAGCCACGTCTGAAGCCAGGGAAACATAGTGTTTAACACTGATCACTACAGAACCTACACCTACTCTGACGACTCGGAAAATAGTCTGCGGCCTTGCTTTTAGGAATGTATTCAAGAGAATCATTAATTTATTTCTTAACGGGCAAAATACTCATAACTAATATATACAGAAAGGCCAGAGAGTGAATGAAAACCCACATAACTAGAGGCAACTTTTTAACGAAGGGTAGGCAAATAGATAGATCTTCTGATTGTACACACACACTGACTAAATCATAGGAATCAATTTAATATTATATTACTCTGTCAGTCAATCGCAGTGTAATTCATCTCAAACACAAAACAAGCCCTGCAGCTGCCTCTTTGCACCAACGTGCTCGTGTTGAGTGTAATGAGAGAATCAACAAAAATAATGCAATTCCTTTATTTTTGACAAAATGAGGTCAGCAGTTTGGAACAACACCGTCCTAATAATTAGTTCAGCACGAAAAACAGAAAAAAAAGTGGTATTGATTTTTATATCCAAAGCATTTTTTTCCAAACACTTTATTACAAATATGTTATCGCAAACCACAGGATTGAGATGTAGGCATTTTTTTTTTTTTCAGCACAGGCCAAGTTTTTTTTTTTTTGTTGTTTATTTCCTGCTTATTTATTTAAGAGAACATTAGTCAGCAGAATAAAGCCAAGTGAGCTGGTAAAGAGCTCCATTAACGGCCCGGAAAAGCTTTTGTGATTTGATGGATACACTTGTGGAGGCAGCTGCGAGCGAACGGCCCCTGAATTATTGAAATAGCCTCGTGTCACTGCATGTATGGCCGGTAGTATGTAATGAAATCTACCAACCTTTCTATCTTTCTTTGCATGAGTATAAAGAACCGGAGCTGGCGACCATGCTGTGCCTGCAGTAATTGAAATCTATAGTCTGAGGGCTAACGCCGGTCTTGTGCACAGAACAGCTGAGCGAGGTTTCTCGTGGAGACAGGTCTTGAAATATGGTCACCCAGGGCAGACTGATGAGGATCAGAGCTGTTTGACAATTCTATAAATATCACCTACAAAAAAGAAAAAAAAATCCATCCTGAGCTCTGGACTGCAGCGCTGAATCTGATTAAGTCTGACGGCGACAGTTTGTGCAACAGATTGCAAACATCTGAAACCAAATAAATGTGTTAATTCATTCTGCGTCTGCTGTCTATCTATAGCATCGCTGCATTTCTCAGATGTATTGTCGAGTGTAGCCACATCACGCTGCTTTGCTCCCCGCAGGACTACACGCTGACGATGTACTTCCAGCAGTACTGGAGAGATAAGAGGCTGGCCTACACGGGGATCCCTCTCAACCTGACGCTGGACAACAGAGTGGCGGACCAGCTCTGGGTCCCCGACACCTACTTCCTCAATGACAAGAAGTCCTTTGTTCACGGTGTCACCGTTAAGAACCGCATGATCCGACTACACCCGGACGGCACCGTCCTCTACGGCCTCAGGTGAGGCAGCGGGCCTTTGTTACCTCAGTGCATGAACTGCTCCACAGTCACTGCAGTGCCGGAGCTTTCACAGCCTGTGATAGGTTCAGAATAACGTCCGGTAATGTCTTTATTTGTGCAGCACCTTTCGAGCAGAGACGCAGACCAAACTGTTTCACAAAACAGGATTTAAAAACAGAAATGACAAGACACTAAAACAATTCCAAAAGACAGCAACAGTAAAGAAAATAATAAGGGGGTTTACTGTGGACGCTGAAGTGTGTTGATGCTCGCCACAGTTCTGGTTAGCAAAGAGAATTTACTGTATACGACTGATGAAATCATTAATTCTGATTCCAGTGGAGCATTATGGAGCAACTACTCGAATACAGATATGAACTTTGATTACAGCTGAAGGCCTTTTTACACGCGTCTCGTATCCTGATAACATCCAGATACGATGCACTTCTATTAACACTTACACATTCTGTATATGCGTCTCCATTAGCATGATGGGAAGTCGGCTCTCCTCTGACTTCACACTCTCCAGTCTGATCCACTTTCACTACGCTGCGTGCATCTGCAGGGAAACGGATGTATTTACACGTTTGCAGCATCTCACACCACCTCCTGTTTGGCAAGCAATCCATCACTAATGCTTATTGGTTGCATTTAGCCTCGGCTCTCTACGCTATCACACGGCTATCCAATCTGCCCCAAGACGCATGAAGCGGCTGAGTGTTTTATCTGTTTTGCCGAGGCCATTTAAGCTGGAAAATTCTCCCTCGTCTCATCAGCTCGTATTGCATAACTTCTCTGGTATGTTTATTTGTAGTGCAGCTCAGAAAATTGGATTTTCAGCGGAACGCCGCAGCTCTGAAAAGGCTGGAAGTGCCATTAGCAGTAATTGACAGAGTCTGACTCTCAAATATACAGTATGAAAATCATAATTTGATCTATTTGAATTTACTTTTATCTCGTCTCTGCACTCTGACTACAAGGGAGCGTATCTCGATGAGTTTGCTATTGTATCCTCCTCTATCTGACATCACTCTTTACATCATTTAAAACGAGGTCACCCGGGTAACACACTCCTGTCTTTTGCTTCAGAATCACGACGACGGCGGCCTGCATGATGGATCTGAGGAGATACCCGCTGGACGAACAGAACTGCACTCTGGAAATTGAGAGTTGTAAGTTTAAGCCCTCGCCCGGTTAAAAGAAATATGGCGGGCATCTGTACTTTTTCATCCCCTTAAATATATTGAACAGCGTCGGGGTTCCCATAAAAATGTTCTCGCCCTCCTCATCTCGTGGAGGAAGCAACTGCACACGCTGCTGAATCGCTTTCACTTTATTAAGCTCTCGTATCTCACTCAGATTGCTCGCTCCACCCCTCTCCGGTAAGAGCCACCGTGACTATCAGGCGGTGATCTCAGTAGTGGAGCACATTAACGATTAGTCTAACTTCATCAGTCTTGATGACATGTTTGGCTATCGGTTATAGATCCCATGCATGTGGCACGAGTCCGCCTGCAGTGACACACATCCCCACGAAGATTTACATCTCATGCAGTCAGCACTTACAGCCAGCCGAGTCTCTATGATTCATAGGACTTACTGTAAATCAACTGCGGCTGTAAAGGGGCAATATGTAAGAATTTCAACGTTAAGATTAATTAAAATGATCAACAGACTGTGGAATAAATAGCCGTTTTGATATATTAATGTTAATGTGTTGTCTTGCTGCAGATATATCTACGGGAGTTAGCATGCTAACCAGCTAGCCCCGGCCTGTTCCGGTCCAAAGCTCCTGTGCTAGCGGTGCAAACACCAACACACCCCTGACCCCGAGCTCCCAGTCTGAACCGCTAGCTGCATGGCTAATTGAGCTAATTAGCTAAGGCGGCTACTGTTAGCAGCAATTAGCGGTCACTCTGGTGATGTGCTGCCACCTATTTATTTCGAGTATGAATTTGACAGGTGGTCAAATCTTACATATTGCACCTTTAAGCAAATAAAAATATGCTATTAATTTTAGCCCGTTGCTCTGTCTCCTGCATCGCTGTTTGCAGACGGTTACACGACGGATGATATAGAGTTCTACTGGAAGGGAGGAGACACCGCTGTGACCGGGGTGACACGAATCGAGCTCCCTCAGTTCTCCATCGTCGACTACAAACTGGTTTCCAGGAACGTGGTCTTTTCCACAGGTGAGTTCACAACACTGCTGCTGCACACATGCTATATAGTTGTTTATACATCAGAATATTTAATTGAAAAATTAAAATCCCTCTGTGCCAGTGTCAATCCCACACCCTTAAAGCAGGAGAAAACATAAAATCTCTGTCCTTCTGTGTCTCTTGTGTCTGTTCTCTGGTCTTCTTGTGTTCCTGACTTGTTCCCTGTGGCATTTTTATCTTCTTTGGACCTCGACTTGGTTATTAAAGCTCGCTTTTTTTGTTTTTCAACCTGCCTGCCTCTGTGTGTGTTGTTAGTTTTACTGCATGTACACAAAAGGCTTTCATAATTCCAAGATGTACATCATAACATGACCTCTCGCATAACAGAGAGGCAGTTTCCCCTGTTTTTGATTCAAGATCTTGATGAAAGAATCGGAGCTGTGCTTACAGTACAATGATGTATTCATGAAGCAAAGTGCCGACAGCATGAATTATTCTCTCATAATGCACAAACTTGTAGCAACCAAAACAGTGATTATACCCACTGCTGAATTAATGGCACGTAGGATGGATGGTGTCCAAATATTTCTGAGAAGATAAAACTGAGACGGCTGTTAAGAGCTCAATACAGTCAGGGTCAGATCTTGATTGACAGCTAGCAGCCGCTTAGCTTAAATTAAACTTTGTATATAGACTGGACCGGGGGGAAACAGCTAGCCTTTTTCTGTCCTAAGGTAACAAACAGAGCTAGCATTTTCCCTGTTTTCAGCCTTAATGCTAAGCTAGGCTAACTGCTAAGGTGGCTGTAGCTTCATATTCATTGAACCGGGGTTGTGTATGGTGTCGATCTTCTCGTCTAACTCTGAACACAAAAGTGAGCGTGTTTTCAAAGTTGTCAAACTTTTATATATACTGTGTGTATATGTGTGTTTGTGTTTGTGTGTGTACTGTATGAACATAAGTTTTATATTTTGCTCTTCGTCGTTGTGATGCACACAGACAATCTCAAGGCTAAGTTTCACAAGACGATTTGCAATTTGAACCACGCTCGCTTGTTTCTATGGTGATAAAAACAGTTCATGAGGCCATCGCCATAGGAACCAAAACAAAGTGCTCGACATGCCCTTGTTCCTCTTGAATTAAAAAGCCCTCGCTGTGTTTTTCCTGCAGGTGCCTACCCTCGACTGTCTCTGAGCTTCAAGCTGAAGCGAAACATCGGATACTTCATCCTGCAGACGTACATGCCCTCCATCCTCATCACCATCCTATCCTGGGTGTCGTTCTGGATAAATTACGATGCCTCGGCTGCCAGAGTTGCATTAGGTATGATGTGTCCCGTGCAGGAGATTGACCTCAGCTCTGTGGTTTCACCTTCAGTCAGATGCCAGAAGTGTGTCATGGTTTGGGCCTGCGGAGAGTGAACGTGGAGCTGATGGTTAATGTGGCTGTAGGTGGATTTACTGGGAGAGAAAAAACAAAAAAACCTATTATGTTCGGTTCGGCGTTACGCAACTTTGCACCAAAATCTTACGAAATGTCTGAGACACAAAGCGCTTCATGAGTGTGTTTTGAGCGGGTAGTCAAACAGTGTTTAAAGAACAAAGAGAATCTGACATGTTCTGTTGAGACGAGCAAAAAGTAAAAAAGCCTCCCAGCGTTTATTCATCAAGACAGTCAATCAAACAGCACTGTTGGGATCGTCTGCAGTTTTATAACATGACTCCATGGAGCTCATGAGAAGCCGCGGTAGTTTGGTGGTTTAAATTGTTGAAGTTTAGTTTCGACAGAAATTTTCAACGTTGTCAGTCTGTAAACTTCCTGCCCAGTTAACAGTTTTTTACTTGAAACAAATTCAAAATATTCATTTGCTGGAAAAAATAAAATATATATATATTTATTATCTGCCTACGTTACCCACAATGCAACCTAGCCACTGTTTGACATCACTGGAAGCAGCTTTTCTCGAGCCACAAAAGGCTTTATACTACTTTTTACCCCCCAACACTTGTAAACATACATCATAATTGAAAATTGGTGGAGAAAGGACACAAATGTGAATACGCTTTTATACAAACCCTCTGAAAGGTCGCTGTGATACGAGTGTTGACTCTCGGAGGATTCTCATCTTTCCTGGTAAAGAGAGTGATTTTGCGAATCTCGTCTTTTCCCTTTCCCCGTCTTTCCTCAACACGTACACCAGCAGTGTCTTCGCTTAATCGTCGTACACCATCTCGCTCACGCAGGCGGTAATGGACAGGTTAACAAAAAAAGAAGTGAGAAAAAGACAAGCGAGAGATGGCGTGTGAGTGGGAGGTAACGAGGATGTTCTGAATGGATGGCTGCACAGAAGAAAATGTGACTTATGTGAGATACTTTTATAACTTCACCCCCCTCAGAGTCGCTTGTGCTTGTCGGGAGATCATGTCATGTTTATGTTTTATTTACCGTGACCAGAGCGGATGATAGGTTGGATGTTGTCGGCCGGCAGACCGTAAACGGGATCTGACCTTCCCCGTTTGGATCCATTTGTGTTTCTAAAACCGACCGCTTGTTCCTTCGCCGTGTTAGTGTGGCGTCTCAGAGTAAAAAGGTTGTTTCATCGATACTTAATGCACGCGAAGCACTACTGATGAAGTCTTCCCACACTTGAGTCATACGTGGAACATTTTATCATGTCTCCGTATGTTCGAGGCTGCTGCTCTGTGGTGTAACAGAAGAACTGAACTGGATCTAAGACTCATACTTTCCACCGGCCTCTGGGACTGAAACTAATACGAGGCTCAGCTCACCACAGGAAAACACCCTGCCATCGCGAACTGCATCGATCCCTGCGAGAATATTTTGCCCTTAATGGAAATCCCCATTAAACATCCACGCACACGGAGCACCGACTGTGTGAGAAAGAGGATGTTATCGCAGCGTTCATTTAATCTCAGTTGTATAGCTGTAGTGCATTTCGAGCGGCTGGATGTGAAAGCACCTGAGCGAGGTCAGACCTGTTCAAGGGGACGTCTGCTGTAGCGCCGCCTCGTTGAGAAGGCCGCTGTCTGAGACACGGTGAGATCGATGCAGTTAGAAAGCATTTACACTCGCTGTGCTATCCAAATTCAATCACCGTCTACGTGGTGATTCACTATAGGTTTCCATTCACTCTGCCATTACAGTGGTGTGAGTATCCTGAGGAAGTGTGCAGGGACAGCCTCACAGACGGGCGGTGGAAAATGACGTCTGAAGAGATTAAACCTGTTTTTACCTGAAAACGCACCGTATAGATCGGGTAGATCAGGTCAATGACAGTTTAAACTGGCCATAGACTACTTTTCTTTTAACGTATCATTATGACGTAATGGCTGTAGGATAATGACATCATCCACCTTTAGATTGGTTCCCTGTTAAAGTCACCCTCCCAAAGCAGTTTGTCAATTTAAAAGTCACAGTTGGTCGCAGCTCAGTGAAATACATCGACTCGCACGTCATACGTCACCAACGGCAACATGGCCGTCGTCTCGGCACAGAAAAAAACGTTTTAACGAAGGTGAGAATCGCAATAAATCTGACCACGTTGACGGCTACGGTTACATGGAAGGAGTCAGCTCAGCAAGCTAGCTAGCATCAAACGAGAAGACGTCACTTACGACACTGTTGTGGTTGTAAGCTTATGTGTTTTCACGGTCTCATAATTCAAACAGAATCCAGAATGTACTTGTTTCTGCACATACTTTCCAGACACAGGCTAAATTATAATCGCATAATGGTCCACTGAAAGGGGAGGGACTTTGCTCTCGATCACATGTAGCTAGTTTGCTAATTCGGCTAACGTTAGCTCCATGAGTTTACTGAAAACACAGATTTTATCTCTAGTCTGATATTTGTCGAAATGAGAACTCACTGTTTTCCAGTGTAGTGCTTGTTACTCCGAGTGTGAGAAGAAAATGTGGAGCTAGCTAGCATCACATATCATTTCAACACAACATCATATTTGGTTGCTTTGCTAACAATAGGGACTCAAATAGTTTTTTACAGAATGACTTTTAGGATTAGGACTCATGTGTCTCCTTTATGTTTTGACTAAAGTCTGCTTCCTTTTTTGGATTGTGTACATCCCCAAATACAATAGAGAGCAGCATGGAGATGCTAATGTTAGCATCCTTATTAAGGTACCACACGTTGGGGAAACACTGCAGTCTATATGCCTGACTTGAATATGACTTTATAACGTAACACCGCAACACAGCAAACTGATGATGTAAGTCAACAATGATCTCCTCCCCGCTAGTTAGCTGGACACGCTAAGGATTGTAGCTTACTGCTGATCCCATTCCTCACACGTCTTCTCTTGTGTCTTTGCTTTTGAAAAGCTAAAAATGGCACCATCCTCCAAGCTCTTCAAATGCCAAACATCACACCTACTACAGTCGTACACAAGCTGTTTTAACAAGTGGAACGAAACCTGACAGACCTGCTGTGACTAGTTACAGCTGCTCAGGCTATCATGGAGGTGGTTTAGCAAACACTCGGTGATCATCCATAAGATGTCGCCTCTGATTACCACTGCCTGATCTTGTTTTTTTTACTGATGTGACGTGAAAGACGGCGGTAAACTCTGCAGCGCCGCACTGAAAATATATCAGGGATCTGTTGAGTAACCCTCTCTCCTCTGAGCTCCGAGAGACTTCAGATTCTTGCTCTTCCCTTTTCTGTTCTGCAGAAATCGATGCCATAAAACCCACAGTGCTCTTAACACCCCCACACATACAGTACTGTACAGAGCCACATTTTGGTTATAATTATGTAAGCCTGAGTCGACAGAAATAGACGCACCGTCCGGGTCGGTGAGCCGTCCAGGAGACACAGAAAACAACACAGACACATTTATTGTCGATGGTGCACATTATGGAGAGAATTACTACACTGCTGTTTGTTGTGTATTTGCTGAGTCCGTTCGCTCGCCGCGTGCTACACGAGCTGTGGAGAGATTTCTGCTTATCCAAGCTGAGTAAGGTCAGACTTGCCAAGAAGAGGCATCCAGGAGGTTTCATCTGAAAGAGAGAAAAAGCTATTTCTAGATGTTGACCTTTTTTAAAACCAACTTCTAATCAGGTCTGATAGAAATGTTTGAACCTGTTGGTTAGACCTCAACATAAAAATACAGTGCGCTTTCTTAATTTCAGCCCTTTTTTCCATTTTTAGAATTGATTCATTGTGGGAGTGAGCCATCTTATTCTTTAACCTATGAGTAGTGACTCACCCAAACGGCGGAGCATCTGTAATCAAGCTCAGGATGTTTTGTAGCAAGGAATATATGCGTGAAATAATCTACACGGTGATTCCTAATTGGTTTTCCTCTTCTTCTCTCCAGGGATCACCACTGTGCTGACCATGACCACCATCAACACCCATCTAAGAGAGACTCTGCCCAAGATCCCCTACGTCAAAGCCATAGACATGTACCTGATGGGCTGCTTCGTGTTCGTCTTCCTCGCCCTGCTGGAATACGCCTTCGTCAACTACATCTTCTTCGGCAGAGGTCCTCAGATGCAGAAGAAACTGGCTGAGAAGATTCAGAAGGCGAATAACGACCGGGAAAAGTTTGACAGACCCAAGGTGAGAAAGACCTTTAACATGTACTGTACATGTAACATCAGGTAGTAGATGGTTTGGATGTATAAATCATGTGATAAAAATAAAAGGGGCGCTGCAGCAATTTAGTTTCCATGCAGTGGACCAACTTCCTGTTTCTCCCATCAACCCCTGAGCTGACACCTGACGAAGCTCAGACAAAAAGGCTCTCTGTTTGTGTTTCTCCTGGCTAGTCCTTTCGGGAAGGAGGCAATTGCAAGTCTTCGTCCGTTAAACAGTCCAATCAGGTACAAGGGCGTCGTCACTCACGGCGGGTGAGTGTCTGTCACTGCCTGTTGTGTCACATCTGTGAAACCCTCCGCTGAAACTTTGCTGCTGCTGCTGCTGCTGCCGGGCAAAGTTTGACCTCATTTAACAAGTGGACATGTTGAATCACAACATCTCAACCGAGCAGTCATAACAGTCATAATCACCACCACATATATTCATCTCTGCATTTCCTCTGTGGTTGTTTTACCTTCTTATTGTCGGTGTGTGTGTCTGTGGTCCTGATATCAACACAAGTTCCATCTTAAAATCAATAAGATGCATCTTTTCTCCCCTTAGCACACTATAACTATCAAAAATATAATTAAGACAGATGTTAAGGGTTTTAAATGTGATCTACTATAAGTTGAGGATGCTTAAGGAAGTGGTAAAAACTGCCTATTTGTTAAAGTAATACTCCTGACATGTTTTGTTTCCAAACCAGCTGTCGGATTTAATAACACGTGAACTTCAGTTTTCTTCATCACATACATGAGGTCTGAGGTGAAACTGAAAAATGCTCATGCAAAGGGAACCAGTTTGTGTCATTCATCTGAAGTAGAAAGAGCCGGAAAAATAAATATTCACCTTGTCACCTCCTCTCATGTCTTGTACCCACACTGTTATGTGACTGTGTACATACTGCGCCTCTATTTGTGCCACACAGCTCTGAATGATTTATGTGTTTTCGTGTGGGAAGCAATATCTGTCATGACACGAGTATTAGAGGCATCCGGTCTAACCTTGAGCTGATTTGTGAGAAGTGATTTAACTTTGGGACAGGAAACCTGGTTCTGAAGGCCGCTCCTCTGTTTCCCGGGCTGTAATCTGTCAGCCTGCTCCGAGACGCCGGCCCCGGGGCCTGACGCACGCCGCGCCCGTGTCATCAGTCAGCGAGGCCTCAGCTCGCAGCCCATTTTTAACGCCGCTCTTGTCTGTTGTACCTAGGTCGACTCCCAGGGGAACATTTTGCTGACAACCTTGGAGATCCACAACGAGGTGGGAGGGAATGAGATCACGACCACGGTGAGCGAGACCCACAACTCCTCCTCCTCCATGACGCTGGACAACTCGGGGGTCCAGTACAGGAAGCCGAGCATGCCGCGAGACCAGGGGCGCCTCAGCGTGGACAGGAACGCACATTTTAAGAAATCCCGCCTGAGGAGACGATCGTCGCAGCTCAAAATCAAAATCCCAGACCTGACGGATGTGAACGCCATCGACAGATGGTCACGGATAATATTCCCCTTCAGCTTCTCCCTCTTCAACGTCATCTACTGGCTCTACTACGTCAATTAATGCACTGATTGTTTTTTGTAACCCATTTCTGTTTTTGTTTGAATGAGTGAACACTTCTCGATGTAAGAAACTCGATACGGTAAATTCCCTATGAACTTTTTTTTTTATCATACACGTGAAGACTTTGATGATGATGATGATGATGATGATGACACTCAGACAGTGTGCATCTGTATATGCACAGATCTACAGACTTTCATGTGCTGTGAATGACCTCTGTGAAGAGCTGGGACACTGACCTCCTGGGTGGAGGCACAGACTCTCTGCGGTGTTCACAGGACGCTGTGTTAGGTCGGTTATTGCAACTGTACCCATAATGTCAGTATAAAATGTGGTCACTGTAATACAACCGATTGCTAATGACGCGACAGCTGACAAAGATTCATATCGTCATTATATCTCTAGTTAATCTGCACATGGACAAATATGATCATATGAATACAGAACTCGGATTTGCAGAGTTAAAGGAATAGACCGTATTCACAAGGCGGCCATTTTCCTCTGATGTAGCTCTGGGTGGTCCATAGTTATCATTTCACCTCTTCCTGATTGATCACCAACTGAAAAGATGATGGATAGGCCATTTCAGGGCCATCAGGCTGTATTTTAAGGTAAAACACATATTTGAGAACCCATTAGCTTCCACTAGACAACAGCTGATGTTAGCATTCAGCCACACCTTTCCTATATGATAGGAAAGGTGTAAATTTATTCTGAAATATCAGCACACACCTTGGATGCATTTATTTGAAACCTAGAAGAGCAACGGTATGTTAGCTAGGAAGTGGCTGAATGCTATAGTTTATGTAACGGTTATCAAACACAATGTTTTACCTTAAAATATGGCCTAACGTCCCTAATGTCCATCATCTTTTCACCTGCTGCCATGTGAATACGGTCTCTGGTTCAATCTTTTGGGAAATACTCAAATTTTCTCTCTTGCTGAGATTTAGATGAGAAGATTGATATCTTACATGCACGTATGCAAAATCTAAAGCTATAGCCACCAGACGGTTAGCATAGCTTAGCACAAAGACTGGAAGCAGGAGTAAGTAGCTACGTGTATTTCCTAAAATCTCGAACTATTCCTTTAATTTGCCTTGGGAGTTAATGCCGCCAACTGTTCACTGGTTGTTTTGAAGTGGACACTGGAAATGCTGTGACCTTGCTCCTGTGATGAACAGGTGACTCAACACTGTGTCAGGATGTCAAAAAGTTGATTTCAAAGCCCAGTTTTTATCAACAGGAGAGAGGCTGACGGAATCCAGACCAGCATTTTATAAAACTGTCATTCATTGCCATGATTCAAAGATATTTGGTAAGTATGCTTTATTTGCTCTCTTGCTGAGATGTAGATGGGAAGATTAATACCACTTAGTCAGTTAGCTTAGCCTAGCATGAAGACTGGAAGCAAGGGGAAAACAGTAAGCGTGGCTCTGTCAAAAAGTTGAAAACTATCTGCCAAGCAGCACCTCAAAAGCTCTATATTTGACATGTTTAATCGCATTTGTTCAATCCAAACATGAACAAAAATAGAAAAATTAAAAGTTGTGTTTTACAGGGAGTTGTGTGCTAGAAGTATTTCTTGGGAGGCAGATTAAACAGACATGCTTTCAGATGTTAATAGGTCAGCGTAAGAGGTGCTAGTAGGTGAATTTTGTTAACTAAAACAGAGGTCAGGCTCGCTGTTTCCCTCTGCTCTCTCATCTTTATGCTAAGCTAGGCTAATGGCTATCGGTTGTAGCTTCATATTTTTTTTATAGTCATGTGAGGTATCAATCTTTTCATCTCACTCTCAACAAGCAAGTGAGAAAGAGTATTTCCCAAAATATCAAACTATTTCTTGAACATTTGCAATTTCCCCATTAGAATAACCCAGCATGTCATATACCCAACAACTCAATTTATGTCACATGACAGTAGAAGAAAAAGCTTCCTGGGCTCTACATAAATATGCACAATATCCAGTCAGTTTACACTGTTTCGCTCCGTCGTCACTGTGCTTTCAGGACTGCTGTCACGATATTTTATTGATTTTGTCAAACACCTGTTGAATGCAGCATAATTCACTTGCGCCTTTTTTTTTTTCTTTCAGGCTGCACGTTGTACATCTCATGTCAGATTTCAATCAACTTTCACATTCAGATTTGTTGATTCTCCATGCAATTTAATGTACATACTGTAACTCTGAACATTTTCTTTCAGTTCACACTAATTACATGGCTTTGTTGTCAACAGTGTTTTTGCTCGGTGATTTCTGGCCTCGCTGTTTTGTTTTTGTCAGTCGTCACACAACATTATAATTTCCTATTTGTGTTGTAAATATAAAACACAAAATCACAGCTTGTGATTATTTCCATTCTTTCCTGAAGAAGTAAGTAGATAGATGTGAAATGCTCTTAGAGGAAAAAGGAGTGGGGGGGTTTTTTAGACTCTCCACAACATCAACTTTTGGCATACATATCTTGCAACGCACCATCTGCACGACTCGCAGCGCGTAGGAGTGACGCCACCTGTCAGGAGTCCGCTCAGCTCCGCAACACCCATGTGCAGCCGCCTGACGGAGCCCAACATCCCAGAAGAAATCAAGCTAAAACGCATCACTGATAAAACCAGGTCGGGCTTGACTTTCTGTTAACTGCGGGTGAATTTTCCTGCATGTTGCTTCAAAATTGTTATTCAGTATGTTTGATAATTAACTAGAAGGTCTTGACAGCCAATGTTAGGGTAACTGTAAATCTAGCATTTATAAGCAGTGAACAAACTACGAACTGAACTAATCGAAAAGAACTAAGGCTCATGGAAATGTCAGAGGTTTTGCAGGTAGATCACCAGAATCATTGGTTCATCCTGTGGAGACCATGAAGACCCGTCCAAAACTTTGTCTCAATCGACCATGTAGAGGTTGCAAAATATGTGAAAACAATGGCTGGTACAAAAATATTCAATCCAATACTTCTTGAGACAATTAATTTATACCCAGGATTGAAAATTCACTCAAAATCTGCTCAACCTCATACTTCAGTTCAGTAAAATTCTAGTCCGCAAAACATTTCTGGAGCTTCGCAGCAAAACAACGTTGCAGCATTCTGCTAAACAACTGAAAGTAAGATGGAGACTTGTTTTAAAACGTTAAAAAAACAACCGGAAAAAAACATATAATGGCTCCGTACACTTCTGTCTGACGTAATCTGAGTCATTGGAAGCCCCGAGATCCCAAAATGATTTGAAAAGACGTCATTTAGACTCTTGAAGTGCACACAGTGAAGATTTCAGGTAAAAAAAAGATTGTGAATAATGTATTTTTTCACCAAAGTCAGTAGGTTTCATCATCTGGAGACATTTATTGTCAAAATCCATGACAGTTAGAGAGATATTTCAGTGGCGGACCCTCCACCAACATTGCAAGCGTGGTAAAAATCCCCTCGACAACTCATATACTTCACAAACCAAACAAACCCTTAGAAATAAACCCAGGTTTGTCTTCATATATGGTGCACATTTACAGCTCCGGGGTAATAAAGTCGAAGCGTAAATGATCTTCAGCCGAGAAAATACCATAAACCAGCCAGAAGAGGCAATTTTCTTGTGGGACCTCGTCAGCAGAAACAAACCATGAGAGCGATATGATCCCTGTCTTACGGTGTGAGGTCACGGCACGGCGGCTGTCAAATGAGCAGCACTGTTATTATTTTCTTAAGCTGCGAGACGACTGTAACCGTGGCCTTACTCACTCATTAGTCATCTGCATTCCTCATGTATCCTCTGCGTCCTCTGTCTGCTGTATTACATCTCCACCAACATTAGTCATTCTAATCTCATTTCGGTCACCACGCCTGTTTTGTTCCTTATGAATGGATGAACGGCTGCGTGCTACGCCGCCGCTGCAATAACTCAATTCGCAGATTACATCTGATTTATCGTCGCGCACTTCAGATAAATGAAAAGCAGGTGTGTGTTTGGCTGCGAGCTGTACGTTATGATGATGTGACACGCGAGCGGCAGATTTTTTCGGCACTGAAATTTCTCCCTCGCTCGCTCTCCCTCCACCGCATTAGCATGAAATCTGTATTCAGCCACCTCCGCTCCTCTGCACTCTGATTAAATGGCTTTGTTCGGGTGACAGATGAGATTAATCAACGCACTGGAAAAGTTCTTGGATGTAATGACTAATAACGGTTGAATGAAACAGGGATATTTTACATGAAGCACGCTTAATGCTACAATATACAATCACATTTTAGACGATAATGTGCTTCCAACTTTGTGTCAGCGGTTTGATGAAGGCCCTTCGCTGTTTCTACGTAACGTCCATGAACAGAGGAGCTCAGGAGCCTCGTCTCTACGCCCTCCGACACGTTGGGGATGAACTGGAAGGACGACTTTACGCCAGATCTCATCACCCAGCATCAGTGATGGGTGACGAATCCCTGTAGGGCGATCCCATGTGGAAAAACCTGAACCCAGAAGAGTGAAGAGCTGTTGTAGCTGCCATGGAGAACGAGATGCTCCACAATAGCATGTGCATGGGGGAAGTCCAGTATTTTTAAATCTCTATATTTACACGTCTTGGTCTGTAAATGGTTCATACTTACAAACATTGTTGGAATCGCTGCAGTAGATCACCTCAACTGGCTCAAGTTGCTTTCCAGCAGATGAACCTGGTAACGGCTTCATAAGAATAATGTATCTTAATGGATCATCTCTACCTCTGACTGAGTTGGTACGTTTTATTTGCGTTCACTGTGTAGAAAGCTGTCGAGGTCCACAACAAGTAAGAGAGGGGAAAATGGCGCGGCCTGTAACGGTCCTTTGTTGAGCCTGTGTTCAGGAGGCTGGGCTTTCCATTTCGAACGAAGCATCATTTTTTGAGTCGTCTCAACACGACTGAGACTGTTAGACTTTACACCCCTCAAGATTAAAAGCATTCGACAAGATTGAAACATGTCATAGAAAGAAATATAAATGAATTGTGTAGTATGTACTGAACTGAACCTAGAACAGCTTTACATGCTTTAATGCTCAAAAAGGCGGGACTACTGACGAGGCGTTTCAGGAGCGGTGTTTGAGACGAGCTTCTGTTGGCGCAAACTTTGACCTTTATACCTTTTGAGATCTTATACATGCACAAGAACATGGACAACACACGAAGGAAAGGAAAAAACAACACAGTATAATGATGATAAGGTCTCATTAGCAGAATGTGTGAAAGCACTCTCTATTTTTTAAATGCAGTAATGTGTAGATAAAGCCGAACTGCAGACCACCCAACTAATCTCTAAATCTTTTCGTCTCAAACTCGGATCTAAAGCACAGGACAAGCTATGAGAAATGTCAACCAATTACTGCACCGTGACAGCGAAACTGCAGTAAAGTCGTTACATCAAAGCGGGCGTGCGGTGTGTCGAGAAATGACAACCCCCGAGAAAGTCTGATGGAAATCCCCGAGGACACCGGACTGTAAACCCTGCTCGGAAAACACTGCTTTGAGGGATTTGACGATGTAATTAAGGTTTTTACAGGGAGGCTGTCAGACGGGTGAGACAGTGTCACTCAGTAATTGGCGTGTAAAACAGAGATCAGATGGTCCGGGGCGACTAGTAACGCCGAGTTTAATGACTGAGAACGAACACTAAGGTATTATCTAAGATGTAGATGAGAAATAAGAAAAAAAGCTAATGATCCGTGTGTTTCAGATTCTCCCCTGATGAACCTCAGGACATGAGCGAGCGATAAAAGCAATAAAAGAAAAGCTTTATTGGGCTTCTTTGGGAAAACTACGAGGAAGCTAATTAGACCGAGGCGATAATAAATTCCTAGGTATAATGAGACAGACAAGTTTGAATATCTGTACATACACGCAGGATAATTCATCCAAATGAGTGATATTAAAACCGGAGGCGGGAGCAGCAACAGCGGCGGCAGCTGCACTGTGAGTAATCCCCCCGAGAGCAGGTGTGGTGGACCAGTAACCAGGAGGCGAGGCTGCAAACACAAATTGGATCTCCGGGTTCATCAAGGAAGCTCTTCATCACCGACGCGGCGTGAGCGCCGAGATGTACGATGTTGATATCAACCAGCAGCCCAATTCTTCATGTCCACTGATACATAAAGCGTGTTTTTAGGTAGAAAGTGTTTTGGGGGAAAAGTACAACTTGTTCACAACAATATGGCGTTGATAGCTTTAGTTAATTTAAAATAAAATGTGTACATGTTGCACCTTTAAAGGGGCAAACATTCAAAAAATAACAAAAAAAATCCTGAACATAATGTGGAGAAATGGCAGTTTTGACATTATGACGTCTGTTTGTTGCGTGGCAGAGAAGCTCCTGTGCTCGCAGTGTAAACACCAAAACACGTCGGGTCCCCAGAGCTGCCTGTCCGGACCACAAGCTGCACGGCTAACTGAGCTAACAAGCTAACAGCAGCTGCAGTAAGAGGCAGTTAGCTGTTACTCTCGTGATGCTGCAGGATATTCGACAGGTGGCCAACAACGCTCAGAGCGGGAATGACTGGAGAATTAACCTAATTTATAACTGATGACAAGTATTGGAATGCTTGAATTAACTCTTAAAATTTCCTTCTGTTTACAACTATATTATAGTATATTATTAATTGTTAATCAAATGTTTATATATATCTAATAAATGTTAAATTTGGGGATGTAATTGCTGCTGTCAGTCTGATTACCTTAGCTCTCATGTTGACCTCCTACAGTCTGGTGTCTCTTCTAAGTTTTAAGGTTCTGATATCAGTCGTTATCATGATGCATCATGGGAAATGTAGGATCCAGTGTTTTAGGAGATTGATCTTTACTCGTAATTAACCTTTGTGCCTCGCCTTTATGAAAGTGCAACACTAAATCAACGGAGTGCCCCTTTAAAATGCCCTCACGTGGTAGAAAACACAGCAGATTAAAGCAAACCAATTCTGATTTTAATCAAAAAAATGTCCAGTCATCATAAATAAAAGAAAAGCAAAGTGAAAACGTCACAATGACTGTTTTTACTGCGCAGCTACGTGGCCGGACATTAAAGCTTTAATGAAATCCTTTTGTGTTGTTATATGATTTATGCAGATGTGCGTCCCGCCCCCTTATTAGCAGGGGCGCCATTAAGCGGACAGGAGAGTAAACCACTCAGACGAATGTACAGCAGGTCCACAGCGTCGCAGCTCACCACCTGAACTCATCACTTTTATCAGCTCACCTCAGCTGGATGTTAACGGTGCAGCCCGGCTCGCCAGCTGGGCCGCACTGCGTCCAGATGCTCCCGCTGCAGTCGCTGCCCAGATATATGGTTCGTCCTTATAGGCGCACGCAGAGCTGAATTGAGAGTTTGAATTTCATTTCATTTTTAATAAACGTGTCACATAATCGCTGATGTACTACAGAACATGTTTTATTTGATAATCATTAGCCCCTTTGTGGCGGCTGGGTGAGGAGAGAAAAGCTTTCTTCTGAAAAACACACCAAAGTACAGTGACCCCCCCCCCAACGACACCACACTTACTTCTTTCTGATCTATAGACTGTGTGTATTAATACTTTAACACCACAGAGATGAATCAGATACGCGGTCGAGGTCAGATACATCGTCGAATTTACCCTTTGAGCTAATTACATGAAACCTCCACGGATGCCTCTCTGATCTCAGTGAATCTCTCCAGCGTACGTTTTTCGGTATTTAAAAAGCAGATTCAACAACAACGTGAGGAAGGATAAAGGGAATCAACTTTGCACTGCGCTCACTTCATCTTATTTGTGTGCGACTGACTGAGCAGAATGTAATAAATAATCGAGAGGTGATGATTAAATTAAATGAGGATGTTTTCTAATCGTAAATTAGACCAAAGTCAACTCAAACATCAGAACTGTTGATAAACACACGAACGTTCAATAGTCATAATTCTTGCATCCAGATCAAACCGCGACAGTGTTTGATTCCATTAGCTTTGAAACCCCGGTGATTGTGTTGTATCTTCTACTTCTTCTTCTTTTAATAGCATGGCATCAGATCTGTGACAGACAGTCAACACTTCTCTTCTACGCTGCCCTTCTTTAAAAAGTAGAATAATTGTTTTGGGTTTATATGATTTGATTCATTAATTTGACGGAGAGTGTTGGGAGGGAGGGCTTTATAGTGATGTCTGTCCTGTACGTTCAGTGAACAGAAAGCCAATAAATATACTGTTGGAAGAAAAAAGAAGAAGAAGAAGAAGAAGAAGAAGAAGAAGAAGAAGAAGAATCGTTTTGGTGTTTTTGGAGAGAATAAATAAAATGTCAGTGGTCATCCTAAAGACTTGACACTGATATATACGTTTCGGACCAAACTTCTACCGACAGTAAGACGAGGCAAGTTTATTTGCACAGCACAATTCAGACACAAGGCGACTCAAAGTGCTTTACAGGGGCATAAAAATGACATTACAATACATTAAAACAAGTTGGAAGACATCGAGAAACAAAAACAGTTACA
This sequence comes from Lagodon rhomboides, assembly GCA_039737535.1. Lineage (NCBI taxonomy): Eukaryota > Metazoa > Chordata > Actinopteri > Spariformes > Sparidae > Lagodon > Lagodon rhomboides. Next base: position 6,488,252 of record CM077789.1, on the reverse strand, counting down.
CAAGTTAAGAAATAGGAAAGTAAGCTAAAATAGAAGAAGTTTAAAAGAGACAAGACTACAAAATAAAAGTCACAGTGCAGTTCTTATTTTCAGATTTAAAAGAGGTGAGAGTTGGAGCTGACCTGTCGTTTTCTGGGAGTTTTGTTCCAAATATGTGGCGCGTAAGAACTGAACGCTGCTTCTCCATGTTTAGTTTTGACTCCAGGGACTGAAAGCAGACCTGCACCTGAAGACCTCAGAGGTCTGGATGGTTCATAACGTAGCAGCAGATCAGAAATTCAGCCAACATCAGGATTTTAAAATCTATTCTTTGACAGACAGGAAGCCAGTGTAAAGATCTGAGAGCTGGAGGGATGTGATCTACTTCACTCTGATGTTATCAGTAACAAAATCAGCAATCGATTCAAGGTCACTCAGCACAAGGCTTTAAAATACAAAATTATACTTGAGTCCTTTGTGCTACATCTATTTTATAAAATGGATTGATGAGTCTGATCATACATTTGTTTTTATGATTCAGACTCTCACATGATGCAGCAAACGTTAACTCGCAACGTTTGTTTTTCCTTTCACCAGCACGCCATGAGAGACACGCTTCTTGCACTGAAACATTGAAGTGAAGTGAAACGATGTGGCGTTAAAGACTTTTTTTGCAGCCTTCGTATGTGTGAGAACACACGGAACACAAAACGTCCTCGCTTTTTCAAGTCGCCGTCGGTTTCCGGCTGCAAAGGGCTTGGTAAGCAGTCGGTGCGCTCCAGAAAACTCACCATTAGTTCGAGGTCAGTGACCAACACGGGAAGTGGACTGTGATCGCAGATGTTATTAATAAATTTACACACAAGTCAGTGGTGAGGAAACATGGAGTGTAATCATTTATTGAGGAATTTAAATTGGTCTATTACAGATGAGAAGAAAAGTGGCGTTCTTGTAAAAATGATCACGTTATTTTTTACAAAGTGATCCCACTGTTCGGTTTCACGTGGAGGTAATCTTTATAGAAGAGTAACACCTCTCCGCTGCTGCTGGGAGGTTTTTCCCCCCTTTGTTTTTCTGTACAGCTGATTAGAGATCTCAGAGTGGAACCTTTTTCGACTGGCCGTGCACCGTCAGCAGTCCTCGGATCAGAACAACGTCTCAGCTGCTCAGTGCATCCTTTCCTTTCTATCGCATTAGTCTCTCTCTCCCACTTCTAATGATACAGTCATTGGTACAATCAGCAGTCCAGTGTGATTGTTGGATTTTTATGTGTGTGTGTTTGCGTGTGACCTGATCTCGACAGCACGTTAAATTAATGCAATATGTCAAGTGTTTCTGAAGCACCTGAGATATCGTATTTCTCTGACCTTTAAAGGTCAGTTCCTCCAAATTACACCTACAGATTTCTCTCTTAGTCGGGTGTGTAGTTGTATGTGTCCAGGGTATTGACATATCTCTAATAGCTGCTTATGTAATAATAATAGATGATACATATTAACAACAAAACTCACCCAGCTTTGAACCAAAAACACACCAACTCACTGCAAACAAGAGATCGAGACTGTCACCGACCAGGGCTTAAAGTAGGTGTTGTTTTTGGCTCATGACCCACCATTAAGTTTTGGTTTTAGCCCCATGGGAGAAAGTTTATATACAGTCGGATTACTAATCATACGTCATGTGATCCATGCCTGCAACCTTTTGCAGTTAATTGTAGCCCCTCCTCAAGTTTATTAGTCGGTTAATTTAAAGATTTTTCTACTGTTTTAGTTATATATGGTTGTTTTATTCTGTAACTGGCATTTTCATTTTGAACAACACCAGATGAAAGGATCCGTTATTCCAAATGTTCATATTCCTGACTATTTAAAACTAAATCGTCTTGCGACCTGTTAAGAATCCATTTCTCCGACTCCAATCGTGGACTGTGTTTCCTACCCACATATTTAAGTAATCCTTGGTCCTTACCTATGATAGAGTATCCCACCGAGAGGCCTTTTACTTCCTGCGGTGGGAAAGAGCAAATAAACACGTCACACATCGCAGATTTGTTGTCTTCTCTGTAAACGGTCCCGCGACACTAAATTACAGGATGATTTTAAACCCCTGCTAACCCCCTGCGAGTGTCAGCGACTGAAAAGGTATCAGTCTACGCAAAGTTTTCCCTGTACGACACTCACCCTTAACCCTGCATGTAATGAAGCATACTGTAGATCATTGTAATATCTCTAAATAACATTAGCTCTATGATGCTCCACTACCTTGGCATACTTCATCGGAGCTGGCAGGACGCCCAGAAAGCCTTTAAATTAATGAGATAACTGTACATATGCTGTGTTCACCTGATTTCTCTGAGCCCGCACTGATACTGCAAGCACACACTTCTCCTGCAGCACCGCTTGGCCTCACTTTGCACAAATCTAAAAAGAGAATTTGCATGTCAACAATCAGGCTGAGACGTGAATGTAGAGCAGGAAGAGACACGGTAGGGCTTTGGAGGATATCTGTTTGGTTTTACCTGTGTATCCAGAAATCGAGTGCTGCTTGGTCCATGTAATCATTCACATACATCTATTTTTTAAGCAAGTAACCTGGCCATGTGATGAAAGATGGCGATGACACGGACTGTGTGATAGCTGAGAGTTAAAGCATCAAAAGAAAGTTCAAAGCTGCTATAATCGAGAGGTATCACCAAACGTTTCCTCAGTTCTTTCACTTCTTCAGAGAGTTTTGGCATCTTTTAGCTCATTGTTTTGGTTTTCTGGGCGCAACTTTACCGTGTTATTATGGATCCCACTGGCCGTACTCCACCTCTGATGGGTTGGCTTCATTGGTTGCATTCTCTAAGCTTGACTCAAACCGTAGCTGTGGTTGTGTTTTTTATCGCGGTTCTTATATGGCCGTTTATAGCCATAGTTTCTCCGGTAAACACACCGACCTCTTCAGACTCTCTTCAGGTCCTCTGCTTCTCTTCTCAGGGTCATTCATCCTCCAGAGCTGCCGGGCTGCCCTGCCGCTGGTTCGCCACCACGCCTGTCCATTATACCTAACAAACTCAGAGACACTGCAGTTGCAACAGCCGAAGAGGTTAGTGTGTTTACCAGGGAAACTACAGCTCACAATCTGCTGTATGAGCGAGAACTGCGAAAAAAAATCACAAGCACAAACCATTAACACTTGACAACACTTTATGGTTTGATTAGAGTACAGTAAATCCATCATGGCCTCCCTTCCTTTGTTTTTTCAGCAGATTTTGGGGGGAACCCAGAGGTGTGCGGACGCGGGAGGACAGCCAGAACAGGTACTCGGCTGTGAGCACGGGCCAAGTCAAAATGTTTGGAAATCACTCCCGCAGAGTCACCCGATGTTGAGTCTGTACTAACACAGGGCCTGTTAGGTGCTGCCCCTTTTGGGAAGGACGTGTTTGCAGCCTGAGCTCAAAAAGTGCCTGATCAGCTAGATCTGAAAACACAAAGCCCCTTTAATGAAAACTACAACTTGTTTATGGAAACCTACTGTAAGCAGAGATATCTGCCACCGGCAGAGCTTTTCTCTTTCTACCTTCCCTCTCCTCTGAGATGTGTCCAAGTCAAGCCCAGCCTTTACGGAGGTTACTGTATCAGTAGCACAATGCTCCCTCTGAGGCAGCACAGACAGCGGGGCCAAAAGCTTGACGTTACAGCGAGACTCGTATAGGGAAATGGAGATACGTTGTTTTTCCATTTTCTCCACTTGACTCTTATTGAAGCTATAACAGTTTTGCCTTTTCAACATGTTTGCGTTCTCTGAAACTCACATTTGCAGCTCAACCTCTACTCCGTCATTGCATGTAAGCGCAGCACCTGTATGCGTCGAGTAATAAGGAACACTACACACCCCGAGGGGCAGCACTCGCCTCAGTCTGACACTTTGCCCTTTATAGACTGATTCATCCGACCTTGCTTTAGTTTGTGCAGGCTCTCCACATCATATGACATCAAGTGACCCTGGGATGATTTTTCTGAGGAGTCAGTCAAAAAGTTAAATGTTTTTTTTTTCACCTTGTTTAACAGAAAATCAGTTGATAGAAATGAGGTGAGGAATAGAAGAGTAGAGAGTACAGGGAAGAGGGGAAAGAGAAAGATTAATGCAGTATACACATTTGGTTCATAAATTAGACTATTTATGACAAAAAGATGTCCTGTAAAATGAGTTTTATTATAATTTCACTCCATTACATTAGTTTCAGTACACATAATTCTAAACAGTATTCTGGATACATTCATTGACTGTTATTTAAAGCTACTGTTCATAATTATTTTTTTAGGAGCAGTGTCTGTGGCTGTTCCAGGCCGTTAATAAGCCCATCTAATCATTTAATTCGGCCCTCTATGAAATCACTGGACGAACTACCTGTCAGTCTATCTAAGTACCTGCCTTCCACAGCGGTTTACTCATTAAGCAAAACCACTGAGCATTGAGTTTTCCACAAGCTTGGGTAGATATATTGCTAATACCATTAGCGAGCTAGAAGCTAGAATGGCAGAGAGAGTGCAGCCAATATTTCCCAAAGCTAACATGCTAGCTTGACAGCGGCGAGCACTAGCTAGTACTAGTGGCGGGAAACACAACACTGATAACGGTGCTATATTCAGAGCTTGACAAGACATTTTTTGGCTGTTGAAAAGTAATTATACCCGTGATAAACAGCAGGGCTATGATTATGTACAGACACACAAACTGGAGAGGCTCTGGTGGAAAAGGCTGCTAGATCAGCTAATGTACACAGAACACAGTAACTCTGTCAGAGGGCCATTAATGACTGACAAAGCTAAATCAGTGACTGACACTGACTCTGACAGCTTCTCACGGCCGGTTCGCTCGATTTACCAGCTTTATGTTGCTGTCCATGCTCCTCTCCGTCCCTGTCAGTCAATGATCTGACCCTCTGTGTCGACCATCACGTAGCCGCAAGGCCTCGTACAGACTGTGTCTCTTTTTTTTTGAATATACAAAATTTGAAGGTATAATTGTCCTTGTGTAAGAATTGCATTAGATTGAGGAGAATATGTATGAATGTGCATGTTACTGTGTGTTTGGGAGAGTAAAGACGTGTATGTGCGTGAGGATAATGATTTATGGCCTCGACGGCCTCCCATAGGGGCAGTTTTGACCAGAAGCATGGATTTACCACTTTATATGCTGATATTAAGAAAATGGAAAACTTCCATTATCTGCATGAGAAATTGTGACAATCTACAATTTTATGTTAAATTAACCATAATGACGTATCAAGTGTCATTAAATACGACTGACGTTAAAGCCACTGAGATTGATGACCAGAAAGATAACACAATCATCCAGCTTTACTTTAGTCTGCAGAGGATCTAAACGAGAATACACCACAGTGAGGGACACTTTGGGTTTCTGATATGACTTATGCGTGTTTTTTCTTCTGCTTAGTTTGGAGACAATTTTAATTTCACTATGATTTATGAACGACTGGATACTGGAAACAAAATTATACAGAACTTCTGGGAACACAAGTTATGAAATAATCACAGTATACAGCCGGCAGATGAAACTCACACATCGTCATTATCGGATCAATTGTTGAGTGTTGATTTTGATTAACTTTGTTGGTGATCATCACTTGTTGGAGATGAAGGGAGGCCATATTCCAGCACTCTTGTATATGGATGCAAAAGAAAGTCATTACACTGTCAAATACATCCCCATCACCTCGTCCCCAGTGGGTCAGTGGAGCAGGAATAGCAAAATAATTTTTAATGATTTCTGTGCAATAACTCTTCCTCGGGTCTATGGGGTCAATACCTGCCCAAGAACAAAATGCTGTTAATTTGGAATTAAATATTGATTCAAGTCATCTAACAATGTCATGGGAATCAACAGGGCCGCTGCTATTTTTCATCTGGAAACAGCGATTTACATTAGAGCGATGTCTCAATTCATCACACTGCAATTTTTATTCATTGTTGTACATGTAGTATCGAGGGGCTCGATGCTGATAACTGTGAGGGTCGCGGCACACAAACAGTTTGGCTCGGTGAGGGCGATGTTGGACCAACTACAACTGGATGAAGTGCTATGAATTTATGTGAAGACATTCATGATTCCAGAGGGGTCAGTCTGAATGATGTAGTGATTCCTTGACTTTCCTCTCAATAACTTTTAGACGGTTCGCAGACGGTTAAAATGAACAATGTTTGCAATACTTTGGACCACATGATCAGCTCAAAACTCTCATTCCCATCAGCCTCGATTGTACTTCTGAGGGTAGTGCTAATTAGAAAATGTTAGCATGCTAATTTGCTAAAGTAAGATGCTGAATATGAAAAACATTCACCTGTTAAACATCGGCATGTATAACGCCTATTGTGAGCATATCAACCTTATTCCTAGCTCCCATGATGCTTTGCATTTGTTGAAATATTGGGCACGACTTCTGCCGCATCCTGTCACGTTTCCATGGTAACAGGATGATAAACAAATGTTATTAATACTTTTTTACTTACGCTAGTTCAGACGAATTATCACCCATCATCGTTTCCCCAGTAACCTCGCTATGACAGGAAACTTGTGAATAATCATGATATTGTGTTATTACTTTTTATTTATCGTTGTTACTGGATGTTTTGGGAACATTGTGACGTCACACCAAGCAGATTTGAGTTTCAGTAACACACAGTAAACCTATAAATGTCTTGATTTTATGAATGGGAAGGCCATCGTACAGAATCATAAAGCAAGCTATCAGTAGCTATTTGTACTGTTAGCAGTACAAACAATCATTAACTCAGAGCTGTGTATAGCTCACTGGGATAATAAGACGATGAGACTCATCTGGGGACGGTCACATTTGAGGATGATCATTATCTGCTTGACAGGAAGTGTCGTCCATTCTCTGCTTCAGTTTTCACATCTGACTGGCGTGTATCCACCACTCCGTCATCGATTACAGGGTCATAACGCGGCTGTAGATTCCAGCGTCTTGTAATTAAACGTGCTTCACCCTCTGGCACAATGTGCCCATTGTTTATGCAGGATCTCTCTCTCCGTGTGATTTCCCCGAGCTCCCACCGGCCGCACATTTCTGCACATTTAGCAAAAATGTCTCTATTTTGCAGGGAAATTCATCAAATCAATTATTGAGTTAATTACTTTGATTTATTTGGGCCTCTGCACATTGAACCTCCGAATGCATTATACATTCGAGAGGCAGTCAGCGAAATCCTTTGATAACCGGATCGTGCTCGCGCAGCAGAGTGAGAGGTGTTTTTCCGAGCGCTATGGATCAACAGTGATATCAGAACAGAATCATGTGAATAATAAACCATAATAGGGTTTTTTTGTTTTTAAATCAAGACCAAGATGCTACAGCCATGTCAGCGGCTACTCGAGGCAGCACTCAGGCTCAGCAATCCTTTAAGATGAATGCAAACTTAAAAAACTAAAATATCTTTATCATCTTATATAACAAATTACCATCTTGACAAATAGTTACTACAGTTCCCAGCTCGACTCCCCCCTGTTTGCATCACATCGGTCTAAATCCTCCGAGGTGCAGGATTCAAAATTAGGATGCTCCGTCGCAGCCGAGGGAGACACTAATTTTAAACTCATCTACGGCAAAATGGCAACGTGTCTCTTTAATTACGGAGACCGGTATCCACATCCTGAACTCTCAGGAGGGATGTTCGTTCAGTGAGCTTTCTCATTAAACACCAATCAGACGCTGCGTTCAGTGTACACACACACTTAATGCTGCTGCACTTTACATTCGCTAATAAACGCGTGCTACAACAGCCTTAAACGCCCAGATGAACCCAGCAGACGTCTCTGGCTTTATTAAAGTTAATGTCGGGCTGTTAATCAGACATTTGCTCCAGTCCCTGAGGGTGTGCTGGTGATGCCTGCTGGAAGGTCTCTGCTTGTGATGATTTCATCACTAATTTCCAAACAAGCTTCTCCTGTTTCCCGGAGCAATTTGGGGACGTAGTGGGCGTAGGCGCGGGTGGTTTCTCCATAGTCCGGATTCTCTTTTTTGTACTTTCACAGATAGTAAAAGGTCACAGCAGCTGATGTTGAGTGTTTGGAAAAAGGCCAGTGTCAAGTTCTATAAGGTCTCCTACATAACGTCTGGGTGTGTTCTGCTGCGAGCCTCTCAGTCCTCACACACCCTCAGTACGTTCACACTCTTGGCGTTGACTGTGACTGAATCGGGCATTAGACAGGAATATCGCTATCGATTTCATAATGCTTGTTGGCAGTCTAGACACATTAGGCATCGTTGTTTTTGTCTTGATTCTGAAGCGTGCATCTATATTTAGTGTGAAGGAAGCAGCGAAGGATTCTGATAACGTGGTCATCTTTCAGACTCGTATTCTGATGGTGGTGACTCAGCTGCTGTGGTCAGAAGCCGTCCGATCATCTCTGATCATCTGAACCTCCCAGTCATGATAAAATGCAGACGATGATGATGATGGCGTCGTCCTGGGAGTGCAGTCATGGGATGCACAGTGGGAACAGGGAGTGGCTGAAGTAGAAGAGGTGTGACTGCCGATCCAAACTGTCTGGGGGTCTGTTTGTGAGGAAGTCCAATATCCAACTGCAGAGTTTTGTACACACAAAGCCCAGAGTGTTGAGTTTTCCAATCAGCATCATGGGTGAGATTGTATCTAATGCTGAGCAGACTCTCGTGTAGCTGTTCTTACTCTCCAGGTGTGTGCAGACTGAGTGGAGGGCGGTGGACACGGCACCCTCTGTGGATCTGTTTCGGCTATTGGTTAGGAGGAAAAACCAGGACTTCAGTGAACATGTCCGCTGCTGGCTTCGTTCAGCCGCCCGCCAACATTTATACAACCCGGCAAAACCTGCGATTAGCTTCAATGCCAACATTTCTTCACAAACATTTTTTACAAGCAATAGATCATATTCATAGCAAATAAATGATGGTGAAGATGTGATCAAGGTTGGACCACAAAAACACCCGGTGAAAACTCTCTTGCATGAAAAGTATGATCCTCGCCCTGACTGCTACAGAGCAAACAAACCACAAACTACCTCAAGGACCATGCAGCCTGAAGAGAAGTGTATTAAACACAGAGAGAGAGAGAGAGAGCGCTGATATGCTGATATTCAGACTGAAGAGGAGGATGAGCAGCTCACATGAACTAGGTTGTTGAGTTGGCCTGATTTAAGATGTCTCCAAACAGGGTCTAAACATATAGGTTAGAGGAGCCGGACACGATTTAAAGCGACATGAACACCTGTGACTTTGAAATCTCCCCCTGACACCCTCGTACATCAACAGTTGCCGTTTAAAAATGTGAAAGTTAAGACCAAATTGCTTCATTTCTGCAGGTTGCCACTGACATATTGTTTACATGTTGATGATGAGTGATGGGCTGAAGAACACGATGCCCGATCGTTATCCTGCAACCTCCTCACCAGTCCGGTAAGGAGGCGTAGTGACCTCAGCTATTTGTGGACCGACGGCGGCGCCACCTCTGAGGACAGCTGTGATGTCTTTGTTTGACAGTCAGACGTGTCCTCAAGGTGTTTGTGCTGTGGTCAGATTCAGAAGGGGCTGGTTCTGTCCCAGACCAGTTCATTAGTTACTGACTAAAATTAGATCTATCTGCCCAAACGAACGCTCGAACAAGAGGTGACACTGTCCTCCTGTCCCGGATTTAATCAGAACCCAAATTAAGTTTTTCCACAGATGTCATGCACATTCCACATCAAGCTGCACGAACCTGAAGCTTCTGTTTAGAAGTCTGGTAAACTACAAACCTCTTCAAGTATCAACTCCTTCAATAATGATTTCATCTGATACGTAACGTTCAAGTAATCTCATCTGAATTAAAGGTTCAGTGTGTTGGATTGAGGAGCAGAAATTATATATATTATTCATAATTCTGTTTTCTCTTTGTGTTTCTGTGACCTTAGAATGAGTCTTTTATGTCTCCACACCTCCAACCATGTTCCTACAGTAGCCCTGAATGGACAAACCAAACACTGGGTCTGGAGAAGGAGGGCCAGCGTAAGAAAGGGTGAACGAGGGGTGTTCAGTTGGTTGCAGTCTTACAAACTGCAACTTCAACAGTTTAAAGTACTTATTGTTTTGTATTATTATTCAGTTGCCTTACAGAAGAAAGTTAGAAGTAGAAGTATGTTTGAGCTAGTTTTAGTTTTTCTCAGCTAGCATGCAAGCTATCAAACATCGATCAATCAGCCACTCTGAAAAGACAAGGTTCTGTGCAATTCTGAAATTATTTTAAATATTTATCATAATTTATGTTGGTCATATGTTGTCTCATGTGAAACTAAATCAAGCAGAGCAGACTGAGAGCAGCGATCCATGTAGATTTGTATTTTGTTGATATTTTTTCTCCAATTCAAATATAATCTTTTTGTCTATTATGACTCTTTTTCTGTGTTTTCCTGGTTTGTGCTCATCGATTTATTGACGTGTGCGTGTTTTACAAACTAAGAAGCATCAGTCAGACGACTCGTGTATCTTAGTTTTTGTTAAAATAAATGTATCAGTGTGTGACTTTCCCCTCCTCTCTCTCTCTCTTTATAATGTTAAAGACACCCACAGTATACTTATATATCTCCACTGAGTGACTAAACAGGAAGTGTGTGTGTGTGTGTGTGTGTGTGTTTCTTTATTGATTACTTTGCTGTTGGACTAAATCTAAAACGTCTAGAAGATAAAATAGACTGAGAAGACCTCATGTAACACTAAGAGGCCGACTTTCACATTTGCATACCGTGTGAAGCGGCATGTATATGCAGTACATCATTATCACATATACTGGCCGATGTTATGAACGTGGCTCCTCAGACGCTGCATAAGGAAGTTAAACACGATGGGCTGTAATCATCCGTCTGCTGTGTGTTTGCGGCGTGCTTGTGGAGGCCATCTGCAGAAACTGATTACCTTCGCTACGACGGCCTCGAGCCGCCGTACATCATTCCCACAGATTGATCCGCGACTTCAACAGAATCAGCAGGTTTCCTCACCTGGAAATCAGCGGGGCCGGGCAGTTATTGCTTATCTGCGACAAAGGGAATATCCATCCAGAGGATTCATTATAAAGAGAGGGCGAATAAGGCGATCGGCGGTCAGTGAAGACGGATGCTCACTCACACCTTCTCACCTCTGCGTCCGTCCTCATCAGTCCAACTTGACCTGATTTGTTTGCCAGGCAGACAAATAGTAAAAAAAAAAGAAAAGAAAAAAAAGTCTGCCTGTTTTGTTACCGTACAAGGCGTTGGGCTAATTTCTACTTCTCTTTATATTTATGGCTTCCCTCCGTGAGGTTTCTTCACACCTACAAATCTCCTCAGACAAACTGAGGTGCCAAGCATCGCGCCGTCTCCAGGCAACAGGAGGATGCTGCTCTCAGTTTAGACACCGTCAGATTTCACAGGCCTCCTAGTCAACACATCCAAACATGGTTTAATATGACAATAGGAAATATGAGCTGTGTCTGTTCAGGTAACCTCCCTGACTCTTTACCTGAATATACACGCAGAACATTTACATTCTGTCTCTAGTTCATGTTTAAACGTGGTCATCAGATGGAGTTGAGTGTGTTGAGGTTTGATTCTGGATTTTAAAGGTCTTTAATTTGAATAACACAAATAAACAAAGAACTATAAATAAAAGATGCTGCATTTAGTCATATAACACCTACAGTGTGCTCAGTTATACCGTTCTCCTCTCTGCACCCACACACACACACACACACACATATACAGTATGTATACTGTAGTTTAGACTGACAGTACTGAAGCTCTGACTGTGGACTGATTGGAGTATCATGCCCTCTTCTGGCAGGTTGTTTGCTGTGTGAGAGAGGATGAACTGCTGCCGTGACGCTGTTCATCTCCACTCTGCTCACTGTGTTTTAGTCACAAGCCTTCAGTTACGCAGACTTCACTGTGGTTTTCAGTCTTATTTTGAGTTTCTGATTCAAGAGGGAGGTTGATTGTCTACCACTCAACACAAGTAAAGTACTCAAGAGCAGTACTTAATACTTTCCTACTATCCTAACTATCCTAAAGATTTGATGTAACTGTCAAATGTTTGGTATTTGTGCTTGAAAAATAGGCTAATATGACTCATTTTCCATCAACTTATTGGTTTATTGACTAATTATTGCATCTCTACAGATGTATGTACTGTATCAGAACTTTTTTTTTAATCTTCTCATGATGCCTAAGATCTTTCTTGTTACCCTTTACAGAGGCTGGACCTCTGGGTCGGGAACCACTAGACTAATCTACCAAGCTGTACGTGAGGTAGTTAAAACGAGCTCCACCTCGACCAGCAACAAAGACGAAAAGACTTCCATGTATCATTTTGCAGAGATGTCTACTGAAGGTACTGAGGTTAGCATGCTAAACACCAGCCTGTTTCATAATAAATAACTTTGTACCGACAAGAGGCAGTGGCCCAGTGGACCCCTATAGTTTTAGCTGGCAGAGATAAATTAACATTAAGACAAAATGTTCTGCACACCTTCCAAGTTCAAGTTTGTCTCTGTAACCGAACTAAGACGAACTTAACTCAAACTTGACATAAACTAAATAAAAGTCACCAAAATAGTCTTCAAATCCAAAGTTCACTATTATTGTTGTTGTTGTTGTTGCTAACTACTGCTAGCTGTGGCAGCCGTTAGCTAGTTAGCTAGCTAGGTAGGGCGACTGCAGGGGGCTGACGGTGCTAATAAAGCTAATAAAGCTTTATTTAGTTTTTTATAGGATGACTCGCTGCACCGCTGACTTAACTAACTAGCTAACAGCAGCTATATTATCATTTTAGCTAACTTCCTGTCCATTCTGCAGATAGCAATCCCCTCCCTCCTCTATATGTTACAGGAGTGGTAAGGGCTTTTTATTTTCCTGCTTAGCTTAGCCTCGCTTCATCCACTCATAAAATGTTGAGTTGATGAATAAACATCCATGACAACATGGGCTGTGACTTTCTCATCAAGGGCAGCGTGTCAGTTCACTGTGGGAGGCCGCGGTGCTCCTGGTGATGTCGTATTTTACACTGAAGGACACCAGGATGAAATGAAAGTGAACACAGATGGAGAGTCAGCTGGTATTAAATCCATCCATCTCATGTCACCATCATTAATAAAGCCATGTGTGGTGGATACATACTTACATTTGTTGTTTCTTTTTTACCAATCCGACAAGAAATTCTCCAAAATATTGGGATATTCTTTTTATAGTTTTGAAAGAATTGTGGGGAATTACTGACCCGAGGCCAGCTCCGTCACAGCGAGGACAGTGAAGGGACCGAAAACATTATTTTAAACCCAATCAGTGACAAAATGAAAAGGATGGACACTCAAGAGAATCCTTGTGCAGAAAATAACACTTTCATAATTTGTGGTAGAAACCAAACTTTACACATATGTTTGAGCACTGACATTGTAATGCCAGATAATGATATATTTTGTTGTGTCTGAAATGCCAAAATTTAAGTACAGGTATGATAGGATTTTATTTCCAGCTGAGAAGCACAACCTGATTTAGTGTTTTCTCAGTGCAATAGTTGGATTTTTAAGGCCGGAGTCGGCCCTGTTGTCTCGGATCCACCTCGCTCTGGTCATTCATCATGAGGAAATTGAATTGTTCTCCATGCCAAGATGCCACAGTGTACAATCAGCCATTAGTTTTAGGCTCAACAGCTGGATGCTCCTGTAGCAAATTGCTGCAGACTGCCCCGGGATAGGCCTTTGATTTATCTCCTGTGGGGAGCCCGCCGGCTAAGTGGCCAGTCAATCTCTGGAGGTACTAATATATCAGAGCTCTGAGTTTCATGTTCATTCATTGTGTTACAGGGCTCCAGAGCCCGTGTTTTGGAATGTGTCTACAAAATAAAATAGTGTGCGCTGAGTTTTGCTATGACTTTGAAGAATTATTTAGCGCTGAGTGGGTCATTATCTCAAACTGGTGCCTTTTAAGTCCACAAAAAAAAACTTTAAAGCCCCTTCGTGTACGTTTTACTGAATCAAGTGACTCATATGAGTTGGATCTAAAAGGGTAAAACATAGTATCTGTTAAATTCATTGTTTATATTAATAATTCAATTTATAATATCTAATGTTTACATTATCATGTGATAAAATATTACACAATTGTGAGATCATATAACATCAAACAACAACACTTAAACATTTTAATGGATTAAAGTAGTCAGATCTTAAATGACCACTGATATTTCATACTGTATGATGCTGTATAAAGTTTTATAAGAATACATAATAGCGAAAAATGATAATAGCAACAGCAGGATACGGAATCAAATACAGCGCGGTTTAGCACCCGGCTAACTTGAATGGGAATAAAATAATTTAATTTAATCTTGTGGACATTCCAGGGTTGGTTTTTAACGTACACTCCCTTCATAACATAAGCTCATTTGGAAAAAGTATTTTACAAAAACTTGATTCGACGCCTGGCGCTCTTCCTGGGGGCTCGGTCTGTACAGTTAGCAGCCGTTGAGCGGATACTCTGCTAATATGCTGCCCCGTTTTGTTGTTTGTTTCTGTAGGTGGCCAATTCTTACGTATGGCACCTTTAAGTACACAATGTCTTAATAAAAAATAAAGATAAAGCCAATTCACTAGGCTTATAGTTGTATATATTATTATTATTATTATTATTATTATTATTATTATTATTATTATTATTATTATTATTATTATTATTGCTGTGGTAGTAGTAGTAGTACTACTTTATAATTTAAGGAGAAAAAAATATTGTTTTTAATGGATGTAACTCATTTTCTTCTCGGTCATCAAACTGTTTCACTTGTTAAACTTCTTATAAACTCCATCCACCTCTGACACTGTCGATATTCGGCTGCTTCCTGTGATCCAGAGTGAACTCCAATAATACCGCGTGGCACTTGGAGACACAAACCCCGGGAGGAGGAGGAGGAGGAGGAGGAGGAGGAGGAGGAGGAGGAGGAGGGGCCTCGGGGTCACATTTCCACAGCGGTGCGACCCCTGGCCCGCTCGCGAACATCCTGCGTGTGCGCAGCCCGCGCGCATCCGCTGCTCAGCACACGCAGCGCGAGCGAGGCGGCCCGTGGCTGAGGCCCGTCCGCATGACGTGGAGATCGCGTGTCGAGCTGTGGGACGTCCAAGTTTGTGCCTCCCAACTTACTATCTCAGCATCCTTCCCAGCAGCGGCAGGGGGAAAAAAAAGAGAAGCTAAACAAGGAAAAAGTTTTTTCCCTCTGACTCGAGAAAAGACGAGTCGACATGGATGAGAACGAGCTGTTCGTGTGAGCAGGACGAGAGAGACGGACGAGAACTTTGTCCACACGGTAGAAGAATGATTACATAGCTGCCACTTTGTGTTTGTGTTGTTTGTGTGAGAGGACACGAGAAGAGAAAAAGAGAAAAAAAAAACTCAACTGTGGGGAAGTTTGGAGCAGAGGACGGGGCTATGGCGCGAGGAGAGAGCGAGGAAGACCCCGCGATGACCAAAGCCTCCAAAGTCAAACGGCAGAGGAAGAAGAAGCCCAAAGAGAACAAAACCAGAACCGTGCACGCAAACACACTGTACGACCACGCCAAAGGGGAGGAGAACCCGAACCGACACTATGCAAACAACGAGATTAAGACGACCAAGTACACCGTGCTCTCCTTCCTGCCCAAGAATCTGTTCGAGCAGTTCCACAGGTTCGCCAATGTTTACTTCGTCTTCATCGCGTTGCTCAACTTCGTGCCGGTCGTCAACGCGTTCCAGCCCGAACTGGCTCTGGCCCCGGTGGTGTTCATCCTGTCCGTCACTGCCATCAAGGACCTGTGGGAGGACTACAGGAGGCACCGGTCGGATAAAGAGATCAATCACATGGACTGCCTGGTGTACAGCAGGTAAGTTGGGCCCATTCGGTACCAGCCAGCCAGCCAGAGGTGTCCAGCTGTTGCTCAATGTGTGTGTGTGTGTGTGTGTGGAAGGTATCCCCCTCCATTTGTACAAACTTCAAACACATCTCAGGACAACTTTACTTTTCTTTGGCCCTCCATGTCTGGATCCAGCTGTCAGCCTCTCAGGTGACAGTTCAGACCTCAGAGTCAAACACATGATGAATATAAACCCCCCTCCCCAAAAAAAAGGTCCAGGTGAACCTCCAGTTCTGCTTCTTGCTCACAGAAGGTGTGGACACTTGTTGTGTTTTTCCTCCCCTGACAATACAGATGTTGCCTCAGTGCTGCTGTTATAATCTAAGTCATGAGTCAGTACGTAACCTCACGGGCTTTTTTCTCTCTGCCACTAACTATTTATCCACGTCCGTGTGTGTGCAGAGTGTGTGTTGCTAATGAAAAGCCGCCTTGTGGTGCACGTACAGAGCATAATTCATGCTCATCAAAAGGCTCAGTGTTAAAGCGGCTACACACTTTTTTTTTTATTTATAAAAGCTGAGTCCTGACCCGTGTTGTTGTGTCAAGGCCGGACGTAATTAAATTTTTCTCCTGCCGTGGCGATATTGTGCGAAACATCCTCCTTTTCTCAGCAACCTGGCAACAAATGACAAGTTTTCCTCCAGGTTAAAGGGGCGCTATGTAGATTTGGAGAAATTAAAACCAATATAAAGGTAGATAATGCAAATTCAGACATGTTTACGTCTTCCATAACCGAGTAAACACGCTGTTCTCAGAGGTAGAAAGGTGGCAGGGTCCGCCACATATAAACAAAGTAAAAACAGTGTGAAGTTGTGTTTTCATTCATTTCTTTGGTTTGTTTTAGATTTTTTTTCTCTCCTGCACACATTTTCTTTCCCCAAAAAACTACGTAGTGTTCCTTTAAACACTTTAAAACTATCCATCACTTCTTTTTTTTTCCCCTTGAAGGCTTTTATCCGTGTCTAAATAGTTTACCTAATATATCTCATCTTAACTCGGCTTGTATTTATGATATGAGAACATTCCATCTTTTATCAGAAACGCTAATATTTACAAGGTCTGACTGATGGAAAACGGCCACGTGCAGATAAATGTTTCTTTACGTTTATCGCGGCTGATTTACCTCCCGAGGATTCATCCCGATTTGTTGATTTTGGAGCGGCTACAAAGACGTAGACGTGTACGGGGTGAGGTCGGGACGTTTTGCACTAATAAATTGAGTTTGCTGGAATGTAAATAGTTTCGCTCTTAATCTGCTTTGCACAGTCTCAACAACATCCGCTGCTGCTGTCCAGGATCAGGACTGCAGGTCACTGAACGCCCAGTTTGACAACAGCAGCTAAAACATCGTCCTCCTTAAGTGAATGATTAATTAGTGTCTGTCTTTCCACCCCTAAGCAGCACTGAAGCACAGACCTCTGACTGCTTTTGTCCCCTTCCACTGGGTGTTACTGTAAATTTAGCTCCGTACCAAAGGTTCAGGGCTCCTGTGTGAACGTCCTCTCTTCAGGACTGTTGAAAGCGTTGGTGGTTGTAGCTGTGACCACCGAGATCACCAGTAAGAAGCTGCTCAGGGGTTATTTCCAACACACACAGTGTTCATTGATGCTCTTGGTATGTTATTGTTACAGTGGGCCATGTAAATGTGATGCGGCGTGACGTCAGAGATGATATAAACCACATGCTCGGTTAGATTGCTCGGTTAGATTCACACATATAGGAAATCTAGGCACCATGTTTGTTTGAGTTCTAGGAATTTATCTTTAGTTTTTGGTGATTATCATTGGCACATGCACCCAAAAGCCTGTCAAGTTCGTTGAACTTTTGAACAATTGATGTTATTGCAGTTTCTTGTTGGTGTGATATTAACGAAGAAAAACATGTTTCTTTGTACCTTTTTATTCCTGTTTACAGTCATGCACGTAACATGTTAAGATATTAAATTAAAATGTTTTACTGGGTTCACCTACATTATGTGCTGGATCACCTAAGTCAAAAAGTTCAAAAGTTGCCTGCACAGTATCTTTATCACCATTATTTTCATATAAAAACTCAAATCAATGTAGTTGATTGAAGATTTGTAGAGGAGAACCTGATGCTTGTTTATTACCTTCACCAAGGAGGTTATCTTTTCACCTGTTGATGTGTTGGCTGGTTGGTTGGTTTGTCACCTGGATAACAATAAAACTACTGAACAGATTTCCACAAAATCTGGAGGACGGATGGGTCCCAGCCCAGAATAGACCTCATTAACTTTTCGTTCAGTTCCGGATAAAGGGACGGATCCAGGATCTGTTTCTGTATCAGATGTTGAGGGAATAATGCTGATTTAGGTGGCTGGTATCCATGAATGAGTACAGTCACTCGTGTAGATCTGGTGATCACGGTGAAGCAGTTATGGTTGGTTTTAACATTTAGAGTGATGCAGGGCTACGAGTTTGACATTGGATTAGACTTGATTGAGTTAAAGTGACTGTCAGGCCTTGGTGGAGGTATGCACTCTACTGAATGCCAGTATAGTTTCATTTTAGCTGCTGCAGCGCTGCCTCAGGACTGCAACATACGTTTGTCTCTGCTGGTTATCTGCCAATTATTTTCCTGATCGTCGGGATAAGAAATGTCAGAAAATAGACATAAAGAAGCCTGTTTTTTGTTTTCCACAGCCTCGAGGTGAAACATTCAGATCGCTTGTGCTGTTTCACCAACAGCCTCAAACCCAGAGATAATCAATTTATTATTAGATACGGCAAAGAGACGCTGAGTTTGAGACGCTGGAGCCACAAACCGTCTGGTGGTTTTGTGTAGAAAATGGCAAAAACAAGAACTTGACTAATTCCTGAAGCTTGGAAACCCAAAATAAGTGTCTTTCACTGTCGCATGAAGTCGTTTATTTAGTGAAACACTGTGGAGAACTAGCTGACTGATCAGCCAATTCGTATACTTGTTATCTTCTATCTTATTGATCTTTTACATAAGAGAGACTGAGACTACTTCACACATCTGGGTCACTTATTGAACACTTCTGTGCTCTTACTTTGGCGAGTCCGTTCTCCGTCCTCAGGCTATAGATCCATTTTCAGACACGGGGAAACATTTCGGTGACGCAAGTTTTTTAGTTTTTCATTGTTCTTTTGATTCAGTTCTGCTCGCCATCTGTTTGTATAAAGTATGTGGAAAGAAAGCGTGATTTCCACGCCGACAACCACGCGCACACTTCAGCGACAACATCCAGGGAAAGGAATGATTTTATATACTCGGATGTGAGTCATTAATGCCGGAGGGGGTTCTGCTATGAATAAGTTACTGAGTGTTTTTTTTTTCTTCCCCCTTTCACTTCTGGACTGTTGTTTAGAGCTTGCCGATGCATTATTTAGCATATTTGCCACCAGGAATATCTCATTGTTTCAGAAAACGAACCCTGTTAGCGAAGTCTCGTCCATCCCGGAGCGTTATTGCACCTTAATGGTTGAGAATGCTGCAACTTTTCCTCAGAATAGTGACATCATGTGCAGCCTGCTCATGCAAACACCACAAGCTCGTTTGTGGCGAGAAGAATCATCCTGTTGTTATGACCCAAAACTAGGAAACCCTCGTGAGATTTTTTTTTTTTTCATGTGGTGTTTTTCCTACTTAGTTGTGGAATCGTGTTTGTTTAACCATCTGAAAATGTCTCTGTGCTACATGTGGGACATTTTTTTTTTGTATTCTGATGGCCATGTTGAGGAAGAAGTTGAATTTAAAAGTCGGTCACACCAGCTTTGGCATAAACAAACCAGCTGACTCCTTTTTTATACATAACATATTTGCTGTCCCGTGCAGATTTATGGAAGTCGAGCTGAAAACCTTCCGTTTATAGAACCACCAATTATTGAAAACAATGGCTCCGCGTCTTCCACCGCTCGGCTCACACCAGCCGCTTTGCCCTCTCATTGTTTCCCGCAGAGCCGAGAGACGCTATGTGGAGAAGTACTGGAAGGAGGTGCGGGTGGGAGACTTCATCAGGCTGCGATGCAACGAGATCCTCCCCGCCGACGTTCTGCTGCTGAGCTCCAGCGACCCCGACCGGCTGTGCCACATCGAGACCGCCACGCTGGACGGGGAGACCAACCTCAAGCAGAGGCAGGTCGTCCGCAGCTTCTTCGACCTGGTGAGACGGCCGCTCCTTACCTGTCGTTTCCATCCTGTCGATAATGGTCCAAAACTCTGGATATCCGCTGCACCTCCAGCTGTTTCAACAGGCTGCTGAGGTTAAAGCAGGTTACTTATACACTGATACTCGATCAGAAAACAAACACTAAAGGTTGTTGTTCACTCCCAAACAACCCAAAACAATCCCACTTCCTACTAATATATATGTATATATATGGTGTATAATCTCACCAGCACAATATCAGTACCTGTAACTTAACATACACTTTGTACCCCGTGTACAAACTCAGTGAACAACCTGTATGTGAGGTAGTTTTTGTGCACATTATCAGCATTTACCCATTTTTAAGGTTTTAAAACATCATTGTCAGTTTTACTTTACTAAGTAGTAGAATTTGTAGTTTTGTCTTCTGAAAATATTGATATTCAGTCCTTCAACATTCAAGGACATCAAATATTTGAGGTTTTTATTAAAAGATAAATATAACAAGGCTACAACTTTGACAATGAAATACAATTCTTCTTGCCTAGTAGCAGAAAACAGACACTTTTTTAGAAATATTTGTTTTTATCTCTTAAGAATAGGAAGACTGAGAAAGTGCTGCCTGTATGTGTGCATCGATTCTGCAGAAAATGAGTATTGAAATATGCAGTATTGATAAATCAATATTGTTGACAACACGTGTCTGGTAATCTTGATAATCAGCTGATCATTCACTAATGTATTGAGTGATAACGTGGAACATGTCAGTACGTAGAAAATGGAAGATTTGGTTGCTTTTATCAGTTATAAATTCAATAATGTGCATGTTTGTTTAACAAAGTCAAAGTTAGGTCGGTGCAATTAATCAAACTGTTATCAAAATATGTGATAATTGCTGTCAATAGTCCAACAATATATCTGAACCATGAATCCTAATAATAAGCAGTTTTTGTGTAAACTGTTTTCAGAGAGGTGTTGATTCACAAAATGCTGTTTGAATGCTGTTTTTTCAGTTGAAAGCTGCAGCCGCTGTCTGGATAATCAGCTGTTTGTTGTCTGTTTGCAGGATTGTGATTTCAACCCACTGAAGTACAACAGCATAATTGAATGTGAGAAGCCCAACAACGACCTGAACAGATTCCGAGGCTACATGTGAGTGAAACACTTCTGAACACAAGCTGCTCGACTTTTTCTTGTTTGTCAGGTCACATGAAAGGTTTCGGGTTTCATTTTCATTTCACTGTAAATTAACTCGGTGGCATTTTGAGTCACGTTAAAGAACCCAAATGGAAATAATGTGAAGCTGCGGGTTTGTCGACAAGCCAGGAGTTTTCCAACTTATAATTATGACTTAAACAGTTTTTCCAAGTCCAGATTACGATTTGCCTTCTTTGGGATGCGGTTGCAGGGTTTTGCCCGTTTGACCAGGCACATTTGAAGATGCATGTGCTTCCTCATGACCAGAATAAACTGAAGCAGCAGCAGCTACTCCTCCTGCAGCCTGATTACTGAAGCTGTAATTCCTGGACCTGTTCAAGAGCCAGCTTGAGGGTTTTAGCAGCAACAAGTCGCCGCTCTGTCAGCTGATTTCCTGTTGTTACCTTTGCTTCCTTTCTGTCTGTGTTTGCAGTCGAAACTTTCAGAGGTTGCAGGATGTGTTTTTGACAGAATGGAGGAGAGCTCGTCCAAGTTTCTCTCAATGATTCAGCCTGTTGTGGTTCTTTGTCCCTTTCCTTCATAATAACAGTGCAGCTAATTGCTGTTTAGCCTGTGGACATTTTATTTAACGGTGACTAAACCACCATGCCGGTAAGTGTCTGTCTTAAATGGGCGACATGTTGGAATTTTTGGTTCAAACTTTCAACACAGTGGGAAGAAATGACAGGTTTAACATGATGTCAAAGATGTTTTGTGTTGAGTTAGCATGCTAAACAGCTAGCCCCAGCCCATCTTACCTTGTACTACCACTCTTGGCTTCCAATCTGGAACGCCAACTGCATGGCTAACTGAGCTAACTAGCAGCTGGAGTTAGCAGTAAGCGGTTTCTCTGCTGATGCGCAGCCTCCTGTTTGTTTGGCGTGACCTTCGACAGGTGGCCGATACTTTCAGATTTGAGTAGCACACAGTTGTTTCATGTCTTCTGTGGCTCTGGAGGATTCAGCTAACAGGCATGAAAGTCAAGTCTGGAAATATCCCCGATGATGTAACCTGAGTTGTCTTGGCTTTGCTTTGGAGACTGAACATTTACAACTAGAAAAACTCAGGTTACAAGTGGAGGTGTTGAGCTTGAAAGACATTTATTGGGGAAGGTGAGACTAATTAAAGATGCTATTAAGTTGCTTTATTTGAAAAGTCGGATCCAGTGTTTTTTAACCCCATACTGAGGCCTGAGAGTCAGGACGTGTCTGGATCTACAGTTCAACACCGTAGAAGTTAAATACCAATTTGCTTAAATGTCCCTTTCAAAACTTCAGTCAGCGCCATTACATCTTCAGTAAAGCAGTGGAAGGTGGTTTTGTCGATGCGTGCAGTGTGATGTTTTAGTCTTTAATGTGATACTAGTCATGTCTGGCAGCTTCTTGGTGGTGATAAGTCTCCAGACAGTCACTGCTAGCGGCCCCTTAAAACCACAGCGTTGTGTTTTTTACACCTTTATTTAAACAGTTACGCTTTAGTGGTTCTGGAAGGCAGATTTTAATTCTTTAGATAAGAGATTAGCTAGCCGTTTCCTCCTGTTCCCAGTCTCTGCTAAGCTAAGCTAAGCTAACTGGCTGCTTGACTTGTAGCTTTATATTTACTGTACAGACAAGAAATGTTCCTAGAAACTAATTTTCCTCGCGTTTAAAAAGAAGTTGACACTTGCACAGATTACATTGGTGACTAGCTGACTAATCATGCACACCCCTGGCACAGTCACAGGAATTACAAGCACATTTCCCAAAATGTTGAAAAACTACTCCTTTTTGCAAGATCATGTTAACAGCGAGTTGCAGCATGTTAGCTCCCTGCTAACTTCAGAGGTTTCCACGTGAACTGCCGTGTCTGCTCGTGTCTTTTTCTGGTGTTGGAAAAGTTTGCGCCAGGCAGAAGATGACAAACGTACGGTAAAGAGGCCGGACTGACCCGCTGCCACACGAGTATGACATTCAGTCTTTGCTCAGAAGGAGACCAGATGCTGCAGGTATTCAGTTGCCAGGCTACAGCGGAGCACAGGGCACAGCGGCAGAGTTGAGAGGGGCGGCGGCGGTGGCGGCGGCGGGAGGGGGGAAGTTGTCTCAGCAGTGTTTTATTACATTACAGCCAATGGCACCAAGTGTAATCTCACGACCTTTCTGGGAGAGAAAGCGCCGTTCGTCTCTGAGCATTATCAGTTTCTTTAACAGCGTGAGCTATGAACTAGGATGAGCTGTGTGTGTGTGTGTGGCTGCTGGGCCCTCAGGGACACTGTTATTAATCTGTAATGGCGGTCGGCCGGCTGTCGGAGGCCAGAGGATGAACATTCCTGTTGGTAAACATGCTGACTGTTGCGTGACTTTGAGCGAGGTTACAACAGAGATGGTTGAGCGCTAAATGTTGTAAACGCTGTTTAACTAACACACTTGTAATCCTTGATTTAGTAATGGGATTAAGGCCGACATTAAAAGCTCAGCCCTCTGCTGCAACAGGCAACATTTGCCCTATTAATGACAGATGAACATGGATCTCACTTTAAGTTACAAGGAGGGGCTTTGAACTTCCGCTGCGAGCTGAATTCAGTCTTTGTAGGACGTCGTGGTTCCAGACGAGCCTGACAAGCTTTAAATCTAAGTGTGAAGTGAGATCTGAGGGTCAGCGATGAAGCAGTGAATTGCCTGATTGACTCTAAGCCCGGTTCCTGTGCGGCGGTAGCACAGTCAGTGCTTCTATATCAGAGGGGGGATTTTGTGCTGAGATAAGGGCTCCTCGTGAGGGAAGACCACGATGCTTTAGAGCGTGATCGATTGAGGCGCTCAGCAGAATAAACCGATGTTGTCTGTGGGGCCTCTGGTACGGAGAGAAACTCTATTTCTCCCGAAGCGTCAGTATTTTTCACCTGACATGACTGAGATCAAGCACTCATAGTATTTTTTTTATTCATCTTCTGATCCCGACAGAATCCACCGAAGTGGCCGAAGAGATGCACTTTACAAAGAAAACCTGCTGCTGAGAGGCTGCACCATCCGCAACACGGAGGAGGCCGTGGGAATAGTCATTTACGCAGGTAGGACCCCAAAATAAGCCTGTTTCCTGCGAGTCGTCACACTCAATAACTGACCTCTGACCAGCCGCTGCTAACACGCTGTGTGTGCTCGCAGGTCATGAGACCAAAGCCATGCTGAACAACAACGGCCCGCGCTACAAGCGCAGTAAACTGGAGCGACAGATGAATGTACATGTGTTCTGGTGTGTCATCATCCTGCTGGTCATGTGCCTGTTTGCTGCTGTTGGTGCGTAAACACCTTTTTGGTTTCTGTTGAGAAATTTCACTTAAAAAAACCTTTATTTCCTCAGATGTTTTGTGAAAAAGTAAAGAAATTCTCCCTTTTGAATCTGGTTTACTGTGCTTTTTATTTATATCTTGTCATTCCAGTGTGTGTGTGTGTGTTGACCTTGTGGTGTTGCCGTTCCAGGTCATGGGCTGTGGATGTTTCAGTACGGAGATAAGAGGCCTGTGTTTGACGTTCTTAGTCCAGAGGGGACAGACTTATCACCCATCATGTCCGCTATTTATCTGTTCCTCACTATGATCATCGTCTTTCAGGTACGAAACGCAGAGAAGCTCAAAAGAAACAAAAAAGCACAGATAAAGATATAAACAAGACACACGGCATCACTGAGGTTGAAACGTTTCCTCCCGCCGCTCACGAGCTCTGCTCTAAATCAAAACCTCGGCTGCCGTCGTGTCGGCTCCTGTGGATGTGTAACCTCTAGATCTGTATCTTCACATTTAATCTGGAGGAGCAGCGAGAAAGCACTCTGCAAAATAATCTTTATAATACAGGATCAAAAGAGGAATAAGTGCAACCTGGCAGCTATTGATTTGTTTACTTTGATTTTTGTCCAACATGTCAGTGAAAATGTCACCCTGTCCCGTGTCGGCTGCTGCAGCCGGTTCCCCCTGATGTTTCCTAATGTTTGAAAGCAATGTCAAGTCAGTGGAGATACCAGTCTGGTTACACTGCACAAACAGCAACTGTTTGAGGCTGGAGACCTGCGAGTACGGCCAGACGTTTGCTTGATACACTTTCAAATAAACACACGAGTTTGTTGGTGTTCAGTCACAGTGAGACTGTGCAGACGGGATCGCCCTCCCAAAAAGCTGTGACTCATTTCTCCGGAACTACTTTCCTGAAATGGTGCCTGGAAATGTCTCACCAGGGAGCACAACAACATTTTTCAAACAATCAAATATATAAAGCAGACCCAGTAGACATCTGTGTGATTTATTAAATCATTTAGCTTTTGACCTGTAGAGAAGGCAAAAGAAAAGCAACCTTTTTGTCAGACATGACCCCACTGGTTTTATACATTCATGCGTCTTTAAACTGTTTATATCTGTAACTTTGTTTACTATTTCCATCACTTTAAGCTAGCTAGCTGTTTTTTAACCATTAATCTTTACTTTAAGCTGCTAGTTCATCACTTTTATCCATCTATCTACTGTTATTCAACCTGTTTATCTATTACTTAGCTACTGTTTTAACCTCTGCTCACTTGCCAACAATGAAGTACCGCTCTAAAATTTCAAGCTCTCCCTTCTTTCCACCCTCCAGGTGCTGATCCCCATCTCCCTGTTCGTGTCGATCGAGATCGTCAAGATCTGCCAGGTGTACTTCATCCATCAGGACATGGAGCTGTATGACGAGGAGACGGACTCTCACCTGCAGTGCAGAGCGCTTAACATCACCGAGGATCTCGGCCAGATGCAATACATCTTCTCTGACAAGACGGGCACGCTGACGGAGAACAAGATGGTGTTTCGCCGCTGCACTGTGGCAGGGGTGGAGTACTCCCACGATGCCAACGGTGAGACAATCAAGCAAACACACACACACACTCCCTAACAACGTAAACAGTCATTGCCTTTTTAAAGTAACTCTTGTGTGTGTGTGTGTGTGTGATCCAGCTAGAAGACTTGCTATGTACCAGGAGATGGACTCGGAGGAGGAGGAGTGTACGTCTCACGGTGGCACCCTGCCCAGGCGGGACAGCGTGACCAGCCACCAGAGCGCCCGGGTGGTGCTGCGCTCCCAGAGCACCAAGTCCCACCGCAGGACGGGCAGCCGAGCGGAGGCCAAGCGAGCCAGCATCCTGTCCAAGCACACGGCCTTCAGCAGCCCCATGGTCAGTGCGGCTCACCTCCACCCTCCACCCTCCGTCCTCTGTCCTCATACCCTTGTGTCGCGTGCTGTCCACTGATAAACCGTCCTCTGTTCTGCAGGAGAAAGATATCACCCCCGACCCCCAGCTCCTAGACAAAGTCAACGACTGCAGCAGTCAGATGGACTTCATGCGCTTCCACAGCCAGCCCACGTCGCAGCTGCCCTCCGACCTCGCCGACATCATTGATTTCTTCATCGCGCTCACCATCTGCAACACGGTGGTGGTGTCCTCCCCCAACCAGCCCAGACAGAAGGTACAGCTCTCCTCAGCAGCGTCTGTCCAGTCAGAGCTTCTCTCGCTCAATAAGGGATTAACTTTTACTATTTAGAAACTAATGAGATAGTTGACGTGGTCAGATTGTCTGTCAGATAGTTGTTCTTTATTACATTGATTTTGGTGTAACGATATTTGGAGGTCACATGTTCACAGTTCCTGGTTCTGGTTTAACTCTCCTGCCTTTCTTACTTGAGTGGACGAGAGGCAAAGAAGATGGTTGTTTCTGGCGTTACGGTGCCTTGTCGGCGGCTTTTTGAGGCGTGTAAAATCAGAGAAATCACTCAGATTGGCTGTTCAGCTAAGTGAATCAGTGCACAGGAACAGGAAGTATGTAGTATGCATTTTTATTTAGTGTGTTTTAGGCCTGCACGATATGAGCAAAATGTGCGATGACACCCTTCAATATTGCGATGACGATATGACTTGCGATAAATAAGAAAATATTTAAGTTTGCATACAGTTCCTGTGTCTGATCTGGTCAGGATTTTGACCGAGGATTACTCTAAAAGTACACAGTAAGAGTACTTCATATTATACATGCAAGTAGTCTAGGAAGTACTTAGTTCAGCAGTGTATGAATCCAAAACTACGTATGGAAAAAAAAAAAAAAGAAATTCTCACGTCGTCCTTTACTTTGAAATCCGGAAGGATAGCATCGTGATACCTTCAGCTCACTGAATAATTACTGTAAAAGTCGTATGTTTCATGAGTCTGACTGAGAGACTGCAGTCTGCCCCACAGTCACTACCAGCAGCTCTTCAGAGCGGTTTCATCACGAATGTGTCGTCCGTTTCTTCATCAGCATCATTTGCAACTTCTTCTCAGGCGTATTTGTGATTAGAAGTGGCCACATTAGCAAGAGCGGAGCAAACTAAAGGGGAAAAACAGCTGATAGCTGTGTACACACGAGTGGACATGACTTTGTTTTAAGTGGCCACAAGCCTGAAGTGTCGGGAACCAACAGCCACCCACAAAGTCGATGTGTGATAAAGATCCAGCTGGGACAAACCCTTCTAATATCCTTCCAAAACACTTACACAAGGTTCTCTGTTATGGTGCAACCTTTCTTATGTTTTTCTTGTTTTGAACCACATGGGGAGTAGTTTCCACCTTTTCACGCAACGAATTGTGTTCGCCTGTTCTTTTGGCTACTTTTCCTACAAAAACAGCCTCAAAAGCACGAAAACTTCCACAAAAAACTCTCCAAGTCTCCTTTTTGCACGTAGCTTTCGCTGCCTGCATCTTTGATGTGCTCGGTCCAGTCGCGGTTGTGTATCCGTGTTTTGTTTAGTGTTTTGTGTGTGTGAGCCTGGGTGTGGTTGTCCTGTTCAGAGGTGACATCCTCCCCTCGCCACACACTGTGTGCACCAGCCCGCCGTCCTGCCACTCACAGACGCAAACCTGCTTCGTAAATCAGACGCATTATTTATGAGCAGTGTGTTTCTGTTTTGAGGTTATCTGAAAAGATAAGAAGGAGATTTAAAACTGCACAGAAGCATTGCTTTTGACACAATCTCTGTTTTCTCTGTTTTCTGATTGTTCGTGCTGTTTTTTTGTCCTTTGGGCCGGTGTAATTGTTCACATTGTTATTATGATGCCCTTGCGGCTCACCCGGCACCTGAATGATTTATATCTGTGTGTGTGAGAACTCCTGCTGCCAGAAGTCCTCAGTGTGAGTCACTCTCTCTGCTATTGTGCCGCACCACCTTGGGATAAGGGATTGGCTAAAGGATAATAGCCAGGAGGTGCATTTTCATCAGTGCTGAAGACTTCTGTGCCACCAGCGCCGGGCCGGGTCTCTCAAAAGCATCTTAAAACTGTAGCGATCATAAAATTCACCTCGTGGAGTTTTTTTAAGCTCAAGAAGTTTTTCCCAGAAGTTCATTCTTACACTGGCAGTGTTTAAACAGGCAGTTGACACGTTTTCTGCTTATAATTATGAAGTAAATGTTGATTGTCTGTTGCCACAACTTTGTTTGCCTCCGTGCATGAAATATCCCGGGAACAGTGAAGGCCAACTGTCCAGTCAGGTCGGCGGCCCGGCACCGATTCTCTCTGCTGTTATCGTGCTCTCTTTGAAGTGATGCTACATTTTAAAGTAGAAAATGAAACTAGCATATCACACAAATAATTGCATCAAACTGCCCACATGTCCTCTATCAGCTGTCTGATTTGCACCTGCCACACTGTCACTGTCATGTAAAGCTCTCACCTTCCACTACGCTGTAATGGGAGTGATGACTGCAGTCATTTGATGGAGAAAGGTGGAGGCTACTGTATTTTTAATTTCATCTTTTAATGACTGAATGAACGGAGGTAACAGCTGCACAATATTGGAAAAAGAGCGCTTTGGGATATATTTCAATATGAAAATAAATTATCTTCAGTTCCTCTGTTTGGAGAAAATCAGTCTAGATTATGTTGGTCTGTGTTTTTCTTTGGTTGATAAATGTATCTGAATGATCAGTGGATAAAGAGAGAAAGATGCCTTTATGTTCTAGCTTTTATTCAACACTGTAGCTGAGGAAGCAGCTGTTTGTCAACATGAATTATTAACGGCTGAACTTCATGATAATGTTTGTAATCATTTTGAGTTCAGCTTCTTACTGCTGCAGGTGTGACCTGACTACCGTTTTCCTTTCCTTCAGGTCCGTATGAGGTTCGAGCTGAAGTCTCCGGTCAAAACCATCGAGACCTTCATCAAGCGCTTCACGCCCAGCCGCCTGACCTCGGGCTCCAACAACAGCAGCTCCTCCAGCCTCATCACCAACCGCTCCTCCAACAAGGGATGCTCCAGCCTGCTGTCCTCCCCGTCGGCGGAGAGCACGCTCACCAAACTGGACGAGGAGCGGACGCCCCGAGGCCTGGAGCACGCCTTCAGCCCCGTCCCGCCCTGCTACGACGGGAAGGGGTGGAACCTGGAGGAGGGCGAGCTGCGCTACGAGGCCGAGTCACCCGACGAGGCCGCGCTGGTCTACGCTGCCAGGGCCTACAAGTGCTCCCTCGTCGGACGCCTCCCCGACCAGGTGACCGTGGAGCTGCCGCACCTGGGGAAGTTGAGCTTTGAGCTGCTGCACACGCTGGGCTTCGACTCCACCAGGAAGCGCATGTCTGTGGTGGTTAGACACCCGCTGACGGACCAGATCACCGTGTACACTAAAGGAGCGGACTCTGTCATCATGGACCTCATCAGACCCCCCGACACAGGTAGGAAACACTCGTCCGCACTGTTATTTCAGCCATTTTCAGAATGTATCACAGCATGAAGGTGAATTAAGAGGCGGTACGATGATTAACGATGATCCTGCTGTCAACATGGTCTGATGGCGCTGTATCACGTCCGCACACCTCTCTACCAGAAGTGATGAATCGCGGGTGTGAACCTGCAAATCATTCGATGTAATCTTCACTGGACATGTCAGCAAATTGAGAATATTTTCACACAGGGAGGAGCTCTGTGAGGCCGAGCACGTTTGGTTTTAACCGTCTGTCCAGAGTGATCCGACTTCACTGGAACAAACCGATTTTTTTCAAACCGAAGTTTTTTATACAAAGAAAGAAATACTTCACGTGTGACATTTGCTTTATTAAGAAGAAGCCCCAGATAGTTAAGAATTTCTTGTGAACAGTGTTGCACAAGTCTTTTAAGGGAGTCTGGGGACTAAATCCATCTGCGTCAGATAACTAACCTTTATTACAGTTGTTACTGTTTACTGCATTTGTAAAGTTTGACATGTTTACCGTCAATATGTTATATTCTTTAATACATTTAGTGATTTAAAACAGTTTGTCAAACAGTTGTTGGAAGGTCCGACACACTTCAGACACGGAAATGGACATGTTGTATTGTAGACTTTACAACAGACAGGATTTTAAAGCGATGCCACAACATACTGACACTTTTTACAAGAATAGAAACATCTTCATGTATTGTTTTTTAATGTCGAGTTTGCAAGAAGGCGCCAGTGATTAATGATTTGTCTCAGCCGTTTCACATAGTTTGATACGTTTCTCCTCTCGCAACAACTCTTAAAATCACGCAGTTTGTTAAGGGAGTTTGGGGATATTGCGGCTACTAGTTACAGACAGTGAGTTCACAAACGGACCAAAAGGATGTGTTCTGAGTGATCGGACCTCAAATACATCTGGACCGAGCAAGAAATATCTTCATGTGTGACATTTTGTTGAATTTGTTGTAAACAGTGTTTCACATAGTTTATAAAGGAAAGTCTTAAAATGTAGCATTTTTTTAAGGGAGTCTGGGGACTTTATCCATCTACGTCAAATAAATAACCTTTATTACAGTTGATGACAATTTGATTTACTGTCAATATGTCATAATCTTGTAAATTGGTGATTTAAAACAGTTTGTCAAACAGCCGTTGGAAGGAACGACACACTTCAGACACGGAAACGGATACAGCGCATTTTAGACTTAACAAAAGACAGAATTTTAAAGAAATTATGCGCCAAACTGACACTGAATAGAAACATCTTCATGTATTGTTTTTTAATGTTGAGGTGCCAGTGATTAATGATTTGTCTCTGTTGTTTCACATAGTTTGATACGTTTCTCCTCTCGCAACAGCTCTTAAAATCGCGCAGTTTGTTAAGGGAGTTTGGTGATATTGCGGTTACTAGTTCAGTGGTCAGTTGAAACAGACTGTAAGTTCACAAACGGACCACAAGGATGTGTTCTGAGTGATCGGACCTCAATGCAACTGAGCAGTGTTCAAACCTTCAGTCTTTCCACTGATGTAAACCTATAAGGTAACACGTTACGTAAGAACTTGTATTTTTAGAGCGACTCACCGCTGCAGCGCTCGATTCGTCCTGACTGGTGCTTTGGAAAAAAACGCTTCCTCGTGTGTTTTTTTTTCCCCCTCTGATCTTGAAACCTTGTTCCACACTCCTCAAGTTCTCCTAATGGCGAAGGTGTACCGGGTTGTTAGTATTCCAGGCACACAAAGAGCCACACAGGCACTTTTCACTAATGCTCTGTACACAGTCACCAGACATCTGTCCAGGGGTGCTTAGCGAGGAGGACTGTTCCAGCCGGCGAATTAAAGGCCGGACAAAACACACAGTTTGTGAATACAAGCTGTGTGCGTTTCTCTGCGGATTGGGAGTTCTGATACTCTCACCGTATTTATAAAACACCCACATCTGCTTTATAATCAGAGAAGACGGGAATATGGGCCACTCCACTGCTTTTACACATTGAGTTGACTTTTCTTGTCATTAGGATTCTGCTCAGCAGTTAATAACATAATGAAATATAAATAAATTATGTCTTCTGCGAGGGAGCTTTGGGCTCGAGCCTGAGTGACTCACTGGCATGTGGAGTTTAAAGCAGCAGCCTGAGACCGATTGTAAAGGGAGGTTCTGGCCTTTTTTTGGCCTTTATATGGCTTTATTGACAGAACAGGCTCAAGATATGACAGGAAACAGGATGAGAGAGAGGGAGTGACATGCAGCAAATGGTCCCCAGGCCGGGACTCGAACCCCGGTCCTCTGCAGCGAGGACAAAGCCTCTGTACCAACTGAGCTAAACGGCGCCCCGTAGATGTGTATTTTAAGGATCTTAGTATGAATTCTAGAGACGCACCTATTCACTAACCTGACTCTCGCCAGATGCATTTCGTTCCGCCTAGCTCCACTCACATACATCTGGGATCGCTCCCGTTGGGAGGGATTTCGGCACCAGATTTTCAGGTAGAGCCAATCAGGACCGCCGGGCGGGAGTTTCATAGATGTGACGTAGTGGAGAAGCGACTGTTTTGATTCAGACAACAATGGCGGCTCGCATCGAGGAAGCAAGCGTCAACATTGATGCTGCTATTTCATCCGTGTTGTCCAATCTACCCAATATTTTTTCGTTAAAAGAACGTCGCTCTCATCGACGTCACAGGTTGGTTTTGATGTGAGTGGTTGAAGTAGCACATCAATAAAGATGACAGACAAGTGGTGTATCCAATCATATGCAAGGATTTTTGATAAGGCCCAGCCTTCTGAAACACATCTCCAATGGAGCGATCCCAGATGGATGAGTGGAGCGAGGCGGAACGAAATTCATCTGGCGAGAGTCAGGTTACCTATTTACTGGCCAACGACGGGATCGGTGTCAGATGCCGGTAACATTTACACACCCTAGTCCTCAACACGGCCTCCAGCCTGAACTGAAAGAAAGAAACTGAATATTTTATGGTATTTACCCAAAATATGTGCACTCGTTTCATTTTCAGGTCATCGTGAGAGTCTCTCCCGCAGTTTCACCGTCATTTACAGTCGTGTTTTTTCCAACACCTCTCTCCTCTGCGTGTTTGACAGATGCAGAGCGGAGCACAGACGGACACGTTGCTCGAGTCGATGACAGGATGTGTTGTGATCTGTTGCACCTGTTTTACTTTTTGGAAAGTAAAACATCGCAGCAGAGGGTTATGAATCGCACATTTACTTTGAGAATAAGGATCTGTTGTCTGAACCAGAGCAGCACATTTTTTATTCCGCTTACACGCTTGACAGACTCCTTCCATTGTTTACCTTTCACAATAAGAGTCCCGGATAAACCACTATAGACTTACAAGAGGGAGCTAAAGTCCACTTAGTCGTTTCTGTAACAGGCCATTAAAATAGTTTACAACATGTCAGTTTTATTAGATATTTAATGGTCTGTGTTTTATTATGAACATACAATTGATTTTTCCATTAAAACAAGGTTACAGAAATGTCTGTTTATGCTGTTAATTATAGTTTTTAGAAAGAAAGATGGAGAGAAAATCAGAATGGGCAAGTCAGACTTAAAACAAAACAACTGGAAATGCATCTCTAATGAGTTCAAGAGCTCAGCTACTATAAAAACCTCATGTGACCTGTAGGCTTCATTCATGAAAGCTGATTTTTGTAACCACACAGCAACTTTTTGTCCTGTTCCTATCTGAATATAAGCCTGTCTGTCACCTTCCTGTTATGTTGTATTAGACCCAGCGTTTCTAATAATGAGCTCATGATCAGTTATTTCTTCGTGAGCTCATTATGACCTCAGCGAACAGGGAAGTGCTGCAAGTCACGGGAATTTGATTTCCTCACATGGGTGCAGGATGACAGTTGCCAAAACCATCCAGTCAGTGACTTCATGATTACTGCTCTTGATCTTTTTTGTAATATTTCAGTGTGAATATGATGTTTTTCTTGGTCTGGACCAAATAAACTGAACGGAAGATATGAAAAGTGAGACTGCAGGTTTCTCTCGTGCTGAGTCGCTGGAGTACATTTTTAAGAAATCTGAATTTGTCTCTTCCTGATTCACAGCCTTTGATTTAGCAACTTAATGCTTCTCTTTAATGTGTAATATCTCTATAAACTGGCTGTAGTTGCTTCACGTGTTTACATTTTGATGGTTCTGATCCAACCTGTGCAGCAGCTCATCCTGCCTACCTTCAGTTAAAAGCGTGCTGTCATGTCGTTTGGGCAACTCATTTATGTGATGTGTCTGTTAGCGGCTCCCTTCCTGTTCATTAGAGGAAGACGCTTCCTCTCTACGAGGCAGCTCAGCTTCACAGAGAGATGATTTCCCGTTAAATTATCCTCCGACGACTTTTTAACTGCCACACATAAACGGAGGAGAGCACTCCCATCTTGTTCTGGCATGTTTTCTGGATGACGTGCAGCCCTTTTCTTCGGAGGAATTCTGAATTACAATATGATGTATTGTATTGATTTTCCATTACGACCACTGCGCTGGTTCCTCTGCGTTCAGGGTTGGGCCGCGCTGATTGTTCATCATCTTTAATGCCCCTCTATAGAGCGAGGTCTGAGTTGGCACACTTTGCCAGTTTCAGAACTTTTTCACCCGCTTAAAATTCACGGAGCGCCGCCGCTGCTCGCTGGAGGAGAGGGACTCCATCGGGACAGTTGTCACACACACACACACACGTCCTCCACCACGTGTCTCCGTCCGGCCGCTTTAATGGACGACAGGGTGTGTCTGCACGCAGACAACTCACTACTTTGTTTTGCCATTGGGTCAAAAGCAGCCAACTGGAGTGCAGCACGAGTTGGGCCTCCTCACAACACAGACCTCCATAATGGCTCCATTCAGGCGACGAGGGAGTTGTTCAGTGTCACTCTAATAACAGAGCACATGGAGGCAGACTGCAGACCCTCGGGGCTTACAAGTTCCACTGTGTCATTGCGTAACTCCAGTCTCACTCCTGCAGCAGCGTTACAACAAACTCCACCTTAAAACACAATTTACATTTGAATATTTTTCATCCTAAATGGATTTCACCGAAATTCTTCCGCTTGTGATAAAATTAAAGATAAATAGATTTTTTTTTTTTTGGACCCTGAGAAGACAGACGTCCGGGCCCCGATCATAGCGATCTGAACTTAAAGAAATCATTAGTAGTAGTAGTAGTAGTAGTAGTAGTAGTCTGTGAATATTCTCATTCATCCAGGTCATAGTTATCTCAAGGAAATTGAATCGAACGCAACTGGATTTGGTTTTTGTCTTTGAAGACGTTTCACCTCTCATCCAAGAGGCTTCATCAGTTCCTGCTCGCTTGACTAGGACTAGTCCCAGCCTAGTCAAGCGAGCAGGAAGCCTCTTGGATGAGAGGTGAAACGTCTTCAAAGACAAAAACCAAATCCAGTTGCGTTCAATTCAATTTCCTTGAGATAGTAGTAGTAGTATATTTAAATATTTTCATTTGGGCTGACCGTGATGCTCCAAAGCTTCTGCCGTTGCCATGGTAATCAACATCCAAATCAGTTTTTGAGGGAAAGGGAAGTGAAGTTATGCTTCAGAGGCCACAGGCCGATAAAGAAACCAACAAATTTAGCTCCTCTGTTGCGTTTAAGTCGTCTCAAAACCTACGTACATTTCCATCAGTGAAGGCTGCTGCTGCTGTGAGTGGGTGTGAGGTCTGAAGCGGTGTTCATGACGGGTGATGTCCCGCATCGTCGCAAGTCAAGTCTCCCTAGCACCATCGATTGGACGAGATGATCAATGCTGTTCACTTCATGTGTCGTTGGTTTTAATGTTGTGGCTGATAACTGTATACACAGAATGCAGTACAGATATTAGTAGACAGGTAAATAATGACCTCACTGAAGCTTTGAGGCCCCAGACAAGGTATTGGGACTAGTTATCATTACTGAAGCTGCTATAATCAATATTTGTATATTTATACTGGATGAATTGACTGTGTGTAATATGAAAAGGGGCGGTCGACGTTATAAACCCACAGATCATTTTCTGAACGCTGTAGTTCAGCTCAAGTCTGATGAGCATTTTAGCGTCTTTCAGCTCATTGTTTTGGTTTTCCAGTCCACATCTTTGCTGTTTTTGGATCACTTTCACCGCTCTCATGCTTTTGTTTTCAGCCTCGTCCGACAGCTGCTTTTTGAGCCTAGAAGTAGCACAAATGCTACCAAACTGTAGCCGTGCACAGTTAGCAACTAGCTGGTTGAAATAAATAAATAATAAAGGAGCATTTAGCTGCTAACGAGCCAGATATGTCCCTCAGGAGCGGGTGTGGGATGCTAAAGAGCTGAACGGAGATCGATTGGACTTGGATTCATCACAAACACGTCTCCAAATGAATGATGATATTGTTTTGTATACGCTGGATGTGTAAACTGTTTGCTGACACGTTAGCCACGGCAACAGAAAAGGTGATAATATGTCAGCGTTGTGTTTACGGCCCGTTTCCACCGTGGCCAAAGAAAACAAGTTGTTGTAGGTTTTGAAGGTGCCCCGCGGAGCTTTTTCTTAATAACAAACTCTCTGTTTGCGTTCGGCGTTACTCAATAAGCCTCATTGTGCGCGTCCTTGAAGTCTTAACAAATGTGATGAATGCATTTCCTTTCTCGTAAAACATTTGCAGGGCTGAAATGTGGATGATGTTACTGTGAGGAAACAAACAGGCAGCCATGCATGAAAAAAAAAGTTGTAGCGACCAATAAAACTTTAACAGATGGGTGTGAATCCTTTGGTGGAAAATAAACAAAGTTCCACCTGTAAGGTCGTCCGGCCCTCGCAGCGGTTTGTCGAACGGGAAAAGTCCCGCTGTCCTTGGAAATAATGTTTTTTCACAAACAGCAAGTGAACAAGATGAAACCACCATCTTACTTAATCATGAGACGATCGAAGCAAACGATCAGCCCTTATTGACGGATTTGTGTTAATTTGTTCTTTTCAGTAAAATATAATTTGTGCACTCGTGTGTGTGTGTGTGTAGCGCTGCCTGCCAAGCTGTTGTGTTATCAGAGAGATTTACAAGGCTGGCGATCAGAGGCTGGTTGGCCGGTGCGTCTGTGTCAGGAGACTGATAGAGCCAATCTGTTTGTGGACTGTCGCTCTGCCAAAGAGACGTCCGAGACGCTGCGCCGGAGAGACACTTAATGAAGACTCCGTCACAAAACATGATGCTTCAGAACATCTTAACATGTACTATTCAGTCACAACAAGATCGTTTAAACATGTGATTGACATTGATTACTCCAATTTTTCATCACATTTCGCTCAGCATGGTCCAGACGCAGCTCGATGACTAATATGGAGACTTGTTGAAATGTATCGCGGCGGCGCAGCATACATTGTTGATTTAGGTGTGAACACAGATGGCTCTTGGAAAAGACGCCTGTGGCAATCTGGAACCAAAAATGCCGAACCAATTTCTACCAATTTCCCTAAATTAAGGAGGATATTTAATCTTCATTCTTCTGTCCTTTTGTTCTTTTTTAAGGAAGCTCCAAAGGGAAACGCCAGAAAAAGATCGTCAACCGGACCCAAAACTACCTGAACCTGTACGCTGCCGACGGCCTCCGCACACTGTGCATTGCAAAAAAGGTAACAGGGATCCACGAATGTCTTAAGAAGTGCTGGACAGATGCCCTCTCTCTCAATAAACGGCTTCAGAAGTTGGAGATGATGTGTCTCAGTGGCAGTTGGCTGCGTTTGTGATCACATGGACCGGCCCCTCTAAAGTGACATTCTTCGTGACTCAGCTGCAATCTGTGCCACTTTCTCAGGCTGCTAATTTATGCTCTCGCAAGCCGGGCTCATTATATCCCCGCTTGTGCAAAAGCCTGTCACCAAAGCGATGTGATAAAACACCTTCTCAAGGTCTCACATTCTCCCGTGGATCCTCCTCTGCCGTGTAGCCAAAAGGAGCTGCTGCACTCTTACATTTCCTCTGATACGTTAAAGAGGCACTGTGCAGATTTACAACATTACTGAGATAATGATACAAACTCAGAAATATTTACCTCTCCCATAAGTGAATAAACAAGCTGTTCTCAGAGGAAAATAAGGTCCCAGGATACTGTTTAAAGCTAGAAAGGTGGCAGGGTCCGCCACATATAAACAAAGAAAACAGTGTGAAATTGTGTTGTTCTTTAAAGCAACACTGTGGAATTATTTCTCCCATCTAGTGGTTAAATTTTATTTTGCATTCAAACGAATACTGCTCTCTAGCGCCTCGCATTTTCAAATGTGCGTTGCAACCTGTTGGAACTACGGCAGGCGGGATGTGTCAAGATTCAAGAAGCTCTGACAACAACGTGTCTTCAAACAGCACTTCATCAAGTTTAGTTTCGGGTGATGAGGTACGTTATTTCAAACAAACTTCAAACTGCAGCTGACGAGCGCGTCTGGCTAAGCTCCTTCTCCGTTCCACAGTCACGCTGGCTCTGAGTGAAAACGCCTTTAGCCTTATCTGTACCACGTAGAGCTTTTTGTCCCTCTCACCAGTTCATCGTTTTTTATAGAGCGGAAGGACATGGAAGCCTCCGTAGAGCTCGCCCGTCCTATGGAAATACAGAGAAGTGATTCTTCCCTCAGGAGGAGAAGTGAGATTGTTGGCAGAGATAATTTTACTAAGACTTATTTATGAATGAAGACGTTGATTTGAGGTAATAAATTACTTAAAACACTACACAGTGGACCTTTAAAGGTCAGTTTGTTTATTCAGTCGTGTAAACAAAGAGAGTTTGTTCGGGTATTAAAAAAAACATGAAACAATGAAGATCTTTCTCTTCTGATTAAAAAATGATGTCCAAAACTACATAGTGCACCTTTAACAGACAATGCTCTGTGTGTGTGTGTGTGTGTGTGTGTGTGTGTGTGTGTGTGTGTGTGTGTGTGTGTGTGTGTGTGTTCGTCAGATTCTGAGCAAGGAGCAGTACGCCTGCTGGCTGCAGCGCCACCTGGAGGCTGAGACGGCCATCCAGGGAAGAGAGGAGCTGCTGTTTGAGTCGGCCCTGCGCCTGGAGACAAACCTCCAGCTTCTGGGTAAATGTTTATTTCACTTATTTATTTATTTATTTAGAGCCTCTCTCTGTGGAGTTTACATCTTCTTCCCGTGTTCCCCCACCATTAAATAATGTATGTTAAAGGTGCAATATGTAAGAATAAATTAGCCAAAATGATCAACGAATGTGAAGAAACAACAGTTTTGACGTTATAAAGTCATTATATTGTGTTGCAGAGATATCTAGTGAAGTTAGCGTGCCAGCTAACGATCTCTGTCCCATCTCGAGCCAAAGCTCCCAGTCTGGACCGCTAGTTGCACGGCTGCTGAGCTAACAAGCTAATGGCAGCAGTTAGCGGTTACTCCGGTAATGTGCTGCCTCCTGTCTGTTTGAGTGTGAAATCTACCTGTTGAACCTGTTAAACTCATTCTCAAACAACATATCACCAGAGTAACTGCTGCTAACTGTAGCTGCCATTAGCTAGCTAAATCAGTTAGTCATGAAGCTGGTGGTCCAGACTGGGAGCTACGGACCAGGGGAGGGTCAGTGTTTACGACGCTTGCACAGGAGTTTTTTACACTTAGCCCTTTTAATTCAAAGCAATGAACAGCGGCTGCTAACTGCCCAGTATACTTGTGAAGACGATATGAGACGATAATGTGTCGCCGTCATGTTCCTTCACCCGTAGGAGCGACGGGCATCGAGGACCGGCTGCAGGACGGCGTGCCCGAAACCATCGCCTCCCTGCGGAAGGCCGG
Organism: Lagodon rhomboides; assembly: GCA_039737535.1. Taxonomy (NCBI): domain Eukaryota; kingdom Metazoa; phylum Chordata; class Actinopteri; order Spariformes; family Sparidae; genus Lagodon; species Lagodon rhomboides. Next base: position 6,448,503 of record CM077789.1, on the reverse strand, counting down.
CCTGCAGATATGGGTGCTGACGGGCGACAAACAGGAGACGGCTGTCAACATCGCGTACGCCTGCAAGCTGCTGGACCCTGAGGAGGAAATCCTGACACTGAACGCTGATTCTCAGGTGAGCGAGTGTTTCAGAAGCAGAAAGATTTGCTTCACTGGAAAGACAAAACATTTTTTATTTTTCCAGTCCTTATAGTAATAAGCTACCAGATGGGTTGCCAGAATACCTAATGACCTCAGTGACCTTTCCTCTAGAGTCCAATACTTTTGGTTTATGTGTTAAGTGATATTTGACAAATGTTGGAATGCTAACACGCTAAACTACGTTGGTAAACATTTCCTGATATATTGTAATAGGGCTGGTGACGATATAAAGTCTCATATCAAATATATATATGGTAAATAAAAAGATGGCTTAATATTCGGTATAATGTACATATTATTACATATCCTACCAGAACAGCTGTTTCCAGTCTGGCCCAGAATCAGATTTACTGCACAGACATTAAGGTGGTATCACATGTCAGACTGCTCCTTTAACATAATGTTTTCCTCGCTGAACCACCTTTGTTCAGGTTATCTGAGGACAAACGTTGTGTTTTAATTCTGTGCCGTTGAAGCATCTGTTTGCCAGATGTGCAGCAGCTCAGACGCTGTGATATTAAACAAGTTAGCGATCTGATCCTGAACGCCAGCCCTCCTCTGTGCCTGTCTCTGAACCAGGAGGCGTGCGCGTTGTTGCTGGAGGAGAGTCTGCACTACATCCAGGCCAAATTCCTCTGCAGTTCCACGGAACAGGCCGCGAAGGCCTTCCACGGTAGCTTTGCCCCCTTCGAGATCTATTCGTCCTCGTCTCCGTCCTCCCACTCGTCCTCCCACGCCGCCGCTCCCTTCACGGTGCACCGGCTGGGCCTGGTTATCGACGGGCGGACTCTGGCCTACGCCCTGGATAAGAGTCTGGAGGATAAGTTTCTGGCTGTCGCTCGGAGCTGCCGCTCGGTGCTCTGCTGCCGCTCCACGCCGCTGCAGAAGAGCATGGTGGTCAAACTGGTGCGGAACAAGCTGAAGGTCATGACTCTAGCTATAGGTAAGTAAAAGGTCATAATCCACCGTGACACATATTTGTATTCATACACACCCCTTTTTATTCGAACTCTTGACCCAGATTCTTTGGATGCGCTTCGACTGCCAGCGGTGATCACTGTTTGACCCCTGAACACAATTAAAATTAAAATAACCAGTCCTGTTTTAAAGAGTAACCTTTTCATTGCCATGCTTACATGTGTTTTTGGTGTCAGAGACATCAGAAATGGAGGTTCACAGGAGTTATTTAAGGGTAAAACTCATGTTAATCGTTCCAAAACTAAAAGCTGTTGACTTCAACCCTCCAGGCTATCACCAGGTTTTAACATCCAGTAGCGTCCTGACAGATTAAAACACGCCTGAGCCTCAGGACAGAGCTGAATTTCAAGAAACCTCTGAGCAGTAGCAGCCACTACGTCTTCTTTGTTTACATTTAGTATTGGCTTCAAATCACATCGCACTTTACGATCTGTACAGCGTCCTTGTAGCAGGGGAAAGAATGGAAGAAACCTCAAGGCCCACACACACTGAGAGCAATAGCTGACATGCCTTTCATGCTCACACGGCGTCCTGCAGGCATCAGATTTGAAATGCCAACACCACGGAATCTGCAGTATTCGGGGACAAGGATCCCCCAACACGTACACACAAACACATGCAACATGTCAAACCCGAAACAAAAAGTCCGCCTCTGTCTCCGCATCGCTCTGACAGTCTCCTACGGAACGGGGATAAGTGTTCACAATAGCTAAATCTGTGAAGTTGCTGATGAAAGATAGGGCGCAGCACCTCAGCTGGGATATCGCTCCCTCTCCCTCCCGCTCTCCGTCTTCCTCTCTCCTGACGTTTTTATTTTTTTTTCCTTTGAGCTCTCAAAGCAGTCCTCATTCGACGCTCCAAATTCCAAAGGAGGTCAGAGTACAGGCGTCGAGGCGGTTTGACGTGCCTCGCGATGCCTTTAATGCTCGTTCGCTAATTTAAAACAACAGTTGTGCTTCAGAAGATGCATGTCAGACACTCTCAGGGTTGAGACACGAGGTAGACGTTGCGTGTACAGAACAGATCAAAGCGACAGAGTTTACAGATTATAATGACTCCATCACTGTTAAAGGGCAACTCCACCAATTTCCCACGTTAAAGTGCATTTACAGGTCTGTAGGGTTACTGGTGCTTATTTGTAAGAAGTAGTAATCTGATAAACTGCCTCCAGTGCTGTCACTCAGCGTCTACATTGCATTGTGGGTAATGTAGGCTCCACTGCTGGACTCACTATGGACAGTTTAAAAAACAAATGATTGAAATCGGTGCAGCAGAACCAGAGATATCACCTCTTCTATCCCACACGTTCTTCTTCCTTTTCGAAACCTGGTGCATATATTACCCACAATGCAACTTAGCCACAGAGTGACATCACTTGAGGCAGTTTACCAGATAACCATGCAGCTCTGAAGCCACAAAAGGCTTCATACTTATTTTTTCACATGCAGTAGTCAGTTTAATGTGTAAAACTGGTGGAGTTACCCTTTAAATAACACCAGGTTTTATTCATATACAGGCAAACGAACTCTTCAAGCATCATGAAGATCTTTTCCTGTTCACTGATGAGTGTATTTTCCTCCATTGTGTCCGTATTATCTGTTCACACTCTAACACAGATGTGGTGAAGCTCCAGGGTTTTCGGGCTTCGGTGTGGATATGAGTCGACTTTGACATTCAGAGAGAAGTGCCCACTCATCAAACGCACCTTCAGCACCCTCGCTGTGACCACTGAGTCAAAACAATGTTATTTTTAAGGCACCTTGGTAATTAAACACGTTGGCTTAATGAAGCCGCAGCGTAATGGAGGTGACACGAGGCTGTCGGCTTGACTTACGACTGTCTTTTCCCTGTTTTATCATTTATTTGTTCCCGCTGCTCTCAGGAGGATCCCACTTCTGCCAACCAAGCGATTTTTCTGTCATTGCTCTGTGGAGGAAACACTCCTGTATTTCACATCTCTGTGGGGACACCAGATGATAAGAAGATTAGAGCGGTGATAGATATCAGAGCTTCACCGTTACAACAACCCGATCTGCTGACATACAGCTAACAAGAACGGAGCCTCCACCTTCTGTAGTCTATATGTAAATTATATTTTACCTCACACGCTGTTTCATTTATTATCTTTCTACTGCAGCAACTGGAAGTATTTAGTGTGGGTTAGTCATTAAACAAGTATACCATTCCCTTGTTCTCTGGGAAGTTGTGATAAGCAATCTTAACTATTTTCTGATATTTACACAGCAGTCAGTTAACATAATCATTAGCTATGGGAGCTATTGGAACCTCAAAGTGTTCAATATTAAATAAACAGACATAAAAAGTTGTTATAAAGTAAAAAAAACTATATAAATTGATAGAATTGAATATAGAAATTAACCAAGAAATTTAAAATAACTTTAGAAATTATTAAAGCTCTGTTAATCACAATGAAAATCAGAATCATCGAAACCATGTCGAGCTTAGAATTCAAGCAAAAATTAACAAAAATCATCCATGTAATTCGTGGCAAGCAATACAAACGGGATCAAAAATTGTTTGTCTCTCACCTTCAACCACCATATTTCATTTTTTCCCAGAGTTACGTCCCTGGTGGAAACTGGAAACGAGGAATTTCATTTGAAATGACCCTTGACCTTTCATCACGTGTACCTTCAGCCTCTTAGCTAGCTGCTACCAAATTTAGCAAGTAAGCTACAGTTAGCTTGAGCAGCAACTGTGTCAAACTAGCTCTAAATCAACCGGTCACAGCCACAATAACTAACATTTTCTATGATTTAGCTGAAAAACGCTGTGCATGCTACCTAGCTAGCCGGCTAACTTGCTGCCTCGTGAGCTTATATTTCTTACGTTACGTTCTTACATTAAAGTGAGGAGACAGTTCGCTGCTACAGCTAACATTAGCTGATTAAATCAATGTTGCCACAGCTGTTTTTTGACTTTTTGACAATGTTCTCAAAGAAAGAAAAGTGGAAACACACAGGGACGACTTGGCCTAGCTAGCAGTTAATAACTGGGTGTGAAATGAGACCAAAACTGTTATTTCTTCTTCTGATTTGAGATTTTTTTTTACGTATTGCACCTTTGAGTTAATATTGAACACATCAGTACATTCCAAGTATTACTGTGTCACCCTCAGAGCTTTAAAGCTCAGTATTTCACTGGATAAGAATAAGAGTGTATGTAGCGCTGTAGCTCTTTAGAAATGTAATATCATGCTGGAACACTATTAGCCAGCTAACACAAACTGGAAACCTCTGTTCGAGCACTCATCACCGCCCACCTCTCACATTCAGCCGACGCTGCAGCTCCAGTCGTGTTTACTATTTTGACAACAAAACCCTTTCTGCCCACCAACACTTCATCTCCCACTCCACCACCTGCGGTGACAAGAACAACCGTCCACAGATCTCAAAGTGGAGGAGAAAAAAAAAACAAGAAAGCTGCTCGTCAGCAGGAGAAGAAGCAGCAAATAATAAATGCTGAATTATAAGTTGTTTTTCTCTCCAGGCTCAAGTGTTCGGTTTCCTGTTCTGAGTCCTGACTGATTTCTCTCTCCCTCTCTGCATTAATCTCAGGTGATGGGGCCAATGATGTCAGCATGATCCAGGTAGCGGACGTGGGCGTGGGCATCTCTGGACAGGAGGGCATGCAGGTGAGGAGAAACATGGCGTGGACATTCTGACATTCTTGAGCATAATCAATGTGTTTTCATTTCTGTTGAACTTACTTTACTTGAGTATTTCAAATATATGCTACTTAAAACCTCCACTCCACCAAATGTGTTGTACTTTTTACTCTGCTACATTTATTTGATTACTTTAGTTACTAGTTACCACGGTAACACTGATTCTGTCAATCAAATAAATCCTTATTATCAAATCCGAGAAACTGTCCAGACCGATGACACTGAAAGATGCACCATGTCGTTTTCATTTTAATCAGAAGAGAAATATATATTTTTTAAAGTCTAAACAAACTGTCTTTAAAGGACAACACAGCTTCATACTGTCTTACTTTGTTTATATGTGGCGGACCCCGCCACCTCTCTAGCTTCAAACAGAGTTCTGGTCAGTGTTTCCTCTGAGAGCAGTTTGTTTATTCAGTTACGGAAAAGATAAAAATATATCCGAGTTTGTTTTATTACCTCATTAATATTGTAAATATTAAAATTCTGAGATTGAATCTTCTTTAAAACTACATATTGCTACATAAGTATGACTTTTGGGTACTTTTTACAACGCTGCCCTTTAAGCGAATGTTTTAAACCACACACGCCCTCTGGATTCGATCGCCTGTCTGTTGCCTCGTGAGGAAGCTCGTCCTGCGTTTCTGTAGTGAAGCAGGAAACTTTACGGGCGCCAGAGTCTCTCCCTCGCTCTGAGGTCATAACCAATGCCGCAGCTGAGGCAGCGGGCGATAGCATGTAAAAAAAATAATTAAATAAAAGGCTCAGTTGACCCTCCTCCTCCCCCCTCTGCTCATTTCACTAAAGCACCCTGTTCCACAGAGGTGATCTTGCACAGCAATGATGGAGATTCCCAATTAAGTTCCAGCGGAGGCTTCGGAGGCGCGCTGCTGTGTAGCACATCTGTTAAAGTCTCCGTATCCTGTCCTTAAACGGGCCGCTAGATTAATCATCGTTAATCAAATTGGCTCTTAATGAGACAGCGGTCACTCCTCGGGATTCCGAGGCGCGCGCACATTTCCCGGCACACGCTGCATTATGATTAACACGCCGTTCTTCTATCAGGGGCGCACTCCCCGTGTAGTCGTTACCGGGCCGTTATTAGAGCGCAGCAGAAACCTTAATTGCTGCACAACGAGGCATCCGCCGCTGTTTTTCTTGTTGACAAGTAATGTTGACAGGTGAGATGTGTCATAAAGGGTTAGAAGCGCCGTTTAAAACGCGAGTTATGAACGCGGCTGGACTCCGGGGAAGGTTCTGCGTTAGATGTTGATGGATGAGACTGACAGACTCCTGCCGCTGTAAAGACGAATCCCAAAAGGTTGACAACTCGTTTAAGGGTTATTGCATCGGAAAGACTCATTAAGAAGACGCGGGCGAGTGTAGCAGAGGCAGCCGTTTCCTGCGGTTATTCCCTAATAACGTGTGATGGTGTAGAGGTGGAGAGACGGTGCAGCATGAGGAGACTGACTGTCGGGTCCTTCTGGTGTTTTCCAGGCGGTGATGGCGAGTGACTTTGCTCTCCCACGTTTCCGGTATCTCCAGAAGCTCCTGCTGGTCCACGGACACTGGTGCTACTCCCGACTGGCCAACATGATTCTCTATTTCTTCTACAAGAATGCTGTAAGACGCTCTCACCTGTGTATACTCTTCTTACATTTGTGCACCAGACACCAGATCAGTCGACGAATACGGAAGTGACGTGTTCTCACCTTTCTGTCCCGCCTCCTCGTGTGAACTCATCCTGGTTATCTCTCCTTCCCACAGATGTTTGTGGCGCTCATCTTCTGGTATCAGTTCTACTGTGGATTCTCAGGTTCGGCCATGATCGACCAGTGGTATCTTATCTTCTTCAACCTGATGTTCTCCGCTTTCCCACAACTCATCACTGGCACGCTGGACAAGGACGTGTCAGCGGAGACTCTCCAGCAACTACCTCAGCTCTATGTGAACGGCCAGAACTCCGAGGTCCGATCTCCTCGTTCGTTTGTCCCTCTGATCTGTTTTTAAGAAGCGAGACTCGCTCGGTTTCCCTTCAGAGCTGTCAGCCGCATCTAATGGCTCAGTTGAGGATTGAAAATTGTTGAGTTGCCATTACATCGCAACACGTCTGTGTGCTGATGAAAGCCATGAGATGAGCCTGAAAGCTCCAGAGGAAATCTAGTATGTGAAATATAATAAACCATAAGTATGTGTTAGCAAACAATGAGTCAATCAGTTGGAACTTCATAATGCAACTTCTAAATAATGTTGATAAACTACACAGTAGCCAACCTGTCTAAACTAGTGTTGGCTAGCCACATGCTAACGTTAGATCGCTACGGCTCTTTTTAACAGTCGAGCAGTAGAGCTCTGACCTCATTGCTGTATAAAGGATTTTTTATCGTATTTTTTACGTTTCTACTATTATGTGCATGTGCAAAGCTTTTCAGGAAGCCAGCTAGGCTAGCTGACAGGCTAACCTCGCTAGTTAAAAACACTATATACAAAAAACAAATGGTGAACTATTAATATTATATACAAAACAAACTGTTGATTTATAGCCAAATACCTGCAAAGTTTCAAGTTTCGTGCTAATTAGCAAATGGTAGCATGCTAATGCATCAGTTTAAGATGGTGAACATGAACCTGCTTGTTAGCATTGTCATATCGAGCATGTCAACATGATAAGGTTAGCATTTAGCTTAGCACCACTGTGTGTAGTGGCCTCACACACCTGCTAGCATGGTTGCAGACTTTCTTTCTTGGATGTATAAGCATTCATTTATGCAAATTAATATCTTCCCTGCCTCTGTATCATTAAGCCTTCCATTTCTGTTGTTAAATCTATAAAATCACAGCAAATAACTTTTTTCTTTAGTTCATGAGTGTTGAGTGTTTTTTTGTTGATCATTATTGATGAGAGTCTGCTCAGTTGATCGATGAGCCTCATGTCTGTAAATCTGTGTTCTCATCTCGCAGGAATATAAGCCATACATGTTCTGGATGAACATGATCGATGCCTTCTACCAAAGTCTGGTCTGCTTCTTCATTCCTTACTTCGTGAGTCTGCTTTTAATTTCCATCAGCTCATCCTCACTCAGTCGTTCCTTGTTGTTGCTCTTACTCATAATTTCCGCTCTTTTAACCCCGTCTCCTCCCATTCTTCTTCTTCTTTCGTCTTCTCCCCTCCAGGCCTATGCTGACTCTGACGTGGATCTGTTTACATGGGGAACTCCCATCACTACCCTCGCTTTGTTCACCATTCTGGTGCACTTGGGCATTGAGACCAAAACCTGGGTAAGCAACCCTAAGATCTTCTTTTCTCTCTCGGTGCTGCTTTTTTCCTCTCTCGGATCAGCAGTCTTGGCTTTGTGGAAGCTCTGGTGTAAAAGCTGACAGGCACATGGCTATTTAACTCCAGCTGATTAGATTGAACCGGAGAGCTCTGCAGCGTCGGAGCCTCTACAGTATATCAGCCTGACAGCGTTTCTGCCTCCACCCCGCTGCAAACCGGCTCCACCACAGCGACAGCACAGCGCCACTTCACACTGCAGCCGAGCGCCAAAATACCTGTTTATCTTCCGCCCACGTTCCCTCCCCGCCTCGGTTTTTTATTCTCAGGTATCCACGTGTAGTTCTCGTAAACGGCCCAGCAGTCTTTGGTCATGAGCCATTTTAAATTTATGACCCTGCATTGAATCAGAGTCTTTTCCATTATGCCGAGGCCGTAAATTTAGCCTGACAAGTACATGAAAAATGTCCTTTTCGCCAACTCCCTTCCTGGACGTGATGGCCTCCTCGCGCAGAGAGGCATTCACAGCGAGCAGCGTCGACCGAAGGTAAACATTTCCCGACGCTCGGCTGGCAGGTACTTCATTCTCCGGCTGCTCGGGAACATAATGCATGCATGATCGGTAAACGCCTGTGAAAGTCAATTAAAGGTATTTGAGGTGACAGCAGGCAGCGCTCTTTCTCTTCGCCCCATACAGTCGCTGTGAGGCAGTAATTAATTATGCGTTTCTGCGTGTGTGTGTGTCAGGAGGGACAATAGCCCAGCGAGGCATTGTGTGAGTGTCAGTCTGTCAGATGTCTATCAGCCGGTCGGCTCATGAAGCCTCTGGGTGACGGGAGGGAAGTGTTGCACTCGCTGCCTCAACTCGTTTAAAGAGCGCAACAACAACGACACACGTCCCAATACTGAATATGTTTTATCCCAGCTTGTTTATTCAGTTGTGGACCAAACAGATATTTCTGTTGGAAATATAACAAATTCTCCTCCAAAAACTACAAACATTGCACCTTCAAACCTTCAACTTGCAGCGTGGCAGAAACCAGAAAATTAGACCCAAGAAAAATAATTTCTCTTGAAGACTCAGATGGTTTTCTAATGATTTTAGACGACATAACTTTGACAACGTGGTTATAAATCCACTCATCCAGTTATTGATAATTGATAATCCTCATGAGTTACCGTATATTGTTTGGACTAACCTGCAGTTTCTAATCTTACTGCCTCGTTGCAGTTGCCATGGTATGAAGTTATACCAATTAATGCACTATTTATTATGACATTTCTGTTATACTGTGGCAACAAATAGTCACTGCAGGGTTTGATATTAGTCATTAATTATTGAACTCTTTCCTCATCAGACAGTATTGTTGTAAGTGGACAGTAGTAGTTAATATGTAGAACTGATTTTCTTCTACTTACTGGAGTTTTCCACCAGAAAAGACCAAATAAAACTGCTATCACACTCGTCCTTGTCTCCTCCCCTGCAGACCTGGATGAACTGGCTGTCTATCGCCTTCAGTATAGCTTTATTCTTCACGGTGGCTCTGTGCTACAACGCCTCCTGTCCCACCTGCTACACCCCCTCCAACCCCTACTGGACCATGCAGAGGCTCCTGCAGGACCCCCTCTTCTACCTGCTCTGCGTCATCACGCCTCTGGTGGCGCTGCTGCCCAGGTACGCTGAGCTCGACGCGCTGAGCGCTGAACACACGAGCCTGCTCCTCAAATATTTACGGCCCCGTGCCATGAATCATATCTGCACCAGATGCCTTTCATGTTTATCCCGAGAGCCTGGCATTCATTGCTGGAGTGTGTCCTGATGTCTGGCTCTGTTTTACTTTCCAGATATTTCTACAGGGCGTGTCAAGGCACGCTGTTTCCCAGCCCGGTCCAAGTTGGAAGACAGTTGGATAAACTCCCTGCAGAGACCCGCAGGAACATCCTCAGCCTCAGCAGGGTCAAGGCGGGGTCACCGCTCAGCCCCAAGCCTCCCTTCCTGTCCCTCACTAAGCCCTCCCCTGAAGGTTGCAATAAAAAAGACCAGAGGAGCTTCCCCGGCTCCAAGACATCACAGGGGCCCGTTTTACAAACAGTGGAGCAGAGCGGGAGGAGCCCGCTGGGGCCCACGGACACGGAGAGGGGCCTGTCAGATCTCTACACTTTACTTCCTACAGAAATAGACACTCTTCCTTACACCAAAGACGCCCCTCCGCTCTCGGGGGGGCCTCATCCTCCTTCCAGCCGAGACTCGGAGTGCCTTGATAAGACTTTAGAGGCAGCGGATCTGAGCCTGTCCAGCTGGATCACCTCCACGCCGCTGCTCGCACAGACGGACAGCGTGCAGCTCAGACTGCCCCCCGACGGAGACGCCCAGAGCGTCACGTACACGAGGAGCCCCGAGGAAGGACTCGAGTCCGACCACAGCGTTCATCCAGCGCAGAGGACGGAGCAGTCGGCAGAGGATCAGTCGCTGCACACCGTCTTGTGATGTCGGACAGTCTTAAGTTTGTCACTCAAACTCCAATTTGCACGATAGTTTTTTTAAAAGTCTTAATTTTATTGTATTTTTCAAGGAGATTCTTTTATAAGATATACAAATAGGTACTTTATATTTTGGAATTCTTAAGATATCTTGAGGTTTGGGAGATGGAAGAACTGGAATATCTTCCGTTCATTTTTTTTGTGTAATCCTGGGAGGTTTTTATATCACAAAGATGCATCTCAGTACTTGATCAGGTTTTTAATGGGAGAAGGAAGAGCAGAGTCGAGACGCTCCACTGCTGGCCTATCAGGGAGCTCGTTTTGATGCTCTGTTCGTTCTTTCAGCTGCGCCTGTAAACGCATTAAGACCTGGATCAGACGCCACTGTGGCCTTGAATCAGCGTTGATATTCCTGAGAAGAGAAGTTTTTTTGTTTTTATGTTTTAAGGCCCAACGGAAACATGTTTCAGTGTCTTTAAATTAGCAAACAGCGGCATTGGCTCAGCGCACGTTTCAGTCCCGTTGCTGGATTTGCAAACATTTTGTCGTCAAACGTTGAAGACTGAAGAGCGTGTGTGTCGATGTTCTGTCGTTCAAAACATTCCACTGAATAATTATGAGAGCTGTTTACCTTAAATGTCATTATGCATTATCACCAAAGAAGAGTTCGTTTCAATCTTTACACAGCAAGAATCTACCAGAAGTGATGCTCTGTTTGAGTGTGTGTGTGTGTGTGTGTGTGTGTGTGTGTGTGTGTGTGTGTGTGTGTGTGTGTGTGTGTGTGTGTGTGTGTGTGTGTGTGTGTGTGTGTGTGTGTGTGTGTGTGTGTGTGTGTGTCCATTGACTCATTGGATCTGTTTTAACAGTGCCAGCCAGTTTCACATTGAAGTTGTAGTTTGATATTTTGGGAAATATTTTAATTGGCTTTCTAATGAAGAGTTAACATCAGAAGGTTAAAGGGGCATTACGCAAAAATTTAATTGGATAACGTTAAAGAAAATAACAAATTATCAAGAAGACGTCTACGTCTTGTGTTGCAAACATATCTACTGAAGTTAGCATGCTAACCAGCTCCCAGTCTTTTAAATATAAAACTAAGAGACAGTTAGCGTAGCTTAGCATAAAGACTTGCCGTCCAGCACAGCTGTAGTCCATTAATGTCAACAAACTGTACCTTCCAGTATTTTTAAGCTGTTCATACAAAAATATTTGTCATCAACGTAAAGTTGCCAAACTACAGGAAGTCACTGCTCCCAGCCAAAGAAATAGTCCCTCACATAACCCCTGTAAAACCACCAAATGTTTCATTTTTATACCTCAGTTTTAATTTAGATTAAAAATGGAGATCTCTCAAGTTAATTACTGAGCTTTACAAGTGCAAGTAGCAGATATTAATATGTTTGGACAGAGCCAGGCTAGCTGTTTCCCCCTTATATTTGTGCTAAGCTAAGCTAACCATTGTCACACAAACATGACAGTGTCAGTAATGAAGATAACGCTAGCAGATCTTTTTTTTTTTTACATGTTTTCAGTCTTAATGCTAAGCTAACTGCTAATCGTCTCCTAGCTCTAGCTTCATATTTAGCATATAGGCATGTGTGGTCTCGATCTTCTCGCCTAACTCTCATTAAGAAAGCACACGAGCATATTTCCCCAAAATGTCAAACTATTTCTGAAGGCACTGTTCAGTAGGTTGACAACAAGCTACCGTCGTGTTTCATAAACAAGTTTACTTGAAGGTCATTTTTAACAGTTTATTTCACGAGCTAAGTTTTATCTCAGCCAAGTTTAATTAGTTCTGCTGGTGCTCAGCTGTAAACCAAAAGCTCAGTGGTGAAAGGAGCTTCCTTCCCAAATGTCAAAGATTTAAAATTTGCACTTTTGAAAGCATTATTTCAGAATGGCCATTAAGTGTCGTTGTCGTTGTTGTCGTTGTTGTTGCTGGTGGCTCAGACACAGAATGAAAAGGATGGAAAGTTTTATTTCCTTTAGCGGAACCATGATGCACTCGTCATCATGCACAAACTAAAAGTATGAACAGTTGGAACGATGCTACGGTTGCTACTGTTCAATTGTTGAGCATTTAAAGCAGCAGCACCTTTAATATGTTATGATTGTTGTATCTCTCGAGTCGTTGCAGTACATTTTTGTAAAGTGTATCATTTACCAAAGATCATTTATATTTCTGTATTTTCTAAGCAATAGTATGTGCCTTAACACTGGATGAGAAATTACAAAATCTACGAGTTTGCTTACGATGCTGAATCTGTATTTGTCTGAAGATGACGCTGCATCTTTGTTCAATGAGGAGCAATTTTTTTGTGTTGGTGTAGAAGATATTTATGAAGCTACATGCTATGTGGTTTCTTTCCTCTTGTCTGTTTTTGCACACAGTTTTTTTTTTGTTTTTTTTTTCCTGGCATGTCGTTCACGTTCTGACTCCGCAGTCTGTCCACTTTGTTTTATAGGTTCTGTCTGTTCTGTGCTTTTGGCATCGCACTTTCTGTGCCAGACTGGAGCTCGAGCGTGTTCGCTGCTGAATTCCAACACTCTCACAGATTCCTCACAGGAACGTTTTCCTCTCTCTGCTCACACGGCCTTGAACGTACCCGAGCTCGATGTTTGTTGGTTTGTCATTTGTATTTTGATTACAAGGTCGGCCTTTCTGTAGGTTTTCATGTTTTCATGATGTGCGTGCAGCACTCACGGAGGGGAAGCGACCTGCTGTTAAATCACTGAGTTCAGTATCATTCAAGGTATTAATGCGGTTTCTCTCTCTGGGTTGTAGCGAGCTGGAAACACTGAAGAGCTACAAACCACCATCACCAACTTATATTTCAAGGGTTTATTTTCTTTTCAGATATATTTAAGCTTTTTTCTTTTTTTTTTTACCAGTTCTCTGTCCTACAAGTAACTGGAAGTGATTTGCACCGTGGCTACTTGTGAACAAAATACAAATGATAATAATAGAAGTAATTATTCTTTGCTACCTGTTTGTTCAGAAAGTTGTACCCTTTGCTCAATAAAATGTCTCAGTCCTCAATTTCTTTTTTTTTTTTTTTGTCGTTGCATTTAAGTGCCGCACCTCAGAGCCTTCAGGTCGGGCGTGGAGGTAAATAAACCTGTTTGGAGTTTACCGCAGCACACAGCTGGAAGCACAGCCTGTCTCGTGTTGTTGCAGTGAAAGCGCAGATGCTGACGCTAGCTTGATCAATGAGCCTGTCGAGCTGAGCTCAGGGTTTTATTCTGAGCTCTCGGGGTGTGTAAGGTAAAAAAAAACTAGTTCAACAAGTTGCTCCATTCAAACTGGATTACAATATAGTTCAAGTCTCAAGAGATGCCAAATTGAATTGAAAAGACGTTATTAACGCCCTTTTTTAGCTGAAATCTTCTCTGTAGCTGCTAAGCTAAAAACGTTGTGTGTTGAGGGTTTAATATTGTCTTTTTAAATCCATTTGTAGTTTGAATTACACCTGAAAAGATATATGGAGCCCTTTTTATGGTTCTTATGGTTGTGCTCCATCTACTTCAGTTGTTTTTGAGAATTCTGCAGTTCTGCTGTTTTGCTCCAGAAATGTTTTGTGGACTACAAACTGTCGTCCAACTTTCCATCGGCACCGGAGAGAGGAGATGGTGACTGAATTTTTATTTTTGGGTGAAATCTTCCTTTAAGTGAAGGCTGTGCAGCAGCTTTGGAGATGGACTGAGCTCCACATTCCTGCTGTCTAAAGAGTGATTACCCCTGAATTTAAACATATATTGACTGTACTGGGCTTTTTAAACATCTTCAAATGTGTTTCTCAGTCATGTGACGTATGATAGTAGATCATGATAGAATCGGTGCCAGGGTTGATGGTTTGAGCCCCACAGGATCCATCACACACTCTGAAAATGTGACATTTCATGATGCTGAGGTAAAAAGCTTGACCTTTCACCTTACGTGCTCCATTTGCTTTCAAAGAAACTCTGGTTTCTGAAGGAGCTGCTGGTCTTTCGTCTCAGCGACGAACGGCGTATCTGCATAAGTTCCTCTCTCTCTGCTCTCACATCTGCACAGAGGTGTGATGCAGAAGATGGATGATCTCTGGCCTGGTGTTGCAGCAGTTTGTCTTCGCCTGGTGTGCGTAACATCTGCGATGGGGTGGGGGGGGGGGGACGTTATTAATGTTTCTTTTAAGGCACGATGAGGGAAAAGGGACGGACGAGGCCCTGCTGATGCTGCAGCGGGACGGCCAAATTACTGACCGCCGCCGCCGCTGCACTTTGCAAGAGCAGGTTCCTTGTGTGAACACAGAGATAATGATGACTCCTCTCCCCTCGCCGCGCTGCTCTCTCCATCTCTTTCAAAGCCCCGGGTGTAAAGCAGCCTCGATTGATCAGCTGTTTTTTCTGCACGTGTAGGTGTGGAAACTTTTGTGCCATTGTGCAAAGCCTTGGCCTCCGAACGACAGTGTTTTCGTCTTTTTCTTTTTTTGTAATTCATCTCCTCTCAGTGGCGTTAGATAAGCGGGCACACGCGATAAAAATGGATTTTTGTCACACTGGTCGCATAATTGCGTTATGGAAATTCATGTAAAAAGATTGATAATATAATTAAACTCTCTCTCCTCCTCACAGTCTCCACTGGTCTTCTTTCATTTCCTTTAATGACTTTTTTGATTACCTGCAGTCCACAGACAGACAGACAGAAGACTAATTCTGCTGAAGCTAATGGGTTTTGATTTGCATTTTATCACAGAGGAGCTTCATTGATTCTGGTCATTAAAGTGGCCCCGACCTGCTTCACGACCCGTTGTTTTAACAATCTTAAATCAGGACATTTTCAATTTCCTAAGCTGCCTCGTATATAACGCGGTCACATGAAGCCGTCAGAGCGCTGGATTATGGGAATTGTTTATGTGTTAAAAGGCCCCGCAGCCTCGTCTCTGCACTCTGCAGTGGAGAGTTTCGCAGACCTGAAGATGTGTTCATTCACACACACAGTGGAGAGATTCACCTCATCGCCTCTTTTTCCGAATAACAAATAAAGTCTCTTTTTGCGAGCCGGGGCCATCTGTCTTCCAGTTGGTGGAAACATTGTGAGGCTCCATTCCTGCTTTTATTTAAGTCTGACTTCGCTCTGACACACGAGTCCACGAAACAGAAAGAGCACGGCGACGACAGGAGGAAGGAAGTGTTTCATTTGCCCTTTTTGGGGTTGAAGGTTTTAGGTCTACTCTTACCACAGGTAGCATTAGTGATGGGTGTGGTCTGAAGTGTGCTCCTTTGCACCTGTAACCACACACCTTGGCAACGTGGCAGGTGATTGGACCAACTCTTGCCAAAGCCAATCCAGAGAAGAGCGAAAAACATGTTTTGCATGCAGTGTGTGCAGGGGTTCGAAAAACGCAACGCAAGTACCCTCCTGGATGCCCGTATGGTAGATAAAACATGACAAAGTACCCTCTAGGTTCCCCCTCCAGTGGAAAACATGGTGGAGTGCTGAAGATATGAATGTCTGAACAAAATATTATGCCAAACCATCTTACAGATATCGAGATATCACACTGGATAACTGAATGAAAAGCCATCAGATCATCTGAGACTCCTCAGGGTTCATCCTCTGGGGATCAAGGATATCTGGAACATCGACATATTTCACTAAATACTAAAGAACTGTCAACCTCACGGAGGTGGTATTGGAAAAGTCAGGGGATCAGCAAAGTCAGTAGGATTCATCCTCTGGGGGACATGAATATCTGAACAAAATATTATGCCAAACCATTTTGTATATTTTGAGATATAATACTGGAGTCGAAAGTAGATGAAAAGTCCTGAGATAATTTGAGACTTCTTAGGGTTCACTATCTGGGGACCAAATATATCTAGAAGTAGAACATCGAATGGTAATTCATCTACTAGCTGTTAAGATATTTCATTAAATACTAAAAACTGTCAACCTCATGGAGGTGGTATCGGAAAAGTCAGCAGGATTCATCCTCTTGGGGACATGAATATCTGAACAAAATATTATACCAAACCATTTTGTAAATTTTAAGATATCACACTGGATCAGTGTAAACTAGCTGAAAAGTCATGGTGTCATCCAAGACTCCTTAGGGTTCATCATCTGGGGATCATGAACATCTGTAGGAAATATAATGGTATAATAAGTATAATGATATATATATATAGTATATTAACAGTTGTTGAGATATTTTTACTAAATACTGAATAGTGTCAACCTCATGGTGATGCTACCTGAAAAGTTGGGGATCGTCAGAGTCAGTAGGATTGATCCTCTGAGGACCATGAACAGTTATAACACGACAAACTCAACATAAAGAAAAAGAGCAAATAAAACCCAGACAGACAATAATCAAGCGACAAAAAAATGGCATATATAAGCAAAATCCTTCTTTGTGCCTCATAAACATTTCAGTCGACCGTCCTCTTCCTGTTGTGATGATGTCGACACTCATATTCTGCTGAAGCGTTGAAAAAACTCCCCCCAGAGCTTAATGAGCCAGAGGTGAGCGCGCTGATCAGAGACGTTCATGTATCCTGATCACAGAGGACACCATGTCTGTCCTGACTGCCTGACTGACCCCTGTCTGTGTCGGCCGTGTGGGCACTCTTCCAGGAATCACTTAAGAAGCATGATAAAATAATCCTGCGCTCCTCCCCGCAGACGTGTCCTACATGCAACCTTCGCCGTCCTCTGCTGAACCCTGCAGCACCCTGCAGTTACACCAAGAAACTGCCAACAGTCCAATTGAGGTTAATTGATACGTTCCACAAAAAAAGGGAGACGTGCCATGATGATGTCAATTTTAGGCACTCTTAATCCATATCAAATGGCTGGGAGGGGAAATGATATCAGCGTAGATTATCACAGGAGAAAGATATTACCACCAGTGTGGGCTAAATGTTCAGCGTTACAGCTTTACCCGAATCAGTGGCTGCTAAACCCTTCATTTCCTCCCATTTGAGACATTAAACGTAACACAACCTGAGACAGAAAGGTCGCTTGGAAATGATGAAGCGGGGTTCCTGTGCGCGCTGGAGTGTGAAGCTCAGGCTCCGGTGCAGATTAATGGAGCCACAGCTGTGATCGAGTGAATAAGTGCATCAGTGTGGACGCCTCCTAACACAACGGACAAAGAGGATCAGGATTATGAAGTTATATGTGATGTCTTATATGTGTGTTTCACTGGTACATTTCATACCGAACATGAGTTTATTTTTCGAAGGAAGTACAGGAAGTATTCTGCTAAAACAATCCCACAGTTAAAACCATATAGTCAACATTTTACAAAACGTGTTGAGCTTTTCTGCATCCAAAAAAAGACTCAGAGGAAACTTCTGTTGTCTAGACCAGTGTAAGATAAAACATATATATTAATAGTTCTCATTTATTTCACCTTGTAGTAAAAGTAGATAGATCATTTTTAATCACTTAAAATCAGAAGTCCTGAATTCAAAATGTTACTGAAATCTGCTTTTACTGATTTTTTGGCCACTTGGAGGCAGCAGAAACAAGATGTCGAGACGACACTGACATATCTTTTTTTAACACACGTATCTGTTCTTCTACTTCAGTGAAGAATGTGCTGTGCAGGTAGTGAACAGTGGGATGATACAAAAATGATACAATAAAAGGTTTGATTCCAGACACATTCAGTAAAAAACAGGATTTTAGTTACATTACGTTATTATTGTGGTACTTGGATTACATTACTGACTACATTTTTTAACAGGTAATTAGCAGCTATATCAAAATATTTTTTTAAAGAAACCCTCCCAGCCCTGGTTGTAGGAATATTACTATCAATGTATTGATACATGATCAGCATTTAAATGTCTCAGCTGGTCAGGGTGAGAACCTGGTTTCAAAGCTTTTCTCTGGTTTTTGGTTTTTGGTGTGATTTACTAGATATTTTTGCTCTTCAGGAACAAATCGATCAAATTAAACAATCTAAGGTTGAACTGTTCTCGACCAGTTGCTGTAGTAATACAGCCTGTGGTTAGGGGTCATGAGGTCAAACGGTTTGGGAGTCACTGTTCCTTGAACCACCTGTGAAGGGAGTGTGAAGGTTTTTATCTTAACTCAACAACGTGTCTGTTATTTATCTCCAGTGTAATGTGAAATAAAACAATCTAAAATATAAAAAGACAGACAGAAAGAAATCACCTCCTGAGTTAATAGTCCTTGATGCTTTCTGTGCCTACAGTGACCTCCAGTGGTCATGTGTGTTACTGCAGACATGTTCTTCAGTGTGGTTTTAAATCTGTAGCTCAAGGGAGACAGAAGGATTGTTGTTAATGTCATGTGTGATATCATTTTAGTCAACATGACCTTTATTTTGAAAATCTCCCTCAAATAATCATAGAGTTTAATTCAGCCCACAAGCTTATCTGTTAATGATAAATATAAGAGTTAGGCTGATAACTCTCTAGAAAATGCTCTTAATAACCTACGTATTGTCAGAATATGAGTATATTTTCATTTTCAACGTCACTCTAAGTGTAAAAGCTCCACATCAGGCTGGGACGCTGACAGAATAACAAACATCTCCTCGGCACCGTGAGAGCGTCGCACGTGGATTAGATAATGTATAATTTACAAGGCCCTATCGCAGAATGAGACGGCGGGGGGCTGACTGCCTGCTATATATGTCGGCTTTGATTCATGGTTTATGAAAATGATTAAGGGATTGTGCCTTCATCATCACAGCTGCTGTTTGAAACACGTCACACTTTGACCTCTGTGGCAGTAGTGTGGATCTCTGCAGAGGTGTATGATCTGAGCTCCTTATGATGCTGAATGTATAAAACAAATTGATGCATGAACAGCTCTACTAATGATAATGTAAATGTTGTTTTTTGTTCACTTTCTGTTGATAATTGGAGCTCATATTTTAATGTTTTCAACTACAATTCTTACATATTGCAGCTTTAAATTGACTTTTGGAATTTTCAAAATAATTGTCCTGGCAATACATGTACTCAAGTCTCAGATGTACTAGTGAAAGTAAATGTTACTGTATACTAAGAGCTAATGGATTATCAGCTTGGCCAAACATCAGATCTGATATTTAGCATTTTCTGATTATGGGAATCAGTGGAAATTACCTCAATCTTGACCAATACAAAATAAAAACAATATTGCATAATGCATCAGTAGTAACAATCAAATGATATTCCAGTACTTACCTCAGCAATATTTCAAAGCAGGGAGTACTTTCACATTGTGGTATTCATATCACGATATTAAAATCATGAATGTCTTGATCTTTATTTTTAATGTTTAAATTCTGATCTCAAATCAGGAACATCTCTGAATATAAGAAACAGTTCAATGTTCAATGGACCTGCATTTTATTTTGTAGGAGTAAAATGTCTATTTCATCTAAAGATGATTTGTTTTATATCAAGCTTGTAGATATGTGTCTTCTTTTAGAGTTAAAGTGTATTGATGGCACTTTAAAATAAAAAATTATGAGTGAATGAATTATGTTAAATCAAATTATTTTACTGACAGGTGTCACTCAAACAGACTCGGACTTCCTGTTTGGTTAAATCACAGCGTTTCAATACATAAATCAAATCAAATACGTAAAAATCAGTGGCAGTTCAGTAAATATCCAACAGATTTGATTTGTATTGTTGTTTTTATGATGATAATATTTATTTCGGGTGTATCTGTGTGCCTCGTGCTGTCGGCGGGAGGGGGGGGCATGATGTTTGACAGCCCCGCGCTGCATGCCGGGATACATCGCGTTCTTGTTTACAAGATGGTAGAAGGGGAGATTTTGCTCTGACCTATAAACAGAAAGTGTTGAGACTTTTCTAACGCCGTCGCACTTGACCTTATTTTAGTGTTCGTGTCGTCGCATATATTGAAGGTGTTTTTTTAATTTTTTTTAGACGGAGCGACGCAGACTGGAGCGACTGAATGAGGCTGAAACAGCAGCAGCAGCAGCAGCTCTCAGACTGACAGCAGATTTTTGCACTGTCACTGACAGACAGGCAGGCAGACAGACAGGCAGACAGACAGACAGGCAGGACTGTACCCCTGCTCAAATCACAGGTTAGTACTGAACATGAAGGCTGTGGACATTACACTGGATTCATCGTTGTTTCATGCTGTGTTCACCTCCTTTAGCTCGTCAGTTAGTCTGAAAACTAGCTAGCTAACGGCGGTTGAACTAGCAGCCTGTGTGCGCGCGCGCGTGTGTGTGTGTGTGTGTTGTGTGTGTGTGTGTTTGTGTGTGACAGCTCGTCACTGTCAGCTGGCAGCTCTGAGAAGAGTCACGTTGGTCGTGTGATGTGGCTGATGCCACATGTGATTCAGCCAGGCTCAATACTCAAAGACAAATAAGACAATTAGGTGTGTGTTTTTTTGTCTTTTATGTGTCATTGAAAGGAGAAAAAATAGACTTGGTAATATTAAAGGTGCACTGTGTAGTTTTGAGGAAGATATTTTAATCAGAAGAGAAAGAAACAAACTACATTAACACTACACTTAAGTGTATGATGTCAAATATGCGTTGGTTTGTCAGCAGGATTATGGATTTGGCTCGATTGTCATGAAACTTTGTGGAAGTCATCAGGTTTGCAAACAACAAACGGAACCATTTTTAATATTTTTTCTCTGACAGCGAACGAGCAAATATACACCTGCAAGTGCTGCTTATTGCCATCGGTGTCGCAAAAAGAGAACGAAATGGAAATCTTCGAGATTACCACTTTTAAGGACAACATCATTTCATACTGTTCTACTTGGTTTATATGTGGCGGACCCTGCCACCTTTCTAGCTTTAAGCAGTGTTCAGGGGACCTTATTTTCTCGCTGAGAATCGTTATGGAAAAACTACATTTCTGAGTTTGTGTTATCACCTCATTAATATTGTAAACATTTTAATTCTGAGTTTGCATTTCTTCTCCATTACTACGTAGTGCACCTTTAATATTATTTGTGGCATGATATCGCCACTTTCACTCTGGCTCTCAAAGTTGCTTGTCGATATTTTAATGTTTAAGCTCTGAACTTGGGCCTTAATTGGTTGGTACCTCTACAATCCCTAATCAGAAACCCTCCAACTCCACTTAATATTTGAACATAACATGTTTACAGTACGGTGAAATTGGGCAACAAAATATTTGTCACTGCAATCAGAGTTACACAGAATAGCCTAAAAACAACTTTATATTTAGATCAGAGGTTGTTGTTGTACCATGATATGCATGAAATCAGATATCCGGCTACCTGGCTGTCCGTCATAAACCAAAACCAATTACATCATACTGAGTTGAATGTCACGTGTTTCATCCAGACAAGGTTCCTGTGGCTCTTTGCTGCATGTCACCCCCCTCTCTCTCATCCCATTTCCTGCAATCTGACTCTCTAAAAAAAAGAATAACTGTCGATACATTGAAGTTCAGTGGTTGCTGACATGGAGATGTGAAATAGAAAGCTGTGTGACCAGTGAACTCTTCACGCACGCTGACATCAGCGGTTGTTATCGCTTTTTAAAAAGACTTAAGACACCACCAAAGTTTTGTTGCCTGTTTTGATTTAAAAAAAAATATTTTTTTAAATGGATATGATCATTTAAAAATCTAACCTGACACAGTCATCAGATATCTAAATCAGCCAGACAACCTTCTTTAATGATCGGCTGCATGTTCACGGTAGAAAAAGTCAGATTTCTACATAACTGCTGAATTTGTCTTTCAGAGGACTGTAAATTGGGCCTGAAGGAGGAAACCTGAATCCAGCCGAATGTAAGTCACTGTGATGGACCTAGTTATACCCGTAACTAAACTAATAAATATGCTTTTAGTTAAACTAATACTTCTATCTGATTTCTATATTTCTACCAGTGCTCGTTCAATATTCAGTTCTGTTGGACATGTTTTATTATTTGCATTGCCAGAATGTGTTTGTGCTTCTTTTTTCTAACCGTAGACGACTTTAAATCATCAGACTTCCTGTTTAAATATCTTACGCAGGAACAGAGCAGCTGCAAAGCATCTAATTGAGCGCTACTTTCGGCAGTTAACAGACGGCTGTGGAAATGGCGACTGCACGAATGAGTTCTGTGCATCGTGCTGTGATTTTCGACCTTTGGACAGCAATGCAGCCGCCGCCAAGGCACTCGAGCTGTTTAAGATTAACGCCAAACTCTGCAATCCTAACCCCTCCACGAAAGAATCGGACTCCAGCGCCAATGAAAACTCCCTTCTGGACAGTAAGATGGGCGACAAAGAGGACTTCTCAGGTACTGTAAATCTGACTCAGACTCTTCTGGATGCTGTTTTTGAATCATTCTTTGTTGTAATTAAATTCTTCTTTCACTGTTCTGGTCCAGATGTTCATCACCTCACGGAAAACGCTATATGTACGCTCCTGAGTTCCTGCGAGGAGGAAGGGGACTACTCTGCTCTCGTCCGCGTCATTGGCAGGGTTTTCTCCAACGCAGAGTCCCTGATGAAGAGTTTCAGGAAGGATGAACCCAAAACTACTGAAAACCTGGACTCTTTAAACCAAGCAGATGTGGACAAGCCGAGTGAGCAGACCTCAGAAGTGATGGGTGCTTCTGCAGCAGCAGCTGCTGGCGAGGGTGCCAGTGAAATGTCCGACCCTTGTGAGGTTACGGTGGACATCTGTGCCGTGAGGAGAGTCTATGACAGACTTCTAACCATCGACCAGGTGGAGGCAGCTCTCGTGAACGCAATCATTTACCTCACTCCAAATATGGAACTTGACCTGGAATACCTTGATGTGTACGAAACAAACCCAGATTACCTGAATATCTTCATCATCGTGATGGAGAACAGTAACCTGCACAGCCCGGAGTACCTGGAGGTGGCGCTGCCGCAGTTCTGCAAAGCGATGAGCAAACTGCCGGTGGCCGCGCTCGCCAGGCTGTCGAAGATCTGGTCCAAGTACGATCTCCCACACATCCGCCGCATGATGGAGACCTTCCAGCAGCTCATCACTTTCACGGTAGTCAGCAACGAGTACGACAGCGAAAATCTGGTAAATGATGATGAGACTGTGGTGGCTGCGACCCAGTGTTTAAAAGTCGTCTTCTACGCAAGTATCCAGGCTGGTGATGTCAACGTGGAGCACAACGACGACGACGACGAAGACTCGGAGTCCGATGAGCTCAGCCTGCACGAGATGCTGGGTGAGGAGCAGCTCTATAAGAAAGGTCCTCGGGTCGACCCTCTGGAGAAAGAACTGGGTGTCAGAACTTTAGATAGCATTAAACCCCTCATCCCCTTTGAGGACTTTATTAACGAGTCACTGAACGAAGTGGTGGAGATGGACAAGGATTTCACCTTCTTTAAGGTCAACGCCGAAACCAAGTTTTCTTTCCAGACCTGCCCCTTCATCCTCAACGTGGTCACCAAGAACCAAGGACTGTACTACGACAACAGGATAAGAATGTACAGCGAGCGCCGCCTCACGGCCCTCTACAGCATGGTCCAGGGCCAGCAGCCCAACCCTTATCTCAAGCTCAAAGTGCGAAGAGATCACATCATCGACGACGCCCTCGTCAGAGTGAGTTGCAGCATCACACGGTATCTGTTGCATGTGCGTGGGATGTCCAACTGAGGCTGAGTCCTGCTGTGTTTATGTTGCAGCTGGAGATGATCTCCATGGAGAACCCGTCTGACCTGAAGAAGCAGCTGTTTGTTGAGTTTGAGGGGGAGCAAGGTGTTGACGAGGGAGGGGTTTCAAAGGAGTTCTTTCAGCTGGTCTTGGAGGAAATTTTCAATCCTGACATAGGTGAGACATGAAATCGCAATTGTCCAACAAGATACTAGTGAGCTTTAGTTGTACTGTTTTGTTTTTTTTACCTGTGGACAGATCCAAGCTAACTGTTTCCCTCGTTTCTTGTTTGCGTGCTAAACTAAGCTCATGACTGTAACTTCATATACATTTTACAAATATAAGAATGGTATCAATCTTTTGATGTGACTCTTGGCTGGAAAGCAGCTGTATTTCACAAAGTGTATATTTTTCCTGACATTTGTTCCCGTCTGTCTGAACAGGAATGTTCACCTACGACGATGACACAAAACTCTTTTGGTTTAATTCGTCCTCACTGGAGAATGAAGCGCAGTACACTCTCGTCGGACTCGTCCTGGGGCTCGCCATTTACAACAACTGCATCCTGGACGTGCATTTCCCGATGGTCGTCTACAGGAAACTCATGGGCAAGAAAGGGACCTACTTGGACCTGTCAGACTCACATCCAGTACAGTAACTTTCTCCAAAGTTAACAAACTGTGAAAGGCGATACATCAGCTCTGTATTTACAAATGTTAGGGAGAAACCTTCTCTTGCTAAAGATGTGTGATTGTGAATGTTACAATCTTTGAGCTGCATGTCAAAGTGTCCTGAACGAAGATACTGAACCCCAAATTGCTCCTGATGTGCAGTTGGCACCTTGCATGGCAGCCTGTGCCATCAGTGTATGAATGTGTGTGTGAATGTGGCAAGTGTTGTAAAGCGCTTTGAGCGGTCAGTCGACTGGAAAAGCGCCATTTACCATTTAACCCCCATAAAACTGCAATTTGTCAGTGTCACTGATTTTTGCAGATTAATGTCAGTGAACTTTCCAGGTGCTCGTACATGGATTTTATTTCTGCTATTTCTATTCTTTATTGTAAGTTAAGCCAACTGTCATCTGACTGTAGCTTCAAATTTAATAAGCAGACATGAAATCGGTTTCAATCGTCTCAACTAACATTTGAGAAGAAATAGCAGCAAAGCATATTTCCCAAATCTCTTTTTCTCAGTTTTTTTTCCTATGCCATTTAAAGCCTGATTTATATAACATCTTATTCCTTAAAAAATATAGAAAAAAAAAATTCTATGGCTGTCTGCAGCCTTTTCTGATTTATAGAGCGATAAAAAAGATATCCAACATCCAAAGATGTTGAACTGTATGTGAATCAGTACATATTTGATGAGATAATGTATCATTTGCATATTTAAACATACACTTTCTGAAAACTGTGTAATACAAAAATTAATATTCTTAATTTAAGTAAACAACAGGGGAAGTTTCATGACGACATCGACTAGTTAAATTGTTTTACTTTATTCCCCTGCAGTGTCTTGTCTGACCAGCAGATGTCTCTTCTTTCCCTCTTGCAGGCTCTATTCCAGAGTCTGAAGGAGCTGCTTGAATACACGGGCGATGTGGAGAAGGACATGATGCTCACCTTCCAGATATCACACACAGACCTCTTCGGAAGTCCGGTCTTACATGATTTAAAGGAGGACGGAGAGCAGATCCCCGTCACCGCGGAGAACAGACAGGTGAAGTGTCTTACATCCTTCATGTTAACGCCACATCTGTGCTCCGTGTGAAGGATGATATGGTTCTTTTATATCAGTTTCAGAGCTGCAGTTAGTGTGTTATGGTAGTGGAGGGACAGTGGTTTGAAGTTGGTGAATTGGACAGGGGCTTGATATCAATTTAAATGTTTTCTTCACCAAATTAAAAACACTGATTGTGTTAAGAAGGTGTCCAGCTACATTATTATTAGATGTACATTTTTATAAGTGCAGCAACAGGAACTCCCATGATGGTACATCAACAACAACTGTACATTTAACATGTGGTTTTGCCTTTGACATCTGTGATTCACAGGAGTTTGTGGACCTGTATACTGACTACATACTGAACACGACCGTGGAGACACAGTTCAAAGCCTTCAAGAAAGGTTTCCAAATGGTCACGAAGGAGTCCCCGCTGAAATATTTGTTTAGACCTGAGGAAGTAGAGATGCTGATCTGTGGAAGCAGGGTGAGGGAACAAACCTTCATGTTGATTTTTTGTTACTGTCTTGTCGCCGTTGTTTCCTGACTTACAGAGCGATCTCTTCACAGAAACTCGACTTTGAGGCGCTTGAGAAGACAACAGATTATGACGGAGGTTATAGCAAAGACAGTCAAATCATCAAGTGAGTCTGATTAACTCCCAATTTCTCCACATACACAGAACATTATTGATGTAAAATCATGTTGTAAGCAGCAGCTGACATTATAGAACTGACGCTGATTTTATCAGTCAGATCATTTCTGTTTAACATCCTTTTTATTTTTTCTGGACACAGAGACTTCTGGGAAACGATTCACTCGTTCGGAGAGGAGCAGAAGAGGTTGTTTCTTCAGTTCACCACCGGCACAGACAGAGCACCAGTCGGCGGACTTGGAAAATTAAAAATGATCATCGCGAAGAATGGCTCCGACACAGACAGGTACAGAACAGTCGGCTTTCATTTCAGTATATTCAGGCACAATTAAGGATTAGAGCAGATTCAACAGGGCAGTTAAATACCTTTTGACCGTCTGCCACCCTTTCAAATTCATCTTGCAGACCTTTTACATGCACAAAAATGCTACACAACACAATGAAGGAAAGGCAAAACCCCGAAAAGCTTAATATGACCTCTTTAAAGGGACACTGTGGAATTATTTCTCCCATCTAGTGGTTAAATTTTATTCTGCATTCAAACGAATACTGCTCTCTAGCGCCTCGCGTTTTCAAATGTGCGTTGCAACCTGTTGGAACTACGGCAGGCGGGATGTGTCAAGATTCAAGAAGCTCTGACAACAACATGTCTTCAAACAGCACTTCATCAAGTTTAGTTTCGGGTGATGAGGTACGTTATTTCAAACAAACTTCAAACTGCAGCTGACGAGCGCGTCTGGCTAAGCTCCTTCTCCGTTCCACAGTCACTCTGGCTCTGAGTGAAAACGCCTTTAGCCTTATCTGTACCACGTAGAGCTTTTTGTCCCTCTCACCAGTTCATCGTTTTTTATAGAGCGGAAGGACATGGAAGCCTCCGTAGAGCTCGCCCGTCCTATGGAAATACAGAGTAAGTGATTCTTCCCTCAGGAGGATAAGTGAGATTATTAGCAGAGATAATTTTACACCAGTGAGGACTTATTTATGAATGAAGACGTTGATTTGAGGTAATAAATTACTTAAAACACTACACAGTGGACCTTTAACTATCATAAATGACAAAGAGAAGCAGATAATCCTGACATTTAAGAAGTTGGACCAATCAATAATCAATTGCAGCTCCAAAGATCCAAAACATTCTATTGATGGTTAAACTCACATAATAAGCTCGTCTCATGTTCATCCTGTTTTTTTTTCCCTCACCTTTCATCCTTTCTTTCAGGCTACCAACCTCTCACACCTGCTTCAATGCGCTGCTGCTCCCAGAGTACTCCTCCAAGGAAAAACTGAAAGAAAGACTCCTCAAGGCCATCACGTACGCCAAAGGATTTGGGATGCTGTGACGAATCCACGAGGGGAAAGTTTTGTGACTGCATTTTTAACCAAACAAAAGGGACGATCACAAAAATAAAGAGAGGGAAATAACATGAAAACAAAAATGCTGCAATAACCCTGTGCCTAACCAACCCTAACCAGTCATACTCCGCTGTCGGCCTTTCAGTCTGAGGCCTGACTTCCTCTGAGAGCTAGTTTCATTTACGCTACGTTAGGTTTCCCAAAGAGTTTAAGGCAGCACTTACATGATTTGTTTTTTTCTTGTGTGTTTTGTTTGTGGGCGAACATGAATAATATATATGATTTGTGAAACTGTGAAAGTGCACTTATACACCGTATTTTAGTGAATGCCAGCACATACAGTAATATTTATTGACTTAGTTTGAATTTTCTCTTGTTTTTTCTAGTTCTTGATGGTGTAGCAGTATTCAGTCCTCAGGCTCCATCCCACAGCTGAGTGCACTGAGCATAATGGTGCTTCTTGGTCATGATTGTCATTGTAGTATATTAAAAATGAAGCCTTTTATATTACTGCTAGCCCAAACAGCCTCACTGACAAGCTTATATGTAAACTATTTCCTGTCAGTGCGAGAGCAAACACACCCCTAACCTAAAGGTTATTTTAAAGTATTTCTTTGTCGTGCCTGTTATGTAGAAAATGAGTACGGTGTGTTGTGAATCGGTGAACCTGACCAGATTGTGGGGTTTCGATCGCTTGCACGGTTTCAAAATGTACTGACTGACTGGTCGGGCCAGACTTTCACATCCTGTGTTTCTCTTCCTTTGGTTTGTTTGCTATTAAGTGTTTTCTGACGGCACATTTTGTAAGTGCAGTTGCCAAATGTGCGATGCCTATTTAAGAAAAAGAGTCACATGACGTGTTTTGTTTGGCCAATTATCTCAGGTACATAAAGAATGTGCAGAAAATGTGACACTCTGATGTAAAGCAATTATTATGCAAAGTGAATAAAGCTGAAGAAATCCATCAGATCTGTCGTTGACATGCAGTGAAAAGAATTGAACATGATAAACATAACTTAAAATTTTATATTAAAGGAACAGTTCACCCAAAAATGAAAATTCAGTTTATTATCTACTCGCCCCAATGCTGATGAAAACTTGTAGTCCGTCAATCGCTTCACAGCAAAACAGTGTTGCAGCATTCTCTTAAACATCTTAAGTAGATGGGGACTTGTTTTAAAGTGTATAAAAAACACCAGAAAGAAACATTAGAATTGCTCCATACATGCTCGACGGGGTTAATCTACGTCCCCTGAATCCCACATATCCCAATTTGATTGATTTCAAAAGACGTTGCCGCCATTTTCGAAGCCAAAATCTTGGTGCCATTTAGCTAAAAGTGTTAGCGTGCACCCGGTCTGAAGAGGGAGCACGAGTTACAGCACAATTACGCTGGACAAGCTGACCCTCCGGAGCCATAATGTTTTTACCGTTGTTGTTAACGTTATTAAATGAGTCCTCATCTACTTTAGTTGTTAAGGAGAATGTTGCAAAGATGTTTAACTATTTTCTATCATTATGGGGAGAGTCGATGACTGATTTTTCATTTTTCGCTAGCTTAAGAACAGGACGGACTAGAAGCTAAAGAGTTAAGATTAAGATTTCCCAAGCTAAAAGATCAGATGGACGGAAACAAAAGTGAAATATTATAGATTTGAAGCCAGGTTCGGGGCTTTAAAGTCAGAAAATACAGTTTATTAAGACTCACTGAGAAAAATAAAAATGTATATATTCTGTAATATTCACAGTGTTGCACAAAAGATCTCTCTCTTCTACAAAATGACATTCTAGACACACACAGTACATGTTATAAGAACATTTTAATCTTTATTCACAGATCACATTTACAACTGACAGTGTATGCTGATAACTTTATAAACAGAACTGCATTCGGGTGTATTTTATACATTCACGTACAGTATCAAATGGATATATACAGACAGATCAATATATGTTAAGGGGAAAAATGTCAGTACTGATCCTCATTATTCTAAGGCTAAGAAAAGCCACTCCTGTGCGTACACCGGTGCCTCTGATCAACATACTCAAGTAGTGGTAGAAGTTGGCTGTCAATCGTCGCATACGGACAAAAGTATTTGCTGCACACACTGTACACAGTTTGACACATTATGATGATGATAAACAGATGTATAAATAGATATAAACATGGGCCTTTAAAAAGCGTCACTCTAATAGACTCTTGAAAATTGCTTCCGTTTTCCTGTAAAGTCCATCTTTTACGTTACTGCACCTTTTTGTCCTTGTCGGCCACCACTTCCGTCAGGTCCTCGGGTCGTATGGATTTTACTTTGGCCTCCATCTCTGTGACTCTCTGCTTCATCCTCGTCTGGCTGGAGGTCAACTCCGCCATCAGCCTCGCGAACTGGACCTGCAGGCCGTCCAGGTTGCCCTGCAGTTTGACGATCTTCTCCTCTATGTCTTTGGGGTCGGCGCCGGCGTTGGCGATCGCTTCGTCGATCAGGTTGTCTTTCATCAGGATGGCTTTCCCCTTCTCTTCCAGAGCTTTTTTGGCATCCGGGTACTCAGTGAGCGCTTCCACCAAGTCGTCCTTGGACAGGGCGAAGAGATCAGAGTAGCCCACGCTTCTGATGTTGGCTGTTCTCCTGTTGCCCGCTTTACTGCCCTTGATACCCAAGATGCTGATTTCTCCAAAGTATGCGCCATCACTGAGCACCACAAACTGAGTGACTCCATCATCAGCCACCACAGCTAGCTTCCCCTCCTTGATGATGTACATCTCCCTGCCGATATCTCCCTTCTTACAGATGTAATCTCCAGGACTGAACACTTGCGGCTGCAGCTTGAGCACCAATTCAATCAGCAGTCCGGCTTCACAATCTTGGAAGATTCGCACTTTTTTCAGCGTGTCCAAATGGACGTTGATGGCGATCTCAGCCCTGAGCTTGTCTGGAAGGTTCTTCAACACTTCCTTCTCGTCACAGGTCTTCTTCTCTGTCCACAGGTAGTCAAACCACTTGATGACTCTGGCCTCCAGGTCTTTGGTGACCTTTCGAAACTGCATGTACTGCTTTATGGAGTCGATCTTCGCCTGGAACTCTGCGCGGGAGGCGTTCATGTTGGAGATCATGGCACCGACGTTACCGACGATACTAGCAAAGATCAGCACACCAGTGAGGAAGTCGGAAATGACAAAGACGAATTCAATATCCCTGACTGGTGGAGGCGTCTCTCCGATGGTGGTGAGGGTCAGTGTGGACCAATACAGGGAGTAGATGTACTTTCTGGCCAAGCGGCCGTGCTCCGGGTGGCTGATATTGGGATATACCCATGTGTCAGTCCCAAAACCGATGGTTTTCGAGATGGCAAAGAACATGCAAGCATTCCAGTGAATAATAATGAGGATATAAAGTACGAGATTGCTGATACGGAACATGTTGGGGAAGCTGGTTCTGGTTTCAGTCCGCTCGAAGAACTCAAAGAGCCTCGAGATTTTGCAGAGACGGTTAAATCTGAACTCCGGGTTGTTGTATCCGAATTTTAAAAACAGCAGATCGGTGGGTATCATCGAGATCATATCGTATTTGAACTGCGACGTCGTTCTGTATTTGGCCCTCAGTTTCCCAGAGTCTTTCACCAGCAGACCTTGTTCCAGATAACCTGAGTGGAGGAACAGAAAATTAGGAGCCAAATCCAAAACTAAAACGGAAACAAACAAGTGTTCATGTACATGTTCGGTCTTGAGACATCTTCAAGTATCTGACCTGTTCTTGATCTGACAAATGTGTCTGCGTAGTAGATTACGTCTGAGGTGTAGTCCAGGACTAGCCACAGTTTTGTATACGTGTCCTGGAGTTCGTTAAAACAGGCTCTGGAAGACAAAGACAGCACGCTTTAAAAATGTGTGAATGTCCTACGAATTGGAAGTTTTAAAGTTCTAGAAAAGGTGATGGACGATACCTCGTTACAATCATCATCAGGTTATAAAACACTGGACCTGCGATGACGGTCAGCCACCTGTAGTACTGGTCTGCGGCTGGATCCATAATCCAGATTTCTTTCCTAAAAACGACTCAACATTACTTGACGCTGAAGAATTTATGAATTTTTTTTTAACACAAAATATGAAACACGAAACATTTTCTTTAATCAACCTACCCAGCCCCAATACTTACGGTGGCTCCTCTTTCTTTTTATCATCTTTCTTATCATCTTTCTTCTCGTCTTTCTTCTCGTCCTTCTTCTCGTCCTTCTTCTCCTCCTCCTTCTTGTCCCCGTCTTTCTTCTCCTCGTCTTTCTTCTCCTCGTCTTTCTTCTCCTCGTCTTTTCTCCTCCTTTTTCTCTTCTTTTTTGATTTCCTCTTTTTTGCTACGGACCACAAGTTTAGTTCTCTATGGTTCTTGAAAGGAAAAGGACGGTGGTGGTCTACGAGGGGCTCTCAGAGGGCTACTGGACTACAGGAGGGAGGTCTACCGGAGGATTCACACACAGTCGAGGCTTTGCTGGAAGATCCAGTGCAGGTCATACGTTTGTCCAGCAGATGGCAACACGACACAGGTAAGCCTCCAGGTCGTCTTTCAGTTTAACACGTCGCAGCCACTATTAGCTGAATATATTTATTATATATCTAAATGGACGGTTAAATTAGTACAACCCACATCAGAACTTGCAACACAAATCCTTCAAGCGAGCAAAGGGACAGAGGTTTCAGGAATACTGACCAGGAATGGAGAACTGGGAGACATGTTTCAAGGACTTCTGTGCTAAAATCTATGCTGTTCACTGCAGTATGTTTTCTACATCATACACACAATACTACTAATGTCCAGGATCATCTAATGACGGCTTTCTCTACTCCTATTTACACGGATATTCACACACTTACTCGTCTGTGTTGTTGCAGTTATTCATGTTGTAAGCGGCTAGCGGCCACTTACTGGCGAGACTTTGGAGAGAAATGAAGGACAAGATTTTTGGACAGTGAACCCTCAAACATTAAAGCTGAAATACATCTTACAAGTCTGGGTTTTTTAGGCTACATGCTAAATGTCAAAAAATCAAGTTTGATTATCTTTGTATTTTTGTATTGTGTAAAAATGTATCCAATCGAATGTGATTTGGGACGACTAGCTAACACCGTCCATCATATGACACTAGATTTGACCATTAGCTAGTGCTTAGCTCGCAGAGTGTTATCAGAGTAGGAGGTATGTGTTTGCATTTCAGCTAGCAAAAGTCTAATTTATTCATTTCGCTGTTGATCTCCTCCTGACACGAACACTATACAGTAGCTTAGTGAGGTTTGTTTAGCAGCCGACAAGGCTAACCTGGAAGTTAGCATCGCCTTGGTTCCCTCGGCAAAAAGCCATTTTCCATTGGATTTTGAATTGAAGTGATAAGTTTATGATTTCACATTCTGCTCAGCAAGATAATCTTGATTTTTTAAGCTCAAACATAATCACCAGAAGTAAAAAGCTAACATTAGCTTGACTTTAGCGTCATGGCCACTAAGTGCCTAATTACACTCAGGCCCACACATTTTATTATGAACGGATCAATTTAGAGTTGTAAAGTTAGAGTTAGAATAGTTTATAATGTTTAAAGTCTTTGACAGCCTCTCTACTCCCATTTAACCACCTGTGAGTGACCACCTTTTTTAAGACATGTAAACACTTGGATGGTATTTACTGACGTACTCTGACTTTTATGTCATTTTCTAGTTTCATTCAACTCAGTTTGACGCATCAAAGCTTCATCAAATTGATTGTAAATCTTGTAATGTAGATTTTTGTCCTGTTTGGTGCTTTTGTTGAATAAGAAATTCTTCATCATATGGTTGTCTTAAATTATAGTTTGTCGTTATCAGCTTCTTCAATGCACACATCGATTGATATATGAACTTTTCCTGTTATGATGTTTTAGATCATATAAGTGGCGTAGATTTGTTGGTCCAGGTGTGTTTGATGGGATTTTGAGGGACGTCCTTCTGGGCTGTGGCCTGATTGGTCCACACAGAGTCCACAACCCTACTTAGGACAGCCTCCCCCCTTGTCTTGTAAGATAACCTGATGAAGGTCTAAGTACACAATCGTTGTCGTCATTAACTTAATTGAAACAGAAGTGGACAGTGTGCAGGAGATTTTTTTAAGATATCACTGTCACTGTCGGCCCATTAAACATTAAACTCTGAGCTTGTGACCATCATCAGCGCTGTCACACAGTCCAGTACTCACTTCCTCTTTCGGATTGTGTCGTTGAGGCCCACAGACTGGGCATTGCTCTCTCGACTGGCGATGTCTTTGAGCTCGGGGCCTCTGAAGCGCTCGAGGAAAGAGTCGTGTCTCTCCGTTTCACGGTTCTCCCTGTGAGACGCCCAGTTCCACAGCATGAAGAAGAAATAAGAGAGCCTGGAGGGTTAGCGGGAGGAAAAGGGAACAAGGTGACACCCGACTAGTCTAGGAACTAGTTACTATGATTCATATCATCTGACAGAATATGGAAATACCAATGGTGGAGGGAGTACTCAGATCCTCTATTGGAGTAAAAGTACCAGTGAAATACTTCATTACAGTAAAAGTCCTTAATTCAAACTTATACTAAAGTTGGTCACTGATGTATCAGCGTGTGAGCAGCTGATGTAGCTGGTGGAGCGGTTGATATTTTATCTACACTATATTTAGTTAGGTAGTTTAGTCAAGTGGTTCTCAACCTAGAGATCGAGCTTCCATAAAGGGTCACAGGATGTATCTGAGGGGTCGTTAGATGATTAGCCGGAGATGAAAGAGGAACATTTCTACATTCATTTTTCAGACTTTGGACCGAATCTTTGCTTTTCTGTGAAATATAAAAAAATTTGAATTTATTTTTTGGCCCTCTGACAGTTGTTTAAATGTGCCAGATGTGTTTTGTACAGGCTGATAACAACTGGTTACCTCCGCCAAGGAGGTTATGTTATCACCCATGTCTGGTATTTTTTGCTTGGTTTGTTGGTTTGTGAGCAGGATTATGGAAAATCTACTGAACGGATTTCCACGAAACTTGGATGGAGGATGGGTCTCAGCCCAGAATAGACCCAATTAACTTTTGGAGAAGATCCTGATAAAGAGACAGATCAAGGAATTGTTTTCTCACTATCTTTAACGTCTTTAACGGTGGGGCATTTTTCTAGATTTTTGTTAAGGGAATAATGAAGAATTTGATGTATTTAGGTGGCTGGTGAGTTTTTTTATCTCAAGTCTTAATCTGAAAAACCTCAAAATGATACACTGCTTGAGTAAATGTCCTCTCCACCACTGGTAAATACCAACTAAGGACTTTGAAGTATGACCACAGTAGTTTACCTGGCCATGGCCCCAGCACCTGTAAACGAGCCTCTGTGGGACTCTGAGGACAGCGCCGTCTCAGAGTTGTCTCCACAAAGAGAGTGAACCCTGGTGAGGAAAGAACAGCGACAGGCTTAAA
Source organism: Lagodon rhomboides (assembly GCA_039737535.1). Taxonomy (NCBI): domain Eukaryota; kingdom Metazoa; phylum Chordata; class Actinopteri; order Spariformes; family Sparidae; genus Lagodon; species Lagodon rhomboides. Next base: position 6,413,165 of record CM077789.1, on the reverse strand, counting down.
ATCCCGCAGAACAGTCAAAGCACTCGGACAGCTCTGATCTTTCTGAGTACAGCTTGAGTGTTACAGTGATGTCAGACCTGCTGTCCCCATTTTCGATGACAGCCAGCTCCTCATCAGGTGTGTTTGTGGGTAACCGCTGTCTGGTTAAAAAGGACTTTTCACTGCAGACTTTTGCCATGTTGTCGTGTTTGGCTCTGCTGGCCTGGAGCACACACACATACAGAGAGAAAACACAACATAAAGTCAGATTTTATGAGCCAGAAATCGTGCAGCAAAAAGCAAAATCGTTCCCCTCATGAGAGCCGTGTTGTTGACGTGTTTACTGAACGCCACTTTTCACTCTGAGCGTAGCGCCTAAAAATACACCATTATTATGTCCTTAACACTAAACAGGATCAGTGGCCTCTCTCTCTCTGTGAACGGTCGGATGGTTTTTAAAATAACTAAGCTATGGCTTACAGGGAGACTGTAGTCGCTATCTTCAGTCGCGTATACAGCAGGTTAAGTCCATTAGGGCATCCACTTAAAGAACAGGTACAACTGTACGTGACGAGAACACCGACTCTCTTCAGTTCTGGGTACAGTCTGGAGAAACAGCCAAGTCAGCCAGAAGCTCCTGTAAGCGCTCCAGGAAGTGCATTAAAGAAAATTAAATTTTTCTACAGCACAGATGGATTTTTAGGCTCTTGAGCTCATTTAGAGAAAGTTATAACTTATATAAAATACACTGTGCAAAGTGACGATTCTCTTTTGTTGTCAAATAATAGACTTTTTTTTGTCGACTGGTAAATAATGACTCACTGATCTCTGGGCAACAGCGATGGTTGTAACACGTGCACACATGTAGATTAGCGCTAAGACCAGGGAGTTAGCCAACCCCCCACTAAATTAAATTACACAGACATTCACCAAGAAGCTGAGTGCTTGAAGGGTGACAAAAGGTGAAGCCAGCGCCGTGTCTGTACACTAAACGTGACTGACGTTGAGAATATCATATATTTATATTTGGTTCATTTGTCCAATTTCAACTGTAAAGGACAAAAAAATAAATGCTTACACAAATTCCATGAGCAAAACAGAAGCAGGAAGAAGAGAAACTGATGTTTCCCGTCACTTTGTTATGTGATTTAAATCTGTTTTACCTTTATTTTCTACAATGATCTCACAGGCAGGATGATGTCAGTGGTGCAGCTGCTCAGAAATAATCAAATGCATACCACTGCCTGCATTCTCATTATAAATGCAGAATAAAGCGGTGTTGTTTCAGTGAATGCACAAAACCTGAGCCTGACTCCTGTCAATCTTTTTCACCCTTTAACTGGCTGAGTGTGTCTTCTGTAGCTGTTCAGTGTAATAAAACCAAAACCTGTGTTTGTTTGACTGATTGCTCCTTTCTTATTCTTGGAGATTAGTCGCTCAGCTTCACCCCGGTGTCAAGACTCACTAAGAGGCTTGAGGCTTGCTATGCTATGGTCCTGTGGCACTGACACCCCCTTCAATACACCTCCCCCTCCCAAAGAGCTCTTCTTTCTTATTTATTATAACTAAATCCAGTTATGAAATCTAAATTCACTTGTTGATTATTGATAGACTTGTTGTGTCTGTATAATCTCCTTCAAATGTCCATCAGTTGAATAAGCTGTTAGCTCTGCGCTGTTTGACTGACGCACTCTTGTTGGACACAAGAAATAATAATATATTTATTTTATACAGAGCTTTTCAGGGTATAGAAAGACACTTTACAGGTTAATATCTTCTGCTATTGATTCACATGACATTGGAATATCTTCTCATTATGTGCCTCCTTCCATCAGTATGATCTCTGTAAGCCCTCAACAGGTGTTGTTTCTGTTGTTGTTTTTTGCTGTAATTCCACATTTTAAGCCATTTTCAGTTACACTAAAGCCTTGGCAGCTTCAGCAGGACATTCATTGGAGCATCTGTCGACATTGAACCTGTTGCTGCCACAGACTAGACAACACCTGAGAGTCGAAGTTGAAATGAAAAGGCAGAAATCAACAGCTAATGTGGATTTATTTTTCTATAAAATCTACTATATTAGTCCCACACGTCTATTAGAACAACACAGGAGACATGTATTGTTCACTACAGTCCTCTACAGACCTGCAGGCTGCAGACTAAACGCATCAGCTCACCTGTTCTGAAGCCTCTTCACACGGAGTTTCGTGATCCGACCAAACAAGCAATTCTCCTCTGATCGCTTCTGTGTAATCCCATCTTGACAACAACAACAACAAAAATCAAACAAACAAACAAACAAAAATGAATATATTTCCCCAGAAGAATATATTTCCGATCCTTTCGTCCAGGCAGCGTCACCAAAAATTATCCACCGCGGCTGTCCATCCTGTGAGCTGGACGAGGAGAGGAGCGACTGACAGGTCCCAGATCAGATCAGAGGAGGAGGGAGGAGACGTGAGCACCAGCTGCCATCACTGTGCACACAGCTGACTGACCGGACTCATCATACCACACTTCTGTTTCAGAACAATTCAATGTTTATAATGAATGTATAACATATTAACATGATGGTGGTTATTGGTGTTTATTCATCAGGTAGATTTATCAGCCAGTGTTGGAATGTAACTTAATACATCTACTCAAGTAGGCTACTGTAAAATATTTGTTATTTAAACATACAAACGTACAGTGGTTAATATTTGAACACTTCAATCAATCAATCAATCGATCAATCAATCAATCACTTCACTACATTTGTTTGACAGCTGTAGTGAATCTTTAAAATGTATATGCAAAATATTGAAGCTAAATTAGCTTCTAAGATGCAGCACATTGCTATCGGGTTAGCAGCAGGCTAAAAGTTAATAAATATCTCCAGCTTGCCTACACGTCCATGTGTCGCTATTAAATAATCCAATAGTACTGTATGTAGATATTTACATGAGCTATTTGTCTTCGAAATAAGCACAAATATTTATGTAGCTTACTTTTTACTTGATTGATTTCTTTACACGGCGGCTCATTTTCCCCTGACGCTCAACGCTGGGATAATGTTATGCTGCTGTGTTCCACGTTGCCGGTCATATAAACATAGGGAATCTGACAAACTGTTAACATGTCATCTGTTAATAATCCTGTTCCTGATTTATCAGCAACAAAACATGACTGATAGTGAAAATCTGGAGGGACATTGGGTCATATTTCAAGCTAAAACAACATATTTGATAACCCATTAGCTAACGTTAGCATTAACCCACTTCCTGGCTAACATCACCATTTGATTACATCCAGTCTGTTTTAACTGTCAGGCTTAAATAAATGTGCCCAAGATGTGTGTTGTAATTTAAGATTTAATTATACCTTTCCCATAGTTGCGTGTAACAATATCAAACAGTAATGTTAGCTAGGAGGTGGTTGAATATTAACATTAGCTGCTGTCTAATGATAGTTACTGGGTTATCAAATATGTTGTTTTTACCTTTAAAAATGGCTGAATGTCCCTCCAGATTTTCATCAACCATCGTCTTTTCAGCGACTGATCAATCAGGAGGCAGTTAAATGATAACTTGTCAGATCCCCTGTGTGTACACAACTTGTAGCCGCCATGTGAATATAGCATGAATTTTACTCATGAGCAATTCCTGAGGGCGACGACAAAAGTAGTGCTGTGACTCTGCAAACAATCACTCTGTCACCCTGCTAATAAATGAATACTACATTTCATTGCTAGCTTTTGTCATTGACTCGAATTTAAACAGCTGCAAACACTTGATGCTACTGTTGCAGCTAGCAAACGTTAGCTATCGTTTGCTAAGCATAAAGGGTGACCTGTAATTCATCGCAGTGAAAATGAGGACTGGTGACGATTGTATCTGTTTTAGTACAGTCCCAGAGAATCCTATCATTAAGTATGCAGACGACACCACCCTCATCATTTGAAACATCGATGAGATCTCATACTGGGTGGAAATCAACAAGTTAGTATTTATTTGTACATAAGCCTGAGATCAGGGAGAAAAAGAAGCCACGTCACATGATGTATCCACACGTAAACTGGCTTTTGATGGATGATGTGAATGGTACCTGGAAGTCAAAAACTCGATGAGTAATAATTTGGGTGATTTGAGCAGACTGAGAGCAGCATCCTACATCACAACATCTCTCTTGCCACTGTACCGTCCCAACACCAGCGTGTCGCCCCGCCCCCCCACCACATCACCTGAAGGCATAAGGTTAAAAGAGAAATCCCTTGGCAATACGCGGAGCTGCACCGCTAATCCCAGCTTAGACTTGAGAACCTATTTCAGCCACCTAATGCCCCCTCATGGATGTGGTCCCTTAAAGATATGTTACTTTTCCTTAACATTTCACACTGTTGGGTCAAAATTATATAAAATTCACACTTAGTTAAGCAGCTAAATTAACTAGATTCACTATTTTTGTATGTCGTCTCTGCTGCGTTTATGTTCAAACGTGGATATTCTTAACAGTCATCTATATAAATCACCCCTGTAGTTCAGATATAAATAATGCGGCTGTAGACTCACGTTTGTTGTTTTGTGTGTGTCTGTCCTCATCTCAAATTGAAGGGAGTTAACGCTGTAATAGACTTTAGGATTGTCCTCACTGACAGTGGGTTCAGGCCAATCCATTAATAGAAGCACTGGATACCAGAAAAGGTGCTTACAGACGGAGAGTCTGTGGACACTAAGAGACAGAAATAACATTTGTTTAAGCTACTCCGCATGTTGTTTCTTATTACAATACAATGCTATATTTACCGTAGGTGCAACATGTCAAAGCTTTCGTTGCATCTAATGTCCTTTAACAGAGGTGAGATCATTGTTCCAACCAATAGTCACAGACCATACACCAAATATGTGGCCCCTCTTATAACCTGCTACAAAAGAAATTCCCGATTTGGTCAAGCAATCACTCTCCCCCTCTCCGAACCTCATTAGGTTTAGGACCGTCTCCAGGTGCATAGAGATCTATTGAAAGCCTCTTTACATCTCTGCCAGACGGCACGGGGTAATTACTGCACCCTAAACCGTGGCTTTCCCACAGTGCACCGTGTGACACAGTGCAGCGATTGTCTCCTCGCATGCTGGCTTCCATGTGCACCTCCAACAATGAGCTGGATCCGAACTGATGTGGTGATCGGGCCCGATCGTTGGCAGCTGGTAGTGCCCACTTGTGTTCGGCTCCGAGCTGAAGTCTCAGATGATGCCCAGCATTCAGTGTATTGTTTGGACAGTGTGTGGGCTAAAATCTTCTCCCCATGTCCAATGAGAGACGCTCCGGGGCTACATGTCATTCCTGCAAAATGCAGGGAATGAATATAGCACTCCAGTCCCCGGAGCGTCTCTCATTCAGAGTGCAGGGGAACAATAACAGTGGATCGGTCTCAAGTGGACTTAATTTCCAAACACACAACAGAATTAGCCTGATAATTAGACAGAATTGAATTAAAGTTGATGTAATTATCTAAATGACTGTTTACTTAATTGAAGTGCTGAAACAACTCATGATGTGGGCAGTGATTCAGAGATCTGCAGCCACATTAATAACATGAAGTGTCCACAGCCATTAGTAGCAGCTTTTGGGGGAGCTTTGAGCTAAATGCTAACACGCTAATGTTTAGTTCAGCATTCTAGTGTTTGCCAGTAAGCACTAAACACAAAGTACAACAGAGAGGCTGATGGGAATGTCATTAGGTTGACCTGATGGTGGCGCTAGATCATCAGTTAAATTATTAGCCCACAACTCCTGGCAAGTCATCCAGTAGTTGTGTTTCACTCAAAGCCACAGTGAGAGCGGTGAGAGTCAACCAAAACACTAAATCAACAACACACAGCTTCATACTGTTTTACTTTGTTTACATGTGGCGGACCCTGCCACCTTTCTAGCTTCAAACTGTACTCTGGGGACCTTATTGTTCCTCTGAGAACAGCTGGTTTATTCAGTTATGTTTCTACTGTTACCTCATTGATATTGTAAATATTACAATTCTGAGCTTGAATTTCTTTTCTAAAACTACATAGTGCCCCTTTAAGTGCAGATCATATGGTGTGATGACAACCATGGAAAGTTAAAATGAAAGTAATGGAAGCTGAAAGTTGGGCGATGTGGATGAATTCTTAAAAGAAAAACAATAAGTACTTAATTTCTGGTGGAAACGTGTTAATTGACATAATGAAGAATATTACCAAATTCAGTGGCGATTGCTCTAAGACTGCAAGGGAAGCTCAGCTTCCCCTAAAATGTCACCAAAAAAAAAAAAAGTGGTGAAATATGTACTGCTGTGTGTACATTTCATTGACTAAATACGCGCTAGAAAGCCTTCATCTTTTGTTCAGAATCAGCTACTTATCACAGGTAACCGGCGCAACTTCCTTCTCATTCATCCCCGCAGCGCCACAGCGCTTTCCACAGTCGGACGCTCAGCTTCTACTGACTTCAATGGGGAAGCGTAGAGCGGGTTGTTCCACTGCAGCGAAACCAGACGGTCATTGGATAAATGCTGGGCTTTGTCCCGCCCATCGGACGCTCAGCGTCTCTGGGGGTCTATGGGGCAGTGGGCTGGCCCGGACGCTCGGCTTCTGCATGATGATTGGATGAGCTGTCTGAGGCGGAATCCTTTTTGATTGACAGCTAAATGAGCGAATCAGCGATCTTGAAGAATAAACATCCACCGGAGCATTTTCCAAGTTTTTCATTCCGTTGTTCTGAACTGATCCGGAGACTTTACCGATCCCCAGCGACTTTGTCACGATCACTCACACTCACAGGCGGTCACACTTCACAGTAGCCTGGCGCAGCAGCTCCAGCTGCTAGCATTAGCAAGCTGCACATCATGGCAGATAATATGAATGTTGTTAGAGTTAAACAGCAGGGCAGGTCAGCTCCTAAGATTGATTTAGTGCAAAAGGTGGGGAAAAGTAACAGGTCTTTTCAGGTGTCCTGAATAATAATAATATATATAATAAATAAACAAACACATTTATGATGTAGGCCGGAAAAATGAGCTTCCCCTCCTTGAAAGACCAGCAGCCCACTGACCAAATTCCTATTAGTGAGAGTTTTATTACACTGCTGGTCATGTTCTGTCTGTGGCCCTCAGGCTCGAGCTAATTGGCTGACGCTGCTGATGTAAATCTTTTAAACTGGTAAAAAATATATATATTTATTATATAGAAATATACAGTTTATTCATTTGAACAGGCACATTTCTCAGACAGAAGTTCACAGTATTGCTGAGGAACATGTCAGCCAGTGTGACTTATGATGTGTTTTTAATAGTTTTTGGACTGGACTTTGGATACACAGAAAACAGTAGTTAGTAGGATCAATCATGTCTTTTCATGGAATTTATTGACAACAAGAAAAATATAGAATAACAGCAGACCTTTGCTAGAAAGTCACATCATCAGACTCAGAGTCGAAAAGTTGTCTGTGTCTTTAGAGAGTAAACTCATCGCTGTACACTGTTGCTGTGCAGACTGGTCCAAAGCCTCAGTATAACCTGAGGTACATATCAGACTGATTATAGACTAAATGAGAAAAATCTTCAAAATGAGATTATATTTTGAATGAACAAATGGACAATCATGCCATACGGTGCCTGGAGGAGGAGGCGGCGCTCACATGTGTCCTGGCAGTCAATCTCAGTCTGAGAGTCCTCTTGTGCTGATGAGCTGCGCCGTGTTCATCAGATGCCAACCTGAGGAGATGATTTATCATCCGCCAAACACTTACACAGGGTTGCCATAACAACCTCAAGGACATATCTGAGGGCCTTTTGCCACAGGCATCCAACGCAAGATGGCAGACACGAGGAGAGTCTGCAGAACTCTGCGGTCACTGCATGCGTGAGGCTTTCTAGTGATTTGTTGTTTCTGTTGGTTTTATAATCCTCTAATGGTGCAGTGATTTAACCTGTTCTGTAATCAGCCACTTGTGTTGTTTTGTTCCTGTTCCCACTTACAATCACTCGGCAGCACAAGTGTGTGTGTGTGTGTGTGTGTGTGTTGATGCTCACACTTCTCCTTTACAGTCACAGGATTTACATGGTTTCATGAACTACTTATTTTTTCACAAATAAATGTGGCAAGATGCTTTATTTGAATTACACACAGTAGATTAACATTGGGAAATAGGAATGTATGCAATATACAGTAGAGTGTGAAATATCAAAGCATCACTTTACTACAGATGGTAATTCCTTGCAAAAAGTTGGCTTCATTATCTAAATATGACAAAAATTACAATACAAAAACTGAAACTAATGAAAACAAGCCCTTGGGGGGGCTGATTATGTAATCTCACTTAAATCATGAAGGGCTTTATAATCCTATTTACCACAATAAATAGAGCTGACACAATTTCAGATTTGTGCTGCACTCAAAACATCATTTGCCTACAACAATGACTTCATTTTATTTTAGTTCTGTGTTAATTTTCCATCTAATTCTATGACATACGTTTCATGTAAATCATCACATTTAATGCAACGTTTTTTATTTTTCATCATGTTCAGTCCACATGTTTCAATTAATTATCATTAATTAATGAATTATTAGATGTATTATGAGGCCTCTGCTGCCTGTCAGGCCTCTGCAAGCAGCATGAACCCCGGCTGAACAACAGAAACTGGATTCAGAGCAGGGTGTGGTTGTAGAGAGACGTTAGGATCTAAAGAAGCTTGTTGCTGGGGAAGTTACATCGTGGAGGAGATGTTACCAACAGTAATATAACAAGTAATGTAACTAGTTACTTTTGATAACAAGTAATAAGTGAAGTAATAATATTACTTTTTAACAGAGTCAAAAGTAAAGAGTAACCAACCAATGACCAGTTTGAATTTGTGAATAATTAAGTTCAGCTTAATTTGACATGTAATAAATGAATAAACACATAAGGTTTATGTGCAAATGATTTCCTATGTATTCATAGATTAATAATAGATCCACTGTCACACAAAGAGAAAGCAAGTTCAACAAACTTCCAGCAAAATGGTGACTGAAACAGCTGAGAGAAGTTCTGTGGGAGGTATTTTGATATATTTCTGCCCTCTGCAGGTGACTCACAGCATCACACTCTGCAGCCCTGCAGTGTGTCCTTAAAGGCACACCACGCAGGATGTGTCAGCAGCTGTTTGTAAACACACCAATTAAAAAATTGCAGCCGGCAAATCTAGATTGAGTCGTCTTCCCACGTTGTCAGATACATGTTTCGGTTGACCACAAGCCAACGACCTCAACATTCATCTATCGTCCTCCACGCCCAGACGAAGATTAAGATCTTAACGAAGGGATTCCTATAACAAGTCTATTGTATTGTTGTGGCTTAAAGATGGTTGACAGACCATGATCTATAATTATAATTATAATAATTTGTCATAGGTGTTATGACAACAATGATGGCTCAGTGTCAGTAAGGTGTGGCTGTGACTCAGACTGTACCTGCCACATCTGGGAAATGCAGTCATCAGTGTTATTGATGGCACCTGTGTGCCAATCAAAATATGTCAATATGATTTGTGTTATTTAGATAACAGATTGTAGATTAAGTGCTATTTCAAGTCCTGATGTTGTCATCGTATGAATTTAACGACTTAATATGTCAGAGTTCTAAAAACAGCTTTATTTTTGGTTATTAGTTGTGTACTTTATTATTCCAAAAGTGTCCAACGTTCACTCGAGGTAACGGCGTGGTGCTTTGGTAGCCACACAGACAGAGGAAGGAAGTCTGTGAATGTGACCGAACGTCATGTGAATAAACTAAAACATTACCTCATCGATGGATATTTGTGCTGAGTCACGTCAGATAGATTTTCATCAGCAATGGCAGTCATGTGACTATTCGTATGGTCCCAAACGGTCAGATTACTCTACTGAACATCAGCCGTAAGATAGCGAACAATACCTATCCAGCGATAACTGAGGGATCAGTTCAACTCTCACTAACCTCAGCACTCACTTGAGACTGCGGTTCTCTGTCTTCGTTTCCCCTCTCCTCTCTGCAGTGTTACGTTCATGAAGTAAAGTAAAGTTTTCCTCCAGTCAACAGTCAACAGTAAACATTACAGAGCAGAGTCGCCTCTGAGCTCTCCTCCCGTCGAATCTGATCTGACTTTGGGTGTTTATTCCTCCAGGAGGTCTGTACTCTCTCTACCTCCCACTCAATACTTGGTAAACATCTTTTGTTTTGTCGTGATAGAGACCCTGTATGCTGTAGAATAGTCTGCACTGCCTCTTGTGTTTACTGGAACGGAGTTATGGGAGGTTATGTTTTGACTGTTCCTCTCTGGGTTACAGCTCTGCTGTCAGTTCTTGTCAGTGCCTGTTTCCCCAAATGTTCAGGGAGCTTCATCCATCAGGTCGTCAGCTTCAGCAACAAACATGTAAAACATCTTCAAGCATGACATTTGGACGATCATGGCCAGATTAGATTCAACACATTCTACAATTTTGATGATTGATTCTTGTCTTGGTTGATGTTCTTCTTTCCTGTGGTAGTAACCTCAGTCTCTTTGATTTTTTGACCGTTGGTCCATTTGAATAACTTTTCTGAAGTTATTTGCATATTTTAACTTGGACTTCCTGAAATAACGACGACCATGTTCCGCTTCTGTCTGACGTTTTATCCACTGAACAATCAACTCATTATTAAAGAAAATAACAGATGTATCAATAATGGTTGCAGCCTTACGGTGCTTCTACCTTGCTCTACTGAAGGTTGTGTAAATGGTGATTACTTGCTGCACAAATCATCTATTTGTGTGTAAATGATGTTACAAAAACAGTTAAAGAAGACACATTATGCTCATTTTCAAGTTCATGATTTTTTTCCGATATGTGACTCTGTGATGTAGTGTGATGTCAAAAGGTCGCAGAATTAAAGGCGGGACTACTGACGAGGCGTTTCAGGTGCAGTGTTTTCTGTTGGTTTTGACCTTTTTAACTTTGAAGATCTCAAGAATCTACAGTATATAAAACACTGAAGGAAAGGAAACACACAAACAGAATAAAGGTTGTCCTATAAGATCTTACAACTAGATTTTGACACAGGGTCCTTACACAGGACAAGGCCGTGAGATGGGGGATGGAGGGCCCGTCAGTGTTACGTCAGTGGTTTATATTTATGACAAACTTTCCATTAATCAAATTATGAAGACCCAGATGGTGCGGACTAAACCCGGGTTCTGAGGTCCCGCGGGGACTCTTGGCAGTTGCCCGCCAGTTTGAAAAGAGGGAAGTTGAATGGCGGTGACTCTCATTTCTGAAATATGCGCCGGAGGAAATGAGCTGTCGTTATTCAACAGCTTCAAAGCCACAATCATCCTGTACTTATTTAGGTGAACTTACATAACAGCTTCTTGTCTGAAAAAGGTTTGGCTGACATAATATTGAAGTCATGTTCACATGATGGACCACTGAATCATTTATTACCTCAAAATCCATCATGTGTCTGATTTATCTAGTGATTAAAGGTTAGACTGGTCCTTTAAAGTAGTATCATATGGTGTAATGAGCCTGAAACTCATTATGATACTTATTATTTAACATTTCTTCATAATCGTTTACTAAAGAATGACATCGTAGGCTACACCGGGTATTGTTCTACTGTTATTTCTTGTTAGTTCCTTCTACAAAGTGACCACAAGTTTATCAGTGATGACTCATTTTATCACTTTTTGACATTTCCTCAACTTCCCAAAAGTTTGACCAGTAAAACCCCTTCAGGACATCTATGCATTGTGTTGCAGAGACAGACGTCAGCACTTCCTCGGTGCTCCGAGGTCTCTCTAACTGAGCTAACTAGCTAACGGCAGCTACAGTTAGTAGCAGCAGCAGCAGTTAGCGATATGACAGGTGGCCGATTCTTACATATTGCACCTTTAATTTTTAGGAAGTAAAACTAGATGTCTTTATTTGCAGAAAAAAAAAGAAGCAAGACGAACAGAAAACGCTCGTGACTCGTCTGATGTAGCGCTTATTGATCTATCTCAGTTCACGTAGCAAAAACAACATGATTTCAATGACTCCACCCTGATCTGTGTTAATCCACGACGGGGTGGTAACAGTAGCAAGGATCATCCTCCATCTTTGTGAAAACACACTGACAGAGCTCCACTGATGATAAGAAAAAGGCGTGGCGCCCGGCAGAAAGATGCCAACCTTTGTCACCCTATAATCATCAAACAAGTAATAAGTTTACGAGTGTTTGCTCACTGCGGGTGCACTGAGGTGATATGATCCTCGTGGAGGTCATTACAGCCGGTGAATTATCATGTTCAAGGTCGATATTGAACAGCAGACGTTAACAAGGTTTCACGGCTCCCAGTCAAAAGTCAGCGATGCTCCTCAGACTGTGATCTGCACGGCCGAACACGGAGGGTTCGCCTGCAGGATCGAGCTACCGAACTATCCAACTATCATCAGCTTTAAGTGACTGCTTTAAAGAACAGCCTGGTTTATCACGTTCCATATACGTTCCCTTGTCTCATGTTATCTTAAGTTATCCTCAGTCTGGTCCATAAATTTCTGCTATCAGAGACCCACTAACTTTATTGTACGTCAAACATTAACCATTACTCTACTTTAATTTTCCTACCGCAACCGAGAGCTTTTCCTAAATTCTAAAATCTAATCCTCACATCTGTTTATTTCGCTTTCTTGAAATGTCCTGATTTATTCTCTTGGCCACTGTAATCTGTGTTTAAATCCTTTGACTCTTGCTCTTTTGGGCTCGAAGGGAGATTAGCAGAGAAAGGAAGGAAACAGATTAGATCAATAAAATAAACTGCAATTAGTGAGCAGATAAAACCCAGATAACTTCAGCTGTAAAACTAAATAAATACTCGAGTAAAGTACAAGTATGCCTACCTGCCCTTAAAGGAACAGTTCATCCAAAAGTGACAACGCAATAATTTTCCTCTCAACCCCAGTGCCGATGGAAAGTTGTGTATTCCATAAAACATTTTCTGACTGAAGTCGATTGGGACTTGTTTTGAATTTTAAAAACACAACTTAAAAAACAAGAAAATGGCTTTGTTCAAAAGTCACAAATTGATTTAAATAGACTTTATTTAAACCCTTTTAAAGGTGCACTATGTAGTTTAGGGGCTCAAATTTTAATCAGAAGAGAAAGATATTCATTGACTGATTTTATGCCTAAGCACTCTTAATAAACAAACTGTCTTCATTTTCATCACTGAATAAATAAATAAATATACTGTTTTACTTTGTTTATATTTGGCGGACCCTGTCACCTTTCTAGCTTTAAACAGTGTTATGGGGAAACGACATTTCTGTGGTTTTATTATTACCTCATTAATATTGTAAATATAAATATTCTGAGTTTGAATTACTTCTCCAAAAACTACATAGTGCACCTTTAAAGCCAAATTCTTCACTGTAGCTTCTAGGCTAAAAGTGTTAGCGTGGATGTACAAGCTCGACCGCACCGTTTTATATATTTTCTCTGTTGTTTTTTCCCCCAATCTACTTCAGTGCTACGACATCGTTTGGTTTTGAAGCTCCAGAAATGTTTTGCGGATGAGGAATCGTCACCCGAGTCTTCATCGGCGAAGGGATGAAAAAAAATAATGACTGAATCTTTACATTTTGGGTGAACTGTTCCTTTAAGTAGCCTTTAATACTTCAGCGAATGTGTTTAGTTACTTTTCACCATTGATGAAAACTAATTGATAAAGGTCTGAATTAAAAATATAACATATACCAGCACTAGAGAGATCACCAAAATAATAAATGGACCTATTAAAATTAAAAAATCAATTGATTAATTAACGATTAACGGTAATAATAACAATAGAAGTGGTGAATAGCTCCCCTGTGCTCGATTAAACAGTCTGAACTTGTATGAAAATAAATAAAAACACATTAAAAAGACAGAATCGTGCGTGTTTCTGTCAGTTAGACCCCGCAGAGACCCCCGATCACTCCGCAGCAGCAGGCTGCAGTACACACCGCTGTGCGCGTGAAGGCCGTGACGCGGCACCCATGAGGCGGAAGAGGAAGAGAAGAAGAAGAAGAAGCAGAAGCAGAAGCAGAAGAGACGAAGAAGAAGAAGAGAGAAGAGAGGCCAACGTCCTGTTCAGTAGTTAGCTTCTGCTCAGTTGACTTCGAGTTTTTTTCTCCACCACGGCTATGATTGACAGAGTCAGCAGAGGTTTACACGGGCATGTCCGCACACTCGCTCGGTTGTTATCGTAACAGAAAGATCTGCAGCATGGCGAGCGGAGAAAGAGCCCCGGGTTCTCACACAAGAACAAGAGCGCCATGTATCGGATTATTGAGGATGTTATTTATTGCTTTTATTCAAACGACGCGGGCCAATAATCAAGGTTTGTAACTTAGCTGGCTACGTTAGCTAGCGCTAACTTCCGTAGACATTTCTACGAAGTGTGCGGTTGGGGTTACCTCTGCGGGCCAACTTTATCACAGCTAGCCTGCTGCCCCGCTAACATTACTGCTAAATTGTAGTTTTATTTCTCTTTGCCATTGACAACATTTCATGAAGAAGCGGAGCGGGCTAAAAACACAGCGTCAGTTGGGACTGAAAGTGCTGCCTGTAGTTAGCTCTGTGTGGCCTTTAACGTTACTAGCTTTCGTGTGCGGCTTGTTATGTTGTCATTCCTTCCATATAAGGCTAAGTTAGGCTAACACTCAACCCAACAAACATACAAAATAGTCCAAGGCAGAGGCGGAAGAGCAGCTTGTTAGCATCACGGCTAGCACTAATGTTAGCTGAGATCATCTGCTGTGTGATCTTAATGCATAGGAATGTAGAGATAAGTCAGATTGCAAATATAAATGGCACCGCTGCCTTCATGTCGCTGGCAGGGCACCTAACTCTACTTCCTCATACTGGGCTCGATAAAGGAAATGTTTGAATCAGTCAGGTGACTGTAAACGTGGCTGTGAGTTATGGTTTTTTAAGGTCCCAGCTGAGCAGTGGTCGGTCCACTGGCCAAATGACAGCCGCATGTTATTTATCCAGCGGACTGAAGTGTCCAGCTGTCAGATCCACTGATCTTGTCAGGTCACAGTGATAAGTCTCCCAGTGGGGAGCGGACAGCTGCAGTCCACGTCCAAGATAAGCTGTGCCAACTCTGAAAACGTGTCTGCCGCCGATAAATTGTTTACATGGCTCCGAGAAACTTGCGCCACGATCGAGGCATTTGTCTCCAAAGAAATGCACTTGAACGGGTTAATTGGCAAACATTGTGAAGTGACTTTGTTTCCAAAGTCAACACTGCGAGCTCAGCAAACTGAATCAGTGTTAATAAGATCACTGCTATGTGTGCTTCACTTGCTCAACTATATGTACAGATTGACACAGGTCCATGCCAGGAGCAGTGACTTGTGGATTGTGATCAAGGATAGAAATGATTCAGCCTCCTGCTTCCTTTCAGTTCTAGAATCGCCGAGAAACTCAGAGTTGTATTCGGTGATCAGAGGTGACAAATAGGCCTGCGGTTAATTCATGCTTCAGACAGATTTAGCACCGAGTATATTTGTTGAATTTTGTCCTATTTGTTGTGTTGATGGTAGTTTTCATAATCATATGCTAAATTTGGAAAGGATTTATTCGCTGATTGCCATAAAGATAAGTTAATCATTGTTTTCATTATCAGGATAATTGTAAATCTATGACTTGGAACTGCTGTCTATGTCGCTGACAGACAGTCCTATATTGGTTTCCTGTTTTATTTTGAATCGCCTACACCTGTCATCGTGGCTGAAGGCTCGGCTCGCACATTGTATCCCTTCACAAAAACAAGTTAGATCAGATGTCTGTAAATACTAGAGATTTATAACTAAAAACCGAAATCCTTTATGATTACTCACTTGAGATTCTTTGATTGTTACTCACTAAAAAAAGGTGTGTCCTCACAAAATGTTTTTATGATTACTGTGATGTCATGTTGGGCAGGATAATCATAATATGAAAGTTTCATATCGTACCATGCTTAATGCTGAATAACCAGATAAGTAATGTTTCAGACCCTTACAGATGTTATGTAAGAACTGACTGTCAGATGAATACTAAAAACAAAACAAAAAGGGGGACAGCATATTATCGATTAGTGCTCCTGACTGCAGCAGCTGTTAGTAGTTCAGACTTGGAGCCTTCATGACCAGAGGAGTGGACCGGGACAGGCTGGGTTGAGCTGGTTAGCATGCTAACTTCAGTAGATATCTCTGCGTCACAGCACATAGATGTCATAATGTCAAAACTACTATTTATTTACAATCTGTTGGTAATTTTAGCTTTTTTTAAAACAACAAGACTCCTACAAATTGCCCATTTAAAGGTCCAATTTGTAAGATATTTGATGGTTGGTTCTCAATTCCAGACTCGTCCTATACTGATGCTTTGGGTTGGTGGCCGATCTGGTCTTCCAACCTCAAAGTCGATGTCAAATATCTTACAAATTGGACCTTTTCAGATTTCACTTTATGTAGACTTCATTCAGTCCAGTGTGACTGTCACCATGGCTTTCCTCTGTTTAATCTTAAATGTTCCACTGAGGTACAGTAGGGAAAGTTATTCTAAAAGAGGACACGGAAAAATTCTGACCAGAATCTCTCGCCCACAGTTCCGATGTTAGCTAGATGCACTCATTGAGTGTCAGTGGTGAAATCTGAAAGGGAAATGAAACAGACTCGTTGAAGCGATTAGATCACCTGTGTGTGCTGTGGCATTGTAACCTCAAACACACTTCACAGCCAGCCAGGAGACGGTTGTTAGTTTGTCAGTTCAACATACCGACAGGGTCCTGTGCTGACAGTGTGAGCTGTGAACACGATCTGCGAAGGCTGATCTCGCTGCACAAGCTGTGGGATTTGGTGGTGTCAGGTGAAAAGCCTGTCAGTAGAGTGAAAGCGTAATAGTGCTGAGTTGGACTTTAGGCTCTCGAAGCTTGTAGATTCATACTTTGAGTGGGTAACTTGACAGTGAAAGCATGAAACATCCGATCCTTAAAATCCTGTTGATATTAGTGCGATTACGAAGGATCCTCTGATCTTTTAACACAAAACTAAAGAATATGAGTGCGTACTTTTCCTGTGGTCTGACACCTTCTAACATCCTCCAGTCAGTCAAGTGTGTCATGTGTTCATGGTGACAGATGAAATGTTTCCTCTCTTGGTACACTATGGATTACACACCAAACTTTCACACAGTGTGAAGCAGAGTGTGAACGCTGATCTCATCCCTGATCTGTCTCTGGTCGACCCTGAAATCACAAGAGATTGAAGTTTAAGTCAGGAGTTATCTTTACCAGTAATAAAACTCTGTGGTTCAGGAAGATATGATGACTGCTAAGGGATGACTTTCAGTTTGGAGATTTAGGAGGCGGAGTTAAAGGTGCAATATGTTAGAATTAACTAATATTGATGCACAAAACAAATAAGGAGGCATTATATATCACTAGGGTAACCACTAACTGCTGCTTCTAACTGTAGCTGCTGTTAGCTTTAAACTGGGACGGGACAGAGCTAGCTGGTTAGCACCCTTACTCCTGCAGTACAATACCCAGATATCATAAGGTCAAAGCTGTTATTTCTGTTGATAAGCAAATCTTTTCTTTCTTTTTACATATTTCACCTTTTAAATGTTCAAAACTCTGAGACTGCTGCTGTGATCGTACTCATGAGTTCTTCCTGTCGTTGTTTCTGCAGCATTCATTCAGTCGGACACAATTCTAGAAGTTTTACATTTTGATGAGGGAAGACTTTTACAGGTAAGTGCTCCGACTCTACTTCCTCTTTGTTAGGAAGGACTTTTACTTGTTGACTGACCTCTGAATGTAATAATGTGCTGTCTATTTAAATCACATTTAAATGGTAACTTGTGTCTCTGTTCTCTTTGCAGGCGGAGTCTGACATTGATTTTAGTTTATATCATCAACAAAGGTACGTTTTTCTTTTTCACTTCATCAGTATACTTCCGCTCACTTGACCTCAACCCTAATCGTTTGCACCATGAACACCAGACAGAGGCATGTTTGCATAGTTAAATGGCATTATATCTGTGTGGCTATAACCAGGTTGGCAGAGGCTGTTATCCTGCATCTTCTGCATTAATCATTTACTGCATTCCTTCTGTGGAAGTCCAGATATTTTTATTGAGCCAAAGAAGATGTGGTGTCAATGCTCATTTTCATTTATAAGAAAAGATTAAGTTATATGCATGTAAATTAACCAACACTAGCTGATATGAAAGATACAGAGTCATACTTTGAGATTTGACCAGTAACATTCGACTAGAAAACCTCTACAACATGCACTGTCTTACACATGATTTAAAGGTCTTTTTTAAACTATATTTCAAATAATATTCATGTATTAATACATGTTTGATGCTTTCCAAATGTTTTAGAGAAAGTGACAGCTTGAGTTTACCCAAAACTATCAGTTAGTCCGAGATGTGCTGTTGTGTAGATATCAAAGATGGTAGCAAAGCAACACAGTGCTTTAAATCAGCGCGAGAAGACATCAGATAAGTGGAACCACCGTGTTTACTACACATCTTTTCAGTTACAGTTTCAGCTGAGTCCACATGTCTGTGCGCTGCAGATCAACCACCAGTAGTTTACGCTGAGGGTGTCTCTTCCTGTTAGCATAGAATCACAGTGATTTGGTTTATACAGCCTGAGGAGGTCTTGGACTGAATCAACACAGCAGAACAGCAGCAGCAGCAGCAGATTATCATGCTCCCAGCTTTAACTAACATGACCAACAGTCACAGACAAAGTAGAAGAGAACAGAGATGCTGCTAAAACTGCACCGTACACTCGTATGCACCAACCCCCCCTCCACCCAAACGCCACCCAGCTCTCTGAAACATGTGCTGTTGGTGACTCGAGTGTCCAGGAAGACCTCTCAGTCTGTCACCTGTCATTAGACCAGACCGCAGTGTGCCTCTCTGCTGCAGCAGCTACTTAGACGAGTGAGCCATGAAGCTAATGTGTCACTCTGTGGCCACACTGATGAAGCAGATGATTGTCAGCACATTAGCATTGTTGTTCTAAGGGATCGACTGATGCTGATCATTACCAATAGTTTTGGGGAAGACATTTTAATCAGAAGAGAAAGATCTGCGTTGACTGATTTAATAACAAAAATAAAATTAACAATAAATGCCTAGATAAAGTAAATAAACAAACTGTCTTTGTTTTCATGACTGAATAAACAAACTGACTTTAAAGGACAACAGATTTATACTGTTTTACTTTGTTTATATGTGGCGGACCCTGCCACCTTTCTAGCTTCAAACAGTGGAACTTATTTTCCTCTGAGAACAGCTTGTTAATTCAGTTATGTAAAAAAATAAATATGAGTTTGTATTAATACCTCATTGATGTCGTAAATATTAAGATTCGGAGCTTCTTCTCCATAAACCTGCAGGTTGCTGTAAATAGCCGAAAAAGTGTTTCCATTTTCTGTGACTTAATACTTCCACTCCTCTACATTTATTTGTTAACTTTAGTAACTTACCTTGCATTATTGCTTATTCACTGTCGGTAGGCTGTTACTTGTAGACAGTCAGGAAGTGTTGTGGGCAGACGACAGACTGGTGACCACAGACAGAGAAATGACGCTGCAGCCAAGCCAGAGCGGCACATTTTTGAATTAATTTGTTTCACTGGCAATTGGACACAGAGCACAGATAACAGTAATTGGAAAAATTTACTAAATCAGTCTATGCTTTGTTGTTTAAGCTGGCGAGGGAAGCGAGTCCACCAGCAGCTCGCATGTTTCTCCACCATCTTGGGCTAATTTTGAGCTGTGCTGCCAGGAGAGCGGTTTGGGGAAGTTATAGTTTGCTTTCTAGTGTCGGTCGCAGGCAGACATCACACTCTTGCATCTTGGCGTGAACTGTAGTGTTTGTATAAGAACAGCATAAAGAGTCCACTAAATTTCCTGTGTATTGAGCAGATTTTGAAGGACCGAGTATGTGAGTGTCTGGACCGGGGCCATGTGTCCAACAGGTAGAACAGCTCCGACAAGTAACCGCTGTTGATGGGTCAGGAAACATGTAAAAGTCGGTGTTTTGGTGTCACGGCGTCCAACATAGCATCAGCACTCTGTTCTGACATTACACACGTGTGTTTTGTCTCCATGCAGCGGACAGCGAGCCTTTACTATTTGTACACTATGTCCTAATCCATAAAAGGGTTATCTTGCACGGGCATAGCGTGGCCACGCCCCTGAGTCGGGGGGGAGTGTGTTCTGCTGTTGATTCAGGTTTTTTGAATGTTGAACTTCCTCTTTTTTTTTCTGTGTGTGTGTTTGTAGTGTTTGGAAATCTTCTGCTGTTAATTATTATCTCCTGTCTGTTTGCCAGCGGGCTCTTTCTTTTGTGAAGCCGACACGCTGTGGTCACTTTCACAGGAATTTTAAATGCTTTTCACAGTCACTCTTTATTTTCTTTGTTTTTGTTTTACGCACTCGCCCTAAGAAGTAGCCTGCGACAGGACATATGCAGACCCGAGGCCAAGAGGCACGGCCTCTCGGCATGATCGCCACCGGCTACTCCAATTACACGCTGACATTCAACACATTAGCTCCGAGGCGGCGAGCGACGGGCCACACAGAATTCACAGCCAGGATCCATTTGGATCCTTAATCCCCACAAGAATTTTGTCAGTAGTTGTTATATTAATGAGCGAAGCGAGGACAGGCTGGTAGATGACAGATTATCTCGGAGGAACAGTGCACGGCTGTGGCTCTGTGTGGATTACTGTGCGCCTCAGGGGATGGAAATCCATCCCGTCTCCAGCCAGCGCTGCTATTGGAGCTCGCTGCTGCCGCCGTTGTCTGCCCCCGTACGCGTAGGCTCGGTAGTAAATAGGTGTAATTGATCTCTGGTAAATTGTGTGACTCCAGGGTGATGTTGGAGTGATTATAGGTGAGAGACGTGTCGGTGGGTGGTCTGTGGCACCATCACGGCAGCTCTGCTGCTAAAGATAGAAAGAATAAAAGGTGTAATATCTCAGCTCTGATGGTTCTATACATTCTTAATAAAAAGGCCACGATTCATTCAGGCTTTTTTCAACCATCAAACATCTTCTAGCGTTGCTCATGCACCACGCCTGGACCACACCTGGGCCACTGATGAGCTTCTCTTTCCATGAGATTTAAATAATGGCTCTTATTACACAATTCTGTTGTGTGTCAGCGCCGCCAATGAGGAGCTGCTTCTTTTTAGGGACGGCTTTGTCTGCTGTTAAGATACTGTGTGTGTACACCTGTGGTGAAACAGGTTCGGTGAGTTATGCCTGTGTCCTATAACAAGGCGGGTGCAGCCGATGGTCATGAGTTGTCGCCTTTGTGCGAGAGAGACACGGTGCACTGTGCGGAGGCGACGAGCAGAGATGCATTGTATTTATTTTTTTTCCAATTTTAATGGATTTTCGTTGAGATTTTCAGCATGGAAACGGTGCCCCGCCGCTGGGAGTGGTCCCACGTCTGTCTTAATCTAGCGTTGGGAAAGCCCGGCCACAGGCTGCGCTGTCCGTGCTCGTGTGTTTAGCGTCTCATTTGTTTGAAATGCAGACAAGCATGGATGCTATTTTTCCTATCCTGCTGCTGCTGCTGCTGCTGCTGCTGCCACTGTCACATCTTCCTGTCTCTTGCAGCACGTCCCCGCACCGTGGGAACTGCAGGCCTATACGCTTCGAACCCCCAATGTTGGACTTTCACGAACAGTGAGTGTTTGTTATGTTCTCCATACTACTGTGTTTTTGTCACACGTCACATTGTTTCAACTAGAAGAGACTCATGTAATAGAAATACGACCAAAAACATCTGTAGACGTACGCTGAGGTGGCATTTAAAGCCCGTAACAAAACCAAATGTGTTATCTCCGGCGCCGGCACCTTAGCTTCACCTCGGCCAAACTTCATAGATCACATTCCACTGTGACGGGAGGTGTGCACACCCATGTCGTATTACTCAGCTCCGAGCGTAGCCGACCTCACCGCGGCGCAGCGTTGAGCAAACAATTCGGAAGCTCTCAGTGGAGCGGCGTACCCCGCCACCAACTCACGGCGAGAGACCCAGAGCGACGTCCTACTTCCTCAATAAAAACAGTCCACTTATCAGCTGAGAATGTTTGAAGGGCATGAAAATTAGAACTTGAGAACTTCTCACCCCGCCTCTAACGCAGCAGAACCAACACAAGGATTAGATTAGCACCATGTAAGAAATGAACATGATGGACCTGTTGCAGATCGGCCTCGCTTGTGTTCGGAGGAACCATACAGGCCTCTGGATCCACTTCATTCAGCTGCCCATACAAGGGACTTATTTAGGTGTGCTCATTTGACCAAGAAGGAATCCATCATGATAAACATTTGGTGGCCCTTCTTCCTACTGACGAGGCGTTCAAGGAGCAGCGTTTTCAGTGGGAGAGAGGAGCTTCTGTTGGTGCAGACTTTGACCTATTTAACTTACTATATAAAACAATGAAGGAAAAAAAAAAAAGCATAAAAGGTCTCTTTGAAATTTGTCACCAAACTTGTTCACAACGTTTAGATTTCATGTTGTTGTCAGAATGTTATTAGAGTGTCTGTTTTGAATATTACACCCATATGATCTTCTACAACTACTTTTTAATCTCTTTTAATTGTATTGTCATTTGTAATCTCCTGGATGAATGAGAATATTCACAGGCTTATTGTCATTTGCTCGCTCTTACGAAGGTCTCTTCTCTTCTCTTACAGGCCCGTTGGGATGCCAAAAATGGAGAAAGTTTATTTACATAATCCTAGCTCAGAACAAATTAGTTTGATATCAATATCGGCAACAACAGCACATTTTCACGCATCCTTTTTCCAGAATAGGGTGAGTACACATCGCCTCACAATCCCTGTGTGTGAATTCATTCATTGTTATCAAGTACGGTTGTCACAGCACAGTTAATACGTCTCTTATAAGACCTTTGGGCTGATGAGGTTATGGTTTTGTTACGAAAAAGTTCCTTTTATCTTTGGTCACGTGGCTGTGTGTTGATCGCGCCACGTAATTTGATCATCATGCTCCACGAGGCATTTTTTAAACATTAACCAGCGCGATAAGCTCGCGCGTGCATTGCAAACAAGACACACCGATCAGGAAACACAGCGTCTCTCCGCTGCCATTTTTAAACCCTACTAGTCAAAAAAAAAGCCCTGTTCAGGCATCAGCAGCACACAGACGCTGACAACAAAGTAGGAAGTCCCCATGCAAATGACACGTGTCGTTCAAACATGCGACCACAGCAAAGCTCTCTGGGGAGTGTAGTCTAGAGACGGTGCGTGGATGAGTCGCAGTGTATAAAGGGGACACATGAACACAATACTGGGAAAAGTAAGCAGCAGTATAATCCAGTTATGGGTTACACATTCTTTAAACATGACACACGCGCTTTATTGGAAGTTATTAGGAACAAACAAAGAAATGGGATGCAGTGTCCTCGAGAGGGTGCGTCCAAAATAGCTGGAATACTCCGTCTGTCAGGAGGATAGACTCGTTCTGAGCCTCGCTGTGGGTGAGGAAACTCCCTTTGACCTCACGCTGCCCAGACCAAACAAAGTGCAACCTGCTGGTTCAGGTTGTTACATTGATGGTCTGGAAACACTTCACCCTGCAAAAACTGTAATAAATAAATGATTGTTGTAATGTTCAGTGTGACGGTGAAACTGACCATGTGAGTCTCTACTGTCCACTGATGAAGCAAGATTGGATAAGCACATGTTCAGACTTCCTCTGTCATGATATCATGTTAGTATCAACACGTAATAAAACACAAACGCCACCACAGTGCGACCGAT
Organism: Lagodon rhomboides; assembly: GCA_039737535.1. NCBI lineage: Eukaryota > Metazoa > Chordata > Actinopteri > Spariformes > Sparidae > Lagodon > Lagodon rhomboides. The sequence goes on along the minus strand of CM077789.1, from coordinate 6,389,332 downwards.
CACAGTCAGCGAGCAGCTGATCCCAGCACAGTGCAAGATCACTGATCTAATTAGCTCAGCTACTTAAATAGCAGCCAGTGTCGATGGCAGACGCTCGTAGTAGAAGGCCTCTCATTTGTGTCCAGCTCGGGCAGCTGTTAAAGGAGAAGTTCACCCATAATGGAAACTTCAGTCGTTATCTTCCCTCCCTCGCCGATGGAAAGTCGGGTGAAGGTTTGTGTTCCTCAAAGTCTGTCAGCATTCTCCCCAACAACTAAAGCAGACGGGGACTTGTTTTTAAAATACGACTGAAACATTAAATGGCTCCAGTTTTAAAAATACCGTAGTTTCACCCTTGACACACAGTCGAGCTTGTGCACCAGCCTCAGACGGGGCGTGCACCAACACTTGTAGCTGAGCAGCTGTTTTTATGGTGTCAGCTTAACAAGCACAGTCAATTATGTCGTTTCACTTGAATTTGGAATCTCTGGGTTTTCTGAGGCCTTGGATTATACCAGATGAGGTGTTTGGAGCCTTTTTATTTTGACCCATAAAAAGCGATATACTTCGTTTGTTTGAGGGGAATGCTGCCAAACTGTTTTGCTGTCAAGCTCCAGAAATGTTTTGTGGACAACAAAACTTCACTTGTCGTTCCACCCGACATGGGTGTTAGTAGATAATGACTGAAGTTTCATTTTTGGGTGAACTTACCCTTCAGCACTGTACATGATACTGTGTTACTGGTCAGATACTTGCTATAAAGCAGGTGTGAAGTGATCACAGGCAGCAGACGTCCACCACATCCTGCCGACGGTTCAAAGAGAAAATAACAGAGTCGGAGCACTTCACTTCCTTGTGTCTGAAATTCGTAAGAAACAGAACTTGCGTTTCAGTGATTTGTCGTAAACAGTGATGCGATGCTTCTCCAGTGTATATTTTCTGATGTTGGCATGTTTGCAAACAAATCGTGTCGCCTGTCGCTGCGTGTGAAGACTCCCTGTACAGGAAGGGCCTGTTCTGTCACTTTAGGCACAGTCGCTGGCGCTGCATACTTTAAATGGCGCTCGGGCCCGGCGCTGTAGTTTAAGCCGCTGTGTTGCCCGAAGACACTGCTTATATAAACTAGGTCATCTAGAGGAGGATGAGTTTTAGGTATTAAACTTCAGATAGCTGGATCTTGGCTTGAAAAGCTGCTGTGAGTTTTTGATGTATAACATGTAATGTTACATAATCTAAAAAAACTGAGTAAGCAGTTGTTTCTCTAAAGGAATGTGTCGTGATTTTTCCAATATAAAGTCACGATTAGGCTCTCGGTATAAAAATGATCCTTATATCAAGAGAGGACACTCTGGTCAAAGAGACAATCTTAAATAAGGTGGTTTTAATTGTTTTTTTTTTGTTTAAAAGTCCATGTAGAGATGTCCAAACGTCCTGGGCATCAATGTGCGTGAGTTAAAAATGAAAATCAACAACTTGAGCGTCTGGTTCACAGAGACTTTCAGTGGGAGGGAAGTCGGTGTGGTTTTGAAGATAACAACCTGAGGCCTCTAGTCCTCCGTCATGGGATGTGTTTGCATAAAGGCTTTGTACATGAGGGCAGATAAAACACATCTCCAGTGAGCCCCTTCATGTCAGAGAGGCTCTTAATTGATAACATCATTAGGTCTGTTTGTCGTTTGATGTGGTAATAACATAACTTGACATAGGTCAAACTTAATCTAGATTCCAACAGAGTCCTATTCATTTTTGACAAATTTAAGAAGAATCTTCTAGATCTCAATCAGCTCAGATTCTGCTGCCAATTTACCATCATAATTCATAATCAAACATTTCAAAGGGTGTAATTATTGACCCATTCTTTTCGTGTTTTGGTGTGACACGGGAGTTTCTCTTTTAAGGTGCAATGTGTTGAAATGATCAACAAAATGTGAAGAAACAAGAGTTTTGACATCGTGTTGAAGGCGTCTGTGTGTTTCATGTTGCAATGATGTCTGTCTTTCACAAGTTAGCATGCTAACCAGCTAGCCCCAGCCCATCTATAGATTCAGTTTGGAGATGTTTGCTACACTCCACAAGCTCCCTCAGCCTTTTTTTTCTTCCTTTGTTCCTTATCGCACAAAAAAAACACACCTTCTGAGTTCACGTTTCTCTCTTTCAAAGAACGGAGACGAAGCTGAGTTGCCTTGTTAACTCGGCGCAAAACACACTTTCTTCAAACCTGACAGACGAGACCATTTCTCACACATTGCACCTGTTAATAAACGGACACTCATAACTGCATATAACCGACGTATAGCTCCAATCTGTCGCTGCGTGTTGTGCTATGTGCCACATCGGATCATCTATTTATACACCGGGATTCTTCTGTGCATTCTCGCCCATATATAGTCAGAGACGACATTCCCCAGAGATCTCTGATGCTGTGGTCACATGTTCCGGCGGCTTTGACATGTTCGAGTGATTTGTTTGTTTGTTTTTTTTCTTTCTTTTTTAGCAGCTTCTCCATTTGGGCCGTGAATCGGTCCGCTTGTAAACCGACGTGTCAAAGTGTGCGGGGAATTTGGAATAACCAGTTGTTCCTGTTTTTATGCTTTCAATTTGGTTTTCTTGCTAAATTCTCTGTTGAACATTGTTGTCTGACGGCCAAAATCAGGAAGCGATGAAGTGATGAAAATGTTAGCATGCTCTTAGCTTAACAAGCTGAACTAGAGCTTTTGTAGCACAGACGCAACAACAGATTTATCTCTTCTCATCAAGGAAACCAGATATGATCGCGAGCAGGATCAGTGCGTGCTATGCTAACATTCTTATGGAAAGCCGATTTCATCATTCTGTCTTTTTCACCTGCCACAAAAGAGGAAGTAGATCATTTTGAAGTGTACAAAAGAGCAGCCGGGCTATATATACATTTATATGTGCATTTCTGAAACCGAACCCACAGCCACGAGTGTGCTTTGAGAATGTCACGGCTTTGCTTCCTGCTCGAAAATGCCTGCCTGAATAATTGAGAGATGTTCAGGTTAGAGTGAATATTTTTCCATTATACTTTATCTTTTTGCTCCGGCACTTCCAGCAGCCCCTGCATCCACTCGGCTGTGCCCTGAAGTGGATGCTAAAAATGTTCTCTGAATTCCTCTGCCCTTTTACTCCCTCCGCTATCAGCATGTTTTATACACTCTGAACGTCGTGCAGCGGATGATACAAGAGGATCTGTCCTGTTTTAGTGTTTGTCGGCCAACAAGAAATTCTGTTTTGTAGCCGTTTGTGCGGATTTTGCATGTCGCTTTAGATTGACTCGAGAGAAAAACCCACTGAATAGTCACTACTTTCAACCACAGTCGCCACCAAAATGTTAAAGTTAGAGTGTAGCTGTAATGTTTTCACGGCAGCGGACCTTTAGGTCAGGTGTTGTGAGAGCGAGTGTTAAGATCTTTCAGGTCATTAACCCAGCTGTTAGAGGGTCACGACATGTGAAAGTCTGTTAAAAGCTGTATTCAGTTCAAAAGTTTTTGTTACCGTATCATTTATTGTGCCATTTTCCTTTCTTTTCTTTTTTTTTAAATCAGATAATTCCACCTGGAGGGAACACGTCATTTGATGTTGTGTTTCTCGCTCGAGTAGTTGGGAATGTAGAAAACACTTTATTTATTAATACATCACATCATGGAGTGTTCACATACCAGGTAAAGACCACAACAAACATAAAAACACCACATTTCTATAAGTTGAATGATCAGTGTTTCGCTAATCGTGCTTTTCCGTCTCCGTCCCGCAGGTTTTTGGGGTCGGTATCCCAAACCCCTACAGACTGCGGCCCTTCATCGGGGCTCGAGTTCCTGTAAACAGCAGCTTCTCACCTCTCATACACATCCACAACCCGTACAGTGAACCACTGCAGGTAACTCACAGTTATTAGAATCTGTCATGTAAAATCTTCTTCAGAGGTGCAATATGAAAGAATTCTGCTTTAAAGGATTTAAAGGTTTACTTAACTTGACATTAAGTCAGGATGTCTATATATTGTGCTGCAGAGATATCTACTGAAGTTAGCATGCTAACCAGCTAGCCACGGCCCGTCCTTCATAATAACACTTTGTACTCAAGTGGCAATAGTATGATAGTGTAGCTCAGGCCTCCGAACACGGGCACTGACTGATGTGTATCCTTGTTGTCAAACTGGCCTCCATCAGTCTCTCTGACTGTTTGGTTCCGGTCCGTGGTTCCCCTTCTCACGGGCGTCCAAAGCTCCTGTGCTCAGCAGTGTAAACATCACTAACAGTCCCCCTGTGCTCCAAGCTAACAGTCTGGATCACTAGCTGCATTGCTAACTGAGCTAACTAGCCAAAAGCAGCAGCATACAGCAGCAGTTGGTGGTCACTCTGGTGATACCCTGCCTCCTGTTTGTTGGGAGCATGAACTCAACAGGTTGCCAGTTCTTACATATTGCACCTTTTACATTTTTGACTTTGCTTTTGTGTGGACCAGCTGATTAATGTTGGTGGACTGATTTCATATTTACGGCGCGGGTTCCTTTTCTGTGTTCTACTACAGGTTGTTGAGATGTACTCCAGTGGTGGAGATCTACATCTAGAGCTCCCCACAGGTCAACAAGGAGGCACTGGGAAATTATGGGTTAGTTCCACACCTCGGTGTGTTTTTGTTGCAGCGTTTGTGTCGAGTGTAATTTTGATTTGAGGACGAGTTGAGTCACTGTCACCCACGCTGACCTTCTTCTCCCGACCTTCCAGGAGATCCCCCCTTTTGAGACGAAAGGGGTGATGAGAGCCAGCTTCTCCTCCAGAGATGTGGACAACCACACGGCTTTCATCCGGATCAAAACCAACGCCCCCAACGAGGACCAGTTCATCATCCTCCCTGTAGAGGTGGAAGTCACATCAGGTGGGCTAGCCAGTCCCTGTCAGTGGGTTTATTTTGATCCTGTCCTTTTTTTCTTGTATGTTAAACGTTTTCTGTGTCTTTTGTCTCGCAGCCCCTGGTATATACTCCTCCACAGAGATGCTCGACTTTGGTACACTGCGGTCACAAGGTGAAGACGCTACATGTTGCAGTTTTTTCTCGAGCGGTCTTTCTCCGGGCCTCTTCGCTCACCCTCCCTCTGCTCTCTTTTGTCTCACAGATCGTCCCAAACTGCTCAATCTACACCTTTTAAACTCGGGAACAAAAGACGTTCCGATCACAGTAGGTATCCTCAGTAGCAGTCCTTTTTTAAAACAGCCTATCTCAGCCCTGTAACCCCGTCCTTTATTTATGCTTTCCAGAGTGTACGCACAACACCCTCAAACGAAGCAGTCACGATAGATTTCAAAGCCGTCACTCTGAAGGCCGGAGAGAGCAGATATACCAAAGTTGCAAGTATTAGTTTTGATGGTGAGTAGTGTTTTTTTTTCTTCTTGTCATCTGTTAATGTTTGACTTTGCTGCGAGACACAAGTTGTTTAATAATAGCTGAAGGAATAAAAATACTTTTTCTTCGTTGTCACTTTAAAGAATATTTCCACTGAAGTCAGATTCTTAAAAAGGACATTTTCTGAATTTCAAAAAGTTGGCTGTAAATGTGAACTGAAGAGCTGCATGATGTCAGTTTCCTTCCTTAGGTCTTCACTGGCACACACATATGTAAAGAAAAAAAGATCTTCTCTAGAAGTAAAGATGTGGTTTTTAGTTTACAGTCATGCATCAACTTCCTGATGAGAATTCTTTAAATTCTCTGTTTTAGGTCTATTTATATATTTTGATGAAAATAAGAAAGCATTCAGAAGTCAGTGACTTTTATTAGGAATGATCTGCTCATTTTCTTTAGCTGGAAAAGTTTCACTTCATGTCCATACTCACTCACAATTTGTGACTTTTATGGTGTTTCACAACTTCCTCTTGTGAGGCCTCGCATCCTTTTGCAGTGAACTTATCGGCTCTTCAATCTTCTTTTTTTTTTTTTTTCATCGCAGCCTCAAAAGCGAGAAGACCGTTTCAGTTCGCTGGTAAAATAACAGTTAAAGCAAAAGAAAAGAGTTACTCCAAGCTCGAAATCCCATACCAGGCAGAAGTTTTAGAAGGGTGAGTTGTCCTGTGGGTGGATTTATTTTTTATATAGAAGAACATATTCCTTTAGGGGGTTTTTCTTCTGAGTGACACTGGTTTGTCGTCTCTCCTGGCAGCTACTTGGGCTTCGACCACACAGCCACACTGTTCCACATCAGGGACAGCCCTGTGGACCCAGTGGACAGGCCCATCTTCCTCACAAACGCCTTCAGCTTTGCCATCCGGATACACAACGTGTCCCTGCCCGAAGAGGCCAAAACCATGTTTAATGTGAGTGGGTTCACAGAGGCGGCCGCTCTGATTGGGAAGTCTGGATGTATGTCCAGAGGTTGACATGACATCACTGTTCCTCTTAACTATTTTAGGTGCAGAACTTCAGCGCGCCCATCGTTATTCCCCCACATGAGTCACGCTACATCTTCTCCCTGCTCTTCCGGCCAGTCCGACCCTCCATCCACATCGACAGCAACATCCTGCTCATCACCAACGCGTCGAAGTTCCACCTGCCGGTCCGGGCCTACACGGGCTTCTTAGAGGTACACACTGGACACAGTCTATTGACAAACAAGGTATTTTTCATACGTAGGTCGTTTAGTTACCACGAAAGTGGCACTGAACAATCAATCCCATGTATTCTCCATACAGGCTATCTCAAGGAAATTGAATCGAATGCAACTGGATTTGGTTTTTGTCTTGAAGACGTTTCACCAGGTGAAACGTCTTCAAGACAAAAACCAAATCCAGTTGCATTCGATTCAATTTCCTTGAGATAACTATGACCTGGATGAATGAGAATATTCACAAGCTCCATACAGGCTAGTTTGCAAACCGCAATGACGGATAGAAATGTCTTATTTCACCAGATAGCTGTTGCAGGATTTAGCTCTCTTGCTTTGGCTGTTTCTAAGTGACAGACTGCAGGAAGTGTGGTGATTGTGGCCTCTTGAGTTCAGCTCGTTTCTGCAGCCTTGACAGCTGCTGTAGAAAGTCAGAATGTAGCAACTGCAAAACTGGAGCACATTTACTCGCCGTGTTTTCAGCTCTGTTAATGCAAAAGCAGTTTTCACAGAAATTATTAGTATGTATCGCTTTAAATTTTTATCTTGAATAGCAGATATCCAGAGCTGGGATTCAGGTCTGTAGTCAGTGTGTTTGGCCTTTGTAGCACAGAGCGTGTGTCCGTATGGTAACGTGGTGTTTGTTCTTCGCTCCGAGCAGCCGCTGGTCCTGCCTCCCAGTCTGAAGGAGAACCTCCTGGACTTTGGTGTTCGCAGTGCAACACACACCAGCAGCATCATATTTGTGGTGGTTAACAGTAATCCCATAGAGGTGAGATCACGCAGTACACATACAACAGTAGCTAAATATCTAATAAGTGTATGATGAAGAGGATATTTTATCCTGGAAGGAAGGTTTTGTGATAGTCTTTCCTGTTTGTTGCACAACACACTGTCCATTGTGTCAGGCACTTCTACATATTCTTTACATTGTGCTGACTTGTGCTTTTGAGTATTTTCAGTACAACAGTAGGACTTATTGCAACACACAGTAAGACTTTATGCCAACATGTTCGTTTCTACAGCAAAAAGTAGAAATTACACGCAGTAGAAATTAAAGTACACCCACATTGTTCACAGAGTGTTACACATGTTTGTCCTGTGAGTCCCTTTGAAAGTCCGTTCTGTCCCGCAGCTGGAGATCAAGTCCTGGCTGGTCACAGGAGACAGTCTGTCCATGGAGCTGCTGAAGACGGAGAGAGGAAATACAACAGTGGCTCTGAGTCGCCTGCGAGAGCTGCAGAACACTTCAGCCTCTCATCACAAAACAGTAAGTAAGACCTCCGCCGTGTCGTTTATGTTCAGGTCTAAATGTTGTAGAAATCACAAACTCCATCACTGACCGGTCCGATGCAAAGGCCCAGGATTTATTCCTACTTTTATGAAGCTTCTCATGTTCTGTTGTTTGTTGAAACTGTGTCACATGAGCCGCACTTCAACATGATGGTCATGTTGAAGGTTGCAGTGTTGTATTTCATTACACTGCAAACAAGGTGCATGGCAGCATGACAACAAGCCTATCTGAAGTCCTTTCTGACGTTTTTCACCTGATGTGGCTCAACTCTGTGAGAAGTCAGTGACATTTTGTGGAGGTTTATTTTACTTAACTTAACTTAACTTACTTAAGAGAAGGTTGGATCTCCAAAGTGTAACTGGGTTCTATAAAGCTGTGAAAGCCAATCAGTGTTTTACCTGGTGACATCACTGCTTTCTGTCTGAAGTTAAAAGGTCAAAGTTGATGAGTCATTTTTATTAGCTAATTGATAAACATATAGCTCACCAAAATTAATTCAAACATTTGTTTGCAAGAATTAAACTTACTATTCAGTGTTGTAATAAATACCCAACAGTCATATTTGAGTAAAATTGTGCAAATTTAGGAAAATGGTGAGGAAGGAGAGAAGAATAACAGAAACTTTCAGGTCTGCTAAACAACTGGAGTAAACCTGAAATATCCAAATAATGAAATTCTTTCAAATTTATAATATTTAAAAGTAGTCAGATACATTTCAAGTCAGTATCTTTAGAAATATAAAAGGAGGGTAAAGTTCAAGATGTACTTCATAGATATAATATTTTGTTTACATACTAATCAAGTTGATTATGCAACTTTCATCTGCTGAGAAGTTGGCAGATAAAAATGAGAAATATATCAGTTGTGAGTTCGATGTTTGCTTCCACGTCTGTAGATTATGGCTGCGTGTGCCTGTGGTGACGGAGCGGAGGGGAAGGGATCTCTGACTGCAACACGGACAGTTGGTTTAAACCACAACCGCGCTTACAGAAGCTTTAAAGTGTTTTCTGTGTTAAAACATGGCTAACTTTTCTGATATCTTACCAGACTGACATTGTTATTGCGAGCAGAAAAGCTGATTCTCAGTATCAGACAGGATCTAAACGGCTGCTCTGTAAACATTTAACACAGACATTGAAAAGATCATTTTGATAGCACACATTTAGAAAAGACCATCTGTTATCTGAGAGGAATCTGCTGCGTGTCAGTTTTGCTGTGCCGCATATGAAATCTCAATATCATCAAACCGCAGAGATCACAAATAGAACCTATTTTGAAGTCATGATGACGAACATAAAACACAAAAATAACAAGGTACTTGACAGCTAACCGCTTCCTGTGCAGAGCGCGCTGCAGCCCGGGCACCCTGAAGTATTTTAGCGAAACTAATGCGCATTTATTTTTTCTCTACGCAGGTGATATTAGCATCGGGCTATTACGCAGCATTCAGAGTGACGCTCGTGGCGAAGGCTCTGGAGGGCACGTACGACGGCGCTGTACACATAACCACAGATTATGAGGTTGGTAACCAGTCGAACCTGCTGCTCACACTGTTCTCAATCATCCTGCACCATTCAGTCTACCGGTGTGATTAATTTGTGTTTCCTCTCCCCTCAGATATTAACCATCCCGGTGAAAGCTCTCATAGCAGTGGGTACATTAAACAGCTCGCCGAAACACATCGTTTTACCACCATCATTTCCTGTAAGTAAACATTTCACACCCGCTCTGTAAGTGGCAACCACCAGAAGATAAGATATTCTGCAGAGGCCCTTCTTTCCTGTTTCATGCCAGAGGTGTTACAGCTCTGCTCATGTGTTTTTTTTTTTTGTTTCTTCCAGGGGAAAGTCGTTCATCAAAGCTACAGCATACAGAGTTCTTTCACCCAAAAAGTGAGGCTCCAGCAGATCCGCTCGCTGACGGAAGATATACGCTTCTATTACAAGCGGCTCCGCAACAACAAAGACGAGCTGGAGCCCAGACGTAAATCTAAGGTAGCCCCTCCTCCTCCCACCGAGCGACACCGGCGAGCCACGCGCGTCCTTTTATAAACACGAACTCATTTTCTTTCCTCCATCTTTTTCAGGTGGCAAATATTTATTTTGACGCCAGCTTGCAGTGTGGTGATCACTGTTATGTGGGGCTGCCATTTGTGCTTAAATGTAAGTTTTATTTGGTTTTTTTTTTGGAGCGTGTGTAAGCAGGGCTGCACCGAATCTCAGTTTTGTACGTTTGAAGCAGCTGTTGAGGTCTCTTAAAGAGACAGGAGCTGAAACAGAGCTGCAGCACTGAACACTAGGACAAAACTGATGTGTTTTCTGAGCACTTGAGCGTGAAAACTAGCTCCAGTAGGAACCGAAAATCAGATTACAAACCTGAAAATGAGCATAATACGCCTCCAAGCAGAAAAGCTACAAATGTAGACGGAAGCAGATAAAGATCGTTAGATAAAAACATGTTGTGAATTTTGAAAATGATTATCTATCTCCTTTTTTTTATATAAAATTTGACTTTTGGTCTTTTTAACGCTCTGGAATTATTGGAAATATTTGATCACGTGAGTCAGAAACATTCCTTCACAGACACCACTGGCAAATAGTATAATGCTTTTATTCGTGTAGTCTAATCTTAATCTGCAGCTGTGCAGAATAGACGATGTCAATGTTATGAATAAAGCTTCAAACTGTTCGGTGCAGCCCCTTTTGTGTAACATTCAAATCTCACAAAATACGAGTCAGAACTTAAGAAAAATATGTTCTTTTCTTTCACAGCTGAGTCGAAGCCTCACGGTCTGGCCTTACAGGAGGATATCTGGGACGCTGATGTCGATCTCCACCAGAAACTCCTCAGACGATGGAAAGAGCTCAAAGAGCGCTCAGGCCACAAGTGAGCGCGTTAAGATTCTGTGATCTTTGATCAAATTCTCGTCGTTAGATTAGCTGTTGCACACAGACGGGCTGTTTACAGGATGTCACAAGATGTTTCTTTTCTCGCTGAAGGGTTGAAGCTGTCTTTGAAGTCAACACGGACCTTCAGAAGAACGTACAGGCTAAAATAACGGCGCACCTGACCTGGCCCTCGGTGGTCAACTCCTCCCAACGAATTACTTTCCCTCTGACCAACACAAACAGCTCCTCTGTGAGTACAAACACATCCGCCTTGTTAAAGTTTTTGTGTGAAGTTGAGGAGTGACATGTTTCCTGTATCTCTGCAGGAGGAGGAGGTGATCCTGCAGAATCCTGCCGACGTCCTCGTCTACGTCCAAGTTCTCCCCTTGGCCCTGTTACCCAACCCCTCAGTGTTTTCTGGAAAGCTGGCGGACAGGTGAGAAATCTGCACGCTCCTTTTTTCACTCTGTGGACTTTATTCGTGCTCTAACAGAGATCTTCTCTGATTTGACCTCCCAGGTTGCCGTTAGGAAATCTGTCCAACATCAACATCGACACAAACACCTTAGAGTTTCAGGTTCACAGAAATCAGGTGAGAATCAGCCGCTCGACGTATAATCGCCTCGATAGCCGCAGTCCTCCTGTCCGCGGCGGAGGCGGCACGTTTTTTCCTCTAACAGGCCCTCTGTTTGTTTGTCAGACGTCGCTAATAAGAGGCAGCACAGGCTTCGTGGAGGGAGCGACCAGACCCTTTGTGTACAACCTCCTCCTGCTGCCCGGAGAAGTCAAGTCGTTCAACGTGAGGTTCACTCCCATCAGCAACCACAGCGTCTCCTCCCTCCTCATCGTCAGGTACGGTCAGAGCCAACCAAACGTGTGGTTTCAATTTGGATTCCTTGTAGTTTTTGTGTCTTTTAAAGGATGCAAAGACGATGAGCAACTAATCTGTGGGAGCTAATTGGGATCCTCTTTGTTTTTAGGAATAATCTCACTGTGATCGACACAATCATACTTCACGGCCGAGGTACGACAGAGAGCCTGAAGGTTGCGGGGAAGCCCCCGGGACAGGGGAGCTCGCTGAGGTTCAAGATGACTGAGGCCCTGCTCAAAGACTGCACAGAGAGTGAGTTTGTCGTCCACTGACCATGTCCGGTGTCTATAGAGATATCAAGATAAAACCCAAATGTGATATAAAGGTACAGTGTGTAGGATTTAGGGGGAATCTATATGCACAAATGGAATATAATTGGTGTATTATCCTCTGAAAATAGGAACTGTTGTGTTTTCGTTACTTTAGAATGAATCTTTTATATCTACAGAGGGAGCAGATCCTCTTTCACAGAGTCTAGCTGTCTGATCTGCCCGAGAACCAAGGAATGACTAAGTGCTCCGAGTCTGTTTGACTTTAGGTTACATCTGCCGCTACCGGGAAGTCCAGGCAGTACGATAGTGAGATCATGAATGCATCACGTGTGCCACTTCTTGTTACATTTGTCAAGTTTTAAATTATTTGAACACACTCTGTATGTCGGATCTGTTAGTATGTTTAATAAGGTGCATGCAAGCTCCTGCACACACAGAATGTCAGAGAGTATAGTAGCAGAATTTGAGGCCATATTTCCAGGACTGACTGTTCACTGTTTCCTGTTGATGTCTTCATATTTCAGAGTGATCATTAGTCTATTATTATGATCATTAAGAGTCAAATGTATTCGACTTATTTCTGTCCTGATCTTTTGGTCAAAGACAAACATGAGGGGAAATAAAGCCTGTGCATAGTGTTAATACACTGAGACGACTCTCCACACATTAGACACTAAGTGATAATATAAAAAGTTCATCCCACAAAATTGCAAAAAGAATAATAACACACTTTTCTGTTTCTTCTGTAATAAACTCCATTAAATATTCTCCCTGCGTTCGTTTCAGAGACAAAAGTCAAAGAGCCAAACTTCACCCTGAGGAGAACCTTCCGAGTGGAGAACACGGGCCTGCTCACGATCACCATCAGATCGGCGGAGATCAACGGACAGGCGTGTGAAGGATATGGATTCAAAGTTCTCAACTGTCAAGAATTTGCACTTAAGCCAAACACTTCAAAAGACCTCATTATACTGTGAGTGAACACGCGCGTCGTCTCGCTTTGTGCGCCGAGCGTTTTCTCTGTGTTGAGTTTGCGTACTACGTAGAAACATCAGTCTGTGTGTGTGTGTGTTCGTTCGTGTGTGTGTGTTCGTGTGTGTGTGTTCGTGTGTGTGTGTGTGTGTGTGTGTGTGTGTGTGTGTGTCTCCCCATCTCCCACAGGCTCTATTAATACTCGTCCTCGGCCTCTCTGGCTGAGTAAGCCCTCAGTAAGAGGATGAATTGGCTCTCTGTCTCTCTGCAGCCTCTGCTCTCTCTCTCTCCCCTCAGCACTCATTTTTCTTCATCACTTAAAGTTCAAGTCCACTCGCACATATTTACGCAAACATTCACCTCAGATATTCAAGTCAGGATATTTTTCTTCAATCGAATTCTGCTCAAAAGTCAGAGTGACCAGTTCTGAGGCTGCGTATTGTCCTCAGTAACAGTTGTGCTAGTCAGTGATGAAACTGTACCGCTGTACAGTTAGTGGTCAATTCTACTTTGCTGCACCAATTTTAAATTATTAACTTTCTTAGTTTAAGTTGTATAAAAGAGAAGTTACTTAACTTGTAATTGATTTGATAAGATCCGTGTTGATAATGAAAGGAGGAGAGCCGGTGAGCTGTTAGCAGCCGGCGAGCAGCAGAGTCACTGCGGTGAGCGTGGCTTATCGCATCGTGTTACATATCAGCTGATAACGATCGGGGCCGGATCAATCAGAGCAGCCTCACCTGAGCGCCGTGTTTTTAAAGGCCCGGCAAAGATATTCCTCTTATTCTGCTTTCTCAGAACTGTTCCCGCGCACCTTTTATGGAAGGAGAGGTTAGACGCTTATCACTCTGGTTGGTGCATGAAGTTTGGTTAAATCTCAGAGTAGGTCTTTGTTTTCACAGGAGACACTTTGACTTGTCACAGGTGTAAATAATAAAGTGAATAATAGTGAATTCCATTCAGACAGCCCGGATTATAAAAAAAGTTTGACACTAAAACATAAAACAGAATCAGTCGCTGATGCTTTTTTTAAGATTATTATTATTTTGACATATGCTCAATTGAAAATAATGTAAAGACAATATATTTAATGTTCAACTTCTTTGATTTTTGTAAATATTAACTGATTCTGAATTCTGTGACAGCAGCATGTTTCAAACGAGCTGAGACGGGAGCAACAACAGGCTGAATGTTGGCTGGATGGACACACTATGTCATTATCTAATGTACAAAAACAAACTGTAAACTAATGATACTGAACTGAAAACTGAAGTATTTTAACTAAGTTATGGATAAAAAAGCAGACATGCAGTGTAAAGTTGGCACCGTGAGCAAACGAACATACAGTTGGTAAAGCAGATATACGTCACTCTACGTTGTGCAGGTGGAGAATAGTGCAAGCTCACAGTCATTCTGCACACCTGAACAGATTAAACCCCTCGTGAGTCTAAAGTCAAAATGTCTGCTGTGAAAAATATCCACATTACATCCAAGTGTCCTGGTAAACCTTCACAGTGCAGCGTGAACATGCAGGACGCCAAACTGCACAGCGGCCATTATTAATGTCACAGGCTGCTACACCTGAACAAACTGGCCTCTGTGATAAGCAGAGCTCAACTTTCACCTGAGCGCAGGCGTAATCATGCAAATTCGGTGAAAACACCTGCGGAGGGCTTCAGCATCGACACGTGCAGACGTCTCAAACGAGAGAGAGCCACGCCCGGCTTCCCCGATTAGCAATCTGATGTTGATTAGCTCACCTGGTGTTGTGGAGCAGCGAGTGTTGTCAGCGCGCCAGCTCGTTTGACAGTCACCAGTTGTCTGATTGGTAGAAAGCCTGTTTCAGGTGGTGTTCTCCTCTCCTCCTTCCTCACACATCTACTTGTTACTGTTCTCTGAATATCTGTGGCCAGATCAAACAACAACAACCTCCGAGCTAGACAGGAATCACAAACCGGTCGAGGCGTATGTTTCCCTGCGCCAGGAGGACAATGTGTGCAGCCAGATTTCTGATGGCACGAACATGGAGCGGTTAAATGAGTAAGCTGATTTATCGTACAAACACTTGCGGTCTTGGTTTCCACGCTTACTATTTATGACGTGCTGTACAGTTATTCATGGTGAAAACGAGCAGTATTCGGATAAGGAGACTGCTGATTCAGCTGGTTCTCAGGAGGGCTGCAGCAGGAGAGGAGGGATGCTGTAAACGCTGTGTGATTTACAACATGTTGGACTTGTGTTATTAGTCCACAAGCCGATCTGTGTGCCACGTTTAAACCCGTCCCACTGCGACCTTTGGTGTCACCGCAGCCTCACAAACGGATATTAACAGACATGAAACCATAAATGCTCACACTTCTGCAGAATGAAGTCGAGCTTGTTATCGAAGTCTTTACGTTTGGATCAGAGTTGAAACTAAACGCCTATCGTGTCGCTGTGTCGACTTCTCTCACAGTGAACATTTCGACATGTCATAGCAGGAAATAACAACAATAACAACGAAGGTTACAGGAAGTGCCACAGGCGGAGAACCAGTTTGTCAACATGTAAACGATGACAGCCTGGAACCGACACACCTGAATGGATCGTCGAAATTCATTAATGTTATTAACCACACCTGTCAACTCTTCTAAATCTAAACACAACCAACACACCAAACATCCTATTTACAAGATGTACACTCCCTTCAGGTTAAGACTACTGTTTTTTTGGGGCGGGCAACTGTGGCTTATCTGGTAATGTGAGAGGTGTGCTGATCCAATCTGAAATCTCCCGAACTGTTCAGACTCATCGGGGCTGCCCCGAATAAATATCAGACGTGTTTGATATTGAGGAATTAAAATCTGGATAATTGTGTCAGTACCTCCCACGCAGGAACACATCAGCCAATGAGGAAGGCTTCTGGAGCAGCTGCTGGTGTTGCCAGGCAAACGTTGGATAGCTACAGATGACAGAAATGACTGTGAAAATCTCACCTCCAGTTCTCCATGTTGACCGTGTCTTCTGTTTTCTCACTCGTAAAGGATAAACATTAATACAGCAGCCGATTTCAACTCCTGTAGTTTGAGCCCGGCCTCAGGATTATTCATGTAAATAATTGTTTTATTCAGTGTTTTTGTTGAAACATAGAGCCTTGAAACCGACCACACACTCGTCATCGCTTGTCAGATCATTTAACAGGTCGAATTACTATGTTATTTCATGTAAAACACAAGTTCCTGATGCATCTAAACAACCAATAGATTCACAAATCACTAAGATACCTTCCAGGTCTTCTGCTGAGCCTCCACTTCTGTCGTCAGGAGTCTTACTTTGTGGCCACAGCTGGATCGCAGTGTTCTTTGTATTGTTCTGAGAAGCTCTTCTAAACTCAACATTTCCTGCCGTTCTCGCAGGTTTACACCGGACTTCACATCATCTCGAGTGATCCGGGAGCTCAAATTGGTGACATGTGGAGGCTCTGAGTTCGTGTTTGTCCTGAACGCCTCCCTGCCGTACCACATGTTAGCTGCGTGTGCAGAGAGCCTGCCCAGGCCCAGCTGGGAGCTGGAGCTCTACATCATCGTGTCTCTCATCATGAGGTGAGTGTCGCGAAACCTGCGCCGCGGCCCGAAGAGAGCGCCGCCCCGGCTAACGGTCGAACCTGTCGTGTCTGTGTCTCCTCAGTTTTATGTTTCTGTTGGTGATCGCCACGGCCTACCTGGAGGCTCAGAGCATCTGGGAGCCGTTCAAGAGACGTGTGTCAGTGGAATCCAACTCCAGCTTGGAGACCGGGAGACCGTTTAATCTCAGGGAAATTGTGCAAATTCACAGTGATTCAAAGTAAGTTTAACGTGAATGGATGGCTGAAAGACTTCTCATGCAGCGGTTGATCAAGGAATCGAAAATTGTTGCCTAAACCACGTGACCTCATCAATATACACAATAGGGCTGCAACTAACAGTTATTTTCATTGTTGATTAGTCTCAGTTAGCGTCTTGATTATTTGATTGGTTGTTTTGGTCTATGAAATGTCAGAAAATGATTCTCAAACCCTGAGATGACGACTCCAAATGTCTTGTTTTGTCCACAACCCGGAGATACTCAGTTTACTGTCATAGAGGAGTGAAGAAACCAGAAAATATTCACACTTAAGAAGCTGGAAAATGTTCTAACACACAAGAAGAATTCTTGAATACTCTTATTATAGATGCTGGTTAATTTAATAGTTGACAACTAATCGATTAATCTTTGCAGCTCCTGTACAGAAAGATGCAATGTACAATGAAGAGGAACACAGATTATTAAACATTATAGACAATCAGTGGGTCACAAAAATCTCTAAATAACGTTCCATCAGTGTGATTAAGTTGTTGAAAGGGCCCCGACACAAAGACAAGACCGTGATGACTGTTGGGCAGCGTCTGTGGCTAACCGCCGGTCGGCCCTTATCACTGGTCATTCGGCCATCTTTGCATGTTAATCCTGTGTGCAAATGATTTCAGCCCTTTGCACGCCACGTTCATTTTATACAAGTTTATTAAATCAATCAGCTATTTATCAGCTCTAGTTGTCTTTGTATTCTGCATTATTGAATACAGGAATCAGACGAGACTACAGGCTGTAGGTTATTGAGTTTTAACTCTTGATAAAAGACATGAGATGGTGTGAAACAACAGAGCAGAGAGGGATTAGGATGAGGCGCTCAGAGTCACATCCTTTGGACTGTCGCAGAAAATCTGACCCGAGTCCTTCATGAAGAAATCTGCAGCATTAAATGACTTGAGAGAAGGAGGAAGGTCTCATTCACGGACGATAAGAAAGTGATTTAGTAAATTACCAGAAAATGTTACAGAGGTGACGAGGTATTGCATTTTTAGCTTTACTTATGCCACAATAAACTCTGAAGCATCACTTCCAGGAGCTTCACTTCTTTATCAATTGCCGGAAATCACCGGCAAACAAAACAAACTGTTATCTTTACAGCATTACCACAAAATACAGCGATGAAGGGATTCAGAGGAAGTCGTTTGTAACTGCAGCATGAACACTGACAGAAACTCTTCTTTCACCGTTCAGGTTGAACGATTACAGCGACTCAACCCAGAACTCCAGAGTTTATACGTCCAGCAACGGGGCAGCTCGGGTCGGAGGCCGACAGGGCAACAGCCGCACCTTATCCGACTCAGACAGCCAAGATAAGAGGTCCAGGATCGGCTTCACCCGCTCATCTATGCAAGCTACTTCCTCCCAGCTCGGCAGAGGAAGTGCAGCCTCAGGCCCAGACGGCCCTCCGGCCGCCTGTCAGCTCACCAACCGGAAGGCTCGGAGCACAAAACAACTGGATCTCCACGCTCAAAGTTTAGGCGGGTCGTCGCTGCCTCACAGAGGCCTCGGGCCTGAGGATGCAGAATACGCCAACCTGATAGGAGCCATGGACAACGACCTCGACCGTCCAGAGTCCATCAACGCCGAGCCCCTACAGGAGCAGAGCTCTCAGTCTATACAAAACAAAGGTACCCGCGTTTGTTTTGATCAGAGGAGAGCAGGAGGCCTCTGTAATCATTCACAGCTCTTTGACGTATGTGTTCATGTTGTTTGCAGTGTTGGAATCCAAAGGGAAGCTGCGGGGCAAAGCAAAAGCCCAGAGGAAGAAGGAGGAGAAGGAGAAAAAATCCACAGTGAAGACTCAGGGAGACGAGCTGAAAGACAACCTGGCTGACAACGACGACAGCTCCTCCACCACGACGGAGACCTCCAACCCAGACGTGGAGACCAACATCAAAGAGGTACAGTCAGCTCTCTCTCCGCGCATCACCTACGCAACGTCTTAAAGACACGAGGCTCGGAGTTAAAAGCAGATCGGTCATCTATTGCTAAGTGTCTTAATGATGAGCATCATTTTTCTCATCGTTTCTTCCAGGAGCCAGTGAAAAAGAAAGGAAGAACAGTAACCACAGGAAAGGTCAAAGAAGAACCTTCAAGTTTCCTCATCAAGCCCAAAATCAAGAAACAAGTAACGACGAAGAAAGAAAACCAAGCAGAAAAGTCCAGGTGTGTTGATTTGATCATAAGTGATGTCGTCTTTTGTTTGTTGTTTTTTTTTCCTCTTTTTTAACAAGTCTTTATCGTCCTCAGTTCTCTGGAGCTGCCATACGTAACGCCGCTGGAGAACAAACAACGCAAGAGCTTCACATCCAAAGCTCTCTACCCGCTCGCCAACATCCCAAAGACGAGACCCGTGCAGAAACCGAGATGTGAGTTTTCTTAAAATCTCCGCTTAAATGTCGCCCCCCTGCCCTCTGCTCCGGCGCCAGATGTGATTGTGACATGTGTGCTCTGACAGCAGATGGAAAGGAGGACGGGCGCCCCTCCCTGTTGGCCAAGCTGCTGTCCAGCGGCTCGGTGCCGGAGCTCGGCCACAGCAGCAGCTCTGAGGGGGAGAAGGAGTTTCCGTCTCCGGAGTGGGACGTGCCGCTCTCCAAAAACAGCATCCGTAAGTTCGAGCTCTGAAAAGGAACGCAGCGTCTGTCCCAGTATTCTCCTACCAGGCTCGTAAAGTTTTGTTCTCCACACGCAGAAGCCGACAGTCTCCAGCAGATCTCCCTCCAGACGTTAAACGCAGACCCCTTCCTGAAGAGATCCGTCACAGCCGGGACCTGCTCGCCTCCACCCACCTCCCCGAGCCTCCTGTGCCGAGGCTCCTACAGCAGTGTAGTCAACAGTCACAGGTATCTCCTGGTGATTTACATCATTTCACCACATGTCATTCGATGCTGAAAGAACTAATCTCCACTTAAAGGTGCATCATGTAGTTTTGGGGAAGAAATTTTAATCAGAAGAGAAAATCTGTGTTGATTTAACTTGATTTTCTCAGTTAATGCAAATTGTAAGTGCTTTATAAATACACTTAATTATAGTATTTAATGTTACAATACAACATGCTTTTTTGGTTTAATGTATTTTAACTTTTAACTCAAACTAAGCCAGATTGTTAATGAATATGTCTTTTGTGTTCACAGCGAGGTAATCCAGAAGAAGGCCCCAGGAAACAAGCTGTCTGCAGCCACTCCGCTCCCAGGCAAAAACGGGAACCCCACGTTCGCTGCTGTCGCTGCTGGTTACGATAAAAGTCCAGGTAAAGATGTAACAATGAGCCAACGCTCGACGAAGCAAAGCGTGTACGTTGTTCTTGAGGTGGTTTGTTTTACGATGGAGTGCTAATGTGTTACGTGTCTCGTCAGGTGGCTCTGGCCCGGGTAAATCCGACCAGGGGAAGGGTCTGCCTCACATGACCTCAGTGGAGAGCGACAGCTCTGACAGGTAATGTGAGAAAATGAAGCACTTATTTACATTCAGACATCGAGATACAGTCCCGTTGTGATGTTCTGTATACGTTGTTCTCTCCCGTAGCTCTGGATTATGGAGTCCCATCGACACAGCCAGCAGTCCGAACTACCATCCAGCCAACTCCTTCTCTGCTTTCGGACCCAACAACTCCTTCAACCTGACAGGAGGTAACCTGCGCTGCTCACAGCCAGAATGTGGAGTAACTGCTGTAACACTTCAGGTCGAATGCAGCCAGTAAACCATGGAGTGTGTGTGTTTGTTTTCTAGTTTTCACTGGAATGAATCTCCCAAAGCCATCGGAGCCTCAGCAGAGCTGGCCTGAGTTCACCCCCCGATCCTCGTCCATCTGGGACATACCGAGCAACGACTCTCTGCACGCCTGGCCCAGCAGCTCCAGCTCCCCGACCGCCCCGACTGCAGTAAGAGCGCGCAGATATTCCCTCTGCTGGTGATACCACGGCCGCGTTCAGCCCTGGTGTCAACATGTGTCCTTAGTGAACGCCTCCAAGATGCACTGAGGATGTTTAACCTGAACACTATCTGTTCAACTCATCACTGAACTAGTGACCACCACGTCTCCAGACTCCCTTAACAAATCACGTGATTTTAAGACGTGTTCTGGAGAAACTTCACAAACAGCCACAGTTAATTCTGAATAATTTGTGCCTTCTTTTAAATTCAGCACTGAATACAAAACATGAAGTTGTCTCGTTCTTGTAAAAGGTCCGTTTGGGGCAGAATTGCAGCTCCAGCCCGTCTGCTTTGGTGTTTAAAGTGCATCTTACCTTCAAACAATTAGCAGCCGTTTGAACAGTTTCAGCTGATTTCACCACTTACATTAAGTTTATGGAAGAAGACAACATTGTAGTTACAGTTAACATGTCAAACTGTCAATATAGGCAAATTCTTTGTCACCAGACTCCCTTAAAAAACCTCAGTTTTGTGAGTTGCGTCAGGAGAAACTTGATAAACTTAGTTATAATGCTGTTAAAGACACTTATAGTAAATTTAGCAAATGTTCTACATTAAGTTGCTTCGTTCTTTACTTAAAAACGTTAAAACAAGTCTAACATTTATTTGCATATAAAGCAGGGAAGTGAAATTTGATAATTATTGGTCACTCAAGATGCATTTCAAGACGCATGTTAATGCCAAAGTATGAACTGAACTGATGGACTTCGACCCGTCCACTTGTGATTGGATCGGTCAGGACGAATGTTAATGCCAGATCTGAAAAGGTCACATTATAAAACTTCTCTTCTCCTTTGTTTCTTTAGTCACTCCTGGGAAACGGCCGTAACCCCTGGTCTGCCACGACGCCCTTCGGGAGCTCTATTTGGTCAACGAGCGCAGATTCGGCCTTACACCCTTTCTCCCCGACGACCAACTCGACACCGCTGACCGACCTGGTCAGCAGCCCCACCCCGTCGCCGCCGGCCTCCACCGAGATGAGCCGCACCTACAACCCGTGGAGCATGTGGCGCCCCACCCTGAGCCGGCGCAGCTCCGAGCCCTGGCCGAGCTCCTCAGACAACGGCAATTAAAACGGCAACGTGACTGCACTTAAACGGAGGCGCGTCATGGATTCGACGTCCTCTGTGCGCTAAATTAAATTCTTTTTATAATCAGAGAATCCCAACAGAAAGCAATGTTACCTGAAGTGTAATGAGTTTGGTGGCCCGGTGCTGTAGGTTACCAACCCTGCAATTTAGTTCTCCGCAAGCTTTTTATTCACGGGGGCAGAAATGCTAACTTTTTATTTGGATTTGTTTTAACAGGTGCCCCTCAACTGAAGAATGTTGATAGCATGGTATGCTAATGCCAGTGCAGACATTTTGTTGTTATAGAAAGGCTGGTCACGACGCCCCCCCCCCCCTCAAAGTTTGGTACATGGCGCAGAATCTTTAATGTTCAGTATTAATGTTGGAACAGACATCTTATCTTAAGCCATGTGTTTTTTTCTCAATCATTTCCGTTTTCTTATTGGATCTTATCGGTTTTCTTAAAAAAAAAGTCTGACAAGTCAAATTTGAAGTTAAATCGGTGCACTAGGCTTTTTATTTGGCAGCAGGGATATTTCATTATCTGACACGTGATTCTTCAGAACACCAGTGGCCCAAAAAAAGACTTGAACACGAGCGTTCACGTTGCCCATGTTAAAGCGGGCTCGGTCCGAAAAACATCAAAGCCTTCTGTGAGAATTAATTGGTCAAGTGATCATAGAACACTTAAGTTTGAGGTTTGTATTGTACATCGCCTCTATTTGTCAGCCAATTTAAATAAAGGACTTCAGCAAGACTCTGTGGTTTTTTTCATGTTTTCTTATTTGATTTGAACCTACAATAACTTTTCTTGCCACTTGGGGGCAGCAGAAACAAGTGAACACAACATCAACAGAAGTTGATATGATGACCTCGTTAGCAAACAGCTTGTGTCTAATATTCACGCTAATTAACTCTGTTAATTAAAACTATCTGCTCAATGCTCCGCTGAGTTCACCAGCTGGTTAACGATCCAGCTGATGTTTGGTACTGAGCAGCTCAAACTCGCATGGAGCTCAATAAAAAGTGCAGCAGCAGTTTTGGGTGAAATTTCTCTGAAGGCTTCACATCAGCTGAGTTCACATGGATAATATTTCTTCAGATGTGTGTTAACATGTCCTGAGCACTGAGCAGAGTGACTCTGCCCGCTGTGAAGCATCACATCTGCTGGAAATACAAACGTTTTAAAGGTGACTTGTTTCTTATTCAGTTTGTGGGTCACCACACAGAAACGTCCACTTTCGGAAGATGTCTGAAGATTGACATCTGACATTTAAACTTCAAGCACATTATTCCACAACTCATTGACTCTTTGAATACACAGAAATGAAAGCTTAATGACTTTGTATCTTTTTATAGTACATTTATTTAAAGACCACATGTCCTACTGTCACCGGTGTTACTCTGCTCTTCTGGCAACATATTTTTTTCTCAGTCTCTTCACCACAGCACATGTTTGTCAGGAGAGTCACCAGAGAATGATGATTATACAAATGTGTAAAAATGTGTGTGATTGAATGACAAACCATTTTTTTGCTATACTGTTGAAAGTAAAGTAAATATCCCTACAACACAATACAAATATGTCTAAACTATTTCTTCACATTCTGTTGATGCATATAGTTAATTTTTTAATGTTTTAAACAATCAAATTACATTTTACATCTTACATATTACATCTTTAACTCAGCAGAAGTTGGATTGTGGACCTTTTTTATTGCAAAAAAAGTATTAACATTTGTCTTTGGCAGGTGATCAGTAACACACCTCTTCAATATGTTGTGATTTTATTTTAATTTGAAAACAATTCAATCCGTAGTTCATTTCATCATGGCACATTCAATACAAACAGAGAAAAGGTTGCATTTCACTTTATTTTTTAATTTGTTTAAATTTTGACATTCCATATTTGACTGCTGATGTTGCTCCCGAGGTCTTTTTTAAAGCTGCAATATGTAAGAAGTGGCATCCTGTCGAAACTATTGCATGTTTAATCATCAGTCAAGTCGCGTTAAATATTCTGCAGCCGCCTCACTTCCAGGGAAATATGGAAACCCACATGTTTGCTGCTGTAGCTGCTGGTTACAAACATTCCGGTTAATTATGTAACACTGAACCAACATTTGAGAAAATATATCAAAACCAGTATGTAAGAATAAATTGGTCAAAGAAAGCTTACTTCTACTATTTGTCAGCAGCATTCAAGTAAAATGTCATTTCTTTTTAATCAAATGTATTAAAGGGCACATTATTATATTTCTTGTCATCAGAGATTACTTCTTTAAAGGTTGTCTAAGTGACTCCATGAGTAACTGACTAAACCTGGCGACGTCACATTTAGTCAACACAAACACACTGTGGCTCTTCTTCAGCTGATTCGTGCGATCCAGTGCCATCATGCCTCGAGCGATCGAGCCCTGCAGCTCCACGCGGACGGGGCACTCGATCTTTTCCGTCACCACGCTGCCGTCGATGCAGGCCGCCATCGCATAGGCATCGTAAGAGACGAAGGCGGGTCCGAAATACACGTCTCTCTTACTCACCATGGCTTCCTTGGAGTAAGCCCAGCATTTAGACGTTATCGTCTTCATGAACCTCGCAGCCGGTGCGTCCTGATTGATCAGCTCTTCGAAGAACTCCTGCACAAGTGGACTCATGAGTTTAAACTGAACAATCGTGCAGGGTAACGTGGTTCTTCACATGCACACATCTTACCCACGTCAGTCCGTTTCTGCAGGAATATTCCCACGATGCCAGGTACGTAGTGCAGAGATATTCTTCAAGAACAATATAAGCAGACTCTGGATCCATTGCAAAGTTGAACTCTGCACAGAGCGACACATTTCCTTTTCCTACAACGACAAAATCAAGTTATACAACCCCCACATGTTTCACAAACAAACGCTGCAATCATGATGTGGTTCTACCTTCCATGTTGCCGCCCATAATGTACAGATCTTTGAGCTTTTGGGGAAAACATGGATCCAGTCTGACAGCCAACGCCAGATTAGTGAGCGGGCCAAGCGCCACCAGGGAGACCTGTGGAGAAGACAGTTTAAGTAGTACGACACCAGAGATCGGCTGCACACAGCGGACAAGTGGCGGTTCTCACCTGGTTCTGGTTCTCAGTCACCAGCCTGATCATGGCGTTGACCGCGTGTTCTTTCTGGATTTTCTCCTCCCACTTTGGGTCTTTTTCTTTTATCACATCCCCGAGTCCATCAGTTCCAAAGTGGTCAGTAGGTGATTGAGTGGCTCCAACCAGAGCAGAACCAGAACCTCGAAACACTGGAATCTGCCAAACAACGTTCAGTTTAGTGAAATGAGCATGAGATGATGTCTGACTAATATACTTTGGAATCATCAGATGTACTTTGGAATATATTTTCAACTGACGTTGCTACACCTTTATTCACCCGCTGCCTGAATGCACCATTTGTTTGTGCCTGTCTCTTTAAGAGCCCCCCCATCCCAAAAAGCCCAGCCTGCTCTTATTAGTCAGCTCTCACAGGCCTGAGCAGGCACCGCCCCCGAGTGTAAAGTTGTGACATCACAACGTTACAGAGGTGGATCACAATATTTAATTAGATTTCTCATAAAAAGACGCTGAAATCTCCTTTTCTATCTATAGTAGTGGACCTTCAATCAATCAATCAATCAATCAAATGCTCTGAAAAGAAAAACAAAATAATGTTTAGTTGATCTTTCAACAATGTCCAATATCTCTCTGACTTGAACCTTCTAAACCTTCACTGTGGCAGATCAGAAAACAGTCACATGGGTCAGTTGTGACATATGCAACTATTTTATGTGGTCATTTAAATAAAGCTGCGGTAAACTCACCCCTCAGCGCTCACAGACGGCGAGCACCCTCAGGACGTTCTGACACACATTATCAACTGCGCCATTCCCAAACACACAGGTGACACCCACGATGTCAATGTTGGGCGCTGCCAGGGCCATCATTATGGCCTGAGCGTCGTCTATGCCGCAGTCTGTGTCGATGATCACCTTCTTCTTCGCCATGGTGCTGCAGAGACACAGTAAGTCCTGGGACTCTATGGAAACAGCAAAATCATGGCTGTGACAAATGTATTTTGTGCATTGTGCATGAACAGCTATAACATTTGACCATTTCACCATCATTAAAATATAACATCTACCAGATCATAATGTCAATCAGTAATAGCATATATATTAGGATTCTCTTACACATGCAGATGAATCACTTCATACAGTAGGATCATACATTCTGTAGCAGTGCTGACTGCTGGGACAAATATGTTGTTTATAAACAACAGCTGATAGCACAACAGGCCTGTGTAGTACTTGGTAGGTATAACTTCTGATATATGGCATGTTACTGTTACCATAGAAACCTAGGCACATACCATTATTACACATTACCTCATTTTTAAATAATTAATTCTCTGTGTCTTTTGTTCTGAGTTTCTTGGATGTTTGTAAATCTTGTTCTATCTGTATTGTGTTAAAAATCTGAAAATTATTTCAATAAAAACTGGACTTTGACAGCTTTTCACAACAAATAAACAATGCTTATTTTCTACACAAACTGAGCAACTTTATCACATTCCAACTACATTGATTTTTCAAGGGGATCCTGTACTTTTTACCCGGCTGACAGAGGACTACACCGAGGCTGCACTTCTGTTTTTACTGCCTCTATTTAGTGTGGTTGTCTCAGCATTTAACACAACACTATACCGTCTCTAAACATTATCAACATAGTAGTTACACCGTTTTGCAACTAAGGAACTGTTTTCCTCGACTACTGTTAGTAAGATTTTTGTAATTATCCTGTTATATTATAAAGGATTAAAGTTTGGTCTCCAGTGAAAATCCAACACTTACCCTCAGTCACTGAACTTTAAAGAGTCGCCGCAGCAGCTGCTGTGATTGGCTTGAACTGTCGGACTATTCCATGGTTTACTCACACGGGGGTTGTACGCACTTAAAAAGTGAGGTGTATATAATTGTCGAATTCATATAAGATAATGAAATGTGTTTATTCTTCAGTAAAATTATGTTTGTATTTGACCTTATTGTTTAACTTGCGTGTTTTAGATTATTAATGAGCTTTAGTTATTTTTGTGCGTCCCCGGCTGCTACTCAGAATGGTACAGTCCGCTAAACCTGCACAGGAAGTGGACGCAGGTCAGCGGGACGACGTCTCGCGATTATTATCGTTCATTTTTAACATGTCTCAAGCTAATGTGCACCCAGGCTTAGTTATAAGTGGTTAGCTTGACGTTTGGCTAATTCTCGGCCCCGTCTGGTGCTCAGACATTGCACAAGGTATGATGAAAAGAGACAATAACGGTGTAGCTGGGCGTGTTTACCTCTAACTACAACACTGATAGCTGTAGCTGTGTGCTCACTCCGACTAACAGCGTCTGTGCAGGTGGAATGTTAGCTAGTTAATGTTCAGTCACTACGAGACTTAGGTGACTTATTGTAGGTTAGAGGTCATGTTGTGTGATGCCGGCTAAGTTGAAACAATGAGATTCAGGGTTATGACTTTGATAAACGTACACACTGTTTATGCCCTCAGTCTCGATCAGTGCACCTCCATCTCCAATCTCCATCTTTTATCTCTGTGGTGTTTCTAAATCTGCCTCTCCTTTCATCCCCAGCAAAGGCAGCCATCACAATCAGCCTCAGCCAGTTCTGTCATCCATCACATGAGTGGCTGTTCAATGCCTAACACATCAGAAGGTCAAGGAGCAAACCTATCTGGGCCAGCAGAACCGTCAGGGCTGCAGAGGCCCACCCATGGGGAGGAGGAGCGCGGTCTGATCAGCTCCCTCGCCCGGGATGCTGCGAGAGTGAGGAGGGCTTCGAGCGCCGAGCTCCACCTGCCGTGGACCTGTCCGGTCACGCACTCCAGGGAGAAGTTCTACACGGTCTGCTCAGATTATGCCCTTCTCAACCAGGCTCCTTCTGTGTACCGTCCCCCAAACGCAGCCAGGGATGTGGCCCCGAACAAGCAGGATGACGGGTCATCGCTTGTGAAGCCCAAACCCTCTGCTGACTTGAGCGCTGGCCAGTCTGGAGGAGCCCACGTGGGGTCAGACGGGGACTGTGACATGATGGAAGTGTCCTCTGGTCACATGAAGCCTATTTTGGCCTGGGAGATCGATACCACAGACTTCAACGCTGTGCTCACTAGAAAAACAAGAACAAGTGAGAAACAAATCATTATAGAAGCGTCATGATACAAACATATAATTTGTCAGACAATTCAAGGTGAAATATGTAAGAATTTTAGTTGAATGCATTAAAGATCTAACAAATGATCAACAGACTTTAACGACATCCCCGGTAAACCGAGCTCCCAGTCTGGACTGCTAGATGCACTGCTAACTGAGCTAACTAGCTACAAATAGCAGCAGTTAGTGCCTACCCTGTATTTGTTTTGCGTATGAATTCAACAGAACGCCAATTCTTACATATTGCACCTTTAAACTGGCTTCATAATTTGTGTAATTTCTGTGATTCCTGCAGTAATAGGAAACATTTAGATTATTTATCTGCTTGTCGATCCTTGTTCTGACAGTTTAAATGCTGGCTCAGCCTTCATCGACTCGTGTTTTGTTTCAGGCAACGTGAAGAAATGCGGCACTAAGAAGATGAAGTCATCGGACAGACCCAGCCGTAATCTGCAGGACGCCTCTCCTCACGCCTCACTGGAGGAGATCAAACAGAGAAAAGTGCTCGACCTCAGAAGATGGTAATGTTATATTTAGTGCTTCAATAAAGAGACCCGGTGGAGTCGCGTCAGGCTGAAGGAGTGCTGTTGGTTCCAAAACACTCTTATTGATTTCCTATGATTTATTCCACTTCAGGTACTGCATCAGTCGGCCACAGTACAAGACTTCATGTGGGATCTCTTCGCTGGTGTCCTGCTGGAATTTCTTGTACAGCACTCTGGGTGCAGGAAGGTGAGCAGCAAAGGTGCAATATGTAAGAAGTGGCCAGCTGATGAATTCCTGCTCATAGCATATCACCAACCGTTTAGTGCTGCTAACTGTAGCTGCCGTTAGCTAGCTTGTGAATATTCTCATTCATCCAGGTCATAGTTATCTCAAGGAAATTGAATCGAAAGCAACTGGATTTGGTTTTTGTCTTGAAGACATTTCACCTCTCATCCGAGAGGCTTCATCAGTTCTGCTCCCTTGACTAGGCTGAGACTAGTCCAACTAGCCGGTGTGGAGGTCCAGCTATTTAATCTCTCAGGAGGCGGTCACAAGGCCACTGATGCCTATGGGTTGTATGTGCTCCATTATTGCCAACGACAGTCGTTAGAGTACAGTCGTTGGGGATGGTGGAAAGTTGGTTTCGAGCTTCGTTAGTGCTCTATTGTGTTGTAACGACAGTCGTTGGAGTCACATGAGGCCCTTTGTGCACAGCCGTTATTCTTAGAGGCTAAGTTGTTGAATCTCCTGGGAAGACATGAAAGGGCAGCATTGTAAATTGGAGATTGGTGGTGTCGCAGACCCCCTCCTCTGTTTAGAGATGGTTTTTCAATTTTTGCATAGATGGCTTCCTTTACTCCTCTTTCAAACCATCTGTCCTCTCTGTCCAAGATGTGAACATGATTGTCCTCAAAGGAGTGAGCTTTTTCCTTGAGGTGCAAATAGACAGCAGAGTCTAGGCCTGAGGAGTTAGCTCTTCTGTGTTGGGCCATCCGTTTGTGTAGCGGTTGTTTTGTCTCACCAATGTAAAGATCTTTGCATTCCTCATTACATTGCACTGCGTACACCAAATTGCTTTTGTGGGTGTGTGGTGTTCGGTCTTTAGAATGCTGTTAGCTAGTAAGCTCATTTAACCATGCTGCTACTATTAGCTCACACTTTCTGGATTGGAAGCTCGGAGCCCTGGTGCCATTTAATATCAGAATACCAGCCCTTCAGGTACAATCCTGCTAGGGGCTAGCTGGCTAGTATGCTAACTTTAATAGATATCCAGGCATCACAATACATAGACGTCAAAACTGTTATTTCTTCACATTCTGTTGACAATGTTATTTGATTAAAATTCTTACATTTTGCACCTTTAATCTATGAATGTATTAAACTGAAAGTCTTACAAACTGCACCTTTACTGTAAAAATACAGCTGCAGAGACACTAACTGTATATATTTTTATTTCTAGTCTTCCACCCATCTCTCAGGAGGAGGCTCTGCATATTCTGGGTTTTCAGCCACCTTTTGAAGAAATCAAGTTCGGTCCCTTCACTGGCAACGCTACACTAATGCGGTAAAAATAAACTGCTTGTATTGTCTCTCTGAATACTTCAGTTGTGGTGATATGTACGCAGCTCAGTCATCTTTTTCTGTTTCTTGCAGATGGTTCAGACAAATCAACGACAATTTCCGAGTGCGAGGTTGCTCCTACATTCTGTACAAACCTCACGGGAAGCACAAGACAGCAGGAGAAACAGGTGAGTCTCTCCCTCTGCTGTCAAACTCAACTACACGTCTGCTCATAAAGAGATCAGACAGAAGCGGTAACCACTCAAATCTTTTTTTAAGCTGAAGGAGCGCTGATGAAACTGACACAAGGGCTGAAGGATGAGTATATGGCCTACATTTACCACTGCCAGAACCATTACTTCTGCCCAGTGGGCTTTGAAGCCACTCCACTCAAAGCAGCAAAAGCATATAGGTAGGTCGCATCACTCCAGTTTAATTAGATTCTCTTCATTAATCTGCAGTAGGTTGCAGTAATATACAGTTTTCAAGGTATATGATGGTCTGAAAATTGACTTGATTATCATACTGTGTACATTTTCTCATTGAATTCTAATGTATTAGTGTCAACATCTCTGTTGTTAAATCCCTTAAAGGTGCCAAATGTAAAAGTTCTTAGTTGAAAAAAGATTAAAAAATGAATGAAAATTATCAACCGAATGTGAAGAAATGCCCGTTTTGACATTACGACGTCTGTATTTTGCTGCAGAGATATCTACTGAAGTTAGCATGCTAACCAGCTAAAGCTCCCATGCTAGTTGTGTAAACATCAACACTCGCCCAGTTCACAGTATGGACCACTAGCTGCACTGCTAACTAGCTAATAGAATCTACAGTTAGCAGCAGTTGGCGGTTACTCTGGTCATATGCTGCCGATTGGTTGTGAGTATTCATTCGTCAGGTGGCTAATTCTTACATACTGCACCTTTAAGACCAAACAACTAATTGTATAATGAGGAAAATACTTGTTAATCGCAGACCCTCCTGATAATTGCTCTGTCTTCTGTAAAGGGGCCCTCTCCCCACAAATGAAACGGAGTACTGGATCCTTATCGGAGAGCCCAGCAGGAAACACCCAGCGATTCACTGTAAAAAGTAAGCTCCGTCTCTGTTCAGTCTCGGCCATGTTCACTTGCGTGCTGTAGACGAGCTGTTGAACGTCGAGCGTCTCTTTTCAGATGGATGGACATTGTGACCGACCTCAACACACAAAACCCAGAATACCTGGACATCCGTCACACGGAGCGGGGGATTCAGCGCCGCAAAACCAAAAAGGTTCCCCATCTCACAGCTGTTATTTTTAAATGTCACCGATTACGTGAACATTTCTGTGTCTGAGCCTAACTGAAAGAAAACGTCTCCGGCTCACAGGTGGGTGGCAACCTGCACTGCATCATGGCCTTCCAGAGGGTGAACTGGCAGAAGCTCGGCCCCTGGGCTCTCAACCTGGAGAACCTGCACCATGACTTCCGCCACTCGGGCTCAGAGAGGGCACACGGAGGCGCCGCGGACGAGACGGAGGAGAGGACGTCGTCCAAGCGCCTGGCCAACCTGGGACGCTCGCACAGCATGGGGAGTCAGAAGGACACCAACTGGAAACGGCTGTCCAACACTACAGAGTACAGACAGAGGAGCTCCCCCGACAGCGACCTCGAAGAAGACGTCACAGACTGACGAGGTTTATTGGGACGTTAAGTAGCAGACCTTACAATACAGTACAGTCGCCGTAAGTGGATGAGTCTGGTGTTAATCTATGTTTTACTGCCAACAAATCCCATGAAAAGACCAAAAACCGACAGGGTGATGCTCTCTGACATCCGTACCCTGTCTGTGCCACTCAGGCTTAAGTTAAGAAGAAGTAAATCTTTAAATATACAGTTTAATTTTTAAACCTGTGAGAATGATTTGTTTGGCCACGTGGGTGCAGAGAACAGTCGTTGTCATTAACAAAACACTGATATGCCATCATCTCTGAGGTTGATGTGGGGAACAGTTTCTTATTTACACATCCAGCAGTTACAGAGTGACATTAACATTCAGCTTGGATAAATATTCACTCTCTTTTGGAACAATTGATGATATTCACACAGGGTCATTTTCCTCTGACATCACGCTCAGGGTGGGAAACTATGTTCCATGATGTGTACCGTCACGCCTCGAGTTGTATGAAATGACACACTGTAGTGGCTTTAAGGCGGCGCTGCTTGGTTCAGTGTGAACAAAGGCAGTGTCAAGGTGAGCCTTTTAGTCAAACACACAGGATGTACTCAAACAGTAATGTTAGCTAGGAAGTGGTTGAATGCTAACGTTGGCTAATGGGTTATCAAACAAGTTGTTTTACCTTGAAACGTGGCTCAGTTTCCCTCCAGATTTTCATTCTCCGATTACTTTTCAGTTCCTCACTTGACCAGCAAATGATGAAATGATAACAGTTTGTCAGATTCTCTACGTTTTTCGACGTGCAACACAGCAGCATAACGTTATCCTGGGACTCAGGTTTCCCACCCTGAGCTGGATGTCAGAGGAAAATGGCTGCTGTGTGAATATGGTCAGTGGAGCTCTGTCGCAGAGAAATAAGATATCCCAGGATTTGGACACACAGACACTCATTACTCATTCTCACTCACTCATTATTGCCTTTTCATGGGATTCGTCATCAATAAGAAAATTATAGAATATCACCAGACTTGGTGTATAATGTTTTTTAAAGACTGTCAGATGTGGAATCAACTCAGCTGTCATTTTTGGGGCCATATTTGTAGTTTTTAATGCTTTTAATCACCTATTCTAAAGTAGTTGTCAGTAAGGGTCCGCCTGATGAAACTTTTTGTTTTGCCAAGTTTCCGTCCTTTACTCGAGCCTGCAAACGTACACCAACTACTTTTAAATCAATAACAATGGCAGCTACACAGATGAGCCACATTCAGCAGTGTGTGTCGGTGAATAGAGGTCTTACTATCACCGTTTTTAAGCTTTCAGTAGAGCATATGAAGGCAGAAGTGCTGCTGTTGGAGTTGCTAACGCTTGAGTTGTAAAGAAAAAACACCTCGCAGGGCATTTTCTTGACAACACATCGAACTACGGCCTCAAAAATGAACTATTGAGTGGTTACAACCTCACAGCTACTGTATTAGAAGGCGTCTCTGTTATTAAGTCCATCCCCTGTGTTATATTAAAAGGGGACATTAGGAGTTCTCACTGCAGGATTATTTGTATTCCATCCTACTGCTAATCATATTTATCTTTATTTAATCATGGTTATATCGCATCACCTTAACCTCACTGCAGTGATACTGTGCACATTATATTCAACTCTAGGATAAACGGGACATTCACACACATTCGCTGTAAATTCTGTTCAAACCTGACACGCTTCCCATAATTCATTGTACAGGTAGGTGGGCTTGTTTTTGACGTGCAGTGGTTAGTTCAGTGGAAATACCGTCCAGTTCCAGTGTCGTGAAAGCTGCTGACATTTCGTTGTGCTTTGTGAAACCTACAGTAAGAACCGCCGCGTAGATGATCCCAGTGTTAAAAGTCAGGAGTGATAGTGGAACCTCGATCCCTCGAAAACTCGTTCAAAATGTGAAAACTACTGAAAGTGAAGACTGCATGGCTCATTTTCAGACATGGTTTGTTCTCACCGATCTGTTTGCACCTCCGCCACATGTCTCTGACCCAACACAAGTGTCATCTGATGTAGTGGTTTATTTATTAATTTTCCAATAAATCAAGTTTTTTATAAATACTTCTGGAACAGAACATCTTTCTTTACAACAGTCATCGTCACATTTTTCGGTCCGGTCACACTGCGGAGTCCGTAGACGCGCCACTTCCTTTTAACTGGTGTCGTAGCTCGGCTATGTGAGCGGGACCGATCCGGCAGCAGCCTCCTGATGGACGAAGAGAGAGTCATCAGAGAGGATGCAGAAAAACAGGACAAAAGTTAAAGATCCAAAAATGAAAAATCAG
Source organism: Lagodon rhomboides (assembly GCA_039737535.1). Taxonomy (NCBI): domain Eukaryota; kingdom Metazoa; phylum Chordata; class Actinopteri; order Spariformes; family Sparidae; genus Lagodon; species Lagodon rhomboides. The sequence goes on along the minus strand of CM077789.1, from coordinate 6,355,325 downwards.
TCATTAGCTACTCCCCTCCATGCGCACAAAAAACAATTCAAATATTCTCTTATATAACTAAAGTAGATACAAAAAAATTGTTTGTAACACTTTAAGTTGTTAACGTAGAATGCTGCAACACTTTTTTTGTTGTGAAGCTCTAGAAATGCTCTGTAACTTCAAAACTTCATCCGACTTTCCATCGGCACGAGGAGAGTAACGACTGAGTTTTCATTTTTGTGTGGACTTATCCTTTAATGAAAGAAAACACTTGACCGTACCTATCAAAGCAGCACCTTGCTTCATCCATGTACGACTGAGCTCAGGTACTAATGCTGATGCTTTCTCTGATGTCAGCCACCTTTGTAAAGAAATAAAGAAACAGCAGGGTTTACTTTTAAAGCAAGAGCAGCAGTAACACACTGTTAAAAAATACTTCACTACAAGTAAAAGTCATGTGTTCACATTTCTAGATCTGCTGAGCTCTCTGACGGGCGACACTGTTCTCTCACCCTGACCTGACTTACCTTTAAATGGCCTTTAAGTATGAACAAAATATTACTTCAATGATCTGTTTTTAACCAACAACTGAAATTAAATAAACAAAACGGATGGCGGGGAGCTTAACGTGTATCATGAGACAAAATGTTCATTTGGAAAACAGAAATATTAACACCACTTCACAAGAGATGAAAATGTTAACTAGGATGAGCAAAAAATATCCAATATTTTGTCACAGTGACGACAGACTCACCCCTGCTTAGTGTCCCACTCCTCTCCACTGTTGGGGTACACCACCCAGCTCAAGTCTGGGCTCAGCACTGACCCGGCAGACTCCAGCAGCGGCTCCACCAGCGCTGGCGAGCAGCAGTTGACTCCTACAGCAACCAGCTGCGGGGACCGATTCGCAATCTGCACCACGTCGGTGAACGGGCTGCCGTCTGATATGCACTTCCCATCCTGACAAAAAAGTGAATCATTTCGATGGTTCGCAATGAATCAACAGTAGTTACGCTGTTCAGCAGCAGTAGTTACCTTACACGAGAGGGCGAGCCAGGCTTTACAGTCGGGAAACTCCCTGAGCAGCTCCACCAGAGCCTCCGCCTCTTTGATACTCGGGATTGTCTCAAAAGCTATGAGATCAGCTCCTGCAGCTGCTAAGCAGTCGATCTGCGGCCGATGCCAAACTTTAAGCTCCTTGGAAGAGAGAAAAAGACAGTAAAGAGCACTTAAAGGGTAACTCCGCCAATCTTCCACGTTTAAGTGTGTTTACAGCAGATCTTGGGGAGAACAACTGCATATGTGAAAAGAAAGTAGTTAAAGGTCTTTTCTGGCCCCAGACGAAGTTGCCTGTAATCACCCAGTGGCTACGTTGCATTGTGGGTAATGTAGGCACCAGGTTTTTAAGAGAGAGATGAAAGTCGATATCTCTGGTTCTGCTGATTTTAAACTGTCCATAATGAGTCCAAGAGGAGGAGTCCAAGAGTTCAGCACTCACATCAACACTCATCTCCTGTGCGTAAGCCCCGGTGTACTCTGAGCCGTCGTGCAGAAAGGCCCCGTACGGTCCAACAGAGCCCGCCACCAAGGGACACGTCTGCCCTTCAGGGATTAGTAGACACAATGAAATAGCGTCATAGTTTACAGATGTCTCTTTGACAAATACCCCAATTTTATAGTTTGGTACCTTTCGGACGAGTGTCAGAGACAAATCTCTCGACCGTCTCTTTGGCCAGTTGAACTCCAGACATCAGCAGCTCTCTGGCGCGTTCAGAGCTCGCGTCCAGGTGATCGATGAATCCTGTGATACTCGCCTGGTATGTGGCTGTTGTGATGACATCAGCACCACTGAGGAGAAACCTGTTGATGGATCACATCTTTAAAACTGTGGTCACATTATTAAAAACTCATTTCTACAGCGATTAATCATTCCCGTGCATCAGGAGCTGGAACCGGAGAACATTTGGTGTTTTTGCTCTAAAAGTTACTTAAAACGATTAACTTTCCTTGGATCGAGCATTTGATTAATCCGTGCAGCGATAGCATTTTTTAATGGACCCACCTGTAATGGGCATCTTTTATGGCCTGCGGATTAGTGTGCAGAAGCCTGGCGCTCCACAAAGGATCTCCCTACATGTGTGACACAAACACAGACGCAGACATTTCAGTTGTAGCTTTAAAAATCTGGAAGTGTTTGACTAATGGAGAAATTATTTAAATCATTTTAATTAATATGTAAACAACTTATTAATTAATATCTATTTGCAATTTTTCTCCTGTGTTCCAAAGTGCTCATGATGAATGAGGTGTCTCAGCTCCCACACAGAGGGAATAAAGGTCACCATTGTCTGTGAGCACATGACAAATGGCACCACCTCTCAGATTTATTATGGTAGTAAAGTACTGAACTTATTTCTGAGCTACTGTCACTGCACTCGAGTAGTTTGTTTTACTCCACTTAATGCTTTCACTGCACTACATTTATTTGGCAGTTGTTGTTACTAGTTATTGTTCAGATGGAGGTTTTATAAAACATATAATGAGCAAATAAAATCAGCTTTACTGCAGCCAGACACAATTTTACAATGCAGCTAATGTGTTACTACATCAATAATAATAATAATCCACATGTATTATATATGATGATGTGACAGTGCCTGTGCCCATTTTGGCTTCATAGTGAGTATTTTTGTTGTATATTTGTGATCATTTCACAATCTCATCATCAAAACACACATTTTGTGTCATATTTTCCTTCTTTTTTTCATCAGCTGCCATGCCAACCACTGTTTTCACAGATCTACATGGTTTATTAGATTACTGTAACTCAAGATAAGACACTGCAAGAATAATGATGGTCAAATGAAGGCAGTTTCAATGTGTTGATAAAAGCATACCCACTTACAAAAGTAAGAAACCAGTGCTGACAAGTTACAGACTAAAGAACCAGAGTAAAGACAGACTTAAATGAATGCGGTGATAAAAGTACGGGACTGTTTCTTGATTCTTTTACCTGTAATTTGACTCCTTGCGCTTCCAGTTCAGTTGCTAATCCTCCATCTAAGATTAATGGTTTGTTATCGTTCATGTAATGCCTCAGACGAGCGGAGGAACCCATGGAGGAACACATAAAGGCACTGAAGTTAGGTCCTATACTCTTGTTCACTCCTTACATATACAGTCGAGCGGATAAAACTATCAACATAACACAGGATCAAAGATCAACTGAGTTAAATGCACTGATGCACTTCATGCTGCTGTTCAGACTGTTGTTGTTCCGGGTTACAGAGAGGGTTCATGTGTTGCGTTTAAAGACGCTCGAAATTCATACAATTAGAGGAATCACAACACCACCAGACCGCCACTAGATGGAGCGTTACACAATGACAATGCAACAAGGGTTGTATATTTCAACGTAGCTCAGCGTATGAATTATTCAGTTTTTGTATTCGTGTTATTCCAAAAAAATGTAAAACCGCCATTTTATAAACGCTTACTGCGTGGTGTATTTAATTTATTTATTTTTGCTTTACTATAGATTAACATTTCCCCCTCTCACCTACCAAATTCATACCCCGGTGTGTGGTGACTTGGGCCTGTATGACTACATACTTTATGTTTTATACTTTATGTTGTGTGCTGAAATCATTTTAGCTTCACTAGTAAAGGTCGAGTCGGTGGAACTTCGTTTGCTTTCTATATGAAGCACAAGTCACATGTACACCACCAGATAAGTGCACCGTGAACGCACCATGGCTTGTCACGACAGTTACTATAGAAACGAAACGGAGCCCGGGATAGCTAATGTTTGCTAGCTGAAAACAGTTCTGGGACATGTAGACTTTGGTCATTTGGCCAAAATGGTAAGTTAAAGTGTCCTTGTTCAACTATATTGACGCGAACTAATTTCTTTAGTCAGGGACTCAAAACCATTGAACTAAAACGCATGAATATAGTGACATGGATCATTGTTTGCTAACGTTAGCATAGCACACACATCATAACAATTAACGTTGCCAAGTAGCGTTGCCGTTAACCACCAACGTTAGGCTGAGTAGAGGATTTATCATATAACATTTAACATATAAGTTAAAACCAATGTTACAACAACATTACTTGGTGGTGACTGACGATTCCACCATTGACTAACTAGCTAAAGTTGAAACGTTAGCGATGTGGTTGCTAAGTAAAAGTTCATACACTAACTGTTAGCTTAGCGGTTCGTCTGTAAAACGAGTTTTACAGTTAAAATGAGTTTCAGTGCTGTGTGAAGTATGTTATGGTAAGTTGGGTGGCCTGTAAGCACAGTTAGTGTTAATAAAGTAGCACAAACCGCGGTTAGGTTTTCAATAACCTGAGCTACATTTTGAATTTAGCGAGTATGAAGGAAGCTAAATGTCTCATCAGCCTGCACGTTAGCTTGTTGACTTGTTGAAATAAACGAGAGTAGTAGGTCGCTGTGGTGAAAAGGGCGATAAAGTGGCATCAAGCACCTGTTTTGCCCTCAAGCAAAAGACGGAATCTGGAGCACTGCTCTCAATATACATGCACAATATGCTCAGTATACATGACTTTCCTGTGTTTGTGGGTGTGCTAAATAAGGTTAAACATCAGAAATTCCCTCAAGGCCAATGTTGGGAATCTGCATGTGCTTTGCCTAACAGTTTATGTCAAGATAATATCTTTTATAAGACTATTTCATCCACCAATATCTATGAGTTTATTTTGCACCCGTGTTTCTGTAAAGCAGAAGATAGAGGTGGTTTATTTTCTTTGCCTACTCAGTCAGGGTCACAGCTTTTTCAAGTTAACAATGGGCAGAAGATAAGGAAACACCTTGGACATGTTGTACTTTACAGAGAGGAACACACACACACACACACACACACACACACACACACACACACGATAGGAGGCTGATAAAGTCTTCCATCCGCCTGACTTGCATGACTTAAAGACTGGGAGGAAACTGGACGTCTGCACAGACAGTTCTGGAAGTCAAACACAGGCCTCTGGTACTATGAGGTGACAGTGCTAATAAAGGACTAACACTTAAGTAAACTCAATTTAAGTTTGTAAGCCAGTCTGATCAGTTAAGTCATGGCAATCGTTTGTATTTATCGTGTCCACTGCCTTGTGAATTCCTCATCATTTGTGGTGGACAAAATGAGAAAAATCTGACCTGTTATTCCTTAAATGTTGATTTTAGATCACTCTAAGTCAGTCTCAATTGTTAGTCCTTATCATTTAATGCCACTATTTTGCTTTTAAAGTAGCTGCCATGCTAACAATACAACGTGTATCTTGAGTTAGTACGAACAGAGACTTTCTAAATGAGGAAAACCTACCTACCACAGTCTGCTACATGACTGAACTCAGCTCGTTAAATAACCATATTGGAGCTTTGGGTGCTTGAAATTCACTTAAACATTCTTATGCTAGGCAATCCAACACAGAGTTGTGTTGGTATACTGTTTGGTATTTGGTATGGAAATTGATGATAACTAGTTTAACATTTTTAGGAAAAAAACACGTATGAAACTGCTTTAAAGTACACTTGTTTTCTCTTAATAGTTCAGTGTTAACTCTTAACTTTGCTAATTCCCCACAAATTCTGTACTTTTATGTTTCTATTTAGTTTTTACAGTATAATAATGTTAAATTTGTCATGAGAAAATTCTATAATGTGTTTTGAGCTGACTTTACCTTTAATTTTCTCTAGAACTGTATGGTAAAAATAGTAAAAATACTGTAATGTTATTATAGCTAAATTATTCTTTCATTATATGGAGAAAAGAAGTAAGTCCATATGTGTCATGGTTCATTTAAAGTCTCTGCAAGGTCGTTATAATAGTCAAAACACAGACTAACAAGAAAGTAGGTAGATTCAGAAATCGGAAAACACCAAAGCATGTGATGAGAGATAGTCGTTGTTGATATAAAGTAAGTGTGAGTTGTAGTTAATGGGCTAAAACAAGCAAAACCTCTGTTATGGACTGCTAAGTGTACCGAGAGAAATATGAAGCTGAGCGCTGCTATTTTAAATTGAACAATTTGGACTCATACTTATCAGTGTTTTCCTTTTCTCATTTAGGAATATTGTAAAAACATTTCACTTGTGGGACTAAGACCTACACACATACTTTGTGGGTTATTTTGTGCCTTCCTATTCCTCTGATTTAATCTGTTTGTTGACATAATCAGGAGGATCGTTACGCCTTTCTTACTGAGTGGTATGACCCTACGGCAGCTCTCCTGCGGCGCTACCAACTGTTCTACTACCCCAAAGATGGCTCAGTGGAAATGGTAAGCATTTCAAGTTTGTTTAAGCCTTAAACATTTAAGTTTAAAGGAGACTTCTCGGGCAAGATGTTTGTTCTGTTTTAGTATTTTTTTATAAAATGCTTGTAAGTGACATTAATTAAATTTACATTTACATTTAGGGCATTTAGCAGACTCTTTTGTCCAAAGCAACTTAGAATTAGTAAGCTCATACTCATACAGTTATACCACTAGGAGGAGCTCAACTGACTTTGTCCCCAACAGATTACAAACACTTGCTGGCAAGACAACCTAAATGTAGAGGGAATTTTAATGCAAGAAAACATGTTATGCAGTTCTAGATGTAGTTTAAAGAAGTCTGGTGGCTTTATACTCACGGTTAATGATACTACAATAGAAGACAAATCTGCAGTCTGATGTATATGGGATAATCATTTATGTGGAGAGGACATGGCTTTGAAGATATTTCCAAATGTCAAACATAGGATGTGTTTTCTGACAGATCTCAGATATCAGCATATTTGGACTTTGGGGCCTTGAAAACACTGACCGGTGTTCTAATTCAGTGTCACCTTGACTGTGCTTGTTGTCCTTGGTCTGATGGTATTTCAAAGGCGAGTAAAAATAAACCTCAGTCGTCACAGAACAAGCTTGTTAGAATTGGATTCCTTTCGTTTTGGGAGAGTTAATTGGCAAGAGGGTACAGAACAGGGTGGGTGGACCAGGTTAAATTGTGTGTGGTACTGAAGATTGTATCTTACTAATTATTTTCGCCTGCTAAGGAACTCATACAGTTCTACCACTAGGAGGAGCTCAACTGACTTTGTCCCCAACAGATTTCAAACCCTTGCTGGCAAGACAACCTTTTTATACTCGGCAGCTGTTGGAATAAGCTTCCCAAAGTCATGATGAAATTGAAGAAGCGGGCAGGTTCAAAACTGCTGTAATAAAATGGTGTAGGGACAGGTTAGAATAATTTATGATCTCATACACTGCGGAGATTTGTTGTGGCAGGATCCACCCATTTGAGTATTTATTGTTTAATCTAATTTCTCCCCTCAAGGTGTCTTGGTGTTTTTGTATGCATGAGATGTCAAGTCATTTGCTGATAACTATCCCTGTAGCCCCTGTCATGAAGGAACACAATGGAGACAAGTGTTAAAGAATTTGTGAAAAATTGTATATAAAGCCCATATGATGTATTTATTGTTTTCATCAATGTTAAATAAAATCAAAATGTAAATGTTTTTTTTCTACTTCTCAAGTGCTTTAGTATGAGTATCTGCAAAAATTGGCCCTGGTTCTGTACTCTGAGGTACTTTTAACAGTAATCATAAACATCTTATGTCAGCAACTAGTTGATTTAACAAAATACAAACTTGTTTTTATTGTCAGTTTGATGTGAAAAACCAGCGAATATTTTTGAGACGGACCAAATATGACCACCTCCACACAGAGGACCTGTTCATCGGGAACCGAGTGAACGTGTTCTCACGACAGCTCAACCTGATCGACTATGGAGATCAGTACACAGCGAACAAACTGGGCAGCAAAAAAGAAAGGTACGGTTGTGCGACTTGTCTTTGCATGTTTCTCACCAGTTACATACCTCACAGCTGTGGCTCAAGATATTTGTTTTAACACTGTCATCTGCATTTGTTTTCATCATTTAAAGAATGATCTTTTTAGATTTTTATATATTGTTAATAAATGGATGCCTACCAGGTGAAATCTGCTTTTAAACAGCAGCAGATTTATATCATAAAAGCAGCAATATGACTTTGACTGTATGTGTTTGACTGAATTGGTGAAGACTACTTGATAATTTTATTATAAGTGATTTATTTATGATATATTCATCAACTAACGACCAGCTTCCAGCACAACACAAAAGTTCAACAGAGCCTCTTTGAAGAAATTAACCACAAACTAAAGAACTAATATAAACAAAAGATCCAAATCAGGCAGTATTTGAGCAATAAGAAAACTAGACTGATCAAGCACACCAATGTTTGGCTTTTCTCTGTGCTGTGGATGCAATTTACTTGCTGCAGTACCCAGTACACATTAAATTACTAATACTGAGCCTTGCATGTGATAAACACATCTGAAAACATTCATTGTTGTAAGCGTGAAAGTGTGAGTTGCCTCTTACTGGCTTATCTGTCTTGTCTTTCTCTCCATTTTTCCAGAACTCTTGCTTTTATAAAGCCAGACGTCGTTACCAAGATCGGAGATGTCCTTGAATCGATCTACGCCTCCAACCTGATTGTGACCAAAGCCAAAATGACAAAGCTTACATGGTAAGGTCAAAGCCTCAATGTGTCAAACTGAACATACTGTGGTAATGCATCAGACAAACTCCAGTGCAAGAGGGAGACACAGGGCGTTTGGTGCCGGTGTCGTCACACCGACAGATGGATGGCTGTGCTTTGTCACACACATTGGGAGCATATGGTGAGCCAAGTGGCAGACAGGGTTGGCATTTAATTAACACTTTTATCAGGTGCTCATTCATGGAGCAATAATATTATCAAACCATCTCAGTCTCAGATAACACAATGAGTGTGAGCACTTTTCCCATTTGATGCTAATTATACTATGCTGATAAAAAGCTCCTGTTTTGTATTTACTTGAATGCCAGACTTTTACTTGTTGTAGTGCGTATTAAAATATATTCCGAAAAAAAAACCTGAGGTCAGGGTTAGGGTTCTAGTGTTGCATTTTCTTTTGTGTTCACTGTATTTAGTCAAGTAATCAAATTTATGTGCTTACGTGACTGAATAAAGGCGCAATATACAATAATTATGCAATAATTGTCCACCTGTTGAATTCATACTCCAAACAGATAGGGGGCAGCACAGCAGAGTAACCGCAAACTGCTGCTAACTTCAGCTGCCGTTAGTTACTTGGCTCAGTTAGCTGTGCTGCTGGCAGTCCGGACTGTGAGCTCATAGCACCAGAGGAGTAACTCTGCAACACAATACACAGACGTAGACAATATATCAAGTTGTTTTTTCTTCACACACTGTTGTTCATTAATGTTAATTTAGGATTTGAATGTTTTAAACTAATATTCTTGCATATCGCACCTTTAAATACATTTTCACAATCCAGTATCTTGTACTTGATTTTGATATATTTGATAAGCAAGTGTCTCTAATTTGTGTGACAAGATACTTTTTGATGTATTTGTGCCCAACCCTGATTGTTGGTAGATACATTTTCAACCGGTTAAATTCTTAACTGCGATTAATTTATAAATGATCAATCATAAACATTGCTAAAAGGTTATTTATGTCAACACAGTCCCATCAGAACCATTTTTGCCCCAAACAGTTAAGAAGCTAAAATCTTTCAAAACACAATCCACACAATTTCCTTTCTTGAAATATTATTGACCTCTGTAAATGACTTTGTCGGAAGTACATTGTGTTCACATCGAAGATAATGTAGCCACTCATTAACTCCAAGGTTTATGGTTTTCTTACATTACAGGAGCCAAGCAGCAGACTTTTATGTGGAACATCAGTCAAAGCCGTTCTTCAAGTGAGTGCCTGTAAATGATTTGCCAGTTTTGAGCAGGCGTGAGCCAGCAGAGAACATATCATTAACAGAACCTGTGACAATAATCCTAATGACATTGTAGTGACATTTAAAACATACTTAACACAGCTGACCTACTGTTGGTAGGAAGTCTGCTTAATATGAATGAGTTATTCCGCCGCTGCTCCATTTCGCAGCAACCTGGTGCAGTTTGTGTCCTCGGGCCCTGTGGTTGCCATGGAGCTGATGGGTGATGAGGCCATGTCTATCTGGAGGAGGCTCCTGGGACCTGCAGACTCCGCTGTGGCGCGGAAGGAGGCGCCGCAGAGTGTCCGTGCCCAGTTTGGAACAGATGGCATCAAAAATGTCGGACATGGCTCTGACTCACTTGCTGCAGCAGCAAGAGTAAGGATGTGAAGCTAGCCTGTAAGCTTTGATCATGTTCATATGTGCCCAAGCCCTCTGTGAAAACTGTTTTCACTCTGTTTTTTGTACTTTTATTAGGAACTTGAATTTTTTTTCCCTTCCACAATTGGCCACGGCCCCTCGAATACAGCCATCTACACAGACTGCACATGCTGCATCATCAAACCTCATGCCGTATCAGAAGGTAGGGAACATGTAGCATATCCATCTGTTTGAAGCCACCACTTATATAATCAATTAATCTATGTTGTGTCTGTGTCTGTCTGTCTATTAAAGGATAGGTTCACTCTAAAATAAAAATTCAGTCATTATCTACTCGCCCTCTTGCCAATGGATAGTAAGGTGAAGTTTCCTAGTCCCCAAAGCACTTCACAGCAAAACAGTGTTGCAGCATTCTCCTGGACAAATGAAGTAGATGGGGACTTGTTTTAAAATGTAAATTAACAGTTGAAAAAACATACTGGAAGCCCTTAGATCCCAAATTGATTTGAAAAGGGTCTAGTGCGCGCACGGACAGTTCAGAGTTGCATCGCAGCCACAGTGTAGATTTCAGATTTAAAAAGGTATAAATACTGTATTTTTCCAAAGGAATTTGGATTCTTTGGGCTTCCCAAGACTAGGATCATGCTGGACAAGCTGTATGGAGCCATTTCATTTTCTTTTTATTTCCATTTTTTTCTACATTTTTATGCTGCAACACTGTTTTGCTGTGAAGCTCCAGAAATGTTTTTGCAGGCTAAGAAAAATGACTTCTTTTTTGCATTAACTTATCTTTTAACACATCCATAAAGTGTGCAGTTTCAAGTCCACTGACTTGTATAATTATTTCTGCCCGTCCAGCGTTGGCTGTTGAACGTGTTTGTGTCACACAGAGGCACTACATGGTTACCGAATTTGCCTTTGGATTGTTTCTAAATCCCTGCCCGCCCCTGATCCCTGTTCATGGAGCATGCCACTAGAGCTCTGACCTGTGAAATGTGAAATCCTCCGGACAGGGCTCAAGTATGCACACAGAAAGTTGTTGACCGGGGAGGAAAGACCTGGACTGGTTGTTTTGGACATACTAGTCCAAAGGCAATTCGCTGTGGTCCCATACATATATTAATTTAATCTTCTGATTCAAGGACTTACCCTCAATGGTAGTTTGTTTGGTGTCTGATTTGGAGCAGGTTTATATTTAGTTCCCATTAATATTTTTATGCTCTTTTTGTGTTTTTCCTTTTCCCTTTTTTCTTTCTGCATCCTTTGCCTACTTATTTAGCTTCCACTAGCATTCCACACACAACATCCACAACATCGTGGAACCGTCCTCAAAATCAGATAAGAATAACTTGTGCACATAGCGAGCTGAGAGGACATTTTGATCGGGAGATGAACATCACTACTTGCAATGTTTATTCAAAAGGAATACCAGAGAGTAACCATCATAATTTAAAACAGACCCAGCAGAAAAGACACCATAAATAGAATTCATGTGTTGAAGGTTGTTTCATTCCGAGTGTATAGACCTTTTCCATGGCAGGACACTTTGACCTTAAAACAACATAATAATGTCTGTTTGATATCTCGCTGTGTCGGGACTCTGGCGCTGTGTGTGCTCTCGAAGGTGTGACTTTCTGCCACACCTCACTGGAACGACGCCATCAAAAATGATTGTGGTTCAGAGGTTTTCTTGCTATGACAAGTTGAAATGTTTAGCGTGAGAAATTTCTATGAGAGAGAAAACATAAAAAAGAAAAAACTACGGAGGTAATTACTTGGATGGGTGTTTGAATAGTGTTATTTATGATGGTTATCAATTTATTATCTACAGGATACACAGGTGGTGTCTGAGCTATAACCTGTTTGTTTAATCATACAGCCACAACTAGCTTTTAATTATGCATGCTCTCTTCCTGATGGAAAAGTACATCACATTCAAGCTTTTCTACTGTTTGCTGTGTCTGAGGAGGAGTCAGTGTAACCTCACAATGTCCAGCCCACAAATTTTTCTGGGCTCATTGTGGTCTCTGGCAGCTGAATAAGTATTTGCTTGCAACAGACATAATTTCAAGCAGGCAGCGCTGTCTACAGTATAAGTTCCTTTTCTCACTAAGACCATGATCTTTGCAGATTCATTAAAAGATAAGTGCACCCACGAATGAAAGTTCAATCATTATTAACTTATCCTCGAGTCGATGGGAAGTCAGGTGAAGTTTTGTAGTGCACAAAACATTTCTGCAGCTTCACAGCAAAACAGCGCTGCAGCATTCTCCTAAACATCTGAAGTTGTTGGGGACTACAACAAACAAAAAAAACATGAAATTAGTCCAAACAGCTTGTTTCAGCCCCTCACAAATTGATTTTGAAAAGAGGTTAATTACACCCTTGACACGTGGTTGAGCTCGTGCACACACTTCAGATGAAGCCTTTGCTAATGCTGATTAACAGCCACAGCAAAGGTGTAAATAAGGTCTTTTCAGTCTGGGATCTTGGGGCCTCAATTTTTCTCACTTTTCCAGCCACCGATTAGTTGACTGGTCTGGCATTTATCTACCAGACTTAGTTCATTTTTAGTGAGTTTCTATCATAAAAGTGTTTTAGAAAGTCTGGAGGTGTTGTGGAAAAAGCAAAAACTGAGCTCATGAGATTAATCTCTGGCTTTGTATTTTCAGTTATTTTGCATGATATATATATATATATTTACAAGAGTTTAGAATAAATAATTCAAAAAGGTCCTAAATTATTCAAATGATATGACTGTTTTGATGTGAGAACACACTGACTGTCAGGTGACACCTCTGGTCTGAGCCAAAGATAGAACCCAGTGTTGAAGGGATTGGCCGGCTGAGCCCAGACTGGGATTGTCAGTTGGTTCAAAGACAAATGGTATCAAAAAACTCGATCAGATTACCTTCGAAGACCACTTAACTGGAGAAATTACGCTACGGCTACGTGTACACGCCGCAGCCAATCACGGCAGCAATGTTGTGACTGAAAATGTACTCAGACATGACTGGAATAGAGAAGCTTCTGTTGCCAGGCACCCAGAATAGGATCTCCTAGCAACAGCACCAGCTGTTTTGGGAGCTGCACTGAGAGTGTGCCTACCTATCCTCGGCAGGCTGGGGAGGTGGTTACTTACCTAACACACACATAAGTGGACCGTGACCAAACCATTACACAAATAAAAAGCGAAACCTATCACTGCCGGCGGTAGCACCTGGTCCAGACGGGAAGTCGTGATTATGCACAGCAGGATTAATGGAAAATGTAGACACCTGCTATCCTGCCTGACGAGTACACAGCCTACTTATTTATCAGGATGTCAGACTGAGATTATGAGACCGGCGCCGTCTTTCAATTATGTGTCTGCAGCCGTCTGACCTTGACTGTCGCTGGTGCACCTTCGTCACTGGGGTTCTACCATTTTTACTATAACGTACGGCAGTGACAGGAGGCACAGCTCTGTATCTATCTGTCTAAAGTGTCGACTGTGTGGACAAAAACAAGAACGTGTCCTCTAATTTAAAACACAGGACATCTGTAAGATAATCTTTGTCCAGAGGAGACACTACAGTCTGAGGTTATTGCAACAAAAGACAAGATTTATATCTGAATAGAGGCATTATGATGGCTTCACAGCACAGTCAGTAATGATAAGTCACGTTACATAAACAACAGTGATGTTATTAGCTTCATCCTGTGATATGAACTATTTCACTTAATGTTCCCGTCCAGTGATAAATGTGTTTTCTTCTTGTTCCTACAGTTGAACATTTGAGCTTCACTGTGTAGAATGTTTGTGCAGAGATTGACACTAGAAGGCGGTTTTTACATTAATGCACTGAAGGGGAAATTTTCTCTGTGCTCACTGAATATAACATTTTAAGGGGTGGGCTAACATTTACATTGCTAATGTTCTCTAACGTTAATGTTGCTAATGCTAGCTAGGTGACTTTTTTTATTTTGTATGATATGTATTTTGTAATTTTATTTTCAAAAAATATTTGTCGCCATAAAAATGTTATCAATATGAACTTAAATGTTGTAATTATACTTTTTCTGAAGAAACCATGTCAGACACACATTAGAGGACTTTTGTGTTGAGGGTATCTTTGAATTGACTGCCACTGCTGTTGTAGAAATTCTTCGGTTAGGATCCCGTTGACGAGTTTATTGACGCACTAAACACTTTACTTGTCAGTCTGTGTAAACCGCATCATAAATGCTCATAGATATGAACAGCTTTGATGTGTCTGCAGGTCTGACTGGGAAGATCCTGAACTCCATATCTGATGCCGGATTTGAAATCTCAGCCCTTCAGATGGTAAAACTTTAACAAATAAGTTTGCATGTGCTTTAGTTGTAATTCTTTGTCTGTGCTCATGTTATCTAGTCAAATGAAAACATGAGTTTTGGCTTATATGCCCATTTATCTTAGCCATACTCGTGCAATCAATACACGCATTGTATTGACTTTCTGTGATACAACCTGACCTCATAATTGACCCCAGCGTCACTGCTGCAGACAGTGACCTCTCACTGTCCATTCGTTTTGCCTCATCAGATGTGATGCACATTCTGGGCTGTAGGCCAACAATAAATCAATCAGGGTTTTGTGACTGTGGACACACGCAGAGCGTGCTTTAATGGGGATAATAGAAAAGAGCATATTAACAACTCATGCAGAATATGATTGAAACATTTTTTTTTCATGTAAATTACTGAAGGTCTTTGGGGATTATTGAGCTTTTACCACAATTCAAAACACATACACATATACAGATACATACACAAAGTCATTTTTGCACCTGAGTAATGTTTTTGTGTTTTTTTTTTTTACAGTTCAACGTGGACCGGGCAAATGCGGAAGAATTCTATGAAGTTTACAAAGGTGTTGTCATAGAATATCCCGTGAGTATAAACACTACATTGTTGTGCCATCATTCTAAGTACCTGCATCACACTTCTGTGAGTTGTTACTTTTGATGATTCAATAACAAACACTGTCTGACCTTTTCTCTGGAAGAGTGAAAAAAATCTCTCAGATTTTGTTCATTGTAGTTGAGTCATTGCACAATATTATTATTACTTTAATTCTTTAATTTGAGTACAAATGTGTCACAGTCATTATTCCAGTATTGACTGTATTATTAATAAATAGTAAATGTATAGTATTTAGTATTTATAGTATTTACTAAAGGGAACTGAGGCAGGATTTGTGAAAAAATAAACATGCATTTTAAGTTTTTAAATACTAATGGGTGATGAAGCGTTCATAAACAAAAAGAATGAGCCCACCCACGTATCTCTCGTTGCCTTGAACAGGCTGTGTACTGCATAATGTACTGCAATTCAAGCCCGAATTTCCCGCGCAGTGCCGCGGACGTAACGTCAGATGACGCAGAATGCGCGTCCTCGACGGTTTGGATACAGGAAGAAGACACGTGCGGTGGACCCAAACTAGTGTTTGGGTAGTAATGGATTCTACTACGGCCAGAAAACGACCCACCACCACACAGAGTCCACTAAAAAGTCATATTAAGAACAAAACAAAGGTTTTTATCAGCGGCAAGTCCTGAGTCAAAACGAATTACAACCAAAGCCGGCCGCACCAGAATAAACATCGAATACGCGTTCGACTCATGGAGGCAGCTTCTACTCGATTTGGGACTGAAAACAGATGCTGACATGGCTCATTTCCTAGTGACCAGGTAAGAAAACATTACAGGTCATGTTTAGAGCTTGATTTGAAATCATATGAGATCACGAGGACTCGGAGTGACCTAACGTGCAAAGTAGCGTTAGCTGCTAACATGTAGCTTAGTCCACCGCTGTGTAACACTGAATAGTTACAGACTGCGCATTTTCCACGGTCCTTTAGTCTGAAACCGAATAGTTAAAAATATGTCCCTTTATGTATGGGACCGAAAGCCCAACCTGTTATCCAGGGGGTGACGTTTAGCAGCTGGCTGTAGCCACATGCTAACGGTTTGTTTGTGTCTGTGTAGTAGCATTAGCTGCTAACACACAGCAGTCCCGTATCAGAGACGATGTTTTTGTCCCCCAATATGGCGTCTTTGCTTTCGCCTGTGCCTTTCAGACTCGTCGCGCTTGTGTGTCGCTACACTAAACGAGCCGGCTTCCCGACTGCTTCATGTGTGTAGGAGATAAGGCTATCCCTTACACACAGCACAGTTCGCAGCTGTATGCTACCAACGTCATTCCGCGGAGGCATGCGCGGAGGTCTTGCAGTAAACAGTCGCGTGAACAGCGAGTAAAGAAATAATAACAGCGTCGTGTGACTTTTCAGTCTTATTTCTTGATCCTGCCTCATGTCCCTTTAACCATTTACAAAGTATTATAGACATCAGATGCATCAAACAACTGCTTGATAGATGGTTTGTAAAGCATTTCACTGTTTACTATGAGTGAAATAACTATCAACTAAAGTTGAATGAATTAAAAATTAATAATTTATTCTTGATGGTTATAACCACACTCTCTCCCTGCAGAGTATGGTGACCGAGCTGTGTTCTGGACCCTGCATGGTCCTGGAGATCCATGGCAGCAACACACCGCAGTCATTCAGGGAGTTCTGTGGGCCTGCTGATCCAGTAAGTCAAATCATATTAGATGTTATTTACTTCCTCATTATATTCTATACTAGATGCCTGTCTGACTAGCGAAATGTCAAAAGTTGGGTTAAATGTGGTGAAAGCCCACATTGTCTGTAAATGATTTTCTGTCCATCATCCTCCTTTAGAGCTGAGGTTTTCAAATGCAACAAGCAGCAGAAAACATGTTGACAGATCTCGACAGTTTCCGGCGCATGTTGCTAAAACCAGTGCAGCCTAACACAGCAGTCCTGCAATAAATCCAACCTTCATTTTGTTAAATAGTCTGTAATATTCCATGACTTTAAAAGTGACATAATTTCTGCTCGGCAAAAAGCAATAGCAGTGTTAGGCTTTTTTGGTCTCAGCCAGTTGCAGCCAGTTATCTGAAACTTCTTCCGTGTTGTACCTGATGTAAGTGTGGCTCAATCGTCTGCGTTCAGTCTTTAAGTTTGTGATCTCAGTCTGGGACACATCTGCTCAGAAGTCATTAAGCCTGGCAGCTGGACGCCAGATGAGTGAGGAGCCCGATATGTTAACATGAACCCGAGTTTCAAGCTCTGATCGGTTCGAAGTTGGATGAAAAGTAATACACACCTGTTGGTTTTGAGCGAGACAGAAATAAACCGGTGATGAATCGGAGAGTGTTGTTTTAGTCTCTACTGAGTGCACATTGTAAAGAGTTTATGGCTTATCTGATTAGATAAAAGAGTTGGCCCGTGAAATAAACTTGTCTGTGTGTGTGCATGTGTGTGTTGGTTGGTGCTGTGGAAGCAGCGCTGCAGGGCTGTGCCAGTGCGTGCTGTGAAATCTAATGATAAGACGATAAGACCCCCCCCCGATCACTGTTCAGCTACCAGGAGAACGGGGGAGTACACACACCTGCATGATTCCGCAACAGTTTTTTCTCATTTTCTTTAACATTGCCAGACAGGGCGTTTTCCAACTTTTTCATTACTTTCTTATAAATAATGCATGGATCTTGGTGGAAAGAATGAGGCTTATTTAGGTGGCTGGTATCTCTGAGTGAGTACAATTTGGTAAAATCCAGATCGAGCTGATTTAAATATGTTTTCAGAGAGGGTAGTCTTCCACTTCCAGTCTTTCATCCACTATACGATAACAGATAGGATATTAGATTAGGCTTGATTGCATTAGAGTGGACCGTTGGGCCGTGGCAGACGTTTGCGCTCTGTGGAGTGACACTCTAGTTTAATTCATATTTTTGTGTGTTGTGCTCTTGTTGTTAACGCTCAGGCCTCCCATTCCCTGTCAGAATGGTACTGACAGTGCAGCCACAGAGCAGGGAAAGGGTTACTTAATTAGATAATGATTTCCAGGTCACATGACTCTCCACCGCAACTGCTCATTGATGCCAAAATAATTAAGCCCTTGCAACCGCCCTGTGTTAGTTTATTAGTTACCCTCCCCCGATCTGCCCCTGGTTTGGTTTTATTACTTAGAAGACTTAAAGGGCCTGTATGCAGAATGTTCTCGATAGCATCCGTTTACTCAAACAATTCATTTAAAACAAATTATAACGAGCTTATGAAGAATTGCTCAGAAACTGTTGTTTATATTTTTAGCCAACTTACGTACTTATTTTTTATTACCAATCGCTTGAAGAAAGAGGATTAGCATCCTGTTGCCATGGAAAATGCCAGTTCTGAAGTTAAAGGAGAAGTTTACCCAAAAATGAAAGTTCAGTCATTATGTACTCACTCATGTTTCATAGTCGACAGATTTATACAAGTTTTTCTTTTTCTATTGTTTTTCCTATCTACTTCAGTTTTTTACGAGATTTTTGCCACATTGCTTTGCTGTGAAGCTTCAGAAATAATTTGTGGACTATGTAACTTAACCCAACTTTCCATCATTAGATAATGACTAGATATTTTGGGTGAAACTATCCTCAAAGTGACAGAAGTTGCGGCCATGATTCGTGCAAGTCATCGTGGCGCTTACTACTAACTACTAACCACTTAAATAAAAAATCAATACTAGATATCTTTTTTGATACCGCAGCAATAAGAAAAAAAAGTACTTGCCACACATGAATTTTTCTTTTAATTTTTAGGAACTTCAGGTACTTTTGACAGCCTTAGTGTCTCTTGTTAAATTCTCCAGTCCATAGCTCAGGCTTCTGTCAGAGGTCAATTTATTCACAGCCTTCCTCCTCCATTAAAATCAGCTGTAACCTCTGTGATTGCTTTAGACTTCAATGACTAACTGCGAGGTCAGTGGTTTTATCACTCCATGACCTCGGTCTCACCTCAGTATTGTCTGACAAATAACCTCAACATTAGCACTCCTACTCTTCAGCGCGGTTCAGTCATTTGATCCTCGAGACAGATGGAAAGTCCCAGCAGCACTGAGGTCTGAGAGAAGAAATGTTGCAGACCAGATCAGCGTGTTCGAGACTTGCTGACAGGGCACGCGTGTGTCCGTGTAACATTGTTCTGCTGAGGACCAAAGTACAGTACGTTTTTCTTGTCAGAAGCAGCGTGTAAAGACATTCCAGACGTCATTATCAGGCCGACAAACTGTGTGAGGCCGGACTGTATGAAGAGTTCAGAATGTTTATTAATAGTTAAGGGCTATTGATTATTTCCAGTTGACTAAGGACTAATCTATAAACAACACAGGTCCTGTGTGTATAAACCCATGACTGTACAGCTGAATGGCTGGAATTAATACACTTAATCATATTAGAGCTGACGGCAGATCAATTCTTCTGATATATTCCCTCCCAGAGGAGAGCAGAAACATCCAAATATGTGACAGAAGAAACTTGACACCTTTGACTAGGCGCCGTGTATCTTTCTATTAAGGATCGTCATGTATTCACACCTCCACACCCTCGGCTGCCCCGCGCTGCTCTCTCTCAGTCACGAGATTGCGCTCAGTCTTGTGATGTGTCCTGATATCAGAGTGGACAGACACAGCAGTTCTCTGATAGCCAGTCCTGACCCCTGCCTGCGCTCTTTACCCTCTCCCATCGTGTTTCATCTTCTTATAGTCTGTAAGTGACGCTTAAGCTTCCCTTTTAAACAGCAGCGTAATAAATCACAGGTGCCCCCCTCTGCTGTGTTACCTCACGTTGTCTTACTGTAGATGATGAGCGTGTGAGATCATCAAATAGTCCTGAGCTTCCTGTTACACGAGGCTTGGATGCTATCCCTGCGTCATGCTGGTTAAAAATATAATTTTCCCATTGATTTCTGACCCATCCATGTAATGCTTTTGTGGAGAGGGATATCAGCCGACCCTGGTGACCGCGAAGCTAAATTTAGTGCCGTATGGTCTGGTACCTTTTAAAAGATCCATCTGAGTGGAGCAGAAATGTAACTGGATATTATCAAGAGGTAGCAATTTTCTTACAATCGACTTATCAACTAATCCTTGCAGCTCTTATTTTGGCAATAGGCTTAAGTTTTCATTTCTTTATCTGGTCAATCTTTATGTGCAATAAACATAAGGTGCAAGGTGCTAAGAAGTGGTAGCAGTAGTTGTAGTAGTGGTTAGCAATAAAATAATTAAAGGCTGTATGTAGTCATACAAACACAAGGAAGAAGATTCCAACAAAGCTATAAAGCTGTGATAACAGGACACAGATGAAGTGTCCTAGACCTCAGCCACTAGGCTTGTAACTCTTATAATATCGCTGTGGGAGCCATTTGTAGACAAATTCAAAATGTACATGTGATGAAAAGATGTATTTTTTTTTTTAAATTAGACTGTTTTACTTTATTTAAAGCCGAATATAAGTCCAAATCTTTAAAGAGTTGAAGTCCTCTCCACACAATATTACATCAAAGTCTATTTTCATAGGTAAGACATTTGTTACAGGTGCAAGACGCCACTATTATTTTACTGCTTAACTGTTTAAATGCTAAACAATAAACCTTGTGACATCTTCTTCTGTGAGTGCAGATAGAAAAACACATTTTGGGGTTTTTCATTCAGTTGGAAAGTCGACCAAAAGCCTTAAAAAACAAACAAAGTAAAATACTAAAATGCTACTCATAACTTTTTCACCAGCTTTTTGATATTAAGCGGCTCGAGCAAAGTTAGCAGGATCGTTGGATATATGAAGTGAGCTCTTGCCTCCCTCACTTCAGCAGGGTTGGACAGTCAGCGGGGCATGAAGGATCAGACGTGAGGCTTTGGGATCGCTGGTCGCTCATGTAACCACCGGGTCACTCTGCACCGCACATTACTGTCCACAGAAGCCGGCCTCGGTTATGGGAACACCAGTCCGGCAAACTAGGGGACTCATTAAAATCAAATTAAACTCTTGACTGCAGGTCACTCATGGGTAACTAATGCAATTACAGAGAGCAGCAAAGAATTCTTTTATCACTGAGTAAATCTCCCCTCTGCCATCTTTGGCTTTAGTCTCATGTGGCACGGAGACACTCAGACAACAGACTCTGGGCTGGGCAGGGCCGCTTTTCAGATAGTTCTGTAATTTCCTGAGATACAAACACACACAGTGCAGACATCTCTCTCATTGTGCAAACAGTGATGATTTCACAGCTGAGCGGCCATTTTAGGATCCTGCGTTTGTTCACGTTCACCTTCTTCTTTCCTGATGCAACCTGATGTGCTACCAGTTAGCAGACTGTGGAGTTTAAAATCTCTGTTACAGTGAGGCCAACTGTAACTAGGTTTGAGTTCGCTTAACAGATTTTGTGAGCTGCTCCTGTAGCGTTCATTCAATTTCCCAAGCTGTGTCACCAGACTACCATGACTCAATTTGTCACAAGACACTTCGCACCTCACTCTCATCCCTCACTGGGACTGGCTCCAAAAGGAGAGGCTACTGTACGTTAAAGGAAACAGTTCACCCAACTATGGAAATTCATTCATTATTAAATCACCCCCATGCTGATGGAAAGTCAGGTGAAGTTTTGTAGTCCTCAAAGTGTTGGCCCGTTATAAAAAAAAAAAACTCTGAAGAAGATGGAGACTTTTTAAAATGTCTAAAAATCAACCGACAAAAAACCTAAAATGGCTCCATTCAGCTCGTCCAGTGAAATCCAAGTTTCTGGAAGCCCAGAGATCCCAAATAGATTTATAAAGATATTACTTTACTACTTTATTTTTTTTCCCCTCTGCTCAAACAGGCTGGGTTGAAACTTTTTAATGAATTAAGACTATTTCTGTGCATGGCAACAAACAGAATTAACCATTGGGCCAATTTACCTACTAATAAAAATGATCCAGTGGCCAGAAAGAGGCTGTTTTGACAGTAATTTAAAGTGAGGCTCACAGATATTTAACCGTTTTAGTTCTGACATGTCTTGACCGTCTAACTTTTTTTTGTCTTCCATTTTGAAAAACAAATGAAAATGTATCAATAAAGGTATTAATTATCCTAAATTTGCCAGTCGGCATTCAGGTTTTGCATACAGGTCCAACTAAAATATATATATAAGTAAAATAATAATAATTTTCCTACTTAACATCCAAAGAGCTAATGTTAGACTCAGTTGACCCTAAGTTCCCAGGTCATCCATAGTTCACATGATCCTTGAACCTTGCAGATGAAGATTTTCTTTCATCGTCAAATCATTGTTGTGTAGAAGAATCATTGAACCAGGAGAATTGTTTCCTGGAGGGGTTTTTGTTCTTAGATATGATGAATTGCTTGGAGACGACGGCTAGGCTGATTGATGACCTTGAAACTTGTTCCTGCCTTTTGTGTGCGCTCTCGTTAACCACAGGAGGAGAAGGACGTTGTCATAGGAAATGTTGCCCTGACGTAAAAACACAAGCAGAGTCTTTTCTCAGTCCTGAGCTGGT
This sequence comes from Lagodon rhomboides, assembly GCA_039737535.1. Classification (NCBI taxonomy): domain Eukaryota; kingdom Metazoa; phylum Chordata; class Actinopteri; order Spariformes; family Sparidae; genus Lagodon; species Lagodon rhomboides. The sequence goes on along the minus strand of CM077789.1, from coordinate 6,332,685 downwards.
GTTGTGTGAACGCTCCCCTCACTCGTTTATAGCTGTGGTGATTAATTCTGACCAGATTTAAGTGCGTTCACTTTGTCTGCTCAACATGTCACATGATTCACTTCTTTCCCCGGTGTTTCACATATGACAGGAGTGCTATATGGTGTATAATGCTTGCATTCCTTCAGGGTTAATAGTCGTCTTGGTGAGGTAATTATTCACATGTCCCTCCCGTGATGGTGGACCCTGTGGGAGGGTTGCATTTCCTGGAGGCACAATGTAGCAAAGGGCAAGAGAACCCGGCTCTGACCTTGGTAGTGTCTGATGTTGAAAGAAAATAGAAAGACGCTCAAGATAAAGCAGAAATGGAGGACTTAGTGCCTCTATAATGTCATTTGTAGTGGTAAAAAGTTGAAGGGTATTGAGATTGTATGTCTAGAGCTGCAGTAAATAGAAAAGAGATCATGTAGTCAGTCTGGTAGTAAATGGGAAGTAATCGAGCATTCGAGGTGTAAAAATGTGCTGAGTGTTTGGTCACTTCAACCACACAATCACATGTCCAGTTGCTGAGTAATCACTTAACACCCGGCAGTACAGGATGTTCAGTTTCAACACTCCACCGTGAGATCCACAAACAAGCTGATATTTGGGACAGAAAAGTGTGCCATGTTCGTGCCACTGAGCTCAATCTGACTAACCAGATGTTTTCATTCAACAGGAAATCGCCCGGCATCTCCGTCCGACCACATTGCGTGCTCTTTATGGCAAAGACAAAGTGAAAAACGCAGTGCACTGCACGGACCTCCCCGAAGACGGTGTCCTGGAGGTGGGTGTTACGTCTCAGACGCATACCGTAGAAAGCACCCACGTTCTGTCATGTGTAGCTCCTCTGATCCCACACACAGGTTTCCTCATTGTCTCCCAGCGCCATGCATAACTAACCACCTCAGCATGAACAAAACCCCCGACTCTGTGAAGCCGTGTCTTTAGACGAGTCTCATGACTCCGCTCTGTGGGCCGGGGCAACCTCGGCTCAAACTGGGTTTGAGGAGAACAAGAATGGCAGAGGAATTTGAAACAAAACCATTGTTTTGCAGGGAGTGGGTCTGACCCATCGAGCGTCATTGTTCAGGAAAACTCCTGATCTGTGGCTTGGACAAATGCCTCCTTGTTAAACATTAGCCTGTGACTGACTGAGCTGCCATTTTCCCTAGACTGGGACACAGTGGCCAAGAAAGAGGCTTGTGCAGGAGAATTTACTCTGAACTTTCACAATGAGGAAGGACTGGCTCCGTCTTTGATGTTAATTTTCCATTCCTCTCTACAGGTGCAGTACTTCTTCAAGATTTTGGACGGATGAATGCAAAAGAAGAACTACATATTCAAAGACTTGACAATTCAGTCTCATTTTTCTGTTTATTGTTTCAGCCTTATGCAGATTAAATAAAGTGACAAGAGCAGACTCCTGACAAGTGTTTTTGATCTTCAACATTGAATTAAGTATTTGCACACCAACTAAACATCTTATTACACGGGATACTGCATTGCCTCTGATATTCTCTCACTCTCTGACCAGCGACTTTGGTATTGGATTCATACATTAAACTTTGAAAAAAATGTACAACTGCATAAATATAAAATTCTTCCACCATGAAAATGGCTAAAACATTCAATAGTAAGTAGCATCACAGTCATGTGACGTCTCCAGCAAAAACAGATTTCAAAGCACTGAGTTGCCACTGTTTCCATGGAGGTGACAGTCTTTCTAGGCTGGACCCACAAAGCTCTACACTATGAATTAAGAATGAACAGATGTAAGAGTATCAAACAGAAATGTCATCAAACCAATAAATCCTACAGCTAAAAGGTGAACAACAAAGAAAAATGTGTACAAATGTCTCCTTCCACAGTCACCTCGGGTAAAGAAACACACAAAAAAACAGATTCCATGGAGCGCAGTCATTTACTCATACATGGGCCTTAAAGGTTCAGAGTACCATGCTAGTATTTCAGTTAGTCAGAGCACATTAACACGCACACTCCACGCACTCACATAAACTAACACAGTCCTGCACACGGAAAACACGAGCGCACGCGCACACACCTTGGACCACTAAAGCTGACATAAGACAGAGAAGAAGAGATTACAACAGGACTAGACTACAGCACTGGACACTCCAAAAATATATAGAAACCACGTTAGGATGAGATAGTTTGGGGACAGAAACACAGCTCGCTACACGTCAGTAGTGGAATTGCAGTTTTACAGTAATAGATGAACACATCCCATGGCTCAAGGAATATTTTCATGTACAGTAGAATAAATATTTGCTATTGCTACTCTTGTATTTTACATTCTAACCCTCGACAAACACACAGAAAAGCGGGTGTAAAGCACACAGATTAAGTGTAGGTCCTGTATATTATGAATGTTCAAAGACTAGTGGTGTTTTTATCTGAACTCTTTAAATTCTCTCTACATTTTATTCGTTTCAAAATGAGAGTGCTCGTCATTGCTGAGGTCACGAGCTGCTGACTGTCAGCTTGACATCGAAACGTCCCTGGTAGCGATCTTTCTCGCTGTAGGCGATGTTTGATCCGTATACTTTGCACTCGACGCGCAGCTCCGTGTCCAAAGTGAGGTTGGTGAACTGGATGGCGACCAGAGGCTGGAGGTACTGGGGCTGCAGCAGCTTGCCGTAGTACGGGTAGTACTGCAGAGGGAAGCCGACGCCCATGCCATAGTACTTGATCTCTCCAACCTTGCTTTCATCCTCCTCTCGCTGCAAACACACGATTGAATTCGAGCATTAGCACTAAAACTGCAGACAAACGTTCTACTAGTAGTTCTACTGGTACACAAACACAAAACATGGCCGGATGCCGTCATATCAAACATACCTTATTTTTGCAGTAAAGGGGGATCAGATTGGGCTGGACTTTGCCTTGCAGACCTTCTGGGAGGGACTCATTGCCAGTGGGAGCCTAGAAAGAAGACAGAGACTGGTTGAACAACTTCCTGAGCACGCCACAGAACAGGCTGCAGCAGCATCAAGTGGTTTCACGTGGTGACACTTGTATTGAGAGATTCAAGTTTAGTTCGAACAACTCTGACTTACGTTGCCGCCTTAAAAGAAAAAAAAAAAACAGGGCAAGGTTCCAAACAGAAAAAAAACAGCAATGTTTCTTCTCTTACGTCACTTGCACTGATTTAGCGTCGCATTCCTACAACACTGTCGGACTCTTAATGGAAAGTTTAAAACAGAAAAAAGAGAAAAGTTTCTATCCTCTTCCTGTCTCTTACTTTTTTACTACATTTTCATTGCACACATTCAAAAAAAATCTAGTGCCTGCATTAAACTTAAGTTAAAGGTTATTTCACAGTTAACAAGCAATGTTTCAGAGGCCATTTATTAAAAGGTCCAGTCTTCCATTACTTCTTCTAAGAGTCTCGTTCCAAGACAACGATTCTTAGTGTAAGGTGATTATAGACTCATGAAAACATTCAATTCCTGCCAATAGATTCCCCTAAATCCTACACACTGGATCTTTAAGCACATGTAAAGGTTTATAAACGACATTTGCGACCTTAAATTGGCCTCCTAAATAATGTTTGCAGATGAACTACACAATATTTATTACCCATTTACATCAGTTGCAACTTTACAATAAACAGTTGCTTAATAAATGATTTACAAAGCATTTCATTGCTGTAAGAGCAAAATAATTATCTATTAATTTACCTTTTATTAATTATGGTTATTATGTTTTTTTTTTAAAGGAGCTCTGTGGGAGTTCTGTGATGTGCTTCCAGGTGTTTATGTTAGCAAACTCCATTTCCTAAACTAAGCTTAGCTTCGGTTGCTCTCTGTTAGCAAAGCAGAGGAGGGTCGCGTTTATCACCTCATGATACAATCCAAATAAAAAAGTGATTAATAAACATAATAATAAACAATAATGCACCCTTTGTCACCAGGTTGCTAACACTTTTCTTGACAGCGTACGTCACATAGGTGGACAGATGGTTGATTCTTGATGGGTAACGTTAATTCTAGTTAATTTGAAGTTTTCTTTTTTTTTTTTTTAACAATGCTCGAGTCATTTAAGCCTTCCTGGTTTTATGCCTTTGTTTTATACTTTGTTCCTTGGGCCTTTTTCAATGTGAATGCACCTGTAATTGTGAAGAGCTATAATGGTTTAAGTGTGCTGTAACCTACCTTTGGTCTGAAATTGACAATCCTGTTGAGCTTGATGATGATGCACGGCTTTCCCTCACTGAAGCCAAAAGTGGGATCGTTCTCCCCTGAGCAGGCTTCAAGCAAACTCTTGGGGAAGCGGCAAGCTTTCCTCTGGCCTAAATCGGTATCCAGATTTCCACGGTCAATGTATGTCATAGGAGCGTCTGCAAATGGTAAAAAGACACATTAGACCTCTAACCAAACACTTAACTAGTCTTTATTTCAAGCATGTTCTCAGTAATATCTATATTAGATTACCAAATGTACTTTTAATATTTTAGAAGTATTGACGGCTGCCTCGATGTTTCTTTTCGTTAATTTAAATACATCAATATAAGTGTTTATTGCTGCATGTACATCAGGTGTCACTCAGACGCTATGACCATCCCTGTGTGATCGACTTATACTTGCCTCCACAGTCTTCATATTTCATCTCATTAGCCTGACGTTGCTCGTCATAGAGCTCAAGGAGCTTCTTCATGCTCTCGACGTACTTCTCGTATGATTTCGCATCTGTCTTGGTGTAAGAAATTTCAGATTTCTCTGAGCGTGGGGTGTGTGATAGACCTGGAAAACACAGACACAAAAAAAAAATTGAGAAAAAATTACAAAATAAAAATCAAATACTGATGGCCTGAAAACAAAATTTATATTTTTTGGGCTATATCACGATACATACATACATATTTTGAAATCGCCTCAAAAGCCCTTCAGAAAATCAGAAACCACAATTTTTTTTTATTAAAAACCTTGATATTGCAACAATATTGTAAGGATGACTATTGAACTTTGACAAAATATTAATTTAAAGCTAAGACATTTCTGATAAATAATCGTCAGTAATGAGGATATAAAGACTAAGTGGGTAAAGACAAGTATTAGAACAAGCAGAACAGTGTGGCGAGTTAAGAGCATTTCATCACTTTGCTGTAATGCAGTCTTTAAAACCAGGAAAAGACCACGCTTGTGTCATGTCACAATAAAATGATATCCAAAATCTAAGACAATCACATCAAGTTTTAATCAGAAGAGAAACTGACTTCATGACTGATTATTCTTTTTATGTCTAACCGAACTAAAGAAACATTCCTCCTTGTTTTCATGACCGACTAAACTGAATAAGCAAACTGACCTTAAAGGACAACTCAGTTTTAAGCTGTCCTACTTTGTTTATATTTGGCGGACCCTGCCACCTTTCTAGCTTTAAACGGTGTTCTAGGGTCCTTATTTTCCTCTGAGAACAGCTTGTTTACTCAGTTATGGAAAAAATAAGAGTTATTATTAGGACCTCATTAATATTGTGTTTGAATTTCTCCTCCAAAAATACGTAGTGCGCCTTTAAATGCAAAGGCTTGAGAAAAACACAACAAAACTGCTCTGTGGAGTGAAATTCCTGACAGGAGCTACACTGTTTATCACGCGAGCTATTCTTTGTAGTGCCCAGAGAGAGTCTCTGCTCTATTATCTTAGGACAACACAATGTGGGGTCTTGGGGATTTCCTCAGATGGTCTCTGTCAGCTCTTTATGGCAGTAATTTTCCACAGACCTTGTGCACAGGGCCTCAGCGAGGCGTGGCGTTAGGGGAATTAGATGGGTAAGAGGAGTGAGAGGAAACATGACATTTATGAACCTCCTCTCAGCCTCACCTCTCGCCGATCTGTTCGTTTACTGTGGTGGTTACGAGCAAGATTCAAGGCGTTTGAGCAACAGAGAGAGAACTAACAGTCAGTCATTTGAATTTCAGTGGTAGCTTGTGAAAGTTCACCAATCCCCTGCCCCCACCCATCCACTCTCACGTGTGTCTCTCTCACAATGGAAACTTTTAGCCCCAGAGTGAGAGGCGGGCTTGAGCTCTGAAAAAAAAAAAAAAAAAAACCTAACTACTCCCTGCTTCCTTTATCTTGCCACTACTGGAAACTCGCTTTAGCTCAAAGCGCCCCACACTTGTTTCACTGCCAGGCTACTCTTTGACTCTTAACAGCCGCGGACGGCTGACAGACAAAACGGCCGGCAAACTAACTCGAGTGCATGAAGCCAGTCGTTTACAATGACTGCTAAAAATACCGCCAAGGCGAGAGCATGTGCTGTGCAAACAAGTACTGGCACAACAAGACGAGGCCAGGCCCTTAAAATCTGCACCGTCTCTGAGTTTGCAGGGAATTTCAAAACGCTCGTAATGTGACTGTGGCGGCGTCTGATGTTCTCACAAGATTCAAATTTGTCTCCACACAAACAAGCTTGGACGCCTCTTGGCTGCAACGACACTAAATCATGTTTTTTTTAAGGAATGAAATACAAACTCTGGCTGCCTCACGTGTTTATTTGAACACGTCGGCCGTGACACAGTCATAGCACACATGAATCGTTTTAGTCACAATGGGTGTAAGCTACAACAGTTCCCCTGTAGCCTGAGGGGGGAAACATTGACTGGCTGAGAGGAGTGAAGGACAAAATGGCTGAACCTATCTAAGGTCAGAAAGACTTCTGATAGAGTAGCTGCTGAAAGGCACACCCCAACAGTCAATTTGAACTACACGAACCACACACTGCATAGAGCCCAAACAGTTTGCTTATGAGCTGAAGAAACATGCATTACTGCTGCAGAGAAGTAAAAAGGTGGTGAGGGTATTTACCTGGAGGGGCGATTCTGTCCTGATAGGTGGGCTTGTATCTGCTTAACGTAAGCAGCAGGGCCTGGATGGTCCCGACGAAGATTCCAGCCAAGCATAGGTAGAATATCACGTAGAACAAGATGATTTTAACTGTAGGGGGAAAGGTATATATTTAATCAATCATGTAAAATTATTAGACCTGCAACAAGAAATAGATCTGGTTACTTGTGGAGCAAAGAACTAACACATTTAGCTTCTCAACTGTGTGTATGTGCTGCTTTTCTGTCTTATGTCACATAAACTGAAAATCGTTTGGTTTTCACATTGTTGGTCTGACAATTCATTTGTGATAGTTTTCAATCTCACAGCAGAAATACAAAGTTTGACTATGCTTATTAACATTATGCATTAATAACACTATGTACATCATAAACACGTTTATTCTTAATCTCAAAAGGCCTTTAATACCACTCACAATGAACCTTGTTACCAGTTTCCAGACATTTAAGAACATTAACAAAAACTTAATGAGTTTCTTATAATTGTTTAAATTGGCACTATAAAACACATTGAGTTTAACTTACTTATTATGTCACTGTTCACCAGATCTAACGTGGGAACAATGCCTTATTAAGGTAAATTAATCCTTTATATTGTACTTGTTAACATTCTTTTTAGGATTAAAGTACAGCTGAAGACAAGTGAGATGCAGCAAAGAGCTTAGAAATGTTTGCACGTTCGCAACAAGTATAGCTCCTATCAACCGTTTTCCTGTTTGTTATTTATTTGGCAATAAAAAAAAAAGTTCCAGGAAAAGAGAAACTAGATTGGGACAGAACCTCCAGGAGATAAAAACCTTGACAACTGTGTTTAGACAGTCCACAAACTACTCCCACACAGCATGATCCCTTCTCCTCCCGTCTGTGGAAGCCACTTTAGAACAATGCCGACGTTTATTTTATTCACCTAATTTAAAATTTACTCCAATTATGCAACAGCAGGAAGGCCGCATTTCAATTCAAACTGGATGAGTCACCAGTCGATCCTGTTAGCGCCACAGCCACCTCTCAGGCAGACCCCTCCCCCGCAGTGCCGCCACTTCTACAGCAGGTTTGGCAAAAACACACACACTGCCGTCACTTAACCGAACAACAAGGCCTCACTTTGTCTTTCTCAGGCTGTTGTTGTAGGCACAAAAGTCTCATTAGCATTTTGTGTTTTGCTTACTTTGAGTCAAGATCAGTCGGAGGAGATACTTAAATGTGCGCGCTCACTTTTTATCACCTGTAGAATACCCCAATAGATCTCACACCGTACCGTCTATACAATAGTGTATCTATGCTACAACTTTAAGATGGAGTAGCGTGTGTCTTATCTGTGGTGATCTCAGAGAGTAACACCAGAAAAACCACGTGGCTCAGGTAAGATGAACATCTTCTGTGAGATGTGTATCTAACAACCAGAGCTCACACGAAACCCAGAATTCAGTTTTTAGTCTGATCCTACTGTATAGCTTAAAAAAAGCCAACAAAGTAACTTAATCAGCGTCTTTTTTGCAATAATAGGTTTATTTGTCGTTTGAATATTCGAAAAAATTACATATTTTGGACTGAAGGAAAGATCTTAAAAATTCAGACTATTTATGTTCTTGTTAAAGGAGTGTGACCAATCAGCACACAGGGCTTTGAAATCTATGAAAAAAAATCTACATTCAAAACTTGGCATTTCATCTAAGCTCTATCACAACGGCCCTCATCTGGCATCGTACCATCTCTGATTCTCAGACGGCAGCATCCTCATCATCGTTCCCGATCTGTCTGTTGTTGTTGTGGCGCTTTCCCAAAATGCCTTCCCGCCCTCTGCCAGATGCATGTCCCAATCGGCCAGTGTGAAACCAGTTTGGCGGGTTCATAACTGGTTCAACTCCACAGCCTTATCTCCCCCAACAGACTATAGATTACCTCGCCACGCCTTGTGTTACTCTGATGTTGGTGCCTTTTTGCATTTCAAACACGCGAGCAGTGTTTCCAGCGCGTGAGATCTGGAGCCACATCCCCTCATTTTATGCTCAGATGCAGAGAAAGAGGGGACAGTTTGTACTTTAGCACAGCAACAGAAAATGAGCAGCCTCGTGAACCTTTTTCTAAATAAAAATTAAAAATCAGCTTTGATTTTGTGTTCCAGTACGGCTTACAGGTTGTCACAGCACGAGCCACCAATGTAAATGCGTGGTGAGCTATTTTCTAATGAGTGTGTGCAACCATAGCCGGAGTGCAGCGAGATGCACCTGTTGAGGGGGAAACTATAGACAGCCGCTCGTGCTGACGAGATGTGTAGGATTACAATCCCGTGAAGTGATTTCTTTAGAATAGACCGCCTCAGAAGTAAAAAGAAACGTTTGAATCAGCACCTGTTGTATGGATGAGGAGTATTTGCATAACAAATACCTTTTTCTCTCTCTCTTATGGAGAAAGGCGTGCCAGACAGCATGAAGTTATATCCACTGCTGCAGCCGTTTGAGTTCCCTGTGACTGTTAACAGGTCTTAGCTGGATCAAGGCAGAACTATGTCGGGCTTTCATTATATATTTACATTCGATTACATGGGATTTATAAGAAAGGCCATTTTGAGCGAGTGCACGTGGGCTCTCTAGATACACAACACCATTTTGTAGCAGTAAAATGCCAGGTATAAACACTGCTGCCAAGACATGTAAATAGCACAGGAACAGGGCCTGCTGCTGCTGCTGCTGGTGAGAGGCAGAGTTTGAATGGAGAGCACCTCCCCCACCAGCAGCACCGCCACCAGACTACTGCTGCAGCGTGTTGTGAAGGGGCCGTCACCACGTTCACACCTCACTCCTGTCCCCACACTTTTGTTGAAGCCTTTCACCAGCCCCGCGGTAACATTTCCTGACGGATTAAACTGTCCTAAATGTCGAAATGTTCTCACAGAGAACGCAATGAGCGACATGTCTGACACTGACAGGACGTCATTTCCTATATTTCGCATTATTGGAAACAAATGACGTGGTGGTTAGTTCACTTAAAAAAAACAACTAAATATCGCTTTAGTGACTGAACGCATCAGAAAAAAGCCTTAATGTTACTGACGGACCGTGAACGCTTCAGAAACTCAAGGGCACAGACAGGCATACCTGTTGCATTCACAGCCACATCGCCCGCTTTTTAGTTAGTGCGACATCGCTCTCCCTCACGACAGACACGCTCACAGTCCGCCTGTGATACACGCACACTAGCAGCACTGGTGACAACATTACTACACTAAAAACACACTATGGTGAATTGAATTTCCACCTAAAAGTGACCCCCACCCCCCTCCCACCACCACCCTCTGTGAGTTTCGCCATAAACTCGCCATTCACAGTTCAGCGCAGATCGACCGTGACGGCGAGACTAGCAGCGACATTACTGAGATTTTTTTTTTTTGTTCGACACAAAATGAGCCTTTCTCTCGCATTAAAACTGTTTATTTGAGCTGTCGTTTGCGCTTTGAGAGGGGGAAAAAAAACTGGCATGGACGTGCCGACCAACGTCTCCTTTCTTTCACAGAGAGAGAGAGGTGGGGGAAAGAAAAAATAAGCATGAGATGGAGAGGGGCGGCCCTTGAGACATGTGAGTCGTGATCTGCTCCCCGGCACCATGTTGCCAAGCGGTGTCTGGCCGAACCCGGCTGCGTCTCACACAGACGGGGTGGGAAAAAAATATACCCACCGTTACCAGACTTTTTTCTAAACGGTTTAGTGAGCTTAATTGGTAGTATATAAGAGGCGTGCGGTTATCCCATCAAATCAACAAGCACTGCTGACCGTATTAGGCGAGCATTCCCTCGTCTTAAAGTATTGAAAACAGTGGTAAAACGATTAGAGCTGGATCCATTAATCTTGGGTTTGAGTGAAAGTGGAGGGGGGGTGGTGTGGGGAGGGGGCCGAACCAGGCCTGTATACAGGACCCACACATTAAGCTATTAATCTTATTATTAAAATGAATAAAAAATCCACTTGTTTCTCTTCTGCTTTCATTAGAAGGGTGAAATAGAAAAAGGTGGACCCAGTGAGGCGCACCGCAACCGAGCCCAACTTTCACCATTTGGTTCGGTGAGGAGTCCTGGCCCAGCACACTGTCCTTCAGGATGACCTTTTCCATAAAGGACGTTTATTAATGAATGGCCCGATGAGGGCTACGCCTTTGGTAATCACTTCCTACAGCCATGCCATTAACCATAAAACCAATTATCTCATTTTAACTCTAGTCGCACTAACATGAGTTTATGTTCCCAGTCAAACGTGTAAGGGCAGAAATAATCTATAGCACGACTTGATTGGGTTTTTTTTTCTCTCCCCTCAATAATTAGCCTCATTTTCTCCACATTCGACCTGTAGCACGTCTGTTGAGTCAACTCTTAGAAGAGATGAACCCGTTTCCCCTTTTTTTCTTCTTCTTCTCCCCTCCAAAAAAACGAGTTTATTCTGATCTGACAGACCAACTTCTACACACACAGCCTCCATTGAGAAACCGAAGTCACGACGCAGCATGTCAAAAGGCAGTGAGATCTAACAGGTGCTGTCTGTACAGTCAGGAAATGGAGAGAGGCAGACAGAGAGAGAGAGAAAGAGAGAGGGAGAAAAAAAACCCTCTCTCTGAGCAGTTTCCAGTCTCTCAGCCAAACGTTTATTTCACCATTTTAACCGTCGTGTTTGAACAGAAACAGCAGCGCGCGTGTTAATTCAGTTGAGTTGAAAAGGAAAATGGGGGGGTACTCACACCAACTGCACCCTGTTCGTCCTAGAAACTCCCTCTTCTCTGAATTCCACACAAATGTCCTCCATCCGCCGTCACTGTCTTTATTTGCCGACATATTGACTCCCGGTAATATCCCGCTTTTCGTTTTTTTTTAACTGATTTTAACGGTTTGGTTCGGCTAGTGTTTTTTTTCTGTGTGTGTAGCTCGCTATGTTCACTGTCCCTCACAGGAAAAGCGAAAGGACAGTTTCGTACCCGACTCCACCAATTGTACCACACACAATTTACCTCTCAGGGAAACCGACTCCGCCTGCAAACTCCCGTAATAAGTTACCCCCGAGGAGGGAGGGCTGAGTCTAGCAAATCACAACCGTCCGCTGCTTTTTGCGTAAGAGGGACGCGGGTAGACAGAAAGAGAGGAAGGGGGGCCGTTTGCTACAGGCTAACATGCTAATGAACGCACAGAGAGAGTGTGGAGCCGACACAACATGGCCAACGGTTCCCTCGACCGTCTTTTACACGACGTTGGTGTCATGGCAACCAGTACAGTGAGTCTTACCATCCCTCAAGTCTCCGAACTCTGTTGTGGAAAAAGTTCACTTAGCTGCACTTCCTGGAAATACATGTGGTTTTTGTTAATGATGTAGTCTGAATGGTGGATAAACTATTTTCTTATAAAAAGAGAGAGAGAGAGAGAAAAGAAAGAGGCACAAACTGATGCTACTATGAGCTATAAAAGTGGCATGGCTATTATGCTATCAAAAGAGCATAGGCAACATGTTGAGCCTACTAGGAAGCCAAATAACAGCTGAAAAAGATATTATTTTTTATAAGACTGGGAGACAGACTAAACAGACTAACAACAATTTAACTTAATTTAAATTCATCATGTAGCCTAGCTTAATCTAGCCGTTGGTTATTGTGTATGTACATTTAAACCCTCCAGTATGGCACCTGAAAGTGTCGCCACTTTAAAATTTCTAATTTTAACCTCTGCTACAAAGGTTAGCATTATCTTCCAGCTATAAAAGGGGCGTGGCTATTAGCTCTTCTAACATAGATGATATGTTGAGCCTGCTAAGAAGCCAAATAACAGCTGCAAAAGATGTATTTTGTAAGATGGGAAACAGACTGGAACCTAGCAATAAAATGGAAACCACAATAAAAACTACATTCCTAAGTTGAAAACTAGCAGAGCCCCCCGCTAGCTTCTGTCCCAGTAGCCTCAGCAAGAAAGTCATTCTTTCTTAATTGTTATATTTTGGTTAACTATAGTTTAGTGAGAGCTAGTAGAAGCTTGTCAATTTAAGCACCCGACATCTACAAGTTTTGATACCCCAGCTACGGTTCATGCTATGTTTGCTAAATGCTAACAAAATAATTTCCATTTAGTTGAGAATATTTATGCACGTGTGTACAATACTCATACTGAGCAGTCTGGTATCACATTCAAGCCGTTCAGGAGGGCTGATGAAACAATCTGCCTGATGGCAACATACAGAGAACTGAAAGTTGGTGGTGGAGAAGCTAAACAGGAAGGGAGGTGAGAATTTAAAGAGATTGACAAATACACTAAGGTGGAGATTAATTCAGCCTTTCTTTCAATATTTAGGCCTACAGGATCCTCAAAGACCTTTTGTTTTTAACAATCAGGAAAGTCTTGATTTGTTGTAATAAGTCATCCTTATTTACTGTGAGCCTCGTTGAAAAGGCCTAAAAAATGGTATTAGTGCGCTCTGGTACTCTGGTTCAGTGTCACTTGGTCATGAGTCATACAGCGATGACACCGTGTGCCGAGAACGATGTCACAGGGGAATGAATTGAGCTGCGTAGTACTAATTCCATTCTGGCCGGTCCATTTGTATTATCATAAATCAACTCATGAGTCAATAGTAACGACACAGACAGTACACAACAAGTCTGTCTTGTATCTTAATCCATGGAGGATTCCCGGAGAGGTGCTTCAAATGTAGTGCAGGCCAAGAAGATACGCTGCTACATTTACAGTGTTTCTCAATAAACTGTTATATGATCAGCTGAATCAGTGCCCAGTAACTGTTACCAAGTCCTCTGTCAGCACATTGTTTAAAGTCACAAACTCGCCATTGTAAGTTATGAAGTGGAAAAACACATCATATAAACTGAGATACTGATTACAGAGGGAATTTGTTTTACTGAATGTCATTAGGTTGTCAGAGTGTGTATGCTAGTGCACTGCTAAAGTATATAAAAGTACCAGCTTTCACGCAGCTGTGAGACAAAAACAGCACTGTGACAGTATGACTAAATTGACAAGTTGCCAAATGTTCAGGAAATGACAAATGCAGGTTCAAATAAAATGATATAAACCAAATTTCTTTGTATATCATAAAAAGAACACCTCTTTTATTCTTAAATGGGATGTTTCACTTCACCTTGTTTCCTTCATTTGAATAATCAGAAATTCTGTTGAGTCCAGAGCAAACAGCCGGCGTTACGTGCTGGTCTGTTTTTACCCCATCATGAGTAAATAACGTAATACACTCCTCTGTGAGACTATTGATTCTGCAGTGATAACATAGCAGCCCACTATTTACATAGATCAGGGGTTTGCCAAGATTACCAGGAGGTGCAGCATTCTGAGATAGGTTGTGGATGGAATCTGGTATGCAGCCTGCGAGCTGGACTTCAGCTCATCAACAATAGTGTGTCTATGCGGCGGGGCCGGAGGCACGATGACCTCCTGGACCGGCCCTTTGACAGCGCAGTGGATACATACTGAGGCAGTAAAAAAAACACCTCGGTTCAAAACAATCCTTTATGGTCGGATGAAGAAAGAGACGCAGAGAAAGGCCTTTAAATAATGAAGTTTCAAGTTTCTAGCAGGTATTGTTTTTTCTTGCCAAAATGTGCTCGTCTATATCTATTTTGCATTGAGTCTGTATTATTTAGTAGCAACTGCAAGACACGTTGACAGGAGAACAACTTTTCACAAAAAAAATCCATGGCTGGAATAAAATTGGGAATGTTGAGGTTACATTTGATGTGATGATGTGCCCCCACTTTATTCCTTAACTATCACCTTACCAAGTTTATATGACAATCTTGCATACTTCAGATACGCAGAGCAACATTAGCATTCAGTCGGATGTTTTTTCTGGCCACAGAGATAAATGTAAATCAAACTTTTATTGTAAAATACCATATAGAAAAAGTAACTTTGGACAGTTAACTATACCTACAGAACTAAAACACATCACATCTCTCAATGCTTTCTCTTGATGTATAAAACAGTGGTAATTGAGACAATTAAACATGCAGCCATTAGCTTGAGTTTTGGCTATGTCATATGCTTTGTTTGACAAATTTTCTGTGGTTTCTTTTTTTATGTTCTGTAATTGGGATCAACCTGCCAGGAGCTAAATCTGGCACATTTACATAATGGTGCTCATGTTATTAAAAATGTAAATTAAGGTGCAAATGATCTTGAGAGTGCTGAAGGTGAGCCAAAACAGTAAAACTGCTTGTCCCAAAAACAAAACAAGTAGCTGAAAGACACTAAAACGCTTTGTAAAGCTCAGAAGAATAGTCATTACTTGGTACATTTACAATATCCACTGTTAATATAAAAATAAGTATCATAGCAGCTTTAAAGATTACATTTAAAAAACATATTTTTATGTTGTCACAATGTACATCCACTACCTTAATGCACATTTTGTGGAATGTAAATCCGTCAGCCACATGGAGGCAGATTTACATAATCCTTGCCTCGTCTGCTCTCCTCTACAATTTCTTGCGTTTGCTACATTACTTTAAGAGACGGGAATTCAGTCCTGTGGAATGTAAGGTGTGAAGGACAGGACGTTCTTAGATTGCTATGCTTTAAAAAAAAAAAAAAAAAGATTAAATACCAGTTAATTTGAGCTGTGGCAGCGCAACAGTCTCTGCACAAAAGTAACCTGACTGATAATAACAGTATTCACAAATGGCTCGTGCACAAGATGATCATAAACGCTTTTGGGAATGTAGTCGGTGCAGTGCGGAGGAGTCTCGGCACATTTCACTGTAGAAGTTTTACCTCACGTTTCATCTCTGGTGTTTACAGATGATTGAAACAGTTATCACTTCCAAGATAACAGAAGACTTATTAAGTACAGGCATGATGTTTTAAGCCCCAATTTTTGTTTTTATCTTCTTAATATGACCAGTGTTGATTTCAGTGTCACAGTAATCCACATTAAAGTTTCGGTATTCTTTACAATTTACCAAAATTACTTCCCTCAGGTGTGAACTTTTATGCCAGAAAAGTAAGACACACCATGTAGACCTGAAAGTAGAAAACAAGAGTCATCGTATGCATTTCCGCCCTCAAGCCTTCTCTCGCATCAACATGATCTTGAATATGGCCTGAGAGCAAAAACATCACAATCATGAGCCATCTAACGATTACATTAACCGACTTGTGAAGGGAGAGAAATTCAAAGTAAGAATATACATGAACTACCGGCACGTAGTGAAAGAGAAGTCACTTTGTCCTCATTAACCTCGGCTGACTGTCTCCGTTTTCCGTGCAGTACTCACACACAAGCACGTCTTTGTTACTCGCTTTCAAATTACACACCTTGTGGTCTCAGTTCTGCCTGGAAATGTTGATGTGAACCTCTAATTTTAAGTAGTATTCGAGGCGGGGTCGTCCCTCTCCATCTTAACTTCCTGAACAACAACAGCCGTCTGAGGCCATACGCTTTGACCTTTGCATTTGCAGGGCAGCCCCTCGCTCTGTGTGAAGCCTTCCCCTCTGATGCTGTGTCACAGGTGAATAAGCAGTCCTTACCACGCGATCACACTGTGCACAAGATGATCAACAAGACGCTGGAGACTGGAAAACATCCTGTAGAACTGATCACAGCTATACATTTTTAGGGTATATGACTATATCAGATTTTTTTTTTTTTTTTTTGATGGTACAGAAGATCAGAACAAACCACTTCTGATGTCACAGACGTCTTAAACAAAGTCTTGATTATGTAAAGTCAGTAAGAGGAAAAGATGCCATTTCTTAACACACTCCAACATCACTAGCTGTAGCCAGATTTAAAGGGACCGTTCACCCCCAAAAACCAAAAAATACATCTCTATCCTCTTACCTTTGGTGCTATTCATCCAGCTAGATTGTTTTGGTGTGACCTGCCAAGTTTTGGAGATATCGGCCAAAATGTCATTCCTGGCTTGTGCCAGGAAAAAAAAACCTTGTAAGCAGGTTCATGCAGGAAGTATTTTCTTTACGCGTCACTGTGCAGAAGGAAGCTGGTCTGGGGTTCGAAGCCAGTTTTCGTAATGGCCCAAAAATACTTTTTCCCATAAGCCAACATTGTGAAAGAAGCACTGCGAGCTGAGTGCCATGTAGCTCCATCATATTCAAGAGAAGACTGATATCTCCGAAACTCGGCAACTCACACCGAAGTAATCTAGATGGATAAATAACACTACGAGTAAGAAGAACAATATGTATTATTCATTTTGGGGAGGATCCACCTGAAAATAAAGCACTCATCCAGTATTAAAAAAGACCTGTTGTGATGCAAATGCATGACATGAGGCTGTTCAGTTTCATGATTTTAGACTGCTAACGTCTTACTTTACAGCAAACGTCTGCACGAGCTGTTGGTAAGTTCAGATTTAGCTCACTGAGTGGAGATTTACGTATCACTAAATAAAATGCAGCTGGTAAGTTCTTACCTTATTAACCTTGCTAATATATCCCGTTTAGAAGATTAAAATGAGTAATAGAATATGTTGATATATCTGACATGATTAAAATGCTGGTCAATAATGACATGAACAGAAATGGAAAGATTTTAACTAAGATTTCACAAAAATAACACAAAGTTGTTAGACTAAATGTTATTCTAAGAACACTCTGAAACACTTATCTTTCTCCATGTATGCAGACGCAGATAAAACAGTCTACTAACAAAGACATTTTAAGTTTTAAGGTTGCAACCCAGTTTAGAAATATCTGTAGTTTGAAACAGTTACTCAGAATTTAGGGAGGACTTCACATGCTGGTGAAGGTCATTGTGCAGCGAACACTAGGCAGAGAGTTACAGTCTGATTTGGGAAACTCCCTGCATTTTACAGTATAGTTAGGATCGTAAAACGTATGTAAGTTAACGTACAGTATAATGGACAAATCAAATCATATTGCCATCAGATCAGTAGGCAATAGGTGCATTTGCAACAGAGACCGTCACTGTTCAATTACAGAACGACTGATGTTTGCTGCAGAGCGTGCCGATGGAGAGAATGCCCTGCAGGGTCGTGGGGGGAGCAGTTGTCTGAGTTACATGACAAAATCAATAAACTGCACGTCACATTATTTTCCATGGTGACAGTAAAGGTTCATCCTCTCAAAAGATTTTAAAAATGATCTTTTTGAAGTGCCTGTTTAATAATCAGTTTTTCCAATAGTCCAGCTCATTATACTTGTTCTCTGTAATGTTTATTACTGATTAAGTGCAGTAATTGTGTTACTATTGTCATAAAACTTAGCATAAAGCACCAAGGGAAACAACTAGCACTGTCCTGTCTAGTTAGTAAAACTAATTAACCAGCAGCTACAAGACCTTTTTGTAATGTAATGAACTTCTTGCATCTGCTTTTTATTAGAAAAGAATAAAGTAAAAAGTATAATCTGTGGCATCACAGGAAGTTATGTAACTTTTTCAAGCTAAGAATGTTTTTATATTTGGGTTTAAACGAGATAAAATATGTTAAAGATGTTACTAAATGTGGCGTCTCCCCCCTTCCGCTGCACAACTCTTCAAATAATTACCTACTACCTAATGTTGCTAATGCTAGCTAGCAAATGTTAACATCCCTAACGCTAGCTAACGTTAGTGCTGCTGATGCGACAGTTGTTTCCTGTTTCCATTTTTTAACCTGTCTTTGTTTCTGCATGGGTTTGATCATTGAAAGCAATCATGTTTTTGACTGATTATACACACTGTTATCTGACAGCATTTAGTTTTTCTCTCAAAATATTTACAGTCCCCTTTTTAAAATCTAGAAATTATCCTTAAAAATGAATTATTATCTGTCTCATATGTATCTGGAGGGAGGAATCTTTACAGAGCTCAGTTGTTTAATCCACACAGGGACATATTGATAGTATTTTTTTACTCAGAACTAAATCTAAAGTCATTTCACGTGTTGTATCCCGTAGAGGTTTTTTCAGAATCACCTTCAGCAGCAGAGCGTAGTAGCTGTGTTGAGATGCAGCCCCATAACCCAGCGTCTGTATCTGTAAGCATTCACTGACCCAGTTTTTAACACAGTGTAGAAATTAATATGCTGTGTAGGCATGCAATGTGGAAATGGAGAAAAAATAAAAATGTTTTGTAATGGAACTGCAATCAGCTGTTTGATGATAGTTGCATTTCACACCGGAAAATTGTGGACGCTTTGGAGCAATGATCGTTTGTAACAGCGAAGAACAGCAGTTTTTATACCCGCTATTGACATGATAGGGCTCAAAAGAAGTGTTATCAGTGAATAGATATCAACCATGAAAGGTGACCTTGGACATGGTTCAGCTTTGAAGCTCACATGACAGAGTTTTGACTTGAATCTCAAACATGCTACAAAACCACTGAGCCTCGGGAGGAGAATAAATACCCTGTTTAGTGAAATAGCTTGTGACCCCTAATTTTCTGTCAGAGCCATTTCAACACCATCAGAGGCCGAAACACAATACTGCATTAGCAGAATCACTGTCACTTATCTTGTATTTCCACTCCATGGTGTGATTTATGATCACTACCAGCCCATTTCTCTGTGCTGCAGATTAGATTACAGATGGTTTGCCTGTTTGTCGAATTTGTATGCCATTAACCGACACTGAGATAGCTAAAACTGTCCTTTGTATGATTTGTAACACTTATTTACATGAATAACTACACTAAAAATAACGTGTGGTATAAGTTACCGCTAACGTTTGTAAGCTAGTTAGCCTAGTTTGCTAACAAGGCTAACTAGGCTAACATCCTAAATGTTGAAAACCCATCACCAGTATGAATGTTTGCAGTGCGTGTGTCTGCACACCACCTATAGAATTAAAGTTTCATAATTTTAATGTTGCAGCTTTATGTTTCATTAGATTTAATTTTTAATTTGATGTGTCCTGGTTATGGTTAGGTTTAGCGACAAAAACATTTGGTTAGCTTTAGGCAAAGATCATTTTTTGGCTCACCTGGTTGTCACCATGAACACAGGTGGAAATTGTCCCGACGCCTCATCAAAAATATCCAGTGGTGTCGCGCTCAGCGATGACGAAATGCCTCCACAATCTGCCGTCTCGCCCATTTGTAACGCCGCCGCCATCTCCTCAGCCTCCTGCAAAGCAACCACATCGACAGAAAAAATGTTAGCTAAGTACATTTTTGCAAAACCTCAGATTGAACGTTTCTTTATGTGATGCAACTTTATATTTGTTTAGGTATGAATTTTTCTACTTCACATCACTGTGATTATGCTCTGCTGAGGTTTAGGCACAAAAAAGACTTGGTTAGGGTTAGAAAAAACATAATGCTTTGGCTTAAAATGCCTGTTTTGGTCGCCAGGATCACAGATGGAGATGTTCCAGCAGCCAGTTTTGGTCGCCACAAAAATGGGTGGAAGTGTACGCTGGTCTCCAAACAAAAACAACCTGATTTTCGCACCATAAAAAACAAAATATCTGCACGTATGCTGAAAAAAACATGGTTTTGTCACCACTAAAACAGATGGAAATATTCCCAAGTGTACTTAAAAATATCCACTGGTGTGACTTTAGCTGAAATGGCCACCTTGTTGGATAAAATACGTAACTAGGTAGTCTTGGGACGGCTCATTGTTCAAACAGTCCACTACTCCGAAACCTCAATAGTCCCATTGGACCAACAGCTAGACGCTGTTTCCATAAATAAGTCCAAAATTGGTTTGACCGTGGTTTTATATAGCTGCATAGCTGCGGTATCATTATTACAGTCTGTGTTTTCTTTCACAAAACGAGAGGGGACCTCAAATTGTTGTTTGATTTAGATAATAATTACTGAAATCACTGCAGCGCTGTTGAGCAACTTGAGAAATGAGTTTGTTCTCGGTCTGGCGGTCCGACTCTTCGGGGTCTGTCAGAGGAGATGAGACAGAGTTATTGAACTGTTCTGGTTTTGCCGAGCAGCACTAATACATTCACTCAATTTGCGAGCGCCACTGTCAAAATATGAAACACAGATATGTGCAGCTGTAGATCGTAATGAAACGACAACAACGCTTCTCTAATCAGCAATAAGTCAAACATCTTGACCCGCGCGTATCATCTCCCAGATAACCTTGAAGCCCGAGGGGGAAGTTGTGGCATCGATATCGGCAAATGAATAAGAACATGGTATCATGCGCCTGAAATACTTCGGGTGTGATTATATTCCAGGCAATCGTTCCTGCCCTCCTATTATCACCACTGTCAGTGAGGCTTATCTCTGCCTGCCTGCCTCGCCAGCCAGCGCTCAAGACACATCCTCAGAACGACGACGACGCATTGTTCTAATGAGGTTAGAGCCTGAAGCAAACTGATTTGTTTTGTAGACGTTGTTACGGTGGCCTTTTGGCTTGCCCCTTAATTTCATCAGTGAAGCACTATTAAACAGCAAAGGTCTTATGGGAAAATGGACCATGCTGAGGGACCTTTTGACATCCTCGCAGTGCCCGTTGTGTAACTCTACATACCAGAGATAGTTGTGTTTTAAGAAGTGAAGTTAAAGCCATTCATCCCTAATTATAACCTCATATGTCCTGATTTAGATTGATATTAGTCTTGATGGTTTGTTTTTATTAATATCTTCAAAGATAATTAAGTGACATGATTCAAACTTAGAAGAGGGTACAAGTTGTCTGAGAGAAACACAAGCAATGACAGCAAGAAGCCAAACGACAAAGCTTTTTTCTTTCTTCCTGTTACTGAAGTTTGAACATTCTGACCTTTGACATCTTTATCTTTATCTTCTATAAAAAAATACTGCTATAAAGTGCAACGTCTTCGTCAACGCTTCTGACAAACAGTTCAACATATTATGACTTCTGCACGGTTACTAACTTTGTCAAACAGCCTTGGTTTGGTTTGGTTTAAGCACAAAAAATACTCGATTACAGAAACCCTTTATTTTAGCTCCTGTCCCTTTAAGGTTCCTCCTCCCGTAAAAAGTCTCCACTGATTGGTCAGCTCGCACACGCCTGACACAGCAACGGAGCAGCTGTGCTAAGTCAAGTATAAATGCCAAACTAGCCACGAGGCATAAATTATCCAAATGTGTGACTCGGTTACGTAGTGTGATGTCACAAAGTCACGTATTAAATGCCAGACTGCTGATGAGGCGTTTCAGGAGCAGTATTTTCTGTGGGAGAAAGGAGCTTCTGTTGGTGCAGACTCTGAGCTTTTTAACTTTCAAGATCTTTTACATGCACAAGAACATTTACAACGCGCTGAAGTAAAGGAATAACAATTAGTAAGCACAATGTCTCCTTTAAGGATATGGAATGACAGTGGTCATGGTTAAATCATCAACTGTCAGTGGAAAACGGGGAGAAAAACAGAAGTCTCACATGTTCACATCTGACGTTTTGTCTATCCACCCTGAGCACCTTCCTCTTTGTGGCTCTACAACGTCACCTAACTTCCTCATTTACTCATTACTCAAATTGAACACAAACGCTCTTCCTTAAACAACTGATGCTGTTGTCTCCCTCTGATGATGTCACAACTTGCTGATTATGATATTTATACATTTAATTAAACATAATACAATACATATATACATGTACCAGGTCTTGTTGCTGACACTTTCTTGCTAGTTGCTATGAGTCTGTGTATGTTGCTGTTTTGTGACTTCACTTTGAAGGGGACACAGTAGTTTTAAAGGTTTTTCCTGTACTCTTGAAACACACAAAATATCCATAAATTACAAAAATAGTTACAAAATGTTAAAATAAATAAATAAATATCAATCTGTAACATGAATTAACAGTATACATATAATTTCAACTTTTTGAAACTTTGAAACTTTTTACAGAAAATGTGTTTCTTCCACATAAAAAATATATTTTGCAAAGTTTTTTTTAATGCTAAATTCAGGGTTAATACTGTAAATACATCTATCAGTTCAGATACAGACAATCAACAGAATGAAGTATTGTGTCATTACATAGATTTGTTTGTTAAAGGCGCAACATGTAAGAATTTCAATTGAAAACATCCCAAAAATTACTAAAATCATCAACAGAACGTGAAGAAATAACAGTGTTTACATTATGACGTCTATGTTTTGTGTTGCAGAGATATCTAATGATGTTAGCGTGCTAACTAGCTAGCCCTGGCCCGTCCCGGTCCAAAGTTCCTGTCCTAGTGGTGTCAACACAAACACTCCTCTGGTACCCTGAGCTCCCACCCTGGACCACTACATGCAAGGCTAACTGAGCTAGCCGAGCTAACTAGCTAGCTGCAGCTTTAGTGAGTAGCATTTAACTGATACGATAATGTACGACTTCAACAGCTGGCCAAATATTACATATTGCTCCTTTAATTGACAGGACATCTCATATATCTCGATTGTTGTTTCGTTTGATTATGGAAAAAAAATTAGATGTTTGAAAATAAAGATTTCAATCAATCAATCAATCAATACTCACAGAGGTTTTCACAAGATAAACTTGGAATAAATGTCATTTTTGTGGACTTTCTAGCGATTTATTTCACAAACTAGTTATCAGCTTTACTGTGAAGACATCACTTGAACATATTGATTAAATTATATGATTATTCACCTGAAATTACCTATAAAAATCTGCAATTTTAAGCCTGATTACTTGTATTATAACAGAGTTTTTATTGTCTGTTGTTTTACAGTTTGTTATTTGGCGCCCACTTCTGCCGGTATATTGTTTTTACCATTATTTTTACAGTGTACATGTTGTGTAATACGTCTGGTCTACGCCGAGTTCATCTCGCGGGCGCTGTTGACCTGATTTGACCAGAGAAGTTACACAAAGCTCAAACTCCTCGTGACCCTTTGATACTGTTTAAATTCTCACATTTCCCTATTTGTCACTGTGAAACCTCTCACTCTATTTTAAACAAAGCCGTCAATGTGGTGATAACGAAAGGAAATTACAGCTCCATGCTGTATAATGAAGCGCACCACCGAGAGATGAGACTGAGTGTCATTTTGTTTTTCTCTCAGATATAAAACTGCTGCATCACTGTACAACGCATTTATTTTATTTTCCTGAACGCAGCGCACGTGGCAGGATTAATCACAGGTTGCTCTGCTCCTGTGCAGACAGTGTCAAGATGTCATCTCTGTAGAAACATTTCTGAATGGGACACTTTCTACTTGGCAGCTGCTCAGGGCCCCCGATTTGAATACAAGCCTCATTCTGGCCAACAGGGACAATGAAAGTCTGTCCTGGTGCGGAGAGACCAGAGCTGCCCTGACCGGCTCAGTAGGACGGAGATGAGTGATTATCAGTGTGTAAACCGATGTGGGATAAATTTAGATGTTCGGACGGAGCTTGACCCATCATAATAAATACAGAAGAAGTTTCTCTTGTGCCACAGAAGAGTTTTTTTAATCATCAGACATCCCAAAACAGGCAGCGTTTGATGAAAGTGTGGTGAAGGGATTATTAAACTATTAATCACGTAACGCTCAACTACTCTCTTACAAGAAAGCAAACTCCTCATGATGCTTTCACTGTTTCAGGTGAAGGTGTCGGATGGATGTATGACAGCATGTTCCACATTTGTTCGCCTCTTTTAGCCACACGGCTCCAGCGACGGCAGCACCGGTCAAAAAACGAAACCGTTGTTATTCTAAAGCAGACATCACTCTTGCAATTATGACCACTTTTCTGCCTGATTGGCGCTGATGAAAAGGCGCAATCAAAGGAGAAACCATGGATACCACAGACTCAAAGGACTATACCTTTCGTTTTCCCGTTTGCATCCAACCGCGCTCAATCGGCCAAACAGTTGCCGACACCAGTGGAGCTGAGGTGGAGCAGGTGAACATTTAGAGGTAGGTGGAATTATCATCACTGAGAACCGATTTTGGTCGTCACACATCACCACCCTGGTTAAAAAAAAGCACAGTAAAGGCTCTGCTTCCAACGGAAACTTAGGAAGGCTGCACTCCGACTTTTACAGTGGAGCAATGGAACGCAATCCTGACTGGAAACATCACAAACTGGCCTGGCTCATCACGGCCCAGCTTGAAACCCGCCAAGAACGTAGCTGGTACCGATCTACAGAGCATCAGGGAAATTAGATGTCTGCACGGAACCCAAAGGATACGAAAAGATACCACCCACCCTAGCGACAGTCTGCTCACCCTGCTGCCATCTGACAACAGATACAGAAGTATCTGCTGCCGTACCACCAGACCACAGAGCAGCTTCTTTCCTCAGGCCGTGAGACTCATCAATTCATCATCAACACTCCATTTTATAAAATAGATGTAGCACAAAAGACTCAAATATATATTTTTTAAAACCTTTACCTTAACTTATTCTGGACCTGAACACATTGGAGAATGATTTCTGACAGCAACAGTCGCAAGAAGCGTACAGCGACCTTTAAGGGTTTTCCTACAAGCGCTGCCCGCACTGTGTGAAGCCGTTGTTGGATTCAATGAGAAGCAGACGTGTAGCTCCCAAATATTTACCTCGGAAAGACTGGCATTTATTATTCGTGCGCATCTGACGGAAAGATGTTGCAAGTGCGTCATTTTTTCTTAGAGATGCCAGACCTTGGTGTTTTCATTTGAACAGCGGCTGTGTGATCCGTGGCACGGTGCAGTCTGCATGTCACAGTCTGATCAAAGTATAGTGAACGAGGCACCTACATTCTCTGAGTGCCAACAGCACTGCTCTAAATAGAGATTTTTAAATAGACGATAGTGGCTAAAAATACCCCCCCCAGTTCTGCTCCATTTTGACTTTTGTGGAACTCCTCATGCACTGACTCACACACTATTCCTGAACATGTGCTGTTATTTATTTTTAGATGCTTTGAGGATGATCTCTCGCATGGGATCAGATTCTCAGGCGCGCAGTGATTAAATGGATTTTCTCTGCTCGCCGAAGCTGACAACAAGTATCTGTCAGGGTGGCCAGAGAACAACTGGAAAAAGTCGAGGTGTACGTGACGTACGTAGGGGTGCCTGTGTTAATGTATATATTATACAGCTAATGGTTATTTTCATTATCGGTTCATTTCTTGTTTTCTTGATTAGTTGTTTGGTCTATAAAATGTCATAAAGTCCAGGTAGACGTCCTCAAATGTCCTGTTTTGTCTAATACCGAAAGATATATTAAGTTTACTGTCATGGAGGAGTAAAGAAAAGTAGAAAATATTCACATTTGAGAAGCTGAAATCAGAGAATTTGGACTTTTTCCTCAAATATTTCTATGTCTTTGTCAAAATAGTGGTCTAATAATTTAAAGGAGACCTATTGTGCTTTTCCAGTTTGTTATATATGTTCTCGTGCATGTAAAAGATCTTAAAAGTCAAAAAGGCCAAGTCCGCACCAACAGAAGCTCATCTTTCCCACCGAAAACACTGCTCCTGAAACGCCTCGTCATTGGACCCGCCTTTAATTCTGTGACTTTGTGACATCACACTACTTCACCACGTCACACATTTGTGTAATTCATACCTAGCAGTTAGTTTGGCACGTGAGAATCGATTTAGCACAGCTGCTCTGTTGTTGTTAGCGGTGCTGGCTCAGGCGTGTGTGAGCTGACCAATCAGAGCAGACTGGATATTCAGGAGGAGGGGCCTTAAAGAGACATGTTGTGTTTTTACTTACTTAATACTTGTGTTTAATTTTTCTTTTCTATTATTATATTTCCTTGTTCTTTAATACTTTTAGACTCAAGCATGTGACAAATAAAACCTTTGAATCTTGAGTCACATTTGGATGATATTCTTACGTTACAAAACCATCAAGCCGTCAGTTTTGAAACCCCATCGATAACAGCTGTGTGTTGGGCATTGGCCACAGGGGGTTTGGTCACTTTCTACATAAATATGCATAAAGTCATCGCGGCTGATTATGTAGTGATGTGTGTCTCAGTGTGATGTGGGACTCAAACATCTAAAATTCATTATTATGCTCAGACACCCTTTTAACATCGTGTCCTTGGATGTAATGCGGTCAAACTACATATTTTATGAGGACATGAAATATGTAAGAATGACCAAAAAAACAACACTCACACCAACTACTCCAACCTCACACTTCATTAAAAACATGAGCTCATTTTCTAACGAGAGCCTAATTTGTTTGCCATTCAGCGTTAACGAGAGCTCTGTTTCACAGGAACCGGAGGAGCAGTGGGGAATAACATCTTGTGGTAAAGCGAAGAAAATGGATTCTGACAAAGTGATTCTGCTCCGATCCAACTGAGTGTGGTTTCTACTGAATGTAGAGTCTTTAATCACAAGCCATTTGTTGGTATTGGTAAGAGCAGAGTATCACGACCTCAGTGACCCTTTTATGAAGGCAAATGACAGATAAAGTCCTGATGTGACAGAAGATGAAATATTATCTTCGACCTTTGACTTATTTCCTATTTTAGCAATCTGTCTCTCAGCACTCTCAGACACCCAGCACATGGCACCAAGCCCTTAAGAACATAGTTTCTATATCGAAGAATAAATCTTTAAAAACAGTTCACAAATGTAGTTTAAATTCTCTAAAAATAGTTTCTGGAGTGGACTGACTCCACGTCAGGCTTTCCAAATCCCACACAGTACCTATGTAATTTGCAGTCATGAGGGATTAACCTCTGGAGACCATATATCATTTTCAAAACAATGCATCCTTGATTTCAGAGGTGGATAAATGAAGGTTTATCATTTCTATCTGTGGCTGTTGGCACTGTGTTTTTGTTTTTAAACTCAGCTCCATGACTTGACTCCGGTTTTTAATGTTTCCAGCTGACTTGTTTTAAAATGAGAACTCTGCAAATATGCACTTGATGGCGACGTACACGAAGCGGTGCTAAAAGACTAAGGGGTGAGTTCACAGGAGGATGGCAGGTCCTTTTGCGGCTGCTACGCCTGAATAAACACGACAAAAAGAACCAAGAGTGTCTTGGTGCTGGAGGTGGAGGTGGAGGTGGACGGGACCGTGGGTATGTTTTAAGACGGACCGCGACATTTCAACATTTGCAAACATGACATCAGTGGAAACCCTGGAACATTTTCCGTCTGTGTTCGTTGTGACCAAAACATGAAGCTATTTGAAGCTGAACCACTATGTTTTCCTCACTTAAACCAAGTGGTTTTTGTGCTTAAACCCAACCAGAGCTTTGTTTTTATTATGTTTTCACTGATATGATTGTTGAGGGGAACAAATGTCTGTTTTCCCCTGGAGGAAGGGGTCTGGACCCCCTGTCCCCCCGTGATTTCCACCTATGACAGTCAGAGAGAAAGTCATCTTTGTGGTAAGAAGGTTCTCAGTCATCCAGGAATCATTAGAGAGTCGTTTCTGAGTTTCAGAGTCGTTCGGGCCTCTTGTGGGTTGTTGGTCAAACCGGCCTTCACGTTGGTTTCTAAGGTGAGGTGAGCCCAGGTGTGAATGGTTGTGAAACAAAGATGGCCGTTCCAGTTTGACATACGTAGATGGATTCCTCTTTCGAAAGAGGAGTAAAGGAATCCTCCTCATGTAACCCATTCATCCCTCTCTCTCTCTCTCTTCCTCGTCTCCTGTTTCCTCATATCAGCGGATTAGTGCTGTTGACTGTTTTGCCACGATCTCTATCACTATCGCTTATCTTTGACGTTTCTCCTCTCCGTCGCTGTCAGCTGTCATTTCAGCGTGTGAGTGTGTGTTACGTTGTCGCACGGATGATTGCGATCAGACAAGAAACAGAGGCAAACTGTTCTCAGCTGCAGAACTTTATGGGCATGTTTGCACAGATTTGTCATCAGCCGCGATATCTGTTGTGAATCGGACCTTGAGACGGGGCAGATAGCGGCCGTAACTAATGCGTAATTAATGGCGCTATCAGCCGCCGTGATCCATTCTGCGTGAACCTGCAGTGTGGAGCCTGTTTGTTCTAGTATAACCAGTACGATAAGGAAGACTGTGAGATTTGACTGCCGTGTGAAGGTCTCTTAACCCAGAAGAGAGAGGACAGAGCCGCTGCCGTTAGCTTAAACCAATAGTAGCATCCTGAGCTGCTCTTCACACATTGGAGTGGATGTGCTACATGTGAGCTGGACCTTTATGTGGGTAACATGCAGGCCCAAAATATGACACTGCAAAATCTGACAGTGACTTTATTATTATTTTTTTAAATCGAGGAAACTTATGACCTCAAAAATCACCATGCAAAGCAAACTTTTTAGCTCCTACAGCCTTTACTTGGTAATCATGAGCTCATTTATTCTGACTTTTGTTAAAGTTAAGTCAACTTTTAAAATGTTGCCTTTTTTGGTATTGCCTCATCCCATGCATGGGAAGCATGTCCCCCTCATAAAACTAACTGAAGCAGCGCTCTGTAACGGGGGAGAGGCGGTTAACCAGACATACGAGACCGACCAGTTAGTCCTCCTCGTTAAAGTGTTTGCTCTGGCAAAACTAACAAGTGCAGGATGATCCCACAAAATGAATGTCAAAGTCCTGAAAGGCTTAAGGCAAATATCAGTGTGTCTTATTCATTTAGATTAAGCAATTAAGCCTGTAATTAATTAGATAATGTTTTCTTGACAGCCCCAGTATGAAGAATAACGTTCTTCTGTCTTAACATGCAGAGGAAGCCAGACAGGCCTGAGTTACTGTCGCTTAGCTATAAGTGGACAATCAATGTTGAGGAGAAGGATTCAGAGAACTGTCACATTATTGTTGGTTTTGTTTGTTTACGTGAGATTCGTTGAAGTTGGAAAAAAATATCGAATATAACTTGCCTATTTAAGTGACAAGCTTTTCAGAACTAATTACAAACTTTATAAAAGTCTTTTTGTTCTTGGCTGTTGCTTATCTACATTACTTTTGATTTTACTTATATATTTCCTGAATGAGCAAATATCGCTCCCCCGTCGTTATCGATGTTAAAGGGGACCTATTATGCTTTTTCCTCCTTTTCTTCAGTGTGTTATAAAGGTTCTTGAAACTTAAAAAGACCACATCGACAGAACTTCCTCTCTCCCACAGAAAACACTGCTCCTGAAACGCCTCGTCAGTAGCACCGCCTTCAATTCTGTGACTTTGTGACATCACACGATGTCACCATGGCACACATTTGCCTGATTTACACCTATATTCACAGTAGAAGTGAAGCTATCTGGAAGCTGAAAACCAAACGGAATGAGACCAAGGAGGGGTGCTGGTTCAGACATGTGTGAACGGACCAATCAGAGGAGACTTGGGCCCCTTAAAGAGACAGGAGCTAAAACAGAGTGTTTCAGAGAGAGGGGGTATAAGAAGCTGCAGCACTGGAAAATATGAGAAAACTGATGAAATTTATTGTGATGCTCATGATAAAATACAACAGTTTCAGTGAAAACATTTATGTTGGAAAAGCCATAAAACAGATGATTGTGCTGCAGAGTTAACAACCTGAGCAATTAGACGGTTAGCACATGATCACACCCTCCAGATTCAAATAAAGCGTCACATAAATATCTGAATTGCATGTCATCCAGAAGTGCTGTCTTTTAAGGTAAACCCTCATCCACGGTGGGACTTTGTCAGTGCTCTGTCTCCGAGTCCACCTTAAAATGTCAAGTGAGGTCCGATTCTGGAGTTGTCCCGAGACCAACAAATTACACATCGCTCCTGGATGCAAAACATCTGGGCAACAAAGGACTTGGAGGAGTTTAAACCGAGGCAGCTGTGAGGAAGAGCAGCAGCAGACGGACCGATCTCTCCAACATGAATCCTGCTCCTGCGGTGTTGGTGTTGTGTCTGCTGGCGACAGTGGCAGCTCAGTCTCACGACCACCATGACATGGGCTGGGTCAACGGCTACCGCCAAAGCTTCAACTTCCAGTGTCCCCACGGCGAGGTGATGGTGGCCGCCAGGAGCTACTACAGCGAGGAGGATGGCATGGACCGCTTGTGGTCGTTCGAGTGCCAGCCCACACCCGAGGGTCTGGGGGAGCCCAGCGACTGCTGGTGGGACGACATCAGCCGGGCCGGGTTGGAGTGGTGGGTTCCTCCGTGGTCTGTTTGCTTGCTGACCACCTGCTTTCTACTTTCTTTGAATGTACAGATGTGAGCTGAGGCACACCGGGAGAAAGTCACATCTGTTCATGTTTTACAGCAAAAATAAGTGTGTTGTTTGCATCCAGAGATTATTATCACATCAGTTGGATTTATTTGACTGTGAGGAAGTTTCATTTGAGTAGTTTGTACAGTAGGATGTGGCACAGAGATGCACGTTTTGTCTCACATTTATAATCTTATTGCAAACAACCTTGCACGAGTGCAGTAGACGTTGCTGTGCAGCATCTTTCATCAGTTTCCTACAGCTTCTTGTTTACTCTCACACCAGCTGTGAACATGTTTAGATTGGATCATTTTGTTTGTGGGTTCATCTCGAGGAGCTGCATTTATCAGAGACACGTGAAGCCACGTATGAGACACATCTTTGGTCCATCTGTCGCGTATTGTTGCAATCAACAGAAGGAAGTGCAGATCAAAGATAGAAAATGCCTTAATTACTAAGTTATGTCAGACGTTGACCGACAACACGGGCTGTTAAAGGTCACTATTGGCAGGCAACACAGGCCCATACGAGGCCTGTGTGGAGGTTTGCTGCTCAAACTGTTGTATGAACAAAACCACCCATGTTGTTGGTGGAAGATCTCCAGGCCTCAAAAAGACAGCTGCAACCAGAGGATTGTCTTTGGCACTGAGAGCGCTAACCCGAGTTACGCCGCCCCTTCGCAAGTTCAAACTTGACCCGGTTGTAGCACAGTAGGTGGAAAATTTACACATCAACTGCACCACAGCAGCTATTCTTATGCAAAGTACAAGTACTTGAAATTCACACCCAGAAACTGCCACATAGCCGACTGTACCAGCTAGCTTATCCCACAAAACTAAAACATTAGCTTGTTAGCATGTGATCCAGTTCGACTGAGGAGAGGTCATGTGGGAAACAGGCTACACATTGACTTAACAAGATGCTTTTTAAATTTACTTCAAGGATTTTTAACTGGTTATGAAACAGTCTCTGTGTAATACTGATGCTTCTGTATAACCTACATAAGCAAACGTGACCATTAGCAAGAAATTTGGCTATTATGTCTTTATCTCATTCTTAACGTCTGCCACTAGGTCGGATTCAGACAGTTAAACTATTTTTAATGGCGGAGCGCTGAGGGTGAATTTAGGTCTCAGAGCCTGAAGAAGAAAGCTGCTCTGTAGTCCGGTGGTACGGCAAAGTATACTTCTTCATTGCCGAAGATGAAGAAGAAGAAGAATAATATGCTGTTGGCCTGTTATTATGAAGACATTTGGAGATGATGTTAGTAAGTTTAGCTTTAGCGCAACAAAATTACTGTGCAACAGTTATCAAAGCTGCCGTGAGCCCTGTCGTCTAAGCTAACCTCATCATTTAACATTTCCCACAGATTCTAAAGTGCAAGAATAAGACTGACTTTTAAACTAAATTCTTTCCGTGTAGGCATAAATTAAACGTGATTCACGTTTACAAAAGTCAATGATAGAGTGACTTCAGTTCTACATAGCTGATTGGAGATGCACCAGATTTTGTATTTATTAGCCATTTTTTTGTGCAAGCAGGTCGGGTAAATCGTAAATCACTTGTAAAAAGCTGGAAACTAGTTTAGTTGGAACAAAAGCAGGATTCCACACAAACCGAGTGACTGACTGACACGTGAGTGGTGCAACATGTCCAGCAAACCTGACTAATTTCTCTCCGCAACAACAGAAGAATTTTTACTCAGATTTTCCACTTGTGTATCTTTTTTTTTTTGTTACTTTTGTGTCCACTGTTTTCTCGCTCAGAGGAACAGAGCCAGGTCCTCCTGGGCCTGTATGAATCACCGTCTCACTGCAGAACAGCCATATGTGACTTCAACTAGCTGGGAACACGACTACCTTCAGAGAAGTTCAACGAGACCCGTCCAACTGGCTGTCAGCCGCCCCTCAGAGACATCACATTGTGTTTTACAGCCTTGTTTTTTGCAACAGGCATTTATCATTCACAAAAACTAGAAAGAGACGGCTACATTCATCTGTTTTATCCATGAAGAACTAAATGGTCCTCGTCTTTAATATCCATCTTATGACTGGTTTCCGTCACGTGCAGTCAGGTAATCTTTTATATCACCACACGAACGCCACATCCTCACATAAGAAAGTGTTTGACTAACCAACTGCAAACAGTTTGGTGTAATTAAAGGACTTGGATCAACCTTTGTGGAGGCAGAATTGGGGCCTAACATATCTGTGTCAACAACTCAACAGTCAGTCGGCTCAAATCTGCTTCAGATTACTTTTTCTAGGTAGGAGAGCAAAAACACAATTTGCGCTCTTCGAGATTTTCTTTTGAGTTAAGCTCGACTGCACCCAGCCAACTGATTTGAAGACAAACAGTGTGTACGCTCTATCGCTGCCACGCCTGCCTCCCCTTTAACATAGCTGCCTGTTTGAAATACGACGGCGAGGACATTACCCTGCAGGGGAACGGCCCCGCTGGCTGAATGGCTGATGGCTGTGCCCATGTTGCCATGACAAACCTCCACACATTGTGCTACTCCCGCTGTTTGGTCCTGGTATTCTTGGCCGTGTTGTGGCGACAGCAAAAGTCCATGGGCCATAAACAAACTACACCATCAACAAACCAGTATTTACTCCAAACAACGTAGTACAAACTTAGAATCAAACCATGTTTGAGATTTAAGAAGAATGGACTTGGAAGTCGTCCTAACAGGAGAGTATGGGGTGTCACGATAGATCTTTCTTCACTGTCATAAATTAAAACTGACTCTTTTTCCCCCAGATAACTGAGTTACTTTGTGTCTTTGCAGGACTTCTACATGCACTCGCAACGGCCTGGTCGCCGGCGTGCAGAGCAAGTACTTTGAATCGGTTCTGGACCGGGAGTGGCAGTTCTACTGCTGCTACTACAAACGCCGCTGTCCTTACTCCTGCATGTACGTTCTCACAGGGCTACAGGGGTGTGAACACTTTGACATTTTGGAAGAATATGCAAGACGGTCAACACCACTCTCATATCTTTCTGCTAAATATGAAGCTGAAGCCAAGAGATGTTAGCTGAGCGTAGCACGAAGACTGGAAGCAGTGGGAAAACAGCAAGCTTAGCTGGTCCAAAGTTATCAAAATAAAGTTTATTGAGCAGGTTTCTACCTTAATACACAACTTGCTTACACATTTTTTCTTTGTTGCTTTCCACAGGAAGACCACTGACATCCCTGAACACTACAGAGAAGAGGGAGAGCTGGTGGTCCCCAGTTACGGCTACTTCATCCGAGGTGCACAGACCACTTTCACTGGAGTGCTAAGGTTTGTACACAACATCTGTTTTCTTCCCCCCCTAGTAACTTCTGATCCAAGAAAGTCCATGCAATCCCCTCAAGACCGAGTGGGAAGAACATATTTTATTAGTAACGCCGCCATGGGAACATAATTTATTGGCAGAAACCAGATAACGACAGAAGAAAAACACGAGTTTTGATGATCTGTGAGTGTTGAACTTGACGGGATTTTGTGTTGTGCTCTGTTTCAGGGATCGTCAGTGGAAGTACATCCTGTGCAGAATGACAGACTTTGATTGTGATTTTGAAAATCTATAAGATTGTAAGCAGCATTTTCAACTAAATATACGTACTGTTACATGTAAACAGAAACATAATGCTGACATAACACATAAATGATACGATTCGTGTTTTCACTCATGTATTTACTTTTGATGAATGCTTAACAGGCGTGTCGTATAGTGTACGCCTGTATAATCACTGTTTTTTTAGTCCAGCATGAAAAAATGACTGCTTATATAGAAGCAACTTTCTAGACATCTACAGGGGGTTTGGGCACCACCACTCTGAACAGCGTTAAGTGTTTTCATTTAGATGTGGGAGGAAGTGGAAGACAGCATGACTAAGTGCTTTTACAAAACAAATTTGATTATTTGATCTTGCGGTCTCGTCAGGACTCTGCTCCGAGATCTCTTAGCGGAGGTCAGGAGACGAGTGATGGCCAAACAGAGCGGCTCAAACCATTTTCATGCTCATGAGTGAACAGCAGGGTGTGTCTGATTGTCTGATTGGGGGGTTTTTTGTCTTTGGAGGTAACACTTGGGAACTATCGCGTGTGTTGGAAGTAATAAAAAAGCTCTTTGGCAAAATGAGCTTTGCATGTAATGAAAAGTGCCCCCACCTGCTTTAAATTGACTCCATATCCCTCCTTTATTAAAGTGTCTTGTTCAGTTTGGCAACAGCTGTACGGTGAACTGTTCTGTACTGTTCTGGACTGAAACTCATGTAACTGTATTGTGTGAAAATTGGATTAAAATGAAAATGGGATTTAATGTACAGCTATGGTGTGTTCGTTCATTCAATGTGATACCAAGAAAATCAAATAACAGAGTATATGATGTTTTAAAACTAACCTAACACAATGGGCTAAAGTTGTTGAGGGGAAATGTTTGTGGGAGAAGAGATAATCTATCTGTGTGAGAGTATAGAGAGAGGATGAGCTCAGCCACTCTCTGCTGGGCTTCATCAGGCTGAAGGTAAACTCAACTCTGCTGAATGCTGGAAGGGATCAACATATCAAAAGGTGCTTAAAGGTGCAATATGTAAGAATTGGCCACATGTCGAATTCACACTCAGGCCCTGTCCAGATGAAAACGCTGTTTTGTATAAACGCACATGTTTTGCATCGTTTTGGCTGATCGTCCACACGGATCCTTTGAAAACGGGTCTCAGGGTGGAGAAATTTGAAAACGCAGCCCCTCCGTTTTCGTGTGGACGGTGAATCCGCATACTTTTCGATACGATGACGTCATCGCCCCACCGGACTACATGCTTGTGTTCGTGCTGCAGACGATATTGAGCCTATCAGGGTTACTAGGGCAAAATATTCTGCTCCTCTGAGCAAAAAAAGGATTATGGACCACCGACTAGCTATTTTCGGCTTCTTCTTGTTATGTTCGGTTTCTCCTTCGGCTGTCTGTTTGTATACAGCGTTAAAGCTTTATGTGCATGCTCCGTCTCTTCTTCTCCGTTTCTGGTGAATTTCCAGCGCCACCTACTGTATAGGCCTGGCATATGAACTACAGCGTATTGAGTCGTTTACAGTGGATCCATGTGGACGCAAATATTCTTGAAACGATGCCAAGGAAGATGGATAAAAAAAAGATTGTTTTGGTACGTCTGGACGGGGCCTCAAACCGCATAGGGGGCAGCGTATCGTCAGAATAACTGCTAAGTGTAGCTGCTGTTCGCTAGTTAGCTCAGTTAGCCGTGCATCTAGTGGTTAGCTTACACTGCTAGCACAGAAGCTTTGGTTCTGGGATGGGCCAGGGTTAGCCTGTAAGCATCTTCTGGGACAAATAAAGTTTTTTTAATTGAATTGAATTGAAGAGAGCTCCTCTCTCCCACAGAAAACACTGCTCCTGAAACGCCTCATCAGCAGTAGTCCGCATTTAATTCTGTGACTGGTGGCTAATTAGCCAGCTAAGAACTGAACTGAATTGAGCTTAAGGGGACAGGAAACTTAAACAGAGCATTTCAGCTGCAGCTCTGGACGGTACGAGAAAACTGATGAGGTTTTTTTTTTAGCACTACAGCATGTAAACCTATAAAGATTAATTACACGTGTAAACAGCTTGACCCTCCAAAGGTAGTAAAATAAAAGCACTTATAAAGAAAAGAAGTTGTGGTTTTATGGGGGAATATTTTGCAGGACTATTTCTGAGCCGGGCAGACAGTTCCTTTAGGTCCTTTAGCATTTATGCTACACTAAGCTAAGCATCTACGGGCCTGAGCTTCAAACTTAATACATAGACTATTTCTTTCAAATACTGAACTAATAATATAACAAATTATTACGGTTAATCAAGCCAAATACGAATATATGAAAATATGTCGACATCGAGGCATGACAGTTGTCCGGCTCTGTCAACCGTATCAGAATAAACCTTCACACATCACTTTTTAAAACCCAATATAGACGAGAACTCCTTAAAATGCTAATGCATGACGTCTTACCCACGACTTGAAACTCAACAGATCGTTTCTCACTGACTCACAGAAATCTTTTATCCTTTGTAGTCGGATGCTTGTGGAGCAAAATGTTTTTCCAACTGTCTCACTTCATCAACCAATTTAATGTTCCTGTGTATTTCAGAGTAAAAATGTAATTTTTTTCCTCCCCCTCAGTTTATCCAACAACAGAGCAGATCTGGAAAAATAAAGTTCCTACAGCAGCTTCGCCCTCGTTCTCATTCCACTTGTGTTGGACGAGATTGTCTTCACAAACTCTCCACGGCGCAGTTAAAATCCATTCGAACTTAATGGAGTGAGCTGGGCGAAGGTCAGCCGGCACACTGCAGCCGTCTTGAAAAGAGCTGGGGACCGGGCCAGTAGCTTTCAGCGCTGTTTGTTTATGGCAACTGCTGTCTCGGGGCACCGGGCCAAACGCGGCAGCGCGACACAGCTGTCCCCAGAGCCTGTGGACGGTGGCGAGCCACACGCCTGTGGAGGCTGCCTGCCCTCAGAGACCCGCTGTCCCTGTGGTGAAAGCCTCCTTCCTGAGCTGGAAAAGACGGGGGGATATATCAAACTGCTCCTGCCTCCGACACGTTTCATTACAGCTGGACGAAAGAACTGTCCCTTCAAAACAATATTCACACCGGCTGTAATTAGAGTTTATAAAAGTCTCCTTACTACAATCGCTTTTGGAATCTGTCGCAAGCCGACGTATAATTAAGAGCTAAGTATACATATTTATGGCAACAAAGCCCGAGAGGAGAAGAAAAAAAGGGGGTTTAACTTCTGATGAAAAGCTGCTGCTGCTTAGAAAAGAATGGAGGAGATTTATGAATGGATTATTAAGATTTTCTATAGAGTGTGATTCATACCTTTTTTATTAAACAGACACGTGCGGTTGTGGATGAAGATTCACAGTCGGCACAGACGAGCTATCACCTGTTGGTGCGTCTCAGTGACAGCGCCACTTTAAAGAACTTCAAATAAATGCACAACATGTCATTTACAGTGCAAATAAATAAATAAACTCGCTTTATATTTGATAGGTGTGTTATACGGAGTGGGAATTCAGACCAAAACCAGCCTTGCGTTAAGATCATTCGACCGGCTGGGTTCGCGGCTGGGGGCCGTGTTGTTTAAGGTTCTGTTGAGAAAATAAAATTTGATCCATCGATCCACTTCACACACCGACGCCAGAACATACTCACAGACAGTACGCCTAGTTTACAACCATGGCGAGCTATGACAGGCGGCTATTTTAACTCGTATTGCCATAATCGCTAAGTAAACAATATAAATACAGTGTTCACGTTCCAGAGTTATATACCAGGAATGTCTATCCGCAACCTATCTGATCGGCGTAACACTTTGCCAGACGATGTTGTGTTTTTCGTTGCAGAAAAAATCTTTTTGTCGAACGACAGCTACGTCTTTTCGCTGTATCTGATGGACTGGCTTCACTCGAACTTATGAGAAGGCTACATAAGATCAGGGGTTTGGCGAACGCGCCTGAGGGAGGCCAACTCCAGATCTTCGCCAGGGACTTGGTCAAGGAGAACGAAGGAGACTGGAGATTCAACCTAATCCCCGGGTGTGTTCACACGCTTCCCACTGCTCCCTCATCCGCATCAATCATCTCTGAATAAAAAAAAAAGGAGCATGTGATGTATTTTCTTCCTCTCAGCCGATCTCCGAGCGAATCTTTCTCTCCACTCAGAACCTGTGCAGTTAATGCCTGAGTTCATTAGCTGCGATCCAGCGAGGCGTCCGTGCTGCCAGAGCTAAGAAACGAGACAAATAGCAGCTTCTCACAATAAGAGGCCACTGCACTCGTGCCCAAAATCCTTTCTAAAATTAATTTCAGCTCTCCAAAACAAGTTTGTTTACTGCTCGGAGTGAAGAGCGCGGCCAAAAACCTACTCAGATCTTGCTCCCAAGTTCTTACTGGTACCTTTTTAATTATATTGTTTATTTTTGCTATTGGTTTTATCTTTTGTAATCTTCTGTCTGTCGTTTGGCTGCTGGGAGCAAACAAATTTCCCCGTTTGCGGGACATTACAGGATTTCTGATTCTGTCCGCCGATTATCAACGTATAGCTCTTGGTTGAAATGTACGGGACTAAACGAGACACCTGCGTGACACCGAGCATGTATACCTGTCAACTTGACGTCTCGAAGCAGGTTGAGCACAGGTGTAATTAAAGTTAAAGTGGAAACCAGAGCCGTCGTTTGTCTTATTTATTGCGCCCGGGCGTTTCCTGACGGCTGACGATCCAGCTGTAAAGTTGTCATCGTCCCTTACGATGGAATGCAGTGACAATGTAAGCTGAAGATCCCATTGAGATTTTGAAATAACTACAATAACCCTAAACCTCTCGATAGTATGTCACGTGGTTGTCTCCATATGCTGTATAAGGAGAGTAAATCTATAATAAGGATGAAACACCACTTCCCATAAGCTCATATCCAAGCTAACAGCTGCAGACGTGTACGTTACAACAGCAGGACAGAGGAGACTTTTGTAGACAGCAGTGGGAAATACGATTCTAGAAGAGTGTTAGATGATGATTATAGATGATGATAGAAGAACCCACGCTTGTCTTTTGTGTGCTCACAGTAAACCCTTATTTAAAGTTTGGGTTGGTAAAACTGGAGAAACAAACAAACTCTAAAACACATGAAATCTGTGGAAAGCCAGAAAAACAAAAACACAATGAAAATAGCCATCATGAACGTACCGAAAGTCAAAAAGGCTACACAACACAACCGTGACTGCTCACTGCTGAAGGTGAGTGCTTTGTGCTAACTGGGTTAGCCGCTGAGTGAGCCTGATGCTGCAGCTGCGGCTCTTTCTTTTTGCTCAGAGGCTGTGTGCTTTGTGCTAACTGGGTTAGCGGCCGAACGACAGTCTGTCACTGCTGCTCACTCCTCCTTTGGCTCAGAGGCTTTGTACTTTATGCTACTGAGTTAACTAGCGCATCGCTGTAATCGCTAACAGCATCCAACTAGCGCTACCTTGTTTCAGAAAACCAGAATTTTATCATACTGATTGTTAACAAAGTACTCACCACTGTCAAGCTAGCATGTTACTACTGATACTGGATTTTTTATTTTATTTGTCATAGCATTCAATTCATTGAACATTCAAACGTTAACATCCTGCATGTTAGCATCGTCATTTTGAGCCTGCTATTGTTAGCATTTAGCTCAAAGTACCACAGTGCTTCAGGACATCATGGCTCTAGTAAGATAGTTACTTTAATGATAAAACATCGTGACTGAATTTATATTTACATCTGAAAATTATAAATTATTCACAATATCTTTGATACTGACTTACACCGACTGGAAAACCAGCATTAATACTCAAACACTCAGTATTAACTTGTATGTTCTCAACTTATTCTTGACAGTTACATCCACTTCAGTGCTTATATTAAATTATATTTATGTAGTATTAAAGTATTTACTTCCTATTGAGCTAACAATGAACTGAGGTGGGAGGAAATGTAACTCATTTGAAGTCATTTCCAGCCCACGGTGCCTCCTTCAAACTCATTAAATCAGCACAGTGATCATTTTTCCGACTTCACAGCTGGTCAACATACCGTTTTAAGTCACGTAAAAAGCTCTGTTCTCAACCGGTGAAGGAGTGAGGCGCTGTGTTTGGATGTGGGCAGGGAGAGCCCGAGCGAGCGAGCACCATGGTGTGTGACCCTGACCCAGCCCCGGGGCTGCACAGATAGCCTGTTTATTTTAGGGAGCCTCTGGCCGCTCTCGCTGCTCTCACTTGAGGACAAAAACAGCTGCCTCGATTCATGTCCGACAACAAGGGGCGCAGTGCAGGGTAGACCCGCTGCAAATCAGTTCGGACGACTCTTTACTACACAGTGGTAACACTTTTCAAAGACGATGTAAGTTATAATAATGTGAAGTTGTAGTATGTGCACAGAGAGAGCATGAAACTGGAGAAGGCTACGTCCAGGCTCAATCCAAAAGTACATCCCTATGATTTCTGCCTCCACCCAGAACAACTGAGGTGAATATTTTTTGTGTGTAGCAGTTACAGAATTAAAAGATGACATCTGAAAAAGGCAACGTGTCTTTCCAAAAAAATGTCCTTCTCCTAATTACTCTGTAAATTTAATAGAAACTATTTCCAGAAATTCTACTTTTGACCACAGCTATCATATCTGCATGACTAGTTACACCAATGGGTAAGTAAGAACACGTGTTTTTTTGAATTTTTTTGGTTAACCAACCCCTTAAAGGCTAGATTTTGGCTTCTCTGAAGATTTAATTAGCTTTGTTCACATTACAGCGAGACAATTAAAGTTTTGCTGAAAAACACAGTGAATTTCCTTCCATTTCACAAGATTGTCTGGACTCTTTAAGTTGCTTTAAGGTCATCATGAGGGGATCTGACAGACCCAGGTTCATATTTTTATTCTGGATTACCACTAGAATAGGTTTACATGCTTTAATGCTCAAAAAACACATCAGTTTTCTCAAACTGTCCAGTGAACAGCACGCTCCGTTTTAAATCCTCCCTCTCTGAGGCCCTTCTGTCTAAATACCCAGTCTGCTCTGATTGGTCAGCTCACACACGCCTGAGCAAGCACCGCTAACAACAACAGAGCAGCTTCATTAAATTAATTCTTACATGCCAAACTAGCTGCTTGGCATTAAATATGCAAATGTGTGACATGGTGATGTAGTGTGATGTCATGAAGTCGCGGAATTAAAGCGGGACTGCTGACGAGGCGTTTCAGGAGCAGTGTTTTCTGGACTTTGACCTTTTTAACTTTTCAGATCTTTACATGCACAAGAACTAACAGTATATAAAACACAGAAGGAAGGAATGGGAAAAAACAAAAACATATCCTTTAATGTTTATCTGTAGCATTAGTATTAGCATATGTAGCAAAGTGTAACAGTAAGTATTGAAGAGTCAAAACATTTGCAAACTAGCCTAGTAATGTCAGTTCCACACTTAGCTAACATTAGCAACCCTGTGCTACCAGTCAAACCAGACCAAATCAGGCTGTAGCACCAAAACTCCTGTGTTGATCAAGGTTGTCTTCTATTGCCCGTGAATTCAAGTTTCATTCTAAGACGATGGTCGTGTTATCATCTCTTTCAACTTGCTGCATGGTCTCACTTTAATGGCTGCCGTATGATGACCACCGACACGAGTTCTCATTATAAACTACGTCACTGCCTCAGAAAGCCGACCCGACTGTGACCTGGCACATGTGGCGGCCTGTGCAGTACAGTTTGCACAACATACATACTTCTCTGTGTTATGATGTTGTCGAAGGGAGGGTTCAAGACAAAAGAGAAGACATGTGGCGACTTGTGGTCTGTTGGGCACGGCCCAATAAAAGGTAAAGTTCAAAAACGTTTCAGGACAACGTGAGTTTGAGTTTTTCTATCTGAAGAAAAATGTAATTAACAAACCAGTGGATAAAATGTGAAAAATATAAGATAGTATAGATGTTAAATGCTGCTAATGTGTTAACATATTATAATATACAATAACACTTTTCATTTCAGTGTAAACATGCTGAAACTTGCTCCCGTCTCCTCCTCCCTCATTCAGTTCCTCCCTCCTGACTCTTTATCCTCTCCCTACCTCCCCCTGTTGAACTGTATACTTTTCTTTAATGAACATTTCCTACAAAAACAACAGAAACATACTGTCCATGGCTCTTTAAATACTCTTTATGATGTGAATCAGCAGTATAATCCCTTCAAAACATAAGTTTAACAATTGTATTTCTCGTTAGTGTTAGTTAGTTAGTAATATCTTTTAGTAATGTGTTACTTAATGTCACCAACTTTTGTTTACCTGCAAGGAGGTTTTGGCCTTCTGACCGCCATCTTGGTTTTTGAGAAATTTGTATGGCGCCTACACAGGAGCCGGTTTGAGGCAGAGTCCCTCTTCTTCTGGTGGACCGCCACGGGACCTTGTACTGTCGTCACTGACAAGAAACAAATACAGTTTTTATAATCCCGTATGAATTT
Source organism: Lagodon rhomboides (assembly GCA_039737535.1). NCBI lineage: Eukaryota > Metazoa > Chordata > Actinopteri > Spariformes > Sparidae > Lagodon > Lagodon rhomboides. The sequence continues at coordinate 6,289,778 of CM077789.1, read as the reverse complement.
ATAATTGAATTAATAGATCATTTTTCAACTTGAGAAAGTTTCAGTTTGTCATAAAACGATGTAAACAAACAATCGGAAGTGACGTCGTCTGTGTTAATCGCTCATTAAAACCCATAAATTAAACTTTGCAGAGTCGCTCGCTCACAAAACTAACTCTCCTGTCGCATAACTGCAGCTGAACATGAAGCGTTCACTGCCTCTGACACAAAATGGCCACTATCTGTAAAAGGATTTCAATAGTGTGAGATGTTTCCTCCGTTATAAGTTTTCTCTGCTCCTTCAGATACGAGGATATCGTCACAAATGCAGACATGATTTTTTGAGTGTTGTGCTGAGATCCTGGTTTTCATGATGACGCCCGAGTCTCAGGCAGCACAATCAACATCTCCCCGGCTGATGTGCTGTGAATAAACATCAGACGGATTATTCCACCAAAGTGGGACCCTTGAATAATGTGTGAGCGATCGTTTTGTGGGAATAAGCGAGAGCAGAGAGCTGATGGGAATCCTCTCCTTCCCGAGTGTTTCAGCTCCCAGTCTGTGGCTCTTGGGAAAGATTCTTTGCATTGAGGACTCAGGAGGGAGCTCCGCACTCGTGTTTACACAGTCAACTCGTGTTCGTCCTGTGATCACAGAATGATGGTGTCAGATAATAGAAGCTGGTTGTGATTTAAAGTTAAGAACAACAGCTTACTCACCTTTTTCCCCTCTGGGTCTGCGGAGCAAAAAAAAAGTTTGGGATGTGATTTGGGACGGCGGCCAAAGCATTGTGGGAACAGGAGGTGTAAGGTGAGCTCAGTGACCTACTGGTTCCCAGCCTTCCCTTTGGCTTTCTCACTTTCTCCGCTCGCAGCGCACCTCCAGACAAAAGCGTCATTATTGCTCTTGGGTTCTCTCTTGGTGAACTCTCGGTAGTGAAACGGCACAGAATAAATTGGACCGCGAGCGAGCCAGCATCCAGTCTTTTCCAGTCATTCAGGCTCAGAGCGGTAAATGTTACACCACAAAGTTTCCAATAGCGTTTTTTTCTCTCTCTCTCTCTCTCATTAGCCATGATGAGCTTGTGGCTGCATTTCCTGGAAGCCTGAGATTAAAACAAATGGCGCCTCAGAGAGCTTGGCCTCTGTTTTTGAAGGTGTCAGACCTTATTCTGTGATTTTATTGGATCTCCCTGCAGGTGAAAGGTCGAGGCTGTGAGTGTAAAAGATGTACTGACGCTTGTCAGCATGTTAATCGGTCTGTTGGCCGGAGGCCCGGGCGGAGAGAAGAGCAGGACTCTGACGGTATTGTGTTACACAAAACAGGCTCTTCTCACACCATCGAGCATGTGTTCCTGTCTTAGCCGTGTGGAGCCCAGCAGTGATTCAGAGTTTAGATACACTCCTGGGGTTTCCTAGGATATAGAAAATATATCACGGAGTACAGAACAGTCTTAACAGGACACGGAGGCAATTCTTCAATTTGCTATACACCAAAGGTCAACTCTAATAGTCGAGTGTGTAAATCAACATGAGAACCCAGTTTGTTTCTCATTTATTAATCACAGTTAAAACTCTTCAGCCTATGAAAACAGCTGTATGAAGTCAGCTCTAACAGGCTGGACAAACTGGATGCGTGTGCGGCGTCGCTGTGTGGTTAACTCTTGCTTGTCATGTCGGCGTCCTTAACCGGTCAGACCGTTTACACTGGATTCATGAGACGCGCTTCTCATGTCGGTGTCAAGCGTCGCTACTGCATCATGATGAGCTAGAGATCCGGAGTCTTGTCTATTTCTACCGCGACACCTGTGCGGTTCTCAGCGAACATCGACCTGAAAACGACCTGTAGACGGTCACATGGACATCGTACCAGCATTTCACTGGTATTGGTTGAATGCTAACATTAGCTGTTTAACGGTTTAATCAAATATGTTGTTTTACTTTGAGATATGACCCAATGTCCCTCTAGAATTTCACTATCCATCATCTTTTCTGTCGCTGATCAATCAGAAAGTGGTGAAATGATGACGATTTATCAGATTTCCTACCTTTAGCTACCGACTGCAACGTAGAAACACGGTAGCGTAACGTAATCTCGGTATTCAAGCTTCCCACAGTGAGAATGGCGTCAGAGGAAAATGGCCGCCATGTGATTATGGTCAATTTTGGTTTTTACCATTAAACTATAATAATTGGCACCGTTAAAGGGTAATTCCACCAATTGCGCCTACATTACCCACAGTGCAGTTTAGCTACTGACTGGAGGCAATTTAACAGATAACTGTAGGACTTACCCTTTAAACTTCAGCCTTGAACATGTTATTGAACTGTATTATACGCATGTCAGCTGCACAAATCAGGAATTCTGAAAGATATAATTTAGTATTTCAAACTAAACTAACAACCCCTCCTCCGATCTGAACGATCTGGAGGATTTTGAGGACGCAGGATGTTTCAAGACTCGACCAGAAACAAGCTCACAGTTTGTATTTCAGCCAATTCCGTGTAAATACCCGTAAAATGTCAGTTGCTCTCAGCCAGCCAGACAACAAAGCACTGAAGGATAAGCAATAGTGGTGACGTAAGCAGAGCTGTGATTGAGAGCTCTTACATCATCACCCTCCATTCATGCTCTCCGCGCTGCAAAGCTCAGTTTCCTTGACAAACGGCGCTGATTGCCAGGGTCCTCCATGTTGGACTTTCCCCCCTCTCGGCGTCAGCGAGCGCTCCAATCACACCGCGGGGGGAAGGTAACTTCTGATACGACTCAACCTTTATTAGTTTATCGACAAAACTGAGAGTTTTTCGTCTTACAGGTGCGCCTGCATGTTCCCCGCCTGTCACTGGCATATTTACAGCTGGCACAGAGGATCTCCTCAGGCAGTGTGTGTGTGTGTGTGTGTGTGTGTGTGTGTGTGTGTGTAATGGAAAAGTACTCCAGTGCCAGAAGAGCCATAGCAAGCTTTCTATTACTATGTCTGGCCTTGGACACAGCGAGAGCAAGACAATGAAAGATAAGGCTGTCTCCACCGGCTCTGCTCCCCGGCTGCGCTTGTCCTTGGACAGTCGGACACCTTTATCTTCCCCGGAGTCCCGGGTCAGACACAAGATCGTTCTGACTGCCCTCAAGCTCCAGTTCAGAACCATTAGTGTAACGGCGGATCGCTAATCCAGACCTCAAAGACCTTCGCATCAAGATTTCAAATCTACTGTGGAGCTCAGATCCATAATATACTTCAAACGGTTTCCTAATACACTCTGCACATCGTCCGTTAATGTGGAGGTCAGGAGTTTAGTTAAACCAAATGTTCAACGTTTTGGGAATTACGCATATTTAATCTTTGGCGGGGGGTTAAATGAGAAGATCGACACGCGGCCCTCTCTTCCAGCTGTCTGAATTCCGTTTTAAAAAAGACTTTGCGAAGGTGTAGTTGTTTTCGCAGCCTGCAGAAGACGGTGACATCAGCATAAAAATGAACACTGCAGCGCTGGAAAATAAATATTTAGCGCCGAGTAAATAGCCGGGTTATCAACCGTCTGCAGACTTGTTTTAAAACAATCTGCAAGAAAAAGTCTGAACTGCACCAGAAACATGTTATTTTCACCGAGCTGCTAAAGGCAGTTGACAAATGATAAATGTATAGATATATATTCCTAATCAAAGACATAAAACCTAGCAAATAAAGACTTTTTAACACCAAAATCACTTTGCCTTGCAGATCTTAAACATTTTATATCAAAGTCAAAACCTCGAAGATGAACGGCGGCTAATTTAATGTCTTTATTCTTGAAAACCATCAGTGTGTACAGTCAATACAGGCCGGCTTCAGCTGAGAGTGGAAAGAGATTCAACAGCAAATATACGACCAAACGCCACACGGCCAACCATGCGGGTAATAGGGGCACTGATCAGGACTATTTTTCTGCTCGTCGACGCCTCGGGCTGTGTTTACTCGCTCAGTTCAAGGTTAGAGAGCGCGGGGAGCATTAGCGGGGAACCATTTTGGCATCACGTGAGCCAGAACGCATTAAAATCTGACATCTAATCAGCGATAACTGTGGTGACGGCGGGTATTTGACGTGTTCCAGGAGGCCAGCAGGCTTTCGAGTGAGTGTACGGGAGCATTTTTGGGAGAATTCCCTCTCGGTCATTAACTATGAAGGCGGTGACGTCTGCGATGAGGGCATCGAGATGAGTAATGAAATGAGAGAGAGGGCCCGTGGGCTCGTATCGAACAAGTGGCAGCTATGAATACAAATGCCTCGGCTGGACGGGAAGTCAAACGTGTGCAGGTGAAGAATCATGTATCCTGTCACAGAACACGACCGCAGAAGCTCGGGAAGATTTAATGCAAACTCACAGATAAGGAGCAGTCGGGAGATTTGGTCTGTGGAGGCTGAGCATCGTTATCTGACTCCACATGCTCACAGGTGTTTGCTGAACAAAGCTTTTCCTTTCGGCCTTTCATTCGCTGGAATGAAGGTCACCGAAAACAGACGATTTAGAAGGTGAGGATATTTGAAATTCTGTTTTCAGTGTCGCCGTCTGGACGCACAGGAACGAAGATCTTTACGAAACAATGCAGCGCACACACAACACCGCTTCCTGATCGGCAGGGGCTCCTCAGATATCTTCTGCAGGAGACTTAAAATCTTTGGGTGACCACCAAAGTGCAAGTTGAAGGCGAAAAATGTAGGCTGTTATGATATTGTTGAGTATTTGAGATCGTATATGACAGAATATTATATTGTCAGCGTGTAGTGTTGGAAAGAAGAAAGACAAAAACTGCGAGTGACGATGTTTTGATAAGAAATAACATCATCCAGCAGGATTCTGGGAAACGAAGCCACGTTTCACTTCCTCATCATTTTATGGTACCGGCCCTGCTACGAGTACATGAAAGTAGAAATCATTCTATAGTATTTTCAGCAACTTTGCAAACCAACCTACTTCCTGTTTGCAGCCCGCACATGCCCAGTGTACATGAACGGTCATGTGATGTGAGTTTTCAGGTGTGTTGGTGCGTTTTCAAGTCAACATGGGGGGAAATACGTGCAGAAATGTCAAATTATTCCTTTAAAGGATAAGTTCACCCAAAAATGAGAATTCAGTCATTATCTACTTAGCTGTTTGGAGCCATTATGTTTTTTCTTTCAGTCGCCGTCTACTTCAGTTGTTTAGGAAAATGAAGCGACACCGTTTTGCTCCGAAGCTTCAGAAATGTTTTGTGGACTGTGAAACTTTCCAGCAGATAATAAGTGACTTTTCATCTCTGGGTGAGCTTCAGCGACAGCAGCGACTCTGTGTGCTTTGGATTTCCCTCCACTTTGCATTAAAACCCTCGACTCAGACGAGTCATATTCAGTGTTCAGAGTGTCGTGTTTTTTTTTGTACCTGTCTGAAACACGCGCCGGCCTTCCTGTTGAGTTGTCAAGTCATGAATGCCTCTTTCTTTCTCTGTGTGTCTCCGTAGCAGGAAAAACCTGCGTGAAACCAAAACAATACCTTTAGAGAAAGAGGAAACCGACAGTGGAACAAATACCTCACGAGGAGGAAGCGACGAGATGTGCAGAGCGGCTACAGAGCCGAGCGGTGACAGTAGAAAACTAAACAGAGGTGGCTTTGTTGGACGGACTGTGAAGGCAACGCGGGTTAGATTCAACATTCGAGGACTAACTGAGGGCCGGACGGAGCAAACAAACGTCCTCTGACACAGAAACACACTGACAGGATGCAAATAAACTCTTTCCCAGCGTTCATATAAACACCAGGCGACACGTGTTGAGGCTCCTGCCAGCAGCAGCTGAGAACAAACATATTAAATCTCTGCCTCGTAGGAGAGGGGAACCAAATACATCGAATCAACTCTGTATGGGAAGTCAAACAAGACGGGAATGACAAAAGAGCTGAGATAAACGAACGGTCCAGCGCTCGTTCTGCTTTCTGTCGTTCGGGGAAGAGGCTTAGAGAGGAGTTTCGTGGCAGCTCGGAGGGGAAAACGTGAGTTAGTGGCCAGCAGTTTACTCAGTGACTCAGGGATTTGGGGTCCACAATGGCTGATCCTGGAGCAGCTGAAAGGAGAAGCAGACAGAGCAGCAGGACAGAGGACAGAGTATTTGTGTGATTGCACTACATATCCCAGAGCTCTGTGAATATTCTGTTTGATTCGCAGGTGTCAGCAGCAGAGGGATCAATTTGTTTTTGAGCTCTAACTTCGGTTCGTCCTTGGTCCACCCAGCGAGCGCTGGAATGCTCAGCGAGACGCATTACTGACCGGTGTTTGATGTCAGGTTTGGTATGTGACACATGGATGAGCAACAAATGATGTGTCGCCCCCTCGTCCCTCGCCCCTCCCCTGCCAGGTCGGAGTGATTCAGAAAAAACACAGCAGCGGTATTTCAGATATTATGTGTGACGTACACGCAGTTCCACAGGGGTTGTAGTGCCACACTAAGGCCGGTCGGTGCAACTCTGCGGGTGTGAGAACAGATTGATCGCCGTGTTTCTTTCTGTTCATATGTGACATCTGACAGGGGATGATTCAACTCCTCAGTTTTGTTTTCAGGGATAAAAAAACGAAGTTTTTCTGTACCGTCTGCTTTCTCAGAGCGTAACTACACTCACGGTGCCACTGCGAGTTTCAGCTTCTCCAATTTTAAGACATGTTTCTTCTGTTTATCATCATAAACTGAATATGTTCGGGGTTTTTAATCCGTCAGACGGACAAAACAAGCAAATTGAAGAGGTCACCTTGGGCTCTGAGACCTTGCGCTGACCCATGCTAACAGCCATGCTAACAGCCGTGCTAGTGTCTCCAGATGGAAAATGTCAACGCACCCCTTTGGTCCAAACTTAATTATTTCAACTATTGGATGGAATGAAATTGCCATGAAATTCAGTTTCCTCACCTTTCCTCGTGTGCCGTTATCTAACTATAAAACTCTCTGTCCGTCCGTCTGTCTGTTTGTAACCAGCATATCTCGAGAACCGTTCATCCGATCTACTTCACACTCGACAGGTTTGTTGCTGAGCACCCAAAGAAGTGCAGTCTTGAATTTGGTGCAATTTGGATACGTCTGAGTAAACAGCCAGCGCCGCTCTGTACAGCAGTGGGGGGCCTTGAACACACCACAACATTTTAATCCATCCGTCAGCACGAGGGTGACTCGACAATGACTGAATTTTCACTTTTGGGTGAACGTATCCTTTAATGACTTATTTGACAATATGTTTGAATGGAAACAATCATTAGCTGCAAACCCAGAACCATCTGTCGGAGCCTTACAGGGGCTTAATTCCTACAACATGAGTAACGGGTTGATTTAATAACACTGAAGGACAGGATCTTGCGTTTGGTATTTGCCCTACAGAGTTGCTGGTTTTAAGAGACTGGTCTCATGCCCCTCGCACTGGAAAGTCCCCACCGCTCATAAGGACATGATTATCTCCACGTCTCTGTTCCCAAGGCTGAGAACACAGAGCACCGTTGAGACATTAATAGTTTATATCAGACCGCGTATGTATGAAAACTGTAAACTAAATCTCTCAGATCTCATTTCTTATGTTGCCCTGTTGGAAAGACTTTTATCTGGGAGGTGATAAGTGACACTCGGGATGCTGGTCCCATAACTGAAGCGTAAGGCGATGTGTACAGTAGACACAGATATATACGACTTATCTCCACCACTGAGAGGGTTAGCTCATCGACACTTCTGTCAAGCTGATTATGTGACAGAGGCCTGATGTCCTCAATGCCGAATATAAACGTTGTTTTTAAAGGAGAATAATGTGGGAATTTTTACTGAAAATGTCGAAACATTTCCCAAAAAACAACAACAGAATGTGAAAAGACTGGAGTTTTGATTGTGTGGTGTCTATATATTGTGTTCCAGGGATATCTATTGAAGTTAGCATGCTAACCAGCTAGCTCTTGCCCATCCTGGAAGCTCCTGTGCTGGCATAAAAACACTAACACTCCTCCAACGCCCAGTCTGAACCACTAGCTGCGTGGCTAACTGAGCTAACGTAAACTCCTGTGATGTGCTGTCCTCTATTTTATTGAGTACAGGTGGCCAATTCTTACATATTGCACCTACGTACATAAGAGAATATGTGGTGTTAACCTTGTGAATTCTGTTTTACAAGTAACCTACTTTCACACTGACAAACATCCCTCCCAAATAATACTTTTATACAGGAAATGAATCAAAAACAAATTATATTTTTAATCACGTGAAGAAGAAAGAAGGTAATCGAGTGAATTAAACTTCATGTTGAAGAGTAAATGCCAAAAAAACAGGTCTTAAGAATAACAGTGAGGGAAAACCTGACGGCGAGATGTAAACTGTTCCACAGTTGGGGGGCAACCGTGGAAAATGTTTGATCATCCTTGGATTTGTACTTGGAGAGTGAACAGGAGCGTCTGAGTAAAAGGATCTGAGGGTCCAGGTGGTTGGATGAGAGCTGGGGAGGTCAGCAGAATATAAACTGCTCCCTCACAACTGAACTGAACGTGAACCGTCTTCGACTCAAAGGACCGGAGCTGGTGTTGGCCTTCTCACTCTGCTCGGCTCCAAACTGACTCGCAGAGGCAATTACACTTAATACGTTTGGTGTTTATCTAAGCTTTGGTTTTATTTTGTTTCCCGAGGCCTTTATAGAGATGTTAGAGTGAAGTGGCTTTGTGTCAATAACTTTGCCCCCACTTTCTTATATGTAGGATGCTTAAAGGATAAGTTCACCCCAAAATTAAAATTCAGTCATTTTCTACTCGCCCTCATACCGATGGAAAGGTGGGTGAAGAAAAGGATAACATAAAACGGCTCCATACAGCTTATCGGGCATCATCCGAGTTTACAGAAGCCCCGAGATGCCAAGTTTATTTGAAAAGACGTTGGTCAATCAAATGCACCCGCTTCAGACAGGGAGCACGCTAACGCTATTAGCTCAGCCGTGAATGTAGATAGCGAAGATTTCAGCTCTAAAAATTGTGTGAGTTGCTTCTTTTCAAATCAGTTTTATATGTCTGGAGTCATTTTCAGGTTATTTTTCAGTCGTTTTTTTAAAAAGTTTAAAAACAAGTCTACATCTACTTCAGTTTTTAACAAGAACGCTGCAGCACTGTTTTGCTGTGACGCTCCAGAAATGTTTTGTGGACTTTTCGGGTGAACTTATCCATTAAGAAATAGTCTTTTAATTTCCGTATTTCCTTCCATGTTGACTCGGGCCTTGCCCACGTGTACGCGGGTATTTTTTGAAAACAGGATTTTGTTGCGTGTTTTAGCACCTAATCTGTTTCCGCACTGAAACATCTGCAAATGCACAGGGGCACACGCGGGCTGGTGTAAACAGGAAGTAGACGGTATAGACTGTGGTTGGTTGCGAAATTGCACAAAGTACCATGAATCCTTTAAGCCACCGAAAGACTAATCTGACCTGGAAACAGTCGGGTTTATTTGCACAGTCTCCCAACATGTACTTTGTATGTAAGTGTACAGTTAGTTTGAGTGTATTAATGCAGAGTTACAGCACAAGGAAGGACACGACAATCATCGCAGGTGCTGTAAGTTGAAGCTAAATGACGCATTTCTGGAGTAAATCGCTGTCAAAGTTAAACGTAACAAAACTGTACTGATTTAATTCTACAGAAACATAAGTTTACTTAACCACTGGAGTATAATTGAATGCAACTGCCTTCAAATGTACAGTATTTACCTTTAGAGGCAGCAACATTTATTTATCTAACTCTAAAAAAATATACGAAATAGAGGAAAACTGCAGTGATATAAACTGTACCGCTCTTATATGTTATTAAACAAGCCGCCAAGCACTACGAGATGTGTCATGTCCTGGATAATACTGAAAAATATGACTGAAAGAAAATAAAAAGCACACTTTTAAGTTAATTAGGGATGTGGGGATATTGGTGCATGTGCAAAAATACTCACAAAACACTAAATAAAAACAGATTAAACACTCAAGTGAAACATTAAAATATCCCTTTGTGATTCTGAGTCGTGTGATTATACTTAAATAAATAAAATAAATAAATAAAATAAGTAAGTAAATAAATAAAATAAGTAAGTAAGTAAGTAAATAGATAAATAAATAAGTAAATAAATAAAATACGTAAGTAAGTAAATAAATAAAATACGTAAGTAAGTAAATAAAATACGTAAGTAAGTAAATAAATAAAATACGTAAGTAAGTAAGTAAATAAAATACGTAAGTAAGTAAGTAAATAAAATACGTAAGTAAGTAAATAAATAAAATACGTAAGTAAGTAAGTAAATAAACAAAATAAGTAAGTAAGTAAGTAAATAAACATACATAAGTAAGTAAGTAAATAAAATAAATAAATAAGTAAGTAAGTAAGTAAGTAAGTAAATAAAATAAATAAGTAAGTAAGTAAATAAACAAAATAAGTAAGTAAGTAAGTAAATAAACAAAATAAGTAAGTAAGTAAGTAAATAAATAAAATAAGTAAGTAAGTAAGTAAATAAAATAAATAAGTAAGTAAATAAAATAAGTAAGTAAGTAAGTAAGTAAGTAAGTAAATAAATAAATAAGTAAGTAAGTAAATAAAATAAGTAAGTAAGTAAGTAAAATAAATAAGTAAGTAAGTAAATAAATAAATAAGTAAGTAAGTAAGTAAATAAATAAATAAATAAGTAAATAAATAAAATAAGTAAGTAAGTAAGTAAGTAAGTAAGTAAATAAATAAATAAATAAATAAATAAATAAATAAATAAATAAATAAAGTAAGTAAGTAAATAAATAAAGTAAGAGCTGATCATGGAGCTGTCGTCTCTCTGTGTCGTCATTAGTTGGCCCACAGCGCCCTCTGCTGGCGTGCTGACGTCACGACGCTCTTCCGCCATTGCACACGCAAGTTCCGGTTGTGCAGCAGCCATTTTGTCTGTTCGTCTACCCCGACGGTTGCGAACAGCAGTTCCACCTTAGGAAACAATTTGAAATGTTGTTGTGGCGTTTTTATTTCGCCCCCTCGACCGTCTGAGCGCCGTATAAAATTTGTAGCACGTCCTCAGCAGCCGGGGAGGCTTCTCCCCTTCGAGATACACCCAGAAGTGAGCGAGGAAACCGCGGGTCAGCCGAGACATGTCGTGCGAAGAAAGCTACTTGGCCATCATACGCTACCTGACCGATGAACGGGAGCCATATGCGCCGGGGACTCCCGGCAACACCAAGCGGAAAATACGCAAAGCGGCGACCTGCTACGTGGTTCGGAACGGGACGCTGTTCTACCAGCGCCGGCTGAAGGGCCAGGACGCCTTCACGGAGCTGGAGGTGGTGCTGCAGGACGGCCGGAGGAAGGAACTTATCAACGACGCGCACATTATCACTGAAGGAGGGGAGCACCTGAACCAGCAACTCACCTGGGAGACCATCTCTCAGAAGTACTGGTGGAGAGGTGAGTTACCGGAGCCCGTGTCAGCGGAGCTACCTGCGCGTGTGTGCGTGATTAAATCAGCCCGCGTAAACACGAGCTGGAACTAATGTAAGTGCGCCATGTTCAGACTGACTCACTGCCGCCACCTGGTGGTGCGTTCAAGGTGCGACAGCTGCGCGTCTGACCTTTGTGTTGTTTATGTTGATGTGCAGCAGTGAGATTGATTCATAGATCCCATGAAGTCAAAATCACAGTTTACACATTCTTTATTATAATAATAATAATAATAATAATAATAATAATAATAATAATAATTTATAGCACCTTTTAAAAAAACAAATCAATGTTATTTATATAGCCCAATATCACAATCACATTGCTTCAGTGGGCTTTACAATCTGTACAGTGAACTCTAGTGAGGAAAAACTTTGATTATTTGATTGACGATTATTTGTCAACTACTTTGATATTCGCTCAAGCGCTACAAGTAATTTTATGAAGAAGAAATAAGTCAAAATTCTCTGAATCCAGCTTCTAAGATGTGAATATTTTCTGGTGTCTTTACTCTCCTGTGAAAGCACACTGGATATATTTGGTTTGTGGATAAAAATGAGACATTTGCGGACGTCTTCTTTGGCTTTTTGAAACACTAATCGACATTTTCTGATCATTCACAGATCAAACAACTAACTGAGTAATCTAGAAAATAATCGTCAGTACAATCAACAATTAAAATAATTGCTCGTAGCAACCTTTTAGTTTTTAGCTGTCATCCAGGTTGAAAATCTGTGGAATTGGGCAGAATGTTTCTTTACATTTAAAGTGATAATAATAAAGATTGTTTTGGGGCAAAAATAAACAAACATGATACATTAAAACAACCTAAAATGATCTCAAGCAGGTTGAAATGAGTATTCAGTACCTGGTTCCTCAGCAGCAAGATCCAATTTTTGACATATTGTCGTGTTGCAACCACAAACTTTAATCCTGACGCTGACTGAAAACGACACTGGACTGTCCCACACATGCACAGGGAGCTGGAGATTTACGAGCAGTGATTCTGCTCTTTTAGAATCTGTGTGGGCCTGTTGGTATGATAGTAAATTAAATATTCTTTGGGGTTTGGACCATCAATCTGGAAAAAAAAAGCAATATGCAATCGTCAGCTTGGGCTCTGGGCACGTCTGATGGCTAATGAATTGGCAGACTAATGAAAATCCTCATCAGTTTAAAATGATCGTGTCCCCTCAGGTATCCTGAAGCAAGTCAAAGACCACATCAGGGAGTGCGCTTACTGCCAGAACAAGCGGAGCACTGATGACGGCTCCGGTACTCGACTGTTCTCCCGGCCGGGGAGACGCAGGGCGGCCTCCAACGCGAACGGCGAGGAGGATGAGGAAGAGGAGGAAGAAGAGGGAGATGACGGTTTACTCCTCACGGACTCGCCTTGTCCGCCGAGATCCAAGTGGGCCAGGACGATGGCCAAGCACGAGCTCGTCTTCGTATGTCTCACACATTTTGAGATCCTTATAATTGTAAAGGTGTGATATTACCCGTCTTAAACGTGAGTCTTTTGTTAATCTAGTCTCTGTTGGTGATTCCTCCAGGTGGACAGCAAAGGTGAGGTGAACCAGTTCCTGCCCAAACACAGCCAGACCATGTTGGACAAACTCAACAACCAGCGCCTCAGCAACCAGTTCTGTGACATCACCCTGCTGATCGAAGGAGAGGAGTACCGTGCGCACAAAGCCGTGCTGGCGGCATGCAGCGAATACTTCCACGAGCTCTTCTTTGAGAAGGGCGCCGTCTCCACACATGAAGCCGTGGTCGACCTCTCCGGTGAGACTTGTTTCTTTCTGCTCAGGTTGTTTCTCGCAGCTGCTCAGTTCTTAACCGTCATCCTTCTCTCTCCAGGTTTCACCAAAGCCAGTTTCCTCCCGCTGCTGGATTTCGCCTACACCTCCATGCTAACGTTTAACTTCTGCATAATGGCGGACATCGCCAACTTAGCCCGGCATCTGCTGATGACGGAGGTGCTGCACATATGTGAGATGGTACACAAGAAGGTGGAGGAGCAGAAGCTGACGGTGTATCAGAAGGGAGACGTGCACACGGTGGTGTCGAGCCAGCCGGCCGCTCAGGAAGGCGTAAAGGACGACTCCGGTTCCTACATGGTCACCATACAGGGTGACGGCCAGGCGGTGGTCACACACAGCGGCGAGCCTGTAGCTTACGTCGCTCCATCTGAAGAGACCTACATCCAGCAGCCGATGACTGTGGTCACTGAAGCTGTAGAGGGAGAGCAAAGAGCATCAAATGGAGGCTGAAACAAATGAAACCGTGACTCTGATCACTCACAGCGGACAGGCCGAGCCAGGAGAGACCGTCACTCTCATCTCCCACAGTGCAGAGGGATTAGAGGCGGAGACGATGACCGTGGTCACCCACAGCGGGCAGGCCGGAGCCAGCGAGTCTCTCGCCGTGGTGTCGGCCTGCCTGGCGATGGAGCAGCCGCAGGACGCTGAAGCAGGAGCCTTCGTTATAAACGTGGACTCAGACAAAGCGAGCACCACAGAAGTCGTCAAAGTGGCGTCTGGAGCAGTGACGTCGCCTCAGGAGAAAGCAGAATCGGCACCTCCACCTCAGAAACGCAAACGAGGGCGTCCAGCCAAGGTGAAGAAGGAGGTGGAGGTGGAGGAGTACGTGCCGCTGGAGGAGGAGGATCCGTCTGCTGATGATGGAGACAAGCAGGAGATCATGTCTGATGATCCGAACAGAAGACGACTCAGGCAGCGCTCGATTGCTGAGGGAGGTTACGCACGGTTACACATGGGGCTGGAGGAGGAAGAGGAGGGGAAGAAAGGGTCGACTTCACCGCGAGCCACCACCCCAAAGGTACTTCATTATACTTACACAAAAAAAATATGATAAAAAAATGTCCACAATTTTTATTTAAGTGTGAACATGTGTTGTGTTCAGGTGGCTCCGAGGCCTGGAAAGAGAGGAAGACCACCAAAGCAGCCAGTGGAGACTCAAGCTGAAGGACAGTCTGTGGAGTCGGGAGCAGATCCAGAGGCCGGCGCAGTGGAGAGCGCGGCGACAGCAGAGATCAGCACGGACGACGCTCCGATGGCGGCGACAGAGCCTGAAACTGGAGACCGGAAGGATGAAACCCCGGCAGAGGGCGCCGCCAACGAAGAGCACACGTGCTCCGAGTGCGGCATGTCCTTTCAAAGACGCTACTCTCTCATCATGCACACGTTAAAACACGAGAAAGCTCGTGGATACAAGTGCAGCGTAAGTGTTAATCAGTTGATTCATGTTTAATTGTTATACTGTGAAAATGTTCTGACGGCGTCCGTGTCCCTGCAGCTTTGCAGTAAAGAGTTCCAGTACGCCGCCTCGCTGCGAGCCCACCTGGCTCGCCACAAGCAGCAGAGCAGCCAGCGAGCCGCCGCCGTCGCCAAACCCTCGGCGGAACAGAGCTCCGAGGGCAAGCAGGAGACCAATCTGGACGAGAAGAATCTGCCGCCGCACACCAAGAGAGAGTTTGTGTGCGACATCTGCGGGAAGACGCTGCCGAAGCTCTACTCGCTCCGCATCCACATGCTGAATCACACCGGCGTGCGGCCGCACTCCTGCAAGGTCTGCGGCAAGACGTTCGCCCACAAACACAGCCTGAAGATGCACCGAGCGCTGCACGACGTCACCAAGCAGTTCCAGTGCGAGTACTGCAAGAAGTCGTTCGTGAGCAAACGGAGCATGGAGGAGCACACCAGCCTCCACACAGGTGGGCGGACACACAGCTTTTATTTGGTGTCTTCAGTTGTCTGCGTATTCAGATCGCAGCCTGCGTGACACCGTGAATTCAACCAGATGTTTGTGTCTGTTTTCCCCATGAACCGTAACCAGGTGAATCTAAGTACCTGTGCAACACGTGTGGAGCGACTTTCCATCGAGCCTCAGCTCTGAGCAAACACCTGAAGAAGCACCAGCCCAAACCTGACGTCCGTCCGTTCGCCTGTTCTCAGTGAGTCTCGTCTCTCTTTAATGACGCACGATTCAAGTCACTCATGGAAAAACCATGTTGACATGTGTTTCCTCGTGTCGCCTGCAGCTGTGATAAGAGGTTCTATGAAGCCAAAGATCTGCAGCAGCACATGAACAAGCACATGGGCCTGAAGCCGTTCCAGTGCCAGGTGTGTGGGAAGTGCTACAGCTGGAAGAAGGACTGGTACTCCCACGTCAAGTCCCACAGCGTGGCCGAGCCGTTCAAGTGAGTCTAAGGCCACGTTTATACGTAGCAGGGTATTTAGAGAAACGAATATTTCCCCCCTTCGTTTTCAAAAAAGTTGTCATTTACATCAACCCGCATAAATACGCCGTCGAGCGCCATTATAACTCTGCCAAACCTCTGGGCGGCAGTGTAGGGAGAAGGATAAAGCCATGCAAGCCAATCAGAATCCTCAGAATCAACAACAACGAATAACACGAGCGACTTCCTGTTCCTTTCAAAACAACGCTCACATGACGTTAAGCATTTTCTGGCGCATAGCCTAATGAGCGTGAG
Source organism: Lagodon rhomboides (assembly GCA_039737535.1). Classification (NCBI taxonomy): domain Eukaryota; kingdom Metazoa; phylum Chordata; class Actinopteri; order Spariformes; family Sparidae; genus Lagodon; species Lagodon rhomboides. The sequence continues at coordinate 6,273,820 of CM077789.1, read as the reverse complement.
AAGCTAAAACTCCGTTTCTCCCAGTTGACACGACAACACATAACCGGAGTTTTCCAAATTCTCCACTTTGCCCGGAGTTTTTAGAAGTAATCGTTTTCTGTGATAAAAACGGGGTTTTCGTGTAAATGAGAGGCCAAACCGCCTGGAAATATCTGCGTTTTCCCTTCATGTAAACGGGGGCTAAGTCTGACAGAGAAGAGGTCCAGATTGTGCTCTTGTTGTACCCACGTGTTGCTGACGCCTTTTCATTTGCCTTCAGGTGTAACGTGTGCGGGAAGGAGTTCTTCGAGAAAGCTCTGTTCAGGAGGCACGTGAAGAAAGCCACGCACGGGAAGAAGGGCCGAGTGAAGCAGAACCTGGAGAGGGAGTGCGAGCAGTGTGGAAGGAAGTTCACTCAGCTGCGAGAGTACAGACGCCACGTCAACAACCACCAGGGTGAGACTGCGAGCGCGACAGGAGGAGGATGAACCCTGTGATCGTGGGAGCTCATTTACATCATTTGTTTTTTTCTTTCTCTTCTAGGAGTGAAACCATTCGAGTGCCTGACCTGCGGCGTCGCGTGGGCCGACGCGCGCTCCCTCAAGCGCCACGTCCGCACCCACACAGGAGAGCGGCCGTACGTGTGCCCCATGTGCCAGGAGGCGCACATCGACGCTCGCACGCTACGTAAACACATGGCCAAGTACCACGGGGACAACCTGCCGGGGAAGATCATGCTGGAGAAGGACACCCTCCAGTTCCACAACCAGGGCACCCAGGTGGAGCACGCCGTCAGCATCCTGGCGTCCGAGCTGCCGCCGGAGCTCCGGCCGGCGCAGCCGCAGCAGCCCTCCGAGGAGATCGAGACGGTGCTCATCACGGAGGAGACGGTGGAGGCCGTGGAGGCGGTACAGGCTGTGGAGGCGGCGGCCGACGGCTCGGTGGCGACGCTGTCGGATCAGGGCATCATGCAGGTGGTGAACTACGTCCTGGCCCAGCAGGCGCTCACGGGGGGCAAGCTGGAGGAGGCGCCCGAGGTGATTCAGGCCATGGAGGTGGAGGTCGCTCACGTGGCCGAGGTCGAATAACTTTGTGCCGGACTGATAAAATTAAATCTCCTCGTCTGTATAAAATATAACAGAATGTATAAAGACGACTATTTTTTTTTTTTCCTTTTTTTGAGAATGTAAATAAGTGAACCAGGAGTCCAGAAATGTGTGTGGATGAATTGTGTGTGCGCACGCAGTCACATTTCTATGTTCCATGTAAATATCTAGATATACAGTTAGAGGATCGATGAAATGTGACACTCGAGAGAATTAAAGGTATTAATTGAGACACGAGAGGTTTTGGCTGAATGTGTTTCATCTCTTGACGTCTCCACCAGCTTGTTGCTTTTGTTGCTGACAGAAAAAGCTGTGAGACTAAACTGCAGCTCTTTACTCCCCCTAGTGTCGGATTACCCACAATGCATCTTAGCCACTGAGTGACATCACTGGAGACAGTTCACCAGATTCATCTGGAGCAACAAAAAACCTTTAAACTACTTTTTCCACATCTGCAGTCGTACTATTGGTGGAGTCGCCCTTTAACAGAACTGTTTGAGTGTGTTAAATAATTTGACACAAAGGAGTATTAACATGCAATACAGCAAGTATGGATATTTATTCCAGATTTATAACAAAATACCCACGGTATATTGCAACATATTTACAGTACATTGTACAAAAATATGAAAATGCAGATGCTTTCTGCTTTACAACAGCTCTGGCTACAGGAATAAAGACAGTTATGGGGCTAGTGTGGGTACAAACACACACACACACACACACACTGTATACACTCCTTAATTATGAACTCATTAATACAAACATTGTTCTTACTAGTAAAGCAACCAGATTCACATCAGTACGCTTTGTTCCATGATGAAAGTCTTTTTTTTTTTTTTTCTTTAGGGAGACTTTCAAAAAAAGAACTATACAAATTTATATACATTTATATCAGACGTGCCGGCCACTTATCAAAGGAAATAAACCTCTACCAAACAACATGGTTCATGAATAAAAAACAAAACAAAACAAATACTTGTGCTAAGCATCCAGCAAGAGAACCGGCTGTTCTTTAAATGTAGTCAACCACATTTGCACAGCAGTAAAACAAAAAGAGCAACAAACACAGCAAAGGACATCAGTCATATTTTACTGTAAAACACTGGGTCAACAACATTAGGCCTATATATGGCTACATTAAATGAATGACCATCGGGCAGTTTGACACACATACTTCACAACCTGACAAAAAAAAAGGTGATGCATTGGTCTCAAAACAGACATAAAAAGGCTAAATATAGAGCAAAAGTACAGCAGAAAGACAAACTGACCAGTGACATAATACTTCTGACAGGAAATGTTTGAAATGTTTACAATCAAGGCTGACTTCTGCCACAAATGAAAACCAGTGTTCTGGACTATCTCGTACAACCATAAAGGTGAAAACTTATAAAAATACACTTTTGCAGAAACAGAAGCCCTACTAAGCCCTCTAATGTAGGTGTGGTTTCCAGTCATGCTTAAAATGGGAATGAATCATGAACACTTAAAAGCTCAAACCGTCTTGAAATCCTCAGCATTTCTTAAGTGCTCTCAAGAAACTCGAACATAATAAAATGCACCTTTGCTCAACACGGGTTTTTGCTCCGCGGCGGTAACGACAACCAGAACAATGAAAATAAGTGCAGTTCTATTTGATCATGGGTTTTGTTCGCAGCAGTATTTGAACTCATACCACGTTTTTTCAAACGAAATGTTCCAACAGCAGGCGTGAAATGACAAACGGGAACATCGACAGGAGGACGGGGCTCGTCTTACTCTCCCTCCTCCTTGATGCGCTGCTGTTTGTTGCGGCGAGAATCCAGGTCAAAGGAGAAGTCGGACCACTCGTCGCGCGGTGGGAAGGAGATGGTCTGGCGCAGGGTAAAGCGTACGGCGTCGATGACGCGCTCGCCCCGCGCCTCGGAGGCGCCCATGCTGACGGCTGAGGCCCCGCTGGTGGTGCGCACTATGTGGGGAGGTGGGGAAAAATCCATGGCCTGTCGGTGCTCCATGATGCCCTTCCAGATGATGTGCTGGAACTCAGCGGGGATCTTCAGCCTGGACAAGTCCTAATGGTCATTACACAGGGGAGCGTTAGTCGGCCATTCTTCTCTCTAACCCATCATATGACTCGTGTTGGATAGGCAAGGGCTCACCTCCATGTTATAGTTCTCAATCTGGTAGATGTTGGTTAGGCCCTGTGCTGTGAAGTAGTCCAAGCAGCCTGCGCAGCCCAGCCGAATAAGGAAGCTGTGGGAGGAACAGAGCAGAGGACTCAGACTGCGGCTCGCTGCTCAAACCTTCAGACGGCTCATTTATCAAAACATTCTGACGCTGTGTGTCTGCACCTGTCAACACCTTCTGCTAAAGAGTTCACCAGACCTGGTTTAATAAAGACTGTAATCGTTTGTTTTGATTCTAAAGAACATTAAGGGGATCAGGGAGGGTCTGTGGCACATGACGACTGAGGGGGGAAGAAACTGAAACGGCTGTGTGGCACAAAATGGATCCTGGCAGCAACTTCATTCAGACTAAATACATGTATTCAAAGTATAGAGGCAGAACTACACGTCAACATGAAGTTTATGATTCTTTTATAAAATTATTATTTTTTGCCTTATTGTTACCGAGTTAACTAATTTAATGATCTTTTCTGGCATATTAAAGGCTGGAAAATAGCCTGTAAGTTAACATTGCGTTGGTACAAAGTAGAACTGGCACACAGTTTAAAGCTCTGACTGACGATGAGGTTTTATTTACTGTTGCTGTGCAAAACAAGTAGATCAATCAGATCTTCATCAGCTCTAACAAACATCACAATCATATAAACACATCTCTGATATACCTTCCCTAAAAAAAGTCTTTATTTAGAGGGTGATATAAACTTAACTAATAAACTAATTTATTACATTCTTCTGGGTTTTCTTGGTCTTGTCTTTTTTTAATCTCCAATTATTGATCATGGATCATTACTTGTGTTTTTCCACTGGAGCTGTACCCATTGACTCTCTCAGTTCAGTCACCCATGTATACAGGTATATAAAGTGATGTTTGTTGTGCTGTCTTTGATAAAGATCTTCCTGATAAAGATCTGATTGATGGAAATGCTGCACAACAACTATATAAAAAAACACACAATGTGGGAACAAAGAAGTGGTTGTGGGTTCTATATTTTGTCTCTTCTGTGTGGTCCAACACCTGCTGAGGAGGATTTTTGTTTGTTTTTTTAAGGCGCTTCCTCTTTTTCCTCCAAAAAGTAAAGAACAGATAGACTCTTAACTTCCCAAGTCGTGGCCTTTGCACTCAGACTGAATCTCATGCAAAGTATCTGTATTTAATTCAATCTCTCCAAAAAAACACAAGTTTTTGTTCCTGCGCCTTTTTATCGAGTTAGCCTGGTGAATCATAAGTTGTTTTTTTTAAATTGCTGTAAGTAATCTTTCTACTTTAAAGAATGAGCTGAGGGAAATAAAAAGATGTGTCCCACTGTGGACTAATGAGGTACCTGGAGATGCTGCTGTCCATGGGGTATGGAGGAGGGGGAGTACAGTGGGAGGAGGGCACCAGCGGTAGCTGTGACTGCAGTGCGTGTGTGGGGCTCAGTGAACTCATGTCAGCGTTCATGGGGATGTGAGTGCCCATCATAGGAGACACTGCAGAGACAAAAGGAGCTACTGTGAGCTTTCTCTTACTCATCTGGGATGTAGAGATTACGTAACGTCAACTGAAACACACGAGGGGAGGGAGGGGCTACTCTGCATGACACATAATGCATCATAACAGGTCCTGAGGGAGAGTCTCACAGGGATCACATATTTTGTGAGGAGGAGGCTGAGAGGCGTTCAGGTCCCCCCCTGCCTGCCCTGACATGCAGTCTTTATACGTTTACAATGAGCCCCGAAGGGGGGTCGGGCCGACTAGTGGCGGGACGTGGCCTGAGACCACGGACAGGAGGAGAAACAAAGGGGCACACTTACTGTCGGTCAGGCCTCCAGACATGCTGGATGGGGTGAGTGTGTTACGCTGCTGGGGGTTCATGAGCTGGCTGACAGAGGGCAGCTTGTTGACTTTTCCGTGAGTTGGGGAGCAGGAGCCGTAGGAGGGCTGAGATGGCACTGAGGTCCTGGGAGGGGAGAGAGGAGGCGACAGGCCGTTACCATCACGTCTACAGACAAAGGCCTGCTTACTATTGTTCTTTAATGGACACAACAATGAGTCATGACAGCAGTTTACAGTAATTAAATGTCGTTTGTGTCCACAGAGAGTTTCCTCCCCTTATGACCACATGCTTCCATAATGAAACAGCAGAGCAGTAGAAGGACAGAGTTCAAGCAGAAAAAAAGCCATTTATTATGTTCTGACAGACAAAAGTGCAGCAGCCACACAAATAACAATCTGTTTCAAACAGAATGGTCACAGAGACGTCACAGAGTGCACATCTGCAGCTCCAAACAAACACGCTAACTGTCCTGCAGTGACTTTACAAAACATGACCAGCATTAGCAAAATGTTCTCTCAGTAATAAAGTCTCTTCCCCCAAAACCCCCTCAGGATAGATTGTGGAGTCCAGCTCTCATGATGATGCAAAGGCAAAACACATTCACTTGATTCAGCTTTGTCGGTCAAGTAAGATAGAAAAAGAAAAACAGATGTTTAATCTTTGGTTCCGGTCCAATGTCAGCCATCACAAAGGGCTGAGTGGAACAAACAGACTATGCTACAGACAGCAGGGAGGATGTCATCACAGTGTCCTTTAATGGACAAAAATAAAGCATGCACATCAATCTGAACATTATAATCTATGAAATTCAACAGAGCCAGAAGGGAAGAGTCGATAAACAGAGTCTCTGTCCAGCATGACTGCAGCCTACATGTCACACTGAATAAAACGAAGAGGTGATAATCCGTAATGTTGCAGCAGCAACAGAGTAAAAACAAATTTTGAGTGTAAAGTCCTCAAAGCAAAGTCCCAGGAAGAGGCAGGAAGGGAGGAAGACAATCATCAAAGTTGATAAAAAGGAGACAGAGAGGAGGTCCGTGCAACGTGGAGGAGGAGGAGGAGGAGGAGGAGGAATGTGGAGCAGTTTCAGGAGTAGCTGCAGCGACGCCTCTGCTCTCCTGCAGGTTCCATGAGCCGGCTACCAAGACGGGTTTTTATCAGACTGCAGGGAGGAACCAGAAAGAAGAGAGAGCAGAAATAAGGGCTCACTGACAGAGGAGGAGAGAGGAGGGACCCCAGAAAGGCCCAGATATTAGTTAAAGTTAAAGAAGTTCAGTGTGTGTGTGTGTGTGTGTGTGTGTGACGGACAGCTCTGCACTACTGACACTGTCCAGAAGATGGCAGTCTACAAACACAGATGGCAGTGCGTCAGTGATGGTGTGATTTATCAGTTACACAGTGCAGGAAAGAAAAAGGCCTGAAACATTTGCTGCTGACAGAACCTTTTATTTCAAAGGCTGAGAGGGAAACAAGGTCGGAGTTTTAAATTACAGAGCAGAGAAACATGCTGTGAGGATTTGAAGAACGTACACAGAAAACTGAGATAAACATGCACGATAACCAAACAGAGAAGGGAAAATATACCAAATCCAAAAGAGGAGAACTCCCTTTCGATATTCAGACTTGAAAAAGTATGAATTTGGAGTCTAAACTGTTCAACAAATCCACTTCAACCTCAAACGCATCTTGACTTTGCTAAATGTCTGTTTATTAAACGACTGTTAGCAGCATCTGACAGCAACAGGCAGCCGGCACCAAACAGAAACAAAGTAAAAAGCAGCAAATGCAAGCATTATCTCACTGTGAGGCTGTCTGCCAGTCTCTTAATGGGAAACTAGAACACAAGCAGTAATTATCATCACAGGCCTGTCAAACTATCATTTACACCCATCTCCTCTTTTCCATAGCTTATAGTGAAATGGGCGTGGACGAGGAAAAGTGTGTGTGAACATGTGCGTCTGAGACACTTTTAATTATGCTCAAGCGGATAGATGAGGCCGAGGCACGGATTTTGCTGGGTGCTGTTGTGCAAAAAACTTGGCAGGGCACCCAAAGGCGTTACCACGAATCTTTGGGAGCTTCTCCTTAACAAAGCACAGCCAGGTACATTTGTCACGATTCATCAGCTTTGGCTCGCGTCCCGTGAGAGAAAAAAATAAAAAAACAGCTCTACTTGGTGCGAGGCTCGCCCTCCAAGTTTGAGAAAATTCTAGTTAAACTCTGAAGCTGCTGGGAGCCATTTTAGAGCAATTATTATCAGCTTCTACTCCGATGCTTCAGTGGCAGCAAAAAATAGAGTCAAGAGTCTCATGCATGGCCTTTATCAGTGCAATCTACTGATCCAGCAGCGAGTCAGTCATGTCAAAACATTTCTTTCAAAAATGTGTTCTGTGCAAGCGAACGATCTGTTCAGTGAGAAGGAGATCGAAAGAAAAACAGCAGGAGGAAACTTGAATCCGAGAGTGAACCTAGCAAATAATGTAGGTCTGTCTTTCATAATGAGCCTGAGAACAAACGGGGATAACTTCATTATGACTGAACAGGTACTCACTGTTTCTGAAGGAGATTCTGCTGCTGCTGTCTGTACGACTCTATAGTGTGCTGTGGCAGAAACTGCATGAGTTCCAGAGACTCTTTGATTTTTACCAAAATCTCATAAATTTCACGGCCTTTGATCTGTAAGACAAAGAGAAAGACGGCGGTCAGTAAGCAGCTCAGAGTCACTCAGAACGATGCTTTAAGGCAGCTCCCTCGAACGGCACAGTGACACTTACAGGCAAACAAAAAACCTCCTCATCTGTAGATCTTCTCTTCTTGATGGTGGACATCTGGATGCCATGGGAGACCTGGCGGAAGGCTGAAGAGAGGAGAGACAAGTGTTAGTAAAACTGTCATGTGCTAAATGTGCTGAAGAGTGAGCCTAAGCCAGAGCTCGTCAGCCCTACTTATGGCGCTCCGTACCATCACTGCTCTTCGTGGCGTCCGTTACGTGCTGCTTCCGGATGCTGTCCTCGTCCGCCTTCCGGTCTCTGCCTGGGCAGGCGCAGATCCTGGCCTCGAAGCAGCGACGGCCTAATACCTGACCACTGGGAGAAGACAGGGACACACAGCAGGTCAGAAACAATCCGGCGCTGGAGGAAGAGAGGCAACCACTGAGGGCGAGAGTGTCTCTTACTCTCTGGTCTCCAGAGTGACGATGATGAGGATTGGGCGTCTGTTCATTCCACCCACGCAGCTCGAGTTGCACATGAAGTTGTACAGAATCGTGGTAAATTCTGTCCCAACCTGTGAAAGGAGAGCGACACCGACGGTGAGTGACATCACGGGGCGACACCGAATACAAACAAAAAACTGGTTTCTTCTTGAAGTGCATGCACAGCAGTACTCTGGTTAAAACTACTTTAAAAAAGTCAGGAAACCGATCACCTCAGAATTACAGAGTGAAGTAGACCATTTAATTTATGACCTAAAAGGTTTCAACAACTTAAAGTTATTAGTCTGATTTACTTGGTAACTTGAGGTAATCAGTTTCATCGATTTCTTTACAGTAAAGTCAGATTTTACAATGCACTCGGTATATGGATGGAATACTTTTGGATATAAGGATTCATATCTTTTGTCCTGCTGAGGCACACACGTCACAGCTTTTACTAGAAACGTGGTTAAACACAGACCAGGTTTCTCCTGCACAACTCTGGTTTTGGACAGCCTTTTAAAGTCAACTATAGCTGAACAATCGAGCACAATTTAATATTTGAAATAGACCTTATTTAAACATCACAGCTACTGGAGCGTGTGGGAACTGATTCATCACTCAGGTGTGTTTGCTTAATAAATCAGTTCTGTTCCTTTTCTGTCAGTGTATCAGAGAGCTTCCTGTTGCCCTTAAAGTTACTGCCTCCTAAAGAAAAGTTAAAGTTTTAAAGGGAAACTAGAACTAAATGAAATCTTATGATCGGCTAATGCAATGTGACTTGACCTGACCTGCAGAACTGATGTGTGTTCTTCATTGACATGCAGCAGTGTTCATACTGAGGGGCATTAGGGGACAGCAGTCTGTCACTGCTCTATCTGTCAGTACAGGCTGAGGTGCTGAGGTGTCGCTGACGGGGCATTCAGCCAGCCTCGCTCCACGCTGACAGACGGCTCACCTGTGGAGGTTCGTAGGGAACTAATACGCTCTGTCTTCCAGTGATGGTGTCCTCCACGTACTGGGCGTGGTTGTTTCCCTCCACGCGGATCAGGTGGCTCGGAGGCGCTATCTGACCTGTGAGCGACATAAGTTGTGTGATTAAATGTTGACAGCGAACTGATCTCTGAGGTAGTTTTTCAATAAATCACGAGACTGACCGTCGTTGAACTCGCGGCTGAGCTCGTGGTTCGGGCAGCGCTTCACCACCTCGGTCACATGCTCGGCTTTCTTGTAAACAGGCATGGCTCTGACGACGGCGCCCTGCGGTGGGTTGGTCAGGACTTTGATCTGGATGGGACATGTCTTGGCAATCTGGCAGTAAAGTTTCTTTAACTCTGTTGAGTACTGAAAAAGAGAAAACACAAGACAAACAGATTACATAAAGATGTGTAGAGAAATCAATAAAGGTAACAGAGAAGTTCATAAACAAACTGTTTAAAGGCTTCAAACACTTTGGCCTCAGTTCTGAAAGCACAGATGGACCTCAGTAACACCTGTTGGCTGGACTTTGCACTTCTGGTTTAGCCTGAAGCAAAAAGGGTTAAACACAAGACTGTGATTATGACCTACTTAAATAAACACACACACAAGTTTTGGTACTCTGGGTGTGTGTTGGGCAACCTCAAAGATGTCTCAGGGACGGCCTCTGGTACTTCCGAGGAGCGCCATAAAACGGACCCCTCCAGCAGCAATTAAACTGGGCCTGGCTTTCATCTTCAAGGGAGGAGTATTCTGCTAAAACATCTGATGGCCACTCATCACACAGAATGTGGCTTCTGAAGATGCTGGCAGGCGAACGCTACACAAGGTGGAGTGCAGTTTTCCTCGTGGGGTTGGATGAAAATGACTCAGTTTTTAGGCGCTCCATCGATGACTGGTGTCAAAGTGTGACGGCTACTCGTATGAATTGGCTCGCGCTCAGGTTTCCGTGAGCCAGGAGTGATGAATAATGAACGTACCTTGATCCTCAGCACTGTTAGGATTGATAACCACTAAGCCATCAGAAAGACTGAATTGTTACTAATAGGCAGAACCCAACTGTGTAAACAAACCATTCAAATCACTGCTGTGTAAGCACAGCGTTAAACCCTCCGTGCACAGGAGACGCTGGGTGGAGGGGAAAATTTTCCCTGTCAGGTTCATTTCTGAGCGAAGAAAAGTGAACATTGTGAAAACCGCTCGGGGGTGTGTTGGAGAACAATGCAACATAAAATTCCACCTCTATTAAATCTCAGCACTGTGCTGACTTTGAATATTACACAAGCTTGGCACGGATATCTTCCACTGTGCTCCCCAGGCACAACCTTTCCTTTCATCAGGACAAACCCTAAACAGTCAGTACCTCTTGTTCCCATACTCTCACAAACTACACACATTACAGCCGTGCGTTTCACCCGCAGATGGGAGCCACTAATAAAGGCGAGTTAATAATAACCCAAGTTCTCAGCTTCGCTCCTTTTTCTCAAGTGACCTCATTATAAATTGTACATGCACAGGATGAACTGACACAGCAGTACATGGTGCCGCTAATCCTCACTGCTGGAAGGTGAAGATGTTAAATGTTAGAGAAATAAAACCGGTGTCAAGTGTTCTGATTTGCCATAAATAAATCAATTCAGCGTGACAGTGACTCCCGAGTACAATTCAAGCTCTGGGACATGTACGTCAACACAATGACTGAACTGACGCTTCCTCACAATCAAAGCAGCTTTCCAGAAACAACAAAAAAAAGAGAAGCCTAAGATGAATGGGAAGAGTTGTCCCCTCGCTCCTAACCTGATACTCCCCGTACGCCTCTGTCAATCAGCTAAATGAGGTGGAGAAGCCAAGCAGAGAAACGGGGGAAAGAGCAAAAGAGAAAGACAGAGCAGCGGATTATGAGGCAAAGAGAAAGAGAGATATGCTTCTGTGAAAGGGTCAGTACGTAGTGTTTTGGATAATTATAGGCTGCTGGTTTTTGCGTAGCTGAAGGCAAAAACAGCACGACTCAAAACAGTGAGATCTAATCAAAGATGTTGGAGGGAGAAAACCAACATTTGTCTCGTTCATATCCGACTGTGTCAGTCCGACACACATGCATGCAAACACAAACAGCAGAGAACCATCCCAGCCCCGGAGCTACAAACTTTAAGCACACAACTATGTGCTGCTGCTGTTTGCTCAGCGGTGAGTGCAGGAGCTGCTGCTGATGGCTGAAAAGCAGCGCCCGGCTAAAGCTAACAGTGTTCAGGGCGGAGGACAGCCAGTTGACTGATGGGATTCAGTGGCTCACACAGGGTGCGGTGCTCAGGTGTTAACATGTAATTATGAGCCTTTCATTGGTCACAATGTGAATTGCGCAGCCAAGGAACACACAGTGCACAATACGGAGCTGCTTAATCACAATCATTTGAAAGAAAAGTGTTTGCTAGAACCACACGTGACACATTTGCTTTCCAACTGGCACAAGTGGAGGAAAATAATGAATGAGCCGAAGCTGCTGAGCGTACAAACAAAAGCTACTCTGACTGCCGCTGTACAACTCTGCTGGACAAATAAAATAAAAACTCTCCTGCAGCATGTAATCTGTTGTAATAATGAATGATAAAGACTGCATGCAACATACAATTTGTCCTGATGCCTGTACAGTGGTGCATGTGTGCAATTACTTTCTAACACATGCACCACTTGAACACACAAACACACACTTCCCGTTGAGTGCAGGTTGAGGCAGGCCCACAGCTGTAGCGTTCTTTTCTCCCTGACAGGCGCTGCGGGCGCATGCAGAAGTCAAGTCCTGACAAACATCAGGCCTTAAACAAGCACTGTTTGGCGCCTCTGGTCTTGTCTTCTTCATACCTGACAAGTCATGTCATGCCTACAGCTTCTCCCAAACCCGTTTAATTCAACAATAACGCAGAGGAGGTTTTTTTTTTACTCTCCTGTTCACTCGAACTCAAGTAAAACACCTGCTTCTTGGGAAAAAATGCAAATGGAGTGACATTTAAAGTTTCACAGGATAATTACATTTCTTTAAACTTTATTCTTAAAAAAAAAAAAAAAAAGAATATCATGTTGAAGTCATCAGCATCAATCTTGACCCCACAATCTCAGTGTTGACACCTGTCCTGAGGCAAACCTGTACACTGACAAGTGGCATCATGTTTATGCTGCCATAGTTTATGTAGAGGATTAACCAATCGATGCCTCGTCTTCACCAGCAAATGACTACAACTACAACTGAGATCACTGCATTTGAAACTGAAAATAAAGGCCAATAGTTAAACGCATATGAATTCTTTTAAATGCTGAAACTTTTATTCTTTTAAATCCCTCAAATCATTTCTAACCTGTGTTTTCCTTCGAGGAAGAATTGAGGCTGCACTCATGTTTGTGTTATTCTGAAGTTCAGTCATCACACAACAGTTAGTTGTGTGTTGAGAGAAACTCAATTCTCCTGATGACAGACTCATATTTATTTTTTTTATTCATACGACAGCCTGATCCAGTTTTCTGTTGAGGTAAATCACTGCTGCAGGTATCTGTACGAGGTTGTTTGTTCGAGGTTAAAAGAGAATCTTGTAATCTAACCTGTAAGAGAATGGGCTTTTCCACACCGAAATCCCATAGCCCATATCATAAAAAAAAAACCTTTTCAACTTTGCCTTTTTAAAAATTTCCCCTCCACCTTTTCCCATCTGTAGCTTTCAGGGCTTGTCTCCCTGTGATGGGCGAGTCGTGACAAGCTTCTTGACACAAACAAGTCTCAGCCCCATCTCGTGAGGCGTGGGACGGGCCCGCAGATGTTCCAGGGGCAAGCTGCGTCTTGCTTGCCTTTCGCTAGAACACTCTTCTCTTTGAGCATTCAAGGGCTCTCCTCCTCCTCCTCCCCTGGCGCAATGTGAGATGCAACCATCAAGCTTAACTCACTCAAAAAGACAGAGCCCACTCCAAGAGCACTGGGTTCAGGAAAGAGGCACACAGTATTTACACAAGTATTATCTGCAGGCCCTCAATCCATTACTGTAATCCCCCCCGAGCTCTACAGCGTCCCTCTGATAGCGCCAAACCATGACATTCTTCTTCTTTGACTACTATGGTGGCACTTAATACACACGGCAAACACAACCAATCCTCAACCTCACAATAGTAGCCGACAATAGTCGCCTCATTCGCGACACTCCATTAATTTAGTAAAGCAAAGAAGATAAAACATCTCTAACCGGTTTTCACCTGGTGTTTTCTTTTTCTAACTAAACGATAAAAGGGGGAGCACCATGGAGACTGCAGGAGTGCCAACAAGGAAACTGTGTGGGAGCAGTTCTGGGAAATGTTGACGTGTTGCACCTCTATGTGTGTGTGTGTGTGTGTGTGTGTGTGTGTGTGTGTGTGACACTCATCCTAGACAGGAAGAGGTTAAGGTGTGGGTTGGGGATTAGGTGTGTCTCCATAAGAACAGTCATCAAAAAGCACAGTACACAGTCCACTAAGTCCCGTGGAAGATCCCGCAGGCCTTCAAAAAGGGGGCATTAGCAGCTCTATGCACAGAGCAAAGCTGCGGTGGTGACATCTTCAGTGGCTCGCTGCCAGCAGTCCGTCAGTCCAGCAGTTGAGCTATTGGGCTGAGATTATGGCAGCTTTCAGAAAGATCTCCTGAGATCAGGTGAGGGAGCCTCCTTCGGGATGGGAACCAACACTATAATCACCTTTCTTTAGAATCGACTGCTGCTGTAGAAGACGGGGGAAATGACCCTCTCTATGAGCCATTATGGAAAATCAGCAGCAGCACAACATAACAATGTTCAGTCAGGAAGAGCTGTGACAAATACGCTCGGCAGGATTAAGTGACTGCAGTCTGCAGTTGCGAAAGGCATCTGTAGTGAGTGACGTTTAAGGTGGGCGTTAAGAGACAAAACAACTCTGACATGATTTGTTGTGTCAATGACCAATGACAACATTGTGTGAAGTGTGAGATCACTAAGAGACTGTGTGACAAATGTTCAATTCTTCACACCCACATTAATTTCATAATCATAAAAGGGTAACTAAGAACACCTAGATTGGTTAACAGCGTCATAAATATTGACGCAGGTCGTGTAACAGCCACTTTACACATTATATTAATAATATGATGTTTTAATTCATATTTCTTTTTTTAAGCCTTTTTTCCTCTTCTGAAATATATTGAATGTCTAATCACTCTAGTCTGACCAGACTTCACATAGAACAACACAATTTGAGTAAAAGCGCTTCGTTTCTGTTAATTTTAAGGTAATTATTACTTAAGTAAATACAAACTTTGGGCGTCAGGGGAAGATATACACTTCACTCATTACAGTGATAATAAGTAACAATCCACTACTTTTCCACGTTTTGCCAGACCAATCAAACCAGTCTTGCATCATGTGTTTTGACTGTGGGACACACAGTCTGTTGCACTGCATGTGTCTATGTTGGGGATGTGTCCTAAGCCGGCGTGGCTCAGGCGGCGGGGCGTGCCGCTCACAAACCACACTGGTAACCTCCTCACAGTTGCACAGCAGACAAACACTTTTGTTTTTGGACTGTGAAAATGAGAGGGATGACAGAGGCAGTGTGGGAATTGGGTAAATGTCACAGTCCCACACTCGGCGTGGCCTTTGGAATAAGGTGAGCGCACCTGGCCTGTTTACTCGGAAGGCACAGTCTGTTAAATTCTCTGCATTAAGCTCGGCAGGTTTTGCAACAGTCCCTCTGAACAAATGTGACTTGTGTTAACTGTTTTTTTTTTTTTTGCAATCTTACAATAACAACAGACCTTTTTAATGATCCTTTCTTTATCATTATGTAATTCATAGCCCAAAAGGAAACCACCTTACTGTGATATCTTGATTATCAGCCCCTCCAGAAAATGACATACAAGGACAAAACAGTGTCTACGAGTGACACCTCTGTCACCCATGATGTCCGCCAGGGTGCATTAATACACTGAACTGGAGTGTCTGTCACAGTGTCGACACACAGCAGTGCAGATCAGATGCATAAACAACTGAGCAGGTGGGGCTCTGATGCAACAGCTGTCCCTCAGCCCTGTCATACATAATGACAGAGCAGGAGGAGCTGGTTGTGTAGGTTTACAGAGCATCACATGGTGACATCTAGCTGCGCAGGACATCACCACACCTGGACCAACTGTTGAGCTTGTTTACCTCTGTCATCAACACAGCACCGATGAGCTTTAAGTTGGGAGTAAAGTAGACTAATCACAAGGAGCTGAGTGAATATAGATGAGTGGGCTCTAACATCAACACACATTATTCATACTATATATCTGGGATTACATCTGAAGATGAGTAAGACTTTGGTTCTCTCTGTAGTGAGATCAGGTCCTTCAGCTTTTTTTTTCTTCATCAGTGTACTGTCTCAGGCTCAGTGGGAAATGCCTGGGGATTAGTCAAGATTTGAAGCTATACATCTCAAGCAAAATTCTTCCTTGCCAGATGTGGTTGTGCAACGCAGGTCTTTCAAATAAAGTGCACCTAAATCTGCCTGGAGCACTGATCGTCAGATAAGGAGTTCGTGGTAAGAAGAAATACTCTGACAGATCGCTGCCTCATGAAGTGAAATGTGTCTCTGTGGGTCCATTTTAATGTCAAGCATATGACACATATTAAACTGTAATGCTCACAACTTACCTGTCTCTGTCTGCTGATATTGTCTTATAGGAGTATGGAGGTGTGGCACGAGATAGGACTCATGTTTTTATTTTTTTTTTTTATCTTTGTTAAAGGAATAGTTCAACATTTCACATTTATACACTTTTTCGCCATCTTGTTAAGAGTCAGGTACAAAGATCAATACAACTCTCACGTGTGCATTAAATGTGGGGCTACAAAACACAAAAGAAGTTTAAAAATGACAATTCACAGAGTCTCTCCGCAGTTTGCATGGCAAATGTTCCTCGACACAAAATAGTGAAACCATTTTTACACATTTGATTTTGTTTTGATATGAGATATAAAATGTTAATTAACTTTTGATCTGTTGGCCCCAGTTTCCAAACTTTACGCTTAACTAAGTTAACTGGCTACAGACTGTAGCCTTATATTTAATGGACAGATATGGGAATGGTTAATGATCATATTGAATTCTTTAAAAGGTGATCTCTCATTACCATTCAATGCAGTGACACCTTCTTAAAGATGCTTCTGTTACAAAGCCAGTAGCAGAGACGAGACTTTGACTCTCTATACGTGATGCAATGCAAGATTGTTTTTGTAAATACTGCCTGACCATGAGCTAGAATCACACTTTAAACAGACTTAAACTACTCTGATGAGAAAGTGTCTTACCGTCCAGGTGGCAGACTTCGCTGTGCTCGACTGCTGGAAAGACACATCAAAGGTGTGGGGGCCCGCATAATCTGTGTTGGATGGGATGGCCGGTGAGGGAGAAAGGGCATCAAAGGTGGAGCTGGGCTGGGCGTAGGGTGAGGGGGCTGTCACGTTGTTCTGTGCATGGTCGTTGTTGTAGGGGCTGGTGGAGGTTGAGCCACCATTCTGAATGTTCTGGTCCATGCTGTTCAGGAGCCCCAGGTTTGTATACTGCGACTGGACACAAAATGGAGGGGAGAGAGAGGAAAGTCCTCAGTTAATACAGGAGAATTACAACATGCTTCAATCAGGCAGAAAGGAAGTACTGAAGAATCTTGACCATGAAAATAGAGAAACTGTTATGTAAAACTTTGTTATAAAAGAACAACAAGGGTTGTTGTCACCTGTTGGTTTAGATAGTAAACATGATGCAACCTTGCAAGAATTGGCTTTTCAGTAACCAATGTCATAGTTTTCAATTCCAGCTAAGACACAGCTGGTAAATTACTACATAAAACCAGTAGTTTCAGGTACAAAAACATGTATGCTCAAGGGTTTTAATTAAAAAAAAAAAAAATCACTGCAAGTGTGTTTAAAATTAATTTACCATAGGAACAAACAAAACTTGTCACACATTACTGCTGGTCAGCTGAGGACTGAAGGTGGAGAAGGCTAACTACAGGATGCGGAAGTGGAGATCCTGTTACCATTCAAAAAAGAAAAACCGTCCACGGTATGGCAGAGTAACATAAACCATCCTCCCTTGTGTTGTGCTTATGGTCTAGTTCTTTCCTGGACCAACCTGTTGATACTCCTGAGAACTTTGGACTGTATGGTTGAAATTCAAAATCTCATTTTATAATGTAATCACATAATTACCCGCCGAGCTTTTGGATCAGTGTTGTGCTCCCAACTGTACTACCTCGCCTTCTCATTCCCCTTTTCACCAGCCACAACTATTCAGACAGGGGGGATGGAATTAAAATATCAGCTTTTAAACAGGATGGAGAATACACCTGGGTCAGAGCCAGCCCCTTCCTCCTTGCTCCGCTTGCCATTCACCCCATTCCTTTCCATTTATAAACGGCACATTCCTGGACGAGGTGCCATGGCTCTGCTCTTCAGACAGCCATTAATCTCTCCAGGGCCTCTTGTTTATTTCAAGCACGGCTGACCACAGCTGTCCAGCTCACACCCACTGCACTGCCAGGTGTTAGTGGTGTGCCAGATGACCAACAACACGCAGACTAGTAGGTAGACTACATTACTATTAATCACAGTAGTGACTTGTGAAGCAATGTCGCTGCTTTATTACGTACAGATCCACAAACACAAACAGACTCACACAGTCAGACAGACACACCTGAGAGAGGTCATTTCAGTCAACCTCAGCATACTTGTGCAACAGCGCCACAGGGTAGCTTGCACTTTGGATCAGGGTCACTGTGTGTGCGGCACAAGGCTGCTTAACCCCCTGGAAACAATGACACCAGGGCTTATAAGAGCCTGTCGGGAGAACAATTATGTTGGCCATACAGGTGTTAGGAGGCA
The DNA here is from genome assembly GCA_039737535.1 of Lagodon rhomboides. NCBI lineage: Eukaryota > Metazoa > Chordata > Actinopteri > Spariformes > Sparidae > Lagodon > Lagodon rhomboides. The sequence goes on along the minus strand of CM077789.1, from coordinate 6,255,676 downwards.
AGTGTTTGGTGAATGGGACACACACACACACACACACACACACACACACACACACACAGAAAGGAAAGAAAACTCCACTCTGGTGGAGACCCTCCAGGCCTCCCCAAACACATGCTCCCTTACAATAGGCTAATTACACACATGTATTACAAAGGTTAAAACTCAGTTGGCTGAAGAGCGGCTCAATCCAAACAACAAATGGTTCAAACTGGTGTGAGTAAAAATAACAAAAGCCTGTCAATTACTTGTATATGTTAAGTTTATTGTACATCAGTAGAAACAAGCCAACTGCATGGGAACTGACAGGGTGACACAGTTTCCTGTTAGGACAGTGTTTTCCCGTATGTGAGTCAGCGATCGTGATATCAGAGGGATTTCGTTTGAACTGTGGTGCAATTCCCTGCAGTGGCAGCGAGGCGCTCAGCCATTCAGAGAAGACACAGCCGCCGCAGTATCTGATGCTGGCATCTGCAAAGGGGGATGTGACAGGCACCAATTATCAATGTCAAATTATTATGGTAAAGAAAAGCTTGATGCTGGCCAGAGACCAATCACAGATAAAAGCAGCGACATAAAGCTGAATGCCTGACATAGAATACTTCACATTAACTACAGGGCCCCTGGATAAAGCTTCTCATGCCCTGAACGAATATGAGGATCAAAGATGAGGATAAAGCCATAATTGACCAGACAGTAGGGCCCAGCAGCAGAGTCACACCTGAACTCATCATGTTTTAATGTTTAATTGCCTGGAAGAGGGATATCTTTAAAAAAAAGGTTGTGCAAGGGCGTTTCAAGCCCTCTCTTCGTTTCCTTTCATCAGATCTTATTCCACTATAATACAGCAGCCATTTAATAACCACTTTAGCTGCTCTTAAAAATTCCTTCTGTTTATAGCCCCACGCTGTATTTAGGCCTTTGGGATGTCAGGCTGCTAAGCAGGAACACGGTAAATCAATGGCTTTGACATCCTCAACAGCCTCTAATAAAGTTTGTGAAAGCTGTTTGAGGCCTTCAGCTCATTTCTTTGTCTCTGATAAATGCTGGGGTATGCAGTTCAGGCCACCAGGAAAAGGAGACTGCTGACCTTTAGAGTAATGGGGTGTCGACTACAATGTTAGAATCTGAATTATCCAGAACACATTTCAAATACTTTTGAAATACACATGGCAGCACTAATTCACATGTTATAGCCAATGCTTACACAGTGGCATTTGGTATGGCATACTGACACGTTGAAGTGAAGCTTGTGCTGTAGTTATCACTCTGCCAACAGACACATGGATATCTTATTCTGAACATATAGCTTTAGTAGGTTCAACAAATATGATTATATTCATATATTATCTTTAGAGATGCAACAATTAGTCGATTATTTTGTGAGCTGATTGAAAGAAAATTAATCACCAACTATTTGGATCATGTATTTATCATTTCAGTCATTTTACAAAGAACAATGTAAAAAAGGTGTCTAGTTCCAGCTACTTAAATGTGAGGATCTCTTAGGATGACAGTAAATGAAGAGTCTTTGGGTTTTGGGCCATCGGTTGGACCAACAAAGCAATCTGAAGACGTCACTTTGGGTTCTGGGAAATTACAAACATAACATTTTTCCAAACGTCTCATGGATTAAACGATTTATCGATTAGTAGTGAAAATACTCTGCAGATTAATCGATAAAGGAAAAATCAGTAAGTTACTGTTATAATTGCTATAATCATCAGAACATGCAGTGAGAAGATTATCTGCTCTCCTGTCAGACCATAAATGTCTGAGGTCTCTGTCACTTCAAAGGTTATTACTGGTTTCTGATTTATGTATTTCTTTGTGTGTCATTAGAAACAGTGTCATTGTTGCAGCCTTCTGAGCCGGGTCATAACAAATGAAACCAAACATTCTCTAATTTCTGTGAAAATTGTGCAAGACGTATATTTATCTACTGAAAATATAACAGTCCTTCCACTGTTGCATTAACTGTAGACTGCAACAAAAACATCTCATAGATAGTTTAACAAACACAAATGCTCCTGTTGTTGCTCCTGTTAGGTGGTCAAAAAAGTGTAAGCAGTGATAAACCCAGAGCTTGGATGACCAATAGATGACAGGAACCAAAGCAGACCCGGCCTGAGGGGGAATAGCTCCCATTCCAGGGTCTCTGGTGACCTGCTCCATGTACCTTGGGCCAGCATATCACAGTGTCTGGGGGACTGTGATGAGTGACCACAGGGGAGGGAGGCATTAAAGGCTCAACAGGGTTGGGGGTTGAGGTGGGGCTGGGTGGGGGTCTATCTACACCTTATACCTGCTGGGGTGGGCAGAGCAGGTGATTTTATCTACATCAACACACCATTAAAGCAATTACGATCCTGGACTAAACAGCAGCGCCTGGCCCGCCGCATTCTAATGGCTGCAGCGGCTCCCAGGAGACTGGGGACGGGGGAACCTGATACCTCACACACTGGAGGGATTGAGCCGGACACCACTTAAAGACCCCCTGCTCAACAACTTAAAAGACAGTGACCTGACACACCTGCTATCTGCAACCTGCAATCTGACAATCTATCACCGCTCACTTGCTCACCATTCGGATGCAGGATTTGGTTGGTAAATGCAGAGAGGCCCGACACAATAGCTCACTAAAACAGCCAGCGACAAAGAAAAGCGGGAGCTTAAAGAAAACCTGATGACAATTCTAAAACTAAAGCCAGTGGGTCTCACGGATTAGAGTTACTGATAAACAACAGTTTAGCTTTTGTTTTTTAAAAAACAATTCCGTTCTCAAATACTGTAAGTCTGGCAGGGCCAATTTTTCTGCTTTCTACTGGGACATTATGGCTCCACTGAACTGATGCAACACCGTAAGTTTGCACTCAGAATTCCATGTTGCCTGACTAAAAAAGTCTAAAGTAGTTTGAGTACAAACTACTTTTCACATTTAATTTGCTTTAACACATCCTCTTGGTGTTTACCATCAAGCTCTGCAAACACTGATCCATTAATCATGATGCTTGCTATTTCAAAGTGAAAGATGGGATTTTTTTCAACGATTTATCAAACTAGGAAATTTAAAACCGACTGATGCATTCAGACTTTTTTTTTTTTTTGCCATTCATGGCTTGTTTTGTCCGTCAAAGAACAGAAGAACATCTTATGTAAATGTCAGACATCTTGGAAAAACGACTTCACAAAAAGCAAATGAAAACCGCTGGTTCCATGAGCCTTTATCTCAAATTTCTAATTAAACAAAACACACAAAAAACACACAATCATTTCTAATCACCAAAATAAACAACAAGATGCTGTTTTTATATTTGGTCACTGTTTTGTGTGTTCCTGAGTTTGAACAGAAACTTCTCACAGCAGAAAATCACAACCCTCCAAAGCCTTTTGGAAGTCAGATTTTCACTCATTCAACGACGACAACAATCAGACTCAAAGTAGATCACATCAACTGACTAAATCCATACTCAGCAGCCATTTTACAAGGAGACATACAGTATTCAAAGAGATTCTCCAGGTGTTTACATTCCCTCGCGCTATAGCACACGCACACAGATGTGCACGCAAACACACACATACCGTCGTATGCTAAAACATCTTCCGTGCGTTAAGTCTTTCTCTGGTAATTGTTAATTGATTAAAACAGGCTATTTGTGTTGTCTTTTACCTAATTAGTATCAATTACTCGAGTTACACCAAAATTTAACAAAAGTTAAACATGAATCCAAGATTTTGGATTATTGAGAGCACTGACATAAAACTGATGTCCTATAGTACAAGGCCTTTTTTATTCTAGGTGTTATTGAATTAGTCCGATGGAGTTTCGAGGGACCATCTAAAGGAATGTGTGCAATGGCTGATGCCCCATCACCAGTTCCTCCACTGGTCTTACCTCGCTGTACGATGTGGTGGTCCCCGTTTCCAGGTACAACATGTTGGCGCTGAGATTGAGCAGAGCTGCTGCTGTTTGCTCCACCGGCTCCAGGATTCCACAAATCTCTTTTCCTCACTCTGAAGGAGTGATGTGGACTACAGATGCAAAGTGGACGAGCTAAGCTTCTATAGGAATCTATTGGGAGGTCATATATACAAGGGGAAGGGAGGGGAGGGGTCTAAGAAGCTACCTGTGCAACACCACACCCAGAAGAAGCAACGTCTTCTTATCCTTCCTTTGATGCTCTGCAGGCCTCCTTCAAGCCATTTGTTAAATCACGAATTACTATTTCATCTTGGTAGCGTTGATTAAAATCAACCTCAACAATTACGATAAATGCCTTCGTCATATGCATGCATTTTACTTTGGAATTTCCCTTTCTGTCACTAAAAGTATAACATGTGACAATCCAGATAAAGTAACTAAAATAGATACAAACCTAAGAACATTTTAATCTTAAAAGCATTGCCCTTATTTAATTTCTACCTGTGCAGTAGAAGTTATTTAAAGTGAGCCATTCAAAAGACATTTAATGCTCCTTTAACTTTATCCACATGGGGAAGATGGTGTTAAAAAAAACAACATGGACAAATTCTATTAATGTGGATGTTAATAAGAAAAGTTAAAAAATACAAACATACAGAGAAAAATCCATGAAGCCTGCAAACCTCCAGGGTGAGAAGGTGAGTCTGGAGTTGGGAGAGAATACAGTCGCTACTTAGCATAAGAATTACCCTCCTCTGTATCCCTTGAGCTATTCCAGTGCTTAAAACAATGTGACTCCTGTAGATTGCTTGTATCTATCAGAGATGACTGATGTAGATCTGTTTTGGAAACATACACTGTGGCTCAGATACTGTAATGGTACTAGCACTGACCGGCTGGCTCTCGAGAAATGATGATAATGATAAAATTATTTCCCACGGGATTGTCTTCAACTGGGGAATTGAAAATGCTGCATTTGAGCCCAGTTAATGTTCCACAGAATAAAGCAGTAACACATGTATTTGATACTGTTGTAGTTACAGCAGACGTGTGCTCTTAAGTCTAATAGACCCCACAGAGCTATTTGCTGAACAAGCAAAAAATAGAATCTGTAAGGTTTGTAAATTAATCCCTTGAAAGTCAAACTAGAACAGAATTTTAATCATCTAAAATAAGAAAAAGGCGGAGTGGAATAATACTGCAGATGTAAACATGAGTGGATAGATCTGCACCGGTCGATGACAAGGGAGGAGTCTGCTCTGTAGGGTGTAAATCACTTCTATTACTACACAGCCTGGGGGTTAAACCTCATGCCCTGTGGTCAGAATGTCTGAAAACTCTGACCTGCAGTCAGTGTCTCCAATCAGCAGCCACACCCTGCTCAGGTCCACAGGTCAGCCTGTCACAAAGGCAAATCAACACTTTAAAGAGCCCAATTCAATGGCCTCCCGAGGGACCAAGGCGTCAGTGCAGACCGAGCCAAACCTTCTGAGCGTGATAATTAGTTTAGCTAAACAAACTTCTAATTATGCTAAAACAACATTGGCATCTGAAAAGAAGTTAGAGCACTCAGGGTGAGGGTGAGACTGCAGTAAAATGAAGAATAGTAGCTTTATTAAAGCAGTACATACTGACTTTTTTTATTGCCTGTAAATGCTACAGAGTCAGGCTGCAATTAACTGCAGTCAGCTTGTAAATCAACTCACACCATCCTAAACTCCTATCATCCTATACAGTGCCGTCACATCTCTATTAACCGCGAGGCCTGTCACGACAATAACTCCATCAACTTCTTGTACGCATATTACCTTTTTGAACAAATATTACTGACTTAGAGTTAAAGGTATGACAAACATGTCTGCTGACATCGCTGTGTGTGTCAAATGTTTTGTACAATAAAAAACATTTTACAACTAAATTAGTGTTAGATTTATATATTGCACTCATACAGCTCATCTTATATTTTCCTAATGTTATGAAATGGAAAAAGATGAGAGGACAAGAATTATGGCTTATGAAGAAACACTAAAATTACAATTACATTATATTTTTGTTTTATGAATAATAACAGCTGCTGTTGATACTGTCATTCTCGTTCCACAGTTAGTTTTAAGTCGTCTGTATTACAACGATGGCCTGACCGTTGATTCTCCTGTAAGATCAGCTGACCAATCAATAAAAATCAATCAAAGGGGTGGTAAAAGAAACCTTCCAAAGAGGATACACCTGATCAATAAATTTGTTTATTTTGGTTGTGTGGTTTTATATATTATTTATTTTTGTTCATTTTGAATATTTTAGCATTTCTTTTCTTACGTTCCAATTCAAAGGTCTGAATATTAAGAATTAAAAAGTCAATTGCTCTTTGAAAGGGTGTACTTGTAGAATTATGCCAATATATTATCATTATTTTAGTTACATAAAATGGCATTAAAATGACAATAATATAGTTTATTGCAATTATTTATCTATCTTCCAACCAAGAAAGCGGTGAGAAACTAAGAATAGAGCCAGCTAACGATCTGCACATCCAGGGGCTCAGAAAAAAGAGGCTTTCCTAAAGTTTTTCCTTTTAAACGGGCCTGTTCCTTAAGTCAGTTAGATTAGTTTGGTATCAAGTGTCAGGCTGCAGTGGCTGTGAAGGCACAGACACCTGACCTGAAAACACAGTAAGCTCCCATCCCCACTGACAGACGCAAAAGAGAGTGAGCATCACTTGGGTGGCAATTCTTAAAACTCTTACAATGAACTGCACCAACTCCTGAAATGCTCCTGTTAAAAAAAAAATATCCTGAAGCTGCTTTACGTTTAACTGATTTACTTGCTGGACACATTGATTCCAAAAGCTGTCAAAAGCATTTTAAAAGGGAAAAGATGGACAAGAAGAGCTGAGCGAATTATCAGCCTTAATTTTAGAGTCAGTATCAGGGTTATTTTGCTGACCCAGTCAGCACAGTGAACTGTATTTGTTAAATAAGCATAAGTATCAGGACAAGTGCTCTACATTAATCCTCAGGATTTTTCTATTTTAATTTAAATTTGACAAAAAGTCAGAAAGATGTTCATGTCACTTGTCATGAAACATGAAAGTTGAAATGATTGTGGGGTCCCGTTGGCTTTGCCTTCATACTATTCAGTTGGCGGTCAGTGACATCATTACGGCAATAAAGCCGACCCATTTAGCATCTTATAGGCCTACTTTTCCATCCGAGAGAACGGCGGCATCCACGTTCGATTAACTCGGGGACAATCTGGCCTCGCTCTTCACCTCTTTTCTACTGTCAATCACACATGCTCAGCAGAGAGAAATGCTCTCTGGTACTACAACCCCTGTAAACACACTGGTTGTGATGCAACCTCTCTATTTAATGTAGGCCGACTTGCACAAACTTTAAGTGTACCTGGCTGTTGCAATTAATTGAAATGATGCCCTGTGTCCTGCTTGCTTACAAAATACTAAAAATGTATCCAACAATGGCCTTTTTGAAAAAAGGTACTAGTTTACAATCCAACAGACTTTTTCTAACTGAAAAACTCTGAAAGGTCTATTTAACTCATGCATGTAGGAAAGTATTGAATCAAAATCTGATACTGAAAAAGATCTACTAAGATAACAAGAGACATTTATGGGGTTACTGCTGACAGATTTATTCATGCAATGACTCTCATTTAAAGGATGTGACCTACATGTTTTAGTTGAATATTGCATGGTACATTACTGTTGTAAAATGCCTGGTCTAAGCTGTGAGAACGATGTCATAAAATACAAGTACAAATACAAGAGATAAGGGGAATAGGGGTTAATGCTGTAGCATTAACACATCCACAGTCAGACAAGGTTTCATACTGACTCACCAACAGTGATTTAAGTGGACCGCAGCAGGCATTTGTTCCTTGGTGCTATGCCTTAAAAAAATACTTCTGCATGTGCTGGAGGCAAACGGGTGGAGCATGAAAAAATAAAAGAAGAAAGCAGAGCTTATTATTGTTGGGTATTTAGTGTGCCAGCTTACTTTGGATTAAATGCAATAAGAGTCTGTAATGAATAATCCAAGTTAAGCCTAAAGTTGTGCTTCTTGTTGCTCAACTTAAAAAAAAAGAGTAAAACTAGTGTTGTTATTTGGGATATAGCTACACAAAATACCTGTATATTCAGACAACTAAAAGGCACAATGGACTTACTGTTAACTTACATTTTTAAATTGAGGCGGATGTAATGATTCATAACGACTGTTGACAAAGAAGAACATCTTATGCCCACGTGAAAACGGAAATGATTGCACCACATGTGGCAGATTCTTTACAGATGACAGCATTGAGGTCAGATTTTAAACTAACGAAAGAGTAGAGAAAACTGATCAGGTGCTTAGTAGGACTGCAACTAATGATTGCTTTCATTATTGATTCATCTGCTGATTATTTTTATAATGAATTATTTAGTCTTTAAAATGTTGACATTTTACAAGCTGGAAACAGCAAATGTTTGACATTTATACTTGAAAAATTAGTGAAACTATTAATTGATTATGAAAATAGATTGATTTTCTTTCAATTGTGTTATCGATAAATTGACTAATCATTTAGCTCTACTACTTGGACAGCAATCACACACATAAGACACACAAGGTGTGGTGAAGTATGAATCCAAACACAAAAGTGTAATTAGATCCCAGAGAAGCCGTGTGTTGATGGAGTTACTTTGCTGTAGAGTTGTTTAAACTTTATCCTGTGTGTGTGAAAAAGACCTCTGTCCCTCTACTCAACACTGCGCCCTCCACACACAGCTGATCAGAGCTTTATCTGGGTGTAAAATCAGCTGTTTGGGGTAGGATATAGCATTTCTCCTGCCACTATTTCTGCTACATTCCTTCATGTTATTCTACCCTCTGCTTGCTCATCTCCTCCCCCCTTGTTGCCACCCCCCACCTTTACACAGAGAAGGCACGTACTGATAGATGAGAGCTGGGACCTTTGCGAGAGAGGCAGGTGCTGCGTTAAATTGTTGCCCTGCAGCTACAGAAAAAAAATCCAGAAGAAAAAGGAATTTCAGATTAAACATAAACCCTACACAATACAAATAGTCCCCCAGGGCACTAAACACTGAGCTGCATTCTAATGACTCATGAAAGAGTCACACCTCCACATGGGGGGAGGTGCCCACCACCTCCTCTCATCAAAACTGACACTTGACGTGGTAAGAACGATTGGGGCTTGGTGATTGGCAAGCCGCCATGGCAGCGAGCTCTGAGCCCCACACGGATGCTGCCCGAGTTGCTGGCGTGCCAATCACAGCACCACGCCCCTCTTCGGTGTAGAGGAAAGTGGGTGGTGGGGGTGGGGCCATTAATCACCAGTTCAAGAGAGCACAGGCCCCCTTGGGGGATGCGCAGGGTAACATTACTCAGCTCCTTCAACAAAATTTTTATTTGCTATTTTTTTCCACCCTGGCTGGACAACAGCATTCCTACATTGGGAGGGGAACATGCACATCATCTTTCAGCAGCAGAACTGGCAAAGATACATCTCTCACTACTGCAGGTCAAAGAGAAGGGAGTTCGTACAGTGCATCCATACACACATAACTAATACTAAAATGTTTTTATCAGTGCTTTACTTGACTGCATTATAAGGTGAAGGACTGTTCTGTGTTATCACAACAAGAAAGCTCCATATACTGCTTCATGCTTCAAATCATTTTGTTAACCAAAAAAAAAAAACAACAAAAAACACAAGGAACTCAACTTTCACTACCACAGCACATCATCAGGTATGTGACTGCCTAAATGCACATTTTACCATCAACAAAGTCTGAGAGCTACCTGTCTCAGAGGGGCCACCCAGGTCAAGCACAATTCAGGCTAAATGAGATAAAATCATCACCTTACAGACAACATCTCAAGACAAAAACAGATAAACCTATCTTATTCACTGGGCTTTGACCTGCTCTGCACCACATTTTCACAGTTGTCCCGGGGAAATTCCATCATTAATATAGAAATTGAAAGCACAGTCTGTATTGTACAACCTATGAAATTTACCAGTGGAAGTCCCATTAACTCAGAACGAAAGTAATCTTAAAGCGTAAAGTTTAACAACCACAACTAAGTGCACAAAATACCCAACATAAAAATGACGTACAGTTCAAGCTACTGAATGTTGTTCAGAGACCTCATTGTGTTTGGTGGATCATTTAGAAGGAAACTGCAGCATACTGTGTGACTTCATTGAATCATTTCTGTTTTTTAAAATGCAAATTAGAAATAATGGAAAAACTTTGATAATGGAGCACCCCTGCAGCTAACCTCTTCAGCATCGGCGCAGGTTCAATTACTCCCCTGCGCCATTTGCTGAAGAGAAACATGAGCTGCAATACATGCAAAACTGAATGGAGTCGTATAATCATGAGCTGGTCATGTAAATTTAATTTTATATATTTGTTTCTCTGTGGTCGTGGTGGGTTTGACAGCAGGAACTGCTTGTGAATTATAATAAAATGTAAAACTGTTTTTCTTAAACAGTAAAACCTACGTACTTACAGAAAGCGTCTCATCTGGCTCATGCATGGTTATGCAGTCCATACTGATCTGAATGGTGTTTCCTGCGGACCCATCAGTTGGACTGTCTGTGAAGTTCAACTCGATGGGCTGGACTGAATGAATCGCAGATCTGAAACACAAGAGACAAGAAATAATGAGAAATAGTGACAACGTCAATTGGAGATTAATTATACATTGTTGTATTTTAGTTCTTGTCTGGTTCCTGTTCACACTAACCTTAAACAAACAAATCAAGAGGAGTAAACCGCATCCTGCATCATTAGCCCATCATCATGACCCACGCGAAATCAAACTGAAAAACTTTTTCTGATGTGTATTTATGTTTTTCTTGCCATAAAAAGCCTACAAAGATTTACCTAATTACTGCAAACTGACTGCATGTTAGACAGGTAATGCCTCAAAGGTAGAAACAGGAGACAAAGGAGGTGCTTTGTTTAGGAATTATTCTTGGCTTATTACTGTGGGATTGCTGTCACACATTTTTAATGGACTTATTGAACTGATATGTACATGAAGCCGGATACAGCACAGCAGTTTTAACATCTTTTGAGCTATTAATCAGGTTGTACCATGTTCAACAGACAGTTCTCATATCAGCACAAACTAAGCAGGAAAATCAACAGGGTCTGTTTTAACTTGATTTGAAAGCAACCTTATTATTCACTTACTGGTCCAGCATATCAAACAGTTGGCTGAATACATCTTGGCTGAAGGAGTCATTTGTCTGTGCTGACTGATTCTGGGACATGGTGCTGAGGAATGAGCCCTCTCTCCAGGACAAACGAGACGGAGGGTCCCTGAGTCTGCAGTGAGACAGAAGCAACCACAATCAAGATCATTTTATTACTCATATTCCAAATAAGCAAAGCTTGCTTCACTGTTTTTTCAAAAAGGCACAACGGTTTTAATAGGTAGTTTTAGAAGTTGCAATGTCAGCAAACATTCAACATAGATGTAGTTGTGCAGTGCTGAGATTTGGCCACCCAGCCAGTGGAGGAGGAGGAGTCCTGCTGGCAGCCATTCATGGAAGGGCACTTCCATTGTGAAGAAGTCAGCCTGCATAATACTGAATATTTGTACTACACATAATGGTGATTATGCACCATTCAGACAGAGGCACTTTGACCTGCTCCCCTGAAACATTACACCTGCTTCAGAGCTCAGCCTGCCATTGTTCCTGCTGAAGTGGCGCACGCTGCAGTCTGAGACGGGCGGAATTCCCCCCCGCAGTCTATATGATAGCACTGCTGCAACTTCTGGTATGTGTACAGCTGGACGGGCTTGGGTGGGGGGGTGGGGGGAGGGTGGAGGAGATGGGGGGGCCATAATCTGAAGCTGGCACTATTTTAGGTTTTGGAATTCCCCAACACAGTGTGATGAATGATATTAATACCTGACGTACAAACACAGGCATATCTAATGAAGCAAATAATTTCACTTGTGCAGGAGGTACACATGAGGGAGTCTTACATTAAGAAAGATTAATGGAGTTTGCAATGCACAAAAGACATAAAAAAGGAGATGGCTGATGTAGATTAGGCCTGCAGATCATTCAGTTTAGGTTAAATCAAAATATATTTGTCAGTTTAGAAGCTTTTGCATTATCAGCACTATGTGGAGACTTTGACTGCTTGGGAGGAGCAATGACGTGCAAGTACTGGTAATTATGGAATTAAGCTATATTCCAGCTTCAACTGGAAACTGATTTATTTCTATATCCTTTGTACTATGTCAATCAAACATGTCAAGCACATTGGTAAAATATTATGTGATTAGTGAAAAGATTTTAAAACGTTCAAGATTTTGACAGACCAAATACACTCAAAACAGGTCTACAATTGGGGTGATTAGAAGAAAAAGCCTTGATATTGACAGAGTTAAGTCATGATGGTACATGAGAGAAAGAGATAGCTAACTTAGGTGTAGTTCATGGTTGAAACGAGCAAGCTAGCAGTAACGTTAACGTGAGTTCATGAAATAAATATACTCGTAAAATTGGCTGCGTTAATTTGGTGGAAGCACAGAAGAGTAACAGCTCGGCAAAAATAAATACAATTCGCCGGCATATATTGTCTGAAATCGTATTGAGCTCAAGTTTTATATGCCAGTCAACTCCGGTTAGCCTCTTTAACGTTAGCAAAAGTTAGCGTAGTTTCATTATGCTAGCTTGCAAAACTTTATGGTATATTAGCTTAGCCTCTTTTCTGCTAGCCTAACTATAATTTTCGATACATTTCTGCATTGACCTGTCATTTCTCCTGCACAGCTGTGCCTGCTGGAGTTTATGTGACAGACGAATAAAGTAAAATCGAGCAGCAAAATATATATTAAGGTTACCTTTCGTGTCATGAGTTTAACTACATCCAGTTGCAGTCAAGGTGGCCCTCATTAATTGTCATGGCAACAAGAGTCTCGCGAGAGCACAGAGCAGATAAAGATGGCGGCTGTTTTTATAGACTCCGAAAGCGTCAGTTGAAACGTCATACATCAACGCCAGTTGTGGACTAGTTATTTGTTTCATGACATTTCTTTGTTTCATGAAATCTCTTTTTGTCCGACCTCATGATTGTAATTATCCTTACTTGTCAATAAAGTTTTTTTTTAAAATGCGTTCGTCCGCCATTTTTCGGTTGCATAGACATATTAAACATATATATGTCTATTATCGGTTGTACGCTTCTTTTTTGCAATGCATTGTGGGATACTTTGCGTTCACTATATAGGGTATAATAATTCCAACTAGACATTCGGACATTAAGTACACCTGTCCAATGTAATGCCATTCAACAGCTCTGCCATGAATTCTACTTCATCATGAATATCATGAATATTATGATTTTTCTTATGATGATGTTTTTGTTGACACTGCCAGCAAGGTAATAATTCTACTTTGTGGTGTTGTTGAAATGCATTACACAGAAAGAAGTCCCTGATGTTCTTCCCCTCTCATGTATGTAAATTTGGTGGGCAAAAAATTACAAGCACCACTGAATAGAATGCAGACCTGTTCATCACCACTGCAAACTACAACCTCAGCAATGAATATGTAGTTAAATAGGCTAAATACCTCTTTGACGGTTTCAATTAACTGAACATTGTTAGCATTGTAAAGGCAGAATCATAAGTTTGAAAGTATTGCAGTCACCCTCTCCAAAAGAAAAAAAAAAACCTAACAAGGTGGATGAGGGGAAAAAAAAAAGTAAGTGGATTGCAGGTGGAGCAGGGTGGTGTCGCCTTTGTTAAAGGAGAAGGGAGGATTTAGGTGTGGTGCCTCTACCGAACTCTGCCTTAGTACATTTTGGCTTTAATTTCCCTTTGAAACAAGCCGTTTGGCAGAAGTCAGCTAATAGTCACCTCATTACCTCGCCTTAAGGACTTAAGGTTAAGGTTTGCTCCGCTGCATTGTCTGTTGACCAGTCAGAAATGTCATTATAGGCACAACAGTTGCGAATCAGGTTCCAAATGTTTAACCTCGTAAGCCTATAAATACATTTCACGATCATCATAATAAGCCGGCACCTATTGTCCTGCACTCTAAAAAAAACACTGGCCTGGGCACAAATGTTTCAATGTGTTTTCTGTTACAAATAGTGCGTGCATAGTCCTTTAAGCTCTCAGAGGTGTAGACGTTTTCATTAAGACTTATCACAAACTCATCAAACTACAAGTGAGACTGTTTCACAATAAAAACAAATATGTAAACTTGCACCTGCATGTACCTATTTTAGAAAATAAATGATTTTTTTTCACATATAACAACTTATGTTGCAATTTTACAACAATTTTTCTTTTTAAAAAAATTATATTTAGGCGTTTTATTTGAGACTTCTGTTCAGATGGATGGGTTTATCTCCGTTCTGGCTGTTGTTTGTCTGGTTTTGGGTGTCAGGTTACTCACAGAGTGTTTCAGTTAGCCTGAGGCGAAGGCTGTTCAGCATCCACTTAAAGACAGCGCAGCGCCTCCAGACGAGACTGGGGCAGAGGTCAGCACTAAACAGGGACGGCCATTGTCTCTTGGCAGGTTGGGCACACCGACCGATGAAAATGCAATCAAAACAAACAGCCCAGCCGATCGGGGGCCCTTCTCCAGTGTCCTTATTAATCACTTGTTCAAAGGCCTGAGACCTTCTCCCCCTCATCTGTCAGCCCCGGCTGGAAGAGGGACATGACTACAAAACAATAGAAAGCACCAAAGTTTCTCCTCCTCTCATCCCCTTTACTTTTATAGAAGCGAAACAGTCTGAAGTCAAATTCTCTGGGGCAAAAGGACAGGCACAAATTCCTTTAAAGTTTGGAATGCAAAGAAAACAAGAGAGGAGGAGAGAATTGGTGGACCGAGAAGATACCTTGATTCTTAAAAGATAAATAAATTCTTCTTTTGTGTCTCACTCCCGACTCTTCTAGAACTGATGCTTTGGGATGGCGGCTGACTCGTCCTACAATCCCAAAGCGTCTAGTAGTCTAGGATTTACTAGTTGGGAAACCCAGAACATCATTATTTGAAGAGTTGGGAATGAGACTCAAAAATAAACTTTTCTTACAAACAGCACATTTAATGAAGTTTTACTTGCAGGTATTGTATAATAAGATTTGAACCTGTTATCAAGCTTCAATAAATAATTTTAAGCCACAGAGGCTGAACTTTCTGTTTGATTAAAACCTGGTGATTTTAAAACACATGATTGTCAAACACAGCTACAAAGACATTCTGACACCGTGGGCCAAAGAGGACACAATAAATAATGGCTCTGCACACAGAGGCAGATGAACGAAGTGCAAGAAAAATGCACCAAATAATGAACTGTATAATATAAGTTACTAAATGGAACCAAAAACATTGTATTGATGTATTCTCATTATGACTTGCAGTGATGAGTGTCGGGATCTGATCTGCATCGCAAAACCTTCAGTGTTGATTTAACAGTATGTCAGTGTTCATTTAATACTGATGAGTTTGGATAGATAGATAGATAGATAGATAGATAGATAGATAGATAGATAGATAGATAGATAGATAGATAGATAGATAGATAGATAGATAGATAGATAGATAGATAGATCATCCAGGTTTCTGTACAGTATTTGTTATGTCTGGTGATTTAATAGTTGTATAGCAGGACTACACTGTAAAATCTAGTAAAGTTTGTTAAAACCTTTTCTACGTACAAATGCACGCACTATTATATTTAGTAATCATGAGGTTTTCCTGACTTTTTTAAAGTAAAGTCAGCTTTTAAAATGTACAGTATAATTTATATTTTTGGCATATTTATTTATGTGTAGGCACATAGAATTATGTGTTATAATAACTCTGTTGTTTTATTCATTGATGAAATCTTTTTTTGTTTGGACTAACCTCTATTCTAATCCTTAATCCTTTAATGTATGATGTTTAATGTAGTGTTACCTGTGCTGATAAATACATTTAACTGCTCTAAATTAATTATATGATCTCTGAACACAAACAAGCAACATTATGTTTTGATGTCATGTTATAATAATCACTTTGGTAGAAAATGTTTACAGACCAAGACGTACGACACATGGAGAACATACATGTGATAAAATGGTGTGATTCTGTCAAATGTCATTTTGGATTAAAGCCTCTGAATAAAGCATCTCACATCTTTAAAATAACAACATGCGTTTGCATCGAAATGGATCAGAAGAAGTCCAAGCAACCACACCGTCATGTAATCTGCCTGCCGCTTCGGCCCTGATGGCCCTTTACACACGCATTGTTGCTATTCGTATGCCACACTTATAAATATATCAGGACAGAGCAGCAGCTGAGGATCCGGGCAGACACAACTGTTCTCGGGTCACTGTGGACCTCCAGACGGTATCGGTCTGAGCGGTGGTCCGGGTCAAACACAGAGCGGGGAGATTCCCAGCAGGTTCACTCGTCGCTGATATTCTAAATCTGCTCTGCTCAGAAATGTTTTAAGTCTTAAAGATTATAGCTGAATACACATTTTCCAGATTTATACCATATTTTACATCCATACTATATGTTGGTTTGGCTGCTTCAGGATTGAATCTATTTTTTTTTTTATCAAATAGCTTCAAATACATTTTAATATCAATAAAAACTCATTCTGTAAGTCGTGTACTTACCGACGAAAGGGAAACTCTGGGTAATACTGCACAGCTGTGTATGGTGAATTCATGCTGTCATGCCAAACTTCACTTTGCTGAGATCTTCAAAATGATCAGCTTGTCATAAATGACACATGTATCAACGGCTGTGTACTGAGCTACAAGAATAAATAAAAAGAAATGGAAAAAAAATCAAATAAATAGAAATAAATAAATAAACAAAACAGGCCTGGATTAAAGTGCCGGAGGGTACAGTGCAGAGTGGAGAAAGTTTGAGAGATGTTTTGAATTTAGGTATTTTTTTTTAGGCTACCCAACAAATAGGAGGGGCTTGTGCCAGCTCTCTGACCAATCCCCAGCACAGTTGTACAAGATATCACTCATTCTCAGTTGCTAGGATATACATATCAAGCAACTACATTTGACCCGGCACCTCCCCCCTCCCTCCCTCCCTCCCTCCCTCCCCACCCACCCACCCAACAAACACAGCCAGGCCACCGTCCTGAGGAGCTCACCCCCACCCCACTCCTCCATGTGTATCACTGGCCACTTCTGACATTTCCACCCAGATTCCCTCGTGGTTTTCGCGGGTTGGTGGCACATCTGTTGCGTCACGCTTCTCGCCGAGGGCCCGGGAGGCTCGGAGCAATGCTGAATATCGCCACAAATACACTCCGAGTGCCAGAGATGGTTGGTGATTCATTCTGTGCCGATTCAGCAAAAGCAGCAGAGATTCAGTTGGTGAAACAACAACAAAGCACATAAATGCTTGATTTTAAAGGGGCACTGTGTAGTTTTGGGGAAGAAATTAAAACTCAGGAATATTTATCTTTCTATAACTGAATAAACAAGCTGTTGTCAGAGGAAAATAAGGTCCCAGAACACTGTTTGAAGCTAGAAAGGTGGCAGGGTCCGCCACATGTAAGTACAAAGTAAACAGTATGAAATTGTGTTGTCCTTTAAAGTCAGTCTTTGTTTATTCAGTTTATTCAATGATGAAAACAAAGAGAGTTTGTTTGTTTAGTTTGTTTAGGCATAAAAAATAAGAATAAATCAGACAATGAAAATCTTTTTCCTTCAAAATAAAATTTCTTCCACTAAACTACATACTCTTTGGCAAAGATCTCAGATGTCTGATGACTTGTTAGTGGAGGGTAACTGGTAAAAAAATGGGGCTAATATCAGAAAATGATCCTCCAATATCCTCTTTTAAGGTGCAATATGTAGGAATTGGTCCTCCCTCAATACCTGTTGAAATCACACTCCAAAAAAATAGGGAGCAGCATATCACCAGAGTAACTGCTAACTGCAGTTAACTTCAGCTGCCATTTGCTAGTAAGTCAACCGTGCAGCTAGCGGTGGTATTAGCTCACTCTGCCCGCTCAGTGCAGTTTGTTGTTCTTTAATGTACAGTTGGTGGCTAGGGACAAGCAGTATAGCATGCTAACGTCAATAGATACCTCTGCAACACAATACATAGACGTCCATGACATGTTGTTGAAAATGTTAAAACGTCAAATTTCTGAACGTTTTAAACAAAGATTCCTACAGGGTTGAACAGAAACAGACACAGCAGACATAAAAACGTTTTGAAACTCCTCTAGCCTACATTCACGGTGGCGGCTGTGGCTCAGCGGTAGAGCCAGCATCTTGTTATCGGCAGGTCACTGGTTCGATTCCCCTGGTCTGCATGTCAAAGTGTCCTTGGACAAGATACTGAACCCCAAACTGCTCCTGATGTGCTGGTCAGCACCTTGCATGGCAGCCATCAATGTATGAATGTATGTGTGAATTACTGTAAGTCACTTTGGACGAAAGCATCTGATAAATGCCCTAAATGTAAATGTAAACATAAACTCATATTTAAACATATCGCGCCACATCCTGGCACATTCTTTCAATTCAATATCTGATTCTGCCTCTCA
The DNA here is from genome assembly GCA_039737535.1 of Lagodon rhomboides. Taxonomy (NCBI): domain Eukaryota; kingdom Metazoa; phylum Chordata; class Actinopteri; order Spariformes; family Sparidae; genus Lagodon; species Lagodon rhomboides. The sequence goes on along the minus strand of CM077789.1, from coordinate 6,237,176 downwards.
CCGCTGCAGTATGACACTGTAAACCTAGAAGTCTTGTGTGGTTTTCGGAGATGGACTGCAGATGATTCAGCAGGCTAAAATAAAAGGTAGGGTCACAGCGGGGAGAATGATAATAAATAGATGTGGTGTATCCAGGGAACACAAACCTCTGAGCTGCTCTCTTGTAGTTTAATAAAGACATGCAGCCTCTGTCTCCCCTCCGACGGCCTGCTGAGCACCTGTGACGGACGGCAGACATGCACACGGTGGGCCGACCTGGCGACGAGACACTGCGGTCGCACAGCTGGTGTTTTGAAGTTAGACTCTTCAAGTGTTTGCTATCAAACAAGATTTAATATAAAAATTGTCACGCTCAGCCAATCAAATCACTCAAGCCCAAAATGATCGTAAACAGATTTCTTTTATATAAGCAATATACCTGTCATCGATTCTTCTCACTGGAATGAAACCATATTGTTTTGGAGGTGTGTTCTTGTTGATGCAAGGCTAAGAGAGCTATGCTAACTGCTATGTGAGGCTGTATTTAGGCAGAATGGGGCTTGGAACTGAATGCTAATGTCAGCGTGCTAACATGGCCTACTCAGAATAACAATGCTACTATTGTGATTTTTAGTAGGTAATGTTTACTATAGCCTCTATCTTAGCTTGGTGTGTTCGCTAACTTTAGCTCATTAGCACTAAAGTTGAAGTACAGCTGCGGCTAAAGGGAATGCCTTTAGTTTTATATTTTGCAGGAATTTAATCAGATGGCAGAAAACACAGATCAGTTGCCAAAGGAGAAGTTCACCCAGAAATTAAAATTCGGTCATTATCTGCCTCCTCATGCCGATGGGAAGTCAGGCGAAGATTTGTAGTTCACGAAACATTTCTGGAGCTTCACGGCGTTCTCCTGAGCAGCTGAAGTAAGATGAGGACAAAATATTAAAAACGACCCAAAAAATCCCCACAAAACAGAATATATACGGTATATATGTCACCAGAAGCCCCGAGATCCCAAATTGATTTGAAAAGACCTCTTTTTAAAGCCAAAATCTTCACTACAGTTGCGAAGCTAAAAGCGTTAGCGTGCACCCCATCTGAAGTGACAATAAATACGTCTTTTCAAGTCCATTTTGGATCTCAGGGAGTTGTAGGGGCCATTTATGTTGTTTTTCTTCTTCTTTGTTTAAAAAACGTTTCAAAAGAATTGTCCGGCTCCACCGTAGTTGTCTGAGAGAATGCTGCAACGCTGTTTTGCTGTGAAGCTCCAGAAACTAAACGTCACCTGACTTTCCATCGGCATGAGGCTGAGTAGACAATGATAAAGACTAAATTTTAATTTCTGGGTGAACCACCACCGAAGTCATTACAATTAATCAAAAATAATTCTTGAAGGGTGACATGAACCTCTGTAACTTTCATGACGATGCATCTAATCTAGTGGATTTAAGTAAAAAACGAAAATGTCAACCTCATGGTGGCGCTAGACAAAAAGTCAGTTTATCCTCAGGGAATCCTCAGTTTATGGTCTATGTTGTTATTGTCATCTTTGGCTGAAATGAGTGCCGGGGAAACTATTATAATTTTAGTTTTATGGCATATTGTATGTTTGTAATGTCGACTGTTTCACAGCATCTCTAGACTTAAGTACCCATACTGTAAAATCTGGATCTAAAGGTACGTTAAAAAGAAAATTGAGGAAACTGCTAACCTCAAAGTTAACATAACGTAGACTCTGTCAAAGCATTTTAGCTCATACAACTTGAATTTAGTAGTTTACTTTACTTGGTAATTCTGAGGTGAATCAGTTTACCAACTTTTTTAAAGTGAAGTCATCTTTTAAATTTTACAGTGCAGTGATGCAACATGAAACACATGAAACACACTTGTTTTGCTAAAAAAAAAAAAGGCGATCATCGTCATGTTTTTCTGACAGAATAAGTTGCTACATGGATAAAATATATAATAGCTGCACGTCAGACCTGTTACCATGTGCACTGAGTCGCGACAAGTGCCACTGAACTGTGACTGTCTGACTGTCGAAGCAAATAGTCCCCAAGGTCACTGCTGGAAGTATCAGTTGTTGCTCTCTTAGATAGTAGAAGTTCCCCAGTTGGGAAATAAAGTTCAGTCTGCTCGTTCACTCACAACTCGCAGTAAAAACTCGCTTGTAAAAGTTCAGGGTGATTATTATGTTATTAATACGAAAAAAATCCCGCTAATAAACCTTTTTACACGCGCTGGAGCTTTGACCACGTCGCCCTCTCAACACAACAAGGACAAACTGACCTCAAGATGTCATTAAATCTGATATTTACAACGACACCTGAAACCCTTACATCATTAATTACTGTGGGGCTCAAACGTCGCACCAGTCACCAAACCCCTATTACTTCATTTGACATGCATGTGTGTGTTTATGAGTTGGCGGCTACGTCAGTGACATCTCTGATACTGTCATCAGTAGGAGTGCACATATGGCCGACGTGGTTATTATCCTCGCAAGGGCTCCGATTTGAGCGCGCTAAGCTCGCTTTAATGTGCAATTGTATCTGGAGTCAAAACCATAGATGGGAACCTGGCCCGGGCGACCGTACGGCGCAATATCGCCTGAACTCATTCTGCTGTGTTCATTGTCTCGGGAGGTATTATGAGGCCCCCATTCACACAACCTTATTAATGTCAAGAGTTTACATACGGGATGCCAGAGAGCAGTTGGCGGAGCAGCTGATGAAGTAGCCCCCGACGTTTGCTGCTCCATGAAGAGAGACGCATTATGAGTGTCAGTCACACACACACACACACACACACACACACACCACACTGTGGCCAATCACTCTCACACTCTGAGGGGGTTATGCGGGCATACTTGTGTGCGTCTGTGTGTATATTCCAGTTGGTGACTAATGCAGGGGAAATCCAGATGAGTCAAAACTACCAGTGTCCGGTGCAGTGTCTGCGAGGCGATAATTTACAGCCTATGCAACTAAACTGCCCAGCAACTTGGCATTGTTCACAACGTCTCCTATAGGGGAACCTCTAGTTTAATTAAGCTTGTGAATATTCTCATTCATCCAGGTCATAGTTATCTCAAGGAAATTGAATCGAATGCAACTGGATTTGGTTTTTGTCTTGAAGACGTTTCACCTCTCGGATGAGAGGTGAAACGTCCTCAAGACAAAAACCAAATCCAGTTGCATTCGATTCAATTTCCTTGAGACTCTAGTTTAATTGACAATATGTCAAAATCAAAATCCCTTCAATGAAGACATTCAAATTCAGATCCTGGAGCGTGGAATATTTTCACCCTCATATAACCAGTCCCACGCATCCAGAACAGCGCTAAAGATAAAGGGAGGCACACCGCTTTCCCATGTGACCCGTAAAACCTGTATCTCTCTCTGCACTGATTCACTACAATATCCAGACTCCCAGACAATTATTGATGCTTTCCCACGGTGTGATTCAGGTGTGTGTCTTTTGTCACAGTGACTTTTGCGCCTGATATCAGGCTGTTGTCACGTTGGGAAAATCAATCTTGCCGGCAGCAACAGAAAGGCAGCGAGCCAGCGTTGAATAATTCATCCAGTATAACCAGCGTAAGCTGGAAACCAGATTTGTCGGTTGGATGTTTACGCGCTGCAGGAGCGATAGTTTGTTTTGTTGGAACTGGAAGGACAAAGGAAATCGCAAACCCACGTTTCAGATAACAAAGAGCTGTGACAACAACTTGACAATAACAAGCCTGTAATTAAGGTCACATTCAAGCAGCATTTAGCTATTTATTTATTTTAGATTACGTTACTTTAGTTACAGTACAGATTACATTTTAAACTTAAAGTTTTAAGTTTACCAGACGAACTTATGTTGTTAATTAAGCAAGAGTCTTTGGATTAAGTTTAATTATTACATACAATATAACATCACTGTGATCTGTAGCACTAACTTAATGTCGGATTCAGCCGAACTCTCTGTTCTACTCTGTTTGTTCTACACCAACTCCTGAGGGACATATTTGGTTCTTTAGCTGCTAAACGCTAGCAAACAGCTGGTTAACATGTGATACAGCTAATCACTATCACTTCATAATCACTTTGGTATTCCTGCTGTTCGTTCCTGGGCTGGTCGCATACAGATGTGCTCTCGATGAAAAGAGCTGCCTGGGCTCACAAAGTTGACTTGAGCTAGAAAACCAGAAGCTATCTCATAAAACTTTCCACTGTTTTCCCATAAACTGATCAATAATTATTGTGAAAAATCACTATTATAATTTTACCAAATGCGTAAAACCACAGTTGTTCTGATATTTTTAAAAGGACGGACATTTTCCAGCCATGTTGGGTGCAGCGAGAACAGATGTTTTTGACGAGACGTCAGAACCAGGTGAAGCCACAACACGACCTTTTCCTCACACTACAAGTGTTTTCTGTGCCTGTACGTAACTGGACCATAAGCACAAGGTTACCCCAACACAACATTTCAAATTGAACATATAGAAACATGTTTCAGCATATGAAACATAAAGTTTTAGCATATAGACTCAGTCGACTAACTGATTAATTGCTTCAGCTGCTTCAAACAACCCGACCTACATAACATATAGTCTGTTTGATCAGTTGTTAATACAAAAGACCTTTTAAATAATTCCATAATTAATACATTCATTTGCATATCTTTATGTCAATGTCAGTTTATGTGCACCTAAACTTGAATTTTCCATCTTTTAATAGGTCATAAATCATTCCTCATTAATATTCGAGGAGCACACAATGTTGTTTTGGAGAAGAAATTCAACTCATAATTTTAACATTTACAATATTAATGAGGTAACAATACAATTTTTTCCATCACTGAATAAACAAGCTGTCCACAGAACACTGATTGAAGCTAGAAAGGTGGCAGGGTCCGCCACACATAAACAAAGTACAACAGTATGAAAATGTTTTGTCCTTTAAAGTCAGTTTGTTTATTCAGTCATGAAAACAAAGAGAGTTTGTTCAGGAATAGAAAATCAGTCAATGAAGATTTTTCTCTTCTGATTAAAATTTCTTCCCCAAAATGACGTAGTGTTCCTTTAATCTGAATTCACATGTTCCTGAGGAGGACGGTGTGAAGAGAAACGCTGCTGTCAGAGAACCACACTGAAAACAGTTATTCAAACAGAACCGTGTGTACAGTACATAGATCTGGACGACCAGCGGGCCACGAGGGATCGCAGACCAAACAGAAAACACGGAGCTGCGGATTAAAACCTGCTCCGGTTCAAACGGGTACGACTCAGATCGCTTTGTTTTTTCTTCCCAAGGGCACAGAATCCCATCGCGGGCTAGAAGCGGAGCACTTTTGGTAAACACAATCAAAGCTTTTCCACCAACCGGCCCCAGATCTGAGGAGCAGACAGCCAGTGAACCGCGGACCATCAATCACGGCTAATCCAACACTAAACCTGCCTTCGTTGCTTTTGATGTCAGTCAACATCGCTCATGGTGTGGTGTTAGCTCAGCGCAGCGTGATTTCACATTCACAGTGAAGTGAAACACGGGCTACCGGATAATTATATAAATAATCGCCTAATGTGATATTCAGATAGTCCACATAGACTGTGCTCCTGCTTGCTAAATCTTGAAATGTAGATGAACATTAACACCTGAGATGAATAACATGATGCTTGATTAATGATGCTAACTGCTACCAGACGTGTTCTTCATTTCTAGGCGAAGGTTTCATCAGGATTAGCTGGTGATCATCCTCTCAATTGAGAGCTGGCATTAAAAGAGGAAATGGTCCGGACTCGGGAGCGGGGGTGATATTTTACACTGAACGAGCAGGTGTTCCCGGGACCTGCTTCAGCACTTCTCTGAGGTAATACAATCTTTCATATTCTGACTTTCAGAAATATAGTCCATGATGTAAAAGTTGTGGACCGGTGTTTAGCAACCACACCGCCGGTCTCCTGGCAACAGGTTGACAAGTGTGATTGGTCTGCCCCTCAACCCATTAAAAAGCATGTATGCGTGGGACATAATGATGCCTGGGGGCAGCTCAAAGACACATTACCCCCCCGCCCCCCCCGTCCATGAGCTTACACTCGTCCACGTGTAATCTAAGCGAGGGGTTGAAGTGTCCTTTGTCACCGGATACGCTTTAAAAATAAAACGCGCTGTCGATGTTCTGGGATGCTTGAATGAAAGTGGATCTTTCAGAGGCATTTCTTAGAGTCTCCGATGAGTAGATGGATATAGTTCGTCTGTAACATACCAAAGCCATCAAACAATTACACGTCCGACACGCTGTGCATCTCGACGCCGGAACAAAAAAAAAAAGTCCCTAAATACCACAAAACTGGGACGTTTTCTCGTTTGTAGGGAAGAAAAACAAATCTCGATCCACGAGAGAGCGTGTGGAGCTGGCTGCTGATTTCACTGTTAGACTCCTGTTATGAGCCAGAGTCAATAAAACAGGACACAATGACCTTGATTTTATTAGTTTTGTCTCTCTCTTTTTTTTTTTTGCTGACCTACTCTCCATGTACAGGAGGTGACGTTAGCCCAACCGAAGACCCGTGTAATCCTTTTCGCTAATTGATAGGCTTAGAGAATTTACATTGCAATGACCGCATATGAAAGCCGATCCGGGCGGGCAGGAGAGAATGTTTGCAGTGTCAGGTAGACCGGCTTCCAGCGGGATAACGTCACACGTCCATCTTTGTTTTAGCGGCGAGATGGTTTTGTGATCGGGCATCTGTTGAGGTGCCACGCGGGACACGGACATGGCAACACGCTCGAAGGCCTCTTCTCGTCTTACTCGTGCTATAGCCGTACACGACGGCTCAATCCGCTGCCAGATAACGCCGGCGCTGCGGAAAAAGGCCTCGGCAGCAGGTGAGGTGGTGCTGTCAGGATACAGATGCTGATCGAGGAGAACGGAGGTTCACGGCCGACGGTGTCAGTGTCAACCTCTAACTTCACATCACACAGCTAAAGTGGAGTCTGAGTCACTTGGCAGGGTGACTGAGGGGGTTTGAACTCAGTGTCAGTGCTGAGCCAGGTGATACTCAGACGGCCGTTAACCCTTTTTGTGCACAAGCTCGAACTCTACAATCAAATCACAGGTCCAATGCAGAATTACAACCAAAATGTGAGTTCAGGTTTTTTATCCACATTATGCTGTTTAATTTTGAAATGTTTTATTATGTATTTCTCTGACTACTACCGTTTTTCCACCGACAGTACCAGCTCGCCTCGCCTCGACTTAGCTCGCCTTTTTTGCGTTCCCATTACTGAAATCTGGTACCTGGTACCAGCTAAAGTGGTGCTTTTTTAGTATCACCTCCGTATAAGTTCCAACCGAGCTGAGCTGATACTTCTGCGTGACGTAAGCTGGCAGCCGGCCACTGATTGGACAGAGAGCGACGCCACTTGATGACTCATGACGAGCGCGACGTCCGAGCCCGACACCCGCTACCTTTAAAAACTAGCATCTGCGTTCAGTCAACATAGCGATTACGTGGAAGGAACGACGTGCAAGAACACGGCGTGGACCGTGGCAGAGGTGGAGACGCTCCTGAGTGTTGTCGCTGAAGACGCATCCAGAACGAGCTTGATGGTGCGACAAGAAATGAAAAGGTGGACGTGTTTCGCGTAGCCCACAGCTAGCCCTGTTTATGTGTCGCGTGGATAAGTACGTCACTGATGACGACCCGCCGACACTGAAGAGATACTAATTCTAGATGGAAACGCAACGCTGTCTGAAACCAAACCAAGTAAAGCCACCCTCCTCTATGGCGGCCGCCAAAACTGTGTAATACTCTAAAGGCCCTCTCAGCCAGGGTTGGGTCGGTCCATTCTGGGCTACTTTGGACTCCAAGAGGACCAGCTCAAGACGTGATATTAAATCTGGACAAAGCGTTCGAGACGGAGCCCCGTTCATTCCTGTGAAAGCTGCTCGGTGGCGTTTTGAAGCCAGAAAAGCTCAACTTCCCGCCGATGAAAACACCTGGACCTTCCGTGTTGTGGGGCCCGTAGAACGTGCACACTAGAGACTTCAGCTTTAGCGCCCGGCTAACATGAGTCAGGGTAAAATCATTTATTCGTGTGGCTCTTCTAGATTTTCTAAACTTTATTGTAACTCGCCATAATTAGGCAATTTAAACTTTGTGAAATGTTGCCCGCCATTGAATTAAATGTAGCTGAGGATACATTTAACTCAGACTCATTTTGGATGACACACGTTGTTTTCTTTACCAGAGTTGGTTGAAACGATTGTTACCATTTTCATGTTTGTGTGCTAACACAAGCAGTCACACGCTGAATATCAAAGATGAGCCGACAGCAGCGTGCCGTCATCTATTAGAGGAGCTTAGTCTGAAATAACAAAAATTACCTAGAGTCAGTTTGGTTAAAATTCTGTGTTATTGATTTGTTTTAACATGTACGACTGTGCCAATTGATTTCCAATGAAACGGTTGTGTAACAGCGACCGCTCCCACACCGGCGTCATTTAGATTCACTGCTCCGCTCTACAGCGCAGCAAATGCATAGATTTCTTACCTATTTATTATCATTATTGGGATGAGTTCCGTGTTTTTTTCTTGTGTCAAGTTTAATTTAGTACTTAAAGCAGAATCACAAGAAAAAACACAGAACTCATCCGCTGTACATCCGAATCAGAATCAGAATCAGGCCAACGTGTGTCTCTGGTTTACGTTACTCTCAGTGTGCGACACAGAAACGGACATACAGCGAGGAACAAGCGTGAGAAGCTGAACAAATAAGGTCAAGAGGGACAAATAAGCAAGAAATATTTAACATAAAGAGTCTGTATACGAGTCTCAACCTTAGTGCTCTGTAAAAAAAAGTCATATCATTAATTAATACACTCATTAATTTAACATAAACATTGTACATTTATTTATTTCTAAGAAAAAATTGACACGAGTTCACAAGTCTTTTGACTCAAAATAATGAGTTGGATAAATACAGTACAGAGTTCAATCGACTCAATAAAATACATTTCTATAGATATATGATCAGATTATTAATAGTCCTCCCAGCATGCATTGCTTGAGAGTTAAAAGTATTTCAAGACTCTCTCTTTTTTTTTTTAACAGTTTAAAGAAAACATATGTGACGGAAACTTGGGGGTCTTGGTTGTGTGTTGTGTGTATTGAATTCAGTTTTTAAACCCAATCAGCTGATTCTTCGAACTTAGAAACTGTATTAACTGTAGGAAATCTAATAATAAAATCTAATCTAATTTGTTTGTATTCGTCTCAACAGTTGTTGATTCAACTTATATATCTTACGGTTGTTTGAATACGTTTGCTAAGGTTCTAAGTTAATGTAAAATTTGGTTTCACTCAAAAGAAGACCTTTCAGTGAGATTAACTAAAATGTTTCATGCAGCAGTCGAAGTAGAAATGTATTTACGGTGTACAGACAAAGTCTCCAGGAGGAAGGTGGACCAGAAAACAGATAAGAATCAAGATTCCTTTTGAAATTCCCAGGAAAAATGTTGATCTCACATTTGTGAGGCCTATTGCCAAAACTAATAGAGGTTTATCAGATTTACAGGAAACATACATTTGAAATGTGTTGCCACGACTGTGTGAAATAAAAACCTCTCCTGTTTGTTTCTTGCTTTGTTAAAGAAGAAGTCAGTATTAACCAAGCAGGAAAATAACAGGGCTGAAAAACAAATCTGTTCCTAAGACTCCGGCAGGCTGGTCGGGGAGGTTGCAGGACAGGTTTGTTGAGCCTCAGGGGCCTGTGGATCCCAATCTGCTCCTGCACCCGGCCTCTGCTCGCTCAGCTCAGCTCCGACAGTACAGCCTGTTACTTCTGCACAGGCCACACAAACCATCCGAAATATGTGTAATCCTGACAGACGCTCATATGTGGCTAAATTAAGTGATCCCAAAAGATCTCATGAGAGAGAGTCATGCCCGAGAGAAACCCACCTGCTGACAAATCTCTCAACTTTCACCGCTAAAGCAAACACGACGGGGCTGATGGTGACTGAATGCGTGTCCAGTGCTGTTTTGGGTGCGACATGATACGCATTGTCGGCTTTTAGCGTCCATTATTCTCCCGGCAAAAAGAGTGGAAGAGTGGAAAATGTGATGAATATGTCATCAGTCAGCTTTTTCCGTGTAATCTACAGCCGCCAAATCGCTCCTTTTTCTGCCCCACCCCGTCCTGACACAGCCAAGTGCTTAGTGGCAACGCACACAAACACACACACACACACACACACACACACACACACTGGCAAGCTGCTCTAACACCCTCAGGTGGGCTGCATGGAAAGACATAAACCATGGGGTGAACCCGGACGAGCAGTTCAAGAGCCAAATTTACTGTAAGGTGATTCTGGGGAGGCATTTCTGTAGAAACACACGCACGCACACACACACACGCACACACGCGCACACACACACACAGGCGTCATCACACCTCTTCTCCCTCTGTCAGTGTTAGTCACAGGGAGTCATCGGACAAAGAAATGAAGCTTATCTTTCACCAGGCGAGGCCTTTTCAAAACACCACACTATCCCACTTATCAAAACAATTTTTAAAGGGGTTGAACGGATCTCAGCGATGCCAGGAAGCGCAGAAATGTATCTCGATGTCATTTCAGGGCTCGGTTCGAATCACGTTGAGCTGACCGATCCGCCCCCCCCCCCCCCCTCCGTGCCGGAGTCAGAGCCGTACACGCTGGCACAACAGGAAATGCCACAGCCGTGTTAGTGGCACCTAGTGTCTCATGGCAGGCTGAACCCTGCTGGAATGTAAACTGTCCGCACACAGACATCACAACCGTCAGCGCCGTCTGACCAATCGGAGGGCGGCACAGCGCTACCAGCAGGAGCACAGGACAAAAACAATCTGTGCTCTTAAAACCCTCGTTCAGGAGGATCTTCCTCTTTGGGGTCATCCAATCAGCACCGAGCTCACGTAGACTTGTGCTGTTCTTCGTCTCTTTCAGGCTCCAGCTGTGGTTCTCTTTAGGTGGAACACACAGGCTGCATCTCACCAGTACGTGCCTCCACATCATATAAATCAGAACCCCTGAAGGCTCGCCGCCATGTGAGCCGCGACATCCAAATTCTGGTTTGCGCCTCCTATGAGCTCCGTGTTGTGAAAATATTTACTGTGCATGTAAAGTACGTCCAGGGGGTGGCCGGCTCATGTCTACTGAAGGTTAGCAACGGCGGACATCTGGTGAAATTGTAGCCCACAGCTGTCGCCAGCCTGACATCTCCTTGCTCTCAAATTTATCTTCCCGCCGCTGGGACATCTGCGTACGACATGCCAGCAATATCAAGGACATATTTGCAAAACGGCGAGGAGGTTGCTGGGGACACAGTGGCCGACACAAGAGGCCCCCCGGGGGGTCGCTGCTGCTGCTGTTGGGGCGGAGGCGGTCAGAGGGAAGGGAGTCAAACCGTCGCATTCTTCCCTCCCGTGCCGGAGGTCAGGCTGGGGGACGGTTAGAGGAGCGCCGTCTTGAACCGGGGCTCACACTGACATCTTAACCTCACTCATAAACTGCTCCACTCGCCGAGGAAACGGGCCCTCGAGGCAGACACGGCCACCGCTCAGACCAGTGTGATTAACATTCTTAAAGGATAATAACACTATTTTGACATACGGCTCATGTGTGGTATGTTTTCACGCTGATAGACTGGCGTTGGCGTGGGATTGTGTTTCTCCGATTTTTTGGTTTGCATTCGAGGCGGACCTAAACGTGGCAAAAAAGTGTGTCTTAAAAAAAAACCCTAAAACATGTCAGTGGTGGAAGAAGAGAGGGAAAAGCAGCAGCACCACAATATAAACAGACTCTGGTAGTAAAATGCTAAATTAAAGCAAAGTATTGGCAAGAAAATGTACTTAAAAGTACTTTGAAATTAAAAGTAAACACTTCATAATAACCATTATTAATGAGTAGTAGCTGATAGTTACTTCACTGTTAAAGGTGCACTATGTAAGATTTGACCACTTGTCAACTTTTTACTCAAAACAAATAGGGGGCGTTATATCACCGGCTTAATAACTGTAGTTGCTGTTAGCGAGTTAGCTCAGGTCACCGTGTAAGTTGTTTACACTGCTAGCACAGGAAACGGGCCGGGCTAGGCTAGCTGGTTAGCGCGCTTACTTCAGTAGATATCTCTGCAACACAATATCCCGTCATCATAAAGTCAAAATTGCTATTTCTTCACATTCTGTTGATAATTTGAGTTAATTTCAACTAAAATTCTGACAGATTGCACCTTTAACAAACAATGACATGCTTTATGTTTATTAAGCAAATGGTTTAAGGTTTAAAAACATCAGCTGCAACTTTATCATGACCACCCAAATAATGTTTATAGATGAACTACACAGTATTTATTAATCATTAACCAAGTATTATAAACATCATTTGCACCTTTACTTCTTAACATTTTGTAAAACAGTTCAGCGTTAACAGTGAATTAACTATTAACTGACCACGTTTTAATGATGCTGATTACAGTGACAGTCGTCCTCGTGCAGAATGGCCCCTGCCAGTGTTACGTATTATCATTATTATTGATGCATTAACATGTGTGTGCTACTTTACTGTTGTTGTGGGTCAAAATGGAGCTAATCTTGACTCCTTCATATACTTCTGGGTAACATTTTATATTATCACCATATGTTTTGTATGTATAATCTAATTCTTAGATTAATTAACTACAGCTGTGAGATAAACGTAATGGAATAAACGTTTCTTAAAGTCCAGTGTGTAGGATTTAGCAGATTTGACCCCCGTAAATCCTACATACTGCACCTTTACATGTATTTAAGTGAAATTGTAAACCAAAAGAAACCAAAGTACAGAACTTGTGTACATGTACGTTTGCTTTACCACGTTAAATGGACGAAAATGACATTGAATGTTTAATCAGTTTTTGCTTGACATTTTTAAACAATTTCATATGAGCCAATGAGCTCAGAGCTCAGAACAAAATCAACATTTATACCGTCACTGCTACTGATTTTAATGATGGAAGTGGGTCCATTAATATAAATCTGACATATATTCACTTCATTTTAAAAAGAGGAACACATTTCCTGTATTTTATGATTACAAAACTTTTAACACCTCAGACAGACAGTTTGTCTCTGTGACTGTTTCGCAGACAGTATAGGATAAATCTGCTTGATTCAACATTTCAGTGAAAACTTCAATCAAACGATAACAGTCCAGCTGCCTCTGAATAAATGTACACATTTTTTTTTAAACCTCTGCATGAAACATCTGTTATGTTTCCACTACAGTTTAAAAATGTGGTGGTTTGTATAAAACTTGTCTGCACATAATGAGCTTGGATCTGCCAGAGTTAGACTCAGTAGTCTCTCATCGAATCCTTGATACAATTACTGAGAAAGCCAAATGCAATAAAAATTAATCACTTATTGTAATGTTTAGTCAAGGCAAGGCAAGTTTATGGGCACAGCACTTATTACAACGACCTGGATGACTGAGAACCTTCACAAACATATCTGTACAGCACGATTCAGACACTGAAGGCAACTCAAAGTGCTTTACAGGGGAATAAACTTATGGCCATATGTTCATAAATGTGCTGGAGCATTTCATATGTTCTGCACACACTGTCTCCACGGACAAAGGCAGCCTGTTGTTTCCCCCTGTTGGCAAGAAGGTGAATGTTAAATTCTGAGCCCTAAACTTAAATAAATGGAATTTAAGATTGATTAAAGTTAATGACAAACTAGTGTAAATCATATCGGGACGTAAATCAAACACACATTTTCCACTGAAGCGATAAAACATCACGGGCATCAGATGGCAGACAGCTATGATGTGTATGTGTGCGAGGGTTTTATTATGAATGTGGGTGAAGTGTGTGTGTGTGTGTGTGTGTGTGTGTGTGTGTGTGTGTGTGTGTGTGTGTGTGTGTGTATACATGTCTGAGGCTCAGGCCGGGTCCCTGCTGCAGACTCGGCTCATTCTCCTGCACCGCAGACTTTCCAGCAGCTTGTCATCGGTGCTTAGTCTCAGCACCGCTGACCGTCTGCCCAGCGTCTAATGGGGGCATCCTAAAACAAGGAGCTGGCTGACGGACACGGCAACACAGATTCACCCCCCGTATACCGTCTGACATGTGAAATATGGCGGAGAATGCGACCATCGTCCACTTAGTGAGCAGTGCTCGTCTAATGTTGAATACACGCCAGTAATGTGATTTTCATCAGTTACACAAGCTGCGTGTACGGACCGGAGCTGCAGCTCCGTCAGCACACTTTCACCTGACACTTTTATAACATCGCAACACTCTGCTGAGGTTTATTCAAAGTGATGACAATAGACCAAACACAGAGTTTGGATTTCGTATTGTTTATTTGCTTTATTTAATATATGCGTGATTCACACAGGCTGACTGTGAGGGACTCGAGTGCTGGATCAGGTGATTAGTTACTGTGAACAAGCTCTTTAAAAACCCCAGGACCACAAGCTAGTACAAGTCATTTGCAAATGAGCCCTCACATTGACCTCTCAGCAAGTTTAAAAGCCGATCAAATCTTCTGACACAATCTAGGTTAATGCTAATCTTACCAAAATGTCTGCAAGTATGGACATTCTCTCCTGAATTGGAGAGATGGAGTCAGTCTGCTGATGTCCTGCAACAGCAGACAAGTCACAGTTTCTTCTTCAAGGGATTTTCAGACATATATTTATCTGGTTTGCATATTTATTTCTTTCCAAATGCTTCATATTTAGCCGTGCGACTAGCTGTTTAGCACTTACACTGCTAGCTCGGGGACAGGCCGGGGCTAGCTGGTTAGCATGCTAACTTCTGTGGACATCTCTGCAGCACGATACGTAGACATCATAATGTCTCAACTGCTATTTATTCATGATCATTTTTAGTTAATTTTTGAATGAGTTCAGCTAATTTTCTTACATATTGCCCTTTTAAATAAAATAGCTGAGAGCCACCGGAATAACGGCATCTTAAAATGACATAAAACTGATTTAATTCCTCGTGCTTTAGCAATTATTTGCTTGTGTGATATTTTTGTCTTAGTTTAAAATATATCAGCTAAACATGGTGGCTCTGAGATTAATTTTTCTAATTTTTAAGGCCATAAAACAACAAAGAGGGCAGAGCTCTTGATAAATGACAAAGCAGTAGCATAGCAAGAGCTGAAGCTAAAGCTACAGGCTTGTAATTCGAGTTATGAGAACAAAAACAGGATATTACCCTTCTAGTGGTCATGCAGTTAAAAAATAAAGGACTATATAACCCACATTACTACTAAAAAGCTGAATAGTGCACCTTTAAGTTAAAAAAACAAAAGTTAAATGTTCTATTTACTGCTGCTCTGATTTCACTCTGCACGGAAATATAAAGGTAGGAGTCGGATAAAGGTTGCACATTTCCTGAATGTCCCTCTCAGCTTTTGTTTTCCAAAATAAGAGTCCAGGGTGTGTTCTGGGCTGTAGCATTCTGCATAGTTGGGAGGGTTAGTGGATTTGACAGTTCTCCAAGTGTCCAGTAGCCCTGAGTTCAGCGAACTCGCTCCAGACACAACAGTGACAGCTGAGGAGAGGGGATAAATAAAAACAGCGTCTCTATCTCCGTTACGAGACGGCGATCCAGACAACAACCCAGTAGCCTCCGTGCGCGCGTGTGCGAGCCGACACATCCACATACACAGAACAAACACACGCACGCTTTTTCCTCACACATTCACTGCTTCACACTTACTGTATTCGCCGCTGCGAGGGCAACAGATGGAAAACCGAGAGAGGCGAGAAGAAGGGGAAAGCGCCGCGCGACATAATAAATGCTGTTGGACTTGGCCCGTTAGCAACCGGCATTCCTCCGACAGGTGTAACATGTTTACCAAACAAACAAGCAACACAGATGTCAAGAGAAACGAAAATGGTGACTGGAGGTTGCATGACCTGTGAAAGGAAGCCTGGTATCCAAGCTGGCATATCTGTGAGGGCTTTGAAGGTATTTCAGAGAGATGAGAAGACTGCGTGCCACACCAGGATCGCAAGAGTGTCTCGCAGAATTTGTCTTATGTTACTCGCCCCAAGCATCCCAGGCAGCTCTGGTTGTTAGCCGGGGCCATCCGGGGTCACGGGCGCTGATGGCCAGTTTTTAAGCCTCTCACTTTCCCGATCACATTCCACTTCAGGCCAGTGGGAAAATCATCTCACATCACAATCAAGCAAAAACAACCACTTGGACCTGTCGAGCGGGACAGTGGGACTTCCGATGAGACCTGTGACTTTGACCTCCGACTAAACCACTCGCACCGGGACGCCTCTCCAACAGGCCTCATGTTCGGTAGCTAATTTGGGCTTAATTAACCAGCTACAAAAGTGCTAATTTAATCAGAAAAATCAGAAAATCAAGGATATCTCTCTGAGCAAATTCTTCTGAAGAGTTTTTTCCACTCTGCAAGTGTCAGTCCATAACCACAAATTGCCAGTTGATCAGTCAGATGTTCTAGCGATGGAAAATAATTGGAGAAGAGAGCAAGCCGTATTATCTAGCCCCGAGGCCTGAACTTACCTTTCCAGAAAGGAATGCAATCATTAGCTTTGAAAGTCATTTATCTTGTGAGTCCATGTGCTCCTCTTTGACAAAGCAATCATACACACAGGGAGTGAAGTGTGTTTGGAGCGAAGGAAAATCTGATGAAATAGCTTAATCAGTCACGTTCACAAGTAAAATACAACACAATCTCGCACACAATGGATGTTTAATCTGTTACTTGTAAAGTTTAGCCAAGAATGTGTCGAACTGAGAAAATGGGACGCAGTGTGCAGTGTGCCAAATCCCAACAGTCCTCTTTTATAATCACTCAAAAGACACCAGACACTTAAATAAGTCCGATTTTTATCACCAAGATCCATGAATTATTCCCCGAGAAAGCAAATATGTTGGAAAATGGCCTATTTCGCAATGTTAAAGAAAGTGAGAAAGAGATTCCTAGAACCGTGCCTGTAGTTGGATCCGCACCAAAAGTTGAATGGGAACTATTCAGGGCCAAGACGCATCCTCCAGTTCCAAGTGCTCCAAGTTCCGTGGAAATCCGTTCGGTAGTTTTCGTGTAATCCTGGTAACAAACCAACAAACAAAACAGATGCAGGTAAAAACATGACCCCCTTGGCGGAGGTAATTATTGTTGGGTATATTGTAAACACTGCTGGTTGACAATCTGCATTGTAGAATTGACAATAGAACTGTAGTACAGTATCATTTCTAACGCTAGAGACTCTCATACTTCCTCTACACTGTAAAACCTTTTATTGTTTTGTTTTTTTTTTCAAATTAAAGGTGCAACATGCAAAAAGTATTTATCTTGAGTATGAATTCGACAGGTGGTAGCATATTGCAAGAGTAACTGCTACCTGCTGCTGACTGTAGCTACTAGCCGTTTTTATTCTGGGCAGTAAGCCACCAATCTGCCGTCCTTTTGGTGGCTCGCTCCGCGGATTTAGACAGGAGGCGGCAAATTGGTGGTCTGTTTTGTTCCGCCAATTTTGCCCCTCGGAGGGTAACGTTACACTTATTTGCGCCTCCATTGCTGTGTAAATCCGAGGCGGCAATGTGGTGGCAAATGCTGAGATGGGCGGAGGTGTGGATGACGTGCACTGCTGCGCACCCACAGCCGGGAGTTTTAAAACCAGGAAACAGCTGATCACAGCAGTCAGTTCGTCACTTCATCCACAAAGTTGAGCAGCTGGAAAGCCGCTGAGATCCGGGAGATGCTAGCGTCTCCTCGGTCTCTGTAGCTGTCTTGGTTGTCCGCTTGTTGTTGTAGCGGCGAGCTAATAGCGGTCGCTACTTTCAAATTAAAAGCCCCCGCTAAGAACCCAGTTCTAAACTCCGATGGGGTGCAATGTAAAGCTCTTATTTTGAAGACAAATTCGACCTGCTCTTCTTCATGCCCAACTTCGTGCTTCACGTCACGTCACATGTTGACGCCTACCAGAGGAGGAAAAGTGGTGGCTTATTTGAAAAGGTGGAATATTACACCTCCGTTTTAGATAGACAAGGCGGCACATTGCAGCCTTTACCTTGCTGCAAATGTGCCACCTTTTCTATCTAAAAGGGGCTGTTAGTTAGTTAGCTCAGTTAGCCATGCAGCTAGCAGTTCAGAATTGGACTGTCGGGAGAATCGAGGGAGTGTTTACACCACCAGCACAGGTGCTTCAGAATAGACCGGGTTGGGGCTAGCTGGTTAGCATGCTAACTTCAGTAGATATCTTTGCAACTCAACACAATGATGTCATGACGTGAGAACTGTCATTCACATTCCGTAGATAATTTAATTGAATGTTTGTCTGTTTTTTGACTCAAATTTAAATATTGCATATATATAAAGCAGCATATAGTGTTTATATGTGTAATGCAAAAAAACATTTGCAGTAATGGACCCACAGAGAATAATCACCCCACTGAGCCGGAGCCCGTGGTGATGACTTAGGTTTAGGTTTCATTTAGACAAGAATGAAACTAATGTCGATGACGTCCTGTTGGAACTTTTTTCACTTTCAAGTCAAGTCAGATTTAAACTTAACGAGATAGATCTTAGTTTCGTGGCTTTTTATACACTTGAAGATGAGTCCTGGTAGTTTCGTCTGCTCAAAGTAAAAACTGAAACCTAACACTGATACGACAGTGGGCCTAACTCCTCGACTAGCTGCAAAGGCGGGGCTGATTCTGTGCTGAGTGATCATGAAACTGAATGTAACCAGGAAGAAAATCCAACTAGCGACTCTTTTTAATACGACTACAGAACTGCTAACTGCACTTACATAATAATTAAGAGTTCAGTTTGTTCTGCTCAGTTTTAAACACACACACCTGCTCTTGTTTTGTTACACTGCAGTTGTTTCTTCTTTGGTTTATTTTAGCTGCTTTCTCAGGTTCAGTTCTGTTTTTTTTTATTACGGAAGAACAGATTTTGCACACGACCGTGAATCATATAAAGTTAACTCGCAAATTTTTAATCAGCAAAAAAAGACATCTGTTGTCTGTATGTTCCCCGATCGTCGCCGCAAATCCGTCCATAATGTCTAACAATTACGTTCTACTAAACTGCTGCACCAGCATCTGCCCAGCTGTGCGGGCTCGGTGAATTCCGAGTACAGGGTGTACATTTCGACGTAGAGCGCGAACCAAAGCTTCAATTTGGATGAGGCACCTCGAGGGCTGATCATAACGATGTCTAACACACAAAAGATCATCCGAGGACAGCCATGGTTCATACATAACAACACACCCACACTCCCTCCTGACTGCTGCACGCACATCTGCACACACACACACACACGCAGGCCCAAATTCATTCTATATCCTGGCATCGACAGCAAGTCACACCACATCTGCTGCAGATGTCAGCCAAGTGAAGTGATGCTCTTCACTGTTACGAAATAAAGGTTCGACAGAAAACACGAGAAAAAGGTGAGAGATTGGCTTCAATTGCGTTTCGACTCGAGACAAGACGGAACACGTGGACGCCATCACCCGAACAGTAAGCAACATAATCACAAACATTACAATGTCGGGAAGTCCTTCATTATTTCAAATGATTTGCGACACGGCGGTGTGTTTGGCAAATCGGTGTCGCTCCGCCGCCCGGCGTTTCGTGTTATCGTCACGCTCTACCTGCAGCGAAAGATAAATTCACGGCAATTAAAGAATAAAATGATTACAGGTATAAATGGTATCCATGGAAACCAAACAAAAATACATACACACACACTTGGATATTTTTCAGAATAGCGGCTGGGCCTAAATGCAAATCTGCACCCGGCGGTTTATTAGGGGGGCCGAGTCACACAAGTTTATGAGCGCTCATCTATCTGGCTGCTAATCCTGTTTTCTGAACATCTTTTTACAACTTGAAGAGCAGAAATATGGATGAGGTGCTTTTTCGCTCCGGGCCAGAGCAGCGCTTGATCCAGGATTAGAGACACGTCCTCGTTCTGGGAGGAAACGCGTTAACCCCTTCAAACCCCTAAGGTTATGATACACGATACGAAAGGTGCTGAACTTCACCGTATACTTTACCTGCTGCAGTAACAGATGTATACATCACGGCCGCTCGCTACTTAACCTTGTTTCCTGAAGAGAAAACCTGAGAAGAGACTAAATACCGCTGTGCTTAGCCTGTTTGCATTAGCCACTCAGCGTGTCACGTTTAAAGCAACAATCATTAAGGTTTTCATGAAAACAAATCCCGTTTATGCAACCATTTCCGGCTCATGCATTTCTTTGCGTGGCTATACCGTTGGTTTATATTCAAATTTTTTAATTACATCTCTGTAGAGTGTCTTTCATTGCCGCTGGCAGGGTCCGCCACTCCCATACCGGGAAAAACAGCCAACCTCCGCACGACTGATTCAGAGGAAACGCTGAATACTGTGAACTTGTCAATACGAATGATTTATTATCTAGTTTTTAATATCAACTTTTTGTATTTGCAAGTGGTGTAAAGGATTTGAATTTGAAAATCAGTAATTACATTACAGTCGTTAATCCCAGTAAAGCTTTGACATTTTGAGTCAGCTTGATCTCCGTCTTACTGATGGAGGGTAAATGTCAGTTTAGTCTCTGTGCCTTCCAGTCCAGGAGGTGCCAGGAGGCTGTAAATTGTTATATTCTTATCTTGTGTGATCTTAACTGGCTTCCTAATGATAGCCAAGTTTAGTCAAGAGTTGGATGGTGTGTGAGTCACGCAGCTTTACTGTGAGGTCAGGACTTCACTCTCTGGAGAGCTGCTGGCAAAGCTGGCTGTTGGGTGATCAGTAAATCTCTCCAGACTGTAGAGCTGTTGAACCATAATGTCTAAATTCTGTTTCCACACATAAGAAGATGCATTTTGTTTCAGTGTGGAAGCTTCTGAAGGTGTCTGACGTAGCTGAGATGGGAAAGAGTAAAGTCATGTGATTTATTTTGCAAAGAGTACGAGTAATTAGTAATGCAACTAGTTTTTAACGAGTAATGCATGATGAGTAATTGATGACATTTTTCAAATAACTAACCCAATGCTGCCATTTCTACTGAATCAGAGCTGGCTTGTGGCTTTTATTTTGAAGCAGTCACAAAAAACACTTTGTATTTAGGTTACCTTTACTGCGTCTTTTATTTCTTTCACTAACTTCTAACCCGATAAAAATCTTTATCAAAGGAAGAAACACTACCGCTTCTGTCCACAGGGGGCGCCAGAATCAACAACAAAGAAAATCTAGAAAGTTTCTTGCAGCTGCTTTAACTGTTTCCGACTGCAGGATGAAAACATATTGTGGTTTAATCATTATGGATCAACTTCTTTATTTAAATAATCAGGGTTTCTTACATACATTACATGCTCTTTAGTTGCCGCTGGCAGGGTCCGCCACTCCCATACCGGGAAAAACAGCCAACCTCCGCATGACTGATTCAGAGGAAACACTGAAACTGTCAACTTGTCAACATGCATTATTTATTATCTAGTTTTTAATATCAACTTTTTGTATTTGCAAGTGGTGTAAAGGATTTGAATTTGAAAATCAGTAATTACATTACAGTCATTAATCCCAGTAAAGCTTTGACATTTTGAGTCAGCTTGATCTCCGTCTTACTGATGGAGGGTTAATGTCAGTTTAGTCTCTGTGCCTTCCAGTCCAGGAGGTGCAGCTTGGCATAGATGGTTAGCGATGGAGGTGCCAGGAGGCTGTAAATTGTTACATTCTTATCTTGTGTGATCTTAACTGGCTTCCTAATGATAGCCAAGTTTAGTCAAGAGCTGGATGGTGTGTGAGTCACGGCAGCTTTACTGTGAGGTCGGGACTTCACTCTCCGGAGAGCTGCTGGCAAAGCTGGCTGTTGGGTGATCAGTAAATCTCTCCAGACTGTAGAGCTGTTGAACCATAATGTCTAAATTCTGTTTCCACACATAAGAAGATGCATTTTGTTTCAGTGTGGAAGCTTCTGAAGGTGTCTGAGTAGCTGAGTAGCGTAGCTGAGATGGGAAAGAGTGAAGTCATGTGATTTATTTTGCAAAGCGTACGAGTAATTAGTAATGCAACTAGTTTTTAACGAGTAATGCATGATGAGTAATTGATTACATTTTTCAAATAACTAGCCCGATGCTGCCATTTCTACACTGAATCTTGTGGCTTGTGGCTTTTATTTTGAAGCAGTCACAAAAAACACTTTGTATTTAGGTTACCTATACTGCGTCTTCTTTTTTATTTCTTTCACTAACTTCTAACCGGATCAAAATCTTTATCAAAGGAGGAAACAGTACCGCTTCTGTCCACAGGGGGCGCCAGAATCAACAACAAAGAAAATCTAGAAAGTTTCTTGTAGCTCCTTTAACTGTTTCCTACTGCAGGACGAAAACATATTGTGGTTTAATCATTATGGATCAACTTCTTTATTTAAATAATCAGGGTTTCTTACATACATTACATGCTCTTTATTAAGCAGCTACTTTATCAGAAATATAACTAAACGTCTCCTGTAACCGATCTCGCTCGTACCAAAAGTTACCGCCGGTGTCGCTACATTACTCAGGACTGAAATCCCCAGTTTCATCATGTACTATCTTTAAATGTCTGATAATATTACTCAACAACAGCACATCACGGGTTGTGGCATTGCTGAAGTGTCAAAGGTCACCAATAGGTTTCTCTTCCAGCAAACACGAGCTCTCTGGACAGAACCGTGGTGTGATGATAGAATAATAAAGTGCACAGGAATCTGCAAACAAGAAAATATGTAAGGCCATATTTTCTCGTCTGTGGCAGACTTACAAGCCGAACAGATGATACCAAAACAAGGCGGAGTGACACGCGGTAAACACACAAATCAAGGGGAAATTCCAGCACTGTATTCACTGTAAAAATACACTAGGAATGATAAAACTAAACTGACAAATGTGCCCCCATGCTCCAGTGAATCTCTAAGGGGCAGAATGGCATGGGAATGAGCTTTTAACAGAGACACCGGGGGAGGAAGAAAGGAGTCCCATTGCGAAAGAGTTGAATTACCATATCACTGAGGAGCAAATACAAAGCGCCTCGAGAGCGGCGGGGGATCCGTCATCCAGTGAAGAGCGGTGTTGAAATGTGGATATTTCTGAGTGCTCAGACACCACACACTGGTGGCAGAGCAGTGGGGGAGAACACACGGTTGTTTAAAACCTTCGTACAGAACATCCTGAGAATCCACGCTTCAACGTGACACGGGGAAAAAAAACATTCGGTCAACTCCTTGTAGGATTTGAATGAAGATACATTTATCGACATGAATACAAGACTTTTAAATACAAGCAAACCACGTGAACTGAGCTATTAGGGGATGCACGAGAGTTTAGAAGCCGATGTTTCCTCGAGCCATGCTGTAGCCCAGTTTGTTCTGGTTCCCGAGGAAAGACATGAGGCCCACGTAAGCCTCGATCAGGAGGCTCTGATTCAGGACCAGGACGCCGTTGGCCTTCCCAGGAACCGGCCTCCTGGTGTGGTTTCTCTGCGCCGCATCCTTGAGCTGCTCACGAAAGCTCTGGATCTGTGAGGAAGAGGAGCGGGGAGGAATCAGAAACACGGCAGAAAACACATTTCCTCCTCAGATCCTTGACTTCTCGCCCCTTTTAAGCCAAGTTTTAACCATTTTTATACTTTAAATTAGCACAAAAGTAGGCTATTGACTCCTTTCCCATTGCCGATGAGCTTTCCTTCTGTTTTTTCCCCATTTTTCTTGTGTGTCATGAACATGCTGATAAACAGGAAACAGTCGAAGATAACATAAACAGCTGTTACTGCTGCAGAGACAGTTTACCTGGGAATGAATTCTGATTTTACCCATTTCTTCTCTTTCTGTTTTTAACAGAGAACATTTGTAAAACCATTATAAACCATCAAAAGTAAAAAATAAAAATCATCAAAAAAACATTTATGAAGTGCTCAGAAGCTGCCGAAACAGCTTGACAAAAGAGCTGAGAGAGCAGATTCAGAAATGAGCATAGCATGATCGGGATTTAATGCACAAAGCTGATCTGTGTCTGTGCACTCTCAAAGGTTGACTTGCAGACGGAGTAGCGCTTTTAATTTGTTTTGTGCCCTTTTAAATCTTTCGTCGTCAAAACTCTTTCATCGTAACTGGCCCCGAGTTTTCTTTTTAGGACATCTAGTCCATTTTTCAACCTGAGCTGACAAGAAGCATGTTTGAAGAGAAGACGGCTTTGCTTCAAGAATCAGACGGAAGTCTTCAACACAAAAAACTACCTGTAAATATATCTAAATAAGATGTCTTATATAGAGACTTACAGTAACTTTTAGTTGAACTTGCTGCACGTGACATTTGGTGCCAGATCCTTTAGCCAATCCAGGTTGAGTTTGCCTTCTTGTAAGAGGGTGAAGCTTGTTTGCAATTAAATATTTCACATTTATTTAACCAGCAATGGGCAGTAATTTATGTTTGACACCAGTAATATTTCTCTAGATCACACAACAGTTTGCTTCTCTTATAAAAAGGGTGCTATTGGGGCGCCGTTTAGCTCACTTGGTAGAGCGGGCGTCCCATGTACAGAGGCTAAGTCCTCGCTGCAGCGGACCCAGGTTCAACTCCCGGCCTGGGACCCTTTGCTGCATGTCACTCCCCCCTCTCTCTCCTCCCATTTCCTGTCATATCTTCAGCTTGTCCTATCAATAAAGCCATAAAAGGCCAAAAAAATACTTAAAAAAAAAAAAGGGTGCTATTATTAATTCAAAGCTTCAAACGATAACGAAGCAGAGGTCAGGGCTCAAATCTAAACCCCCCATCTGCTGTCATCACTGACTGTCTCCAGCGAGGACATTTCACAGCGTCACATAATTAAGACTATGATTACATCACATTCTTAGTGAATGTTTTTCCAGGTCTTTGCGCTCCGTCTACATTTGTGTGCAGTCACCGGAGTGTGTTTAATTCTCTTTAAGCAGCATGTACGACATGTTTGAAGCGTTGCAAAACACACAGTTTCACTACATTGTGTGAGATTGCTTCATTCTTCCTCACGCTGAGTCGTCAGGATAAGCTCACTCTGAAAATCCCCCCTATAAGTTTTGCAAGCGCCATATTTTATTACGTTTTGGTTGTGAAACAAGTTTGTCAGCAAGAGCAGATTTATCTGATGGCTTGTCAGTCCTGAGTGTTACCTTCTGTGGAACCTGGCCGATCACACACAGATGACATCTGAAGCCTAATTCCAGTAAATCTTTTTTCTGCGTGATGACTAATCGACCGCACGATGAATCTCACCACACTGTCAGTGCTTTTTAAGCGATTAATGGTTGATTGTCTCTCCTGTGACTCTCACAGGACACACCTCCACCTGGATTACTCATCGAACAATAAAACCAAATCAGAATTTCAACATTGACAATCTGACACACTCGAGTCTCAGTTCACCCGCCGAGCAAATTTACAAGCCGTTCCCATAGTTTCAGTTTTATGCTCGGAGACATTAGATATGTGTTTTTCAAACTTTCACTGCTCTGTGGATTCCTCTGTTTAACTGGGATGTTGTAGATGAATGAAAGAAAAGCTGCTGATGAGTTTTTCAGTCTTTCAACACTACGAGCACCTAATTGCGATGGGGTTGTAGCAATCACCTCAAATGATTCAAAACCTCAGCAAATGAAACCATGACTACGTGCGTGACGCCACACCACGAGAAGCAAGTAAGAAATGTATGATTTGGAGGAACCGATTCTTTTAAAGGAGACATATTATGCTAATTTTTAGGTTCATAACTTTAATTTGGGTTCCTACTAGAACACGTTTACATGCTTTAATGTTCAAAAAACACAGCAGTACTGTATTTCTCTCTGTCTGTTTAAAGTTATCTAATCTAATTGCATTAGCCGTAATACCAAAGACATACACTGGGTGTCGGAGACGACTTTCCCAGAAAATATCACAAGCGGCGCACTTAGT
This sequence comes from Lagodon rhomboides, assembly GCA_039737535.1. Lineage (NCBI taxonomy): Eukaryota > Metazoa > Chordata > Actinopteri > Spariformes > Sparidae > Lagodon > Lagodon rhomboides. The sequence goes on along the minus strand of CM077789.1, from coordinate 6,211,216 downwards.
GACGCGTTCACCCAGCAGCGGTTGGTCGGCCATAGCGAGCAGGTGATTCACATCATAATAACCGGAATACGTTAGCCTACTGTTCGACGATGAATAAGTGTCTAAGCATTATAATTACTGTCTCAGAAGACGTCATTCCACCTTTTTTTTTTTCGCTTTAATGCGGTCATTGAGGCGTGGCAGAGCTGCCAGCTGACATCACACAGGAGACACTGGATCTCTGAGAAGCAGGTGAGGTCCAAAGATACACCTGCAGTTGCCACTTCTGGAAATCTTCGAGATTACCACTTTAAGCTCCTGTCTCTTTAAGGGCCCGCCCCCTCCTGATTACCCAGTCTGCTCTGATTGGTCGGCTCACACACGCCTGAGCCAGCACCGCCCACCATGTCTCCGGTCGGCTCTGTTGTGTTTTTCAGCTTTCAGTTAGCTTCACTTCTACTGTGACTATAGGCAGAAATGTGTGACATGGTGACATAGTGTGATGTCACAAAGTCACAGAATTAAAGGTGGGACTTTTTTTGACGAGGCGTTTCAGGAACAGTTTTTTTAACTTTCAAGACCTTTGACATACACAAGAACAAATCATACAACACGCTAAAAGAAAGGAAAAAAATATTTAATTTAACTAACTAAAACGCCTGTTATAATCACCGATCGATGCACTTACGTCGCAGAGAGCGGCGAACTTGTCACTGATGTTCCTCACGGGGTGGTAGGTGAAGGTGATGAAGGGGAAGTCGGTGGCGAAGGGGTTCCACCTGGAGACGAAGGAGGGCTCTCTCAGCCGGTCCCAGAACACTCTCACCCCCTCCCCCTCCCTCCTAAAACACACAGAGAGACAGCGCAGATGATGACAAAGAGACTCTCTCCGTCGGTGACACATTCGACTCAGCCGCGTGACAAAGCTTCAGTTCGTCTTGTCACCAGATCAATAACATTACTCACCGCTTTCCGCAAAAAAGGATCTGTTTGTTTTCCGCTGAGGATTAGACACAAAACACTGAATATAAATGCTTTCTCTGCCTCGGGGCCACGTTCAGAATAGCAACAACATATAGGCTGTCAGTTATAAGTGACAATTATGTGGCACAGAGTTGTTTTCACACACGGCTTTTATCCCAGGAATCAAGTGGGGAGTAATTCTAATGGTGCTAAAAAGAAAAAAAAAACAAACGTTGGCTGCGTAGTTGGCGTGTCTCGCTTCATATCGCCACCCGGGCGCCTTTACGCACTTTACAGTAATTGTGTGCACAAATAAAAATGTATAGAAACCTCCTAAAATGGCACTAATCTGTCCTCAGGGCAAATATCTGATGTGCGGGCAATTTCACATTGACCGGGCTTCGAGGTAATCTACAGCGTGCTCATCATCGTCAATTGAAAGTAAATACCATAGGTTTTAATGAAAATGCCTCAGGGTCACATCGTTCCTCCGCCTAATGAAACCCCAGAAGACTGAGAGCTAACAGACCACCTAACACTCGCAGATCCCACCTTGGAAATGATGTTGGTTTTGATCAACGGGCTGTGAAGAGTCTCTTTTTACTGTATGTCCATCAAATGTGATCTGGAGCTCTAAGAGTGTGATATCTGGGGGATACAGTGTCTTTGTTACTGTCAAAGAGATGCAGGGTCACAGAGAGTTCACGACACCCTCCTCCACAACAATTAAAGGTAAAATGTGCTACAGTTGTGAGGATTTGCTGCTTTTCTTTGTCTTAATTTTGAGGAAACCTAAAAGATAAATCAAGTTTGCATCACAGCGTTTGGACTCGCAGTGGATAGTCTAAAAAATAAGAATCAAAACAGACGCATCAAAACATGCAGGAGATATCTTTCCTTTTTCTTTTTGTCAACACACATTTCACATTGTGAACACCTTATCAAAAGCTTGTGTTTATGTTACCCACAATGCAACACAACCGCAGACAGTTCAGTTGGTGGTTTGGGTGTGTTAGACTAGACGTGGCCTGGGCGGGAACTGGGCAGAGGCCCATGTTTAGGGCCTCCTTTCCACAAGGAGAAGAATATCAACTACCTACAATAAATAATGTTTAAACTTTAAAATATTTGAGAAATCTAAAAAAAAAGTCTTTAATCTAAAACTTTATTTCAGTGTTTGTGTATTTATTTTACTCATTTATCTATTTTTGCAGAACATTGGAGTCAATGTGCATAAAAAACTTAAACTTAAATATTCAGTTCTTAATACCGTATTTTCCGCACTATAAGCCGCACCGGATTATAAGCCGCACCTTCAATGAATGGCCTATTTTAAAACTTTGTTCATATATAAGACGCACCGCATTATAAGGCGCATAGAATAGACGCTACAGTAGAGGCTGGGGTTACGTTATGCATACATTAGATGGAACTGCGCTAAAGGGAATGTCAACAAAACAGTCAGATAGGTCAGTCAAACTTTATTAATAGATTACAAACCAGCGTTCTGACAACTCCGACGGAGCCGGGCATCCAACATGCCCGGCTCCGTCTCGTCGAAGTCGTCATTAATCGAGTCAGTGTCGCTGCTGTTGTCTAGCAGTTCAGTGACAATTCCTGCCTTCCTGAAAGCTCGGACCACAGTTGAGACTGATATATCAGCCTCGCGCAGTCATATACCCCAGCATGCACCGCGCGCTTCTTCTTCTACGGGGGAAAATGAAGTCGGCGGCTGCTTACCGTAGTTGCGAGACCTGTTGTGGCTCAATATTGGTCCATATATAAGGCGCACCGGATTATAAGCCACACTGTCAGCTTTTGAGAAAATTGGAGGTTTTTAGGTGCGCCTTATAGTGTGGAAAATACGGTAAGTAAAGACACATTAAGATGACATGTTAATTGCATTTATGAAATGTATTATATAGGACTATGCATTCACATGTAAACACATGACTAACCAATTTCATATGAATACAGAAGTTTAAATAGATTATCTAAAACATATAGCTAACTAAACTAATGAGCATAATTATAATCATGTTGGGTCATTGATGCAGGTCAGTGTAAACTGGTTGTTTAATCCGGCCCTGGTAGCGGCAAATGTAGCTTCGAGCTGCTAGCCTGAATTAGCCGGAGATGAGAAGCGGGCTACAGAGGTGAGGTCGGCAGATTTGTTTCATCTTCAAACAGACGCAAGACTACGCCTCTGGCCATAAAGAACAGCCACCTGACATGTTTTAAATAGCCACATGTAGCCTACATTTAAAAGCAAAACAACAAAACACACCGACGCTACGATCTGTCCGACAGACCTTCTCACAAATAGCGCAGAACATTTTGTCTATTGACACTGACGAGCGCTGCGACTCCCTGAGAAGTTGGGGAATATTGTAACCTTTTTTGAGCGTCCCAAAACCGCAACAATCAAGGAGCGCACGCCAGGCGCGCCTTATCATTGGAAAACAATTATCAAGTTGGCAAGAAGCCGGCACATGTTGGCGTACATAAACACCGGACCCAACCCATGTTGGCTCAAAGGACATAATCATGCAGCGTCTTCTTGAACCACAGACGGCTTCATACAACTAACATACGCAGCGTATGTAAGCTTAGGTGTGTTAGTATTTGAGCAGGGTTGGGTCATTTTGGCCACTCTTACACACAATTCCAAGCGCCTGCCTGACAACCGTTTGTGAATCCAAGAGGACTCAAAACAAAACTGAAGGTGGAATCACTCACATCACCAACCCTTTCTCTTTGTAGCTTTGAAGCTCCGTGACCTGTTTTGAAAAAAGCAGGTAAACAACTCGAGGATGAACGCTGATTCAAAACTGTAGCAAGAAAAACCTGCTGTAACAGGTTCAACTCCTTAGTCCGACATAATTACACTCATAGTAGAACAACACAAAGGCTACCGTTACTGTACTTTAATTACCCCGCCAAACAAGAAGAAGTCAGGCGGAAATAATCAATATCCGTGCATTTTTCATAAAACATAAGATCAGTGGTTGAATTTACACATTTTGACAACATGAGGGGTCACATTTTTAAACATTTGATGTTTGAAGCCAACAAATTAGTGACAAGACAGAGAAATGCCCACACAGCGCCTGCACACAAACACAGATTCAGTATCAGAGATGCCTGTCAAGATTTCATCGTCTCCTTAGGCATTTGTGCGTTGTTGAAACATTTCTGCTCTTTTTTCATGTGATGCAAGTCGTTCGCCGGCTGCATACTTTTAACACTGCGAATAAAGTATTCACAAAAACCCACAAATCATTCCTTGCTGACTTTGTAACCTCTGCACTTGATGTGCGGATGTGCAAACACTTTGGTTTATTTTGCGCTCGATGCCGTGTGAAGACGTCGCAGAAAGCGTTCAAGAGGCAACTCGCTAAACAATTCAGCACATAAAAAACATGCAAACAGTGCTCAAAGTACAGCTTGTTATGGCAATCAAACAACCTGTTGTGGGTTTTTTGTGATTCGGTCGACAGCTGTAACTACTGATGGTGGTGCTAGGCTCCGTCTGTGGCGTCTGTAATGAACCTGCTGCTTTGCAAAAAAAGTAACAAAGGGAGAAAAATAAATGGGGATGGAGGCGATTTCCCAACAGTGTTCTGATTGCCTTAATGATCTGTCATACTGATGTGTTCATTTAGCCACATATCTTGTGCAAGAGCACTTCCTGCCAAACAGAATTAAACACCTGAGGCTAAGCAATAGCGGCGTGGCTGTTGATATGACACGGTCCCAGGGAGGGGCTGCATCATAATGCAATCATCGAGCCCTGTTTACACAAGTGCTTTCAAAATGACAATGCTGCTGCTGAACATTGTGTGCCTCCTCCAGAGCTGATGCTGTGCGGGGAGAAAAAAGGGGGAGGAAAGAAGAAAAAGAAAAAAAAACTGGGTACAAAAGCAAAGCCCGGGCTAAAAGACTGATTATATTTCAGCAAAAGCGAGCGAGGACGATGGGTTTACGTTTGTACACATTGCCCTTTGTAGGAACACACAGCTATTGCCCTCGTATAAATGGGGATATAAAAAAGCTTTGGCAAATTCCACAGGTAAGCTATCACTGGGAGAGGGACCAGCCCAAACAGGCAGAGCAGGGCTGGGCTTTCCAGCCAGAGGCCTTGGAAGACTTCACGGTGTTTATGTGGCAGAGCTGGGGTTTGGACTTTCACTGCGCCTCACTTCGCTACAGTCACGAAGCACAGAAAAGGTGAAAGCATGCGTCGCGCCATTCACGAGTTTCTCAGCGAGACGCGGTTCGTGTTCAAGGAAAATTTCCAAAAAACAGGCTGGTAAACAAGAAGAGGTCAAACTGAAGGGATCCGCCCTCTATTGACCTTCCCGGTGGAGTTCCACTTAATCCACAGTGTTTATACAAAATGCACACACGCATAAGAGAAACACTGTATTCTGAGCTTAAGGGCAAGTGACGAAAAATTCCTCCCTGGGCTTTCAGGCGCTTCATAAGTCAACACACAAGATAAATATCAAGCCAAGCTCCAGTTGTCATGGCAAGTGTCCCACATTGTCTCAGAGTGAACAAACAAATCTGGTCCGATTGCTCAAGAGAGCCTGCAGGTTTGTCAGCCATCCATACATGTATCCATCCAGCGTGGTTTCATGAAAGGAGTCAAAGGAGAGGAACCGGGTGGAAAAAGAAAAAGAAAAACACAAAGAATCGAGCTTACCTGTTCAACACGACTTCCCTACAATATTCAAGCCTCAAATGGATATTTACATTATTAATGATAAAGCTGCTCATGCAACCTCTGAGGCCTTAAACACAGAGCCGTGTGACTGTTGATGCAAAAGCTGTGATATCATAGCTGCAGGCTGTTGGCAAAGATATTTCCACCTTGATAAAGCGGAGTCCACAAGCTGAAAGCTGCTCCCAAGGTGTACGAACTCAGAGCAGCACGCCCAAAACATTATACGTCTTTTGGTGTTTATCAATTTATGCCGTATACCCGGGGAGCAGCCTGAGTGCAGACTCCGCTCCTGATCTCTGCTCTGTTTCTGTGTTCTTCTTCTTCTTTTTCTTTATTCTGTGTAGTGTTCAAACAGAACTCATCCTACAGGTACAATACAATATCTGGAAATAAACTGTTACGGTTACATAGAGGACTCAGTTGTGAAATTTCTACCATCAGGACTGTATTAAATTGTTTGCGGTGGATGTCCTACTTATGAAAGTGCAGCTGAGGTGTGTTAACTGGAGTCAAGGAAGCAGCAAGTGTGAATTTTCCCCGTCAGTGTCGCAACTTTAGAACCTAGAGGCCTTTTAAACCCCGGTAAGTAGATAGGATTTAAAGGATTAAAAAAATAACTACTTAAAGATGTGACATGTAAGAATTCTGCATTAAAATGTCTAAAAATAACTAACAACAACTTTTATTTCATCATATATTCTGTTGAGTTGTGTTACATTATCCCAAATGTGTCCAGTAATGTTCAAACCAAGAGAAATCCACAAGTTTACTCGAAGTAACCGTGTGTTTCATTAGGTCACCTGTCACAAAATTTTACTAAACACAACACAGATAGAACTAAAACTTATCTCGCCTGCGAACATTTGTCCCATCAGGCAGATTTTCTTCATTATTGGTGATGATTTTATGGTGTGTTTACCTTCAGAGAAGCAGTATTTCTTTGCGTTACTCGCAATGACTCGCAGAATGTGTGTTTGTGTTTGCATTCAGGTCACTCACTAAACTCAGCACTCACCAGATCCGCTTTCTTATTTCTTCCCATCTCTCTCTTTATGTAACGTTAAAGTGTATTTTCCCTCCGACTCCAACTGGCAACAAAACACCCCACAATGAGGGTCACCTGCTGCAGTCAGGTTATTACCCTACTAGCCATTTTTGGTTCCCAGAACGTTCTAGTTACGTAAGCCTTTGGTTCCAGTAACGTTCCCTGTACGTTACTTTTGGTTGGGTTTTGGTTGCCACTTGGTTGCAGCGGAAAGTTTTTGTTACGTTCTCTAAACGTTAGCTGTTGGTTACATGTTGGTTCCCTCAACGTTCCCCTAGCGTTCCCTTAACGTTGTTGGTTACATGTTTGGTTCTCTCAATGTTCTCCTAACGTTCCCCTAATGTTGTAGGTTACATGTTGGTTCTCTCAACGTTCCCCTAATGTTGTAATGTCTGTAGTATGTTATTTTTTGTTTAGGTTTTGGTTGCATATGACAACTTTACTTGAGAAAACAGGAGTGAGGATTAACCCACTTTTTAATTCCAAGAGTTAAAAAAGTAATTTATCATGTAGACAACAGCTTTTTGGTTGATGTAGTATAACGTCACCTCTCCTAACAAGCCTTATTTGACATCTTTTAAAAACATAATGCATTACTTTGAATGGGGATAATATATATGTTGGAAAACTACTACATTACATGGATTACATTTAAAAATGTTGATTTACGTACGTATGTAAGTTTATCTATCACACACACCAAGACAAACAGATGTATAATGTTTCTTGAAGGAGCTTTCCAAAGTTACGAAATATGACCCTGATGATGTCATATTGATTGTCATCGGAGGGGTGAGGGGGGGTCTAACTGAGTTGCATTACGTGAAATGTATTTCCTCTCTAACCTCGAAGGGACTTTCAGCCATGCAAGCTCAACATACATTTATTTTTTTAAACCTACACAAGCTGCTCTCTTCTGAACTAACAGAAGCTCACCCAACACTTTTGTGCTGCAGATGACAGAGCAGTAACTGAGATGAGACAATACCACAGTTTGTATGAACTGCATGGTGCAACTTGCAAGTAAAACACAAGTATTACAAAATCCTCTTCCCGCTCTTGCAGCTGATTTACCTATAAACCTTCCTCTGAGATGTTGCCCTTAAACAATGATCCGTAAAAGTTTTGCCTCAGTAAAATGTGATTCAGTATCTTTCGACTGTGATTTCACTGAATCACTAGTTTGCATATTTTGATCTGGTTAAAGATCGTTAGTCATCATAGTTAGGAAATCGGTGGTGTTTGTGCATTTCCTTCTTACTGGCAAAGGGAAGAAAACGCTTTCCCCAACATTTAATCACAGATTTTTATCACTGAACTTGTCTGCTTCACATCACAACACACGTGGCTCTGACTAAATTACCGTCTGATGAGCTATCCCACAGCACATTACGCTGATGACATCTTAAATAGAGGCTATGTACTGACTGCCCTCTGCTGTCTGAACGCGTAAGCTGCTTTGCTTTGTATAGGTGTGGTCAGAGTCCCTGCAGAATGACAGCAGGATGGTTAAAAAGAACAGAACCGAGGCCGCGTCAAACTACAGATTTTACACCTTTTTGATCTGTAATTAAAAACAAATGTGCAAAAAATAAAAAATAAGGCCTCTTGTGTCGGCATGTGAGGAGGAAATTCTAGTTAATAAGGCTGTTTTAAGTAGTTGAAGGTGGGGGGCTAAATAAGGCATCATCCCTCTGAAGCCTCATCCAGAACAGAATCCCACATCTGATCAGTTGAGAAACAAGAGTGCTGGGATTATTTCCAACCTTCATAAATATACAGTATATATTTCCTCCAACAGTTACTGAAGCAACCTCTAGTGGGGCTGCTTTAAACCTCCACACCCAACTCTGTCAGACAGGAATAAGAAAAAAAAAAAAAAATAGATGATGTGCTGGGTAATTAGTTTGTCTAGACAGTTTGGAAAGAAGGCACTTAAAACACATCTTTCCCAACAGATGCAGAATATACTCTGCTTCTTCTTCATGGGCGCACCTAGAGAAAACAGAATCATCAGGACTAAAAATACTGACACTCCCTCGACGCTTTCTACTGGCATCATCAAGGTTTCGGGGAGGCTGACGGAGCCCAGACGAGGGTAGTGGCGCCAAACAAGACGCTCCGTCGAGGGGGGGGTTTGATATTCTTTGTTCTGGAGCTGATGGTCTGGGAACGCAAAGGGTCAAACGTTCATGAATGATGCATTCGGCCTCATTTCGGTACGTTTTCATCGTATTATGTTATATTCATATCCTTAAGAAGCAAGAACAATGAAATCCAAAAAAACAGAGAAATCCCAACTTCATTTTAGTGGTGACCTGTGATGTGATTTGAAGGCTTCTTGCAACCAACTATTGAAAATAAATGACTTCAAAACATGTAAATAATACGTGCAATACCTCGATCAGCGTCGCTCTAGTCATATGTGATGCAGCCTGAGCAGTCGAGGGACTCTGGACTTCAGCACTGATTCACACTCGCAGCTGCAGACTCATCCATGACAACATCAAACAGATGAGGAAATGCGATGTGGCGTGCTCTCGACTTGAACCGTCTCTATCGAGGGTGCACACTGACATCAAGTGGTCAGACGGACCGTCAGCTGTGGAGACGTCAGCTGTGCTCTCACACTCACGCCGACTGTGAGCTGCGATACCTCAAGAGTGTCGGTCAAGTGTCGTTGACGCGACTGCTGAAGAAGCAGCTGAATCATGTTGATATGATGATTTTCTTACTTACATCAGCAGATATGTAGTTATGTTTATTTGCTCACCATGAGCAGCGTGACTGTGGGAAATAAGTTGTACTCCATCACTGTCTGAGCTTTATGATGTGTCAGAGGTCTTAAATGGTCTCTTGATTTCACTGTAAATGCTAAACAACAGACGTATACAGTAAAATATATCAAGAATTTGTTTGACATTTTAGGGAATGTGCTCATTTTATTTCTTGCTGTGATTTAGACGAAAAGCTCTTCGGTCTGTCAAAGCAGCTACAATCAATATTTTATATCAAAACTGATCACATGACTAATTGTATTGAAAGGTATTTTAAAGATTGACCTAATCGCTAGAATAAAAGTTGGTTTCTGCAAACTAAGCAGCACATGTTGAAACTTTTTTTTATTTTGAAAACACTGTGCTGATGTTCTGGTTAGGTTAAGGCACAAACCTACCTTACCTGGTTCTGTCCCGAATAACACGGCTGGAAATTGTCCTGAAGTCTCGTCAAAAATATGAGTATGGTTTTATTGCCACTAACACGAGTCTGTAAGTGTCCAGACATTTTGTTAAAAATGTCCGGTTGTTTCGGGCTTGGCAGACAGATTTATCCATGGGCGCCCCCAGAAACCTTTTTAATAGCGTGGCCAGTGCTCGGCTGGGGATCAGTGTAACGCTGTGATGCTGTCCTCTGAGAGGGAGACACCACTCACCTTATTACAAGACACTGTACATTCAACATGTTATTTTAAGGTAAAAAAAGTTACATAATGTTGCTTTAACACAGCAGATGAATAATCTTAGAAGCCTGACTTTCACTACTGGTCGCTCACGCTGATTTTGTGACCGGGAAACAAAGTTTTCTGTGCTATAAAAGCGGTTGAGAGGATTCGGTTTCATACGTACATGAACTTTACTGATCAGTTTCTGCCAAAAATAAGACGGAATGACCTAGACGAGAAAAGAAGACACTTCCTGAGGGAGAAACAGAGAGGAAGACAAGGGGAAAGAGGGAGAAAAGCTGTGAAGATGAAGACAGAGAGACGAAATGTTTGAGGCTCGAGTCTTTCTTATTTGAAACCGTCTCTTTGCTGTTGGACTCCCGGGTGGCTTTCACGAGCGTTTTATGTATAATTCAACGTAATGTGCAGAGATAAAGCCTCCAATAAAGGCAGTGCTCTCTAAGCTCTTCACAGCACATTACGTTTTATTCATCAAATTAGTTTTAGTTGGTTTGGTATCCCCTGAGCCGTCTTTTAAAAGGTTTAGATGAAAGGACTACATTAATTTTGCCACTAATCAGTTAAGCGACAGCTCCAAGTGACAGCTCTGCACTCCTTACCCCCGAAAAAACTCTCCGCACATTCGCCGCTCTCTGCCACGCCTGCTCCCTTCATGTGTCCCTGGTTGCTCCCTGCACCGATCCCCCCCTTCGCCACACGGCCGTCTGATGCCGCCCTCCTCGTCATGTCACTCTTTTTACACTGACAACTCGAATCACCGTTGATACTTTTTAGTAAATCATGCAAACTCTTTCCATCTTTGAAATTCATTTTTAAAAAAAACGGCAGCGCGTTACATTTTTCATTACGTCTTCAAAACTGATGCAAAAACTTGTCGTATGATACGTTTCGTTGAGAGGAGTTATGAAACGATTACATACCGGCAGAAAATGTGACACTGCACGCGGTCGAGCTTTTAACAGGGAGTACGTTAGAAAACACAGCAGATAATTAGGGCTGCTGTAATTCTCCAAGATGGGCTTTTATTTTTCTAAAGTAGCTGACTAAAACTGACACCATCCTGTTTTTCATCGATCTCAACCCAGTGCAAATATGTCTGTATGTATAAAACAAATAGGGGGCAGCATGTCACCATGGTAACCGCTAACTGCTGCTAACTGTAGCTGTGTTTAGCTGGTTAGCTCAGGTTAGCCACGCAACTAGCATTTTAGACCAGGAGCTCGGGGAGTGTTTGTGTTTACAAAACTAGCACAGGAGCTTTGGACCGGGACGAAGCTGGGCTAGTTGGTTAGCATGCTAACTTTGGTAGCCATCTTTGCAACACAATACGTAGTGATCATCATGTCAAAACTGCTGGTCACATTCACACACTAACCAGCTGGCCCCGGTCCTTGTCGGTGCTCCAAAGTCACTAGCTGCGCGGCTAACTGAGCTTACTGAGCTAAGGCGGCTACAGCTAGCAGCATTTTGCGGTCCCTCTGGTGATATACTGCCCCCTGTTCTAACATTTTGCCCCTTCTAAGTTGAAGTGTCAGAAGTTTTACGGGACACAAACATTTTGAGGTTAAAGCTGCAGGTTTGATGGGTCGGAGGTTCAGGTTGAATCAAGGTCTAGTGAGGGGAACTTACCGCAGCAGGGAGTGCTTGGGGAAGCTGAAGGCTCCGTAGGCGATGCGGTCCACGAAGTTCAGCGCTATCCTCTGTATGAAGTCGACGCTGAACATCACAAAGTCGTACTTGCAGACCAGGAGAGACTTTTCTGTGATGAAAACAATACGCTCCTTCTCATTGTTCCAGTGATCCACCCTGAAACAAACCAGACACAAAAAATCACTCCTTTGTATCTTGATTTCAGATACGATGCAAACTGAATGTGTTCACCGAGTTCACTCGACTCTGAGCCAAAAGGTGTGTTATTTTCAACAATGTTATCTGTATGTACAATGACAGAAGGATGAATGGAAAGCAGATGACAGGAAGAAAAAACACTTTCCTACGTGTGACATGTCTGATCCATTTGACCCCTTTATGTCTTCATCTATACAGTGTGTAAGGAGCAGCGCTGGTATAAAACTAATGCGGTGTAACGCAACAGCTCTGCAATAAATCCTCCCTCGTGAAGGTAAATGTTGACGTGCTGGGGAAATAAATGGATGGGTAATAAATGGGTGTAATTAATCAACATCTAAGTGCAGATTAGAGGGCGTCCCATTTCCCAACCTTTTTATCTTGTGACCCCTAAAAGCGCTGTCCGCTTGAGATCCTTCATCACTGGTTGCACATGTTACGTAACCGGTTCATCCAAAGTGGAACATCCTTTTCTTTGTTTTGTACCAAAACAAACAATGATCCAGTGATTCACAAGGAAAGAAATAAAATAAAGATTAAAGGAATGTCTAGACATATATTCTTCTGCTTTCCTTCTGCCATAGATCATCAGTGGTTCACAGCCTCGGGGTCACGGGATTCCTTTTTATACTAATTGTATTAAATCCGCTTTAATAAAAGATTACATCACACATACATGTGGTGATCCCCGTCTGTGGGCGAAACCTTCCTGCGTGCCTCGAGACAGCCAATCACCAGCACTACGAGATCTTGGCACAGCGACGATGATGCATGTTTATGGCTCACTGATGCTGATGAGATTTACTCCTTACGTATTTAAATTCACATGACAACACATATTCGACAGTGCTGGATAAAATCGGTCGGTGCCTTTAAAGTATCAAAGTTCAACATCCGTCTCTATATATTATCTTAGATTTTGGATATCGTTATGAAGCTGCATTACATAAAGTGATGTTATTTTCTGAACTTACCAAACTTGTTTTAACACTCGCCTTTATCCATGTAGCGAGTACATCCACATTGTTGCTACACACTGATATCAAGGTATTAAAAATTAAAAGAATATTTGATTTTTGTCCTCATTGCTCAGCCCTGTAAAAGCCTACGGGCAAGAATAACATAAATAATATAAATAATTATAATATATAAAGCTTTTGGTTAAAGTCAATTTAAAATCTGAGATCTGTGGAAATACATATAAAAAAATAATCATTCAGTCCTGTTGGTTAAATCAAGCATTTATGACCTGCACTTAGTATAAAATCATTGAGATATTGTGTATTTCGATATAGCCTAAAATATTTTGGGACATGCACTTATCTGCTGGGAGCTACATTAGAAGATTGATACCACTCTCAGGTCTATATGCAAAATATGTAGCAGGGGAGAGCAGCCAGTTAGCTTAGCTTAGCATTAGGACTTGAAATAAGGGGAAACAGTGAACCTGGCTACCCGTCTACCAGCCCATCTTAAGTTTTTATCCAATCTCTATAAAAACAAATTGTTAAAAGGACTATTTTCTATCTACTGTACTGAGGTCAGATTACTTTTTGGTCCAGGAACAGCTTGCCTCAGTCGTTCCCTGTGGGGGTCACGCTCCCTATGTTGAGAACCGCTCCTGCAGAGGGTGATTTTAACTATGTGTGTTTGAGTCTTTTTGTGTGTGAAGTGCACTTGTGATGTTGGTATTCTGTGGGAGGTTATCTGAAGTTAATACAAAAAACATGTATAGCAAAGCTGCTCAATTATGTACCGTAAAAGCCTCACAATTTCCAAAAATGCCCTCGGCAAAGATCATACAATATGCATGCAAGCAGCTCTAAGTTGCTAAACTTTAACCGACGAAAAAAGAGAAGAAAACTCAAATTAACAGAAACACCTCTACGGCAGCAATGCACATCGTCCACGTGTGTTCAGAAGTCTGTCCTGCTAATTGAAGTCACAAAAAGCATCGTCTCACACACAGTCTCTCCCACACCGCCGTGCGCACAACTAATTCATGGTGGCATGGATTCTCTTGGAGTGGCTCTCTTCCTCACGGCCCGCTGAGCCGGGCTCATGTGGCCGACTCCGAGTGAAACACTCCTGATTGCTGCTGGCAGCCGGAGGCCAAAAAAGACAGTTCACTGAACAGCCACAGCATCATGGGAAAGGTGTGGGTGAAGAGCTTTGACTGTGCTAATGAAATGAGTTTATCTCGACTGGGCACGGGTGCAGAGGTGTTACACAGATCCAGGATCAGACTGTGGGTGTCTGACACGCCGCCGCCGCTCGGCTTGATACGACGACACAGTTCTAGTCAGCAAGACGACGCCGGGGCCTGAACTGACGCACCTCTGGAGGACACTCTGGGACAATGAGGCCAACAAAGGATTAGCTTTGGGGGTTTTAGTTTTTAGACATTTTGGGAAACATATTATTCACTTTTTTGCAGAGATGTAGGAGAGATTGGGTTGTTAACGTCTCTGGAAACCACAGATACATTCACATTTGTACGTGTCACAGGCTGTGCAACATACTGACATTTCTACAAAACACGTCATATCACAATCACATCACATGTTTGTGATTTGACTTTCATGTTTGAAGGTGGAGGGGATGCTGGTGGAGCTACAGGTGAGAAGCCAGTGACAGCAGTTCAAGTCTGCGTCTCAACATCTGTGTGAACAAGTGTGAAACCACTGAATAATTTCAATTTCCAGCCATGTTTGTGGCAACCAGAACAGATATCCTTAGGCCAAAATATGATCTTTTCCAAACCTTAACCCTTCACATGTTTTTGTGCCTAAACCCAACTATGAGCAGAAGCAGCTTGTTGTCAAAACATTAAATTGAAAACTGAACCCAAACAAATGTAAAGTTACAAGATGAGGAACAAAGAACTGAACAGTTTCATCATATCCAGAGTTTGCAGCAACGTACATTTCAAACATTTATTCTAACAATTGGGGGAATACTGAAATCATTGTCATGTCTGTTTTACATCAAAATTAGCACATATATGAGAGTTTTACATGCAACCCCCCCACTGGCTGGTTTCTTTCTTTTTAGGAGAAACTGGTCCAGGTGGATTGATGCTAACAGTAATAAGAGAGGGCACTAGACTGTCTCCCTCTTCCTCCTGACCATCCCACCTTTCTGATGTGTTCAATAGTCCTATTTTTACAGCTTTGTTTCTATTAGGTTTAGTTTGTTTCTGTTGGGTTAGCCCCCAGCTCGACAACCCCTGGTGGATGAGTCTTCCTGGCCACCCTTCTTTTGTTTACTTTGGCTTTGTGGTTTTAATCTGCTTGGTTTGCTGATTGATTAATAAACTTTAAATTCTTGGCTCTGTAATTATGTTAGACCTCATTTGGGTCAGGGTGTCATTAAAGGGTTGGACCAAAAAATTGGGGGCTCATCTGGGATTTGAACCCAGGACCTCTCCTGTAACAGAGGGCTTTCGAAACAAGGGAACAGGCGATCGACTGCTTTCCCGTTGCCATCAGAGTTTACCTTTCTATTTTTCCTGGTGTGCCAGGTTCAACATCAGGCAGCACTAGAAAGCAGCATGGAGGTGCGTGACATTGTAGCATTGTTTATTTTTCATTCTTCTTTTGACACAATGCTCAAGTGCTGCTTGACCAAAGACAGATGGGTAACTAACTACACACCGTTGGCCTTAATCTCAAAGCGCGTAATAGCTTCACGCTGGAAATGAGGCGAAAACGTGAGCGTCGACCCAGGTGTTGTGTTTCCATCGCAGCCAGTCAGAGCTGGAGCCGATAAAACACCTGCGACTGCTGCAGAGTCATCTGACGTGGGAAAGAATGCAGACTGTGTTCATTCTCAGTGAAGACCGAAGCCAGATGTTAGTGGGCGTCTGTACCGTGTGAAAGAAGTCTTAGCGTGGAGTCTCATCCGATTCTCAGCGAGGAATGAGTAAGAGTATTTCCCAAACGTTGAGCTATTCCCTTCAACAAATCATCCTCCAGTATTTTCAAGTATGAAGCGTCTTTGGTCACTTTCTATTTTCTCTTGAACAGCTGTGGCTATTTTCAAACTTGAAGACACTGTATTTTATTCATTTCACATAAATAAAACCACCTTCTCTAATTGTAAGATCAACAGAATCTCAGAAGAGAAATTAATCATGAATCACAGCAATAAAAATAGATGAAATGATTTTATATTACGTCTAAAGCAAGTGACGATCACCAGCCGAGCCAGATTTGAGGAATTTCTCATGTTTTTCGGTCTTTTGTCAGCGGGCCTCCCTCGGGGTAAATTCTGCAGCAGTGTCGCTGAATCACCACACAATGCACTCTTTTTGTTGCAATAAAAAGATCCTACAGCGGCTCCTGTAGCGTGAATAACTGCAGGCCAAATGTAGGACAAACGTTAACGTGTGTCGGACAGAGCTGCATAAATGGGATGTATTATTCATTCTCACATGGCCAGCCTTTTAAATGTTTCCTGAAAGCTTTTTTTTCAGGAGTGATCCAACCTGACATCTCGAAGTGCACTCGGTAAATGTCCCGCAGTCACTTCATTTTGTTTTGAGTTCAAGCTGTTAGATCGCTACCTCTGCACTGACTTCTGTGATATTCTTGGAGTTTGGGCTTTGACCAAGGACATTTGAGTTAATAACTACGGTCCAGCACTGTAGCAGGTTATATATGATGTACATACGATACGGGTGTATAATTCAATACAAGCGTTCTACTCATTCCCTGTGGGCAGCAGGTCATTTGCATTTATACAGTACATAACATTCAAATGATGGATTATGAATGAGCAACACATGATACAGTCAACTTTACATCGTCACTGTCATGTG
The DNA here is from genome assembly GCA_039737535.1 of Lagodon rhomboides. NCBI lineage: Eukaryota > Metazoa > Chordata > Actinopteri > Spariformes > Sparidae > Lagodon > Lagodon rhomboides. Next base: position 6,194,367 of record CM077789.1, on the reverse strand, counting down.
GAAACCTTGTATCTCTGCCCTTGAGCTGTTTTGGAGTTTGTCTTCGTGTGTCATGTTTAAAGCTGAAGTTTCACAGTTTCATTGGGATAAAAAGTTCTGAGCTGAGCTGATAAATTAAACCAGCAGATCTCTAAATTATAAGAATTGTTGTTGCAGCCCCAATGTGCCAACTGTGAAGCATCCGCAGCTGATCTATTAACAGTCTATAGTAAAATGAATAACTGAAAATGACATGTAGCAATAATCATATCAAATAAATCCTCAAATTTTACACGAACATGCAGTATTTATTATCTATTTACGTCTTCAGTCTCCATGGTCACTGAGTAAACACCATCTGCAGATGAAGACCATGAGATACAGCTGGAAATTTTGTTTAAACCAAGTGGACCTTAATTTACAGCTGCTTAATAGTTATGATTGTTAACAAATACATTAATAATAATAATAAAAAATATTTGTCATATGTGCTCATATTGCTTTATAAACCATTTGATAAGTGTCTAAATAGTGCTTAGAAATGAGGAGCGGGGGTGGTGGGGTTACCCAAGTGTTACCAAAAATAATACAAGGTTTTCACTCGGCACACATTACACTGCATTGACAACAAGAACATGACGGCGTGTGACAGAAAGGGGTATCATGAACTCACTCTGCCATCAGCCAAATGCTGTGAACGCTGCCATCCACTTCTTTATCCACCAGAGCTTCAACGTCTTTGAGGGCCTGATTCAGAGTGCCAGGCTGAGGAGACAGAAATGCACGGGTGTCACTTTCTAATTTTCCATTGTGACAATCACAATGTGTGCACAGAGAGCTTAAGGGGTAATCTTTGAGGCAGATACGCAGCTGGGACTGGTACTCCAACAAAATGTCAGCGCGCCTGTGTGTCAAACAAAATAACAATAAACAAAAACACGAAGCCTCTGCGTATGACAATGACTGCAAATGAAGAAAGCTGAGCGTGCAGCTTCCCGTGTAAATCTGAGTAACTCAGGTATTTGAAGAAACGAGAGGAGGCTTCGGCACATATTACACTACACGCTCAAATTGTCAGCTACAAGCATTTCTGTTTTTCAGTGCACTTCACACTCAGAGTGTCATTTTTTATAAGATGTGGTTCTATCCTTACACGTTCTGTTTTATTATTTCAATGCCAAGTTGGAGAACTTAAAAAGATTACGAGTTCATACTGAGGACTCCGCAGAGTCTGACCGTAATCTGAGCCTGGTGCTCGGCTGTGGACTGGCAACTTGTCAGTGCTCTCTTATAAACTAACTACATAACGGGCATCTTCTTGTTACTTAAGTGACGACATACATGAACAAAAACAAAAAATACTCGACTCATCGTTATACGAACAGTCTACATCTTGTAAGTCAGACTAAATAAATGAGAAAACCGTCTCTGTTCTCTCTTATAAAGGTGCCAAAAACACATTAATGTAATGATAGACATATGTACGTAGATGCTGCGTTTACTCGCTGGATCGGACGTAGACGTCGCCGCCATATTGGATGTGGCAGGTCTGCCCTGTAAACAAATACAAGTAGATGTGAAAACTGTGGGTTTTCTGAATAAACTAGACTAACTTTCACATTTAACTGATTTTGATGAATCGTTGTTAATCGTGAATGAACTGTCCCAATGAATCGTTCATTAAGACAAATGAACAAAGTCTGCAAATCAAAATAAGAAATAAGTAAACTTGCAGGATGCTACAATTATAAATATGCAAGTCAGCTGTCCATATTTTGTTTGATCAATATCATATGAGGACTAAGTGCTTGAGACATTTTGATCAGTTAAACAAGTGACGGGATTTCCGTTTCCTCTTAAATATATGGGATGAAAAGTACTGGTATAATTAATACTAAACACGACAGACTGATTAAAAATTCATCATTACTTTATTTGTCCTGAGGGAAATTTAGAGTGACATAAAGGCTGCCACATAAAAAATACATACACTTGGTGCAGTAACAGACATGAGTGTCAGCATGTTTAAAAGGATTACGCCAGTGTTAATACATGTAAACGTTAGTGCTTTTTATTCAGAAAACCCAGTTTTCACAGCTGCTTGTATTTGTTTACAGGGAGACCAGGCCCCCAGGACGTACGCCAGGCTCTGGAGCCAGTTTTCATAGTGGTCAAACTGTGTAATTACATCATCACGTGACGCACTGGGGCCCAAAAAGACTTTTCCCCGCGAAATGGCTCGTTTGACTGTCATAATTTCAGCCATTAGGTCGAGTAACAATTGGAAAGTCTAGCAGAGCTGCACGATTAAATTATTTTATCTCCATTCTTCTATTTTTATTATTATTATTCATTTATTTTTAATTTATTTTATTATTTTTCTTTAACTTTTTGAACATCAGACAGTCAAAAAGGCACATCATGAACAGGTTTGTAGATATTTACACAAATCTCCATTCAAGTAAGCCGGGCGCTAAACCGGAAGTTAGCCGGCTCGGTCGGCGGAAGTCTCTACTGCGCATGCTCTGTAGGACCCACAATGCGAAAGCTACGCAAAAGACGAGTCGAGTCATTTTGGCTTCATGCGCCGCTTAGAGGCTTAAATATTAATTAATGGGACTTCGCCTCCATGGCTGCTGTCCAGGTATTATTATAACGTCCGCGGGGCACACCTGCCACATCCAATATGGCGGACGCGCTGACGTAACTGGCCAACACACAGGCGTCTACGTAGATGTGTCTGAGAATGTGACGTTGCGTTGCTACAGGTAACAAACTGACACTTGTAGCTAGCTTAAGTAGGCTAACACTGATTTCTAAAACGGGCAGAACTGGTTTGTTTCTCGAACAAATCAGGGCAGCACAAACTTCCCAGTCGTTAAATATTAAAGTGAAAGTCTTTACCCTCAACACGAAGAACTTCCTGTGTTTGAACTGGTACACAGGTGACTCCACGGGGGTGACGGTGTGCTGGGTAGGGACCGCTCCCCCCTCCGCTGCCGGCTCCTCTGTTTGACCATTAGGTACCTCGACCGGGAGGGTGGTGGTGTGCAGGACGGGGGCCGCTGCCGGCTCCTCTGTGTGGGCAGGAGGCACCTCGACGGGGATGGTGGTGGAGGTGTGCAGGACGGGGGCCTCACCTCCCTCCGCTAACTGCTCCTCTGTGCCCTCCTTGTGGGCAGCGGAGGGGGTCGCTCCGCTCTCCACCGCCCGCTCCTCTGTGCCCTCAGCGGGGGCAGCAGGCGGGCTGACCTGATGCTGCTGCTGCTCCTCACTCGGTGCTGCTTCCTCCTCAGCTTCTAACATGACGGAGCTTCAAAAACACCAACAACGTGAATGTGGCAAAGCATCAAGTTGAAGGAAACGTTGTCAGGTTACAGCTCTGAAACACACGACAGGTAGCTTTCATTTCCTCCTCTTAACTCAGCCTCCCCTCCTTCCCGAAACTCAGCCGCTCAACACATATTCACACCCGCTCCCCGAAAAAATACACCAGTTTAATTTTAATATAACGAAGGAATATAATGAAGGAAGTACGTACCAATTATTATCGGGGTCGCAGATAGTTTCTGGTTAGAGAGCCGCAACAGGTGCATAACTTCCTTGTTCCGCGTGTGAGAGTTGTTTTTACAGGGCGTCGACTGGTGCAGCAGGCAGAGCCGGCTTTGTGTCTTATCATCGTACAGGCCTTACTTCATTCTGATCTGAGATTAAAAATACCAACCCTGAGGTCTCACTGTCTGTGCTGCTGGTTTGGGACAGGTTTCATACTTTAATTGAACTAAGATCACATCAGTTTTACAGTATGAGTGTTGTGAGAGTGGGTAAGGTAACTCAGTCCACCTGTTCCTACACACATAACTCATTTGACTCTTTTTTTTTTTTATTGTGATGGGGATTCATGGCTGGATTAACCTGTTAGGAGCACATGGACCAGAAAAATTGCTATTATACAATGTATGCATAACAAAATGAAAGTGTGCAGTTCCTTCATGCTACACGGACATATGTACAGTTATTTATTTACACACATAAGCCTACGTTAACACCTATAGACCCACTTTATGATTCTGTAGTGCATCATCAGGAGGGTTGAAATCAGCAGCAACAAGATAGTGGTGACAGTCGACAGGTTTTTCCTTGATTGAGCCAGAAAAAATGAAACAAAATGCACAAAAAATGTCGCAAAGTTTGAAGGAGCTTCTGTATTTGCACATCCATTCTCAAGGATGGATAGAAATGCATACAAACATACTTTTTGCACTGTAGACTTATCTGTTTGTGCATTTTGCTGACATCAATAAGTCACATGGACTCAACATAAGAAGAAATAAACCTAAATTGAGGATTTAAAAAAAGATGATGTCCTGTGGGTCTCTGTGACATTAAATTAGGATGAAAAATAGTGTGTTCTTATTGCCAGTTTAAAAAAATACATCACTGTTATTTTAAGAAATGGAAACAGGTTAAGCTTTATTAATGAGCATTAGGTGCTTTTCACAAAGCAACTAATTCAACCAATTCTGGCTTTTGCTATCTGAAAACGTCTGAATGAGAAATATGAAAAGGTTTTATCGCTGTTCCTGTGACCTCCACAGCACCACAAACTAAAAGCAGATAAAAAAACTTAGTGACTTGCGGGTGAAAAAGGTTAATCAAGCTGAGACGGCTGTTTTACTCTTTAGCTGAGACCCAAAACAGAGCTTAAAGGAGAGCTAATATTGGACATGGATGAGTAAATAAGTAATTGTTTGCTCGCAAGTTCTTCACAGTAGCTTTATAAGACAATAATATGTCTTTTAGCTTAGTTTCCCAAAACTAAAGTGCCCAAAAAATGCAGTTTAATAATATTCCTTCTATTCCAAAGACCACATGAGTTGTAAAGTAACAGAGCACCCATCACCAAACTGACTGAGGGGAGATTCACATGTTCAGGGATGTCGGGCCTCGCCTCTTAAAGTCATATTTTAGTCTACACTTTCAGTAAAGATCGTGAAAACAGCCTTCTAGTGTCAAACATGATTCTACACAGTGAAGCTCAAACACGAACATGGACAAGGAGAGAAACACATGTATGACTGGAGGGGGACTTTAATCAAAAGGTGTTGCTAATTTTGTTCGCTGCTCTTTTAGCGCAGGATCAAAACTGAAGCGTGCTAACTTAGGTTGTACTGTCGAGAAGACTTGGCTGCTGCCTAGATTAACCCTACAGGTTTGAGCCACACACTATTCATAGTGTTTATGAAAGATTTAGCTCGCTTTGATTTCCTCTCTCAAGCTTATGTTCCTGTCTTGACATCTTTTCCTAAAATACCAGTGAATGGCATTCATAATTCAGCTGGACAATAACACAATCAGGCAATTGTGGGATGAACCAGATCATTGAAAGCGAATAAGACTTTTCCCTCCCACAAATCCTTGAATAACATCACCATTTAAACGTCAGTCTGAGTGTAAGCTAATGTCTTCTGACATAGCATACTGGAAGGCCACTCATTCCCAATCACAACTCTGTCAGGGAGCTCTTCCAACGCCTCGTTGGAAGTTTAAAACCAATCCAGTTGTAATCTGCAGCCGTCAAAGAAATGCAGACAGATTTCTAAAGGCTTTCTTTCTGCGCGGCTGCTTATACTCCCACGGACTGCACAGATTTTCATGCTCTTTAGTGTTGTGTGAATGGCCAGTAGCTTTCAGCCCGGATCTCATTTAGGGTTTTTTTTGGGGAGGGTCTGCAGTCAAGTAATTACTTCTAATCAATCTGGAGCTTTCTTTGCTTCAGTGATGGGTTAATAATGAATTTTTTCTTGAGAATTTGTCTCCTGCTATATAGAGGTACTGGTGCACGGAGCTGGAATTTCTTCAAAATCCCCATGAAATCTGTAAATCTCCTCGCTGTTGTTCCTTCATTTGATGCTGTGATAACTGCGATCTAAAGACCACAGTGTAATTGAATCACAGACCTGGTGGCAGTTTTATGGAAATACCTTAGCATGACGGCACCATAAGATTGGATTTCCGATGCTGCGTGCTTTCTGTAAACCGGTGAACTTAGGCACCCTTTGCCCCGGCGATGCATCACATCGTTCGGAGAGGCGAGGATAAGAATAATCCATATTGTTGTATCTAGGCCAAGTAATCAACACCGCGTAACTGGAAATGTTCACTGTTGCCAAGCTGTAAGCGGTTCAGTTGGTACTGTATCTCCTGAAGTCAATGCTTCAGTCTCTCCATGCAGTTTTTTTTCTTTCTGTGCTCTCCGAAGACATACATGTTTATCACCCATGGAATTTACCATGAATTAATAATAGTTTAAATAATACATGTCGTATTTCCGGTGGTATTTTAGATGAAACAGCGTTGCGTGTAGTGCACTAAAAAAAGGCATGGTGAGCAGTGCAGCATGTGTTCTCCTCTGTGGCCGAGTGCAGCCAACTTATATTATTTTAGCCTTTTTTGAGGTTAATCTTAAACTGTTTTGTTTGTGTTTACTGTGGTGGTATTTAAGCTGGTGTGTTACATTATGTATGCATTGTACATACATATAAAAAATGTATGCTCGGCCACATGAGAACCTCAAACAACAGGATATTAACTTTTAACGTTAGCCTCCAAATGTCCTTACTGACAATTAAGATTTAAAGCTACTATACTAAATATTTTTAGAAGAGGTTTAAATGACTATGTGTAAGGTGAAAGGGTTTTCTCATAGTGATGAACCCACCGATATCACCAAATCTGCAGTTTCCCCTCAGCTCCAATTTAGCGTCTTTCAGCTCATTGTTTTGGTTTTCTGGTCTGCAGCTTCTCTCAGCATAGGTCTCAGCTAAAAACCCTCTACCTTCTAAGCAACAAACAGAAAACAAACAAAGTTAGCAACTAGCAGCTGAACACTTTTTGTGCATTTAGCAGCTAAAGAGACAGATTTTCCCTCCAGGAGGTGGAGGAGACCAAAAACAGAGCTAAAAGAGAGAGTGAACATCCACCAGCTGGCCACAGCTGTGCCTTCAAATCTGTGTTTGCTGGATGTGGCAACAGGCAGTGCATGCTAACATGTTAGCTGTTTCAACTTTTAAGGTGATAATATGACAATGTTTTCTTCACAGCTTGTTTGTGCTGCTCCCGAGTGGCCACAAAAGTCAGTTGTGTCAGGTTTAATACAGAAACTATGGCCACAGTGGTGGATATAGGCTCATGAAATTGATGGTCGCTGTGGAAAAAACTGCACCAGTGGTGATGTTAAGTTCATGGCCTAAGGTAGAATGAGATGAGTTATGCACCTCTTGTTTCCTGCGTGTGCAGATCAATTCTTGATGTGATTATGCAGACAGTTTGAAGTTAATAACCTTTGTGGTATTACTGTTATGGGTAATTGAAAATTGCAAGTCAGCACTGCCTGAGAAAAGTCCACAAGTCCACAGTGGCGTTGGCCGCCGTCCAGGAATGCCACTTTTGAACTTGTCCAACAGTAGTTCGAGATGATGACATTATCGCGGCCGTGGACCATCTTCTGGAGGTCCAAGACGTCGACTTCTACGATCCGTATGCTTCACAGTTGCGCGAATAATGGTGTGTTCCCACAGAAAACGAACCAGAGAGAACCAGTCTCTGTTGAATACCGAGTTCATTAAAACGCTCAACTGATTTCAAACATTTAGACACACACACACACACCCTCGATGCAAACTGTGCTCGCTAGTGTACAGCAGTGTTCAGGCTTTTAGGGCGAATAAATGCTTGTGATTTAAAAATGTGCTGTGCGTTTGGTGTGATCGACCGTAAGTGTCAATGTATGAGGGAATATGTTGAAAAATAAATGTTCAAGGTGCTCTCAAATTGACTCCTACTACCTTATGCCATGAACGTATCAGTCACCCTTGTATGCAGCGCTACTCTGAAAAAAGGAGCCGCATGTGTGAATGCAAATGTCTTGGCAAGGACATCAAATGGACGTTACCCTGCCAGCAGCCTATACACTCTGTGTAATGTCACAGCGTCTGCTTCCTGCTGATTTCTGCCTGTCTGAATGTTGCTTTCAACTCTTTGTTGATATGCAGATTCTTCCAAACAGTCGTTATTGCCTACGAGTCCGTCCTGGGTCCGGACCTGATTCTCCAGACATTCATATGTGACAACAACTTTTGGCTGTAGGGGTCGAGGCAAACACATGGATAAGAGAGGAAATCACTGCAGCCTGCTGAGAAATAGAAACATAACGAACATAAATTGTCCTTCTTTCATGTCAGTTCCTGTACAGAAGCTAAGTTTATTTCCCAAAATGTTGAACTTCTCCTTTAAGATCTGATGTATGAGCTGTATCAACATTATTTTCATGTGGATAAGTAATTTGTTTGTAATTCCTTTGGTAGATTATAATTTTAAATTTCAAATGTATTGGGTGTCAGAGGGCAAACGTATTCTGTTTTACTACATTTAGTTCTTTTTTTCTGTCGACCGGGATACTTTTTGTATATCGCTTGGAAAATTTACCAAGAGAATTATTTAAAAAGAAAGGAAGGAAGAAATTATTAATACACTGACATAACATTTCCTCATGATGGGCATGTGTTGCACACTTCTGGGAACCGACGTGAACTGGTTGGATCTGGGCCAGAGAATCCTCCGCGAGGTGACATCGGTTGACTTTACGGCTCAAACAAACACACAAACATGTCCAGGGGCATCCGACCCTTCGTCTTCAATGTTCTTGGCGGATGGAGGTAATTCAATTATGTCTCAGCACGTTCGTGTTTGTTTATCCATACCGCGGCGAAGCCTGATTTAACTCTCCTGAGATATCACACAGGATCAGCAGATGTTGCGCAGACCTCCGTGACCCCGTAACTTCCACAGTCATGATCTGTGTGTGCAGTGGCTTGCTGAGGCGTAGCAACACTGGCAGCTTCTTTTTCCCCTGCTTAGCCCGTGAGTAATGCTCCGACCAGAGCGCGGGGGCTGGGTTATGAGGGTTCATTAACTCAGCTGAAGCCTGATGAGCTGGAAAACTCCTAACCTTCAATGTTTCAGCCCAGTAAAAGCTCTGCTGAGGACTTTAATGTTTCCCAGCTTGGCAAATGGCCTGAGTCTGTGTCAAGGCTTTGTTTCATTTCTGACCATTAATTAACAGGGAACTGAAGAATAAAGGTGTGTTGCTGACAGCGTGTCTGTATGAGCTCCATGATTTGAATATTACGTAAAGCTCCACTCCACTTACATGAAGGAAGATACGACACATAAAAGACATATTAGTGTGAAGAGAAAACACTTCCTTCTTACTGCCTACTTTATAAATAATTCAAATTGTGGACCGGTTACAGACATTTTTATAGTTTTAATCTAAAGTTAACTTTTTCTCTTTCAGTCGGACCCACGTTTAATTCATCCTGACAGTCGTGTGCGTCTCAGGTCCACTGTACGTCGTCTTGAGCTGACAATGATGTGGCGTGGGAGAGCTGCACATACCGACCGTGAGTTGACCACAGTGTTTACTGCCCAGAGGCTCCGCTTCCAGATGACTGCAGACAACTGTTTCACTTGACCTTGGCCGTTACGACCAGCGGGCCGAGGCCTGACCTGTAAGGTACGGGGTCGCGGGGACGTTTTTTAGGTCAACGACGGAGAGTTTCAGACGAGTCTGTTTGGTGCCTGCTGAGCTCGAAAGTCATAATACGCGCATAAATCAGTGTGACATGCGGCTGTCGTTTCTCAGAGATAAAAGGTTCAAAGCCGTGACCCTCCTCGGCCAGATGTGAGACAAAAGTTTCACATGAACGGCTCGTGTTTGGGGTTAAGGCTTGGCATGTGAAGCTACCGCCCGAGTGCAACTAGTAGTGTGCACGATTTAAAAGCAGCAACTTAAAAAATAAAACTGCATTTTGAAAGGTTATATTGTTTGGATTTCTTGTCAAGACTTTGTTGTTGAGACTTTGTCTCTTATATTTGCTGACAAGTACTTGTCTCACTGTCGGCCTGAAAGCAAAGCAGCTTTTTTTTTCTCCCCTAAACTATTTCTTTAAAAGGTTCTTAAAAGAAAATTCCAGTATTTTTAAACCTGGGCTCTATGTTCACATATATTGGTGTGTTAATGATTCATACCGAGCAAAAGTTTCAGAATTGGTCCAGTAGATTTCCACAGCCGTCACCTGACGTCAGTGATGAAGATGATACATGACTGCAGTGTAATTCCTTGGGGCAACTGCGACAGTCAAAGTTTCATCCGTTTGTTTTTGTCCCTGACTGGCTGAGGTTGTTTTTCCAGGTATCTGATAACGTCACGGAAATGATTCCTACGGAGATAGACCTGAAAATCTCGCTCTGGAATCGTCACGAGGGCCGAGTTGTTCCAGTTTTCACCTCGTCGAGATCGTACAAACCTGTTAAAGTGTCAGCCATGACTCAGGAAATAAATTCTTGCTGGCTTCTCTTTGGACGAGTTTCTCATTACAAAAAAGGTCCGTCTCTGTAGGAATTGTTTGGTTGTGTTGTCACATATATAGAATAACAACCTCGGCCTGTCGGTGCTAAAAACAAAGTAACTGTGACCGTCACAGTTGCCCCAAAGAGTTACACTGCAGCTGTGTCACGGCTGATTCCAAAACGTTTGGTAAGTATGAATATAAATATAGAAATTCCCCTTTAAGACTGGAGTGTTCCAAATTAAAATCAGTTAACTATCCCGAAACAGGACCTCTGAGTCAAGTCGAGATAAAGTATCAGGTCTTTGCGGTTGGCCTCCCTTAAATACCTCATGTTGTGGCCCTGTCTCAAATTCTAGTAGCTTTAATAGTTGTTTATATTGATTATAAATTCAACACACCTTAATTGGTTTAACCAAACTACCACACATGTCGGCCGATGTGGTTCTCACAAACACAATGTAGAAAGAGCAGTCAGTTAGCAGGTCGATCCAGCCATGAGTAGCACCAGTGTACAGCAATATGTATACTAGGTATTATATTAATTTTTTATATTTTGTCTTTTTCTTTGGTTTGTCAAATTAAACATGGATAAACACGAGACCTGTGCTTCTGTAATTAGGTTAAAATGATCAATGTCAAGTATTATAAATGTATGTAAAGGCTGATGATTTGCTGTCATACTCAACCTAACCTTTAAACATTTTTAAAAAATGATGAGAAATAAAAGTTACAGTTGTGACAGATGATGCATGCTCACAGTGTGAAAGCACACACAGTATTGTTCAGGAAGAGTTTCTGTGTCTGAACAGAGACAATGAGATGCATGAGAGTGTTTTTTTAAACGTTTACATCGATCCTGAGGCTGAAGCCTTGCCGGAGTTGAATAAGTTGGAAAGTAACAGTAGACTTTGCAGACGTTGCTGGTACAAGATAGTGTAAATACCACTCGGGTAATAATAGATAGCTCGGTATTAAATCATAACAGCAGAAGGGGGACGCGAGCAGTTCAAACAAGGCTCGCTCTGGATTCCTTCCCCATGCCCCACATTTAAGCATGCAAAGCGTTTCCCCCCCACGGGGCTTAACCTCAAGTGGTCCTCATGAGTTCAGTTATGGTGCAAATATCACACAGGGCTACGAGCTGTATGAGTGTACTTAAGACAACCTCACAATGCGGTTTGTCCGCAGGGAGCGATAATCCGGCCACTAAGTGGCAGTGTTGTTCCAGTGATGACGGAGCGGCGGCAGAGCACGGAGAGCGGGACCAGAGGGAGCACATTCATGTTGTACATGTGTGATTACAACATGTTTAACATGTATTAACTCGGCAGCCAACCTTTTGCTTATTAGCCGACAACCTGACGGAGAATATAATGTGATAAATATAGATCCCATCGCTGCAGCTCGCCGTGCTCTTGTGATCAAATGCCTTCTTGACAGCGCGCCTTTGCTCTCTTTCTTCCCCCCTCTTGCCATCCTGATTCTGTCTCGTCGTTCTCACATCACCTCTGACTGTAAAGCAGACAAGCCCTCCTGGCACATGTCATTACCAATCCACACTGTGTCTGTGTGACAAACTGTGTCAGCCCGGACGCACGCTGACTGCTCCCGCTCGGCCCATCCAGGCGGCGAGAGGCGGCTATCCGATACCCTATAGTTCATCATAAATTGCGACGTTTCTGACTCATCAGAGTTGCACTTTAGCCTTGAGCTCGAAATGAGATTGGCACTGAAAAGTAGCCAGAAAGTGATTGCTTTGATATGTGCTACTAACAGGAGGAGGATGAAAGCCAAAAACGGGGCTGATGAATTAAGGGTGGCAAGTAACACATTTATTCTTAACTGCTGCCTTTTAGCAACGGCTGTATATTCTGCCATGCCCATTTGATATTACATAACCACAACAAGCTCTATAGGAAACTTGTTTTGTGGAGTTTAATTTCCACAAAACAAGCATCAGCATTTTTCCTCTTTCGCCGATCCCTCTTCTTCTACTTTCACACACGAATATCAGAGGTTTTCTCTGCGTTACATCATGGGAGTTTCACTCGAGGTGAGAAATGTTAGCGGGGTTTCCTGGAAACATGCGACCTCTGTCACTATGACTGAGAGGATGAAGGTATTAGACTGTTGAAGGTTTGTTCGTAAGCCTTCTGCGTCTCTGGCGCTACAACAACAGTGATTTCCCTTTTGGTAACTAAAGGCTTTACATGTTTCCCCCCTCAGTGCCGCTGAGGTGTCACTGCCATGTATGTGAAGTCCTCTGGGGGGAAACATCCACAGTCCCGACGATCGCAAAAGCGCCAACGCTTTATTTCTTTTAAAGCATCAGCAGCATTTCACCTTAATTTGTTGTCAAAACGCATTAAAAACTTCAGTTTGAAGGGCAAAATGAGCCCTAATTTATGATGCCTGTGTTTCCCTTTGTCTGCGCTTCGCCTGAGGTGAAACAGCCATTCAGGAATTCCTGCAAACAATGTTCCACCTCTACTTAGCAGAAGTTCACAGATTTGTCATGCAATGCCTGTAGGAATACAGTGCATTTTCTGCTCTGCCGCAAAATCGCTTTCTGCTCCACTGACATTCTCTTGCCCGTTTGTTGGGGGCACTGCACAGCCTCATGTGATTTATTGGGCTTGATTGCAGGACGAGCAGCATTTCCCTGCTCCGCCATCATTAACGGCGTATAATCCAGAAACGGGGCCTGATTTCTTTCTGTTTCCTGCAACGGCCTCGACATTTTGCCACTTTACGCTCAGTTTAGTTGACAAACTTTTTGTGTGCAATTGTGGAACATTAAACCCCGGTAAGGTGCATGTGAGGATGTTGTCTCTGGTACGCCTCCATCACATCATCGCCCACAGTGTCACTTCTAACAGAGGCGAAGGCAGCAAACGCTTCCTTTTCAAGTCGTTTCTTTGGGAATGAAAGGCGATGCGAGAGAGGAGCCCGGGAAATGAGGAGGAATTACAACAAGGTAGCCACGCAAGGCGCCGGGACTTGGAGATGATGAAACAGAAGCCCACTTTAGAACAGAGAGCCCTACAAATCTTACAAGTCCCCCAGTTTATCAAAGCCAATCCAGGAGGCGAAGCTCCCCCCAACACACTCGCAGTCATTTCGTGCCCTCACACAGGCGTCTCATCTCCGCGGAGAGGTGAAGTTTGAAAACCAGATAAATAGTTCACCCCATTTACCGGCAAGTCGAACACCTTCATATCCCCCAGAATATTTGCTCAGTGCAGCTGGCTCACGCTTCATCCAGAATTTGTGCCTTTGCTTGTTTGTAAAAATGGGTGTGCGATGGCTACTAAAAATAGCTCCATTGACCCACTTTTTCAATAGGACTCACAGGCATTGTTAAAAGGGAAGAGATCACATCGCACAAGACCTTTAATAGAAACACCCCAGTCATCAGCTCCTCACTTTAATCAAGAGGTTATGATGACATCACAGGCTTTTCTGTTATGTCAGTGCTCAGCGGGGTCAGTCTCCGGTGACTGTTTTTGCTCCGAAGGCCGAGCATTACTGCGGTTTCTCCACCGTCGATGATCTGTTCGAAAAAGATGTCCTCGGAAAGTACTCCTACTTAAAATTAGCTACCATAGGACTGGATCGGCACAATGAGACATCTCTGGGTGAACTCAGAGACATACAGCAGCGATCCTGTAGTCACCAGGGCGTACGTGAAAAGATTTTGTAGCAGCTCAACTGATTTGAAAAGAAGAGATTAACTATATATATGCACATATTTGGGTTAACGAGGGAAATAACCATCCAAATATAACAATCCAAACTGCCGTTAAGCTGATCTTTGGGAACACTATTGTCACAGCGAGCTACCAGCTACAATAGAGTCAGTTGTAACACCTTAAAGGATAAGTTCACCAAAATATGATAATTCACTTGAGTGCAAGCACAGAGTTAAGTTATGGCTCATTTCGAAGGGCGTGGATCCAAATTGTGCCGCCACAGTGTCCAGAACAGACGAACAAAACTGGCTCTCGAGGAGGCGTTTTGTGTTTCTGCATTACTTGAAGGTGAGGAAAGGAAGGGGTGAGGGGTGTTCAGTTGGTTGCAATCTCCAAACTCATCCATAGATGCCACTAATGTCACAGAAGTTGGTCGCGGACGTGGAGGAAGGACCCAGATGCACAGACGGGAAGCGAGATCAAAGTTGCGGGTTCAAAAAGGGAATTTAAATTTTTCTTACCAAGGCACAAAAAGCATGAACATGACATGGACACGACGTGAAGACGAATGATGACCAGACACAGACTGAACGAAAACCAAGACTTAAATACATGACACAAATGAGGGAACGAGAAACAGGTGAGACACGAGAGGGCAGGTGCACATAATCAGAACAGAACCGGGGAAGACGAGACATGAGACAAGACTACAAAATAAAACAGGAAGTGACCAGAACTAAAAACATGAAACTTGACGAGACAAAAACACAGAACGTGACAACTAAATCCTGCAAACTGGAACTTTAACATTGAAATCACCTGGAATGAACACATTAAGAACATGTTCGTTGGTGATAATGAAGAGGGACTTGAGCTCGTAAGGATGTTGGGGTGCGTTTGACGAAAAAAGGTCGGGAACCACTGACCTCCAGGGACCCGTAGTGATCTGTATGTTTGAGCCTCTGTGGTGAGGAAAAGCTCTGAAGCAGCTGAGGTCAGTGAATGACGTGTAACCAGGATAGTCTGCTTGCTTTTTTCTCTTTTCTTGGTTGATTTACTGAGAACTCTTTAACAACAAAGTGGCTCAGAACGTCTTCCAAAAGAAATCAAGGCACGACGACGACGATGACAAAACAAATCCTAACAAATGCACTTTACCATCATCCTCACCTCTCCTCCTACAGCACATACGTGCCGTCGGTAAAGATCCGCTAAACCCACATCACTATGCACTCGCGAACGTCTCCCGCTATAATAAAGACCTTCTGAACTAAACATTTTCTCCAAAGTGAGCTGCAAGTCATCTAATGGAAGCGATGATAAGTGTAAAAAATCCTGGACAACTCCCCTGACACCTTCTTGTAGATCTGAATCCAGACAGTGCGCTCTGAAGTGCTGCACTTTCATGGCAGAAAAAAGAGGCCTGCTCCTATGGCAACAGAAAATCAGTTAAATGAAGACAAACAGGAGGCCTCTGAACCTCCACCTACGCGCGCACTAAAAAACACAACCTCCTTTCACAAATCCATCAATGCGGTAACTTTGTAGACTCGCTGAATGCTAATGGCTCGTAGCATGCGCCGCTTAAATAGGTCATGACTGGGAATAATTGTATTAACTGCTGTAAATAGAAATAAACAGGGGGGGGGGAGTGAAGAACAGTAATGGCTTGTCGGGATCTATTTCAGAGGCTTTCTCAGAAAATGGCGCAGAAAGTCTTGAGGGAGGCACTCAGTGTCACAATTTTGGCTTTTTGTGAAAAACTGCCATCTGCTTAAGAAAGCCAATTATGAACAGAGACGGGAAGGCAGAAAAGAAAGTGTCTTGAAGACTAGAAGTTTAAAACCCGATAACATTCTCCGGAAAATGAGCTTCGGTGATGTTCGCTCGTATCTGAATAACACGGATAATGTGATTTCGGGGCTCTTACGCGACTCCACCTTCCATCTCTGACCTATTCCGCAGAGAGCGTTAAACGGCGATTAAGAAGTCTGTAAGTCCGAGCGGGATGTTAGGAGAACATGAACCGAGAGATTTGGTTGTTTAGTGTAATAAGTCCGGTCCGCTGTCTCTGTTTTTCTGGATCTTCCCTTACGATTTTTTGAATGTCATGACTGGCTGTGAGACACAGAGCCAAGAACAAGCTGTTCCCTCAGTAACCCACAAATATGTGCAGCGGAGTAAAAACAGCAGGAAGTTGATCAGTTCCTCGATCGGCCAAGAGTTAATCCGGCTGAACGCATAAAACATGTCCGCAGACACGCTCTTAAAGGAGCACTATGTAAGTTTTTGGCCTTCGCCGGATGAAGTTTTTAGCCTTTAATCAAACTAAATAAACAAACTGACCTTAAAGGACGACACAATTTCATACTGTTTTACTTTTTGTTTGTATGTGGCGGACCCTGCCACCTTTCTAGCCTCAAACAGTGTTCTGGTGTTTTCCTCTTGAGAACAGCTTCTTCACTCATTTATGGACAAAAATAAATACATCTGACAAGCTTGTGAATATTCTCATTCATCCAGGTCATAGTTATCTCAAGGAAATTGAATCGAATGCAACTGGATTTGGTTTTTGTCTTGAAGACGTTTCACCTCTCATCCGAGAGGCTTCATCAGTTCCTGCTCCCTTGACTAGGCTGAGACTAAAGAAATCAAGGCACGACGACGACAAAACAAATCCTAACAAATGCACTTTAGGCTGAGACTAGTCTCAGCCTAGTCAAGGGAGCAGGAACTGATGAAGCCTCTCGGATGAGAGGTGAAACGTCTTCAAGACAAAAACCAAATCCAGTTGCATTCGATTCAATTTCCTTGAGATAAATACATCTGAGTTTGTGTTATTACCTCATTAATATTGTAAATTATTAAAAAATTCGGACTTTGAATTTCTTCTCCACAGCGACGTGGTGCCCCTTTAAGCAGCATCATCACATCCACCGTGTTCCTTCCTCAGTGTCGGATGAATTCCTTGAAGCAGCTAGTTTGCCTCTTATTTCCTGGTTTCTTGGCCAAACAAAGTCTCTCTGCCCTTCTTCCTCGGGAGCTGCGTTTACTCGACAGCACATTCGTAATGTTTTTCGCCGGTCAAGCCGCTCTCGACTCTCTCTCCGGCTGGCGAGAGCAAGGTATTCTTTTAAATGTTTGAACAGATGGCTCCCGAGAAGTCTGGAGGTAAAAATAAAAACATGTGCGTGAGGCTTGAGAGCTCCGAATGCCATCTATTCTTCATCCCCTTATCTCCTCTGGGATCTCGGCCTGGGGGCTGATGGTTTTGGAAGCGCATGCACGCTCGGCCAAGAACAACAGCTTAATGGTAATATATAATTTTGAGGTTGCCTACAGTATGAGAGCATTCCACTAAGAGCAGCGTTGTGGATGCAAATCACGGCTTAAAAAACACCGTGATGCATCCTGAATGTCTACGAAAAACACCAGAAGATATTGAGTGTCTCCACTGAGAGTCCTTTAACCTTTAAATGGTGCCATTCAGAAAGAAAGCAGTGGGATTATTCTGTCGTTTCTTTGTTGTTTTGGGCGCTAACAAAACACTGGCAGACAGCCTGTGCCGTTCCTCGAGCCTCGAATCCAGTATGGCTTCATACGATATAAAAATATCAAAGTCACATACGCAGTTCGGTCTGTTTACTCGATTAGACCCGAACATCAGCACAACAGCTGTGTTGTCCAGTAGATCCTCCTGTTGTGGTTTTCTGCAAACCACCGCTGACTTACAGCAGAGAAAACAAAGTAGTTGTGACACACTGGATGTGGTGGAAGATCAGTCGCCCCCCCGGTGTGGTCAGCCACCAGCTGCTCCGTTGGTCCACCACTTTGGTCCAGAGTTAAATATCTCAACAACCTTCGGAAGGATTTCTATTAAATTCCGTGCAGGCAAATACAACTGAATCTGAATCCTGACTTTACTCTTGTTTTATCATGAGGGCCATGAAACACATCTGTGCCCCTTCAGGATGGATTTTGGCGTCTTCAGCTGCTGTTGTTATCACAATGCTGTTTGTCATTTATCCGATGGAGCATGGATGCTAGCAATTCATTCACAACTTCACGCTACTAATGAAGTCATCAAATAACATAATTAACTGGCCACTAGTGGTGCTTTTTAGGCTAACATTAGCAACCTGTGCTAATACCCTGCTGGTCTGCAGTGGTATTTCACTTTAACTAAATTTCAGGCGTTATATACCATCAAAGGAGGGGAGGCAACATTTTAAAGACGTCACAGTGCGGGACTGTAACACACAAATTAGCTTTAACAATGACAGGAACATCAGCGAATTAGTAGCGATTGGTTTATGCTTGTTAAAGGACAAAAATATAGTGAAACATAGGAGTTCCTACAAACTTTTGGTTTGAAATGTGCCTCTGAAAAACCTCTGTTTGTAATCCTTCACCCCAACACTCTGTTCCAACAAGAATCTAACCCAAGACGTGAACGTGCGACGGCTAAGTGGTCGGGGTGAGGGGTGTATTGGGATTGGGCTTTTGTCTGGTAAAAAAAGTATTACAATTTGATCAGATTTGGGGTTTTCATTTACAAAATGTTGCTCTGTAGGAGCTCTGACAGTAAACCAAATTAAAAACATGGTTCCCTTTGAAAAATTGACCATAAAAAGGCCTCATGCCGAAAAGGAACCGGGCAGAAAAACTCTACCAAATGATTAAAGGAATCCACTGAAGGGTTAAGATGTCTAATTCTACAAATTATTTGTAAAAGGAACGCTGCAGTAAATATTTAGCTCCTCACAGGTGTCGGAGTGTCCACAGCACCTCTACAGCACCTCTACAGGCCTGTGGACACATTACTGAGCGTGCTCAAGGACCCAACAACGTCTCTCTTCCGCATATCCTGAATCATTAGGCGGCCCAAATTCCTCCCCGGAGAAAAACACTTTGACAGAAACAAAACATAGATCTCTCCGGTTTTTAAATGTATGCCTGGGGAACACGCGAGATGAAGACGCAGTCTGAAGGGTGACATGTATAAAACATGAGCAGATTGGGAGAGCGAGGTGAGCGCCGAGCGAGCGAGCGCTGCCCGGGAGAAAAGACTGGAAGTGTATGTCTGATTTATGACCTCCTAACCTTTAACCCTCAAGATTTTAAGCAATATATCACAAATAATTTGATACGAGATGAGTCGACATGCATCGAACATGATGTTTTGGTTGCTTCTAAAATGAATCCTGTACTGAAGCTCGTACAGACGGAGAGTCGTGTTCAAGAGAGAAGAGAGAATCCTCCATTCACACAGCAGAGCCGCTTCCATTAAAGCAAACACATCTGTGTCACAAGATAGAAGAGGAAAGTTGTTCGTAAAGGTAGATGCACATGTGGAATAACATATGTGGGATCTATGTTCGGACGGAGAGAGAGAGCGGAACATCATCCATATTGTTGGAATCCCACGTCAACTCTTTGCCACTCAGAGGATATATGAGATAAGAGATCCGACAGCTACACAGGAAAACACATTACTATTTCAGCTGGCGTTGCTGCTTCCGTGCTGCTCTGCAACCATTTTGAGTCATCCCTTACTCCTGCCCTTAATTGTTAATGATTTCTTCAAATGCGAGGCGGTGTTGCTCGCGCTTTCCCTCGGAAGGTGCCACATTCCAAGATGTAAATCCGAGGTTAATCCACAAATTAGGTTTCCGCGGGCGGCGTGCGTGGATATTGTGAGAATGGGAGAGTGTGCCGGGAGCATGAGAGTGTGCCGTCTGCCATGCAAACCTGAACCGCAGACCGGATCTTCAGAATGACTTTGATCATGTAGTTCTGAATCATTTACCAGCGAGATGGAGAGCATGCGAAACATGCGTCGCCGCCGAGCGATTGAGGAGGGCTAATGCTAAAAACACGGAAAGCATGGTTATCCTCAAAAGGGATTATTAAAATTTAAGAAGAGGTGGAGGGGGGAAGGGGTCTCTGATCTGATCTGAAGACATTATTCTATAAAAACCTGCTCAGTGTGGAAATAAAGTCATCAAAAAGGCACAAAACAAATGTTACATAAAGGCTAAATGTAAAAAAATAAATAAAAACTAAAATAATTTCTCTGATTATGGCTCAAAAAGCAGAATTAGCGCAAACACCATTCCTTTTATGGCCTTTTTCAGACTTCCTGACTTCCTCCTTTGCTGCCATAATATTTACTACAGCCGCTAGAAGTCACTGCCTAGAAATGAACAAAACATGGGTCGTAATAACCTAATTTCACAGTCGACCCACTCTTAAAGGGATATTCTGGTGTAAATTTAATCCATGGTCTAACACACCTTGACACCGAGTAAGACTCCCCCTCGAGAGGTCAAGTTAGCTGACCGCTAGCTTAGCTAGTTTTAGCAACCTCAGAAAAGACCGCACGATAACAATACACTGCAGCTTATGTTTCCATTTAGAAACCGCCATCAAAAAGCCATAATTAATGGTGAGAACAGCACCAAACTTCAGCAACAGTACATGTACAGTCCCAGCACACAGTACGAAGCATCAAACATCTGCTAGCTTTGCTGGATTTGTATTAAAAACACAGTTCAACTCTCCCTCTCCTCCAGCAGCCTGCCTGTGTCTTGAAGCCCTGACGAGTCGATTACCGAGTGCAGTAGATTTCCGCAGCTCAAGGATGAAAATGTCTGATTATTACTCCATGGAATGCTCAGTTCTTATTTTCGAGAGCTGACAGGGAAAATAAGGGAAGTAATGGAGTAATAATGATACATTTTCATCCTTGAGCTGCTGAAATCTACTGCACTCGGTAATCGACTCGTCAGGGCTTCCCTGCAACGAGCAGGCTGCTGTTTGGTGCTGTTCTGACCATTATTAGTGGCTTTTTGATGGCGGTTTCTAGTTGGAGACATAAGCTGCAGTGTATTGTTATCGTGCGGTCTTTTCTGAGGTTGCTAAAACTAGCTAAGCTAGCGGTCAGCAAACTTGACCTCTCGAGGGGGAGTCTTACTCGGTGTCAAGGTGTGTTAGACCATGGATTAAACTTACACCGGAATATCCCTTTAAGAAACAAAGTCAGAAAATTCTGGGATGAAAAAGATGAAATAGCTCGCCAGCTAACAAGGTAAGCTACGTATAAACCAGAGCGTTGTGGAGATATTTGGAGGCAGATACGTAAGGTAACAAAAAACTGTCTAGTATTCAGAAATTCTGATACAACATTTTACTCAAGAGACTAGCTAAAGTTGTTGTCAGCGTAAATATTGGCGTTAAAATATCTCAACACTGTTTATTACAGATGATCAGCATTGTGTAATCCTTGGCCACAAAAACTGACATTTAGAGGAAAGTCAGCAGATTTACGAGACAAGCTGTTGTCGGGGATTACCTGTTGGAATCGACGCAACGAGCTGAGCTACTGATTTTAGCCACAGATGTCAGTTCATTAAGCGCTTCCCGTCAGCTCTACGTGACTGCACGCACATGTGAGAGTCGCCGTACGAGTCAAATAAAAAAAAAAACAACCGGACACCTATCAGCTGGCGACGACGCTGCCTTCACTGTAATTACCTTGAATAAGGACAGTGAAAGAACGACAGGTTGCTAGGAGACTGTTGCAGAAAAGAGCCCAAGGAAGGCATTAATACTGACCTTTAGCAGAGGACAAGGTAAGAAAATGAAAATGATGTGCTACATTGTTCACGCCATGCGTCAGGGGATTTAAAATAGAAATCAGTCGTCTATTTTTTTCCTTTAGTTTAAAAAAAAACTTTCACCATTCACATGTGACGGAGAGTCAACGAAGCAGATTCACGAGGGTTTTTAAAGTAAAGTACTAACGACTTAAGGTTACCGTTTTGTATTAACATCAGATGCTTGAATCACTGTTTCCATGACTCACAGTGTAAACAGCACTTCACACAGTGGGCCTCAAAAAACAAGTGTTGACACTGGTGTATTGTCTTTCAGTTACTGATGCTGAAGAACTTCATCCAAGTTCCCCTAAATTCTGGTACGAGTTTGAAAATGAACACCAGACGCGCTGACCGCTGACCGAGAGTTTCCATCAACATGCACCGCTGAATGTCGTGTGTGTGTGGGCTCCTCGGCTGAACCGTGTGCAGATGTGTTCTCCGAAACACGACTCGCTCATGTGACCCGGAGGACCCGAAGTGTGAAGTTCTGGCCGTACGCGGCAACAAGAAGTGTGTCGGAATCAGGTCATTTATCCGTCTGTAGCGACGTGAGAGGCGCACACTTCAGTGAGAGCGAGCGCCACAGGGTTGCCTGGTGGAGCCGCCGTGTTCATGCGAGAAGAAGGGAGTAAACTTTGCTTCACACTCTCAGACGGATCTCTCGACGGAGCGATGAAGAAACGAGACGAGCAGGATTCAGTTTTGTTTTTTTTTGTGAGACAGTAGCGTCGTCGCAGCTGCGAGGGTGTCAGCTTGCTACCTCGCTGACAAGTGGTCTA
Source organism: Lagodon rhomboides (assembly GCA_039737535.1). Taxonomy (NCBI): domain Eukaryota; kingdom Metazoa; phylum Chordata; class Actinopteri; order Spariformes; family Sparidae; genus Lagodon; species Lagodon rhomboides. The sequence goes on along the minus strand of CM077789.1, from coordinate 6,171,841 downwards.
AATATTTCACTTGGCCTATATTCAGGCGATTGATGTTTGACATTTATAGCCACTTTGCTAGCATTAATTCCAACAGCTAATCTCTCACATCGCAGTATCTACCACTTCCAGGAATCTGTTTGTAGCCAAGAGACATCTGATATTATTCAAATCCAGGGTGGTAACAGCTCCTTGGCTCGGGAACACACAGAAACTAAGACTGAAAGAATTTTCTTTTTCATGACGCTCTGTGAGCAGGAGCCGTCTTTGTGGGTGTGTAGGAAGCGCTGTGCGAGGTCAACAGAGGCGTCACGTTTCTTAAAATCCACAATTCAATTTGACTTTTGACTTCAAGGTCACAACTCCAATTACATTTTTGATTCAAGTATCTTCTCAGCACCGCTCTGCTATTGTTACTCTCACATCTGGAATCTGTAAACGATAACCAGATCATGGGCTCTGTGCCCTGACAAATGTCATTGACATGCTCAAATTCTTCTTTAAAAAGATTTGCTGTCTTTATCCTGGTGGCTTTTTTGCACAATAGGGTTCAGCAAGTTCAGATACTTTTAACCCACAAGCTGAACAAATAAAAACCACCCATCAGTGATTCAACGATGAACAGCAAGAGATACAATTTCAGTTTCTTACAAAATGTTGGTTTTTGAAACCCGTCCCGAGTGAACCATCTTCCCAGGAAAATCAACAAAGGATCTCTGGCATTGTTCATCCCTCTCAAGTAATCCCTTACTAGCGTTGCCTTTGAATTCAGTGACCGCTTGACTCATTTTGAATGATTTTTGATTTACAATCCAAATAAATCTCTCTGCAGGCAGCTGAAAAGAAGCCTAGTGTATATGAGACAGCACATCCTTATACTGAAGGACTGAATAGGTTGATTGATCGACTGAAAATGTGACGAATAGTGAAAATTTGGAGGGACATGGAGCCATTTGATTATCAAAATATGTTTTTTTTACTTTGAAATATGGCCTGATGTCCCTCCAGATTATCACTATTCGTCATATTTTCAATTGCTGATCAATGAGAACATGGTGAAATGATTACAATTTGTCAGACTCCCTACATTTATAGGACTCGCAACCCAGAACACAGCAGTACGACATTTAAGCTTCCCACTGTGAGCGTGATGTCAGAGGAAAAATGGCTGCCGTGTAAATATGGTCTCACATGGCTGCTAACAGTCAACAGAGTTCAGCAGCAACAAGGACTGTGGTGTCGAGGAAAACGGTCCGTCCATTAAAGAAATCAGTCAGCTTTACAGGTGCTGCACAGAGCCAGGCTAGCTATCCCCCTCTGCTTCCAGTCTTTATGCTAAGCTAAGCTAAGTCGAAGTGGCAGCTAGCTATAGCTTGTAACGCACAAAAGAGCGATGCCGATCTTCTCGTCTAATTTGGCAGAAAAGTGAATAAGCATATTTACCAAAATGTCAAACTGTTCCCCTTCACTTCTAGTTGTTTGATTTTTGTAAGACTTCCTGTCAAGCACTTCCACCCACTAGCAAGCTATTAGCTAACTCTGCTAACACAACGAGTCTAAAGCTAGTTAGCTCCGTTAGCTGCAGTGAGGGAAAGTGCGGCACAAAAACAGCACGTTTTTTTTCCTTTTTGTTGTTTTTACTTCTGAGTCCAAAGACAAGGCGGTTAATGAGCTTTTACTAAATTATTGTTGTTCTGCAGGTTAAAACAAAAAGGTCTCTGAAATGCCGTGTTGTAGCTGGAACAATAGTTGCAACACGCTGCGAGAGGGTTCAGAGGTTTGTCACAATCAAGACACTAATTAAGCATTCAGTGTATTTCTCAAAATGAGAGCGGAGAAAAAAAATAAAATAACCAAAAACATAATAGCTGCTGTGGAAAACTAGATAGAGAGACTGTAATTGTACGTCAACAACACAAATCACAAATGATTTACTGTGAAATAATGATGAACAAATGACATCAAGGTTCAGTAAATAAGGTGTTAATCTAAGTGTTAATTATGTGGCATGCAACAACTCATTACCTCTCAGTCACGTGAGTTTATAGTGTGTCATATTAATTCATATATTAATCCATGCGCAGTCATACTCATGCATTTATTAAACACAGATTAAATACATATTAATAATAGATGTTTCATGAACTGCACAACCAGGCTGCAAGCTGCGCTGTCACGTGCGAGCAGGTGATTTACTGCTGACGATGTCACTTTGTTCGAGCAGCAGCAACATATTTTCACTTTCTGCGAGGACAATGAATTCGTCTATCAGAGATCGAGGAGCGCAGGCGACCCGTTCGCTGAATTGTCGTGCAATCACAGCACCGCCACAACAACGCGACGGCCTCGGAGACACAATCGATAATGTTGATCGCGCAATAAAACACAGAGGAAAGGAGACGGGACGAAGAAAGAAAGAAAGAAAGAAAGAAAGAAAGAAAGAAAGAAAGAAAGAAAGAAAGAAAGAAAGAAAACCTCGCAGAAACAAAGACACTGTTGATATTAAAATAAGCTTGTTTGCTTGATTTTCTGTTCTGTTGAAAAGACAAAACTATCAGATATCTGTTGTATACTCTGTTTCCAAACAGTGTCAGAAGTCCAATTCCTGGTTTCCACTGATTATTTACTGCACTCTCGAGCAAAAGAACTCAACGAGTGAAGAACTAAACGTATACGTCGTCGAGAGGAGCCGTTTCCTGTGGCAGCAGCGTCGTGTTGATACCTTTCCCACTTAATCCACTCTGTGAAGTGAATGGTCTCCGTCATGATAGCACACACAACCTGTGACATTCAGCTGTTTACACACAAATGTTGGAGTGGTAATCCACCAAATCCCCCCCCAAATCCCCTTAATCACAGCTGGTTGATCCTGAACCAAATACGGTCTAAAGCACTCACTCAGGGGGCGACAGCGAGAGCAGGTTAATGGAACGGCAGCGTCGCCCCTTCCTACGGTGGCCTGCTTTCAAGTGTGAAGTGCTCCTTTTTCCAGCTTACCTCAGCTCTTAACGTCTACGGCCGTGCCAGCAGCTCCAGAGAAACTGCATCTGGAACAGCAGCGCTTTAAGCTAAATGCTAACGTCAGCATGCTAACACTCTCACAACAACAATGCTAACATGCTGATGTTTAACAGGCGTAATGTTCATCTGAACCGTCACACAGGTCAGTTGCACTCTGCTCAGTGATACCAAATCTCCTGTTAACAACAAAATCATTCTCAGAAAGCAGATAAAGAAATATCTTGCCAAGTAATAAGATCAGCACATGCGCTGCGTTACTTTAATATCCAATGTAGGCCGATCATTTTACTGCCTGTGTCTGGTATCAGTAGTTTTGAAAAGGAAATTCAGACGCAGAAATGTGATATAAGAAGGTAGCAATACAAAAAGAAATATTTCATTTGATATATTTGCTTTAACTGATAAACAAGCCATCCTCAGAGGGGAGTTGGGTCCCCAGAACACGGTTTGAACTTAGGAAGGTGGCTAGTTAGAAGGATCTTACATATATAGACAAAGTGAAACTGTACGAAATGTCATGAAAATCCATCAATAAAGATTTTTATAAAATTCTTCCTTAAAACTACATGTTGCACCTTTCATTTCTATAATTTAAAATCTGCCTAACAAATACATTTTACTCTCTAATGCATGTCTTATTTTTATGTCCGCGACCCCAGACATGCTAGAGACACGTCCAAGTGCTTTAAATGGGGACAAACATCCTTGTTCAGCGTGTTAGCATGCTAACATTTGCTAATTACCACTAAACACAAAGTACAGCTGAGGCTGATGGGAATGTCATTTGTTTTGCAGGTACTTGCTCCACAACCAAAGTAAGACAGAGAAAACGTTGGACCTGAATATTGCAAATTTCAAGACAATCCATCCAAAAGTTGTTGAGACATTTCACTTAAAGGGTAACGCCACCAATTGTGTGTTTAAAGGTGTTGAGGAGTACGACTGCATTTGTGTAAAAAAGTACAACAAAGCACTTTTGCGGCGACAGAGGAAGCTGCATGTAATCTGATAAATTGCCTCCAGTGATGTCACACAGTGGCTTAGTTGCATTGTGGGTAATGTAGGCACCAGGTTATAAAAAGGAAGAAAGAGGTGACATCTCTGATTCTTCTGTATCCATTCTGATCATTTGTTTTAGGAGTGCAATGCTGGATCAGTGGACTGCTTTTCAACACCTGGTTTTCCCCTGAGACCTGTTGGGACCTCTATCATGTGTAAAATTGGTAGAGTGACAATTTAAAACCACAGATTTCAAATTCATTGTGGCACTGAAAGAAGAGCCAGGAGACCGCCAAAGTCATTATGATACATCATCTGGGAGTCATGAAAGTCTGTACAAAATTTGCTTCGATCCAGCTGCTGTTGGCACCTCATGAAAAGTTAAGAAATTACCGATGTCACTAGGATTCATCCTCCGGCACCATGAATGTCTGAACCAAATTTCATTGCAATCCATCACATAAAAGTCTTCATATTTCTGTCCGGGACAAAGTGTTGAACCCAACGACCGACGATCCACAGAGCGCGGCTTAAAGTTAAACTTCCAGGCAAACTGGAAACTTGTTGAAGTCGAACATCCTGCCTCCGAAAAATGTAAAATTATACATAGAGCTGGTTACCGAACTGTGCAACACATTGCATAAGGCTATTAACATCACTTTAACAAAACCATGGAAAGGAGGCAGAGAGAACAGCATGTGAACTTCCTGACGGAGCAGAGGTGCAGAAGTTCAGACAGCTGAAGTCTCTTCTCCGGTAATTCGAGCCAAGGAGGCGGAGTTGGATTAGTTTGGAGTGTCTGCGCTAACAGTGATGGGGGGAGGGAGGGGCGACAAGTTTGATGTGAATAATTTATCAGTGATGTTTCCACTGCCTTTGTTCTAGGTCCAAAGGATCCGGGCTTTAAGTTTTAATAGCATTTGTGGCTGGACTTATTATGTGTGATCAAATAATTCTCAGTCCTGGGATTAAAAAAATAAGTATTCTTCGCTTCCTTTTTTTCTAGCAATGTAAGTAATTGAGGCCACATGGGTATAGCCCGTTTCTCTCTACCCTTCACCCTCTGATTTTAATATTGCAAAGCATACAGATGTGTCTCTGGTATTTCAGTGGCGATACGCACTCATCAAACTGGTTCAATCATTCATTGATTTAAACATTTACTTTGGTAAAAGTTCACATAATTAAGCCCGACTGGAAACAACAGATGGATCCAGTAAGACAGTAAGTTACACTTGTTAATTCTTAATCTCTCCTGCAAGGCTGCTTCGTCGAATGCTGTGTGGTGGAAGGAGTACGTTTAAGCAAGAAATGCAATCTTCATGCACAGTCTTTGTATATATTATACTTTAAAATCCATTTAAATGCAACAATGACAGTGGCTGCAGAGAGTTCATCCCACGAAGACACAATAGTCTTTAATTAAATGGAGAGCGACCTGAGCTGTGGAGCTGGCATTTGAGATAATTTTTTCGAAATTGATGTTATCTTGTTTGAGTGTAATTATCACATGGGTGATATGTTGAGAGAAATTCAAAAACAAAAATGAAGCTGAGTGATTAAGAGGCGTCACGTTTCATCATGTGGGGTTAACGGCTGAACTCTGTGATGTCTGGAGTTTCCAACGCGACTCGAATCCTGCGCTTCTGAGAGAATTCAGGCACCTCAAACGCACGTCCATTAAAGGCTCAGGAGCAAAGAGAAAGATTGGCTGGATGGATGTGTGCAGGCCGCAGCGAAAAGGCTAACTCCTCTGGCATTTTCCCTGAGGTAAAATTTCAATTACACGGCCCTCTCGGTGGAAAAAGAAAACGAAAACACTTGATCAAAATTGCCTCATTTCCAGCGCTGTCTTGATCTTTGACATCACTGCGAGGGATCAGATTACATCAATAAACATGAGAAGTGAACGAGCTTCTCTGGAAGGAAAAGCAACAATTTGTACAACTGCCCACCGAGACAATGCCTCTGTTCGAAATTGGTGTAATGTGAAGAGGCTGTTGAACAAAAATGTACTGTAAGGATAAGTTACCATTATCAGAATATCACATTTGTTATGTGGTTTTTATGGTGTGCCCACTGGGCTATGTGAAAAAAAATTGAAAAGTAAAAAAAAAACAAAGGAAATTATGATTTTATTTAGAATCTCATACAGTTAAGATATTAACAGCACTGAATGTTTTGTCTTACAACATCCTGAAAGTGTCAAAAGAAGTTTTTGTGTGTGTGTCTATGTTTATCCAATCAAAACTCATGTGCATGAACACATATTAAGGCAAATTATTACATTGTGGTTTGGGTCAAAATAAGTCAGACTATGTTACTTATAACCCATGTTACGTTGTGCTTTGTTACGTTGTGTTTTGAGTTATCGTTTTGTCTTGGTTACTGTTATTGCTTTGGCTTGACTTGTCTTTGACTTTGGCTTATGACATGTGTTTGGTTACAATGTCTGTGTTTGGTTCACTAGTTGTGTTTGGTTAAGTTGTGTTTGGTTACATTGTGCTTCGTTACATTGTGCTTCGTTACGTTGTGCTTCGTTACGTTGTGCTTCGTTACGTTGTGCTTCGTTACGTTGTGCTTCGTTACATTGTGCTTCATTATTTGTGCTTCATTGCGTTGTGCTTCGTTACGTTGTGTTTGGTTACGTTGTGTTTGGTTACGTTGTGCTTCGTTACATTGTGTTTCGTTATATTGTGTTTGGTTACATTGTGTTTGGTTACGTTGTGTTTGGTTACGTTGTGCTTCGTTACATTGTGTTTGGTTACGTTGTGCTTTGTTACGTTGTGTTTGGTTACGTTGTGTTTGGTTACGTTTTGTTTGGTTACGTTTTGTTTGGTTACGTTGTGTTTGGTTACGTTGTGTTTCGTTGCTTACGTCAGGTCACATCACTTCAGGTTGTGTCAAGTTAAGAGCCGCCCTCCTCCCTATGGGGACTTTATCGCTCCTTATACTACCTCACCTGACTTCCTCCTTTGCTGCTGTAATAATTAAACTATGGCCACTAGAGGTCGCCGCCTTACAAGAAACTCAATTATGGGTTGTAACGAGCTGCTTTCAGAGTCCACTTGGTTGTTTTCCGATGAGGACAGGCTGGAATCGGCACTGTGAGCAGCTTTTATTAAATTTATTTCCAAACTGATCACCTAATCTGTGCCTTCAAACTAGACAGCGATTTGGTAGAGACATTTTTAAGTGATTGATAAACATTTCAAATAATAAGCTAAATGTAATGAGCAGTAGGAATACAAACAAGCAAACCTGACATTTGACAATTTAATTGTATGAAAACATTATTTTGACAGCTTCTACTGAAATAAACACATTTAGAACAGGATGGGTGGTGCAGCGGCGGGGCGCAGGGTTACGGTGTTCGTCAGACGTACGTAGTTGAGAATCGCTGCCCTACCACAGAAACAGAATCTTCCCCCCGCAGGAAACAGTCCTTGTTTGCACCGATGTAACACATTCCTGTTTGTAAGCATGAAAAGCAGCCTGGTTCACATGGAAACCCTTAACTCTATATCTATTAAAATCTTCTCTGTGGAGGTTCAGGTATAATTGGTAGCACTGAACAATCCCACCAACTGTCAAGGAAACAAGAAAGTGGTATTCATTTGGCGCATGCTGTTCTCGCATTCAGATATCCTCGGCTGGCTTAATCAGTCGGCCCGCTTTAGTGTGAGAATGAAAGTTCACAGCGAGACACAAGGTTTTGCATTAAATCCACGGACGACTCTCTGCCTCTTACCCCTAGGTCAAGAGGTGACAGCTCAAAGAGCGCCTTAAATCATGAGAACTGCTTTACCTTTCAGTGGAGCTGGAGAGACGCACCTACACTAAGTCGGTAAAGTCTGTGGATTTATGTGGATCTGAATCCTTCCCCTGCGTTGCATATAAATCAGCCATCGTTCGGTTCGACTGGGTGGGTGCAGCGTGAGCCTGACAGTCAGACTGTGGCAAGAGGGGTGAGGGCGAGAGATGGCTGGGATGTAGAGAGAGAGGCAAAGGGCAACGAGCAGGACGGCGTTATTACTGTTTTTATAGCGTAAAAACACAACACAAATAGCCAAGATTCACACCTCTGGTATCATATTGGAGTTTAAATTGATAAGAAAATCCTCTCGTTGTTGGAGGAGAAGAATTTTAGATTAGAATTGGTGAGCAGTCGAAACACGGAGCGTCACTGGGGACACTCGAGGAAAGGAAAGATATCTAATTTATGATATATGTTTATGTATAATTAACGCAATCAAAAGTATTAATTCCTCTTAATGAAATGAGATGATGTCTGTGCTTCTGTTATAAGACCAAATTGATGAATATGACAAAATCTAATGAGTTCACTGTGTTTGGAAGTTATATTTCTGGTTCGGCTTTATTATGGTATTCAATATTTACCTGAAATGTGTGATGTGAATGTATTTTTTTATTCATGTTTAGTCATTTACATGTGAGGTATCTACTTGTGCAGTGGCTTTGTCCTTGCTGTTTCATGAAAGCCAACATCAGGTGTATTTAACAGCAGACATGTATTTAATAAGTCCTTTCAGCTCCGTCTAATTCCATGTATCAGACGGCCCGTCTGGACCCATTTGCTCAGTTCGCGGTGCCGTCAGCCTGCTGACAGAGTCGACTGTGGGAACAGAGACAGACGCATCCAACGCTGACAAATTGCCTGTAATCTGAAGGAGAAAAATGAATCAGACTGTTATTTCTTGCTGGACTCTGTCCATTGTCTCGATGTGCGTGTGGGAGTGTGTGAATGAAAAAACAATATGGGAGCACATTTCCCTGTGAGCGTTGTGTAACTGTAACTAAGTAACTGATACCGGCGCGGCTCTAATGAGTCTCGGTTATGAAAGGATGACCTTTGACGAAGCGAAAAGAAAGTACAGAGAAGTTTTTATCAGCGGAGCGTCCGATGAGGCGAGTTTGGTTTCGTGTTACGTCCCGATAGATTTTTGGGAACGACGTATTGATAGTTGGCTCTCAAAACAAGTGAAGGGCAGTAATTAGCGGCGCCGCGGCAACACGCTGCGTCTCATCCGGCTGAGCTGAAGCCTTCACTCTCGCTGGCAGTTTAACAAGTGTTCCCAGCGCCGCTCACACGCCCCGTATTAAATCAATTACCATTCAGTTATTAATCTCTGCCAGACTGGAGATAGTGAGAGTCTGCTTCAAGTCTTTCAGTGATAACGTACAGTGTGTCGCCATGTTCCGCGCGGCTCCGCGGCTACAGCTGGGTCTTAATTAAAGGAGCATTATGTAGATTTGGGGAAGACATTTTTTTTTTTTTTTTAAGTATTTTTTTTGGCCTTTTATGGCTTTATTGATAGGACAAGCTGAAGATATGACAGGAAATGGGAGGAGAGAGAGGGGGAGTGACATGCAGCAAAGGGTCCCAGGCCGGGAGTCGAACCCGGGTTCGCTGCAGCGAGGACTTAGCCTCTATACATGGGACGCCCGCGCTACCAAGTGAGCTAAACGGCGCCCCGGGGAAGACATTTTAATCAGAAGAGAAAGATTTTTACTGACTGATTTATTTTATGCCTAAACAAACTGAATAAACAAACTGATTTTAAAGGACAACACAGTTTAATATTGTTTTACTTTGTTTATATGTGGCGGACCCTGCCACCTTTATAGCCTCAAACAGTGTTCTGGGGACCTTATGTTCTTCTAACTTGTTTATTCACTTATGATTTTTTTTGTTATTACCTCATAAATATATAAATTCTGAGTTTCGTCCATAAAACGATAGCGGCCCTTTGAATCTGTACGAATGGATCATCACCTTTCACCTGACTGGGACGGTATCAGACGATTGAACGTAGCGTAATAATCACAGCCAAAATCATGTTCTTCAACTGAAAAGACATTTCTCCGGTACAGTAACTCATGAATATCACTGCACTCCCTCGTATTTTTGAACCAAGTTGAAAAGTTCAGGATGCATCGAGCCTCCACGTTCACTCCTCCACTGAGAAATCTGGAAATGTGTCAAAAGATTTGATCCCAACTTGTGATGAGGTGGATCTCTAATTTACAGGCAGCACATTAAAAAAACACAAACGTAGAGGGGAGGAACATTTTTGTACTGGAGAGTACATTTATCACAGATGTACTGTAAGAGGCACATAATGTGCTCCACATGTGCAGCTTCTGACGTCTCCTCGGTTCAACAGTTCACTGTGAACTGAAGGTACCTTTACGAAGGTCAGCTGAGGCAGCTCACTTAATGAAGCCCGCGGGCCGGAGGAGGAAAAAAAAAGCACTTGTCACACAAGTTAGTACACAGATTCTTTTTTCTCTCTGTGTTACATAAGAGAAACAGTCCGTCGTGCTCACAGCGTTGTGAGGTAGCGATGCTTTCAGGTACATGCTGACAGCCTGATGCTTAAGCCTTTTTGCTATTTTAAAGGATGAGTTCACCCAAAAGTAAAGATTCAGTCGTCATCTTCTCAGCCTCACGCTGATGGAAAGTCAGGGGGAAGTTTTCGTAGTCCACAAAACATTTCTGCAGCGTTCTCCAAACACTGAAGAAGCCAGAGATGTATTTTGAAAAAGTAAAAAAGTGGACAAAAAATGGCTCCCATGGCGTAATCCTAGTCTCCAGAATACCAGAGATCCCAAACTGATTTGAAAAGACCTGCAGTCCTGCTTGTGCACTCGCGTCTTCTGATGGAGTCGGCGCTAACGTTTTTAGCGTAGCAGCTGCAAGCATAGCAGCTGCAAGCAAAGAATTTGGATTGAAAAGGGTGCAAGCAACATCCCTCGAAATCAGTTTAGGATTCCAGAGACTTGGCTTACACCAATCGGGCTGTGTGGAGCCATTTTATAAATCTTTGGGTGTGTTTTTTTCAGTTTTTAAAACAAGTCCCCGTCTACTTGAGATGTTCAGGAGAACGCTGCAACACCGTTTTGCTGTGAAGCTCCAGGAATGTTTTGTTGGCTACGAAACTTCACCTGACTTTCCATCAGCATCAGAGTCTTTATTTTTGGGTCACAGTTCCTTTAACATGCTAACAGCTGCTAATTTGTACAAAACCCACTCACTTAAATCTGTATATGAGGAGCCAGAATTGAATTAAATTCAATAGAGTGCATACCTCCGCAAACCAACAGACAAACAAACCCACAAATGGACACGGGTGAAAACATAACCTCCCTTGCAGAGGCACTAATGACTCTGAGCATCAACATACAGGGAGCGACACGGTGTAACAACACATTTTATCTACGAAATCACTGTGATTTCCATCAGATAAAAATAGCCGAAAAATGTAAATGCTTCGAATGAGGCTCGGTGTGATGAATTAACAAAAAGAATAACAATCTGGAGAGCAGCAGTCGCCTGTAGCAGAATGTCAGAACGACCAAACACAGCTCTCATAAAGAAGCCTGAGTGACGGCGGCACAACAGAGTGACCGCCAGAGGAAAAAAATTCATTTTAGATGATTGCGGTAGTTTTAGAGACTCCGCTGGATGGATAATGGCACTTAAAATGTTTAGTGTTCGTTGTGAATGAGTCATGCGACGTTCAGCCTTTTTTTTTTTTTGCATCAGCCTGTGATGGAGGCACATTAACGGAGGGAGAAGTTTGGTTTCTGAGCAACCTGTGAGAAAGTTACCGTCACAGTTTAAAGGAGCGCCGCGTCGTTCTGGGAAGACGTTTCGATCAGAGGAGGAAGATCTTTGATTCTTTATGTCTGAACAAACTAAATTAACAAACTCTCTTTGTTTTCATGACTGAATAAACTGAATAAACAAACTGACCTTAAACGACAACACAGATTTATACTGTTTTACTTTGTTTGTATGTGGCGGACCCTGCCACCTTTCTAGCTTCAAACAGTGTTCTGGTATTTTCCTCTGAGTGTTTATTCTGTGAATATTTCTGATTTTGTATTTTTACCTCATTAATATTGTGAATATTGCAATTCTGAGTTTGAATATCTTCCCCAAAACTACAAAGTTCCCCTTTAAGTCTGGTAAGTCTTCACATCTACGTTACGTTATTTCCCTAAATGAATTAGAAATGTTCTCGGCACCCTTGAACTCTGCGAGCACCTCGGCCCGGTCCCTGGACGCTCGCAGCCAGCTGAGGAAACAAGAACAGGCGGTAATAATGGTTTCATACGACGTGCACACTGGGACGGCTCGGATTTGTGTCTCACAGTGATCCGTCTAAGTTCTACCGAGAGCAACACTGACTCAGTGATTACATCACCGCCTCAAGCCAAGTCAAGGACGGCCCAAAAATCAATGCTCTTGATGTAAATGCACAGTGGGAATTCACTTTAAAGCTAATAACATTAAGCTCAGAGCCCTGCGATGTGGGCCCACATTGTAATGTTATGTAAATCTGACCGTATGACAGCTTCATTTAGACCCGAGTGCGCGAGATTATGCATGATAGTGGCCCATTTTGCTCCCTCGTGCTCGTCTCGGCTTCCCGGTAAATAATTCAAGCCATAATTCTGCGTATTAGAAGAAGACATTCAAAAAATGCCGAAGCAGGCCCCCGGAGACTCGGCGCTGGAATTTTATGCAGAGGAAGAAATTGGAGGGTACATCATGTTGGCTGGAGGGCCCATCACTCATCAATTTGTTTGTAAACACCAGATTTATGTGCAGTAAAGCAAGTCCTCGGCTAAACTGCTGCAGGGCTGCTCGCTCGCTCGCTCTCCCTCCCTCCCTCCCTCCCTCTCTCTCTGACACACAAACATGCAGGCAGGCAGACGCACGCACACACACACACACGCGCAGTATCGCCTCTAGCATATTTAGGGAGAAATTACGAGGAAATCTCCATGATGCTGCCATTTGGAAATCTTCATACTAGCAGAGAAATAAGAGGGCGAAGCATGTCATGGTTCACAGTCCACGTCAGAGGCCGCAGAGCATTAACTGATGATATAACCACTGTATTTACTGTAAGCATCAAGTCGGCCGTGGATAAATATCTGTGTTTGATTCTCTAATACGCATCACCTCTCAGTGACCAGAAGAAAACACACCCCTCTCTCCGCCGCCTCTGCTCTTTTGTGTCTGACATTTCAAAACGGTATCGGCTTTCCTGGTTTTCGTCCGCAGAGATCTCTCTCCGCCCCGCTCTCACATTTTCTGATTGCCGTTTCAATTTAGCAATCTGCAGGAAGGGAATGAAATGCTCAGTGACTTACTGCTGATACGCAGTGCACAACTAAAGATGACAAATGGAAAGGATTAAATCAAGCGGGTCTCGGGAGGCGACGTAAGAAAAAAAAAAAAATAAAGAAATAAAAACTTTCAGGAGGTCTTTAAATTATTCTAACAACTCCATCAAGCTGATCCCAGCAGTAAGCATACTTCATAGCTGAGTGCATTTGCTGATCGTGGCCACGAGACAAGAAAAAAGAAGACGAGAGGACGGCACACTGTATCTCTGTGTAATTAAACCGCTGTCCCAGATGTACACTCAAAAGACTATTGCAAGTGTAGGATTTCTATTAAGCAGGTGATTCCAATTCGTCTAAAGAGCGGCCGGGGACTCGCAGCGTGAGACAGGAAGAGAATGAATGAGAGCCGTGTGAGCGCGGGGCATTTGCTGCCACTGAAGGGCTTTTAAATGACTCCTGAAGAGAGCGAAGTGGCCGCGGGTTATTCTGGTACGCTGCTCAGGAGGTCACCAGGAGGTTTCAGGGGAGGACAGGCTGGTGCTGTTTCTGGATCATCATAACTAAAGCTGCTCCAGGGCCAATCACTGAGACTGACCAATCACATCTGTGCAATGTCATAGCTTAGAAACACGGGGATAAGGACAGCGAGAAGCTATCCTTTCAAACACATGTTTAATGTAGTATTTTAGTTCCCTTAACGGTTAAGGTAACTAAAATACTTAGTTTAGGTTTCAGGAGCTTAAATACTTGATTAGGTTAAGGCTTAACCTAACCAAGTATTTTAGTTTCCTAAACCTAACCAAGTATTTTAGTTTCCTAAACGTAACCAAGTATTTTAGTTTCCTAAACCTAACCAAGTATTTTGGTTTCCTAAACCTAACCAAGTATTTTAGTTTCCTAAACCTAACCAAGTATTTTAGTTCCCTAAACAAAGCCAAGTATTTTAGTTTCCTAAACCTAACCAAGTATTTTAGTTTCCTAAACCTAACCAAGTATTTTAGTTTCCTAAACTTAACCAAGTATTTTAGTTTCCTAAACTTAACCAAGTATTTTAGTTTCCTAAACCTAACCAAGTGTTTTAGTTTCCTAAACGTAACCAAGTGTTTTAGTTTCCTAAACCTAACCAAGTATTTTAGTTTCCTAAACGTAACCAAGTATTTTAGTTTCCTAAACCTAACCAAGTATTTTAGTTTCCTAAACGTAACCAAGTATTTTAGTTTCCTAAACCTAACCAAGTGTTTTAGTTTCCTAAACCTAACCAAGTGTTTTAGTTTCCTAAACCTAACCAAGTATTTTAGTTTCCTAAACGTAACCAAGTATTTTAGTTTCCTTAATGTAACCAAGTATTTTAGTTTCCTAAACCTAACCAAGTATTTTAGTTTCTTAAACCTAACCAAGTATTTTGGTTTCCTAAACGTAACCAAGTATTTTGGTTTCTTAAACCTAACCAAGTATTTTGGTTTCCTAAACAAAGCCAAGTATTTTAGTTTCCTAAACCTAACCAAGTATTTTAGTTTCCTAAACCTAACCAAGTATTTTAGTTTCCTAAACGTAACCAAGTATTTTAGTTACCTAAACAAAGCCAAGTATTTTAGTTTCCTAAACCTAACCAAGTATTTTAGTTTCCTAAACCTAACCAAGTATTTTAGTTTCCTAAACTTAACCAAGTATTTTAGTTTCCTAAACCTAACCAAGTATTTTAGTTTCCTAAACCTAACCAAGTGTTTTAGTTTCCTAAACCTAACCAAGTATTTTAGTTTCCTAAACGTAACCAAGTATTTTAGTTTCCTAAACCTAACCAAGTGTTTTAGTTTCCTAAACCTAACCAAGTATTTTAGTTTCCTAAACGTAACCAAGTATTTTAGTTTCCTAAACGTAACCAAGTATTTTAGTTTCCTAAACCTAACCAAGTATTTTAGTTTCCTAAACCTAACCAAGTATTTTAGTTTCCATAACCTAACCAAGTATTTTAGTTTCCTAAACGTAACCAAGTATTTTAGTTTCCTAAACCTAACCAAGTATTTTAGTTTCCTAAACCTAACCAAGTATTTTAGTTTCCTAAACCTAACCAAGTATTTTAGTTTCCTAAACCTAACCAAGTATTTTAGTTTCCTAAACGTAACCAAGTGTTTTAGTTTCCTAAACTTAACCAAGTATTTTAGTTTCCTAAACCTAATCAAGTATTTTAATTTCCTAAACCTAACCAAGTGTTTTAGTTTCCTAAACCTAACTAAGTATTTTAGTTTCCTAAACGTAACCAAGTACTTTAGTTTCCTAAACTTAACCAAGTATTTTAGTTACCTAAACGTAACCAAGTATTTTAGTTTCCTAAACGTAACCAAGTATTTTAGTTACCTAAACCTAACCAAGTATTTTAGTTTCCTAAACGTAACCAAGTATTTTAGTTTCCTAAACCTAACCAAGTATTTTAGTTTCCTAAACCTAACCAAGTATTTAAGTTTCCTGAACGTAACCAAGTATTTTAGGTTTAGGAAACTAAAATACTTGGTCTCTGTCTCTCCTGTCTACTAAAGTGAAAATGCCAAACTTGTCATGTTGCAGGATCTCTCTACAAACCTGTTCCCTCCATCATACACAACACAAACAGCTAACAATGAAGTGGGCAAAATGTGGGAAAATATAAGAAAGAGTGGGAGAAAGAGAGAGTACACTGGATCTGATCTCAGAGGGGGGACTATTAAAAGTCTAAAACCCACATACTTGTCTTGTGTTTATAATAAGTGGACTTCCTAATACAGATTCAGATACAGATGTTTTGATTGGCTGAGCAGATACAGATAAAATAGTGCGTTCTCTCTCATCCCCCCTCAAAGCAAACAAAGACACACAGACGTGATGCTATTGCAAAGCTTTTATTGAAGAAAGAAAAACAACAACCGTTGACTACATGCCCTTTCAAAGATCAAGAACAGATCAGATGCTTTATTTAACAACAGAGGGTCAAGCTCTTTAAGGCGAGTTTCACGCTCAACACCATTTAAGACTCGGCTGCTGCAGCGTCGAGCGCCGCGCCTGATGGAAACATCTACTGTATGGATTCAGAGCGGAGCCCAAACAAAGGGGATCTTCTTTATTTACTTCGCTAAGTAAACACGGCCAAGTCTTTGAGCGAGGCACGGCGCACTATGAAACACAAAGCAACAGTGAAGTGAGTCAATACCGTTGAGTCAAGGGCACTTTTAACAAACACGGGTAGAACAAAGACAGTAGACACAACAAATACACTGAACAAATAAAAAAATCATTAAAGGGTCTTTTTCTTTATACTCAATGGTAGCATGAATCTTTTGGAGAAGATTCATGTCAGATGTGCTCCCACAAAGACGTGTGATGTGTAGACAGACTGTCCGTCCAGATATACAAGAGAGTTTAATACAGTTTTAAAGGCACATTGACAATATGGAGCAGAGGTTTGACTCTGTGCTCATGGACCAGACCAGGGTACGCTTTGTAAAAAACATGTGCTAATAAGCCAGTGATAAAATGTTTCAAACATTTCATTTAAAATCTTTAAAACCATAAAATGACATTAATCCGTATAAGTGTGATGTTTAACCTTTTACTGATCAGTTCGCAGCCTATCACTTAAAATGCTGTTTTATTTTCTGTCTAAAGAAATCTGCTTTAAAAGGTGCAACGTGTAAGAATTTAATTTAATTTAATTTCAGAATGTGCAGAAGTAACAGTAACATAACATATACAGTAACATATACTGAATGTATTGTGTAAAAGAGATAGCTATTAAAGTTAGCGTGCTAACCAGCTAGCCCCACCCCGACCCGGTCCAAAGCTCCTGTTCTAGCTACGTTAACACCAATACTCCCCTGGTCCCTGAGCTCTGGCCTGCTAGCTGCACTGCTAACTGAGCTAACTAGCCAACAGCAGCTACAGTTAGCAGCAGGGCCACTTCTAATACATTGGCCCTTTAAAACTGCATGAATTAGGTTTTTAAATCACTTGTGGGCAGCACAACAAAGCACATTATGTGTTTTGACAAAGCAAACATTAGTTCAACATTATATCTAATACAATTGGCTCTATTTCTGGTCTCCAACACCTCCTGAGGGAAATATTTGGAAATATCTTTCACTGAAGACAGCTGCTTGTTATTGTTAGAAACAAAGCTGACGTGAACAGTGAGACTGAATCAAGCTAGCTAGCCGTGCAGTTAGCTGGACTACCAGGGGCAGTGTTGGTGTTTACACTGCGAGCACAGGAGCTTTGGACCGCTTGGAGGAAGAGGTTTTCAGACTTGGGGCTAGCTGGTTAGCATGCTAACTTCAGTAGGCTTGATATCTCTACAACACAGTACACAGACCTCTTTCTGTATGAATGTGCAAAAAAAATAATAAATTCTTGCATATTGCACCTTTAAAAATGGTCAGAGTTATAACACAGAATTGTTTGTTTGTTTTTATAAGCTGCATATTATCTTAACACCGGTGCATCTTCTCCAACATGTGCTTTCAACAACAGTTTTAATTGATGCTGATATTATCCTGTAGATTACACCAGTTTCTGATCTGACAGCAGCACTGACAGCAGCAGACTTTCTGCAGTGTTGTGAACTGTATTTCTTTTACACAGATGTTGATGTTTGTAGCTCGTAATTACTATCTGCTTCCTCACACTGTCACTAATTAAACACAACAAGAGAATGATTCAACTCTGGTCATGTGAATGCCTGAAAGCACAGAAAATGGTCCGACTACATGTTGCCACAATATTGCGATGACATGTTTTCCTGTTGAGTTAGAACCAGAGGCAGATCTGAATAATGTATACCGTTCTGGCTTCAGAAAAACTTGAAGACTATTGAAGAAAACCAAAGCACAAAGGTCCACTCACTAACTTTTTGAGCTGCTAAGACGCTGCATTGTTTTTTAGAGACAGTTGGCTGTGAAAAGTTCCCGAATTAGAATTTTAAATGAGCATCACTGTACTACTTTTGTTCCGATACCGTTCTTAAAATCATCTGCTGCTGTGTTTTTTTTTGTTTTTTTCTCGTCTCTGCCTGGTTAGTCTTTGAAAATCCTCATCTCCGTTCTCATCACCAGATGTGAGATTCTGCTGTCTAACTATCCCGGCGGGTCAGGGAGCTCGTGCTGACCTTTAAGAGGCAGCCGCCAGGAGACGCTAACTTAAATTATGCTACTAACTAAGCAACATCCATGTGAGCTGAAACCTAGCAACACATTTGACATAATGATGTATAGTGTGTATTTTTTTGTCCTCCGTTGCCCGACAACCAGCGTTAATCAGATGGCTGACTGAGTCACATTATCAAAGCTATGGACCTAATGTAGCTGGTGTGATATGGTGCATGCATTTTTTATTTTATAAAACAATGAAAGATGCTTGAAATTAATGTACATTTTGGGCAATACAAACAGTTGGCTTCACGTTTAAGTCTCCTTGCACAGATCTGACGTCAAATTACTTTTCACTGATCATTAATAGGCTTATTAGCACAGTTATTTACAACGTGTCCCCCTGGTTAAAACAATGCCACAGTCAACTTGATCACAAAGACTCTGATGTAACCAGACGTCCTGATTACAGAAGATACTGTGTATAGAGAGGTTTTTGTTTCTAATATCTATATGGCACTAAACACCACGTCTTAACGCGTGAAGATAACAGCACAGAGAAGTGAAGAGGCTTCTCTCTTTGTTCATAATATATCCATCCACATGCTCGGGAATTACTCTTATCTGTGGATGACTGTAAACCAATCCAGCTAATAAATAGACAAACTAATCCTTTACTTTAAAAAGGTACCCTGTGAAGTTTTCCTTTAAGAAATCAGACTTTACATTCTGGGTTTCTCACCAAAATAAAGTGTGTTGAATTCACAAAGCCGATGGTTCGTCTACTGACCTGTTTACATCCATATTTGTTCTTTCTACACTTCTTTGCATATCACTGCCAGCAACTGTTGGTCAGCAGGAAACCGGCTGCAGAAAATGTGGATCAGGTCAACGACGTGCTTATGAGCGAACGGGTCTTGAGCATGGACACGTAAAAGGCTCCCAACCACTCCTATGTAGGAGAAAGACCCCCAGACTGAAAGGTTGTTTTTTCTTTGCAGTCGTTTTGCATTTATTTATGGTTGTTTTGAATCTTTTTGTCGTTGTGTTGCATGTCTTTGTGTTTTTTTCTGTCTCTTTGTATTCATTTTGTGTCTATTTGTAGTTGATTAATTGACAAATCGACACGATATGCTAACAGTCATTTCATGCAGAGGTTCTAATACTATCTACCCCCTTTGGTCCTGTCTCTGCATATACAGTAGTGTGTGTGTGTGTGTGTGTGCAAAATTCAAACCAACTATGGACCTGCTCATAAACATTGTGATCAAAAGTGATCCGAAACTCCACAGGGTACCTTTAGTTCACCATCTCGTCTCACGACTCGTGTTGCTCTACTAACTATGTCAAAGGAGCCATTGAATCTACTGGTCAGTGACTCTTGGATGGAACAAATAATAAAATCGGCCCTTCTGGGGAAAAACTCTCATGGTCCCTTCTTAGCCCATCATCTTTAAACAAACAATATAAAAGACAAGCGTCAATGGTACAATCAATACTGACAGACAGCACAGTGACACACACACAGTCACACAGTACCACAGGCGTAGTTTTGATCAGAGGATTACCATAAGGACACTTATGCTTGAATCTGTACAGGTAAAATATTTCCTTATTCATAAAAATTTCTTATAAAGTGTCGATGCAATTAACATTAAAAATTGCATAGCCATCTCAAATCTGTTATCTTTAGCAGACTGCTTACACTACAACCACTAATCTAATCTATGTCAATGTAAATGAGAGAAAAAGTTACATATTCATCTGCTCGTAAACTATATAATTAAACTCCAATATACGGCTGCATCTTTATGAATGGAATGCCATGATTGTACTGTTCAGGCAAACAAAACGATCTTTTGTGTACATAGAAGCAAATTCGATTTGGAAAAGAAAAAGAAAATATGCGTTCAATAGGAATGGCATTCGAAAGCTGCCTACCGACGATTGTGTCTTTGTCACCGAGAGCGACTCTTCATGATTCCTGCGGTCCCGATCTATATCATGTTATGTTTTATATAGTTGCACACACAACAAGTACAGAGTAAATATGGCAAGTTTCAATTCGATTCTTTGGCGCGCAGTCAAGCAGAACTGTTTTGCAATAAAGAGCCTCGGTGTGTAATTGCTTCCCTATTTGTGTACCATGTGTGGATTTGCACTGTAATAAACGCTAAAGAGTAAAATGTTCTGACCGGCAAACTGTACGCTCATCTACTGTAAATACTGCTGAAGCTAGAGTCAAACACACAACCACCCATGATGTCTTCACCTGCAGGGCAGATGTGACACTCTGCATGTTTTGCTGGAGTCAGACTCCATCTGAGATCACAAGAACCAGACAGACAGAAATATTTGGGCATCCTGGCTAGAACACGCCCGTCTAAGATAATGAAAACATGAGATAATAACACTGAGTGATGATGTATATTGCGACTGTTAACTGGTGGATTTGGAGAGATTTTAAGCAACAGGTTGACATTATAGGATTACTGGTTTATATTTACTTTCTTGTTAAGAGTAACATTGGACTATAGATGCTGTTTTTATACCTGCACAGCCAATAAAAGGCTACATCTTAAGCTTAGCTTAGCATGAAGACTGGAAACAGGTGGAAAACAGCGAGACTGGCTCCACTGAACGGCTACAGCGTCTTTAAAGCTCACCAAGAAACATGCTGTATCGTGTTTTTTTGTTTTTTAATCTGTACAAATGTATAAATCCAAAAATTATAAGCTGTGGCTTTATGGAGGGCTTTACAGTTAGGTGCTTTTTTGAATGTATTTATTGTTTAAAGGTGCAATATGTAAGAATTTTCCTTTAAAACATTAAAAATGAACTAACATTAAAAGGCGTCTGTGTACTGGGATGAGACACCTACTGAAGCCAGCACCAGCACCTGAGGCTCCTTTGCTAGCAGTGTCAGCACCGATATTCCCAGAGCTCCCAGTCCGGGTAGACATGAGTCAACTAAGAGGACCACTAGCTGCTTGGCTAACTGAGCTAACTAGCTAACAGCAGCTGCAGTAAGCAGCAGTCAGCAGTCAGCAGTACTCTGGTGTTAAGCTGCCCTCTTTGTGTTTCTTTCAACAGGTGGCTAATTCTTACATACTGCACCTTTAAATCTTTGACTGTTTCCAATTATTATGCTCTGCTAAAATAAAATTCAGCGTATAGACTTTATATAAGACACCGATCTCCGGATGTTACTCAACAAGAAAGTGTGTTAGTGTATTTCCCAAAATCTTGAACCGCTGCTTTAAGAACACACATAAAAAAACCACACAGCCTCTCCTGCTGTGATTGTACCGAGTCAATAGATACGTGTGCGTACGCAGGTGAACATGTGATGCTATTTCTTGCTACTGAAAGTGAATATATATATATATAGAGGGATATATATGCATATGCTGAGGAATGCAAGCTGGTGTGGCTCTGTATGTTTGCGAGAGAAAAGAAAGAGAGGAAGAGACAGAGAGAGACAGAGAGGGAGAGGGAGAGAGCGTTGGGTTATCACAGTGGAGGTGACCGGGCGGCGGGTCGCTCAGAGGTCAGTGGTGGCCTTGGCGGTAAGGGCCTGGATGCGGCTGGTGTTACAGTTTTTGCAGAGGACGTGTCCGTCCAGAGGGTAGCAGCCCTGGTTATCCCCCTCTGAGAGCAGAGAGCCACAGTCCTGCAGGACACAGATACTCTGTTAGTCCACAAACACAAACGGAGTCATTAGCCACGCTCACCGATCAGGCACAGTCATACGCTCGCTGGGCTCGCACCCTAAATGAAACGTTTACTGCTGTTTATAAACTCAGCCCGTGTCAAGGCTACGGGAGGCTCGCGAGCTGCAGAGAGCCTGAGAGGCTGAAGCCACTGTTTTGGTTTTGTACCAGCTGGTGAGTCTGGAGGGCCAACAACTGGTTCATACTGGGTAACAGCCAGACAAAAGATCTCATTGTCTCAGCACCCGAGGGTGAAAATGTTTTTAACTTCCTCTTTGGAGTGTTAATAGTTGGAACAAACAATTCTTTTAAATGTGATTATAAAAGTCGACTGTTACAGATTTTAAGATGATGATTTTTTGTCCCGTCTCTCCGAGGAGGAGATTTGTTGATGTCCCCGACTTGTCTTTCTTTTTACTTGTTTTTGTTCATCTCACTGGCAATTTTGGATTATTGTTAGTCAGCAGCTGTTTTTGTATTTAAATCATTCTTGTACAAATACAGTATGATTTTTTAGCCTAAGAGCACTTTGGTTCACACTACAATCTCTCAACAACTGTTGGATGAACCACCAGTTTTACAGATATTCATGGTCCCCAGAGGATGAATCATGACTCTGGTGATCTTCTGACCTTCAATAAGCATCATTTGTGGTTTGGCTGGAATATCTCAACATCTGTTGGGTGGAGTATCAGTTAAAATAGCAGATTCAAACGTGATCTGAACTGAACTTTACTGTGATTTGGACTTGGATTGGGATCAGGATTAAAAAAAAACTTAATCAGGACATTCCTAGAGTGCTAGCATGCTATTATCATCAATATGAACATGTTAGCATGCTCATGTTAGCATTAAGCTCAAGAAACTGCAAGTACAACTGTATTTCCTTGTTGAGCATAAATTATGTGATACCAGTGTTACATTGTATTGAATCATTTGATGTACCAGACTCAACACATAATCTTCTCTCTCAGACACACCCAGAATCGCCTCCAGCATATTTAGGAAAATATGGGTGTGAAAAAAAAAAATGTCTGTACGTATTTCTTGGGATTTTTCTGTGGTGATTACTTTCTGATAACACCTGACAACCATCTTTTGTCAGACAGTCGACACTCTATTCACCGAGTAACAACCTCACACACACACACACACATCGCTTTGGCATTATCTTCTCGTTGTCTTTGACACTCGGTTACACTCTTAACATCTCTGTCTCACACACACACACACACACTCTGAGAAATACGACTCGGTCTACTCGTGTCTCCCTGGTGACAAAATTCTTCTCTTGTTGAGCCCCTTCAGCTGAACTAATCTGCTTTGCTTTCCTTTGACCTTTATGCCTGCCAAACGCTCTGTGTACTCACAGCGGCGTGGCTCTCTGACAATGTGACACGTTACTTCTCTTTTAGCCGGGCACGTAATGTCTCAGCGTCGCTTATCAGCCGGTGAGCGGCGGCTGACAGATTGGTTACTATGTAAGTCCGTGAACTTTGCAGAGGAGATGTGGAAAGCTATTTCCAGGCAGGTAAGAGTGGGATGATTCAGTCGTCTGGATGGAAAGGTGACTCTGGTGTGTACGCTGTGCCTTATACCTTCATGCAGTATACGCAGACCACTGTGCCAGGTGGTACATAACTACCGCTGCTAATTATAGGGGGTTCACATACCAGAGAACTCAGAGAACATACAGTACCTCGCAGCGGTAACACTGCACGTGGAAGTCACGGTCCAGGGCCACGATGCGGACGGTCTCCTCCTGGCCCGGCGCTGGCATTATAGGCTCAGAGCACACACAGCAGCGCGGGGCGAACTTCCTGTGGCAGAGAGGCAAAGATAACAGAAATAAGCTCACGACAATAGGAAACAGTGACGCTTACTCACACGAAGGGCTACACCAAACAAGGATTGTCATTATCGTTCAATCACCCTGTTGCTTTCTTGAGAAATCGTTTAATCGTGTTTTTATCAAACGATAGAAAATTGTGAAATATTCCCACCAGAGGCTGACGTGTTGAAATTGTGCATGTGTGCACCAGACAGTCCTTCATGTCTGCCAAACACTCTGTGTACTCACAGTGCCGGGGCTCATTGACAGTGTGACACAATACTTCTCTTTTAGCCGGGCACGCAACGTCTCAGCATCGCTTATCAGCCTTTTGCAGATAAAGCAAAAGCAGTGACCCCAGCAAAGGGCGCAGTAATAGTACTGCTAGCAACGCCAGTTGAAGTTAGCAGCAGTTAGCGGTGAGGTTAATCTAGTGATATGCTGGTGGCCAGTTCTTACATATTGCTCCTTTAAAGTCTACTTGTGATCTCTCATCATTACAAACTGTGAGTCTACAGTTTGTGACCAGTTCAACTGCAGAAGTGTTTTATTTTCTCCTTATAATGATTTTTAGATATAAAAAGGTCAAATGATTTAGTAATTCACAAGGAACAAGTCAAAAGTACACAACATAAACAGACATTTGACAATATTATTAATAACAATGATATATATCTATCTCTCTATCTATCTATCTATCTATCTATATATATATATATATATATATATATATATATATATATATATATATATATATATATATATATATATATATATATATATATATATATATATATATATATATCTATATCTATATATCTATATATATATATATATATATAGATATATATATATAAAAATGTACTTTCATCTCCTTTTAATCTCTCCATGACCCGTCAGATTCATCTGGTGACCCCTCCCCCCCAGTCTGGCACAGCCTGTGCATATTTTCTTTCTTTAATTATTCATTGACCACTGAAGACAAGCTAAATCTGCCCTTCTCTGAAATAGTTCATATAAATAGAATATTTGAGGAAATGCTAAACATAGCAGGGCTTTTACAAACATCAGAACGACTCTCTCAGTAACACTTTCAAGCCTTCAGATCAGTAATTTCGGAGATGCCTTCAAGCAGGAAGAGGTCTGTCTAACAATAGGATCAATGAGGATGTGAGAAGCAGCCTGAAATTTCAGGTCCTCTCAGGTGACTAAAGGTCGAGTGGACGCAGGCCGACTGGACGCCTGGGAATCAGGAAGTGTGTGGCTTTGGGGGAACCATGAGCATACCGTATTAGCCAGAGAGAAGGCTCGGGCCTGGGCGTGATTATTCCTCGACACAAAGGCCTGCACTGTTGAGGTCACACTTGTCATGTGGAATTAAATAACAGCCCAGTGCAGCCAGAGCAAAAAGCTGTGCACTCACACCAAGAGCCAGCTGTTTACTTCTGTTTCCCTTCTGGTCAATGAGCAAAGGAACATTTCTGGTAAGGTGGTGGTTATGCAACCGCCCGATTGTGACACAATGACTGGAATTTACTATTAAATTCATGGCTACAGCTGCAACTCATAACGTGGTAGAGCTTGTGACATCGCCTGCATTACTTCCCGAAAATGAAAGCTGAGATCCCGTATTGATTAGGCTTAAATTAAGATGAATTTGTGAGGTCAGCGAAGGGTTTTAGAGCAGCATTAGTTGATTAGTGGATTTCAGCCCTGTGGGGGCAGCGGATCAAGCTGCAAACACATCAATGACATGTTATGGCTGAGGAGTTAGCAAACCGCTCTCTGTTTGCAGTTATGTTTTAATTAAAAGATGTTTTGTTTATTCAAAAGTACATCAGACATTGTGTCTGTCATTACTGAGAAACCAAAATCAAGGCACTTTTTGGATTTGGCTATCTAACAAGTAACGATATACTGTTTACAGCAAATAAGAGACATTTGGAAATCTATTAATGCTTTGAAGTATGAAAAGGAAATTAAACATGTTACTCCTGACAAAACTTTGGTTTTAGCTCTTAGTTGGGAAGCATCTGACCCTTCAGCTGCTAAATGCTCCTCTGTGTTCACCAGAGAGATGCTAACTTTTTCTGAAATTTGGTGCTACGCATATAACGTCCAGTTCAGAGCTTTTTTTTTTGCTGAAAACTGTTTCTTCTTCCGTCTGGAAAGAGGAATGTGAATTAGAGAATTAAAGTTGCCCAGCATAAAACCAAAAGAATGAGCTTAAAGATGCTAAAATTGGCAAAGAGCTGAGAGAAACTGTTGTTTGTTGGTTTGTCAGCAGGATAAGACAAAAACTGCCCAACAGATTTCCACAAAACTTGGATGGAGGACGGGTCTCGGCCCAGAATAGAGCTTTTTTTTTTACTTTTGGCGCGGCCCTGATAAAGGGACAGAGACCTTCTTTAACATTAAGAGGTGTTTTTTTCTTCTTTTTTCTTACATTTTTGTTAGATTCTCAGGGAATAATGGATGGATCTTAATTAAAAACATCAGGTGTATTCAGTTGCTGCTATCTATGAATGAGTTCATCTTGACGCTGACCCTAATTCTACTCAGCTTAAATCATATAATGGGGACTGTTGGACCTTGGTGGAGGTATGTGTGCCAGTCGACTTCTCTTTGTGTGTTGTCACTATGAATTATTTATTCAATCCATTGTTGATACAACAAAACATTTATGTGATGAAAAGCCGAGCTCTACGTACTTGTGGAAGTCCTCGATGCAGTGGATGTGGTTGGAAGCGTCCACGGTGAACGGGATGCCGTCCAGGCTGCGGTGGCACACCACGCAGGTGAAGCAGTGAGGGTGGTAGGCTTTCCCTGTGGCCCGCAGGATGCGCTCCATGATGGGCTTACTGCAGATGGTGCAGGTCTCCAGGGTGTTCTGCAGACACAAACACACAAACCCACGGACGCCCACAGGATTACACAACCGATCTGATGAGGAATTTAGTGATTCTGATGATTCATTTCCAAAGGCCCTTTGAGCGCTTGTTTACAATTAGCACTTGTCTGCTAACAAATTTTAACCAGCGTGACAAATTTAGAAGTTTTTTTTTTTATGCGTCTCCTCCAGTTGTCATTCTTCAGCTTCCTGTTGCCGCCGTTACACTTCAGGTGGCTCGGCTCCCGTTATAAATCCACACTCGGGACCTTTCGCTCGGCTGTTCTCGAACGCCACAGAAGCTGAAGGAATCTGATTAGCACTCCTCTCGAAACACAAACACAGTCATTTTTCAGCTGCCCTCACCCACACTTCATCCTCCCGTATGCAAGAGTGCGAGCAGTAAATATTTCCACTTTGTGATGACTGCAGGTTTTCTGCAGCCAGGCGACTGGGCAAGCGGCCCGCGGGGGGACGTGGCAGCCGCCTGCCTCTGACTTATCTGTGGCATCTCTCTTCTTAATATCTGCCGGGAGACGCCATTTGTTATTTCAATATTTCATAAATAACGACTGCCTCTCTAAACAGCAATGCAATTACGGGGGGATGGATATATCATGTGAGGGTGATCAATGTGTGGCCTGATGTGGCCGTGTGCGAGCTGATGGGCCGCGCTGCTGTTGCTGCCTCTCGCTCAGGCATTTCCTGGATCTCCGTCTCTCTCTCTCTCTCTCTCTCTGCTCCCCCCTTTCCCTACGCTTGGCTGGGCTAAAGAGTGCACGGTTCAGCTGTTCCCATTGGCTCCCACTGTAGTAGCAAGCTGCCTCAGTGTTTCCAAACACAGCTCCGGGTGTGTAGCAACACTGCGCTGCGTCATCCGCTGCCTCGCAGACACACCGCCGGGGCCCTGCCGTTTTAAAATGACACTTCTGTGACCGCTCGGCCGAGGTAAACTCCCAACCGTCCCCCTGTCCGGCAGCGGAGCACGTGCAGTGACATTTATAGTCTATATGCTAATGAGCGGAGCGGCTTTGACGGGATGAAGTTCATTGAAAGTACAATGTAGATGTGTTCCTGACGTGATTCTGCGAGGACGGCGGCTGACTTCTGCTCGTCAGGTCTCCTCGCAACACGATCATGTGTCACCGGAGGGTAAGAGGGCATGAGATGAGAGCCGCCGATGTACGACTGGAGGCTCTGAAGTGGTGGTTTGAAAAATAGCCGTTTCTTCAAAGCACTCCTGGAGAGGCATTATTTCATGAAAAGCAATGTGTGCAGACAAGCTCCGCGTTCTTATTTGTCTTTTTTTTTTTTTTTCCCCTCCCTCCAAGACGGTAATAGAAATAAACATTATTCCCAGGGCAACATTTGTGTATAAACAATGTCCATATTGCAATCCTGCTCGATCCTGGAAGTGGAATGAAGCCTTTAATGAGCTCGCTGCGCTGAGCCCTTGAGGTTTGCCTCACACACGCACACGGAGACGGAGCGAGGTAGAGGTAGAGACGGAGAGAGAGCGAGAGAGAGAGAAGGAGGGAGGGAGGGAGAATATATTTGCAACCTGAGAATGTGAGTAAGATGCCGGGGCCAAACAGCACTCAACCGTCCTCAACTCTTACTCATCTGTCTGCATTTCCACTTACTTATTCTCATCTGCCCTTCATGTGGGAATACCTTGCCCTTGTTTAGCTTAACTAGAGCATATGATTTCACGGCACACAGTTCCTCCGGGCCATTGTAATGAGTACAGTACTCAAAAGACAAAATTTTCTCTCTTTCTCTCTGATGGTAAGATTCTATGACCTCAATTCATTCACTCTGCTCTGCCGCCGTTGTTTTTTGTGTTCGCTCGTGACGTCGTTTTATTTGGCATGAGGTAACATTTATTAGGTCCGTTACGCGAACATGTCAAAACAGAGCGTTTACGCGAGTTTCGCTCCGTGTTTGGGTTTCGACCTCCACAGATGGTTTTAGGGAAATTCTGCATAAATCACTTCCGTGCCCTCTCTGGCAGATCTTCCAGGTCCTTTGCAGTTTGCCACTAGAGGGCTGTATATGTCTGCAGATGTCCGGGTTTTGCTTTTCCCCTGACTAAATGTGATGTATTCAAGCATATGTATTCTTTTTTTTCCCCCTCCTCTCCCTCATACATTTCTCTAAGTGTTTGCCCAGAAGGCTAAACAAATGTCTAGGCAGATGAGGTAAAGTGAATTTAGGTCAGACAGCCTCGCGCTGAACTGAGGGGTGAGTGGAGTGCGTTAAAGTCAATTGTGGCCCCTTTTCCCTCTTTGTAAGCCGTTTCCTTTTTGCTCCAAAGTGCGATCACGGGCTCACAACAAACACGGCCGATGCCAGCGAGGTCCGGCCCGGCTTCCCAGCTTCTCCGCTATCTCGCAGCGGGGCTCCAGGACGGCGTTCGACGCAGCTGAAATGAGGAGTGTGATGGCAAACAAAGCATGTAACGGAGTTAAGAGGTCCCACGTGCTGCGCTCTGAACATGAGACACACAGGCAGAGACATAGATATTCAGTGTTTAAATCCTGCTGCTCTGTGCCAAACGTGATATTAAATGTGTTTGTAACCACAGAATATAAACTAATACCAATGTTGCATCACTGCTTCACACACTCAGCGGGTCAAGGACTTTCAGCCCCAATTAAAATATCACAATTAATGCTGTCTGTGATTTGTACTTTCCATGCTGAGCTACAGGTAAAAAACAAAACAAAACGAGTTGGAACAAAGACGTGTTTTCCACGTTTGCTGATGGAAGTTGAAGCCGTCCACCATTGCACCATTTTCACGCCTATCTTCTTGTTGTTGTTTTTTTCAAACGGTCGGGTCGGGCTGGAGTTCAGTCACGCTGCGTGCGATTTATGACCTGGCACGCTGAACTCCAAGCGGGCCAAATTTACACATGATCTGATTCGGTACATGTGTCCAGACCTTCACAGAATGTGCTGGTGGGTGCCAGGCCGCGCTGCGTGAGCCGGCTGCACCCTCCGAAAGGTGGCTCAGACAAGAGCGCTTGTTGGAAAGAAAAGGTCTGAGTGCCGCTGCTGGTTTCCTCTGCAGCGGATAAGAGATACTGACTTGGTCGTGAACTATGAGTCAAACCGCTGACCCTCCTGCTTCCTGAGGGAAGGTGTCTGCTGACTTTATAAACCTTGACAAGCAGCCCCTCTCCCTTTTATTTGCTTAATATGGGTCGATCAGGAAGAACAAAGAGAAATTATTTCACCTAAAAAATACAGAATTATGGGCTGGAGCTGCTAATTTTTTTTTTTAACAGGAAGTGTTTTACAATAAGAGAAGCTAGAAGAAGTGTGAAATAGCGGAGATGAAGGAACTGTGATTCATAGTGAGGTGATACTATGGAGAACGTGAGAAAGTCACAAACTGCATGGGTCAACAAAAATAAAGTGCAACACTACAGCTTTAGGGAATTGAAAAATGAGGAATCGTTTGTGACGCTCAGAAAACTAAAACCTCCTTTTTCTAATGATTGTCAACAGGAACAAAGTATTTTCCTGGGGGGGGGTTTGGTCTGTGTGCGATGTATGAAGCGTCGGCAGAAGATTATCTGGAAACATCACAGACAAACAAAAGGCCCAGGACAGGAAGTCTCTACAGCAGCTGATTAAAACCGCCAAGAACATCGCTGGTACCATCTACAGAGCCTCAGTGACATCTGTGAAGTCCACACAGAGCCCAAAGGAGAGCAGAAGACGACACCCACCCAGCCACAGTCTGTTCACCCTGCTGCCGTCTGACAAAAGATACAGTCGCACCAGACTACAGAGCAGCTGAATTTATTCTCCACACTCCATCATGAATAATTTATTTTTGTGACTTGATTATTATTCATAAATTCATATATTTTCCTTTTTTGTTTGTGTTTGAATCTTAGGTGATTACAAAAAGAAATATTTTCGATATTGACTTTTAAATGAATCCTGAATCTTGAACGTTCTCTGGCCAGGTCAGTGACTTCCTGGACTCTCCGCTGCCTGACAACCTCCCGGTGTTGAAAAGAGTCTAGCTCGCTGCCGGCTGCGGATATTTGATATCAATCTTCTGATCCAGCTGATTGTGCGTGCGTGCCGGCTCGCACACACGGTTACATAACGACTCGTTTTGACCATCTGATTAAATGTCAGACTGACTTCATCATGTTGAACACATCTAGCATGACATACGCTTTCGTGATGATTTGATCCTGAAGCGCTTAACATATATACCATATCATCCAGATTAAGCAAACTGTGAATTCTGTTTCTTCACTTCCTCTCGCAGAGAAAGTGGCGGCGCGCTCCGGCAGCACTGCCCCTGTGATGATCCACCGCTGTG
The DNA here is from genome assembly GCA_039737535.1 of Lagodon rhomboides. Lineage (NCBI taxonomy): Eukaryota > Metazoa > Chordata > Actinopteri > Spariformes > Sparidae > Lagodon > Lagodon rhomboides. The sequence goes on along the minus strand of CM077789.1, from coordinate 6,140,782 downwards.
ACAGCATCAACAATAACATCAGCTTTTGGTTTCAAAACAGGTGGTTCTTATTTCGGTGGTATTTTATGAGGCTGCATTATATTTTGAGGCGATGCTCTTATTTTGACGACGAAGCCCATCTTTTAAAGTGAAACACCTGCTGCTCGCTGACCGTCAAGAAGAAGTTTTAAGATGTGCTAAGCCCCACTTAACCTCCATTAAGATGCCTGAAATACACCAGAGAGGATTCACTCTTTTTGTTGATGTTTTACTATTTTCCACCGTCGCTCCATTTGTTTACAGAATCCTTCTAAATCCCTCTCTACACGAGACTATGAATGCAAAGGTCGTGGCTGTGAAGCTCCCCGCAGACTTCAGTTTACAGTATATCTGTGTGGCTCTTTTATTTTCACGAGGAAGACGCAAAGTTACCTCACTCACAGCTGACTTGGCACCAGCTCCTCTTCATGCATATTTAAAAAGCGGATTTGGCAAAACTGTCCCCGTGTCAGTGTCTCCAGAAAGTGATGCTGCTGCTGCGTGAATCTTAATTGTGCATTCACACAGCAGCATCAGTGATATTTGTTCAAGTCGGGGAAAAATGCAGCAGACGTACTAAATTCACAGTAATGAAGATGCTTTCGGAGACACCGTCAGTCAGTGGAAAACACGTCCGACAAAGCAACAGATAGGATTATTGTGGTCGGGGTTAAAGAGCTTGTTTTCCACATTCTTAAGCCAAATCATGGAGGTCTTGGCCTGTGGAAAGTGCCAGAAATCTGCTTTGGTCGAGGGAGATTGGGAGCTCATTTAAATCTCCACACATTTGCGAAGGGATTGTGGGAGCACCACCCTTCCCTGATCTGTGGTCCGCTCAGGCCAGGGAGGTGGAGAGGTCTGTGTGTAACTGTGTGTGTGTGTGTGTGTGCGGAGAGCCGAGTTTCCCTTTCAGCTGGTTGGGTTCAGTGATCATGATCATCTCTCCCACCTCCTCCTGCGAAGGTTAACAAGTGAACAACCCCCTGCTATTTCCCCTCCCCGAGGTCCGACTCGCATGATCCCGTCCCTGGCACCTTGATATCCAACTTAAATTTGATTTTACATATCAGTGATTGCTTTCCAGTGACCGGCGCTCCCTGGCATCCTGACTCCGTCCATCTGTCTGAGCAGTCTCGCAGCATCGGGGCTACAGTGCGAGCATATGAGGATATATTAACATGACTTGACTCCTTTACAGAATTCTGTCATTTATAAGCGTGTTATGTAAATCACCCACTCGAGTCTTTTCTGCTGCCTGGATGCAGATGACTGAGGTGTGTGTGTGTGTGTGTGTGATGTGTTTACGTGTGGGTGTGAGCGAGCACGTCACGCAGTGGAAAGTGATTCTCCTAATGGTTTGGTAACTCCGAGGATCAGTGACCTTGAAACTATCAGCTGTATAATTCACAGCATTTGTGACACTCATCTGTGTGCACGCCAGTCAGTCAGGACGAGCGCGCCCAGGTTTTTTGGTCTCTCTGACCTGGAATGCCCCTCCACCCCCCCTTCCTCAGCTCATCTGTCTGTCCATGTAATAAATTCACACTGGGTTATGGATGACCCGCGCGTGCAGGAATGGGATGGCATCCTGCCAGAGCCTCCCATCCTGATTTGTTTCTTACATTTTAGTTTATATCGCTGCCTGGACGCTTTACGAGCAGCCTCAGCCCTGTGATCCTCCTCACCAGCAGCTGTGTGCAGGTTTCTCTTACTTGAGAACATGAGTTCTGACAAACCAACGAAAACTGCATGTGTCAAATGAGATTTAAATATTCATGTCTTCTATTACACGCAGCCGAGCAGCTTTATTTGTTCACGCACATTTCTTATTTTAGCCGAGTGATAATGTCAGGCTGCGGCCAACATGAAGGGACAGGGCCGACGCACGGATCGTGCCTTGCTCAGGCCTTTCTTTAAAGAATAAAAGGTGGCAGTGGGGGCCCGATCTGGCTCTCCGGCTCAGAAAGTGGCCGGCCTGCTTGTCTGCCTCTCTGCCTTAAATTCAGCTCCGCAGCAGAATGTGACCCCTCTGGACTTTGGGCAATGTCTCCTGCTCTGGTTACAGAGAGAAACTGACAAAGACCCCGGCAGTAGTTCTCTCATGCCATGAGTTAGAGTGACATTGTGGTGGGTCAGCACTGGGTCACGGATATTTTTCTCCTGCTCGCTCCTCGGGGGGAGGAAATGTGCTTAGACAAAAAACATGAGGAAGGTTTAGAGGGCCCGGTGTTTGGAATCACTCCCTCCTCTCTTGTCCAAACAGTGTATTCTAATAACAACACTCATGCTTTTCATTTACTCTCTTGTAATGGATAGGACAGCTGCATTTCCTGTAGTGCGGATCAGTAATAAGAAATAATGACCTGCTTGAGTTTAGTGGGCTCACACCCACTGTACAGCGCAATTATACACACACATAATTGTCTTGGCAAGTCTGGAGACGTACTAAGATGTGAAATCCTATTCATGCAAGTGCTATCTAATTGGCTCACTCCTTTGAGGAATTAGACCGAGTTAATCACGTCTGAATATACAGAACTCAATTAGAACTCTGCAAGCTAATGCAGACAGCCATGAATATTTGATGACGAAGTCAGCAGAAAGCCGAGCCCCGCTCTGTGCTCGCCGGCGCGCCTCAGACGACAAGTAAAAACCAAGGTGGGCGTATACCTGCCGCCGCCGCTCGGCGTGTGCGCGGCAGCTCTCCCAGTGTGAGCAGCAGCTGTGCAGCCGCTCGCAGTCGTGCAGAGGCGCTGACGGCGAGCTGCAGTGCCACAACAATGAGCATGTGGGGGCCCTTAACTCACCGCGCTGGCTGCGAGCCTCTGGATCTGACTACCTGGATATCCATCACAGCGCCGTGACAGGTGTGTGGGTGGTGTGCAGTCATTTCTAATTAGAGCTATATTACTGTCAGGGAAGCAATATTAGAAACTTTCTGTGTGCGCTGTGCCGCCTGTATCACTGTGGCTGGATGTGAGCGGAGAGGATCGGCCTGTGATTGGATGTATTGTATCGCATATCGCCTCTCTCAATGACAGCAGGGGCTGTAGGGGAGTTCTTGGGGATATCCCATTGTCAGGTGGGAGAGGATGTCTGTATGATGTGCTGTGGAGGACATCCATCACCAGGAGCCCCAATACAGCTGACACCATGCCTGTCGCCTCTGGGTGCCGCGCCGCCCTCGGAAACGTCCCTTTGCTATCCAGATTGAATGAGTATGGTGCGTTTGAACTCGCTTGTAAAATTCAGTAAACACACCGAGAGCAGTGGTTCTCTGATGTACCCCCACCGGCGATCAGATGAACTCAAGGACCCCTTCATCAGCACCACCCGTCACACTCCAAATGTGATCACTTCAAATGATTTTTAGAGGTAGATGTTAAGTAACACCACAAAAAGTGGATACAGTTACTTTATCTTAGTCAAGTAAACATTCGTACTGCAAGCTGGATCCTTCGACAACGTCTCCACTTCTCTCAGCTGATTATGTTTAACGGCCCAAATTTGTAAGATAGTTCATTGTTGAGTCTCATCACCAACTCATCGATGCTGTCCATCGACCTACAGCGGCAGTATTTGCTTTAAGTTTTATCCATTACTTTAAGCCTGTTCATCCATAAAAGTCCCTTTTAGGGACTCTTGCCACTCAGCAGCCGTCTTTGCAAAGCCGCCAGTTTTTCTGGGCCATTGATTTTAATAGAACTAGATAGTGAAGGCAAAGATGGCGCCCATGCAGTCCAATGAGAATCACTATGCCAAAAATGTTGTCCAGCTTTCGGGGTTACTTCCTGTTATGCGGCTCATTGAATATGCATAGTCGTGTTTCTCTCGGTGGCCCCGCCCACAAGATCCCGCTCTTTATACAAATATAAAACCTCTTTGGTTAAAACATTCATAATAGAGAGAGTCATAATTGACCTTGTTGCAGTTTGAGGTGTCCTGTCAACATTTTCACAATTAACTTAAATTAAGTATTTTTACCAACTTATATATTCAAAGTAATTATTTTATGCATACTCACTGACAACAGAGAGGCACTCAGCCTGGTGAGAGATCTGTGCTGTACAGTAGCATATTGTAGCTGTTAGCTTACTGATCATCGTGACAATGTAGTAAATATCAGTATCACGCCAATTTGCACAATTCATATGTGTGGATTTAATTGTGTTTTTATTTATGTTGTAGTCGCTGAAGTACTCTACAACCTTTCCACTGACACATGAGGGTATAAGTGGTTGTTTGGTTGGGAATTACTGAAAATAGAGCACCATGGTTTGTTTTTCTGTGAAAGTGGAATAGCGATTAATCAATTAATCCATCACCAGAAAACTAACTGCCAACTGTTGATAAGTGATTAATTGTTAAAATGACTAATTTGGTAAAAAAAATACTGAAAATAATCGTTGGTTCAAGCCACTGTAGAGTAAATATGGACAATTGTTTGTTGTTGTTTGTTTTATTACTTTCTGTATCGATTAGTCGATCAAGTTTACCAATTTCATGACTCGTACAAACCAAATTGTGGAATAATTTCTCAGACAAAGTGTCTTATTTGCATGCTCGAAAATATGGTGAATTATACTTTAAACATGCAAAACTAATTAAAAAAAAGCTTTGTTTGCATTCTACATGTCCCACAAAGAAGGCGCTTTTGCTTAGCTGATGATAGAAATTCATAACAAGAGATTTGCGCTTGAAAAGTTCAAGCGCAAATCTCTTGTTATGAATTTCTATCATCTGCATTAGAAAATTAATAACACAAAGAAGAAGAAGTGACATCACCACGCTCCAAGACAGACAAACAGACGCTGGAGGTTAAAGCTCATCAGTCAATCATGAATGTTTCTTGGTGACTGGCAGGTCAGGGTCGCCGTGTGCACTTCTTCCTTTACAATAGCGGAATGGAAAATCTTTGGTGGAGTGAAGGCAATAAGACCAAAGCCCATTTATTTTAAATAACAGAGCCGCAGTACAACACCAGATAATGAATGTAATTACATTCAGGCAAGTTGGCGTCCGTGACCTTGGTGGTCTCTGAAATTCTGTCAAAAGAGGCAGAAATAGATTAAGGTTTTTGTGTGGGCAAATCCCTATCTCTTTATTACTGCTCTTTCAATATGAAGCTCTGCTCCTGACGTGACCTTGTGTTAGTTACACTACCGCTCAGAAGTTTGGGATCACCTGTTTTTCTTCTTTCCTTCAATAATGGTAACAGTAGAAATCGGAGACTACATGTGTTTTAGAATATTTCTGATAAAGTAACACTGCTGTTAACGTTAGCTTTTTAGAGTCATTATTGGACCTGATCTTATTTAAATCTGCAAAGATTTTGATGCTCAGCTTTCAATTTATTTTACCGATAACCGCTGATGTTTTATATTCTTGTTCAACTGTTATTTTGTCTCTTTCTGCCCTTTCAGTTGTTATTCTGGTTGAACCATTGTACTGTATTTTGTTCATCATGTACAAAATATTACTTTATTTTCAAACCCTTTATACAAAAAATAACATCGACTTCTAAAGGGGACTTTCTAAAAACCTAAAAGCATGAAATACTACTCCAAAATACAGAGGGATCCTTTCAGCCATCTAGTTCAAAACTTTGAAACTCTGGTGTACACAAGTCTCATTACAGCTCACTTAAACCGTTTGCACTTTGGATGATCTACATTCATGGGAAGTGGTCGTACGAACAGGAAAGCGGGGATGTGATTCTGCCTCAAACAGGGAACTGAGCATTGTCTGCAACTGTTTCACCATTCACAGGAGTCAGTTAAGCAGATTGAATGAAACTGTTTACCCGTGTAGAGCCTGAAGCAAAGGGCAGCTAAGCAGCCGTTTTAAAGCAAATTACCTGGGCTGTGGGAATGCTGCAGAAATCTACTAAAAACCTGGTAACAAGGCCGACGTGGACAACACAGAATAGACTTATGAAGAGCAGGCATGGTACCCTGTGTAAGCAATTAACCTCGGTGACACTGAATCCCAATGCTGAACTTCTTCAAAGACCAGCTGAGCGATCAGATAGAGGGAGAGGCCGTGTTGCTCTCAGCTCTGTTAACTAATACGCTCTCATGGTGAGACTTCCTGAAGAGAAAGGAGACAGAAAATTACTATTCATATCTAAGAGTACAATTTCAAATGGATGTGGTGACTTCAATAATCCCACTGACTAAGAACATTTATGCTTGAACTATCTAGAAGGTATAATGGCTGCTGGAACATAATGACTTAATTTGCTGCGCTTGTTTCTTTTTTTTTTTAATGTGAAGCTGCACAAATGTCTTAAATTATCTCAAATCATACTCTTTGAATGCTGTCATAGTTCCTTTTACTTTAGTGTGTATAGTAAGAAATGATCCATGAGTTGACACGTTGAAGTTGTAATCCATAAAATTTTGTTGACGTTGGCAAGTGAAGTTCGATACAACAGGAAGCTCTCCTTGAGCAGCTCTTTCGTTAGAATTACAACAGAAGAGGAACTGCTGTATCTGTTTATAGAGCAGCCAAACAAACTGAAGATGCTTCGATAAAAGTCAGTCATTAATAATCGTCACTGCAAACTGATTTCGTGCTTTTCAAATTGTTTTCCACATGACAACAGCCAAAGTTGCTGCTCCCACCACAATGGTGGTCCCTTCACAATAAAAGCTGCCCTGTGTTTCACCAGTATGATGCTCTTAATTGAACTAGCAGCAGTAAATAATGTTTAGTTTGCACTGGCAGTAACTTCATACTGTTCACACATAGTGGCAGCAGAGTGAACACTGTAACTTTGTCTCATTGATGTCAGCCTCAAACAGAAATAGATTACATGAAGCTTTGTTACCAAAATTCAACGTTTAGTGATTTCAATTCACTATTCGAATGATTATCAAGTCACATCACATATGGAACTTAAGTTATGTGTGTAACTTTAAGAGTAAATAGGTTCCCTGTGGTATTACTGTTGCCGCTGCTATTCGAACACAGCGTTAGCAACATGGCTACCGCTAACTGCCTGGCAACTGTCTTAAGCAAAAAAACAACCGCACGGATCCCAATTTGACCAAGAATCTCTGATCTCAGTACTATGAAAAGACAGAGTGAAACACTGTATGAATAAGCAGGTTTTGTTACTTATGATCTAGGAGGAAGAATGCCGGTTTAACTGTCTCGAGTCCTGTTGGTAACGGGGAACAGACACAACACCGGAGCTCTCCATCAAGTGAATGCCCGTCCGTTCACTCTTGTTTCACCTCGGTTCCTTTCACTCTCACTGTTCACCTTCTTGCCTCCTCCATCAGAAGGGTTCCTTTTCTTTTTGCAGTGTAAAGTTTCCAGTTATTCCACAGTTACCTGGGGATAGTGACTACAATGCCTCCTCCTCCTCCTCCTTCTCCTATTTTGGTTGCGCAATGGCAGACATGCTTCCTTTGTGCCGTAATTACACCTTCATTTTTGTGGGAGCGGTGGCAGAGCGAATAGCATCGTGAAAGCAAGGTCTACAGGGACCCAATCTATATGTAGATGGTGTCATTTTTCCACTACCATGGCACTGTGCCATCAGTATTTGCTTCAGAATAAGTAAAAGCAAAAAAGTTGTCTAGTTCCAGTTAAAGTTACACAGCTAAGATATTCATTTAAACTCAACTCCGCCTGTCACTAGTACTGTAAACAGTTGTGTTTGGGAACAGTAATATGTCTATTCGGCTGACCTTTACAGTTGTCTTGGTATGAGGATGTGTTGCTACTGAAAGGTAATTAAGAGTGTGAATACTGAAAAATCAAAACGATCAAGATTAGCATTAAAAACAGGGTTTTTTCATGTCTCTCATAACAATTCAACTGAAAATGCAACAATTACAAACAGCAGGGCACAAACAGCACCATACCTGGATGTAATTCATAGCACTATCACTATTCACTATCTGTAGTGTCGCTGCTTTGTTCACATAAAAGCTGACACACTGAGTGTACTCTTGGCCTTTCACTTTACAGCGTTTTCCTCTTAAGTGGAGCACTTCTCTTAAATGTATTACATCTCGCATGTCAGCTCTCGGTGAGCTTTGTCTGAGGTTGCAACCTTTAAGGATGCACGAAAAAGCCCTCAACCTTCTACTCCCTGCACCTTAACGTGCATTCAGCTGCACGACGGTAATGCAAGATGAAGCAACTGCCCGGCTGCTCAGGTTCAGGGTCAACACGTGAAAACATACTATAAATTTCATCCGCACATCTGGTTACATAATTTGATCTCCAATTACGAGAGACGCAGTTAAGATGCCTGGCTGTTGTGGAAAATACTTCTGTAATGTCGTCCAACCCCGCTGGGTTTCCCTTTCTGTTTGTGAATTTCCAGATGCCCTGTGATTAATTTGTTCCAGTTTGCAGAAAACATACAGTCAGCAATACTTTGAATCCACTGGAAAATGTTTCACATCGGAGCTTTCTTGGAAAACACTTAGTGGCACTAAAACTCAAAACTGCTGTCTCTCAGTAACAATGATGGCGGGCTCACTGGGTGCTGTTTGCACACACGCTCATGAAGTCTTATCATGTGTGCAAACACGGTGTGGGTAAATCTGTGGGAAAGCTCAGGATGAGACACATCAGACAAGGAAAGAGAAACAATGGTGACCCAGTGTTGTCACATTAATGCGATTCCAAAGCACTCCATGCAAAACGAAACGTCTGTGGAGTTTATCAACATCATTGTGTATTCAAATAGGCAGTGATTAGTCCTCTGTGAAGGGAAGCCAGGCAAGTGGCGAGGACAAAGGCTGACTGCTGGGCTGCAATTTGCGGGCCAATGGTGTGACTGGGGTTGGTTAGACAGAGAGATAGCAGGTCGTGAAATCAGGAAGTAGACCGGTGACGATAACAGCTGTGGGTGAGTTCCTGCACATTACTAAAAGGAATTAATGATATCGAGACAAACAGTTTGAATGAGGCAAATCAGCCCGGCGGAAGAGATGGATCTCGCTAATACAAATGTCGGCATTGTTCCACAGAATATGTAAAGTCTCAGTCGAGATAAGGCGGCTGCTGATCGCCTACTTTGATACATGGCAGAAAACTTTATTGGATGGCAATCAGCGTGCAAAATGTATTCCTGCAATTCCTGGCAAAGGGATTAATAGATGTTTGCATATTATTATACAGATTCAACACACAGTAAGTTTCCCCAGGCACCTGTTATACCTGTAAGATGTTCTGCATCAGATGTAATACACTGCCAGAGGGTCTTCCAATCTATTTCACACTTACAGTACAGAACATATGGGAAATCCAAATTATACATAATGTAAAATGAGTTTCACCGAGTTAAGGCTCACCACTATGATAACATGGTTTAAATAATTATCATTAATTATCAAAGAAATATATTAATCGTAGCATTTCTTCTGTTAGTTTGAGAAGACCAACATGCATCTAATGTGTTAAAGCTAAATTAAATCAGTTAAATGCAATTAAGATATTAATTAAATGTTATTCTATATCAGCAAATGGTTTCAATGAGTAAAAATAACACTGAATTAGTCCGAACAATTAATAAAGAATACACATTTTAAGCAGTATTACATATTCTAAATATATTAAAAATGTAATACAATCTGAATTTAAAGGGCAACTCCACCAACTGTACAAATCAAGTTCAGTTCAGTTGTCATAGAGACGAGATGAATAATGTCTTTTGTGGCTCTGGAGGAAGCTTAAAAAGTCTGATGATGATGTCATAGTGATGTCATAGTGATGTCAACAGGGTAATCTGGGTTTAGACTTGAAGACTACAAATATATAGCAAAAAAACCCTGTGTTACAAATTGGGAGCTTCAATCTTGACATACATGGTAATTAACCTGGCGGCGAGGGTCTAAATAAACAGCGTGTTGAGTTGGATTATGGGAAATGTAGGATTAGGTGTTTTTTGTGCTTTATCTTCGGAATAAAAGTCAGGATTTCTCAGGCTCTGCGTTTCTGAATTTGATTATTGCGTTTTTTTATTTGCCCTGTTTTTAACTTTGGAAAGAAGCAGTCTTGTTGTTCCCCCTTGCTACCAGTCTTTATGCTAAGCTAGGCTAACCACCTGTATGCTCTACATTAATACCCCCAATACACATGAGAGAAGGGTTTCATTCTTCTCACCTAACTCTGGACAAGAAAGCAAATAAATGCATTTGTATACATTCTTGTTACATTTAAGCCACAGCATAATATAACTCAAGCTAATTAGTATATACCTCAGATTAAATCTGTGCCCTATAGGTCTCCCAAACTCAAGATGGAAAACAGTGGGTTAACAAGGGTTTAAAAGGCTGAGAATACGACATGGCAGGTTGAAGAGGAAGGACAGTATGGGAATGCAGTCAAAAAACTCATAGTTAAATTCATAGCTAATTATGATCGCTCTTTTCCTCCTACAGATTCCTAGACTGACTGACTTGAAGGCTAACTTGAGTTTCCCTCTTCCTCCCTGGGATATGACATTTCTCTTCAGAGACTCAACTCTCACGTTCATTCTCTAATCGTACAGAGGCGTATGACCCTGAGGATGGGAATAAAAGAAGAAGAAATTACTTTCATTAAGAAATTCAGATTTCCCCCATCCTTTTGATCTTGTGCCAGAAGAACATTTATGCTGATGAAATGCATAAATAAAGTTCTTAAATTATCCCGTTCCTCTTTAGCGCATGTATCAGAGTTGGAGAACTTCCAGACAAGACAACTACAATCACAGTGAGTGCCTCTGAAAAGGGATGATTTAAGAGATGGCCTGCCACTGGTTTAAACGTCATGGGGCTCAACTTCCAGACTTTACTGGTAAAGTGTGTATCAAGCCATTTCTTGAAAGTGATGTGAAGAAAAATTAAGTACGAGTTAATATGTGATGGGTGTGTGTGTGCTCCAATTCATTTCTTTAGAACCAATGATTCATAGATTAATGAAAGATGATGATGATCATTACAAGATGTTTTTTCATAAAGCACATCTGGATTTATTTGAATGGTAATAGTTATCATTATTCGTCATCCCGTGTCCAGCAAACCTCTCACTCATATTTACTAGCAAGCTACCAGCTGCATTGGTACTGATGACGATCATCTCTTTTCACATGTGCCTTATCTCTAATCTGTAAAGAGGACTGCTTTTCGTGGGAACATAACTGCCTGACATTTGTTTTAGGGTGGCTTCTATCTGCCTCAGGGAGCCCATAAAAGAACAACAGGGTTTCTTCTTCACTGTTTCACTACAATCTAAAAAAAAAATAAATAAAAAAAAATAAAAAATCAGAATCAAAGATATAGTCCTTTTTCACCAAAAAATATTTTTTCCATGTCAAAAGCTGGTACATCAGCCTCAATGATGCAACTCCAGGTGTTTTATAACAGTAATGGATAATGTGGCCTTGTGCTGCTCTCTCAGAGCAGAGATGAGGAGCTGGCTGCAGAGGTCTGGTAAGCTTTCTTCATCTCAATGCCATACCTCCATGTTGGGTTAGGCTGATAAAAGAATATAATAAAAAAAGGTTTGATAAAAGGCCTAAGACCAGACAGGACTGGTAATACCGAATGTCACCACTAGATTAGACTCAGTAGCTCCTGAGAAGGTCATAATGTGAAGTGTAGAAGCACTACAGTCCATCAGGGCAACTGCAACACATTATATTTTCATTTTGCACAACAATTCAAGTCAATGAGTTTTCCACAAGCTCCTGATAATGTTTCACAATAAAAAACCCTGTTTAGAAATGAAGAGGATCCGTCCACTGAAACACTAGAGGACTTTTAATCTGAAAGGGATACAGGAAGTGCTGAGTTTGTATTAACACTTGATGCAGTCACTTTGAGGGCAAACAGGAGCAGTGGATCAAACGAGGCTTCGTACTGTAGGCTATAAAATCACATGTAGTGATAACAAGCTGCAGCAGAACCTGCACCAACTTGTTACTGATGAGAGTTTCCTCTTGTGGACTTCAGTCTGAGTAGTACTGCGGCACTGTGTGCACAACTCTCATCCCTGGTACATCATAACAAGACATAAGCACAGCACCACCCATAGACCCATAAACAGACTTTTACATATGAAATCAGTAGATCATAATATTTTCCTTCCTGGCTTCATTTGAACCTCATACAAGTTTTAAAACTTGTACAAATTTAATGCTATAATCACAATCACTCATTTGAAAATATGAACGAAAACGAAAGTTTAAAGCTACGACCAAAGTTTCCCCTGTGATGGCCGGTTGGACTGCACAGTGACTTCCAATCTCAGCTTTCAGGAATGACCCTCAAATGTCCCCATGATATTGCTGACTATAAGAAACCAGGAACCGAGTGTCATTTCCAGAGACTGGACTGTGAAAGAAACCGAATCATATTCTAATGAAACTGAATAAGTGGCACTTCTGCAAAATGATTTCCTTATGGTCGTGCAAGATGACGTGTCTTTCCTGACAATATTGTGCAAGTAAATACTTTCATGTGTGTTGTGCAACATGGTGACAAGAAAAACTGGTCACAGTTTGGTAAAAAAAAAAAAGGAATAAAAGCACCCCAAATCAAAAATAACTTCTGGGATCTCTCAGTGTCAGTCATTGCTTCAGTCTGGTCAACTTCTGATCAGAAGAGTGATTTAGAAAAGTAAAGATGAGGAAACAGACGAGACACCATCTTTTTTAGGATCTAATCCACAAAGAGAATTAACACCATGTTACATCCTAACATGATTTTGACACCCTTTAATAACTAAGTGCATTTAAACCATATCTGACTGCTTATCAGCTGTAACTCAGATAGTTATGCATCAGCTCAGTGATTGACGTTCAAGTGAAAACATTCTAATCATCATCTAATTCAGCGAGGAAGAGATATCTGAAATTCCTCTATTAAAAAGACAATGAATGCAGCTCTGTTTCATTATTCAGGGAAAATTAATTAATAATCCGTCAGGTTGTCCTGGACTAAAAAACTTGTGTTTACTACTTTTAAATGTCTACATAAAAAATATTATCAATTTGACCTTTAAAAAATCCAAGCTCACTGGTTTCACTGTTTTTCCTTGCCTTTGTACTTCTACTTGCAAGAAGCAACTTTCAGATAAAAAAACACAGACAATTTCATTGGTGACCAAAAACAAAACAAAGGAACAAAGAAAAAGAGGAAATGAAGACGTGTGTGGTGAGTGGCAACTCGTCAGGCGATGATGAAATTGAATGTGGTGGCCTGAAGTGGAAATGTAACACCAATTCCAGGCACCAATGTGACCATCGTTGATATCAAAAGGGCACTTTTGAAATATGGACATACTAAAAAACCAGACTGAGTCAAAACCAGAAAGTGAGGCAGGTGGAGAGAAGGAACAAAAGAAGTTACTCACAATATAGCAAGGCTCACAGTATGCCTTCTTCTCCACAGCGAAGAAAGGCTTGCCGCGCAGCTTGGTGCTGCAGGTCATGCAGACGAAGCAGTCGACATGGAAGACCTGGTCCATGGCAGTGCAGCCTGTGCCTTCACCCACTACGTTCTCTCCACAGCTGGCACAGCGCCCTGGGGAGAGGAAGAGGAGGGGAGGCTGAGAACAGATTCATCGGAAATCCACAAGATATTTAAGGTCAGATAACATTCATCAGGAAACCAACAGTCACACTGAAAACACTATAAAGATTCAAATGATTCAGTCATTTATAGTGTTCTGCAGGAGAGCTGTACTGTTCCAAGCACTGGCAGACACTCTGATGATAACAAATAGCCTGACCTGATAGGAACCATCCTGCAGTTTAAGGACAGTGAGACAAACACCTCAAACCAAGCCAGGTGGAAACACATAAGCCTTGACCAACCATTGTCTTAAATATCAAAAATATCAACTGTCCGAATACATGAATCATGGTTTTGTCAACTTAGAATTAGCCTTTTATAATCAATAGGGAGCAGGTCCTCATCAGTGGAGTCCACTATGTTTCTACAGGAGCCCAGAATGGATAAAACACACAAGGGGTTTTAACTGGTTCCTGTCTGCAACCCCACTACACTCAGCACACTAGACTTTGAGTCAGGTCAAATATTTTTTTCGCTCAAGTGATTCATGCACCAGTCAAGTTGCTATTCCTGAGCTACACTGAATATTGGCCAAAACATTTCTGCAGAACATTAGGAGGTCACAGTGAAGCTGACCTTTGACATTTTGGATATAAAATACCATAATTTCTTTATTTTTATCCTATTAGACCGCTGTGTTAAATGTTGTCATTATTATCATATGAAATGTTGAGTGATGGCCAAAAATGTGTTTCGTGAGGTCACAGTGACTTTGACCTTTGACCACCACATTCAAGTCGGTTCATGTTTGAGTTCAACTGGATGTTTGTGCCAAATTTAAGGAAGAGTGCTCGAGGCGTTTTTGAGATATCGTGTTCACAAGAATGGGACGGAGGAACAGGACAACAGAAAACATAATGTCATAAAAGCAGAAAATCATCACATTTGAGATTTTTAGCATTCATGCTTGGTAAATGATTTAAAGCCTTATTGATTTTCAACACATTAATCAATTGTTTGGCAACCCCACATTAAAGAGCTTAGATCCTGCTGTGGATGGTGAAACTTTATGTGTGAATGTGAATGTTATTGCCACCTGCCTCCATGAATTGCTCTTCATTTTCTGTCCGACAGGCTGCCGACTTGCTATGGAATTGTTCAACCACAGGATGCTGCCCATGCATCAGTTCACACCACCTTGTCCCAAAAATGTTCAACTTTCCCTTTAAATGCTTGATTTCCTGATGTCAGAAGTGCCTAATCTTCATTTTCTCTTTCAAACGCTGGATAAGGAAGGATTAAATACTATAATTATGCGACATTAAAGAAACCATACACATCACCAAAGTGTGACACGGGTGACATCTATTTAAAAAATTGGGCTTTAAATGATAAAAAGAAAACTTTAGAAGTACAACCGAGTCTTTGTAAAAAGGGCACAAGTGAACTGATACTATTGCGCCAGAAAGAGCCTGATTGCATATTGCGGGACATGGCATTTGGATATCTTTAATTGAGTTGGAGATATCTTTAATTGAGTTTAAGATGTCCTCGACTCAATGCAACTTATCTTCAACCCAATTAATAACACTGTCAATTTAATTACTGGTATCTTACAATAATAGGGTTTAAAAAGATATCTCAGAATGTTTTATTTTTTACACATCTGAGGACAGATGCAATCTCTCAGAGGAAGCATGATACAGTATATTTAATTAATTCAAGTTCAGTTGTATAGATCATTTTTTTGGTTCCTTTTCATTTTGTGCTTCATCTAAAGGCTGATTTGGGCGATGATTGACACTCTGTATGTTCTGAACAGAGCAGTTCAAGCGTGTTACAGACAGAGGCGAGACACTAACCGGGGGGAGATAGAGTATCTGATGCTTGCATTTTCACAGTTCCACTTTCTGTTTTCATATCAAAAAATTCAAACGGAGTGTAAAGCTGAATCTGTCTCAGGTATCAGCACAACTTTCGGAAGTCGTATGTTGTTGAGATCAAATATCTGCTCGACTGAGAGGCCCGCTAATGGTATTCTAATCTCAGATAACTCATTATCTTATTGTGAGCCGCTGTGGAAACTGAGAAAAGTTGCCTAACAAAGGACCGGATCACACACAACTTTTCCAGCAACATCTCGAAAACCTTACTGAAACACTGATGTTTGTGATTCTGTTATTGCGAGATTGGTTGTTTATCGACTGGGGACACATTAAGAAACAAAGGACTGACAAATTGCCGTTGAAGACTCTGAGATGTTAACACTCTGATTTCTTATCACAGCGGCATTTTCGTATGTTGATTTAGCGACTGCTGTCATCCACGTTGACTTATGGCTCCGACAAGTTTCCATAAAACCTGCTATTGGTTTCATCTGTTCCCACAGCCCTATCCACACCTCAATTATGGCTGCGTTACCTACTGTACAGGGAGGCAGATTAAACAAACTAGTGAAGGCACGTCTCGGGGGGACATGTGGGTGTCAGTGGAATCACAAGCAGGGTAATCACTTCAGAGAGCCAGAGGGAAAGAGAAAGGGAGAGAGAGCGAGCGAGAGACAGAGACGGAGCATGCTGAGCCTGTTAGTGGCTTCAGATCACAGGCCATCTTCAGTGAGTGGATGAGAATGCCAAACATGTCCCACAGGGCTCCCACTTTAAATAGCGAGAAGGAAACCTCTCGGAAATCCTTTTCCTTTTGGCAGTCTGTGATCGCGAGGGCCCTCAGGAGCTATTTGTGCGCGGCTGTGCATACACGCGCACACACACACACACAAATGTACACAATGAGAAAAAAAAAAAAATCTCTTTGCGCCAGACATGCCACACATGTAGACGAGTATATATACAAACACAGACACATGTATCATAGACGGTATGCATTCCAACAGACATGTTGTGACGTGCTGTGTGCGCACATCAGCGGCCCACACGAGTTCACATGATCATTTAACAAAGAGCAGCAGATCTGAGGCCGTTTACAGCTGGCCCTGAAACTACTGCATACTTTATATTATTATTATTATTATTATTATTATTATTATTATTATTATTATTATTATCCAGAATTTAAATAGGTTAATTAGTCCATAAGTTATTTATGACTCTAAAAGTGCTGAGACTGAAACTGGCAGGTCATTATATCTGATGTCACATGATACATTACATTGTAATCTCTGTTAGGGCCGCAACACTTAATTTCATTATCAACTAATTGATTAATCATTTGGACAAGAAAATATTCATCACAATCTGCTAATATCCAAGTTGACATATTTAGACAGCCAGTTCTTTCTGATCCACAGTCCAAAATATCCAAATATATTCAGTTTCCTATTATAGAAGACGAGGGAAACCAGCAAAGTGTCACAATGGAGAAGCTGCAACCAGAGAGTTTTCATCAGCCAGTGCAGATTAATATTCTGCCAATCACCGAGTCAATTAATCGACTAACTGGTCGTTTCAGCTCTAATGTCTTTTTTTGTCGAGTAATAAATCATTTTGTTTCATCCCAGGTCCCAGTCTCCCATCATGCCAAGCGTTTATTTTGCATGTGAGTCCATCTATGTTCTCCCCATGTCTGTTCTCAACATGGTGTCCTGGTGAGAAACTCTCTCATATTACAGGTAAACAGGGCACTAAAATATGTTTCTGCAAACATCTGAGGTGAGATAAAGACCATGCAGCAACAGAAGATTGCTTTATATCTGATCAGCACTGGCTAGTTTTACAGTTTGATTTGAGTTTCTTTGAGCAGTGTGACTTCATGGGCTCATTTGTTTTGGTCTGAGATGTTGGTGCTCGATATCTAGTTGGCAGTGAATGTCATATATTTCACCTTAAGTTGGAATTAACTAACAAACAGCTGAGCTCTATTTTCACATTCAATGAGCTTGTTCATTTTCTCAATGAATCCATTAATTCTTAAGTCTACAAATTGTCAGAAAAAAACAACTGCCCAGTACAATTTTTGTGAATGGTGGAGCCACTAACAATGAAACCTAAAACATAGAGAGGTAATTAAAAAATGTAAATATACTGAGTGGCTAGAACTGAAATAAATGATTAATTAGTCGTGACACTTCTTTTTACAATTTTAAGTATTATATTATCTGCAAATATAAATATATTTCCACTGTCGGAATGTAAGAAAGTAGCAACTGCCCGTTAAAATTTTCATGAGCCCAAAGTAATGTCCTCATAATGTCTGTTATGAATGATGACCAGTCACAAACAGGTGGTGAATGTTTGGTATTAGATCAATTTATTATCCAATTTGTTGTCAATAAAGTTAATTTCTAAATCAACTCTTCAACATTGTAAGACTTAAGTTATCCAACATGTACTGAAAGAATTAAACATGATCTTCAGGCTGAACATTTCATTAAATATATCACAACACGTTGAGCTCTGAAGCACACTTTTACTATGATGTCTTTCATTGTGGGGTGTTAAAATGTGAAGCGTCTGAGTGAGCCTGTAACTTTTCTTCTCTAACAGTCTTACTGTATGATAATGGGGAGAAAGTGCGCAGTGTTTTACAATGCCTCACATCAATAATTTCGCACATCTGCGTCGGAAGTAAGCATTTTCAATTTTCAGACACTACTTCAATTGACTTCTTGAATAATACAGGACAGCAATTGAAGTAACAGCGTATTTACCCCAGTGGAGATGATCGCAAATACTTTCGAACTATTTCAGCTGGGCATAAAGGAATCATGAAAGGCCTCGCTGCTCCCCAGCGTCCCTTTGCACGGGGAATGGAACCAGAGTCTTAATATCAAAACTTCAAATAGTTCCTGTAGAACCAATGCAATGGCGACGGGGCGGGAGGGGGAGTTCATTTACACTTTACTCACTTTCTTTCCTTTCATTCCTCAACCCTCAGAAGTGTCTCTTCTCTGTTACATCGAAAGTCAAAAGAAGGACTGAAGAGAAAATCTTTTCTTCTTTTCTTTTTTTAAAGAAGCACATTCCCTGTGAGCTATAGAGGCTTAGAATGGTTAGACAATTTAATTGGATAAAAGGAAAAGATTAAAGAGGCCCTGACTCTGTTCCATAAATAATTGATTTCTAATGTATTTGTAGTGGCAGTGAGACGCTGTTGTTTGGGAATGGGGGATGTTGAGTGGCAGAACGCTTCAGATTTCCCTCAGTCTTTGCCTTCTTTGTTTTTCCACGCCGTGATATTGAAGCAGCATGAAAGGCAGAGAGGGAGCACACTTGCAGCTCAATTTGATCTTACATCGTCAGAAATCAAAGATCGTGCATGTAAAGAAGGATCGCAAGGAACTTTTTTGTGGGAGACCAAACTTTTCACACTATGTTACTAAAGAATACAATTCTGCTGGTGCAACCCTTGCAAACCCCAAAGGCAAAGCCAGCAACAGCAGCTCGTACCCAAAACTAATAAAAGAACCACAAAATCCATTTTGGGACTTCAACTAAAGTTTTGCGCTTGGATTAAAATATCCGATAGATATGGTGGTAAAAAACCCAAAACACATCCATATACTGCAGATGTTGTGTTTCAATATTAACAACACAACAATGCTCAAAGGAAGGAATTAAATCACAACTAACACAGATGTGGCTACGACTAATTATCTTGCTCCACTTCAGATTTTTTGAATTATACAGCATTCATTTATGGGGACACCCTAAAAAAGGTGGGCCGAATACAGACATGAGGTCAGGATTACTTCTTCACACTTAATTAAAGACATAAACAGTGAGTGGTTAACAGCAGAAAATAAGTCTGTCGAACACATTACGAGTGTGACTGCCAGAGGCCACGATTCGTGCGTCGTTTCATCTCTCCCCCCTCTAGGTTAATCTACTTTGTTGCTTCAGCTTGCCCTCCGTGTAGCCCGACAATGCTGTGGCCTTCATTTGCCTTAGGATGATGAGAGAAATAGCTGTCATCGCTGCATTTCAATCTCCGAATGCCTCTTTCCTAACCCCTGCCTTTAATCTCATTCCCAATGTCAGCAAATAGCAATCTGCAGAACTGCTGCGGCGATGGTGGAGGATGGAGGATAGGCGAGCCTGTGCCACTAAGCATTACCGCTCGGCCTGTCAGGGCCCGCGGCGGCAGAATGAGGGGGACTGAGTGTAGGTTACATGTTTTAGAAGCAGGTTGGCGGGAGCGACGTGGAGGGGTGCCAGGCAGCGAGCGGGGCTGGCGAACGGGGCGAAAGAAAGAGGGGAGGGAGCGAGGGGGAAAGGCAGGGGAACAGGTGAGTGTGTGTGCCGCGGACTACGTCGGGCGAGCTGCGTGTTCAAAGAGGTCTGTGTGTTTGTATGCTGTTCATCCGTGCGCACCCGTGTGCTTGTAACTATGTATGCGTTTGCGTGCATGAGCATGCGGATGTCTACTCATTCCTGAGGTCAAACGCTCACTCACAAATGAAATCTAGCAACGTGAGTGCCCGGAAGCCTCAGCTGGGCTCGCACGGCAGCTGATCTTGCAAGCCTCAGTGGAGCTGTCTCAACGAGGCAGGATAGCAAGCGCCGAGCCTGGCGGGGGAGGAAGGGGAGGGTAGGATGGGAGAGGGAGGGCGGGAGGGAGGGAGGGAGGGAGGGAAGGGGGTTTGGTCACCTCACGTGAACCGCTGCCAAAAAGCGAGCTTCTGTCGCTGGGAAGAGAAGTCCCATGCTGGCACACTGCATCAGCTGAGAAACTAGAAAGCAGCATTGCGAGGTCAGCGGCAGGGCTGGAACAAGATAATGAGAGGAAAGAAGTGGCAAAGAGGGCCCATAAACTCCACTGAAAACACTACTTCATACTACAGAACTGCCCTCAGCGCCCGCAGGAGAAAACAATATAAGTAACACCATGTGACCATTACATGCAAGGTGATGACATAGCAGAAAAACTGCTGGGATCCCATTCATAAAATAATTCTTCCCAGTTTACACTGAAAAGCTGAGGGTGGTTGTAGAATTTATAGAATCTGACAAATTTGTATATTCAAAGCAGTTAACGTTATTTACATAAGAAAAAAAGGGTCTTGGAAGTCAAATCAGCAGCCTCACACTGACATACATACTGCATTCTTCCTCTGAAAGGCAGCTATGATGGATCATCCGTGGCTATTGTGTTGTATAATCTAGTCTTTTGCAGTCATACATTATAATCCACTGTAGGTGGTATAGTGATGCATGGGCTTTAGACTAGTTGCCATGTCACCAGACTGCCTCATATGATCTCCCCCCCTCCTGCCCCTGGGTGGTCGCTGACCTCTTTCCAGCCGCATTATGTGCTTCTGTGTCATAGAGATTGTTGCAACATACATCTACGCTCGCAGAGTACAGCACGGCACAACAAAGGAGCACCACTTAGCCGCTGTGATTGGAGGAAATCCTCTGGTAGTGAAAGCGGAAATAGGCTCCTCGAGCTAAAGAGCCTGTGAGAAGATTATTGTGTGAAAAAAGGCTGCAGGCAGGTTGAAACTAAAATGAGCTGTGGTCATATTGTAAAGGACAAAACTGAATTCAGCCATTCAGCTGCCTGTTTGTGTCAAAAGCAGAGTACATGCAATGTTATGATTTATCATATTTTAATGAATAACTCATTTTTATGTAACTATATGTCACTGTGTTTGTTTGTTTTTAGTCTTTTTACATCTTAAAAAGGTGCAATATCTAAGAATTTTAGTGTAAAAAGTACTTTGTTGAATGGCTATTGACTGCAGTCACAGTAGCATGCTAACCAGCTAGCCTCAGCGATCCAAAGTTCCTGTGCTGGTTCTCCTATTGTGTGTATATGCAGAGCTTTTCAGCAAGCCAGCTAGGCTAGCTGACAGGCTAATCTCACCGCTTAAAACACCTAGGTGGTTATCTAAATGATCAAAATAGAAATACTAACACTACCAAATGATAGGTAAACTATTAAAAACTGCAAAAAGTGAAGTATTTTAATTGAGTTATGGCTGAAAACGCACTGAGATAACGATGGACGTATATGTCACACTACATTGTGCAAGTGGAGAATAACTAAAGAATGCAAATACATTGACTAGCTAGTACTTAAAAAAATTAATTAGTGTTAAAAATGTAAAGTTCTTTGTTCTACACTTTTATGTAAAGTATGACAATGTCTGTAAATGTAAATGCATTATCATCGTGCACCTGCATGTTTACAAGATTTTTGTTTTTTCTGTGTATAAATGCCAAATGAACATTTAAAATGAACTTGACTTTAAAGGTATACCTTCATACACTAAGTAGAAACAGTTATCTGCGTTGGGGGAGACGCTTGGCCGAAGGCATTCGGAGACTGTGGAGGTGGAGCGTGGTGGGGAAGTGAGGTTGGGGCGTGGGGGGGGGTCTCTTTTAAGCCAGCAGAAAGGTTTTACTCTGACACACATCCCACTTGTTATGACATGTAGAGACACATCTAAAAGCAAACTCCTAAGAGGTTGCTGAGGGCGACCTCAGTAATATGCAAATGAATTCCACCAGAGTATCTTAGACAATGCACAAAGCTGTCTAAACTGGAAGCCTATTAATACATTAAGTTGTGATGCTCAGTTGTGTTATAAAGACAGGCAGGCGGCTCCACAAGAGCGTGCTGTGTGAACCTAAACTTTTTCTGACCCAATTACCTTAGCTGATCTGCTCCGACTCCTCTGGCCTGTACTGTTACTGGAGCTACACTGCCATTTGTATCTCTTCCAAGATTCCTCATGAACATTTCATGTGAGGTGTCTTATAAATTATGAGGGCTCCTCAAGCTGACATTATGAGGAAAAATGGCAAAGCCTGCCTTTTCTTCTCCGGCTCTTATCATAAAACAAAGGCGAGCTCAAACCAGAAGGAAAGGCTTTTCCGACAGCTAAGAGTCCTGCGTAGAGTACAGTATGCCCAAATGAATCTCTCTGCTTATTTCCAATGACTGTCTCCCCACCATCTGATAATAACATTACAAAAACATTTATGCCACGGCTCAGAAATCCCGCCGGAAAATCACTCTGTATAAATATTGATTGGATATTAAAATTCCACATCTTTCTTAATTCTATACAGTGAAATACTGAAAGTCTTGTATCACATGAAGGAATTCTCAACTTGTCATTTTGGTATTAAAGGGGAAATAAAATAAGATTCTCTGCGGCAGAATGAACCACACTGCATAAGTATCATCACCACTAATTGTAAATAATGCAAAGCATCTCATCCTTTCAATTATTTAGCTTTATGTCCTGGTTTTGGTTGACAGAAATGTAGTGATGACAAAATATTGTAAGTTCCTCTGATGCACAAATGCCAAGGCATCTGTACTGCAAGCTGAGTAGCTGTGTCTTATTAGATTTCCACAAACACAGTACACCTACGCACAACCTAAGTGGATTAAATATGACGGATGATGACATTTGGAGAAAAGGCTCTTTCAGATTACTCAAATCTAATCTGGAACTCTAAATCAGGACTAATCAGTTGCTTTTCAAAGAAGCTTCAATCATAGGAGGAATTTCTGGCTCGCAAACTGGGTTTCTCGCAAGAAAAGCCGCTCTTCTATAGTGCATCATTTTCAGGTTTTTTACAGTTTGGGAGGCGCTCGCATTTGACAACGGCTGCTTTTCATGTGCCTGTCTTGTCACAGAAGAAGTCTTCAAAGATGTGACCGGTGTAATCGCTGGACTGAATTTGTTGTAAAAAGAGCGTAACGATGTTGTGTAACCTACGAGCTACAGATGGAGCCTCATTGAGTCTAATGAAAAGTTTCCCTGTGACATCAGAGTCAGAGTGTAACATTAATTCAATTCAATTAACCCCCTCTGGACCAATGAAAACTCACTGTTTCAGATTAGAAGCTCATCAAAGACATTAGTGACACCAATAAAACTTTGCTATAGGAAGACAATGATCCAGTCCAGTAGTGCGCCAGAGATCGCAGCCCCACTTTGATTAATCTTGTTAATTACTAGCCTTAGGGTTCCAACAACTGCTAGCCCTCTTCCCCCTGAACCCAACCGAAAAAAGAAGAGGCTTGTGTGCCATTAGATTCTTTGTAATTACAAAAGTCTCGCGCCTTGGGACTGATTCTCCCACAGCCCTGGATATACAGTGAGGAACATGTCGGACTAAAGTCAGTTTTAACATCAGTGTCGTGGCTATATGTGCATTATTCAGCGGGGGAGGACGGGGGGGCTCTGTGGATTTGCAAAGCAGCATGTGTCTGCGCTTGAACTCTCTCCTAATGAGTCCCTGCAGTCACCTCAGTCGAAGGCTCCTGCCCTCATCCTCTTTCTTTCTCTCCGTTAATTCAGCTGTCGCCTTGTTTAACCACAGGATGACCCTCCTCCCTCCTCCCTCCCCCTCTCCAATCCAGTAACAGCCAGCCGCTGTCAGCTAGGGACGCACACGCTATCCCTAACTTGTTCTGGCTACCTCAGCTCACATATGACCCATTTCTCCCCTGTCCTTGTTTTACCAGCCTTCAGCCACTCAGCCTTATAGTTGGCAAAGAGCAGCGAGTGCATGCATGGTATAGCAGCGCGCCGAGTTCATGCCAGGTCTGCCTCGCATACACGTTCACCCGAAAATTAGGCCAACAAGGCATTGAGGGCCATTCCTCTGTAAAATGACTACACTTTGCTTAAGCCAGCAGATCCATTTGACCTATGTCTAATGTGAACCAATTAAGGTTTTTACATCAGTGCGCACCAACGTGAAGCCGAATATCCCTTAATACCGGTTAAATACATGTCCCTGTAGCTATAATACACCTACACATGCTATCGTGGTGTGCTGTGTGATTATGTGCTGATATAAAGCCTGCTCCAGAGCACCATTGAATGTATTGAGTGAGGTATCTAATGGGCATGGGAACTAATTCCAGGGCAAAGGGGATTAAAGGCTAGAGAAGAGAAAGCAGCAGAGGGATGGCACTCGCTGGCAGCACAGGGTACAGAGGGCGGAAAAATAGAAATTAAATATAAATGCACAGAATCCTTGTCTTTTGAATCCCATTTTGCGAAATAGTATTAAAATTGTATTTTGTTTAATCCTGGCAGTTATATATTTTTTTTTTTCAAATGAGCACAAATTAAATATCAGGCGCTTCAGAGAAAAAAAATGGGAGAGGAAATACTGTAAAATAAAATAAAATAATAATAAAAATAACAGTGGACAATCAGACAGGATACAGAGGATGTTTCATCTGTCCGGAGACTTTATCTCTCATTCTCATTATACTCGGAGAAGGAGTTGTGCCTTATCCTTTGATCACATTGATATAGTTTTGAGACTCTACCTCGAGGACTGTTTCCCAGACTGGTAGATACGCTGCTGTGTCTACACTGGGAAATCAACAGAGAGGAAGCACCAAGAATACGGGCTTAAC
Source organism: Lagodon rhomboides (assembly GCA_039737535.1). Taxonomy (NCBI): domain Eukaryota; kingdom Metazoa; phylum Chordata; class Actinopteri; order Spariformes; family Sparidae; genus Lagodon; species Lagodon rhomboides. The sequence continues at coordinate 6,115,883 of CM077789.1, read as the reverse complement.
CTTGTCTGTATCATACACACCTACACTGTACTCGACAGCCTCCAGACATTTTCCAAAAACATTGTTCCAGTGGTATAAAAACTAACTTTGTGGGTCACTGGGTGCACTAATCTAAGAAACCCAACGCCAGTTTTATTCTATTAACCCACTATCCCAATTAATTTAGCCTTTATTTAGCCTTGGCTTTGTAGCACAACCTGTAGATTTGGATAAGTGTCTTTAAAATAACCGAGGCGCTGATTGTTTGTTTCTTCTTTTAGTTGAACAAAACATCACAGAGAAAAGTGACAGAGTGAGCGCTCCTAATGAGATCAAACTCCCTGCGCTAATGTTTGCAGAACTGCTTTGCAATATGTGTGTGTGTGTTTGCGTGTACGACGTGTGCATGCTTGTTAGGCTTTCTATATTATACATGTGAATCAAACAGTGACTCACGGGATAATTTTAGCCGCCACATACTTCCATCTATCAACGCTACATTATGAAGTGCATGTTGTTGTGTCAGGGACACTTAGAGAGGAGAATATAGGGCCACTTCTAGCAGGAATGATTATATTCTTTTGTTGGTTGACACGTAACATTCACAAGGAAAGTTGTCCTGTTACATAATTAGAGCAGGAAGAGTAGATATTAATATTGTGTTTGTCCTCTGTGTAAAAGGCTACTGCTAACCAAGTGTGTGTGACTGATGAGTGATCTTCTTACCAAAATATTCCTCAGATGGTGGGTTGTCCATGTCAAACAGCATCTTCTTGGTCAGGCGCTCCAGCTCGTCTTCAGGGTGGGCGATGGGAGCACTCCCCTGAGGACCAGGAAAGGAACGTGGTTGTGATTCACCAAGTCGACTGAGGTAACGAAGAACATTTCTAGAGTTTTGTGCATTTATTTCCACCCCACTGAAGGATATAACCTGCGGTCTATGTGATATAAATGCTGCTTAACATGCAAAGGGCAAGTGCCATAATGTATTGCTTAACAAAATCTGTCTGGGTTCGACTTCACAAAAACCTGACTTCAATAAATCAGGATGAAGCTCGCAAGGTCAAACAAAACACATTCACGGTAATCAACATGCAGTAGATGGTCTTGAGTCTGCCTTTTCCCTCTGAGATATCTGACCCTGGCTCAGGCCCCAGTGGTGGTGCAGCCCAGAAGGTTGTGCATATCCTTCTGTTCAATACGAGCATGTGGAAAGAAAAAAAAAAAAACTGTGACCCTGACTAATCCTTGTATTTTGGAAAATAATGATAACAGAGGGAAAGGGGAGGCAAACATTAGAAGAAGGACACTTTTAAGTCCTGCGCATTTAGGCGATAGGTCAGGAGATAGTTATTTAGTCATATTCCGAGAACAAAAGACTTGAGGTGTGAGCCGTGTTGAGGCCAAATCTTTAAGAGATTTCAGAAGGATGACATAACTCTCTGAAGATGGCACTTCCTTCCTTTCCTTGTGAGCCTGCCCTCCCTCTTATCAGGCAGTCTCTGACATCTGCCTGCTGTGTGTCTGTATGGGGCTGACGTGTTGTGCCTGACATTTTCTGCCAATCATCCGCAGCTCCCCTCGTCACCCCTCCCCCACCCCGGAGCCCAGGCTTACGGCCCAATCCCGTCACAGGTGTGTGTGTCCTTTGCAGACACCCTGGAGGCCTGAACTTGACTCTTTTCTCGCTGCGTGGCTGAGCCTTTTCAGAAATCTGTGACACTCGGACGACCTTCTCCGGATCCGGATCTTTACAGTAGATTTGATTTTCAATATTGTTACACGGGCCGAGTTCTGAGCTGACCTTTGAGGTGTTCCTAATTGTGACACGTGGGAGTTGGGTGAATCTTAGCGACCGGTTTGGTTTTGTACTAATTTATCCTGGGTTTACTGTGTCACATAAAGGAATCAGATTTGTCAATAAGGGATTGAGTGAAAAATGTTTTTGTATTCAGAATGAAAGATCATCACGTCAAATAACTCTTCTGGTGTTATTGACGACTGTATTTGTATGCATGCAATTTTTATCAATTTGAATCACTGTATGTGTCAGTCAAGGTTTCAACAATATATATAGAGTAGCTGTAATTGAAACAATACATAAATAAGACATATTATGCTCATTTTCAGGTTCATAATTTTATGAGAATATGTTTACATGCTTTGATGCTCAGTCTTCTTATTCTGTCCAGTGCTGCAGCTCTATATTCCCTCTCTGTCTGAAACACTGTTTTAGCTCCTGTCTCTTTAAGGCCCCTCCTCCCGAATACCCAGTCTGCTCTGATTGGTCAGTTCACACATGCCTGAGCCAGCAATGCTAACAATAACAGATCATTCATACTAAATCAATTCCTATGTGCCAAACTAGCCGCTCTGCATGAATTATGCAAATGTGTGACATGGTGACGTAGTGTGATGTCACAAAGTCACGGAATTGAAGCCGGGACTACTGATGATGTGTTTCAGGAACAGCAGAGAGGAGCTTCTGTAGGTGCAGATTTTTTTTTTTTCAATATTCAAGATCTTTTACATTCACTGATATATAATGCCGAAGGAAAAAAATAAAATAAAAAGGAAAAAGCATAATAGGTCTCCTTTAAAGATGGAAATCCAAATATACAGTAGATTTGGTGTGACGACACGCAATTGTCCACTAAGTTTATTCCCGAGACGGTGAGAAATGCTGAGCTCTGATTACTGTCCACAATGTATCAAACGGCGAATAGGACTTTACGAGGCATGACTTCAGCTCGGCCTGGCTCGGGATGCAGCAGGCTGATAATGGAAGCCCAAACAGTAGGCCTCATTAACCGTGAGGGATCGACACGTTCGATGTGCAAATCTTTCTGCCATGCCGGAGCGCTCTCTAGAGAGCAGCTGGGCCGGAGCTCTTGGAATTCTTGGCACCTTGTGCCTCCTCGGCCACTCAACCATAAACGGCCAGGAACACATCATGGAGGATTAAGAGGAGAAGAAGGAATATTTCTGATAATTTCTCTATTGTTGACTCAAATTAATACAACTCTTTATTCACAATACACAATGTTCAATGGAGGTCTACGTGAAAAGGGGTTGAATTCAGATACCTGCATAAAAGAGTAGATAATAAGTCTGTAAGTATTCATACACCTCAAAGACGTGCTCTTGTTGTCAACAATGTGCTCATTATGCCTGTGTTGTTAGTTTGAGACAGTGAAGAGGACGATTTAACACTGTTAATCTTAGCTCCACATCAAAAGCACATTGGAGAGGGAACGAAATGCTGCTATTACCAGAAACAGACTTTTGAGTTTAAGCTTCATTTATACCTTATCCACTCTTTGACACCCTGCAGCAATGCACTGCCAGAGAGTTTAAAGCACCTTGTTAGGGAGTCTTTTGTGACAGCACGGAATAATTTTTCACTTGAATAAGAGAAAGAAATTGCTTCCCTGCATGCTTTATGATTGCTTCGCAGTTCCTGTTCGGCTTTTCAGAGGCAACAATAGAAACCATACAGCAACTATACGTGCTGGAGACATGGTTTTTCAGTTATGTCTGGCTCAATTCAGTAAATTGTTTGCCTGCACCCTCGGGATACTCAGACGCAGTTTCATTGAAGTTAGTGCTTAAATTCAGTGGTGACTGGGTTAACAGCTGCACCTATTTTCCACTGTTTCCTCCAGTATGTCGAGGCTTATAGTTTCAGGTCATCTGCCATCTGCTTTTTAATGGCAGAAATCCCATCAGCAGTAATACCCCTGAAAGTCTTCCTGATGGACCATCAAATGCCATCCACTTGACAAACAATTTTCAGAGAGTTGTTAAATGCCAGACCACTTAAAATCAAAAACAACAATAACATCTGTAAATGACCACTGTTGCGTGCAACCTGATACGGCATGACAGTGAAAGGTGAGCAGACAAAGCCGAGCTGATCACCGCTCCTCTGCCACATCTATGAATAAAGCTGTGAACACCACCCACTGTGGAATTGGCATTGTGTCAGAACTGATCAAGTGAGGAGTGGAGTGGGAGGTGGGGGGTGGGCCGAGGGCTGAGGGGCCTCGGTACGTGCTCTCACCTGATGCCCTGACAGCATCGTGTCCCGCTAAGAACCAAACCTCAGGCTCTGTCTTCACTGCTTCCACCGCAGTGATAGAGAGTGAACGGGAGAGACAACTGTTCTCAGGGCATCAGATCTACACCTTTGTTAGCGGAGGTGGAACAAAGGAGTCCCGGTGAACGGGAAGCTGGAACTATTTACATATCGTCACCCGCTATGGTACAGAACAAGAGGAACTTACAGATCTGTAGGATAAATCACGGAAGGTCAACTCTGCTGTGGCACAACAATGACGCACCGAGCTACACATTAACGTGATGAGAACGCAAAGTTCATTCGTAAATCTGTTCCTCCTGCCGTCTGGACCCAGACATACAGCCAGCTCACAGGCCACAACGAGAAACTACTGACGTCAAACTGAAATTAAAATGGATTATATGTATTGTGTTCTTATCTGGTCAAAAACAATCACAATTGTCTTGGCCGCAGCATTCAGCAAAGATGAGCCTAAAAAATAGTGTCGGGAGGCAACATGTTTTGGTACATGAGTCCTGACATTAAAATGGTTAAATCCCAGGGAAAGAATAGGTAACAGCTGCTAGCTTGTTTACATTTGCATTGTTAGTGACCAGGTTTGGCATTTTCTGCATGTAGGTTGTTAGCTCGTAGGTGGTTGTTGAAAACGCTAACACTCAGATAGCAGAGGGTAGAGATTGGCGGCCGAAATAGTCGGCTAATGGCAAGTTTATACCAACGGTCCACATCAGGTGAGTCAGACTACAGTGCCATCGACATTAGTGTTACATTTTTTGATTGGTGTAATATGGCTGTGGCCAGTCAAAATTGTCTTATAGATCAATTTAATTCTAACAGCCACACATAGAGTTAATCATCTGGAGGTAGACGCTGACTATCTGTGATTTTAGCACTCTAGGTTACTCACGATCATGACTGGAATCACGGGATAACGTACAGGAATACACATTGATATAAGTTTTGACATTCCGGTACTTTGCCCTAACTATAAATAGACACAGCTTATGCTCGCTAAAGCCCCTCTTTTGTATGATTCTAAGAAAAAGGGTAGCTGAATGATAAGGACGCATGCCAATTAACCACAAGGTTGCTGGTTCATTTCCAGCCCGGAGCCCTTTTTGTATGTCATAACCCCCGTCTCTCTAATGTCTGGTGGAAATCAGTGGTAACGAGCTCCGACTTTCCATGTTGCAGCTATTTAGCTTAGTTTGCTAGCTCCCAAATTTTGGAGGAAAAATTTAAACTTAACAGCAAAATGGTGCTCCCAATTGGTGAAAGTTGATATGTTATGTGGACTTGATGAAAAGGGTAATGGGTTCTTGTATGAATGTTGGTGGAATATACTGTATGAATATGACGTTCTACAGTTAGTACCACATGATGTTGTCTCGTCGCGATGCTGTCGCTATAACTTCAGTCAACAGCTGCCATGGGAAAAGCCATCCCAGAGGCTTAAAGCTTGGACAATGTCTCCACAAATATGCCCAACATTGATTTTAACTTCTTTTGAAAAATGTAAAATTAGCTACAATAAACAGTAGTACAGTAGTTTCCTTACACACAAAATGAGGAGACTTCAAATTTCAGTTCAACTTTTGAGGAATCACGAGCTGTGTCCCATATTTAGGCCACTACTTTTTTTTTTTCTGCACAGTACAAAAGCAATGTGCAAAGACAATGAGATTGAGAGCCATTGCATAAACAGCACAAACCACTGAGCTGAAAGTGATAACCAGAAGGGAAAAAAGTACAGACGCTGTAGAAAGAGCCCGATGAAAGACAACTGCTCAACAACACTAATCTGTGTCTCTAAACCTGCAGTCATCTATCAGCTGTGTGTCGCTTCTGCTTCACTTCCTGTACAAGCGACGCCGCACCTTAAACCAAAAGCGATTGTCTTACCTTTGACAATAGCTTACCGCTTCCTGCGTGATCAGCACAAACTAAAGAAAGACATAATCACTCACAGACATACAGTATTTATCCACAGATTAAATGATGATGGACTTTACAATACAAAATGCTCTTTAGTGTCAATGGATCTGCGGCTTTAACTCAAGCTTTTAAAAGAGAAGCTTTAGCCAGCTTTCAATCTGACATCGCAGCTTTTGTCTCCCGTAAATCACAATGGTATTATTTGAAATGGACACAGAGCCTTTGAAAGGGAAATGGCTTATTAAAATAATAGTAATATTAGCGGCGACAACAGCAAATGGACGGAGCATTAGTTAGGGTTCACGAGGGATTGAATTTTTTTTTTATTGGATTGGAATATCTAAAAAAAAGCATTTGTTGCTGCAACACTAAACGAGTGATTATAGCAGCTTAGGCGACTCTGTTTTAGCAAAACAATGAAAGGATTGCTGGATCAGTCACACTATCCTCTGAGTGAGTTGGTGTGTGTTTGCGTGTCGGTGTGTGTGTTTTGAGGAGAAGGGGGGCTACAGAATGTCGTGTGTCTGGAATCAAACATATGGGCTAAACACTTAAAGATACTTTTTTTTTTGTTGTGAAAATGTGTGTATTAAGAGCCATCAGTTTATAATGGATGGCTTTATTTGATTCCATATTGCGGAGAGCCCATTTTTCTCAACTGCCTTTGAAAGCCAGAGACTGTTTGTGTCACGGTGACACAACCTCAATAGAAACCTTGGAGAGCTCCTCATTACTGCGACTCGTTCGTCAGACTGACCAGACAGAGTTATATTGATGAAAACACAAAGGACAGTTCTGTTTTGATCACGCTGGTGATGTCGAGATGCCACTTTCAGCAGCAACAAGACTCAGCGGGTATTACTTAAAGAAAAATTCTTGCAAAGTTGCTTTGTCATTTTTTTCTACCAGCTGTATGTTTAATTGAAGAATTTGTTTAAAAAAAAAAATGACATGTTAGCGGCTTTATGTAATCCAGTTGATGAATTTGCTGTGTATGATGTTAAAACAGGTTAGGAGTAATCTGTACTGCGTTACACATTTGAGAGGAGCCATCGCAGCGCTGCATATTAAGCTCAAGGCCACCTTCTGAGGAGGCACAGATAAAGTATACATTCTCTCCAAACAAAATAGGTCATGCTGTTTCAGCTCCAATTAAATGCTGGGAAAAAAAATAACAGTCAACTGTAGAGCAGCTGTGTACAGAACAGCCGACGGTAATTAAAAATTAACCAATGCCATAATTGACATTCTCCACAGCCACTCAAATCTTTGCTGTACACTGAATTCATATAAAGGGATGATTTTCAGAGTGTTCGCAGACATGTAATGTATGTAGAGGGGCCTTTCAATGTTGGTAAGATTGTGCGTGTGTAAAAACTAGGTCATCTGTTCGGAACTGACACATCCCCCTGCAAACAGATATTTGAAAATCTGAGAGTGTAGAGAGGGGAGCCACGAGCAATCTGAAGGAAAAAAAAAAAAAAAAAACAACACACAAAAAAGCAACAACAACAAATGACTGCACAAATTGTCGGGACAGAGATAAAACTTATTTGGCGTCTTTTTGTGCACCATTACGATCCTGTGAGAGTCGCAAACACCATATTACACAGGATGCAGGTTTCCCTGGTTTGGGTGAGAGCTCAAAGTGTCTCCCTGCTGTTTCCTCATGTGGTAGCATCGGCTCCATATTTAAACGCATGCGGTGGACATAATGAAGATTCATACAGGTTATGTCTTCAAATCGATGTATTGGCAACCTGCGCTTCCCTTTTGTAATACAGTGTTGTCCGTCTCCTGTGTAATTTTGCCTCCTAAGCAAACCGAGATATGTCCTCCTCCTCTCCACCTAAACAACTACATGGTCTAACTGAATGACACCCTTGAAGGATATCTTCTGACCAAACACCACCGCTGAGATGCCGGAGCCAACAATACACAAAGCCCGATCCACTGACGGACGCTTCCTTGATGGGAAAAAATGTTTCGAAAGTGCACACGTTTCATGGATTCTGAGCCAGGGGCGGATAACTGTCCTTCTGCGGACAGAGGAGGATGTGAGGAGCGCAGAGAGGAATCTGGTCTCAGCACCAGTCCAAAAACAAAGAAAACTTGTTTATGTGCAGAGAGCTGCTGACGGGAGACCATGTCCACAAGAAGCCAGCAGGGGCCACTGTTTGTGCAGGTGGCTCGGCTGACTGGTGTCCGACTGATCTGGGACAACTTTATACATTTATGTAGATTGCACTGGGAGGGGAAAAGGCTTGGATCAGTACATTAACACAGTCAAACAGTGCTTCTTTTTAATTAAACTGTTCAAATTAATTCTTTAAATAACTCCTGCAACTGTAACACTATCACAAAAAAAGAGCTTTAAATACTTGACCAACTGTGTTTAACACAGCTTGTACATAAATTACATTCGTTTAAATGGATTTAAATTCATTTTCAGTCAGATGATCGACTCTTCGTCTCGTTAACTAAATATATGTAAAGGTGCAGAATAATCTCAGTACTGCAGGATGTGTCTGCATGTCTTCACTACAGGCCAGCAAGGAGAGTTCGACAACAAGAAAATAAACAAACCGCTCAGACATTTTAGATTGCCGGGGCTCACTGAACTGCAATGACAGTTATCGATCCGGCCAGTTATTTACCAGCCATGCTGTTCGTCTCGGAGGGGGCCAGAGGAGAGGAGGGTGGCAGGGCCTATTATTTATGAACGGTTATGTGACAAAGACTTCTGATCTACTGAGGGTTACCTCTGACCGACTGAACCGGCCAATCAACAACCTAACTAAAAAACATAACGTCGAAGACGACACAGCCTTTCATTTTTGAGTGAAAACAACAAGCTAATGTTCATAAAATGATCAATCAAAGAGCTGACTTAGTCTTCATTTGATTTCAAATCAATTCCCTTTCTAAGCTTTCGTAGATAATTACAGGTTTAGCTCCACACGCTGAAATCTTTAGGTTTGTTTTTTGTATTCAGTTTAATATTAGATGGAGAGTAGTAGAATTGCCTTTGTGTACGTGTGAGATTTCATATAACTACACCAGGAGCGAATGACAACGAATTTCCTGGCATTTCCAGGGAAACCAGACTGATCATCCTTTCCTGAGAATAATGTCTGTGGATATTTTGCATGTGCGCGCTTGTCATACACTCCCCAAAAATAACCTGATGCTCTGAGAGGATGTTTTAAGAGGAATTACTGTTGACTACCATCAAACTAAAGAATAGCACCATACAATTACAATAACCATAATTTCATTATTCAGGAATTGTATGATTAAAATAATATCTAACTTATGGTTTATAATCTATTAATTTTATTTTAATAGAAATGTATTCACCAATAAACTCTTTTGCAAATCTATCAATGAATGGCATCATAAACATTGGTTGACAGGCCCTTTTTCTTCAGAAGACTTGACAGCAAATGTCATAATGATATTGTGAGCTACACACAAAGACATCACTCTGCAGCACTACCAGTGGTCAAAAAACTCCACAGTGCACCTTTAACTTTCCAGCTGTTGGTTTAAGTTAGCTAACACTGGATGTGGTATGTTCTGTAAATCTCCTCTATGAGTTTGTCATGAATGCTGGTGAATAATTGAAAAGCTTAATTAATTAGTAATCTTTTTATGAATGAAATCCTCTCCATCATTCCCCTTTAAATGAAGCCATAACTCAAATACCACAGTGACATTTTTGAATGTTCTGATTTTAACTAATTTAAGTTTTAACTAATTATTCAAATATTTGCAAAACATATGACAAAAAGGTCCATACTTTGACTATTACTCACTTTAACATGATAGTCCCCAATACTGATCAATGCTACCAATGCCCTCATTACTTTTATTAGGCCTAATTCCTTTTCTGTTGTTGCTTATGGCTAAATCTGCATGCAAGATTTGTTACAGCCCTGTTTTAAGCCTGGAGGCAGCTACTGGAAGGAAGCTTTCTGATGTGTTGGCATGAGTAAACGAAACATAAGGAGAACCACTTTGCATCACTGACCTCAAGGATAAGGTCTAGTGGACTGACCTTTACTCTATGAAGCATTCAGTAACCAGAGCCCATGTGGACCACCACCAAACACCATGCCGTTGAATAACATGGTTGTAGCACGACACTAATTATACACGGTAGCTTGTACATGTGCAATGCCAGCGGCATCCAACTGATCCCTGTCATACAGTCTGACCTGCACTGGAGGTGTAACGACTGCTGAGAAGAATGTGTGCCACATGGTTACAAGTTATAAGTCAGTCAACTGATACGTGCCAATAGATTTAATATTCCAAACTGACATGACGAGGGAAAGTGAGAGGATTTAACTGCCCCGAGAGGCTTTTTCTGTGGTATGTGATGGGGTCTCTGCATGGACTCATATTTAAATGACGAAGAGAATATTATTTTTAACTAAGTATAAGCAGTATAATTATTACAAGGAGGCTTTGCGGTATTAGTTGTATCCACTTTATAAATGCATAACGACAAAGTGCATGAATTAAGTTACAAATATCCCGTTGGCCTCCCGTCTCTAAAGCCATGAACCTTCTAGAGTCTGACTCAAACCTGTCATATTTTGAAACCTCACAAAGATCACAGCCTAGTTTAAAAACATCAACAACAGATTGTCATGCACATCCCAACCTGATGCCTGTTGCTGCTTTGAGTAAAAAACATATCTATGATAATGTGGATCGAAAATGGTGCCTTCAAGAGGGGGTCATATTTTCTGTGTTTACAAGTGGAGTCAACTTGAATGATCCACTGCTGTGGTATTCACTACATGGAAAAAGGGATATTTTTCTAAAAGAGATCGCAAGTCAAGATACATGTTGATGTTCATGAAAACAATTTGAGGGTTACCTTTAAATTATTCTTTTTAATTAAGGGCCTTGGTGCCATCATGACACTGAAAATTCAGAAATCACAGCATCACATGTACACATTTTTTTTTTGTAGGTTAACCAGCATCGTCCTGGTTGCTCCCTGATTCCCAAGACGAGGGAACCAGAGTGCAAAAATGCTAATTTATTTTAGTGTTTGAGGACTCCTGCAGCACTCAAAGTGCCAAGAAACACATTAATGCCTCAGCAAAGTCAGAGAAGATAAGACTGCTACCAAGAAAACATGAATGTAAATGATGCATGTTTCAATCTTTTTTAAAATAATCAGCTTATCTCATGTCAGGCCTTAAAGCAACATTATGTAGAATTTGGCATTTTGTGCATTTTGGCGCCCCAAACAATTTCTGAGTGCAACACCACTGTTGTAAATACAAATCTAAGGTCTGCAACAATTTGTCAGATGTGATTTAGGTGCTAACTAAAAACAAAACTAATTTCATCATAACAATGTTATTTCTGGAAAACCGGTAGGTTGCAGTAAACATGCATGTAACACTGTGATTCTACCCTCTCACTGAAGTTACATAGTGCAGAAACAAGTGATAGGAGGGACGGAGTGGCTGAGACAGAGACACCATTCACCCTGTTACAAGACACTGTGCCATCAACATGTTATTTAAGGTAAAAAAAAGTTACATTAAACACATTAACAGTGAATACAAAATACTGGGATGTATCAGGCTATATTATTCATTATCTATGTGAAATGTGAATGCAAAGATATTTCCTTTACTCAAGCTGTTTGTCTGAATGACAATAAACATTGTGTAAAGTTCCTGTTTTTCATGATTCTGTGTGTTGTCTTTTATTTTTCAAACAATATGAGAGGAAACTAAGAAACTGTCTGAAGGGCAGAGGAGCGCACAGGTGTAATTGGAGTAATCATACTTATTGTAGATATGAGCCGGTGTGCTTTTTTAAAATCCTGGCACATTTTTCAACTGAGTTGCAAAGTCAATATCACTGTCGCACAGAATATGATCTAATTATGTTTTCATGTTCATTACTGCCAACTTTCACACACAAATTGTTTGCATACACACACACACAAGCTTATTTTAGCGGTGAAATTTCTCTGAAAGCTCCACTGTACGTCCATTTGGCAGAACTTGCTACACAGAAATAGAAATTCTGAGTTCGTCCTTAAAACACCTGAACATCTGAATAGCAAAGAAACAAATGTGCAAACACATGAGATTTATCTCTAAGTGATAATTTCAGTCTGCTTTTTCTGATGTTGTGTTAACCCTTCATGGTTTAGTAAAAATAGATTTCTAGAATTCCTTTGGATTCTAAGGAAGTATTTATTCCTTTTTTTCTGTAGCCGGAGGGAAATTCTGTAGATAAGAAAAACACAAAACTATGTGGGGGAGCTCACAATGGAATGGTTTGATGGTGCTGTGAATGAAATGAAAATACATCAGAGGTCAGAAAAAGATAGTGAATGTATCTACCAATCGCTGATCTGTACCAATTACTTCTCAAAGGCTACTTCAAAACATCTATACAGTAATAAATAAAGGACTTTTTTATCTATCAATAGATAGTTTCAAAAAACAATTTTGTTTGTTTGTTGTAGGACAAAATGTAATTTGTTTCAAGGTGCATCTACAGAGAGAGAAGATCACAGGGCTGCAGATAGCATGTCTTCATTTCATCGAAGCCCTGGGCTCTCACTTTGTAGTTACACGTGGCAACCCTGCACCAGGCAAAGAATCCTCTCTGGTAATCGACAGCAGGGCTGGTAACCCTGCACTCACTCGGCAAGCTTTTTTAAGAGCTGCTCATAATTCTTGAGTGTAGGGCGGCTGGGGTCAAACACCTGAGGAGAAGGCATCATGTATGATGTAAACATAGCAAATGTTCAACCTGATCGCCTTTCCAGGCATAAATATAAGTAGCTCTCGCAGACCGCTCCTTTTACTGTTATATTCTGACACAGCTGGATATGCAGACTATTATGAGTTGTTGACCAATTATCATTATTATTACTCATTATCAATGCCAATTCTTTTTGGAGTCCCCCAGGGGTCTAGCCCGGGTTCCCTCTCATTCTCTATTTACATGCAACCTCTAGGGAATATCCTCCGCAGACTTCAGTAGTCCTGTATTATGTCTTGCATCGGTGACATGAAGAACGGCATGTCTTCAAATTTCCTGCACATGAATGACTTCATATCAGAGATCCTTATAATTGGTTTTTCTTTTTTGGTGCTCATACGACATAAGTAGTAAAGTTTGTTTAATTTGATTGGGTATTTTGTTTTGTTCCATCCAGTTTCCATCCTGTTACCTTAGAAGTGCAATATGTAGGAGTTTTATGCCAAAATTTACTAAAATTATCAACAAAATGAAGAAATGACAGTCTTGATGTCTATGTATTGTGTTGTGGAGATGTCTATTGAGGTTAGCATGCTAACCAGCTAGCAACAGTTCGATCCAACATTCCGGTGCTTGTGGTGTTAACACAAACACATTTCTGGTGCTACAAGCTCCCAGTCTGGACCACTAGATGCACGGCTAAATAAGCTAACTAGCTCACAGCAGCCACAGTTAGCAGCAGTTACCGATTACTCTGGTGATTTGTTGCCCCTTGTGGCCTTTTCTTACATACTGCACCTTTAAACTACCCTATGCCAAACATTAACAGGTGTTAATGATGCATTCCTGCACAATAAAAATCAGGTATTAAAATGCTGTAATGTTTACACTGACAGTGTATTTGGACGATTTCATGTTCAAGTATTGCTGACTGCATTCTTTTGGCGAGCAATTTTAGGATGCTACTAAAGGTTAATTCCCGGTCACACACAAAGATGGTCTTTTGGACACATCCTGATGGCAGCATATGCAAATGTTGTCATGCAGGTCAAAAGGCAAAGTGGCCAGGACCAGAAGGCAGAGAAACGTCAGATATTTTAACATGTTTGACAGTTGAAACCATCATTGACCTTCAAGCGGGCTTTAACTGGCTGCAGGGATTGAGCAGTTCAAAATAATCCTCCCCTGTCAAACGTCACTCAAGCTCAGCAATAACACAAGTCATCATCCAGCTTAGCTCTCCTCCAATTTCCGGAAAGACGGAGAGACTCGTGGAAATTGGTATGTTAACCGGCAGCCATGAAATCTGTTAATTTTTGGACTACAATAGAGATCAAACACTCGTGGATTTGGGTAATTAAGCGTCCTTGGAGCCTGTTGATGTGAGAAGCTGTTTTTACACCTTCACTTTACGTGTGAGTAAGGATACGTACGGGGGATTGGGTGCTGGGTGGAAGGGGGCGAGGTGGGGTGAGGTGGGGGACAGAGCAGCCGAGCTAATCAGAACAAGTCTAGATCATAGCATTTATAGCATTTCATCCGAGGCGTTCATCTTGGACTTCTAATGACACTGACCTTCTATGAATACCCGCAATTATGTGAAATGATCTCTTGAATAAAGTCCTCAATCAAAGTCACAGACCCCCTGCTGAGAAAGTCTTGGGTATTACATAAAATCACTATCAACTCTAAATGAGTGGAGATAATTTTTGATAATTATGACAAATATGTAAATAGTTCCTTTAATTGACTATGTTTTGGTTTATTTGCACAACAGATTAAAAGAGGCACAACCCACTTCTTTTAAGTAGACTTAACACCATTTGTGAGATGTTATGAACGTGTCATGACATTGGGTCAGGCAGAGTGACGATCATAAAAGGCAAAGTTGACAGATTCTGCTTTCAGTCTAATCTTGCCTTTATAGTGTCTCTGGTTTATTTTGGCATTAAAGATCTGCTATACTGGGCACAAATAAACAAATAAAATCTGATTAGAGCTAAGGTTTGGATACAAAAGTTTCAGGGTGGGGGGGTCGGGTCAAACATGATGTGACACCACGGAGTCATTTATAGCACATCATCAAGCTAAATTTGTGCATAAGGGGCATTGCGTTTCCCTGATATGTTTCAAAGCATTCATATAAAGCACGGGGGGAGGGAGGGAGGCACAGAGCCCATTATCCTGCTACAGTATATCCTTGGGAAAGAGATACAAATATATACAGCAAACGCTATATCTGTAAAAATTAGTGATTTGCTTTTATCTGAAATCAAAGAGAGGCTCACAAATCTATTAAACGCCACCTTTTGTTTTTTAATAATGCATCATACTGGGACCAAAGCGAGCTTTTCAAGCAAAATGTAGACTTTTGTTCTGAACAAATATAATTAGACTTATTTTTAAGATACTCTCTGCAATGTTGAAGCTAATTTGTATTTAGTAAAATACAGTCCTTGATGAGCAATTCCCAGAGGCTGGGAGGCCCAGTTTGTATTTTGAACCAGCATAAAATCCTTGAATTAAACAAAACTCAAGGGCCTTTCACTTTCCAGAGATTGTCGACGGCTGGATATATTGAGATTAGAATAGCTGTCTCTGTGGCATTGACTACCCTGTTCTAAGGGATAGCACTATTTTGTAATTCTTCTCAGTCGTGTACAGTTCTATAAAAAGGTCCAACATCTTGCATGCTTTTGAAGGGCTGAAGCTGGGCCTGTGACAGTCTCTTACCACTGTCAGCAAGATTATATGTAATGCTTTATAATGTGTTGTTTGTGTTTAGTTAGAATTTGATTCCTTTGTGTGGCTGTCATGTTACACATTGGAACAGGGGTGTTGCAATATACTGGCAGTGTTGACAAACGTGATATTAAAAGGAAATATTGAGATCATGTTGATAATATCGAGATCCTGGATACGTTTGGCCATGATAATTGTGTAGTACAAATCTGACCTGTGACTTGGACAGAACAGAATTTGAATCTAAAACCAGTTAAAATGACAAACATTTATCGGCTCTGTCCACAAGGCGTTGAAAGCATCTAATTGACCATCTGCTGAAGCCTGCCCCCGTAGTTACTGTTGCTACACCTATCAAACCTTCTGTACTCTCTTTTTCTTTCTCTTCTCAGCACAAATTTACTTTACAATAACGGTGACAGATTCACAACTTAAACTTCTGTGTCATTTTTTAAACAACGAGTCATCGATACCAGACAGTGGTGGCCTTCAATTCGATCTCAGTAACGCACCTGTGAAGTTTTGGTGGTTGCATTTTGAACGCTTGTGATGCTATTGTGTTGACAAAATCTGTCCTGGACAAACATATTTGACACCTGGGCAAGTACTCAAAAGCGCACTGCGTTCGTTCCCATGCCAACAAGTATGTCCAGAATCCCATTTTCCCATGATAACACGTGTACACACACTCACACACACACTAACACACACACACACATGCGCAATTGATCATGTGTTTACCTTTAGATTTTCAATTTAAACTTTTTAACTTCAAAATCAAATAAAAAATAAATATCACCATAAAGCAATAGTCTTAGGTAAACAATGCATAGGGAGATGTATACACATGAATATGAGATGAGACAAATGAAATCAGATGGTGTAAACCCCCAACAGAGATGGTCTTTCAAAAATTCATAAAGGTTAAAACAACTGTTTATTCTGAGTTCATTGCACTGCCATCTGATTCTGCATAAATGTATGTGTACTGTACGTACACACATATACACCCGAATGTGCACGAGAGTAAACACCATACTGACACACACACTCTTGTTCACCCACTTGCACAACCACCCACACATTAACACACACAGATTTTATGTCATTAAATAGTATATAACGTATGAACGGAAATATGCCACAAAGACCAGGAATGACTTAACCAAATATCTGCTGACCTCCTGGGCTCATTAGATGGGGGTCATCATCCGAGGTCATGGTTTACTGTGGAGAGCAAGGTACTGACGCAGATGGAGGAGTTTCAAACCCTTAACTATTGTCATAGAGACTGACTAGCGGCAAAAATGAATTCACTTGGGATACAAGGAGCCAAAAGGAGCCTTCATCCCAGGGTGTCTGGACGCAAACTTTGATATAGAGGGTCTTAAATATCCCAGAGAGGTTTAACGAAGGACTGCTACACTTTCTTCTTCACGAGGTGGTTCAGGCATCCAATCAGGATGCCCTCCAGACTCCTCCCTGTGGAGGTATTCCAGGGATATCTAAAAGGGAGGAAGCCCCAGGACAAACCTAGAACACGCTAGAGGGATTAAACACCCCAGCTGGCTCGGGGACGGTTGGGATTCTCTAGAGGTAGCTGGGAGACTAACGCTTAACCCGATGGCACCAATCCAGTGTATAAAAAGTGATTGAAAAAAAAGTGAAAATTATGACGAAGGCTGATGGATGGATGGATGGATGGATGGATGGATGGATGGATGGATGGATGGATGGATAACTGGCCAGACAATTACTGTAACTTTTATAATTATGTTCACAATAACTAAAAATCATGCCAACTGATCAAATATGTTGCATGTATGATGAAAAACATTCTTACCTTTGGTGGAACAGCTGGTCCGGAGGTGTAGGGAGCCAAGCTTGGTGGTACATCTGTGATGTAGGTCTTCTTTGGGCCTGGAGGTTGGTATGCTTGGGCAGGAGTCGGCTCAGGTCTCCTGGAGATTAAGCCTTGGGGTACTCCTGGATGGTGCTGTTCTGGATATGCACCGTGAGACATCGGGGAGAAGCCCGGCTGTGGTGGTCCATAAGCAAAGTCAGGACCTTTGGGCTGGGCAGGCATGTACTGCACCTGTGCAGGGCTGCGAATGGGCTGCTGGCCAAAATGGGGCCCACCTGGGACTTGATGCTGGGGGCCAGGCTGGGCCGACCTCACCTGGACATTGAAGGTGGGCTGGCTTGGGGTTGAGGCTGTAGCGTAGGAAGCTGGGACAGGCTGAGGAGCTGTGTGGCTTTGAGGCTTGGCTGCTGGGCTGACAGAGGAAGGGGGCGTAGCTGAGACTCCCCCAGGAGCCTGAGGTTTGGGTGTAGACCTCTTGGTAGCAGTCAGAGGTGGCTGGGTTGGAATTACCATACGCTTGTAACCAGTCACTGGAGCACTGGGGGTGGAGGCTGCCGAGGATCCAGAGTTCTGTAAAACAGAAGAAAATATTCAATTTAATAATCCTAACATTAACATGCTCACATTGACAATCCTAACATGTATAATTTCACCATGTTCACCATCTTAGTTGGCATGTATAGCATCCAAACATGAGCTAGCACAAATTACAGCTGAGGCTCATGCGAATGCCATTAACGTTGCACAGGGGATCGCTGAAGTTATTAGGATTCATCATCTGGAAACCATGAACATCTGTACCAAATTTTGTGCCAGTCCATTCTGTAGATGTTGTGATATTTAACAGGATAAGTGAAAACTTTGACCTGCTGGTGGCACTACATAAAGGGGTTTACAAAAATGTAGGATTTATCCTCTGGAGACTATGACTGTGTGTAAAAAAGGTAATGGAAATCCACTGAATAGTAGTTGAGATAGTTCAGGCAGGACCAAAGTCATAGGCTGAATGACTGACTGGCTAAATCACACTGTAACTAGCTTGTAACAGTAACAGGACAAACTGAAAACAATATAAAAGAAATCCTGCTGAATGGTGGAAATGAAACTGTTGTATTCAACAGCTCTTTACTGATACTGTGGTTTACGCTCAGATGATTATCCGCCATGCCTCCCCAGAGTCAATTACAAGGCTACCTCGACAGCAGAGGCTCTAGACTGTCCACGACCACCCATAATCTATGGCTAATAAAGCAGGAGGGGAAGCGATAAATTGTTTGGCAGAGGACGCCATGACAGCAGATTGGCAATGGCACATGACACTTGTGCTGACTCCAGCTGTTTGGACGGGAAAGATGTTAAATCACTAAGATTTGTGGTGCTGGTGTTCCTGGGAAGAGACGGCTGCAAAGCAGCAACACAACACAGCGCTGGGATCCTCAGCATGTGAACTACTGTGGCATTGGATGCACTGGCTACGACAAAATATAGCAGTGAATAACACACAGAATAACAACGTTTCTCTCAGATGTCAGAGGCTTCTGCCCAGAGTGTCTCTCATGTAAGTAATAATTGTTTTTCACTACCACTACATATCGGTGTCAGACGTTCAGCCAGTCTAAAAAGGGTCTATCATTAACCTTGGATGGCCTTATTAGGTTATTGCCTGAAGACAAAAATCAGAGTCAATTACTAAATTTGCAGCACTAGGGGAACAAAAATGAACACTTGTAGTCCTTAGACCCTTTGCAACTCAGTTTGATGAGATGTCTTCCAAATTGGGGCAGAGCAACAATTCCAATCGATTTCCTTTAAAAGCTGATCAAAGCCTGCTGCACAGCGATGCCCCAAATAGATGTTTTGCTGCACTGCCGCACTCCTTTGTAACTCCTCGCTTAAATTAAATAAAAGCTTGTGTGTTGTAATTCTGCCAGTGGAAAAGTGTACAGTAAAATGTGTAGTTTGTGATCCCAATAATGTTCTGAGATAAAAGAATTCCAAGTTTTGGAAAAAGAGGTGCATGCATCAACTTTGTCTAAATCCCATCTAATCTAAGTCAGAGGGGAGCCCCTAAGGAACCATTAAAAGCTCCAGAAAATATTTTCTGCTCTCACTCTGATTTCTGTCTCAGTGATTAGTGCTGATGTTTATTTAAAAAGTGCGTCTGTCTGCATATGTATGGCAACATCTCCAGTATGCCCTTTAGGAAGTGAAATTACTTAATTTAAATGTTTCATGGGTTTTAAATACTCTAGATTATTAATTTATCTTGAAGGCCTTAGAACCTACAGTAGCATTTAGTTAGCAGAGCACTGGAAATGCAAATTGGCCCCCTCAAAATAATTACACTGTCATGGTACATTTTCCACAAATTACATTAAGAGAATGGATTCACCCCTTTTCTGAGGGTGATGAAACTAATCAAACGGGTACAATCTGAACCGAATTTCTGTGCAGTGGGAAGGATTTTCATATTAACTTGGCTATCGTTTTGGTTGCTGCATGCCTTTGACCTATCAGTGTTAATGAGTGTGGTCTGAGATCTAATCATGATTACTAAGAGAGGAGATCGAGAGGTAGGACACGAACAGTACGAAACGATAATGTCACTTTCTTAGGAGTAAGATGTTTATTTGTCTGATAAGCTGCCGTCTCTTTGTACGTTCCACCAGTGGCTACGCTCAAAAAGAGTTTATTTTGAGCCAGTTGGGTAAAATAAATGGTTTACATTATATTGCCTGGGTTAAGATTGATGAGACGTTATGAAGCCAGATTTATTTATCTTAGTTTAATGTATTATTCATGCAGCATTTTGAGGAGTTATTTTACTGCATTCACTACGCGGTGACACTTTAACTAGAAGTGGCGCGATCTGGTAGAAATCAATATTACATTATTTCTAAGAAGATTATTCCATTATCAATGTATTATTTAAGCTTATTGCTGCCAACATGACAACAAATATTTGTTCTCGTTATTCGATGACAGTCGTACTGCTTTGACAAGATCCTTTTCATGTTATTATGACATATTCTCTACGGAGCGAGAGTTTTAGCTGTGGAATTATGCTGATCGCCTCCAGGTGTATTTCAGGATGTCAGTGGTCCAGTTTGATGTGCTGCGAGGTAAACTGGAACCGCAGATTAAAAAAGATGACGGAACTGCAACTGGCAGTACGGCTACGTAGGGAGTAGGGACACATCAGCTCACCACACACAAATCACATAAGGAAAGGGTGAGAACAAACACAGAAAATTGAACCTGTTCTAAAAAAAAAGAAAAATGATGGAGGTTGTATTTATTTTTAGACTTAAGGCAATTTACGACGAAAAAAATGGACTTGGAGTGTAAAGGCCTTTTTGCCATTTTTTATAACTTTCATTAATTTAGATTTTCAACACAATCTCGTTAAGACACAAAAATAAATGCATACCATTAAAATAAGAAACATTTACAGGCAGTAAATAATAAGTTGGTATGTTGTAATGACCAAAATATTCTATGTTGATTTAACAGTATGGACAAGGTGCAGTATGTAAAATAACAGGTGAGATAATCCAATCCAAGTTCAATGCAATAACCCATTTTTGGGATCTCATTTTCTTTATAATTTGGAATTTGACATCATAATATTGTAAAACAATCCTACGATCATTTATAAAAATTCGACCGAAAGTTAATAAAAGATCATTTTGAATTATTTCTCATTGCTAATTGTTTAAATTAAACACAGTACTGCAGTTTATTTTCATGCATTTTCACTAAATGACGACCGGCCTCGTTAACATGCACATCTACAATTAGATTACATAATGAATGATTCAGTCTCCTTGTATTATCTGACCTGCCGGTGTCAGGCACAGCTTGAAATCTAAAAATCCGACCTAATATATAGCATCAGCCTGAACGCACACTGTGCTGTTGACTCTAACACCCCCTCCATACACAAACAAAACACAGGCAGTTTTAAAAAAGTTTTCCCTAACGCCTTCAGAAAAGTTAACCCTCACTCTGCACTGTAATTCAGACTGACTTTGCAAACAACTTAAGTGTGAAATTTCACAGAGACTCTCAAGAAAGCCTTTTGACACATTAAAAAAGATTAGGAGAGACTATACAAGCCTTGGGGGGCTGAGTAAAACTGTTAACTTTGCATTTCAAACCACGAGGGTGGGGGGATTCTTTTTTTTTTTTTTTCTCAAGCAAGCTTGGGGAAAACCCCTAAAGACGGAGAAGTTCTGCATCTTTTCAGACTCATCTAAGACCCTGGATATTTTCCGCTCAACTTTTTCCCTGCTCCTTATTCATACGAAGCTCTCGACTGTCCATTTGCATCTGACTATTTCAGCACTTACACGATGACCATGGAAGAATTCCCAGTCAACACTTAAGCATTCACTAATCTCCCCTCCACTTTCAGTCATCTTGTCTCGGCACAATCGGGCACAATAGTCACATTTAACAATCCGTCGGCGTCAGTGCAGTCATGCAATTGAGGGTATCAATTCTCTTCCTAAAATAGTTGGAGATAAGGCACATTAAATATGATTAAACAATGTCTCTGTGGAACGTGGCGAGACCTCTAGCTGTTTTCAGCTATCTTCCCCTTTGCAGATAAAGTGCATTATACACATATTGGGAACTTTTCTTTCTTATATCTGCATATCTGATTCTTTTTTTTTTTTCGCTCCTTCAAGTGATAGTTGCACGACAACCCTCGCATTTAACAAGTGAATATTTCAGCGATGTTTTCACCCACGCCACATTAGTTAGAATAAATGTTTTATGGGTGCCCTGTATAACATTTGTCCTGAAATACTACCACTGTGCGTTGTATTATCACAGCTAATTATATCATGGTCGTACATGGAGCTGCGTTTGCATTCCGTCTTTTGAGAAGTGTTGCTTTTATTTAATTAATGTGAATTCTTGTGTCCTGATTTACCTGCTATGGTCCATTGGCCAGGTGCATTTACAGGAGCAGCTCTCACTGCTACACCTTTGTTTGAGTGCTTTTTCATTCCATTTTCCATTTTCAACATTAAAAAATAAATGGAAGGTGCGTGCTGGAAATTTGTGCACGGATGTTGAAATATAAAAAAAAATAAAAAAAATATGACGTTTGACTTAAAGGAGACATTTTATGCTCATTTTCAGATTCATAGTTTTATTTTGGGTTTCTACTAGAATATGTTTACATGCTTTAATGCTCAGTTTTCTCATACTGTCCAGTGCTTCAACTCTGAAACGCTCTGTTTTAACTCTTTAAGGCCCGCCCTCCTGACTATCCAGTCTGCTCTGATTGGCCAGCTCACACATGCCTGAACCAGCACCGCTAACAACAACAGAGCAGCCGTGATAAATACATTTTTACATGCCAAACTAGTCACTAGACATTAATTATGCAAAAGTCTGACATGCTGGCGTAGTGTGATGTCACAAAGTCTTGGAATTTAAGGCGGGACTACTGACGAGGTGTTGAAGAGAGGAGCTACCGTTGGGCCGGACTTTGGCCTTTTTAACAAAAAATGCAAAAGCATAATAGGTCTCCTTTAAACGTCACTCTACAAAATTGTTGCGAAAACATCAGATCTGAGCAGAGCAATGATGAGACTGTAACCGCCCTCAAATTTAATACATGAAACAAACATATTTCCGTCACGGTCTACATGGAATAAATCTGTTTCATTTAAAAACAAACATTCTCATTAGCAGATTTTCTGGAAATTCGATTAAACTGACCTCAGCGTTTCTTTGGATCCGTGTGAAATTGGACGGCTACATTTAAAAATGCACACATGAAGATATTCACAATGTACATTTTAACTTTACACATGAGAGTCAGGCTGTGAAAGAATGGAAAATCAAACGCTAACATTATCTGAGGATGTGGGACCAGTTTAGATTGAGGATTGCTGCCACTGCTGTGGAAGAAAAAAACTCTTGAGGCTTTTGAAGCTGAAATAAAAAAAAGTCAACATCTCTGCAAAATCTGTTACCAATTCTTTAAGGAGTTTCTCTTGATAATATCAGCTACGATATTTGCTCAGTGGCTTCTAATGTTTGAACAGTTTATAATGTTTACATAAACGGACTAAAAGGGAGACGGATACACAATACTGCTATCTGCATACTGAACGGCACATTTTAAGGCGTAACAATCGATTTGTCATTGCTCTCTGGTCGACACCACCTCAGACCTAGTTTAGTATTTCTGTACTGCAACTTCTTGTTACTTAGAAACAGATACAAAGACACCATAGGATCTATAATGGGCAAATGTATCGCTATATTCCAATCCAAATTTAAATGGTGACTATTATACGGTTGGTGAAAACTCCCAAAATATAATTTGATCAATAAAGTATATCAATAGGTTGAACACCACTTATGGACAATCAGCTTGCAAAATGTTACAGATTTCACAAAAATAGGAGAAAAATAAGTAGATCTTTCCACTACATTGTGTGCATTTTGCCTCCTCACTGTGTCGTACTGTGATGTATTATACAGAGATCACAGACACAATTTATTAGCAGGCTGAGATGTGGAAACGCAGAATGGAGGCAGCCACATGCAGCACATGACACGCACTCTCTGTTTTACTCTGTTCTACCACCAAGACAACCCGAAGACAATGGAGATGAACATTAGGTCCGTGTTTCAAAATTCACAGTTATGTAATCCCCTAAAAAAAAAAACTGGGTTTCAGAGAAAAAAAAAGTATGTAATATTTCTCGTATGATGTAACAACATCATATAAAGTAGGGCGTATTACTCACTGATGCAACTAAAAAATCATTTTCTGGGCTACTGTGTGAAAAAAGAAAAGTCCCCGAGAGTCACCGATCGTGGCACTTCTGCAGGCTATCTGTACGGGAAGAGGGAAATGTGTGTTTTGCAGCTCTCACGCAGCAGAAACTAATTGTTTCATTCACCTCCTGCAGTACTACAGGCCAGTCTCGCACCACATACATGCCTGACTCATCCCTGTAATGAGGTTTTTTTCATGAACTTGTGACCCCCTCCTGCTTCATGAGGTGAAATACTGCACAGCTGCAAATGTCCATCGCTTACACGATGTCGATGTCATCAATCCCAGAGACGGGCAACTGTAACAGTTCTCTCAGAAGCTGTGTGTGTGTGTGTGTTTGTGTACTGGAAGCTTGTGCATGTTATTGGGAAGAGGGATAATGTGCAATGACAGCAGTTGATGGTAAGCCTTTTAGCATTGTTGCTAGGACTTCATGATGTAAAGAGGCAGGATACATTGACTGTCACAGCTTCTTGGCTCAAACTAAATTTGTCATTGGTTCACCCTGTTAATAAAAGACAAAGGGGTGATACTATGCAGTTTATTTGACTAACAAACATTGACGGAACACATTGAGCGCCCGAAGGCGTGCTCCTCTCTCCACAGTTGGCTGCCCCTGTCAAAACTCAGAACCTGCTGCCAGATTGACCTTAAGGTCAATGGGAGCCACCGGCGCTGTGGCAACATCTCTGCTCCGTGCAGCAACAAAGCAATCAAAGAGAATAGCGGCGCATAAAACAAACAGAGAGGAAAAAGTTAAACACCACCGAGCCCTATAATTACAGAGCTGGTGTGTCATTTTGATGCAGCTCTGGCAGCTCTTGGAGATAAGCTGCAGTAGCACACAATCGCACACTTGTGGCGTCAGAGCCCTGAAGAGTAAAATATCCATTGCAAAAAATAGCTGCCTACGGCTTTGACCTTTTATAAAAGGAATAAAAGAGGCTGGCTAGCATACCAGTGTCATGCCTGTGACAGCAGCAGAACGTGGAAACAATTGAAGCCAACATTCCTCAACTAACTGTCACCGACTGAGAGACTTTATTCTCACAATCTGGATTTTAAACTGCACAAACTGCACATTTGTTTTCTTTGTCCTTAACAACACAGCCAGGGCTGACCATTAATCTTCCTTTTGACTGACCTCTGTGTTCGCTGCAAACCCCGTGACAAACCAGCACTGATAACTAAAATGTAATGTGTCAGTAGTTGTACTTCATTACATGGGTTCCTGACTGATGCAAATGTATTCCGCCTTAAGAGAAGCTTAAATCAAAGTGTCTCAGTGTTGTGACAGCCAAACCATGTGAAGGGCATCCCTGTCATTGTAGAAGGACAGCAGCATAAGAATACATGGGGACAGTAAAATGACACACTAAAAACAAGGGCGCACAATGTCATAGTGTAAACACACCGCAAAGCCTTTCGCTGGCCACATGTGACACACAGGACAGGTGACTGAAACAATGGAAATCCATGAATGAATGTTGGAGTGAGTCACTTTCTAGATCCAAGAGTGGCTTCCAGACCTCACTGGGTGTTTTAGGGAATGCTTATATACAGTAGTGTGTACATGTCCTCAGAAAAAAGCACATTCATTCATACTTCTGATATATTTTCTCAGAATAAATACACATAATAATCTGACGAATGAGATATTGAACGTACACTCAGACAGGACAACTGAACACAATCATACTCTATTTAACCATTGAATGTTTTTTTTGGGAGGATTGGAGGATAAACAAGACCTCAAATAATGTGAAAATTGAAAAAAAAAAAAAAACTCTTCAAAATGAGACTGAAAACAAAAATGGCTAAAAATCCAAGATGGTCCACTAAAAGAAAAAGAAAAAAAAAAATACTAACTAATTATTTAATCTTAATGGCCTTTAACAAGCACCATTTCCCACAAGCCCAAGCCTGTCTTGGGTTAAATGTCATCAGCTCGATAGAAGAGGCCACTGAATTGATCACGGTTTGTTCCGAGGGTTGAGCGAACACTCGGCTTAAACAAGTATTCGCTGCAGATAATGTGCTTTTTATAAGAACGAGTATCATCTGAGTAAAATGTATCAACATCCGTGACGGGTAAGAAACATGTTCTGTAAATGTTCTCTTCCTCTTGTGATTCTGAGACTTTCTGGGAGTAGTTTTCTGTTAAATAATAAATATAACAAACTGATCAACACATATGAATTTCAGACTTGCATCTAAAAAGTTAGAAAAATGACATTAGCGGAGAGTGTTGGTAGAAGCTGACAAAATAAACTGCTTAAGGAATACCTCAACATTTTGGGAAAAACATAATGTTATCTTGGCAAATACAAGCCAGTTGAGGCAGAGATTCAAACCCTGTCTCCAGTCTAAATGCTAAGCTAAGCTAACTGCTGGCTGGCTGTAGCCAAACAGTCAACATACAAATTGCTAACGATGTTTCATCTAACTCCTGGTGAAAGAGCTCAAACTTTTACATGATTTTAGGATCATGAAATAACACTGACTCAGTTGTTGTCAGAGAAACTAGGATACAAAACAGCTAACAAAACTTGTTTAAACATATCTAAAGAATGTGGCTGAGGTCTTTTTTATTCAATTCTCCCTCGTCCTTCACCTTCCTATTTAACAACATGAGATGTGGATGACGTTGTTGAGGCCAACAGTACGCTTTAAATTCATATTCACTATGACTTTGAAGGATAAGTTCACCAAAAAAATTCAAATTTTGGCATCGTCTACTCACCTTTGTGCCAATGGAAAGTTTGGTGAAGTCCAAAACACATTTCTGGAGCTTCAAAACAAAACTATGTTGCACGAAACTTCACCCAAGTTTCCATCTTGGGGGTGAGCCAATAATGACAGAGTTTTGTTTTTTTTGGGTGAACTTATCTTTAAACTTCTTCATGGATGTTCTCACTTCTATCGGGTATTCCAGGTCGTACTACCTTGATTGATAGATTTGTGTACTTTATGTACTTTGACACATGATTATACCTGACATGGAAAATGAGCATGTTAATAATTAATCAATTAATTATAATCAATTAAGCTATTCTATGTTAATATGAATTCATTTATGTACCTGTCATACTCAGGTACACAGAGTTTAGGCGTACGGTGTGATGGGTGCTCCTGAAGGGATGAAGGACTGAAACAGTGAGGCCGTCCTGGGAGATGCCTCCAGACTTCGAGCCTCGTGAGGGAAACACAAGAAAGGTCACAACCCTATCATACTCTCAGAGAGCTGAGACACCGCCAGGGTGGTCTATAGTCTGCATTCTGTGTGATCGTTCAGCAGACGCCATGATCAGTGGGAGACTTGGGAGCGAGCAGCGAGGGCCTATCATTCTGCCGTGTTGTGACAGCGAGTGCCATCCGCAATGCTCTGCCTGTTGAGAGATGGGAGTGTCACGGCATGGCTTGACTGGCACAGTGTGAAGTGAGGCCTCCTCGGGGCACTCATGTGGAAGGATCCATCTCAGCAGCATTTCAAGCACTTGGCTTCAGCTGAACTGTCAGCAGACTTCAATAATGCCCATTTGTTTTGTATGGACATGACAACTTATTACACAGACATCAAGCTATTTGACACGGAGTAAAAATACAAACAGTGCTGCGGCTCGTCTGCTGACGTAGTCGTGAAAGGACAGTGACATAACGCCGTCTCTTTGGCATTTGATACATTAAGAATCAGACAGAGCCTTACTGTACTTGCTAGTGCTTTAAATGTAAATACACCTGCTGTGTTCAGACACTCGAAGAAAGTAAGCAGATTAGATTTGCATTAAAAGTAGTTTTAAACAGAAGGGCTCACATATCTGCAAGTTTGAGCCTTCACTGAAAACAGGTGGGCCTTGAACTTAGGCTTTTTAAAAACATTTCTGCTTGTATACAATAATGTAACTTGATTATTTAATTAAAAGTTTAGTTTAGTTTTCATTCAGTTTCCTGTAACAGATAAAAATGACTGTGTGGGAGAAAATAACTATTAATAACGCTGGTTTTTGCCAAGATCTGCAACATATTTAATGCATGTATGTGACATTGTGATGACAGTTAACACATTATAGCCACGCAGGGTCTCATGCAGGTCTTTAAGAATTCAATGTTTTGGACCCAATTCAAAACTGACCCATGGAAAGTCTGGCCAAACCCAGCATGAGTTCGGTGTAATTTCCTGAATTTACTTGGTTCTTTAGGTGGAAATTTAAACAGGAAAAGCACAAAAGGGACTTTTTCAGCCCTGCATTATTTAATCAGGTTGAATCTGATCCTGGTTCATTTAACCTCATGGTGTGATTCGTCTGGGCAGACTGAACACAGTAATTGTACCCAGGTACAAAAACAACCGCACCAAAACCCTTCAGAGGAAGTGGGCACGGTGCAGCCACAAGTACATTCTGAAGACATGACTTCATGTTGGGAACAGAATCCGACATCATTCCGACCTTGATCTAACTGAACTACAAGATGCACTTGGCGAGTTTGAGCTAAACAGCTTCTGTAGCCAGGTGCACTTTGTATACTGAGATGTGGATGAGGAAAACAAATAGCTGCTGGCATCCAGCCGGAGAATAAACCGTAGTCTGACCTCGACGAGCAGCGAAGAACACTGCACAGAGAGGATCTTCCTCAGGACCCTCGCTCTGTGTTTACTTTCTCACTCCCACCCCAGACACATCTGACCAGTAAGTGGAGTGAGTGTTCTCAGACGGCTTTTAGGGATGCATTTTGGTTTAAAAACAAACCAAACCGGGGGAAACATATAACAAGTTCACCAACTCATAGACTGGTTCTAACCTGAGCAAACTAACTGTCCATGAGTTTCTGGTGCTGGAAAGAACTACCACAAGTAACAAAGTACCATTATAACTGATGCACCAGCAGCACTTCCAAGGCTTCAGAGGTGTTAACTGTGTGGATTTAGCAATAATAACAATGACTGTAGTATTCACTCGATAAAGTCGCTAACCTGATGGTTGTCTTATCTCTCTAAGAAAGAAGATAAGTGTCACTTTATCATGGAAAAAGCTGGTTCCGCTTAAGTGACAGGACGCATCAGAAGTTGTGCCCATAATTCGTGCAAGGTATCATAATATAGCGGATGTGTTTGAGTTGTCCTCAGCTCCTAGGTTCCTACTTTCTTTGTCTGTTTTTGTTCCAATCAAACAAGATAAACTGGTACACAGCCATGAGCCAAGATGGGACCCAACTCAAACCAATTAAAGCCTCGTCAAGTCCCAGGTCATGTTTCAAATATTAAGAAGTGAAAGAAGAGCACCGGTCGTTTCATTATACAAAAACACATGTAAGCCTCCATGTCACAGGTCCGCAACCTCCTTCCCTCAGTGGCACCAAAGAACTCAACAGCCGGTTCCTGTTTTCTAGTTTTCTAGACAGCATTAACAAACGCATACTAACATGGACACAAAGAGACAGCCTCAGTGCACTTCACTGACTGAAGGCTGGTGGAACCATGACTGGAAGTGAGTCACACATATTTGGTCCTAGAAGTTCTGGCAGAACACACACTCACACACACAAACACTGCACACACACACACAAACCTCTTGATGCAGCGCAGCACGGCCGAGGGAGTTTACCATGGCGGTACGTGTGTGTCGAATAGGGAGCTGAGGCTTTCAATATTTTATTTATTACGCTGCACATTATCGTTTCGCAGCGTGTGGATGAATCAGACAGGAAGAGCTTTTAAATTTCAACTTAGATCTTATCACACCAGATTGAATGAGATCGGAACGAGGTGCAGCTTTAATGGAGGCGGTGCATTAGGGTTTAATTGGGACAAAAATGTCAACTGCTTAATGTGAAGAAGAAATTGGGACTTGGTTCCTTAATTGGTTCTGCAGTGGATAACTAGTTAAGTGCATCTGTGAACACTTTCCTCGATAATAAATTATTGACAGTTTAAATGACCATTTAATAAAACACAAAAAGACCGACCCAAACAACTTGTGTTTTTAGTTTTGCGTGCAGGGCATTACGTTTAATTCCACATCTTCCAGCCACTGTATGAGGATCTTAACACCACTAACGTTTGACTACATGTAAAGGGGGAAGACAATAACCTACTGTGTCTGAAAGAGCTGACCCTGTTTAACTCTCCTGCTTGGATTCTTTTTGTGATTCTTCATGTGCACATTAGCAGAATATGATTGCTAATTTTCAGCCATCTGCTATAAGCAGTTGGCCAAAACTATCATTCTCTGTCTATGAAGGAGGTGAGTCACTGGCCAAAAAATGTTACGAAGAAAAATACAACAAACAAATCAGATGTGAAAGAGCTTGTGTGAATTACATGCTGGCACACATTCATATGATCTAATGATATTTCCTTTATTCTCATTGATATAATTAAATTCTGATTACTATACTTACTTACTGACACCTATCTTTATGCACACTTATCTTAAATGTTTGGATGTTGTAGAATCTCAGCAGGATGGGATGGTGTTGTGTTTGATTACTAGAAAGGCACCAGAGGTCAGTGTGAATTAGAGGTCGCAGTGGTCGGTGCTTCCGTAGCCTCCACCGAAGACGCGCTGCTGCTCTGGCGCTTGATGAGCATGTTATTTTGACACTCATCTGGGCCTCCTTGTTAACTCCCCTACAACAGATCTGATGTGCTTAGACAGGCCTACGCTGCATATTAGCGAGGCTGGCTGGGCTCAGATTGCAGTGCAGCACACTTGTGGGATTTAGCATGAACACGCTCTCTTGTGTTTCCTCAAATCACCGTGCCAGGGTTATAATCGAGGATAAAGACGCGGCTAAATCTCAGAACGTGACAATGTGTGACGGAGGTCCAAAAATATGTAGAGATCTGTGTCAACCACACAGCTGATCAAGTGACTGATCAGCTGCTAATTTCCTGTTTTCCCAACTGATTTTATGGCTCAAGTCCCTTTTTAGGACAGTCTTACTGTGATACTGCTGACATCACACCAAACCACTTGTCCATCTTATGCTCCATTTTCCAGTCAACCCTGAACAAGACCAAGAGATATTCAAACTCCTTTGCTTAAGGCAAGAGCTGACCCCCCAATCAGAGGGGTTAATCTATCATTTTCCAGCAGAGAACCATGACCCCGGACTTGGCGGTGCTGACACTCATCCCAAGTGCTACACACCTGGTTGCAACCGGACCAAAGAAGCCATATGAACGACCTCATCTGAGGTTCCAAAACTGGACACTCTCCTCAGCACCACTGGGCCTTGAGATCTCGTCCATGAATATCACAAACAGAATCAAAGACCAGGGAGTCCAACACTTACTGGAAACGTTGTGACTTTGTGCCTAGTATACGGACACAGCTCTCACTTTGGTTATATAGGGACCAGATAGCACATACAGTCACAACAGCACCGGCACCCCTTACTAGGCAGAGCTGCCCACAGGGCTCCACAGGGGACACAGTCATAGGCTTTCACCAAATCCACCAAACACATGTAGACTGGATGAGCACAGTCCCACGATCCCCCCAGCAAACCCTCAAGGTAAAGAGCTGGTCCATTTTTCCACGACAGGATGGAATCTGCATTGTTCCTCCTTAATCCGATGTTCTACAATTTGTCGGAGCCTCCCGTCCGGCACCCTTGAATACCTTTTCCCGGTGAGGCTGAGCAGTGTGACACCCCGATAATTGGAGCACATTCACTGGTCCCCCTTTTTAACAATGGGAACCGCCACCACTGTCTCCCACTCCATAGGTACTGTCTATATGTATCTGTGTGTGTGTGTGTGTGTGTGTGTGTGTGTGTGTGTGTGTGTGTGTGTGTGCAAGACAGACACTTCTAACAAAATAAAGAGCATAACATTATTATCAGGTCTGGCTTAATTTTTGCTGTCGCAGGATAAAGCAAACAAAATGTAACACAAACTTAGTTAACTGTGTCAAATAACAAATGGCATCGAAGATGAAAGTGGAGAGAGAACAAATGGGAATTATATAATGATCACATTTCATTACCCACTGTTATGCCACAGAGAATACCAACTAAAGCAAACAAAATTGTTTTGATGTCTGTGAAGCATCAGTGCCTGCTGAATGTTTGCAGCAATGCTACTTAGATTTTTATGAATGAGCAGCAACGTCCATTTCAATTTCATCTGGGAGGTGAGCACACATACGGTCCCTCTGCTGATTCCAAATTTAACGTCCGGAGGAGGATCCCTCTCCTGGAAGCTTGAAAGGGAGAGCGCAGGGTGGCCTATTGATTTTAGAGAGCTGGCTCTGCAATTGCTTGAGCGCAGAAAGCTGTAAATCAAAAACCGCTGGTTACTCTTTGCTTGTACAAGCAGAAGATTACTGTGCAGCAGTTTTGTCAATGCTGGAGTACAAAACCTGGCTGACGACACAGACCAGCGTTGTGTTATAGAATAATGCATTGAGAGAAGTCGACCATGGACTGACAGCAGCAGCTGGGTAGGGGAAAAGGTCAACCTGAGTTAATCAGCTAGAATCAGCATCAGCTGAGGAGAGACCAACAGCGTGTGTGTACGTGTGTGTGTGCATATGCTCGTTATACTGGAAAAAATAAAGAAAAAAAAAGAAAAAGAAAATTAAACAGAAAGCAAATCTTTCCCATGTGCAAAAAGCTCTCAGAGAGAAGACACAGTGACAGTGAAGGTCATCGTGATAGCACAGAGATGCTCACTGCAAAAACAGGGTTAAGTCAACAAAATGTCTGATACATAACATTTCATGATTAATACATGTCATAACATGTATGTGTACTCTGCTGAGACACAGGTGGTGTGTCTTCTCACCCATAACTCCAAAAGCTCACAGCAGGTTGTGATAAAAATAAACATGTAGGGACTTTGACCCTGACAGGTAAAAGCACCACGACAGCCATACATTAGTTAGTATGACTGTTCACCCGCTCATTCGCCAGCTGGGCTCTCAGAGCCGTACAGGTGCACATCAATTTTTCAAGTCATGATGACAAAAGCTTTCAGACTTCTGCTCTAATATATACTGCTACTACCGGTTTTATCCCAGCGAAGGTATGCAGGGGAAAAAACATCCTACAGAAGTGTTTGTCCTCCTGTCCAGTGTGTACATGTGGGCTTCTTGGCATTTCATGTACACGTGTTTTTGTGTAAATGTGTATGTTTCCACGAAACACTGAGACAATAAATGAAAGCAAAACGGGTGCTTTCACATTGTGTTTTTGATTCTTTCTTGTTCATTTCATTTCTCTAAATGCAGATGGTTCTTCATTACGTGAAGCTCTATGACCTTGTACGACTAACAGTTAGTAGTATGTAGAATATATAATGTAAACTGTGCACCGCATAGATACACACAACACTCAACAATGGCAAAAATGTAGCATTGTTTGTTTTCTTTAAGGGAGTAGTTCAACCTATTTTTTTTAAATGCGCTCATAAACTTTCTTGCCACGAGTTAGTAGATACCACTCTCACATCTGTACACTAAATATGAAGCTACAGCAAGCAGCTGGCTAGCTTAGCGTATATAAGTATATTTTTAACAGACAACAATGTGACTGTTTCTTGGGATGGAGCAGTTGCTAAACAATCATTGCACGAGTCTCCAGGAAGCTACTTCTCCCGCCAAAAATGTTTTGCACATAGCCCCTGGTAGAAAAGATAACTTACAAACAAAACATACTTTTGAGGGGCCAGTGGGTGGACTTTGGCACCTTTGGACAGAATAAGGCTAGTTGTTTCCCCCAGTTTCCAGTCTTTTTGCTAAGCTAAGCTAACCATCTGCTGGCTTGATCTTTATAGTTAGCATACAAGCATGAGAATGGCATCAACTGAACACATTGAACTGTGAGCTGAAACACAGCAGCAGAAGGCAAAAACACTGGGTGCTGTGTGACCTCTGGAGGGTCATGGCAACA
Source organism: Lagodon rhomboides (assembly GCA_039737535.1). Lineage (NCBI taxonomy): Eukaryota > Metazoa > Chordata > Actinopteri > Spariformes > Sparidae > Lagodon > Lagodon rhomboides. The sequence continues at coordinate 6,081,821 of CM077789.1, read as the reverse complement.
AGGTCTTGACTATTTTAAAGTTGGTCATCGATGGGATGGTTACACAGACACCTATAAGCAGATGCAGACACAGTGTTTTCTATTGTCCTACAAACTGTTAAAAGTCCATTTAACTGGGCAAAAGGGCCCTTCCCCATATTTTATGAGCACATAATGTTATGTTATTACAGTATCACATTTAACATCAGGCCTCTTGAACACACTGACTTACCACGACCATAAGCATACTAGAAATCATCACGCCATATTTTACTTACTCGCCTTTAATGTGTATCATTTCACAACCACATGGTTCACTTCCTTTCACTCTGTATCCGCTATGTTTCCCCTGTGTGGTGCAATAATTCTCACTCTGTGTGTCGTGCATTTCACTCCCTCTAACCAGAGAGCCAGAAGTCACCAAACCAAAGGACGTAAGCACTCGAAACCACTTTTGTCTGTCTCTGTCTCTGCAAATTTCCCCCAAAATACCATGTTTTAAGTGTCATCTCTACTAGTCTGAAAAAAAGTATATTCACAGATGTCCTAGAAAAGTGCAACATGAGTAGTTAGAAAATTATTTTTTCCTTATGTTTCCCTCTACACGACCAGTACTGACATAATGGGTCAGTGGATGTGTACGACATGTATAAGGGCACTAACCCTCATCTGTAGCTATATGAACCGCTTTGTTAATAATTTATGGCGTTAACCTTGTTTTCAGTCTCATATATGCATCCATAATGAATAAATTAAACACGTAGACATGGTAACTACTCAGTAAATAACCCACAGAAACAAATCTATAATACCTTGAAGAATTTCGTACACTGAGAACAACCTTTCAGGTATAAGATGATTGTTCGAATCTCTCACTAGAGATATGATCAGCATGGCGTTAAAGCCCCTCCGAGCCTTCCTACTCCAAACACAATTGGTTAGGTTTTTTTATCCGCCTGTCCTACATTCATTGTGTGTCAAACAATTTAGTGAACTGCCCAAGGCTTTGACTTTTTGAAGTTGCTCTTAATATCGTTTAATATCAACTAATGATATAGGTCAAGACTCACTCTGTCGCTACGGCAAAACATTCTTAAAAGATGCAACATATGGGTCTCTTTCCTGCGGGAACCTTATTTGCTGCAATTTATCATTTGGTTTCACTCATTTCAAGGAAAATAATTAATAATTCAATCATTCTGTAATTTTTTTTTTTAACATTTTCTACCCATTAGCACCCTCTTCGAAGTTATTATGAATTTTAGAAGTGGTAGAAGAAGTACTCAGGTCCCTTATTTACTAAAAATAAATTAATTGATTAAAAAAATCCTAAAAGATTCCTACATAAGTAAAAGTAAAAACAGATTAGCAAGCTACCAAATGTACTCGTTCTGCAGAAAAATTGTCGCTAATACAGATGCTTCTTTTCATTTTCACTATTGTTGATGCAGCTGAACTGGGGGGTCGGGCTCCTCTAAAAGGTTCTTAAAATAAATCTGAGGGGTCGTGAGATTAAGGCACCCTGTGGAGTTTTTGACCACTAGCGGCGCTGTGGAGCAATGCTTTCATGAGTCTCAACACCTAGTAACATGCAACACAGTGTAACAATGCATCAGCACAGGCAAGAACAAAAACGACTACAAGCTGACAAATATGGATGAAAATGATGCAACTAAAAAAAATTATTTGTGGAAGAAAATGTAAAAACTCAAGTAATGTTGGAGCGACACGTGATTCAAGTCTTAGGCAAGTCCCAAGTCTTTTTTTCTTGGGCAAGTCAAGCTGAGTCGTTAGTTTCCCGTCCAGAACACAGCAAGTGTCTTACCTGCAGTTTCTGGTCTTTAGAAAGAGAAAACACAAGGTCTTAGTTTGTGTCTCATAATGATATCACTGGACGATTAATCTAGTTTGTTTAAAAAATACGACAATTAATTGATTTTGAGTGGTAATTATTGATATTCAGTATAATAATTCTTATCAAACAATAAAAAGAAATAACTACATAAAAAACTATTGATTTCTTAAATTCCACTCAATAAAAAAAATCATGTTTAAAGATTAAAATACTGACAGCCAGACTAAAAAGTACAAAAAGAAGAAAGACAAGTCATTTAAGTCATCATGTCTCATTCAAGTCAAGTCACAAGTCTTTAACTTTCATGTCCAAGTCGACTCTCAAGTCATTTATTTTCTGTTAAGTCCAAGTCACAATGATTTGAGTCCACAATTCTTTACTCAAATACAGTTCTTGTAAATGTAATAAGTTACTTCCCCCCTCTGACTGGTGTTAGGTTGTGTAGGTATCGTACTTGTGTGCTGCGTGGCTTGTAGGGCGAGCTGCTCTCCAGGTCTGCCAGGATACTGGTGAGCGAGTCGATCTCAGCATCCAGACTGGAGCGTCTCTCCTCCAGAGTCTTCTCTGGTCCTTTCTGTGAACATCAAACATCACACGTGTGTGCAGAACAATGAGTGCACTCACTAAAACAGCCCATAATGACACTTAGTTAAGTCTCTTTGTCTGGCTGCACTCAAAAGTTATGGAGAGATAATCATCAATGACGAGCAATTCAGACTCGGCGCTGCTCGGAGACATTCTCTCCTGCTTTCTTCACACCCCTTACACTTTGGATTACAGTCTCAGAGTTCATGTTTCACCTTGACCTCAGACAATCCTTTTGAAAGCCACACATCAATAGCAGAGACTTCTCTCTGAGAGAAATGCGGTGAGAAATAAGAAGCAATGTATTGTCTCAGAGACAACTTTCATAAGGCGGTGCACTATTCACCTCCTGCTTTTCAGCGCACTTGGATTTACAGTATCTCAGTCCTCATGCATTATTTATCACAATCTCATTCAGCAGTATTTCAAACAAAAAGCTCCTTTTTTTAATAATTTTACTCATATATTTTATTTTTTTTTACCCAGTATTTAAAACATGCGTTCTATAAAAGATGATAAGAATTACTGCCATTTCTATTTAACTACTTTATTATCAGAGGAGGCTTGTAAGCGTCGGTAACAGCATCGCTCCGCTCTCACTCATTTATTCATCTGCATTTTTTTCAGTTTCACCTCAGAGAAAACACAACTTCAACGCATTAAAAAAACAAGAAAAAAAGACATAAAATATCTCAGAAAAGATCAACAAAACTGTTGCACAAAAAATCTGGAAAGTAGTTAAACTGATTTGACCATTAGTGACACTCGGCTTCCGACAAAATTCCAGGGAATTTCTCCACGGAATGACAGATATATTTTTAGTCTTCTGAACTATGCTGCAACTGCAAGAAGTCTTCTTGCAATTGCCTGCGGGGGCTTTTTGAGTTGGCTGGATCAGTGACTGCTTCTTATTCTAATGTTATGTGTTTGGATTACCTGTCACAATCCATTACAGGCAGGGTTTGCCTCCATTTGGAGCAGAGCTGCTGCTTAAAAACATCTAAGGCAATCACGAGCGAGGGGTAAACAAAGCAAAACACTAATGGCTTGTCTCAAATCAACAAAAGAAAAGCAGGCAAACTTGTTTCAACGCTGATAACGAGGAGGATGAAAGGAAAACATTGCAGTCTTTGTGATAGGTTGGAATTTGCTGTGTAGGGCTTCGTAATGTGGACAACAGCCGTGATGAGAACGAGCTGCTTTTTTTTCTCTCTGTCTCCTGCTAAAGGTTTCACCTTTAACGGCTCATAATCCAGACATCTCTCTCCGTCAGGGTGAAAATATTTCTGCCTTCTTCTGAGGAAATACCATTTCATCACTCATTTATTCATGCAGTGTGAGTAATTTCTCTACTGAGGCATAAAGAACAAGATATAAAGACGTTTGGATGGATATCTATCCCTTTTTTCTGAACGGCGCCTACAATTAAAGAGTTCTGCTCTGGCTACAGGACACATAATTAAGATACCAGTGGTGTATTAAGGAATGAAGTTGCATGGCCATGGGGATTCTGCCGGCCAATATGATAGGATAAGAAGAGTTAGAGGTGAAAACTCTGAAGCACTTTTAAATCTAATTACGCACGTGTCTTTTTTCTTATGAAAAATTCACATATCTTTTTATTTCTACTGCCTCTGCTGTTCAGAAAAAAATAGACCGAAATGTCAGCAGGAAACAGAGACAGAAACTCTCTGAGTGATTACCTGGTTATCACCGTTATCATGTCCGCTGAACAAATATGGCATTCGTCCTGTAAAAACCAGGCCTCTCCAGATATATAGCTTTTCCTACAGCGAAATAAAAAGCAGCCTCATTTTCAACGTCCTATGGCGTTTTAGGTTGTTTTAATTAGCTTACAGCAGGGGGGCCCAAACCTTTTTTCCTTGGAGGGGTAAAACCAAACACTTATTTTATAGAATTTTTGTTAAGATGGAAAATAGTAAGAGGATCCCATGTTAACTGACTGACTCAAAAGCTGGGTTCACAGTTTCTCCAGTCCATCTTTAAACATCACTCAGGTGCATTCATGTACACTGAAACGGTATTTGCCTGCTGTTATAACGCCTCGAGTTCACCCTGGTCGTTTTAAGATTCGTTGCTTTCGATGTAAGTGATGGAAAACAAAATCAACAGTCCTTCTTTTGTGCAAAAACACATTACAAAGTTCAAATAAAACTGATATGAGGCTTCATCAGTCTGAGTTAGACAAGTCAGGTGGATATACAAGAAACAGTTGTTATAGTACAAGAATTCCCTCTGTGAACAGGAGGATTAACGCAGGCAAAAACTGTTTTGATTGACGTGCTGTGTAGGGACCTGATCTGAGAAACTGTGAGGCTGTCCTCAGAAGAGGTAGACAACTCAATGCTTTTATTTTTGCCAGGAAACATTTTTAATCTGAAAATTTGGAGATTCAAAGTTTTCACTGGACACTGTCAATATTCTGAGTATTATGGAAGACCAGTTGTTAGGTTTAACTAAACTCTGCAGTTTATGCATGGAGGCACTGCAACTTGCCATTTACGCGAAAGGTCATAAGGACCTCTCTTTCCTGTTTTTGACCTGATAAAAACTGCTCTTAGACAATTAACAGATTTGCAGACAGAAAATACTTTTATTGTTATTAAATGTGCTGCATTAAAACACACGCAAAGGTCCTACAGACCCTTTTCACGGCAGACATTTCAGCTTGAAAAGCACAGGTAAGACCAATAACATAAATGATTGCTCCTTTCTAATAAGCGTTTGAGTGAGTGTGTACATGATCAATGGAAGTAAAATGAATATCTTTGGCTTGTTGACCATTGCCTGACATTTTGGAGACGATTTGATTAACTGAGAAAATAATCGATAAGGAAAATAATCGCTCGATGCGGCCCAAGTTGTGTCCAAGTTTTTCGTGTTGTCAGTTGTTATAAAATAGAAAGAGCACAATTTCTTGAAACCTTTTGAACATTTAAATTAAGACCTTGCACAAGTCTTACAAGAACGTTGGTGTCTCCAGCCACAGCTTAGAAAGGATGAGTAGTTACTGCTTCATGTTACCTGACACATGAAGAATTTAGGTATTCAGAGTTCAGACCTACGCAAAAATAGAGTCCAGCTAACAGATCAGGTATCATTCATAGCCACTGAATTTCAAATGCATATTAAAAATGGAAGAAAGGATTTGTGTGGAAGTCCGGGGATCTAGTGGTTTGCTGAAAATTCAAATTTCCCACAGATTTCTAATACGAGAATTACATTTTGTTGATGGCTTATGTAATTTCTAGCTGCCTGAGTGTCCCTTTCTACGCTCAGCTGATCCCAAATGTTTTAAGGGAAAGCAGCTCTGCTGACTTGCTCAGCCTCAAACCCCCTTGGTTAAACAAAACCACGAGTCTGACAACTGTAACTAGCGTTGCTCTGCACGTTTTCATATAATGTTTAACAATGAGATGCCCCGCAGTTTACATTAGGGTCACAACACCATATGAACGGGCATACGCTGCTAATCCGCAGGGTGCAGTCTCGTACTCTCTATGTACACAATTTGTGTGGGAAGAGCGGTGAATTTACACACACTGCATAACTTATTTAAATTATGTAACGTTCTGTCTCCAAACCCACAAAGGAAATATTCATTTAGGATAGAAAATGTGCTCAGATCAAATGGAAGGGGCTTGGGGAGGACTTATTTTCTCTGCTTACATTGAACAAAGGAATGTGAGGCACTTGGAGGATTTCGCAGCAGAGGTCAAGCGCTGAGAGGGTCAGTCAGAGCGCAGAGGCCAGATATCCCGGGAGGGACAAATGCCTGTGGGTATTATGACCAGCAAAGCAAAGAAATGTGACCAGGCTCCACCAATAGGTGTCAGCCTTCTATTCTCCCTGCATTAGAGCGCTCAGAAGTGAAGAAAGTATGCTTGTGTGTGGGTCTGGAGTTGGGGTGGCTGGCTCCAGGCAGCATCTGGAGCTGGCCGTCTCTGCAGTTGGCTGCAACTCAAATGGACAGACAGTTTTGCTGGACTGGTTGCATGAACTCAGTGTAAGGCTCAGGGCTGTCTCTGCTTTCTGCGTCGACTTTCACAGAGTTACTGACAACCAAGAAAATCTAATACAACAACGCTCTTCTCTCACCTGATAATCGTACGAGTTCATCGGTGGAGGAGGGAAGGAACCAGAGGACGGTGGGAAACTGGTTGAATCTTCCACAGGTGGCGGAGGGGGAGGGTAGTCCACTGGGATGGACACACACACACACACACACACACACACACACACACACACACAGAAACACACCAAGAGAAACAAAAACGGCTTATTAAATACTTCCCCTTTTTTCCTACATTCAAACTGTCACAGTTTGAAAAGAACGAATGCTGCACCATCGAATTAACACACAACAATTAATGAATATAACTAACCTCTATTTCATTCACATTTTCAAAGACAAGTGTGGCAGGTGCAGAGAAGAACAAGAAATAAGATACAGAAAACTTACAAAACAATGCAGAAATAGTAAGAAAGAACAATTATGCAGGGACAAAATCTATGCATGAAGTGACTCATTCAGACTTTCAGTTACAATATAGATACAAATCTAGACAGTGAACAGTTGACGACACTCTGCACAGTCTTGGTCTTAAGCTGGTTAGAGCGTAAGGCTACTGTATATAAATGGATCTGCCTCAGCTCGTAGACGCTGACGTGTGGAGAATGTGCACACTTATCCCACTGCAACCACGGCCATCCATTCAGAAGAACATGGACATGAAACTGTAATGTGTGTCAGTCTGTAATAAAAATAGGCTAGTTTATTGTAAAGTGTGCTCTTTTGCTATTTAAAGTGTTCTTTAATGATGTTGAAGGTATGATGTTCGCCGCCACAGCCACAAATGCTTGAATTTTACATCTCAACACTGGAGCCCGACCAAACTGGATTTTTGGAGTCGGATTGATCCCTTCAATGTGGTTATATTTCTACATTACATTTGACGATTTAACATGAACTTGATGAAATTATTATTAAATATATTGGCATGGAACAACACAAGAAGTTAAACAGTTAAATATTCAAAACAAAGTCAATAAAATTATTCATGTTTCTCATTGAATGTCGTCAAAAGACTTCATGTGGCAAAGAAAGACCAGTTTATTGTATATTCATCAAGGTCAACATTTCTTAAAGCACCACTGTATAAAATGCTGTTCGTCAGAACGGAACTTGAACTGTAAAAACGGAGCCAGACATACGAAAGAAGTTCTACAGTTATTATAAAAGACAGAGAGAGACAAAGTGAAGCCTTGTCGTCCCGCGTCAATGGATTGACACGTATAATTGCAGCAATTTGGTTAACTGAGAAGCACTAATCTGGAGTAAGCATGCGTGTTTTTTCTCCCTGAGATTGGAAATGTACATGTTCTGTTACAAATGGGTTAGACTAGGTGTTTGTTCTGCCAAAGGAGGAGAAACAAGCCAAATTTGTAGTTCTAAAGTCCACGCTAATCCAAGGATTGCATCCAACCACATGTTTCAGACAGGATAAGGAGTTTTGTGCCAAATTAAATTCTGATTTGGCTTCTCTTGGCACAGGACTTAAGACTGAATCATTTGACCATGTACTTCTAAGTACCAAACCAGACATGAGCTTCGCAAATTAAAGGCTTTTATGAGACGTAATGGGAATTTGTTCCAATGCTAAGACTTTGATGAGTCCTGTTCAGAAATTCCATTTGCTTTCCATGGCTTTTATCTGTTTTCATTAGAATCTAATTGATGTCATCAATGTAGTTTATCCAAGGCAGCTGACCAAATTAATTAAGCGTGGTTTTCACTTGCCTCGACAAAACAGCCGAAAGAAGAAGAAGGAAAAAAAAGAAAGAAAGACAGACAGAGAGAGAGAGATAATGCAGCATGGTTAAAATTGGACACATGCGTCTTGAGCATTACAACATCTCAGAAATTGTGAGCATTGCATTAAACATTCCCTCTGGGTGCTGGAGGGCCTCCATGTGAATTGTTTATATAATAACCTTGTGACCTCCGCTAAAACTCCAGAGTGTAACAGCTCCTCTAAACCTCTGGGAGAGAAACTAAAATATGCTGCTCGACAACAAGGATCTGCCCCGGTCCTCCCTCCCCTCTCGCTCCAGCACAGATCCCTTTTTGCCAGAATATAAGTCACTTGTAACTTGTGGCTTACAGAGAATTAAAACATTAAGTTTCATGTACGTTTCTCTCGAACATCAAAGATGTTTTGGATTTATCATTTCAGGAAACACAGGAGTTGTAAATGTTTCAGCGATGCATGTTTTATTGAAAAGGTCTTAGAGTTCTGTATGTGGAACAGTGGAAAGCAGAGACTTGGAGCTGGAACAGGGGTCATTAAGCATCTTTGCTGAAAGGATCTTTCTGGTTATCTTCCCGCACTCCACCTTATTTTTCTAGTATCTGTTCTCATGCCAGTCATTTAGGATTGCAATGTGTTAAAGTGCTGGTGGAAGACACAATCACTACTTATGTATTTATTCCTTGTTATCCTTCCAAGCAGAAGCATTTTCTCTCACAAATGCCTGCACGCAACCTTCAAGATGTTTGTGGCTGACGCAGGGACAGCAAATAAACAGTGGGTTTTAATTAAGTGGCAATTACAATAGTATATCTTATTTCCATAAATGACATTCTCCAATAAAGGAAATTATCTGCCTTTCAAAGGACATCGCTGGTGACCAGGAGATGTTTAGCCGTGCCGCGTAAATACAGTGTAATTGCAATTAATCATGATTTTATTAGCTTCAACGCTAGAAATTGGAACCTGTCTCTGCAGAGTTGTAGAAATTGACGATGCCAAAGAGCAGTTAAAACACGCCCTTTTAACACAGTAACTCACTCTGGAGATATGCACACATTTAAATAGCTGTGGCTAAACAATTATCACACCGCAAAAATAAATTAAAGCTGCAACTTGAGCCGTCCCATGGGGTTTTCTTGTAAACAAACACAAGTTACATTTCCTTTAAGTGTTTCTCACCAAAAAGCACGGAGCGAATCCTTGAGGTCAGACCGACATATTGAATGTGTTTTCTTCCATTTTTGGTATTGTTTACTCTCGTGTCTACTGGCTTACAATCCTCTTCTTCACTGCCATCCTACGCGTGCTGCTGCACATCTTCACTCGTCACCACCGACTGCCGATCAACAAAAGGAGCATGTACATTTCATCACCTGTGTGATCGTACGTGCACATGTGCACCAGCGTGCATCAGCGGCCTACTCATAACAACATCACTCTGCAGAGCTATCAGTGGTCAAAAGCTCCACAGGGTGGCTTTAATTGTCAATTTGATGCTTTTGCCATCATTCAAACACTTTCTTGTTTATTCTTCTGCCTGCTGGTCTTCTGCCTTTAATTTGGCATGAGAGTAGCAAATATTAACTTCTAATATATATATTTAACTTCTTCAGACCTTTTACATGCACAAGAACCTATATACAACACTGAAGAGGAGGGTAAAGACAGAAATGATAACAGGTCTCTTTTAACTAAATATGTTATCATAAACATGTCATGCTGATTGTGTTACAGTTGAAGCAACCTAACTAAATATAACAGATTTCAAGTTTGGTGTCAAGTACCAGCTGGCTCTCTTTAATTACCATATGAACCATTTGAGGAATCTTTGGGCGTCTGAGAAAGAGAGAGCGTGAGAGTGAGCATTCGAGAAAAAACTAATTTCCTAATTTTCCTAAATCTGAAAAAAATCTACATTTTGAAAAAAACACGATGTTAATAAGATGTCATCTGTTATTTTCTCCCTGTGGCTCAGTGGCAGAGCCAGTGTCTTGTTATTGGAAGGTTGCTGGTTCTATTCCCCTGGTCTGCATGTCAAAGTGTCCTTGGGCAAGATACTGAACCCCGAACTGCTCCTGATGTGCTGGTCGGCACCTTGCATGGCAGCCATCAGTGTATGAATGTATGTGTGAATTACTGTAAGTCGCTTTGGACAAAAGCGTCTGCTTAATGCCCTGAAATGCAAATGTATTTCTTACGTGGATTATTTCATAATCAACCAGTATCTCAGAGTCCCTGCGAGATCCCTCACTGGCTTCCCACCGACCACACACACAGTTGGCTGTGTTTATTGACCAACCAGAGACACCACCTCCAGGGACTGAGCCCTGGGTCTCTGCTGGAGTCCACGTAGATCTTTATCCCATATGCATCCACTGACGCGGACGATATTTCTGCTATTTCTAATAAATCTTAAATCAACATGGGTTTGAGCTGTTAAGCACTTTCTGTTCAGCTGGTTCGCGCCGTGCGTACGCTGTCAGGCTTTAAAGCGGAGTGAGAATGGCTTCTGTGCTGTGAATGAAGCGGGCTCCATTTGTGACAATAGGGAGTTGAAAGCTCCAAGTGAGCACTAATGAGAGAAGCAGCAGGAAGACCTACTTAATGCGACAACTTCCCCTCTCTTTATTGAGCAATTACTTTTAAGTAGCTTCTTTGTGAACAAGGAATCCTAATCAGTGATTAAAGTTATTTGAGAGGCCATAAGAGGTATAATTGGTTATCGGGAACCAGAGTATTGTTAGGGGGGAGATAAAAGCGTGGCGATGGATCCAGCTGTGACACTGGGACTCATATCAAACTTTGTTTGTCAAGTAAGTGGTACATTTATAAACACTTCAAGTACTGTACATGACTCATGATTGAGAGCTGTGATAGACTTGTACTACCTGTCTATACACCGATCAGGCATAACATTATGACCACCTGCCTAATATTGTGAAGGTTCCCCTTGTGCAGCTCTGATTTGTGAAGTCATGGACTTCAGACCTCTGAGGGTGTCCTGTGGGACATTTTATAGTGGATCCTCTGGGTCCTGTGTGTTGGGGGGTGGGGCCTCCATGGATCAGACCTGCTCAGCACGTCTTACAGAAGCTCGATCAGATTGGGATCTGGGGAATTTGGAGGCCCGGTCGACACCGTGGGCCCTTTATTGTGTTCCTCAAGCTGTTCCTGAGCAGTGTTTGCGGTGTGTCAGGGCACACTGTCCTGCTGGGGGGCCACTGCCATCGGGTAGTGTTGTTGTGATGAGGGGGTGTACTTGGTCCACAACAGTGTTTGGATGGGTGGTGCGTGTCGAGTGGCCAGCAGTTGTGGCAGTGGCATTCACATGAATGCCAGCACCCAAGGTTTCCCAGCAGAACATCGCATTGTGATGAGATGAGCAGTGTTATTTACATTATCTGCCAGTGGTTTTAATGTTGTGGCTGATTGGTGTATGTCAGTGCTTTGACTCTCCTTTTTTTCAATAAAAGCTGCAGAAAAGAGTCTTTTTTTTAAGTAGTTCTGCTCTATGGTGCGGATTAATATGTTGTGCGGGGGCTGAAGGTTGAGCATATGTTTACAGATTTACATACATACAATACTATCAGAGTTACACGTATGCTAACGGTGGCCATCTGTTCTTTAAAGACTTAGGACAAAGCCCAGCACAACTGCCTTTCGCATAACGCGTCGACCATTTCAGTGAGGGGTTTGAGAGCAGAAGAGATGAAGCTGAAGAAACCTCAAACACAGACGGAGTTCTGTCCTATATAAAAACACGCAGCATGTTTGCCTGTGTGTTTGGGCGCGCAGAACATAAATTATCTCCCGCAATCTGAACTTGATTTAGTGCTAAAAATGTGAGTCGCTGGCGTCCGTTAGTGTTCACGCATGCTGCAGTGAGCCAAAACAAGGGCAGGGGAGCGAGACAGTGTGGTTCCACACGTGTCACGTGACGCCTCTTCATGCAGCAAAGCGTCGGAACGTGGAGTTATAAAACTTCTCCGGCACCTGACCCCTAAAACCTAAATTGTTCATCGTTTTATACTTGCACAAACCTGAAGTAATCTGTATTAAAATAGAGGGGAAAATGGGAGAAGTGGCTTTACTTTATTCAGTGGCGAACAATCCATAATCCCCTCCACACAAAAATGGACAAAGTGTTTTAAATCCTGGGTGTCAGTCCACATGCTTTATCTCCACGTACCCGTTCCAAATGTGCTGTGGCAGAGGTTGAGAGCACATTGTTTTGACATAATTATGGACCCATTTTATTCCATCTTCCGCTGGAGAAGAGCAGCTGAGCCCTGCGCTTAATTAGCATGATATGTGTAGAAGAGTGATTTATGACTTCATTTGGTTTAGAGATGCAAGGGAGGGATTTGAGGTCTTTGGAGATATACTTGTTTTAAGTGTAAAGGAGCAGACCAAAATTGGCTCCTGCTACTCTAAAAAGAATTCCCACGGGAGAGAAATTCAGATCGGGAACAATGGAGGGATTAGGTTTTTTTTGTGTGAAAGCAAAGAAACAAATACAGTGAAAAGGTGTCTGGTTTGAATCCAGAATTGGCCTTCTTATCTTAAAAGTCAAAGGCATCAAATGGGCTGAACAATTAGTGCCTCAAAATGCGATGTTGGTAATGTTTGCTGATGAGCGAAAGTGTGATTCATCAAAGGCAGAGTGGGGAGCGCCGCTGTCATTTCTTATAAACAAACGGGAGAGAGAGTAAATGAAGCCAGTCAAATGTCACAGCAGACAGTCACTGCTGTGTAAACTCAGACGGTTTCATAACTTGAAACCTTTCCAAGCAGCCTCTGCCGTGCTGAGAATCTACTGTAAACTTCAAGTAAGTTCAGTTCGGTGTGTGACGTGACGTGACATCCGTACATCAACTTTGAACTCTTCAACTTCCATCATATGGCTTCACGGCCCTTTCAATTGACATACTTGTGAGGGAACTTCCATGCTAATGAGCACAAGTACAGTTCCACAGTGTAAGTGGTGACATTTAAACATAATTACCATTTAATGGATGATTAATGTAATTTATTAAGCGTCTTAATCTCTTTGACAGAGAACACATTCATTGGGCTTGTTAACTGTAGCAACTGAGATGTTATCAAACAGCTTAAAAAGAGCTGTTAATGACATGATGCAACTTAGTATGAAGTATGTAAAGTAAAGCCAAAATATTGGCTCATATTAACTTAATCTCAGACAGATTGGTACAAGAAAAACTCCAGGGCCCTCTCTTTTAAACTATTAAAATGCCTTTATTATACTAGCAAGTTCATGTTAGACCTTAAAATAATGATGTCGCCTTTCAATGTCAAGCTTTCGTCAGGGAGTCAAACAGAGCTCAAGAAACTAAAGGCCATTTTACAGTAATCCACCAACAGAAGTCTTGCACCGGAACCTGGGGGCTGTGGTCTAGAGAGAGCATTACTAAACATTTTCATTGATATCACCGGTGTGCTTGAAATTAACAGATCATTTTCACTTTAAACAATTGAGGTTATCCCAATTTGTTGCATATGCTGTGATTTAAATTAAATAAAAACACGTATTTGCACTTTGATTCCTGTTAACAATCATTAACATGTGTAGGAAGTTACATTAACTAACTGACTAAGACTAAAAATCTTTCTCAAGGATTAAATATCCCATCTTTAAAAAATAAAAACAAAAATAAGATTCAATTCAATTGTATATCACTCAAAAAGTGAAATCTAGCAAGCTAGGCTAACTAGCTCCCACTCAGACCTGAAATATACTCTCAAACAGACGGTTTTGCAGACGACAGCGTGCACCATGGCCATGTGGCAGTTATATCTAACTTTTTGGAATCAGTTTGGAGGACAAATTCCTCAGGTGCAGACGTATCACGCAGATTAGTGGTTAAAACAAACTGCAGTTATGTGGAGGTGCCATGTAACACCCTTTGTTAACAAAATATACATGATGTGGACCCTAGAAAATTTCGCACACTTGTGTAATCGGAGGTATGATCTCCAGCTTAAAAAAGTGGAAGTTTAAGTTCAAATTAGCATGAATGTCCATTGGCAATGCTTTTGAGTTATTGTCAGATGTCTCTTTTTCATCTGTCCATTTGCACTAATGTTACCAGTTTATCTATAAAAAAATACAATCAATAAATGTTAAAAATCTAAAAATCCATATCGGGCTCAAAACTACAGTATTGTTCTTCACGACATACGATGTGTTGTCTCATGATCACAATCCAACATCTCTTCATGGCAGAGCAGTTGAGGGAATCAGATAGAAGACCACTTTTTGACACGTGTAAATTTGCTCTTCAGATCTTAGTCAGCATTCAGACTTCCTTTGATTGTGTAGACACCACTTTGAAAGAACAGACACGATCTTGAGAAAACGTTTTCACAATGCGACGATAAGAACAGAATTTAGAGAAGTGAAAAGTCTCATTGTGGCTTCACTCGAACTATAATCGGATGAAATGTCGATAAAAACCTCAACACTATAAAAAACCGTAACGAGAACAAAAAAACACAACAACGTGTGAACTTTGAAGCAAAGATGAAAAGAGTCACATAATTCACTGATAAAGACTTTGCGCACAGCGCAGGCAAAATACAACAAGTAGTTGAGTTACACGTTCTGCTGAGATAAAAGTGGCCTTTGTATACGCTTGGAGCAGGAGCCTGTGGTTTCTATGGGGACACTGACACACTCATTGGTGGATTTCCTGTAAATTCTCCTGGTGACACCCATGAGGGACTCTGACATAACAACCGGTAGTCAGTTTGCCTCTGGCCAGTCAAGCAGAGAGGAATAAAAACAGCTTATGCACATGGTCGACACTTTTGAACCGCTCTGAGCAAACAATTAGCGCATTTCTGGTAACTTAGTGCGAGAAGTTTGATTAGAAAAAAAAAAACTGCACTTCTCGGATGTTTGGAACTTTCACTATGATTACCTCGCTACAAAAAAACTATTAGCCTTTATAATCAGTAGCTGAGACATTATGAGACCAAACGGCGTGTTTCTGGCACAGAATGACTTTGGAGCTACTTTATGTGGTTTGGTTTGGTGTTTGAAGGGAATCCGATATGCACGTTATAGATTTCAATCACTCAATATTTTAATATTCTGAAAGAAGTTGCTAATGGTGACTCATTCCAGTGTGAGTCATTTTTCTTTTGGTGGCAGACACACCAGAAGAATATTTACATACACTTCACACAGAAAGAGAAAATCCCCATTTAAACAATTGAATAAGATCTTTATCGACAGACATTTGAAGAAGGTTTTTCAAATACTGTATAGCACAGATTAAAGGGGAACTCTGTAGTTCCGGAGAAGAAATTTTTAACTCAGAATTTTAATAAAGAAATATCTATTTTTTTCTACATTTTCTCAGAGGAAAATAATTTCCCCAGAACACTGTTTGAAGCTAGAAAGATGGCAGGGTCCGCCAAATATAAACAAAGAATAACAGCATGAAATTGTGTTGTCCTTTGAGGTCAGTTTGTTTATTCAGTTTATTCAGTCATGAAAACAAAGAGAGTTTGTTTATTTAGTTTGTTTAGGAATTAAAAAAAAAAAAAAATCAGTAGTAAAATCAGTCGAAGAATTACTTTCTCTTCTGATTAAAATTTCTTCCCCCGAAACTACAGAGTGAACCTTTAAAGTAGTAAAGCTAAAAATAATGGAGGCAGGCAAATACCGATTAGAAAGTCACGCGCCTGTATTGAATTAGAGGCAATATAAAATCAGTCAGTCAATCAGTTGAATGGAATAAAGAGTAACTACTGATGTGACTAAACAGAAACCGTTTCAGGAATGTGACCTCTGTCCTCGACATCACGTTTAAAACTCTGTTCTCGTGCGTAGCTTGCACTGAAATAGAGAAGTCCCGGAGAGCACCGAGCAGACTCTAACTAGTCATCAGCGTGTGTTGATCTGTGCAGACAGCTGCACAGAACACGTGTGCAAAACATTTTATCAAGGATATTATTTCTGTGAGTTTAAATAAAACCTTAAAGGATGTGAAGGTAGAAAGTAAGCGATTAGCATAAAGACAGGCGTATGAGGGATCAAGGTAGCTGATCACCACAACTGGTTTACACCACAATGCGCTGCACCTGTTACACCCTCCGTCTGGCAATAACACGGAGGCTTTTTAACTTGTTTTCAAAGCTTGACAGCCTACAGTAAATGATGCACTCTTGTCAATACTCTTTTAACAAAACTGAAGCTAATATGCTTTAGAAAGGTAGTTTGTATTGCAGTGCTATTGCACTAGATTGCATTACCTTGTACTGTATTCATGATATTTTGTCCATTTCTCCCACATTGTGTTGCAGAGCTGCTACCGATCTAATCGCACATACTTTACATTCATATCATTGTACACTTTTCTGAAAACTAAAATATCTTTCAGTTCAGCCGTTGCAGAAAAGAACCCACGGAGAAGAATTGGAGCACTGTCTCCGCTACATGGTATAATTCATCTTTATAAATCAATCCTGACAGACCTTCCTGCACAACATGTACCAGATGAGATCAACTTAAACCCTAAAGTCTGATCTGCTGTAAGGAATTCTGAGTGTCTGAGACCTATGTGTCTTTCACTTCCTCCTGCTGGGGCTTAATCATGAAGTTCTCCCCCCAAAAAAAAATCTGAGGGCAGACCTCGCTAACCGTTCACCGCCCCCGTCTGCACCGGCTCCTTTGTCCCCACAATAAACACGACCTCCGACTGCTCATTCCAGCCCTGACACCGGCCCCTGCTAGACAAAAGGACAGCGAGGCGCTGTGCCAAATTGACTCGCCCCTAATTTTTATGCTAATCCTCAATTTTACATCAGACAGTCCCCACATTTGATATAAAAGATATTAAATAAATAAATGCAGAGAGACCCAGATTATCTGTTCATAAAGACGTCTTATCCTTTGACAAGTGGAGATGTCTGCTGATGGCTTTACGTATTCGCGTGTTCAAAATGCTGACAACAACCAATCATCGGCCTCTTTATTAAAATTAATGTTTTAATGAAAAATAATGCTGTAGCAGCCCAGAAGTCAGGAGATTTCACCAGCTGAATTTTCACTACCGGATGCTGCAGCCAGTAGGAAATTAGATACAAGCAATGAGATAATGTTAAACACAACCCTAATAACAGCTGCAGGACTTTAAAACAGTTATTAATTAGTGTTGTCTCCATATTTCCCACTTCAAATCAACGGCATAGTTGACCTCTACTAAATCTTTAGAATGAAGAAGACACTCTAAGCATTACCCGGTTTATGTAATTACTGTCAATGTGAACAGTGCGAGAGATAAAAGAGAAAAAGTGGATTAACAGTTTCCTCTCAAGTCACAGAGGTCATGAGATTTGAACAATGTAACTCTGG
Source organism: Lagodon rhomboides (assembly GCA_039737535.1). Classification (NCBI taxonomy): domain Eukaryota; kingdom Metazoa; phylum Chordata; class Actinopteri; order Spariformes; family Sparidae; genus Lagodon; species Lagodon rhomboides. The sequence goes on along the minus strand of CM077789.1, from coordinate 6,064,186 downwards.
TGTGACTGAATTCACTAAAGTTCAGCATTTACATCACAAAGTACAACATTACAACACTTCTATCATCTAACAAATGTATCCCCACCCTCTTCATATTGTTTCATTAATCCTCTTAATACCCAGACAATGATTAATTGTGCAAAATAAGACAGTGGCAACGGCGCGAGATTAAATGTTTTGTCGTAAAATGACATTTTGGAATTACAAGGCTTTCATAATGCCACAAATCATCAACTGGGAATAAAATCTTGTTTTTTTTAATTTGCTAAAAATCTGTTGCCAGAGGTAAATGTCAATAATAAGAGATTAAGGGTTCATTTTGTTTCTTTCTTCTAGGTGTGACAGTCGAATACGGTTTGATTATATTTAACTGATAAAATCTACCACAATAATTGATGTACAAGGGCTCCAAACATATCAATATATTATTTTTTAGTAGACCACAAAAATTGGTAGCCTCTAAAACACATCTTGCCCAGCAGCCTCATCTATAAAACAGATTTACAACGTGCAGCCACGACACATTCCCAAGTGTGTTTGTCTTTGTTTGTCCACCCGATATTAAATCCACTGGATGATCAAGAATTTCTCTCTTGGTCCATGGTTCCCTTCCAAACCCATATTTATGCTGCCATTGTATAAAGTGAAATCGCAAAGCAGTTGCCGTCTGTTTAAGTTATGGAAACACGATCATAAGTTTCAAGCTGGACTCTTAGAACCTGCTTAAACAAGGTTTTTATGCTCACCATCTTTAATAATTCGAAAACACAAGCACACCATCAGATATGATTTCAAGAGCGTTTTTTTATAAATGAGGCCCCAGGACCGCCAAAACTTCAACACTGGTGATGCTCTTTTTCCCTCCCTGGTGGGCAGAGCTCAAACAGGAGCCATCTAAGAACAATTCTTTACAAAAACTAACATCTGGAGTACCAGACATGTCCACAACGCAAACCACAAACCCCCACAGACAGCGGTGTTTTCAACCTGACAGTGTTCTCGCTGCTCGCTGAATTTCATAACCGTTTCCCCTGTTTTGGAAATCTAGGGCTCTCAGGGGGGTTTGAGGGTGGAGGTTTAGATAATGTTCACATTACAACACATATAACAGATGGGGAGGGTGGAGATCCAGTATATGGATGGGTGATATCTTGTGTGTCGTTTTGTACCTTTACAACAAATAATTGAGGAACAAATTAATAAGAATATTTTGTGTTTTGGTCAATCTTTAAACAAAGTGGTGTTTTGTCTTCCTATAAATTGCTAAAATCACGTATGCAAAAATGAAGCATCAATGCCAGTAAAAGGCCTACAGGTAAGGCGGAGGAAGTGTTGTCTGTATTATTTCTCACCAGCGACCAAAAAAAGATTTCACATGGCATTTACTCTCACATTATTCTTAACAGCAGAGAAAGAGTGGTTCCCCTTCATTTGCATAGATCATCATATCATTGTGTTTCTTTGAGTGAAAAAGGCTTGTGCATGTTTTTCAGCACCAAAATACGAACACATAAACCGAACAATGAAGCACGCGCTTCTTCACAGTTCTTCACTTACTTGTTACAGCAGGAGTCTTTATTTAGCAAAAGGCTTTTTAAAAAGGCAGGTGGATGTTACATGGTATAATATCAGCCTCTCTCTCAGCAGATCGCACTCTGCAGAGGTGATTATGAATGCAGTTGTTGCACGGTGGAGTCATATCTGCCTCATGTAAAACAGACGCTCGTGCTCTGCAGAGCACAGCCTCGCTGTTTGTTCAACTTAATTCTTGATCATTTGATGATTTGATTTGACTGAGACATAAACCTTAGTAATGCCGGACTATAATCACTAATCAAACACTCATTAAACAAGTTACTTATAAAAATGAGAGCCCTAAAACTCTATTGGTGATGTGTTTTTGTAGAACTAAAACCTTTCTCACACAAACAAACCATCAGCTCCCAAGGGGCCTTAAAGTGCAGACAGCACAAGGCTTCCTGAACTCACACATGACTGAAAAACCACAGTACTTACACTGTATGTTCCATTACAAATTAGGCATGCAACACGGCGTCTGTTACAGTCAAGAACTTTAATCATGTAAACTAGCAGGGTTCAAGAGATGCGATAGTTATCTTCTAAATCCACAATGTGTTATTCTTAATTTTATGTAAATCATATATGTAAATCATTACCCCTCTATCACGTACCAGTACTTCTCAGATACACAAAAGTTGCATGTTACCACCAACTGATTCAGCAAACCTCCCAGAAACATGCATGTCAAAACACCATTAGTGGCTGCTCCTGTTAGCAATTTCTGTAAAGCTTTTTAGAGATGTTTTCAGACTGAACATGGAAGGAAATTTTAGAGGTTGCATGAGTGAAAGAAAGTCAAAGCAAAGATGTGACTGTATGCATGACGAAAAATGTCATCCACAAAAATGTGCAATTATTGCAAGGCTTTACGGTTCCACTTGACAAAGAGGTTAAAAAAGGGACCGAGAGTCTGAATGCCACATAACTACACGCAGCTACACGCAGTCTGTACGAACGGCATGGACTGTTGGCCGCAGCTAAATAACAAGATGAAAATTCACTGCGCTTTCAGTAAGAACACAACTTAGCATCCAGATGTTACAGAAACAATAACCAATAGTCAAAAGCCAAAAATAAGATCCACGTTGCAATAAAAACAAACCGTAAAGGTTAATGATCATGTTGTGTCTCAGTGCCTTGATATGTTCCTATTCTCCAGCTCTTTTAAGTTCTGCCAAGGATGTTATCTTTTCGCTTGGTTACGGTTGGTTGGTTGGTTGGTTGGTCAGCAGGATTACACAAAAACTACGTAACGGATTTCTATGAAACCTGGATGGAGGATGGGTCTACTGTTTTTCTCAGTTTCATTACTAACATTGCGAGCATTTTTTTAACATTTTTGGATCTTGATGAAAAATATTGGCGTATTTATGTGGCGGGTATCTCTGAGTGAGTACAATTTAATGCAGATCCAAACAAAAATCCTGATCCAGCAGATTTAAATATGATTTATTTGATACTGGCTTGGGCTCAATTGAATAAAGTGGACTGGTGGGCCTTTTTTAAGTCTTGTCGAAAGTAAATGTGTTAAGGAAATGAAGGAAACGAAGATTCAGTAGCTGTTTTAAAGTGAAACACAGCTGGTCATTTAAAGTTGGGGTTTTGTGCGGATTTAAAATCAGTCTGCAGGAGACTGACGGACTACTTACAATCGATACAATGACATTGCTACTCAAGTTCACTTGTTCCTGAGGGAAAGCTGTCGAGTTCATTGTTGAGAAAAATAAATAATTTAGGCTGAAGAAAAAACATGGATGGGGACTGATGCTAAAAATGGAGAGTGCAACTTAATATATAAAGAATGTATGATGTAAGTAAAGTATGATATTTGTCATGTAGGAGATCCTGGACAGTTTGGTCCGATCAGGCTGTAAACAAAGTTAAGACGCTGAGTTTGAGACAAACATTACATGCAAAAGATAAAGTCCAGATGGTGAAGAAGTGAAGGCTGTTCTCAACAAATATTACTTTTAACCCTCTAAAGTGTAATCTGTGTCTAAAGTGACAGTATAAAAGCTTGATTTCAGTGATTTAGTGGTTCCTCCTGTGTTGTTACCTGCAGAGTCAGCATGGGCAGGATCTCCCGACTGTTTGTAAGGGTTGAACTTGGGCTTGGGAGCGACCACAGGGGCAAATTTCTTGGGTGCCTGCTGCTGAGAGATGGAGATGCTCGCACTAGACGGAGTAGTCTCCATCCTGGCAGCCACTTGTCCCGTCTGGTCGTTTGCTGGGCTCCACATGGTTCTGATGAAAAAACAGACAAAAGCTATTCAAACTGAAGCTCTGACAGCTCAAGAATGACAAAAAAACGCGAGTCGACATCAATTAATGACACCCTTTACGAATCACTAAATGCCTTTAGAGCTAGGGTCAAAAATACTCTTGACTATTACATTTAAATATCATCTATCTACTAGCATTTTCAGTCTGAAGTACTGCCTACTTGAATATTTTTTTAGAAATCTGTTTCTTCAAGGATAAAAGCACCAGTGATCATATCAGTGAAGTAAGAAGCCTGAACAAAAGTAAAAAGTGGCCTCTTAAGCCAAACTTCACGGTTCTTGGAACAGTCATATCCTTCAGAAAAATAAAGTACAACTGGAAATTCTTGAAATTGACGACATGAATAAAACGAGAATTGCACTCAGTAGAGTGCATACCTCCACCAAAGCCCAACAGTGTCCTTTAATTTCATCAAGCCTAATGAAAATATCAAACAAACCTAAAATTGAAACCACCCACAACTGCTTAACCATAATTTAAGCTCACCAGATGTACGATCTGCATCAAATTGTACTCGCTCATTGATACCAGCCACCAAAACACTCAAGAATGTACAACAATGCCCTCTCTTTCAATGTTGAAGAGAATGTTTAAAAAAATCCTGGATCCATCCCTTTATCAGGGTCTGTGTAACCATGGCCATGGAACCAACCAACAAACAAACACTGGTGAAAACTTCCTTAGCAGATGTAATAACAAACATCTATCTATCTTTTTTTTAAGGTTTCACAGTCCGCTCTACTCTGCCTCTAGTACTCAGGACCTTTATCTGTTGGGTTAGTTAGGTCTATGTATGAGGAGTGAGCTTGGTTAGGGTTAGAATATCAGGGTACGCCAATCTAAGTAGAGCAGGTCATGCTTTTGCCATTCTGGGAAGACAAATATTGCTGATAGTAGATGATATAGTTACGGACGAGGTGCAGATAATCTAGCCAAACTTATGTTTTGTAAAAGGCCAGTTTAAAGTGTGTATTAGATCGTCCAACATGTTCTAAAAGCCCCTTTTCAATGGTGAGAACAACGGTGAGAGGGTTTCAACAATTTTTTGGAACTTGCCAAAAAATTTCTAATCCAACAATGAATTTTAAGAATGCAGGTGTGAGTTGGTGTATAAGTGGGCAAGCTTCCAACTTCCATTTCAAGGTCTCCTTACAAGTAATTCTTGTAAGTACACAAGTAATTCTGTCCTTTTTTTATGTCTGAACAACCGAGTTCAACGAAGGCACGCAAGTCACATAAAAGGGTTTATGGAGAGATATCAAGGAGGCAGTCAGATGAAACCAGGGCTGCCTTCTAAAGTAGCCGTTCCAAACAGGTACAAATATCTATTTAGTAAGACGACATCAGAGGACGAGGTTGTCTGAAGCACGCTGAAGCTTTAAGGTCAAGTAGTCCAACAAGACTCCCACCCATGCTGGCCTCTCTGTGCTGCTAGCTGCATTCCAGACAACACTGTATGCCTCTGCACACCAGCAAAGCTGCTGTTCCTGAGCTTCGGCTTTGAATCATGGCCAGAACATTTTCTCGCAGAACATGATGATGTTGAAGTGAATTGGACACGTGATGAAAAAAAAAAATCACTACTTCATCATTTTATCCTCCTAGACATTCGTGTAAAATCGTGCTGTGTTTATCATATGAACTGTTGAGTAATGGCCACAAATGTGTTTTGTGAGGTCAAAACAACCTTTGACCTTTAACTACCAAAATCTAATTAGCTCATCCTTCAGTTCAAGTGGAAGTTTGTGCCCAAATTAGAAGAAATTCCCTGAGGGTGTTCTTGAACTATCGTGTTTGAAAGAATGGGATGAAAACACAACCCCAAAAACATAAAGCCTTCATCGCGGCGACGTTAAAATGGGATGCAGCTGAATAGAGAAGTCACCAGCAGCAGCACTTTCCGATTTCACTGCTTCCAGCCTGTAATTTGGTCATGTTCCTCATCCTGTGCAACTTTAAAACTACATCTATTTTTGCAGCAAATTGTTGACAGGCTCATAAGATCCAACTTACTGTGTGAAACACCTTAAACTGACATCGTTTCCCGGTAAGGATGTGTGCTGGTGGCTGAAATCCGTCTCCACATCCAGCACAACTCCGTTATCACGTGTGCAAGATTCAAGTCTACTTTTGTTATTTCAACTATTGAGTCAGACTATTGACGCATCTTATTATTTTGTAATATAAAAAAACAAGTTTCAACACACAGTTCTGACGTGTATTCATTTGTCCAATTTAAAGAAAGTAACAACAGAGTGGAGAGGAAATCACTTTGAACTCTGAACCTCTCATCCTGTCTTGCAATGCCTACATGAGAACAACAAAATCAAAACAGTGATATGTGAGACAAAGAGCGGCGAAAACAAAGTCTTTTAAAACCAAAAAAGACGTAATAACAGAAAAGATCAATGGACTTTCAGTGTTGATGCAGCTGTCAGAACAGACATGAGATCAGTGATGAACAGTAACAGGACATTGATCTGCAAGTAATTTTCTAATTTTATTTATTTATTTGTCTTTGCCTATTATGTTTTATTGGTGGACTTTTATGACCTTATTACAGTTACAGTGAAGAGCAGACTACAGCAGAGAAAGAGAACTTGCTGCGGCTGAGGACACAAACATCCAGTATTTCACCATCGCATTCTGAAATCACTTGAAATATTTGAACTATTTATACGCCGCGCTTTTCCCATCCATCTTTTTGTTTGTGTTTGTTGTGCTCTGTTCTGATGTTTTTGCTGTTTATTATCCTCCGTCTGACTGATACAGGGTTTACATTCTTTCTCTGGAGCAGAGCAGAGAAGCCCACGCACAATCATCTTTTAATATCTGCTCAAATCCCTGCTCCTCCTGCCGTCTGAATGGTTCTTACTTTTGATATTTCTCCCCGCTCTTAATGCTACGATTCAGACGCGCGCTGGTGTCTCACACCCACCTGTCCTTTCAATGCAAATGCTTTCATTTTCGCGACGTTCCAATGGCTGACAAAATAAAAGATGAATTAGAAGAAGAGAAAAAAGACGAAAATGATCTTAGCGTGTGTGAGTAAGACTCAATACACGACATGCTGAATGGAACACCGTTTCCTGTATGTGGTTACATTTTTTGATGATGGCAAATATTCCATAGTCGAATGTCACTTTTGGGTGCTGGGTACTAAAGTGTACATTAAAACCCCTCAAATCAGTTTGTCTGTTATTCAAAATAAACTTTATTTAAATAATAAATTAGGGATATATAGGGATTTAGAGAACACGATAATCACTCTTCTAACAGCTTTTCCTTTATTAGAAGTACAACATCTGTATTTAATAATGATCATTCTGAACTGACTGCCAGTTTTAATTAAATCTACTGTCAATTGGAGAAATCACAAATGGTTAACAGTGTGTTCTTAGTTCATAACGAGGATTCTGTTTCTGAAAATAAATGTTTCTGTGTTCCTAAGCAGCACAATTACTTCCATGAAGTGAAGACAGGAGCTCAGTGAGGGATATCTAAAGCCTAAACACAACACCATCTGTATTATCAGATATAATAAGAGCTGAGTAGAAATATACATGTTTTTATGAGGCAGCCTTTAAAGATATTAGAATATTAAATTTAATCATTATTTTTCCAATTAAACATCAATACTTCTAAAAACAGCTTTAATAAAGAGCTGGGTACTTGGTAGTTTTTTAAGAAAATGTTACTAGAGCACTTGGTCTATTCTAAACGGCTGATTAATACACATTTTGTCCTCGAGAGCGCTATAGATATCATATGTGGCAGTAAAAACAAAATGCAGTGCCCTTGTTCGTCATCATTGTGGCTCACTGTTGCACTGCTCTTGATACCAAGACAATAGTTGTTAACAGGATTAATTTATTGTTGGTTTCGGTCTTTTCATAGAAGGTTGAAAATAAGAAAAACATAGATTAACAGACTTATCTTTTATGAAAACAATCTTAAGAGAGGACAAAGCCAAGGCGAGGAGTCAGAAGTACATGGCCAGTATTCAAACATAACATATCTGTTTCTCTCTGAGGCCTGGCAGTCACATACTGTCAACTGTTTTCAGGGCATCAAACAGAGTGGGTATTTGAAAGCCACAGTTTTCAACACCTTTTAACATCGTGAGACATGTGTCAAAACAAAGACTCCACTGTGGTCTGATTTTTGAGGCAGACGGGATCGCGCAGAAGACCATCCACTTCCAGTAAGCTGAGAAAAATGAGTCAGACATTAAACTTCCACAGAAACAGAGGAGGCAGGCCTTCTGAACGTGTGCTGCAGCTGCCTGTTTTGTGATCAGCGTGTTCATTTATTGACTATTGTCAAATAGCTCAGTGACTCATGATGCAGTTTATTTTACCACTAACATCATTGTGAAACACACTAAAGATGTACTGTGTAGTTTCAGGGCAAGAAATTTTAATTTCTACTTTGACAGTAAAACTAAATAAACAAACTCTCTTTGTTTTCATGACTGAATAAACTGAATAAACAAACTGACCTTAAAGGACAACATAGTTTCATACTGTTTTACTCTGTTTACATGTGGCGGACCCTGCCACCTTTCTAGCTTCAAACAGTGTTTTGGGGACCTTATTTTCCTCTGAGAACATCGTGCTTACTCACTTATGAAAATGTAAAATATTTCTGAGTTTGAATTTTTACCGTATTCATACTCTAAATATTAAAATCTTGAGTTTGAATTTCTGTGTCACAAGGACATAATGTCCCTTTGAGGGAGGCTCAAACAGTGAAAGAGCTGAGTTTGCTTATGGTTTGGCTTACATCATTTGTTTTGATACGTTCCTAAGATGCTGTTCTGTATCTTGCATTTCTCACTTCCCTTACATTTCAGACCAGCTGAAGACAGTGTAGCTTTCTGAATCTCAGGTGCTTTCACAGATAAAACTGTAAATCAGATCAGATTTAAAGACACGTTGCTTTGGAGAACTTGACAGTACAGTGTGACCCTCCAGTGAATCAATATTTTGTATTAATTGTCTTGTATGCATGTGTTCTCAGTGATAGGGTACAGCTATGACAGGCCATTAGTCTAACACAGCCAGATGAACACATTGACAGTTTGGAGTTTCCATTTCACCCCGTATGTCTCAGGACTGTGGGAGGAAACCAGAGCACCCAGAGGAAACCCACACAGACACAATATATGCAGCACATACCATGTGTATATCAACTCTGCTGTCAGAAAGGTCTAATGATGTAACAAAGTTATTTTTGATTTTTAGTTAAGTTTGACTTGGACTTTTAGTTCTGTGATTTGCTGCTTACAGCACTTCTGTATCAGCTATAATGTGCTTTGTTATAAAGTCGCTACTTTGTGAACACAGACAGAAAGAAGGAGTGAACAGACCACAAGAAGACGTGCAAAAATGCACACCCACTTACCCACGGTACATTTCTATAAGTAAGGCATATGGCATAGGTCAGAAGTACACATACAGTCAGAAAAAATGCTGCCTCCGTATCAAAGCCTCATGAAAGGAAAGTCAATTGTGATTGCCGGGGCAGTTGCGAGATGACTCACAAAGCTGTGACACCGTGTTTAACAGTTTGCTTTATAGGGGGGCACGGCAGTCGGGCTGTCTTCTCACAGCTGTTCCGCTGCACTTTTACAGCTGTCATTGAGGAACTGCTGCAGGTGTTTCTGCTGCATTAATCTTTTATACCCACCAAGGAAACTATCAAACAAAACCATCCAAAGAGGACCACAGAGAGTACAGAATTCTAACATAAAATGGCAGGGTTCAGACATTTTTTTATTTTTTTTTTGAGAAAGCATGACATGCTTTCTAGCAAACCTTTGTGGCTAGGAGACTGAATCGCATGTTGAAAACATACACAAAACTGCCGAACTTGATCCGGCAGCGCTTATGATCTGCTTTTCAAAATGCTTTCGTAGCTTCAATAGACAAATCACAAAGATCTACAGGTGACTGCTGCTAACGCAGTAGACACAAGTGGATTCTATTTTTCAACATAAGGAAGTAAAAGCTGAGAATCTAAAACTATTCTGTACAACAGCTGAGCACTGCAGTTTGAAACAAACTTACATGAACATGAGTAAATAATGCATCTGTTGGGGACTATTTCCAGCGGCGGATTAATACACATTTGGTGATCTAGCGAGTATTGTCAAGCGACAGGACAGGGGATGTTCGAGTGACTCAAAATAAACTATAGCACCGTCATACTAAAGGAAACTGTCACATAGTTCAACAGTGTGGCTCACTGCTATGTTTTTACATGTTTTTTAACAATAATGGAGCTCTGTGGTGCAGAAAGAGAAGACACAGATGACACTTTGCAAGATCAAGTCACTTTTGGTTTCCTTTCTCTCATTGGGTTTGTGGAAATAGAGAAATATAGAGAATATCACCAGACTTCAACACAATAGTCAAGAGGCTGGAGGTGAAAGAGGAGTCGATAGTAGACATGACCAGTATGTTTAATCTAAAACTAGCCTCTACATCAGTGAATCTGTTATTTCCACAGCCTGTTAAGAAAAGCTGTGGTTGCTTTTTAAGTTGAAATGGCAAATCTAAAAGCAATCAGTCGACTTAAACATTCAGTAGATACAGAGCAACATTCATCTAGAGTCGTGTCAATCTAAGCACAACATACACTCCTTTAAGTCCATGCAAACTCCAGAGGGAAAGTGTGGCTCTTTAGCTGACAGATTATCTACTATGTTCATCATAGTTACATTGACATGTACATTTAAGGGCATTTAGCGGACGCTTTTGTCCAAAGTGACTTACAGTAATTCATACATACATACACTGAATGGCGGTGGCTGCCATGCAAGGTGCCAAACAGCACATCAGAAGCAGTTTGTGGTTCAGTATCTTGCCCAAAGACACTTTGACATGCAGACCAGGGGAATCAAACCAGCAACCTTCCGATAACACACCACTGGCTCTACCCCTGAGCCACAGCCGCCCATAGTTTCTAACTATGTGTGTTTGCTATTTGTTGTCAGACACATGTGCACAAGGGGGTTTTTAACACAGAGACGCTGACAAGAGTGAGTGAACCACAATAGTAAAGCTGTGGTCCAGAAAACAACAAGCTGAAAGACACTAAAATGCTCTGTAGAGATAAAAGGGAACTGCAGAGTTGGGTTCATTTCTACAAGCGACAATCTTTTAAATTGGTAATAGACAACTTCTTGAGTCTTAATTACTGACCAAACAGTATAATGGCTGTAGACAATCTGCATATAGATTGGTTCCCTATAAACTTGGCTTTCACGATTGCTGTTTGATTTGCCACCGGGCTGGATTTTTTCCGGAAAAATTAAGATCTAATTTCAGTACACAGGTGGCACATCTACCACAGTGCAGACAACAACAAAAAAAAGAAGCATTGTTTTGACCGGGTTGTAATCCCCAGGTAACGGTGGAACAACTGTGGAAACTCTACACTGCAGGAGAAAAAGAACCCCGTAGATGAAGGGGGCAAAAAAGGAATGATAGAAACCAGGTTAAAAAAACAAGAGTGAGGGACGGGCATCTACTCTATGCTGTTGTGTTATGTTGTGTCAACATTTGTTCCACTGATGACAGGGGATTCCCCTTACCACCAAGACTTAAGACTGTTCAAAACGAACATCCTTTGTACTAGATCAGTAAATAACGAAACCCACCTACTTATGAAAATAGTGTGAATGTGTGTATGTTGTTTTAATCAGATTTTTATTAGTACAAAGATCAAGGTTATAAGGTCAGATATGGGTTTCTTATCGTTGTTGTTTGCCTCGGAAAGTAACCAGGCTGCTGTAGCGGTAGCCATGTAGATAACGTTGTCTATGCAACAGTGGGGGCCGACAGCATTATGACAGGGAAACTCTATTCAATTCAAATTCAATTCTAGGAGGCGGGAAGAGTTGAAAAGTTGTCTATTCCTGCTTTAACCTTAATAAACTGATGCTACATTAATCGAGCTCAGGGGGGAAAGTATAAAAGCAGCACCTTGCTCCTCCCTCTTTCTTTTTTGAGGTGCCATGAATGATTGTTGCCAAGACCCTTAATCTTTCAGCTGCTCCAGGTGAGTATCTTAGTGGCCAGTGGATCAGACTGGTTGTACTGGGCAGCTTCAAGGTGTGAATGCGTGCAACTGTGTGAGTGTGATCAGGGCGCTCCTGCAAAAAGAGAGAACCTGGCTCTTAGAGAAATTTCCCTGAATAAATAAATGTTTTTAAAAAAATCATAGCCAAGAAAATCGGTGTCCGCTGCTGTCGTTTGCTTTGCATTTTACATTCTGATCCAACGTTCCACAGCAATCTGCTGGTTTGCTTTACACAACAGGAGCAGACCGCATAGGAAAATGAACAAATGTCCTCAAAAACTCTTCCACACATCCGGTTTATATATTATATATCAAAGGTGTTCGTAAATATCTTAAAGCTTATAAGACGTGGTGACTAAGATTTAAAGGGCAATTTCGCTGCATTGCGCCCACCTTGTGCCCTGTCCCATGAGTAGAGTTCAGTTAACTACACGGCCCTTGGTTCACTAGGCACCGATCAAAACATCACTTCAAAAGGACACTGCAAAGATGAAGATGGAGATACACTTTGGCTGGCAGATTTTTCATACCAAACAGAGGGGTGGTAGGCAACTGGGATTAGCACTCACGGTTCGTGACGCAACGTGCGGAGGTTCAGCCATGCGGACGAAAACGCTTTAAAAATTAAAGGTTTCCCATCTGCAAGAAGCTGCTGCCGAGTCTTCCCTGCATCGAACTCGCTCGGCTTCAGAGGGCTGGTTGAATGGCTGAACAGGTTAATGCCACATTACACAAACAAGCGCTCGTTCGCCACGTTCCGCTATTTGCAAAAAGGGAAGAGCAAAGAGTTCAAGTGGTCATTATGGATCTAGAAATGTTTTGTGCTGATGGGTAAATATTTGAACGTGCCGGAAGTCTGACACCACGCTGCATGTTGACATATTAATAAAAGCAAAGGGCTGTTTTGGACCTCTTTCAAGTGTTAAAAATTTAATAGTGGAAGTGCAATACCAGTGTCAGGGCATCAGAGGACTGGGCAAGTCAAACATCGTGTTCTGAAATATAGCTACTGCAAACAGCATAGCAACATGACAAGATCATCTCAACACCAGCTGAGGAGCAAGGAATGGGATTTTATTACTGCTGCTGCTAATTAAGAGCTTTTTACATTTAATATCAGTGGTGTTTACTATTTACTTATTATATTTTTATTTGATAATACAATTAATGTTGTTAATACAATTAATACTGAAATATATGCAGCACAGGTACTGTTGTGCCCGAGATGTTACATGGCTAACAAGTGACATTCTGCTGACATTATCTGTACATTGCCAGCAGTTCTTATCCAACACAATGACCTAGAAATAATCCACTTTACAAAAATTCAGGATTTTGCATGCATGTAAATGTGAGAAAGTAAGTAAGAATTTACTTCTTTATCCCTTTAAGACATAAAATTCCCTGCGCGAGATGTGAAAGATTAATTTGTTCTTTTACTTATCCCTATAAAACATGTAGGGTCTGGATTAAGTGAAGTAAAACATCTCTGTTAAGTCCCAACACAGTGAGAGGTCTCGGTAATACCCCAACAGGGATAAAAGAAAGAGGACATTACTTGTATATATCCAAATGAGTTTTTGCATATGTTACACCCCTACAGAGTACCAGATATTATGTCTTTAATTAATTATGCATTAGGCTGCGGCGATGCAATGCAATCCTTTGGGGCAACTCTGACTGTCAGTGTTACATCAACCAAAAGTGGTTGTTTTTGCCTGCTGAAGATGTAAATTTTCCTTCAGAAATAGACCTTTTTGTTTAGGAGTAAGATCCTTTTTGTAATCAGAAACACAAGTCTCGTTCATGGAGAAGTCTCACTCTAAACATTTTGCGAGAGGTGTGTTATACAACAGTGAAACAGAGAGTTGGAAAAGGGAGTTTGGAGTTTACTAAGAGGAACCGCCAGAAAGAATTGGTTTCCAAAGTCATGGCTGAATATTTATGTGATTTCAACAATCTAGATGAGGCAACAACTGAAACAACTCAGGTCTCTCATCGCAGGAATTGTTTCCCTAATGTTGTCAGACACTTTAACTTTGTCCGTCGGAGTTGCTCTAAAGGATTGCATTGAATACATTGCAGCTGTGTCAAAGCTGCAAGCTAACACTGCAACATTTTTAGGAATTATCAATCATTTACACACCAAAACATGTAAATATAGGGCCCAGGTTTAAAACTACCACAATTCCTCTTTAAGAGCCTGCGGTCTCTTCTTTTGTAACAACATTTTTGCAATAGTACAACTATTTAGGCTGTAATTTCTTTGAAATACAGATGGGTAAACAATTTGGGTAAATTATGCTTTAAAATTAAAACTTTGAAATACAGAGATATCAATAAAAGACTATTTTCATTATTTATCAAAATAAAAGGTCTTCTCTGGAGTAGATTTTAACTACTAGTAGTGCCACTGAGCAATGCCTTTGCTAGTCGGTCCCTGTTTTGTTTGTTTCGTGTGCGTGCACGAGGATGCTACCAGTTTAAAGTTGCTCCACTGATCGGCAGTTATCAGTTCAAGTGCAAAAAAGCTGGCATGCTCTTGTAAAGACAGAGAAGACACATTGAGTATTAACATTATTTTATTTGTTAACAAGAAAAGTCTTCTCTTTCAAACTTACATTTTTTTTTTTTAAATAGGTGGAAGGTGACTGATCAGTTATCAGTTAATCTGCAAATAATTATTAAATTGATCCACCTAACAGATTAATTATTCAGTGTTGTGTAGTTTAATGGGTTTAAAAGTGGTTCCATTCAATGTGTTATTCAGCAGGTACATTGACTTTATGTTCGAATGAGGCAGTTTCTGTTTTGTATTCCAATGTCTACTAGTAGATACTGTTCATTAGATATGAGATCATTATATCTGGAACATCTCAGGTAGATTTCTGAAAACTCTCCTGAAAATATTTGGTGTACTGCAGCCATCAGTTTTGTCACAGTCCAATTTTGGCCCGCAGTCCTTAATTTGCTCGTCTACGACATTTCACCAAAGAAAGAACAGGAGCTGGCACAAAGACGCTCAACCAGTGACTTTACAAAGGTCTGACTTCACCGTGTGAAAAAAGGGTCCTCGGGGGTGTTGATACATTACAGTGAAGCACCTTCACCTCTAACATCAACAACAATCCGTCCCTTTTCAACACTCTTGTCTCAAAATCACCTGCTGTAAGTCAGTCTTCGCACCAACACTGGCCGTGTAACACAAACCGGCCGTGACAACAAGGAGTGAGAAAGCTAGCAGGCAAAATCACCTTTTTGTTTGTGTCAAAGCAAGTGTGCTCAGAGCTCAGTGAAGAAGAGGGTCTCCATCACAACCCATCGTGTCTACGCTCAGACAGTAACCCGATGAGAGGGGGCTGATTCCACATTGACAGAGGCCAACGGGCAGCAAGTGTTCTCCAGTGGGGCAAGAACAAACTTGTCGGGCGGGTTGCGCTAACGAACCTCAACGGCTACTTGACAACTTCTACATCAGCGGTGCAACAGGGGGCTCTTTGTTTCATACGTACCAACAAAAACAATCTACACAATCGGTTATATTAACACATCAATCACATGCTTCACTTTAAACTGTCACTGCGTGGAACTGTTCTTTCACCGTAGACAGAGCAGCATCAGAGCGTGTTTCACAGATGCAGTCCACCTGGCTCGGAGTCAGTTTTTAAACACAAAGAGTGCTCCATTTGATAAAGGGCAGAAAATTTCAGACCTATTTGTACAAGGAGCTATCAGACAGCCCGTGTAAAGCCTCTCATAATTGGGCTAATTACACAGAGGGATAATATGAAGGTTAATCAAATGATAAACACGGCAAATACCGATTTGTTTTCCCCATTAGCTATTGTGAAGACCCCAACCAGTTGATAACCATTACAAATGAGATTTGGAGCTGTGACTACTACAAAGAGTAAAAACCCCACCCCCACCACCGCCGCCGCCACCCTGCGCTACCTCCCTGAGCAAAACAGAAGGAAAAAAAACAAAAAAAAACACAGGATAGCGGGTGAAAAAGGTAGCTGCACTGCTTTGATTTACCCATTTTAGACATCATGTGAAATGTATTCTCAAGTTGAAAACAGCTTCAAGGTGTGGAAAGGCTCCGCTACTGTACTTCTGAGTCTACTTAGATTCATTACAGAGGCCCCATTACACTGACATTTAAACTGGAGGTGTTCAGTGAGTAATTTTCAGGTTTCTCTCATAGCTTGAGATATAATGTGAGACTTTCACAGATGTTACGTTTCAGGCTCTAAATATATTCACTATTTTAATCTTTTTAAATGTGTATATTTGTGGATAAGCATGTGTCAGGATGATAAAGCTAATTTCTACATTGTGTCTATACAGGTATGTATTTATTCATTTATTCAAGTATGTGTGGATGGATTACTGAACAAGCCTACTGGCCCAGTAAAATGAACAGATAACCGATAAATGTTATCTAAAGTAAAAAAAAAAAGGGAACAAAATTACCATAAAAAGACAAAAATGACAACAAGGAGAGACAAGGATGAATACAAATGAAAGAAAAGTGACTAAAAAGACACAAATATGACTACAAAGTGAGACAAATCTACCATAAAAAGAAAAAAATGACAAAAAAATGAGACAAAACAACAACAAATTGTTATAAAATGGACACAAAAATGTCTACAAAGAGAGACAAAATGTCCCCAAAGAGACACAACATTCTTAAAGTGGATGTCTGAAGAAACTCTCAATACTGTGAATTGTCCTAAAGTTGGAATTACTTTTCGCTATGTTGCCGAGCCCGAGCAGATGAAAAGATGTGTGCTAATAAATAACAATGTTAGGAATTTGGTCCATAGATATTAAAGTGTTATTTGGGTTTTTTGTTGTAACAAAGTATGTCATTGTTTGTGCAGGATACAAAAAGTGGACCTTTAGTCCTTGTTACATCTCTGACCCCTTTGTACCAAACAAGCTTGTACATATTTGAGATCTGCAGGTCTTTCATCTGTTTTAAATTCCACAAATGAGAGGTTCTGTCTTTCAAGTAATTGTGGTCCATTTAATACAGTAATTTCTTTCTATGGAGAGAGTACTCCCACAAATCATTCTTTTTTCTACCTCCACTTGTTCTTTTTTGTCATTGTAAAACTGAACATTTGAAGCATTTACACAAAAAGAGGCACAGGGAAGGTTCAAAGGGTCAAAATACTTGAAGAGAAAATCTAATGTTTGAATATAAGGTATTTTGTGCTTTGGAATGTAATTGGCAGGGACTCTGAATTATAGCAAAAACAAGAATTACATTCCTGCATCACCCGGGCTTAAAAATACCACATATTCCACTAGATAATGGCTCTGTTTGTTAAAGTAACACCTGAAAACTTCCTAACAAGATTTGCGTGACTTTTCTGAACAGCTGTTGAGTAGTTTACTTGAGTTGTTGGCCTTTGCTCCCTAATGACAGCAGCACAACTTTTCTGTAAATATGTGAATCTGACTTTAATGCTGACTGACAGCTTGTATTGGCTTGGGATATATCAAATAGAATTGGATGGCTTGCATGACTGGAGTATGTGCTCCTTGATACTGCAAGTGGTAAGATGCGACGTCTCAGGAGTTTATCTTATCTGAGTCTCAGGAGGTTACTGACTGACAGCTGTAAATATATCACAACACAACCATAACCATCTCGCGCATACCTCTGTGATAGATAGCAGCCTTGAAAAAATATATTTGCATCAACAAACAAAGAAAGGATCTGTATATTTCACATTTTCAGCAAATCAATAGCATATGACAGAAGATGATCCTCCTTCACTTGATTGTAACGGGTCACGTTCTCTCACAGAGGCTGAGTGGATGGATGGCATGAATCTCACATCTCTAGCTAATGCAATCTCACATTGCTGTTGCTACATTATTCAAGAAAAACATTAACCATCATGAAGAATAGAACTAAGGTGTTCAACTGAATAATACTGTCCAGAAAAAGAAAAGCACATCTCATTGTGTAAGGCAGCAAGGCATTAAATCCCGTACATAATTCAGAAGACAGAAGGGCAGAACATCAGAGGAATTGGGACATTTTACTCAAACTACAGCATTTACATTTTAATTTAGGGGTTTCATTTTCTAGTTAAACATGCTTTGATCATTTGTGACACATTTTTCTTTCAAAATACAGCCTCATGCTCTGCCTTATTTGTAAGATGCAACTGAGGAGACTACTCGCAGAAGCTTAAAGAAAGTAAACATGAACAGTGGACCTATTTATCAACCAGTCTGCAGGCAATATCTCACATAAGTGGTTGCAAAGAAATGATACTGTACAAAAGTCATGATAGAAATGGGCAAGATTATACTTGTAAAGATACGGGCACGATAAAGAAGATTATCACTCTGATAGGAGTTTGGGGTTTGGGGCAATTGTGCAGTATCACAAATCAGTAAACAAGACTGAGTTGAACTTGAGCTCAATGCTTAAATCAGCACTGCTAGCAGGCTCAAATTGATGACACAAGCATAAAGGCCCTAAATGAATGAGGAGGACCAAAATGAATACATCAACTGGGATGTTGGGATTGTTGCAT
Source organism: Lagodon rhomboides (assembly GCA_039737535.1). Lineage (NCBI taxonomy): Eukaryota > Metazoa > Chordata > Actinopteri > Spariformes > Sparidae > Lagodon > Lagodon rhomboides. The sequence goes on along the minus strand of CM077789.1, from coordinate 6,045,668 downwards.
ATTTAGTCAAAGAATACATAGAAATTCTTAACAAACAAAGTGGGCAGGGGCTTTAAGAAAAAATTATGTTGTTCTCTAATTTCTTTTACGTCGATATCAGCCTAAACAATCCAGCAGGAATCTGGCTTTAATAAATAACCCTGAAAATCTACAAAAAACAGGCCTTTTTTTTTTTGCCCTACCACCTAATTAGCATTTCATACTTCCTGTTCTAGCATACTGCACGTCTGTGCAATGCAAAATAAATAGTGTGTGTGTGAAGAGTGATTTCACATCCAAAGTGCCTTGCTGAGCAGCTTAAGGGAACGCGTTGGTCCTTGCCTCCAAAAAAGTCAACGGGCTGCGTTGTGCCTCTGACGGCTCAAAATTAAATCAAACTGTTAATCCAAAAACTACAGAGGTGACAATGAAGGACCATTATTCAACGCTGGCCTATGGCTACACATGTCACTCTCGGATAGGTAGCTAATAAGCGCCTTTGGCTTTGGCAACGGATTGGGGCAAAGTCAACAAAGTAAAGCTTATCTGGGAGGGAACAACAGCGAGCGAGAGGAGCTGCAGACTTGCCTTAAACAGATCATCACATGGAGTCATCATTAATAGGCCTCATCTGACAGGCATTAACCTTGGGCCTCTTATCACAGCAGAGGAAGTGCTTAACATACAACAGGAGGCCTTTTCTGCTGTAGCCACCTGCATGGACTAGAGAGGGGGAGAAAGGGAGCATGGTACCATCTTCAACCTTGATGTGTTAATTGCTGCCTTTCATTTTGAAAACGAGCACTTGATTTTAAGAAGTGACTCTCAGCAGGGTCTCCTGAGAGACTGATACTAGAGGAGCTGCTCCCTTTATTTTAAATATTTGTTCAGCGTGGTGGAAGCAGCCGTTCTACTGATGTATAATAAAGCAAACTGGTGAAAAGTGAGAAGACTTGGATTGCAGCAAACATACAATATAGCTGGGCGTTTCAAGGACAGTCTACGATTAAAGTCTAGGTGATAATTAAGTTGGCGCGGTTTTCTCTGTTAAAAAAAAAAAACACAAAGATTCTCTTCAAACTTTCTGAAATGTGATTTACGAAGACAGACTGGAATCCTAAAAGAATGAACTGCAAAAGGACACATTTTACTGTTGGACAGAGTTAATTATGATCTTGAACTCACAAACAAGTCAAGTGACTGGCTGTACGACTGTAACTGCTCCTGCTGGTGAACACTGAAGTGCTGAAATATGATAAAAGGGAGGCAAGCGTGTAATTTGGAGGCTCAGACTGTCAGCTGTGTGTATCTTTATAATGGTATGTGTGTGGTGCAGGAGTTGTAAATCAGCTTTGAATACATATTCTTTTAAAACCGAGGGTGACTGGGATGGATATGGTTGTCTTATTGCAGATTTTAATTGGTTTAAAATGCATCTAGTCCAATCTCTATAACACCACCATGATATGTTGTCCGTGTGCGGTAGAGCTATATCTTTTACTGAACCGGTCAAAAAAAAAGAAGTCGAACAGATAAATACCATCAGTGTTTTCAACTTACATCAATAATTTCTTATTGCATCATTACTATTTTATTTAAGAGATGGAAATTAGGAGAACTCTTATTTTATATCCCCATTTTATTTGGAGTGATACTCAGTACTGCCTTTGTTATGTTGCCAAGAGCTGACAGAGTTGTGTCATGCTCCCATCTAGGGATTAGCACAATACCAATGCATCGTAAGTGTGCTTTCACACCGAAGCTGTTCGGTCTATTTTAGTAACTTGGGTGTGTTTTGGAACAATTCATTAAGTCTAATGTTGAAGTTGAATTTACAAATGGACAAAAAACGCTTAAAAGTGAGGTTCTAGGTCTCTTTCTAAGCTATTTTTCTTTCTTTTTTTAAGCATTATTATGTGTTTTTAGCACGAATCAATCAGCCAAACTACAGTGAAATCCACTTGTAGCCAGTGAACTATAATTCAGAGATCTAATAAAACATTTAAAAAAAATATATATATATATATATAAATAAATAACTCCTTCTCAATATAATGCAATCTAGTACAACACCACCTTTAACTATGACTTCAGTTATATATAATTGAACTTACAGCCTCAACAGAAACATTATAGGCATCATAGCAGGAGACTTCATGACAGAGAAGTTGCTCTGAATTGCCTAATGAAGCGGCCACTGAGTGTATTAATACTAGATTCTTTGGCAACACCTAAGCAAATTAGCACTTGTACATGGGATTTTCCCTCACCAATCAGACAGTGAAAGGGAGCTTAACCAGAAGTGTTTTAATTTTTGTGTATTTTCCCAGTTCCTCATTAATAAGAAATTGTGAAACTCCACGACCTCACAGTGACTATCCCACACCAATAATACAATATTACTTCTCTTTTTGGTCACATTTCTACCTATTTATGATATGGGAAGTCTCCAATTTTAATGGGTCCATCTCAAGGGGTTCCTGAGTTATCGTGTTCACAAGAATGGTGCGCCATCAGGTCCAAGTGACCTTGACCTTTGACATTTCAACGTCAAAATCTTACCAGCTCATCCTTGAGTCAAAGTGGACAAAGTGTTCCAAACTTGAAGAAATGCCCTCAAGGCATTCTTGAGCTATCATGTGGTTCATGTACTGCGCGCTGCATTAGTTCTCCTTCTTATACAGCCACGTATTGTACTGGTGTATGTAGATGTCATGTCCTCAAAAGTAATTTGGCTTCACGCATTTTTTTACTTATGCGCCCAAATGATTTTCACACATTCTTCAATTTTTCTACAGCTACAAATGTTTTCCACATTCACAAACTTAAAAGTTAAATGTTTAGTTACAACTCCACATATTCAGTTATGTCCATACATGTTTTATTCTCATGTTGTGAAATTAACTGTGAATTCACAAGCTCAACATATCGATGACCCTTATTTGCTTCCATAGATTTCTCTGATCTAAAGAGATATAAATCCCTTTTGGTGGATTCACCTCTGCAATTGGACTGGTTTAATAACACGTACAGAAATTCTATCACTGTAACACAATACAGCTCTGAAGCCTGAACTTTGATGTTACCATATAATCTCTCTGACAACCCAAACACTGTAAGATCTTTAGAAGTCAGAATGAATTAACACAAACCTCCCAAGGAAAATGTGTGGGAGACCCCTCTGAAACTGCGAGAGAAATCTTTTCAATAAATTGACAGGGAGCGTAGCCTCCAATACAAGTTTTATTTTTCTTCCCTTCCCTTCCCTTTTTTTTGTCAGTTCTGTCTTTGTTCTGTTTTCTTAGAGGTGACAGAGATGTGTGAGCTCCCGTTTATGTTTTTTAAATTCACACGTCGCTATGCATTTCAAAACAAGAGAAGCATCTCTGAATTATGAACATCTCATTGCAACGAGATAAGTGCCTTCATTAAAGCAGCATGTTTTATGAATGCGTCACGTCACTTTGGTCCAAAATAAGCGGCGCACTTTTTAGGCTTAGCTGTGCAAAAAGGTGTGACACGTGTGATCCAATTAGGTCTTAGGAATATTTAAGTTAAATTATTTGGTGACAGTTAATGGATTGTTTGTTCACTGATCAAATCTGACCCAACCATGCCAAAAAAAAGGAGATTATCTGAGTTAATGACAGTTAAATACTTAATAAATAATAAATGAGTATTAACAATGTTTTTCCCCCAATTTTAACTCTGACTATTACACATTTTGTGATGAATATTCAATATTACAGAGGAGAACTTAACGTGTGAAATCATTTTAGGGGATTTAAGGTATGCTGAAATGACTGCACATTTCTTAGCCGTTATTCCCAGCAGTCATACGACATTAAAATACCAAGGCGTAAAAATGTTAGTGTCATCCACACTCCAAGCAGGGTATGTATGGGGATGTTCACTGTTTATTTGCTGCAAAACATCATCAAGCTAAGTGAAAAGAACATCCTACAGTGGTTGTAAACAGGATCTTTGCATAAACGCCTGCTGACCAGATGCGACATTAAGTATCCCTCATAGCTGAGCAACAACAGTGATTTAAACTGAACTGTGCACAGACGAATGGAAGGCAACACGAGAAAACAGAATAAAGTCACAGAAGGTATAATCCCTATACTGTAAGAGCGGTGGATTAGCGGATTTCTGGATTTCTGGATTTCTCACAGTCACTGCCATATGCTGCTGGAGTTACACCTTTCCAGTCTCACTCAGTGAAGAAATCCTCCAGTAAATTCAACCTCGTCGAAAGGTCTTTAAACTAGCTCCTTCAATTACGAACCCATGGTAAACTGTTATCAACAAGTGAAACTCTGTTGCCTCAATACTCGCTTCAAAAACTTTGGTCGATTTATCATTCTGTGACAGTAAACAGAGATATTTCCCACTTAAGCGAGTCTGAGATTTCCAAACCTTTTCATATCACAGGTATTGAGCTGTTATTTAATGTTGAACACAGCTTATCCTCCACTGCTACAATGAGCACTGCACATCTATCCCCTTATTCAAACTTCTATTGGGTTTTGGCTTGGGGACATAATCCCCTCCCTGGCTCGCTCACTGGCAAAGCCACATAGAATCAACTCATCAATAACACTTTGTTTGCTGCATACAGATGACTTTGCTCAAGAATCCCCATAGCACAGCGCAGGATATAAAGACGTGAATGAGTGTAAGCTTGTGACAATTTCATCTGGGCTTTTTTTATTTAAATACTTGAGCTACCATTTAAGCAATTGCAGCAGACAGAGATTTCGTATTGTAATTGTATCTGAATCATTCGACTTGGCCCAGGGTGCGTCGCCCTTTTGTCTTGACTTACAGGTATTGCTTCTATTCTACACCCTTTTCTTCGCAGCAGAAAAAGACTTGGGTAAGAGTTGGCAGCCACGGCGCCGTTTCCTTCGCCCTCCGTATATTCTGCAGCACTGGACTGCAGGACCACAGATACATAACAATGAGGAGCTTTAGGTCCATAGCTTCATCATGTCACACTGAGCCAGGGTTTCCTCATACTCGCTTTAACACACACAATACCACCGGCTCAGCTCACTGTAAGGTTCTCACCCACTGGGAGACAGATATTACTAAACTACAGTCGGCGACAAAGCTTGACAAAGAGCTTGAGATTGCACACAAGTTGATCATCTACATTTTTGAGCACACACAATTCTCTTTATTCACCTTGTGCAGCCGCCTCTGATTATAAGTTTGTTCTATTTCCTGTTTTGTATTTTAACTTTGTTCATGCTGGCTATACACACTTAAAATCATGTGTCAACAACACAGTTGGATTAGGTGGTTACAGATAAGGTTGTCAAAATAATCGATACTTTAATACTTTTTTGATACCATATAAATTCTTATATCAATGTATTGGCCGGTATACACATATTTTTCATAATAATTCCTCAAATGTGTTTTTTAAAAACTTGTTTCTGCTTTATGATCTCTTAAAAAAAGGTTTCATATTGCATTGACAGATACACAGATACCAATATGTCTGTCCTAGGCCAAAACAGATATATCTATTCTATTCTAATATACATAAGAAAAACACAAATATCAACACTGTCTGACCAGTCACCACGAGCATTATGGTAGCAGTGTGACCAGCTGACTCAGTGTTTGTCAGACTGTTTTAGAGGAAAGTCTCAAATTGTTATTTCCAGCCCTTGCAGTTCTTAACGCTGTGCATTATGTTGTAAAAGTGGTCAGATATTTGCTAAGATGCAGGTGCAAAGTGAGCACAAGCAGATGTCCACCTACACAACTCAACACACTCCCACTGCTGGAGGTTAAAAGACCAAAATAACTCGGTCAGAGCACTGCCTTGTTATTGAAATCTATAAGGTCAATAAGTTGTGTTTCGTTTGTAAAGTAAACAGCCAGATTTGATTATTTAGAGCCACAGAAGAGAACAACACAAAGAGCTTTCCCTGCACAGCAGATGAAGACTTTGGCTCAAGGATTTCCTACAGATCGCTTTGACAAACACTTGACAGCACAGATGTGTTTTTGTAATGTTCAAACATTCTTGAAGGGCCTTGATAGAACAAAAACATCTAGGCGATTGTGTAAATCTAAAAATTGGACACATTTGGACTTCCATGATTCATCCATGGATCACTTCTTACAATAAATCTGATCTTTGTCGAGCTCCCGAAGAAAAACAAAGAAAATCCTGCCTAGCCAGAAGCATCTGTGCAGCAGAAGCAGGGCTGGGTTAAATGCTTTGGCCCTCAGTGTTTGTGCTCAGTTGTTTGGACCCTTTTTTTAATCTTTCACTTCTCCACTGCTCACTCTGCAGCGCTGTGACCCTTGGTGACACCCAAAGAAGATTAATTGAAAAGCAAAGTCAAACTAGTTGTTTTTGGAAGGCTTTAAACTTAATTGACTCATGGCTGTTGCTGTTTATTTCTTCCTGCTGCTTAAATCCAAATCCAAACTGCTCAGTGGTCCGTCTAAAAATCAAGCCAGGGTATCTATGTCAGCCCTCTTAATCACTCTGGGGTTGTCTTAATCTCTCCATCTTAAGCATGTCTTATTTACTTGTTTTGTACTCCTCACTTTCCCAGTAGAAAGTGATCGCAGCTCAACTGAATATCATCTTGTGCTCCGGTTTCTCATGGAAAGCTACCATAATTGTTGAAGAACAGTGCTTCATCCTCAGTGTGTAAACATGCAGCTTGATAGCAGCCATCAAACATATCTGGAGAGCCGTGAACAAAGGGTACAATTGCTCTATCATATGTCAGTTCAATACACCATTATTTTCCATTGCAAGGCGTGTGGGCCCTCCCAGGCAACAGAGCAGCATTGATTCAATGAAATAGATTCCTGCTCACTGTGTTTGCATTCTAAAAATGCACTCTGTTAGGAAGAGTGTCTCTGTGCCACACATAAAGTTAACCAAATGATTTACTTGTGCAGAAAATGAAGTGCCATTCAATGAGGTGTAAAAAAAAAAAAAACGGTGACTGCACGACTATCATATGAAGCAAGTCAATCGATCTGTAGTTAAACACCTGAAACATCTTTTTCCAAGACTGCATGGACTCAAGTAGAGAATGCATAAAAAAAAACTTACATATTTAAACTGAAAGGAAGCATTTTTTTTCAAACGTTGCAGTTAGATACAATTTAAAAAATGTGGTGCAACAAAATAATTTTTTTCTCATCCTCTTTCAAAAACAGCTTTTTGAAGTTTCAGTTCCACCTTAAAAATAGAAAGAAATGCAGAAGCACCATGTTATTTTGATTATTTTGGTAAATGTATGGCCTTTGGAACATACTGAACATATTCATGGGAAAGTTATAGAGTAGCTTATGTAACAGCAGTTGACACGTTTCTGCAGATTTCCTGTTTTTTGGGGGTTTTTTTGTTCATATCCAAAGTGAAAAACTGCAACCAAAGGTGATGAGAATGTAGCTGACCACAACCCAGGGTCAGACGGGTTATAGAACTACTGAGAACTTGAGGAAAATTGTGTCAGAAACCACAAGATTGTCTTCAATTTTATTTTGATTATTTCATTTTTTCATATTTTATTTATTAACTACTTATTTAACTGTTCAGTTGTACTTTTTGTAACCAGCAGGTCTAAGTCTGGGCTGTCCAAAGTGGAGCCTGCGGGCAAAATTCAGCCGAACATAAAGTTAGATTTAGCCCTGCAGATGTTTCTAGTGAAAAAAACATATATGTTTTTAATAATGCCATTTAATCTTTTGTGGTATAAAATGCACTTTAAATATGTAGGTAAATCCTCATTATTAATTAGTTTTCATAGTCTGAGCACAGTAGTTAGAATGAAACTGCGCAGGAAGTCAATAAATTAAGGGATCCTTAGATCCTAGTATGACTTTTGCATCCCAACAACAAAATACAATACGTGTTGGCTACTGGCTCATCAGGAATTGAATTCTGGAGCTTAAATGCTGAAGACTTTACAGAATTATCTTGTTGGTCTGAAAACAATCAACTGTGTACTGGAATCAGACTTTAATATATCATGTGCAAGTGTTTTGAAGATAAAAGTTCCCTCAGTTTAAACTCCCAAATTCCAATAAAGAAAAGTGTACTGTTCCCTGTGAACAATAACACATAAAACCTTGAACAGACACATTTCAGGCCGACTACATTCTTACTTTTGGATGGAGTATAACTCGAAGAAAGAAATGTGCAGGTCTACACATTCACATAAAAGAAAGTTGTTTTTTCAATGTGTGTGTTTAACAAAGAGGATCTGGCACATAAAGCAATTCACTTTTTGATTGCGTGACCAGACCAACACAGCCTGTGAATAGAGTACCTCCCCTTGAATCTGCTTGTGATACCATCTTTAGGATAGACATCACAAGCAAATGATTTATTTCAGATGCTATGTAATCTAGCTCCGACCATTTGGCAATGTCCACCTCAACCATCATAACTCACACTTTGGTATCTACTGCAGTCGGACTGGGCAGTATCTCTACACTAACTTGTAATTTCAGGGAGAAAGAAAGGGAGGATAAAGAAACAGAGAAAGTCAAGCAGGCAGAAGAGAATAAGGGAAGATTACTCCTGTTGCATAACGGCACTGCCAGCCTCATTCATCCATATCTGCCAAATTTGATGTTAATAAGTTGCACAATCCCATAATTAAAGGTGCCACAAGAGAGCTAACCAGGGTCTTTGTTAGCCAGTGCTTATGAATATAAAATTCTTCAGGCACCATGTAAGCTCATAGTAGTAATAGTAGCTCATTAGCATTCATATTGTTGTCTTGTATGTCATTTGTTCCAGGCCATCTAATCCGAAGCAAACATGTGTTCTGGCAGCACTCTAGCTAGTAAAGTAAGGGCCGGCAGAATGATCAGATGCACTTTCTTGATCAGACATGAGGTGATATGGACTCGTGATGAGGAATCATTTGGAGGATTTACACCCTGTGCGGGTTTGTCCTTGTTTACTGTACATCGGCGTAATTAGAAAATATCAGATGTGTACAGACAGGTGAAAACACACTGAACAGAAGGGTTGGGCTGATTTGAAAATGTTCGAACTGGTTTGATAAAAGGCTTAAGACCATTCCAGACTGGCAATACTGTATTTCACCACCTGATGTTGCATGCGACTCAGCCGCTCCCCAGACGAACCTAATAAGATAGTAAAAGTGTAGCAGCACTACAGTCCATCAGGGCAACTGCAACACATCTTTCCAAAATCAACCAAAATTGCCACTGCATGCTAACCAGATAGTCCTGTGTCAGAAATCCTTGGTCCAAAGTTCCTGTGCAAGTGGTGTTAACACCAACACTCCCAGGTAGTCCAGCTAGCTAAATTGCTAACTGAACAATAACAATAATAACAGTCATGGAACAGAAAACAATAAGCAGCAGTCACTCTGCTACTATTGCATCTATACGTTTTCATATAAAAACTGACGCACTGAACAAGATAATTACAAAAGTTGAAGACGGCCCATCATAAATATATTTTACTGACTTGATATTAGCAAAGAAAAAGAATATTTGAGATTACAATTTGCATCATAAGCAAAAACCAAACACAGATGTGAGTTTATGTAACATGCATTCTTCTTCCTGTGCTTAAAGCGGTTTTATACACAAAATGCATAAATACTGTTGAGATAATCAGGTTGGAAAAGCTCTGAAGGAAAAATGAAAAACATTATCAACCTGAGTAAGGACTTGCATTCATCTAAAAGATGTTTACCTTACATACAGTGAGCTGGTATCAGTTGGATTGAATAGCATGGCTATTGAATGAAAGAAAAGAATGCAGACATTTCCTAAAGAAAAGAAGCCATAATATAATTTCCCTGAGAGTCCAGCAAACACTAAAGGATTTGTCCATTTACATAAAGCCCTTATATTCTGAAATGAGTCAAGGAAAACCGTTTGGCTGTAGCTCTTGTCAAGCCCAACATAGAGTTAAGCATTTTAAATTCTACAGTGAAGCTAAACTGTTCTTGAAATTCAGCTGGCAGCCAGCCTCGCTAGTCATCCGTCGATTTGATGTGTGCTTCAAGAACCTGGCCCAAACAGACAAACTGTGAGCCAGGAATCCAAACAAACAGTCTGAGAAACCAAGAACCATCCTTGGCAAGTGAAGTTTGTACCATCACTGTGGCCCAAGCATGTAAGGCGGTCTCCACCAGACCACTTCTGTGCTACTGTGATGCTTGAAAACTGAGAAATGAAACCCAACTTCTGTGTGTTGGGTGTTATTCTACTATTTGGCCTTAAGATGTGAACGATTCACTGCGTCATTACTGTATTCTAAATACTGCGTTTGAATTACAACTTACAGCGGGGAAACTATCAGGTTTCTATAAGCACAGAAAATGTGCATGTGTTGTGTGCATGTGTTGTGTATGTTGCACATGAATCAGAGTGTATGAGTTATTGTACACATATGCACAGAGCTGTGTTTATGAGGTTACTGAGGTTTGTGGGTACAGTGCATACAGCTGGGTTGAGCCTTCACTACAAAATAGCTCACATTTCTCTCTGCTTATGTTAAGCGCTTTGTGGTGTTGTTGACTCGTTAGTTCTCAAAGGGATGACATAAAGGTCAAGCTGAATCAATACAAATATTGCTCTTTCTTTGCAATGACTCACCTTACTGTCCTCATTACAAACCCAAAGACCGTAAGTGATTTATAGTGAGAATAAATCTGGGACTGTAGATTGAGATGTTAATATCATGTTTGAATAAATCCATACCAGGTAGAATCATCCTTCTATTCTTGACTACCTGTAACAAACATGACTGTACTACAAGTGTAAAATAAGCAAACAAGATCACTCAGCTCTTAGAGTGTGTTAAAAACAAGTGATTTTACCCTCACTGATGACCCTGACACATATTCTATCTGAAATGAAAGCAAGTAGGTTCCAGGGCAATTTTCTACAATTCAGTAGGGAAAAACTGAAACACTGCAACGGTCTCTTGTGAACAATACACCAACGTAGGTGTTAAAAGATCAATTATTCTCCATTAAAATGGTTTTTAAATAAAGGATCAAGAATAATAAATGACATTATCAGAAAAACACAGCAATACACAATTTAAGTCACTGACTACAATGTGCCTATGAGATGCTTTTTAGGTGTTAATATAATATTTAAGAATAATATTTCATTTTAAATATCACAGTCGTTGTCAATACTGGTTTATCACGACACCCTGTGCTGAAAGGCAACCCTGGATCAAAATGTACATAGTTCGTGAACAGACTCCCAACCCTGTTTCTTGTTTTGTTTTTTTTAACAGCAAAAAAATGCATCCCTCGCTATTTTAAATGTCAAAAACAATATGGATGACATTTCAGCGTTTCTTTCCGTAGAGACAACTAAGTACGATACAGAATCTGCACAAATCCGGATATAAAAGGTGATTTCACATAGCCAGTGAAAAGGATCACAAAATAAAACCATGGTCTAATAAACACAGAATTTTGGACACCTGTCAGATCACACATCAGAAAACACACTCACACTGTGCGGGTGTGCATGTCTTTTATGTTTTTTTGGTGATGTTGGTGGAGAGGGTTGTGTCTAATAATACATTAAAAAAAGAACACATTTTTGCCAGTTTTTGCCAACACAAAAGGAAGCAGCTTTTGTCTGCCCCATATCTCAGAGGGAGCAAGTTAGCTTATTATTACTAGAAGAATAAAAGAGTGTTAATGAAAGCCGTAGCAGGGAAGGAAGCTTCTTGGACCACCTGTTCAACATTTTCATATTCAGTGAAGAAGAGCTCAGGTTCCCATATGAGCACCTTGCCATCTGTTTAAAAAATATATCGAATTTTGGTATTCAACCACTGTGCATGCTTTGCTAAACACGGACACTTCAGAGCTCGCTCATTTCAATGTCTGCATTTACAGTTTGTGCAATATACTATCGTACTGTATGAGCTGTGGGCTATATTCATTTTTTTCTCCGTTCATTACAAATAAATCTGCTTTAATGTGACGATACAAACAAACTACTGAGTGGGGTTAATCTAATGGCATACATTTAATTGAAAATCAAGTCTACACTTCTCCATTCGAATGAGAAACACACAAGCATGACTGCAACACTGATGAAACTGTATCTTAAATCAATTATAGCAAGGACCATTAGTGTTATCAGGACATGCAAACATAATTTTGATGTGGCTGTTAAGGGAGTTCTCAGTCAGCTAATCAGGGGATAAAGACAAAGAATCACTTTAGGCTTAACTAATGCACCAAATGCAGACTTAATATGCAGCAGTAAGGTCTACAAGCATCATTATTAATGTGTATTTTTATATTGATAAATTCTTTCTCTTTATTTTCAAACCTAAAAATGTGTCTCTCCTTCATTTTAGTTGCCTCTGGCAACACAGATAAACAGATAACTATATACTGTTGTAATACTGACGATCCAAATAGCAGCAATTACCAGTTCACTTGTATTTATTGATGTTTAAAAATAAATCTAAAGATGTTTATATGCTCCCTCATCAGTCATGTTTTTTTTACATTAAATGTTAACTTCTTCTACTACTTCTTCTTTACTTCTTCAGGTTTCCATATTTTTTAGCCCAACTCCTTATTTCTGAGTGTGTGATGCCTAGTAAACATGTGTAATAGCACATCTTGTGACAATCTCATGGTGCTATGACAATCATGAGCTAAACCTTAATATTAAATCAATGTCTTTGCTGGAGGAAACATCAGCTGGCTAAAGTTTATCCAAAGGACTAAGGAGCAAACTGGACAAAGCTTTATTTGAATAGAAGGGCCTCTGTGTGGTTCCACATTTTCTAACTAAAACACATGACTTGTTTTCTTATAACCAAGGCTAACTGAATAAATTAAGTATGCATCATGGGAGCACTGACTGTACGTCATTAGGGCAACCCTGTGTCCTTTAGCCAACGTTTAATGCATTGGCTATGCACTGGAATTTAAACTCTTAATAAATATAATAATGTGGATGCCAAAGCCAATAAAAATATGAATACATACAATACAAATATGACCTAATTATGAATTTGCCATACATTTTAATAATACATTATTGTATTACAGGATACAATACATTAACTCTTATTATTATCATTATCATTATTATTAAGTTATAAACACTGCAATTTTGTGTCTTAAACAATTTAACAAATAATGAAACGAGATGGAAAACACTTTGTTATAGAACATAGTGACAAACTTTCACCAGATCTGTGAGATATACATGTGAGATCGTCAAAAAACATGAAAACAATGTGTATCAGACTACACATAGTCTGCGGATAAACTAAATCCAGCTGGTGTTTCCTCCATCAAAGACATTGATTTAATATGTAGGTTTTACGTCATGATTGTAATAGCATTACTGCAAGACTGCATTGGCCCTTTGTGGTTTTTTTTGGCATAGTGACCGAAGTCATGATATAGGTCACAAGATGTGCTGAGGTCCACAAAGTCTATTGAACAATTACATATGTTTACGAGGCATCACACACTCAGAAATAAGGACTCGAGCTAAAAAATATGGAAACCTGAAGAAGAGTACAGACATTTCCTTACTCTTGCCAGCATCACAGCTGCAACAGTTCTTTGTAAGATAAAATATATATTAATACTGTCGACAGGGAAACAATGTAAGGTCAATAAAAAATTTTGTAAAGGAAGGAAAACAAGGTTGAGTACTTACCCAAATTTCAACACTAAGTGACGGTGGGGACAACAGGATCAGGCACCTGAAAAGAAACACCGTATAATTACACAGCTCAAAAACAAAATCATCAGAAACGTAATATGTAAAATCTAGTTTCATAAAAAGACAAGCGATTGAGGGCAGAATGGATCTGGATCAGTTCATTTAAAGCTGTCCAATATCGGGTTGCAGCAGCTGTTTGGGTGTTTAATTTCTCTCCGCGCCTTTCATTCAATTGTTTACTTTAAGAAAGTTAGCATTAAAGTGCAGCTCCAACTCCTGAAGTGAAACACTAACTTTTGACTGCAGGGGATACATTCAAAAATGATAATTGTGACTGAAATTTCTATTTCTGGTGTTGTGAATGTCCTACATTCTGTTTAGATACAGGTAAGGGTGGGGGTGGAATGATTTTTGTCTCCAGGGCCCGAAGATGTGTATTTCTCTTGCTGAGGAATTCTTTTGTTCTGATAAATTGACATTGTCAGTTTCCCACATTGCCACAGTGTGGCATATACTATAGGGAGCAGTAGTGGGAACACAGATGCTACATACGATTGGCGTCAGTCAATGTGACAGTTCTTGTTTTTTCTTTTCTTTTGAGGGAGGGGGGTCTATTTTTCTAAATCTGAACTTCCAAGTCGAGGAAGCAGGAAGGAATAGGAATTAATACACCTACACTCCCCTTCTCCCTTTAGAATGGCAAAAATCTCTTTGTACCCACATCATAATTACTGGTGGGCGCCAGTTTGGGATTGTTATCCATGCCTCCTTCTCACTTTTTTTGCAAGTATAATACAATGTTTTGAGAACATGCAACTGACAACTAAGTATTTTCTCAACTTCACTTCAGTATCTTTACGCCATGCTAATGTTAAAGAACAAGTTCTGCTTGAAGTGGCGTTCCTTGTTCTAGCATATGCTCCCTATTTTCAGAGGCGCTGTTTTCCACATGCACGGTGAGTAGCCGTGCGCAGAGGAAAAGTAACCAGCAGCCGGGGTGCTGGGGACATGTTCCTCCAGGGAAATGATGTTGATGAACAAACTCTATTTTGGTGTCATTTCATGCAGTCTGAAACTCTGATTCCACTCAAAATGCAGCCTCAATTACTGAGTAATTTAAATGTGTCTACCTCTAAAAGATTTTTACCTTCCACTTGTAATTAAGAGTTTTAGTGCTGAGCACCAAACAGCGGTGTATACTTTAACTGACGGTAATAAAGAGGATCATTATTTTTCTGTGGTAACTTAAATGGGAAATGTGCTTAGTACGCCTTTACCTAATGATTGTTAAAACGCTGCATCAGAAGGTGATCATGAACCATCTTATAGTACAACAATATAACAATATATGTAAGTATTAGAACTGAAAATATTGATTATTTGATAAATAGAATCTCATTATCAATTATTATTCAGCAAAAACACAAAATTTATTTGTTTCTGGGTGTAAAATAGACATTTTACACCCAGAATCTATAATTAAATAAAGATACGATTCTAAACAATGAAGACAATTGGCTGCAGTCCTGGAGATCATATATTTTCCTTAGTGATATCCACACTCAGCTCTCTTTGTTGGGACTTTAAATATACCAGAAATACTGAACTATTGTGCCATCTACTCCCACAAAGCCGACTGACAAAGTAACAGCTAACTGGGGACCTTATTAAGTGCGAAGGAAATATGCCTCACTTCCTGTTTGCGTGTCTTGCCATCAACTTAAATTGTGCACCATCGCTATGTGGTTGAGATATTTTATTTATACCTTTATTTACCCAAGGTGGATTTACTGAGCACTAACACCATTTCTCAACAACTCCATCGCTCACACATGCAGTTACACCTTCTCACTCCTGGAGCCTCCTAAATACAACATCAGTCTTTTACTACCATAAGCAGACTCTCTGCCAAACAGCCTTAATTGGATGAGTCCTTTTATTGAAACCAGGGCTCATATACCCCTTTTTTTCCACCAAATTAGCTCTGGTTCCTGAACCAGTTCCATTCAAGATTCCTGGACTCTTGGTGCTATTCAGCAAACCAGCCACTTCAACCAGGTCTTGAGTGTAACCATTGCAATTAAGGGTGCAACATCAACAGAGGAATTGCCTAATGCACAACGACTTGTGGAATATAACACGGCCACTTCAGTTTGCACTTCGGGTCAAGGAAAATTTGATATTTTTTGGTTCCAGCTAAGAACCAATATGTTGAGCTATTTATGGTCAAAATGCTCTGAATGGCTCAAAACAGAGAAGAGAACATGCTATCTGTCAGGCTCTAGTTCAAAATTAGTTGCACACACTGGAATGAAATATAGTGATTTCCCTCCAGCTAAGTTATCAAAGTGAAATGTGTTACCAAAAGAAAAATACATTGCTTGATACAAAGTAACATCAATATCTGACCAATATCTTTGATATTGTGATAACTGTATAGGAGCTAAAAGTCATACCAAAAACAGAAGGGTTACAGCACCCTTGTGCCAAGATGTCCGGGGAAGTAGCCAGAAAAGAAGGTGAAATTGGTGATCAACCGAGAAACAGTGGAAACCAAAGGTCGGGTGGACTCATGGGTTTGTGTTCGTCTCATATTTGCCAACTCTAGCCATTCTAATAAGTTTAAAGCAGAAATGGTGGAGGTGGTGCTGGTATTAGTGCGGTAACTGCAAGGCAGTTGAAGGCAAATAGAGACTGTACCAAAAACTTTCATAGTTGTTTCAAAATTTACACGATTTCACATAAATCTACTGTAGATATCAATGTACTTACACGGCTTATCTAAATCGCAATAAATATGAACTTGGACCTGGTGCTGAAATGAGGTCTAATAGTCGTATCCAATAATCATACAAACAAATAAGCAATAATAATGTGATAATATTTGTTTTAATTCAGTTTTAATTCAATGGCTTTTAGTTTGTGCCACTGACTCCCTTTCACCAACCCCTTCAACTCTCAAAGACACATTAACCAAATTTGTAAAGCATTAATGTGATCACAGTGATAAATTAAAAGGGCCACCAATTCTCTCTGCCTGAAGCTATTGCCAAAGTCCATGACAAAAAATTATTTCATTGCCATGAATTTTGCAGTAATAAAGCCACTTACTGCATGAGCACATTCCGAAAATACTGTGACTTGAGCCACTTTTTTATTGTCAGATGACCATACATAACTGCATCTAATTAAGCGTGTCGACAGCAAGACAGGGCAAGTATTTACATTCTACTGAATCAGGTAAAATAGGATATTCATAAAGATTCACACCAAAGACCCTGAGCACGCTCAGGCATACTTTTTTGATAGTCAAATAAAATGAGCCAATTTTGCTCAATGCCAAATCCATTATGATAACTTAGGTTAAACAATTTCCGGCCTTGTAGAGCAAGGGAAAAAAGCACAATGACTTAAAAACTCAAATTATCAAAGCCATTAAACATTCAGATAAAGTAATTTGCTATTGAACACAAGTGATCATCCAAGTGCATTAGACCATTAACACATTTCTAAAGACTCGCATTCTGTCAAAGAAATATAATTTAGGCCATAAAAGGGCTTTATTTATCAGGCGATGATGGACGGGATTGAAGAAGACCAAAGAAAAGTGCACATGCGTCACACTCTTCTGACTTCTTCATACCGCAGCTGGGATCATTCTGCTATTTTTATAGGTTATATGATGTGTATGAATACTCATGATGCATTTTGTTTTTACTCCAGCTGACCTAAACATTATTCTCATACAGATGTACCAAAGCTTAGGAGCGGTGGGTCCATTTCCTTTGTGGACACATGCTTTCTAAGTGCTCCTACAATGGAGGACTTGATTGGGCCTTGAATGTTTACGGCCTGAAAAGAGAGTCAGAACTAATGAAAAATACATACCCCTGAAAACACCTTGGCCTTTTCCCCGGGCTTTATGGTGTATTTATAACCACTTCTTTACAGCATCACAGCAAAGTGAAAGGCTGTTCAAATTAAATTTGAGCATGTTTGCTTTTCTGAACCTGGTACAGTATACAGCACCACTGGGCTTACAGGAATCTGCCTGAGGGCAGACTGGAGTGCAGCAAATAACCTTGACAGGAAACAAGTGGCTCACCTGACCTGCGAACCATTTGTGAGAGCTTCACCTGGGCCGAGACTATAGGCGACTCTTACTAAAAGGCGAGGCGGCTCCCAGGCTGAGTGACTGTCAGAGCCCCAGTTTCAATTTTTGATTATACCTCTCATAGATGTAAATACACAGAGTATCAGGGGGTAGAATTTTCTGAAGAATCATTATATCTAATTTCATCTCTTACCACTAGAATTCAAATACGGATGATTTGTAACAAATAGTACACCTCACTTTATGCCCTTGTATTGACCTTTCAGTCAGGGAATGTGGAATGGAAAATACTTCAACGAAATACGCTCAAAAAAATACTTGAATGTCTTTCTTTGTTGAGCCACATGAGTCCCTCAGTCTTGGACATCATCGCCCCATCTCCTCTTCATGTTCAGGAACATTGACTGCATAAAATATGGATGGAGCTTCCCAGTCTTAAACCTGCATTATTCTAATTTCCAGCAGGCGGCGACTCCACTGGTTGCAAAAATAATTCTTATTCTATGTAAGCTTATGAGAGAGCTTACGTCTATACTTTATGTATTACTTCAGTAAACAGTTTCCTGGTGAGTTTATGGTCTCAAGTGATAATTAAGAGTCCTTTTTATTAAAGCATGATGTTAATTTCGCGAATTATGGTTCCATTTAGAGAAAAATAGATAATAAATCTTTAAGGTGCATCTACCTTTTGATTGACAAGTTGCTACCACAGCGTGTCCTCAGATTCTCAGTCCAATCCAATCAGGATACCCTCCCCTGCTCCACCCTCTAATCCAAATATGATCACGTCTGGCTGCAAAAAAAGAAAATGGCGACAGCTGTAATGCCAAATGTGAGGCTTCAAAAAGCAGTCGACAAACCAGTGGGTGATGTCACGCCTTGCTCTACACTTGGACAGACAGCCTCTGAGGGTCTCCCTCCCTGATCTCAGTGTGTTTTCTATAAAACAGTATGTGATTCCTCCACTGCCCACAGGTTGCCTCCACTGAGTTCCACCTGACCTAGTCACCTGCCGAACAGTCCATATCTGTATTGTCTCGCTTGCTGAAGCACTTCAGCCTGTGTTGTTTGTCTGCTGAATTCCCAGTGTGTTCCTCTACCTGTGTGCCTGCTACACACTATAGGCCTGAACATTGGCCACTACAATCATACATGACGTGTTTTATGTCTGCATTTGAACACCCCTTTCTTTGCCCCTTGACTCAGGCCTAAAGTCCACCGTTACACATTCTCAGACTTTGACATTCATTTCTGATAAGTCTGTGAGGGCTAAGGGCTGTTTTGTTGTGAACATGTCAAGTGTTTGGAGGGATATCTTACAGACTTCTTGATTCTGCCCAGAAAAAAGCCTCACCTCTTGTAACCACCAAGTGTGATCCAATTTTTATGCAGTATTTGGAGCCTTTAATTCCTCGTGCACTCCTGGTGTCAAAGGTCATTGGAAATTTGCACTGGTTCCATCATCTTAAACGGAACTAATGTAATAAATTATGTTTTGTCTCAAAACAAAAAATACTGACAAACTCATGACTTTGTCTGCATGTGCCGTATCCATGCAACAGAAAGCACATGCAGAGAGACCAGTATCCATACCACAGAGGGTCTGCACTCAGCTCTGTGCTCCTGTCAAAACCATTACAATCTGCAGAGGCTTCCACTAGGGTTGCAGTCAATTCAGAGATTATGATTGGTTAATGGTTTCTATGATGGTTCAGCTGTCATTGACAACAGTGGCACAAAGAGGAGAATTTGTGAGCTTTATAAAGCCCCATGCTTCAACTGCAGTTATCATAAATAGCACTACGGAGGAACAAATCTCGCTGTGGATAATGTAAATGATGCACAGTTCAACATTCAACATTCATTCTCTTTAAATACAGTGAAATATGAAAACGCAGTTTGCAGTGTTGGTGTGCTGAAAATCCAGTTATCTATTGATCAATGTCAAATGGTGTTGTTAAAAATACGGAAATATCAATACACATCAATTCTAAATATCTTAAGTAAGGAAATTAATTTAGATGCTGTTGCTCTTAACACACAAGCCTTGTTATATTCATCTTTCAGTAGAAATGTAGAATTTTATCCCTGTGCTATTGAACATTGTATATATCGACATTTTACAAGAACTTGCTGCCTGACTCCAGCGCCCATTTACCTGAATGAAAAATGCTCGCCCAGCACATAAGCCTATTTGTCTGCTCGGTTCCACTCGGCCTATAGATTTCATGTGTGGATGACATCAGGCAAATCAAAATCACTTTTCTAGGCGTGGGGAAAGTTTTACAAATATAAAACCACTGTGGATTAAAATTTCATAACACAAAGGTGGGAGATGAGAGAGAAAAAAAAGGCCAAGGCTTGTCTTTCAATGCTTTTATCATTTGCAAAAAAAAACTGTAAAGACGAGCAATTGCCAAATAAAACGTGCATGGCAAAACAAATCTAGTGCCCTGCTTTGTACGATTCTTCTTAATTTGATGCTTCTACGACAAATGAAAGTTGGGCCAGTGGAGGGATTTAAGAGATTAGGGAATGCATCTAATGTACTGGATCTGTCTGATATTAACACAAGTGACCTCAAACCTGACACGTAAGGTCCCTCTCAACCTCAGCTTAAACCTCGCAGTTTGAGACCTAAACAAGCAAATCACGTATAGGCTGTGTGTCGGTGCTTAGAGGGGCTGCACTATGGCACTTGATCCACAATGCACGCTACAACAGATACAATTGGATAATCCATTAATGAAGCAGATTCTGGGGCAGTTCACTAAGACTACAACCTTTAACCCCCTCTGTATTTAGATAGGACACGAGAAGAGTGAAAGTAAACGCACATGTGGAGACACAAAGAAGCTTTTCTCTTTATGCTGGGACAAACCAACAGTATGTAGACGTGCCCTCCACCACTTCCTACGTACATACTTGTCATAGCATTAGGGACGCTTTAAAGTCTGAATCCTACTGCATTAGTGCTCTGAATAACAGCACCCTAAATAAATAGCTTCCATTTAGTGAAGCCCTGGCGTTTATCTTAGTTTGTTTGTTTCTAGATCTTTCTTGGAATCAAATTTAGGTTAATCTGTAAATTACTGTTTGACATCATAGACAACATTATATAAGAGTAAAAGCATTCATGTTGACATCACATGTCAATGTCACAATCTGATATCGGACAATTCGGCCAAAATTCTTAAGACTACTGTTTTTTTAACATCCAAGGAAACTGTTTAAAAATGTTTCTCTTTCTACAAAATGTGCATGGCGGCATCAGGCTGATGTTTTGGGGAATGTTAAAGGGGAGGTTTACATATGACAGCGTATTAGGTCCATTGTTGGTAAAATTCAATAACAAATTACAGAGCTGGGGGAGAAAATCATCATTTAAAGCAAATCATCAAACTTGTTACAGATTATTTTTCTGTTGATCTAGTAATGGATTAATCGACAAATTGAATCAGCTCTAAATAACATATTGTCTTAGGGACGAAACACATTACATTTTTTTTTTACAAGTTTTCCCCGCTCTGCTATCTTTCAGTGGTGATAAACATTACGCATTTTGTTCAAGTACTAATACACAAAAGCCTCAATTCACTCTCAAAATGAGAGTTTCATTGACGGTGCTTTCCTTAATTTGTATGAAAAGCTCAGATAAAGAAAACCTTATCCAACAGTTATGGCCTCAATTCAAAGTACATCTATTCCTGAAAAGAGGACACCGCACTAACACAGATCAACCCCAAATCAGGAGTGGAAATCAGAAGCTAACTGGATATCTTTGTTTATTTCCTGAACACAGAGATAGCTAAAATGGTCTCCTGGGAAATGAGTAAGCCGACACTCCTCTGTTTTGCACTCACACACTGACTATCACATAAACTCATAGTCTGCCTTGATGTAAGGATGCATCGAGGGGTGAGTGTGAGGTTATGCGAAGACTCAGTCCCAGGTGTCGCTCTGCCAGAACAGAGACAGAGACTTGCAGCCAGGAGAATGATTTGGGTCAGTGGGTAATTGCATTCCTGGACCACAGGGAACTTGTTGGCAATTAATCCTGCCAATGAGCCACATGAAATATGCCCACGTACAGTGTGCCAGTAGACTGATAAATGCAGCTCTGTTAACATAGCTCTTTCAAAGAGTGATATGGTAAAAAATTCTGCTGCTGACACCAGAGAATCAAAGCTGCAGTGACACAATAAGATTGTGACAGAATAAAAAGTGTTGTGCCTGATTAAGCAGGAATTCATCCCAAGCATCCAGAGCCTACCTTCCCTTTCCTTCTCTTAATCAAAATCAAGAGAAACCCCTGCCAGGTGAAAAGTTCAATTCAACAAAAGGTGTAGAATTACTCCAGAGGGAAAAAGGAACAACTTTAACGGTTCATTTACATTATTTCAACCACTAACGCTTCTCTAATAGTATCGTTCTGTCAAGAGTGCTATGTAATCCATACTGAAGACTTAACGCTACTTTCAAGATATTAAGTCGAAACACTTAAATGTGCCTTACATTTAAAAACACTGATAGAGGAAAAGAGAAATGAAATGATTTAGATTTAGTTAATACAATTTGAAGAAGCATGTTTGAAATTTCCAGAAATCCCAAATGTTGATAACATTTAGGAAAAGGAATAGGCACTTTATTCTATTAAAGAACACAAGTTACAAGTAGTTACTTTGACACAATAAATACACATTATCTGATGACAGTCGAAAGTGAAATGATGTTTTAAGTTGTACCACTAACAGTTTTCACTGACATCTTTATCCTTTGGCTTTTCTAATCTGATTTATGTGGTTTGCAGTTTATATGTTCTGGCACATCATTAATGGCTCTGTGTTTTGCCAACAACATGCTTCAGTAATTTGACTGTCTTTAGAGGCTGGCATCTGTCGCTGCATGCCAAGCAAGTGTATCAGTCACATTGTGTAAAGTGTCCCATTAGCCTCGAGCTTCTGCCTAATCTGAGATTAATCAGTTAGTGGCATCTGATCCTAAATGATAGGGACACAGAGAAAATGTCACTTCTGGCACACAATCACTTTGCTGTCATTATGACATTGTTAAAGATTACTGTTGTTGTTCACTGGTCACGAAAGTGTTGATGAACAGCAAATAGATGTTCACCAACCAGGACGTGAAAAAGGACGGGTGTCGGGAATGCTGGAACGCCGAAAAGCTTAATCGGACTCAAAGTGAAACATTTTCAACAACAGGAACTTTTCTTGGGCTTCATTAGGGCTGCACTATTAATCTTAATATCAACATTGCAAATACTGCAATATGAGCATGTGCAGAATCCAAATGGCAGAACATAAAAGGTCAAATGTGTGACAAAACAATGTTATGATGAAGTAGAGATGCAGAGATGTCCTGATCTACAGATCTCGTTCTCCAGATGTAAGAATACATTTTGTTTGGTACAGACCCCCAACAAATGTCACACACTCAGGATTTTAACAGTTTTGTCAGTGAAAATTAAAATGTAATGCAGATATGATCACTCCAAGGTGTGACTTTTTTGGTTGCACCTGTGCCACAAAATCTGTGACTAAATATTTTACAACAAGTACCTAGTGAAACAGGGAAAACACTAGAGTTTTAACATTAAGTTTAAAGTTTGTTGTTTTTTTAAAATCAATCAAGGGTTTTTGTAATACCCCAGTTAGAGTAATATGAGTTTGTGAAGCACTTTAGACATCAGCACTTCGTAATAGCCACAACATCATTATTTTTTAACAAACAGGACCCCACTGTCTTTCTCAGGTACTGAGGACGGCACCATCATTTTGGAAAGCAAACAAGTTCTACTTTTTGGTTTCTTGTCCATGGTCCCTGCCTCTGGAAAAACTCTTTCTTTTAAAATGTATTTATTAATTGATTTAAAGCAGCTACTTACTAGACAAAAATGCCCATAAAACTACCCCAAATGTTTCCAAAGGTCATCACTGCCTCTTAGACAGACTGTTTTTTCCTTTCAGTTCGCCAAGTTCAAACAGCTGTTGTTGATGTTTAGGAGCTCCCTGACTTTATCGGTTATGTTGGAAATAGCTATCGTTGACTTGGCTTTTCCTAATAAGCAATCAGCAATGAGGCCACGTACACATGATTAACATGTAATATGGCTGCCAATAATATAGTTGAAAAAATCCAGCAATGTCAGACTGAATTATAACAGGGAGTAAGACTCTTCAGCTGAGATTGCCTCATCTTGTTTTTATAGGTTTATTAAAGTGATTAATGATGAAAAGCTCAAATATTTGGTTATGTCCATATTTGACTATATTTTAGAGACAAATTATACAGACTGTAAATGTCCTTGGAATGCCTATAAAGGTGCTCTGACACTCTGAAGTACTATTTTATTTTATTGTTACCTAAGGAGTATAAAATGGGGGGGGGGACTGAAGTGAATTAGAGATCAGGCTTACTAATGAGCCAAATGTTAGAGGAATTTAGACATTTGGAAAAAGGCAAAACTACAGATTTCATTGGCAGCAAAACAAGGACTTTCCAGGGGAAAATATGGGACCTACATCAAGAGAGAAAGCTTTGCTGATGAAAAACAAAAAGTAAAAGGAATAGAGTGTGTTACGTAAAAAAGATATTTTATATTCTTATGAAATAAAAACTGAACGTTCCAGACATGACAAACTGTCTGGCAGAGGCTGTTGACATCTCATCACATATCAAACAGCATCCCACCATGAAGGATGGCCATGACTTCATGCAGCGGGTATGGGTAATTATTTGTAACGGGAAAGTATTTGGAACAACAATAGGAGGCAAAGTCTTGCAATAAACCTCTTTCAAAGTGCTGAAGACCATCAACTGAAGCAGTGACTTTTGTTAAAACATAATACAGGCCACCAGCATGCAGCAACATCAACACTAAGATGAGCGAGCCTTGAAAACTATTATGACGTACAATGTTGTTTATTGACTCACAGCATCCAGCTTGAGTGAGAAAGGGTAAAAAGGGACAAGCAGATACTGACGTGTGTGTGGAGGTTTTGGTGGCATTTAGCTGTGAGGTTGCAACCAACTGAATACCCCGCGTCTCACCTTCACCTTGGATGCCGCTCAAAATCTTATCATGTATGTTGTTCCATTTGCTGATTGATTTTCTTTATAGAAAAGCAATAAACACCTTGTATTTATTGTTTTGGGTTACTTACTCAGTTAGTGGCACCTTTTCCCACATTAAAAACAGGAAATACACCAACCGTCTTATCTAGAGCCAGTGTTTGATTTGTACATTTGTACAGAAGAGGACCCTGTCCCTCTGTAGATATGAAATGCTCATTCTATGGTAACGAAAACACAACGATTCTTATTTTCATTATACATTGATAAAAACACAATTATGAATATTATATTCCATTTCTGACCTAAATCCCACTAATATCTACACACTACACCTTTAAAGCTGCCAAAGCAACAGTATTCGCTGGTGCTGGAAAACATTTCAATACTACTTCTATATTTGAAATCCAATCAAAAGGTAAACATTTGTGAATTCCCATCATTGTTGGTGGCATCAGAGAAAACAGAAGCTGCACTTCACGCTAACATACAATCTCAGTGTTCAATCTGCACTTTAAAACTCTCAACTGTATAGGGAAAATAGCTGTTTAGCAGGCATCCTTAGTTATACAGCAATCAGGAGTTAAACACAAAAACAGAAAGTAATCAAACCCTTAAAGTGATTCTCCTTAATAAGAAAGATAATCTCCTCCACTTTAGCTTGATGCTCCTCGGCTCAGTCGGATCCTCGCTGTAATTGCTCCTGTTAATCATGCCTTAATTTGTTGACGAGATTCATTTGGAAGACTTGTCTTGAAAACATACAATCTCTCCCAATCTGTGGATGCCAACATCTTGAAATTAAGGGCCGCAAAGTAGAGTGAGACCAGATTAAGTCATTTTAAGAGTGTTAGAGATGTCGCCAGAGACTGATGTAACCAACGATCGGTGTCTGTCACTGCTTATTAAAACCGGTGGAGCCACTGAGCTCGAAACACTTACTGATGGTGTATTTGTTGAAAAACTGCTCACTGCAACATTCTTGATACTGTGGTTGTAAATAAAACTGGTAGTGAACTAAAATATTTCAATAAATTCCAGAGGTAATAGTTCGATATCTATGGTAGATGATTGTAAATTGTATAAATCTTTTTCCCATATTTTTTTATTATAACAATCCATTTTCTGACAACAAAACTCCTCACACTTTAAATTACATCTAGGATTGCTTTTTTTTTTACCCTAGCTCCTCCATACCTCACATGAGAACTAATTGTTTCAGTCAGCAAACCCATCTAGTTGGTTCTAATTGGTATGTGTTCGTCGCGTGGGTCTTCGTGTCACTGAGGTTATGTCAGTAGTTCAGACACAGAAGAGGGCATTAAATACAGCTATCTCTACAGTTGGCCTGAAGAGTAGATTTTGAGCACCTTTAAGATCGATCATGATTCAAAACTCACTTCGCCCACCCCCGGTAAAGGCTAAAATATAATGGGTCATAAAGTCATAGAAGTGAAGTAATTCTAAAGTCAGTTGCACAGCAATCTTCCTATACATTGCCAGCATTTGATACCATTAGCAGCCTCAAGCTAACGGTCAAACCAGAGCATCTAAGAACATTTCTAATAGAAAAGTTTTCCAGTTTCATCATAAGGCCAATGAATGCCAATATTTCACATTTTAAGACTCATGTTAATGTTCGCTATCATCTTAATATATAATGTTAGCATTCTAAAATGTTCTAATTACAAAAGCACTACACAAAAACTATCACTCAGGTTAATAATGTCATTAGTTTTGGAGATATTAGGTCGTAAACCCAAGTAACAACAAATAAAAAAATTTTTTAATCTTATTGGTTTAAGCAGATTATAATGCAGAGTCATGTTCCCAGAAAAATGAAATGAATATATAGATCAAATATCAAAGCAGCTGCTAATGTCTTGGTGAGTTTATTCTGTGGTTAGAACCAATAAAATTCTATGAAAAAGGGTCAATAAATGGCTGAAAATATGCTTTATGTATAATTGCATAGAAGATAAATAGTTTATACCAGCTTATATTTAGTAATGTAATGTGAATGTTTGTGGACAGCATCCAGTATCTTTAAAAACTATGAAAAAAACAAAACAATTGGCGCTGGCATGCAAACAGGCTAGTTCTAATTCTGAACGCCGATACAGCTGAGCGTAATTTAAAGATAAATGTAATTTGGTAATCAAGCCACGCCATCACTGAAGTCAGCAGCACCAGCCCTTAAAGCTAAGTAAAATCATTTACCTCTTCCCTCTACTACTACTGCCAGGCATCTGCCACTATATGTTTGAAGTGTGACAGTGAGAGCCAGGAGGAAGGTCAGACCTGTTAAATTGTAGATATCAGAGTTGATGTTTGCAAATTCAGAATTCTTCAATGACCTGAGCTGCCCCCAACTCACACACAACCACAACTCATCTCCAGGAAAACACACCGGGCTATTTAACTATTTCTATCCCACATATCTCTTCAATTTGCTCAGACACAGCAGACTTTTACATTTATCACATTCATCTCTTAACTGAATCAACTCATCCGTATCTATATAGCCTTTTACACACAACACAGTTGATCCCAATGCTTTACAGCATACAGAGAAAAACAAAATGCAACAGAAAAGAGAGGAAAAGTAAATAGGAGTGACAATACAGTAATCGCAATAATTTAAGAATAATAACAGCATTGATAATAAATCATTACTGTTATTATAGCAGCAAAATAACAACAACAGCGTCAGGAATATACTTAATATACTCCCATCATATTGTAACAGACCTTTTCTGACCTTGTCATATGACTGACAGACAGCTGTATGTATACAGGGTCAGTCAAAGTATTTCTCACTGCAGTGTTGCATCCAAACTTTTCAAAAAACCTTCCCAATATATCCGGTGAGCAGTCAATATCAATTCCCTGTCTTTTCCATACTTGCAGAGACACACAGGAACACTGAGTGTTGGGATTGTGTCTGATGCAAGGAAACCGCAATGGCATTTCCTTTACACCTCTCAAACTTTCAATCAAGCAGTGACAAATAGTTCCCCAATAGCAGCTTTGGATAAGGCAGAAAATACATGGACGAATTCATAATTTATTATATGATATTATATGTATGGCTATTCTGACAATAACACATTGCTACCATAAGACAAAAAGAATTAAACAAAAACTGAGCATAAAAAGATACTCACAGTTTCTCTTTAGATCATGGAAGCACAGAAAACTGCTAGCCTTACTAAATGGCAGTCACTTGGAAAGCTCCTCTCACCCCTAGAAAGCCTTATGCAGCTGAAATGACTCACATCCCCTCTTCCAACCTCTGTCAACCATCGTGAGGAGGTAAACATTTCCAAATATGGAGAAAATATGAAGACAGTATTGAGGGCAATATCAGTTTGGTTTGCTTTTAACTTGGAATGCCATACTCTGTGAGCCAGAGTCCCTCAGCAGAGCCAGTTCTGTGGTGCATACCTTTCACTTGGAATAATAATGATGATTGTGGAGAACTTTTCACAATCGCTCCGGGTTCAGTCTGACCTAAGATGGGTAACACTGTGAGCCTGCCATGCAAGCTCCGTTTTTATGGATAGAAATTCAAAGCGTAGAGGAGATGAGTGGGCTTAAAACTGTGAATGGGAATCTGAATAAATTGCAAAAATACAGGTATATATAGACGTCATTTACTTTTTTTTGTTCACCAGACCAGTGCCAGATTAGAAAGTAAAGAGAGCCCATTAACTGTGAGAAGCTGTCCTGTCACACAGATTGTCTTCAAGTGATTAAGAAAGTATAATTAAAGTGTGATTACTCCCCATGAGTGGTGTAGGTCAGAGGAGATCATGGTAATATTAAGAGCCGCTAAGAGGGAACATTACACCGTCCTGCCTGGATTGGAATTGTTTTGAAGAGTAATTTGGCTCAAGAGCGCTCGTTTCCTCAAACAGCACAAACCCACTTCATCCAAATCCCAAAGGAACAGACTGTGTTCAGAGGACAGAAATTCTTACATGGTCATGAATTCTTAAAAAAAAATGTTTGATTCCTAAAGTCCAAAATCTGGTACAGATCTGAATTGTATCACTGCCAAATCAGTTTGAACTATCATATAAGAATTAATTTGACTTTTACAAAACTTTAATGAAACAATTTGTCTGGCACTTTAGAAAAGACAAGAGAAAAATTAGAAGAGAAAGCTATGCATGAGAATGTGGCTGCAATGTCAACGTAGAGTAAAGCACCTTAATATTAACGTAGAAAGAGTTGGCCATGGCTGCTTTTACAATGAGCTTAACCAGTTGGTTTGCAACAAAGCGAGGGCCAGCTGTGGCTCAGGAGGCAGAGCAGATAGTCCACTTATCGGAAGGTCGCTGGTTCAATACATTCAGTACATGAATGTGTGTGAGCAGGTGAAGGTGACAAGTGCCGTAAAGTCGGTCGACATGAATAGCACCACAAGCAAGTCCATTTTCCATTCAGCTTTTTGCCAGCTGAGGTACATGATGACCCCACATGGCATGACTGCACTGGATGTAAAACTGATGCAACAAATTTCGAGATATGGGGCCCCACTTTACTTACGACTTTACTTACGCCCTGCACAAAACGACACACGACCAAGGACAAGCATCATTGCTAGTTTCAGTCTGACGCAGTTTTCACACGCCCAGTGCCCACATTATGTGAATAGCAGATGTACTTGCGCACATCTGTACACTCATGTTGGGGTGTGGTCAGGCACATTGGCGGTGCATTGCTATCTTGAGGCGGCAGAAAGCCACCGCACCATGCATCAACAAAACCCTGGTCTAAAGTCAAAGCTGCATTATTTTGCCGCACAAAAGCTCACCGATATATTACTATACAACAATACGAAGTTAACAAGTGATCTCAATGAAAGATACATCATGCAACACAATGATTTACAACCAGATACTCCAAGCATACAACCAAGCACATTCTGCGATAAATTTGTAATAGATTTTTGAGGGCAACTTGGCCCCAAGTTGCTAATTTATGTCCATATATTAGCACTTAACTGGAAATTAAAACACACAACCTTTCAAACATAAGTCTGATTACCATTTGACATTAAAGCACAAAAGCAGGGCAAAAACAGGACCAACACATCTTATATAAAAAAGTACAATTCAGCAAAGTACAGCAAAAGCTATCTTACCTTTGCTCCTCTGTGGATGTATGGGATACCTGGTAGACTGGTGAGGCAATGCCCTTTACTGTATGTTGAAATCTGTTGAGATTGAGAAATAGAGACAACTCTGTATTACTCAAATGGGTTACATAACTATCATTGTGCTGAGTAGGACCACACCAATGTGGTTTTTCCATGACTGTGTCGTTCATCAGCGAAAAGATGAACTATGGGCACGCTCTTATAAATCCTGTATGAACCTGGGCGTCCGTTGTCCATTTAGATTTTAGTCAGTAATATCTCACCAGGCACCTGCCACAGTCTGTTGGAACAATATATCATTGCAAAGACACAGTAGAGGGAAAACAATGCTGACAAGTGACACCACGGAAAATATTTCACCACGGTGTAACAATGATTTAGTGAGGAGGACTAAGACTAAAGTACAATCTGATGATGGTAAATCACTCAGGAGGACATTATGGTCAAGCTTTTTCGTAGCAAAAGTGATCCGATCTTTTATATATGAGCATAAAGGCAGCAGTCATAGAAAAAAATCAATAATACCATTGTATATTCAAATTTTGTTCAAATATCAACACACTTTTATGACACTTATTTTTTATTTATCATTTTCATTTGTTTGTGTGATTGTATAACACAAGTTACAATTCATTTCAGTTCATGGGAAAAAACATTTCACTTTCATTATTTGCTCCATCAGTATTGAATACACAAGGTTAATCAATGCAGTTCCAGGCAGACTGTAAATCATCCTATTTGAGAAGCAGCAACAGTCTTTTCTGTGAAATAACTTGTTGGTTGATAATCAGTGAAATGACTTATTTTTCAGTGTGGTTTAGTTGAGTAGTATTGATTTGATGGGCTTTTTCGTTGATATTTCGTAGAGTTTAGGTCCAATAGTTACTTCAGCTTGCCAGATAAATAATTAACATGTCCTGTCAGATAGCAACCACTTTGTTGTTGACGAGTCTATTCTGTACAGTAACTCACATCAAGGTCACTTACGACAAGAGATGAAGCTTTCTTGGTGATGCTTAAAGCAGTGGACAGACAGCCAACACTCATCTTTACTCTGAATTCAGCTTTGCACCAGCACTAGTTCTGCAGAGTTTGGTGAGGTTGCGTACATACTTCCTCTCTCACTATTTGAAAGCCACAAATGGCTCTATTGCTCTTGAGGATCGTACTAGCCATGAGTTGGTAGGTGCTTTCTGACGCAACAGCAAAGCCTTTTTAAAGAAATACTATGTAGTGCAATAAACCTGCAAACAAATTGCATAAGACTATAATATTTTTTTATTTTCATGTTTTATTTACTGGACAACTGAGAGAGCAAACAGGGCAGGAAACAAGCTGCATGCATAGTAGATAGAGCAGGCAACACAGTGTGAAACTAGAGAAAGACACAGGAGCAGGTTAAAACAGTTCATGTCAAGCTGCCCATCTGATATATCGGCCGCAATTGGCCCATCACGGATATATTGGTGTGTATGTTGTCTGTTATGCACAGATATGAAAACTTGTTTTGTTT
The DNA here is from genome assembly GCA_039737535.1 of Lagodon rhomboides. Taxonomy (NCBI): domain Eukaryota; kingdom Metazoa; phylum Chordata; class Actinopteri; order Spariformes; family Sparidae; genus Lagodon; species Lagodon rhomboides. The sequence continues at coordinate 6,014,090 of CM077789.1, read as the reverse complement.
TTTTGGAGATAACGCCAAAAAAAATGCTTGTGGTCATTTTTAATTATTTCATTCCCAGTGGAGTTTACTGTTTCAATGCCATGATGTCAGTTTTGATGATAAAGATTATTGTTAAACTGTAAAATATCCTGCCTCTCTTACATTTGTTTAATATAGTATTTTGATAATCACATTTGAGGGATCATTGCGAAAAATGTTTATATAAAACGGCAAATATATCAATATTGGAATTTTTTACTCACTAATGCCATCGACCAGAAATTGAGTATCGTTTGGGCTCTGATGTCAAAACCCGACAGCACTTCAAAAACTGTCTCCATCATGAGAATCAACTGCTACCACAGTTCATTCATTCCTTAGACATTTGCAAAAAAGTCCCCACGGGGTATGTTTTGGATAAGAAGGAAGTCCTGTCCTATGCAGGTATTATCCAGAACAATGAATTGTCTTTTAATCCACATGACATGGGGATTCAAGTAAAAAACAGACAACAGCATTGTTGTACAAACCAGCCTTCTGCATGTCACAACGCTACCTAGCAGAAATGTTAAGCGGGCACTGACATGTCCTTGCTATGCCCTGTATGCTGTGTCATTAGTCTGGCCATGCTTGTTTGTGTCATTAACAGTGAGAATATACACTTAGTTTTTCACCCTTTTCTGTGGTCTATGCATATTTGGTGAATGTAGGTTCTTTAACACAGAACAATGTAACAGAACATTATTGGAAGGATCTTGGATCAGTCACTAATAGGGGTGTGACGAGATCTTGTGCACAGAGATATCGCGATATCAAAACGTGACAATATTTCTCGTCGAGGTGAAAAGCTGTCTCACGATGTCAGTACATGACAGAGGCAGCGCAGCAGTCAGCATGATGGAGTCTGTAGTTCGAAATAAGCATAGAATATGCCTCCGCCACTTTTAAAACGTTTGTGTGGGAGCATTCTTGGGTACCCGGTGGAAACAATAAACGGCGAGTGACAGATAAGACAGGAACAATACACTGATCAGGCATAACATTATAACCACTTGCCTAATATTGTGAAGGTTTCCATGTGCAGCCAAAACAGCTCTGACCTGTCAAGACATGGACTTAAGACCTCTGAGGGTGTCCTGTGGTGTCTGGCACCAGGGCGCGTCAGCACGTCTTACAGATGCTGGATCAGATTGGGATCTGGGGAATTTGGAAGCCCGGTCAACACCTTGGGCACTTTATTGTGTTCCTCGAGCTGTTCCTGAGCAGTGTTTGCGGTGTGTCAGGGCACAGTGTCCTGCTGGGGGGCCACTGCCATCGGGTAGTGTTGTTGTGATGAGGGGGTGTACTTGATCCACAACAGTGTTTGGATGGGTGGTGCGTGTCAAGTGGCATTCACATGAATGCCAGCACCCAAGGATTCCCAGCAGAACATAGCATTGTGATGAGATGATCGATGTTATTCACGTCACCTGCCAGTGGTTTTAATGTTGTGGCTGATCGGTGTATGCAAGCACTGTAAGAAAATAGTGCCGTACGTCACAGCTAACACAAGCACTTTGCAAAAGATACAAACCACAGGTAACTATTAAAATCAACACAACTGTTAATAAAACACTGAAAGGCCAGACAACGCTGACAAATACCTGGGAAATGGTAAATGTTGTACTGCAAACTCGCCCACTTTGAGTCCCACACAGGGGCACACATAGCCGAAGTTTTACGAGTAGCTGTCACGGACGGACTCGGAGCTTAAAGACCAAACCATGGCATCACTATTGTGACTGACAATACGCTTAATAGCTTAGAACATCTTAGGCTGTGAAGTTTAGTTATAGCCAGATCATAGCTCTGCATCATGCTTGTCTGTTTGCACTTCACGTACTCTCACAGTATTACTTTTATTGTGGTAAGAAAAACTTAGTGTATTTGTGATTTATACTGTTTCCATTTTATTATTCTCTATTTGTGGAAAGGAGTTCAGTTAGAGGGTCACACACAGCTTCAATTAGAAGTTAGAAGCTCACAAACAGTTCATGCAGTTATAAGGTCTGAAGAGACTCATGAGAAATCAAACAGGAGAGAAGCTCGTCAGTTGAGTTTGTGGCTAAACCTTTTACAGTGCTTATATATATTGTTTGTCTTTTACTGTATATGATAATTCATACTCAGTCAGGAGGTAGAACTGAAGTGACATTCATTACGAGATGATTACTCGTTAAAACATTTCAAAATGGAGCTGTGCTGTTTGGCATTTTGTGACTTTCATTCGAATAAAAGACCATTTTTCCAGTCATATATTAATCGTTGAAATTTTCTTAAATATTGTGTTAAAATATCGTCTCATCTTGTCCTTGTGAACCCACCATCTTGTGAGCCGAGTCCATCGTCACACCCCGAATCACTAAAACACCATAAGCATTAAATAGTCCAAAAAGAAATAATCCACGATCTTTCAAAAACATAAATGCTGTTAAATAAGATCCAGTTTCCTCTGAAACTTCTAACAATCTGGAGTAAAAATAGTTTTGTCTGTTGCACAAAAAAATATTTAACCCATTTCTAATGCAACTCTTAATCCAGGTAGATATGTAGGAAATTACAAATGTCCTTGTTTTTTTCACAAATCACGAGCGAAATATGAACACAAGGAGATAGATCCTTTCTGGCAACTATATTTTATTTACACTAGGAAAAAGAGGTTCAATTTGGGAAACAGATTAACATTCTTTTATCTCCGGGAGCAGATGGAAAAAAATTTTCATCCAGATGGTTAGAAGAGTCAAAGGATTCTGGAAATGCCTTCAGAACAGCCAGAGTCATGTTAAAGGACCCTCTGGCTAAGATTGTACGGTATTTTTTTGATTTACTTTTTTTTTCAGAAGATTAGATAATCAATTGTGAAAGTACTACATCCACGGCAGCGTGTGCAAATGTAGCAGCTTATTGCTCCTTCAATTTTCTCTGCATTGTTTTTTAACTGTTATTTTTTCGGCTTCATTGCTGACACAAGTCGAACCTATTACAAAAGAAATCAGAAATGAAAGCGCTTTCGACCAAGAGCAGCGGACTATGAGACGATCGCGGCGTGCTTCAAGCATACAACCTGACCAGCCGGACCATCCCAGGGAGGAAAGAGGAGAGACTTGGGATGGGAGCCATGCTAATTTTAAAGAAAAGCTGGGATATAAGGTCAATTGTCTGATTGGCTGATGTCTAGTCACAGAAGAATTTAATGGATAAAAATGGACTCAGCCAAGCTACGGGAAAATCAGAGTTTGTTGGACCCACATCTATAGAGGGACCTGTCTACACCACTAAATCCCAGATCAAGCCTTTTCTCTGGACAGGTGAACAGTGCACAAGCCTACAGTGGGACGAGGAGAGCTGGACTCAAACGTAGTCAAAGCTGATGGACAGTGTTGACCAGATGTCAAACTATTAGTTTGACGTTGTCGACCATATGTCCATGACCACCGTGTTGTCGGTGTTGTTAATGTTCATCCAGATGCAGATTCCAAAAAATGCACTACAGAGTAATTTCCTGTGTATATACGTGTTTATGTATACAAGAACATAAATCATTGTGTATTCGTTCTACGTTTGTGTAGCGAGGAGTTTACAAACTTTAACGTCATTCTGCAACCCTGTGTTATCTAATCACAAATACATCTCTGTGAACCTTGTTATAGTAATTCATCAAAAGTATCATTAGACCACACTCAACATTTAGCGTAAAGATGCACACACTCGCACTGAAAGCCCCACTGTCTGTCTTACCATCAAGCTCAACTCTGAAACTGTACAATTTGAGTCTGGGAAACTTGCTGTTCCTTCCAGAAAAAGACATCCTCATTAAAATATGCCAAGAAACACAAACAGTAGAATAACTTGACTAAACCTACCAGGGGGGCTTGGGCTCAAAGGCAGCTGAGGCACTCATCTTTCAACTTTAACATCATCAACGGCTGTCAAATGAGTCCTTTTTAAAACCAGAGATTTTAAAGTCGGTTCCGTTTAATGTTGCCTGAGTCGAAAATGTGTCTGAGCGACGCAGATGTATTCGGTTTGATGACAGCACTCTCGGGGGACCTTGGTGTTATTGATTTGAAACCCAGCATCTAAGTCAAAGTTTGAAATTAGTCTTTTATGGAAGAAAGTGAAGCTTATTTTTCGTGTTAGCTACAGTTTATGGCAGAACAATGTTGATAGTCTGGACCAAGGATGGTCTCTCGCTCACAAATGAAGAAAACTGATGATATTGAAGCTCTTTACACCAGGCAGGCCGTCCGTTATTCCTCTGTGTGTCACTATGACCCATGTAAAGCTTTAAGAGGAAATCTTGAGGCATGAAGCTTATTTGTGCACATAACACCTCACAATACATGTGCTGCATGGAGTAGCATTCCATACTTATAAACAAGTCTGGTATACTCCATCATGCATAGAAATCAATGGGATTTGTAGGGTTGAATTGATCCCTTTTTAAAAAGAACTGTGGTTGTGAGCACAGAGGATGTAATCAGCAGAGCAGACAGTGTGTTTCAACACAAGGTTTCCTTTTCTTAGACATTTAAAGTGGAAAACATTTAACTTCCTATCTCAAGGAGGAAGAACTCCACTTCATTCAACTATCTTTGGTAACTCCTTGTTGCATAGTAAGCGGTCAGGACAGTACATGGTATTGGCCTTTTGGGCTGACGGAAAGCGATATCTTGATAGTGTTTGGGTTAAGATCAGTTGCCAGATGCATAGACAGTTTTTAAGAATTCAGCTATCTTTGTGAAGAGTCACCTTCAAAATAGAACCCAGACTTTGGGTGGAGCCAGGTTGGGCCTTGTTTGTGCATTTATATGTCACATATCAAAGCAGTAATGGTTTCCTGGCCTGTTCTTTCAATCTAAACCACAGCTATAAGTATAATGTAGGCCTGCACTGTAATGTTAGTCCACTCGTTTGTGCTGTATGTACACTTAAGAGGTAGTTCTGTCCAAACAAACATGGACTATGTACGTGCAATGAAGTATGGTGTCATTTTTTTAAAGTAAAACGAAGACATTAGACATAACTACCGACAGTTTTCTATAAGTTAATAACAAATACCGTCATAAAAACCACCTAAACAACGTGGCGAATCTCTGCTGCCGTAAACAAGCGCGTCCCCGTCACACGATAAGAGGGTAACATTATATTCTGTAACGACGACGCCAAAACTAGCAAACATCTTACGAAGCTAGCAAGTTATTCCTGTGACGGGACACTTTAGTCAACGGGGTGCTTGAGCGGGTGCTAAAGTGAAATTCAGCGACATATTTCCCTGCAGTTAGGGGCTCTCATGTTTCTCCGGTGACAGTCTGTCTTCCGCATTGCTCAGCAGCAGACCACTTGGCTAAAAACAGAAACACCACAGACGCCCAGAGTCCCTTCTGGCTGAACCTGACGGCTCACAACGTATTAAGTTATATTTTCAATGCATGACTGAGCCCCTTGCTCAGCACTCGCTAGCGACAAGTTAGCTTCGTTAGTATCCTCATGTAACATTAGCAGCAGCTATCGTTTGGAGTCCACGCCCTCATTGTGAACTCCGTCCGAGCTACAGTAAAAAATCATATTATATCCCAACAGGGCCGAACAAACTGAAGACGACCTGCTCCAACTGCCGGCGTTCTTTAATCAGCCGTTGCTCAAAACTACACCACTTTTTTTTAAATAAAAACAAAACACAGCCCGAAAAGTCGGCACGACATCGTTTAAAAGCGTCAGAAGAAGTGCTCGATAGTTTCGCTTACCTCGCTTTCTAGGAAACGTTGCAGAGGTTTCAAATCCCACCAAAAAAAAAGTGAAACTTCTTCATCCAAATTTCTGGGAGAGTTGTAGGCAGTGACGTCACGCTCTGAAATTCCAGCCGTCTCAGTCAGTTGAGAAGTTTGCCCATGTAAGGCAGCAGGCCAGCGGTGAGAGCAGCCAGAGCACCACGGCCCGGACACCACTCCGTCAGCGTCCATCTATTTACGGAGGAGATGTATAGGACGGGAAAAAATGCATATTAAAAAAATGGTATGCAGGTTCACGATTTTTTTTTTTTTTTTTTTTACAGAGCTTAAACCATATGGCTCTGTCTAGACGAGACAGTGTTAAACCCACCCTGTTATTGAGCGAAACATATCAACAATTACAGTTCAGCTGTATTGGAACTGTTGCAATAATAGCCTTGTCCTGTCGACCAGTTGAGTAAAAAAGAAAAACTTACACAAATAAAATAGAAACACTTTAAAAATGTATGGAGTCACATTTTTCCTCATCTTACCTCATCACCTTAAAGGTGCACTCTGTAGTTTTGGAGAAAGATCTTCATTGATATCTTTACAATGATATGAATATCAGCTTAAAGGTGCACTACATAGTTTTGAAGAAGAAAATTTGATCAGAAGATTTCATTGACTGTTTTTTTAGTGCATAAACAAACAAAATAAACCAACTTTCTTTGTTTCAATGGCTGAGTAAACCTTAAAGGACAACACACTTTCATACTGCTTTACTTTTCTTAATATTTGGCGGACCCTGCCACCTTTCTAGCTTCAAACAGTGTTCCGTGAATGTTATTTTCCTCTGAGAACAGCTTGTTTACTCAGTTATGGAACATATTAATATTTGTGTATTTGTCTTTTTACTTCATTAATACTGTAAATTAAAATTCTGAGTTTGAATTTTCTCTCCAAAACTGCATGTGGCCCCTTTTATTAACACAAACAAACCTACCTTAAAGGACAACACACTTTCACACTGATTTACTTTTGTTGTGTGGCGGACCCTGCCACTTTCCTAGCTTCAAACAGTGTTCTGAGGACATTATCTTCCTCTTAGAAGAGCTTGTTTACTCTGTTATGGGAAAAAAAACATATGTCTAAGATGGTATTATTTCCTTATTAAATTTGTAAATATTAAAATTTTGAGTTTCCTTTAAACTAATCATGTTATTGACACAAAAATACACACAATTATGTATATATTTTTATGCAAACGATACACAGCTGCGAAAAGGCCATGCAATAACAGTCACACTTCACTGGAACATTAGAAGAGTCATGTCACATACGGCACTGCAATGAATGCAACAGTGTCGTAGAAAAGACTAAATAAGGCACATTTTGAACGACTTAATGCCAGTCAATGCTCATTAGGGCTGTTATTTTTCAGTCAGGGCAGATGACCTTCGTTGTATTATGATGTATTTGTTCAACTTGTATCATAAACTTTAAAACTGGCCCCCTTTTTTCATAAGAATGGGTGATTTTTTTTGTTCAAGGTATCCTGCTGAAAAGACATAATAATTGGACAAAGGCCTTTGAAATTTCAAGGTGCTGGCTAAAAAGGAAGCAGCTCAGCGAGTGTTTCAGTTCTTACACAGAGCACTCATCCAGTGAAGTGTGAATTGCCACATGCTGTAATTTTGAAGAGATTCAAATTCACGCCCGATGCTGCAGTGCACCCGTGCGCTGTCATGCACTGTCTATCTTCTGGAACCATGAGAAACTTCACTTCAATCTGAATTTTTGTTTATAGTGAATATTTACATATTACTTGCCAAGTACAGAAGTAGAGACATTTAGAGAAGGTCATTCTGGCTCGAGTGTGAGAATCGTGCAAGAAACGTGCACACACATGCACATGTAAATAAAAGATCTCTGCTTTTTGGCTGTTGGAGACGTGTGCCTCTTCATCTGTCAAACAGAAACAGGACACAAAAGGTCAAACCGAACACACGGCCGGATGTGATTAATATATTCCTTGGTTTGACTGTTTGTTTGTTGTTTCCATCATAGTTTCTCTCCCTCGAGCTACAGCATGGTTAGCTTTGCATGCATGCACTGCAAAGGTGAACTAGCCCTCAGTGCCGGTACTGTGCTTGTCACATTGTAAACAATTTGTGTAAAGTTTTCCATACCTGATGGACGGTTCTGTGTTTAGTGTTGAGGGAGGCCAAGTGTTTTTCTGTGGGTGTGAGTACTATGAACTGAAAGGACCTCCGCAAGTGACACTTCAGTGGTTTGTTTTTTTTTTACTCACCGTCTTATATATGGAACGAGAGAGATTTAAAGCGTTGGACAGGCGATGGTTGGCTTTAATTAGGGGATCAATAGCCACAGTGAATTAACTCATTAGTCACCTGCAGGCTGGATGGACAGTGTGAGCATTCATCAGTCTCCACAGTCACACCAGTCAGCCGCCTACATATCTTAGAAGCAGTATATTAACATAACATAAATAATCACATTTGGATCATCATCTCAGAGTTGATATTACATCCACAGTAACGCAGAGTCACGGCCGTGTTCTGAATCAGACGAAGTGTCCAGAGTGTGTGAACTGCACACATAATGTCACAGCAGGAAAAACACAGTTGATTATTACTGATAACATTAATGAGAGCTATTACAGCTAAACAGAATTCAGAAATAGAATGCATATTTACACCTGTGCATGCCCCACTGTACCCTGTTACCATGTCTTCTGTGAAAAGGGACTTCTGTTATTGTCAGTTAGCATACAGGAAATTAACTTTATCATGTTGTACTGACAGGAAATGATACGACATGTGCACAACCAGACGTCGATCAAACTGTGACTTTAAAGTGTGATAGACAGTTAAACACAGTGGAGGGAAAGTAATGTGTATTTTAAGATTTAAAGCAGCAATAATAGATTCCTTTTTATTTTTTTAATTTGGAGGGGGGCCAGTAGAACGAGCAATACACACAACATAGATTTATTATTTTTTCCTCATAAAGTTAATAAGAGGAATGTGTCAGCTGACAGTCGTGGTTTTCCTATACGTTATGGTCCACCTTGTGTCCGTTTGGGGCGGGGAGGTTACAGAAGACATTATTATGAGCCAACGAGGCCGCCAAACAAACCACTGGATATTTTGGCTTTTCAGCCAAAACCATCTATTTTCTGCATAGGGAAGTCGGACCATCTCCATCTGTGAATGTGGCGACCAAAGGAGGTATTTTAAGCAAAATCTCTTCCTAACCCCAACCGAGTGGTTTCTGAGAATGAAACGCGATGATCACAAAAATATAAAGCTAACACAGAGCGACATCAGCATTTATTTGGAGTCGCGTTTCAGGCCAACCAACAAATTTAAGTCCAACGCTCTCTCTCCGTTTGGCGTTGTTTTGGTCTGCCGTAACTCCCGAGGGAATCACTTAGCTCTTTAGCTAGCTAGCAGCTAGAATGCTCTGCTACATTCACAAACCAGCCACCGGCTTCGTCTGTCAGCTGTCTGGTGCTGAATTGGTTGAAAGTTACATCGTTTGGCCCGTCGCGGAAAATCTGACCCGAGTCCTTCACAAAGAGATCCACAGTCCAGCACCTGTAAGCAACTAAATCCTCCACACACTCGTATAGGCAACGGAGAGAGACGGGGAAGGTCTCATTTCTCACATGACATTACAATCCACTCACATATGCCCCATTATTTCACCCTTTCTCAAGGTCTGTATATATTTACTGACCCATATACTCACCGTCACTCAGTTGTTGCATTCTTTTGTCATACAATAAGTGCAAAATAAAACTTCTGGACGTAGACATCGATACAACATTTTGACAACAGTTCATTCTGCTGGTGTCACAAACACAGATCTGTGTAAGCAGGCATAATAAACCACCCCTGTAAGCCACATTTCAGTAAAGCTGGCACAGAAGCCTCTCCCGGCAAAGTTGGAATGTTTCATTTCAGCTACTGTCAACACAAAATGCCTTTCATGTTTTGCCATTTATGACAGGGTTTACAAATGTACAAAAATATCAGCGCAATAATGGACGCTAAAATGCCACTCATTTTTCAGAGAAAGGAATTTGCCTTGGTGTCTGGTGTATTATAAATAAAGGCTAATTACTTACTGCAACAGTCAGGAATATAAGTATAGAGCACAAAACACAAAAAATACTATAATAAGTATCTGTGTTTTACACTCACAACGCTGTACAGTTTTAGAGAATGTATGTCACAGGGGTGACGTCATCAGCACTTTACACACTGTGAACATTGATACGATCAGGCTGAAATATGTACAGTGTGAGAGATCCTTAATTTCAATATCATAGACGGGATTTATTCATTATTTCCCTCAGATGATGTAGGAAGAAAGTAAGGAACCGTTGTGCACAAAGCTAATGCTAATGCTAATGCTCGGTCCAATGCACATAACACACCTTGTAATGTCCTCAAAAGTCTATAGCGAAGTTACACAACAGCCTCGTAACCGTAATGCCAAGTCGTAACAATATAATGAACTGAATGACAATATTCGGTTTACTACTGGGTCCATACAATCGTAATTTACACTCATCTATCATAACTTTAGTCGCCTAAAAACTGACAGCAGAGCAAAAGTACAGCCGGTCCAAATAGGACTACTGTCTTACGATCTTCACGTGTGCCGTTTGTGTACAAGTTTATATTTTAGCTTACTTAGCTTAGCTTTAGCAACGCCACGGTACCTCGAAAACCGTCACATCACGCTAGCATTGTGACATTAGTTAAACTAAAGATACGTTTCAGTTCATCTTTTTACTCGTCCACAGCTGTCTCCAGCACTGGAAAGCCCCGACAACATGTCCTCTTGTCTAGCTTCTTTTTAAGTCGCTTCTTTTCTCTGCCTAGACGTGGTTTCTTTTCAGTAGCTGCTGTTTGACAATAAAAGTCGTTTTGTTTTTGAAGCTTCTGCATCTTTGTGTTTTCTGAATAACTAACGGAGGCCCGTCCCGGCTGCTCTTGGACGTAACAGCCAGAACTCTCACTTCTTCACACTCTGCTGTTCATTTTTTGAAATGTTTTAAACTTAAATTAAGTCCAGATCTTACAAAATGCGACGTCAATACAATTACCACAAATTCTAACCCAGAGCACCTTGAACTCAAACAGTGAGGTTGCGAGCCGTAAAACCAAAACAATGAGCTGGAAGTTGCTCGGTCGACCTGAAGGAGCTGCGATCTGATGAAAAATCTCTGTGGGTTCATCGTTACAAGTGACCCCTTTCATATTACTGTCAATTCGAGGCATTGTTAACATAAATATAAATTAGTAAAGAGTAAATTCAGTCATTTTTTTGCTGCAGATCAGTAGCTCTTTCTGCACTAGCACAAAAGTCTAGATCGACAGCAATTATTAAAAAAACGACTGAATAATTGACATTACACTTACTCTTGAGACTTCACACTATCAGCAGCTCCTAAGAATTAGTATGTAGTGAGGAATTAGTGTTAATTTGCAGGAAAAGCACAGGTGAAACTTGTTAACATTAATGAAGACTTTGTTCCGTATATGTTCCAGAAACCAAGACAGCCGTTACGATCAGATTCCTGTTGTTAACGACGCCTGACCATCTCCTGCCGTGTCAAACGTCTGCTGTAGAAGAGGCCTGAAGTGACGGCTTTAATCACTCTTTTGTTTTTTTAACTAAAGCCATTTTGCATATTATTGAAATGTTCCCCTGATTAGCATTTGAACAAACCTAAACACGCTCCAGTTCGTAATGACTGGGCTCCTTTGTTTCACTCGTTATCCTCGGCTTCGCTCGGATTTGCAGTTGTGCGTCCGCGTCTCGTCCGCCGGAGCTCAAACGCACGTCTGATGTCTCGACACATGCAGGCCACTATCAGACGTCCAACAAAGCTCCTGCTTCATGTGGGCTCCACCTGACCTCAGTGATCTCTGCTATGCAAACTAGACAATTAGTTTGCATGCCGGCGATTGAATGCAAATACCATAACTGCTTTTTCACCTCTGATTCTGTTCCCGCAGCTGTATCGCGGCGTTATCATCACAATGCTGCCATTGCGTGTCTCGTGTATTTTCACAGGCCGTCACATTTAGACATTGTTTGTTTTATCTCCTCTGAATTACCGATTAGTTTGCTAGTTAAATGGAAACATGTAGAAGAAATTAAAGCTCTGTCATTATTTTTAGAAGCAAAATTATGTTAAGAAAAAAAGGAATCCTTCACTCTGAGCCCTATCTTTTAACTGATAATTCCTACTTTACTGCGGCTGATTACATTGTGCTCCAAGCTGTGAATATACTTTTTTTTTCTTCGCTGTGCATGAAGGAAGCATAAACAGCACTTGCAGATCGAGCACGCTGATAAAACCCCAAAACGATTCGAGCTATTTTAGTGTCTTACCCCTGCATCCCCTCGTCTCCGAGTTCCAGGGCACACTGAGAAAAGGTAATCTCATTTGTAAATGTGTGACAGCTTATTTGCAAGTGTGCACACTGGCAATTTTTTAATGGGCCCGCCAGTGATTCTTCTTCCGCTGATTTTCAAAAAGACACCCTGGAACAGTTTAGGCGACACATGCCATCGCCTGTGAACTCGAGTTATCAATCAAGCACCAATTAACATGCTCGGTTAGAGGAAATCAAGGGGCTCTTTGATGTTCGGCGGTCGGGGAGTGTAGCTACGCATGTCATTGATATGATGGGTTTCAATTTGATCCTCCCTGCGCCAAAACATATGAAAAGAGCTGTGCTCACAGGGTCCAGCACAATAGATAACTCAACTCTGGGGAAATATGTTTGATCTAACTTTGTCGTGTTTAACTTCAGTCGCAGAGTGGAGAGGGCCGGAGAGAGAAAAAAACAGTTTAATTTCGTCTGTCATATTTTAGCGTTTCAATTGTTCCAGCATCGGATATCCTGTTTTATTTGCTGGTTGTAACACTGTCTTCTCCTCCACACCACTTCCTCTGAAGTAGGTAAACCTCAAACACTCAACGCAGCAGCTGCACCGTTGATGTGTACTTCCTCATAAAAAAAGTGCGAGTGAAAGCGTTTGTTTTGCACCTCCGCGCCGAAGAAGAAAAAGAAAAAAAAACGATTGTCCTGTAATTGCAGCTCTCTTGGTTTCAAAAAAAAAGGTGGGCCCGGGTTTTTCAGGAAGAGATCGACGGTGACAGTGTCGACACTGTGAAGCCGAAGATGAGCGGAGTGATGTTTTCTGTTGATTTGTCGGTAATGTCGTTTGGTAACTCACTATAATCATTGTCAGAAGGCGGGCGAGTCCAGGTGCTCTGTACAGCAACAAAAAAAAAACACAACACAGAGATCCTTGCCTGAAAAAAAAAAAAAAAGAAAGAAAGAAAAACAACAAATGTGTCTGGGAACTGTGTACGCTCTGTTAATTAGAGCTGAGATAGCAGAGATTAGTCTTCAAGCACAACCATATTACAGAGAGTCATGCCAAATAAGGAGAAACAAAAGTAGGAGACAGGCAGACTCACTACAAAAACAATGTCCCACAGCTACTAATCAAACAACTCCCAATCTAGATCCAGACCTCAGATTACACTAATGAATTCTAATTCTTATGTTTTAGCATGTAAATATGTATTAAAACGGTAGACAGAGACAATCCCTGCCTACAGCGAAGGTTTTAGCATAAATGATTGCGTGCTCGGGAGCTTCATGCTGCACCTTTGAAGCGTTTTTAAAGCAGGAGGATTTTGCCGCTGTATCCTGAAATCTGTTTTTTTGTGTGTGTGGGGGGAGGGTTGCCATTTTTAACATTTATTTATTTTTCAATGAACGTTATCAACTTTCTTACCTCTGAGGAGAATGGATTCGGCCGGCTCTAGTCCCTCAGCAGAGTCGTTAAGCGCTTTGACTGATTGATATGATCAGCCGAGATCCAAGACATGCAGCTGACATGCAGGACGGCTTCACTAACAATGTGAGACGTAAATAAAAGTTAGTCACTGCATGGTTGATCTTTTCTGAACTGTATTTATTGTAGGAAGCGGAGGCCTGCAGGCTGACCGGGCACAATCACTCCGAGCGCTGGGTGCAGGGGAGGTCAGCAGTGTTTCTTGAAATAAAAATCAATTACCACCGCCGCGGTGTTTAATCTGTTTTAGCTATGTAGCGTTTTTTGAGATTTAAAGATAGCCTTTTGCTGTAACTTTTGCCCGAACGAGTTACTGCCGGACGAGAGGCTGCTGCGGGCCGACAGTGAATTTCGGGATAATGAAAACATGCAGCGTGACGGCAGTAACCAACAGGATCGAGCAAAGGACAGGAAGTGAGAGAGCAAACTGGCTCAGTGGTGTCAGTGCGAGAGCAACACTGGTCTCTCCAAAGGTGGCTGATGTTAGCTAGCATAGCCACGAATAACTGGTCCCTTGGTGTATCAAGTGGCCAGTGTGTGCATTTTATATGAATTGTGACAGATTGTGTTACTGTGGAAAGTTGCATAATCTCACTTTAAAGGAAAAGGTCACCCAAAAATGAAAATTCAGTCTTCACACCCATGCCGATGCAAAAATCGGGTGAAGTTTAGTCCACATGACGTTTCTAGAGCTTCTCAGTAAAACAGGGTTGCAGTGTTCTCCTCAACAACTGGAGTAGATGGGGACTCGTTTTAAAATGTGAACACAAACAGCAGAAGAAAAGGCTCCGCGCAGTTCGTGCAGCTTAATCTAATGCTCTGGAAAACCCCTAAATCCCAAATTGTTTTTAAAAGAGATTATTTACACCCTTGAGATGCAGTTGAGCTCATGACTCCACCTCAGACAGGGTGAGCGCTAATGCTTTTAGCTTAGCGGCTACAGTGAAGATTTTTGCTTTAAAGGGTGAAAATAACGTCATTTTTTCAAATCAATTTGGGATCTCTGGGCTACCAGAGACTTGGATTACAACAGAGAGCTTACTGGAGCCAGTTTAGCTTTTATTTCAGTTTTATTTTACATTTTTCAATCAATAAAATGACTCCATATGGATCGTCTGTTGTAATCCAAGTCTCCAGGAGCCCCAAGATCCCAAACTGATTTGAGAATACGTTATTTAAACCCTTTTTGAAGCCGAATCTGAATCTTCACTGGAGCTGCTATGCTAAAAGTGTTAGCATGAGCATATGCCGAATGCGTACTTTTGCCAGATGAGCTGGAGATGTTTTATGTCGAACTAATTCATTAATCAAAGTTTTTGTTGTTGTTGATTTATTTACATTTTAAAAGATGTCCCCAGTTTTTTAGGAGAAGATGTTTTGCGTTGAAGCTCCGGAAATATTTTGTGGACTACGAAATTTCACCCACCTTTCAATCGGCGTGGGTGTGAGTAGATGATGGCTGAATTGTCATTTATGGGTGAACTATTCCTTTAATCTAACCACGTATATTTCACCTGACAATCATTAGACATAATACAGAACATGTTATGAATTATTGAGCATTTTGGTCTCCAATTAGACCCAAAAAACTTTAAATCGTGACATGTGCCTCGTCAGGACTGAGCACTGAACACTCCCTTAAAAAAAATACATTTGTATCATGTTGGTAAAACTACCTTTTGACCTCTTTGTCAGAGAAAGAGGTATCGAGTTGCACGGCCCGGACAAGTCAAACATCTTGTTCAACGTGTTCAAAGCAACACTCCCAACAGATTCACCCTCTCCGGGCCCAAACCAAGTCTGTGAACTCGCTGCATCAGTTCCTGAGGGTTTGTTTTTCTGCTCTGAATGCAGAGATCCTAATTGTTTTCCTGCCTTTTCCCGTATGAGGCGAAGACAGCGAGCGGACCAGCATCTTCGGACCATAAACCTCGCTGACATTCCTGTGTGGTGAAACTACAAACATACACGGGGATACATTCCTGAAATCTGAGGGCTGCTAACCCGCGCTCGACCTGCGCTGCAGCTCGTAACGATGAATAAAAAATAAAGAGGAGGCGCAGTCTTACCGAAAGATCGTCATCACTTAACCTTAAAAGGACAAACAGAAGTTAATCTGCCCGCGTATTCTAACAAGATGCCGCTGTTTGTTTATCGTGTGTGGTTTTTTCTGAAAGGCTGCTGAATTTGATAGTTCCCTCCCAGCAGCAAACGTCATTAATTATTCATCCACTGTTTGTCTACAGTCAGAGAATGGCAAAACAAATGCAAGATCAAGTCATTTGCAAATAATTGATAAGGTTAAGACTGTGCAAAATGAAGAGCAAAGTGCACGCTTTTAAAAGCTTTTTGAGTTGAAATGATGATTTTTTTTTGGGGGGAGGGGCAAAAGTTGGATGAGCAGTAACACAATACATCATTTTATAAACACATTTTTTAATAAGATGACGTGGTGGTGCAGCGGTTTGTGATGTTTGATGTTTGTGATGATCAGTCGGGGCGTTTCTATGAGGAGGTCACCTGTTCTCTCCGTGCCCGTGTGGTTCGATCCAGACCTCAGCATTTTCACTTACTGTGTAACAGGAAGTGTGACACGGAGATTTGTGTCCATATGTAAAAGGTATTTATATTGGGTCTATCTTCGGCCTGTTCCCAGCCACAATCTTAAACGGAAGCAAGGCTGCGGGGGGCCAACGATTGACAACACATTGTGTGTGACAACACCGGGGGTCTGGACAGGTACTTGGTACTTGGGCAGACAACAGACGGAGACAGATTGACAGATTGACTTCTTTTAGCCTCAGCAGCACGGATAGTGACAACTCTCAGCGCACTTTTGTCACAGAAGAAGCATATGAAACGGAGGACACACTCCCAGCCCCGACACCAGGCTGATGAGCCAGAAGATCCTGGACGTCCTGAACCTTACCAGGTTGAATCTCTGGCTGGGTCCTCACCTCCTGGCCTTGTCCAGAGTCTTGTCACAGTTGAGGAGCAGCTACAGAACTCAGCTAAACTTACCTTTCAACTCCACGGAGATACAGAAAAACTAGCTTTCAGGATGAAAACATGAGTTTTGCATGTATTATGTTATTTTCTTTTTATTTATTGATTTTTTTAATCAAGTGTATTAAATGCTTAGTATGTAATTTCTGCTGTTGGGGGTCACGAAATCAAAACAAAAGGCGTATTAAGTTAGCGTGGGGTCATGGGAGATGTTGAACTTCTTGTTCATCGACCACCTCACCTTCAACTCAGGCAGAAATGTACACAGATGAGGTGATGTATTAAAGTTTGTATGTGCGTTTTACTCGTTTTATATTTAGTCATGACTTCCTGCCTCACTCTCTGACTCTGTCCTGGAAGTTATTTGACAGTCGAGCAAGTGAAACACACCGTTACCTTGAGGGAAATTAAAGGATTTTCTCTGGGCGTGAATATTCTTTTAATTAGTTTTTTAACTTTTTGAAACAAGTCTCTATCTACTTCAGTTGTTTAGGAGGATGCTGCAACACTGTTTTAATGCAAAGCTCCAGGAATGTTTCGTGGACTACGGAATTTCCACTAACTTTGCATCAGCGTCGGGGTGAGTAGATGATGACTGGATATTCATTTTTTGGGTGAACGTCTCCGTTAATAAAACAGAAAGACAAAAAAAATCGTACATTCCCTTTAAAACATGATCACATACCTTTAGAATTTGTTCTTGTAGATATTTCCAATGTCGTACTGACAATTAAAAAATCACACCTGAACGCCTCTGAACACATTTTTTCATTCCTCATACTGACAATCACACTTTCTGTGGAAACAGATTCTTCCCGTGTCGCAGGAAGACGACGATCCTGGAAGGTCTACGACACATCTGTCACTTTTAATCACCTGTTAAATGTAAAGCCCGTGTCTGTCTCACAAGTATATTTTCTCTTCACTCCATAAATGCCAGCTAATGCAAAGCACAAGATTAGGCACTTGTGACCTTTATTAGAGCTGATAGCAGCCGCCATGGATACCAGAGAGCTCCGTGTTGGCACAACAAAGGCTAGTAGTGGAGCTAGATTACAGATCTACGTGATAGCGCGTAAGTGAAAATGACAAGCAAGCATTATCCTTCACTGATGTGATAATTACCTGCAGTCGTCTGCCCGGGAAAGGTTATCGTACGCGCAGGCGACCTGGAGCAGCTCCAGGAATCTGCATCGGCGCAGTGTGGCGGGCTGTTTATGGGCGGCCTTTGATTTCAGATCCACAAGTGCTGAAAACAAATTCAACGTTGACATTGACGCGCTCGATACATCCGTCGATTAATCATTTATGAATTCAGGCAGCATCGCACTCCTCACCCCGAGGGCTTTACTTTAATTAAATGTTTTTTACTGGAAAAGAAAGCAGGTGTTGTGTTCCTGCAGTGGTGGACTCAGGATGTTTGAGGGGCCGGGGCGAGGAAAGTAAAATAGGCACCAGCTGTATGTGGAGGGGCACCATCACGTAGAACGTCATGATACGTTTATAGTGAGCTGAAAGGGCACTTTATCTTGTTTTATCAACCACAGCGGGATCCATGAGGGCGCTTTGGCGGCGTTTTCTAAAACATGGGCGCACCAGTACATTCTTCGCAGACATCAGACGGAGACAGATTGACATATTGACTTCTTTTAGCCTCAGCAGCATGGATAGTGACAACTCTCAGTGCACTCTTGTCACAAAAGAAGCATATGAAACGGAGGACACCCTCCCAACCCCGACACCAGGCTGATGAGCCAGAAGATCCTGGATGTCCTGCACCTTACCAGGTCTAATCTCTGGCTGGGTCCTCACCTCCTGGACCAGGGCCTTAAGGTAGAAAACATAGCTCAGAGTCTTGTCACAGTTAAAACATGGGCGCACCAGTACATTCTTCGCGCAGACAAGCGCGGGGTCAACGCGTTCAACTTTGTTTTCCCGACCCTGCTCACTCGAACGGCCGCGGAGAGCGAGGATGCCGCGAATCAATGATCTTAAGATTCTGTGGGAAAGGCCGAGTCTGTGCGGACAAATATAAACACTTCATGAAATCAAATCAAGTTTGCATCTAGAAGGTTGCAATGAAAGAAAGAAAAAAAAAAGAAAAACGTCCCTTTTAAAGAATTTGCTTGATCCCTCTTTTGTTAATTTGATGCAGGCCGAAATTACATCAGATGACAGCATAATCCGACATCATTATCAACATCAAAATGTTTGGCCGGGGGCCCGGCGGCAGCGCTGCCTCTGTAACGGGATGATATGGATTACACTTCGCAAACCGACCTTGCCCCCCTCTCATTTTTTATGCCTGCCAGTCAAACGCAGCGATGACCGCATGCACCGCAGCGCTGCATGCCGAATAAAACCCAAATATCCCTCTGATGATTAAGGTCACTCATACACTGCTCTACAGAAGCCATCCTCTTATAAGCCCCGCAGAGTATCAGAGGAGGGGGGGGTCGATGCATCGGGCCCCGGTCGGCCTCGATGTCTTCATTGTTTTACATCTCCGCCGCTGCCCAGGTTCTCTCCGCCTCGCCGTGACAGCGAGAAGACAACGCAGTAATCAAAGTTTTCCTCCGAGGCGGCGTGACCTGTTGTTGGCTCTCATTTGTGTGTCAGTTCGGAGGTTTAAGCTCCTCCATGAGAAGTTTATCCCGGGATCACGGGGATCTGAGGGCTCACCGGTCATTTGCCGTCGCTATCCCCAAGAGCTCAGATTGTTAGGGGCTGCTTTATTCCGAAACATGATGGAAATGTGTTGGACTAATTTGGCTTTAGCAGGATTGGCTGAATATTAGTCCACTCATCCAATGGATTATCCCGTGGCCGCGACGAACATACTGCACAGATCTGTCAAACAACCCCCTCCCCACCACCACCGTATACATACATCTCATTCCCCCTCCAATGTTTGCCTCTTCTTCTCTGAGTGCATCCCTCTCACGTCTCCCCCAGAATGACAGCACTCACGCGGACGCGGTGACGCTGTGCAGCGGTTAATAGCGAGAGCTTTGGGAGCTCTTACCCGCTGAGGTGAGCTTATCTGCGCAGACAGCATGTGTATTCATTTAATCTGAGTTCAACATCAGGTGTCAAGAACGATTACACACTCATGCTCGTGCTCACTGATACTCTTACATTAACGCTGAGGATTCATGTGCTGAAAAGTGCTTTATCCCCGCACGGTCAAGGTTTTTGTTTTATTTGTAGCCAAAAAAAAAATTACATTTTGATTACTCCACTCTGATTATTTGACTCGCTGCCAAAATAAATGTAAAGCAGATTTTTTTTTTTTTCAATCCTAAATATTGCTTTTCTGTTTTCAGGATTTTCCTCCCTAATTTTCTCTCCGGCGGCCACATTGCTGACCTTCCTATTGGCTGTGCCAGGTTGAAGTGACAGCTGGTGTGATGTAATAACACCCCCTCCACTAGACAAGTTATAAAGAGCAATATCTAGTTCCATGGATTGAGATAAGCTTAGGTAGATTAATGCTCGAGGACACTGAAATGTTTGTTGTATAAAAGCACTGTTTATAAAACAATGTGTCAGTGCCGTATATGAAAAACTCTGATCTGGCAGATGGCCTCAGCTCCACGAGTTCCTCCATGTTCGAGGCACTGCGAGTCTGCGGTCGGTGCTCCTGAGGCTTAATGGGATTTTAGACTCTTCATTCAGATGAATTATATATAGAGAAACTGGGATTATTTTACAGGCTGTTTAATCTCTTCTTCTTTTTTTGCCAAAACTGAGCCTGCCCCACAGTTTCAGCATTCGTGGAAAAAGTGGAGCGACCGAGCGCTACAATCAATGAACGCTAGAGTGCAGGCGGCCTATCAGCTCAGAGAGCCAGAGATGCCCTGTGGACCGCTTCTCTAACATGAAGCGTGCTCATTCGACTTGACTCACTTCAGCCCCGCTGCCGTGCCCGCCTTTCCAGAAGCATTCCCATCCTGCTGAACAATGACAGACACGAGGCTTCGACAGAGCTGCTCCGCCACCGCGAGACACAGATTCGGTGCCCTTTTGCACTGAAGACAGCTTCATCCCTCCAGCTTTAGCTGCCACTCACGGGGAGGCTCGGGCACCAGTCAGACGCTGCGTCCTGGATCATCTAGCTACTTGCCAGAAAAAATAAAACTCCGGTGAAAAGCAGTAAGGCGGCTTGTGTTTTTCGCCGCGCTCCGGATCTTAACCAGAGTCAGGTAGGAGAGTCGACTGATCTCGGTGACTGGCACCGCTGAAAAGACTTTCGGTGCGGCAGACGAGGCCCCCTTCGCTTCCTGAACTGGGCTCGCACCTTTGAATTCGAGGCTCCGCGCTGCTTCCTGATTCCCACTACAGATCCCATCATGCCTCACTCCTTCCAGCAGAAAAAAGGTGAGACTTCTTTCTTTCTTTCTGTCTTTCTGTCTTCTGTTCCTCTGCAGCTGCACTGCTGTTTTGTGTCAGTGACTGTGGGGCTAAAGAGAATGCAGTCTCAGCAAACTGTCCTTGAATAAAAAATAAACCCTTTAAATTAATATTACATTTTCTGAAACTGAACGTATTTGACTTGAAATGTGATTCTGGATTGTTGTATTACCAGAGCTTGTCACAAATGTGTTTTGCTTGTACAGTGTTTTGTCCAGGTAATTATTATTGCATGAAGACATTATATTAAAAGGGGCACGACATAGTTTTGGAGAAGAAATTCAAACTCAGAATTGTGATATTTATGATATGAATTTGGTTATAATGAACTAATAGATAGAAATATGTATTTTTTCTATAACTGAATAAACAAGATGTTCTCTGAGGAAAATAAAGTCCCTAGAACACTGTTTGAAGCTAGAAAGGTGGCGGGGTCCGCCAAATATAAACAAAGTAAAGCTGTATGAAATTGTGTTTGTTTATTTAGTTTATTCAGTCATGAAAACAAAAAGAGTTTGTTTATTTTGTTTGTTTGGGCATAAAAAGATAATCAGCCAATGAAGGTCTTTCTCTTCTGATTTAAACGTCTTCCCCAAAATTACATAGTGCACCTTTAAAACCTCTGCTCCAACAACAAGTTTGATTATTTTCTAGAAATATATATTTAAGTTAAATCAAACACAACATTATATTTTAATTTTATTCATTGCATTGTGCGTGAAGTTGTGCTTTCACGAGCAAACGGAATGAAGAGACGGGCACTTACGTACGCGTAGCTTCGCCTCTGAAATAAGACAAATTCCCTTTTTTATTTACAATCATTTTGAAGTCAATTAAAACTTATCAGCGCCGCAGACACGCACGTACAAAGGCCGGGAACACTCATAAACACTGCTGCTTTATTACGGTCAGCTAATCTCAGAGATCAGATCAACCCACCGCTGAATCCTCTCACTCAGTCACAACATTAACACAAAAGCGAGCATGCAAAGTGACATTAAAGGACACGCGGGGCACGCGGGTCGCGATAGAACAACTGACATCTGATAGGCAAATGGGAGTACTGAGTGCATTAAGTAATGTTCTTATAGGTTATCTACCGTATGTAAAACATGCAAATGTGACACTTAACTTTCGCGATAACGTCGGAGCGATTTGACAGAGCTTTCTGATTCACTTCTGATTTTCGCGTACGTCGTTCTGCACGAGGCAGAAAAAACAAACACACGTTGGTGTTTTCATGGTAAATGAAAAAAAAGTCATCTGAAAACTTAAATAAAAGTTTAAACAGCAGCACTGAACCTTCTTTTTTTTGACGTTTGAATTGAGAGCTAACAGATTAACGCTACAATGTGAGCCTTTCAGTGGTCTGTGGCTGATATTCTGGTAAATCCACGTGTGATACCATCAACAGACACTTGTAGTCCCGTGCATGCAAAGCACAATACACTGTATTTGAAAGTGTGGCACAAATCAAGCGTGTCTGTCTGTCTGCCTGCACGATGTAGAACAGATAAGAATTATGCAAACGTGTCGAGCGCAGGAGGTGTCACTCTGCTTTCTTGCATCAACACTTCCACCTGGCATTTCCTCGGCTTCAGAGGCACGTCTAATGAAAGCGAGCGAGGGGATACAATAGCTGCGATACAATAGCGAGAATGAATTGTAATCAAAAAAATATGTTCATTTCTTCATTTCAAATGTGCATAAATGCATATTAACGAGGGCCTGATGGTGATATGAGTTGATTTGTTTCTAGCAAACGTATAGAGTGGGAGGTTTTTCCCAGCCTGGCTTCTTGTATCAGCTGAAATGAGGGTGTAGGCGCTGACAAGACAAAGTGAGTTTCATGAGGAGACTCAAAGACGAAATATTTGAAGCATCTAAGATTGTTCAGAAATGTGTTAAAAGAAGGAAAGAAAAATGAAGCACTGTTTTCTTCCCAAACGTGTATTTAATGTGTTACTTTCAGCTTTTTTTTTTTTTTTTTTTCCAAAAATGCAGTTGACTTCTGGGGCTTGGTGGGATTGCTTTCATCCTCGCCAATCCCATGTTTCCATGTTGGATTTAAATCCATTTACTGCTTTGGCTGGAGGAAACCCAAAAAAATAAATAAATAAATAAATAAAGCTGACATGAAAATACACCTATATAGTCTGCTGATGGAGGCTGTGAGCGTTTGATGCAGATGGGATCTCAAACACACGGAGGGGGTTAATGCCACGCTGCTCATGAAATGAAATTAAGACCGCTCATCTAAAGAATCTACAACCTACAAGGGTCACGATGTAGGAAATCGAGAGGAAATGGAAAAATACAAACTCGCTTTCTCAACATGTATACTCTATACATGTTGAGAAAGCGAGTTTGTATTTTTCCATCACAGGGCTGAGGCGGTGGATGTGCTTAAAGCGCGCCGTTGCCGCCGCTTTGTGCACGCCGTTGATCTCTGGCCCGGAGCTAAGTATGTGGGAGTTCCTGTTTAACCAGCCCTCTAGACCAGTATCAGCGCTGGCACGAGAGGCAGGCGGATCCTCCGACCTGGCAGTGGGGTCAATGCAAACATGGGAGAATTTGATATCGTTGACAGTTAAAATCGGTCCACAGCATGACAAGCAAAAGTTAACCGAGCGCCCGCTGGCCACGCGTCCATGTGCAGTGAATTCCTACACACTCGCCTTTTCTTGACGTCTACGTGACGAACACTCACACGGTTTTAATATAAAGCGCTCGTGAACGTTAAGTACAATACCCAAACTGGTTTGGCAACTTTGGGCCGTGTTGATGATACAAGATCTCACGGGTACAGTAGAAATGTTACCGCTGTTGCCTAAACACCGCTGATGGAAAATTTTAAATGAAATCATCCCGGCTTATGAGCTCTGCTCCCGCACATAGCTGTTTTGAATTCGTCACTCCTGCAGCCTATCAGCGGGAACCTGAGCCTCTCAAAGTCTCTGGTTGCTGCTCCCACCAAAAGGGTGTTTTTTGAATTCTTGGCTCGTCAGCAAAAGTGCTCGACGATTTCATCATCATCATGTCCGCACCTGTCAGATGAGCTGCAACACCCTTGTGCAGGTGTTTTACATTAGTTAGTTCTTCATTCTTCATTCCATCATTAGTTCCCGATCTTTATCTGCTGCACACAAACAGCCTTTCATCAACGACACCGCCCTTAAAGTTCATGTCAGTTGCTCTCAAGTGGATGAAGATTCAAAAGGAACACTCCAAAATATATTGTTAGAATAATTTTTCAGTAATTGAATTGTCAATGTTTAGGTTGGTGTGGCAGAAGACAGATCTTTAATCCATTTATGTCAGTGCATTTAAGCTAACTTAAGCCCAACTATTTTAACCACGAATTAGCTAACGTTATCCATTTCAACCTCTTATTTATTGCTTTTAGCTATCGTCATCATTTTTCAAATGGTTATGAATAATTTTGAGCTAAATGATTTGAACTGTTTATCCATTACATTAAGCTAGTGTTAAACCTTTTGTAAATTACCTTTAGCTAATTTTTTTCCCCCTGTTCTGGCAGTCCAATCGCCTGCTTTCAGCTAATTAGCCTACTTAGCTCGTTATTCGTTAGCTACTTTTAGCTAGCGTTGTCTATTTCAACTGTTCAGCCTATCCATTACTGGCTAAAGTAATTCATCTCAATAGTTTATCTACTATTTTTAACTAAGTGTTTATCATGACATGTAGGTGGGCTAACTATTTCAAGCATTAATCCATTAGCCTTCTTTCAGCTAACTATTTCGACTGCTTATCGATTCATTTTAGAAAAATAATGCTTCGTTCATTATTTCTGTCTTAGCTAGCCGTTCAAACCATTTATGAATCGTTTTCAGCGAACTCTCTTGACCTCGAGTGGCCCTGTATGGGAACCAGTGTTGTACAGTATGGGTCATTAAGAAAAATGCACGTCCGTCGAGTCAGCAAAGGCAAAACAGAATGAGCCGTGACACGAGGAAGGAGCCTTGCAACATCTCCGAAACAAAACAAACATATGAAGATCCACAGTTTGATACTCGGTATTGTGACAGCAGTGCAGAAAGGGGGTTGATTCAGACAGATGATTCTTATTGGATCATCACTGAGGGTGGTGCACAGAAAAAAAAAAGACCCACTTGTTTACCATTTGAAGCTCAGCACTAAAGCTCCCTATCACCGAGAGTGGAAATCTCCGTAAAAAAAAATACCAAACCGACTCCACGTAGAGACACACAACTAGGCTTTCGAAACTAATCTGTGCAGAAGTTGTCCCAAATTTAACAACTCCTCCTCATGTGCTCTTGGAACTCCCTGGAGCATGTGAGAGAAAAGAGGAAGACAGAGCAAACACTCAGATTGTGAAGATTCGTTGAGGATGGGAGCTCGTACTTGTATTACATCGTGGTGGGTTTTTTTTGTGGGAAGCGACTGACCCATCATCCAGCAGATGGCACACTGGCAAGAGGCTGTTTGTGTGGAAAATTCCATCAAGTTCGACTCTGCAGGGCTGCATTCCTGGCTCCTCTCAGCTGGCCTTGAGAAAGTCCTGAATCTACATTCTTTGATTTGACTAAATTGGAATTCTAGTCCACCTACACGCCTCGGCTCTCGCTATAAACCTTAGCATGTAGCTTGCACGGGCGAGCCGGTGAACTCAAGGTTATCCACACAGGCGCTCTGCGAAAGTTTTTTTTCGGGGGGGGTGTTTTCTTTCTAAAATAAGTGATAAAGCAGAATACATAGAGCTTAACAAAGCTTTCATATGTCCAGGGAGCCATAATATTGAGCGCCAGAGCCGAAACAACTTGTTCTGTTGTCTGCTGCTTCACAACACACGCACAACTTTCGAACGCACCATCAAAGTATCAGCGACGAGGGGGGAAACATTTAAGCGAATTGGCCAAATTGTTTTCACTTACAATTATGTTAACAGCGGTGCGTGCAATCATCCTTTTATTTCAGATAATCGTGACCTCCTCATCTCTGGCGTTCGGCGCTGCAGGCGGTCTTTGAGTGTGTTTAACCTTGTCGAAAAAAAGGGATGAAACACAACTTTCAACCCGGAGTGTGTGTGCGTGTGTGTGAGTGCACACAGACACTTGTTGCAGGATTGCTGCAGACAGGCGTTTAATGCACGTCACAATCTCGACTCGCCTGTTTGTCTGCTCATTTAAACCGCGAGAGGCGAGCATCCGCGTAAAGAGCGCTCATCATTACCTGCACAGAAAACCTTTTGAAGTGGTATCAGTGATTTTTTTTTTACACGTCGTGTTATTTAACTGAGGCTATAAATTATGCATACCATATGTTTGCAATGATCTGCTCAAATAGACGATCAAGGATTTAAAAAAAAAAAACAGAATGAGACCAGAGGAGCAGATCTTTCTTCACAGACACGCTGCAGCTGTGTCACAATTCAGACCTGCAGTGGGATCTGGTGTTTGACAAAGGGCCGACTTTGTTGTGGACAAAAGGAGGGGGAGAGAAAGAAAAAAAAAATGCTTCTGGGATGCATGGAGTTAAAAAAAAAAAAAAGAAAAGAAAAAAAAGTGAAACTTAACAATATAAAAAAGAAATTCTTTTAAAGAAAGGAACTAAAAAGACCTCTGTAGCTAACAGCATTATCTGTTTGGTGTTACAGCTCGGTTGCATCATGCCTCTCAGAACAAAACTCCACACTCACATCTTTGCTGACAATGAACACTGAAGTTGGCAGAAATTTGCTGTGAAACGAGACAAAAGTGTGCAGTTTATGAAAAAAAAAAAAGAAAAAAAGAAAGAAGAAGAAGTGAGGCAACCTCCGGGCCTCGGGCTTTTGTCAGTGGGCATTTCTATTCAATGACCTATCATGCACCGAGTGTATGCAATGATACGGCTGGGAGATGTTTCACACTGTGTCAGAAATGTACAAGGTCTTTTTTTTTTTTCTTTAACCGTGCAGCTGTTACTGGCCGGGCCAGACTCGGATCGCTGTCACAACATGCTCCGGCTCTGATTGTTTCTGAGCGGCGTGCCGCACCAGACAATGAGACCAGGACCCCAACGTCATGACCCTGTTGTTTAATTATACAGCGCTGAATGGAGATCAAGGATTTAACACATACGCTGTTCATAATGTGAGGAACGTGTCACTCCTGTCAGTGCAGACGAGCAGGGGTGGGTGGGGGTGATATTGATCTGCTTCGCCCTGCTCTCTTCCTCTGCCCCTGTGTAAGTGGGTCATTTATTTTTTTTTTTCTGCTAGGAATTGGTTGAGTTACAAAAAAAAAAAACTTTGCCTTGGATTTGCAGTAATTATCTCATCCTTCTATAGCAGGCGCAGCGTGGGGCCTTGGTAAATTACACATCTCCCCTCCTCACTCCTGGATGGTTTATGGCCGTGCATTATGCATAAGTGTGCTGGAGCGCCTTAAACATCCCCCAAGTGGATTGAAATAAAGTTGACGCTGCTCTTTGTTTGGAGCTCAAGATAGTCTTTATTTGGCAGTGCTGAATCGGAGATTGCGTGTAAAAGCGTGCGTCTTAATTATTTTGGAGACTTTTTTTTCTTTTCTTTGCTCCCCAATGGTTTGTGAACACCTGGAGTGTTTTTTTTTTTTGTAGTGGGATGCCGGATCCAGATGGGCGGATGCGCGGGGCGATCCACAGGGACGTGTCGGTTGCATTACAGCGCGGTTGTGTCGTCATGTGAAGGGTTAAACGAGAGGAGAAAAGGGAAGGAAAAAAAAAAAGGGGAGCCTGCATCTGATTCCAGCACAGGCTTCTGTACACTGAATGAGAAAGACTCAAATGTCCCTGATGTCAATTAAAGCTCATGTAAGCACTATTGTGTCAAGGATAGTTTTTTTTTTTTTAAAACAATGTGCCTTGTGTGGAAAAAACACTTCAGTGTTAATGAAGAGGACAATAGTTTTACATGAAAATCAAGATCTTAAAATGTATTTCACGCTTCTCAAGTATAGATCTTAAGAAAGGGAAAAAAAAGACATCGCTCAAAGACTTCTGTAAAAATACAGAATGATCAATAGGTGTGGAGAAGAAGTGAGGGTGTTATTAGATAAAATACAAATCCAGCCCCGATGAAAAGCCTGTAAAATCAAACAAGACTTGTGCTGTGTTTACTTATTATGAACGTTAACAGCTCATCTCCACAATGATGTGAATATCAACTTAAAGGTGCACTACGTAGAGAAGAGAGAGATCTTCACTGGGTCATATTTTACGCCTTAATGAACAAACTCTCTTTGTTTTTACGGCTGAATAAACCGACAACACACTTTCATACTGTTTTACTTATACGTGGCGGACCCTGCCACCTCTCTGGCCTCAAACAGTGTTCTGGGGACCTTATTCGCCTCTGAGCACAGCTTGTTTATCAGCCATGAGAAATATAAATATTTGTTTGTTTGTGTTATTTCCTCATTAATATCGTAAATATTAAAATTCTGAGTTTGGATTTCTTCTCCAAAACTACACAGTGCCCCTTTTAAATCGCTCAGATGTGTGTTTGCCACGGTGCCACTGGAGCATTTAAGTCCAACACCGCGGATTCTGTGTGTTATAACTGCTGAAAGCAAATATTTTCAAGGGGAGCAGACACTTTCACTCTCGCCATGTCATCTAATATATCTTGTGTTTTCACTGTCTTTGTCGTGCGCTATCAGCTCAGCAAATGCTCCTCCTGTGCCAAGGAGTGAACGGGATGAGAAAAGATGGGGAACCCGCGGTCTGGAACCACCACAAACAAAGTTTCCACGGTGAGTCACTGACAGTAAACGCTTGCCCACAACTTATGACATTAATACACATTTTGCGTTTACACGCATCCCCTTTACCAGTCTATCAAAACCATATGTAAATTCACACCAGCTCTCAGTTCCACACGGGGACCAGTTCAACCACAGATCTGAACAAAAAGGTCTGAAAGAACACGAAGTATAAAAAACAAAACAAAACACAACACTCGTAAGCTGAAAAAGTACAGAAAAGACTGCGTTTATTCTTGCCCAAGTCTGAGAAATGATGCAACAGGGAGTACACATGCCTTAAATTAAATGGTAAGAGGGAGAATGAAAAAAAAAGAAATCACAGCAATGCATTCAATTAATTTTCCAGGAATCTTTCACTTTGCATTTCAATGAGCAACGTTTCTGTTGTTGTAAAGTGTAGCACATCATCTGACATGGACAGCAGCCTCACACTGAACTGCTTAAACATTCAGAAAGATATTTTTTTCCCAAAGAACAGGAGAAAACATTTTTTTTTTTATAAAATACATAACAAGCTGTCTAAACTGAGATACTGAGGCTTTTTTAATATTACAGCACCAAAAAAATACCAACAGCTGACCTTGACATTGAATTTTTTTTTACACAATACGTCTCATGGCTTTTTTTTTTTTTTTAAAGACAGTGATTCTCTGAACATCATCTGGTTGAGTTTTTGAATTATAACAAATGGTAGATAACATCCACGTAACTTCTCTGCTGTCAGATTTGGTGATTCTCTCGCTTTCATGCAACAAGTTCATGACAATCACGAAGTCGATCACGTCTACAGTTGCCTCTAAAGACACTTTTAACCCGCTGACTGTCTGCAGAGTGGCTCTAACGCAGAAACAGCAACACAGAAGACGTATTAAAACCGTTATACGCGCACACGAGACTGTAAAACTGGACCGAACAGGCGCCAGTTGGACCATGCAAACAACCGATCACATCCACATGACACACGCTGCCTGGCTCTCGCGCCTGTCTGTCTCTCTGTCTGCACACTTGTGAATAATAAATCTATTAAAGCTTTCCTTTTTCAACAAACCCCCGATGGTGATTCGCAGCATCCCCCATCTATGAAGTCTCACAGCAGCATACCTGCAGGAAATCTGGCTAAAAAAAAAAAGCCAAAACAAAACAAAAGATCTGAGGATGATGTCGCATCGACCTGTCCGCGTGGGCCTAATTAAGATGTCGGTCTGTGTGCTGTACATGTCGGGTCTGTGTGTTCAATGCGACGGAAGGCAGCGGAACGACACATCGCTTAAATCATAGAATATAAATTAGTTCTCAGAATTTCGGGGGCTGGGTTTAAGGAACTGGTGACGTCGCAGGCTCGACGTCCTGTGACTGTGGACGCAACCAAAATCGCAGGGGGGTGCCGGGCGCCCAACAAACAATTTCGCGCATTATTTTACGAAATAATTCTCATTTTCGCACTCTTTTAAACACTCGGGACGCCACGCGCGTACCGTCGAAACCACCGTGGGTAAAAAGTGCGAGAAAAAGCGCCGCGAAAACGAGTCTTTTCCGCCACATGGGAAAAAAACGTCTCTCCCCTGCCCTGAGAAAGTGGTACGGTCTCGGGCTCAAATTCCGAGAATTGAGCTCGTCTGATTCTTAGAACTGGGGTTCTTAGAAGTGGTGATGCAAGAAGTTTCTAGGAAAGCGCTACCAGGTGATTTTTTAAATTCCTTTTCTGCTCTAATTTGGCGCGAAGTTGTTATGTACTGTATGTTGCTTATGTTTTTTAAACACATGGGCTTATTTGTCCGTTTGTGCTGTTTGTGGAGTGCTTGTGGAGACGTGCGGCTGTTTGTGTGACTGTGTCCGCTGCCAGAGTCGAAACTCTGAAGTGGCTCCCGGTGGTGACAGCCGGAGCTCCGCTGTCTGACTCTGACTCTCTCTCTGACAGAGCAGCCCGCCTCGGCGCTGCTGCTGCCGCCGCTGCTGCTGCCTCCGCCGCCGCTGGTCGGGGGTGAACCAGCGGCGGGCAGGCGGGCAGACAGACCGTCAGACGGCAGCCTGCCTCCCGCCGGAGCTCCCGCGGCTCTCGGCTGTAAAGCTGTAATAACGCTCGGGTCAGATAACTAGAACCGAGGGGGGAGAATGCGGACTCGGAGCCGTGTGAGGGCTCACCAGGAGCCCCGGGTGTGTACACGGACATAGTTGCGTGTGACTCTGATTTAATGTTCATGTGTCAACAGTGCGGCGGCTGTCAGACGAACTTTGCTGGCAGCATGGCAGCCTCAGGTTCAAGAGTCATGTTATTAGTGTGTGTATGTGTGTGTGTTTCTTTTTTTTTTTTTTAAACTCCGGCTGTAATTTGGTCTAAAAGGCTGCCTCGAACAGCCCCGTGTTACCGTAACACTGCAGCGGAAACATTAGCGTTGATGTGAGTGTGTGTTTTTCCACCATACACAGCCTGTGTATGTGTGTGTGTGTGTGTGTCGTCGCACCAAGTTGTCTCGTGTTTCCACTGTGACACCGTCGACAGGCTTCACCCCGAACTTGAGAGTGTTTTTTTTTTTTTTTTTTTTAGAGAAGATGCGCTCAAAAAGTGTCGCCTCGCTTCTGTCACGGGCTGAGAGTTTCGCTTAAGACTGTGTTTATACTCAGGGACTGTTATAATAAGATCATTTAAAGCCCATAAAATAAAATCAAGAGGTCCATTGAGGAGTTTCAATTTTTAATTTGTGTGCTGACAGAAATTTGGGTGCTGTAATTCTTCTTCTTTTTTTTTTTTTTTTAATTATCACACTTTTATAGCTGCAGTCCTCCACAAAACAGATGCTCTGAAAATGTGGTTAATAACGTCATATACCTCAGCACCTCTCGATCAGAGGATATCCGACTTATTTGTGCTGCACTCCGTCCTGCTTCTATTCTCGGACGGGTCCAGTTTCACACCTCGCTCTTTGACTCCGAGCTCGAGACTTCTGTCACAGATATTTAATCCTCGCTCCAATTTTAGTAATTGCACCGTAACATATTGTAAAAAAAAAAAAAAAAGAGAGAGAGTAAAAAGAGGAAAGAGCGCTGCCACATGGTCTGTATGACAGCAGGCAGGAGGAACTGTCACTTGCTGTAGTGACCTGGTCAGTCTTGGCGAGGACATCTTGCGGTTGAAATTAAAATTCATAGTTTGTGTGAGGAAGAAGAAGAAGAAGAAAAAAAGTTTCGGGTTGACGAGTGAGCCGCTTGTTGAATCGATTCTCTCTTATTTTAACAGCTTGTTGATGGTGATCGGATGAAAATGGAGACTAAACTTTTCTCCGTTATAGATCACTTGTATAAAGCTGAGAATGGATTTTAAAATAATGCATCTTAGCAGCTACTTGAAAATGTGTTATTTATTACGGCAAAAATATTTTATCCCCCCCCCCAAAAAAAAAAAAATCTTATAAGAGAAATTGTTTGTTTGTGTGTTTGCGCTCCGTCTCTTCTGTTGTATTAACTTGTCAACCAGTGGTTCAGAGAGAGAAAGTGAGGGGGAGAGAAATGACTCCGAAGGTAGAAATTTAAATGTCTAGACAGTGTTTATTTAATAAATGGCGCCGCCTTCTGGAGGAGCGGCCGATCTGCTCCTCTCTCCACACTGACACCAGACCTGACGGGGATCATAACTGATCCCAGGCCGGTTCATTCACTCAGAGGTGACATGAAAACGCAGAGGTGAATTTGTGGCACGCCGCGGTGGCGAAACTCTCCCCGATGCCGTTCTTGTGAAATAACCTCAGTGTTGTTTTCATGTTTGCAGAACTTGACAAAATGGCTTGCGCAGCAGACAGCTGCATACAGTTCACACGCCATGCAAGTGATGTCCTGCTCAACCTGAACCGGCTGCGCAGCAGAGACATCCTCACAGATGTCACCATCTTGGTCAACAGACAGCAGTTTCGTGCACACAAGACCGTCCTCATGGCTTGCAGGTGCGTGTTCGTTAGCCGTTATGAGCTGATTGTTTTTCTCGCTGCAGTTTGAGGATGAAGGCGCTGATGGTTGTGCGCTGTTGTCTTGTCTTTCAGTGGGCTGTTCTACACCATCTTTACTGACTCCCACAAGTGCAACCTTAACGCGATCAGTCTGGACCCGAAGGTGGACCCAGAGGGCTTCGCCATCCTGCTGGAGTTCATGTACACCTCCCGTCTCACACTAAAGGAGAGTCTGATCATGGCGATCATGAACACGGCCATCTACCTGCAGATGGACCATGTTGTGGACACGTGCCACAGATTCATCAAATCCAGGTTGGAAGAAAAAAAATTCTGTTGATTCTGTTCTGTTCAAATCAGTCAAATTGATCGTGATCAGCATGTGTCGTGTTTTAACCCTCTTGATCTCTCCCCAGCGATCCGGCCAAGCTGCCCAGAGATGAGTTTTTGGTCAGTCCCTTGGTTTTACCTCAGGATGTCCACGCGTACCGGCCCCATGATGTTGTTGACAGTTTGCACGGCCGCGTAGCTCCGTTCAGGGATGGAAGGCCCTACGGCTCAAACATGTTCAACGGGGTCAGCACCCCCAGCAACTACCATCTCTACGGGCAGTTTCCCATGCCAGGATTCCCTTTCCCTCTCTGCAAGCTGACTGATGCCAAAAATGCTTTTGCTGACCTCTCCAAGAGTGGCATCCACCACAAGCATTGTTCTCCACACGACAGCGCCAACATCATCAGGGCAGAGTACAGCAGGGCGGTGGGCTCCAGCTCCTCCAGCATTATTCACTCCACCACCTACGCTTCCAGGGAGGTAGGGAGAGACGACGACATGAGGAAGGAGAGCCACGAGGGGGTCGGCCAGTCTATCGCTCACGGAGCGAGGAAACGTGCGTTCCCCGTGTTGACCCTCGAGCCCCAGAAAGACTCTGGCAAAGACAACACTCCTCAAGCGGAGGAAGACCTGATCCATCAGCACTACCCCCTCGGAATCTCCTCCGCCGGACGCAAGAGCCTCATGAGCAGCCCGCAGAGCCCCCTCAAATCAGACTGCCAGCCCAACTCCCCGACCGAGTCCAGCAGCAGCAAGAACGCCGGCCTCTCTCAAGCCGCGGGAGTGCAGGCGCCGCAGGGCACGCCGGACCCCAAAGCTCGCAACTGGAAGAAGTACAAGTTCATCGTGTTGAATCAGAGCGCGAAGGAGGACGAGGTGGGGCTGCGGGATCCCGGGCTCCGCTCGCCTCAGCGCCTCGGCCTCCAACCCTACCTCCACCCCAGCGACTCGGAGAACCTCGACCCACAAACCACGAGCAAGAGCAGCGATCACAGCGAGGACCTGCCTGCGCCCCAGGCCAGCCGGCTCAACAATATCATTAACAGGTGAGGAAATGTTCTGTTGTCTTGTGCTGGGAAGATTTTGGGGGAAATGTAGATATCATGTCATTATTATCCCTTTTTCCTTGCAATCCACTTTACTGTTCTGTATTTTCAGCATTGACCGAGATAATTTTAGGAACTTTATTTTGGAATTACTTTCGATTTGAAGTATTTTTTATTTAAGATCTGATTGTAAGTATTCATCCTTTGTCTGCAGTGCACTCGAGGGGTCCCTGAGGAACGGTGACAGCCACCCTCCACACTACCTGAGCCGTCTGAACTGCTCAACCTGCGGCACGCCGTCCCCGCAGCACTCCGAAGTCTGTCCCAACACCTCCAGGTCCCGTCTCACAGACGACATGGCGGAGCTGCACTCCGAATACTCCGACTCCAGCTGTGGTGAGTTTACGGCGGCTTTTTAGACATCAGCGACAAATCTGAATTAAAGACGACTGTTTCGATGTTAACTTCGACTAAAAAATTCCTCCCCGACAGAAAACGGCACATTCTTCTGTAACGAATGTGACTCCAAGTTCGCCGAAGACGAAGCGCTGAAACAACACATGCTCCAAGTGCACAGCGACAAGCCATACAAGTGCGACCGCTGCCAGGCTGCTTTCCGCTACAAGGGCAACCTGGCCAGCCACAAGACTGTCCACACAGGTACTTCTGACACATTCATTTACCGTCTGTCATGTCGTGCGCTTTTTTTGCTTCTTGAATTCTGACTAGGTTTTTTTTGTGCTTTCAGGGGAGAAGCCGTATCGCTGTAATATCTGTGGTGCTCAGTTCAACCGACCAGCAAACCTCAAGACTCACACTCGCATCCACTCAGGAGAGAAGCCATACAAATGTGAGACGTGCGGCGCTCGTTTTGTACAGGTAATGACACACTCACACAAACATCTGGATCTGGCACTTACGTTGAACTTTTTCCTCACTCTATTGTGTTCGGGCCGACGGCACTAATACTCACCTCCATCTATGGGCGGGTGCAGTTATTTTCAGCTTTACGCAAGTGCCCGTAATTATGGGAAAGAACATCCTTAAGGCCGTTTTGGCATTTATATAATGGGCGCCGATACGTGCGCTGTCAGAGAGGTTTTATCGTAGGATTTGCTAACGCATTCCTAGATAATAGTCTGCAGTCAGACAGTTTGATTCGGGCTGTTATATGTATGTTTTTTTGTTTCACGTCCCAGGTTGCTCATCTCCGCGCTCATGTGTTGATCCACACCGGCGAGAAGCCATACCCGTGTGAGATCTGTGGGACTCGCTTCCGTCACCTGCAGACGCTGAAGAGCCACCTGCGCATCCACACGGGAGAGAAGCCCTATCATGTAGGTCGACACGAGGAGTTACAGCATCACACGATAACGTTACCTTCTTTGAGATCAAATTTAAAGGTGCCCTACGTAGTTTCGGGGAAGAATGTTCTGGGACCTTATTTTCCTCTGAGAGCAGCTTGTTTATTCAGTTACGGAATAAAGAAATTGTATTATTACCCCGTTGAGATTGTTAATATTAAAATTCTGTGTTTGAACTTCTACAAAACTATGTTATGTCCCTTTAAAACCTATTGTAAGATAGAAAACATGCCTCTAAATAACGTTCTGCCGTTTTTTCCTTTTCAGTGTGAGAAATGCAACTTGCACTTCCGCCACAAGAGTCAGCTCCGTCTGCATCTGCGACAGAAGCACGGCGCCATCACTAACACCAAGATCCAATACCGCATGTCGACGGCAGACATGCCTACTGACTTGACAAAGGCATGCTGAGCGGGACGAAGGGAACAGTTTCTAAAAAAAGGAGGCAATCTTGACCTTGGCATTTAAAAGACCCCCAACTTGTACAATCATCCAAAATTGTAGTGCCACACTGTGTTTATTAGACGAATAAATTGGCTGTGTACGCCATTCTAAACGGGTTTCCACTACATGTGAACGTAGAGCCACATACGGCATCTTAGTCACTTTATTGTTTCTATATAGATATAAATATATATATATGTATGTCGGACGTGTTTCTAAGCTTTGAAGGTACGTATATAAAGCTTTATTTTGTTGAGAAGGATGGAATGTAAACAATCTGTTTTTTGAAAATACAGTATTTTATATCAGAGAACTTACTTTTCTGAAAGTATTGAAAATTTTGATCGACGGGTGGTACATATATTTTAAGATAACGAGATTTGCGGCTGTATAGGGTTGTCTATACATTTTTACGTAGATGTACGTACATGTTGCACCATGTCAAGTTGCCATACTCATGTGAAGAGGGCGGGGGGCGGGAGGGGGAATTACGAAATTTGGTTTTTAGTCGGAAAAAACATATCAGATGACTGCTGCTGTCTGATGAGGATATGCATGAGGTACTCTGTTACCGTCGCCAGTTGTCAGCGCACATGAAAGTGGGCAACTGCATAAATATTGTGACATATTGTGTAATTATATCTGTGGGATTGCTCTCTGCTGGCAGAGCCAATCCAAGTGTTGAAATGCAAGGTAATTCAAGGTACTGCTTTGTTATGACCAAGAAAATATTTTGCTTCAGATATGTATTTGTATAGATGTGATTTTTTTTTTCGTTTGTTTGTTTGTTTTATTTGTTTTCCATAAGTGAAGGTTTACAGTTTTTTGGTCATTGTTCTAGATCCTACAGTAAAGTTGTTTAAGTGTCAAGGTTTTTTTGTTTGTACATACACTGTGTATTCAATGTGCCTTTCTCTATGGTGACTGAATTCTTCTCCGTTCAGCCCGGCTGTATTAAGGTACAACTCAAGGACACCACTAGTCCTAGATCCCTGTTTGTTTGTTTGTTTATTTGTTTATTTGTATGCGTGTGTGTGTGTGTGTATGTATGTGTGAGTGTGTGTATATATTTTTAAATGCTTGTTGTCACCGACCCTAAAACATGCAAATTCATCATTGTAAATCTTCAGGACTTGTTTTTGGATTGGGCTTTTTTAACTGCATTAAAAATAATTGTACAATGTTTAGATGTATGAATGTAAAATAAACGTATTGGATTTCTATGTCTTAACACCGGACTGAGTTTGTCATGTTAACGTGTGTTTCGTGTTTGGGGCACGCAGGTTGGTACTATAGCTACATGAAAACTACAGGACGTAACCTGTGGATTAAATATATAACTTTAATATAAAAAATAAAGTTATATAAGAGTAAAGCCTGTTAGACCAGCTGCCACTTTTATCCTCTAATAATTGGAGGATTATAATTTTAACATGAGATTATGAAACTGTCCCTTCAAAATAAAGTTTACTGTACGTTTATTATAAAGGAAAAACAACTAAAAACAGATTTTCTGCAAAACAAAGGACACATATGACCTGATTTTCCCTTAAAAACTGAATCCAAGAAATCTCTTCGCACTCAAAAATGCTGTAAAAACTGCAGCAGCAGGACCAAAAAGTACCCAGTTACTATTCACAATGGGACAAAAGTTGTGGTCAGACTCATAATGAACCATCAACCCACAACAACTCTTATAAAAGCGACTGCCCACTAACAAACCATCCAGCACACCTTCAATCATTCGTAAGATTAAAATTAAAAACAAGTTGATGCATCTGTGGGTGAATAAAAGCCACAGGCGCTGCGACAATTCACTTCAAAATACTTTATCCGACCCTGCAGCTGGGATGAACGGAGCAGAGCGAGGCGCTGCTCATGTGGCGGCATGTCGGAGAAATTAAAGGAGAACAGTGAATGGCACTTACAGCA
The DNA here is from genome assembly GCA_039737535.1 of Lagodon rhomboides. NCBI lineage: Eukaryota > Metazoa > Chordata > Actinopteri > Spariformes > Sparidae > Lagodon > Lagodon rhomboides. The sequence goes on along the minus strand of CM077789.1, from coordinate 5,976,199 downwards.
GCAAACATCAGAAAACTAGGATTAACAATTAAGATTGTGACAAATTAACTGTGAAGAAGTTAAAGCAGTGGGTGTCACAGGTTGGAAATGCTTTTTAAGACCTTGTAAGATCATTTTTAACCAAATTTTAGACTGATTTCTTAATCAAACATAGCAGGTACGCATAAAGATAAGTCGTACACATGTTCCCATGCACAAGGTAGGTTTTACGTAGGAATATGGCTGTTAGAGAGAAATAAGTTAATGTACACGTTGTCTACAGGGAACAGGATCAGGCAGGATTAAAGGGGCTCTGTGGAACTTCTTTTTTGTGCTGGAAGCCGGTCGTTAGTTTACGTGAATGGATCCACTTCTAAACTATCGTTATCTACTGTTGCTCTCCGTTAGCGGAGCACAGAGAGGCACTCAGACGAGGCACTCGAGAGTGTGCATAAAGTCACATCCTTTGGACTTTCGCAGAAAACCAGAGTCCTTCACAGAGAAATCCAGTTCAGCAGCAGCTCAAACAGCTCGTCCACAGGCTCTTAAAGGCAACCGAGAGAGAGAGACGGGGAAGCTCTCACTTTTCATGTCACGTTACAATCTGCTCATTAAAAAGTGACTGATACAAGTGAATTGCTATAAAAACATTTTTACATAGAGCTGCTTTAAAGATTTCTCACATCAGAAATGTGAAACTTTCATGGCTTTTAAAGCCAAATATCTATGAATTTAAACTTCTACAGCACATCAAGAAGTCAGTTCATGGTGTGTGTTTTTATGATACACTGTCATGACTTTTGACCATTATCTCAGTATTCTGATCTGGAGACCAGCACAACGAGGCCATGGGAGTTTTTATTTTTATTTCCCATGAAAACAGTCACAAAATATCTGTCTTCCAAGGTAATTCAATAAAGAAAACAAACTTCAACAGAAAAACAACAAAACCAGACTAAATGACAATAACATGATCAAAACATAAATAAAATAGCATTTTATTTTGAAGTGGCATAAAAAAAAATCCAAAGTCGTATTTTTTTTTTTTTTGAAAGATAAGCAACAGTGCTTGTATTTTACAACAAAAACACCACATCAGATCTTTACCTCCACTGGGCTCAAACCGTAATTAGTTCGATTTCTTTTTAACAAATGACAGTATCAAATGAAGCCTTCTACACGGCCTGAGAGGTGAAGACCATTTCCAATAACTACTCCTTTTCAAAATATTGATCGCCAATGTCAGGAATGCAATTAAATTCTCTGTCGGAACAGGAAAATGATCAACACCGTTTAATTACAGGAGCTGCACAAAATGTATCATCTTTAAATGAACTTAGATCAGAACTCAAGCTATTCATTATTCACCGTCACAAAAATCCCTCCCCCTCCCCCCCACCCCACCCCGGACTACATAAACCCCACCCTGCAGGTCGATCACTGCTTCTGCTGCATTGCTTCTTTCCGTGCAGCGTCTTGCAGCAGCTGCGTGTCAACTTCATCTGCAGGCAGCTGAACGTACCGGACCACAGATCCACGGATGAAACAGTTTTTCACAGACAGCTGCAACAGATTGAAACGAGACATTGCACAGTGTGAAGATAAACATCAGTCAAAGTCTTGGGGATGCTGTGAATCAGCTTTAAAGGTTACACTGTGGAGTGTTTTAAGTAATCTATTACCTCAAATCAACGTCTTCATTCATAAATAAGTCCTCATTGGTGTAAAATTATCTCTGCCAACAATCTCACTTATCTTTAGAGGGACAAAAAGCTCTACGTGGTACAGATAAGGCTAAAGGCGTTTTCACTCAGAGCCAGCGTGACTGTGGAACGGAGAAGGAGGTTAGCCAGACGCGTTTGTTTGTTTCAAAGTTTGTTTGAAATAACGTACCTCATCACCCGAAACAAAACTTGATGAAGTGCTGTTTGAAGACATGTTGTTGTCAGAGCTTCTTGAATCTGGACACATCCCGCCTGCCGTAGTTCCAACAGGTTGCAACGCACATTTGAAAACGCGAGGCGCTAGAGAGCAGTATTCGTTTGAATGCAAAATAAAATTGAACCACTAGATGGGAGAAATAATTCCACAGTGTCCCTTTAACGATGCAGAATCTGTGGTATGGCTCATAACGTGTCTCACTTCATTGTTTCACGACTGTTTTGTTGAAGTTGGGTTTACTTTCCCATCATCTGGGGTGTTATAATAATTAAAAAATATTAATATAAATAAATATTTCATGCTCTGTATGTTCTATGCTATGCATAATTATTGCCTTTGGTAAAATATTCCTTTTGCATGGATCATATCTTTCACAGGTGAAGGACCGACGCATCTGCATCTGACAGTCTGTTAGTTTTCCTTGAATGCTCACATGTCCCTCTGTGGGAACTCATTTCACACGCATATGTGGGGATACATTGGGATTCCTTTGTTTTAACCAGAGTTTTAAAGCCGGGGTCTCTGAGCCCACAAACAGGAGTAAAAATTACTTTCAGTAACCGAAGTCTGAAGCGTCATCACTTCATAATCGTGTTTGCAAGCCATTCTCCTAAAGCTCATGTGGTATCAAGGTAATGACATGTTGTTAAACTTCCAACATTACATCAAGTAGTTAAAATGAGTACAGATTAAGCTTGTGTATGAGCTGTTGAAATAAGACCCAGACTATCCAGAAATCTCAAACAGAACTTTAAGCCTAAGTTAAAGGACAATGTCACCCAAAAATGAAACATCGATCGTTATCTACTCAACCTCATGCTGATGGAAAGTCAGGTGAAGCTTCGTAGTCCACAAAACATTTCTAAAGATTCACAACAGAGCTCTCCTAAACAACTGAAGTAGATGGGGACTTCTTTATAATGTAAGTAAAACAAACTGAATAAAAGAAAGAAAAGAAAGGCTCCATACAGGTCTGCTGTTTAATACAAGTCTCAATATCCCAAATTGATTTGAAAAGACATCATTTAGGCCCTTCATTAAGCATTAATCATTACTGTGGACGCTTAGCAACTGTACATCAAGGGTGTAAAAAGCGTGGTTTAAATCAATTTGGGAGCTCTGGGCTTCCCAAGACTTGGATAAAGTTGGACGAGCTGTATGGAGCCGTTTTATGTTTTGTTTATTTACATTTTAAAACAAGTCCCCATCTACTTCAGTCTTTTAGGAGAATGCTGCAACGCTGTTTTGCTGTGAAGCTCCAGAAATGTTTTGCAGGCTAAAAAACTTCACCCAACTTTCCATCCGAATAGGGCCGGGTAGAAAATGCCTGGACTTTCTTTTTAAGGTGAACTTCTCCTTTTTAGATATCGTGACAGAGGAGGTGCCAGATGATGAAACCTACCATGTGTGGATACTTCTCTGGATCTGTGACACTGATGTCTGTGAGCTTAATGTTCAGGTACTGAAAGACACAAGCAGAGAAAAGTGACATTAAAAGATTAGAAGTCATAACTGGGCAGTTGGATAGAACAATTAAAAATCTGAAGGGCTTTGTTTTCAGAAAATAAATCATTTCCAACCTGGTCCACAGAATGAAGCGTCCCACAGATGCTGAAAAAAGACAGATTGGGATAAAAGCTATTATTGACATGTATGGACAGATACTTACTTTAAAAACAACAAAGTAAGCCAAGTAAGTAACTTGTAAGCTGTTTCTAATACTATTTACTGCTGTAGCTCTTATACAACAAGACAGCGTGTTTACAGTTGTTGCATTTGAGTCTCCATCATTCTCATCCCCCTGCACCGCTACTATAACTAGCTTAACTGTAACGGAGGCTAAACCCAACGGTATTACAAATATATTCAGTTTAGCCGAAGAAAACTTACCTCAAGTCGTTCTTGAGCTCCACCACCACATCCTTCCCCACCAGCGACTTGAAAAACGAGTAGAAAAGCTGAAAAACACAACGACACGATAGCGCAAATGTTAGCATCATGCTAACCTTCCCGAGCACGGCACAGGCTGTACATAGTTAGCAAACTTGAACCACGTAAAGCGACACGGAGAGCTGCGGGTCATTGAACGCCTCAGAGAATCATGACATGAGACATTTTTGATGTAAACTGTGAATTCATACGTTCAAGTTTCTTTCTTACCATTATTGCTGTTGCTGCTGCTGCTGCTGTCTTGTGGTAGTGTGTCTGCTGTTGATGACCAGTCACTCTGCGTCATATTGATGCGACGATCCCGCACCAGGGTGCAGTTACAGCTCCGCTCCACATGGGGGAGCCAGAGGGGCGCTCAATGTTTACGAGCGGGACAACACGTGGAGTCCCTGAGATTTACTGAGGCCCGTTCAGTGAGCTGAGCGGCCAGAAAGCTTGTAAATATCATCACTGCGAGGTAGAAGGTGCAGGAGAGTGTGTCATGGCTCTCTAGGTGTTTATCTGTTGGTCTACTGTCATTAACTGCTCAGCTCAGACCTCCTGGATCAAAAACTACAGAGGCCTCAAAGTCTTATGCACAATTGAGGATTCACTAAACTTTACTAGGCTGCTTACCACTGTTGTAAAAATTACCCAAAAGTCATACTTGAGTAAAAGTAAAGATACTGATAAAAGCAAAATAAAAGTCTCACTGTATCTGATATTAAAGGTGTTTAAAAAAAAGTACCCAGAATCATACTTGAGTAAAAGCAAAGATATCGTGTTGAAATATTACTCTGATAAAAGTAAAAGTCACCCACATGACTAGTGCTTGAGTAAAAGTCTTATAGCATCTGATATTAACGGTGAAATGAAATTACTCAAGTGGTAATTTAACTCTAGAAGTACCTCGATATTTGTTACACTGCATCACTGGATATTAAACATACTCTAATAAAAAAAGTACAAGTAACAGTATATTACACACATGTTTGTAGCCTACCATGGGTCGACTCAGTTTCACTCACATCTGATGGAACAAAATAACTTGTAGGAGTTCATGACAAGATATTTGTCCGATATCATCAAGTACAATGTCCTCTTTGATTTAAATATGTCTCATGTCTGCAGCCTCACTCATGCATGTAGTTATTTTAGGCAACAGCAGGGGGAGTTAAATGACTTGAGTATTGCAGCACTCATGCAGACTTACAGTAGTATTTATTCAAAGTTTCACAGGATTGTAACATGAAGCTGTGAGAAAGAAAAATCCAAAACAACAACGTTCAGCTGAGCTGATATTTGAATTTAAAAGAGCATTTATTATATGTCTTCAGGGCAAACATGTCAATGTCTGTTTAAGATAATACTGTGCGGTAAACATTCATTAGCTACTGGCTATAGTGTGAAACTCTACATGTGACAGAGTTATTTATAAGCAGAGTTTAATTCACGTTTTAATGCGAGCTTAGCAGAAATGAAGTCTGGAGATGTGTCTCTAAAGTTTTGATACTCTGGAAGAAGAACTTTGACATTTGGGGTTGATGTTGTTTTTTTTCCTTCTTCCTGAGAATTTGATGAAATATGAAGCTACAGCCAGGAAACGGTTAGCCTAGCTTAGCATTTAGACTATAAACAGAAACAGCTGGCTAAAATGCTAACTCATAAGCTTTAGAGGTGCTTATTGCCTTTCTTTAGCCAGAGCCAGGCTAGCTGTTTACCTTATTTCCAGTCTTAATGCTAAGCTAAGGTAGCTGGCTGTAGCATCATATCTCGCATGCATGAGAGTGGCATCAGTTTCTGTGTGTGTTTTATGTTTCCAAAAAGATGCAATGCTGCAGGAAGCTGTACAGTCCGTGTTGACCATCGCCGCAGCCTGGTGGCACTTCACAGAACGGCCCATCTTGAGAACATCAGGAGGCACTAAAGGAAGACAAAGAGTTCTTATTATCATATATATTACAATCTGCAGCAGAATTTGATTCTTACTCTGAGTTTTCCTCACTGTCTCTGGTGGGGCAGAGGCTGGCCAGGTCTTGCAGGCAGTCTCTGTTTGATGGGGAGTTCGGAGCTGTCTCTGTAGTCTCTGGGTTTGGTGATCTGGGGCTCGGCCCGGTACTTGGAAGGTAAAGGAGGTCGGGGCATGTTCGACCCTCCCCCTTCCGAGTGCGAGGGCACCACTGGTTTCTTCTGCATTGATGGATGTGAGGTGATTGGGGCTGGAGGCTGAGGTTTGGTCTCAGAGTAGGTGAAGGAACGGTTGCGTGGGGTGGGAACCGGGGGGCGTTCGGATTCTGCGTCTGCTGGTTTGAAGGATGAAAAGTTCTGATCTACAGGTGTGAGGTGGTCTCTCGGCTGATGGTCTTGGTCCTTGCCCCGGCCGTGTCCTTTTCCCATTGAACCGTATAACGGATTGTCAAACATCTCGGACACCTTTTCACCCTCGCCCCTGGGAAACAAGGAATCTGTCAGTAAAGTTTCTGTTTCACTTTCTACTGAATCCTGAGATTGAACAAGAACACATGAGAAACAGGCACTTACATAGCATTTCCAACTTTGACCGTGGGACTGCGTGTGCCCGCATCATAACCACCCTTCTTGGATTCTTTACTCCCTTGACTCTTTGGTGGCATGCTGTAACTCCAACCTTTATCTATCACGTCCCTTTGGAATGACACTCCCATGTAGTTGGGGTTAGTAATATCAAGTGGTTGGTTCGTGGAACACCTGCCAAACAGAGGACAGAAAATACCACAGCCACACGATGTAAATATCACAGCCAGACGTTGTGTTTGAGATATTTTGAAGATTTAACAAAAAATATCTCACCTGTTGAGGTCACTGCCTTTCCCTCTTGAGGTGACGGTGTCATCCCTTTCCACTTTGATGAAATCTGAAAGCAGAGCAAAAACGAACCGATAGTACAAGAATTGAAACAGAAAGCCTTTAAAGGTGCGATGTGTAAAGATTGGCCACCTGCCGAAGCTCACTGCAAGCAATGAGGGGGCAGCATACCAACAGAGTCACTATACTCTAGCTGTCCTTAGCTAGTTAGCTCAGTTAGTTGTGCGGTTTGTGTCCCTGTTAGCCAACTAGAATCTGCCTGTTAGTTAATGTTTACGGGCAAAGAAAACGGGCTCAACAGCAGCCGCCCAGCGAAACACGGCCAGACACTGGACTGGGACTGAGCATAGCCTTGGAGACCGACTGAGGTCAATTCAACGACAGGGGATATGGTATGGAGGCGATTTACAACAGCTCTGTTTAGGCCAGGAGGGAGTCTAGCAGGCTTGGTCTAGCTGGTTAGCATGCTAACTTCAGTAGATGTCTCTGCACCGCGGTACAGAGACGTATTTGACATAACGTCACTGTTGTTTCTTCACATTTCTTTGATAACATTTGTTAATTCTTTTAAAGAAAATTCTGGCCATATCTTACACATTGCACCTTTAATAAGTAAGTCCTGCTCTGAATTTCCTGACTCACCATATAACTTCTCAGTGGGTTTGACCTCAGACGTTTGTAACTGGATGCCACCTGTCAGTGTGCCTGTCTTCTCTCCGTGGTGAGTCAGCGTGATCTGAAACTCCGTGTAGCAGATCTGGGCGGCTCGCAGGGCAACACAACCCTCTCCTTTAGGAAGAAGACGACAAAAAACTGTAAGTCCTGCTCAGGGCATCACATCTGCATTATGAACTGTGAGCTGTATGTAAGTTCAATACCGTAGGACTCGTCGGCGTCTGTCGACTTCACACAGATGAGGATGTGCTGGTCCAAGAGGTACTCGGGGTCAGAGATGATCGGGGTGAGCTGGAACAGATAGAAAAGACAACAAATGAGGACTGCTTGCAAACACGTCATGTTCCACACTACAGTTCCTACTTCTTTCAAAATTTTACCTCAACTTGGTTTCCAAATCTAACTTTTATCGACCCGTCTGTGTGCTCACTGTTCTCCCCCTCTGAAGTCTTGACTGTTCCTGTAGACATTGAGAAGAATATCTTGATCATCTCAGCCCATTTTAAAGCAGATTACAACAGAATCCAATGTGATATGGTCGACCAATGCTGACGAAAACATACTCTCCATGCAGCTGGAGTGGTATTCGATGAAGAACTTGGTCTTGGATTTTGTCGCCAAGGTGGCCACACAGTTCATGATCTGTATCCCACCTTGGGGCGCGCTGTTTAGATCTGAAACAAAGACAATACGTGTCAAACTAGAATTTCGGAGCCGATAACATATAAGTCATCTCCAGTGAGACGTAGATGATCGTACCTTGCTTGGAAACGAACTGTGAGGCTACTCCAACTTCAAATGAGGCAAATACCGGCGAGTGGTCACTCGTCATGATGTCATTAGTGCACCCTGCCAGGAGGAAAGTTGGGCTGAATTAATCCAGTTTCTAAAATATCATTAAAGGAGCAATGCAGCAATTTTGCATTACATTTTTGCACATTAAAGTGTGTTTTCAGGTCTCAGGGAGTTTGGAAAAGAGGTCTTTTGTGGCTCCAGATGAGAAGCTGCACATAATCTGATAAACTGCCTCCAGTGATGGCACTCAGTGGCTAAACTGCATTGTGGGTAATGTAGGCACCAGTTTTTGAAAAGCAGTATTGCACTCATAAAACTGTTGGACTCATTATGGACAGTTTGAAAACATAAGATAAAGATCGATTCAGCCGAACCAGAGATATCGCCTTTTTTTCCACACGTTCTTCTTCCTTTTAAAAATCTGCCTACTACATCACCCACAATGTGACTTCAGTACTAATTTTGGAGAGAATCTTAATTTCCTTGAAAGAAAAACTCCCTTCCATTATCGGCCTGGCTGATTGATGAGTCTAGCTCTAGTTTTTGCGTGTTGAGCAGGTCTCTAGTTTCTGTTGAATTCATGCCACGTTAGGAAATCTGCATGTCGAAGGGGAATTACTCACCATACGCTTGGCAGACAACATGAACCAGAGGGTATGACTTCCTCAGGACACGATCGCACCACGAGGGCAAATTGTATTTTGTCTGTAGAGGTAAATTCATCACACACACGTAACTATAACGCAAGGATTTATAGGTGCAGCATACTGTTTGAGTCAGACTTTTTTTCAGCCAGATACCTGAAACCAACATTTTCTGTGTCAAATGACATTTGTGTTCAATGCTGTCGTCGCTTTGTTTGTGCACCATGGTGACTGACAGGAGCCGCACAGGTGAAAGACATCTGACTGAACGCGAGCTTACCCCCGTGGCTTTGGCCTTTGTGTAGGCATACTTCTCTCGCGTGTCTCTTTCGAAGCGATATGTGGGTGCAAACGTGATTTCCTCTTCATCTACAATAAAAAATAAGATAATAAACATAACAAAAAGTTTAAGAATTACATGCTGACAATAAATTAATGCATCAAGCAGAGTTGATACAGAAAATCACATACAGCATTAGATATGTTTTCACACTTTGCTGTATGTCTGTACGTGTGGATGATTATTCTCCATGCGCTCACCGAAATGCAAGAAGACCTTCCCATCATTCTTCTCCATACTCAGCTGGTCTTGTCTGAGAAGTTCCTGGTACTGCTGCTGTTTGATCTTTGTCACGATGTTCTCAGCTTCCTGTGAAGGGAAACAGTGCAGAGTAGTGACTTTTCCTGCGACACCTGACAATCAGCACGCAGCTCTTTAGCCCTGACAAGACAAAATCTTGTTTATAAATGTATGAGTGTGCACAAAATTATTGTGAAGATTGATAACAACAGAAACACAATTACAGTGCTACATCAGTGAATCATTTGGTGTTAGATATACAGAATGTCACATCGTATCATGTGTTTTAAGCTGCATTCTTTACAACTTACATTAGACGGGAATTCAACGCGGTAGTTCAGATCACCGAGCCAGAAGAGGTGAGTGAAGCGATGTGTGATGTCAAATGGATTGAACTTCTTATCTCCGAGGTTCAGAAATCGCAGGATGTTGATGTAGTTTTGATTGCGTCTGCAAATACAGCAACGTTTATTGCAAAAACACCAAATGAGTTCAGAAATTATAACATATTTTTATATATTTATGTATTGTTTTTGGTGGTTTGCAACATATTATCCTTTTATTTTATATCTAAGCACGTAGGGATGGTTTCAGGATTGGAGTTGTTGATGCAGAGGTTCAACTAAAAAAAAGATAATTAAATAAAAAAATGTTTTTCCTGCATTTAAAATATACATCTATATCAATTTACTCAAATTATTATAATTCATTATCATTATTAATAATTCATATTAATTTTCATGATGATAGAAATGGTGAAATATAAGTGTATGTGTGAAAGCTAACAGCACTTAAAATGTAATTTAGTATTTCTAGTAGTCAATCCTGTACAGACATGTTTACTGGAAAGAGCTCATACTGTCCTATCTTTGAATGATCTTTAGCTATTTTTGGAAGACTAACTGTAAATTGAGATACAGATGGATTAAATTATTCGGTCAAAAACATGCAAAGGTGGAGGTATGGTGCCCCAAATCTGACAAAAGCTACTAAAAGTAAAAAATATAACCAAATACATGAAGAAAAAACAAAGATATTATTGCTAAAATCAGCTACGAGAAAACATTCTTTTTTGCTGTTGTTGATTTTGGCGGCCCCTGTGGACAAAACTGGTACGAACACCACCACCTGCATTTTGGAAGTAAGTAAAAGAAAGATGACTTTGTTGAATAAAGCTGTTTGCAGGACGCGTAATCAGTAGGCTAACCTATTAAACCTATTAGTTGGAGTGTAAAATAAAATAATATAAGTTAATTCTTTTCCTTTAACTTCCAATCAGCTGGTAAAAAGCAAAAGTTAAATGTGTGTGATGCTAACTGCTAACTGGCTTAAGACAAACAGTGGCGGTAAAACACTGAGCACCAAGCTTTTCAGTTAGCTACCTATCTGAAGCTAATATCCGTCATAAAACTACACTAGCCAGTGCATGCTAAGCTAAACATCCATATGCTGCTGTAGCATGACTGTAATCTGTAGCTGTAACATTAAAACCACACAAAATCGAGCTAATGATAACAAAGTTAGCTAGTTTTTCCAATTACAGTGAAGCAGTCATCGGCAGTTAAAGTCTTCATTCAGTTCATCAAACAGAAACTGAAAAAAATAAAATAAAATAGGGACAAAAATTTAATTTTGAGTGAATCCTCTGCTGAAACTACACCCGTGGTTATATCCATATGTAATTTTACGAGTGATATGTTGCTCACCTGAGTTTCTTCTCACTTCCGGAGGTCAGGTGACTGTTGACAAAGCCAAAAGATGTACCGTTGAACATGAAGGAAACTCCCACTGCTCCCTTGTTTCCTACATTTAAACATCACAGTGAGCACTGATGGGTAATTTGTTCACTGAACTCTTTTGACAGGTCTTTAAATGGCTCGTGGAGAAGTGGAACTGCTTACCCAGAGTGTTGGCGATCCCCGTCTTCACGCTGTCTGAAAAGATGTGTGAGATCCTGTTTTCGTGCTCGGGCTTGACGAGGACGATGATCCGAATGTTCCACAGAGTGTGAATCGCCACCTGGTTGTTGGAAGACGTTATGATGCATTTCTGCTCCGCACCTGCATTCAGTGTTTGACTTTATAACTTTATTAGAGTCACTCACTTGTTTAAAGCTGATGTTTGTGATGTTCCTCAGGACACCTTTCACCGTGTCTGCCCACTCCTTCTCGCCCAGAGGATCCTCCTGAGTCCCGATGACATAAAAGTCATGCGGGATGTGATCCGCGGTGTCGTCTTGTGTCTTCCCCTGGCCCTTGCACTGAAACCACGAGCTGATGTTGTGGGGAGGACCGGCGTTTCCTGCAGGTTTATCAAGAATTGACTGCATTGTTACATTATCTATCCGGAAATTAAAATTAATTCAAAACGTGTCAGGCGTCGATGTTGTTACCCATGTTCCAGGTGCCAACAAACACTGTGATCATGTCTGGTTCAGGCTTTTCACTGTGTTTGTTCTTCATTTGCTGAAGAAGTTGGCAGAACCCCTCCCGTTTCTGGCGAGACAGGACAAAAATAGTTCTCATAACGAAGTCATCTAAACATTATATCTCATGAATAACGTGTGACTGAAAACCTAAAGCCCCTATAAAACATATTTTCTCACGCCTCTAACTCCTCTCAATGGTTGGAAAAAAAGATGATGACGCACAATCCCCAATCAGAATGTAACAGCATTTAAATCAAAATGTGCTGACAGCGCCGGGTTTAATGCTAATTAAATTCATGCTAATAGATTTCCCCATCAAGGGGATTTTGAGGGCAGTATTTCCTTGTCTGAAACAATTGTTTAAGGACAGAGAGTGTCATATGATTGATGACTGTTGTATGAGTTGTCCCTTGAGGCAATGATTTGTAATAGTAAGCTACCTAAATATAATTGACTTGACGAAATGTTGCTTCAGGGGCCTTAGGATCAGTCAGGAGCAGGCTGATTTACCTTTGCATCTTCAAACGCAAACTCTTTTTTCAAAATCTTCTCTTTCTCCGTCTCCAGCACGATGACAAGCTTGATATTTTGCATTTTCTGGGATTTCACCAACTGCAGGACTGGAAAATAATCACATTACTCTCTTTAGAAATGTTAAACAAGACTACAACATGGAGCTACAGCCGTGCTTGCAGCTCTGTGTTATAAAGCACAGAGAACTTTGAACCACATGCTAAACATAGAATGCTAACGTGCTCAGAATGACAGTGAACGTGCAGATGTTTAAGAGGGTATAATGTTTAACATGTTTTGCATCCAGAAATACAGAAATTCCAGACTAGATGACCTGATGATCATCACCAAAGTACCAATCCTGAGGGAGACATGAATGCGTGTACCAAACTTTAAGGACCGATTAACCTCACATGCATGTCCTTGAGTTGTGGGTTAAAGCTCCAGCTGGGTTTCGCACCCAACACATTCTTCCTGTGAAGCAGCTGTGTTAACCACTGCGCCGCCGTGCTGCGTAATTAATCCTCTGGGGATCATGAATGAACGACTGATGAACCAAATTTAATGGCAGCCAATGGTTGTTTAGATATTTCAGTCTAGACCAAAGTTGATGATCGATCAACTGAGCATCACCAGAATCACATCGCTAGCGTGGCTGAAAAAACACAAAGGAATGAAGAAACAGATTGGTGCAATTTCTTACTTTTGTTGTGCACAAAGTATTTGTCTTCAGCCCCGTCCTTCGACTTCTTAAAGTAGAGCTTCCCACTTTCAACATCCACTTTCAGAAACATCTTCGTGGATATCCCCAGAGAGTCTTGCTTGACCTGCAGTTGAAAGAGGAAACTGATTAAATGAAACCTCAAACCTCCAGACACTGTCTTGTCATCACATTTGCGTGCATTGTGATACTGTAACTACTTTAAAGAAGCACCTCAAACGTAACAGGCGGTATGAGCGATTTCCTGTGACCGCCTTCGTAGCCGACAGACTCAAACAAAGAACTTTTAGCCTGAGAAAAAAAAGAGAAGTGCAATTGTCATCTGTAACTGACATCACTTGTTGGTATGTCAAAAACCAAGATCATTCCCGGTCAGTCAGTAGAACTGTAATTTACCTTATCTTCTAATGAGTAGAGCAGTTTTGTCAGTTGCTCAAGCCTAAAGGATATAGATTGACCTGAATCGCCAGACACCTGAGAATAAAGGAAATAACGCACGATGGTAAGGACTTACTGACTTAATGTGTGAGTTAATAATCTTGTGAATGATCAAGAGTGCCACCCACTCGTTTTGGAAAGTGCCCAATCCCTGGCGAGAGCTGCTGGTCCAGCGTTCTGTGGAAGACCTCCAGAGCCGGCAGGACGCGGGAAATTTCACTGTCTCACCAAAAAAAGTCAGAACGTGATTAAATCAGCCCTACACGAAACATTAAAACAGATTTAGTGGATATAAAATGTTTATTTCTTGATCAGTCAAGGTTCTGCCGGGATACCTTGGGTTCCTCAGTCCAGGGATTGTGACAAAAAGCTCAAGGGGTCGACCTGGCCCTCCAAATTACCCAGATCCCAATCGGACTGAGCATCTTTGGGATGTGTCAAAAGGGGTTCGATCCATGGAGTGCCCCACCTCGCAACCCGCAGGAGCCAAGGGATCCACCACCAGACACTAGAGGACTCCCCCAGAGGTCCTGTGTCCACTCCTTAATGGGTCGGATTCAATCATCCATGGTTGGGCCTCCATGGATCGGACTTCTTCTGGCATGTTGCACTGATTCTTGATCAGATTTGGGTCTGGGGAATTTGGAGGTCAGTTCCATACATTGAGCTTTTTGTCACGTTCCTCAGGAAATTCCAGAGGAGTCATAGAGCGCATGATCCCACTATACTGTCATCAGGGAGTACTGTTGCAATGAGGGCGGTGTTCTTGTTCTGCAATTGAGTTTAAATGGGTTGTGTGTGAACGCCAGGACCCGAGGTATCCCATTAGAACTATGAACTGTAGCTACTGTAGGTAATCAGATGTCATTGATTGTTGGATACTGTCGTAAATGCTGCTCTGTTGACTGGTTAGTGTACCTGTTTAGATTCTTGCAGATTGTCAACGTTAGCTTCTTCAGCCCGGGGAGGTTATGATAACCGCTCTGTATTTGTTCAGCATCCAAGAGGATTGAGTTTCTGAAGTACTCCTGGATAGCCATCTGATGCTCCTCAGATATTCTGGAGTATGTGACACAGGAGAACTGTTATCACATCATCGTCTTACTAGTTAGGTAAAACCAAGCACATCAGCGTGTCAAATCCCTGCTCATGATCGTATTATTCAAATTATTGCATGGTGAATTATCTGGCTGAGGACAGTTACAACTCGCTGTGCTACATCAGTGCAAAGGTTTACAAATGTGACCATACGAGGACAAGTCCACGTTCTGTAGTCTCATCAGGTAGGTGTCTGTTAAGGACTTGCAGGCCGGTTCAGGAGACTTCTGGTCGCTGTCTTTCAAATCGTTGGGCGAGAAGTTCCTGGGTGGAAGTTGAGGTGGAAGATCATTGGATTCTGCAGGACAAAGAGACGTATGGGATGTTTAAGGTTTGAATCTTTGGCAGGGATCTAACATGAAGGCCACGATTCAGTTGAAGTAAAGTTGTTCGACCTGGCTCCTCGTCCACTTCCTCCTCTCGTTGGACAGGGTACTGCAGATGTGTGATCAGACCCATGTTTGGACTGTAATATGCCTCCACCAGCTCAGGCAGCATCGAGAAGAACCTGATAGGAACTCCTTCAGATGCCTGAAGAACAGATCATAGGAGCCACATCATTCTTCTCAGACCTCAGCAGAACTGAAATGTTGAACTCTGACACTGATTCCTTTAGTTTTACTTCCCATGTGATCTCAGATACTTCTTACAGCAGACTGGAGCTCACTTCCAAGTTTTCAATGTAAAATATAATTGAACAGCTTGTCTCAGCTCTATTTTGATGAGAGTGCGATGGTTTCAAGAACAAGACTAGAGCCACGCCAGCTGCTCTGTCAGGCTGTACTTCTGATGGTTTGTGCTTTGAGCTAAATGCTAATGTCAGCAGGCTTAAATCCTCAAAACACCAAAGTTAACATGCTGATGATTAGCATGTACAGTGTTCCCCATTTTAGAGTGTTCCCCATTCTAGGCTGTACTTCTGATGGCTGTGCTTTGAGCTAAATGCTAAATCCAACAGGCTTAAATCCTCAAAACAACAATATTAATGTGATAAGCATGTACAATGTTCCCCACTTTAGAGTGTTAGCATGCTAGCATTTGCTCATTACAGCTGAGGATGATGGAAATACGATTAGTTTGGACCACAAGTGTTTGTTTGAATGACACAGCCATCTGAACAGCTACGCTAACCACGTTGTTAAAAGCGTTGCTACAAGCTACAAAGTCGCTTCTATGTCTAAAAATACGGCACATTTTTAAAATTTGGTCGCATCAAAGCAGGTGCATCCTTAAAAATAGCTGTGTTGCAGTTAGTTTTCATACGTGAGGGGAAATAGCAATGTACCGTCACCAATGCTGTAAAATACTTAATTCTACAATCAGGACAATTCATCTCAGTGGAGGCTTGTGTCAAACTGTCGACCCACCTGGACAGAGAGCTTCTTATCCTCATTGGGCAGGATTCTGTATGTGTACACACAGTTCTGGTATCTGTGGTTAAAATAAATGAATGTCTGTCACTGAAATATATCATGTACAGTATGTAAGGGCGAAGAAACATGCAGGCTGCTGGTATTCAGTGTTTTTCAGCGTACCATCCGAACAGGTTGGAAAGCATTTTAAATTATATCTTGCTACTGAAAATTGATCTGAGTTGCAGAGGGCAAAGGGTGTTACTTTGTGGCAGCACAGTATGCAAATAAAGGGGAACTAGTCTTGCGTTGCAATGCGTATTTGCAAAAATTATAAATGGCACACTGCAAGCAGGGGAAATTTGAACTTTTAGCCCTGTAACATTAAACATGCTGAAATAATGACCTTTAGAATTATTTTTCTTAAGCCAAATGCTAAAAATAATCACTATAACATCCATGACATGTCAGTTTTTCCTCTATTAAGTTGGCATACACAGCTTATTTTGCATGTTATCAAGGTTTTTTTGAACACGGGACAATACTCATTGTCCGCTTTACGAATCTGTCGCCGCAATGGTTAGAAGCAAGTAACGTCTACTTACAAAACACAGAGGGCATACGCTCCCTGTATGGACTCACTGGCCCGGATAAGGAAGCTTCCATCTCTGGCTGCTTTGGAAAGTAGATCCTCAGCTTTGGATCGAGTAATATTGCCATGACACCAAGGTTGGTAACTTGGCATCCTGTTTGTCACCCAAGAATCGAATCAAGAGTTTTTCTCCCCAAAACGATATTCCACCAAAACCAGAGAAGATTCAGTTTTTCTATGTGGCTATTTTCATCTTTTCATGGTGCGTACTTTAAAGTCCTTTCTTTCACTTGTTCATCCCCCTGTTACAAGCTGTAAAAAAGGAGGCTGCAACTACCTCGGCTCAGAACTTCCTCATTTGTTAAGAGAGGAGGGCCCTGGTGCCTCTGCGCTGCCTGTTACATGACAGATCCACAGAGCTGTAAATGGAAATACAGACTTTCGCTTGCTGTGTAGAAATCTTTATCACATCACCTTAATGATTAACCAACAATCCCTCTTTAGTTTCAGTAAACCCTCTTGTTAATGTAAACCGGCTAGAAAAAAGTGAAGCCATTTGTAAAAAAAAAAAGAACAACAACATGCAGAAGTGAAAAAGGGAAGTGGCAAACAAAGGAAGATATGATGATTTTTACTTGTTACAGTGAAAGAATTAACTGATACAACTGCTGGTGAATAAGTTAAAAGTAGAAGAAGCTCATTGTGATTTCCGGACACATTTGTGATGCTCAAATCATTTGATCTAGAAAGAAGAAGCACTCATAATCACCCGGTGTTGGGTCTGACTGCTAACTGTTTCATCGTCTCGTATGAAACACGAGCGCTAGGTGTTTTCTATAACGCAGTGTATACGTTCAGGAAATACAAGTTTAGAATGGCTTGCCGTGTTCATGTGATGGACAGGAAGTCTTGCAAAAATAAGGGGAGGAAAAAAAGCTGCGCACAAACCACAACATGGTCACATGATACGAAAAGAGAAGTGCACAGTGACAAGTCACTGCCACCTCGGAGGTTTCTGCCCTGCACTTGAAATAGGTTTCCCACTTTCACAGAGAGCAAAGTCTCAGGCAAGACATGATCTCATGCACAGTGGGCGGAAAATCATACTTTTGCTTTCAAGTGACGACAATTGAAATGACACCTTTTACATAACAGCATTTATAAAAAGCAGGTTTTTTTTTATTGACACAGGAAAGAAATGAAATGTGAGTGAGATGTTAACATATAAGTAAAACAGCAGAACACCCATCAAGCTTCTTTTACAGACTTAACATTTCTTCTGCAGAGTGACTTTTTAACAACAGTTAAAAGTTTATTATTCATAACTCGAAGTAGAACATTAACTCACATTTTACTAATCAGTGTGAATCTTGTCTTTCTGTCTCAAACGTCACTTCCTTTGCAGACAGGAGGATTCGTACTTTGTCATGCAATAGTGCAATATCATAGAAACAATAAATGCATAGCTGGGGGAGCTGAATAATCATGAATATATGTACAATGAAGATTTGTCTAGCACAAGCAAAGTAAACACAGTGCTGGGGTCTTCCAGCAATTAAAAAAAAGTCATGGAAAATACCGTTTTAAGTGCACTTAAAAAACACCTTACTTTAAAAAGAAGACTACAGTCGTGCTAACAGCTCTGCAAGGCTGTACTCCGTCACAGTGGTGCTTTGAGCTTAATGCTAACATTAGCACGCTAGCATGTTCACAACAGAAATGCTAACACGCTGATGTTTAGCAGGTAGATTTGAGATAGAGTTGGGTAGTGAACACAAAGATGGCACCAAAAAGTTTCTAACTTCCGGGTTTACTTCCTGGTTTATGAGGAAGTTCTTCCCGCTGGCCCCGCCCACAAGTCCCCTCTCTGCCCACAGACTTCACATTGTGAATACGTCACAGATTTATAATCACTTTTCTCAGCTTGAGGAAAGCTTACAAACATGAAACCTCCATAGATATAAAAATCATAATAGAAAGAGTCATAATTGACGTCTCTTTTATAATGGTGTTCTGCTGGAAAAATGCTTTTTGGGCTGCAGGGGAGTTTTTTGCTGCAATACCGTGACTGGCCACTGGACAAAAATTGGAAGCAAGACTGCGCAGCGCCGTCATATCCAGAGCTAACTAGTAGACTCAAGGTTAATATGCTAACACGCTGATGTTGCCACGTTCACCTTCACAGCTCAAGGTGTCCACATGCTACCATTTGCTAATTAGCACCAAAAACAAAGCAGGTTTCTGAGGTGAACACGAATGCTGCTACTAAGAGAACAACCAGAGCAACGCTGCTAGCATAGCTAAAAACACCTTCAGATAAAACATGATATTAAAAGCTAACTAATGAGTATTTATCACATTTGGCATAAAATACAAAACAGTAAAAATACATTAAATGTTGAATATGTACATAATTGATTATTTGGTGTTTGACACACAAATCAGCATGAAGCTTATAAAATCTACAGCTTGATTCTCATTGAAGCTCCCACAATGCACTGGATGTTTCTAATCAGGACTGCCCGATGGCAAATGTTTAACGATCACAAAACAGCTAATAAAGTGTTGTATTCTGGGGTAAATTTTTATATTCATAGTCACACGTTTTAAACCAAATTTTGGACATGAATCTACCCACATCACGTTTTTTTTGTAAAGAAAGTTGATGTACCTGTGATGGGGGTCCTTAGTCTATCAGCTGGAGATGTTTGAAATAGTTTACTGTGACAACGTTAAATTACGAAACAACAGTTATGGCCATAAGCTAAGGTCATCAGATAAATAACTGGGCTTACTGATACATACAAAAGCACCTTCCAGCCGTACTTGTGAATCCTGTTCATCATCGTCGCCCGTACCAGGCATGAATCGGCACGAAGGTTGTCACGTGAGACAATGTATCTATATTTTGCTACACTGATGTCATTGTCTCGTCAGGAAATGAATTCAAATGAGACCACGTAGACTACAACCACGTCCTGAAATGAATCATCGCAAAATGGTCAAATTATTGTACATAATGGCACTTTTGGCAGGATTGATCGTACAAACGTGTAAAAATATCGTACGGATGTGGTAATTATCCAACATCTGGCAATGCTGTTGCTAAAAGAAAAGTTTTTTCTGCCTCGTGTCTGATGTTCTGAGCATTTGAAGACAAACATCTTCTGCAGATGAAGCCTGTTGATGTCAACAGACGATGACAATGAGATCACAGAAAAATTATACCCTTTTGACTCAAAGTTATCAGGGTTCACTGGCTGAGTTTTTGAGCTCTATATGCAAACCATTCATGAGTTGACAGTGCTTCCAATTTTTAAAGGGGGAACAAACAACATTCACTGCACTACATACGTAATATGAGTCTCACACATGATGCCGAGTGTCCAGGTAATGTGAGTTTGCAAAGTGCTGTCCAGATCCTCATGTGGTATTTGGAGTCCTTACACCTTAAGTTTAGGGTTAGAGGGTCTGTGAATAAAATGCAAGGTGGACAATGAAACTGGGCCCTTAAATTCAACATGAGGGGGGACTACAGTGGCCTCGACCAAAGGCAGTCAGGTGATAGTCCGATCAATTTTTGCGTGTGTTGTTAAATGCATCCGTATCAATCAGTGCTTCAGATCCAGTTCGTGTTTTTATCCTCCTCAAAACTCAGACTTGGCGCTCACAGAGCTCTCATGTGTCCCCTTTAAATCTCCGCTGGTGGCTCCTGACATCCCGGCGCTGTCTTTGCAGAACAATCGCATCAGAGTGCCGCGGAACTTCTCCGCCCCGAACAGGTAGATGAGCGGGTCCAGGGCGCCGTTCAGGCAGGTGAGGGAGGAGGTGAGGCGGTTGGCCAGGCTCAGGCCTCGGCGCGTCTGGCAGGAGACGTCGGGATGGTTGTAGCCGAGGATGAACGTGGCCCTGCTCATGTGATAAGGCAGGAAACAGACGACGTAGATGAGCATGACCAGGCCGATGGTGCGCAGGGCCTTCAGCTTGAGGGCCGGCTCCAACCTGGAGCCCCGATGCAGGCTGTAGATGATGAGCAGGTAGCAGGACAGGGTGGCGAGGAAAGGAGGGGTGAAGGCCACGGCCAGGGAGATCAGAGCGTTGCGCGAGGCCTTCTCTCTGTACAGCTGCAGACACACCGTGACGCCGTCCACTTCTGCAGTCTGGTGGGTGACCAGCAGCGGCGCCATGGATACGGTAACCAGGGCCCACAGAGAGAAGCTGATGATGTGAGCGTAGCGAGCGCGACGGATCTTCAGCGACCTCACGGCGTGGACCACGGCCAGGTAGCGATCCCCCGCCACGCACGCCAGGAAGTACAGGCTGGCGTACATGTTGACGTAAAACAAGAAGCCTGCCACTCGGCAGGGCACCTCGCCAAAGGGCCAGTGGCCTCCGGTGAGGTGGTAGGTGGCCCTCAGCGGGAGGATGATCACGTACGACAAGTCCGCCACGGCCAGGTGGATCAAGAAGATGTTCGCCGGAGAGGAGGAGCCGCGCTGGTGGGAGAAGATCCACAGAGCCAGGCTGTTACCGTTCAGCGCCAGGAAGAAAACCAGGATGTAGAAGCATCCAAACAGGGTGTTCTCCACCGTCGTGTCCACGGTGGGACAGCTCTCTGATGATGACATGTTGGTAAGCAGGGAGGGAAGCTCCGTCGTAACAGACTCCATCTTGGTGGCTGAGGAAACAGAAAAAATACTATATTATATGTTATAAACTAGGGCTGGTGAAAAAAATCGATTATTGATTAATCGCGATTATAATATTGACGATTATGAGTCGATTATTACATTTCCAAAAATCGTTTTTTTTTTTGTTTTTTTTATTAAATTTGTATTTATTTTTTCCTTTAATTGTAATACAAACCAGAGTCTTCCTCTTACTGGCTGTCATACCTGATTTAACCTGGAGGTGCAAGGTATTACACAGCGGTCCTGTGACCACAGAAAGTTCCAAAGCAGCTGCATCTTTGTTATATGGAGAATAACATGTATAAATAGAATTTGGACATTTATTCACAAGTGTGGACATTTTTGTAACAGTGAAAGACTACATTTAAAACAAAGTAAAAAATAATAATTTGGATATTACAGTTACACTATACAATATTGAAGGTGCTGTGAGGTGTTACTCAAAAGAGAAGTAAAATAATTCAGCAGCTGACTGATGTTAAATGGAATATCAATAATCGTTAATAATCGAATCGAGACTTCAATAATCGGAATCGAATCGGGAAATTGGGCTGATTAACCACCCCTATTATAAACGTATCAGAAATACAATTTTCAGGTATGACTTAAAAACACTCCTCCTGATCTCTATCATAGTGACGTCAGTGTGTTTACATATCAGGTCGGACTTTTATGAGTCATGTCTTTTCGGAACAAGTGTTTTTGATTTCTAAAGAAGTTCATTGTTAGTATTCAGACAGCAGACTGCCTCAGTGACAGGAAACCGTACCAGCCCAACCCCGGGCCACACCGCGCTCTCTCCACACACACACACACACACACACACACACACACACACACACGCTGACAATAAGCAGGAAGAGTTTTGGTCGCAGTGGCCCAGCTTCACAAGGTAACAATAGATGTCCCTGTGTCCAGCCGGTGTGCACACGCCCCCAGGGCGGATAATTACTTCATTCTGACCGCGACAAGTGTTTCGACTTCCTCCTAACACTCAGGAAGTCTTCTCTTCTTCCCTTTACAGCTCATCTGGCCTCATAGTCTGATTGGACAGCAATTCTTTCATGTTGGCTGAATGGGGAACTCTCAGGGGCTCTTCAGAAGAGGCAGCGTCTGAAACCTTAGCTAGGCCACTCAAGGTAAACACTGGAATGTCTGTATAAGATATTGTAGGCGACTGGACTTGTTTCAGTTCCTTGAAGACATTTCACCTCTTCTTCAGTTCTGGACTTCTCAGAATTGGACGAGAGGTGAAACGGTGAATCCAGTTGCCTGCAATACAGCACTTAGACTTACCGTGACCTGGATGACTTCATCAATCTGTATCAGATATTTCTCAGCTGCTACATCAGTCACGTGTCCTTACAGTTTAATGTTGAACATAAATTACAACAGAATTAGACCGAGCTAAAATTCAAACTCACTTCGGATGTTAGCTTAGCAGAAGTGAAATATATGCCTCCAATGTTTACATCACTTTGGAACAGGCGTAATATTTTGCTATTATTCACTTCTGGACAATAGTTAGATGAGATTTACTCTCATGTCTGGAAACTAAATATTACGCTGAAGCCAACAGCCAGTTAGCTTAGCCAGAAAACAGAGACATTTGCCTACAAGCCCCTCCAAAGCTAGCTAATCAATGAACATGTTATATTTTGTTTGTTTCGTCTTTACAAAAAAAACTGCACTGTGACAACTTTTGGTATTATGTGACAGTAGGTGGACTTTTTGGCAGAGCCAGGCTACCTGTTTCCCCCCGTTTCTAGTCTTTGTGCTAAGCTAAGCTAAGCGGCTGCTGGCTCCAGCTTCATACAGAGTAGCTGGCATTTTTTGCACTGGTGGGTCTTTTGAATGGGTTTTTGGTTAAAAGCTTTGGTTAAACTTAAGCTTAAGGTGTTTACACATTTCGTTCTGCAACATAAGATTTGTATTTAATGCCCCACAATTAAGTTATAAAGCGTTTACGTGTGTTAAAAGCGGTGGTTGCTAACAAGTGGCTAAATGGCCAAATGGCATTAAACATCACTACACTGAACATGGAGACACTTGGATGCTATGAACTATTAGAAACTTTACAACTTGTAACTTTAAGCAGCAAAATATAATTTCCTGTGGAAGGATAGTTGCTTTAAATCAAATATTTTAACATCACTGTACATTTGAGTCACACGCTGTCCATCTGTGGCAGTTTGAAACCTGGAACTTTGAGTATGAAATAAACCAATATAATTTACAAAATCCCTCACAGGATAGCACATTTGCTTTTCTAATCATGGACAACTATGTGGACACTCCTTAAAAATGACCTCGCACTCGTCCATCCCTACAGCAACTCTGGCAGAGCGCCCATGTCCACTCCTTTAATTTTGTTATTATCTTCCCCTGTAACATCTACACAAACATCACCAGGGAGGGCGAACAGCAATTAATCTCAGACAAGGCTGCACTTTGAAATTTGTGGAGGAAGAAAAATATGACAACATGTGTGTCAAGGATGAACTTGTCATCCCCACCAGATGTGTCTATTGCTGAAGGGAGGTTCCCAAATAAACGCTGAAAACCGCTCCGCAAACAGTGAAATGTGATTAAATGGCACCTTAACAAAAAGGGAAAGGGATTGTCTCTAAATCCCTAAATCTCCATTTCACTCGCTCTCTGTCCAGACTTGTGGCCCATTAGGAACCAGCCAGATGTAGCGGCGTGGCTGCTGGAGCTGTGAGACCCACAACGAAGGGCATTTCTCAGCCAGGGCTCAGACTCGGCGCATTCAGGAGCGCAAGTCCCCCCCAAAGAAAAGGGTTACAGTCCCAGCAGGGATAACAAACCGGGTGCTGCACGGCTGAATGGAAAAGCTTCGATAAATACGGATCCCAGAGGGATAATCCTAAAGAGAGGCAATCCTGAAATATGCCTTCATCACAATGATCTGGCTAAGCAGATCTGCGCAGGCGTTCACATGTGAAGCGCGCTGGCAGCGGGGAGACGGAGCACGCTGGCGTTGGTCCTTTTCAGAGATTAGTCAGTAACAATTTGTTGTGACAGCTGTAGTGTGCACAAGCTGCCATTGTTAAAAGTCGTCACAGCGAAGCCCCAGCAGGAGAAAGTAAATGTGAAATGCGGTTATTGGATCAGATGCGATGTGTGCACTTGATATTCCGTCAAATCCCTTAAAAGCAGACGACAAAATTGTCACCACGCTGAACTGTTCTGGGATTTCGATGACTCGTGTACAGAATGAATACTCACTGCTGATGTACAGTAGTGTCGGGGATCTTTTGTTTTACACTAAAATACAGTGCATCTAATGAAAACAACAGAATGAATCCCTCTGAGGAGCCAGACTTTCAATAAAGTTAAATGATTCAATGCAAATACAAAACATTCTTGCTTTATGAAAATCTGAGGTAAAGTAAAGAGACTTACCTGAGCTTTGGAGCTTGTCGGTGATTGGACTTCTTGAAGAAAAGGCTGGCTGCTGACTACAATCAGCGCAGCAGCAGAGTGAAGAGTGGGAGCTCGACCGCTGAGCTTTGGAAGAACTGACGCTCTGACACAAAGGCTGCCGTCCTATAACCCCCTTTCTCTCCCTCAATATGTCCTTGGGAATGAGACTGTTGCTCTTTTTGTGTCTCAACAAATTTGATAACAGAAAGGGAGTCCCGATGGGAGCCTTTCGGTTTGAACCTTGACCCCACCCTTTCTCCCTCCATCCCCTGCTCCTCAGAGAGCCACTTGTGCGCTCCACAATAGCCTGAGTCAGAATAAGCCGCACATTTTAACAGCGGGGAGAAGAATGGCATGCCTCAGTGGCGTCGGGTCGCTGGGTATGACTCCATGGAAACCAGGCCTCGCGGCGCACCGAGCGCCTTAAGCATGAACTCCCACCCTCCCACTGATAGATAGAAGATTGACTGTGTTGTTAATTGAGAAGTTTATGACTGAAGTCTCTGAGATGATCTTTTGTAAATGGTCTGTTAAGTTCGACGGAGGGCCCCCCTTCCCTATAGGAGAGCGGAGTGAAAAACAAGAGCGGGGAGGGGAGGGGCGATGCTTGAAGGAAACAGAGGCCCTTGTTGGTCCCCTGCCTCCTGGGGGCATCCTGAATTGGAATGCCCAAAATAATCAGTCGCATAGCCATCGGACAGATGTGGAGAAGAGGTCCCACTGGCTGCCGGGGGATAATATTTCTTTCATACAAGGGGATCACAGCTGTGTGTCAGACACATCGGCCCTTTATCTTCTCTATTTCATCGATATGCTAATGGCATTCTGTGGCCCTGAATGAAGCCACTATCCGTGCACGACCGCCGAGCAGCTTTGACATCACTACCCCTGTTAATCTACTGCCAACTGCTAATTGGGACGCTCCCCCCCCGCTCCACCGCCGCTTTTGTTCTGCTTCGCGGCTCTGTCTGTTGAGCGTCTCGTAACCCCGAAGCGAAAACATTGCCTCGTGTAAGTGCTTACTATCATAAATATATCATTCTTCGGGCCGCCGTGAGGGAGCAGCGCTCGGCGGATGAAAGAGGGGTTTGATGGAAGACGCTGTCAACACTCAGTCACACTCACCAACAGGCTTTCAAATGTGTTTATTTGACAATTTCAGAAGGAAAAAAATGTTTTTGTAAACACTTTAGGCACTTAAAATATGTTTTTGACGATGGACTGATTTAAAGGAGCCCTGTGGAGCTTTGGCCAACATTGGCACGATGTTTTGACTGGTGGGTCCCAGTTTTATTTGTAAGAATGCCAGCGTGTGCCCACAATCATTTTTAGTGACACAATTCACATCTTGTTTCTGGTTTCATCCTATTCCAGACATTGAGAACGGACACAGAAGCTTACAAGCTAACAAACATGGATGATTTTAAACTTTTTTTCACTTCAGCAGGAAGGGAATGCATTCATCACGTGCCAGGCCGTGTGGTTTGTGTTCAAGGACACTTCACAGGGCAGCCTGAGTGTTTATGAGGCAGGCACAGTACAGCAGTCACAACTTTGTATTTCGAATAAAAACAAAGATTAACAACACCACCAAACTTGAATAAATATGTAAAACGATGCTTCCTGTGCCTATAAATGTTAAAAGGAAGTGTAGTTTTGTCAGTAGGTTGGATGAAATACTCTTGGAGATGCTTTTCCTAAATGGTAATTTGAGGCTGGACGAGTCGGATTATCACCTGAGTACAACATGTATTCTTGAATCTGAGTCTTAAAACTCAAAACACAAAGAGACTGATCTTATAAACACATTTTAAGACACTGACGCACACAAGAAGTGTGTTAAAGAAAATGTTATCAGATGAAAGAAGTTGAAGTTGAAGAACAAAACTGGCATTAATTCAAGTTGCCTTGTGTGACTTTCATCTGCTTGTATTGAAACTTGGGTGGTATTGAAGGATTAAGAGGATTATTTTGTTAATTCTCGTTTTTATTCGTGGATAATTAACCATGTATACAACCATTTTTCTCCAGAAATGAAGGACTCTGTAATGATCTGCACTGTGTTATCACCCGGAACATGAGTTTCTCACCTAAATGTCAGAGAAGAGGCTTTAAATAAAATGTGAGAAATCTACAACAACTTTCTTTCATGCAATGAATCATTTTTTTTCACGGAGCAAAACCGAAGTTGATTACACTTCTAAAAACAAGAAAGAAACTATTCCTGCTCTGCTTCTTCGTGTTTACGTGTATAAACTACATGTTGAGTGTGTCGGTTTGAATCTGAAGATGCGTCACACTCGCGCTTCTTGAGGCTCACATGTCGAAGCGCCGGTTCTTGGTTTGCCCCGCCTTCCTCTCTCGGAGGAACATGTTGACGTAGGAGGTTATGAGATCGTCCATCTTGTAGCCCTGTTTTTTTTTTTTGAAAAGAAGACACAGAGGTGAAGAAATGAAATGAAAGGGCCAAACTTCTACAGACTGACAGTTCAGCGCTCAAAGCTCACATATCTGCTGATCGATCTTACCAGTGAAGTTTCACACAGGAATTTGCTCCCCTTGACTAAACTACCGATAGTCATGTGAAAGTAGGTGCTGCCGCTGCACCAGCTCGCGATGCGGTTGAATGGGTGAGTTGCCAGCACGTCCTTTTACAAGAGAAAAGACTTGTTAATGAAAACATTAGCAGGAGGATGTTGTTAATGAGGACTTTTGTTTTTTTCACCTTGGTTTTTGGGTGGATGATGGTGACTCCTTGCTTGCTGACGGCTATGCGCACAATATCTGGGAAATTTGGCTCTGACGTTTGCTGGAAAGAAAGTTAAGAGAGGCAAATCAGCAAACCTCTCTTCACCCATGATTATTTGCTTACTGCAGGCGTGCAGCCAGTGTGAGATACCGCGGCAGGCAGCGTCAGATAAACAAGCCGCCCACCAAACCAAATGGACCATAGATGGCGAGATAAAGCTGCGCCTGTGTGCTCGGCGCTCGCTGCAGCTCTTACCTTCACTTCAAAGAAGGCGCAGCCGAATGTCGGCCAGCGGTACACTGCCTTCAGAAAGGCCACCTTGGCTTCGTCCACGTTCATGGCACCTTGTTTGTTATAAGAGGCGGTGATAGTCTGAAAATGTAAAAAATAGTATAGATCACACTCTTTTCCACAGCTCTTTACGAGGTTAATGATTTCCCAACGTTCCCACAGCCTTCAGGCAATATCATCTGAGAACCGAGCATCGCAGACACGGCACAATGGAGATAGTGTTACTACGGGCAATCTAAAGAACAAGGCTGCTTCTATTCTAGATTTGTTTTTAACTCACAACAAAGCCCATTAAAAAGACGTAAGCAAACAAGAGATTGATCTTGCTAACAAGTGACCGTGTATCCAGAGCCCTATATGTCTTATTCCTCCGTGCCAAAGAGCTCCTTTCTTCTCCAGAGACTATGAAAACACATCATTGTGCCACACTGTCGAGTGACAAAACCATCTTATTTATTTATTCACCATTCTGGTACATTATATACTCTCTAGCACTCTCTAAAAATAGTCCCCAATAAATGCACCCTTTACTCTAGTTTAAAATAATGTTTGCTGAGAACGACAGTGTGTCGTTCTACTGTTGTACTGAAACCATTGTTTCAGGAAATAAGAAAGCCTTATCTAACACTTAAAGCAGACACATTATGCTTATTATGCAGGTTCACACTTTTATTTCGGGTAACTACTAGAATAGGTTTACAGCTCAGTGTTCCCCCTCTGACTGAAACGCTCTGTTTTAGCTCCTGTCTCTTAAAGGCCCCTCCTGATTACACAGTCTGCTCTGATTGGTCAGCTTGCACATGCATGAGCCAGCCTCGCTAACAGCAACAGAGCAGCTTCGTTTAATTCATTCTTAGGTGCCAAACTAGCCGCTAAGTATAAATTATACAAAGGTGTGACATTCTTAAATGTAAGGATTTGCTGTTTTCGTTGTCATTTATGACAGTAAATTAAGAGTCTTTGGGTTTTCGAACTATCGGTCGGACAAAGGATGCAACCTGAAGACGAAATTTTGACGAGCATTTTTCATAATTTTTTAAAAACATGTTATAGACTAAATAATTAATTGTAAAAACAATCTGCAGACTGATCAATAGTAGAAATTATCATTAGTTACAACCCTGCAAACAGTTTTGTGTGAACGCCTGACTTTTTTGTTGCTCCAACATGACAACAGCTGACACTTTTGGTACAAAGACATATATTGGATTCACACCTTAGGATCGACAGGTGTGTAGGAGAAGACCGAGGGCCGACGAAATCAGGAAATATCATCAGGCTATCGATATAGATGACCTGATGTAGGTCTAAGTATCGAAACGCTGTCATTAAACTTAATTGCAAGTCAAGTGGAGAGTGTGCAGGAGGATTCCTGTCAAAGATTTACGTCTTCAGGAGGAACAAGTATGATTGGAGCTCTGCGTCACATACAGAATAAGGAAGTGGAAAAGTTTTGTTGGTTTTGGTTTTATCTTGAGAACAAAGTGGAACATCGTCCTTGTCCCTCAAGCTACACATAAACTAATAAGTGAAAAGAAAGCCCCCTCGTACCTTCTTCCACTCGTTTTCAGACATGGCCTTCAGTTGGTCTGCGGGCACCAGCTCCTTCAGCATCTTGGGGATCATGGCAATCTGGCTCTTGTCGTTGCTGACCTTTATCCTGAAGAGCAGAGCTGCGATGTGGATCATTTCCTCTTTGGTGCAGACATGATAGCCTCTCTGGTACTTCGGTAGCTCCTGGAAGACAGAAAATGTAGTTTTTATCAAGTCTGCTACTGATGGAATTGAACTCTCAAAAGGTTTGGACACAAGTAGACAATGTTTTAATCTGTAACATTTCTTCTGGTCATAATGAAACTGGAGAGAGCAGCTGAGAACAGGTGCTGATACTTTGTTGTCACTGATGGGATGATGTTTAACGGAAAGATCTGGCTTCAGCATCATGTGGAAAAACTAATGAGCCTGGAAAATGTGGCGGTGGCTGAGCGGCAGCATTCAAATGCACCTGAGGGTAGTGGAAGATAAGATCGGCCTCTGTGTCTCTGCCAGGGATCACATTGAACCACAACTTCCTCATGAAGAACACAAGATAGGGTACGTTGACTGGGCCACCTGCAGAACGCACACACATCAAAGAGGTTCATGTGGGTTAATACAAAGAACCATCAAAAGTCCGACTGCCGTTTTAATCAGATAACGTTTCTTTTTTTTTTTTTTACCGTCTTTGATCCTGTTGGCTTTCTTGGACCAGTCGGTGATTTGTCTCAGACTATCAAAGAAGTAGTCTGTGTCGTTCAAACTGAGGACCTGAAAGAAACACGATCACAGACTCTGTTTTTACAACCAGTGTAGTCGAAGTTCACGAAAGATGGCTGAGAATTCGTGAAAGAAAATATCCAAAATATAACGTTCGAGGTTGAGAAATGTGAAACACACCTTGTCGTGTGTTTTGACAAAGATGCTGAAGCCGTCTGCTGTGGTCAGACCGAGCTTTCTGGAGATGTTCAGGATGAGGTCCTTGATCCGGGTGCTGGTCATGACCTCAAATATCTGAAGAGGGACGAGAGATACGGTCGAAAGTTTTGACCAGGTCTTGTAGAAAGGTGCAGAGTAAACTTATCTATTTTCCTTAAAAAACGTTATTATAATTGTAAATTTATCATTTAAAGGTCCAAAATTATTGTTTTGTTTATCTTCTAGACTTTCCAAATGACCCTTCTCTCCAGGGAAATATCCATCAAACCCCATTGTCATCACAACATTAAACATTTTGGCACAGTTTCGTAGGAAATTTGGTTTTACAGCTTCATCTACATTAACCCCCTTATCTATAATAATCCCCTCTTCATTCCACCCAGGCTCGATTCTGCCTTTTCTCTTTGGCTTAGAAATTCTATCCAACATCATAAATATATCGGTGGTGTTTATGGAAGCTCTAGGAAGATATTTGACTACATTCGTACCTCCTCTGTGTCGTTGGGGAAGTGGATTTTGTGTAAGATCTGTGTGCTGTTCTGTTGGATGGCATCGACTTCGACCTGGTGCGGCGGGAGCTTCCTGGGCTCCATCCTACGCAGACACAGCAAATGCTTAGTCACATCTTTTTTGACATTTAAGCCACAGATTCAGTGCAGACAAACAAAAGAGCAAACACTCACTAAAAACAGTAAACTAGCATGCACCAACTGATCAGATAAATCATCTCTTGGCGTCTGTTGTCAGTGTGGGAAAAAAAACAAACTACAACATGTAAATCAAATGTATTTATAGAGGAGGACATGCAAATACACGTCACTGTGAAGCTGATGCAACACGTGTTTTTTAATGGCTCAATGTGAGAACCGCTGCGAGGTCGTTCTGCACAAACCTCCCCCAGCAGATCTACAGGAACAAGAATACTTCTGTTGTACGTTCTACCTCACGAGAGATTTAAAAGAAAAGACAGACGCCTTCTTTCATTTCCTCGCCACATCGGTCTTAGCGTCATGTTTACGACAACTGTTTGCAACTGTACTTTTCTACGAGCAGCATTAGCTGCTCTATGAGTCACTCTTGACACACACACTCTGTCATGTCATCATGCTGCCTTCACACACTCTCCGTCTCGTGCGCCCCTCTCGGCGCATGCTGCTGGGTGCTGGGTGCTGTGTGACGTGCGAGGCGGCGTGTCGGGGCTAACCTCACTGAGCTCTGCAGCCGCTGCAGACAGTCGGAGGAGAGGGCCTCTCTGCGCCGCGACTCCAGAAAGCGCTGAGTGTGCCTCAGAAGAGCCTGGCTGGGAGGAAACAGGCCGCAGCAGAGCCACAGCAGCTGCCAGCCCTGCTCCATGCTGAGCCTGGGCCACGGACACACAATACAATACATGTTCATCATACGCTTCATGTTGTGAGTCTCGGTTTGTATCGAGATCTATTCTTGTACAGAGGGCGCTTATATTTCAGTTCCACCTTTTTTTGTAACTGTTTGCACTTCCTAGTGTCCAAATAAAGAAAAATACTCACCAGTCAGGCTTTAATTTAGCTTAAAATCTTGGTTTTATCTTCTCAAATTTCAATCAATTTATTCATCAAATATTTTCTTGATTAATCAATTATCTGTTTGACCTATAAAATATGATAAATATCCTAGTTTCTCTAACTCTAAGTCTTGTCTTGTCTGTTGAACAGTCAACACGTTATGTTATTTAGTTTAAAATAAAATAATAAAACAGTGGAGAAGCTGAAATCAGACACAATTGGATATTTTAGCTGGGAAAAACATCAATAATTGATTATCAAGTTATTGTTGCGGTGCTTTACTATCTACAACAACAAGGAGATGCAGCGTTGCACTAACTGAATGGACATTTGAGGAACTGTCTTTAAATCATTCTACTTTATCATAAATAGAAGAGAAAAGTGAGCAGTAATTTCTTCTATCATGAGTAACAGCAGTAAAGGGTAAATATAAAGAAAACTTCATGTATCACACAAATTTTAAACCTTTTCTTTCCCAAGAAGTCCATGAGTACAGCTTCAGATCTGAGACCCTGACATAGTGGAATAACTTGAACGTACCGGTTGTTGTTGCTGGTCATCTGCTTCATTATCTGGCAGTAGATCTCGTCCCTGAGCGCCTCGTGTTTGGTGGCGGGGCCGAAGATCTGGTCGGTGAGCTCCAGAGGACTCTGCATCTGCTTGGCGGGGTAATCGCCCATATACTTCAGGATCGGTGCGCAAGAGTCAAGGAGGAACAACCACTGTGGTTTCATGAAGTTTGAAACAAGAAAGCTGGTGACGCTACAGACGAGAATTGTTTGAATGGTAATCTGCGAGGGTCAGGAAGCTGAGGAGGCTTGTTTGGTTAGTTTGATATGTACAAAATACACTGAAAGAAACTCTAAGTCTGCTGTGTGGAGGATATCAGTGAAGGCCAGACAGGCTCTGTGGCTGAGGTCTGGGTTGCTCGCCAGTTTTTGAAGGAAGGGCTGTCTGATTGGCTCCCTGGAGTGGACCCACAGCCTCTCAGGAGCGGCGTTCCTCGACATCACCTGGCGGTTCACATCCTTCGTGGGCTGCCTGTCGGATCAAGCAAACAAGATGCCGGTACTGTTCTTTGTGATCAGCTGGTGAACAACAACATGCAGAATGAAGTCAAATCACCTGAAGTACTGGAGGGAATATTCTTTGAGAGTGGCGAGAGCTACTCTCTCCACCGTTCCTTTCTGGTTGGCCTGTATGATGTTCGTCCTCTGGGTTGGAGACAAGTTGATGAGGCTCTGAAGTAAAGAAACGCGCAGTTAGTTTAACGCTCAGCACATTCTCGTCCTGTTACCTCATCTGAGAAGGGCGTGTCATTGACGTCTCCCTACCATGACCTCATTGGTGGGCTTGCTGAGCGTCGGCAGGATCACGATGGCGTCGGCGGGCACGGCTCCTATTTGTTTCGTCCGCGCATTTTCTCCCTTTATCCAACCGTGTTTCTGAGAAAACTCATCGTCTTTGATTATTATGATGAGCTCTCCCTTCTTGAAGTTCAGGAATGTGGGGTCGCCTGTAGAGGAACGAATCAATTAGGAGAAAAAGACTCTGAAATAGATCGCTCAGCTGTGACAACACAAGAAGGAAAAACAAGTCCTCTGACCTTGCCGTTCGGCTTCCTTCAGGGTCACAGCATACCGAGATCGCTCCGTCAGTCCGCTGAGGAACATCGTGATCAGCTCCGCCATGTCCTCAGCTGTGTTTCCCGCCATGGTGAAGTCTCCTTTCAGTGTCAGCAGGCTCACGGACGCTTTACCCTCCCTGGATGGACATAAGACAAGTAACATCATGCCACCTGGTCGTCATCAGGTTTCAACATCAAATTCAAAGACTCTCCAGGCCCAGTTCCCTTAAATTCAAGGACCTGACTCACAGACAGATCAAGTTAATTAATGTTACAACACTGAGAAATGTAGGAAAATGGGAACTAGACACTCACAGACAACTAGTGCTGTCATGAATACCTCTTTTGGGGCTCTGACAGGAACACATCTCTGCATGTGGAGCACAAATGCTCCCTTGCGAGGATGATTTTCCACTTGTGCACACATATGTCTCTTTTTTATGTGTTTTGGCATCGAGACACCACTGAGGAGCTCAATTTCTCACTCTTTATCAGTCGTTTGCCTCTTTTTCACTGCAGCTGACACCGGAGCAAACGATAGTTGATTGTTGAGTCTCTTTCCATCCATCTATCCATCGCCTGTAACCACTTATCCTTTTCAGAGTCGCATGTGTCGGGGTACATCGGTATCATGCCCAGTTCGTCAAATACCGATCAACATCAAAAACCAAATCGGGTCTTTGGCGTTGGACCCAGTCCATTAACCCAAAGCAATGGTATTTGCTGATCTGGGAATGACACTCAACAATCAACAAACTATCTTCCTTAAGAATTACTTTAAAAGTTACACAGTGTTGCTTTGAGGAGAAAAGTTTCATTCAGTTTCTATTCTTGCACTGAATAAATAAAGTTCTTTTTTTTTGTTACATTTCAAGGCCTTGATTTGTCCTCAGATGCACAAACTTCCAGGATTTCAAGAGCCCACGAGAGCCTTAACTAAACTGGCACACTTCTTCCTCCTCCTCTGACTCCGTCTCTACCTGATGGTGTTGACTCCGGTCACTTCAGGGAAGGAGAGCTCCACCAGCCTCTTCTCTCGCTCGTCCAGGAAGGTGATACCAGTCCAGTTTATGGCCACAATGAACTTGTTCTTTGACAGTGCAGGACCTATAAAAAAAAGCCCAGGAGGACACAAGCCCAATAAATCATGACTCATTGGAGATAAGACTGGAATTTCTAGAGATACATTAGTGTCCAGCATGGAAGTGTCGTTTGTACTTTGTATGTGGGTCAGTTCAGCCACCCTGGAGTTAAACGCCGTGAGTGCAGCATTAATGAGGCTGTCATCAACAGCTTTCACTTCAGGGGATGCAATTATTTTATTTTGTCATTTTGTTATTTAATTATTTTCACAATTTATTCATCAGTTAGTCTATAAAATGTCACACAATAGTGAAATGTGTCCTACAAACAGTGCAAACCTTGAAGATATTCAACTTGATACACTGTAAATGTGACTTTAGGAAACAGATTACCTCAGAAATTCCAAGAAAAGTAGACTATTTCAGTTGAACAAGCTAAAAAGTTTAGTTAGTCTACTTTACTCTGTGATTTTGAGGTTTTCTGTTACCTCAAATTCACAAAATAAAGTCGCTTTGTCAGATTTTACAGTGTAAGAAACACAAAATGAAGCAACTCTGCACATTGGTGTAGCTAGACACAAGGGATTCTTGTTAATAAATAACAAACAATGAAGATTAAGGCCTCGGGGATGACAACATACTGTATGTTAAAGATGAAATGAGGCATGAACGGCAACAAACTGCTCACTGGAAGAAGTGAAGAAGCGATGAAACTCAAACTGACCAAGTACAACTTAAATTTAATGGTCTAATTCACTTTGTAATTCAGAGATAATCAGTTTTCAGAAGTAAAGTCATGTATTATTTTGAAGAGTTGTTGCTATGGAATCATTTAAAATCAATAATTACTTTTATCTTACCATCATGTTGTCAGTTATTCATTTACACACAACAACAAAAGAAATCTGAGTGTGAAGTTGGTGGGTGCAGGAAACACTCACTGTGTCAGTGAATCTTATTGTAAAATTGTTGTTCAGAAGCTAAAAAGCAGCAAATCTGACGCACTAGAAAGGGAAGAAATGTTGTTCCCGGCCCACTTATTCACTCTTAATCAGCTACTTTGCTCGAGCCTTAACCCCAGCGGTACAGCGGGGGCCTATAAATAGCCGTGTATATTCCAGTCTGACATAGATACAAAAAGCAGCGGCGACGGCTAATTGCTCAAAGGGGGCTGGTTTAAAAAACAGCCTCGCTGCTGATCATTAAAAGTGTTTGTCTATGTATTCCCGAGGAAAGTGTAGAAATGTTTGTGTTATACATGTTTTATGTTCCGCCCTGGTTAATAAAAAGAGAGATATACTATCAATAAAATGTTTGTGGCATTTCTTGGGTTTTAAATAATTCAGAGCTATTTTGCTGTCAGTTTCGATCAGACTTAGATTGGAAATTGATTACCGGATTTGTTTTTCTCTTGAGGGCGTCTGCAGAGATACAGTACGATCCAGATCTACGTCATTCCATTAAATCTAAAG
The DNA here is from genome assembly GCA_039737535.1 of Lagodon rhomboides. Lineage (NCBI taxonomy): Eukaryota > Metazoa > Chordata > Actinopteri > Spariformes > Sparidae > Lagodon > Lagodon rhomboides. The sequence continues at coordinate 5,940,295 of CM077789.1, read as the reverse complement.
TCATCACTTCCGATAAAGGTACACATTCAAGCCCAGTCACTAGGATATGATGTTGGCAGTTAACCTTTCTGCAAACCTCAGATACCTCCAAGGTTGACATTTGTACCAGATGTGGCGTAACGTGTTCACCTTATATGCTTATTAGGGGGTTTTCACATCAGGGGATGGAGATGGAGGTGTGGGCGTTGTCACGGGCGACCACAGTTTGAGTCTGTGGGGATATTTTCCAGGCCGACCAACTACAGGTACTTTAAGCCAAACTGTGATGTTTTCCTAAACCCCAAGCAACTGTTTTTTGTGTCTAAACCTAATCAGGTTCTCTGCTGACAGACGCTCACCTGACAGCTTGATGACTTCGAAGAACCTGGAGAAGAACATGGGCCACTTCTCTCGGGCGTAGTCGACCATCTCCGCCTTCACCGAGTCTGCCTTTTGTCCTGAACTCAAATATGACCCCTGGTGTGGTTTCAGAAAAACAAACAGACACATTAAACGGACTCGAGGCCACTTCAGAGCTTTAGTTGTGTTCACGCGGCACCTTTTGATCCGTGCTGTGACTGACCTCAGCGTACGCGGTGCTGACCATTTGGACCCATTTGGCCTCCGACTTGGACTCCAGCAGAGACGTGTTGATACATTCCTGAACAGCTTCCTTCACGTGTTCCGGGCTGCTTCCTGAGCCGTGCTGGATGTATAAATGTTTCGCAGTAAGCTGAACATAATCGTCCTCCTGTCAGAGTGTAAAAAGGGAGAAAAAAAATGTGACATGTCATCAAAGAATAAGATCTTTGCGAGATAATCAGCCTAACGTGAGCCCACCTTCTGACACTGGTACTCTCCGAACTTCAGACCGTGGATGATCTGCTTGTAGATGAGCTCCGTGCTCATCTTGTCCTCCTTGCAGTCGTGCCAGGGGGTGAAGATCTCCTTGCGGAAGAAGAGGCGCCACGGGGCGTGTTGTTCCTGACCTCCTTTCCTCTTCACTTCCTGCTCGCACTGGGAGATGGCGTCCATCACGTGCTCCCGCCCGCTGCCCAGAGCCCACACCTAAAGGACGGGGCAACATCTGAGGTTATCTCCAGATACTAAAATGAACTTTGAGGACGCCAATATACATTCTTTTGTTAGATAAAGTAAAAAAAAAGGCAGAAATAATTTAGATTTGACTGCTTTCAAGAACAAAGTACAAAGAATTAATCACGAGCACAGACACCAAGCGGATGTGACTGGATACCTTTTCATACAAGGCGACGTAGACAGAAAAGCCAAAAGTGTCTTTGAGTTTGATTTTGTTGGAGAGGATCTGGCAGATCTCTCTGGAGGTCGTCGCCGAGTCAACGGGAAGGTTGATGGTGCGTCCATCCATCAGCGTCACAGACACAATCATGGGCTTCTTGGTCTTGGTGGCCTTTTATAGCAGAGAAAAAAAAAACATGTTACTCACTTACTGCTGGTGTCGAACCATACAGACAGTTTAATTTATGTTCTGAGATGTATTTCTCTTTATCACTTTATTTCATTTGTACTTATTTTATGCCAATGTATGTACTTAAGTATTAACTGACATTTTGTTGCATTTAGTTAGTTACTTATTGTATTTTATGTTAGTTTAGCTTATTTTATCTCTCTCTTGTATTACTTAACCGCTTTGTATCGCAACTGTTGCACAGCAATTTCCCTCGGGATAATTAAAGCTTCTTGAATCTTGAATCTTGAATATTGTACGTCTCTGAGATCTCTGCTGCCACCACAATATAACTGAAACTGATAGAATTTGGTTTGTGGTTTCTCACAGCAAAGAAAAACAAAACCCTATACGACAAATTCCAATGGAACTACTTTCTATCAAAGAAATAGTCACCATCAAAACTGAAAACCAAACCAAAACCAGCTGCAAGATACCGTACTGAGAAAATGTGTTTTTTCCTAATTTGGGTAAAATGTGATGGCTTTTGTTATCATCTATGCATTCCAACATGGACATTAATCAATCACAATCATATTGCAGGAGCAAAGTACCTGCAGCTCGAGCCAGGCCGGAGGCTCTCCTCGCACTCCGTTCAGCCCGGTGCGTTTCAGCCTTTCGGCGCAGTAGGAAGCGTAGCCTCCTGGAGCGAAACGGATGAAACTTTGCAGGTACTGTCGAGAAGAAAACAGATGAGAAAAACATCACAGCATGTCAACAGCGTTTATGAGACTGGAGCAGCCAAGACACCTGCTGCACTCACCTTTATAAAACGCTCACTGGGAGGGAAAATGCCCAGACAGAGAGACAGCAGGATCCAGCCACGGAAGTAGCTGTTGCGGTTGTTGTTGTCCTGAAGCTGCTTGCAGATCTGACAGTAAATCTCGTCTCTGGACAGACAACAGACAGAAAGTAGTTTTAGTGGAAAAAAAAAAGAAAAAGATACTGAGATGTGAGTGATTTTTAAATGGAGCTTCCGTTACCTGAGGTCACGTCTGACGATGGCGTATCCCACGATGATGTGGAGCTTTTCGAGCGACGTGAGCGGACGGTCCAGCGTGGGGCCTTCGCCGTTCATGGCGTCGTCGTCCTCACTCACAGTCTGCAGGGTGGGAGGCTTGGCCACTTCGGTCAGATCATCTGACTGTGAAACAAAAAACATGAAATTCCAATCGATACGTTACAACGGAGGACTTCACAGCAACACTCAAACTCACCTCCTCCATGATGATCGAGGGTTTCCTGAAGCTTGAGGCGGCTCTCGGGACTTCTTGAACAGTAGATCCTCTTTTGTTTCTGGACAGCATGTCGGTGAATGTGGATCCCTTCCGCCCCTGGTTCTTCTCGGGCACAGTGTAGACCTTCGGGTTTTGAGCGTTCTCACTGGGCATGGCCGAAGCCTTCCTTCTTGTCAGGAGGTCTACGAACATGGAGCTCTTTCTGTTTGGCGTCGGCTCCTCGGGCACTGGGGCAGGCCCTGTGTCTTTTTTATTCCTCAGCACCCTCTAAAACAGTCAAGTTACATTTATTTATGATTATTGTTAATCTACAAAATATTAAAAAATCATAAACTCTGCGCTTCGTGAGGATATTGACCTGATCCAGGCCAACCATGTGGCTGAGACGCCTGTCCTTTCTTGAAATCAGTTCCTGTGGAATGAAGCGTTCCTGCCTGGCGTTTCTCTGGGCCTGGACCTGCTTCTTCGGCTCAGGGAGGTCTCCCATGAACCTCAGGATGATCCACCACACTGTCAGCGAGGCCTGGGAACAACATAATATTAATATTACATGAAATAAATGAAGATATTCCTCATATAAGAGCTGAAATGATCTAAAAGAAGCACCAGGACGTCTGCTGCGTCTTCATGGTAGAGCAGCGGCTGCTGCAGCCTCTGGCGGATGTAGCTCGGGCTGGCTGCACCCTGGAAGTACATGGAGGCAAATTTGGAGAAGGAGTACTCATCCAGGTCATCGTAATCTTCCTCGGGAACATCGTCCTCCATGGGGATGTCGTCGATGTCTATCTCCTCGGTAACCATCCTCTTCTTTTCCAAACTCTGAAACAGACAGACACGCAGTGAGTGACTGATCCTGAACGGACGTCGAAACCTGCTGAACTTTTCATCGCCGAACCTCGAATCCCACAGGTGCTTGCCCCTCCTGCCCTCCGACCACAATAGGGGGGAGGAAGTCAAAGAAGTTGTCCACCATCTCCTGGTCTGTGATGGATTCAGCGTTGGCTTTGTTCTCCAATTCTTTCTTTTGCCTCAGCACTTCCTCCAGGTGTCTTTGCTTCTCCAAAATGGCCTGCCGTTCTTCTTCTCTCTGTCTGGCAGAGAGGCGCATCTGAAAGAACAAACAAGTTGTCAGGATACAGCAGTGGCTTTGGGGGGAATAATGATTATATAAATTATCACACTTAAAATTGTGCATTCAAATCAGTTTTCTGTCACTGAAGTAAGAAACTTCTGACACATTATCATCTACCACAGTCGTTCCTAATCGTGGGGACAGCTGGAAAGATTGTGGAGGAGCTCAAATAATATGATTTTTTTAAAATGATCTTAAAACAAAATGCATATATTTGTGTTCAGGAGCAAAATAACCCTCATAATTAACCAGTAAAGTAAGCTAAAAGTAAAAGGTGAAAGTAATAGATTAAATATTAGATAGCTAAAGGATGAATATTTGAAATTAGTTAATATATCACTCAGAAGGTGTAGGTGAACCTGAACTTACAGCTCTTTTCAGCCTTCGTGCCAGCAGACCCCTGGTGTACGCCTGCAGGAGGATCACAGCGTCTCTCTTGCGCTTCCAGTCCTTCCTGGCCAGGTATCCTCTGATCTGAGCCTGCAGCAGGATGGAGGCCTCCCGCTTCTTCTTGTACTGGAAGTGGAGTTGGCGAGAACGAACCTGCGCCTGCAGCCTCGCAAAGCCATGCTTGACCTGGAGTTAAAACGTAATTGAAGGCGTTTATTGCACGTCAGGCCCGTATTGTCATTTTGCTAAAAACTGATTGAATTATTAAAAAGTGACTCACCTTTCTGAACAGCTTTCTTCCTTTGTGTCCTCTCCAGTATTTCTGAATAACAAGAGCGCCGGCCTTTTTCCTCAGGAATTGTTTCCTTGAGAGGGAGCGAATCACACAGACATGAAGCTGTAAGTCACATGAGCGATTAACATATAAATAAACAGATAAATGTACAGCTTTTATTGCCGTACCTGTATTTGTAGCCTCTCATGACTTTCTGGACTAAAAGTGCTTTCGCATTTAGTTCTTTCATTCGCTCCACTTCAAGCATGGTGTCGTGACAGTCCTGAGAGAAAACAGTCGCAGTTTTTATTGTGGTGGAAATATTCACATTCAATTTATATATCATGAGAAAGTGGAAAAATCAACAAATTAACCACAGCAGGTTTAACTTGCTCAGATTAAAGCTGTATAATGGACAATTAAAAGTTATATTGGCAACATTTATAAGAAGTCAAATAATAAATAAAAACAAATACTACATAATAAAAGATCTGCATAACTTGCAGAAGGGTGCAGAATAATTTCCTTAAAAACATTGTTATGTTTTTTGAATAAAACATTTTTGGTCACGTTCAAAATGATTGTTTTCTTCATCTGTGTTAAAGATGCATTGGTAGCATTGGTATCATGTGATCTCCACCATTGTCAGCATCAAGAGTCTTGGTAGTTGCCAGTTTGTTGAAGAAAAGTATAAAAATGGCCAAGTTCTGGGGCGCCGTTTAGCTCAGCTGGTAGAGCAGGCGTCCCATGTACAGAGGCATGTCATCTACAGTATGCACCCAGCATGATGTACTACCCTAACATAAGCTAGCTAGTGATATATACGTTAACATTAGCTACCGTTAGCAATGTTAGGTAACAAACTGAGGAGGCAGATGATTCTGACAGCAGCAGTGTTGTGACGTGAATATAATGGATGGAAGAGATTTTAATTTAATGGCTGAATGTTATCAATAACACATTTGAATCTTCTATTCTGAATGTATCTGAATTTGTGCAGAAAAGATGCAAGTTTATAACCTGACTCTCGCCAGATGCATTTCGTTCCGCCTAGCTCCACTCACATACATCTGGGATCGCTCCCGTTGGGAGGGATTTCGGCACCAGATTTTACGGTCGAGCCAATCAGGACCGCCGGGCGGGAGTTTCATAGATGTGACGTAGCGGAGAAGCGACTGTTTTGATTCAGACAACAATGGCGGCTCGCATCAAGGAAGCAAGCGTCAACATTGATGCTGCTATTTCATCCGTGTTGTCCAATCTACCCAATATTTTTTCGTTAAAAGAACGTCGCTCTCATCAACGTCACAGGTTGGTTTCGATGTGAGCGGTTGAAGTAGCACGTCAATAAAGATGACAGACAAGTGGTTTATCCAATCATACGCAAGGATTTTTGATAAGGCCCAGCCTTCTGAAACACATCTCCAATGGAGCGATCCCAGATGGATGAGTGGAGCGAGGCGGAACCAAATTCATCTGGCGAGAGTCAGGTTAGCAAGTTTATTCACTTTCCTAAAATTACTTGCTCGAACTTTCAAAGACAGAAATTGAAACCTATTTCAGATAGATGACCTTTAACATGTTTTTTTCAACAGTACAATTTCCGTATCTTTTATTAGGTATTCATTTGAATCATATATTTCTGGCTCTTGCTCCATGCATATGCATCACTAACAGACTTTATATTAAAATATGAGGCTGCACCTTGAGGAATATCTTCGTCTTGCCGGTCTTCCAGTCGTCCTCTTCGGCCAGCACACTTTCACAAATGGTTTCACAGCATTTCTGTTTACTTTCCTGTTAGAAATAATAAAAAAAAGACACACAGCAACTGAAGGTGAGAGAAGGTTTGAGCCCGTCATGATCAAAATCATCATGTTAAAACCCTCAACTTACTTTTTTGGGATCACAGATGTAGGTTTTCAGAAGGACGCGGTAGCGCTGCAGAAACTCATCGAATGTGTAGCGCACAGGATATCCAGCCTTACGGATCCTGATGGTCTCCATCATGCCAGAGTAGCGGAGCTGGCGTATGCACAGCTCTCTGTCAAACAGCTGGGACACAGATGGACGGAATCTGATTTACTTACACCAAACTGCTTTATTAATTTCTGGGACAGATGAACATAAGTTCGGTTGAGTGAATGCGGCGTCTGTCCTCACCATGGGCTTCTTGAAGTCATTGGGTTTGATGCAGCGTATGAAATAGGGCTGGCACGCAGTCAGCGTTTTCATCAGGGAATCCAGAGACTGACGGAACTGGCCGGTCAGAGTTGGCACGCGCTTCTTGGCGTCTGCCGCTTGCTGTCAGACACAAATGTCACAATATGTAATGTTATTTTTATCTCCAAAATGATTTTAAAGCTGAAGTGAAGCGGACTGTCACTGACCCGGAGGCTGTTGGTGGCCGCCGTGATGACCATCCTGGGGTTGACGCTGTCCTTGTTCGCGCCGGTGGACAGCTCCTTTTTAAACGCCAGTTTGAGGAGTTTATTGCCGGACGACTCCACCAGCTGAATCAGATCTGAGCTGAGGGTGTCACGGTTTTTCTCAAGGAAACCTCAAAACAAGACAGACGCAATAAGAACATCACAGAGGACTTGCACAAGAAGGGTTTCACGCTTTTGAAAGCTTTATAAGTACCTTTTGAATCGTAGAAGACCACGCCAGCGAAGTGTTGGATTCCAAACTCTGTCTCGTAGTTGTTCTTGGGGGGAAGATAGACGCCCCCTTTTCCATGGACAGAATCCATCTTTTGGAGCATGGTGGTATCTGTGCCCTGGAGATAAAATAAGAGAGTTAAAACCTGCTTTGTTTTCTTAAAACTGAATTTCACGCGGTACAAAGAGGGTATAGACCTTGGGGAAGTTGCTCTCCTCGTCAATAAGCGCCAGCATGTTCATTGGTTTGCTGGCCAACACGTCCAGAGTGCGTTGGTTGTCCTGGTAGTCGATGTGCTCCCAAACAATGTTTTCACGCGCATACTCATCCTGCTCCAGCTTGAAAACGTGCCTGACGAAGAACTGCTGGAGCTGCTCGTTGGCAAAGTTGATGCACAGCTGCTCGAAGCTGCGACAGTTCAACGAAACAAGAGGAAAGACAAGATTTTAGTCGATTTTGTATAAAAAAACAGCAGCAATAAACCTTTAATGTCTTGAGAGCCAGCGTGAACACTAACCTGTTCTTGGCGAAGTTCTCAAAGCCGAAGATGTCGAGCAAGCCAATTGACTGTCTGACCTCTTCAGGATCCTCTGATTCCTTGAAAATGGCAGCGTTGATTTTGTCCACGACCCAAAGGAAAAGTTTTCCATAAATGGCCTGAAGTAAGACAGAGAGAAGCCGACTAATTATACACAGCAATACTAAAACAAAACAACAACAGAAGTCCCAAATCTCGTCATTGTTGACAGGGATACTTGTGGTTTTACTACCGTTATAAATTTAATAAAGCTCTCTGATTATGTCCAGTGTTGTTTCTTTACGACATCCTCAGGAGGCCGGTCTGAGGATGATCAAATGATCTCCATTTATGTCTGTGAATATTCTCATTCATCCAGGTCATAGTTATCTCAAGGAAACTGAATCGAACGCAACTGGATTTAGTTTTTGTCTTTGAAGACGTTTCACCTCTCATCCAAGAGGCTGGGGATCCCCAACGACCATACTAACGACTGTCGTTGGCAATAATGGAGCACATACGACCCATAGACATCAGTGGCCTTGTGACCGCCTCCTAAGAGGTTAAATAGCTGGACCTCCACATCGGCTAGTTGGACTAGTCCCAGCCTAGTCAAGCGAGCAGGAACTGATGAAGCCTCTTGGATGAGAGGTGAAACGTCTTCAAAGACAAAAACTAAATCCAGTTGCGTTCAATTCAATTTCCTTGAGATGATCTCCATTTATGTCTGACATGGTTTTTTGTGAGCGATCTTACTTTGACGAAGGCGTCCTTGCCGTCCACAGCCTGGGCGGAGGTCAGAGCTTTGGTCACGCTCTCTCTGGCAGTCATGAAGGAGCGCTGAGTCAGACTCTTCTCCAGCTCTTTGGGAGCCACCTGAGATGATGGGACACACACAGTCAGCTCAGCCTCACCCCCTCAACAGTTTTATATGCAGTTGTAAAAAGAGAAACTCCACGTACCTCCAACAGCTGGCTGACCATGTTGAAATGGTCTGAGGTGATGATGTCGCAGGCCTCGAGGTTATTAACTATGGTGCCTGAAATTACGCATGAAAAATATGTTCAGTGGCTCCATTGATTAAATGATTTTACACCTCTGAGAACGGTGTCGACAGCACATGCATCCCTCCTCACCCTCAAATTTCACATTGCCCAGGTGAAGGATGGCGGCGAGCAGTTTGGAGATTTCCCAGGAGTCGTTCTCTGTGAACATGAGGATCTTCAGAGCTGAGCGGAAGTGAGCGTATTCCTTCACATCGTCACGTCCTTCACAGCTGGTGCAGTTACCCTGACGATCACATCAAACACATTTAAAACTAAATCGAAACTCTTATCTGGTTATCTGTGAGTCACGCCCCATGCATTTATCTTCAAAATCCAACCAATAAAGACAGTTTTATTACAATTTTACAGTTATTTCAGTACCATGGTCAGGTAGTAGTACTCTGCAGCGCTTCCGAGAGAAAGAATCTTCTTCTGCTCGGCTGACATGCCCATCAGCATGTAGTAGAAGATGTGGTAGTTTCTTTCCTCTGGCGCCTGCACGTGAAAGCACATTTTCGTCACAACGAGAGCATTTGCACAGCGTTACTTCTCTTGCACGTATTCAGACAACCAGTCTTCCCACCTGACGACAAACTCGGGACTTCTCCAGCAGGTATTGCTCGACCCGGGCCCCTTCGATGGCCCCACCCTTGGTGAAGTAGATGTCAATGTACTTCCCGAAACGACTGGAGTTATCATTTCGGATTGTTTTGGCATTACCAAAGGCTGGGAGGAAAGCAGATCGAGTTAGAAGGGGATTCCACAGATTATGAAGACCGTCTTATGATTATTTTGTTTTGTTGGCGTCTTGCTCGTACCCTCCAGGATGGGGTTCGCTTCAAGAATCTGCTGCTCGATCCAGGAGTGCTGGCCGCTCACTGCAGCCAGGAACTGCAGCATGAGCTTGGTGTTCTCAGTTTTTCCTGCTCCTGACTCACCACTGGTGAAGAAAACAAAGAAATTAGCTTCTATGAAGAAAATTAATTTAATAATGTCATTTATATCATTTATTATTTAAATTATTTTTAGCTTTGCAATATTTTTGACTGTTTCTCAACTAAACTTCTGTTTTAAGAGTCATTCCGGTTTTAAACCTGAGCATAGTTTGAACTCAGCTTTTATTTTTTTGGTGCATGATATTGTGACAAGTTTGAATATTTGATACGGTAGATGAAAATGTGTTATTGAAGTGCCTTAGAGATATTGGTTTTGACAACACTACCTTTGTGTGGCTGATGATTTGCAACCTAAACATGTCAACATTAACAAAGGGGTTCCACAAGGATCCATTTTAGGACCTCTTCCTTTCAAAATCTATACTAACAACCACCTTGTTGATTCAACTTGTATGCAGATGACTCCACTTTATATGCAGACATGTGATTAATACACTGTAGCACGTATTTTGTATGAGCATCTTTTACAAAACTGGTTTTAAATTGAGAACAATAATAATTTTCATACTCATCTTCAGGTTCATAATTTCATTTTGGGTTACTACAATAATAGGTCTACATCCTTTAATGCTCCAGACCCTGACCCTCTCTGCTGTGCTCTGTTTTAGAGTCTGTCTCTTTAAGGTCCCTCCTCCTAAACATCCAGTCAACTCACACACAGCTGAGCCTGTACTGCTAACAAAAACAGAGCAAGCAGCTGTGCTAAATCAATTTTTAGGTGTCAAACTAGCTGCTAGGCATAAATTATGCCTTTTTTTAACAAAGTCATGGAATTAAAGGTGGAACAACTGACGAGGTGTTTCAGGAACTTTCGTTGGTGCGAATTTTGACCATTTTAACTTTCAAGATCTTCAAGAACCTATAAAACAAACTGAAGGAAAGGAAAAAAAGCATATATAGGCTACATTTGAGAAGCTATAACCAGAAATTTGTGTCGTTTTCACATTAAAACACATTAAGTTGATTCATTTTCTGTCAATCGACTGATCCTCTCATAGTTTTTTGTAACTAATATTTGTCACACTTATTACTTGTACTGTAAACCAAGTTTCCCCTGTATAAATATATGTTTCAATCAATCAATCGATGATAAAAGAACAATCTAGAATCAGCCTCAGTCTCCAGTTATTAGACAAAAGCGGACCTGATGACACAGCACTGGTTCTTTTTGTTGCGCCGCATGTTGAAAAAGCAGCCGTCTGCGATGGCGAAGACGTGCGGCGGCAGTTCACCCAGCCGCCGGTCTGTGTACATGTGCACGTGCTCGGTGGTGTAGAGGGGCAGCAGCTGGTAGGGGTTGACCGCGACCAGAATGGAGCCTGTGTATGTCTTCAAACAGAGGAGGGATGTCAGCCATCATCACACAGTCGCACAGATGACGAATGTTTATGTGTGTGCACATGAGCATAAACAAGCTATTATGGAGTGACCCCGCTGACCTCCTGCTCGGTCACTGCTGCTGTGCGTGAGATGCGCGAGCTAAATATGGTTCACTGGATTAAAAAATTTAATGGGAGGATTATAATCATGAAGAGCTGTGTTAAACGCTGTGGTTTATAATACGAATAGCAAATCAAAGACGAGATAGTGTTTTGCCCCCAGCACGCAGCAGCAGTATTTATATACAACAAAATGGCCCAATTCATAATTGAACAAACACTGTTTTGACGCAGTGACATAGAAACACTGGGATGTTCTCTTTCAACACAGGCTCATTTGTCTCTATGGAGACAAACAGCAGTGTGATAAACTACAGGGCAAAGTCTGAGATAGAAAGCCTTTCACGGCGAGGGAGGACACGGACGTAAGCGTTTCCACAGCAGGTTATGGACCTCATAAAACTAGGCGGTTCAGAGCGAGACAGGAATAGAAACCTACATATATGATGCCTTCCTTGTGCCGCACCAGAAGGTTCCTGAGCAGCCCTGCCTCGTTCAGATCACCCAGCCTTATCATGTCATCCACACCCTCCACCGAGGTCGGGTGCATGGGCCGGATGGTGCCCTCCGTCTTCTTGTTGATCTTGTGCTCCTGTTATGTGAAATAAGTCGACATTATATAGAAGGCTTCCACTCATTTGCTGGACCTGATGTAAGCAAAGTCTTACGGGGGGTTTGTACCTTTCCTTCATCGTCGATCAGTTGAAGCTGTCCAGTGGGTGTCACCTTGACCTGGGCCCCGATCGGCACCCCGCCACGGAGTCCACCCACACGAAATCCCCCTAGACATTTGTGAGATAAACCAAAATGTCATACCAAACAAAGTTTTCTGATCATCATGAACGTTACAATTATGTGTATTTATAACGGAAGAAACCATTCTTACCTTACTCAAATGCAGCATAGTGGAAGCATGGATTAAATCTGTCGAGAACATTTCAAAAGATATTGAGCACTTTCAGTTACAGGAATTCTGATGAACAAACACCTTCTACCAAACCACTGAATAGTTTTTGTAACATAGTGATCATAAGATCTGAAGAAACCTGGAAAGGAAAGTTAAAGGTGCAATATGTCAAAATTGGCCATCTGTCTAATTCATACTCAGGACTAATAGGGGGTAGCATAACGCTAGAGTAGCCATTAACTGCTGCTAGCTATAGCTGCCATTAGCTAGTTTGCTCAGTTAGCCACGCAGTTAGCAGTCTGGACTGGGAGCACCGGGGGAGTGTTGGTGTTAACACCACAATCTTTGGACCAGGATGGGCCAGGGTTAGCTGGTTAGCACGCTAGCTTCAGTAGATATCTCTGCGACACAGTAAACATGCGTAATAATTACAAAACTGTTAGTACTTCACAAAATCTTAAACAGTGCACCTTTAGAGAAGAACTTAAGGAGCATATTACTAGAGAAACTGCTACCTGTAGGTACCGTTAACTAGTTAGCTCATTAGCCGTGTAGCTAGCGGTCCTGACTGGGAGCTCGGTGCACCAGGAGAGTTTTGCTGTTTACGCCACTAGCACAGGAGCTTTGGACTCTGGGGCTAGCTGGTTAGCATGCTAGTTTCAGTATATATATCTCTGCAACACAATACACAGATGTCATGATGTCAAAACTCTTATTTCTACTTGATCACTTCAGTCAATTTTGTGAATGTTTTCAACTTATATTCTTACATATTGCTCCTTTAATGTAGTCTTATGATGTTAGTGCAGTTCGGCGCCCCCCACAGTTTCTGAGTCATACCACGGTCATAAATACAGATCAAATACAAAACTCAGGCTTGTCAGATGTAATGTAGGTGCTAACGACAAACACAACTCATTACATCATAACACTGTTATGTGATCAAAAGCTGTATGTTGAAGTAAACACGTATGTTCCGCTGTTATCCTGCCCTCTCACTGTAGTTACGTAGTGCAGGAACAAGTGACAGGGGGCAGAGTGGCTGTGACCGAGACACTGTTCATCTTGTTACAAGACACTGTACCATCAAAATGATTTTGAACCTGCCTTCTTCAAAGTAAAATAGTTACAAAATGTTGCTTAAGGCACATTTTAAAAATCATATCTTAGCGATATATCAAAGTGACTTCCTCTTTCAAGACACTTCAACCCACGCACATAACTTAATGAAGTTCTCCTTGGAAACAATACGCGTGTGATCAAAACATTTGAAGAGTGTTGTGCGTGTGTGATGTCCCCTCTTACCTGAGAAAACGTCTTCGGTGGAAGTCCCTGCTGCTGCTGAGGGAACGTTTCCTTGACTGTCTCTGAAGCAGGAAGCAGGGAATTTTTCCCGCATACACCCCCTTTATGGCCTTTTGACTTTGCTCCTGCAAAAGGTAGAGCCACCCAGCACTAACCACCAGACCCGAGGCACACACCTAATATCATCACAGTGCATGAACTTGAATTGTTCTCATCAGAATATCTGTCATCTGTGTTTAATCATGTTAATCTAACATGATCGTTTAAGGAGTGCGAAGATGACAGGAGTACTGAAATCTACTGGAAACTATATTAACACAATATCTCTGTCTATTAAATACATATACTATATGGAAAACACAATTAACATGATCAAAAAGTCAACAACAATCAAATCAACATCTGGATTTTAATTAAATGTATTATCCATTTCCTGTCTTCCTTTCTAACTGTAACAGATGACAAATGCCGGACAAAGAAAGACATGAAAATATTTACTTTTCAACTTTCTACACACCAAACAAAGTGGCATTCTTTGGCAACACAATCAGTCAGCTGCTGTGTGAAATCACCCTACTAGGGGAAAGTGGATCAGCCAAATGCCGGTAAGTCATTGCCCTGATCCAGAAACAGTCGTCACAAATTGCCAACGCGTCCTGCTACACTCGAAGGTAATTATGTTGTAAACAGCAGATAGTGAAGAGGCGATGGAGGATGTGACCTCACTGGACATAACAGCTCGTTCAGTCCATACCAGTTTTTGACTGTGACAATAATGACAGATTAGTCCGAGCCATAAAGATAAACTGACTTCCAGGAGTATCATGTTTAAAAGGTTTAAATGTGAGTGTAGACTGGTTTAACGCGCCTTCAAATTATATCTGAGGGGGAAAAAAAACAGGGTTTTACAATAGGTGTCATTAGATTAGAGCGTAGGTTCCTCATTTCCGTTGACACTGAAGTGTTATCAATTCACAAGTGTAATCAGTATAATCACATGCAAAGATCAGTGATAATACTGTACAGCAGGGGACCAAGTGTGTGACCTGTGGGCCAATGGCAGCCCTCAGACACATTTTGTGTGGCAACTCATTGTGCCATGAAATGCATGAATTATGTTTCAATCATACCATGTCAATACTTTCACTTTCAGTTGTCTACATTTAAAGGGGCAACATGTACGAATTGGCTCCAAACTTAGCATTTAACCACCACCAGGCTGAAATAAATGTGTCTAAGATATGATAGATATTTTAGATACTAATTTATGCCTTTACTATCGTTTTGTGTGACACTATCAAACAGTAATGTTAAGTAGTGAGTGGCTGAATACTAACACTAGCTGTTAATGGACCATCAAATATGGTGTTTTATTTTGAAATACGGCCCGTTGTCGGTCTGGATTTTTGCCATCCATCGTCTTTTCAGTTGCTAATCAATCTGGAGGCCATGAAATGACAACAACTTGTCAGAGACTGTACATTTATAGAGTTGAGTGACCCACCCTGAGGGTGTTGTCAGAGGTTAATGGCCGCTGTGTGAATATGGTCAATCATCTATTCACCCTCACTGAATAGAGTCAGACGTAGTTTTATAGTCCAAAAACCATTTCTGGTGTGGTCGAGCTCACACACCCACTTCATACAGGACAAATAACAGGAAAACAAACTAATAAACAGAGCAACATACAAGCTTAAACGTGGTATTGTTTAAGTATTTTTACTATAATTACACAGACAAAAACAATGTACAATAGCCAAACGTCTTCAGGCTCACTTCATCTCATAATGTCATTATCGTTACACTCTGCAAAATGAAGCGGCACACATCACACAGCACAAAATGTTTCACCGAGTACAAAACATGAAAAGAACCAGGTCAATGAAAAACCAAAAAGCACATTTACAGTGATTTACATGAATTCAGTTCACACGAGGATACTCTCTGAATACTCTGTCTGGCAAACACTCCAAATGAAATATTGTTTTTAACCACCGTGACCTCCATTTACTTTGGATCAAGTAGATGATTCAGAGCAGCTGAAATGTAAAGTTAACTTGGCATTATGTTTTATGCTGTGTTCTCACTTCCAGATAACCATTTTAGGGCACTATTAATCCTTTAAGAGCATTTTTTGTGTATCAATTTGCCACATTTAGGTCCTCTCCTAGTGTTTCTTTTATATATCTTGAACCACATAAGTACTCCATCATCTCCTACATTACATATACATGTGGCTGATAGCGGGGTAACTGATACTAAATAAACAAATTTAATAACTATAAAAATCCAGGTGCAGGACATTTGGAGAAAAAAAGGGGAAGCAGTGAATCTTGTCTTTGAATGATATTTTGAGAATATTTAAACAGCACGTGAAACCACGTTCACACATCCTCATCCATTTCATGTACACCGACAAAATGAAGGCACGGATTAATGAGAAGAGCACGATTGAGATTAGTCTGTACACACAGCTCACTACGGGACTCCTTTTATACAATTAAGATTCAACTCAATAACTCTCGGGGTGTTCAGCTTCACTGAAACACCTTCGTGGATTCACTGCACCTGCGTTTAGTGCCAAAAATCAAACATACACCATGTGCCACTCCAAACATTGTCTTTAAAGCAGAGGCAGGAATTAAAGTTAGTAAAAATGGTCTCTTCAAAAATGAACAAAAAGAAGGGGAAGCGGTGACAGGGCCATCCGGTCGGCCACTCTGACGTGACCTACGAGGCTCCACGCTCAATATGTGCGTCGGGTCGTAATGAGAACCTAATCCTGATGGGCCTTTCCTGCGCTCGAAGCCCTTACCGTCACTTCTCTCTGCCCGCTCTCAGGCAAATCTGGGAGGCTGCGAGTGATTGTATGCAGGCAAATCATAGCACCAAGTTCTGAGCAGCTCCTTCACCCCTTCGGAGAGGGGAGGGTGGTGGTTGTCGACAGAGGTGGAGGTTCTCGCCTCGGTTATGCCCGCTCTTTACGCTTCAGTTTGGAGGACTTCTTGACGGCGCCGTTCTTGTTGAGCAGCTTCAGCACTTTCTCCTTGTGGTCGAGCACTTTCATCATGGTGTCTCTGGCCTCGGTCACCTGGTCCATCACCAGCTTACAGCGCTGCATGTTTCCCTGTGGACAAAGGATTGTTATTGATTAGTTGTCAGCTATCAAATTAATGTGTCCAATTCCAGCTTCTTAAATGTGAACATTTTCTGTTTTTTTACTCCTCTATGACAGTAAACTGAGTATCTTTGGGTTGTGGACAAAACAATTCAAACCTGAGGAGGCTTAAGGGAAACACTGGTCGACATTATTAACCATTTCCTGACATTTAATAGACCAAACAACTAACTGATTAATCAAGAAAATGATCAACAGATTCATCGATAATAAAAAATAAACATTAGTTGCAGCCCTGTGTCAATTAACTCTTATTTTCTGAAGGTGTTGTGATCGGTATTTACAACTGCTGGGTCATTTGTTTCCACTGTAAACATGACAAGGAAGGAAGCAACAGCAAGAAGACAGACTCTAATTTTTTCTAATTTAAGATTTGCTTTCAGTTTATTTATATGAAAAACCGTGATAGGCTAATAACTGAGCAGAGAAATGTATATTTTTGAGGTCCTGGCCTGCAGTAACAATATTACCTGTATAAGCTCGTTGATTCGGTGAAGGTCATCATCGGATCCCGCCCTCTTCTTAGGAATCAGGCCCTCTTGAAGGGTGGAGAGGCGGCTGTACACATCATGCTCCAAACTCGACTACAGATCAAGTTACAAACACGTTGTGTGTTACAGAAGTACAATCAGAAAATGACAAGATTGATTTTCTCTCTGCACATTATCACTGCATTATTGTTACAAGGACTTACAAGGTGAATCTCAACTTTCAATTGAACAATGTAAGATAAACACCACCACAGTGTTGGATTGTGGCAGGTCTGAGGCCAGCACTCACCAACTGCCTGAGCTGTGCTGCACACAGGTGAATTTTCCAGCCTTGTGCTCTGCATGCCACGCCTCTCTGGTTGGCCATATCCTGTAAGCTGCCCTTCTTCTCCTCTGTAAGAAAGGCACGAGATTGTTGTTTAAAAGAAAAGCCACCATCATTCATTCTCATTAGCTGTATATGGTATTTTGTTTTTTCGCCTGTGAGCAGGACGTTACTGACCTTTGACCCGGATGTCGCTGTACCTCTGGAAGTGGTGGTAGGCA
The DNA here is from genome assembly GCA_039737535.1 of Lagodon rhomboides. Lineage (NCBI taxonomy): Eukaryota > Metazoa > Chordata > Actinopteri > Spariformes > Sparidae > Lagodon > Lagodon rhomboides. The sequence goes on along the minus strand of CM077789.1, from coordinate 5,922,750 downwards.
GCTTTCCAGGGGTTCCGATAGTGCCGCAGAAGAGTGACCGGTGGTCGAGGCCTGACTGGTACGTAACGCACTCCTTCCTCATCTGCAAGACAAAAACAAGTGTTGAACAACAGAGAGTGCAGATAACACATTACTGTCATCGCTGCACTAATGGATAGAACTGCATTACACACCAACATATTCCCTTGGTGGGGATTCCCTTCTCTCAGCCCTGCCGGTGATGGGCCTGCCTGGGGCCTTCTCTTCATCTGTGCTGTTGGTCTCCACCATCTCACTCTCCTCTGTTGAAATAACATGCTGCTGCTTGCGGGGCTTTTTCCTCGGGGAGGCTCCTGGGATGAGGTCTCCCGTTGCTGGGGCGTTCAGGGTGGAGGCCTGGGTGGTGAGGGCTGGGCCTGATAAGTTTGCGTTGGGGTCTGACGGGAGAAGATGGACAGTGTTTACACATGTGTTTATTTCAGTTTCCTTACACTGATCATTTTCACTGACGACTGCCGTGCTCCTCACCTGGCTGGGAGGTGTCCATGGCCTCCACCTCCTGCTTTATTTTCAGATCTGGGCAGGCAGAGCTGAGAGCAGAGGCTGCAGTGCTACTGGCTGCAGGCTGAGTGGGAGACGCCACAGTGTTGGCCATTGAAGCGGGAACAGGGGGAGTTACGGCCATGGCTGCTGGCAGGGCGGAGAGGATGGAGGAGGGCTGGGAGGGTGGCACAGGTCCCGGCGTGGCGAGCATGGTGGGGATGGCTTGGGCGAGGTGCTGGGCGTGTGAGGCCTGCTGCTCTCCTCCCTGAGAGGGCAGCGCTTCTACTGTAGCCATGACAGGAGGGGCCACCGCCATGTGGACCTCCGCTTTGGGCTTCACGCTGAGAAAAGGCGAAAGTCTCAGGTTAGGAACGTGTACTAGAAATTCTCATGCCAGGATGTTAACAGGAAGGACAGAGGACTCACCCTGCAGGTCGGGGAGATCCGGCTCCTCGCATGCCACTATCAATTCTGCCGCTACCAGGTTCACTGGCCTGGGCGGGGATCAGGTTCTTACGTACACAGCTGAAACACAAACACAGGCGGGATTTGTTTGGTAAAAGCAAACCAAATTTGAACTTTACAAGTTTCTGGCAGGCTTTATTTGGAGAATCTAAAGCTGACAGACTATGTGCCCCTGAATGGCGTCGTTTAAAATGTCATCTGATAATTAATTAATTAATAAGAGCTGCGGTCTACAACACATATTTCCGAGGTAGGTCTAATTTTATGGCTGGGCTTTGCGTTGAAAATTAGGCCGGGGTTAGAGTTACCACAACCTGTTCTGATTCAGGAAATAACAAGAGATGCTCTGTGCAGGCGGGTTTAATCTTAGGCCACATGCAAGGGAATTATGGTGTCAGTTTACTGAGATATCACCTGCTGGATAACATTCTTTCATTAGTCTCTGTAACTATCCCCTTGATTGACAATTTCTTCGTTATTTGGATTATGGTAATAAACACGATTTTGAAAAACAGGTGGTACTCATCAGGTTTAAACAAGCTTTTTAAGACATGTTTGTGTAGTTTAATGTTTGCCAATTCTGACTTGGAGCACACACTAAAAGTGGTTTAGGAGATGAAAATAAAAACATTGTTGTCTTGTGTGCTGATGGTCTACTCACCTTTCATTAGCAGGTTTCTTGCGGAGGATGCTGGGTCTGGGGGAGGAGACCAGGGTGGGCGCTCCTCCCACTCCCCCCTGGGCATGTGCCTGCACCATGGTGGCTACTGGCTGGGTGGTGCTGAATGTGGTGCTGATGGGGCTGGCTACATAGCCATCAGCCAAAACAACCCCTGAACAAAAACAGAACATGCATCACAAACAGCTCACAAACACCACGTTGTTCCTCTGGAGACAGAACAGATTCAGTGTTTACCAGGTTTGGTTTCAGACTGCGCCTGTTGCTGCTGCTGCTGCTGCTGCTGTGTGACGATTGGCGTCTGCTGTATTCCTTGTGTGGTGATTGGTGCAGACGTGTGCAGGCCCTGCACTCCAATCGGTGCTGGCTGGATGCCCTGCGCAGTGATTGGTGCTGGCTGGATCCCTTGGGTGCTGATTTGTGCTGACGGGAGACCAATCCGATCCACTGCCATCAGCTGCATGTGGTTCAGATGGACAGTGGTTGCCACGCCTACTCCAGCTTGGGTTGGCAGTGCTGAGCTCGGAGCTTGAGGAGTAACTTAATGAGAGGGAATATAAAGTTAAAATTAGATCTTTATTCTATTAAGATACATGTTTAACCCTCAAGTTTCACACATGCACAGACTTCAGCATATCTGTGACAGTCAAACCTTCAGATTTATTCAGTTATAAATGCACACTGTTGGCTGTGACTGCAGCAAAACAACATTGGTTAGCGGTGCTTACCAGGATACTGGCGGATGGTGGATACAGAACTGCTGATGGGGGTGTAGGTGTGCGTCAGAGGGTATGACGAGGAGTACGCTGGCAAGAAATACTGGAACTGCACAGGCACCGAAGGCCTTGAATGGAAAAAAATATACATGATTAATCCAACTCATCACTATCTGAATACACTTTCTGTCCTATTCCAACAGTTGATCACCACGTTGGTCCAGACTGAACCTACTATTACTAGAACTGACCTATATTAATATTATTATTTCCAGGTCAATGTGCCAGCCACATTTTAGATTACTGTAGGCATATGTATGTGTGTAACTCAGCTGTTGAGCAATATTCGCCCACAATGGCACATTTGTGGAGAATCGCAAATATAAGCGGGTAGCAAGTGACCAAGATGACACTGATCTTTGTACAGAAGTAAAACTCCGGTGTTTGTGGTAGGTAAAAAACACAGATAGCTAAAATAAGTATTCTTAAATTAACAAACATTATGAGACTGCAAAGTCAGTCTCAAATAGGAGCAGCTATAGTAGCGGGTAAAGACGTAAAAAAATGCTGATTAATTGTAACAATGGTTTGTATATCAGCAGAGTGCTGATTCTGTCCATGCAGGTGCAGAACATCTGTAAGTCTTCTGTGTGCTCAAGTGCAGCTTTTTGCCTGAACAGATGCAACATGAAAAGGATCCAACAGTTGGCTTTTGGCTAAGGTAGTTCTTTGATGTCAGTCTGGTGTGACTTTACACTGACTTTTCAAACAAAACTGATAAAGTTGAGACAGGTGTTTTGTCCTGGTGCAACTGTGTCAGTGAGTGAGACTCAATTCACAATCTTGTGCTCACCTGTTGTCACTTCTTGCTTCCATGGTGACAGGGTTAGGAGACGAACGATGGCCTGGGATGGGGATGAGGTTGGTTCTCTCTCCGGGATAGTCGGGCTGCACACGGGATGAAGAGTGGGCGATGGGCTGAGGGACCACTTTAGCTGTGAACAACAGAACATGAATGGTTGAGAGAAAGATTCACCCAAAACAAACAGCACTCCAACCAAAAACACATAATATAACGAACTTACCAACAGGGATGGCTGAGGTGGTCACTGCTGTAGCATGTGAAGAGTGTGACGCCATTGTCATGGTGACAATAGTGTTACTGGTCATCTGCGTGTGTGGCACAGCGCCTGAACAAGTAGGAGACAGGTTTTTAATATTTCTGAGAGAAGAATGACAGACAAAGATTAAGAAGTTTTGTAACTAGCTTGTAGATATTAATAAAAAAAGATAAAAATCTATACCTATTGTTGTGGTTGATGGCACAGTGTTAGTGGCAACAATTGGTGCCACAGTTGCTGCAGCTACTGGTGTCACAGGACTAAAGATGGGTTTCTGTGGGAGGGAAAATGGGAGCAATTATGTCAATGCCACTCATTAAAATGACCCTTCATTGTTGATGCAGGCAGCCATCAAAAAGCAGTAACCTGTGTCATGGTGTGCGGAGGCTGAGGCTTTTGAGACCCGATTGCAGGGTGAGACGGCAGTGTGATCCGTGTGGCGGTGTCACGGGATGTCTGAGACCTCTGAATGCTGACTGTGGCTGGAGGGGGGTGAATGGTCAGCCCTGGACGCCTGGAAGGAAATATTACTGCATCAAATGAGGCACAGGTACGGTTTGATAAAAGTCTGAAGGGAAGGGTCATCACAGAAAACACAATACAAAGGTAGATTTCATTTTTTTCATTACTATACTCCCTTTTTTTGCTTTTTATCTCAGTTGTAAACTGGACACAGTTCACACTAAGGGCATAACCTCTGTCAAGCAGACACAGCTTTGTTGTAAGGGGTCACAAGCCACAATGGCTCGAAACCATGTTTCTATTGTCTTTAATGGAGACCAACCGGTTGGTAAACAAGCTCAATATGATCAAAACTTCATCATCTTCTGGGTATTGCTTCTGTAAGATACTACACAAAGAGCAGCTGTGAAATCTGAACTGAAAAAAGTGACTGAAATCAGCAGATGTTTCCTTAAATGTAGCTGAACTTAAGGTTGTGTTATTTTCTTTTTCATTTCCATCACAGCACTTCACTGGGTTGCCACTATTACATCTATGATGGCCAATGACTTCCCATTGATAAGTTAAGGATACAGGTGATACCTCACAAGTTTTGCAAGTAAGGCGACATTTCTCTCACTTACTATGAAGCGCACACACAGAAACTTTTGAAACCTTGTTTTACTAACTACTTTAAAGCACTGGAAAAAGTCTTAGCACCACATTAAAGAACACAAATGGCTGTTAAAAAATAAAGGATAATAGAAGAATGTAATTTTTCATGTCGTCTGACTGCCACAAATTGTTTAACTTTACTGTAAAAATCCATCAAATGAAAATGGTGACCGATCTTTTATAATTTCTAATACGTATGCATGCAGCATCTCTGCTCAGGGCCTAGTTGATTTAGACACTTAGACAGCTACTTACCCATGTGCTACCTCTGCAGAGTGCGTGACTGATGGGCTGATCACTGGGGACTGAGTTCTACTGGCTGAAATGGGAGCCACCACAGTTGGAAGCACCGCTGTAGACGTTGTTACAGCAGGGCGGGACTGTGGACAGAGGGGTATGACACTGTCACATACACTGTCTCAAATAAAATATCGAATAACACTACTTTAGATGAAAGTTCCTTAAATCACCTGAATTGTCTGGTGGATGATGTGCTGCACTGTGGGCTGGCCAGGGCCTGCACTGGCTCCAGTGGCTGGCCTCAGGACAGTTTTGGAGCTGGACATCACCGCTGCTGCAGCAGCCCCTGCAGGGCACAAAGAAAAACATTGCTGCAAACATGGGGTAACGAGAATACAGTTTCAAGGACAAGCAAACATTTACTGACACACTGTCTTAACACAGTACGTCATGCATACCTCGAGGTAAATGTGATGTGAAGGTCTGTGGAGGGACCGCGGGGTCCCGATCTGCAGTGCAGGAGCACTGCCCCTAATGATCTGAATGTTGGCTGGCATCAGGTGGTGTAAGCTGCTGGAGTGACCCTATAACACAATGAAAGCAGCCCGAATCTTAAGTAATCAGCAAGAAAGAGACAATAACATACAGTAACAGCCAAAGTGCAGCACACTCACCTGCTGACCACTGATGGTAGCCACAGGAATAGACTGGGTTGTAGTACTGCTCTCTATGGTGACAGTAATGTGACCAGGCACCTTGGGGGGTATGGGGATGTGAGCCTGATTGGAAGCTGGTGCTGGGGCAATAAGACGACTTGGCATAGGTGACTTCAGGACAGCCTAAAAAGACAAGAGGCAAATACATTTCTTGTTATTCGATCCTACCTGAATCTGATAAACTATTTAAGTATTTCGTAAAAATATCTTTTCAGTTGCGGGACTCATCCTTCCAAATTAAATTACACAACAAAAAATAAATGAAGTTGTAAAATCTCTATCAAACTAGACTTAAAACAGGAGTGGAAATTGTATTGATCAAAGGTTATAGTTTTCCTGTTCATTCCTATGCCCTTCCTCATCTCATCTCAGAGTTCAGTGTTGGACCAGCTGACACTAAACAAGCCCAAACAGACACTTTAAAATGAAACTTGTCCAACTCGGGACTCAATTGTTACATGTAAAACTGTTTCAAAATGTAAGTTTATCAGTACAGCCTGTCAGTCCCTTATCAACCCTGACTCATCCTAACAACTGGTCCAGCCAAGCTTTTCACTTCAGAAAGGTTATGTTACATTAACCAGCAATAATCTAACACTTCAACCTTATTCAGCCTCCGGTAATGGTTCAGTAACCCCAAAATGTACTTTATCTAATCGACTTTACGTATTATCAAAGTGTGTAAATACACTACAGATTGTAATATCAATATGTGCACAAAACTTCAGATGTAATCTTCACCTTCATCTGTCCCTCAGTGAGGACTGCAGGCTGTCCCTGTGGGAGGTGGACAGAGGGGGCAGGTACAGTCACAGGTGTGCCAGGCTGGATTGGCACAGTTTGGGGAGCAGCTTGTGGCTGGCCATGCGTCTGTACTTGTGGGTAAGGTCTGACCACCATGGTCTCCTGCTTGTCATCTCTGAACGCCAAGGTCCCCCCGCCCCCGGCAGGCGGATGATCCTGCTGCCCGTGATCAGCATCCCGACTGCTGTCGGCATCCCCACCACCTGAGGAAAAAACAGTGTGATTAAACTTTTTTCCTCCAGGTCACATAAAGTATCCCGCTGTGACAATACGTTACCTTGTGCATTTGACGGCTGATTGACAGACACCAGGTTTCCAGCAGCAGAGATCTGAGGTGCTCCCCCGGTGGAGGCAGGCAGCCCGTGTCGGGGGAATTGCTGGGAGCTCATTTCAGCTATTGAAGACCTACAACAATGTTGAGATTGTACATTAATTTCAGGACTAGAAACACCGGATATATCAGTAGGGTTCAGGGCGAGTTTAAAACTGCATTTCGAATATTAATCGTGGCAATATACAACAATAAAAGCCGACAGATTTAGCCCGAACAGGCGACGCGGGTATATAAACAAGCTAATGTGCCGCTGCAGAATACTATGGTCACCAGCTAACGTTAGCAAAGAAGCAGGTCGATAACACTGACGTTGATAAATTGATGTCGATTAAAACGGACAACATTATAAAAGAATGTTACTGTGAAAAACAAGCCAGAAACATTTGCGTGGACCTTTGTTTAACGTTATACGGGCAACAACATATGACTAAACTGCTCGACAACAACTGTATCGTTGCTCGTCTTTTATCAAATACGTGCCGGCACAACAACGACTTCTCGACTGCTCAACACAAGAAGGACAGTACGCGATGTCTACTCGGTCAGATATTTCTCGCTACGGTTGCTGGTTTTGTTTCGGAAAACCTTAAAACTAAAAAAAGCTACCTCGTTAGCGAGCTAGCTAGCAGCAAGCTAACGTTAACGTTAGAATCGCTAACGCTGGTGTCGCCTGTTTTTCAAGCTAAATTCCGAACTTTCTCCAGAGCACAACGGCGTAAACCTCCGAGGGCTGGACAAACAAACACGTTTCGGTGTGTGTGCAGATGTTACCGTATCGTGGAGTTACTAGGCAATGGTCGTTTTGTGGATTACAATTTTTTCCATTCGTCTTTTCTTTTTTCCAACATGTAAGCCGGAAGACCGCTGAGCAAGAACCGGACCCCTCTGTTTTTTTTCGACCAATCAGAGACGAGACTACGAGGTCGCTGACAAATCGGAGCGCCGGAAATGATCTGACCAACCGAAACAAGGGGGGGAGGGATTCTGGAGAGACCGCTGCAACCTGCAACACAAGTGTCACGTGGTCAACGGAGGCAGTCGAGTTAGCGGTGAGGCTAATCTGCTAGCACTGCTAGCTGGCCGCCACTAGCAGTGAAGAAGACTGTTTTTACCATGTTGTACAGTGTTATGCTATTCTTCAACTGCTTCCACATCGTCACCAATGGCTTCATTATTGAACTCACGAACAATAAATTGGTTACTAGTATGTTTGTAACGCTACCGGAGCAGCCTGCCGATGGCTTCGGCTGTCTCCGTCTGTCACGTGATCATCGCTTTTCAAGCGGTAGAGGTCCCTCCAGAGTCTCCCGCTAACAAACTGATCGGAGCTTTCTGATTGGCTCTAACAAGTGAACTAAAAGTTGAGCCCTCCCAGTAAACAAGTCTAACTGCAATACCTTCAGTTAGACACCAGATGGCAGCAGTCAACCACAGAAATGTGCCAGGATGCCACTTGTTTCAGTTTGTTGAAGTTTGTTTCACTTCTCATCCAAGAGGCTTCTTCAGTTCTAACTAATTGGAGGGGAGTTGCAGGCTTTAAAACTCGGTGTGGGAGTGTCCTTACAGAGTCGTTAGGGCCACTTGTGAGTCATCGACCCAACCAGAGTTCATGTGGGTTGTTAGGGCTAGGTGAGCCCAGGTGTGAATGGTATCCACCAGGGGCGGAGCGGGGCACCAAAATCCACTGGGAAAATTCTGACTGCACTTGCCCACCACCCACTTTCTCCTTTCTCTTCTTGCCTTCCATGTGTTAAACAACAAGCTACCACGCAAATCCTTCGACTATCAAAAATCCTGTACTTTTCCTCGAACTTGCTTGTTTTCTCTCTGTCTGAGGTTTGTCATTATCTTGTAGGGTGGTCATGCCATTAGACGAGGGGCCGCTCATTTATCCCCCTACATTTCTGTAAATAGACTTGACCGGCAATCGGTTAATTGGATGAACGCATTTCCAAGTGGTATAAATATTGGTTGGACTTCTACTTCATTAATATACTAATATAGTACATCTTAGCAATTTTCTTAGAATTTTACCGGCCGGCCAACCAGGAAAAGTCCCGATCGTCCCGATTGCCACGCCGCCCCTGGTATTCACACCATTGTGATGGATGGATGGATGGATGGATGTCCAGTATATGTGAGTGGCTGTGGCTCAGGGGTAGAGTCAGCATCTTGTTATCAGAATGGTCGCTGGTTCGATTCCCCTTGTCTGCATGTCAAAGTGTCCTTGAGCAAGATACTGAACTGCAAACTGCTCCTGATGTGCTGGTCGGCACCTTGCATGGCAGCCACCAGTGTATGAATGCAAATATGTCCTTAACGACTCTGTAAGAACACTCCCACACCGAGTTTCCAGTTAGTTTCCAGTTAGTTAGAACTGAAGAAGCCTCTTGGATGAGAAGTGAAACGTCTTCAACAAACTGAAACTGAAACACGTCCAGTTGCCTACGACTACAGCATTTAGACTTACCATGACCTGGATGACATCATCAACATCAGGACTCCACTGTATGTCACTACAATTTTGACCAACAGGTGAAGTGTGTGTGTGTGTGTGAAGGTCTCTCGCTGTCACGGTGTAAGACTGAGCCATGGTTAATGTCATTGGTAACATCTGTGCTTTGCCTGTTATGACAGTTCAAAATAGCTTTTCAGTGTCCTTTTCCACTTCCACTGAATATTTCAGATATTTTTTCACTCAGTTCACTCTTCATGACTACACAGGCATCCACAGTGTCATTATCCGTTGCCTAACTTTGGGTTTACATTAGTTTAAATCAAAAGGAATTGTGTCTGTGCGAGGTAGTATCAAGAATCATATTGTCGCTGGTCAAACAGTGTGTATGACTGAGTGCTTTATTAGATTCCCTGCCTGGGGAATCCCTGTTTTTCTGGGTATTAGACAAAGATATTAAAATGATGCATGGCTTTCAGTTCCACCATGTCTTGAATTATTCATCTAACTATCTATGGCTATCTTCTTCACATCTACAAGCCACAGCTATCAGTATATAATATGTCACTGAGTGGTTTTAGAGAGGTATCCTACCTGGGGCTTGTGCACTGTCGGCCTTTTGTTCGGAATTAATACAATCAATTCTAGACAGTGCCTCCTTCTGGAAGAAAATCAATACGTTGACTATCAACAGCAACAAAAAATGCCTTTGACTTTAAAGACAAAGTATTCATGCATATACATTTTATAAAACGAAAAACAGAATTTCAACTTTACTAACAAAACGTGATATTCAAACACAAGATTTTATATTAATGCATCAGGAAAAAAAATGCTGTTTTATTTCAGGTCTTGTTTTTGTTCTGTACCATCTGTGTCTTTTTTTCCCACCTATTCTGAATCTCTCAAGATGTGGAGAAAAGAACAAAGCACCTCTGCTCTGCTTCTACCAGTAGTGACTGTGATTCATATCTTAATATGACTGACCTTTCAGCACCCGAGTGCACACTATTCACTCTTTAATCCCACAGAGGACGAGTCAAACACATCTTCATCTGCATACACCTGGGCCATAAAGGGTTGTATAAAAGATTCCTGCATGCTGAGGCATGACCACTAAATTCCCCAGCTGTGCTCACACACTCACTCACATGCACCTGTTGGTATGTTGTTTTAACTGAGAACTCGTAAAACCCTCATGACGAGCATTCCTTGGATAGTACTGCTGACTAGTTAAGAAAATGATGCAGGTTGTTTTGAAAGGTTACGTCTGAGGAACTCATTTTTACAGGGAACTAGATATTAGGAAATGTCACTAAGGACTTCACAAAGCAGGGTATGGATTACACAGATGGATGCAAGCTGAGACTAGACTAGTGTGACATCCATGTGTTGCCATCAGGTCTGCTGATAGGGGATTTTCAGGGGGAAATTATGGACTACGCTCACAGTTAAGCTCAACTATCCATCCTTTAACTCGCCCTCTTAGTATGAATTCTTTACTATGTCGCTCTGATCTCTGCTGTTTCACACACTAATCTGCCGCCCACTCATTCGTCTACGTTGTTTATTACTCACTGGCATCGTAGACTATAAAGAAACCCACCTTTCACAGGTGAGCAGCTGGCACCTGGCTACACAGTGTCAGAGATTCACTACTGACTCAGGTGCCATTGTCTTCGTTTAGCCAGGAGATCATCGTCCACAGCACGTATCCCTGTGTTGCTTCAGACACAGAATGTTTTGACTCATGCTCGCAGTGAATCAGTCTTTCTGGGTTGTGCAGCCCAACTGATTCACTGGAAACCACTGGCAGTCAAAAATACACTGGAAACAGCCACGGTGAACCGGGAGCCTCATGCATGTTTCATGTGGAATGCTGTCCTCTGTGTTTCAGTTGCCTAGATGGGGAAACAGCAAGGGGCAGACATGGGTTGGGGTAGAGTAAGGAAGGGGCATAGTGTTGAGGTTTGGGTTGGGGTTGGAGGTCAGGCCTGGTCTAAGGACAGGGTTAGGGGTTACACAGTCTACAAGTAAAGCTTGGATCCAGTGGCGGACTTAGGATGTTCGAGGGGCAGGGGCAAAGAAAATTAAAAGGGCACCAGCTGTATGAAGTGGGGCACCAGCAGGCAAAAAAGCACTGAGAGGGCCACCCTTATCTACTTTAGGGTACTTTCGCAGTATTTTTTCAAACATGGGACACCAGAGGAGGTGTTCGAACCTCCTCCACCAAGTTATTTCAGTCCATTGATAATAATTACATTTTGCCTGTCTTGTCCTGTCTTATTCGATTTGTCATCAAAACGTGACACTTCATTGTTTTTGCCGTAAGCTTCTGAAGTCTCGGGGTCTCTGGTCAATTCTTTCAGGAAGGAATACTAAAGTAAATCAAGTTAAGCCTCAAGTCCTCATCTTTGTGACTTAAGTTGAGTCCAAGTTGCAGGTCTACAGCTTGTATTAAAATGAGACTGGTGTCGCCTACCTTTAAAGTGGTTTTAATTCATGTTTAGCCAATGAGGGGCAGCAGAAGAACCTATAAACACAACATTGACATACTATTACTGTAAAAAGTCATCATGGCAAACATGTTAGCACACAAATGCCTCATTAGACTCTGTTTTTGCACTTAACTCACCAACTCCTGTGGGAAATATCTGGTGTAATCTGCTAAATGCTTCACTGGGTTCCAGGAACACCAACAGAGATTTTTTTATATAGTGGAGGCCACTGAAAGTCTTGGGTTGGCTTCCTAAACGCAGGGGGCAGGAGTCAATATTGGCTGGCTAGCGACACATTTCTCATTGTCATTATTTATTTATTGTAAATAAATTGCAACTTGTGTTAAATATCAGATAGAAGCATTTATGCAACTCACTGGGTGGGGCAAAGCAATGCAGGTCCTGTAGGGGGCAGTGATGTGGCCAACAATTGTATCAGGGGGCCGTGGCCGCTCTTGTCCCCCCCCTTCAGGGCATCACTTCTATGTTCACTAGCTAGTTTCTAGTTTTGTCAGACTGGCATTTGGTGCTCAGCAGATAGTGTACAACAGGGTTTTAGAGCTTTATTTGCTAAAAGGAACTGTCAGTGAACTTGTAGGCCATAAAACCTGCCGAACATGCCTAAAGATGGTAAAACATAACTGAATTGTGCTAAAGGGGCAGTATAAAGTGAAGCAAAGGATTGGAGTGGATGGGAGATAAGTAGTAGAGGGGGGTTGGCAGAACAGGTGTGGAGGTGTGTGGACTGCTCAGCCACAGTCAACACCTTAAAGTAAAACACCGTCATACCTCTGGCATACCAGCCACACACTGTTGCAATTGACACGGACCAGAAAATTCGCTCCAAGTAGCCTGCTATCTGAGTAGGTTTACTTCATCTCAGTAAAAGCCCTAAAATTAGAGGACGGTGCCCTGATTTATGTGGAAAAGTTGAGGGGGTGGGGGCACATTCCATGACTGCTGTAGGCAGGAAGTTTTGGAATCTCCATGGATATTAAGGCAAAACACAGAGCTCCACAGTTATTTTTCCAAGTATTTCACACAAGCTTTTAGTGCAAAAATGTGCTCAAAGGCCTCCAAAAGGAGATACATGATTTGTTACCAAATGTCCCCTCCTTTGCTGCCAGACACTTTGATTTACTCACATTATGATACAAATAGTGCATGGCTTTAAAAGAGCAAGGAGGCGAGATCAATTTAAGACGCGTAAACAGACACACACTGTAGAATTTATGAAAAGTATACACATTATTTCATGTCATTCTTCAGTTTACTGACCTCGGTAAACAAACAGCAACACTCTTCATTACCTCAAAACAACTTTTACATCGCTGACATCTGTTCTTGATCCCATTATGTTGGATGCTGCGGTCAAGTGAGAACCGTTCACACTCGCTGGGAAAGTCAAAGCGGTGAAATCATGGGCGATAAACGCACCAATCACAGTAATTCCCGCACAACTCCAGATGTGCGCGGAATGCACACACGTATGTAGGATCGGATTTTGTGAAGCTGTTCAAACTTGGCACGTAATCATAACCTTTCACCTACAGAAGCCCCGAACAGTTCGGTGGGGGCTCGCGTCCTGCGTGTACCGATGTCGGAGGCAGAATGAAATATCTGAAATGTGTTCTGTCTGAGCACAAATGGGGCCAAACTAATTGTAAATCACGGACCCCAAGGTGCTAAGTATGTCCCAGCTGAAAACAGCATTTCGGCAGATGGAGATTTATTTTCGCAGCCTTTTCCGAGCTGAGAAAAGTGGCACTCGGCTACAACAAGTAAAGGCAGCAGGAGGAAAATGTGTGGCATCCGTGGAATGCCATCCCAAACTCTCCAGGGGGAACGAGGCTGGCAAAAATATTTACATTAAAAGTTTACAGAGGGATTTTTTTTTATTTTTATGTAAAGGCAGCTAGATTGATTGTACACATAAACATGAGCTCCTCTCGGAATAAATGCCATCAGCTGACAGAATTACATTTTTTCCGTTCCTTCAGTGTTTTATATACAGTACGTTCTTCTGCTTCTAAGGGCACACTCACACTTGGCCCAGTTGCTCGATCGTCTCTCCTCCCCGGTCTCCCCCGCTGCAGACAAACTGGACTTTGGGGGTCAAACATCCCTGTTTCCTTGCGCCCTAAAAGATCTTGAAATTAAAATAAGTCCACACCAGCAGAAGCTCCTCTCTCCCACGGACAACACTGCTCCTGCAACGCATCATCAGAACAGAACATGTTTTTAATTTTACATCACGCAAAACCAGATCTGTTGCTGATGGTGAGACTCACTGAAATTCCAAGTATTTCTTAATTTTCTTGGAAATTCGCAGCTCAGATCCCAAAGTACAGTTAATGGCGCAGCACTATTGACATTCGTCTGTCATGAGAGATGGATAATGGACAACAGACAATGAGGGCTACACTGTTTTTTGCTATACGATTCACCCGCCTTTACACTCTGTTTTGGTCTCCAGTGATACCTGAGGGAAACATCGGTCTCTTTAGCTGCTGCTCCATGTTTCAAGTTCACCAGTTTAGTTGCTAACTTTAACTGTGTACCATTTGGTGCTGGGCAGGGAGGATTTTAGAGCGTTTTCACTACACATGATGAAAGTGGTAAAAGTGAGGCAGAAGTGGAGCAGTATATTTAGCCAGATCCAAGTGTTTGGAACATACTCATCATACATGTGGAGCATTGGGATGCATCGCTCTTCAGGAGCGGTTAAAGGACCGTCTGTGGAAACTCTGATACACTTCGTCCCCTGTCTTGGTCACCAGCGGAATCCTTGATGACCACCACGTATTCAAGCTGACCACGGTCTTAATATTCTCCACACTACACACACGTCGCTTAACAAAGAAAAGTTGACTTCAGAGGCAATAAAACACGCCCTTGCTTAATTAATCACATTGTGGTAACACAGCCTTACTCAGCGTGGTATGACAAGTAGCTCATCGTGGCTAATTGTAGCTAACGTAAGTAAACTTTACACAGCTGTGTGACTGCTTTCATTACCGAGTCAGTTCGCTAATTTAGTGACTCTGCTTTTGCTACTGTTACACTTTTGGTCGCCCTGCGTTTCATAGCCTGTGACTAGTGTAAATCAACAAACTAATTCAAGATGAACCGATCTTTGCATTATAATACAAGTGTATTTAGCTTAACAAGTAAAGTTTTCTCACTCCATAAAGGAACACTTACCACACAATCGTAACATTGAAATACTAAGTGCCGTATTGTCACACTTGCCAACCTTGAGACCTCAGAATTCGGGAGATATTCAAAAGGACTGCGGGGGTGTGTGTGTGTGTGTGTCAAACTGTATGACACCCCGCGGCCCGGATATAATCACACATCAAGGCCCAGTGAAGGATGGTGTAGCAATATTGTTGTTCGTGTGGAAATCGGGAGAAATTCGTGAGAATTGTGGCCCCGGGAGATTTTCGGGAGGGGCACTGAAATTCGGGACTCTCCCGGGAAAATCGGGAGGGTTGGCAAGTATGCGTATTGTAGGCAACTGGACTTGTTTTAGTTTCTTGAAGACGTTTCACCTCTCATCCAAGAGGCATCTTCTGTTCTAACTACCTGAAGGGGAGTCGCAGGCTTTTAAACTCTGCGTGGGAGTGTCCTGACAGAATCGCCAGGGCCACTTGTGGGTCGTTGACTGAACCGGCCTTCATGTGGGTTGCTCGGGCGAGGTGAGCCCACGTGTGAATGGTTGTTAAGCTGTCTGGGGAGGGAACTCAGTGCTGCATTGTCGATGGATGATAAGTAATGTCGTCGGCCACCTCCTCTGTTCAAAGACGGCCGTTCTTAGGGACTCTGTCAGGACACTCCCACACTGAGTTTGAAAGCCTGCAACTCCCCTCTGGTTAGTTAAAACTGAAGAAACCTCTTGGATGAGACACAGCACTAAGAATTAGCACGACCTGGATGACTGAGAAGCTTCATCAAGACATTGATTTTTTAAAATAATGTTATGTAACTATTTCACCATAAAATAACGGCTTCATAAATCATTTTTATGTAGCTTGATTTGTAATAGGGCCCACTATCGCTGTACTGAGTTGTTTTCCACCAATGAGTTTCTGTACTCGAACTGGTACGTACATTGTTTTAAACCAGCGTGACAAATCAAAACAGAAAGCATTTTATCAGACATATATTAAGAATTTTATTCTATTGTAGTGAAATGTTAAGGCGTACATCCAAATGTTTCCTTTACAAAAGTTCACAGCAACATCAAAATGGGTCAACCAGCTGAAGCAAGGCACCTTAACGGGACCTTTTGTATTCATCATCGGTTATAACTTAAAAATAGAGTACATCTTTGGCACCAGGAAACAAAAAAACAAAAGTATATAAATGAAAAAAACAAAACAAAATATATTAGCTTCTCTCACTTCAAATAGCCATTCATGTAAACACATTCCAAACAAAGTGAAGGGCACTGACTCAAACTGACACACCGCATTGACCAGCAAATGCATTGTGACCGGACACATGGTGAAAAAGCCTGAAGAATTTACATGCTTATTGTGGGAGTTCAAACGATACTCCTGCTGAAGAGACCGAAGAGTCTGAGGCGCCCGACAACTTTTACATTTGTTCACCGATACAGAAACTGGAGGGTAATATATTAGCTTCTTCACAAATCCACTGATGTTGAGTTTTAGCAGTATGTCCCCCTTCTGAAGAGCAGAACAAATCTGAACTGTGGCACATTCCAGTTAAATATAAAACACAGTCCTGGGAAACAGGAGTCTACATTCAGCAGTGTTCAGTGATCCTACGCACACGGGGAGAAATAAATAGAAAGATTCCATGTTGAGGATAACTCGGAAATGTGAGATACTTGAGCAACGGGGGGAAAACACAGCTGAATATAACACATTGATGGGGACAACAAATAGAGTAGCAAATGCAGGCCAATAATAGTTGACCATTTCTGCGCCTGCAGTGGGACGAGCTACCGCAGTTCAGAAGGAAACGAACGGCCCCAGAAAAGGAATCATGTGGAGAATGCGTGCCATTTTAACAAGGGCTAGGGGTCAGACTTTAGATAGCCTTTTTTCTTTAACGGGAGCATTCCCTCAGCGAGGGGAATGTGAGAAGATTAGCTCCAGCATGTCAGCGGAGGGAAGCGAAATGCTGGGCAGTCGCCGTCTGAGGCCCCCCGAACATTAACCTGGGATCTGGAAAATTAGACCCCCGTGAAACGCTGTCAATCCTCGCAGGCTTTTTTAGGAGAGAAATGAGCAGGCCTCGCATTCAAAGGAAGTTTCCAAATCCTCGGCTGAGCCGCGAGCACGACCCGAGTGTATTTTAAAGAGGGGAGCAACTGTTAATTCAGGCTTGAGTGGCTCTGTTAGACAGATTTATCCTCATACTGAGTCATTTTATAAATATTCCCATTATTTTCAGAGAGGATCGTAACAGGATCGCTACTGGAAATTCAAAATAAACCAAACATAACACAGATGTGTTGAGCTCTTAATTCAGACGAGTATATCTGTGTATAATTTAAGTGGACCGGAGCGAGACGAGCGATCCTTGTTCTCCTCGTCTCACGATATGAGCAGCATTTACAGATATAAATACAAAACATGACAAAAAACATGCACAACATTATGCACAATCAGCAGCCCAGTTCCTTTCTGAACGCACGATTCAGTCCAGGTACCTTGAACAGTTCTGACTCGTGAGGCGACTCGTGCAGCAGAGGGAAAGCTCAGCTCTCCTCTCCAGACTGTTCTTTATATTTACACCAGCCTTTTCTTCACTTGTGGTCAGACGTCGAGGAAGGCCTTTCACACCTTTCGGCCAAAAGTCTCTGTCATCGTTGGCTGTCGGCGTTCAGTCGTATGCAGCCGGAGCGAGCTCTCAGATGAGGATTTCGACCATGTCTGCGTCCGAGCCGTTGACGCTCTTGAACGTCTTGAGTGGTGCCTTCGGCTCCTCCGAGGCGTCTGCGGTGGAGATAAAATTAGCAGATTAGAAGAGCGGCTTTGGTATGCTAAAGCAAAGTTTTAACGTATTCGTAAGAAACAGTGCGTCTTGAACAGAGGTCAAACAGATGATCAAAGGAGCAGTTTGTGTGGCGGTGATTGGGTGTCAAAGGCTTAACAGAACAGTAAACCCACCGGTCGTAGCTGCTGACAACGTCGCAAACATCTTCAGCTCTGTCGTCACCGCGGGCTCCGGCAGGACCTCGTCGCTCTGGGTGCTGCAGTCTCGGCTGGGGCGCTTGGGCACCACGCGGGGTCGGGGCTGCAGCGCGGCGGCGGCGGCAGCACCTGTCTGGTCATCTGAGAGGCTCTTTGCTACAGACAAAGAGAGGAGGCTGCTTAATTACCCGCTTACATCCACATTTACACGCTGCCGAACATCTGCCCCCGCTGAGTTTGTTCCCATGACTATTCTGGATGGGGCTATTCTGGAGCGAGAGATGATATGCATTCCAGTTTAAAAACACGTTGTCTATTTGAGGAAGGGTTGTCTCCTACTGCCGAGATTTTTATTTAGGAAGTGTGCATTCTGTCTGGCGACGCTGAACAAGTCTGCCAGTTGTCGCCTGATAGCACTCCCTCGGTGTCTAATGCTCACCTTTGCTCTCCGTGCTGCTGGCCACGGTGTTGATGGAGGGGACGGACCTGGCGAGACGAAGCCCCTGTTTCTCCAGCTTGCCCTGCTCCAGTCTGGAGCGCTGGTGGAGGACTTTGATCACAGCATCCTTCTCCAGGAGCTGAGCGTGAAGCGCGCGGATCCTAAAACACATGGAATACACCAGTTAGACCAAAAACCTCCCAAAGAGCAGCCATGAGTAATATCTCACAAATACGTGGAAGGATGCTCACCTGTTCTCCATCTCCTGGTGTCTGTGACTCGACAAAGGCAGGTCTTCATTGAAACTGTTGTTCGGCGAATGTCGGGGCGAGTGATTGATGATGGTTGTGTCTCTGCGAAGAAAATAGAAGTCTGTTAAAAGACGTCCACTTCGATAAATTTGTCATAATGAGATGTTTTTCATCTCTGCTATGACTCTCTGTGTTTAAACGCACCTCTGCGCTGCAGCAGTGGCAGCTGCATCCATTGCAAACTGCCTCATGGTGCTCTCCTCCAGGTACTTCTGCTCCCACTTGGTGATGTCGGCCTCCAGGGCCAGGATGCGCTCCTCTCTCTCCCTCAGCTGCTGCTGCAGCGTGGAGGAGCTCGGCTCTGAAGCCGTGGGGTCGGCGGCCTGGTTCTGAGACTGAGATAATGGACGATCGTTAACATTTGGCTTCCAGGGAAACAAGCAATGTTTTCAACTAGAAATCAACTCAAATAAAAGCAACGTTGAGCGTCTTTGGTTGGCTTGAACAAACCAGATTTAAGCTTTATGCTAAGCTAAGCTAAACAACGGGCTCTAGCTTCGTATTTAGCGTGCAAACCTGAGAGTTCTAGACAAGTAGACAAACACAAGTCCATGTCGGTTCTTCTCCTCCTCACCTGTTGTGCTCTCAGGCTCTTCAGCTCCTGCTCCAGCCGGGTGCGCAGCCGCAGCTCCAGCGTCTCCCGCTTCTCGCACGCCGCCTGCAGCTGAGCCAGCGCGCTCTGCAGCCGCTCCACCTTCTCGACGTACGCCCTCTTCCTCTGCAGCTCCTCCTCCAGCTGCCGGTTGCGGGCCTGCGTCGAGGCCAGAGCCTGCTCGAGCATCTCCCGCCTCCGCTGGCAGTCCTCTCCGGAGACGCGCAGGTGCTGTATCTGCCTCTCCAGCTGCTCGCGCTCACGCTGCTGCTCCTCATCTAAGATACGGGAAACGGGAGAAAGAGGTGAATGGTGGTTCAAGTCACTGATATTATCCTGGGAGATACAAAGGATATCACTGCTTAAGAAGGCTGAACTGTGTCAGTGGCCCCTGATGGGGTCAGTCAAGTGGCTGTTTTCAATGGAATGTGACCCAACGAACCCGTGTGTTTCTACGTCAGACGTCAAAATGAACCAGAGTTACAACCTCAACATTGCAATCAACATTCAAATAAACCATTCCTCTTTCACTAATCAAAAGCTAGTCCGTGTTTCAATGGAAACTTTCTCGAAAGGAAGCCAGTTTATCTGTTGTGCCACTTTAAAAAGGAGGTTGATTACACAACGCGAGTGCATGCCTGTGGAGGGAATGCAGACTTCCTCTTATCCACTTACGCACACAGGCATAGCTTTGTACTTGGGAAAAGCTCTGGAATGCTTCTAAGGACGTGAAGTAAACAAGCAGCTCAAAATATAATTCAAGTGGTCCTTGTAACAGAAAGGAAGAAAAAAAACTACACATCCCTCTATTGTAGTTCGAATGTGGTTTTGCTGCTGTTGCCCAAAGATAACTGTTTTCAGGAAAACGGACAATATTTCAATCACATGTCTGTTTACAATACGGCTGGTTATGTAACTGATTCGTGAGATTTTTTTTTGCAAAACAAATCTAATCTTTATTGTCAGATATGTCTGCACAGATAAAGCAAAACCAAAACATTAGTCGGGTTAACTTTCTGTCCCTGCAGAGAACAGAAACAGAGGAAAGAAATATGCACAACTGGCCCGTCGTGATTAAACCACGAGGTAAAGAAATGCCCAAACAAGGAGAGTGAGCAAGCCAGGGGTCATGTTGAGTCGGGCCTGGACGCCCTGGAGTCCCAGACTTATTAGTTCCCCTCAAGGAGGGAAGTCAGCAGTGATGCAAAACTGACCCGGGAGGGGGGGCAGTCCTAATGCTGGAACAGCCTCAAATACCTTTAAAAAATCCTGGAATCCAGGCCACATTCACTACAGCTATGAAAAATGGCATCTGAGTGCCAAGAGTGACTCTTAACATCAGCGATAGAGCCATTTGTGTTCTGACATGCGAGGCTTTTTAAACATACCAGGAAACCAATCCCTGCTAAACTATGTTCCTGCCATTGTTCCGTGCTTCACAGGGCTGTGCGATTTGTCGAATCAGATAAAAACACTCATGTCCCCCCCACCACTTCTTGAAGCTATGAGAGGACAGTTTCTCTAATGAAAGACTCACTTTGCTCCAGCAGCTTCACAAAGACGTGCTGCCTCTGGTCCGAACACTCGGCCGCTCGCTGTCTGGTCGCCGTGTCCAGTTGTTCTGCAGAGAGGATAACAAACAAAACACCGTTACACACACCGGGTCACATTTAAAAGCAGGCGGTGGCATTACCGGGGCACTTTTAATTGGCCACATACCTCTCAGGTCTCTGTTGAAGTCGTGCAACCTCTTAATCTCGGCCTCTAGTTTATTCCTCATTGTTTTCTCCAGAGTCTCCCGCTTGGCAGAGCCTTTCATCAGGGTCTCGTACGCTTCAGATATCCTCTGGATCTCCAACTCCAACTGGGAAGAGAATGCGAGAAGGTGATCAGTCTCTGGGAGAAGCATCCTCATTCACAGTCTGGACTGTGGTCAATGTTTCAGTCATTAATATCAATGAGGCCAATTAGTCGCTTCAACAAATACCAGCCGTTTTCTTTTTTTTTACCGCCTGCAGGCAAATGGCTTTTTAACACTATGCGCAACTGAAAAGCGGGAAACGACATTCCTGAGTGAACACTTGTGGGTCCAAGGTGTCGAGGCATTTATCTCCTTTCATGGCAATACGCCAGCATGTTTGAAAGACAAAGGGTAGGATGTGTTGTGGGACATTCCAGAGGCTGGAATGAGGAGAAAACTCTCAACACACCATGAAAACCATGAAATAAACCTGATTAAAAATTCCATGACGTGAACCAATAGCTCGGATCTCTCTCCTGTATTCACTCCTTAACTTCCAGACAGCTTATCACGCTGGCATGTACCGGCAAGAAACTATTGTTTTTTATGCCTGTCCACACCCTCCGTGAGCCAACAGCTCCACTCATCGCGCCACCTTCTTCTCTCACCTTCTGCAGCCGGGCGGCCTTCTCGGCGTAGACCTCCAGCTCCTTCCTGAGCCGCTCGTTCTCCCGCATCAACATGTCGGTCTGGGCTGAGTTATTGCTGGAGGCGGCGGCGGTGATGCTGTTGTGAGCCACCTGGGACTGAGCAGACACATACCTGCGGAGGGGAGACATGAGTAATTCATTACTACGCCGCCGAAAGCCACAAGGTCTGGGAAACGGTGAATGCGTGCTTTTGTCTGAAGCCGTTAATTTGACCACAGTTTAACTAAAAGCATTATTCCTCCATCTGTTTACCTGTCGTGCTGCGAGAAGAAGGGCGGAGGAGGGTCTCTGCAGTACTGTCCGTGCTCCTGCGAGTGGCTGACCATATATCCAGGGAGTCTGGCGATGATAGGATAGTCCGGGGGTGGCCCACGCTGGTCCACACACTGCTGGACCCCTTGTGTTGGGCCCACGGTGTGAACATTATTATTATGACACAGCTGTGGATAGCTGTGTGAGGAGCTCATGGCCATACTGTGTCTCAGTCCGTTCCTCTCCAGAGAAAGCTGCAGGAGCCTCTCGCTGAGGGAGCGAGCGTGCTCCCTCTTCATGTCCCACTGTCCCTCGCTGTGACCCCCCATTATGTCCATGCCGGGCCCTTCCTGCTCCGCCTGTCCCTGCTGGGAGATCAGGTACTGGGAGTGGGCTTTGGCCTCCTCATAGGTGGGCAGCTCCTCTCCGTGGAGCTGGTACAGGTGGCACACCTGGCTCTCGGAGTGCAGGCCGTCCCCCTGGTGCTCCTGGCCCTGAGGCTCCTGTCGTTTGGACATGTGGATGTACTGGGTCTCCTCCTGAGTCAGGCTCTCCAGGGATGAGCGAGGACTGCCGGTGCCCCCGCCGCCGCTGCTGTTGCTGCCTCCACGCAGGGCCTGCTGCTGGATGGCGAGGAGCGTGCGAGTGTCGGTCAGGTTCCCGTAGCGGAGCTGCTCTTGGATGAGACGGTGCAGGACCGTGCCAGAGGAGTCTTCAGCGGTTCTCATTTCAGTCAGCGGGAAATGAGCAAAGAAACGGTGGCAGTTCACGGATGACAAATCTGGAGGAATAAATAACAAATCTCGATCAGACTTACTGCACAACATCTGTGTTACAGCGGGTTCTCGGGGTTTCTCAACCTAATTGTTATCATCCAGTTCATTCAATGATCAATTGCGCTATTTCAGCTGTGAGCCAACAGTCAGAATTCCTCTCAATTACTTTACAAACATCCATTGCACAATGACTTCTGCTGTCAGGACATGAGCTGTTGCTGGAAATACCCCCTGACAGTGATGTCAGCGCAGATCCAGTTTTATTGCCCACACACTCTGAAGCATAACTTTCCCCCGACAGACAGACAGACAGACAGACTGGAAGTGTCATAGTCACCAGTTGCTATAAACATCACAAACTTCCCACACACACAAAACAAACAGAGTGACTTTCACATAATATCACATAAACTATGACGATGAACAGCTCCAAAATATGATCAAAATATGTCAAATGCTTAATTTAAAGGGGCGCTGTGTAATTTTGAAAAGAAGAATTTAGCTCAAAAACCTAATTTATGGTAATATTACACATTTTGAAATATCTATTTGATATATTTCCATACATTTATACATTCATATATACATATTTTCACTGTTTGAACCTAACAAGGAGGCTACTCAGCACATATAAACACAGTCAAACAGCATGAAATTGTGTTCAATCAATTAAGATTTTTCATCTTCCTCCAAAACTACAGATTGCCCCTTTAAAATAACCCTGTTCCCTCAGCTCCAATTGGGAATTAAACAGAAAACATCCTGCTGAGAGGCTTTAAATCGACCAGAAACTCAATTTAATTCATTTAGATGAATTTAATGTGAATTTTTTAAAGATATGTGCGTAAATAAAAATCAAAATGCACACACATAAATAACGCTGTTCTCTTAAAAACATGTAAACTAACCGACTCACATCATTAATCGCACATTAATACTGCGCCATGCGACAAATCCGTGCCAAACGCGATCCGACCCGAGCCACAAACAAGAGGCGACAAAAATAATATTTAAAGCACCGCTCACTCACCAAATTAAAGTCTCATCCCACGCCACACAGCTCGCGTTAATCTGAACAGTATCCTGCGCTCGATTCAACACAAGTTTCCCGAGTTTGTCTTCCTCCATGTAACGTGTGCGCGCGCGTCGACGGCCGGCAGCAGACTGAGCCGAGCGGAGCTGCGAGCTGCACCAATAAATAACTGAGGGCCGATTGTTCGCTGCGGCTGGAATGACAGGAATGTAAAGGCTCCAAGTCCCTGTGGGATCAAAAGCACAGGGGAGGAGGAGGAGGGAGGAGGGAGGAGGAGGAGCAGGAGGAGAGGGTGAGGGTGAGAGGAGGAGGGAGGGGGGAGGGGGGAGGGTGAGGGTGAGCAAAAATTGGATTCAGAGCAGCAGCAGTGTCTCAGCTGGCTGCTTGTGTCATGTAAAAGAGCCTTGTTGTAGTTTTTTTGTTGTGTTGCCGTTGGAGGAATTTTAAGTCCCCCCTCTTGCTCCTATACAGTTAAAGCAGATTTAAGTCCTTACAGTTAAAGGAGCGGACGCAGGAATGTGGCCGAGAGGCTGCAGGGGAGAAAAGATTACAACCTCACTGTCATGCAGACTTTACCGAACTGATCTGGGAGTGTTATATTGAGAAATGTGATGATGTGCAAGGATTTCTGTGGAAAAGGTGAAAGATTTAGGATTAATATTTGAGAAAAAAACACACTGGATGCAACTAGCTGCTTTCACTGATCTATAAATATGTCTTTTATTATGTAAAATGTCAGAAATCTGAGAAAAAATGTTTCCCAGAAGCCCCGGGTGATGTTTTCTAACTCCTTGTTTGTCCTACAAATAGTCCGAAACCCAGAGTTATTCTAAGAAAAACAGCAATCTCTCCCATTTGAGGAGCTGAAAACAAAGAATGTTTAACAATTTTTACCTGATGAATCCTTAAAGGTGCACTACGTAGTTTTAGGAAAGACATTTTAATCAGAAGAGAAAAGATCTTCATCGACAAGCGTAAATAAACAAAATAAACAAACTCTCTTTGTTTTCATGACTGAATAAACAAGTTTCATTCTGTTTTACTTTGTTTACATGTGGCGGACCCTGCCAACAGTGTTCTGGAGACCTTGTTTTCCTCTGAGAACAGCTTGTTTATTCAGTTATGGAAAAAATGCAAATTTCTGTTGTTCTGTTTTTATTCTCCAAAACTGCGTAGTGCCCCTTTTAAGATGCAATATGTAGCTAATTTAATACATTATCAACAGATTGTGAAGAAAAAACAGTTTTGACATTACAATCTCTGTGTACTGTGTCGCAGAGACATCTACGGGAGTTAGCATGCTAACCAGCTAGCCCCAACTCGTCCCAGTCCAAAGCTAGTGGTGTTCACACCGGCGCTCCCCGGTGCTCCCGGTCCAGACCACTAACTGCGTGGCTTTAAAAAATAATTTGGCGATTCAAGTTTCTCGAATCATCAACAAAGTCTGAGGGAATAACAGTTCTGACGTTGTGACTTCGATGTATTGTGTTGAAAAGCATATTTAGCATGCTAACCAGCTAGCCCCGGCCCATCCTGGTCCATATCTCCTGTGCTAGCAGCGTGAACACCAAAACGTCCCCGGTGCTCCGAGCTCCAAGTCCTGACCTGAGTATGAAATCAACGGTTGGCCAATTCTACATTTTACAACTCAAATAAGCTTTAGAAATTAAGTGATTTTGAACTGAGGCTCCGTTTTTTACCGTCTTTACATGTTACAAACTACACTACAGACTTGTTGACGTCTCATTGTAACTACCACGGCGATGAAAACAGCGCCGTCATATAATTGAGACACGGATTAATCTTTATTTTCTCGAGCGGCCCTTTTGTTTGCATGTGCCTGGTAAATATTTAAGCCGTGGCCCGTGCCAGTTAATTGCAGAGTGTGTGTCTGTGTGTGGACACGGAGGGAGAGGGGCGGGTGCGAGGCACGCTGCCTGCCAGCTGTCCGTGGACTCAAATCCCCTTCCCCTCCTTTAATAAGAGCTCTGAGAGATGCATTGTTCTCCCCCAAAAAGCAGACATGACGGGGGCAGCCCTGCCATCTGCTGTTCTCCCCTCCACCACTAGCACCACGTATACGCCTCATTCATACGCGCACACGTAGATGGAGACCCTGGGATCAGCTGGCGTTGGGGGTTGGGTCGTATTGTCAGCGCAGCCCCCTCTTTGCATGAAAAGGATCATCCTAATGTGGCGGCGGAGGTTCGCCGGGTGTAAACAAGTCTCCTCTTGTTGATGCAGACAAACTGCAGGTGACTTTATCTCAGTAAACACTCAAACGTCCACCTGCTGATTTGCATGGCAGTTGAAGGCCAACAGTCGCTGAAGAATGTCGCTCACCTCAACGACCGATAAGAATCAGCGGGGTTGGTTTTTTTTTTGTCGCTTCAGGATTCATCTGGATCGACAAGATAAGCTCGAGGTCTTGAACACCTCACACGCTGCACTATATGTGGCGTTTTGCTAAGAGTTATAATTTACAGAGCTGCAAATATAGGTTTAGTTGGACATTTTGGAAAATATACTCATCTGCTATCTTAGCGGGACTTACTGATAAGCTTAAAACCCTCTCATTACTGTCTGTCGAGCGTCTGAGGCCGTAGTTTTTGGCAGAAGTCAGCCCTTGTTAGCAGCTTTTCGGCTGACTGGGCACATTGAATCAGCACAGTATCCATGATTTCACCCATTTGGTGCGGTTTCTCCGCATTTTTTGCCTCCGCCTCATCGCCAGTGCCTCATGTGACTTTTAATTCTCAATTAGAAGTGGCTGTATTTGCAAGAATGACGTGGCGAATGTTGCCTGTGTCCCTTTTTGAGTGATGAAAACCGACTACCACCACCTGGTATGGAGGGTTATTTCCTCTTTCACAGGCGCAGAACGTACGAGCTCGTAGGCCGTCAGCTGTAGTCTTTGCAGTGTGTTCAATTGCAGCTTTTTCGTTTTTGTCGACACAGGCCACGTGAGAAGACGCAACAGTCGGCCTTTGTCGCAGTTCTTAGGCCCTTAACATGAGTTAGCTTAGCCTTAGAACAAAGACTGGAAAAACATCCGCCTACCTGCACCTCTAGAGCTCACCAATTACATGCTGTATCTTGTTTGTTTAATACTTAAAGCTCAGGTAGTGGTTTTACAGGTTGTGTTTTTCCTTTGGAGCGGCCGCTTAATGGAGTCTTGTCATCGCAGTTAGCAAACAATCAAGCAAAGACCCCCAAAGTCACCGCTCTCCGAAGTCATTCAGAACACAAACCCTCATGAAAACACAACTTTGATTGAACAAACGAGATATAACGTGTTCGCGAGCTGATGAGTTGTCATGCTAAACTAAGCCAACAGGCTACGAGCTGTAGCTACATATTTGTCTAAGGTCCAGTCAATACTCCTTTCAGAGTGATCCGATCACAAGTGGAAAGCTCAACAATGTCCTCCGCGAAACGAAGAAGAAGAAGAAGAAGAAGAAGGAGCTGCGACCACAACAACAGGCAGAATAGATTACACACTGTCTGTTTTCCTTTTTGTTCACTGTAAGATAAAATGATGTGTTCGGGCTCTCTTCACCTGCCGCTGTTCATAGCAGACGTTTGAGGAGGCACCTTCTGTTTCAGCTAACCATCGAAACTGGTCACCACAATATCCCCAGACTCCTTCACAATAAAACGTGTGATTTTAAGATTGGGATTTAAACAAACTTTGTGAAACAGCTAAGGCAAATTAAACGAACAGAACCATCATATAAACTTGGCGTTACACGTATGTAGTGCCAGTTGTTTTCTTCACTTTTAAAAAGTCAGTTTAGTGACAGTAAACACATCAAACGTTTACGAATAGAGTCAACAGACCGGATGTGAAGGGTGTCATCAGTGTTGTGACAGTATTACATGGGTGTGTCGTGTTAATGCGAAATCACTTTCTGACGTTTGATGCAATTTTTTTTTCCAGTGTCTCTTTACACACACACAACAAAGTCGGCACACCATGAATCAGTGTTAAACTTGCTGCTACAAGTCAACATCTTTTTGTTTTTTTACGATTCCACTCATCGCCAACCACACCAGGTTTGGGCCGGTAGCCAAACACTTTAATGAATGACTTGTCATTCCATTAACTGGAATTATAATCCGTATGTCATTTAGTGAGAACCAGTATGACATTTATCAAGAGTGTGCCAGCGAAAACTATTACGTAATATATTAACCTGTTGAGCCAGAGCTGAGGCGGAAGGGAAATATATCGTTCTGGGAATTTCAAAACGGCACAAATGGTGCCAAAATGTGCCAAAATGTGGAGTTTCTGCCTGAGTGCTCGGTACTAAAACCTCTGTAATTGTGTTCTGGTTCACTTTATTACCATAAAAGTTGTCAGAGGTAATTTTCAGATGTTTTGCTATAATGGTTTGCGAGAGATTTGGAGCTGCAGCTGCATCATTCATATTAGACAGAGATATTCTTTCTAAAATTGTAATTTCTTTGAAAAGATCTTTCATTTATGCTTTGTGCCAACTTAATTTACTCGGACTCAGTGACATATATGACTTATACTTACACATCTGAACAAATATTTCAAGTGTTCCCTTTATTATGATACCTTGAATATCAAATAGACCTTGTAGTTGCAGAGATACACTCTGAGGCCAGTTCCTAACCATTCAAGATCACTTCCTGCTGCTGGACAGATCCAGGCCGGCTGTCACTGGACAGTTTAAAATCAGCAGAACCAGACATATCACCTCTTGATTTCCATGCATTTTTCTACTTTTTCAAAATCTGGCGCCTACATTATCCACAATGCAACATAGCAATCGAATGACATCACTGGAGGGAGTTTATCAGATTACATTCAGCTTCCTCTGGATCCACAAAAGGCTTTATACTCCTTTTTTCACACATGTAGTAGAACTCTCCAAGACCTGTAAACACACTTTAATGTGTAAATTGGTGGAGTTGCCCTTTAAACTAGCTGGCTGTTGCTTCATATTTTGCATACAGACATGAAAGCCAGGGCCACTCTAGAAACATGGCGGTGCAACATGGCGGACCCCGTTGAAGATTATCTGCTCCTGTAGATATAAAAGGCTCATTCTTTGGTAACGAAAACACAATGATTCTTAGTTTCAGGTGATTATACGTTAATGAGAACATAATTACGGATATTTTATTCCATTTCTGCCCCCAAATCCTACACACTGAACCTTTAAATCAGTAAACAGGTGAAATAATTAGCATTAGAATCACGTGTGTTGCAGAGAGAAGGTAGCTACTGTTAGGAATATAATGTAGATGTTTTTATTTCTCACCTTGGAGCTGTCTCTCGCTCAGACGACAGATTCTCAGGGGAGGCAGGTGTGATCACCGGTGTGTTTATGAACAGCTGGTTGGTGAAGCTCATGTTTCCCCGATGGAGGAAAGTCAGAGATTGAACTGAACACACAAACAGCACATTATACACCGTGTTTGTCACCATGTCAGCAACAAACCAACATCCTCGTAAGACTTTCAATCTTTTTTTCCTCAGAGTTTGAAACACATTTGCCAACAGGAGCGACATTTAAGATCAGCCATTCGAACCTGTTAATGGCGAGGCCCGGGCTCACTGGGCTAACACAATGCAGAGTGTGATCCGCGAGCGGCAGCCTTGTTATGTGAGGTGGGACAAGCTAGGCGCTTCAGCAGCTCCTTTTGTTTTCCTGCAAGGGAGGAAATGGCCACATTCCTCACATTACCATGTCCATGGGGTCTGACCGAGCCTCCAGTCTGCTGTTTTACTGGGGACAACAGGAGGGCGACCGGCAGCCACTGACATTTTCATTTTAATGGCGGGGTGGGGGTTACAAGTGAATAATAGTCCTGTCCTAAATCATAAGCACAACTTTTAACAATAGCCGTGAATGACTTATGGTAATAGAGAGGGTGACAGATGCGGAGGCGGACCAACGTAAAGGTTTAATACGTACATTTTCCACATTAGAATATCTTTAAAAACCCCACTTGACCTTTGTTGTATATATGTATGTTCTTTCAGATACCCAACAATGTTCACACCCAGAGATAACCATGATTTTAGTCAAGGTTATGTATCGTTTCATTTGGTCGCCTGTCGTAACTTCTGGGAAAATGTCAGATGAAGCTTTACAAAATAAGAGCGCAAGCTTGCGAATATTGATTTGCCATTTCAGTTATATTTTTAACTGGAACAGTGATTTTTTTAGCTACTTCATGAGGTCATCAAACTATGACTTCTTGTTTGAATTGTTTTGATTTTGAGTGCATTTAATTGTGCATTGTGTTGACTTGTGATTTTCTTTTACCAAAGATATCAAAATATCAACAGAGATTATGTTTCAATGGGTCATAAAATAAGAATAAAAAAGAGTGCACATGTTAAAATGACATCCTAATGTTGTGAATAGTTTGTAGACAGGAGGAAATGTCAGACATGACAGACATGCTATGTTTGCTTCCTCTCGCCGACTCAAACCTCTCGACAGACGTCAGCAGCCATATTTGGGGCCTGTGAAACAACTGGAGGTGAACAACATTTACACAAGTCTGACTTGTCGCAGGTCGACCAACAAACGGTCCCTCACAACTGGTGACACAAAACATTCCTCACTTAACCATAAAAGTAAACAAGTCACACTGAGCCAGTGAGGAGCTCCGAACAGGACTACGCCTGTGGGTGATGCTGTTTACAGATAAAGCAAGGACACATATTTTCATGATTGCCCCGCGGGCTCGTCGCTTCAGCGGTTCCACCGAAGCGAATTCAGTACAGTTTGTTCTTTCATGATGAACTATGGCAATGTGGTGATAGTTCGAGATTTGAGTGTCAACAGCTCACAAATCCATTAAAAATAATAATTCAATAAGATGATGGAGCTATATCATTTGGACTACCTCTGCTTCTGTGTACATGAATTGTTGTTCTTTTCTGTATATGCGACATCTACTGCATGTCTGTCCGTCCTGGGAGAGGGATCCCTCCTCTGTGGCTCCTCCTGAGGTGTCTAAAAAGGTGTTAAAAGGTGTTTTTGTCTCCCAATATGGAAAGATTTTCTTCACTTGAACCAAGGATCTAAGGAAAGATGATGTCGTCCTCTGTTCAGTTTGTAAAGCCCACTGAGGCAATGTGACTGTGATTCTCGGCAATATAAATAAAATTGATTTGATTTGAATTAATGAATGCAGTGAAGCAGTCTGATCAGATCTCTGTAAGCCTGTATAGTTCATTATCACTCTGTTGATATTAAGCTTATAGAGCTGAGTACAGAATCAAGCTCTGTTTTGGATCAATTTATTTGAACTCCCCAATTCTAGCCTTTGTTAGCAGCGTATAAAGAGTAAATAATTGGTTTATAACACACCACAGCACACTGTAAAGTGGCTGTAAGCAGATATAAGGACTTTTTAAATGTTTATTAGTGTATTTTTCCTTTACATTGGTATCCGTAATCTGTTTTTTATCATTGGTCACACTGATATTCAACAGGTCGGCTTAAATGGATATACAAAATATTGTTGCCTCTGAACAAATAGTAGCCTATAAATATATTTTCTGTAGATTTTAATTAAGTTTAAAACATTTATATCGATTGGTGGTATAAACACACAGATGATATTTGAGTTGGTCTGATTTATTCATTTCAGCATCGGCACTTTCTAACTTTATTTTGTAAACAGCTGTACGTTTTTGTCATTTCTTTCTGTGATTTTCAATGAAGAAAAACATCTGGACCTCTATTCCTGCTCACAGTCACGTTAAGAAATCAAAAAATCAAAAATGTAATCAATCACTCATCACAAATGACTTGTTCCTTTTGTTACTGAGACCCTGCGTGTCAAAGACCTAAATGACTCGGAGGCATCCACACCCAAACATCACATCTTCTGTATTCAACACGTCTAGAAGTGGAAAAATGACACTGTGGTGTAGACAGTCTGCGGTTACAAGCAACTGCTAACGTGATCTTGGCCTTGGAGGCTAACTGTCCGCCGCTGTTACAATACACTAATACTCGTCTCCTTTTATTCTAATGACCGAACAGTAGTGCACTTTTACTATTCCCTGCAAAACCTCAATTAAAAATATTGATTTAAAAACATTGGCTCACACCTCCATTGTAATGCTTTTTAATATCCTGATAAATAACGTGTCAGGTGCTGACATGTGATGATTGTTGACCAGGGGGCTGCGGGGCCATCTGCTTCAGCCCGGGGTCAGAGAGCAACTGCTGTGGTGATAGTCATCGGTGCAGCTACGCCAACATCCTGCTGCCTCATTTGCCTAAACAAATCTGTTCTAGCCCGGCCCGGTACTGATTAAGATGCTCTCCTAACGGCCAGACTGACAAACATGTAACCGCGTGTCGCGAGGTCTTTGGGGGGTTTCTGTTGAGAAGACGCTCATATGAGACAATTTGGGAAGAAATCTCATTTTGTATATATACTGTATGTATTTGTAAAAGATGAACAAGAGAAAATGAACCATTCCTGAAAATGAACCATCAGGTGTGCAAAACGTCTGGAAGATGTTTGAGGCTGACTGTTGAATTACTCTCTGTCTAAACGAGCTCTTTGAATCTTTTAGTGTAGCCGAGGTGTCTTGACGGCAGCCTTCAAAGACATGCAAGTGCGTCACATCCACACAATGAACAAAGACTCGCTATGTTGAGGAGGCGTGAGCCAAACCTTAAGAGAGAAAACTGTTTGTGATACACATTAAGATCATTTTGGGGCTTTTTCTTACGATGGGTTTTGGTTTTTAGAGTTTGAACTTGGAAAAAGCTGGATGTTTATACTGATACTGTGGGATTTGAGGATATCTTTGAGTTTAAAATGGAAAAATTGTGTTGTCAAATTACATTATAAGGCAAAATTAGGTATATAAGCCTTCGAAATCACAAAATATCCATGTGGTGAAAAGACATTCCTCTCTGTCACTGTTGCGGAAACCTTTGGAAAGGTGTTAAGCTCAATTTAGCCGTTTCGGTGAAACAAGCGAGTTGTGTTTGGCTCACAACACAGATCCTGTGTCAACTGATAACAAGGGCATTCTTCTGAATGCTGGAGTTTTCCGTGTGAAAGCCGCCTCGTGTTTATTGAAGAAATAGCTTATCTGAAAGAAGGATTCAGGAACAAGAAGTGGCATAAACAAGAAGCGTTTCAGCGAACAAAGAAGGCCTGAAAACCTTTATTTCGGGCTAACTCATGTACACACTGTCAGTAAAAAAAAAAAAAACTTCAGTACAGTTAGAAATGTGCATTTTGTGAAAGTTTTAGTGGTTCTTTTTTGGTCCTTTAAACAAAAAGATGGTGTTTAATGGTATACGGCGAGGCTCCAGGCTATAGGCAGCAGATGTTTAGTGGAAACAAAGCAGGCAGGCTATCTCCTGCCCTCCAGCTTAGAGGCAGATGCACCTGTCAGCCCCCGCCATATGGACTTACTCGACAAGAATGCAGTGTAAGCAAAGCGGAGAGCAGAGCAGGCGTACAGTCAACAGCTCGAAAACACAAAGAGAGAGACTTCAAATATGTAGTCGCATTCTGTAGAAAATAAACCTGCCACCTGTTCGCCTAACTGAGACCTATTCAGGCGTAATCCTCCCATTTCTCTTGTTCGCAATTCTTAAAGCCATTATGTTGAGAGCAGGTGGAAGAACCATTTCGTGTCACATCAGCTGCAGTTCACTTACAGCTGCGAACAGGCTGTTTAACAGGCCGGCTGTTGTTGCTCATCTCAAAAAAAAACCTCTCCGTTTTAATCCCGCGCCGTCGTTTATGGATCCAAAGTGACAGTCACAACAAGTCTGAACAATGAGGCTCAGGTTACACACATGCTTGTGTTAAGCACGCAGCATATACGCTCGCCTCGCCTCGCCTGCCCCCCGTGCAGGTCTGCTGCAGCCCCAGCGGAAGAGGCAGATGGCTGGGTAAGAGCCATCGCTTCCAGGCCAGATAAAGACGTCTCCCAGGGCCGTGCTGAGCGCCCAATCTGCTCATCAGCCACCGAGCGGAGATGGATGCCCTCTGTGGCTTGAAGCCTAGAAACGACCGTGTGTCGGACACAGAGCAGGTGGTGGACCTCAGTGACCAGAGGCCAAATATCTCACCCGGCCTGCGACTGGAAGGAAAGGGGTTAAACTCTGGTCGAGGAGGGGGGGATATGAACAATCAGGACCGGGGACGACTGAAATGGAAGATGTGTCTCAGGTCAGAGAGCAGTCAATGAGCTTATTGAGTCGGAGTGACGTTCAATCAATTTACGTTTAATTCTGCACTATTGTTAAATCTGAAAATTGAGTTTTGTTTGTAGTTAGCACCTGACCTGTGATTTGCATTTAAGACAGTGGTGTTGCACTCAGAAACTGTGGGGGACGCCAAATTTCTACATAATGTTGCTTTAATCAGTCATGATAACGAATATAAGCCTGATTAAAGTCTGAGTTTATAAACATTACTGACGGAAAACCTTATTAACTTATAATTAAGTTGTTGCGGATGTGAAACGACATTTGTGTCACGTTATTGTTCAGTAAATGTATTTAGTTGGTTCTTATTATAACAGAGCTGCAACAGTTAGTCAGTTAATTCATTAGTCAAACAAAAGACAACTAATTTGATAATGTTTTTTTTTTGTTTGACTCATTTTTTCAAGCAAAAATTTGAAACGTTTGCTGCTTTTTCGTTCATGATAGTAAATTAAGAGTCTTTGGGTTTTTAAGTGTTGGTTGGACAAAAAGCGATCTTAAGACATCACTTTGGATTTTGATGATGATGATGTCTGTTGATATTTCATAGAGTAAACCTTTATCTGCAGGCCAAAATAATAAACACAGATATTTTTACACAGTTTTACAGCACAGGATAAACTTCTGATTTGTCAACATTGTATAATATTTGCATAATTGCAAATTCTCTTAACTATGTACTTAAAACAGTAGAGTAATGGAATGTAACTAAGTACATTTACTCCAGTACTGTACTGTACTTGAGGTACTGTTACAGCTGTATGTGTTCCAGGTGTAACAGTACTTGTACTTTATATGAGCATTTCCATTTTCTCCACTTCATTTTGGAGGCAAATATGGTACTTTTACTCCACTACATTCATTTGATACTTCACAGCTGAAGTAGCATTTTTTTAAATTGATTTATTTCATCAGCAATCAGCTGATTCTGATAATCAGATAAATCCTGAATACCTGATCTAATCGCTCAGCCTGTGGTAAATGTATAATTTACTTTTACTTGTACTTTTTATACCTAAGTACATTTAATATCAGATACTTTAAGACTTTTACTCAAGTTCTATTCATATGGGTGACTTTCACTTTCCCCAAAGTAACATTTCAACACGATATATTTACTTTTACTCTTGGGTACTTTTTACAACACTGGTAATAAACATTGATTCATATTTGTACAGAGACCAGTTTGTTCCCAAAGTACAACTGGAGTAATACCTCATCTCAACTAATAGCTGTAAAGCTGATGTGGCCTTTTTAAATCGAGGTCAATCCCCAGAATATTTCACTGATTGTTTTAACCCTCGATATATTTATTGCTGAATGTGAGTATGGGAGCAGAGGTTATTGTCTGAAAGCAGCGCCCTGACACAGTTTCCTCCGTCTGCCCCCACCTCTGTCCCAAATGTCTGACTTTGTGTTTCTGGCAATTTGCTCCCATTGTGCAGCACTTCCTGATAGGAGGCACTCTGGAAGACTGGGCTCAGTCAACTGCAAAGGAATGTGACATTCCTTTCTAAAATTACGGATGTTTCTTTGGATTTCTGGGGCCGATTTCTGCCATTTTCACTGTGGTGTCTGGAGAAAGTGTTTCCGGAGAGACACGCAAGTGAACACACGGCATACAATCTAAACTTCATTCATGATTGACTGCAACAGACTGCTGGACGCTGACAAAGTGTTTATTTTCACTGGGAACAGAGCGTATTGTTATTGCTCTATTGTCCACTTTTAGCAACATTTAATATACAGGACCGATCTGCCATTAAAGGAATAAATAAATGGATAAATAAAGGAAACTCTGTTGTCTTTACAGCCAAGCGAGGAGCTGAAAGATGCAATAAGTATTCTTACACTAGCATACACTTGTAAAATTAAGAAATATCTACTTGTGGCCACAAATAATACTGTAGACTGTAAACTTTTTTGTGTTTTATAAAACCTACATAAGCTTATTTTTTGGTCTCTTGGTGGCAGAAGAAACAAGCTTTGAAATCTTTTACCATTTTACATGAAAATTACCACCTATACTACATGTATATGGAGTTTGTGAGTAAACGCCCCTAAAAATATACGATTGTGTCCTTGTGTCAGCTTTTTTCTGGCTGAATGATGTCTGAGCGCTGCTTGTACGAAGCCGTATGGAAGACTAATTTCGCGCCAACGCCCACAACTTAAATGAGCATTATAGCATCGCTGCTAATTGAAGCTGAAGCAAATAAATATCCATGACTACTGCAGAGTCATTTGACCTGGGAATGAATGCTGATTGTTCCTTTTCCCCTGAAGACAATGACCAGATGTAAGAAGGGGTTTTTTGTCCAGTGTGAAATGGGTTTAACACATGATCACTTTTAATTTGATATGGCAAAGCTGCCTTTTTACACATTCAACAATCATTTGGAGTCGTGTTTGTGTCCATCTGACGAAGGTAAGTGTAACATTTACTCTTCTTTTAGCTCTGTTTGGTTCTCCACCAGCTCCTGAGGGAATTATATGGCTCCTTAGCAGCTAAATGCTCCACTGCTAGCGAGCTTTTAACTTTAACCGTCTGTCTGCCGTCTGTTGATGGGCAGGAAGTGCAAGGCCATTTTTCTCACTTGCTGTGGCTGAAAACATGCCGTTAAAAGTGCAAGAGTCAAACAAAACAGTAAAAATGTAGACTGTAAAACCAAAACAGCAAGCTAAAAGATGCTAAAAAAGTTCTGTAGAGCTGAGGTAGATAATTCTCTGTGGGTTCATGATACAAGCAGTCATGTTGTCAACCTTTGACATTAGTATTGTAATCATTGTGACACCTTATATTTATCTTGGGATCTCAGGTTGGGAATCACTGCTTCAAAACATAAATATCTCTCTCTATATTGAGTAACCATGATTACAATATGAAGAAATACAATCTCAGCCTGTCTTTTAAAATAATCCAATGCAATTAAACTAACTGCAGTAATTATCTCCTTAGATGGGAGAAAATCAGGTGTCCTGACTTAAATAGAGAGAAATAAACCACTTCCTTTCCTCACAGACACTTGAATTTGCCCTCTGATGATGAAAACTCTCTTTTTTTACATAACCACATGTATTTTTGATGCTGTGCTTCATTTTCCTATGCTTTGAAATGCTTTTATTTTGTAGCTGAAGCCAACCTTTTGCAGACCTGTCATTAAGGTCATCTACATGTTGAGCTCTAACCAGAAAGGGAACCAGTTGATAATTATTAAAGAACACCATGTCAGCAGAGAGCTTTGGTAAATACAGGCCTAACTGAACAAACAGAAAGAGGCCACGGGCTTGCTGTGATAACCTCTATCTCCAGATGGTAGACTGGAGTTAAAGGGGGAAAGGAGACAGAGGAGTGGAGGGGGTCAGGAATGAGGAAATCCCACCCTGGCCCCAGCAGATAGAGGACAGGAAGCACTTCCATTTGCATACAAATTCAGCCTCAGTCGTGCAACATGTGCAGCTCGGGGCGAGTGTGTGAGAAGCGTGGGAGGAGACCTGCAGAGCACTGATAGTGCATTGTCAGGTGGCCATTATAACGTGCCTGATGACATCCACAGGCCGAGACTGTGGGGACAGAGGAAGGAGATAAAGAGGAACCATTTATGTCAAGTCCAGGAGTCACATTCACCAAGAGAGGATCTTGACCAATGATAGTCCAACAGCAATCAATTGATAAAGCTTTCTGCAAAATAAAAGACAGTATCTGTGGTTGTTGCAGGCCTCTAATAATCCCATCGAATCGTCTTATTTGGCACGTATGAAAAGACTGAACAGGCTATTTCTTTTATCCACCTACATACCTGCTTGCATGCATGCACTCTGCACTCATTATGCATGACTGGACGTATTGCTAAAGCTAATAGTGAGCTAGTGGCACAAGAATTTTGGCAGAGAGAGGTAAGCCAAGATTTCCCGAAACCAACATGCTAGCTTGGCATTGATGAGTGCCGACAATAGCCGTGTTTGTTGTTTCTGTTCATTATCAAAATGTTAGATGTTTTCTTATATGTGAGTGAGACATGAGGTGGCTGGACTCGAAGAACAAGTGAGCAGCTGTGGGAGTGACAGATTGTCGTTGAGTCACTAACTCTGTTAGCACAAAGCACACAGCCCCTGAGCCTGATCAAAGAGCCACGGTGGCAGCAGCACACTCGTGTTGTGTTTAACGTTAGCACAAAGCACACAGCCCCTTTGCACCCTGATCAGAGCCAGTGGCAACAGCACACTCCTGTCAGCAGTCTAACGTTAGCACAAAGCACACAGCCCCTGAGCCTGATCAAAGAGCCACGGTGGCAGCAGCACACTCGTGTTGTGTTTAACGTTAGCATAAAGCACACAGCCCCTTTGCACACTTCAGCAGCAACAGCCCTCCTTCAGCAGCTAACGTTAGCACAAAGCACACTGCCCATGAGCCCATTGTGGCGTTTTGCCATTTAACAGAGTTTGTCTGTATTTATTTGACTAAAAACAAAAAGAGAGCTTGTTGAACGTAGCAAACTAGCCGCTAACACATCTCTCCCTGGTGACCAGGGAAAGCTACGGGGAAGTCTGTAGTCAGGCAGTGCACATTCATGAGTTTCGGATCAGTAGCTCTGAAGGAATGGTGTGAGTTTTTTGGTAGTTGGACACTTTCAACATTTAGCTATCTCTAGCTGGTTTCTGCGAACTCACCAACACCAGCTGTGATTTAGCCGACTTACAGACTGTATCAGCAGCACAGGCCTGAGAGCAAAAAGGGTACAACCAATCATTTTGATTTCTTTCCTTTTAATGGAAACTTCAGCAGTTGAATATAAATGCCTGTATAAACAGATTCATAATCCTTCAAAACATTTCGTGCATTAAGCAGACAGCAGTGTGCACGCCCGTATTAGATAAATCACATAATTAAATGGCTTATAGTCAAAGACTTTAAACACTTCCAACAGTCACACATCACAACTCAAGTCCTGTTTGTGTAACCAATGAATGCCACACATTCTTGGCCTCTGATTGCATATTTTAAAGCTTTGTCACTAAATAAGTCAAATTCACAGTGTCTGACTAAGGCATTATTAACTAGTATGTGATCCTGCAAATGTGCATTTGCCATGTCTGACTCTTTCAGATTTGCTGAATCAACACCGCGAGAGCGGCCGCGGGAGTCTGTTGATTTATGAAGCATTCCCCCCGCAGAGTGATCCCCACAGGTGACGACAATTTTCCCTGTGATCTCCGACTCCACTGACAATTTTATGGCCTGTGTAATTAAAGACTTAAACACACAGCAGCGCCAAAGTTGACTCAAGCATGAAAGGAGGGAAAGCCGTTAAGAGTCCATAACGTCTTCGTCTGACCGAGAAGGCATTTAAATTGGCTTCGGAGATCCCAGATAAGGCAATGGCATGAGAAATATGCAATTTCTGCATCATTAGAAACCCAACACTTTGTTCAATGTCATCATGACATGAGAAGTTTCGAATGATTAGAGGTGAAGCAAGAGACATTATATAAGAGGATTAGTGAGTGGTATAGTGGTCTATAGGGTACAGTGGGATGATTTCACCTTTCTGCATACTTTAGTGGGGTCTGTTCTTGGAATGGGCCGATAAAGAAATCCATTAGTGGGTGAGAATAATCTTGATAACACCGTTGTTATCTTCCCCCCACCGCATTGTCAAGTGACAACAGCTGCCTGGAAGTAACGAAGCGTGAAAAGTCTCCCTCTCAAGAAAACAAGAGCGTCCACATTTTTACACCGTCCGCTGCAGTATCTGATTCCCTGTCATCATGTTTTCACTCGTATGTAAACATATTCTTGATGGTGCGTGAGACAGATGGGCATGATTAGATGGATAATGACTAAAAGATGCGATTTGTTTTGTGCTCGACACACTTTCGCAAAAGTACAAGTCATCAGAGATTGACTGGGATGATCAACACGTTCTGAAATCACGGTTGGATAGAAACTCTTCGCTCAGAAGCTGCAGGAGACAAAGACATGAGGTGAAGGGTCAAGTCATTTTTATAAATAACAAGTTTGCCTGAAGGGGCTTTACAATGTTTAAGTAAAGAAATGCTGAAATAATTGTATGTATTGACAGAAAATCTTGACACAAGCAGAAAAGCACTGATCTAGAACGACTCCTGACCTTTGGCCAGCTGATGATCCCTCGTCACATGTTGTGTAGTTCAAGACAGTGATGTTCCCTTTGTCAGTTGATTCATTTTTAATAGTTTTCAGCGACCTGGAGCAAAAAGCCTTTTAATAAGTCTAAAAGCACATTTTAATCCACACTTCCAATTTATCCACTAAAGACTAGAGAAAAGAAAAAACATCCTGAGCAAATAATCATGTTGTTTGCGACACATGTAAATGAAAAGAGTGGCAGATGAAAACATCAGATCTGTGTGGAGCGATGAGGACACTGTAATCTCCCTTGAATTAGTACATGAAATAAACATAAGTGGCATGTGTACATTTTAATTCTTGTTCCCCCTTCATGCTGCAATGGTTTAATGGCGCCCATGACTGAAGACATGACGCCAGCAACTGTCTCTCTGAATGTGCATGACTTGGAAGGTCATCTTAATAAACACACGATTTGGACTTAAGGTGTCCTTAAAAAAATCCACTGGTGTGATTCAAATTCGTCTTTGTTTAATAATCGCTTAATGTGAATGTGATATGCCACGTCTGCTCAGATATCAACCTTGCAGGTTATCTGTGTTTGTTGTTAACTGCTCAACATCATATCCTGGCAACTGGGCTGCAGATGGAAACTCACCTCAATTATCATTTATTTATTTCTTATTTTCTGGAAATTCTGTAAAGATTTGCCTGACAATAAGGTGGAAACTTGACTTCAGACACGCTTACTGCCTCTGTGAGGCTGCATGTGCGTGAGCCATGTTTCCACTGCAGGGAACAACACAGTTTGACTCAGTTCAACTCTTTTCTAATTGCTCTTTTTGTTTTCCATTGTGGAATTTTTGGTATCACCTCGGTCATGGTTGCAAGCCAGCTGAGCCTAACAGTGACGTGATAACACTGCAGACCGCCGACTGGCCACAGGGAATCGCCATGGGAACGCGCTGCACAGGACATCCAACACAAACCCAAAATTAAAAATTAAAGCAGCTCATAAAACCACGCTGTGATCAATTTACAGACGTATCAGGAAAACCATCCCTTAAAAGACGAGTATAATTCCTTTAAGAGGCACTATGTAGTTTTTGAATATCTACAATAGTAATGAGGCAATGATACAAACTCAGAAATGTATTTATTACGTAAGTGAATAAACAAGCTGTTCTCAGAGGAAAATAAGGTCCCCAGGTGGCAGGGTCCGCCAAATATAAACAAAGTTAAACAGTATGAAACTGTTGTCCTTTAAGGTCAGTTTGTTTTATTCAGTTTATTCACACATGAAAATAAAGAGAGTTGTTAACTTAGTTTGTTTAGGCATAAACATCATGTTCAAGTGAGGATTAAAATGTCTTTACCAAACCTACACAGTGCACCTTTAATGACACTGGATGAACTCTGTAAAATAAGTTAAAACTCCCTGTCTACACGTAATAAAACCCGTACAGTATGCCCAGAATATGTCCTGAATGATATAAATTCTTGGAAAAACGTTGTCTTGTTGATATTGCGCCCGGCCCGTACAGAAATTCTTGGATGCAGTTTTCTGCGTCTGCGCTTTGATGTGGGTTTCTGTTATGTAAAAACTATTTAGAACATTCCTTGTTCATTCATGGCTAAAGAGGGCATCCATTTGGAACGTCTCGTGTAATTAGTCCTCAGATGCTGCAACACCAAACATCCCTGGCTCGCCTCATTTTCTCTCTGCCCCGTCTTACGCAATGACATGCACAGGTCTGACCGAGTGTGACCGCCGTGTTGTGTCCAGGGCTTCAGGTCTGAGGTGTGAGCGATGACATAATGTCAACCAGACACTCTGTACTGTTTTGGTAAATTACTTCTTAAAAGTAATATCCTTTCAGTTGCATATTGTTGCAGTACAAACATTAAAAGTGCACTGTGTATTTTTGGGGAAGGAATTTCAATCAGAAGAGAAAGATCTTCATTGACTCATTATTTTTATGTCTAAACAAACTAAATAAACAAACTGTCTTTGTTTTCACTACTGAATAAACAAACTGACCTTAAGGGACAACACAATTTCATTCTGTTTTACTTTGTTTACATGTGGCGGACCCTGCCACCTTTCAAACAGTGTTCTGGGGACCTTATTTTCCCCTGAGAACAGCTTGTTTACTCAGTTATGGAATAAATAAATATTTCCGAGTTTGTATTATTACCTCAATAATATTGTTAATATTGAGTTTAAACTTAAAACACCCAAATTTGAATTTGCATTTTTTTTTCTCTCATACAGAACTGTCACATCCCAAAAGAAAGGTTCTTGGAGGTAAAACTCTGGGTGCCACTCAGTCTGAGAAAGTTGTGATTTCCTTGACATGGTTCTCCCTGAAAAAAGAAAAAAAAAGAAGAAAAAAAAACCCCAACAATGTACGACTGATTATAATCTACGCCGCACAAGCCCCGCGGGGATACGCAGATGAATTGGCGAGGGGAAGTCAGTTTACATTCTTTCGGCCGTAGTGACATAAACAGCTGAACATGTTTTGATTTGTATGTCTTTTCGAGAGAAATGCCTGAGGAAGTGACGCTCTTCCTCGTTTCTGGTTCTGAAAGCTCCTCATGTTTCCATGATGCTGTAGAAATGTCATGACTAAACCTACCTGCAGCGACACCTGGGATTATAATTTATCGTCACATATCTAACCCTCTCATTGGTTTCCATATTAGGGTCTGGGATCCCAACAGAGGTGGCGGTATAATAAATAACATCTCTGCAACACAAATTTATGGTTTTTCCACATCCAGCAGCAGCCTCACGCCTCAGCCTCCACCTACAGACTCTGACAGCCTGCTGCATCCCCAGTTCAGGCAGCCAGCATCAGACTCCACCTCCAGCTGTGCATCTTTAAAACATAATGAAATGTAAATGGATAATAGATACCCTAAAACAACATCAATATATTGCTTACTCTGTGTATAATTTCATTTTTCTTAGCGCCAGCCTCCGACTACAGCCGGCTACATCAGCCTCTGCCAACAGCCTTCAGCACCCGGCCTCAGTTTAAAATGCAGCTGCCACTATTCAGCTGCAGCCTTCAGCGCACACCAGCTGATATCATCCATCCATCTCTCTGCTAGCCTTCAGGAAAAACCATCTCCAGCTCCAATCTGTCTTCAGGAAGAAAAAAACTCCACCTGCAGCCTCAAGATTAAGAAGCCGGCTCCAGGACCACTATCTCGCATCTTCCAGAGGCCAGCATCGACCCTTACCTCTGCAGCCTCTGACAGCTACAGTCTGCACTAAACACTGTGCATCACAATACAAATGTAAATGGGTAATAGATACCCTAAGATAACAAGATTTAAACTTTCTACTTTATTCATTTGGTCTTGTTTAACCACATGGTTATGTTTTCTCAGTGCCAACCTCCGACTGCAGCCAGCTACGTCAGCCTCTGCCAACAGCCCCCAGCCTCAGTTTAAGATGCAGCTGCCACCGTTTAGCTGCAGCCCCCAGCGCACGCCAGCCGATATCATCTCTCCACCGGCCTTCAGCAAACCATCTCCAGCATCAACAGCCTCTGTTGCTCACACACTCTGCTCGGTGATGTTTTCTGCGTACCAGTCACCAACATCGATCCATTCCAGCTGACAGCCGGCAGCATCCTGCCGGCCTCCTGCAGGTTCAGATCTGTGGTCCCAGCTCCTGTCTCCTGCTTCCAGCCTTCACCTCAGCCTAATATGTTTTACATCCAGTTAGATTTTTTTTAATTGTGATATAACGAGACCTCAGACATTTTCACTCCATCAGATTTGATCTGAGGATTCAGAGCTCAGCCTGCGGACACTTGATCA
Source organism: Lagodon rhomboides (assembly GCA_039737535.1). Classification (NCBI taxonomy): domain Eukaryota; kingdom Metazoa; phylum Chordata; class Actinopteri; order Spariformes; family Sparidae; genus Lagodon; species Lagodon rhomboides. The sequence continues at coordinate 5,878,870 of CM077789.1, read as the reverse complement.
CAAGTTTTCCTGAATAAAATATTGTTTTTTTTTTCTCAGATTGCATTAATTCTCATTGGTTCAGTTGTTAAAGTTGGCTAATACTTAATGGCTGAATTTAGGATACTGAAAGAACCAAAAGTTTGGGTGTGGTATAAACCAAATGTTTTGCTCATTAACATGCTCTTTTGCAAAGGACAGTGTGTTTATTGATATTAGTTTTACAGGATTTGTTGTTTACAGGTTTAATGATGCCATATAGCTGGTCCTGGATGTATTTATCAATACAACACAATACTTCTGTTTGGTCCATGGTCCACCATTAAGTTTCAGATTTGACTCCCAAGAGAAAAAGTTTGGCCAATCCCCGCTCTACAGGATGTGGATGGACCCAAACCATGCCAACAAAATGACCGCTGCAGTAATGGATTTTAAAAAATCACTAAAAATTCCACAAAATCCGGAGAAAGATAAAGGTTCTTATTCACATCTGGCGGCAGATACCATTCATGACCGGAGCAGGGGTTGCACCATGTCATCTAAGCAAACTCACTGAGCAGAAGAAGGCCGTGAGATTTTTATTTTTTTCATGTTCTGGTTTCCTACTTTTAGTTAAAAGGTCATATTTGTAAGAAAAGTAGATTTTTGAGACTCATTTCCAAATCGTCCAAATACTGACGCTTTGGGATCGCAGGTCGGGACGGTCGCCACCCCGAAGTGTCAGTATTTGATGACTTTCTTAAAAATAGGACCTTTGAGAACAAGATCTCACTACTCCTTCCAGAACTGTTTACATACCGCAGCACACACAAACACGAGCTGTAAGTAGGACACCAGTGTGCACGCACGCACTCATTGTGCATTAGAGGAATGAGTCTCTTCCTCTCGGGCCTCTCTGGCACCGTTCTCTTGGCACGGAACCCGAGAGGGCTGATAAGAACTCGCCCTTCTGTCTCTGCAGCATTCCAAGTATCCCGGAGCGAGCGTCCGGAGTCCCACTGCACGAGATGAGCCCGGTCCACAACCTGCACCCACACCCTCAGCCCCTCCACCCCACCCTCCCCGAGCATAATCAGACTCAAGAACAATGAGACGTTCCCATTAAAGAACGGACACGTCTGGAGCTAGAAGTGGGACATGGACACAGGCGAAGCACGACAGGCATGTTGCGTGAGGGCCCCGCCACGGAATGTGCAACAAAGAATGCACACTGGCTGCGACAATTCTGGGAAAAGTTTTCAGTCTTGTGAAGGAAGTTGACAGAAATATGTTTATCAAGACCGCCAAGGTGTAAAAACCCTCTGAGTGGAGCTGTTCATCACTCGAGGAGGCATTTCTCTGCTATTGGGCAACTTCTTCTCGCGCAAAAACAAACTGTGGGCCACTTTGGTTTTCATGAATTATCACTCAAAGAATCAGAAATTCCTTCCAGCACATTCCCCATCAATCTCCCGGCAGTCCCAGTTTCAGGAAATCCCCGCCAACCTGCATCGCCTCTCGGCCGTCCTGCAGAGATAAGTCAGTCAGGCCTCCACACAAACACTCCATCTTTGCCCTTTATTCCCATGACAAGTTATGATCTCAGCGATAAGGCAGATTCCTCAAACGAATACCTCAGATATCTCCCTCCTTCGAGATGGGCTGATAAAAATGAACCAATTTTCCCACAGAGGAATCTCAACGTGTCACATATTCACTCGCTCTCTTGTTGATTTGGCTTCATGTAACCTCCGAGATGTCTGGCTCGTGACATAACGCATTCAGTACATGTTGGACTGCGGAGGCATTCCTGATTTATGAGGGGAGCAGGGGAGGTGTCCTTCAAGAACCAAACAAAGAGACAAACCCCTGAATTACTGGCTGATTGAGGGTTTGATTTGGCGGATTCCTGTGTGACAGCGGAGCATTTAAAGTGCCCCCTCTGCTGCTTGTTTGGGGGAGAACAAGAGACGCACTGATTTTGAGGCTTGAATGAGAAAGTTAAAGGGCAACTCCATCAATTTTACACATTAAAGTGTGTTTATAGGTCTTATAGAGTGACTACTGCATATGTGGAAATGTAGTTTAAAGCATTTTGTGGCTCCAGAGGAAGCTGCATGTGATCTGATAAATTGCCTCCAGTGATGTCACTCAGTGTGCGATGTTGCATTGTGGGTAATGTAGGCTCCAGGTTTTTAAAAAGGAAGAAGATAGATGACCTCTCTGAGTTATGCTGTATTGATTTTCAATAATCTGTTCTCAAGCCAGCAGACTGCTTTTCCAAAACCTGGTGCCTACATCACCCATAATGCAACAGGCACTCAAATAGTTTAGCAGAAGGCCTGCATTTCAAATTGAGGGCATGGGGTTTGAAAAGCCAGCCTATAACGAGAGGCCGTCATGAGTTGCATTATGGGAAATGTAGGATTCAGTGTTATAGGGGGAGTTAGACTGTCTTGACATCTGCAGCTTCAATTTTGACCTTTCCTTTTTTAATATCATGTGTCTTAGAGGTTAGTTAAAGTTATGGAATTCCAATACTTAATTGCTGGAATGCTCCTTTAATACATAGTCCCCTAAAAATGAGGGCGATGGATATCTGAGAGAATTCCTTCCGAGGGAAGGTGCATCATAATCACACTCGTAACATTTGTCCTGATGTGTTTAAGAGCCTAACGCTGGCAATCCAACTCATCAACGTAATCAATTAACTCACTCATCTCGTTGCCCAAAGCAAACTTTTCCCCGTGAACCATTACGTAAATAAAACAAGTCAAACCCTCCCTGGACTCGATTCAGCCGCACTCCTCCTCCCTTTTACGAGGCCCCTTCAAAGAATCTCCACATATAAAAACCTTTTCACCTCCCTCAAGAGAGAGCCAGAGGAATGCCTGCCCTGCCAAATTCCTCCGCGCTGTTTGTTGGGGCTTACAGTGCTGGTAACACCGGCTACCACATACCAAAGTGACAAGTCAGTGGACTCGGGGGACTCCTGAGCAGAACATCTGTCTTGTAACGGTATGACGGCAAAAACAAAAAAAAAACCCACATATTTCTTGAGAATATTCCACTTTATTTCCATTCCATCAGTGTGTCCTTCATTAGGAAAGCAGTAAAATATAACCGATCCCCTCTGGCCTTCCCGTGTTTGTGAGGTCGAGCGCCCCACATGGTTGATATTAACATTCCACCAGCTTTCTAATGATGAGGACAAAGCAGGCCGCAGGGTAACGTTCATGACAGCATTGGCATGGGCACCACATTCCTGCATTTGACTAGCTCGAGGGCCTCTGCAGTGGGTGGTGGTGGTGGTGGTGGTGGTGTTGGTGCAGGGGGGAGAAATGAGGAGAGCTGCAGTATTAGCTGCATTCCCTCCCTCCCGACTGCGAGATGTCTGGATAGACATGTACATATGTGGTATTTTCCCAGTTATGACAGACGTGCAGGGAGGACGGACACCTCTTTGGCTCGCAGCAGCATTCTTTTCTCCGGACGTCAATGCAAAGCGAGTATTAATGGTGCATTCCAGGCCACTTGAGAAATTGGAATATGCAGCGTCCTGAGAGGAAAAGTGCTAAAGGAACTCCGCTTAATGTCGGAGCTCCGGCGAATAACTCAGGTGGAATTCGGGAACTATAAATCAGTAACTTGTCACACAAGTATGACAGACTGCAGAGCAGAATGCACCATGAACAGCCAGTCCGAAGGTCATTTCATTCTGCTCAGAGCACTATTCAGGCACATTTCCATGATGGTCTGATAATAAATCTACATCTAGGTGTGTAACAACATGGCTTATTCTTAAAAAGACGGCCTCTCTGGTCATCAAAAGTAGTAGTTTTCTATCCTTATCTGAGCCAGAAAACACAACACAAGACATGTTGGGCATTACGGGATCTTTACGGTACTTCAGATACGACAATCACTCAAACTATGGCAAACAATCCTGTTTCTAAGTCACTAGCCGTTGTTGAGTTTCAGCTACAGACCATCATGACGACAGTTTTGGCTGTGTGTCTGGGGTTATTTGCATGTTCATCCTGACCTAATTCACAAATTAAGTGCAGTTTTCCCATCTTTTCGCCTCTCTACCTCTTTTAAAAACTGGCTGACAGAAAATGCAAAACATAAGTAGGTTCCTGCTTCTCAACTTTGAGGATTTGCTGCTTTTTTGCTTGCCTTTTGTCTTGGTAAAATTAATATCTTTGGATTTAGACCATGGATGTCACTTTGGGCTCTGAGAATCTGCTGGATTTTTAACTGTTTTCTGTGGGATTGGGCCAATGGAGACACTGGAGGACACGCTGGCACTGTGGCATGTATGTTGGATGCTCGCTCGAGATGCTGATCGGCTCTCTTGCCAACAAAGTGTCAGTGGTGTGATTACTGTGGTGACCTAGTGAGGAGTGACATCAGTCAATCGCGAAGGTCAATGTGGTAAATCAATATATGTCAGATCGGTAGACACTGCCCAGCCTTGTTTTGTTATAATAATCATTAGTTGCAACCCTGAAGCTAACAATGCTAATGCAAAGTAAAACAAAGCTGCACAGTATCCCAAAGCCTACGATGACACTGTTTGAAACAGATTGACAGTGCAGCTGTCTCGCTTGGTTGTCTTTGATGGCGTGTTCAAATACAGCTTTCACCACAAGACGTGAGGTGAAGCAAAGCGTGTGATCAGTCAGCTTCTATCAGTTCTCTAAGAGCACACAGACAAAATAAATACATGATAAACAGAATAGGAGAATAATCACAGGCAATAATCTGAGCTAATCAGCTGCAGAAGACTACTATGTGATATGTGTAACCTCCCTGTGGGGCTGGTTGGTCTTGATAAAGCTCTCGTGTACGGTGCTGCGTCCTGACACCACTGTACAGGTTCAGAGCTCCCTGGAATGAGATGGTTGAACTCAAAGCTCTGTGTACAAGAACAGTCTTTGGCACTGCTGTCCAAGGCACTTTTATTCCACCTTACTCGCTCACTAACCAGTCTGTGCTGAAGTCTGGACGGACTCGGGCCCTGAGCCGCTCGGCAGGTACTTTGACACTGTCTTTGCGTTGTTCTCACTCATGTCCTGGATGAAGGTGTCCAATCTGCAGAGCAGCGCTGTGGACCTCGAGTCCTCTTCCTCCAGGAAACGAGAAACCATGCCGTCCACGGGGGACACTGACGAAGGCTCCTGGGAGGGAAGAAAAACACACCGCTGTAGGATTCTTTGCTAAAAAGTGGTCATGAGAACATTACCTACAACATAATTGTGGACTTGGATCATAAATTGTGATGAGCCTCACCACTACAGATGGAGAGGCGATGATTGTTTCTGTGGATACTAAAGGCAGAGAGTCTTCGGAGCTGCAACTTTGCCCATCAGCAACAGAGTCATTTGCACTTGGCACTGAGTTTCTACTGCCGAGTCTTGTGCTACTGGAGGAGGAAGAGGAGGAGGATGCTGTTGAATGAGCGCCGCTGTCTGGGGCCTGGCTACAGGAGTGCTCTCCAGAGGAACGCGACAGGGTGTGCAGCTGTTTGAAGAGCTTCTGGATCTCCCCTTCGGAGCGAGTCGCTGTCTGCGCCTCCTCCCTGTGTTTGTGATGTCTGGTAAAGACAGAACAGAAGATGGACATGGGTTCAGTTTCTTGATCTCTTGTGATATCGTGTGTGTCTGTGCAAACCAGGTACCTCTCCTGTGGATGGGGCTGTGGTTGGTCAGTCATGGCATGGCATTTGTCCTGACAGGTCCGGCTGGAGACCTCCAGTCGGGCGAGCGCCTGCCTCAGCTGCCGATTCTCTTGCTCCAGGTTGCTCAGAGATGACACATAACTCTCCCTCAGGGATGCAAGTGATGGATCCCCCCTCTGAGCAGAGCAGAGTGAACCAGGGGGTAGAAAGCAAAGAGAGTTGAGTCACTGAGGCCAAATTAAGAAAAGAATTCTGTCTGCTGCGGTCTGCAAAACCGTAATGACTTCATCACAACTTTGTCAAAGCAGACATACCTTTGGTGACTGAGACTCCAGCCTCTGTAGCAGGCCCTTCAGATGCTGGTTCTCAGTTTGTAGAGTCTCCAGCTGGGCCTGAGTCATCTGAGAAAGATGAAGAAGAAAAATGTGACTTGTGTTACTGAACGCCTGAGCAGATGCATTGGATCCAGATGCAGCTCTCCTCAACCCTTTACAGAAAATGTAGTTAATACCTGTGAGGAATACCACATTGTTTAAATTGTCAGCAAAGCATTTAATAATGTGTGTCAAAGTAAACTGAAAACGATTAGACAGTTTGAGATTATTAAATGTCTAACTTCCTTTAAAAAGATCATTTCACGAGGCTTTTCATGCTCTTACTTTAAGCTCAGCCGCCTTCTGTTCAGCTCGCTCCACCTCACCGCGGAGCTGCTGCTTGACGCTGGACGAGGCGCCGTTCAGAGAGGCGATGGTGGCGTCGCGTTGGTGCAGCTCGGCGGTCAGCTTCGACACCTCCTTCCTCATCCCCTCCACCTCACCGCTATGAGTCTGCTTGGCCCTTTGGAGCTCCTCTCTGAGCTGCAGAACGGACCAACAGAAGAGAGGATACCAATTATGAATTAGCTTTTACACAAATTGCAGTACGTATGTCAAAGATGCTTCACAGGTTCTCTGACCTTTTTCATTTCAGCAGAAGTGGAATCATATTGTGCTTTAATACTCCTCAGTTCATCCTTCGTTGATTGGTCAGCTCTCTGTCGGCTCACCCTCTCCAGCCTGAGCAAAGCACAATAACATAAACATCATGTTGATATCCCAAATTCAACGCGTACCCAAGCACAAATGTCAAGCTCATGTGTTCAAAATAATAACAATGTGGGTGTATAAAGAGGCCAGTATTCACCTCTCTTTGAGACACGCCAGTTCAGCCTTCAGGTGAACCTCACAGGCTTGGGCGCAGTGGAGCTTGGCTGCGGTCTTTTCCAGATCTTGTCTGAGGGTTTCCACTCCAGCAGAGCCCTGAGCTGCCAGACAGTCCTCCAGAGAGCTGAGGAAACAACAACAACAACAACAACATAGCTGGGCTTTATTGACCTCTATAAAAGCTTTTTTCACACAGCACACAAGCATTGCGACTATTGTATTGGACTACCTACAAGTAAACACTGCCCTCTTGTGTATTGTTACTGTACTGCATCATGACGTTATTCAGAGGTAGAAATCAACCCACCGTATGACTTGATCTTTAGCTTGCAGCACTTCGTTGAGTCTGGCAGCTTCATTGCGAAGCCTTTGGCGTTCAAGACTGGCTCTTCGCACAAATGTGTCCTGGGAGTCCAGGGTGGCGTGGAGCTCCTGCCTCTCCTCTGTCAGGACCTGTGGAGCAGCAGAGGATCCTCAGCTGACAAAACAGTATTTTAACCTCCTGCACTACAGCACAAATCTACAGTTAAACAAGGCTGATGTTAGTTTGTGAGTACTACTCCACAGTATGCCACTTTCCATTTTTGTTACTGATTATTCTTGGAAAACACAATCAAACTTGTTGCTTGCAGTCCAAAGTGTGTGCTTGAATTCCCCAGACTGGAAAGATTTTGTTTGAATTACTGAGGTTTGGTGCATTGATTGATGCAAATCAGGTGTATCACATATCTGATCTGATGTTATGGAAAAAGGATTTTCAGAGTCACTATTTGTTACCGTCAATACTGTGATTATTGCTGTTTGCAGAGATTTGATTATATTTGGCGACTGACATAAAGGACAGGGAGACATCCTGCCAAATAAACAAGAAGAAGAAGAAGAATTCAGAGCGTAAAGGTTGATATTGTGAGAGTGCATTGGACAACTGAAAAACAAACTGAACTGTGGCAAGAGAATGAAAACATTTACAGCATTTCATCAAAGACCTACTAATTGTTGGTCTTTTCAGCTCAGTGTCATTACATGTTCAGAGTGAAAGCAGCTGGTTGTGATCCGTGTTTGTTTTGGAACAAGAACACACAACAGTTGGAGTTCTTGCTGGATTTATGGAGTTGTTTATGGCCAGACTACAATCGTTACTGACCAGTGTGGTTCTAGTCGTCAGGTTTATGCTCCTTCCTTGCAGTCAAAGACTAAAAGAATTTGTTATTAGAAAGTTATTGGAAACACTCTTTTTACGTGGTTTGTCCAGTTTTTGCAGTTTTCAGCTGGTCTTCAGGTTTGTCGGAAACTTTAATCTGCCCCTGCTCGTCTATCTTCCTACAGTTACTAACCTGCTGCTCCCTCTGGTACTGTCCCAGCCAAATCTCGAGGGGTCGAAGGCGTTCCAGTTCAAGCTCTTGTGAGTGCAGGCTGCCCTGAGCCTTCTCCAGCTGGCTGCACAGATGCTGCACCTCGAGGCAGCACTCCCTGTGCTCCCTCTCCTTCTGCAACACCTGCAGCCGGGCCTAGAAATCAAATGACAGAACGTGTGTGAAAAACATAACCTGACTTCTGTCTGACTTGACACTGTTGTGCTGTCATGATATTATGAAAAAGTTATTAATCTGCTTTTACTTTCATGTGTGTGAGCTCATCAGTCAGGCTCTTATTCTGGCCCTCCAGTGCTGTTTGCTGGTTTTGGTACTGGACACGCTGCTTCTCCCAATCTACAGAGAGCTGCTGATACTCCTGCAGGGAGAGACAAGGATGTTTATTCTATTCTATTTATACTCCACATAACCAGTAGATGGCAGTAAAGGGCAATCTATAAGTGATCAAGGCAACAGGTAAAAGGAGATGGACTAATGTTGTTGTACCTCGATTTTTCCATTGAGTCGGGTCATGTCTTTAGTATTGGCTCCTCCACCGGTCTCCTTCAGGTGTTTGCGCTGAAGCTTGTGATAACTTCTTTTTAATTTATCTAACTGCAAGGAAAAAAGTTTGTGAAAAGGATCTCAAATAAATTTTTTTTATCAGAAGCCTTGAAAACACTGTTGTCAAGAACACATATGGATGAAAATGCATTAGCATTCATAGTAATCAATATTAAAAGCCACCTAATGTTAAGTATGTAGTAGAGCTGGACTGATTCCAGATTCTTAAATGTGAATATTTTATCTTTCTTGACTCCTCTATGACAGTAAACAAAATATCTTTGGGTTATGGACAAAACAAGACATCTTAAGACGTCTTGGGCTTTGGGAAACACTGAAGCACATTTTTCACCATTCTCTGACATTTTAGAAACCAAACACCTAATCGATTAATTGAGAAAGTAATCAACAGACTAATTGACAATAGTTGAGTAAAATCTAAGATTGTTCAGCCTATAAAGATAAAAGCATATTTAGTTCCTTTTGTAGTGATTTGTTGGACTTTGTTGGACAGTTTAACTGGTTAATTAGAACTAAAGTAATGAATGTTGAGGAACCTGAACTTAAAGGCAGTTTGACCGATTGTTGTGCGTGTCTCACCTCTTCTCGGACTTTCTGCAGTTGTTGCTCGTACTTGGTAACCACCTCTTGCCGACCAGGCTGGACTTCTTCCAGCTGCTTGCGGAGCACTCCGATCTATGATCAGGAATGATGACAATCAAGGTATCGTAAAAAATCAACATACCAACAATGCATAGTTGCATTAGCTCCATACATAGGATGTGTGGTGAAGCTATCATTAAAGTGCTGTAAAAACAAAACAAAACAAAATGTATATTCCAAGATAAAATTAATGGTGAATGATTTACATCTCACAGAGATCCCTCACAGGTCATCTTTCTCAAGAAACCATTCAATATAACTTTAGGAAGGATCTCCTGCTGTACCTCCAGGTCCCGCCGTTCAATGAGATTCCTGGAAGTAAACAGCTCCTCTTCCCCACTCTTCAACCTGAGCTCCATGTCCTGCATCTGAGCCTCCCACTCCCTCTTCTGATGGTTGATCATGATGTCAATCTGTCTCATCAGCTCCTGAAGCTCTGGCTCACATGATGACAGTACAGAGCTGGAAAACACACATCAAAATATCAAAACACGTTTGCTAGAGCAGTTCAAATACCACATAAGCAAGAGGTTGTCATCTCTGCATGAGCCTAACATCACTGATTGTCTGTGATACCAAATTATCTTAAGTTTATAAGCTCGTCATTAGCTTTAGCCACAGTTTACATTTGTTACCTTAGATCAGGACTGTGCAGAGATCCCAGAGAAGCCTCCATCTGGTTGGAAGTGATACTTTTTCAAGTTCGGTAAATAACTTACTGGTTCTTTGAACACTGTTAACTTCGTCTCAACTTAGCAACCCGCTAAGCAGACTAACCTAACCACCGTGACAGCGTTAACGTTAGCATCTAGCTAACCATAACCAAACTGAGTTGCAACGGTGCCCGTTACGTTGCGTGAGCTGACTTTACTAACCTAACATCAGTTTAGTTTGGATAATAGGAAAGGCTACGCGAAGTAAGAAGACTGTTAACGTTTCTTACATGGCTAGCAAACATGAGCAGTTGACTTTAGATAGTTTCAGTGCGTCTAGCTACCTTTGTTTACATCGTTAACTGAAACAAACGGCACAAAATGATAAGTTTCCTGATGTTAGGCGGTAACTCCTCCTCCAACTTGTGACCTCATCACGCTGTACGTCCTGAGCGGAGGGTCTTCTCTGTCAGATGGGGCTCTGCAGACAGGTAAGGCATAGATAAACATGTCCTGTAGCATATCTGTTGTTATTAAACCAGATTACAGTACGAGCTCAAGCGTGTAGCGCCTTCAGTTATGCAGCAGCACAACCTTTAATGTGTTTCGCGGATGATTTTCTTCATCTTGATGTCAAAAGTCAGACGCCCAATTGTCGCTGGGATTGCAAATACTAGGGAGACGGCAAGAAAAACAGAAAACGCGCAGTTGTACATAATCGTTTTTGAAATGTCTGTCGGGAATTTATTAAATAAAGTTGTGTCGATGTGGTTGAACACGTGGCTCGTTGGTCTAGGGGTATGATTCTCGCTTCGGGTGCGAGAGGTCCCGGGTTCAAATCCCGGACGAGCCCACCTTTTTGGATGCCGCTGGTGTAAGTGTACCCAGCGATACCCGTCTGCTAACCTGACACGTCAAACAGCGTTACCTCTAATTAGCGGTAGCTTAAAACGTGTCCTGAGTGTATAATAAGTCGGTGTCATTGCAGTCGCTGAGGCGAGGTGTCCCTCTAGCTGCATTTTGCTGTATGACTGATTTACAGCCTGAATTTCCTCTTTTATAAGCATATGGTATCAGGCTGATGGTATCAGGGGTTTAACGATACGCTAACGGGGTTAGCTTACAGTTAGCAGTTAGCTAGAGCCTTTGAACGGCTGTGCTATCCTAACAGAAAGCCCGAGTGTTATTGGTTTTTGAATGGAGCAGAGCTCAGTTAACACGCATCGGGTAGTCAGTAGATCATAAACATGAGCATAAAAATAGAAATAACGCTCCTAAAAGGAGATCTGTTTAGCTATTTATTCTGAAAGTTCAACATAATTGTAGTGTGGCTCGTTGGTCTAGGGGTATGATTCTCGCTTTGGGTGCGAGAGGTCCCGGGTTCAAATCCCGGACGAGCCCTTGTTTTTGTTCAAATGCATCCGTCTTTCCGTGTGTCAGTTCATTTTAATATATCCAAATTCTATGGTGATGTGGTTCAGGTAGGATTTCAATATTGGAGCAGCAAGCAAGGCTCGTTATCACTGCTTTATTGTACCTTCTCTCAGCCCCCGTCCCTCCACCTGCCCTCCGTCAAACACTGAACAAAGAGCGTCTCTGCCGCTGTGCCTCCCCAGCTGTTGGGCTGTCCCGCCCCCACAAACACACCAGACACTCTTAACAGGCGGCAGACGAGCTCAGCCTCTCCATTCACTGCAGAGTGGCTGTGCCGTACAGTCCAAAGGGACAGCACTATTATAGAGGTCTGAAGGAGGACTGTCTGTTCTGGAAATAAGGTCATTACAGAGGCTTCAACTATTCTGTGAGTAGTCACACATTATTATCTTTATCTTCATGTATTTTGTCCTTCAAATGTGTTTAGTTGGGGATATAGACTATACTCCAAAACTCTATACAAACATTTATTATTATTGTATAATTAGTAAGAGCAGTGATGTATTCTTAATTTTGCTATTAAAGGTGCAGTATGTAGTTTAGGAGGAGGATGTTTAATCAGAAGAGAAAGACAAATTCTTTTAATGCCTAAACAAATTAAATAAACCAACTCTCTTTGTTTTCACGACTTAATTAACAAACTGACCTTAAAGGACAACACAGTTTCATACTGTTTTACTTGGTTTATATGTGGCGGACCCTGCCACCTTTCCAGCCTCAAACAGAGTTCTGTTGACCTTATTTTCCTCTGAGAACTGCTTGTTTATTCAGTTGTGGAAAAAAAAGATCTGTCTATCTGAGTTTGTATTATTACCTCATTAAAATTCTCAGTTTGAATTTCTTCTCCAAAACCACATAATGCCCCTTTAATCCCTTGTTTTTCATATATTACTGCTATGAAAAGGTTTATAATTGTTATCCTGCTGCACATCTAATAATCATCTAATCATCTAAACTATTTTTATTTAACAGAAAGAAGCAAACTTGTAACTTGGGACCTGCAGCAACCATCTTTACTTCAACAAGCCCTCATCAGTTGCTAGATATTGGATTTACAGACTACAAGACTCATTTTAATCCTTACAGTCAACTCGTGACGCTCTGTTCAGCTCCACCATGGTTCTGTGTGAGGACGGCGAGTGCAGCGTCTGCCTCTTTCCCTACACCCGGATGGACAGGATCCCCCGGTTGCTCCACTGCAGGCACACCTTCTGCGAGCTGTGCCTGGACACCATGTCGCAGGCCAGGAGCGAGCTGCTCACCGTGAGCTGCCCGCTGTGTCGCAGGGTGACCTGCATAGGAAACGGCCTCAGCCTGCAGGAAGCCCTGTGGGTCAACAGCCGGCTGTGGGAGCAGATACCGGAGGAGGAGGAGGCCGAGGAGGAGGAGGAGGACGGTGGACTGAAAGGAGAAGCTGCGGAGGAGAGGACGGAGACTAAACAACAAGCAGAATGGTGGGTTTAAAGAAAAAGTGGCTCGCTGCAATTGTAGGTTTAGTTTTCCTCTTGTTTTTTTAGACATTTTCAGGACTGTTTACATACTCAGCTGGCATCTACAAATAGAAAACCTTGTGACCTTTGACCTCTTGTTGTCTATCATTTTAAATTTTGTTTTAACTGGCTTCAAATCGAAAGGTTCACTCAGGATTTTAAAAAAGAGACAAAGAAACAGACATTGGTATCTCTCAAAAACCTGTGTTGAATTTGAAGAATTGTAACCTGGCTCCAAAAAAATTCCAGCCATACCTTCCCATTCACACATGAATGTTAATCAGCGTGTTTGTCCACAAGGCTTCTCATTAGCGCCTCGGCTCTGCAGTGCCACATCTCATCTAAACTGAAGAACTTTTACTTTTCCAGCGTTTCCTCCAGGTCCGCCAGAACCAAGCTCAAACTGCCCGCCTTCTTGAAAAGGTTCAGTTTGATAAAGCAGCACCAGGAGAGGATTGTGCCCGGCAGCAACGTGTAAGCTCCGACTTAAATGGGCTGAAATGAGAAGGAGAAACTAAATGAAAGCGTGGACTAATGTTTGTTCTGTTTGTCTTTGCTTAAAGGGAAATGAAATCCTGGCGCAGGCTGTCTACTGATGAGACCATCTGAAAAAAAGAGACAGATGAAGGACGAGGTGACAGGATATTACTTGCGGATGGCAGACGCCACTAGAAGGCTCGACTCAGCCCTGTCAGGGAGGAGAAAGTTGAGGCCGTTAGGAGGGAGAATCCATTTGTGTTCCTGTCAAGACAATTGTTTTGTCCTCAGCCCAAAGGTGCCCTGGTCTCCCCATTATTTATTCTCGGCTTAATTCTCCCAGCTGGTGCTGTGGGATTTGGTTCAGCTGTCCCAGTGGGACTCACACCCAAAGACCCCCTCGTGACAGATGGTCTCCTGAGGACATTCACTGCTGAACATTCAACCCATCTTTTTTTTTGTGTTATTTATGATAGCTAAAAGTATTTAATAAACCCTATTTTTGAAGGAAGTTTTCTGCATGTGTGTTTTTATTCACTAATTAACGCCGATCATCGTGTGCAGGCGGCTGCGGGAGATGACTGTCATCTGAAAGAATCATGAGCTCAAAGCCGAGACACGATAATCTTTTTCTTCTTCCTCGCCGTCTACATCATTTATGACACATTAAGTATTCAAGTGACTGAAAGTAAGTGAAGCCAGGAGGAGATTTTTTTTCTGAACGGCATAATGTGAATATTACTTTTTTGTTGGGCTCGACGCACAACAAAAACATGTCACAAAAGACTCGTTCAAGCGTGAAAGCAGATTATAAACTCCATTCAGCGAGCATCTGGCCAGTTTTCCATGATATTCCGGATCATTATTTTATCCTTTTGTGTCACCTTATGTGCACATACCAGTTCAAAAATATACAGCATGTACAATTCTGAGGCGAGAAAAGGGAATTAAATCTCAGCTCGAGGTCGTGTTTGGCGTCTCAGTCATATTAAGGTCATTGTCGTTTGACTGGATGAAGCAAGAAGTCTGTTAGTCGTCACACCGGTTTGGGAGCCAACTAGTTGTAACAGGATGCGTCAGCTGTACAGTCAGTTATATTCTGACGGATGGTGTGTCAGTTTGCCTCTCATGCTCTCCCACGGTTAAGTTTTATCACACTGACTGACATCATCTCCTCCATGATTACAAACAGGGAGCTGCATCCAAGTTCTAAATGAACTGGCATCATCATCAGCAGCAGCGTTGGCGCTCACAGCTGCAGTCTGGACTACAGCAGGGAGGCACAAACCCTGCGGAGAACAAACAAACAGAGCAGGGTTGTGAAAATGGCGCGGGTCCAGTTTCAGTTTCGCAATGTGTTTACCGGCTCCCAGTGTCGTCCTCGCAGCGCTGATCACTGGGATTAGATTGGAACAGATCAGGAAGCAACTCCCAGTGCAGGCTGGCAGTGGAGCGGGAAGTACTGTGATGTAAACGGATCAATACTACAAGATGTAAACACTCAATTACATACAAGAGTCCTGCATTCAAAGGCTTTCCCAAATAGAAATGCAAAAGGATAATCAGAGAAATGTATTAAAAGTAAAAGTACTCTATTAATATGTAGAAAAATGGCTCCTGTAACTTGACATGTATATAAAATATTAATATGCAAAGTAACTAGTAACTGTATCTGTAAGATAAATGTAGTGCAGCAGTTTCTCTGGAATGTAGTGGAGAAGAAGTATAGTGGACATAAAAAAAGTAGAAGTACTTCATAATTGTACTTAAAGGGATATTCCGGTGTAAATTTAATCCATGGTCTAACACACCTTGACACCGAGTAAGACTCCCCCTCGAGAGGTCAAGTTTGCTGACCGCTAGCTTAGCTAGTTTTAGCAACCTCAGAAAAGGCCGCACGATAACAATACACTGCAGCTTATGTCTCCAACTAGAAACCGCCATCAAAAAGCCACAATTAATGGTCAGAACAGCACCAAACTTCAGCAACAGTACATGTACAGTCCCAGCACACAGTACGAAGCATCAAACATCTGCTAGCTTAGCCGGATTTGTATTAAAAACACAGCTCAACTCACCCTCTCCTCCAGCAGCCTGCCTGTGTCTGGAAGCCCCGACGAGTCGATTACCGAGTGCAGTAGATTTCCTCAGCTGAAGGATGGAAATGACTGATTATTACTCCATGGAATGCTCAGTTCTTATTATCGAGAGCTGACAGGGAAAATAACGGAAGTAATGGAGTAATAATCAGACATTTTCATCCTTGAGCTGCAGAAATCTACTGCACTCGGTAATCGACTCGTCGGGGCTTCCCGACACAGGCAGGCTGCTGGAGGAGAGGGTGAGTTGTGCTGTGTTTTTAATACAAATCCGGCAAAGCTAGCAGATGTTTGATGCTTCGTACTGTGTGCTGGGACTGTACATGTACTGTTGCTGAAGTTTGGAGCTGTTCTGACCATTAATTGTGGCTTTTTGATGGCGGTTTCTAAATGGAGGCGTAAGCGGCAGTGTATTGTTTTCGTGCGGTCTTTTCTGAGGTTGCTAAAACTAGCTAAGCTAGCGGTCAGCAAACTTGACCTCTCGAGGGGGAGTCTTACTCGGTGTCACGGTGTGTTAGACCATGGATGAATATCCCTTTAAATACCTGAGTACTACATTCCACCGCTGCAGATCGGTCGGGTCAGCGTGACTAATGAGGCAGCGATCAGATGACAACATAGAAACATACATTATGGGAGGAATTCTTGTGGGAAGTCTTTGCAACCAAAACATGGCGCAAGACAGCGTCCACGTTGCTGCCAGTAACACTGAGCAGTAGTAGATTCCTGTAAGAGTGGGTGTGTGTTTCACTCCATGAGTGTGTCAGTGCCCGGATTAAACCCAAATACTTCCATATTTTTGCAATATAGGATATCAGGGACTTATCTGGTCTTATCTTATCTTATCTGGTGTCTCCCAGACACTCAGCAGGTGACAGTACATTTGTCTTAGTTTTATTCATTGCACAGTGTCTGATAATATTTAACATCACAGCACGATTTGTTGGCAGGAGCCTGAAAGTGAGACGACCTGCAGTATATCTGGCTAATAGTGGTCACTGTGGTCACAAGTGATGATTGGAGGATGAACCGCTAAAACCATCCTGTAACAATAAGACAAGTAGAGAAGAGTCACACAAGTGGAGGATAGTTATAAAGTCAACAGCATTAGTCACAATGACCTACTGACCAAATAATACTTTAGCGACAAAACGTACAAAATGTAACTCTTAATTTGTAGGACAACAAATGAGTCCAGTTGTTCTTTTATTTAGTTTTATAAAGTTTCACAGTCTTGGTTGGGTGTTTCCTGCCTTCCCACCTATTTCAGTTACTTTTATACAGACATAATTGGGGCCAACGGTTCAGTTTTGCCCGAGGGGTTCCCTCAGGATTAGTCTAGCCGTGCCGTGGCCAACTCAGCAGGTAATCCTGATGACAGGTGCGACCTCTAGTCATCGATAGAAACTGGGGATATCTGTTGTGTCAAAACAGAAACCGGGCATGCAACAGCATGAACCAATACTTAACATTGACCCAATTATTGCCTCATTACTGTAAATTACCACACTGGTTCCCATCATATTCTGTGTGATGTACCAGACATTCCTATCACATGAGCTGTGAACTGTAAACATTAAAACGTGCAAAATATTTGTGGTTATTGTTGAAATCATATCCAACAAATAAGGGCAGGACATCCCCGGAGTAAACGCTAACTGCTGCTGACTGTAGTCTGTTTATACATTCATGAGTGTGGCTACTGTTAGCTTGTTAGCTCAGTTAGCTGTACAGCTAGCAGGACTAGCAGGGGCTGTGGAATTGCTGGGAGAAAAGACAACTTCTTAATTGCTTCAACCAACATTTCTGACCCATTTATTCATTAATTTGAGGTAACCTCGACCGTTACTACTAATGTGGATTCATTCTTAACAATATAAACCATTTATAGATTACTTTTAGCTCACCATTTCAGCTTAATGACAGACATATATCCATGGTGGCAGGATGCGTTACAGGGGTAGTTACAGTAAACATAATAATGACAGTAAATTGTGTATATTACACAGAACATGCAACTGCAGAGGTCGAATCACTACTGACCTCCGCGATCACAGAATATACTCAAAGATTCAAGTAATGACAGTTTTGTTTAGTCTTACCAGCGTCATTTTACTCACCCTGTGTAGAGTAGTAGTAATATCTGAGTCTGTATCTTTTGGAAGTCATCAAAACAACAGGAAGGTAAAGGTGACAAAACAACACGACAGGTGTGCAGGTGTTATGAAAGACAGACACTTCAGTGTTCAAGAAAAATCCAGGACTCTGTCTGACTTTGGTAATAAGACATCTTTATTAATCATTTGGAGAGACATGCTAGATCTCTGTACAGTGTGAATGGAGAGCCAGCTCTGGACTGGATCAGGTTTTGCTGCACAGAGCTGTGACAGAACATACACCCACACCCCCACCCTCCGACCCTCCGACCCCAGGGAATGGCCACGGCCTCCGTCCTCAAATGCAGACCCCCCCCTCCCGACATGCAAAGACGTTTGTTGCATTACTTGGTCCATTTACAGGGAATGTCAAAATGGTAAACGGAGGCAAAGACTCTACTTGAACACGTAAGGGGAATAAATACAAAGGAACGTCTACACTAACTGATTATTAATGTCAAATAAATACCCATTGAGTTATTTCTCAAAAAGTGCTCTCTTAACAAGGCTGTGTGGTCGGTAATGAGAGCAGTACATTCCTGTTTCGAAACAA
The DNA here is from genome assembly GCA_039737535.1 of Lagodon rhomboides. Classification (NCBI taxonomy): domain Eukaryota; kingdom Metazoa; phylum Chordata; class Actinopteri; order Spariformes; family Sparidae; genus Lagodon; species Lagodon rhomboides. The sequence continues at coordinate 5,860,586 of CM077789.1, read as the reverse complement.
TAAATAGGCAGCAACACAGAGGGGTGATATATTACTATCTTATCTTCCATTTTGAAGGGAGTTTAGCTTAAAATGCAACCGTTCTCTGTCACTCCCAAACCCACAAAACAGTGTGTTCCAGTCAGAATCTCCTGTGATATTTTAATCCGACTCTGTCGCTTAGTATTATTAATATTTGGCTCATTACGTGGGTTAGAAAGGTTCACTAGTTTTCACAAGAGTGCTCCCCTTTTTTTGGACACGTGTGAACAATTCATAAAGCCTACTCTAAGACACAGTACTCCAAACGCTCTGCAGATAGAGACTTTTTTTTTTCTAACCATGTTTCTAAGACTTAATATCGTCACTCTACTTCTAAAACATGTTCTTAAAAGTGCAGTAAGGTTTCACTTCAAAGACAAATCAAAGTAGTGTTCTCAACACTGGCTGACCTCACCGCCAGTACGTCATGATACCTGGCTCGAAATAACAAAAGGAACAAAATTAAAACAACATTGCATAACGTCAGTAGTCAGTTTAAAACACAAGCAGCAAAGCAAACCTCATCTCAGTGGGGACACGTTGCGTGACAGTTTCTAGGACAATCAGACAGGTCTTGAATTAAGTGACTGTACATTTACAATGAAGCTTCTCACAACTTCATATTCACCTGAAAGGTCTACATGTGCAAATTAGTCTTTTTGTCAGGAATGAAACAATGCACTGATTTACAATGTTAAAGGTCTGTTCGGATCACAGAACCTGCGTTAAAGTCTACAGATCACCACACGGAGGAACCACGTGTTCACGTTCCTCCGTGACAACAAGGCAAGGGCGTCGGTTCTCCACCGCTCACTTACAGCGTATGTGCGGACTATCATAATCACAACTACGAGATATCACACAATGCAACAGCAGATGTCGTATCGTTGTGGGCGGTGGGGGTAAGGGGGGAAGTCTATGACACACCGCAAACAAATGGTGCCCTAAAACGGTGCCGTGATGTGGCGAGGATGACACGAGCTGGCGTTGGCCCTCTATACGACTGCATTCTAATGTTGCCTATACAGAAAGCACACATTTACACGCACACGCACGACAAAAAGATATTCTGAAGTCAAGTATACAAATCCAGTTCAACAGTTCTCAGAAACAAAAAAAGACTTGGACTATCAGAGTGCATTAAGTCACTGGTGTAATGTTACCATTTACATGATCAAACTTGTGTACACTGGTAGAGACAGTACCTATGCTGAAAAACTAGGCATGCATTAGATACTCAACACGTTACTGTTCAGTTTTTGTCCTGTGACGTCGAGGAACCGGAAAATTATGGATCCCAGAGGAGTTATGGGCAGGAGCGCTGTGACCGGCCTTCAGGCTTCAGATTAAAAATGGTTACGCTGCGTATTTAACAGATTAGGTAAGACTTTATGGGGAAGGAACTCCGTTTTTGCCCCTAACAGGAGTGGGATCCATAAAAATCTGTCTGAAACCATCTGTTCCCATCGAGCTCCACGAACACAGAGCTCAGTTGTTTTGCATCTTTTAAAAAAACAACCTTTCCAGAGAGATTTCCCTGAATATACAAAAATATACAAAAAAGAAACCGGGGAAACATTCTTGTCTACTTAAAAAAATCATCCACATACGCGACTTGGGGATCGTTTTCACATCTTTTTCATTTTTCCTTTTTTTTTTGCAAGTTGTAAGACTTTTTGGCAGTTTCGTTAACAAAGTAGGCTACGCTACTTTAGAACCAAATTCACATATTGCTAGTTCCAACCGATGACCAGTAGCAGTCAGGTAAGGAGGCCAGATTTCTCAACGTGCAAAAGTCGACCGCAGGTTAACCAATAGGAAGCAACATAACAAGCATGTGGTGTAAATGATGGTTTTTTTGTTCTTTTTCCAGGGACGGTGCTGAGTATTAACAGGAACAGCCGCCTTCGGTGGTCTGGGGCTCCTGCGGTTTGTCCAAACTGATGTTGGTCACTGGAGGAGAACGTTAAGGAAGCATTTGGAAAAACATTTAGTATTGATCCTTTTCAGCTGCATGCATCGTTCATGCTAATATGAACATGTCCAAAGAAGAAATGGAGACACAAGTTATAGGTTTTGGGTTCAGAGAGCCACAACGATGTAATTGAATGTGCTGCAGTACCTCTTTGCTACCCCTCGATGGTGCTATTTCCTGTGGAACTATTTAATTTCTGGACAAGGCGTCCACATATCAAACACACAAATACACAAGTAAGCCAAAAAGAACAACATTTCTGATAAAAGAAATTTAGATTGAGTTAAAATAAAACATAATCTGTCGTCAGTGTATCACAGCAGTGTTTGGACGTGGTGATAGATTATCCTAAAAATCCTCCCCAGACAAGTTATTCAGCTCAGCAGGGAGCCCTCTCCTCCATTGTTGGTCGGGTAATAAACTGAGAATGGATGTTGGCAAAAATCACAGGCGCTGCTGTGCCACAATTAAAGCTGATGAACAATGGTGCGTTAATGAGTTGCTGCTGTACGAAAAACAGAACGATTCTGCGGTGTTTTCTCATTCAGATAAGGTGTTATTCCCAGTCGATCCTCCAGAGCTCCTGTTATATTTAGCAGTGAGAACGAGGGGCACACCTCCTCTGTATCATGACTGAGAGCTTGTGAATGATCCCGTACACGACTGCTGGTGAGGGAGGCAGCGCAGCAGCCTCTTACTCATTATATTCAGTGTGCTGGTGAACATTATGCATGTACGAGGAGGGGGGCTACACAAACTGTGGCCTACATATTGTATGCAAGCGAGTCTGGAAACAGTCCCGCTGTGGCTTTCAAATGCCCGGCCTACACTGGCTGTTAAATGCAGCAGTTGATGTGTGTGTGTGTGTGTGTGTTTTTACGTCAACTTGATGTGGTAACATACGAAGTGCAGCCTTTAAATGCAAACATATACTGGAGCACCGAATCCCATTTGGATTGGTTCCCCATCCTTTTCTCAGCAGCAACCTCACCGAACCAAATGAGCCTCAGTCTTGAATATCTTAGTCCTCAGATACCTGTGTGTGTGTGTGTGTGTGTGTGTGTGTGTGTGTGTGTGTGTAGGTGCAGCCTACAGCATCTCCTCAACAGTGAGTAATGAGTTCTGCCACTGTGCCACTAGTAAATGTATTTTGAATAAAATCTGTTTCATACAGTAGAGGTATAGAAAAGTTGTTGCGGATAGTTGAGAGCTTGTGTTGTTGCTGTATGTATGTGTCCCTGGTGCTTTTTGTCCCCTTTCCCCTCCTGCCCTTTCTAGCTCTACCTGTCCTGAGAGAGGTGTTTCGGGGAGTGAGGACCGCTGATCTCGATGCCTCTCGGGCAATCGTGTTTCTGCCGAACTAGGTCACTGTCATTTCAGCACTGTTTTGGTCACACTCCACTACGTTCAACAGCTAGTTGTTATCTTTGTGTGTCTGCTATTTAGTGCTGAGCAGGTAAGTGTACAGTCTACTGCGGCTGGAAATAATGTTTTTGACATAATGAAAGTGGTGAGACTGAAGGAAAGTAGACACAGTCATAGTCATCTTCCGATAGCAGCAGCTTTCAAGATCTTTAAAGATACCAATGGGCTAATACAAATATACATCTATGGGGTCTTTTCTCTGTTGTGCATCACTCATCGGTTTGTGGATTACCACTGTGAGACCTCGTGCTTGGCTTTGTGGCCGTCGCCGTGTTGGGGTTTCAGAGCCAGACGTTATTTGGATGAGCGAGTGGAGCAGGGGAACATACACATCGCTACGCCTATCACAAGATAGCCACGCCCTCCCCTGCTTTATCATCTATTCTACTCTAAATTGGACCATAATGTACAAAATTAACATCATGCTGTATTTAAGAAGACTTGACACAATCGAATGAGACCATTAACTCATTAGGAAACTGTTTACCGAGTCATTTTCTCATAACCTTACATACAATCAGACATACAAACCTCAAAGCTTTACCTTGAATAAAATCAGCATGATGTAATTTTAGTACTTCACATAAACCCTGCAGACTAAAACTCTTTCGAGTCAGGGAGTGGCACCTTCCTTTGACTGCCTTTTTTCTGATCAACACGAGTCTGGCGAGATTTATTTTGCTTTTTGATTCCCTCTTATTAGCAAAGATGACCCCAGCACTTATATGGGTCAAGCACCCTCTTCACGCTCTCTCCCTCCAGACCCGCAGTGGTTATATTACCCAGCGACTGTATGAAATTGTTTTCAGAGAGAGAGCAGAAGACTGCGTCCCATGGGCCCTGACATCCACCATTAATCAGCGTGACCCGCCCGTCCCCAATTTAAAGCTGGCAGTTAAAGGAAAGAGGAGAGTGTGCCATGAACGCTGTTTAAATACCGACTGAACATCGCAAACTGTTCGATTAGGGTTTTACCTGGCTACATGTTTTTTATTTCACAATCTTTATGTCGTGAAGTAGAATGTAAATATGCACAGCGCCATGCTTTCTGGCTATATAACTCGCATGTATGTGTCCTAGACTGAGTCTATTTCTGCCGTTCTCCCTGTGAAATCAATACTTTTCACAAAGCAATAACAACAGAGGAGCTGCTCCATTAAGTCAGACACTGTCAGCTGAGGCACAGAGCTACTGAGGAACTGTCATCACCTGCCATCCATCAGCACACCTCCACCTCACACAGCTCACCCCCACATCCATTATACCTCATTAAGACAGAGATAAAAAAACAAAGCAAAAAAAAAAACAGGAAGAGAGATAAAGTTAATTGGCTGAATGTGAGTGATGCGTTTTGAGCAGGAAATATGGCCGACTGGGGCGATCGCAACAGTTCAGTTATTCAGTTTATTATTGAGGCTGGACGAGTCCCGGTGAATGATGGGTGGTCTATAATCGGAGATGCACAGGGAAACAAATGTCGGGTTTCTTTCACCTCACCGAGGTCAGTGTCTGATTTATGATTACGTTAGGGCAGATACACGCTGCGCCGTTCATCTGGACACACTGAAGGAGGAACGACGGTGCTACATGCGCGCGGTAAAATCAAAGACAATTTCATAATTCACCCCGTTGCCATAGAGATGGCCCCGGAGTTTGTGCGTTGAGGGAGGTTACGGAGCGCTGCTGCTGTCAGAGGAGAACCAGTGACTGACAGCGTTCAATACTATTGATTTACTTTGGTTGCAAGTCGCATCGAGGACAAGGACGACTGTGTTTGTGTTAGACGACAGCAAAACTAGCTAAAACGACTCAATGCAAGATGAAGTAAAAGGCAGTTAGAGGCAAAGTGTTGGTTTAGGTGACAGGTCGCGTTTACGTGTGATTTCTCTCTGATGGGTTATAATTCTGCCACAAGATCATACTTTGTAAATGGATTGTGACATTCACGTCTGTCTCAAAGGAACAGTTCACCAAAAATCTTGTCATTATCTCACCCCCCAGCTGATGGAAAGTTTCACAGTCCACAGAACATCTCTGGAGCTTCACAGCAAAACAGGGTTGCTACAACCGAAAGAAAACATAAATCAGCTCCTTACAGCTCATTCAGCGTAATCCAAGTGTCCGGAAGCCCCAAGATCACAAATTGCTTTTAAAAGATGTTAATTACACCCTCTTTAAGGCAAAATCTCCACTGTAGCTGCCAGGGTTTGAAGTGGGTTTGAACGACTGTAGAGTGTGTAAAAAACCTCTTTTCGAATCAATCTGGGATCTCAGTCCATCAAAACATCTCTCTCAGGCCTCCTACAGACTCTGATGACGCTGGACAAGCTGTATGGAGTCATTTTACTTTCCATCTACTTCAGCTGTTTAGGTAGAATGCTGCAACGCTGTTTTGCTGTGAAGCTCCAGAGATGTTCTGTGGACTGTGAAATCGAAGCGTTAAGGGAGGCACAGATATGGAGTGAGGTGAGATGGACTTGCTGTTGTTTGAAAAAAACAACAGGAAGTCATGACTCAGTCAGATCTAAACCACACAGAGACGTGATACACATCTTTTTAGACAAAGTGCAACTTACTTCCTGAGAATATTATCATCCCAAGTGTCCTTTGTAAATAAACACTGAGGCAGCGGCGTAACTTAACTGTACAGCGGCATACGCTTTATTAAAAAGGAGAAGACTGAACAGATATTAAATCTCGCCACTTGGGGATGTACTATTTTGTTATGTATTGTATATGTAGATATAGTGACCCCATGTGGTAGAGCGAGGTAGTCTCACCTGCACTTAGATTTAACATGCAGGTATAATCAGTCTGACTCTTGATGTGTGGGTGGTTTTAGCTACACAGCTTATTGTCTGCTAATCATTGATTTCACTACGATTTACAATCAGTGTGTGGGGTAACGCATCACGAAAGCGTTACATTAATATATTTATTTTAGCGGTAACGGAGTAATAAAACATGTTAGAAATAATATTTAGTAATATGGGTCTGTTCCTCAGTAACTTGCCCAACACTGTTTACGACTGTCATCTCTCTGTACTGTGTATTATCAAAGTGTTTTTTTTTTATGAGTGGGCTTTTGCGTTTATAGTTGAGTCATGAAATTTTGAGAGTCATAGTGACTCGGACTGCTGCTGTGATAATGGATTTCAATAGTGTTCGTGACGTGACGCTGTCATCTCGGCGGGTCTGTATTATCAGGCTCCTTTCATTCCGTGTTTCATCTGTTGTGCTCTGAATTATTATTTTCTCTTTCAAAGAATCAATAACAACTTGAGGAGGGGAGAGGATAATATAAAACTTCACAGAAGCATTCTGCGTCAACATAGTTTTAAATGAACTAAGTAGTTTTAAATGCTCAGATTACAGTAAATACAGATCTGCAGGGGGCTCTAATCAACACAAGGAGCTAAAAAGCTTCTTTAACAATCCAACTAATCAAAGTGAAGTGCAGATATATTACGTGTGAAATGGCTCTTAACTGAAGAGTACAAAAATCATCTAAAAGAGTCAGAGTGTGAAGTGTAGGCTGCCTTACTGTTACCTATGCTGGATGTATTTACAGATCAGTACAGGAGTGTGTGAGGAGCCCAGCGAGCCCCACGGCTCTTTAGTTTCTGATGAATCTGAAATCTGTCTCTGCTGCTCTATTTATCTCCTTCTGACATCAGACATAAACACATGCGTCTCTGTGTTGTGAATTATTTGTCAGGGAGCATATCGAGCTGAATCACTCCTCGATGTAATCAAAACAAATACATTCTACACTGTGTGTGTGTGTGTTTAAAATTCATACTAAAAAATCTAATTTAAAATATTCAGCAGTAGAAAATGTTGCTTCCTGGAGAATAAAATGTTGGTTAAAAGAATACAAGCCCCAGAACAAATCCCCCACAGGTGGATCGGTGACATGCTCAGGTGACAGCGGCGGTATGAGCTGCCAGTTAGCGGCAGCCCAGTCCGAGACTCCTGTCACTGGCTTAAATGAGCAAACCTTCCCACCCACCGTAGACAAAACTGCAGGCGCCGACTGTCTGACCGAGCAGCCGCCCACTCCTGCACTCGTCAGACGGACCGGTGCTGAAAAACAGTTTGCCAGAGCGTCGTGCTGAAAACACATTTAATTGGACAGGTAGCTGACACCTATTCAAATAGGTGGCAGTGTGCAGAGTTCACGTCTGGAACGCCTTTAATTTAAAAGCGAGCAGTGAATGATGCTATCACACGGAGATTAAAATGAGAAAATGTTTCCTCTGAGCTTGTTAATATGCTGTTCACATAATACCAAAACAGGGTTTCTTTCATATCATGAAAAAAAAAGGGGATTTTCATGATATGTAAATGGGTCAAAGCAGGATACTCCCTCCTTTGCTTGTTTCTTGAATGCTTTCCATCCCGGGAAGAGCAGCTGCCACACGCCGAAACAGCTGGAGAGGAAGAGAAGAGAAACAGAACGAGGGCATTTTGACTTTAGACTGCATGAACACTTACTTTGTCTAATGTGTCTCACACCTGGCCTTCTGATACACAGGTAATCAATTAATCATATCATGAAGAATACAATTAAAATAAAATCAAGAATAAAAACAAAAACATGTCAAACTTTGGCTGAACGCATAACAAAAAAGAAATGTTTACATGAGGATTTGGCACATTTTTTAATGTTAAGCCATGTCAACAGGTCGTCTTATACGTTAGTCTCAAGGCTTAAATTTGCTGACACATCCTCTCAGTGAGGAGTGATGACACAGCCGAACAGTGTGAACACTGCGGCCTTTGGAGGCACTGTGCACTGTTTTTTTGCAGGTTTCACACCACTGTGTTCCATCCTGTCCACAGTCCTGAAGTATGGAGGTGAAGAATGGCCTCCTCTGTCTGCACTGCGACTGGCTGCCAGCAACACCATCCACTGACAGACACAATGCAGCCCGCCTTCATCTCTCTACTTATTAACTTAACAGACAGTCGTTGTTTTTCCGAAGACAAACATCTGTTAGGAGACAAATCGCTGTTTGTTGAACCAGGCTGCTTCTCTTTGTATCTGCAACCCATAGATTTCTCTAAATGTTAGAGTTACTGATTAAATGTCACGAAAAGGAATGAATACGTGCACTATTCAGTCTCAGTGAGACGCCGGCTGTGGCAGCATGGACCTACTGCGCTCTAACCTGTGTGACTTTGACATATAAGGAAGCTTTTGTGGAGTTTGTGACCACCAACACTGACACGGAGCAATGTTTTGATGAGTCGATCTCCTTTCGTTTGCATGTGTAACACACACTCCTGCTGCCAGTTTCATGATATGCCACTAATGCACAGTCAGTGGCAGGACTGTGCCTGGAAACGTAAATAAATAAATAAATAAATAAAGACTCACTTCCTGTCTCAATAACCATGGTATGATGAACATTATCGGATGCTTAAGCAGTCAATAATCGATCTGATCCATTTTAATGTTCAAATATTCATGTCCAAACATGTCTTTAACCCTTTCATGCATGAATTATTAAACTACAAAGTAATAAGTTTGTTTTCACAAAATGATGAAACCATCACCTGTAGCTTTTTTTTTGTTAAATATTTTTTGTTCTCAGAAAACCAGACAGGTAGAAACAGAATTTTTCAGCATAATGCTGAGATTAGATTAGATCAGATTTTAAAGGTACAGTGTGTAAATATGTAGTGGCATCTAATATAATATTCATAAGTATGTTTTATTTAGTGTATAATCACCCAAAAATAAGAGTCGTTGTGTTTTCATTACCTTATAATGAGCCATTTATATCTAAATAGGGACCGGGTCTCCGTCTACGGAGGGCGCCATGTTGCACCAGCATGTTTCTACAGGAGCCCAGAACGGACAAACCGGACTATGGGCTATTGTCGCGGCGCCGTGAGGGCCACCGTAGCTTCTGGAGCTCGCCAACGTCTTCGGAATGGGAGGGCTGAACAAGTGAGTGTTGCAGGCAGGAACCTCACCGCTAAATGCCGTTAAATACTTGATATATTTAACACTGTACCTTTAATAATATCTTTCTTGTGCGTCTTTTTTCTGTGACTGAAAATACATCTGTCCACTGGAGTGGATTTGGATTTTGGGATTTTTTTTAAAAAAAAATCTGTTTTCTGGAACTAAGAGGATTTAACAGTCATTCCAGAGGTACCTGGTGCATCTCCTCTGCCCTCCGCCATTTTGAATTTATGATGTCATAACTCAAAATGACAAAGAGATGGAATTGTGGACAAGGCTTTGGGGATTCACCACCTGACGACCGAGACATGTTACTTTTTCTCATTATATGCAGATTAGGGGTGTCCACCAGTACCAGTACCGGCAAACATGTTCTGCCTTGTGGATCTTTTGTCCTTCTGTTCATCTGGTTGCCTTTATATTCTCTTCTTTTAGGTAAAATTGTTATTTTTATGCTCTTATGTTAACATCACTCCTATTTTAACACACAAAGCAAATGTTGAATGTGAATGCTAACATGGTTATTTTTTGTTTTTCAAGTTTTCTTCGTACATCGCGACAATAGTGTAGTTGAGAATCTGTTTGGTCACAGATGACTGTGTTGTGGAAATCTGTAATCTCATCATCTCACCTATAAGAGGAACCTGTAGCGTAAATATGAACCTTCTGATTCTTCATCCCATCATGTCCCGTCTGACAAATCACCGCTATCATAACCTGTAGTTCTATTTTAATTCAGAATCAGTGAAAAGACACAACGGCCTGGATTTCTATGAACAACTTAGCATCTCTAAAAACGCTGTGTGAACTCACCTGTTTGACGTTGTAACCTGTTTTGGCGCTGGTCTCGATGAACATGACGCTCAGCTCTTTAGCCCTCTGTTCACCTTCCTCAATTGTGATTTGCCTGTGAAAAGAGGGGAATTACCATCAAAACAGTTCACAGCGTGTGGACACAAAGCAGAGGCTGCTTTTCTCATTTTACCTTCAACAAAACAGCCTCTGCACAAAGCCACCGATCTGCAGCTAAAGCTCCTGTTATTCTAGGCCAGTGAGGATACACCAGACTTAATTAGCTAATGACTGAGGAGGATTAATTACATTGTCCAGCAACAAATTAATAACAGCCAATTTGCATTACAATTTAATGACTCAGGCAGTGATTGTTTGGCTCTCGCTGTGAAACAGAGACTGTGTCAGGTGTCCATTAACACAAACAGAGAGATGGGTACGGTCCCGCTGACTCCACAGCCCGCACAGCCAGCAGGTTCGTTAAGACGGCGGGCTTAAATCAACCTGCCTTCAACGGCCCTTCTGGGAAAACCGTGACGTAACCGGTCTGTCCTCTTTGTTCCTCTCCACACAAAGGGAATCTTAAAAATACCACTTCTTTACTTTCAACTTACCCTAAGTGGTGGAACGCCTGTCTCTACACACACTCCTTTTTGTGCAGAGCATCAAACAGGGCAGCATTATATAAAGCTAAACCTCTCCTCCTGAAATAACTCCTTTGCATCACAGAGCACAAGAAAGAGAGATCCAGTCTTTAAGAGATGGTGGATGAAGTTTCTGCAGCGAGAACAGAAAACACTGCACCGGAGACGTATTTACATAATAACGCCACCTGACAGAGCTGCACCAGTGCCGCTGTGGCTATTTCTGGATGCATGTGTCTGAGTTCCAACTTAAACAGCACCGACAGTTATTCATCATCAGACAGGCGGTTGGCAAGAAAGCTGCATAATGAATGTGCAATATGTGGCATCCAAGCAACTTTCACGCACGCTTGTGGGCATTTGGAGCTGCAGGGCTGCTGTGTCCTGAAATATGACGTCCGCTCTCAGTGTGCAAATAAGAGGGCTGAACTTTTTATTATGAACTTGAGGGGAAATAAATCAATTTGATCTTTGCTTCCTTATCTATTTTTTTTTACCTCCACCAAGGAGGCTATGTTTTCGCCAGTGTTCACTTGTTGGTTTGTTGGTTTGTCAGCACGATTACACAAAAACTACTGAATGGATTTCTATGTAACTTGGACGGGAGGTGGGTCCCCTGCCCAGAATAGACCCCATAACTTTTGGTGCAGATCAAGTAAATCCAGCTCTGGCATGTTTAAATTTGCTCCATGTGATTTTAGCTTTATCGGATTAAAGGCGGCTGTTGGGCCTTGGCGGAGGTATGCTAAAGTCTATTTTGTTTGTCATGTGATCGCTGATCATACAAGATGTCATTAAAGATATACTTAACTAGACCAGGCCTGTGAATATTCTCATTCATCCAGGTCATCCAAGAGGCTTCATCAGTTCCTGCTCGCTTGACTAGGCTGGGACTAGTCCAACTAGCCGGTGTGGAGGTTGGACTAGTCTCAGCCTAGTCAAGCGAGCAGGAACTGATGAAGCCTCTTGGATGAGAGGTGAAACGTCTTCAAGACAAAAACCAAATCCAGTTGCGTTCGATTAAATTTCCTTGAGTTAACTATGACCAGGTGGTTCTCAACCTTTCTTCTTAAGGATCCTCCAAAACAAAGTGAAAAGTACTTAATCCAATGGTGATCTTTGATGTTTCCCTCAGATTTTTATTTGCTCATGAAAGCTATACAAATATATGATATTGATAAAGGATTAAATTACTACATACAGCAGGGCTGCACAACTTACTTTTACAATATCTGTAAAAAAAATAATTGCAATATGATTTTTTTGCAATTGTTCAGCCCTAACATGTAGTGTGAAAGGTGTTAGCCATACTGACGGACTCACAGAGAACTATCACTCTCTTTAGTTGCTGTCTGCAAAGCTTGTGGCGTCTTTAAGTTCATTATATTGGTTTTATGGCCCCAAACGTCGCTGCTTCAGTTCAGCAGCAGCCAGATTTCTTCTGTAAAAAAGCTCTGATAAACCCAGTCTGCGCTGTCTGCTCAGCATCAAACAGCAGACAGACGCAGCGAGAGACGAGCTGGTGAACACAGCGGAGCATTTTGCTGCAAAAGAGCCAAATATTTCTCTCAGGAATCAGTGCAGTGGATGTGTAACACGTGCACCATAACTTGTACAACACAACTTTACAAGACAATATTGTGTTGACAGCTTGTTGAGAAATGGTCAAAAATATCCATTTGTGCAAGTTTAACATAAGCTTCAACAGAGTCGTATTTATTACATGGATACTGAATTATTCTGTGTTATCTGTGTGTTTATTCTGTATCCTCAAAGCACAACAATACATTTTCAGAATAGCGATAATAATCATAATTCTCCTCACCAATAAATCACTTCGAGCCGTGTGAAGACTCCAGATCATTGAGGCTGATTGTAAGTGAAAGTACATTTATTTTAAAACTGACTTTATCACGTATTGTAGCAGCAGCGTAATAGGAAGCAGACGAACAATTCAATCTATACACTGACTTAACGGTTTTAAAAGTCCCAGAGCTACTTCCTGTCAGCGTGCTGCACATCAGGCTGCACTTGGTTGATGCTGCCTGGTGCGCGGCGCTCGCTAGATTTCTCCTCGTGCGAGGCTCCAGGGACTCTGCAGCACCTAAACTGTGCGTACTTCAACTCCCTGTAGCACTGAGCATTCTGAGAAGCTCCGCCACGCATGGATGAACAAAACAACAAAGCCCAGAGAGAGTCCGTCCTACAGAGGCGCTCCTCTCCAGCAGCTGATAATCAAATTGCACCGCATCACAGTAATGCAATACCCATAAATCTCTGCTTCTTCTCAAGTAATGTCAAAGGTAGGGCTGGATGTGTCAGTGGTGATTTAGTGTGAGACAATGTAACTAAACTGCACCATTGACTTCTTTTCAGATGTTTTTAAAGGGTCCCGACACACGCACTGCCACCCAGAAACAGATTTAAGATGCCACACTATATCGCCGCCAGACGTTTGATGACTTTGAACTCGTTTTTCAATGTCAGCTGCATTATTTACAGTCCTGTCAGATCATGTGCCAACTCATTTCATCACACGCTGGCACACGATGCACATGCTCCACTTATTCTTTTTCATTTGATGTATATTTCTACATTGTCACAGAGTGAAACAGTCCCTGCGTGTGCAACCACAGTGTCTATATGATTTGCCTCCATTTAATTAGCAATAAATTAAATAAAAAAGGTTAAAACTGAGTGATCAGGATACTGCAGCTGGAAACTGGAGCACAAAAAAAACTATGGAGCTCTGAAAAATAGGAAAAAGCCATTTTGATTTTTTCTGCACTAATCTGGGCAAAAACCTGTCAGGCTCACACACACACACACACACACACACACACACACACACACACACACACACACACACACACACACACAGCAATTAGGCTGATTTACCTCTAAGAAGAAGCAAATTAGGAGAGGCGGCTGTGGCCGTATGTTAATGCAGTAAATAGCCTTCGCTGCTTTACCATGCAACATTTACTGGGGCTTTTACTTCCACACCACATTAAGACCAAACTAAATTGCAGGTAAATTGCCCAAAAATGAAAAGCAGAATGGTTCAGTAGTTTTCAATCAGTGTTTTTCTGGAGGCCAACATTTTCAAAATAATTTCACTTAGGAAAATATTCTGTGGATGAATATAGCAGCTCAGCTAGCGATTGGACATAACATAAGACAAACATCTGTATTTTACTAACCAGCTAGCTTGCAGTTCACTGCACCACACAATCTCAGTTTCAATGAGCAAAGCTTTTGCCTCTGGTCTGTAGTTATGGCAGCCATCTTATTGACAGATCCTGTGAGATAAATCCTGAAAACTGCCACCACCAGCAGTTTTCCTGCTTTTCCCTTCAATCCGAGACACAAGTACGCCAAAGGGAATTTCTTTTCGCAGCCCCACATGTTAATGCAGTGAATGTTATTGTCGCCGCATGGGCAAATAATGCTGACAATAACCAATTAAATTGGTGCATTTGTGTGCATAATCTATGCATGGTTAGGATAATTGTGAAAATGCCCTCCTGAACACTTCCACACACCTGACTTCAGTTAGGCTGCATATGTCAGGGGTGGATAAAGGTGAAAGAGAACGGCTGAGCATCCACCATCATTGTCAGCACAGTGTTTTCTAAAGATCGCACTAAGATCCGTCAACAAAAACAGAAAGTAGATGGTCAGCTGTTTCAGAAAAATGTGTCTCGAGCAAAAGAAACAGACCGTAAACCAAAACAGCTGCCCAAACAAAGATAATGGATGTCCCAGAGGACTGTCATTACTTAAGACAACAGAACAGCAATAAAGCATAAGGAAGATAGATTAATGGACCACATCGAGCGTTCGTCAGCTTCTTAAATGTAGCTCAGAATTATACAACTAATTAAAATACAAAACCCACCACGTACGTAAAAGTAATGTATATAATAGAACAGTATTAACTGTGGTCTTAAGTGCTAACGTCAGCAGGCTAACTTGCTGGTGTTTAGCAGGTATAATGTTCAACCATGTTCACCATCTTAGTTTAGCATGCTAACTTTTCTGATAAATGTACTTTAGTGTAAACTTCACCAAGAGACAAGAACAGATTCTGTGTTTCTTCTTCAGTGCTGCGACACTTTTGAGCAGATACAGTGTCAAAAAGTGACTTAATTGTTTGTTTAAAGTCACTTTGTGTTGTTAAAGGTGCAACATGTCAGGATTTTATTTAAACCATTTCAAAATTAACTTAAAAATAATCAACTAATGGTAATGAAACTCCAGTGTTCATATTATGTTAAAGACATCTGTGCATTGTAGGTGTTCAGGTAACTAGCTGACAGCAGCAATAGTTAGCAGCAGTTAGCAGCACTCTGGTTAAATGCTGCCCCCTATTTGCTTGGAATATGAATTCAACAGGTGGCTAATTCTTACATATTTATCCTTTAACTATGTGGAATCAGCTGCTACTTCTTTTTAAGTGATGTTGCATCTCCAGTGACTTCCTGGTTAAAAAAAGTGAACATACATTAGGGAATAACTTTCAGCACTTGTTAAAGCATGTCAGGAAAATGAATTTTACATCAGCCGGTGATTTTTATACATTTTCTAAATTGGGAAAATGGCCCAAAGCCAAACCAAACTTAATACTGCCCACTCTGCTCGGGGACGGAGAGGATGGATGGCAGGTTAATAAGGGGGATGCATTCTGGTCAATTTGCGAACAAAGGGGACAGAGAGGCGACATTAGAACTTAAGATTTGCTCGGCCGTCAGGTATTATTCCCATATCAGTTTCACATTTCACTGATTACTTTACATCTGTAATGTAGCTCAAGCAAAGATTTAATGCACTCGTGCATTTTGGCACAATCACAGAAGCCATTTTACGGTTCGGTTCTCCCTTTATCTTTCTCATTAATAAATATTTCTATACGTTTCTGCTTCATGTCTTTTCCTTTGTACCCTACTTCTCCAAGCAAAATAATTCAGAGAAGGGGTAGATCACTGAATAATTTCCCCAAGCAAGCAATCAGTTTCTCATTTCAAAGCAGTAAAAGCAGCTGAGCTGTTCAATGTTCCACCACAATTACTACAACAAACATAACATTTATGCTAATGAGTCTATTCATTTTGATATTTGATCTATAAAGCAGCAACCCTTCTTCTCTCATACCTGTCTCCATATAACACTCAGGTGGTATTAATATTAAATTCACACGGTAATGTATTGAGGAGTTATTGGTGTCAAGACAGTCAGTTCTGACTCATTAATATACAGATTTATTCAGCAAGACGCTCCGACATCTAATCAAATTATCGCTGCGTAGGGGAGCCTGTGGAGTCGGCCCGATGTTTTTTATCGTGTTTTGTTCTCGAGGTATTGTGCTCAACGTTCCTGCAGACTGACAGACTGACACTTTGCACATCATGGTTGCCATGGTGTCAAGACCTCAAAGGAAACGCTGAGTAAAAAAGACCCAATGTGATACCAGTCCTGGCGTCTGATTCAGCACTAACTACACACCTCTTATCTGCCAGGTCTGTTTTATTGCCGACGAGCATGATGATGACATCACTTCCTCTCTCCGTTCTCACATCCTCGATCCACTTTGACGTCTGCTGGAATGAATTAACATCTGTTTAAAGAAGGGGAGAAACAAAGCGGAGTCAAAATTAAAGAGGCTGTTTGTGAAACTGCGGTGACATTCGATGCACTGACACCTCTCCAGCTGTTACCGCTCCAAACACGACCATTAACATTTCAAATGGATTTGTACACAAACACGCTATTGTTTTTACGACAGCTGGCAGGAAATAATGAGAAAAATGATGATATGAAATGAGTCAGACATTGTGCAGTACATTGTTATTGATGCAAGAAGATACAGAAAAAAATCAGATGTGGTGGATAACATTGAAACGATATCAGCTATAGGTGATACTGTATTATATACAGTATTAGAATAACACAATAAATCCTCTGCTCTGCTCGACTCTGTAGCATGTTAATGTTCTTCTTTTTGACCTTGCCACATCCACTGAGTATGCAGGCTTTCTGGCATGCAGGCTGAGGGTCTTATTATACTCTCGGACTGGGAGTTTGATGAGACACACAAGACGTGGCTCTTTTTCCAAGTGAAAAAAAGAGCATGATTTTGGGGGGATGGTAACCAATACTTTTCAATAAAATCAGGAATATTATTCACTTCCTGAGGGCTGCCACGTTATAATACATGCATTTGTTCAGATTTGAGGGAGAAGAATGTCACTTTCTGTCACGTAAACAACACCAACTGTAAATACATGACTTGGTTTTACAAGGTTTTAGCTATACGGAGAAGCAATGGCCACCTTCTACATGCTACTGTTTCACTGTGGTAAGTCTCATCTTACTGTGCGATAAATCCAGTTTTCTTATGGAAAATATCAAGAAGGCTATGATATTATATGATATATGATATTTGTCAAATCTTAACTTGGATTTCAGTACTCCAACAGTCACATGTTTGACAATCACAGACAGACAGAGAAGTTTTGGCCAAGGCTCCAAGAGAGATGAATTCTGCCTACTTGTGTTGACAGAAAACAGGTAACTTAAGCATGATTAGGAAGATGGTGAGGGGGCCAGCAGCGAAAGTGCAAGAAATATTTCTTGAAGGACACTGACTTGTAATGTCGTAGACCACCACAGCCACGGTGGAGTCCCGTATATAACTAGGGATGAGGCTCCTGAAGCGCTCCTGTCCCGCCGTGTCCCAGAGCTGCAACCTCACCTGGGGTTCAGAGAGAGAAAGCTGAGGAGGCTGAGATAGTCAGAGAGCCTGGAAACAGAGGGCTCCCTACACACACACAAGCTTACGCAACACACACACCGTCATAAACATTTACAGTAAGATACGCATCTGAGAGTAAAAAACACAATAATCACATTCAGGCGTTATTTATGATGTTTCCAAGGTCGTACTGCTGCATGAAAGATCCCCCAAGATAAACAGACAGGCAGACTGGTTTCATTATGTTCATTTACATATCAGAAGCCAACGTTTCAGTGCATGCAGTATTGTAGTCATGACAACTTCTACAATATGTGTAGAGCGACTGCGCTGCTGATACATTGCAAACGTTTAACATCTCTGTCACGGAAAGTGTACAGCTCTGAGTGAGGATCTTACCGTTCGATCTTCCAAGTACATGGTTTTCGACAGGAAGTCAATTCCAATTGTGGCCTGGTTTAGGGAGAGAAGATATCCATGGATCAACATCACTGTAAATACCTCTACAAGCAAAGACCAGAGTATCTACTGAGGAACTGAATAATGCAAGTTAACGATGTAGAGAGCGAAGAGGAGGAAGTAAGGCTGTAAGATCCAAGGTTCATGGTTCATACAGCACGTCAGCTCCTGATTTCATGCAAATATACAACTTCAATATCAGGATGAGTGTATTTTTATTAAAACATTGTGTATATTTGGGTCTAACACTTCAAATCCTGGCTTGGATCATCCCACATCATCCATTTATAATAGCAATCTAATCATTCCCTCACTGTGTCACAGGGCAGATGGCACTGTGTTCCCTCTTCAAAGGATGTTTACTTTTTCCGCAGCCAAGCCCACCCTGCCTTTCTGCTCCGCTGCCCGCCATCACATCATCAGGTGCTCTGGCTCGGACGAATCAAAACCTGGTAATCGATGTGCGACCACAGATCTGGTGTTTGTTTGTTTTTGCTGAAGCCAGAGCCGTTTTGGGCAAGTTTCTTATCTCACGATTACAAGGATTGCTCCTTTAAATGAAACAATACAGTGTTTTTAAAACATTAATGTCATGATTTGCTGACAAATTCTTATCGCTATCCCCAAGAACAACAGATATACAGTGAGAGACATAAGAAATTGGAATGCGAGACTTTCAGTGACAGCTGGTGAGGGCAGATGTGGTTTGTGACCTCTTTATGTGGCGCATCCAGATGTTTGCCACGTGAGTGAACAGGTGAGGGGACGAGGGGGCGAAGGATGGTTGCAGTGGGCAGGACTGACTCAGGATTACACAGCTGCAAGTTCAAAGCCTGTTAGACCCCAGACTGCAAACTAAAGTAGTGACCAGCTGGAGCACGTAACGCAGACTGGGCTGATGGGGAATTATCGGTCTGCAGACATTTCCTACTTGTTTTTGAACAAGTTTATGATGATAGATTTTATTTGCACATTTTTGATACATTTTTACCCATCTGTGATTAAGCAGGTGGTTGTATCTGCTGTGCTCGTCTATGTTAGGCAGCCCAGCAGGGTGCCCACTGCCCACTTTGACTGAACCGGGCATCAGCAGCTTGATCACGCACTTCGTTTCCTTGGCGATGCCAGCCACCACAGAGGACCAACTCAGAGAGTCTGGCACGGAGACAGGACGTCATTTATACTCTTCCTTTACGCTCAGTCACATCAAGCCCCGTTAGGCTGGAAATAAACAGCCCTAAAAGGATTAAAGCACTTGTTACAAGATTACAGCGAGTGAAATAAAAATATTTTGGCTGTATCAGCCCCGAAACAGACAGGTGGATTATATTAACTACAAAAACAAATCCCCTGTTCATTCTGGCAGATGCTTTTGTGCGTTTCACAACTTTATGTCTTTTTTGTCACTGAAATGCACATGTGATAGAGGTTAAAGGCATTAATTCAGCTAAACCGAACCTCCACAGCAGCTCATTAGAATAAGTAAGTACTGAACATTTGCGTCACCTGGGAAAACAGTGAAAACTGCTCATGTGGAGTGACATTATTGACACAATAGCCTGAATACATTTAAAAGCACAGACGTTTCACACAGAGTTTTTCTTGAGGGGATGGCAGAGGTGCTGTGGACTCTTCTTTCTTTCTGGCCCCAGGTTTAAATATAGAAACCCCACACAGACAGCTATACATGAACAGATTAGATCACCAGAAATTATTAATATTCCTTTTAAATTTTTAAGAAGCCCACATTGCTGGAAGACAGAGTCTCACAGCTCTCCGGCCCATTCTGCCAGAGACTGGGGCGAAAAAATGCTTTTAACACATCCGCCGGATTTCACTCACAGCATATTTTAAATGCATTTTTTATATTTTAACTAATATGGCTGTAAGATATTGGTCTTAAGAGATTTTTCACACAGACGTATGAACTCATTTTGAGGTGTGGGGACATCAGGAGATATAGTTTTTGAGATGTGTTAACATTTACTGCAGTGTCCAAAAATTCTGACATGCAACAGGAAACTATGTAGAATCAAAATAATGGAAGCAAAATCACTATGATCGAGCCAGGGGGAATGATATGTATTTTACTGAAGCAATCCTTGTCCTTGGGCTTGTCCTGCATGTTTCAGATCTTTCCCTGCTCCAACACACCTGATTCAAATGAAACCCGATAACGACCCATTCATTTGAATCAGGTGTGGTGTGGTAGGGAAACATCTAAAAAGGACTAGGATTGAAGAACACTGTACGAAAGCAACCATGTCAGCTGACCAAAACTGGTATTTGCATTAGTACAATTATTGTTAATGTCCATTTCTTTTCAGTAACAGAACAAACTGGATTTTTCCCATGCCATTTCCATCCATCTTCCTGATGGCCTCAGAGTTTGTGTGTGAAGTGACCCCCCCCTACTCCACCCATTACCACACCTCAGACAGCAGACCTGGGGCAGGTACGTTCAAATCTGCTTTGTTTTGCCACAGTTTCCAGGTTGAACATCGTATGATTCATCTCGTTAAATGGGTGTGTTGGAGGTGTTGCCCTATCAGTAGCATAATGAATATCAACCCTGTCATTAGGTCGCAGTCACATTTATGTGAAATCAACATTCGCCTCCTGGTCATTTCCATTTTTAATGAGCAAAGGGGCAACAAAACATTTGCTTCTGGTGGTGAAGCAAATCCACATTTTGGCTTGGCTTAACAAATTATTTATTTTTTAATGCAAGGAGGCTTCACTGCTGAGGGTTCAGTTGTCTGTACACATGCCAAAGAGACATCATTTTGTCACAGTCAGTCGAGATTTCTGTTAACTTTTGCTTCAAAGTTTATTGTGAAACCTTGTTATTCCATCAAGGCGTTCTGACCCAAAGCTTATCTGAGACATCGTAATTGTTATCGGACAGTGTGAGCGGTCACACAGACTGATTTTCAAAATGAAGATGTGAATCATAGGTAATGTGATGTATTTTCTGACTTAACACTACAGCGTTCAACCAGAAATGGAAAATAGAGGCACAAGTATTTTTATACTGAAACATGGGGGAGGTGTGTTGAATAAAAAACTCTGCTCCTCTTCTGATTTGGTATTAAAGTTATTCTAATTCATTAAATATTTACATTCACACAGGAAACCTGTCTCACTGGAACACAGCTCACTCCAGTGAATTCTGAATGGAAGTAATGGGATGATTAATGTGGAAAGTCTGACTCGTTGGAATAACCAAACATCTTCAAACTATCTTATTATCCAGTGAAGACTCTCTGCCATGTCTACATGTCTCTATCCTGAGCACAGGCTTCACAGTTTAACTCACGGAGAACAAGGCCTGCAGGATAATCCAAGCTAAATCATATTTGGGGGGTTGCACAGCTAAGATGTCGGATTTACAGCCAAACAGAAACGCAGCTTTTAGCTTTAATCACAGCGCATAAATTAATTAACAAACGCAGGGTTTGAACTTTGTGGAATTTCTGCTTTTAAGTAAGTAATGAATCTGAATACTTCCTCCGCCACTGCTGCTCCCACCAAGACTTTCAAGGTCCTCCATCTGGCAGGGACGCTGTTAATCCAACAGACCTTGAGTCACAGTAAGCACCCTGGTATTTGCTCACAGCAGCGCACTTAACAGAAGTTTGTGAACACACAAAATTTGATCAATCTAAGGTTTCCTGCAGGCGCACGGGGGAACGTGATCAGTCTGTGATCGTGTCTTCGGTGTGTCAGGCAGCAGGTTGTGGTTTTAATATATACAGAACATAACAATTAAAGCGTGCTACATTTGTAACCACAGTAATGAGTAGTGCCTGTGCAGATTCATAATGAGTCTATTAGTCTATTAGTGTCACTCACTTGAGTTGTGTCACAAAGCATTATGGGTAGATTTGTACCCCATGACAACATTAATTTAAGATTAATCCAATGATAGCAGACTAGGTTGTTGAGTAAAAGGCGTCTCTGTGGCTGGCTGGGATGCACTTAGAAAAGATAAGAGTAATTCATAACTGATTATCAATAGTTTTTTTCAATTCATACTTATGTCTTGAAAAGAAATACTGTCTAGGGATGGGACAATATCAGATTTTATGGAAGATCGCAATAAAAACACTCAGGATAAGTTGACAGAGGTGAAATGTCATTATGAGTATAATCGTGAATATCCATCATGGTCAGAGTCGTCTAATTTGAGGTAGGTTGATTTATTGACAATATCAACTCATACTATAAATAACAGTCCACCTTAAAAGTGGCTGTTGGTAGCTGAAGTTATGCACATATATCCCATACAGAGGCTCTATGTGGGCTCACTGTGACAGCCAAGGTCCAGTTTAGTTTAATTTGACAGTAAGTACAATGTTAAGAAAAAAAGAGATTTGGTTTTATTTGACCTAGAAATTCATTTTCTGCAAATGTTTTTTAAAATATGATAATATTTAAATGAATATATTTTGTTGAAATTAAAGAACTAAACATTCTCTAACGAATCAGAAAGCCAAGTGATTAATGAACAATTCTGGCCACCTCAGTGACTGTAGGTCAGGTTTTTTTGAGTTGAATGGAGGTTGACAGTGAGCAAACCCAGGCCAACGACTGCTGACCTAAATTGACACAAGGCTGGAACCTGCATCTGTCCAGCCATTAAAATCCTGAGCCTGTCAGCATGGCTGGCCCACTGAATGACATGTGGTTAATAATAGTAATATCGCAAATCCCAACTATTTTGAAATTTTCATATCCTCCCATGTATTTTCTCTAACATTTAATGTGCATCATTTAACATCATTTAACATCATTAAATTGTTGTTCCGCTCATTAGTTTCTCAAAAAATAGACTGTTCCAGAAAATTGTTCAGTCTTTATGTCATAAAACATCACACCTGTAAACGATTCACCTTTTCAATTGTTTCAATATGCTGTTTACTCAAACAGGGTCATGCATGTATTAAATATAAACTGTCAAACTAACAATAAACAGGTTATTTGTTTCAACGAATCATTATGAAATGGACGTTGACTGCACAATGTCATGACTGTAGAATAATGACACCATCTGCGTTTTGATTGGTCTCTCTGCTTTTTTGGAGGCTGACTGACAATCCAGTCAGTTCTGTTTGAAACTGACTGAAAATGTAGTGAGAAATTCATCTGAACTACTGAAAGACGACCACAATGGTAATAAGTAAAATTCCACAGCTGTATTGCTCTAGCATCTGCTCCAAATTGTTGTGTGTAAGTGTGACATTTTATATCTTTTTGAACCGTCCAATAAATCAGATCCACCAGTTGCCACACTAAATATCTGAGTATTTGGGCAGAGCAGACAGATGCAGTCACAGCCTGGTGGCCAGGCCTGACTGACAGCTCCACCACAGCTGACAAAAGCATTCTGCCTCTGGAGGGCTCCGAGGCCTTTAGCATGTGCTGCGAGGCAGTGAGGACGCCTGCCTCTGTCTCTCTCGGCTGGGTGGCTCCTTGATGGGAGTCTGCTGCTTTAGGCAGCAAATCTGGCCTTAGTCATCCTCCTGCTGACTTAAGCCACTACCACGCTCGGTTTCATCTTTCCGATGGCCCCTCTGTCTCTAAATATACTGCCGCTCTTCCTTCAAAAGATTCGACTGGATGTAAGAGCTTGACGTACAGGAAAATAAACACATAGTGATTCAGTATGTAGGCCTGGAAACCGTGACTTCATAAATCTCCCCATCAGGAAAGATGTCTCCTGCGGGCTCGCATTCATAGCATCTCTCCACCCTCGCTGGGCAGATCGAGCCTCCCCTCTGAGCAGCGGCATAAACACTCAAACGGAGCTAATGCATGCAGCATTTTAATTAATACTCAAAGGTCTCGGGAGATGAAGTAGGGAAAAACTGCAAAATCATTTACAGCCCTACCTGTCACTGAGCCAGGGAGGAAAAAGGAGAGGCATTAAGACACGGGGGAGAGGGGGGCAGCATGCAAACACACACACAGAAAAGAACACACACACATTTAGGAGCGACTGAGCTTGGGCTTTGATCTGCCGCTACAAAGCAGAGGTTATGGCATCCATAACAAAATCATTAGATGGCGACTTTACGAAGGAAATGAAGAGGCAGATTTGTGGACGGGGGGTTAAGTGCTGGACTCAAATGGCTTCGTTTTACACACAAATGCAATAACCAGCTGATTGTCATCCTCTATTACAATAGCGGTGGGCAGAGCCTGCATTAAAAAGCATATGGGGGCATTATTAAATAAGCAGATGCTATCTGTCCAGCATCTGCCTGCCTAGCATGCCGCCTGCCCACTTACAAAGGGAGGACGGGGCTGGAGAAAGCGAGGCTGAAAAGAGCTCTCCGTCCCTCCAGGGCTCATCACGACGAGGCCGGTGTACACAGCCATTTGTCTGGAAAAGCCAAGTTCCCCCGTGCTCCTCAGAATGACTGTACTTAGCGCCGAGTTCGACGGCGGCTGGATTTTCAGAGTCGTAATTTATATCCAGCTGCGTTCAGGTTGGGAGCTACAGCAGCGGCCTTGAAGCGAGACAGACTGCAGGCAACAATAGACGCCCACATTCACTCCAGGTAATAGTACTTAGGAGTGTGCTGCTCTCTAGAAACGATGCAGGAAATGATCGTGTCGCATTTACCATCCATGCATCACAGGCCTTGTTTATGAAGATATTAATCTCCCTGCAGTCATAATATATTGCATAATGCTGGAATGGAACAGAGCTTTTTGTGTATCCACCCTTCATAGAAAATTGACACAATGTTATAAAAGTTATAATAATAAAATATTGCATCACTCATAATAATATCCTTCTGTCTATTTGGGGGATTAACATGCCCCAACTTCTGGAATGTTATGGATTCAGTGAGTCTTTATCCTATATTTGTTTATATTTTGGCTAACTGGTTATTTTAGCTTTGTTTAGTGATGCACCGATGTGAAAATTGGGGCCGATACCGATAACCGATATTAATATTGCTGTTATGGCCGATACCGATATTTACCGATGTCGATATCTCTGTATAGAAAACACATTTTTTTGATAATCAAATAAAGAGATATTTTCCAAAATGCATTTATTTCAATTTTGTCATTTATTTTCAGAAATTACTGATATTTTCAGTCATTTCAAGGCCAAAAAACATGTTAAATAAAAATAAATATTCATATAAAAATATTTTTTTATAAAGGAAAGATACAAGTGTGCCCTGAATTCACACTATTTTGACATCGGACCGATACCGATGTGTAAAAAAATGACCATATCGGCCGATATTATATCGGTGGCCGATATATCGTGCACCACTAGCTTTGTTGGTTTGTCTGTTTTCGTCCTGTGTCACGTCTGTGTCTCTGTCCTGTCTTCCCACTGTGTTTAACCTGTATTTGCTGCCTGCGTCCTTGTGTTATTCTGGTTTGTACTTTGTTTTTGATTTGTTCTTAGTTATACTTTTCACTTGTTACTCCAGTTTTGTTGCCTTTTGTTTTGGATTACTGGATTTTGGACTTGGACATCAGCTATTATTAAAGCTTGCTCTTAGTTTCCAACCCGCCTGCCTCAGAGTTTTGCATTTGGGTCCTATTAACCTTGACATTGACTGCAATGGACATAAAGGTATCTTTGGAACGGGTCATGTCTCTGCATTTAGATTAAGAGGAGAATGGTTTTGGATGCAAATTGCAGCAATCAGGTGCTGTTTTTTTTTTTAAAGCATCCTTCATTGCCTCCACTGGCTGTGTCACAGCCTCTGTTGGGACTGCTGACCATGTTATAGGATGAGCTGAACTAACATCCTGTTGTTCCAGCATGCTCAACCACCCAGACACACCTCTCAATTTGAATAGCTCTGAAAATGACTGAATACATTTCCATTTCCTATCTTCACTGTGTTAAGGCACAATGTCGGTCCAGAACTAATAATGAACTTCAAAATATAGAGGCATGTCTCCTCCTGCCATTAGCTTATCATCCAGCAAAAACTCTCCACTTTACACAGGAATTAATGAATGGATACATTTATTTCCTGACTATTGAGTCGCTGATAATGGAAGATGTTACGTAAACAGTCTTTGCTTTCCAGTCTTTTGAGTCCTCCGCCAACTCTAAGCCTGTTCCACAGCAATTTGTGACAAAAGTCTGTTTAAAGAAACACCTATACATCAAGAGACTCAGCAGCCCATCAACACAAAGACAGGAGCCCTAACAGTCAGTGTGAAATGTGTGCCTCTGTAGTCTTTCATGACTTAGGAATGTAGAAGTATAAGAGGATACAACAGCAACTGTGGAAGCGCAGCATCCCAGAGCAAACACAGACAATTTAATCCAAACACAATTGAGCCATCCAAATCTCATTACAGCACAGCACAGTACTTGTGTAAAAGCTAAAGAATAGAGGCATGTTTTTTTCCCCATATTTTTGAGGGTTAGCAGGATGCGGCAAGGCGAAAGAAAACAGGCCTTTGTAGCAACAGTGATAATACAATAAACCCTTAGAGCGTACAAGCTGAACGATATCACTGACCATGTTCATGAGGACGTTGAGCTTCAATGTTGTGCATTTCATAAAAGTTCAAGATTTTGGGAAGTTTTTTATCTTAGCTGTCTGAGTTTTAGTTGAGAAGATTGATATTAGTCTCTCAAATCTGTCACCAGCAGCTGGTTAGCTTAGCACAAAGACATGAAACAGGGAAAAAGCTAATCTTATTATGCAACCTATTTCTTTAATAAACTTCCATTCCTGGGGATAAAGAGAGTCGGTTTTAATTATAGATGTTTGTACTAAAGAGGAGGAGAAAGTAAAGTTAGATGGAAGAGGTGAGGAAAAAGGAAGCAGGCTTAGAAGAACTGAGGAAATCTTCAGAGACCACTGAAGATGATTTAGAGACAGAGCCAGATTAACACTTAGGCTTGTGGGACTGAATCCGCACATCTCCAGCTTTAGGAGGTCCAGTAGGCTGCAGAACATTATTAACTCTACTGGCCTGATAGCAAGTCTGCCAGCCACATTTACACCTGATGGAAATCGTCACGGTTCAGGAGAAATGGTGAGGCGAGGACCCAAATGCAGCAGACCAAGGAGGCAGACAGGATTCAGGAACAAGAGGCAAGCTTTATTAAACAAGATGAATGATCCAACAAAACCAAGATGAGCAAAGATAAGCAAAAGGTCAAAAACACAAAGAACAAACAAAAGCAAA
Organism: Lagodon rhomboides; assembly: GCA_039737535.1. NCBI lineage: Eukaryota > Metazoa > Chordata > Actinopteri > Spariformes > Sparidae > Lagodon > Lagodon rhomboides. Next base: position 5,833,347 of record CM077789.1, on the reverse strand, counting down.
ATTCCAATCAATGAAAACACAAGGAACAGAAAACTACGAACATACCAAGAGGTCAAACAGAGAAACGCTAGAGAACACAGGAGGAAAACACAGGAGAAAATGGAACGATCTAACAAAGACATCAGGGAGCACACACACACACACACACACACACACACACTAACGAGAGGATGAGGTGCAGGTGGAGTGAGGCGTGGAAAGGACAGGTGAGATAACGGAAAAACACTGGAAGGAGGGAAATCACACAATGGGAGGAAGTGAAAAGCAACACAGGACAGATGAGGGCACGATTTCAAAATAAGAAAGGAAACAACAGAATCACAGAACTGTGACTGTAAATGAAAGCAACACTTTCTAACATTAGAATAGAGATAATGTATATCAGCTGTATGCAGGTACATTTTGCTGAAACCACAAAGAAATTGTGAAGAAAATGGCATTCACAACACACAAGACTGCTTCATCACACTCAGTAAAAGAAAAAATTAATGGTAGAAATCTTCCACTGCAATTCAAATTAAAAATAGAAGCCAACAGCTGGAGCGTTTACTTGGTTTAAATGACAGACAGTCTTCCTTCTGGCATAAAGTAGCTACACTGAGTGGTGTAGTGCTAATATCATCAGCAGATGAAAAATAATATTCAGTGACAACTTAAGCAAGTTTAGCCAAAGAAAAGTTACCTCTTAAGTTTCCTTCACGCTTGGTAATCTCATATATTGATATTTCAGAGCAGCTAATCTTCTTAAGGTTTTTCACACGTAGCACAGGCTCATAACACTGTACATTCCCTCAATAAAGAGCCAGAGTGAGCCAACACACACACACACACACACTAAATTACATGCGAAGGAGGGCGGAATAGCTTGGTGAGATTTATTTTTAATTCCTTTTTTATTACTATATAAGGAGCCACTTTTTGCTTATAAAGCAATAATACTGCAGGGTTTATTTAAGGGTCCTCTGCATGTGTGCACACGCCTGCAAAGGCCTCTACAAGAGCTGCGGCTGCTTAAGCAATAATCTGTTTTTGGGATGACGAGTGAGATTAGGCTGCTTTGGAGAACAGGGTTAGAAATAGTGATCGCCTGAGGGCCCACGGTGCTCTTGATGTTGTTCGGTTCAAAGTTGTCTGTTTTAACATCCATCTCGGCTGTGACTTCCTCTTCTAACACACAAATAAGCATTTCTGTTGAATTGATAATTGTGTCTTTGATCTTCAACTCATGTGCAACTGTAAGTTTCACTCCAGACAGACACACAGCACAGTGTAACCGATCAATTGAGATAAAATCGATCATTACAGACAAAGCACTCGCTGTCAGCGCCTGCCGCGGCACCTACCTGATACGTATTGTCGAAGCTGTCGTACATGAATCGTGTGATCAGAGACGTCTTTCCAACTGCAAGAGAAGAAAAACACAGACTGCGTTAAGTGAGAGACAGAGGCTTTTTGTCTTCCTCCGTTCAGACACACAATAAACGTAACAGCAGGAGTGGTGGTTATGGTTTCTGCCAGGGATGTCACTGCTGCCCAGGGAGCTCATTACGGACTGTGGGGGTGACCAGGAGGTCAGCGCTGGCATCAGGTCCACATGTAATTGCAGTGCTGCAGCCACTACTGCCGCTTTGTGTGCTCCCAAAACATGGACATTTCCAATATACTCTATCTAATGGGGAGAGCAGCATGGTGATGAGATGCAAAGAGGCCAAATCGTTTTCAGAGAACAGTTGGAAACCTGAGGGATTTGTGTTCCTTAACAGTCGTCCATTATCTGCAGATCATCTACACTGAATGCCAAGCAAACACACCAATTAATGTCAGGTCATTTTGATGATATTTTTATGTAGACAAATCATTTTGTAAGAATAACTCATCTACAGATCTTGCAGAAAGATGCAGAATGAACGTATCTCTTTTCCTTAAAAACATTATTATGATTGCGAATTAATCATTTTACAAATTTTGTGAGGTCTAAAACGGTCTGACAAATGGTTCCAGGTTTGTGTAGTACAACAGCATTGAGCATCGAGAGTCTAGCTAGCATTAGCAACGTGACCTAGTTCAACAAACTGGCGACCACTCGAGGGGGCAAAAGACTTGAAAAACTGCGGTGTTGTGACATGAATGCAACAGAAGGGGGGGATGCCGCTTTTAGACGCTGAATGTTATCAATAACACCTTTTAGTCCAAGACAATGACAACTGGTAGCAGTTTTGAAACAGATTGTGAGAGACTGTTTGTTTGTAGGCCACTGTCAATCAAATCTGATCAAACCACACTAACACACTCCTGATGAAGCAGCTCAGAGGGATTTTTGTGTAACTCTTGAGAAATAATACCTGAGAACCATATTGTAACTTGAAACAAATGACATCTTTATCATATCAAACAACAATTTACAGTAATCCTGCTCTGCACACTCTTAGACAGTGTTGCATGGACTCAAGTGATCACAGATATTCAAATATATTTTATTACAAGCAACATTAGCGATAGGATCAATATCGAGGTGAAAATAAAGGGACAACTGATTCATCGTGCTCCTTAATGCCTGTTAAGCAAAATCAATATAGGACAAGTTGCGCTTACAAAGAAAAAACAAGAAGCTTTCATATTATACCTGAATGGTTACCTGAAAAATGATACTGAACTAAACTGCCAGGAATCATCATGGAGGTGTGTTATGATATGTGACTAACATGACCGGGAAGCAGCCAACTCATTTCATATCAATGCAAGAATAAATTCATTACTTTCAGAGCGTGAGGCATGATATACCAGAATGAATCGCTTATAGAAAAGAAGGCTGGTGAGACATGGTCGACTCAGTGATAGATGGCGTATCTGATTTTTTATTCTCGTGGTTTTGCTAATGAAGGGGACTGGAGAACAGAAAATGGGGAAGCCAGCAGGAATCAATCACATCCTCTTCTTATATCCATTTAGCAGCAGCGCAGAAGGGTTGGCTGAGAGCCGGTATCTTATATCCCTCTGACTCCAGTGGAACAGATCCAAGTCTCCTCTGCCAGTAAACACTGACCCGCCTCTGCATGGTGCTGACTACCATACAGTTTACTGACATCTCATCTTATTGACTCTTGACTCATGGACATAAATCTACTCATCCACATACAGTGTCCCACTGTGCAACATCTTTTTGTGCCGCTGCCATTCCAGATTTCCCGTTATTAAATATTTGCAAAAAACTGAAATTAATTATTCAAGGGAAAGCAATGTACTGTAACTGAATCCTCCGAATTTGCAAGCACAGGCTCGCTCAGTAAACATAATCTGTCTTTAATTCACAGTTCATCAAATGGGCACCCAGTTCAAATTGTTTATAGAAAGAGTTTTATCAGGCAGACTAATTACACGTGTCTGTGCCCTCACTCGGTTTCCATATCTGCAAGGCAGGATCTGATATGCAGCTCCTGATTATGCTAATGATCTCATGCTAATTTCTGAACACATCATCTAGTTTACTTAGCACCAGAGTTGTCCTACTTTAGATGGATATCAGTTAATTTAACAAGGACAGTTAATTCAGTCACGGTCTATTTGGAATTGAAACTACATTAGGACTTGTATTGTAAAGACGACTGCATGGATCTGTAGTAAAAACAGTATTTAGCATTAAAAGAGCATGATGGGTGGTATCACGTGTGAGGATTGGATTAAAAAGTGTGTTTTCTGCTCTAATGTAAGCAGGTAGCACAAGCATGCCTGGCTAACTAGTTGTCTACAGTGATGGTGATACTTCCAAGGCCAAGAGTTAGCATGTCTTCAGCTCTCTACATTACTGTATGTGTGATTACTGGTTATGTTTAGATAAACTATCACACAGAATTTATATGAGCACTGAGGTCCCACCAAACATGAAAATTTAGAAGTACTGTTCATCTATAGTAGGGTTGGGCCAACGAACGCTGCCATCGTCCATCGCCGATGGCTGACAGCCATCGATTACTAATCCCTGACCATCGTAACATCGTGACTCAAAAGGCTCCCCACCAGAGAGCACAATTAAGTGTTGTGTCCCCTCAGAGTTGCCGTAGGGCCAGTGTTGTTGTTGTTTGTGTTCTGTGGGGAGAGGAAATGAAAAGAAGTATGTTGTTGCTCAGTGCACTAACATTAGGTCTCCATGTCCCGTTTATTATTTTCTTATTAAACCAGCTCAGTTAGGCGAACCCAAGATACTCGATTAAACTTGTGGCAGCTAAATCTCTTCTTCTCCCCCCTTTTTTTCAAATGACAAACAACAAAACTACAGCCTGACCAATACTCGATTTTTGGGGTTGATGCCGGTATGAGGGCATAAAAGCTTTCAATATCAATGTATCTGCTAATGACACATTTTTTGCAAAGATCCTTCAAAAGTGGTTATCAAGCACTTGTGGCAAAGATTAGCAACAGAGGCGGGATTTTTTAAAGTTTAACAATAAACTTTATTGTCCAAAACGGCAGAGTGAATGCTGGGAATCAATAATTCTAATTTCAATCATAAATGACCCCAAGCATATTCTTTTCTATTATGTTTTGATATTAATAAATATCAATAGTTGCAGCCCTACACATTACAATAGAGCACTGATTTTACAGTATGTGCCTGGGCACAGTTTATCACCTCAAATAATTGCTCGCACAGAACGCCCTCACATCAGTGGTCTTGAGAGCATTAGGATGGAGAGACGTCCTCGCTGCTGACTCATCCTCCTCGACCACTGAGCAATGAGAGACAGCACTCTCTGTTCCTCTCAGTCACTGCTGAAAGCTTCAAAACTCGGGGACAGGCAGACCGTCCTTTTACTCAAACCTTTTTCTTCCTCTTACTCAAGTAGTATCTGTTGTGAGTGCAGCATGACCAAAATCTGAAGAGGCACTGAAATTCAGAGCAGCACTAGCACACTTGGATATATGTATAAAATGGTATAACGGGGCACCTTGACATCACACTAGAGGGAAACCTTAACATGTCCCTTGACGTCCTGATCCAACCTTCTAATTCTCATAATCTTAAAAGGCTGAACTGAGAGTGTTATTCAATTTTTGTCAATACCTTCAGATATAACTCCAGGTCTGTTTATGTGAATTTAATTACTGGGGTGGAAGCAGGAAGCTTAGTTACGCTCGTGGCTGCAATAATTTAGTACATTTTCCTGTTAGGCTAAAAAGAAACGATTAACAAGGCAGATTTTTGATTACATTTTCAGAATTAGCTCTGCATTTCTGAACATTTCCCCCCTCATAAGCTTTTCATCCTCTTTGCCATTAACGCCGAACACTACTTTGGAGATTACGATGGGATTCAAATGATTAGTAGCTTCAGTCGACATAAAAGTGAAATCTGAAGCAAAGGCAGAGATAACAAAGCAACAACCTCCTTTCATTTAGGCCGTAATGGAGGTGTGTTCCCGCAGGGCAGTGGGTTCACAGAGAAAACTGTAGCTGATTAAATTTAAGAAGGAAGGATAACATTGAACTACAAGAAGTTGAGCGGTAATTTAAAACTTCCTGGCTGTCGGCAAAAACAAACCTTAAATGAAACTAATCACGTAATGAGAAACTAGTATTAAAACGGACTAAAGAAATATTTTTAATAAAATGTTAGTACACAAAACTACTTCCTCTAATCCACTTGAGGAGGTTCAGTGAGCATATATCAAAAATATGATGAGGGTAGGTAGAAAAGGTCAAATCGCTTGGTATTAAACTACATATACAGGAAATTCTCTTTCGTGAAAGCAATGATGCAACAGTTTTGTGTTTGATGAATTCCCCCACAGCTTCCAGGCCGCCTGTGCAAATGTCTCATCTTGCCATTTAGGCTATTCAGTGTCGCTTTTTCTTCAGCGTCTGGCACCTATTGATTACCGTCACATTCTAATTGAAGTGGATAACGTGTACAAGCTCCCGTAGTGCAAACGGCCACATTAATGACAGGAGCAGGCTGTCTACCATTCACGACATGTCTTCTGATGACGGCATTCTAATTCCCCTGAACCGCCTACATGTGGCTCCCACCAGTCAAGCGAACCCGGCCCTGTTAATAAAGACCCAGCGGGCTAGTTTTGAGGACAGCTCATTCAAGTTCTGATCTGCTACTGGACTCAAAGGGGGACCTCACAATGAATATGCTAATGTGACCCTTTTGTGTTACCTTAATTAGTGACTGGACTGTGGAGTGAAGAGCTGCTGCATTGTTTTGTTGTGATTTCTTGATGGTGTCTCCAATAAGAACCCTGCCTCTAATGACATGACTGATTTTTTTAATCTGACATAAGTTTTCTGTTTTGGAACAGCTGGAAAGTATGTTGTGATTTTCTGTCTTGACTTTTGGTTACTGTGGTTACATATAGCTTTGCTCAAAGTGCCGTGGTAATTTTAGAGGAGTTATTCTTTCCTGTTATGTAGCAGCAGTAGGGGTCAGAGAGGATGAAGTTGTGAGGTTACATAAGGCCTTTAAATCTTTAACATCCTGGTGCAGCATTGTATGTGAACCCGACGACATCATCTTCCATTTAGTTCTGCAGCTAGATCAAGTCCACATGCAGGCACAGAAATAGACAGCACCATCTGATGGAACTGACTAATGTAAATAGACAACTCTTCAAGACTTGTACAACTTAAGTCCCTCTCGTGCATGCTCTGCTCCCCTGAAATTTTCCAAACATTACCGGTCGGAGCTGTAAATGTGAAGGTAAATGTCTGAAACGTTGATCAGACAGTACCCTGCCAGCTTGACACATTTTTAAACATGTAGTCCTGAACACAATTTCTTTCTCCCACATGCTCTACACAGGTGTACCCCTCGCTTGAACCAGCAAAATTTCCAGAAGGTGAGAAGACGTCCGACATGGACAATCTCCTGTTGAAAGTGATAATGGCTTTGCTGTATACGGTTTGTGTTATATGAACATGTAGCTGCATTGGAAACTCTGTAATGTTTCCAAAAGCCCGATCATTTTTTTTAGGTAAAGGGTTACTCCAGTGATTAAATATTAAACAGTGTAATCTATTGAGACAGAATCAAAATCAATGCATCAGAGCCAGAGATATGCTAACGTTTAGCCGGTCAAGCTGATAAAATGTTGGATCCCACACGTCCCACATTGTAACTAAATGGCATCTTTTATTAAGCCTGTTATAAGCCCTCATCTTTAAACTCTATGGCTGCACAGGTTATAGAGGCCCGGACACAACAACAAGCCGCCACAGTCAATCAATCACTCAAACTGATCAGCTTGAGGAGGCGAATTGATCAGTGCTAACGTTTCACGCACAGTTTAATTTTGGTGAAATTTGACACGAGATCTTTGACCCATCTTTGTTTTTCCTAACTAACCATTAGGAAGCTTGTTAGCTCTTCCCTTCCTCAATAAGCATACATTTAAACGAAGGGTGTGCAATGGTGAAATAAACGCCACAACTACGCCAATACTGACTACTGCTAGCCTGGCTAGCGAGATTACAGTTAGCTTGCCGGCTACAGCAAGCTAGCCATGTTAGCTAGTTCACAAACTAGCCATGCAAGTATTTTGCGTGGAAGAGCAAACTTTCTCAATTTACTGACTTACAGTACAAACAGTAACACAGCAACACAATATTCAGACCCGCAATGCACATCTTTACACAAGGGAGCTATTCAAGATGTAACACGCACCACACTGTCTCTATTAATGATGTACAGCCACACAGAGTAAGCTATCAATTATGTAGCGACCTTATAGACATCTCAATAAATAGTAACAAAGATAGGGGATTCCGGTATTGTGGGTTTCAAACGGTATCCTTGGTTTTAATAAAGTCTCTACTTGCTGCGACGCTTCAAAGACTTTGCGGAGTGAGTTAGCAACATGTGGGCCAATTAACGGAGAGAACTGAGCACCTGCTGCTGCACAACCTGCACTTTCACTACCAGGACTCCGCTGAGCGCAGTCAGCAGACACCTCATCAAGGCATCGCTTAAGAGCTCAAAATGCAATTTAACGGCATGTTAAAGGCCCAACACAGTCGGGCTCACATTAGGCTTTGCCTCCCTCCCACCATTTGTGAACTATGCATCCATAAAATGAGTTAGTAAAGGATTCTCTCACCTCTACACCTAAACAATCACTGACTAATGTGTAACAAATACGCTAGAACGAACTTGATAAATCCCTACGAGACATGACAAGAACTGAAAATAATTGTATTGAATGGGTGTGATTGAAATTAGTGTTCTATAAAATAGAAGATCTCACAAACTTTTAATGACAAAATCCAGACTTTAAAGGATAAGTTCACCCACAAATGAAAATCCAGTAATCATCTACTCACCCACATGCCGATGCAAAGTCGGCTGAAGTTTTGTAATCCCCATTTTCTGGAGCGTCACAACAAAACAGGATTGCAGTAAAAATGTTTTTATTTATCTCGCTTGGCATACTCAAAGTCTGCCCGAGATCCCAAACTGATTTTAAAATACATTATTGATACACATTTTAAAGCCGAAATCTTCACTGGAGCTGCTAAGCTGAAAATGTTAGCGTGCACCCCAACTTACCACCCTGAAGTGGGAGCAGGAGCCTGACCATGTGTGGCGTGTGCAAATAAGACTTGGACTACGCCAGACGAGCTGTATGGAGCCATTTAATGATTTTGTTTCGGTTGTTTTGTAAGTTTTAAAGTCCCCAACTACTTCTGTTGTTTGGTCGTGTTCTGCAACGCTGTTTTGCTGTGAAGATGTAGAAATGATTTGAGGACTTTGAAACTTCACCCCACTTTCCATTGGCATGAGGCTGAGTAGATAATGACTGAATTTTTGGGTAAACTTATCTGGTAAACTTCTTCAGTATCTTCATAACATTCATACAGTGTATGTGTGTGAAACATATGTTTGACAGCAGAGGTTGAAATAAACTATATAAATTACGTTTCTTACCAAAAAAAAACAAAAGTTCTACAAACATTTTTTATTCATTTAACATTTACTTGAAAGTAATTATGGCTGATGCTTTATATAAAGTACTTGTGAACATCCTTCCTTTAATCTATGGACCAGCCAATGCACATACACGGTATGATAAACCTCCAACTACCACTTCTTGCTGAGCTCTTTAAAACTGAATAATACACTAAGTTGTCCATCCAGCCCTGAAGCTGTGTGCCAAGCAGCCAGGTAAATCCACTGCTGGTCACTTGGCGGCAGGCATCATGGAATACCCTTGAGGACTTGGCAGCCAATCAGAGCATGGCAGTGCTTTCTGCATGGGCCCGACTCCCACTCACAAGGAGATGGATAAAAATAAAACCGTGCGTGTCATGCATTGCTTTCGCACGACACCAGGATGAGAGCTCAGCACGCTGGAGAGAGGCAGATATCTAATATTTAACGATGAATGAAGAATCACAGAGGAATAAGTGGTTATTTAAGATTGTCCCTGCTGAGGAAGGAGACCTGGAGAAGATACATAACAGTGGGAGAGATATGGACTCTTGCATCCGTGTACTTGTTTATTCATAGTCACAGCAGCTGGCGTACAGAACCCGACCGGAGAAAGCCAAACAGCAGATGGCCTAAAAAATGAATTTCCTTCAGTCTAAGTTAACGAATTACACGCACATTAAGAAATCAAAAGGAAATGACACCCTTGGAGCAGTAAAACATATTTCTAGTTTCATTGCTGGTTGATATATAACTGTCACAACGTTATATGGATATTGTAAAAACTAGCTGTATATAAGATCATTTGACAAAATACTGCGTCAGAAAGAAAAGTTCTGGTTGAAACAACATCAAGGGTCAGGTGCCTTGCTGAAGGGCGACTTGACAGGCAGAATCTGCATCATGTCATTGTTTACTACACCCAAAGCCATGCCCCTCAGTTTTTGAAGAAAAGTTTGTTTCAAAAGATCTAAAAAAGGGAAAAATCTTGCATTTTTCATATCAGCAAATCCCAAAACTAAGCCATGGCGAGCTCTCTGGATTTAAACACAAGATGTGAGGCTGCCTCAGACGAACTGCGGGACCTTGCTTCATCATCAAAAACCTAGAATTATGTGTGAAGCAAACACAGAACTGGGTGGAATAATTTGCATTTCTGTTTTTCACTGTGTTATTGTGAATAAAAAGTGGAACCTTCCTCTGTCTTGCATGTTGTCTAATTCAAAGTAATCCACGACATCCTGTTTTTCATTAAACAACGTTAAAACCAGCTACATTTGGTTGGTAAGGTCTTAGGTTTTTTAACCATCTGTGGTTTTGTTACAGCACATACAGGTTAACTGCTGTGTCAAAGGCCTAAGGCCTTACAGCATATGTTCAGGTGTCACCTTTAATAAAGAAGTTTATAACTCATTTAAATCAGAAAGCCCTGGTCCATCCTCACAGGTGTTTCCACTTTACCTGTTTGATTAAACCTCTCCTCAGGAATGTGAGACTGTGAACAGACTGAGCTTGACTGAAATCTCCCTACGACAGGACAACTTACATTTATATCATTCTTGTTATTACAGAAAGTTTAACTTCCAACTAGAGCCCTGTGTGAATAAACCAGGCATGTTATATTTATTACATTTTTCAAAGGGTAGAACCACAATTATTCAGCTTACCGTCAAAATTGGTCACTGACATGTAACTGTATACTTTCTGTTTGACAGTTGGCGACACAGACTGTTTCAAAACGCCCCTGCTATCCAGATATGCTATGTTTTAGCAAAGAAACACATTCAAATCAATAACTGTGACATTATCAGTGTATTATCAGCCTCGTAAAGCGCACAGATATCTGGAGACATGGGCGCTTCGAGCAGTGTTGTTTCTACCATGTTTATAATGAGAAAGGCCAGACCAGTACAATTAAACTGGTAAATGGCAAATACCAGGCACGGTTCCTTGGCTGTGTACCGTCCTATTAGCTTCACTCTGTTTGATGCCAGTGAACCTTTCTGGCTTGGATAACATGATAACCGAAACCATTACACTCAAGCCAACTATTATTATGGCAGAGCAAACACAAACACAGAAATGGTTTCTATCCATATACAACTGATCGATCAGAGCTGACATTTTTTAGCCATGCTGGTGTCTCGGCTCTACAAACTACTGTTGGTTGGACTGCAATGTTATTCTGTACAGACATTCATGGTTCCCAGAGGATGAACTCTACTGACTTTGGTGATCCCCCACTAGAGTTTGACAAAGGGTTGGGTAATATATCTATATTAAAACGTTATCATGATGTGAGACTATATCTTGTCTTAGATTCTGGATATCGTTATATGGAATATGACGTATGTAAAAGTACAAAAAGACAACTCTCCAATATTGTTGCAGGACTGATATTGAGGTATTTGATCTAAAATATTGAGGATTGAGGATTTTTTATATGATTTTGTCATCCAGTCCAAACACTTATGAAGTGCTTTTGAGGAGATTTCAAAATATTGAGATATGTATCATGTATCATAACTAAGCCTAAAAATACTGCAATTGGCCAACTGTTGCAAAATGAATGACACTACCATCAGCATCAGCTTTACTTTAGCACAGGGGTCTCAAACTGCTGCCCCCGCCGGCCACTTCCTGTTATTTTGAAGTAGTCTAGTCAGGAAATAGGAATGTCTTCAGTTCACACTGCTGTCGTTCATCAAAATGTGTCTGCAGAGCAAAACAACAATCTCTTTTCAGCATTTGTAGACAGCGGATCAATCTTAAATAATTCTGGGAGTAGTTTTATTCAGGCCGTGTGAGTTATGGATGAGAAGGAGCTGTTTGATGAAGAGCTGCCGGTGACCGGCTGCACACCTCCAACTTATCAGAGAGGCAACAACTATTTTTCCCTCATTAATTTTTATCGGGTTACCTGTTATGAGTTGAAATCCGACATATATCTGACAACAATTCCTCTGCCATCGTCTCGTCAGTCAGCTCTCTCCACGCTAAAAGTTAACTCCTGTTGTGCTGCAGCTCTGTTGCTGGCCCCGCTGGTGCACGGAGTCGACGCCTCCAGTCGTAGCGTCCGTCATTGGACTATTGATTTATCAAAAATAAAATGACGGTGCGGTGGTGGCCAAATGTTTTTACATTACATTACATTTTATAGAACAAAGTTATTAAAGATTTTGAAGGATCCATCTACTAACTTCTATATTATTATATTAGAGATTGTAAATCAATCATTTTAGAGGCTTTCTCTCCTGTCGGGCTACATGACAGAGGATTAATTAGTTTCAAAATGTGTGTCACGTGGCCTACACCTGCACCCAAACTGCAATATGAACTCTTGTCGGGGACACATCCATTTACCAATACCTCTGAATAATGGATGAACATGCTTTCAAACTCAACAAAGGCCGAGTCTCCCGTGCACACATAAAGCACTCAGACAGCCATTTCGGCTCTTATGCAGTCTAATGAGGCATTTGACGTTACTAAAAGCAAAAGCAACACACACACACAAACACAAACGTACATACATACACAGAAAGAGTACGATGACATCCACTGAGGTGTGACACCAGTTTTGAAATATGACTCTTGTGGTGTTTGTGATTGCCCTGGGAAAGGAGATAGAAGTCATATGTCTACTGTTTGAGACCAGAGGGCGTGAAACAGACCAACCTGACATTTTAATGTTTAAATTTGATTCTCACAAGGCAGCTGGAGGCTGAAGGAATAAAAAAAGCATCGACTCAGAAGAAAGAGGACACTGCTTTAATTTCCAGTCCTCTAGACGTTGTGCTACTTTTTTTTTTTTAATCAGATATACTCATGTTCTTAGAGTTGAACACAGCGGATATGAATAATAATTACATTATACACTCAGCTTAAATTAGCTGGAGTGGGGTTACCGAAACAAATTTACAGAACTGACGGCAGGTATGCAGTGCCTACGAGTTAATCTCATTTCATTACTGAAACAGGTGGTGAATGTGCTGTCCACACATTTTTTAATATGATGCATCAATCTCTCATCAGGACGGAAGAGCAGAGGTGGTGATTCACACAGAAAATACAAAATGTGTAATTAGCTCAATAATATATATATTTCTAATAATTAATTATAATTTTATAACTGTTTAAGCGTCCATCTACCAATTTAATTGATTCACAAGATGTTTTAGATCGGGTTCGGATAACAATAAACCCTTCTACAGCAGACATTTTGACTCGTTAAAGCACAGGTGGAGATTATAACATCAACGATAGCTACATTTCATTTAGGTGAACTAGTTCCAGAGCTCTGGTATTGTGCATTCTCACTCACTGACATGGCTTACTGGGACACTTAATACTAAAGGACGGAGCCCTTGTTAACATTACTGGTCACACGTGTGCTTTTCCTGCTTTGACAAGCTAAAATGTCGGCTGTGAAAACGGTCTGTTTCCCTTTGATCAATATTTCCCACCTTATCTCTCCAACCCCTAGAAGAGCTGTTTACAAATTCATCTGAAATATTGACACAGCCTCTCCTTGACATCCCAGACCAGAGCGCCACTGTTTTAATTTTTTACATGGGTGCGCCTGTGTTTTTCCCTTAGGTGCACGTATACATTATCTAGTGGCACCCAGTAATAGCCTACATTATAATTGAATGTCTTATTCCATTATGTAAATTACTGTTAATAGGGCTTAATGCACAGATAAATATGGTCTCTCACATGCACACACACACCAAATTAAATTAAACACAAACTAATCTAGAGAAATGATGGTTATATGCTAATATTTGTTAAAAGGCAACTCTTAACACACCCAGTTGTTGTTTGTTGCAGCATTTTTATTTGACCAGATGCATATCGGCCACACTGGTGCTAAGAATGTAGATGTTTAGTCGCACCCTGGAGCCCTACAGGCTGGCCAAGCAGCAGAGACTTCAGAGTCCCACAATCCTTATTTTCACAGACATGGCCAACGATCAGAACACAAGCCTGTGAGCCAGGCAGCCCAATGCTACTGCAGATATCTACTGTGAAGAAATATCCAAATAAGGAAAATAACGATGAACAAGTAAAAGCATGTTATTATTACCTATAATTAGGGCTGCATGATATTGGAAAAAAATGACATTGCGATCTTTAGATTTTCTGGAATATATATTGGGATATGAATAAAATACAGTCCGGTGGAATTACTGAATCAATCTGTAGTAACTGGTGTGACTGTGAAGATGAGTCCATTTTATCAAACAACCAAAGTCGTACCTGCTTTGTTTGATTGATCAAGAATGATTGTGAGTGGTGGTTTGCTGTGTAAGCAGCATCTCACATCACTCACAATCAACAAATTCCGTATGTATAGAAGAACCCTTACATCCGGCTGGATTAATTGATGTATGTGTGACCTTTTGCAGATTTGTCAGGGACAACGAGCACTGTAGGAATTCTCCTTTTGTATCAAGCAGCAATACAGTTGTAGCATGATGTGATTCAATAATTTGCCTTCCTTGACATTGCACTCCCTCCGAAGTGACTGATGCTGAAACGATATATTGTGCAGCCCTACTTGTAATATCAACACAAGTACAATGCCACATAAAACCAGAGTGTCCTACATTCTCCTCTTGCTGTTGAAGGGGAAGTTTAATCTGCACTGGGTTAAATTTACTACATACTCATTCATTTTCATTGGTTTTCAGCCATTCCATTTAGATGATCTATTGTCAAGTTGTTGCTTCTACATCACCAGAGACCAATACCTTTTAATTAAACATTGATACAATAATTGCATCTAATAACCTTCATTCATTTTAATTAAAACTTGTATAATTCTTCAGTAAAGACCAGACATCTTATATTTCTAGCTCAGAATCGTTCTATGTTCCCCTTAGTAGTGACACTGGGTAACTAAATAATGCATAAATCTATTTGGCACACAAAATCATTAAGTCCATTCTGCTAATTAAATTCCGATACATGAATAAGTTTAGTTGCAACAACATACTCAACAAGAGTATAATCCAAATGTCTCACATGGAAACACATGTTTGTGTTTACTGTCAACACATAATTTTGGTGTTGCACATATGGAACACTAATTAAATGTTCATCAATAATGCAGTCTGCAATAGTACAGAGAGCTACTCAAAATGTCCAGTGGTCCAATATGCAGATGGTTAGATGAATAGAAAGTGATTTTTCATTAAACAATGTAGAGTTTAAGACGTCTGAGAATACTATACAGGAAGAAAAATCAAAGAATAAAGTACAGACTAAAGAGACCACTGATAACTCAAATTGACTTCTAAGGTAGGATAGGATGAACAATTTAAGACAAAGTAGCTTGCGGCTATATCTGGAAGTGGGAGTTAATTGTCTACAGACCTAATTAGTGAACGTCCCGACAAATTTGTGAAGTTTGGTTAGTTTTCAGCTAACGTGGAGAAAGTAAAATGCCTGAGAGCTCTGATTTTACTACAGTGACAAACACTGTCTAGACTGGATTGTAAACGTAACCAACTGTGGTAATTTACACCTTTTGTCTACCGTTAATTAAATGAAATTCTATTACCCAGGTGTCCATCAGGTGCAATTCCCTTAGCCAGGTGCACAACAGGTGAATATTGGGCTCATGTTGACCAAAGTGCACCAGTGATAATAATGAGGTTTGATTCAGTTATTATTTGATGCGACCATGATAATGCACATTTTTGACCCTCTGATCCATCTAATCAATTAATCAGAGAATAATTTCAACTTAAATGATTTGTAATATCAGGCCTAAAGGTAAGAATGACTCATTTATGCCTGTACAACACACGTTCTATCACGACACATCTGAAATTGGAAAATAAAGTCATCATAGGATTATGTATTTGGTCATTGACCCTCTGACTGGTGTAAACTGCATGCAGCCATTAAGAAGGCTGACTGGATCAAAACCTTTAGGCCTTCGAGTTCACATGGCTGACAGAAACACGGCCACATGGGCATCCTAATGGTGTCTTCAAGCCTGTTCTGTTGACCGTGGCAAACTGCCAGAGCCGATAAATTATTGGCTTCCGAGTACACTGTTAAACCAGTGGGTCAGGATGACACGGCCTCAGCTTTTGCTCTCATGCGCCAGAGAGACGAGAAAGCTTGTTTTTTTCGCCAAATCTAATTAAAAAAGCAACTTAATTTATTGAGAACAGGAACTGGATCTTATTACGACTAAGGCACAGTCCGTGCTCATCGTGTTAACAGCAGGTTACCCTTTCTCTCAAACTGGCACTCAACAATTCAGACAACTACATCTTTTTAACGCTCTAAAAGGTTTGTTTACTTGCACATGTGCAACCGGCCGAGGCTTTTGATTATGAAAAAAATAAAAATACAAAAAATCCTTTTAAATTTTTCTGACACAAACAATTCCATTGTAAATATCATGGTCAAAAAATACAGACTGGGACGTTTAAAATCAAGATATGTAGCCTAGAAGAAAAGCTGCAACACATTTGTACACTGGCATTGGAATCTAGTTTTGGATCGGATCGAACAGTCATGATGGGCCCAGCTAGCAAAGAAAATGCTGACTCAAGGCTGATCTCACGCTGTGAAATTGTAGCTTGTTTACCTTTAGATCCTTGCTCCACAGCAGAAACAAAACAAGCATTGTAACCATTGTGTTTGGGATCAAGGCTTGCCTTTGCTCCCAGGCTGAGCAGCTCCGGGGGTGTGCGTGTGTGTGTGTGGGGCAAAATGCTCATCTAAACACACCATCAGCTTCTAAAGAATCATTCAGGTTCCAGGAAGGAAAATAGACAAAAAAGATTCAAACAGGGCCTGGAGATGCCTTCCTGTCCATCAATGAATGCTGACAGGATAAGCACTATAAAGGGCAGCGGAAAGACTGAAATACTTAGCATCTGATTAAAAAGAAAAAAATTGTAATGCTTTAAAAATAGCCGTCGCTGACATTATGAGCGGTCCAACGCTGCCGCAGCCCGACGGCATGGAGCCACCTGTTTCTCTGCTAGTCGTGCGGTGGTGATTCATTTCTTTGTCCACTGAGTTTGATAAAACACTCCCTACTATGTTAAACTGGAGCGATGAGTGTTCAGCTTGTCTCTACTCCATAAATCCCCGCAGGACCTTCTGCATGGTGCTCGCACAGGCGTCTCAATGAGACAATATATATTCTTACGGTCACATCTACTGTGTCGAACAGCGCTGATTAAAAACATTACCATCATTTTTGGTAAATAAAGGCCTGCTGAACACTGCACCACCATGGGGCTGCACTCAGGCTAAAGCAGCCCCATGATGAGAGCTCATCTGGGGAGCTGGGGAAAGGGTAAACACTGATGGAGACCTGCTGAACCCAGTGAAGTGTCACATCCCATGCTGGGTAAATGACAGCCTTCCTCCACAGCAGGGATTTTATTCACTGAGCCGTTCTGTGTGAGCAACCGCGATTATGTTTAAATGGTATTCTTTGTCTCTCTCCTTCCAAAGAGCTCACATTAACCAAGAGCCCAATCCATTTCTAAGACACACAATTTGGAGACAGTGGTCCTCAAATAGTGTCTCAAGCTGAATGATGTGAGGTCCTTTAAGAGTTCCTGAATCCATTTCCTTCAACATTCATTCTAATAAAGCAGGATATGAAGGTGCATTTGTAATAAGATCAGCGCCAACTCCCTGTCTTATTCTTGCTCTTTATAAAAACTATGTCATCAGATATTGCTTCCAAAATCTTTTCACTTGCACACAGGCGGGCGGAACTGAATCAGACAGTTTCTCAACATCGCTGCATGGGCAGCAGACAGATTTGCAATCCTGTTTTATTCTGGGCAGAGCGTATAAGTGCGGCTGCGCTTTCCCATGGGCCTTTGGGAACACGCCCACTCAGCTGTGCAGCATATGTATAGAGCTACCGTCACTCTGCTTGGTATTCCTTGGCTGCAGACCAGCTCCTGCAGGACTGAAAACACCTCTTAATAAGTCAGAAAATGTCACAGTTATCAAACAAACAAACAAACAAAAAAACCTACAGTCATCAAAATTATCTTTAGCCCCCTGACTATTTCTAAGCATCTTCAGGGATGTGCAATATCTCATCATGTCCGAAGTTAAGTGTTCCCATTTACCAAAGCATTTGTTGAAAGTAGAAAACAAGACTAGGGATGTCAACGGTTTACCCTTAATCGTTTATCCACCCAGAATATTTCTGACTGGAACCTCCTCTTGTATTTCACGTCATTTTGAGTTGTTGTTTTTTTGTTTCTTAATAACGAACCGGTTAGTTAGTGATCAATAGGTGTCGGCTGTCATAAGCAAAATTCACTAAAACTGAGATCCCTTAACAATACCGATGTCACACAAGTAGCACAACAGGACATTGGCCATGTCAGACGCATCGAACATTAGCATTTTCACAAACAACTCCTTTGGGTAATGTCCAGATAAGTTCAGGGTTTCAGTGCATGTGTGAAAGATCAGGGGATCGCCAAAGCAATATGCGAGTATTTTAGTTAAAAAAATTAACTGAAAATTAACTAAAACTATCAACAGAAAGTGAAGAAATAACAGTTATGACGCTATGATGTCTTTGTATTATGTTGGAGAGATATATAGTGAAGTTGGCATGGTAAGCAGCTAGCCTCGGCCTGTCCCGGTTTAAAGCTCCTATGCTAGCTGCGTAAACACCTTCCCTGTTCCGAGCATGGACCACTGGCTACACAGCTGACTGAGCTAACTTTAGAAAATCTTTACAAAATGCAACTCATCAACTACATGTTGACATATTTCACAGGCACAAGTAAAAACTATAACCCTGCTTGTAACACTAAAGGAAAAGTCCAGGAATAACCAGATTAATTAGAATTCATCATCTGTTGAACATGAATACAACAGAATGCTAATCCATCCTATAGCTGATGAGATATTTCAGTGTGGACCAAAGTAGTTATCCCTACAGCTACGCCTCTAGCATGGTATAAAAACATGTAAGGAGATTAGTGGATAAAAAGTGTGCCAGGCTAATAACAGAACAGACATGTTTTTCTCTCCTGAAAGCCATGAACAGAAGGACCAGCGCTGCTATTTGATCGATTACACCCATTAATGGGCGGCTGAGCCGATCAATAGCAGATCAAAGCTGTCAAGGAGCTGTTTCCCTCAATCCATCAGAGAAAGAAGAACACTTGCCGGGAAGACGCAATGGGTTGTGAAATGAAAGGGGTGACCAGTTATCTTAGGCACAGTTAGATTCTAAAATGTTACAGCAGCAGACGTGACTCCCAGGGAACGTAGACTGGCCGCCCGGAGGCTTCAATCTTCAAGTCAATATCGACAGCCTGTCTTCAAGCCCTCATTCAAGGAAAAATCCTACAAGCTGGAGGTCTGGTAACTCTATTTAATTCACAGCTCTCCGGTTGTGCCGCACTACAGGATTCAGTTTGAGAGGAATGTAATGATGTCGGGACAGCCAGACCACTTAAAAGAGCTGTAGATGAGCTGATGAGGTTCAGCAGGGAAGAGAGCCGACAAGTCAAGTCCTGTGAGCTACCCCACTCTGTTCTAACCCACAAATGAACTCACCTGCTCCACCCCTCACACACCTGGGGCCCTATACACATCATTACATGCTCTTGTAAAAGATGGAAAGACTTTGCTTTGACTACTTTTGAGGATACTTTGGTTTTGTTGTTTTCTACAATTCTGAACCCTATTGCAATTCAGTTGAAATGTGGTGGTTCTTGGGTGTGGCATCACATTATCCTGGTTCACAATTTAATAACCTGTCTTATAATGAAAGGGTTATTTGGTAATTTTCGCAAGTTGGTGCGAAGAGTTTCAGAGAGCTGGAACAGAAAAGACAAAACAAACAACAGCAAACCAACCTAGAAATCTCAGCAGTGTTCTCAGCATATTTCATCAGTTATCTCCCTCTGATTCACACCAGCACGAGATTCTCACCAGCGAATGTTTCTTTCAGTTTCTGTGAGGAAATGGTTGCACATGCGGGCTTCACAAACACAGGCTCCACACAGGAAGCAGTTTTTAGAAGCCAGTGTCAAGTCAAACTTGCCAATGCTGAGCCAAAACCTTCGATATTAGCAAATAACAAACATCCAATATAACCATAAGATGGTTTTGTTGTGCTATCTGCTGTACTGTATAGAAAAAGACTGGAAAATTCCAGTTGAAACAGAACTTTAACTGGGCCTCCTTTTGCTGCAGTTTTTCTACACATCCCTCTGCTTATCGTTGTACAATTTCAGTGTAAAACGATGCATGTTTTTGATGCGTGCATGTGTGTGCAAACATGTTGTATCTGTGTCTGCATCTGTGGTTTCACAGCCTCGGTGAGGAAATGTGTCGGCTGCTCCCTGCCCGGGCAAGCCAGAACTCTGAGTTACATTTGCCCAGAAAGCTGTGCCCTGCAGACACAGTGATTGATGCATTAGACAGCCAACTAAAGCCTACTTTGAAGCATATTGGTCCGGTGATTCAGCAGTATTTGGAAGCCAGCTCCCGTTTTGTGCGATGGCAATCTCTGTGCAGTGAAAGATGGCATTTTGATTCAGTGAACAGAATCTCATGGCAGCCATGCGGATGGATCTACCAAATGTATTCCCATCTGTTTGTCTGAGGTGAAATGAAGCATGCAGCAGGGGATTACCTCCAAACAATTAGCTTTTCCAAAGTACCGTGCAGTATTGCTCCTTTAAAAACGTGCCTATGGCAAAAAACATCTATGACCCGATAAATGCTAAGCAGTAATCTGAGGTGCTCTCACAATGACCGGGTGGATTGCTCTGAGGCTGGAACTTGCAAAATGCTGTTTCTGCCAGGACCGTAGGCACACAGACTTGGAAACAGCTGATTGGCCTGCTTAAAGCCTTCAGTTTTGTCAAGGAAATCTTTGCTAGCCTCTTTGTACAGGCAGTGTAGAAAACACCCGAAGAAGTATGCAGGAGGAGAGACTTCCTGACAGCTCATTTAGCATTCTGCCTGCTTCCACCCACTTAATCTGGAGCCCCCACCTCTCTGACGTTAGCTGATTCTTTTATGAAAAACAGAACATCATGCCATCTTTCCCTTTATAGACACATTTTTCAGACACTTCCACCACAATGGACTTTCACCGTGCACAGGAACTATCAACCCAGAAAGAACAAATGGTCCTCTCACCGCAGCCTCTGTACTCACACCCCTGTTCCTGACACACTTCAGTCCAGTCGTGTACATTAATAAATAATAGTGGCAGAGCTGACGGGATTCACGCCCGCCTGGGCACCAGCTGCAATTATAACAGACATGTCAGAGAGACACAGCTCCACCGGAGACGGCCCAATCAAACACGAGGCTGGCGCTGCCACTGTCTGGATGAGCACCGGTTGAAAAATAAAGTCCCCTCGCTCGCCTCGCACTGATAACCGGCACAGACTTCACTCCTCCAGACTGGCTGGGACGCCTCGCCACAGACCTACACGGTCTCCAGCGGCTTAAGAGTTCAACGACCCTGGTCATTTGATCACAGACGCCAACCACAGCATGATACTCTCTAAAATCCCCACACACCTCCAAGATCATATCAGACCAAAGGTTTACCTTGCTGATAAAACTTTACAGCTGTTACTGTAATTACTGAGCAGTGGTGATGTCAGCAGTAATTATAGGAAATGCTGATTCTGGAATACTGTGGTACATATCATTAGAGCAATACACAAAGACATGCTGTATGCTACAGTATGCATGTATGTATGTATGTGTGGCATTACATATGCCTCAATAGGACAGACAGAAACACGTCCTCATCAGTTTTTTGGCACAGAGGAATCTTTGCAACACTTTCTAGACCACATTCTAATGAGCAATGACGATATATATAAAGCGATAAAACGATATATGTTTGACATTTAACTTAAATGGTTGATCGATTATCACAATAGCTTGGCAACTAATTTTATTTCAATAGACTTGTTGATTAATTTACTAATCCTTCGAGCTCTAATGTAAGTCGCACCCAATTTATGCTAATACGTGTCTGTCTTATTGTGAATACAGACCACAGAGTCCAGCAGCCAGCCCAAAAAACAGACCTTTGTCTAACCCAAGGACCTAAAGAACCAACTTATCAGCACTGCCAGTTGCTCATTCATCATATAAATTATATTAAAGAGAGATGGCCCTTGGTATTAGAGGTATCAATCAATGAGAATTACATAAAACTAAAATAAAAGCTTTACATAGTGCACACAAAGATCAATCAGATCAATTTATTGTCCTCTGCTTCAGATATCCTCTGTGCCAATCAATTCTAAAAGCCGATAAATCCTTAAAAATATTTTACCTTTCACCAAAATAAGGAAGCTTGGCCATTATTCACAATGTCAACACATTCAGCCAGGTTCATTGTCTCATGAATAGAGCAGCACCCTCCCTGATATTATGTTTGTGCAGCCCAAATCCCCTTTGGCTTGTTGCTTGGCACGTCATGTTATAAAACTGCCCAAGAGTAAAGCCAACCAACAGGCCAGTGTTTGTGTCGTACACATATATACTGTATCTAACTGAGTTTAATTAAGACATGTGCTGTGAAAAGATATAGAGGATGTTGTCACGTTTTATAGAGTGCTCTTTTATTACAAAACAAACCTCTAAATGCACTGAAATAAATTTTTGCCTTGGGCTGCAACTAATGACTGACTACTAACTGATTGTGTTTTAAAATGTATTCCAGTTAATCTATTAAAATGTTAGAAAGTAGATGTCTTGTTTTGCCTGACCAGCAGTCCAAATCCTAATAAAATTCAATTTGCAATGATGAAAAACAGCAAATCCTCTCATTTGAGCAGCTGGAACCAGATAATTATTGCCATTTTTTGATGATTAATCCGTTACGGAAACATTTTGATTTATTTTTGATTAACTGATTGATAAATAGACTAATTGTTTTAACACCAGTCATATGAGCACTGCAGGGTATCATCAGACATTCTCAGGATTCCTTTAAGTTCAGTTAAGGCATCTCGATGATAATCTCCCGTGGGGTATAGTGTCGACGCTTGGTTGCACAGATATCAGACAACATATACTCACTATTATGTAGATAATGAGTGTGCCACACTGTTGTAAATTGAACAATATACTGTGTGATGCATGACCCCCCACTATACTGGATGATCAATAGGGCCCAGCGAAGGAACTGAACCATGACAAATGTGGTTCATTTGGCTGCTCAAGACCTCGAAATTAGACCACAAACAGACCTGCCCTGTTCAGAAGACAAAGTAAACCTAAAAGATTCAAACCATGTCTCAGCCGGCTCGGTGTGTGTGATCTTGTGGAAAACCCTTTTTGTTGCCACACTGAAGCCTCGGAAAAAGGAGAGGCTGAGCTGAGGGTGTGGGTGAGTGGAGCTCAGGATGGAGGCACAGATTGAAAAAAAAAAAAAAAAAATCAAATCAAAGATGTGTCTCAACAGGAAACAAATCATTAATAGAACAAGTCATCATGCAAAAAACCCACACAAACTTGGTCAGCAGCCTCAGCAGGCAGACTGGAACAACTCCAGGGCAGAGAGACTGCAGCCGCACAAGTTATCTCATCGCCACTGATCAGCCTGGGTGTGTCTCAACACACACACAGGAATATTTACCAACTTGGATCATCCACAGCATCAGACTCTCTCTACATGCACACATCCAGTCTCATCTCACCGAGCATTACTCATTTGCGACTGACGCTGTTTAATTTCCTAATAGCTACGTTAGTCCGGGGATGTTTCTAACTAATAGGCAGCTTATCCGCCCTTCAAGGTGGGCATTAAGGCATTATTAGAGCCCCTGTAATTTTACTGATAAACTTAAAGAGACTGCAGGCTACAATTCAAACACTCCAGTCCATTGTGTGAAGCCTCGCAGGCTGGTAATTTGATTAAAATAATGCCCTCCCCTCCCTGCCCTCACTCCCACAAACTGAACACACACATCTCCACACTGAGGACATGTTTCCTTCTTCTTCTTCTTCTTCTACAGTTTAGAACCTTAAACGAGACGTTACGCCGCCAGACGAGCTAGCTAAATATCCGTCTCTTCAACAGGATGAACTTGCTGACTGGCGAGCAGGTGCAACGGGTTCACTACGACACACGGCAGAAAGAAAGAAGAAGAAGAAAAAAAAAGAACTTCTCGGGAGAATTTAAACACGTCTTACCACTTTGCTCCCCCAGAAAGACGAGTTTGAATTTTCTTAAAGGGTTCCCAAAGTCACTGCCAACGGACATTTTGAGGAGGAGGTGGTGGAGGGGGGGGACTCTGGACACCGGAGGACAGTCTGAGTGTACTTGTGTGGCTCCCACTCGAGTTCGCAGTCGGTCGGTGGAGATGCTGGATGGAAAAGGCAGTGAGGTTGCTTCCCGTTCAGCCCGGCGCTCTCTCTCTCTCTCTCTTCGTGATGGGGACACTGTGCTGCTGCTGCTGCTGCTGCTGCACCGGTCCGTGACGCTCGGGCTGGGTTTTTTTTCTTTTTTTTTCTTTTTTCTTTCTTGGTGCGCATGCGCGGCCTCTCCTCGTTCTCCGCTGAACTGACAGCCGTGATATAAAATGACGTCATGTGAGTCGGAGGAGACAGGGAGGGAGAGGCCGACATGTTTCCAATTTCTTCCAGATAACTTAACTCTTCAACTATTTCAAATGGAAATATTCTTGTAATTCTTGTAAATTGTTCCCTCCTAAATACAGTTTTCTTCTTCTTTTTTATTATCTGCCTGGAGGATCTTCTCTTGGTCCAACATAAATTATATAAAAAAAACACTTACTTGTTACTTACTTAATTATTTACTTGCTAAATATTTTAAACAGTGTTATTTGATTTATCCTCTAACATAATGTGAGTCAACTTAGTAAGAGATTTTAAGAAGACAAATGTAAATCAATGCAGGCAGAGATATCTTGACTTCGACTTTCCTGCTCTGAACCTAATTTAAACACAGGATTCTACAATTCCCATAATGCACCTTGATAGGATCTCTCAATTACCCTCCTTGCCTCAATGTACCTCTTTCAAACGCCACGCTGCATGGCCCTGTGTTACCTTTGTATCACAGGCTTTCCGTTAATGATTTATAGTTTCCAAGCCCAACGCTGTGATAACCCTGATGACATCATCAACTGACATCATCAGGGTAATGTTATCAGACTTTAAAAAGTTTTATTGCAGCCACAAAAACAAATTATTCTGGATACTACTCCGCATCATTAGTTAAATTGATCCTTATGTGTAAAATCAGTGGCATAAAAACCATAATAATACTTGCCAAAATATATATTTACATTATATCCTATCCTTATATTGTCATGTATCCAACATATATTTACGCTTGCTCCATAAATTAATGTCTAAAAAGTCTAAATATTAAGTCTTAAGAGATACTGATGATTATACAGTATGAATGCTATGTGCAGGAATGTAATATGGAGGTTTAGTCATGTATATTCCACACCTGGTCATATGGTGGTTTGATCACTTTTATCAGGGGTGATGGCCTCGTGGTGACCTCTTATGGTTTGCTCAGACTTCCGGTGACAAAGCGACAGGCCACAAGTCATGGAAGCCGATGATATGAAGCTACAAACTGACATCTGAGAAGTGTCACTGTGTCACAGGTATAACACTAAAAGTAAATCCTGAATGATCACAGAAACATAGTAATATTACAGGCAGCAGTGTGTCTCTGTGATCCTCTCAGTATATAGGCCACAGAATGGTATCGAAGTGAGTATATACAGAATTGAGTTATAGATCCAAGATGAAACTAAGAGACAGCTGGACTGAGGAAAAGATGCACAATTACAAATGTGTTTCATCACCACCGACAGCGCCATGGATTTATCAATGCACAGCATATTCAGGGTACTGATATGATTTAGAGCCATGGTCGGGGCCATAGATTCTCATTTGTAGAAAGCTCAAACAGATGAAGGATCAATGACTCAGGCAAAGTAGACTAACAGCTTCCACTAAACAACCCATCTGCCCCCGCACTCTCTCTAAAGTCTCACACACTTTCTACCCTTTCTGTCCATGGTTTTTCCTGCCACCGCTATGAAGAGGACGCTCAACCAATGATGTCTTCTCCCCCTGTCTGAAATCCAGGTGGCAGCACAAATCTCTGCATGTCTCGCTGAAATCTCTCAGTGGACGTCTGCACAACATCTCAGTCTCAACAACAGGGCTTCGCTTTCTTCGCGGCAAGACATCTCCCATCCACTCTCATCCTCCTTATTGTTTAAATTTGCATCAGCAGTTCAGCTTATTTTATGAAATTGATGTACTGGCATGATTCTTGCTGTTTTTGGGCTGTGTCCAAATGATTAGTAAGTCGCTTTGGATAAAAGCATCAGCTAAATAAATCTAATATAACGTAAAAATAGATTTAAAACTGCAGGACCCACCGTAGTTGATATTTTACTTTAGAGGTACATTTTTGAAATTAAATAAAAGTTATCCAGCCTTCAAAGCGTATATAAACAGACTTCATGCTTTACACTTGAAAATTGTACTGAATATTTTTTATTAGTTATTAATGCTTACACATTTATGCAGTCCACAATAACAACCATGTAATCACACCAGAGGATAGCATAAGATGTGTGGTTTAATTGAATTTGTAAATGAAATAACTCTATTTAAAAATTTACTCAATAGGTGAAAATTCATCAGCATTGCGATTAAATCAAGTGTTATATATCGTCATATATGAAATGAGTATTACAGTTATTACAGATGTCTCTATGTATGAGACAAACATCTATAAAAATAAACTTAAATATTAAGCTAATACAGTTAATTAGTTACAGAATATGTTCCCATTGGAAACAGAAACCTGAATAGATTCCTGCCTTATAGGAACAAGTTATATACAAAGACGTTCATCTGTTGTTTGAACTCTTGTCTCAGGTGCATGGAACATGTGAGGTAACACACAAAAGAGGTGCTTTAGCAGATCTCTCTTAACTTATAACGAGTGGATCATTGTCAGAGTAATTCCAAACAGAAGCTTTACAGCATTCAAAAAACATCTGACATTTTCCCTTTTGGAGTATCTTAATTCAAACCAGTGAAGCACCAGGTAGGAGGGTGGGCCTACAGAAATTGAGGTCAGTGTAGGCCCGTGTCGGCTGTGACTTTCTCCCACTGACACAGCTTCGCTCAGCACACTGATTCAAAAGGTTTAACACCGCAGCATCGCAGAGATGCTTGGATGAACATGGACGCTCACAGCAGGATCACAGCAGTCCTTCAGGCTTCTCTAGACTGTACTCCTGTGTCCGCTGCACCTTCCACCCCAGCATCATCAGCAGAAAGATGCCCATGATCTTATATCCCACCTGTAAGCCCAAGAACCTGCAGGGATCAGACACATGAGGACAGATGATTGTCAGCAGTGACGTGGATGCACTATGTCTCTGTGTCTGATATGTTTTCTGAGTGATTTCTAACCTGTTCCTCAAGATGTTGTTGTCATAGTAACCACAGCTAGACTTCTTCTTGCACACAAATTTCCACCAGATACATGACGAGTCGATGGCCGTCCCGAAGAGCGCCGGGGCAGGTAGAAAGGCTATTAAAGAGAAACAGAGTGTGTTTAGGGTGAACAAACTTCTATTCCCATATAATTGAGGTAGAGTCACAAGGGGACAATACCTTTGCTGTCTTTGGGTTGTATTCAAACGGTTAAAAAATAAGTTATTTTGTTGTAGCACCCAATAATAGGGCTACAACTCACAATCATTTTAATTGTTGATTAATTTGTTGATTATTTGTTGAGTTTCACAATGATAACAGTGAGCTACAGTAGGAGGACAATTTGGGACTTGGGTCCTCTATTAGCCAGTTCCACAACATCATTAACTCAATAATTAGTTATTCATATGAGTATGGCACTAAACGCAAACAGTGCTTGTGTCTTAACTTACCTAATACTCGCATGAGTAAAAATTGAACTCCTATTGCAAATGACTTCTCTTCAGAGGGAACAGATCTGACAAGAACAGGAAAAGACAAAAGATTAATACATCAATTCATTTTCTATTGATGTACTCAGTTATTCTTGAATACACTACAAACAGTGGCAGAGACAATTCAGTGCATTTGTTTTTATGTTTCAGAAACAGCTGATAAGATCACAGAATTTCCCAACTTGTGTGGTAGGCTATTGGCTTTCCTTTCTTTCTTAAATCTCATATATTAAAAGCCAAGTGCACCCAGTTTGTACTTACTAATATATCAAATGTACAACAAATGATTATGTGAATAAATATAGTGCAATACATCGTCATCAATCCTTACCTTAACACCATCATGTACATGGGGTTGTGAGTGAGGCAGGCGATCAGTGAGGCCAGAGAGATAACGAGCATGACAGGAAGGAGAAAGTGTGGACAGCTGTTTGGACAGGGTTTTGGGTGAGCGTAACGCTCGCTCCCAGATATACACCTGCAGCTTGTATATAGCTGTAACCAGAAAGAGAGACAACAAATGTTAATGTTATCTGTACAAAGAAAATGAAAAACAACATTTGACTTTTGATATCTTTTACTACATCTGCTGTGATATTAATTTTCCTGATGAGGGATTGAAACCAACCAGTATTTTCAGAAAATATACTTTTTCGCTTTCTTGCTGAGTGTTAGAAGAGAGGAGTGATACCACTCGTCATGTCTTTACGTAATATTTGAAGCAACGGTTAGTTTCAAAGATGCATTATGGAAGAATTGGCCGTCTGTCGAATTCATACTGCAAACATAAAGGGGGCAGCATATCACCAGAGTGAGCACTAACTGCTGCTAACTGTAGCAGGTTTTAGATAGTAGGCTCACTTGTCAGTGCAGGTAGCGGTCATATTAGCTGATGCTGCCCTGACTGGGAGCTCAGTGCACAACCGTAGTGTTGGTGTTGTTTACTATCCGACTATTCACTTCTTAAGGTACAACCTGGCAATTTAGTTAGCATGCTAACTTCAATAGATATTTCTCCAACACAATACAAAGACATCTTCCACATGATGTCAAAACTATTATTTTACACATTCTGTTGATAATTTTAGTTAATCTTTTGATGTTTATAACTAAAATCGTTACATACTGCACCTTTTACTTAGCATAAAGATACCAAGATATAAAATGTTAATTAGTGAGTTTTCAAAATTCCACTTTCAGCCGCCCACTTGTGGACATCCGAGTCCACAAGAAATAGAAAATTACTCTTCTGCGATTTCATGGGATTAATCCATTAAGCTAGCTGTTGCCACCACTGTCTGTGTTTGTGCTTCAGTATTACACAGTGGGCTTACAGGCTGAGTCAAACTGACTAATACTCTATTAGCAGTCACACAATCCACCCACTGGAAGATTATTCACAAGCTGTGACGTTTAAATACTGACGTTTTAGTCCCCCTTGAAACACCTCCTATGCGCTCTGTGACTAATAAGCATTGATCGGACATTGATTATGAGCCACTTGTGTCCTGTTAGCAGCAGAACAGTCTCTCTGTCCGCTGCTGGCTGAGGAGACACATATTGTAGGTCTGGGACTTGATATCGCTGCTGATATAAAACATGCCACATGGCAGAGTGTAAATACAGGGACACTGATGGAACCAAGATCCTGTGATGTAATATACGCCTCAGATTTAAGAGGCATCTAAGGTCAAAGTCACTTCCTGTTCCAAGCATCATCTACTTTACACTGAAAAAAAACGTTTAAAGATCAAGTCTACCCCCTGAAGATGAGATATTAAAACACTTTCAATGCATCTTAATGACATTTTATTTGCAGCATTCCCTGCAGTACTCTGCCCACGAGAACACAGTTAAAGGTTAATTACAGGCTAATTTACAGATCCTGTGATGGGACAAGAACTAAATTCTTATTCCTTCAAACCACACTGAGAAAATTACACAAGATTATAGAAGAAAATTATGCAGTTCCCCCTTCTGTAAATACAAATTCACTCATCTTGGATGTTATATATTTATGTTTTCTTTGCAATAAATTCATCTAGCGTTCCCATCTTACATGATGACTCTGCAGCAGGTAATTTCCCTGATTACTGTTCATGATTTATTATGCAATCTTATTCTAGTGTTGCAAAAACATTCCTCAGATAAAAAAGGCGACTAAATGTCAATTTTATTCATATATTCCACATCACTAGCATGTTTTAATGATTTATATTTTTTCATATACAATATCACTGTAAGTTGAGTGTTGAATACATAAATCTACAGCCTAACCTGCAGGTATTGATACAACAGGAGGAAACCATGAACAGGTGCTTCGCAGAGGCACTGACCTGAACCCTGTGGGTGTTGTTGGGGTCTCTGGTGAAGTTGGTGCAGCCAGCATGACAAGGAGAAATATACTCGATATCATCAGAGCCACACACAGGGTTGAAGGCATTGGCTGGACAGGAGCAGTTGGAGTAGCACGACTTTAGAGCCCTGCATAGAGCAGCGAGAGTCAAACAAGAACAAGTTAAGACCTAATGTTTCAGTTAGTTTCATTAGCATGTTTTTGCTTTTGACTTCACAACATCCAAGTACTTTGTGGCAGCAAGTAGTTATTTTGATAAAGTCACAGAGATTCAAGTATTGCAAGTAAGTATGCTTTCCAATTTGCTTTAGATGTAATTATATTTTATAGAAATTAAATGACAACTGAAAGTTAATACAGTTACCATGTTAGCTTAAACACAATAAAATAATGAGGTTTTAGAGTTTTTAATTTAATCTAATTTCAAAAGGGAAAATAAAATCTGAATTCCGACATGATGATGACCTTTCAACTAGCAGTGCTATAGAGCAATGTTTTTATGAGCGGGGCCCTGATTTGTTTGCATACACTTACATAATACACTTTCCTGTCCCCAGTTTCAGGGTGATCCACCACTCTACAATCAGTGGCAGTAACACACCAATAAACATAGAAAAATACAAATGAAAGGGAGGGAGAAAGAGGACAACTCGCTAGCTATGTAAATAATATAGGTTTAGGTAAAATGCCCAAATACCAATAATTTCCTCCCAAATTCTGACTTTGACTTTCTAAACACTACAGCTGCTACTAACTTTTGGGACTGTTTCAAGACTGTTCCTTGATTTAGTTTTATCTAAACATGTATTTCACATAAGCTAAGGTGGATGTGTGTGACCCTGTGTACATAGGGGGGAAAAAAAAATCATCCCAAAAGCTAAATTACCCCTTCCAGAAACAGTGCTGTTCACATAAAAAGCTTAATTTTAAGTACACCCCACTCGTCTCTCTCACCCATTCTTTTGGTTATAAGTGACCTCGGAGACCTTCCGTGTGGGACAGCCCATGAAGAAAAGAGGGATGCAGAGGAGGGTGGAGGTGGTCAGCATGACCACAGAGAAGCGTGGGATGGTCTTCAGAGAGAGACCTGCCTTCTTCATGATGACTCCACCCGTCAGCATCCCCACGGCTACTGCCGGCAGATTTATAGCACCTGTGAACCAGAAACATTTATTTTCCTTTTAAGATGTCCACAAGGGGTTTAATACACATCATGTGCCCTTTTATTTGTTTGCTGACACCTTGACACAAATGACAGGTGATGTTCATGAATAAATGCAATGTTGCAAAGCTCCAAGCTTCAAGGAAGGACAAACCCAAATAACATTTCCATCTGAGGTTAAATGACAGTACAAACTAAATCCACCCTTTGGAAAGCGGACATGGTGCAACAGGGCTGAAACATCCAGACAGTCCATTAAATGATTTTACAGACTGTTTAATTTCAGCTCAGTTTACACCATGCTGTACATTATGACTTGAATTACACTGATTGATACGCATTGATTGCAAGCAGCTGACTTAAAGGGCAATAGTAAGCTATAATAGTCCAATCTTTTATATTTGCACTCCTGCAGTACCTACCTACTAGCAGGCTGCTGTACGCAACTGTGGCACTGTACTGTTGCTCGAGAAACTTGTTCATGAATGTGGCGAGACCTGCGATCACCGAGGAGAAGCAGCACTGGGCGAGGATCAGCATCAGGTAGAGAGGGCTCAACAGGAGGTTGACAAACATCCTGGGAAACACTGATCACACACAGTCACATACAGAGGCAGATTATTACAGTGATACCGGACATGACTTATCTCTTTGTTACAGCACATGCTAAGAAGATGTAACTATGCTGAGACCGTTTATGAATCTGACAGGCGGGACCATATCAGTCTGAATATAATGAACTTACTTTTCAGGAATTCAAGTAAAGAGACATCTTGCTTCTTGAAGTCGTCAGGCATGTCAGTGTCATTATCAACCTGGAAAATAATATACAGAATAAACTCTTACAGGAGTTTGTGTGAAAGCACATATGTACAGTAGAGTGATTCAATTCAGTCTTACAGGACGGTGTGAAATGTGGTTCATGTTTGCTAATCACATCAGCCCAGTTCTTACAAGAGGCACCACAGTCTCTCACAATTAGCCCCTGTCTCTTTATGCTGGATTCATGTGACGTGGGAACATTGGACTGAATTGACAGCTCCACAGTGTTCATGCAATCAAAATCATTCACAGCTGTCAAACATCATAATAGAAGATTTCTGTAGAGTTTTTGTCTTTTTGTGTTCGCTTTTCACACTAAACTACAAGCCCCTACTTTATATATAAACTAGGAGCTTATATAATAATGTCATAATAATAGTAATAATAATAATAATAATAATGTGTTTTACAAGAAATCAAAGATTTTATGCCTTAAAAAATGCATTTTTATATATATATATAATTAGTATATGATTCATAAGCACCAAGCGTCATGTTCCAAATGTGTTAATTTCCACTGATTTTTGAGTGGATGTTAAGTAGCATTTGACGTTTCTAAAAAAATATATGCATTTCTAATAAATACCACCACTTAGAATGACAGGAGCTGACTCTTTCAACCATGTATCGATTACTTTTATCTGATCATTTCATCTGTTTATCCATTATTAAGCCAACTATTTCAACTGTTTTGGCTCATTTATCCATTATTTCTCTGCGTTTATTAAGGCTACTTTTTCACTGTATTTGTGAGGATGAATATGACCAACCGTTCCTTTTGTTTCTGTCTTGACCAGTAAAGATTTTCATATCTTCAGCTGAGGTTACTGGAGGCAAAGTTCAACCCAAGTATTCACTGATGAGGTATTTTGTATAGTGTGGGTACTTTTCACATTTACAGTGGGTGCATGCTTGGGAAAAAAGGTCCCTTTATTTTTGATGCCTTTTATTATCACATTATGACAACTTCATGGTGATATTTCTAACAATTTGGTCCAAAATGCAGAAATTTGAATCCCTACTATTTGCATATTTTTTCAGGGTCAAGTCCTGGACAAAGCTGGAGGAGTACGATGTGGTTTCACAAACATGTGCGGACTAAAATCTGGCTTTAGCTTATCTATGACTCATGTTTTCTGCAGAGTGTTTAAAAGGCATGATACAGATAACAATAATGTACGAGCACAGATCAGTTCTTGGCAATGTAAATATGTTCAGTGACGTGTCAGTTATAATGTGGAGTTATATGTTGACAATAACACATTTTTTGCTTCTTATCTTCAACATGGTGATAAACCAATGGAGGAAAAGTAAATGCAATACTGTCACAAAGCCAGTAGGTGTCAGAAGAACACAAGCGATGTATTGCAGCTTTACATGCTCCACAAGGTACGAGTGAGACTGTGACTTACATGATCTGAAGGCATTCTGCGAGGGAAGAAGAAGTAGGGGATGGAGGTGAGAAACAGGCAGCCGGTGGTGATGAGCAGGCCCATCCACCAGGCCCCAACCCAGCGGGGGTCACCTGGTCTCAGCTCCTGTTCACCTCCTGTGGAAAACAGGAATCACCAGGCATAACAGTGAGTCACCAGTCCTGCTTTAACCCGTCTATAAAATAACAATCGGACCGTCATCATTACCTAAACCAGTTCTGTCCACGTCCACATAGATCCGCAGCACGACTGAGCCCAGCAGGTAGCCAATGGCGGGCCCGAATACAGATACAGCAAACAGGATGGCTGTGAATGATAAAGCAGCTGTGAGGCAGAGTTTTCTCTGTGAAGTCTCTGTGAAAATGGCTTATCTAGAAAAATCTGTGACAAGTTATTAACATTTTGACTTTAAGCATTAATGGCCAATCACGCTTTGTCTCTTTACCATGTAACCTCATGCTCTGTGACTGTGGATGAAAAGCTGCTCAATCATAAGTTCTGGACCTTAAAAATTAAGGATTTTATCAGGAACATTATGAATGATACTGATAACAAAAGTCAACTCAATTTGAAGTATTTTATTTGTCTTGTCTTGATTGAACATTTACAGCTAATGCTAGTGCTTGTAGGCAGGAATTAATGCTATTATTAGTAACTCAGGTCAATGTGAGTACTTTAAGAATGACAGCTATGAAGGAGAATTTTGTTTTTTACTAAAACTTCTTGTACAGCATCCAAATCCGACCTGTTGCCCTTTGCTGCAAGTCATCACCCTTCTCTCTCCTCCTGTGCGCTGCCTATCTTCATCAGAAATAAAGCCATGAAAAAGGCGAAACAAATCTGTCAGAGAAGAATTTTTGCGTTGCCAAATTGCCAAGAACCTTATAGTTCCAACTGACAAATTTGTTCAGATTTTATCTGACATCTAACTCATCTGATCAGTTTTGCTGTCTTTGATGTTAAACCTTAAGACCTCAATATCTGAAAACCACTAAAACTGCAGTCAGAACCTTATTATGCAAGTGAATAGAATCACCGAGAATAACTTCATGACCTTTAGATTGTGTTTATTTATCTGAGCAAATCAATCTGCCTCTGAACCACAGGCCATTCACCTATGTAAAGAGGGGAGTTGCCAGGTCCAGCAAAATCATCAATGTAGGATATCCCGAAGGGCTGGATGGGCACAGAGCCCACGCCAAAGAGCAGCTGAGCGAAGCCCATCAACAGCCACAGGTTGTTGGTGTCAGTCAGACGCCGGGATTCATCTCGGCCGCAGTTCAGGTCACTCGTGTTCCCATGCAAGTTGCAGATGTCATGGCGATCTAGATGATAGCAGGTGGCGACATACGGACAGAGAGGGGAGGAGGAAAAAAAGACAGAGAAAGTTGATGACAAGCCATTGGATGCAGATGTCCGACTACTTTAATTTCCTGAAGCTTCTCTGGCCCTTCACTGACACTCTGCACAATGCCAAGTTACTTTGACTGGGGGCAAAATGAAAGGAGGAAGAGGCTGATTGTTGTTGCAAATTAAATTCCCTGGAGCTAACTCTAATCTAATCTCTCTCAGCGAGTGCACAAAGATTATGAATTTCCTTTTGATTAATGCCAAAGTTCAACTGGAGAGCAATAGCAAGGCTCTCTAAATACACTATTTGCTGCAGAGCACAGAAAGCCAAACAGCAGACACTTGTTTGACCGGAGTGCTGGGGTGCTTTTACTGAGAAGACCCTGCACCTTAAGTAAAGTCTCATAAATTGCATTGACATATTTGTACATTCACGAGTCCCCTGCTCTGGACTGAATCACATAAGCTGTCACAGAGGAGACAGAGAAGAACCGTGTTCTGTCATTTAGGTCTTACTGTGCAGAACAGAGTCGTATTCGTAGCGCTGGGATATGAAGTGAGGTAAGGTCAGGATGGTGGCACTGACAGCCATCAGAAGTCCGCCGATTCCAATGATGCGAGGACGGTGGACCCGATTTCCAAAGTAGCTCACGAACACGATCAGCACGCTG
The DNA here is from genome assembly GCA_039737535.1 of Lagodon rhomboides. Classification (NCBI taxonomy): domain Eukaryota; kingdom Metazoa; phylum Chordata; class Actinopteri; order Spariformes; family Sparidae; genus Lagodon; species Lagodon rhomboides. The sequence goes on along the minus strand of CM077789.1, from coordinate 5,797,617 downwards.
TTACTGATCTGAGAGACGGACACAGACACATGTTTCAAACAACATCCAGCAGCAGCATCATCCATCTGTGGGACACTCATCTAGTCAGCAATTAGTAGTAAGTCTGAAAGTTTTCCAACATTTATGGACCTCAAAACTAAATATGGAAGTGGTTGCACTGTAATCCAAGTTCAGTGTGGCCTGCACACAACACAGGCAGAGTGAAGAATCAATGACAGAAACAACTTGCAAAAGAAAAATTAAAGGTGCATTAGCTGATCTTTTGTCTATTGTTGTATTTCTGTCCAAGTTCAATATTCACTCATTTTGTATCTTTATTTGCTCTCCAACTACTGATGTGAGTATAAAAATAAAAAAAGTTGCATATTTTGTTTTTTTAATGGGGCTTAATGGGTTATAATGGGCAATTTCACTGAAAAATACAACATCAAATGCCCACCGAATCTGTAAACTAGGTTGATGAGGGTGCAGAGATGCGAGCGATAAAAAACATAACCAGCAGATGCTTAAAAACTGCATCACTGGGAGAAACTGCAGGGATGAGTTATTACTATTATAGTCGGTTCATCACTAACAACAACCTATTTTCCATTAGATAATATCAAAATATCTATCATAGCAGCAATAAATAATTTGAAATGTTCAGGCTTTACTTGGTCTGTTTTCATAAAATACCATACAATCAAATCTGACCTTGTAAATCACATTATAACTCACAAATCCTGAAAGAAGCTGGGCTGCAAAAGAATTTGAAAAAGGTAATAAAACTTGATTTAGTAAGTGTCTAGTGACCTTTGCTTATGCATATTTATAACCTGAAAGTGGAAAATTTTCAATCTGTGTTGTGGACTTAAATCCCAGAGAACAAAAAAATTCCAGCAACCTCCAAGAAGAGTGCGTAGTGTACATTCTTTTATTATTCTTATCTGTAATAAAACAGTTCCAAAATACCGGAGTCTGGCCCCAATCGTCAGGAAGTGCGATTTTGATAAGTTGCTTGTTCTCCAGTTCCTCCTTTGTCATCAGTAGCCTTGAAATAAATCTATCATGATCCGTGTGAGGGTGTGTTATTGTTGGCTCCTACCTCGTGGAGAGAGGAAATGGTTCCTGAGGAGTAGCTGCTGAGGCCGTAGCGCCTCTCGATTGTGGTGATGATGCTCTTGAAGTAGGCGCTGTACAGCAGCTGGGAAAACTGCAGGAGGCCGTGGCACAGGACGAACAGCTACGGAAGACAGACAGACAGACAGTTAAGGATGCTCTGAGCTTTTTAGTCCGAAACAGAAATATTGCCATGTGAAAGATACAGACACTGCAGGAACGACAGAAATGTTGAATCTGAAAGAATCTTTGGAACCGAATCTCCACATCTACTTCACTGCAGCATCTTGCTGCCAAACATACAATGAATTAGTTCGCTCAGCATGCGTAAATCTCCTGCATGCTCTGACAAAAACTTGATGTAGTGATGTAACCAGAGCTAAAATAACTTACAATCATAAATGTCAAATGTGTCTCTTGTCATTTTCTGCTAAAAAGACGTTTGGCTGCACTCGCACAGAGGCTGAACAGACTGAAATATATTCCTCTGGGAAGCATAAATTGTTCCAAGTAAAAGAGAACAATTTGGAAGAAACACATAATCACATGTGTGGTGTCAAGTTCTGAAGGATTTGTGCTCAACACAACTTTCCAGTGTTCTTCAGCCCCCGAAGCACACCGTGAGGTTCATCCAATGGGGCGCATACTTAAGACAATATTACCTCTCAGTGAAATGCAGCGAGGCCAGTTGGAAAACTAAACAGCTGTTTCACAAACACACAGCACAGCTTTACGAGTACCAACACATCAGGCTGCACTCACCCATTTCAAAGACATGGTACATTTTAAGGACTAAAATTTACATTTTCTAGACGGAAAAACAGATGGATTGAGTAAAGTGTAAAACAAGGCAATGTGGAAATAAAAATGTGCAAATATAAATCATGTAATTATTGTAAAATGTTAGTGGAATTCTTGCCTTCACAATGTTACTTAAGTAAAAGTAGATAAGTATAATAATCAATGTACTGAAGTATGACAGGTACTCATTAAGCAGAAAAGCCCCTTTTAAAGTGTTAATTATTATATTTATGTTACATTATTGGATCGGTGTTATATAAGTATGAAGTGTTCCAGTGAATCAGAAATCATTCTAACTACGGGTTGGTAATCTCTACAAATGCACCACATGTATATCATGTAAAATCTTAAAGCATCAATCAGTACTTTCATTTGTTGTTGATTCTGGCGACCTGTGTGCACAAAAGAACCATCACCACCTGAAGCACACCTCCTAGCATGTGCATTTGTTTTGGAAGCAAGGAAATTATTTTAAGCACTGTTTTTCTTTCTCAAACACAGATGTTAGCAGGATGAATGGTGTTGAGGTAATGTGTCTGAAGTCCAGAGTATGATCCCCAGCTAAGTTCAAGCCTTAAAGTTGGTATTAAACTCCTAAACATGCCATTACGCATCCATCTGAATGTCATTTTATATGTTAATATTGCAAATCAATGCACTTTCTTTGAGACACCAAACTCATGCGTGCCCCTGCACTACAGTGCAAAGCACCTGTGGAGAAAATTAGATATAAATTAGCATACTGAATGGAAACACAGGCAAACAGGCTAGTCCTGTCAAAAGTTAAAAAACACAAACCCTTAAGCTCACTAATCAACACTACATCTAGTTGTTTTTTTTAATCTTGGAAACCAGATAAAATTGTGAAAACGATTACCCAGCAGATGAAGGAATATGTATTTTGTGAGCAGTTGCTTGGCACGAGTCATGCATTACTGACATTCTTACACTCTCGTCTTTTGATTTATTAAGCAAACAAGAGAAATTGTATTCAGTCCAGCAGACACAGAACAACCTTAGCATTAATTTGGAGCTGTGTTTCTGGCAACCGGACAAATGCAAGCCTCTACTTTTAGCTCTGTTTTGGTCCCTACCAACTGCTGAAGGAAATGCTTGTCTCTTTAGCTGCAGAATGCTCCACTATGTTCACCAGGTAGTTGCTAACTTTGTCTGTAGGCTACTTGGTGCTGAGCATACAAAGTTAGGTTGTTTTCAGAGCTTTTCATTGAAAACATCTGCCTTCTGCTCCCACTGCTGCTGAAAGTTGTGCCGGTGAAAGCAGTGAAAGTGAACCAAAACAATGAGCTGCAAGATGCTAAAATGCTCCGTAGAGCTGAGAGCAACTGCAGACATGAGTGAAACGTCACGATAACTGAGCCCTTTCACATAACACACAGTCATTTCATTCATTGATGAAAAAATACTGAATAAGTATTGCATGAATGTACTTAGTTTCTTTCTGTGTGGTTTCAGAAGTGGAAAGTTTTGGTGATATGATAAATGATGGTTTTCTGTAAAGCAGTACTTCATCTGGTTTTCCTAGAAACTAAACAGCACAGCCCCCAAATAGTTATGAAATGTGTGAATTACTGATTTTCAGCCAACTGCTTAGCTTTGGGCAATACTGTACATGTCTCCAACTACCCAATTTTGCCTCCTGGACTTTTCTCTCCACATCCAGATATATGGAAAGATCAAGATCGCCCACTGGACGTTCTCCCAGTGATCTGGAAGAGCCTCTCACCTCTCTGTGTCGGGAGGTGTTCACAGACACTCGGATGACTGCACTTGGTTTTTATTTGCTCGGGGGGCCATGAATGCAGGAATGACGCTGAGGATACGTGTTGAGATTAGGAGTGAATTTGCTGTAAAAACAGTGATAAATCCAAGCTTTCAGTTTGTTTACCAGCTGCCAGGTCGTCTGAGGGAGAATAAACTATGTGTTTGACTCAGAACAGTTAATGCTCCTGTTAAATCCTGGCTTTATGGTTTGTGAGCACACACAACAGATGCATTTACACTGATACTAATATTTCATCCTCATTTTTGTGTCAAATGGGGTTTAATCATCTAAATGATTCGACAGATTCATTCACTGGCAGGCAAAGAGATAGAGATTTGGATTCAAACTAAATGTTCACAATTGTTTCTTTAACCACATCATCAGGTCAACCTCAAATCCACTTGAACCTTTAACATAGTCGGGTTTCTGTTTTCACTGCAGATAACGCATAGTATAAATATCATGTTTCACAGACAAGTATCCGGCTTTCAGACAGTTGGCTTTAACACTGGAAACACAAAACACTTCTGATAACACATAAGCTATTAAAGTTCAATCTTTCACCTGAGGCCTGAGAAACAGAAAAACAATGTTTCAGTATTGATGATAAAACACAATGGATCTGTTTTTCCTGATGAAGGAATGTTGCATAATGTTGAAGGTTGGATAAGATAATCTTAAGAGTATTATAAATGGTGGAAAAAAAGGGCAGCAGCAATGCACACCCTGAACGCTGCAGTGTGTCAACACTGAAAAAACGCAGGATTCATTATTTGTCCACACTGTTCATACAAGTGATTTAAGCCTATTTGATGTCCTCAGGCAGGAAAGTGTTTGTGCAGGGTTGGATTCTCTGGATTATGTTGACATTTATCCTTTTTGAACACTCTCAGCTCCGTCTGTGTGGATGTTATTGTCCCGGCCTTCAACCCTGCTGCGAGGGGAAGAATTGAGGGAAGTTCATACATGAATTTCAAAATGCTTTTATTTCAGGGACACGTGTTGACGGTTAGACGCTGGATAGCCATGGATTTCCATGAGGAAATGTATGACCTACTTGGTCAAAAACTGAATAAAGGAAAGTGTATAAAGTCTCCAAGGATAGATGAAAGAAAGGAAAGTCAAAGAATCACCTCCCTTCATTGTGCAACAGAGGTTAAAAAAGGTTTGCTAAAGAATAGCAGCATGATCAAAGGAACATTTTCTATGATTTGGCGCAACGGGTAGATATTTTGAGGATATGCTTATTCACTTTTTTTGCAGAAAATAAAATTACAAGATCAAAAGCACTTTCATGTTTGTCCACTAAATATAGGCTATGGCTACACCAGGTGGACTGTTAGCTTAGCCCAGCGTTGTTCAAACTTTTTTACACTGTGTACAACTTCAGAAAATATTAGCCTTTCCAGGTACCACTACTATGATCAACGTTAAAGGTACTCTGTGGAAATTCTGTGTTGTGTTGGAAGCCAGTTGTTAGTTTATGTTAGCGGACTCCAATTCTAAACTAGTATTAGCTACTTTTGTTCTCTGTTAGTGGAGCAGAGAGAGGCGCCGAGACGAGGCACTCATGAAGTAACATCCTTTGGAGTCCTTCACAAAGAAATCCACAGTGCAGCAGCATTACACAACTTAAACAAATCATCCACAGACTTGTATAGACGAGAAGATCTCATTTTTCATGCCACGATACAATCCGCTCACATATGGCCAATAAAAAATTAATACGTATCAGTTACTACAAATTGTTACATAGAGCCCCTTTAAAATACATCAGGTTTTAAAATTAAATGAAAAATAACGTGGTATTTCTCCATTTACCGCAGTTTTAGAATAGCAGTATTAGCCTAAGGACTACTGCCAAGCTAACTGTTTTATGTATCAAGTGTTTAATCAGTACAAAAAGACATTTAAAAATGACAGGTAGGGGTTTTACATGTGGTTCATGAGGTGGACTATTTCTTGGCTGTGAGCAGTAATTTCCTGGAGTTTTGTCGTCTGGTAGATAACCCCTAGAAAACCACCAACCTGTTGTTTTTACATTTTGTATTTTTGTACGGATTGAACAAACAAGATATAACTTGTGAACTACTATGCTTGAGAGGTGCTGATGGATGGCTATGTTATCTTTGGACAGAGCAAGGCTAGCTAGCTTTCTCTTGTTTTCAGTCTTTTTGCTACGCTAACTAGCTGCTGGTGGTAGCTTTATACTGAATGGACAATTATTAAAAGAGTGGTTTCAATCTTCATGTCTAAATCTCAGCAAAAAGTAGGCAAAAAAAGGTGTTTTTCCTAAAATGCTAGATTTGATTGCTTTATCTCTATGACAAATCCAAAAGTGTGAACCTCCGGTGCACTGATGTGTGGAGGGAAGTGAACCAGAGCTGCCCCTGAGCAGAAACTTGGCTCGGATATTGGCAGAGGTATCTTTAAAGCTAATTTGATGGTGTAACTTGGGTGCAGTCTAGGTGCAGCACACAGTAGATAAGTTTGAAATTGTAAAAACCAAAACAAACAGAATGTCCTGATGAAAATGAGCAAACAGTGAACAGAGCACTGTACAGCACGTACCAGTGTCAAGAAAAGACAGAGGACGTGATTGCTCCCTGTGAAACCATTGTTGAGTGGCTGGCTCTGCTGAGTGAAAAGCGATTTGGTTTCATGTGAAAAGCAACTTCACCAAAGTTCTGCTTGAAAACTGAAAGCCAAATAGCAATCAAGTGTTCTGACGAAAGATATCCCTCTGCTGTGGGAATGACTTGTCCAAACAGCTTACTGACACATTACCAGCTGCTTAGCCTGCTTTTATTCTGAACTGCTCCCATTATCTAAACACGCGGCTGCGCAGCGTTGAACTTCAGGTACGTTCACACTGTGCAGGATGGGCAGGAAGTTCGCTGAGAAGTCTCAAACTGAACGTTGCCTGTAGGATGAGCCGCCCTCAGCCCCATCTCTATTTGTACATCTTTGTTTCATCAGAGGGGCCGGCAGCTTTAAAGTGAGGACTTAAAATCATAAACAGGAGAGGATTTGCAGTAACGGGACCCACCACAGTCTGTGTGTGAGCATGAGTTTAAAATGTTCCAAATAAACCATCACCTCCCGGAAATTCGGAAGTTGCTTAACTAATTACTTCTTTCACCATCTCCTCCAAACGCACAGACTACAGGTGTATTAGTCACGGTTCACAACACAACACCAATAAAGAAGACATGTCATTTCTCGCTGAGGTTCGCTGCGAGCTACATGCAGTTCTGCCTCAGTATTACTCACAGCCCTGGAACAGACTGTTACTACCCTAGCGTTGGCATACAGTAAAATGCAACTGCTCCATTTGGCACCGTGGTCGCTGTTCAGTGAGGCTTTCAATAATGGAGCCAGAGGTGCAGATATAAATACATATACCAAACTTTGAACTAGACACAGCTGCCAAACACATGAAAACTTTTATCATAACTGACTCACTGACGTACTTAAAGACAAGAACACAAAACTGTCACGATTTTCTTCTATCTGAAGAAGCTGCGTTGAGTACTCAGTTAATCGTTTAGTTGATTGACAAATTAATTTGCTGCTATTTTGATTATTATTATTTTTTAATTGATATCAAATTTGATATTTTGGGGTTATGGGCTTTTGGTCAGTTGAAACATTTTCACCAATTTCACCTTGAGCTAATAAAAAATTGATGACCATTTTTCAGTAATTTCTCATTTTTCTCATGACAAATAATGAAAATAATAATCAGCAGAAATATATCTATTTTTTCAATCTATAATCAGGCATCTTAATTAATTAGTTAATACTTTAACGGCACACTAATTAGAAATTCAGACAGGTTAGACTTTTTATGTTACATTAACAATACTGATAAGGTAATACAAACACGGAAATATCTATCTTTTCCACAACTAAATAAACAAGCTGTTCTCAGAGGAAAATAAGGTGCCCTGAACACTGCTTGAAGCTAGAAATGTGGCAGGGTCCGCCAAATATAAACAAAGTAAAACAGTATGAAATTGTATTGTTCTCTCAGGTCAGTTTGTTTATTCAGTCATGAAAACAAAGAATTTGTTTATTTAGTTTGTTTTGGCATAAAAAAAAAAAGAAATCCGTCAATTAAAATCCTTCTCTTCTGATTAAGATTTCTTTCCTAAAACTACATAATGCACCTTTAAACTACTGAGCAGTAACATGTCTTGACAATTTACTGTCAATATCCATTCAAGTCTACTCAGATTAAAGACTTAACATTGTACTTTGACACTTATAGTGTTCATAAAACGAAAAACACGAGAAAACTTTCTTCAAACCCATGTCAAGTGTTTTACATTAAGACGACCAAAATCTACACACTTCGCAGGTATGAGGCACAACACCATTACAACGCAAGTTATGACTGAGAACTTGTGTATCTACAGGTGAAGATCTTATTTTTCCAAGACAAGACCACACAGGTATACTCAACTGGGGAAAAGAGAGACTTTGAAATAACTTGTCGTTTATTTATTACAGTTATACTGTCAGTGTAACGTTATGCAATCTTCTAAAAATAAATTTAGCACAGATTTGGCTACATAAACAATGAGGAAGCAAGTGCGGCAGGTTAAAACAAGACTTGATAGTAACCGTGTTGCCTTTGCCACACTGTGTGATGGATGTCTAACTTACCTTAATGCTGCAGCGCAACGTCCTCGCAGTCTTCATGGTTTTGGATGAATGCATGTCCATGAGTTCAGCTCGCGAGTGAGAGGAACTACCGCTCGAGGTCTGTGTCAAGAGGTTGTCCGTCTTGAGCGTCTGTCTCTTGTTTTCCCTGCGGTGAGCTGTGTGTTTTATGACCGTCGGTGATGTAATTGGACTCACCCTACAGCCCCACGCGTCAATGTTTTGAAAGTTGTGAATTGAGAACAGCCAGTCCCGCGCTCAACCGCTGAGTCATGCGCAAGAGGCTGTACGTGCGGCGCTCACTTGTTGTGAACGTGACCGAAAGCGTTAATGACGCTGACATTACTACATACTAACACCTTACATTTAAATTCTTATTCATATCGAGAGGCCGTGGTTTTGAGTGAAGCCCCGCTTTGTTCTCCAGCAGCTCACCCGGCCTGAACGCTTCATTAATTGTGGTATGCGGCTCTCCGCTGTTTGTGCCTGAAGCTAATGAGTGGTGGGCCCGCTGTGAGAGAGACAGACACTGATGAATTAACTTGGTCAAAATGAGTTGTTTAACCGTGTGTTAACAAGGTGAGTTTCTGCTCACAGCTTGATTTTTTCTTAATTTGGAATTTCAGGCAAACTAGCCAAAAGCTAACGAACACTTTAAGAAGAGTGCTAAAAGCTAAGCTAACCCTGTATTTAAATAGATAGATAGATAGATAGATAGATAGATAGATAGATAGATAGATAGATAGATAGATAGATAGATAGATAGATAGATAGATAGATAGCAGTGCCAAGAATACAAATTTTAAGAATACGTTATCTTTTTCTTTCAAAGCTCCTGTCAGCCTTATCGTTGTTTTAGCTAATTTCCTGTCCGTTTGGCCGTTAGCCATCCCTTCTCTCCCCTCACGAGGAGCGCCAGTTTTCGTAGTGGCCAAACCGTGTAACTACCCCATGATGCACTGCGGCACAAAACGACCGTTAGCCAACATTGTGAAAGAATTTTGAGCTTCACGAATTGACTCGTTTGACTGTCATAATTTGAGCCATTTGGGTCTAGAAGAGCCGCACAACTGAATTATTTTATCCCAAGGATGTTATATTAAAGCTGGACATATCCCTTGAGGAGCAGCTACGTTCATTCCTGTGAAGCCAAAAACGCTCGACTTCCGGTCGCGACTCTTTCATAGCGGCCCATGGAGCATGCGCACTAGAGACTTCCGCTGACAGAGCCGGCTGACTTGAATGGGGATAAACTAATTTAATCATCACGATTATCTAGACTTTCCCATCTTTACAGGACCCAATGGCTCAAATTATGAAAGCCAAACAAGTCCGAGAACACCGGAACACAAAAGATCTGGGTATTTTTATCAAGACATTTTGGCTTCATTCGCCAGTTGAAGCAGCTTATGAATGGGGCTCTGTCTCCATTCATAAGTCTACGTTTCCATGGCTGTGTCCAGATATAATTAAATGCCCTTGCTCCATCCTCTCCCTTCATCACCACACTTGAAAAACTCTTACTCTTCGCTTGGCCCGTTTGGTAGTGATAGCTGTCAACGACAGCATTGGTATTGGTAGCTTTCCCTGTTCCGACCATTGTCTGCATGTTACCCAACCAGATAGGACTGTTTCTTTAAGGAGTTCTCCGTCCTGATTAGATAAAGTGAGCGGGGATACTAGAGAGTTTCTTAGAGAGAAACCAAACACTCTGTAACAGTGATAACTGGTGGAATATAGTGCTATTTGATCATTATTTTAATAATAATAAAAAAAAAACACTTACAGCAGCTTTAAAGATGCATCTATTTCATTAAAACATTTACAACACTAGGACCTTGAAACTGAAGTAGCTAAATGGAATCCAGCTATCATTCATTTTATTATTTAGACCTGTGTTTTTTTTACTGTGACATGTTAAAATGTATATTTGTCTAATGTCTATTAAATGATAAAGGACTATTAAATATTCACCATGAAGGCTTTTAATTGTTATAGTGTGTTAAACAACCAAACTTCCAGCCAGGTTGCTAATACCCAAAAATTTCCAGAACAAATGAAGATGTGAACTCAGTGACATCAATGGTAATTATAGCCCTGACTGAAAGCTATGATATGAAGAATCACAATTAGCCTTCTTTCCATGTACGCTCTGTCACAAACTAAGTTAGTATGAATTGAGTGGTAAAGTTTGTGAATAACATATTTTTTTGATTATGTCTAACAAGCTGTATGGAGCCATTTTATGTTTTGTTTTTTTGTTTGTATTTTTTACTTTTTAAGCCCTCAGCTACTTCAGTTTTTTTTAGGAGAATGCTGCAACTCTGTTTTGCTGTGATTCTCCAGAAATGTTTTGAGAACTACGAAACTTCCCCTGACTTTCCGTCAGCTTGGGGCTGTGCAGATAATGACTACATTTTCATTTTTAGGTGAACTTCTCCTATAAGGGGGGTATCGCACTAAGATCACTACATCGACATATGAAAGTGGAGGTAGTGAAGAAGTAGCTAACAGATTCCTATAATTGAGACTCGAATTCTTCTTGTATGTTGTGATGTTATATAAGAGATAATAACAGATTGTGTAGCTTGTTCTGGTTAAGCCAGTATTTCCTTTCAGCTCCTGACATCAGACCGTTTCTGTTTCCACTGAATGTTTAATGTGCTCTTTTGGTCATTGGGTTGGTTGTAACCTTCAGTATATCTAATTATCATCAAAGTATGATTATTGTACTTAAAGTAGATATTACACTCTTATAAAGGTATCATATGTCAGAGTCAGAAATGACCTTCATATTACTGAAATCATGAATGAAGTCAGTTATACTCAAGCTTGTAAACTATTACAATCATACTTCGTAACATAATACTTTATGGCTGCAGTAATGAGACATTGTAAAGGATTATAGCAACTCTTATAATGCACCGGGAACCTGTTACAATGTGTTATGCATCTAACTATAATCGGGCTGCAGGTGAAGATTATTTTCAATTAAACTGTTTTAAACGATTATTTTCTTGAGTAATTGATTAGTTAGTTGGTCCATAAAATTTCCACAAATGTTGAAAAACGTTTCCCAAAGCTTAAAATGACTTGATGACAAACCAAATGACTGATTATCATAGCATCTTCACAGAAAGCCGAGGCCATACATTAATTTCCCCTCAATATAATTCATAACCAAGCCATTACTCAAATAAATGTGTTGCTAAGCAACACAAGCATGAGAGTGTTAATTCAAGTAAAGTGCAATGACATGATTCAACTAATCAAATGTTTTGATTTGATTTTAGTTCAATTGTCTATTAGCTATCTGAGAATAATGGAAACACAAATGTATATTATAATCTTTGAGGCAACTGAATTGACAATAATATAAAGCAGATCTGAAGGTGAGTCATAAAATCCCGGCTGGGATCCATCTCGTTTTATATGTGGTGAAGTACAACAGTTCCAAGTACCAAGTTTATCTTGAGTAGTTTGATGAACAAAAACCAGACACCCCCCCCGAACCTGGTGAAGTTCAGGGTTTTGCTTTGGAAACAGACAGTGACACAACAACCTGGTAATGAGGATGTCCACTTACCCAACATGTCGGCTTGCCGCTGCATTGCATTACGGACTATTATTATGCTGTCAGTGAAGAAATTGTTGAACGAGTGTGCAGAACTGACACAGGCCCTGATGACAGTGACGACCTGAAACCATACAATGACTAAGCAAACAATGTCAAACACTGTTCTACGTGTGTGGAAACACTTCGATGTGACTTCATGTCATTGACGTTTAGCTGGTTATTCACAGAAATACAAATGATGTACGCCAGACGCAAAACAGAAAAAAAGGGAAGTAAGATTGTCAAAATTTGTCAGTGAAACACTCTAAGGACTAGCTAAATAATATCCATGTGGACAAATGTTCCTGTATATACTCACTGATCAGGTTGACATTTATCCCCACTCAAAGTAAACAAAAAAAAAGAAGAAGAAGAAGAAATGTTTCTGTTGTTAATTTAAAAAAAAAAAAATGATGGAGCGGCTGCTCATGCGATGCCTGCCACAAATATAACTGATTGCATGTAATGATGGAGCCTTTGTAATGCGAGGGATTCTGCACAAATTTGATTGTACATAACTTTCCATTGCGACATCATGAAGTTGGCAGAGCTCGTGAGAGTCTAAAGCTAAAACAAGAGCGACTTGAAGAAAAACAAGGAAATTAGGAAACGTAAGAACTCATAACAGTGTTCATTTTACATACATGAGGACACATCTGATAATACAGATACTGCACTATTAATATTTAAGCTTTACTCATTTGGCTCTTTCCTCTATGAACCAGAGGACAGCTGACATGTTTGAACAGCAAAGACATCACTACGCTTTGAAGCTTTGCAGGCTAAACAGAAAAAACCAAAACACTTCAACTGTGGCTTTTGTGGTACAAAAAACAGAAATGTGCTATCAGGTGATCTCTCTAAAACAATAAATAGACATTGTATATTTAAAAGATCCCATTTAATTTTGTGGATACGAATTCGGGAAGCAGTTTACAACCTTAATTCAACATGCAGTGACCATAAAGACACATGACAAAGATGTTAAAGGTGTGAGAATAAGATTAGGACCAAGATGATTGGCAGTTTTGTATGTTCACAGTGATTATTAGTGTTCTAGTTACTCACAAAAAAATAAAAATAAAAATAAAAAATCAGTCAAAAAATCCTGTGATGGGCTGTGTTCTGACACAGAACAATCAAGCTTATAAAATAGAGACAATGATAATTCTGTTTGGAGTTTGAGATAGTGGAAATATAATGTACAAAAGAGTAGGAAGGCGGTGGCGTCAAATAATAACAGTATCCAAAATTCCCTCTGGATGTTTAAAAGTTAATACATGTTGCTTTGTGGTGCTGTGGCATCCATTCGTTCGCTCCATGAAGAAAAAGGAGACAGTTCTTCGTGTCATCCAGAGGAAACAGTGTACCGGTCGTACTGTTAAGGTTGCAAATATCATCTCAACAAACACAAATCTGTTCCAAGAGGCTTCTCGTACCAAGCTGGAGCTGACCATAGCAAAGTTGGCGAGTTTAGTTGCATACTTACATGAAGCCCTTAAGTCTACTTTTGGTACCTAAATCATTCTGCTGTAGAGTTACACATCTATCCACAGCGATTTAAACTGTTTGACTAAGTTACAAAACTGTAGAAAATACTGTCTTTACCAGGTTGTCAGAGGGTTAAAAACATTTGTCCGATGGCACATAAAGGTCTGTAAATGTTGCTGTACAGATGAAGACATCTTTCCATAGTTTCCGGACTCTTGGCAGGAGAAGAGCGCCGCATTTGCTATTCGCTTTCAAAGCATATGAAACAATATTCAACAAAGACTCCTTTTACTTTGCTATGCTGTAAAAAGGGTAATTCAACTATATAAAAACTCCAAAAGAACTGTACAAAATAAAATCATCAGGCTGAAGTCTGCTCTTTCATCCGATAAGGCACATTTTCATACGTGTACTCCTTATGAATAGTGTCCACCAGCGTTTAGTGTTGCTGTTCTTGGGGGTAAAAAAAAAGGAAAATAAAGAGCTTGTTTTCACACGTAAGCGCCCAACGCTGCGTGGAACTCTGTGAGACACTGGACGAGCTGCTGGAACTTCGGCCTCTCCTCTGGGTCCAGGGCCCAGCAACAAGCCATCACTGCAAACCTGCGACGAAAAGACAAGTCAAGTTCATTCAGGACACGGTTGGGGGTTCGGTGTGTGAGACAGGATGCAGTGGGAGACAGAAGGATGTAGAGCTGGCGTCAAACTGGCCATTGTAATCATATGTTACACATTTTGAATGTGTTCAGGAGCTGCCTGTACAGCACTGATATAAATGAGTGCGATATAATCATCTCATAATCAATGCATGACCTTAAATGTTTCATTTTTCAACCTCGAATACCGTGCTAATACTGTGGCAAAGAAAGCAACCACTTCACCACCTATTGTATTCAGAAGGAAACCACCACGTTCACTTCAGGCAATTATTTCCTCATCTTTGTGGAGATTTAATTCTGTTCCAGGTTCTGCAACAACTGTTTGCTGGCGGAACACTGAGCTTGCAAAGCAGAAAAAAGTAGTTTGATGATTCCGTATCTGCAGATTGTTTTACTAGCGCTATTAATAGTAGTAATAGTAGTGTCATAAAGTACTAAAACATTAAAAGTGAAATAATATGAGTTATTTTCTTTGCTTTTGTTGCACTCTGTGCAATCGTCAGCCTCTGAGATGTTTTATGATTTGTGCCTGTTAAGAGACCAACACAGTTATCTAAACATAAGGAAATCAGATTATATTGGATGGATTAGGCGTCTCTGAAGCTCAGATATGAAAAGATTTTAGCAAAAGTCTTTCAATAATACATTTTCACAAAATTCTTCACATTATCGAATATCCGATAGCTGATGCGGCAGCTTCGGGTGCAATGGAAACAAAAGGTGTCGATATTTGGGAGGTTACTTCAGGTTAATTGGCCTGATGTGGCGGCATGCATGCAATGCTATCTAATACAGACTTTAAGAACCTAGTTTTTAAGAACACCAACTCGCCAATTTGCCAGTATTTCCGGTTTAAAGCGGGAGATAATGGCAGGTATTTGAATGTGGCTACATGTTGCCTTTGCTGTGAGCAGCTGTAAACTAAACAGAGTTACAGCACAAATTTACAGTCTCAACTCACCTCACAGTCCATCACCCAGTGACCCAGGTGTAGGTAATACCTATGGTAATATAGTCTACTGTGCTATCTGGGCAATATCGTGACATAAAAATGTGGAAATCACCCAAGCCCAGTCATAAAGATGGATAGAAATAGCATGCCTGTGAATGCCATGACCAAGCAGAAGAAATAGGAATAGTATTTTGAGCCAAGTGCCCTCAGGTTCAGTTTAAATTTTGAAGAAATACTGATAAATAATGGTGATGATGAAATTATTGTTGAATAATAGCACTGATTAATGGTCTTTATATTGTTATCAGGGCTCGGAATGAATCACGTCACCTTTGTGGTTTTGCCCCTTCCGCCCAAAACTTGAACTCTCACTGATTTTCCCTCAATCATGCATCACATAATAATCCACACGTGTGGTCCACCCCTGCAGCCCTGTTAACCCTGTTATTAAGGAGAAGGTGACAGCAGGCTCACTGCAAAACGTGATATTGAGGAAACAGCCTGTAAACACAATAATGGCCTAGTGGGAAAATGAGGCCTGTGGGCGCAGGCTGCTCCTCCTTCTTCTCACTGGCAGGATGTTGATAAGCTTCACATCAACCAACGCTGATAGCGGCTTAACCTTTCAATTTCATCGAGCTTGCATATCACACAACACTTAATTTGGTCAAATCAGTCTGCAATAACAAGGCTGGCTGCAGCTGAACATACACACAGATTCTTCACTGCAGAGGTCTGTAAACATACATTATGTTTTTATAGTCATAACAATGATAAGGATAAGCAGGAGCACAAACATGCCCTGCACTGTGGCACGTTCACTGTGGCAAAACTAGCCAGCTGTAGGACCACTGACAACCCTGTTACTTATTTCAATTGTCCTGAACAACAACATGATGTACAACTGTAGCTACAGATGTACTATATAACTTTGTCAGTTTTGCAGACTGTTTTTTTGGTTGTTTAACGTTCAGAAGAAATTAAAACAATTTTGATCTGGAGGAGTTGTATTATATTTATCCTGGATATGTTTTCCCTCTTCCTTGTAAAGGTATATTAACTGCTGTTTCTCAATGTGAATTAACCGTTTTTTCACCAAGTCATTAATTGGGAATCAGAAAATGCAGTATTTCCATTTCCTTGTGCCAGTTGACTTACAGCTCATCTGGACAGTTGATTGGTTGTGCTATTCTGTACCCATCCTTCAGGTATGCGGACATCTCGAAAGGGTCGATGTCGACGTAGGGGGTCTGACCCAGCGTCATCAGCTCCCACAGAGTCACTCCGAAGGCCCACTGTGAAAACACAACACGTGATCGACACTGAGACTGGTACTGAACTTTCACTTACTACAAGTTCTAAACATGCTCGATGCAAGACGTCGTCTTTAATGCGCTGTCATCAAACACAATTAACATTTGTACCCACAGTGCGGAAACTCTTTGGTGCCCGCTTGCATTCAAATACAAGAATGTTCCACTGGAACAATTCAAGGAAATGATGTTGATACATTTATTTGGAATATACATAATTGCTGAAAGTTTTTGTTGAGAGACTTAAAAGTAAACAGTCGGGGATCGGTTATGTTTAGGGAGGCTGGGGATTTGAGCTCCGGTGTTAGAGAGGGTCTGCCCTGAAATGACCCTTCACTCTGACGACTCAGGAGGGGGTCGAGGAGAAGGAGCATTTTTCTATTCATGTTACTTGTTATTAACCCATATCTGAGGTTTAAAAACCAAAGAGTAGATGATTTTACTGCACTTGTTATTGGACCTAAAATAAACTCAGGTTATCTCAGTAATGCTTTCTGCGACTCGGTAATATCTCGCAAAATTAGATTCTTTATCCACGAAGAATGTGGAAACATTTAGTTCCATAACATCCTGCTTAGTCCACTGTAACTCGCTACAGACTTCTCAAAATCCAATAAAATGTCTGCGGAGATATATGTTCGACCAACGAATGTCCAGTGATGTTTAACAACATCCAATACTGTGTGACAACGACTACCACAACAACCAAGTCACGGACTATGGCTGGGAATGTAGCTGATATTCACTTGATTACGTTATATGTTGGTCACAGAAAGGGGCTTTTGGGGTCCAGGGGGAACTTAGCGGGCCTCACTCACAAAATCTAAATGACCAAATATGATCATGATGAGTGCTTATTAACGTTTCTGTGTAAAGCGGGGGACAGGGTCTAAAATGGAACAAGACACCGTGGACAAATAGCGCCAGTCCTGGTCTTCGTAGTTGTCGTGTGGAATAATCGTGAGTAATTTCCGTATTGCTGCACTGCTTGTAGCTTCCCTGGAAAATGCATTTCCTGCATTGCTTTCTCTTGAATCAGTTATTGTTTTGTTTTTACTACCTGTTTTATCGCATTCGACTTGTTTTAGTTATTCACACGCCATTTGTCATCATTACTGTAATCGTATTTTCGTTGATTATTTAACTGGTGATTTCGCTTGTTTATACGGCTTTTTAAAGCACTTTGTAGCTTGATTTTAAAAAAAGTGCTTTATAAATGAAGCTATTTAATTAATGGGATGAGCCGCCCCTTTAAAGGAAGTGCGAGGGCTGAAAGAGGGCACAGGGCATCGTTATGGGAGGGGCTGCTGTACAGTAATCCACCCTGTTCCCGCATCGGTACCAAGGCCACTGCCAACATTCCCGAGAAGACAAATAGTCACTTTCTCATCCTGTCCGGTTGGTATCCAGTGTGCGTAACCACTGACATAGAGTATGGAGTGCTTATGTACGTAATTATGCCATGTATAATGCTCTGATGATGCTACACAGCTGTGGCCACTTGTCTATCTGTGTGCTTCCTTAAAGCTTAGTTGGATGTAATGGCCTCTGTTAACTGTAAATGTTTGGGAGGGGGGGTGGTTGCTATGAAGCAGTGTGACCATAAGAGGTATGTGGAGGGGTGGAGGCATGTCTGACTGGTGTCTCTAAGGATCCCTGGAGCTTCCTGACCGACTCCAATGCACCCGCTCTGCTATCCTGAGACAGGAAAGAGGGAAGAGCCAGGGGCACAGCGCTCCTCCCTTCCCCCTCTGACACCTTGACCAAGGCATCTAATTATGGCTTGGCTACAACTGGTGCCATTTCCCGCATCACCCTCTCTACATCATGTTTCCTGATATCTAAAGTTTACCCGTAAGAGACAGGAATAGTGTAACATATGGTTGCATCATTAAGCTGTAAGTAGTAAACTGTTTGTGCGCTACTGCAGTTCTTACCACGTCACTCGCACTAGAGAAGTCGTTGTTGAGCAAGCTCTCCAAAGCCATCCAACGGACGGGCCGGTTCTCATTATCCCCCAGACAGTGGTAATCCATGGGAAATAGGTCTCGGGCAAGGGCATTGTCTGTGATCTTCACTTGCATGTTGTCGTCAATTCTGTCCGGGGGTGGGGGGACAGGAGAGACAAGTCAGCGTCTTTATTTTTAAGTGACTAAATTCCAAACCAAATCACCTTAAAGCCGCAGGGAAATAAGTGAACACAAAGAGGAAAGCTTTGAGCCGGGTCAGGGACACTTACACGCAGTTCCTGGCGGCAAGGTCTTTGTGTATGACCTCCCTGCGAGACAGGTAGCTCATTCCACAGGCAATCTGAATGGCCATGTAAACCAGGTCTTGTTGAGAGATCGCCTGAAAGGAAACGAGGGAGAGAGATACAATGTGCAGTTGAAATGCAGAGGCAGGAAAAACACAGAAAGGGAGCGAGTGGGGACAGGAGACCACGGCTGACGTGACTTTACTGCGCTGAAACTGGTCTTCTGTGTCAAATTGTTCTTATTTCCTTAGGATGAACTTTGGGTCAAAGATGGGAGTCACATACACAAAGACTATTTATGTCTTTAAATGCAAGCGCAAGGCAAGTCGACTGAGAAACAATTTAATCCAACACTGCTGCCGTGGAAAAGCGTTTGCTTGAGGAGCGGCCATTATTGTTTTCTAAAGAACAGTCGCTTCTCTCACTGGCCGTTGCACCTTTACCACACCTGTAGCTCCTCATGGGATACCGATTAGTCCAAACCACTGTGGTTGGGGCGCATGTGCATGACTCGAGGCCTGGTACAATAGATTCACAAGGTCACATTTTCATGCCATCATGAGGTTCTTTGTGTTCAGTGCCATCAGCGTTTGTTAGGACGCCAAACTTTTTTGTCTAACATGCTGAACTAAGAAAGAGAACAAGATAAATATTATACCTACTTAACATCGGCATTGTCAAAAGTATTGTGAAGATCTGGCTGTACTACCATAGTCAACATCGCTGAATAAATATGTACGCACCAGTGGGACAACAATTTGAATCACATGGCTCAGAAAGTCCCTCACTCAAAAGGTTTGAACCACAATCTGTCTTTAAAGAAAGCTGTTTGTTTTGTGCTCGGAGCTCTTGAAGGGCTCGTAGACAATGGCTCGGCCAGCAGGTGTGTCTGACAAAAGCCTTACACTGCACAAAGCAAAGACTCCGACTGGTAACAAAGTAGGGCAGCTCTTACAATGTATATAAACATCCTGGTAACTTTAAAGATAGCACTGCCTTGGAGAAAAGAGCTCCTGGAGAGACAGTACCACATATATGGATGTCTGTGTTCACATATTTTTGTATCCAATCTAATTAGCTGCACAGTCCGTGGCTCGGACACATACGTCGGAAATGTTTGTGCTGTTTAATCTTATCAAACAGTGGACAGTTTGATTCAAGTTTAAACATTTAATATTGAGAAAACACAGGAAAACAAGCAACCAGTGAACTAAGATAGGAACATTTTAAAAAGGCCTTGCCCACAAATATTTCCCTAAAGGATATTTTTTCATGTTTGACGTTTTACCTCAGTTGAAAAAAACAAAACAAGTGAATACCATTCAAAAGGCTTCAACGAGCATGCTGGGCCGGTAGGTGGTGAAAAAGCCAACAATATGTCAAACACCAGAGAAAAACATGTGTCGTGAGTTTATTCTGGTTAGATAAAATGACTCAAAACAGGCGTATGCTCATTACACAAAACAACAGTGGGCATGCATAAATTGAGGTGATGATGCCATTAAATCCCAAATGCTCTGTTTTACAAGTCCGCACGGATACACAGAAACCAGAGTTTGGAAAAAATCTCCACTTTAGAATTATTTAGAATAATCTCCGGGCCAAAATGAAGAGGAAAATGTTTCTTTTGCAAATCAACAGTAACACCTGCAAAACAATATACATGCAAGTCAACATCACGTACAAAACTGAGATGTGCGTCGCTGGTACCTGACAGCTCAGTTAGCCGCTCTGTGTTTATGCAGGGAAACTTTAAGAGTTGTTCTTAAGTGTAAAAATGACACCTGTGGAAAAAGTCAACACTCACCACTTTTTACTGTTCTGCCTCCAAACCAGATGTTCACTTTCAAAATGAGAGCCACACTGCAGTATTGTGCTCTCTCAGTGCTTCCCCCCGTTTTATCTTCCCCGTACTAAAACATTTCTGATTTATTGCTCAATGTTTATTGCAACAGCACAATTTAATGACTACGTCTTTGTCTTCTACAACTGCCAGAACTACTTAATGAGATTGTTGAGAACGGAGGTGCTGATGCGTTACCTGAAACTTTACGAAGCGGTTTTGATTAATGTAAATGGGCTGCAAGCTTCATCTTGCGATTGCTAAGTGTTTGCTACATCTGTATTTTGGGGCTGATTGATTGGTTGGATCTGTTCTGTGGCTTTGCCAAGCACATCAAAGACTCCCTGGGGTTAACCTGTACAAAAGCCTGATTGTCTTTACATAGCGAATAAAAATCTCTGCCTTGAGCGCTGGCTTCAACACTATATCAACAGTCATTCTAATAACAGTGTAAACAGTAGTTACTGGAAGGTGTTGATTGCTTCGCGCACACAAAACCTTCTTTCAGGTTTGACTCTCGGGACAGAATCTGAATTTTCTTCCAATTGCAGGGATTTATCTTAATAGCTTCATACATTTCTCAGTCCAATGCAATAACTGAGTTGAGCTGAGACATTTATTTGCAATGGTTTAATAAGGGACTCGTGTTTTTAGCTCCGCCAGATCAATGGCGAGCTGAAGCCTCACCTGTGGGTTGTTAGCCTCGGCTAGCTTGCATTGCCGCAGGAAGAGCTTGAGATTCCCCCAAGCCATGAAAGGCAGCAGCACCATGGGCTTCTCTCCGTCCTCCGTACACACATGACTGATGGGCAACAGATTTCTGAAGGTGGAGAGAAAGAGCATGTGAGGTGGCCGCACGTCAGAGAGTTCTTGGAAGATGGGAAAAATACGTTGCGATGGTCATCATAAACATTACCAAACTATAGAAGAGGAAACGTCAGAAAAGCTTATCTTTAAGAGAAAGAGGAAGAACTGAACCGACATGACGGTAATCTTTCCCACATAAGTACAGTACAGTACATAAACTTGGGCAAGATTTACTTAACTGAACTAAAAGAAAAAAAAATTGCATTCACTGTCAGCTTGAAAACTGAGAGCAATTGTTTGCGAAATAAATTACTGTATTTTAAAACCCAGACCAGAACAAGCTCAGGTGTCATTTCTGAGCGCTACATTTATGTCAGAAGACACATTTTGTTCCCCAAATGCGGTGTTCTTTCGTCAGCGTTCAAACCAAGCCCTCTAAAAGATGATTACAGGAACTGCTCTGATGGAATACAGTGCTTGTGAGTACACCAGAATGTTTTCTGCTACGTTATGAACTAAAAGTGTTTCGAAAGTGGACAGCTATGACGATAAAGAAACCAACATGTGTGTATAACTGTGGTGGAGGTTGATAATGTAATGTGATGTAACAATGGCCTGTCAGTCTAAGACACAAACCACACTGGAGTTATGAGGTATTTTGGCTTCCCCCCTTTCTTTGAATCTATTGCTTAAATGTTTGATATTTAATATTTTATTTTTTTTATCAAATGAAGGAATATGCAACGACTGGTCCTTTGTGCTGGCTTCTACTCACCTGTGATGAAGTCCACGGAGCTTGCAACTTTCAGTCAACATCATGGTCACCTGCACCTCAGACGCATGATCTAAACGATTTCATCAGACACAAAACCTCATTAAATGTGCAATCTAGAGTGACCTGTGCAGTCAAAAAGTTGAAAAGTTAAAAACATAGTGTCTAATTTCTCAGACCCCATGCACTGTTTGATTTTTACTGGTCATCCTGCACAGATTCCTCTGCCAACAGTCATTTGTAGTGGGAAACTTCAGAGGAAAACTGACTTGTGCCAAGCGCAGTGTGTCCAGTTTTTAATCTGTGTATGCAGCTTTGCCATCGTCTGCTACTTATGGAAAGCCGTATTGTTCCCTTCCCAAAAGGCTCACGGGGAGGAAGTTAAGATTTTAACAAAGCCAAAACTGGCATGAAGATATTGTTCGCCGAGTTGTATCCACCCCTCTCTGAGTAAACATTAAAGAATGGAGAGGTCAGAAGGCAACTGGCAGAGAAAGCTGACACATGCCGCTAACAAAGAACCTGACAGTTGCACATAATGGAGTCATGCAGCATGACATATAACTCATTAACTGTCAAATTTGCAGCCTGTTTTCTGGATTGAATCCATGCAGGACCATCTGCTGAAGACGTTAGAAAAGTAACTTCATTTCTGATAGAGAACAGTTTGGTGAACAAGCCACAGAGCTCAACACCGGAAAATACATAAATCAAAAACTGCTCACTCTGTACTGAATATTCAGTTACGTTTCAGTCCAACAACCATCATCATTCGCATTCGTCTTTGGCGTAACAATCACGTTTCGGTCCAATGACGTTTTACTGAGCATTGCACTGTTTGCTTTCCCAACCAACATACTTAGAAAACGCAGTCAGTTGCACATTAATATGGGACAAAGGAAAACTTAGAACACATTGATTTCACAATATTTTCATTTCTCTGGCAGCTGTGCATTCAACTGTGCGTTAAAAGCGAGGATGGGACGCATACCTTTCACCGTCTTCACGAAGACCTGCTTTTCCTTGCTGGGGTCCTTTTCGTCCAGCAGCACACCGTGGAAGATGCGGCCAAATGTGCCTGTCAAAGACAAATGCCAGGATTTTATTTGAGGAAAAGGGCAGGAGAGACACAGCCAGAGGCATCGCAAGCTAAGACCCAAATGTCACCTCACTCACAGCCCGCCATGCCTGGCTGGTCTGTGGACAGAGATGGACAGGCCTCAGCTTAAAAGCCTTTGTCTTTTAATAGGATTAGGCAGTTTTGGCTCTCGTCTCATTGACAAGAGCCAAAACGAGAGATTCACTAGAGCTCAGAGGACCTTTCATCGCAGGGAGCGATTCACAAATACGAACGGAGAGGAAAAGGCATAGAGAGCACGTTCATCATCTCCTTTGTCTAAACTGTCACCACATTGCCTCCAGGAGTTTACTGAGGTAGGATGCCATTTAAGAAGATAAACCATCAACATAAACTCAGAAAAAAAAATCTGAGCCCCAAGGCTAACTGTGCCTTGTGTTTCAACAGGAGAGGAGTCGAAGTGTAACAACAGGGTTAGTGTGTAACTGTCTTCTTCACACCCCCACCTTCTCCATCAAGCCTGTCTGGACCTGCTGGCTCCTGAAAAACACAACCCAACTCAGAGTTTAAGCACCTTTGACGCATGGACTTGGCCTGCACTGGCAAACTACCCACATACATCAAGTAAAGCCTGGAAGTCAGATATAAACAGATGTGCAGATATCTACCGCTGGGTTTACTTGCAGATGAATGTGGAGCATCCTGACTCAAAGTACTTTGAACCTCATATCTGTGTTTTATGAGCTTGCACCAATATTTGCATGACCATATGGCTTTGATTAACAAAACAAACAAAAAAAAAACCTCAAGTTGTGCAAGACGATACCAAGAGTCATTTTGATGACTCTTGGTATCGTAAAAGCTTAACTGCCCTTGAAAACACACCACACCCTGACAAAGTACAATCCGTGACAATCTATAAAAGTGAATCACATCCCCATCCGGTAAGAGTAAGTGTACATGATATAGCCGAGCAAATAACAAGACCAGGAGTCTTGAAACCGACCGAAAGCTTCCAAGCTGCAGATCAGAGGCCATGGTGAGGTTGCGTTTGTCACTGAAAACATATAGATTTGTTTATATTTGCCTGAAGGTCTTAAACAAGCGAGACAAAGCCACGTGAGAGCTTAGTTCTGGGTTAACAAGTCCACACTAGCAGCTCTGTGGGGCCGTACTTAGGCAGCAGGGTGCTTTGGGGTAAATGCAAACATGCTCAAAATGGCAATTTTAATATGCTGATGTTTAGCAAGTAATGTTCTTAGGAGACGGTTTATGCTCATTTTCAGGTTCATAATTTTATTTTTGTTTACTACTCTTATAGGTTTACATGCTTTTATGCTCAAAACACACCAGTTTTCTCATTCTGTCCAGTGCTGCAGCACTTTATTCCCCCTCTGTCTGAAAAGCTCTGTCTCTTTAAGGCCCCGCCTCCCGAATACCCAGTCTCCTATGATTGGTCAGCTAGCACAAGCCCGACCCAGCACTGCAAAATTCAACAGAGCAGCTGTGCTTTATCAGGCATTAATTACGCGAATATGTGACTCTGTGATGTAGTGTGATGTCACAGAATTAAAAAGGGGACTACTGACGAGGCGTTTCAGGAGCAGTGTTTTCTGTGGGAGAACGGAGCTTTGTGGATCTTCTTTAACATCTTTGTTTAGTGTGTTATAGCATGCTAACATCTTTTTATTAGCACTTGACACAAAGTACAGCCGAGGCTATTTTGTAGGTAGTTTTGTAAAAAACTAAAGTTCTGGATAAAATGAAAAGTTTAACCTGCTGGCGGGCAAGATGATAAGTCAGGGGATCATCAAAGATATTACAATCCATCCTGAGGGGAACGTGACTGTATTAAATGTCATGGTTATCCATCCAGTACATATTGAGATATTTCAGTCTGGACTGAAGCGATGGACTGGCGAATCAACTTTGCAGTCTCGACAGCCACGTCACTTGCAACGCTATATTTGAGTATTGACATACTTTGAGATTGAGGGGTTCGGTTACAGCTTTTGTATTGTAAACAGTTAACATGTTAAAGTTGGCTTAAAAAATAATTAGAAGAGATAAACAAATACCATCAGAGGACCTTGAAGTGGCATTTAAAAAGCAGAACAGCAACACATTTCTCTTCCATTGTTTTGTAGACACCCTTGGGTAACTATTACATCATTCCACACTAAACCCCAATGTGGGCAAATCTCCAGAAAGTGAAGTACAGTCTTGTTCAGCTCCATCACTCCATGACGATGCTGAATTGTATCCAAAAGCATCCAGCTCCTACAGTGAGAAAGACCGACTGAGCCAAACTGAAGCCCAAGAGTTGTTTTTTTTATCTTTGAAACGAAGCCAAAGAAAGAGATTCAGGAACTTGTTTCTCAGATGTCAATGTGTAATATGCCTGAGCAAGAACACACTTTTGCTATATGAGGTGCATTGACACTGATCTGATGGAGCATGCTTAAATCGCTGCAGGGAAAAAAAAGCAGCATTCATGTCCATAGGTCCCTGTCTTTTTTTTTTTGCATCAGACACACATGTTATTCAGAATAACAGGGTGTTCAACAGATAAGAAAATAAATATACTTTCTTGTATGAGTGCATTTATTAAACTAGTAGTTTCCAGTAGAAAAAAGTAGTGCCAGTCCATATGTCCTGATTTCAACGTCCCGGACAAACGGGAGAAATTCCCGTCAAATATTATCTATGATTATGGGGCTTTAACGGTGGAGTGATTTTGGAGAAAGACGCTGCCTCGGACTGAGCCACCAAACCAAAGTGTAGGTATCTGACGCCCAGGGAATGAGACTCAACATCTTACTCTGGAATCACTTACTCCACCTTTAAAAGCAATTCACTGACACCAGTGACGCCTCTGTGACTTCGGACAGTATCTCAGAATCATCATCACCTTCTTTAGAAGTATCTTTGAGTGTTTGGCCATGTCTGATCTCTCCCGCTCGTTGCTGTTTGCCGTTATGGTGACTCAAAATGTGCTTAGAGGTAATTATTTCCACTGAACATGATGTCCAGAGACCGTTTTCATGGAAAAACCATGGAAATAACGGAAACACCTGGTACGTCAGAATCTAGACTCAACAGATATTCCACAGAAGACGTTTCGCCTTATCGGACTCACCAACATTATGCAACAGCTTTTGCACTTGTTTCCAAAGTGGTAGCACCGGTAATGGCTTGAAGCAGTGTAAATCTTAAGGACTTTGAGGATATACCCCTTTCACACTGGCCAAAAAACTCTATCACCCACAAACATTCGGCTTTTGTGTACAATGTGAATGTGTATGTGGATTTACTCGCGGGTCAACTGACCCTGCAGTGGTCAGGGGTATTTATGGCCTCTGGCTCGGCTTAGCTGTGATGTGAGCACAACACCCACTCTGCGCTGACTTTGAAAGAGCGACTGAAGTGAAAGATATTTAAAAAGTGTCCGTATTTAGTGGCTTCCATGTCTGAGCCTAGTCGGCTGGCAGATCAATACTGCACATGTGTGTTTAGACAACTGGATTACAAAGTGTTTTGAATGTGTTGAAGGCCATGTACACCTGGATGCTTCCATTATTAAACACTTTCCAGTCACATTTGAGGCCCATAATCAACCAAACTCCTGAAAGTGTGGAAGATAACAGGGAAACAACTATGTAGGTCATAATCCCTTATCTGAAGCAATATTGAAATTTCAGAATTAGGCTGTTTAATAGTTAACCAACCACAGCTGCTGCGACATGTACAATCATTTTCCACATTCCTCAGGTGCTTAACAAGAGTCAGAAGCCTTTATTCATTTCATCTCTAATCATATGATTGGAAGCTTCTGATGAATTTCACACATGTATGGCTGCAAATTATATTCAGGAATTTACACAAAGGAAACCAGTAAGCTTAAATAAATACTACGACTTTCATCATCTCTGCAAACGTGCACTGAATTTATTAAAAGAATAAACATAATGATCATGAGTCGTTGTGGCTCGCTGGCAGGAAGTTTCCATCCACTGTTCTTTCAATACATAAATAATCAGATGTGTTTATATATAAATACACATTCTTACCACTTTATGTCATATTGCAAAATCATAATTTATGACCTCTTTAATCTTCATTAGTTTTGATATAATCGCAGTTTTATTGCTCTGTTCATTTGTCTGCATCGCTTCAGTGTTTGCATTTTTGAGGAAGTCTTTCTTAATGATTTGTGGTTTTTGAATGAGACCACTGCACACTCCTCTGACTCCACTGCGCCAACTAGTACTGCTTCTCCAAACTCAAATGCACAGTAGGACTCTGATTTGGGAGCTTCTTTGGTGTTTAAGAGACACAGAGAAAAAAGAAGGAGGAAAGACGGAGCGAGGCAGACAAGTACCTTCATGCAAGACATCCCGTAGTGTGACTCTCTCCCTTGAAATGGCGATGTCTTTCACTTTAGCTTTGGCCTCCATTAGAGTAACACTCCTCAGGTCATTCTTCTCTATGCGGAGAGACGGGTAACCTGTGAGGACGGAAAAACAAAGACTTGCATTAATGGAACAAATTATCCAAATTTAAACGGAACTCTTTCAGGGAGATTGACGGGTCTTTTAAGTCTAATTAACATCTGAAAACAACCCGGGGGGACTTTACATCACTTCTGACAGGGGCAAAATTCTTATTCAGAGAGGTTCCTTTGAAAATACATTCAGACACATTGAATTCTAAGAATTCCAGCAATTACAAGAAACAAAGTCAGCAAGACGTGTACATTACCCTGCACATGTTGCATCAAAGCAACTTCATGCAAAGTCCTGTATTACAGCACTTCTATTACATAACCTCCCTGTGTACTCGCTGTCATTAGCTGCTGGGTCACTGCGGTGGGAGTGAGTTTTACATAGAAAAACACACAAAGTTCCTCACAGTGTCTGCAAACAGTAAAAGCACAACCCCTTTATATCAACACACTGCATGTGTACGCAACATGTCAGTGATGAGAGATAACATATTCTAGCCTCCGTTCTCCGCAGCTCACTGCTGCTCAGGAGGAACTGTGTGCAGCTGCTCAGACAGGCTGCAGATAAACCCGGGGACGCATGGAGACAATGGAGGAGTCACTGACAAACAACCTCCAGATAAAGTTGGAGGCAAGGACAGTCAATCTGCCCCCAACAGACAACAGCCTCTTTTTATCCCTGTGAGCTACATCTGATACTTAGAGTTCTCAATATATGAGAATAAAGCAGGGGGGTTCAGATAAGGCTTTAATCTTGTATCCCATCCGAGTTCAAACTTGTTGACATAGTTACATCAGTTATAAGATGCAAAGATGAAAGGTTTAAATCTCTGCTGGGGCATGCAAACTGTATACACTGTAGTCAGAGGCACCACAGTGCAGGTCAATGCTGCCCCCTAGAGGTCAAACTAAGAGTGGCATTCATTTTCAACAGCATAATTTAAAGTCTAAGTAATGCCGAAGACAACAGCTTAAACATACATTTTTTAAAACACCACATCAACTGGTAATGTCGAGAGCAACTGTACATATGCTAACTAGGGGACAATACAGTATGTGGCACAATTATTTCATGCTAAATCTGCTGATAATCTGTTGTACTGTGTTGAGGATTAATCTTTCCAACATACTTTTCTGCAATTATTAAACGAGTCAAAACACTTTATAGCAACAACCAGTGACTTAGAACATGGGAGAGCTGACGTCACTCATATTGCTACTTTGGAACGCCATCAATTAAAGCAACAATGTTTTGTTTTTTGTCAATATATTTTTAACATTATTTCTGCTTTTGAGACGTTGCTGGAGCTGTTTCAACAAAGTTCAAATGCGTTAAACATTTTTCCAGCTGTGAGCATATTTTTCCCTTATGCATTTCATTGTTGGACAATAGTGTCCGCTCAAAAATAAATGTTTGTTTAGTTTGCATACTGATGAAGAAGACTTCATTTTGTCACTCTTTCAGTATGACCAGTAACATTCTCAAAACCTGTTCAGAATTTGTACATTGTTTGGATTTGGGACACTAGTCAGGTCTGTTTAAATGTATATTTAGGAAATGTGGGATGATTTTAGGTTCATTCTCTGTGTCAGTATGTCTATGTCCTGGTCTTTCATTAGTCATTCGTGCACATCTCAGTTGTTCTGGTTGAGAACTGATAATCCTGATCTATTAAAATTAGTCAGTTAATGTAGGCTTGTTCAGTCTCCAAAAGGATATGTTGTCGAGCTCTGTATGTACTTAAATTTCAATTTGAGTTACAAAAAACACTTTAGAATAAAGAATGTGATCACAACAGCTGTAACAATAGGAATTTACCTCAACTGAAAACAAACACATCTTTCTTCTTGGATTGTTGAATAATTGCTACAGTTAACAATTATTTTCATTATCTGTTCATTTGTTTATTATTTTTTTACGGTTCATCAGTCTATAAAATATCAGAAAATAGTAACAAATGCCAGGGTAACAACTTTTTGTTAAGAATAATAATTCATAAGCCAAAGATATCAAATTTATAAGGATATGAAACCGAGAAAAGCAGCAAATCCTGACAACTTAGAGGCTGGAACCAAAGAATGTTGATTCATTTCTAAAAATGACTGACAATTTTCAGTGGGTGAAAACCTCAATAGGTATCTGTAACCTACAACACACAGCACAACAAGATGCCAAACAAAGGTGACAGAAAATATTAGTATAAAGCTGGTGAGATGCATGGACCAGGATCTGAGGCTTGATCGAGCCAATAAGAGGAAGGGAAGCCTTCAATTTATTTTTCTGTATGGATGAAGTCTCATCCTAATGCTTTAACTGGAAGCAGAGCCAAAAAGTGTGTGGACACAACATGGTAAAGTGTTCATGTTCAAATGACCACAAAACGATATTATAGTTGTGAGTCGTCTCTGGAGCTTCAGTGGAACTTACTTTTGGTTTCATGAGGGGGAGCACCAGGGTTTTGGAAGGAGGAGGCAGCAAGCTGGAGTATGGGTGCAGAACCAGGGTGATTGTCTGATGTCAGGAGGACAGGGGGACAGGGGGAGGGAGTGGGGGGGGGGGTGACAGGAAGACAGGGAGACAGCGAGAAAGAGGTGATTTAATGGATAGCTCACTCAAATTACAACGAGAAATTTGCAACTTGGGTAAACTAGCCCATCGGAAGGTGGGTGGAAATAAAATGGGTGGATGGGTGGAGCAAATTATCACATTTAGCAAAGCGTAAGACATAAGGAAAAGGCAAGTGGGTCACACGAAATGCACAGGAGGCGAGATGTGGGCTGCATCCACAAGAGGGCGACGGAGAATCACACACTGACAATCAATAAGGCAGAAAAACAGCTGGTGTGCTTCTCCAGTGGTTTCCAAGACAAACCACCGATATCAATGTTCCAATGAGACCAAAATTAATGTCATCAGTATCTCATAAGGTGTTCTGATTCTCTCCACTGACCAGGCAGGAAAGTGCCTCGCAGGGTAACAACAACAAGGGAACAGATTCATTTATCTGTCAGTATACAACACAGGGTTGCATAACAAAATGAAGAACATATATGCGTATATACTCACAAACATGTACGTATACACACAGAAAAATACTGATATTTCCCCAAATGACTTGAATAGTTACGTATATTTTGCCCTTGAGTGTGTGTTTTCCCATTATCTGCTGCTGGTTACATTTTAAAAGCCACATATTTAATTTTTAAAGTAATGTTAAAATTAAGTTAGTTAACTGATGGATCAAAGCTCGACTCACTTGAACGTCACTTGATTACCCTCCTTGCCCCTGTCATACAAAAACGAGGGCTTTATTTATCTTGGGTCGAATCGTGTCAAACTCACATGGATCATAACACATCAGGTATGGAGTTAATCTGCACTGTTCATTTCAAGATGAGACCATACCATTCGAAGGATGGATGTCCATTTTCAAGCCATGACACTGCCCAACGGACTAGGTAACCCTTGTTTTTAGCCTAGCCACATACTGGCAATGCCCTTGCAACGCACAGTATAAAATGGCAAAGATTGTCTTACTTGACTATTGTGCATTGCACATATCGATGCTGAAACGATACACTGTTAAGTTACTCCCAGCAAGAGAGTGAAAATACATATTTTACAAAACTGTTTCCTTCAAATATGAAGCTCTAGCCAGGATACAGATAGCTTAGCTTTGCAGACTGGTAACAGGGGAGCACAGGTATAATATAAAAGGTGCATTATGGTCAGGTAAATGAAGAGGTAGTCACACAGACCAAAGGGCTGTTGCCTGCAGAGTTAGGGATTTTGCAACATGCCAATTGAAGAAGGGAGGAGAATGCCGACTGTAATTCTCCACCAATGTGAGGCTTACACCACCAGCCTTCATCCAGTGAGTCACACTAATGAAAAGATTGGAGGAGCAATTAGATGAGACAAAGAAAAGAGCCTTTCAACTGCCGAAGACATGTTTGTCTTAAAGTCGTGCCTTATATGAAATCTCAGGCTGCTGTGGTAACTATGTTGATGCTTCTATCATGGCAACCCTGAATCTAACTCCATGGCCCCTTTACTTACGCTTAATTAAAAGGATAACTCCACATGATTAGCAGAAATTGCTCACTGTAATGTTTATGTTGTCAGGCCAAATTATTAACACTAATACAGTACAGGCTTAACCACAATTACAGAAGGAAGCCAGCCAAGAGAACAAGGGCCGGATGAGTAATCATACAGCTACCTTAACAACAACAACAACAACAGCTAACAAATAACTCTCCTGGAGCTGAGATTCACTTACTGTTTAATCCACTGTCATTCTGGTAAGAGCTTAAATATTAAAGGTAAGTAAGTCCTAAAACAGCTGTGAGGTGGGTAGGTATATTGTTTAGATGTATACACATGTGTTTTTTCCCACCATGTTCTAAATTTACATCAATTTAGAGCAGAACAGTTTCTGCCAGGTCTTATATAAACGCCTGCTTGTGCTCCTGTAAGCGCTCAACAGTTGGCTCGACACAAAGCACACAGTGAGCAGCACATTTACACGTTGCTCAGACAGTAATAGGTCACAAGGGACAAAAAAGAAAGGGAACATCACTGCAGGACCTCTGCTCTTCATTACAATCTTATGATACTGGTTAAGTTAATTAGGTCATTCACAGTCGATTATTCCATTTGGAAAAGCATGCACACTCTCAGATGCCAGTGTGAGGGAGGAAGAAAACAGCTATGGCGGACTGAGTCGGGCTGAATGTACTCGAGCACGTCAAGGTTCCATCTTGTAAGTGCAGAAACTTCACAGATCTTTTTTAAAATAAGACATGAGCTGAGGCTGCAGCTTGTTATTGATTGCCTTTGGGTGAGTAATATCTCTTACTGGTGACGGGGGCTGCGTTGTTTGGAGTGTCGGCCCTCAGGTACTGCGTGGTCTGAGTGGACGGCTGAGACAGGCCCTGCGAGCTCCCGCTGTCACTCACACTGAAAGACACAGAGGGGAAAAACAGAGTTATCCAGGGCAGCAGTTGGTAAATCCATTACCAAGTTCATCACGTGTAAAGTCCTTCCTAACTTCTTAATAACTGACGAGAAAGTTTCAACCTTTACTGAATCTGGTTGCACTATTAGAACTGAACATCTGAGTTATTGAAGAGCTTGGTCATGTGTGAAACATCTGAAGCACTGTCCAACTAAACGCAGTCAGTTAAGTAAACAGTGAGTTGCTGTAGCTCCATGAGCTGCATCATAACTTCCTAACAGCTTTTCAAAGGCCTGATCTCTGCTGGTGTGCCTGATGAAACAAGTTTTAATTTGTAAATCTCCCCTTATGTCATAACTAAACGATGTTTGATTTTACAAACAGCCGGTTCAACCAGCTACTGCTCCCAAACAGAGCTCTTAACTTAGGTACAGAAAAACTTGTAAACTTATTTTCAATGTTGATTAAACAGACAATTATTTTCTTAATTTATCAATAAATTGTTTATTCCATTACATGTTAGGAACTAGTGAAAACTGTTAACAATTTTCCAGAGCCCAAGGTAAGCAAACAGTCCAAAACCAAAAGATAAATCAGTTTACTTGTATAAAATACTACAAAAATCAGCAAATATGTACACTTTTTACTTTCTTTGGTAAAAAAAAAAACTTTTTTAAAAGTACCTTGACCTTTGCTAATCAGACACCAAAGTGATTTTGACCAACAAAATATTATTGTATACATAAACACAGTGATTAAATCAAACGACTTTGGGAAACATGATTCTGTAACCAAACTGAGTGAAAATATCCCTTTAGATAGATTTCCATGGTATGCTAGATAACAATCTTTGCACAGTTTAAGTGTACCACTGTCCTGATACCTAACTTCCTCAGATCAACATCAAGGAGAGGATGTGCAGTCTTCCTTTGACACTGATATCTGATAACCTGCATGGCTGCCTACAGACATCTGGAGAGGAGATTACAAGACCTGAGCCACAGGAGAGCTGAAGTGCAGGATTCAACTTGATATAATCCTCTCTGTGGAGATGACCTATTTTGTTGGTCTTTGAGCAGCAGCATTCAGAAAACATAACTTTCACAGGTGACACATAGAGGGCTGTAAATCTGCTGAATTGTGTCCTGGTTTTCATTAGCTCCAACAAGTGTATTCTGCTAAGCTGATATATGACAACGACTCGGGTTTGTGTGGACAAACTGAAAAACAAACAAACCTGTCCTCCATCTCCACTCTCTTCATGCTGTGCAGGTGCAGGATGGCCAGGATAATGGCCACGAGGAAGATGACAATGCAGCACACGCTCACGCTTATGTAGAACACCTGGGTGGAGGTGGTGGGGGTGGTGGTCGCACCGTTTACTGATGAAAACAAGCCACACAGACACAGAAAAGGGAGAATCTCAGAGAAATTTCGCACAGAAAATAGCATGCTCATTACAGGAAGCTTCAGCGATAGCTATTATGAAAGAATTTGAGCAAAAATATGAGGTAAGGCAATGACATAAAGACCCGAGTGAGAGAGGGGGGAGCTCTAAGTGCACCGAGGGCTCCACTTTGGGTTAATGGAGGCCTGGAATACCCAGGATCCAGTGTCTGAGAGCTTTTCTCATCACCTCTCTAAAAGCCTCGGAGGGCCCCAGGTTCCTTGGGCCTACCCAAGCAGAAGGGAGACAACCCACTAATGGTACTTTGTTACTGAGGCTGTGGGCTCACAAAGAGTCTGAATAAATCCCACTGAAGAGGACTACCACACCGAGGGGGTGGGGGCTGACGGAGTGCACTTCAACAGGAGAATGAATGTTTCTCTTTGGGCTCTGAAATCATACGTCCTTCTTATGGAAAGTTTGACTTATGTGCACTGCTATCCAGACTTCTTCGTGCTAATCCAGCCTCAGTTTTATCAGGCTGATGCCACCTAATGATGGATAATACAAGGAGGAGTAAGTGGAGCAGTGTGTGGAGGCAAGATTACTTACTGTCAGGCCGTTCTAGAGTGTTATTGTTGATGGGAATGGGAATCTTCGGGTCATCTATTCCTGTGACAGAGCCAGAAGGAGAGAGAATCATGTCAACTTTAGTGTCATCTGAATGGCAGACTTTATACACACAGCTACAATATTTGGTGTAGAATGTGAGGGAAAAAAATAGCTCATGCATTTAATGAAGGTTAAAAGAAAGTTTTCAGTAAGTTCTATTCAAACAGACCCAAGAAATGATGTATTTCCACAACATCTCATGTACTCAAAATACAGCAAATCAGAAGCGTTGCCACATTAAAAAGCAACACCTCAGTGTGAGATATCATTTTTGCCAGCAACATGGCAACAACACAAAACCATGTGGTTGTAGGATGAGGTAAAAATGTTTTATGTAATCTAAAGATGTGTGTCTGTGAATTTGTTTTTGTTTTTTGGAAGATCAGTGTTGAAAGAAAAAGGGCAGAAGCCTTAAAGGAATTTAAACTACCAGAAAGGCAGATAGTCTTTCTTCAAAGAAGTGAGGAGAATTGTTTGTGCTTCTTTAGTGACAGCTAATAAAAGCCCCCTAACTCTCATGGGGAGAACAACATAGCATAGAACGGATGAACGATCAATTAAATAACTGATTTCATAGTCAATAACATCAGACAAACTATGTATCCAGAGTTATATTAGACCTTAGTCCTAATATCGACAAGTAGTACAAACAAAATACAATAACGTGCGAGATAAAAAGCAATCGCGAGGCCTGTGTTTTGCAAATTAACAACTTCTCATTGACAGAAAGGACTCTGAAATAGTTTTTTTTTTTAAGTTTTTAAGTAGAAATCCTAAAAAAGGCTTCTAGGATCCTCTACTACAACACTACAGGTATAATAAGGACAGAGAGTTGACAGGCGGGATTGCTCAGCGTACGTTCTCAGTTCCACTCGGGCGTACAAAGACTCTCTTATGGCTGCTAATTTGACTCAAAATAAGACGGGGACAATTTCTTTTCCAGGAGACATATGACGAGAAGCCTCCTGGCCACATATAATTATCTTCGGGAAGTTTGAAAATAGCACAGAGCTGAAAAACTCAAAATACAAAAACCTATAGATCCCCCACTGTAACTCTTAAGAATTTAAGCCAATAAAATTCTCCACAACCCTTTACGTTCTGCATAGAATATACTTTGGGAAGAAATAAAAGATTTTATGTAAGTGTCCTAACAGTATGTGCTACAGCTTCTAATAGGTCAAACCAGTGGGCCAGTCTCACAGCAGACATCTTTACATGTCATAGCTGGAGAAGCACAGGTGTTCTTAATAACATTAACGATGGCTCTGTTCCACTGAAAAGTCCCAGTGAGCCAGCGGGCACAGCCATCATTACTGTTATTAATTTCACCTGTGCTTCCCCTGCTGTGACAAGGAAAGATGTCCGTCATGAAAAAGCTCCACGGGTGGATAAATAATAATAATACTGACTGAAAAAATAAATTCTGTAAAGGATTTCAAGGACTAATCCCTTGATGTTTACTTCTGCCCAAATAAATCAGCTGATATTAAAATACTTACTTTTATAGCACATTTTCCTCCTCTTGAAGTTGAGCACTGTGTAGTTGTTGGCATGGATGGTCAGATTGAGCTGCACTGTTAAAACAGCCTCTCCATCCACCTTGCCGGAACAGAAGAGGTCCACTCTAAAGACTGTAGACACACACACACACACACACACACACGCCAATTAGAGAAATTTGGTGTCCTGAGATGCATGATATCTTGTTTAAATCTATGCCAGCGAACACATTTTGGAGATACATGACATTGGTGAATTGCAAACATTAACTTTGTTGTAAAAGTTGGTAATGTTTAGCAGAACCATGAAACTGTTACAATGTTGAATACAACTTAATCATAACTGTCTGAGGGCTGTGGATGTAAATAACGGCTCACAATGAAGTTACAGTATTGCCAAGATATAAGAAATCTAGAAACTAATTCCTGTGTAATGCACCGTTTTACTGGAGGTTAAATGCCGGACGACTTCTTGGCTATAAGCATCAGGCAACCAGCAGGAAATTGCCATTTCTGGCCAAGAAATAGTCAGGCACATACTCCCCCCCTCACACTGTGACGTCTCTTTTTCATATGTGTGTTTTTGTATGCATAAAAAAAAAAAGATATATAATGTCCTAATTAGAGATCGTTATTAAGGACATCAATGCCAAACACCATTTGGCAGCATGTCTATAGTAACATTATGTTTTGCATGTGTAATTTGCAGCCTAATATACTATATATAAGCATTTAATAAGTTGTATAAATATCCAAGACTGAGTTATGAGAGTAGACCATCTAAATGCCATTAATTAGCTTACATGAGAGTGGCCAGCTAATGTTAAACACTCCTGCCCTATAATTTCTGGTGTATTCAGGTAAATTGTCAGTGTTTCATTCCTCATCAAATCGCTCTGAAAGTCATCCCAACAATAACATTCGCCACTGTTGTTGTCATTACAGTTGTGGTTTGGATAGCTGAAACATGTTTAAAATAATCTTTTTATAGATATTGTAATAGTTATCGTTCTTGGCGTGGACAGTCCATTACTCTGTTTCCAGTCTTTATGCTAAGCCAGGCACGTCCAAACTATTCCACAAAGGGCCATGTGGCTGCAGGTTTTTGTTCCAAACAGTCAAGAGCACACAGTTTGACCAATCAACTTTCTGAAGACTGAGATCAGTTGATTAAAATGAGTCAGGTCTGGTGTGCTGCTGCTTGGTTGGAACACAAACCAGCCACGGGGCCCTTTGTGGAACGGTTTGGACGTGCCTGTGCTAAGCTAATCTAACTTGGTGCTGGCTCCAGCATCATATTTAACAGATAGATATGGTAGTATCAATCTTTCCATCTTCAAAAGGGCAGATATTTGACATACCAGAGGGAACATGGGGCACCTCCCCCTGACTGGAGATATTGCTCCGTGGTTGGTCCATGACAACAGGGTTCTCCATTTGGAAACCAAGCCGGTAGTCAACCTATAAACAAACAACACATAAACACATCAATATTTGCTTTCTTGTACACGTGTGCAAGGCGAACGATTTAAGTCTTACCAAGACTTACCTTTGTCTTGGAATGCCATGTGAAGTGGAGGCTGTTGGTCTCACTGGGCACAGGCAGGGTGAAGGAGAGGGCGTAATGATTCACCACATTGTCTCGCACATAGTACAGCTCTGCGTCCAGGCCTGTGTCAGGACAGAGGACAGAAAATTGTATCATATGAGAAAACGTTGATGACCCATTTATTGAACATCACCAAGAGAAACTACTACACTGGACATTGAAACTTCTATTTTAAAGGCAGATTTACACACACGCACACACAGACACACAAAGACCAAAGACATAAAGCCTGAGGAAACTGGTAAAATATCCACTCAAACTGCCGGCCTGGATTAGAAGGGTTTCCCCCAATATGAGAGATGGACCGACCACATCTGTTAGTACTTGAGACCTCTTAGTGCCCGAGTGAAAAACTTCAAAACTTTCAAGTGAGACAACATCCAAAATATGACCGCGATTTTCTATCCAGGACACCAAATTGGGCAGGGGAAGGGTTAAGAGGAGGGGACTTGAATGCCTTCGATAGAAAAATGTGAAGTTGCATACAACAACCACAGTCAAAGCAGTCAGTCTTTAGTGAATGCATAGTTTAGGAAATGCCATAATGTGTGCTGGTAAAATCCCCAACCCTGGCCCGGGGCAGTGCTATCAGTCCTTGAAAGCGTCTGGCTGGCAGAGTGGGGTCTGTCTATCAG
This sequence comes from Lagodon rhomboides, assembly GCA_039737535.1. Classification (NCBI taxonomy): domain Eukaryota; kingdom Metazoa; phylum Chordata; class Actinopteri; order Spariformes; family Sparidae; genus Lagodon; species Lagodon rhomboides. The sequence continues at coordinate 5,759,212 of CM077789.1, read as the reverse complement.
CCTCTGAGTATCTAGTTGAAAGAAAGGGGAAGAATGTGCCCAGGCTCCCCCAATACCCTCGGGCTGTCTCTCAGAGCTCTGGCTCATAGACCTTTCTCACATTGGCTCAATTAAAAACATTCTCAAGTATTTACCAAGTCAGAGAGGGGCTGGGTGTTACATAAAGTAGTGTAAGCCAGAGAGTTACACTGATGGCTTTCCTTTCCTTTAGTAAAGAAACTACTACTTGTAAATGTAAGGTTACATTTTGGTTAATACATGTAAAATTAAATGTACAGTTCAATAATTGTTGACTGACTGACTAGCTAAAGAATTAAAGTTCATTCTTAACCTGACCCTACTGTCAAACTCAATTTAGAGTGTACATTTAACTCTGTAGAGAAATTTAGAAAGTAGACCCTTAAATCAAGATTTTATTTTGTAAAAGACAGATTTGTATTCATGTGTAGGTAACATAGGTGTGTAAGTCTTAGTTTCAATTATTATTGTGTAGTATTCCAGTATACTATATTCCAGGGCTGCACGACATGGTAAAAAATCATAATCGATATGATTCACATTTAGTGGGAGTGACAATATAGGCATCAGAATTTTCACTTTCCAAAAATATTAAGACTGTGTGGATATAACAAACAGGTTTGCTTATATCAGATTTGCAGACCAGAAAAGCTCTGCGACACTACAGTATCTCATTATAATGCTGTTATTCACCATTATCAAAAAGGGCAACTTCTATAAATTGGAAATTACACTTGGCCATACTACAATTATGATAATACTTTTTTTTTTTATTTACTAATCTCAACTGATTTTTTAGCTAATTTACAGACAAATAGTCACCTAGTCATTAATTCCTCTCCGGAGGGAAATATTAGGCTAACTGGCTGCTAAGTTTCACACTATGTTCACTGCTAATTTTGCCAGTCTGTCTTCTGGTGCTAAACATGTACAGTAGGTAGAGTTTATGTTTATAACTTTGCATCTGAAAACAATGCTGATAAGAGCATAGACACTGAGCCTCAACAGTACAAGTGTGGACAGTAAAACCAAAACAATGAGGTGAGAACACGATAGACTGCAGAGTGATAACACATGCTAAAATCTGTGTCGTTCACATTACACACAGTAATTTAATCCATTGACAATGTAAAATGTTCATTACAGAATCTTTAACTTTCAGCCAAGCAACCGGAATATTAGAATAAGAAAATGCTGCGATAAATGTACTCTACAGTGATCCCGTCTGAAGTGTTGTTCATGCTGCTCAACTCCTCTGTGCAGTCTCTCCTGTGTGGATTATAAAACGTAGGCAGTAACCACACAGCCACACAGTTTAGTCATGTCATAACTGCCCTTCTCATGCTCACCTCAACCTGTGGCCACACTGCTCTGATACCAATTAAACTATCCAACCAGACTAAAAGGCCAAACAAGGACCAGTGTGAGCTCAAGTTTGTCCCTCCCACAACACCATAGCCATCCACCCCAACTGCAGCGACTTCAGAACAGGAATGTGAAGGAAAGGCAACAGGAGCCCGTCAGTGTACACAGACGGAGAATAAGTGGTTCCCGAGGTTAAGGACGCTGAACCATGCACTGCAGCTTCATCACTGACTCACACTCTCTCTGCTCTCAGGAATCTGAAAACAGCATTACTAGAAGGTGTGCCCGTAAACAAGATTCTTGTTAGTCAGTGTTTGGTCACGACGACATACAAAGTGCTTCACTACATCATCGTGGTGTTTGCCACTACAGATGCAAACATCTCTCGCGCTCCAGTCTTCTTAAACACTCATGGAAAATAACAACATCGTTTGAACTCCAGCAGGATAACTTGGCAGCATGTTGTGTTTTGAGGGATTATTTCCTGCTGGACATTTCCATTTCTCTCCGCTGGTGTGGAGTGATGAACAATAGCAAGGGCAGAACAAACGGTGTCACCTGCACTGATCTGAAAACACTCAACTCCGGCACACTTGAGCATCGGAAAATCACTTGAGCGTCAGAATCTAAATTAACTCTTACAGTCATGAGTCCTTTATTTTTTACATTTTGAAAGCTGTTTACTGTACTACATGAAATTAATGACACCAAATTTTGTTGGTAACTAACTGAAAATCGTTTTACAAATCATATTGACACCTCACATGTTACAGTATATTCTGTCGAAGTGAAAACAACTTCTCATGAATTGGTGTAAATAAGAGGTCAGCAAACCCTTCAGCCAAGAAGCACATACAAGCATGTGCAACTACAGTATGCTTTGATAAAACTTAATAAAACAAGTTTACTGTTGATACTTGTCGTGCACAAGTCTGTCTCAATAGATGTACTGGCGTACAATCATCTTCAGATATCTCCAGGCATGATTCCCTCCTAAATTTCTGTTTGACGTAGACAGCAGTGTGGTTTTTGGAAGTTTGTTTACTATTTTACATTCAGGATATTACTTTTTTGATGATAGATCTTTAATTGTATATGCATCAATGGATATATTGACCACAATTACTAAAGTAGTCTTTGACCAGAAGATATCTGAATAAATCTCTTATCAAGGCTATATGTATCTGAAAGGTGTTTTAAAGACTCTAAGCCATGATCATTAGTATCAAATCAAATATCACAATCTCTTTTTACCTAATAAGCTCTACTTCAGGACTATGACTATTGGTACTTTCACAAAATACTAGACTGATACTTTGATCAGTAATCATCAGTAATGTTGATATAGTGACTAAGTGGGTATAGGCCAGTATTAGAGCAAGTACAGTTTGGTACGTTCAGAAAATGACATCACTTTACTGTACTGCAGCCTTTAAAACCAGGTTCAAACATCACCTATGTCATATCATGATATAACTATATCCAAAATCGAGCCAGAGCCCTGACTTGAACCCAACTGAACATCTCTGGAGAGACCTGAATGTGGCTGTCCACTGACGGTCCCCACCCAACCTCACAGAGGCAGAGAAGAAGGGCAGAAAATCCCCAAATCCAGGTGTGCAAAGCTTATCACGTCACACCCAAGACAACTCCATGCTATAATCGCTGCCAAAGGTGCTTCGACTGTCGGTCTGAATACTAATGTCAATGTGATATCTCAGCTTTTCCTTTGTAATACATTGGCAAACATTTCTAAAACACCGTTTCCACTTTGTCATGATAGTGTATTGAATGTAGATTGATGAGGGGAAATTTTAGGATAAGGCTGCAACATAACAAAATGGGAAAAAAGTGAAGGGGTCTTGATCCTCCTTTCAACTCACTCAGCTCTTGAGAAGGAGCTGCAACAGAGGTGACAAGAATAGATAGCATATTTCTGTAACATGCTCGCCTGCTTCCTCAACTTGTGTTGTTCCAGTTATGAAGTCACTCCTAATATCTTTAAGAGCCTGGTTAATCTTGTCTCTAAAGTCAGTCAGTTCCTTCTCTTCAGCTCACTCTTTACATCAGAACGATCTATCTCGTTCTTGGCATGTGTAGTAGATTTGGTCCCTACTAGTTCATGACTAGATGGGTGAGCAACCTTGTCGCACCCTAATGGCTGATTTAAATCTGTTTTTGGTCCCATTTGTGGATACTTTACTAACAGCTATATTCTTAACAGGAATCTTAGCATTTTTAAGGCAGCTGAGTCGGAGGAATCAAGCCAAATGAGAGAGAAAGGCTCCCGCTAGCCAAACATTCGGACACTGCCCATTAAATGCCATCTGAGATGCCATGCAGTACATCTGTTGGAAAATAACGAAAGATCGTCAGATGCTCAACTTCATTGGTTTCATTGGGATTCAGCACAAAACAAACCACATGTTCTTTTCCATGAAAACACCCTGCTGACATTCCTAGAGTACCAACACATTATACCTCTGACCTTCCCACATTCAATCCTGTGCTGTTGACCACTGAGCAGCTCCACTGGAGTAGTTTTTAAGTACCTTGCTCAAGGGCTCATCGACAGTTCTTTCACTGTGGGAGGATTACTCACTCGCTTCTCCCTCCCACCTGTCTTCTACCGGTTGAGACATAGAAATTGACATGGATACTTTTAGATAACATCACATATAAAACCTTATAAATGTACTAAAACAGGCCATTCTTTTCATATACAGATGTCAACACAAGAATATAAGTCGTGGACTAATAAATCAAAGTTTGTCTTGACATTTTGGTCTACAAAGCTTTAAGTCGACATGCAGTGTTCTCCTGCAAGCAGTGGATCACGTTGCAGACTTTGAAAGAGGAGAACAAAAGGTGGCAGTGGCCAGGTGGTAAGGTCCAGGACAGATACAACAAAGACCCTCTTGTGCGCACAGTCGACACTATACCTCCCAAAGCCTTCATCCCTGAGTGCTCAGGAGATAAACACTCCCTCCAGCCTCTCACTGGGAAGATACTGGCCACATTAACCAAGGAAGGAGAAAATGAGGGCCTGCGTGAAACTCTATCAACTGGAAACTCCAAACAAATCCACAGGCATGAATGAGGCAGGAGAAGGGGAGGATAATGTACGACGGATCTCAAGATCTGAGATATCGGACAAACAAGAGGGCTGCAAACTGAGGACACCAGGTTGGACTGTGATTGAAAAAGACATCATGTAAAGTAACCCAATGCTAAAGTCTCTGGATTTGATGGGTAGTTTAGTCTGTCAGCTGACATGATAAAAAGGAATATCAATAATAATATCACTGTCCCCGTCCTTACTAAGGAAGTAAGGTGATCACCACAGGAGTCCTTCCATCGGAAGAGTATGCTGCCAACCGACTTGCTTAGGATAACAGTAGGAAAAGGCCTCACCACCTCACACACCAACAACAATGACTGATTGAACACAAACAGATAACTAACCGGACGAATACTTTGCCCCATGACAATCTGACAGGAAACACGAAATTATAACATGATTGATGACACTTTTGAACTAAATTCAGAATAGGCAACACTTTACGTGCTGACTGAAATGATGACAGGTTAAACTATCTAATACAGGGTACGTGTCGTCACTTTTTGAAATTCAGCAAGGATAATACACTTTAATAGTGACACGACACTTTGTTCAAAATGCACATAACAAAAAGTTTAACCATTTTTTCAAGAAAATACAGTTTTGGCTTTGAAATCCCGGAATAGCCACCCTTTGATTGAATTATATCCCCTCTAATACGAGGCATTAGGTTAACAATTTGAGCAGGAAATCACCTGATATGGCATCCCATCTCACAGTGAGCTCTCTGAGACACTTGAGAGATTGTTTGGTTTCAACTCTCTATTTGGGTTATAAAGCCTACAAAATCGAGTGCGTAACTTGAGTTGTACTCAAGCTAATCAGACAACTTTTAGGTGTGGTAAGCAAGAAATGTTTAAGTGTAATGGAAACAGACTCTTGAGGTTACTGAACAGACCAAAACATCAGATCTGCGTGGAGCAATGAGGAGACTGTAACCTTTCTCAAATGAAAACACAAAACAAACAGAAATACCTTATTTCCATCTTGTTTTCATTTTGACTGGCACAATTTTTCATTTTCTAACTTTTTCATGAAATTTAGTTTGAAACATGTGCTACAATTGAATGGAAAACGTAACTTGTGAGTAGTGCTGTACCAAACAGTTTGAAGCATTTTCAAGTTTAATTATAACATTGACTTTTAAATCAACATTCAAATGCATATTGCAGGACTTTGCTTAGTGTTGGAGAGGACGGCAGAGCGAAGGGACAGAGCTGCTGAGAGCTGGGGAGCTCTGGAGGAAGAACCAGGGGAAGACTGAAGCTTCTGGAGGAGCAAACACCCAGAGTCACACCGGATTCTGATCCAGAGCCGTTTATCAGAGGGAGGATTACCAAATGGATTTACTTTCCCTTCAACCTGTCTGCAGAACTGATTTACTGTAATTAGTCTCTCATCGTTGACTGCTGACTGGAGGGGAAATGTACGTCACTTCATGATCTGACTGACAAGAGAGGAGTCTGGTGAGTGCTGAACTAAAAACAGACACACAAACCCTTGCTGCCTGCTGTTTTTCACCATGTAACAGCTAATATACAGTATTCTAGCCTTTTGGTGTGAAAAACAAATAATCTTGTGGCCAATTTGTCTTTGGGGTAATGACGTCAAAAACTTCAACAAAAGCTTTGAATAAAAAAAAAGCAAAGGCATTCAGTACAGCGTCAGCCTTTTCACTGGCAGCCATGCACCTTTTCATACTAAAGGAAAGGCTTTACTGCATGTCCCAACAGAAAACCACTGTGTTTTCTTTACTTCCCGCTACAAAAGCATCAAAGTATCAAAGTTTTAATAGGAAAAGCCTAATAACAATGGAGAATAAAACTATCATGATTTATGCAGTATGGTATTTGTAAAACCCAACCAAACATTCAGACCCAAGTCTCCAACCAAGCTTTAATAGTTGGCCTACTACAGCAGCACTCGAGTCACATCTGAAAGCATCTTCCCGCTAGAAGAAAAACACACATTAAGTCACAATCTCTGTGGTTTTCTTTGACTCGCTTCAAAGAAACCATACATCAGTTTTCCTCTTTTATTCTATGAAGTGCCCTGAGGGCAGACAAGGATGAAGGCAGAGTAAGGAGACTGAGCAAGGCTGTCTGCCGCGCTGCCTTTATAGGCACTTCGTTGATGGTTATTCATTGCTTAAAGGGGCTCCTTAGTTTACTCAACAAATATCAGATGGTTTACTGACAAAATGATTAGCTGTTTGCAGCAGAATAACTTCATCTTGGGCTGACTAACAGGTCATTTAGGAGCTCTCACGCACCCACCTTATTCATCTATTTCTGGAGGCTGTTTTACATGGGCAGCTTTGTGAGCATAGCTGCAGTTTGAACGCCTGGGCTGTGTGTGCAAAGTCAAATATTTTTGTATTTTTTTAGGGTTAGAAAGGTGTGCTTCGTAACTAAATTATATTATTTTAGCTCCAGGAAATCTGATTCCATCATCTACTGCTCCAAATATTTATTCATATCTGCAAATAATGCAAAATTAATTCAGTGTAACTCAAGCGTGACAGCAGTTTCAATGGAAAAACAGTGCAACGAGCAGAAAAAAACGTGATCATATATTTCCGTTCCCGATGTTCCAATTTAAACACAAGAGCAACAATTTACAAAATGGGAATCTCCTGTAAAGCAGCGACCCATCTTTTGTCCAAGCGCGGCAGCATTTAGACAAAAGATGTGAAAGCAGGGGCTCCGCTATTCAACCACAGGATCCTTGGAGAGTGGCATGAAGGAAATGAATGCTGCTGCCAATCACTCCTCACTGTTCACGGGCTCTTTTTCAAAGCCTCTGCTTGCCTTTCAGCTCTTTGGAGGAGGGGAGAGCGGCTGGTTAACCGACGTGCACTTGGCTCTCGGCGATTTTACACACTTGCTCACATTTTGTAGAAGCCATTTTTTGCCAGTTCATCTAGTAGAATTAAACCAAACTCTGACTGGGTGGTTAGAAAGAGTTACCACATTGCTACGACCTTCCCTGATGGAAGTCACAATGAAATAAAATAGAAAAATGTCATTGCTTTTTAAGATAACAATGGGAGGTAGTTGTAATACCAGGTAGAGTTTGTCTGATCAGAATCCATCAACAACTGTTGCTGCACAACAAACAAACACGTTTCCCTTTCCCACGAGCAAAGTATTGGAAAAAAAACGATTTTAATGAGGAACTGCTTATTTTGTCTGCACAATACTAATTTTGGTTGGGGACCTGGGAGCTTTGGTTTTGCTTTGACTGGAAAAGCCCAGATCTACTACAGAGACGCAGCACGTATGCCATGCAAGCTAGAAAACAGACTCTCACAGTGCTTACTTTCCACCAAGAAACATTCCTCAGAGTAATGTGTTAGGGATCAGGCCGACTGTGATTCTACCATGGAAAACTGGGCTTGAAAGGTCATTATTATAGGAGACAGCAAATGGATATACAGAAAACGTATTTATACTTCATCTTCTAAACTATCACATGGATGGTCAGAACGCCAGGAAACAAGGAAAGAAAGAAACCTATTGAAGCCTATGAAACCAGTGCCATAGCTTGGGTCATGGGCCTCATGAATGTCGTCTCTAACACCACTTTTAACCCCAAATTAGCATGTATATGCAGCTTTTTAAATGCGGGTAAGCCCGCTAAAAATAGGTGTTTGACTTTTTTAACATTGCCAGGAGATGAGTTTGCCTTTCCGTGTTTATTTTTTGCGCAGTGAAACAGGAAACATTAGAAAGCAAAGGACCAAGTTTTAAGTCTTAATCAGTATTCTGAATCACATAATTCTTTCCAGAGCTGATAACAGAAGTTGCTTAGGAGTGAGACATCTTGCTTCTTCCTGGTCTCTGCTGAGTTGCACATGTGCAGTAGCAACAGAGGCTGACAAGCACAGAAGCCACTAACAACATTTACTTTTTAAATTTCTTTTACGTTCAGTCAAACTCAGCGTCGACTGAATGATGTTGAAGTGCTGCTTGAACAGAGACGGATATAAAAGTATGACCAAGCCTGCAGCCTTAACTTTGAGACACGTCATATCGTTGTGCTGTGTGCACCCAGGTGTTGTGTTTTCATCACAGCTGATTTGAGGTGGAGACAAGCGCACATTCACATTAAAGACAAACGCCAGATGATAGTGGGTGTAAGTGGGTTTTTTCTCCAGCGTAAAAGGGGTATAAGAGTCACCTGGTGTTTAGTGAACAGTGTGATACAGCAAATACTGACATATGGTACCTGCTGGTGCCCTAACGGTTAAATACTTGTTGGGTTGTCGTTTAATAGACTTATGAAAAATTAATCAGCTGTTTCATATCATTTTAAACTAATTTATTCTTTGGGTTTTAAACTGTTGGTCGGACAAAATAAGAGATCTGGATATGTCAACTATGTCTTTCAACCTTTTGTTTCCTGCTCATGAATACATGTTTAACCTTTATGGCTCCCCAATAAACTCCAGAAATCTGTAACTGTTCACACTGAAGTCTGGAAGAATGAGGTGGTTTTACATCTACAAAGACCAAGTGTGATCTCAGTACCAGCTTTTGACTGAAATCAGCATATGTCCCTATAACTTGTCATGTTAAGCAACACAATTCAAACCCAGGATTCAGGACCTGGGTGCAGGGTAGGAACGAATGTCGACAGTAAGGTTCATGAGACAGACAGTTCACTACCCGTTAGTCATATGCAAAAACAATCAGGGATGTTGCCTGCAGTTCATCCATAGTCAAACACGCTGTGTATGCAAAACCCTGTTTCAATCCAAGCATGACTTTTCCTGTTCCTTACCAACCCCCTGAGGCTCAGGTATTTTGTTAAAGTTATCAAAATGAAACCCTGAATGGACGGTCCATCTGTTCGAGAGGCGGAGAGACCACAGCGAGGCTGCATTACTTGGTGATGTCACTTTTTCCCTCTCACAATAATGTCTCTCTGCTTTATTGGCAAATACAATTGTATTACTTCATTGTTATCATTTGCAATGAATAGGAATCTAGCGGAGCCAATGAATTTCAAAAACCCTAAAAATGGTCAGGACCGAGCTTAGTGAGGATTTTAAAAGTTCAGCTTCTTTCCATTATTTAGAGTTTAAGAGGTGATCAGCTCAAAACTATGGTATGATGTGCCTCAAGATTTAACTGGAAGATTATGACTATATGTCATTATCCACCAGCTGTCAGTTATTTACACTAACGAGGAAGCAAATTGTACAGATACCAGCATACTGAGAGCATCTTAACTAGACGTCAGCCAAGGCTGTAATTTTGCAGTTTGGTCAGGTGCAGATATGAGCATATATTGGTTACACTGGACAATATTAGCCAGTCTGAAAATAGCAGCCCATAAAGGAATATCTCACCTCTTCCAGCTTGTTTAAACACTCTCAATCTGTGTTACAGCCCATTCAGACCTCTAATATTTCAACAAAAGACAGACACTTGGATTTGTCTTTGTTGCTCAGGTGTTACAACAACATTAACAATGGCTCCATTTCATTAAAGTTTCCCAGGCCAATAAAGTGAGCCAGCCTGAACAACACCAGGACCCTGAAACTGAAGCAGCTAAATGGAATTCAGCCATCATTCACCTCTATTATTCACACCTGTGATTTTACTGCTATGGACATGTCAAGATGTATTCTGTTAAAAATTACAATTTTGCTGGCTCACTGAGCAAATCTTTACTTGGCCAGATATCTGTGGCTACCTTAGCTTGATCATTTTCTAAGGTCCCAAAATCAGAATGTCATGCAGGCCCCATCTTTGCATAGTTATCTCTGTTGCTCTGGATATTTGAGGACAACCGATAAATCGGTTAGCAACCGATGTATTATCAGCCATATATATATATATATATATATATATATATATATATATATATATATATATATATATATATATATATATATATATATATATATATATATATATATATATATATATATATGTTGCCTGGTATGAAAACCTGTTTCTTTAGAAGAAAAAAGATGCTTGGGTAAATTCTAATAATAACATTCTAAGTGAAGATTATTGTTTCAGTGCTCTAATGTCATTTTGGACGATAAACTTTATAGTCAAACTGTAAAATATCTTGCCGCCATTACATATCATCATCATCATTGCAAAAAGATTGGTTATTGGTCGACCCTTCTGAATACTCATATGTTCAATACAAGTTTCTCCAGAAACTCTACAACATTAAACAGCCGCAGGAAACCCTTTGGGGTGGTATTTAATTCAAGTCAACCTACGAATCTGAGGTTTTAAAAATTGTTTCTACTTGACCTGTGCTGTACCGGCTGATTTAAAACAACACAAACTGTGGATCGCTGCATTAAAGTACAGTGAGAACAGTCCAAAGCCGCCTATCTCAAGTGCCCATGTGATGCCAGCTACACCACACAGTTTTTCCTAAAGTTGCCTCGCATCATGGAAGTTTCTGTCCACACACATACTTTTAGCTCCGCGCTCAGAGTTGTCAAACATTAAAAGATTTCTCTAAACGACCAGACAAGGTTTCAAGCAAGCCACAAGAGAGGCCCTCATCTGGCAACACAAGATGAACTATAGCCTGATGGAGAACAAGAAGAACCAAAAAGGGACAGAGTCAGCCTACAGTCTAACACCAGGCAGATTATAGAGGGGAGGAAATGTTTTTTTAAACGGCACAAAACTTCAATTCTCTCGGCAAAATGCCAGATACCAAAACCATCTAGTTTAACTGTTTACATATTTTAAAGCATCAGAAGATCTAGTAAAACTCCCTAAATGTGCATCAACATGATGCTCATGAGTTTGAACACATCAAAAAAAGAGCCTAAACATAGAAACACTCTCTTTTTTATGGCTGGCAGCACTGAATAACTCTGCATATACTGAGCATATAGAGGTTCGTCAACACAAACCTGGACACAGTTGATGCTTTCTGCTGGGGGAATGGACAACTCATTTTGCCGAGACCTGCTGAATCACATCGGATGCCAAAATGCTGATGCTACTACAAGATGATGATACATTTCTTTACAGCAGCTGCACATTCGTCAATTGCTCAGCTTCCTCCCTCCACAAAGACTTTACACACTAGCACTTCTACCCGTTCATTAGACTGTACAGTGGCACTCACATGGGCAAATGACTAGTTCCAAACTGCTCCCTCCAGACAACTTCAGTAAACCCTTAATTAACAATTTAGAACCAATCCATGGACTGGCTCTGAACTTGGCATCAGCATAAAGGCTATTAGTGTATTTACAGCCAAATTGTGAAGGACAAACAGCATAATTCTGTCTATTTTTGCAGGTTGATGGGGTTTTTTTGTGTGTAAAGTACCATAAATAAGACACAACTTTGTACATCATCCACAGCTGCGTAATGCCCTCCAACAGCACTATCAACACTCTGGACCACACTCACCTCCCTGCAGCTCACGTCATATAACCCAACCCTGACAACTCAACCACAACTATCCCAATCTGTTTATTGTTTTAAAATGTATGGTTTAGTCACTTCCTCCTTCCCAGAATTCCTGGTGACACATCAGCAGACCCTTCTCGATGCAGACCAGGTAAAACTCACCAACAGCTGTGAATCTGCTTCTAGCTGCGTGTCCATTTTCTTAACGATGGAACGTGTACCGGTTTTGTCAAGAATTGCATCTTGATCTATAAAACACTTAATATCTCAACTCTTACAAATCAATTACAGCCCAACTGTCTATTGTTTTTGTGATGGCACAGGGTTCATTTCATGGTAGATGATTTTCTAACATATACCTACAGTTTGATGTCTTTGTTATAACAATAAATGTTATATTATTCTGCTTTTTTCAAGCTATTTTCAAGTCACTTAACGGATAAGTCAATTGCCGTCATTTTTTTATAAGTGCTTAATCATTTCGATCACGCTTCAAGCAAAAATCCTGAATATTTGCTGTTTTTCCGGCTTCTTACATTTAAGGATTTAGTGCTTTTCTTTGTCATGTTTGACAGTAAATGAAAAGTCTTTGGGTTTTAGACTGTTGGTTGAACATAAGAAGCAATTTGAAAGTCTCGCTTTCGCCTCCTGGAAATTCTGATGAGCGTTTCTTCCACTCTTTTGACAAATTTCAGTAAATAATACTGACAATAAGTTAGTTGCAGCCTGATTATCATTGTAAGTCCAACTGTCCTTCTGAAACCTTGTTAACTTATAGGTCGACACGATCCTGAGGTTTTGAAAATATTCAGCGATCCTTTTCCTTCATTTCAACTCAGTTTCAAGTTACCATTGGTCTCACCACACAATTAGCACTTCAAATGATTAAAGTGATAATGTGTGCAGCACATGTTGTCCCTTCTCAGTGTTAGAGTTAAACTTTGCATACTTGCTTACAGACTTACATCTTGATCTCACGCTCTTTGGCTCAAAGTTAAAGGCTCTGCTGTGTGGCAGGCAGGAAGCACTTAAAGTCGAATTACTGTTACTGCTAATCTCACACAATAAGAGTCGGTTGTAATGCTTCAGTGTAGTGCTGAGAGGAAAACTTCAGATGTTCGGGGCTCAGTGGCACAGCTGCATCACAACACACACTACACACACTCACACACACACTGATAAGAAAGTTTTAAGACTTTACATGCGGGCCTTCTTACCCAAAAGCTTCTTCACCTCCTCCACGCTCATGTAAATGTTGACACTGGGGCTGTTGTTGTTGTGGTTGTTGTTGCTGACGTCTGAAGGGCTGCTGGGGTTGTTAGCCAGGCAGCCGGCCCCTTCCAGCAGCAGGAGGAAGAAGAAGCCCCCGAGCCTCCACAGCACCGAGTGTGGCCAACCTCGGGACTCAGGCGGGCTGCCAGAGCCGTGAATCAACCCCAACATAGCAGTGGTCGTCTGGCTCGCAGTTGTTCTCGCTGTTCGCCAATTTCGTTCTCATCCGTATCTGAAGTTAATCCCGAGAGGCAACATTACGAGTTACTTTACGCCGCAGCGCCACTTCTAGCCTTTTACTCCTTTTCCCCCCACTAGCCTGGTTTTTGTCCTTACTTGCTAAGTTAGCCGAGACGGGCTAAGTTAGCCGGAGCGGGCTAACTTTCGTCGGGCTGTGCTAACCGTCCGCGGTCAGACTGTCGGTGGCTGTTGGAACGTTCGGGATATTTAACGTTACGACGTTTTCCCGAGACGTAAAACACACACCGGATACCGCCACATTGAGGGACTTTGATTCACTCAAGTTAAAACGAAAGAGGGGAAAAAAGTTCCACCAAGCAGCAAACTAGCTAATACATCCAGCTTCCTCCCTCCATGGGCTTTCCTCCCGTTGCTTTTTCCTCACTATCTCAGTTTTCACTCGGAGCAGGAGGAGGCGGAGGCGGGGGAGGAGGAGGAGGGGGGCAGCGGGGGCACCACTGCCCCGACTACAGCAGTGGAGTGATGCCTTCAGGGGCCGTCGGAAATATTTCAACAAGTGTGTAAATGAACGCACCAAAAAAGGATTGAATCACTTTAGTTACTCAAACCACCAATAATGGTACATCCTATTCAGTCAGGTACTGTAAATGAATTATATGCGTTTAATATATTCAGTTTGTATTGTACTGTATGGGCATATTCTCCACAGTACTCATTATCTTTGCACTGTTTTTTTATTATTATTTTTTTAATTCACCTTGCATTGCTGGACTGCAGTAGGAAAAGGCAGGCTATCTACATCATGACATTCCGAGGTTCAGTGAAGGCAGCACAAGACTGGGGAACAAGTGGGATGATTATCCCCCTCAAACATATTTTCACCGAGGCCACACAAACTACTTTTCTAAGTGCTGTATCGTAGGCAGCTGGACTTGTTTCAGTACATCCATACATGTATTAAGGGACTAGGCCTACATAGAGATTCAATGATGTGTGTCTGACATGTTTCTGCAGGAGAAAAAAAAGGTATAATGACCACATTAAAATCTTTAAAGCGGAGCGTATTCCTTCTCCCAAATTAAAGATTCCAGAATATATGGAAACATGATTGTAGGCCTCACCTCTCCAGTGGCCCACGATACTGCACTTTGAATTACCATGACCTGGATGACTGAGAACCTTCCTCAACATCAAACAAACTACTATTAGGACATCAGCTTTGAAAATTTTAATGTGAAAATACATAAAAATGCGTGTTGGTTTGAAGTCTGGGGTCCTTTAAGATCCCCTCCATACATGTATTAAGGGACTAGGCCCACATAAAGATTCTATGATGCGTGTCTGGCATGTTTCTGCAGGAAAAAAGGTATAATGACCACGTTAAAATCCTTCAAGTGGAGCGTATTCAATCACGATTGTAGGCCCCACCTCTCAAAATCTGATTTTCAATGTGCAGCAGGCAAAGCATGTGAAAATGGACTTGTAAAAGTGTGTTAAAGTCTGCACATGAATCATTCTACACAGTGAAGCTCAAACATTCAACCGTCGGAAAAAGAAGCAAAACACAGAATTTTTGTCACCCACACATTGCTGTGCTACATAACCAAATAAGGAATGAATGAAGATAAGCACCGGGAAAACTTGGAAAAGCATGATTTTGTATTTTTGTTTCATCTTAAGAGTTTGGATATCACAGTGCTGCATAGGTGTCATCTTTTCCTGGTTTTAAAGACTTTATTACAGTAAAGTGTTTTACGTACAAGACTTTTCTGCTTGTTCTAATATTTGCCCTTACCCATCTTGGTCATTATATTCACATCACTGATGATTATTTATCAAAAATGTCATTGTGTAAATATTTTGGGAAAGCTCCAATAGTCATCCTGACATTATTGTCGCAGTATCAATATTGAGGTAATATTTCATTTTGTCATGCTGTCCTAGCATTTATGAAGTGCTTCTGATAGTTCTTGAGACGGCTCCACTCCTCTTCATTTTTCTCTTTACTTATTTATCTAGATTTCCCCTTTGATTTGCTCTCTCTTTCTGCATAAAGTGGCCTGAGCAGTGGCGTTTTATTTCAGAAAGTCTGATGATGTTTATGAGAATTTGCACCGTCACCTAGGTGAGCTGTTGAGCAGAGAGACTGTAGTAGCGACAGGATTTTGAGATGCAATGCCAGTTCTTACAAAACAGTATAATTTTTTTCGAAGGGGATTTCTGAGATATCCATGGTTAGTCGGGATGAATGGGATCACTCATGATCAAGAACACAGACACTGTGTTTTCTACAATGAGGCATGTCCCTATCTGTCTCATTAGGATTAATTTTAAAGCTGGAGTTAGAGTCTTTCTTTTATTTTTTGCCAGCCTGTGCTCATCACTTTGTTCTACAGTTACCAAAACAATATGACGTAAAGAGGTAGCGGCAGATTACATTTTACATATCATATGACTCACAATATTTGTTCTTTAAAATGTCAATTTGAAATAATTAACCACATTTCAATCAACTCTACTCATGCGTCACAACTGGCTTTGGTCCTGCTTGCCTCCTCTCAAAAAAACTATTGCCAAAATGTTTCCACTCAGGGGATTTTTGCTACTTTTAAACTGACCGGCTGATTAAATAATTGACAACCAAATGAGTGACTGAATGTAGTTTATCTAGTGGTGACAAAGAACAAAGATACCAAGGATGCCGGGTTATTTAAATGAAATTGTTGATCATGTCTGTGTGATGTGATTACTTGAATGGAAACACTCTGCAAGAATTGATACTGTCGGACCTTGCTTTCTTTTTCAAGATGTACCCCAGGATGCAAAAATCAAACCAGAAAGACACATCAAAAACATTTTAACATTTTTATTATTAAAATATTCACCTACAAAATGGCCTATAAACACTATTTACAGCATAGCGAGCACTGATGCCTGCTAAGACACGGACAAAGATATTTATACACAGAAAATACTGTGCACCATTGTCAGAGGAAGAGATGAATTTATGCGGTGAAGAGAAATCTCCCATCATCTTTATCTCGGGGCAGGTACAAGGAAAAGATTGGGACTCTACAGTTATTTCCCTGAGGGACAAACCTGCAGCTGAATCACAAATAATAAAAAAAACATTGCCTAATGTGTCAGCATGGACATGGAAATGAGGTATATAAGGTCTCCGATGCAGCACAGTGGACTGCTTACCATTAATATTTGCATACGTTTTGTATGAAAAATCAGTCATTAAACGTCACAAATGATAAATGATTTGGGCCATTTTTCATTTGATTGATCAAAGTCCTTTGGCGAAGCGTGGAGCTCCAAACGCAGCTCTCAGGAATGAACAAATACAACCTTGTTTTCAGATGAACGACGTTTCTTAAATGTTACAGTGGGTTCTGACAGGGTTTTTCAGCACAAACATGACCATAATCAGTTACTTCAAGTAGATTATAAACACCAAAATTGAAGTTAGGTTTTTCACATGACAGTGATGACAGTCCTTTCACCAGTATCCAAGTGCTCTGGAAAGAAGGAAGAAAAGACTCTTTAGATTTTTAGATAATTGTTGAAGATCTTGTGACTTTCACCACAAAACAAATTATTATGTTGATTGT
Source organism: Lagodon rhomboides (assembly GCA_039737535.1). NCBI lineage: Eukaryota > Metazoa > Chordata > Actinopteri > Spariformes > Sparidae > Lagodon > Lagodon rhomboides. Next base: position 5,742,209 of record CM077789.1, on the reverse strand, counting down.
GTTAAAGAAAAGAAACCTTTATTGTTGTCTGTTTGTTCTTCTGACTGTAAAGAAAGTTAATATGCGTATGTGAGAAGAATTGCACCGGTGTATTTGCTTAAAAAACAATTTCAACACTGTTCGGACAGCTTCTTCAACTTACTCTGACTTTTCTTGGGAAGCACCGGTTCACAAATCTCTCGATAACAAACATCCTGCTGTACTTTATATGTCCTTTTGTACCTGCAAAGAAAAAAAACACAAAACTCACAGATTAAATCCTTTAGTTACAAACAATCTCTGCATTTCTTCAGCTTTGCAATTCAAACATCACATATGCAATGATGAGCGTAAACGTGCAATGCCAGAACAGGAGATCCGTCTGTGCCTGATGATAACTTACAGGTAGTGGCACACTCCGCCCTCCCAGACAGGCACACTCTTGGTCTCAGAGTACAGACGGGTGCAGGGGTGCGGCACTCGCTGGCACACTGCAAACAGCGGTCACACAACATGAGGTATGAATTGTGAGCAAGGGAAAGAGAGTCTGCTGGACGGTTTCAGAGTCATGTGGGACAGAGCCGGGCCCTGCTCTCTGGCTGATGGATGGTTTTAGGAAAGGAATGTTTAAACAGTCTGATGCTGGATGTTTAGGTGAAGAAAAGGACTCATGAGGGGCGACGAGGGTATGACCAGTGTCTCCTTATACACAACTTCATCAAAGCCTCATTATTAGTGAATTCAAACTGATATTGTTTCACTGTGTTTTTCACTGTTTCACTCAATGTCACTGAATGTATTCTCCACATGTAGTTAGTGTGAAAAACATGATCCTTTTAAAAGACACTTTTGTTGAGCGGACGTTTTAATGCTTAAAGATGCTTGATTATATGTCAAAACTGTGCACACTATCTGCTAGTTCTTTTCTTGGGTCATTCCATGCCAACTCCCCCAGAATTATGAACTTTAACTCAGCCATTATTAATAGGTATCACAGTGATAGAAAACCTTCAAGTCAATACAGTACAAATATCTACAGATGAAATAAAATCTCTAAATTTAATATTACACTCAGTAAAAAATAAAAAATGTATAGAGTGACTTACCATTTATGATTTTTTTTTTGTAAATATCTTCAATGGATTTTAACAGTTTCACTAATTTCACATCAAAAGCTTCAAGCTAATACAGATAATCTTTCTTATCTTCAGTCAAAGTATGTATTAAAGTGTGTTTTTCAGCAGCTGATGTCTACAACTGTGTTACAATATCTAAATTCTTTGATGGAAGCTGCTTGTTGCTACAGATATATCACTATTAGTCCTGCAGTAAAGACTCTGATAGAGTGCAATTATTGTTGGTAACTTTTGATTCAGTGAGGTTCTGGATGTCCTGTTAACTTTTGAACTAAAGAAAACATCTATTCATATAAATTACATTTTATTCATGCTGCCCAGTAAGAATGTATCTATGCTTTAATATTAGTAGCGTATAATTAAGTACTTTGATCAAAGTACACACATGTTTCCATGATCATTAACTTCAATAAGACATTGGACACTGTAGATAATGCATTCCTACTGGCTGGCGTCCATATAAAGTAGCAGTAGTCGTAGTAATGGCCAAAAGACCAATCAGCTAGAAGTTTCCCATTTATAGTCTGTCAGAGATACATTCAATACATACTGGCTGCTTGAGTCATAACTGTGCAGTGTATCTTAAAAAGCAATGAGAGTGTACATGAGGAGGTTCAGGTCATCTTTGTGTGCTTGGACTGAGGAGGGATTTTTATAATGATATGAAATTCTTTTGTTTTTATTATTACCCAATGTTAGTAATATTGGTTATAAAACTGAAGAAACCTGTTACAGGCAAAGAGTAATTCCAGATTTGCCTTTGATACAGACAGCATAAATATCAAAGATAGATCTGAAGGCTATTGCCCACAGGTAACAAACTGCTGCCTCGTAAGCCCACCAGAACTTTTAAAAGCAACACTGAGTTATAAATGTCACACTGGCTCCCAGGAAAAAGGAAGGTAAGTGATGCAGTGAAAATAATACAGTGCTTTGTGCCTTCACTGACACTGTATTCATGTCGCACATTCATGCCCCTAAGCCTCAAAGATAACCAAGCCATTCACATGTCAGAGGGGTCAACTGTCAGTGGAGCATGTTTCCTGCTTAAAAGCATCAGAGGTCTTAACATAGCTCAGTGCACGATGTCACTTTACGTGATGAAATGCAAATCTAACACAGAATCTACTCGAAGCTCACACCATGAGATGCTTCAGTTACACTAAGAGGAAGCCGTGGGAGCACATAGACGGGCCTGTAAATCCTGCACTGACACTCCTGACATTCAACCAGCTGGTGAGTGGATGTCTTGCTTCAGAAGCAGGTATATACTGTTTTGAAAGAATGTTTCCACTTAATTTAATGCCTTTAAGATCAAATTAAAGTTTTATCTTCTTTTTTTAAAATAGCAATCCACTTTTTTTCACATCCTTTATCATGTTCGGGCTTGAGTTTCTTTTTCTGGACATTTTTTAGACACGGGGGGAACATCCTGACAGAAACCTCAGACCGTGTTGCTGTGGCAGTGGTAATCACTGAACCACTGTGCTGCCACACATTTAAATTTCCTTCTCAGGGTTGGGTCACTGATAAAATACTAAGGACAGACTCCTCCAGTTGAGTTACAGTTTGGAAAGAAGTTTTAGCCATGCTAGCAGAGGGGCTCTAGGGATGGTCGGTCCACCACTTTGATCCAGACTGAAATATCTCAACATCTGTTGGATGGATTGCCATGAAAGTATGGTCCAGATATTCATATCCTCCTCAGGGTGGAATTAATCTTGAGTGATATCCTGACTTTTCAACAGATCAAAATGTTTGACCGAATACTGCAGAACTAATGACAGTCCATTCAGCCTCAGCTGTACTTTGTGTCTGTGCTAATTAGCTAATGTTATGCTAACATGCTAAACTAAGACATGAACATGGAAAACATTATACTTGCATACTGTACATCAGCATGTTAACATTGCCATTGAGAGCATCAAAGCACCACCGTGAAGCTTCACAGAGCTGCTAGCATAGCTGCAGACTCTTAAACTTGTTCACTGTTGTTAGGCTTTGCTTTGTTGGAAAGAAAACATTTACATGCATGATCCCGGCCTCTTAACCTAATACTGTACGGGACGGGATGGCTAAAATAACCCACTTGTTAAAAATCCTAATGTGATATCCTGGAATTCCAACAGATTGATTCAGCTAATTTGCTGCTCTGGCACAAACACAGCCTATTTTCACTGAACCCACCCTGTGTGTTTGTGTGTTTGTGTGTGTGTGTGGAGAGGAAGCACATAAACTTACATAGTTCACACTGTCTGCCCTTGAACCCCGCTGCGCAGTCGCAGATGAAGGCGTCGCCGCCGTTCACACATGTACCTCCGTTCTGGCAGGGCAGACTGCGGCAGTCTTGTGGCAACTCTAAAAGACAACAGCTGCCATCAACATCCACTGAGCAGAATGAGTGCGGGTCTCAGGTTTCAGGCCCACTACTCCACATTATCTACAGCTGATACCATGTGTTGATAGCCTCAAGCTCTTACACCACTTCCCCTTCTTTTTTACCAATCTGCTTTCCTGAATCTTACATCTTTGTCTTTCAAGGTTAGCATCCTCATTGGTATTTTAATTACAGGCAAGACACATACTTACAATGATAAAGTACAAGTCTAAAGACGTATTAGTAGTCTCTATTCAACGGGACATTAATCTCATGTATCAGCTGGGATCAGTTACAAGAGCAGATGTGCCACCTGTGGGAGCAAACAGCTAAACACCTACCAGGCTTTGCTCTTGAGCCGTCCTCTTGAATCTCTAGTGCAAGGCTGATTTTGTTCGTTGTTTCTTCCATCTTCTCTAATCTAATTGGCGGCTCAGGCTCTGCAGGGCAAAACATTTCCTGTCATGAATCAGCGTAAAGAGACTGCAGGGTGACTCTGGCAACACGGACTCGAATGTCAGACACTCTAACTGAGTTTGTGTACATTCCTCAGCTGGAACATTGAAACACGACATTACTGATTTGGCAAAATGGTTAAAGTCCTATTATGACATCTTGAGTGTAACATCATTAAGAGCTTATTCTCTAGGACACAAGAGAACATCTGTAACCTGTTTTTTCTTTAGGCTAAGGCTATAAACCTCCGCACTGGGATGCATTAAGTTAACAAAAAATGAAATATACATTACAAATAACATCATGTACAGTTTTATTCCTGAAAGTTATTGTTTTCTGACTTGTCTCACTTGATCAAAAACTGCTAGATAAAGCCATCAACATGTGTCAGATAACATGGGTCTGTTTGTGTGATAGCTGAGAGTCCAGTTTACATTAGAGGAGCCGCCATATTTTATCCAGACAGGCTATAGTCAGAACCATATGGTTACAGGACCGTGGCCTAAGTTATTCCATGTGCATCCAGATAAGCAAATAAGATCCATCTTTGACTGTTTGGACATCCTGAGCAAATCAGAACCATTTTTGTGAGTTGGTGTAACATGTCCTGCTGAATGAATCTGGCAGTGTCAAATATTAACATGATAGCAGTATCTTTTCTGTCAAATACTGTATAAAACACATTAAATGTTTAAATGTCAAACAGTGTTCAAGTCGTGCACATGGTCACTCAGAGTTGTACTTACTGGTACGATGTCGAATGGCTTTTCGAGGCAAATTAGTGAACTTGGCTGTTATCCTTCCTCTTCTGTCAATGAGTTCAGTGTATCTTCAAAATAGGAAACAATGCTAATTGTTTAGCACTGACAGATGAATTATTAGATGGAAACATTTATGACTTTTTAAATAATTATCATCACTCAGTGTGTACCTGGGTAATTCCTCTGAGTTCTCTGTTTCCATTGCGCCCCCCAGGACCTGAGGCTGAGACGGGGGAGGTGTGCGTCCACTCACGATGGGCCTGTCTCTTCTGCCTGGTCTCGCGCCCATTGGCACTGGGTCAGAGGAAAAGAACGTGTTTTAAAATTCACTTATGTCAAATCTAAAAACTATCAAGATAAGAGAGACACTTCCTACAGTAACCTCCCATGATAAAAAGCAGTGTAAGTGGGATACTGAAATATTCTTCACTCACAGGTGGTGAAGGCTAAGTGTTGCGGCGTGCTGTGGATCTGTTCCTGCCCTGTGTTCTTGACGGATGTGAGAGCCACATAGTAGTGCTGTCCTGGCGTCAGTTCACGCAGGGTATATGATCCTAATTTCCCATTTGGCAGGAAACGACTCCTTGTATTCAACCCTCGGGTCACGTTGACCACAAAGCCATCTGGGATGCTTCTCGGGTGGCGACTCCAGGTGATCAGTGCAGAGTTAGTGGTCACATGTGACAGCGAGAGGTTCTGTGGGGGAAGAGGTCCTGAGGGGAAACACATGCAGATGGTCAGATTGTAAGATAGCATAATAAATATATTTTTTACTTTAGTTGTTGACTAAAATAGAGCTACATGCTCATCACTACAGTGCCTGATAAGAAATCAGACCCTGATTTTCAGACAGAATTCATTCAGTTGTTTATAAATGTATGGACGCGTAGAAGCTTTCATTTGATTAAGACAACATTTAAATGTGTTAGTACTTAGAAAGAAAAGGAAATTTCTTTAATATTACTTTTTGGTATTTTTGCTTTATTGAGGTAGTGGCAGCTGAAGAGAGAGAGGAAAAGGCAGGGAAGAGAAAAGGGATGACATACGGCAAAGGAGGCTGGAATTCAACCAGGGCCACTGTGGTGAGGACTCAGCCTTTATACATGGTAATTACTATTACCAAGTGAGCTACCAGGAAGCCCCATTAAGTGGAGATAAAGTGAATGTTTTAGTTGACTTATGGCCCAAAAATTGTGCTAATAAAATAACAACCACACAAAAAATGCTAACTGCATTTCCACAATGAATGGAATGCAATAAAAAAGTTAATTCTTTACATCTAATACTGATATGCAGAGACTTGCGTTGCAATTTTTAAATGAGAGAAGATGGAATAGAAATCCTAACACACTGGCATCTTATGAGGTGGCCAGAAGTTATGTTATTATCATCCTAATAACTCCTAGTAATACATACATGACTGCTGAGTGATGATATGTAACCTACTTGTCCAGAATCCCAGTGGTCCAGCAGAGTGGCTGGTGGAGGGAAACTCATCTGGTCTGAGTCCACTTTGAGTCACCACATCCACTGTGTACATCTGACCAGGGAGTAACGAACTGGGAGACACAAGAGGCACACAAAAGAATTGCACTACAGCAAACAAATCATGATACCTAACCTCATCACACTGTCCTTGAAACAGTGTAAAACAGTGCCCTCTAGTGGTGGAAAGGTATAATACCCAAAGCTATTCAATGTGCACCACCTCAACAGCACCATTTAGTGACAGGACGCTGCAGGTCTGCACAACAGATTAAAACTCTGGGTCATCAGTGTAACGTTGTGGCAAAGTGAAGAACCTGACCTGAAGGTGTGTTCAGTGGTGCTCATGTTGAGCACAGCGGTGCGAGCCTCACTCCCATCTGAAGGCAACAGAGACACGTGCACCCTGCTGACTGCTGCATGACGAGCTGCCTGAACCAGCCAGCTCAGCCACACCTGAGAGGACGACACATTAACCACCTGCAGCTGCTCCACCCGCCGAGGTCCTGGCAGAAAAGCACACATAATTAAAATTCATGCATGTATGCATTCAAACTGAATATGAATGCACAGAGAGAAACACTCTTCAGGACGACAGAACATTAGTACTCACTGGTGCGTATTAGTGCGGTGGCAGGCTGGCTGATGTCGTTGCTGTTTGTGTTGCGTTTGGTGGAGAAGGTGGAGATGTTGTAGAGCACACCGGGCACCAGGCCTCGCATGACGTGGGTGGACTTCAGCCTGTCCAGGAGGTCTGATTTGCGATTGCTCCGGCCCAGTGGACCGTAAGTGACGATGAAGCCGCTGATCAGGCTCTGCGAGGCCTCCGGCTCATCCCAGCGTAGCTCCACCTCGTTCTCCTCCACGCGCACCACATGGAGACCAGAGGGAGGCAACAGGTCTGGGAACAGTGGCAACCTTACATGTCTAATCCATACATTAAATAATTACAAAGTTGTCTTTGCAGTACAGAGGATGAGCTACACAGGTGACACAACACGAGCTGATTGAGCTGGCTTACCTTTCTCACAGTCTTTGCCCGTGTGTCCCGCTTTGCAAGCACAGTTGTAGTTGCCTTTCCTGTCGCTCCTGCAGAGGCCGCGGTTTCCACAAGGTTGCAGTACACATGGGTTCTCCACTTGGGGGTGACAAAGACAAGCAGTTTGTACTACATGGTTCATGTCACAACTGAGCGCAAGTTGTTCGAATAAGCTTTTACCATCAATCAAACAAACTTAAAGTCACTTACACATCTGGCACTGGTCCCCAAAGAAGCCATCTTTGCACATGCACAAGTAATTCCGTCTGTAACCCCGACACACGCCTCCGTTCAGACAGGGGTTGGACTCACAGCTGTCCTGATCTGCACACACATAGTTACAGTAGATTTATTATTTAGTCCTGCATACATTTTAGAAGTAATGTAACATGTTAAATGAATACTGCACCTAGTTCACAGTTCTGGCCTGTGAAACCTTGTGGACAATGACACAAGTAGGAGCCAGGCTGGTCCTCACATGTCCCCCCGTGCTCGCAGGGTTCCGACAGGCATTCATTTATGTCTTAAGGGTGAAAAACATACAGGAATTACATGTCTGTGCACTAAATTTTGGATTTAATGTAAGAAGAATCTGAGTATGCTTTACCTGTCTGACAGCGCTTTCCGCTGAAACCTTCACCACACTCGCACGTGTAGGATCCCACCTGGTTCCGACACGTACCGCCATTAAGACAAGGATGTGACAGGCATTCATTGATCTCTGTAATGATGAGAAATAAAGACATCAGTATGAACCAATACATTTTAGGGCAAAAACTGCTGTTATTACAGGAAAATCAATTTTTAGGAATTTTCAGGGATCATGAAGAGGCAGTTTCTTCCTGTTGGTGTATGTACAGACCCTCACAAATGGGTGGCTGGCTCCAGTCCCCCTGAATACCACAGATGCTCTGAGTAGCTCTGGGCACAGACATGAAGCCTGAGTTGCATATATACACGGCCATGGAGCCTGGTGTTGTTGAGGAGAACTGGACCTCGGCGTGTTTCACTTGCGGGGGGGCGGCCCGCAGCCCAGCTCTGAATGCAAAGATTGAAATAATCAGAATGGCTGCATAGTAACACAAGCTCACAAACACAGGGGCTTAAAGGAGCTCATTCAGGACAGACTAATGGCAACATCCAGGCTCTCTGTTTTTGTCCTCCTAAAATTACCTCCAGCATGCTGTTAGAGTGTGTAGACATGAATCATCGGTTCTAATCAGGCCTTACTTTATTTAGCTTATATAGCTGTTCTATATCTGTAAAAGTGGGGCCTCCAGTGCAGCAACACTGCTAAGATTACCTTCAGATGTTAAGCCGGTATCTCTACACTTCACAGCTCAGGATATCCCCTGCCTGTTAATCTATTCAAGTCAACATTTTACAAAGTTCAGCATTCGAGCCAGATTATTGTGTGGTGACACGCGTCTGCTTACCTTTGGAGGTTTGCAATGAACTCCGGTTTATCTCACAGTGCCTGCCGCTGAAGGTCTCAGTGCATTCACATTTGTATTTCCCTATGTAATGAAAACATGTGCCCCCATTCAGACAGGGGCCGGAGGAGCAGGGGTCTGGCTTACCTACAAGAAAACATATACAATGAGAATCATCACTGGCAATAATAACAATAATCATTTTATTTGTGTAGTCTCTTCTATGTGGCCCAAATTGCTAACCCTAACCCTAAAAACAATACCAATTACACAATCAAGGGAAAATGACATAAATAATATAAATACTGAAGATAAAACCCACATTAAAAATATGTTTAATACATTTACTTTAACATTTAATTTATTTTTAAAGAAAACAGCTGCTGTTCTCAGATCCAAAGAGAGGGTACTCCACAGTCTGTGGGCATAACAACAGAATGCCACTTCTGACAGGCGGTGGAAGATCTGTTGGAACATGAATTTAAGGCAGTTGTTGATGTAGTAAATTGCCAAGTTAGGTAAGACTTTATGAACAGGTTAGAGAACTTAAAAATCAATTCTAAAGGATTAAGGTAATGAGTGAGTGAGTGAGTGTTGCAATCAGTGGGGTGTTGCAATCTAATCTTTCTTAGGAGTCAAATTCCTGCAGAATTCTGAATTAATAGTAGTTTCCTTAAAGTGACAGTACACCCCAAAATCAAAAGTATATATTTTTCCTCTTATCCTTACTGCTATTTATCAATCAAGATTGTTTTGGTGTGAGATGCAAAGTTTTGGAGATCTTGCCTTCCTTGAATAAGCTATGGCACTTTGCTTATGGTGCCCGTTACAGTTCAGCTGAGGAGGACCTCATTAATGTTTAGTTCACATGCTATCACGAGCACGAGCCTCTAGTCCATGTCCTAGTAAATGTACGCTTTGTTTGGTACAGTGATAGGGTTGGAGGCTACATTAAACGGCCCACATCAAGGACTATGGATTATCTTGAGTAACGGATTGATGATTTCTGGAAAGAGACATTGCTGTTGAGTTTTTCAAATGAGCACCACAGAGTGCCATCTAATTCCACTTTATTTCAGAGAAGGCTGACATCTGTATGGCCAATATCTCCAAAACTTGGCTAGTCACTAAATGAGTCTTGATGGATAAATAGCTCTACAGATATGAGGATTTGGGTTGATTTGATTTTGAACTTTTCCCTGTAAGTTTTTTGAGGAAGACTGGTGAAAAGAGAGGTGCAGCAATCCAGGCAACTTGTAACAAAACCATGTCTTGAGTTCTTAGCGTTGTCCTGGGTCTAATTTTGAAGATGTTCCTGAGATCAAAAAATCATGTTTCAACCAACATTGACGACAGTCTCTGCCTGTCTACTTTTGATCGCACAAGTAGAATCTCTGTTTTCTGCTCATTTAGTTATACAAAAATATGACTCATCTAAATATTTATATCAGAGCAACCAAAGAACTGGGGTTGTGTACCGATTAGATCACTCACTCTAATGCTTTCATAAAAATTTGCAATAAAAAGTGTGTGCATTGAGTACGAAAAGGTTTCGACTATTACTTGAGGGCAGCACTCACCCACTTCACAGTGTTTTCCAGTGAATCTATATGGACACACACATCTGTAGTTCCCTGCCTCCTCCTTACACGAGCCTCCGTTGCGGCAGGGCCCAGAAGCACAGGTATTGAGTCTAACTGGAAAGAGACAGGGAGAAGGGAATCCTTGAAGTACAGACAACTCTAGCTTTTAATCACACGAAATAAATCCGTTCCAGAACATTGCAATTCAAGCCATAATTCAGGAAACTAGCTCGTAACTCAGTCATAAGTACAAATTATCATAAGCCTTTCAGCATTGTAATATTTCAAGCAGCATTACAAGTAATGGCATGTTTCCTGGTGCATCTGAAGCTGGATTTGAGCCCGAGCAACACAGCACAAGTCTGAGGGATGTTTTTAAAAAGACAGTTCACGTGAAGGTATTCTGTTTTCCATCAGTGATGCTACCTTTTTCACAGTGATTCCCCCAGTATCCGTATTTGCATTCGCAGGTGTAGCCTCCATCCCGCTCGTAGCAGTAGCCCCCATTCAGACACGGAGAGGAGTCGCAGACCGATTGGGGCTGTACTGAAAAACACACACGATACTTGACCGCGTTCCATTGAACTGGGAAACGTTACACCTCTTTAATCTAATTTAAGCATGTGTGCTTGGTCCAACCTTTACAAAGCACAGATTATTTGTCAGTTTATGATTGTGTCAAATACGAAATCTCCCCAGAGGATTTAATAGCAGCATAAATCACTTTGAAATGTCTCTCCACATTGTAAAAGTAAACTGCAAATGTGACCGTTCCTTTTGAAATAGAAAGTGACACTTGTCAAGACCAGTGTGTTGCAAAATGTGTTTGTCGCTATAGAAACCAGCTGCTCATGCAATGACACATAGCTGCAAAGTGGCCTGTTGTTGGGCTGGTGCCTGAGGCTCTTACCATAGGGATAGAAGTCCTTGTGATCGAGCTCGGCTACACTGGTCTGACATGTGCACAGGTAGGCTCCTCCGTACTCCAGACAGGGACCTCCGTCAGGGCACGGCCTGCTGTTGCTGCACGGCGTCTGAGTTACTTCTGAGAGAAAGGGATTGTGAAAGATAGCACACATTTTGAAAAAAAATGGCTGCTGGTTTTGTGATCTCACAGTGACCAGAAATCTTTTCACGTTTATCAAAGCTCTTGCGAGACACCTGATAGGATTGTCATACCCACCAAACTGACAGTAGAGTCCTGTGTAGCCTGAAGGGCATTCACAAGTCCCATTGCTGTCCACACAGACACCCCCATTCTGGCAAAGGCATTCCTCTGCAGACACAGGAAGAGAGTAGAGTGCATGTGTGTGTGTGTGTGAGTGTGTGTGTATGAGAGAGAGGCTCAAAGCTGGAAAGTTTGCCTGAGCTACTTGAAAGCAAGTAGTTACATTATGTTAAGTCTTAAGTCTAAGTGTAAACATAGGCAGAAGATACAAATGGTCAACATGTGTACCATATGTCGAGCGTCTTTCATCTGCTGTACTGTAAACTATGTATTGATTCGCCGTCATTTCTCTTTCCCTAATCTCTTCCAACAAAGTTCACAGGACCGGAGGATTACCAGTCAGCACGCTGCACATCCGCTCCGTACAAATTGTTAGAATGTTTTTATTTTCCTCTCCTTCCTAATTGCAGCGGTGGATCAAAGGACGTGGCCGTATCACAGCTAAGTGGCTCCCCTTTGAAGTCCCGGGAGCTCGGTGGAGGGTATTATTTTTCTGATGATATGAAGCATATTTTGTGACCAGAACGTATGGCCCTGAGGGCAATTAATGGATAGTTAATCTGCGAGAGACACTTTCATTGGCCACCTGTGCGGCCCGGGCCCTTTGATCTGAGAGCCTGATTAGGCACTTCTGAGTCCCGCTACTTTCTCTTCCTCGGAGGATCATGCTCCTTTTTCCACTGTGCCTTCCAAGTGAGCCAGGCAGGAAAGTATTTGGGAGATTTAAGAGAGCCTATATAAGCACTGATAGTTATTTCAGCTCAAGGGTGAGAGGTAGCATGCATTTGCAATAGCTCAAATACTATTAAAGAGCTTTCGGTGGGAAAAAACAAATCAGAGGGTTGCTATCAGAGGGTGACCTCTCACGGGAGCCTGAATTAGCTTCAAGCGGCTCAATAATTATTTCCTAAACAAATATAATATGATACAGACATTAAACATCATATGAGAGGACTTAATATGCACTTATGAAAGGAAGGCATGAAGCATTAGCTGAGGATGATTGCGTTTTACATATTTTGTGTTCAAATTGGTTATGCAAGCAGCAGCTGTGCTTCGAACTACAGTGTGGTACAGTGGCCAACTTCCAGAGCAGCAAGTAGCGGTGTGGAAGCATGCATATTTCAACAGCTCTGTCTGAAGAAATGACCTGAATACCAAAGAGCAGCTTTGACTCATAAAGAGGCCTTTTCAAGTCTAGACAAAGGACTTCCTCTTGTTGGTAAACTAATAAAATGTGCTATAAAACAATTATTCACAACATCAAGCGACTGGTTCCCGTAGTAAACTGGGCGAGGCCGTGTCAGTTTTGATAATTACAATAATCCATCATCACAGCAGCCTCTTCCAGGGCAGAGCTCCAAATTCCTGTGGGATAGCACAGCTCCTCTTTAAATACCCCAGTCTGCTCTCTACCTGCCCAGCTGCCTGCAGTGAGCGTCAGCCGGGGCAGAGTGTGAAATACCTTCACACTTGTCGCCGTAGAAGCCCGGAGCACATGTGCAGTTGGAGACTCCCGAGCTGGTGTATTCGCAAATCTGGTTCTTCTTGCAGTCTTCCTCCTCACACGAGGCTGTATGTGTAAAAGCATGGCAGCGTGGGGTGTGAGAAACAAACCGGAGGTGAAGATATTTGGCAGAGCTTGAGCTGTGGCTGGACTTGCTTTTACCTGTTTGGTTTTCTGCCTCAGTTGAATTGACCTGAAGCACCACCAGTTCTGAGAGAGGAAGACAGGAACATGCTTTAAAAGGGTTTGGTTCATTCAAATACCAACACAACATATTTCCTGGCTTACCTCCGGTGGTATTAAGCTATTCAAATAGTTTTCTAAATTCAATCCACCTCCATTGTATTTGGGTGGCAGCAGAAATCTCAGAGACAGCTGTCTCCAAACCTGAGCAAATAGATCTAAAACTATTTGCATGGGTAGATACCACTTACTAGATATAAGTGAGACAGGTTTGATACAGTATATGAGAAGTAAATGATAAATAACTTCCTGACTGATTATTACTGATATTACTGTTTGCCAATATTAGCTTGTCACAGATTTTTGACATAAAAATTCAGTTTGAATATTGTTTGAAACATTTGGGATAATGTAAGTGCACAACTCGACAAAATATATGACATAGTTCTAATCGTTTTAGACATTTTAATGTGGGAATGTTTCATATTTTACTGTTAAACGTATAATAAATGTTGCTAAACATGGTTACTCCATAGTATTTAGCTAGGGTCCTAAATTTTGAAAGTTAGGATGAGAAGTTTTGTGATTTTGTGATGCTATAGAGTTGTATCTACGTGATCGAAGAGTATACCAGATATTGACCAGATATGGTAAGTTAGCTGGTGCTCTACAGATGACTTAAACTACAATTTTGGTTACCACAGCTCCAAAATGTGTGACCCTCTCTGTACAACCACAATTCCCAAAAACTGTGACACTGTGTAAAATGTAAATAAAAAACGAATGTGATCATTTGCACAAACTGCATGTTTAATAACGAGTTTTATAAAGTGTTCCTGAGTCATGCCATCCTTTCTTGTGAGCAACTGATACTATCACCTGTTACCAATGAACCTGTTCACCTGTGGAATGTTCCAAACAGGTGTTTTTGGAGCACTCCACAGGGGCAACAAAGTCCCAACTCATTTGAATATATTGAAAAAAAATATCAAACATATTGTCTTTGCACTGTTTTCTAAAAAGTACACGTCAAAAAAGATCAGCAAATTCTAACTTTCTGTTTTATGTTTTATAGGTGGTATTAAGGATTTTTTCTTTACAGATTTGTGACCTTATTAAGTACCATAAAGGCACAATTTGGGTAAAAGCAAATAAAACATAGTGAAAAGGTTTGCAGTGGCAATATAGCTGAAATTCTTGATACAATTTGGTGTAATGATGGAACACTGGAGAGTCGAGAGAACCAGCTCACTTAAAGTTCAAAGCCATAAACACTCTTTTCGCTCTCAAAGAAGTATGATAGGATTCCCTTTGTGCTTGCCACAGTTGGAAACATGCTACAATACGGGAAGCCAAACATGCTTTTCTGGCAGAATTTAAGTTAAATCCAAATCACCTGTCTCGCAGAGCATTCCAGTGAAGGCAGCCGGACAAATGCAGGTGAAGTTGGCAACCTGATCGACACACTCTCCTCCATTCAGACAGGGCTGCGACTCGCATTCGTTTATGTCTGGAGGATAGAAAAAAAGAGAAGTTAATCTGCTGTTGACTCAGATTCACACAAAGATTTTTTAGTCTTCGCATGGAGAAGCAAGAGGTTGTTGCTGTCTAGGACATTGAGTCGGATTAAGAGCACTAAACTTCCCTTCTGACAGCGTAGAGTTTCATTGACCAGGTGTCTGGTATTATGAGTAATCCCCTCTCATGTAGATACAAAGATTCATGAACTGCGAAGGGTCTGATAATTTTATTCCCCGGTGGGTTCAAGTTTCATCAACGATCAATCACAAGAGAAGCGAGATTAGTGAAGGTATTTTTGGAAATTACCTGACTTCAGTAAACTTCCTCGCTGTGGTTCGTTGCTACATTGTGTGTGACCCAAGAAAAAAAAAAAGCCCAATTCAGCCATAACCTCGACTTGGACCCATTTGTCTAGATAGACTTGGAAACTCTCTGGACAAAAACATCTGCCAAAATGACTGAGTTTGATGTAGAAAGCAGCAGAAAATATTTCCTCTGGAGGGAGATGCCTACTTTACCCCAGAGTGTGAAAAACCCAGCTCACCTGTCTCACACAGGACACCAGTGTAGCCCGGTTCACACACACAGGTGAAACTGCCAGCGCCTTTTACACACGACGCGTTGTTGAGGCACGGCCTGTCTTTGCACTCGTCAATGTCTGTAACACACACATGCACGTACACATAAGGGACAGAGAGACACGCTCATGGAATATTTACTCAGCTGATTAATATATCCGCCACACTACTCCCCTCACTCTGCAAGTATGTGCTGCTGGCTGTGAAAGGTATTAGAAGAGGTTTGATACATATCCACAGGCTGGACTGTGGGAATAGGCACAGAAGCTCCAGAGAGGCTGGACAGATATTCTGACATACTTTTTTTTTGTGTGTGTGTGTGTGTGTGTGTGTGGAAACTGCTTAATGAGGCACAGAAAAACTTAAATTAATCAGTTTTTTTCCTGGTCTTCAGCCTGTTTCAGTACGCTGAGGCTGGGAGGAGTAGTGTGGAGTTTTTTAAATAAATTCTTTATCTAGATCAATTTATTTTGGGGTGATTTCTTGGTAATGTGAAAAATGATATGTATGTGGCCGTTATTGTACATGCTGTTACTTTGAATTTACATTTTCGGGCACATTTCCACATATTGAAGAAAGCTGAATTGAAAGAAAAAGGGCAATGCTTTCTATCAAGGTCCTTGTCACAATTAATATATCGTATATCAATTTTATGATGTGTTAATAAGACCATTAAATGTTAATAATAGCATCATGAACACATTTATTGTTAGATTATAAAACATTTGAAAGCACTTATAAGAATCTTGTCAACAGTTTATAGACTGCTTAAGAATGTGACGTTGTGCAGGAACAACAGGAAATATGTGCAATCTGCAAACATGTTAATATCTGTAATTTTCAGCCGTACCTGTAACAGGAATTAATTAATCAATTAATTAAACGTTTATGCTGTGCATATTTCATATTTTGATATTTACATCACAGTGACATTTTGGGTGAACTCAAGTGGTAATTTTCTTTAGTCTGTGGCCTGTCGGTCTCCAACGTTAGTGAGAAGTTATTGTAAGCAAACATTGGGATTGGTTCTGATAACAGCCTTATTACTTATATATTAACATTAATGACCTTAATATAAAGTCTTCCTAAAATAAGATATAAGAAATGTAATTGTAACCACAGTATATACCAGCTTCGAGGCAAAGCTTCCTTTGTACCTGTTTCACACTGACTCCCAGTGTATCCAGGTGGACAGTGACAGATGAAACTATTAATCTGGTCTTCACAAGTCCCTCCGTTCTGGCAAGGATGCGAGGCACACTCGTCGACATCTACAGAGACAAGGAGACACACAAAGGAGCTAGTGTGACTTTTAATTAGAAGAAAACATCTGGCCAAGGTCAGTTAGTCAGGTAATGTCTGAGGAGAACAGATGAAGCTGATACAGGTATTAAGGAAATATCTGAGTGTCCCTTTGGCAGGTCAGGTGAAACTTAGTATTTTTTTACAAGTGGACATTATTTTTCCTGGCTCGTGTCAGGCAGACAGGTATTCATGCGCAGAGTGCAGTGTGTGTCAAGCACAACAGAGGAGGAAGTGGTGTCGGCCATAACTTACTGATCTGGCATCGTCTGCCGGTGAAACCTGCCAAGCAGGAGCAGGTGAAGGAAGGGTTGCCTGTAATACAGTCGTCGATGCACTGGCCTCCATTCAGACATGGTCGCAGGTGTGGGCACACTGATGCTGTAGAGAAAGGGCAATGTAATCTGAATCTTGGAGGCAAAGTACAAAGACAGCCAGGAGTAGATGAACCGAGTCTCTTAGAAGCAGGTCTTACCGGAGTCATTGCAGCCACCCACTTCCACATTTGCATCATCTATACGGAACACCCATCTGCCCGGGTAGCCCACGTTGGTCGTTCCCTCAACGTTCACCACATCAGCAGTGCGAGAGCCAGGGATGTTGAAATAGCGCTTGCCGTCACCGGCATTAAAACCTGCCTGGGAAGAGAGTAACAGGGAGGCAGACATCACAAAAGATGGATGAATAAGGGTTAAGACACCTGACGAATAGTGTCACAGGACGCAGATCATACTGTTTGTTCCAAGTTTTGACCATCACTAGAAGCAAATAACAATGCGATCTTACCTGCGCTGCAATCCCTCCCAGCCCAGCCAGGTTTCCTCCACTGCTGGCATGCATGCCTGTGGTCCAAGTGATGTTATTGTACTGGAATATAGTGAAGGAAAGCTCTCCGTCTGTAATAAGCACCACTTGGAAAGTATTTACCTGCACAGAGAAGAACAGGCTCGGTAAAACCATTTCCTGATTTCCAAGAAATTTTGTAATAGTGCATGCATCTCAGAGACTCCTCATATTAATGCTACAGATCTCAGTCCTACTACAGACACTATAAACTTCTGTGGGCCTGTTGTTGAGGCAGACAGCAAAATAAATCACAGTTGCCATTAGAATAAAACCCAATAGCTTTGCTTTCTAATCACATATTGTATCCCAGTTTTAACCAGGAACAACAAGGCTATTTCCTTGGCCTATAGGATTATCTAACCAAGTGGTTCCCAGTAGTTCCTCCCTATTAGATTAGCTCTACATCATCACGGTCTGTCATGTTCCAAATGTTTCAATATGACTTGATTTTAAAGTGGATCTTAAAGGTCTAGTGCATCTAGTGGTCCCTCTGTAGATAAAAAAGGTAAATTCTAAGGTAATAAAAACAAAACAATTCTTAGTTTCAGGTGATTGTACACTAATGAAAGCAACATTATGAATACTATATTTTAGTTCTGCCCCTTTTGACCATTTATTTATTGGACTTAGCTTGCTTACTAGTTTTCATGCTCTCTCAGTGACAAAAAGTGGCTATGAGGCAATCTTTCCACATAGCCCTTGGTAGCTACAGAAGTACCAGGCATGACCCACCCTACTGTACCTCTGTTTGACATATCCTGATATTCTTACCCTAATCCTACCCAATCATCACTCCTCATGCCTAAACCCAACCAACCAAGGTAACAATTATTACCTAATCAGAGGCAGAGAAGGGTACAAGTAAGCTACCCTTGGTTAGGAATCACTTATCCAGCCCTGAACTATTCTTAAAGCTTACATAGAGAACCAGAACTGTAGAGCTAAGTGTGAGTTTGTACCGGTGTGCGTGAGTTGCCTCCAAAGAAAGTAACTTGAAGCCACGTGGAGATGAGGACCCATGTTGCGTTGAAGTTGGGGAACTCTGAAAAGTACGTCCTGACGTCACCCGAGGCCCTGTTCAGGATGGAGGGCTCTCGGCTCTCTCTGTAGAAAACTTTCCCTGCTCGACGGTTGTCCACATCAGCCCAGAACGGTGCCACAACCCTCCTGTCCCCGGCGATTGGAAAAGCCACCGGTGTGAACTGAGACACCTCCCTCAGGAAAGATACCAGGCCATTGTTGTTGACCTGAGGAGGAGAAAGTTGGAGTTAGAGTATCTGAATAAGATTGATCATACATTAATTTATTCTGTCCAACATGTCAGAGTCACTGTGACTTGTTTGTGGGACGAGGCAGGGTTAGAGAGGAAGTGCTAAGGAGAAGAGGGGAAGGTGGATAAACAGAGGTAGTCTGGCCTTGCGGGGCAAACAGCAGCATGGGGCGGCGGACGCTCCCATAACGGATGTTTGCGCTTCTCATGTAGCGAACAGACGCTACCTTTATTCCGTGAAATGACGGCAGCTGAGAAAACCGGGTTTCTGCTGCTCACGCACCTGCCAAGTCATCACACCAGGAAGGACATTCACGGCCTGTAAATCCACGGATGTCTGCCAACGGCAAAGTAACCAAATGCATGAACCCGTCCTCCCTTCGTCCACATACTGTATTTCCGCTGTGAGAAATGCACAGTCAGCACTGCAGCTATGCACTGTAGTGGAATATCAACCTACGGAAATATCAACATCAAAAGGTCACTGATTGGTTTATTGCTGAAGTGCTTGTAATTGATCAAGTGATTTGTCATTCAACAGACAATAAACCAACACTTTCACTCTGAAAGGTGGGGATTTAATGGTTTTGTCTGTTTTATATCATTGCAAATTCAATATCTATGGATTTGGACTGCTGGTTACACAAATCTGCAGTTTGAAGACAATTGCAATATTTATTTTTACCATTTCTGACATCGTGCAGACGAATGATCGATGAGTTCATGTTCATTGGTGCTGGGCAGGTCAATGGATAGTAGGCAGAGCTTTTTGGCTAAACAAAGTTGATTACAGTGGTGAGACTGAAGCAAAAAAGTGATGTTTCAACCTGTAAAATCGAAACAATGAGCTTAGAGGCACTAAATACTCTGTAAGCGTGAGAGGAAGAGCAATGTTAGGTGATTCTCTTTGGGTTTGTCATTATACTACTTTCACATTACACAGTAAGCAAGTAATCTGAGCATTAATATCTCTACAGAGGTTGTAGAAATGTGCAGAATAAAAGTATGCCTTTTCCATAAAAACATCATAACAAAAACAGTGTTTTGTTTATCTCTGTGTGAGAATTATGACAGTTCCAGCTTCTAATGAGGTTTCTTAGCCAATAGCATAATGCTGTTGAAATCACGTCGTATCTGTTTTTGTCAGCATCAAGAATCTTGGTAGTTGCCAGTTTGTGGGAAAAAAACCCAACATAAAAATATTTGATTTCTACAGCCCAGAGTACTGCACTGCCCTAATGTCAGCTAGCTAGCATTAGCAACGTTAACGTTAGAGAGCGTTAGCAACATTAGCCACACCAAACTGGCCACCACCTTAGGAGGCAGATGATTCGAACAACAGTGGCGTTGTGACGTGAATGCAATGGAAGGGCGGAGATGGACTGCCACATTTAGTGGCTGAATGTTATCAATAAAACCTTTAAGTTGGAATTTGAAAAGTGGATTTCAAAATTGCAAAAGATAGAATTGCAAGCAGAAGGCCACAGAACCATGACAGTAAATATGACAAATGTTCATGTTTTGCTAGAGGGTTTCCTGCCATGGCGCCAGATAAAAGAGGTCCTGTGAGTTGTGGGAAAAGATTATTTATATCAGGTGTACAGGAAATAAGTGAGGGATGTTTCAGGGTGGGGCGGAACTCATTTAGGGGAGAGAGTTTTGAAGAAAAAGACGTAAAATGCCAGCAGAAGAAGAGTAATTGATATCAAAATAGCACTTATCAATGTGGTAAATGATCATTTCAATGATGAGAAGCATTTACCAGTGTAGAGTCCTTATATCACAAACATTTGATGGTGTGCGACGAGCCACTGCACTACATTTTGAACATCCCTAGAAACTAAACCTGAGTGGAGAGGAAAGTTCTGCAGGCTGAAGGGTTGAATCCCCATGAATGACCTTCATTCATTCATACATTATTCTGCATATTATAAACAAGAGGAGATTCTTCCCACCGTGGCACCTATCCTGTTTCCTCTAATCGCTGGCATGAACTTTGCCTCCCTGCACTCGGGCCGACTGGCATGTGACAGTGACAAAGCAACGTCAGATGGCTCGGCTTTGCTCGCAGCATGTATGAAAACCATAATTTGAAGGACTTTGCTGTAAAAACAGCAGAGGAAGTTTTGTTTGGCACGGCACAGGGGCTAAGTTAATTGCCCGACCACAGTCTTCCCCTCTGCATCAGCGTGATGTGGTGAGAACGTGGCTGATGTGGGGAAAAAGACGACCGACTGCAGGGGCAGGGCCCAGGGGTCAGCCAGAGCGCCATCTGATACCAGGAGAAAAACAAGAGAAAGGGCACAGAGCTGGTTGAATGGAGGGATGTACATGAATTAAAAAACCTCCCACACCCACATTCCCACTAATGAGGGACCTGTGGTGGCAGCGGTCTGGAAGTCACCCATCTTACAGCGAAATTAGTGTAGGAAATCATGCCGAACACTAAACTGAGTTTATAGTCCAATACTGGAATATATTTAATCGCTTAATCCAATCTCTTGTAGCATCTGGAACTGCTTAAACAAGTGTATTTCTTACTTGTTAAGATTTTTTAAGGGACCGCTTTGACATGGCAATGACCTTAGAGGAATTTAAACTGAACTTGGGACCTTTCTTTCGCTCTATATCACATACTTTCCTTCTTCTCATGGATCTCGACAAGGCAATAAGTAGTACAGAGATCAAGTGAAGGGTGGTTATGCATCAGACTTGTGTGAGAGAGTGAAGGAGTTCAGAGCTGCCTTGTGTTATGCTGTAACATGACCAAGGTCAGAATCACAGGGGAGAGAGGTGCGATCAGTCAACCTTGTAAGAAGCATCTCGCTCCCCATATTTCTTTCTCTCACTCTCAATGGTGCCACTCCACTCTACAACTCCCCTGTTATTTTTTGGGAATTCTTCGCCGGATACATCCAGGATTTTGCTTGGGTGGTTTTCTTTAGAGCCAAGCAATTTATGGACTAAAATAAACTTTCATCTGGCTTAAGTCAAGCCAAAGCAAACCCCTGTATGAAAAAGGTGCCCGTGGATCAACTCAGGAAAACATTCGTTTTCCGTGTCAAAAACGGAGGTTTCACAGTTACAAGCTTGTCCAATTATTTGACGAGGCCGAAGGAAGTGACTACAGTCTGACAGTCTGTGCGCTTGGCCTGCCTCCTGAGCCCCCGCCTCACCTTTATCTCCAAAAAGCCTAGATTGAGGCAATAAATCCTGTCTGGAGCTGCGTGGAGGGACTTCCATGGTGTAAGAGATGTGGAGGTTTGGTGCAAAAAGATGTGAGTGCACTGTTTAAATGGTCTGTATAATGTATTTAAACATTTTATTTAGACAATCACATATTCCAGAATCACAGAGGAATTTAAAAACTCTTAAAGATACAATATGTTACATTTCTGCATTAAAACGTCTCAATAAAATTCTCTCTATAAGAATTTCTCTAATCCAGAGAAATCTGTAAATTTAATCAACAGTGTTTCAGTCTGAGAGAGAGGAAGGAAGACAGCGCACGTGATTAAACGTAGTGTAAATAAAACTTAAAATCATAAACTCGTATGTGAACATTTCTGCTGGCTCACATGAATACATTTGAATAAGGTTTTAGGCTTAATGTCTTAATTCGATAGTTCCATATTTTGGAAAAACACCTCCTCCCCCCTCTCGTTGAGAGTTAGATGAGAAGATGTACCAAACTATTTCTTGGCCGGGTACGGTGACTTCCTGGAGTCCTGTCGTCACTGTGAGCTTAACAGGCAGCCAGCGGAGACTCCAGGAAGTCACTGTGCCCGGCCAAGAAATGGTCTGGTACATAAACCTCCCGTAAAACCGCAACTTGTTGTTTTTACATAAACAAGCTCCCAGTGTTTATCCCCAGCTCAGCTAACCATCTCCTGGCTTTGGCTTCACATATAATTGGAAGGACATTAGAGAGGTATCAATCTCCTCATCTGACTCTGTGTAAGAAAGTGAGTGAGTGTGTTCCCCAAAGTTGCTTTAAAACTTTAAGGCTTTTCAGACATTTCAAAGTATGTGCAGATATATCTCGTCCGTGGTGGATGAACTGCTTCTAACATCTCTCATCCCACACATGTATGAAAAAGCACTCCTGCAGAGTACAAAGAATAAAACTATATGCGCACATCTTTGAGCCATACATAGTGGTGAGTGAAAGTGTGTGAATGAAATTGCAAGACCTCCAAGTGTTGAAGCTCTTCAGAGGAGCGGATGAGCACTAGCAGATGTGCAATCTATAAAAGAGTGCAGTTACACTTTTAGCAAGGATTCTTGGCAGGATCTTTTAAAATATATTTAAATTTTGTTTAAATGAAGTTTATTTCAGATTACAGACAACCATGTAAACAAACACATACAGGAAGCTCGAAAACTCTTTCCACTGTCTATGAGTTTATGTATCTACATTAAATGCCTTTGATCACAAGCATCTATTCTCACATCTGCTTTTAGGCTTGCGTTCCTTCCTCTCTGACCTTGGACATCCTCCTTCATGTTCTTTACACTGGCCATCCGTAAGAGTAGTTAATCCGTGAACCGCATTGTTTGGAAGCCCCTAAGACGCTTTGCAGATACATCTGTGTTCTGTTAAAGTGATTGGTCATTTCTCAGATAAAGCAGCTGGACAGTTCCAGGGGGAAGACCCCTGCCATGTTATCTGAGGCGTGGGAGGAGGAGGAGGGAGGAAGGGGGGGGGGACCTGGAGGAGGAGGAGAGATCCCAGCAACGTGTGAAAACTCCCAGACACAAACCATAACAGAGGGACGGCCTGGTTACCAGGAGGCAGAAGTGGGACTGGAGCAGGACAGGGGCGATACATAATGTTTAAAGGGATTTGAGGGGACATTAGAGACTTCTGTATCCAAGTGTCATGTGACTGTGGCAAATGACAACTGCTAAAAATAAGATGTTTTTCATAAGGAAGGGACAAAGGGTCATATTTGAGGATTGCACAGGATTCGCCGTGAGGGTTTAGAGGTGTGTGTGTACTGCTACGAGGAATCAGTTATGATAATAAAGTTAGACAGCGCCCGCAAACCATCAAAAATCAGTTTGGTTCTACAGCTTCCATGTGGCAGTCGCCCAGAGGCATGGAACAAACTCCTGCATGAAAATATTCATACAAATTTAGGCTCTTAGCGCTCACTGAAATGCTAACTGTTCAAAGCAGCTCTCCGGTGGCAGAGATCACCGTGTGTGCGCTTTACAGCAGATGTTTAATGGATTCAGGTGAGGCATTCAAAATGAGCGTGACTGTAATTTCAAGTGCCTGTCACAATGCGTTATGCCTTGCGTGACTACAGAATAACAGCCCGGCGAGATGCAGAGTGAGCTCCGGGATATCACATCACAACTAACACAGCACATTTCAGAGAGTGAAGGGCTCTGATGTTTATCTCTATTAGATGGTAATTCAGTCGCAATTCAACAAGCGAAGCAACCAACAACTTGTCTTATCTTGTCTAATTGGGCTATTGTGTGCCAGTGTTATTACAGGAGAAGCGATGCGCTGGAATTCACTGTGTGACAGAGATTGTGATACACAGGAGCTCCAGACACAACCCCTCGCACGCTGCACTTAAAAATACTGTGTCACTGTCTGTGCACTGTGCGTACAAGCAAAAGAGTTTTAAAAATGTCTTTATCGAGAGACTGACCTCACCCTGTTGGCGCAGATGCTTAGATTAGAAAGACGACCTTTGACCTTGCCCATTGTTGCCATGGTTCCTCAGCCTCCCCTGCCCATGGATTGAACAGGGAGGAGAGCAGGCGGAGCTCGGGGCAGGCGAAGGAGGAGGAGGAGGAGGAGGAGGAGGAGGAGGAGGAGGAGGAGGGGATTCGAAGAGAGCGAACGCGGATGCATAACCGCAACAGGTGGTGTTGATTTAAGGGAGTTCTGCCTTTCCATGCGCTGGAGCTGAACCCAATACATGACAAAGGCAGATCAAAGAGTGTTTCACTGTGGTGCGCGAAAATCCTTGTCAAACCATTCTGCTTCCTCCCATGAGCACTGTTCCTCTCTTTCTCTCTCTTGCCGGCGTACATATTTCTCTCTCTCTGAAAAAAGAAGTGCTCACAGATGCTCCGCGGCAACAGTGAGAACACAAACTGTCACTTCCTTTAACAGCTCATTGTAGACTTATTAGTACAGGGTTTACCGCTGTTTCTGCTAATAGCTTCACTCGGTACTTGAGAGCCGTCAGAGTATGAGATGTAAAGTGAACAGAATGTCAGGGAGGATTGTGATTCCACCCATGGGGGGAAAACACGATATTCTACAAATGAGGTTACACACCGATGCTTGTGAGCGCACACAAATATATACAAACTCTCAACGGGCACTGAAATGTAGTGTTTGGCTGCGTGCCAAATCTCATCTCCCTCAGGCTCTTATACAATCCACACCATGTCAGTTTCAATTGCCAACTGCCAAGTGCATGCACACACACACTCTGACATATAAAGACATAAATACACATACACACACACACACACACACTGCTCTGTACTCACATAGAGTCCTGTGTGCCTGTCTCCAAAGAAGGGGAAAGCAACAGAGATCTCCACGAGTCTGGAGCCTCCGTCGTCCTGAGCGATGGTCTGGGTGTCCCCCTCGTCCTGGCCAAAGGGGTAGAAGTCCTCCAAGGGCACGGCGGGTTCCACCCCAGTCAGCAGGTCCAGGGAGAGCAGGGTGCAGAAGCAGGGCAGCAGGGCTCGCAGCACCAACACCATGGCCTCAGCCACCCAGGGATGGAGCTGACAGCAGGCACCGCGCAGGGGAGGGAGGAGCACGCACACCTGAGGCAACAAGAGCAGAGCAGAACAGGACAAGAGCGTACGTTCCTCCTCTCAACCACAGCGGTCTGAATCCTCCCCTGACTGCTCTCTGGCTCTGCCTCCTTCTCTCCTCACTTGTCCTTTAGTCGTGAACTGGGCTTCTTGTGTGAGACAGGGGAATACTGTAGATTCCTTGCATTCTGCTTGCTGCTGGGTACTGCATGAGCTACACTCCGTCTCACTGAAATGAAACGAGGGAAGGAATGAAAGAGGGGGAGCAAGCGTGATTCAGCTGAGATGTTGTTTTTTTTTTTTTTTTTTTTAACAATCCAGCGATTTGGTCCCTGATGGTCAGCTTAGAAATATCCTCAATAAAAGCTCTATTCTGCCTGCCAAAGGAGTTCTTTCAGTTTTGGCCCCACCTCCCCCACAGGGATTCACTACCTTGCATAATTAGCTCCTTGCAGCCAATAGCGGAAAAGAGGCCGGTAACTGGATAACCACTGGGCGGATCTATGATAATCAAAGGGCTGCTTTAAAGAAACTCTGACAAGATTTTCCTCTTTCAGTGAAACTCCTACTATGTACAGTTAGCAAGGCAATACAAGGTTACACAGTGAGAAGACATGCATGTGCACCGATGTGAAAATGCAACAGTTAGTAAAGCACTGAATGAAAGAGAGAGAGAAAAAAGGAGTCACTGTTTTTCTAGATATCCACATGCACTCACATGCAGTAGAATGATTGCATATGCTGATGGAAACAAACACATGGAGAGCACAACATACTTGTGGTTCCTAATCAACAGAGAGACGACCACATATTAGCCAAAGTTTGCGAGTGAAACTCTCCAGGAATGATGATCCCCACAGACCTTGGAGTCAGCAACGATCTTTGAAAGAAAACACTGAAGACAGCACTGGCAACAGAGAGCGAAGGTCATTCTCTCACCCACAACACTAAATCCACAAAGGCTTTTAATGGTGCGAACCCAACGCCAGAACTCACATGCCATGAAAGGGCAGTGCTGTCCTTCGCAAAGTTCACAGAAAACTTTTTCCATAACAAAGTTGTGTGGTCAGTAGAATAAACATCATTATCAGATCTCAACATCTTTCGTAAAAACAAATTGCATAATTGTGCTCTGATACACCCAGTTTATTAAAAACAATGACAACTTTTGCACACAGTACTTTTGATTGAGTCAAACACAACACGTAATAAAATAAATGAGTTACACTATATAATCTTTAGAACATGACCTGAAACACTAATAAATCACAGCAGAAATCTGCAAACAATTATTGTAAATATTTGGAAATTATTCTCATTAGGACACATAAACACTGGTTATGACATATAAAATTGGTGCATGATCAATATGACAAATGAGTACAAGAGCAATCATAAGAGGATAAAGCACCAACTAAGGAAACCTTTCATCACAGTGTTTCCTAAAAAATGACACAGAGTAAACAGACGCAGAAACGCCAGCTGTAGCGAGCCAGAGGAAATCCTTAAAACAATTTGGCACATCCAGTCCGCTCATAAACAAAACACTCATTGTTTGTTGTTGTTGAGTTTTCCCGCAGATTAATGTAATCCGCTGTGCACATGTGCATGGGTGGGAGCAAACGCCTTAGGAGTGTGTTTGTGTGTCCCTAACATAATGTTGTTGGGAAGCAGCCAGAGGAGCCGTGAATGAGGAAGCCAGAGGTGCTACATACGTCACTGCAGGGTCTCTGCCTACATGCCAGGTTGTAGCATCTGATTGAAATAGGCCTGTCGTCTCCTCGTCTCCTGATCGAGCTGCTCTTTCAGAGTCAGCAACTATGAAAAGCAATAAAACCGACAAATTAGAAGGTCGGTAGACAAACACAAAAACAGGAACATAAACCTGTAGCCCAAATAAAGACCTGCCTAACAAAGTATACACACATTTTGAATTAAAATACCTGTTCTTCCAGGCATTTGACCCTCTGGCGATGGGCCTTCTCCCTGGTCTCCAAGGCGTCCTCTGCTTGGAGCTGACTGTCTCTCAGACGATCTGTCTCCAGAGTCAACTCCTGGTGATGGCGGGCTGTCACCTCCAGGAGGCGCTGTGTATGAGCATGCTCCAGCTGGGAGATTTGGGCCTGAAGACAGTTCAGACGAGTTTATATGATTGAAAATAGAGGATAAGTGCATATGTGTTGCTGAAATGAGAATGTGAGCAGAAGGGGGGGGCACAGAGGTTCTCTGACCCTGGGGTTAGTGAAGTAATAACCCCCCTGGCTCACAGAGACTCTTAGTTCTCTAAAATGAAATCACACTGTAACAGCAGCAGCTTCCTTTTAAGAATTATGACTGATGTGCAGTTCAAAGGCAATTTTAAATGCTTTAATAGAGTGCAGGGGAATCAGGCTTTTCATGCAAGCAAGTACGCTGAAGTTAGTAAAAAGGGTCCAGATTCATACTGGTAGAAAATCATTAGAATATTCTTAAACAGTGGTGTAAATACCACAGTGTACAAATACTCTGTTACAATACAAACATCCAAAACCTGATAAGTATAACTACAAGTACCAGTACCAAATGCAGGATGGCCCTTTTCAATTGTTGTTTCATCTCTGGATTACCATATTTTGCAGCTGGTAAAGGTAGAGTTAATTTAAAAGTAAAATAAATGTAGTGGATAAAAAGTACATTTGCCTCAAAAATGGAGTGACGTAGAAGTACAAAGTAGCAGAAAATGTACAAACTCTTGTAAAGTACGAGTACCTCACAGTTATGCTTGAGTACATGTACTTAGTTACATTTTACCACTGTTCTTTAATATTGCATCCCTGCCCCATCCCTGGCTATTACCCAGCAGCCTCTGACCTGCACAGCCTGACACTCGTCCTGCTTTTCAGCCAGCTCCTGCTCCAGGCCGCGGACTGTCTGCCCCAACTGCTCCTTCTCTCTGGCTGCCGACGCTGCGTCCTCCTCCCTCCTCAGCCTCTCCATCTCCACCTGACAACAACACGAGGGTGACATAATGCGAACGACTTTACCATGATTGTTCTCCACTCATGTGCCTTCCTGTAATGCGTGTAGCAGAAGCCAAGCATAGAGCCTCTCTCAGTTCTCACAGTCCACCTACATGTTTCCATCACTTCAAGATTTCTTTGTACAATGTGAGACAAAGGGGAGGAATATGTGGAGGAATGGAACAAACACTTTTATATCAATGACAAATTACCGCGTACTGAAACAGCAAATTATTCAAAGTCATGTCCTCCTGCATGGATTAATATTACTGCCTTTTTATGTGCACTAATGCTTCGGCAACTGCACGTCTTCCCTCGGTCCAGACTGTGGCAGCAAGGCTTTTGACCAACACTAAATGTGTATTACTTCAGTCCTGGCTTCTATTTGTACGAGGGCTTCCAGCAGTTTTAGAATTGACTTTAAGACGCTTTTAATTACATTTTAAAGCCCTTTGTGGTTTGGCTCCCATGTATATATCAAATATTGTACCTCATATTCAGCACCAAGACTTTTTAGTCCTTACCAAAAGTTGTTTAATGTTCTGGGGTCCAACACAGGGGGATCTTGCCTTTACTGTTTTAGCCGTGACATTATGAAGCTGCTTCTCATCCACAGAAGCAGAACAGCTGAATCAGTGCTACATTATTATTACTATTGTTTTTTTTGATTATCATTTTATAAAACGTTTATCTCCTTTCTCTTACTATGTATTGTTT
This sequence comes from Lagodon rhomboides, assembly GCA_039737535.1. Taxonomy (NCBI): domain Eukaryota; kingdom Metazoa; phylum Chordata; class Actinopteri; order Spariformes; family Sparidae; genus Lagodon; species Lagodon rhomboides. The sequence goes on along the minus strand of CM077789.1, from coordinate 5,713,008 downwards.
TTACAATATATGACTGCATCGTCTTATTTAATCTGTCTCTACTAAAGCCCCCAACTCATCATGCTAACTAACCACTGCAGCATTCAATTACAATACGAAAACAAGTTTATTCTGAAAGAGAATAAACTTATTTTCCAAAGAGTCAAACTATTGCTAAAGTCCAGTGCAGCAGATCGGTCTGCTCACCTTCTCCAGTGTCCTCCTAAGTGCTGACTTGTCTTTAGCGAGGCGTGTCAGCACTCTCTCCGTCTCTGCTCTCTCACTCTGTAGCTTTTGCACAGAGCTCTGAAGGTTGGTGACCCTGTCCTGGAGTTCCTCCTTCTCTCGCTGCAGCTGCTCGGAGCTCTCCTGGATCTGCAGCTCAGCTTCCTGCTGTTGCTTCAGGCTCTGGGACACAGTCAATCATCCACACATCAAAATAGTGTCCAAAACTTTGCACATCTGCACTTTAACCTCAGTGTGACTCACCTCCTTCAGTGTCCTGTTATGTTTCTCCAGCTCAGAATCTCTGAGCTCCAAGTCCTCTTGGGCTCTTTGAAGGTTCTGGTTCTGCTCTGTTAGCTTGTGGTTCAGCCTCTTACTCTCTGAAAGGGCATCTCGTGTTTTATCCAGGCGCTCCTATGGGCATTCACATGTTGATGTACACTTTACAATAAGGCAGTATCATCAAATAACAAGTTTGCACTTAGGCTGACCCTGCAATTCTCACCTTCCTTTAAATCCTGTCTCTTTTACTGTTCTTGACAGAGTGTTGAAAGTTGCAGGCAAGAGTTGGGCTTTTTCTCTCACTTTTTACTGTAATGACCTGACAGCTTATAAGCAAATCAAGAGATTTATACCAAGCAGGCCATGTTTTTGTTTGCTCAGTATCTTTAAAGTGCAGTCCCAAACTAAAACCGGAAAGCTCTCCTGAGAAGCTCTTGGAGAATTAATGACCTTGCCTGAGCATTTTATTGCTCAGTCTTTGAGGTCCTTCAGGAAAACCACAGCAGCAAATGTAAATAAAAAATGCTTGGTGTGGAGCTGAGAAGGTTACATAGCTGCACTGTGAATCAAAGCACAGCAGTGGAAGCACGGTTTGACTCAAACACCCATGTCGAGAGAGGAGAAGAGCTTAGAGGTTAAAAATACACAGTGCACATGATTTGTTTTATGTTACAGCAATGAGGGAAATGGTTTTCTTAAAACATTTGCAACATTTCTACATGTAACCTCTTAATTTACTGTATTTATCTTTTTCACTTATCCTGTGTTGAGGCTAATAAGGTGATACACTACCTGCAGCAGCCTTCGGTCCTGCTCACTGGCAGTCAGAGCCCTCTGCAGCTGTGTGATCTGCTCCTGCAGCGCTCCACTGCTGCTCCTGTTGTCACTGAGGGTGTTTGACAGTTTGTGGATCTGCTCTCTCAGCTGGCTCTCATGCTGCTCAGCTCGAGCCAGTGAAGTGGCCAGCTTCTCCTCGCTGATCCTCAGTGCTGCGCAGCGGTCTTCACTCTCACACAGCTTCCTCCTCTGCTCTGTGAGTCTTTCCTGCAGTGCCCCTGCCTCTGCATCCAGCTCTGCTGCCCTGAGCTGGGCCCTCTGCAGCTCACCCTCAAGGGTGCGCTGGGAGAGCTCCAGACGGCTCACCCTGTTCTCTGCCGCTTCCAGGGACTCCTTCAGCTTCCGTTGTTCTACATTTGCACGGGATTCTGAGCCCTGCAAAAGCTCCAACTTGTCCTGTGGAGGAATTGGCAAAGGAGTTGTCACTGATGATGCTGCATACTGTTTTAGTGATATTTATCTCTTTGCCTTTTACATACTTGCAGTGCTCTGCACTCAGCCTCAGCAGTTTGCAGACTAGTCCTCAACTGGGCTATCTCCTCCTCAAGGCTTCTCCTCTCCCTCTCTGCACGACGTGCTACTTCTTCTTGCAGGGAAAGGGACGTATGTGCCTCGTGCAATCGCTCTCCCATCGCTCTTTTTTCTGGAAGAATATGTTACATATGCTGTATGCCTCAACAGACTTAATAACTGATATTTACTGTGTTTGTAGGATCTACTGGTTTTCTTACCCTGCTCTGACTGCTTCAAGGACTTCTGCAGTTGTAGCAGCTGGGTGGCTGACCTATCCTGGCTGCTCTGAAGCTCTGTCACCTGCTGATTTAAAGTAACTATCTGAGCCGTGGCTTCATCCTGAAGGAAGAAGAAATGTTTGTTAGGTTAAAAAAATGTTTGAAGTTAATTCAATTTAAGATTGATGGATTCAAATATACCCTGTCTCTTTGTGCGCCCCTGAGCTCCTGCTGGAACTCCTGTAGGGCTATGTGCAACTCCACGTCCACGTCATCCTCGCCATGAGACAAGGACAACACAGATCCGTCTGTCACACTGTCTCCTCCTAACCAGAGAACACACCCATTAGTGCTTGGCTTATAGCAACACCAGCATCATCACACCTCATTATAAAAGTGTACCTTTTATTTGCAGGTGGTTTCTCCAGGGAGAGGGAGAGCGCTTACGGGACCCTGGTGTGCCTGAAAGCCGCTTACGGCCAGTGCCAACAGTACGGCGCAGAGCTGAACACAATCCCCCCAACCTGAGCTCCAGGTCCCTGCGTTTGGCATCGACTAGGCCCAGCTGCTCTTCCAGGCCCTGGACTTTGCTTTCAGCGAAGCCAGCCTGCACTGAGAGCTCTTTCACCTGGATCCTGGCGTCTTCTAGTGCCTCTTCCAGCTGGGCAGTGGTCGCTCTGTTCTGTTGGTCAAACTGCTGCTGATAAGCCTCTCTTTCCTGAAGCAGCTCTTGGTTTTGATGCTTTGCTGTCTCCAGTTCCACTACACGGCGCTGCAGACCGACAACCTGGGCACAAGACAAACCTAATTTTTCTCTACTACTCCTGCATGTATTTATTCTATACAGTGGATTATGACATAAGCAGTATCCAGGCCGTAATTACTAAGAGTATGTAAAATATTTTACAATAAGAAGACACAAACAGACACTATTGTAGGTAAGAATGCAGATGTGACCAGATTAGGAAAGCCAATTTCACTGAATCTACAGAGTATGCTATGATTGGTTTACATGAAAATCCCTCAGTTAAATTCCCTTGCTTAAATTATTTTGCCGTGGGTGTTACCAAGACAGTAGATAAAGGTAAAAGGATGCCACATTTGCCAAAATATGGACAACTGCAGCAGTGAAAAACAGTGATTAACAACACTGCTGTGTAATTCCTGAAGAAACATGTCCTGAGCCTTATCTAGTGACCCACACTGTTTAGAAAACAGGGACATGGTTTCTGTAAAGGGTTAATGCGCTTTGAGATGACAAGCCTGTCAAGTTCACTGACAGGGTTTCCCAAAATGTCTTCTAAACTGTGTCATTAGAGGTTACGAGGTAGAAGAATCATGACTGAGGCATAAAATGAAACAATATACTTTGGGAATGAAACCTTTCTTTATCCCTTCATGGCAGAGCTTCTCAACCTCTGGGCTGAGATGTCTGACATGTAGACAAGGTCACGGGATATTTCAGAGACTGGTGATAGATATTTCTTGTGCTTCATTTAAAAAAAGATAAATTAACCAGGCTTCAAATTTATCATCATAATGAGGAACCCATTTGGAGTCATTTGGAGCCTCTGTGTACTTAGAAGCAAAATTATGCCACTCATTGACTTGACTAACTGCTGGGGTCATGAGAATATGGTGACCCTGAAAATGTAAGGTTATGGGTCATCATTTTTTTTTTTCAGTTTTCTTTCATAAACTGTTTTTCAATTATATTCACAAAAGATTTCAAAATCAAACACAGGACGACGCATTACTGTAGAAAATCGAGTGTGCTGGTGGTTCATGTTCTCAGTCTCTGCGTGAGTATGGCAGGTATTCTTGAAATATGTATGCCAAGGTGGAATGTTTGCTCTAGCATGTTGTTAACAGACTAATTCCCGGAGGCCTTCTACCTCATTCAGCGCTGCTTCTCTGCCAGCCTCGCACTCCAACACTCTCTGCTTGAGAGAGAAAGCCTCGCGACGCGCCTCCTCCTCCTTCTGCTCCTCCTGACATACCCGGGCCTGTAGCTCTCGCAGCTCCTGTTTCTGCCGGCCGTTCTCGCCTTCGAGGACCTTTACCTGCTCATTTTAACATAGCACACACTACTTGAAGGAAATCCTTTATTTGAAATAAATCAGACGGAAAGCAGTCACCTCAATAATCTTTCACCTGTCTGCGCAGCTCCTGCAGCTCTCTGCGTGCCTGCAGGCGAGACTTCTCAAGCTCTCTCATACTGCTCCGTAGACTCATTGCCTCCTGCTGCATCGAGCTCTTACATTCCTCTAAGACAGCAACTTTCTGCCCCCTGTCCTCCACAGATCTTCTCAAGCTAGTCGAGATAAAGTTAATATAACAAAAAACATATATCTGTTACTGCTAGATGATCACAGCTACTGAATCTGCAGTGCCATGTGACAGATGTACCTGCTGTTGTCACCCTCTGCTCTCTTGATGAAAGCTCTCAGCTCCTGGTTGGAGGCTTGGATGGCCTCTTTCTCTCTGGTCTCATCACCCAAGAGCCTTCTCAGGTCCAGGGCTTCTTTTCGTTGTTTGTCCCGATCCTGGGCGCAATCCTGGAGCTCTCTGTGAGCCTCGATCAGCTCCCTCCGCACTTTAACAAGTTCATCCTCTGCCTCCTGCAGCTGCCGACGAAGGCCCTCTAACTTTATGTCCAGATTATGGAGAAAGAAAGGCACAACAATCAGGGTAAATTAGGAGGTCTTATGGACAAACAGTTAACCTCTTGTGTAAGAGATTAATCGATGCTCCCATCTAGAAATGTTAAAGTTTTTACTTGTTACAGGTTTTCTTAATTTGCTGTCAAGCCAATCCAGGACTTATTTGGCGATATACAAACATATTTTATGAAGAGTTAACAAGAAAAATAAACTGCTTTTAAAACCTATTTTCACTCTGCAATTAAATGACCCAACACACACAAAAATCTTTATATTGACAAAATGAATCTGAAACTTCGATGCAGTTGCTACCTACAGAACATATCGAATTCCATACATACAGTATTACTGCATAATGTAAGACTGACTTTGGATCTGATAATGCATTCATTGTTTGAAAGCTTAACTTTAACATCTCCTATTTTAAGTGCTAAGTTCGAAATCTCAAGATACCAAGTGACCAAATGTTTTATAGCAACATGTTGTGTGTAGAGAAATAGGGAGGACAGAGCTTATCTGGGCATGGATAAGAGCCAGTTGGGCCTGTAGCCAGGTGCTGTCTCTCCCCGTCTCCTCACTGCGGCTCGCAGTGTAAAAAGACCACAGAGAGCAACATGATAAACAGCAACCCCACCCGGAGGTGGTGGAGGAGGAGGGGGAGAGGGAGGATGAGGAGGAGTGTTATGTTCAGAGGCCACACAAGATGGCTCTTTCTCATAAACTCTAATGTGAGAAACAACAAGCCAGTGCTGATCTGGCCAATTATACTTTATTTTATCTGATTTTTTGAGGGGGCGGGTGGCGGGGGAAAGGAGCAGAGAATACTAGGGCAGCAGTGTTATGTTATGTGGATGGGAGAGGGAGACCTGGAGTCCCAGTGGAGCCAGCCTCTCGCTGCTTCTAGGGAGAAAATAAACACTCCCCCACCGGCTTATTTACACAAGGGGTTAACTCAAACTTTGATTTCATATTATGGTACCAGGGACCGTATCAACCCCCCCAAACACGCACACATCCTCTCGTTCTCCTTCTCTCCTTTTACTTTCTTTCTCTTTCATGCTCACAAGCTCTCTGTCACACGCTCTCTCTCCTGCTTTGTCACTGTCTGACATGAGACTCCTGAGATGGGATAAGTGAAAATAATCAAACGAGAGAACAAGCAGGGGTGGTGGCCAAATATGACAGTGTCGCTGAAGCTGGACTTGATATATGGTTGGGAGGGCTGTCCAAACCTCAAAACTCCTCTGCTCTGGCTCCACACAACCTCATTCACTATACTTTGACATGACTAAGGAGACAGAGGGAAGACAGGATGATCCTCGTTTTTGCTTTTTATTGAACCCAAAGTCCCACACAGATAAACAATCCCCCTTTCCAGGGAAAGCATGCTTTTAAATCAAGGCATGTTGAGGCCCTTACAACTCTGCACTTACATCTTAATGAGGTGACTGTGAGCTTGTTATTTCACTAAAACGCCCAGCGACCTCGTGCCTGGAATCCTGACCTCAAGCAACCCAGAGAGATGAGATTTACAGCTCTCATTTGGCTCTGAGAGGTATGTCACTGGACCAAAATTATAGTCTCTAATTGCGTTTTTATGTTTATTTTAAGGTCAATGGAACTAATTTTTCCTCCAGTGGCAGGAAAAAGACACGGAGAGCGAGTGCTGAGTGGGAGCCTAAAGAGTGGATGCCACCTCTGCTTGTAGGATTTGGCTCTGTACGCTCTGCACCTGATGGCACCCTGATGCTAGTAACGGCCTGTGGCATCGGCCAAGGTCAACAGCCGCCTATGGTAAATGGCTATGCCTCACACTAGTACTAATTGGTGCAAACTCCCCCCCACTCTAGAGGCAGAGCTGTGGTCTCCCATCCTATGCCAAGCCAAACAAGCCTTCAATTTCCTATCCATTTCTGTGATCCTACTGTACAAACCACCTCTGGTGACATGCACCCTATATATTCTACGATTTGTTTATATTTCCCCGTCCATATACACATCAGTAAGGTTGACGTTAGTCCGGTATGAGTCATCGTAGCAACAGATATTATTAAACACTGGTGCCACTGAAAAGACTAGCATGATGTTTATGTTTCAAAGAAAGGCTGGAAAAAAGATATGTTTATAAAGAGCTCACCTCCTGTTGTGTGTGATCTCTCTGTTGGTTCAACTCTCTGACCTGCTCTGTTAGACTCTTCTTGACATTCTCATGGGAGTTCAAAGACTCTTCAAATTGATTCCGCAAGTCTTGCAGCTCAGTCTGCAAGACGGCCATTGCATGCTGAAACAGAGAGTTATATGTAAAGAACAAGAAAAATGACCAGAACCAGTATGACTCTGCCGTGTTTTACCTTATCCTGCTCCTGTTTGCTCATTGCCTCCCTCTGCATGCACTCAAGCTCCATGCCTTCTGCCGCCAGGTCCTGCTGCAGGGCTGCTACCTTCTCCATGAGGGCAGCCTTCTCCACCTCCTTCTGGGACAAAGCCTGGTCACAACAGACTGTGAGGTCAGGGTCATTTACCATATAGCTCACAAAAAGTTTGGACATACAGAAGACATGATGCTGAGATAAACTTCCACGGACAAGGAGTGGACCTAGCATCTTGCATGAGGATATTGGCAGGACATGTGACGTTTGATGGACACACACTGTGAAGGCAGAACTTGGGATTTTGTGGTTATGAGACAATTCTCTAACCCTAATGGCGACCCTCAAATGCACCAACATTTTAAAGTTCATGAATGATCTAAATAACCTGTGATGGTACCACCTCACACACCTGCTGCTTCTCACTCTCAGCCTGCAGGAGGCTTTGGTTGAAGTCCTGCTGCAGCCTGGCCAGCTCCTCTTGCACCTGCTGCAGCTCCTTCTGGCTGTGCACACGCAGCTCCTCATACTGTCTACGCAGCTGCTCCTCAGCCAGCTCCCGCTGAACTGTCAGCTCCGCACATTGCTGCTCCTGTCAACCACCAAGTATTCACACTGCCTATTAGTTCATAGATAGCTACAGGATCCGATTCAAATCTTTAAGTCTTACTGTACCTTTTGTCTGCGTTCAGCTTCGAGCTGCTCTCGGTGACTTTGCTCTTTGTTGTTCAGGGCGAGCAGGGTATTTCTCTCCACCTGGGCCATCCTCTCCTCTAACTGACTCCGTTCTTGTGCGGCTTGTGCAAACTGGCGTTCAGCATCCACACGCATCTGAGCACCATCACCTGGACAGGTGCATCAAATCTCTCTCAGTTATTAGGTGGAGACAGTCAGGATCGGCAAGAATTTATTTAGGGTTTTATTTTCAGGGGATACTCATGCATGTTTTATGTGGAACATGCTAGCTTAACACCACTTATCCAATCCATGTGTGTTTGTGCGGAATGGTGGGACCCTGGTCAGCTGAGAAAGCAGCTCCAGTGATCCTGCGGCCCAGCTGTTGCAGAGCTCACAGCTGAAATATGGATCTCTAGTGGGCTGTTGGAAAGGCTTCATGGCCAGGGGGCTTGGCAAGGAGGACAGTGGGGTCTCTGAGGGAGGGGGCTACTCACGCGTCAAGGCCTCGTTAGCCAGGAGCAAGCTGCGCCTCTCCCCCTCCATCCTGGTGCGCTCGGCCTCCAGAGACGAGGCAAGCTCCTGGCTCTCAAACAGAGCCGTCTCCAGGGACTCCTTCTCTGCTCTGGAACACAGTGGTAAAGTGGTTTGAGCTCTGAAAAAAAGACCTTTGAACCGCTAGGTGTAGAAGGTCGTAAAATCCAATGATCCATCATGAGCAAAGTTTCCAAATAAAACTATGTTACTTAAAGACTCTTGTTACATGTGACTGGCTGTGCTTTAGAAAGTAAAATTTGCCTAAAAAGTCAAAATGACCTTAAACACACATTGGCAGTTGGCAGCTTATACAAACACATACACACACACTGAGTTGTTTATGATGCTTCTGAGGAGACCATACTGACTTACATTCATTCCTTGCAATTTTATCTTAACCATAACCATAACTGATACATGCCTAACCCCACATGCCTAACCCCAACGCCGACCGTGCCCTTAACCAGTGAGGACAGAAACAATTTTACTGTAGCTGAATTGCACTTAATGAAGCTGCAGAAAACAAACTGGGAGAACTGGTTAGAAATCTGAAATTGGTCCCAAAACATTTTAGAGGTCATACCATAAAAATACACACACACACACACACACACAAAGACAAACAGATTCAGACCTAAGTGCAACCAGCTCCTGCGTGAGACCGCAGGCGTTTCGGTCAGCGGTGTTTAGCTTGACATCCAGAGCAGCCTTGTCCTTGGCCAGCTCCTCCCTGTCATGGGTAGCTCTCTTTAGGGCTGTGGTCTGTGTCTCCAGCTCCTTCCTGCACGCACACAGCTCCTCTGACATAGCCTGCATCTGCCTGTTGACCTGGAGATGGAAACACACAAATAAAAAAATAAAACATCACCCAATTAATCTATAGTTTTTGCTTAAAGCAGAAAAAATAAAGACTATACACTGACTCATTATATACATTCACACCTCAGCTTACACACTTTATGGCTTCCACAACTGTGGAACACATTTTTCATGAGCAGCAGAAGGAAGTCCTACATTAACAGTTACGTTATGGTGGGTAATGTGTATCTGTTGGATTGAGAATGAACCACCCAACCTCTACACTTATGTTCTAATATTGAACTCAACACACCTCTCTTTTTGCTGTTATGAAGCATAAATTAAACAAACTTTAAGTGATTCATGACAGTGCATTGGAACTGTAGGGCCATAACAAATGCACCACCTGAAGCAAAACAAAAATGATTAGTGGGGTTCTGGTTTTTTTTCCAGTTACAACTTAAATCACTATGACACAACGCAGGACCTATACCTAGCGACACAAATAATAAAGTGGGGAAATGTGCAGTTAATGCAGAACTTAAACTCAGCACTTATTAAACTCCAACAACAGATGATTGTATGTAAGTACTGATGAGATGATTGTCCTGGGATTCCTCTTTTAATGGAGAAATTCACTGAATTTGGCAGACAATTTCTAATGGAAATTACACTTGCAAACATGATGCAGATGGCTCAACAGATCAGAGTAAAACAGTACTTAAAGCGGCTCTCTAGAACTTCTGTGTTGAGCTTGAAGCCAGTCGTTAGTTTATGTTAGCGTGGACTCTTTTTTTATACTAATGTTAGCTACTGTTGCTCTCTGTTTGCGCCGCGGAGAGGCACTGAGACAAGGCACTCAAGAACATGCATAAAGTCACATCCTTTGGACTGTTAAGGAAAATACTACCGGAATCCCTCACAAAGAAGTCCCAAGTCCAGCAGCATACAACAACTTAAACAAATTGTCCACAGGCTTGTATGGACAACCAAGGGAGACAGGGAAGGTCTCATTTTTCACGTCACGTTACAATTGGCTCACATATGGCCAATAAAAAGCAAATTAACACATGTAAACTGCTACAGATTGTTACATAGAGCCCCTTACATAGAGGCGTTGACAATCAACGGTTTAAATGATATTTAAAAATAATATTTTAACACTTAAGATACATGTCTTTAGCTAAATATGAAGCTAGAGCAAGCAGGCAATTAGCTTAGCTTAGCATTAAGGCTGGAAGCAAGAGGAAACAACTAGCCTGGCTCTGTCCAAAGTCATTTAGCCTTTCAGCATCTTTAAAGCTCCACTATATGTTTTGTCTGTTTACTCTGTGCGAAAATCGAAGTGTAAAAATAACATGTTGTGGTTCTATAAGGTTAACGGCCAGGAACTATTTCTTGGCACATGACTTTGCGAATCTTCCGCTGTTTGCCTGGCAACTTCCCCACAACAACAAGACTCCACTGGCTAAGCCAAGAAACAGTTTCAAAAATAACCCAGAACCTTTCTTTATACAACCTCATCTTTATATTACTGTTTGTGGACAAATTAAACAAAGAAGGTACGATGTGTTAGCTGCTGGTGGGCAGATCTTTTTCAGACAATATTAGGCCATCTTTTTACTTAAATATACCATTCTTTTTTTGTCTAAACTAATTGGCTGCTTGCTTTATCTTTATGTTCAGCGTACAGACCAATGGTACAGACATTATTGTGGTATTGATCTTCTTACCTAACACTCTCACCTGATTAACTTTTTTCCCCAAAAATGTTCCTTTGTGGGTTGACTCCCCTAGTTTGGATCAAACAATGTTAAAGCTGTATTCTGTAACAGAAGAGTATTTCCCTGATATACTGTGCCATAAGGGCCAAATGGCTGAGTGTACATGTATAACAGGCCCCTGCAACTTCTAATATTTCACTCAAACAGATTGTCTGAAAAGCAACAATCACTGTAATTTAATTTTGAAGCAAACTAAAATGAACTCACACTAACTCAATATTAGCACATGATGTCTGTCAGCCTCTCCTTAGGTAAATATTAAAGTGGATGAATTACACCAACGTTACAGATGTTAGTGGTGCCCAATAAGGGAATGAAACATGAGCTTAGTGCGATGAAGGCCAGTCCAGGGCTTGTTTTATACACGGCTGATTTATTTGTACAGATAAGCTAACGCAAAATGTTTGGATGGAATTTGTCAAACTGTTTAGGTTTGTTATATTCTAGCTGAGATCAACACGGATATCCCAGTTTCACATTCGGAACAGATAACAAAACAGGAGAGGATTCTTTTCATTCTTTAGGGGACGAAACAGGGAGACGGGGATCTGTTGACGGCAGAATGGGAATACTTTAGGTGTTAATTTATTGGGTCTCTCGCAAACCCCCACTGGATATTATATGTCTATCTATTTATCTTTTCCAGTTCACATTTGTTCATGAAGATTCCCTGCTTGTTATATCCCAAGTTACTCATAAAACGCAGAGTGGGGCTCAAAGTGCTCCCCATATCCAATTTGAAAGAAAAAAACGTGGCAGATGTGTCCAGTACGCATTAAAATGTATCACCCAATACATTTTAATGTGACAACAAGCTCCGTAAACCTGCTGAAAGCCATTAATAACATCAACATAGTTCTCCCAGGTGGTGGGAGCTGGGAGGATGGAGGCTGAGGCGTGTGAACGGCCGGGGGTCTCTGACCTGGGAGTGCTGCTCCAGGGCCTGAGAGTTCTCCTTCTGCAGCAGGCTCTGCTCTGCTTCGAGCTTCTGGCAAAGATCCTGCATGTGGCTGTGAGAGCTCTCCAGGGTTTGTTTGTCAGCAAGCAGATCCATCAGCTCCTGTTGCACCCGTGCTGTCTCTTCCCTGGCTGCTGCCCGCTCCACTTCGGCTTCCCGTCTACGCTCACCGAGCTCTGCCTTCTCACCTTCTGTCTGGAAGGGAAGCAAAAAGTACTTCACTTCAGTTCCTTTCAGCTCTGCCTTCGATTAATGATGCGGGGCAACTGCACAGCTACTGACCTGCAGCAGGATACGATTGAGCTCGACCTTGTCTTTGGCAAGGCCTTCGCACAGGGCTGCCATTTTGGCCAGGGAATCTTTAAGGGCAGCTTCCTGATTCCGTAGTTTGGTGAGGGCTAACTCATGTGCAGCACTCTGGGACTCCATCTGTGAATTGAATCACAACTATTAGAAGGATCTAAACCCTCAGGCTTCAGATTAGACCACCTGGTGCAGAACAAAGCAGTGTACCTTGCTGAGAGCCAAAGCAAGACTGGCCTTATCATCCTCCAACACCTCCCTCTGCAGGGTGATTTGATTTAGAGCCTCCTTCAATGTCACAAGCTCCCTACGAAGATCTGAGTGCTTCCCTTCAAGTTCCTCCAGGCTCCTCTCACTGAAACACAAAATGACTCTCACACACTGTTTCTTTGTCTCACACACATGAAGATTATTTTTTATAAACAAATTCCCTGAACAGTAATCCATCTCCACTTTGAAATATGGTGAAATGTTGGTGCCAAAGGCCAGACCACTGTGGGAGTTACTTTTTTGCTGTATCGCATGTCCTGCTCCAATTCTCAGCTAATCAAATTTTTTGAAGCAAAAGAAACCTTCAAACAGAGGAAAAAAAAGGTTTTCTTCTTGCATGAGTGCAGTAATGCAATGTAAATCATTTACATTTCATTCAAATGTCATCTGGGTGCATTGCCGGCCGGAGAATGACATGTGTTACTGATCTGAACTCTAAACAAACGGAGCTTGAAAACAATCACGGGTGACGGGGTGTGTGTTGTGTAATGGTCATTCTCCCTCGCTCATGCTGTACCCTCTCTGGGCCTCTGTGCGCTGGCGTGCCAGCTGCATCTCCAGATCCTCCCTCTGCTGCCTCAGGAGGTCCCGCTGTCTCTGGAGCTCTAGTGATGAGCCCCGCAGTGCCTCCAGCTCGGCACGCTGGGAGTCCACCTCCTGCTGTAACCCTGACAGCAGCTTCTCCAGGCGGGCCTTCTCACTGTGAGACACGGAGGTATAAGAGGCAGAGGAGAAGAAAGAGAGTATGTTTAGGTCAGCTGCTGCACAGTGATCAACATCATCATTATTAGAACACTTGGTTTTCGTCTTTATTTCTTGTAAATTATTGTGTAAATATTGTTTTTGGAGAAGTTTCAATACATTTTAATATGTTCTAATAATGAGAGTGAAAATCATCTGCTTAATTATACATAAAACCAAAGCATAATATTTGTCATAATCATCATAATCATTTTAACATCTGTATTTTTCCAAAAACAACATTAAGTCCTAATGGCAATTTCACAAATAACAAAACAAAGTCTAGAAAATATGAACACAAAATACACAGCGAAGCAGCTACTTTTCTTCTTGAAGCCTCAACTCAGCCCAGTTAAAGGTTAATAACTGCAGGATCAGGAAGTACCTGGACATGAGCTCCAGTGAGCAGCGGTGTCTGTTGCTGTCTCTCAGGCTTTCCTCCAGAGCTTTTTTAGCCTCCTGACTTTCCCTCCTTACTTCCTGGATCTTCTGCTCCAGCTCTCTCCTCTCAGTGTCCCTCTCCTGCAGGTGATCGCGCAGTGTGTCCACTTGCTCCAGAGCAGCATCCAGACGCCCACGCAGGTCCTGTGGTTTGTTAGGTGGATGCAGTGTTCGTGTTGTGTAGGTAAATAAACTTGGTAAACATGTGAAACATAGTATCTCTCTGAAACAAGAGGCTTCCAACATTTTTGGCTTTTGACCTCTTTAAATTAGGGCTGTATCAATCAGACGATTAATCAGTTATTCAATCAAAAGTAAATGTATTGCCAACTATTTTGATAATTGATTATTCGGTTTCAGTTCTTTTGAAGCAAAAATGTGAAACATGTGCTGCTTCCAGCTGCTTAAATGTACATATTTGCAGCTTTTCAGAATGAAGTCTTTGGGTTTTGGACTGCTGGCTGAACAAAAGAAGCAATTTGAGGCAATGTGACTTCGGGCTCTGGTAAATTGTGATGACCACTTCCCATAGTTCTTTGACAAAACGATTAAACAAGTTTATCGATTCATTGTGAAAATAATTGTTAGATTTTTCGATAAGGAAATTAATTGTTGATTGCAGCCGTTCTTAAGATGAAGTAAAAGCTATTTGTGACCCATCATTACAAGTAATGACATGAGAATTTAACCACAGAATGACTTTTCTTTCTTGGATTGTCTCATTTGAAGGACTTCTAGATGCCTGAAGAGGTGAAAAAATAGTATTAAGGATAAGTAATTCACAATAAAAGGGTAAGTAAGAGAGAAAACTCTGGAAAACAAACAACATTTTTGGATTATATACTGTTTGATGTGACCTCTCAGATGTCTGTTTCTGAGCCATTGTTCTAAATCATTCACAATGAGGAAAGAGTAATTTTTGTTGGACCTGTGCTTGCTTCTGGTGCTTAGAGAGTGCACTCTGCACAGCCATCAGGGTGGTGTTCCTCAGAGGAGACCAGCCATGATGAGATGGGGAGGACATGCTTTCAGAGCCACTGCTATCACTCTCACCGCCAACCAACTGGATATGGGAGATGTAAAGGAAGAGAAAGGAAAACAACATGAATCTTCTTATTTGTTACCCTAATGCATGATCTAGCTCAGTGTGTTTGTTTCGTTCTGACCTGTTGAACATTGGATAAAATCCTTTGGAGGGCTTGGATCTCTGTATGGAGGACCTCCATCTCTGCTTTGTCCTCTGTTCTCCTGGTCTCCTGAGCAGGAAACCATTAAGGTCAGATAAGCAGCACACATACAGCAAAACCTGACATTCCCCAGACGGCAGCCCTCTAGACACGGAAGTTGTGGAGTTTATCAAGCCTAACGTCCAGACTACATGTGCTTTAGCCCCCTAAACCACCCAATCTATCTGCCACCTCCCAGTCATGATCCCCAAGGCCCCACCATCCTGTCCAGACTGATCTGCATGGTGTTGAGGCTGGCATCCTTCTCACTGTTTTGGCTGCGGAGGTGTTTCACCGTATCAGTCAGCTCCAGGATTCTGTACAGATATGATATGCATGTAAATGGACAGAGAACTATTTCACAAATGCAAACAAACTGAGACACTGAAGATACAAGACTACCATGTGCTTCTCGTCTACTAGACCATCAACACTATCAGATTCTCTGCACAGAATTATGGGATTAACAATGACTTTGATAAGATCAAAAGCCTGCTAAGATCCAGAATACAAAGGCACTGACAGTCCTGCAGTCCTCTGAATGAAGTGTGCAGGAGATGGTACAAAAGACTTGATTCTCCTATATCACGAGAGGTCGTCACTGAAAAAAGCTTGATGTCCTGGATGTTGATTATCAAAGCCTGTGTAAAGTTCTGGGGTTCCATTTAGGGGATCAAATGTAGTTTTAATTTCAGTCATAGGAAGATGTGATTTTTGCAATTGATCAATGGACTGAACTATAAATGAAGGCACAGAATTTCTATTTCAGTCCATAATGCTTTTTTAATTACTCACAGTCCTGTGATCAGGAAGAAACAACTTACCTGAACAATTATTTTCATTTGTAGTCAAAGACATGGCTGAGGGGTTTCTAAGTTGGCTGCCATTTTTCAAAAGACAAGAAGCAAACTCTTTATGATAGACAGGCCCATACGGATTCGGAGAAGACTTTACCTGGAGTTAAGTTCAACTTTCTCTGCATCCCAGCGACCCTGAAACTGCATGGCCTCTTTCAGCTTGTCTTTCAGCTGCCTCTCCAACGCTGACATCTCCACACCACTAGAGGTGCTCTCCTGTGTTACTTTGGCCTCCAAGTTCATGCAGGCAACATGCAGCTGCCGGCTGGCAGCGACACACTCCCCCCGCATATCAGACAGAGCCCTGTTGAACAGAATCATGTACATCGAAAATTACAGAAGGTATCATAACATATGAAATGTGACATGCTGTTTTTGTTCATACAGTTGTGAGCCATTAGTCTTATTGAAAAACTGTCTGTTTGTATTTGAAAAGGATGGATGTCTGCAGTTGTTAAGATTTGGGATCAGGACTCACTTTGAAGTGTCTTCAGTTTAAGTTATAGTATAGCCTCTAACATGATCACAGTGGTCCATTTGCTGAGCAATCATTATTAAAGCAAATTACTCCTCAACAGTGCACACAGTGGTTCAAAATGATAGAAGCCATGTCTTATAGGGCTCAAGCTTTGCCCTGATGGATGATTTCAACAGTGAGGAGAGACACCGTAAGCCATCGGTCGCCCCAGAAAGGAAACAATGAGCAGAGAGACTGGCGACCCTGTTGACCTGCTCCACTTTGATCCTTGGCTGAGAGAGATGGATTGTGGTTGCAGTTGAGTGTGTGAGACACAAGAGAGGTGGGGGTTCTTGTGGAATCCTGAGTCGCTGGAGGCATTCTGGCAGTGCGCCATGCTCACCTGTCAGTGAACGTCCTTAGCTGGGTGAAAGTGCTCCGCAGGGAAGCGGCCTGGCGCCACAGCGCTCTGACACGAGCCTGTTCACGACTCAGATGGGAGGCGCACGTCTGCAGAGAGAAGCAGACAGCAAGGGGACTGGAGGAGACTGAAGGGTGGGTGGCAAAGATTCCTTACAGCAAATGATGGCACCTCTCATTTTATTGTGATCCCAAACAGACGCAATGCTAGAACTCCTGGACTCTGGCACACTGGCACACATACAAATAATTGGATTTCCCTGAATCAACAGATGTAGCCCATTTACAGCACGAACGGCAGATTGTTTGCACAAAATGTTCCTCCCCCTCAGCAGTTGGAATGTTTTCACAGGAAACAACAACTCAGAACTCACAGCAATGATACGAACAGGGAATGAGAATGAATTGACGAAACTGGCTATGAATGGAATTCCTACCCCATGTGAACTCAACGGGAGTTTAATTGCGCAATCTCTTTGTAGAAAGGGATAAACCTGAACTCCCCCGGCTGCTTTTCTGACTCAAACACTTGATTTGACACATTTTTGTGTTTTTTCTCACCTCTTGTTCTCTGCGCAGACGGCTATCGCACAACTCAGCATCTTCACGAGCCTTCCTTAAGCTCTCTGTCAGCCCATGGTTGACAGTGCCTGTCTGCTCCAGTTGCTCCCGCAGCATACAGTTAACTTGGCTGAGGCTGGCACACCTGGAAATAACAAGACACCGAGAGACCAGTTGTAACTTCTCCCCTGACAAACAACTCATGACACCCTTCTGTAACTGTTCCACAGCACCCAAACTCTTTCATTTACATAGCCAATATATCACTCGTACATCTGTGGCCTTTAGATCCATTCGTGCCAACCACACTTACAGGGTGAACATGTGTGACAGTTTTATAACGTCTGTGTCAACTTAGATGTAATTTCAACCAGATTTGCTTGTATAGTCATTGACAAAAATGTTTACATCATTCGTATACTAAACACACACCCAGTTACAGTAAAGCACGCCACATTGGTATGTTTGGTTATCTGTCTGAGATGAGGCCAAACCCATGTTTGCATGTAAGGGATAATATTGTGTTTTAAGGGAATGTAGGGAAAGTCGAAGCAGGGAAAGAGAGTTCAGTAATTTCAATAATAAGCAAAAACATATAAATCATGGTTGTAGACTTCATCTCTAAATTACACTTAGATTATAAGGGGCTTAACTGGATAGAGTTTGGTAACTCTGCAGTGAGTTATATTTTAGTAAAAAATTATCAGGTCCTGGCAAAGTTTTTGCCATGGGCATTTAAAATAAAGTTCCATAACTGTATAAATCATAGGGGACTAAAACCTGGCCTCAGCCGCAGAGGTTGGCCCATACTTAATGTGAAGCATCGTTAAAATGCTTTGGAGAAGAGAGCCAACCCAGTCCCACTAATTTACTCTGACAAATTAGATGCAGAGATTATCTGCCAAGGGCAGGTTGTGCCTTCTCCCTGAAGCAGGGGCAGAGAAAAACACAGCAGGAAAGCTAAAAGAACTGCTGGGAATATCTCTGGTCCATTCATTTCACAGAAATATTTCAGCTTGAGTTCTGCTTCTCAACAAGAAACAGAGAAAGAAAAACAGTAGCAAATTTCGAACAGGCTTATCCATGAATTTACTGCTTCAAATGTGCATCCAAATAGCGACTCCCTGCTGCTGTATGCTGTCTGATTTCTAGATCCCAAACTGTGCACTCTTTCTATAACTCCCAAATATGCATTACTTATGAATACAGAAGCTTTGAAAATGTCTGTATTGGCTCGAAAACCTGCCTACCTGCACTGCATGGTGCCCATCACTCACCTCTTCAGCTCCTCCTCCAACTGAGCAGACTTATTCTGGAGGGCCATGTTGAGATCCTGCTCTGTCCGCTGCTGACGCTGCGCTGAGTCCAGATGGGCCTGCAGCTGAACACACACACACCACATCTACTGGCATCGTGATAACACTTCAGTATATGCTAGCAGTGGGGAGTTAGCAGTTACCTAATATTTATAAAGCAACATAATTACAGTGTAAATCTGTTAATCCAAATTCTCTGTGGGAGCCACTCAGCCAAGAATAATATTTGGATGAATTACATACATTTAAATAAAAGCACAAATCTCACACACAACATGAAAAGACCATGTTTTACTCAGTTTGACTCAGTTCTGCATGATGCCTCTGCTGGCTGTTTACTTGACCTTTCATTTCTTGCAAAAACAATTGGATTTAAACAGATGAGAACAAAGGGTAGAATTGTATTGCAATCAGTTTCTTATATGAAGGTATAACAGTTAATAGTTTTCATGTCTAAATGAATTATAGCTAGTTAAACAAAAACATGTGCTTCCATGGGACAAACACGATTTGAACATCATTTTGAATATTTTTGTGAATGCTGTGATAATGATCTAGATTCCTTTCACCACCTGCCCTGTGCAGTATTACATTCTGTCAGGAGAAAGAACCGATTTGCTGGACTACAATCCTTTTTTACTGAAAACTAAAGAGGTTAAAAAGGAAAACACCTTGATAATGGCTTAATGCTAGCAAGTCAGTGTCAGTTGATGAGCTCTAGAGGACCCGAGGCTTAGGCTTGATTATTTACAGTATATCTCTGTAACACTGATTCTTGAAGATGACGCTACAGTCTACACATACCAACAATCTCATCTTCTCAGACTCTGAGGTTTTCTCCAGCACTTGCACCTCGAGTTCCCCACACCTCTTTTTGTACTGAAGGACCTTGTGGAAAAAAAGTGCACAGTTAAGCCAAAGGAACCTTATTTTTTTTTCATGTAACAATTACTGAATAGAGAGGTCCATTTCTACTCACCTTGGTCTGAAGCTTCTGAACAAGTTGGGCTTGTCTCTGCTGGGCCTCCTGGTACACCTGCAATTTTTGCCTGTAAGCCCTTTCCTTGTTCTGCAGTTGCAGGGATCCTGGTGACACACTGTCCTGGTCTGAGTCAGCTGATGAAGGCAGCATTAGCATCTGATCGAGCTAGTTGGAGTGGTAACGAGTTTGACAATGTGACAGGATATTTCACATTACAAGACATAGTATAAATACACTTTATACATTTGTATAGTCTAAAGTGATCAATTGCAACAGCCCTGCAATAAACCCTCACAAAGCTTATGTATCCTGCTTTACTGACAGTGTGTCATGGAGGACATTTTTGCGGCTATTGTGGTGTTGTTGTACTGGGCTGCATTATACCGAACTGTACATCCATCACATTCACAAGGATTTATTGCAGACCAAATGTATTAGATTGCGTTATATAATATGGATGTACTGAACAAACCTGTAACTCAGTCTATCTCATGCTAATTATCTGGATATACCAAACATTAATGAATGGGCAAAAAGATATATTTACAGTCAACACAAAAAATAAAGTTAATGCATGCCAGCTCTTAATGCATTTTTGAGGTGTTCTATGAATGCATGTTTATGCCAAAACGGACATACAATACGGCACTCTTGATTGTTAATTACTATAATCACATAATTCAATGATATCGATACTGATGAGATTAAATATGTGCATAGTATATTCCCAACAAGACCAGAAACCCTGTAATGGTCAACATTTGATTGCCTAGAGCAATCCAGAGACCATCTGTATTAATTCAGCAGGAGGGTTGTAAAAACAGTGGTTAGACTTAAAGATGGGGTCTGGGTGGGGATGTCAAAGAACAGTAGGTCACTTCATATTGGTGTTTATGCATGATGATCTGTCAAATGCATCCAAAAACAAAGATATATACATGCACTGGTCTTTGTCATTGTAGAATCTCATATCCTCTCCCATATCTGAAATCCAAATGTCCTGTAACCTCTCAACCTCACACAACCTAAACTCCCTCTGCACCACCCACTCTCTATGCTGGTGCCAGACACCCTGTCCTCACTAATACAAACCACATGGCCCTAGAGCACTACAACACACTGCGTGCCTCCAGCTGCCCTTGCCGACTTCTCATTTAAAAGGAGAGGAAGAGAGCGAGAGCGAGGGAGCCCCCTCCCCTGCAACACACTCCAAACCACCATCCAAGCCCTTCAAATCAACCCTGCGACCCACTCCCTCCCTCCCACCTCTCTTCTGTACCTCATCTCTTCTCTGGGTGCTTAATCTCTCCAGCAGGCTCCAAGAGAGCCAAGACAATAGTCTCACTGTTCAACACTGAACCCAGCCACTTTGCCACCATTATTAACACATTTTCAAATGCCCTTTTCAGAATTTTATACTACAAACTACTCTAACGGCCATCATGCAACTGGCTCTGTGCTTTTAGTGTTTTTCTCTGAGGACTCGGGGAGCACAAAAGCTTCTTTTACTGCCCGTTGTTGAGGTGACAGCTTTAGGGACTGAGAAGGGAGGAACAACATGGGCGGAGTGTTTGAAACACACAAAACTGCAGCAGCTGTGTTTAAAGGGACTCCTGGAAACAGCTGTGTGTGGAGCATTAGTGATTATGCATCCTTTTAAGTATTTTGGCACAACTATAGCAATAACACTGACTTACTAACAAGCATGTACTTTATAAATACACCTTGAATACATGGCCATAGAACACAAGATTTACAACAGCACATGAACACAATCTACATCTGGAGCTTCAAAGAGGGGTCTTATGCTGTGACAACTTTGGGGAGAGAGGCCACTACACAACTGAGACCATACTGTGCTACACCAATGTATCCCGTTAAAACATACCAAAACTAAATCATACTAACCCTCGTGAGAAGACACTCATAAATAAGGGGTGAGATATTCCCACATATTTGTCACTAATAAGGTCCCAGAGGGAGCACCGTCAACATCACTGAGTCTGGAACTAACCCATTTGGGGACGCCTAATACAAAAATGAGCAATGGATCCTAGTTGACCACCCACAACTCTTATTCTTCTTTAAAAATGCACTATGGTGGCCCTAGGGCCAAAACACAACATTTTGAAAACACAACAACATTTTACAAGTAAACAAGGATGTAAACTATCCAGGATTTAGAAACATTTAAATATTGGCTGTGTAAATGTTTCATGAGGAGGAAAATACAGTCAACATGTTTGTCAGGCCTCAGGGAGACACACAATACGTTTGATGGGTAACACTGAATTTAAACATCATTTTTTTTCAAAAGGGCACCTATGATATTCTATATCCCCAAACAAATTTGCAATTAATTAATAATCCACAAATGATATAGACACTGAAACTTGAGTGTCTGGAGCTGCAAACTGCAAAGTATCAGTAAGTGCAACATCATAATATCACAGACTCTTCTTTACTACCACTCTACAAGCTTGACTCGCTGTATTGTCTTGCATTTCTGTGCAGTCTTTCTAAAATGAAAGACATCATCAGAAAAAAATACATACTTCAGAGACATACCAACCTCCCTAAAGCTGGAAAGTCATGCAAATTACACAAATATTGTAGATTTGTTTTGACTCTATATGGGCGAATTGTCACATACATTATCCTGGAGATATAGCACAATTTTCTCATATACATGTCAAGTTCAGTTCCATCAACAACTGTCACCACTGTAGATGACGCCCTCCCTTCCTTCGCTGTGCACTCAGTGACCAGGTATCCCTGGCAATTCCTGCAGGACCCCGCCCTGCCCGGATGAGGAGGCTTGTTTACACTTTTTCATACATAGCTGCAGTGTGTGGGCTTCTTGCCAGCGCCTCGCCCCTGCTCCGCACACCACGAAGGGGACGCTGTTTTTTTATTGTTTCTCCCCAGTCAGCTGTAAAGCAGGAGGCCGGGGGCTGCTCTGGATTAGCCATGCTCCGTGCAGGAAGCTCCCAAGAGGGCGCCATAACATTCTGTTGTGGAGACCCGGACCTTCACTTAACTCCCCAACACCAACATTTACTCCCTTTGCTCCGCTTGCATCATTTAATCTCATCACCCTCATCTCCAAGTGCGTTTGAGCTCATTGTTCTTCACAACACACCCATCCATTGGTGACTGTAAAAAGGCAAAAGAGAGAAGCGAGTAATCCCAGTCCTCCATCTGCCCTAACTCAGGGGCTTACAGGGCTTACTGGGGGCCTAGAAGCGTGCTCACTGAACACCCTTGCTATTTACGATCTGCCTCAGAGTACAATCACTCTCGAGAAGCCCTGCGGCCCCCTAAAGTGGGCTGAGCCTAATCCCAATGTAGCCCTACTCTTTGAGGTCATCTACTGCCATTTTGCAATAAAGTTCAAGATGCAATTTATATAAAAACAGTCTTTTTGTCATGGTATGTTTTATGCCTCCATATGGTTGCTTTTCTTTTTTTTCATCCCCAAGTATCTGTTTCTTGAGCCCCACTTATGTTTCCAAAGTAAAAGTCTTTTCAGCCTCTTAAAATGTGCTTTGAATTAGCCTTTTATATTTCTTGATATTTATGATTTGCACCACTCCTTGTATTGTCTCTTTTGATAAATATTTCAAACAACATCAAGGGATAATCTTGCTTTGATTCATCTGCCAACAAGCAACAAGAGAATCATTTTCAAGGCCCTTGTGAAAGCTTTGGTGTCTGGGCCAAAACTTGCTGCCTTGCTCATGCTGTAGATCAAAATCCAATCCATTTCAGTTACCAAGTTATGATTACAATATACTCTCACTGACCTAATGTCACAACATTTGGACGTCTGATAACTAACTGAACAGTTTACCTAATGTTTCAGCTGGGTTTTGTTAAATTTGTTATGCACTTCTGAATTCATTTCTGTCGTCATTGTTGATCTTTACCCATTTTTCTATACATTTCAATGCATTTCCAACAACGACTGCACATCCTCAGTGCTCTCTCTTTCTATCACTGACTCACTCAGAACAAAATCTGGCCCGGAGTGCACAGTCCAGCCAGCATGTGAAGGGTTACAGCTGCAATCGTTTTCCCTGGCTTGGCCTGGGCCCAGAGGCTTAATAAAGGGAATTAATGGAGTGCACTATCTGTCAGATTCCTAAACACAGCTGGAGCGGATGTCCATCGCCCCCAAGCTGCCCAAAAAACTTACTATCCTACTTCAACAACATACGCGTTCCCCTTTCCCCTCACATTACCCCCTGAGTGCTGCTGACTCTGTGAAAGAGCCCCAGCTGATTGTGAAAGCTGTTTATGTATCATCACTGATGGTAATTACACAATGTGGAATAACAAACAGGGAGAGTAGAAGTGAGGAGGGGGAGCTGCTGTGTGTGTGTTACCATGGAGTGAACTTTTTGGTTATGGGGACAGCTGCTATGATGGCACACAGGGATACAAGTGATCCGTATAAACACAGCCAAACTAATAATACATGCTGTGTACTCACAAGCATGTGGCCGGCCTTGCAGGGCTTAACACAATGCGATCCTGAAGGACAATGCTGTGGAGACCCTACGCACACGTACACCCACTCAGTCAGTTCAAGTCACATCTGATTGAACTCTCTTGACATGAAAAAAAGAACTGAAAAGTGTGCTTAATGTTTGACTTTAAAGTCGGGTAACGTGAGTAGCCGAATGTCAAATGTTGAAAAGGTTTAATGGAATACTTTCATCAAAATTCAGCGCCGAGATGGGCTTTTAAGCATATTTTCTCTGGGGAAGGCAATTAATTTTTACAATTTCATGATAGTTGAGAGAGTCAGACTTTCTTTGGCAGGGTTCCATTCAAACTGCAGCCTAAATGAATGGTTTGTGCCAGCAGGAAAAACAAACTAGAAACAGAGGGGGGTAGCAGGGTAAAAGGGGACAGTAACACAATCCCTAAAAGAGACTTTATCTGCTCCAACGATGTTTGACAAGGTTTTTACGCAGAGACCCGAGGGATTCAAGATTTCAGAGGGCACTGGCAAATGGCAGTTGGTGTCAGAAATCATTCAACAAGAGTTTATCTTTATCCAACTGACTGCCACACTGCAGTATTGTGCAGCCACTCGCTAAGTGTTCAGGCAGTGGGGTATGGATGTCTATGTCTGAGAAAATGCACACTGGCCGGGCTCCAAAAGCAACACAGAGGGTTCAGAATTCACCCCAACATGTTCTCCAACCTCCCGAGGCCATCCAACTCAACAAACTGGGTCAAGGTTTCTCCAGGTTCAGGTGCAATTTTCTGGGGTCACCAGAGATCACGCTGAGTGACTTAACAGAGACACAGAGGAAGGCTTTCAGAGTCCAGGTGTGACTTCATCAGTTTTGCATTAATGGTCTTATGTCAGGTCAAAGAGGCTTAAGGAAAGTTAGAAAAATATGGGGATTGGGGATAACTGCGCAGTTTCTCCTTCAGTGGTGGGCCTGCTTCAGCCGACATTCTGACACTATGAGCATCAGATTTATTTCAGAAAATACATTTAGAAGTTGGGCATCATATTCATCTTCCTAGAATACAATACATGTCAAAGCCTTGTTTCAAAATGACAAAATTCTTCAAAGGAATTCTAGACATTTCTGGAAATATGTTGATTCATTCTCATTAGATGAGAAAATGGTCTGTAAAGTAAATATGAAGCAACCACCAATATCTTAGCTCAGCACAAAGACTGGAAACAAGTTATCTTGGCTGTGTCCAAACATCGACCAGCGTCACCTCTAAAGCTCACTAACCAACACGATATATATTTGTGAAGACGAAGTGAAGAATTAACCACCTGGAGTGGAGTCCTGCTGTCAGCAAATAGCAGGAACTCCATTGCGAAATCTGCAGGAAAATTATTAAGACACACAATATGAAGCTTGAAAAATTAAACCCCATGGAGATATTAAAGGATTATTTCAATATAAGAGCGGTCGTGCGCACCCCGTCTAAATTGGGTACAATTACAATACACGAGCACGACCATGCGTCTAGGGTGTAAATGCATGTATCTTTCCAAATAAATCTGGGATCTTTGGGCTTCCAGAGACTTGGCTTACCGTAAAAACAAGTCTTCATCTACTTCAGTTTTTTTTTTTGCTACGAAGCTCCAGAAATGTTTGTGGTCTACGAAACTTCACCCAAGTTTCCATCAGCATGGGAATGAGTAGATAATGACTGAATTTTCAATTTTGGGTGAACATTCCTTTAACACCTTCCTATTACTTGCCTTAAGTGTCTTTGTTTTTGGCTTGGTACAAACTGGAATGAAAAATACCTGCTCACATTTCATCAACCTGATCATAAAGGGTACAGAGCAAGTTGGGCTGTGAGTAGCTGAGGGCTGGGTATTTGACAGGAGGGCACACTCCAACTATGAAGATGTCTGTTACTGTATAGGCAGGATGATACCTGCTCCAAACCATGTTGTGCTTTTTAGCAACACATGTAACCAAAAACTGCTCAAGGGACACCACACTACAGTTGGCCTTGCATGCTTATCCTTGATGGAATGCACAGTAAAGAGTTATGAGCAAATTATCAAGACAAATTTTACTTACAATACTCCATGGAAACTATTCAGGGAAGTTGGCCCATTCTTAAGGCAACTGGGACAAATGCTGCTTTTCAACAAAATAGACAGTAAAGGTAAGTTATTATTTCCAGGCTGAGAATCATGGCAGTTGTAAATAACCGATGGATGTTAACTGCGTAATATTGCTAATGTGAATAGTTTTCTTATTTATAATTATATGTTTGAATATGTTTCTTCCTTATGTTTATTGGATCAAACTGTGTTTCACAGCTATTGACACCATCAGATAAATCTCTTCACGTGTACAACAAAAACTACAAGAACTCAACAAATCACTTTGTTGGCTTTACTTAAAATTTGCTTCAAAATATTAATTTCAACAACTGGATTTCACCTCGTCACCGAATTATACCGTCTGGAGCCAGTGGACAATTATACTGAATTATTGCCCAACCCTACTCTTGAAGTTTAATAGTGAGTTTGCAGTATACTGTCTACCTGTGATATGATCCCTTTGGCAGAAAATGTTGAGGGAGAAAGCTACATGCAAACAAGACTTCTGGCCTAAAAGTTGAGCTCCACGTGGATGCCAGGACAGAATATTCGGCTGTAGGGCATTGATTAGCACACTGCATTAACATCACATCCAAGCCATGCTGCTAAACAATAATGCTGTTCTGCAGGGGGAAAAAAAAGTAAGGAGAAGACAGGAGTTTTCACCAGATGAGACAAGTCAAAACAAGAGTTTTGTAATGAACCTCTTGACTTGTGAAACACCTTTGGATAAAACATTCAGCTGCGTTAACAGTTGTAGCTTCTGTGATCTTCGTGAAAAAAAAGGTTGTTCTCGTGCTAACCCCTCCGCTCTCTCAAATTGCTCCTCAGTGGTGAGAGCATCAAATATCATCAACACTTGCTTATGTTTTTTCTGTCCAGTGCCTTTTCACACATCTAAAGATATCAACAAAGTAAATATGCTATATATATCTGCCAAGCTAATTAAGTTATATTTATAGCCTTGGTTTTAAAATAAGTTCCAAGAGTAAAGCAAGCAAGTGGGAGTTCATTAGATTCAAGTAGCAGAATGAGGGCAGTGTTATCACAAATGGCTGCTTTGTGCACCATGAAAAATGAGCTTTTTCTTTGACACTCTCCAGGGAGGAGGCCAGTGACCTTCACAATTTCCCCACCAGAACAGCAGTCGCTACACGGAGGGGCATCTATGGAGGGGGGGGGGCTATGAAGGCAGACGCCGGTCCTCGTGAGCACAGGGGGTCTGAGTCTACCTGAACAGACCACAAGGAAACCCTTCATGAACCACCCTCCCCTCTTTTATTTACACTTACAAACACACACACACACACACACACACACACACACACAGACATGCATCTACACTCACCCACACACACACACATACACAATGGATGCTATTAGAGTACATGCTGTAAACTGAAATTCTACTGCAGTTAATTAACAGTTAAAAAAAATTGTATGACATAAATATGTGCCTTTGCCAAGTTACATTAATTCAATCATGAGTCTGTATATGTATATTCCACACTTTTTCCAACTCAGTTTTCACTAGAGTATATGCAAACCTGCTCCTACCTTACCACACTGTTTGTTTGTTCAGCCCCAAAAGGCTTTCCCTGCTGGAAAGAGCACTGGTACACTGATGTTTACTGTAGCTATATTCCATTTCAAACGCATGAAGCTTTTTTGCCGTCAATGCTCTTGTGTGGCTAACCTTCTTGATCTCATCTCCAAACAAAACTGCACAAATCTACCAGCAACAGTAACACATACTCCAAATCCTGCAAGAGCTGCATCATCCGACATTATAAACTATGTCTGCTAACACAATCTCAGTTAGGTCGTCTCACTAGGTTGGGAAAGGCTTTCTGTAGAAAAAGTATTTAGAGATACAGTTTGATGAGGTGTTACACCTGTAGTTACACATGTTGACACTAAAATGATTACGATGTTCATTACAGCTGACTAATCAATTAGATGTCAACTGTTAAATTGAACACTCACTATTTTGATAATCGATTCGTTGTTTTTAGTCATTTTTTAAAGGAAAAATGTTCAAATTGTCTGATTTCAGCTTCTCAAATTTGAGTATTTTCTTGTTTATTTGCGCTTCTTTAACAGTAAACTGAATAAGTTTGGGTTGTGGACAAAACAAGACATTTTTAGGTTGTCATCTAGGGCTTTGGGATACACTTATCATAATTTTTCACCTTTTTTCTGACATTTTATGGACCAAAAAAACAGATCAATCAGTAATCGACAGATTAATTGATAATGAAAAAAATCGAGTTGCAGCCCAACTCTTCATGAAAAGTCTGTATTTCCTGTGTGTTGCTGTACAAATACAAAATTAGTGAATGACAATGCTAATCAGATGTAGTTATCTACATGGTATCACCTGTGCATCCAATTTTGTCTGTTTGATCATTTTTCATGAAATCCTAGATATTTCCAGTGAATGCTAAAAATGTAAATAATGTTCCACAGGTTAACCTCGACTTGAGAATGTGTTGATGCCCTGTGTCACTCCTACCCTGTCTGTAAGACTGGCGTGCTTGACTGGCGGCTGGTCACGGTCCATCTGACCGGGAGACAGCTGCTCCCTTGGGGCCCTGCTCTCCTCCAGCTTGCTGACCTGAGAGCTCTCACCTTGGATAAGGAAACAGATCATGCATACACAAGTGTCACTGTTACCCCATGCAAGGTATAATGATATCTATCAAGTCAGATTTATTGTTTGTACTAATAGAGTTCAATGCTATTGTCTTGCATTCAATCAAAGCTCTTTTCCGTACCAGCTGGCTGTTCCGTCAGGTTGCGTGTGATGATCTGGCGGATGCGGGTCGTGACAGGCGTAGACTCCTCCTGTCCATCACCTCTAAGTGTCAGAGACCTCTCTCCTGAGCTGCCATCAGAGTGAAGCAGAGACTCCTCCAATTTCTACAACCATACCAATCACCAAAAAACCTTAAATAAACTTTTGGTTTGACTATGAGGACAACAGTGGCAGAAGAAGTACTTTTCCTTTTACTTAATTAAAAACCACAAATACAGAAGTGTTCGCAAACAAAATGTACTTACTCAACAGTAATGGCACTCATTATGCACTTTAAATAATGCATAATGTTTTCTATGATTCTAGGAAAAGTTGATATACATCATGAGATTCTTAGCTCCACCTTCACCAGTGGCATCATTAAAGTTAAGTCAAGTAAAGTGAAGCTTACATCACTTTAATAATGATAATACAATTACACAATACCTTCAACAAAAAGAACATTTTTTGCTTTTTCTACTTAAAGTACATTTTTATATTAATAATTTTTCAAATATTTTGAACTCTATTTAAGTATTTCTTTATTACTGCTATTACTGCTATATCATTATGATAAAGAAAATAATACTAAACTGATTTCATGTAGCAAACTTATTTTGATTGCTAATGTGTTATGTATTTTTATAAGCAGTGGCTTTTTTTTATTCAAGTCATGTGACCCTGTGACTCCAAACCAATGCTGAATTGTATTACTAAATGGGACAAATAATTCTAATCTAATAGTCCATTCTAATTCTAATCCATTCAGCATTTGTTTGAAGTCACTGGGTCTCATGACATAGAAGCTATTAAAAGGAAATGCTGAATTTTCATAATATATATTCATATAAAATAGAAGAAGCAGTAAAATCCATTAAGAAGAGGTGTGTCCTATGTGACCTGTGTAGTGATACAATTCGGCATTGGTTTGAGGTCCCTGGATCACATGAAATGGAAGATACATTGTTGTTGTTGTTTTGTAAATCAAACAAACAACAATTTATTGATGGTCCCTAAGTCAGCCTCCAGCGCAGCGCGAGGTTCTGGGGAGCAGCTAACCGTCCTCCTGCTTCCACCACAGGGTCACTGAGTAAGAAACGCCGCTGGGGGTCTCCGGAGTGAACGTCCAATATCCAACCTAAAACTAACTTCACCTCGGTAGGTGTTACAGGTGTTACTAAGTACAACTGCTAGGTCTTACACAGTTGACAGTATGCCAGCACGCACAATACCATGACCCTGAGAATATCTCAGTGAAATGGAACTCCGCCATCTTTAATTTCATTAATTAACGTTGACGTTAAGCCTCTGCTTTTCCTACTGAGACATGTCAGATCTTGTTCAAAATAACTAACACAATGGACAGCAGCTGTTGTTACCAACCTGAATCACAGCCTCCAGTCTGGGTGAGTGTGCACCCTGCTCCCGTTGAGAAGTCATTGCAAACCTGGACCAGTTTTTCCAACAATAAAACCGTTAGCTAGTGACGATAAAACTCTAAAAATGGTCATTTGCCGAGACAGAAACCTCGCGCTAACGTTAACGTTAGCTTACTATGCGTTAAGTTTGGCTGATAAAACTTGAGAAAAAGAGAAGTCAGACACTGAGCTAAACAAAGTACAAACCTTAACTCGTCATTAAAGTAAAGTAATAAGAAATAAACGAAGGTCAACAGAGCTGGTACCTGCTTAAATAAAAAGCCACAGACAACTTTTTAGCCAAGAAACTTTGTCAGCAACTGCAGCCTGTGGACGTTGCCGAGGTGAGCACGCGCTTCCGGCCCGTTGCCATAGAAACATAATGCTTGCTTCTGTGTTTCCATGGCGACACAGACGCCACGAGCTCGATCCACCAGATTCCGATGGGTTAATGATCATCAAGGCAGTCGTGTCAAAGTGAACAGTGTTTTTACAAAGAGGGTTTAGTTTGACCAGTAACACATTTTATTAATAATTTGAGCACTACCAGTTCCAAACCACTGATAAACAATCACCACTAATAATAACAATAATGCTATTAATAATAATCATTCTCAATCAAAACAGTATCCTATAAACTATTTACACAAAGATTTAATCAGTCACGAGCACCATTCAATGACACAAAAAAGGAAATCAGATCTCATACACATGATACAGAGTATAAATAAACACCTGCTGAGCAGCCAAGCAAGGCCCTAAAAACAGCCAAGAAGAATACCTGAGGATCGTGTAACACACTACTCTAAGGCACAAAGACATCCTGGGGTAAACATGCCACGCTACAAGATGTCTCGAGGACGTTATGTCGAATCCACGGGAAAGAGCTCAGGCCACTGGGACGGATCAAGGAAAATGGTGCAGACTCTGCTGTAGAACCAAAGTCTTGGCAGGAAGCACTCCACCTCCCAGGTGTTGGACGCTCGGTTGTAAATCTCCACTTCCACCCCGTAGTCCCCCTCCATGCCTTTCCAATGTCCTCCGGTGACAAAGAGCTTGCCATCCAGCGTTACCAGGCCGCCGTTCTCATGGAGCATGTGGAGAAGCTGGACCTGAAGAGGGGAAAAATCAACATACAGCTTTTGGCGGAGTAAAACTGATTATTCTCGCTATAATTCTGTTCAGTTAGCATTAATACAAGGGATAATATAACTTTATGCTGACTTGAGTCATCGGTAATATGTGAACCCACCTTCTGCCACATGTTCACATGTGGATCATAAGAGTAGACTTTCTTAGTGTTGTCAGCAACCAGATATATAGTTCCATCCACACAGACAGAACAAGGAGAGGACAAGTACTTCGGAATGAAGGGCGAACATATGCTGCTCCAGCTATCTGTAAAAACAAACATGAAAAGAAAAAAAATATATATATATATATATATATATATATATAAATATATATATATATATATATATATATATCAGTACTTTTTTTAAGGCTGGTAAAAAAATAAAAGGAATTGACAATATCCAAAACCCAAAATGGCAAAGATAGAAACTGACAAAAAGTGAATGCACCAACAGGACCGCATGATTAAATTAAATATTGAGAATGGATTTCTAAAACAATTTTAGCAAATTATTAAGGACTGCGACAAAAGGTTATTTTCATTGCTCCCAATTAATCAATTATTTGTCTGATCTATAAAATGTCAATTGTGAAAATGTCATATCAGTGTTTTCCCAAAACCAAAGATGACATCCTCAATTTAATATCTTGATTTGTCCACAATAAGTAAAGAAACGGAAAAATTATTCACATTTAAGAAGCTGGAGTTTGAGAATTTTGACTTAAAACAAACAAAAAACACTCACACTCACGACTGATTGTTCCAAATGGTTGGCAATATGAAGTCGTATTTCAAGGTAAAAAAAAAAACGTACACAATTTTGTTTTAATGTTGAAAATCTCTTGCCAGTATAGATTTGAGTGAATAAAGCTGATCCCTTATAGAAGTGAGGTTTGCTTGTATCATCCTTACCTATAACAGGGTTGTAACACTGCATGGCCAACGCGTTGTACTTCACAGCACACGAGCCAATCACGTAGAGCTTCCCATGACACGCTGTGGCCGTGAAGTTGGTCACATACTTTATGGCGGGGCACGTCAAGGACCAGGTGTCGTTGTACGGGTCATAATGCTCAACTTCAACACGATCTGATGTCGTACCTACAGGAGGGAAACGTAAGCGGTCTCATGAATGTAAACAAATACTTAAATTTAAAGATGTGTGTTTGTGGCAGCACGCACCGTCACCACCACCACCAAACTGCACCACACATCTAAAATACTGCCCTGTTCTCAGAACCTGGCTGTATTTGAAACTCGTCGACCACAAAGAAGAAATGCAAGCGAATTCTGACAAACTATCGCCGCAGAGGTAAGCCATTAAGAACAGATGAGCGACTTGGATTTATCAGTTTTCCACTGCGCTGCAGGTTTAAGGCACCACATGCAGGACTGTATTTATTTTCTTACCTCCAATGACGTAAATCTCCCCGTTGAGCGTTGCCGACGTGTGGTTAGTTCGAGGCCGAAGCATGGGTGCCACGGTAACCCACCTCCCCTCCCTTGTGATGTACTTCCAGGTCTCTGTGGTCGACCAGGTGTTGGTGTTCGTGCCTCGTGAGCCCCCTGTCAGGCAGAAAACAGCGCTTTGTCAGAAATCAGACAACATTTTTCTTTCCTCTCAAGAGGGTTGCGCTCAAAATCGTTTAATTGCTTCCATTTGCTCCTGAAGTGTCTGTGTTTTTAAAGACTTGCACACACTTGGCTCACCTGTGACATACACGTCATTGTTCAGGGAGACCATGGCGTAACCCCACTTGTTAGGGTTGGGGAAATTAGGGAGCTCGTGCCACTGTTCTGCAGAGAAAAAGAAAAGGGGAGTTCATGTTTTAGCATCCTTCAGATAGTGAGGGGAAACTAGATGCAAGTTTTCACAAATAAATGTCTCCGAAGAGGCATCGAACAGTAAGTCAAACTTGGGTCAAGAAAGAAATTCAACTGTTCTGGCACGGCCCCTCGACACTGCGGCTTCAGTTGTCATTGCCTGAACATAAAACCCAGAATCTTATAACGCGATGCAACAATCTTTTCCTTGACATCCCATGAAAAACCCAAAAACGGATTCCTTCTTCCAGCTCTGCACAATAAAACGCTCGTTGGAGGAACTGGGAGGATGATCCAATTTTGTCACATCCAGACCGCATTCCTGCTGAGCTGTTTTTCTGTCAGCACTACAGTTAACGACCGACGACACATCTGCCAAACTGTTTTTTCAAGGAATCCGACGGACGTTTCCCAACAGAGTTCTGTTGTAAAATAAATCGTGAACTTAAACAAACTTGAAATTTGGATGCGTGCAAAAAAATAA
Organism: Lagodon rhomboides; assembly: GCA_039737535.1. Classification (NCBI taxonomy): domain Eukaryota; kingdom Metazoa; phylum Chordata; class Actinopteri; order Spariformes; family Sparidae; genus Lagodon; species Lagodon rhomboides. The sequence continues at coordinate 5,679,331 of CM077789.1, read as the reverse complement.
ATAGTTTGTACTTGTTTTCGTGTTGTAGAAAGCACAGTTCTTGCGCAGCAGCCTTTGCACTCTTGGGTCTCTGTCCTCATCTTCGTCTGAGTCATCGTCATCTGAGTCATCCAGTGAACGACCTCCTAGCACGACCAACACCTCTTGCAAGTTCGGTTGTGGACTCAGAGAGTTCAGTCTGTCCCTGTATTCTGGTGCTAAATCCATTTTCTAGAAAGTAAAGAAGAGATTTTTGAAATATTCAGCAAAGACAGGGGAGAAAAAGAAGGAGGAAGCGTGAACTCACTCACCTCCTTGTGAATACTTTCTATGGCCTCTCTGCAGCTGGGAGAGGCCTGCACCAGACTGTCCTTCAGCAGGGTGTCGGCTAGGTAGTCCAGGCTGAGTAGAGAGGGATGGGTCAAGGCGAGGAGTTCTGGGAGGTGGCAGAGCCGGGACTCCTTGTGGTGCCTGACCCATTTCAGGATGGCCTCCACTCGCGTGCACTCTGACCGGATATGTAGTCCTTCGTCAGAGAGGAAGGCAACCAACCTGTCCTTTTCCAACAGTAGAAACTCCTCACCTTGTTGAACAGCCTCAAAGTTCTCCATGAGGAAGGCCCAGGCTTTGGCCATCACCTCTGGGCAGCCATGAATGGCCCCGAACTCCAGGATTCCCAGGCAGTTGGTTGCATCGATCTGGTGCTGGAGGTACCGGCTGCACACAGTCCTCACCGTCTGAAACTGCAGCTGGCTGGAGGTGCAGATCAGCCCCTCCACGTTGCTCTGGTTGATGGTCAGCTTGCCCGTGTAGGCAAAGTCCAGCAAGTGGCTGAGTATGTCGGGATCGACATCCTGGAGCTCGACACGCGCAGCTATGCTCTCCACAAAGTCCCCCGAGAACATGCAGCGGAAGTACGTGCTGCAGAGGGCCAGCACGCCGCGGTGACAGGGGAAGTCCCGACCGCCGGCGCTCAGCGTGACATCGACCATTTTTGGCTGCGAGCAAAGGGAGCGTAAGCCCTCTAGGATGCTCTGGGGGTGGGAGGACAGGCAGAAGTCCAGGTCGTCCACATTTCGCACCATGGTCAACTGCGGTTCAAAATGTAGGTCAAATCGGCTTTCAGCAGGGACGGTCACAATGTGAGAAGAAAGCTTACCTGCAAGGGGAGAAAAATACATAAATGAGCAGAGGAAAAATCCTGCCGTAACAATATTTACTTTTCACAAAAGATCAGCAACTTCAGCAGGAAATAAAAAATCTTATTCCAAAACAGATAACAGGATAATGAGATAACTGAGCAACTAAAAGGAATAGTTTGTCATTTATTACTTAATATCTTCTTTGATTTTTACAATTAATGGTAAAATAAAATGTGTTTTTGCTTGCAGCTAAATGTGACCAGGTCTTTGCTGTCAGAGCCCCCAGACTGAGCTATTGAAACCAGGCAGCCTACATCACTAGTGTTCCCTGAATCTTCTCTGAAAATGTTCTTTTATAGGAAGGTGTTTATTAATTCTTTAGTACAAGTTAATGAGGTTTTTATACTTCTACGCTCGCATTTACATTTACAGTTACATTTTTAAAATTGTTTTTATGATCCCTGTGCTGTTTTTATTTGGTTCTTTTTCTGCTGTTCTTCATCTGTGTTGCTATATCTTCTGTTTTTCTTTCTTTGCTTTTCCTTCTGTTTGGCCTTTTGTGACCTTTTTAAGAAAAGAGCTGTATAAAAAAGTTTATTATTATTATTACCATTTCTCAAGTGCAAATAAAAAGGCCTAAAAGGGAGCTGAAGAGAACTCTAGATACATTTTGACTCACTTAGTCAGAGAAAAAAAAAAAGCCAATGTATTGCCTTGTATTTTTTAGTGAAGCATCACTGTGTTGTCGAAAGGTCAACAAAGTAGGTTTGGCTCATGATTAGTACGGTATGTAATGACTCCAGTGTCCTCTGAAGCCAACAATAAATGACATTTCCTGTCATTAAACGCTGTAAAATGAAATAAGTAACCAACAACAAAACTCACCACAGAAGCAGAGAATGGAAATAATGGCTCATCCTTCCAGTAAAAAAAGCGGTTTGCAGCTGAGTAGCTTGTTAGATCAACATGGAGTGGGCAGCGTGGCGAAAAGCTTTTGCCAAGTCACTGGGACGGGCTGCCTTTCGTTGAGGTTATTTTTAGGACTGACAGTGACTCCGTGCTGAAGTTGGATTCCAAACAACAAGCATGGGACCCGCAGCTGCTGTTACAGGCACATGTTTAGCATTTTCGCAACAGGCCTGGAAGCGAGCGAAGGGGATGAGTGATGGAGCAACAACTCTGTATGTTACAAGAATCAGTTAAAGGGAACAGCTATGATAAACAAAAGGGTTAAGATATGTGAGGTTTGATGGATAATACATGAAGAGAAGATGTCATGTTAGTGAGATGAGTCTTTACAACAAGATAAAAATGAAAAAGGTCAGCCTCGAGGTCAGCCTTACAAGAAATGTGCTTACACATACATCTGTGTAATTATTTATTTTGTGATAACGCCAGAACTGGTCCTATTTCTGCCAGATATTGGATTCCATGCTGTATTACGGATTATTAACAATTATCTGCTTTCTTACCACATAAAAAAAAATCTCAAAACAAAGATGTTGACTCAGAAAACACACAAGTAGTCTAGGCACTCTGGATTGTGTAATAGGGCTGGGTATGCTATGAAATTTGCTGCCAAGTTTGTACCTGAGTTTGAATAACGACACCAAAATATCTACTGACTGTCACTGTACAAAATTTTAAAAAATCGTTTTATAACTTATCAACACAGTCCAAACATCTGAAATGCATCAAAGTTGAATGTTTTAACACAATTAAATACAGTATAAAATTAACAAAATTCTAATTTAAATCAGGCAACATCTGATCAAATAAGTAAACAAGGCTAAGAATCTGGCTCCGCTCGCTTTCAGTGTTTTGTAGTTGTAACAATCACCAGTTCAATTCACAATTCAAACGTGTTTTAGGTTTGATACCCAGCCCTAATGTCATCTAACTACAAACAATACAAAAATATCAAAAGGATGACACCAGCATCTACTCAAAATCAAAAATCTCTGCCTCCTTCTCTTTCCAAAAAGCAAAGCTTCGGTCGATGTATTTACAGATTTCTTCGTTGCTGAAGCTGGTGATGTCAGTCCCACAGTGGAGCATCCCCTCGTCGGGCGTGGGCGTCTGCACGATGACCTTCGGGACCTGTCTAACCTCCGGGAGGCTGTGTTTCACCACCTCGACAGCGCTTTCAGACTGACTCACGGCGTTGCCAAAGAACTTCACTTTGATGTCCTCGAAGCCGTCCTTCCACTCGCGGTTCCCAGCCTCGATGTCCTGAATGACGGCCTTGTGGAAGTCCCTGACCAGCTCCCAGGGGAAGCTCCCCACGTGGTCGAACACCTCGAAGCACAGCAGGTGCCTCATCTTGCGCTCGTCCACGGGCAGCTCCAGCTCCAGGATGTGAAAGTAGCCCAGCATGAAGAGGTCCAGGGTCAGGTTGTCGTACTCCACCGGCACGCCGCCCAGACGAGGCAGGAACTGCTCTGGGGAGTAGAGGGCCTGCTGCCTGTGGAGCCTGTGGACAACACTGCCTGGTTACTTTTCTCTGATATTAATTTACAAATTCAAAGCAGCTACAAAGAACTTTCATTCTGTTTTGATTCTGGAGGCTCCTGTGGATAAAAAGTGTGTGTATTGTCCGTCCTTTCCTTAAGATTTGTGTTTGTCTGCCACTGTACAACTTTGGGTAATTTGACAAAACGACAGATCGTCTTTGGGGTGAATTATTGAGATACAAAACTGGCAAAACGTGTGTATTACAGGTGGGTTTACCTGCGTATCTGTCTGGAGGGGACACTGGAGATCATGTTCCTCCAGTTGCCCAGCATCTTGTTGACAGCGCTCCTCTGCTTGAAGAAATGTCCCAGAGAACTGTTCATGATGCGACCGGACCCGGATTTGTCACCGATCTCCGTGCTCCCGGCGCTCATTTTCCTCTCGGCCGCGTCCTTGCTCTTCAGCGTCACCGTGTAGGCAGATTTCTTCCAGTGGCCCAAGAAGAGCACGACGATGCGCTCCTTTCTGAGGCTGGTGGTCTCGAGGACGTCTGGAACATTTTCATCGTAGTCGATGCCGGAGTCACTGTTCTGGTCCGTTTCCGGGGGCGGAGTCAACGCTTTGGGCTGTTTGTCCGACTCTGTGGCCTCGAGCTGCGTGGAAGAGCTCAGCACGACGGCCTCCTCGGGCTCATCTGACAAAGGTGAGTTCTGTGTCTCAAAATTAGACTTCAGAGTCCTGACAGACACTCCGAACTGGTGGATTTCGTCCTCTATACTCTCCCTGCGTCCCCTGGTGGAGTTCTGTCTGTCTGGCGTCTGAGAGAACACGGTGATGAGCTCGGTGTTGGGCATCTTGCAGTAGGGCTGGTCGGTCAGGTTGGTCATGAGCAGGGACATGCTCTTCACGATGCCCGAGATGCGACCGCACCACACGGGCAGAGGAACCTGACTCGTGAAGTTCCTGAACTGCGTGTTGACGGTGATGTTCACGATCGGCGCCGGCAGGATGTGCCTGAGCTCCTCGGCCAGGCGGGCCAGCTCCAGCTCGTAGCCCTCGCAGTTCCTCTGCATGGAGACGTTGGCAATCTGCTGCTCCAGATAGATGAGGTCATCCTCGGCCAGCAGCTCACCGGAGGGCCCCAGGATGGCGTTGTGGGCTTGGGAGTACCTCCAGCTGACTTTGGCATATCTGTTCCCGTTTTCCTGTAAGAGAGGAGGCAAACAGCAGGCAGATAAACACACAGGATGTCACATTTTAAGTGCTTTTAACATTTCAAATGGCCGAGGCGTGAGAGGAAAAGAGTCACGATACTGTAAAACTGCGATCCAAACCTCAGAATTATGACTCGACTCGCGATGTGTCATGTCTTCAGTGATTTGCTACATGCAATTAAAAGTAAATGATGATGAAATGTTCAAGTGTTTTTTAAAATATTCAGTCATGCAGATTTAAAATAGCATCATAAAATCAGACCACAGTTTTCACTTTGCTCATTGTGGTCTGGTTAGGCTCAAAAAAGCATCAGTTTAGACGGGGACTTGGTTTTAAAGCAGGCTGTGGAACACATAGCTGACTATTTTTAGGGCTGCAAAAGATTAACCAATTATCAAAATAGTTGCGGATTCACTTTCTGTCAGGCGACTTACTCGATCAACTGACGAATCGTTTCGGCTCGTACAGAAAAGGGGAAAATACAGCAGCTAATCTGGAGAAATCGAATCTCCTGAAATGAACTGAAGGTGAAGGATGACGCAGAAACAAGCTTAACTCTCTTTCTGTCAATGAAGGAGTTAACAACGAAAAGATTTACGTGTCAAAGAACTCAAGGATGGTTGAATCCACTGAATCCGTTCAGGCGAGGGGACCATAATTTTGCTACAAGATACTTTCTTGACTCTGAAATTTCTTCCACTTCCTGCCTGTGTATCGATTTGCATTGACGGGGGATAGAATAGCATGCTTGGAAACAAAAAATAATAATTTGTAGAGACATTACCTTCCTCCTCTGAGCCTCCTCATCGAGCAGCCTGGCCTGCAGCTGTCTCACCATGACTTGCCTCTTCCACTCGGCGATGGGACGGCCTCTCTCATCGTGAGTGGGCACCAGGTAGTCGATGTCCGACAGGTTGGCCTCCTCGGTGGGCAGGACCACCATCTTGTTCTGCACAGATACAGAATTTTAGCTAAAGAAAGGGAAGGATTTAGAAAATGAGAACTCTTCTTGCACTTACTGCTTGTCCAGTGAAGACGCCGGACAGCCCGGACTGTTTGAAGGACTGAATGGACTTCATGTCGCCGAGGAGTTTTCTCCCGGCCAGGAAGTTTGTATCGGGCGCCGTCGTCTTATCATCGGAGACGGTTATCACACTGTCAGGGGCTTTGGTCTGATTGAAACCTTTGATAACTGAAAAACAGATCATAATCTTTTTTTTTTTTCATTGAGCAGGGACTTCCATTTCATAAGAGTGACAGTTTGTTGCTTTGCTTTGCTTTGAGTGGATAAACAGATGTTTTTCTCACCAGATGCTGCGATCTGAACCTGCTCTATCCTGCTGACAGTTGTTTTCTCTGGCTGGGTGGGTTCAGATGGAGCAGACGGCGAAGGAGGTGCAGGGTATCTCGCCTGCGGGGACTCCTCGCTCTCGGGTTGCTAATTAAGAGACATGGCCGAGTTGCTTTGGGTAATGACAGGAAATGAAGAACGGAAAACACGGTGAAGACACTCGGCGTTACCTTTAGACTATCCATGGGCGTGTTACTGCTGTAACCGTCCCTGCATGTGTCACTCAGGCTGCCGTAGTAGTCCTCCCTGCTGCGCTGCGACGACACAGCCGGCTTCACCTTCACCTCCTCCTCCACTGGAGCGGTCACCTCGATGGGCTTATCAGCACAGGCTGTCTGCAAAATATCACAATCACATATAATACTATTAGATTTCTGATGATCTAAGGTAAAAATCGTGAGGTCAGGGTTGCACCAAATTCACACAGTTTCACCCCCGCGTCACGAATGCCTCCCCTACACGCATCGCCTCTGTGTTTGTTAGAAAAATAACAAGCAACAGACCCCGTGTGTCTTCACATGTGAGTTTACACTGATTATGGAGGCAGAAGTTTTGCAACGCTGCATGTTTTCGCACAGCGAACAAGCTGACACACAGCAGAATCAGATGTCTTTTCAGTGAGAACAAGATTAAGATTATAATAAGCAGCAGACTCTCGAGTGACATGTGAACTCGGTGCGTGCGCTCGTGTTTTGCAGACCAAGCGTTTCATTTGACACTGGCATCAAATAATTGGAGACAACAGTGAGTGGGACTACAGAGAAAACATCATTTCATGCGTAGTTAAGGATTTTCGGTAGAATCCTGATTCCAAAGAAGTTGTGATGCCGTGTATAACTATATAATAAATAAAACAGCATGTGATAATTTGCTAATCCTTGAAAAACAGTACAAAGACAGTATGTTTCATGTTTTACCTCATCAACATTGATTTTTGTAAATATATTCTTATTCTGAATTTGATGCCAGTAACATGTTTCAAACAAGTTGAGACAGGAGCTTCAAAAGACTGTGAAAATTGTGGAAGGATCCAAAAACACCTGAGGGGAACTTTCCACAGGTCAACAGGTTCACTGGTAACTGGTGATACTATCATGATTGGGTATGAAGGGGACATCCTTGATAGTTTAGTCGATTACAAGCAAGGATGGGGTGAGGTTCACCGCTTATATATGGTATATGTATGTATCGTAATATTGTAAAGCTCCTTTCACCAGCCCAAAGATCCAATGTTACACCAGTCCACATGTCTTTATACTGGCTGCTCATCAGTTCAGAATTAAATTCAAGATCCTTGTAATCACATTCAGAGCCTTATATGATCCACACTTCAGAGCTGCTGGTGCCATATAAGCTCAGGACTCTGAGGTGCTCTGATCACGGTTTGTTATCTGTTCCTGGCTGTAGGCTAAAGACAAACGGAGACGGTGCTTTTGAGGCGGCAGCTCCGACATTCTGACACTCTCCCACTGGGTGCATGTTGTTGTTGCTGTTGTTTTATGATGTGGACACTAATGACACCTTTAAAAAGCAGCTACAGACCCATTTGTGCAGACTTCCTCTGCTCAATTTGTCTTGTTTTTTTGTTTGGCCTCTTGTTTAAGCTCTTTGTCTGGCTATAATGTCTCTAAAGTAAAATTGTGAAGCACTAGAAAAGGTATCACTATTATTCTTATTCAAATGATATTAACACATAGCCTCAGGATCACTCCATAAAACAGTTGTTGGGAAACACAGTTTTTATTTGCGTTTACACCACGTCCCAACTGTTTTGGAATCCAACAACTCTTTCACTGATGACACTATTTTCTCTTCTCTCTCTCTCTCTAGTTTCTCTTGAAATTACTGAACTCGTTTTGACCCCTTCCTTTCTGACCCTTATGAGGGGCAGCTGTAGATATTTGACATCTAATGTGTCAAAAGTGTCATTTCTTGACTGTTGTACAGGAAAATAATTACACAAGGACGGGAATTTCTATTTTATTTGTTGTCAAAGAGCCAATATTTCTCACTCTACAGAAGTATTACAGGTAAATATAAAGGCAAGTGATAAGTATTTGGTTCTGCCTGGAGGTAGGACAAGATCAGTTACAGTTTGTGGGAGACAGAAAGGTGTAATGATCCTTATAGAAGGTTCGTTTGGATTGTTTTCTCCAGGTCAGTGTGTGTAAAGGTAGCTTTCATTTGGGACAGGCCGTTTCCCAACTAATCAGTTCAAGTCCAGCATATAGGTTAGACATGGAAGTAAGAATTAGGTTGGCCTTGTTTTTATTGGCTATCAAAAATGAGTATTAGGAAACTGTTCTTTAATGTTATAATCAGGAATAAACAGAACATGCTTAATGGAATTAATTAGCATGTCTAGATTTAGGGTATCAAAACATTTTAATGCCTGAAGTCATACGACCGTGAAAGAATAAAGGAACAAAACAAACACATGGTATAGTAAGCAACCTGGAATAATTGGCAGCGTTTCACACCACCCCAGGGAGGACGTCGGATGTATGGAAACATTTAGATCCCCTTTAATGAACCTGCGTTGTCTTAATGCACTCCATGCAGAATGCATATCAAATTCGGCTCTCCGAGGACATTATTAGTAACCAAAACATCAAAGGCGGCCCTAATACGCTGCCGCATGCTGTTGTGCTTTGCGTCCGTGTGGTGGTCCTTTGCCATTTCCTCTCGCACGGCACTTTGAAGTCGAAACAGCACGAAATATGCTGTGACACTGCTCAGGCAGGAGGAATAAACTTCCCCGAAGTTGTGCAATCCATAAATAGATAAACAAGGGGAGCTGGGAAAAGGGGAGGGGGAGCCTTTCGTGACCCTTCTCGTAACAGTTCAATGTCCTAAAAGCTATGATGAACCGGTCCTGTGTGTGTGCGTGTTTAATTAGACCCAGTGGCCAGAGAGCATTTGGTTTTCATCAGCACCCCATCACAATTGCCACGCAGATATAAGATAGCCTAGCCCTGTTCTGGCCCGGATCCACTCTCTCCCTCTCTCTATCAAAGAGCACAAAAGAGCCCCATCACTACAGATTAGGAGCCAAGAGTTAAGAAACAGCTACTCAGCGGTGTCTCATTGTCGAGCATGCAGCACCAGTAATCTGCGGTCCCGGCGGGTCGAGCCGTGAGAGAGTTGAAGTATTTCGGAACAGCGTGTGTATTTAAAAAACATGTCTCGTAATGCCGCGTTCTGAAATCAATCATCAAAACAACCTGCTTCCATGCGAGGCGTTCACCTTCCCGGTGATAAATTGCAACGTGGAATGTATACAGCGGGTGTGCGTTATACACAGAACACTATAGTGTAAATACACGTCCACTCACATGTTAAAATACTCTCAGGTTTCCTGCAAGGAGGTGAACGCTCGAGAGGCTAAAAGATGACTGACAACGTCTTGGCCGACGTTTACAGCTTTAATTGCATCCACCTGACAAATAACAATTTCTGTCTACTTAACGCTGGAACACTTAACAACTACTGGATCAGAAAACAATATCGGGAACAGTGAGAGATTTTTCGGTTCGTTTAAAAAGCGAGAGATTTCCTATCCAATTTGCAAAAACAACAATGAGAGCTTACATTAAGGTCATGAGGTAGGAGTATTAGTCATGCCTAACCGTAAGAGGCCACTACTGATCAGAAAATAGGTGAAACGCTGCCAAAACATCTGCCAGCTTTTACAAAGTTTCCTTTTCATATTACAAAACTAATTACTCAGCCTGTCCAGTGACCACATAAGAGCAAACGCTGAAAGAACGATAATTTACCAAAGCACAAAAAGGAGTTAAAGCAAGCAAAGAGCAGCGTACACAGAACAGTGAAATAGTGAAAGTGGTCAATAAACAAACCTACGATCTACCAACCTTGACCTTGAGCTACTCTCCCACCGCTCGCCGGTGTGGCTTCGCTGTACAGTGACACTCCAGAGGCACCGGCTCGTGCAGCCAGGTATCCGGGGCGGACGCTCGGCGCTGAGGATGTGACACTATCGTAAGATCACCAACCACTCGTTTGACACCATCATCTGCATCCTCCGCCAGTGGCCAAGGGCCGCCAGGCAATAAACAATAAACTCTGATCGGAGAATGCCGTTAATAATTAAGGGAAAGGATAGGATGGCCGGTAATGTCACTAATGCACAGACAAACCAATGGGCATGTTGTTGCACGGAGGGAGGTATCAGCGGAAGACTTGTCAAAGCAGCTGGGAAAGAGTCATTTTATCCACGCGCGTTCAGCCGCCTTTTTTCCACTTGGGACAATTGAATGGAGGAGTGTTTTTTTTTTATTGTGAGGGTGGGGAGGAGGAAGTGTGACAGTGGAAACACAATGTGACACCATAAGCTTAAATAGATCAGCTGGACTGTGTTGAAAGTGGAAAAGTTGACAACAACAGACCAGAGTGTCGTGACAAACTGAGGCCACGTTTTTCAGGATTTTATGACTGAAATAATCCACTAATTTATTAAATTTTACTCATGAATATTAGCCCTGCCTCATCAAAATCTATGATTTACCTATGGTAATCTATAAATAAATGCTTCCTTGTTAGAAAGCAATAAAAAGAAGGCAATTTGGGTCTTAATTATTGATTCATCTGCAATTTCTCATGATATGACACTAGATATCGTCTTAGATATGGATAGTAATATTATTTTCTGAACCTACTAGGCTGTTCTACTTGTTCTAATACTTGTCTTTACACATTTAGTCATTATATTATATATTATTTATTGAAAATCTCACTGTGTTTATATTTGGTAAAAGTACCAATAGTCATCCCTACAATATTGTCACAGTATCACTGTCGAGGTACTTGGTAAAATTATTGATATATGATCGTATCGCTTAGTCCTAGCAGTCATGAGGTGCTTTTAGAGACTTAAAAAAGAGATACAACGTGTATACGATATAGCCTAGCTCACCCAGCCCCAATAATTTGTTGATTATTCTCCTTGATTAATCGTTGGTCTCTGAAACATTAACATCATAACATTCCAAAACCTAAAGACAGCTGTTTTAATGTCGTAGAAGACAACAATAAGACAGTCGCTCCAGCAAGTTGCAATATTGTAATCATCAAAAAAAGACACTGTGGTGCAGAATTCACCTTCACATTTGCAACATCGCGACTTCCTGAAGGGATTGATAAGAAAATCTGCAAATAATCACAAGTGAGAACTTGTAATTGAGTAATCAACAATCAAAATAGTTGCAATTTTCTTTCAGTCACTAGTCGATCAATGGATTAACCTTTGCAGCTCCACAGCTAATAACACATAATAATTTAATACATTTAAAGCTGAATATGTAAAGACTATTAATGGAGTGTTCAGGGATATAAATGTGATCAGTGAATGTCACTAAGTATATTGACTAAAGTATATTTATTACTTATCACTTAAAAGTACAAATTTGAAGTACATTACTTGAGTGTTTCCATTTTCTGCTACTTTATACTTCCACTCCACTTCATATTGTACTTTTTTACTCCATTATATTTATTTGATAACTTTGGTTACTTTGCAGATTGCATGTTGCAGCACAGCCACTTCAAATCAATTTATTTTATCGGCAATCGGATCGAAAAATACTGATTCTGATAACAACACAAATGCTGAATATCGGATCTGATTAACATCACCCAGGTCGGTCACTTGACCCATAGTATACAGTATATACTGTTAACACACATAAATATATATATAATTTACTTTTACCTGTATTGTGACTTACATTTTTACCAAAGTAATGAGGTCTCACTTTGGGTAGTTAGAACACTGGATATGATATCATTTTCACACGTTAACAGATCTGATGTGAAGGAGAATGGATGGCTTCAAAATAAGCACATCTTATCATTATTGTTCTTATTTCCCCTCTGACAAAATGAAGAACACAATAAGTTCATTAGATGTTCTCTGGTGATAATGATGATAAGACGATTAGATATTTCAGCGCGCACACAAAAAGCTCCCAAAGCATGTGTTTTGTTTCTCACTGCGAAAAACAAAGCTGAACTTTGGACGCTGTCCTAAAAACACCTTGATGAATTGGACAAGTTTGTTTCCGCTGTCCAAAGTATTCTAAAAATACCGTTCTCAGGCAGCAGTATCTTTGGCCTGATCGCTGTGAATGGACCGCAGAAAGCCACACAAATGTGTGTGAAGTAAACCTCACGCCACGCACTGTTTATTTGATTGCAGCTGTTGCCGAGATGGGAGATGAGGGAGAGCGGTTGACAGCGCTGAACGGCTGAATGACCTCGATGTGAGCGATCCAAGCATGAGGAGAGGCCAAACACGCTGCTCTCCCCATTAAGGTCGCTGCTCGGAAATGAGATTGTCTGACCGACACTTTAGAACAGATGAAACCTGTGATCTAAGCAGAGGTTTACAAAACCTCAAACACCGGCAGGAATGTAATTAACACACGTCTACGTGTGCATCTCTTAAGTCTGATCCCCGAATATTATGAGGTTTCCAATCAATTAACTTCTATTTCAGCTCCTCTATCAGATGACCCGTTTTGTTTACATCGAGCCTCAAGTTTGTGCGTCTGATTCATACGCTGCCAAGAAACACGATACATCTTTTCTGTCTGCTACCGACATCACACAATATCCAGAGGTGACAATCATAGCGCTCCCGAGTCCCTGGAAAAAAAGACATGACACACAATCAAACGTGTGTTTGAAGCCAGTGACATCCTGCTCTCCACAGTCCTCGGAGGGATAGGGTTGCCGGTTCCAGGCATCAGAATGGTGAAAACGCTGAAACTTAAGCTTGTGGATCTCATAACGGCCTCAGCCCCTGGGCCCTGCACCTGAGCCGCTGGAGAGGGGTAACTGATAGGCCCTTCGCTGGCGCCGGCTCCGGCTGCGTTCGACGTCGCAGCGGCCCCTGCGCTAATTAGCTCTCCCATTGTTGACGGGGAGGATTATTTCTGAAGGGGGGAGCTCGGCGGCGACGCCTCGCTGCCTCCCTATCATCGTCCTCTTCACGTATGAGTGCTGCTCTTCTCCGCTGACTTATTCATGGCTTCTATTGGCCGACAGCTTTCGTTACTCTGTGTACATCGCCGTGTCGTCTGCGCTATAGGGGGCGAGTGAAGTGTGATGGGAGAAACAACGGCGGGGCTGCAGGTGGACAGCTGCGAGGCTTTAAGGTTCAACAAGTCTGCTGACTGAGTTCCCCTCAGGCTCTTCCAGTTAACTGTATTCTCTGTTTCCTATTTGAAATCAACTCAGCATGCTCAGATTACAGTATCAGTATCAACTGTAACCCTTTAAACCTAATTATTATGTAGCTATGACAAAGAAAAACAAACAAATCAAGATATCAGCTGACTGTTAAAGTGAAACGCAGGCCTGCATTGACCCGCTGACTCGAGCACCATCACGAGCGAGGTGTTAACACTGAAATATTCATCAATCACGCTAAGGAGTGTCGTGCTTTCCGCACAAAGCAAAGAGCTAATCTCCAAGAGTCCTCAGCCGCAAACTGAGAACGGACAATCTCTTCCCGCACGCATGGCATCATCGCATGTAATGCCTTATTAAACACAAAAGCCATCGTCCTCCACTCTCCCAGACCTCTTAAACTGAGAGCAGAGCAATCAGGCTGAGTGGGAGAGGAGAGTGCCGCGGAAGGACGGGCCCGACCTGCACGGAATACATGTCACAAATTAAAAAAGATGATTCACCGAGGTTGCGAGGTCCTCCAGATGTTTTCTGTTGACCCCGAACTAGCTTTGATTTTCATGCCAAAGTAAACAGCTGGGCAGGACTGACGCAAAAGAGAAGACACAGAGCAGGACAACGTGTAAAAAAATAAAATAAGCTGTGGTAGGTGAGAGAGAGAGCTTACGTTTCTCTCCATGGCATAGAGATATCTGGCACATTCATGGTGTCCATTGTACTCCGCCAAGTCTGCCGCTGTGAGCCCATCGATATCTTGGTCTGCGGGGTTCGCCTGATTGGCCAGCAGGATTTTGCAGCACTGAGATAAAGAATAGTTGAATGTGGTAAATCAACGAACAGCAATTATGAATACAGCTCAGTTTATTTATGTCAGATTAGACAAAAAAGAAGAAAACTAAAAGACAAAAGTTGCATCCAACCTCCAGCTCTCCATTCTCTGCAGCATCATGCAGCGGGGTGCCTCCCCAGTAATCCTTGATGACCTTTGAACCCATGTGCAGCAGCCTCTCCAAGATACAATAGTGCCCTCTGCTGGCAGCGAAGTGCAGAGCAGTCGCTCCGTCTCTGTCCTGGCAGGACAGGCTGACATCGGTGTATGTCACCTGTTGAGGGTTCATGATAAAAAGGATCAAAGTAGGGACTCACGAAACATCGAGACATTGAGTTGACACTTGCTGTGATTCTCTGCTGACCAGCCACATCACCACAGCTTGGTGGCCCGTGTGAGCAGCAGCGTGCAGGCAGGTCATGCCGTCCAGGGCCCTGAGGTGGACGTCAGCCCCGCAGTCGTTCACGAGGTACTCGACAACGTGCAGATGCCCCTCCTGGCAGGCCAGATAGAGCGGGGTGGCACCGAGGACCGTCTGGTGGTTCACACACCTGTGCTCCAACACACATCAAGGACACGAGGTTAAGTTACAAGTATCAGCGATAAAACGCTTGAAAATACGTCCAATATAAACATTCTACCAGATGCAATGCACAAATTTGATATGAAGATGATTTATGGTGTTAAAAGCATGAGTAGCAGATATTTGTTTTAGGTTATTTTAGCAATAACAGCTTTCAGCTCAGTTCAGACAATCAGCAGTTAGGTTGTTACATTCATAATCTTACAAAGGAGCCTTGAAGGATATACAAGATGTAGATAGAATGGTTTACAAAATGTTTCACAATGCAAAGTGTTTTCATACTTTGCCTTTAGTGTTTTCACTGATCAGTTGATTAACGATCAAAAGAAAATTAGTTGCCATTTTTATAGGCGATTAATTTTTTCAGTCATTTTTCGAGGACAACGTGAAACATTTGCTGGTTTCAGCTTCCTAACAAAGAAATAAAAACACTGATTCTGATTATCAGAATATCAAATCCAATAACTGGCCAGGCTGATAATCGATCAACAAATAGTATTCAGTGTATACACACAACTAAACATATGTATAATTTACTTTTACTTGTACTTTTAATACTTAAGTACATTAAATATCAGATACTTTGAGTATGACTTTTAGGTACTTTTTACAACACTGGTTATTATTAGTAATAATAGTCAAAAGATGCAGAGCGCATCAGGAACCTGTCAGTGGATCTTACTCTCTGGGGATAAAAACATCACATGACCTTTCTTTGCATCTTTAGTGATGGCCAAGCCAAACGCTGAAATATATACTTTAAAGTATAATAACATACAATAACTCTACAGTTAACCTGTCAAACTCGGATGAGTATGCAGAGAACTACTCCAGCTACTGGAAATGTGTTGGTTTGTGTGTTTATGATTCTCCGCCACATCGAGGAATATAGTTATGATATCAAAAACCAAAGGAAAGGCTTCAGGATATAATTAACAATGGTGGAAAACCTTTCTGGTTCTTGTCCATCAAAGGCTGAATTTACCCTGACTACACTGCTTCAACAACCACATGGATGACATGTGACTGACTCTAAGCATGTATTATTTACAGGCTACCGAAGGTCACATGTGATGGCGTGACCCTGTCGTACATCATGCAAATTACCGTCATACTGTCCTGTAACAAGGAGATGAAGCAGGAAGCTTCATGTCCTTCTCTGCTCCTTACTAAGTGCCACAGTCTCAGGTTTAGGAGATGGAGCAGATACAGGATTTACGTCGGGGGGTTAACATTTCACCTGGAACTGTCACTCTGGATGAGTGTAGTCTAATGCCATGAATCCTTTTGTTTAATTATGAGCCGTGTCAAAAAGGGGCTGATCACTTGATCATCATCTGTAAGTGTGATTTTAACATTATAACTTACTGGAGATGTATCAGACAGCGTTCTGGTTGCAACAAAAGAAACCTACATATACTTACAGCCAAAGCTTAAATATCATATCAAAGTCATATTGCTGAGTGTTTCTAATAACCATAAACTGATTATAATGGTTAATGGTTAAGTATCTGAGTCACTCAGTAAGATTCCAAGGTGCCTTATCTTAGTAATACTGAGACACAAAGTCTGTGTCAACAAATCTGTCTTTGTTGTGTCGAACTAATAAAGTTCAGTGTGATAAATAACAATGTAACTGTTTGTGTTGAACTATTAAACTCAGTGCAAGTCATCGGTCAGGTTATCTGGAGATCTGTGCAGAGTCACTCTCACTATGGTGATGATTGTAAAGTGTTGTTGGCCTTGTGATCTGGTGCTTTATCAGTGATCTAAAAACAGAAATTAAAAAATCTTTCAATAGTTAGCATTGCTCAAAGTAATGAGTTAACATAATGGATTAACAGTTGAAATAGCTTAATTTAGGCTACAATAATACCTCAACAGTTGAGATAGTTGTCTACAACTCAAATCAAATCTGTAACTTGAAAACAGATGAGCAGTTAAAATAATTAGGTAAAAGTACCTGATGAGTCATTTAAATAGATAAGGCTAGTTAATAGTATTGGATAAATGGGTGAAATGTCCCCAGTCCAGAATAGACCCCGTTAACTTCTGGTGTGGATCTGGATTAAGGGATGGATCCAGGATTTTTTTCTCTTTCTCTTTAACATTGTGAGAGATTTTCAACATTTTTGTTAACATCTCAGGGAATAACACGTGGATCTTGATTTAAAAAGCAGGCGTATTTAGGTGGCTGGTGTCTATATGTGAGTACAATTTGATTTGGTGTAGTTAAATTAGGGTTAAGCACTTATGGGTGATTTAATTTAGAGTGATACAGGGCTACTGAGTCTGATATTGGATTAGGTTTGATTGAATTCAAGGGGACTGTTTGCACTCTACCAAGTGCCATTCTAGCGTTTGTTGAACATATTATTTAGATATGTTATTTTGGTTGACTTGTTTCAAGGCTATACCAGAGCTGAATGCTCACATTAGCATGCAAACACGCTTACAATGATAATTCCTCCATGTTGACTTTGTGAGCTTGACGTGTTAGCGTGCAAATATTTACTAAAAAGCTTTAAACACATGACACACAATGTCATGGTAGAGGAAAGGTCAGAGGATCATAAGGGTGGCGCCACAGGAGGAGCCAGGGGTTCACTGAAATCTTGAGGATTCATCCTCTAGGAACCCTGAATGTTTGTGCAACATCTCATTACAGTCCATCTAATAGTTCAGACTTCAGTCCAGGTCAAAGTGGTGGACGGACGGACACAAAGCTATAAAATGATCTGTGAAAGCAGGGTCCACTGTGAACTCACCCAGGTGCCTGCTGGATGAGGAGTTTTAAACAGGTGAGGTCCCCACTGGCTGCAGAGTAATGAGCAGGTACGGCTCGACAGTTTGTCTCCACCTGGGCCCCTCCGCCAACAGAGAGCAGCCACTTGATGACTTCAACGCAGCCGAACCGGGCTGCCAGGTGGAGCGCGGTGGCACCGGCGGCATCCCTGTCCTGGAAACGTTCACAAAGATCACATTTAGATGCTGCTTGAAGTAGAAGAATTTAAGTTTTCTCCTGTAGATTAAAGGCTTGTTGTAAGTCGAAGACACATTTAAGGGGATTTAATACTAAGGATACAATACAAGATATTAATCAGGTGCACTCCTCTTCCAAACCTACAGCAGGGAAGGACCAAATACATTTAGTGGTGATTATTAAGAATTACATGTGTTCTTTCATTTTAGACAGGATTCTGCAAACTCAATCACACGGACCTGTATAATTCTAAGAAACAAGAGCTGTACTGTAGGTGGACGTGACTCTACACTAATAGCTCGGAGCTCCCTTTAAGCATCTGGACATAATTACACCAGCCACATAACACTAATGGATCCCCAGTAAGTCAACACCATATGATGTAATCAGCTGGTAATACATGTGAAGGAGGTAGTGCACGGTACCTTTTTACTACTGCCGTTACGTAACCTCACTCTGAGATCAGTTAGATGATCATCTGAAGCCGTCGGCTGAATTCAGACTCGCACTCGTCGGTAGAAATTACCCGGAAACCTGGACATGTGTGGCATCTCTCCAAGGCATCCGAGCTCTCAGGGTAAGTTTCTCCCCCTCTTTGTGTGTGGAGATTACTCTCAGTGGATAGACTTACCTCGATGTTGCAGCCTCCTTCGTCTGCCAGCCACTGCAGCTCCCGGATGTGGCCGGTGGCCGCCGCGTCGTGCGCTGGCGTGGCCCCGTTCGAGGCCCGTGCGTCAGCTGCCAGCCCCAGCTCGCTCACCAGGAACCGCAGGCACTCCAGGCGTCCACATCTCGCCGCGTGGTGCACCGGGCCAGCACCCTGAGCATCAGTGATGGGAGGTGCGAGGTGGCCAGAGGATGCGAGCTCCCTCAGGGTCGCGAGATCCCCGGCCCGAGCCGCCTGGATGGCCCGATGAAGCACCATCCCAGGCTGCTATGAGTCGGCACACAGAACAGGCTCCCTGGAGCTCTTTGGATCCCAGCAGGTCACCATCTCTCCTCATGCTCAACTCTCATACAATAACCAAAAAACCCATGCACTCATTGCCTCCACCCGAGCCAGGAAAGTGACACCCGAGTGGCAGCCAGCTGGCCAGCATGGTTGTTGGGGAGAGAGGAGGAGGAGGAGGAGGAGGAGGGGGTCAGAGCCAGCGAGATAGAAAGGTAATGAAAGACGGGTGGAGGCGCACCACTCGTGGCCTCCCGCTCTCCTTTGTGTGGCACTGACCATATGCTGGCACACGCACCAACGCTTCACTGGAGATGGGGGAGCTGAGGCAGCACGGAAACTTAAGTAATGGGAGAAGTCGGAGCCAAGGCGCGGTGGATTACATCGAGTGTTATTTTTTACAACTATTTTAAAAATTCATCTCAGTGTGGATGATTAAACAGCTGGGAAGATTTTAATCTACGGAGACAATTTTACAGTTGATTAGATTAATGAAAAAAATATTAAAGAGAGTTTGTGAATATTTTATTTCAATAACACTCATACATCATACGCACCCTGATTCCAATTAGCTGATGAGCTCCGCACATGACGTGATGGAAGCTGAGTGCAGCCATCTCCCCATAACATCACCCCTCAGGTCACTTCAAGTTCTCCCCTTTTATTATTTATATTAAATATTTCATCCATTTTACATGATTAGTTAAAGGGTAGCTCCACCAATTTTACACATTAAAGCGTGTTTACAGCTCTTGGGGAGTATTATTGCATATATGTGTGTACAAAAGTTGTATAAAGCCTTTCGTGGCTCCAGAGGAAGCTGCGTGCGTCTGATAAACTACCTCCAGTGATGTCACTTTGTGGCGGAGTAGTGGGTAATGTGGGGTTTAAGAAAAGCAGTCCGTTGGTTTTATATACAACTCAGTTGTAAGAATATGTAAGAATTTTAGTTTAAAACAATTAAAAAGTCACAAAAATGGTCAACACGTTTTGACGTTATAACTTTAACGTATAGTGATTCAGAGATATCTACTGAAGTTAGCATGCTAAACCAGCTAGCCCCAACCAGTCCCAGTTCAAAGCTCCCTTGCTAGCTATGTGAACACTTCGCCAGTGCTCTGAGCACACAGTCTGGACCATTAGTCCATACTGCTAACTGTATCTACGGTTAGCAGCAGTTAGCATTTACTTGCTTCCCCTACTTGCTTTAATATGAATTAAAAAGGAGGCCAATTCTTACATAGTGCACCTTTAAATGTTAAAAATCATTACAGCAGAACCTTTTTCAGTCCTGCTGCTGCCTACATTACCCACAGTGCAATTTAGCCACTAAGTGACATCATTGGAGGCAATTTATCAGATTACAAACAGCTTCCATTGGAGCCACTAAAGACTTTCTGATACTTTTTCACATATGCAGTAGAACTCCAGAAGACCTGGGAACACACTTTAATGAGTACAAGTGGTGGACTCTCCCTTTAATTTAACAATATACACATCGTTATAATGTATTTTTAATCATGTACATTATTATTTGACCTCCTGGATAACTTTTCATGCCATCAGTTCCTTTCTTCCAGCAGCTGCACCGTCTCCCTCAGGTCCTCCACCACTGTGTCCACGTCTGCTTTGGTCGTGCCCCTGCCCACGCTCAACCTCAGGGCGTTGGCTGCCACCTCTGTGGGGACGCCGCAGCTCAGAAGGATATGGGAGGGCCTGATGGACGGCAAAGTGCAGCGCGGGGGGAGTTAGGTAACTGCGATCAATGCGGTGTTTGGACAAAAGGATAAGAGGTTAAAGAGGGACCTCTTTTACCTGTTTGCGCTGTCTGAGTGGCAGGCAGCGCCGACGCTGGCCAACAGCCTCGTACAGTTGGACAATACCCTCCAGCCTAAGGCAGGAGAGAGAGGGATTAATCATTCAGAGCCTTTGTAGTTTACAAATAGCCCTGTGCAGGTCATGAACTTTCTCTGACAAACATGGGTGTAGGGTTAGAGGACACTGTGTTGGACCGGCTTGCCAAAACAGACATAGGACAGAGACGGTAGAAGCATGATGTCACCTTGTAATCTTGGGCCCTGGATGGACATGTTACATGTGTTGGGGAGGATATCAGAGCCTGGGTAATGGCTGTTGAAGGTGATCTTGTCTCCGAAGACGGCCTGGAAGGGAAAACATATTGATGGTACACTTTCACTCTGTGTAGTGGACAAGCGGCAAGAAAAATGCTAATAGATGTTATCATTCTGAAGGCAAAGAATAACAATCCCAGTGAAACATACTACAATATTTTAAATAAATAACTCTATGAACAGAAAGCATCACCATTTAATAGTATCAACGTGTAACAGTTCATCTCTCAGTG
This sequence comes from Lagodon rhomboides, assembly GCA_039737535.1. Taxonomy (NCBI): domain Eukaryota; kingdom Metazoa; phylum Chordata; class Actinopteri; order Spariformes; family Sparidae; genus Lagodon; species Lagodon rhomboides. The sequence goes on along the minus strand of CM077789.1, from coordinate 5,658,269 downwards.
GAATCAAACTTACCTTCAGTCGTTCTTCCAAGTAAAGTCTGGTACTTCGCATGTGACTCTCGTACTCTGACAGATTAGAGGTCACCAGCTCCGCAGCCTAACGGACACATAATAAAGCAGCTATAAACATGTTTAATGCCGACATAAAGACACAATATCAGTGGTGTTCGTCTTTTAGATTCTTCTTACTTATCAACAGAATGTGAAGAAATAAGAGTAACCTTCTATCAAAGGCTTCTATGTATTGTGTTGCAGAGATATAGTATTATATACCGATGTTAGCACGCTAACCAGCTAGCCCAGGCGTGTTGTTTTTCATAATACCACTCACAGCTCGCAGTCGAGTTAATAGATTCCACACAATTCATCAACATTACCACAAAACACAAAGTATAAAGAAAGTCATTTTTCAGTATTCATCTTCATTCATGACTATAGCATTTATTTGTTCTTATTATTAGTATCTGTAAGTATAAAAAGACGATTTATTAGCCATTAATAAAGCCATTAGTTCTGACCTATCCAACCTTCACATTGGGAGATTCATTAGTGAGTGTCACTCGTCTGTGTAAAGTCAAAGTTAGTAATCCTCCAATGGAATTTCAGTGTACAAACTCAGACTGTATGTAGCAGGAAACATACCTTTCCCAGACCTGCAATCATTGGTGTGTTTTCTGTGCTGTAATATGCAGACAGAGAGAGAGAGAAAAAAAACAGACTCTTATATTTAGATGTGCAGGGCTCTGATCTTGGCCTTTATTGGTACTTTATTGATTTATCCTGAAGTAAGACAATGTAGATTGTTACCCTGGTCTGAAGTTCCTCTCCTGTCCTCCTCCAAACAGCATCGGAAACAGCGGTGTTCTCGTCCCAGGGCCATTCGCATACAAAGCACCGATCCGAGGGGCGTAGAACTACAAGTGTAACAACACCTGTCAATAAAAAGTTGTGTTGTTTTCTTTCTGATGACAAATCAAGAAACTTTACACACACGCTTCTGTACCTTGTGCCCCACTATAGTGAGGTAGTCCACGCCCAGTTCACAGGCATCGACTCGGATTTTCCCCAGAGCCTGAGCAGCATCAGTATGAAGCAGGATCCTGAGCCACTCCCGCTGCTTGTTGAGAGATTTTACCCTCTGGCAGATCTCTTGGATTGGCTGACAAGAGGAAAACACATAAGACAAATGAAAAGTAAGAGAGAATTCCTTTATTATCGGTGCTGTAAAGAGATGTGGGTGAGCACAGAAGAGGCCGTCAGGTTTCCAAAACTCCATCTCCTTCTTACCATGATGACTCCTGTCTCATTGTTGGCCAGCATGATGGTGATGAGACAAGTGTTTGGACGCACTGCAGCAATGATGTCATCCACCTCCACACGGGCTGTCACCTTAGACACAGGAACAAACGTCACATCTGTGAGAGACAAGTCAAAAAACATTTTGAGGTTAGTCGGTTAAATAAAGCTACGTTTTATTAAATAATATCTTTTTTTTCCTTTAAATTACTCTGAAAGAGACTTCACAGGATGGTCTCCTACCTGCCAGGCCATCTTTCTGTAGATGCTCGGCTACTAGTTTGACGGAGACATGCTCCACATTGGAGGTGATGATGTGAGGAAGGCCTTTGCTTCTACTCTGCTGCCCTTCACCTTGCTCTTGAGCCTTGCAGTTCCTCCTGAAGTACTCCACAGCAGTGTGGAACACCAGGTTGTTGGCCTGAAAGAAGGTTTGTTTAATATGAACCACCGCTGCATGCATGAAACAATTATTCTGCAGATGTAGCTGTATAAAACCGGCAACCAGTAATGATTACCTCTGTTCCACCTGATGTGAAAATGATATCTTCTGCTTTACCTCCCACCATCCTCGCCACATTCTCTCTGGACTGATTAATTATTGCCTTGGCTTTAGCACCTACAAATAAACATAATGGTGTAAACAATAAAAAAGTACTATTTTATTTAAATAAGTTGTCTTTAATTGTCCTATTTTATTCTTTTACAATAAAAACTTTTTTATTAATCTTACTCACTAATCTAATTTTCAAATAAAACTTTTTTTTTTTAATTGTAAGAGAATAAAACAGAGCAATTAAAAACAAACTACGAAATTGTTTGCATGCTGAGATAAACCATTATAGCAAATTAGGGAAAGGCAGATCACTGATAGTAAAAACAATGAATTGCACACACAACTAGCTTCCACATCTGATTTGAATTACAACATCAACTTAATGGCATTTTGATGCAGGCTTTCATTTTCTTCACCTGCTATATAATTGCTACTCGGGTTTCCCCAGGCGTCTTCGAGGGCTTCAGTGATGGCGTGGATCACTTCTGGTTCCAGTGGCGTAGTGGCATTGTAGTCCATGTAGATCCTACATTACATTGGGAACATTAGAGAGAAACCTCCTGGTCTCAGTTCATGTACTGCAGTATAGCATATATGCTACAACACATTAACACAACATCTAGAGCACTCAAAATCCTCAATTTAATCTTAATTTTGCATTTGATTCAGAGTGACCAACCGACTTCTTACCTGTCTAGATTCATCTCTGAATAATGATGAAAGGTATTATGGTCAGGGAAGGTGTGACCCAGTATTAGGGGGATGTCATCTGACTGTTTGGCCATTATACTCCTAGGGAGGAATAAGACATTTATTAGGATGTGCGCAGATTTATTACATTCAAGCAGAATTGCCAGTAAAAACAATATTTTCCTGGATTTATCACCAAACGCCATATAAATCTTTCTAACAAAATGTGTAATTATATCCCTCAGTGAGAGTTGGATTTATTTGGACAGCTTCGACTACAGTGTGTTTTGAAATGCTGGCTGGACAGTTAGAGACATAGTTATAATTCCCAGTGCAGTGAACTGACTGCAGACCAAACAGCAGGTGTAACTGAATCTCGAGGGTCCAACTGTCACGTCTGCTAAGAAATACGGTACTCAAACTCTGACCATGGTTATCATCACGTAGTATGATGGGTGTCCCAGAGGCTACAGAGGCTTATTACACACTTAAACCAAGCATTTAAGCTAGCGATGACAATGGTCCGTTAGCAAACGTCACCAACAAGACTACGTGACAGGAAGGTATTTACTCAGCTTTGGGTGAACTTCCTCTACCGGCTGTGCTTGCGGTATATTAAAAACATGGAGAAAACAGTGACTGAAAAACATTAAGACAACCTGTCCCATCCCTGGCAACGCCTCGCCAGACCGCGTTGATAATTAGCCAGCTAGCGCTAACTTGCACTAGGTAACATTAGTTAACTTTTTAGCTAAAGCAAGCTAGTGCCGCTAACTATTTTGTGCTAGCAAGAGTAACCGTTAAACTGCTTCCCGGCTCAAAAAACGAGTCACGTATGCTCTCCTTCGTCTGACACGGCAGGCTGAAAGTCTTGGCTCTGTGTCTGACCTTGTGAAATGATGCGGAGCGGTCTTGAATATAATCACCACTATCTGGGTCAATCATCAGCTAGCTAGCCACTGTCTGTGTGTGTGACAGTGGATGTGGCGGTGCTCCGCCGGGTTGCCAGATGTCGTAAAGCGAAATCCGCAATCCGAAGTCGAGGATGTCAGAAAACGCTCAAAATCATATACACAGAATGAAAGTTTAACGTTTTTATATTTAATCTGTGGTTTATTGTATTGATTATATTCGTGTAAAGTTAAAAGAATTAAACAATTCCGTCTTTTTTTCTAACTGTAGCATAAGTTAGGTGTGATAAACTAATTCGTTTATTGAAAGCTCGCACAATGCAAGATGTTTCTAATGTCCAAGAGCTTGAATGATCATGTAATTTAGGGTTCAGTAAATTACTATTAATCATATTTAAGATAAACAGAAATGTATTATAAGCACTCCCAAAGCGATGGTATGAGGACATGGCAACCCTGGATTCTGTTGGCATGGTTTCAACCAGGAGTTTGTCCTCTTGCACACTTTTCAGTCAGTTTGTATTTAATGTTTGTCTACTGAACCAAATGTTACAGTTTAACAGTGGATGAATAAATAGAACACCGGGTCAGACCCCAGATCATGTATTTATTTATTATTGTAAATGACAAATAAGTGCTTAGTCACCAGTTACAAGTATAAATGTGGCGGCTGTGGCTCAGGGTAGAGCCAGCATCTTGTTATCAGAAGGTTGCTGGTTCGATTCCCCTGGTCTGCATGTCGAAGTGTCCTTGGGCAAGATACTGAACCCCAAACTGCTGCTGATGTGCTGGTCGGCACCTTGCATGGCAGCCACCGCCATCAGTGTACGAATGAATTACTGTAAGTCACTTTGGACAAGAGCGTCTGCTAAATGTAAATGCAGTAGATCGTATAAAGAAGAGGAGTCCGTTGCTTTGTGTTGCATAATTTCCATGTTTATTTAATATATGACAATGTGTTTAGTGTACACAAACATTTGACGCTAAACTCCAACACTCAGAGACACTGACTGAACTACTGCCCATTTAAGATTTCGTAAATGGGTGCAACTTTATAATACACTGTTCACAGCAATCATGTTTATATACAATGCAAAAAAATCATTTGAAGAAGAAAAAAAAAAATAATTAAATGTACCGGTGCAATTTGATAGTGCAAAACAAAACAAAAAAGAGAGAGAGAGAGAGAGAGATTAGATGTGGTAGCACAGAAATGTAAATGATACTCCTTCAAAGGGCCGAGGAGAGATTAGAAAAAGTAGATTTTGTGAAGGCTGTCAGAGCGTGACGGTGAAAGAAGAGTGAGAGTGTGACAGTAAGGTAACCTACAGCATTACTCTGTGCGAGATGCGATGCCTAACAGGGCCACGATGAACCAACCTTCCCCCACATGTCCGTGGACACATTATTACAGCTACTGTATATCTCACAACCTGCATTCGGTTCCCTGATAGTACCTACAATCAATAAGGAACCAGACTGTGAAACGAGTCGACACAACCACTCCTGCAGAATAAGTATTTTCAAACATCAAAGTACATTCAGTGTGATTTTTTTTTTCTTTTTTCTGTGACCGCACCAACAGAACTTTGGTTGGTTCGAATGTGACGCACATTAAAAAGGCCCACAGAAAACAGGAGCGACAATCTCGACATAAGAGATCAGACTGGAGTTATTCCCGGGCTCACATTTCAAAACTGGGTTTTAAAGGGAATGAGACAGAAATGAGTGCTTGAGACAGTGTAATGTACAGTACAGCAGGGTGTTCCCTCAATGACGGTGCTATAGCTGGATAAAATACAACTGCAGTCCCTGCCAACAATCATTGATCACTCGACTGAAGATATGAACAGACATTTGACTGTTTTAAAACAACCGCTGACGGTTGTTCAAACATGTAAACTGTAAAATGGTTTAACGGTTCACCTAAAATATGTCCACAACACAGAGAATACTTTTTTGATCCCAGGTAATATGCTTAAAGTAGAGGAAGATACCGTGTGAATGATCTAAACAGCAATTCATCGTTAAAACCTGCTGTGCCAATACATAGAGAAGAAATTAGATTCTTTCACGTTACAGTCAGTAAAATGTCATTTCTGTCGTTGAGCACGCTCTCTAGGCTGGCTGACCTGAGGCACGCTCATCAATCAAACTTCACACAACGTCTCACAAACTGTATCTGGCAAGTTTCTGATTCATGGTCATTATCAATGAAATGCTGTAGAAAATTCACAGCTGACATGTTCATCACAGATCAGATGAAGGGATAAGAAACAGTCTTTATTTTTTCCCCCATTCAAAGCCTGATTGTTTAATAGTTGAAGTGATATGCTTTCTAACATCCCCGAAATATGTCAAGCTGGGTTTTTTAAAGGTACAAACATGAAGTATACTCCGTGTTATGAAAATTCTGTTCTACACGACAGAACCTGACATATAAATGAGACCTTTTTTGTTTTTTTTGCTTGAAGATGAACGTGATGATCACGACGACAAAAGAGGAAAAAAAGTGATGTGATATGATCTGCAGACACTTTCCAGGACAGTGTTGTAGCAGCATGAAAGGATGTAGTTTCAAAGCAACTGGTGCAGAGGCATACTGTACAGTATGATTGAAAAGAGAGGCACTACATTTAATCAATATACATATCATTCAGAAAACCAGCTTCTTATTCCGTACTCTTGAGGAACAGTTTATACTTTTGATCGTTGAACAGGTAGCTTTGTGCAGCTGAGGATGGACAGACCACCTTTAATATATTCTCTACCTAACAGTATACTGACCTTTTCAGATGTATGTTAGTGGGGGGGGGGGTCAAAGGTCAGCTGGGACTATCCTAATCTTAGAGGGGATAGTGTTATTCAAGTAATCTTCAGCACAAAGAAAGTGGCCAATCATAAAGTCATTATAATTTACCTACAAGGGGACGAGGTTGTATTATTCGAACATTTAAGGAACTCATATTAAAAAGTGCAGTGTGCAGAAATTGCACGGTACTACTACTTTAGAAATATAAATGTCTTTGTAAATAAATACATGCAGAAATAAATAATAAAGCTGTTAAATATCTAAATATATCACATCTTAAAAGAAATAAACTTCAGGTTGGAGAATGAGATTAAATCGAGAGGATTAATGGTGATGGTATTGGATAGCTCGCTGTGTGAATGCAGATACCCTCGGTGCTCCTACGAGTAGCTAAAACGACATGAATTGATCAAAAAATTGCCACGAGAACATGAAGTCTAGTATGATACACCGTTCCTTTGCCAGGCTGTGTGCGCTAAAGTTTCGAAGACGTTTTTCAGGAACAGGAGGCAGATTACTCAAAAGTCAGGATTCATGAACCACAAAGAAAAAGAGGATTATTCTTAAGCTCAACTGTCATTTTTTTTCATGTAGCATGTTTTTTTTTTAGCAGTACGTTTGTATGCAAACCAGTTTCGACACTGTGTATATAGTTGTAGAGTAGAGTAGAGAAGAATCTGCACGTTTGTCTTTTTACTGATGCAAATGTAGCAATGAGATCCTCACTGACGTGGCAGCTTTAGGTAAAAATAAATGTCACTGCTTGTTTTTTTTTTTTCTTTTAAGGACTAAATGTATAAGGCTTGATGTGTCACTGACAACAACTACAGTACATTACCATACGTATGTAATCTGAGATAAGAAACTGTTGCTACTTCCTCCGTTTTTCTTCATTCGTCCAGCTATGAATAAACTCCAGTACAGTACAGTGACGGCATTTTGAAGAGGTTCTTCAGACTACGAGACTCACACCGCAGCAAAGGCCTGACACGAGATGGGCGCTTTAGGTGCTGAGGACACGAGTGATAAACGGAGAACGCACAGGGGAGAGATGGTTGTCGGTGACTGTGGTGGGGGGGTCGTGGGGCTTAGCACGAGGGGAGGATAAGGGGACAAGGATCTATGTACATCTTAAGTCTTTGCGTTCATCTTTCTCTCATTAGATGGGTCACATCCTCATCGGTCCGGCTCGTCTTCTCGACAGCTTTGACCTGAGAGACGGAAAAAAGAACAGTTTTATTTTAAAGACACATTCCAGTTATGACTTTGTGTTTACTTTTTACCGTTAAAGTACTTTTTTCACCTGATAGTTCCGGCGAGGAGAGGATTAAACGCATACAGCCAATCATGCATCTCTTTGTCGTTCGTGGCTTGAAGCAATATTCCACGATGTTCTGTACACACGGCGAATGTGTTCGGGGTCTGTTGAAAGAGAGAAGAAAAAGCGGATTATACCATTCCTGAGGTTTTTCCACCAATAACAGGGCATGAAGATGGAGAGTTTGATGAATCACCAACCTTCAGCATTGCCTGCTGGTCCTCGCTGTACTCCACCTGGGCAGAGGAGAGGTTGAGGATCGCCCGCTCCACAGAGTCTCTCTCTGTGTTGTAGATGTAGACGTACGGCCGCCGCACGACAACGTAGCGCTTCACCCATCCGTTGGTGTGTGGCTCCAGGAAATGTATGTACCCCTTCTTAGACACAATGGGGCTGCAAAAAATAGAGGTGACACGTGTGAATCCAAGAAAGATGCCACAACAGCAAAAAGAGATTTTTTTTCAGAGTTACTGCAGCAGACTCACCTGACTCTAATTTCCTGGATATCAGGGACAAATCTGCGGATCCGAGGTTTGGTGTCAGAGGCTCCACTGACGGATTTCTTGGCCTCTGCGTCCTGCTGTGTGTCAGGACTGGGGCTGACGGCACGAGAGCGAGGCGTGGGGGGTCTGCAGTACAGAAACAATAGGTCTGTAGCCATAGCAACAAAGGAACTGCCTACAGTACACCTCATGTGGCAAAAGCACTTAGTGCTTCATGTTATTCATCAACCGAATAGCTACCAAGGATAAAAAATGCATAACAATAACCCTGAAAGTACATCTGAGGACCTACCTGAGTTCAGCGTTGCTATAGCAACCCTCAACCAGCGAAGGGCACGTTGATGAGGGTGTGATTGTGTTGAGGGCTGAGATGGAAGCCGAGTCTTTTAGCGTTGTAACAGACATTTCTGAGATCTGGGACAAACACACACAGATGTCAACTGTAAGGATCAAATCAACCGACATCAATCTGATTCTTTTCACGTGTAGGTATAAATCTGAGCGTTTGAGCATTACCTTGCTTTCACTAGCGCTGACGCACACGTGGCTGTATTCCCGGTTGAAGGAGTGAGTGAGCAGCCGCAAACACTGTGCGTGAAAAAAGGACAGAGAGCTTCAAAAGGTTAGATACACAAAAAGTAATAAATCAGATCTGTAATATCATAAAACTCTGAGCACTATATTTCAACTTGACATGAATACATATACATCGATGAACATTTCAACAGATACTTGACATGACGGAGATCACAGAACAGGCCAATCTTCTCCAGCAATAAAATACAGTCAAGCCGGCGCTTAAAGGATCCATATTTATTAATGCTGAACTTGACCTAGCTTGACTGCTCTCCCTCATGTGATGTCATATGCAATTTTTTAGGTGGATATATAACAAAAACGACTCCAGATGTTACTGTTAAGTGAATGTAGATATTATTTTCCCCCTGAAAACTAGCATCTATATCATTTTCCCACACATTTATTCACTGGAGGTTTCCATCCTGCTCTGTAGTTTCTCTGTAAAGTCAAACCTGAAATTCACTATTGACTAAGTAATGATGGCCGACCTTGGCAGCGAGCTCCCTCTGCCTATCCGTGGTGATTTCTGTGCTGTAGCAGACCTCCTGGTCGACCTCGGGGGGCTGTGGAGACTCACTCATCTCCTCAGAGACGCAGGACAGCAGGGACTCCTGGCCCAGGAGCAAGGTGGACTCCAGTTTCTCCCTCAGCAGGAGGTAATGTTTGGTCTTCTCCACCTGAGAGGGCAGGGGAGAAACATCACAATCACTGACAACAGACATGGTTCCTTGCTTAGAGAAAATGATACTACTGTATTATTCCCATAAGCAAGTGACTTGTGGGAATAATACAACATAGGAAATAGTTCCAGTCTGGTTCCCATCAGAGCAGAGATGTGTCTCTACGCTGCTTTCAGCACCATGAGTCATATACTTTTATTAGATAGTCGGAGGAAATGGCTCAGGATATCTGATACTGAGTAACTATTTAATGGTTTTCTTCCTATTTTTATAATCATATTTGTATCCACTGCTGTCTGATTGTGTTCCTCTGTCTTGTGGAGTTCCTCAAGGATCAATCCTGGGTCCTGTCTTATTCTCTCCAGTTTTATGGATTTGTGAAACCTGAGGAGATTTCGAATCTGACTACATTTCATACTTTTCTCATAGAGTTTCAGAGTTATATCACAAAAAAACAGCACTTGGGTTAGCACCTGGCTTATAACTCCACAGTTAAGTTCATAAAACCTTGCAGCCATTTTATTTTCCTAGTTGAGCTTTAAGAAACATGTTATTTGAGTTATTCAGTCCTGTTATTTAAATGAAAAAACATTGCAAACATGAAGCCAAGAAGCTTTTTTGCACAATTAGGTCAAAATTCTGCAGCGTGATTATCTCACAGTTTGCAAATATGATCCTACGATAGTCTTTCATACTCCAGAGGTTTCCTTTAATTATCTAAAATAATAAAAGTAGTTTATGCTATGACCGAAAAGTAACTTACATCTTGAAGAAGGCTAAGTTTCTCTAACTCCCACTGGTGGTCCAGGATGAGGCTGTCACTACGGGGCCTCCAGCCAGCCAGGTTCTCCTCTCCACGGACGTAGGCCACTGAGGTGTCCAGCACCCGCCTGCGTCTCCTCTGCATACCTGGGGTGGACAGGTGCACGATCAGAACATGTCACAACAGAGGCGAGCTTGATGCAAAACAGAAAATGTGTCTCGACTCTCACCTGGGCTTCCTGCATCTGCCAAGTTACACAGGCTGACCTCATAAACTCCAGTTACACGGTTTCTAGAAAGAGAAACAACACCGAGCTCTTTAAGGAGAAAGAACACAGGAGATGCTTGATTGTTATTCAGAAACTGAAGTGTGGCACTCACCCGTCTGCCGCTCTCAGGCTTCCCGTGCCGAAAAGGTTTCGGATGGAGCGGGAGGCCGAAAGCTTTGTGTCTCGTGAGTAAAACACCATGCAGATATCTTTGGTTATGACTGCGGGCTGGGTGCAGCTCTCCATCTGCAATTGATAAAAGTGAAAGATTTCCAACACTGATGCTTCAGATCAATTCACACATCACCTCTGATACAGTGAGAGCTGTTTCTGCCTCTCATGAATACAGGCACTGTACTGTACTGTACCTCCAAGTAGGCAGAGAGGGTCATGTAGATCTTCTCCCCGTATGGAGTGACTCGGTTTAGCAGCAGGGAGTTGTGCATGGAGCTGTCCCAAGCGGCCTCGAAGCGGTAGAAAGTCCTGAGGTGGCCAGCCGAGTGAGAAGAAAATGAAATGAGTCAGCGGTCAGATTTCAGTCCTTCTGCCCGAACAAAACATTATCTCAAACTAACAACAGAGATGTTAATGTAAAAATCAAGATACATACAGACTAGACTCCGTTAATCAAAATTACTTCACTTACAGAATATTACATCATAAATATTACGTCATGATTAATTAACAAAATGGTATTGTGCAGTATTTAAACATTTTTGTAGGTATTCTTTAAAATTTAAGTGCACCAAAAGTGCTAATGAAATGTTTTTGCATGCAACAGGCTGACTAAGTTCAAATTTCACAAAAAAAAGCAAAAGACAGCTGAGATGACTATTAGTACAGAAAAAAGAGAGGGGGGAGGGGGGGATGAGAGACAGCCAGACGGGATGAGGGACAGGGCAGTGAAATACCTATGGTCAAGTTCCAAGGAAATGCTGTGAAAGAAGAAATCAGCAAAAGAATAGAAAGTGAGAGTCAGGAAGTATGTTGTGGTCGTGCGCTTGTGTGCCTGGGATGGTGTTTGTCTTTTTTCTTCACACTGTTATCTCATTATGTAAACACTGCCGTAGATTGTGCAGCTCACCCAGAGGAGACCGTTGAGAAATCCTTCGAAAGGGGTCTGATCGACTCCTCTTTACTGCCCTACCAGTGCAAAAAGGTCAAATGACAGCATATGGCCGTTCCTCGAGCAAAGTGCTGCTATCTGTTACGCCTCTGATTTCCTCCGTACCTTTAATGTACATGATTTTTTTTTATTTTTCTCCTGAGGGGAAAATAATCACATGCTGAAACCAGTTATTCCTTTGGCCCGCATCCCAGAACGGCCAATCCAAACAAGTACTGTAAGGACACTAATGTTTCTGTAAGCCATAAAAACTGACTCCTCATGAGGTTTAGATGTTTGGGCCCTCTGGTCCTGGACTGAGGTGACCTTGTGGGAAAGCGAACAATGTTTCACCCAAAAGAAAGAAAAACAGCAACGCACTGAGTCGACTCCGTAGTAAAGAGAGCTCGCTGCTCCTTTCTGTGACTGCACAGACATGGCCTGTTTTTAAGTAATTAGCAAGTGCATTAACACACACACACACACACACACTCACACACGACACGCTCACACTTCTTTTCCAGTAGTAGAAAACTGTCAGCTTACACTACAAGGAAGCAATTTCCTCTTTGCACTACACCAACATGTGCTCCTCTGTGTTTTACTACCTCCTAAAAAAAATGCGGCAGCCAGGATTGAAGTCATGCTGCTGGCGGAACATGTGAGCAGCCGTTTGTTTCTGGTGCTTGGCAGCGTGTCGCCGAGGTACGAGCAAGATTCAAAAGTATTCACAACATCGCAGCGATTTTGGGCTAAGTGCTACTGGTGAGGTAATGGTTCACCGGATTACATTTTAATGGCCGCATTTGAATACGGTGCCAGAGCGGGTACTGTAAATGATGTGATCCATATTACAGCGCTTGAGTAATCGTGTTCCTGTTAATACCGTGTGGCTGTGATGGGAAGTGCTCGCTGTCTCTCGGGATCGCATGTAACTAACAAAAACATATTCATGGATTCAAAATATTGCTTCACTGCAAAGGTCAACAATATGAAATTAATAAACAGAGTGGAGAGAGGAGAGAAATGGCTTGTTTTTCCAGCCTTTTTATGAATATTCAAGCTAAGGACAGGATCTCACTGCCTGTGTTGCTTCAAATTAACTCTGCAGTAAAAAAACGGATCACTATCACCACCTGCTGGCGAGAAGCACTAACCCCTCCTGCTCACACTGAAACCTTTCAGTTCAACCGCTGTGAACAGAACAAAAAGAGAATTCATTGAAAAGACGGCATTATTTTAAAATTCCCTTTTCCTACCCCAAAAAGCCGAATGCAAGAGTGACCAAATATTGTTAGACTTTCTTAAATCAGTGTAACAAAATTGTTCCTGCAGCGGAAACAGAGAGTGTGATACTGGCCCCGCGACACCTCCAGCAGAGACACAGTCACAGGACAGTCGACGCGAAGCAAAGCGAGCCATGCAGACCCAGTCCATCATAAACCGCAGCCTGATAACAGAACAAACACACACCCAGCGCAGCAGAGAAACCGGGGGACATGCAGAACCACACCCCATCACTTCTCATGAGAGGGAGAAAACAAAGAGGCACGGATGAATTGCTGACAGTAATGGCAGAGTGGAGAGAGGAGAGGGTAGCAAAACCACCGGAGGCTGAGAGGGAATGACAGGGTTGTAGAGGACGTTACAGAGACGGGGGGGGGGGATGTGTTTGTGTAACTCAAGAGCATGAAAAGAGAGGCAAATAATATACCTAGGCATGTCCGAATCAAGAAACTGTCTGCAAAAGCAAAAAACAACATTCCGTTAGTGGACTGGAGGGAGAAAAATGTTAGCATCCATATATACTTTGATGTTAGTCTGGGCAGAGACCACGCTGGACCACAGCCTGACCCGGTGCTGAGCCCTTACAGCCAATTCTACGCCACTGAGGCCACAACGGGAGAAAACGCTGAGGGCTGAAAACCCACAGGGGTGCAGCACCGTGGTCAAAGAGAGGCTGGTCGAGCAGGGCCTCTGGACAGGGCTGCGTGGAGCGCTGGGTTGCTTTAAATTGAAACTCAGTAATCACAGGTCTGGGGGAAGGTGCTGCTCATATTGTTAGTTTTTTTTGGAGGGTGATTGGAAAAGCATAGGGATTAAGCAAATGAGCCAAAATCATACGTTATCTAGCAAATTCATACATTTAGCTAGCACAGTTTAATACGTTTGGCCAAATATACACTGATATTTGTCCACATAATACATTACATATATACTTTAAAGACATACTATTTTACACATTCTGCCGCTAAGAGTTATTAGGTGTTGATGGTAAGTGATTTTGGATGTTAAAAGACAAACTAATGAGGAGTTATTATTGGCTTTTATGCCAGTAATGACTGTACTCTTTGCATGAACATGTTAGCTCCATAGCATGTCAGGTTGTCAAAACACAAGTTCTCATTACGGGTCCGGGAGACTTAAAAGAAACCTGCTGCCCTCTACTGGCCGTAGAGATTACAGAACAAAATACAACAAACATCACAATTTAGCCCCAAACTCCAGTACATATTTTTTCTATAAGACGTCACAGTCACAAAGAGCTAGATGATCTATTTTGTCCTATGATGAGCAAAAACATTCAGGGTAAAATGTCAGGATATTAGCATTTATTTCCTGTAGTTTCACTCAGGTTGTTCATCCTCCCTGCTGCTCTACAAGAGAGGCTGCTATCATACAACACACCCAGAAACACCATTTTCAAGGCTGTTATTCTTAAATACCAACAATTAATCAAAGGATTCATTGTAGAAAGTGATGATGAAATGTTGTGTGTCAGATAGTTTACAATTAATATCTGATTTTACATTACCTGCAACAATGCATACTACTCGATAACAGGCTGTTTAATCGTTAAATTAACTGAAGTGTTCATTCAGCAGCCTCTTGACGTCTAAAGCAGGTCAGTGTTGGTGTTAGTAGATCTAATCATGGCCGAGAGGTGAGACGGTGAGAGGTGAGGTGATAAACAAGGTGAGATGCAACATGTACGGTGCACTGACCAAACAACAGAAAAAGCACAGACTAACATGGAGGGTCGCACAGCCAGCGTGTACAAGTGAATTAGTTACGACTCATCTGTGGCAGATTTAAATTCAAAAAGCTACTCAAGGGAAATTTGACTGAATCGCTAATGGTCACTCTGGATTTTCACTCTGTGTGTCCTCCTGCAATTAGAAAAAGGAAACTATACTCATGCGGACACAATAACAAAGATTAAAAGAAACACAAAATAACAAATTGTGCCTTTTCTGCCATGCTTTTCTTTTTTTAAACCCCAGTTTTACATGTACAGCTGGTTCATTGTGCCATGCATTTGCCCGTGTGCCGTATTCCAGTGCAGGAGCTGCCACAGCAAGTTATTAAGTCGCGTGGACACAAAAAAATCGGATCCATAAAGTGGTTTCCAAATTCAGCAATGCTGCCACAACCTTAGAAATAAACAAACACATCTGAGGATATATAGTGAATTCCATATCATACCATATAGATTCAAAGAATGAAACATTTAAAAGGTGGACTGGCCTGATTGTTATGTTTAATTTGCAAAGATATGGCTTCCGTCAAATGTCTACAGCAGTACGTACCGGTCATCTTGCATGGGCCTCACATACCCAGCAGACAAGATGTTGAGGGAGAGAATATTGGGGTCAATGATGGTCTCGTCAGCTTCAGGGGTGTTGCGGAGACGTCCTAGGAAGGCACAAGTGAGTCAGTTAGAGCAGCTCGTAGTCGAGGCAATCATCACAGCTGGTCTGAAAACTGAACGTACCCACAACAAGCTCACGGATGTCCTTCCACTCAATGTCACCTCCTGACTCGTGCACAATGGTAACAGTGACTCTCCTCTGGAGGCCCTGTGATTGTAAAGAAAGACCAGGAAATAAAAAAAGGTGTGGTTACGTTCAATACCTTTTAAAAATATTCCAGATATTATATTTGCTCACAGTGTGACTGACAGACCTGGTGCAGCAGGAATGTGCCGTGACAAGGCATTCCTCCTCTGTGGTCCACCACTGCAGGGATGTAGCTGAAAAGACGCAGATGAAAACAAGCTTCATTTATGGTGCCAGTGATATAAACAGCGCTGGAGGCATTTGGTCCAAACGGATCATTATACTTTGTGGAAAGCTCAGGTGCGACAGAGGACACTCACTCTCCATTGGCCTCCAGCTCGCAGATCTCAAAGAATACCATGAGATCGTATTTGCTGTGGCAGGGTCCTGCCTGCGGGCGGGTCATCGCTGTCAGCTTAGTGGCAGGTACTGTGTTGAAAAGGGAGATAGAGAGGGTGAGACAGGTGGAGGGGAGTCTGGGAGAGGACTAGTGGCTAACAGCAGAGTGCTGCTCTAACCTACAGAGGAAAGAAAAGGGGAAGAAGAAAGGAAATCAGTGATGCAGGGAAAGTCCTGTAGAAGGAGCTAACTTCCTTCAGAAAATGTTTAAAGCATCTCTGCAGTCCTCTTTTAAAGGAGAATACCACTAAAATCTTTGTTTCTTTAAATGGTTTTGCTATTTGAGATGTATTATTTAACCTTTACTAGCTCTGTTTCCTACCTTTTTTATAGTGTTTCTTATACTACTGTAATGCAGCGAATCAATGAAGTCTAAGTTTAACTGTGTAATCTACAAATATACAGTATAATGCACAGCGTAGATAACATTCCCATCTCATTCAAGAAGAGCTCAAGGAGGGAACTGCAAGGAAAAATCCACCACGCAGGTCGAGAGTAAACACACATAACACCAGAGAGCCAATCCGACAGAATCCTGATACAGAAAACTCTCTTTTATATCAAATAGTTTCATTTTTAAAACTGTATTACAGGCTCACTGGTCTGTGACCAGCAGTACCTGTAATATAAACTATAGTAGGTAGATTTTGTTCTTTTTTATGACACCTTATCTCTACAGGAAGGTGACAGGGTCAGTTACAGAACATCAAACCAGCAGCTGGAAGGACTTCTGTGTTACATTTGAGCCATTATTCAGCAAAAGTGATGCTTATATGTAACACACTGTGCTCTTTGAGGTAGTAAAGTCACACCAAGACAAACACTTGATATAAAAAGGCCTTCAGTCGCAGGATTCTCTTGGATCTGACATCAGTAACCAACCCGGCTTCTGAGCTTTAATAACTGAACAGATAGAGATGGGCGGAGCTGTCAGCTGAGCTCGCTCGTTTCCTTCCAGTAGGAAGGAAGCAGCCAAGCCAGCGGCAGACAGAGCGTGGCCTGACAACGAGTCCACCAGCGCACCATTCAACGCATCTGGGACCAGGTATCGGATCAGGTCCAGCGATTTCTCCCGGTCCGGCGAGGCATCAGAATCAACTGCTCATACCCAACAACATGAAGCTAAGATGACATGACTTGCACGGAGACCAGTACAAAGACAATACAACATAAATAAATAAATAAATAAAGGAATTCAAGCAAAGTAACTCCACAAGCACTGAATTTACCTGGTTTAGACAGAGGCATCACTCGTGGGAACTGTCTTCTGCAGGGACGTAGAGGACTGGTGGTTTGAAAACACATCACGTGTCATTTTATTAAAAAAAACATAACAATAAACATCATATCTTTGTCTGTGCAGTGATGACTTTATCAGCAGGTAC
Source organism: Lagodon rhomboides (assembly GCA_039737535.1). Lineage (NCBI taxonomy): Eukaryota > Metazoa > Chordata > Actinopteri > Spariformes > Sparidae > Lagodon > Lagodon rhomboides. The sequence goes on along the minus strand of CM077789.1, from coordinate 5,641,165 downwards.
CTGATGACGTCTTTACAGAGAGGAAGGAAAGGCTGTTTCTGGTAGTGTCCAAAAACCTCAAACACAATTGGCTGAGTCTTGATGTAGTCGACGAAGGATTTAGTAACTTCAACAGCGATCTGTAGAAACAACACAGTGATGTTAAAGATAAAACATGACACAACTCATAATCGTACAGGATCTGGTTGAAACGTCTTACATTCTGCACGTGGTAGAAGCCTAACGGAGGGCCACGCCCTGTGTTTTTTAGGGGCTCAGTGGAGAAGGCCTCATCATGGCGGTGGATGAAACTGAAAATTACAAAATATAATTGAATTTGTAAACACAATATGATAAATATTGGCAGTCATGGAAGTAAATAAAAACATTTTGATGAACTGCTCACTTGAACTGGCAGAAGATGTCAGCATATTCTGCAGAGATGCTGGAGGCTTGCAGGACGGTGACCCTGAAGGTAAAGACGTTACCGATCCTCAGGTGCTCAAGTGCGTCGAGTGGATTGTCCAGACTGGCCTTCAGCGGAGTCTCCACCTCGTCTGCACCAGCTGGGAGGAACGTGAAGTAAAAAAAATCAGACAGTTTAAAGTCTGCATTCAAGGTGGACGACCAAGTCGAGCTGATTGTCAGTACGCTTGGTTGTTTTCAGGCACCGTGAACCACAGATGAAGTGAGATTCAGCTTAGATTCAGGGCACAGGGGTCTTCATTTCCGGTCTTTCATTTTGAGTCCGAGAGCATCACTGTGGCAGCTCCGTGTGCCAGATACAGGCCACTGTTTGGCCAAGTGGGACACAACACACAGACATACTCTCACCCAAACATACAACACATTCAACCATTCACACGAAAATATGATTACCCGCACATGTGTTGTTGTTGACCTCATCAGCTGACGGTACCATTTCTGCGTTCTGCCCCTCCCCTTCCACGATACGAAGCTCCTCCTGGGAAATCCCAGTACGGGACAGTCCGACAGAGCAGGTCTCTGACTGGAACTACGAGAGAAAAAGGCGCAACACAGACCGGTTAGCATCTTGAGCGGTGATTCCTGTATGGGCTACGTATAGTAGATTATCTCTACCTTTTCATATTGCTGATCCTCGAATGAGATCTTGGCAGTGCCGGACTGCCTCACTCCTGAGCCGTAGTCGGGAGCTTCCTCATCAGCTGGAGGGAAACACAAAGCACCTTCACTTCACTCCCTCTAGAAGTCCCACACAGTTTGCCCTTTTCAAAGCCCCTCATGCCCTTTGTCTCTAGTAGCGCCGACGCAAAGGATCCGAGCCTTACCTGATATGGCCTGCACCGCCACTCGGAGGAAGCCCTTCACTTCGCCCTTCTCGCTGACGATGGCCACACGGTGGACGAGAGGAACTGGGTACAGCAGGTTGCTCAGATAAACAAAAGCCCTGAACGGGAAGAAGGAAGACAAGAGGGAAATGACACAAGATTAAAAAACGACGAAGCTAACAGAGACGCCTCAGACTTGATAATATTTCACTGGACTGGACAACAGAACACAGAGCTGCAAAGCAACCAAACAGAAGCTGGGACTGCTCTTGCGATGGCCATGGCTGCCCTTTACTATCGCTTTGTCGGGGCTTGTCCTCACCATCTATAACTAATGACATTCTCAGGACAATAATGGGTAACATGCAGTTAACCTTTGTATCGTACTGGTGAAAGCTTGGTGAGGTTAAGGAGCATGTGGGTAAGGGTCAACTCTGAGTTCCTAAAATACTGTAATCCAGCTCACTACTCAGCCGGAGAGCAGATGTTTACTCCTGAAATTAAGTTTTCTTTTTGTATCATCCAATGATTATATACTACTGCACTAAAAGGTGCATCTTAAAGTGCCTCAATATGAAAACACTACGCTATATATCAAATGTACAGAGTCCAAAGGACCACTTGAGGCACATTGCATTAGCATTAGATTTGAAAAATACTTCAGGGGTGGTGACAAAGACTAACCTTCGAAAGTATACATGTGGGAACAACTGCACTTTCTCTGTCTTTTTCAATCTCTACATTTCAGCTACAGCTCTTGAGCTTGCAGTCAAGGACCACAGTAGGGGTAGACATTTAAGGGTGGAGAGTGTAAAAAAAGGGACAGGCTTTATGACAAGATTGGTGAGGTGCAAAGAAGGCATGCTCAGGACAAAAAACGGGTGAACAAAAAAAAATGCTTTCAACCTCTCGACTCAAAGGAATCAAAAGCAAATGGAACAGAAATCATCATACGGCACATGGCTCAGCTTGAATAAAAAAAATAAAATAAAAAAAAATACTGCCAACAGCTTGATATATTGTGTGCTACACCAAAAAACCAACGAATGACATCAGAAATCATAGAGCACCTCCTGGGTCGAAGTGATAATTTGTGCAAAGGAGGGGCACTCGTTCATCATCAGACGTATTCAAGTAAAAAAATTGACAAAAAAGGTCAAAATGAAAAGACTTGTGCTCTGGCATGCCTAAAAGAGACAGCTGCAGTAGAAACCAGCTCTTTCATCTTGAGATTTTGAGTCTTCCTTGAACACCACTTTGCTATTTTTTTTCGTACGACTGATTTCCAGACTCGCTCGTACTTATTCAGGTCTCACAGCGTGGTGAGAAACGTTTCACTGTGGGTTCCTGTGTTATGCAAATCAGAACCTGAATATAACTCCATGAGACATGTCAGCGCTTTGGCTTCGTGAATAGTCGTCTTTAAAAGCCGCTAGTTTGCATTTTTCGCCACACATACGTGAGACACACACCTCAAGCAGCCGTTGAGCATCAACTTTGCTTGGATTTCCATGGAAACAAGGGGAATGAACTGACCCGCCCTGAGCTGACATACAGGTAATCGCTTTATACGTCAAGTTGTAATGTGCAGGAGAAGCATTTTAGTTGAAGCTAATGTGGAAAAAAAAAACAGCTAGCAAAGAAACAAAAGAAAATCAAGCAACAGTCAAATTGGATGAGATTAAAAAACAAAACAAAAAAACCTTGAAGCCCAGAAATGTCTACACCAGTGTCCACTCAGTGACAGGAATCTGTGTGTCGATTTGACATTTGAGAACGTTTTGAGTCTCAAACATGAGACGCAGTGATGGTGACAACCGAGACAGGGAACAGAAACTAAGGTGGCTAGTTTGACCTGGTGGACGAAGCAAGCAGGAAGTGTCTAAGAAAATGGAATGAATGAAATTCCAACCATCGAAAAAAATAATATAAAAGTCTAAGTGTAACTGTATAATCTACATATACAGTAAAAGAACTTAATATAAAAGATAAAGTTGGTTTCCAAATCTCCGCTGAAGCTTCCCAACTGAAATGAAACAACGCAACACTTTATATAAAGGTACACATACTCACTATTAATTAGTTGCTTATTAGCATGCTAATTAATGCATATTCACTCTTTATTAGTCATTAGTCACTTATTCTGCTTTACCATATTCTACAACTACAGTTTTTTCTCAATAACCCTCTAATTAGTGCTTACTGATAGTAAGTAAGGAAGTAGTTGTGCATGAGTACTCCTACTATGCTTTGCTCAGTATGGGCCTTGTAAGGTCATTCTCCTTTATAACACTTCATAAATTGTAATATGAGTGTTAATAGTGCTGACATAGTTCATCGACCACTTAATGGGAGTAGAACCTGTGCATCTCAATGGACCTGAGGGTCTGTTAATTGCAGGAATTGTGTGCTATAATGTGTGTGAGGAGGACACAACTTTAAAAGCAGACCGAACTTGTGAACAGGGAATATATTCTGAGTTATAAGGACTTAATTAAGAGTTATTTAATAACATAATAAGAAAAGCATATTAAGATCATAATTAATGTACAACAACTTCCTTATTTACTATCAATAAGCAGTAATTATTAGGTTATTGATGGAAAACTCCAAGTTAATGACCTAGTAGCTGTAGAATAAGGTGCTTTATAATGATCTACATCATGGTGAATATGTGTACCTTAAAATAAAGTTTTACCAAATATCACAATCAAAAGTTTACTCGTCACAACTGGACAGTTCAAAGAAAAATGTAGCAGGCTAACTTTCTGACACGCATCTGCTGCAGAGACCTTGATTATAAGTGCATGTTCCAGTGAGTCCACATCGCAGTGAGGACATTGTAGGAACATACTCGTGCTGTATCAGTTCTGTGTTGAGCATTTGTCAAAAATGTCATCTAGTTTGTGCTGACGTCTATCGAGGGACACAGACTCTGCGTCTCAGCGTGAAAGAGCTAGTTTCCTCCACCAGCATGCTCCCGAAACCTCACCAACCTTCCCACTACACTGAATAATGGTGAGCGGTCGTAAAAGGGATCCTGGCCTTCGCTGGAGCCTCGGCAGAACTCTCCCTCATCATCATCATCATCATCATCATCATCATCATCATCATCATCCTCTCCCCCGAGCTCCAAGCACGGGTCGTCCAAAAAGATATCATCGTCCAGGTCCTCCAACTCCTCCAACTCCTCCTCCTCCCCTCGACCCTCGTGCTGCGGGTCAGCCAGCTCAGTAATTTCAGAGTTGGAGAGGGTCGGGGACGGGGTGGGGTCACTCATGCGCTCGCTCATGCATGTGTTGAAAATGGGGTTTCTGGTGTAGCCAGAGACATGGGAATCAGGTTAGTACAGTTAGAAGAGAAAGCACACACTTCGTCAGAGAGCACCATATGGACCGGACCACGGGAGAAAAACCTGCCTCTGCCAGAATCTGCTTCGACTGCGCTGTTTCAGTGGACAGCACACGTGGAGAGTACAGATGGGAGAGTGCGAGACAAGCGGACAAAGGTTGTTGGAAGTATTTAAGTGCCTTTGCTGAGAGAGCATGTACTGTCCTCCACGCAACCTCATATCCGACAAGGAGCATTTCAGAAGCGGGGCCTCGTATTTCCTCATTTATCCTTGATTTACGTGCTTCTACCATAGGTGAGTAGGCTACGCAGTTAAATTGTTTTCCTTTTTTTGTCTGTTTTAAGTGTGTTTATTGTACATTTTTTGTTGTCCTGAGTCTGAAGCCCCGTTTACACGAAGGGAAAACGCAGATATTTCCAGGCGGTTTGGCCTCTCATTTACACGAAAACCCCGTTTTTATCACAGAAAACGATTATTTCTAAAAACTCCGGGCAAAGTGGAGAATTTGGAAAACTCAGGTTATGTGTTGTCGTGTCAACTGGGAGAAACAGGGTTTTAGGTTCTCACGCTCATGAGGCTATGCGCCAGAAAATGCTTAATGTCATGTGAGCGTTGTTTTGAAAGGAACAGGAAGTCGCTCGTGTTATTCGTTGTTGTTGATTCTGAGGATTCTGATTGGCTTGCATGGCTTTATCCTTCTCCCTACACTGCCGCCCAGAGGTTTGGCAGAGTTATAATGGCGCTGGACGGCGTATTTATGCGGGTTGATGTAAATGACAACTTTTTTGAAAATGATGTTGTGTGCACGATGTTATTTTTGAAAACGGAGGGGGGGAAATATTCGTTTCTCTAAATACCCTGCTATGTATAAACGTGGACTGAGTACCTCTTGTCTCTCAGCTGCGGGAAAATGTTAAGTCTTATCACATCATATTATATCGTACATATTTACCTACAAACTATCGGGTTTAACTAAGATGCCAAAGTTGAAAACTGATTTATAAAAGACGTAATTAATAGTAAAGTATCATTTAAATACAGTAGAACAAAATGTTTCTGTTGATGTTTGCCAGTGACTTCCTGACTGCTGATACATCATTCATCTCGTCAACTAGATTTAATTAGATGTGGTGCCTTTGGCCACGTATGCCTGTATTACTCACATATTGTATGAGTAGGAAATCTAAATGAGCAACATATTTCAAGGGGACACTTTTCAGATTACTGCCCGATCATTTCTGCTTGTCTTGCAGGCGCCGAACAGCAGTAAAAAGCTTGATATGCTGAATATTATGTAACAGGGCCATGTGACTGTGTAGGACCCATCTGCAAGAGGGAGATGAGAGAGAGAGAGAGAGAGAGAGAGAGAGAGAGCTTGGCAGAGAGATTGAGGAGGCTGCGTGCCAAGGTGGGAGAGAAAGACACAGCAGGCTCTGAGTAGGAGGACTAAAGAAATCTCAAATGTTTGACGGCCGATTGTTCCCATTAAAGAAGACGGGTCTAGCATCGACCAATCACTCTCCATTGATTGTCAAATCCATCCTTCAAGCTTCAAGCTGCATCAGGAGAAATATATTCACAGCTGGCTTCCAGGAAAAAAGGGACAAATACATTATTTATATCGTCTGAAATGGAGATATCTGATGAAGCATTCAGAGCATGTTTGACTGTGAACACCAGACTTCTGTATGTAATGACAGAGAGACCACAATGAAGTGGGCGGACTGCTTCATCCTGGTGTCTCCGTCATCACGGCCCATTAGTTGACCACATGCACAATATGTGGCAGTTCCAGCCAACAGCCTCCCATTATCCTAAATGGACATGTATGACTAACACTGGGCCTCTGTTTGCTCACTGCTGTTGAGCTCTGCGTGAGTTCAGTATGAATGCCTTAATGTCCTGTCCTGTCTCTCTATCTGTAGCGTACAGGGGACAGTGGTGTTCAGCATTTACCTGCCAACCAGGCGGAACCAGGGGAAGCGGTCGTAAAAGGGGTCCCCTCCAGTCATCACATTTTCACAGTCTTCGGTGGTGTTGTTGGGAACATCGGCGGCGCGATCGTACATCTCTCTCATGAGATCGAGTCTCTGCCTGCAAGAAGCGGCAACCAATTTCCACATGAAGTCATTTCGCTTAAAACAAACACAGCGTGGAGTTAATGAGGAATGTTTATCCAGTGAATGCTGAGCTTTGTGTGAATTGATCCCTTGGCAAACACAATTTTGCTTCTACTGTTTATCAAAGAGATTTGGTATAGATTTTTATGTTATTTGAGGGAATGTTTCAAGGAAAAAAACTATTTTTATGAGCAGCCAACAAGAAAAATGTTGCGTGACAACATGTCAGCGATATATTGACTTGGTCCTTGTTAATGTACCTTAGTTTCTCTAATGTCCAGTAGTGGGTGGCTCCATTTTTCTGGTCCTGCACCTCCACGGCCACAATGGTGCGTGGGAAGTGTCGTATCTCCCTGTCTTTGCTCGCCTCTGGGGGCAGCAGGTCTGGAGGCAGGGGCGAATACAGTGTGTCCGTGAGCAGCACAAACTGGAACTGGACCTGTAGGGGGGAACAGAAAGCATTGGTGTGATTAGGGAGCCGTGTCATGACATCAATCTGTGGATATGAGGAGTTTATATGGCAACAACATGTAGGACCTTCTTCTTGAGCTCCACACTGATGGCATTGGCCTCTTTAAGGAAGATGGCATTCCCCCATAACAGGTCACGGAGAGACGTGAACTGGTAACACTTCCACTTACGAAAGCTCCACACAGCCAGCTCTCTTTCCCTCTCCGTCCATTGCACTGTGGGCACAAAGGATCAAATCAACTAAGCTTTATTTCACCACAAACATAGATATTTATATGTGTCCAGTGATTTGCACTACCTTCCTCTTCCGGCTCTTCCTCTTCTTCAGTGGCTTCCGGGTAGTAACGGTCCACTTGTTTCTGAAGAGCCTCCAGCTTGCTCTCATAGTCCTGGACAGTTAATTATTGAAGAGCGATGTGAAACACGTGCAAGACAGAAAAATAAAAGACAGATACACCTCAAAATGAGATCTAACTTCGTGTGTGGCACACGAAGCTGCTCGTTACTGTACCAGTCGCTGCTGCTCCAGCAGGTTGTTGGCCTCCTCTCTCTCTTTACGATACTGATCCTCCAACTCCTGCAGCCTGAAGACACGAACACAAGTGAATAACACAGGTTGAGAGAGTGATGCACAACCTCAAAGGAAGCACTAATCTGGTTTGTCGTGCCATTTACTGTGCACTGTGCTGGAGGCTTGTATAACGTGGCTGCTCTTAAGATTTCTAACCAGTGATATTACTCTTCTTTTATTCCTTATCTGTTGCTCCCTTTTCTTATAACAAGTGAAGTTAACCATTTCCCCAAAGTACCTCTGTTCCATTTCCTGTTTCATGTCAATGCCCTGCTTCTCCAGCAGCTCCCTCTGGGCGAAGGCCCAGTCCACAGGCTCAGCCGGGGTCTCGGCACACGGGGTCCTCTCCCTCTCAGCCCTGGCCTGCACAGGATGGTTGAACCGGAACACATGGCTCTTCCCCAGGATGATGCGATTTCCTGTAGGAGATTTACAGATTTAACGTACAAAGCTCGAAGCATACACACAGAGTGGTACCACATACATGTTGCTATTACTAGGACATAAAGAAAGGTGAAATTCACAGAGCAAGAGAGCTCACTGACCTGATTTGAGGACAGTGGGCTCTGTCACTCTCTTTCCGTTGACGTAAGTCTCAGCTCCTTCACAGGGCTCCAGGACAACTGCTGCTCAGAAACAGAGAGAAGGCAAAATGAGGCTTCACTTCCTGCTTGTCAATATCAAACTCTGATAAACACAACTACAAGCAAGATAAACATCACCCACTTTCTCCTGTCGGACCGGTAGCGCTGGTGAAGGTGCAGTGCTCATCTTTGATGAAGTGGCCGCTGAGGACTATGTCCTGACGACTGCTGGCGTCGACTCGACCTACCCTGAAAAGGAACAAGCGATGATACGATGTCAGAGCAACAACGAACATCCTCCCATCCTTCCATATCACCCTACTATTAGATAGTGAGGATATCTAACCTGGTGATCCCGTCTTTAATGTAGTACAGCAGGCACTCAGACATCAGAGGATCCTCGTTGAGGTTCACCAGATGAGGCGTCTGACACAGAACGAGAAATCATTTACTAACTGTAGAAATTAGGTGAGTAATGCACATAAATCATTAATAAAGCCAAATGTTATTTACAATATAACATATGCACCCACTGCACACCAGAGAGCTGGAAAACAAGCTCTCCCAGTTACAAACATCAAACAATCAGCGACAGTTTAAAACCATGCAGTCAAATTCACTCCCCGTAGATTCACAGCTCGAGTCTTTAATGTAGTCTCTGTTAGATGTTACAGTGCCGCCGGCCATAAATCACTGAAATGGGGGCACTGCCATTATCTTTTCCCCCCATGTTTACACCCATTGCCGCCTTCGGGGAGTGTCTGAAGTGAGTAATGAAGTAGATTTAAGATAACACTTAATGAAAAAGAAAAAAAAACCCTCGACTGATCCGCCTCGGCGAGGCTCCTATTGAAGTAGCACTCAGAGAAGGAGACAGCTTTAAACACTTCACAGCTACAAACCTCGTTGGGGGAAAACAGCCCGACTGTGTCGATAAACACAGGCTGGGGCTTTCTAGGGTTATCGGAGGGCTTTGGGGTAAATAAACAAGCATTTTGGTGAATAATTCAAATGATGAGTGTTAGATTACAGCGGATTTTCTGGAGATGTCTTATATTTTCTTACCTTCTTAGGAGAGAACACACCAAGTGTCCCGCCGTCTTCTCGCATCGCTACACCCATTTCTGCCAGCAAGGCCTCTCTGTGGATGGATGTCAGACTCAGTACACCAAGCAGCTTTATGTCAAAAGGCTTTAATCATCAATAAAGTTTATGTCCGTACTGCGAAATCCCTGTTTTTCCTACTTAAAAACTCTCAGTAGTCATAAAAGAATTATGCATGCTACTCCTTAAATCTGGTTTCTTGGTGCAAATTATGGAGTCATTTTAACTACTCTAGAAAAACAGAATAATTAACTATTTTTATAAAATATGGATATTATATTGTACTAGAATATTAATATTCCACATGTCGTGCTTTGATATTTTCTGTTGTTAGCCTGTTCTCGCTCCCTTTTCTTTCCCACAATGAAACGTTTGTGTTGTCTGAGACAAAAACTGAATCTTACTGATACAATATAGTAAAAAACAATATTGCGTATATATCGTATATCTCACCTTTCCATTCTAATGGCTTCTGTTCTGCGAAGTTTCTCCTCCCAAGTCTCATTGAGTTCTGCAATGATTTTCTCTGTTTCCTGACATTTTAAAAAGAAAGTGGTGATTAATGTCAACACGTATTTCAAGGACAAGATTCTGGTGTTGTATATTTTTCTTTTTGTCAACAAATCCAATGAAAACAAAACAAAACCACTGACGAAATGATCAAACTATCAGGTATTGTCTCTGTAAAAATAGCTGGACATACGGTATTTTATTCGCTCCATTGTTGTCCAAAGATGATTAAAAACACAACAATGAGCCACACTATGTCTCTAAAGTTAATATGTCTCTAAATTAAAATGAACATGGGCACTGTAGGTTATTTTGAGTCATTCCAGATACAGTGTTTGGTCCTGCTGCCATAAATACTCAACAGAGAACTAAATACATGACTGAAAACAGTCAAATCCAACTCAAATCCGAGTTACGTTTGTTAAGAAGCCACAGTTTAACAGTGAACCTACAGGAGCGATGACCATGAACAGCAACGCTCCCGGACTGAGTCTGGACCTCTGTTGGCTTTAATGCCACATCGCTCTCCCCTCACTTCCTCTTCCTCTCATCCGTCTACTATCAATTCTCTAACACGGGCATAAAATACCCCCAAACACTAAGAGATGTGTGACTACAGTAGTAACAAATGGGTCAGTCTGGGGAAGTCCGACAGTATCAATAAACACACTAATACATTGCAGATCTTTTGTCTTTTCATGGGATGCCTCGCCCGGACTAACCACTGAGACGGTTATGTGTAATATGATCTGACAAGCTGTAGCTGATGAGCATCGTGTATATGACACTGTGTTAATGTGTGTAATCCAGTGGTCACCTTCAGCCGCTCGATGGCCTCCTCGCTGCCCGGGCTGAACATGATGCGGTCATGCAAACTGGCGATGGAGCCTGCCCGGCTGGACAAGGCTGAGAGAGACGGAGAGGGACTCATCCCCGTCATGGCATTAGTCACTGTGGAGAGATCATCCCTTTGATTCACAGCTTGGCCTTTATTGTTATTGTTCTTGTAATCGGAAACGTCTGTCGGGGATAGGGCGGGGGCACGGCACGGCACGTGTACGAGAAGAGGAGTCGGGGTGATCAATAACAGGGAATAAAGAAATGCAGAAATGCAAAAAAAAGGTAAGGAAGAGGAGAGAAGGGAGAATAGAAAAGAAGAGAAAAAGAAAGAAGATATGTGGCCTGAAACAACTCACAAAACGTCACAAGGAGAAATTCAAATTTGCGAGTATACAAGCGAGAGCAGCACCAGCAGGAAGCCACGCGCAGAGAGGACCAACTCAAAGGATGCAACAAGGAGGCCGTCCAGCCGTAAACCAAAGAAAATGCAGCTAGTACAAAAAAAACTTCAAGCAGAGCATCATTTGCAGGAACATTTAAGACCAAGAACATGTCAAGGTTCCATATATTTAGTGTCAATCTGCTATCTCAGATAATCTACTGTGATTCTACTGCTCACTTCCAATCGAGCTTTTTTAACGGCAAGAACAAATAAGTCATCACGTATGGAAAATGGAAATAAACAAGCTAGGCCGCCCGTTGTGCCGAGACATAATGACTCATTTGTAATAGGATCATATTTCCTGCAGAGAACATTGTGAAGCCAGAACTCTGGATTATTATTTAAAAGCAGCAAGATGCATTTAATGCTCGCTGTGCTTCTCAAACATCAGCGATGTCAAACAAATGACTGAAAGCAGAAATCCATTTCTCTGGCAGAGGATCAGACAAAGCGGTGTATTTGTTTGGACAGCCGAGGAACCTGCGTCCTCACTGGTATCAAAGTAGTAAAGCCTCAGATCTGATTTTACATCAAGTTCCCTGTTTTCCGATCAGTGTTTCATCTTGGCATTTCGGCACCTCGAGGGCCTCTGGTGAGAGTCTACAAAATAAAGAATAGCAACCCCGCAGCTGCTGCTATGGCAACGCAGAGTAATAAATTGGGAAAGTGTATCACACCCATCCATCTGGACAGGCTGCTGCCCACCGAGATGGATCACAGAATATTGCCTTCGGAGTGCAGTTAATGAAGTCGTGTATTATAGGAAGACAATAAAAATTCACGGCATCGAATGAGATGACTTCCTCAAAAGACCCACATTATGTAAGCGATTGTACTCTCTGTGTGTGTGACTGAAAGGCTGCATCATCTTATGGATGTTTTTTCTGTTATGGCTGCCAACAGGAGGCGATAAAGCCAGACAGAGCTGCCAGGGGAATGGGAAGCTACAGTGTCTACATCAGGGAAATCAAAGATGGGGATGAAGCATATTTTATCATGGCCCATAATCTTCCATATTGTATCGCTCTGTTTTGTTGCTTCGTGAACAATCAAGCTCCCACTAATGCCACAGCTGCTAAGCCATACGCAGATCTCTGCAGCACCGTGACATGGCTCGCACTCAGACCTGCACTTAAGTGCTCGTTACGTTGCATTAACATTAGCTACTGGGCTCATTCTTGTGATATTGTGGTGCTGCAGAGAACACGGAGAAGCCACTATGAAATGCTCAAAATAAGCACCGGGTGATTGCTAAGCTGCCGCAAGAGCAAAAAAAAGCAAGAGCCAGAAAAACACACATTTCAAACCCTCTATGTCAGCACCAGTTGCTCGATATGCTGGGAGGAGAAGGGAAAGAGTGACAGAAAGAGAGAGAAAGAGAGAGAGAGTAAGACAGCGTAAAAATGTTAGATGAAAAATGTTAATGGATGTGAATATTCCCTAGTTATTTGCTGAACACCTGCTTCACTGCTCTCAGGACATCATACATAGCTTTGCATTTTAATTTCTGGTGACATCTTTCTGTCATCTTTCAAATGTTGTCAATAAATGGCTTTTGTGTTCAGCCACAAAACACATTTTGTAACAAATGTGAAGAAGACGACAAGATTAATTCACTATTTGTTGTTGGCCTGTGTCGATAGCATCTTTTCATTACACGCCTCATGCCTGGCCTGCTCTTTCTAACTTCACACCTTCAGTCTGTCTTTTTCTATCAAATGCTCATATTAGCTATCTCGCTCTGAATCTTAGCTTCAGAGGCTAACGCTCGACAGCCCCGCCCACACTGTTTCCAGTGCTGCCTGTGTTATTTTCGGCCACGACAGGAGAGTAAACTGCACTCTGTCCGTTCTGGTCTCATTGCCGTCTAAAGACAATCAGTGCTTGTCCATCTCCATTCACGTCTTCCCATTGATTTCTCTGCACTGGCCTTTAAGTTGCTTCACACTCTGTCTAAATGCACATTGACACACACGATGTTGTGAGGGGGGGACTGTGTGGGATGAAGTGAGACAGTGTATCATTGAGAACAGTTTCCACACTTACAAAGACAATCTATAAAATCTGAAATTTGAAAAATGTAGATAAAATCGCACGTACGCCCGAGTAATGCTCCCTTACTCTCAATGATGTCGCCCAGGCCCTGCGCGTACAGGAGATCTTTCAGACGAGACACCTCGTCCTTCAGCTCTCGCACCAATCGGTTGTTGGGATCCTCATTGATCACGGCGTTACAGCGAATCTGCTTGGCGCGATCTGCGTACCTGTGGGTGTGAGGGAGGGACTCAGGTGAGGGAGGAGACAAAAAGGAACACACACGATCCCACGACATTACACATCCACACGATTCTGCAGCCAGTCACTGTTACTCGTGAAGGGTGTTTGAAGTGTGAAACTGATGCAAGCCTCTGAGGTAAAACGTGTGTTACACAACACGCTGGTGTCGCTGCCGTCAGCGTCCTTCAAACTGCATGCAGCAGCTGTGTGGGAGGAAAAAACGGTGCAGCAGAGGAGAGGACGTGTTGTCAGATCTCTACCTGAGCGTGCTGAGGGTCTCATCGTAGTTGATGTCAGCTGGACTCAGCGCAGCGACCATTGCAGTGCGAGAATTCCCCCCTGACACGATCAAGAAAAACACTTCAGTTTGTCGAGAACTAATGGATCAGTAAGAAATACTGGCATCTAATTAATAAAAAAAATACTGTTCTCATACCCAAATTTTCTCTCAGCAGCCAGGTCAAAACTGAATCTCTGTAGGGGATGAAGCTTTCAACTTTCTTCTTCTTTTTATTCTGTGTGTTTAATCGAAAGCACACAATCAAAATCGATATATTTAATTAAATTAACATAAAGAAAAACAATAAATAAATTAACTTGATTAATTACCTTATTTGATCCAGAATCCTAAAAATAAAGTAGACAGTAAAATTAACACATTTATCCAACATGAAATCTGGTTTATCTAATTATACACAACATGCAGAAACAGTACAAACCACTTCTGCGAGGGCGGAGATGACTTTCCCCAGTGTGGTTAGAGATTTGTTGATATTGGCTCCTTCCTGTGATTGAGCGAGATAGAAGATGCACTGATTAACTTCCTGAATATAGACGTAGTCATAATGATCCATTCCCATATAGGTAACAAAATTTCACCTTAAGCCTCGTCCCTTTGGCTCCAGTAGAATCTGCCCTCTCACTGCCAGCAAGATCCACCAAACTGATTTTGCTGACCTGCAACAAAAAAAACAACAAATGAACTGCAACATATTTACTGACAACAACAACAAAAAAAAACAGCTAAAGCTATCGATCTTATCTGGGGACAGTTTCATTAAAAAAAAAACAACTTCACCGTGTTATCTTTTCATTACAATACGACCTTCAAGCGATCATTGATTTCCAATTTACGACAGGATTTAAATCAGGCTCATCAATCAGCTCATAGACAAGCGGAGGCACCGGCTCAATGTTAAACAGGTTCGCTCCTAATGCGATAAAAACTCTACCTTCTCAGAGGTGTTTTCGGTGTCGGCGTCGTGGCGTTTCTGAGTGAAGATGATGTTAAAGACGGCGTGTGAGCGACTGCTCGTCTCGTTCATGTTGGTGGCAGCCACGGTCCTGCACAGACAGACAGCGAGTACATTTTGTTGTCAGTTTGTGCAGCAAGGAGGATGTTTCTCTTAGAATAACAGAGCAAATAAAGTCCAACAAACACAAAATTTTAAGGTGCAAATAATATATATAATCACTGCTTTATCTGAAATGTGTCATGTATTTATGGTGTTTAAATATCTAAACTCCTGGTAGATGATGTGTGAATGCATAAAGAGGTCCATCACCTGGCCTTGTTGCCAGAGTCCATCAGGTCCTGGATGTCGTTGTAGGAGGTGACGGCCAGCTTCGACAGATCCTCCACATAAGGTCCCATCAGAGGATGTTCTCGAACACGCAGGTTCCCTTTGTTTTTGGGGTTCAACAGGTCCCGCACGCGCTCACAGTAGATTTCCATGTAGCTTACCTGTTCAGATTCATAACATTACAGTGTTTAAGATGGAAATGAGCTAGTAGCTAAATCTGGCACATTACATCTCTTCTCTTTGTGTGAGATTAGTGATTTGTGATTAATACATTGAATAAATAAAACTATAAATATATACAGAACTTACCTCCACAGAATACGACTTGCTGTTGTCTAAATTGTCATTGATCTTCGTGAAAAGATCTTCACACAACTGGAAGAAGAAAAACAAGAGCATTACTTCCGTGATCTGAGAAAAATCTAAAATATTCTTTCATTTCCTTTGTTATGAGCGCTGGTTAAGTGATCATGTGAAGTGTGTACCAGGGGAATGATTCCTTGTTGATCCTTGACATCCTGTTTCCCCATCATGGTGTACGACTTGCCAGCGCCCGTCTGGCCATAAGCAAAGATGCAGACGTTGTATCCCTCGAAAGCGTGCAGCAACATTTCCTCTCCGATGTCTTTGTACACTCGCATCTGAGAGGCATAATTGACGTCCTCGGGCTGTGGACAGAGATCAATAATCAGCCTAAACTTTCTCATAAACCTGTCAAAGGCAGCATAATGTGATCCACAAATAATGCAAATCATGTGTTGGGATGTTTGTGCAACATTTGCACTGTGGGAGTGCAGAAAGACTTACCGTGGTGTGGGACCAGTAGGAGTAATCAAAGTTGAAGCTCTTGTTGTCTTTGGCCTGCTTGGGGTTGACGATGGCTGAAAGACAGGACAAGGAACACGGGTCAGGAGGAGGGTGAGAGCCGCCCACGTGAAACCGTATCCGAGCTGTCGTGTCATGTTGTGCTAATGGAGCTGCGGAAGGCCTTCGTCGCCTTCCTGTGTACCGGCAGAACCTGTCTGCGCAGGAAGCTAAGAGTTTGGGTTTGATTTCAAATTTCAAGGTGACACATTATGAATCAAACTCTCAACATAAAAAAACCTGTCAGCGTGTGTGAGCATCTGAGCGACGAGCACATATTATCAAAAAGAACAAGCCCTCCTGAGCTCCTGTGAGGCTGCGATGCTCATTACACACCACCTAAAAAAACAAGACAGTTCTGTTCCTTCTTCCTACGTTCAAAAGTACACTTTGGCCAGACGGTGGTGCCACATTAAAGGACCACGTCGTTACTTTCAAGGCTCGCATCAGTGGCCATTTTAGGACTGCTCAGGCTCAGCTTGTCAGGCTCAGCTCACCTTTCAACGGGTGTCCGATTAGTAGCGTGCACATGATCAGTCTGCTCGAATAGGAAAACATCTATTCCCATTAGACATGAATCATTTTCAACTAAATCAACATAGTGCGCTCTTCTTATTGACAATAACATCCTGGTCTTCCAGACTTACATCCCCCGCATGACCAGCGAGGACTCAAGCAAATCTATCGTAGTTAAATTATAATCCCTGATCAAATCATTTCCTCCCGACGGCTCACCTAACTTGATATTTGACAGACAACCTTTACAGACAAAACTCACTTCTTCTTCTGGTTCACTTCACTTGTTAGTTGTGTTATTTCCCATTGAGTTATAGAGTTTCTTAACCTTTTTAGTGTAGCTGACAGGGCTTTTTTGTGGTAAATGTATTTGAAACACACAATTGCTTCTTTCAGAACAATGCCTCAACCAAACAACACATGACTTTTGAATTATTTACATTTTATAACTTTCTTTTATGTCCAGACTTCTGGAATAATAAGACATCTGAGCAACAGGAACAAATAACATTTGTTTATTCTCCTCACAATTACACTTCACACTGTGTAGTTTAAGGCAAAAATATACTGTAAATACAAATTACTCTTGTTTTATTCTCAAGGCGTCTATCATACTCAAGCCCTGAAATCAGAGGGATTTCTGTGTGAACACTACTGCGCTTGGTGGCGTGCCCGCTGCCCACCCAAGAACAACATATCTGGTGTGGTCTGGTGATGCCAGCTATGAAAACGCTTCCTTCCCTGCTCCCAGAGCTCCAGACACCATTTTCTCTACTAATGCAGATACGGTCGATAACAGAGGAAAGGGCCCTGGGCTAAGTACACTCTCAAGTAAGTGTACACACTGTTATTTCCTCTCCACGCTGCTACTGTATTTCCAGCTATGAAATATAGGCCAGTGTGTCTCATTTAGGTCTCAGGTTTCAGACCCATTCCTGACCGTGACACGGAGATGAGGCATGACGAGTCCAGGTACTCTGGACGATGGCCAAAACTGTGCGTAGGGGCACAAGAGACATACTACAGCTTACACACAATGCTCTCGTTCATATCTATCCAAGCAGTGTACGCTGCACTTAATGATAATTGTCGTAAAATACATGAGGTTTGCTGCTGACCACAGCTACAAAATCAATTTCATTAATCAGCTACAAATGTCCACGCCGCTCATTTCCGCTACGGTGCACCGTCTCCTGCCACAAATGGTTCTCTGCAATAATGTGTCATGATGACGTCACTAGAAATTCCTGTTAGACCTAAATATCGATTTAGGATTAGAGAGACGACCAACATTAATGAGACAATGGCTATTAATCCCTCCAACCATCGCATCTGACTGTCAGACACTGGGTTGAGTTCACCTTTGTTACCTGTTTCAGGTAACTTTGGTGACGTTAGCGCATACAAAGCCAGACTGCTCACATATGACAACATATAGTAAAGATAAGAAAAGATAAACATGGGCGCCGTTTAGCTCAGTTGGTGGAGCGGGCGTCCCATGTACAGGGGCTAAGTCCTCGCTGCAGCGGACCCGGGTTCGACTCCCGGCCTGGGACCCTTTGCTGCATGTCACTCCCCCTCTCTCTCTCCCATTTCCTGTCATATCTTCAGCTAATCTATCAATAAAGGCCAAAAAAATAATAAAAAAAAAAGAAAAGATAAACAGAAGCAGATGTGTATCAGTGATGCTGATGCTGCTCACAATATCTTGTAAAAAGCAACAACCTCCTGTAATACTATTTTTAAAATTCAAAACGCATCCCCGCCAT
The DNA here is from genome assembly GCA_039737535.1 of Lagodon rhomboides. Classification (NCBI taxonomy): domain Eukaryota; kingdom Metazoa; phylum Chordata; class Actinopteri; order Spariformes; family Sparidae; genus Lagodon; species Lagodon rhomboides. The sequence continues at coordinate 5,622,873 of CM077789.1, read as the reverse complement.
TACTGAAGAAAATGGCTGGTTTAAGAGCACGCTGTGAAAGGCTTCTTCAGATGTGTGTGTCAAAATCTGGATTCCATCAAATAAATCAAATTCACCAAACCCCCCTAAAATGAAAAATACATCAAGATGTGACTATAAGACAGAAGTAGAGCATCTGCAGCACGACATCCTCTCATTGCTTACTCATCTCTGATTGCGGCGTGATTCATCCAAGACAACCCCCACACACACACACACACACACACTCCAGCACCGGAAAGAGAAGCGCCGTGCTCTCAGAGAAGGTAATTACTTCAGAGCGGCAGTGATTGGCAGTATATATATGAGTGTCACGGTGAAACATGGGGCAGGGCTGCCCACTTAAAGTGAAGTCAGTAGCTCGGATGACGTCGACAGAGGTCACAGCTTGCGTGTCAGAGTAATCTCCACCTGAGGCCAGATTCAGCAGCGTTTTCAGTGCACAAAGCCACGTCCTCCATCTTCATCACACTCCACTTTATTACCTGTCTGCTCTTTTTCTGATGGAAACGCTTTTAATTACGAGGTGTTCTGTTTGCGTCTGGAAGCCACGTCATGGAAGGCAAAGGTTATTAGATGAGATACAACAGCAGCTCATTTTTTCCTTTGGTAGTGTTTCTCACAAACCTCGTTACCAGAGGTGGTCGGGAGTTCACTGTCAGTGATGCCAACAACTTACAGTAATTTATCCTAATCATAGTGGATATGATTTATTTTCATTTTAGTTATCGTGCATCCTTTTTACGGCACATTCCATGTTTGTCTTTGTCACAGCTGCCAGGTCTTCATAATTGTGAGTGAGGGATGCTGGTCCGACTGTTACGGGTGACCTGCCCCAGTCAATAGGAGAGGAAATGTGGCTGCGTCAGCAGGTCTGGCAGAGGGGATGTGAACCCACTGACAGAGACTGGAGGAGAGCCACGTCGATGCTATATTCAGCAGCAGCACTGTGTGTGGGTGGTATGTTGTCTACTGCTTCATGCTGGACTTCAGCAGCATGTTGAGACAAAATTAGCATTATAGAGCGGTAAACATTATGCTAATAAGGTGTGCTGGAATTTAAATGAAGCACCGGGAAGCTCAGTTTTCCCTGAAATGAATCTAATTTGTTTGAATTTAATATAAGAGATATTTTGAGTCAGTCCAGAAGTTTTTTGCTGCAATACAATTAAAATCTATCCACCAAAGTATATGCTCCCAGTGGGCTTCTAAAGAGAGGCCTATTTTTCCTTCAGGTCTGTCCCCTGCATCTTAATTAAGGTCAGCGTGGGAGGGAAGAGCTCTCAAACAACCAGATTACTGCCATTCTCCAGCTTTGTGGGAACTGGGCTATTGACCCACACATGAGTGTCAGAGAGCACAAAGCAGCGAGCGAGACGCACACAAAAAAACTCCACAACTCCTTCTTTTTCTTCCTTCCCTCGGCCCAGACTACAAAAAGACAAGGGGGCATTTATACCCGCCTCTGTACCCCCTCCAGACACTGCAACCAATGGGCTTTTTCATGACAGCAGTCTGCTCACATCCTCCAGTTCACATCCAGAGCTATTGACTCGGCTTGGAAGAGAACGATCTGCTCTGTTGAAAGACCTGCAGCCTCACTGAAAGCGGCTTTGTGGTCTGTGTGGGTCTAACTATCAAGACGCTGTCTAGCACCGCTGACATAATGCTAAACTCAGTTTAATCTCTGGATATTAAGGTAGACTGATAAACAGAATCAGGATTTAGGCACTGATTAAAATCTTTTCACATGGCCTGTGAGGGGTGGGGGGCTTCTTTATAGCAAGTTAAAATCAAACCCAAGCTCAAGCACGCCCACATTTAACCGGATTAGACTCTTGTGTTACCTACATTAGATGTCATAAGTATGTCTTATTTTACTGTAAGTGATAAATCAGAAAAAAATGCATTTCTGAAAATACAAACAAACGCCAGAAGCAGCCAAGTGCATAAAATATTTTTGCAGTCAGTTTGGGCTCCTCATCTTTTTTACGGAAGAGTGAGCAGCGGTATACGTTGATACACAGCCTGCAGGGCCTTGACAGCATGACTGATGCTGTGTACTCCTGAAGGATCCACAGTGCAGTTCGTACTGCAAAACTACTATACTGGTTTCAAAACATATTAGAGAAGGGTAGTGAATGATGCAGTGAATAAGCAGGAACTGTCCAAATTAGCATTAAGTAAAAAACAAGCAGACACCACACTGATTATCATGGATTCAGAAACTCAAGTGTTGGCAAGTCACCTGTACTAACATGGCTAACTTACGTAATCAAAAACGAAGAATAGGTTATAGATCAACTCCAAGGGCATCTCAGTGCTATCCACACTGTAAATATATTCCCTGTGGATTACAGTGCCTCTGATCTAAGTTTACACTGCTAAAGGGGACACTGCTGACAGCAAAATACTCACTGTCCGCCGCTGTAGGGCTCTGTGTCGAGGTAATGACACCAATCTTACTGTAGGTTTCAACACAATGTAGACACCATCAAGGGTGTCCAAAAAAAGGAACAATTCATTTGAGACTTTTTAAAGAAATGTGTGTTTTTTTTTAGTCCATCACAAAATCCAAAAGAAATCACACAGTTAAAATATGACAGCCCCCCAAAAAAGCCACCCAGCTTGCTGTCTAGTCACCCATGACATGAGGAAGGAGGGGAGCTGGTGGCTAAATTAGGCCAAACGGTAAATATTTCAGGAAGCCTCATCCATTATTGACAAACGGCTTTACCTTGCTAAGCAGACTACATATCGAGTATCTTTCCAGTCTCATCTCGACCGGTCCTCACTCACTGTTCACTGTATGACCGGAGGAATGTGGACTGCTCTGAACTACGCCGAGAAAACACCTGTCCGCCAAAACAAATACAGGAGATTTTGCTGGAAACAACTCCGGTTAGTCACAAGTACGCAATAAGTAACAAGAGTTGTTCGAGATGTGCAAAATCATTCTGCTTCTTCCAGATGCCATTATTGTGCACATTTCATACTTGCACCGTTGGCAGCTTTGAATAGAGAAATCAATTATAAAATGTCGAGTGAGGAGACATTTTTTAATCTGGCTTAATCTGGCCACACAAGCAAATAACAGGCCTCGTCCTAAATAAATATCAGGGTCAAATATGCAGGAGATTATGTCACCTACAGCATGATGTTGAGGAGATTTCATCTCGACAGCCGGGCTACGGCTCGCTCTATTTAGTGGCTGAAAAATGGACTCTAGGGTGATTAGACAGTCGTCAATCTTGCAGACGCTCAACAGGGTGACACAGATCAAAATTATCTCCTACAGTATCTCAATAACCTGCCTCTGAAATTAAAGATGATTCCAAATTGATTCTCTGCTGATATCACATCTTGGAATAGATTAGGGATGGGCGGTGTGGCCCTAAAATAATGCTGCAATGATTTTAGGCTCTATTGTGACACACGATATAGCCTAAAAAGCTGGATATAATGACTAAATGGGTAAAGAGAAGCAGCCTTTAAAACCAGGAAAACACAAAACTTATGCTATATCATACATAACAATATCCAAGACGATCGTTTCATGTCACGCTAACGATCTACTGCCCAGCCCGAGATGGGTCGTGCTTGTTCACAGATTTGCAGAGTCATCACTGGTACTATGCAGGTGGAATTTTAATCTTCAGTTATCTTCTTCAGAAGAAGGGGAAAAAGGTCAAGGTCAGAGACGCCTGAGCCTCCTGGCTGAAGAATATATTAAATAGAAGACTAAATATACAATCATACAACACATCGAGGAAACAGAACAAACACACGCTGCAGGTGAATCGTGAGCTCTCGTCGCAGTACTTACTGGTGGTGTTTCCGGTCATCTGAATGATGCACTTGCTTTCTTTTCCGATCTCCCTTGAATTGAAGGGGCGGACTCGCACCGCCACCTTCACAGAGGCCCCTGCCATGGTGCTGTCTTCCTAGCACCTCGGGGTGCCTTCTTTAGTGCCCAGGTGTAGGGCCCTGCAGGTCTGTGGGAGGGAGCAGATAGTGAATTAGAGCCTGACCGATTATCGACGAGCCTATCACAGATTTATAGGTATCGGCGCACATGTTGATATCTGATACGCACCGATGTGAAAACTTTAAAGCAGTAAAACGAAGCTTGTGATGATTTATAGTTATTAAATTCCAGTCAAAGTTTACTGTTTTCATTTGAGACGATTAAGTTTCCTGTTGAGCTGTAAAACATCCAGCCTCTGTTAGATTTGTAGAGCACAAGTGTTTAATAACCAGCCGAAATATTGATATTAGAATTATATATTGTTATCAGCCCCAAAAATCGAACATCGGTATGTTCCGTAACAGTTTTCTCCGTAGACTTAAGACTTATCCCCCTTTCTGGCATGTGTTATATTATGATGTAATGTTACAGAACTGACTCTGCTGTATTTTATTCATTTTTTTCATTTGTGTTAAAAATTGTAAGAGCCGAATATTACACCTTACGGCTGACGTGATCGGCACAATAGAAAGGGCAGGGCCGCGGAGCTGAAACATGAAAAGACCATGCATGGTCAGCTGCAGCCAAGGGGAGATGGATAATACAGCCAGCAGTGACAAAAGAAGTGCAGCAGCAGCTAAATGTCAGGCTATTTCCCTGGATGACAATGGCACTGAACCCAGCCACAAATCCAGGCTCCGGCTCCATTCAGCAGCTCTGTTTCATTTAAAAAAAAAACTTGCAGCTCGTCATATTGCTCCAAAACGACCAAACATGGAACATTGAATCACTGTTGGGTGTGTGTTGTGGGTGTATCGAGAGCCAGCATGACTCATCATCCGTGCCGATCAAATTACAACGATTTAATGTTTTCATCAATAAGCTTTAAGAGTGAGCAAGATGATACGATTATCTTTTTACTGCATGTCTCGAGTCCGACTGCACGTTATTATACGACTATCACAATTTATAGCATATTAAAAAGAGGAGAAGCGTGTGTCTCGGGCTAAAATATACGGCCAAGATTTGGGATAATTTCGATATTCACAGTACGTTTTCATGGTTTGTGACTCAGATGTCTGTCGTCATAATTGAGCGTTGTAAATTTGCTGTGTCACCCCGCTTCCTGGTACATCCTCTACAGCTGGCACCTAACACGGATTCATTTGCGAGACGTATGCGAGCAAATGTGTGGGGGAAAAAACAGTGTTTCATATCTTTCAAGCATGCTGTTCATTGTGGGGGAGGAAAGAAAAAAACAGGATTTATGCATAAAACAGCCTGAAAAACATCTGAGATTCAATGTCAAATTCAAGATTGTTTTGACAACCTGAAATGAGGTGATGAAGTTGAGACTCAGGTGCTTAAAGCGAATCTTGTGTTCGTCCCCACTGCAACAGAACATCTTATATAAAGGCTATAAATGTAAATAGTGCTTGGAAGTTCTGGAAAATGTAAATCTGTTTAAGTCCCCTTCAACAACATCCATGACTATAATCTTCTCCTACAGATGCTCAGACCAATCAGCTGATGATGCAGCTCAGCTGGGCGGCCACCATTTTCCCGGTGACAAAGGCTAATGTCATAAACAGCATGCTGGTGTGTACTACATCTGACAGCTTCATGCAATTTCACCTCAGCTCTCATTAAAAAAAAATACATATATATATACATATTAAAGATTTTTTTCTGTTATTATCATTTTAAGCATGACAGTAAAGCCACACACACACACACACACACACACACACACACACACACACACACACACACACACACACAGGTCAACACTGGCTTTCAGTCCCACATTTTATCAGACTTAAAATCTTAAATTCACTGCGGAAATAAACACTTCCTGCGTCATTTTCACATCTTACGAACACATAATGTCGTCAAATTAACAGCCTCGTTGTTACCTCTCGCTCAATGACAGGAGGCATGTATTCCTGTTTCCTCCTCGCAGAATAAAACCACATTTAATTAAAACCATACGCGACATAACAACATGACAGTATTGTTTCTGTGTTATAACGCAGCTAGCTTTAATGTCACTCTTGTCTCTTTTATCTTTCCCGACGTTGGCAGCCTCTTCAATGGCCGCACCCTATGCCCATCTCTTCCCAGGAGATTTAACACTAAGTAAATAAAGACCGTCTCATTAAAACTGCATTATTACATTTAAAAGACATTAGAATTTTAAAAAAGAAAAGGTGAACCTACCTCCGCAGTGCTGGTCACGTCTCGCTCCCCCCGCGTGCAGACGGTGTTTGTCGTGCTCGAGCGCTTTATTATCCTCCTCCAGGTCTGACAGGCACGAGCTACCAGCCTCTCCTCTCCATGAAAACGGCTCCGGCTCAACTCACCGAGCGCCGACAGCGTCTCGCACCCGCCGAGCCCACCCCCCTCCTGCCTGCCCTGCCCTGCCTCGCCTCGGCAGAAATGTGACCCGGGTCGGTCGTGTTGTGTGTGTGTTTTTTTTCTTCTTCTTTTGGATGGCCGGCCGCTTCTTCACACCCCAGAGCGGTCAAAATGGCTCTCTTCTCGTCTCCCTGTCTCTGGTAAGGATGCTCGAGCTCCACTGAGCCGGTGACATCACCACCGAGGGAGGTAACAGCATCAATGCAGTAGTGAGAAGAGGGAGGAGGGAGAGAGGAGAGGAGGGAGGAGGGAGGGAGGATGAAGGGTGGAGGGTGGAGGGATATTAGTATCCTTGAAACACCTCACATATGAAGACTGCTGTTGTGTTTCATTCAAAGTTAAAAATATAGAAAAACAGCAGTATTTTTTCCTCCTCTGAGGGGTTAAAGTTGACCTTCAGGATTGTGTTTTTGAACGCAGCACACAGGAGGAGAATGAAATGATTGTCTGAAAAGGGTTTAGTAGGTCAGGCCAGGGACATCCAGCTGAGAGGAGACGACCTGGCACACAGCAGCGTCTCTGCACCGTGGAAACTGCCTGTTCACTGAAGCACACAATAAACCAGCTCAGAGCAAAGCGACGGGGACTATACGTAGTAGAAACATTATCATATACGCTTTTTGTAAATTTGCTGCTCCTGTGTGGGGCCTCTTTCTGGAATAATGTGGCTGACTGCATTGCAGTTTAGAGGTTTTTTTGTGTGCGCCTGCACCCCCCCGTCTACTGCAGCAAATACTCGAAACTTAAACGGTTAGGCACAAAAATCGTAATGGACTTTCACACATTTTTGTCTGGTCATAGCAGGAAAAGCACAGGTGTTAACTTTAAAGGTGCACTATGTAGCTTTTTAGAAGAGAAAGATCTTCATTAACTGATTTTTTCATGACTGAATAAACAAACTCTCTTTGTTTGCATGATTGAATAAGCTGAATAAACACAATTTCATACTGTTTTACTTTGTTTATATGTGGTGGACCCTGCCACCTTTTCTAGCTTCAAACAGCGTTCAAGTACAGCTTGTTTATTCAGCCACGTATACAATAAATACTTCTGAGTTTCTATTATTACCCCATTATTTTTGTAAATATTCAAATGATGTGCTTAATTATCTTCTCCAAAACTACGTAGTGCCCCTTTAATGATGCCCCACCATGACCTTTAAACTGAAGTAATGTAATGTTTACAGGTCTTGGGGAGTTCAACTACATACATGGGGGAAAAAGTAGTATACAGTCTTTTGTGGCTCCAGATGGAGCTGCAAGTAATCTGATTTCTGCCTAAATATGACTTGATCTCATTCATAAGCTTCATAATGTAAAGATCTGAGCTCCCAGGACAGCTTTGAATCCTTTTAAAGGACCATTACAACACAAAATGGGCATTTTCACCTGCCAAAAATTGATTGAAGGCCAAATACAGTTCATGAAAGGTGATTTATGCCTAAATATGACTTGATCTCATTCATAAGCTTCATAATGTAAAGATCTGAGCTCCGAGGACAGCTTGGAATCATTTTAAAGGACCATTACAACAGAAAATGTGTCTTTTCACCTGCCAAAAATTGATTGAAGACCAAATACAGTTAATGAAAGGTGATTTCTGCCTAAATATGACTTGATCTCATTCATAAGCTTCATAATGTAAAGATCTGAGCTCCCAAGACAGCTTTAAATCCTTTTAAAGGACCATTACAACACAAAATGGGTCTTTTCACCTGCCAAAAATTGATTGAAGACCAAATACAGTTAATGAAAGGTGATTTCTGCCTAAATATGACTTGATCTCATTCATGAGCTTCATAATATAAACACTAGAGCTCACATGACAGCTTTGAATCCTTTTAAAGGACCATTACAACACAAAATGGGCATTTTCACCTGCCAAAAATTGATTGAAGACCAAATACAGTTAATGAAAGGTGATTTCTGCCTAAATATGACTTGATCTCATTCATGAGCTTCATAATGTAAAGATCTGAGCTCACAGGACAGCTTTGAATCCTTTTAAAGGACCATTACAACACAAAATGGGCATTTTCACCTGCCAAAAATTGATTGAAGACCAAATACAGTTAATGAAAGGTGATTTCTGCCTAAATATGACTTGATCTCATTCATGAGCTTCATAATGTAAAGATCTGAGCTCACAGGACAGCTTTGAATCCTTTTAAAGGACCATTACAACAGAAAATGGGCATTTTCACCTGCCAAAAATTGATTGAAGGCCAAATACAGTTAATGAAAGGTGATTTCTGCCTAAATATGACTTGATCTCATTCATAAGCTTCATAATGTAAAGATCTGAGCTCCCAGGACAGCTTTGAATCCTTTTAAAGGACCATTACAACACAAAATGGGCATTTTCACCTGCCAAAAATTGATTGAAGACCAAATACAGTTAATGAAAGGTGATTTCTGCCTAAATATGACTTGATCTCATTCATGAGCTTCATAATGTAAAGATCTGAGCTCACAGGACAGCTTTGAATCCTTTTAAAGGACCATTACAACACAAAATGGGTCTTTTCACCTGCCAAAAATTGATTGAAGGCCAAATACAGTTAATGAAAGGTGATTTCTGCCTAAATATCTGCCAAAATATAACTGATGAGTGATATGAAGTGACTTTGAGGCAGAGCACCCCTTTCAGTCCAACATCAGGAGCTGGAAACAATATTTGGCAAGTGTAAAAATGCTATTTATGCATTGCATTGGCCCTTTTAAGGCATGCAGGCAGCACATGCATCATGCTCATGCACCATGCTCCTGCTTAAGTAGTTTTGGATTCATACACTGCTGAACTAAGTACTTACTAGACTACTTGCATGCATAATATGAAGTACTTTTAATGAGTACTTTTAGAGTAATACTTTGTCAAAATCCTGACTAGATCACAAGAATAAGGATATTCGCCCAACTTTGATGTGGAATAAAAAACTTATTTTCCATAAGTAGTCCAAGATTCATATACTGCTGAACTAAGTACTTCATAGACTACTTGCATGCATAATATGAAGTACTCTTACTGTGTACTTTTAGAGTAAACCTGGGTCAAAGTCCTTAACAGAGAACAAGAATAAGGATATTCGCCCAACTTTGATGTGCAATAAAAAACGTATTTTCCATAACTAGTCCACTTATTACCACTAAAAAATTGACGTTTCTAAGGTGTTATCCCAGGTAACAGTCACTCAGGTCTCACAAAACCTCTACAAACAAACAAACAAACACAAAAAGTCACAAAACCTCCACAAAGAGACATCAAACTACCACTTCTCCTCTTTGTCTTCCTGCAGGTGATGGACGAGTCGAAAGGAAGAATCCCCAAGACGAACAAGACGAGCAGTCGAGACAAACAAGACTCTACTCAGAGACAGTGAGTACTGTTGTATTTACTGGCTATTTACGTAATAAACCCTTTTTTTGAATACACTCTGTTGTGGTTTTAATCCTGCTCATTCCTGATTTTTAAAGAACGTGTTGAGTCTTCTGATGGAGTCCAGTGTCTCCTCTCGGTGGCATTGTCAAAGCTTTAACTACATTTGATATATTCTTTCTACCCTCATTATTATTATTGCTCATAACAAAAATGGCATTTTCTTAAAAGATAAATCGCTTCAACTTATAATGAAACAGATAGAAATATATTAATACATGTAGTCCTGCTTGTGTAAATGTTAGATCTAAAAATAATTGAGTGCAAACAGACGGAGATTAAATGCAACGCCTGAAGAGATGTTCTCGTGGTGAAGCTCTTCTCAGACAGTCATCGAGCTGATTGGAGAGATGAGAGGACCGGGCCTAATAATGTCAACGTGTCCTTGTGCAAAGGGACCCGACCCGCACATTACTGGATGCTAATGGTTTGGTGGCTATAAAAGGTTGTTGCGTACCGATCGATACATTTTCATTTCCTTATCTTCTTTTTCTTGCTGTGTGGATTCTGCCAATCGGCCGCCCATACTACAAATGTATCCTTTTCTACTCCTATTAGTTGAAATCAATTTTCATGTATAATGTGAATGGGCTTATTACGCCAGATCCATCGACGGATCCCTTGCACACGAGGCTAAGCAGCGATAAAGGGTGGTGAACAGGAACTGGTGGTAGGATACTTTCGGCTGCTCAGGTTTCAGCCTGAGTGAAACACAATGCAATTGCATTTTGTGACCTTGCTCTTTGCACAGTCCTACCAAACCCTACTGCTCTCCCTCCTCCCTCCCTCTCCTCTCTTTCTCCCTCGCTCTCTATCTCGCACACATTTGCTTCATCTCTCTCGGGCCCCCCTCTGCCTCATCCACTTTGATCTGATGCAATTGCTTCATTTGATTCATCAGCATCAAGATTTCAAGGTCTAATCCGTGCACGAAACGAATTATGCGGCTGTGAGGTGTAGCCACGGACCGACATCATGACATCACACGGAAAACATACGAAGTGAGCGTGAATCACCACATGATGATGTCACCAAGCATGAATCACCACACGCTAAATTGAGGCACCCTTGCTCGTCCTCCCCGTGTTACAGTGAAGTAGGCCATGCTGAGGAGTTCAGTTTTAAAAGTGAGCGCAAACAGGAACTGTCCTTTGATTATTTAAGACGACCAGCGTCCACTAGAGGAAGATGCCGAGAGGAGGAGTGGCGGCATTGTTCCTGCCCAGCCTTCCAGCTCTCTTCTGCCATGTCTAAATTCAGTGGCACAGGAGCCTGAATAATTCATTGGCTGAGTGAGCTGTTGCCTTGAGCCGAGTGTGACAGACATGTTTTCTTAAAGAGACGATGTTGTGTGTTTGTGCTTCTATCAAGAGCCCGCGGAGCAAAAACTCCCACCCGAAACACATGCAACATGGAAACAACAGAGACAATAATGTCATGGATTTAATTATTAATATAAAGACAAGTCAGATCATCTCTCCTTGTGGAGCTCCTTTGTTTTGATCGGAAGAGATTATAACAATGAAAAACTTGTATTTCTGATTGAATAAAATAAGATCAAATTAACATATTTTAATAAAGAATCCACAAAAGAGAATTCTATAAAAATGCAAATGCATCAGTCAGCCACTAATGGAATACAACAATCTATAGTAATCGAATTTCATCTGATGTTTTTTTACATATCTTGATAGTCTGTCTATCTGAACGACTCTGGGCACATTATAAACACACACACTTTCCCCTTCATAGATTAGCTTGTGTTCAGGACCTGCAGTGGATCTCTTCCATCTGTTGTTACCATATTCTCATCTGGTTCATCTGGTTCATCTGTCCTGCTGCTGTTGAGGTGAGGGAAAACACATCCTGGGTGCAGCCTGTGAGTTAAGCTCCCTCTGGTGGAAGAAAAATAAACGGACGCCGTAGAGAGATGCAGTGAAATTTAGGTAAAAACAACCTCGAACAAGCAACTTTAAAGCTCTTTATGACTCAGCAGCTCAGGACCACAGAGACGACCGCCGACAAGCTTGTTTCACGTCAAAGATTTTGGTGGCTTTCAACTTGCAACCGTGCCAGGTTTGGTTGGCTTCAGGGCAAATACTTCCTAATTTCCTGAACATCAGAGCTGTGGCACCTTCCTGGTATGCAAACTGAGTTGGCACATGTGTGGCAGAGCTGTATGTTACAATCCTTCTAGAACTTTGTCATCAAGGTGATTGTCTGCGCTGTTTTATTACTATATTTGTCTATTCTGTAGTTCTGTACACTCACAAATAAAGGTTCCAAAAGGGTTCTTCTACAAGGGCTGTGGTTCTACATGGAACCATTTGCTTCTCAAAAACCCTTTCCACGAAGAAACAGTTTTTCAAGGGTTCTTGGTAACACTAACGGTTCCAGTAAGAACCATTTGATCCAGAGAACCCTTTTTTGGAGAAAGAGTTCTTCAGGGATTGTTGAAAGCATGGGTATAATATCCTGTATGGGTTCTTTGTAGAACCTCTCATGGGGGGTTCTGGGTGGAACCTCACACACACAGTTCTAGGTATAACCCAATTTATGTTGGGTTCTAGGTAGAACCCTCCACCTTTATAAAAGGTTCTACCTGGAGCCAAAAAGGGTTCTCCTATGAGGACAAGCCGAAGAACCTTATATGGTTCTACTTAGAACATTTATTTCTAAGAGTGTAGTTCTTTCTGAGGTTTGTTACATTCCTTCCGTGGAAAAGGTTTTTCTTTCCTTATCCAATGCACAGATAATAAATCCCATTGAAGAGAATCTGTGATTTGTGAAATTAAAACACAAAAAATAATTAGTTTAGCTTTAGCAGAACATCATACTTTGGGTTGAAACAACTACGTTCAGTCTCGTAAGTGATGTAAGATATGTCTTTTGCATATGTTCACTTACTTACTTACGTAACGTTACCCCATTCTCCAGAGAGAAAGACCATCCCAACCACCTATTAGACTTTTCTTGCTCTTTATAAAACTGCATCAGAAGGGCTCCTCATCAAGTGATGCTAGAGGAGTTCCTACAGCGTCAAACTGGAGAACGGGCTGTCACAGACAAACTAATGTTTTATAATTGTATTCACATGATCTTTAGTCACATTCGCTGACTCCTCACTCATCTGACATATCATTTGCAGCCTCACTGGACGTTATAGCGACAGGCGACCAGATGAAATGCACCCTTACCTTTGAGTAAAATTGGGATTTCTCCACAAATCAAATAAATATATAAGAGAAGTGTTGTCGTTTTTAGACGTTTTAATGCTGAAATGTTACATAGTATGTATTTTACTTAGCTCAGGGCCAAAGAAAAAACTCCACATATATGTCTAGATTAATGGAGAACAGTTTATTGTAGAGTTCAGTGACACATTGGAACACCATCATCCTGACATGTAACCCTTAAATTTCAACAAAAACCTCATGACAAAAGGAAAAAAAAAAAACTCTTTCAGTGACGGAAGTATTTGGTACAGCGGGGAGGTTACTGACATTTCACCGTTACGTTTACTTGCACTGGCGCACAGACCACTCGCACAGTGGCCACCTCGACATTTCACCACAGTTTACATCCATCACAGCCACGGGGCGGGGGTGGGGGGTGACTGGCTTCGTCTAACCAGCTTACAGAAAGCAAAAAACGAAATCTGTCCACGACCTCGAACATGGGATGAAAAACACAAACGGTCATTGTTGAAAGCCTCTGTAAGATGCACTCCTTTGTAATTATATTGCTCACATGACAAACAAAAAAACCCCAGAGTGCTTGTTAATAAAAGGAAATACCCTGCACAGAATAATTCATATGTACAGTGTGAAACTGCGTGTTGTTAAAATCACTCCTATGACAGAAATATTACTCTTAGTCACACTTTCGAGTTCAAGACTCAAACTAAAAGAAGTATACCGCAAACTTGTAAAAGTACAACTTCTGCTATGTACGAAATAAACGCGTCACTGTTAAGACCTAATTCAAAAGCTTGTATCACTAAAACACTGTTAAAATAAGTAATATATGATTATTAGGCTGACGTTTAGCAGCACCTTCAGCGGTAACATTACAGTACCCAGTGTAACGTATTATAACACCTTCTTGTATTTTGCTGGGATGGACACGCAGGACTTCGATACAGCGTTAAAGCCACTGTTACCCTGCCCGTTCCATGCATAGTGCACAGGATCAACGCCCGGTGTTCCCCACGTAAAAACATCATAAGGGCTTTGTGACGTGTTGGTGAACTCTCAATGCTTTAAATGTACGACGTCTACCTATTTTAACGTGAAGAGGTTTGTTACTATGTGCAATTTTTCGGCGATCGGTGAAAATGTTTGCCTCTATCTAACTACCCGTGGCAACTAATTCGACTACTAGACTACGTTTGCAATTTCATTTAAATTGTGAGTATACTAAGTGGCCCCCCCCTCTTTTTGATACGACTCCATGTCGATTTGCAATTTAACAAGCCGAAAAATGTAATAAGAAAAAGCATTACTTATGAAATAACTGCTGAAAAATTAACAATCATGGGAGTCCCTTTATAAGACTATATAAAAAAGAAATATTAAAATTGACTAACCTCTCCCTCGTCTTTTTTTCATGATATGTGATATAACAGTTTGTAGCTCCTAGTTTATTATTAAAGAGAGAAATGTCGTCTGCATGTTTTGAGAAAATGTGAAAAAACGCTATGAGCTGTATCTTTTATTACTCATTGTGAAGTTGCTATCGAGGGGAAGTATCTCATCAAAAAGTTTATGTGCTGAGTTGCTCACTGAAAAGACGGAGGTGTGACTGAAATCCTCCAAATACACAAGTTAATGAGGAAAACTGTTACTCACTAGCTAATACATTTGGGTGCAGAAAAAACACTTAAAGGAACAGTTAGAGATCTGGAGAAATATGCTTTGTTTGTTGTTTTTCCCAGGGTCGAGGATTGATATGAGTTTCATCTCTCTGCATCCTGTTAAGAGACAGGCCAACGACATGTTTAGCAGAGTTAAGCGCGAGAGCAAGAAGCAAAGGCAGGGGTCCGAAAAAATGCCTCCTTGGACCAAAAACCCAATCGTAAGACAGCCTTAAATTTAAAAAAAACAACCCACAGCTACTGAGGCCTGTGTTTCCAACAAAAAACACTCCCTGGAGTTTTTTTCCCAGTTAAAGTTATAGTTCAGGTCTTAAGATGGGGGGTTGTATTTACGTTGCCGTCAAACAGCCTGCAAAGTAGGCACTACATTTCGCTTGTGCGCAGGAATACAGGCGTCGTACGGTCGAGTGCCAAAGGAAAAGGCTGTTAAAATACGTTTTGCTGCTGGTACGGTTTACAGCAGTACAATGCCCTGATTCCTGCCAGGAGGAGAGCCGACGGTCACCTACTGCAGGTAAAACACTGACTAGAAGATAAATACCTCATAAAACCCCATATCAAAAGACCCGAACTATCCCTTTAACATCTTTGGACATGTAGGAAAGGTGGTGACTTTCGTTGGGAGGGTGACATTAGTCAGGTGAACGTCGTCGTCATAAACACGTGGTCATCATCATGAAACGGTTGAAGTTCGTTTAGGCATCAAAACCACTTGGTTCGGTTTAGGAAAAGATCACGACTTGGGTTAAAAGAAGTACGTTAGTTACAGCGAGTAAGTCACGTAGGTAATTTCGGGGCAAAGGGCTGTTGGATTTTTGGGCTTTAGGTCCAGTGGGACATTTTTTTGACTACTGGAGTTTCTGAAAAATGAGCTTCAGCTAGCTTAGCTTCGTCAAATTGAAAAATTCACCCTCCGATAAGAATGTCTTATTTTCACAGGGTAAATATTTTATGAAAGACGGCATAAAAAATTTGACATTGGAGTTGGATGTTTTTCACCAACAACTGCAACTTCTTAAATGCTTCCCATTAATGGGCTCGTCCAGGGAATATATTGGTTAGCTTGCTGGCTAACAAGATAAGTCTGTACCGGTAGCAATAATTTCTTTCCACAGAATGGCGAAGTCAAGTCACGTTGTTTATCCAAATCAGTGTTCTTTATGTCAAACCCTTTAACACCCACACTAACCCCCTAAACCTTGGGTTTTTAACTTGCTAGCCATACCTACGCTAACCACTTCCATGTACTTTGTGCTAGGCTAGTATGAACTCCTAAGAGCCTACTACTGTATTCCTCTTAACAAAATGCAGATGACACTTCATATCAATCTGACTGGGTAACGCCACAAAAAAGTGTATTTCCCCCAAATCCTTTAAGAATGGAAAACACAGGAGTCTGTTCACTGGGGATGTCAGACAGTTATTCTGAGTGGCTTGAAACTTGGTGTAAAAAGCCACGAGCGTCCCGGAGTCACTGAGGCACTACTTCCTTCAAAGAAGCCAGGGCTGAGTGGATGCGGACATGAAGCCTGTTCTCAAAGTCGTAGCCTGTAAAATCCTCCTGAAATATTGTAGATAGACAGATCAGTCACTTGTAACTTGTTATATATTTCATTTCTAATATTATCTTGGAAATAAAAATGAATTTTAATATCAATGATTGCTACACAAATAGTTTACCTTTGCTTGAAGGAGCAATGATCTCCCCTTTCCCACCGTCTGGATTGCAATATTATAAAAGACTTGGTTATAACCGAGCATGTGATCACATTTTGTACAATCCAAATGAAAACGTGAATGAATAAAAGAAGACTGACCTCCGGTTTTGCAAGCAGTATACATCCGAGCTCATAGACGGCGTACGGCTGAACATACGAGTTGATCTGTCGTCCGTACTCGTCTCTAGCAGCCAGCTGGAAAGCCTGGATGAAGTGAAGAGGAATGCAAGTTGAGTCACATTAAAAGTGTAGTTTAACTGGAAAGTCCATTCAGCGCTCATTGTAGACTGATACCTGAATAGCATCTCTCATATTCCCGTGACATTTGTGAACGGCGCCGAGAAGGAGGTGTTTCAGGCCTCGGCACGAAGCTTCATCTAAACTCTGTAACACTGAATGAACACGAGGAGGAAATCATCACGCAGGGTGAAATTTAATTCTTAGAAATCTGGCTGCAGCTGACTCGGTTATGTCGGCGTGGATCATGAAGGTTACACTCACCCTGGTTCATTATCTGCAGTTTGGATGAGGAGCAGTTTTGAAGCGCTTTCCACAGATACAGCACTTCAATCACGCCCAGGATGCATAGCTCTCTGGTGGGGGAGATCTTTCTCAATCTCTCAGCCTGCAGATAGGAATCAGACGGAGAAGGAAAACTTCTGTTAGACAGCTGTGATGACTTTTGAAAGACAGAAAAAAAGTCCAAAATCTGCAGCAAACCCTCGACTGGGAACCAGAAGAATATGCAAGCTCATGTTTCATTTGCTCTGACAGACGGGTCTAATTAAAAAACTAAAGGAAGAGCAAAGGACGGCACTTAAGGCTTTTCTCAATGAAAAAGATGCTTTAGCTCGTCTCTTGACTGACTTCCATAAGAGACTGATTTACCAACTGGCTCCACTGGCGTTAGCTCCTCTCCTACTGTTGATCTGATTGGCTGAAGTGAGCCTGTGACAGTCGGTTCATTCAATCACCTGCCAAGTGTTTTTTGAAAGTTTGTGCCCTTTTCCAAACAGTTTCTAGCCGTGCCCGTCCAGATGGTTGGGTGCAACAAACCATCTGGTGCGACAGGTTAAGCGAGCCATCTTGCTTCCCTGAATTATGATTCGGCGGGCGCTAACGAGCTCACATTTCATCTGTGTGTTGGTCTGCTGTCACGTTAACTAGCTCAGCGGCACATCACACTTTTTTACTTGCGCTTGATTAGTTATCCAATCGGATCGGCACTGCCAGCTGTCAAAACTCACCCTTTTGACGGCAAACTGCTCTATCTGGTTGTTTTTCCTCTTGAACAGCTTCTGCACATCTTTGAAAACTCCGCTCGCTCCATCCAGGTCACCTGCAGCCCCCTGACACACTGGAAGAAGACATAAAAGACTTCATAGAATACAGTATCGACATAGTATAAAATATTCATTGAGGCAATATAAGCAGACGGTACGTTAGTGTGTGACAGGCTTACCTCCGGTCAAGTAGGCGTAATAGCACTGCGACCAACGCGACTCATTCTTCAGCCTTTCGAACGACCTGAACGCGTCTTCAAAATTCATCTCTATCATGCTACACCAACCTGGCACAGAGACACGCAGACAGAACAAAATGAGTCCCGTCCCTGTCTCGTACGCCAAGCGTCAGTATGTCACAACTAACCTGATGAGTCAACACGTACCAATCTCATAGAGACACACATGCTGGATCTCTCTTTGGTCTGATGCAAGCTCTAATGCATCATGGAAACAGGCCAAAGCACTGTTGATATGGCACTGGGGACAGAGAGAGAGCACACACGCCAACAGGTAACGCTCGTTGTGTCGGACACACACCACATGCACGTGTTGAATGACAGAGTTAGATACGTAGATGGTGGATCAGACGTTGGTGAGTTAATGAACAACCGGACATGCATATAAATTGTATGTGCTTCGACAGAGACTCTTCTGTAAAAAGCTTCTGCGTATTTGTCATCTATAGTCATCACAAATAAACCATTTACAGCATCAATAGACTCGTTAAAAGTTCGGAATATGTGTCATCACCAGCCCCGAGCCTGCCGTACGTACCTCTAGCCGATGGACCCGTCCTTTAAAGAACATGAAGAGGGATGAGTTGGGGTAAACCACCGACTTTCTCTGCAGAATAGCTTTGGCTTCCAGCAGCCCCTCGTGTGTGTCGGAGCCGTCCAGAGCGAAGAAAGGCAGCACTACTGTGTGGTACCACAAGAGGGCCAACCTGAGCAACACAACAGGAGACTCATCTCAGTCTGTTACCATGTGAAACTGTGAATCTGAAGCTCAGTGGGGATCTGTATTAAAGTGAATGAAACAGAGCAGCTCACTGTTATGCTGTATGTATGCTGATGTATGACCTTTAACCTGCCATCAAAATATTAGTTTACAGTTTGATGGATCAGGAAAACATTGAGGTCAGCTGGAGTATTAAGGGTTTTTGTCTGATCTGGAAAATGTGGGTGGCAGGTTAAAGGTAACACATTAGAGTGTGAACCAGCATGTCCATGCCCTTTCTTACATGTGAAACACAGACCAACTTTATATGAAATATTTTGATCCTGCCATCGTACAGTGTAACAGTGAAAGAAGAAGGTAACCAGAGATGCAGACGGTTCCAACTACAGGGGGTCAGGGTCAGCATCATTTATTGGATGTTTTAAAGGTGCAATAAGTCAGACTTTTAGTTTAGAACGTTCAAAGATTTGCTGAAATTACTGACATCGCAAAGAAATAACAATCTAGACTTTATGTTGAAGATGTCTAGGTGCTGTGTTGCAGAGATATCTACTGAAGTTAGCATGCTAACCACTAGCCCCTTGCCAGTTTGTACCTCAAGACCAACACTCGACCGGCGCTTCAAGCTCCCAGTCAAGGCAGAGTCGGCTAATACGACAACTAGCTGCACGGTTAACTGAGTTTACTTGCTAACGGCAGCTACGGTTAGCAACAGTTAGCGGTTACTCTGGTGATATGCTGCCCACTATTTGTTTCTGGTATGAATTCGACAAATTCTGCAAATTCTTACATATTGCGCCTTTAAAAAACTTTTCCTAGAATACAAATATATAACGTCTTGTTTAGTAATGTTCTTTTAAATTGTGTAATGGGTTGCTAAGGAGGTTGAGAGCCACTGACATACTTCATACTCAGGATCCAGCATCAAGGGCTTCTTTGTTTAGACCAATTGTTGTAATTGCATTAGATGATTTTGTTTTGAGCTACCTGAGGGCAGCGCAACGAGCTCTAAACACATCATCACATCACTTTATTAAGTAGAACAACATTAGCAGCGACACTGGCATTGATTCACAGCTTCACACACATTCATTCATTCTCTGGCCATCTGATGAATGTAAGTTTTAGCTTTTAAGCTCCTCTTCTCGTTTCCATCAGGTACTTAGTGGCTAAATGCTCCGCTATCTTCACAAGTGGCTATACTCGACATGACATATGCAAAATAGCGCTTAACTCGCTGAGATAAGGGCAAAAAATGACATTGAGCGTGTGGACATTAAATATGAAGTGAAACTCAATTCAAACCATGCTCGCCATCATATTTATCCTACTTTACACTTTTCTAGATAGCAGACTTCCTTCAGACAGCTTATTTCACCGAAGTACAGCTTAATCTAGTGGAATGTGCAAAACAGGGCAGGTCGCTAATTGTGTCTGTCTGTACTGTGGGTTTTCACAGCTTTTTCACTGAAAACAACATGTCTGAAAACATTAGAGTGAACCAAAACAGTAAAGTCGCAGGATGTTAAACTAACACAGTGAGCTGAGAGATGCTAAAACTTTGCAGAATTACCTGCTGGTTTGTCACTGTGAGCAACACCTTTAGCATCACACAGTCACTTGACTGATTGTAGATCTAAAAATACAACTTATAGCAGCTTTAAAGTCTTAAATTAACTAAAGTTGTAAGGCGTACAGGAAACATCAGTGGTACACATCACCTCTCATCACCTTCTGTAAAAAGTAAATAATACAACCTGAGCCTACTCACGTAGCTAGCGGTGCCTTCATGTCCTTGCTCTCGCTCGCATACATGAGGGAGGACAGGCCCTGGAGACGGTCGCCGGGGAAACCCAACAGGTTGATAATCTTGAGCAGGTGCGGAGGCACCATGGAGATGCACAGGTGGAAGAGGCCGTAGCCGAAGCTGACGGAGCCCTTGAGCCGGTCCAGGGCCTCCGGCGTCACCCCGTTCTCCACCGGAGCGTTGTGGTTGGCGTTGTCTGTCGTGGGGGACTCCTGGTGGACGGAGGACCTCCGCTGGCAGGTGTCCTGCAGCTGGCTGATGTCACTGTGGCACTTATTGTACATTTTCCACGCCTTACGAAGGATCCAGCCTCCTTTGATATAAGCTGTTAGGAGAGACAAGAGACAAGATACTTTTGATGAGGTTTTTCATGGAGATGCTCAAGTGGAAGAATGAAACCATAATTTTCTGAAATGAAGTCATGAAACCTAATGAACATACTAATGATCAGTTTGTCTACTGATTATTATATTCAGCCACGTCAGTAGTGGTACTCTAGGGATGGAAATGTTTGTCAGTCCACAACTTTGGTCGATACTGAAGTATCTCAACAGCTTTTTGAAAGATTACCATTAAAATCCATGCAAATATTCATTTTCCCATTTGGATGCATATTAAAGCTGCTGTGATGATGTTTTTCAATTAAAATAAGTGTTAAATGGCTCTATATTCCAACAGTAATCACTGTTATAGAGTCTGTGGTCGGTAACTGTATCTTTCCTCCTCCTGCTCATGCAGTAAAAGAGACAAGAAAGGTTCTGGTATCCCTGCCCACGTTATCTAATCAGGACAGAGAACTCCATATAGACCATGCATCGTCTGCTTGTGAATGCAGAGAGGGCAGGATGCTGCTGTTTGCTGTGTCTGGTGATCACTGCCAGAGCACTGAAACAGTGCAGGAGCAGTGTTTTCTGTGGGAGGTAGTAACTCCCTTTTACATGCACAAAAATGCTACACAACACAATAAATAAAGGCAAAAACCCCAAAAAGCAAAACATGACCTCTTTAACATTAGCACGTTAGCATGCTGAGATTAGCATTTAGCTCAAAACACCATTTTATGTATGTAAAGAATCACAGAGCTGCTAGCACGACAGTAGATTCTTCCTCATGATCGATAAATCAATTAACTGTTTCAACTATAGTGTGTCACTTTTGAATATTTAATTGTACACAACCCACAGAGCTGACTCATTGATACTCAATTTGTAATGATACCAAACAGAATTATCAATTATCAAAATTGTTTATGATTAGTTTGACTGGTCACTTCACTAATTAAGTAGATGATCAATTGGTCGACTCATCCTTCCAGCACATCACTGATGAAACACTGTACACAATATTGTGTTGATATACAGTCTGTTGTGTACAATGATGATGTAACGTGCCAAACACTGGTTGCCACGAGCGACCGATGTTGAACATCCTGCTCGTTGGTTACATCTGATTACCTGACAGCTCCTGCTTGACGAAGGAGAGCACGGCGAGGTACACCTGACAGTCAGCGACGATGATTTGTCTCTGTAGGCGGTCCACCACCACAACGCCTGACCTCTGGGAGTCCATCTGTAACACACACACACACGCACACACATTCAATAAGCAGTACACACACACACACACACACACACCCTCTGCATGGTTCCCCAGAGGCTGGCAGCCAAAGTAACAAGGAGTTTCCTGAACGACCCAGAGCTGCTACAGACAGCCCCTTCGCTCACTTTGCTGATTACATTTCACAGAAGTACTAATTGAATCTGTGTGTGGGCTTGGCATGATCTCACTGCTGCCTGCATCATTAGGCCTGATGTCGAGGATATGGACTGCTGCCTGCTGTGGCTGCGATATTAGGGCACGTCAGCAACAATGGAGCGGAGGTGAAAAATCTAAATGTGTCAGTTTTGTAGATATTATTCATTTCACTTGATGCTCAACTTGTATTGCCATGCAAGAGTCCATACAGTACAGTTTTTGAATGCTACCCACACTCTTTTTAATCTTGTTCCTGATTGTCTCAATGACTCCGGAGCTGTCGCTCTCACACAGTTTCTCAGTGGTCCTCAGGTCGTCGCAGGCCGTCTGCATCTTCTCCTCCTCGAACGTCATCATGGCATTCTGCAACGCAGCGCGGCAAAAAAACAGCTCGTTACCGACACATCTGTTATTCCGATATTAAACTGTCTTGTTCTACAGAGCGGATCTATGCACGGATCTGTGCGTGAGCGGGCTTACAACCAGAGACATCTTGTAATTACAATGAAGGAGTGTTATGCAACACTCTCGAAAGGGTACAAAGGGCTCTTTCTGCATAACAATGAACGGAGCAACACGGTGACATCCGGCCAGCTGTGTGTTTGGAGTTGGAAAAGATGCAACACAGCGAACACAATCGGAAAATCTTTGCTCTGATGTTGCTGAAACCTTTTCAGAACACTTTGAACAAGTGAGGAAAACATCTGACACAATGAAGCAGAAAGTAGAAAATGACGCAGTGATATCAGAGTGACAGTCGTGGAGTTTCATGATATTTCTCTTGTGTAACAGTCTCTTTATTTATGCTGCATTAAACTACCCCTGAGCATGTAAGAGTGCCCGTCGCGATTGGTCCGATGACGCTGCCCCCACTGCCCTCAGGGCCATCTTGCATCTGGGAAACAGAGGATGACATCATCTCTGGCTTCATGGTGTGTAAGTTTTGTCCCAACGGTGCGTATTTGCATGTGTGTGTGTGTTTGTGAGAATCCACCAACAAGCTGCGAAAAATCCCCCCTCTCCCATCACTGATGCATGCAGCGTTACAGTAATGTGCTTCTCTGCAAGAGCAACGGCGTTCTCGACAGGAAGATGCATCCATTATGTTACTGGATGTTGACAATGGTGCAACTCATTTGACAGATTAGGTTATTTCAGGTCTCAATACTGGGTGCTGTCTTTATGATCTGTGACGATACGGGCTTGAATGTAACTCTCAGTTATATTAAAGGAGACCTATTATGCTGTTACATGTTTTTCCCTTTCCTCCATTGTGTTATAAGGTTTTATGTGCATGTGAGCATCTTCAGTCTGCACCAACAGAATTCGATTCCGTGACTTTGTGTCCTCACACTATGTCACCACGTCACACATTTGCATAATTTATGCCATCGGCTAGTTTAGCACGTAAGAATGGATTTAGCACAGATGCTCTGGTGTGAAAATGAGCATAATATATCTCCTCTGATCACTGTTCGGCTGTTTCTCAGCACTAGCTTTGATTGGATCAGTTTGTCAACAAGATGAGAGAAAAAAACTCACCAGGAAACTGACGAAACTGGCCCCGAAGCTCATCAGTGGGCTCTGAGTCCTACAGAAAGATAGAAAACAGAAAGAAAAAAGGAAGTTAAGTTTCTTTAAAAAAAACCATACATACAACAAAACAGTCAGAATCTAAAAAGCCAAAGAGAATGAATCACACACACAACTGACAGGAGCTGTGCATGGTAACTTTTCCATCAGGCATAAACAGAGAGTGCTCAGGAGCAGGTGCGGTCACGGTTTCCTGTGTTCAGCTGTCACGACTGATTTCAGGGGTCTAACCTGCTGTCGGCTTGTTTGACGTGAGGTGTCCACCGACCACCAAACAGTCCTCACAATCAAATAAACGAAAGCAAACTTCCCCCCAAATGATTTTCTCAAAGATCTGATGTGCGGTAATGACTTGAAAATGAGAGTCAGACTGAAACTGGGTGCACGGATGATGATAATAATGTCTTGGAAACATTAAATCTGCAGTTGGTAAGACAGACACCTGACAAACAGGCTTTAAATGTGCACAATTTAAACTCAGATCTGTAACATTTACAATATTAGTACACAACATTAATATTTATTTGATGTATTTCCACAAGGGAAGAAAAGGGTAGAAGTGTCCTGCAAATATATTCAAAGTAACGCTAAATTGTTGTCCTTTCCTTTCGGTTTGTTCAGTTTATCCAGTCGTGAAGCTCATTTTCCCTTCTGATTTAACCATATTGGACCTTTGACATGCAGCCGATGCAGCACTTTATTTGCATCACACTGTGGTGTGTGTGCTCAGCATGTTGTCACTGTCTGTACAGTAGCAGTACATGCTGTACTCTGGGTGTCACTTTGATGTCTTAGCCACCTGTAACATTTCCCTTGCAGATCATTTCTAATTCGACAGTCCAGGTATGAGGCGCGCGGCATCCCATCCTGTCACACATGATCATGCAAAGTCCTGATTTAAATCACGAGGTAAATTACCTGTATCTCCTGAAGAGCTCGTCGCTCTCCTTGAATCCGTTGTTGAGCAGCATGTTGATGCCTTGCAGGGCCATCTCGGCATCATCTATGTGCTCTGCCTTCTCCTCTACCTGCTGCTGCTGCTGGGACTGCTCGGGACCCGCCATTGTTTATGCCACAGCTCAGTGGCTGTTTGATTACGCCGGAGAAGAAAATGTGAACCTGTTTCTTCTCTGAAACAAACCCGCATTGGTTTATTTCCACCGGTGAAGGAAGGAGGTGGATTCAAACAGAGACGCGCCTCTGATCGGCTAAAGAAGAAGAAGAAGAAGGAGAAGAAGAAGAAGAAGAAGCTGGCTCCAGACGTCTGTGCGCCTCGGGGATAGGCCACTGATGCCCAGACGGGCTCGATCACGTCGCACTCCAGCGATTCACACTGATCATCGTACTCACCGACAGCAGACGTCTGTGCGCTCAGTCATCAGCCAACACACCGTGATTTACCTCTTAAAATCGGCCATCCGTCAGTTTT
Source organism: Lagodon rhomboides (assembly GCA_039737535.1). NCBI lineage: Eukaryota > Metazoa > Chordata > Actinopteri > Spariformes > Sparidae > Lagodon > Lagodon rhomboides. The sequence continues at coordinate 5,597,614 of CM077789.1, read as the reverse complement.
TCTCCCCCTCCTGGAACTCAGTTGCCGTGCAGCAGCATTACATAACGAGCATCCAGGCTGCCGTGCTGCTCCGCGAGTCCCACGTAACGCGCTCGTCAATCGGCCTGGCGTCATAACGCACGGCGCATCGCCGGGAGGATGGAGGGATGGGGCCCGCTGAGGCGAAGCTGCATCCTGTCAGCCTCCATCGCTCAGACTCCCTCCACACCCACAGGCTCCAGACCCAGCCCCTCGCCTCCGGCCGGCAGCCAATAGACGCACAGATGGAGCAACCTGCACCGCAACTGCCTCCCCTGCAGCCTCGATCTCCTCTCTAACAGGTCTCCTCAAAGTTTTAATTTCCAGCAGAGAAAGGTTTACGGCTCTAGTGAATAAGACCCAGTGACTCCAAACTAATGCCAAAATATATCACTACACAGGTCAAGGAGACACCTCTTTTTAATGGACATACAGCTTCTTCTATTTTATATCAATATTTGATATTGACATGAAAGCTACTGAAAAGAAATGCTACATTTTTATAACAAATATTCATATAAAATAGCAGTGAAATGTAATAAAAATAGGTGTGTCTCATTTTTTACATTTAGTTATACAATTCGGCATTGGTTTGGAGTCGCTGGGTCACATTACATGGAAGCTATTGAAAATGAAACACCGAATTTTTATAATAAATACTCATATAAATTAAAAGAAGCAGTAAAATGTCATACAAACAGGTGTGTCCTATTTCTCACATTTAGTAACACAATTCGGCATCGGTTAGAAGTCGCTTGGTCACATGACATGGAAGCTATTGAAAAGAAACACTGAATTTTTATAATAAATACTCATATAAATTAAAAGAAGCAGTAAAATGTCATACAAACAGGTGTGTCCTATTTTTTACATTCAGTAACACAATTCGGCATCGGTTTGAAGTTGCTTGGTCACATGACATGGAAGCTATTGAAAAGAAACACTGAATTTTTATAATAAATATTCATATAAATTAAAAGAAGTAGTAAAATGTAATGAAAACAGGTGTGTCTTACTTGTCACATTTAGTAACACAATTCGGCATTAGTTTGAAGTCGCTGGGTCACATGACATGGAAGCTATTGAAAAGAAACACTGAATTTTTATAATAAATACTGATATATTATTATATTATATTAAAAGAAGTAGTAAAATGTAATGAAAACAGGTGTGTCTTACTTGTCACATTTAGTAATACTATTCGGCATTAGTTTGGAGTCGCTGGGTCACATGACATGGAGGCTTTTGAATAAAAATATAGTCACAAGTTGATCTGGCTTCCTTTTAGATATGGCGTTCTGTATGATGTTTGAGTTGTACCTGCCACCCAAGTTGTTTCAGTTCATGTTCCCACAACATCACGAGTTCGAATCCCAGCCATATAGGCCTATGGACCTGTGCATTTTTTATTTTCATTATGACTGACCTGCCAGGTAAAAACAAAAGCAACGTGTCTGACAACGCCCCGTAGCAGAAGGAAAGACAGTTGGACAAAATGCAGGCCGCTTGTGAGGACAGCGGTAAATTCCGCCGCGCGAAATGATGACGCGTTATCAACGTAACGTAAATAAAGAAGGAATTTAGGATGCGGTCTATTAAGAACATTTTACTACTGGACACGGTGTTGGAGATGGAGCCCGTTCAGTCCTATGAAAGCTGTTCAGTGGAAGAATATAAGCTCAACTTCCCAAGGATGAAAACACCTGGATCGACGACCGAGCCGGCTAACTTCCGGTTTAGCGCCCGGCTAACTCAGAGGGGGATAAAATAATTTAATCGTGCGTCTCTTCTAGACATTCCACCTGTTATTGGACCGAATGGCCCAAATTAAATTACCGTTTTACAGACGCTTCTTTCACAATAGTTTTTTTTTTTTTTAACGTCTTTATTGACAACAAAAGTATACATAAGACTGAGAACAGTGTATACAATGATGAGATGTCGTATACAACATTAATACACAAACAAACAATCATATACAATCAAACACGCCAGGGGTTGACAGCAGGACAGAAATAATAAAATAAAAACTTACTCAGTAAAAATTCTGTAAAGCTTACATAGATCATATGTTTTAACAGCTTTTTTATTTTCACAATCACCAAGAGAGGAGATGTATTGTTTAATATATACAGATAGTTCCAGAAAGTTTGGTTTCTTACCAGAAAATTTAGATTTGTGTATGTAAAATTTAGATAAAATAATTAACAAATTAATCAAATAAAACTGGGAACTTAGTTTTTTATCATATTCAGTATAGCCAAACAAAACATTTTTCCAGCATAAGTTAAACTGGGGGTAAATAGGAACACTGATAAAGCGTGTCAGTTTGCTCCAGAGTTGTCTGGTGTGTGGGCAAGACCAAAATAAATGAACCAAGGTTTCGTTGACAGAGTCACAGTGAATACAAGTCACCTCAATGTCCTTTTTAAGCCTTTGTATATAGTGATTAGTTGGGTAAAATCTATGAAGCATCTTAAAGGATATCTCTTTGACCTTGTTGGTTAATAAAAACTTATGAGGCAGAAGCCATACTTTTTCCCAGTTAATATTTCCAATAAAAGTAGACCAATAGGATAAAGCAGAGGGTGAACTCACAATGTCTTGTTGAAATAGTTGGCGAATAATCTTGTTTTTATTTTTATTATTACAGTGAAATTCTTCATCCTCTATGAAACACATTCACATGTCCTTACATTTCTTCACATTTCAATAGTCTTCATACTTTTGTTGTCTCTTAAACTGCTCTGCATGGTCGGACCTGAAATTCAGCTGTCACACAGACCAGAAAAGTCAACATATGATTATCCTTTGAACTGTTTTGCAGGGGGTGGTGCCTCAGCACTGGGCCACTGAACTGTCAAGAGATTGTGTCTGAAGTGTGCAAGCAGAGTTCAGACAGTCTGCTGTGTTCATTAACTCTCAATAAAGACAGACATGGAGCTCGGATCAGCTGTGAGTGCAGTGAGGAGTAACAGGGTGCTGGTTGGAGATGAAGTCTGCCCTGCTGTCGTCGTAATAAAGGATGGGAAGATCCACCAAATACTCTCCCCCGGGGACTTCTCTGGGGCCTGTGAGGTAAGATTGCTCTTATTGCAGTTTGCACACACTCCCTCTGGTGGAATCAAGGTGGATATATGCTCTTAAACAAAGGTGTTATCCTGTGTGTGACATGACTGTGATGATAGGTGCTGGATGTGGGTGACAGTGTGGTGATGCCAGGCATCGTAGATTGCCACGTACATGTGAACGAACCGGGCCGCACCTCCTGGGAGGGTTTCTGGACCGCCACCAGGGCTGCTGCAGCCGGAGGGGTGACAACGATTGTGGACATGCCGCTGTACGTTGGAGACTCACCCTTTCCCAGAATACATAAATGAATACATTTGTATGGTGGATTATGACACACAATGCAACCTTTTTCTTTAATTGAAATTGTAATAATATGGTATTTTTTTATCATCTCAGCCCAGATAGTAGTTGCAATATAAAATAATCTTAACCTCAAGATGCTTTTTGACAAATGAGGCCAAGGACAGTTTGGAGAAATTCAATTTAAAGTCACCAGCAGTGATTTTTGTGTTTCTTTCTTTACAACAGAAATAGCATCCCTCCGACTACCACCCTTGGCAATTTCCGCGACAAGCTGCGGGAGGCGACAGGGAAGTGTTTTGTGGACACAGCCTTCTGGGGCGGTGTGATTCCTGGCAATCAGGTAGAGAGGAACAGCTTGGACGAAATGAGCACGTTCTCAGCCAGACTGTGCTGAATTGTGACCAAAGCAAACACAAACAAACGATGTCTCCCCACAGCTAGAACTTCAGCCCATGATCCAGGCCGGAGTGGCTGGCTTCAAGTGTTTCCTCATCCACAGCGGAGTGGAGGAGTTCCCCCACGTGACTGACGGTGATCTGCACACTGCCATGAAGCAGCTTCAAGGCACGGGAAGCGTCCTGCTGGTAAATCACCGCCTGCAGCATTTTCCATAATGTCCGTAATTATTAAATCCACATGAAGGACATTAATGTAAATTAAATACCTTCTGTGCCGTCTCCTGTAGTTTCATGCAGAGACGGATGTTCAGCACACAACAGAAGAGGAAGGAGGTAATAATTTAACAGATGTTCTGTCTGTGGACGATTTTTTATCTTTTGCAGTCATTAAGCATACGTTAAATTACACATTACATTAAGGCATGAAGAGTTATCAGAGAGCGGACTAGGAGATACTATATAAATGCTTTCAGTAATGAATGTTTATATTTCCCTTACCTCTGCTTACACCACTTGAAGACCCTACTCAGTACTCCACCTTTCTGCAGTCCAGGCCAGATGTCATGGAGACGGAGGCGATTCGCACTGTCACAGAACTCTGCCTCCAGTACCAGTAAGAACACCAGCATAGTAACAAATAACTATTAAATGAAAGAAGATAAATCCAGATGTTTATCAGCTAACTCTCTCCGCTCCAGGGTGCGGTGCCATATAGTTCACTTGTCCTCTGCAAAGCCGCTCAAACTGATCCAGGAGGCCCGGCAGGCTGGAGCACCCCTGACAGTGGAGACTACCCACCACTACCTCAGCCTGTGTGCAGAGAACATACCTGCAGGGGCCACACAGTTCAAGTGCTGCCCTCCCATCAGAGGAGCTGTAAACCAGGTGAATAGAATAAGGTGCACAGCAGATGGATCATCTATTTTCAGTTTGAGCCTCAGATTCTTTGATCACCAGTAAGATGCTTGATTTTGTCCCCACAGGAGCAGTTATGGTCCGCGCTGAAAACCGGGCAGATTGACATGGTGGTGTCTGATCACTCCCCCTGCACCCCGGACCTCAAGAAACTGGATAGTGGAGACTTCACCCAAGCGTGGGGAGGAATTTCTTCTCTACAATTTGGTGATTACAGACAATGATTGACAATCGCAAAAGCATTCCTCGCACAACTGCCACCACAAAACTCAATGCACTGCACTATCAATGTCTGTTTGATGTCTGATATTTGCAATATCACAACGCATAGGCCTACTCCAAGTTCACATTTGCCAGTGAAGCTACAAACATCGATAAATTTGGGTGCCTCCGTTTCTGCCTGTCCAGATGTAAACACTAAAAACTGAGTGTCTGAATATCTTCCTCCTAGAAGCAGTTTTCCAAAACTCACAGGGCCTGTGTCCTGTCCCATGATACCACGCTACTGCAAGACATTATCAAACTACATGTTTTGTTTTCATTGTTTTGGCTGAGCAACACCTAGTGGCAGAAAGTACAGACGGTGCATCTAACTTGTTAACAGCCATTGTTCTTCCATCAAATGCTAAGCAGAGTATAAACTTTATTTGTTATTTTCCATGACTTCTTACATTTCAGCTTACCTGACCCCTGGGAGTATACTTTTGAAGCCATGTTATCATTCTCTGTCTCAAAAGTCAAAGGTCATCAACTCATCAGTGTCCCACGTTCATTGAATCAGTAATCAGAGAGATTGATGCAAAACACATCAGCGAATTAATGATGTCAAGTGAAAATTACATCTCTTCCACTTACTATAGAGCTTTTGTTTGTGGATTTGCAATTGATATCTGAATATAGAGCTTTTGACTGTGAAGAGGAAAATGCGCCAGCATCACCGTAAAATTTCCATGGCGGCTGTCACAGAGTCGTGGCAGTTTTCACATTATTCACTGTCTGTGGAGCCGCTCCAGGATTAGTCTCTACATGACAAATCCTTTCCTGCTTTTCAGCAGAAGGAGATACTGGGTGAAATTCACAACTTAAACCTGGCCCATGCAATATTACAGGGAATTTATATGCAAATTTTCTTTTAAGGGTGGATTAGATGTTCCCTTCTTCCCTCCTCCCACACATAATCCTCCTGACAGCCGCCGACACCGGGCAAAGTTCACAGCGAGGTAAACAAGAGCTGTGTGCCGGTTTAGAGGACGGAGCAATCATTTACTGTTCAGACAGAGCGAGCGGTCAAAGTCTGACAGCAGGAAGACCGTGACACTGATCAACAATGTTTGCTTCGTCTCCTCAAAGAATAAAGATACACCCTGATGTGACTGTACCTTTAAGACAGAAGTAATGAATTCAGAACGGAATAAATATTTAATGGTGTGAACTCAGTGCTCTATAGGCCTGTTAATCACTCTGCCACATTTGAACCATTTGCAGGATTGCCTCTGTTCTGGAGCTCAGCCAGTAAGAGAGGCTTTCAGCTGTCTGATGCGGTGAGACTCCTCAGCCGGAGAACAGCCCAGCTGTGTCGTCTTGACGACCAGAAGGGCAGCCTCGCCCCTGGATACGATGCCGACCTGGTCGTATGGGACCCAGAGAGAGAATTTCAAGTTAGTAATCAATAACGTCATTAAAACACCTTTTATGACACAGAAAAACGTATTTACTTACATTATTTTCATCTTCATTTCATTTTTCTTCACAGATTAAAGAAGCAAGCGTACATCATAAAAACAAGGTAAACCACATTATAACACGTATAAATGTTATGATCACACTTGAGCGTATTTTTTATATGACTGAGTGGGTGACTGTGTGTGTGTGTTCACAGCTAACTCCATACCTCGGCGTCACACTACAAGGAGTGGTGTGTGCCACCATCGTCAGGGGGCGGCTGGTGTACAGAGAAGGCTCCTTCTGCCCCGAGCCTCTGGGGAAGCATCTCCTCCTCCCTCAGAGGAAAACTCAAGCCCAACTGTGAAACACAATAACAACAACAAGCTGTAGTAAAACCTCAACGTGTCTGACTTATTGTGTTGTGTGAGTCTGTTGAGAAGAGTGCACCATGTTGGTTCTCTCACACTGCTTGTCGTTATATTTTAATATCGAAAAATGTGACCATCACTATTTTCATTTGGGACACTCTCTGGTATAATAGATATTTAACACTTTTTTTATTATAACCTTATAATAGCGTCAGATATTTGATTAAAGGGATAATTACCAACCAATAATTGACATAGAAAGCTGGTAAAAGATCGTATCCACAATACTAAACAAGTAGGGAATCAGTGCAAGAGATTTACTTAAAGCACGAATACTTAAATAATGCAAATAATCCCAAGTCTCTCCTCACATTGTGCCCACTGTTATCATAATGGTCCAGTGGCAGATGCTGACATACAGTGCTTTTCAAAACATACACATTCATTGGGTAAAATAAGAAGATTACTTAGTACTACGCCACCACGGTTTGTGTTGTGTGCACAAATGGAAGCAGCATTTTAAAGCCATTATGGGCCGATGACATGCCAGTATGATTACTCTTTAGCCCGTGGAGAACCATGTGACACACGCCCTTGACGTGCAGAGTATGTGAATCAAACTGAGTGCAATATACTAGAACTGATGACATTTGCCATATTTCTCTTTGCAAAATTGGAAACGTGGAAATCAGACCATCATTTTGTTTATACCCTTAAATCTATTACACCTTTATGAGGCTTTCCAACATTGCTTGAGGTTATAACACTGTTCAAATATGTATTATAATATAAGTGAAACTCATGAATCTCATCAACTGTAAATAAACCTACAATCATCTGATTCAAAATGTCGTCTAATGGGATCATCTACACTTGTAAGTTGTGGAAACCAGGTTGGACACATATTCACTTGGGTAAAGGCATAGCAGTGTAATAGTTAAGCTTGACAAGCTGGAGAGTCTTTAGTCAATGATTAACATTTTGGACATGTTTGGAAGACTTCACTGTGCACTGAAAGCAACAAGTGTTTACAGAAGAAGACAGATAAAGCCAGGAAATGTTGTGACGGACTCCTGACCTGAGGACCTCACTGGTCGGACAGAGGGGGTGTGCTTGCTCGAGGTTCTACTTCACCTGCTTCCACAGTTATTTTTGGATTCACTGCGTTCGTCTCACTGCTGGGAACATGTCGTCCCTTTCCGTACCTCCACCAAAATGCCTGCAGAAAGCGCTGGCCGTTCCACATCGTTACATGTTTGGACCGGGACCTTCCAACGTTCCTCCAAGAATTTTAATGGCTGGGATCAATCCTGTCATTGGACACATGCATCCAGAGATATTTGAGGTAAGTCAGTGGGTTAAACACACATGATGTTGGCTATCAAGGAGGAGAGGCATAAGAGGGAAGTCAGACTAAGCAGACTATCGGCCAAACTGTGGAAATGTATAAACTTTAAAAGCTAACAATAAAACTAGGATTGTGAAGCTTCTTAGGTATCCCTGCTCAGTTAAGATATATTTTTACATTGCACAACGGTTTTCGACATTTCCTTTGTGCAAAGAAAAGTTATCTCATGACTCCTTTCATCTTTTACGGACATTTACCCTAAAAAGAGAATTGCTCCTTTTACTCAAGTTAAGTATCCAAGTACATCCTCAACCAATGGGAACTGCAAAACCACAACTAAGCCATTGTGATTACGTGCTTGTATTGCTATCTTTGTGAGGACTCACTTTAACACCATTGTAATGGGGACATTTCTGCGATGTGAGGACATTTTGGCTGGTGGTCACTACTTCAGAGGACTGTTCAAAGGTTAAGTCTTGGTTTAAGGTTAAGGTTAGAATAAGGTCAGGGTTAGGATACTGGGAGATTTAGTTATGATGGTCAGGATTAGGGGCAAGCGATTGTATTATATCAGTCAAGGTCCTCACAAGTACAGATAAACAAACGTGTGTGTGTGAGAGAGAGAGACAAGTGGGGCTGCAGCTAATATTTACTTTCATTATAAATTAATCACATTTGTTTTCTTGAATAATTAGTGTGGTCTTTCAGAGATTACTGAAGTGTCCATCACAATCTTAAAACGCTCAGGCTGACATGTTTAAACATCATAAATACCATTTGAAAATATGTTTCTATCTTTTTCCACTAACATTACTCATTTAATGTCCCAGATTATGAATGAGATCAAAAGTGGGATCCAGTACATGTTCCAGACTCAGAACAAGATGACTTTTGCTGTGAGTGGCACCGGCCACACCGCCATGGAGTGTGCCATCTTCAACGCAGTGGAGTCCGGAGACAGCGTACTGTCTGCAGTCAACGGCATATGGGGCGAGCGAGCAGCAGATATGGCTGAGAGGATAGGTAAGGCTCGTGGTCTTCAGTATTTTTTGTGTCAACACATAAAGACATCCATTAATTTTTTCTTCGGTCTGTGGCTCTCAATTGCAAACGGGATCACAAATAATATAATAAGAGTGTAATTTTAAAATGCTCAGTAATCATCTATAACAACTGGGCACTGTAGTTTCTAGCAGTGTATTTGTTGGGAACTATTTTCAGCTGTGGATGAATACACATTTGCTGCACTAGTATTGACACTCTTATAAAAATCTTATTTAATTGATGTAATAAAAACCACTCTGAGGTGATTCAACCACAGAATATCATGTGTGTCAATCCGACAGGTGCCAGAGTGAACACCATTGTGGCGCCCCCTGGTGGCTTCTTCACCAACGCAGAAATTGAGCAGGTATCACTCCGACTCTCCAGTTCAGATTTATTCCGTCAAAGCTATTGTCTGTCTCATCAAACTATTTTTCTCACCACAGGCCTTATCGAAATACAGGCCCGTGGTGCTCTTCCTTGCGCATGGAGAGTCTTCTACAGGAGTCTTGCATCCTTTAGATGGCATCGGAGAGCTGTGCCATAAGTAAGATGCAGCCATCACTCCTCTGTCATCATCGCATCTGTACCGAAATTAAGGCAGATAACAGCTATTTTATGATTTTTGCCTACAGGTATGGCTGTTTGCTTCTCGTCGACTCTGTCGCGTCAATTGGAGGGGCTCCTCTCTGCATGGACCAGCAAGGTTTAGTACGAAATTCTGATGATGTTTCCAGTCTCTCTGGGGCATTGGATGAGACTGTGTTTTGATGGCACCAATAATGGATTTCTGTGGGTGTTTTTACTGTATTTTCAGGGATAGACATCCTATACACAGGCTCCCAAAAGGTTTTGAATGCTCCTCCGGGCACAGCACCCATCTCCTTCAGTGAAAGAGCATGGTGAGAAATGTACACACAAGTAATAATTCAGGGTATAGTGTATGTAACGTGCGTATTTAAGGTTGAATGTGTCCGCAGCCAGAAAATATTCAACCGGAGGACAAAGCCCGTGTCCTTCTTCTTGGATTTGAGTTGGCTCGCAAACTACTGGGGATGTGATGGCAAGCCGTCAAGAGTGTAAGACAACCTTTTTCTTTTCCAGCAGACAGGAAGTGATTACATTTCAAACTGTGGTCTTATTTTAGCCAGACTTGCATAATCATCTGAACATTGCTCTGTCTACTCCTTTTCCGCTCCGTAGATATCACCACACAGGTCCAGTCACCGCTTTCTACTCTCTGAGGGAGGGTCTGGCTGTCCTTGCTGAAGAGGTGAGACAAAAAAAACAACTTTGCATCCTTCCTGTACAGACAGCCAGCGAGTTGTCCAGTGACAAAAATCTCTGTGCCAACAGTTCTTTGGTCAGAACAAGGCACGAACATGAATCAGTCATTAACTAGCTTTTACTTTTTGAGCATGTATGCCAAAAAACAGGCTGTAATCTGAATACTGCTCGAGCAGTATGTTGTTTTGGGTCCCTGAGCAATGTCTGTCAGCTCACTACTTTGGCCTTGAGTGAAACATCTCAACAACTACTGAATTGATTTGATTGGAATTCTGAACAGATATTTGTTTCCTGCAGGGGAGATTTTTTCTGTTGTGCAGCCATGAGGTCAAAGTTTCAGTTTGTCCTGTTCTTTAATTTATGCAGAGGCCAACACAGTGGCAAAACACATGCAAATAGACAAAATTCACAGCATGCGCATCATTAGGGAACACACTGCAAATGCACACAACCAAACACATGCTTTATACTAAACCCAGATTAGTACCCTGAAAGATGAATATGTACATAATGGAAATGTGGGTTCAGTTTCAGCTATACTATAATGTTTGGGCTGTGTGTTTTATGCCTCTTCTCTGTCATTCTAAGGGTCTGGAGAATTCATGGGAAAGACATGAAAAATCGGCGGAGTATTTCCACGCTGGCTTAGAAAGCATGGGTCTCAAACTTTTTGTCAAAGAAAAAGTGAGTTTTAATGCAATCTTGTAATTTTATAATGACCTGTAGTGGAATTCATATCTACAAGCAGTTGATACAACAACCAAAATTGTCATAATGATATAAAATGATAAAATGTGCTCATTCAATTGGTTGTTACAGAAAGCAAGACTGCCTACAGTTACCACTATTGTTGCTCCTCATGGATATGACTGGAAAGAGATCACAACCTACATCATGAAAACGCATAATTTAGAGATTTCCGGTGGGCTTGGACCATCTGTTGGCTTGGTGAGAGATTATTTATATACTCTTGTTTTACTTCTTATTTAATGATTCCCTGTGTAGCCTTACTCCCAGATGTTTTTGGTCTTTCCAGGTGCTGCGTGTGGGACTTATGGGATGTAACAGCACAAAAGACAATGTTGACATGGTGCTGGAAGCACTGAAAGATGCTCTGAAACACTGCCACAAAAGCAAAGTGTAACATTTTGCTGTTGGATGCTTTGGAGAAAATCCTGAATAAATGTTGTTGTCATAAGAAAGAGTTCTGTTTTCTGTCCACATCCAACCACCAACTGAACAAAGTGGTCATTGTACTAATTATCAGATGAAATTTGAGCACCTTATCATTTAAAGAGGAACTTGCAGGTTGGTGACACCAGTGAATCAATGTGGGAAAATAATGATGTAGGAACTAGATTATTGAAAAAGCACATTTAACAAATCCATACACACTACAGTAACATCTAGAGTTGCTTTCTGTCCACATAAAAAAGACAAAATAGAGAAAAGCTAGGTCAAGTAAAAAACTACACATCCCATGAGTCATAGCTATTGGTATACCATTAAAGCTTTGTGGGAGCTGTAGTTGTTGAAAGGTGTTACGCTTTCCATCCTGCTATCAGAGCAACAAGAAAAGTAATTTGTCACACAGGGCTGTGTTTGTCTTGGAACAAAGTTTGAATCTTGCCCTTAAAACTAGATACCAGAACTACATAAATATTGCCTTTCATAAATTAAATACATTTTTAAAAAGTCAATATTGGCTACTCCTTTGTGTGCATTTTATTGTGTGAATATGTGGATTTTATTACAATTACTATATCAAAGTGTAAATAGAATGCGCATTCAAAAATGTTATAAAGGGATTTATTTCATATAATATAACAAAATAATATATGTTAGTATAATCTGATTATTTTATTAAAAAATATTTAATTTGTATTATCATTAATTTAAGTTTTTTATACTGTAATTTTCAGGAAGACTGTCATTTAAATAAAGTTGGTGAAAAAAAAACAATAACAAACGAAACCGGAAGTGCGTGGTTCTGCTCCTTCCTTGATGACGGGTTGCTTCCGGTGGAAAAGGCGGGCAAATGTTGTTGAAAGCTAGCGCTGCTGTGTGTGACGTTTAGCCACAGAGAGAAAAGTTCGTATTTGCCAACTGTCAACAACAACAGCCGGGGGATAATGGCGTGTAAAAGAGGAGCTCTCATCGTGCTGGAGGGAGTAGACAAGGCCGGCAAGACGACGCAGTGCAAGAAGCTGGTCCAGGCGCTACAACAGAGCGGCAGACCCGCGGAGATGATGAGGTTTCCCGGTGAGGCGCGTTATTGTTTTGCCGCTGTCACTTTAGCATCGCATCGTGATTTGGGTTCCTTCCTTTGAGTCGGTTTGTAACTTTTCACTACAGTGTAACATTAACATAACGAGCCCTGCTGCTGTGTTTTTCTCGGCGCAGACAGGACGACGACAATCGGACAGCTGATCAGCGCTTACCTGGAGAACAAAAGTGACCTGGAGGACCACACAGTGCACCTGCTGTTCTCTGCTAACCGCTGGGAGCTCGTGTAAGTCTTCGTTTGCTTCGTTCAAGTTCCAACAACACACTGTAAAAATACGGAATTAAGAGTTTTACATTCTGCATTTTATTTATGTTAAGTAACGTTTGGGCATGTCATGACAAGTCAAAATGTCAGCTGTGGAAAGGGTGTACAAAATGTGTTATGTACTCGCATTCAAGAGTGACACATTCAAAGGGTCAGTTAACCCAAATTACTCGAGGATATTGCAGTTTTTTTTAGTTAATCATTGGTAAAAGTTTAGAGGCTGCCATGCTGTTGTCCTCTGAAGCGGTAAAAACGATTCGACTGTCATGCTGTCGTTGAGGGGACAGCCATAGTTTCTACTTACCCCTGGTGGTGTCTAGTCTTGCATCACGTTTATTTGCCCAGGTTTTACTGCAGTCATGCCAGCCGCCACTCCGAAAACATCGGTCAAACTAGCCCCCAGTTGTTTTGTGGTGCCTGTATATAGTGGATATATAGCACTTGGAAAACACTCTAGAACAATAAGCACACAAGGCAGAAGATAAAAATCCGGCCAACTAGGGGCAGATGAGGGAGCACATGTGGCTGAAGGACAAAGAAGGTTTCTTGTTAGTCTTCTTTAAATTTAAAGGGAAATGTTGACAATATCTGACAGTTTGGAGGGCTTTAATTTTGAAATTCCACATCAGAACTTCCTGGTATTATACGAGTGACTCTCTGGGGTGGAGTACTATCAGTCTGAACTGAAATTAGTCTGTGGAAACAGGTAGTTTCCTTTTAATTTAAATCTGAATTCTTGTGAAAATATTGAAAATATTTGATATTTCCGAGGGCTTTAATTTTGAAAGTCCACATCAAAACTTCCTGGAATTATTTGAGTGACTCTCTGAGGTGGAGTACTATCAATCTAAATTAAAGGGAAATATTAAAAAATATTTGACTAATAAATGGGCTTTTATCTTGACATTCCTCATCAGAAGCTCCAGATATTGTGTTTATTTTCATGTTGGTCTAATTATTCACACAGATGAAATGTCATGTTTCAATGTGATCAGAATTAGGATGGTAAAATGAATTAAGTAAATAATCAATGAATAAATTCCTTAAATACCCTATTGATTAATTAACTAATTGTTCAATTAATTCATCAATCAACAGACTGACTGACTGAATTCATGTGAACTTGTAAATTATGTTCATCGGTCGGTGCTTTTATTTTGAATTCTGTGCACACATACAGTGCTACAACCTCTGGTTGTTTGATTTGATGCTTTTCTTTTTATAACATATGTCAAAATAAGACCAAAACCAACAATGGACTGATCCTGCTGACAAAAACCTATCTGTGTATCCAGAACTTGATAGCTTTTTCCTCAGAGCTGTGTTGTTTTCCAGTAATGACTAAAAAAAAAACACCAGTGAGTCACACTTAGCACTGTGAGACACACACCTTCATTACCATGAACACACACTGTAGTTTATTCAGTCAGTCCTTCAAAAATGAACAGAACTTTGTGTGAATGAACTTTTCATATCTGCTGTTGCCTTTTTTTCTTTCATTATTAGCCTTGATGATTCCCACTTGCCTGTATACATTGTAGCATGCATTTTCTTATGCAGCCTAATGAAATGATTGTGACCCACAGGCCGTTAATGAAGAGGAAGCTGGAGCAGGGCATCTCCCTGGTGGTAGATCGGTACGCCTTCTCTGGAGTTGCTTTCACCAGTGCAAAGCCAGTGAGTCTTCTGTTAGCCTTTCAAACTCTTCTTACGTCATACCATATTACTGAGTGTGAGGAGCAACAGACGTGTCGTGACATGTTTGTTTCCTTCAGGGTTTCTGTCTGGACTGGTGCAAGAGCCCAGATGTGGGGCTGCCAAAGCCGGACCTTGTTATGTTCCTGAAGCTCAGTCCGGCTGAGGCGGCTCTGAGAGGTCAGTTTGGAGAAGAGAGATATGAGACCAGTGTTTTCCAAAGAGCGGTGCAACAGAAATTTGAACAACTAATGAAGGATCCTTCAGTCAACTGGCAGGTACGAGACGAGTCTGGATTGTAGATTTAATACCAGGTGTCATTCATGTCAATATTTAACATCTAAAATGTGTTTTCTAGGTCATAGATGCTGCTCAGAGTGTTGATGACGTGCACAAGGACATCACAAACCACAGCCTTAATGCTGTCAACAAAGCACTGAACCTGCCTCTTGGAGAGCTGTGGAAGTGAACCTGAATCAGGCTTGAATGAAACTGTTTTGGTATCGAGACAGACTGTTGGGATAGCAACCAAATGACTCTTCTGCACACTACTCACTTTGCTTAAGCCCCCTTTTTACTTGTCATTCTTTGAATGAAAGCGGAAGAGAAATGCCTCGGCTTTTGCTCAGATATGGTTTCATACTGTCTTGAAACTGAGTAGAACAATTGTTCATCAGATTCTGATTTTATTTTTTAATCCTCTTACATAGTCTATTGTTCTCTTACCTGTCTATATATTGTGTTGATTAAATAAATAATCTTCAAATGAACTCGTGTATATGTTTTAGACTTGGCAAGGATACTTTGCATGAACAATTAATACAACTTGTCTGCAGATTTGACTCAATTTGGTTTCATTACAGGCTGTTACAGACTTCAGTTATTAGTGACAAAGCCATGGGCATCATTAACCATTGTGTTTCTATACAACATAAAACTGTTATGGCAATTTTACTTATGGAGTCAGGGAAAGGCACCATATCACTTCAGAATAAACATTTAAAGTGTTAAGACTCAAATGGAAACACATGTATGTGAAAATGTGCATACGAATTTATCCTGAGCTCCTGCTACGGCTTCCACCAGGCAGTCTCAATGTTGGATACAGAGAGCATTCAGTGGCTGTTGAGAAGAACGCTGTGTGACACACACTGACTACACCATTGGAGCTGGACCGGCTCAAGAGGTCTCCAGTTAATGTTCATCCCCTCAGGCTTCCCTTCTGATACAGAGAAGAGACCGAGAATCTCTCGCCCAACTGTCGAGAACAGTAAAGCATTGTCTTTGTTCCTCACAGGGAAAGGATCTCAAACTCTTCGTCTTCTGAATCAAAGAACCGCTCCAACCTGTCTGAGTCCGAGAAATCTGTGAAGTGAACGTCAACACGTGAAAAGAAAAGAAACAAACATTAAAATTCATTTTCATAAATTGAATTTTTGGAATATATTTTGCAAAAAAATTAAGCAGTTCATTCACCAGGAGTAAGGTTAAGGGCATCCACGCTGACCATGTGGGAGGGCTGACTGTCTACTAGTTCAAACATGGGCAGGCCTCCTCTGTTGCAGGACAGCTGGAAGAGACAGACCATCATTTCATCATGTACAAATTCCTCCAACAGCAACTGCTACAGATGAGTCAAGGGAGCCACAGAAACATACCCTTCTTATGCGCATACACCAGTCATCAAACTCGTCCTCTGTTCTGCAGAAGAAACCCTGACAGAAAGCAAAAAAAACAATCAGCTGTGGAGCGTCTGATTTGCTCACATTCACGTGAAACAATGGGCTTCAGTTTGAGATACAAAAGCTCTGCACTATAGAAAAAAAAAAAAAAAACGCTCCCTGGCATTCCTACCGCTGCGATGGATGGGTCCAGTTCACAGATGTGCATGCGACAGGGTGGGTGCTGACAATGGTACGTCTCATCGGGGACCTGGCCGTCTTCGCACGGCTCCACTGCAGGCTGAGTGGTGTGTGGGTCTAAATAGATGAGCTCCTCTCCTACAAAATGACGGAAAAGAAAAGCACGGTTACAACTGGATTAATTTCTTTATGTAAGTGGAGTTAATATGGTGAGCATGAGTGTGCAGTGCACAGCTGAGTGTTTATTTCACAAACACAGAGACTAGACATACCGACATAACCAATGAAGTAATGGGCACTGTTGGGTTTTCCCCAATAACACCCAGGGACTGAGGCAGCATGAAGCATTGCTGTGAAAAGAGACAAGAGGGTTTATCTCACCCCAGATGGAGCTGACTTTGCCTCGCTCGTACCTGTTTCCTCAGCCACTTTACTACAAACAACACATACATGACATTATGACCTTGTTTCATACCATTTTTGTTTTTTGAAGATTATCTGTATTTTTTGTGTTAATTCTGGCAGCCCCTTTGGAAAAAAACATTTAACTGAAAATGTTTTTGTACCATCAAAAGTTCCCTGCAGTTCCTTAAAAGTGCAATATGTAAGAGTTTTAGTTGAAAACATTGAAAAATTAACAGGTATTATCAACAAAATATAAAGAAATAAAAGTTTTGACATGACATGTCTCTGTCTTGTGTTGCAGAGATGCTAGTTTTCCAAAACGAACATGCTAACCAGCTAACCCACAGCCCATCTCGGTCCAAAGCTCCAGTCCCTAGTGCTCCAAGCTCCGGACCGGACAGCTAGCTGTACAGCTAACTTAGCTGACAAGCAAGAGTTTCCAACAGTTAGCAGTTATTCTGGTTATATGCTGCCAGCTATCTGTCTTGAGTATGAACTCGGCAGGACGCCAATTCTTACATACTGCACTTTTAAAGGACCAAATTTGCAGCAACCACAGCAGACAGCCAAAGTCGTGAAAAGGGTAACTTTAAGTGTTTCTGTGGTTGCTCATAAAATTAGGATTGACTGCAGTGGAGAGAAGAAAAACTGGATCAGGTGGCCGTGTTTAACACAAGGCCTACAGTAGCTGGAGCAGCTCACCTTGAGGGTTTCAATGTAGGCCTCGTTGATATCACTCAGGCCCAGCCTGAGGGGGATGAGCAGGACCAGAGGTTTCCAGAGAGCCGTCTCCTCCTCGACCAGGGCACACGCTCCCTCCAGGCAACCGTTGAGTTCACCCGCTCCCTCTGGTTCGGCGTAGGCTCCTGCGATGTCCAGCCAGGGCATACAGAGACGCTCTGCGAGAAAGAAACAAAAGAGCTTGTTAATTTAAGACAGCAATCAGCCTAATGAAAGCTTTCCTCTTAAAGATGCTTCGATCCCTCTATTTGAACATGGAAAAGTACCAAAATCCTGCTGCCCTTACTCCAACAGACATCTGTATTTGTCTCTACACAGAACATCATCCTGTAATATCAGTAAGATTTAGCTAAAATACTATTTCTGTGAACAAACCCATCTGGTCCAAGGTTCAACCTGGTGTGCGTCCTGCGGTGACATTTAAACTGCTTATGCAAATGAATGATAACAGGAAAAGAACACTCAAACACGGGGTTGCAACACATCTGCACTCACTGATCTCCTCGATGACCACGGTGTTGTCCATCGCCACGTGCACCACTAATCTGCTCCACTTATCAAACACGGCCAGCTTCCTGAAAGAGGGACGGCACATTGAGTTTTTTCCAAAGTGAAACACTTTTTTTCCTTTAAACAGTTTTAAACCTCATCAGTGTGCACTGTGTTGGCTTCATCTGTCCATTGTCTGACAGTGGGATGGATGACTACATGGTGAGAGTGGAAAAGAAAGAAATCATTGTATCGGAGTCGGAGCGCAAGAATGTAATTGCGAGCGTGACACGATGCACATTCCTGCTGCCACTTTGACACCATTATGCTCATTGACTTTATGCAGTGCTAATGTGCTAATAAACATAGCAATGTGCCCGCAAAGGCAGCGAATAAGAAAACAACAAGCTAGTAAACATGGGTGTGAGAAGTGCATGATTTGAAATACCCAAAAAAGTCTGCTTCAGAAATGTTTTGAGAGGAAGGACATTTGTTAGATCTCAAGGATACAAGTGTGAATTATTGAATGTTAACATAACTTTTATATACAATATGGAAGCTTCTCTACTTACTTTAGAACCTGGGCGACTGTGTTTGGTCCATACCACTGGCCTATAGGCTTCCCCTCTCCGACTCCCATTTGGGCTGCAGCATTTAGGAACGAAACAGAAACAATTTTTACGGAAACTCTTCCGGGACTGTCTCGAGTGAGTCCTTGATATGATTGGAAAGGTCTCGCCCTCCGCTACTCACCGATTTGATGGATGGAATAATAGCTGTCTTTTTTGTCAATGAAGGCGTTGAGAATACTGATGTACTCTTCTCTTTGTTTCTTGTCTCCGGCCCATCTCCAGTCTGAGAACAAAAAGCCGGTTATTGAGCCCGTTTAAAACGAGCTCTGTTCGGTGCAGTCAACTCACTGGAGAAGAGCTGTTAGTGCCACACAGTGATAAAATCTACTCATATCTACATCCATCTACAACCAAGGGACATATTTCTTTGTGTTTGTATTTTTCAAACGTTATCTTACCTCTGCCTAAATGTCTGCACACCAAGGCCTCGCCGAGGATCATCTGGCCGCATCGCAACATACACCCCCATCCTGTGTCTGATGTCGGCCCTGTCCCACCTGTAGCACAGTCAACACGCACTTAGATGTGAAAAGCTGGATCACTCAAACTTCATCAAGTTCATTTGAGGTTCACGTGTCTTCACTTACCGATTGGTGGGAAGTTTTTTCTGTATGTGAACCACAGTCGGGAAGTGACATCTGATAAAATCTCGTCTTTCTCTACACGAAGACCAGAAATCACCGTATTACAACAGGTCCACATAAGTTAAATAGTTATGTACTAACACACTTCATACACGGCAGTCTTACCTGTGAGTGCATTGTATTGTTTTCCTAAGATCCACACAGGCTCTGAGGTCTCAGGAAAATCTTCAAACTCACCAAACCGAAGTGTGTCGTATGTCAAGGTAGCTGCAAAAAGAGGAGCAGCGTCAACAGTAGGTATGTGGGAAAGTACAGAGGAGACATTTCTCGTGGTCGTCTTGTTGACAACTAACCACTTGGTGCAGCTAATAACAGTGAGGCTATCTGTCAGCGAGAAGAGATGGAGCGGCAGTTAGTTGCTTCAGAAGAATTCCAATCACTTCCTGGAAGGTTGTTCTGTTCGTCCTCCTTTAAAAGTATCCAGCTGTTTGTTTTTGTAGATTACCTTGTGCTTCATTTTATATGCAAGTGAACAAGTGAAAGAGGAATCTCTCTGTAGAAACCAAGTATCAGGTTTCAAGTTCCTACAAAATGTATTTCTGTAGCCCGATTCACACGAGACTAGTATCCTACAGAGACCCCATATGATTTAGAGATTACCTCCCCACTTCTGTATTCGGTGTGGTGCATTTGCACGAGATAAGAAAAGTCTGTATTTTAATTGAATTTGCATACATTATCCTCTGGACATAATGTCACGGTTGCGTCTGTTCTTGCACAGCCACATTATTGACATAGTTTTACAGTTGGTTTGCTCTCTATCTGCATGTGTTACAGGCATCACAACACACTTGAAGCTCATTTAGATCAGGTAACTTTCTGGCTGTACTTATGACAACATGATACACAGTATGACATCCTTTCGTTGCTCCTTACCTTCTCTGTCATCATTCATTTTAAACACCAATGTAGGTAATCTCACAGCACATAAGATTAACTGATATTACCACGGGAATTCTGTGTTTGGTTAAATATCTTAGGTGAAATGTGGTGGAATTTTTACTTTACAAATTACAGACATGGCAGATTTGCATGGGATCACAGATTTCCTCTGTAATTATTAAAAATAACTAGAGGGTCCCCAAGATAAATTAGTTCCATGTGAATAGGGCTTTAAACTAATTTAAGGGGTAGTCCAGCAAAATAGTTTTACTTTCTTAAAGACGGGAGACTAACGAGAAACAGGTTTTCATAAAGAAAGGTCAAATCTGTTTCAACAGAGGCCAAGATATCAGGAACTTTGGTACCTAGTATTTGATAAGGCTTTAAAAAATTCTGTTTCTTGACAACACGATCCAGGAGTGCCCCTCTAATAAAAGGGGTAAAACATCAACAACAGCATACACACATTTACCAAGTTAAACAGATGTATCTCCCTTGTCCTGCTTTGTCATGACAGGATTGCCAACTCCAGCTGCCAGTCCAGCACAGACCTAAATTGCTTCGTAGCGTTGGTGACGTTAGCATTTAGCTTTAGTCATCACCAGTCATGTAATCATTAGTTGTTCAAAATTAGATATGTGAATAAGAAGCCTTTAAAGGTGCATTATGTAGTTTTGGGGAAGAATCTTTTTTTATTATTATTATCAGAAGAGAAAGATCTTCATTGACTGATTTATTTTATGCCCAAACAAACTAAATAAACAGACTCTCTTTGTTTTCATGACTGAATAAACTGAATAAACAAACTGACCTTAAAGGACAACACAATTTCATACTGATTTACTTTGTTTATATTTGGCGGACCCTGCCACCTTTCTAGCTTCAAGCAGTGTTCTGGGGACCTTATATTCCTCTGAGAACAGCTTGTTTATTCAGTTATGGAAAACATAAATATTTGAGTTTGTATTATTACCTCATTAATATTGTACATATTAAAATGTATTGAATTTATTCTGCAAAACAACACAGTGCCCCTTTAAGAAAGTGCGACGGTACAAATCAATAACAGCAACAGTCGTTTCACTGCAGCTGAAGTGCTGGGCTCATAGCCAGCTGTAAAACTGGGCAGGAGTACACTTCCTCTTAAGAAAGAAGAAAACGGGGGGGTTAAGGGGGTAAAAAACAAAGTTTGGTCAGTTGCTGCCTTTTTTCTTTAACACTGGAAATGTATGAACGCTTTTGATGCAAAGTTTAGAAAACAAAGGTGACTGTGGTTAACGACAACACATAATGTTAGCCACACTGCTAACAAGAGCCTGAAAAAGTTGACTAGCTTAGCTGTCTCACTGTTTGACAGTTAGCTTCGACACAGACAGCTGTGATTTACAGGCTCATAACTTAAGAATGAAGGTTTGTATTTACAGAAGAATGAGAGGATTACGCAATATTAAGTCCGTTCGCTATCTCTGTGAGCTATTATTCAACTACATGAGTCTTGCTATAGAAGATATCATCTCTCCTATAGCCACTAGCATTCCCGATGCTAACAGTAGCCGAATAACTGATGCGATGGTGACAGTGCATCGGCTGGGATGTTCATCCTGGGCGTAACATAACGTTGGCATAAACAGTCAACCCAAGGACAAAAGGGAAATTATTACGAGCAAAACTCAACAGCGACACTTGACATTAACACAGATGGCATTTGGTAACATTACAGGAAGTTACAGGGCTGCGCAACGAGCTGTCAGAGCTGGGAATCCAACACATTTAACCACAACAGCAGGCTAACGTTAGTTAGCATTTAGCTTTAGTCATCACTTTAGCAAGCTAACGTCACCGAGGCTACAAAGCAATATAGGTCTGCGCTGGACTAGCAGCTGGGGTTGGCAATCCCGCCATGGCAGAGCAGGAGATGTGCTGCCAGGAATGAAATGGCGTTCTTGTGGTTCTTTTGAGGCTAGACTAGTTTGCTGAGGGAGAGAAAAGATGTTATTTTGCTCCAAAATATCGCTTACCTGCATCCATCCCGACGGTCTTCACCCTATCTTGTTTGTTGTTCTCTGCACTCTGACCCGCTGGACCAATGGGAAGAGAGTGCTGTTGTGGAATTCGGAGGGGGGCGGGACATGTGGAACGGCATCCAATAAAATCCGGGAAAGGGGGTTCTATTACTCCAGAGCCCTTAACCAATCATTAGAGGCTGACGTAGCCGTCGGTTGAAAACAGTTTAGGGTGCGTTCAAGTTACAGATTAATGGACACATATATGCTGCTCCCTCGTTTGACCCTAAAGCACTCACTGTTATATAAACATGATTCTTCCATATAACAAATTCCCAGAGCCTTTAGTTAGAAAGTTATGAACATTATAAATAAAAAAATATTTTTTAACGACAATTATATACAAAATCCTGATATGATATGGCATATTATAAAATCTCAAGAAAGATAGGGAGCTCAAAAAAACAACAACATTAAATTAAAATGTTTTTCATTTGCAGTAGCCTACTCCTGTCACCCAGTCTGTATCTAAGAGATTCTGATCCAACCACCAGGTGGTAACAGATAGCCATCGATGCCATCTCATCTTCTCTGCAGTCTGTGAATACTGTCTTTCACGCCAACATGTAGCTGACCTTGGAGGTAAACACACATACACACAGAGGCATATCGAACATGCTGGTGAAATCGACATGGAGGGTGTTATGGTTTTGTTCTATTGTTGCAGTTTCAACCTTCAGAACTTTCAGTAATAAACAGGAAATGCTTTGTTTGGGATTATATAAAGCATACAGCCTGGAGAAACAAGACAACATGAGGATACTGGGGGGAAAAAATGTACCTTTGCTGTCTAAAATATTTATCAAATCAAGTAAAATGTTGTGAGGTGGGTACAAAACACAGAAACAAGTCAGATTTTTGTTTGATGTAACTGAAAACTAGTCCGATCACACCAAGATAACTTGTGGTTATGCCCACAAACATCTGGCACATCATTTCTCAGACTGCTTTCGCTTACTAAGTTTCACTGTGCAAAACTTTGAAGAGTCAAACTGCCTCACTTAATTACAACCATCTGGTTGAACAGTACATCTTTTGCTCTTTATATTAGCACTGTGCACAAATGATCATTAAAAGGCATCCACACACTGAGTCAGCTCAGCCTGGGATTACGTCTCCAATGGACTGTTTGACCACTTACTTTCCCGAAAACAGCTGCAAAACAAAATTGGTTTATTCAAATTTCAAACATTTACCACTGCAGACTCTGACTGTTGAAAGAAACATTTATTCCTTTTTACTATTTACAGTTCCAGATGACTCACAAACATCTCTGTTTATTTTCTAGAACTCCTAGTGCTACGTGCCTCGTAAAAGTGAAATTATTCACGGAATAAATTCTACTCACAAAATGAAATGTTATCAAAGTGCTCTAACTCAGAGAAAAAACGTACTGTAACAAATTACAGCACGGCAATACAATACACACTGCCTCACAGTGAACAATGAAGAGAGGAGAAGTTGCATCTTAATAGTGCTGACATACAAACATGAAGCTATTGTAGGCTGGAGTTAAACGCATTAGGGACTGTATGAAAGTTACAAGGGTGTGGAGCAACACTGAATCATAGCTGACTTAACAAACAACATCAGGGCCCTCGGGCGTGATTAATATTGACTCAGAAGAAACCTGCAACCCCTCTACGTCACATCTAAACATTATACGAGAGCGATGAGTTGGTTCGACTCGTTTAACTATTAATACCTAAAAGAGCAAAAGCATTAATAATTTAAGACGGCACGCCCAAATTTAAACATTAAAATGTTCACGGAACTCCATGAATGATGTCACCAATTAGAAGAACAAGTCGGTGACATCTTAACTTGAATTATATATAACAAGTTTTTATCACATTAATATTTTTCTTCCTTTCTGTTGTGATGCAGAAAAACGCTACATTTAAAGGTGCATTATGTAAAAATTGGTTAAGGAAGAGGTGCTGGAATAGGCAGGCTGGGTCGGGGGCTAGCTAGTTAGCATGCTACCTTCAGTCCACTGAAGTTTCTCCACATTCTGTTTTATAATATTAGCTTTTTTTTTATGTTTACACTAAAATTCTTAAATAATTCCCCTTTAATCACTGCTGTTTGTTAGTAGCTGACTGGTGACGAGAAACATAAGGCCCTGGACACACCTTTGTGACCCATTTCACACACAAAAGTCATTAATTGTAATAATCTGGTTACTTCCTCACACTAATAATTTCCATACAGTCCCTTAGTTAGAGGAAAACATGTTGTATTTTGCGTTTATCTCGCATGAAGGGCTACACATGCCATCCAGGTGAGAAGTGGAGATTTTTGTAAGACCATGTGCTCATGAACAACCTCGAGATCAGGAGGAATATTCTCAATCTACACGTCATATACGGTCGTTACCATTTCCAACCACCAGGGGGCGGCCAAAACACTGTGAAACAGGCAGCAGAACAGGCAGTGCTGCTGATAGTGGGATAAGTGTAAAGCTAAAAACACTAACAGTGGGTGACTTTACACATTTCTATACATTTACATCAAAAGTGTGCTGTAATATAACCTCTAACAATAAATAGACACTAGCAGGGGAAGCAGAGGAAGCGTGGGAAGCCTGTTTGTTTGTGACGGGACAGGTGCTCATCGGTGAAGGTTCAGTGCAAATGAGTGTAAACATATATTTCCAAAGCAGAAGATGCTTCAGTGGTGCACAGAGCCGGTCAGTCTGCTCAGAGTCCATCCAGTCTCACTTCTCCCTGAGGATGTACAACACGGTGGCCTTCAGATAGTGTCCGAAGGCGCAGACGGCGGTCACCAGCCAGTGAGAGCGAAAGCTGGGGTCGGTGTTCACCACGCATTTCGTCACATCCACCTGTAGAGGACACCGGGCCGTTAGAGGTCAAAGAACTCGCCGGTGAAGCTCACATTTGAAGCAAACAGGCTACGCAACAAAAACAGACATTATAAAAGCAACATGTGTTTCTGATTTGTGAATAATCTAAGAATCTGCACTCACAGCTTGCCCACAAATATGCTGCTTCAGAGCCAAAGCCCACACTGTAATCCCAGCCACGCTCAAAAAAATCGACTTATATAACTTAAAAACAACCCTCACAGACGACTGAATTCCTCGGAGAGCACAGCTAACTGTCAGCCCTGACGCTGAACATGTCTGCCCTCCTTCAGATCCTCACTTCGTGTCACAGAGTGTTATTCAGGTTTCCTTCAGGCTGACATCATCGCCCAGCAGCAGCAGCAGCAGCAGCGGGAGATATTAACAGACCGCGGCTCATTTGTGCTCATGAGGTCGGTTATACAATGCGTTGCTCTTCGTTTTGTCACACTCCATTTGTCTTCAAAACAGAACCGACTCGGGTGCTGTGTCTCCCTTCATCCGCTCGCTTGTTGTGCTGTTTTCCAGCAGAGCAGAGCAGAACACACGGAGGCACGTTGCCAGGCCTTGTTCCCACCAACCCCCCAACCAAGTTCCACTTTATTGTAGCACTGTAGCATTTTATCAGACAGGCTTTTCCCATTAACAGGATTATACAGAAGACACGTCTACTATTGTGTCTGAAGCTCTGGTTCCAGTTTGTGTCCAGCTGTTCATATTTGTAAACCAAATCACGGAAAGTTACCAGACTTTTGAGATGTAAACTTTGTTGAGTTCTGTACTTATGAAGTTTACTCAAGTTATAACGGTGGGTTTCATTTGGTAGCCTGTCGCTATAACTTCCAGAAGAGACAGAGAGCGAGGAAGGAAGTCGGGAATGAAACTAAAGGTAACGTGAATAAAACTTTAAAGTTGTACTTTTAGGGAAGAAATTTAAATCTGAAGAGAAAGATCTTCATTGACTGATTATTTCAAGCTAAACAAACTAAAGAAACAAACTCTCATTGTTTTCATGACTGAATAAACAAACTAACCTTAAAGGACGACACAGTTTCATACTGTTTTAATTTGTTTATATTTGGCGGACCCTGCCACCTGTCTAGCTTCAAACAGTGCTCCAGGGACCTGCACATTTATCTTGCGTCATGTAATAACTGATTTTCTGTTATTGCAACTCAGCAGCATTACCAGCCAGAGTATCAGTAAAATATCATCTGCATGCATTCATACATGAAGGTGTAATATTCATTAGAGCTAAAATGATTAGTTTATCGACATAAAATGAACCCATTTGAGAATAAATTGCTCAAAAACGTAATTTTCAAGCAAAAATGCCACAAAACACTTGATCTTTTCTGCTCTTTTCCCCTACTTTTCTTGATATCTTTGTGAATTATACATGTTTGAGTTCAGGACTGTAGGTCAGACATGATGTCACCTTGGCTAATCGATCAATCAAGGAAATAACCAGTGGAGTGCAGCCCCTGATATTCGTAACACACCCACCCATCTAGAAAATACATTAAAAGAGAGGAGCACTTTATCTCAGCACAGATATGAGATCAGGTATATAAACAAAAAGAAGTGTCTCTTACCCAGCCGCCTCTCCTTTTCAACCACGACGTCAGGCTCTTGCGAACAAACTCCCCCATGCAGTCGACAATGGTATGGACCATCGCCGGATGACCATGGCGAACGCAGTCCACCGCCAACGCTCCTGCCACGGCGTACAAAGAGACCACCTTCCCCCACGTCACACCTGACGGGAGACAAGTTGTTGGACTGTCAGTAAAGACAATCATCATCCTCATTTAAAGCTTCATGTGCTGCTGTCTGAACGTTTGAACACATCGACAAATCGTGCAAAACGTGTTTTGCATACAAGTTATCGTCTGATGATTTGATGACAAAGCAGAGTAGATCGCTCTGCTCTTATTCAGGAGTTGGAGTCGTTCCTAGAGCAGCTCTCTTCAGAGAAGGATGAACAAATTAGAAAAACCTCAGCAGCAGCGAGGCTTCGTGGCCCTGTGCCGGTCCGTCCCACAGAGAGGAAACCACAAACACAAGGCTCAGGCCAGCAGGCAGGCAGGCAGGCAGGCAGGCAGGCAGGCAGGCAGGCAGGCAGGCCGGCAGGCAGGCAGGCAGGCAGTAAATCTCCCTTAGATTAACGAGCGCATCATTTTTCTAACTTAGTCCACATGTTGAGTAAAACTTCCTGCCATCACACCATCGACAGTCGAAGCTTTGGACTCTTTCTGCTGTGTTTACATGTCCGACACACACAAACTGCAGCCATCTTCTGCACCTCGCTGTCTGATTCCTTCCCAGAATCTCATAAACAGCTCATGTTTCTCTTTCGCCTGCAAAATCTGGATTTTAGAAACAATGCTGTCTACTTTACGGCGAGTGCAGCCATTAAATAAAGGGAGATTAAAAAGATCTGGGACGTCTGGCAGCTACATCCTGTCTCATTCCGCCGGGAGAAGACAAATCAATTTTAGTTGAGCACAAAGTATGAAGGAAAACTAAAACAACAGAGCAAAGATTTATTTTTAAGATCTGTGATAGTACTTTTTGTCTCAAGTGTCCTGAGTGAGGTATTAACATGTAAATAGCAGGAGGTGAATTAAACCTTCAGTCATGTTGCATCACACCACATTTAAAATGTCCATTCAAATGCAAATCATGATGAACCAAAGCTATTTTTCCAACAGCTGATAACTCACTGTGCTTGGAAGTCATTGGGAAAGTCACTGTGGAACATAAACTGCTTATTTTGTTCTTATTTTCTTTATACATTTCTGTCGATGAAGATCAAATATGGAGGATAACTATGACCGACATTTAGAAGCCTGGTGATCAACAGATTGAAGAAAGAACGGTTGAAATTGACAATTGTTAACACATTCTAGCATCTCTCTTATAGCTCCACACTCAAGTCAACATTGTCGACATCATCAGGCATATTTTCAGCTCCTTTAAAGACTTCACACACCTTTTTTCCAGAGACTGAGAAGAACTCTTCATAACTACTAAGCTGACATTCGTGTGGGACGTTGCCGCGGCGCCCTTGACATTTCATTGTGCACGCCTGTGTTGTAAAAACGACAATAAATGACCCTTGATACCTTCAGTGCGGCCTTAACATGCCAGGGTTTCCTCCTCGGGAGCCAGCCTGGCTGCGAGGACAAACTGTTCCCCCCCGGAGAACCGACGCTGAGACTTAACTGTGGACCGTCTGCCAACAGCAAGCACCTTTATGCAAAGAGGCACCACAGAGAAGCTCTGAGAGGCAGGCGAGGAAAACAAGCTCTGTGATTCACTCTCTCAGTAAATAGTTCTCTCTCCTGTGTTTAGGACGTAGGAACAGACGTAAACATGTGTTTTGGTGAAACAACCTTTGTAAGATCCTGATTTATTTTCTGGCTGACAGTCTGCATGAAGCATCACTCTGCTCTTCATACTGAAAAATGATTAATAACTACTAAATCAGCCCTGATGGTGGGCCCAGACACGCAGACACGCTTTGTGATCCAGTCAAACTATTAAAGTGCCTCTATGATAGAAACATGCTTCTCTTAACGTCTTGTTATAAATAGAAGTCCATTTTTTCCCTCAGGTCCCATCAGCAGACCACTTGAGTAAAAAGAGGGGACTCCAGTGGTTTAGCACTGTATTTTTATCTGTAACAGAAACATTTTACTCCGACATTCACATATTTTTTTGGGGGGTGTAAACATTAATGCCATCCTCCTCGATTGAGCCTTTTAGCTGACCCGTAAGCGACGTCCAAACCTCGGCAACTCACACCAAAACAATCGAGATGGATAAATATCACGAGAGTTAAGAGGGAAAATATGTGCTTTTAAATTTAGGGTCATTTTGAGGCCACTGAATAAATCTAAGGCCAATATTCACACCTCTGTTCTGGTCTCCACTAACTCCTGAGGGAAACAACTGGCTTTTTATCAGCCCGATGCTCAACTAGCTTCACGAGACACTGATGAAAGCTGCGAGAGTGAACCAAAACTGGAAGGTCAAGAGGCTACAAAACCAAAACAATGAGCTCGAAAGGCACTAAAACGCTCCGGAGAGGGGAACTGAGAGTCGAGAGTTCTCTGTGGCGACAACTTTCACATTACACACAGTAATTTTGTCCACTGTTGATCTGATAACAGCTTCAAATAAAGATTTAAAACAATAACCTCAGGATAAATGAAAAGTATTAAGCTGTAGTTTATCTGTGGCGTGCCGAGCGCAGCCTGACATCTGTGATGGACCTCGTGCACATTGGACTAGTTTGTGGTGACAATCTGCTGCTGCCATGACTTCCTCTGAGCGCAGTGACATGTCAGTTTTACTGTATGTCCAAATTTGACACCGTCGATCATTGAGTGGCTTTTTTTTGTCGACCTGTAAACTGAAACTAGAACAAGAACCGCACATGTTTTACCTCGTCCCCTCATAAACACAACCACAGGAGCATGTTTGGATTAAGGTTCGGTATTAATTAATTCTAATATGTTTGAATTATGCAACTCTGCACATACTAAAGACCAGACTAACCTGATTGAGACTCTGGCTTTGTTACATTCCCTGGTTACAAACCAGCTGAGGTTCGTGACTGAGCTCCCTGGGTGGGGTCCAAACCGTCTGAAACAATCACTCACTCCGGCAACAAGTTACCCTAATATGGACTGAATGTTTTCCCTATGGTTCCTTTCCTGCGAGAGGATAATGACCAGGGGGAGGAAAAAGAAGGTTTCTGACTCACTGAAGAGTCCTGTGATCTCGCTGCGTGAGAGGTGTTTACACGAGGAGAGAAAAAAAAAAAAGAGAAAAGCTCCAGAAAAGTAAGTTCTCCAAAACTTTCGCCGTCTTTATTGTATTCGCCTCGGAGCTCTGAAGTTCCTCTTTCCGGATGACAACAAAAAGAAGAACTTCCCCAAACGGACAAACAACCTGTAATCTTTTATTTTCAGGTCCACGTTAAGTGATAACAAAGCCACTAAAGTTAGTTCCTATAATTCAGGCTTGATTTACAGCAGGTGTGACGTGGACCTACCTGTGGAGAAGATGTCTGCGGCCACGGCCAGGAAGGCGTCCGACACTATGCTCTCCGACGCCACCGTGATGTTGAGCTGCCGCGCGACGTTGCGGTAAACGTTGGGTCGGAGGTACTCCAACTCATCGCCTGGACAAAACAGAGAGAGACTAAATGAAAAAGGACTCCACTGACTGTTCGGCTTTAAAGAGGGCGACTCGCAGGGTTTTATTCCAACATGGGGGCACCAGGGGGCTGATTTCGCTCCGGCACCAACCTTAAGTCCAGGAGATTGTGATGAGAGAGTTTGACAGATAAGAAAAATGTCAAACTACTCCTTTAAAATTAGATTCCAATTGAATCTTTTTAACTCGTGAGCAGCAGATGCTTTGTTGTAACCTTGAATTACGTCTCATCCGATTGACTTCAAGGAAATAAAAGTCCAGCAGTAACTGATTTAATCTCCTCATCTGATTCTTGTGAGTGAGAGTTCTGCTGAAAGGTGTTCACTTCCCAGACACACACTTTATTTGATCTGAGTTTCCAGCGAAGTGCATGACTAGCTGAACTGGATGTGGAGCGTTAACCACAAATGGTAAAGTGAGACCTCAGACTGCAGGAGCCATCTGCAGTCTATCAGCTCTGACACCGGGCAAACATCCAGGGGCTGAAATATGAGCCAAGTGAAACTGAGTCTCTCATTCTTTTTTTTTTAAAGGTGATTCCCGGGAATCTCCTCGAGGTCTTCCACTGAAAATGAGAGGTAACTCCCTGACTCTGAAAGATCACATGTCACGAGTTCCACATTATTATTATTACATTATTAGAGATGTGCAGAAGTTAGCATGCTAACGAGCGAGCCCGGGCCCATCCCTGTCCTAGCGACATAAGCACCATCAGTCCTCTGGTGCTTCAAGCTCGAAGGCCAGACCACATAATGAAACCTGGACACCATGTCGGAGACGGAGCCCTGTTCATTCCTAGGAAACATGATTAATTGAGCCTGAAGCCAAATAAGTTTGACTTCCTGGGTATGAAAATATCTGGATCTTCCGCGTTGTGGAGAGACTTCTGACGACTGACCTGGCTAACATCTGGGTTTAGCGTCCCGCTAACTTGACTAGAGATAAAATAATTTAGTGTTGTGGCTCTTCTAGACTTTCAACGTTTCTAGTCCGAATGGCTCAGATACGGCAGTGAAACGAGTCATTTGGTGGCGGTGGTGACACTGTTTAGAGATGCTTCCTTCACAATGTAAGCTTATGGGGGAAAAAAACACCTTTTTGAGCAGCAGTGCATCACGTAACGTTGTAATGACACAGTTTGGCTGCTACGAAAACTGACTTTCGAAGCCTGGCGCTCTTCCTGGAGGCTCGGTCTGGACCACTAGATGCACAGCTAACTGAGCTAACCAGCTAACAGCAGCTACAGTTGGCTACTCTGGTGATATGCTGACCAGTGTTGGGCAAGTTACTTCAAAAACGTAATACATTATGTATTACTTGTTACTGTCATTTCAAAGTAATGTGTTACACTACAATATTACTGTCTCTGAATTGTAAAGCATTACACTACTACTGCATTACTTTTAAGTTACTTTCACCAAATATATACATAGTAAATGTAGCTTATTATGCTCCATGCAGCTTGTTACACATGCAGTGCAGGGCTGAGCTAGGCTTAAGGCTAACAACAGTAGAATGTAATAGGCACAGTGATGGCTCATAACATAATACAAGGAACAATCATAGCCAGAATTTTGTTGACACCGACAAAAGGTCAAAGACTCCACTGTTGACAGCGGCTGCATGTCTTCAACCACATACTCTGCCACAAGTCTCCGTACTTCTTGTGGTTCATATGCCATAACGGAACGGGAGAATGATAGCTTTTGCTGCTTTGTTTTGTCTCCTTTTGCGTCCTCAACCTGCTTTCTTTTTAGTAATTTAATGTTGCCATGGCACCGCTCTAAATGTTTGGTCAAATTGCTTGTGCTATTTCGTGAGGTTGATAGAGCTTTTGGTTTCGCACATAAAGTGCACTTAACTGTTATGTTCCGCATATCTTTGTCTCCAACAAACTCAAAATAATGGGAGTATGCCCATCTTGAAAAAGTACTATTGTCCGACGTAGTGGACGTAGTGCCTGCTTCTGCTTCAGCCATCTTCAACCAGAAAGGAAAAAAATTTCTAGGCTGCTATTGGCGCGGATTTTTTATTTTCTGCTGATCTCGCGGTGGCATAGTATGAAAACAAAACACAATTTAATTTCGGGTTATAATCCAATGTAATGCACGTTACTGACCTTTGTACCGAGTAAAATATTACCCAGTTTTTTTTTGTAATGCCTTACATTACCGCGTTACAGCAAAAAGCAATACATTACAGTAATTACATTACTTTTGTAACACATTACTCCCAACACTGATGCTGACCCCTAGTTTTCTTAGAGCATGACTTCAACAGCGAGCCAATTCTTACATATTACACCTTTGAAATGTAAAATTTAAGCAAAGTGAGTCTAAAACTATTGTTGTCTGTCTTTAAAAGAACTATAAATGATGAAATGCAGTTCAGGTCCCAAAAATAATGATGACATGACCTCTCTATCAACTCAGGCAGCTATATCAAAAATATGAACTCACATAATAGTCTTCATTACTCTGCTACTCTAATAATAGCTTTTGTATTTTACAGTGGTGGACTCAGGATGTTTGAGGGTCAAGGGGCGGAAAACTAAAAAGGGGCACCAGCTGCATGTGGGGACACAAAGTCCTGATGTATTTATAGTGAAAAGAGGACAGTTTATCATGTTTTATCCAGCACAGGGGCCACCAAGAGGACGCTTACGTTATATTTGCATGTTTAAAAAGTAACGTATGAACATTTCGTTGGAGGGGATTGTGATGGTGGGACAAATGTCATCATTTTGTGACATAAAGGAAATCAAATAAGCAAAAATGTCAGACTGCTCCTTTAAAATGAGCCAAAATATAAACTTTTGGACTATAAAAGTCTGTTGGAGTGTTACAGGATTGCTTAAAGTCTTTAAAAGCTCTGGAAGTCATTAAACTGACCCTGAGTCTGTAGCTCCTCATGTGTTCGGCTGGACTTACCGAGCCACAGCAGAACCGACGATATCTCCCCGAGCGTCCCACCTGAAGCAGCCAGCCCGTGCTCGGGCTTGGACCAGCCTATCCCGGCACGGTTCAGCCTGGAGTGGATGTAGTCCCTGCACAGGGCTTTGGCCTGGGACACCAGCTCCTTGTCGGTGGGCGAGCGGTCGAACACTTCAGCCGCGAACACAGACGAGCGGCGCAGCATCTCCATGCCGCGCTCCGGTCATCCGCTGCGGGCTGCGGGCTGCGCTGCGCTCGCCTCCCCGCCTCCACCGCCTCGCACAGCGGTCACCTCTCTCCCTCTCTCTCTCTGCTTCCCTCTGGAGATTATCCTGCACAAACAATCACTCGGATTAAATAGCTGTCATCTTTTCATAGCCCGGATAAAGACGTCGATGCAAAACCCCTCTCAAGGTGGAGAAGAGAGGGAAGAGTCAGCAAGTTTGACACTGAGAAATAAAGTTCTGTATGAGTCCGTAAAGTTTATAAAAAGCTTTTAATGAAGATAAAGACAATTAAATTCCACTTACCGAGAATGAACAGGCTCAAACACACCCGACGGTAAAGTTATATCCTAGGCGGGCTCCATCTTCACTTGTCACTGAGCAGGAAAGTCGTTTTTGATCACCGACTTTTATGAATTTGAAGATTTGCTGCCACAATAAATTAAATTTAAAAAAGAATACAAAAAACTAAACAACGCTCAGAGTTTATAGAGTGACAGGTTTTCCTTCTAAGGGCACTTATTGTGAAGTCCAAAGGCGGAGATAAGCGGAGCAACACAAGCCCCGCCCCTCCGCCCCCATCCTGACACACACACACACACACACACTCACACACACACACACACACACACACACACTACAGCCTTAGTGGTTTGGTATGACCACCAACTTACAGTAGCTAATACTCCTACTAATAATAATAATAATGTGAGTCAGCTGGCTGACTTCATCACAGCCTTTCTATTTCACAGTGGTGGACTCAGGATGTTTGAGGGGCGAAAAAATAAAAAGGGCACCAGCTGTATGTGGGGGTGGTGATATATTTATCATGAAAAGAGTTCACTTATCATGTTTTATCCAGCACTGGGGCTTTAAAGAGGGCACTCTCATAGTGTTTTATTCAAACATGGGGGCACCAGGGGGCTGATTAATGCTCCTGGCACGAATCTTAAATCCACCTGTTTTATATAAACAGTAGTTTATCCTGTAACTTCAATGGTCGTTGTTTAGTAAAAAGCTTCATAGTCTCGCTGTAAATTAAAATTTTGCCCAGTCACCAGAATAAAATGTTGATACTTTTCCATATCTACAAACCATCTATATGTCAGATTGGCATGTTAAAAAAATTAACGTATGAACATTTCTACAATATGTTTCATATCAGGTTCAGATTACATGTGTGTGTGCTGACTTTAAGAAGGAAGAGGGGATTGTGACAATGAGAGACCACTGTTTGACTCAGCGGTTCAACATTTGTGACGCAAAGGAAATCAAATAAGAAAAATGTCAGACTGCTCCTTTAAAATTAGATTCACTTGAATTTTTTCATTTGTGAGCAGCAGATGCTTTGTTGTAGCCTGGTTTGGCCTGGGACACCAGCTCCTCGTCGGTGGGCGAGCGGTCAAACACTTCAAGCTCAAAGCTGCGAATGTTGTGACATTCTGAACTTAAAGGCACATTATGCAGGATTTGTTGTGAACGCATGCTTTCGTCCTGCTCGTGTGTATGAAGCTCGCCCCGCCCTCGGTCAAACACTCATACGGACTGAGAGCAGAGCAGAGCAGAGCAGAGCGGAGCGGAGAAACGACGATGTTACTTAGTCACTACGTTTAAAAAAGTCCTGACCTCATGCTGATGTTGATTGGCCCAAAGGTCGACACGCAGAAACATCCTGAATACGTCAAAATACTACGAGAACGCAGGCAGAGAGCGAAGACAGACACTGCGACTGTGATCAAGAGGGATTCATTTTGTAGGAGTCTATAGTTTTTTGTTTTGTTTTACCTTTAAGTGTGTGTGAAGGTCACAACACTAAAATCCAGAATTCCCCACAATGCTGCAGACGCCCACGTCTTCGTGCCCCAGGTGTGCAACGCAGGCTTTCCGTGACAAATCTTGCCTCCGAGCCAAACAAAGATAACCCGACAAAAGGGATGAGGGATAAGATAACCCATGATGTCATCACCATGACATCATGGGTTACTCTCTCAGACATAACACAGCTCCCGCCAGAGAGCCACACAACCATGATACAACTTTTGTGAGACAGGCTGAGTGGTTAGTAATAGTAGTTAATTAGAGGGGGAAGATCGAGTCTGGATTAAACACATGAACTACAACATGCTCTTCAGCGGGCAGTCGAGCTGCTTTTAGGCAGATTCACACGGAGACAGGCTCGTTCTTATCTTTTGGTGACTGGTGAATTTGGCGAGGTGGATAGGACTGTTGGATGACTCAGCGTTTCTGTACGGGCCTGCAGGTGTTCCCCTCTCCAACAGGAGGAAATAAGGTGAAAGCACACGTCAGTCACCTGGTGTCTGCCTACTCATTATATTGTATTAAGAATGAGGGAAAGTCAGTTACGATGTGTTTCCTTCTGTGACAGTCTGATCCAGCCGTGATAAGAGTTACTCACGATTTGACACCAACACACTGCACAGAGCCATTAGATACAGGTAGTGGAGTAAATTTAGAAATTACGGACACTGGCAGCAAATCCACTACTTGACTCCACATGTAGTGACAGAGGTGAATTAACAAGGAATAGAGTGCCGTTCGGTTTATATAACCATACAGACAGATGTGGCTGTTACGAAAGCAGAGCGCCGTGACAGCAGCCCCACACCTTCACCACTCCCTAACAGAAAACTGCTTGAGTACATTTCCGTAGCAAAAGGAGCTCCCGTGTCATTTCTGGGGAAGCCACCACTCCCACCGCTCAGGCTGTTTGGACATGCCTGAAGAATGCCCCGCTTTGTTTATGACAGCTCAACAGATTTGCAGACGGTATACGGAAGGCCAGCGCTTTAAAGTGAAACTGACAACTTGATCGCGAAGAGGCTCAGTCAGCTGAGCCTTTTCTTTTAAATCATTACCTTTTAGTTACAGCACATTAGAGAAAACAACACATGTTCCCATCGATCGGCTGGGAGACTGTATTTGTTTGGCTCCAATTTCACAGCACAGTTTCAATGTGAAAGACTCTTTCTGCAGACGTTCACATGTTCAGTCCTATTAATACAGACACCACACACAG
Source organism: Lagodon rhomboides (assembly GCA_039737535.1). Lineage (NCBI taxonomy): Eukaryota > Metazoa > Chordata > Actinopteri > Spariformes > Sparidae > Lagodon > Lagodon rhomboides. The sequence continues at coordinate 5,560,943 of CM077789.1, read as the reverse complement.
TGGCAGAATGTGAACCAAGAAGCCTGTTGTAGATTTGATCGTGGTGGGTACTTGAGTACAGATTAAGCATCTCAGGGTCAAACACTGCGCTCTCTACCTCAACAGTTATATTTACCTCTCAGATTTAAATGTTTCACATCCTTCCCGTCTAGAGAAAAACCATGCACCAACCTGGTGATTTTGAATTTGAATTGATTTGTTAAAGAAAACACTCCATTCTCCTGTTCGTGCGTTGAGAATATTATTCATCATCGGTTAAGTAAACTGTTTGAAAACCGCGGTGGATTAGCTGGAAAATGTGTCATAACAAACCTGAAAACTGTTTGGCCGCCTGCTTTTCTGAGCTCGTGACAAGTTCCATGGTTCCCAGAAGAGAGCGACACTAAAAAAAACGTATGATGATCTTATAGAAGATGACGCATGACATTAGATTAAACAGCTCGGAAGTGTATCGAGCAGTGAAAATTAGCTCAACCTTAAACATCTACAGCAGTAAAACACAACACACACATGAAGGCAGCAGTAATATTATCCAAACACCAATAAGATGTGCTGTACTTGAGTAAAAGAATATAAAATCAAATATGCTCAAGTATAAAATGTAATTTTCTGGCATTAAATACACGTAAGGTGCGATATGTAAGAATTAGCCACCTAACCGCTTCTCACTGTAGCTACCATTAGCTAGTTAGCTCAGTTAGCCATGCAGCTGGAGCACCAGAGGATTGTTGGTGTTGTTTACTATCTGAAGAAAGTGTCAACAGGCTAGCGAGTTAGCATGCTAACTTTCAGAAGATACCTCTGCAACACAATACACAGACGTCTTCGACATTACGTAAAAACTTTTCCTTCACATTCTGTTGATTTCTTTTATGAATGTTTCAAATTTAAATTCTTACATAATACACCTTTAAGTAGCAAAAATAGAACTCAAAGTAAATGATACATATATTTATGAATATAGTGTAAAGAATAGGTCGATTAGCATTAGCTGATGAAAATTAAGTTTGATTGATTTATGTGTGAATGCAGGCTGGTTTGAATGTGAAGACAGAAAACTGGAAACGGCTGATCTTCAAAAGATTATGCAAACTGTTGTCTTGAAAACAGCGTGATGAGGCAAAACTTTGGTGTTGTGTGTAAACAAACACACACACAATGACTTAGCAACCACAGCTTATCGTGTTGAAAAAAAAAATAATCCCACGGTTTCTGAGCGTCGTGAACACAATCAATAACACACAAAGCGACTGATAACTTTCAACACAAAGGCCACAGAAAGTGTGATTGAAATGATTTTTATTTGTTAGGTTGTCGATGGAATAACATGAGGACTACACGAGGGCGTCCGGGGAACACGGCCCCGACGACATGCTAGACAATAAATAGGAGTAACATACTGTATGTTAACTGTGCAACAGTCAGTCTCGTACACACACAGAATGTCAGATGGTTTGTAGACGACCTCCATCATCACCTAATGTTACAGCCCCAGTGGCTTCTCCTCACACACACACGCAAATGCAGACACACACCACACACACACACACACACACACACACACACACACAGGGTAAAGATTCCAGTCTTCATACAAAAAAATATAACAAAATAATACCGTGGTTGCACGTAGCGCTACATAACTGACAATAAGTGTCATCGGTGTCTCTCATAAGTCGGCTCCCATTTGTCTAAAACAGTGCGACACACAGCAAGACGCCACCAAGTACAGTTACTTCAAAATATGTTCTTCTGCTTTGTTTTTTTAAGAAGGAAAATCTGTCACTTGTACACAGAGTAAACACTACACAGTATTTCCTCGAGTTGTTATCCCTATGCGAAAATAAAAACAGGGTACATTTGATTACATTTGATATTAAAAGAGAGAAATGTAGCACCAAACTGGCCGCGACTACTCAGGAGATTTAAGCAGAAAACCTCCCTTTTTGAACGTCTGCATCTCTCAGTTAACGGGCTCGTAAAGCCTCGGATAGCATTTTAGAAACGAATGCTGTTTACACGCATAGTTCTTAAAGGTTTATCCCTAAAAATCCTCAAAAATATGCACTTAACGAAATGTTTGAAAGCAAAAGTCGCTTGTTTTGACAGCAGCACGATTTTCTAAGAACTTCCCATGCATCTGCAAAATTGACTTTCCACATTCCATGAACCTTCTGCTCACCTCCATCTCACGCAAACACACACACACCTCTGTCTCTTTCAAAGTACGTACTATCCTGTACCTTCGTTTCCCACGTACTGTAAATCATCTGTGTCCCGCTCGTAGCACAGCGCTGTATTCAATAATGCTTCAGTCATCGTGTGCTAAAGAGAAAAAGTCCTTCATGAAAAAGCCTCAATTTTCAGCCCTTTGTGTTGGAGTTGGTCCCTTATAACAATATTTCCCATCAGTCTATATGAACTGAGCGCTACACATGCAAAAAAAAAAAAAAAAACGGATCAAAATATACACGTCTCCCTTTCATTATATCCTGTGTACAGGAACAAAAGTTTACATCATTAATCAAGAAAGAAAGAAAGAAAAAAATGCACTGACCATTAGAATTAAATCCTTAAGCTGAGAAATGTTAACACTTAAACTGTCAGCATCGTTCAGTCCAGTTGTTGTCTGAAACGTTCACTTCACTTGAACGTTACAGTCTTTGTGACGTCCGAGAGGCCCAGCCTCCAGATCCACGATGTCTGACTCAGTTTCCGTTCATCTCCATGGGTCCTCCTTTGGGTATGAGCAGGCTCATCCGGCCCGCGGTGCTAGCTGCACTCTTGATCACCTCCATCCATCTGTGAGGACGAGACGCAGTTTTAAAACGGTTAAAACGAGACTTTAAGAAGTGTGTTACAATGTTCTGGGTATTGGAAACAAGTCATATACCTTTCAAAGGTGTACTCGCTTTCAGCCCGGAAGAAGTAAACGTGGGACTTGAACTGCAGTTTGAAGACGTACTCCTTGTGGATGCTGTCCGACTCTTCGGGGGTGCTGACCGTGTAGCCGAGCAGCGGGAGGCTGGCCAGCGGGAAGTCATCCTGCAAACAGGGAGGGAAATGCATTCTGACTACAGACCTGCTCGCGTCATGTTTTAAATGTTTTTGTGCTCTGGTAGAAATAATACTTCTCTGCTGACCTGGTGAGTCTTGTAGAAGAACAAGCAGAAGTTGGTGAACACCACCCAGAGTTTCTGCCAGCCGTTACTGTTCTTGAACTTCCTCAGGAGGTAACCTGAGAGCTGGTTCTACGCAGAGAACAGAAAAGGTTAGACAGTGAGGATTTACGTGATTGTGACTTGATTCTTCATTATTTATTCATCACATAGAGAATGTTTGTGTGTTAATTAGAGCTGTTAAATGTTGATCCTGCATCGTGAATGTTAAAGGATACCATCGCTAAAAACAGTCCACCTAAACAAAATGTAAGCTCAAATGATTTAAGTATGTTTTAGTGCCAATTTTAAGAAGTTTAAGCTTAATTTGATGATTATCAGAAGCATATTGTCACAAGAAGTTTCCATATTGTCGCACGCCTACTAGCTTAAAGTTTTGCTTGGAATGTTTCCAGAAATCTCTAATATTTCTGCAGCTCATGGTTTTGAGTTTTTCCTTTTTCAATTGTTCTTTCCTCCTATTTTATTGTTATTGTTCCCGTCATCAGTTCCTTTTTTGGTCCAATACTTACTGGACTAGTCAGGAAGTGAAATGTTGCCTGGATGTATGGTAGAGTACAGTACAGTAGACTTGTGGATGCTGTGTTTGTTTCTTTTTGTTTTCTTCTCAGTCCTCTTCTTTATTACCAGTATGTTTAGTTTCTCATTTGTTTTGCTGGGTGATTATAAATTGCTGTGGATGTTTTGATTTATGTGCAGAAGCTACAAACTGTTTTGATTAAGTCTCCTGAGACATGGAGGATAAAATATACATCTCATCAATAAATAAACCGGCATCTAAATAATTGCTTACAATGTTTGTTTTTCATTTCAACAAGTAATTAAAGACAAAATTAGCTGTTTTAACCCAGTTATATTTTCCACTGAGAACATTCAGTAACTGGACCTCTTCTAGTAACCCTTCATGGCTCTAGTACCTGGTTCATGCGCAGGTAATCAGTGAGAGAGAGGTTCTGGTTTCGGTACCAACAAACGTGAGTGATGGTGTTGGGTCTTTGGCCCTGACCGAGGAGATAGCGGGGAGGGAGCTCTGGTGAGACGGCCGGAGAGCCAAAGACTGAGAGGGTGAAGAAACAAAGGGAGGAACGGGTGTAGAGAAAGTGTTAGCATGTTAGCTTTGAGAAGAAGAAACGGGAAAGACAGAGCAGTGAGGAAGTCCTCCAGGGCTGTGGGAGAAGAGTGTTAGTGTCAGAGAAATTATGATGCATGCACATTATTCATATCCTTGCAGTTACATAAGGAGAACGAGAACAAAGAGCCTCTCTGTAGTAGACAACAGAAACACAGGATACCAACAGTAACCAGGGGGAGAAGGAGGGACGAGAAAGGAAACTGAGAGGTTAGAGGGAGAAGGTGAAACGCTGTGACGACCCCAGAGCAACGGCAGGTGATGAAGGAGTAATGGAGGTCACTTCCACGCCTTGTCGTCTGTTTTTGTATTAAGTGTGTGTGGGTGTATAAATGTGTGTGTGTGTCTCAACGTGGGCAGAGGAGGAGTACCTCCACAGCCAGACTGTGATCAGACATAGACACACTGGTGTTGCGGTGCCAGCACACGTGCATGGTGGTGTTGGCACGGTGGTGTGTCTGCTTATCCAGTGAAGTACGGGAGGAGTTCATGTCATCCTCCGACTCCTGCTCCAGAGAGACCTCGTCGGACGATCCTGAGGGAGGAGGAGGAGGAGGAAGAGGAGGAGGAGGAGGAGGCAGGACAGGAAGTTGTTTGGAGGGAAACGGATTAACTGTACATTTCAAGGAAAAAGCTTTTTAAAAATAATTTTCTTGTGCTGAGGAGTGTTAAAACGTCACATTAAGCACCACCTATTAAGTAGTTACTGTACTTCTTCATAATACTGAGATCGATAAAAGCTCTTACGGTTGGAGTGATCGCCAAATCCAGGGTCAAGGAAGATGCTGGATTTCTCTTGGGACTTCTTGGACATTTCGATTGCTAAGTTCAGATCCTCAATCCACTTCCCCATCTCCACTTTAGAGCTGAAATCACAAAACACACAGTCAGAGCTCACACAGATTGAAAGACAGAAAGTTCTGTGCATTTACAGTACAGATCGGAGATAAAATAACAAATGGGAGAATGTACACAACTAACAGGCGACCACAGAGCCAGCAATAAATTATGACTGAATAAAATATAAATTCAATAAAAACATTTGATCTGCTTTTGTTCCTTGTAGAAGCCTAAATACAGTTTTTACAATTTTTACAACATTTTGTTTGAGTAACTGGCATTGAATCATTCAAGTTATTATCTCAAACAGTAATCAATTTAGAAGGAAGTGGAAGAAATATATCCAATATTTACAGACTGAGGTAACAGGTATCCACCGGTCATATTCACAGTTCCTGCTCTTTAAATGTGTAAAATATCCTTTGTATTACATTTGTAATATTTGGGTGGAGGTTACTATGATTGTTGTTTCCTAGTAACTGCACTATTTTAAAAGTCTCTAACTGTCATGAATGATTGTTGCTTCAGTAATTTGATAATTATTCTGTAAACCCCATCTTGTATTGAAGGAAACTATTCAATTGCATGAAGAGAGTCAAGCCGAGGCTTCATTCACTGGAAATCTACACTATGACTTTATCTTTACTTACATTTACTATCATACAACAATTATAGTAATACATATCATAAGCAAAAAACCTTCCCTCTTCTCCCCCTCTCACCTGGCAGCCACTACAATGGTCCTCTGAGCAGAGTAGATGGTGAAGCAGTGGGGGACCGACCACTCGTTCTCACTTTCCTCCACCTACATACGAAAAGAGAAATACGGAAATCATCAACCAAACATCGGCATCATTCAATCCGGACACACTTGTTTACAATAAATGATTTGAGCTGAGGAATGAAGAGGGGAAAACAAAGTCAGAGAGTCTGGCTGGTGTCACAGACAGACCTGCCAAAGAGCCTCTACTGGAGCATCTACACTGAATGTGTCTGTGTGGAGTTTATATCCCGCTTTATATTTAGCCTCCCATCAGTATCCAAGACCAAAACACACCTATCAGGTTGCCTGATCATCACTACGTCCTGCTTATATTTCATCATATGAGAAGCCCTTGGTTTGTTTAGGCTTCATTTTACAGCTACAAAACAGCTGACATGATTCTACATCAATCTGCTAGGTCTGCTTTTTGGCGATTTGTCTACACAAGCATGGGAGAAGAAGGAGGGTCGGGGTTTGGGCGTCCAAGCTGGCAGAGCTCAGAGGACTTACCGGCGCGTCCAGCACTATGAGCTGCAGCCAGGAGTGAAGCAGAGACATGCAAAGTTAGGAGACTTTACACATCTCACCCTCTGACAGTGAACCCAGAAGCTGAGGGGGGGTCTTTACAGGACTGACGAGGGACAGAAGTTACAAGAGGTGAACCGGAGCTCGTATACTCACGATCATGCCGTGAAGAGGCAGCTGGCCGTGCACTTTGAACTGATTGGTGGCTGTCACACCTTTGCTCGTGTAGAGGAGCATGTCTGAGAACTGAAAAGACAACAGAAGCATTTAGAGACATTTTAAGTACATTTATTTGTTAATATTAAAGCAATTAATTCAGTAGTTTTGTACCAACCAGGAAAAACATTCTCTGCTGCAGTCCTTTCTTGGTAAGCTTGTACAGACACCCCTCTCGTATGAACTCCTGAAAACACAACAAGTTTGTCAGATACTCTGTGTTACACTCTCACTCAGTTTCTCAGCGCCCCCTAGTCTCTGCTCGGTGTCACTGCACTCACCCTGCCAGGCGCTGTTAGGTTCTCTATACCAATCAGGTCTCTCTGCAGCTCCGTCAGCTTCTGGAAGTTCTCCAGCCGGATGAGGCTGCTCTGGAGCTGAGTGGCGATCTCTGCCACTTCCTTCAGAGCCTCTGTCAGGAGACACAAATGATGTCAATCCAAGTTATGAGTTAGTACACGTTTAAGGGTGATGTTGAGGAAAAAGTAAGAAGCTGTCAAATCATATTGGAGAACTGACCCTTGCAGTCGTCGTGATCGCGGTGGCTGGGAGAATAATGCTTGCACAGTCGCTCCAGGATGAGTTTGTAGTGCATGAGGCGCTGGATGGGCTTCAGCAGGAATGTGTTGAGAGGCAGGTAGCACACTTTCTGCAGTTCAAACTCTTTGTAGACCGTCTCCAGCTTCTTTAGCCTCTTGGTGGCTTTCTCCAGCTCTGTTAACACCTCATCATGTTTCTGTAGATAGCTGGTGAATTCCTGAGGATGACAATAAACATGAAATACGGGATGCTTGCCTGTCTGTCAAACATGTGAAAAGAGAGCTAGCAAAGCGTGGTCACCTTAAGAGCACACATGTTCCTCAGCATCACATCACCAATCCTCTGGTAGTCCCCTTTGACGTGAGCATTAGAGCGTCCCTCCCTGAGGAAATGAGCAGATGTTGTCTTTGTTATCGTCTCATTAGAGGATTCCACACGTCTTATCACACAGAGGAACATGAAAGGGAGCACCCACCAGAGAGCCAGCCTCTGGTCCAACTCCTTGAGGAAGCCTCGATGGAACTCGTAGATGGGGTCGATGTTGGAGAAGAGGAGGGTCATCAGGCCTTCGGGCATGGCGTTTTCTTTGATCACAGCGCTGCGGAACCACTGGGAGGCAGGAGGGGGACAACACATGATGCATATCTTCTGATAAACAGACTGGTTTGTAAACATGATCATGGATGAGCTAACAAGTCAGGCATCTCAATGACTAAACTGTCTGTTGTAGGTTTTTACATTAAAGAGCCAAAATCCATATAAAAGAACTGTTTTTCAGAGAAACTCACCACAGTGATGACCTCGAGGTCCTTCAGGTACGTTCGCTCTGTGGTCAGAATCTCTTTGGCAATGAAGTAGGCCTTGTCGGTGGGATAGCGCTGCGAGAACAGAGGGACATGTGTTTGAAAAACGCGATATAAAACAACCTTACCACCATGAGAAAAACCTAATCTTTCTTCCACCTCCATTATTATATTAAATAGTTTGAACAGAGTCTTGGTTCAGTGATTTTTTTACTCTTAAAAGTGGTTGTGAGGCGAGGGGTGGAAGGGTGGCATGTAAGCAGTGTACCTTCCTCCTGCCCTCCTCCTCCTCCTCTAGCCTGGCATTGCTGCCCACCTCGCTCAGGATGGGGCTTTGCAGCGGCGACGGGGACTGGCCCGGCAGGCTGAGGGTCGACATCTGGAAGGAGGGCGACAGGCAGACGGGACCTTTGGGGTTGTAGGGCGAGAGCTGAGGGCTGTCCACGACTGAATCTGCGGAAGAGGAGAGCAGAAATTAGAAACTGTTGTTCTGTTAAGTCATTCAAGGCAAATTAATAACATCAGATTAGAGTTAAGGGTTTGGGGAAAGTGAAAATAATGTAGTCACAAAAGGTTAAGGGACTCCGCCCGATCAGGACAAACATGATCTTTAGAAACGGGTGGAGTTAAAGTCAACAATCTCTACAACACAGTAGCACTTTTGTAACTGTGCTACAACATGTCGAGCAGAGTCAAATCTACTGTACCGCACTAGATTTTTCTTGTTCACATAACCTGTTTTTCTACAATCATCTCATTTCCTCTCAGAAAAGCGGTGCACACGAGAACAAAAACAAGTGAAACGGTTCATCACACACGTTGGCCACAAATGAAAGGGGAGCCGGCGGAGTAGGCCGAGGCAAGTAATGGTTCCCACATTTCTCCCCCTGCCATTGTTTTCAGAGCCCACTACAAGTAGGACCCATGATTCATTGCCAACTTCAACGAGCCCACTTCCATTTTACCAAACTGGCTCCTCTGCTTTTTGTTCTACTTCACAACAAACGAAAGATACAAAACAAGCGGATGAAATGCCAGGCTATCCTTTCAACCGAGTCACAGGTCACCACAGCTGTTCTTCCACTTCTAATAGAGAGAGGGAAAAAAAAGGAGTGGGGGAAGGCCGAGAGAGAGAGGAAGAAAAAAAAAAAAAAGAAGTCACTACTCGACCCGGAAATAATTGCTCACGCAATGACTTATCAGGAATGCGGCTTGTCTGGGGGCAAATAGTTGTTTATAGTTTATCTGAAGGGCCCCAGAGGGGAAGACACGAGAGGGGGAAGAGGGTGGACGTCGGGCTCGGCAGCGGGGGGGACTGTGGAAGGACTTGGCATAAAGCCTGTCCAAACAGGGAGCACACACACTCAGCTGGAATCAGGCTGAGGAATCTTGTGTACGAGTTCGACCCAACCCCCAACAGAATGGGTCTGTTGGCCCAAATATAAAAAGAAGAACGACTGTGTGTTGACTTGTTGCGTATAAACTTCTTTATGTCATGTTTTCTGCACTGAAGCACGCTCTATACCGAGAAGGACACTTGACTTCTATAAAAAGGACATGTGAAGCACTCTTTTAGAATACAAAAGGACCGGCTGAGAGTACTTAGGAGTCTACGGAGACAGTCTGGAACAGTCGCTCCTGCATGTGAATCTAATTTCACGAGAAGAAGAGTTTCATTTAGTTCAAATTATTCGGAAAATGAGGAAGCTAAAACACACGGTATTTTCAGTCTGGTGGCCTGGTATAACCTCCCAAAGCACTGAGGGATTCTGTCGTCCATCACATAACAACAACACTTCTGTAAGAAAGGGGAAAATGATCTGGACCATGCACAATCCTCCATTTTGGCCTTTAAAAGAATGCGCAACACCACTGTGGTTTCTGTTTAAGCAGTTGCAAGAATTACATCACCATTGCGTCTTTGATTTCAGTCTGCATCCCACAAAGAATTTTAAGTCTGACATTCATGGTACCCAAAAGTGATTACTTTATTCTTGAGAGTAGAACATACAAACATTAAGTACAGGTTGCTTATAATAAGTCAATATACATGTTCAGGATTAAGTGATGATTACTTGATGCCTAAGTGCAGTTAGCTTAGCTGGTTACGAGCGTCAGCCCCGTCATTAAATAAATCTTTAGTGGAGATGTGGGAAGAATCACATGGCAGAAAAAGAATCAAGGCAAAAATTAAGATAAAAAGCCACCAAGACAAACTTCTGATCTACTGTTAGGAAACTGATGGCACCTGAAACAAAGTCATGCTCCAAGATTCTCAAGGCGACACAGAACAACTGCTCACACTTGGGAATGTGGAGGGCTTGCAAAAACACTTTGCAATAAAAATGGCTGCATGCCATCCTTCAAATGACAATGAGAACTGGTGAGTATTTAACAATTGTCCCTTAATTGCTAAAGAGGAACACTCCTAATTTAGATAGCCCCTTATCCCGATTAAATGTTCACGGAAACATCCCAACGCTAAGTAAACAGGAACGTACACCTGAGATGCGCATAATGCATGAAAAGAGTGATAATAAGTGCTTAAAGGCAGTGAGGTGAAAAACAGAAGAAAAAAATACTATCAAGTACAGAAAAAGCCAAGTGAAGTCTGCCTTCATGCAGATTAAAGTGAGCTCAAATCAAAACGAAATTAAAAATATGGCAAGCAAGATTGTTTTGAGGAGATTATGGCATCAGTGTTAACAGAATCAGAATTAACAAACTACTACTAATTAGCTTGAGATCAACACAGTATTGGCTTTTCGTGTTCTACCGCACAAGTACATTCGTTGTAAGACGTCCTGGATGTTGGATAAACAATTAAAAAGAGGCTTTGTGCATGCTAATATGTTAGCGACCGACCATGTGACAGCAATCTATCATTCCGACACCAATAGTAAAAAAAAAGAAATCAACAAAAATCCAGCTAATATAAAAGAGAAATTCAAAGCTAATGTGCAAAAGACCCCCGTTTCCTTCCAATAAACAGAATACCATGTAGTCGGTACCCTGAAGATGGCTAATGCCAGAACCCCAAAACATGCTAAAGGCCACACGCCAGAGAAGAGACAAAGCAACATCAATGTCCATAAAATCTACTTTATGCAAAGGGTTTCCTGGAAGTTACAAACACTGTTGGTTTCTGAGTTTTTAAGTTTTAATAATTAGGAAGTACTATTTTGTCCTACATTACTATACATGGTTTACTAACTGTTCTTACACACACGTAAGAGGATACATTCATTTTTATAGATAGTGGAACTAACAGTGCACTTAATGGCTCATTAGTACACTGCTTACATTCTTTAACTAAGCTCAGCATGATGCAAAAATGTTAGTTTGGAGTCTATTTTGGTGAAATTAGTTTTTATCCTTCAGACGTCACGAACCGACTCCTCGCTGTGGACCAGTCTGATGCTGACAAACACTTCAGCCAGCAGATGTCAGTGAAGCACACAAGTGCAAACGGAAAAGAGGCTCTGTGACTCTTGCCATGAGGCCTGTGAGGATCACTGAACCTGGACGACTTGCTGTTTTCATTTTTACCCTGAGATTAGAGAGCGATTAATGATTACCATCTACTGGAAAACTCTACACTCACACAGTCCCATCTATGAGAATTTAAAGCCAGATGATGATTATGATTATTGGCAGAAATAAGTAGTGAAGTATTTGTTAAGTACTTTGTAACATATCACATTTTTTAAGCTTACAACTTAGTTAAAATATAGGTAGAAATCATCATAAAAAACTCTGCATTACTTACAAATGTCCTTTAATTAGCTACATCTGTTTCATTTAATTGAAACTTTTAAGGCCGGCGTTCAAACTGAAACGTGGATGCAGAATTTTCTGACATCCCGAGTTATATTATTGTTTTGCAAAATGCAGACAATCGTACCAGACATTCCTATGCTCATGTCTACATTATTGTTTTAAAAGATGTGAAACTCATCTTAAAAGATATAAAGCTTCCAGCGTAAAAGCACAAAATGTTTTGCACTCACTGAAATACTTGAGGGATTAACCCACAATGCATAGGAAACACTTTCTCTAAAGCAGGCTGAATGTTGTAGGATAAGACGGAGAAAGCGTATTTCTTTCAAGGACCTCATGATAATTTTCATGAGGAGACAGGAGAGAATAAAAAAATATAAGCACCACAACCCAACCATGGCAGAGATACACCTGGTCAAAAGCACTGAGACAAACCAAAAATAAAAATTTAAAGAAAAAAGGAGCGTTACTGCTGCAGAAAACCAACAGCAGATATTTTCCTCCACTTCTCAGCAGAGAGATTTCACAAGAAAGCATATGACGGTTAAAGTGTACACGACAAAGATGTGCATCAACACAGATGGGAGTGCAGGCTGTTGGAAGTTAATTCCAAACATGAAGATTGCCGAGCACCAGCAGTAAATTTATCAGCTTTACAGTTCACATGGTGAAACACCATTTTTATTATCTTATAAAAGCATTGTGAATGTGAGAAGTGTTGTTGAGACTAAGGTTAAAGCCTATCATTAAGTGAATTATGCTGTTGTGACTTATTATCTATTACAAAGTCACAGCCCTGCACAGAGGCCTCAAGTGCTTTAACAATGTGATTTACATTTTAATATGAGGGGATCCAGAGGGGTCAGCGAGGGAAAAGGCCTGCAGGTTCTGGCACTGAAGCAGGAAACCCTCTATCCCACTGCCCCCTGTCAGGGGATTACTATAAAACAGGTTCTGCTCAGGAGGCAGGACGCTGTCAGAGCCCCAGTCAGAGTCTGAATCTGAACTGCTGTTCCCAGAACCCTCGGTGGCTGTCGGTGGGTAGCTGAGCTGCTCGAGCTGCTCGACCAGGTCACTGAACTGTACAGCAGAGCTGCTTTCAGATCGCACAGAGTACGCTGGGAAGTTGACCATTGAGCTGGCCTCTGACTGGACGTCAGAGCCTGGCAGGCGGAGCGAGGAGGAGTCATTGCCTCCGTAACCCACTGACATGCACTCACCTGCAGAGCTGAGCCCCAGGTTGTCCAGGGAGCTGCACTCGGAGCGGTTATTAACTAAAGAGCTGGTCTCAGAATGACCAACAATGCTATCAGGGAAGGGATGAGCATTCCCATTCAGATCTTCGATTCCCACACTATAGATCCTGTTCTTACCAAGGTCAGATTCCTCAACATAATCAAACTGATCTACTTTATCATCGAGACCAAAAGAGAAAGCCTCTGCCCCTCCGCCATAAAAGGAAATCTCAGTGGGATCATCATCTATGAACTCCTCAGTGACATGCAGTGGTGTGTTCGACATCGAGAACAAAGGATTCTGTTTTGTACGCAAAAGCTCCGCCTCAAAAGCCTCAGGTGTAAGAACCCCCTTCCTCTTCCCTCCCACCGAGCACCCCGTTCCCCTTCTCCCACTGTGTCCAATATCCTCATTGCCATTTTTGGAGGGCTGTGTTCGGGAAGTGCCACTCTCTACACACACAAACAAGGGGCTGCAGTGTCCTGCTGCCTGATTGCTAGGGGCACCTTGAAAAGTGAAGTGAGATGGGGAAGCTGCCTTGACAGGTTCTTCCATCGGAGGGCTGGGGGCTCTGGTAGCTTGCAGAGGGGAGTGAAGCGGCTGCTGTTGCTGGGAAGGCGCTGGAGACTGGCTCAGTGTGGGCAAAGGCTGAGGCTGAGGTGGGAATTCTGTTCGCTGGAGAATGCTTGAAATGTGCGCTGGGTAGAAGGACACAGTAGCGGAGGAAGGAGAGCCTTGGGCCCTGAGACTGTCATTGAATGACAGGCTCTGAAAGAATACAACACAGACAGGACAATGAAAAGACAGGGAGGGAGGAAAAAGAGAGAGAAGATGAGAATCGTATTAGTTTATTCATTCCAACACCCAAGTACAATATGTGAAATATTTGCTGCACAAATGAATCAACCTTGTGGCGCCACTGACCTGTTTTGGCACATCTGTGGCTACGGAGCGAGCAGACATTCGTATTTTACTGTTCCTCCTGAACAAGAAACAATTAAATGGCAGATTTATTATCATGACTGCAGTGTGGAAACATTTCTCAGACAACACTTACAAAGAACTGGTAAGGTAAACACCGTGTCTGCCTGATAAACAGTGTGCATACTGTGTATGGAAACACACACCTCTGGTATGGCGTTCTCTTTGCTCCATTTTCCCTGACGTACTCCACAAGTTGCTTCTGGGTCCTTCCACTAACAGACAGAGTTTTGAATTAAAACACTGAACAATGACAGGTCTGAAACATTTATGTTTCATTGTACAAATAACCTGAAGGGTTTTTTTTAAATAAACAAGCAATAAAGATGACACTTGTTTGTTTTTAATGTCAGGATTGTATACCTGTATCTGAAGGAAGAGCCTCTGGTGAAGAGGATAGCTTTGGATTTGGGTTGGGGTTGGTCAAACAAACGGAAAAATGAGTGGTATTCCACACAGATCTTCCAAAAGATTTTACACTGGTCTCGACTGGCCATCATAAACTCGAGAGTGTCCTGATGGGGGCCCTAAAAAACAAACACGAAGAGAAAGACGGGTAAATCAAACAGTGAAGCCGGTCTCCTTCACAGTGGATATGAAATCTGAGACCTGGAGATAAAACAACAGACATCCAACTGTTGCATTTCTGAGAGATCTTAATCTCTCCATTAATACGTACATGAACCTCTGGGTGGAGTTTGATCAAGAAGCGTTTCCTCTTGAAGCTCAGTTTGCGGATCTTGGACCAGTTGAAGGTATTTATTTTTGTGTTGCCCTGGGAGAGAAAAGAAAAAGATAGAAACAACGTTTAGCACATTGTTTGAAAGTAAAAGGTCACGTCCACAAAATACTCTGCTGGTATGAGAGCAGAAGTCACCTGAAAAACCTGGAGGCCCATGTGAGATACAGCCAGGTTAATTTTGGTGCCTTCCCGGTCCGCTGCTGGGTGGAAGCGGACGCCGTACATTTCCAGTTTACGGGCAATCTCCAGGATTTGGAAATCTGATTCAGCTGGGGTCTGGCCCCTGGAGGAGACAATAAAACACATCAAGACTTGTGAGTAACATGTAGCCATCATTTGAACATCTTTAACAATCCGACTTTAAATAAAGAGTCTGATTTCCTAATCTATGCTAAATTTTAGTCATAGTTCTACAGGATCATAGGACTTTGGTTGACCAGACAATATTGATATACAGACTAGAAAATGTATTTTCGGACTCTTTCCTAGAAAAAAATGAACACCAATTCTTTGGATTCAGCAGCAGGTTCCAGTGTGTCATAGAGAAGAGTTTTAAATATTGTTTCACATATATAAATTCTTATGCGTACACTTCGAAAATCGAAAGCTTGATTTTGATTTTCTCATACACAGAAGGCCAAAAGTGCAGTTAAACGTTTGTGTTCCTCAAAATCAACCAGGGTTCTGGAGTATAAAGTACAGTGTGGAGCCCATTGTCCACTCTGCAAGCTTTTTTGTTGATTCACCACATGAACTTTAAACAAGCGATTGTATCAGTGCTCGTATTTGGAGTAGTGTGTCCTTAAATCTTTTTTAACTTCGAGGATTTGAGAGGCATTATCTAAAACCATGTGATTACAACCAAACAGCATGTTAGGAAGACATATCCATCCAATCATCGCCACATTCTAATTTTGTTCATCCTTTAAGCGGTGAAATCTCCTTAGGGCCCTCCCCTGCCCCACTGGCCTTATGGCTAATAGACCAGCCAGAGCAGGGGA
Organism: Lagodon rhomboides; assembly: GCA_039737535.1. Classification (NCBI taxonomy): domain Eukaryota; kingdom Metazoa; phylum Chordata; class Actinopteri; order Spariformes; family Sparidae; genus Lagodon; species Lagodon rhomboides. The sequence continues at coordinate 5,545,208 of CM077789.1, read as the reverse complement.
TTAGGCCGGGGGAACTCGCTGCTTGTGCTTCCATACTGCCAACCAGGGGAAGAGATTAGCAAAGGTCTTTAGAGCCTCCTAATACAGTGAGTTGAAAAGAGCCCCTATTGGCCATAGGATAGTACTGTGCTAACAAGAAAGCTGGTGGTGGGAAAAATGCTGCAGGTTGTTTTTTTTAGACTCTGGACTGTGGAGTCGGGCAAACCCTCTCATTATGGCTGTGAAGCAAGAACACAGTTGTCTTGGTTCAGTTACCTCATCCTAGATAACAGTCAACATTTGTCTTCAATAGCCACATCAATAGGAGCACAGACAACGTGCCACTGTTTACAAATTCCAAAAATTGCAATTCATGTGATGCCCTTTGTGGGATATGAATTTGAGATGTTCTAAAAAGGTTGGAATGTGTAGCTGAGGCTCAGGATTTGTGGTTGGTTCAACATTTAGCTGGAAATGTTGAGAAGAGAGTGGCTTTGGATTCTAGTAAACTTTCAGCTAGTATAAATCTGCAAGTCATAACAATGTATTCACTTAAAGTGGGTACATGTAAACTCAGTCTTCCAGGGACGTGAACGTGTGCATTATTCTTCTCTTCTTACAACTGCGAGTGTTGCCTAATTCCATACTGCAGCTCCACAATGATACTTGTCTGGTTTGCTGTGGTGATGCTGCTCATTTGTTTCTTCCACTGAATTCTAACACAGCAGGGCATAATCACTTTAACTGACAATATAATGGTCATGCTTTGGACATCAAACTGTTATAGTGACAGTGCTAACATTGCAGGAGAAGAATGTAATGGACCATATTTACTCTCGTTTACCTGACGAGGATGTTGTTTGCATACATGTACTTAAGAAAGTCCCAAAACAAACATATTTGGTATAGTACATAGGACAATACATTTTATTTGAAGTATCTTAAGTCCCATCTGTTTGAGCATAAAAAAAGCATAAATAAAATATGATGAACTGAGCACAAGTGTAGCAGAAGTGCCCAGTCAGCAGCTGCGACAGAACAATCTGCTGGCCGCCTGGCCCTCAGCTGCTCTATTTTGTGCTAGAGATGAGAGACTGTGGAACATTTGAAGCAGATGGAACAGGTGTTGACCTTGACATGATTACTGAGGTTAGTCCAAGCCTAATAACTACTGGTTTAATTAAAGCTAGTTAACATCCTGACTGACCGAGTGTCATGGAGAAAAACATGCATCGGAAACCAAACTAGGACAACCAGGTGATGGAGAGGAAGATTAATAAATCAATACAACATACATACGAAAAAGTACAGGGAGAAACTTACAGGTGCCTGCGGTGGAGCTCCATGATCCTCTCTTGCACCTTCTCTTGGTAAGGCAACAGCTTGTTTACCCTCAGGAAGTCCCTGTCTGCTACATCATCGTAGTCGCCAATCTCCGCTGTGGTTTAAGGAAGAGCAGAACATCAATTCATCTTTGTACATGAAATGAAAGTCTATTTAGCAAAGTCTATTGACTTAATTTTGAGTGTGTGCACACTGTTTAACATTTTAGATGAATAAAAATGACTAAACTATTTATTTTGCCATCGGGCTCTGTAAGATTAAAGTAATGTGTGTAATTCTTTTGGATCTTTTACTTCCTTATAGGACTTAGTTTTTGATAACTGATGAAAATGTAAAAAATCTTTCACATTCAAATGTAACAATGCAATAGAACAGCTGTGTTGTTGTATGTGTACTTGGGTTAACTCCATTAACGGCATTTTTAGCATACAAGTCCTTGTTTGAGTGCACACAAACACTCATGCTAACACAAGCAATCAAAGCTGTCCAATGCAAACCAGCTCAACGTTACAAAAGATGTTGTAAATCAATAATCAGTGAGACAATTTGCTTGAGCTGGCACATTGCATTCTACAGAATATTGCCACTATTAAAGAACAAAACAAATATTGTGGTAAAACCTACACTGGACGAGGTGAGAGGCCAGCAGGGCTCCGGTATTTTCTGTGCAGATCAACCTGCCCTCCATCAGATCTCGTTTCATCTGCAGCGAGAATAAATACCTGTACAAAACAAAGAGCACAGAGGTTAAGTGTCCATCTGTTAACACTTATGAGAAGTAAATAAACATAAGCAGAGCTTATCATAGATTACTTTTTTTTTTTTTTAAATAAACCTCCCTTTGATAATCTGCTGTTTTTAGGTCTCGAGTTTGCTGTTCAGAAACATTTTTGGGAGGACAAATATTATAGTGCCCCGACAACCATGAAAAGGAATAAAAATGTTTGTAGCTTGTAAAGCTCCTCCACACGGGCATGAGATAGAAGTAATATCCAGTAGGAAATTACAGTCACTGACCTCGTGTACTCCTCCTGCAGCTGACCGGGGTCTGGAGGGAAGAATTTCACTGACAGTCTAAAAAGCGTATTTGATGGTCCTGAAAAACAGGAAAACAGACATCAGCACACCAACACACATCTTCATGAGGCGCTTGTATTGAGCTAATATTTGAGCTCACTTACTTCTGCATTGTTTTGCAACGGGTTTTATAGGTTCCAGCCAAACCTGAAGAAAAGGAAATAATATCATTTTCACAGTATTCTGAGAACGTCTTTACAGAATTTGACCGCTGGTGACACCTCTGCTCTATTGGACTCCCTTACAGCATGGTGATTGTGCAATAGTGTCAGATGATAGTAGATGCAATGTTGTGGGCAGAAACTGGGCTCACTGACTCAATGCAGGAGCCTGCAAGCCTGGTTACATCTGGGCCTGATTGAGGGTGGAATGTGAACGATGCAGATGGATATATTGAGAAATTGGTATCGGCTGAAATTTGACTGAATCCTTCTCTCAGTACATAGTTTCATATGCATGTGTTAAGGCAAAAAAATAAATTCAGGGAAAGTAAAGATACTGGTGCATCTGCTTCAGAAACAATTACAGCTAATATGATCAGTTGGATTAATTGAGCAATGAAAAATTAAGTAGCAAATATTTAGATTATCAAATAATTTTTCCAGTAATTACATAAAGCGAAAGACTGACTGACATTCTTTGTTTTACGTTATGGTATGTTTTTTTGCGATTAAAGGATTAAAGTATACATTCACCCAAAAAAATTAATTTCAGTCTTTTCAAAGGGAGGTGAAGTTTTGTAGTCTGCAAAACATTTCTGGAGATTTACAACAAAACAGCATTGCAGCAGTCTCCTTACCAAATGAAGTGGATGAGGGCTCGTTTGAAAATAACAATACAAAAAAAAACAACAGAAACAGCTTGTCCAGCATCATCCAAGTCCCTGGAAGCCCAGATATTGATTTGAAAAGACTTACACCCTTGATGGGTCGTCGAACTCATGCACCCACTTCAGAGAGGGTGCATGCAAAGCTAAATTCAAATTTTTGGGTGAACTTATTGTTTAATTGAGAAAAATTACTTCAATGCTCAATGATCAATGTAAAACATATCCATTGATAAAAACATGTAGTGTAATTCTTTCTTTTTGTTTTCAAAGCTGTAGCTGCTTCAACAATTAACAGTTTATTTCAAATGTCATTTAGTTCACTAAACTGAAATTAGCGCCAGGTCCAAACATCCTGCATTGGTCCAAACATAGCCAAGTGTTTCCAAAACATCCCACAGTATAAATTTCATAACCCACTTAAAAGTCCTGCACTTAAGCTGCTATCATACAATCAGCAAAGTACGTAATTGTGGTAAAAACATTCAGGCTGCTAATGGACGGAGTGTTGGCACCGCGATCAGCAGCGAACCCACATGTTGAGCCTCGTTAGTATTTAAAGTTTATATGGAGAGAGTTACGTGATGTTAAATGTGTTCATAGTCATTGTTACAAACAGTTCAGGCTTGTGACATCAGTCTGAAGCATCACCTGGCACCTGATATTAACCTTTAGACACCTCAGCCTGCTACTAACGACAGTGTTTAAGTAAATCCAAAAGTTTAAAAGTGCAACAATGCTTCTGTCCTATTTTGGGAGTAACTCTTCTCATCCAAAGAAAAACAGCAGCCAAAGTTGAAACTATTTGACCTTTGATCTAGATTGTCATTTACTTTTCATGATAAGAAGAATTTAGTTCACTCAACACAGTGCTCGACTCATGTGAAAGCTTCTTTAAGCATCAAATGTATTGTTTATATCTAGTGCAGCTTTTCAATGCCTAACGCCGGCTCCACTCTCTTTGAAGAAGATATACAGTGCGTGTCATATCTCTTCTCTGCTGCTTTACAAAGAACCTGTAGGTGGTCTTGAATTCTACTTATGTTTCTGAAAGAATGAAACAACGGAAAGTCTGTGTGTATGGGCACTTGTGCCAGACAAGTTAAATATATTCCTGGATTATACAGTGCTCCAGTCCAGTAAAAACAATGTTGCATCACTGTGTGCCCTGCGGTGGAAAGCTAAAAGCAAAGCAACTGATGGCTGAGAAGTGACAGCAGTAAGACATGTCTTGCTGTCATCAAACTGTGAACTTTTAAATGCTGCCTGCGTTTGATGGTCAGTACTTTAACTGTCATGTATGATCAATTTGCATGTCAGTTCCTGGATATTCATGCATCCATTTCAGACAGGAAACAGATATCACAGTTGTCCGTGTACGTACCCAGTTCATTTGCATGTTCTGAAACTCGAGGCCAAAGTAATCGCTCTCCATGAGGTTGCCTCTGAGAAAAACCTCAGAAAGGAGGGTCTGTGCAGGAGCTTTTGGCTGAAAGAGAAAAACAAAAGGGAAAAAAGGAAATTGTTATTTTCATCACTACCTCAACACAAGGAGCTTGGATATCCACTTGGGATACTTCCAATCTCAAATTGAAAGAGAAATTGCATTGTTACACTACACACTAAAATGCTTGAAGGACTACGAAGCTGATCAACAACATAGGTGAACAACTGAGATCACTGTCAAAAACAATTTTTTTCCGAGCTGAAGAGGGCCATGCTTGAGCACAAACTAAGTGCCGTCTGTGTGGTGCAAAAAATATTTGGCATCTGTAAATGATCCACTTCATTGTGTGTTTTATGGCCGCCCATGTTCCATCTGTCCATTCAAATTGTTTCCTTGACTTGGATGTGCAAGTAAACTCCAAAAAATGTGTCCTGCTGTAATGTACATTTACTGTCAGCAGGCCCCTGGACAGAGTGCAGCAAAATCACAAGCAGGAAATCTGCCTAAGTTTACCTTCTCAACGCTCTGGGGTTTGTTTTCACTGAACGAAGAACTAATTACTATGTACTAAGAACACACTGCACTTGAGGTTTAGGATCCCAGCCTGTGACTTTTTGAGAAAATTATAGCCTGAGACATCTGGTTGTAATGTAAAATAGTATTTTTAAAAGCCTTATAAAAAGAACTGCTTTGCATGGGCTAAAGTAAAGCGTTACAACTCAAAGAGCACCGGGAGATTTACTGTAGTTGGTCTTTTCATTACTTTGATACAATCATATGGTCGGCATTCACAAAATCTATAAATTGCAGGTGAAACCTACTGACACAACATCCATAAATTCAGGAATCTGTTGTAAAATGCAGTTTTTTCCATGCATTCAGTGTCTGATCTCAAGCCGAGAGCAAAACCTGGTGTGTTAAAACCCTCTGTCTGGCTGGTCTTTGAGTGCAGGCCAAACATACTACGCACACAGCAAGAATTCAATATGCATCCCTGGCCAAATGTAGGAAATATTTTGAGGTATTCAGTCTCAGTTTGACTGGTTCAGTGGGGTTCAGTGAATGCCAAAGAGTCAGTGTAATCATATATTGAGCTCTAAGCAGACGGAACAAATGTCTGAAGTGTTTTGCAAACAAAGTTATTAGAGCAAAACCAAGTATCCCCTCTGAATTTAGACAGTATTTCCACACAATAATCCATGTTTTTCTAAGTTTTCCTTTACTGTTGACAATGTTCTCTTGTTTTAGTTATAAATCAGGGTAAATTCTAGACTAACCAGCATAATTAGCAATGTCAAACAGGTATGGTGAGCACTAATCCCTACTTTTACCATTTCCAACTCTTCTCTATCTCAAACTGTTTTTTTTAACCAAGCAATGAAAAAATGTCAACTGCGGCAACTGGTTTGACATGAAAACCAGAAAGCCATGGCAGAGTACAACAAACTGTGAACAGATTTTTCCCTCAGAAGTCCTGAGCAAACGGCTCTGTGTTGGCTGGTGTGCTTCCAAAAGCTCCTCCTTTGTGTTACTCATTAACCCTCTGCAGGAATGCAACACTGCATTCACAGCACTCAGGTCTCGAGGGAGAGTGAAATCTTCCTCTGGGACATTCGACTCGATCTTCCACAATCTGAGAGGGAGGGATGACATTTTCACTGAGATCTGTTTACTGCCAGACAGCTTGCAAAAAGGACATGGTACTACGAGTGTAAATCAACCTGACATCCTCCTGCACGAACACATAAAACGTATGCAGTGCAGACCTGTGCTGACCATTTCCCTTTCATATAACTTCAATTTACTGCTGACCAAGTTGGGTTATCTGCATGTGCAATCAGTCACTGTATACACTGTGGGCACAGTTATTGCACCACTGCAGTGATACCAGCCTGAAAGATACGGGCGGCATTTCTGCATTCAAGGGTAGTGACACAAAGTAAGAAGAGGGAGAAACAGCTCCTAAAGGTAATAAGTCAACCATGAATGTAGAGCAACAAATGTAAAACATCACATACATGTAAAATGTATGATCGTAACATGAGATTTATACGATCGTAGCATGGCAGAGGCATACTTAGTTATTGGATAATAATATTTTTGCTGATCTTTAAAGGATTACAAGAGCTGATACAACTAAAGTCTGAGTCCAATAATCAACAGAAAATAAAGAAGCAACAATTTTGATGTTTGATTATTTAAAGAAAAAATAAAAAAGGAAGTAAATTGATTATGATTAATCACTGAGTGGGAAGAGGGGGTAGGATTAAATAAGTGTAAACTTCTTCCTACTCCTTTTCAGGCCTGTTAATGCTTTTTAATGGAATATACTTTGCAACATGCTTTTCATTTTATCATGCTTATGTGTCGAACTAGTTTAACTTCTTGTTTTGTTTGCACATGTCCAAAATACATTTGCATTAATTCATACAAATACTTCATTGGTTCCAGTTGATGATTAAGGCTGCTGCTTTTCTGTTGCTCACACATACACAACACAAGTAATCGACATCCAAATCTATATCCGAATGCTTGAGTTTTAATTCAAATGTATTTTTTTGTAGAGGTAGAGGACATTGGCTGCACTGAAAGAGGTAAAGGACTACTGAAGCGTGAGAAATTATGCTCCTTGTTAGCATTCAAGTAGTCTCAAAATCAGCATACATAAAAAACACAAACACAGAACAGTATCTGGGAACTGAAAACCATCCTGGTAAGGGACCGGCTTCAAAATATTTGAGGGCAACTCTCACCAAAACCACAAAACTGGTATTCCAGGACTGCCCTATGGTCAACCCCGTGTTCAACCATGATTTATCTTAATCATTCTGCCATGCAAATAAATGTGTCACACATCTGTGGGCTGCTCCCTCGGAGCCCGCTTGACATTTTCAATTCAGGCACATCTGTGATGTGACAGTGAGATCCCATGCAGTTTGTTCACACCCAACTTGTGGTGTGGCCCACAGTCTCATCTCTGAGCCCTTACATTAAGGCAGGTCAGTGGGTCACCCAATCAAGCCACGAAAGCAGCAGGGATTACGACAAACAGATGTTTCTCTGGGAAACAAATCTTCTAGTGTGTATGTGAAAAGCGGGGTTGAAAGGGAGGACCGCCCTTACCACATACAGACAAAAACACAGGTAACCCACATATCCTCCAGCCCAATTCAAGTCCAGGGCTTGGGTGTACCTTGCATAACAGGTTAAGCATGGCTCACAGAAGCTCCCCAGCCACCAGCAAATGGCCGTGCGCTCTCGTAGAACGTCCTACTGACAGCAGGGGTGTGTTGGGGCTTGTATCTGGCACAGTGGCTTTGCCACTAGGAGATTTCCTGCTGACATACATTTTAAAAAGCCCTGCACACCAGTGGCCACTTTCACAAATCTGTGTGGAGACATTTCAAACTACTACTAATAATCAACTACTTCTTTGTTGCCTTTAACTTAATGGAAACTTTCATTTCAAATCATTAGTGCTGATTTCTTTTCACTCCCTGGCTTGAGGACACGCTTGTTGGACAGCTGGCCAGAGTGTCTGTTGGCAGATAAACACGATGACATAGTGGTAATCAGGATCAGGTGTTTTAGTGTGCCTTCTGCTCAGGTCACCTGTGTAACCCAGATATTTTCAAAACTAAAAATAATAACAACAAAACAACCTGAGCTAGGTGGGACCTCCTTGAGGGGCACCCAATTACTCCCAGCTGCAAAATATCTGGCCAGTAACAACAGGAGAGACCAGTACTGTGCAGAGCAGGGGACTGCTTCAGATGTTTAACAAGTCCTTCTGGGCACAGCCATTAGATTAGCTACTTCACTAAACAGTGGGATAGTGCGAGTGCTTTGTGGAGACGAGAGCCGCATGCTCAGCTGTAGTGGTTGTAATAAAGAGAAAGAGTACTCCTTTTTGGAGCATGCACACAAAACACATGCCCCATTCAGCTCCATTACAGATAATTACCCTGTCATCTCCAACTATACTGCAGCATTCTGCAGTATAGTTGGAGATAACAGTATAATTATCAAGACAATAAACACCAGTCTTTTTTTCCCACACTTCGTTCGTATGAACACATAAAAACACAACGAGTCATCTTCGAGTTACACAAGTTTCATCACTCTCCAATGACAAATTCAAACAGTGATCTCTGTTGCGAGCCAGCGGTTGAAATTCCAAACTTTTCGGCAAGGCTTCACTCCTGAATGTGTCCCCTCCCCCACCGTCCCGACTCAAACTTTGTACTGGCCATGACTGCTCCCTCTGAACTGCTCTTTTAACACCAGAGGCTGCCCCTATGTCCCCCCCCACCCATCAACCCCCTCGGTTGTCAACCTTGCAATTTATGTGCTTGTTTGCTAACACTAAAGCAAAGCCTGCCCGGATTCCCTCCCACCGGTGCCCCGACTGTACTGCGTTTTCACACAGCTAGGTTCCACATCCCACTCTTGGCCCTTTTTTTTGTGTGCGAGTTTTGAGCTGGAAGTTAAGGCCAGCTAAGGGGCTGGCTGTGCTGCATAAAAGGATCCTGTGTTTCCCTTGCCCTGCTGGCCCTGCCTCCCTGTCCAGAAACCACAAGGCTGAGCTTTCTCCTGTGCTGGCTGTGGGAGGGGCCTGTGGACGAGAGCCATGCAAGCAAATGTCTGCTGATGATGACCATGCGAGGTACCTGCAGCAGATGAAGGCCACAGATCAAAAGCACACATGCTCTGCATGCTCTGATCTGATTTGTCTGTTGCAGTTCCAGACTAAAGACATTATGTGACCATAAATACACATGAACTATCACACCGTATGTACCTTCTCCAGTATCCTAAGATGAAATCTGTGATGCATTTTTGGTTGTAATCATGCATGACAAAGCCAGGACGCTGTGTATTTTACGTCACTGCACAGTACATAGTGAGAGTGGCAGGTAACGGCAGATTATAAAAGACTGTACACAAATGTCGATGGTATTTGAGCAGCTGAGCAACCAAAATGCCACAATGAGTGGACGCAGTTGCTTGACGGCCACAAGCATTTCAAACATTCAACACTGTATCTATTTTTGCATACAGTGTTCATGATAAACTACAATTACAATGTATGCTGCTTCATTCATTTCTTATTTTAAGGAGCTGTGGTCACACGGACATAAAACTAATAATGATATAGTACAGGGGCAGTCCTCTTTCAGTGAACATTAAATATAAGTTAAGTAGCAGATGTAAAGCTCTGCAGCCATTCAGCACATACACATGAGTACCATCCACCCTCGAGCCCGCGATGACTCGGTATGAATGAGCAGAGATATTAAGCAGCTGTGAACAACGGAGCCTCTCAGAAGCCATCTTGTTCTCAGCAAACTGCAGTCTGCTTGACAACAGGATTGCTGTCATTCCCCTTTTGCAGCCATGTATTTCTGTCTGCCACCTCCTATCAACACCATGTCCAGAGCTTACTTTGAACTTTACAGGCCAGGTTTAGTTGTCTCTGAATATCTTCCTAAAACTGACAGAAAACTTGCTTCTGTTCCTTCGCACAGAGACCCACTTCCATACAAATTAAATTTGAGTCTGTCACATTGTATTAGCGTGAGACCCTGAGACAACATATGGTGCATTAGATTATGAAATGTCTGTCTCAGCAGTGACCCCACACTACATCTGCCAGAACCGCTATTGTTGTGGCTACGTAAGGATTTAGTGAAGAGTGGCTACACACATTAAATACACCACTAACACTACTAAACTATTCTAATAGTAGTGGCCCATAAGTCTTGTTTTATTACACTGTAAGTTAATATTATTGACTTGGTTGTTTATTCATTGTGGAGACTCCACTTTTATCACTTGGACAATACTCCAAGCACAGAAAAGACAGGAAACTTCTGATATAGTGGCTTCCTTATTGCTTCCTATTTGCCTTCTGAGTGACTCCAGCGGCAACTTGGCGTGTAAACACAGGAAAGCACTTGAACGGAATGGATCTTAATGTTTGCTCAAACCAACTGTCTTTGATAGAGAGGATTAACTTCTGTGTAAATTAATTTAAAATGAAAAGAAAAAACAACAGCTAACATTCTTGGATAGAGATTCACTTGTGATTAATTGTAGTTCATGCCTTTGAACTTTTAGTGTAATTTATGTGGCACTATGCAATTGTATTGCCTTATATGTACTTGCAGTGAGCAAAACTTAGAAAACACATATCTTTTAGACTTTGCCCTGTCTGCCAATATCAGCACCTTAATATGCAAGACATTTAGTTGACAAAATTAACTTAATTATCAACTGAATGTGAATCAAATCCTAGTTTTAACATTATGATGTCTGTGTATTGTGTTGCAGAGATATCTACAGAAGTAAGTACGCTAACCAGCTAGCCCCAGCGCTAGCAGTGTGAAAACTGCTAACTGCTAAGGTCTGCTACAGTAAGTAGTTACTCTGGTGACATGCTGTTGGATGGCCAATTCTTACATATTGCACCTTTAAATAAGAAAGTCAAATTACAGTAGACTAAACAGAAACTAGGGTTGCAGCGATATACCAAGATTTCAAGGTATACACAGGTGATTCTAACACCTCTCAAAATTAATTAGGGATATGAGATATTGGTGCATATGTGCATGGATCTGCAATAAAGGTCAAATGAAATGTGTAGTATTATTTTTTGGGATCAAAAATATTCACAAAACAGAAATTCAGATATGTCACAGAATAAACACTAGGATATCCAAAAGAAGAAACACTAAAATATCCCAATAGCCTGAACTAATTTTGAGTAGTATATATATCTTGAAGTATAATCAAGTTTCACGTCTGTCAGGACATGAAGTAAACCATTTGTTCGCCCCCCAACAAAATAAAACAGAACTTGTACCATTATTCCTTTAAGGATCTTTGCAACTGTAGTAATAATGAATGTGTAATACCTTATTTTCTGGGATGGTTATCGTGCCATGAAAATGTAATTCGGTTGCAACCATGAAAGTGGCTATAATCTAAAGCCTCGTGTTGATCATTACAAAGCCAAACCCATCAAAACAGGTAGAGACCTGCTGTAATTGGCATATTCCAGCATCCTCAGCATTGAGGAATACACGGGTTGAGCATTCAAAATGTAAATGTAAACATGTTCAAGCATGAGTCCTGGTTTGAAGAGATTGTCTAGCTCCTTAGAAAACCACTTCTGCTCGGGCGCTGAGCAGAAATCACTCAGAAATCAGACACTAAAAAGTGCCCTGCTGAGTTACACTAAGTTGCCCGAATAAGAAGCCTTAAGGAGGAAGGGATTTTCAGCGCCAAAGCCATGTGGCAGCTGTCACAAATCCAAGCCACACGCAACCAGGGTATACCCACGACTGTAAGGGATGATGTTCATGTAGCCTGCTGTGTGACAAACTGCCGACTTACACAGTGTAAATAAAAGAGAGGAGGCTGTTCAACAGTTAAAGGGTAGAAACTCACGTCTATATCAAAGAACTCCTGGGAGTCGTCCAGCCCCTGCACACGGATGTGTAGTCCTCGCCCATGGCTTCTGCTCCCGCTGATCATGTTGCCACTCAGACTCTGGCCCGGCTCCAAAGTGCTGATACCAGCATTGAACTGGGCTCCCAGCCTTGTGCCAGGGGTCTGCAGGACCCGGTATGAACCATCAATCTCCCCCATTACTGCTCTGAGCAGCTCCCCCGCCTCACTCCTGCAGAGGAATCACAGAAATAATCAGAGTAGGGGTAAAGTGCCAAAAAATATGAAACTCACATGGCTAAAGTAATGTCTTATTCTGTGTGGGGTGAGTACATCTATCATCAGACTGTGTGTTGTAAGGTTGACTCCAACCAGGTGATGTCTGGTTTCACATAGTTCCTGCATGTTTCATTCCAAAAAAAAAAAGTAGTCTGGCTGTCTGGATAGCTTTGAGGACATGTGAGGCTGATTCACAACACTCACACACACAGTTGACACATGACACCAAGAGCTAACATTCATCTAAGCTAGCGTTATCTGTGTGGCATCGAGTGTAAAGATGAAGCCTGCCAAAGAAGAAGACGACCATAAAGTACAGAAAAGAAACGACGGCGCACCGATTTAGCGTTTACGAGCCTAACAGTTACAGAGCATGTGGATCCTATCTGGGTCAGCAACAGCTTCAATGTCGCCGAAACAAACATTTTATGAGCGAGACGAGGCGACAGAACGACATTCACACACTTCACGAAACTCATAAAACGTTTAAACTGAGGTTTCTTTTTTGAGTGTGAGCGGAGTTTACCGAAGAGACGCGAGGTACTAATACACCTTAAAACCGAGCTTTCTCTCCGAAAAACGTCGCTATACTTGAGCAGTAAATACGTTAATATGTCGATAAAATAGCATTAAACTTACCGTGTTTGTCCGTGTCGAAACTAAACGCTAAAAGTTTGTTGGAGCGAAGAGGACACGGCTGCGGTCCATGGTCGTCGTCGTCCAACGGACTGCGCACTCACACTCGCTTGTCATTGGCTAAAAGAGTCGCATGCGTCCTGCCATTGGTTGAAATGGGGCTGAGGATTCTAAAGCTGAGAGGAGGGAGGTTTACCTCCCTTCTCTTTAAATAGCCTGATGGATGGAGAACAAACAGGAAAAATTACAGGTTGTGGAGAGTTTACAAAGTGTTTTTTATTTTTTTTTCTTGTATGGTGGATTTAGTGTTTAATCTACAGGCCGATGGTTGTAAACAGCCAGAGGAAATGAAGTGATTTTTTATTTTATCTGATTGTTTTTTGTTTGATTAGAGTCACAGGAAAAAGTAGATTCTGTGTAAAATGTGCACTAAATGGTCAAGAGCATGGCCAGAAAGGATGTAAAGTAGAGAAGGAGAGTGTCTGTTTGAGCATTTCTGTTCTTTAAAGGGTAACTCCATCAATTTTACTCATCAAAGTGTGTTTGAGTACTACTGCGAAAGTTGAAGAAGTAGTTTAAAGCGTTTTGTGGCTCTGATAAGTTGCCTCCAGTGATGTCACTTAGTAGCTAAAATGAATTGTGGGTGATGTAGGCACCAGGTTTTTTTTTTTTCAGGATTTGGAGGGTTATACCCACTACGGGAATTTCCGACTATGGCTCTGGGACAACAAATAGAAATTGGGTTGAATGTAGTACGATGCCTTCAATGTGTGCAGTGAACCTTGATATACCCTTTGGCACATAATGTCGACTGGATTGGTCAGAAATATTTTCAGTTACAGATGAAAATGTACAAGAGAATTACCTCTAAATTACCTACAATGCAATCTAGCTACAGAGTGACATCACTGGAGTCAATTTATCAGATTACATGCAGCTTCCTCTGGAGCCACAAAAGGCTTCATACTTATCCATTCTTAGTAGGATGGTCAATCAACAGGACATGGTAATGTTCATGTTATATAATATTTCTTTAAATAAATCATAGCATACTAACTGCATGAGCACATTTCTTATTCTTTACAATCTGGATAGTCTCAAGTTCTTCCTAAATTCAATTTTGAAAGGTTCAGATGGTGGGACCTACAGATCTTGGCTCTCGGATGTGACATTTCCTCAGTAAAATTAATAAGTTGACAGTCCGCTGAACTTCCCTGTTATTGTTTTCATAGTATAGTGTTACATCCTTGGCCTTCCAGCTCAAAGGTTCAGTGTGTAGGATTTAGGGGTATTTAAGGGCAGATATGGAATATGATATTCACAATAATGTTTCATTAGTGTGTCACCTGAAACTAAGAATGATTGTGTTTTCATTACTTTATAATGAACCTTGTTATCTACAGAGGAAGCGGGTCCTCCTCCACAGCCATATTAAGGACAAACCAAACACTGGCTCTTGAGAAGGCCATTTGGGGTTTTTTGCCTTTTTTAGTGGACACTGTAGGGGAGGATGAGACGAGAGGTCAGGTCTCTAGATGTCATGCACTCAACAAAAATGTAACAAAGGAATATTTAAATTGAAATGCAACACTTTTGTTTTTGCTCTGATTGTTTTGGAAGTTGAAGTTAAAGATTTAAGACTTTTTTATGCACACAAAAGAAAATGTTCACCACCAACACTCCCCTTATGTTCCAAGCTCCCAGTCTGGACCACCAGTTACATGACTAACTGAGCTAGCTCGCTAATGGCAGTTACTTTAGCAGCAGTTTATGTGTACTCTGGTGCTGTGCTGACACCTAGTGGTTTGAGGTAAGAGTTTGACAGGTGGCACATTCTTACATATTGCACCTTTTATTACTGATACCTATATGATGGCTACATCTATGAATCCTTGCAAAATGAACAAACATCAAGAGGCATAGTGATTACCTGAAAAAACTAAGAAGTACAAGGATTCAGAGGTGCACAGCCAAGCACCATGACATCTTTAGTGCTGGTGAAACTATGGCATGTACAAACCAGGCTGGAGTCAGTTAGAACCAGGGGAAAACAGGGTCCAGGCTGAAACACACTGAGGTTATCTTGCAGGGGAACTTGCATGAAGAACATATGGGTCAAGATTTTCTGGATCTGCACTGGCTCATAATGTGGTATAGCCTTCCTAATCATAATGGTGATTATGTTTCAGGTAATTCTTCGTTACATAAAAGGTCCCATTAGCAGGAAAAAATTTAGTTTGAGTCTCATTCCCAACTTGTCAAACACTGACACTTTGGGATGGTCTGTTGGGATGGGTTAGCCCAATGTAATGTATCAGTATATCAGTATATGACGAGTTGGGAATGAGACTCAAAAACAAACTTTTCTTAAAAATAGGACCTTTAAGGTTAACCAGTCCTCAGGAGTGCCACTGGTCTAGCCTTAGACCAGGCTTTGTCTCTGTAGTGGATGGCATTGCAGAGTTTTGGGGAGAACCGTGGACTCAACCTGTATTTAATTCTATGTTTTTTAAAAGGAGCATGTCTGTCGGCAAGAATATTAAAACACTGAAAAGCTTCCCAGTGCCACAGCAGGATCAGTAATCCAGAAAATATTAACAATGACAAATGACTGGATCTGCTCATTAGTCTGTTCAGTATGTGTGTGTGTGTGTGTGTGTGTGTGTCTGCGTATGTGTGTGTGTGTGAGCCGCCACCCAGTGGTCACACAGCAGCACACACACACACAAGACACCTTGGGTTTCTCCTGCATTTTATTGTTGGGGGGAAAAAACTTCTCAAGACTCAATTCTTATTTAAGTGTGCAAACGTATAACAGTTCCATTATCATAGTTACCACGTTACATTCTGAAGATGGAGTGAACTTTTGCGTATGTTCGGCTTGTAAGTTGGTTTCTTGACTGTAACTAAATTGCAGATTAAAAACAACATGGCCTGTGTGACTTCAAGACATGTTGATGAAGGCTCTCAGTTATTCTGGACGTGTTTCAGTTTCTTGAAGTGGTTTCACCTCCTCACCTCATCCGAGAAGAAGAAGAACTGAAGAAGCGCATCGGATGAGAGGCAAAACATCCTCAAGAAACTGAAACAAGTCTAGTTGCCTACAATAGACAGCACTTAGTAAGACTTAAAGAAAAGCTAATAGAACATGGTAGTATGGAGAAGTCTGCTCCCATTACAGATGCATGAAATGTACTTTTTTCAGCTGATACAGATAATTACCTGCTTCTCCTGTCCTATATTTAAAAATAAATTCATAACCTGTAGTTTATTCACACCTGATGGTAAGAATGTAGCTGATGATATAAGTTTCACAATATTTGGCTGATAATTTATCTAGCTGATACATTATACATCCCTCGTTTCCATATGTGTTTTTTTAAATTACCTACATCTGAACCAAACCTTATCCCTAAACCCCAACCAGTCATCTTCTGAGATTCTTAACCTGGCCCCGACCCAAACCAGTAATCTCTGCTAGTTATGCCGAACCAAAACTTAATTCAGGGAAACATTAGTGAAACACATCGCAGACGACTGCAATCGGAATTGGTTGATGACGTTAGGTGGCGCAATTGGATTAGCAGGCTTGTTGACTCCCTCCAAACTACACTTATCATCAAATTCATCTGAAAACTAGAGAGTTTCATCGTAAAGCCATGTTTATTTTGACCTTCAACCAGCAGGTAAGTACTGTTATACTAAGCTAGTAATTACTAAACTTAGATCCTTCAGTCCAGGTTTGTTGGCTTGAAATTGCAGTGGTCAAAA
The DNA here is from genome assembly GCA_039737535.1 of Lagodon rhomboides. Lineage (NCBI taxonomy): Eukaryota > Metazoa > Chordata > Actinopteri > Spariformes > Sparidae > Lagodon > Lagodon rhomboides. The sequence continues at coordinate 5,528,397 of CM077789.1, read as the reverse complement.
ACGTTGACGAGAGGTTGCTTAAAACCTTGTTGGACCAAAAGGCCAAGCCCACTATGATGTCATAAAACAACAGACTGCCATTTTTAATAAATCATTATACATGATATACTGTGAATATGTGGTCAGAGCAATATCAAGAATACCAAACTACTGATATGGTGATGATGTGATGATTTAGAAACTAGCTGAAGTCACAAAATGATAATGAAAACTGTCAATACGCTAATGATGAGGTTCCAGTTGACAGTATAATTGAGGGAAATCTGAAGCTAATTCAGATACAAAGCTTTATTTGACATGTTTATAGTTCCTTTACGGTCTTGATATGATGATATTGGGCGATGTGAGGACACACACCATGAGATAATACATTTTATAATGTCAGAAACTTATCCGTACTGTTTACGGTAAAGCATCTTTACATCTCTTGGTGTTGCATTTACAGTATTCAGTTCACAGTGGTTCGATTTAAATATTCTCTGGTTTACAACAGACATTCCCATCTCAGATTCTGAACTAAAGCTCAGTCAAATGCCATGACTTATTTACATATTTATTCAGCCTGGACTTGCAAACTACATGCAAGTGAGGCGTTGCCTTCATGTTATCAATCTTTACTGTTACGTGCAAGACATCCAGTGTACTTGAAACATTAAAATAATCACTGTTTTATCCTGTTTAGCAAAACAGTTTGTGATTACACTCTAAATATTAATATACAAATTAGTTAGCTTTACTCACTTTCATCAGTATGTTCTTACTATTTTTTATTAAGTTACAATTAATCGCAGGGTGAAGAAAGCGATTGACTCATGTTTTTTTTGAGTGACGCTGACTTAAAACCATCAGGTGACAACAAAGGAAGCGATGATGAGCTGGAGGAAGCAGCTGTGAATGTGATCAGGGTGATTCAGCGAAACTCTCCCCCCCCCAGAAGGTGAAAAAAAAATATTTGCATAAATGTAGAGTATGAAACCTGTTTTTCATTTATGTTTAACAGATGTTTGAAGCACTTACACGCGTAGGCTAACACTTGTTTTTCATATTCAACCAGCTGTACAAGTACATCAGATTGCTGTTCAAGTAAATACAACTGAGAAATTCTAAGTTGAAGGAAATGTCACACCAACTTAGATAAATGTGTTGGTTGGAATATACAGAGTATTTTCACTTGATTTTTGTTAAGGCAATCGGTTTGCATGTTTTTTTGAGTGAGGTTAACTTAATAGAATCTACAGCGTAGGACAGAGGCAGCGTTTTTGATCATATATGGACTTACTTTGATACCTATTGTCGTGTTTTGGGCCCAGTTGTAGGCTACTTGTTTGCATTTATGATTCTAGCCGTCCTCTGGCAGTAACTGTGGACTCCGTGACCCCGTGCAGTCTATTCATTAACATTCAAACTAGCCGAAGAATGACTAAGACATGAGAATGTAGCTTCTCTGAACCGGTATAAACGCACATATCCTGGAGGAAAACTGTAGGATTGTTTGGCATGTTGCTCGCTCAAATTCACAACAACAACAACAACAACAAGCGTGTGAACCTAGACCTGATTCATGAACTTAAAGGGGCACTATGTCGTTTTGGAGAAGAAATTCAAACTCAAAATGTTTGTATTTTGAGGCAATAATACAAATTTAACTGAATAAACAAGCCGTTCTCAGAGGAAAATAAGGTCCCCAGAGCTAGAAAGGTGGCAGGGTCCGCCACACATAAGTGTGAAACTGTGTTGTCCTTTAAGGTCAGTCTGTTCATTCAGTTTATTCAATCATGCAAACAGAGAGAGTTTGTTTATTTAGTTTCAGCCAATGAAGATCCGTCGCTTCTGATTACATTTTCTTCCCCAAAAAACTGCGTAGTGCACCTTTACAGGATGACTCTGGCATTATCTGACCTCACTAAAAAATCTAAAAAAGACAGAGAAATGATCCCATATAAAACAAAAACAGAATTGTATCACATGAACTTGTCTTTTTTTTGGTGTGTGTGTGTTTTTAACACATCCTCACTTGAGTCAGCTATGTGTAGTGAAATAACGACATTAATCACATTTTTTTTTTTTTTAAATCTTGCAATGTTTTTCACACGTGATGTAATGAGAGTTGAGAAGTTGCAGAAGAGCGTGTCACTCTTAGACATGTAAAAGAAGTTGCTTGTAACCGGACTCTTCGCCGTGACGTTGGAGGATATGATTGGTGGGCGGCACTGGTATATATCCGTCAGACTTCAATCCCACCTTCTCGCCAGTGGAATCATCTCAGCTTCTGCACCTTCAGGGCAGACGAGTACATAAAACAAGTGAGTACTTCTCCTTTTTTTCCTCCCCAATACGGCCGTATCCTTATTACATAATGACCGCTAACTGTCATGTACGTGACGGCGTTTTACTTGTTGAGACGGTAGTTTGCGGGTGAACCTTGAACGTTACAGTATGTTCTGGCCTGACTTCGTGTCATTTCTCCCCTGCTCAGCTGTATGCCTACGTGGACTTAGCGAGCTAGTAGAACAAACTGTATGCTAACGTGAGCTCGCTAGCTAAGCGCTACACTTCAACTTGTACTTTTTACGACCGTGTTAGTGTCGGCCGGTGTCTGTAAAGAAACGGACACGACACGAGTCTACGGGTGTGGCGGGGAGTTTTAATGTTTAATCCACTGTTAATGTCACTTAATGTCATTAGCTGGCTGTGGTACAGCCTGAAGTTATGTGTAGGGCTGTCTGAGTGAGCCGTGCTACACGTTAGCCGAGGAGCTACGTGTCACAGTCGCAGACACCGTAGTCAAAGTTTTTAGCAAGTTTGCTAACTAGCAAGGGGGTGAGGAGCTAGCGTTATTAAATCCATGCTACAGTGATTTTTGCTGCTGGAGATCCCACTTCTTTCGAAGGGGCACGCATATTTGCTGAACACCCGACGTTATCTCGGTGTCCACGACAGTTTAGAGAGTGTGAGTCTGTCTCGATCTTCGGTGCATTTTTATGGTTGATCAGCGTTAGCCGACATGACGGCGGCTAGCTTTAACTGTAATGTGTCGTTGGCTACTGTCAGCTAGTTAACTTGATATCATGTTAGCTAGCGCCCACACTAACCAGCTACTTAAATCCTTAATCTGGGATTTGTGGTATACAGTTCTGTATGCTCGAAGGATGTTGTGCTGCAGCTAACGTTGATGCAAGTTTAACTAGCTAACTTGTTAGCAGCTCATTAACATAAATGATCTCGTAGGGTGGACAATATGAAGCTACATGTCCTGAAGTCACGTTGGTTGATCGCCTTGTTTTTCTGGTCTTGGAGCTCGTCACTGATCTAATAATAGAGCAGTTAATAGTTCCTAATTTTTAAAATCATAATTGTACTCATGATGTGGTAGTTTTAAGTGTAACTACGTTGCATCACTGTGTTGTAATTCACATATATCACGTGAAGACATGGAGTTACCCCTTCTGTTAACTGACTGCTGCTGCTGCTGGTGTAGAAATTAGAAAATTGTCATCAGTTGTTTCAATAATGTAAATGCAAACAGGCCATGGATTTACAACACCAAATACTAAAAGCGGGGGCTGGTAGGTTACACCCTGTTTGGTGCCTGTTTTTATAAATATTATACCCTAACTGATTATATGCCTCTAACCAAATAGTAGATAATAATAGTTGCTGGATGAATAAACCTGTACCTACTACAGTCATTCAGGAGGGAGAGGTAATTGGTGACACCAGTGGCAAAGTCCATCCAAATGTCTTAATGACTACTAGACAAAATTTTATGTCATCTTAAATCATACCACCTTTTAGTAATGACAGCCTTTTTTATAAGAGACGTTCGCTGTGTAATTTCTGTGAGAGCAATGGCCTATTTACCTGGTTCACCCACAGCAGCTTCATCAGTTGCCAGGTTCGTCCTTCGGTCTGACAAGGCAGCGTCCAATTATAGAAGCCAGATGCTTGTCAAGGAGAGTGGACTCCGATGGCACCTGTACTGTACTGGAGTTCAGTGATGCGCTTCTTGTCGACTTTATTTGAATACTTCTTAATTTCGTGATGGTTTCAGTTATCTGAGGGGGCAGTACTTTGGCCTTCTGGCAGACTTTTCCCAAAGCATGACTGTCAAAAAATATACAAGTTAGGCCTCAACAGCAGCTGCTTTTAACAGTCGGTGAACTGTGACTTTGTCTTTGCTGTCTGAAGTCTCCATTTTCCATTTAATGGCCAAATATTGTTCTGTCTCTGTTGACCAATTAGTAGTTTGAGTTAATTGGATACATAAGCCTGTACTAGTCACTCTGTGCAATGTTTTTGAAGTTAGGCCCCTGAAATCTTAATTTCTTGATCTTGTCTGTTAAAAAATCAGACCCCATAGTGACTGTTTGTTTGGATGACTGATCTTGTCTCTTTGTGGTCCTCAGGCAAAAGCTGGCAGGCTGACGGGAACTTGCATCTTTACAGGACGGATTATCTGGTAACTGACCATTTAGCTGGTAAGTTCTTACAGTTATTAGCTTTGTAGGTACTGACACTAATACAGTCTTATCTTATTAGCGGCATGCTGTTGTGTTTACCCTAAATGTTATTCTTTCCACCTTAGCCACAGCTTTAAAGTGGCCTTGTAGTAATGAGTAATAGGGATTGGGAAACAAACATCTATATGGCAGTATATTTATACATGTGTCACTTCTTCTTGAAATGTTGTTCTGATTTTTTGGCAATTTGGCCTTTTGACAGTTTATGGCTATTTTACATTAAAATGATGACATGTGGACATTTACAGGGTTGGTAAGTGTGTGTGTGATAAAGAGGCTCTCAGCTAAGACTTGATGCACTTTATGTTCTGTGAAACTGACACCACAATCCAGCACAGGGATGCATAATAGGGGTAGGCGTAGGGGTATCTTGTATTCTTCACTTGGACAGATACAGTTATGTATCATTAGATGATTGTTTTGCAATGTATCGATGACACAGCGTGGTTGGCAACATGCTGTGAATCGTATCATGAGTTACTCTGTGATTCCTCACCCAGTAACTGAGCAATCATTTGGATTGCTGAGTAAAGGTCTTTTGCACTTTGGCGTAGCAGACAATTAGGTTTGTTTACCTTTTCTCCCTGACATTTAGCACTAGTCAAGCCTATATATATGGAAATTTTAGAGTAGTCCAATCTCGCTTTGTAGTTTCATTTGTCGCCATAGAATTGTGGCCAAAAGAGGGTGCTTGAGCTCTAAAACAAGCTGAGAACAAACTTTATTTTGTCCTACAGGCGTTTGGCGATCAAACATAGACCCGTTTCCCATGAAGTTGAAGGTTTTTCTAAAAGAAAACTAGATGTTCTGGAAACTATTTGGAACATCACAAGAATGTCATAGTACCTGACATCCCTTCCACATTGTGAGGGTGTTCATCCAAGTTCAAGCAGGCAGCAACAAAGGACATTGTTCTGTGTCCAGTTTCTCAACACAGTCTAGTTCGGAGAAAGAAAAACATGTAACCAAGTTGGTTTGGCTTTAGTGTGACTTGGTGTTTTTGCACCTTCTCTTGCCACTAAAGTGTCAACAAAGTGGGGACGGCCCACCTCTTAAAATAAATTACTGTTGATACAACGCTGTCAACGTTTCAGGATAATGAAATCCATATGAAAATCTTGTGATTCTGTGACAGCAGTACTACGCCATCCTCTTTTGTTAACATTCTTGTTCATACCAGTGCTTAAATGAAAGATGTTCACAGCCTTAAATTGGCAACAGGGTCTGCAAACAGTAATGAGTGCTGGGCAGAGCGGCAGCCTTAAGTTTATGAAGCCTGACAAGGAAGAGGCCAGTGAAAGGGTGATGTGAAATGTGTAGGGGAGGAAAACGGCTCGCTAAACGGACTACCACCGTGTCAAAGATTGCATGGAAAAACCCTTAATATCAACAAGTCCTTTGTGACATCTGGATTCTCTCCATGCTTTCAGATACATTTCAGGCATGCTTGGGGGCAAAATCCAGTCTAAAACAATTCACATTCCTCTGCTCTTGTTGGCCTGAATTTAAGTTTCACTGCCAGCCAGAAAAACAGAGCAGTGACTCCTGAAGGTGTATTGAGTTTCTTCATGGACAGTGAAGCTGACTCGAGCTTTAGTCAAAGGCTTGTTTATTTCATCGTAGGACACATAATTGTTAATGAAACTAAGTCAGCACATCCAGATTTATATAACTGAGACATCAACATAGCTGTAGGGTTTCTTTTATAAATGTCACACCAGATGGGAAGATTGTCTTTGGTTTCTCTCTTGTAAAAAGTTATTCATGTTCAGGGATGGTAGACGGGGGAATCTGAGCTTTCTATTGGTGGAGTGTTACTTTAATCCTATCCAACGTGGATACACAGAGGGGTCAGTGGGCTAAAACCCTTTTAACCTTGGAGCCTACTTACTTAGCTGCACTTTGTGGAATTGCACCAGACGAAGAAAGATGACAGTCAAACAGAAGAAAAACTGGTTTCTTGTAGGAGGACAAAACTATACCGCAGCTGTAGCCCACACCAGTATTTTCTTTGTAGTGCCAAGGACAACCTCTTTAATCAGCCGTGCACAGCCCCAGCACACATTAACACAGTGATCACATGGTAATGTGAAAACAAGTGTGATTATTCTGTGAGTGACATGCCTTGTTTTGATAAAGGTAGATTAGATAATGGTGGAAATCCCAAAGTCCACCTATGATAACCATGTGCACCATGCTTAACATGTGCATGTGACACCTCCGAAGGGTTATTTCTTTTTTTTTAACCATTCAAGCAAAGGGCCTTATTTATTTAGATTGAGCTGTGGGTATATGCAAAATTCACTTTGTTAGATAAGTAAGGAACCAATCATACCTCTACGTCAGCCGAGCCTACGGTGCTTACGTGAGAAACATTTTCACAAGGCAAACAATAGCTGTAGACCAATGCCCTACCAAATGCCTTGTCAGCTTATTAAGTATTTCTAATTGCATAGTTACAACTAGACTAACAAGTTCAGGAAAGAAAACATCCATGGGAATTGTTTAACAAGAGTGTGTAACCACAAGAATGTGACAAACCTTTTCTAACTACGCTTCCCCTACTAAGGACAATTAAGAAAAACTAGAGCCGGACCAATGCCAGTTTTTTGGGGATACCAATGTAATGATATATCAATATATCAGCTGATAAACACAGTTTTTTTTTGCAATGATCCCTCCAATGTGGATATCAAACAGTTGTGGCGACAGTATGTAATGGAGGCAGCATATTCAAAAGATTAACAATAAAGTTTATTTTCTAAAATGACTGAAACCGTAAACTTCACTGGGAACTTTGGCCCGAAGTGTTGTATTCATGTCGGATCCCTTCAGTCTGAAGCTGATTGAGAGGTTTTTTGTATATTATGCTCCTGCTGTTACCATATTTCTGAAAATAATGTGATTTGCTCTTCTCGTCTCTGTTGCCAGACTTTTGAAAATAGGGATACAAATTTTAAGCAATTTCTTTATTTGATGGTCCGTTGCTTTAAGTTAATCATCAGTTATGTTTGAAATACAACATGTTGGTCGTCTGTCCATTAGAAGTCTGTTTTAATGACTGACTTAGATCTACATTTGATGCAAAATCAGGGTAGGCTACATTAGGAGGTAAAAAGAGGAACCATGTTACTGATGTGTACAAAATAATGACTCATTCATCGTGATTCAAATCTTGCCCAACGAAATCGAATCCATACTAGGGTTACTAAACGTCCAAAGGTATTATAATTAATTTGTAATTTGTAACAAGGTACTTTACGATGTATTAATGCCCATCTCTGATTGTTGGTTAATGATTAAACAGATTGAAAGCTGTATTAACGGCAATTCATTGATGACTCAATAATCATTAACATCCCTTTTTCCCCTCACAGTGGCACACTCGGACTCTGTGTTAACGTGGGATTTTGACAATGAGCTCAGTCGCTGTACTTACGCAGGAAAGCTTCAATGAGCACCGCAGTGGGCTCTTGCCAGAGCAGAAGGGTGGTGAGTGTTTGGCTTTTTAAGACTGCTTGATATGCAAACTGCACAATCGCAGCCATAAGTGGATTCATGTGTGTTTTATTGTTTTGTTCCTATTCCAGCTGCTGTGGCAGGAACTGGTGCTCCTGGAGAGGAGGAGGAAGCCCTTCCTACCTACAAGGATGCCTTCCCACCTCTGCCTGAGAAGGCGGCCTCACCTGAGGGGACCCAGGAAACTGCCAACGCCTGGACATCCAAGCTCCGTCCTCTGAAGGCTTCCGTTATCACCCAGGTATAACATTTTTCAAAGCTAACACTAAAGAGCATCACTTGTGATGAGGTGTCATATTAGAAAGGTTTGTAGTGTCATTTGTGTTGTTTTTCCCCTGGGAGATGGAGAGTAGAACGCCGGGACAGCAAGCTATTTTTATTTTTCCTACTTAAAAAACCCACCTCCCATCCAGTTTACCCTTCCAGTTTTCACCCCAAGTGATCGTGGACCGACAGTATCTAAAGATCCCATTGTCTTATGTGTTTAAAGAGATGAGATTAGAGTCCTTATTTTTCACAGCGGTTGCAGCTAAACCATTCCAACCATGTTCTGGCCAGTGTGTCTCATGGGTTTTGAAAGTTCTATCATGGCAATCCTGATGTGACAATTGTTCGTCACATTAAATCTTTGTTTTTCTCCTTGAACTAGGTTTTCCATGTGCCTCTAGAGGAGCGCAAGTACAAGGACATCAACCAGTTTGGGGAAGGAGACCAGGCGAAGGTCTGTGTGGACATCATGCATAAGACCGGAGCCCACCTCGAACTCTCCTTGGCAAAAGATCAGGGTCTCTCCATCATGGTTTCTGGAAAGTTAGATGCCGTGATGAAGGCCCGCAAGGAGATTGTGTCCCGACTGCAGACTCAGGTCAAGAAAGCTGCTTTGTTGATAACTAAATGAGGTATTAATAGTTGAGGACGATGGTGCTTACTGTACATTTTTAACCCCAACAGGCTTCAGCTACTGTCGCCATCCCCAAGGAGCACCATCGTTTTGTCATCGGCAAAAATGGGGAGAAGCTTCAGGAGCTCGAGCTCAAGACTGCCACCAAAATCCAGATCCCACGACCTGACGACCCCAGCAACCAGATCAAGATCTCTGGTACCAAGGAGGGCCTGGAGAAGGCAAAGCATGAGATCCTGTTGATCTCTGCTGAGCAGGTATGATGGCTTCTTGGACAATTGACTCACTACATTGAGCTTCAGCCCAGACATAACTGCTTAAGGTGAAATTTGCATTGTATTTGCATCCTGCTCTTTTAGGACAAGCGTGCTGTGGAGAGGGTGAACATTGACAAGGTGTTCCACCCATTCATCACCGGTGCCTACAATAAGCTGGTAGGTGAGATGATGCAGGAGACCGGCGCCCGCATTAATGTCCCCCCTCCAAGTGTGAACAAGACCGAGATTGTCATCACTGGGGAAAAGGAGCAGGTGGCCCTTGCTGTGGCTATGATCAAGAAGGTTTCTGAAGAGAAGGTATGCTACAATCAAAATGTTGATACGGATCAAACAAATTTTCTACAGTTAAAGGTTACTGATCAACTACCTTTTTTATGTATTGCAGAAGAAGAATGCCACCACCATTGCGGTGGAGGTTAAGAAATCTCAGCACAAGTATGTGATTGGCCCCAAGGGAAACACCCTGCAGGAGATCCTGGATAAAACTGGTGTGTCAGTTGAGATCCCACCTTCTGACAGCAGCTCAGAAACTGTCATCCTTCGTGGGGAGCCAGACCGTCTGGGTCAGGCCCTCACTGAAGTTTATGCCAAGGTGAGGAACGTTTTAAATATAATCTCGTGACTATGTGTGACATCAGTGTTGAAAGAAAAAAAAAAAGCAATGAGGTGTAACTCAAAACGTTTTGTTCCTTCGCAGGCAAACAGCTACAATGTTTCCTCGGTCTCAGCTCCTTCTTGGCTTCATCGTTTCATCATTGGCAAGAAGGGGCAGAACTTGGCCAAGATTACCCAACAAATGCCCAAGGTCCGTCGGAGGATTATTATCTTTGCCATATCCCTTTAAATACTTTTTTTAGAATTCATTTTTGTAACTTACGTTCATCGGGTATTTTGCATGCAGGTGCACATTGAGTTCACCGAGGGAGAAGACAAGATCACCCTGGAGGGTCCCACCAAAGACGTGCAGATGGTGCAGAGCCAGATCGAAGCTATTGTTACAGATTTGGTGAGTATTGAGCTCACTACACTATCGTTTCTTGGACCTTGACCAGAGGCGATACCAGAAGTAGATTGTGCAAAAGCAGAAAGGTGTTTTTTGATAACGCTCGGCCACTAAATGTTACATTCCATCTCACCACCACAAAACCTTAATGTTGCTAATGCTAGCTAACATAACATGGCTAACACTAGCTAGCTAAAGTGAGGACAGTAGTGTGTGCTGTGTGCATACTGTAGAATTTAGCCTTTTGTTACATTTTTTATTTTCTCCACAAACTGCCAACTACCGAGTATCTTGGCCGCTGACAAAGCACAGATGCCACCTGATACTATTGGCTCACAAACCTTTTATAGAAGCCGGAATCAACTGTTGGACATAAACAGAACAATTATTTTGGATCTGACAATGTTTTTGGAATTATCATTATTGTTCACAATCATGAAAAATGTGTTTAAGGAAAAGATACTAAGAGATTTAGCCACAAAAATGTTGTCAATGTGACCTTTTTTAAAGTGGGATTTTACGGTCCAAGGCTCTACATTAGAAGATGCAGAGAATTAAATCACCTTTTTACAAAATCTTGCAAGCTGAAGTCAGTTTATTCGGTGATATTCATGTTTTTGTCTCCTTCCACCTAAAAGGTAAGCCGCATGGACTACACAGAGATTAGCGTGGACCCCAAATTCCACAGACACCTGATTGGAAAAGGAGGAGTTAACAGTAAGTACATTGTTAATATCTAAAGGCTGATGTACAGAGTTGTAACAGTGCAACAAAAACTTCATCTTCATCCCTCTTGAACCACATATTTGATTTTTGAAAAATATTTGTTTTAATTTATAGTCAACCGCATCAAAGAGCTGCACAAGGTGACTGTCCGCATCCCCCCTGACAACGAGAAAAGCAACCTGATCCGTATCGAGGGGGATCCCCAGGGTGTGCAGGAAGCCAAGAAGGAGCTGCTTGAGCTTGCGTCACGCATGGTAAGGACAAACTTCAGTCCACGGCCAACATGCTACGAATTGGATCCTGATGTGCCGCCACTAAATATACCGTCTCTTGCAGGAGAACGAGCGTACAAAGGACCTGATCATCGAACAGCGTTTTCATAGAGCCATTATTGGCCAAAAAGGGGAAAAGATAAAAGAAGTGCGCGACAAATTCCCCGAGGTGAGTTGGACACTGTCGGTGACGGTCAGCGTATGATGATGGTGGTGGTTTGACTGTGCTGAACCCATTAACCCCTCGTACTCTATATTTGTTCCAGGTCATCATTAATTTCCCCGACCCTGCACAGAAAAGCGACATTGTTCAACTTAGGGGCCCACGAACTGAGGTGGAAAAATGCGCTAAGTTCATGCAGAAGATAGTGGCTGAGATGGTAAATCTTTACTTATGATTCATCTTAAATACTTTTGTCTGTTCAAAGATTTGAATATGGCATTTATAACCATGTAAGAATCAGTGTTAACTCTCAGTTATCTTTTTTCTCAGGTGGAGAACAGCTTCTCTGTCTCAGTCCCCATCTTCAAGCAGTTCCACAGAAACATCATTGGAAAAGGAGGATCAAACATCAAGAAGGTACTGTTTATTTAAAAGAATATTAAGTTGGTTAAATAAAGTCTCCAGGCTGTCGAGGTTTTATCTGACGACTTGTTTTCTTTTGCTACGTAGATTCGGGAGGAAACTAACACTAAAATCGACCTGCCTGCTGAGAACAGCAACTCGGAGATGATTGTCATCACCGGAAAGAAGGCAAACTGTGAGGTTGCACGAAATCGCATCCTGGCCATTCAGAAGGAGCTGGTAAGCACGTGCAAGCATGCATTTAACCTCTAATCAGACATATGTAGACCCATCTGCCAGAGCTTATATAGTGTCTCATTGTGTCCAGGCAAACATCTCAGAGATCGAGGTATCCATTCCCTCCAAGCTGCACAACTCCCTGATTGGGTCCAAGGGACGTTTTGTGCGCTCGATTATGGAGGAGTGTGGCGGCGTGCACATCCACTTTCCCACCGAGGGCTCAGGGATTGATAAGGTCACCATCCGAGGCCCCGTCGAGGAGGTGGAAAAAGCCAAGCAGCAACTACTTGCTTTGGCAGAGGAGAAGGTTTGTATAAATGGTCTCCAGTGATCAAAAGCTGAACTTGTCTTGACCTCGCTAAACTGGCAGCCATTTGACAGGGGTATAGAGGGAGGGGTAATAGGTCAAAGAGCTGGATACATCACCACACGCTGAGAGCTTCTTTCAGTGTCCTTTCAGCTGTCAGAATAAAAACAGCAAGCTTGTGCAAAGCCAGTGTCAGAAGATTGAAATTTGTTTTGGTTGCTGCAGTTCTCTTTCTTGAGATTAAATCATGTTCAGCTTATTAAAACTTTTGGGGGTTCTGACTTTGAGTTAATGATGAAGCGATATTCCATCTGCTTCAACTTTGAAGTTAATGAGAGCATCTTTTTGTGCTGACCTTTTTTTAGAATTGATGTTGACTTGTAAATGTTGTTTCCCCCAGCAAATAAAGAGCCACACTGCTGAGCTGCGCGCAAAGCCAGAGTACCACAAGTTCCTCATCGGGAAAGGTGGTGGAAACATCCGCAAGGTTCGTGACAGCACAGGAGCCAGGATCATCTTCCCCACGGCGGACGACAAAGACCAGGAGCTCATCACTGTGATTGGCACTGAAGAAGCAGTGCAGGAGGCTCAGAAGGAGCTGGAGGAGCTAATCAAGAGTTTGGTAAGGCTCCAAATGACTTTTGAACATAGAAGGATGAGGTGAGGTTTTCATACAGATGCCTGATTTATTGAAATACTCTTTGGTTACAGGACAACGTTGTTGAGGATAATATGAGCGTCGATCCAAAGCACCATCGCTACTTTGTGGCTCGCCGTGGCCAAGTCCTCCGGGACCTTGCCGATGAATACGGCGGTGTGATGGTTAGCTTCCCTCGCACAGGTTCTCAGAGCGAAAAGGTCACTCTCAAAGGAGCCAAAGAATGTGTGGAAGCAGCCAAAAAGCGCATGCTGGAGATTGTTGACGACTTGGTTAGTAGATATAGTTTTTGTTTTGCTGTTTTTTTTTTCCCTCCTCTTCTATGTTTTGAAATGTAACCATTGTGCCTTCTTTTTTCCTCCCATTTGAACATCGTCTTTCCCAGGATGCTCAAGTGACCATTGAGTGCGTGATTGCTCAGAAGTTCCACCGTTCCATCATGGGTCCCAAGGGCTCACGGATCCAGCAGATCACCAGAGATCACAATGTACAGATCAAGTTCCCAGAACGTGAGGACCCACAAGGTAAGCGCAGGATCACTGTGAAGACAATTTCAATTTTAGATGCGCTGCGTACTTGTGAACATCTGAAAGGAGAAAAAAATCCAAACTAAAAGACACAGCCAGCTTACCACATTAGCCTTCATCTGCACTTCCAGACACTTATCCTGTGTGCACAAACACATCAACTGACTGGTACCTGAAGTAGATTTAAGGTTTATTCTCTTCTTCTGAGATCCTTTATTGATTTCTTTGAAGAGGGAAGAGAGAAACCGAAATTTGTAACAAACTGAATTTCTGTCTTTTGGTTGTTTGGAAACCAGAATTAAGTCGAGCTGTTTTTAAAAAAGCTCTATCGATTTAAAAGGACATTAAACTTTAATTTTCAGAATCTTTTCAAATCCAAATGCGATGGTCTGAGATTGACATAGCCATCAGTGCTGGAAATTTTCTTTTTATACTCGAAGGTGAAATCGTGGATTTCGAGAATGATGACACCCCTATCTATTAAAATTTGAATTTTTCTCATCCGTCTCTGTCTGTGTACTATTTTAGCAGCACCTCCTGCTGAGGCCCCTATTCAGGAGAACGGAGAGGCCAACGGTGAAGTGAAGGAGCCTGTCGATCCAAATGCGCCTAAAAAGTGTGACGTGATTGTGATTTCTGGCCGTAAGGAGCGGTGCGAGGGTGCTGTGGAAGCATTGAAGGTATTGCATAAAGTAATCATGCAGAGAAACTCGGTTCCATTTCTCAAAATCGCTGCTTTGTTCGCTAACTGTTTCTTTTCCCCCCAGGCTTTGGTTCCTGTCACTATTGAGGTGGAAGTGCCTTTTGAGCTTCATCGCTACATCATTGGACAGAAAGGAAGCGGAATTCGCAAGATGATGGATGAATTTGAGGTGTGTGTTTTATTGATTTCAGTGTTGGCACAGGGATGCGCAGGGTTTTTGTTTTGCTGCTGATTCACAGTGAGCTCAACCGTCTCCCTCCAGGTCAATATTCAAGTGCCTGCTCCTGACCAGCAGTCTGATAAAATCGCCATCACCGGCTTGGCCAATCACCTCGACCGCGCCAAAGAGGGCCTCTTGGAGCGCGTCAAAGAGCTGCAGGCTGAGCAGGAGGATCGGGTGAGTAGCACAGTGTATTCAGAGTTAATATCTGAACTCTTTCTGGTGTTTCAGTCACATTCATTCACACTCATGAGGCAGTTATCTCTGAGATTAACGTAAAGGCCCACCCTCATGATAACCTCGAATGAGGATAAAGCTTAATTATTAACTTTTCCAGTGGTAGGTGAAGTGTCAGACTCACTGGAGTTGTAACCTGGAGCCTTGTTCACATCCGCCCTTCTACAGGCACTCAGGAGCTTCAAGCTGACCATCACTGTGGACCCCAAGTATCACCCCAAAATCATTGGCCGCAAGGGTGCAATCATCACCAACATCCGCACGGAGCACGATGTTAACATCCAGTTCCCAGAGAAGAATGACGAAAACCAGGTATGAATAACAGTTAACGACTGTTTACCATCACTAAAAGTATTATTATTATGTGAGAATAAGATGTTTTCTTTTCCATTAATCCATGTTCATGCTGCTGTTTCCTGCACAGGATCAGATTACTATTACAGGGTATGAGCACAAAGCCATAGCAGCAAAAGAGGCCATCCAGCATATCGTGGATGAGCTGGAAGAGATGATCTCCGAGGACATCACCCTGGACAGCAGGGTCCATGCCCGCATCATTGGAGCCCGCGGCAAGGGCATCCGCAAGATCATGGATGAGTTTAAGGTGAGGCTGCCGAGAGGACGGGAGACGCCGTACACCACCACACTGTAACATGACATGGCTGTCTTTGGAGACCTCACTGTGTCACTGCTAATGGCTAATAAGCATGTTCTGTATACGGCAAAACAAAACTGTGTGGAAACAATCATTTGGATAGTGAACAAATAGACATGTAAGCAGGCATACTGGGGTCAACAATCCCAACCCGACTCGGAATCAAAAGATGTAATGAGTCTAAGATGAACATAACCCTGGGGTGGGCTAGTTTTGGGTGGATTGAGCCCACGTTTATACATAGCAGGGTATTTAGAGAAACGAATATTTCCCCCCCTCCGTTTTCAAAAATAACATCGTGCACACAACATCGTTTTCAAAAAAGTTGTCATTTACATCAACCCGCATAAATACGCCGTCGAGCGCCATTATAACTCTGCCAAACCTCTGGGCGGCAGTGTAGGTAGAAGGATAAAGCCATGCAAGCCAATCAGAATCCTCAGAATCAACAACAACGAATAACACGAGCGACTTCCTGTTCCTTTCAAAACAACGCTCACATGACGTTAAGCATTTTCTAGCGCATAGCCTAATGAGCATGAGAACCTAAAACCACGTTTCTCTCAGTTGACACGACAACACATAACCGGAGTTTTCCAAATTCTCCACTTTGCCCGGAGTTTTTAGAAACAATCGTTTTCTGTGATAAAAACGGGGTTTTTCGTGTAAATGAGAGGCCAAACCGCATGGAAATATCTGCGTTTTCCCTTCGTGTAAACGGGGCTTGAGACTCTTGTCATTGCCATCGAGACTCTAACTCTTCAGCGGTTGAGTCGTGGGGGCCTCCTCCTCCTCTATTCCGACCCTTTTTTTTTCCGTTTATCACTGAAAACAGTATGCTGTTTTTTGACATTGCTTGGTATCCATCTTTTTATAGGTTGATCTCAGGTTTCCCCAGAGTGGAGCTGCAGACCCGAACCTTGTGACAGTCACAGGTCGCCCTGAGCTTGTGGATGAAGCCATCGACCACCTCCTTAACCTGGAAGAAGAATACGTAAGATGCCCCCCCGCGCGTATGATGACTGTGTAAGAAATGTTGACTGTCTGCTAATCATGCTGAGTCATTTTCTTGTGCCACCTCTTGTTAGATGGCAGACGTTGTGGAGAACGAGGCGAAGATGGCTTACATGAGGTCTCCTGGGGGCAGCGCTGCCGCCATGGACGAACAACGTGGCCCATCCAAAGGTTTCGTGGTGCGGGAGGCTCCCTGGACCACTGGCAACGAGAAGGTGAGCGTCCTCAACACAAGCCTGACACTGCTTGAAATTAGAATTTGTCACACCTTCGTCTCTTAATCCCTGTATTTTTTTATTTATCTTCTATTTTTAGGCTCCTGATATGAGCAGCTCTGAAGATTTCCCGAGCTTCGGAGCCCCAGTGGCAACCAAGACCTCTCCCTGGGGACCCAAGCGCTTCTAAGCTGTGCTGCTACAGATGGGCCTGAACTGAACCGGACACAATCCTCCCCGTCATCGTTCCCCCCTTCTTGACCTGGACTGACCGCTGACCCTACGAGTCTTCATTTCTGAGAATGTCATCCTTCTCTGTCTACTTATCCTGGTCTGCCCTTGCAGATTCGTCAGTCTAAAAGTGCTTTTTCAGATACTGTAATTGACTTGTGAGCTTCGTATCTGCATTAAACGATACTGTCTTACGCTAAAAAAAAAAAGAAGAAGAAAAAAAATGTGACAGATGTTGCGGTTAAGTCCACAGTCTGTACCGAGACTGACATTTACGTGTGTATTAGACCTGACATTTCATTGTGGTTTGAACTGTTATACCAAATTCAACGGTGGCCAGACATCAGTTTTTTTGAGCTGCCCTTAGTTGCCTTCGCAGGGTGGGGTAAAGGGATTGAATTACCGGCTGGCGACATGTTAAGACATGATGCCTGACCAACGAGGGGCCAGCTGTTTCAGTAACCCACCCCCCCTCCTGCTTTACTCATGTAGCTGAGTGAAATTTGTCCGTCGTTAGCCCTCAAGCACACTGTAGTGGTTGTCCTCTGTCACATCTTTCCATTTGCTTAGCCGTGCTTCTGTGAATATGGTCAAGTAGTGGCACGTACCTTTGTAGCCTTATGAATTGGTAAAACTTAACTAAAGGGGGAGGGGGAAGAAAAAAAAAACAAAGCGGTTTCAGCCACTGCAGGATGGCACCCGTTCTTAACTGCCAGATGCTTGGAGATCATGCCAGAACTAAAACTTCTTTACAAACACTAGGCCTAGAGCTCCAACGCATCGAAAAACCTCACACTAACTGTTGAATGAACTCTTTTGACATTCAAAAGTAAATCACTCTACAACAAACTCTTTACGACTGTGTTTGTGAGCGAAACAGCAGACCATCTCGTGCCAACTATCTGTCTAGTGATGTCCTGTGTTACTCATCCTCTGTATTGGGTCAGTGTCCAGTCCCTTTGTCTTCCAGTTGCTATGCAGATTGTTCTGTTAAATAGCAATGGCCCTTTTTATCAGCCTTACTACTAGAAAGATACAAACCAGGTAGAGATGGTGTCTAGGTGCATTTTTAATGGACAGCTGGAAGGTATGTTTATTGTTCCGTTGAAAGCTCTTGGAACATTTCACCCCCCAGTTATTGTAATTAGTTTAATTTCGCCCGAGGAGTGCAGATTTTAGCTCGCTAGCTGCTAATTCAACATCTAGCATCAGCCTACCTTGGTTTATATCCTCCTAGCATCGAATGAAAGATTATGCAAATACCATTGAAGTGAACGGTTACGGATGACACTGGAAAAGAAATTGTCCAAAAAGTCAATAAAAATTGAAAATCTCTTGCGCACTTGTCGGAGTCTTTTGTAAAGAGGAAGTTAGTCATTTACACGACACAAAATAAAACCGCTGATGCAGCTGTGGCATGATACTGTTTTGGATGTAAATGGTGTTCAAAGGTTTTCGTGACAGTCTTTTGTCACTTAAGGGCCTGAGGCTGGTGCTCGAGGAGAAGTCATTATGATAATCAGCTCATGAGACTCCGGGTTGTCTTGTCTAGAGACCATCTCGATCCCGGTGGCGGAACCAAATCTGTGAGTGATTTAAACAAAGTAATGGTGAAATAGTCATTTAAAGTTGGCCTCGAACTTTTGTAATATTGTGAGACAAACACTTAACAAATTCCTAATATTAGAAAAAGTATGAACAGTGACTATTCTGCATTTTTCCCTTATTATAAATAACTTTAGAAAAAACTAATGATTATTAAAAATAGTCGCTTGCTAACTTTCTGTTGACTATCAATGAATCTGAAATTGTTAAATGTCCTATAACTTATTTCTGCAGATGTCAGGTTTGACTTGACTTCTGAACCACACTGCTGCTAAAATGAGTGTTTATGGTTGAGATGTAAGATTTCAGTTTAATTGACGTCTCTTAGGCCCGCCAGGTGTTTCTAGCAAAACTAAATGTATATAATCATAATTAATAGTAAATGTTAATGCTGTTTAAGTGTTTTTTCTTTAGCTAAAAATGCTCTTTAATTATGTAGGATATTTAATTATTTATTTATTTTAAAGCCTGAAAGATGCTCAATTTAGAGTAAAAGACACATTTTGGATATCGATACATGCAACAATCTCTCAGATGTGGTTATTGAACACTTGTGAATAAGATATGTCACGTCAGGATATCTTAAAAGTTTAACGATAAACTTTATTGCCTAAAATAACATCAGTGTACTGAGACAGTAAACTTCAATGGGAGTTTAATAATCAAGCATCTTTTTCTGCATCAACATATACCGTGATACCAGTATACTGTACAATATCAGCCAATAATATCCTCCTGCTGATAAGTCGGTCAAGCTCTAATCATTTTGCGTATCTGAGCATGTGCAGACAGATCGACACTTTGCACAGGAAGTCAGTAAATTAAGGGAACTTTGGATCCAACTATCATCTTCCATCTTAACAGTCTGATACAATAGGAGCTCACTTTTGGCCTGTGGTCCGCTAATAAGTTTCAGTTTTGGGCTCCGCTGCTCTAAAGCGACCTCTGGCTCCAGGCGGGTCGTCTTTGGTCCAGTTGGACCTCTGATAACTCTCTAACATAACGCACACGTTGTATCAAACCGGAACAAAGACAGTTCCATCCTCGGATTGGAAACGAGCTACAAATGCATTCACTCCTCTGAACTAAATACTTAACTTTCCCTTTGCCCTTAAAACTACCTAAAGGGACATTTGTCATCAATGTCAAACATGTTTATTTTCTTAGTTCGCTCTTTCAAAATGAAGAATTGTAGAAATCTCCTCCCTTTTGTGTTTTACACGTGTGCGTGTTTGCGAGGCACTCGAACAGACGGAGAGCGGCGGAGGTGAATTTATTTCCCTCTCATCCTCCCTCTCTCCTCGCTGAATGCTGATGGAGGGGCGCTCACAACACTCGTGAAGTGCTCCTGTGTGTTTGAAAGAGGAGCAACGTAAAGCTCTCACCAGGGCTGTGAGGCATAATCATGACACAATTAAGATAATTTCCCGACGACCGCTGGTGGCGAGAAAAGCAATTTTTACGCCTTGTAATCGAGTCTGGCTGTCAGATTAAGATAGCAGGTGATTTGAGGGAAATTGTCTTGGCTAACTCTTTGGAGTGGGATCCAGGTGGCCCCAGGTGTCTCTTTGCCCATTGAGGTTTGCCCGTAAGGTAACTCAGTTTTGATTTTGAAAATGAAAGAAACATTTGAGTGGTGGCTTTTCGTGTCTCTGGGCAGTTGTCGTCTTATTACCTGCCTCCGCTGCCATCTTCTTTCAGCATCTTGTGACTTAAAAGAGCCGAGTGGCCCGTTATCTGTGTCTCACTTTCTCTCCCTGTCTCCGTCTTTCACGTGCCGTCCAATGACAAACTCAAAATTCAGCACGTACTTTGTGAGATTACCGCGTGTGGGGGGTGAAAAACGTTGCTGTTGCAGGAGGTTGCTGCTTCTTGCAGCAGACACATTTTCAAATATTTCAGCGATGAAAAAGAAAAATGGAACAATATATGTTTGTTCAAGACAAGACGAGACAAGACAAGAGTAAAATGATTGAACAAACAACTTACTTCAGATGGATTTAATGTACTTATTGGGCATCAATTTACACACGATAACTCATAATGACATGTTTGGACATTGTTTTGCAAACTTATTTAATCCATTTTGAGATATACAGGTTGATTTGTAGTCTCACTGGTGACAAATTCAATCATTGGACATGATTCAGAGAAGGCACACGTCTTTGAATATAAGCTCCCACGTTTCATGCTGCCTGTTCAGACCAAAAACCAAGCCAGAGGTCCAAGAGAACATCAGTACACTGCTGCATTCAAACAGGCCTTTTCCACTTCTGCTTTTTCTGCTATGACATGACACAATTCCTGCGATGAAAAAGTCAATTTGTGTTGAGGAACAAATCTCAGCGAGGGAAAATACAGCCAGGTATTTGGAGCCACCGTGACAGGGCTGCACCCACTGTTTATCAATCCGTCCATCAAGTTTGTCTGTAAAGTTCTTCGTAACTTCCAGCAAACTTAGTGATTTACTAACTCAGGCTGCAAACATCAAAACTTAAATATCGTAATGAGTAAAAGCTTTTGTAATGTGTAAATCGTCTGCTGCTGTGGCACCTCCAATCATCGATGTAGATGAGAAGTCACAGTCGACAGTCAACAGTGTCAGCCTTTCGTAGTCCACAAAACATCTCTGGTCTGGAGCTTCACAGCAAAACAGCGTTGCAGCGCTCTGCTAAACGACTGAAGTAGATGGGGAGAAAAAACCAAATGGCTCCGTATTGCTTGTCGGCCATAATCCAAGTCTCTCGAAGCCTTGAGATGCTCAATGGATTTGAACTAGATTTACTTCAGATTGTATGCATGCTAACACTTTTAGCTTAGCAGCTACAGTCAAGACTTTGGCTCTTTTCGAATCAGCTTGGGCTTCTGGAGACTTGGATCAGGCCGAACAAGCTGTGTGAAGCCGTTTTATGTTTATTACGTTCGTCTCCATCTACATCAGTTGTTGAGGATCGCAGTTGTTGCATCGCCTTTCTTCTGTGAAGCTCCTGAAATGTTTTGTGGAAACTTCACCCGACTTTCCATCGACATTATGTGAGTAGATATGTGGTGATAGATGGTGGTGAACTGTTACTGAACTGTTAGCCAGCTAATGTTAGCTGTGTCCCTTGGTTCGGATACTAGTCTGTGTGGTTCAAAAATATTATTTAATCATGGATTATTGAGCCCTAACCCTTTTTTAAAGTACTCAATACAGTTTGTATCAGTAACTACTTCTGTCATTATTATAATGTGTATGTTGTAAACAGTCTCAGTGTGTCTCTGTTCTTCAGAGGGATCAAGTTAAAACCCGTCTCTCCACTAGATGGCATTGATAGACTTGAAGTTGATGCTCTCCCTCAGCCGGACCGGCCTTCACACTCCACACCAGCTCGCTCAGTGTGCTCCAATCTCTCGTACACCTCGTACATATTTAAGCATTAAATGAAGCTGACACGGACGTGGACGAGTCCCTCGTCTTTTACTATAAATATACATCTTCTGTTCGACTGGCCAGTTGTGAAATGCTGGAAGGGACAGCGTGATTATTTGACGTTTTCTCTGAACATTTAAAACTCAGCTGTGTCGAGCAACATTACCATGATTATTCTGTGCAAATCTTCTGACTGATTGTCTGTTGGTAATTCTTAAATTTGAATTATTGAAATGCACATGAATATATATATCCAGTGGAGGGACCTCAGTTTGTGTATGTGCACCTTATAATTTAAAAAAGACCATTTATTACCAAACAGAGAGAATATCCCATTGAGATACACAGATGGCTCCACCGCAGAGATATTTTACCTTCCCATTGCAACAGATTCATCAAACAAATGAGCTGTACAACAGCGACACGCAGTCGTAATGAGGGCGATAGCTTACAGCCCGTGTGTTTGAAATCACCCACGAGGTGTTGAATATTAAAGCTGCGGCGTCGTCCATCTTTAACTTTTCTGCAGTTTTGACACACGCACAAAAAAAAAAGAAATTGCATAAGTGTCTTCTGGCGCGAATACTCTAATTTTAATATTTTATTTGCTAAAAAAAGACCCCATCTGCGCGTCTGTCTGGGTCAATTTGGATTTGAGGGCCCTGGCGGTAAATGGCGTCGGGCAGACGGTGGAATCCCCTGCGACGGAGACTGGCAGGGCTCAATCAAATGATGAGAGGCGACACACTCACATGCGAGCGGGTACAATGTTCCCCGACACACTCTCCACCCGAAAAAAGGCTTGGCTATGTGAAATTTTGCTGAACTTAAAGACTTCTATTAAAGAAAAAAAAAAAAAAGAGGAGAGAGAAAACCATCCAATTTGCCTCCTGATTTGTCCTGCACTCGGTCAAGTTGAGAAGAGAAAAAAAAAAAAAAAAGCAGCAAACACATTTCAGTTGCAGCCTGGAAATCTGTTGACAGGACATGAGCACCGTATCTGTAAGATTTTAGCGAGAGAATGGGAAGTCCACACACCTAAAGTATTTATTTGACTCTGTCAGCACTTCTGCAGTCTTAAAGCAGAGAGGGGGGGAAGCTAAAGGAGAGACGTGAATGTGCTTCGATGCTCGGGACTCTGTCGTAGTGACCAGTAGGGGTCACATGTGGCCAGGGAATTCACCGCTGCACCCGAAGGCACCAGTCAAAAAATGTAAACAAGAAGGTCACCCATGACTACAATTCATGTTTTTTCTAACATGTTTGCAATCTGTCTACCTCATAATGTCACCAGACAGCCATCTATTATAGTAAAGATCTCCTGCAGACTTGTTTTAGGTCAAATGAAAAGACTACAATAATGATAATTTGATCCAATATGAGTTTTTACATGAAAAGAAAAGCATTTAAAGCATTGAGTCTTTTACTTTACAGAACAATCCAGAACATATGAAGGCAAACTGGTTTCACTGAGCTGCTGGATGCTACAGAAGGTTCATTCTCTCCAGACCTCGACTGACTCTTCCACATCACCAGGGCCGGATTAAACGTATGGATTTCACCGGGCACGCTGTATTTCTGCCCCCTGAAAATGACTGAACTGCCACACGATTATCATCATGGTCATTCATTTAGTTTGGTACATATTTCAGCTTCTCTAGCTTTGTATTTCTGTATTCATACGCGATTGTCTAGTCATGTATTTAGAGGAAAACTTTCGCCTTTTATTCTACATTTCATGTGAATTTTACATTTTTATTTTAATATTTGTCTTTACTCATTTAGATTAAGATAACAGCATTTACAGATGCTTCCTGCTGACTTTCAATGAGGTGAAAAAAAAAACACTGACGCTAATGACGTGCATGTTAAAAAAAAGAATATATAAACATTTACATTTTTTGATTGGAGATATTTAAAAAAAAATATGTTGAACATTATTTAATGGAGGAAATTGATTGAGTTGAGTTTTCATCACACTTGTGTAAGTTGTACATTCGTATTACTTATGATGTCACAAAAGTCAGGCTTGTAGGTGCACCTGGTCAAGTCTGATTCAAGGTAAGCGCAAATAAATTCAGTGAAAACCTGAAAACAGCCTTTTAATCCCAAACTCTGCACATATTTTTATGTGGAGGGGGAGCTTTAAAATGTTTTGGTGCTGTTAGATTACTGTTTGGACCTTAACTACTAAGCAGTGCTAAATTAATGATTTGTAGTATTTTAATAGAAATAAATGCCCATTTTAGTCATCTAACCTAACAAGAACTTCAGTATTGTGTCTTCACATCCAGGAGCTGAACACCACGCCTGGTTTCAAGTTGTGCTTAACTCCTAAAACAAAGTGTTGAAGGAAAACAAAACAAAAAGCTCCAGGTGAGCTGGTACCTGAAGAGGTGTGAGGCAGCCTCGTGTCTCTGCACGCTGCAGCCAGCAGCTGCTGCTATCTCTCACAGCTCAGCCTTGTTTTTAAGACCAACCTTCCCACAACAAGCTGATGTTCAGACGAGATGGCACGCCACTCCGCTGCTTGTTGTTCAGCCTCCAGCTCCTAATTGGAATGTGCTTTTACTACATTCACATGAAAGCACAAGATTACCAAATGTCAATAAGCATATATATATTTTCAACTAAATAATGTTTCCTTTTCATTATTGTTCTCTACAGTCTGGGGATCTAACTGTGAATTACCATTAACAGCAGTGTTACATTAGAAAGCATGTTATTGTTGTAACAATATTTAATCTTAATTTCCATTCATTATTATACCATTATCATTATGCAGAATATGTTATCAGACTCTTGAAACATGTTTGACTTCTGTCATTCATCACATCGATCCTCAAATAACCTTTAACTTATGTCAATGTGTAGTACTGTTTTGTGGTACATTCACTCAAGTACTGTAATTAATCACTGTCATGGTTTGGGGTTTTGTGGTTCGTCATGTACTGTTGTGTCATGTTTTACTTTCCACTTCCTGTCTTTTTGTTTTTTTTCCCCCGTCATTTTTCTTGCTCACCTGTGTTTCATCAGTTACCAGCCCCTTCCTCATGTCTGTCCTGTGTCTCTCACCTCTTATACATATATACTGTATATATATATATATACACATATACATTTATGTGTAATTTACTGTTACTTGTACTTGTCTTTTGACTTTCACTTTTGCAAAAGTTATATTTCAACACAATGTTTTTACTTTTACTCAAGTACTTGAGACTTTTGTGCACTTTTTATAACACTGACGTGCAGCAGGCTGGACTGTTATACCTCACAAGAACACGTATTGTTAATAAGGTAACAAACATTAATGCAAAGTAGTTTCAAGCGTGTAATAATAAACTTTGTTATTGTACAGAATTGAATGGAAACCAATGGATGCTGGTAAATGTCAAAGACAAGCTACTTGATATTTGAAGTAAAACACTGAGATGGACCTTAAAGAATTATATAATAAAAAATATGATAAAAAATGATGATTGACATTTGGTGACAGTAACACACAAACAAAACACACCAATAACTCCCAGGAAGTAGAGAACTGCAGGCTAACAAACAATGTAAGATTTAAAATATTGTCTTGTCAGATGTTTTTTAAGCAAATAAAAGTATTCATCACACTTCTGGCCTCGGTTACACTCGGCAACTTCTGGTGAGAAACACAAACAAACAGAACTTTGTTCGTCTGCCTTTAACCTTCTGGGACGTGACGCTGCATTGGATCGCCTCACCACATCGATGTGTGTCACGGCAATTAACGCCTTGGCAGCGCAGTGCATTCTGGGGAAAACACGTGTGCTCCCCGCCTGCCCTGTCCTGCAGAAGGTTCATGGTGGATGGTGATGAAAAATGACTGCGGGAAAAGAGGATTTGGTGAGGCGCTCTCGCACAATGACATTGTCTGAACTACAGCCTCCTCGGCGTGCCGCGCCTCAGCGACAGCCCTTTAGTATTTCCTGTCAAACAGAGCATTGTTGCTTTTAGTTCACCTTAAGTGTCTAGACAGTGGTTTTCCTGCTCCGTTGGTTCTCTTGGATTGAGGCCAAATCTTCACTCTTGGAGGTGATAAGAGTCTTATCTTGCTGTTAGAGGGGCTAGAGACTGGAGCAGAGCTCAAGTGAGTGTCACTCAGGTGGGAGTGTGGGCACCTTTAAGAGCAGCAGGGATAGTCAGCCGGCTTACAGTACTGACAATGAAACGCGCCAACATCACACTATCATATTCACTTTAAAGACGGGTTTGAAATCAGAAACTTTTTACCGCCTCTCCCCCGTATGGCTGGAACAGAAAAAACACTGGGTTTAATTTTTGTTTTAGCTCTGCAGAAAGTCCCTCCTTCCTCCCAGCTCATCTGTGATTTTTGTTATTCTGTATTGTTAAACCGTCGCACAACAGACGAGTGCATGCAGAGGTGCCGAGTGTACAAGAAAGAGCGATAAACCAAACCAAATAGCTGGAGAACAAAGGCAAAAACAGCCCGTTTTCAAAGGCTTTTTTGCTTTCCTTCGCCATAATGATAAGTCATCCATAGGTCATCCATTGGCATACAATGAACAGCCTGCATTCTTCCTGACAAAGGCCAAGAGGGGAACACAAGGACTATTCAAACACTTCCCTTTATGCTTGTCTTTGCTGCAAAATGTTTGTTGTGAAAAGTCCAAGGTCCCTCAAGTAAAAATCAATTGGTGGATTGTGCACTGGTCCTTGTTTGAAGTCCATTGTGGCTATATTCCCCAGCCAGGTAACACAAGAATGGCGCTTTTATTCGCGGCATAGTTGATCCACAATATTGGCAAATGGTCCTTAATTCCGCTCTATGCGAGGTAACTCTCCGGCTTGAAGTAATTCAGACCCCTTTCTCTTCCCTTTCAATGGCGGGCTCGTCTTGCAAAATGAAAAAGGAGTCAATAGATGTGGATGATTTCTTCAAGGAAAACGCTTTGAGACTTTGGAATGAGAAGCATGACGGTATTCTTTTTGCGAAGGACACGTTATTTTCTACAACGCCAGGCAACATCCACGGCTCCTCGGTTCATTCTGCGCTCACAAAAGGGGATGGGATTGATAAAAAAGGGAAGAGAAGGGAGGAAATAAGCTAATCCATAGGTTACATGTATAACAATTTGGAGTCAGACATACTTTTTAAATGATTCTATATGAGTGAGAACTCTTCATTTCAGTCTGAATCTAGAAAATGACACACTGGACGAATGATGCACACTCATCTCCATCAACAACAACAGTTTGTTTTGCAGGAATATGATCAAAAGTGGCTTGAGAGACGACTAAAGATGTCATTTGTGAATTTGAAGCTAGTTTCATCTGCTGCTCTTTGCTAGCTTTGGCCTATCCTTAGCTTTAGGTAGCTATCAGTAGCTTATTGGTTCATGGGGACGAGAAGACACAGTAGGCAAGGATGGGAGAGGCTTGAAGCAGCAGAAGGTTTTACAGTTAGATTTTTCTGTTTAGTAAGGAAAATACAACACATCCTCATACCAGAAAGATTTAACAGGTTGATCGTCAGCGACTCTAAAAACAGCACAGGCTTATATCACCTTTCCCGAAACACCATGGCTGATTAGGTTCAGAAAAACATTGTGGTTTGGGTTCAAATAACTGTGATCATTCTGGAACTTCAGTTACAAACGCACCTACATTTTGTGAGTAACTTATGCTACGTTACGTACGCGACGTAACTTAACTGCTTTGGTAAGTTAAAAGACCTCACGGACATCTGGTTTCATTGTCTTGTGGTTGACTGTCTGCTCTTTGTACTTTTTCACCTGACTTCCTCCTTTGCAGCTGTAATAATCACTGCAGCCACTGGATGTCGCCACCTAAAAAGAAACGTAAGTATAAGTCATAATAAGCTGCGTTCATAGTCAACCTATATGGTCGTTTTTTTTTTTTTTATGAAGATGGGCTGGTATAGCAGATGATTTATTTTGTTTGCGTAATAAACTTAAAGCTTCATCTCCCAGAAAGTATCATGAGACAGGACAGGCTGGTGCTAGCTGGTTAGCATGCTAACTTCAGAAGACATTATTTCAACACCGTTGTTTCTTCACATCCTGTTGATAATTTAAATTTTTTCATTTTTAAAACTAAAATCTCCCCTTTAATATTCTCATATTGCGGCTATGAATTCTATTTTTCCGTTACGTTTCCTGAACGCTCGGCTGTTTTTTATTTCGGCCGTGTGTGTCGTATAATCACACTGTTTTGATGCTTCGGCGGCTCTGACATTTGATGGCGCGGGCTGTCAGGCCTTGTCTTGGATTAAGGGCAGCATCAGGCAGACATATGTCCTTTCTGCTTTTGTATTGGTTGGTTTTTTTTATCTGGGCGAAAATATAATTTTTATCTCACTTCATTCAGAATGACAGTTCCTCAAAATCGCTCCACACCAAGGGATATTCATTACTTTTTGTAGACCTGCCTGGGTAGCCCGTCAACTTTTCATCTCCCTTCATCTCTCATCTATTTCACTCTCTCAGAAAGCCCCGTGTTTTTTTTTTTTTTTTTCCCCGGCAATTTTCCCGCTTTACTTTGCTATGACCTTCCTGCTTAGATTGCTTGGCTTGTGTTATTCACAGTTCGAGATTTACAGAGAATAATATTGCACCATAGGATTTCCCACACTCTTAGGTGCCCAATAACTTGTGACAGAATTTCCGTGACCCGGTTGTCTGTATTTTCTCAGCTTAGGTGGAGGTGATGGGGGGCTGTAGTTCTCATCTAGCTCCGCTGAACAAAAAATGCTCAACCTGTCATGTGTAGCCGAAAACTGCACACATAGCTCGCGGGAGCCGAGTGTGATGAAAAATGGAACTAATAAAGGATTTTTTTCCCCCTCTCGTCTTTTGGAAATCAGACGGCAGTGATGAGGCTGAATGAGCAGGGCCACATGCATGTTTGTGTTGCCTCCGAATCTTTGCAGGGGGGAGGCAGAGGGAAAATAAGGGGTCAGCGCGAGTAGCCTGGATGGAGCTGCCGCACTTGCAAAGGTGGAGAATAAAAACAGCTAAAATGGGTGATGTAAAAGCCTCTTTACGCTTTTTTTTTTGACTTCATTTAAGACAGTGAGCGCTTATCTCTTGTCTTGTCACCGCTGCACAAAAATGTATAAAAGGGGATGTGCACAAGTAGACCTTATTCAAGTTTCGCTCCCTCTATCTTGCAAAGAGGCTTTCACATTGTCACGCTCTCATTTTGAGGCACATAATAGTGTCTGGAAGTCTCTGTGGTCCATTGTCAACTACAGGACTGGTTGTCCATTTGGAACATCTAAAATACTGGGAGGGCTTTAATCTTTCTTCATTATTTTCCAATTTTGGATAAATGTGCTCATAATACCTCCCTCCTCTCATAAATGAAACTCTTTGACTCTCTCCCCGTCCCCTCATTTTTTGTCCTCGCCGACACTTTTCGTCTTCGCTTTCATCTTTTTTTTTTCACGCGGGACAAATAAGTAGGCCCAAGTGTACGGTCCAAATGTGGAGATAGAAGGATAATTGAGTCGATAAACATTAAGGTCAGGGTGAGCTCATTGTTCGGGGGCTTGTTCAGGTGGTGCTTAGTCCAGTCTCAATACGCATATTACCATATTTTTGTCATTTGCCGTAACAGTGAGAATTGACCCGGGAAGGGCCGCCTCGCAAAACTGTGATTGTGCGGATAGTTAACAGGACATTTAGGGTCAGACTGTGACTGCCTGCCCGCTATAGCATCTTCTGCAAAGAGCCGCATCTTATAATGCAACTTGCGACCACTGTGCAATTTATTTTGATATCTGAGATGAAAAATTTAAGAAGTATGACCGCTCTAATGCCGCACCAGACTACATTTGCCATGTGAAAATTTGTATAATTTGCGACATGCTCGCCGGAAATAGGCCACATGAAATATCAATGTGCCTTGATCTGACCCCGGAGAGTGTTGAGACTGTGACAGATGTGATTGGTTATGAATATGCACATCAGCCCCGAACGGTCGGAGCTGCTCTCGCTGCTGGTCACCAGCACTTATCGGCCGGCTAGAACAGCGAAGATACGAAGCCCTGAGTGACACACTGCTAACACGGCCATTGTACCTTGGCTTCACTCGGTTATAGGTCAGGATTCATCAGGCAACAAGAAAATGATCATGTCGATGGTACCTCTGATGGTGTATTTATACACGCTTCAATATGTGACTGCATGAATAAATGGTTGCAATGATGAGTTCAATTCAATCCAAAATGAAAAAAACAGCTACATGCTAATGCTGTTCCACTTCCTGGAAGGATGTTTTCTGGAAATAGACCGACCCGACCAGCAGACGCCCGCTGGATGTCCGCGGCACAGTGTGCTGAAATGGTTATCATTCTGAGTTTCCACTGTGACATGCACAAATGTTACATTATCGAATCACTCCGTATATAATAAGTCACCGAACGTAAATGCACTCGATGTCACGGAAGTGTGCATTAGAATATTGCTTATTGTGCGGTTTGATAGCTTTTTGAAATGAGGAAAAACTGAGAAGTTAAACAGAAAAAAATGAAACTGCCTCAAACTTGCAGATCTCTTGGTTAGTAGGGTTCAAAGTGTGGCTGCCCAAACTTCCTGTTCTCTCTTGGAGGGTCAAAACTGAAACTTAATGGTGGGCCAGAGGGCCAAAAGACAAGCACCTTTTGAAGGAAAGACATTTCTGAGCTTCATTTCTGAGCTTCACAGCAAAACAGCATTGTAGCCCTTCTAAACAACTGAGGGGTGATGGGAGTTTCTTTAAAACGTGAAAAAACAACAACTTCCCCTATAAGATGGCTCCAGACAGCTCGCCCGGTGCTAAAAGTGTCAGCCTGCACCTCGTCTGAAGTAAGGTAGGTGTAAATATGGTCTTTTCAAATCGATCTGGGATCTTTAAAGGTGCAGTATGTAAGAATTAGACACCTAGCGAAGTCACACTCCAAGCAAATAGGGGCACAGCACACGAGCAGAGAAGCCGCTAACTGTAGCTGCTAGTTATCTCAGTTAGCCTCAGTTAGCAGCTAGCAGCCAGGACTGGGTGCTCGGGGCACCAGGAGAGCAGGAG
Organism: Lagodon rhomboides; assembly: GCA_039737535.1. NCBI lineage: Eukaryota > Metazoa > Chordata > Actinopteri > Spariformes > Sparidae > Lagodon > Lagodon rhomboides. Next base: position 5,497,511 of record CM077789.1, on the reverse strand, counting down.
CGTAGGCAGGGGCTAGCTGGTTAGCGTGCTAACTTCAGTCGAAGTTTTGAAATATTATTCTTACATATTGCACCTTTCAGATGCAAAGTTCAGGTACATTCAGAAACAGCATCAACGGTGTTTTGTATTTGAAATTATTTTAATAGAATATTTAACTTTTTCACTAGAAAGAACACTTTTGAAATAGGAAATTACACGTTCTTACTCCTAAAAACAAACACTTGCAATAAAACAGCATATATTAGCTAATGTCAGTCTAGTTAGATATTGCTGTGTAATTAATATTAATGAGTCAGATGAGTCAGACTCTTCGGTTGTGATTCTGTTACACAATGTTTTTTATCTTTTAACCTTTATTGTCTAAATTTTGCTTTAAAGTTAAACAGTCCGTCTGTCTACATTGTGAATCTCTGAGCGTTACATGAGAACACTGTGTCGTTCTGCCACAGATCAACAGTAAAGAGAAAAAGGCAGGAGAAGTTCCCGGTCTCTTGTTGTCTTTATTTGCTTCAGGAGCTCTGAAACACCCGGTCGATCGACACCTGAACGACCTTGATGACACGCACGGCTCCTGTCTTTCTGCGTCTTCCATCACGTACAAAGTAACTGAATCGATAGCTATACGTTCGCTCACTTCATCCGGCTCACGCCGTCTGCCACTTTGTTTCTGCAGTGTTCGGCGTGTACTCGCTGCTGATGCTGCTGCACCTCCTTCAGCTCAGCCTTCACCTGCCTCAGCTGTAGTGGCACATCAGACATCTCGCTGCTCGCTGAAATGTTGCCTGTGAGCTGAGGGTTATGTACAGTTTGTAACGTTGAATGGGCTTTTTAAACCACAGATCTCGCTGTGAGGAATTATAGTTTTTATAGATGGAATATTACAAACCGTACATCACTGTCTGGATTTTTTGCTCGTGTGTGTGTTGATTAAAGGCAACTGTTCTTCTAGATTTATATTGGTCTTTAAAAGTCTACATCTATAATTAAAATGTCTGTGTGTACTAACTAAATCTCTATTTCACTGAATGTTGTGTTGAAGAGATGTTTGTCTAATCAATCTACTGTTGTTTTGGGAGGTTATTAAAGTGTTTCTGTACATACAAAAGCAGAAAACACATTAGATTAAACAGATTATCATCAGTATTTACATCAGAATATATACTTAAATACACAGTTAAGATCGACACCTGAACGACCTGGGTATTCGCCTTATATTCCACAAATGCCTCATGAATCATCTGGGATCATTTTGAATAGTACTTTTATTAATGCTACTTAATACTCTCAAAAGCTATTTCATTTATCTGACCATTGTATTTACTAGTTTATTTGCAGATTTTGCGTACGTGTCTGTTCTTAAAATATTATGCAGCGATAAATCAACTACATCCTGCTCATTATGTCATCAGTGTGAGAATATTCTTAATGCAACTCAGCTGGGTTTAATCTTAACTTTTGATATTAATCCAGGTGTGCCTCGAGATTTAAAAAAAACACTGACTAATTTCAATCCTTATTTCAAACAACACGCTGTAATATTGACGTCCTTGTTTAAGAGAGAACATTTTCAGGACTCAGGTTTTTCAAATCAAACTGTCCAGCAGTATTTAAAGTATTTAAAATCACTCTTACGCTACACTTACAGGACTGCTGACACATTAATGCCTTTGTAATAATCCCAGAATATCTCTATGTACAATAAAACAAAATTAAAAGATATTTTTTTTCTCACTCTCTTAAAAAAAATGGTCTGATGACACTTGTTAAAAAGGCAGCCTGCCGCCCGTGACCTTCGTCTCATCTGGTGGTTAATCATCAGCGATCATCTTCCTCCTACACGAGTCTGCACACAGTCCCCACATTCGTCATACACCCTGATTCTCCTGATGAGCAACGCCGGGTAAACAAGAAAGTCATGTGTTTTTCTGCAGAAGGGATGAGTCAGCTCCGATCAGAAGCATCATGTGCGGCATAAGTAAATATATCACACTGTACATGTGATGTAATGTTGCATCACCGAGAGGTGTAAAATGCAAACAGAGCAGGTTGGTGGATTTTTTTTATTTTTATTTCCACTTTTATAGGCTTGGAAAGTGAGTTTGGATACCCACAAATCTCTGGCGTTTTTTTTTTTTTTGCAAAGCAGTCATGAAGTCATTGGTATTGATCAATAATCCCACCGATCCATCACAGATATATTCTGAGCTGCGGGGCACTAAATCTGACTCATTGCCCCTTAAAGCCCCACAAAGGGACGGCGCTTTGAGAAGACGTCAATAATTTCCTTTCGATTTCTGGAATAATTCCGGCAGTGTTTAATAAAACAGCTAAAAAAAAACGGCTCTATTTTAGTTGATTTTTGACGTAGCGGCCTGGTTCACTCACCTCTGACCCCTCACGCTTCACGACGCCTCGCTGAAGATCACCTAAAACTGAAGAAGAAAAAATCTGCGATATATTACATTTCCCTGCCCTAATTTCCCAATTTTTCCACTCCTCGGATTTGTGCTGATGAGTCCTGCAATCAAAAAAAAAAAGCAAATCAAACGTAACAATGAAACATACAGAGCTAAAACCCTGGTGCCTCTAATTAGATGTGTCAGTGTTCGGCGGATCGGCGCTTGATCTAACCTCAAAGGATCATTTTCTTCCTCTGGATGATCTGAGCCCGGGTCACAAGGAAGAATTAATACAGTTAAACAGATCAGTGTTCATTTGTGATGTGTTGCACATTGCTCAACAAAGCAGGAGAAAAGAGAGCACACACACACACACACACTCGTATTTCCACCGGAGCACGTGTTTCGCGTCTGTCAAGAACCGTTTGTACCCAAAAATGTCTCGCGTGACACGGGAAGGCGTACAAAGACAAGGTGGAGATGATCAATATAATATGAAGGTAATGATGAATAAAATGGAATGAAAGCTGATGTGAAGCGAGGCAAGAAGGAAACAGGAGGAGGGAAAAAGAAGAAGAAAAAAAAATACAGTTTTGAATTAAGCATTCATTGAAAAAAGAAAAAAAAGCAGAAGAAGAAGAAGGAAAAAAATCTGAATTCCTGGGTCCTAATCTTTCGCTCCAAGCGCTGCACTGCTAAGCTCTGGTTTGGGATGACAGGTCCCCCACCTGGACAAGCTTGGACAATGTCTCTGCTATGTCTCATTTCTGTGGGAACAGTGCGGCACAGACGGCTAATCACGTCCGGAACCAAAGGCACCTGCCCTATCTGCCTCTACATTTGGTCGGGGAATCTTTAAAGAGGCTAAACCTCACTTTCATGCTTGTCTTTTATTCACGGTAAGTGCTTATCGAAACCGAGCTGTTGCCACTGCCCCATCTTCCCTCCCACAAGCTCTGAGAATGCTTGACGTAAGTACAGCCAATCTGGGTAAATACGAATCTCTCCTTACTGTCACTGCTGGCATATTATGCCCCTGAGGGAACATTCTTTTCATAATATCATAAGCTGCTTAGCGGTGTGCTTCTATTTAAGGCATACATATTAATAGCTATAAGGAAATCATATTTGAACTGTTCCCTGCAATCAATGTCTTTGGGTTTGCTGTTATACTTTGTATAAGAAGGTGCTAATAACTTGAAGGCACTTACACTGGGCAATCTAATCCCTTTGTATGATAAAGACTCGTCTTGGCAGGAGAGTGTGCCAGATCATAGGACAAGGTGCTGCAGACGTTTAGTCCCCCTCAAATCACAGCCCTCCGCTTCCTTTCTTTCCCTCCTCTTTTCACCGGGAAAATACTGGCAGTGTGAGGCCCCGCAAGCCCAAAGTTATGGCGCTAATACAAGAAGTTGTGTGATGGCGCTTGACAACAAGCCGCTTTAACCCTTTCCGGGGCGCGTTCGCGTGCAGGGAGATGTGTCGGAGAAATGTGCATTCGCTCGGTTAATTGTCAGAAAATAGTGACAAATATTTATAAGAATTTCCAAGGTGACGTCTTTAAATGTCTTGTTTTGTTTGAACACCTCACAGAATCTGAGGATATTCAGTTTATAGGTATATTTAAAGGGGCAGTATGTAGTTTTGGAGAAGAAATTCAAACAATATTAATGAGGTAATATTACAAACTCAGAAATATTTATCTTTTCCATAACTGATAAACAAGATGCTCTCAGAGGAAAATAAGGTCCAAGAACACTGTTTGAAGGTAGAAAGGTGGCAGGGTCCGCCACATATTAACAAAATAAAACTTGTCCTTTAATGCAGCTTGTTTATTCAGTTTATTCAGTCATGAAAATACAAAACGACACAGTAAGTTGTCTTTACACAGACAAAGATCCTCATGTCGGAGAATCTGGAACTAAAGCGATATTAGAGTTTTTACTTTAGAATTTATTTATCGATTAACACATTAAACTGAGATGACTTCCCTCATAATTTAAATACGAAACTGTTTTTAAGAAGAGAGAATATCCTCTTATATCTGAGATACTTCAACAGCGAACACATACAAATACTGCATGTCAGTACAAAAGCTAGTATTATTTAAATACTGAACTTTAGTACTGATTTATTTATTTTTTATTACACATTACAAAAGTCAGATCAGACTCTTTTCTTTCTCACTCACAATGAGCACACAGTGAGGATGAAGTCCTCAGAGAAGTTATCTCACTGGGAGTTAACATGTTTTTTCTTTCTAAAGAATATCTTTGGTGCAGTTTTGTTCTTGATTCCAGAATCAATACTGCTTTTTCTTCTGTAGATGTCAAGCAGACTCAAAAGACTCAAGGTGTCGTCTCAAACACTGATATTCTTCTTCCCTTTCGTCCGTATTCACTCTGAGAGCAGAAGAGAAACGTGTAATGGAAATGAATCACAGTTTATTTTGGAACTTGAGCACAAACGCTGTTGTTAAGTGATGTGAGATTACTGATCTCAGACTGTATCATTTAAATGATGCTGATGATGTGGACATTTTTAAACGTGCTGGCAGGAAGGTGGAGGCTCATGTGGTACCGTTGGACCCGTTCCAGAAGAGAAGAAAACAGTTCCACTAAAGGCTCGGTGCTGGAGTTTTTGAACAAGGACACGAGGCCAACGGCTAAAACTACAAATGACTCACATTCACTGATAACAACCACAGAAACGCACTTAAACCCGATGCCGTTTTATTCTGTTTTTTTTTAAATCATCATCACGTCTGAAGTCAAAGTTAACCACCCAGATGAAAAGAGCAAAGAGGCCGTTTGCTGCGTGGCTCCGGCTGTGCGGCCCGGCGCCAGCAGGGGGTGCTGGCTCACAGGGCTTCGCGTCGGCTCGCAGGAGGGAGAATCTGGCGCCGGTTGCTGGGGCACAGCTCTCTGAGCCCAGATGAGTGCTTCAATTGTAGGGATATTTTCCTCTAAGCCTGTGGTTGACAGCAACACAGTGCACTTATTTAAAGCAATTTCAAACATGTCTTGTCTGACAAGTTTTAAATCCTACTTAACACCCCGTAACAGCCACGAGTTTACTGTCAGAATTAAAGAAGAGAATTCTCAAAGGGAGAGAAATTATCACTTTCATTTTGTTCACCGCTGTTGTTTATAAAGGACATGGCAGGGATGTTTACCTAGGGATGAATATATTATTACCATTTTGCTACACAGTGTTTTTTCACGCCGGAGAAAAGGCTGTTTAAAAGTTTACCTTATATATATTTTTTTAATTGCTGCCATTACAGCTGAAGGAATAAAAGGCGAGTCTGAGCCTCGGTGGCTTTCACACTAAAAGCTCACAGAACATTTCCTTTATGGAAATAAAGGCGCCTTTACGCTTCGTATTAAATAGCTTGTGTAATAAGTAAAGATGATACTCTAAACATTCACATCAGCCCATGAGATGTGTTTTTTTTTTTCTTCCCGCAGATTCCTGATTTGAAAAAGCATCTCTATTTTAAATTCACGATCGTGCTTCCCCTGCGCTTGTATCTTGTTCTTGGCTGCACCTTTGTGTTTATTTCTGTTACCACCCAACAAAAGCATTTTTATTTACATTAAGACATAGGGGAACAAATCTAGGCCTGCCTCGGCAGCGGCTCATGTCGTGCCTGCACAGATGGGCTTTCCTGCTCAGATTCCACATTCTTTATCAGTCCCCAAAAGCAAAAAAAAAAAAAAAAGAAGAGGAGAAAAAAAAAAAACAAATCACCAAATGTAACAATCTTCCCCCTGTCCTCCTTGTGATTGCATGTTAGGCACTGGGGTGATAAGCACACTGGTACGTGTTGTTGCTGTGTGAAAGACACCCTTTATCGGCTCATACCTCTGACTCGTGCTTAGTCTAGTCAGCCGGAGAAATATGACGGAAATCTGATAGGGGAATGGTCCCATCTCGACATCAGCGCAAGTGCGCGCCGAGCAAGCCAATGTTTATGCTTCCCGGGGCCTTCTGTTCTCCGGGGAAGAAATGTCAAAGGAGTGTCACGGGGGAGCATCTCTCCAATGAGAGGGTGTCTTCTGACCTAAACGGCGAATATATCAGAGCGCGTGGAGTCCTGAAAAAAATCCTGCACTCAGACAAAAAAAACAGAAAGTGTTTGGATGTTTGAATCAGCATGCAAAGGGCAGAATGTGATCGTTTGTGGCTAGTTAACATGCGTGTCCGTACGTACGTGAGGATATAAAGGACTTTTTTCCTCCCCGTGCAGCTGTGTGAAGCAGGACGGAGTGTCTCTAATCACTGCAGCGGGAGAGGTCATCACACCTCAGAAGGAGAGTGTGTCTCCAGAGCTCGAGAAGTTTGTCTGATTTGACTCTGTTTTGCTTTTAAAGGGGCGCTACGTAATTTTGGAGAGGAAATTCAAACTCAGAATTTTTTATATTTACGATATTAATGTGGTGATAATACAAACAGAAATATATATTTTTTTCCGTAAGTGAGTAAAGACGCTGTTCCCAGCTAGAAAGGTGGCGGGGTCCGCCACATATGAACAAAGTAAAACAGTATGAAAGTGTGTTGTCCTTTGAGTTTGTTTAAAATAAAAGAATCAGTCGATGAAGATTTTTCTCCTCTGATTAAAAATTTCTCCCCAAAACTGCATCGTGCACCTTTAAGACGGACGCCATATTGTGCGTGAGGATTCCGACCATTTCTAATAATTTAAAACCGATCTTAGCTTGTCTCATTCTCACATCCGAGATCTCTCATTGTCCCTTTTTTCTTCTTCTCCGACAACTTCCCAAAGCTCCTGTCCGTCTTATCTCGTCCGCCTATCTATCTGCCGATGGTCTCCTTGCATCTCCTTCCCACCTGACTTCGTGTCGTTCTCTCTTTGAGCTCTTTCCAGGTTTGTCACAAAAAACGACCGGGGGGGTCTCGGAGAAAAAAACCGACCCGAACAAAGACATTTGTTTCCAGCTACGCCGCCACCATCGATGGCAACATCTCGCTTGTTAGCCCGTGCAGAGCGAATGGGGAGCGTGGATAGGGGTATTTGGAGGTGGAAGAAAGGAGATGCTATCCCTGCTAAATGAGGGAAGATTCACACAGTATAATGAAGGCTGGACCCATGGCTTCACAGCTGATGTGTATCTAAAAAGGCCTGGTAAATACTGTTTCGGAACAGAAGGCTTTATCTGCAGATATACATATCCCCTGCAACCACTGGCCCCCACATGAGGGCCAGAGCTATCTGCTGGATCACTTTTATTCCTGTTTTTTTTTTTTTTTTTTTTTATCTATCTGAAAGCTTTGGAAAAAAATGTGAGACTTCATCAGTTTAACTCTCTGAGAGTTTGTGTGAAATTCTCGCAGATAAAGATTCAACAAACCGGCAAAAATCGACAGGGAAATTCTGCAGATTCTGCGTTCGACGTGCACAGCTCCAGTCTGAAAACACAAAATTATAGCTTTAGGAAGCAGCGAAAAAGAAGGAAGTCATTCATGTGGACGCTCACACAGAGAGGGGTTAAGTCTTTTAAGTGGCGTTTTGGAGCATTTCATTTCGTAGAATTTACTCAACAGGGTTTGTTGAGCACTCGTCTTGTAGTGGGTGCATGTGCTGACCTGAAGAAATGGCTGTTTTTTGTGTATATATTTCATATACTGAGGTCCTTAATCAGATAATTTCAGTGTTATTACCTGTGAAAAAGCCACCAGGTCTGCTGGTTCAGTCTGTGTTCGCCAAGGTCTCATCTAATAATGGACAAGAATGGAATTTGATGGCTTTATCTCATGTGGATCGTTTACATCCGCGTGTAAGAAGAAGGCTAAATGGTGAACTGAGTCGGCCTTGTAATGACGCTTTAAGACAACTTTCACTTCATTAACCTCCTCAGGGTGAAGAGATGAATGTTTGTATTTAAGCTTTTAAATTCTTTATCTTCTGGTTCTGGAAGGAGCGACTCACCAAACTCATTTCAAAAGTGAACGTCACCTCCCTGTGTGGTTCAATGTCAGGTATTCAGGCACGAGTGGCTCGCAACATAAACTGCAGGAAGATGTTTGGTATTGTCCCTAATGCACACACTGTATCTGTGAAGTCTTTAAAGGTGCATCACGCAGTTTAGGGGAAGAAATTTAAATCAGAAGAGACAGATCTTCATCCTTGAAACTGATCTTAAAGGACAACACAGTTTCACACTGTTTCACTTTGTTTATATGTGGCGGACCCCGCCACCTTTGCAGCTTCATGCAGTGTTCTGGGGACCTTATTTTCCTCTGAGAACAGCTTGTTTACTCAGTCATGGAAAAAAAAAATATATATATTTCTGAGTTTGTATTATTACCTCATTAATATTGTAAATAAAATTCAGAGTTTGAATTTCCTCTCCAAAACTACATAATGCTCCTTTAATTCCCTTGCTTATAATTCTAAGCAGTGTAAAATGTGTTGTCTTCAGTTGTGAAGCAGGTGAAGGAACATTTGAAACCACGTGGGTACGTATACGTAGACAGCAATGCAATGAATCTATCGAACATAAGTACATATACTGCTACTTTCTACTTTCTACTCCACTACATGTATTGGATTACTTTAGTTACTAGTTACTTTGCAGACTGCATGCTGTTTCAGAGTCAAAGTAGTGCATCTTTAAATAAATGTATTTTATCATTCTGATAAAAAAGCAATTCTGAGAATCAATATAATGTGGATATTGGATCATACATACGTTTACATGTATGTGTAAATTAGTTTCACTTGTTCTTTTGATACTTACATGAAAGTACATTTGATATCAGATAATTTAAGGTTGTACTTTAAGAGTTACTTTCACTTTTAAGTAATAGCTTATGACTGTATTATATCGTATGACTTCTGTACAACACTGTTTGTCTGCTCCTTTGTCATGTTTGTTGCTTTCAGTTCCGACTGTTGTTAAACTAGATCATTATCAATATGGATTTCTCCCTTCTTCCCTTTTATATTTACCAAAAAACTCTATATTAAGAAATTGTTTGGCCTAAACTGCTTCAACATCACATATCCTCTGTTGGTAGTGACATTGTGGATAGAAGTGCCAAAAATGAGGTTTTCTTGAGATGTGTGCAGCCTCACCCTGACAGGCCTGAGACAGTTTTTACCACAATATTGTATTAACATGGACATGCACATGGCCGAGGATCAAACACAGGAGCTTCTTGTGCTAATATTACACCGTGAAAATACGAATAAACTACAAGTAAAAGTCCGGCAATCAAAGAATTACCTGACTATTATCAGCAAAATGAAAAAGTACTATATTTTCAATGAAATGCTCCGTTTGACTTTTATATCTGATGTTTTTTTGTCTTATATTACTGCTGCGTTAATGTGTCTGTTTCACTGTCGTAGATGTTTAAGGTTGAGCTCATTTTAACTTCTTTATACGCCAGCAGTGCACATTACATTATATATTCTATAAGATCGTCACATGCTCGTAGCGTCACTGTCCTGCGAGAAGCTCCCGTAAGCTCAGAAAAGCGGCCCTGTTTATTAATCCAAGAGGGTCTTAAAGCTTTAGAAAGTAAGAGCATTTTCTCAACACACAAAGAAACAGTGATCTGAAATGTAGCTAGTATCTACAGCTGCCAGACAAATGCAGCACAATGTACGATATCGGCCTCTGATGTGGCTTCAAGCTGCATAAAATGTGAAACTACGAGCTTTCTCTGCTTTGTTTTGTTGGCTGCTTACAGCCGCTAACTGTCAATCAGCGGAGCGAGTCGGGTTAAACCACCGGCAGAAGTGTGTCACATCGCTGTCGTGACCACCGGAGGCGCCATGGAGCAACGTTTTCATGAGCACGTCCCACTTTTGTTGACGCACGTTAACGTTAAAAGGGCAGGTGTAATAAGCGAAGGCTTCAGTCGACACCTTTCTCGGTCCAGTTGTGTTTATTTGTTTTTGTTTGAAAGTACATATCTATAGTCGGTCGGTTCCCTGCCGTAGTTGCCGATAGAACCTCCGTATCCCTAGCGTAGGGATACGGAGACCCAAAACAGGGGATCTGCGAGTGGCGAAATACAGTGCGAGGCCCAGTTGCGCTAATTCGTAGGTACTGTATACGGATGTTCTACGGTTGAGAAAATGTAGTGCCAAAAGAACGGGCGGTCTGACGGCGATGTAAAGCGGTGTGAATTTTCTCTATACAACGTACACTTGAACTGATATAGATTTTTTTAGGTGGGCCTTGTTTTAGGTGGTTAAAATTCACTTTTCATCTGGACTCCGTTCACTGCAGCACAAAGCTGAGCGTCTGGACTGGAGCGGCTCTCTGCTTCCCCAAACTGAGGCTGCGCTGATCGGCAACGACGGTAGGGAACAGAGCGACTATAGATATGTACTTTATATTCAAAAAATCCGAACTATCCCTTTAAGTTAACTTATTGACTATCAACCAGTGTATTTGTGTTTTTATAAGTTGGAAAACGACAAAACTAAACTAAACTAAACTAATGTTGATTAATATTTGAATGTTTTGATATGTATATTCAGCATTAATGCCAGTTTCCTGCTAATGTTTCCTAATGTTGATGATGTACTGCTACTTTTTTAATCTACCTAGTTGTTTTGTCAAACTTATATGTGCTTACATTACGTTGTACTTAGCTAACCTCGCTAAGTACAACTGTTTTCCCTCGGCCTGTGGAAGACTTGCACGTATACGGTTGCAGGATCGGGGCTCCTCATCTGCTCCCAAAGACGAGGTGCATTTTGACATTTTCTGATGATTTCGGTTCTGTTCTTTCTTCTTAATCTAACCTTGAACAGACAAATATTTCCTCAGGCGAGTAGAAACTTTTTAACAAACGTTGGGGCTTTGGGTTAATTGAATTCACACTTAACATCCCGAGATGATAAAAGCGGACATTTTACTGTGCTGTATTTATTTGTTTATATTTCATAGTTTCCCTATTATCATTTCTGAAGTCATATTCAGAGTGTGTCTTTCAGCGGAGAGATGTGAGCCTGTAATGCCTCGTTTCTTCCACACTGAATCAAGTATTCACGTCTGGTTTTCACTTCCTGCTTGGAACAAAGCGGATCTTTTATAAGCCGAGCTGCTTTCATACTTAAAGTCACATGTGGAGTACAAAATAGTGAATACAAAATTCCTTACATAATAACTGTATCTGCATGAAAGGGGATATTCATTAAAGTCAATAGTTACTTCAACAAGTTAGTCAACATTTCACCACTGTCCTGTTCTCAACATCTGTTACATTATTACACGTTAAGACTCATTTAAATTGCCTCTTGGACCAACTGAATAACCCTCTTTGAGGAAAACATGTCCAGTTTTATTATGTTTTATTATTTTATTAGTATGTTTTGACTGGAGAAGATCTGTGTCCTCCTCCAGCTGATGTGTCCATCATCTACTGATGCTCTTCTTTGCCTTTTACCTCCATGTCCATTCCCTAAAAACCACTAAAATATTGCTTTACCTGACGTGTTATCAGGGTTTGTTCAACTTATTTCATCCCTAAAATGAGTTTGAACAGGTTTAGAATGATATAACTCATTCCAGAGTCAGTTTCCCTGTTACTCTGGAAAACCGAAGGAACCGATTTTCTTTGGAAGTATTGACGAAGTTTTCCCTAAACTTGCAACTGACCCTTACTTAAATCAGGCCATTATTTTTAAAATAACAAAATGCAACATGCCATCTGGTGACGTTTTGCAGATTTATTCAATAACTTTCTGTCTGATTACATTTTCCCCAAAAAACACATTTACGTACATTTATCCGAGTATTTTCGGGGGCATGAGCGCCTCCAACTTTGTGTACAGCTTTCCAGAGTCTTCGCAATATTTTTTTGTAGCTCTGCCTATAAAGTTGTATTTATATGTCGTACAAAGGGCAGATAAAATTGAGGATTTTCAGATGTTTTTTGCAGCCTCGTGGCAAACAGCCCGTGGCCAACTGCGGGTCCAGGAACCTGATGGTCTGGAATCCCAGCTGTAGGCAACAAGATGCAAGGCGATGTGGAAATTGACAGACATAAATAATGAGTAAGCCCGGGCAATCCCTTTTAGGCCCGGTGGAAATCACAGTATTGGTTGCGAGGAGCCAAGACCTTGCCATTCAGTGCCAGGGCTTTGGCTTAGGTGGTGCAGGTTGTGTGTCCTCTACGGGACAGATTGTTTCCTTTTCTCCCTGTCACTGCAATTGAGCTATTGCGAAGGAGGGAAAAGAGAGTAGGAAAAAGGTCAACTGGATGTGAAGCTCCTATTATCAGCAATCTTCCCCTGGCTTCCATAAGCAGCTTGTTTCTAAGCTGCAGCCTAGCCAAGCATGAAAAGAATATAATTTCAGCCAATCTCCTGGTAGCATGGGTGCACAGAAAGCCATTGTAAGGCCAGCAAAACAGTCACAATAGAGTCACTGGCCTTCCTGATAAAGATCTGCATAGGTAATGCCAGGGCAGCAATGAAGGCAATTTCTGCTTCCTCACATTTAACTCGACTCCCTGACTCGGACCGATGTCCCCTGCCAAGGAAAGAGATGGATAGCACTTTTTGTTGTATATAATTACCAGCGGTACAGCGCGCGAACACGCCGCCTCTTCACACTTTATCTGTCAGCTTGACCCTCAGCTTTGTTTACTTCTTAAACTCTCCAAACTCCACGAATATGTTGACGGGAGAGGAATCGTATCTCCTTTTTTTGTTTTAGTGGCGTCGAGGAGCTTATCGAGGCCTACTGCTGGAAAACATGTTTAAAAAGTTATTTAAACTGGCGATAGACGTTTTTTTGCTTTAACGTATCATTATGAAAATGTGAGTGTTGATTGTACAATGTAATGGATATAGAATAATGACACAATCAGGGCTGAAAGTAAAGAAAGATGTGGACCAAAACGGAAACAATGGGGCGGATGTAGCTTAGGAGGGATGGCAGGTTGTCTAGTAATCGGAAGGTCGCTGGTTCGAATCCCTAGTTGCATGTCGAAGTGTCCTTGAGCAAGATACTGAACCCCAAATTGCTCCTGATGAGCAGTGTTACGGCCTCATGAAGTTAAATTAATACTTTAACTCTGGGTTGGCTCAATGAGGCCACAGCATATGAAAGGGACGCCACACAAAGGTTTAAGTTTGCAAAAAGGTTTCTTTATTGATAAAAAGAAAAGGAAAAAGGGGGCGCCGTTTAGCTCATTTGGTAGAGTGGGTGTCCCATGTACAGATGCTAAGTCCTTGCTGCAGAGGACCCGGGTTCGACTCCCGGCCTGGGACCCTTTGCTGCATGTCAATCCCCCTCTCTCTCCTCCCATTTCCTGTCATATCTTCAGCTTGTCCTATCAATAAAGCCATATAAAGGCCAAAAAAATACTTAAAAAAAAAAAATACTTAAAAAAAAAAAAAAAAAGAAAAAGGAAAAAGTTCAACTTACAAAGTCGTAAACCAAAAGGAGATGGAGGCCTCGGCCAAAAGAAACAAAAGAGGGGGAAACACAGGGCCAGCCACGCTGTGGGCCGTCGCACCCCGCACTTCCCCTCTAACTAGAAGAAAAAAAAACAGGTCTAACCTAAAACCAAACGCCAAACAGGACTACCGGCGGTCTCCATCTCAAACTAAAATAACAAACCAAAACAGGCGGCTCCACCATCACAGGTGGAGTGAGGAAAAAGAAAAGAGTTGTGAGCTCAGCTCCAAAAGACAAGCAAACCTTCCCCTGCTGCTGCTGCCCCAGAGTGAGAGAGAGCCGGCCGCCCTCCTCCTCCTTTAACCCCGCCCTGATTGCCAAATTGGCCACCACCTGTGGAGGAAGGAACAAGGAGGGAGGACAGCAGCCACCAAAAGAAAAGGAAAACACACTCCCAGGTGTGTAACACCCCCACTACCTGGCCACACGTAACAAGCAGTTGGCAACTTGCATGGCAGCCTCCGCCATCAGTGTAATAATGTGAAAGAATTTGTAAGTCGCTCTGGACAAAAATGTAAATGTAAATGTAGAATGTCAACAGTTTAGGAGCAGAAAACCAAAACAATTAGCTGAAAGGCGCTAAACAGCTCCGTGGACCTGAGAGTAACGGCGAGAACAGGTGGGGTTGACGTGGTTAGCAACATCTTTCACATTATTAAAAGTTATTTAATTCATTGTTACTATATAAATATTGATGAAAGCAGCTTTAACAGCGCTGTCGAAACACATCTCCTCTTAATTAGTGTTTTATGGACGACTGCAAGTGTCATCGAAACATTAATGACAGAAATTACAGAAACGCAATCCACAGGAAATCGTGAACGTGGACACGAATGTCAATTGTTTTTCGTAAAGTTTCTACGAATGAACATTTATGAAAGCGTGTTGTGATGTTGCAGCCTGCAGGAAAGTCACACCAGCGTCCATCCAACTGATTAACTTATGTCACTATTCAAGACTACCAACATATGTAAGCAGATGGCTGATGGCTCCGAGGACGCTGACTTGAAGTTCCTTGTCCGTGTTCGCAATTTCTTTAAATGCAAACACCTTTAAACTCTGCGAAGTAGTTAGGCATAATCTACTTAAATAGTCAAGGGAGAAGCAGTAACTTGAAAAACAGAGATTAAATGTTATTTTAAAGAATTTCCAAGGAACACAAAACTTTATGAAACAGTTTGCAGTTATTTGGACAAACCTAAATGAGTATCAAACGCTGAACCTCCTCAGCTTTTCTCTCAGGCCACGTTTATACGTAGCAGGGTATTTAGAGAAACGAATATTTCCCCCCTTCGTTTTCAAAAAAGTTGTAATTTCCATCAACCCGCATAAATACGCCGTCGAACGCCATTATAACTCTGCCAAACCTCTGGGCGGCAGTGTAGGGAGAAGGATAAAGCCATGCAAGCCAATCAGAATCCTCAGAATCAACAACAACGAATAACACGAGCGACTTCCTGTTCCTTTCAAAACAACGCTCACATGACGTTAAGCATTTTCTGGCGCATAGCCTAATGAGCATGAGAACCTAAAACCCCGTTTCTCCCAGTTGACACGACAACACATAACCGAGTTTTCCAAATTCTCCACTTTGCCCGGAGTTTTTAGAAATAATCGTTTTCTGTGATAAAAACGGGGTTTTCGTGTAAATGAGAGGCCAAACCGCCTGGAAATATCTGCGTTTTCCCTTCGTGTAAACGGGGTTCAACCTCCTAGCTTTCTCTCAGTGACATCAATTTAAAGTTTACAATTACTGCAACAATTGTCAGCTGAGCGTTTCCCTGAGTAAATCCTCAGCAGCTCAACTCAACTCAACAGTGGTGGTTCACCATTTTAAAATTTCCCACTCGTCCTCCGGTTTAGGCCGAGTTAAAAAAAGCAGGAGACGTTTTACAATATATGGTGTAATAATGAACATTTGCGGTCAGTCAAGGCCACATTAAACCGTCACATTTCTGAACAGAGTTTGGTGTGACATTGTCCGCAGACAACAGACTGGCACATATCTGTCCTGCTCCGAGATAAGCGGCACTTATTGTTTCCCCGGATGAATGCCCTCCATACAGTAAGGATGGTCGTACCAGCTTTCCAACAGCATATTTTCCCCGATTAGCTTTTGTAAAGAGCGCCGTAATTAGAATGTATCTGACGTACGTTGGACCAGTCGCGTTCGCAACAAAAGGGAAAAGATGCCCGCGGAAAGCTGATGTGCGATCGCTGTATTATTTTCAATGTCAAGGAGGAGCAGAGAAAACAAACTTCATTACACACCTGCAGCATTTTTACCTGTTTGTCAAGTGAAGCTATCGTCTTTTGGTCAAATTTGGAATCCCTTTCACTGAGAGACAGAAACTGAAAAGACATTTTAACCAGCAGCGGTGAGATCGAACCCAAGGCTGCGGCTCCACCTGAGCCTCCCGTGTAGTGCAGCTGTTTTTCCCGCTCCGCACCTTCACCCGGCCGAGTGATTCATTGACCACGCTTTGCACGCCACGCGAACACAAAAGACGAGGCCATGCTAACTTCATCTTCCGAGCGCAGTCATCGCCGAGTAGCACATTGTGCCCGAAACAATGCGCTGTATCTCATAATTGAGTTCAGCACTTTCATCCTTTTTAATTACACAGGCACAAGTTCCAACACCTCACCTGGGACTCTGCCTCTGTCTTTACTGTTGTCTTCATGTAGCTGCAAGGCTTCAGTTAGCCAATGAAATCACGGTACTGGTCATTGTTGGAATGTTTTATGTCTTAAAGTAGTTCACTCAACACTTAACCCATTTGTGCCCAGATTTTTTTCGGAGTTGTAAGGCATATCATTTTATCAGTTGAGTCCCTCTGAATCATGTTATGTATTTATTTTTTCCATTTTGTACTGTTTTGAAGAAAATGGCATTTTTATGACTGGCAACAATTGTCGCCAGTCGTCACACAGCTTGTCACTAGGTCAAATGTCACCTAATAATAATATAGAAATAATAACAATGATATAGTAATAACAAAATATTAATATAGTCATAATAAATAATAACAAAAAGGTGGAGGGGGTAAAACAAAGAAAATACGTAAAACTGTACATGGATACCAATGGATATTATCATTCCAGGAAGGTAGCTAATGATCGTGGTTCAAACCTTGGCTCCCCCTGTATAAAATTCAAAACAACAAACAATTTGAACTGCCCATGAACAAAAAAATATTCATCCTAGGTAAAATTTTTGAGGGTAGGGTTACTCTAGAGACTTGAATGATTAAATAATTATAATATGTTTGCGGGGAAAATCATAAGAAATGTATGAAAATGACCTCTTTCCAGGAGGATTTGCAACCGCCATGTCTTCAGCCGGAAGGAGCAGGAAGCAGATGATGTCATGCAATGGGAAGCACTTGGAAACGATTTTTTATAAATCAAAACCTTTGTCTAAGTTGTCTACTAGCATATAAGTGGAAAAAGTTGCATGAGCACCTCTGAGATTTTTTATTGTGAGTCGAAAATGACAGTGATACACTTTGGCAACAATTGATATCAGTGTGTATAGCTTCTTAGTAGAAGCTATACACACTGTACTTAAAATATCACCTCATATAAACATTGTGCATAATGACATATTACCAAAAGAACCGGCGCTGAGTTCAGTTACCTGAAACATGTGATTGCTGGATGACTGACCGTGGGATGACGACCCAAAGTCGCTGAAAACATGAACAGGAAACTGTGAATTAAATCTCTATCGCAACTGTACATGTTAATTGCTGGATATTACAGTAGCATTCTGATGTAACCTTTCAAAATGAAAGAAACGTGTCGTCAGTTGTTTGGCTGTCAACAACATTGACTTCCAAGGTTTTTTATACTCCTACTGTCTCTCCGTCTCCGCTCGCGCCTCGTTAATGCCCAAATCGTTGCGTGGTATTGCACAGATCACTGACTCAGTGCTCGACATCACAAAGCTGAGATCAAGCAAAGAAGAGCACGTTATTAGAATCGAGTCTGGTTAATTTAGTGCAGTCATTTATTACAGTTATAATCTCAAAAGTGCTTCACATCGCCCACATTATGAAAACAAGAATGAAACTGACACACTTTCACCCGCGAGTCTCGCTGAAAACAAGACAAAATTCCCTCAGAGCACTTTGCTTGTGTGGTTATGCTTTTACCTTTTTATCTGCTGTTACCTTCCCTGTCAGTGTCAAAGCTGTTTTTTTGGGGGGGTAAGTTTCCAAAAAGGAACAGCAAATTATCAGCTTTAAAAAATGTGAAAAGTGAATGAAATCATTCAAACCAATTCATCTCTACCTTTTATCTGATTTTATTCACAAGGAGAGTTAGATAATATTAGACTTAAGGTCAACGCCCTATTGGTTTTATTCAACAAGTTATAATAGGAGATGATGGGCGTCGTCATCTTATTGTTTAGTTACAGGTATGTGGTTGACACATTCACTTATTTTTTCTTTCTGCCACGTCAGCACCATGATGCTGCAGCTGGCTGT
Source organism: Lagodon rhomboides (assembly GCA_039737535.1). Lineage (NCBI taxonomy): Eukaryota > Metazoa > Chordata > Actinopteri > Spariformes > Sparidae > Lagodon > Lagodon rhomboides. The sequence continues at coordinate 5,479,166 of CM077789.1, read as the reverse complement.
GTCTATCTGTTGGTTGGCTGGTTTGATCCGAACTTGTTGGATGCATTGCCACAACAGTTAATACAGACATTCGTGCTACCCAGAGGATGACGGCTCATGGTTTTGGTGATCTCCTGACTTATCATTTAGAGCCGTCAACCGGTCAGAATTTAATTTATGCAGTAAAGAATATATCTCAACTTTGGTGATCGCCTGATTTTACCTCCAGTACGACCACGAGTGTGAAATGTCTCTCCAAGTATTGAATGGATTGCCCTGAAATTTGGTACAGACGTTCATCCTCCAGATTAATTGTAATAACTTTACCTCTGACTTAACATTTAGCGCCACCACCTGGTCAAAATGACCCATTCAGTGGTTTATCGTCTAATATCCGTCCCATCAACATCTCAGCATCCCATCAGAACAACACTGGGCTTTGAAAACCACTTGACGGAGTATATTTTTCTACATCACGTGATGCACCCTGGGCCCAAAATACCTTTTCCCATAAGCTTACATTGTTGAAGAAGTGGCCATAAAACGATGGACACATTCTCTGAGCACCACAACTATGGCGAAATGATGAGAATTGTATCCATTCAGTCCGATAACAGAAGACTGCGTGATTAAATAATTTTATTCAACATTCAAGTTAGCTGACGACTAAACCGGAGGTAAGAGTTGGCTGGCAGAATTTTCTAGTGTGCATGATATATACTGTGTTGGCGACACAATGCAGAAGCTAAGCAGAAGCTCAACCCAGGAAGTTGAACTCTGTTGGCTTCTTGCACCACTGAGCAGCTTTTATTGGAATGAAACAGCCTCTGACGTGTCATCCAGAGTCTGCTAGTGTGGCTGATGTACTTAGTAGTCTCAGTCTTGTTAGTTTAAACAAACTGGATTGCAAATAACAAAGCAACTGGTCAGAAAAGTCGCCTAGAAGAGCATTTTCAGCCAATGAAATGACATTTCACCCATGAACAACATCTATTCTTTGGTGCTGAGTATTTAAAAATGATCTGGAAAAACAAGCAAACTGCAATTTAATGCCATGACAGAACCACTGAGAGTAAATTTAACACACTGACCTCTTGTTCCATTTCCTTACACCTTTGGACCAAGTTCAAACTCAACCCAGCAACAACACTGAATCTATAACTAAGTTGAGATTCATGCATTACTGAAATAAACATGGTTACAACACTGACAACATACATTACAACATAATAATGAACACATGTCTGCAGGAAGCGTGTAACTCATAAATGCCATGAAATTATCCTCACTAATGGTACAACAACACTACATTTTTGCCATTTTGCAACACTGTAATCCAGCAGAGGCCTAATTTATTGGCATATTTCAATATTGATCTGTTTCATGGCAGCCAGAAAACTAATGGTTACCATGACGATTGGACGCTTTGAGGTGAGCGGCCTCTCGCCTTGGTTATGACTTAACGTCCAAACTAATTACGTTACGCCCCGAGTAATCGTGGTGCATCCAATCGCTGCATTAGCTACAAGCTAACTAGTTGCTAACATGCATAACTTGCACATAGTTGGTAACAACCCAGTGCTGATGTTTTAAATATCTTTCAGCTTCATGAGCTTTAACTCTGGTATTTAGTGAAGTAGAAACTGTGGGTGCAGATTATCACAAAGGCCTCAGCTAGCTTCAGTTAGCTTTTTGAAGATGGCTCACAGACAAAACACGGAGAGGTTGTTGTGGAATTCCAGCAGCAGGTACGAAGCAGATAAAATTCTCCAGATCTGCAAAGTATCACTTCCAGCTGTTGTAAAACCCATCAGAGCTGTCTACAGTTAAAACGCTGTATTGTCTGATGCAAAGGTGGTTATAATAGCGTGCTGTGATTGTAGCCACAATACAGATCCCATCTCGTCCGCTAATCTACCGCAAGATCTTCACAGTACCAGGAAGGTGAAGCTGCAGGGTGGAGAAGAATGTTGAGATTACATTTTTGCAGTGATTGGCTTCTTTGAAAAAAAAGGGACTGAACATCTTTATGTTTGATTTTGCAGCAAATGTTTGTATATTTAAAAGGGAAAAAAAGGTCTCGCAGCTACAGCAGCGTAGGCGATAGGTAGGCGATCCTTGTCAGAGCTACAGCTGAACATGCAGGAAGATGTTTAGCTAATAATGTACCTTCGGACCGCAGGGGCATGTTTGTGTTTCACAATGTTTTATGAATGTTTTGCAAGGACATACCAAAGTGAATATGAGACTAATTTCATGATACGGAGCGCCGCCGCCGAATTAAAAGCTAATTATTTGAAATGAGGTTTACAATGGCGAGCCTTAACCCCCTTTTCTGCAAACAGTAATAAGAAAAGGCGACACACGTACGGTATCTGGGTGTTTTGGAATTATCTCTGAGGCACTCTAAAACGATTTGTCCTTAACCACGCCAGACACATAGGTGCTATCTCGCCGCTTTTGTTTCCTTTAGTTTTACTGTATTGCAGGGTTCACAGGAGGAGGCCACTGTTTTGTATCAGCATTGTGAGAGAGAAAAAAAATATCTTTTTTAGAGATAAAGCATTTTTTTTTTACCCTCAGCGCAGGAGAGAGAGAGAAAAAAAAAATAGCCGTTCGCTCGCACATCCTGCGGAGCGTGGTGGAAAAAAAAGCCACATTCTCTCACGTTGGCCTGTCTGGGATAGAAGAATGCTGATTTGCTTGAGGTAAGGAGAAGCAATGGCCATTTAATTAACCTTTCCTGCCTCAATCTGCTCACAACAATTTTGCCTGTGACTCCCTTTAATAGTTTAATGACCTTGCTGTCAGAAAGACTGAGAAGGACCGAGTCAAGGTATGATTTAATTAAAAGAGTCCATATGTTTAAGACTGTACATACGGAGCGGCAGAAACACCGGGGTTCCTGGGAGTGACGGGGCTGACCTTGCTATTGAGTTTTCAAATGACAGCGTGCGGCGACGTGTAAATAATTAGTCGGGGGGGAAAAGCGAAAGAAAAGCTCCCCTTTGAATAAGGCGGCTGTATGTTTGTCACCAGCAGTTTTTGTAATCAATGTCCAGTAGTGCTGACTTTATCCACAATATGGTGCTAGTGTCCCTTTCAGAAAAGACACTGCCTCCATATGTAAAGCGATTGCATACGAGAATAAAGACTTTACAACTTTACGCTCGCAAGGACGCTAAATGGAGCCATTAGTGCGTTTCTAGGGGGTCACTGCTTCATCCGAGGTGGAAAATAAACCCACTGAATGCATAAAATAACACACAAAATGATAGTAGACATGTTATTTTACACATTTAACTAATTCTCTTTGATTAAACTAAAGAAATGAAACATTTTTCAAGACATTTTAATCATATGAATGACAAATAGAGTCCTTCCTTAATAATATTACCAGCTGACTTTTCATTATATCAGTCATTACATTCAATGGCATTATATTAAATGATGCTATGTGCTGTTAGTTTTCAATACGGTAATAGTGACAAACTGCCAGTAGTGTCACATCGGATAATTAAAGCTGAAGATATTAGTTATCATTTAATTCTGTCCTGTTTACAGGTCTCAGTCTCCACTTCGGCTGCCGAGCTAACGTTACGTTAGCTAGCAATCTAGCTTCACAGACTGACAGAACAAGCTGCTGCTCAGCTCCGAATGTCTGGGATCCTTATTAACAATGATTATAATAGTAATGTGACATATTTTAAGTATAACTGAGGGATCTGACTGTTGTTTATGATCTGCTAAATCAAGCTGTCTGTTGTCTGTATGTCTGGGAGCGTGTCTATGTTCCCCTCTTTGTATGAGACCGGGGAACATAGGACCCTATGTTCCACTTTTTCCACCATTACTGAAAAATTCCATGGCAGATAGGCCTATGTAGGCCTACAGGCTAAACCTAACCCTAACCCTAACCTAACCTAACACTAATAGGACCCTTTTTCAGAAAAAGGGTCCTATGCTCCCCGGTATGTATTGCTACAGGGGAACATAGGTCCCTTTTTGGGAAAAACGGGGAACATAAGACCTTTTTTCTAAAAACATAGGAGGAACATAGGACCCGGGGAACATTGGGATGACCCCGTATGTCTGCAGACAGCTAACACTCAGTCGTTTACTGAATATCCAAACTCTACAGAAAGAGTAGCATTTCACTTCCTAAAAAACATCCCTGTCAAAGCATAAAAACCTGAACTAGCTTGCGATGCACTCCCCCTAAGTACTGGCCAAATAAATATTGAGAACGCCCTTCAGATTTGGCACAAATGTCCACTATGGCCTCAAATAATTATGCTAAAACTTGACATACAAATGTCTAACCAGATAAAATGATTAAGTTATGACATGAAATGTCCAAAAGGTCCAAGGTTAAATGCACTGTGGCATCAATATGTTCTGCAAAAAATGTTCCGGAACAGCAACTTGACTGGTGGGTGGAGGCATAAAGCAGCGATGCTCTAATTCTAGTTTAATTCGTAGTTTCTCTTATTTCTCTCTCAGAAACAGGTTTTCTGGTACAATCATTGTTAGCATAATGACTCAACACAAAAGGAAAACCAATAAATTATTCAGTCCACTAAAAAAAGGATCGTTTTTAAATTACAGAAGTTCTGATACTTTTGCTTTAGACATTGACTTCCACTTCCCTAATCTTTTTCATTCTGTGGTTCAAAAGAGACGCTGCCTCTCCATCCTCCTTCACAGCAGACTCTGCCGGCTCAGAGGATGATAGAAGACTGCCATGGTCACCTGTGACAGCTCAGCTGACTGTCATACACAGTACCGGTCCACTGATGAGAGTGAAATTACTTCATAATAGTAGGGGTGTTCCTGGGTTTATATAACGATATGATAATCCTCTTTTCACACAATGATGATAATGATCATTATTATGGCAGGGGAGTAGGGGGCGAGGAAACCGCTCGGAATGGAGACTTTGCTGCATAATCCTCCTGCCTTGAAAGGTTAAATACGGATTTGAATACTATGATCCCCCACTCTGAAAATGATAGTTCCGTATTTGAAGCAAATGTGCTCATTGTGCACTTTACCTTGCGGAGCAGCATGAGTGGCACACTCCACCAAAGAAGACATGCTTGCAGTGCTGTATTTGCACAAGCGATAATATAAGAAGAAGAAGAAAAAAAAAGCTTTATGAAAAATGTCTGACTTGAGAAATCCACTGTCGGAGGAGTTGTTGTTATACTTAAGTTTAATTGGGGCTGTGGTAGCCTAAAGGTTAGCAGAGCGGGCTTTGGACCAGAATCACTGGAGCGGAAAAATGTGGGTAGGGAAGTAAAACGTGTAATGCATTCTGCTCCCTTAATGTCGCCCTGCAGTGCCATCGTGTTTCTCTTAACCTCTCACTTAACCCCGGCTGCTCTAATGGATTAGCTCTATTGCTAACAACAGGAGAGGCTGCTTCCAAGTGCAACTGTACGTAGCTGTAGGTTTGAAACTGTTACGTGCACCTCTCTTCCAGGGTGGATGTGAGAGGTAAAAATAAATAAATATGTGTACCAGTTAAATGTACAGTACATACGAAGAAAGGTACAGTCAAATATGTATCTTAATATTCATGTTTTGTATGAATCACCAAAGTACCTGTGTGCTGTGAGCTAAATGCTAATGTCATCGTGTTTAGCACGTAGCATGTTTTCCATCAGCATTCGAGGGACACACAATGTAGGTAATATTTGGTGAGGTCATGTCATGAGGAGGTTCTCTGCATCTTTCAGCTGTTTTGGGTAGTTATTGCTCAAATATCTTACAGGAGCTGAGAGGAGTTCAAGTGCAAGCAAATGAAATCACCAAAGAAAATAAATCATACTCCAGCCAATCATCTGATCCCCTTCATCAATACAGGCACGGTTGCTGTTGTTGCTATGCAATAAATTTGTTACGATTATGGGGATTGTTTTAATTTCATACCCTTCTGCTACCTTTCCAGAGAACCATAGTTCAGAGCTGTGGCTTTACGTCAGCCTCGTCAGAAACTTGCTTTTCACAGTCAGGACTAAGTTTGATGTGAAGAACGTGGATAAAAGCCGGTGCATGAAGCTAAAAATCCTTGACTTCCTGGGTCTAAAGTTACCCAGGTCTTCTGTGTTGTGGGGCCCATAGAGAGCACTAAAGACTCCTGCTGACGAGCAAGCTAACCTCTGGTTACTTTAATTGTGTGGCTCTTTTAGACTTTGGATCAAATAGTGAAAGTGAAACGACGCCTCAAAAGATGTACCGTTTCTTTCACAATGTTAGCTTACATGCACTTGACTTTAAAGACTCTGCAAGGACACTCCCAAGTATAGGTTTTTTTAATTGTGGCTTTTCATCAAGTTACTCACGGAGCTAACATTAATTAGCTGCAGCTAATATGATCTGTATGATCTGAATATGAGAAACTATGAGCCTCCCTGAATGCTGTCCTTGCTATTGAGAAAGGTGGGCAGTGCTGCGACACATAGCAAGCTGACATGGATGAAACACAGTAAAGTTCAGTTATGAAAGGGCAGGAGTTTGATCAGCTTTAGTGTTGATAGTGATCCATTAAGATACGGTCAGATCAGCCCCGATACTGATCTGAATGAGGTTACCACGGGGGAAGGAAGATCCTACTAATAATGGTAATAATGTGTTAGCAATAGCCTTATGTCCTTCAGCTAATCAGGTTATGTCATGGTAATGTTTTCTCATCGATAAAACATAATTAGTTAGTAAGATACCTGAATTTAAATGTCTAAAACCACCAATGTTCAAACCAGAGACACACATAATTGTACTCTAGGTAATGATGCGTTTGTTTGATGTGACTTAACGAAACGTGAATAAAGAGCATTACATCGTCTGCAAACAACAACTCCCATGATCCCTCCCTATGTCACAACATCAGCAAACTACTTCTATTCTTGTCAGTATTTGTGTAATAATCTTATATTTAGCATCTTGTAGCTCTTCTATTGGGTATAAGTAGATTATCTAGTGCTTTTAAAGGAGGATCCTTCAACTTAAAGGTGCTATTTGTAAGAAAAGTCGATTTTTGAACCTCATTCCTCGCTCGTCTAATAATGACGCTTTGGAATGACGGCCGACCCGACTGAGAATCACAGAGCAACATTATTTGACGAGTTGGGAATGAGACTCAAATATTTACTTTTTGTACCAAAAGCACCTTTAATTCAAGTATACTTGCCTGTTGTTGATGAGGAATTCTGTCTGTATTTCAGTTTTTTTTTATCTGGCTGGGGATCTGGATGTCTGTAAAAACTGAGTGAGATGATCGTTCAATTGAAGAATTTTGTCACATTCCACCGGTTTACTTTTTATTCACTTAAAAAAAATCAACACAACTATGATCAAGATAATCATTAGCACCCTGAATACCCCACGTAATTCAAATAATTAACATTTTGGTCAAGTGTGTCATCTAAAATGATATCTGATATCTGATTTTATTTAGAGAAACAATAATCCTGCAGGGTTTAAAGCAAAATCAAAACTTGATACTCGGTTTATATGAAATAAAACGTCTTGAATTTATTCTCCGAGGACGGTAGCAGCAGAACATGAGGTGCCTTCCTGCCTGCACAGCCACAGTGTCCATGTTTGCACGATGCACACGCGTGTTCACATGTTACCCCTATGCATACGGCACGCGTGTATAATGTGAGACTGGTATGTGTGATACAGCGAGAGCGAGTGCAGTCGGCGGCTGTGCAGTTTGTGCCAAATTTCAAACATGATTTACATTCTCAATGTAATGTATTAAAACGTTGACAGGGCAAAAGGGATTCACAAGATGCTGCATTAGAAACTCAATTTCTGTGATGAATTGCCTGAAGCCACTGAATTACAAACTGCTCCCTACCACCTTCCCCCGACTCACCCCCTCCCACGGCTCAGAAGTTTTTTTGTGCGTGTCAAAATCTTCTTAAACCTCTCTCTTAATCTGATCTGCTGAATGTGAGAGGGTGAAAGGATTTTCAGACTAAAAAGCATTCATTTTTTCGTCTTGTTGTGCATCGCCTTTTCCAAGTGCTGGGTCAGTAATATTCAAAAACTTGCTGCTTTGCTCTTCCGTCTCTCCCCGGCACCGCTCCGCTTGTCTCGGGCTTATGGATGTCCTCTCCACACCTACTCTTTCGTCATTATGTGTGACGGCTGAAAAGCTGCCACCACACTAAACTAAGTGTAAGCATTATTAACTAAGTAGTGTAGATTGATGGAGACAAATGCTCGTATAGGGGACGAGCGCTGGGTTATGCACGGCTGTGATATATATACTTTACACACACAGGGTGACTTTACTGGACTGCAGACAATGAAACGATGAATAAAACTCTGGTGATTAGTCAGTTATAGGGCGCAGAGAATGAGACCGTGTGACACTGTCAGTGTTTTACAGTGACGAGGATAACACACGTGTTGCAAATCATACATTTCAGATATCTTTCAGGACTATTAAAGCATTACGGACTGTTCCTTTATTTTACTTTAAGGAAACTGAGCACAACTGGAGACATATTGCTATTTTTTCTCAACTAACTTGTGTATTTATGAGGTTAAACTGAATTCTCACCGTCTACATTAACACCTCGCCCCTCTCGCAGGCTGCCGACGATATTAATGTCATCCTCCACGAGTAGTTTTTATAGGCGTGCAAATTTAGAGCAGTGACCGGCCCGTTGACAAGTTCTGTGTCTCCTTCCTTTTTTTATTATTGATGTGACAGGTATACATATTAAGGCCAATTTTGCACTCGCTTTGCAAATTGCTGTGGTGCAGAGACAATAGAAACACACATGCAAAGTTGGTAGATGACATAAGGAGACTTAGAGGTCACAAATACATATACAGATCTTGTAGAAAGGCGCGGAATTAAACCCTCTTGAAATCTCTTATCCTTTAAAACATTATGATTGTGACTTAACAATTATTTAAATTTTTTGTCAGGTCCAAAATGATTCTTTTGTTTGTCTCTTTGTAAGAATTTTGACGGTTGGTTCCAGCCCGTTTGTGTCGTTTTCTTGTGTTATCTGTGATTCGTCAGCGTCGAGAGTCTTGGTAGTTGCCAGTTTGTGGGAAAAAAATGCAAAAATGGCCGAGTTCTACAGTGTGCGCCCAGCATTAGCGACATTAACTAGCTAGAATAAGCAATTTTAATGTTAGCTAGCACTAGCAATGTTATCGTTAGCTGGCATTAGTGCAACAAACTGGAAACCACTTGATGAGCACGCAGATGATTTGAACAACAGTGGTGTTGTGATGTGAATGCAGTGGACGGGGGGACATGTAATGACACATGTAGAGGCTGAATATTGTCAATAACACCTTCAAGTGTCAGTGCGGCTCACTTAAAGTCACAATTATACATTTGTTTTGTACAAGAAGTTGTAATTTGGTGGATTTTTTTAGTTCGTTTTGTACTGTGAACTCTGATAGACCCACAGGAAGTTTTTTTTTCATTTGAAAAGATGAACTTGGATGTTTTAATCTTCCATCTGACCTTTCAGCCATTTATTATCACATTATCCTAGATGTTTTATGAGTGAAAAACAGGTGTATTCCTATATTTAATTTACTGAACATGTAGATGTGCATCTGAAAATAAACAGAAAGGTTATGAAATCGTCATCAGAGCACATAGAAGCAAAAGAGAAATATGTTTTCCATTTAACACGAGCAACAAAAGTAGCTCGGCCACGACCGGCCGATGTTCGCCCAGAGGAAGAAACTACGTGGGTTTCCTTGACAAATCAATGCTGCAGAGTGTGATGGTGTAATCACGTTCCAATGACCAGACAAGACATTTTAAATCACACGGACGGGAACAGCCGTTCAAAAGTTATTAAACATTTTAGAACAACAGCTACTTTTTGGCCGCCGGCGGCTGTCTGGGTCTTTGAGGGTTAATAAATCATACCATCGCAGCGTTATAAAAGACTCTTGTTACAGTCTGTCTCCCGCAGTATATTTTAATCTCAGCTAAATCTATATGCTAATACTTAGCGTCATTACTTTTCCTCCCTACAGGCCACTCACGCCGTAGTTCTTGATGCCTCACAGCAGTCAGCGGTTCAAAATGTCACCGAGTTCAAAGCAGACGTGTAATATATTAAATATTTACAGTGTGTCTGATGTGCGCCTCGCAGATCCGTCTTCGCTGCAGACACCTTATGGCCATGCCCGGCACCCACCCAGAAAGACGACGTGTCTGCCCTGTGGATTTGCTCTGGCATTGAGTCTGGCGTGTCAGAAATAGGATAATAAAAATATAAACACTGAATGGAGAGCTTGAAGATCAACACAATAAATAACTGGAGGAGGAAAAGTACTTTTCTTCACGCGAGTGTCTGACTCATTGTTCTCGGGGTCCATGTTTTATATGGATGATGGTGCCGGCCCGTGTGATTGTGCCTCTCCTCATTGTTCTTGTTGATTTACAGCGCCAGTACAATGGTGTAATAGGAGTTTGGCTTTGCTGCTTGAGAAGAGGTTTTGAGTAATGCAAGCGGAGTCTTTTGTTTGTGGGCTTGATTGCGAGGAGTGGGGAAGCCTCGGAGCTGTCATCCCAATAAAGAAAGCTCCTCTGCACGGCGTTAACACCAACACCCAATCAAAAGAGAGGGGGGGGAAACAGATTTAGTTCACTGCTGTTTGCTTTTCACACAGAAAAAGGGCCATGCATTAATGGAAATCCAAATATTCCAGCATTACCAGAGGATGATAATGTAAATTCAAGTTAATATTGGTACAATGTGTGTGTGACAGTTTGCCATAATGCGCTCTTCCTGGATTAGTCATTCATTAAACAGGTTTGCCATGCAAAGCCACTGTCAGATTTTTGTCAAGGAGGACAGAAAAAGGGAGAAAACAGTGCCAGCAGAAGCTCTTACAATTAAATTCTGCAGCCTGATTATGGTGACCAGTTTAATCTCGAGCATGTGAGTTCCTCTGTAGATCTGGAGCAACAATTCTCCGCAATAATAGAACAGAGAGACAGGCGAAACAAAAGGGCGTATTAAGGCGCTCTGTTCGATTTTTCAAAGATGCCGGGAAGCATTGTCGGGAAAATTACGTTGTTTCACATTAGATGGTTCGGAATAACAACATCTATTTATACCTCTTTCTTACTCCTTCAATGTGGCGTCTATTTACTTTGCGGCGCTCCATAATGTGAGATCTGAGCGACGGATCGAGTGCTTTTGTGTTCGGCGCGCAGAGATCCTGCAGAGATTTATAGCTTTTGTCTCGAATGTGCATTTATTGTGTTGAAATATTTAGGGGCGTGTGTGTGTGCACGTTTAATATTCAATAACATTCATCAGAGCGTTGTGTTTCTCTGTTATTTCACACGGTGACCATTTTACCGCTGAACATATTGTAATATGAATGTTTAATTTGAGGTCGGTCACTCGCATGAACTCTGTTTTTAAGATAATTCGGTCATTTATTTTCTCCTCAATTTAGGTAATTTGTCTTTTTTGATGACTGTGGTTAAATCTGGATGAAGTTCATTGATATTAATGTGCCAGAAATACATTTATTTATCAGAATGCAACATGCAGGACGAACAGTTTCAGACTTTTTTCGGCAAATGCATGTTTTTGTTCGTATGTATCATTCAGGTCTTTATATCTTATAAATTATTGATGCTGCACCACGTATAGATTTAAAATATGTGTTTACATTATAAAATGGTCCCATGCCTTTTTAAAGGTGCACTATGTGAATTCAGAAGAAATACAAACTCCGAATTTTAAAATGTACAATATGAATGAGGTAATAATAGAGATAATAATCTCAGAGAGCACTTATCTTTTCCAAAAACTGAACAATCAAGCTGTTCTCAGAGGAAACACTGTTCGAAGCTGGAAAGTAAACAAAGTAAAACAGTAGGAAACTGTGTCGTCCGATCATGAAAACAAATCAGGCAATCACGATTTCTCTCTTCTGATTAAACTACGTAGTGCACCTTTAATGTTCTTGCTACATTTGTGTCATCACTATTTTTTTTCACACATCCATATTCCGTATGCGTCCGCGACCAAAATCATGCAGTCTTATGGCAAAATGTAGTCAAGTAATACCAGCCTGCGCTCTGTCTGCTCAGCTCCCTCTACAGTCAGCAGTGCATGTGATCTTCTCCAGGAACTCTGAATTGTCACACAAAGCATGGTCAGTGTAATCTTCCAATTGTCGCATTAGTTTGAATCCCCCAAAAAAAAACCCAAACACTTCACACACCATGAAACATTTAAATCAAGTCTCTCTCCCCCCAAAACCAGATTACAAGTCTGATTTCAGGCTCTTTATCTGACTGCTGTACACACAGCGGCATGGCAGTCACACACACACACACACACACACGGTTTCTTGAAGGATACAAATCACTGATGAAAAATAAAGATCAGCACAAGCTGCCACGCACCATTATGATACAAAATGTAGTTTGGGCTTATCTCGGCGATAACGACTGACACAGACACAAATATTTAGCAACTTTAAATATTGAGAAAATGTGCCGCCGCTGTGTCACCTGATGTGACAGGAGCTCGAAGAACGAGCGATTCCACGTGATAATGTGACCCTGTGTGGCGCGGCTGAAGTCTGAAAACGCTTTTCCTTTAACGCCGTGTGTGAAGCGAGTCGTATTATTAAGGCGTGTGACCAGAAATACCACTCTACATAGTCCTTGTTCGTATCTGATCCGCACATTTTTCTCTCCGGGCCACATTTTTCAAGGATTTCCTGCAGGGTACAGCTAGTGCCTCATTCATTTTGAAAAGAAATAACGAGCTACAATGCACCTGTTTGGATAAAAAACGGCCGGATAGTAATATAAGTTTGTTTGACTGCTTTTGTCATCATCGCCTTCAGGACACACAAGCATCATAAATACTCCATACATCCTCTCATACAACTCTGGCTTTGGGTGTGCGCCGTTTGTCACCCTTTGGAATTGATAAAAAAAGATTGGTCTCTGGAGAATGTGTTGTTACTGTCATAAAGGGAAGGCCATGTCCACATTATTATTTTTTCTCATTGCGGCCAGCAGTGTGTGGCTTTTCAGAGCACTTTAATCTGCTCTCCAGCCGGACACGTGGGACTTGGCCTTGCCCCCTTGTCACCTCCGGCAGACTCGCGGTGGTAAATATCAGATGGGGCCTCTGTCGCTGCAAAGGAACGATACAATCAGCATTCAGAACAATACCCGACACAACACGGGGCTTTTCAACTGGTGGTTACGGCCCAGAAGTGGGTTGAAGGACTTTTATGACAAACAGACGTGACCAATAAAAAATGAAAAATCTTCCCTCACTTTTATACGCCCGATAAAAACGGCAATGTAAATCTACTTTATCTGCAATTTTGTGATTTTGTGAACTTCTGTCACACACATGCGCCTGTTTGGGGGGTAAAGTTATTTTCCGTCTGACCTCACAGTCGTAGAATTACATTTTCCTGTTGCAGCTGCAGGACACTTCTTCAGACCCTCGCGAGCAACACGTTAACTATCGAGACTTTCTCTGTAACCGTTGTGGCTCATTTAACCAAACTGCAGATGATTTGGCCTTGGTGTACATGTTTCTGAAGATTATCTGAAATTTACTGGATAAAACTACCGAATATAGCAAAGATCAGTTCTTATTAGTGCTCCTATTCAAATTAAAATTGCCTTTTGAGGCCTTTCCTCCCCAAAAAAGACTAAAAGGTTGAATATAAAAGCAGCTTATTGCGACCCATATTCACGTTTCTTGTTGGACCACGACCTCTAGTGGCCTTAGTAATTATTACAGCTGCAAAGGAGGACGTGAGGAGAAACTGTATAAAGAGTGAAAAGTGTAAATAGGGAGAAGGGTCGGGATGGATGGTCGGATTAAACAAGCACAGCACTTTTCATGTCCAGTGTGAAACCAGAAACCAACAGTGAGTTATTTTACTAATGTAGTGAAGTAACGTCACGTAAATAAGGTGACGTGTAATGGTAGTTACAGAAGTAATGTAGTGGTCTTAACCCAAAACACAATGTTTTCCTTTTCCTAAACCCAACCAAGTGCTTTAGTGCTTAAACCTAACAAAACGGTACACATGATGCTGTCAATCGACCTTTTCAGTCATTTAGGAATGTGAATGTGTTGTATTTTTGTTAGAATAGCGTTCAAATGGACTGCATGTGTGACATAAATGTATCGCAGAACCTAAACAATTAATCAGTTGTTTGATTTGTTGTCTAAGATGTTGACTTATTCAATTTCTTGAATGTGAGAATTTGCTATTATTTTGGGTTTTATCACTATAAATTGAATATCTTCGGGTTTTCTGACTGTTAAGTACTTTGGTGATATCACTTTTGGTTCTAGGAAGTTTATCAATCAGTGAGTAAAAAAAAAACTCACATATTAATTGATAAGAATGTGGATGTGTTGTATTTTTGTAAATCCAGATGAACTTTTTGGAATAGTAACGGACTGCATGTGTGACATAAACGTATCGCAGAACCTAAACAATTAATCAGTTGTTTGATTTGTTGTCTAAAACGTTGTCTTATTCAATTTCTTGAATGTGAGAATTTGCTATTATTTTGTGTTTTATCACTATAAATTGAATATCTTTGGGTTTTCTGACTGTTAAGTACTTTGATGATATCATTTTTGGTTCTAGGAAGTTTATCAATCAGTGAATAAAAAAAAAAACCATATTAATTGATAAGAAAATATATTTTTTAATTTTTTAGAATCAACAAAATCTGAAACCTCTCCAATTTTCAGGGTTTTTGAGGAACAACAAAGATATGAAATCTTGCTCTCATGTCGTTAAATGTGAGGAGAAAAACCAGCAGCACCCCGAGTGCAGCTGAAGAGTTGTTTACCCTTCACACTGACTGACACTTATTGTTATTCCTATTTGAGCACCGTTTTGTTATTAATCAGTCAGGTCATGTGGCGACTGCTGTCACTGCTGGAATAGCTTTAATATGGACTACCCCTCTGGGACAAACTTGGTCATTAACTCTAATGCCATTTTCTGCTACAGAAACCTTCCACCCTCCCTTTTCACCCCCTTCATTGATTTCGAAATCAAGAGGCAAACGACTCCCGAGACATTTAAGCGCACTCGGTTCCCCTCCTCGCAGACTAAAGGGCCGGATCAAGTCTTTGTCTGAACTCTGACCTGCTATTCCTCTGCACAGAACCTCCGTCGGCCCCGAGGAGACGCGACTCACTTCACCTAGACCGACTGTCTTAAACAATTTGCGCCTTGTTAAGAGCATGTGGGCACGTCGCTAATGGCGGGGAGCTAAGGAGGGAGGGCTGAAGGGCATTTAGAGAGAAAGGCAGAGAGCCCGTGATGAAGACGAGGGGAGGACAGGTCAGACGGCGAGCTACATCTTTAACATAGCTGCTATTGATTTCAGATTCTCCCCGCGGGAGAGACAAAACGTCAGACGCACAGTGTGAGTAGTTAGCACCTGTGTCCGGGTCTCTGTGTGCGGAGATGCATCAGGTGCACACAAAAACACATTTCTGGTGATTTTATATCCAATGAAATCTCCCGTAGGAAGCTGACAGCAGCCGTTTACACTGTTTACACATGTGCTGCTCTTCAGATGATGTTTGGGAGGAGTTGAGGCGCAATTGTAATTACCAAAAAGAAGAGGTTAAAGGTCCAGTGTGAAGGATTTAGTGCCGTTTAGGGGTGTGGTTGCAACCAACTGACCACTGCTTGCCTCACCCTTCCCTTTGGTGGCCACTTGTTTTGTCTTGCAACAAATAGAATTATATCAGAATTACGTAATGTGGGGAGCGTTTGCTAATTGGGAAGACGTCGCCATTTGGTCGACGTCCCGGCAAGACGCATGTGTGCTATTGGGGTAAAAGAAATCTTGGGGTATTCCTTGTGTTCCTGGTGTTTTCCCCATGACTTTATGGTTTGTCCTAATGTTTTTGCATTACTCTTGTTTTCTTGGATTCTCTCTTATTGCCTTTTTTTGTTGCTTGCATTTTGGATTTTGAATTTAGGATTTCAGCTTACGTTATAATAATAATTGCAAATGGTTAGCCTAACTTGCTAACCTCCATTTTTTCTGAGTGGGTTTTTAACATAACATTAACATAATATTTATTTAAACGTTAAATGTTGTAGATAGCTGATAGCTAATGCTACAACGGATTCAGCTTCTGTCGTGGGAAAAATAACAAAGAGGCATAAAACTCAGACACTGTGTTCACAAATATGCCCCAAACTGATCTGGTCAATAGCTGCAGAATCATTAAGGCTTATATTTCCTTGAATAAAGAGTGGAGAAAATAAAAAAAACTACATTTTGACTTTTAATCTGACAGTCACGCTACCACAGGAAGTGGTTTTAGCATCTGTGGCTGACTGGATATCTGTCAGGACTCGTGTTAATACCAGGTGTAAACACGGCGTACGTGTGTTGTGCCGTGCGTACTCTATAAAGGTTTAAGAAAGGCCACATCACGCCGACACGTTCCGTAAAGACGTGATGCACTTGTCAGAGCGATTTGTCTCTCTGAACCGTAAGACTCAATGCAACATTTGTTCTTGAATATACGAACCCTCGTCTCTGCGGCTATCGCGGTGCATTCGATTGAAATCAGGCTGCCTGATGGACAAATCATACCTGATTGAATGGCTGCGAAAGTAGTTAATTGAAATCCTACGTTGAGTCAAAGACGTTGAAATGCGTACTTTTCCATTAACTACCAATTCACTATTGTACAGTGAAGAGGTCAGAGAGAAATGCCTGTACAAGGACCAACAATATATAATGTAGTAAATAAAGCATGAAAACCCTCTCTCTCTCTAAAAAAAAAGAAAAAAAACTACTAATGTCGGTTGAAGTAAGCAATAAGGCATTGAAAGTGATGCATTTAAGAGAAAAAATATTACCATTTGAAATGGACTCAGCTGTTGTCTGTTAATTAGATGTCCTTGAGAGATAGGGGTTGCCTTCAAAAGCAACAATAGATCTTTTCATCATTTTCTATGGCTTTGCTATTTAGGCCTTCCCTTCCAGACTGTTCAAGGCAACCACTAGCCCATCTCTCTCTCTCTCTCTCTCTCTCTCTCTCTTTTTTTTGTCTTCATCATTTTATATCATTTAGAGTCACTGTTATCCTTATCTAGATATTTCAATTACATGGCTTCTTTGCCACAATGTCATTTATTGAATCAGTGGTTTGCACGGTATTATTGGTCCACTGTGAATAAGTAATGGGGTTTTGCAGACCACAAAAGCTCACCACTCGTGTGCCCGTACAGTAAGTGGTCCACTCACGTGAGGAGACGGAGACGTCTAATCGCGGAAGCTTTCTACGGTTATCAATAAGGTCTTTAGCTTTCATTTAATTCGTCTTAATGTAGGTTTATTGACCATGTTTTGGTCGGTGCAGTTCCCATATGTTCGCGCTAAAACCACAAGAACAATCTCTCGTGACAAACAGCGGTTGAGGAAAGTAGGGAAGGGTGTCGCAGGTAATCCAGCGTTACGGTTTTATTACGTTTTATCCATTTTTATCTCCCTGATGTCAGCCTCTCTGTTTCACTGTATACTCTCATAATGCCATATCAGAGCTGTATTCGGTTACTTTTAATACAAACTGAAGGTTTAAAGCATCAAATAGATCAAGGATTGCAATTTTAAGCAAAAGTACAAGAGTATTGTCACAATATACAGTAAATTTTGCTCAAGGTAAGATTGAGTTTTAATGCTTTTTCATCAGATCAGAGCCCCGTTTTCATGCTTTTTCATCATCAGCCAACTAATGTTTCAGTAAGTGGCAGGGTCCGCCACCAGGAAATCACAGGATACAATGCAGGAAGTAAGGGAGGAGCAGGTGATCCAGAATCAGCCTCACTGGTCACTTCCTGCTTCTGCTGCTTCACATTAAAAGCATCAAACAGTTCAACCACGACTGAAATTTTAAGGATTACAATTTTAAAGTACTGTCAGCAAAATATACTTATTAGTAAGTATATTATATTGTGCTTATATTATTAAAATTATGCGATATAATACGTTTTATTGTTGTAGCTGATCAGTTAATTCTACACTATTGTCATACACCGGAAGTTTAATCTACAACAATCCACCATGTTTTTAACTGATCTCGTGTTTCCGAGAGGAAGTATAAAATGGCAGACTGTGAAAATAGTCAAGTGCCTCTTAACTGTACTTAAGTCCACTGCTTGAAAACTTCATTATAGTGGATGACAACTGATATTATAACTGGTACAAAACAGACGGATCCGAGCTGTTTGTCAGGCTGCGTTGAAATCCCTCTTGTGTCCTTGATCATTTAGTATTTAGATTAATTGCTGTGACCTAAATATATGAGCAGAATTAGCTCTGAAAGACATCGCTCGTGAGTCGATTGGACACAAAGCGACCTACTTTGATGAGAAAATAAACCGTCGTTGCAAGCAGACAGAACGGGCGATATTTCGGAGTGACGTCTTTATTTATGTTTGAATCTCGTCGTTCCACAATCGCAAATATGTAGGCCGACTGTTTGGGTGGGTGCGTCGTGAACCAACTTTCTAATGTCGGCGTGAGAGGGGGAGACTTGACGCAGCAGTCTGGTGTGCATAAGAGGTTTCCCTTCCCCTGAATCAGTAGTGCACGGAGCAGGTTAACAGTCCTGCGCCCAGGGAGATGAAAAAGCATAAATTAAAGCGCTCCCTCAAGGAGAAGAGGGGGTGCTGGGTTACCGAGGCATTATCAGCGCCCGGGTGAGAAGCACACAGAGCTCAGTTTCATCCTCGTGTTCTTTGTTAACACAAAGGGGGTCACCTCCATATGAAAGGAAATATAATAACACAGAGACCCCGGCACAATGGCAGACTGCTGACAAATTCTCACCTAATTCTGCCCTTATATCCACCGTTCCAAACTCTTTCAGGAGGAGAGAGGCGTCGAGGCTGCGGGAAGGGGGGCGCCCGGCGTGGAAACACAATATGTTTGCTGATGAAAAATATCGCGCGGGAAAAAATAAAACAAGCACGCACATGCTCACTTGAGAAATGTTTTAATTATATACAAAAGAATGTGGCTAATAAAGGAGGGAATTAAGGCAAACGCTCTGAGCGATTGCGGGAATTTGGCCAAAAGGAAATGAGTTGCCTCACAACCTCTCTCTCTCTCTCTCCCCTCTCTCCCTCTCTCGCTGCCTCCCTCTCTCCCTCTCTCTCCCAGCCATTAAAAAAGCCTGCAACTTCAAGCAGTTTTTTAATCAGCTAAAAAACATATGTGGCTTTGCAGCTAAGACAGCTTGCCCAGGCGCTGATAAATGCCTATCACTAATTTGCATACGGTGGAAGCTACCCTTTAATCAGAACCTCTAATCCCTGACGGTATTAATGATTTTTTTTTTTCTCGGCGTATAGTATCATGTTTGCTAATTCCAAAGTGATCAGCTTCTTGTATGCGTCTCTTTTTTTGTGCTGGCATAATGGCCGAGTTGAGAACTTCTGTTATCCTACTTTGGCACATAATTAGGACTACAAAGGGGGACAAATCGCACTGAATGGGACTCACAAAGAGGAGCTCCCTTTTTTTCAACCCCGTCTTTTCTGCTGAGCTCTCGTTAACAGTTGTGTCACTTCGCGTATAGCCGCAGAAACGGGGCAGAACGCGATGCCAAATCTCGAGCACACGACAAGCGCTTAAGAGTTCTGCCCAGGCGCGGAGAGAAATCTCAAAATTTACCATGTAATTAAAATGTCTATCACCCCTCGGCTGGTTTAAGGGGTTGCATTTTCTCCTTAAAGTGGCACTCTAGGCTATAAAACATTCCTCTTAATTTCCCTCGCTAAGCACCTTGCAGAGTGTTTGACCTTATTTTCTGTTTTTCATAGAAATAAAAATCCGCTCTTGCTTTTTTTTTTTTTTTTTTTTTTTACTGGAAAAAAAAAAGACCAAACTTTGTGATACGTTTTAAACAAAACTAGCATGATGAGGGATCGTTGCTGTGTTAATAGCATTCCTGATATTTATTGAACACACACACACACAAAAAAAGGGGTCTGGCCTGTAGTTTTTGGGTCATAATGCTGGATGTGTAAGAGCCGGATTAAAAATGAAAGGGGGGGAAAAAGAAACAGAATGTCAACTAGGTACACACGACAGCTGATTTATACAATTCATTTGGGCCATTACTTTTCATTAAAGATCAAATGAAATGGGTACTTACTTACTAAGAGGCCTTTGGGGAGCTGAATTGCAGAGAAGAAAGAAGATTAAACTTTACATTCAGCCCCAAATTTAATTCAGAAGTAATCAATCGCATAATGGGCCAGCAACTGTAGCCGGGGTGATTGAAATGAAATTACCATATTTTTAATCTTAATTTTCCACACTGTTTATCTGACACTGTCAATATAAAATACAAACAGATAATGAAATAGCATTATATTGACACTACAATCATCTCTCGAGCAGCCCTCTGTGATTAAACCGCTGGAATGTTTGATTACATTTTGTTGGCTGACATTACAAATGACACGGATGCTTCGCCGAGACTTGCTGCCGGCTGGAAAATGAGCCTATCCATCAAGGACTCCTGGCAGCTTCTCCCTTCCAGTCGATGGCTACTGCCAACGGTCTGGGCACCCTTCTGTCAAGCCGTTTAGCACCCTAGAAGAGGGAGGGGGGGTGGTGGAGGGAGAGGGGTGGCGGCTGTTAGCGGGGAGGGGGGAGGTTGAAAAAGATGGGGGGGACAAGGGGGTGAGACGAGTGATTCACGGCTCCCTTGCTCCGCTAATGATACAAAAGCAAAGGAGTCACAGAGTGGGAGAGAGAAAAATGTCCCAGGCAACATATCGCCCATGCAGGTGTCTCTTGGCGTACCATAAAGGGACCATAAAGCCCTCACAATGCAAGGCCCACAGTCTGCAAATCAACAGCTCAGCTGCTGCCCCGGATTAGGACGCCGCTGCAGCCATCAAGCCCTGTCCGCCGCCACACACCTAACGCCATGAGGAGCCTAATTACTTTTTAAGGGGCTCATCAATTTGCTCTTTGGAGAAAAAATTGGGGAGAGAACTTCAATAGCAGCGGGAACAATGTGAATATTTAAAAAAAAACAACACACGTGAGCTAATCAGTGTTAACAAGTTTATTGAACAACTTTTAGGCTGAAGTTTGAATTATAGGTATTTATATTTTAAGTCGACCTCAACAACACATTGACGCCGTCTCTTCATGCACATATATCCGTCTGATGGAATGGTTGCGGTTCTGCTCTCTGCCACATCACCAGTAATTATGACAGTTTTTTTAAACACGTGCGCTGACCTTGAAAATATTCTCAAATTAATTACCGTCTGTGGCGTTGACACAGAGGACCTGTGAGGGAAAAAAAATGAACATAGCCTCTATTATCAGCGCAACAATTCACCACATTGGATTAAAAAGCCAAAATATTAGTGCAGTCGGGCGTGAAACACACGGCTATGTGCTAAATAACATTTAACCCACGCACGGATGTTGACAATCGTTGCAAAAATGTTTAATTATCTAAAGATTAATGGAGCGCGTCATTAGCAGAGAAGAGACGTTTACTTCACTTAACTTTATTATTTTTATTTAACACATTTATTAAAAGCAATATAACGTAAATGTGTCAGATTTAGCCAAAAATGCTCATTTCCATCTGCAGTCACTGGGCTGGTTGATGTTATATGTTCAAATGATCTATCTCAGACAAGTTATAATGTAATTTACTTGGTAATTCTGAGGTAAGTAAACAGAAACAGCTGTATTGAATTACTCACTGGTGTGTAACGATGAACATTCACTCAACTACTGCACAATAAGTACAATTTTAAAGGGGATCTCAGTACTTAACTTGAGTATTTCCATTTTCTGACCCTTTATACTTCCACTTCACTACATTTTGGAGGAAAATACTGTACTTTTTACTCGGCATCAGAGTCGACGTGGCCCGTTTTTAATAATCAATAATTCTATTCCATCTGCTGCTGCCAATAACCAGTCTACAGTAAATATACATGTTCTTTTACTTCTGTATGTTTGATACTTCAGTGCATTTATAGCCAAAATGAAAAAAACAACAACAAACTTTTTATAATTAACCCTTAAATATCAGATACCTTAAGACTTTCACTTAAATAAATACTGTATGTGTGACTTTCACGTTCATAAAAGTAAGATTTTCAGGATGATATCTTTTTACTCAAGTGTGACTTTTGGGTACTTTCACAACACTGATCAATCAAATCAAATCAAAATATATTACAAAAAGTCATTCTAGACTGATATTATTACATTTTGACCATTGAGTAGCCTCGATATGGGTTAGATTTTGTTGGGCCAGATGTTGAACAGCAACAGAAAAGAAGCTCCGCAATCAAAATGAAGTCATTATTATGTTATTTGGTTTGTCATTTAAGTAACATCTGCGTTTACTTAACCTGTTCTTTTAACTCCAAATGTAGCTTACTAAATAATCGATAATCAATTGTTACGCCAGCCAAATACAAGTTAAAGAAATCGGTTAAATTTTGCATCCCACATCACAATTGTCTTAAAAAAGACAATAAAGCTCATCGACTCATCTGGGGTCATTTAGAAAAACGAGCACGAGGCTGTCCGATTAGGTTTCCAGTGTTAGCCTGAAGCTAATCTTCAAAATATGGCAGAGTTTTAGCTTCCAAAAAGACAGACAGAGTAAAGACAGAGTAAATCTTCTGCATTGTGCAGCCGTCACACATCTGCACAGACGTACTGTGGGAACAAGCACTAATCCATCCAACCACCTGTTGAGGTGACACAGCATTTTCCACCGGCGCTGAAGTGGCATCCTCGTGTTCTTTACCCTGCCAGAGTCAGCGTGCACGTATACTGTAAGCCTTTGAAATGTCTTTTTTTTTTCCCAGGATTCATTTGCACTTAGGCGTCACAGCGTAGTCAGAAATGCTGGATTGACACTGAAACCAGCGTTTTCCTCAATGACAAGCCATTGTTATGACAATATGAGAAACTTACATGGAGACGGTAAAAAGGAGGTGAAGCACTCGCTCTGCTGCCCTCGCCGCTGATGGATGGAGGAGCTGCTTGACGGAGGGGTACAGTATGTTACCATGGCCGCACTCGTTTCTAAAGAGCGGACCTTGAGCGTTAAATGAGGCTCATACCTGGATAAATACGGGAGGATGTCAGCGATACCACTGCTGCTGCTGCCACCACCGTTACCGCTGCTCAGGGAGCTTGTAATCATGTCCTGAAACATCCAGGAGATGATTTTTATAAGGCTTATTTACTTTGACAGTTCAGAATATATTCAATATTTAGAATATACACATACAGTTCTGGGTCCAATCTACAAAATAAATAATGTTTTCTCTCAGTTTTTAGATCGTAAAATGCATGCAGCCTCTTTTGTACTCTATATAATCAAACTGTGAATCACAAATGAAATCAGATTAAAGCTGAAAAAACAAAAGAAAACAATATTTGATCTCAAATCCAAACAATAATGATCAACCAGGATCATGTTTTATCTTATCTCATCTATCTGAGTAACCTTTATTATGATAATTAAAGTGCTACTGAGAAAATATTATTCTAACTTTACAATAAATTCACAGTAATATACTGTCATCATTCGTAATAATGATGGAAATCACAGTAATAACGTGTTTCTACGGCAACCCAACACGATTTTGTGAAAATACAGTATTTCTATGTAAAATTACATACAAATACAATTATATGTGACAATGTTTGTAGTTACGTGTACAGATTTACAGTACTTTTACCGTAAAAATACAGCAATGTGCTGTATTTTCACGTTTACCCAACTATATTTTGCTTGTTAGCATGTTAGCCTGTTAGCATGTGTACCTTGTTGGACCACCTGTTTGCCTGTTAGACTGTTAGCATGTTGTTAGCGTGTGTACCTAAAGTATGTTACTGTATGGTGCTGAATTTTTAAAAAAATCTTTTGCTCCAGAATTTTCTTACAATCCAGCTTAAATTCTAATAAATAAAAATCCAAATAATTACCCATCATGCATTGTAAAAGCATAATTACAGCGGTTTACTGTGAAGATACCTGCTGTACAACAAAAGCTGAAGCAATCAATAACAGCAGTTTGTTAGACATCTCAGATCTAATGAATCTAAATCCTGCACCGACCGACAGAAACGTGACCCTGAAAACGAGCACTTGTTTCATTAGTCACCACGCTGATCTCTTGTTTGGCCGGATTCGTACAGAATAAGCCACAGTGCCACAGTGTTTGGGAGGCGAAGGGTTGTAGTATTTGTGGGATCAGTAGTATCAGCAGTCCTGAAGGTCATGCTGATAAGACCTAGGATTTCCACCTCTGAATTGCATTGTGCTCCGACCTTCAGGCCCCCTGAAGTCGATCAAACCGGCATAACGGCTGCTCCACCGCAGGACAGCCAGGTTCAGAGAGATGTGGAATAACTGAGGATCAGTGCTTAGCCCGGGACCTGGTGAGCCAGAGCCGGCCGACACCATTTACAGGTCAGAAAAAAAAAAAAAAAAAACACAACCTGGACTCACTTTACATGTAACTTTGTCCACTATACCTGTGAAGTGACGTCTCATTATCTCACAGAGATCCTCTCAGGATGCTTTGACTCATTATAGAGTAATAACAACTGATATATGGTTTTATTTGATGTAGTTGATGCAGTTAAGGACACTTGGAAGTGTTATTGTACTGTATTTGTGAGCCAGGTAGATTCTGTGTTAGGGATAAGATGTCCATTATCAGGAATTAATGGACAACGTGGAACCCGGAACATTGCAACTCGCAGTGGAGTCCATTAATTCCCGATAATGGACACCTCGAAGGGCATTATCCAACTCATACCATGGTCACCTGCCAAAAAAAAAAGACCAACAAGCCTCCATTTTCCTGGCAACACTTGAGGGTTTGACTAATAGCTGGACGAGTCATTACAGTCCCACGAGGTTCTTATACAATATAAGAACTGCTCCAGTAAATAACACAAACCTTAGATATGACTAAGCAACAGGAGGTAAACTAGTCGACTCAGCTCATAGAACTCTTTGGCTCAGCTACTGACGAGAAAGCTGAACGTTATAATTGCACGATTCAAAAGTCAAAGTCTCGAACAAACGATTGTCTGTTTGTATTTCTCTGGAACTTCTTAACAGATCCACAAGTGTCCAGTTATCAGGAGGTAACGGACACTCATGAATAATTAACAAAACTGATACAATACAGTTCTAATCACATGGAATATTTAATATGTGATATGAAATATGAAGTGCGTGTTTGTTTTAATTCATTTATAAATGATTTTTTTCTGACGAAGGCTATGAGGTAAAGCTTAAAGCTCCGGGAGACATTCAGTAAGCTAGTAATTTTTTTGTCACGCTACTATTTCCAAACTCAGGAACATAATCTTCACACTGTTCATGTCTTCATGAGTGTTCAACACGTTAATAATAACAGTTTGAAACTTGCCCCTGAAAGTTTGACACATAAACAGCTAATAAATTCATGTGTTTGTTTTAAATGTAATTACTGATGATTTTAGCTGCGTGTTGTCACTCATACAGTTTATTACAGTAACAGACGAATCTGCTCACAACTACATTATAATGAGTTATAAACCATTTACTGAGGACTTATTTGTACATTAAGTGTGTACACTCCTATAATAGGTACAACACAGAAGAATGCAACTTAATTACTGTATCAGCACATATAATAAACTGTGTTCTTAAACATTTACAAACTATAGCAAAAAAAACCCCAAACAGTTGTGATAAACCAATTAAAACCAATTCAACGCTGTGTACAGTTATGACCTGCAGGTGGTCCATTAAAAACACCCTTTGCCCTTATCAATGTCTCTTTCAAGATCGACTCCCTATTGAAATAGTTCCAATGCAAAAAAAACGTAATTGAATATCAATCAAACCGCCTCATCTGTTTATCATCGCTCTAAATATGACATCTTAAATCACGGTTTGCTTTCCAATAAACACTCCCATGGCCCGGCGTGCTCGCTGATTCTTGTCACTCCGCCGGATGATAAGGAGTGATCTAGCACATAAGCGTCCTTCCACCTCCTACAACATCACATCTGTTCTCCATTATTAATCATCTTTTCCTGTCTTGTCTTTCACACCTCGCTGAATAAACCAGCGCTCCTCTCTTCTCTCTTCTGCCGCCGCCACGGCAATTTAGGGAAGATTGAGAACTGGAGAACAAGGAGACGACAGCAGATCAGGTGATTCACGTATATAACATGCATACCGTTTATATGTCGCAGGGGTTGATTGACAGGTGAAATGACTACCTGAATCTCACGCTAGTTGAAAAAAAAACACATTGTGCAAAAACAAAAATGTTAATTAATCGAATGTGCTCGTTTTATCGCCCAGCATTGTTCCAGCTGATCTTGTTTGTTACTGTGCATTGACCAGCGAAGGCCTCTTTGTCACCGGCTCACATATCAGACCCTGATGCACCACAAGGTAAAAAAGATGCTATGATTCACGTGGAGGAAAAAGAGAGGACATATTGACTCGGAGGAATCTAACCGTGGAGCTATGACTGTTATACCTGGAGGGAAAAGGACATTTAGATTGTGAGATAAAGCAGCACTCGGCCATCTTTAGAGATGTGATCTGTGTCAAAAAACAAACAGAACTGGTGGACACAGAAAATACCCAGAACCCTTTTTTTTTTGTTGAAGATGCCTTTGTTTTATTGGCTTGTCGAAAAAACAACAATGCAAAAACGCTTCCTTACCTGGACACTTGACTCTTCTAAGAAAGACACAGGATCTGTAGAGTTGACTGTAAAAGCATATCTGTTTGCCGTAATGCATTTAACGCCTTCTTTCATCTAAACTTGGTGCTCGTCTCTATCTCTTGGTAATACATCCATATAAGATTCAGCGCCTCGGGATTTATGTCCGGTGCCAGTGCAGGAAGTGGTGTGTGTTTTATGTATTGAGGTGGAAAGTTTAGGTGCCGGTATATTTCATCCAACACATCCTCGCAGCTAAATGACTGAAAAGGTCAGTTGCCACTGAGTCCCTAAACAACCTGACTGCTGCAGCGTACAAGCTGCAGGCAGACCGGACCTTTGTCATACTGCCACAGTTTGGTCCGGTTCAGACCATTATGCTTCACCCCCCTTTCCTTCAGTGTGTTATATATATTTTTGTGCGTGTAAAAGATTTTAAACGCCTCTCTCCCACATCAAAACTGCTCCTGTCAGTAGTCCCGCCTTTAATTCTGTGACTTTGTGACATCACACTATATCACCATGCCACACATTCATGGCTGGTTTGTCACGTAATCATTCATTTAGCACAGCTGCTCTGTTGATGTTAGCGGCGCTGGCTCAGGCGTGTGAGCTGACCTATCAGAGCAGACTGGATAGTCAGGAGGGCGGGCCTTAAGGGGCCCACACACCGCCCAGACTCAAACCAACGGCCAACTGCCTTTATCCGACCACTCCGCTGCCTCCCGTCTGACCCGTTCGGCAGAAAACTCGACCACTGCCAGCGACACAGTGGCGTGTACGTTCTGCGCTTGTGCGAGTAGTAATCGAAAACACGAAAACAGGAAATGACGGACCGGAGTGCGGACCATCGTCACTGCCGTCCCTCCCACGCACCACGCTGATTCGCTAGCACACCGCCAATCAGAATGGTCATTGGACAGCTAGCTAACAACCAATCAGAGTATCCGACGGCATCCAATCTCCAGACTTCGCAAGTTGAATTGGACCAGACACCGTCCGCGCGCTTCCGAAAGCTTCCGACACAGCTGACCACACTGAACAGAGTTGTTCCCGAACTCGTCCGACTCTCTTCAAACGGTGCCGGCCTTTAAAGAGACAGCAGCTTAAACCGAGTGTTTTCAGACAGAGGAGCAGTGCAGAGCTGCAGCACTGGACAGTATGAGAAAACTGATGATTTTCTTTCTTTTTAGAAGTCACCCACAATAACATTCTGAACTTCAAAATGCGAATAATATGTCACCTTTAAAAGAATATACCTACTCGAAATTAATTGATATTCCCATTAGCGCTACATGACCATGATTCAGGAGAAACATTAAAAAGCGGATCTCTGTAATGGCAAATGAACCCATCACATATTCCATTAGAGTACCCTGTATGAAGAGTTGTATTTTTAAGCACTTAGTTACTTGCCCTTGAAGATTGTTTCTTATTATAAAGTGATTTTACATTTGATTTCCATCTTTATTCACGTGTTTTGTGCGACTGCGTGGCCCACACTTTCTCCAAATCGCAAAAGGGAGCCTTGATCTCTAATACAAAAGTGACATACAGTAATAGCTATCAGGCAATAACATGACACCCCAGAGAAAGGCCAAGTAGTAGCACTGTGGGTGTACACTCACAGTAAAGCCGCAGCAACACGAAAAAAATGCTGCATTTTTTTTTCAATCCCTCTTGTAAAGCTCATCCTCTGCAACCTCCTCGCACTCCGAAACCTCGTCTGGCACACGTAACCTGTTGATGCTACGCCGCTTTTATCCCTCGCAACCTCTAAAACACCTAAAAAAAATAATAATTTCATAATCATTTGGAACTTGTTGACCCTCCGGAACCTCCTCCTCTGCATCCTCTTGATGATGTGCAACAGTTTGTCCTCTGTCTCTTCATCTCTTGAAACCGCTTCACTCTCGGAGACATCTGCGACCTCTGCAGAGTCTTTTGTTTCCGACGACGCTCCGACCTTGCCCGCGTCTATTTGTCTTGCCGATTGTCCAGCACTCCTTTACTTTTGCATCGTATTTAATGAAAGTATGGCTCATGAAAGCGTAATGAAGCATGAACTGTAGCCTGCTGCACCTCTGAATGGCCCTCAAAGACGTACATACCTGAATGTGAAGAACAAATAAGAGGTAATGAATAGAGACGATCAACTGACTCGGTTTTTGTTTCATTCAGCTGACAGCAGATTAATCTACACCACTGACCAACATCGTACAGTGAAATTTGGTGTCTAAGAAATATTGAAGAGAACAATTTTAGGCAAAAAAATCTATGACTCTTTATCGGCATCACCAGCTTTGGCACGGTTACAGTCAGACAGACAAGGCTTGATTCAGCGGTGACACCAATACAAAACTCAGCCCGGAACCAAGAATAGTTTTTATTTCACGTTTTATTTCCGTGAAGTGTTAACAGTTTGAAAGAAACATCTTTTGAGAAATATCTTCATATGACATCCCCCTGAATCCTCGCCTTTGTGTTTCCTTTCACACACATTCACTTCATCCCAAGGACCACACGTTTTATCGGAAGCTTGTGAAAAGCCATTGCCTGTTTCTCGCTGAGCTATTCAGACCGCACATCTGTGAGGAACTGAACAAATTCAGACAAAGAGACACGGTGACACAGGTCATTCCTTGGTAAAGCTCATATGCTGGGCGTTCTAATGCAAGCTTTTTGCTCCTTTTAAGCGACGCTCGTGCCACGGCTGCAGAGGTGGCACCGACGACAGTGTGCTATCACGCAAGGTGCTCAACTAACAATCGGGAGAAATTCGACTGTGTGGGAGTTCTGGATCGAACCACTTACCACAGACGACCCGCTCTACCTCCTGAACTAAGAGTTGTTGGATGGATATCTGTTGAAGTTTTATACAGATATTCATTGTCACCAGAAGATGAATTCTACTAACTTTGGTGATCACTCGACGTTTCCTTCAGCGCCGCCATGAGGTTGATAATCTTGTTTTTCAGTGGCACGTTTTCACTAACCTGACTCTCGCCTAGCTCCACTCACATCCATCTGGGATCGCTCCCGTTGGAAGGGATTTCTGCACCAGATTTTATGGTTCGAGCCAATCAGGACCGCCGGGTGGGAGTTTCATAGATGTGACGTAACGGAGAAGCGACTGTTTTGATTCAGACAACAATGGCGGCTCGCATCGAGGAAGCAAGCGTCAACATTGATGCTGCTATTTCATCCGTGTTGTCCAATCTACCCAATATTTTTCCGTTAAAAGAACGTCGCTCTCATCAACGTCACAGGTTGGTTTCGATGTGAGTGGTTGAAGTAGCACGTCAATAAAGATGACAGACAAGTGGTTTATCCAATCACATGCAAGGATTTTTGATAAGGCCCAGCCTTCTGAAACACATCTCCAATGGAGCGATCCCAGATGGATGAGTGGAGCGAGGCGGAACGAAATTCATCTGGCGAGAGTCAGGTTACGTTTTCACAGCTATCAGCCGGATTGCAACTGAATGTTGTACAGACGTTCATGGTTTCCAGACGATGTCTCCTAATGACTCGATGTCTCCGGTTCCACCTGAAGGTTGAAATATGCAGTGAACAGTCTTTTCTTCTAGCTCTCTCCAGCCCGTCTTCATCAGAACAAGCACCATATAGGTTTGACTGCAAAAACAGCTTATTCCGACCTATATTGACGTTTCTGTGGTGGCGCCCTCTAGTGGCCAGAGTACGTATCACAGCAGTAAAGGAGGAAGTCAGGTGATGTAGTGTATAAAGAGTGTTGAAGTCCTCACAGGGAGGAGGTCAGGGATGGATGGACTGGAACAAACCCGGGAGACCGTTGTTCGTGTCCAACCTGAAACCAAAAGTTGTCAGAGAGTTAGTTTCACTTAGTTTGTACATAAAGTAACTGCAATTATATGTAAGTAATTATCTTATTTTAACCCAAACCACAAAGTTTTCCTAAACCTAAACAAACTGACACCGGAAAACAGAGATCCGGTACGCCTGTTGCTGGCATCCTGCAACAATCGTGTTTTTCTGGGGGTGGTATTCTTCGTTTGGGCGTGACTTGCAATTTGTACTTTTATTAGTTCTAATTTGTCCAAAATGTTTTACTTTTATTATCAAATACCAGCAAAACTGTTTATATTCCGATCAGCATCAGCTGTACTTTGTGTTTGGTGCTAATTAGCAAACATTAGCATGCTATAACACCCTAAACAATCAAAGACGGTAGACATCAAACCCTGCTGAACATCAGAAATGTGCTGTTGTTATTGTGAGGCATGTTAGCATGTTGAGATATTAAGTACACAGACAGAGCTGCTAGCGTGGCTGTAGACGCTGTTATTTGTTGCTCGACATGGACACAAAAAGTCACATGTGAGCTCCAACTCGGTCTGTTAGAATTTCAATGATGGAAAAAAAAAAAACAACATTCGACAATCCCAGTGACGAGCTAGCTGAGGGACAGTGGTCACTTAGGAATCACGCCACCTGTTGGAGGACAATGACTCTTTCACATGAAGTGAGACAGACATCCCCTCACTCCCCCCTCATTTTGTCAAGGCGTAACCTTTTTCCCCCTTCAAAAATGCAGCAACTCTTTCCAATTGAGTTGTTGTTGCTGCCATTGCTATTGGCTTTCAATAAGGCATGGGGTTATCAAAGAGTGAAGGAGAAATTGCCTTGGCTCTGCCGTAGCCCTGATTGCACTATCAGAGCCGTCAGGGAGGCTCTTTATAAAGGGAGGGCACGAGGGAGACCGAGGTGGCGGCTGGCGTTGCCCCCCTGATAAATCAGTGCATGCTGGCAGCCACTGCTTAGTGCAGCCAGGCAGCACCAGAGTGCCGCAGTTCAGGGTCGGTACTTGGCAAGCCCCCCTCTCGAACAGGGCTGTCTGCACCCGACCGCAGACCTCGCTGCTCCCCAGGCTGATTCTCCACCGCTGCCCTTGTCAAGGTTTGTTTGTTTATCCCTGATCCCCCCTCCACCCCTCACCATACCATATTGTTTCCCACCATGCCAAATTATTCTCCCCCCCTCTTTTTTTTTAACTTATTCTGCATATTTTCCCCAACTTCATTTATTAAATTAGAAAACTGTGCTGTTTGAATTTGAAACATTGCTTTCATTTTTTTCTGTGGATAATTCTTTGTTTTTCTTTATTTTTTTTGGCTCGCGCTGGCTGTTCGTAGAGGCAGACACACAGTAACCTCAGAAAATAAGTTAATGTCTTTTGTAATAAGACCGTCTTTATGCTGCGCTGGGTGTTTTTTTTAGTGCAATTCTCCAAGTGAAAAGCAGTGAAATCAACACCTTTGTAAATCTCCTTTGAGGGACAAATGGACGTTAATTACAGAGATGTTCAGTAATGCCTCGAGTGCTCGTGTATTTACGGTCAAGAGGATTAAATATGTGTTTAAAGTACATATTTAGATGGTAATAACACCTTAAATCCCCAAACATCGCACCATCTGGGGAGGAAATCATGCCACCGTTAACATTTCTCATAAATTTGTGCTCTTCATCTCCAATTGAATTGCTCGAGTTTATTACCCCCCAATAAAAATCTTGATTTGTTGTGCTCTCAAGTGTTTGCTTGATAAGGTTGTAGCGCAGTCATCACTTCCAGTGAACCGACAAAAACCTACATCTCCCTCCCGGCTTGTCTTCCAGATCCACTTCCAGACCGTTTTTCCCAAAGAAAACCGTGATTCCGATCGTTCAAAAAAATCACGTGAAATGAAACGATCGCGGCGCTTTGGGACGGGAATGTGGGGGAATTATTTAATTATTCCGGCCTCCTCCACTCCAGGTGCGGTGGGTTAATGCAGATGCTCTTTGCCGCCGCTTTCAGATTGCTATAAGTGTTCAATTACACGTACTTAAAAAGGAACGGGTGAGGCCACACGTTGCCCCCCGTTCAGTTCAGGTCCTGATTAATTTCAGATTTATACTGTCACCCTTCTAATTTCTCCTGCCATTAGGAATCGGCTCGGAGTTGTACAGGACCTCCTCAACTTTTCTAATTAGACGGACATGAATATAGTGGTACATGTCATTAACAGTGTATTGATGTACGTGAAGCGCTGGGACCGCGACGGCGCCCGGAGACCAACAGACCCGCAATGTTTTGAGTATCAGGAGGCCATGTTCTGTAACTTGTTTCAAATTAAAGCGTGCAAAAATATGCATTGGCTCATTAATGCGGTCTTAATGTAACTGAAATTTCATTTAATTTGGTCATTTCATAACGCTCGGCTGAGCACGATACGCATCAGAGAGAAGTTTTAACACCTGAGTAAGTGTGTTGGGTGATGTCGGCCTCCGTTAGCGGTAAGTTCGAAGTCAAAATATTTAAAAAATCCTCACTTTCTGTGTCAGGAGTTGGAAACTATTTTGATACTTTTACACATTTTCCTTGGCAGAAGTTAAGAAGGCTTATATCTGAGATCTGACACACCGTCAGTCCTGTGATGTGCTATTGACTGGACCAAGTCATTCATTTCGACTACGAATGTTTAGGCTATACATGACACTTTGCCCCCTTTTCAACAAGCCTACATAGGCTGGAGTTGGTCATGTACTGTTAGCAATTTAAGACTTCTGTCCCTTTACAACATTACAAAATGTGTCAATATCCGGCTCATAATGAAAGAAAGTCAACCCGACTGCTATTGTAAATGTTAGCTGAGTACATTTCTGCAAAACCTCAGATAAGTTTAAACTTTTTTATTTGTTTAGGTTCAATTTTTTTCTATTTCTCTTCTCTCTTGTCACAACACTGTTCATATGCTCTGGTTAGGTTTGGGTGCAAAAACCACCTACGGTTAGGATAAAACGTCATGGTTTGGCTTAAAATACCAATTTTTGGTCGCCACAAACACGGCTGAAAAAGCTCAGAGGTCCACTTAAAACACACGGCTCCGTCACCACAAACAGGACTGTAGACGGGCCGACTTGTCCTGAGTTCTTCCTAAAAATATCCAGTGGTGTCACACTTACAAATGTTGAAACACAGACTCCAATGGTCGCCCGTTTGGCAGCCTTGTAGCCTGTTACAGTAGTTTTCAAATAAAGAACAAATAACTTGCTACAAGCCCCACCCACTTCCGATTCAAACATCACCTACTTCCGTCTTTTTTTCCAGATACGGATACGAATACAGATCATTTAGCTGGTTGAACAGATACAGATTATGGTCCGCTCTCTCTTTGCCAGTGTTGACATTGTCAGACAGAACCAGACATTCCTGCTCCCTCCGCTCATCGCTGCAGAAAAATAAATACAGGTTAAAACTTCTGTTTGGTAATTGCAATTGTGACTGGAAAATAACCGAGCACAGAGGATATTCAAAGGCTACTGAGACTAAGCAAAATGGAATTTTAATTGCAGCCTGACCGTCTTTTTTTTCCTCGCTTGAATAACTTTTTCCATGTTTGAGTTATGGGACAATCAGAGCTTTCATCGAAAAACCAACGTGACGCAGTTACGCTTATCTGCGATATCAGACGAATGCCACAGCAGGAGGGTCCTCATTTGTCAAAAGCGATGTCAACAAGTGAGGCTGATCATTGCTAAAAGATCCAGTTTGCACACCAGAGGCCTCGTCTCCCTCTGGCTCTCAGACAGGCCCCTCAGCCGGGCCTCCTCCTCCTCCTCCTCCCCCTCCTCCACCTCCTCCTCCTCCTCCTCCCGAGCCATGAAGCCAGAGGACGCGTGGGGCCTTTTGTCTGAGCGGTGTGGGGGGCCGCAGATGTCGTTCCCCAGAGACACAGCGGAGGTTAATGATCTCACAGCCTCTGCTAAAATAAATAAATCATTTCCAGTCAGGAGTCTGCATAAATCTTCACTCAAACGGCGATTTGCTGGAGCAAGCACCACCAGTTGCTAATGACTGTTTTTTTTTTTTTTCCCTCTCTCTTCCTTGATTGCCCGAGGGGATAGGCTGTGACACAGATGAGTTCTTTCCCTCACTCTCTCTATTCCCCTCCCTCTCTCCCTCTCTCTCTCTCTCTCACACACACACACTCACTTTTTTTCGTGGCGATTCTAATTCACAGCGTGTTTTGTCAGGGGACATTAGCTGGCTGACAGGCGTCTGGTTTGGATAGGGGGGTGCATTTGTAGTGACAGTGGTAGTTGTTTCTTGTTTCGGCTGAGCTGATATTAAGAGACGTGTGCGGGGGTGCTGCTGTCACGCACACAACACGCCGCGCCGCGCGAAAAACACGCCGCGGCACACAACACCTCGCTCAGTCTCATTCCTGCACCCTGCATCCACATAGGCTTTTTTTTTTTCTCTCTCTCGAGTCAGTGTATGCAAAGTAGACAATTGTAATAACAGTTTTTCCAGATTATTATTATTATGATGATGATTATTTATATGTGACATTGTGGTGGCCTGAATTTACCATAACTCACTGAGGCTGAGCTTTTTCACTGGTATCACATCTGACAGTGAAACATCAATAATCAGTCAGTCAGTTTTATTAGTCAGCTTACATTTAGTTAAAAACTGTATATTGTAATGTTTATTTTAGATGCAGTTAGAGACTGATTCAGATTTTGTGCAACCTTTGCTTTATGTAGAACACAGATTATTAGTCGATATAAATTCAAAGCTATTTTATTATTTATTTCTTCAATTTTTTTTAGAACTATTGGTTAATTAAAAAAAATAAAATAAAATAAAAATGGACATTTATCACAATTTTATTGTATGGATGAAACAGTTTATCTATTAAAGGGGCGCTATGTAGTTTCAGACCAGAAATTCAAACTCAGACGGTTAATAATAACAATATTAATAAGGTAATAATACAAACTGAGAAATATCAATTTGATATATTTCCATATAAACAAGCCGTCCTCAAGGGGAATAAGGTCCTTAGAACAGTGTTTGATGCTGGAAAGGTGGCTACTTCCAACATAAATATAGTGAAATAGTCTGAAATTGTGTTTATTAATTCAGTTTATTCATTCATGAAAGTCAAATAGTGAAGATTTTTCTCTCTCTTCTCTTAAAATCTTTTCCTCAAATCTACGCAGTGCACCTTTAATTGGAACATTGTTAGCTGCAATCCTAATTTTATCTGAAGCGGTCGGGATTATTAGATCAGTCTTGTACTTAAAGGTGCTCGATTAATCAGAAGAGAAAGATCTTCATCGACTGACCTTAAAGGACGACGCAATTTCATACTGTTGTACTTTGTTTATATGTGGCGGACCCTGCCACCTTTCTAGCTTCAGACAGTGTTCTTATATTCCTCAGAGAACAGCTTGTTTATTCAGTTAGGCAATAAATAAATATTCGTATTTGTATTATTACCTCATTAAAATTGTAAATACTAAAATTCAGAGTTTCTTTTTCAAAAACTACACAGAGCCCCTTTAATATTGACAAATGCATCAAATGAATGATTTCACAAAGCAGCCTGAACCCCTTGAACTCCATTTATGTACGCCTATATGTTTATTCACACAATAGCAGTGAGTCAACAACAGGTTGAGCTGCGTTCAGCGTAATGACACCGGGTGCTTGTGTCACTAATTACTGAAGCGTCACTACTTGTGTGGCTTTAGCTATTAGCCACTTAAGTAGTGTCATCAATGGACACGGCTCAGTAATCAATGAACCCATTCAGAGCTAATTACAAGAGTCACACTCATGGAGAGAAATTTCGCAAGATGAATGATTTCTCTTAATATAAGCAATTAAAACAAAGTCATAATATAAAAAAAAAATTACCATTCTGTGCTGAACGGAACGATGACCTGTGTTTAAGTGAAGGCTTGTTGTTAAAATAGCTAAAATGTGAATGGAGTCTGGTTGAATGGAACATACGACAATCGGGGCATTCAGCTACTAAAATGTTTAATATATCAGAGCACGGTTTAGCAAAAAACGCTTTCGAATCCGGCTGTACGCGCCGCCTCGACGAGAAAAACGCACGCGTGGATCTTTATTTCAAGGTGAAAGAGAAGTCAAACACTCTCACAATTATAGATCAAATCATAAATATATCGACTGGTGAGGTGTGAAGAAAAAGGCGACAACAAAGTCAATAAATAAAGTCATTACCAGAGCTTAGAACAGAGGCACCCGATTTTCTCTTTTATCCCGCAACAACAAAAAGAAGAAGAAGACAGAGGGAGGAAGGAATAACAAAAAAAAAAAAAAAAGAGAGGGAGAAAGAATTGCACAGAGGCTTTTCTTTTCTTTAAAATGCTGCATTAGGTCTTTTCCTGCAGTCAGTTTTCATAGTTCAAAGCTGGCAGTTCAATAAATAGCTGGAACTGGCACATCTCTGTTCTTGCAAAAAGAAATCAATGTTAATCCTATTACCGGCAGTTATCACCTAGCCCAGAAACGGTGGCAAGTAAGGGAAAAAAAAAAAAAAAGAGAGAGAGAGAGAGAGAGAGAGAAAAAAAAAACTGAGATGTCAAAGCGGGAAGGGGAGAGAGAGCGAGAGAAAGGGAGAGAGAGAGCGAGTCACCCTTCATTCACTTTCAAACACAGTTTTGATAATTTACTTCTGTAGAAGAAGAAGAAGAAGAAGGGTGGCGGGGGGATGGGGGGAGGAGGAGGAGGAGGGGAGGGAGGGGGGGAGTGAGCTTCAGTTACTAGGAAATGTGTGTGTGTGTTTGTGTGTGTGTGTGCTTGTACGCCTGTGGAGAGGGGGGTCCAGGGCTACTGATGTATTCGCACATAATGCTTGGATCAGACCCTGCTGCTGTAAGCAAGATGTTTGAGGCACAAAACATCATTTTTGAAAAATGTTCACACCGCTTAGCAATCCTCTTCCTGGAGCGCCCTGACATCTGGCC
The DNA here is from genome assembly GCA_039737535.1 of Lagodon rhomboides. Taxonomy (NCBI): domain Eukaryota; kingdom Metazoa; phylum Chordata; class Actinopteri; order Spariformes; family Sparidae; genus Lagodon; species Lagodon rhomboides. The sequence goes on along the minus strand of CM077789.1, from coordinate 5,441,567 downwards.
TTTCTCCTTCTCCCCTTCTCCCACTTCCAGTCCATCCTCTCTGCTTCTCACTTGGTTTTTTCCTTTTTTGGGTTGGGTGGGAGTCGGGGGGAGACCGACGGCCGGTGACTGTGGCACGGTGAAAGGAGAAATTATCACCACGCTAACCGTGTGGGCGCTACGCTAATCTCGTAACGTTCGAGAAAAGTCGTTTTCAAGATAAAAATGGTCATTCCGGCTTCCGGTGGTGTTGGTCGAGTTATTTTGCTGTGTGATTGTGTTTTTCTGTGTTGGTTCTGGTTCTTCTCTCCCTTTAAAGATGACTGATATTATCTAAGGCAGGGCCGTGTAACAATTAGTTTTACTTTCGTCATAATCTGTATAAAGATATTAAAAATACCCAGTGTCATTTTCTTAAAGCAGCAGTTTAAAACCTGAGAATATTCTGTTTGTGAGCACGTAAAACAGAAGAAAAGCAGCAAATATTTACAAATTACAAACTGGAATTGGGTCAAATTTAAAAATGTTTGAAGATGAATTGGTCATCCAAGTAAATATGTCAATTACATTTGAACAAATGTTTCAAGAAAAGAGAACTAACTCCTCCAGCAGAACCAGAATCCGTCAATGTATCCGCCAATTAATCTGCATAGTTTTTACTATATTGATCGTTTACATAATGTTTAAAGCAGAAAATGAAAAAACAAACACCTCATTTTCTGAGTTGTCTATGATAGAAAACTGAATATTTTGGGGGTTTTGGACAAAGACATTTGAAAATGTCACTTAAAATACCGCAACCCTAACAATGACTGATTTTGTCTGAGGCAGAAACAACAGCAGCTGTGAAAGATTAGTTGATTAATCGATTAGTTGATCAACAGCGAAAATTCAGAAGGTCTCAGCTTCTCAAATATGAACATGACCTCTTGTCTTTTAGTCTCCTGACATGTTAACTGTATATCTTTGTGTTTTGGACAAAATCTTTTGGACCAGCCGAGTTATATTAGATTTCACTGTGCAGCTGGGGCTGCTGACAGGTCAACCTGTGTCCAACATTCATGCATTTTGTATTAATTTGATTCCCCAGGATAACTTACATCTAATAAATAGAACAACAAATGAAAATGTTTGGCATTACAGCGGACAGCAAACGTAACACCAACATCCTGCAGGTCAAACAGCTGCAGCAGCTGAAGTCTGGACAGGCAGCAGATGAAGAGGAAGAGAAACTCCAGACTCCCTCAGAAATCTCTCAGTGTTGTGAGCTGTTGAGTTAGGAGCAACTTAAAACTTTGTGAAACACTGTCAATGAAATAATTATTTGGGAAATGCTGTTTTTTGGACCAAACAAGACGTGTAAAGACGTCACCGCGGCTTCTGGGAACTTTGTTTTTTTGCTATTTAATGATAAAAAAATGTGTAAGAACCTGTAATCAATGATATTTATTCTGATAATCGTCACAAATTGAACAATGAATGGTCTCATCTCAACTAAATGCCAACCAGAGGGGAGTAATCTGACTCTTAAAACCTATTTTGTGACTATTTTTGAAGCCCAAACGTCAAACTTTTGTTGTTTGCAGCTATTTCAACGTGTACATTTGATGCTCGTCTCCATCGTTTGATGATAAAAGTTTGTCTTTGCCCTGTTAGTCAGACATTCGAAGACCTTGGGAAATCATGACGAGCACTTTTCACCGAATCTCTGACGTTTCCGTACACGAAAACAATCAATCGATTCACGAATATAATCTCCCGCCGCAGCTCTGCTCCCCCCCGTTCGCTCGGTATCAATACCACAAAGGACGCGGGTTGCACTTCCCACTCCTCCACGAACGTATATATTTAGTGCGAATAAAACTCTCACGAAAACAAAACGCGCTGCCATTAAAAATCGCATTTCTCCAATGAACACACCAAAACCCTAGATTAGGCCTAATCACTGTCACCAGGAAGCAGAATCAGACCCTCTCACTGGCGGATTAAGTCTTCTGTTGTTGTTGTCCTTATTGTTATTGCTGAGAAATAATTACAGCTGAATCTCATCAAAGCCAATTCAACTCTTGGCAGGACTCTGCTCTGTTTTTTCTTTTTTTTTCCTCCTTTCTTTCTTTCTTTCTTTCAGCGAGGAACCTGAGTCCCCCCCCCCCTGCATGAAAGTAAAGATTAAAGTAGTTAAATACTCGCAGTGAACTGAGGGGGGAAACTGAGGCTGGAGGAGAGAAGAAAAAAGTCTCACTGCTTTCAAATGCTCTTGTTCCAAAGAATGACAAAAATGCATCTTTGCTGACACGGGTTTTCACCTTGACTTGACTGACTTTGTATGAAATTTATTTCCCCCTCCCCGCCGCGTGAAAAGCAACTGACCCCATTCCAGCCCCGGCCCTATTCGATATTCTTATAATAAATTAGATGGCGATGCAGGGGCTTTAACATGTAAAATAGTGGTGACACGCTAAATAATGAGGCAGGCCGGAATTATGTAGTGCTGGCGTGCAGGCTCTGGGGTATTCCCAGGCCTCCGAGTGGCCCGGGCCTCCTCCTGCTCTGAGGGGAGCAGAGGGCTGAGTGTGGGGAGGGATGGATGGAGGAGGAGGAGGAGGAGGAGGAGGGAGGGGGGGTACACTGAATATGAAAATGGAATTAATGTACCAACGCCCAAAGGTAGATTACACTGTGGCAACCCTTTTGGCCATGCTTCCCTCTGTTTGGGACCAACAACAAAAAGAGGAACGTTTTATTCATCATGGAAATTGGTGTTTTTATTACTCCCTGGTGGAATTTGAGATGTATTATGCTGTTCTTTTTTTTGTTGATGCAGTAGGTCATTTCAATACGCCGCATTGAGGGATAATGTCTCGATCATCTTGCTCGTGTTTGGGCAGTTCATAGTGTGTTTTTTTTTTTGGGGGGGTGGGTGGAGCGATGCGATGCACACCCGGGAGTGAGTAATGATTGCGATAAAGATGCAGAGCGGGGTGAGCAGTGTGAATGTAATCATCTCACAATGACTTTGTCACTTCGGAAAAACAGCGGCTCGCTCGACCCGCCGTCATTGTTGCTCGTGAACGCCGTGGTATATTTTGGCGTCGTGCAACCTTGAGGCTCCGTGGGCAAAACTCTCTTCTGTTTTATGGCCATTGTCACAGCGGGGAGACAGATTTACCAGGTTTAATACAGGCGGTTTTTAGTTCGCAACAAACATGCTTGTAAACCTGCTTTACAGCCCCCCTGGCTTTTTGTCCGGAGGGGGATTAACTGATGAGCACTGCCTGTCCTTCAGGTGACACACACACACACACACACACACACACATCCAAACTTCACTGCCATCTCTCAGTAAACACAGGAGTCACTGACGATGTGTTAGCTCATTAGAAAAAATTTAGCAAAGTCATTTTCCAGCACAAAAAAAAGTATCCGAGAGATGCTTTCAGGATGAGAAACGACCAGTTTCCTTTTCACTTTTTGCCAGCTCCCCTGTCTGGCGCAGACACAGGCTGTTATAATGGGTGATATGTTACACGCCGCGCACGCCGGCTGGATTAAATTTTTAATGGCTCCAAGGGCAGTTGTCCTGGCCGTAAAAAAAAAAACTGCCGCGACAGTGTGGAACCGGAGGGTTACTGCGAAAACACATTTCCTGTTCTTCTTGTCAAACACCTGCAAACCACAACAGTTTACGCAACTTTTCTCCCTCCTTTAATACCGACGCCCCGCAAATTAGAAAGCCGCCTGTTTGAACTCGGGGATCGGCGGAGCGGCGGCGGCGGCGGCATCAGATAAAATGGCGCGATAAGAGGGCAATCAGTATTCAAGGGGCGACGTTATGAAGTGGGAGATCACTTAAAAATCCCGACGTGAGTTACGGGCGCTGATTGTCAGCCGACATTATGCACACTGTTTGAGGCTAAATAACCCAGTGTGTGCGTCGTAAACTGCTCCTCTCGCGCCGCCACCTTGAAGCGAGGGAGGCTCCCCTCCTTCATAAACAACTCTGTCATTTTAAGTAAGTATCGCCCTGCTTACCAGGCACCTTTCGCGCGTGAGCTGCACCTAATTTAGAAGCTTTTAAATCTTTCGCAAGTGTTGTTGTGAGAAATGCCTGGTTGCAAATGTCTTTTATTGAATGCTGACTCTGTAGTATTACAGGCTTGCAGATATGCCCGGTGTAATATGTCCCTATAGCTTTATCTTGTAATAGTAAAGTGTATTAATTTTCTTGGACTGGGAGAGTGTGTGAAGGGTTAGAATTGACTCTATTTGGGATTGGGAGCGACTCGCCACTGACTCCAAACGCGTTTTTTCACGCAAGGGCTGCAAAAGATGAGGCGAGGAGGAGGAGGAGGAGGAGGGGGGGGAGGAAAAAAAAAAAAAAACACGCTTTCAGCCGGTAGATTTCTTAAGTAAGCCTAGCGGTTTATCACAATCCATCGCGAGGAGCGGGATCTGAGTAATTAAAGACTTTTCCAGGAGTGGCATTCTCGAAAATTGGAATTGGAAAGTCAACTTAGCGATGGTCACCGGCAGGGATTCACACCTATGAAGTTGCGCTTCACGCTAATTTCCCCGCATAATGCGAGCGGCATTTGATGGAGAGCTATTCTCGGTCACAGTAGCAGGGCCAGTGTGTTCGACATACACGCGGCAACAGAAGGCGGACTGTTACCACACGAGGTAAATAGAGGCGGTGTGACTGCATGTGAACCGTCGGTAAAGACGGGAAAAGTCTCTCATAGCTTGCGTGCTTTACACCGCCGTATGAAATCTGATTTGCACACGGAGCATTCGCGTCGCACACCTATTTTGCGATTGGCTCACGGACAGATATAATAAGCCAATAAAAGTGAGCTGTGGCAACTTCAAGCCGAAGTTTCTTTGTCGAAAACATTTTAAAGAAAAAAAAAATCAGCTTTATGTTAAGTATTTTTTTTATAGTATTCTGTGTGTGAGGATAAATAAGTTCACTCCAGCTGCAAATTGTCCTTTAACGGCGTTCAAAGTCGATCCTAAAATCAAGCTGACTAAAGAGTCTTGTGTGCGCTCAGATAAAAAACACTATACACTTCCTCTCTAAGCTGTGAGGAAAATGGAGGAGACTACCGGTGGTCTCCCAAGTTTGTACAGCAGTGCTTTTCCTGATAATGCCACACATTCGAGGTTTCTGCTTTCAGTAGCCTTCGCACGAGTGCTCCAGTCTCACACGGCACTTAAGTGTGATTAATAAGGTGCAGTGTTGTGTGTGTGTGTGTGTGTGTAGCAGGGGGGGTTGGAGGTGGAGGTGGTGGTGGTGGTGGTGGTGGGGGAGTTTATGTCAAGATAAACGTGGAAATGACCTAGCAGTCACCGGCTTTTTCCTTTCGGCTACCGCACAGTGCCGAGCTCGAGAGCAGGAGAGGCTGGGGTTTTTATCAAGCCGAGGGCTCAGACCACCAGAGGCTCTTGTGAAGGAAGGAAATTACCGGGTGCAAACATTCACAATACCCCAACTCAATTCCCCCTCCCTCATCTCTCTCTTTTCCTTCTCTCTCTGACTTCCACTCTCCTGTCCCTATGTTTATCAGGTTTTGGGGCACTGTATTTTGATGTCAATAAGCAATTTTTCTTGCCTGGTCTCCTGCCTGACCCCTTTAATCCATCAATATATTATTAGAGATAAAGTTTTGTGGACGCCTGCTGCAGTCACAAGATAAATGACATCTCTGAAGTCACGCATTAAAGACTAGATTAAGGCCTTGTGACTGTGTCTTCAGTGCTCATCTGTGCGCCTCTGTCCAACCTATCACACTAAGTGACAAGAAAGAAAAATAATGAACTGAGGCAGAAAAAGCAAAGAGATATTTCTTACACACACAACCGGCGTCTGTCTTCAGCCAGGATTAGGACGCATTAGAGGCGTGCTGGAGAAGAGGAGAGAGGCAGCGAGGGAGCGTCGCTGTTTGTGTATGTCTGGGGCTGAAAGAAAGACAATTTCAACCCTCTTTCCCCTTTAAACTAAAGAGAAACAGGCTTTTTTTCCCCTTCTAAACAATGAAAGCTTTATTTTTTTTCCTTCAAAGCCAGCAGATGGAACGATATTAATATTTAAATTGTACATTTGAACCACATATAGAACATATTTAGATTAGATTTCACAGCTTAGTGAACTGAGGGACTGTATAAAAATGATTATTTGTGATTTATGTTCAAATAATCAAAGCCTTCCCTGTTATTATCAAACTCCCCGCTCATTTCTGATAGTAATATTACAGTGTACTGGAAGCACATCAAGATTTTAGGATGATATTCTTATTTAAACCATAAAAAATCTCATCCAAGCAAAGGCTTGCAGAAAAATTCTCTAACGTGTGTCTGACATGCATTTTGCAGGAAAAACACATTTTTCTTTATTACTTTACTTGAAATCCACAAAAATAGTAAGTAATGATTAACTAATCAGTAACTACTCAGTATTGTGTTTCACTTTACTTGCACGTACACAAAAAGAGTAACTAGTTATTCAGTAATTAGTATCTAATGAATCTTTTGTGTAACTACTCAGTACTATGTTTCAATATACTTGAAGGCAACAAACACAAAAACAGTAACTAATGATTCATTAATCAGGTAATTAATGACATTTATTAGGTAACTACTCTGAATTATGTTTCACTTTACTTGAAGGTACAAAAAAGTAGTAAGTAATGACTAAGTAATCAGTAATTAATGACATTTATTAGGTAACTACTCAGTATTGTGTTTCACTTTACTTGCACGTACACAAAAAGAGTAACTAATGATTCAGTAATTAGTATCTAATGAATCTATTGTGTAACTACTCAGTACTATGTTTCACTTTCACGTCACTTGAAGGCATCAAACACAAAAACAGTAACTAATGATTCATTAATCAGGTAATTAATGACATTTATTATGTAACTACTCAGTATTATGTTTCACTTTCACGTCACTTGAAGGCATCAAACACAAAAACAGTAACTAATGATTCAGTAATTAGTCATTAATGAGTTTGTTCCACTCAGCTGTTGGTTCATAGTTAACGAGGAACAGCTCATGAATAAAGTGGTCGGTACGTCGATATACAGATATTCTCCTGTATTCACAGTTATTCAGGAATTACTCATCGACGATTTGTTAACTATAAACTTGTTCTTGGTTTATTCCCTCAGTAACTACTCACTTTTTTGTTTACCTTATTGTAAAGTGTCACCAGAAGTATAATAACCCCATTAAAATCCCTAAAATGGCACTAAATTCTTTTGTTTCATTGAAAATTCCAGAATATGTGAACATTTGAATATTTTCTACGTCACAAGTCTGACAGCTGGACACGAGACGTCTCCTACTTCACTGTCAAGTCCATTCGCACTGTAGGCTTTAAGTTTCCACATCACACTTGTGAAGTACTGGATACTGTGAAAACAGCCTTATTGATGATGATGACGATGATGATGATGATGATATTGTTGCTATGAATCCTACTTTATTTTGATGAAGAAAACATAATAAAGCCTTGATATAGAGAAAGGATTGTTGATACAAACTACAAACAGTCAGACTATCCTCATTATAGCAAAAAGATAAAACATGTAACGATCCCTTGTTATCGACCCTCCGTCTAATAATTTGTATACAGGCCTTTAAACACGTTTTATGCTAAATGCTAGTTGAGTTACTTCTTCTTCTTATTTCTTCCCTTCAGAAACATCAAATGTGATTAGATATACAATACAATAGAGCACATACAGTATGTAATTACAGTATATGACATATAATTTAGTAATACTCGGCTTTGGGTGGTTAGTTTGAGCTTTAAGTACAGTCTCCCTTCAGGCTGAACATCTGTACAGTGTGGTTCCTACTGTACACTGTCGCTTTATGTAACAGCGTTCGCCTCACATTCAGACCCCCTAAAACCTCCGACTAATAGACAGGATTACAGACGTAAAATGACATTTTTATAGCTTAAAGTCCTGACTACCTGGACTAGCAGATATTAAACGCATATCTGGTAGCACTTAGTGTTAAGTGGGACCAAGTGCTTATTAAGTTTCCGATGCTCTAAGTCTGTCCCGGCCTGGGCTGATACGGGCAGCTGGGCCACGGTAAATGAACGCGGAGGTGGATTTGCAGCCGGACTTAGACCCGGTTATCAGTAGTTCTCAGTTAATACGGCGCCGCGGTGACATTGTCACGACTGTGGCAACGATTGGCAATATTTGAATTCCCCCATTAAGCCCCTCGCCGCCGCTTGTGTTTTCATGTGGAACGTTTCTCACCTGACTGGCCACTTCCCCCTCCGCGGAGACACGGCGATATTCTCCCTCCCGTCGTTTTTTTATTAGGAAAAAAGGGAGACGGCTATTGTGGGAGCATTAAATATCGCCCGTTGTCCACCTTCACATCCACATGTAACCTCTCCAATGTTTACCCCGTGAACTTGTCAACACGCACTCCTCAGAGGCTGCATCCTTTCAAGGGGCCGCTATAAATAAGGTGAGGGCACGGCATTCTGTGTTTATTCTGCGCCGACATTCATCGGAGAAATTTGGCTTCTAAAATCAATTAAATCCTTTTCAGCACAAGGTTGAGATAAAAGATAGGGGCAGTGAAAGCGCTCACAAAGCAGATGAACTCCTTTTTAATTCACAGCTGTGCATTCATTTGGCCGGCTTTTACAGAAAGAAAAAACACCCAAGGTCTCTCTGTTACGGCCAATCATATTAGATCTTCCTCAGTCTCCGTGTTTATCTTGACACTTGGAGGGAGCTTTGAGGTAACTGAAGCCACTCTCTGCTTTCACATTGGCCCTTACATTCTCCCTTAGGAGGGAAATATCTATGTACAGTTATTTCATTTCATGCGATTCATAAACTCATACAATTATCGCATTTTTTGAAGGTTCATCTCTTTCTCTCCGGGCCGACTGTGAGCTTCGTCTCTTGTACGAGCTGAATGCGACCGATGTTCTGTGTTAATGGCAAAAAAAAATCTCCCTTCAATGAAAGCCTTGTGCCTTTTATGTGAACGACACAGTGCTTTTAGTCTCCGGAGTTCAACTTTAATAGTTAGTGCAATCGCTGAAATGATTGTAAATGTAACTGATCTGCATGTTCTCTAAAATACAGCCATTATGATGTCAAAGTTTTTGTACATACATTACTTATTTTGATTATTCGGTTATCTGCCATTCACACTGAGATTCTATTGCTGTTTCTTTGTCGGGGTCTCGCTGGGCTGTCTGCACACAGCGTGCTGCTTCTCAGAGTGCTGCTTGATTTATTTAAACAGGTACAGTTATGATTTAATTTCTTCTTTGTGTGTGGATTGTGTCTTTAAAGTAAACAAAGTTTTGTACAGAGAAACAGTTTCATCATCAGAGTTCGTCTTTCTAATGCCGTGTTCAGACCAAATGCGATGAAAGTATTCACGTTGCGTTACTGCCGTGAGTTTAGTCGCGGGGGTATTCATTTTCAATTGCGTAAAAATAACCGCGTACATCGGTCTGAACCCAAAACAAAGAGATTTCTCTGTGATCTGACGCAGAAATAACAACATCATCATGCCACCTGAATTCTGACTGCCAGACGACAAGCAAACAACTTTTAAAATGCTTGTTTCCTGAATGGGGTTCGGATCGATCGGAGCTATGCTGTGTTGTCGTGACTTCTCGCTCACTTCCCTCCACAGCAGCTCCTTATTCGTCCCGTCTCGTTACGAGTAGGTGTGTTAGCGTACAGCTCCGGGTGTCTGCAAACGGCCACGATTAGTGATTATTATCCTGTCCTCCATTGCTGTTCATGAATGTCTGGGCATCAGTGATGTTAATGTCAACGTGTCACATGAAAATTTTGCTTGAGTTCAATATTTTCAACTCACACGATTGTTGCTTGATGCAATTTTTCATGTCGTCGCTTCAATCGCGCCGCCCAGAGCGATTAGACACGATATCACGTCTGATTGCGTGTAATCATTTACTTTGTATGTATTCTAGTCGCACAAATAATTTGCATCGCCTTTGGTCTGAATTTTATTCTATAAGGAAAATGTTTTATGCAAGTCTTTAGATTTAATAGCCAATAGCATGAAAGTCAACCACCGCCTTTGTTAGAGAAAGACGGGCAGGTAGGCTAATGCTGTTTTTTAAAGGCCTTATGACTCGAAGGACTTAAACTTACTGTAAATATTAAATACATTTTAGAGATGCAATATGAATTGGTTGAATTAATACTTCAAACAAAAAGGGAGCTAGCTCAGCCGTGCAGTTAGAGTAGACACAATATATAATGTCAAAACACAAAATGTGACTAATCTCTTCACATTCTGTCTATAATTTCAGTTAGTTTGTGCTTTGTTTTAAATTAAAATCTTACATATTGCAACTTTAACTCAGTAACCAAGATAACTCATTAACTCAGTCTGCCCATACGTGCTTTTTCCAATGCAGCTCCTCTTGAGGTGTGTCTCTAATGAAAAAGGGAATATGCTTTAATGGCACATTTTCTTTGACTCCTGTACGAGCTGTTCTGAGGCCTGTGAGGGGCCACAGTCTTCAAAGAGGTTGGAGATCAGATTAGAAGGCTCAGAGCAGGAAACTGAGCTCAGACTATTTGTTATTGATTGCATCAGCTGGTTGAATTTAAAAACAGTCCCCTATTTTGGAAAATAATTATGCAGAATGTCATATCTTCCCAAGAAATAAGCTGAAACCCTCCTTGCAGTGATCCGTCGCGCTGATCAGGCCAGACTAAGCCATAATGTGCCATTTTCTGATAGCGGGGCAACAATTACAGCTGATCAATATGAAGGCGAAATTAACTCCCTTCAAAAAAAATGCTGAGATTGACATGATTGGAGACGTTGGTCGGCTCTGTTGTGTCTGTTGTAGTTGACAACGCAAATGACAACTGCTCACAAAGACGAACAGTGAACAGGCAGCATTTATAATTTATAATTCTTGAGTTTAAAGCTGCCCTGATGATTATTTTCGTATATATTATATCATCATGTATTCATGTGTTTTTCAAATACGCAAGGTGAGTTATCCATGTGTCCAGATTACATAATTTCATTGGTGTTGACATTCACACTGACGTCATGACGCTAACGTTGCTGATGAACACCACTGGAGGAGAGGGTAATCGTGGCTGTTTGCGGAAAGTGAGCTAGGAAGTCGGATCACCTGGTAAGTCATGGAAATATGTCTGTGTTAATTGTTGCCAGCTATATGTTGTCCTCGAATCTGAACCAAGTTAGTAGTAGCATTAGTTAGTAGTAGCATTAGCCAAAGTTAGCAACAACTGCTCGGTTTTCCCAGCTTGTGTGAGTAACATGAATAAATATTAATAATCCCACGATCGCATTCACGCGTGTAGCGCAAGGTTATTATTTGCTCATATGATATTTGAGTCTGTAGTCCTCTTCAGCTCTGTGTTTTAGCATCAGCTAAAGTTTCAGCTCATGTTTTGTTTTTTTAGGGTCGCAATTTTTACAGTTTTTGGTCAGTGTCACCTCCCTCATCAGCCTCAGTTCAGCAGCAGTGGATAGATGTTTTCAGTTAAGGCTCAGATAAGACAGACAAAGTTAGCAATTAGCTGATGATGTTTTTCTCAGGCATTGGTTGAGACCAGAAAGGAGCAGTAATATTAGCCCTACATGTGTCAGGTGGTCAAACTCCAAATGAATGCTAATGTTGCTTTGTGCCTGCTGGATGTGTAAACAGGCAACTGATTGCTAACACATTCAACACAAAAAATACCTGCAGCATGGTTCCAGTCAACCTCAGCCATTTTCAACCTAATGTGCCACTGTCAAAAAGGGTGGTAGACGTGGCAGAAGGACCCAGATGCATAGACAGCAGACTGAGATTGTAGAGATACGAAATGATTTATTAACTCAAAAAGGCGCCAAGAACATGGCAAGGCAAGTCAAGGCGAGGCATACATCCATACTCACAGACATACAAACAACAAACAAACAGTGAACCGACAAAGACTGAACAAAAACCCAGGACTTAAATGACAAGACAAACGAGGGAACAAGACACAGGTGAGACACAAGAGGACAGGTGCAGGTAATCAAACTGAACAGTGACAGGAAGGACAAGACAAGGAACACATGGACTACCAAATAAAACAGGAAGTGACCTAACAAAACCAAAACATGAAACAGAAACTTGACAGCCACATGGTTTGTTATAACAAAATATCAAGAAAGTCGCAGCGGGAAGCTGTTTATCAGGTTACAGCACAAACCCACTTCAACCAATCAGATCAACAGTGTCTTAAACTCTTACAAAGGCCACTGAAGAGGAGCGTGACAACATCTTTTCCATCGAGAAAAGCCTTCAGTCCTGTTCTTTTCCTTAAATAAAATACACTTTTAGCAGCTATGCTAACCTCTTTGTCATGTGGCACTGATTGGTTGAACTACTATGTGTCCGGCCAACAGCACCTAGCTTGAAGACTAAAATGGATGAGTGAGATCACGTGTTCTCTGAAATCCAACTACTTTGCAAGGTAAGGCCGCATTTCAAACATTAATACTCGTGTTAGCGAGCCCGTCTGAGGTGAAGTTAGATACAGTAACCAGTAATCCAGCCAGCGTTTATATTGCAACTGTCGAAACAGTAACCTCTGTGCGTTGACTCATCCAGTGAGAGGAGCCGATGAGGTAAACACAGCTCTCAATTGTTTCGCTGCAGTAAGTACTTGAGGAGTTCTTCGGCAAAGTTTCTCGGGGTTCATTATTCTTTCCAGGGTGGAAACCAGGCCTGTAGTTCTTCATTAGTCAGCAGGAAGGAGTCTCAGCGAGCAGCTCCAGACCTCCCGAGCCGGTGTCTCCCATTCTTTCACTGTTCTCCTCAGTGACGATTATTACTTTCACTTTCTGGATCACGAGCACTTAATTATGTGAACCCCTCTTTTTTCTATCCCAGCATATTTTTGTGGCGGCGTGGTGGTGAGGAGTCACTCCCTTTTTCTTTTCTTTTTTTTTTTTTTTACAAATGAATGTGATGACACTTTAATAGCTGGGTGTTCTCAGGCGTGGACACACAATGGCCGCTCATTGAGCGCGGTGGGCTCGGTGGCCGCTGGCATTGTGAGTTATGTGCCCCCCCCGCCCCCCATAAGAGCCAACCAAAACAGATCTGCAGATAGCCTTTCTGAGCGCGCCGAGTGTTTATCTACACTGCGGGGCCCTGTGGAGTGCATGATGGATCTGTAGTGATCAGTTAAAGCCACATTGATGATAAACTAATGAATCACGGCCCGCATTAATCACTCCGCGAGCCCCGCGCAGAAAGACGAATGGAAATGCAAAAGTTCCGTGCTAATGATGAACTACTAACAATTTGGTGGTGGACAAGGAGAGAGGGAAAATTACACACCGGGGTTTCATGCATAATCTCGGAAGATATTAATATTTCACCCCCCACCCTCTTCCCCTGTTCGACGTTGCCGCCTTTAGAGGCGTAATCAAATTTCATTACCGGCCAAACCGACATGATTAAACAGAACAGAGTCTGAGTTCAGAGCCTCACACTGCGGCACACGTTGGCTGCCACTCACGGCCGTCTCCACCCCCTTCATCATTCACAAACTCCCGCCCCCACCTCCTCCTCCTCCTCCTCCTCCTCCTCCCCGGTGCCCCAGCGTGGCCCCCACTGGCTCGCGCAGATCCAAATCAGCATTTCATGACCGGCCTCACATCTTTGACCACACGTTTACTCTGCTTGCGCCTTTATCTGTCAGTCATGTGAGTCCCCGAGGAGTCGGCCAGCTCGTCTGGAGATTCAACGGCCTCCCTCGAACGCCTCGGTGGAGGGCCGGGATAATAAAAAGACAACAGTCGTACAGTGAATACCCGCCTCGTATTGTGTCTTACAATACCACGATGTACTGTGTCACAGAAAGGTGAAATTAAATATTAAAACTGATTTTTGTCTGAGTCGTGTAAGAGCACGATTCATGCCATGTAGCATGTGGTGAGATAAACCTGTGAGACTCTTAAAGTCCCTCATCTCCAGCATTTTTCCTGCTTCGATGCCACAATTCATTTCTGTTTAACTTCACCTGCACGCCAGCCTGTTGGAGGAGAAGAGGAAGTTGGGGTCGGTCCCACTCTGCTCTTCAGCTCCGGTGACCCCTCTCGTTTTGCCCGTAATCCCGCCCTCACATGTCGATAAAAAGACCGCGATGTTTCCGTGTCGCAGAAAGTTAAAATGAAATATTAAAACTGTGAATTCTCCTGTCTCCCGTAAGAGCACGATTCATGCCATGTAGCATTAGGTGAGATAAACCTCTGAGACTCTGACAGTGAATTCTGTTTCTGATGTTTCGAGCCTCCTCCCCAGCGGTCGTCCCGCTTTCTTTCCCGTCCACTCGCGCTCGCCCGCGACGCCGCAATTAATTTCTGTTTATCTTGCAGCCCGAGCCTGTTGGAGGAGAAGAGGAGGACGCTCCCCATCTTAACCCCGAGCCGGGGTTGGTCCCACTCTGCTCCTCTGCTCCGATGACCCCTCTAGTTTTGCCTCGCAATCTCCCCCCATCGCACTTCAGGAGAGCTGCTTCCTTTTCTTCTTCTTCTTCTTCCTCTCCTCTGTTTTGTTATTTATTCATTAACTTAACACTGGATCTTGTGTGCACCCTCCTGTGAACGTGTGTGATGTGGAATGAAAGGGGGATATTATATATTTCTTTTTTTTTTTGTATCTGTCATTTTCTTTCTATCTCCCATATGACTTCTTAATCCATCTGAATGCATAGAAGATAATGTTTTGGGCGAAATAACATAAGAGGAAAGATAGACTCCCAAGGACCAATATCTTTATTGCTTGGAGGATAAACGGATTATGTCAGCCATTTTCTGCTGCTGACAGCTTTTCTTATTAACCGATTTTATTTTTAATCTGCCAAGGAAGAAATGCGGTTTTATGTCACAATAAAACGCTGGTCACATCTAATGCTGCCCTCAAACAAACAGATTTCTTAAAGCCTTGCTGGGAAATTTGAAATAACTTTAAAGAGGGGTTTTGGGGGGGGAGAAAAAAAAAGGGATGGCGGTGGTGGAGAAGAGAGGAGGGGCGGAGGCGGCGGCGGGCGGGCGGGGGGGGGGTCTTCATCCACAAGCTTGTTCGACTGAGGAGTAAAAAGATTTTTAAAGTCCTTCACAGTTGTATTCTTCTTTTAATATTTATTTCTTTATTTTGCTGATCTCCGGAGAAAAAAAAAAAAAAAAGGCTTCCATCATGACAGAATGGCTCGTGTGTGGGCCGCCTGCTGTGGCCATTCATGCCGCTCGCATTAGGGTGATACAAAGAATACCACGCGTGCTTCGCTAACACCCATAAGTGTGTGTAAGAAGGCAGCTGCGAGGCTTCAGAAAGACAAAAAAACCGGATCGCCTTGATTTGTTTATTTATATCCCATCATGAAAATCTCAGGTGAAGGTTCCCTGTTTAGCTTCCTCCCCTCCTCACTTAAGTGTGTGCAGGAGATTCTCGGGGATCATCTAAAAAATGAAACCGTTTGGGCCAGATTTATATGGAGGGGTGTTGGGCGTGCGGTGCCAGGGAAGCTATCATTAACCCCGGGGCTTTAGCGCTCCCTGCTCCCTCTCATTTCATGCTCGTGATCTGAGGGTGTGAATTAGCCATTGCTCCCGGGCAACCCAACTTAGTTACCGGCTGGACAACATGAAAGCAATACACAGAGCTGCATAAAGAATCCTCTCAAAGCCCCCCACCCCTCTCTCTCTCTCTCTCTCTCCCTGCCTCCCTCCCTGCCTCTCTCCTCCGTATACCCTACATCCCTACCTTCTCCTGAGGGACCGAGGGGAGGCGGGAGGAGGGGAGGTGAGGGAGGGGGGGATACCCGTGTCATGTCTATAATGGACAAGTGGCAGGTTCACCTTTGCCTGGGCCGGGGAGCTTAGAGTGAAAATATTATGATTTACTCCGCAATGTTCACATACATTAAAGCTTACAGTAAGTCGCCGAGGATAAGTAAAGTGGTGTAATGCTGACATTATAGGAAAGAGAGAAATGCATTCAAGGTGTCGGAAAACATCACGAAGCGCGGATTGTGCCGAGCATCCGTCGCCACGTTTAACGAACACAAGGAAATTAGTTTGAAGAGAAGCGTATACCTACTTCCTGTTTGCTTTACGAACGTGCAGAGAGAAACCGGCAACGAAAAAAATTCAGATTTCGATAAAGACGTAATGCATTTTTCCAGCCGTATTCACCCACGTTCACTTAACCTGTGTGACCATAAAGCAAAAATGCAATACTGTATATGTAAGTCTGTATTTTTTTGTGTGGAAGTATTGCAGGATTTTAAATGGATTTGGTTTGTGTGCACACTGTACCAGCTGATGGAATAACAACACTGTTCATTCAGGGGAGGGATGATTGAGCTCGATACTGTGTGTACTGTGTGTGTGTGTGTGTGTGTGTGTGTGTGTGCTGCTGCTGCTGCTGCTGGAGTAATACTGACATCAGTGCAGATATGGAGGCAGACACCTGAATCAAGTCGCATGTCATTAAGGGATCCAAATTCTTCACAAACGCCCATGACTCCATGCCGACACACTCGGTCGCCGGCGACAGTTTCCCCCCCTGAGAAGCAGCAATATCGACTCCTGTTTAAATGTTTATTGGAATATTGCGCATTTACGGGGGCGAAAATAAGGTGTAGTGTATAAACGGGGAGATACCTGCACCGTTCAACACCTCAGTCCTTCCTCTTTCCTTCTCTTCGACTTTGAATGAAATCAGATTTCCACATTCTCAGTTCACTAAATGTTTCAAATTCGGGTTTTTAAGCGACGTTTCTCCATTTGATGTCATTAACTCTGAAGTTGTTTCCCTCAGATGCTCGACTGTGAGCTGGCGATGGCGACACGAGTGCCTCCTCCTCCTCCTCCTCCTCCTCCTCCGTCAGCGACTGCTCCTCTGATGTCTCCTCCAGCCACACTGGGGCGCTGCTTTTTTTTTGAAGCGGCCCCCAGTGGCCTGATATGCAGATCAGCGTACGAATGCAGGCGCCAGAATGTTTCCTTTCTGCCCTCGAGGTTAAAAACATCGGCTGCATTAGCATGATTGGATGTGTTACATACGTGGGGTGGCAAAAACATTTCTCACAAAAGGTTCACGTGAACGAGATGGATGTGATGAATTTGTCACCCGCCGCTGATAATATGCACGAAATTACCATTAGATCGTTTCTGAGGAAACATCTAAACACGGCCGCGTCAACCTGCGAAGGGCTGTAGGGCAGGAAAATTGACGTTGGGCACCTTTTGACCCCCACTGGATATCTGGCGAATCTTTATTTCCCCAGATTGGTCAATTATTTGATTGACAAAACATCACTGGAAACAATTCTAGTAATTGGTTTGAAGCAAAAATGGCAAAAACAATTTGCTACAAGCCTTTTTTTTCAGTATCTTCAGTTCTGTCGGACAAAACAGCTCATTTCTATCTGTTAACTTTGGCTTTGATAAATCATAATGGCCCTTTTTTCCTTTTCTTTACCCCTAAATGTCATTAACTGACCTCATTAATTACATCCCCGTTGGGTTCATAACCCCCTAATTCATCATATATTAACTGTAATGGGATTTCTTCACCGTTTTTTTATTAATGAAATGATAATTGATTTAAAAAAGAAAATGATCTGCAACTGATATATAGAGCCGCTGCTTTCATCGATCAGATTCAATTTGATACAATGAGAATACAATGGTAAAATATAAGCATGAATATTAATGTAAACATGACATATAAACATTAAATATAATACAAAAAGTAAAGTGAAGTGGCATAGCACACAGTCTTAGCTGTGTCTCAATATGAAACAGTTTGGGTTACAATACCAGTTTTGCTTTGACATTAAAGAGATTCTGGGAGAACTTCTGCTGTTAATTGTCAGTTGACCCTCTGACCTGGTGCTCCATCAGGTCCCTGCTCCTGTCTCCAACGCAGACATGATGGACAGGATGGATTTTATATTAATATTTTACAAATTATTCAACTTTTTCTACAAATATTTTTTTTTACCATTTGAAATACATTGTACAAACTTCAAATCTTTCTACAAACCTTCTACAAACTTTCTACAATTCATACCACTTCTACTACTACTACAGACTTCATACAAATTTCAAATTGTGCACAAGACTTTAAACTATTAAACTTGTATTTAACTTTTTTACAAATCTTTTACCGTTTTTAAAATATCGGACCTTGAAGTTGAGAGATCTTCTGTGTCTCTCGGGGGCCAACTGACATTCTAGGTGCACCTAACTGCCAGGGCCTGGCAGTTGGGCCTGGTTGCTTGGCAACCTCAAGCCAGAGGATGGGACAGAGGTGCGTCCAAAACTTGGTTAGAGACTCTCGCACTCTCTTTAACCACGTGACTGTTGTGGTGCAAACATCAAGAAGGACGACTTTCCCAGATTTAGTCGCCAAATGGAAAGTCTACCTGTGTTTTGGTGCTCGATAGGGGTTAATTATTAGAAGTCTTAGAATATTGATATGGGGATTTTCTGAATCGATGTTGGATTATTCAAAGGAAATCAATATGAATTGGACTTTACCCCCCAGATTACCCTCTGACCTGGTGCTCCATCAGGTCCCATGCTCTCTGTCTCCAACGCAGACATGATGGACAGGATGGACAGGATGGGACAGAGGTGCATCCAAAACTCAGTAGAGACTCTCACACTCTCTTTAACCACATGTTTTGGTGCAAACATCAAGGACGACAGATTTAGTCGCCAAATGGAAAGTCTACCTGGGTTTTGGTGCTTGATAGGGGTTTATTTCAGAGATCCATCAGGAAAAGACAAGTATTAGAATACTGATAGGGGGATTTTCTGAATCGATGTTGGATCATTCAAAGGAAATCAATATGAATTGGACTGAGTAACAAACCTAGTCAGCAAGTGAGTAGCTAATCCTGAAAGTAATGAGCAGTAGTTTCCAGCTTCTGTCTGAGTGGAGGAAGTACAACGCAAACATATCAACTTTTACATGATTTATAATGCTCAACTTAAATTTCACATACATTCATGAGAACACACCTTAAAGATTATAACTGATGGTGTCGATGAAGGGGGACTATCATTTGTAACATTCAAATGTTTCAACACATATACATTAAATCGAATCCCGTCCAAGCCGTCAACACGGAGCGACGCCCGGCCCGTGCCCGGTTGGTGATCCGGCCTCGGATCTGATCTCCAAAGCAAAAAAAAAAAAAAATGACAATATCTTTTATCATTCTTTTGCACATAAATCTCACGCTGTCACATGTTCCCTATGTAATCTACTGTATATTTATGTTTGACACGGTGCCATTTCTTTCCCATCCGGCGTGTTTATTTAAGCGGCGGCTCGTTGGAACTGTTCGGCGATGACGATCGCTCTTATCTGCAGAGAAGGAGAGCAGTGGAGGAAACATTTAGAGAATTAGCGCAGAGAGATTCCTTCCCCTATCATTAATAACAATCCTCCTCATTTTCTCTTCAGACTTTCAGATGTTTGCATATCATTTGTGTTTTTAATTGGCGAAGTTTGATTAAACCCAGCCCCTAGTGTTATATGGCATTAGGCGCTGCCATATGTTTAGTTGTGTGCAGATACCCATTTCCATAATCATTCTGCCTGTTCGAGGCGCTCGTCTATTTGCCGCCGCGGCTTTGATTGCATCTGCCTCAACTTGACGACGATGCCTTGTGAGTTCCTCAGTTCATCGCTGTGACCTTTAATCTACGACTTACAGAATGCTCCCATCTATCATGGTTGTCACTTTGAAATCCCTAATCTCGTCTGAAAAGTCTTTACAAGTGCAGCTGGATTACTCTGTGATAATTAATCATATTCAAAGGCATGAAAAACAAATTTTGTTTACATATTTGCGAGCACCTAAAAACGAGGGGAGCGAGGGAGGAGTGTGCCGCCCTGTGACTTAGGTGAGCTGCGCATTTGCATAACATTTGGTTTTAAACAAGCGAGCGGGGAATGATTTTGTTCGGAAGCAGCGCCGAGATGAACGGAGGCAAGCGCTTCGTTCATTTTTTCGCTCAGATTACATTCAGATCGGAGCGTTTTATTTCATTTATTATGTTTCTCACAGGCAGAGTCACTCGTTTGACAGGTTGTGTTGTTATTGTGGAATAAACTCTTGTCAACAGCAGTGATTTCTTTTGGATGCTGATTGGCTGAATATTATACAAATATTACGCATAAAGGCAGGAAAAGTCAATCTGCTTCATCACACGAGCCGCAGGGGGCAGTTTCTGTTTCACGATGTACAGATTTGTTGAGTCAAGTCAAACGAGAAATGCGAATCCTTGTGTGAATCTGGACTAATTACACTTCTGACTTGATCCCATGCATTTCATTATTTCATAATAAAAGGCCTCCAACAGACGTTTTGCCATAAGAACAAAAGGAAATGATCCCAGCTGCTGCCGTCTTCACTTTTTAGATGATGAGCTGTTGTGTTGGACCTTCCTACACGAGACCCGAAATCTGGGAAACTCTTGTAATCGATGATGGAGCAAACTGGACAGCTGAGTCTGAACATGAAGCTTTTATGTTCACGTGTTGAATGTGTTGTGTGTACCAGGGGCATCCTCGCGTGAAGAAAAGTGGAACTAAGTAGCCAAAGCTGATGCTGTATCTAACACCTCAGCCCGTCCACAGACCCCCTTAGAGGTGCACATGGTTTGGTCCACTCCTGCAGGAGGCCGGCCAAAAATAGTTCCTCGGTGCTGTGGATGATGAAGACAATAGTGCAGAAAACAATCAAGATCACTTTTTTTAACATATCTATTCCCCCTGGGTTCAGACTGACTCCCTCTAGCTAGTTATACAGTGTGATAGTAGTTAGCTTGCTGGAAATCGAGGTCCATAATCAGCATCTATTGGCTCAGACCGGGTGAGCTCACAGCTTCAAGTCGTTTGCAGGAGATTCTACAGAAAGGACGTTTAAAAGACGGAAATCAACGTCAGCTGTTTATAATGAAGCGTCATCACATCGCCACGTCGTCACAATTTAAAGACGCTTGTAATGCATGAGTTTAACTTGAAGAAACAATGTGAAGAAACAGTTTTTATGGTGTTTTTTTCCAATATGATGCAGAAAAGAGAAGAGAGTTATTAACTAACATCATATCACATATCACCATCACTTATTACTCCCATAACCTGATGCCAAACTACACCACAGAAAATACTACACCACCGAGTTCAGCATTTCTCTCTAAATAGTCTCAAATCATATGAAAAAATACCAACACACTGCAAGAAAAAACTCCTCAGATGCAATAATATCATTATTACATGTTCCAGTAATGTCCAGGGAACATAACACTACAATACATTATTTTTTTAAAACATTGTAATTCAGTTATAAGCAGATATACGGTCATTTTTAAGGCAGAATGAGGGGGATTTTTCTAAAAGGAGCAGGAAATACCGACCAGGTGCCAACTTTGAATGTTGTGTTTACAAACGTGCAGCGTCTTACATCATACAGCAATCATAACTCCACATATGAATACATTTTTATATAATACCAGCTGTGTTAGATTGTCATTCATCTTTATATACCAGCATCCAGACGTCGATGCTGCACAGGAGGCGTTAAAGTGAATGAGGAATACATTACTACACACTCAAAACCACTTATATCTGCTTATAACTATATTATATTGTGTTTATACAGTACTGATAAATGCTAAATACAGTAAAAAATAGATAATATTACCAAAAAGTCCTAGAATCCATATGATAAAGTTGACACTGATTTTTTTTAATGTCACATTTTTGCACTATTAATGTAATAGGGGCCATGTCAGAAATTAACCAGCTTCTCCACATAACCAGCAGATTTAATATCGGACAATTAACCTGCAGTAAAAAAAAAAAAAAAAAAGAAAATAAGCTGAAATCTCTTCCACCCCAAATGAAAGCGTCCTGATATCTTTGTGGACTTCCTGTGCTGTGAACGCCGCTAAAGGGGATTTCTCTGGCACAAGCGAGTCCCGGTTATGTTTTCTCTTTTGAAAAAGACACATTCTTTCTAAAGAGGAAGGAAAAAAACATTTCACTTTTCAATTACCCCCAGCTCCTTCACCTCTCTCGTCCTCCCCAGGTCTCGTTTCCAAGGAGAGGAGAAAAAGAGAAGGGATGCTTTTCACTTGCATGGCAGCAGCCCTCCCTCTCATTCTTCTCCTATCATTCCAGCTCCCACTTTTATGCATGAAACAGAGAGGAAGATTGAAAGCATTCACCGGCCATTCAGACAATGAAGAAAGGAGATCCTCAGAGCTTTATTAGATATGAAGATCTACAATAAAAATCAATTTCTGGCCTCTTTATGCAGTTTAAATGACAAAGCCTCAGCCCATTCAGCCATTGTGTGCAGGAAAGTAATTCTGCAGCACCGGCCGAGACAAGAGCGGCGTATACTTTCTGACCTGCGATTGCAGATTCTAATATGATACAGACCTACTGAGATAATGGGAGGCACTTAATATCATCTGTTGAGAAGAAAAAAAAAAGTTATCTCATATCTTTTGGTAGATAGATGGATGGGGGATGAGGTTTAAACCGTTTCATGGGCAGAATACTAAACAGGCTGAGATGGACAGCTGAGCGTTTCGCTCTCACAGCGCTCTCAAACGTGAAAGTTAGCGACACTAGACGAGGCCTTATAGACGAGTACAGGCGCTTCGTTAGACTGATTAAAACGAGGAATTGTCAGTTTGACATAAAGCAAATATATATATTCTTTCGCAGTATTTGCAACTAAAATGCAAAAATCTTCCTCTCTTATTCCGACACTCAAGAGATGAATATACTCCTTTTTCATAGGAAGGTATATTAATGTTACTTTTGACATTTCTTTTGTGAAAGAGACAACATTTTCAAGTTGCATGGGCAGATAGGAAGGCTTTCATTGTGGCGCAGCTGCGAGGAGGTGATGTACATCAAAAGTGTCAGGGTTGATATCCGCCCGAAGAGGTCTAAAAACTCCAACTACACTCGATGGAGCATTTAAATGGGATATGCATGAAAGAAGAGAAATAAAGGCGTTTACACATAAAGAAGATGACTCGTGTGTCGGCCCCTCTTCGACTCTGTACGCACCAAATGTATTTATATTGAGCCAGATGAAAGCCAGAAGCCAAAACCTGTCGGTCTCACGGTGAAGTCGTTATATTACGCTACGAGTGTTGCTTGAGTTTTGACCTCTCGGGTCTGTTTCCCTCTCGAAGCTGTATCGCTGGGTCAGAGTCTGAAGGCCCTTCTCAGTTGTAGATCCGTGTGTTTGAAGTGCTGATCATCTTGTTGTCAGACTGTGCAAACAATGAATCCATCACTCAGCAGATTGATTGATAATAATAATTGGTATTTGTGAATAGAGATGTGAGATAATTTCTGCACGTAATCGGTATCAGCCAGTAAAGGCTTTAAATGTAAACTTTTTTGCTGATGATGACGCTGTATATTTGCGCAAGACACAAACTGTCGACTGGGTGGTTTTCTTATGTTGCCCAGTGAATATCTCCATTTTGAAAAAAGCATTGTATGTAGACATCTGCCAGTGTGCCATCACAATAAGGCCTGATGATATGTTAATTCCTCTACAGGCAAGACTTGATGCTCTCTGCGATTAGTTGGAAAAAAAAATACATGCATGCATTGGTAACGGCGTCTACGATTGGCCAAAATGAGTTGGAAAATGTCAGATATCGGCAAAAATCCAATATTGTGTATCCCTAGTTGTGATCCTATGTTATAGATCAACACTTTATTGCTAAAGGTTGTTGTTCCATGTTTTGTAAGCGTTACACAAAGAGTTTAGTCGATGCTAAGGGTTTTCTACCTATTGATCAAAAAAATATATATATTTACGTCTCTCTTCTGTATTTAAACTCTCTTGGCTCCATTCATCAGCAGTGATGTATAGTAGAAGTGTAGAAAATGGGGGTAGAACAAACAAAACATAATGTTCTTTACCATCTTTTTTTCATTTACATTTTCATTTACATGTTCATGGCCACAGCGTTCTCACAGCAATTGTTGATAAAGCTGCCTTGGTTTTACAGTAACGTACCCTTACAGCTATTCCATCACTATTTCTCAGCTTTTGTGTCCATTTTGTTCATCTGAACATTGATAGTTGAGAAAAATAGGCATCTATATGTATATATGTTACAAAAGCAGTCACTTGATATGGATAAAGCTGCGACTGTTTTGACAGTCAGTGCTGAATACCACAAACATAATGTGTTTGAATTGAAGGTGTCAAGTGAAGGCTGACCTCATGTTAGCTGCAGAGAAAGCCTTCTGATGAGTTTTTCAATTTAAAGTTCAGATTAAAGGTGTTTGTGATACTTCACCACACAGTATATTCACGTTAACCGATTTCAAACACGTGCTCCTTCTACTCTCCTGTACTTATAAAATATGTTTCGCCGTGTCGACACGGTGAAGGATCGTCGCTCTCCTCTGTCACATTTTGGATGATGAGTTGTCGTGTCGGACCTTCCTCCGTGCGACCTGAACTCTGGTCTTCCTCTGTTTCAACCAACTCTTAATCGATGACATGTGATGGAGCAAACTCAACAAGATAAATCATCTATGCTGCTGTAATGAAAAGGACTCTTTTTTTTTCTTTTTCTTTTTTTTTTTGTGGCCACGCTTTCATTCTTCTCTGATGGAGACATGGATGAATTGGATGAGCGTCCCACATCTCCAGGGGCAGGGAGATAAATATTATGCCTGACTTCTCCTCCGCCATGTCTGGTTACCAGCTGAAAAGCAATTGTTTCACTCCGCCGTCTTGACTGCAAGACATGTGCTATTTCAAATTAAACCTTCAAGGTCCCAAAGTCATTTATTTGTGTCAAAACGGAGGCAGAAAGGAATTCTGAGAAACAACAATAAATTCACTGTGGATGTAAGAAATCACAATAAATTCTCGGCGTCTTAGCGGCGAGTGTTGTTTGCTCGTGGAGCAGAATAATATCCAGGATGCAGCTCTCCATTCAGCGCCTTAAAATGTGGAACTAATCTCCCTAAAAAGACTACTATTTGGCGTCATTGTTTTTGGTTCAGCCTTCCCCAAGTGTTAGAAAACACTAACGTGTGTCCATGGGGACGGCCCCTGAATGCGAGTCGCCTTCTCCACCTCCAGCACTCTGAGAGTGTAAGTGGATCCTGATACACTGATAGCACAGAGAAGCCTCCTTGAGTGTTTGCAAAGTGTGGACCTTGAGAAGAAACAGCTTTGCCAAAAATCCTCTTGTGGCCCCAGAGACCGCGGCACAGTGCTCAGTGAAAACAAAGATGTTATAAGCTAGCTTAGCTATTATCGCGCCTTTGCACTACATCTCCCCCGACACTGCATTCAAATCAGTCTCTATTTATTTGGGGTTTTATTTATTTATTACCGCATTTTTCTCCCCTTTTCCGAGGCAAAAAAAACGACTAAAAGGATTATTTGTGGAATAACTAAAATAATTAGCAATGCTCGTGCCTTTTTGATTCAGGCAGACCGAGTTGTATTCGTGTTAGCATACTGTAACATAGATGAGAGGCACAAAGAGCCGCGAGTCCATGAAATTGACAAAAGGGCAGCAGAAGGACTACAGTACAATCACATGCAGACTTTATAGTAAACGACAAGCAAACAGGACTATTTATATGTACAAGCGTGAAAGAATATATTCATCTCACAATATAGGTGTTACAGCACCTTTAATTTGACATTCAGCGTTCATTCTTACACATTTAATGCATTACAACACTAACATTTACACACAAAAACATGAATGAACATACATATTATCATTAAGGCTTTTTGGTTTTTAGACTTAAGGATGTAAAATCTACTCACAGGGACAACAAGTATCCAGAGGATGCATCATTAAGACCTAGTCAAGCGCACGCCAAAGCAACAGGTGGTGATATAACCTCTACCGTTAGGCCATGTTGGCCAATCAGAAGCCTGTCAAACAAAGGACACAAGCCAAAAAATCCCCAGTTTTCCAGTCTACACATAAACACTGAAAACTGTCCTGAATATTTTCACCCTGGCAAGTTTTCAGTCACCTGAAATGCCGTTTACGTGTGTACAGAAGGCCAAAACGCATAGAAAAGCTTAATTTTAAGAAAAAAGTGTGTACTGATTCTGCAAAACCCTGATCTAAAGGTGTAAATGTCTGACATATGGCCAGAATTTTACTTTAAAACAATCAAAACACATTGTATTGCAGAGATGTCTACTGAAGTTAGCATGCTAACCAGCTAGCCCTGACCCATCCTGTCTTGTTATACCAAAGAGGCGATAGTTTTTCCAATCAGCTTCACGGTTGAGATGAAGTCAACAGCATTCTGACGTAGTTGTGTTCAGCCTTTCTCGGGGTGCATGGAGACTGAGTGGAGGGCAGTAGATATGGCGTCGTCTAGTGGATCTGCTGGAAGCGCTGCACACCTTCTCACCACCAGCGACGGGAATTACAGCTGTTTAAAGCGAGAAGGAGGTTATGGCTCTGTTCTGTTTCAGGGGGGCGGAGGTGCAGTCATTGTTCTGTCTGCCAAATAATCACCAGGATAATAAAAGGATTTGGATCAGACTCATTTTGCATGTGGCGGACAAGATTTTGCAGCACTAAATTATTCTGATTACCGGACCAAATGCCAATACACACTGTAAACCTTAATCAAGGTGAGGCCATATCCTTCTGCTTTGATTTTACTATTCTGAATTTACCCTATGTATGACATATACATGTTGCCTCGCCTCTACAATCTCACTGTTCACGTAAAGGGTCGATTTTGGACAGGCAATGAAAATTGGGCACGACTCGCAGTACCAGCCTCGCCTCGCCCTTTTTGCGTTCCCAAGTGGTACTTTTTTAGTATCACCTCCGTATAAGTTCCAACCGAGCTGAGCTGATACTTCTGTGTGACGTAAGTTGGCAGCCGACCACTGATTGGACAGAGAGCGACGCCACTTGACGACTCATGACGAGCGCGACGTCCGAGCCTGACACCCGCTACCTTTAAAAACTAGCATCTGCGTTCAGTCAACATAGCGATTACATGGAAGGAACAACGCGCAGGAACACAGCGTGGACCGTGGCAGAGGTGGAGACGCTCCTGAGTGTTGTCGCTGAAGACGCATCCAGAACGAGCTTGATGGTGCGACAAGAAATGAAAAGGTGGACGTGTTTTGCGTAGCCCACAGCTAGCCCTGTTTACGTGTCGCGTGGATAAGTACGTCACTGATGACGACCCGCCCACGTTGATGACGACCCGCCCACGTTGATGACGACCCGCTGACGCTGAAGAGATACTAATTCTAGATGGAAATGCAACGCGTCTGAAACCAAACCAAGTAGAGCCACGCTAAGCCGAGGCGAGGCGAGCTGGTACTGTCGGTGGAAAAACGGCATTGGTTGCCTTCATTTGTACCAAAAAAACCCTTGAAAACAATCAGATTCAACCTCCACACCCTTTACTTTCCTCCTCACTTCCTTACTTCACTCTACTTCCTGCAGTGGCGTTGAACATAAGACTGGACATACAGTAAATCATGAGGTCCAGTATAAACACAATCCCTTGGACACGAGGCCGATCATGGGTTATGTACGTAACGCGGCGAAGAGTGACATCAGCGGCATGAACTCCTCACACTAATCTCAGTGACATACGGCTCTCTCACAGTGCTCGAGTCGAACAAAACAGAAAAAGTCAGCCTCAGTTTACTTTGCTACCCGTTTCGCACCTGCGTCCCAATTACATCAGCAAACTGTCTCCTCAATGCATCACAATTGCAGGAGCGCGATTGGTTCCCTGAAGGGAGCCGCCACCTGTCGCCGTATACAAGAGAGCGTTTATACAAATAATACATCGATAGAATGATGAATAGTGTGATTTAATTGGAGATGAAAGATTAAAAGAAATAGGCTGAATACTGAGATAAACTAAAGGATGGGACCGTATGAATAAGTCAACACTTCTTCGCAGTTATACATTGTTGGAAACTGTTGAGTCCAAATTTAAATCCCGTTGTGCCGTACATTGATAATATTCAATACATTAAACAGGACAATAAATAGGAATAAAATGAAAACAAAGCTGAAGTGATCGGGTTGCAGGGAGCTTCTCAGGCGCGCTGTGCTTGAATTAGGATGTAAAGGATAAACCGCGTCGTTCCACTCATCCAGATTGGATTTGAGTTTAATTTGATTTCCTTAAGATCGAGAAACACTTGCTTATTTTAAAGAAGAGGAAGAAAAAAAAACGCTTTTTTAAAAAATAATCACGCCGTATTGCACTGATTTTTCGACAGTTGTTTAAATGAACCAGTGAATCCTCGTGTTATCCCGAACAAAGACCGTGATCCCGCTATCAGACACTTCATTCATGTCGTCTCAATGCCTGAAAGACAAAGTGGGTAGCACAACAAATTCATTTAGAGCAGTGCTAAAACATGATCGGCATCTGTATAGGCGTGGGGTCTTATTGCCAAGATTAATTATATTCATTATACACCGCGCTGCATACAAATGACCTTGTTTCCTGTTCAATACGCGCACTGACTTTGAATACTGCACGCTGAACGGAATTAAGACATATATCGCATACAACAACTGTGTCTCTTTGCCGGCTTCTTAAGTAAAGTTCTCATTTCATAAAGGTTTTACGGGTTAAACGTGGCTTTACGGGCAGCACATCTTCTTTTGAGGCTGATGATTGCGGGCAGCTTCTTTGTCTGCGCCTATAGTTGACGCAGCGCACTGACTTGTATGGCGCTGAATTCACAGAGTCTAAAAACATTTGTGACATCTTGCTCTTTCGATTAGAGAAGTAAATATATTCAGCCGTCGCTCTCGTCTGTGTTGCTGTTTAACTTGAATCAGACGGACGTAGTTAATCGGAGTCAACTCGAGATATATTTCAATGCAACGTGTTTCTGAAAAATAGTTGTTTCGATTGTAAACATGAGTTAATTTAAACACTTCGGCTCTGCATTTATATTTGTGAAGGACTACAGTGACGTCTTACTTATAGAACAGCTTGATTCAAATACAAGATGAAAAACTGGGAAATCAACACTGCAATCAGACATTCAGACTACTCTGCATGTTAAAGATTTGAAGGACTAATTTAATTTGACGTTTGAGTAAACGAGAAAGAAACGAGGAAGTTATTGTGAAAGACCGATGCCAACATGTCACAGCTGGGTGTTGCGTGCCAGCTAACTGCTAGCTCATTAACTAAAGTCGTTCCTATGTCGCCTGTACGTTTCTAGAGCTGGATAATTTGCAGGTTCCTCTTTCAGGTGTGACCAGACCTGTATGCATGTTGACTCAGAGGTCTGGAATAGAGGGCACTTAAATATAATTGAGCAATTTATTACAGCCGCGGTTTACCTGCTATGACAAGCCAAATTGTTGAAGCCGCTCATCTGGCCGTACAGGTTTGACTGCATACGCTGCCCCTGCTAATGGTTTCATGCACTTTTAAAAGGTGCAATGTATAAGAACTGGCCACAATACTCCAAACACATAGGGTGCAGCATATCAAAAGAGTAACCGCTAACTGCAGCTGCCATTAGATTATCAGTCAGTTAGCTGTGCAGCTGGTTGGTCTTATGCACACTTAAGAAGCTTTTGCAGGAGCTAGCTGCTTTAGCCTGCTAACTTCAGTTGATATATCTGTTTCTGTTGATCATGTTTTAAGCTAAAATTCTTGTCAAAAGGCGTAGGTGACGTGGCAGAAGGACCCAGATGCATAGACAGCAGAACGTGGTTGCAGGGATGCAAAAAGATTGAATTCTTAAAGGCTCAAAAAAACCCAAGGCGACATAAACATGGCACAAACAACAAACAATGAACCGACAAAGACTGAACAAAAAGCCAGGACTTAAATGACAAGGCAAACGAGGGAACAAGACACAGGTGAGACACAAGAGGACAGGTGCAGGTAATCAGACAGAACAGTGACAGGGAAGGCAAGACATGGAACACAAAAACAGAAACTTGACAAGAACAAAAATCTGCTCACATTTGGACAATAGAAAAGTGATCAATACACATAAATGACTACAAATTGTTACATATAACCCCTTTAAAAATGTGCAATATGTAAGAAATGGCCACCTGTCAAATTCATACTCAAAACAAAGCTTTAGCTTAGCTATTTACATCGGTTAGCTAGTGTTTACAGCGCTAGCACACAAGCTCTGGACCAGCACTGGACAGGGCTAGCTGGTTAGCATGCTAACTTCAGTAGATATCTCTGCAACAGGGGCACACTGACATCATCATGTCAAAACTGCAACCTATATTCAGTTCTGTTGATAATTTAGTTTTCAGCTAAAATTATTCAATATTGCTGCTTTAAGGTAGAGAAAATTATATTTATTAGATGTCAGTATAATGAATGGCACGCAGGGCTGCAGTAAGAGTATCTTGGTAGTGGTGAACAGTTTTAATGAGCCTTTAAGTGCTTCATGAGTGGATTTCTTTATATTGAGCAAAGACAGCTGGATACATTCAGTGTCCTTGGATGCCATCAGTGATCTTAAAATAGAAACATAAGGTGTGGTTACAGTATTTAATATTCACACAGCAGGTACACAGTCTGCTCTCCAGTACTACCTGTGCTCCCTCACATGCCTCCTGCAGCCGCTGCAAGCTTTTATATTGAAAGGGTGGGTTGATGTGTGACCATAACTTTCAGTATTCTTATCCGTCCATAACTATTACCACACCAGTCCTCTGCCTCGCCTCTCCACGCTAGAGAAGAAAAAAAAAAAAAAAAAATCAAAGAGGGTATTAGGCAGCAGGGTTATTCCCGACACTTTGCTGGAGGCTGGCGTTAATCTGTGCGTTTTGGAGAAACGAGGTTAGTTAAGCATTTTAATGGCCCTAGCCCTGTGATAATTAGGCCTGCCCTGGAGGGAGCTCCAGTTGAGCCACTTGGGCCTTGAAATGGAGCCAGGGAACTAAAGCCCTGCACGCACACAATGATCCTGAACTAATTCCCTGAGTAAATATTTTCTCCCGCTCACTCCACAGCCTCTTTCTCTTTAAAGTTGTAAAAGGCCTGTTTCCTTTTTCCCTTTTTTCTTCTTTTTCCTCTCATTTCTTCTCCCTCTGACCTCCCTCCCTCGGCAGATATTTTTAGAGGGAGCCACTTTGAGCCGTTTTACAAAGATTTTTTACTCTCTTCTTTTATTTCTTTCAGCTCTCCTTTTTTTTTCTTCTTCTTCTTCTTCTGTCATTGTGTCTCCTATTTCATCGTGTGATTAAGCTCACACAACGCAGTTTTTTTAACAGTTCCTCCGCGCGGCATTTTTTACACAATCGCCTCGCGCGTAGCGACGGGGGCCTCTGTTGTGTCTTGTCTGACTGGCGTGGCCCTTGACCCCGGGGCCCGCGGAGGGGCCCTCTGACTGACTGATCCGATGGTCCTGAAGGGGATAGGTCTCTGAACATTGTGTATAGTCTTCCCTTCCTGTCTGTGTCTGGGGCTCCCCACAGCCCCGAGAAGCCCCTGAGCTACAGCTGCTATTGTTTCTCGGCACAAAAGACAGACATCACATTAAAAGTCCTCTGTATCGGCTTGAACTCACATCAGTCTTTGTCAACAGAAGAATCAAAGGCAGGCGTTCGCTCCGACAATTAGATATTAAGAAAAATATTCATGAATATCACAGACCGTGCAGTAATAAGTCTATTCACGTGGAATAAATGCCCAATTCCTGATTTGTTTTTGAATGAAGGAAAGCGGCAGTTTTTTTTTCCTTTTTTACGCCTTTTTTCAGAGCTCGCGATGGAGACGCAACACATCCCGCCATTAAGTTGTCAATCTACAAGTTTGTGTCTGGGTGATAAAGTTCGTCAGCTTTCAAAGTGGTTGTTTGGAGGATGTTTTGACTGACACGTGGCCCTCGAGCCACAGAAGTCAGCGTCCAGGTTTCCCAGGGACACTACTTGTTTGGCTCAGGGAACCTTTGTGAGGAGTATCTTCATCTCGCTGCTGCTCAGCCAGCCCATTTCTCCAGGCCACAGTGTCAGGCATCATTTATCTCTGACAGTGAAGCTGTCTAGAGTGTGTGCGTCTGTCTGTCTATGGCAGCGCGCACGTGTGTTTGTATGCGTCTCCGCGGCGGCCCGGGCGCGCGGCGCCGCGTGTCACACGGGTGTCCCAAGGACAATCGTCAGAGCGGAAACGAGCAGAGAAGATGAATGTTTTCTGAACATAGGAGAATATCATTAAAGCTACCTGCGCCGCCGCGCTTGATTGATTTGCCGAATCACAGGCGCCGGATGTTAACATAAAACCCGCAAATGGCTCCAATTTAAATATGTTACTTATCAACACTCCACAGTCCATCAACGTAAAAAAATCCTCCGGAAGCTTTAATTTAATGGGAAGTGTGTAATTTTTCATTATACAGTAATTAGATGATATTAATTGCAAAACATCTGTTAAGTTAGCTGACATGTGGCGGCTGTCGGGCTGACTAATGTACACGCCTGTCCAACTCACTATACAGGACTCATACCTATATATTCACATTAGTTATTGTAGTTTAAACTGGAAATAGAGACGTTTTTTGACTTAAAATCATTACGAAGTTAATGTTGATGTTGAAGTTATGGCTATAAAATAATGGCACCATCTTCATTTGGATTGGTTCTCTATAACCTCGCTTTACCACCAGGCCTGGCACCATGTCCGTCTATTTTCACGTCTCCATTATAGACGAAATTAATGAATGAACGCAAGTTTTGTCCCATGTCGTCAGTTGCTACGGAGGAAAAGTACAGTCAACAATTAAGGCACTTCTGCCCAACTGCTGGTTTTCAATAATAGCTCCAGTCTTTCTCTATCAAATCTGAACACACAGACATGATACACATATTTTAGGACTCAATGGGCTTACACTTTCTGAGGATACCACTATCTACTGATGACTATTACAATTATAAATGCAGAAATCCACTCAGAAATCACAGAGAAGAAGACGCTCCATATAACTCCAGAACCTGCCTGAGAATCATCACAATCTAAAATGTTCTTCCGTATAAAAGCACTCCGGTGATATCTGTCTGTATATTAACTGGCACATTTCAAACAGCAGCTGAGGATAATTAATTCGGCCGACTTCATAATAGTGCCGTTGCCAAAACATATGATTGTGTCGGGTTCAGGGACCCCGCGGTGTCAGAGTTGAAAGCCCTTTCTCTACTGCACCCGGCACCGCGTGAGTTCTTCTAAACACCTTGAAATACTGAAGACGGGCTCTTTATGAACATACATGCTCACATCTTATCCCGGTATATTAGCCTAACCCTTGCCGTTCACATTCTCTCTTTGTCCTGCACTTCCTCTTCAATCCCTCTATTACCCTGCGTGTCCTCAGCACCCCGCCTCTTTGTCCCGTCTCAAGGCCATGGCCAGTCATGGGCTCGGGCCTGTGCTCCTAGCAGCTACTGACCCTTTGTGCCACCTTTATCACAGACTTCTTTACCGTGGGCTACTTAACCACAGCGCTAACTGCAGGTCCTGCGGGTCTCTGTGATTGTGCTCTGCATTGAGCAGAGAGATGAGGATTAACACCGACACTCGATAAAGGGGTCAGAGGTGTGCAGTGATTATTTGTGTGTGTGTATTACGGGAACGAGAGAGAGAGAAAAAAAAAGAGAGGCAGGGAGGGAATGTGTGTGTGTGTGTGTGTGCAAGGTAAGCCCGTGTGTGTGTGTGTGTGTGTGTGTGTGTGTGTGTGTGTGTGTGTGTGTGGCTCTCACAGGGTAGAGGATGAAGCAGGTGGAAGGGGGTTGGGGACATGGCTGCAAGGTTGAGGTGAAATAGATGGATAAGGTTAGCTGAGTTATCAGACAGGAGCATCACAATCAAGCTGTCAGCTCAATGCCTCCCTCTCTCTGCTCTCTCCCTCTTTTTGATAAACAGAGGAATAGGATTACAATTTGGACTGGTCCCGGGGCAGCGAGGAAGCCTGCCCTGCCTTTCAGCCGCATTCTCTGCTCTATGAAAGGAGCACAAGAAAGGCACAAATCTGCCAGACAGGGTTTTTTTTTTTTTCGGGGTGGGGAATCCTTGTAGCGGAGGAAAGAAGGGCATTTTGCCAAAGAACAAGGTGTGGAGGTTGGCTCCTAATAGAAAAAAAAAAAAAAAAAGAGGATACATCCATAAACATGTATTTAAAAGTCTGGTTCATTGAAATGACGTCGATGTGGTTTATTTACACTCAGATGCTCACAGCTACATTTAAAAACCTCCAACTGTCTTTGAGTCGGCGGTGCAGAGACACTAACTACAACTATTACACCACTGTAACTGAGTATTTCTATTTTAATCATTTTATACTTCTAATCCAGCACATTTCTAGTGGAAATGTTGGATGCACTCTGTTTCATTGATCTGTCAGAAAGATACTTTACAGATTACTGGAGGTTTTTATAAACTAAACAAAAGATCTTCCTATAAAAAACAATTAAATGATTCAATATGAGTAAAATACTGTAGTTCAGATTAGTATTACTTTACATTTACATTAAAATGCTGATTTCACATTTGTGTAATATGTATCTGTTACATAATAATATAATGTTTGATGAAATAAAAATGTCCCTTGTCTGTATTTTCCTCTCTTTATAATAGTAATAATACAATATAATGTAATAAAAGCATCATTAAAAAATGATAGATTTAGAGTTAATCAAACTTGATTCACTGTTAATAAATAATTAACTGCCTTATAAACTATTCATTAAGCGATTGTAAAGGTTTATAAACATCAGCTGCAGCTTACACAGTATTTATTAAAGGGGCACTACGTAGCTTTCCAGAAGAAATTCATACTTTTAATATTGACAATACTAATGAGGTGATAACACCTATAACAAACCCAGAAATATGTATTTTTTCCATTAGTGAATAAACAAGCTGTTCTAGGAGGATAATAAGGAAAGGTGGCAGGGTCCGCCACATATAAACAAAGAAAAACAGTATGACATTGTGTTTATTCAGTCATGAAAACAAAATCCGTCAATGAAGATGTTTCTCTTCTGATTGAAAGTAACTACATTTACACAGAATAATAAACATCAGTTGCAACTTTACAATAAAACAATTTGCTTAATACATGATTTATAAAGTGCTTTGAATTACTACTAACTAAAGTTTAACTAACTATGTAATGATACTCATTCATAATGATGCTTATTATAAAGTATACAGACAAAAAAGCCAAAAAGGACCATTTTTATTGACTCAAACATGATGTTATTGGATTATTATAGATGCATAAGGTGAAATCAGCATTGTGATGTTGAGGCTGGTTGAGAAAGAGCTAATTTGAAATACACATTGTGCAGTTTAAAGATTTTATAGTAAGATTTGATGCTGTAAACTGCAGAGGAACTATCTGACAGATGAATACAACGGAGGAAGTGCGACATTCCCATTTGAACTGTGAGTGTGAGTTTGGAGTGTTACCTGCTTTTGATGTTTTATATCAAAGTATATTTTTAGAAATGTACTCACATCTGTTCACCGTCCAGTAAAAACCTTGATTTTGGAATTCTTCAGATGAACCAAAAAAAAATGTTCTTCTTTACACATTTTTCAGTTAAATCAACAATTTGAAGCCACCCTGGATGATCTGAAACACGCTGCAGCAAAAAGCTAAAAAGCTTTTCGATCCTTTCACCAAAGTAAGATTCTTATATATATGTATTTAGTGTTATTATGCTTCACTCAAATAATTCACATCAGTCCATCATGCATGGAGAGACACTGTCAGTAAATGATGAAATGTGTTTTTCATAACTTTAATTCCAGCCTAATTTTACTATATTTCCCAACCGATGAAAGAAGTCACGGTAAAAACAAACTGTGTTCCCTGTTTAGTATCATGATAAATTAGTATTGAATGGGCGTCGGCCTCTTTTCTCTTGTAAAAGTAATAAACATTATTCCTGTGATGACAACACAAAGGCCCGTGTTGTGGTTGTTTGGTCGACTTTGTTCGGGACACAAAAGGCTCACTGTTCCTCCGGTCCCCCTGCCGACTGATCCCAGAGATTTTTTTTAAACGCCAAATCTGCAGAGAGTGCAGAAATAATGTTGGGACAGCGACCAGAGCAGCAGGGCAATTAAGACAAATTAATTATGGCGGGGGCGTGCGAGCGGAGCCCGGTTAAAGCGTGAACCCACAGAGGTGTCGGAGCCACATATATAAGAGCTCTCCAAGAAAAAAAAAAGGGGCCGTGGCACTCGCCCATTTGCTATCTCATTATCTACAAGGAGGGAGAAGCCCACTTTGTGACCCCGACGTAAAGAGACCCCTGATCTCCGACTGTCGTCGCGGCGAGAGCAGCCGTCTGCTGTTCTGCCGGCTGAATGCATGGCTGAGCAGAAATTAAACGTGTGCTCCTGCTCCCTCAGCCAGGTTTCTTCTCCAAAAAAGATGGTCCATCGCACTCACTGACCCGTTTTTCCTCCTTCTCATCTACATGTACATAAATTCCCCTTTCCTCGCTGAAATATCTATTATTCCCCCCTTGTTCCCTCGCCATTTCATTGGCTGAGGTGTCCAGGGAGCCGGGTGACCTTCTTCCCTTTTTGACTAAGTCTTGTCTGGAGTGCAGCAGAAAATCACACAGGCGACTTTTCTTCCCCGGGACGGTGAAACTCACTGAAAGTTACAGGAGCTATCAGTCTGCTCACATGTATTTTTTTTATTTCTCCTTCTTCTATTTAATTCTGGGTAAATATCTGCCGCGTGCTGTATTTGTCTGAGGTGGGGCGCTGTGGAAACAGTGAAGATTAAAGGACACACACACTCTTTTATTATATTGTCCTTCTCAAGCACCGAATCAAACATATTAATTAGCATTGTAGCAGTAGCTTCAGATGTTCATGTGCATGCCTCTTCCTTTTGTTCCTGGAAGTGAAAACTTGCTTGGCAGCGCTAACTCCGAGCAGCGACAAATCGCTTTGTTCCAATAGGATCAGGAACAGGAAGAGAATCATGAACATCTCATCGTAAGCTCAGGCAACAAGTGAAAACATCCCCAAAACCTGAATGAGCAGAGACACTGACACAGATCCGTGCTCTATTCTTTTGTAAAAACCAAATCCCTCTTTTCCTCCTTTCTCAGCCATAATATGGCTTCCAAGCGAGGTCCAGCCAGAAATCTTGCGGCATGGCCGTGAAATAAAGGAAGTGCTGCCATGCCTGACTATGCCAGTGAATAAAGCCAAAGCAAATTGCTTAGGGAGAGTTTGGTCCAATTGGATGCCATCCCTTGGTATGTAATTCCCATGGCACGTCGTTGGCAATGGCGTTGCACGCCTCAATCAGGTGTGGGGGCCTGGAGGAGGCCCCGGCTCATTTGCATGTCCAAGTATGAGGGGAATTCCTCTTAGGAAGGAGCCAGGCTTTGATGTGGGCATTCCCACTTGGATTACGGGACTAAAATAGACAGTAATGGATCAGTGAAGTCATTCATCACCAGTGTGCCGTTTGCCCAGTCCTCCTTCACCTCCTAAACCACGCTCGGCTTCAAAGAGAGCCGTCCATTGAGCTGCTTTCGCCGGGACACTTAACTGTAGACGAGATCGAGGTAAATGAGCCAGGAAGTGGTGACGTTAATGTGAGATCGGTCCGATGATCCATCACTGTCGTAAGGTCACTTCCACAGACTGTTGGCAGAACTGGGACACGTGGACAGTATTGCTTCACTAAAAAAGGTAAGAACTTTTATGTTTTACATGTCAGCTAATGTTCAATAAGCAAGTTTCATGTTGTGTACATTTTAAATACATTTTGAAAATCTGCTATCAATTGTTTCCTATAATGAGACAGTGAAAACTGTAAGTAACAGGCTGTGTTACAGAAGTAAGAAAATAGACCTCAGAATTACACTGACATTTGTAATAACCACAACTACTCAATGTGACATTTTTGATTATTTAGCATTTTTTAGTTCCCACAGTCCCATTCCAATTCAGGTGCCAAGTTCTTGTCAACTTTTACAGAGAAGCAACAAAAGGCATCCTGACTGGAAACATCACGAACCGGACAGCGAGGCTCTACAGCAGGTGATTAAAACCGCCCAGATCATCACTGGCACCCATCTACAGAACATGTGATATGTGAGGAGAGTCTGAAGGATACTAAAAGACGACACCCACCCAGCCACAGTCTGTTCGCCCTGCTGCCATCTGGCAAAAGATACAGAAGTGTCTGCTGCCGTACCACCAGACTAGACAGCAGCTTCACTCCTCAGGCTGTGAGGCTCCTGAGCTCATCCTCTGCACCACACCAGGTATTATAGGTTTTATTTTTAAGATGTAATTTTTCTTCATTAATTAATTTATTTCATCAAAATAAATGAATCTTAAATCTTGAATCTTAAACATCACCAACCTGATGGACTACGGACGGTCAAGTGGGAAGCAGTGATGATGCTGCACCGGAGACATTTTGTGCCAATTGTATTTTTTTTTTTAATGCTAACAAATTAATTGTTGTTCTTTTTCT
Organism: Lagodon rhomboides; assembly: GCA_039737535.1. Taxonomy (NCBI): domain Eukaryota; kingdom Metazoa; phylum Chordata; class Actinopteri; order Spariformes; family Sparidae; genus Lagodon; species Lagodon rhomboides. Next base: position 5,402,967 of record CM077789.1, on the reverse strand, counting down.
TACATGCATATAAATAATAGATTAGCTCTAGTTGCACAAACTGAAGTCCACTCTCCTTTCAGCTCTGTTTTGGTCTCGGTCACCAATCCTTGACAAGGATATGTCGGACTTTTAGTTTCTAAACGCTTCACTATGTTTACTTGCTATTTTCGCAAACTTGTCCAACAGCTTGGTGCTGGGTAGATTTCATACAGCTGTGAGACTGAACCAAAACAATGAGCTGAAATACGCTAAAACGCAATACAGATCTGAGGGGAGCTGCAGCTGACTGATGATTCTCTGTGGGTTCAGTTCAGCACTGTGAGCCTTCAGAGTCACACAATATCATTTGACTTGTTGTTAATATAAACATATTAATATAAAGTGCAGCTGTAAGCGACCTCAACTAGAGGGGGCGGATCAGAAAATACATGAATCATGTTTAGAACAGTCATAGATTATTTTAGAAGGTGATGCCAGACATGAGGACATTTTTACATGAGTCATTAGCTCGTAGCAAAATATCTCACTGAAATATTGAAAGTGTTTATTCTTAATCATAAACTAACCTGAATCCACAGTTTTTTCTAAAATGTTTCGTCTCTTTGTATTGAATCTCGTGGCTCGTGCTCTCTGCAGAACATGTGTGCAGGGTCATGACAGTTTACATGCAGACAGCTGCTTCGCTAACAATGCTCAGTCATCCAGGACAAAATGAAAGCTTTATCACAGTGGAGCTGCTCCCGGGACACAAAGGGGACAGGCACTTGTGAATATGACATTTTCATTCACTGTTGTTTTAATGAATCAGGCGAGGAGTGGTTGAGGGCCCACTTCCTGCTTTAATAAGCTAACATACAGTGTGTATTAGCATGTTAAAGGGACAGTTCACCCAAAAAATGAAAGTTCAGTCATTATCTACTCACCTCCATGCTGATGGTGAAGTTTCATTGTCCACAAAATATTTCTGGAACTTCACAGCAAAACAGTGTTGAAAGATTCTCCTAAACAACTGAAGCAGATGGGGACTTGTGAAAGAAAACAAGTGAAAGAAAGATGTAGGTCCGGCATAATCCAAGTGTCTGGAAGCATCCGGATCCTAAAGAGACGCTATTTACACCCTTATTTAGGCCGAAATCTTCACTGTGGCTGCTAGGCTAAATCGAGCTTGGAGTCAATTTGAAGCATGTACACTACGTTAAAAATGTTTTAAACTGTGAAAAAGCAACCAAAAGAAACAATATATAATGTATATAATATATACAAATATAAAATGTCTCCATTACAACCTTACATGGTTGAGCTTGAGACTTCAGACGGGGTGTGTGCGTTAGCTTAGCAGCTACCGCAAAGATTTCAGCTTAAAATCGAGTGTAAATAGCGTCTTTTCAAATCAATTTGGGATCTTTAGGCTTCTGAAGACGTACGCCCGATTACGCCAGACAAGCTCTATGGAGCTATTTTGTGTTGTTTGTTGTTGTTGCTGCCTCAGTTGGCTGGGAGAACGCTGCTACACGATTTTGCTGTGACGCTCCAGAAATTGTTTGGGGACGATGAAACCTTCCATCAACATGAAGGTGACTAAATTTTCATTTTTTTGGGGGACTGTACCTTTAAAATCACTGTCAAAGCAAAGCACCTAGCCTCATATGAATGGAGGTTGTGTTTTTTGTGTACATTTTCAATTCATTCAACAACTTTTACCATTTAAGACTGAGTGAAAACTCATTATTAACTCACCTTAACTGCGTGTTACTGGTTTAACCGCGCTGGTTTGATCTTCCACTGAATGTCTGCGGACACGAATCCGCCCAGTTTTCCGTACAGTAACAGCTACCGAAAGAGTTTTACGACTGCGGCTGTGTATCTCGCCACAACAGGTAAACTGAGAGAGGACAGTTGCAGAAGAATGAAGGAGAGGGAGAGACATGGGAATAAAAAAAGATAAACAGTTTGACCTTCTGTTTCTGCCAATTTCCAGTGGTCGCCCCCCTCCTTAGCCTTCTCTTTCCCTCTTTCGCCCTCAGCCCTGTGTCGGACGAATCCTTTTTGGAGGGATAAATAGCACTGCTGCGCTTTGATAGCCCCAGTCCCAAACAGCAGCTACCGATAAATAAAAGGAACTTTCTCCATTTATCTCTGTGAGAAAGAAGTTCCTATTAGGGTCCCCATAGCCACGGGGCCTTTCCCTCCTTCACTGCACAGCTTTGTAGATTGCCTGCTTGGTTTAAGGTGCTATTGAGTGCTCACCAGGACAATTACATGCCAGGACCCCCCTCCGGAAATGTCCCTCCCCTCCACTTCCCTCGCCCGTCCTGTACCTCTGTGCCAGTGTTGCGCGAGATGCTATCCGCGATAGGGCTGGATGGGAGCGGTGTGTGTGTGCGGCGCGTCGTGTAATTGCGTGTGCATGTGTGTGTGTGTGTGTGAGCTCCCCGCTGGAAGAGGGGACAGAGGCGGTGGAGTGATAATGGCCCTCTGAATGGTATGGAATAACGTATCATTGCTTAGTGCCTGGAGTCAGACAGTGATGCTAATGCAAATGGTTTTTACCCCCACCTCTCTGTCTGGTATAATGATAGCCCCACAAACAGTATGTATGAAGAAACAGAGCGGAGGAGGTGTATAAATAAAAATAGCGCACACCTCGGCGAAAATGACTTTTTGTTGCCTTCAGGGAACTTAAGACACACCTTTACACTTTCCCTCCGGGCCTCCTCTATTTCCTCCTTCTCTTGATATTTTTTTTTTTTTTTTTATCATTTGATAACACATAAAGTAGAGATTTCTGCAAGGAGCAATATAGCGGTGAAAAAAAAAGAAACCTGCTGGGTTTTAGAAAGACTTGGCCCTCGACCGGGCATGTCAATCTCATTTCCAACAGCCTCACAAAATCGGGGTGTTTTCAACACGTAAAATGAGATGTGTGTATTGGTTATAGGGTGCACGAGTCCAAGGCTTCACCTTGAGAAGATACTGATATTTTCTAGCATATTGTTAAATCACAAACAGCGAAACCGGATGACGCTGGTGTGCTTTTCAAACACAGCGCCTCGCCGGATGAATAGTCGCGGAAAGAAAATGCGAAGAGTCTGAAGCTATTGTTTGTCTTTCAGCCGGAGTCTCTGAGGAAAAGCGTCGTCACAATCGCAACTGTGGGCAGTTTGAGCCGGAGCGTATGCAGGGGAAGAAAGACGATGCCATAAATCTCCGACCACAGAGGAGAGAGCGCGAGGGCTGATCCAGGATCGAGCCGAGGATCTTAGATCCTAGAGTGCCACAAAAGGCATCTATCAGAGCGAGGACAGCCTCGGCGCTCATCTCTGCAGATGCATTATTGGGATGCGGAGAGCACCGGCGCGTCGGCTGGAGCGGCTCCCTGCCCCACAGCACCACCGGAGGAGGAGTCCGCGGACACGGAGGGGAGACCTGCTGCCGAGAGGTTTCTGAAGACGGGCCGTCTGTGAACTGATAGAAGGGGGGCTGTGCTAATCAAGGAGCCTGCAGGCCCTGGCGCTCCTGCCCGGGCCTCTTCCTCCTATATCCCCACTCCTCTGTCGACTGCGTTCGCTCAGTTTTACTCTCGGAGCCTAAGCTCCTTTTATTTCATGGTGTCACTTTTCAAAGGCTTGTCTTTTGTCTTGTGAAAAGCCGCGCGACTTAGCCGTCCATTTGTGGAGTGGACTTATTGTTGGAATTGTTGAAACTGTCTCTTGTACGGAAACACTGGCTTCAATCTGGGAAGGAAACAAAAACACATAATGATATCGTTCATTATTAGGATTCCGCTGTGCGTCCGTGTTTATTAATAGCACGATAAGAAGTCCATGTGTCGCTCTTTGCCAAAGGGATGAAATTCCCACCTTTCTATTTCTGTCAAAGGCCAAAATAGTAGCTCTTCTGACAGCTGGGGCAGCCTTATATAAATACTATAAATGGTCACCCCCTTACACAATGCCTTTGTAATATATCATTTGGCTTCACAGTGCCCTAATATCTGGGTAAAGTTTCATAAGGGTGCCTTTTGGCGGCCTGAGCTAAGTGGTCTTAGCTGCCTGTGATAGGCCTGTGTGCTGAGCAGGTTCTGGAGATAGCAGCTCTCTGGTGGCATGGCTTCTCTCATAGGTCCCTCCCTGGCAGAAAGCAAAAGAAAGGGAATAAAGACGGGCTGGGAGAGAAAGGAAGGAGGCAGGAGGGAATTGACACAGAGCTTGGCGAGGAGCCAGAGCCGGCCTCCTCGCGTCTAATGTACGAACGGGGATTTATTTAAACAGTGAGAAGAGAGGACAGCTTCACAGTGCCAGATTAATTCCGCTTTTTATTCAGAAAATAAAAGAGACTTTGAATTATTAAGAGATAGCGGGATTAGAGGCCTCTCTTTCCAACCCCAATCTACGCTCCTTTTAATTTCCACTTTATTAGAATTCTTTTTGAAGTATTTTAATGTGGACAAAAGGAGAAGAAGAGAGAGAAAGCAGAAAATATTAAATATCAGTTAAACTGCATTAAACATAAGCCCAAGCCTCCATTTTTTTCTCTTCTCTTCACAGTCATATTGATCCTACTCTTTCACTTCTCAATTATCAACTTTTATTGTAGGTTCAGCCAAGTGCAGAGGCCGATTTTGAAATGAAACGGCTTCTATCTTCTATTCATCCTCGGGGCGATGGGGCTGCGGTGGGGTTTTTTTTTTTTTTTTTTTTTTCGCTCCCTCACACTCTCTCTTCACTTCACTTCCTTAAACCCCACTCAAAATGTGTCAGCGAGGGCGATTGTGTAGCGCTCCGAGGAGGAGGAGGACGAGGAGGAGGAGGAGGAGGTGGAGGAGGTGGAGGCTGCCGGTTCTCACGTCGCCTCGGCATCGGGTCAGCGAGGAGGGTCGGTGGGGATCAACAGGAGAGGACAGACACAGGTCAAACTGTCTCGGTGAAGTGCTCTCCAGCGGACAGCGGCGGCCATCTTCCTTTGAATACGGAAATGAATAAAATAAACAAGTCGGACACAATCCTCCTGCCAGCAGCCTCGGCTACAATGCTATATTTTTAGCCGCCCTGTGTTTACTTAATATGCACTTCATGCTATATTTGCTTCTTAGCTCCCCATCCAGGGAGCAGCCTGCCCTCACAGTGCTGGCGAGCCGAGCAGTACAGCATTGTGCCCTCCACAAATCTCAGCAGCCATAGGAATTTGATTGTGCCGGAGGATTCTCTCTGTCAGACAACCGGTCCATAATCTCTGGCAATTCTTTGTGCAGGAGGATTACCACTGAAAGTGTTACCACATATTTACAACTACTCCACTAACTCTCAACAGGCTCTCCTGCATCCAGCCCAGCCGAAGCTAAGCCACGGTTAACATAGGAAATCAAGCTGAGATTTAGGACATCTCCCTCCGAATCTAAGCGTGTGGCTCTATCTGTACAAATAAGAAGGTCTTTTTCTCTCTCTCTCTTTTTTTTTTTCTCACAGTCGAGTTTAGCACAGATTTAACCTCGAGGATTACCTGTGTCGGGGAGGAAAAAGGGGAACACATCTGTTTATGTGTAAAGCACTTGACACGGGCCTCCCCGGGGATAGATCAGTTGGCCCACGGTAAACACGGAGCCATTCATGTGAAAATTATCACCCTGTAATTAACAATTCAGGTTTACACAAGAGTAAATTGCGAGAGAGGGCGCAGCCATTTCTCTCCTCTTTCATGATGTGAATACTGAATTCTCAAATAAATAAATAAATAAAAAAAGGAAGCCGAAAAAATAATAAAGAAGCACAAAGAAAGTCGAGTTAAAACTACACACTGTGTTTACCATGTCCTGTTTTTTTTATTTGCTCTCCTCAAAGCGACGCGAGGGTCAAGAGGCCGTTGCAGCAGTCCTCCTTTTTTTTTTTTTTTTAGCATCTGTGTCTTATCGCTCCATCAGAGCCCAAGTGTTTCATTCAAAGTCGGACTAGATAGGCCTTGTGTCTGGCTGTTGTTATTGAAATAAACTGGGCCTGTGCTGCCACCCCGGCCTACCCCCCTCTTGCCCCTGTCTATTCTGAACAAGTGTATCTTCAGAAACACGCCAGCTTGTTATGGTAATGACCTGAACGCTTCCCCCCCCCGCCCTGTTCTGTGTGTGTGTGTGTGTGTGTGTGTGTGCGGTGGGGGTGAGGCTTCGCTTTTTTTGGGGAGGGAGGGGGGACCCAACAGGACGTAGTGGGGCAGGGCTCTTCATGACAAAACAAGGCTTGTGTTATCCAAACAAAAAAACATATCCAATCAGTGTTCGTGTACATTAAATCATATTTTATTGTATTTTTCTTGCAGGCGCTGAACATGAAATACGATTAAAGGTGCAGTATGTAGTTTTTGGGAGGAAATTGTAATCAGATTTTTATGTCTAAAGGAAACTAAATTAAAAAAATCTCTTTGTTTTCATGTCTGAATAAACTGAATAAACAAGCTGACCTTAAAGGACTCATACTTTGTTTATATGTGGCGGACCCTGCCACCTGTCTAGCTTCAAGCAGTGTTCTGGGACCTTATTTTCCTCTGAGAACAGCTTGTTTATTCACTAATGGAAAAAATAAATATTTCCAAATTTGTATTATATCCTAATCAATATTGTAAATATCTGAATTACTTTTTTCCAAAACTACATAATGTCCCTTTAATATGTGAACTTTGCAGCTTGCGTCTGTGTTTAAACATCCATAGAAAAAGTAAAAGTAGGATGTTAACGACACACATATTAAATCTCCCTTTTTTGTTGTTGCCTCCATCTCCCTCAAACACACACACACACACACACACACACACACACACACACACACAAACCAAACTATTATGTCAGCCAGACTCGTGGCATATGTAAGATCTTATTTCCGTCATTACAAAAATGCTGGGCACAAACTGACAAGCATAACCTGAGCACTAAATGGAAATCATCCAATATCTGATGCTAACAACAGCCAACAGTAGGGGGAATAGTGTCGCTTCTTTGACAAGAAGAAATCCCTGGCAAAATAATCCGCTAGGAATGTCGACTGGATGAGGTTTAGGAGGGAAGAACTACAACCGCGGCGGCCCGGGCAGGAAAATATTTTCTCCTCGCACACACACACACACACACACACACAATCTGTCCTGCTGTACTGAGCGGCTATAATTAAAATAGCAATGAATTCAACCCCACGGACAGGAGCCTCTCTAAAAGCCAATTGTGGGGCTAGATAGCATAAAAGAGAAAGAATTGTGTGCGAAGAAAAAAATAAACAGAGAACAATGTCAGAAACTCGTGTGTTGAAAGAATGGGCGATAAGGATCATCTATTTAAACAAACCTAATGCTTGACTGCTTGTTGTGAGCTACATTTCATACATAAAATATGTTCTGTCACTGATATTGCTCCTTATCTAAAGGGAGAGAGGCAGACGGAATTTGCAGCCTGTGTGCAAGCAATGGGCTGTTTGTGGAGAGTGATAGAGGCCCAGAGCTGGAGATGCACGGCAGATAACATCTGTCTGTCTGTCAGGCGTGCAGGCGGGCTGGAGCGGCGGGGAAACACAGGGAGACGGAGGCGGAGGAGGGGGCAGGAGACGGAGTGTGGAGTGTGGACCAACAGACCAAAAGGCCCTGCCTCCTGAGGAAATAGGTGACTCCCAACACACCCTCCTCCCCCCTCTTCTCTTCCTCCCACATCATACAAGCCCTGTCAAATGCCAGTTCACTTGTAGGATATTCCCCAGCGGACCGTGACAACAAAGAGAGGAGGGTAAACAATACGCAAGCTGCCGGTGCTCCTGGATGTCGGGGGGGTGGTGGGGGGGCATTACAGCAACAGTGGGTCATGTTTAGTGAAGTCACGGAGGTTGCAGGGGCAAATGTGAAACTGTAAGGTGGTCATCTCTGGACCTCTGCCGCGATCCAATCAGAGCTTTGCCGTTATCGCGCTAACCCCTCCTCATTATGTAACCGACCTTGGTGTGAGCGGAGCGCTCATGATGAATTAGCCTGGCGGACTGAGAATAGACCGGCGCGGCAAAGTCAAGGCTGCGGCAGCCCGGTGGCGGTTACAGTTAGCTGGCAGGACATTTTCACATTACAGAGGCAAAGAGGTCAGGTGACCGCCGAGCCCCGAACACAACGACGAACACGGCAAGACTCCTCCGTAACACAAAACAAGCCACAAATATGCTGGATCAAACCCAATCGCCAAAATAAATGCTCATAACTTTACATATGTTTAGGATCAATTTTCTATTTCTCTCTTGTCATAACGCTGTGGTTGAGCTCTGCTTACGATTAGGCACAAAAACTTCTCTGTTAGGGTTAAAATACCTGTTCTGGTGGCCACAGAACACCTGCAGATGGTCGGACTTCCTATAAAAAATTGCAAGTTTTGCCAGATGATGGACCAAATTCCCTGTAAAAATTAGCCGGTTTTGGTCGCCAGTCACATGGCTGAAGATGATCTTCCATCCAGTGTAAAATACACAGTTTTAGTCAACACAAAAATGGTCCAACTTCCCGCTTTCCAATAAAACTCTTGGAAATGAGCTTACTTGCCGTCAAAAGTAGCTGGTTTCTGTTGCCGATAGCACGACTGGAGGTGGTTTAACTTCCTGTCGAAAATAGTTGGTTTTGGTCGCCACAAAAACAGCTGAAGATGGTCCGACTTCTCGCCAAAAATATCTGGTTTTGGTCACCAACAGCATGGCTGGAGATGGTCCACCTTCCTGTGTAAAACAGCCGTAAGAGGTCCAACTTTCCATGTAAAGTAGCTATTTATTTCAATGCCAATAAAACGGCTGGAGATGGTCCAACTTGCCGCCTAAAACCTCCGGTTGATGGTCCTGGAGATGGTCCAAAATGTCTCCACAGACTCCAACTGCGGTTGCCTATTTGGCAGCCTTGTGGCTTATAGTAACACCACCTACTTCCTCTACACCTTCTGATGTCAAAGTCCACTAATAAGCATATAATGTGAACGTGATGTGCCACGTCTGGTTCAAATGTCAACCTCGGACGTATCTGTGGTTTGACATTACATCCCGGTGACTGAACCGGCTGTATTGTTTAATGCATTTACTACATGCAGGCATGTGAGAGGGCAAGCGAGTGCACAAGTATGCATGTATAAGCATTCAAATGCAATTGCTGATCTTTCCCCACCTGGGCTATGTAAACCAGGCCGGATATTTAAACAGGATTATCTGCTGGAATAAGGTCTGAGATGCGAGATGCCACCGTGCCGAAAAATTCCATTTGTCAGATCACTGGCTTTCATGAATACTTAAGAATGGAGAGGGGGGAAAAAAAATCAACTGCTGAGTATCCCAGACTAATTACACTTGTAGAACACAGCGAGGCATATGAAAAATAAATATATGCACTTAATTTAAAGAAAGAGGAGCACTTTAAAGTCAAATATGGCATACATTGGGAGGATTGTAGCTGCTCAGAGGTGAACGACGGAGCAGGAGGGATTACCAGGCGATGTCGCGCTGCAGATGATCGACCTGAAGATGAACGCCGCTCCGCTTCCTTCTTACCTATTTGCACACAAACTATTAGCGGAGACTCAGAGCCCGGTGGCGTCTCACAATTTGATTTGTGAATAAGTGAAATGTAAAACTTACTGGTGATCAACATGCAAACTCCAAGGCGACTCATCGTGTCAGTATTGTCCGGTTACTTTGAGCCTGCTGGGGGGAAAAAATTCACTTTTGTTTATCTGACGCTGATCAATATTCACCGGCTCTCTTGTATAGATTCATTTTTTTTCCAAGTCCAAACCGGGGAAAACACGACCACACACATGAAAGTCACTTTCGCCGGTGCTCAATACATCAGTACACATTGATTAGACCTTGCAATGACATTCATACATGGCTGAGGACCTTAAACTTCAAGGGAAAAAAAGCCCTTTAAGATTATTAAGATCAGATATGACAGTAATGCAAACAACTGCCCTTAAAATCGATAGCATACCTAAGCTCCAGTGAGTAATTATTTCTGTGATTAGTATTGATCAGCTGTGTCAAGTTTCCATTTTACTGGTAGAACAGTGCCGAGACACCTGACACCTGCGTGTGTGTGTGTGTGTGTGTGTGTGTGTGTGTGTGTGTGTGTGCAAATGAAGTTCAATCATAAAGCTTTTGTACGGAGACTTTTTCCTACACGGAGACATAAAAAAACAAATATTTAATCCACTCAGGTGCTTCAAACTCAAGTTTGTTTTCTCACCTGTGCACTTTTACATCAATCAGACACCAAAATTACATTTATATTCATATATTACTGGTTTGTTTGTTTCACCACATGCTGTATGTTTTGCAGGAAGATGATGTTCACTGCCACTGGTTTCTGCCCCTGTGAGTCAAGAGCTACATGTCTTCACCCCACATGAATGATGGGGAACGTGGCTGTGATGGATGATGGGTGTGCACGAGACTTCTGTATGGTGACACTACATTTCCATATTTACCACACAGACACGAGATTGGTATCAATAGTCTCGTCTAACTCTCGGCAAGAGAGCGAATAAGCGTCTTTTCCAATATGAAACTATTAATTTAAAGGGACCGTTCACCCCCAAAGCTAAAACACATTTTTCCTCTTACCTTTTGCTATTTATCCATCTAGATTGTTTTGGTGTGAGTCATTGAGTTTTGGAGATAGAGATGTTTGCCTTCTTGTGAATGTAGTGGAACTAGATGGCACTTGTGGTGCTAAATCACCCAAAATTACATTTGAAACACTCAACAGGAATGTCTCTTTCCAGAAATCATGACCCGGTCACTCAAGATAATACACAGACCTTGTTGTGAGCAGTTTCACGTAGGAACTATTTTCTTGTAGACTTGGAAATGTGTCTTTACTCATGGACGAGAGGCGCAGGATGAAAACTTTACCATATTTACAATTTTACCCCTGATATAATGCTCATGGTGGGAAGCTCAAATGCTGAGATAACGTCATGCTGCTGTGTTCCAGGTTCAAAGTTGTATAAACGTAGAGAAACTGACAAATCATTATCATTTCATCTCTTCCTGATTAACCACCAACTGTTAAATATGATGGATAGTGGAAACCTGGAGAGACATCAGGTCATAACATTAGCCAACGTTAGCATTTAACCACTTCCTAGCTAACATTACCGCTTGTTTATATCCAGTGTGTTTCACTTCTAGGCTTAAATAAATGTACCCAACATGTACGTCGATATTCTACTTTTCCTATCGTATCTTACAACAAAAGAACAAAAACAAACGACATGTTAGCGTTGGCTAGGAAGCGGTTGAATGCTAACATCAGCTAACTTGTATCACATGTATGTTGTTAAATGTTTAAATATGACCTGATGACCCTTCAGATTTTTCACAATGCATTGTGTGAATGAATATGATCTACGTTATCCTCTTCAGCTGAGCCATAACGTTAGCTAGCTTAGTTAGTTTAGTTAGCTAGCCTCTGATTTTGGGGTGAACTCCCCCTTAAAGATGTTAAAACATCCCCTGTTGTTCTTTGCTATGGACTTTTTTTTTAAATACCTCCCTTTTTCTAAACCCTGTTTTACCTTGACTAAGACATTTCCCCAACCTTAAGTGCTTTTTTGTTGCTTCAATATAAATTAATCACCTCAGTTGCTATAAGCAGATATCAGCAAATAAGCAGATCAATACCAACATTTTAAAAAAAATTAACAGGTCAATAAAAATGTTTTTTTTCTTCTAATCATGTTGATAAAAAGAGTTTAAAAAAACAGATACTGTAAAGTTCTATCTTCGTGATTCAGGTTTATATTCTCATTATGTTCCAGTCTTATAGTTTCAGGTTGGAGGCACACACACGTTTTCCCTTCCACCGTTTCTCCTCTGCGGTTTGCGCTGAAGGGAGAAGAGGCCCGAGATCAGTAAGACAAGTGGGTGATCTATAGTTTTTTCCCTGAGACAGATTGTCTGGAAGGTTGCAGAGATTAGTCACATCTGGGGCTTTTAAGAATGCTGCAAATTGTGGCCTTTCTTTAACGCGGCCGATAAGGCATTAAATGAAGGGAGCCGCCTTATCAGCCCGCTGCTACCCATAAATCACAATTGCCTGCTCCCCTCCATGTACCCCTGGTGGTTTCTATCTGCATCCTGGGGGCTGGCAAGATCCCACCATCACCGCCACTACCACCACCACATCACACAATAATCACACTATTTGCCTCCTAATTCACCCTCCGCAGACAGTGCATTAGACGCATTCTTCCATTATGTTTCGCACTCATCCCTTCTCTCTCTCGCCCCTCTTTCAGTCTGTTCTTCTCTGCCTTCTCCGCCGTCTGTCTTTTTCCTTGTGTGTATTCACGAGTCTTCAAACGGGGGAATCATTCTTCCTGCGAGTGCTATCAGACTTTAATCCACAGCAAAACACTGACACTTCAGTACCAATTCGAATGAATAGGATGTGCAAAACAGCCTTTAATGGGATATTGTTCTCTCTTTGTCTCATTCAAACCAAAAGGAAAATAGAGTGGATAGCATAAGCTTTAATGAGCTTGTGTAAGTGACTCACATTTAATTATTTCTTTCTTCCTTTCCTCAATAATTATATGGCACTGACAGTGATTTTGTTGTGCTTGCCTGACAGCCGAAATTGCCTGAGCTCAGGAGTGACTGAGACAGAAAAATACTCACAATCCACCGCAGGAACAATTTAGAACCAAGAAATTATGTTATAAATCTGTTTTTTAATGAGAGACAGAAACCAAACAGCGACTGAGAAACCAACCAATCAGGGGACGAGCCCGGTTTTTATTCGACATGTTTTTTTTATTTTATTTTTAAATTACAATTTCTAGCACGAGTTTAAAGGATTGGTTCAACAGTTTGGAAAATATGATTATTGACTTTTTTTTTTTTTTGCCAGGAGGTAGATGAGGCAATTAGCGTAGCTTAGCATGCAGACATGAAGCAAGGAAAGTTCAATCACTCTCCTCAGAGCACCTCTGACGCTATATAAATAAGAAAATAAAGAAATAGCTTTCTGATAACCCTTTGAACCAAGTGTGAGATTGTGTTTGATTTAGGATTGATGAGGACAAAATAGAAATGACCACTCACTGATTCATTTTATTGGGTTATCTAACAATTTTTGCTCATGATCAATAAAATGTATAATTCATCATTCGGTGAATGATAAAAAAGAGATAAATGCTCATTACCCTCTTCTGAAGCTCAAATCAACAGTCCAAAAACACAAAGATATTCAGTTAACAGTCACGTTAGACAAAGAAAAGCAGCAAATCTTCACAGCTGAGCAGCTGTCGTCAACTTAAACGAGCTCTACTCGTCCAAAAAGGTAAAACAACGGTCAAAATTCCAAAAGATATAAGGAAACTATTCACTCCGCGATGTGTCTTCGGCGGTGTTGAAATAATGGGCCGCGCACAAAAGCTCTTAAAATTCCATCCTAATTACTGGGAGACCTTTCCCCGCCCGTGTGTGTGTGCTTATCACCGGGTACCTGTGTGGCAGGTGATAGAGGTGAGAGCGGAGGCAGCCGACATGGCAGCAGCAGCAGCAGCTGATGGAGCAGCTAAGCCTGAGGAGGAGTTAAAGGCGTGGGCCTGGCCTGCGTTGTGTTGCTGGAGACCTAACTGGAGACAGATTAAGGACTGTGCATTTATCTTTGCTTGTAAATGAGTGACTGGCCAGTGTTGTTACTGCCAGGCCAGGGTATTGGAACAAGAGGCTTAAGATGTTATCAGGGAATGCTGTGCCTGCAGGCACTCTGAAGATTATAAGGCATGGAAAAAGACAGTGGGAAAAAGTGTTGACAAACAACCAGGGGTTATTTAACATTAATTATATGCTAAGCTAACTCTCTCCCTGACCCATCAACACAAAGCTTATGAGACCGTGGGGGTTCAGCGTCCCTTTATCAAGGTCAGAAGTCATCAGTTCAGTTTGATTGGCTCTGAGCTGCATGTGTTCAATAGACAAAGAGTATCATGATGGAGTGAAACAACAGAGATACAAAACCATTAGTGCTGCAGGCTACCAGCTTCAGCTTCGGACTAACTAGAACACCGATGGGCTCGTAGATAGACGCAGCATCTAAAACAAACATGCTGCAAATGAACGGTCACATTATTACACTGGTCTTTTTTCCTTCCTAATCGAAGGAACACCAGCTATATTATATGTAAAATGTATTGAGTTCAGGCCGTACCTGCATGTACCTTAACCCTGGAACTGTTTTTGCATTTCCACTGCAGACGGTTCTCTTAGGGTTAGCACGTAGGCTTGGTTGTTAACAGGCTGCAGGGCTAACCACCTTTTTGTTTATTACAGCAAGGACACCGTGACAAAAACATGGGTCCTATTCTATCGGTGGAATCTGTCCATTACTTCCTGATTTTTTTACCATCCTCAACTTACGCCAATTGAAACAGGAAAATAACTGTAGTAAGTAAGTACAGTAAGTACAGTTAAGTGTCTCAACCCCTGTTTGACTATCATAAGTTAAGCCATTTGGTCCAATAAAATTTGGAAAGTCTCGAAGAGCTGCAAGATTAAATTATTTTATCCCCATTCAAGTTAGCTGAGTGCTAAACCGGACATTAGCCGGCTTGGTGGGCGGAGCTCTCTGGTGCACGCATCTTTGGGCCCCACAACACCAAAGATCTGGGTAACTTTATATCTGGGAGGTCGAGCCATTCTGGAATGAATGAGTCTCCAACTCTGTGTACAGATTTTGGGTAACGTCTTTTAGATGTGACGTCCTTTGGGTGTATCTGTTTGTGTTCTGACTGAACTCAGCACTCACCAGAGACTCCAGTTCTCTCTCGTCTTTCTCCCCTCTCCTCTCTGTTTGTTCAAGTAAAGCACAGTGGAGGTCACCTTCTTCAGCTTGCTGGTTGAAAGGAGTGAAGATGAATCTACTGTTTAATCCCGGAAGTTTTAAAGAAATAAACTCTGAGCGTGAGCAGGTGAGTCTGGGTGTTTACTCCTCCATCCTGCAGAACTCCTCCACTCTCAGCAGCCGTCTGCACAGCCCCAGACGATATTCTAGTTTTAAATTTACAACTAGCAGGATATTTTATCATTTTTATGTATTTATCTATTTATTTTTCATCTCTTTAAAATGTGCTTGGTGGTTAGAGCGACCAGGAGCAGTGTATGTCAACAGCGATCTATCTTCAAGTTGTGATTGGTGATTGGTTTGTTCTGTTTGGTTATGATGATGCTTTAATGAAAGAAATGTCTGCATGACAAGTATATTTTTTTAAAATCAGGAAATAAAATGAAAACATTGGTATCACTGCTATAAAAAAGATAATCTGTAATCATGTCTGTAGTAGTACACAGATATATACACACATTAAGATATATAGAAGGATGTATTAAGGCTCGTATCCTCCCTCAGTTTCTTCTTCCACCTCTTGTTATCATGCTGTTGGCATATTTTGTATCAAGCGTCTGGGACTAACTGTAAGATACAGTAAGGGCTGTCATGCTCTCATTTACCTTCCCAGCAGTCTGACGTGCTCACGCTTTATATATAAACATGATGCGATGATGATTCACTGATGTATTCATGCTTCATGTGGCGCCATAAGTCAAATTAAAGGACTCCGTACTCGATGTGTTATATTAAATCAGACCCACGACTTCACCTGCCCGTGACTCACGACTCACTTCAGGCTCGACAGCAGCTGTGACACCTCGACACCTGTTCTGACGATCTCTTTTTGCCCCGGCAGAGAAATAAAATACTGTTTTTTTTTTAGTTTCACATCCTCTCTGAACCAAAGCCACCAGCAGCCATTGAGAATACAGTGTGAATGGAGATTACCTCCTGAAATCTCCTGTATCCCTCCTAGACACCACCCAGCTGCACAGACACTTACAAATTGGTATTTGGAAGACATGCTTCCTCAGATAATTAGCTTTACTTTCGAGGATTACGCTGGAAACAACAAAACACGGACCGCAATTGGTGCGACCTGAGGGTTGCAGATTGCAGGCAGAAAGTACTACACCTTCAAACTTTGTACCATTTAAGATGTAAATAAATAAAAGGTTAGACGGTTGGGGAGTCTTTGTCGTGTAGAGTCGCTGTGTTAGCTGAATCTGCATGAGCCCGAGACTGAGATGCTAACTACACCTAAATAACAGATCAATTTATTGTACAGAGGAACGTGTTTCTTTACTGTGCATGTGACAATAAACACTTTGAATCTTGAATCTGCGCTGGTCATGGCATAATAGAAATTGATGGTAAGTGGTGTCACAGCCCCTTTAGTGGTCTTCCCGGACACAACCTGGCTCAAAGGCCGTGTCAAAAATGGAGGAAGCACGTGGCTCAAATAGTTTTACAACATAAATATTCAATTTATTAAAGTAATCCAAAACTTAAACCAACAAATTCCACAACAGAATAAATGTGAGGTGTGTCAATCAGTGGTAAATGGAAAATGTACTGCGATGGTGTTGTATGGTGTGAAACTTAGGAACAAAGAAAGTACCGCCAACAGAACCAAACATGCGCTGCTGTCCCCTGAGAGACCAAGAGAAAAGAGACAGGGCTTTTTATCACCACATCCAGAACACTGGCCAGGTGTACCCAGTTGCACTAATCAGAGCCCTGTGCTCCAATCAACTCTGGATCTGAGGAGAGAGAGGGAGAGAGAGACACACACACACACTAAAGGGGCTGTGACAGTGGCAAAAAATACAATTAAAACTATTGAAAAATTAAGACTGTCTCTATTTTTTCCATGGAAAAAAGATGTTTGTAACCAGGTCGGGGATGTCAAATGATAATCAATAAGCCTCTTTGCACATACTTACATACTTGCACATACTTTTCTTTGGTAAAACAGAAACACCTCATCAAAACACTGTACTCTGAACATACTTTTCTAACCATCCAATTGACAAAAACAACTAAATGATTGATATATATTTTGATAACTGGTCTCTTTTTGGTTACTTTCACTGTTAATCATCAGGTCAAATATTTATTCATTACTGCTCATAATTCCAGATGTAAATTAGCTCTAAGCTAACTCTAGTACGATGCATCACATGGCAACATTTATGTCTAATGGGGAGTGTGTCCATGTTCCCTGGGACCTATGTTCCCCTCTTTGTATGAGACTGGGGAGCATAGGACCCTTTCTTAAAAAAAGGGTCCTATGCTCCCCGGTATATATTGCTACAGGGGAACATAGGTCCCTTTTTGGGAAAAACGGGGAACATAAGACCTTTTTTCTAAAAAAGGGTCCTAAGCGGGGAACATAGGGATGACCCCGCTTGGGGAAGGGGCATGATCAACGTTAAATTAGCATGATCTGTCTTTCCATGGTGCTGTTTTCTTTTTTGGCACAAAAAGTATAAATGCTGTATATTAGTGACTCTAACGTTTAAGGGATTGACAGAAATAATTGTCTGAATCGTATCGTAGGCAACTGGACTCATTTTCCAACCAGTTGTCCAGTTGCCTACAATACGGCACTTAGATTTACCATGACAGGAATGACTGAGAACCTTCCTCAACAAATGTCTTAATTGTCTCTTGTATATTGTTTCTCAAATGTTTGCACTTGTCTTGTGAAGGAAACTGTTAGAAAAAAAATCACAAGTCAACGTCGCTTCATTTAAAGGAGCCACGTTGCGATGACAATAGCAACATCCTAAAAAATGTGACTTTAAAACAAAACCTCCAGCAGCAAACTTGGACGGAGACATGTTGACGATGGAGGTGTGTCACAGAGATGTGTGTGTGTTTGTGTGTGTGTGTGTGTCCTGTGTCTGTTTTGGCAATGGGCTCATTGTGTCACGGCACTATCTGACCTCATCCTGTAGGTAAGGACCCGGAGAATACAAGAGATGAAAGCAGCAGCGGTAAAACTCAAGCTTTTTGGACATTCAGAGCGAGATGATGTTTTGCCCTCCTCCCTTTAACCTCCTCGCTGCTCCGTACTTCAAATAAGCGCTGCAGGAGACGCTGGATTGTGTGTTACCTGTTAACTTCGCCGATATGACTCCTTAGAAAGGGTTACAAACTGGGAGTGCGAGTCAGTAGTGCAGCCTCGCCTGTGAATAACTCGGCGGTGGAGTTTTTTGAAACGTTCATTACAGGTCAGAGGAAAGCAGGAGGACATCAGTGTTAGATGTCATGTTTTGGTGTCAGCCCCTCAGAATCAAAGAGCAAGGACTTCTTCATACACTCACCGCTGCCATACAGAGGGATGGGGAGGAGGCTGATGTAGAGGATGGAGATGTGCCAGTTCCTGCACCGGCTGTACCTTCAATAGGCCATAATGTAATGCAGCCACAAGACATGTTTATTTTTTTTTTGTAAAGGCCAGAGTGATAATAAGCACACCCAGCGTATACAAGCTAGCCGGCCATATGAATTAGGCTTGTGGAGTTTTCATTCTGTGTAGGATCTCCGAAAAATTACAGAAAACCCAGCAGGTCTGAAGCTCAAAGACATGGACTCCTCTAGTTTTCTAGTTTTGTTCACATGATTTTCATTTTATTTTCAATTTTGATTACATTGTGAATGTTGTGTGGTGTCATTATGAGAATGGTACAGTATGCTTGCTACAGATATTGTGTATTTCCTGTGCCCTACGGAAGCCCGAAACACTCGTGGGTCATACACAGAATGGACGATTCAAGCTTTGTCACAGACACGACATAACAAACACTGCAGCTAGCTACTCCTCACAAGAGTCTAACTTTAAAAAGTAACAAGGACTACATGATGATACCATTGTTACAGGCCTCCCTTAATGCAGCCATGATGTTAATAACCTCATGTCAAATCAAAAACGTAGATAACTGTTCGTACATGTTCATATGTTTTGCTCTGATACTTTCAATGTTTTTCCGACAGAGTAAAGTGCCTGTGATAGTCGTTTCTATGAAAACAAATCAAGTTTAACTCCTTATCAGTGGAAAAAAGAGGGAATAATATGTTTGACCCATGACTGTTTAGTGCTTCAGTGCTGCCCTCCCTCTCCATCTTTGTTTATCGGTGAAATGTGTCAGAGAGATGCATGGTGGCCAGAGGATGAACCCCTAATGACATTAATTGCAGATATAGACTGTAGAGATGTCTGCCTTCTCTCGAATATGATGGACCTAGATGGCAATCAGCTTGCAGAAGGAAGCATGCGTCTACGTATGAGACTCTTGCTCATGAAAACGTGGGGATGTAAACATTAATGGTCTCCTCCTCGGCTAAGCTGTAGCCTCAGCTAGCTCAGTTAGCTAGCCTCTTGTCCATAAGCAGAAGCATGCTTCCTTCTGTGCAGTGATACGGAAAGAATAGGATAAGGAAAAGGATAGATGTGTATTTTCGGGGTGTACTGTCCCTTTAACAGGCTGAGCTAAGATAGTTGACGTGGTAAACATAATACCTGCTTGACATCTGCATGTTAGCATGCTGACATTAGCATTTAGCCTGCGTAGAGCCTCACAGAGCTGCTTGTGCTCTCTGGACAGATGAATACAGATGTGCTGAGATGACTCTTCTTGTGTATAATAAAATCTAGAATGAAGATCTAAAAGAAGACTTTGAGCACACTCTCCTCCTCTCGCTGTTTGTTTCTGAGGATGTCGTCTGCACGTCTGTGTTCAGGCTCACTGAATGCTCCGGTAGTTCAGTGTGGAGAAATCTCTCGCGTGCCACCAGCGATACTTCCCATCTATTTATACGTCCCTGTGCACACATTCGTTCACTTTCACTGACCTTTTTTCTTCTGTTGTCGATAGTCATTCTGTGAAATCACTAACTGAAGCAGGCCAAGAGAAACGTTGATGACACATGGGGGAGCGCAGGACTGTAATCACAGCGACAGACTGTGAAGACAGGGGCGAAGGGAAACTCTTCTAATCTGCACATTTTAATGTCAATCGATTGATTTGTAAAACTATTTCAAGTAATTTTTTCAAACATGACGAGTGTCTGATTTACTGTAGACACACACAGTATCACTGTTAGCCTCTCTGAGTTGTTATTTTCCACTGCGCTGACGAGATGAGGAGACTAGTTGGAACAAGAACAAAAGGGAGAGGTGGTTGTCTGTGGTTTTGTCTCTTTGCCTTGGAAATACCGATAGTAATTTCATTTGTTTGTTTTCACACAACATTACTTAAGTTTTCCAATTCAGCCCTGAAAGGTGTGTTGTTAATAACTACCGTATGAACCGAGCGGTTGGAAACATCCCTTCAGACAGGAGGAGTGTTTCAGTGGCATGTTTACAGTAAAGACTTCATTACAGAAGTCAGTGTTTAGGACTTTTACACGTATCAGTTGTGGTTACTTCACAGATGAGTAGACACACGGCATGTGATTCTGACACGCATCGACAATAATCTAGTAATATAAATAAATACTGATAACATGCTGAGAGGGAGGCCACCCGACATGAAGAGTACCTCGACTTATGATACTTAAAGTACTGATTGCTGATACTTGTGTACTTTTATGGTATTTAGGACTTTCACTTGTAGCCCAATTGTAATAAAGAGGTTATGAGAATAATTATAAGTCCTTGTACAATGCTTATTAACATTCATAAGACTATATCAGTGTTAGTAACAGCAAAATAAATGTTTATTTAAGACATTTATAAGATTGCACTATACCGTGATACACTATATATCGACAGGGCAAAATCAAATTACAATATTTTTGACAAATATCTCAATGCTGATACTTCGATAATATTGTAGGGATGACGTAAATAATCATCAGTAATGTGGATATAATGACAAAGTAGGTAAAGTCTTCAAATCTTTTGAATTAACGTGCAAAACTCACATCACTTAACAGTAATGCAGCCTTTAAAACCAGGACAAGACAACACTGAAGCCATATCCGATAAATATCCAGATATCCAAAATCTATTCAGTCTCATAAAACGATTTAATATCAAGATATTTCCCAGCCTTGGCTCGTTCTTCTCATCAGAGCAGAGACGTTTGCAGCCACGTTCACCAGGAGATGTAGCAACACAACGGTTTCTACCTGTGTTAACTAAATGATTTTTAAAAAGTCAAAATATCTGCTGTGAAAAAGGCCTATAGACGTCTGCAGAAGTCATCACTTAACAATCAGCAGCAGCAGCAGGAGGTTGTTTTAATATCTTTTTCCCGAAATGTGCATTTATTTTCACACCTTCATTGAAATGAGACGGCTGTGCTTCACCTCAGAGTCTTTAGTCTTTGACAGAAAGTGATGAATAAGCTGCATTTTCTCAACAATAACTTAATTACTGTAATACAGACTGAGTAGGACTGCAGGTGGCATGAACGCAAACATGAGATCCAGCGAGGTCCTGGCTAGATATGTGTGATCTCAGTCCGCAAAAAAGCCTGCAGGTCATTTATTTGGCATGTTAACATGTTGGATTAAGTTTGTTTAATATGGCTTTTTTTCACATTTGAATAGAGTTATTGACTTTGGTCCAGAGAAGAAGGTTTCAAGACGAATCGCCCAACATTACATTTCGCACGCCTTTCTGA
The DNA here is from genome assembly GCA_039737535.1 of Lagodon rhomboides. NCBI lineage: Eukaryota > Metazoa > Chordata > Actinopteri > Spariformes > Sparidae > Lagodon > Lagodon rhomboides. The sequence continues at coordinate 5,381,467 of CM077789.1, read as the reverse complement.
CAGGACCGCTGTTCACTTGTAAAGGTTAGAGGACGTTATCAAGTTCTTTGCTCTGCTCAGACACAATCCAGAATTCATTTCAGCCCTTTTGCAACCTTCATTGACGCTCAGCCGCCTCTCCCTCACCCCCTTCTTTCTCCAAAGCAACATGAAACAAACCAGAGAGCAAGCAATTTTATTGTTCAGTGGTATCTTTAATTGTGATGAAAAAGGATTATGTAGATTTCTGTAAGCCTCCCTGACAAGACATATTTTAAAGTGAATAGGCCATAGAACAGGAATATGTGTCAGTGGTGGAGGCTTAGTGGAACGTCTTCTCAATAATAGGGTAATCCTGGAGTCTAGGGATCCCTCATTTACCCTCTCAGCCGAGAGACGATGTGCACTGGTCTCCAATTATAGCCCATGGTCTCTTTAAAGACAAAGGGAAGGACTCAGACTGTGTGACTAAGTGTCATAAAGATATTGCCTTTATCTCTATTACTTCTTCCATTATAGAGAAGTAAAGAGCCGCTTTGACAGTTAAAAAAAAAATACAATAATTGATCTCTTTCCGGAAAAAACAAAGAAACAAACAACAGTGCAGCCACACACTGCAGTTTAGACTGTATTTGGCTGAAACCTTTGTCCAAAATTACTTATAATAAGGGCATTCAGTAAAAACAAGAGATAGATGTCAAACCTCAGAACCACAATAGGTATTTCTTACTTATTAAAGCTGTTCAGTTTGTGTTGACTTAATGTATTTTTTGATTATACACATGATTTTAGACTTCGACGTTTACAGCACTGGGTCACTGAGGTTTGTCGATGGCTGAGGTTCCCTTTTAAAACCACAACCGTATTATCTAGAACTGGATACAGCGACGCGACTCAGCCCAGCTTACGATTTTGCCCAGTGGCCACTCGCGGTATTGCAGTAGAAAAAGACATCTGTAAAATTGCTCAAACTGCAAACGACTATGATAAATGTCACTAAGTTCTAGCTGACTAGCGTGACACATAAAAGCTGCATCTCAGTTTGAAGGCTGAAGCCCTCCCGGACCACAAAGGCCAAACAGAACGTTGTTAAATGAGATGGTCTAATCTACGTGGAGCTTCCTATCTATGTCACCTTCAACCCGATCTTACATTTAAAAGTGTATTCAGCTGCTATTTGGCTCTCTGTGTCCACATTCTCTTTTGGAAAATCAAATCCAACCATCACCAGCACGCAATGAATCTTGGAATACAGTGTGCCAGAAAGGATTTGATGGAGCCTTCAATGCGATGGCCTTGTCGAGCCGCTGTGATGCGCTCGTCCTTCAAATGCAGTCGTCGATGGATGCCGCCCCACAAAAGTGAGACACAGCGATGCTAAACCAGAAAGTTCACAAAGTCACAAAGAGACCGTTTAGTTACAAGACAAAAGACCAGAAGCCCCACTCATGCAAATAACCATCAAACCGATAAAGCATAACAAAGCATTCAAAAGTCAACGTTAGCATAGTTATTAAGTGTTAGCTTAGACTTTCCTGCCGTCAGTAATTAGTAGCATGTAGCCTGTTACCAGTATAATTCTCTGTAAACGTAAAAGCTTAACAACGTGACACATTTTCTGTGCAAAGATGTCGATCTGCCACAAATTCCCACACAAATACAATCTAATCATCAGCGTATTGATAAAGCCTGACAAACACACATAAACACAAACACATAAGCCTAAGAGTGTGAGCTTTCTTACCTTGTGAGATACATTTTCATCACTTCCTGTGAGATCATGCATGCATGTTAGCTAACAGGGAGGTTTTCTTGGGCATTTAAATTTGTGCAGTTAACGGTACAAATGAACTGCTAATGTTGCTCATGTCGCAGGTTTTTACTCACTCTGGTTTGTTTCCGTCCCTCAAGATGACACTCAGGAACTGACTCTATAAAGTCAGGGTAAACAGATCTTTTGGATAGAAATCATTCCAGACATGTGATGTGTGTTTGAAGACCACCTCCTTGGTTTCATTTTGGAACCGGACCAAATTTCTGCAGCCTCTTTGCAGCACACAGTTTTGTGCCAACATTTTACCAGACAGCCACAGATTCAGTGAGACTTAGATCCCGGTGACATTGGTAGCTCTTGAGAAAAATGAAAACACCAGCTGTTAATTGGCTTCGGCGTCGTTGCTTGAAATGTGCTCACAACTAGTCATTTTCATTTTTCATCAGAACACGAATTGAAAGAAGAAGTTGAGCTGGCATAAAGTGAGGATCGACTTCCCGATGTATGTGGGTCAGGCGGTGTCGGCCCTCTAACGAAGATGAAAAAAAGAGTGTGAAATAAAGAGTGAAAAGAGCTGTGTGATTTGTGTAAAGCATAAACAAAGACGGAGACTAATTGCTGCTGGAGGTCAGCATTCAAAAATGCATATTCAAAGCGCAGGGAGTTGCCGTAAATTTATAGCAGTCACAGTTATTTAACAACCTGAATAGGCAATTTCGCAGCGGATCTGCAGAGAAAGGGGACATGAAAAGTTGTGAAGAATTGATGATGGACTCTTTGAGAGGGAGCGAGATAAAATTGACCATGAAATCTGGAGCTTGGAATTAAATTGGTTGGAAGAAGAAGGGGGGGAAGGGGGGAGGTGAGGTGTGAGGTGTGATCACAAAGACGCAAGTGTCTTTATGAAAATGCCAAGGTTGATTTGGACATCCGCTAAATGCCTAATTAAATAGGAGAAGATCTGTTTGGACAAATGGAAGCTCTAATAAGGAGAAATGTAGTAAATAGCTGAGATGGTTCAAGTGATTTGTGTTCAGTTTGGCATTTCGCCCTCATCGACGTGGGCGTACACGGCTCCTCGTCGCTCAGCGGCATCAGGAGTTAATGTTTTGGTGTGAAACTATATTAGAATGGCCGTAGGGACAAGGACGTGTGATGTATTTGTTGACCTGTGAGAGGTTGGCTCTCCTTGCTGCACGCTTTTGAATATTGGAAGAAAAACATATGTAAATATGTGTAGTCGTTTTTATTGATGTACCATCATGCAAATACTGGGCATTATATGGAAAGAGGTTGGTGCATATGAACATTTACGTTCACAACACTTCATTTTACATTTCTGGAACTTTCAAGGTAAGAAGGTGGTAATTACCAAGCAACAGATCTGGAATATATTTGAAATTATCCCCAAATCAACCCAATAATTACCTCAAACTTTATTAGAACATCACCCCAATATTATTTAGGATAATATTCTATTATTTTCCAACAAGCTGTTTATAAATAGCTGGTAATGTCTTTAATACATCTACAACTTTTGACTAGTTTCTGTCCAACTTCATCGGGTCGGTAAATTAAAGTACATGTTTTAACCTTTCACACTCTCACCAACACAACCATCAACAATCAACATTTCACTTGAGTGGTGTGAAGACATTATTATTAGGCCTTAACAGGCAATTAAGGAATTAAACTTTAAAAATGGGAAACTATTATGGCGGCTGGTCTGTAAAGAAACAATTACATTCAGGAAAACTGTTCCATAAGTGTGATTGGTCTGCTCAAGTGACAGAAATAAGTGAAAATGTTAATAGTTAAAAAAATAAATGTTCTGACCTGCAGAAGTTGGACAGAAACTATTGTTAGAAATTAAACTGCAACAGCTGACATCAGTTCAGTGGTCCGCTGAGGGTAAGTTAGACAGAAATGACTTAATGTATGATCAGCAGCCTTCTTGGAAATGTATTAAATACGTTTATAGCTATTTATTAACTGCCTGCTGGAAAATAGCAGGATATCATTATTAAATCATGTTGGAGTATTCTTCAATCAAAGACATTTCAAATATGTTATTTGGTATTTATCACCTACTTACCATTAGTTTGAAGGTCTGTAAAATGAAGTGTAACCCTGTCTTCTTTATCAAGATGATATTATGACCCCCATAAATCCTCGCGCTGTAAACATAGACATGAGTAGCTCTTCTTCAATAGTATCTCTGTCTGAGTAGCTACTCAAGACGTTTTGCTGGCCCCCGTTAACCCACCGGTTCCCATTAATGACAATACAGTATTAAAATCCACTTCCAGGAACTTGAGACTTGCTTGAGATATTTGATCATATGTGTGAATAGTGAATAGCAAAATGTTTGTTTCTGCCGGGGTTTAAAAAAAAAAGTCTCTCCAGGAGCTCTTGGGAAGATAACAAAGTATATTCATCAAATGCAAAATCTGTGTCTCGCCTTTCGAAATCATTCACACCGTTTGGGCTGAGCTCTGTGCGGCGCTTGTTGAGTCTTCATTTGTTAAACAGAGTCATGAAGTGTATAATATCAGCAGCTTCACACTGAGATGAAATACCTTTTTAAACTGACACTGTTACATGTTTCACTTCTAACTTTTTCCAACATGTTTTGTTACACGACAGTGAGCTTAAGAAGATGTTTGAATTCATTATACATCATGGTTTTATTGGTTTCTTTGGGATGTTGAAGGAATATTGAGAGGTCAAGGGCATCCTGTGATATCATGATAATGACTCTCTAACAATAACAAATTGGCTTCTGGATATAATGACCGACAGGGGTTTCATTAACTTTTCAAACAGCAAAGTTGTTAGTGAGTTTGTTAAGTTCTGCTTCTTGGAAGAAGTTGATCATCTCTCCAAAAATGTATAACTAACATTGCAGGACATGTTGCAGTTTTACCTAACAAATGTTAGAATTAGAATTACCCTATAAAACCCAATAATTGCACAGGTAACTCCACCAATCCTACACATTTCAGTGTGTTTACAGGCACTACCACATATGTGAAAAAGAAGTGCAAAGTTCTTTGTGGCTCCAGAGGAAGCTGCGTGTAATTTGCTAAATGGCCTCCAGTGATGTCGCTCAGTGGCTGAGTTGCATTGTGGGCAATGTGGGCGCCAGTTTTTGAAAAAGAATGTGGAGTAATAAAGGTGATATCTGGTTCTGCTGTTAATCATTTGCTTTTAAACCCTCCATAATGAGTCTAACAGTGCTATAGGAAACTAGACCGTTGGACTGCTTTTCAACACCTGGCGCCTACATTACCCACAATGCAGTCTAGCCAGAGTGACATCACTGGAGGCAATTTATCAGGTTATGCAACTTACTCTGGAGCCATAAAAGGCTTTATACTACTTTTTTCACATGTGCAGTAGTTCTCCCTAAGAACTGTGAACACACTTTAATGTGTAAAATTGGTGGAGTTACCCTTTAACAGTGACAATAAGACAGTTTAAACATCAAGTTTATTACTTTTCGGTACAGCAAATTGTATATCTTACATTTTTGGGGAAATGGTATTTAAAATCGAAGTCAAGTGGAAATGTACAATGTTTACGATCAAAAGTTGATTCCCCCTTTTCTACCTAATGTGGTCAATGCAGTCAAATTACACTTTCTTTCTCATGACTTGATTTTATTTGATAGAAATTTGTTACTTTGTTGAATAAGGTAAATCTGTCAGGTTTAGGCTCTCAAGCATGAACCACAGACTAAAAGGCAGATGAACAGATTTATTGCACTGAGATGAGACGGGATGGCTGGTGACGAAACAGGGAAGGGGAGGTGTGGAAGGTGGCAATGCAGTGTGGGTAAGCAGGCAAGCTAGGATCCTGAGGCACAGGAGACAAACAAGCATTAAATATTCTTTATTTATTTATTGATAAGGACAAAACGCATTCATCAACATCTCTGTAAATGCACCAGTGTTAGCCAGCTGGCTAATCTTCAGCTGCAGTCCTTTGGTGAAATGTTGGACACTTCAGGAAGTCTCTCAAAGACCAACCGTGGTGATGAGTCGGAGGAAAGTCTTGGTTGATAAACTGAAAGCTAATAAGTTGATTGTACACAGACATAAAGACACACAGGTGTAGTAATGGGAGGGTGAGGGTTAATCAGGACGTAGTAGCTCATATTTGCCCCGGGGCGAACAAGCAGGTTCATCCAGACTGAAAAGGGTGTAAACAACCATTTACCACCTCTGATACAGTACAAAGGTTAGAGTCACTTCATTTCATTTGGCAGAACACTGTCTGTAGGAGAGTGAATATAGAGATGAATATGCCCCATGGGACTGTATTTTAGAAATCATTTGATTTTAATAGTTAATGGTCAATGGTGAGAGACCAGTTTTTCAAATCCCATTTGAATTGTGCCGTGGATTACACACACGATGTTCGTCAACTTAAAAGAATATTTTAATGAAGTCAAGAAAGTCACAGTGCGTCGTAAAGATAGTAAAATAGTTAGTTCTGTGTGAAATACATCGTCTCACTTAACATTCATCGCCAACATCAACATGGCCGTCACCTCGGCGCAGAAGAGGTATCAAGAAGGTGAGTTATGTGAAAGGAGAGTTAATCAGCTCTGTGAGCCGGCTAATATAAAGGAGACAACTTCACTTGATCTTTAAAATTACACACTTTCACAACGTTAAACTTCAACAGCGTTATGACAAAGTGCCACTTTCTCATGTTGATGATCATTTTTAAATAGATGATGATATAAATGACTTGTCCTTCGTCATTAACTACCACATATACATACATGAATACATTTACACATACATATATAAATACATACATCCATACATACATACATACATACATACATACATACAAACATACACATATTTACACATACGCACATGCACACATATATACATACATACATACACACATACATACATTTACACATACACACATACATACATACATACATACACACACACGTACATACATACACACATACATACATACATACATACATACATACATACACACATACATACATACACACATACATACATACATACATACATACATACATACATACATACATACATACACACATTTACACATACACACACACGCACATACATACATACATACATACATACATACATACACACATACATTCACACATACATACATACATTTACACATACACACACACATACATACATACATACATACACACATACATACATACATACACATACATACATACATACATACATACATACATACACACATACATACACACATACATAGATTATACTGTAGTTAGATTTAGAGGTTAAACATTTACTGTCATTGACAATAACATTAACTGCGTAAAAATCCAAAATTCAAACAATTAAAAACAAATAAATACATTATAAAACCAAAATTAATATAATTGTAGTGAATGTTTGGTTAGTGGAACAACTGTGTAAATGGTTTAGAGCTATGTGTAGAAAAGTTTTGGAAGCCCAGGTAGCTTCCCAGGTTGAGCAGGTAGCCCATAAACGGAGGCTGAGTCCTTAGCCGTGGCCCGGTTTGATTCCAGACTGTGGCACTTTGCTGCATGTCTTCCCCTCTCGCTCTTTCCCCATTTTCCTGTCCAACTCTACAAGCTATCCCATCTAAATAAAGTCCCTTAAAAAGCCCCACAAAAATAATCTGAAAACAAGATTGCCTTTTTATCTAACAAGCTGGACGCACAGTGCACCGAGGTACTGAATCATTTTACACAATCACATTCATTCCATGCTGGAGCTACTGTATATGACTAACCACTCGGTGAATCATTGAATCTCCAGCAGCAGCCGGCCACCAGAGTCAGAGATGGGCGATATCAACCAACTTATCCGAGATTGCTTGATTCAGAAAATGGGTGTTGGATTGAGAATAAAATCGAGCATCTCATTAACATGAGACTTCATCTACATCAAAGTCACTTCCTCGACGCTGTCACTTGAAAGAGTCTGGTTAGGACCAGGGTGCAATCCGTTGCCCGGGGAGGCCCTTTGTGCATCATGGTAATAGAGAACAAAGAGGGCCAAAACCTTATGCTATTAAAATAGATTCACCAAAACCAATTGTAGTATATTAGCCTGGAAATGACACAGAGGAACTGACGAGGGTTTTTAGTGGCAAATGGAGTTTCCCCATACCATGAAATTTGTATACTTGGCTACTAAGAAAACAATTCTTGCTGGTACGTTGAGCAGCCTTCCTGTTTTCACTGAGCAAGTGACACTGGCAGAGTGAGAGAGTGTGAAGCCTCTTTAATTGCCTTTGGTCACCCACAACGTTGAACCGGAGCGCCACGCAGCTTAGCAAAGGAACCGGGCAGAGGGCCTGATAGATATTTTATCGCCCAAGTTAACGGTTAATGAATTCCCAAAGTGAAATCTGTCACTTCAAAAATAAAGAGGAAGGCAAATTAAAGGGAGATAGAGAGAGACAGGGGAAGAAAGGGGACTGGAGAGGGTGACACAGTTTTAAAATGCCCTATCTTTTGGCCATCCCCGGTTTTTCAATGGAATAAAGAAAACTCAGCCTCTTTCTTCTCCTCTTTTCTTCCCCCCACTTCTTTTTTCCCCTCCCTCCCATCCTCCTATCTCTCACTCCGCTCTTCTCTGAAAAAATTTCTCATGAATGATTTATATGTGTCTTGTTATCAGCAACGATTTCTATAGACCCCAACGCATTCACCAAGACATTTGTGGCGTAATTGTTAATTTTAATGCCATAATGGCTTCAGATGGGAGCCCTGATTAGACATTTATTACACAATTAAATGAAACATACTCAAGAATCACAAAAGCCTTCCGTAATTATTTCAGGCCATTAATAAAATGGGCATTAAATTATATTGGACACAAAAGAGAAGTGAAATAGATTTCCATTAGAGCAATAGAGGCAGAGAGGGGTAATAGATCCTGCCTGAATTCACTCTGAAATTAATTGTTGCCCAGCCTATTTCCACACACAGTGGAATAAATGAATGAGAAAAGAGAGGAAGAGAAGAACGAGTTGGTGGCCGTGAGAGTGAGGGGAGGGGGTTACATTAAGAGCCTCTGATAAAAAGCTTTTGTTTGACGCACTACAATGGACCCTCGATTCAAGAGAGAGAGGGAGAGGGAGTCAGACCAATTTCAATCTTAGTCCACCCCTCCAGAGTTCTGAGTCGAGGTTATATCCGCTTTTCAAGTTCGGTCTGCTTTTGAATAAACAGCTATCAAAGATCTACCTGCGAAATGCATATATCTAAATGTGACGCTTATTAGAAAGCAAAGCGTGGGTCAAAAAGACAACTGCCATGTTAAAAAAAAAAAAAAAAAAAAGGCGGCACAAATGCATATGACAGGAAATCAATCTTTTTCTTTCGTTAATAAATGACCTGCCGGGTCCGAAGAAGATTCTTTGAATGTTTGACAGTAAGTCACCTTCAAGCTGTAACGTGATGGAGGTCAAGCTCCAAAGACTAAATCATGTGATTCAATTGAAAAATCTTTATCGTTTAGGACTAACGTTAGAGAAGATACACAGAAGTAGAGCTTTTCTTTGAAATGATCATCATATTCTGCACCTCATGTGAAAAGTGGTGATACTACTGTACATAAGAAACAAAGACAAAAGTTTTTCAATCAACATTTCTTTGCTCATCTTTTCATGTCTTTGTGAAGTATCTGAAATGTAATGTGAAGTCAAGAAAAAAAAATAAAAAGAATAAGAGCACTGACAATGGAAAAATTAACAGAATTTATTTTCCCCATCTCCGAACAGTGAGATTACGACAGTTAAAGCACATCAAAGCCCAACGTATGGCAAAGACTTTCTGAAACCATTTCCAATGGGACCTCTAAATTGAACCGTCTTTTGAACTGGCGCTCTCTTGAGATCTTCTGTAAAAGTGTAGAAGAAATGGAAACTGATATCTCGCAAGGCTCGAAACAGATCATTCAACAAAAATTAATTAATCATTCACTGATACAGATTTGTGGAATTGTATTTTTTTTTTCTTCTCCTCCATCAGACAGTCGGGCTTCAAACGCTTCTACATTCTCCAGCTGTATATATTTCATTATTTTTTTTACATTCATCTGTTTTTGATTTTTTACAATACCTACAGTTCAGATTTCACGAGCAGCCGTTTGTCCAATAAAGGTTTTCCTCGCTTCATAATTCAGGATGCAAACTCTGTAAACACAACAGGGAGAAAAAGTACAAGAGAGGGTTGATTGATGTGTATAAGTTTGAGACATTCGAGAGAAGCACTGTGGGATATTGATTTTCAATTTCGGTTTTGAATTCATCACCTGACTCACGGGGAGCTTTGCACCATGTCCTCAGGTTCAGGTCTCAGACTCAGTGTAGCCCTATGATGAGAGATTAAAACAAGAGAGGTTGCATGAAAAATAAGCCAAACACAGTGTTAAAATGAATATGAGTGTAGGATGTTCATAAGTCTTATTGGAATTATCGACCTCTGCAGGTTCATGTTGATCTGACTTTTACTTGAGTCTTAGTTTCACAGTTTTGCACAGCTTTCTCAGTAAATGCCACATTTGTTTCACCTCTGGGTGTCTAGACTGTAATATAACCACCAAATCCAATTAATCAAAACATTATATTTCACAATATTCTTTGTTGTATTTCTTTTTTAAAAAAAAAAGTATTTTTCCCAGTAATTAAAAAGACCTGACGGAGCCTGAATGTCAATGCTGGGCACGTTCTCCAACAGACAAATTACGTCCACTGATGAGATATAGCTTCGGGCTATAATGAGAGGTAATGAGCGAGTGTAAACGTGTCACAAGTGTTATCGTGGATATTTTATTTAAAAAGAACAGCAGTTATTTAATTTGAGAATTTCCCCAAACACAGCCTGTTGTATGACGGTGAATAACATCACGGTGGTGATTTGGGAGCCAGCTGTTGTCAGAGTGGAGTCGCGTACGTCATCATTGTGCTCGTCATGATCCTGTGTAGTAATGAATATCACCTCAGGCTTTGTTTGGCATTAAGGAAGTGGAACTACTAATTTAAAAGAAATTAATTAATAGAAATAAAAAGGTGAGCTCGGTTTTGTGGTACATAATTGACACAAAAGTGACACAAAATATCTGAAGATTGAATTTTTCAAAGTTCTCCAGGAAACAAGAAACTCCATCTTGACGACGATTTGTTAATCCTTTGAGCTCCAGTCCTCAATGTCTTGGTACAGTCATGACATTAACTTTTCTCCCGAGGACAGTGTTCCAAGTAGTTTGTTGGTAATAGTAAATGGTAAATGGACTAGCATTTATACAGTATTTTTCAAGTCTACCAACTACACAAAACCTGTCACATTCACCCATTCATACACACATTCATACACTGATGGCGGAGGCTACCATGCAAGGGTCCGACCTGCTCATCCTGAGCAGCGCAGCGCTTCCTTTACAAAGCACCCCACGATATTCCTCTGCTCAGGCATTCACACACACTCACACCGATGGAACAGCCATTGGGAGCAATTTGGGGTTCGGTATCTTGTCGCACTGACATGTAGCTGGGGGATCCACTGGCCTTACGATTAGTGGACGACTGGCCCTACCTACACCGCCGCCCAGTTCATTGCTTGCAATACCTCCAAGTCTTTGGTAACATGATCCGAATCCAAGATGGGCAACCAAGGATCTGGGAGCATCCTTTACGAACACCAGGACCCAAGCAGGTACTGCAAATCTCTGCCACAGCTGTGCACCCTCAGCAGACGGTGGACAGTGTAGGTGGTCTTATGGTCGATAAGGCATGGCGGCAGTGTTGGCTTGGGAACTGAGGTCAGCGGAACAGATAGCAGGAACTTGTAGAACAATAATTTGGTGACCTGCTGAGAACCAGGGAGATCTTCAGTTCAGAACTATACCTCTAGCTGTGGACCCTGATGTGCTTCAGGCCTGCTGGTTACAATGAGTTTGCTGTTTTTCTCTGGTATTGCAGCACAGCACTGTCCAATATCCACTTGTTTCCCCCGGGCCTGGTAGGAACTGGCTGTTAACCCAGAAACACTGAGAGGAACCCGTGGAGGAACACAGATGGAAGATGTAGAACTACTCACATCGTTGTTGAGGAGTTCTCACATCCTAGAGCTGACTTCTCCAAGTGGTAGATTCCTGGACATCAGGAAGGGGAGGTGCCCTCAAGATCCTTGTTGAAGTGTCTCATCAGGCTCACTGGATTCAGGTAAAACATGGAAAATAAGATTGATGAAAGACCTCAAGAATTAGCAGAAGACTTTACAGAACCTGGCATACAATATCCTGGAGAAGATGGCGCAGTTAGAAGATGTGATTGACCATGGGTTGGACTGCTTCATTGGCAGAAGAAAGCTGAGGGTGCAAGACAAAGTGGGCAGTCTTGGAGGAGATAATGATGGTGTTGTCGTCCAGATGGCAGAAAACCAGTGGAGATGTGGGACCATCATGGTTTGAATTCAGGCTGAGGAAGAGGAAGTTTGGACATTTGCCTCCATCGAAGACCATCAGCGATCATTGCTGGAACCAGGAATGCGTGCAATGGACAGTATGATGACAGATGAGGTTGGAGGAATTGAGCCATTGGAGAACCTGAGCTGGTACAGTTATGAGTGAGGTGGAGGAACAAATCAGGATTCTGGTTCTTGGACATTGTGAAATAAAAAAGTCCATGTTGCTTGAGGGAAGGAGGAAAGGAAGCCTCTGGACCTGGAACAACTGTTTGCACAAGAGAAACCCTAATTCCATCTTTAAACAAAAGTCAATGAGGTGTTTAGATGACACTGTTACAGTAAGAGCAACACAAGGTCTCAAGTCATCATCAGCCAGGAGCAGAGGTGAAAGGAAAGACCTGAAACCTCAACTTGAAAAAGTTTGTTCTGTTTGTATTTTTTTGAGGCATTATGTTGATCAAACAGTGCTTACAGTACAATTGTACGTTGATTGGTTCATTATCATTTATTGAATTATTTGAGTTATATGAATAGACATAGACTGACACTATGTGTTTGTTTGTGGTTACCATAGAATCAGCCAACACAGTTAAAGGGTAAATCCACCAATTTTGCACATTACAGTGTGTTTACAGGTCTTGGGGAGAACGACTGCATATGTGGAAAAAAAAAGAAATAGTATAAAGCCTTTTGTGGCTGCAGATGAAGCGGCATATATTCTTAGAAATGGCCTCCAGTGATGTCACTGGGTGGCTAAACTGCATTGTGGGTAATGTAGGGACCAGGTTTTGAAGCATGTGTTGAATTTAAAAAAAGGGATATTTCTGGTTCTGCTGTATCGATTTTGATAGTTTGTTTTTAAACCGTCCACAATGAGTCCAACAGTGTAATAGGAGCGTGATGCTTGAACAGTCGACTGCTTTTCGAAATATTGCACCTACGTTACCCACAATGCAACTTAGCCACTGAGTGACATCACTGGAGGCAATTGATCAGATTACATTCATTTAGTATCAATCCTCAAATCCTGTAAACATACCTACATGTGTAAAATTGCTAGAATTACCCTTTAAGGTGCAAACTTGAGACGCTTAGACGGTTGCAAGAATTGAAATAAAAAAATGTGGAATGGTGTCATCAAAAAATGGTTCACTCAGAATACAAATCAATGAAAGTGTTCAACTGTTTCTATTCCAGTAAACTAAGTAGACTTTACGAAACTAATACTGAAATATGTCCAGTTCTATAACAATCACTGTCTTTTTTAAATATAATTTTATGTTTTATATATTTCACCATTTATTGTATTTGTTCTGTTCTGAAAATATATTTTGTTATTGTTTGGCAGCCGCTCAGCTTCTCATTTATGCTCCGTAAATCTTATCTAGTGAGTCACAGTCTCATGTAAAGGGCTCAAATCCCCCTGCAAAGGAGGCCGGCTCCAAATGAGTTTTTTTCTCTCTCTTAATGAAGGTCAGGAGAGAGTCACATCTTTCCTTTTGTGATAATTTATCCCTATCTCCTGTTATCTCTTTTGCCCCTTTAATCCTAATTGTATTGTATAATTGTGTGATGTGCACCTCGTGGTCTTTGAAGTATTGCCCCTATCCTTTCATTATTACCTGATGCCTTGAACCTTTGTTAATTTTTTTCTTTTCTGCTCTGCTCCAATGTTGCACAATATGAGCGAGAACAGCTTAAGTGTCGTCATTTTAAAAGATTTTATTCAAGTCTGATTTTACTTTGTTACTGAGAAACTGTCACCACAAAAGATATGATATATATGTATATGCATTTGTAACATATACCCCATGTAGAGGGAAATATCTCACGTACTGCTCGTTGCTGTTTTGATCGCCTCACATTGTCAATAAATGGTACTTGTAAGCAGATAATGCATAAAAATATCAGTTTAACGTGCTGAACTTGACTTTTGGAGTTATTTCTGTAGCCTTTTCGTTTAACATTGCGAGTATAACTATCGACAATTCAAGCTTACAATTACATTTTTTGTACCATTTCTAGGGACATTTTTGGTAAATCCAGTCGAAACTGGAGACAAATGCCTTGACCGTGAAAACTAAAATGAAATATAAATGAGGTAAAACGGAATTCTTTCTGTAAACATGTACTGTAGTTGTTAAATGGTTCCAATCTCAGAACAGAATATTTTATTGTGGAGGAATGTGAGCAGTGTCGTGACAGGGCTCTGTATCCCGAGTACACATTGAGTGAATTACAAGGAAGGAGGCATTTTATGTTGCCCTTTAAAAAGTTAAGATCAAGAGTACAAATTGGTGATGATGACAACAGGTGAACACTGTGTCTGTCTGTGATTGTGCACATATTTTTTTTCCCAGTCGGAGTGAGTTCAAAGTGAAGACGTCACACAGTCATGTGAAGAATCAGTTGTTTAGACTGCAGCGTTCAGTCTGTGGAGCCACCGAAGCATTAGTGTAAAAAAGGCACTGGCTAATTGCTGGAACAATGCTGCCTGTAGACCTGTCCTTCAACCAGAGGGCACATGATGCCTGTTGTTACAGTGATGCTAATGTAAGGGGCATGATTTTAGAAAACAAATGTGCATTTATGGTGCCATAATTTATGAGTTCAAAACGTGGTTCAACTGCACCTCACAGGCTTAAAAACATTCTGCTGGGAGAAGAAAAAAAAAGAGAAAAGTTAGGAAAGTTGTAGACCATGTGAGTTGTCTCAGTTTCTAATATTTATTTTTTCTGACAGAGAACCATCACTAAATAGGATGGAAATACAATAAAAGGCATTGAAATGTCAACCCTGGCTTTTAAGAGTTTTTGGAGGGAGGACGCAAGTGTGCAGTAAAGAAAACCTCTTACCGCTTCAGCACCATGGACAGTTACGGTGGGGGAGCTTACCTCAATGCTCTCCACGGGAGCCCAAGTTGGCTAATAGGCTCTCTGTGTGTCAGGCCGCTCCCCATTCACTTTTTAAGGCGAGATGGATGGACATGTGTCCTTAGATAATCCGAGTTTTGTGTGTGTTAGTGTGTGTGTGCGCGTGTGTGTGTGTGTGTGTGGGTGGGTGGGGGTCTCGTGCGCGCGCGCCTCTTAGTAATACTGAGTTATAACTGGTTAAAATAAACTTTCAACAATTTCACAATTTCATTTTTTAATTTTTTTTTATAGTTAACAGCCGTGTCTCTCACTCCAACTGTCTTTACCAAACCAGACAAATCAAATATTGGAATATACACACACAGAATATGTTATATTCTTATTTGCTTTACTCTTATTTTTCACTTTTTAAATTTAGTTTGGGTTTTGTTCTGACAAATCAAATCGCATATTCACATATTCCAGACGCCTGGAAGTTTGGAGATGGAGAGAAGTTTACGCACGGTGACGCGCAGCCACATTTAAAAAAAAAAAAATCTACAGCTATTTTATTTACAAAACTGTAATTTCACCTTTTTTATCTCAGACATTAGACCCTCATATGCAGCGACGATTATATTTGAGGAGCTGCCGATGGGGAGAAATAATAATAATAATAAAAATAATCATCTCGATCCCCGACAAATTAAAACCTATTGCATTTCTCATTATCCCGTTAAATTGTCGAGGGAACTTTTCAGGCGCGCATTTATTAGACAATCCGTTTTTTGAATAAGAAACATAGTTGCCTTCTCCCTCGTGAGTAGGAGGCTCAGCCCCTAAAATAATTTCCCCCGTTATCTGATTCATTGATCACGAAATGAAGCCTGAGCCTGGCTGCATGTATAGCAGCCCTAAACGCCGCGCGTCAAATTGCATATACGCTGCTCGGTAAAAGATAGCATAACACAATTTAAAACTTCAAAAATAGGCTGAAATACAGAGTCCGAACATGCAGGATACTACCTCACGGCTGCTGATGGACATCATAGCCTCCGCCGATTGGGGAGAGGATTTTTTGGGGGAGCTTTCTCTTCTCGCAGGCATCCATCCGGTCGGGGGGGAGAAAAAAAAGAAAAAGTCGGGGGCGTCCTCTGCTGTGGGCTATATTGTTCTGGAGGTCGGGGTTAGGAGGATTTTTTTTTCTCTTCTTCTTCTTCTCCCCAAACGAGCATTTCTTTAACGATAATTTCAGGGTTTGTAAAGAAAGACATGATGGAAATCTTCTCGTTACAAGGGAATGCCGCTCGACGCATGCGTGCGCGGGGAGACGGGGAGAGAGAGCGTGAGAAAGAGACGCAGATGGTGCTGAAATATGGGAAATATCACAGAGAGAGGGGGAAGAAATCAACTCCATTTTGTCCTGCTTTGCTTATAAAAATAAAATAAAGCAAATTTGGCCTCAGTGAGACAGAAATCCTCCCGTAGACACCTTTAAATGTGTGATTTATAAATGTATATAACACATTTATAGTTTTTAAAGTGTTTTAATTTAATGTATTTGTCATGTGAGCACATAAGAAGAGATATTAGTGAGACTAAAATCATCTTTGAAGCGGCGTGTGTGGCCTGTTTGTGACACACACACACACACACACACACACTGAGAGAAAGATGAGGCGATAAATGCTATACGTGGTCCACAGCCTCCGCGCGTGGGAACGTGCACGCGCGCCTACATACAGACGGGTATAAGACAAGCTGAAATAAATGCAGCCCACTTAGCGGTGTAACTAACAAGAGACGACTCCTGAGGTTGTGTCTCCAATCACAGCTTCTGATGGTGTGAAGGAAGAAGAAAGAAAAAAAAAAATCAGCTGTCGTTTTATGCGTTTCGTTTAATAATCACAGCTGAATGAATCATATATCAGGCACATTAGCCCGAGGGCTATTAGGCAATGGTCCCTCAGTGAAATTTGCATTTTAAAACGATCGCTTGGTGCCTCCTTAAAACACACACACACACACACACACACACACACACACACACACACACACACACACACACACACACACACACATACACTGTCAGATAGATGTGAGCTAATGCAACAATCACGGGGGGGGGGGGGGCTCCTCACAATGATGCTTTTTATAAACGTTTAGCGGTTGATGTAACATTTCCCCCGCTGTTTGTAATTCTGTCACGACGCGCGCGAGCCCTCTCCATACGTCCGACACACACACTGAGTGAGAGGGGGCACGAGCGTTTTTACAAAAAATCCTGAGAGAGCGCGCGTGTGTGGTTCCTGTCAAAGGTTAGTTATTGTGACTTTATTTAAAGAGTTAAATGTTCAGAAGAGGAGACATTTATTAAAAAATAAAGCTAAAATTCTACTTTTAGCTTTTCATCAGCAGCTAAACACGTTCCAGAGCAGGTGATGGTCCTGCTGAAGTGTCCTTGAGCAAGGCCGGTAGGTGCAGAGGGGCAGACATGTTCTTCTTCTTCTTCTTCTTCTTCTTCTTCTTCTTCTTCTTCTTCTTCTTCTTCTTCTTCTTCTTCTTCTTCTTGTCCTTATAATAAAAATTATTATGATTATTATTAAAAACACATTCCCTCACTTTAAAAATGATGGCAGCTCCTTCAAGGCCCATCTATCTGTATTTTTTTGGGTTGGGGGGGTGACGGTGCTCCCTCCCCATACATTCCTCTGTGTGTGTGTGTGTGTGTGTGTGTGTGTGTGTGTGTGTGTGTGTGTGTGTGTGTGTGAGGCTGTACAGTAAATTGGTCGCGCGCTGGCTGGTGTGTAAGTCACCTCTCTGGATCGGAGTCAGGTTTTTAAATGGGGGAAAAGAGGTTGAAGGTCCGTGTTTGTTGCGATTCATTACATTAAATGGAATCAGGGAGGGATCCTGAGTATTACCCCCCGGACACACACACGCGCACACACACGCGCGCGCACACACACCTCTCCTCCTCCTCCTCCTCCTACTACCACCACCCGCTCTTTGTTTATGTTGTAATGTACATATATATTATTTTCCTCGGGCCGAAGGTATTATAATAGGCGCTCTTCGTGCTGATTGGGCGCTCAGGTTGGCGAGTGAACGCCCTGCAGATTATGTCAGATTGCGTGCAGAAACCAAACCAGCCCAGCCTTTGAACTTCACCGCTTTTGGCTCGTATTCACGCTCTTCCGCTCATTTCCAAACCAGGTGCCTGCCGACGAGCCTCAGAGAGAGAGGGAGAGAGAGCGAGAGGGGGAGAGTGCGCGTCGCAGGGAGAAGAAGAAGAAGAAGAAGAAGAAGAAGAAGTAACAAAATAACACTTTTTTACGACTCCTGCGAAACCTGACTGCGGAACATCGCTTTCACCTTTGAGGATTTTTTTTTTTTTTACGCGTGTGTGCATCTTGTATTTTTTCTCTCTCCTGTGTCGCTCCGACGCGCGTCTGTGCAGAGAGTTGTCACTGGACTTGAACGAACGCGCATCAGTGTTTTAACTCGGGGAGAAGAAGAAGAAGAAGAAGAAAATAATAATACGAAGAAGAAGAATAAGAAGAAAAAGGCAAGTCGGGCTCTGGATTTTTTATTTTATTTTATTCTCTTTTATTTCTTGCTGCTCTCCACACTCAGAAACATCCCCAGACGTGGCATGACTGGTATCTGGCATCAAGACAGGTGAATAGTTTCCCTTCCCTCCCGATAAGAACTTTTTCCTCGTCGCTGACATTGAGGATAAAAGCACACTTTCTTTAAAAAAAGAGAGAGAAAGGAGAAACAAATAAAAGATGTCAAAGCCTGCTGATCACATCAAGAGACCCATGAACGCGTTCATGGTCTGGTCCCGGGGCCAGAGGAGGAAAATGGCACAGGAGAATCCCAAAATGCACAACTCGGAGATCAGCAAAAGACTGGGCGCCGAGTGGAAGCTGCTCTCCGAGTCCGAGAAGAGACCTTACATTGACGAGGCCAAGAGGCTGCGGGCGCAGCACATGAAGGAGCACCCCGACTACAAGTACAGACCCCGGCGCAAACCCAAGAACCTGCTCAAGAAGGACAGGTACGTTTTCCCGCTGCCTTACCTCGGGGACACCGACCACTTGAAGGGACTTCCCGTCTCGGCCGCGGACTCTCTCCTGGGCCCCTCGGACAAAGCCAGAGCGTTCCTGCCGCCGACGTCCGCCCCGTACTCCTTCCTCGACCCGAGCCAGTTCAGCTCCAGCGCCATCCAGAAGATGACAGAGATGCCCCACACGTTGAGCACCAGCACTTTGCCGTACGCGTCCTCGTTGGGATACCAGAACGGCGCGTTCGGCACCCTCGGGTGCCCGAGTCAGCACACCCACACCCACCCGTCGCCCACGAACCCGGGCTATGTCGTCCCGTGTAACTGCTCAGCCTGGTCCACGTCAAGTTTACAGCCCCCGGTGGCCTACATACTTTTTCCAGGTATGACCAAGGCTGGGATAGACCCGTATTCATCCGCACATGCCGCTGCCATGTAACCCTCGAGACTCCTTTTCTCCTTTTTTTTTTTATTCACTTGAATACTGAAATGCATGTAAATATATTATGGACAGCGCGCCGCATCACGAGGCATGAACAGTATTAACTTTGCCTTTGGACTTGTTATGGCAAAAAAACAAACACACACACACACACACACAAAAAAAAGGAAAAAAAAAAGAAAAACTTTTCCAGAAATCCAACAAGTTCGTGAGTCGAGCCGAGGAGCTGGACGCGGTGCAAAGGACGGAGCCCTGTGAACTGTAAGAAATGTAAATGTTATAACGTTTATGGCAACCAGAAAAAAGGGAGGCCTTTAACTTTATTTATTGTGTACATTTCAATGCTGATATGCTGATTTTTGTGTTGATTATTGATAGGGATACTCTTCTTTTTTATTATTATTATTTTTATTTTGGAAAAACATTTGGCTTGCACAATTTTTAGCAGTCTTCTTTCCTGTATAGGCCTCAGTAGTCGACATTTTTTTTGGGCACTCGTAATTTTTTTAATGATGTTTGGATATAGGGGTCAAAATCAGGACCTATAGGCTGGATTATATACGGGTCATATTGTTTATATCTATCAAAAACTGGCACATAAAACGAGACGATCTATTTAAGATGACGACGAGAAGAAGAAGAAGAAAAAAACACACCAGTCATTAACATCCAAATGTTTTATTTTGCATCCCCTCCCTGTGGTTCAGTGCTAATATAGTCACACGCGTCATTTCTCCTTTTTTAATTTTTTTTTATTTTCTTCCGTTTTGTTCCCTTTTGTTTTATTTCCATTGAGGATAACTTCTATTTGAATTCAAGGAGTTACATGTGTGTTATCATCTAAGATGGTAAATTTTAAAAAACCTTGTCATGTTATGGAAAGGATAATGTATCTAGAAGGTTGATACCTCCTGGCTCTTTGTTCAGCTGCTGAACAAAGACGTTTCGAATAAAGACAATCTGTCTTCAACGCTCATCCATGTTCCTGTATTTTGGGAGGTTTATTTAGATGCTCGGAGACAGAGGAAATATTGTGTGTAGGTGCTGCGAGGACGGGGGGGAAGTTCAACCTTTCCAGAATAAAAGGCCTAATTTAAATACAAAAAAATACTACAAATTAAAATAACAAATGCTTGAAATTGAAATAATAATTCACCAAAAGCGAAACTTCAAATAGAACAGAAGTGAGAATTGCGCACGTTCGACTCAACTTGACCCCTCAGACTGATCAATACTCCTGATAGGCTGAACACTGGACATCAACACCTTTAGAACAATAACACCAAAATCAATCCTCCTTTCTTTTTTTCCCTAATCGATCCTCCTCTCGCGTGTGAAGCTGTCAAACTCCTCTCACTCTCATCGTTTTTCCTCAACAAGGCTTCTTCTTCTTTTTTCTTTTTTTTAAATCGCCTCCTCCGGTTTTGGCTCAGCGCGCAGACTTTTTTTTCTTCTCCCTTTCTTAAATAGTTTGGAAACAGGTTTGAGACGTGTTCACGGGCCGCTGCAGCGCCGGTGAGGTGTTTACGTGACACTGGGATGAACCGGTTGTGATCTTTTTTTGATGTTTGACAGTTCAGGAGAGGCCTCCCCGGAGGGATTCCGCCTGTCCGACTCGTCTGACTGCTTAATCACTTCAAGGAGGAGAGCCTTCCGCTTAATTATAGGTTTAACTAATGGAACAAACCCAATGTGAATGTGGGGTGATGGCTTTTCTCTCTCTCTGTCTTGTTGTAACTCACTGGCTCGGCTGTAAAAGCAGCCCACCACTTGACTCTAGTGCGGTTTAAGAAAGAAAAAAAATCTCTGCGTGTGTGTTTGCTTAAGAAAAAGAAAAAGGAAAAAGGTGCTTCAGCCAAAAAAAAAAAAAAAAAAAAAGCCCAACCACTAAAGCCTTTTAGCACCGAGTCACTCTCACGTGTTCAGCCGTGTCTCGACTTGTGAACGATCGCTCTGACTCTCATTAAGACCTGAATGAAAGCAGGAGGAATTATACAGAATTTAAAATGTGGATCCAGCGCAGTTTTTATTTTTTTCTTCCCCTCATGGAGAGGAGGATTTACGCACGGCGGTGTGTGTGCGTGCGTGTGTGTGTGTGTGTGTGTGTCTTCCTATTAGGGGCGACTGTAGTATTAATTAAAAAAAAAGGAAAATCATTCCAACATCCAAATTGTTTACTTATCTGCCAGGAACATATGCTGGGAGAGAAGTTAAGATTCACGATTCTGCACTATTGCCCAAGGTGCAATTCAATCCTGGGGAGGAAGAGGAGGGAGGGAGAGGAAGAAGAGGAGGGAGAGGACGTGCAGATTTTTTTTTTTTATGACAGACTTGGTCCTTATCTGCAGCTGTAAATTAGGGTGATACTTCATTGAACCGAATGTGAAGTTTTTACATCAAACCCTCCCCTAAAGCATCCTGACTCAACTTCGACATTTATAATTACTTTCAGGAGGAGAGACGTGGATATTTTTTTTTCTTCTCCTACATGATGAAAAACGAAGCGAATAACCTTCTTTTACATACATCTGACAATTGTCTTAACGCGCCGCTTATTAAAAGCCGTTTCAAGTTGTGCCGACTCACCGACCTCGCCACCTGTAATTATCCAACTTAGTCACGGAAATTGAGTGTGGTTACAACAACGCCCTGAAATAAATAATAACCCCGATAATAAAAACCAGCGAGGTTATAATGGGAGGAGGAGGAGGGGGAGGAGGAGAGGGGGGAGAATTATGATTTGGAAATTATAGGCTGGGTTTTAAAATCTCTCTTTTAACTCTTCCCCTCCCTTTTTTGACGTTTTTTTTTTTTATTGGAGCACAACAGAGAGAGAATTCAATCTGGCCCTTATCTCTCCAGGACTCCTTTTCAGAGCGAGATCAGAAGAAAAAGGAGAGGATAATTGTTCTTTATTTTATTTAATTTAACGCGACAGCCGCCGCTTTCAGGTCATTTATATGCTTCATTTGGTGATAAAAGTCAACGAGGAGGGAGGAGGAGGAGGAGGAGGAGGAGGAGGACACCGGGCTTCTTCTTCTTCTTCTTCTTCTTCTTCTTCTTCTTCTTCTTCTTCTTCTAAAATAGCAGAAGGAAGGGAAGGAGGAGGAGGAGGAGGGAGGACAAGACTTTTTTTTTTCTTTAATTAAAAGCCATGGGTCATTTACATTATTGTCTTTTAATGTTACCCTGAAATCATCTGCAGCAAATGGAGTTTGATAAGTGGCTGTTGAGAATGTGGGTTTTGTGTTAAGGCGTGCTAATTTGCTAAAAATCAAAAAAAAAAAAAAAAAAAGCCCCCCTCGAGGAGAGGATGAAGAAGAAGAAAAAAATGCTATTGATGATGCTCCTGATGAGGATGATGCTGTTATTTCTCCTGGAACGATTATATTCCAAACACCAGGCTCGCTTATCAAAGATGCCTCCAATCTGGCGCGTGTCAACGCGAGATTTGACACAAATATATATTGAGAAATTATTATTTTTGGTGGGGTGGTGGTTGGGGGGGGGGGGGGAGAGGATAAAAACTGATCTCATTTCAGCATATTAAATATTGTCTCCGAAAGACCAAAAAAAAAAAAAAAGAATGAAAGAAAAAAAAGAAATCATCACTGGCTAAATCCTGGTCTATCTAAAATTGAATCTGGGATACCATTTTGACGGGGGAAAAAGTAAAAAAAAAAAAAGAAAGAAAGAAAGAAAAAACCGTACAGTTGTGTTGTTTGAAGACGCGGGGGCTTGAATTTGGGGGTCCCTGAATTCTCATTTGAAAGAAATGAAATCGTGAACGAGCTGATAAAGAAGAAAGGGAACGGATGAGCTGAGAGAAAAGGAATCACGCCACGGTTGTTTAATGTGCTGTGCCAGACGGAAAAGTGATTTACACCAAGACTTTATTCCTCCCGACACATAAAGACACTGCATGTCTCTCTCTCTATCTCTCTCTCTCTCTCTTATTTTATTTTATTTATAGGGCGCGCACGCACTCACGCACGCACGTGGGCCTATATGGTCAATTCTCTGGAGTTCATCGGATGCAGATACGGAAGAAGAAGCACCGGGCAGGACTCTATTACACGCTTCAGTCTGGAAACACTCGCATCCATCAGGTCCATTTTTACGCGCGTAAAAAAGTTCCCTCTGCACTCGGTTTTCTCCTTTAAACAATCCGCCTCTCTCTCCTTCCTGTTCGTTAACTTCTTACTTTTAAACTCAGAGTTTTGTACGAGGCAACATTTCAGGGGCCTTGAATCCTGAAGAGTCTGATGTTTGGTGCTGATGATGCTGATGCTATGATATTCAGCCCGGGGCCGCTCCTGAACGCGTCCTGTAGGCCTGTTACTCACCTTATCATATTCATATGCTTTAATACTGTAATTACACTATAACATATAACTAATGCTTTTAATTTGAAGTGCTCAGATTGATCACACGTCCTGCAGACTTCTTAAATATTTAAATAGTTTCAGTGACAAATTCAATGAATTACCACCAATCTTTTAATTGAAATATATTTTTATTTATCCAGTCAGGCAGGCAGATAATTAAAGACAGATATTACATTTTATTTTAATTTATACTTTAACATGTAGAAGAACTTCTGTATGCTTTTATTTTGTTATTTTCTTTGTCACAATCTTGGAAAGAAAATAATCATGCTCACCATTTCTCCCTGTGATGGTTGATGTCACTCCCTCTAGTTTTAGGTAAAATTAGCAGCTACACAGGACCCTCCTCCTCCTCCTCCTCCTCCTCCTCCTCCTCCTCCTCCTCCTGCAGGAGAAACACCCAGGTCTTCTAAACTAACTGTACCTTTTTATTTATTTAACAACCCCTCAATATTAAGGTAACGTCTTTGGCTGCGAGTGTCAGTGTCTGTGTTCAGAGTGCTTTTATCTGCTCATATTGTTTTTATCTGAGGTCAAAAAAATAATCCATTCAGGTTAAATAATAAAAAAAAAAACAGTCAGAACAAAACATCATTCTGTGCAGCAGGACTAAATATTCTGCTCGTTGTTATCTCAGCATCTCGCAGCCTCTCTGATTTATCCCATGAACCCTTGCAGCGGTCGTCCTGACCTCTTGGTCGGGATCTGCTGCTCTCACCACACTCTCCACACGTCTCACGCATTTTAGTAGAGATTAACATTTTTTTTTTTTGCTCCACGGCAGGCTGTGACGCTCGCTGCCTCATTATGCAGCCCTACTTGTAGTCTTTTTAAATTTATTGACAGCAGAAGCTGCTGATTCAGAGCTGCTGAGCTCCAACAAGTGACCCTCGCACACTCGCAGGCCACTTATCAGCCCGCCTTGATTTCCTCATGCATATTTATTACTATGCATGTCCTGCCTGCTCAGACACCTTCCATACATTAAAAACCACGTGTCATAATTTACAGTCAGGTGTGGGTTACGTGTGTGTGTGTGTGTGCACACTTCATACGGTTACTTTTTGAGTTATTGTGCTGTGTCTTTGGAATTTGAATTATTCCATGCGGCATAAACTTTCCATACATCAAACCGTGTGGATGGATGAGTTGTTGGTTGCGGACTGCGCTCATTAATACCACGGATGCTACTGAAGACTTCTGCAGCATTTGTGTCCTTAATTCAGACAAATAATATTCAAAATTCTCAAATATGACCTTTGTCTGCTTTTAAAATAACCTTATACTCTCACAGGAAGTTAAAGTTATACAATTATATTCAGCTTCTCTAGAGAAATTTCTTTTTGCTCTGCAGACCTGCACATATTCAGTTTGGATTCCATATTGTCTTAACTGCTTCGGATAAAATGACATTTCTCCTTCGTAAAATAAGCTAATGATCAGAACTGGGCCTGTGATGCAGCTGAAGATACTCAGAGTTCATTTGTTGAGTTCTGAAATCTGCTGTCATGAGCTCAAAGGTTCCTGAAAGTCCAGTTTAAGGTTGCAAGAGTGATACACGACTCCACATGACCGACGACCGTTATACATTCACCTGCACGTTCAAAAATAAAGTTTGCTTTTCCCAGAAAAATTCATCGCTCTGATTTACTTTCCATCTGATGCAACTTGGATATTTTTAAAGTACCTAGCGTGATGGTTTCCCGGTCAGCCCCGATGTGTGATGTGTGGTTTCCTCACACGTTACGTTAACGCCGGCGCAGAATGCGTTATAATCATCGGGGGAACTTTGCATGAGCTCATTCGCTTACACGACTCTTTTCTTTAATCACAGGCTGCTTCTTAAACGCGACAATCTCGGGCGCAAATCTCGACACAATCCCCTGTTGGAAAAAACACACTGAACTATGACGTGTCATAACAAAAATCAGATACAATGATGGTGAGCGGAGTGCTGAATGGAAAGATGGGTCTAATCAGATACGTTCAAACTTGAGTGAAATCTTCCATCTGTGGCCCGGCAGGTCATCACCATGTAAACTCTGTCTCATACTCACACTCTGATGTTATTGGACCGTAGCTGACACCTGAAGACGTGGAGGTCACGGGCCTGGTAATGTTTTTGTGGACTGCAGAGGTTTCATGACCTCAAGAGGACTTTTTTCTAGTCGGACCAACTGAATTTAAATGAAAAGGACTTAGTTTTCAGTGTGAACTACATGACAGAACCTAGAATTTAAACGTTAAATGAATAAATACATAATTTTTTTTGAGCCACGTCACCTCGTCTTTGCTCTCTGGGGTTGGGTGTGTGATTCCACTGAGGGGGAATTTGGACATCGGTATTCCAGAAATCTCGGCTGCGGCCCTGACGCTGCAGCCGGATCACGACACAAAGGAGTTTTGCTAAAAAACTGCCAATCTCGAACACTTAAGCTGAAAAATACTACGAGGAAGGTAAACAGGAGGATACACACCTTCTGATATCAAGCTGACAGACACACACCTATGAAGGGTGGATGCAGAAGTAGACACACACACACACACACACACACACACACACACACAGAGCTACCTGGATGATTTAGTGCCTTCAGCGACTCAGGTTGAGGGCAGCACTGGCAGTCCAAGCCCGTGGAATCCCTCGGTAAAGAGGATGCTAATCGTAGCTTCTTGTGCCTGAGCATGTCTTCCTGGGCCAAATGAGATTAGAGGGAGTGGGATATGGCGAAGCGACGTGCGTGGGGTTCTGGAGGTGAAAGGTAAAGGCACTTATCAGGAGGGTTCCCCTCGGGGTCCTCGACGGCTGACTCAATCAAAACCCTGCACGCACTTCTCACTGGATTAGACTAATCAGGAAGGAGCAGGGGATGTATAGACCACTTATCTGAAAAAAAAACATTGGGCTCTCTTTCCCTTTGAAAAGACCCTACAGAAATGTTTGTTAATTTTATTTATTACAGGATGCTTGTCGATGTGGCAATCTTCCACGGAATCATTAAAAAGGGCTCTTCCACTCACTGAAGGCACGCACTGTTTACATGCTGCAAAGATAGAGGAGCCTTTGATGTTCCAAATTTCCCCCCTCGTTCGCTCATTGTCATTATTATTTATATATTTACTTAGATTTTTTTTCTCTTAATTTATTTTCTCCATTTGTGTGTTTTCTCTTGCCACAACAGATCAGACTGATGGAAGGTAGTCAACATAACAAAAGACCCTGAAAGGTATATGAATATTTATTACCGGGACGACTTCAGAGCCAGACAGGCCGTTAGCAGTCAAAGGAATAGTGAGAAGATAACGGCAATTTTCACACTTATGATTACCTTCAAATTAATCTCTATTTCTTGAAGGGATGTGGGGTAGTTGACTAGCATATCTTTCATTTCTCGATTAAAAAAAAAAAAGTTATTTAATCCAAGTTTCAGCTACTTGTTTGACAAAATAATCCAAAAACAATTGTACATTTTAATGGGAGCTCATGGGAGATGATTTCAAAAGTGTTATTCAAGTGAGATCTTTCACTCTGTGGTTTATCATTTATTTTATTACATACAGCTTCTCAGTTGATTCCAAGGATCTGTATTTTAAAGTGAGACTATGTCATGACACATACTTATAGGTGAAAAGTTGAATTAGTGAGGAAGAAAACCTTCTTTGTTCAATTTAATGTACTCTTACTCAACTTTACTTGGTCCGGCATGGTCATTAGCTAATGGGGGCTAATGTTTGCTAATGTTAGCAGTCATTAGAAAGTACAGCTATGTATTTGTAGGATGCAAACCAGACTGTTCCTTTTAGTTATTCAGGCCAACACACTCTGGGCAGTCAGTGTTTCATGAAAAGCTGAAATGGTCGTCCTAGCTAAATGTAGCAACCGTCGGCTAATGGGTGAATAAGCCAAAATAATTCAATGCTTAGCTAGCTTAGAAGCTTTGAAGAAGGCTAACGGTCGTCGTCGTCGATAAGTTGAAATGTTAACACTGTTAAGCTAATGTTACATTAGTCGAGCAGACATATTTAGCTAACATAGCTTTTAGCTTAGTTGTGGGTAAACATCACAGATGAAACAGTGAAAATTAACAAACGGCGTCACTGGCTCATGACGTTGATGTTAACGGCTAAACTGCTAAGAGACGCTACAAATGACCTGTTTATATGTTTGTGCAGAGAGTTCGTCAGATTGGATTTACGAATGCAGCCGTATGCATACGTGCATTTAGCAGCATTTTTGGCCCCTGTCGTAGCTTATACTAATGATAACAGTGATAATTGTGTGATATCTTGCTGTGAAACCTGTGATATTGTCTGGGATGTTTATTGTACTGTGAAAATGTCACACTGTAACAACACTAGTCTAATGTGAACAAAACATTTATAAACATATAAAACCATATTTAGTCCTCAATTATTGCTGATTTTAGTACGAACAGCTCCCTGAGTCTGTTATGAGGAATGAAACCTTTCATTTCCCGTCTCCCAGAAATGATGTATCCACAACTAATGTGTATAATAAATACATTTCAAAGGAACCAAATGTTTAAAGTACCTGTCAAGTCAGAAAAAAGGTTTTCTGTTCAGCATATTTACCACAAAAATGCACTGCTGGTGAACTTCTTTATGTTTTTGTTCAGGCGTTCACTTCAATGAGTTTTGCTTAAATGAAGATGATGATCTCGGTTTATTAGCAAAAAAAAGTCTTCAGTGACTTGAAGTACAAGACTCAACGTGTCCGTTAACATTAAACAGAAAACACAATCTTCAAACATAGGTGTCAGTGCATAGACTCAGTGTTGCCTCTCAATTATCAAAGCAGCAATTATGTTTGCCACCACAATGTAATTAGGAAACTATTCACTAATGTATAAACCTTAAACTTATACAAGAGAAGGTGTTTTGTTTTTAACATAGACATTTGCCTTTCGTTCTGCGACATGAGGCAGAAATAAAAATATAAAATAATCAGCAGATAAATGGATAAATACCGTCTTTGTGACGGTGTACATGTTCTGATATGGTGACTTGTGCTCGTCCTTGCCTATTTATGCTGCGAGTCCCGATGAATACAAGTTGTCAAGGCCTAACACACCCTGAACTGAGCAGCTGCAGTGTCTGACGGATGCAGAGGAACGGCCTTGAGTGCCTCACATCGATTGTTCTTAAACCATTCATTGATAATTCTCCAACATATTAGGGGCTGAATTTGCATGCTATTTAGATCATTTGCAACCTTGTAGGCGAGCGGTACGGTAATCTTTTGGTTCGCTGTATTGATTTACCTTGGCTCGGGAACAAGAGTCTGAATGAGAGGTGCCCTCTTCACTCTCCATTCAGTCTACGGCGAACGCGGAGCGGCGTGCACTGTACGACGCCGTTATCACCACAAAGCAGTACAGTGTTGATTATGCCAACTAATTACGCCAGCAAATACTGGAGGAAGCGCGGAGCGGCAGATGAATGAGATATCAGCCTTGTAGAGAGGCTTGATTCGCTGTATTGTTGGATAATGTAACATTCAGGTGCCTCCCAGTACCTGACATGATAGTGAGCTTCGTACAAGAGGCTTGGTTAATTTTCACATTGTTTCAGTTGTTACATTGTTTTTTTTTTTTTGGAGACCTAATCATTGCATCACAACCTTCAGAGCTTTATGTTAACTGCGACTTCGCTGAGGAAGGCTGGGACACGTAATTATCTTTGTGGCAGTTCCTTCACGTGTCAATGAATGCAGTCATACCGTCGCCCTGGAGCCATTACATGACTCAGAGGATCTGGATCACCTGAATATTCACATTACTCATTCACTGCTAGTAGAGTTTAGTCAGGTGAGGTACTTTTTCTGACTTAAAGGGGCTCTGTGGAACTTCTGTGTTGTGCTGGACGCCGGTTGTTAGCTTGTGTTAGTGGACTTCACTTCTAGACCAACGTTAGCTAGTGTTGCTCTCTGTTAGCGGAGCGCAGAGAAGTCAAATTTTTCAAGTCATGCGACAATGTGGCCAATAAAAGAGTGATCAATACATGTAAACTGCTCCTAATTGTTACACAGAGCCCCTTTAACCTCGGTAAATTTACCGATAGTGCTATATAACAAAGAAAACAAACCGAAAAACAATCTAATTTTGAAATTGAGGATGGTGCTGGTGAGAGTAAACATGTCCCCCCCTTTAAATAAAGCAGAACTCATCTGGGACGATCACCGAAACATCCAGTGTGACACTTGCATCGGTGAGGGACATAATTGCAGCATGTTTTGTCAAAATGAGATCATAAATGTTCCGTGTGACGAATGGACGAACAAAAATACGCGGCGTACTGGCCGCAATGTGAGGAATCACTGTGGGAATATTTCAAGAGTGATGTGATGAGATGCAACGTTGGCGTCTCCGGTACCAACAAATGAAGATGACACTGAAGGAACAGAAACCACCAACAGAAAGAAAGAAATGTTAAATGCACTTAATTGTTATGTGTCAAGAAAAGGCAGTCTGGATGCCAATGAGCAGTTTCCCCTCAAAAGGGGCTTTGTACCCTCTCTTTTTCCCTTATTTCGAAGTCAACCTCAGCTTAGAGTTTAGAAAACGGGACAGAATTAACAGAACCACTATTAACTCTACAGAACACCTTAAATGCAACCAAGGCTTTAATGAAAAAGTACAAATGTTGTGAACTTGTGTGATGTGGGTCGAGGTTTGTAGAGACTCCTGGTGAGGACATGAGGCCTAAACCACAACTGGCCTGTTCCTAATAGTCAGATTTCCATTGTTAAGGCTGGATCGGACGTCACAGTTGACTTACTTCAGTGTGGACCACTAGCTGCACAGCTAACTGTGCTTGCTAGCTAATAGCGAGGATGAATTTGAGGTGGCCAATTCTTACATATTGTGCATTTGATAGCTTATGACCTGATGATACTGTACCTGTTAAAGTAAATTAAATAAAATCAAGCAATGTCACTGTCACTACATTTGTCATGAACTCTTCTGTGTAAATGTTATGAAACTGTACAGTGATTTAGTTTTAGTTCGACAGAGGTGCAGAACGATCCCTCGTCTTTGGCACTTGCCTTCACGCCGCCGCCTGATGTGAGCAGCTTCCCCGACCACGTGACGAACACTCAGTCTGAAGTGCTCCCGCTGAACTTGCAGTGACTCGAGCTTCAGGGGTCGGGGATGAGCAACTTGCAGCGCGACCGTGAGAATGTAATGAATGTAAAAAAAGAAAAAAAAACGTTTGAGATTCTATGCGCATAAAGCCGAGGCTCAGACTTCCTCTTTGAAATGAAACGGGCCAAATAATCTGAATTCACAGCCAGGTTAGATACAACATTTTAGGTTCATGGCAAAAAAAATTCATCCTGTGCTACTGTGATATTTTACCCGCATTGCACATTTCTGATACGAAGCTGAAGATATTAACTCTTTTAAAATTCTTGCTTTGCACTTCGACGTTTTTAATGTACAGTGGGGACGCAGCAGCCCGGCCCAAAGTGTTGGTGACTTTTTAAAGAAGCTGCAGCGGCCGCAGCACCGAACCACTGTGGGGTATTATACGGGCCTCTTTTGTCTCTCTGGAAAATGTCAAGGCGTAATTGATATATTTCTCACAGCGCCCTTTATCTTTGTGCCATGTTTCAGGTTCTATGATCTGGGTTCACGCTGACCTTTACCAGTGCACTCTTTTCTCTCGCTTCTTTTTGGGCCTCACTGAAAATAGCTCAATAGGATTTCAATGGGGTGTCTTTCATTTGAGACAATCTTCTCTTCCCTTTCCTACCCGCAGCCCCTTTGACGCCGGCTATTTATTTTGAGATCCAACTTTTCAGCATGTTGTTTGATCTGAGATTTACTCCGGTGGCTTTGTCCGCCGAGGTCTGAAAGCTCAGCAGTGATGGAGGAGATGTGCTGATGCTACTGTCCTCTGCTGTTCATCTTTTGCAAAACGTTGTATCATCACTCCAAAAGAGCTGAAATTCAAATTGTTTTCAATAATTTTTTGGAACAGAGAGTAAAACTGACACTGTTACGAAGTGAAGGTGCACAACGTGAGGTTCGCTTGTTCTCGGTGTCTAATATTTCATACATTTTTGTTGTGGTAATGACTTAGTCTGACACTCATCCTGCCGTTTTCACCTCGATGTTTCATTTTAATCAGTCTCTTTCTCTGCTTTTATAACCACCTGAGCAAGGACTTGAAACTGAAACTGTATTTATTTCCATGTACTGAGCACTTCCATTGTCCACCAGGTAATAGAGTGTAATAAACAGAAAAGCACCAGCCTTCATGAGCCCAATAGCATCACACATCTCTCACTAGCTTGATTTTCCATTTCTGCAAAGACTCAGTTAAACAACACAATTAACCTTGCACAACAACATCTCTGCTGTGGTTTGGACACAACCATAAACTGCAACTTCATGAGTGTGGTGACATGCATGAGCTGAACGACTTGATTTTTATTATGTATAAACAAAAGGTAAGTCAAAATGTTACCAAGATAGATGCAAGTCCAAAATAAACTCATACTAATATTTTGGATGTACAAGAGACGATTGTGTTTTGGTTAAGAGCTGCAACATAAATTTGGCCTTGCTGTTGTTTGCTGTATCCGTCATTTATCCACTGAATCCTTAGCCTGGAAGCAACACCTATGGATGAATTTACTTCTTCTTCGTGTCATTCTTCATTTCATACACCATGAAGGAGAAATGCTGCCAAAATGATAAATGAGAAAATAAATATTAAAAGCACCAAAAATAACTAAATTCTCTTTTGCTTTACTTTACCCTCTCAATTTCAATTCCCATAGCTACAACTACAAAATCCTCATAGTAACCTTGACATAGTAGCATCAATCTTCTTTTTGGGATCACAAAAAGATAGCAAAGGATCTGCCACTGTACCACCAGACTATACAGCAGCTTCACTCCCCAGGCCGTGAGACTCCTCAATTCATCATCAACACTCAATTTTATAAAATAGATGTAGCACAAAGGACTCAAACACCTTTGTGATTGAAAAAAGGACAATGCGTTTACCTTGTTACCTTGTAAATATACTCGAAATGTCTTTAAAATGTACTGCAGGTAATAGCATTCAAATTCAAAGCACCAAAAATAACTAAATTCTCTTTTGCTTTACTTTTCCCTCTCAATTCCAATTCCCATAGCCCCAACTACAAAGTCCTCATAGTAACCTTGTCATAGTAGCATCAATCTTCTTTTTGGGATCACAAAAAGATAGCGAAGGATCTGGCACCATACCACCAGACTATACAGCAGCTTCACTCCCCAGGACTCGTCAGACTCCTCAATTCATCATCAACACTCAATTTTATAAAATAGATGTAGCACAAAGGACTCAAACACCTTTGTGATTAAAAAAAAGGACAATGCGTTTACCTTGTTACCTTGTAAATATACTCGAAATGTCTTTAAAATGTACTGCAGGTAATAGCATTCAAATTCAAAGCACCAAAAATAACTAAATTCTCTTTTGCTTTACTTTTCCCTCTCAAT
The DNA here is from genome assembly GCA_039737535.1 of Lagodon rhomboides. Classification (NCBI taxonomy): domain Eukaryota; kingdom Metazoa; phylum Chordata; class Actinopteri; order Spariformes; family Sparidae; genus Lagodon; species Lagodon rhomboides. Next base: position 5,347,959 of record CM077789.1, on the reverse strand, counting down.
TCCAATTCCCATAGCCCCAACTACAAAGTCCTCATAGTAACCTTGACATAGTAGCATCAATCTTCTTTTTGGGATCACAAAAAGACAGCGAAGGATCTGGCACCGTACCACCAGACTATACAGCAGCTTCACTCCCCAGGCCGTGAGACTCCTCAATTCATCATCAACACTCAATTTTATAAAATAGATGTAGCACAAAGGACTCAAACACCTTTGTGATTAAAAAAAAGGACAATGCGTTTACCTTGTTACCTTGTAAATATACTCGAAATGTCTTTAAAATGTACTGCAGGTAATAGCATTCAAATTCAAAGCACCAAAAATAACTAAATTCTCTTTTGCTGTACTTTTCCCTCTCAATTCCAATTCCCATAGCCCCAACTACAAAGTCCTCATAGTAACCTTGACATAGTAGCATCAATCTTCTTTTTGGGATCACAAAAAGATAGCGAAGGATCTGCCACTGTACCACCAGACTATACAGCAGCTTCACTCCCCAGGCCGTGAGACTCCTCAATTCATCATCAACATTCAATTTTATAAAATAGATGTAGCACAAAGGACTCAAACATAGCTTCATTTTTAAAACCTTGTGATTTAAAAAAAAGACAATGCATTTACCTTGTTACCTTGTAAATATACTCAAAATGTCTTTAAAATGTACTTCAGGTTATGGCATTGAAATGGTCACTGAATTTTGTTGACGCGCTCCACTGTTGCAGCAGCCATGTTATATCGTACAGTATGCTGTCACCCGTCTGCAATGATGACGACAGAACTATAGTTGTGCAATCTTGTGTAAGACCTAACAAAAATAAAACCTCAGGACAACTTTTAGGTGTTCATACTGTCAGTGTTCTGCGCTGTTCTGGTCAACAGACACTCATCTCAGGCTGCAGCTTCACTCCTGCTGTGATTGAAGTCGCAGGCTTGAAAGGATTGCTTTCACGACCACTGGCCTTGGTTGCAGAAGCGTGTTAAAATGAATACATAAAAAGGTAAACAAAACAAAGAACCACACACAGTATGATATGTGAGAGCTATACAACAACAAGCCAACCTAATTTCCATGTCTTTTAGGCTACGTAGTGCCATCTGAAGAAAATATAAAACAATCGTACAATAAACTAGGAAAATGAAGGGGAGAAAAGTGGATCCCTTACCTAGGTTTGGGTATAAATGTAAAATTGAACCTGGATGATGACAATGAAATAATGCTATGTTATCGGCCATATTGTACAAATTTACACAGCTTTTATATCTGTACAGTAAATACAGAACAACAGCAAATGTTTTTCTGACAAGCTCACGTTGACTACAAGATTCCAAGAAGTCATTACGCCTCGGTGATGGTGGAAATATATATTTATTTCACATTTATGCTAAGCTAGGCTAACCAGCTAATGCCTGTAGCTTCATATTTACTGTACAGAAATGACAGAGTATATCAATCATCTCATCTAACTAACAAATAAGTATATTTCCCAAAGTGTTGAACTATTCCTTTATTGTGATGAGCAACGATACTTCAAATGTTTTTAAAAAAATAGCTGTTAATGGTAAATATTAGACTCCGGTTCTGGATAATTTAGATTGTGTATTACTTAAAACTCAACTGCACTTGGTTGAATTTTGTGTTTTTTTTTTTGAAACAGTGTGCCACAGATTTGTTTTACCCGGCCCAGAGAACTCATCCGTCTCCTCGACCAGTCCCTGCTATCCTCATCCCTCTTACTAACATTAAACTAAGTTACTGTTAAGCTCACAGTTGCCTCCAGATGCTTGTGCCACTAGCAAAGAGTGATGCAGAATGCTCACTTGCTCCTTGTCCTCTCCACTTCCTCCCAGTCCTTATCTCTTGGCCATCCACACAGACTTTAGCTGTCCTGGATTCTCTCTACTGCAGCATTTCTTCTGCACCGGTGACCTTTAGCTCAGGTCATCACAAATTCCTTATTCAGGCGGCCGACGGGGCGCTTCAGCTCGCTCTTCTGTTTGTGGGGGGAAAAAATCTACAGAGGTTGTGGGCTGATACGCCGGTAAGTCTATAATATCATTCAATAAGCATATTCTCGACAGAGTGAGGTGAAGACATGTGGTACTGTGTTATTAAATCTGCCTATAAGATAAACTAATGTGCCGTTTAGGCATAAACACTTGCTGAGTAAGAACACGGTCTGGTCTTAGATCCTTGGATATGTCACAAATATTAATATATTTTTATATATTTCATTACATGTTGAATTTAGTTCTGTGTTGCATTAAAGAATTAACGCAATTACAATGATGTAAGCCTGGAACAAATGTTTAATGTTTTGTAATAATTCTGTTCAATTCAAAATGTGTCATTACAACCTCACATATTCAGGTTCACGTTTTTATTTTGTGAGGCTACTAGAAGATGTTAAAATGACTTAATGTTCAACAAACACATTATTTTTCTCATACTTTTAGCTCCTGTCTCTTTAAGGCCTCACTCCCAAAGAAAAAGTAACAGCCTGCTCTGATTGGTCACCTCTCTCAGGCCCGAGCAGGCACCGCCCACCATGTGTACACACCAACCCTGCCAGTGTTCTGCGTGGACTGAACGTCTCGATACTTTCACAGAATTTGTTTGGTACCTAGACCTACTGAAAATCAAAATATATATATGTTTTTTTTAAAAATTGTTATATGACCGTATGGAGGGATGGTTAACTCGACTGGCTGGTGGAACAGCAGAGTCATCAGTGGATTGAGCGTCAGCATCACTTGCCCTTTTTACAGACATTGAGCAACACCACCGCAATGAGGACCATCCGTTACAGTGCCTTTGTAGCATGATGCTGTTATTCAGCAAGAAGAGCCTGATGTGTTAAACAATGGCGTCGCTGTTTAGTGCAAAATTTAACATACGTGGTGGGTGGTACTTTCTAAACAATAATGATGGGACAACATGGCAATAAAAATCATTTTATACTGTGTTATATGGTGGTTGATCTCGTCCTCTGGTCTGAGGGTAAGGAGCTCCTGGACCATTCTTGTATCCCCGATTTGCCGTTCTTCTTCTTTGAGTTAGCTGCTAACTGCTGCTAGCTGCTTTTGAAATCTCCTGGTTATGAGCCGGTTGTAAAAATCAATGAGCCATCCTTCTGTTTTTGTACCTTTTACACAGAACAGCGAGGTAGAATAAAGGTGCAGAGGTCACGGGCTTCAAGTGAGTAGACAATGACGAATGAATTGAGTCACACAAAGCACCAGTCTTCATCAGTTTTGGCGATGATGATCATGTGGTACGGCTACCAAATGCACCTTGGAGTGAGATTGTTTTCGTGGACACGATGTCCTCCTACAGTTTGATCCAAAACAATGTATATTCCTCTCCTCTTTTATTTTCACACAACATATCATGCTTTGACTTGATATACATTGTCTCTTAAACAACACAATGAACTGTAATATGAAATCTTGTTGCTGAAATTTTCATTTTTCACCATATGTTGTTTGTGCCAGTAGATTCTATGCGTCCTACCCAAACATCCTGACCGTATTTTAACGTAACACACACGAGTTTCAAGGCCAATCTATACTGCGTGGTTAAAAATATTGTATGTAAATCTGTTTGTATGTATGTCCCAACAGCAAAAAATGGATATCGGCTCTATGAAATTACATTCAGTGAGGAACACTGACAGATTCTTGTTCTGAAGCTTGTGCAACTGTTGTCATTTCCACAAGGACTCATTGTGTGGTTGAATTTGTAATCCCTTTTGAAATGCAAAAATACGCTTTATATATGATATGGTTGAATGCATCCAATTATGGCCTTTAATTTTTAAATGATTTGCTCTTGAAACGCATTCCAGGCAAGTGTTCCCCGCTAAAAATTCGTGTTCTCTTTAATCTTGCGGAGAGTACGGAATGAAGGGGAAAACTACACGGAACCAAAATGGGCTTTCATAACTTAAGTGAAAATCACCCAACCTCACACAAGTGTGAGGCTGATGGCCTTGCAGTAGTGTGTCATTAGCATTCATTATAGTCCTATAAGCCAGAGTAATTACAGGCCCAAGTGCAGGGAGGAATAGCAGTTTACACTGCTAGTAATTTGATTTGCATCTACGCTAATAACTTCTTTTGTGTGTGTTTATGTGCCGTGTCAGAACACAAGTGCCATTTGGCTGCAGGCTGTATGAGGCAAAAAAAAAAAAGAAGAAGAAGGAGAAAAAAAAAAAACGCCTTTTAAATTCTAAGATTGAGTTGCCTTTGCTTTCAGCACTCGAAGCTCTCAATCTGCTAAAGCGTTCAGATTAGCGTGATCACAGAACAAGTGATACTGCGTTTTTCTGAAAGTCGTTTTGATGGGTTTTGAAGAGAATGTGGGGCAATAAAAGGAAAGCGGGAAAAGCAGACGTGGATGTTTCTCTGCGCGGCTTTTCTGTGCAACCTTCAGAGCGTCTCTTTGTTCTAATCGATTGGCGAGGTGAAATGGTATCCCGGTTTTCACACCTACACGTCGTTTTATGACCTTTTAAGAACAACGCCGTGGATCAGACGATCTGATTATCTCCATATGGAAGCAGAACCCTGCACATGCCTTTTTCTCCACAAAGTTTTAGGTATGTCTTTGTATCATAACTGCGTCCTTTATGAAGCCGTTAAAGGCCATTAAAGCAAACGCCTGTGCTGCCTCAAGTTGCAGTGCTTGTTTCCTGTTCTACAAGTGCACCGGCAGGCCCAGAGGGAACTCATACCTGCGGTGTCTGTGCCCTGTCTTGAAAAGAGCCCGGCTCCCTCTCCTGATGACTGACTGAGAATAGAGAAGCATTCCCCAAAGCTGATGAGGTCGGAGGGTTAAGACTATGCTTTTGTCGCGGGACAATAACATCCTATTTACCTGGCGGGGTCCCGCTTTCTTCTCCATGCAACTGTGACCTCGGTGTGAAAACCAGACCTTTGTCTCGTTGACAAATAGAGGCTCAACGTTCAGATTCGCTCGGTTGCACCTCAGTGGCCCCTCGCAGCGAGGCCTGCGGGCTCCTGATGTGGTCACAATGTTCGCCTCTGCTGAAGATCTACCTGGGTTTTTCATTAGGTTTGCAGGTTCTAGCAGTAAACCCTGAAACACATGTATGTATCTTACAGATCATACTGCATGTGTTTGACCAGTTCTTCTGCTATCATCAATAGTTTTATATTATCAATGGATCAGCTGAGTGTGAGCAAGTTCCTGTGTGTTCAGTTAACACTTGGTAAAATGCCAAATAAACAATGTTTTATATGAAAATCCTCCTCTTTTCTGGAAGTTGGGGTCGTATAAATGTAGCCTACATAAACCAACTTGATTGAGGGCGACTAGCTAACTGCTTTCTTCATATCAAACCACAGTTGAGGCGTTTCTTGCTTTTCTTGCTAAGACCCGCCCCACTCTGTGCCGATTGGTTTGCTTTGTTTTGGTTTGGCGGCTCCTGAAAACTCTTGAGGCAGGGTGACGAACTCACTTCTCACAGCCTGTCAAAGAAAACCACGCTGAGTAGTAGCTCGAGGGTTGCAGTAGCTAGCAAAGCATCATTAAACAGGGCTGTGCCTGGAGAGGAGTCGCTAGTAACAACCGTGTTTACAATTCCAAAGAATTTCTTCGATCTAACAGTGCGGTTTGGCACAGATACGCCACAGATACGCCACAGTACAGAAGCTACTGTTGACCACTCTCTGTGCACCCACGTCTAAAAATAATTCCCCGACAGGTTTCATCATCATGATTTCCTCTCCCAAACGAGGCTCCCTCAAAAAGCCCTCAATTACTCTCCTGATTAAAAGTGGGAGAAATATATCCGGCTGATATCGGCATGTTTACCAGCTGCCTCTGATGGAATCTCGTGGCACCGTCCCAGCTGCTTTATTATTAAGAAGAAGCCGGGGGATCTGCGGGCGCAATTGCCAGTAAGCCAGTAAGTGAAGAGTCTTAACTTGTTAAATGGGGCGATGCCGTGACCATTAATTCAGCCACCCACTTTGCCTTTATGCTCTGCTGATGTATTGGCACTGTCAGCGCTCGGATAGAAGTGAATACAGAGCGGTACGACAATCGAGGGGAAGCTGGTCATTCTCAGACGGAGGAGTTCAAGGCTTTGATAAGAATATAACAATGAGCGCCTTCTATCTGTTGTTTTCTGGTCTTTTACGCCTGATTTAGGCTGTTTGATAAGCAAGTTTAAAACCAAGATCTGCTCTCTAACCCTGGCTGGTCATCTGTGGATGTCGGTTATGTGAAAGCCACCTGATAGCTAGCCCCCCGGAGCCCTTCTTCTTCCGTTTACCCCGTTCTCCTAATCCGCCGCTAATGGTTAGCAATGGAGGCCCAGAGGAAGATTCAACCGTTGGTGTGTGGAAATCCCTGCTGGAGTGGGAGTGTCGCGCTTGAGGAAGTGCTCAGCGAAGCGCGCCAGAGACAGCGACGGGACCCTCATGCCATGTGCACCAAAACGCTCAAGGTGACCCGGCAACACAAATTCGCCAGCCGCGACCTCACACACACACACACACACACACACACACACACACACACACACACACTCGCACATAAAGGGTTGCAGGTGACACACTTTGATTGTGATCGGCGGCGAAAGCTCGCGCTGTAAAGACGGGATCTTTTTCCTGAAAATGTTCCAAATGTGTCACATTGTTGAGGGTGAGTTTAATGCGTTTGTCCTCCCAGGTCCTCGTGATGAGTTCTCGTGTGTTCTGAAAGGAGGATATCTGAGGCAAGAATCAACTTGAAGTGCAAAAAAAAAAAAAAAAACCCAGGCACCGACCGAAACAAAAGGCCTGAAAGAAGTGCTCAGTATCAAACCGGCTACAAACCGCTGCAGGTGTTTAGGTTGATTGTAGAGGAGTGGTGGCAGAGATGTGATATAGCATGATAGTACATAAACTGCTAATTAAATGTTTCAGGGTTGCAGCCGTGTAATTTCCTTCATCGGCTGATAAGGGACTTAAAGGTTTGTTCTCGCCGTCTTCCTCGCAGTGCTTTGGCCTCAGCTTTGTTAGCCTTTGATGGATGGTTTCGTGTCATTATTTCACAGGGTGACTCTTCATACGGAATTATTGTCGCGCCCGGCGTGCGACGGGACCCGGCGGAGGCAGAGTCGCCTCACCTCATTGTTTTAACCCCGGGGCCCGAGGTCACGCTCGGATGCTATTTGTTAGCGTCTGCGCTAAGTGTCGGAGGTCTGAACTTTGACCCTGCTTATGTCTGAGTGGGATGCTGGTGTCAGGGCTGAACAATGGCGGGGTGACAGGGCAGACTGATACGGTGTTGTCGAGGACGTTGCCACAGGCCTTTTTGGCTAGCGTTCGGGCGTCAGTGTGGTAAAACACAAACCTGGATGTGTTTCAAGTCAACCGATGCCTCCTGTTTTCATTTAAAGGGGCTGTGTGTAACAATTTGTTTAACATTTACAGGTATTAATCAGTTTTTTGTCGACTATATGTGAGCGAGACCTTCTTCATCCCTATTGGTTCCCTGTCAAAGCCTCTGGGCAATTTGTTAAAGCTGTTTAAAGGTGTAATATGTGAGAATTGACCACCTGTCGAATTCATATTCAAAACAAAGAGGGGACAGCACATCACCAGAGTAACTAGTAGCTAGTTAGCTCAGTTAGCGGTGCAGCTAGCGAACTGGACTGGGAGCTGGGTAGTTTAACTCCAGCAGATCTCTCTGCATGTCATAACTGTTTTTTCATCACATTCTGTTCATAATTGTATTTATATTTTATGTTTTCATCTAAAATTCGGACACATTGCACCTTTAAAGCTGCTGGACTGCAGATTTCTTCGCGACAGTCCAAAGAATTTGACTTCATGCATGTCCTCGATTGCCTCGTCTCAGTGCCTCTGTTCGTTCTGCTAACGGAGAGCAACAGCAGCTAGCGTTAGCTAACGTAACCTAAGGACCAGAAGATCCACAGAGCCACTCTAGTTTTAAACACAGCTATTGTTCAATTGTGCATTTTTCCTCCTCTGCACATCATAAACTTAACACCCAAGAAGAAATATTGGACACGTTCCAGCTTTAAATGTGTGTTTATGTGTACGACTGCATGGGGGGAGAGTTGATTTGCATGGCATTAACTTATGTGAGCTTTATTTAGACGCGTGTGCGCTCACAAAAATACCAATTTGGGATTTTATTCTTCGACGGCAAAGTATGTTTCACACTGTCCTCTTTAGACCAAAATGAATGTCAGAATGGGGGAAAAAAGAGAGGTGCTAATCTCAATGAAGAGAAGGGTAAAAAAGAAGATTGATATTAATATCAAATCAGGGCATGTGTGGGAGAGGCAGCGTAGCGCGAAATGCTCAATCTAAACCGCGGGGACGTCCGTCGAGGAAGCACTAAATGTGGACTGACCTCCTTAACCCATCCACCAGGATCCTTTTTGCTGTAATAAATAATAGAGGATTGGTTGGGTCAAGCAAAGCACCGCTGGGTGCCCTCTCCTCCCTCGCGAAGGGGTCCGTTTGCTGATCACCCCCGAAGACACAATGCACAATGTGTCCCAGAAGCCTCAATCAATTATTGATGCTTGATGAGAGAGGAGCCAAGACAATCTCTTAACTTCTAACTTCCTGGTGATATGAAAGTGAGATTGAATGGTCCTGGAGTACACGGCACACCCTCCAGGTTAATTGTGGTTAAGCATCATTTGTGTGCACGCAGCGTGATTGCTGCCCAGCACAGCTGAGATGAGACTGACCCCGAAATGGGCGCTTTGAAATTGGTTCTGAGCACAGATTTTGTCTGGAGTCCTATTAAATCGTGAATTTATTTGAGCTCAATGCAGCAAGTGTGCACGCCTCACACACTTGCCTAAAATACTCCTCGCTCGTCGCTCGCTCGCCTTGCAAGTTTCAGTTTTCCCTTCCTGCTCCCTTTTTTCTTCCCTCTCTGCTCTCTGCAGCCGCCCGTGTTTCGCTACTTCATCCCGGGAGCCGATACAAACGCTGAACAAACATGTTCAGATCAAAAAAACAACTCCCGCGCAGTCTCACATTTCAGCCCTAAATGCATGTAGTGTCCTAAACAGAGATTATCGGCGCGGCTGATCTTGATTGTCTTCCCCTTTTCGCTCCCAGGTGGCGGAGCGAGGTCCACATGTTTGCACAGGCACAGCGGCAGTCCCTCGGGGCCAATGCTACTGCAGCTAAACTCTCTGATGCTTCTGATTGCACATCACTCTCTGTGTGTGTGTGTGTCGGGTGTGTGTGCACGTGTGCGTTTATCCATCTATGCATGCAACGCGCGGACACACACACACACCGACAGCGCGGTTGATAGACTATATCGCACCCTATTATGCCACAAAAAGATTGAGATAGCACCCGGTTTGCACGATGCTAATCTCCTTCGTGGAAAAACGCGGTTTTTTACCTGAAACTCGCGCGAAAAATCAAACGCGAGACTTCCCTTAATCTGGCTGTTAGATCAGAATAGATAGAATATTATGATGAAGCAGTGAACAATCAAATTGCATTAGTGGCTTTGTGCTGCGAAAGCTGACTGATTTGCCATCACTTGGATCCATGACAGTTGTTTATTGATGCCTTGGGGCCAGACGACAAAATGATGAATAGAGAGGAAGTAATCAGAGGCACTCTTGAGATGCACCACAGATACGCTGCCTCCACAGGGTCTGCTACAGTGCCATATAACAATTAGACTGCCGGATGATTTTATTAATAGTATTATTCTCATTAAAATGCATCCTGACAGGGGGGAAAAAAAAAAGAGTCACATCGAGCTGAATTTCCATCGGATTTGAAAATCGAGAAAAATCTAGCGACTCTGCAAGCGAACAATGTGGAGGAACAAGTTTATTTCCACTCCCGCTTTTATCTCGAGGGCCTCACACGGTTTGCGGTCGACGCGGGGATCGCGGGTGCCCAAGGTTAAAGCACGTCACGTCTGTGTTTCGGCAGCCGGTTTTTGCTCAGCTTTACACAATTAAAGAGAATTAAAGTCTGTTTATTTTTTTTTTTTCTTCCCCCAAACATAATTACAGGGTATGAAATGAGTCATAGCGGAGTGTTAGAGACTCGACAATGGCGGAGGAAAAACTTGTTCATCCGATTGTGACTGCCAGAACAGAACATTGCCCCGTGGAGACAGGGAGGGAAACAAACACACACACACAAACACACACACACACACACAAATATGCAGAAATATATAAAAAAAGAAAACATCCAAATTCGTATCCTCATTCTTTCATTCTTTTATTTGAATACAGATGTTTTCACTCCTGTGTCAGTCACTCTTTCAAAAAAAAGGCTCGTCTTGACTTTTCTTCTTTTTCATGTACAGTAAAGCTGTATTTACTGTTCGGGGGGGCGCCGAACGCCAAAGATTTGGTCTTATTATGACAAAGTGGCAGACTAACACCCCCCCTCCCTCCCTGAACTCCTTCTTTTCTCGGGTAAATAGAAACACAAGGACACAAAGTGTGAGGGGGGGAGGAGGGGGGAGGAGAGAGGAAGCGAGAGGTTGCTCGCCCTGTGGGAGGAATTTGCCCCGCGAAAATATTTTTGCAATCAGGAACGAATCAAAAAGATAATAAGTGTTTAAGAATCTGTGAACCCTATGGAGCGTGTTCCCTTTCCTCTTTTATCTGATGCAACTGTGGGTTGTCTTGTCTTTATCAGCTTACAGTATGGGATGCCACACAGCAGCAGCAGCAGCAGCAGGGAGAGCACAGCACATGTCGGAGGGGGGGAAAAGGCTTGGCAGCAGTGCCCTCTTGTGGCGGCTGGCGGCACTTGTGGAAACTTCAGAGAAGTCCTCAAAGAAAGGAGCCTGAAGTTGAGGAGACAAAACGTGACATTATCTCGACTTTTGTGCTCAGACACATTCAAAGAGGACGGTTTTTTTGATCGTCTCTCGAAGTTTCGGAAGATTCAGCCGTGACGGAATCGTGAGAAGAGGCGCCGACAACGACCGACAGACCGACTGTCGTGGTCAAGTTTTAAAGTCTCGAAGTGACTCCGTCGGAGCCAAAAGCCTTGTTTGGATCCTTTTGTCCGCCGCCCGCCCAAATGAGCCTCTCTCCCTGCCACGGGGGATGAGAAGACAGGAGATAGGATTATGCGATGACTTGTGTTCGACGATGATGAACAAGCCCTCGTTAGCGAGCACTTTAATGTGCGGACAGATAGCGTGCTCATTAGCTCTAGTAATGACCACTTCACAGTGTATTGCCGCTCTAATTGCATGTTTTGTTCTCGGCGAGGCTGCGCCGCCGCAGAGCGGGAGACATCTCTCTCCTTCTCCCCTTCCAAGAGGCGGCCGCTATCGCTCTCCAACTTACCCGTCTTTTCTCTTTTCCCTCCCCGCCTCGGCCATCTATCACAGTTTGGGGCACGCAGCATATTTGTGGTCACCGCTCCGTCTGAATGAGGCATGGCAGATTAGGAGCTCTGAAAATCATGTCGGCTAAATGGAACAGATGAGGCTGGATGAAAACCCGCGGTATTGTGCCCGTAGCTAGGGCAACAGAGGTTCCAACTCAATTGTACTTCTGGCGATTAATTCAGTTATGCGGCAGTAATAATTTTTGAAGATATTGAACGATACCATGGAGCACCGGGAATATGAAAAACTTAAGATCTCACCTTTTGATGCAGAGAAAAAAAAAAATATGACTAGCTCCCAGCATCAAAAGCCCTAATCACATCATATTTTCTGAACATAAAAGGCTCTCTCCTTCTCCCCATTTTATTTCCCCCGCTGTAGTGATATGTCATGTCAATCGTTATATTATGCACAAGTGCTGTCTTTTTTATTGTGAATTCCGGATCGGGTGGGACATTTGATATGGAGGCTCTGAGGATTCTGATGCCCTTCTATTTTCCTTGATTTCGTTACCAGTGGGACATTTTTGCCTCCGCATTCTTTCATGTCCCTCCCTGCTCTGAAAGTAAGTTGTTTATTCTCCACGATGACTATCTGCCGGCTCAAAAAATATCTTCTGAAAAGACTTCTGAGCAAATCTGTCCAGGCCTGGTCCCTTTCTAAATCTAAAGCTTGGGTAGAAGCCTACAATGGCTTAGAGTCCTTGGAGGAGGCAGCTTTTCTTTTACTCTCTTTCTCCGCTCGCCGTCATCTTTGTGATACTTTGTGAACACACAGCTTTATGACAAGGAGCTAACTTAAATCAATTTAAAACAGCTTTTGAAATGCCTTTCGATATGCCATTGTGTTTACTTGAAAAAGAATGAAAAGAAAATCTGAATTGTAACATCTGTCATATCGGGTGCCCCCCTCCCGTGCAGCTTTCGTCACGCGCACAATGAGGTATTGATCGATTCAAGTCCATTTAGGTTTTGAAATAAATATGAAAAAAAAAGAGAAGGAGAACGTATAATCTATCCGGGCTAGAAAGCAGAGAAAGCAGGGAGAAAGAATCGGAGGGGCCTGCAGGCAAACAAACGCATTAAAGACATCCAGAGCACAGAGGCAGCCAAGCTATGCTAAGCCAGCAGGATGATTCATTTAAGCACATCTCTCGTCTCTGTAAGCGCCACAGTCATTGTCGCTCGGCTGTGTACACCGCAGTGAACAGGGGGGGCTTTAAGTGGAAGAAGAACTGCGGTGGTCACTCTTTGGAACAACAGTAAAAACTATCAAAGTTTGCCCGAATAAAGCGCCGCTCGCTCAGTTCATCTGGTTACTGTATTTCGGGGCCCAGGCTCGAGTGGCTTCGCTCCCCGAAGAGGATCAAGTGCCACTCCAAATCACAGGGAGGCTGCTGACCATGAAAAAGACCTTAGCCTCATGTTCCACATTATATCTCATACACCATCAGCCTGGCGACACAATGCGACTCGAGACCCTTCAAGTGACATCTTAGTACGGGGAACAGAAGCGGGGTAGAATCGCGGGCGAAATACCTCTTTTTGCGGAAGCCAACCTGAGCTACAAGCAAATCCTTTTAATCCAGTACAGTATACTTAAGGACTGACCATTGGTAAACCCTCGAGAAGAGAGAAGTATTAATAAGCTGTCACAAGGCTTACTCATTCTGTGATTTCCACAGACACTTAACTGCCATGGTGAGAGGCAGGGGAGGGCTCGGGGATGAGTGCTCACCCCTGATCTTTACCCCTCTTAAAGCAGTAGGGAAAATGGAGGCAGGCAGGGGATTATGGAGTGCAGTAATTGTGGAGAGGTGTTGGAGTCAGGATGCAGCGTTTCTGCTGGATTAAGACAAGAAGACAGGCTAATCTTGGATTGGGAGAGGAGACACAAGGGTCGGAGTTGTTCTGGAGCCCTGAGGCCGTTTGGAAAGCTTAAGTGGCGAAAAAAAAGAGAGGGAGAGGAGAGAGAGAGAGAGGGAGAGGGACCGCTTATCCATATACCTCTCTTGTGCTGCTCTTCAAAAAATCATCTCCGAGCGCCTCAAACGCTCCCATACGTTTGTCGTTTAGGATGATAGAAGCAGGACTCGTCTAATTTCTAAATGCTAAAAAGGAAGGGGGATGAGGGTTTTTGGAGAATGGTCACTTTCTTTTTCTCCCCCCGTGCTGACATTCAGCAGCCCTTGATGCTTATTAGCAACAATAATAATGACGGGAAAACGCCGGCAAATTGCGTTTCTTCCACTTTATTTCCCCCCCTTTTTCTCTCGTCTTCCTCCGGATGCCTTTGTGCCGCCACAGTTCCCCGGGTTGCTTCCTCACTCCGGTTTGTTGTTGTGCTCCCATTGTCTCCCTGAGGGGAGGTGACCCCGTGTCTGTTGGTTGTATCAGCAGCCCTGCATTGTACTCTGGGGGGGATTTAGACTCTCAAAGCATCTTCCCGCCGCAGCTTTCCCAGCAAACACCCAAAGTGGTATCTCGCCTTTTCTCTCGCTCAGACATTAATCTTGCTCTACCCTTCTACATCAAAAATGCTTGTATTGTCAGCGAGCGCTAATGTTTGCCTCCTATTCACTATATATACACATATATGTATTTTTGTGTCTGAGGGAATCAGTCGAACGCATTGTTCCCAAATCATTGTAATATCTATTTAGAGTGGCAACAGCACTGGCTGCCGATGCTCAGTATTCATGGAGCATAAACCAGCCTTAAGACTTAGAAAAGCTGAAAGGGCTTATCCCTATATTCTTAAACTCCCCTCTTTTATGTTGGTCTTAGGCATTAAGGATAGGATTGTGAATAGCAATTGTTCAACTGCTGCACTGAGAGTGAGTGTGTATACGTGGGTGGGGGTGTTTTATTCCCTGGCAAAATCCTTTTCCTTTTTCTCCCGTTTCTTTTTTTTTTTTTTTTCAACTGTAAATATTAACTGTGTTCTTAACTCTTAACGGTGTATGGGACAGAGTAATGTGCTTTTAAGGATATATTATGTGAAAGATTTTCCACTGCATACACTGCCGCTTGAAATAAGAAAAGGCTATTTTATGGAGCCTGAAAACAAATTTGCCACGGCGGAAGAAAAAGATGAAGAAGAAGAAGAAGAAGAAGGAGAGAAAAAAAAAAGGAAAAAGGCAGATAGAACTTTGCAGTATCAAGTCGTCAGCAAACAATGAAGACGAGATCTCGAGGGGGCTGGGCGAATCTCTTTAAAAAAAAAAAAAATGATTGCATCCCGCTTTTCTTTCTTCCTTTCTCTCGTTCTCTTTTTTTTCTCCCCCCCGCTCCCCTCGCTATGTTTCAAATCCGTGCTTGGTCTTTCTTCAGAAAGTGTGTAGTGCTAATGCATTTCAAAAGCCCTTTTTCAAAGCACAATGGAAATATCGCCATAGAAGTTTAGCGGTTCCGCTGAAGAAAGTGGCTCAGTCATTGAGAGCTGTACTCCATTGTGCCGGCGCCTAAGACGTTCTTCGCTGAGAAGTCGCCCCATCGTTTTTTTTCTTTTCGGTTTTCATAGCTGTGGCTGGAGTTAAAAGGTTGTCGAAAAAGCTTACATATTTCTGTGTTGCCTCGTAACCTGTTATAATAATTGCCATTGTGGATCTAATTGTGTGCGGATCTGGTGAATAAAGAAGCGGCGAAAAGCGCAGATTTCGAGTTAAGTTCCGCGCAATCGTTGTCCCGGACGCTGAACTAGCCCGAACACACGCGTACTTTATTTAGGTGCAGGAGATCGACCGAGGGAAGCCATCGCTTGTACTGTAAAGTGCAGCCGACTGTGCGTAATCAAAACGGAGAGTGGCACTCGGGGGATTGTGACAGCTGCAGCCACTCCTGTTGATATCAAAGAAGACCTTCTGAAACCTCGAGGATGAGTTAGCATGAAACAAATTGCTCCTAATTGTCAGGAGGATAAATTGTGACTGTGAGCGTTTGTAATTCTGTCAAGCTACCATTCACCCCCTCATCTCCATTCATCTGGGCTCAAGCGCTTTAATTGAGAGGGTCTGGGCCGGCTGAGTGAATTGGTAATAGAAATAAGGGACCCAGTGTGGATATTTTAATCAGCACTGACTTCTGTACCGGGGCAGAAATGAGCCGGCGCACCGTGGAGCGGCGGGGCCATCCATCTCCGGAGCCTCATGCGGAGATGGAGGGAGTGGCCTCACCATTGGATGCGACAGTCACTCAGGGGTGCTAATGGCTCGGCAGTCACCTCTGATGGTTATTGGGATTTATGCTCCCCATCAAAAACAATAACGTTACCTCTCTGATTCAGCTCAGGCGGCGCACAGAGAGGTTACTGTTGCACCAGCGCATTTACTCAAGTACTGTACTTAAGTATAGTTCAGGGACGTGCACTTTATTCGCTGGTTTTTACGTTATACACTTTTTAGGCTGCTTGATATCAGTTTCTTTGAATCCAGATGGTATGCTTGAAACATGTCGCCAGTCCATGAAATGGTACAAGGACTTTACTGATGCAGCTGTTGTTGTTTTACTTATAGCAATAGTTCTGTCAGACGTGCAAAAACAGGACCAAATAATCCAAAATCCAAGAGAAGGTAAGCAAACAGACAGGTGAAACAAAAACAGACAAGAGGAAAAGACACAGGACTGCAGGATAACAGGAGCTACGTGAGGATGTGAACTGAACAGATGGACCGACAAAGAGTGAAGGAACGACACAGGCTTAAATACAAGACACAGGTGAGAGAAACACAGGTGAGGGGAAAGTAAGAGAAAAACTCTAGAAAACAGGAAAGGGGCTGTAAAACACTGGAGGGAGTGAAAGGCTAATGAGGTAGATGAGGTGCAGGTGTGGAGGGGCAGCAGACTGGGGGAGAACTCAGGTAACAGGGCCGGGCTGATAATCAGATTGAACACAGGTGTGGAGAGGAAAATCAGGCTGGTGAGGACCAAGGAGAAAACAGGAGGGAAAAACAGAACAGTGGAAAAGAACAAAAGACAACAGAAAAACACACATAAAACACACACATAATGAAACCACAATGACATCCGAGAGTTAGATGAGAAGATTGATGTAGTTCTCACATCTGTGCACAAAATATGAAGCTACATCCAGGAGGTGGTTAGCTTAGCATAAAGCATCTCAGGAACTTTCATGTTGAGTTGATTCTGGCGGCCCCTGTGGACAAAAGCAGTATGAGCACCAACTGTCTCCTGTCGTGAAGATCTTGCCAGCACCAGGGTTCTGTTTTGAACACGAGATGCATGATGATGAGGTAATCTAAGATTAATAACTGTAATCTGTTGATGATGAAACAAAGTAAACTATGCTTTAGTGCTGTTCGTAGGTTAGCATACATGTAGCCCACAGCTAACAGGTTTGATTTTTCTATAATACACATTTTGTTGAGAAAGCTAAAATTAGCAACATTACCTACTCGGGAAGCTAATGTAGGCATCTGCATTAGATTTTAAAAACTTCTTGTAGGTCATTTAAATCCGAAAATACGCAACAGTCATCAATATGCTTCACATCAAGAGCTTAGCCTCATGTTCCACATTATATCTCATACACCATCAGCCTGGCGACACAATGCGACTCGAGACCCTTCAAGTGACATCTTAGTACGGGGAACAGAAGCGGGGTAGAATCGCGGGCGAAATACCTCTTTTGCGGAAGCCAACCTGAGCTACAAGCAAATCCATGTCAATCGAACAATGCCAATATCACATCTACTTCAGAAAGTACTGGTGTTTGTCCAGCCCAGTGATAACAGTATCCAACATCACTGCCTTAAAATATGTTAAAATAGAAACATCTGAAGGATTTACGTTCAGATAATCAGCTAAAAATAATCTGCAGCCTTTTAGATGTAAAGTTAAACTGTCTTTTTTATAAATCATGCTTTTAAAAAGAGAGGGGGACAAAAGTGGCCATTTCAAAAAGTGGTGGGTTCCCAGTGTCCCCCAGTGTAAAGACATCTACGGATATGGGCACACAGGTCAAAGCCCCTGAAACCAGGTGAGCTTTTCTACCTTTCTACAGAGACAGGCCATCTGTTTCCTACTCCCAGGTTGTAGGCTTCATATTTACAAGCTTACAAGATACGATTCATTGCCTTTAACCAAAAAAACTGTGTTTGAGTCGTTTGTGCTACGTTATGGAGTATGGATGAGGACTGAGGAGTCTCACAGCCTCAGGAGTGAAGCTGCTGAAGTCTCGCAGCCTCGGGAGTGAAGCTGCTGTCCAGTCTGGTGGTACGTCAGCTGATACTTTTGTATGTTTTGTCAGATGGCAGCAGGGTGAACAGACTGTGGCTGGGTGGGTGTTGTCTTTTAGTGTCCTATGGGCTCTGTGCTGACATCTCACTTCACCGATGACACTGATGTTCTGGTTCTGTAGAGCCTTCCTGTCCTGGGTCCGGTCCTGTCCAGTCCTGGGTCGTGTATGAGCCATGCCAGTTTGTGATGCTTTTCATTGCTCCTCTGTAAAAGTTGACCTGATTTATTAATGGACAGACATGAGAGTGGTTTCGTCTCATCAGCTAGTCTGTATTTCCATTAAAAAATATTAAATGGTTTTGACTTTAAACAAGACTATTATTAACCTCTGGTGTCCAGTATGAAATCTTCCATCACTGTTGCCGGCTCAGTTTTGCTGTATCAGTGCTGATGGCTGGATGTTTTAATGCTAATCATTCACTCCACGTCTGCAGTAATATCACACATGACAGCTGAAGCTTTTGTCCATATAAAAACACACATACCCGAGTAGTAGTAGTCCATAAATAGGCCGACAGGACTATTTATAAAATTGGACAACGGGGAACAGATGAGAATGGATGTCTATTTATTTAGCTCGGGGATATTTGGCGTGGTCGGCACATGCTAACTTCTGCATATTCTAATTTGTCCTTGTCATGTTTATCATTAATCTTTGGCCCTGCTTTGCTTGAGACACGGTGATTTGTTGAGACGTCCCCCGGGAGAACTAAAAACATTCTCCAATATGATAATGGCATTATGCCCGCCTCAGTGAAAATGTGTCATATAAATTATACATTATCAGTGACTACATGCATCATATGTTGATATGACAGTCCTCATTCTGCGGCGAAACACTTGGATGTGTCGGGCTCCAGTTAGGTCACCTATCAAAGCTCGAGTGTGGTCTTTGATTATAAATCATAGAAACAGTTCATTTTTATTCAAAGAAGAACGCACAGAAGCCAAATGACAATGCAAAAAAAAACAACCAAAAAACATGAAATAATACCCGTCAAGAACGTCTTTGCTTGGGTTTTTATCGAGCAGCGTACAGGGTTTTTCTTTTGCCTTACAAGAGATGGACAATCATAATTTTACCATTATGCGGCGGACATATTGACAACGACGATGCATTAAGTTTACATAAAAATGATCCTGTTTGCGGCGATATTAGCTTCCTTTTCATTCATCACTCGTGTGACAGAAGCGTAAACTGTTTCAGGCCCGTCGCTCGACAAAACTCATCAATCAAGTGATACTGTACGGCACGCTTGATTTTATTGAGCATTATTCGCCATTGTCCCTCCGCGAGCACACGTTTTAAACAAAGTGGGCTCGTATATCAATAACACACATTGTTAGCTATTGATTATTTTAACCGTCACAAGATTAAAGGTGCAGTATGTAGTTTTGGGGAGGAAGATGTTTTATGCCTAAACAAACTGAACTTAAATGAAATGCAATTACATACTGTTTTACTTTGTTTACATGTGGCGGACCCTGCCACCTATCTAGCTTCAAACAGAGTTCTGGGGACCTTATTTTCCTCTGAGAACAACTTGTTTATTCACTCATGGTTTGTATTATTGCCTCATTAATATTATAAATATTAAAATTCTCAGTTTGAATTTATTCTCCCAGACGACATAGTGCCCCTTTAAGGATCGGTGATTAATGACAGGAGTTTATCTTGTTGTTTCATCAGTCCGATGCAGATTCTTTCTTGTTGTGATCAGTGTTATATAAAAAAAAAAAAAAGCAGAAGAAGCTGAATCGGTGCTCTTCTAGGCCTCATTTCGGTGCAGTCGGGGGAAGAAAAGGAAAGTAGAGACATGCTGGCTGGCAGAGATGAATTAGAGCTGTGGAGAAAAGCACTCTGATACTAGCAGGTGACATTTCTTCTCCCGGCCTCTCTGTTCCCTCTCTCTTCCATTTTCTCTCCACCAAAAAAAAGGGAACAGAGGGTAAAAAGGGTTGCTTTGTGCGAAATGGGACAAAGTATAGAACGTATTCAAAGAAAGTGTGAAATTCCCCCCAACTTCAGAAAGCCATTTAGATCATCCGTCCGAGTGACGTAGGGGAAAATAATATACTTGACCCTTTTGTCTGTGCACTTTGAGAAGTTTGTTATAATGGCAAGCCCTGTAATAATTCACTGTACCTCATGTATATTAAGTAGAAATTCACTGGCTTTTATGATAAATTGCCAGAGTAACGCCAGGACACCTCTTTTGCATTTCAATGCGAGAGAGTGTCAGATTCTTATTTCATTACCAGGCGACACATTAGCTGATGGATTTTAATTTTCTTTTTTTTTTTTTTTCCCTCCTGCAAGCAAGAATCCACAGAGACCGGCCCCCGAAACAGAACGGGTTTGAATATGAGGATAGGTGCAGAATGAAATAAATAAATACAAATCAGTGTCAAGAGCCCTTTATTGCAATTTTGAGGCCATCACCTGAAAGAAAAAAAAAAAAAAAGAAAAAGAGGAGAGTGAGTTTATGTTCCCTTTGCATACCTTTGCGGATTGCCTGTCCAGCAGCATCACCGGCGGAGCTCTCTTGCTGAGTGGACAGAAAAAAAAAAATCAAGGTTTAATTCATATTGTGATAAAGATCTGGATGTGGTTGAATCTGAGACGTGCTGAGCAGGGGCAATGTGGAGCGTAGCCCTTTCACGGCGTCACGCAGCGGGGGCGCCGAGCCGCTCCTCGGCCCTCTCCGCCCTTCGCCGTAAAGCCCCCAAACTCTGCCGAGGGATTCTCGCCGCTCGGCTACGGGGAGACGAGCACAAAACACAGGTGCCAAAAGCAATTATCAAATTACCTAAGCCTTTCTTGCTCCTGTTTAATCTGTTTGTAGCAAATCCAGCTAATAATACATAAGGGTATTAAACGTGGCCCTCTGTAGAGGTGATAATTACACCAGCTTGAGTTTTCAATGGAAGGGAGAGAATGAACAAAAACTAGGTCAGCGTGAAAACTCCGCTAAAACATAACTTCTCTGTCGGGTCGCGGCCTCTCGGTTGTTTGGGGGGAGTTTTACCGGCAGAGGAGAGTAAATGAGAAGAACTCCGTCAACATGACTGTGCCCTGAAGCAAGGCACATGACCTTTAATGGTTACAGTAAGTGGGAGTATGCCAGCCTCATGCAGGAGCCCCCATTATGTTCATTATGGTACTAAGCTCACCTTTACCTGTCAGCACATGGCGAGCTACAGCATGCATACATATATATGCATGTCCGGTGTGTGTACTGTATCTATTAGGGATAATATTGTGCTGATGCCGATACTGATACACATGTTATTTTCTTCCTGTAACTGAATTAACTTATCATGATGCTGATATACAACTACTCAGTCAACAGTTTGTGTTGCATGCACGTAATTAAAGCGTCATCTTATCGCCCTGTCACGATGGCAATATTTCATCTTAAAGTCTTTATTGGCTGATATCGATATTATCGTGCATCTCTAGTCTTTATGTTTAATATCTAAAAGGGTTTCTTTCTTTTTCAGCATTATGAAGTAAAGTCAAAGTCGAACACAAGACTGGAAGTAAATTTAAATTAATTTTTAAGTCTCACCACAGATCCACTGTCCTGGAGCTTTTGATCCTATGACATGAGCTTATCACTTTTCGCATTTCGATGTTTATATGCGACATCTATTGTATGTCTGTCCGCCTAGGAGAGGGATCCCTCCTCTGTGGCTCCTACTGACGTTTCGTCCATCTTTATTTATTTTTTTCCTCAATATGGAAAGTTGTCCTCACTAGAATCGAAGGTCTGAGGACGAAGGACATCGTTCACTGTACAGATTGTAAAATACATGATTGTGATTTTGGGATATATAAATAAAATGCATTTGATTTGATTTACATTTGCTATAGCTTCTTATGAATGAATGAATGCATATTTACAGCAGTAAATACATGCATTAACAATCACAGAGGATGAAAACGCATAAAGCCAAAAAAGGCTTATTCCCATTGTGATCCTCTTGTAGACCACATAACACACCACAGAATACCAGCAGAACAACAGCAGGACAGCAGGCAAGACAATACACATGTGAAAGGAAATAGCAGGCGGCAGGACAGCTAAGTCCACACGCTCCTGTTTTCTTTTTTTCAGAGGGAAATAAAATTCAAGTTGTACTTCTCTGTAACTATTCCCTGAAGGCATCTTTGATTGTCGAATTCTCAATTTGAAATTTTTGGGCAATTTTTTTCATGTTTTTGAAATGTTTCTCTTTTTCAGTGTGTCTGTAAAAACTTCTCATTCATGTTGGCCTGTAAAGCTGAAGTTTTAATGGAATGAAAGAAGTGATTTGAGGAAGATAAAGTAAAAGAAAAAGCAAGAATGAGAACATTTTTTTGACTGACTTCTCTATAAACCTTCGCTTTGCCCAATTTAACTACATTTTTGGCCTTCTGTCCACAGGGGCCGCCAGAAACAACAACAAAGGAAAGTTTCTTGTAGCAGCTTTAACTTCCTTCAAGTTCACCACTAACACATTTTTTAGTAATAGTTTAGGACCAAATATTTGCTAAATCCTTTTTTTTAAGAAGCTTGCAAAGACTTAAGTGATGTTAGCAATCCGCTATCAAAGCAGCTGCATAAATAAGAATAACCGTTCAAGGAGGCCTGGCTATTTAAACGTAACCTCCAGTCATATATAAATTCAAGTCACATCAAATTGTACTTACACGTAGGGCTGTGCAATTAATGAAATTTTAATCTTGATTTCGATTTTTGGGTCAAACGATCTCCAAACTAATATAATCAAGTTGAAACGATTTATTTATTTATTTTATTTCATTGTACAGTAGGCCAAGAGATTTTCTGAAAGAGACGCGCATGCGCAATTCAATCCCTCCTCCAAAGCATTCAACGTGGCCATGCTGACTGAATACGCGTCCGCTGCGTTACGGCTCGACCACGGCAGCGGAGCTGATGGTTTCACTTTAGTCTCCGTGTTAACTTCCACCAGGTCCGCTGCGCTGCGTATCGGCTCCGTCCCGGCTCCGGCAATGCAGAGCCCTCCGGAGGAGTTACGGACTTCTATTTCTGGCGGATCGGAGCCACGACGTAGCAATAAGCCGGATTTAGCACATAGCAGATAGGAAGTCACGTACCAAAACAACAACATAACATCCGGTCACTTTTCAAAATAAAACACAAACAAAGTGGGGTTTTTTTGGAGAGAAATGCTAATAAATGCATCATGTTTCCAAACTCAAAAATAATCGTTTAATTAATTAAAATAATTAATTGTGATTTCAATATTGACCAAAATAATCGTGATTGTGATTTTTTCCATAATCGAGCAACCCTACTTACACGGCCCAATATCACAAATATTGAACAGGGAAAAAATGAGAATGAGCTATATGAGGTGTACAATGTGGGTCACCAAACATCTGATTATGCTAACCAAGTCGCTATGAGGTTATTTAGGCGAATGTGTTTGCTATTATGATGTCATTCATTCATGAAGTTTCAGATAGATTTCACAGTACAATCTTCGTAGCGAGCTAACGCTACGTTTGTCAGTAAGCTCAGCTAGTAGCAGCTCTCCAACACCTGGTGCTACTGGGTGTGAATACTTAGCCATAGCTAATCTCTACGCAACAACTAGTTTGTGTGATGCACTGTGAGAAACTCCATGGCCACGGTCTATCGTTTCTAACTGGATCTGTCCAGTAGGATAGCGGGCCGTCATCAGCTCCGTGTATGTAGCCGTTGGTATTCGGCCCAAACCAGTTTTGTATGTTGAATATTTCCATAACTCCGAGGAGCAGCGCTGCAGCCTTTTCTGCCTCCCACATCCGACTATATTCACACTCAGTGACAACAAGAACCTCCCTCCTTTCATACCCAGTCCCTCCGTCTGTGGAAGCGTGTTCCTACCATTCATTGTCACCGCATTAACCGTAGGCTAGCATAAAAGTAATTGGAAACTGATGCAAGCCAAAGCTTCAATTAATGCACCACCAAAGTCCCCGTTCTGTGTAATCGGCAATAATGGTTTCATGTTTGGGAGGGCGCTTGGTCACTCGCATTCAGCACTCACCTCCTGACAGAGACTGTTAAACCCTGCTCAAAATCCCCACTCCACAGTAATCTTCATTTCAGTCATTTTCCTTCTTTTTCCATCTCTGATGACAGCTCCAGTGTCTTCGCATTGCTTGCAGTCAGATCGTGCGCCCGAGTGAACAGGAGGTGTAATTGACTACTGACAACTCAGCGACAGGATTCTTAATTATTACTCTAGGGTACGGTGGCTGGCTGGCCCGGGTTCAGCTCTCTCACTGAGTATGCTAACAGAGTCATTTTTCCTCTCCTCTGTGGATATTGAAATGCAGTTTTGTTCGCTGCATTTCCGCGTCAGACCCCGAGACTTTGAATTTAGGGGATGATTGCAAATGGAATGCATGTGCTGTTAGTTTAACGCCGCGCAGATTTTTTTTTTTTTTTTTTACACGAGTGCACTGCGGGCTACAGAAGTGGGTCTCTGGCACTACAACCGTATCAATTACTGACCCTTTCAGTTCTGCTGCGACCGAGTGTATTAACGAGATAATGCAGATGTCCTTTGTGAGACTCCCGAATCTGATATACTTTTTTTTTTATTATTACTTTGAAAAAAATATCAAACGTTAAGGCTGCGAGAACACACGATACCTTTTGTTTCCTTTTTTCTCTTTGTGTGTCAATACTTCATCTGCCCTTACGGTGATAAGACGTTACACTGACGCTTCTTCTTCTTCTTCTCCTGCTACTACTACTACTACACAAGAGCATAATTCCTCTGGTCCCTGCCTGTTTGTGCCTGCGCCGGGCCTGCTCGGTGTGATAGAGCAAGAGTAAAGCGGGTGAGCATCGCTTTGTGCCGCAGTCTGTATCTTTTGTGCGGGTGGATATGGAAGAGGGCGTGAAACAATTGGACAAAATGGCCCTAATGTGCTTAAAGAATCTTCTGTCTTTAATCAAAGCTCACACACATGCACCACAAAGGCAGACAGAGCAAACCCAATTCTCCGCTGCTTTTGCCGAGTGACTGTTCCTCTCCTGGCTTCAGCGCTTCTCCTCTTTGTGCTGGAAATCAGGATCAGGTTGGCTTTGTGGAGTTTTTTTTTTCCCTTCTTTCTCGGCTGTCATTCTCACAGATTCATTGCCTCATCTCTTAAGGCAGGGACAACAGAGGATTTGGCTTTAAGAGCAGACAGCGAAGTGTAACTTTGTATGTGTGTTGTCGTGATTATATCCCATTGTTTGTTGCCTTCATCCACTCAGGGGTCACAATTTACCGGCCTACCTATTTCTCGTATTCAGCTCGCCTCACGAAGTGGCTGAACTGAGGAGTGAATACTGTCAATTCAAACTAAAATGACCATTAGCTAAAACCCCTCCTTGAACAGTGATTGTCATAGTAAGAGTGATCGGTGCAGAAGCCCTGTTAAGCTTAGGATTTCTGCAGCTGAAGTCAGATGAGTGTCTTTTATTTTAGCTTTTAAAAGTGTAAGGAGTGGATTAAACCAACATGTCCTCATAGGCCTCGCTACACGACTAAATGGGTCTATTGCCAATGACATCCAGAATGACAGACATACCGGACCTTTGTCATAAGGTCATGCTACTAAACTAGGCACCAAAACTACAGGACAACATTGTGGTTTGGCTTAAAATGAGTAAGTCACGGATACGTAACGTATACCTATACGTAACGTAAGTCGAAATAACTCGGCTATGATTTTTGGTCTCACAGGGGAGACGAACAGTGATCGAAAATCTGTCCCATCCTGTCCTCCTTAGCTCTTTATACCTGCACCTGACTTCCTCCTTTGCTGCTGTTATGATTATTTGGGCCACTAGAGGTCGCCACCGAACAACAAACGAGTATGGTTCGTGATAAGCTGCTTGCACAGTCCACCTATATGGTCATTTCTGATGGGGTCATCCCTATGTTCCCCGGGTCCTATGTTCCCCACTTGCAGGAACATAGAACCCAGTTATCATAGAAAAAAGGTCTTATGTTCCCCGTTTTTCCCAAAAAGGGACCTATGTTCCCCTGTAGCAATACATACCGGGTTAGTGTTAGGGTTAGGGTCAGGGTTAGGGTTAGGGTTAGCCCGTAGGCCTACATAGGCCTATTTGCCATGGAATTTTTCAGTAATGGTGGAAAACAGACCGGGAACATAGGACCCTTTTTTTAAAAAAGGGTCCTATGTTCCTCAGTCTCATACAAAGAGGGGAACATAGGTCCCGGGGAACATAGACACGCTCCCTTTCTGATGAGGATGGGTTGGAATAACTCCCCCGCTGGCTTTTATAAAGAATGCAGCAATAATAATAACCTCTCTACTGCCAAGGTAAAGGAGCATGAGAGCAAAGAGCTCCAGATGTGGTCACTTCTGGCTCCAAAGAAACAGGATAGCGAGGGCCGTAATGCCAAACTAGAGGATTCAAAATGGGTGACAGATGGTTCACTTGGAACAAAACAGGCTCATGTTAATATGAAATAACAGTTTGGGGGGAAACTGGGGAGGATAATGGCTTTTTCCTGGGATGCGCAACGTTAGCCCCAAACTTTAAGCGTGATATCATGTTTGTAGCCATCAAGTTGCGTAACTAAGACCCCTTGTTGAAGGTAACTTGGAAAAGGAGTCGGCCGGGAACATTAAAAAAGTTAGTCAAATAACAAACTTCTGGTTCTGGAGCTATCTTACCTTCAGCTCGGTGGTCGCCAGTTAGAAATGAGAAGCTGTTTTTGCCTACCTCCCGTCTGAAGTCAATTATTTTAGGAACCACTGGGAAGCATTACCATTTGAAGCGCTCGTAGCCTCGTCCAGACGAGGACAGCTGGAGTGACACGCTCAGCAATCGTAAGCGAGGCGAGGTGGGATTTAGCGAACGGTCAATTGTGACTTTTAAACGTATCCGGGCTTTGTTTATGATCATCGGGCACAGTTCGCGCGGCTACAGCGATTACCTGATGGCCCACTGACATCGTATCTCTTTTATTCCCGGTCCGGCACAGTTAAGAGATCAAGGGAGCAGATCAGAAATGGCAGCTCATCTCATCTGTAATTTGATGATGAAATAGATGGGAATGAAAGGAGGAAGAAAAAAAAAATAAAAATGGGTGCATACCTGGGAGCATTAAAAAAAAAAAAAGCATGATGGTTGCTTCATGACCGCTCCTCTTGCCCTCAGTGTAACATTCAGGGGGAAGAGTGTCCCTTTGTTATCGCCCTCCTCTCCCTGGCAATTATCACAAACTCCACTTCCCCTGCCCTCCGGAGCCCGGAGAACTGAGCGGCCGGAGTGGGAGAATAGCTACATTTATAATTTTTTTTCTTCTCTTTCCATAGATTAATTTTCTAGGAAGCCCTGTCACTGCCGTACAGGAAAGCGGAGAGAGAGGAATAGAGTGTAAAAAAAAAAAAAGATGGGGGAGGAGGGTGGAGGGTTGGGGTGGAGAGATTGGGGCTACAGTGCACACAAGCCTTCTCGCTTTTTTTTTTTTTTTTTTTCCTTGACAGATCATTTTCCATGCAGGGGTATCAGGGGGTCTGGCCGATAATTGGCATGCAGATTGCAGCTGATGGCGTCCCGCAACAGAAGAAAAGAACTGGCTAGTTAGAATAATGAGCCAGCCTGCCTGATGGATGGGCGAGGGAGGAGGTCATACAAAATGTTTCAGACACAATTCCTACCTCCCCCCCTCCTTCCTCCTCCTCCTCCTCCTCCTCCTCCTCCCGACCGCACCGCTACCTGCACCTCCCATTTTTATTTTTCTATTTTTCACAAAGCCCTGATATTTCATTATTTCCTCCTCTCTCTACCCTTCCAGGGCAATGAAAGCATCCCATCTCCCTCTTTCTTCCCCTCTCCTTTTATTTATTTATTTATTTCCCCTCTCTTCTTCTTCTTCTTCTTCTTCTTCCGAGCCCAGCTGTGAACACTTCCTCTTGCGTTACAGCCACAGTGACGGTACAGTTTTGGGTACGCGGAGCCTCTAAAAAAAAAATGTCACAGCTCATTAGGAAGCCTGACACCCTTAAGAGACTCCAGTGTTTTAATTACAGTAAAGGAGTTAATTACTGGCCTCTCAATGGATTTCTGTTTCTCACCCTCCGCTAGCTACGGGAGAGTTTCAAATACAGCGAGCGGGCCGGAATATAAGCTCGCAAATGTAAGGAATGTACTTTTTTTGTTGAAAACTTTTAATAGGATTTCCTGAGCGGGACGGGATGATTGCTTTTACTTGATTTTAATTCCCAGTCGCGGATACCACACTGAAGTAAACTTTCCTGCGTTGCTTCATCATCAAGGACATATTGGAGCCAAGATGGACACTTCCAGTCCAGTCGCCTAGTTTCTGTAAACCACTGGTGCATTCACGTTTATACGTGTTAAAGGCCACGTACGAAACGACTCATATCACATTCTCATTACATGTTTACAAGCTGACTTTCAGACCTGGTGGTGAAGGAGGTGGTGGTGGAGCCAGTGACCACTGTTCAAGACTGTGTTTCAACATTTAAAGTGTAAAGCCACTGGTGAAAGTGAAACATTTCAAGAGGGACCACGGAATTTAAATAGTGGTGAGCGTGACATCACTAGATGTGTTCGAGGCAGCAAAAGCGAATATTTGTGATGAGCGGACATCTCTGGTCGCATACGTGTTGACAAACCTTGGTGTTTTTAACGAGACCTCGGGACATCTCTAGCCGAGGTTGTGATGAGAAGTAGGAACATCTCTAGCTGCGTCTGTGGCTCAAAAACCAGGTGTTTTTAACGAGACCCTGGCACACGTCTTGCCATGTTTGTGGCACAAAAAGCGGATACGTGTGATGCCAAGTTGAAACATCTCTAGCCGTGTTTGTAGCACAAAAACCAGGTGTTTGTAAGGAGACCTCTGGACATCTCTAGCCGTGTTTCTGGCAACAAAAGTGGATATTTGTGACGAGCAGTCAGGACATCTCCAGCCGTTCTTTTCGGCAACCAAAAACAAGTATTTTAAGCTGAACATGACCTTTTCCTAACCCTAACCAAGTCTGTTTTGTGCCTAAACCTGACCAGATTATGAGCTCAGTGTTGACACAACATGAAATAGAAAATGTCTCCTTCAGTAATTGTGAAGTTAGAATTGTTGAATTTTCAACATAGGTGTGTTTTGCAGAAACCTACATTGCCAACACTTGTTCTGGTGACATGTCTGAACACTGTGAAATCATAGTAAAGTACATTCGGTCTTGTATGTGTGGGTAAATTCCTCTGATCCAGATTTTAGATTAACTTTAAACTCGGCTTTTGTTCTTTGCATGACTCGCGGTTAGTATTACATCCCGGGTCCTGCCCTGCTTTTACCTCCTCACCACCCTCATGGTTGCATTTTATTGTGAATTCCTCTAATCCTCGCGGCTTTACAGATAATTAACCCAGACTGTCATTTTAACCGCGCACGTCACCGCGCTTTTGATCTACCTTCCAGGTCAGGTAGGTAAACAAAGGAATTATAATAGCCTGTAAGTACCTCGTCGTGCACGAGAGGATCAAGCTCTTCTGCTTGTTTTGTTTGTTTTACTGACAGTTTGCTGACGGATCTTTGCCTCCGCCTCGCAGACACCACCCAGGAGTGCACGAGGTGTTTCCAAAGTACAGGTGTGTACAACTCACTGTATGTACGTACTGTGTGTGTAATTACAGCAGGGCGTGCACGTCATGCAACTTGAACATTAACCTGATTATCAGTGATGCAAAGTAAATATGTACTTTAACTTCATTAGTGTACTACACTACTTTTTTATACTTCTACTTGATGATATTTAATATTCCAATATTATACTCTTTACTTCTCTACATTTGCATGAAGTGTTTGATATATGATTTTCTGTTTATTATCATTTAATTACTACATTAGATTGCTAGAAAGAGGCAATAATAAGTGTAAGATCTGATCTGTGGACCTTCCTCTGACACGGTTCCATCGACATGTTGTGTGTTTTGTATGAATGTAGAAAGAAACAAAGGTTGCAGGCAAACACACAACACACCCAGATGTCTCCCAGTTCTATATTACATGCCTGTTGTACACCAGAGCCTCACTGGCATGTTTATCAGCTGATATCGGCCTGTCACTGATGTAATTTTGGACAATTAGGTTTATGTGTCGCCTCCGTTACGTTCACATCTCTGTGTTTTTAAAGAACACATTTGAGAGATTCTTGGGAAAAACGTGTGTATTCTGGCCAGTGTAACGATATCGGCATCAACACCAACAATCCAGAGCAACACACCGCTTACTAATTCTCTTTGTGTGCTGTTAGTATTGTTGAACAAGCACATGTAATATGTGTTGATATGATGGATGGGTTCATTTGATCTTTAATTTGATGTTGTACAGCTTTATTTCAGAAAAGAATCTGAAACAAACTTCAAACCAATGAACCTTTGACTTTAAAACACCATCCCCGTTTATATTTCATGAAGAGAAAGTCACATTTTTACCTCCGCCAACAAGGTTTCCACCCGTCTTCGTTGGTTTGTTGGTTGGTTGGTTTGTCAGCAGGATGAGTCTCGGCCTAGAACAGACCCCATTAACATCTGATGTGGATCCAGATAAAGATCCAGACAGATCCAGGAATATATTCTCACTTTCTTTAACATTGTGAAATGTTGACATTTCTCTAGATTTAATGGCTGGATCTTGATGGAAAAAAATCAGATCTGGCATCTTTGAGTGAGAACAATTTGATGAGGATCTTAGATCTGCAGAGTTTAAACTCTAGTTCAGACTCCAGTACTGATACAGGGCTTCTGAGTTTGGTACTGGATCAGGTTTGATTGAGTTAAAGGCCATTTCTAGTTTTCTCGTGATTTTATGCTCAATTATTCTGTTCTCCGAGATATTTTTGGAGCTGTTGAACCATCTGCAGTTCTTATTTTGTAAGTAGCTCCTCCATTTTCTTCGTGCATTGCATTGTGGGACAATAGTGTCCATTGACAGCCATTTGTGTTTACTTATTTTAGTCTCTTTTGCTGCGTGGATAGACAACTTAAACAAAACCTGACTTTACAGGAGATACAGTTTGGAGTTCAGACATAAAGACGGGGCAAATTACGGCCGTTTCTTGAGGTCGATCATCTCAGAAATGCATAAAAGATGTATGAAAACGTCACAATGTGGCAGGTTCACTCTCTCACCAGCATCACTAAGGCATTAAACACAAGTATGTGTCACTGCGGATGATAGTAAAAGTTTGATGCGGGAAGGAAAAATCTCGCCGATGTTTGATTCAAGTTTCTTGCGGCGGCGGCGGCTCTTTCCCAGCAGCCCCGCGAGCTTAATCTCACTTGCACCCTCATCAACACAACACAGAAGGGAACAAATTTACTGTTTCATCCTCATTCTTCGGCGCGCGGCGAGGAGCTGTATACAGTACACACCAGATCAAAGCCTTAATTGAAAAATAATTATAGGTACTTAATCATAGAAAGCACTGGGCTAATTGAAGTGAAAACAAGGAGGCAAACGCAGACCCTCAGAATCGTGGCAGAAAGAGGATATTGTAAAAGCTTCTTCTTCAATCCCCATTGTCTTCCAGATTAAATAGGAGAGGGCTATTAGCAGAGTTAATTGGCTCTCTAATTTAGATCTCGCCCCACTGAAAGCATAACGGATGCGAGCCTGTCGACCAATGATGTGTGCACTCTGTCACACTGTCCTGCTGGACTGTGATTGGTTAATTGCTCAGGGATTTTTGAAGTTTCCTCTCATTCTTCAAAATGTAACAGATTTGTGGCGGCGGCGGCGGCGGCGGCGGCGGGGGTGTGTGTGTTTGTCTCCCCGGCTGCCCAGGTAGCGCTCATTGTTCGTCGGTTTGAAGTGGGTGAGAGCGGGGACTCGTTTAACCACGACTAGATCGCTCCACCGCCTTCCGGCTCAAATTAAAACCTGTTTTATTCTACTGAGCGGTTTTAATTCTGTCACATGCAGCCTCGTGCACAAAACAGAAATATATCTGAAAATCCTGATTGTCCTCCTCCTGACCTCGCTCTCATTCTGTAGAAGTTCCTGATGCCCTCAGAGAAATAGCGCATTCACTCCGGGCCCCGTGTCGTGAAAAGGCCCTCTTATCACACTCCCAGCAAGATTGCTCCCCGCTGCGCCGGCCGCCTGCCTTTTCTCTGCACTCGCTCTGCCCTCTAGTGTCGGCCGGGCGGCAGTGCGCTGATTACTGAATAAAAATCCATTTAGACACCCAAAAAGGGAAGGAAGAAAGTAAATGGGCCATTTTTCTACCATTTCTTTCCCCCGAGACAGCCTTTCATCTTTTCAGCACATCTCTTTTTCTAGTGTTTTCTTATTGTGGCCCGAGCGGTAATGGAGCTCTTGACTGGAGTTCAAAAAATCGAAGCTGGTGCGGAGATTTTCTTTCAAGGTCTGTCACCCAAACTTTTTCTTCTGAGGAAATGACAGCAGATTATAATACATGTGGGACTGTGTCAGGAAGCATTCACTGTCACGTTTTAACCCTTTAATATATTTTTTGAAATATTTATTTTGTTTCCACTTTTGCTTTAAGATCGCTTTTTATTTGTTAGCCAATGTTAGCAACATGCTAGCAGCATGGCTCTGGGTTGGTCACTTTGTTCCCATATCTGAACTAATTACTGAACGGATTGCCGTGAAATTTTGTACGGACATTTGTGGTCCCTGGGTTAGTCGTTTTAGTGAAATGTCTTGAGTGAAAGGTACAAAAAAGTAACACCCATGATGTGATCACCGGCCTGTGTGAGCTGCATGGATGAAGCTGCCTCCATCATCAGCTCCAGGAGAAACAACAGAATAATATTGAGTAAGACTTTTTAAAACAAGCTTCATGTCCTCTGGGTGCAGCGTGATGAGGTATATGATCTACGAAGGGAACACGCTTCAGCCGCCTCACATGGAGATGACGGCCTGTCCAGTGCTCTCAGCGTAGGATGTTCTAGTATCGAGTGCAACTTCAGAAATACAGTCTGAAGCGTAGAGGAGCACTCCTGGAACAGAGAGGTAGGTTTAGAAGCCATTTTTTTGTTTTTTATTTGGCATGTTTGTGGCATCAAGCATGAATAAAAACAGAAAGGAAAATTTGTCGACTAATAATGGAAATGCCTATTTATGGCGGGTTTACCCACATTTAAGAAATCTGCATATAAAAGCAAATTGTGCTGTAAAAAGTAATAA
Organism: Lagodon rhomboides; assembly: GCA_039737535.1. Classification (NCBI taxonomy): domain Eukaryota; kingdom Metazoa; phylum Chordata; class Actinopteri; order Spariformes; family Sparidae; genus Lagodon; species Lagodon rhomboides. Next base: position 5,315,085 of record CM077789.1, on the reverse strand, counting down.
TAGTGAAGCATTCAGCTGCTAAAGAGCTAGATATTTCTGAGAGACACCTGAAGGCATCAAATCTTTTCAGCAGTGGTCCCACAAGCTTGTACCTTAAGTGCATCATCAGTTAAAAAGCACATAAATCCACTGTGTAACACTCCAAACAGCTAAAGGTCTGGGTAAAAACGCAGGACTACATAAAAAGTCTTGCAGTTAACAGACAGTTGGTGCATAAACTGTGTGAGGGGACAGTATACATAGTGACGTCAACAACATTCATGATTTTGTATCAATGTCAATGGTCTGGACAACAAACAGCCACATCAACTACAGCCAGAGGTGAAGAGGGAGCGAAAGTCCCCAGACTCCCTTAAAAAAACGCTCAATTTTGTGAGTTTTGAGTCAGGAGACACTTTTTTTAACCTCATGAAACACAGTCTATGACAAATTCTTGACTATTTGGGCCTTCTTGTTAATTCGGCATACGTTATACATTAAGTTCTTTCTTTCTTTGTGTGAAAAAACATTACCGGTATATGTAGTCATCCAGCAGCTGATATCTTTGGGAATGACACAAGCCTGTCTGTCAGCAAGCTTTATTTTGAAAGTCTCAGCACACGTAGCATATAACATATTATTGGTAACCTGACGATACATTTGCCCCTAAACCCGACATTTTCTGTGTCTTTGAAAACTTTTGGATCCTTTAAGAATACGTTGTGTGAGCTTGAACATAATTTGGACGTAGATCTTGAGTTGGTATCGACTGACTGCTACCACTCGGCGCTGACTTATTGCTTTTTCCCGTACTTAAGAAACGACATATCTTTACACTTTACGGGCAAATACTTGTGTGTGAAGTAGCTTCTCTTTTCATGTACATTTGTGAGGGCGGCTCGTGATAAGTACACAGTGGCTCCTACAGATGCTGAAAAGTTGTTTGCTTAAGGTTCAGCCTGCTGGGAGACAAATGGCTTTGCACAGCAGACAGCAGAAATCATTAGCGCCGCTCGCAGCATGCTAATGTTTTTTCTATAGACGGCGATCCAATCAGGTGGGCCGGGAGGGAGAGCGGAGTGTGTGTGCTGCGCTGGGTGGGTCATCTGAAGTACTTTCACAATACTTTCATCTGTGATTTACCGTGCAAAGAGCGACCCGAGAGGTCAAGTCTGCCTTTAAAACACATTCATTTAACCTGATTCGCCCACTTCTTCACAGCTCCTGTGGATTTTTCTCCTATCAGGGTGGTTAAATATTTATTCAGTGCACTGGAGGTAAACGCTGAGACTTATTCTGTGACATAAACAGACACCAGCTGTGATTAACTTTAAGGTTTATAACTTCCATCATTCTCACATTACTAAAGAATATCTTAAATTTGCAATTCTGTAGATAGTTCAGAAGTACATTTAACGTAAAGAGAGAGAAATGTCCAAACACACAACACGACTTGTTTCCTACACTTTCTTTCCGTCTGTGTGTGTTATACATGTGAATACTTGGCAGCAGAAAGGCCGAGCGTTACTCTCAGCGAGGCCCCAGCCCAGTTTCGATCCAGTCCCCGGCCGCCTCGCATGTTCCTCGTCGACATATCAGCCGCAGGCAAATTGGTTTCAGTTCACTACAATCATATCAGTGTTTACTCTCGCCTGACTGGCTGCCGGTGCTGCTAACGAAACAGAGCGTCCACCCCGGACACAGTGTCGGAGTATCGCTCAACACAGGCGGTAAACGCTCTGCTTCAAAACAAAACAGTCTAGTTAAGTTACAAATATGTACTTAATAACACTGAAATAACCTCTATTCCAAAGAAACCTTATGACTGGCTCCGTCTAAGATATTAATTGTATGAACAAACAAACCGAGCTACTAAAAACATACATTTTGGTGTTTCGAGCTCCTGTTGTGCCTCATCTCAGCGTCTTCCTGCACCTCTTCTTCTGTAATGTTCGGTGTGTTACTCTGTGAAGCTTTGACAGGGAGAAGATATTTACATATGTGAGAATCCTGGCTGGTTTTTCTTCATACCAGGATTCATGTTTCCCATCATTATGTGTATGACTCAACTGAGATGCTGCGAACAGGATACAGTGTGTGTCGTGTGGGCTTAAAGACACGACTGAACGTCTCGTGGAGAACGGCAGCCGGTAGAAGCAGGTTTTTTAAAGCCCCTGAAAATATTACGGAGGCTATTTACCTAAAACACAGAGCTCAACATCACATACTGATGATTAAAAAACTTCAACTTAAAGTATTTATTAAAGGCATTCTTCTACAGGTTTGGAAATACGCTCATTCACTTTCCTGCAGGGCTCCAGTCAGCAGCTGGTTAGCTTAGCTTAGCACCAACACCTCAGTGGTTCGACACAAAGGAAACAAATGCAACACATGGTTTGTTACACGGCACCATCTCGAAAGTCGGCCTTGGAAAATGTTTGGAAAAGGACAGATGCTTTCAAAAAAAAGTACTTGGCAGACAAACCATCTGTCTCTGACTTCAACCAGTCAAAAAAAAACTCTTTTCCATCGAGAAAAGCCTTCAGTGTCATTGTTTGCTCTACTTTCAATGAATTATACTCTCCGGTTCTGATGCTTTAGCAGCAGCTATGCTAGCCTCTCGAGAAGGCGCCATTGTTGTTTTCAGACGAACAGGCGCTCCTCTCGCTGGCCGTCGCACCTGAACAACACCTGTAGCTGTCAGTAGTTCCTAAAAGGAGGCTGTTTGGTTCAACCCCCTCTGTATTAGACCACAAGCACATAGACTGAAGCTTGACGAGTGCCTCGCAAAGTAGTATTCAGGTTTTGGGGAAGAGCTAAAGCTGCTGTAAGTGATATTCTCTCTGGCTCTATATTCAGTCTGTATTCACAGGGTTCATGCAGTAAAAGAGAAAAAGACATTTTCGGGTATCCCGGCCCACTTTATCCAATCAGGACAGAGAACTCCATAAAGAGGTGGTCTTTATGGGGTAAAACAGGGAAAGCTAACAAGTCCAGCTCTCCGTGTGACGCCTCATGCTAGTCTAGAGTCTAGAAGAGTCGCACGATTAAATAAAAAAAACTTGTTAAATAGTCTTTTATATGTTCATGCAGGAAGATTTTGTTAATTACCAGGAGCAGGCTAGCTGTACCCCCTGTTCCCAGTGTTTATGCTAAGCTATGCTAACTGGCTGCTAGGTGTAGATACTTTAGATACTAAACTGCTTCCTCAGGGCCGTCACAAGAGTCACATCTTAATTCAGATATTGCTAAATCCTGATTGGCTCACAGAAGTCAACTGATTCAAAACAATGACGAGAAAAACTGACGATAAAACAAACACACAAAGGTTTCATGTGAAATAATCAAAACTGTTGTAACTTTGGAAGTTTCAGTCCAGCTTTCACCAACAAAAGTGGAAATCTAGATCATTTTACGTGGCTCTGACGACAGGACACATCAGCAGCATCTGTACGTTGGAGAAACAAGCATTACTCTGGACAAACTATTTGCATTCAAAGAAAACTCAAGTGACTCTGTGTGTGTTTAACCCTCTGAGACCCACCTCATGTTCACCCTCTACCAACAAGAATCAGTGAGCAACATTAACCTGATTTATTTATCGTTCGTCTTATTCCACGCTCCACCCAGCTCCTTCTGTACGTGACTGTGTGCAAACAAGCAGGGTCACTTCTGGCTTCACACCTGCTGATATCATATTCAAACACGCCGCCGCAGCGCTCAGAAGAGGGCCGTTAGCTCTTTGAATTCAGTCTGTTTGAGAGAAAAGAAAGACGGCAGGATGGCGGCTACTCTCTGTCAGGTGTTGGGCTTCGTGCTGAGTTTGATCGGGATAGCGGGGATAATTGCGGCGACGGCGATGGACCAGTGGGCGACGGAGGATCGCTTCGACAGCGTCGTGACGGCCGTGTACACGTACTCGGGCCTGTGGAGGTCGTGTGTCCGGCAGAGCTCCGGCTTGTCAGAGTGCCGACCGTATTTCACCATTCTGGGACTGCCAGGTACTTTTTTACTCTTCTGTTGTCTCTTTATTAAAGGTACAGTACGTAAGAATTTGTGTTTAAAATGTTAAAAAGTTTAATTTATTACACAATTAACAGAATGTGAAGAAAGAGAACAGCTTCGATCTTTTGTCAAAGACGCCTATTGAAGTGAGCGTGCTAACCAGCTAGCACCTAGCCAACTTTTTTTACTGTAATTTGACAATTCTTACGTATTGCACCTTTAAAATGGTTCGAAAAATGAGGTTCAAATCAAAAGAAATGTTTAAAAAAGCAACTTTGAAGCAACGTGGATGAAAATACTTGAGGGAATTTAAAGGAAAGATCTCAAAAACAACTATGGTCGATGCAGAAAGTCATCAAATGTAACTATAATGTCAAATCTAGAGGATTTAAAGCAAACAGGTCCAAGGAATATTGGAATATTGGTCCGAGCAGCTGTATCAGCGAGCCGGCAGATTAAATGTTCTTGTGATGAGAGCGACATCAAACTATTTCAGCTCTGTTTCCATCAGGTGATGGAGAAATAATAACGAGAGGTCAAACCACACCCTTTTGTTAGTCAGAGGCGGAAATTCTCCCCCCGCCGCCGTTTCCCCGAAACTGGGACAAAGACTCATGAAAATTTTTAGGTAAACATCTGATAAGAGCTGTTCCTTGTCGAAACACACGCAGTGATAAGAGCTGGCGAGCTCACACACTCTGCCATTTCCCCACTCCGTGACATCGGTCGACCAACTTTGTTCGAGCGTCTAAAATGGCCGTCTCGATGATTCAGTTAATAGGATTCATGCTGTCCGCTCTGGGCGAATTCCTAATATCAGCCGCCACAGCCATGGACATGTGGAGCTTACAGGACCGATCTGGTACAATAGTGACAAATGTTTACACCTATTCTGGCTTGTGGAACTCGTGTGTGGGGACGTCGTACGGTACGACGTCGTGCCGGCCTTACTTCACCATCCTGGGCCTGCCAGGTAAGAGAATCGCTCAGAAAGGACTCGTTTATCGACCAATCCTCCACATGTTGGATTAGGGAGAACATTTTTCCCAAAAGGACCTCAGAAGGTACTTTAGAATATTTGGGAGGTTTTTTAGGGCAGATGTGCTCCCCGTTTCCTCCCCCCTCCTCCCCTCCTCCGCTGCGTGAGAAAATGCAGTCGACTGCAGAAAAGATGGTGTCTCTCCGGAATCAAATGGAAATTTGATGAGACATCCAAAGCTTAGCTGAGCAAGCACAAGCTTTACCAGAGTGTCACACAATGTAAAGTACATTTCCACACTCTGTGCTTAAGAGCTGAATGTGGTGTAGAGCATATTGTATATAAGGTCTTAAAGGCTTAAGTCGAGAATAGTGCAGGTACAATATCTGCGGCGGCTGAAGGATGGCGTTTAGGCCCGTGTGTTTTATTACAGCTGCCGTATTTTATTAAATTTGAAACGGTCGCCACAGCTGGAATCAAACAGCTGCGGTTTTGTTCTTCATACTTTTTTACTCTCTTTTTTTTTTTAATACTTTAACTATAAACAAATGACACGAGTATTGAGCCTTGTAATCCTCTTTTAAATGATATTCTTGACACACACGTGAATCAGTGAAATGCTGTCTTCATTTTTTAGGGTTTTTTTTACAGGAGAAGTTCACTTTGGAGCAACATTTTAAATTTACATGCGCCTGTGTTGCATCGTTGTTCTTGATTATATGTCTCTGTATGTACGTACTGTGCGTATGTGTGTGTATATTCATGTGTCTGTGTGTGTGTGTGTGTGTGTGTGTGTTTCTTCTTTCAGTTTTTCTCCTTGAACTGCTTTTGTGCGAAATGACAAAAGTAGTTCAGATTAAGAACTCGGTAATGAGTTTTGCTTTCATATCAGAGGCGATGCGCAAGAAAACCAAGTTCAACATTGCCGAATGAGGTTATCTCCTTTCACAAGTCGGATAATATTTAGCGGAGCGTTAAAATAACAATTGATCTGCCGTAGAAAGAAAAATACCGAGGATATTCTTCATCTTTTTTCAGGGGGAGCGGGAGAAGAAGCCGGTGCTGGTTCTGTGTCTTTTGTTGTTTTTAATTGGTGAACAATGTTCGTAACTCAGAATAATTCATAGTGTTTTGATTTCTATCACCGTGGTGGAAGGAGTATGCAGATGTTTTATTAAAGGAGCAGTTCACGCAAAAATGAAAACTCAGTCATTATCTCCTCGCAAAAATGTTTCGTGGACGCTGAAACTTCACCCGACGTTCCATCGGCACGATGGAACGACGTCGGGTGAAGTTTCAACGTCCACGAAACATTTTTGGAGCCTCGCAGCAAAACAGAGCTGCGACCTTTTATTGCCGCTCGATCAGTGTGTTGAGAAATGTTCTGATCGGTGTCGCTTTGGCCTCCAGCTCTGCTCCAAGCCGTCCGGGCCTTGATGATCGTCGGCATCGTGTTCGGAGTCATCGGCTGCCTGATCGCCATCTTCGCGCTGAAGTGTCTGAAAATGGGGAACATGGAGGACAACATCAAAGCCACGATGACGCTGACGGCCGGGATCCTCTTCCTCCTCGCAGGTACGGTGACGTTCGCGGTGTCTCTGCGCTCTGTCATCGCCGCTGAATCATTACGCGCTAACCTTTTCCTTACCTTCAGGTGTGTGCGGCATCGCCGGGGTGTCCGCCTTCGCCAACTTGATCGTGCAGAGCTTTCGGTTCACGACGTACGCCGACGGCGGGTACGGTAACTTTGGAGGAACGAGTATCGGTGGACTCACAGGAGCTCTGGCTCCGAGGTAAAGACAAATTAAGATGGTATTTATCTGCCGCGGCACTTGTGTTATGTTTTCCTCTAATCATTGTTCTTTCTTTCTTCAAGGTACACGTTCGGCCCCGCTCTGTTCGTGGGCTGGATCGGCGCAGCGATCCTGGTCATCGGCGGCGTCATGATGTGCTTGGCCTGCCGCGGGATGGTTCCAGACAATAAGCAACGGTGCGTCCGTCACTGGAGGAAGCAGTAACTGCTCCGTGACCTTTTCTGACTTTTAGCAGAGCCTCCTCGGGCGCAGTAAAGACGAGTAAACTGCCTGAGGAGATCCGGCAGAAATGTCTCGTAAGCAGATGCTACATGCAAATTACAAGCGCAGTTTGTATGTTCGCCGCCGTTAAAGACGAAAAATCTCTGCCTCCGACAAAGCCGAACAACGACATAAAGCACCCCTGGATGTATTTTGTTGTGCTGAGGGGCTGTACAAATCTCAGGTCCTTTCAAATTAAAGGACACGCACTCAGCAAAATGTAAATGCAAGTTTTTTTTTCCTCTGCATATATAATGCAGGGCTGCAAATGCTTACGAGGCTGCTTGTAAAACGATACACAACAGTCCTCGCCGGTCACACTTGTAGCTCCATTCCTTGTAATATGCGTGTTTGAATGTCCAGACAGGTTGGAGGTAGCGTGAGGTCGCTTTCCTGTCTTTAGATTAAAGTGGTTTGTTCTCTGATGTTCTGCAGGTACGACGGGATGGCCTACAAAGCCGCCTCTCAACACACCATCTACAAGTCCGACACCAGACCCCGTGCGGCCTTCAACGACTCCTACAAAGCCCAGAGCATGGACGGCAGGCAGTCCAACCAGAGATTTGACTACGTGTAGAATCAGCTCAGGCTCATACTTACCTCTTTTTTTAATATCCTTCAGCCCTGTGATGATCCATTCCTGTTGTTTATCGCCTGCATTCATGGGAAGAGTGGTTATTTTTGTATTCCTCTGTACTTGTTTTAATGTTTTAATGGCGTCATATAATCCCAGTTTGTGCTTTTTTTTCTCTTTTTAATAAAAAAAGTGTGATTCTTATTTTGTCTAATTCAGGATTCATCACTGTGGCATGTGACACAATGTAAAGATAAATAAAGACACATGCTTTTTGTACTGCAATTCAAACTTTGACAAATTATAACTTAGTGTAGATTTATGCATCACTTTATTAAAAAGGGTCACACCACGCAAACTAAATCTCACCCAGAGATAGTTGCCAGGTGTAACTGCTGCAAAGTTACCTGAGCTAATAAAATGAATGTTAGCTCAGATTTAAACAGGATGGGATGTAATGAATGATCCACATGTCTGACCTGATCAAAATAATGTTAAATAATGAAGTAAACTTTTGTGAAATTAGTTTATGTTTGACAAAAAAATCAACTCAATGTAGCTCAAACTACAACACGATGATATCGTTAGCATAAATGAAAGTCTGCGTCTCCATGCAGGCTATTTTACCACAGATGTATATATATTTCTTTCTTTTCATGTCTTATTTTCTTTCTGTTTTTGCTGTTCTTGTTATTTGTAGTAATTTTTCCTGATCACTGTCCACTGTTGAAGCATCAGTATGTAGTTGCAGCTTTACGTGTTAAAAGTCTTTAAGCCTGTGTTATAGTTTTTTATTACATGTTTTATTCCTTATAAGCTTTAACCAGAAACTTAGATTGCAAATTAGCTACAGCTACATAGCTTGAGTTGCATTGTTTTCTGATGTAACTGTGCTGAAATGTGTAATATATACGGTCGACATGTCTGACCTGAAATGTTGTCTAATAATGACGTCAACTTTTGGGAAATTAGCCAAAAATCAACTCAGCGCAGCTCAAATTACAAAACATGCTGATAGCGTTAGCATAAACAACATAGGTTAGCTTAATTGGAAACAAGCCATGTATTTTACCCTGTATGTATATATATTTCTTGTGTTTTGCTTTCCAGTTTTGCTGTTCTTAATCTGTTTTATTATCAGTCTCTATGTCTGTGTTAGAGTTGTGTTATGTGGACTGCAAATTATCTACGGCTAGAAGAAATCCTGTGTGAGCCGACAGTGGTTGCATTTTATTTATATGTAGCAATCCAACATGTCTCCGTCAAACAAATCAATGAAATAAAAATATGTTCTAAATCTAGTTATTTCTGTCAGTTCTGTTACATCTTACAAGTTTTTACATAGTTTGACAGCAGATATTTCAGAGTACTTTACGCACCACTGAGACGTTTCTTTAGTTTGAGCACAATCCCTCGTTTGAAACTGGTCAGGCGTTCAGAACCTTCGGAAGGACTTTACGCACTAAATTAGCGATGGATTTACGACAGCACCTGCAACCCGATCCTTATATCTGCCTTCTAAATAAGAATTTAATTGTATTGTGTGTTTATAGGTGATAATAATACACCTTTCATAATGTACTTTGAACACATTTAAATAGAAAAGATTTACCGTCGCACATTTTAACTCAGTGGAGAAAATGAAATCACATCCAAGACAAAGTTAATTTAATTTTGTGCGTAACCTGTCATACAAAAGCGGATCAAAAACAAACAACGAGCATATTGATTATTGTGTTGTTGTTTATCCCATTAGTGTTATCAGGAGAGAATGCCGGGGTCATCAGTGTATCCGTGGTAGTTACCTGCTATCTGCGGCCCTCCAGCACCTTATGATAAATAAATTAATTGTCACATTGTTTCTGGGTAATTGAATAAAGTCAACGGACTCCCCTCAGATAGACACTGAATCTTTGATGTGAGCCTCGTCCACCGGTCGGACGCCGTGCTGCGCTCTTTGATACCGAGGACACGCACTTCCTGTTCCTCCTCTGGGATCTGCTGCCGTTTATTTCCCAGGGAGCAGCAGGAGAAAAAAAAGGGGGTTTTGGGTAATTTGCATGAAATCACATTTCTTGATAATACAGTTAATGGAAGTAATAAGTAGGTGGTAACAATTAATCACACCCAAAGTGAGTCATTCATTGTTTAATTGAATCGTAGCAAAGTGATGGCTCTGCATGAAGGCCATGTGACAAACCTTTTTTTATAAGCTCCCTTTTTCTGCTGGAGTCTCGTCGATGTCCGACGCAGGAGGCCTCAGCCTGCATGGACACACTCTGAGCTGAGCTGAGCTGAGGTGTGAACAGTCCTTTGAATATTTTCTATTGTTTTACAGATTGTTGCAGATCTGATGCTGCTCTGGATGGTTGAATCTCATCATCAACCAATTACTTTAAGGTTAAAACCCAAACCTGTTAAGGTCTGTTTTTGTGTGACGATCAAACCATCACCTATCAGTGAAGCTTCTTTAGGCTCAGGGAGGAAGTAGGTGTGTACAATAGTGATTATATATCAGTGACCTTTTAACATCCCATGTCGACCAGAGTTGGAAATAAAAGCCTGATCTTTCTTTGGGCGCCATGTTGCAGACATATGTTGAAGTGGACTTTACCAAAAGCCAAACTGTGGGACTGTTTCTGATTTTGTTAACCTGAGTTTGATGCTGACTTTCCATTTTCCTTCAGATTAAAATCACTGCTTGGGTTTTGAGAAGGTTCGACCTTGTAGATCCAACTCTTGCATCCTCATCCTTAGAACTCTGGCTCCACCTACTGGCTGAGAAATGCATCGCCGCTCTGCTGGTGAGGTGGGGACGAGACTCAGTGAATCAGATCATCATGCACATCAGATCCCGGATGCCCTTTTTATTAGCTTTATGACAACACGATGTGTGTACCTGCAAATTACATGTTGTTACAGTAATTAGCTTAAAAACATCTCAGATTTTAACAGATTTCAGCGTTTAAGTGTCTTCAAATGACTAGATCTCTGTTATTTATTTTGTCAAGTTGTGTTTTTACTTTATCCCAAATGTTTCCAACATCAAACCCAGAGAAATCCACAAGTTTACTCAAGATAACGGCGTGTTGCATTTGGTCGCTCGTCAGCTAAAACCTCAGGGAGAATTTGAGGTTTTTCAGGTCAACTCTCTCAGAATTCAGCACTGACCAAAGACTCTGGTTCTCTCTTTTCCTTTTTTTCCTCCTCTCCTCTTTGTAACTTTACATCCATGACGTTAAGTACGTTTCCCCTTTAGCTCCTGTTGTCAGCCGACATTACAGAACATGAACACCTGACGATGGAGGTCACCTCCGCAGATCTCTGCTGCAGTCAGGTTGATAAATCCACTTTTGAATCCCAAAAGTTAAAAACGTAATCTCTGAGCTCTCCTTAAGTTGGTAAATGACTCAGAGTCAGAGCAGAATCTCATGTGACTCTGGGTGTTTATTCCTCCAGAAGGTCTGGATCTGCAACCGACTCTCACCTCCAGAGCTCAACCATGTTGTCTTCGTAAAGTCTATGAGGACATTTAGTTCATTAACTTTGCCTCAGTCCCACTCAGTTCTTCCAGTACAGTGGGAAAGAATCAGGTCATGTGTCAGAGGTGACACAGTAACAGGTGCTACTGTCAGTGGAACATGAGTGGAGCTCAGACGACAGCTGCTGTGTGCCGGGCCGGGCCAGAACAGACCCTGAAGGTAAGCGGTGGAACAATGGAGCTGGGCAGCTGTGGGTGGAGGCTCAGACACGCTGCATCAAGCTCAGCCACATTAATCTTCAGTAACAATATACACATTAAAGAGCACAGGAGAGAGACGTGTGATGTCAGAATTCAGTCTTGACAGAAGAGGATCTCATATCAAAGCCCAGTGAGCCCGGGCCTGAGGGGACACGGGTCCATGCAGACACAAGATCTGTGCTGTGATTTCTGACATGAGAAGACGGACTCGTCCATTTTACTGTCTGCTTACACAAGGGATGATAATTAATGTACAAAAAATGAAGACATCAGCAGGATTGTTTACTCACTGAGCTCGTTAGCATCCCTGTGAGCGACTGGATCTGTGTCAAAAGGGGAAACGAGAGTCTTGACCTCAGACAAAGAGATAAACTTCTGCTTCACGTGAGAAAGTCCAACATATGTTATCATCTGTTTTTAGCTGCCGATGAGAATAAACAGAAACTTTCCTTCCATCTAATTTTAAAGGCAAATGCTGAACTTTTTACTCATATTAGAAGATCTAAATTAATTTTTTTTTTTTTTTTTGGCACCAATGCAGATACCAATGTTTACATATTACTACATCAGTTTCAATCCAACAGTATTATAAACACAACACTTTTGTTATATTTCCCATTTTTCATAAATATCTGTGTCCGAGTCATGTTAAGTCCATATTTCAGTCCTAATGAATATCTTTTTTCCAAGTTAATTATACATTTTATACATTTTTACTATATTTGATGTTATTACTTTTACTTAAGAAAGGTGTTTGAATACAGGACTTTCACTTTTAACAAAGTATTTCTACACTTTTGTTGTAACTTTTACTTACATAAAAGAAATTAGTACTTTTTTCACCCCTGTTCTTTAGAAATCTGCAAACATTTCTTCCACAATTCAGTCTTTTACCTCATGTGTGTAAAGAAAAAGAACTCATAACTATAACTGAACTAAAAGACCATTGTAAGAATAACTCATTAGTCATTATGTAAAAGAAAAACGTTCAAAAGGGTGAAAGACTTTACAGCAGATTTCACCTTCCACCATCACACTGCAGGTTTAATGGTGACATCTGACTGACCTCTTACTGTCCATCACAACCCGAGATCCTTAAAAAAATAAGAGAACTTATGGTTTTCTCATACATCCGCAATTTAATGATAATATCATTTGGTATCTTAAAACACTTCCCTCCTCACAGTAGAGGAGGAAGTAAACTTATTTGAGAATAACATACATGAACTCAGTGGTTTAGAGTTCAGGCTTCTCTTCTTCCTGTTACTGGTCCGTGCAGAAACTGGACATTTGAGGTTCCGATCAGCTGCTCTATTATAAGATACTGCCAGATAATCTGAGTTAAGTTCCTCTTACATTATTATCAAAGTAGCCTTATTACTGTCAAATATTTTCCAATAACAGACAATCTAGCTGTCGTCTGAAATACCAAGAACCACAGTTACTGTTGTACTTTGCTCTATGTCGTCCCTGCTGACCACCACAGATGTGCTTTTCTTTATTTAAGGCTTGGGCTCATTTCATGTCACTGTGTTTAAATGGAAATAGAGAATCTGTGTCAGTGGTGTGATGCACCGACAGACTGAAAACATGCTCCAAACATGAGATAAGATTATGGACAGGGTCGGGGACAGAGTTTAAAAATACTTTTTTTCTCTCTATGTTTATATTTTTATCCATTCGTGTGTTTTTGTATATCTATATTTTTATATTTTTCATCTCTTAACTTACTTGGCAATAAAAGTGATTTTGAGCAGGTGACACATAAAAGGAAATTAAAAGATTAAAAGAGCGGCATTTCTGAAAAGGATAGCTTTTAAATATAAACAACTGAAACAACTTATATTTAAATATATGTGTGTATATAGTTTCCACTTTTTTGACCATTTACTGCCGTGATACACACTCTGGTCCAATAGGGGGCAGTAGGTGCACATTTAACATCGCTGTCATCAACCGTTAAATACAAAGAAGACGAAGAAGAAAAATGAGGAGGAGACGAAGAAGAAGAAGAGGCAGCTACATTCCAGTGATGCTAGCTACCTGCTGCAACAAGCCCCTGAGCACTACTGTACTGTACTTGCTGTAGTTTTAAATCGTTTCTGTCGAGCTGTTTTCCTCCAGCTTGTGTTCGTATTTAAATAACCGGACCTTCATGGACTAAAAGAAGTCTGAATTGACATTGCGGAGTGACAACCGTCTTATTTTTTTTGAAAGCTGACGTTAGCCTGAGCTTTACGTGGCTTAATTATGATAGTTAGCAAAGACGCTAGCTAACGTTAGTTTGTTTGGCTAACGGTCAGTTAAACCTATTAGACGGCCGTTGAGCTGCTTTAAGCTAATGGCGCTGAACAGCTAACTTGAGGCAAATGTATTTTGTTTTGCTGGAAGTGAGTCGACACAGATAAGTTGTTTCAGCTGCTGAACTAGTTGCTCCTCTGCTGGATTAGTTAGCCATTAGCGCTGCTCAGTTGCATCTGCGGTATGATTCACCTGGTTGTTTGATGGGGCTTCTAAGGATCATGATGCCGCCCAAGATTCAGCTTTTGGCTATTTTGGCGTTTGGAGTGTCGATGCTGTTCATTGAGAACCAGATCCAGAAACTGGAGGAGTCGAGAGCCAAACTCGGTAAGACCAGAACCAAGGTGGTGGTTAACTTTGTATGCATTACCACAGTGAAGTTAGTTTTAAGTTGGATATTCGACAGACATTCGTTCCGGTTAAACCTCTTCTTCGCTCCGACTTTACAGTAAAAACACGGCGATAGAAGACGGCTACAGCGTGTACCGACTTCCTGTTTTCAAAATAAAAATGTGGGCTATTTAAAGCAGAGATATTGTGTTTAAAGCTATTGAGAAGCTATTGAGCTAAAATGCTAATATTTTCATATAAAAATTGATTAAAAAATATGAACAGATCTAAAAATGTAAAAACAAGAGGTGTGTCTCATGCAGCCAGTGGAGTACTATGATCCCACACTGATTTTGAGTCAATTGATCACATGACCTGGAAGCTATTGAGCTAAAATGCTAATATTTATCATATAAAAATTAATTAAAAATATTTAGAGATTTAAAATGCAAAAACAAGAGGTGTGTCTCATGCAGCCAGTGGAGTACTATGATCACACACTGATTTTGAGTCAAGAAGAGGTTTAACCGGAGCGAATGTCTGTCGAATATCCAACTTAAAACTAACTTCACTGCGGTGTATGCATTGATTATTACAAGTTGTTCACCTCATGCAAAGTGCTGTTTGAGTCTTGCAAATAATAGTTCAATGGTGGAAAAGAGTGAAGTTATATTTATTGTAAATGCTTGGCGATTATGAATGAATTGGCTGAGTTTTCACACTCAGAATAAAGTTTATTATCTGTGATATAAACACAAAGAATTAAGTTTGAGCAAGCAAATGTCATACTCCAAATCAATGCCGAATTGTATTACAAAATGGGACAAGTGAGACAACTCTCTATTGATTACATTTTACTGCTGCTACTTTATATGAATATTTATTATGAAAATTCATTATTTCTTTCAATAGCTTCCATGTCATGTGATCCAGTGACATGTTACTACATGGGACAAATAAGACGCAGCCTCTTTTTTTAAATTACATTTTACTGCTTCTGAGCTGTTGGAAAGAAATCCTGCATTTTCATATTATGTATTTATTTAAAGTAAAAGACTCAGTTAAATCCATTAAAAAGAGGTGTGTCCTATGTGACCTGTGTAGTGATACCATTTGGCATTGGTTTGGAGTCTTGGTGGTGGAGGTGTGTTAACTTTTTGACTCTATTTTTAAAACAGTAGAGGGTGGCACAGTTTGTTGTTGGGTGTGATGTTATTTAAAGCAATATTATGTCACTTTTTAACTTTAAAATATCAGCTGTTTATGACAGTAGTGTTGCACTTGTTGAAGCTGTGGGGGGCGCCAAATCACACAAAATGCCAGTTTATGCATAATGTTGCTTTAAATGAAGAAAAAACATTAATTTTTATTATGCACCCTTATTCCTTTTTACAATAATTTACATAACGTGTTTAAAATAATTAATTACAATGTGTTTTTGAGTGCGCCTAAATGAAAAAGATAGATACCCCATTGCAACTAGTGTAGAAGTTAGTCTGGAGCCCTGGTTGGCTGTAAGAGAAAGTAGATTGCATTATGTGCTGTACAGTATTGTGCTGCCTGCACATTGACTGTATAATAATAATAAGAAGAAGAAGAAGAAAGGAAAAGAGGAAGAAGAAAGGCCAAGAGACCATCCATCTGCCTTGAATGGAGCTCAGCAAACATCCTGCAGACACATGGCCTCTCTCCTCATGATGTCAAACACAGACAGCAGGATGCCTGCATTATATTGAGCGACACACAGCCGGTCCAAGATATGCTCCCAAGGCCATTCCTGTAATTGGTTTTAATTAACAGTGCAGTGCAGAAAAGAAGTGGGAGAAAACACTTTTAATTATGCCTCCTGTCAATATTGTCATCAAAAGCTTAATTACTTTTTTTTTTGGTGTTATTGTGTTTTGAAGGTCTAAGTTGTTTTTCTTAATTAAGGGAAGCTAACCAGCCTTGATACCCTTAAAATCTAAACTACTTGTTCATTTGTACAATTGTCTTTGTCTTGGTTGTCGTGTTGGTGGCCTCACACCTGCTGTGTGTGTGCTGCCAAATGAGGATAACAAGCATCAACTAACTTTTAGCTCATTAAAATCCAGAGTAATGCCAGGCAGTTCATCATCATGTAAATTGACGATTATAGTGATTGACTTTAGAAGCACTTGTTACAAACAACCAAACAGTCACATTTTTTCTATCTCTGACAGTCTTTTCAAAGGCATACATGTCTCATCGTGTTTTTTGTGCATGTACAGAACGCACCATTGCCAGACACCAGGTTGCTGAAGTAGAGCAGCGCCACAATGAAGATACTGGTCGGGAATCGCCGCCCGGCAGACAAAGACGACATGGTCATCATCTACAACAGAGTGCCCAAGACGGCCAGCACGTCCTTCACTAACATCGCCTACGACCTGTGTGGGAAGAATCGCTTCCACGTCCTGCACATCAATACGACCAAAAACAATCCCGTCATGTCTCTGCAAGACCAGGTGAGACCATCGGCCATTGTTGTATTTAGATGCAGTGCAAGTGTCAGGGCTCAGCATATCTGTACGTAACTGTAGCTGCCAGCTGTAGCTTTGAATGTTTTAAACAAAAATTCATGCATACGGCACCTTTGAGCTATTCTACTTCTGCAAAGACTTAACTTTACACAGATTTTTCAGTCAATAAAAGCTGCAAGACAGAAACTTGACTCCACTTCTCATATTGGCACATTTCTATCATAATGCTAATAATAACACTGGACTTGTTACAACAAAGAAACAAAGATAGACAGAGTCTTTTGTTGGCATAACAGCTCGTGACAGGCTTGTGGGCACTTTGATCATCACAACTGATGATCTGGAATTAAAAATAGGCCTCTGCTGTGGACGGAGTTGTGCTGAAACCTGAAACATTTTCACATGAATGTGGCTTTAATACTTTTTGCATAAAAAGTATTTACATAGAGGCGTTCAGCCCTGGCCTATTAACAGCAGTGGTTTGTAAGTCTCTAACTGTGTGTTCTGTTTCGGTAATGTCCTGAATAGCATGTGCTTATCATTCAGATCCGTCGGTGAGTTATGTTGTAAAATATGCAGGATGAAAAGATGGAAGTTTAAGAGTGCTACATTTTTCTTCGAATTTAATCAAGCACTATAGTTTCTTAAAGGTACAAGGTCAGCAGACAACCCAATCACATTTGTGTTTGAGGCGTTTTAAAAGGTTTGAGGGTACAAGAAGTTTCTCAGATAGCAGCCTCTCATTCACTGAAGGTCAGGCTTTCAGTAGTAGATTACACGATGGATGGATGGATAGAAGGATATTGCCATCAGAAAGACACTCGCTGTTCCATCTCTCTGGATTTTAAATGAAATAATAACCTTGGACTTTTACTTAAGCCTGCAACTAACCTCATTATTGATCAGTCTGCTGATTATGAACATAACCTTTTGCGCTCAATCTCCGGACTAAGAATGAATAAGCAGACTATCTACGAGTGCTGGTGTTCTCTTTGTTTTGAATAAACAACCAAAAACAGATGCGGTCGAAGACATGTCATTAACCGGCACCATCCATCTGAGCCGCTCTAATCTTCACCGCAGCGCATCATAAACCTTGAAGGAGGAGGAGGAGATAGTGAAGTCAATTTGGGCCACGGATAAAAGAGCGACATAAAACGCCAATGTGCTGTTTTGGTTTTTGACACCTACAAATTTCAGCTCAGGCATCAGCAGATAGTCTTGTTTTGGGTGCGGTTTGCCTTCAGTCTGCAGCAGTGGAACACAGAATCAGCTGATTCACCTGGCTAGTTTTGCCATTAGAGTCATCGCACTGTCCCAAAATTGGCGGACTGTGTAAACGGCCGCGAGCTCCGCACAGTTATTCTAATATGCATGTGAACAGCCTCGGTCTGTGTTGAAGCTGAATGTCAACACTTTACCCTTAAAGTTATTGTTTCATTTGAAACCCAGACAATGATAAACACATGACTGTTGACATATTTTGCAGCTGCTCTGCAGATAGTTAAAGAGGTCGAGAAACAAAATTTGATGAACAGCGCTGGAGCATTATCCCATCACTCATCACTGCATGCTTATTCTCAGTCTGAAAAAATGCTGATGTTTTGGTTAGAGATCTGATTAAGTTGCCTGAGTGTGTTTATAAGCTCATTTTTGCCTCTTGATTAACTGGATAAAGTATTCCAGTTTCCACACAGCACACACTCGGTGGTAGAAGTTTATGGAAACAGGAGAATCTTGTTTAAGCTGGTATTAGTTGGACTCTGTGTATGTTTTAAAAGCTCCAGAAAATATGTGTGTCATCAGCACGCATTACAGCCCGAGTGCATTTACAGCGCTGCCAGTGCAACTTAGGACACGTCGTGTAAATGCCTCAAAGCTATGCTCGTGTTATTTTTGGCTGCTTAGTGCCAAGGTAATATCCTGTCTGCCATCTCACAACAGAGAGCCCCCCCCCCATCAAACAGTCTGTTTCCCTGCTCGTGATAAAACAGAGAATCAGTCTGCTGCCACATCAGAGACCACCTCGTTTTACAGCAGGAACATTTACACTTGTTCCAGTAACAGCATTAAGCTCAGCCAGAACTGGTCGGTGTGTTTGACTCGGTCGTATTTTTACTCCGTCGGAGTGCGTGTCAAAGATAACAGTCGTTAATGGAGGTGCTGGCTTTTAACAACATCACGGGTGGAATTTGGTTCTGCTTGAGGTCGCTGCTGATATTTATTCTTCTTTTTAGCCACATGTAGCGAGACATCGTGCAGCTGTTGAGACACAACCGTCTTATTTTGATGTAAGAAGTAAAGGAACATTTTCTAAATGGAAGCAGTGTGGGTTTGGTTTTATACTGTTGACTGAGAGTGTGATCGCCAGTGTAGAAGGGTTTTTTTTTTTTCACTACCCAACTTTAATACCTTCAGTTCCAGTCACTCTTACTAAAATCCCTCTGAGTGAGTGTCCTGCCACCACAAACCAGATGGATGCTCCCTTTAAAAGCATGTTGATACTCTCATCTGACTCACCTTCAGTCGTCAGTCACACAGTAACAAGTTCCCATGTTTGTCCCAGGATTCACCTCTCAGGCCTCGTACACCTCATCCTACCTTTTTGATGGATATTGTTGCATGCGGCTCGAGAGAGGCAGACACACATTTCTCTGGTCAATTCTGCTCCACTGCACTATTCTAATCACACAGAGATGACCTCTGTAACAACCTGCAACACTGAAGTTAAAAGGACCATAGACTCATGTGGTGATCAGTGGCGAGGGAGTTTCACATTGTGTGTGTGAGGAATGAATAGGTCCTACGTAAAAACACAATCACAAACAGCGATGACACTATTAATAATAGATTATCGGCAAGTTTTCCTCGTGGCACGCAGGATGGCGAAACAATCACTGCAGATACGAGATCGCAGCTCCAGGGTGCTGTCATAAAATATCAACACCCGCTTTTATTAAGTTGTATTGAAACTCCCCATATTCATTCAAGCTCTCTATCAAGGTCACTTCACATGATTTATAACCAAGCAAAGACATTATTTACATTTTTGGCTGAATCTGATTTCATTGTGCGTCCCCACACCAGTGAAAACCAACAGACCACCCCTGATAATCAACACAAGAAGTCTGTGATCCTTTTGGTCAGCTGACGGCTAACTTTAAGATCACTAAATTCAACAGCCCTTTTTTTTTACCATCTACTGTGATTTCAATACAAGGAATTCTCACTAAAACTATCCCAGATTGTCGATAGTACAGACTAATGCCTAAATGTCTAAATGGACTAGATCTTTGTTGTATATTTTTATTCGAAAAATATTCAAACGCAGAGGAATTTGTGTTTTGTTGAAGGTAACGGTGCGTTTAATTTGGTCGCCTGTCGCTATAATTTCCAGGAGAGTCAGAGAGTGACTTAAAACTACTACATTACCTCACCTGTGAACATTTCTGCAGAGTCATTTATACAGATTTTCATCAGCAATGGTAACATGGTACAACATCAACCTACATCTTTTGTTTTCACTGATTTGGATGAGAGACCTGTCGTGGCAGAAGTGAATGCTGTGTGTTAAAACGTGAAGATCAGAAGAGTCAGTGTCTCTGAACAGGAGCACAGATGTGTCATTGTTGAGCAGCGCGAGCCTTTCCACCCCTCTGTCCCCGTGTTTTTGTTGTCGCTGCTCTTTTCCCATTCGCCGGAGTTTCCCCGCTGCTCCGTAATGAGTTTCATTATCTTTGTCTACAGGTGCGCTTTGTCAGGAACGTCTCCTCGTGGAGGGAGATGAAGCCCGGCTTCTACCACGGCCACGTGGCTTATCTGGACTTCTCAAAGTAAAGCCCTTCATTTCCTCTAATACCATTAATATCCAGATTAGTTACAAACAGTTAGCAGAGCAGATAAAGAGAGGTCATGTATTGATTGCCAACGTGTGCTTTAGTGTTGATTAATTGCATTGTTGTCCTTATCTCCCCCGACACTATCATCCCAGTGATCGCAGGTAATTATCCTAATGGTGTAAGTGTTCCTCAGCGACTCTCGGTATCAGCTCTCTGTGATGCTGCCACCCGCTCACTGATGGCGAAGCTGATTCTTTAGAGAAATAAACATTATTAATTAGGAGCAGAAGGGTGGCGGCTTTATGGTGTGTCGGATTAGAATCTACTCCGAAAGTGTCTGTAAAATGCAAATCGAATCGCTAAAGATATGTCAACCCCTTTCTGTTTTTTTAGATACGGGGTGAAGGGTAAACCGATGTACATTAATGTTGTGCGGGACCCCATAGAGCGCCTGGTGTCATACTACTACTTCCTGCGCTTCGGAGACGACTACAGACCGGGTCTGCGACGAAGGAAACAAGGCGACAAAAAGGTCTTTAATCAGAGCCCGTTAGTCAGACTCAAATTAGTGTGTTTCAAGGCCAATTGTTTTTCTTTCTGCACATAAATGTACACTGACAAGTGTGTGTGTTGTCTTTCAGACCTTTGATGAGTGTGTTTCGTCGGGAGGGTCTGACTGCGCTCCAGAGAAACTCTGGCTGCAGATCCCTTTCTTCTGCGGCCACCATTCAGAGTGCTGGTGAGTGCTCTGCACCTGCCTCATCAAACACAGCTCCATCACAGCAAATGTGCAATTAATTGTTGGCAATTTTCAGATGGCAAAAGCCACAATTTTTTTAAATTAACTTGCACAATTAACAGACTCTAAACGAGCCGCAGCGAACAAAAGTTTAAGCAGGCGGCTGCTGATTCAGCCAAAGATAGCTGTGTGGAAGGAGAAACAGCACTCTGTATTATTTTGGTATATGAGAACTCTGTTGTTTAAAAGTATTACAGTGTTTTTCTTTATAACAAGCATGAAAGAGTAGCTACTCAGTTTGCTGATGTAGCTAGCAAGCTTGCTAACATTGTTATTGCTGATTTGTGCATGACTGTCCTGTATTTTGGTGTATTTCTCCTTTGACGACACGTGAAGGTTAAAATTAAACTGAAGTCCAGCAGTGAAGTTGCTACTGTTGGTACCACTCGTCTGATATCAGTGCAGACTGGCAGGGTAGGAGCACGGGTTGCTCATGTTGGCCTATTAAGTACTGCTAGCGACCAGGTGATGATGCAGTGTTCTTTTATTTAAAGTCTTGATTGATAGCGTGAAGTTCTCCTCCTTCTCCGCGCTTTAGATAAGAAGGAGGAGAAGAAGAGTCTTGCAGATTGCAGAGAGGACAGAAAGTCTGAGTTTTAACACAACATATCTTATCTGAGCTATGGAATATCAACTCCTCCATCTTTGTTCACTATGTTGTAGCCTTTCTTACTCTCAGGTGGGCATAAACTACTGATTAGGAACTTACTGGTCATCAGCTGAAAAAAAATCCATATCGCTGAAAAGTCTGGTCGCGTCTGCATAAATGTAATCAACTACTGCTGAGGAGAGATTTCAACCTCTGCTCCTCACAGGATTGAGCCTCAATCTGATGGTATGTTTTTGCCAAGTCAGTCAACCAATTAATGATTTATTGACGATACGCTCCGTGCTGTTCTGTGTGCAGGAATGTGGGCAGTAGATGGGCCCTGGAACAGGCCAAGTACAACCTGGTGAATGAGTACCTGCTGGTGGGAGTGACCGAGGAGCTGGAGGACTTCGTCATGATCCTGGAGGCAGCGCTGCCACGCTTCTTCAAGGGAGCCACAGAGCTCTACAGAACAGGTACCAGCACTACACACACACATCGCCTCACAGTGTTTCTGTGGTGGTTAGTGAGCTCTGTTGGAAGTGAAACATTCACGTCACTGATGTTCCTCCAGGAAAGAAGTCCCATCTGCGTAAGACCACAGAAAAGAAGCCACCCACCAAAGAGACAATAGCCAAGCTGCAGCAGTCCGACATCTGGAAAATCGAAAACGAGTTTTATGAGTTTGCACTCGAGCAGTTTCAGTTTGTCCGTGCCCACGCCGTCAGGGAGAAGGACGGGGAACTTTACGTCCTGGCTCAGAGCTTCTTCTATGAAAAGATCTACCCCAAAGTGAACTGAGAGGCTGCACGGGGACTCTGCAGAGACTCTATTGGAAGTCATTAACACTGGGAGGAAAAGACACAAGTGCACCAAGTGATGCTGCTGAATGCTTGAATCCTTTTTTCTAGGACTTGGACTACGTTCTGGAAAATCCCTTTCAGATGGTACTGTGGAATTTTCTACAAAGAATGTGTCTAATTTTTTTTTTTTTATTGCTGGTGCAGCTGTTGAGAGAACTTAGCACGGATAAAGTGTCAGTCTGGACTGTGCGAAAGAATTCAAGGCCAGGGGAGGCTGAAACAATCACTCTCTAAACCCGAACTCAAGCAGTCCTTGATTCATCCGAGTCCTGTGTTTGTTTTTGTTGACTGTCGAGGTAAAAGCAGCTAATCTGGAGTAGTTCATCAAGTTTAAAAGCATAGTTACATATGTTTTTTGCAAAGGAAATGAGCTCAGAAAGCCGTCTGGCTTTTTGTGACATTATCAGTTTTTGCACACTGAAGCTATTCTTGTTTACAAGTTGCAGAAGGTAAAACTGTTACAAAAGAAACACATCCGAGCTGCATTTGTACATTCTGTGTGAACGGTGACGTGGTTTTTGGACCAAACGGTAGCAAAAGAAGACAGATCGGACCATTGCATCCCTCGGTGCGTGACTAATATTTTTTTATCCCGCTGAGATGTTCTCAATTTTTTTAGACATGTTTAACACATCCTATCAGTATTTTATCACAGAGATCGTGCTGTGCTGCTTTGATAGTAACTGATAGCTGCTGTTTAAGGACCACAGCTGGAGAAAGTATGAAACAAAAATTAATGAAATGTTTTGAGTACAGGGTTAAGTAGAGTTTTGACTTGGTCACAGGGTCATTTTCAGCAGAAAGAGGCGGACCAGAGGTCAAACTGATAGTGCCTTTACATTATATTACAACATTAAGGACTTTTTTTTCTCCGCATTAATTTTCCAGAAATCATGATGTCATTTTTTTGTGTTTATTCTAATGAACTGTACTTCCTGTTTCTCTTCCATTTCTCACTTTAACAACCTAAACATAAATACATCATTTGCAAATTCCCTGACTCATTTGTTTCCTACTGTGTTCTCTACTGATTCGTATCTAATGTGTGTTAAGACTTTAAAGCAGGATGTAGCTTAAAGCAGTGATTTTTTTCATTGGTTATCAGGACATTGATACAAGT
The DNA here is from genome assembly GCA_039737535.1 of Lagodon rhomboides. NCBI lineage: Eukaryota > Metazoa > Chordata > Actinopteri > Spariformes > Sparidae > Lagodon > Lagodon rhomboides. The sequence continues at coordinate 5,291,389 of CM077789.1, read as the reverse complement.
TCTCTACAGATTTTGAGGTACTTGTACATAACTCAGGTGTTTCCATTTTCTGCTACCGTACACTTCCACTCCACCACGTTTTGAAGGTAAATATTGTGTTTTTAATCCATTATGTTTATTTGATAACCCAAGTTGCTAGTTATCTTGCAGATTGGATGCTCCATCAGAGTCAAAGGAGCATATTTTCAATTAGATTTATATTTGAGTACATTTAATATCAGTTACTTTTTGTTTTTTCAAGTACTACAGTATTTGAGCAGCATAGACTTTTTAGGTAATTAACGTCCTAAATCTCTGGTTTCTACATTCCCCATAATGCCTCTCGGCTGATTCTTGTGTTAAACCGTCACTGCTGTGAAGTTTTGATGTTTACGATGTGATTGTTCGGGATGAATATTAATATTCATGTCCAAACAACACGCAGTTAAAATATAACCTTCACAGATGGCTCTCGCTTAATTATAGAGAATCTCCTGGGACTGATGAGAAATTGACCTTAATAGTTAATATCTTACCATATGTTCTCTTCTCAAAGATTTTGAGAAATATGTTCGTCCCTCAAACTTTTTTATCAGACAGAAATCCTCCAAAATCGTCTTGTGTCTCTAGATAATTCGGTGTTATGTCTATATTAATGTAACTGCTGTTGTTTGATTGGAGTTGTACTACGTTACGTTTGATCCTGCTCAGCAGTCGTTCGTCCTCAGGCACGGTGGGGCTTTGACCTAAATGCTAATGTCACCACGCTACAGTAAAGGAACAAAATCAATGCTAACATGCTGATGCTAAGCAAATATATTTGTTTAATTTGTTATCCATTCTAATCGACTGTGTTAGCATGTTTACATTTGCTGGGGCTGATGGGAATGTGAGTACTTAAGCTGTCTAGTCATTGCATTGGAGTGTCACCGAGGACGTTTATACAAGTTCTGTACAAATGTGGAGGTACTTGTACTTCACTCGAGTATTTTCCTTTTTTTAAGTATTAAAAGAATCGACCTAAATGAAAAGTAAAGGGCTCACCAAAGAGGGCTGATTACAGTTCGTGAAGGTAATTTTAAGGGTTCATCGTACAGTTGTTGAGACGTTTAACTCAAAGACACAAATGTCAACGTCATGGTGGCACCAAGTCCAGGGATCACCAAAGTTATTAGGACTCATCCTCTGGACAGCAGAGTATTCAGTCATCGAATTTAACCCAACAACTGCCAGATGGACATTTGGATGGAGGGATTGATGTATCAGTCTTGTTAGGGCAAAATATCCCGACTGTAAGTCCTTTAGGCCAGAAAGAAACCAGCAAGATCAAGCTAAATTTTGAAAGCATCCAACCGAAAAAATCCCGACCCGCTTCTCCAAAACACATGAATGCACACTGCCTGACTACACTGACTGCCCTGTACTTCCTCTGCCATTCTTGGCTTGCTTTAGCAATCGGTGGAGAGGCAGGTAGGCCGAATCATTTCCAGAAATGATTGGACGGGCTAAATACAGGCTTGTGACAGCCACAGTCGCCAGATCTTTTTCTTTTATTCGTCAGAGCATTGATTCAGTGATTGCTTTGGGGATGTTTAGAGAAATGCTTGCAAAATGGGTCAAGTTGCAAACACCCTGAATCCTCCATTACAGCTCATTCGTATAATTCCTTGATCAGTCACTGAAAATGAAAATGTTTTAAAACCCAAACACATTTAGTGTACAATGATTTAGACAGAAAAGCAAATGGAGAAGCTGGAACCAGTGACTGTTTGTGGTTGGAAAAAAAGGAATTGCCATTTCTAAATGAATAAATCAAATCTTTAAATTCTAGGTTATACTGTTTATGTTAAATTGTTAAAGTATTTTTTAGCCTTTTTTTCCACAGTTTTTCAGCGTCGCCTATGTCGGGATGGGAGCTTTTATTTCATACGCTACATGGGGGCAATGACTGCTCCCATATGTGGACCACCAGTCCTGTTTTTCTCACCCGCTTTCTCTCGCAGTGATTTACAGGCGCCCGCTCACTCTTGACTCCATTTCTCGTCTTTTGGCTCCATAATTACAGAATAATTGCCTCGCTATATCTTACTCAACAGGGAGTACTTAACCACTGAAACCGTGAAATAACAGACTGGGACGGGATGATCTGCTGAAGTCAGCGGTATTACCGACTCTTTGCCTCCTCTCTGATGGGAGAATAGACAGGAGGGAGGGAGGGTGTCTGCAGGGAGAAGCACTCGCACGCTCCACCAGTCCACAGCCTGTTCTTGTGTCTACACAGAGACGAGCACAAAGGCCCCAACCCATATTTGACGCTTTGTGGCCATGGACACAAGGAGAGGCTGCCCGTCTCAGAAAATAGAACTCAATTAACAGTTTCGCTGCAGGCATATTGGAACATTGTTTCATTAACGAGATGAATACAGTCTGATAATTACTTCATCTCAATTAGAAAAAAAAAAAAGAAAAAAAAGGCTACACTCTATATTGATTGTGGCTGATGAGCTTGAAGGTTAATTAGGAACACAATATTTCAAAAAGTCTATCCTGCTTTGTTGCTGTGGGAACTGTTTGTTGGTGGCTCGTCGCTGTGGAGCCGACTGCTGCAGGTCTCCCCGGATGATTTTATCTACTCCAAAAAAAAAGGTGTGTCTTTTTTTTGTTTCGCCGAAATAACACCGCCTCTGTCCTAACCTTGACTCCAGCCTGTGTGTTTTCAAGTGCACAGTTTTGGCATCAGTTCCTGGTCTCGCTCTTCTGCCCTCGGCCACTAGAGGGAGCCGTGGTCCTTCCGAAATCCAACCTCGGGAGCAGCATGGGAGCTCGGGCTGACTGAAATGGTTCACCAAGCCCCCATTAATGCACCTGTGCAAAGCCAAATGGAACAAACTAATAGTGCATTACCATTAACAATACAAATTACACCATTAGGCACACTTGGCTCTCAGGCCTTGTGATAGCTATAAATAGTTTCACTTGGTCTTGGACAATTTGTGCTGTACTTGCATAATGACAGCACTCAAATTAATTCATGGTGTGCAAATGGAGCGCTCGTATCGCTGCGTGTTGTGAAAGGGGACATTTTGGGCTTTTTTTTAATGATGTGCCTCTTCCTGCAGAACCACCTTTTGCAAGAGGAATTGATCAGCAGGGCCAAGCAGCCCTGACATAAGTAAAATGTCTCCATTACAACCCATCTAGAGCATTTGATCCTGTTATTGCTGAAGCAGTGCAGAGTAATGACCTCTTTTTGTCAATGAAAGTTGGCCGGACTACTAGAAATGGCCCACTGGATTGGTTTTGGACCCTTTTTTTTTTTCAGCGGACCATAGGAGACCCAGCACAGTTTTTGCAGCTAGCTGACCTCAAAGTGGTTTTCACTACTGCTCCATAAAACAAACAGAGCAGAGCAGAGGCAGCTTGACTGCCCCTCACTGGGACTGTGGACAGGACCTTAAAGCGCTTCGCCAAAGGGTACCATTATGTGTACTACTTTTCACTGTGTTTTATGTAAATGTGCCATGCTGGAATGGAAGGTAAAATTAAGCCAGCATGTCAAAGGCACTGGGCCAAGAAAACTTTAAGTGTTCCTGATATTCCAATTTTACCGGAGCCGAGTGCAGATGACAGATTATAGTTGATGGGGGGAGAAAACGATGGAAGCCGTCATCGTAAAGCATCGGCAGATTCATCCATTAATGGCCTCTTGCCTTGCAGCCTGTTACACGTTGACATTTGATGATGTCAAAAGGATAGTTAAACAAGACTAAGAGTCTACAGCCATGCTAGCAGCTCTGTGAGGCCGTACTTTGGCACAAAGTAGTCCCAGTTTGTGCCTCATTAACGTTACACTTGAGTCACAGAGCTAAGTGTTGAGTTCTCTAAAAGATAATACCTGGTGACTAACAGATGAGCAGAACACGATGGGGCTAGAAAAATCAGTACTTTGAGGTAAGTGCTTTAATTTGTTAACATGCTGATGTTAAGCAGGAATTTACCATTTCCCCATTTTAGTTAATTTCACCAAAGTTTTTACTTTGCATCCTGAGGTTAAGATTAACATCTATACCAAATCTTGTGCCAATCTGTCCTGTAGTCGTCAAGATATTACACTCAAAACCACAGATGTGAACACATGTTGGTGGTAGAGGAAAAGTCAGTAGGATTCATCCTCAGAGGACCAGGAATGTTTGTACAGAATTTTATCCCAATCCTTCCGGTAGATGTCGAGATAATTATTTTGGATACGTCACAAACGTGAGCTGGTAGCCCTCAATGAAAACTCATCGGATCGTCCCCTGGAGACCTCGAATGCCTGTAGAAATCATTATGGCAATGCACTGAAAAGTCGCTGAGACATTTAAGGAAGGAAAAGTCAGGGTATCACCAAAGTTAAACCGTAGTAATTCATCCTCTGGGAACCATCTATGTCTGTGCAAAAATTATAGTGATATGATATGATAGGATAATTAAAAAGAGTCAGCTGGTTACACATGATGAGAGTCAGGTGATCATCCACTGGGGACCTTAAATGCCTGTAAAAGTTTCCATTGCAATCGATTCAATAGTTAATAACCAAAACTGTTAACCTTGAAATGTCAGAGCATCACCAAAGTTATTACGATTCACCCTGAAGGGAACATTAGCATCTGTATTACAAATGTGAACATATGGTGATAGAGGAAAAGTCAGTAAGATTCATCCTCTGGGAACCATGAAGTCTGCACAAAAATGAATCCCAATCCTTCTGATAGAGATCTCCTGAGATAGTTTACTGGTTAAGTTACAAGTGTGAGCTGTAGCACTCAGATAATCATCATCGGATCATCCTCTGGGGACCAAGAATACCTGTGCAAATGTTCATTGCAATCCATTGTCAAGACAATTAATTAAACAAAACAAAACTGGCCTTTGAGGAAATCTCAGGGCATCACCAAAGTTATTACAATGCATCCTCTGGGAGCCATGAATGTCTGTACAAACTTTTATCTCAATCCACGCGACAGTTGTTTAGATATTTTACTAAATCAGTAACAATTGTGAACCGGTGGCACTCGATGGAAGAAGTCATGGGATCATCCTCTGGGGACCTTGAATGCCAGTATTAATTGTCAAGGCCGATCAATTCAATAGTTTTACTAAAAACTGAAATGTTGAGCTCTTTGGAGGCGCTAGAGGAAGAATTAGAGCGTTACCAAGGTTACTGCGATGTATCCTCTGGGTACAACGACCTGAGCAGTAATCAGTCTGCTCAAACAGAGAGACAACGGCGCTACGACTCTTTTATATATACACACACTCTTATCAATTAAAAAAGAACGTGGACAGGAAGATCACAGCGTCACATCCATCATTTACATGTAGGAGTACATGATGTAATGCATAATGGACAACACGAGCCCGTGAGCACAACGGGGGAGGTTGACCCTATACAGGAAACTCTCTGATACTCTTAATTAGATTGCTGTATTGTAGTTTGACCTTGGTGGAAGACACTCTACACGGCTCCGTCTCTCCCTCGCTCGCTCGCTCTCTGTCTTTTCTCCTGCTCTCGGTTGTGCTGGCAGCACCGAGAGCACATAGTGGTGCATGGGCATTTTCTCCTGGAGGGTAGGAGAGAAATGCAATCAGCAATTCAATCGTGGCCATTGTGTAGCAGTGCTGATGAGCTTTGCAGAGTAGATAATGGATTAAATTATTTATCCCCCCCCCCTCCGCTCCCCTCCACCCTCACCCTCCTCCTCAGTGCTTATTGTTGCCTCCTCTTTGTGCTGCTACAGCGGTACACAGACGTAGGTTGAAGGCCTAGATCACTTGCTGCCTTTCATAGATCTAATTTTTCTAATTAGCGCTTGAATGCAGAATGTTCTCTCCCCCTTTACCCCCTGCCTCCGCCGCCGCGTTCATTGTCAGACGCGTTCCATGAGGTGAGCATGTGAACCTATCAGCGTCCAATTCTATGACGGAGAATGCCGACCGAACCGTTCGCGTCGCAGTCACTCCTCCCCGCACTTCTCTCGCCGAAACCTTAAATGATCTTAATAATAACCTAATCAAGGCCAGTTTCTTTCAATGAACGCTATTAGGCGGCGGCAGCAGCAGCTGTGCAGAGGGCTGGCTGATCTGGGATCAGGAACACTTTGACCAAAATGTCACGCCTCTAATTGTTTTCAATTATGTGGTGACCGCGCGGAGGAAATAGGAACGCTGCAGGATCCGGCAGAAATTGAAACGTGGACAATCCATATGTGATATTGATTATGGAGGTCATCAGCCTCATGCTGCTCCATATACAGTCGGACTGAGGTCTTTGATGCACTGCATTCATGACGCTGCAGCAGCTGTGAGCGTTATTATCATTAGTCCATCTGTGGCTCTTTGACTACTGTGATGCTCTGCTGATTGTTTCGGGTTGAACATGCACCTGATCACGTTTAATGAACCAGAGGAGTGCCCGTAGAGGGCAGAGCTCCTGAAGCCAGGTGTGTCGAAGCCAGTCGTTGATCAGTTGCTGCTCCTGCCAGCGGATTAAAGGGTAACTCCACCACTTTTGCACATTAAAGTGTATTTACAGGTCTTGGGGAGTAGAACAGCAAAAATAAAAAGATAAAGTTGTATAAAGCCTTTTTCTGGCTCAAGAGGAAGCTGCATGTAGTCTGATAAAAAGTGATATCACTCAGTAGCCAAGCTGCATTGTGGGTAATGTAGGCACCAGGTTCAATTTCAACTCTCTTCATCTTACCTACATCTTACTAATCAGCTGTCAATGTCGGTCAAACCAACCAGGTTTTTTCCTCGATGAAAACAACCAACCTGTCATGTCGTTGCCGTCAAACTTGAAATCTGTTCTCCTCTCTGCCGTCGTTTTAGTGAAAAATGATTGCAACCCTCCTCTGCCCCTTCCCAGATCTTCACCCATTCTCTCCATCACCACCACCAGCGTCTAGGCTATAGTTTCCTATATTGCTCACAGCTTCACCCTCCCTCTGAAAATATAATGAACGTCATCATGGGGCCTAATTGCCGAAGACTCGTATTTCTCATTTGATGTGCACATTGCAATACAAATTTAATAATGAGTACTCACAAGACCTGTAAACACACCTTAATGTGTTACCCTTTAACTGGAGTGAGGGGTCAGCAGCAGTATAAAACAGAGCAGTCACTAAAATAGTTTTTCAAAATCAAAATCACCAAAACCTTGAGAGGTCCGATCCTGATGGGTCCAGTAGTTTGTGAGATGAGCTGCAGACACAGACTCATGACCAAACACATGATCTGATAATGAAATCTGTCCCTCTGAACTTTTTATCTTCTCCACCCTCTTATTGAAACTCAGCCAAGAAGCAAATCATGAAGTTTCCCTAAAACTGCTGCTGTAGGTTTTAAGCAATCAAGAGTCACAACAAAAGTTAACAGTGCATTTACTGAGGAGCATTTTCAGCTGTGGATGAAACGTATCCTTTATTATCTCGCTCACGTGTCATGAGAAATAAGTAATGAACTAAAATCAATGGGTAAACTGTTTAATCACATGGATATATTATAACATACATCCACTTTTATATATAAAAAAAACATCCGTCCTGAAATATATTCAAATGAAGACATTTGGAACATAAACGGTTGATCAGAGGTGCCCAAACTTTTTCCCAAGTTCCCTCAATAGACCATATTCACACGGCGGCCATTTTCCTCTGACATCACGCTCAGGGTGTGAAACTCAAACGTTGTACTTCTGTGTTTTCTGATCGTAGATAATCTGACAAACTATCATTTCACTGCTTCCTTATTGATCACCAGCTGAAAAGTTTCCAGGGGGACGTCGGACCATATTTCAAGATGATGTTTGATAACCCGTTAGCTAATGCTAACGTTCAACCACTTCGTAGCTAACGTTAATGTTTGATAGTGTAAAACAATACGAAAAACTGAATTTATTTCTAAAATAACAATGCACATCTTGCTCACTCTAACTTAAGCCTGGAGGTGAAATGTCCTGGATGTAATCAAACAGTAATGTTTACTCGGAAATGGTGGAATGCTAGCGTCAAAAATGTTGTTTTACCTTGAAGTACGGCCTGATACGCCTCCAGATGTTCCCGATCCATCATCTTCTCAGTTGCTGATCGATCGGGAAGCAGCGGAATAACGACAATTCGTCAGATTCCCGATGAACTGCTCTGTTTCATTCATTCTAATACAGATCCCCACTGAGCTTCAGATCCACAGTTTCAGGTTTTTATGACTCAGCAGCAAAATGCTAACCCCACACTGAGTGTTGCATGTGAATACAGTCTACTGACTGACTTCATGCACAAGTTGCATCACTATACTATGAAGAGATCTTAAATTAGCCCATTTAAAGAGCATTTAACCTCACATAACATAAAAAAACAATGTGAACCTCTGATGTGCCAAATCAGACCTCACGTCGGGCCAGCTTTGATCCGCCGGCTTCGCTTTTGGCAGCCCAGTGTGTTCAGTGTATTGGAGGAACGGCGCGATGGTGTGGCTGACTGATGTGTTTTTAACAGTTTATCGACGACAGTTAACCTCGATGGCACAGAGGAGGCTCCGGATACGCGGACAGCACTTGTTAGGACGATCAATTCAGTGTCGGTTTTTGTCTTTTCATATTGACAAGAGGGAAAGAGTTTCACCGGACGGCTTATCTTTAAAAAATATGCGTATTTGTGCTTGTTTAAGTAAAACAACCGGAGACTACAGTGTGTGCATCATCAGTAGTAGTAGCATCAGGACAATCTCTTGTATCTACATTTGCATTCATGCATTTGTCCCTGTGAACATGCAAACAAGCAAATTCATCTTTGCACTGCTGACAGCTCGTTTCTCCTCGCCAGCAGCTAACACAGGCCCCGTTTTAGAGCGTGGACAGATGATGCAACTGTTGTGGTCGCATCCCAAAAAAAAAAAAAAAAAAAAAGTGCCACCAGTGTATCACATGCAGACGGGACTGATGCAGACTCCGTGTCTACAAACAGCCCCCATTATTCTTGTTGTGGCCGGTGGAGGCTCGCATGTACTGTAAGTTCCAGAGCAATGTGGCCTGCTTGTGTTACATACTTTTGTGGGCCGCCTCCCTGACAACTGGCAACAAAGGATCCATTGAGCAGAGGCAGCGACGAGGGGCTTTGATGGGTAATCTGCATGCGTTTGTAGAGGGAAACTGGAGCTGGGTTAAAGGAAACAGGTGCAACTAATTACAATATCCCCAGTCCTTCTTTTCCTCTGGATTTCCTCCTGCTCTCTCTCTCCTCTTTCATTTTCTTTATCATCCTTGTTTTCCTTATTGCGAAATCTTTTTTTTTTTTCTTTCGCTGGGGTAAAATTCCCTAATGAGACTCCGCTACACACACACACACACACACACACACACATGCAGCAATAACACAGAGCGTGCAGCTTCTTCCTCGCAGGTCAGACATCAAAGTGGAGAGGTGAAATCGACGAGGGAAGTCACAGGAAGACGTTTTAATTTAATACTTCACACCACACGTGTTACGGCTTTGTTCTTTGCACGGCGTCAACATGCTTTCCAACCCTTTTGATATACCGAGAGCCGGGTGACACACTCCTCAGTACAATATGGTCTTTTTCCTTTCGTTCGTATTCTGAGCTCCTGCAGCCGGTCTACAGTGCAAACTAATGGAAATTTGAGAGGTTTCCAAAGCACCTGGCACTAAGTGTTACCTCTACAGTAGATGTGATTTCCAATGTTTCAAGTATTGGGCTCTATTTCTGAGTCGAGCACAGCACTCTAATACATGAGAGGCTGCTCCGCGTAGACACACCAGATATAAATTTAAAACATGATCCACGGTCGGACCTTTCGCTTCCAAACGTCTCCATTCCTCCCTTTTTTTTCCCCTCGGAGGTTGATTTGAGCGGAGGCCATTGGCCAAATCCATACAGATAAATCATAAAAATAAGCTGCTCAATACGCAATACATTATGCGTTTGGCACACTCTGTTGGTATTTTTTTTAAAATCATAAGCAGATTTTTCACGGAGTTACAGGCTGATCTTGAATCTGGCAGCGTGTACAATAGGAGGGATTTCCATGCTGATGCTGAGCCCGACACGACAGTGACATAAATTGACCGTTTCAGGAGACAGAATAGGAGCTGAACCCTGGCGAGGTGGGTCTGTCAAGATTTGGATTTTCTCCACATGCCGAAGCAGCGGTGCTCCGGTGTGAAAGCTCAGAGTGTTAGCATGTCTGGCTAACTAGCTTGAAATAGTTACAGGGAGCACATCTATGTCCCAAGGTCATGTTGAAGCAAATACTGACCACACAGTGTAAAAATGACTCGATTAGCTTATAGACTGGTTCTCTATGAGCCTTGCGTCCTCTATGCTATAGACGTATGGTACCCGCAAAAATGAAGGCAGCATTACAGCATAAAGTAAGCGTGTCCACAATTATGCAACCAAAACAGGAAGAGGCATTGTTTTCCGTGGTCCCTATCATCCAGTAACGGCGGAACAACTGGAACAACTGTGGAAACTCTACACTGCAGAAGAAACAGAACCCCGCTGACAGAGAAGTCAAAGAGGGAGAGTAAAACAAGAGTTAACAGACGAGAGCACCGCTGTTGTGGAAAAAGTTGTTCCCCTGCTGATACGTGCTCCCCCTTACCACTGGGACTGGGGACTGTTTAAAACCCTGCCTATTTTTTAATACATCTGAGTGTTTTAGTCTGTTTTTTTCATAGAACTGAGACCGGGGTTTCCACGTCACGTTGGGATTCTTATGGTTGTTTTTTGCTTTGGAGGGTAGCCAGCCAGCTAGCATTAGCCATGTTGCTAAGGCTATCTTTGTGACAGCGGCGCCAACAGTAATACAGGTAAACGCCAGTCGTGGGGGGAGTTGAAAAGTTGTCTATTTCCACTTGAAGGAGACACTGATGTCACACTCATTGAACACTACAGCAGCTCAATTTTGTGGCGAACACAGACATTGATATCTCCAAAGTGGCTGAACAGATTTTCACCGTTCAAACTACATTTTAAATATTCATTTATCTTTGTTCTTTTGCAAACTGTGTATATAGTTACCGATCTCTTACAATGTTAGTCTAAAGATACATTTGCCTGACACAGGGATGAGCCCTTAGTAGCCTTAGTAATTATTATATATTATATTATGGCTGCAAAGGAGGAAGTCAGGTGAAGTAGTATAAAGGGCGACAAGTCTGCAGAGGCAGGAGGTCGGGGATGGATGGTTGGGTCGAACAAGCACAGGACTTTGACCCAGGAGACTGCTGTTCACGTCCAGTGTGAAAGCGAAAAATCAAAGTTATTTTAACTTACTGACGTAGCTAAGTCACCTCATGTACATTATGTAGCTGAAGTAATTTACCTGACCTACATGAGTAACTTTTCTACGAAGTTCTTGCCTAAACCTAACCAAAACTGCGAGCATATGAACAAAGGTCCACTACGTCTGTTGCTGGCACGCTGCAATGGTCGTGTTGTTTCGGTAGTCGCTGGCAATCAACCTATTCGGTCGTGTAGGTGTGAGGATGTGTCGGCATAGTGTAGCACAAAGGCGACAACCTGTACCCACATTTATTTTGACCCTATGCTCACACGAGGCTGTGCGTCCATAACCTTCACTGGGCTCATCTTTTGAGATATAATTAACAACATTGAGCATAATATAAAACTGAGTCTTACATCTATCCATCTGTAATGTAGTGAATATGAGTCTGTGTCAATGCAGCCGAAAAAATTACTCAGACGTTTCTTTTTTGGTGACATAAAAGCTTGATCAGGCTGTTAATTGATGCCCTCAGATCTCCGCCTTTTGTTCTGCTTTATCTCGTGTGTCTAGTCCTTGAGCTCTCCTTTATATCACTGCACCATCAAAATATGGAGTCATTAATTTGCAGTTCAGTGTCACAGTGTTTCATCCGCGGCAAATACAGTCAAAGACGTCCAATAAAACAAGGTGCTGAACTTGTGCGTTTTTTTCTCCCCCCGGCGTACGTCGGAGAGCTCGTACTTTCATCCTTTTTTTGAAATCGGTCATAATCTCGGCAGGATACTAAAAGGTGACTCCCCGAAGAAGGAAAAAAGCTGTTATTTAATTACACAGATCCGTTCAATTCGCGGCGAGTGAGTCACATTAAGACGATTCAAAGCCCCGCTATCTTGCAACAACACATTCCAGAGTCTATGTTTCATGCGGGGCGCAATATCTTGTGCCGCTCCGCCACACCTCCAGGACAGATTAGCTCCGTCGATGTGTGCGTGGGGGGAGGAAAGGAAAACAATCTTGCACTAACAAAACCATTATTAGTTCATTATGAATTAGAGAGCCACATCTGCAACTAATACACGGCCAGGTGGGATTTGTAAAGAGAGTACAGTGTAGAGTTTGTTCCACTAATGCATTATAAACACTGCGAGAACATGTGGCCTTTGAGGTTACGGTTACACCGAACGCGGAGCCCGATGCTGCTCGGATATAATGTTTCTCACATGGGTCAACATTTTTCAATTAAACAATCTGAGATGAAACGAAGCGGCGCTCTTGTTTTCGCTCGCAGGCTGCTTTTATTTCAGCGCCTCGGTCTCACTTTTTTTTCTGGAATTTCAGCACTTGAGTTCTCCCCAGTTTTTTTTTTTTTTACTGTGTGCTTTTGGTGGCAGGACCCGAACCATTTTACGAATTAATAGGGCATTAATCAAATCCGATTAATAAGACAAAAGCACGACCAGACTCCCGATGAATGATTTAAGATGAAAAACATATCTGTAAAGCAATTAGGAGCCTATTCATCGCGGCGAGTGTTTCAGACGAGAGCGGTTAATTTGGTCTCAGCGTTCATCTGAATTCCATTTTAGCTCGAGTCGTCCTGTCAACTCGGTGACTTGGAAGGTGGGTAAAAGGCCGTTTTCCCAGGCTGCTCAAACAGATTTTGGCTTGAAAGAGAAGCGCCGCAATGAGAGAAAAGGGACATCAAAATTGGCCTCTTGTCATCGGGCCCCGGTATGATCCCCATTTGCCTTTCTCCGGGCAATCCGTCAGCAAGCCGTGATCAAAAAGGGATACGTCTTCGAAGCATTCCCCCTTTCCAAGAGATGAGTGTCCCTCACTGTCCCACTGCAATCACTTCCTGTGAGCCAGGAAGCCCCGGACAAAGGCCTGCCTCTTTTCCCCGACCGGCGTGGGTGCCGAAAAAGAAATACAACACATATTTATGAGATTATCTGGCATCTCGTGTTTCATTATAATGAAAGAAAGAATTGTTGCGGCCTCGCGGAGCTGAAACATGTGACACCAGGAAATGGTTTGGTGCCGTTACTCTCTTGTCTGAGAGGAGGAGGAGTGTATTTTTCTGGCAGGAGGGACACGCGATGATGCCGTTGAGAAACCGGTCGGACGGTTTGGAATCAGCGGGGGGAAGAAAAGCCACATGCTGCGCCTATAAAGACGCGATGCAGACGGTCTCATGAGAACAATAACGGTGTCATCTTAGCGCACTTAAATTTTAAAGACACGGATAGTATATTTTGGATGAATCGAAGGCAGGCAGCAGTAGTCTAAAAGCGAGAGAATTAGGTTTGTGTCTGTTGGACTCTCCACACCAGCTGGGAAAATCTCAGCGAGGAGGAATGAGTAACATTTTCGCCTCCAAAAACAACCACTTTGCTCCCATTTGTTCCGCTAATGCCGCTCAAAGGCCAAAAAAACTAGATGCCTGCGGTAGCGAGACCAAGAAAAGAACATGCACGCTTAGCAAAACCTCTCCCATGATAAATAAAGGTTGCCCTGCCCGTGTTTGCTCTGGGTGCCCGAGCGACACAGGACTCAGTTTCAGTGGGATCATCTGAGGCCAGAACCTGGAGCTACAGAGACGTGGTTAATGACCGGTCTGAGGAAAATGTCCTCGTTTTGACACTGATTTAGAGTTCAAACTGGAGTCAACGAGCAACTACTGGAGGCCTGAGGTCTTTATTTGGCACTTAATTGTTAAACTTTACATATAAATACCCTTTCATTTGCATCGGCTGTGAAAGCAGCATATTACTGACCCATATTTACGCTTCTTGTGAAGCCGGCGACCTCTAGTGACTGTAGAGTTATTACAGCAGCAAAGGAGGACGTGAGAAGAAGTACAAAAAGTGAAAAGTCTGCAGAGGAAGGAGGTCAGGGATGGATGGGTTTGGGACTTTAACCCAGGAGACTGTTGTAACTTACAGTGTATTTAAGTTGTGTCATGTTGCAGAAGTATTGTAGTTAATTTAACCAAAACCAGGATGTTTTCCTGAACCTAACAAAGTAGTTTTAGTGCCGTTAAGGCAAGGAAGTAGTTTTCTTGGTGATATTTGTCATTTTGGGAGCCACTGGCAATCGATCTATCTCATATTAGCTTCCTGGCATTATTTGGTGGCTAAAACTTCAGTTCTATCAATCGTCACAACATCGGACACATCAGTAATTGTTGAGATAACAAGGCAACTTACCCTCAGACGATAAGACGGAGGGGAGCAGAAGTGGGCTGACCGGTGGCGTGGCTCGACTCTGGTGCGCTGAGGTAACCTGTTTATTTTCTATAATCAAAAGCTTCCACTCGATGCTGTTCATCAAGAGTCTCATAGTGGATTTTCCTCTTGTGACGTGGCAGACATAAGGTCTCCTGATGTCCACTGAACACTCAGCTCAAAGAAAATCAAGTTGACATATGAAACGTTTACAGAAGACGCAGCGCTGCGTTTCAATAGAGTTCAGAATGAAGCTGGGATTACGGCCCTGAGAGGGAACATGCAACCTTCTCTGCAGCTCTACACAGAGAAGGGGGTTGTGGGTAACCATAAGTTAAAAAGTAAGTAGTTTAACTTAAGTGCTAGATATTTTTTGTACAATTTTGGGGTACATACAAATTCTTTTTTCATTTGGGGCAACATTATTTTTCTATTCTAGTTCGTGTGCATGTAAAAGATTTTGAAAGTTTAAAAGGTCAAAGTCCAACAGAAGCTCCGCTCTCCCACAGAAAACACTGCTCCTTAAACGCCTCGTCAGTAGTCCCGCCTTTAATTCTGTGACTTTGTGACATCACACTACATCATAAGAGTTTGGTACGTAAGAATTAATCCAAACAAAAGCTGCTCTGTTGTTAGCGGTGCTGGATTAATTCTTACGTACCAAACTCTTATGATGTAGTGTGATGTCACAAAGTCACAGAATCAGGCATGTGTGAGCTGACCAATCAGAGGACACTTGGGTTTTCAGGAGGGGGAGGAGCCTTAAAGAGACAGGAGCTAAAACAGAGCGTTTCAGACAGACAGGGATGAGAACTAAAGCATGTAAACCTATTCTAGAAGTAAAAATATTAAATTATAAACCTGAAAATTAGCATTATGTCTCCTTTAAGGTTAAACTCATGCTACCTCTCGCAGCTGGTTAGCTTAGCTCAGCACAAAGACTGGAAACAAGGGGAACCAGCTAGCCTGGCTACATAAAATACAAGAGCAGTCACTTATACAGATTTAACAGACAAAATATAACATGATAGTCAGTGAGCTTTAGAGGTTCTGGTAGGTGGATTTTGTCGTATCTGGACAGAGCTAGGCTAGCTACTTCCCACTGTTTTCAATCTGTATGCTAAGCTAAGCTAACCAGCTATTAACGGTACAGACATGAAGGCGGTATCAATCTCCTCATTAACTGTCAAATAGAAAACGAATAAGCATGTTTCTTTCTTTAATATAAAACAGTATAGCCTCATCATCTCATACAATATATCATGTTATCATAAATAGACTAATACGAGATGGTTTTTGATGCTGCAGGAGGTTTGTCTCAATCCGTGCTGCCAGAAAACACAGGAGACAAACTGAAATCTCTCTTTTCATCATTCTCACTACAGGTATTACTGATTGGGCCTTTAGGTCAAGAATAACCTTTGAAATGCCTTCAGATCTTATTTTAATATCACTTTTGAACAATGCCATTTCACGTTTTTGTTCTCTTTTTAACTCGGGAGTCAGATGTTAGTTTGGATAATTAGAATCTACAGGATATAAAAGTCTGTCTGTTCCTCCATGTATCGGGGGAGTTATTGTTTTCTTGACTTTAAATCTTTTTCTCTTCTGTGTGTGTGTGCCCGGCGCCGACACCTAGGGCACCGACTCACAACACAAAAGAGAAGGTTTTCTTTCTTTTTTTTTTCCTCCGCTAATTGATTTTTCTTAAAAGCATTAATCTTGCCTCACTCATCGACCATCAGAGATCACAAAGAAAACAGAATCCTCATTCACTGACTAATTGCACTTTCTGACACGGCGTCTGATATTTTTTTCCTACAAATCCAACGGAGCATTCATTTTTGATGTGACACACACACACAAAATAAAATAATGTTCAAGGTCACCAGAGGATGTTTTTTTTTTTCCCCCTCCACTCCATCTGAGGAAAGAAGTGGAAAGGGTGCATGTACACCGTTATCTGCCTTTCATCACAAGAAACCTAAGCGGCTATAAATGAGGCAGGGCAGTAGAGCTTTGCAATGGTAAATAGGGTGTCTGATTGAAAGATTGGCCCACCTGGCCGTGACTGTCAGGAGGCCTCATCCAAGCGCAGGCAGCCACAAAGCTCAGCCGGCGTCCTGCAGCACCCACTTCCCACTCCGCGTCGCCCAAATAGCCTGGGACGGGACCCGTGTCTGAGGAGATTGCTTTCGGAGCGCCGTGGCTGGACCCTGATAGAGGAACACTTATCTCTGGGTAATTACCCTCTGTGCACAATGAATAAAATGAGAGACAGCTCCATAATCTAAGGTCTGGCAAGCTCGACGATTACACAGCCACTCATATTATTTTCGCCAAGACTAATATGCAAAGATGATAAGCAAGTGAGGTTATCTTTGGCTTGTCTTGATATAGAGTGGGAGTTGTTCAGATTTATTTTACACCGAAATGTATTTCATTTTAATTAGCAGGCGCACACATCTTTTAAGAAAACCACTGGATCTGTAGCGTTCCCTTGGAAACGTAAAAAAATGACTGTGCGGCGTTTACCACAGGGAATTGAACCTGCGAGCTTGTTTTAAGTCTGATGATTTGGGCCACGTGCACACACACACACAAAAAAAAAAATGGTTTCACTCCTTTAGAAGGTGAGAATGTGTTCACAAAGTCACTCCACGCTTATGGATATTTTGAGCTCTCCATAGTCCCTTGTCTTTGTGGAGGGTATAAGACTTCACCACTCTATTGTTGAGCTTTGTAATTGGCTGTGTGTTCATGACAAAAGAGGCTCATGGAGGGACCCTGATGAGAAACTGCCTCAATCCAGTTCCTCTGTTTCTGGATGGGCTTAATTAGAATTGCTTGCAAAGACCCTAAGGGCCGGAGAGAGAGGGGCCTATTTCATTTTCCTGTTGTCTTTTGTCATCCTCACATCGACTTCCCTAATTATTTCAGAGCCAAGAAAATCTGCTCCAAGGATTGGGTAAGTGTCGGAAGAGGTCAGTCTCTTAGATTACCCCGAAATGTATCATTAGAACTGGGACAGGAGGAGAAAGTTTGGGCGGAGAAATTCCAACGAGGCGCCGCACGGAATAAATGTGTCGTGCATTATCATACGACGTGCGTATGGCTTGATCTATGAAGTACGCCACAGTCCAGCCAATAGAATTGATATTAATTATACAGAAGGTTCCTGTGGTTAAAGAAATAGTCATTCAACTTTTTTTGGGAAATATGCTAATTTGCGAGAACAGAAGATTGATGTCACTGTGTAGTCGGTACAATAACAGAGAGCGGAAGTGGCGCCACTTCCGGTGGATCATATGGGAGTTTATTTCATGAAAACTTTGTATGCTAGTGAAGAGAGAGAGACAAATCATTTTATAATCCCACTTAAATTGAGCCGTGAATCACATATATGATGTTTGTCAATTGAAAAAGACTAAATGATTAAATAGCGTTGAATAGCATTATCGGATCGCTAGGCTACTCATGCTAAGCTGTATACAGCGAATGCTACCATCTCAGAGGCGTGCATATCAAATTACAATACCTACTTTTTGACAAATATAATATAATATAATATAATATACAGTCTTGCCCCCTGAAGTGGTTTTTTGCAGTTATCTTCACTCTACGAGCGACAAAGTTACCGAGCGGTCGCGTGCCCAGCGAGCTACATTGTCGCTAAGTCACTGTTAAAAGTCGAGGCTACTTTGATTCGTAGCGACGTCACGTCTGTCACGGTGCTCAGAGGAGTCGGTGTTAAAGCTAAATGTAGCAACTGATGAGGTGAATTAACCTAAATCATTTAAACACACGCTTGGATACTAATCACAGAGATCATTTTGTTTTACCGACGTTAGCTTAGTCTGTCGATCACTGTTGACATGTTGTGTTGAAACGTTAATGATATTTAGCTAATGTTACATTAGACAAGAGGGAATATTCGGCTAATTTGAGTTTTACATTCACGACATCTTTTTGTTCCACTGTGTACCTGTCTGGTATAGAGTTTTGAATGTTGAAGGATCATGGGAGTTGTAGTCTTCACTGTGAAGTAACCACCACTGTGATGAAAATCCATCTGCGTGACTCAGGCAGAAATCTGTATCGACGAGGTAATGTATTAACATTTCATTTATGTTTTTATTCACTTCTCTTCCTCCGTCTCTGAAGAATCATCTGATAATACACATTTCTCCAGATTTTAACATTGCTACGAAATACTGTTCATATCAAAGGTTTAGTGATTTTTGTCGTTGTTTGATATACTTTCATCTTTCAACCAGGCAGAAATATTAAAGGTGCACTATGTAATTTTAGGAAGGGAAAGATCGTCATTGACAGATTTTTTATGCCTAAACAAATTAAATAAATAAACTATAATAAACAAACTGACCTTAATGGACACTTTGTTTATATGTGGCGGACCCTGCCACCTTTCTAGCCTCAATCAGTGTTCTGGGGACCTGATTTTCCTCTGAGAACATCTTGTTCATTCAGTTATGGAAAAAATAAATATATCTGAGTTACCTCATTAATATAATATACTTCGACGGTGCCCCTTTAAAAGGTTTCGGAGGGATTCGAAACATAAACCTATGGATTTAAGAACGGCTGTGGAAACCTGATCCTCGTTCACGATTCTAAGATTCTACAGTCGCAGTACGTCGAGCTGATTTCGGTGAAACTGTATACAGTCAGCCGAGGTGGAAAGAAGACAGACAGCCGTCAGCACAAAGCTACATCTGCACACACGGAGTGAAAATGCATCCCGGTATAAATAGACCCTGGCTGTGCAATCTGGATCACAGAACTAATGAACACACGTAAAATGAAAAAAATGTGCGAAAAGAGGGCCGGCGGTGCCATTTTTGGCGACAGTGTGACTCATTCGGACGCACTTTCCGGCTGGAGCAGTTAATCACTTGACATAAAAAGCCTTAAGAGTCACAATTTACCTGTCAGATTTTACATGTAAAGTCAATCACGGCGAACATACAGGCTGTACTGTAGTCGAAAAGCTGTTTAGCGGGGATGTTGCGCCGTATGAGGGTGATAGGAGTAATCAAGAAGGGGAGGGGGCTTCACCATAGGAAGTTCCTGCAAACAGAGTGCACCCACTTTTTAAACCCCATTTGTCTTGTTAATGCTCCCCTCTGATTACCTGATTGCACTGGATGACTGTGGAGAAATCTGATTGCGTAAAATTATATAGAGCAAACTTTTGATTGGGGAGGGATCTGGCGAGCTCGCTGCCACCATTGACAGGCTTTGTGAAATTTGGCCTCGCTGATTTGAAATCAGCTAAGTGTCACGTCCCGTAATTGTAATCAGAACTTAATTTTTTATCCTTGTTCTCGTTTCGCAGCACAACTTTTCCCCTCGCGCAAACTTTCGAGGCTCGAACAATACCGCAGCCGTGTTTCTCCGCGCGATAACATAAAATACGCCGGTGATCTCGTGCTCGTGGCGTCCACATGGGGTCAAGGACGACGGATGCTCATTATGTTCGGTGTGTGCACAGCTCTACCTTAAACACGGCGCGTGATGAGTTCATTAGCTTCATTAAACATATTACTTTAATCATATGTACTCTAGATGTTCCGGCCTCGCTCTCACTTATCACGTTTATCAGAAAAGAACTGAACCTCTTCTTCTGTGGTTTGGATCAAAGCTGTGTAAATGTCAAGAATGTAATTGAACGCCACATAAAGGACCTGCCATCTTTATTCATAGCCAGCAGCTGAATCATATCTTTGAATACATTTTTTAAAAAAAATTCTGTCAGCAGTTTTATTCAAAATCTTAAAAATAAAGCCAACATTTCATCAATCGACGGGCATAAAATCGCGTCTTTAGGGACTCGTTATCTGTCCGTGTTTCAGCTTCATTCGCTCGTTTCCTCTTCTGGAGTCCAGGAGAGAAGAGAAGCGGTTGGTTTTTGTAGGCACAGCTAAATATTTCCCTTTATTAGATTGGAAATTCAAGGTAAATTAAAGGTAGGTTGATTTTCTTTCAGACGTAATGCTCGTGACATTTCAATGATCGGAGCACAATCATAGCCAATTGGAAATCCATACTTCACAACACTGCATACTCTTCATTAATTAACTTCCTATTGATCGCTGACCTCTTCAACTTATTTCCATTTTGCACTTCAGCTTACAATTCAGTCAACTTGGGTTTCGGCGTAAAAAAACAAAACACGGTGCATGCCTGAGAGGAAGTGTTGAGCGCGGGTGGAAGATTCGTTTAATGTCATTATGCTCAGAATGATGTTTGATTCTCTTTCAGCCGGTCCTATCCCCCGTATTTGGAGATCTCAAATTCTCGCTTTCATTAAAACTGCCGATGGGTTCGTCTTGTTGATAATGGATTCTTCAGGCGTTTAAAGTGAGCTCGAGCTCAAGGACCCAGCCAACAGCAGGCTCGAGAGGCTGGAGGACGCTGTGGATTCTTTGCAGGGCTGTCGGTGCGTTTCAGTCGTGATCGGAGCTCCAATTTTCCGAGCATTAGTTAGTAGCCATTTTTATTCTGGGCAGTAAGCCACCAATTTGCCGCCTTTTTGGCGGCTCGCTCTGCGGATTTATACAGGAGGCGACAAATTGGTGGTCTGTTTTGGTCCGCCAATTTTGCGCCTCGGAGGGTAACGTTACACTTATTTGCGCCTCCATTGCTGTGTAAATCCGAGGCGGCAATGTGGTGGCAGATGCTGAGATGGGCGGAGGTGTGGATGACGTGCACTGCTGTGCACCCACAGCCGGGAGTTTTAAAACCAGGAAACAGCTGATCACAGCAGTCAGTTCGTCACTTCATCCACGAAGATGAGCAGCTGGAAAGCCGCTGAGATCCGGGAGATGCTAGCGTCTCCTCGCTCTCTGTAGCTGTCTCGGTTGTCCGCTTGTTGTTGTAGCGGCGAGCTAATAGCGGTCGCTACTTTCAAATTAAAAGCCCCCCGCTAAGAACCCAGTTCTAAACTCCGATGGGGTGCAATGTAAAGCTCTTTTTTGAAGACAAATTCGACCTGCTTCTCTTCACGCCCAACTTCCTGCTTCACGTCACATCACATGTTTACGCCTACCAGAGGAGGAAAAGTGGAGGCTTTTTGGAAAAGGAGGAATATTACACCTCCGTTTTAGATAGACAAGGCGGCACATTGCAGCCTTTACCTTGCTGCAGATGTGCCACCTTTTCTATTTAAAAGGGGCTAGTGTTAGCAATATTAGGGACGTGCAACAAACTGGAGAGGGCAGATGATTTGAACAACAGCGGTGTTGTGACATGAAGGATATTATCAATAACACCTTTAACTCACATATATTCATATGATCCTTTGTAACTAGAACAGCAGATTCAAGATTACACCTTTAAAGTAAACATAAGTGTCGAACCTTAGTCGTGACAATGAATGAAACAGACAAATAGATTAAATGTTATAATCTTTGCTCTGGTGTTTTTTAGAAAAAGGGCCGTCTGCAGACGTTTAGTAGAATTCTTGGAATGCCTAAAAGGTGATAAAGCTGCTTCTTTTGAGTTCCAAGCTACACAGTGGAGACTGTGGCAGCATGTGCAATTTCCTGTATTTAGGATGGAGTTAGTTCAGGCTTACACAGAGTCGTATAGCCCCCGAGCCTTTAATCTGGGTTTGTTCACACCTTAAAGTCAAACATCTTTGTCCAGTCTTTCTGCACCAGGACGAGAAAAAAACTTGTTTTGTCCAGTATGTTAGCTGAGAGCGTCCTAACTTTAGTGACAGCTGTAGTCCACGCAGGAAAACACCTCCTTAAACATTTTGGATCATCTCCATGCGGCATTTCTTTTTGGCTCCTGAGCCTCCAGCCACCTGCACGAGTTGTAATAAAACTGTCACAAATGAATGAAAGCGGGGAGGAGGAGGAGGAGGAGGAGGAGGAGGAGGAGGAGGAGGAGGGGGTTAACACAGATGTCCAAATAAAGTGTGAATGATTCATTTTACCAAGATTAGTGGCATTCTCCGGCAGAAACTTTCCCATGGCAAAGGAGCTCCGCTGCTTTCATTAGTGCCCCGTGGATTGTCATCATAAATTGATTTTCTCTCCGTAAGACAAATTAAATTGCATATGAACTACAACAGCCGGGAACAAGAAAGTGTCTGTTTCTCCGTTTTCTTCCGCGGCTCCCGTTTCCCTCCCTTTCCCTTTGTTGTCCCCCTTTTTGTCAATTTCCCATGTCTCTCACATCT
The DNA here is from genome assembly GCA_039737535.1 of Lagodon rhomboides. Taxonomy (NCBI): domain Eukaryota; kingdom Metazoa; phylum Chordata; class Actinopteri; order Spariformes; family Sparidae; genus Lagodon; species Lagodon rhomboides. The sequence continues at coordinate 5,268,681 of CM077789.1, read as the reverse complement.
AAGTGATCCAGAGTGTTCAAACTTAAATTAAGATCTCTGGCAAGATAAACAGTTAAAACCGGTTCCCATAGTTACGGCTCACACAGCGTGGTGATTGCATTATAATCCGACAGCAATCAACTCTAAATGAAACAGGGATGATAAGGGTGCTATTTTCTGTGTGTGTGCGTGCGTGTGCGCCGGCGTGCGCACGCCTGAATGTAGCTTATTTCTTCCCTTTGTTCGACTTGGATTTTTTATTACCTTCCAATCAGGTCAGCGCCACAGCGGAAGGCTCTTTGGACAAACATGGCCGTGATGTGGGCAGAATGAGATTAAGACGCTGCAGCAAGGCCTCGGTGAAGAGCCCTCTGCCGTTGTGGAAAAAACTCGGTGCCCCCGCGATAACTAAAGGGAAACGCTTCAATTTGGCACTAAGTATGAGAGGGGAGTTTGCCCTTCAGGTTGAAGCAGTGTCTCATCCCGCAATCCATTTACTTTATTGAATTAATCCATTTAATGAAAAATACATCCGCATGACAGCGGTCTGGATCTGCTAACATTACCGCTTCACAAAGACCTCAATGCTCCATGTTAAGTGCCGTCCCTCTCGAGTCTTTTGAGTTCGACCAATCTTTAAAACATTTCTATCCCTGGTATAGTTAGTCCTTGTCAGTAAGTGTGCACGACTTTCGATTCAAAGAAAATATGAGCCTAGTAGTTTCTGAGTTTACAGTGATAGTTTAGGTCTTATGATTGCACGAGGTAGTTATCTTTAGGTTGTGTATTACCTAAACAGATGAGCATTGCACCTCTAACCGTCGCCGATAGCGAGACGTATTTTTAGCCACGTACAAGAACACACAGTGCCTCGGTGAAAAAAACGCACAGAACCTCAATGAAACTCAACGTTATCCAGCGATGTACTGCTTCGGCCAGTCAAATATCTGGTAGATTACTTTGTAACGTCAACGTATTAACGTAGCTGCCTTGATATTAACTTGACGAAGTTTTAAAATCTTGTCTCATATTCTAAACGTAATTTATGCATTTTGACTGGGGTGCTGTTATTGTTCAAAAATGCAAGCTGATATGAAGCCAAAGGGGACAAGAATAGGTGCGAGCAAGTACAACTTAATCTGGATCTGTTCAACCAAATAAATTAGTCGTATCTGAAGCCAAACTTGAAATGGACTTAAACGCTAAGTGGGCGAGACTAAGCATAACTTAGAATGACATGGGTTGATAGAAACATTATTTACAGTATGAGAAAAACTACTTACAGAACAATCAGTATTGTGCTTCGGATCAATGTTTTTGATCACAGGACAGTTGTCAGCCACTGTCAGGTCCGTCACTGAGCGTCCAGTCGGCCCTTGCTGGCCGCTTTTTGGCCGATTGAGTCTGTTGAATTGTCGCTGGAGTTGTCGGTTTCTATTAGAAGTGACATTGTTAGCGAGAGTGGTGTCAAAAAACTGTTTTACTGCTCCCTGGTGGTATGGAGAGGTATTTCCTCTAACATACACGCTAGTTGGCTGTCGTGTGTCGTCTTTGCAGTATGTTCGAGTGCATCTTTTTGGCCCGGAAGAGTTCTTTGTTGTCGAGTTTGGTGTGTCTAGGCCCGAAGAAAACCATTTACAGAAAGGTTTTTTATAAGATTTGCCTTCATCACGTGTACAGATAGTGACACATTTTACTCCGATGATACATGTACTTATAAAAGTTACATGATCTGTGTCTTGTACTCACTCAAACACAAAGCCGCCTGGACTCCTTCAGATGTGCCTCTCCACCCGTCTCGGTGCACACAGGTACAAATGAAGCCGTGAAAACACCGGCCGAGTGTCAGCGCTCGTTTGTGCTACTGCTGGCTTTGTACCAACAAATACTCACAAGTCTTCCAAACTAAAGGAATGCTTGGCTAAACTCGACAAAGTTAAGGTTTGTTTTGGTCTAGAACAGCAAACAAATGAAAGGGGTGACCCAAAAAGTGTTTGTCCGGTTTCAGCAGTAAAACGTTTCGGTTAAATTCACGGAAAGAATTTAACTATTTATGGAAGCGTGCGGTCGCGGTTCAAAGACGCCATCGTCGACCGTCGGTAGGAAAAAAGGTCTGCCGTTCTAAAGTCACACACTTTATTGACCAAACCATCTGCACTGACTTCCTTCCAGCGGGGTTTAGCCTCGCTATAACAAGCCAGGCTGCAGACATAAGTCAGACAAAAGTCCAAGTGAAGAAAACATGATTTTAAGGTATCTGAACAACAACGAAGGCTGTAATTTTGTCCTGCTTGCAAACCAAAACTTCAGATTGATTCTTGAGGAGATTTCAGAAAATGTGCTGCTGAAATTGTTTTTTAAATGTCCATGCATGCAGTACTCAGACGCCCACTTATTGCAAATGAATGCAAGTTGTACTCAGAAAGAGCACAAGAGTTTGCCTTGTACCTGTTCGTGGTCCCAAATCTTTACAAACACCTGAACTCTCCGCCATCAGTTTCTCACGGCTTCGACACTGAACTGAGCCACTTCCCCGTTCATTCTTCCGTGTCTGAGACTCGGCGTCTCTGTGGGAAGAATGCCGCTCATCTGAGATGTCTGCAGGTTGTCAGAGCGAGAGGGAGAGGCGCGAGGGGTAAGGCGAACCCCGAGGCAGCCCCAAGACAAACAAGAGAGGCATCTGTGAGTGGAAGCCGTCATCAGTCATCCTAAAGAAATGATCCCCTCCGCCGTGTGCCGCTGATCCAACAAGGAGCTTGCGTGCTCAGACCGCCGCCTCCTCGCCCGAGAGACAAAACCCTCTTTCATTATTGGCTTGTTTTAATCTACGTTAAAGACAGCAGACGTCACTGCTTCTTAACACTTCTTTCATTTTGAAGTTTGAGATGAATCTGTCAAAGATGGACACAAAGTGATGCCATTCTGAAACCAGTTCGAACAAAGGAACAACATCACCTCCAGCACTGTATTGCATTGGACCACAGCGACTGTGTGCACATTATGCAGCACAGAGCAGGTCGCTGTAAATAAAAAAAAAGGGAAAGAGCGGTCATTCAGTAAAGTGGGGTTAGAGACAAATGAAATATGCTCCCAATTATGGCAATGGGTGTAAGGAGCTAATAAAGTGAATGTCCCTACAAGACACTGAACCCTAATGGATCCCAGCTAATTTGCTTTGACTGATGAATTTCCCACTCCAGTTGTGTGGGGTTGAATAATTATGAAATTTATCACAAGACATCGAGACTCATTAAGGATTCACGACATTTCATTAAAGCGATGTTGTTAGAGGCAGCGCATGGTGTTCTGTTTGTGTTTGTACGTGTGCGCATGCAGAGAGTCTGAAATAGTGTGTAGAGGCAATTATCCGACGATTAAAGCACTTAAAGGAAAGGGCTGTTTTTGCTTCTCTGTCATTTGGTTGCTGAATTCCATCAATCCACATCCCTCTCTCTCTCTCTCTCTCTCTCTCTCACACCAACGCTGAGATGATTTCTGGCTCTGTTGTTGCACATTCATTACTGTCAAGGGCTTCTGGCTTGTTTGAAAATGTGCACCCTGATCCATCAAAAAAACCTACAAAATCCATTACACTTGTATAAAGATGTCATGACAGACTAGATAGGTTCATTACGTGGCTTCGCGGGAAAGGTTTTTCCTTCTGAAGCCCAAATCTTGTACAGACGTGAGCTTAAAGTACAGTTAATTTAGGGAAGCAAAAAAAAATCCCCTATTGTTTATTGTGGCATCAAATGAGAAAAGCTTTGTGGAATTGAATCACCATTCTCTGTGAAAGTGACAAACTGTCTAAGATGCCTCAAAGAAAACACACTCGCATCCTTCTCGCCGTAACAAAAGCATTTTGGTTCGGTCGTGTTGCGCCAATGGACACCTCAGAAACTCAGGGTTGCATCTAGATGGTAACCCCAGACCTGCAAAAGATCTCGTGAGAGTGATCATGACTCCTGAAACGGCTACGTCACTGCTCCCAAAACAACATGACCGTTGCACCACCCCAAGCAACAGGGGAACTGGATCTCTGTGATACCATCGCCGTATGGTTCGGTTTAAAGGTAGGGGAGTTGATTCTGGAGAAAGATTGTTGACTGTTGAGCCTAATTCCCAGGTCGTCAAATACCAACGCTTTGGGTTGATATCCAGGCCGAAATTATAACCCAAAGATTTGGTATTTGGCGAGACTTCACAGTCAACTTCCTATTTACAGACCGCTGACTTTTGGTTAGGTCTCCAACCTCCTTGGTCTGACCCTAACCCTACATTGACTTTTTAGACTTCTTACCCTGACTTCCTCCTTTGCTGTTGCAATAATCACCATGGCCACTAGAGGTTGCTGCTCAACAAGAAGCCTAAATATTGATTGTAACCGATATGGTTGTTTTTCTAATGACTTCGAGCCTTCGTTTCTACCCAAACCACGATCTCCCACGAAACCTGATGAAATGTTTTTGCATCTGATCATAACCAGATCCATAACCACAGCTTTGTCACATCCTAAAACATTATTAGTTTGTACAACGTACATATTTATTGTCTCCAATTTCCTTGGTCTGACCCTAACCCTAAACAGACTTTTTAGACTTCTTACCCCGACTTCCTCCTTTGCTGTTGCAATACTCACTATGGCCACTAGAGGTTGCTGCTCAACAAGAAGCCTGAATATTGGTCATAATAAGCTGTTTTCACAGAAAACCGATATGAGCCTTCGTTTCTACCCAAACCACGATCTCCCCCGAAACCTGACGAAATATTTTTGCGTCTTATCATAACCAGATCGTAACCACACATCCTAAAACATTATTAGATTGTACAACGTGCATATTTATGCACAGATATGAACTTAAAATCAACCTTCTCATCGTCCTCTCAGAAAGAATGCAAGTGATCATATTTTCCAAAATGCTGCAGACATTTAGGGCCAAGAAATGTTGCAAATACTTGCTTTGTATTGTTCCGTGTAACTTTTGACCCGTAAGCTGTTTTAGATTTACATATAACTCTAAGTTCAATATTTGTTTTCTCTTTTTGCCTCTTGATCTTCAGCTCATCACTGTATTGGTCCTGACACATTTCTCAGAGTTGTTGCAGAGCCCGGAGCTGATGAAATCAAGACCTACGAGCGCAGGCTTTAAAGAGCCCCACTGACATACAGGGGGTATTAATTGAGTTGTTGATTTCTATGTACTTGAAGCTCACTTGTTTTTCCCGTTTAATTACAAACAATAAATGAACAAGATCAATACCACAAAATAAATGAAGTGGGGCACATTTTGAGAGGAGAATATCGAGCAAAGACATTTCTGGCTGTTTTACTGTTTCGTGACCCAAGTCGAGCTGAAACCATATGGGAGAGTGAAAGGAGTACAGAGAACATACTGTACCACAAGACAAAGCAACACAGCCATGAACTCGGACTGAAGGCTTTGGTTACACGTATTTATTCATTGTGAATGTGCTTATTTTCATGCCATTCCAACTACACATCGCATGACTGTGTCGCCCATAACCATGAACTGGAGTGTATTGATTTGCCACGTCGTGAATAAAATGTCTCACAGCATCCCACAAAAGCACCAGAAATTTTTATGATTTGTTAGATTTTGGCCATCAAACTCACCACCAACATTCATATATAACTGTGTCAGTTGTTAAATGTTGGATGAGCCGGTCTTGTTGTAGAATGATTTTAACAAATGGACATTTTGGGAATTTTGCTTATATGCTTTCTGGCCAAATTACGCAGAGTGAGACGAGAAGATTGACACCAGACTCACGTATGTACAGTAAATATGCTATACCACCAGCATTTGGCTAGCTTAGCTTAGCATTAAGGCTGGAAAATTGGAGGGAAAAGTCAGCCCGACCCACAGGTAATTCTAAACCTGCACCAGGTGAAGTGATACCTGCGGGTCAAACAAACAGGATAAGTAACAATAGAAGTGTTTTAGAGCTTTAAAGGTTCTGGTAGGTTCTGGATTTTGTTAACTTTGGACAGAACCAGGATAACTTTTTCCCTGTTTCCAAAATAGCTACTAGTTTGCTGATGTCTATCGGTAGTTAGCTGACTAGCTAGCTAGCTAATCTTACATTTATATTGCTGATTTATATCATGCCTCTCTTTTGATAGCATATGATGCCCAAAATTTTGTTGCAATATGGAAGAATTTGTTTAAAACCTGAAATAGTTTTACATCAAAGATATCTACATATGTTGTTGCAAATTCTATTGAAGTTAGCATGCTAACCAGCTAGCCCGTAGCCACTTTGAACCTGAAGAGCTGATAGTCCAACAGGGAACGACACCAACACTTCCCCGTTGCTCCAAGCTCCCAGACGAGACTGCTAGTTAACCAAGCTTACTAGCCAAATGCAGCTACAATAAGCAGCAGTTAACGGTTACTATGGTGATATTCTACCCCCTATTTGTTTGGAGTATGAATTGGATGGGTGGCCAATTCTCAAATGTTGGTACCGCTCCTCTATAATATTGCAATGTTGTGAACAAACTGCGATCATCCAAGCTTCTCCGTCTCCATCAGATAAATTACAAATGGCATGGTGACAATATCAGGAATGCCACGGTAATGTAAGAGAACGTCCGGTCACGTCTGTATGTATAAAGTCTTTAATGACTACTGATGATCTATAGGGGGAGATTTCAACCAACAAGGGGACAGAGTGCACTCAAAAATGAGTGTGGGGTAAAGATTTGGAAACGGGATTGAACCTAACTTGAGGCAAGAGGGTGAATAAGTGTGTTTTCCAACATGTCGAAATATTCCTAATGTGTTTTTAGGTAAGTAGCCAGTTACTTAGAAGATTCCATTTGGAGATCTGTCCGAGTCTGACATCCTCCGTTCAGTCAGTCGCTATCTGGAGATAATCTGAACTCTTATCTTCCCTCATCAGTTGGCTCAGCTGAACTGAATATCATTCTCCCTAACAGACACACACACACACACAGACACAAAGTAAAGTGTGTGCGATGCTATATCACAAACAGAAGCCGGTAAACATTCCAACGTGATCCCGTGAAATGAGTGTGAGAGAAAAGTTACGGCGACCTGTGTTTTTGTTTGGACAGAGGATCGCCCCGCGGTGTGCAAACTTGCAGATTGAAAGCCGGTCTCTTTGTAGGCTCAATGTCATGTTAATAGAAAATAACAGCGAGCGAATCCCAATCTGAAGTTAACCGCCGTGTTTGAATGTGGCTCTCTTGCTTTTTTCCCACAGGACAAGCAGCTTCATTATGAAGCACCGTGGTCTCCTTTTCATCTCGGTGAGATCACCCCTGTGGGGAGTATCAACACTCGGAGCCACATCTGACGCTCTCTTGTCCCCTGTTTAAACATTGAAACAGTGTTCCGCCATATTGTTGTGTGCTGCTTTTTTTTTTCTCTTGTTTGTTTTTTTCATCTGGTCTGCTTCATAATGCAGCTGCTTGGAAACTGCCACAGGACTGAAAGATCTCAGCGGAGAAAGGAGATGATCAATTTCTGAGGGAACACCGCCTCCCCCTCCACCTCCTCCTCATCTCCAAAAGCCTCTCCCCCCACCCTCACAGCTCCCTGACCCCTCCACCTCCTCACTTCAACTAGCCATAATTATTTTTGCAAAAGAGCTTCAGAAAAAGGAACACGCAGAGTAATTTCTCTTGCCCAGTTATGAAAAGCTCATTAAAATAGGCCTGGAACAAACAAAGCTTTTCCTGTGAGGCCCCTTTTCAAATTCACTCCATAATTTCCCACTGTTTTAATCATTTATATCAATTAATCATTCCTTGGTGGAAAAGATATTCTTTGCAATCTTCTGTGGGTTTTTGTTCTAGTGAGTGAGAGGCTTGATGAGGGTGTCAGGAGAATGTGCCTCAAACCAAGGTGGAGTAGCATTGGGCTCTGCCAAAGGGGAAATCAGCTTGATGCAGCACAATCTCCTCGGAGCTGCGAGAATAATTAAACAATTAAAGTCAAGAAAAAGATCATCTTTATACATCTGATGTCTTTCTAATGAAGCCGGGGGCATTTCATAATGAAGCTGTTTTGTCATGTAAAACCGCTCAACCCGGTGAATTTCAAACAACTTTTTTTCTCCGAGGCAACTTTTCTCCAATAGCAACACTACTTTTTTGTTTTGTTTTGTTTTGTTTTGAAGACGTCACTTGTTTTTCCACAGAGGCTGCTTCTCTCTCTTGTTGGGTCGAAAGCTGATCATGAACGAGGAGAAACTCCCTTTCTCTGTCAGGAAACACATGTCAGCACCGCCTTGTCTTGTTTACTTTAAAATAAAAAGGTGTTGCAATCGATTCCAGATTTATCATATCAAAAATAAAAAAACTGTGCTGCTGAATGAATGAATGAATCACAGGATCTCTGCCAAATGGAGGTCTTGCAGATTAGCCTTAATAGGTGTTGAAACCAATGACCTGAGGCTTAATGAGGTCGTAAACGACAGCAGGGCCCTCCGCTGCGATTATTCTCGAAGACAGACGATGGCGCCACTACGCAGCTATTAGGCCGTGATATTTCTCCAGAGGTTGGAGTCACCCTCGGTAAACCAAGTAGTTACTGAATGTCAACTAATTAAAACTCGGACGTGAGATGAATCCTGCGCACTGGATGTGTCGCAGCGTGCTTGGTTAAGAAGGACAATAAAAAAATGTAGACCTTGTCAGTTTTATTAGTATGACATCACAGCAAATTACAGATAAACAATAAAAATAATAAACACTATTTATTGTTAATTAAAGAGGACACATATGTAAGTGTAAGTGTTTCATGGTGTCTGTCGTTGTAAACTCTACCTGAAGCTCGCACCTCTCCGCCGTGTCCATCCTTCCCCTGCGTGTCCGAGTCTAAACCCTCGCCTCCCCTCTGATTGGCCGGTCTTGTTCTCCCTGCTAAATGGAATGCGCGCCGATTGGCTGCGGCGGCGCTGTCGTCACGCGGCTAAAAGGGGTTTTTACTGGAGGTTTCTTCCTGTCAGCGACACATGTAGAGCGAGCGGGACCAGAGAGAGACCGAGAGAGAGAGAGACCAGACCGGAGGACGGTCAATTATAGCCTCTCTGCCAAGCCTCGTTATTTCGTCTTCTTCTTCTGCTCCCTCCTTCATTTTTTCTTCTTCTTCTGCCACAACAAAACAACACGCACTTCTTCTTCTTCTTCTTCGGTTTCTGAAGGAACACTACAGCGAGAAGCACGCCTCTCTTTTTTTTTTATTTTTTGTGGCAATGGACTCCTCTTGTTCGGGCGACAAAACGAGCAGCGAAGCAGCGGCAGTCAAACGGGAACCGTCCAGTGGAAATACTATCTGATAACTCCATTTGCTCTCGCTGCTTTTGTTTTTTTTCTTCCCTCCTCCGTCACGCCGGGGTGTTGAAAACAAACCAACCCGAGCTCGCAGAGGGTTCGAGCCGTTGGAGAGGAGGCCGACCGCGCGCGACAGTGTGTCCGCATTTCACCTGTACTTTTCCCCGGGACTGTTGAAGCTCTCCCCCTTCTCCACCTCCACCTCCTCCACCCCGTTACCTGTTTACGTTCCTGCGCCTCAACTCGTTAACTTTACAGCCATTACACTCAAAAGAGACAAACGAGGTGGGTGTCTTCTTCTTCTTCTCTTCTTCTACTCTTCTTCTTCTTCTTCTTGTCGTTTTAAAAAAATGTCTGTTTATCTGTTTGCGTGTGAAAAAGCAGCTACGTCGCTTCTAATCGTGTCTGTCTGGTATGTGTTGTGTGTTGTTATGAATGATATTTGATAGTCTTGCGACATTAATCCTCCTCCTCCTCTTCCTCACACACTCACGCAATAACACCAATGTGATGCTACGTTTTTCTCTCATTTTCCATTAAAAAAAAGAAAAGAAGCAGGACCTTTTTTTTTTAATATAGCACATGGCTGCCTGATATGTTTTTTTCCCCCCTCTTCTCTTCTATTTCCATGACTTGGTCTCTGCGCCCAAATTGCCTGCCCGTGTAATTACTTGAGTTAGCCCATTTAAGTTAAAAGCCACCCCCCTCCTCCTCCTCCTCCTCCTCCTGTCCCCTCCATCCCTCAGAGGGTAAAAAAAAAAAAAAAGAAAGAAAAAGAAGAAGAAACTCCTCTCTGAATGAAACTTGACGATGGTCCGTCTTGTTTATCCAGGGAGTCACTTTCAGGTCGGCCCCCTTTTTTGATTCATCTCCTTTTTAGATTTAATCAGCGCTGAGGTACTGCTGTGGTTTGTCCCTAAGAGCCATCGCTAATGGGCTTACTGAATGCTTTTCTGTGTGCACCCCTCCTCCTCCTCCTCCTACCCAACTCTAATTAGCCTACCTGCCTTTCAACAAAGATCTGGCTTTATCCCTGTAGTCTGGCCCGACCAAATTGGTAGAGGATTACATTTGAAAGGAACCCACATTTAATTTTTGTGGGGTGCAAAAAAAAAAAAAAACTGCTTGCATCGCATGAGATTACAACACTTAGCATCATTACAGCAGCTCTCGTGTCCAGTGCGTCCTATCAGAAGGACAGGGGGGCAGGATCGAATTCACGGCTCGGGTCAAAGGCCATGCAAGCATCAAGTGTTGGTAAACACAGAGACCGGAGAGCCAAACCTGCCTCACATGTCGGTTTGCAGCCGGGGGGCTTTTTATCATACAGTATTCCTTTGTGTTTGGGCAATAATCACCACCTTCCAGCCATCCAAGCTGCAGTAGAGTAGAGAAATTGCGGTGCTGAAGTGTTGTGCTATTTAGAATTTTTCTCAGGACAGCTCAACAAAAAAGCCCCCGCGCTGCATAATTGTTCCCTTTTTGGCTGCTGGTGTTATCAGTTAACAGACATTTCATCATGAGAGGTCCAAAGAAGCAACAGCACGAGGATGAGACGGAGATCAAGGGCAGATTAGTTCGCTAAATGACTCGTAGCTCTCTTGTAAGACTCAGAACTGTTCCCTTTATGAGATCAGCTATTACGCTTCGGTACCATTTGCATTCAAAGACCACGCTGATGCAACAACATGCTCAAGGGGGCTGGGATTTTAAATTGGATAGAGACTCACCCGTGTTGTGTGGCGTACACGACCTCATTGCTGTGTATGGATCCAACGTAGCCCCCCGTGACCTCTGACAGGTCCTGAACTGGTTGTGTACAAACAGCAACCTTGTGGGTGTGACAGCCACCGTCTCTCCTGTGTATGTGTGTTTTTAGGGACAATGGTGAATCCCGGAGGCAGCAGCCAGCCACCACCGGTGGGCACAGGTTCTCTGTCCTGGAAGCGGTGTGCAGGCTGCGGGGGCAAAATCGCAGACCGTTTCCTCCTTTACACCATGGACAGCTACTGGCACAGCCGATGCCTCAAGTGCTCCTGCTGCCAGGCCCAGCTGGGCGAAATCGGCACGTCGTGCTACACAAAAAGCGGCATGATCCTGTGCAGAAACGACTACATCAGGTGAGATAAGAGTTTGTAACGCATGCATCCATCGGGTATTTCGTTATTGTGAATGAATTGCTGTTCTAACGTTACAGCAAGTCTGATATTTTTATTTCACATCTTGCATGGATGTTTAAAGCAAAGAAGGAAAACTTTACTTCTTAAAAAAAGTCCTGGAATAGATTAAGAAAGCACACTAAATCAAGTTAGAACATGACATAAACAAGGCTTTAAAACTCAATTAACAGAGATCTTTGCTGGTCATGCAAGGATCAGCAGGATTGGGTGTATTTCTGCCGAACATGTGTCTCAAATTGTACTAACATCATCAGCGTTCATTAAAGTCTCCTGGCTGAAGTCTCCCTGGTCTACCCTGAAGGAGGTCAAACAGGCTGGCAGGTTGTCAGAGCACAAAGCAAAAAAGAGTTGTTCTGCAGGCGATCTGCATGTCTGTCCTGTTGGGCTGCTCATGGTCAACTGAAGGACACAAAATTGGTCTTGTAAGATTTGTGTCTCCTCTGCGAGACATATGGACTGCATGTTATCATCTGGTTCTGTGTAACATCACAGAAAAAGCACCATTTTAATTAGCAAAGAGAGCCCTTTTTAAATATTCTAGTTGGTGTGCAAGACACCCAACCAGAGCTCATTGATGACACTCTCATTCTGGTAATGTGGAGCAGTCGGATGTGACGGCACCAGGTGCAGTTTACCGAAAGTTCAACTGCGTTCTTGAATCGGTCGAACCGTCTTGATTTTTAGCTCCTTTTACTGGACTTCAGATCACTTTTCTATCTAATGCAAGACGTGTTTTCGAGGTTGTTAAAATCCATGTAAATTCATGTATCTAAGCTTCGGGTACAGTTAATTTGTTTTTGCATTAATACATCTAAAAAGATGGAGCTGCTCTACAGTCAACAACCAACATGCACCACCGCTGTTGAATCTGCACGGATAATTCAGAATGTAAAGTGTGCCTGTGCGCTCTCACACCCACCTCATAAAGAGGATGAGGAAGTCAATGGGGTACTTCATTCATAATGGGACTATAACGTAATTAAAATTGGAAGTGGGGGGGGGGGTGCGAATGTGGATACACCTTTCCACTTGTAATGAGAGCATGCTTGGTGGAAGAGCTAAAACGCGTATTATGGAACCATGAGATCTCTGTAGAGATAAAGACGGGAGCGGGGGAAAAAAAAAAAAAAACATCTGACAGTGAGTCTACACAATTAAATGCTTTAATTATAGTCCCCCTCCATTTCCTTTAGTCCTGATGGGTTTTATCTAATGAGATCTGGTCCCTGGCTTGTATCCGCTCCCAATGACGTGTCCGAAATGAATGAGAGCCACACTGCAAACAAAACATTTAATTAACCAAATTGGCTTTTGAGAGAGAGCAAGAGAGAAAGACAGATAGAGAGGAGGGATTATTGCGAAGGCCATTTGCCCCCCCTGCCCCCCCATCTTAAAGGGCCAGACTCATTTTTGTAATAGACTGCTAAACTGCCCGTACGACATGCATTTTAAGCTGTTTGCTTCCAAACTCCATATTAATACGCCGCGATATGAAAACGCTCATCTTGATGGATCAGGAGTCGAAACGCATCACATCACAGCTATAATGGGCTGTGTGCCTGGCCTGGGATGATACCCATCTCCCATCAATCAACTGGGAAATATTCACAAACATCACAGGACAGCCACCGTCCCTGTTTTTCCACGCGGCGCTGCCACCGAAAAAAGCTTTAATGTCAAAACTTTGAGCCAAAGTTTGCGTTTGCTGTGTGGGGGGGGATCATGTTGTTTTAAGCTGGAGGTGATATTATTTCTGCGGGCTGCTAGTAGAGGGAGAATTAATTTACTTGTGGCTGCCGGATTCAGCGAGAATGCTGTCCCCTTAATTGAATAAGCCTAGGTAATTAAATGGCACTTTTCCAATAGAACGTGTGAGGTAAATCTAATAGTTGGTTATTTAATATCACTTTGAAGTCTGCCCACTCAAGCACTATGACAGCACAAGAGAATGTGAACTATTAGGCCGGGGGAAAAAACCGGGATCTCAGAAATTAATTAAATCGCATGCAATTTAGGGGAAACGTTTATCTTGATTTGTCATAACAGAATTAATTCAAGGCCTTCAATTCACTTGGGGCCAGATCTGTTACTCTGAATTAACCAAGTGTAATTTGGCTGATCCCCCACCACCACCACCACCACCACCACCACCACTCTCCACCCCTGCGCACACACACACCTCCCCATCCCCCCTCCTCCCAAAACACATGCACACACACAACACGGATCCACGCGCGCCCTCTCCCTCATCCTCGCAATCTCCCCACCCCGCCCCTCCTCGCCCCGGCCCCTCCACCCCTTTTCTCTAATGCAGCTCTTGCCATTATGCAAAGCCCCGCTTCAGTATCAATATGGCCTAGTGCTTTTAAGGTGCTTTGGCTGCTGATGTAGAGAGGCATTTTTAATGGACTGTGTTGCAGAAATCATTGTTGTGGGGTAATTTTACCCTACTCAAAGGCCTTGGTGAATGAGGTCTGCATTTACCAGACAGCCCAGCGGCAAGCCATGCTATATTTCACCTGGCAGTCAGTGCTGAAATGAAATCCAATAGTCATTGCCTATATAGACAACAGACAGCTGCAAATGTGTTTTTCCCCCTTTTTATTATTTAATTTAATCAGACAGGTTGGTCGTAGCAAAGTCACATCCACCGGGGGAGGAAAACAGATAAATCAAGATAAAACCATCCTCCAGAAACAAGTCCCGACCACTGATTTATTTAGGAGGGGAGAAAAGCTGGAACCAGATGTGTCATTGCAATTAAAGAGTCCCTTGGCCTTAATTATACTGACCTGGGGTGTCGACTTCACCTCAGCGCTGTAGGTCACTGGCAGAGGAGGCCATTAGAGCCCAAGTTCAAACCGATATAGCAACCTAATTGAGCACCTACAGGCTCCGGCTCCTTAAATCAAATACTATCAAGAGCTATCCTCTGGTAAAATAATTAACCTGCTATGAGTTGCACACTGTGGCGAAACATAAAAGGCTACGGCGAAAAACGTCTTTTGTTTCGACACCTCTCAAAGAGCTTGCCCACGGAGCGAAACTCCTCGAGGAAAGAATTCATCACGAAACACGGGGAACACGTCTTCAAATCTGAGCAAAGTTGGAATATTTTATGATATTTAGCCTTTGATATGCAGAAACGTCTTTGCGGGAGAAGTGTAGCTTCGCTTCTCCACACGTAGCGCGAGCATAAGAGTCTTAAAGCGAGGCCTATATGTTCGTTTCCCCACTATCATGTTTGTCCCAGTGAAAGCAGAGAATTGGCAGTGTTGTGACGACAGTCTCCAGTTAATTAGTTTCTGAAATTGAGTTTTGATGGAGCCTTTCCAAATGATGCCAAGACAAAATTTGCTTCTGCCTAGGCTGTCTTATTGAAAGCCATTTCTGTGTCCCTTTGCAAAGAGCTCCGGCTTGTTTGTTCGTCAATACATCTAACAACTGCTTGGGTTATGCTCGGGATGGTAGAGGCATTTATTCCCCCTCGCTCCGTCTCAGCATGAATTTGTTCAATACTTTTCATGAATTGTCCTCAAGAATGTCAGAGCATGTAAAAAATGTCAGTCTTAACAACAATGCACCGTGTGTTTTTTTTCTCTCGCTAATTTCTTTTTAAGCCAAACAACTTTATCTGATGCACGCACGCCAATGTTAACCACTCCCCCCTATCCCTTTCTTTCTCCATCCCTCTCTCCCCTTCTCTGCGGAGCATGTCAGATGCCGTGGTCTTATTTGATTGCTTAGGAAAAGTGCAGTGATAGAGCAAACACCCGGTGAGATATGATGACAAATGGGTCCAGATCCCAGTAAATTACTTTCTGCTCAAATCGAAATTTCATTCAGTTTGCTGCTCACCGAGATGAAGTAATCTAAATTGTGGACTCAGAAGGAAGATAGAAGGGAAGCTGGAGCAAGCATTTCATTATCAAGAGGCAGACGGAAAGAGAGGGAGGGAGAGCGAGTGAGAGAAGGTTAGGGACGAAAGAGATGAGCAGAAGCAAATCTAAAGTGTTGACACCATGATTGAAAAGGTTAACCCATGCACATTATATATCAACCCGAGTAGCTACGGGTTTCTAATGGAAACACGGCACTGACGGAGCATTCACAGGAGTCCTAATGGCAAAAGCACTATGTCTCCGCCTGGATGTACAATCAAATCCTCTTAGGTCCTGATTGCTTATGTTCCAGGTTATTATTAGGGCTGAAAAAAAATGTGCACCAAAAGTAATATGCAGTTTCAGCGCTGGATGCTCGTGTAGAGCAGAGCGCTGGAAGAGTCATTTCTCCGTCGATATTGTGATTTTATTTCTTCTGTATTCTGTTTCTCTCTCCTCTCCTGCGTGTTTTCTCTTCAAGTTAGAAATGGAATAGTGAACTTGGTCCGTTCAGTCAGACGACTCAACAGACAACACAGTTGCCACAGTTACACATGGTTCCATAGTAACACTTCCGCTTCTTCTATGCTTTTTTTTTTCGCCGCAGATTATTTGGAAACAGCGGAGCTTGCAGCGCTTGTGGTCAGTCCATTCCAGCCAGCGAGCTGGTGATGAGGGCACAGGGCAACGTGTACCATCTCAAGGTAAACTCGAGTTTAAAGAGGCTTTCAACTGGATCAAGTCATGAATGCTACACACACTGAAGACCAGAGCCCCGTAATTAATAGTGTTGATTTAGTTGACGTGCTGCTGCATACGATGGCACTCCCCAGGAAAAATTAAAGTTGTATTGACGTGAATTGATCACATGATGATTTAATAGCTTGTTTGGCTTCACAATGTTTCATGTGGTCAGTGAACTGTTGAAAAGTTTTGCCACTTAAGAATCTGAAGAAAGCAGCTCAATAAAGCAATAAACCATTTTTAAATAGAAATGTTAGAGTTCCTGGCTTCAGCTTCTTGATTGTCTTACGTGACATTAAATTAAATATCTCTCTCACATCTGATTACATCAGCTGGCAGTGATGGAATGTAACTAAATAGATTTACTCTACTACTGTAGTTGAGTATCGTTTTCAAGGTACTTGTACTTAAATATTGCCATTTTCTGCTTCATTATCTTCAACTCCACGACAGTTTCGGGGGAAAACATTGTACTTTTGAGTCCACTACGTTTATTAGTGACTAGTTACTTAACAAATTTCATGTTGCACCAAAACCAAAGTAGTGCTTTTTAAAATGAATTGATTTTATTGGTAATCAGATAAAAAAACAATAAAAATTGGTAGACCAAATGTATACAGAAATATAACTATATGCATAATTTACTTTCAATATTTAAGTATGTTTAATATCAGGTAGTTTAAGAATTTTATTCAAAGAACTATTTTACCAATAACTATATATTTTAGGGCTGCACAAGTCAACAAAATATAATCAAAAATAGCAAAAGAGTGAGGTGCAATATTCAGATTACACAAGGAGCAAAAGTTAAAATGTGTTACAAGACAGAATTACTGTATAATAAAGTCTTTAGTCCTGCAGAGGTGCGTGAACCTACAAATCTTGTTCGCCAGGATGTAAGAAAACTGTTGTTTTTTAAAGGACAGAAATTATAATTCCACGTAATCTTGAATCATATCACTGCCCTGTCAAAATAGTTGCATTATCATTTTTTGATCAGATCATACAGCCTTAATATCTTTACCTTTACTCATGTATGACTTTTGTCTACTTTTTACAACATTTTTATTATTTTCAGTCGGTTTAGAGACCAAACAATTAATCAGTTACTCAAGAAAATCCCTAAATTGCTGTGAATGAGTTGTATCTGTGTTCCCCACCGCTCACACCAGCACTCACACTTGTTGTATGCATTGCGTTCACAAGTGTGTGTTGTGCTCCGAGATGTTATTACGTAACACCTCGTGGTCCTCGAGGCCTGGTTGTGATCGGTTGTCCTTCTGCCCTCCTGCAGTGTTTCACATGTTCCACCTGCCGGAACCGGCTCGTCCCCGGGGATCGGTTCCACTACATCAACGGCAGCCTGTTCTGCGAACACGACAGACCCACAGCACTCATCAACGGCCATTTGAGTTCACTGCAGACGAACCCACTACTGCCCGATCAGAAGGTAAGCACCCCCCCCCACCCACTTCTCTCTGCACCAGTGAGACATGACGAGGGCTCTGATGGTGGAGAGTGCTCCGCCGTTCTTTGTGGTCTCATTTCAAAGTCTTAGAAGGGGCAGAAGGCTGATGACTTCAAAGTAAAGCAGAAGTCAGTAAAAGCTTGTCATCACTCAGCTGGAGTCATTAGCAGGAAAAGAAAAACATCTGTAATTTTCACGGCAACATTTTTCACTCTGTTTATATTGATGTCGTCGATTCGACTCCACTGCAAGGCATGCAGTGGATATTAAATCTTACAGAGCAGAGATGAATTTTATTTTTAGACAGCCGATGGATTTTTCCATCATTCTTGGTGTTGGAGGACACGCACTCAGAAAAATCTGTATGAACCGTCAGCACAAAACATGTGAAAATTATTATTTTTTTGTGCTGCTGTCCTCGCGCTCGGTTTGTTACCGGCAGATACACATTTGACGCATCGTGAATTTATTTGCCGTCCCGAGCCAGACTTCCAATTGTGCTGAAAAACGACCCTCGCTGCCATTAATACCCTGTGTTTAAACCCGCATTTGACTACTGTATCAACAAGACCGGGATCACCTGGGCTAAGTTATTACTCCAAGGCCAAAAATATGTATCCAGGGCCCCGAGGTTGAACACAGACGGCAAGCTGCAGCAGCCAGTATATCATGAAAGCTGTCATCATGGTTTTTCCCCCGATTTGATCTTGATGCCTCCAGTGAAAGCAAAACAGAAGGCCTAATCATATACGAAGGATAACTTCATTCTTCAGGATAGCTTCATTCTGCCCGCAGGAGATATAATCATTTTTGCCTCACAACAAGGAGCTTTATTGATACCTTGTCTGCGCACACAGCACACACAGAGATATGGGAGGTGTTTGGAGTGTGTCAGACTCTGACTGAAAGAGGAATTATATTGTTGGGAGCATGCATTTCACCTTGAGTGGTTTTGTGAGTAGAGGAGAGGTAGAACTCCATTAAGCCCCCTCCTCCCTGCCTCCCTCCCTCCCTCCCTCCCTCCCTCCACGTCACAGGCCTTTTAAGGGCTTGTCACTTCTACAAATCAGCTCTTAGAGCTCTTAGAGCTCCTCACATTTAAATTGAAAGCCGTTGCATTATCTAGCTTAATTTTAAATGTCTGTTTAAGTCCTTACTCCCACCCTCAATGTCTCTTGCAGCATGGCTGGTGTAGTAAATATGAGGCCTCATTGCTTATTTATGCACTAACATCAATTGTAGTGAAAACTGCTGAATTATTGATGCTAAAATGCAATCTGAATATTGGCCCTGGTGCTTTAATTATAGCAGAGAGAATTATTAAATAAACAGAGGCGCATCCCTCAGTGGGAACAGTCTCGGGATGCTTTTGTTATCTCCGTGAGTGAAATGGGGAGAATTATCGTGCCGCCGAAGCACTTTATCACTCTAACATTCTCGTTGCTTTTGCTCAAACAGAATTTGGGCGAATAACACTGACGTACAGGAGGATAACACCTTTCAGAATCAATATACCTCGTGTATCCTTAACAGCAACAACACAGGCTGAATGTAGAAACAGAGAGCGGGAGGATGAAGCAGTCACCGCTCACACGGAAACACGGGGGTTATCTAGCCACCATTGTTTTGATTATGTGCGATTTCGCCGTGACATAATTGGTGTTGTTCGTGGCGCAGGACATTTGATGCTCCGTTATTAAGCTTTCTTCCCAGCTTCTTCCTAATCTCTTTGTTCAGAACAGACAAATTACCTCTCTCATACAGAGCTGCTTTGACCCAGGGGAGTGAGACCCTCCCAGCGTCAGTCACTTTAATTAGCCCCCAAGTAGGAGTTTGCAATTACTAATAGACTGAAGCCCTCCTAGTGATTTGAGGGATGAAGGGAAAAGTAAATCACCCTTAGAATCATAAAAAAAGAAAAAAGGCAAAGAAGAAAAGAGCATTTTTCTGTTTCATAGGACTGAACACCTCCTGCAGTTATGTCGGCGCGCGGTTATAATTATACCAAAGAGAATCGCTTCGTGGATGCACTTTTAAGTTAATGCAAAGTAAATGGGACACCAGATGGTTTTCAAAGCCTGGCTGATCAATAAATTAAACACCAGAGCTGCAGGGGAAAAAAAAGTTGATGTATCAGGGTGAAACATTTATGGCATTATGTGAAGTGATAATGACGGGGCCACGGTTTTTAAAATGCTTTTTTCTTCTCACTATTCAGGTGTGTTAGGCAGGAGCCGCACAGGAAGCAGGATGTGTGCCTTCATTTTAGCCCTTACTCATTGTCACCCGAGACAGCGTGGATCAGCAGCACCCCGGCCTTTTTAGCTGTGCTCCCAGGCCCTTTGCCCCACAGGAATCCTCCGGCCCATCTCACCAGTAACCTGACTTTTTATTTCTGCAACCCCCCATGCCCAACACACTCAGCCTTCAACCGTGGCTTTTTTTTCCCCAAATACGGGCGGATACTTGCACTTAACGCACCTGAATCAGGACGCTGAGGACTCCATGACCTTGGATTAAAAAAAAAAAAAAAAAAAAGAAAGAAAGAAAGCGACCGGTCAGAATCCAAGGGGACTCTTGAGGAAGAGAAAATTAAATAACACACACACGAGAGGATGTTGTGACTGAAGTGAGGGAAAAAAGACTAATGAGGTTAAAGAGGTGCAGACTTTTTAACTCTGCAGATTTGTTTAAAAGACATTTGGGGGGGAAACCGGGAACTTTTCATTTTTTTTCCTCTATTCCTTTTCTATCGTCATTTCCCAGCAACATGGTGTTTCCACTTTCTATATTTTAAGTGTTGTCAAAAGGGGAATGTGTTTTTTTTTTTGTTTTTTTTGTTCCTTTTCTTTGGTGGTATATACATATATATTAAAAAAAAGGGGGTTTTAAAAAAAAACTGTGGCTTTTTGTGGAAAAACAAATCATGAACACTCTCTTGGTGTATTTGTAAAACTACCATGTATGTACAGTATGCATGTAAATGTCGTTGTCCAGGCGTGGCTACAGTACATCTGAACCCTCCGCACTCAGCTCCAGCCCTCCCTCGTCCCCCCTCGAAACCCTGAACCCGTGGAAAAACTGAAGAAAAATTTGCTCATAGTCAGTAATGTAGAGATCATCACCAACATATAAATGCTGAATGAAAGAGAAATTTATTTGTGATATTTTCCGAGACATTTGCTCCAGTATGGTGTATTTAATTAATAAAAATATTGAAGATTTAAAAAAAGACTCCTTAAATTCATTGTAGAGTCGCTCATTTGTATTTTATTTATTTATTTTTTTACCAATGAAGCTTTCCAGGAGCGTCTTTATGTCTGAATTACAGAATTATGACGGGCTCCCGCTCGCCAAGTGCCCAAGAATTTATCTTTCGTGCAAGAAAGCCGGACATTTCAACTCGTCCCGTCCTTCCATTGAAGACCCCGCCGCGCTGCCATTCAGTCTCCAGCCTCGCAATCATCAAGGCGTATGATGAGCGTCTAACTGAAAATGGATAAACATGTATCCTCTCCTTTCTGTTCAAATGACCGTTTGCTATTCATCACTCTAATACCTGACAGAAATAGAGGAAAATGTCCCTTTGAAGATTCAATTACTGCAGAGAGGGAGAGAGGTGTCTCTCTTTGGCAGCCACAAATTGAATGGGCTATTTGCAGAACAAATTGGTGTTTGAAGTCCTTGCAAGACCTAATAGGTCTGAAGGAGGAACCCGGTAATGGCTGATGCGCTTATCTTCGTGGAGCCTGGGCCCCTCACGAGCCGCCCGCCGTCCCTGAAACAATGCAGCTCTGCAGGATCAGACTTTTCGTGCAAAAATCAGCTCAAACAGAGTAAAGAGTTAACAAGAATGAAATCAAAACGCTGTGAAAATCTTTGCAAAGCCAGACGAAACCGCTCTGTGTTGAATGCCGTGTGTGACTCTTGTTCTCGTGGTTCCTGAATGGTGAAACATGAGTCCTGGAGGATTTTCACGGGCTGTTGGTGTTGGAGGAACTTCTGTCTTGAATTACGTCGGATCCATCGACATATGTTGCCAAAATATCATTAGCATTGTTCGAGTGGGTCAACATACAGTAGGTCCTCATTCACATCTGAGTCTGTGTAAACCAGACGGGATATTCCTCAGAGTTCAAGAGCAGCAGTTCTTAAAGTGAAGTAAAAGCAAAATTCTTCTTAAAAATCTCACAAAACGGGGGTCCGTGGTCTAATCTGTGTCAGATCAGGGCTCCTGATAAGATGAAGTTTGAGATCTTCTGTTCTAGAGGATTCATACATATAATAAAGTATGTTGAAAATATAATTTCCTCTGCGTTTTGGACAAGTTGTAGTTTCCTCAGAGCTTTTTCCGACTTGCATTGGATTAACATTTCAGGATCGTGTTTGGACTCGCTGCAGCAGTATTTTTTTAGAGGCCGACGCTGTAACTGATCCAATATGACTGCTAAAAAATTAGATCTCAGTCCAAGACAAGACAGCAGAGAACACACCCAGACTTCTGACCTGATTCACAGGTGTTACGGATACAAAGTTAAAGGAACAGTTCACCCAAAAATGGAATATTCAGTCATTAGCCACTCACCTCCATGCTGGTGGAAAGTCTCGTAGTCCACCGAACATTTCTGAAGCTTCACAGAAAAAAACCTCTGGAGCTGGAGACTTGTTTTAAAACACAAAACATAAAACGGCTCTCTAAAAGCCCAGAGATCCCAAAACAGATTTCATTACGGACATTTTCTAGAAGCCTTTTCAATGCAGAAATCTTCGCTTTAGCCGCTGAGCTAACAACGTAAGCGTACTCACCTTCTGTGCAGGTGCACGAGCTCGACCGCGTGTCACACGTGTAAATAACATCTTTTCAAATCAGTGGCATCTTGGTTCTTCAGGAGACATGGATTATGAATTTTCATTTTTGGGGGAATTTACCCTTTAAAGTGTGCAAAAAAAACAAAGCCATGCTCAGCACCTTAGTAAACAGTGATGCTAACAATTTGAATTTAACAAAATTGAGTAACATAATATTGGTAACATTTTATAACAAGTTAATAAATGGTTAAATTGTAGTTAATAAAGTTTACGCTTTATAAACCGTTTATTTAGCGAGTGTTTATTGTAAAGTTGCAACTGATGTTTATAATATTTTGTAAGTGTTGATAAATATTGTGAAGTCGGTAACTATAAATGTACCATTTATTAATAATACTTATTATAAAGTGTCACCAAGTTGAGTTCACTTCGAAAAGCGAACACAAACATTCGTGTTGTCACGGTGAACTTCAAACCTTCACTGAGCTCGATCTCGTTGCCAAAAGCACAAAAGCAATATGGTCAGATTTACCCGAAAAAAAAAAAAAAGAAGTCGAACAATCTCGAGGGATAATTCTGCTTTTTCACGTGACGTTTAAATGGAGCTTTGGCTGGAGGTTGGCTGAACCACTTAAACCTGGAATTTGGGCGGAACAGCTACGTAAACATCAGAATGCAGTCGGCGTTAATGCCGGGATGACGGCGAAACGCTCCACAAACATCATCCTCATTTAGCTTAACCGCTGCATTTGATTTAAGGGTCTTTTAGGATGATTGGGAGAATGAGTTACGAAACACGCCGCGCCGACGTTTTTGGGAGGTGATGACCAGGGGAAGCAGATCACGCGCTGCCACTTTCACCTGCTTATTAAAAAAACGACTCTCAGGCCAAAGAAGCCCTTTGACTATCAGATTTGATCCTTTAAGTTGATTTTGGGTTTTTTTTTTTTTGCTTTTAAGTGACCTCGGTAATCCACATCACAACAACACTATTCCGTGTTACGCTAACGTTGGCCCTTTCCATTATGAAATCCGCTTGCTTCCATTAAGCTGTTTACACACACACACACTCACACACACACGCCCGTGCACACACATATAAATATACGTAAGCTGCACACGTGATGCACACACACACACACATTTCATACATCATCAACTTATTGAACATGTCAAATAGCTCAGTTCCAGACTCACTGAAAAAAAAAATATATATATATATATGAAAAAAAACTATTCACACATAATCCATATGTGAGAATGTGCTTTGATGTGGCGGAGCAGAGTGAGGGCTAATGGATCTCACCCACAACAATGGAGCACACTTAAATGGCATGTCTGCCTGAGGGAAATCACTTCGCCTCAACTCCGGCTCCTTCCCCGAGCTCCCGCTGGGGAGTCTGCCGATGCACCGCAACTGGATTACTTATGATTAGTCACCTTGTATTTATTCGTAATTAGTTTACATCTTCATTCCGCCGCCAGTTTTTGGATCACCATTAATCTCGGTGTGATTGGGAGATTTTTTTTTTTTTTTTTTTAACGGAAGAGCAGATGTTGTGGAGGAGCTTTGTTCAGAAACTAGTTCTCCCACTCTCTCTTCTCTCTCTCGCTCGCTCTGTGTCTTTGTATCTGAAACAATATACGTAACATCTTCCAGATGCTCCGCGAGAATAACTTCAACACGTTTTATAGATTTATTTATCGAGCAAAAGTACAGAGTTTATGACCCTGGGAGGAGGCAGGGTGCATAACACAAACCACAGCCTCCACTGGAAATCACGCTATTATATTATTTAGTACATTACCCCGCTTTTTCTGATCAGAGGCTCCGTCCACTTAAAAACCAGTTTACGTACAAAAACAAATGTCATGGCGGAGCAGCGGCCTGGCTTATTTGTATGTTCGCCACGACGTCTGTCGCTGAGGATGTTTCACTTCACTGTTGGAGGTGACAGTGAACAGAAAACACTCTCAGGAGCAGTTCCTGAAGGGGACACGGCTCAATGTTTCGAAGGACAACCTGGGACATTTCCTATCCCTGTTTGTCGCGACAGAACCAGGTGTTCTTACAGAGACCCCGGGACATCCACAGCTGTGTTAGACAGGAAGCGATTTCGAGCTAGAACACTGTTCGTAGAACCCAAACCAGCTAAAAACTTTGTGACAAGAGAAAAATAGCAGCTTTCTTTAAAGTGAACTTCTGCAGAATATCTACTTACTATGGTCCACCAGCAGCACCAGCACCAGCTGACAGACCTCCACAGGGACAGGTGTGTGAGCTGCAGGTTGATTGGAAGTGGACCAAACCACTATGAGGCATGGAGGGGGGGATGTTTAGAAATGTAAGAACACATGGTTCTGCGTCTGTAATCTGTAGTGTGTTTTCATTGCATATTATTATATACTTTCAAATGATATGTTTTAACTGATGAAGGTCATTGAGGGGGACAATTCTCTCTTTTTCCTTAGAAAGGTGGGGTTTGAAACCTCCCTGTCCCCCCTCCCCATGATTTCCACCATTAAGTATACAGACTATACTGTGCTGAAAACTTTCTGTTTTACTTTGGTAAAGGTTTCAGGAATGAAAAAAAACATGATTTTTTTATTTTGATGGCCTGGTTTGATTGAAAGGACCAGGGGCGTACAGTATAATGTGTGCGAATGATTTGTAAGAAATGACAACATAATGTTGGGCAAACAAAGTGTGAGGGGAAGAAAGATCAATACTTGAGACTCTTCAGCAACACACACAAACAAAAAACATAAAAAGGTTATTTAAAGCAAAAAAAGATTGCTGAATGTTAAGATGCTACTTTATAAAACTAGTTGGCGTTCAGTTTATCTCCGAACTTAAGCCAACTCCAGGAACATAGTTTCAGGCTGAATTTCAAAGTTTGTCATTCCAACAAACAAACTAAAAAATACAGCAGAAAATAAACTGTTTTTCAGGCTCAGGTAAGAAACAAGAAGAAGAAGAAAAAAAACAAGCTACAGTAAATTAAAATCTAATGTATTTTTCTGCAACTAAACATTTAAGACTAAATATACAAAAATCAAAAAGTAGTAAACTTTAAAAGTTGACTTTACTTTAAAGAAGATTGAGTGAGACTGAGTAAAGTAGACTATTATATTTTAAGTTCTATGAGCTTAAACATTTTAACAACTTCAAAAAGTTTTAGTCTATGTTACTTGGTAACATTGAGGTTTCATCAGTTTCCTTGATTTTTTAAAATCAAGATCTCTTTTTACAGTGTAGTGTGCGGCAGCGACGATGGAGGTTAGCATCGCCCCGGTGCCCTCCACAAAAAGCCTTTGGGAATTTTACCGCTGGAGTTTTGATGGACAAGTTTATGATTATTACATGTTTTGTTCAGCAAGATAATCTTCACAAATGATGGAGCAGTTTTAACGCAATCTCAAGAAGTAAAAAAGCAAACGTTTTAGGCTATGAACAATCTACACCAGGGTCACATCAGTTTAACATCAGGGGTCATCCCTATGTTCCCCGCTTGGGGAAAATAGGACCCTTTTTTAGAAAAAAGGTCTTATGTTCCCCGTTTTTCCCAAAAAGGGACCTATGTTCCCCTGTAGCAATACATACCGGGGAGCATAGGACCCTTTTTCTGAAAAAAGGTCCTAGGTTAGGGTTAGGGTTTAGGGGTTAGGGTTAGCCCGTAGGCCTACATAGGCCTAATTGCCATGGAATTTTTCAGTAATGGTGGAAAAAGTAACAGACCGGGGAACATAGGACCCTTTTTTTGAAAAAGGATCCTATGTTCCCTGGTCACATACATATCAGGGAACATAGGACCCTTTTTGGGAAAGCGGGAACATAAGACCCTTTTTTTAAAAAAGGGTCCTATGTTTGCAGGAGTTTGAGTATGAACACGACGAGGCTGTAAAGGCGGACGAGCGGGTCGATGGGTTTCCGTGCTTGGCGTGATGACATTTAATGTCCCCGACAACCTCTGTAGCCTCGTAGCCACATGTTAGCACCCACCTTTTTTTTCCTTTTGTGATGTATTTCTTCATGTGGTGGAACAAAATTCTACCAGAAACCCATTGAGTGCAACAAGTTTTAAGACTCATCGACAGAAAATGTTGTGATGTGGAGAAAAAAACAGACTTTCAGGGCCTTTAAAACATCTTCAGAACGGCTTAAGGCAAAAAAAAAAACTTCTCTTAGCTCTGATTCACCAGAAACATGACTTATTACCACGCTGCAGCCTCACAGGACGTTCAAGCGCTCTCGTGTTTGCTACCCTGTCGAGAATAAACACTCGCCACATCAATCCTGTCTTTCTTAAATAGAACTTCCTCCATACCATCATTCAACTTTCACTTCTTTATTTGTTCCTTCATTAGCTCATCCGTCCATCTGTTTTCTTGGCCGGTCTTGATCGCATTTTGCCAAAACCTGTGAAAATTATGCATCTCACCATTTGGTTCCAGCATTTCTGTAATTACACTGATTAGGTCCAAGGGGTTTTGTCTGTTCCTTTGTTCATTTGTATCTCATAAACCATTTATCAGGTTTTTGACAAAACTTGGGCAAGGGAAGCGTCTCAACACCACAATCCGGTCTGCATCCAGTTTTTTTCCTCAGATTATAATGATTAGTGGTCAAAACATTACAATATAATGGTATTCACTGACTCACCAGCCTGTTTCCACGTTCAGTCGTCTAAACGGTCGGCTGTGTTTTGGACTGTTTGCCACGTACGAATGCGGCGTGCGGTATGAAATTGTGGAATAAATCTTTATTTTGACTTCTCCAGTTTCAGGTTGGATGCAGTAAGTAAACAGTGGCACACCAGAAGGCGAACCAGCACTGCTGTGTAGCGTCACTTTATGCTCTAAAGAAAGAGAAGTTACTCGTTAATGTGCATTTTCATGATTTCCACATAGATCAACATGAACCTGAGAGATGTGGCTGAGAGAAAGGCGCCACATTCGCCCGCAGTGTGTTGCATTACTTCAGCGTGAGTTGGAGCTCGTTCAACCAGCGAGTTATATTTGTTGTCTTCGATATCTTTGTTTTAAACAAACTGGGTGTCTTCTCATAAAACGTGCTGACTGACGGCGTTAATGTTCCTGTTAAGGCACGTTGTGGGTTGGTCATGTCGGGAACATTTCCCCCCTCGGCTGATAGCAGCTCATGAATATAGGTCGACTGTGCAAGAAACACATTGTGACACATATTTACGTTTCTAGTTTGGTGGCGACCTCTAGTGGCTGAAGTGATTATAATGGCAGCAAAGGAGGAGGTCAGGTGAAGTCAGCAAAATCTGTACAAGACTGCTGTTCATGTTAAACTGAAAGTCAATCGTGAGTTATTTTAACTTACTAATATAGTTCACTTAAGCTGCCTACGTGACGTGACCTGATGATGCAGCGCAACGTAACGTAACACAACGTAACGTAACACAGCGTAACGTAACACAGCGTAACGTAACACAGCGTAACGTAACACAACGTAACGTAACACAGCTTTACACGATGTAACGCACATTTTCGATTTGCCATCAATTCTTTTTTCAACTTTCCATTGCTGGTCCGACCAGTTTTTGTGGCCATTTAAACACTTTGCATTGTGGGAAACAGTCACACTTGTCATCCTCGAGACCTCAAAAACAGGGATTTCGAAAACCAAACAACAGATTTTTGTGTCAAACTATTTTAATTTCACTTTTAATTCTCAGAAAACGATGCAGAATGATCCACTGATTCAATTTTACGGCATAAAGTAATATTTATCACTTTTCACCAGGAGGGGGCGGTAGAGTTGGAAAGTATGGGCACAAAGTATAATGTTCTGAAAACAAACACGTTTTTTAAATTATGAATTATAACGACAGGTATTTTTGGCGTATCGCAGATTTTGCTGTCATTTTCTTACGTTACAGCACGTGCTACTACGGAAATCAATACGTACCACTAGTTCGGCGGTTTCCAATAACTCCGCCGACTGATCCTCTCTCTCGCATATCGAATAATAAATTATGAATTTTACTCTCGTTTCCCAGAAAGTTTCACATCTGTCAGGTCTACACTATCTCTGGGCGTCGGTGCTTGAGTGTGTTATCCAGAAGGCCGGGATCCAAAGCTCTCAATGAAACCTGAGGTCCCTTAAAACACCATAATGGTGTGAAATGCGGTTCATAATAGGCTCGTCTCAGCCCACCGTGGACTCGGCAAACAACTTAAAATAGTGCCCGGACCGTGGTGCTCAGTTACTTAGCGGGGTGTTCAATAACACTGAGAGGGACATGCAAATATTGGTAAGGCAATTATTGGCAGTCATGTTTGGCCCAAAGTAGCAGGTAACTCTATCCTCTCCATTATGTATGCTGCGAACTCCGGTGCAAGGAGCGCCGTTAAAGCTTTGCTTTTTACTGTTAAAAGGCTTACCTCCCGACGAAAAGAGGCTCACTTTACGCTCAGATGTCCTTCGCAGTGGAAATGCACTCGTAATGCAACGAGAGAAACAAAGCACCTCCTGCCCTCCAGACTCTTATCTCCTTAAAGCCACATTTACTCAGTGGAAATTGTTAACATGCACGACTGTTCCTTTAAAAGAAGAAGAAAAAGAAACAACAAATAAAGGAATCTTTTCACATTTTCACATAGGAAACTTTATCTGAGGCTTAACAAAAAATGTCCCGAATGTCAGTGTCCCTCCTTTAAACAGAACATCTATATTATGACATCAGGCTCGACTATTATAAGGTAAAGACATTTAATCGGTTTATAATAATAAGTATCTGCAATCGTCTGACAAAATAAATACACTTAAGGAATGGGAGCCGTTCGTTCTCCGCTGACATAAATGTTTATTTCTCCAGAGAATATTACAAACATGACATCGGGGGGCTTTTTATGCGACGTTATTGAAAAAAATGAGCATAAATACAAAAAAAGGAATGAGATAGTCAACACTTATGTTTACCCCACTGCACACACACACACACACACACACACACACACACACACGCATGCACACACACACATCTCTTCCCCATTTAGTGGTTTGACTCTTGAAAAGCATTCCTTGTTCCATTTTCCCCCATTCTCCTCAAGAATGTAGTAACAATAATAATGCATTAAGTGGACTGAGTACTCTAAACACTCAGAGCTTCCTCTCACAGTAAGTGCAGAACCAGTTTGCCTGCTGTTGAAAGCATCTTACACAGAGTCCTACAGAGAGTGAAGAGTTCGCCCGGCTCCCCTCCTCCACCCTCCTACCCCTTCTTCTTTTTTGTCTGTCACACACACACACACACACACACACACTCCTCCACACTGTCTGCGACTGCGAATGATGAGCCAAAAAAAACCACCGTCAGACTCGGGGTCTCGCACTGTCCGGTGAATCAGAGGGACCTCGTCATCTGTTTTTTTTTTTTTCTGTCCTGTGACGCCAGTCCCATCTGAGTTTGAGCTGCACACATCGTGCTCCTGTCTGCTGGAGCCATCAGCATGGTGCAGCTCTGAGCAGGGGGTTAAATCCCCCATAAGAACACCAAAAGGTCACCAAATGCTGTTGTTTATCAGCCATCCTAAAATTGAAGCGCCGAGCGGGTATCCTGTGGATTGATTTTTAGCTCCTTCGTGCCTGCAGCGATCGTAAACACACCGTGTTGATGACTCTCCTTACGCAAACACGTGTTTTCTAATTTTATTTCTAACGCCGTCACTTGAAATTGCATCGCTCTAGCTCTCCTCGTCGCCATTTATTTTAAAGTTTGAATGCTAAATATGGCGAATGCTGCTTCATGAGAGGGAACAAACGAGGAGAGGCCGAAGATGTTTGTTCAGAGTCCATAAAGTCCTGTAAGCTGATATTTGTTATCTTGTGCAAACAAGTTATTATCTTGTGCAAACATCGTAAAATGACTCTCCGGATAAATAAATGAATGCCGCCAATGTTTTAAAATCAACAAACTCTCAAAAGCTATAAATGCAACTTTACACCCCCAAAGCATAGTCCTGTAATACGATGGAGATATTCACACAGGATAATTAACTTGTGCTCAAAAGAAAAACTTTTTTGGAATATTTAAAACAAAATAAATACAATTTTAACTGATATTTACCGTAAATATATATTTTTTTCTCTGTCTTTTTTCATAATACAGGAAAATCATCTTTTAAAATAACTCTGCTGTAAAAGTACGGTCAAAGTCTGTAACTTTTAAATTTAAAGATTTTATAACACAACTGTACAACTTTTGAACAGTTTTGAGTAAAATATTTAGTTGCACAATCACAATCACAATAAAAACGCAACGTTAACTGTAAAGACGTAGTCATCTGCGTAAAAACACACATTGTTAACATCGTCTTAACACAGACCACAGATATTGTATTGTATAGCCAAGGACGGCCCACATTTCCCATCATGCAATGTGCTGAGTAGCCTGTTAATTTTCCAAAATGCAGCTGTTACTTTTTTTTTTTTACCGTTTTTACATTTTACAGTTCTTCTTTTGTTTTTTTACAGTGTAGTCTTTGAAAAGTAACTACAAGAGAAACACCCGAGCTAAACATGACGGCTCTGTTGAATGTGTTAACGTGATTTGAGTTGTTTATTTATTCATTTATTAGACTAAAAAGCTATGAGAGCTTGCTGAACATAGCGAACTTCATGTGTTTAGGAGGAGTGGCTTCGGAGAGAGGCCTCGAGCAAGGGGGCGGGACTTTCTTGTCTGAATACTTTCGAATCTTAACGACCCCGTCTCCAAGTGACATCACCTGAGAACATTTATGAGACTTCACACGGCTCCCTCTTGTCACACTTCCCCTTTCAGATAATGAGGTTTGCGGACTGTAACTACTCCAGCTGCTCAGGTAAATTGGATTTACACCCCCAAAAAAGAAAAAAGGAAGTTCATGTTTAAACATCACCGAAAATCACCGTAACAGCAGCTGTGCTCTCCGGCCCGTCGGTGTTAGCATTAACATTCGGGTGGCTAGCTGAAAGTGGAGAGCTGCCAGACAACAACTCAGTAGCACTCAGTGGGTTTTTTGTTGATGACAAATGAGACGTGATGGGAAAATATGCTCGCGAAAAGCACACGACGCATCATTTTTTTCGGCTTGTTTCGAGTCCAGACGAGCGGCTCAGCTGCACGAGCAGAAACGACGAACCGAGTCTTTAAAGTTGGAGCCATTAAAGAGCACTAAATCAAGTTGCCAGTTGTCTCAGCAAAGGACTGTGTGATTTGGCATTATCTTTGCAATTACGAGGAAGGGAGTGGGATCTGCGTAAGATCTCTCAGTCTATGCCCTTTACACACACACACACACACACACACACACACAAAGGCAAAGAGAGTGAAAAAGCCAGAGCACTCCAAGCACAGAAAATATACCTAAAGGATATCCTCTGTCTTTGATTTCATAGCTCTGCACCGCCTAAGTCCTCAATTAACTTAAATACCAACCGTGATATAAAAAAAAGGCGGGTGGGGGTGGTGGGGTGTGTGTGAGGGTGGAGGGGCATTCTGTGTTCATCTAAGTTGAGTTATGTCCGTTAATGATTGTTGTTTTTGCCCCAAAGTGCCATTTTCCTTTTTTTTCCTCTCTCTCTGCCGCAGTTGTCATATTCTATTAAAGGACGTGCAATCGTGAATGTAAAGAACAACAGATTTCACAAATAGCCCAGGACCAAAAAAATGCAAAAAGCACGACGACCTGCGAGTGAAATTTCCCATTCGTCCCCCCGGTCAATGACCTATACGTGTAATTATGGGACCAGTTCAAGCAGCTTCAAATATCCCCCGAAGAATGTCCTGAACCATCAGCTCATCGCCTCAGAACTGATGTTTTTCCCTTTAAAGGCATTACAGTTTGCTGTTTCTTCATATGTCACAAAGATTCAGAATCTGTGACCTGAAACAGCCCGAGGGGAGCGACTTCACAGGCAGTTTCCTCGGGGACTAATGTGTTTTCAGAGCGGCGACCATCTTTTTCGCTGTTTAATGAGCTCAGTCATAAATAAATGCATGGCCTTAATTAGCCTGCGTGTGGCGGGGGCACTGGAATTAGTGTGGAGCTGCGGAGATGGAGGCTCCATGCCTGCCCGACTTCTTCTGGAGATGGTGATCCGGGCGTGGGGAGGTGGCCTTTGAGCAGATGCTCTCGCTCTCTGCCGGTGGAGGCTTCTCATGATTCCCTCCTTTCATCTAAATCTATTAAGCTGCTTCTCACCGAGCTCTCCTTGGCCCGTGGAGGGGCTTATATCGGACAGTGGGCCGAACCCGGGCCAAACACTAATCTGTTTTTTTAAGATCATCAGATCAGAATGATGAGACTAAGCTAGAGTTTAGAGAAAACACGTGTTCATAATGCATTTTTTTGCTGTAGCAGTCGAAGTGAAAGCAGAGTTGACCATTTAGTTTATTAGCTAACCAACTGTCAAATACATTTATTGTCCATTTTGGATCCATCGTATTGTTTGGTGCACGGCTGCAGATTATATTCGACATTTCAGATATATAAACTGCTAAAATTATACAAAATCTGCCATTTAATCTGAGTGTGTTTGCTCCTTCTGGCTACAATCTAATCAACTGTTTGTGTGAAATGACAGGAAACAACACCGTATCTTCATGTGTTGATGCAACGTCGATAATGACAATTTACCATTAAACTATATAAAAGTTTATAAGTTAAGGTAACATTGATGAGGTTCTTGTCCATAGGCGTTAGTTAATAGGTAATAAGGCCGTTATAAGTCCTCGTAGAGTGCTTATAACATTAATAAGAC
The DNA here is from genome assembly GCA_039737535.1 of Lagodon rhomboides. Lineage (NCBI taxonomy): Eukaryota > Metazoa > Chordata > Actinopteri > Spariformes > Sparidae > Lagodon > Lagodon rhomboides. Next base: position 5,235,521 of record CM077789.1, on the reverse strand, counting down.
TATATAAGTGTTGATAATGGCATAATAAACATGTTTATTGTCAGATTATAACATATTTTCAAGCCCTTTTGAGACACTTGCTAACAGTTTATAAACTGCTTAAGAACATTAATAACAGCCTTATAAGTTTCTTATATTTCTATAATTACAGGGAGCCTGAAGCTGTTTCCACACGTCTAAATAAAACATTGTTGTTGCTTTAGATAGTCAACTGTTAAGAAGTGCATACGTGTGTATGTATTAATCTTAATGATGCGACACAATGGCTGAAGTTGGTAAGGTAAAGGTTTAACAATGACATCATAGGTATGTGTAAATAAATAGTCTTAATCATTAAGATGTCAAACAGAAATATGACCACAACCCAAAGTACTGTATCAATATCAATATTTATAGACCTTTATTGACCTCACCTAATAGCTACACACTATTAGCTTTCATTTAGTTACTTTGCTCACATAATCGTGTTATTTACATTAGTGCACCACACAACAGAGGCTGTGTGTCATTAATATTAAATTCGTGACAGACTTTTTCAACAATCCCATCCCTCAATGCAACACAACAATGCCAGGATGAAATATTCTTTATTGGTTCCTTAACTAACAAAAAGGTGCACTTTTTATAATACATTGTTAGCTAAACTATGTTGGGCATGACAAGCTGCGACCTCCAGATCTGGTGTTATTGTTCTTAGCTACAGGCTAGCTTGGCCGGAGTTCCTGTTAGCTTCCTGGCTGAAAATGGTAAGTAATGCCTAAATATGCCAAGGCTGCCTCATGGACAAACATAGCAACCTTCTTGAAATGACAAGTTTAAACTTAAAGGTGCAGTGTGTAAGATTTTTCGTTCAGAACATTCAAAAATGAACTAAAATTATCGACAGAATGTGAAGAAATAACGAAAGAACAGTTAGCATGCTAACAAGCTAGCAGCGGGCTTGAGAGAGAGCACCAACTCTCCTCTGGTAGTCTGGCTAGATGCACTGCTAACCGAGCTAACAAGCTAACGGTAGCTACAGTCATGGATGTATAAAAAGAAGATAGTTAGCAGTTACTCTGGTGATTTTCTGCCCCGTATTTGTTGGGAGTATAAATTCAAGGTGACCAATTCTTAGGCATTGCACCTTTAACTAAACATTGGGACATTTATAATCCTAGCTACAAGCTAATGGCTAGAAATAATAATATGCCAGCCAATTTAGCCCACCTGAGGGACAAACTTAGCGACTTAAAGTGCTAAAAAATATCTACTGGAGGGTATTAGGCTAAACATTAGCACTTGTGTTACCAATATAGAATCAGCTCATGGTATCTGACATTTAAATGCACACAGATTCTCGGCTTTATGCCTCAAACAATTCATTTAATTCACGCCAGTGTCAAAACACAGGAGATTATCAGGTATGTCAGCTTATTCAAAACTCAAAATGATTCACATGCTGCTTTCTACAAACTCCACAAATAAATTATTGATTGATAGACTTAAACCAGAGGGTCCAGGAGCGAGATGAGCACCTGACCGGCAGCAGATGAGGTGTGCAGCTGCAGCGAGAGAGACGGGAGCATTTTGCAGAGCGCAGGTGGCGACAGAAACATTTCTGAAGTGGGAGAATGCCTGTCGGGGACGTGGTGACTAACTGCGCTCTCATATTGCATTCTAAGTTACAGTGCAACCAAGAGAAGGCCGGGGGCTCCTTCACTCCGGCACTGGCTATAACCTGAGCGCACACGAACGCTGATGACTAACCGGGCCTCGCTCTGATGAAAGCAGAGAGGGGGGGGCCTATCATCTCTCTTGACCACCGCGTCCGTTATCCATGTAAACAGCTCGAGCGGCGGTCCACTTCGCCGTCTCACCACACATCAACATTTGTCCGAAACAATTTGCGGAGAGTGGCCCCTTCGGATCAGGATTGTAAAAATACATTAGGAGCGGACATTAGTAATATTGCCGGGGCCATATGTGTGGCAGACCACTGAGGTCACCTGACACTGAAGGTCACCTTTTTTTTTTTTTTTCAGTACAAATTATTAAGTGCTTCCCTTCTAATCAGATGAGACGTCCCACATACTGCCCGTGCACACAGCAACCAGTTTATTTATAGGCTCCAAACTGAAATGACCAGTTGGTTTAATTTAATAGTGAGCAATAGGATTATACATGGAAACAAATTACCTAAGTGGGGGTACACGCTACCAAAATCTTTTAACAATGATGGAAACCACGGACATGATGTCTCCCAGTATTATTTCATTATTGGGTTTAGCCCCTGCATCTGTCAGCTAGGCCTGGCTTCTGGATGGGCCCAGCTTGCGTCCAGACTGAGGCACAGCTGCGAGCGGCTCACGCACAGACAGACCCACGCCACAGCCGTCCCACACTCCGGGGTCACGGAGGGGAAGGGCAACATCCTACCCCACCAGCAGCAGCAGCAGCAGCCGCCGCACACGCAGGCCTGTCACCCAATTACAATTCAATTTCATCGCCTGCTGTGGTCAGACGTGAGGGTTTCATGTGTTTTCTCGCCCTGACGACCGTCCGAGCGACGGTGACTTTATCTGCACGTCACGGCGAGAGTAAAAACGCAGACGTTATTTAATCTGATGGAGTACGAGGGGGCCGAAAAGCTTAAAGACGTCGTGGTAAAAGCATCTCTCCGCTAAAAAGAGTTGTGCTGGTGACAAGATTTTTTTTTTTTTATATTATCAAGGAATGCAATTAGACTTCAGCCTTAATATCTCAGAGGCTGTCTCATTCTCAGACTACTCTGCTATGCTTGCCAACTGCAATCAGAAATAACTCTGTCCCTTCAACTTAATGAAAAACAAGTACTTGGCTATAAACTTGTAGTCATCCTCTATCCAATCACATTGTCTTGAGTAATTAAAATGATTAGCTTAATTAGCTTAATTAACTAAATTTGACTACAGGACATGGCCATATGGTGAAGAAAAACAAAGATGGGAGCTAATTAAAGTTAAAATAATGCAGGTTTTAATTAACTCAACCCTTAGGCATCAACATTTTCAAATTTATCCAAGCTGATAATTAAAAAGTCCTCTTGCCCAAGCAACATTTCTTCTCTGAGCTAATTAAATCTGGAAATAAATTAGCAACATGACGCTCCAAATATTAATTCCTGCTAGAAGATGACTTCACTTTCTAATGAAATTAATTAGCTGCACTGGACCCTCAATCAGATGCCAGGCGCTGTCCGTGAGCATAGACCTCATGTAATCTAGCGCCTGGGCTAAAGGCCCGGGGGCAGAAATTTACAATTGTAATGAACACTCTTTAACTGTGTGTCTCTCTTAATATACCAAATGAACATGTAGATCTATTTACGCCGAGGGCTTCCTCATTTATAAAGGAGCGGTAAGATCAGCTAGTTAAAACTTTCTTTTTTCAGGAAGAATGTGTAGTGCGAGAGAGAGCACATAACCACATAGCTGCCAAAAGCAATGCCAAGACCAGCTTCAGCAGCCTGTAAGGTTCCACAGGCTGTGCCTGTGTGTGTGCCAGCCTATTACAGAAGACCCTCATGAATTCACCCCCCTACACTCACTTGGCAGCTTAAGGGGATGACACTGTGGACGGGGAGGATGCAGTAAAATGTATCTGTCTGCATTTTCCAGTCTGTACCGTTCCCGCTGCCTGCGCTTCACTGTATATACTGGGGCAGTGTCGTAAAACAAACTTCATTATGGACCATTATGGCTCTGTTTAAACAGATGTCTGCCGCGCGAGCCGCCTTAAAAACGTCAGGAAGAGGCTCGATCGCTCCTTTTTATTCTGGTGAATGTACGCGGGGAAACTTCAGACTGAGCGCCGAGCATGAAACAGACACAGTTTACTGCATCAGAGGAATATTCAAACAGATTTTAAGATTATGATTAAGAAGATAAGATCAAGATGAAATATTAATGATCCCCCAAAGGGTAAGTGCATAAAAATTAAATCATTACAGCAAAAATCCAAAAAGTTCTAGTGTGCAGCGCCGCTACAACGAGTCAGGTGAGATTCTTTTTTTATATTAATTTATATTACAAGTTCATAATATGATACAGCTACTGCAGTGAGATTACAGTTTATACCAGCTGCGTTAATATTCCACTAATGATCAGATAATTGCCCAGTCAGAGTAAAAATGCCTCATGTAAACACCTCAATCAGAAGAGACTGACCTGATCCGAATGAATTTATAATTCAGATTGAGACAGTATTAGCGCCTCATAACCACGTGTAATCTGATTTTTGCTCTCAGATTCAAATATACAAATAATTTCTGCACATGTTCGCCTCACATGGGGGAAACATGAGATCAGAATCAGATCTGATCCAACTTCTTTTTATTGGATATCTTAAAAAACAAAAGGAGGATTGTTAAACGCCTTGATGGTCGAAAAAATGTTTTAAGAAATTGTTTCAAACAATAAAAATGAAATCAAAATCAACCGAAACAGAAAGCAAATATTGTCCCCCAGGACTCGATGTGGGTCCGTCTTGAAAACTGTATTACCAACGGAGACAATGAATGAATTAAAGGAGACGTGTAATGCTAATTTTCAGATTTGTTATTTTATTTTGGGTCACGACTAGAATACGTTTACATGCTTTAATACTCAAAAAACACATCAGCAGCACTGAATCCCCCCTCTGTCTGAAACGCTCCTGTCTCTTTAAGCCCCGCCCTCCTGAACCACCCAGTCTCCTCTGATTGGTCAGCTTTTGCACGCCTGAGCCAGCACCGCTAACAGCAACAACAACAACAGAGGAGATGTGCTAAATCAATTCTTAGATTCCAAACTAGGCATACATTATGGAAAATGTGTGACATGGTGACATAGTGTGATGTCACAAAGTCACGTTATTTAAAGGCGGGGCTACTGACGAGGCGTTTCAGGAGAGAGGAGGATGCAGGATGTGATCCAGGGTTACTGTTTGTGATTTTCTGCCTCAGCTCAAGTTGGAAAAATTATGTATTCTTCTTCTTCTTCTGTTTTATTCCCGGCAGATTTGCATACGTCACAAAACTACGTGTTGTGGAATGTAAACACGTCTCGTCGGATCACTTTATGTAAACAGTTAAGTCAGAATCTCTAAACAGGATGATTTTAATCAGGCGTATTTTAAATTCACACAAATAATTGATGGATATTTCTCGCCGCTGTAAACTCCTGGCGGACGTCTGGAGTTCATCACACGGGAGAAACGGGAACAATTCAGCGGCCTCTTAAATAAACGGGACAACATGCAGCCGAGCGGCAGTGAGGAAGCTGCTCCACCTGGAATGAGCCGCCCAACAATCAGCAGTGCTTGTATCCACTTCCTTGTTAGCACGCTGCCTTACTTGCAATAATGAAGTCAGTCTCGCGCTCAGTGTCGCTGATCGATATGATGCACTTTCTATTATTCAGAGGCTGCTAAGCGCCCCGGCAGCCTGAGGATGCAGTCCGTGCAGTAGGTGGCTCTCCAGAGGCTGCACCGCGTCCTCTCTCTCTCTCTCCGACGCTTGTTACAGCCCATCGGGTGAAGTGCCGCGTGAAGGGCGAACCTTCATTTCGCTCTGGTGACAGAAGACGCGGCGGCCCTTTGTGTCGAGCGCGTTCTCCCGCCGAAAACAGCCCGCGATGTCTTTAAAATTGAGATAATTGTGTTTACTGGGCGTAGAGTGGCTTTCAGTCTGTGCAGACAACAAACTATGAAGAGAGGGGAGGAAAAAAAAAAAGCTGCTCTTTTGATTCTGTCAGTTTCTCAATAATTAATGCTCTCCTCTGGCAATTTTGATCCAATATGTAAATAGCATCTCGTCCTATTATGCAGAGCATTGATGAATGTGACAAAATTCCGAGAGATGACAGTCCAGCTCGCGCGGTTTGTGGGCAAACATCACAATACACTAATGACCCGGGCCGTAATATCCTCCCATCTGAGACATTAGAGAATTTGAAATTAAAGGTACAGTTGGCTCGCATGACAAAGTGGCCCCCTCGTCTGAGTGGAATACCCACATCAGTCAGGATGCAGCCGTGATGCGCCCGAGCCGAGCTTAAAGCTAGTTATAGCTCACATCAAAGGCACGTCGTGATGCCCAACAGCTACCCTTGCCATTTGGATCCCACTGAATCCGATCCTTTAGTTACATTTTTCAAGCTATCTCTCCCCCAGCCGCCACGCTTAAACACCATTAAAATGGAAAATATAGTGTTTTCTGCGTCAGCCCCGGCCTTCGTTATTTCACAGAACTTGTCCTTGTTATCTTGATCGCAGTAAACAAGCGGCGCCGCGCACTCCTCTGAATTTTCTCGGCTTCCAGTGCGGAGTTTGTCTGACAAAGTGGTCAAGAATGTAGACACAATTAGCGCTTCAAAGAAACGTCGAGATATCGGCGAGGTGGCGCGATGACCTTTAAAACAAAAGGATTCTAAACAGTGGGATCGCACGGATGCGCTCGCTCGCTGCCACGAGGGCCCGACTCATTTACTTCAGGTGTTTTTCACATGTTTCTGCTTTGAGGAATAATAAATCTCAGCGCTTCTAATCAAACGGCTCGGGGCTGTGATTCTTCGCTCAGATATTAATAACACAGAAAACGCATAGAAAAACATCAGAGATCGGGTCAAATACATACGCATCTGACGCTGATTGTCAGCGTGATGTTCAGAGAGCCTCTGTGCTAATTATCCCTCATCATCCTTCTGTGAGGGGGAGTCGTCTTTTTCCTCTTTTGCTGCAGATTCTCTTTAAAGGTGCAGTACGTAGTTTTGCGGAAGACATTTTAATCAGAAGAGAAAGATTCATTTGTTCAATTCTTAAACAAACTAAATAACCAATCTCTTTTTTATTCTCATGACGGAATAAAATGACCTTAAAGGACAACACAATTCCATACTGTTTTACTTTGTTCATACGTGGCGGACCCTGCCACCTTTTTAGCTTCAAACAGTGTTCTGGGGACCTTATTTTCCTCCGAGAACAGCTTCTTTAGTCAGTTCTGAGTGAATCCATGTCTGAGTTTGTATTGTTACCTCATTAAAGGTGAAATATGTCAGAATTAGCCACATGTCGAATTCATATTCATAAACAGATCATCAGAGTAGCCGTTAACTGTACTGGCAGTTTAGCATGCAGGTAGCGGTCATATTAGCTGACTCCTATCACTCTACAATGTGGCTAAGGGCTAGCTGGTTAGCATGCTAACTTCAATATCTCAGCAACACAACACATAGACACGTTTTACATCATTTCATAGTTGTTATTTCATATTCTGTTGATCATTTTTGAACATTTTAAAGAAACATTCTTGCATATTGCACCTTTAATTTTGTAAATATCAAAATTCTGCATAGTGCCCCTTTAATTAATAACACAGAAACGCATAGAAACATCAGATATTGGGTCAAATACACACACATGTGACTGTAATTGTTAATGTGATGTTCAGCGAGCTTCTTCTACGAGAGATTCCTTCTTTTTCTTTTTTTCTTTTTTTGACGCAGATTCTCTTTTTCCGAACAGAGCATGACTGCGATTAACTCTAAAAGGTCATCTAAAATAGCTTTCAGGAAGCATGTGATGAAACCTGGTTGAAACGTTTTCTAAATGATGTACTCGGAGATGAAGACACCCACACCCAGGCTTTGCCCAGCGACCCTAAAAAAAAAAATACACTTTATGCTTTAATAACCCCTGACAGCGTACAGAAGTCATCTCCAGACCTCCGGGCACATGTACCTGCAGAAAAAACAAGCCGTACGCCGACAATAATACATCAAGACTCCCTTTAAATGAGTCTTAACATGTCTCCGACGGCACCTTTCGTGACCTACCTCAGACGTGAGAGGTTAATCCATGACAGGGTTAAAAACTTATCTGGCCTTTCTGGTCACATAACATCCCAATTACTTTAACAATCTCACAGTGAATGTTGGGGGAGAGGGGAGAGAGAGAGGAGGGGGAATGAAAGAGATGGGAGAGAAGAAAAATACAATAGATAAAAGTCTGTCTGAGAGTAAAAGATAAGTTCTTATCTTAATCTAATGACTCCACAGCTTTAATTTGTCAGACCTGGCTTGCCTGGAAGGGAGAAGAAGAAGAAGAAAAAAAACGAGGGTTTCTTGTACACAGTGTTAATAAGGGACATCTCTCAAGCCTCGGTGTCTGCGAGCGGAGGAGAAAGGATCATCGGCGGAACATTCGGTGGCAACGGCGAGATGTGCTTCATTCTGTGGATGTAGTTTTTTCTCTTTTTTTTTATTCCCCGCTAACAGTTGCTAATTAGCACCTTATCACCCTCCAAGTGGCTCTGTGCTGTGGAGACGCCAAGCCCAGAGTATTTATAACCCAACTCCAGTGACTGAGGAGATAAACAGCTCGGCGTGGGCCAACGGCCAGATAAACATTTTGCTGCATTATTCTACACTTAATGTAAAGGAGAGGAAACAATGGCTCCTGGATCAATTTCATCTGAACTCGCTGCTCCGAGGTGCGACACATGAGCACCGAGGCTACAGCTCGAGTTCCATTAATTACGCTTAAAATCGCTTATGGAGCATTCACACCTTCGTAATATGTCTCGAAAAGATGTACGTACGTGTTAGCACCTTGCTAATGCTACGTGTGTGCTCATGTACCGCGCGGACGAATCCCCTCGGAATCAAACCGTCAAAACCTGGCAACGCTTGCGACATGCTTTGCTAACGGAGCTACACAGAACCAGACGGAAATGACACGAGGAGGGAAAAGAAAGAAAGAAAGAGAGAGAGAGAGAGAGAGAGAAAAAAAACATGCCTCTCGAGCTGCAATTTTCTTTGATGAGACAAAGAAAGTGGAATGTGAGCGTTGTGTGAGAGCAAATCTCAATAGATTAATTTGAAGTGTTCACTGAATTGTGATTCCTTTTAATTAATGATAGAATTAACTGCTTTGTTAATGCGTTCCTGGAGGAAATGAGCTGCTGGCAAATTCGGCAGCGAACAAAAGGAGGACACATCTCTCTTGACATTTATACGAGTCTAACTTTGCCAGTGTCAGGGTGCAACAGCTCATGTTGGGGGAAATTCATCTTGAAGGAATGTTTTCCTGCTCCTGTTAGGAGACAATGATTCGACTGTGTGGGAAATCAATAAAGGCAGTGCTGCTAAAACTAGCAGAGAAGTGGTGTGTTTTTGATGGTAGCTGAAGGTGGAACATGCTACAGGGCTGCTGATGACATTTTAAACATGCATGTTGGTGGTTGTAAATTATCAGCTGCCTACTGCTGTGAGCGAAGCAATTTAAACCAATTCAAATGATCATTTGAGTCTGATTTCTGTGGTCTCGGTCACCATTCCTTTTGGTAACAATCACATTGTACTTATCGAGCTAATTGATAAAATCTGGGAACATGACGGCACAAAAGAAAAGCACGAGCAGTCTGGAGCTGGTAAATACGGTTCCTTTTAGGGATTTGAGTCATTCTGAGTCACTCGCTAAATTGAACCCGGGTTGTGCGAGTCACTTGAGTCAGTATTGCCTAATCGCCATGGAAACTCAGTCTGCCTCGGCCTACTGCTGCTCTACTGTACGACAGTGTTTATTACCACGACTGGATCTACTAAAACTAATAGGCTACTACTATCAGGTGCCTAGATAGATAGATAGATAGATAGATAGATAGATAGATCTACTTACAATTTACTACTTAATATTTATATATAAATTATTTTATTTTGAAAAGATCAATCGACCTAATTTCATTTTATTATGCTACATCTATACACCAAACCTACAGGAGCCGAGGCTACCTGCAGAACATTGTGTATGTTATTTCAGAAGTGGAAGATGGCTTCTGTTGTACGATGACAGGGATCTGCTTTTCACGCTATACTGCTCTGACTCGAGTCGTGAGTCGTATAATTGCACCAAAAATAACATAAAAAAATAAATATGGACATTGATTAATTTATAAAAATGTAGCTAAAAGCTAGGGTCTACAGTGTTGTTCAGAAACACATTTTGTTAGATATATATATGTGTATATATATGTCCATATACATGTCCATATATATATGTAGTCAATCACTATTACGTTGTACAATTCAGTAAAAGGAGCGGAAATAATCAGACCTCTGTGGCAGCTGCATGACTGAGAAAAAGCTGACCAATCAGTGCTATCCGGCCTGAATGACACGGATTGGTCAGCTTTTTTCTCAGTGCCGTCATTGGTCAGATGCCTTCATGTCACGCCCTCCTCCGCGCGTGCGCACGTCCGGTTTCACTGATGCCGGAAATATTCAGCACACTCCTCTGGCAGGAATACGGAGTTCATTTGGTTACAATGGCAGAGAAAATGCAGCCACCGTTACTTCTACCAACTCACCCCGCTAAAAAGGCAAGGAAAAGAAAGCCTGAGGCAGAAAAGGGTGCAACTAAAAAGGCTCTGGATAAAGTAAGAAGTTGGACTCGAGTCAGACATCGGTGCTGCGGTTGAGCGGTGGAGACAACTGCGGCATGTGAAGGGCCTGAAAAGTGATGCAGAGGTTGCTCTCTTTCTGCTGGACAGGTAAGGATTTTTTTTTTTTTGTTTCGGGGGGATTTGTTATTTTCATGAAATATGTAAGGTTTGCCAACTTCTCCCGGCTGAGTCCCACTGCCAGATGCGCGTTCATGTTTGTGGGGGACAGGACGACGACACACGCAGCGAGCGTGCTCAGTGTTTACGGAAGTAGCGAAAAACATGGCCGCGAGCAGTATTTATTTATTTATTTATTTATTTATTTATTTGGCCGCGAGCAGTAGGCCTATGTATTTGGCGATTTTCTTCGTGTGTATTATCTATGCTTCCGCCTACCTCAGCGCAAAATAGTGACGTTTGTCGCTTGTTGATGACGTGTAGGTCGGATGAATGCGACCTGGCCGTTCAGACTGGAGTCGCATGTCAAAAGTAGTATGTATCGGTTTTAGGACCACATATCCAAGTGGCCTGGATCGCATTTGAAAAAATCGGATCTGTGTCGTTCAGACTGTCATTAAAAGATCAGATGCAGGTCGCATAGGGGCGAAAAAATCGGTTTTGGTCACTTCAGGCTGCAGTCTGAACGTAGCATTAGAGGAGATGCCACTTTGAAATCTTGCTAGCTCTCCAGGATTGTAGACCCTAGCTTTAAATTGACATTCCAGCTTTTGCCTCGGTATTTATTTGCCTTTCTATCAGTTAAACTATTCATTTACTTTCCTGTTTAATTTCCCTTTTTTATTTATTAATGTATTATTTTTTCTGCAGGCTATTCATTTACGTATGTATTATGAAATTATGTTGAATTATGAGTTCCAGCGTCACTCTGAATTTGATTTGAGTCAAATGATTTACATGTTGGTTGTCATTTCCTCATATTATTATTTTTTTAAAGCCGCCAGTCCTTATCTGACTAAACTGTTGCCTTGTTTACGACCACTGTTTCTGTCCCCGTCGGTGACGTCTTAGCGTTTCGGTGTAGTTAAACTGGTCAGCACGTCATTGTCCTAAACGACAGGAATGAGAGCCACAAGTGAAGCCTAATACTTTTCTAATACACCAGAATTATCCTCCGTACTTCTCCCCATTGACTTCCATTTGAAAGGACGCAGGCAATTTGAAAATTGACGCTCGTAAATGGAACTTTTCCTTCGCACAAACACGCGTAGTGCTCTGCAGCGGTGTGAGGAGGGATTGATGTCGCGCTGAAAGGCTGTTAAGTCTCTCCCATCGCCAAAATCTCACCGTTCACTTAACTAAACGCCGCCTCCGTAGAAAAATGTCCTCAGCTTCTTCCCCGTGTGACGATGACATCTGACAGCCTTGACGTGCTGATAGGCCGTAAGGGGAGAAAAAAAGTCATGATTACAAGGTAAAACTTAATACTGCGATGACCTTTGAGAAAAGATGAGTGCCTCCTCTTACAAAGGTAAGGATTGCAGATGGCTGTTTCCAAACGTCAGGGCTGCTCGTGAAGGAAAAAAATGAAGAAAGCCGCGCATACGTCAGGTTTCACTTAAAGCAGAGGCATGGCGAGGTCATGTCACCTGACAGCCAGCGTTTTGTATGGTTCACTTATAGAAGACGTGACAAAAGCCTCCGAAATGTAAACTTTTCCACTGAAAAACACGAGAGAGAGACGTACCGCTGCATCGCTGGAACACTTTGACAGCATCAGTACGCCGTGTGCTCCCTGACAGCGGCGTCGAGCTGGAGTGGATTCCATGTTTCAGAACATTTTCTTTTCTGACAGCGTACTTTGTGATGATTTTTGTGTTGGAGACAGAAAATCACTGAGATTTCAGGAACGCTGATATTGGAAGTGGAATTGAGCGAGTATTAAAAGGCTAGCGGCTTTTAACACGTACTAAATTACTGCGCGTCCAAACTCCGTATAGTTCCATCAAAAAAGCAAGACGGAGAGAAGAGAATGAAGAAGAAAAAAGAAAAAGCTGTGGGTGAGAAGTGAACACGGCACTGCTGTATCTTTTCATCCTGTCATTCTGGGCATTTAATGAACTGTTTGGAATGTGTCTCTCCTGAGAGTTTCGGAGACGCGTCCTTCAGCGAGAGCAGAGTGTTTATTCAGTGGGTGTTATATGATAATACATGTCCAAATTTAAAAAAAAAGGATCCTTCCTGGGCTCATTTGAATCACTTCAATGATAATCGCTTAAAGTTATAATTAACTGAATCAAACCAGTTTTTTTTTTTAAATAACATTTTGTGACGTGTCTTTGAGTATCATGCAAAGCTCTTTATATAAATGAAATGAACTATCATCATTCTCATTATCATTATTATCTATTGTCTGTTCAGTCTAGCATCATTTCATAACCACCTTTCTATTGTTAGTGGCGGAGTCCGCCATTTCTATGCTGGATTCACAGTAAACAATGCAGAATGTAATCCAGCGTTACTTTTAGTCATTTATTTTCTTTCTTAGCTATTTTTCCAATTTGTTGGTTTGTTGCTGACCCCTAAATTCCCCCAGATCCGTGTTCAGTCCGTCTCCGCTCCGTCACGGCAGTTCGCAGCGTTGCATATTTCTACTCCATCCCAGCTCCAAGGCTTCTATTTCTGCCGGATGCCGGAGCACGGCGCATCAATTCAGCTGAATTCAGCACAGAGCAGACAGGAAGTCACACACCGAAACAACAACATAACATCCGGTTAATTTTAATAATAAAACACACACAATCTACAAAAAAGAGACAAATCTAAGCACTTCTTCTAATCCTTCAGTTGGGAACACGTCTTGTTTTGTGTATAACACACTATACATATAAGTGCAGTCTTGCGTAATTCCGTAATTATTGCAGGAACTCCTCGGTCTCGCAACTAGTGAAAGGTGAAAATTACCTACATTTTTTATATTAAAGGTTCAGTATGTAAGCATTTTGCTCATGTGCTAGTGGTGTAAACACTTCCCCGCTGCTCTGAGCTCCAAGCCCCGACAGCTAGCTGCATGGCTAACTGAGCTAACGGCAGTAGTTAGTGGTTACTGTGGTGTTTTGTTGCCCAGAATTTGTTGGGAGTGTGAATTAAACCGGTGGCCGTTATCTTACATGTTAGCAGCAGCTTTAACAACAGGTGTGATCAGTGTGTGGACTGTGAACAGCGACGCGGTGTTTGTTCACATCGCCGGCTGTAATATGATAACACATGTTCAAATTAAAAGAGGCTTTCAACTTAAATGGGATGCGAGCGGAGGAAAAACCACCCCCGGCTCCTCTGGGAGCGTTTCAAGATGCTTCACCTATCGGGGGGCTAAGAGGAGCACATGTTCCACGCAAATGTCACCTTGTGTGAGGAGCGCCGCCCCCGCCGACCCTCCCAAAAACAAACAACAGCTGCATATTCTATTGGAGAGCGGGGCAGCGGGGCATCCGCACCAGCATAATATCAGCGAGCGGGGCCCGCGCCCTGCACGGGGCCTGTCGAGCATGATGTACGTAGCGGACCGGTATCTCCCCCACCAGAGCTCAGATTGTTTTGATATTTTTATTAACATGTCCTCAATCATAAATCACCTCGGGGGGGAAGTGAGGCCGATCCCTCCTCTCCGCGCAGCATCAGATTACAGGTGGAAGACAAAGTTATCGGACACCTTGCCACGTGTCTCGCGTTCAAGCTACACCTTCCTTCCTGTGTTTTTTTTTTTTTACGCGCATCGGGACTTAAACTCGGTTTACATTCAAAACATTAGAACGGAGCGGAATACAATATACATACTATTATGCAAATGGCGCGTTTCCCGTGTAGAGGCGTTAGGATTCAACAGCAGCCTTTCTATCCTTCATCTGTTTTTATCAAAAGCTGGAGACAAAAAGCGGTCGGGACAGGCAGTAAGCACTTCCTGCAATGTCAGGACTTGATGTCATATCGCTTTAAATAACCCCTCGGAGGACATCAATTCGGTTATTGTGCATCTTGTGATGTTATCTGCTCAAAAAGGGCGACGTATTAATGCATTGTTTAAGCACAATACTGTGTCCATTTGCATCACAATAGGACGCCACGCTCCTCGTCTTTGTTTCTGTTTGACTTCTCAGCAAGCCAACCGCTCAGTGCCCCCCCCCTCCACCCCGACACCCCTCCACGCCGCCCGCCACCGACGACACGACTCGGGCCAGGCAGCAGAGCCGTTCTGCAGCCACACACATTTTCATGTCATCTCCAAGTTGCCAGTGTGCGCAAAACTGTCAGCCTCCCTTAAAGGCTCGGGATGCTATGTGTAATTCCTTTAACACGAGGCCACGCAGATATCCTCATCATTGTGGTAATGGCGTGCTCATGCCACCCTGCATCCCGCGCGCTCGCACGAGGCAGCTGGTAATTCGTTTAATTTATGCAAGTCGACCCCGCGAGTGGATCAGAGAGAGCGTCGCGTCGCGCGGCGTCGGCCGGACACTCGGCGGCCTTCGTCCTTCAGAGGTGATCTCAGGGTCACATGTGATTCTATCACAGGGCGGGAAAACATCATTCATGGCTTCCTATCTGCAGCCGGGGGCTCGACGGATGTGGGAAGGGGAGAAACGTCTTGATAAAAACTGTAGCGTACAGAACTGATGAATATTTCCCACTCTCGTCTCTATTAAAGCATTTTTTCCCGCCGTCGTCAGAGCAGAGATCGCCTTTGTTTGTTCAATATGTAAACACCATCTGCATTTTGTTTAATCCTCCTCAACAGGTAGCCGACTCTAAAGCGGATCCCCCGTCACTCGCGACCCGAGACACTTGGCACAATGACACGCTGATTCGAATCTGTGTGTGGGTGCTTCAAAGCAACAGAAAAAAGAATATATCTTGTTCACATGTGGTCCGAAAGCGCCAGGAGTGCGTTCAACTGGATCTCGGTCAGAGCCGAGCGGGAGGTTTTATCTCTCCTGGTGGATCTGGCCACTCATTATGAGGTGGACTCGTCTAATGAGCTCTGATCTCACAAAGGCATTGGCTCCGGTTCAATCTCATTTGAGTGTGAAGCATTAATAAGTTGAGTTGTGTGCGCAGCGTCGGTGCAAAGTTTACTTTCTAAATGGAGCGACTTGATATACAGTTTACATGTCACAAACAAAATCAATGTTGGTCTAATGTTGATCTGCTGAATCCAGTGATTATAATGAAAATGATGTGTTTAAAGGCAATTTCATCGCTTCTCGTACCATTAAAGGCTGTTGTTGGTCATTGTAAGTTAAAGCTCAACTGATAATCACTTCAGGTTATAATCCTTTTTTGATTTTCATAAAGTCAAACCCTGTTTTAGACACAATTTATTGTCCGTTCAGCAGATCATTATTTAGTATTTATACCTTTCTATAGAGCAGTTTTCATCATTAGTGGCGGGGTCCGCCATTTTCAATGCTGGATACACAAGAAAACGATGCAGCCTCTGATCCAGTGTTACAGTTTCTCTCGTTGACATCAGCTTCGACTCTTAAAACAACATACTGAAAGTGTATGAAACTAATGCTAGGGCAAACTTAGCATCTTGCTACAGCTAACATGTTCATGGTCAATAAATCTGTTTTTGAATTTTGGTTGGAAACATTGAAGACAGAATGTGGAGGAATAACAGTTTTGACGTTACGACGTCAGTGTATCGTGTTGCGGTGTTTAGCATGCTAGTCAGCTAGCTCTTACCTGTACAGGCTCAAAGCTCCTGTGCTAGCGGTGTAAATACTAACGAGCTCCCAGCCAGGCCTGTTAGCTGCACGGCTAACTGAGCTTACTAGCTAACGGCAGTTACAGCTGGCAGTAGTTAGCGGTTACGCTCTGGTGATATGCTGCCCCCTGTTTGTTTAAACAAGTGGCAGATTCTTACATATTGCACCTTTAACAACAGAGCTAATCACTGTGTGTTTATTTATATTTTAACAGGAGCAGCTAACTGAGCTAACAGCAGCTACAGTTGTACTACTCTCGTGATATGCTGCCCCATATCTGTGTCCAATTCTTACGTATTGCACCTTTAACAACGAGTCTAATCACTGTGTGTTTAAGCTACTTATTTATATTATAAAGGTTTTAAACAGGAGCAGCTAACTGCAGCTACAGTAGTCCTACTCTCATGTCCCATATCTGTGTCCAATTCTTGCGTATTGCACCTTTAACAACGGTTCAGATCACCGTGTGTAATGTGAGCAGTGTTGTTTGTACGTTTGTAAGTCCGACTCCGCATCTCTTCTCAACTCTATGGAGCATTTTAGTGTTTTATAGCTCATTGTTTTGGTTAATGACACCCAACTAAACGGTTTTGGCTCCGTTTTATTGCTCTCACTAACCTCGTTTTCCAGGAAAAGCAGCCGGTTATTTCTAGCAGAAAACAGAAAAGGTCTGATAAACCAAGTGTGATACCTGCCCCAGAGTTGAGACAGAGTTGTGAGTTGGTAAAACGCTGGTGAATTTAGCTTTAATGGACTTAGATCTGTCTGACAGATACACACAGACGAGGTGAATGCTAATGCTGCTCTGTTTGTATGCACGATGAGTCAACAGGCGACCGTTTGTTAACATGTTCGCTATAAGATGATTATATGGCGAGGTTTCGTTTACAAGAGGCCCCCCCCAAAAAAAAACAATTAATCAATAATTAGATTGCCCCTGGATTAATTTTCTGTTAATTGACGAAACGATAAACCGACTTAATGGTTTCAGCTCTAATCTGTTCTCACGGCCGCGGAGCATTACCGCCTATTGTCCGCCTGCCGCACCGTCATATGATCTGCTTGTTTGACCCGGTGATGAACAGCGACAACAATGAATCAGAACATAATGTGATAATGTGTTGATGGCGGTGGCATGTTCGTATTATGGGCAGCTGTAGCTCAGGTGGGAGGCCATTAATCATAGGGGAGCGGCGGGCCCCGATCCCCGGCTGGTCTCGTCCACATTTCAAAGTGTCCTTGAGCAAAAAAAAAAAAACGTGCGTATGGAGGGGAAAATGCTTTTTGCACACGAGCGGCAGATAAAGGACACGAGAAGAACAGCACATGTGACACCTGGAGACGGAAAGCTGTTGCTGTCAGACAGGAAGTTAAGGACAGGATGTTTACCGGGATTCGGAGAGGCATTTTGTCTGGCGGGATCGTCGCGTAACCTTTCAGCGTGCCATTTGCAAGCGATGCCCTGTCGGTGGGTATAGATGTAAGCGAGCCCACTGGAGGGGTGCCCTCCCCACGTGCCCACCTGCCTCTCCTACCGCAGTCTGCCGTACCATGTGGAGCCCCAGATGTAGCCGGCAGAATAATCCACACTCATACACTCATGAAAGTGTCCATCTGGCCCCGCGCGCACACATTAAGCCCCCGGAACCACACAGGCGTGGGGACACTGGGAAGCCTCTGCAGTCCTGTTGTTGTGGCATTTAGCAGATAGAGCTCGAGCGACGAGATACTGCTCCACTTCTTCTTCTTCTTCTTCTTCTTGTCCATAGCCGAGGTGGTGCACAAGCTGAGAGTCACTTGGCTGTGACCGAGAGGTGAAACGGAGGAGGACTGAGCGGGATAAGCCCGCGGAGCTCGCCGGTAGCCGAGCCGAGCCGAGCGAGGAGGATCTTTTTACATTAGCTGTGCCTCGGGCTCACGCAGATAACGGCAGAGAGAGGCACCGACATTACAGCCCCGCATCACAGCTGGCACTGTTTATCCAATCAAAATAAAAGACTTTCTTTTTTAATTCAGGATTCTCTTCGCAGATCTGGAAAAAATATCCGACTAAACGTCCTGACAATGACTCGACACACACACAGATAGAGGCCGGCCTCGTGTTTTATTTGTTATCAACGACACAGAACGAGTTGTTCAACAAAAGCATTCATTTAATCAATATAATCATTTCATATACGAGTTAGTTTCCTGTAGAATACATTCAAAGAGGAGACATTTATTTACAGATCATCACGAACATGATGAGTTAAAGGGAAAACTCCTGTAAACAGTTGCATCCTGTCAACCCAGATGATGTCATCGGGGTGATCAGGTGATGTCATCGGCATGATTATCTCGTCTATTGTTTGCAGACGACCAATTAATACCATTAATTAAGCTCTGCGGTACAAACTCAGTGACACGAGCAAGAGTCCGACAAAAAAAGATGCCGTGACCAGTTGCATCATGGGAAATGTAGGCGTTTGTAGAGCTCGACCCAGACGAGAAGGAAAACATGATGATAATTGCGACACTAAATTGCAGGATATGAATTAGGATTGTGTTTGTGATTGCACATAGAAGGAACTTGGTTAATAACATCCAACACAATATAACAAGTGACATCAGCTGTTCGTGTCATAACGGAAGAATTCCCTTTGACCACGTCTGAACGATAAGGCTTTTCTATTTTGATCACTGTCGACAAATTCCACGTAAAAAGTGACAAAACCGACCGAGTGATGACACTAAGAAGTCTTGTCAGACTGACGCAGGACAGACTGACACACTGTGTTTGCGTTTGGTCTCTCAGAAACGAGGAGAATACATCTTTATCGTCCGCCAGAGTGGAAAATTGTCTTTGGCTCGCAGGAGTATAAAAGCAGCATGAGACAAGGTAACTTTAAAAAAAAAACAAGTGAGAACAAATGTGGCAACACAGTACACAAGTAAAACAACATATATATATAAAAAACACTGAAAACAACTCAAAATACTTTGGAGCAAGAATACTTTTGGGTTTGAAACACTGATTGTGTTTAGAGTCCGGTCTGTCAGGATGTTTCAGGCTTCATCTCTCGTCCTGACGCTCAATTATTTTGCTGCCAATGAAAAAACTACAACACTAATTTATTCCTAAAGCTGCAGCTCAGATGACCAAATCCTGAAGTCGGAGCTGAATGTAAACACAGTCTCAATCAGGGTTTTGTGAACTGTTTCTAAGTACTGGTGAGATCAAGCTGTTGTGGAAGTTCAGGACCGTACACGACATCTGACACCTTCAACAGTTTCAACAAGTCGGCTGTCAGAAACGCGACGCTCTGTTGTGAAATCCTGTTTGGCACCGACGATCTTGACTTTGGTCTTATCGATGTGATCTCCAAATTGCTATTATTGCACCACGCCCGAGGAGCATGTGATTGAACCAAACAAAGGCAGATATACGACTGGCTAGGACGCTTTCCAAGGTTTAACAGGGAGTCGTTGAGTCTGTCGGGACACGTGCCATCAGTCCGGGTTGTTTTTGGCTTCGGTTTGGAAATACATTGATGCCGATTAGCAAAGACCTGACTGTTGCATCTCAGTCTTCCCTCTCTGGTCTCGTGCTACCTGCGAAAAATGTCATCCTCACATTATCCTCGCGGAGCTTCATGTAAAAGCGCGGGGACGCCTCACGACCTCCGAGTGCAACACACATCAACGCGCCGTCGCACGACACTCCGTCACTTTGATTGTACCGCGACGCCGGCAGGTGGCTGAGGTGTTTGGTGATTAATGAACATGAAGCTGTGAAAACCTTTAACGGTTGTGTTGTGTTAAGTTGTTTTGGCATCGCTGCCGGTATCACAAAATCTATTGAAAGTGTTGTAACGTCTTTGTTTGCGGTTAATGCACATGGCCTCGTTCTGATTTGGTACCAGGAACTGCCAAACCAGTCCTCGCCTGTTCAGAATCATTTTTACAGTCAAGTTGCCAAGTGTGGTGTCGATGAAGAGGAGGTCAGGGAGTTTTGGAAGTATTGAGTGGTTTAAAATGATGTTTTGTGTTCGGAGGAAACTGTTAACTCATAGATGTTTGCTATCAGATGACAGATAAAGCAGATAAATAAGCTAAAGGTTGGTTAATTGATCGTCTCCTGCAGTAGGAGGTGTTTCTGCTGATATAAGCAGGAGGCTTGGAAGAGTCGGTTAATGCAGCTGCAGAGGAGAAAAGCTGCAGGCGTCCCAACTTAAAGGGGGCATGAAGAGTTTTTCCTCATTTTTATGTTTTTAGTTTGTCTTTTTTTCTTGTTTCTGACTGAAAACCTCCTCCAGAGCACCTGTGCTAGTGGTTTAAACCACAGACATAATATATGTAGACGCCTCATGAGGTGCTGGAACGTAATCCAGCGTCGCCGCCATATTGGATGGGTCTCCTCACTCTAAGCTAGCACCAGAGTCAGCGGAGAGCGAGCAACTATGCCCGTATTTTGTGCAGTTTGCAATAACCGGCACAGTATTGTTAGAGTGGGATTACCTTTCACAAGTAAGATTGAAAAAAAAAATAAATATTTTGTGACAGCGTCCTGTGTTATAACTAAATCTCTGCCGTTTGTAACAAACCAAACCGTGTGAAAATCCGGTAAAAATTCGGGAAGCTATGATGATTATTGCATTATTCCTCAGTAGAAATAAATGCAGGAGGGCGAGAGACCCGCCCACGTCTACGTATATTATGTCTATGGTTTAAACACCAACACATTATTCTGGGCAGACCTGAGTCAGCTAATAGGACCGCTAGCTGCACTGCTCACTGAGCTAACGAGCTAAAAGCAGCTGCAGTTAGTGGTTATTGCCCCCCTCCCCCTGTTTGTTTGGAGTTTGAAATCGACAGGTGGCACAGTTCTTTCATATCGCACCTCTAAAGCTATGGTTTGACATTTTTGGGAAAAGTCCAGCATACGATTCCCGTGAAAAGTAAAGAAACAGGTGGATTTTGTTCCCAATTTTTGACCAGTTGAGGCTAGCTTTCCCCCTTGTTTCCAGTCTTTGTGCTAAGCTAAGCTAACCAAGCTTTTTTAATACACAGGTATGAAAAAATTGTCAATTTCCTCATCTCTCCGCGTGTGTCAGAAGTGCTGCTTTATCCACACTCTCACACACTCTGTAGTCGCCGTGTGCAGCTACTGTAGGAGCCAACACATGAAAGTCATTAGTGAATATCTTACGGCCACATTTCTTTACACTGAAGCAATGAGCGTCGCTGCCTTTGATCCCCGTCAAAACCTGCAGCGGACGCCCGATTCAAACTGTTGTCTGCGTGAACGTAATCCGCCGACGATCTGACGGTAATACAACACGAGGGCTACTTGTTAACGCTCCTCCTGTCCGTGCGATAATGGTTTATGTTTTAAGAACAACAGCGGCGGCGTCTCCCTGGGAAGCTTTGCTCTCATTTACGGAGCAGCGGTGGGACAGACGCTGCTCGCGCCCCCGTCATCGTCACCACTTCACAGGCTATTCAATTAGCGGGAGAAGCATGGGAGATGGAGCCATAATGGAGCTGATGAGATGCACAAGGACAGGTGACACTAATCAGAGCGGCGCCCCATTGTCTCTGTGTGGACATCATTAGGGAAAGAGAATGATCTTAGGCTTTTTATTTTTTTTCTCCTCCCTCCTTGCTTGAACACACTCGTGCAAGCTGCACGCACTCTTCTTCCTTACAGTCACTACGGTGAAGTGAGAGAGTGAGAGGTTTGACACGGAGGAAAAAAAGAAGAATATTTGACACCTTGGAAAATAGGGTTTTAAAGTGCAAGAACTCATAAACGCCACGCTGATAAACTGATGCGATACCTTGAATGGCTGTTAGAAAACATCTGATACCCGAATGATTTACTCTCTCTGTAAACTCTCCTGTTAGTGGTTCAGAAAAGGGTGAGGAATCCGCTCTGCAACGCGTCCACTTTCCCTTTGTCCGCTTGACCGGAGGGTGAGGCCGCGGACGAAGCGTGACCCGCCGCCGCCGCCGCCGAAGCAGCCTCGGAGCCGTCCCAGCGGCCGGGGCTCGTTCGGTTCTCTTCGGAGCCTCTGGGCCGGACTGTGAAGGAGATCTGCTCGGCCTGCTGGTACCGACTGCTCAGGTAGCTGCACAGACACCTGAGGAGAAAACACCAACGCAGAACAAACATGAGGAGAAGAAACTCTGACTGGATTCAGCCCACATACTTTGACTCATCTCAAATAACCCTGTAAGTGTAAAAAAAACATAATCCTAATCTCATCATTAAGACCCACTTCTCCTGTTAGCCGTCTTTAAAGTATGTGGCCGAACGCTGAGAGTGGAGACGTTGATCGAGATTGACAGCTGAGTCCCGCTCGCCATGGAGCGGGTAGGTGTGCGGAGCAGGACCTCGATACCACGTCTCCAGACTCCGGCTCCAAGTGACATCACCGGAGCAATATGGCAGCGCTCATATCTGGCCTGATTCTCATGCAGTGGGAGGAAGTGGAGACACGTTCTCCATCTTCATATGTCGGCGGTCCAAACCAAGAACCGATGTGTCTTCACGCCGCCTTCGCCGCAGAGAGATTCCACAGTGACAGGTGACCGTGTGACCACATCTACTGTCTGTGTGTCAGTTTTGGAAAACATCAAGGCCTTTAAAGTGAAGAGTCATTATTTACTCACCTTACAAGTTTCTAAGTCACCTAAACATTTCTGGAGCTTCACAACATCCTCCTAAAGAGCTCAGAAGTAGATGGAGTAGATTTAAGTAAACATTAAATGGCTCCTACAGCTAGTTTGGCGTAACCTTAATCTCCCAAAGTCCTGAGACCCCGAATTTTGTGAGGAGAGGAGAGACACGGTTTACTGACCAAACACTCTATAATAGTGATTACTGTTAGAATAGAGAGCTATTTAACTCTTTTAAATATATATATGTTTAATAAAAAGATATCCTTACAGCAGCTCTCAGCTGAAATCTGTAGCTGTAGCACGAATGAACTTGACAGCTCGTGCAGATAACGTCTTTTCAAATCTGTTTGGGATCTCGGGGCGTTTCCAGAAACGTGGGTTTTCCCATCTGCTTCAGTTGTTCAGGAGAACGCTGCAACGCTGTGAAGCTCCAGAAATGTTTGGTGGACTACAAAACTTCACCCGACTTACTGACCCGAGCAGATAACGAGGGAGTTTTCCATTTTCGGGTTTAAGGCTGTTGGCACTTTTAGTTGAAGCTGCTCAAATGTATATTTTTACAGTAAAAATGGACGGTTCGTCTCGGCTCTGAGGGTGTTTTAGTGTCTTTTGACGTCACATATGCTGATTCGATGAATGTATTCTTAGGACTGGACTGTTATCAGTGTCTGACGATGACCAAGATGTTACGAGGACGGTCACCTCGTCATGCTACGAGCGATGTTTAACAATGAGCTGCATACAGTCAAAAAACAAGACTGTATGAACGCCAAACTGTCGACTTTGTTCTCTCACACAGGATCAACATATGCATGTGCAGGATGAAGTGCACTGCGTAACCATCACAGCTAGTTATTCTGAGCCGTATGTGACCGATGCAGGAGCTAATCACGCTAGCTCGACTCCGAGGTGGCCGGTCCGCCACGCACCGTATCATTTCCTACAATCAGCGGCCGCTTATTATCACCTTTCCAGCGCTGCCTGGCAAACTGACCCAGGACCTGAGGAATCAAGGCAGGTGCTCATTATTTCCACCTGTACTTTCACTAGAAAAGTTAATAATGCATCCTGATTAAGCGCGATAACTCTTTTAGAAAGCGCTTCCGGCGCAGAGCGATTCAGCGGGCGGCCGACACAAAGGATCTCCTCTCCCGCCAGATTGACTGAACACATAACCTCAGTCCACACGGTAATTGGCTGCCGAGGCAAATCGATGCCTCGGATCAGAATTGAAGCATTCTGCTTGTTTACAACATCTATCATTTGTTCTTATCAAGTGTGATCAGAGCAATTTTCCCTTCCCTTAATATAGGTTTGATGGGACGGAGAAAAGCTCAATTCTCGGAGAATTGGAAAACACATTTCTCGCGCTTCGTGGTAACTAAACTGTCAACAGATAAGAGAGTCCATAGTATCAACTCCGGGGTAATTCATCTTACAATTGCGCCGCTGTGTTTTCCTTTCGGAGCGGCTTGGAAATATGGTTTGAGGGGCCTTTGCTCAGACGTCAGCGCGAATGAAAAGGAAGAAGACGAAAATGTAAAGCAGGATGCAAAAAAAGAAAACGTGACGCGCGGCGCTCTCTGCAGGCCCAAATTCTCTTAACTTATGTGGAGCTGCTGCTGCATCGACAAAACGCTCCTCTCTGCAGAAGGGCGGCGAGCTGGCCGTCCTCAGGCAGCTCTGCAAACCGCTGCAGACAGTAGCGTGAGGTGAGAGAGCAGTGTAGGCCACTTTGTATCATGTCAGCGCTGGCGGTTAGACGCCATCTCCACAGTGTCCCTTGTCACCAATCACATCCTTTTAAACCACCCAGGGAGCTCGACACCCGCCCTCCCCCCCCACACACACACACACACACATGCACACACACACTCCCCTTATCTGTCAATGCTGCTTAAATAATGTAATTAATGACTTAATTAACATTTCCATAATCTATTTTAATAAATCTAACACGGCATAATGAGAGTTTCTAACCTCCAGGCAGTGGCATATAAAAATTCACAGTGCGGAGCTGCGTGGTCAGGGCGCTGTCGCCGCCGCCCGACTCCCACCGCGACAGTACGGCGAGGAGAGGCTGCATATTGTGTGACAGGCCTCTGAAAGGCAGCTCAAGCTTGACAAATGTCATGTGACTCCGTGAATGTGTCCAGTGACGGACCTGCAGCACGAGTAGAGGCCGGAAAATATCATGTTCTGGAGGTTCAAGATGTTAAAGTGAAGCCGGAGCGGTCGACACGACGTAGATCCAAACGATGAAGATTCGTGTCGAGCGTCAACGCAATTCAACGGGTCACCTTTTACATTCATATGTAGCTTTTTGCACTTCAACCCAAGTCTGCTGTGTCTCTACGACAATGTACAGAAACATACTAACCACCAGTCACTTATAAATCCGCCTTAATTCAATATTTACTTATTGTCACAGCTGCCATGAAGCACGTTGGTTAGGAAGCATTTCAATTGTCAAAACCGGGTCACAAGTTAAGTTTCATTTTTTAGAAAAAGGCTCAGAACAGAAGGCGATGTTGTGTTTGTGAGGGACTACTTTCAGCGGTGGATTAATACACATTGTGCTCCGATGAGTATCGGAGGCAGTCGGACGGTTTATGTAAGACTGAGTCAAAATCAGCTGCAGAACTTTAATCACGGTTATGAAGGAATGTGTCACGCGTGGTTTCACCGGAGTCGTCTCCTGGAAATATTGTTTAAATACAACAAATCTGCAACAGCAAATGAAACTGTCCGAAACGTGAAGCTCGCTTACAGTTTCCCAGCTGATGGTACGTCCATCGAAAAGTACTCGTGTATAAAGACAGAAGCTTTTATTCAGTGAACATGTTACTGATCTGGTGAGGAAGCTCAAATCTTGCTTCACCTTCGATGCAAGGAAAGAAAATGCACTCTTTATAATTTGGTTCTCGCAGCACTCGTATATTTTTCTGTATACATTTCAGGGTAAACTTCCAGATTACCCTGCTCTGTCAGTTACATTCCTCCAAGTGGTTTTCACACTGTGCGTCTTTGTTATGGAGCATCTTGCAATCATTCGCCTCCTCCGACGCGATCATTAGGAATGCGTCGGAGGAGGCGCCTGTCTTTGAATACCTGTTCTTATGTTTAATGGGGATGTTTGTGTATCACATGTTGCATTTCACATTGTTGTGTCTTTGTACGGCTGCCTGCTCGGCCGTGTCGCTTTTTTAGAAAGAGATTTTCATCCGAATGGGATTTAAAGATGGAAAACAAAGGTTTTTACGGTTGTTTTTATGGCAGCACTTGGTCAAAGTCCTAGAAAAATCCTAGTCTGCTCTGATACAGAAAAGGTCAGCAGTGACTCGACACGTCAGATTGTTTATTAATCGTTCAACCCAAAAATCACAATCTCTCCCCAACATTAACCAAAGTGTTGCCTGAACCTAACCACAGCTCTGCTACAGATACATAAATACAGAGTTTCCCTCAGTCAGACTCTGAATCTGAGCAGCGACTATGTTGTCGCCGTTATGTAATTAGTAAAACAACACTGATGTGTTTTTAATGGACAGACGATGGAGCTCTATCTGACTTCAGCTGCACAGACGACACTTGTTACTGGGGTCGATTAATAGTTTGTTTTAAGTCTTTTCATGGGATTTGTTGATTCAGAAAAACCTAGTAACAAGATGAACACAACTTCTCATTGATCAAATCTGACTATCTAATTGTTTAAATAGGTTACGACCCCCCCTGCTAATAACGAGAATTATTGCATGTCACCATTTCATCAGGAGTCAGCGTCAGTGAACACAACATGAACCCAGCAACAACAAAAGGTCACTCCGAGCTGCTTCCTTGTTTATCTTTATCTCGTCCCCCTGTTGCAGCGACCGGCAGGCCCCCGTGTGCCGGGTGAGAGACGGAGGGGGGTTTTTTGCTCCTTACAAGGACTTCCACCCTCGGGGTGAAGCGTGACTGAGATGCACCCTGACAGGGGGCAGCAGGAGGCTGGCACGTCCCAGGCAGCACAAGCACCATGGGGCACGGGTCTGTGGGGCCTCGCCGAGCCTAATAAGGGCGCCCACCACCCCTCCGATTGTACCAGTAATGATGCGAGCGTCGGTCGACAAAGAAACCTGTTTGGTGCGGCGGGATACCGTCACTGTCACAGTGAAGGTATTTAAGATTTGAAGCTTCAAAACAACGTGAAGCTATTTTAAATGATCCTCGGAGTGTTAGCAGCTTTAACGGCGTTAGCTCGACAACACGTCTGAACCTCCCTCAAACCCAAAACAATGAACAAATACCTGCAGCCGAGATTCTGCCAAGAAACGCAGCCCCCGTCTGAGGCTGCCGAGTGTGTTGTAAACAAACCGATTTCCTGTCATAAAATTACAGCTCATTACTAGCGCGGATAAGGGCTTCAACAGCATAATGATGCAGAAGCACATTACCAGCGCAACCGCATTTATTAATTACCAGTTCACTAGCCACATTCCTCGCAAATGTGGTTAATGGGGGAAAGAAAAAAAAACAAAAAAAAAACACAACACACAAAAGTTACGAGCCTTGTTGAGTTAATTACAAACAGCCTCTCTTATTTTAGTTAAGACAAATACTGGAGGAGGGACAGATGTAGAACACAAAGTTTTAATTTCGCTACTGGCACGAAAAGCTGTCGAGGGTGATTGGAGGGTTACATCACTGCTGCCATGTTTTACAGTGAATTTAATTAAGCAGGCGGGAGTTTGTCTAAATCCCATCATTCAGTTGATTAAGGTCAGTCGGTAAAGTCACGTTAAAAAACATTAATTTACTTTCAAACGCACCATTATTTCTCTGTTCTCGAAGTAATCTAGTATTTTTTTTTTTGACAGCCTGATTGAAACGACGGCTTCGAGGCAATTACAGATTACATAACCTGCGTTTGTAATCTGATTACAGTAGCCCCGCCATATGTTGCTTTCTAATCACAGAGTAGATATTGTTTGTGCCAGGAATCTAATGCATTATTTACAAGCTCAATGTTGATAAAAACAGACTGTTCATTTACTAATGGTTTACAGTACCGCAGGCATCCGTCCAATTAGCAATATCAAAATGGGAAAGGAGACTAACTGAAAACAAGGGAGGTGGGGGAGGTGGGGGAGGTGTTGGGGGTCGGACAGCGCCGTGTTTTTCAGAGATTAATATGTCAATGACATGGACGCTCACTGCTTCTTTCAAAAAAATGAAATGCTACTTGGAAATGTTGTTTGTATTTGGTGTAATCATTATATGAATCATTAATATTCCGACTGAGTTTCACACGAAGTTCAGACTGAAGCCGCTCGAAATCTAAAAAGATGTGAGAGCTAAAAAATAAAACCATAAAACACTCACTTGATGAGCAGGATCTCCGTCAGCACACCGAAGGAGGCCGCGGCCAGCTGAAAGGTGCCGGGAGGAGGAGGGTTGGTGAAGGCGGTCATCATGCGGTGAACGGCGTACGGCACCAGGCCCAGCAGAACCAGCGCGGTGATCAGCACGAGCCACGTCTGCCAGCGGAAGCTCACCGTCCGCCACGGAGAACTTCTCTGGAGCTGGTACTGGACCGGAGGAAGAGGAGAGAAAGTTTTCATGACATCACCAGAAGAAACACGGTTGATCGCTTTGGTGAAGACCGACTTAACGTTCAAGGAGATGTTGTGAAGGAGTCATGTGGTTGTTTGAACAGCTGTTCTTCTGAGTTATTGTGGATTTTTGTGCAACATGTTGTACATGTGTTGTTAGTATGTATGTATGTTTTACATTTTAATACGTTGGGATTTTGTACGTCTGCTACCTCGGTCAGGTCTCTCTTGTAAAACTGATCTTGATCTCATTGGACGAGTCATCTGCCCCCTCAAGTGGCTGCCGCTATGTTGTAGCTAACATTGCTAGCTAATGTCACTAAGTAACGTTGCTAGGACGAGCTAATGCTAATGCTCTGTAATGTTACGTAGCTAATGCTCGAACGCAACTGGATTTGGTTTTTGTCTTTGAAGACGTTTCACCTCTCAAACAAGAGGCTTCATCAGTTCCTGCTCGCTTGACTAGGCTAACTATGACCTGGATGAATGAGAATATTCACAGGCTTGTAGCTAACGTAAGTTAACGTTAACCTAGCTAAAACCAGCTAGCTAACGTTAGGGCAGTACAGTATGCTAGAAATCAGCCATTTTTACATTTTTCCCCCACAAACTGGCAACAACCAAGAACCCTTGACCCTTGTTAGAAGCTGGAACCAACTTCCTTTCTTACATTTTGGACCTGACAAAATGTTTAAAATTCACAATCATGAAAGAAAAACAAACTTTCATTCTGCACCTTTCGACAAGCTCTGCAGAATTATCATTTTGTGGGTCAATATGACCTTTAATACTTTGATTAATTACCAAAGTAAATGTCAAAACTAATGTCATTCTCATCAGCCCAAACTTTACTCTGTTAAGTGCTAATTAGCAAATGTTAGCATGCTAATAGGCTAAACTAACATGGTGGCCATGGTTAACATTACCTGCCAAACATTGGCCTTTTAACAACGGCATTGTTAGCATGTTAGCATGCCAATATTTGGATTTAGTTCAAATTAGTGTAGCTAGCATGGCTCTGACATCATGTTCATATTAGCTGTTTCTAATCAGGAAGGGAGGTGGTTCTGTGTCGAAGTTATGGGTTGTTACTTCTATAAACTGGCTGACAACAATCTGCACGGCTCTGAAATATTACCAAGACTCGTGGTTACAATCTGGCGTTGGAGTCTGAATTTGATGTAGCTCCAGGTAGCTAGCTATGCAGAGAGATGACTGACCATTCTCGATCGAGTTCTGATGGGCAGATTCATCTCCAGCTGGCTGAAACAACCATTAATGAGCACAACAACACCTGATCTATTTGAATCACCGAGCGAGTGAGATATGTGAGCGGCTATTTAAAGGTTTGGAACCGGGATATGTAGATTCTTACTCTCGTTAAAGTCTTTACCAACTGTGAGGAGCCTAATTAACGTCCAACTTTGTCTAATGAAACACAGGCGATGCACACTGTCACAGATCTGTGATCAAAACGTATCTGAGTCAAGAAAACCTTCACTTTTTAATTCCCCCCTTAACCACAACATCACAAGATAATCAACCAAGATAGACGACCCGCTCCGTTCGACACATTTCTCACTTATAGTAATCCTGGTGTTTCTCACTGCAGAGAAAACAAACCCCTGTTGTTGTAACAAACTCCATAATGCGACCTCACACCTGTCCTATACATGCGGCCTCTTGTTTGTCTCTTGGCTCGGCACTTCAGACCACTTAAACCCGACAGGCGCGTACATAACAAACGCCATGCAGTCATCAAGCCGGCACGCAAACGCTGCCCTTCCTAAATCCTCGCCAAACATCGCCTCGCTCTGGAGACAAACCAAAAATCACTCGAACCGGGCGTTTGATTAGTGTCTGGAATTCATCTGCAAATGCACACTTGCCTCGCGCTCTCTCGCGGCTGCTATTCATTAATTAGATTCTTTGTGCAACTGAGCCATCCTCCATGTTTAAGGTTACATCAGGCCCCCAGTAAGTGGCTGCCTGATAACAGAACGCATCCATCTTCATTACTCAGCCCTTTTCTGTCCAGGCTTGCTCCTCCACAAGTGAGCTATGTCAGTGGGTTCTAAGGAGCTGATGCATTTCATTGCATTCGGATCCTGAACTTTTGCCTCCTTTGATTTTAGTCGGTCTGATTAAATTACGGGGTTGCGGTTTGAGCTCATATCGGGTTCTTTTCTGTGGGCGACTTTTTTTTCCTCCTCGTGGCAGAACAGTCGGTGCAGCCAGATGAAACCCAAAACACCTTTTGGCTCTTTATAAATGCACAGTAAGGGCCCGTCAGATAAACATTACAGCCGAGTCATCTGTAGATCCCGCGTTAAAGGGATATTCCGGTGTAAGTTTAATCCATGGTCTAACACATCTTGACACCGAGTAAGACTCCCCCTCGAGAGGTCAAGTTAGCTGACCGCTAGCTTAGCTAGTTTTAGCAACCTCAGAAAAGACCGCACGATAACAATACACTGCCGCTTACGCCTCCATTTAGAAACCGCCATCAAAAAGCTACAATTAATGGTGAGAACAGCACCAAACTTCAGCAACAGTACATGTACAGTCCCAGCACACAGTACGAAGCATCAAACATCTGCTAGCTTTGCCAGATTTTATTATGTTTTTATTTATATTTTATATTATTATTTTTATTTTTATATTTATTTATATATGTATTAAAACACAGCACAACTCTCCGCTCTCCTTCAGCAGCCTGCCTGTGTCGGAAGCCTGACGAGTCGATTACCGAGTGCAGTAGATTTCTGCAGCTCAAGGATGAAAATGACTGAATATTACTCCATGGAATGCTCAGTTCTTATTATCGAGAGCTGACAGGGAAAATAAGGGAAGTAATGGAGTAATAATCAGACATTTTCATCCTTGAGCTGCGGAAATCTACTGCACTCGGTAATCGACTCGTCAGGGCTTCCCCACACAGGCAGGCTGCTGGAGGAGAGGGTGAGTTGTGCTGTGTTTTTAATACAAATCCAGCAAAGCTAGCAGATGTTTGATGCTTCGTACTGTGTGCTGGGACTGTACATGTACTGTTGCTGAAGTTTGCTGCTGTTCTCACCATTAATTGTGGCTTTTTGATGGCAGTTTCTAGTTGGAGACATAAGCTGCAGTGTATTGTTATCGTGCGGTCTTTTCTGAGGTTGCTAAAACTAGCTAAGCTAGCGGTCAGCGAACTTGACCTCTCGAGGGGGAGTCTTACTCGGTGTCAAGATGTGTTAGACCATGGATTAAACTTACACCGGAATATCCCTTTAATGTCACATTCTGTGCTTCTCCTAACTGGATCAAACAGGTTTGAGCCGTCGTAGCCGGTAAAATAGGCCGTTTTCAAATGAATCTGCAGGATGTTTGAAGCTGTAGATCAGGTTCACAGTCTGGTTATTACTTTTAAAAAAAAATCTATTTCAATTAATTTGAAACATGGCGACTAATATCACAGAAATGATGAAATTCTAAATTAGATTTCTATCAAATTAATTATCGAATTAATCACACTGTGTATAAATCAAAAGCTAATGCTGAAGTTTTTTTGCTTTCACTCCGTCCGTGTTTCTACAAAGTCTTTGAGAGCGAACGAGAAAAAGCGAAATATTCAGATTAAACCCGAACGCTCGTTTTCAATCTGTGAATGGATTCAACTCCCAAGGTAACAACGGAGTGAATGCGATGCCACACACTGAAGGTTTTATTGTTATTAGGAATGGAAGTTGATCGCACAAGTTATTAAAAATGACACAACATACGACATACAACGGTTAGTCCTCAAGGTTTTTTTGGGACCGATGAAGCACATTTTTGGTGACGATCCTGAAAAAAAGGGGTCGCTTTTTCAAATCGAGCCGTTAGCGTCACATGTGTCGGCGGGACCTCAGCTTTTTTAGCCGCATCAAGGCCGAGCCAGTTTGAATCGGCTTGAAAGCACCTCGGCGTGTTTATTGTGTTCCCCTCAGCCAAATTAACTATCTGTGAAGAGGCTGAATAAACTAATCATGAGGAGATGGACCATCACATCTGTCCCGTCTCCACGTGACTCTGCACGGAATGCAAGCAGGGTTTTTCTTCAGTATTTTTGGAGGCTAGAGGTTCACGGGGAAAAAATAAGACACAATAGTCCATTTAAACCATGATTAAAGACACCATATGAGGATGTGTATCACAGGCCTGCCCCCTTTTTTTAGGTGAGGAACACTGTCTCATCAGAAAATTACATTTCCTCTGCACCTCATCTTAAATTCAAATAGCACGTGGTTAATCCAAACACGAGACTGAGAGAGCCGTAACGTCCAAAGTCAGCACACAATACATTAACCACTGCTTAAAAATCACAGTGTGTTAATTACATCCTGATGTTTTATGACTGTGACCTTTAAACACTATAGGAATCAATCAATACGAGAAGGGGGGGAAGCAGCCCTATTGGGAATATTTAGATCCGCAGATTCTGAAAGTAGGGCACTATTTATCCAAACACAATCATTATTAATAGCCGGACAAGTCAACCCAAATACATTTTCTGCATATTTTCCACATTACGCCCCTTCTCCCTTCCAGAGCTGCGGCCGCAACACGTTGTCCAGCTCGGAGATAATTAATTAACCAGAAGCCCGTCACGCCGCTGGAGCAAAGAGGACAAAGGCACAAATACAATATTATCTTCATAAAGTTGCGTTTGACCCGCCGCTAAAAAGACTGTAACGTTCTGTCCTGTATTATCAAACGGTAACGTTAAAGTCTCAGTGTGATGATCTTTAGACCTCAGAGTGGAACAAACTACAGAGAGGAAGGAATGAGACGGTATCACTGTGTCATTTCTACTTTTATTCTCTTTTGTTATTGTCACTGTGCCCGTCGAGCTTTTAATCCTGGGAAAGCAATAATGCAGTTTATAGTGACAGCAGCAGATTTACTGCTTAAAATACTTAGTCATTTTTGAGACAATGTCTTTTTGATTTTAGACCGAAGAAGACAAACGCAGGCTTTTCATTTTAAGCAAGTGGTGGTCGCTAACTGGAATTACAGCAGTTGCTAGCAGATAGCTGTAACTAGCTTGCTAATTAACGTTAGCTCTGTTAGTGGAGTAGAAAATGAAGGTCTGGCTGACTTTTTAATGTTTTCAGCTGACTTGTTTTTAACGGAGAACCATGAAAAACAAGACGAAGTGTTGGCAAAAAAGAAGACAGCTAGCTAAAGTTAACAGGTCCCATTTTAGATGGAAGAAGACAAACGCAGTGGCCACCACTACCTGGAATTACAGCAGTTGCTAGCAGATAGCTGTAACTAACTAGCTAATTAACGATCGCTCTGTTAGCGGAGTAGAAAATGGTGTTAATGTTTTCAGCTGACTTGTTTTTAACAATGAGAACCATGGGGGAAAAACAAGAAGTCTGAAGATGCTAACAAAGTGTTGGCAAAGAAGACTGCTAGCTAAAGCTAACAGGTCCCATTTTAGATGGAAGAAGACAAACGCAGTGGCCGTCGCTAACTGGAATTACAGCAGTTGCTAGCAGATAGCTGTAACTAGCTAGCTAATTAATGTTAGCTCTGTTAGCGGAGTAGAAAATGGAGGTCTGGCTGAGTTTTTAATGTTTTCAGCTGACTTGTTTTTAACGATGAGAACCATGAAAAACAAGAAGTCTGAAGATGCTAACAAAGTGTTGGCAAAGAAGACTGCTAGCTAAAGCTAACAGGTCCCGTTTTAGATGGACAAAGACCATCAGTAACTGGAATTACAGCCGTTGCTAGCAGATAGCTGTAACTAGCTTGCTAATTAACATGAGCTCTCTTAGCAGAGTAGAAAATGAAGGTCTGGCTGAGTTTTAAATGTTTTCAGCTGACTTGTTTAACGATGAGACCCGTGAAAAAATAAAGTCCGGAATATGCCTCGGATGGCTACATACAAAAGATGCTAACAAAATGCTGTAATGAGGCAAAGAAGACTGCTAGCTAAAGCTAACAGATCCCATTTTAGATGGAAGAAGACAAACACAGTGGGTGTCGCTAACTGGAATTAAAGCAGTTGCTAGCAGATAGCTGTAACTAGCTTGCTAATTAACGTTAGCTCTGTTAGCAGAGTAGAAATTGAAGGTCTGGCTGAGTTTTTAATGTTTTCAGCTGATTTGTTTTTAACGGTCAGAGCCATTACAAAAAATGTCTGAAAATGCTAACAAAGTGCTGTA
Organism: Lagodon rhomboides; assembly: GCA_039737535.1. Taxonomy (NCBI): domain Eukaryota; kingdom Metazoa; phylum Chordata; class Actinopteri; order Spariformes; family Sparidae; genus Lagodon; species Lagodon rhomboides. The sequence goes on along the minus strand of CM077789.1, from coordinate 5,200,906 downwards.
ATGAGGCAAAGAAGACTGCTAGCTAAAGCTAACAGGTCCCATTTTAGATGGAAGAACACAAACGCTGTGGCTGGTGCTAACTGGAATTACAGCCGCAGATAGCTGATAGCTGTAACTAGCTAGCTAATTAACGTTAGCTCTGTTAGCAGAGTAGAAATTGAAGGTCTGGCTGAGTTTTAAATGTTTTCAGCTGATTTGTTTAACAATGAGAAACATGGGGGAAATACAAAAGATGCTAACAAAGTGCTGTAATGAGGCACAGAAGACTGCTAGCTAAAGCTAACAGGTCCCAGGGTAAAAAGTCAGCCTGCAGATAAAGCATTAAACACAAAGGTTAGATTTATGCTTTCGCTTTTGTATTTTGAAGCAATAATTTTCACTTTGACAAGAGAAAAGAAGCTTCAACATCTCAGGAGACCCCACAAATGAAATAAAAGAGTGAGACAAATAGTCTTTGTCCTTGGAAATATGGTAGGAGGCCCAAGCTAGCCAGCAAGGCATGCTAAACCTGAGCAACTTCCTTAAGAAACACATTGTCAATCCATTGCTTTCTGCTTTTAGAAAGAATAATACCAGAAAAAGACCTTAAAGCTGGACATGCCAGCTACATCTAGCTATATCTAGTTATGGCTACGGAGCTGTGATTAGTCACGGTTCAGTTTAGCTTACAGCTAATTCCAACTTCACATATTATCACATCGTGACATCTGCACAGGTTTCACGCTCGAGGATGTGATCAATCACAGCATTGTGTCCTGTGCATTAGGAGTCAGTGACAGTTACTGTACATGCCTTCAGCTACGTGACTAATAACACACATCTGCCATAAGCCAGAACTGCTGCTAAAATATTTACCACCCACACGATTTCTCAGAACTACACCGTGTGGACCCGCCGCGATAGAGATCTGCGCCTGTTTTCCTAAACTCAGTACTCAGTAACCTTTAACTGGCCGTTATTGGCGTATCGACAGACTTTAGTTAGATCTCCTAATTTCGGTTGCAACACAAATTAACTGTGTAATGTGGAAATGCCAAGCAGCTCCCCGAGACAGCCTCCCTGTGTGCGTGCTCGCTTGTTTGCTAACAACGGGGATGAGGTTTCTGCTTAGCAGGACCGGACCAGAAAGTCTATTAACTTATTGAGATTAAAAGCCTGATGCCTTCCCTCCCACTCGACCCTCCGCGGCCCCCCCTTCCCCCGGACGGCATCACACCTCCAAAGGAGAAAGGTGATTGATGAGAGCCATCAGGCGGCCTGGAATCTCTCCTCTCATTAGACTCCTTATGCATCTGAGCTGTTTCAACAGACACTGGCAGAGCCGGGCAGGCAGGGAGGGGGCGAGGAAGGTCTCCATCCTCTGACTTTTTAGAAGATAAGTACTCGCACTAAAATATTTACCTTGTGCATTAATCTCGGGGAAATTAATTTGCCATTACACTTTCTTCTTGAGTGTTTTTTCCACAGAGAAGTGTGGTTTCCACTCCCTGCTCTTCATGCTCACTGAGCGTTCTCTCTTTTGATTCACTCGAGGGACTGCTTGGAAATTAACGTCCCTGAGGGGGCTGTGTTTGGACAGCCGGGGTGGATCCTATCATCGACCACTGAGGCGCTCTCCTGAGGAGGATTAGCCGGAGTGGTGGAAAAAAAGAAAGGAGAGGAATGTTACATATGCATATCCCTAAAGCAGACACGCTCAATCATATTAATGCAAGTGCAGCACATTATTATGTACTAATTGCCAACGGATAGTAGCGTTATTATAATGTGCCGCTGATTGTATCGCTGCAAACCAAGTGGGGTCCATTCTGTTCAGATAAATAACCTCATTGTATCCGAGACAATAACCAAGATAAATAGTCAGAATCAATGCCCTCTGTGGGAACAATTTAGTTCGCTGCAGCTTATTGTGTTCCTTTTTTTTTTTTCCTACCGCACACTGTTCGAGTCAACTAGGAAAAGTTTTTGAGGGAGCACTTTTGATGAATGGGAACAACAGTGCGGCGTGAATAAGGAATAATCCCAGCAGAAGCGAGGTCTAAAGCTTCCGCCTTTTAAACGGTCTCGGCATTGAGATTGACCGTTTAACAGCCTCCGACAAAACAGCAGCTGTCCAGTCATTTCTCCACATGTTTAAGGCAGTGTGTATCTAAAGAGTTCGGTCTGATGTAACCTTTTAAAAAAACAAAAACACGAGGGTCAAAGTGTGACGAGTGGATTAAACACTGTGCTACCTGATTTAACGTAAGGTAAACGTTAGTGTGGACATCCAGCTAGCTTACTAAAGGCCAAGAGTTAGTTAACTTATCATCTTGTGTGGCTACAGATTCCTTCAAAATAAAAGTCTTGTTCACAACCAGTGGATCGTAAACACCAGAATGTCCTGCTACTTACTGATTTGTCAAACACTTTCCCGTCCTAAAGGCCTTTTCTCTTGTAACGCTGAAACTGAAACACGTAGTTCAAGAACATGAACCTGACCGTTTTTCCACCGACAGTACCAGCTCGCCTCGCCTCGACTTAGCTCGCCTTTTTTGCGTTCCCATTACTGAAATCTGGTACCTGGTACCTGCTAAAGTGGTACTTTTTTAGTATCACCTCCGTATAAGTTCCAACCGAGCTGAGCTGATGCTTCTGTGTGACGTAAGCTGGCAGCCGGCCACTGATTGGACAGAGAGCGACGCCACTTGACGACTCATGACGAGCGCGACGTCCGAGCCTGACACCTGCTACCTTTAAAAACTAGCATCTGCGTTCAGTCAACATGGCGATTACATGGAAGGAACAACGCGCAGGAACACGGCGTGGACCGTGGCAGAGGTGGAGACGCTCCTGAGTGTTGTCGCTGAAGACGCATCCAGAACGAGCTTGATGGTGCGACAAGAAATGAAAAGGTGGACGTGTTTTGCGTAGCCCACAGCTAGCCCTGTTTATGTGTCGCGTGGATAAGTACGTCACTGATGGCGACCCGCCCACGTTGATGACGACCCGCCCACGTTGATGACGACCCGCCCACGTTGATGACGACCCGCCCACGTTGAAGAGATACTAATTCTAGATGGAAACGCAACACGTCTGAAACCAAACCAAGTAGAGCCACGCTAAGCCGAGGCGAGGTGGTACTGTCGGTGGAAAAATGACTTAATATGAGGGCTAATAAAGTGCTGCAGGAATGATGTATTTTTGGAGGCTAACCCAGAAGTTAGCATCGCCCTGGTTCCCTTGTGAGAAAGTTGGTGTGATTTTTCCTTTGGATTTTGGATTACTGCAGAAAATAAGCTCTGTGGCGAACAAACGTTTCTGACAATCTTCACACACGAACACAACTTTCATGATTTTTGAAGCGTAAGTAAAAACCTTGTGTGTAGCTACAAACGAACTACACCACATTCAACGCCGGGCTTTCTGCTACAACACACTACACTTACTATAAATCCATCAATTTACAAGTTGGAAAGTTCAAGTTTGAGTAGTTTTTGGTCTGTAAAGTCGTCTCTGAGTAGCCCAGACGAGTGTGCGACGATGTTTCAGCTCCCTGACAACCTCTGCAGTCTCATTCAGCGACCACCTTTTCGAAGACACGTTAAAAAGAAGTGGGCTACGTATTCTGTGCGATGGTACAAAATGTGAAAATCTCTTCAGCTTGCATTGATCACAGACCTTAATTCCAGGCATCTCACCAAAAAAAAACATTGAATAAAAACCCTTTGACTTTGCCAAGAGGGACCCTGAAGTGAAAACACGCGAACCAACTCGCGTGTTTTGGGACTCATTCCGGCGGCACTCAATTAGTTTTTCTTTTTAAACACCTTTTAAAAGGTTTCTCCTTCTGAAACGATTCTGAAGGAGAAAGCTGTTCATGTAGCCGACGTCATCTTAACGTCATCCATTGACTGCACGCAGAATTAGAAGGCTGCCGGTGTAGAAAATGAGAAGCCATCTTTTGTCTTCTTCTATCTCTTTCAAGCATTAAGACTTTTTTTCGAGTGGTAAATCATCCAGTCATTTGTGCCGTGTGGGAAATGGAAAAGCTTGACACCAACCAAAACTTGGCGAAAGGTCAATTGTGGCTGCTTTGGCGTCCTCGCGGGGGGGGGGAAGCGTAAGACGGTGTGAGAGACGCGGCGTGATGTGTATGTGAGTGTGGGAAGACAGAGGACGCTTTGTGTGAAGCAGAGAGAGAGAGTTTGTCTGTGAAGGGTGGGGTTTTGGTCATCTGCCATCGGATAAGATATCCTGACAAGGCAATCAGAGAGAAACAAATTCTGCAGCCACGCGGGTTCAACTCTCTCGTTCTTCACCCTGATGAGCTTTTGAAAAATGGAGCGCGGCTGAAATTGGTTTTGTATGAGAGGCTTCAGATCTGTCTCTTGTCAGGATTATTGCCACCTGTCTTCATTGGCCGCAAAGGTCTGTTAATTAATCTGCCTCTCCTTCTTAGTGGCCGGAGAGGACGGGGTGAGTGGAGGGCTCCTCTCCTCCTCCTCCTCCTCCTCCTCGTCTTCCTCGGCGGCGCCGGCGTCCTGTTCCCCAAACAAAAAACACATCCCCGCTTGCACGTCAGGATTAAAGCTGCTGTTTTTAGATTAAGCAACATCCCTAATGAGTATCATTAAAACACTACATCATGTCCTCCCTTTTTAATTTTATGAGTGAAGCTATTTAATTGGATATTTAATTTAATTTAGTTAATGAAGGTCCTGAATTTTGTTTGAGGGACAGTGATATCTCCCGTGATCAATGGAGCCGCAAATAGAGCTCCGCGGAGATCCTCTCCTGACCGATCGCGTCCGTCTCCGGCGCAGAAATATGAATAATTATTTCCGCTATTTGCTAATATGGGAAAAAAAAATATGCAATGTGCTCCGTTTCCACAGGAAGGTGATCCCTGGTAGAACATGTCAGCTGATATCAGTAAATGTAAGTGGAAGCCCGCAGTTAAGAGCAGCAGCATGTGATCCGGCATTGATTAATTGGACATGGATAGATTAATATGCCACTGGATACCCATGCCAAGCTCATCAGAGTAAAAGTGTTATTACACAACCATCAGCTGTGATGCTATAAATGAGCAGGAGAGTGTGGAGGGATTTACTTGGCCACAATACAGCAAGACCGGAGATAGGAGAGGGGGGGAACAAAAAAAAACAGCTCAATGGACTTCTTTCTCTTTTTGTTGCATGAGAGCCGATCACAATCCCACAGGAACTTGTCACTGGCATTCGCCCTGCGAAGTGTCAGATTGATCAAGTGTTCGCTGGGATTGTCTGCTGCCGAGTGTCTGCACCTGTGCATTCCTCTAAAGTGTTGAGATCCCAGCGATTCTTTTAAGGGAAGTTTTTTTTTGTGAACTTGGCCCGCTTGTTTGCGGCGCGGGCGTACCCGGACCTGCCCGGCCGAGAGCGGCTTGTATTGTACACACACTCCTGTCACTCTCCACTGTTTCCACGGAATGTAAACCACCAGTGTCACACCGGCGAGATACACCGAGGCTGCACGCTTTTTCTTTTTTTTGTGCAGGTGCAGCTTTGAGTTGAGCGCTGAAGCACTTTGACGAGCTACGCAGAGTGCAAATGAACACTTACTTGGACTCGAACAATAAGGTTTTCTTTCCTTCGCAAGTCTGAACAAAAGGAAATCATCAGATAATGTTCATTACATATTTCCCCTCTGAACGCACGCCAAAGTACCCTTAATCACCAGCACTTTTACATATGTTTGATTAAAGCAAAAAAAAAAAGAGGAGCTGTTGTTTCTCCAAGGACGCCCTTTTTTTTTTCTTGCGAAGAATACTTTTTTCATTTAGCAGATGCTTATATGCAGAACGGCGTTGTTGCCGCCCACAGGTATAATCAACCAGAAAATTAATAATCATTCTGCAGGACTACAATAAATCATTACGCTTTGGACAATTAATAATGGAGGCGAAGCTTGGGATGTCTGATTACAATAGTTATGATGCATATCATCAAGATTTAAATTTAACATTTCACAATGGAATTTCAGACACCAGTGCACATTACTGATGTTTAAATTTGGTATTAGGGCGTGTCGGGTGGCGGCGGCGGCGGTGGTGGGGGGGTCGGGTTGGGAGATGGTGTGTATCTCCATCTAAAACTCTAACCAAACTGCTATTACAGAAATTACAGTGCAGTACTTTCTGTAGCTATAAATTTAACAGGCCTGACTAGCGATTAAAGTTGGAGTGCTTTACGGAGCGACACGTTCTCTGTGAGTAGAAGCACACATTGTGTTTTGGAGATTAAACTAGTTGAACAACCTCCCAACCTTCACTGGAAACTTTAAAAAAAAAAAAATCGAGGGACACATTTTCTAATCATCATCACCATCAGTATTCTGACATTACTACAACTCAAGTTAATGGAAAGAGCGATGTTTGATCAAGTTACACATCATTTTTTAGGTGAAAAACTGAGTTCAGGTTTTCTCTACGAGCTGTAATGGAAAAGATAAATCCCCGGTTGAGTGATATGAGAGTAATTAACTGGCTGGTGCTGCCTTACCTGATTTTTAGGGCTGCCTTGGACTTAACAGATCAGTCGATACTCTCTGCTGTCTATTACTTTACATTTCTTTAGTTAACTTGAAGCCTTTAATTGTTTTATTCTAAATCCAGTTTGGTACATTATGGTACACACCAGGGACGCTGCTTGGTGCCACTGCTTTTCTGTTTTTATCAACGATATATTACAATGTTTGCTGATGATGTCATGTTTTATGCATCATCAACTAATGAAATGCAATGAAATAAAATATTGAGAAGTACAGTGAATTCACTTGAATTTCAAATTATTGCAAGTCTACTATGAATTAAAAATGGCTGTGATTCAATGAGTGTTTTGTTCACAAATGTCTTGCTCTATATCTCATCTATACGCCACCATCAGGCCCAACATTTTCATTTTGTCGATGATTTGAATGGTTTTCTAGAGTTTGTAACTTCCTGGAAAATCCTTGAAAATGGTGATGACTCATCCTGCACTCTAGGAACAATAACGGAGGCTAGTTGAGGTACAGAGGTGATTTACGGAGTTACCTGGTGGACAGGTACTGCTGCTATATGTAACCACCATAAGCTAGTTAGCTCGACACTGTCCTCTTTGCTATCTCAGCCTCCGTGTTGCCAGGGACCGAACCCCAAAGGGAAACCACCTGGATACTGAATTCCCCGTCGTCAAACTGGCCTCCGTAATCTCGTCCCAATCGGGCCGAGTTCGCCGGGAGCTGCCAGTCCGAGCAGAGTCAGCGTTAGCAACACAGCGTTTAGGAGATGGGGTGGGGTGTGAAACGTGTTACTATGCTGAAGTAGAAAAGCACTTTGGTAGCTGTTTAATGGGAACTTATGTTGTTTCCAAGACTCAATGCAAAAGTTTGGCTCACGCTGTGAACCAAGAGGAGAAATCAGCTATGTTTCATCAAAAAAATTTATTTCTTCTATTTGGCATTTACAACTTTTAGCAGAAGTGCACAGGTCAAAAGAAACACAGTGATTAAAGTGATTACACTTTATGGACCTCACGTAGTTTAATAAAAATGTAATAAACAAAGACACCAACACTCCCAGCTGAAGCCTAATTAACACGAAAAGAAGTTTATTTCAATATTCTTCTTTTTGCGCTCACTCGCTTGGAAGCATCACCTGTGAGTGAACCGTACGCGCCGTAGCTTGACTTTCGGAACAAAACTCTCTAATCGCTGCCATCATTTTTAACAGCGCCCTCATAACACAGGTGTGCAGACGTGCAACTAACACCGGCTCCGCTTCGTTTTGACATCCAGCTTTCAGGAGTCGACGAAAGAAACCGGGGTCCAACACCTGAGCGGGGGTAGTTAGCTCATTGAGCGGACATAAACTTCCTGCACCTGACGTGTGGTGGGGGGGAGGATTAGTTAAATACAGTCGGGCCTCGGCTGACTCACACTTTGTGGAATCACAAAGTAATCTCGAGGCACATTCACTTAGGAGGCAGCTTGATGATCCCGGGCCGGTGATTTATTCATCTTAGACACGTTGCGAGGCTGTAAGAATTTGTCAAGTTAGAATCCTAATTAAAACTGTTAATCACAGATTCCTGTTTGTTCAGCACTCGAGTGAAATGAAAAATGTGATCAAATTATTCATTGCTCCCTTTCAGACAGGTAAGTCAGCACAGCCCCGAGCGTCAATGTGCCGCAAAAAAAAAAAAAAAGAAAGTTTTTATTTTTTTTTTAGGCCTGTGAAGACTTTAAGCTCCGACTTTTTAATTCACTTGATGCGCATAAATATTGTAGGTTGACATCAACAATTTAACCACCTGATCAATTTGGATTTATCTATTTATGTAGATCAGCATAAGTTAAGACATCTTGAAAATGGGCTTCAGGCGGTGGGAAGTACGCGTTGGACTGGATCAAAGTGCATGTTCAGAACTGCTGCGGCTCACGTCGAGAGCGACGCCTGCAGCTACAGCACATTACACAAAAGTGAAGCGACTGAGGAAGGACTGCTTTATTTTCTCTTCTCTCATACATTTTCGATTCTGTCTGGTGAAATATCCTCTTCATTACAATACTGTCTTTTTTTTTTTCTTTCTCACGCGATTGTCAGGATACGTAAATCCTCCGTCGTACAGTTCGCCGTGACCTCGACATGTGCGCGCTCCTGATCTAACAAACACACATCCCCCAAGCTTGAAGGACAACCCTTTAATTCCCTCACAGAAGAGGGGAAACCAGGCAGCACCGGGGAGTCCAGGAGAAGCCTGCTGTGAGGAACCCATTAAAGACAATGTGGACAGCAGCAGGCGGTCAATCTAAAGATCACTGCTGGGCCCCTTTGATGTAGCGTAGCCGCCTGATAGCAACTCGGACAGCTCGACAGTCGCTCCTCCACGTTTACGGACACGGCGGGTTGATTACTGAGGAGAATCTCCACCTCACATCAGAATACAGGTTCATTTTAATCCAGTCTTAAATAAAGATCTGAGTTCTGGTTGGGAAATATATTTAACGCATACCGTATTTCACCAATTAATCGCCGGGCCGCAAATAGCCGCCTGGTTCTTTTAAACGCCTGGGGTCAGCACCCTTTTTGCGTATTAAACGCCCACCCGAATAACCGCCGGGGCGATTATTTGCATTATTTTTTGCAGAAGTAAACAGTTGGCACTTCCGTTTTCTGTCAAAATAAGAGAAGTAGCTAACGTTAGAAAAGGGTGTACCGTAATCTTAGATGACCGACTAACTCTTATTTTGACAAAAAACGGAAGTGTCAGAGAGAACGACTCGCGAGTTTAACGCCCCACCTTCACACAGCGGAGGACAGGTCAACACGGAGGAGAACGGACAGCAAATGGACATAAATGATAACGTAAGACGGAAGAAAAATAAAAAGTATGACGCTACGTTTAAGCTTGGAGTTGAGAAACTTCTCCACATTTTGTCTGCGCCCGAGCCCCCACACTTTTTTGTCGTCCTACAAATGACACAAAACGCGTCATCTGATGGATATCAGGTCCGTCGTATCGACTACAAGTTGTTGTTCCGTATTTATGGGTAGTATGGTTGGATCGAGTGCAATCAGGGTTGTCTCACCATACTCTGATCAAACTGTCTAAATCAGGCAGCGCTGATAAACTACAAACCAAGAATCCTCCTCACCTGATATGTTTTCAGAAACATATCTTAGCAAACTGTTTAGCGACGATACAGAAAGATTGTGAACCGAAGGTGGGCGACATATGACGACTGTCTGAAGCAAAAAAGTGCAGTGAAAGCCAAAACTAAGCTCCGTCCCCGTCCAAGCACGTCACCCATCAGCGGGTGAAGGGTTTTTTCTTTTTCTTTTTTTTTTTTTCCCTATTACTTTATTGTTTGTAATATTTCTGTTAGTTTGTTTGTATCTTTTTTCTGTCTTGTTATTGTAATGTTTGTTTGTACTGTATGTTAGGACCCCCTCAAAAACGATATGGTTCATCTCAAGGGGTTTATCCTAATGAAATAAACTTGTATCAAGGGTGTTTATTGGGTCAATGCGGCGCAGTGCATTCTGGTTATTGTAGGTTTTCTAACTTTGAGCTTAAAGAACTACCACAGCCCATTTTCTCTGATTTCTCTGATCACGTGGCACCAATTTTTTTTAAATTAGATCTTTCTTCTGCGTAGACAGCCAAGATTTGTGCCATGATCGTCTTTCCAGCAATGAAATATGTGACATTATTGTCAATACACAATTATCCTATTATATCGTATGTTTTCAGTGTCTGATATTGATATTGGTGTTGGCTATAATCGAGGCTCCAGTTAAAGAGAAGGACTTGGAGAACAAAATTATCCTGGGTAAGACCCAGGCCCACCTAAACCTCGCCCCCCGTGGAGATTATAAAATGCATGGCATAACAGATGTTAACACATGTATGTGTTGCTAATATTAAGTATTCAGTGTAAACATCAGGTGTGACTGAAACTGTGGATTTGCCTCATCAGCCTGAACGCCTTCTGAGATTTTAAATGCCTCTAATATGGAGTAAATAGATGTCTTTGATAGATATCTTAGTTTTTGTTTGTTTTTAATCGGGTTAGTTTGCATTTCTGCTGAAATGGTAGCAAAGATGCGGCTGTTACGACTCATAGAACATATAAGATTAGCAGCTACACACGTAAGTCGACTCATTTCAGGTGGCGGTGATCATAAAGAACAAAGACGAGTGAATGTTTACACTTTTATAGCGCAGGTAATAATAACTCCAGTATAAATCAATGGAACTGCCGTCGGGCAAAGGTAATTAGTTCAATTATTTCTTTAAGTAGCCGGATTTCTGTTTGGGCCTGGCGTTACAATGTTGATCGTGCTGTAAAACAAGACCAAATGTGCCACACGATGTGTGCAGGCACGGTGTCGTGTTCAGAGACGGAAAGCTAAACTGCAGTGTTTGGTTCTGCTGGATTGGACAGGTGACAACATTCAAACTGCAGCATGCCTCAAAACACCACATCAAGATCGTTCTCGAAGGAAATGGTGTAGAAACTCATTGGAGGCTCTCCAGGGACTCCACTTTGGGAAACACCTGGGTTAGTGGATAATAGAGAAGAATGTGTGCACGAACAGGGGGGTGGTGGTGGTGGAGGGGGGGCAGCTGTAGATTAATTGGCCTACTTCTGTAAAAAAAAGTGCACAAGATAGGACTCGTTCAAACACACCGCCGTCTACGATGAAACCAAACACATACATTAAGGGACACGAGGGGCCCGATGCTGAACCCTCGAGTGCCCTGCGATAAGATAGAAAGCATTACATCATGCTAAGGTTCGTCTGCGTCGACAATGCAGGCTAATCTCTGTAACTCTCATCTCTCCCTGCGTGGAAAGCAAAAAGCCTGTTCCAGTGAAATGTAAAACTACAAAAAAAGAGAAAGGAGGGGGGGCTGGATTGACATATCTAGGGTAAGTTTATAGCTCACAGCAGATAGACGTCCTGGAGAGCGTGCAGATCTGAAACCTAATACACTGACATCATGATTATTGATGTTACTTAAAGGTTCAGTGCGATTTAGTGGCATCTAGTGGTGAGGTTAGGGATTGCAACCAGCTGAACACCCCCAGCCCCGCCTCACTCTCTCCCCCAACAGTGGCCTTTAAAAGTACTTTCAGAGGATTATACACTAATGAAAACAGAGTTATGAATATTACTTTCCATTTCTGCAACTGCATCGCCCTAAATCTGACAGACTTGACCTTAAAGGTGGAGGAGTTTCTAGATTTGGAGCTTCCCTTACGCCGCATATGAGTAAGACGTTGGTGACTATTAGTGGAAGTGTGACCCGTGACCACATCACCACCCCCCCAACCATCCTCCAGACACTCCACTGGCTTCTTATCTCACAATGGATCGCATTCAGAATCCTCCTCCAAACTCACAAAGGCCTCCGCAACCAGGCTCGACCCCCCACCCACCTCGCCGACCTGCTCCTCCGATGCAAACCTCCCCACCTCCACCACACAGGACTACGCACCGGATCTCCCCAAACACATCACAGACTGTGCGGACCTCACAAACTTCAAAACACTCACCAGAACTCACCTTTAAAACTGCTTTTAACTTCTGTCTCTTTCTTATGTGTGTTGTTTTTATTATTCTACTTTTGAACCTGTGAAGTGTCTTTGTGTACCGTGAAAAGCACTTTATAAAATAAATGTATTATTTTTTACCTATTATTAAGATAACACAGGCGGCTGTAAGGTATTTCAAGTAATTAATTTTCAACATGTTTACGAAATATATACAATTTAAGTTATATATATGTAATATTAGTTTTTGCTCTTTGCATTGCACTGTAATGGTCCCATAAGGTAACCTGACTCTCGCCAGATGCATTTCGTTCCGCCTAGCTCCACTCACATACATCTGGGATCGCTCCCGTTGGGAGGGATTTCGGCACCAGATTTTATGGTAGAGCCAATCAGGACCGCCGGGCGGGAGTTTCATAGATGTGACGTAGCGGTGAAGCGACTGTTTTGATTCAGACAACAATGGCGGCTCGCATCGAGAAAGCAAGCGTCAACACTGATGCTGGTGTTTCATCCGTGTTGTCCAATCTACCCAATATTTTTTCGTTAAAATGACATCAGAGAACGGCTCTGAAGGCTTTTGTTGGTGGAAACGATGTTTTTGCCCTTCTCCCGACCGGATTTGGCAAGAGCTTGATCTACCAAATTGCTCCGACAAACATGTGGTTTATCCAATCATATGCAAGGATTTCTGATAAGGCCCAGCCTTCTGAAACACATCTCCAATGGAGCGATCCCAGATGGATGAGTGGAGCGAGGCGGAACGAAATTCATCTGGCCAGAGTCAGGTTAACCATAAGCATGCTCACAATGACAACTTGCTGATGTTTGTTAGGCTATAATGTTTAATTCATCATCATGGTTTAGCGTGTTAGCATGTTAGCATTTGCTAATTAGCAGTAAACACAAAGTACGGCTGAGGCTGATGGGAGTCCCTTTAGTTTAGCTGCTATTTGTGCATAAAGCAAAAAAAAAATATGAATTAGTTGAAACCAAAACTGAAATGCTTCTTCTGAGGGGGATGATGATGGATGTCAGTACACAGTGTCATCTTTTCAATAGTTGTTTGGAAACTGTGGAGAAGAGAGATCAGAAAAGGTCGACTCTCAATTAACTATTATCGTTGCTATTTGTATTGAATTTAAACAGCAGCAGAGCAAATATAAATACTGTGTATGTCACTAAATATACAGGTCAGGTAAGTATTGGAGTTCAGATTTATGTGTCTGCATGTTGTTTTTTCGAGCTAACATCATTTGCATCATAAAAAACACAAGATCACTGTGGAGCAGATAAAAAACATTATTGTGCCTTTATGCAGTAATCATTTATCATTTTGATCCCTCTTGGACTCCACTTATTAGATGATTGGATAACATGCAGTCAGTCATTCAGTACGTTATCAGCAAACAGCAAACAGCAAACGAATCAGTGATTACCACCCAAAAAAAAAAAAGAAATGATCAGGTAAATTACTATAAAATTGCTTCCGTCGCTTTATTTATTGCGTGTTACTGTGATAATGTGATGTGAGTGATGCGTTTCAGCTTAATGAGCTGAGACAATGGTGAATTAGCAGCTAGTAAATTGATCCATCGCTGTTCTTTTCACTGATTTTTCCCAATGGGAGGCGGCTGCTGCTGCTGCTGCTGCTGCTGCTGCTGCTGCCGGGCCCGTCGGAGAGTTCAGAACGTTTTGTGTCACTTCCTCTCAAAACAAACAAGAGATGTGTTGACTTGTGTGTATTGTAGTATTATATTATCATTTATGTACAAAGCATATCAAAAAAGTCTGTTTATTCTCCTTCATCGCTCCACATGTGGATGGATTATGAGCGGAGAGTGATTTTTTGTATTTCTATGAGGCAGCTGTTTCCGACTTATTTCCTGAAAAGAGTTAAGTAAGTCTGAGAAAATGTTGTGGCAACAGCCGAAGAGCCGGGACGACAGACAACCGGGTTGTTTCTGCATTCCTAAAAAGCGACGACCAACAACACAGGCCAAAACGTGTCTCTTCCTTCGTTTAGTCCATAACGGAGACGCCAAACACAAGGTAGAAATGGTGCAATCAATATTTACTCCATAGAGATAAGTTGAAGAAGAAAAAAAAACGTGTATAGCAGCTTTAAACTCATGTAGCAACGCATTTATCACTCATGTTTTACTGGAAGCATTAATCTGTATTCTTGGCTTTAGACAATAGCCGGTTCTTGCACGTCCAGATTATCTGTTCCATCGACTGAAAGACGGGTTACGCTGATTTAGTATTTCATTGGAATGAGTTCCAGGGAGGTGTGACAACAGAGATGTTGCCAGAACTGGTGCAATTGTACAGAAAAAAAAGGTCTAAATAAGTAGAATAAGCTTGTGTAGCACCACCTCGCCAACCTTAACATTCATCTCGCAACCCCTAAGTTGGAAACCACTTCTATAGGCAGCAGCAGCATATTATCCGTCTGTCTGTCTGTCACATGTGCTGCTGAGCCGTCGGTGACATTTTGAAATAGTCTCTCGGTCTGAGAAAAAAAAAAAATTCAAGTGCAACTCAAACTGAAAAATCTGAACAAAGCATCAAATTGTTGGAATTAATTTTTAAATGGAGGGTGTAGTTCAACACCGGGGGTTGCGTTTATGAATTAGCGAGAGCAGCTGTCACTCAGAATCCCCCTCGAACATCCCGAACATCGTCTGAAGGTGTTCGCTCGACCGTGTGACAGCCGCTGCAGGTGAGTGGGGGCCCTCTCTCTCTCTCTCTCTCTAAAAGCCCGTCCAGACAGAGATGCATAGCACCGCTGACCTTTAATTTCATTCAGACTGTGTACAAATGACTTCAGCATAGCCCCACTTAGGGGGAAGAAGAAAAAAAAAAAAAAAAGCCGGTGAAAGAAAGTCTTTGCGAGATTGTAGCTACTTTGGGTTTCGGCACACTGGCATTATCTACTCCCTGGCTTTAATGACTTCCCGCCGAGAGGAGCCACGGTGAGAGCCTTGGCAGTCAGACTAAGAATAGCATTAGACACAAGGTTATCTGGGCATTACACTCACTGTAACATGCAATTAACTCCACTCCTCCATTTTCATTACACAATTATTCATTAATGTCAATTTAATTTTATGCATTGTTCTACATGACCAAAGCCTGATTACGGGGCCCTTGCACTCCAATATCCCAAGTTAACTGGTGCCAGCCTCACTCGCGGGCCGACTAATTGCAATTTAGCCCTAGACAGCACCTCCCTCTTTAGGCTGTCCTTAATGGAGCAACTGATTCGCAGACAGGTAACGATTGGAAAGACAAAGTGCTTCTCTCTCTGAATGGAAAACAAATGCACTGCCGCTAAGCTGTTTTCTTTGTGATAGCACCGAGGTCTGCCCTTTGTATTCAGAGAGGGACAAGAGGTAATATGTTTCCTTAAATCCTATTTGTCTTCCAATTCTATCTCCATATAGAAATAAGAAGACCCCATTAAATCACGGTGGAGCGTCTATACGGCGGGCGCGGTGGAATTTAGTTCGCGGACAGATAACAATTTGCATCGCCGTGTCAAGATTAAGGCACCACAGGTAAGTTTTTTCATTATAAACTAGCTAAAAGTATTCGAAAATGGTCCGAAAGATAAGAGGGAAGGATGAACTCCTGATACATTTGTTCTCCGTTCGGACGGTTGCTGTCCTGAACGCTCAGCGTTCAGTGATTTCTTCTCTCGGGTCGTAAAAAGAAATCCTCCCTCGTAGCATCTCCTGCTTCTTATAAAAGTTCAAGCTTCACCAGCTCGTGGGAACAATGGTGATATATCGCTAAAAAAAAGGTGACATGCCTCACAAACTGCCACTCATGAGGCGAGGTCAAATAAAGATGGAGGAAACTTACACGAAAGGAACAAAAATCGGATTTTGAGTTGACTGTTTCTCAAAAGTCAGCCTGTTTTCACTGCCGAACACGTCAAACTGGTGCAGGAATAGAAGCATAAATAGTGAGAAATTCTAAATTGGACGGTGGCTGCGGGATGGTTGGGTGGGTCATTGGTAAGACTTGCCCTCTTGAGACTGGAGTTCACATCCCGTTTACGACCAAGAATCTGGTGTAATTTGTTTTCAATGACGTCATGTGAGTTATTACGTTAGTTATTTGAACTATGATCATTTCCTGAACTTAACCAAACTGCATAATAACATTCAAAAAGTCATAATATGCCATCAATGCGTACTGTTCGTCAGCACACTTTATTTTGAAAGTGTAACCGGACGTTGCTTATAACATTTCAGTGACAACCTGACAGAAACTGAGATGCTAACTGTGGCGAGGTTTGGCCTGGTTATTTCCGACCAATCAAATCTGGCGTCTTGGAGGAGTTTGCGTATTTAAGCGATCTTTGTGCAGTGTTGTTGACAAGTTAGGCTAGGTAGGCTACACGCTAACCAAGCTAACTGTCCAGTCATCTGCGACACCAGTTTGTTTACACGTGTAAGACTTATTTAATTTATGTGCTCAGTTAGAGCAACTTTACTGCGTTTTGCTGTCATTTAAGGTCGAGCTAGTTTCAAAGATAGCGTTACTAAAGTTGATAACAGCTAGTTACTTTCCTGTGAGTGCAATCAAAGCTTCCCAACACGAGTAATCAGGACCCTCTTGAAATGCAACAACTTTCACCTAAATTTACACAAGTCTATCAGAACTAGATCTACAAAAAAGTCTATTGGTGCTGTTACTTAAACCCAACAGGAAGTTGGCCTTTTGAATTTAGTGCTTGTGTTTTGTTAATTAACTCCTCTTCAAGCTTTAAGCCAACACTTTTACATTTTTGCATGAGGCTTGTTGAACAGTCGATGTTCGGCGACACGCCCCACCGTGCACGGGGATGTGAGGGCGCTCGCAGCTTTAATTAATGAATATAATACGTCTAAAACCAAACAAGAACAAACATTAGGACACAAACGTCTGAAACTCAGGCCAAGATATCTGCACCCAACCTGAATCTGGCGACGCTGCTGATGGGATGGAGGCTGTTCTGGCCCAGAGCTCGAGCAGCAGTACGTTGTGCAGCCCGTCGAGCTTTAGTCCTCCTCCTGCAGACTTTCCATTTGGATGCAGTCACATAAATGAAAATAGCTTAATAACACAAAGAGTAATTATTGGCCTTGTTTGCAGTTCTAGGTGTCCTCTCAACATTTATTTTATTTATTTAAACACACTTTTTGGGCAGCAGGGTATTTATTTTTTGGGTCTCAGCACCGTATGTGAAGTTGGCAGCGAGGCCGAGCGGTTGTGCCGTCTCCAGCTTTCTTAATACACCGACGGTCACTCAGCTACGTTAGCATTAAAACTAAAGGACGATGGGAAATGATTCATTAGTTTTTGCTGTATGTTGCCAGGAAATAAAAAAACCAGTTGGACAAGTCTAGATTTTAACCTGCTGGTAGAACAGAAATCCAATCCAATGCATTCAATGTCTGATATTAAACCAGTGGACGGACAGACAACGCGGAAATCCCTTGAGCTGTGCGCGTGGCTAAAAAAGGCTACGACTGACCTTTCCGTTCCATCCGTCTGACGGTAATTAGGTGCAGCAATCCCGTTGTTTACGAAGGTATTAACACGACAACTGTTTGGGCTTTTCCTCCCATCCTGTCTCCGTCCTCTCTAATGTCTTTTTTTTTTTTATTTCTCTCTCTCTCCGGCGAGCTCGACGTGTTTCTGTGCGATATATAACTTTAAACCACGTTCGAGCAAATTGTTTCACACTCCTCCGTCAGGAAATCTGCCTCGTGCAATAAAAAAAGGACAAACCACGAGGGAACAATTTTTTTATACACCTGACGTGGAACACATGATTAAAGAGTGCAAATTTTTGAGGGTCACCTCGGGCCAATTGGACCTGTCTTTCATGCACTGATTCACATCAAAGCGTCTCAGGCAAGACTCCTTAAGGCATACAGTATGTGATCAAAGCTCTCCCCTCTTTGTAAATTCTATTTTATCCTTGTTGTTCATATTATGTTTCACCGTAACCATACAAATCTCATGCATAATTGGGAGGGTAAAAAGACATTTTAATTCTTCCGGAGCCACGTCCGACGCACAAAACAAGGAATTTTAATGTACGATAATGATTAATGTACTTCTTTGTTGATTGACCATTGAAAGGACTGCTCTTTTATTCCTCTGCTCCGCAGACTCTGTAAGCAGTAGGGCAGCAATTATTGTTCATTTTCAGACTGGGAATAATCAAGGCCTTCAAAAGAAAATTAGATAATAAGCATATAAAATATGAAAGGAGAAGAAACAGCCAACTGGAGTCTTCGCTCGGAATAAAAGAAGATGTGATTAGCATGGCCAAAAGGTTTACAACATTTCGTCTGGATATAATAGATATAATTACTTTCATGTTGAATTGAATTCACTTCATAACAATACATCAGGATGAGGTGAAATATGTCTGGATTAATACGTGGGATCATTTTCCTCTCCCATCTCTTTGCTCGTGGTGAATTTGGATTATGTTACCGTCTGTAACCATAGAAAAAGTCTTTAAAAAGCATATTAATTAGATCAATATTTTGTGTTTCTTGCATCAAAACACACACACAAACCGTTGAAAGAGAAATGACTCGGGTTCTGATAAAAAATTTGTCAGCACGCGTGACGCCGAGCTGACGAGCGCCTGCGAGCTAATCAACACGAGTGCTCTCCACCATGTTTGACAAATTTTCCCGCGTCCTCGTAATTCTCATCGAACCGGATTCCTCTCGTCCGTGCGTGCGGCGCCGTTTAATTAAATGGTAACACTCCAGATGTGTTGTGTGTTTGGAGGCGAGCCGAGCGACTGCATTTTTGCGGGTTCTCCCCTCCTCGCGCACTGTTTTGGGTTCGGCGAAGACTCATGATACATAACGACGGCTATTGTGGCTACGAGCAAAGTTTGACTTGGATGAGACGCAACTTCCAAGAAGTCTGATTGATGACTGTCGGGAATATTAGCTCGGCACATCCTGCTGGTTGGCACGTTACATGTCCGAGCACATCTGAGCGTAATGATAATATTTAATCAGTGTGAGCTTCCTCACATCCACTCTGAACAAATGAAACTGTAAAAACAATGTCAGTTATGTTACATGAACAGGTAAGATGTCCTGATTCTACAACGTCCAACTGTCAAACGGAGAGTTATGAGAACTCTCAGTGCATTATGGTCCTTTTCTTTACACCAAGCACAAAACAATCAGGACCTGTTGCTGACGTCTTGGTGGCCGACTTGCTCGCTCGCTGGCGTTACATCGTTATTGCTGATTGGTGTCGACAGACCTGCATTTTGATGTTATTTTGTTTGAGTCCAGCGGTGAAGCTGCTGCAGTCGGTACATCAGCTCAGACCGGCAGGACGGGAGCGCCGGATGCTAACGTATGTAATAACTTATTCGGAATGATTTCTGATGACGTCTATAATAATGTCTACAATGTTTAATTGTTAAGTGATTTTTGTTTTGTCTTGTGGACCCCAGGAAGACTAGCTCGTCCCACTTTTGGTGACAGCTAATGGGGATCTTTTTAACAATAAACAATAACGTTAGCGGTCAGGTAATGAAGCTGTGTTCAGTGTTTATCTCCATCAGATAAATGGCAGATTGCATTGTGATAATACCGAGATTACCACAGCAGAGGACATGTTAGAAATGTCCGGTCGGGACGTAAACGCCATCAGCGTCAAATGATGGCGTGCGACGGTCTTGAAGAAGAGTCCCACTTCGTTGTGGGAGATTTCAACCACTACCTCTTGTAACTAGGGGGGTAAAACCTGGAAATGGGATTAGGTTAGTTAGTCTACAACGTTCAGGGTGTAATTTCTCAGTCAAAACAACAAAAGGCGTATGAAGAAGTAAGTCAAGCACATGGCGAGTTTTCTAAGGACAGAGGATTGTGATGGTGATTTTGGGCTGTATTAATAAAACTGATTTGATTTTGACAGCTGATTGAAGTTTTTTTATCGTTAAACAACCACCTCTCAGGCAGGAATGTTTCACGGACGAGTTTTTTCACGTTATCATCAGTCATCCTCGCTCTCGACAGACAGAGAATATAAGAAGAAGAAAGTTTTTTGGGGACATTTTGATGCAAAACTGTCACATGTATCTTTAAAAAAAACGTATCGAGGGACCTGAAGCGTGCAGCCTGTGGTGTGTGAGGGTAAGTCGACTACAAAATAAAGATATTTGAGCAGACGAAAGCTTTCATCACGACTGCAAATGTTGATTAATATCAGCGAGGAGGTGAAAAAAAGAAACAACCTGTTATCAATCTGTCTGCTCTCTATTCACTCCGGTCTGTTGTGCCGTCATCAGCCCCGGCTGATTGGTGGGGATTGATTAACAGCTCTTTTTTTGCGCATCCCCCAACTTCTAATTTCTTTTTTGTCTTTTAATTAAAACCCAGTTCACTTCACCTCCTGGCTGTGTTGTGCAGCGGTGTAATGAAAATGAATGAAGTGCAGCCTCGGGGCTGAGAGCACTCCTCATAAGATTATAATTGTCAAGATGAAACTCTCCTAAACAAGCTGCAGCTAAACACATTTCCAAACACGAATTAGATCGGCGCGTTCCCCTCGTACAGTGAATACATGCATCCCATATTTTGTTATTGTTATATTATTAATCCACACCGTTAAATAATAAATGCCACTGTATCTCGGAGAAAAGAGACATTTTTCATTTTCTCCCCCTCCTTCTTTCATAATTTACAAGTTTTTGGATAAAAACAAAACGAGGGGAGAAAAAAACGACACGAAATGTTTTTTAATGTCAGATTTTCTGCTTTACAAGAAGTCAGCCGAGTGATTTTCTGGGTAATCAAGACAAAAGTTAATTACATCTACAAGCGGTGTTTAATTGTACCAACATTATACAGCTCGTGTGCTGCGTATCGGCACGTTTGTAGAATTAAAAGACGTACGGTGAAGCGTTAGTTTGAGTCCCCGAGACTGAACTCTCTCTGCGCTCGGCCCTTCAGCTGGAAGTGTTGAGATGGGTCCGCCGATTGTCCGCTGAGAGTTGTTTACATTTCTTCAGAAGCTCCATTTAGTTTCCCCTGACAAGGTGGAATAAGTGACTCGGCCATGATGGATGGAGGCACCTGTCCTTAATGGTGGCTCAAACTGTGCCCACTAGTGCACGCTACGTTGATAAATCGACAACAGTTGGGACATGCTCCGCTAGCAGGGAGAATGAGGCTACCAGGACATCCGAGTGCTCGCCGCGTCTCCGCGTCAGCGTTTTGGAGGCCCACAATGCCGAGGTCCCCAAACAGCTGCGAGAGGAGAGGATGAGCGCTCGCAGGGGTGCTTAACGATTAATGCTTGATCTTTGTCACTGCCAGGAAATAAAGATGACACTCGCAACTGTTAAAGTTTGAAAAGGTCCCACAAATCTGTCGCGGAGGGTGAAATTATTGGGTCCACGTCGGCCATTTTTGTGTTGAAGAAAAACCAAAATTTGAGAGCAGTTAATAGATTTTTCCTTAAAAAAAGAGAATTTCAAATTTTACATTTGTGTCTTTATAATTGGTTTAAAAGGTCCTGTTTCAGTAAAAGATATTAGAGTGCTGAACCAAATCCAGACTTTAAAGCTGCACTAAGTCCATATTTTATATCAACAATGGGTCAGATAACGAGCGTGAACGGTTCTGGTTCAGTGTCACTGTGCACCAAACACAGCGGCCAGCTGCTGATTGTATCGGCACCAAAAAAGCCTAATAATCACATGAATTCAACTTCAAAACTGTGTGAGACGTCGCTGGTTTTTGTGTGTAGATGTTTATATATCTGTCTTTTCTCACAACATCTACATTGACTGCAAAGTTAGTTAGGAATAGTCCAGAATTTTTTCATAAGTGATTCCAACAAGTCGTTGTACCTGAACCCAACACCAGGCAGTTCATCGTCCCACTCAAATAAGACTGATTCGAGCAGTTTCTGAACTCGCATCCTATCGACAGACATCATTTTTTCTGTGACTTAAATTAAATAAATCAATCAAGTGAGGAATTTTCTTTCTTATTAACTCAGATGTGTTGGTCATGCTGCCTCTCACGTCATTACTGTACAGCCACAGAGGTCGATTGTCCAGATTAAGTAAATCTGAGTACCGTATTTCACCAATTAATCGCCGGGCCGTAAATAGCCGCCTGGTTCTTTTAAACGCCTGGGGTCAGCACCCTTTTTGCGTATTAAACGCCCACCCGAATAACCGCCGGGGCGATTATTTGCATTATTTTTGCAGAAGTAAACAGTTGGCACTTCCGTTTTCTGTCAAAATAAGAGAAGTAGCTAACGTTAGAAAACGGTGTACCGTAATCTTAGATGACCGACTAACTCTTATTTTGACAAAAAACGGAAGTGTCAGAGAGAAGGACACCTTCACACAGCGGAGGACAGGTCAACACGGAGGAGAACGGACAGCAGATGGACATAAATGATAACGTAAGAAGGAAGAAAAATAAAAAGTATGACGCTACGTTTAAGCTTGGAGTTGTGAAATACAGCTGTCATCACAATAATGGCCTGGTGCAGGTCTGTGTAGAAATAAATAAAGGCCTGCAGCGAATAGCCGCCTGCTTCTTTTAAACGCCTGGGGTCAAAGCTGATTTTGCGTATTAAACGCCCGGGGCTATTAATTGGTGAAATACGGTAGATTAAATCAACATTTTAATATTAACGATGAAGTAAATGACTTTGGTCTGTTTGTAGTGTTGAATCAACAGGGAACGACACTCTGACTCAGCGCTACAGAGCGCTTTGGTGTCTTTCAGCTAATTGTTTTGGTTTTGTTCTACACCGTGTGGTTAGACGTCACTGCTCCGATAAAACTCATTTCCAGCTACAGCAGGTCACCGTTTACTACAGAAAAAAAAAGTTCTGACAGACTGGCTGCACACTTTGTACCCAGCACCAAACCACAGACGAAGTTAGCAACTAGTTAGTGAGAATAGACGGAATAAAGAGGCAAATATTTTCCCTCAGGAGCTGGTTGAGACCAAAACGGAGCTAAAAGAAAAACAACTTTATAGGTTGATATGTCCGTGTTGTGTTTATTAGCCCAACACAGGAAGGTTATCATATTAGTTTTGCTGCTTTAAGCATTTGAAACAATGCTGAAACAACATTTTTTTTGCTGATTCTAGATTCAGCTCTCTCCGTAGCTTGAGACATCATCGTGCATAAACCAGACGTGTTTCCTCTAATAATGACTTTACAAACTGTTGTCTTAAAAAAGCTCGGGATAGTTATGCAATCTGTATCGCTGACGATCTCTCGAACAGCTCATACGGTTTATAATGAGCGTCAGTTCAGCTTACCTCAAATGAGACTCATAAAGCTTCCCCTGGCATCCTCCCTGCTGTCTGTTTTGCCTTAGTGTGATACGGGGTCCATAACAATCAGCACCGCCCTAATTATTTTTGGCACTCGAAACCTGCTCTGAAGGAGAAAAGACCAATTTGAGGCCTTTTAAAATGCCTTAACCTTCTTTTAAAGAGCCAATTAGCGAGCATATCTGCCCATGAAGCCCGGCATTACACCATTTCTGTCACTTCGTTGGCGAGGAAACCTATTTTACACAATTAATGAGGATACTTTGCAGCTTGTGATCCAAAGTCCACGCTCTGTTGTTGTCTGCGTGAGTTTGCCTTTCAGAAAAAAATCAGTCAGCACACACTCCAGACCCGGTTCTTTAAAGTGTGTTGAGTTAAATCAGAAACATGGATGTGGATCTTTGAACGTACAGTCGCGACATCTGATACGTTCCTTCTGCAGACTGCGGTGGGTCGCGTTGCACCGAGGAGGAGCAGATAAATTAAATAGGTCAATCGTCTATCACCTCTCTTATTGACGGGGTAACTCCTACAAATTCGAATGAGCGTACTTGGAGAGCCGGCCTCCGCAATTATCTCACATCTGCAATAGTTTATTTGGGTTACTCTGGTGATTAGTCAGCCTCCTCGGGCTCCACCAGATCAGATCCAGATGTTGCTGTTTGTTCACAGCTACGAGGGCTTAATCGAGGAAAACATCTATACGTGTGTCTCTGTTGCACTCTGAGAAAAGATCCCCGCGTGAGGAACATCTGAGAGCCTATAGGCCGCGAGTGTTATAGTGTATCGCAGTCGCATCACACTCGGAGAGGCTGGAGCCCGTCTGCGCCGCGAGTGACTCACGGCTTTCAGTCATTTGTCTCGTGGACATAAAACTCTCGCTTCAATTAAAGCTGTTGTCTGCTGGCGGTGTGCGGGCGGTAACGCTCGGCTCCGTCACACATGCGTCACCGCAACCTGCTGCTGCTTCTTGGACCAGAACCAGGTTCACTTTATTTTTTTTTTGTGTGTTCACGGTAAACAAGCTGCGATCTGGAGGAACTGGGAGTGGAGATTTTAAACTGAGGTGTCTTTAAATCCCGCAGAGAGAGGCCTCGTCCTTCTGTAACCTGTCTGTGTTTTCACTTTTCCAACAGAAAAACCTCTAAGAGCACCGACGAGTATCTCTTCTTCTTCTCCTCTGCGGCTCAACGTTTGAAGGCAGACGCTTGTGTTTCCAGCGATCAACCGAGCGTCATCGAAGCGCCATGGAAACTAGACCGGGATACCTTTGCAGCAGCGGTGTGATGAGTTCACGGACGGCATATGGTTGAAAAATGAACTGTGAGAAATGTGATGTTCAGCGGGTCTCCGACAGATGTGACCCAAAATTAAACGCCGTTATCTTTTAGCGTTGCTGCTCCAGTTTGTCGCGTCGCTGAAAACGTATACGATAACTCTATAGCTTGTCTCGATCGGTGGTCAGAGGAGCAGCTGTAGATACAAAGTGCCGCTAATCTGGTGACACACGTTTCATTTCCTGTACATTTCTCCACAAATAAAAGTTACTGAGCACAGCTAAAAGCTAATATGGTGGAACAGTAGCTTCCTCGATGGTTTCCTGCACAGACGCGAGTCTATCGAGGAGGAGATCGGCACCGCCACATGTTGATGCCGCGGTTGCAAGATGTCACCGCAGTCCTGCTCGTAGGCGGCGCGGGCCGAGCGCCAGAGGAAAAGCCCCATAAATCCTCATTTGAAGTGTTTTGTTTCACATCAGAAGCAAAAATATGTCGGCAGTTCAGACTAATTGACGTCCTACGAGGAACTTCTGGCAGCTGCGTGTGTGGTTAGGATGTGAAGACCGGCGAGAGGAGGAACGGATGGTGGCTGCTAAAGACGTTAGCGTAGCGGCTGCTATCAGAACTGGACCGTATGTAGAGTAAAAGAATGGCGAGAGTTGAGTTTCCAACTGGCTCTCCTGGTGTGAGCGCTCTCCTACCTGTTGATCTGATTGTTTGAAATCATCCCGTGACGGACAGACACTTCGTCGTAATCACCTGCCAGGTCTTTTTATTTTAAAGGGCCAGACAATTTCTAAAGACGACGTCCCAGATGGCTCCGTGTAACAAACCATCTGGCGAGTCAGGTTAGATGTTCTGCTCGCCACTCAGGATAGGGACCAGTTTTTTTTTAAACAAAGGTATTAACCGAAGCTTTTTCAGCCTCGATGAGGAATTCAGATCATTCCGAGGAGTAATTAATGTAATTTGTGACCTACAGCATCGTTACATCGTCGCTCTTTAATCCTACTTTCACTCCCACTTCTTGTGTTTGTCTTTTTTTTTTAGTCTCATGTGTAAGTTTTACTATTTTTAAGTGCCAGTTAGGCTTAAATTAACTGCAGAGAGTCATCCGATGGACGAATTTGTGGATGTGGATTTCATGTGAGTCAAATCACGACAAAGTGTGTGTGTGTGTGTGTCGATGCATTTTGAGGGAGGTGGTGTGTGTGTGTGTGATGTAAAATGTCACACATTCACACCCTCTGAGCCCGGAAAGCATTTATAGACACATAAGCAGTTTTTTGCTTTTGCTTCTACTTGACTTTTTTGTCATTTTTTTGTGTGTGATTTTTTTGTCACCAGCTTAGCCGAGGATGCTGGGAATTATTGGGAAAATGTTGAAAAAAAAAACACGCGGCGAGCTTTAGAGTGGCGCTAATTCATCCCTCTCAGCTTACCGTACCTTTCGCTCGCGCAAAGCCAACGTAACCTACATGATTATTCGCCGTGTCAAACTATTTAAGCCCTCGGCACTCAGACGGGAAAATGCATCGGGATCTGAGTTTAAAACTACAAAATAAATGCGGCAAAAATGAGAAGCAGCATATGCATGAGCGAGGCGTCCCAGCTCGGGTAAACTTGCACTGAATCAATCAGAGCAGGAGCAGAGGAGGCGATTGCCTATCTCACAGATAGCTGCGGGGCAAAAAAAGTTGCACAGCACAGGGCGAGGCGAAAACAAAATCTAAAGGCTGATCTATTTTCTTGTTCGGGAGTAATATGAGTTCCTACATACCTTCTTGTGATTTAAATCAAGGTCATTAACTGTGATGTGTTGGAGGATGCAGAAATTGGGACATTAATCCTGAGGAAATAGTTATCTGCCTGAGGAGGTGTGATCAGAATGCAATGGGACTGGATAGCCGTGGATGAAAAATGTGACAACAAGTCCGTGTCACCAGACATTATCTTCCACAAGTTTTGAACATAACTCCTGAACTATTCAAGATGTCAGCCCGAGAGGGGGAGAGGAGGAGGATCTGGGAGCGAACCTCTTGTTCCCACGAGCCTCATTTTCTCGGCTATTTATTGTGCGTCGCCCGAAATTCTCCCCTCTGTTCTCGAGAGGAAGCGACACATTAACAACGGGATTTACTCGCATTTTAGATAAGAGTGATGGTAGAAGCACAGAAGTATGAAAGCTTTGAAACAGGCGTACAGAGACACCGTTATTTCTTATTTTCCTTGTTTTATTGCATCATGTATTCCAGAGCCGGACCGATATGTTGGTCGGCCAATATTGGATAATCACAGACGTATCGATAAGGGCGTATATGTTTAATTGGAGATTATAACGCAGAAAAAGATGGTGGGGGTAATTTATAATGATGACATTCCCAGTGATTTTACTGTAGGAGTGTAGGAGTAGGCAGTCGGAGTGGCTCGTAATAAACAAAGGTACTTCCAGGAAGATTGATGTCTCTTGATTAAACTTTGCAGAAAGACGTACACACACACAACATGTCACCACATCTGTGAGGTTGTGCGCCTTTGAACGAATGAACGCGTGGATGTCTGCATGTAAACAGTCGAAACTCAGAGCTCACACGTGTCCTTAACGACTCTGTGAGGACACTCCCACACAGAGAGCCTCACTGGAGCCTCCCCTCCAGTTAGTGTTTTTGTTGGTTTGTGACCAGGATTACACAAAAACTACTGAACTGATTTGCACGAAACTTGGCTGGAGGACGGGTCTCGGCCCAGAATAGGCCCCTTTAACTTTTGGTAAAGATCCGGATAAAGGGACAGAAGCAGTGCATGTAAACAGTCGCAGCTGAAACTCAGAGCTCACATGCGCGTCCTTAACGACTCTGTAAGGACACTCCCACACAGGTTTAAAAGCCTGCTAGTTAAAACTGAAGAAGCCTCTTGGATGAGAGGTAAAACATCTTCAAGAAACTGAAACAAGTCCAGTTGTCGACGATACAGCACTCAGATTTACCGTGACCTGGATGACTGACAACCTTCATCAACATTAGCAGCTAAAGAAACACTCACTTAACTGTTGTTTCACATTTAAAGCGACTCAAAAGGCTTTATCCAATTCAACAGCAGTAACTGGAATCAAACAGTGATCTAAAATACTATTTGTCTTATAAAGAGCGACTCAGAGCAGGTATGACATCACTGTTTATGCACTGAAATTAGGCTTCAGCATTTAAAAGATTGAAATATGATTTTTTAGATATGAGATGGGTCGATGATACAAATACGTCTTTTGAGTAAAGTGTGTAAACGTCTCATCGTTGTGACCGAGATAGAGTCAAAGCAGAATAGCTAACAAGATCTTATTCGTCCTCCTCAGTACGTCTTTATCAAATTAAATGGTGTAAAATCCCTGAGAATAAAACGCTAAAATCTACGTGACTCAAACACTTGATCAGAACAATACATCAGGAATCTTAATGACCATCGACCACGACTCTGTAAGGACACTCCCACACAGAGTTCAAAAGCCTGCGGCTCCCCTCCAGTTAGTTAGCCTCTTGGATTAGAGGTAAAACATCTTCAAGAAACTGAAAAAAGTCCAGTTGTCTACGATACAGCACTCAGATTTATCATGACCTGGATGACTGAGAACCTTCAATCAACATTAGCAGCTAAAGAAACACTCACTTAACTGTTGTTTCACATTAAAAGCGACTTACAGGGCAGTAACTCGAATTAAACAATGATCTTAATTACTATTTGTCATATAAAGAGCGACTCAGAGCAGGTATGACATCACTGTTTATGTAGTGAAATTAGCATTTAAAAGAGTGAAATATGATTTTTTAGATATGAGATGGGTCGATGATACAAATACGTCTTTTGAGTAAAGTGTGTAAACGTCTCATCGTTGTGACCGAGATAGAGTCAAAGCAGAGTAAAAGCAGAATAGCTAACAAGATCTTATTCGTCCTCCTCAGTTCGTCTTTATCAAAGTAAATGGCGTAAAATCCTGAGAATAAAATGCTAAAATCTACGTGACTCAAACACTCGATCGGAACAAAACATCAGGAATCTTAATGACCATCGACCACAACTCTGTAAGGACACTCCCACACAGAGTTCAAAAGCCTGCGACTCCCCTCCAGTTAGTTATCCTCTTGGATTAGAGGTGAAACGTCTTCGAGAAACTGAAACAAGTCCAGTTTTCTATGATACAACACTTAGATTTATCATGACCTGGATGACTGAGAACCTTCATCAACATTAGCAGCTAAAGAAACACTCACTTAACTGTTGTTTCACATTAAAAGCGACTTACAGGAATTAAACAATGATCTTAATTACTATTTGTCATATAAAGAGCGACTCAGAGCAGGTATGACATCACTGTTTATGCACTGAAATTAGGCTTCAGCATTTAAAAGAGTGAAATATGATTTTTAGATATGAGATGGGTCGATGATACAAATACGTCTTTTGAGTAAAGTGTGTAAACGTCTCATCGTTGTGACCAAGATAGAGTCAAAGCAGAATAGCCTCCTCTGTTCGTCTTTATCAAATTAAATGGCATAAAATCCTGAGAATAAAACGCTAAAATCTACGTTACTCAAACACTCGATCGGAACAATACATCAGGAATCTTAATGACCATCTCCTGATTAAAATACGATGAGTCAAATTGAATCCATTTTCTCTTTCTTCCATCATATTTTTCACCATGTGTTTCACTGTTTTTCTGTTTTTCTGCTCCATTATAAGGAGATTTTAGATATTCTGCGCGTGTATTAATTAGACCGGTGCATCTGCAGCTAGTGGCAAAGGTAAATCCCTTTGTTGGGAATTGGCAGGTGTATAGAATGTCTGAGAGCTGCTCGTGTTTTCTTTTTTTATTGGGGGTGTAGCTGTCTGCGTCCTAACGTCTCACATCTTAAAGACTTTATATGTCCTAACAGTCAGTTCAGTGCTGTGGTTAGAAGAAAAATCCAGATTAGATCTGTGTGTGTGTGTGTGTGTGTGTGTATAAAATTGGATTTCTCCTCTACATCAAACTTAAATTGTGAGCCAAGGAGATTAGTTAAGCTAAACCCAATCTAATTTCAGCTTTGCTCTCCGATTTGCATATTCTGTGGCTACGAGATAGGATGATTCACCTTTTACACTTCCACAGATGGGATCATCGAGGATCAACTGATGCATCAATGTATTTAGATTTTCCCCCCTTTTTCTCCCCGGCATTAAGTAGCTTTTGATAAAGTCTTAATTTCCTTACTACATCATTATTAGCGTTTGATACCAACGTGCCATCTGGCAAATGTTAAAGCACAAGCAGATAAGAATTCATAATGAATATGGTTGACTCTATGACAGATTGTAATAAAAGAGAGGGGCTGTGACAATTATTGCAGAGACGGAGCGTGAGGGCATTTGACAATGTGGCAGGCCTGCACTTGCTAATTGCAAAGCTGCTCGTACATTTCCACTATCTCACCGACCATCGGATTCCTTTATGTGCAATCACATCTTTTTTTAAAATTGTTTTATCAATGTGTTTCCACTCAAAACCCCCCACACACTCTCTCCTGCACAAGTCAGACTGTGTGTGTGTGTTCAAAATGGATTTTTATTTAGCGGTTAAATCGAGTTCAGTGATATATAACGGCGGACCTGTAACACTTTTTCCCACCTACACGCGAGTGCGAACGAATCCAAATCGCTCCCATTTTCGCAGCCGTGTCAACTCCTCCCCGGCACCACCTGTCATCGGGATATTTTGCAGCAAATATCAGAGGAAACGCTTTGGAGATTGTGCGAGCTGTGTGCTTTCATCAGTGTCCCTTAATTAAATCTACCTTTCCCCAGGCTCTCCCGTGATCTCTGCAAATAAAAACCAGAGTAAACACACCTAATTAAAGAAGTTAAAACACAAACCCAACCAGGTTCTGCCTCAGTGTCAGCGGCTGGCAGATCTGCAGAGGCTCTGCAGCGCGCTGTATAATTCCTTCCCCGGCTCGCAGTCAGTGCAGGCTAAAATCATGTGTCATTAGTAAATTACACAGGTGCCAGACTGAGTTATCATCTTGAGTATGAAAAGCTTCATAATAACCTAAGGAGGTGCTTCTAAAACGGTCCTATCTTTTAAGCTAAATGAACACGCCACACTGATATGAGATTATCCAGCTTTAGAGCAGACACTGTTGCCCCGAGGCCTGCAGCCAGTTTATGATGCACTATTTTCCCCTAATCTTTTTCAAACCTCAACAAGCACAAGTACAGGCTAAAAGGGAAGAAGAGAAGAGAGTAGAAAAAAAAAAATGTGTTGTATTGGTACAAGATGGGAAAGTTTTTTCTCTAAAAAAATCCTTTTTTTCTAACTTGCTTGCTATTTTCAGAAAAAAGCATCTCTGGTTGACAGCAGTGGGAGGATTCGACCGGTGCAGCCGAACAGATGTGCTGCTCCTCGCGGAGGGACGGATGATCACCGCTTCATCCGAGTAGATGAATTATAGCAACAATATGACTTGTTTCTTATTCAGCACCGACATTAAGAAAACTCATATTGAGGACCTTTGTGGGTAAATTGTATTTTACTGTGAAATAAATCTGATTTGACTCTTTCTTATCTCAACATTTGTGTCATGTGTCGGGTGTGTCAGGGCTTCTTGGAACGCTTAATTAACATCCTTAAAACAGAATAATTCATTTTTATTCTTGAGACCCTTAAAGTATTTTCTGTTTTTCTACAGTTTGAAGATTATTTTCATGTTGAAATGTTGATGAAACAGTAGCAGTGGACACGCAGCTCGTGTTCACTGTATCTCAATGGTGCCTCATTAAACCGGAGTTATTAAATATTATATTAAAAATCCGTTTTGTCTTTTTTCTCTGCATTTGAGAAGCTTTAACTAACTAACTTGGTTGTAAGTGTTTCTCTAGAACATTTTCATTCATGATGAAATAAGCAACAATCAGGCTTGAAAAATACAACTACAAAACAGAAGAAAAAAAGCAGCCAGGTTCTGTTTTCATCCGTTGGTTGATTTGTTGGTTTGTGACCTGGATTACACAAAAACTACTGAACTGATTTTCACGAAACTTGGATGGAGGATGGGTCTCGGCCCAGAATAGACCCGATTAACTTTTGGTAAAGATCCGGATAAAGGGACGGATGCAGGAGGCTTTTCTTTTGCATAGCGAGATAAGGTGATTTTTGACATTTTTGTTAACTTATGGGGGACTAATGCATGGATCTTGATAAAAATGATGTCTTATGTTTTAATGATTCTCTTGATTCCATCTGCGTTGTTTTGTTGTCCTATTGGCTGTTACAGATCTGGTCTGCTTAAATTATGGTTAAGCAGTGAGGGGAAGAATGTGATATTGGCCAATCCTCTTCCTCGTCATTGGGTGGGTGTGGTCTGATCAGATTTGATTGGCAGTGCTGGTAACATACTGTGAGCAAACAAGCTTTAAAGGCCGCCCACTTCCAACACTAATACAAAAATGTCTTATTTGAAATAACCCAAACTGTTCTTACTTTGACAGAAAACGGTGCGTTCAAAGACCAACCCATGACTCGTAGACTGAGTAGCTGAAACAGGCGTCGACTCCTTTAACAGTCCGTACATCACGAACCAAACAATTACATATATAATATGAATAAATATTGTATAACTGATTGTCAGAACAAAGGATTCTGATGTGTCGGGCCAGATAAACATCTTCCATACGGAATAAACTCTTTGCACTTTTAAATTAATTAATGTATATGATGTGAGTCAGCTGTGAGCTGAATAAATGGATGAGCAGATTAACAGAAGTGACCGGCTCTATCTGAGAGCATATCTTATGAAAACATGTTGGCTTAGCGCTCTATAATTTACTCTACAGTTCTATAGGCCTGAGTGCATATTTTACTGAGCGACGGTGCCGCGGCTCAAACACTGTCAAACAAAGAGATTGCCGTATTTAATCAAGATTAAAGGAGATAAAAGTGGAACAGGTGACTGTGAGAGTACCCAGGACGTTAACAGGTCCAGTGAATTACTCATGACACCAGCGCGACACGACTGTGTAGAGTGCGACTGTGAAAATAAAAAGAAAATCACTCATTTTTAGGAGGATAATTTTAAATTTAACTTTTGAAAAGATATAACACCTGACATTTTTTGCATTAAAATGCCTTAAATGCCACTTAAACTACTCCAAATGTTCCCCAAAATGTTCAAACTCAGAGAAATCCATTTGCTGTTCGAGGCAACGCTGTGACGTCCGGAGAGAGTCGGAGTGATGGTGGCTGTTTAACGATAAAACAACGACTCCCATGATCCCACGCTGCTTACCTCTTCTGTTTTGTTTGATTAAAAGACGCATTGGTGGCAGAAATTACATACTGTGCATTTAAAATCTTCAAGTTAAAAATATAATTTGACAGGGGACGCACACTGAACTTCATTCAGGCCGTCGTACACGTGAAAAAAACCCAAATGTGATCTGTTCTGTGATATGTGAAATATGAGTGTTAGAAATACACACATTTTCTCTGCATTGATTCAAAATGCAAAACTTGGAAATAAAAGATGGCTCGGCTGAGGTGGAAAGTTGCCGTATTGATAAAGAAGTTGGAATGGAAAAATGGAAACCAATTTTTTTTCAGCGTACAAAATATCACCTGCCTCGACTGCAGACAAAACATTCAAGCGGCCGCTCACATTTTTCGGGCCTCCGATCCACCAAAACAACAACACAAAAACAAAAAAAAACGTATGAATATAAAGAAAGGTCTTCTTCAGATCTTGTCACAAAGGAGATATTTGGTGGAAACGCTATTCTTCTCTTAAAGGTGCAGTACGTAGTTTTGGGGAAGACATTTTAATGAGAAGAGAAAGATCTTCAACGACTGATTTTTAATTTTCTAATGCCTGAACAAACTCAGTAAACAAACTCTCCATTTTCATGTTTATTCATTCAGTCATTCATGACAATGTCAGTCTGTGTGACTGAATGAAGAAACTGACCTTAAAGGTGATATTAGTAAGAAAAGTTGACTTTTGAGTCTCATTACCAACTTGTCAAAAACTGACGCTTCCCAAAATGTCGATATATGATGTGTTGGGTTGGGCACCTTTAAAAGACAACACAATTTCATACTGTTTTTTACTTTGTTTATATGTGGCGGACCCTGCCACCTTTCTAGCATCAGACAGTGATCTGGGGACCTTATTTTCCTGCAAGAACAGCTTGTTTGTTCCGTTATAGAATAAATAAATATATCTGAGTTGGTATCATTACCTCATTAATATTGCGAATATTAAAAGTCTGAGTTTGAATTTCTTCTCCAAAACGACACAGTGCCCCTTTAAAACACGGACTAACGTGCAGCGATAGCATACGACTAAGTATGTGTACTTAAGGTGACCACTTTAAAACATTATTATTGAATCAACTACGCATCATTACAAAGCTGTTAGTTATATTCATCATATATCCATCAACTATAACGCATCAATAATAATATAATATTTATGATATAGCACTTTAGAAGAGGCTCTTACATATAACTACTCTCATATTTTTAAATAATTAAAGAATATTAAGCTGATAAATGATCTGAGTAGATTTACCGCACGAATTAAACATTATAAAAGGCGAAAAACATCACCAGACGTCTCCGACCTCAACAAAACAAACACCTATAATTTCACTTTTTGCCTGGAAAATGTGTTTGTCGGTCGATTGCACCTCCACTTGTAAAGGCCTCCAGTCTGTGACTGTCGAACGCTTATCTCTCCAGGACTTATAGGAGTTAATGAGAGCAGCTTGACAATGTGAGACTACCTGGTGCCTGAGGGTCTGCCGGGGAGTGAGTAAACCATTAGCCCTAGCCTCGGGGCCAACGGCTCCCAAAAAAAAAAAAAAGTGGAGAGTTCTGCAACACCGTTTTCTTACTAAGTCTCCACGCAAAAGGCTGCTGCTGTTTACCGGAGACTGAGACGAGCCGCTGCTTTGTCCTGTTACTGCCACTGCAGATATCTAATGCTGTGTTACTGTCAGAAACCCGAAGCCACAGCCGGTCAAAACAAGCCCGAGGTATAACACTGACGTACAGTCATCCCCCTGCAACCAACACACATGCACTGGCTTTTTTTTTTCTTTTTGGCGAGGCAGTGAGAGTTGATACAGACAAGAGTAATGGGTCTCTCACCTGTAACATGATTCTGTCTTTAGAAGAAGGGCCCGAGGACGGGGTGGGTGTGCCCGCCCTCAGCCCCGCGCTCCCAGTTGGACACCGCTATTCTGCAGCTCATTGTCTTTGTGTGATGGGTCAAGAAGATAAATCCTCTTAGCTCTCCGGTTTTTGCAAACAGGCACAGAAAAATGATAGCCCTGGGAGCATATTTTTGGCATCATATAAATAAGAAATGGAAAAAAAAAAAAAGAAATTATACCCCTGAAAAGAGTCGTCTGGTTTGTAAGCCCGGTCGGGATCCGCAATCACGGTGCCTGTGACACACTTAGATACCAAACCGCGTTTAATAAAGCAACATGTAAACTGTTAATAAACGGGGACACACTGAGCTGTGGGAACGTTTTGTTTCCTAATGTATTTGTTAGCACTCATAACGGATTTAAACAACAATTGAAAACAAAATATCTTTAGGAGTAGTGTTAATTTATAGTCGTAAAACGTTGTCCGTGTTTCTTTAAATGACTGTATTTGAACAATAGCTGCATCATGCACCGTAAAACTGTAGTTCATTACTGTGTGCTGTGTATTTAGTCCTGGTTCTGCTCCAGGAGGCAGGTTTTTACCAAATTATCTGGATAATCTTGCAGAGCAGAACCACAACACTGTGACTGAAACTGTGTGAGCCGTCACTGCAGTTCATACAGCACCTGGCGTTACCTTCTGCTGAGCATGAATGTACAACTTATAGACAAATTCTGCATCATAATGGAAACATTTCCAGATGTCAAAGACGTATTTATGCTGCATGAGCGACTTGTAAACCATTTATTACTCTGAAAAAACAAAAACAGGGCCTAAAGTAAAACTAAAACTGTGTGTGACTCAAGAGGCTTTTATATCTGTAGCATTTAACAAACAAATATAAACAGTGGGCGTGTCTCAGAACAACATGGGAGTGGCGGACTCCGCCACTGACAAATAAAACTATCAAAAATGGGGTTTGATTTCATGAAAAAATTGAGGAATAAACCTATTTTTCATCTGTTTAGCCATCTGAAAAAGTGTAACATTTGAACTATTAACATTAATGTACATAATGTCAATATCTTACTTGATATTTCAAGTAGCAATAGTGGAGAGGAGCATTCGACAAATGTTATCAATCTTATGTTAGTAGCATGTAATGTTTGTAATATAAATATAAATGGGTAAAGCTGCCATTAAAAGAACACTCAAACAGGGAGAAAGATTTTCTTCATTTCTTGGAAAAGTACATGAAACAGGATATTTGTAGCTATTTGTATCAATAGCTTTCTAATTGAATGTGTCTTCGGTGCTTCCTCCGATCAGATTTACAGACATAATGAAACACGAGGAATATAAACAAATACAAATACATGACGTGGATACCGACAGATAACGAGCTCCGAACAGAAACAAACCAAAAAAATAATAATAAAGATTTAAATGTTCTTTTCAGATTTGTATCAGTAGCTTTTCAAATTGTTTTCCTCCTCCTGTTAAACACACAACCTCCAGTTTCTAAAGAAAGATCCTGCAACATGACCCGACGCAAATCTGACTTCTGATTTCCCAACTGTTTAAACCTTCTGTTGTACATCCACCAAACATTTTGACCCTTTTCTCCACCTTTATTTGGAAGGTGGGGTTAAAATACAACAAATGTCTTACGACTGACTACTTCAGGTACGTGGTTACAATCTTGTGTTTTATCGATTCATTTTAAGTATAAATAATAGTTAAAAAAAACACTTAATGAAACTCGTGGCCATTTCTGCTACTGTAAATCAAATACAGACATCAACAGATACAATGAGAAGCGTTTAGATAAACCAAACTTACAGTTAGAAACCATGTATTAGATTTAAATGAACCACTAAACCCTCCATGTGCTCCACCCTCCCTGCACTGACGGAGGCAGCTGTCTGTTCTTGCGGTAAGTCGACAGAAGTTTGACGTCGGCTGGAAAAGTTGAGTTAAACTTTTCCAAATCTTGATTCTACAAAGAAGGTTAAGAACACCGGCTGATCGCCGCACTCGGGGTCTTTTGAGTATATTACAATTACTCTAAAACACATGAAACAATTTCCAAACATGGAGGTGATTTATTACATTAGCGGCGAGCGGTGGGCGCCGGCACAAAGGGAGATTGTACGAAGATTACAGTGATGAAATAGTCAAATTTATTATCTTGACAGCTGGATATTCCAATTTCTTTGCCGCTGAGCCATGTAGATTTTCCAGAGTGCAAACACGTTTAAGTACTTCTTCAGAGTCAATTAAATCAGATACTAGTTAAATTACCATTTTTATTAACCTACAGGTTCACATTTTTGTAATTTTAATCACTATTGGAAAGACTATTAGAGCGGCTTTCCTATGAAGACAGAACGGAGGGTCATTTAGAGAGCGGCGGAATTAATCACGCGATGTCACTTCAAATCTAACTTTCAATTCACTTTAAAAGCTCGCTCTGTGATTTACATGTGCATGGAGAATTATCTGTGGTTAGTTAAAGGAGAGATTAGGGGCGATGATGGACTGCGCCCACCTAAAGCTCCGGGAAACTTGAGCATCACACCTGAGCCGGAGCGAGATTATTAAAATGAAGGCTGTACAGTATTTCAGAAAAGGCTTAGAGCGGGGCCGTTAAACGCCCAAAGTTCAACTACTGTCAATATTACGCTACAAATCATTTTCCGTTCCCCCCCTTTTATACCTGTGGAGCCTCCTTATCCGCTCCCCTCCTCCGCCGTCTGCGGCGCGAGACGGCCTCTGGACCGTGGACGGTAAATAATATACCAAGAGAACATTAACCTTTAGTTGTGGTGCTAAGATGGAACCTCAATTAACAAGAGTAAATAATCCTTGTGATTACTTCTGGCTGGCCTTTATCTCGTACGTAACCTAATTAAATGGACCGTCCAAAACATAAAACCACAACTAATCAAGAGCTTTGCTGAGGCGTCGCAATATGACTCTGTGAGGTTTTCTTTTTTTTTTTTTTTAGAGGAAATACACCCACGCATGTGCGAGCGTTCATGCATCCCTCACACACACACACACACACACCAACACACTCACACCTGCACTTAGTTAGAAAAAGAAATTAATGTGCAATAAAGAGTTTGTTCTTTGTGTGTTTTCTGGAATAACTCAGTTAATTAAATCTCACGAGGCTTTATTTTTTTTATTTTAAACATTAAAATATTCTTCAAATTAAATTGAATAACGGTGAAGAAGAGTCAACCTTTTCTGATTTTTTTTTTTTTTCCCCAACTGAATTAATAAAAACCCAATTATAAAGATAGCTAATAAACAGTGTACATACTCTGCATCTGCGGTTTCATTAATTCACTGTCTGACTGTCTGTCGGAGTGACCTCAGGTGATTAGCGGGTGAGTTCAGATGAGAACCGACGACTCCGGCCTTCAGAATATATTGAACGATCCGCTGAACAGATTCACAATGTAAACTCATCTGAGCAAACAAAGACTACAGGGTGTTTGTAGCTGCAGCCTCATGTTAGCACCAGGCCTCCGCAACGTACTAATAACTTACAGATGATGGTAATTTTGTGCACCAACATGATGATACTGACATAAACGAGAACTGATGTGACTTAAGCCGTTTCGATTCTTTAAAATGAGACTTAATAACATCGAAAAGAAGCAATAACACGTTCTTACCAGTTCACTACACATAAGAGTTTTGCTGCTACGGTCTTGTGCCGTTTTTCCACCGACAGTACCAGCTCGCCTCGGCTTAGCGTGGCTCTACTTGGTTTGGTTTCAGACGCGTTGCGTTTCCATCTAGAATTAGTATCTCTTCAATGTCGGCGGGTCGTCATCAGACGTGGGCGGGTCGTCATCAGACGTGGGCGGGTCGTCATCAGTGACGTACTTATCCACGCGACACATAAACAGGGCTAGCTGTGGGCTACGTGACACACGAACACCTTTTCATCTCTTGTCGCACCATCGAGCTCGTTCTGGATGCGTCTTCAGCGACAACACTCAGGAGCGTCTCCACCTCTGCCACGGTCCACGCCGTGTTCCTGCGCGTTGTTCCTTCCATGTAATCGCCATGTTGACTGAACGCAGATGCTAGTTTTTAAAGGTAGCGGGTGTCAGGCTCGGACGTCGTGCTCGTCATGAGTCATCAAGTGGCGTCGCTCTCTGTCCAATCAGTGGCCGGCTGCCAGCTTACGTCACACAGAAGTATCAGCTCAGCTCGGTTGGAACTTATACGGAGGTGATACTAAAAAAGCACCACTTTAGCAGGTACCAGGTACCAGATTTCAGTAATGGGAACGCAAAAAAGGCGAGCTAAGTCGAGGCGAGGCGAGCTGGTACTGTCGGTGGAAAAACGGCATTACTTGGTCAGTTTTTCTGCACTATTTACCTGGAGTTTGCTAACTTTAGCCGCCATAAGCTACTATCGGTACGTACGCACTAACACATAGGTATTACGTTTGCTAACGTTAGCCGCTACGTAGTCTTACTCTAAGGTTGTTTAAATGATGTTATTCCACTCTCGCCTGTTCTCGGCTTTTCATTGAAACCACAAGACGTCTACTAAAGATGAAACAACTGATTAGCAACTATGTTAACAATTGATTTCTTGCTTTAAGGTTTAAGGTTTCTCTAATTAAGTTTTGTTAACTGTCACATGGGAGTCATTTACACTGGAGACGTGTCCTCACCACATCTTGAAATGACCATTTATTGTCCCCGTCACTTTTTGAAAGCACAATTTTATAAAAAAAAACAAGAAACGAGATGAAATCGATTTTGAACTGCGATAACGCAATTATTTTTCCCGCCGTTAACATCTACTCTGACCTCTTTTGACCAGTTTTTTAAGCCCTGGACACTTTCCAACACAAAGTGACGCCCTTGTTTTTGATTGGACCAAATGAACGATGTGCGACTCTTCTGCTTCATTATTTCTGTTGTTTTTTTTTTTTTAATGAGTTGAAAGTGGACCAACCAGATTTTAACCTAAAGGTCACAAGGTCGACCAGGGTTTTAGGTAATTTCGATTAATCATGAAAATAATCTTGAGCTTTAATCCAATCTAATACTTATTTTTAACTAACCGGATTATTTTGCTGCTCTCATCAGAAGTCCCTCTTGAAACGAGTGAGATGCATTAATTCTCAACGTATATTACACTGAACTCGCAGCTCGTTAATACTATTTGTCATGTGGGATGATGATGCGATTTACGGAAGCTGAAGAAGCTGCATCTTCAAAACCTCCCAAACTGTCTCTGTCTCTGTTTCCGTCAGTGGACGGTTGAACCTTTTTTTTTTTTTTGAGGTCCTCGTGCAGCAACATCAAGATCTGGTTTCGTGGTGTTTGCAGGTTGGAGTTGGTTTAAATAGGCCGTAGGAAATTGACTCCGTTTAATCTGAGCATTGAAATGTAGACCGTGTAATCAGTTCTCGTTCACATGTGGGCCAAGATAAGACCGGTTTTATTTGTGTGTAAATCTATCCTGAGAGGCCTCATTCTTGGCTGTGGCTTTAGTAAGCCATGCCTCCGAGCTATAGCAGCGAGCGTGTGTGTGTGTGTGTGTGTGTGTGTGTGTACATAACTGGTCCTTCACTCGGGTCCCCACCCTCTGCCTCAGGATCCTTGTGTAATTGAGAGATGATCTGGGCATCGCACACAAAGCATGGTCACACTGCCTCAGGAAGTGAGCACAATAATCTTTGTAACAAGGCGAGGAAGCCTCTTCCTCTCGCTCACTGTGGAAATACGGAAATGTAACTCAAGGGGAAGATAATATAATTCCTTAAGTGTGTTGTTCAATGAGAGGAGGAGTTCAGCGGAGGTCACCTTGGAGCGAGCGGAGATCCGGCGTGCATTGTGCCGCGGACGCCTCGGAGTCACAGTCACGCCCGCGCTCGACAAAAACACACTGTACTCTTTGTTTCGGTGAAAGTTGCAGCGTAATACGATACGTGCGCGCGTTCCTAATCAATCGCATCCATATCTGTTACTTTAGCTCGGCGGTGGCCACGATGCATTATGGGGGGAAAACTTGATTGTGAGTTGTCACCTGAGCCTCGTTCCCTTTAATTACATCCGTCGCGGCGGACGCGTGTGCATACAAATGGGCTTATTTGAGGAGTGGATGAAAAGGAGTTCATTTGAAAAACTACAACAAAACCATTTGTTCCCACCAAAACAGCACTCGCCGTATGACAAATGATGCTTTAGTCTTATGAATAATTCTCAAATTCTAAGCAATCAAGTTTTAAAGATATCGTAAATCCTGTTTAAATGGCCTCATTCATTACACGGCGGATATGGGGAGGGATGCTAATAAAGTGCTACGTCTGAAATTGTCACCGGGCTCGGCGCGTCGCTGGGAGATGCTCGGCGCCGGGGCTGATGTATGGCGCGGCTGACTGTATGGTGATGGAAATGTCGCCGTGGCCTCGTTAGCATTCTGCTGTAACCCTCGGGCAGGGGTGTCAGATTCTCTCAAAATTTACAGCTCAGTTTGGAAGCCGAGAGATCCCGCCGCATAATGGCTGCGAGGGGGCCTTATAATGAAAATACTGATCCGCGCGAGCAAAGGCCCGCCGCACGGAGGATGTTGATGAATGGACAGCTACATGTGTAAAAGGTTAGAAGTGGTCAGGAGCAGCAGAAAGAAAAAAAACCACGTAGCTGAGATGGTGATCGTTAAATGTTTATGTTTCTTACTTTAAGACAACTGCGAATGTAGTCGTGTTCAGCACCACGCGGGCTTTGGGCCTCGCGCCCGAGTATCAGGTCCAGGTTTAGTAATCAGGAGGTTTTTATGTGCATTTATAATGCCAACAAATCATTATAATGAGGCCGCCACCATACTGCCTCGTATCTCACGTCTCGTGTCTCGCTACGAGCAGGAAACAAAACCGAAACGGGACTTTTGAGGAACATAAGGTTGAGTAATACGAACAAATATCAATATCACGATAATTGTGTGATCAATCATTAGCGTCGTCTTAAAGGATCATCATCAGGGATTATTATCTCTTTTTCATTATTGTCACATAAAGAGAAAATAACAGATTGAATTGATGCCGTAGCTTTGTGCCGCGCAGCTCCGTTAAAACCGCATCCAGCCACATCGTTGCCGTGGGAGACGAGCTCAAACACGTCCAGCTACAGCAGGAAACGCGTCCCGATCCACAGCTGAATATAATCTGCGACAACTTCTCTGTTCGCTTCGGTTTGAGGACTGTTTGTCCGACTGTTTGTGATAATAGTCCATGTTTTCAGGTCTTCAGTGAAGGCTTTCAGTTTTCGTTAGCCGTTAACGTACGTCCAAGATTGACGTTGGTACCAAACGCAGTATATCACATTCACATTATGTGCTTATCAGCTGACTTCCACATTGGGAGGTGGCGACGAGTCACCAGGCGACCAGTTTTTTCGTTGATGTTTCACAGGAAGGCGGTGACGTCATGAAGAAGATGGAATCTCTGGATTTAATGTTTACTTCAGTGTTAGGACTGCAGCTAACTTACTGTATCATTACTGCTTCATTCTCTTCATATATCAGTGCATGATGAACGATGCCCATCTCAAACACATGACAATTCACAGAGTGCAGCTTTTGCACACTTTAAGATCGACATGTGCGAAGGATGAAGACTGGAGGCCGACAAAATCAGGAGAAAGTGTCCACTTCACACTTAAGTAGCTACTTAAAACAGCCTCCCCCGTTGTCTTGTAAGATAACCTGATGAAGTACCGGAACGTTGTTGTCAATAAACTTAATTGCAAGTGAAGTGGACAGTGTGCAACGTTTTGTTTTGTTTTGTCCGACCAACAGTTCAAAGTTTTGGAGTTTGACGAGCTGGAAGCCGAGATGTTTTTCTATTTTCCGCATTAAAACATAATTTTTCTGTGATGATTCAGTTTTAAGTACACGTTGGAACGGATCATAACTTTTCCATGTAGAAGTTTAATTTCATGTGTGAAACTCGAGGCCTCATTCAGACCAAATCACGCACAGTCGTCCCGTTCATCTGAGTGAGGGTGGTGTGTTTCGGGCGGTGTGTTTCGGGCGGTGTGTTTAGGGCGGTGTGACACTGTGGCTAGTTGATGTGTTTTTTTTTATGATTGTTGGACAACACCGGCGCTCTGAGAGGAGATGATGTTATGATTTGGACTTTGCGGCGGCCTCTCTGCGGTCTGTGTTTTGTGCTTTGTGTTTCAGAGGTGCTTGGTGAGGCGGGTCGGAGCGGTGCCGGTCCACACGCCTGCAGCACGTCGAGTACAATCAGCACCTGCACTCGTAACCGGACCTTCTCTCTGCACGGTACCGGATCATTGTCTCCAGCTCCGGTGGCGTTTGAGCTCTTGAGTTTATGTATTCAGAAAAGCCTTCTTGTGTTCTTGTGATCAATAAATTCATCCGTCAAGTCACTTCCTGTTTGGCGTCACTTTCCTGGTCCACCTGTTCTTAATACGACCGCTACAG
Organism: Lagodon rhomboides; assembly: GCA_039737535.1. Taxonomy (NCBI): domain Eukaryota; kingdom Metazoa; phylum Chordata; class Actinopteri; order Spariformes; family Sparidae; genus Lagodon; species Lagodon rhomboides. The sequence continues at coordinate 5,157,530 of CM077789.1, read as the reverse complement.
TGGAATTAACTCAGTTCTGTTTTTCTGTTTCTATATGATTTTCTGACAGTAAGGAAATAAAAGATAACATGATAATGATGACTGATGACATTATGACGACGGAACAGAAGTTATAAGAAGTTGGAAGTGAATGTTAAGAAAATCAATACATCTAACACCACGGCGAGGGGTGCAAATGAAATGCTAATTGCTTTCAAAGGCGTCGTTGTGTTTCAGACGGTATGTAAATGATTACAGCCTTTCAAATGTCCCCGCTCGCCGTGCTCTCTTGTCCCGCTTTTGTGCGTCTCGTTCCTTGAGCACTCTGCTAAGAAGGGTAGAAAATGCGAATTACAACTAAGCTACTTAACCACAATGAATTAAGGCCTAACATTTGAAAATTTGATACTGAAATTACTGTCATTATGGTGCATTATGTCTGAGCAATGATTGCTTTGGCGCTGTTTGAAGACAAAGGCGGACTCTGGGGGGGAAAGCACAGTCGGAGGAAAAGTTGATTTCATGGCTGTTAATGATATGTGAACTTCAAACCCTAATTTTAGCAGCTATCATTTCCCTGCAATTTTCACGACTCGTCTTTTTTGTCCGCCACCTAAATAGCAATGCTTTTTTTTCTCTCCAAATGGTTTCTCTTTCTGCGGACACGGCGAGCCATACCTACAGAGAGGAACCCGCCGCTCTTTGTGAGACTTCCTGTTTGCTTTGTGAGAGAGGACATACCGTAAAGGTTTAACGGGAATGCGGCGCGCTGACGGATTCGATGGGTTTTTGAAAACCACGTGCATCTTTTCAGCGATCGGAGGAAAAGCGAGATGTACTGTACCTCGGCAGCAGAGTTGTCTTTGGCCTCCGCCGTGTTTTCGTGGGTGCAGCGTTTTGCACCAAACATCCAGCGTGTTGACAAAGAGATGAACTGCATACCGAGACGTGGGACCACACAGTAACTGCGACCACTGTTTTTTCTCCCTCGCAGCTGTATTATCGCACCACCAAAACACAGACACATGGAAAACGTTTCCAAGGCTGCAAACAGTGCAGAGACCGACCGGAGCTGTTATTAATTCCCCATCAGTTTCAGTTTGGATGCCTGAAAGCCAATTAAAGGAAACTTAATTGAATCAGCCTCAGGACCCTCCCGAAACAGGAACTCAAATGAATTGTGCTCCGGGACGGATGGCAGGAAAGGGAAGGAGGGCACGGGGGTTAAATAAAAAGGGTGAAATTACCAGGAGTCCGAGTCTTTGCTGGGAATAATGGCTGCAGACTGACCCTGCTATGATGTAAATTAAATCTCGTTTGCAACCTTATCCAGCCGCACCAGATGCTTGGTGACTGAACGATTCTTAAGTCTGAAGTTTCAGCCAAAATTTTTGGTGAGGAATTGGCACCAAAAACACAGAGACGCTTCCATTTTTTTAATTTGTGGAGAACAGCAGCAAAGAAAGAAAACACAAGGTTCACTTCTCAGGTTGAAATGAAGTGAAAAATCATTTACGCTGAGAAAACAGAGAACGCTGTATCCGTCCTCGGTGTCTGAGGATGTGAACAAAACTAACGAGCTAACTTGAACGAGCTAATTAGCCTCCACTTTCAAATGTAAACTAGTTAGCCACGCTCGCTAGCTAGCAACAACAACAATTAGATGGATCCTCTGTTAAATGTTGTCCACGCACAATGTTGTATACAGCTCCTATAGGATATATATATACTCGTTGATGACTGGATCGAATATTTAGCGTGTTTGTGAGCAGTGAAATCGGTGCTTTGTTTCCTGATTGCCGTTAAATAAATTGCACCGCACCGGCTCTGATGCGGCAAGTAATCTGGAAAGTAACTTGTAACTAAAGTCATCTCATAAATGTAGTATTTCAAAGTACAAATATGTCGAAATTGCACTTAAACTAACAGCTATCAGTGTGTGTTAATGGTTGATAAGTACACTCTGAGAAATAAAAGTTCTAAGTAGAACCACATAAGGTTCTTCGGCTTGTCCTCATAGGAGAACCCGTTTTGGCTCCAGGTAGAACCTTTTATAAAGGTGGAGGGTTCTACCTAGAACCCAACATAAAGGGTTATACCTAGAACTGTGTGTGTAAGGTTCCACCCAGAACTCCCCATGAGAGGTTCTACAAAGAACCCACACAGGATCTTATACCCACGCTTTCAACAATCCCTGAAGAACTCTTTCTCCAAAAAAGGGTTCTCTGGATCAAAATGGTTCTTACTGGAACCGTTAGTGTTACCAAGAACCCTTGAAAAAACCGTTTCTTCGGGAAAAGGGTTTTTCAGAAGCAAATGGTTCCAGGTAGAACCTCAGCCCTTGTAGAAGAACCCTTTTGGAACCCTTATTTCTTAAGCCCCGTATACACGCAGGGAAAATGCAGATATTTCCAGGCGGTTTGGCCTCTCATTTACACAAAAACCCCGTTTTTATCACAGAAAACAATTATTTCTAAAAACTCCGGGCAAAGTGGAGAATTTGGAAAACTCCGGTTATGTGTTGTCGTGTCAACTGGGAGAAACAGGGTTTTAGGTTCTCACGCTCATTCGGCTATGCGCCAGAAAATGCTTAACGTCATGTGAGCGTTGTTTTGAAAGGAACAGGAAGTTGCTCGTGTTATTCGTTGTTGTTGATTCTGAGGATTCTGATTGGCTTGCATGGCTTTATCCTTCTCCCTACACTGCCGCCCAGAGGTTTGGCAGAGTTATAATGGCGCTCGACGGCGTATTTATGCGGGTTGATGTAAATGACAACTTTTTTGAAAACGATGTTGTGTGCACGATGTTATTTTTGAAAACGGAGGGGGGGAAATATTCGTTTCTCTAAATACCCTGCTATGTATAAACGTGGACTAAGAGTGTAACACTATATGGAAAAACTACTCAGTCGTTTGAAGGAGACAGTTTCATGAGTCAGTAGTAGCAGTGGACAGAAGTCGACAGCGTCTGGTAGCAAATATCAACCAAACACCAAAAAAACAAGAAAGAACCGCAAAACAAATGAATCATTTTTTACAATATCGGAGTTGATTTGATAAAAAAATAATCTTTTTCTTTTTGACTTTTTTTGTGTGTGTGAGGAAATAATAACTATTCGAGCAAACACCTCTCTGCTGTTGTGTGTCCATTGTTGTAAGGAAAGCAGTTTACCACACACACACACACACACACACACACACACACACACACACACACACACGAGACGATACCACCTCAAGGCCATGTTCCATTGTCCTGGGGAAGCCACGAGGAGGAATTCCTTTCATGTGTCATCTCCCGTCACGGCGGCGTCCTGACAGAGGCTTAGTGACATACGAGAGGCCTCGGCAGCAGAATGTCCTGCTTTTAGTCAAATGAAGAGTCTGGCAGCTGCTGCATTCATCAAAATCAAAGGATAATCTGCTTTCCATATAAAATCAAGTGATGATTAACTTTTTTTTTTTTTTTGCTGAGGGGGGATGGGAGCGTAAACGCTCGCACCTTTAAGGAGACACTTGAGAGACACACGGGGGCGGGAAAGGTTCCAACACGGTTCAGAGTCGTGTCAGAAGATTTGAAGTCGTATGAAGGAAAGCGTATAAACTAAGCTCTGGGTTCAGAGTGACGCTCCGTCTGGACTGATTTCAGTACGATCACTTTAATTGCCACATTTTAAAACCATTTCATTTGAAAATACTGTTCATTCTTTAACCATATAAATGATGATATAAAGCACAGAAAGGGGATGTAAAACGCTAAAGAATATATATTGTAATGAACATTTCAAACATTTTTTGAGTATGTAAATTGCTAGAAGTTCTCTACAATCAGCTGTGAAGGAATGTAGATGGTCTTGGTCAAAATAAAAGGATTTACTAAACGAAACGACGCAAACATATGTCAACAATTCAGTGACGTCTTGGCTCATTTTTGTGAGGCAGTTCCCAAAAAGAATAAAACAAAATATAAAATAATCATCTGATGCCATAAAAAACAAAGAGATTTTTAGGACGTTGCTCCAAAAAAGCCAACTTTTTCTCCTAAATTCTACCATTATGGCATTTTTTTGAGTAAAAGATGCATTCAGGCACCACTAGATGGTCACATTTAAAAACTGAGGTCAGTATTCAGGATGACGTCGCCGCTCGCTACAGAGAATCCGGCGTGAAACGACTTTACTAAAACGCTCTGATCCCCGTTAACAAAGAATTTAGACTCTAACTAAAAAAACTAAAAGCAAACGACACGCCAACCTTTTTGTCGGCTAGCTTACAGTAGTAATATCTTCACATTTCCATGGCGACCGGCGCAAACTGTCTGAATTACTGCTCTCTGTTAGCGGTTGCCATGGAAACGTAGGCTTCATTACAGATATTGCTGTGAGCTGGTCTGCGAAAGGTCGGACGACCCCGCGTCTTTGTTTTTACTTTTCAATTCTAAATTCTTTGCGCTCGTATCGACAGCCGTTTCGGACACACATTGTAATTCTCAAGCGATGAAAAAGTCAGCTGATTAAAATTAGTAGTAATCCATTAAGTCTATTAAAAAATAAAAGCGTGACCTCCCACCGATTGAAGACACATTAGCAAACCTTTCCCTTCTGCTGCCACACGTCGGCTGCACGCTGCCCGACATTATTTACTGTTTTAAAGCCTTCGTGTCCTGTCAGGAAATATTAAAAGTGAATTTACAACCAGACAAACTGCTGTTAGAGCGAAGCAGCACCACACCGATGAAATTAAATTTCCCTGACAGGACGTGAACTTTCTGAAAACAGCTCTCTAATATACCAATATGGCTCCGACAGTTATTAGGTGAGGGAACCCTCCTGTTACCAGGAATTACTATTTTTTTAATAAGAGCGCATCATTAGACACACACAGTCCGCCCGCCTCGCCTCGCCCCGGCTCTTTGTCGGGACGAGGGGCTAATCAGGGGCCGAGGAAGGAAGCTGTGAATCTCTTCCTCCCTCGAAAACTCCCCACCAACGTCTTCCCCGCCAGACTCCAATCAAAAGGAGCAGAGGCCATTAGGCGACTCTGGACCTCCTTTTCTTTATAATTACACCCTCCTGGATCGGCCCGAGCACCAGCTAGCCCCTCTTGCTATTTGCGGTAATTAGTCCAGAATGTGAGCTGTCAACATACAAAAAAATCGTGCCAGTAGGGCCACAATGCCACAGCCGCCCCCGCTGTGTTCGACAACAAGCACCTAGCCTCGGCCACTGGAATGCATTAACTTTCTCCCCTTCCCCTCTCTCTTTTTTTTTTTTTTCCTCCCCTCCCTCGGCGACTCGTGTCAAATCCAGGTCCCTCAGAACAAAATCTTAATAATTAACTGGCAAATTTTAACATGATTGCTTGTGACACACCTACTCTGGTAATTATTGCTTTGAGGCCATGTGCTAATGAAATTAATGCATTCATTGCCCCAACAAATTAGCATAACTCACACAAATGGCCCACATTTGAGACGCCGTCGCAAAAAAAAAGGGGGGGGGGGGACAACATGCGAGAAAAAAAAGCTGCATCAACAAGAAATAGGAAGAAAAACTAGGAAATGTAATAGCTGTGACTGTGTGATGAGCCTTAATAGCTGCAGCCCTCTTAATGTTAACCAAGGGTGATTGCAGTAATGCATTACAGAGTGATAGCAGCGCAGGAGCAAATGATTATCACTATCATCATTATAGTCGTCGCTGATCTACATATACATCCCTCTCTGGACAAATATTAAATGGCCGTGCCACCGCAGACATTAAAATGTTATTATACTGATGCATTAACTGACTGCAGCAAAGTTCATATCAATATACAGTAAGAAGAAGCTTCCCAACAATCGTTCTCTAAATGGCACAGCTGCCACTCGCAGCCGTCACCGGCCCTGCCGCTCACCCTGTTCACGGCTGTTTGGTCTCTCGGTGGGATGTCTCTCAGACATTTACTGCTCGCCATTAATAATTGATGACGATGCCATCAGTACAATGGACTCGGAGCGAGTGCAACAGTCAGTCGGAGATGCTGCGAAAGTGCAAGAAATGTCCCCCTCTTAGGTAAAAGTGGAGCAGGGACGGTTGCAACACCTGAAAAAAAAAAAGTGTGTGTCTGCCCGCAGCCAAATACTGTCAGGGACACGGAATAACATATAAAAAAAATGTCTTCCATTTAAACAACAGCGAGATACATTATCACAGTCAGGTGACAGTCTGAGAGTTGAGCCTCCACAATCTGTCTCGATGTTGATGGGGACCTCATTCTGTACAGCAAACCTGTAAACTACAGCACTGAATCCTTAATGTACACGATCTTATACAAATAATTTTACACTTTTTTGCCCCAAAAAATCTCGATATACCCGAATGAAACAATTCCAATACACAAATACGAAGTTAACCAGCAGGTGTCATCGCATCACTGAAATACAGAGTGCTGAAGTTACAGGACCAGATTGGACCCGATTGGACCCATGAATCAGAAGCCGTTTTATTCTGGGCAGTAAGCCACCAATTTGCCGTCCTTTTGGTGGCTCGCTCCGTGGATTTAGACAGGACAGGAGTTTTAAAACCAGGAAAGATGAGCAGCTGGAAAGCAGCTGAGATCCGGGAGATGCTAGCGTCTCCTCGCTCTCTGTAGCTGTCTTGGTTGTCCACTTGTTGTTGTAGCGGCGAGCTAATAGCGGTCGCTACTTTCAAATTAAAAGCCCCCCGCTAAGAACCCAGTTCTAAACTCCGATGGGGTGCAATGTAAAGCTCTTATTTTGAAGACAAATTCGACCTGCTTCTCTTCACGCCCAACTTCGTGCTTCACGTCACGTCACATGTTGACGCCTACCAGAGGAGGAAAAGTGGAGGCTTTACCTTGCTGCACATGTGCCACCTTTTCTATCTAAAAGGGGCTAGAGACAGCTATGGCTAGCTAGGCCCTCTCCTTCACTTACTGTAATGAAGGATGTACTGGCCAAGCTAGGCTAACTAGCGGGAGCGAGGTTAACTTTTCGTAAAGTGAAAGCTAGCAAGCTAACAAGTCTAGCTTACTAGCTTCCACTTTGTCAGTGGAATACAAAGTTCTCCCAAAATTTGAATTGTGCTAAAGGATTGCTAATGATATGTGGGTCAGTACCAGCGTTCGTCCAACATGTGGTCATAACTTCCTCCAGTCAGAAGTTAACGGCACATTTACCACCAAACGTGGCTCTAAAACTTCCGTCGACCACCGCCAGAGGAAACACCCACCCTAGAAATACACACGATACCCGTTGCATCATTATGATTTATATTTTCCTTCAGTTCGACTTTAAATGCACATTAGACAGCAGACTGGAGCTGAAGGGGAAACGTACTTTCCTTCATGACCTCACACAAAGAGGACGAGGAGAAAGAAGAAGAGAGAACCGGAGTCTCTGGTGAGTGCTGAGATGAGTGAGTGGTTGACCTGCCTAATGTAGAGTAAAGTAATCTGGCTGCAAGCAAAACGAATAAACAAAAAAAGCAATGATCCTGTGGTCAAACTCACATGAGTAACGTCTCGCTGCTGGCGAACAAACAACTGAACAACCACCGATGTGACTCAGACACAAATGTTTTAATGTTTAGTCTCGTTCGTTGACCAAAACTTGTGGATTTCTCAGGTTTGAACGTTGTTGGGAACATTTGGGATGATGCAAGAACACAACCCAACACAACATACAACAAGGATCTAGTTGTTTTTAGACTCTTCCATATTATATCTTTAAGATCTGTGTCCTGACAACACGCTCATCAACCGATCTCTAAAAGAACTGCAGCTGCAGCCGGTGTTCGCTAATAGAGACGTGTTTTCTGTAAAGAAATAAACATCACACTCAGCAGCATAATCTTTGGCCCCGAAGGGGAAACAGAATTCCTCGATGAATAACAACAATCAGCGCAGACTTCCCCGCAGACTAAATGTTCCATTTAACTTTCATCAGTGTGTGTGTGTGTGTGTGTGTGTGTGTGTGTGCGTCCGGGTGTGTGTGTGCATGATTTCATGTTTAAAATATTTTAAAATCCCCCCGAAAAGGTCGTCGTCAGAGTTACTGTGACATTTTCTCCCACGGAGCGGAGCCTCCCATACATATACGCACGAGGACGGGCGAGCAAAGTTCAGAGCCGGCCGCCGCCGCCGAGCCAAACAATGAATAAAACACCCGAGTGGCCGGCGTTCTGACGCTTTGACCCACGGCACACGCATGAATACATACAACACATCAACAGCACACTTCCTAATCTGGGATGGTTAGTAATGTGGCCACCTTATCCGGCGCGTAACCCCATCTGTGATGACACATCAGCCCCGCCATTTCACGGAATAAACTCACAAACACGGGGACACAATGTGTTGACGGAGAATTTGCATTAGGAATGTACCACAGGAAGGCGTGATTAATTTCTGCTCATGAAATGAATACAGATTTCGTCATTACACGGCCCGCGTCCTTTGCCAAATATTGTAATGTTTCTCCCTCCTTTTTTTTTTCCTCCTCGGCGAGTGTTCTGCTGCAGTAATAAGGAATAAAAGACAGCTTACAGCTCATAAGCAGCACAACTGCTGGCACACCGGCTGAATCACGGAGCACAACAAAGACCTGATTGCTCATTAGTATTATGGATCTGCTCTGTTTAAATCTGCTGTCGTGAGACGCAGCCACTGTTTAATGACTTAAACGGTGTTTGTTTAAGTCCTGGCTACCTACATTTCACACGGCGAGATTAAAAAAGAAGGAAACATCGTCAGATATCTCGCTGAGTGTTTATAATAAGAAGCACACACATGGATGGACTCACCTTGCCTCTGCAGACGATGCATCGCAGCCTGTCTTCACTCCCACATCCCTGCGAAGAAACAAGCATTAAAAAAGTGATTTAGTCACGGCGAGCGATCAAAACAACACGTTTGAAAGCCGGACTTACTGTCGAGTGACACGCGGGAGTGACATATCATTCGCTGTGTTTTGATCAATAAACTAATTATGTTTGGGAGAACGCGATTGCATCTTTAACCCAAAGCCGTGTTGTGCACAATAAAGCTAATTTAATTACGGCGCTGGAAATAAAAAAATATAAACGTGTGCAGAAAATAACACGCAGGGAAACAACAACAGAAAGCAGAGACGCCGCTTTTAATACGTGACCACGTGACACGGAGCACAAAAAAACATGTTGGCGATCACGCCGCTAACTATCTGAAGATGAGGACAACAAGAAAAGCACTTGTGCAAACACCAAACTGCCAAATCCACGTGCGAGTATGCAGCGCGGCACGTCGGAGCGCATTCTGATAGATGTTAATGGCATATAATTATAGAACACTGCTATTAGGGCCATGTGATTTTATAAAGAGGACCGCTGCCCCTGGCCCCGTGGCCTGATTGCTGCGAGTGTCGGGCTAATGAATGTAAACCAAGTCTGTTTTGCAGCGATGAGAGTTATCAACCCATGAGAGAGTGAGAGAGGGTGGAGGAGGAGGAGGAGGAGGAGAGTGGAGGAGGCTTTAACTCACTATTCACACCACTCGTAATTAAAGGGAAATATGGGCACGCACACTCACAGTCGAGGGCAAAAACACTCACATCACGCACTTGATAAACATATCTAATACATGTCGGCCTGTAAACTCGTCTTCTTGTTGTGTTTCTTCGTCTGTTCACACTCTCAGACGAACCCGATGCTATATTTAGCTAGCGAGTTGTTAGCATTTTCAAAAAGCCGTCCTCATGATCCTCACGAGCATTTTCCGATTGGATTGGATTACAAATTCTGAGGAGCGATTGTTTTCTTTTTTTACTGAGTAATATTGCCATTAACTTCAACGGAGGCAAACCAGATGCACAAAAAAACAGTTATCTGTCGGAAAAGCGCCTGTACGCCATTACTTTCCAAAAAGCCCCGTGCCCTTGCTCTGCGTATTCTCAAGCCGTCGTTGGGTTGGGCAGTGAGACACACCAGGCCGCCGCTCAGCTGGTGCGGTGCGAGCCACACAGTCCTCCCATGCCCTTGTACTCTGTGCTGCGAGGGGTTTCACCCCTCCAGGAATGCGCTCCCTATAATGAGGGTCAGGGGTCAAAGTGCTGCAGCGCCTGGAGGCCGGGATCTCCCAGGCACACTCAGTCACTGACTCTGTCCCTATATTTAAATCCCGCCTCAGGACGTGTTTTTCAAAGGGCATCTCCTAACTAGTTCCTGGTTACTAATTAGTTTTGTGCCATGCTATTTGTCTTTGGGAACCTGGGAAGGAGAGGAGGGGGGGCACAAATGAGGCGGTCTAAAAAAAGACAGCGTATGGTTCGGCTCAGTGCCGATGATGATCATTCAGATAGTCCTCTGCTGCGAACACGCTGAAGTACGCATCAACAGTTGTGGGAACGAATGCAAGCGCCATTTTTTTTGTGTCCGCCCGACAACATCTGCGCCGTACCGTCGTGGCCGAAATTAAATAACGACGTGGAATCTGCCCGTTTTCCGTTCAAACTGCTTTTAGCGGCGCTAACGGTGCATGCTATCACTCCCAGCTGGCTAGCTCTCCCTCCCTCCCTCTCCCTCTCTCTCTCTCTCTTGCAAGTCAAATCATTATTGGATTACATTTTCTGGCTTCATAAAATGCGGTTAAGAGGCACTTTAGACATATGTGCATGACCTGCTTTCCAGAGATGGCTATCAGAGCAAAAGTGACAGGTCAATTGCTGATTTCTGTTCCGTAAAAAGGGAAAGGGCCTCCCCACCCTGAGCACTCTAAAAGGTCGTACACTCTCTCTCTCTCTCTCTCTCTCTGTCTGCTTCTCTCACACACACACACACAAAAACTAAAGTAGTCTTGTAGTATCAGCACACACACTCAGCTCTGTGTGTGTGTGTGTGTGCTCGCCTGCTCCGCGAGGGCTGAGCTCGCGTGTGTGTGTGTCTGTATATAATTGTATAGTGGGAAGACACACACTTAATGGAAGTGGCTCTTCACTCTGACAGCTGGGTGGTGCAGATGAAAGGTCTGCTGTAGCATGTTGTCTGCCACTTGTGGAGTATCAAAAGAGACCCGGAGCTCGCAGGGGGGCGGACGGCGGCGGCGACGGCGAATTATTCCACAGCGGAGGCGCATTTTGTGTCCTTAATTAATATACAATGGTCGCGTGTGATAATCGCTAATTCGCGTGTTAAAGTACAGCCGAGTGACTTGCAGACGCGGCGTGTTCTCGTCGTTTAGAGTCGGAGCAGACGAAGGAGTTCGGATGTTGTGCAGTCCAGAAGTGCATAAGTGACACAGATTGATTTCATTTTCAGCTTATCTGCTCTTTGGCTCTCTTGTCAAAGAAAATAAAGTTGTTTTGAACTTCTCTGAAGCTGAGGGTGACTCGCAAGATACAAGATGGGAAACACGACGGTCAGAATTGGTGGAACAGATTCGCAGATTTCCCGACTTAAAGTCTTAAAGTACGGATCAATCTGCGTGAAGACTGGATATTATACTTCCCATCAGGCGACAGAACGGTGTCGCCTCCTCAGATCCTCCCTGCCTGCTGAACGCCAACTTCATGACCGCAGTTTGTAACACAAACAAGAAGTCAGAGTCCGAGGCTCGATTACTCTGATGAGCTCACCGGGGTTATTTTCTCAGGCTGGACGAAGGTCCCCCAGAGCGACACGGGACCATACACGACTGTTTTCACAGGCTGAGTGGTTCACCCCGTGACTAGAGAACTAATCTGGTGAAATTGGTGGACTTCCCCTTTAATTAGCTCTCCGTTTTATATTAGAAGCTGAACCACATGCTTGAAGCTGCGTCGCACCTGTTTCTTTTTGTCTTTTTGGCACTTTGGGACAGTTGAACTCCACAAATGTTTGACACCTTTGTGAGGTTAACACGCAAACGTCTGAGCAAACTGGACTTCAGAGGGAGATTTCTGGTAACAACATTCACACTTCTTCTTGCTCTGTTTTGGTCTCCACCAGCTACGGAGAGAAACTCGGGTAAAACTTCATAAAGACCATCATTAATAAATGGTTAATTTATATTATTTAAACATTAGTTAACAGTTATTTTAATGTTACGAAACAATAAAAGTGCTTTATAAACCATTATTAAGCATTTGTTTATTGTAAAGTTGCATCTGATGTTTATATAAATTTGTAAATGCCTGATAAATGCATTATAAAGCATTACATTGTCAACAGTAAAATAACTATCAACTAACGTTTAGTTCACTATAAATTCACTGTTTGTGTTATTGAGTGCAGTGGATTTATCACAGTTTTGTTTTGTTTTCTTGTTTGTTCTTCTTTAGTGTTTGTGTTTGACCTATTTTGCCTTCATAAAATTGACATGCAAACATGTTAGCAAACAAATTCCTCAACTCTGGAACACTTTCTGGTGACTCCTTTTAGGTTTTGGTCTCCACCAGCTACTGAGAGAAACTCGGGTAAAATGTCATAAAGACCATCATTAATAAATGGTTTATTTATATTATTTAAACGTTAGCTTACAGTTTTTTCAATGTTACGAAACAATAAAAGTGCTTTATAAACCATTATTAAGCAATCGTTTATTGTAAAGTTGCAACTGATGTTCATAATACTTTGTAAAAAACACTGTAATTGATTAGTTCATCTATAAACATTCATTAAACGGTCATCATAAAGTTGCATCTGATGTTTATATAACTTTGCAAATGCCTGATAAATGGTTTATAAAGCATGACATTGTTTGTCAACATTTAATTAACTATAAATTCACTGTTTATGTTAACGAGTGCAGTGGATTATCACAGTTTTGTTTTGTTTTCCTGTTTGTTCTTCTTTAGTGTTTGACCTTTATAAAATTGATATGGAAGCATGTTAGCAAACAAATTCCTCGACTCTGGAACTCTTTCTGGTGACTCCTTTTAGCTCTGTTTTGGTCTCCACCACCTCGTTTCAGCACTTAACACTTGCAGAGAACAGATGTCTGCTGCTGCTGAAACAGAAACGAGTGGTGAACCAAACACAAAAAGTTGTGTAAAAGAGGCTTAAAAGCACAGAAGAGCTGCAGAGTTGGGTCTCTGTGTGGACGACTACAAGCTTTTTCATGCTACACACATAAAAAACAGATGAGTGCAGCTTTAACGTATTGAAAACTGTGCTATGCTACGATACCACAGTGCTGATGGCATCATAATGTGATTATTATGATGCCCTTTATCATTGTTCAGCAGTGATCATATAATCAGTTTATAATCTACAGAGTTTTACTACTTACAGAACATGAACGTTTGCAGCCGAGGTGTAAAAATCTGCATCTAAATGTACATTTCCACATTAACACACTTTTCTTTTTTACTTTTTTAGCTTTTAACTTTTTGGGAAAAATGCTCATACAGAGGCAATTACACATTTTTTGCTATAATTCTGGCCGCAGCAGCAGCAGCAGCAGCAGCAGCAGCAGCAGTTGGCTGGGAATTAATGGAGGAAGAGTAATTAGCATGAGCAGCAATAAGCACCGCGGCTGAACAGGAAAGAGAAATGTATGCCACCTACAGAAAGTTACATTTCATTAGCCGAGAGGAGCGTAAAGTGCAGAAAGCAGCACATCAGTGGCCGACGTATCAATCCAGCGGCCGGTTTGGAGGTTTGGAGGAGCGCTACAGATGTTAATGAGACACTTTGCGCTGGGTGACAGGTGTCAGGTGCGTGATGGCTTCCTGGATCCCCGCCAGTCCATTATGAGGCACTTCTCACGGTTTCAGCCTCTGTGTTTCAACTGTATAACAATGACGTGCTATCATTGTCAGCAACCCTCATTAAAACTAATTGGTATTGCCTTTTGAAAGGTAGCTCATTACCTTGAGGCAAACAGCAACGTTTTGTCTCAATAAGGAATGCTAACACGGCAAACACATTTATTCACTGTTAGAAATCCAACACAGACATTTCTCCCCCCCCCGCCGCCGCCGCCGCCGCCTGCGTCATATTCTGACAAATAGCTAACGAGGAAAAAACAGCCGGACTGGAAATTTTGGAAATATCAAGTCTTTCTTACCCTCTGGATCCATGTGGACAGACACACGTGATGGGCAAGTAAATTCTTGCAGTCGCAGAAATTCCTCAGTGGGTCACCGGCTTGAAGTTCAACATCCCTGCATATAAAGCACTCCGACGTCTCTGCAGAAGAAGAGGACGAGACGGAGGTTAAGAACGGTTTCACAGGTCCACAGAAAGATTCACGATCACTGCTGGTCAGGAAACTGTCATTTAAGAATCAATCAATCAATCAAATTATTGTATTTTCTCTAGATGAATGTATATTTCTCTGAATATTCCCACATAAGATGCAATTTATTTCCTTTTACAGCATTCAACACGCACTGTACACACTTCCCCCGATCATCACACCTTCGCTGTATTTCCTGGTGGAAAAGTGAATCAAGGGTTTTCTGAAGTAACTGTAACACGTTGACAAATCCTGACGAGACAACAAACACAACGGAGCAGAAAAGAGAGCCAAAAAAAAAAAGGAAATAAAATGATCAAGAAATCACATAAGTTTCTGCGGGAAAAACAAATCCGGAAAAACTGCTCAGCAAACAATAACTAAAGCCTCGGAGAGAGTCGGCTTCCACAGATGTCACAGAGAGAGTTTTTTTAATACCCAGTAAACTGCTGATTTTCTCCGACGCCTTTTTACGTCGTAGGTTTTTTTTACTGGTGAAGATTAAATTGCCAGGCTGTTACCGAATAACCCAGTGGCTTATGTTGGAATTTTTTGGATTGTTCTTGATAAGCTGGAGGCAAAGCAGGAAATACATGAATATAAGTCAGTAAAGAGATAATACAATAAAGGAAAAAGCCGTCCAACAAACATTAACCATCATAAACGGGCCAGTCTGTTTTATGAATCCAACAATACGGAGACGATCTTCTTTTGAATCATCAGTGAAGAAATCTACATGCTATCAGCTACAAAAGGTCAAACTACAGAGGAATCAGTGCACAAAAATCAACTACATATCACAAAATAAGACAGCTGCACGACACTGTCCATACTATTACACAATCGGACAACAAGTTAGTGAACTAACATACATGTTTTTAATCAAAACAACAATTATGATGGAGATTTTAAGTCAAGGTGTAACGCTAGGGAAGTGCTCGAAAGCTTTAAATATTTTATTTCTAACATTTTTCCCGTGGTAACAAGTTAAATTCTATTTGTTTTCTCGAGATAACCACATACATTATCTCGCTGCAGTTTGAAAAACATGTCAGTCAAGTCAACCAACAAACTTTAAAGCTACATTCATTGATTTGTTTTGGGTTTTCTTGGCTGATTTGTTACATCCAGAACTAGGAGAAAATATATTACAAGTAAAACATTTAAGATTTTCAACCATATAAAGTGTTTAGCAAATGTTAGAAGACATATTAGCATTAGCATTAGCTTAGCTGTGTCGTGTTTCCGGCCACCAGGAGAGTGTAACCGTCATGTTGGATCTGGTTTGGTCTCCAGCAGCTCTCGAGGTGGCAGCAAAACGCTCTGACAGATAGTCACTAGTCTGCCGTTTGTCGCTGAGCAGGAAGTGTACCGAGCATTTTGTTAGAAACAGCTGTGCACTGTGGTCGGAAAATGAGGTTGATGATCGCTGTGTGACTAAACCAAATCAGAAAAGCTGTGGGCTCTGACACCAAAAACAATAAACTGAGAAGACGAGGAAAGTTCTGTGGAACCGGGTCAGGTCGGTTTCTGCAGGTTTACCACATCGAGCAGCGTCTTCAAACCCTCCTCCTTCATCTTCATGTTGATGGTCTTTTATTTTGAAATGCAGATTTGATGAAAAACACTGTGACAGTGTGCAAATATCAGACGTATCCTATATTGTGTGCGGCTAAAGTGTTTCCCAGCATGCATCTGGCAAGAGGCAGAGTTCTTCTTGACTTTCACCAGTTTGACGACTGTCATCTCAAGATTTCTCCCCACGTGTGAGCTCGAATTAGCTCATTAAACGGAGACAGGATCTTTACAGAATGTGCCGCAGCCCGGCCTGACGTTGGGAGTGTGTTTGGCAGCAGGGGTGAAATGAAGGATCTGAAAGTTGCTAATTGTTAACAGCAACACATTGTTTGCTGCCTTCACAACTCAACAACAGCTGCTTCGAACGACGCAGCCGAAGCGGTAAAAATGATCCGCGCCGCTTCAATTAGGCCGGGCGGACATAAAAGGTGAGCGCCGGAATATATCACCACGCGCTGGCAGCCGGACCGGACGGTGCGGTCCGAGCCCGGGGGCCGGATTTAGCCACGAGATCCATTTACAGTTAATGCTCCTCTTTAGTGCTGCAACCAGCGTATCTGATTTTAACCAGCAAGACTTCGCCAATATCTTTGTCAGGAGCTAAGTGTCGGACGGTAGCTAGAAGCCAGATTTGTTGGTTTCATCCCGTGAAAAACACTGGGAGACAGCGGTGAGAGCTGGCTGTCATCCGCCGGGTAATAAACTGCTGCCTCAGAAGCTCCTGTCTCTTTCGGGGCCTCTCGTCGGACCAGATTGCTTCAGGTGAAAATCTATCTTCAGATGAAAAATCTTTTAATCAAAGGGCGGGTTTTTTTAATGGAACCCATCAGATTCTGTGTAAGCAGATTTTATTACTGACCAGGCATATATCTCACCTTGCATTAATATCTCCCAGACAAGCTGGGAAATAGGAAAGCCAGATAAACTTTTTTTTTTTTTTTCCCCCTCTCAACACCCTCAGTTTGGTTTTTAGTCAAAAACATTCAGACATTTTTAGATAAATGTGAAGTGTCTGGCTGCCACTTCCTTTACCTCCCTGCTGCTGACACCAACCACCTGGCCTAGAAAAAATAAAAAAACTGAATGTATCATGGTTCCGGTGATACTACTGAGTGTCAACATTCATATGTTTGCTTCCTGTCTAACAAGGTATCGGCTTTAGTTGGTTTTTCACTCATTGTCAGAATAATTTTTTGTGTGTGCCGGAGAGTTTTTCTGCAGGAAAAATAATGGAGCCGTGCGGAGACACACATATAAAAAGCGTGACAGTCGAGCTGCGTGCTTCGACAGCCTGACCGGGAACATTTCCGACGTCGCTGTGATGGCAGGTTCACCAATTATACCCACAAGTCCCTTTTTTAACATTTCATTCCCCCAAATCTGTACTGCTTTTACGATCATTATGGCGAGCCCCGAGGCGCTTCTGCAGCTAAGTAACGGCTGCACCGCTCGCCGAGAGAATAACTAGAAAACAACATTACAACAGAGATGTAAACACGCGGCGCGTCAATCGCAAACCGAGCTGACACGTCGGCGTGATCTGTGACTCCCGTAATTAACTGTCAGCGGTGTCAGTGTTCGGCGGCGTTTCACATGAAGGTGAGCGCTCGACTAACGGGCTGAAGTCGCCCTCTCCACACGCCCGAGCAAAACTTCCGCTGTGCAGGAAATGGCTCTGTGCTGCGTTCGTCTCCGACACGAAGGCCGAGGACGCGCCGAGACGAAGTTTGTCAGGTGGAGGACGCTGATCTCCAGCTATCACAGAGGAGACGGCACCTACAGCAACTATTTACACTCGACTGTCTGGAAGTGGCTTCGGCGGCGGTGGGTGTCTGCCGGTGATGTTTTAATTCCCCCGCTGCATGAATCACAAGACAGAAAAAAACAGGAGAGCAGCATTGTCGGGGACAATGTACAGCTCTGTACAGTAAACAAACGAGGAAAATGCCAGATTGAGATGATTTAATTGTCCGTTGCATTGCTAACGACCTCATTAACAAAAGAATGATGGGAAATCAGCATGGTCCGGGCGAGGAACCGCCTGTGTGACAGCCATCTGGCTGCGATGGGGGGTGGGGGTGGGGTTGGGTGGGGGTTGGGGGGGACCGACTGGTGTATTAACACCACGGCCGTCGTGACTTCCAAGCGCAGGCCGAGAGCACCTCTAGATGGAGGCAGGGATTAGTGTCTCACTGACCAACGTGAGATCCAAGTGACAAACTGAGATTATAGAGTGACCTGAGAGTATAAATGTCAAAACTCCATATTTAAATATCTCTGAATAGCTTTAATATGAAAGTAGCAATGGAAATACAAGTAAGAGATCATGGTCACGGTTACAGCAGGTTCCTGTGACTGACGCTGCTTCTACATATTCATAATCTATGTAAGAAGACAGACTGTATTTCAACCTTTGGGTCTGTATGAAGCGTCTCACAGCAGGAAATCGGCGCTAAGTGGACTAAGTGACTTCACTGGAAGATAACGTAACATAATAACCTGTGCAGAAAAAAAAAAGAGAAAGAAGATGTCCTTGAGACTAATGGCCTCCATCAGCAGACAGCTACGGAGTTAATAGCTTACAGCTAACGTAATGAAACAACATCGTGTCTCTGCGATGGTTTACATACTCTTCGGAAGGGTTAAAGGATAAGTTCACTCAAAATTTAAATCTAGTCATTATCTACTCAACGTCACGCTGGATGCACTCTTAGAAATAAAAGTTCTAAGTAGAACCATATAAGGTTCTTCGGCTTGTCCTCATAGGAGAACCCTTTTTGGCTCCAGGTAGAACCTTTTATAAAGGTGGAGGGTTCTACCTAGAACCCAACATAAAGGGTTATACCTAGAACTGTGTGTGTAAGGTTCCACCCAGAACCCCCCATGAGAGGTTCTACAAAGAACCCATACAGGTTCTTATACCCATGCTTTCAACAATCCCTGAAGAACTCTTTCTCCAAAAAAGGGTTCTCTGGATCAAAATGGTTCTTACTGGAACCGTTAGTGTTACCAAGACCCCTTTTAAAACCCTTTATTCAGGAAAGGGTTTTTAAAGGGTTCTCTGGATCAAAATGGTTCTTACTGGAACCGTTAGTGTTACCAAGAACCCTTTTAAAACCCTTTATTCAGGAAAGGGTTTTTAAAGGGTTCTCTGGATGAAAATGGTTCTTACTGGAACTGTTAGTGTTACCAAGAACCCTTTTAAAACCCTTTATTCAGGAAAGGGTTTTTAAAGGGTTCTCTGGATAAAAATGGTTCTTACTGGAACCGTTAGTGTTACCAAGAACCCTTTTAAAACCCTTTATTCAGGAAAGGGTTTTTAAAGGGTTCTCCGATAAAAATGGTTCTTACTGGAACCGTTAGTGTTACCAAGAACCCTTTTAAAACCCTTTATTCAGGAAAGAGTTTTTAAAGGGTTCTCTGGATCAACATGGTTCTTACTGGAACCGTTAGTGTTACCAAGAACCCTTTTAAAACCGTTTCTTTGGGAAAGGGGTTTTTCAGAAGCAAATGGTTCCAGGTAGAACCTCAGCCCTTGTAGAAGAACCCTTTTGGAACCCTTATTTCTAAAAGTGTGGAAAGTCAGGTTAAGTTTTTGAGAGCCTGCAAAACATTTCCGGAGCTCCACGTCAACACGGTGCTGCACTATTCTCCCAAACAACTCACTTTTAAAATGTAAAAACCAACTCAAAACGTACATTTTTTGAGCCACGCAGCCGGCTCACCCCTGTGTAGATGGGTTATTGGTTAAATATTATCAAGATATTCAAGCTAGCTACTTATTTAAATTCTGCAAAAGTTAAATAATTTAGTCAATTCAAGCCAACATGTGAAAAAATGCTTACTACATCAAAAATTCAAACTGTGAAATAAAAAAACAACCAAAAAAACATCCTCATAATTTCTTCTTTGCAGCCAAGTGTTGTAAAAACCCTCAGCTACGAGTCATCTTACTACTAAAACTACGTAACGTCAGTGCAGAAAGCCTGAAGTTCTGATCTGAGTCAAGTGGTTTTAGATTAGTTGGCTTAAGTCCAACTGAAAACTGATGATGGACTGAGATGCTCGATCGATTCAGGCCCTGGTCTCAGTGTGGTAACATCTGTATGACAGGAAGCGTAGATGCCATCAGATGATAAACAACAACAGTAAATAGATTTTTACCGTTAATGTGTAAAAAAACAAATCTGTTCCTGAGCGTGATGTGTGTTCTCAGGACGACATACTCACCCATGAACACACTTCTACATGACTCTGCCGGAGACAGTGGTTGGTACTCACTGCCCATATTTCACCCTTTGTTGTGGCTGAGAGACGTCTTCTCGTTCTCTCACGTCTGAGTGTTTCCAGACACTTTCAGTTTCCTGCTCTCCCTGTGAACATTCCTCTGTTTCTCTCTCGCCCGGCGCTACACGAGCATTTAGAGACGAGTCGAGGTGTCAAAACAGACGTTTACTGCTGAACGACTGCACTTTCCTGCACGTTCAGCTGATTGCTCTGTGTGTTTGTTTTTTTGAGGAAGTTGTGAGAAAGACGGCGGCCAATCGCAGCCCGGCACAGCGGTGCGCGTCAGCACAGGAAGCAGCTGAACTGAGAGGGAAGGAAAAAAAAAAGAAAGAGAAAGAGAAAACATTTCCAGTGGAAGTTTGTTGCTCTCGCTGTCGGGACTGAAACACAGATGCTGTGAGTGAGAGAGTGATGATGGTGATGCATCACAAAGGGAGATGTTTTGGGGGAAATTCATTGGATAAGACAGCAGAAGGTTGGCAAAGGTTTCATAATGAAGGAGACTCCTTTGCTCAAAACAGCAGTGTGTTGCAACAAACCATCACGTCTGCTGACTGCTGGGAAATGACTAACAGATTGTGGAATTTCCCCGTCTCTCTCTCTCTCTCTCTCTCTCTCTCAGGCCTCAGTTTCACAGCAGCGAGTCGTTGCATTAATTTATCACCATCGCCGGCCTACGTCTTCAGGTAACCAGCCGCTGTGTTTGAGCTGGTGCTGCGGAAACGTTTCATATCAGACGACACTCACTGCAGAAAGTAAGATGCGAGTTCTGCTCAGCTTCTGTTAAGTTAAACTGAACTTTTGGTGTTTGTGCTGAGCAAAAATGTATATAGATACAAAAAAGAGCAAAGAAAAAGTCCTGCAGTGTTAAATACTTATTATCTATATGTGTTGGGTCAGTTATAATGCTGTGTTGTTCACTTTTAAAAACAAAATTAGATAAATAATTTAAAGTAATCGCAGCAGAGTCGGACCACATCAGCTCCTCAGTGACCTCGAGTGTGCTTTTTCCAAAACCCAGAACACAGGAGACAAAATCACCCAGGATGCATTGTGTGATTATCGGCCCTCGTGTGGGCTGCGACTGTTAGCGAGTCTTTAGCAATTAAAGCGAGCTCGCCATTGCAGGCAGTTACTTCTAAATCCAATCTCGTTATTGGACTGCGTTATGTTGTGAGTTCACATTACGTTATTAACAACTGAGGGAGCCAGAATGGTTGTGCTGCTCTCAAGATACTTGCAGTATGCTTTTTTAAAGTTAGCATCCAAACAAACGTAATAAAAAGGTACATTTTAATAATATCTTTATTTATAACACGAGGGTTAACTGGCTCTACCTTTCAACACAAGAACAATCCTGGTTCTTTGGTTCCATGTCTTCTACCTGGATGATCAGCCGGTGAGGCCTTCTGTGTTTTAGCACGATATCATCTAAACATCCATTATTTTAGATATTTAAGACGCTTTTTTTGCTGGAGACGGAGTTTTCAACCTCTTAGAGTTAGCGCTAGCTCGTGTGCTAACGCTAGGTATCTACAGCTAATAAAACCTGCTAACAGTGGCTGTGATTTCAGCTGGAAATGAGACGTTTACTTTTATGTACTTCTGGATGAAACTAAAGAAATACTGTTTAAAAAGGTTTAATGAAGCTCGAGTGGCAAATCTCTTCTATCATTGTAAACTTCATACCCATCTATCGGACCTCTGATATTAAAACATCAGCATGTGGTGAGTTCAGCTGACAGAAAACCAACCTACTGTTCCTACACTCTTAGAAATAAAAGTTCTAAGTAGAACCATATAAGGTTCTTCGGCTTGTCCTCATAGGAGAACCCTTTTTGGCTCCAGGTAGAACCTTTTATAAAGGTGGAGGGTTCTACCTAGAACCCAACATAAAGGGTTATACCGAAAACTGTGTGTGTAAGGTTCCACCCAGAACCCCCCATGAGAGGTTCTACAAAGAACCCAAACAGGATCTTATACCCATGCTTTCAACAATCCCTGAAGAACTCTTTCTCCAAAAAAGGGTTCTCTGGATCAAAATGGTTCTTTCTGGAACCATTAGTGTTACCAAGAACCCTTTTAAAACCCTTTAGTCTGTGACAGGTTAACACATGATTGAGCACCGTAACATTTCAAAAGTTTCTTAAATTCATAAAGACGAAAGGTTTCGCTCATTATCAGTGTTTATATTGTTTATATTGCCCAGCCCCCTTGTTAGAACTCCTGTCAGAACCTTTCAGAACCAACAAGAGTTTCATCTTCGTACGAGAGTCCGACACAGCACTCTGGTCCAAGTACATAAAAAAAAAAAGAAAAGGCAGGAGAAGTTGTGGGGAGAGGACAGGTCTACACTCCGCCTAATTAAATGGCGTGTCTCCTGCTATTCATGAAGAGCACTTATTAAAACAAGCATTCACATCCAGCCCACGAGATAAATGACTTTACACCAAGTGCCATGAAGCCCATTAAAACCGCTTCTTTGGCGATGGATCGGGTCCAAACACACAATCAAAGGATTTGACTGGGATTATCTCAGATTAGAAACACTCAGGGACAAATGAGGAGATGACAGGATATCATACATTGAAAGGATAAATTAGCAGTCACATACCAGACCAAATTTGTGATGGGTGTTAGGGAATAAAGAGCGGGGGAGGGAGAGGGAGGGAGGGGAGGGGAAAGATTGAGTGCTAAAAAGCAAAGGAACAGCTCTTTAGTTTTTAGTAAGCCCAATGATACATGGCCAATGTAAACCACAGTAAAAGCTTTTCCCTCTCCCTCTAAAACCTCCTGCCATGTAAATAAAGTCCACATCAGGGAGAGAATCAACCGCCGAGGACGGAAAAGTGGACACAAGTAACTCGGTTCGTAACCTCGCGGCGCTGCTGTGAATAATATATTGCGTTTCTCACGCGCCGCTCGAAGTCCACTCTCGAAAATCTCACGAACATCTGAAGTGGTTTGAAGTAATCTGCTCAAAGTGGAACTACGTTTTAAGAAAATGAAGCAGTCATCGCTTCACGTAGTAATCTTAGCAAATCACACATTTCAGCCGTAAGTGTTTGTTTTGATATCATAAATGAACAATAACTGGGTTTTTTTTTAAGCACTTAATCAGTCGGCGCTGAATTCTCTCATCGGACTACAAGCGGAGGTTGAACAATCATCAGTTCTCGCCTGTTTTTCGGCCACAAAGCAGAAAAAAAATATCGATTGCTGCGGGTCGTTAGGCTTCTGGCAATTGCAGCCTTCCAGAATCTGCAATGAGCCAAACTACGACCAGAGATATGAGAATTGTGAGCTTTAATTTTGTCATTAAATGTAAAAAAAAGCTCTTTTTTTCTCCCCCCTGCACGGTAGATATTTTAGTTCCGCTCTGATTTGAATATTTAAAAGTAAAAAGTAAAGCGGGCCTGGTGCTGATAAAACACTTTTCAGGAGGATAAATAATGTAGGCAGTGCTTAATGTTAGCATGTTCTTCTTTGCATATTTTAAACCCAATGAGGACCTCTGTTCTATCGCATTAAAGGAAGGCTTTTGCTTTCTCCCAGACGGCAATAAAAAGGTATTTTAGAGGGTTTGCACATTAAAGAAACGTGACCTCTGAACCCGACGTAATCTCCTCTGTCATACGCTCACTTGTCAGCCTCTTTTCTCCCTTTTGTGCGGCGACTCGGTGTCGCGGGCAGTCGGCAGCGGTATCGTTACCTGCAGAAAAGGCTCAATTCAGCCACGCTTTGATCTGTTTCAGCGTCTTTAATGATGAATGATGTGACTTACAGATTGTCTTTGTGTCAGATTTCACTCGAGTTTCTCCGCCGTGGACTAAAAGTTCATGAGTTCGCTATCCGTTAAACCGAAGCTCTGGATTCTGGGTATTGTATTGGGTTGGAAAGGAACAGATTACGTCCCGCGCTCGACGTCTACCATTACTAAAAATGTACTAGAAATAAAGCTAGGAGGTAAATAAATCTCTACTTTCAGAACATAAAGAACTTTTTTAATTTTTCGGTCAAAGAGAAATCTTTATTCTCGATGTTATTGGATAAGGAAGTAAAAAACGCTTTATCTACTTTCAAAAGAGAACTGTTTCAATCATGTATCATTGTTACGTATTTATCGTCTGTTGCCATCTTAAGATATCTGCTATATGTAAGGAAATTGGAAGCTAGCAAGCTAGTTAGCATATTCAACCCAGAAAGCCCTCAGAAGGTGGAAGCTAGTATACGTTAGCTCCTACAAGGAAAGTGAAAGCTACAAAGACAGGCTACGGTATCAAATAAAATCAATTGTATCTATATAGCACAAAATTACCATCACATTCCCTCAGTGGGCTTTACAATCTGTACAGTGAAGGACATCCTCTTCGATTCAAGTGAGGAAGAGCTTTCAAATAATCTTTTCAACAGGGGTAAAAAAAAAAAAAGATGGAAGAAACCCTCAGGAGGAGCCAAAGAGGAGGAATCCCTCTCCCAGGACGGACAGACCTTTGCAGTACATGTTACATGTACAGAACAGAACAACAAAAGGGAAGAAGGTCGGGAAAATTTAAGGAAATTGGAAGCTAGCAGGCTAGTTAGCATATTCAACCCAGAAAGCACCCAGACGGTGGAAGCTAGTAAACGTTAGCTCCTACAAGGAAAGTGAAAGCTACAAAGATGAACAGTGGAAGGTAGGCTTCTTCCACTAGATGCACCTTTGTGTTCATGTTGTACTGGTTCATCTTACAGGACGACGGATTGATTGCATGTTACACCGTGATTCAGATCAGAAAACAGAGCGGCGGAGGGAGCGCTCACGTCACCGACGGGCCTGTGTAGCCACTGGAACCGAAGTGACATCAGGAACCAATTCTAGCGTCGTCCGCCCACAGAGATACTGATCCAGTCACATTACTGTCACTGTTAGTCAGCGTCACGAACCCAAACGCTCTCTGGTGAATACTAATATAAAGGCCGCTAACCCAGCAGCAACGTTAATAAAATAATAAAACAGAAAAAATCTTATTTCTGGTCATTTTGACCAAATAAATTAAAATTAAATGTCAAAACAAACATCATGGATACAAATATTTACACTGATTTGCTAACAAAGAAAAATCTCATTTCAGTTTGACTTTAAACAAACCTGCTGACACACACACACACACACACACACACACACACACACACACACAGTGCAGCTCAGCAGAGTGCTGAACGCCTCTGATCACTCCACTTGATCACAGCTTTAGGGTGTCAGCTGCGTTTAAGATAGGGAGAATTTGTCATTGGCTGCTGCCAACTTTCTCGCTGTCATCCAATTTTTACTGCCTTGATTTACAGCCGACGCCGACGATTTGAGTGTGAATGAGGGCGTTTCACAGACACATAACTCCATATCTAACACCTTCTCATAAACAATAAACTGCTCAAGTTATTTTGTTCTCGTCTCATCCGCCACTATTAACAAGGCTCCATTAACAAGCACTGCGGGGGAACACATCTGATGCTCCGGAGCGCTCGCCGAAGCCGTGCAGGCTCCGGAAAAATAAAAACAGTTACTGTCACAAAGTTCTGAAGCGAAGGTCGGGCGTTCAAGGTTGCGACGCGGTTTTAAATATTCAGACTTGACCATGTAAAGCTTCGGGAGGTAGAGAATTTTCACTCCATTAGAGAAGGGGACAAGCATAATTATGAAAATGAGATAAGGGAGAATCAAAATGACCTGATTGAAAAAAGAGAAAAAAGTCCTCCAGTGCAGAACTCGGTTTGATTGATTCGGAGCAGATGAGCCCAGGGCTCCACTGTTGGCAGCCCAGGGTTCATGCTGTAATGATAGCTTTATAATTAAGATTAAAGACCAGAGAGCACAGACAAGACACTCGAGTGGTGTTGGGGGCTTCTCCGGTGACACTGGGAATAATTGGAGAGAAGTATCTACAATCCCTGCCTCCCAAAAGAGTGCGACACTGTGGGTACCGCTGTACGCAAACACTGGATGTGACTGCAAATTCGGAAAATATCAAGATCGCCGAGTTCTTCCAGATAACGTGCGACACAATCTCTGTGTCAACAAAACAAAAAACAGGAAGAGGTTGATTTATGTATTACTGTAGTGTCTAATTTTTTAAAAAATTGAAGCAAAAGGCATGTGTTAAACAGCAGATTATGTGTGATTACGATGATTCACTCTTTACAACGGGGCAGATTGGAGAGCCATCTGGGCCGCAGTCCTGACTGAGACAGACCGACTTCTGTTGCTAATGAGTTGGACGGCACGAAAAGAACAACCGCGTCCTCGACAACTTTCCTCGCTCACGTTCGAGGGGATGACGACACTGTGTTTTTTTCCTTTCTGTCCAAGCGTTTCTACCCCGGAAATCAAGCAGAGCGAGGAATAAACTCTCCTCCACATATACGTCCTTTGTGTTAAATAACATTATCGGTCGCTTTTCGCCGCGGCTCGTCAGGGCTCGCCTTCAAAGTGGCCATCATCCCTCACCTTCGCTGACACCTCCTATCTGATGAGGCTGAAGTCAAGTCGCTTAGATGACTAATAATCATATCAAAGGTGCCGTGTCACGCCGCAGATTTAAATAAGAGGGTTTGGGGGAGCATTTGCATGCATCTGTACGCCCGGGCTAAGAGGCTAATGTCATAAAGTACGGCGCAGACATGATTTAATGTAATCTGTCATGTCATATGCTAATCTTCAGTCCTCCCCGGTAACATACAGCGTGTTAGCACGGGGGAGATTTCAAGGAGCGCCACAGTAATTCAGAGGTACGAGACTACCTACAGTATGTGTCTTTGTGTTGACACCGTCAGGGTCGTACACTTTACTGTAGTCTCTGTTGCTGTACAGATAGAGATGAAGCTAACTTAAACTAGCGGTTAGCACTCCCTCCTTGAATTTTTAGGGCCTTACAGCATTATTATTCAAAGATTAGTGAGAAGAATTGACACCTACAGCCACTGAGAAGTCTTTAGCAGCCTGTGCTGACAGCAAAAAGCTCCTTTTAGGCCCTGACTTTGAGGAAAACTGTAAAATATAACACTCAACAAATCCAGTAGGAGTAAAAAAAGAAAAGAAAAACAAGATGGCTGTCACATCTGTGGTGTTGAATGGGGTTCAGCCACAGTTCCACGCACTATTTACAATGTCAAAACATAATAAGATGCAACATAATGACAGCAGCCTCATTATTATGAATATACAGTATGCTGTATATGTATAAATATATACATATATACAGTATATCATGCATTCCAGTAAACAGAAGCAGCCATGTTTGCTGGTGAGAAGCCTGCAGAGCCTCGTGTCAGCAGAGTGGAGGGTGGAAGTGAGGGGAGAGCCGTCTGTCACGCCCTCCTGATCCAGCTCGTTACTGGCTGCTGAGAAGAAACAGCCAGCGACATTTTGTGCCGCTGAGGTCGCACAGCCCGTCCACACCCTCCTGACACAACTAGCAGTTACTGTGACTGTGAGGTAACAAGGAGAAATTACATATTAAATGAATAAAGTAAAATAATAGAGACACACTTTTGGGTGAACTATTTTTCAGCTCCATCCAGCCCGGTTGCTTCATCAAATAAAGGTGGTTCAGACGCAACGCTAAGTGAATTTTGGCACAAATTCTGCAGCTGAACGTTAAGTTTAAATACGTCTGAAAATACACATCAGCATGAATCCAACATGTGATCAACAAAGACGAATTTGTAAAATACAAGAAAACACAAAACAATGATTATAGTCTACCCATAATTCCACGAGCAATCATGTGGCTAAGCTAAGCTAAGCTAAGCTAAGCGTACACAAAATCACTGTGCAGGACGTTCTTGTGAGCCACGATGGATCGTTCTGTAACTGATCGAGCGAGAGACTCTGACGGCGCCTCCACCTCAGAAACCACCGGAGAGATCGCAGGTGGCGACGCCGACTCGCCCGACGTTAGCCACGCTACGACTGCCGCTGACTTGTTTATACACGACACAACAGGCTGCCCTACATGCTGCTGTAGGCCCAGTTTAATATGTAACAGGACTGTAAAAAATATATGTGATAGGCTCTCATTTCTCCGTCTCTCTTAGATAAAAAAGTTAAAAAATCTGTTTCTTGTTGAAATGTAGTCAGACAAAAACGCTGGCCCTTATACTGTACATGTACTGTGACTCTCAGAATAATCTAAAAAACACATTATGCATTTTGAGCTCGGGGTCTTTGTTGTGGGAAAGGCCCCTTCATTATACAGCTGCGTCGTATTTTATGCGATTTGATGCGTTTTTTAAAGCGAGCGTCTGCACGAGTGACTCTCAGAGTCAAATCGATGTCGGACACAGAGCACGTCCTTCTCGGTTTTGGCCGGTCGCAGACAAAAAGCCTCGTGAGGTAACTTGATTCTGCAGATGAGTCACTGATTTGGCTTTTTACGTGAATTCGTTCTGCAGCGAGGCAAATACAAAACAATGAATCATGAACTGATACAACAGCGGTGCGTTTGCCCGTTCATCAGTCGCTCCATGTGACCTTTTCTTGACTCTTTTTCTTTTCCCTCTTTTCATACAAAGTGCAATTTCCACACACTTATTTTTCATTGGCTACACGTGGTGGGAGAAACAAACAAAAAAAAAAAGAGCTACATTTGGTGACGAGCGGCACCGCCGCCAAAATACCAAAAGAATGAAAAATAAATTCATCGGAGGAAAATGTCAGGTACGAAGCTGTGAGAGGGACTTTGGAGGTCTGACAAGACACAATTACAGACCGGCCCCCCACGGAGGACCGGGATGTGGTATTTTCATGTTGGTAGTCTCTCAAGTAAGCCCACAGCGGCGTGGCACACCCCTCTTTGATCCATGTGGAGGAGGGCTGTGCGATGCATCCCTTTTTTTTTTTTCCCCGCTGCCTGATATAGTGTGGGAATGAATGTCAGGACAAAGTCAGCAAAGGGCCAGCCCCTCCCGAAACACGCTCCCGATGCACACGAGCATTAAAATGTGTAAACCTGCAGAACGGCGAGCCTTCTGTCTGTTGTTGATGATCTCTGCGAGGGAGGACACGCTGGGAATAACTGTGAAACGGCCGCGTGGAGCACATGTCACGAGGTTAGCGACTATAATATGATATAGGATGTAAAAAAAAAACAACTCATATCCCATGTTTCCCTGTCTCCTGAAAAATATACCAAATATTCTTCCATCTATATTCTGATATATAGAGTTTATACTCTCATCTAATAATCTTTCTAATTATTCATAGCCTGAGGACAGCCTGATAAATTGCCTGTGGTAATTAAAATGATTAAGTGAGAAGTGCAGAATGGTAATTTATCCCCTGCATGACAGAGTTAAGTAAACCTGGTTATAAAACTTGCCTAATTAGCCTAGCTGTCATAAAATAGAGCAGGATGGTAAACCGGTGAACAGGTAGTTAGAGGGAGTGAAGGGTTTGACTACAGACTAGTTTCACCTTCACTAATTTAAACACTTCATGTGTTGTCTCGCTAAATATACCATCATAAAAACATCTCTTGGTCGTATTCTACCGACACATGAGAGGCTTGAAAATGTAAATCTCTTAAGCAACTGACAGCGTAATATGGGGATTTGTTGACCACTAAATGCTCGATGTAGAAATTTAAATAGCACTGAATTAATTTACATTTAAAAAGGAACCTTTTTAATTCATGTTGTCTGAATTCTCTAGTTGAAATTGAGGGTCAATAGTTCACAAATTCAGATTTAAAAAACAAAACAAAACAAGTAAAAGCCAAAAAATTCAGAAACTTAATTCAAATTTCTAAAAATACAGTCACATCTAATATTCCAAGGACATGCGATTCTGATTTATGGCCCATCAGATTACATTCAATCAGTAGTGTGATTAAAAAAAACGTTGAGGCCGAGTCAAAGTGTCAGGAATGGATGAAAATGTCCTCGTCTATTCTTTAAGACGGAGTAAAAAGAGAACTATATATCCTACAGTTCCTGTGTCAGTTTCTTTTCTCTTAAAACATCAACATTTCTGATGAGTGATCTTGAACTCACAGTGGGAGGTGTTTGGTTGGATATCTGTTGCTTAAAAAAAAACTTTAATCTACCGACACATGAGAGGCTTGAAAATGTAAATCTTTAAAGCAACTGACAGCGTAATATGGGGATTTGTTGACTAAATGCTTGATGTAGAAATTTAAATAGCACTGAATTAATTTACATTTAAAAAGGAACCTTTTTAATTCATGTTTTCTGAATTCTCTAGTTGAAATTGAGGGTCAATAGTTCACAAATTCAGATTAAAAAAAAAACAAAACAAGTGAAAGCCAAAAAATTCAGAAACTTAAGTCAAATTTCTAAAATACAGTCACATCTAATATTCCAAGGACATGCAATCAACCCCTGAATGGGATGATTCTGACTTTTGGCCCATCAGATTGCGTTCAATCAGTAGTGTGATTAAAAAAAACGTTGAGGCTGAGTAAAAGTGTCAGGAATGGATGAAAATGTCTCCGTCTATTCTTTAAGACGGAGTAAAAAGAGAAATATATTTCCTACAGTTCCTGTGTCAGTTCCTTTTCTCTTAAAACATCAACATTTCTGATGAGTAATCTTGAACTCACAGTGGGAGGTTTGTGGTTGGATATCTGTTGCTTAAAAAAAAAACTTTAATCTACCGACACATGAGAGGCTTGAAAATGTAAATCTTTTAAGCAACTGACAACGTAACGGGGGGATTTGTTGACCGCTAAATGCTTGATGTTGAAATTTAAATAGCACTGAATTAATTTACATTTAAAAAGGAACCTTCTTAATTCATGTTGTCTGAATTCTCTAGTTGAAATTGAGGGTCAATAGTTCACAAATTCAGATTTAAAAAAAAAAGTAAAAACCAAAAAATTCAGAAACTGCATTCAAATTTCTAAAATACAGTCACATCTAATATTCCAAGGACATGCAATCAACCCCTGAATGGGATGATTCTGACTTTTGGCCCATCAGATTACATTCAATCAGTAGTGTGATTAAAAAAAACGTTGAGGCTGAGTAAAAGTGTCAGGAATGGATGAAAATGTCCTCTTCTATTCTTTAAGACGGAGTAAAAAGAGAACTATATTTCCTACAGTTCCTGTGTCAGTGGTTTCTTTTCTCTTCCTATAAAACATCAACATTTCTGATGAGTAATCTTGAACTCACAGTGGGAGGTTTGTGGTTGGATATCCGTTGCTTAAAAAAAAAAACTTTAATCTACCGACACATGAGAGGCTTGAAAATGTAAATCTTTTAAGCAACTGACAACATAACGGGGGGATTTGTTGACTAAATGCTCAATGTTGAAATTTAAATAGCACTGAATTCATTTACATTTAAAAAGGAACCTGCTTAATTCATGTTGTCTGAATTCTCTAGTTGAAATTGAGGGTCAATAGTTCACAAATTCAGATTTAAAAAAAAACAAAACAAGTAAAAGCCAAAAAATTCAGAAACTAAATTCAAATTTCTAAAATACAGTAACATCTTATTAACCAAGGACATGCAATCAACCCCTGAATGGGATGATTCTGACTTTTGGCCCATCAGATTACATTCAATCAGTAGTGTGATTAAAAAAAACGTTAAAAAAATTAATAAAAGGCTGAGTAAAAGTGTCAGGAATGGATAAAAATGTCCTCTTCTTTTCTTTAAGATGGAGTAAAAAGAGAACTATATTTTATACAGTAAGCTCTAGTTAGAGTTAGAGTCTCTATAAAACATCAACATTTTTGATGAGTAATCTTGAACTCACAGTGGGAGGTTTGTGGTTGGATATCCGTTGGTTAAAAAAAACAACTTTACATTTATTTTTACATTTCCAAAGAACGTAGATAAAGAGGAAACAGACAACCTTTCCTCCCCCAAAGTGTTTCCGATGAGTTCGTTAATCTGAGACGTGAACGCAGACAGAAGTGATGCCAGGCTGCCAACCTGACTGGATCACCGGTCACCTCTCATCTTCCTTGGTGTCATAATTACATAGCCGTTACATTACGCAACTAACATTTACTTTATGATGGTTAGCTGAAGCATGAAACTTGTCCACTGCCAGTTTAAGGCCTAATTTATATATTTCTCCTCCTCCTCGTTCTAATCTAAGAACACTGGTGAGGTAGGTGTTGGTGAAGATGAACAGCTCTCCACAGCGTGATATCGATATCATCAGGTAGCTAAAGCCAAAAGATTTTTGTCTAAACTTAACTGACTCTAACCAGCTTTATCTTCAGCTTCAGAAGTTTTCATGATTTCATTTATGTACCTCTAAATCTACCTCTAATGTCCACGTCTATCTATGGAGGCTGATGTTCAGTGGAAACACAATGTGGGTTATTGATTCACATCTCATTCACACCTTCATCAGGCTGCATATTGGTCAACTGAACCTACTGCTGCACTAAATGAATGTAGTCAGTCCTGAGAAACAGTGGAGAAGTCCTTTGAAAACAAAGAGGTGTCGGTAAGTGGTTCATAAACATTATGCAATAGTTGGCAACAAGCTGCAACATTACGCAATATTTGCAATCCAATCCCATATTCAACGCTACATACCTCATATATAAGTGTGTACGGTTGTTAACATATAAGAACACAACATCAACATCCAATCGCTAGAGCTAACGTTAAGCTAATGCTAACTTCAGTTTCTCCACTGTTGCTGGTCCTGGATGGAACCGTGTCAGCTGATTGTTAGCAGCTCCGTCTGTCTCTTCGTCGCATTTGGAGAAACTTTACATTCCGGCTAATTTAGCCGAATTCATTACGTTTGTTAGCATTAGCTTGACATTTGTCGTCATTTTAACATCGTGTTTGCATGTAAAAAAAACAACAACATTCAGATATTATATAAAATATTTGGTGCTTAAATTCAATTCAGTGTTTTAAATTTAAACATTAAGTCATCAGTGTAATTATATTTTGCAAATATGTGCAGCTGCTTATAAGAATAAAATCTATTCTGCTTAAAATTTGCTTCCATAACTAACAGATGCACATTTTGGAAGCTAATTTCATTTAACTTGTAAGTCTGATGATTGTTTACAGTCTTTGTTAGTCTGAGATAACAACATATTTGATATCAGCGTGAGACATAAAGTATAATAAATATCTTTTTCTCTTCTGTATGTTTTCTGATATCGTCCGTCTCAGTTTTGTCAGGCCTCTCCTCGGTTAAGGTTAGCGTCTCTCATCTCGTCCTGCCTTTGAAGTTAAATTGTAAAGTCGACAAACAACATGTCGCAGCCAATGCACGGCCCACGGAGACACACACAATAACCTTTTCCCAACATTGCCAATCTCAGCACGGGTCTGTCGCATGCTCAATTGCATTGCATGTGACACTACACTCGGGGGCAGATCTCTCTCAAATATGATTTGAGATGATTGAAAGCTTTTTGATTTAAAAGTGTATTCTCTTAAGCTAAGTGCTCTCAGAGACCATCAAGGAAATTTAATTGCCTCACTTAGAGAAAAAAAAGCCGGTTTTCTGACCCAAATGATATCAGATCTTAACATCTCAATAGAAACACATGGAATTGGATGGTCAACTGGGCGCCTAATGTCATTGGGAAATGCAATTTTCTGATGGCATTTCCTACGTCTGTCTCACCGAGAGCACAAGATTGATCAAAATCTTAATGAGCCATTTTCAGAAGTGGACTTTGGCTTTGGCTTTATGGTAGATTATGAAGCCAAACGACCATGAATGTTGACCTTATAAAAGGAAAGTTTCTATATTTGAGGGAAAGTCGGCCTGACGTGACCACTCAGTCACCGTGCGCCGGCACAAAGGATTAAAACATTTCATAGAGAAAGAGCGGAACATGTGAACAATACAAATGTACACAAACACACACATGTATTTTTTCTTTTTGCAGGTTTCATAAGCTTTAGACGCTGAGCTGAATTGTCTTTTCCCCTTCATCTGCTTCATCTCTAACATCAGGCTCAATTACATCAAACCGAACAGACCACACGATCGTTCCACATGTTACCCAGCGTGATGTGAAAAACTGGCCGGCAGCCTGCTCGTCGTAGGTGATGCCAGGCCGAGGTTGATCATCCCGAGAAAAAAAAAAAAGTCTGTGAGGAGCATAAAAACATTGTTGTTGAAGAAATGTTGGAGCAGATGAGAACCATTACGTTGAGTACGAGGGGGGGAACGAGGGCACAGCTTTTTTCTGTCAGGCCGCGGATTCATGTTGTTGATATTCAACGAAAAGAAATGTTGTTCGTTCCAACAAAACCACTCGACACCCTCAGCGCCATCACGCTCAACTTGGCTTGACTCCAGAATAACACCGGTACGACGATGTTAGCTAACGCTGTCATCAAAGAAGTGCACCGGCCCATTACAAAGCCTCTGTCACATTTACTTTTGATTATATTCATTTTTTTTTTTTAACGCTCCGCCTGTCACTCACGAGCACTTTGCGATTCGCTGATGTTGAAAAGGTTAATTGGGCTAAATGGTTGCACCCCGGCTTTAATGGGGGCACTGTGAAATAGATTGTCATGAATTATAAAAAGGGCTGTATTCTACCTTTATGCACCAGTTGTTTGTTTTAAGTCTTTTCCATTTTCCCCTTACATGGTCATCCTACCATGACTACCATGAAATGTCAAGGCACTGTGGTTCAGATCACTCCCGCCTTCTTAACACTGGTTTCCTGTGTCTGAGAAAAGTCAAATTTATTTTTCCTATCGGGCCACATTAAAGGGATATTCCGGTGTAAGTTTAATCCATGGTCTAACACACCTTGACACCGAGTAAGACTCCCCCTCGAGAGGTCAAGTTAGCTGACCGCTAGCTTAGCTAGTTTTAGCAACTTCAGAAAAGACCGCACGAAAACAATACACTGCAGCTTATGCCTCCAACTAGAAACCGCCATCAAAAAGCCACAATTAATGGTGAGAACAGCAGCAAACTTCAGCAACAGTACATGTACAGTCCCAGCACACAGTACGAAGCATCAAACATCTGCTAGCTTTGCCGGATTTGTATTAAAAACACAGCACAACTCAGCCTCTCCTCCAGCAGCCTGCCTGTGTGGGGAAGCCCTGACGAGTCGATTACCGAGTGCAGTAGATTTCCGCAGCTCAAGGATGAAAATGTCTGATTATTACTCCATGGAATGCTCAGTTCTTATTATCGAGAGCTGACAGGGAAAATAAGGGAAGTAATGGAGTAATAATCAGACATTTTCATCCTTGAGCTGCAGAAATCTACTGCACTCGGTAATCGACTCGTCAGGGCTTCCCCACACAGGCAGGCTGCTGGAGGAGAGGGTGAGTTGTGCTGTGTGTTTAATACAAATCCAGCAAAGCTAGCAGATGTTTGATGCTTCGTACTGTGTGCTGGGACTGTACATGTACTGTTGCTGAAGTTTGGTGATGTTCTCACCATTAATTGTGGCTTTTTGATGGTGGTTTCTAGTTGGAGACATAAGCTGCAGTGTATTGTTTTCGATGCGGTCTTTTCTGAGGTTGCTAAAACTAGCTAAGCTAGCGGTCAGCAAACTTACCTCTAAGGGAGTTACTCAATGTCAGTGTGTTAGACCATGGATTAAACTTACACCGGAATATCCCTTTAAGGTCGTAGTTACACACCTACATGCAAACTGTGAACCAAACACTGGGACTGTGAAGGAGAGTGCAAAAGGCTTAAATGTTGGACTTGGACCACACACACACATTATGTGAGGGGATTGTTGCAGCTAATTGTACAGCCACTTGTAAAAGTAGGCAGCGGGGTGAGGAAGAAGCAGGCTTTTAGCTCGGTATTATGAGAATCTGTAGGAGTGTTTATCCACTCTGCTCTCTAAAGAGTCCAGCGGCTTTTTTTGTATTTCATGCCTGGCGTCGACCGAACATCGTTGTACAGTAAGGCCGGCCAATGCAAACACATTCTGGTGATCGTGAGTCCGGCTGACGAGGGTCAAAGGCGACCTGCAGCTGTTACACGTGGTCTTGTTTTGGCTCCGAGCGACGGCACGCTGGCACACGGACAGCTGGGCCGACTCCGCCCCGGCCAACGCCGCCGTGCGATCCAGCGAGCATCACCTCGTTGTCAGACCACAACGACACTTAGAAATCTCTCCAGTGTGGACTCTTCAAACACTTTCGAACATTACAACATAAACCTGCCGCACATTTCAGGGACTATTTATACCCGTCGGTAACAGCACGATGTCTGTACTTCAGTACTTTGAGTACATTTACCGGATCTGAGCAGAGTTTTCTACCATAGCCGTATTCTGTACGCTGTGCTCTGCATTTTCACAACTTCTCCGCTTCATTATTTGATGCCACCGAATGGGCAGCTGCTCCCGTAACCCCCGACTAACAAGGTTGTTCCCTATTGTGCACCAGTGAAAAGCCTTCAGCAGAATTAAGATCTGACAAACAGTGAAACCTACAGCCGCTTGTCTCGCGCACCGCTTGAGTTCGAGTGTTTGACAATACATATCTGCGACTTGCTTTGGCACAGACACTCCAGTTTTATTTGTAGCCGGCGCAACACAACAGTTATTATTCTGATCGGTGCATTATGATGTTTACAGACATCTCTGTAGATGAAGATAAGCAGGGATGAGCAATCTAGTCGAGCTCATCACAGACTGTCCTTGAGGCTTTGAAACAAGATCCATTTAGATTGTATGGCAGAGTAAAAGGAATATGGCCTATAATATCTACGGCTTTGTAGATAACGATCAGATGAAGAGGTCTTAGGAAAATAGCTTGAACCCCGACGCTGATTAGGATCCAATTATAGGGCAAGAAAACGTCCCTAATTAACTTTAGGATGGAGCATTTCAGACTCCAACCAACGTTAATTTGTAATTTCATTGGATTCTGACAAAGAAATAAAAAATTCAGAAGATCAATAACTTCATGGCCATGTGATATATAAATATACATATCCCCATGTAGGTTCTCATCACACTGTGCACTGCCCATCCCATCATACACCGATCAGGCTGAACATAGTGTCCACCT
The DNA here is from genome assembly GCA_039737535.1 of Lagodon rhomboides. Classification (NCBI taxonomy): domain Eukaryota; kingdom Metazoa; phylum Chordata; class Actinopteri; order Spariformes; family Sparidae; genus Lagodon; species Lagodon rhomboides. The sequence goes on along the minus strand of CM077789.1, from coordinate 5,120,487 downwards.
GCCTCATATTGTGAAGGTTACCAGAACAGCTCTGACCTGTCAAGACCTGGACTTCAGACCTCTGAGGGTGTCCTGTGGTGTCTGGCACCAGGGCGTTTATAGTGGATCCTCTGGGTCCTGTATGTTGGGGGGTGGGGCCTCCATGGATCAGACCTGCTCAGCACGTCTTACAGATGCTCCATCAGATTGAGATCTGGGGAATTTGGAGGCCCGGTCGACACCTTGGGCCCTTTATTGTGTTCCTCGAGCTGTTCCTGAGCAGTGTGTCAGGGCACATTGTCCTGCTGGGGGCCACTGCCATCAGGTAGTGTTGTTGTGATGAGGGGGGTGTAGTTGGTCCACAACAGTGTTTGGATGGGTGGTGCGCCCAAGGTTTCCCAGCAGAACATCGCATTGTGATGAGATGATCGATGTTATTCACGTCACCTGTCAGTGGTTTTAATGTTGTGGCTGATCGGTGTATGTTTTCTTGTTGTTAGTAAAACTTCAATGTAAACTAATACATAATGAGATAATATGATAATATACACAAGCACAGACAGAATATGTTTTACGGTTTTAAAAAAAAAATCAACTCATTCTTTAAACTCACACGTTGGTGAAATGATTGTTAGGTTACTCAAATTCCAGAATTCTTTAAAAATGTCCTTCATCTATAGTTTTTATTCCATAACGAGCAATTTTGTTACGATTCAAGACAAATGAGGTCGAGTCAGTTACGTGATTGACTGTTGCTTTTTCTGGTATCATCAAAAAAGAAAAGAAAACAATAAGGTCAACGAGAAAGACTTAAAAAGGACACTACTGAAATAAAAACTGATGGAATGAAATAAAAATTTGTGAAGGTGAAAACGCTATTTCACATTTTCATTAATAAGATCTGAGTATTTTGTCATATATTTATTTATTTCATATCTTTCTTATTTTTCTTTTTTTCATTTAATATTGACCACTTTGGGCTTCCGTATCCACATGCTGACACCTTTAACCTGCAGCTGCTCGCCTCACGTTTACATTTCTGAACATGTTTTTGAAGAAAGTCCTCAACGATGGAAATGGAAATCATAAAACACCACACTGATCTCTGAAAAGCCGTCGATGGTGACTGAATTTTCTAACAACCCAGAGCAAAAATCACACAAAGAACGGATGATATCAAATGGAGGTGTAACAAACAAGACGGCGTTAACGCCAGCATGTTCCTTCAGAGTCATCCCGGAACCGTACGGCCCACTACGGTGTTTGTTTGCCGTGCGGTAATGAACTAGCTTGATTCACTAAAACCGAGCGGCGGCCGTCACACTGAGACGGCAGAGCTCACAGCTGCCCGGGAAATAAGATAAACTATTAGCAGATGAGAAACCGAGCGATCTGTTCCGTCTCGCTTGAATCAGGAACTTGTTTGCCTCCGCACAACCTTCAGGAAATGCACGGGGCCTCGGCTGGTACCACGAAACGGCGCCCAGACACAGAAGCGCAATTAAGCCCCGCGTGGCATGGGCAGCCATTATGTATGAAATCAAATTACCTTCATTAACCTGCCAAGTTGGCTGAAGGCGTCACTACCCACTGGTTCTTTCTCCGCCCTCGCCGAGGAAGATGAATGACGAACCGAAAGAGGTGCAGCATGCTGATCTCCCCGTGGAGTTCTAATACGACATCCCCTCCCAAAATTTTGTAATGCATTCATGCTCATGGAAACCATTTCTGCCGCCTCCATTTCCGCCACGTATGTTTTAATGTTGCACAATGAAACGCATGGCTCGAAAACAATATCGCACCCTATGAGATAATTAGCCCTCCTGGCTTGACAAATGGGCCGATACCTATGTGCATACATGCTCGTGAGCGCTGCCCTTCATGAATAGGCATTGTGCCGCAGTCCCCAGCTGTAATACATATATTTACCGCCATAACTCTTAACGTCTGAACGGCGGCTAAGCTAAAATGCGCCATAACCGGCAAATAAAGGTGCAGGGGGATCGCAGAGGAGCCTCGTGGCCACATCACAGCCGCAGAAATAGATTTTTTTTTTTAAAGTACTCTGACTTTCTACCACTGACCTCATTTTCCACCATACAGGATGTCAAACAGTGTTTGAATTTACACTCTCAAAGGGGAAAGAAGCCCCCCTCCCCCCCCTCCTCCACTCACAAACGGTTATTCCTCACAGGAAAAAAAAAAAAAAAAATCAAGTTAACAACAAAATCCAATCCTGTCTGGTCGTGCAAATAATCATTTGGGCCTTATGTAAAATTGCAGGCGGAGGCACCGGGGGGAGCTGATATTTGTGGTGACTGGCTATCACAGGCAGCATCAGAGGTAAGTGATTCTATTTAGATAGATAATAAATATGCGGTCATGGGGAACCTATATCCAAAACCCACATAATGACTTTCTGCTGTGGCTGCAGGAGGAAGAGCTGCCCGACCGCTCCTTTACAATATTTGCAGCAATTTGCCTCCCCTTCATCCCTCTCAGTGCTAATTCTATTTCCTCTTCATTACGAACACCATATTTTTAATGAGCGGGGGGGGGGGGGGGGGCTTTTCCCAGTCGAGACGTCTCCTCAATTCTTGTATTTATCAATCACGCGGAGGGCTTTTAGGCGGGTATCACATGGTGAAATCAGTCTTGAATTCCACTTAGCCGATGCACTGAGTGATTTGGGGAATTAGCCTGAATCATTTTTTTGGACGACGGTCGCGTAACGGTTCCGAGAGAAGCTCCCCCGAAACTTTAAAATGTGTGCTCTATCATTTCTTGAGATATTAACTGAACTGACTCACGTTGAATTTTTGGACTTTGCATGTTTATTTATTCAAATTCACCTCCAAAATTTTGGGAGCTTTGATGACTAATCCATTATGCATGAGGGCGAGTAATGCTTTGTCTGAACTGATTTATTGTGACTAACAACGTTTGGTGCCCGGTGCCACCTGGAGCCGGCCGACGTATCGATATAATGTAATATCCTTCGAACGAGAGTAGATATTATCTGGGATTTTGGCCGTCGTATTATTGCGATGCGCTCTAAATGTTTTTCTTTTCCCCGCTCCTAAAGACTGCATTACAGTTAATGAAACAATTTTCCTTATTAGACTCTTTCTGGCTGAGTGAAATGAAACATGCATCCTCCCGCTCGCCCCGGTCGTTCACATTCACGCTCCTAATGATCATTTCTGAAAACCTTTCGTATCTTCTGACGCCAAAATATCAGCACATTACGGATATCAAGGTGGAAATAGTTGGGTTTTTGCTCGGTATTGCACATCCTACTACAGATGTATCAGAAAAGCCCTCATCTGGATGTGCATGTGCAATAAAAATGTGATTTTTACAGACATAAATGCAGAATATCTGCCTCTGATGGGTCTGTGGAGGCTTTATGTGAAGTAAACCTGCAAATGTGCCATGTTGCATTGTTCCGCGACGATGTTTTGACCAGCTACAGATGACATTTTATAGTTTGCTAGACTGAAAAATGAAAGAACAATTCTGTTTTGGGTAAAAAAATAAAATAAATATAGTTATAGCATGTAGATATAGTGAATATGTGGGTTTCATAGGTTTGAAATAGCAAAACAGAGTCTGCGTCACTTGAAAAGGTTTCAATTCGAGCAAAAATCTCGACAGGACAAAACTAGAATGGCATTCAGTAGAGTGCATACCTCTGCCAAGGCCCAACAGGCTCCTTTAGTTCAATCCAAGTCGTGTCGAAATATCAAATAAAAACATTTATATCTGTTAGATCAGGAATTTTATTCGGCCTCAAACTGTGTTCACTCACAGAAAGCAGCCGCCGAGAGACAGCTGAGTAACAAAACTTAGCGGAAAGAATTCCCTCCTGTTGAAGTAATGTCAAAGGAAGTGAGGAAAAAGATTCCTGGATCCGTCCCTTCATCCAGAACCGTACCAAACGTTAATGAGGTCCATTCTGGGCCGAGACCCGTCCTCTGTCCTCCACCCAACTTTTGTCAAGTGGACCATAACACTGGCCGTCTGTAAAAACGTGAACCTGTGGTAAAAATCATGAAACCTGCACTAACCTGAAACATTACAACCTTATAAACTGACATGGTGAACTTAATTCTATCATATTTACACACGAGGACGTGACTGCTACGTGTGTGTCCGTCCGTTTTTCTTTATTTCGGGCGACCACCAGCTAATATTTATTTAGTTATTTATTCAATCATCAATCCACCAATCCATCACCTGCACCTTCAGTTGGCCCTGAATGGAGGAAAATTAATGTTGCATTCAATCTGACTGCTCCTTACAAAGACAAAGACTCCCGAAAAACACAAAAAATCTGTTCTCTTCAGACGACTTTGGGGTGAAATGGAAGCTGTGGTGGGATTACTGTTCGTAAGTTAGTAAAATAAGAAATCAGTGACAGTTTAAATGTGTCAATAATGTAGAAAATCACATTTTAAATCACAATGTTGAACCCTCTCAGCCTTCAGAACCGCCTCCGCCTCTGAAGAACTCATGAACAGCGCTGTGCTGCGAGGCCTTGGCGTAAGTCTTTCTCATAGTCAATCGATTAAACAGAAGAGTCTATAAAACTGAAAAAACAATCCTTAGCGCCTCAAACACCCTGAAATGATTTGTGGTAAAAATCAGAATTCAGTCAAACGATCTGTGAAGGTTTCCTGTGAGCTCGTCTCTGACATGAACCGGCCTCGGAGATACGTGAGAGAGAATTTGAGCATACAGTACATTTAATATCTCCTCACATCTCATTTCACTTTTCTCAGACGGACGTCTTGAGGATCACGGCAGACGCGCCGCATGACGGTAACTAAAGGAATCCTGGGTAGTGTGTCATTGATTGACTCTAATAGGTTACGGTAAATCCCATTTTTTTTCCCCCTCCCACCCTCATCAATTACTTTCATTTATTTAGTGGACCATAACTCTATTTGTGAATGAAAACCTTATTCAGAAGACAAGAAAAATTAGCCGGTGGCCGCCGGATTGTTGGAAAAGGAAGAAAATGAGGTGTCTAACCCAAAGTGACATTTACAAATTACCTGTTAATTTCAACTGGGTTGAGGGATGATAGGACTGAATTACACTGACAGGAGGGTAACCGGGTAATGAAAGTCGAGTCTGTAGTGGCCAAATGAGTAACCTGCACTTAGAGACGGAGTGGGTTTATTCCGTGTGAGCACCTGAAGTGTTTTCTCGCCGTCTTATCTGAACTGTATTCCGTCCACACCCACCTGAGAGGCTTGTTCCCGGCCTACAATCTACCTTTTTTTTTGCTCCAATTAAGCCGAGGGCCGGATGATGAATAGTTACAATCAGCCTTGTTTTAGCGGCCCTGTGCTCAGGAGGATACTAACCATGCAGAGGAGAGCGCCGGCGAGCGAGAGAGAGAGAGAGAGAGAGCGTCCAGGTGTCAGAGTGCAAGGTGAAGTGGCGGGGACTTACAACGGTGTCACCTTGAATCTGTCGGCGCTAATGTCTGCTTAAAAAAAAAGGAAAAAATAGTCTAAGTGCTGAGACAACAAGGCACAAAAACTGGTGTCCCTCCCCCCCGTCTCCCCTCCCTCCTCCCTCCCTCCCTCCCTCCCGCCATCATGCCCAGAGCAAACATTAGGGAAGAGAAAACAGTGCCAAGTGGAAACGGGTGACATTTGAATTGAATACCTCAATAATGGATGCAATCTCCCCGTAACCTCCATTTAGCTGGCAGAGCCGTGGCGGCGCAAAAAAATCAAGACAGGATCCCTCAGGTCAACGGCAACAGAGGACGTCGGTTAATGATGCCTGCGCTCCTCCTGAAAGCATCACGCTGGATGCTAAGAGGGAAGATAAAAGCCCCCCGCCGCCTATTAGCAAGTGGAGAGAATGTACATTTTTTCCCCTGAATCTGGACTTCGAACGTGATCCTTTAAGTTTTGGCGCTGTCATGTTTATCAGCTTCTCCTTATAGGTCAGCGGTTTCACAACACTCGCGAGGGGGGGAAGAGAAGAAAGAGATCAATTAGGGCGCCGCGCTGATTTGCCTCTTTAAAAAAAAAAAAAAAAAGGTCACCCAAGTCTCGGTACCATTGTAGGACACTTGCTGGAAAAACTCCCTTTAACAATCTCCGCTGTGGCTTGCGAGACTCCACCCTGACCTCTTTAGAGAGGCCGGCGCGGCTTCTCCCTCACTCTCGTCTGACCGGAGAAAACTAATGAGTGCGAGGCTGTGGGTAAAACCTAATGGGGCTCAGTAGTTTTTTTGCTCCGGGCTGACTGCTGAAAATGAACATTTAACCACAGCTCGAGTAATTGAAAAAATGACAAGCGGTACATACAGGCCATCGCCCCACACACACGCACAAACACACACATCTCAGACTCACACACACTCACACGACGCCCAAATTATTATGATTATTTGCCACCTCTGGATCAGAAGCGCCCTCTCCTCTCCGCTCCGTCACTTACATCACCGACCAGGAGCGGCGTCAAAAAACACAGGAAGGAGCAGAGAAGTGGAAGTAATATCAATTAAAACGAGAGTGTCGGCCTCTAGTTACGCCGGATAAGGAGTGAGTGCGCGCGGAGGCGAGGTCCTCGGTGTTGACATCGACGTAACTGTGTGGAAAGCAGGCTGCACGGCGGCGAGAGGAATGTGATGTTGCTGGGAGTTTGTGTGAGATTAACTTTGCTCACAGCTCCACCTGCTTGTCATTTATCGACACTGACACTTGTGTGTTTTCTGAAAGTCGAAAGCGGGAGGATACAGATACAACACAACGCAGAAACCACGCGCAGCATCACGACGACATCGATCAGAGGATCAGGACCGAAACAGTTTGAGCTCTGGAGCTTCAGCCGCGGAGTGTGTGTGGTTTTCATTTCATTCAACATTAACAACTGAACAAATACACACTCTCAGGTGGATATTGGCCATTTATCTAGCAAATTGTTTCACCTTTTGTTAGTTTTTCTCTCCTACAAGCAGATAACTGGAGGTAATAATCAGGTATTGAGTAAAAGCAGCAGGACCACAGATATCACACAAATATACCCCATTACAAGAAGACGTTTTGCCTCAAAATCCTCATAATTTTGAGACGATACAATTCGTTTGGAGCCGATCATATGCAACTAACCTAAAGCTTTCAGCACACATTCACTGAGACTCTCGATGAGAAGCAGAGCCGAGCGACATAAAGATATTATATCGTTATTGAGTCGTCTTAGATTCTGGATATCGTTATATCTTGATGTGACATAAGTGTCGTCTCTTCCTGGTTTTATAGGCTGTATTACAGTAACGTGACGTCATTTTCTGAACGTATCAGACTGTTATACTTGTTCTCTTAGTCATTACATCCACATTACTGATGAATATTGATCCCATTGTGATTGTGAAGGAGCCGATACACAATACTGTAGTTTGATTCTGTCTCCTAGTCCAAGTCGTAATCGTATCAAAGTATCAAATCGAAAAGAATCACCGCTAACAAAGTGGCTCCGCTAACACGTTTCATTTACTGTAACTTCACAATAAAAGCCGTTATTTAGTCATTTTAAAGCTTTTATTTTGAAGCAGCGTTACAGGAAACGTTGTGTTTTCAGCAGCAGTCACTAAACACGACTCCTGAAACGGCTGAAACCGAACACGATGACACAGAGAAACACAGCAGATGTTTGAAAGAACAAACTGGACGAGAGAAACTAAAGAGTTTCAGTCAGAAGCTACAAAAGTACACTGATTTTTGAAAATATGTCTTTCTCTCAGGTTTTTCCTGCACAGACGTGAGTTCAGTATCGATTTTCCGGAGCAGGTTCATCGCCGGAGCCGCTCAACTCAACTCGCCACAGTTACGGAAAAGCAAACCAGCGCATTTGACTCCAAATTGCTAGTGGAAAAACTGCATATTATCCTAAAGCATTGAAAGTGCTGCCAGTACTTCAGTTATTACGATGCTATGCTACTTATGCTAGTGATGCTAGTGAGCACCAGATGTGTCACCCATCATTATTCCCCCAGGACACTCGTGGGTAGGATTGTTATTACAGATGCATTTTGGCTGTGGTCGAACAATTTGGTATTTTCTAATCATGCCCATTTGAGAAAGGTGGTATTTAATTTATTGTACAACAATTCTGTTTTTTAACCACTGCTGTAAAATAAATGACCCAGACCCGGCAGGTTGTGACAGCCTGTTAAATATAAATGTTCCTTTTTTTTTTTCAAACGACTGTTAAATACTGTGTCCTGATGTGTATATGTGCAGTCGTTACAACAAATAACTAAATGTGTTTCGCATAATCAGTCGCGGACTACAAGCCTCAGGAGGTGTGTAGGTGATTTCCAACATATAAAAAAATAAGACTGATTAAAGCTAAATTATTATCTCGGACATTAACCAGATTGAACGCGAGCTCCGAAACCGCGATCCATCATAATAGTTGAGCATTATCTTAAATGTCCAATGGCTATTCCATTTATGAACGTTATGCTTGATGGATGATGGCAATTAACAAAATGTAATCTCCAAAGAGTTTCTGCGAGTTCTCCCCCCACGTTCGAACACATTCTCACAGAATAGGTAAAGACCTTGTTTGGCGCGCCGTCCTTCAGCGGATTTGCCGTTACAGTTGAATTATTTTGCTTCCGGACTCGTTTAAAATGTTATTTCGAAACAGATTTGATTGCTAAACTGTCATATCAGTCATCCTGTTGGTTATTTAAAGATGTTTAGACAGACCTACGTTTTGCAATTAGCAGCAGTTAATGGAGCAGCCTCACATTTTACCACTTTGTTCCAACGCAAACAGGATTTTTTCCTGTTGAACCACTTTTCTTTCTTTCTTTCTAAAAACTGAAACAAAGGTCCTTTTTCCCCGCTTCCTGCCAGAATGAAACCTCAGCATGCAGATGACCTGAGTGTGCAGTCTGGGTCCACTCATCTTACAAAAACAGTAAATGATGTCTCCTTCTAATGGTCCGGTCATGGATCTGTAACGTTAAGCCTGATTCTGAGGGAAACTCAAGAGAAATATCATTTTAGAAGTTCAGGGGTTTAATTTAGACACTGTTCAGTCCATCGGAAACTATTTTTATTGTGGTTACGAAAGACATTCGCTAGAAGACTAGAACAATGTTTCTTTGTCAGAATAAATGCTGGCAGCGTTGTGATTATGTTCTGGTTAGGTTCAGGCACAAAATGAACTTGGACAGGTTCAGGAAAAGATCACGTTTTGGCTTAAAATATCTGCTTTTGTTGCTGGAAAACATCCCAACATCTCCTGAAGACTTACCAACGTCGAAACTCGTCTCTAACACTGGTCTCTGGCTTCATCAACCTTCTCGCGTAACTGAAACGCCACGACCCGACATGAAAGTCTGCTCATATACAGTCGTCTTTCAAGCAGAAACTATTTACAACTGAAATTACATTTTCGTTATTACAGAGAGAGTAAAGTGCAGAAGAAAAGGTACTGTCGGATACCGGTACATTCTTAGAAATAAAAGTTCTAAGTAGAACCATATAAGGTTCTTCGGCTTGTCCTCACAGGAGAACCCTTTTTGGCTCCAGGTAGAACCTTTTATAAAGGTGGAGGGTTCTACCCAGAACCCAACATAAAGGGTTATACCTAGAACTGTGTGTGTAAGGTTCCACCCAGAACCCCCCATGAGAGGTTCTACAAAGAACCCATACAGGATCTTATACCCATGCTTTCAACAATCCCTGAAGAACTCTTTCTCCAAAAAAGGGTTCTCTGGATCAAAATGGTTCTTACTGGAACCGTTAGTGTTACCAAGAACCCTTGAAAAAACGTTTCTTCGGGAAAGGGTTTTTCAGAAGCAAATGGTTCCAGGTAGAACCTCAGCCCTTGTAGAAGAACCCTTTTGGAACCCTTATTTCTAAGAGTGTATGAAATTCCAGGTACGATATCGGTTCAGATGTGCACAATACCCGACTCTAAGTCTCAAAGTCGAAGTCCAAGTGTATAAGAACAGGTCAGTCGTGGACGAGACTCAGTAATCAGCGGCTACAACACCATCTCCTGCCAACTGGAGCCAACTGCTGACGACTAAATTCAAATTATAGCTTTCAGATCAGTCTTATGTTGCGTTACACTCGTTATGTCAACGAACTGTCTGTGCATCTGTCTTATTCAAATACAGCACACACACACATTCAGATGGATGCTAATGTTCAGTGTACTTAAACGTTCCCAATAACAGCTGTTTTAAAACACATTTTCTGCGGATGCTTTGCCTGTGAAACACTTCTGCAGGTTAATTTTGAAATAATTCCTTCTTTTCTGTATTCCACTTCCAGCTCTGACCTTCTTTCCCGAGCGCTCCACCTGTTTTTTCCCTCCTCTCCCACTTCACTTGTAGCCTTTTCCCTTGGCCTCTGTGCCGTCTTCATTACCGCGGCATATAGATGCCGCTGCCCCGGCTGCCTGCTGTAATGAGGCAGAGGAGGCTCTGCATATGGACGCCACACAACCACTGGCAAAAAATGTTTTAATCATTTTTTTCTTTTTTTTTTTTTTAAGGGAAGCTCCCGCGGTAATGAGAGGTCAAGTGATTGGGTGTTGGACTCACAACACAGATGATAGCGATTCGTTCAGATGCTCCTCCCTCTGTCATCGCCTCCATGGAGCGCGCTCCTCATTCATAACTGTCGAGAAGCTACTCGTCTGTACCACCAGCTTATTTGGGTAAAAAAAAAAGGACAGAAGAGAGAACTAATCTCACTTCTTTTGACACTTCCTTATAACGATTTTCTCTTTTTTGGGAGGCAGTGGAGGATAATCCGCGGATGGATACGAGCCTGTTCCAAGTCTGAAAGTCGCAGACGCAGGCTGACTTTCAGATGTACCCTCCAGCTTCCGCAGCCGGTCGAGGTTGGGCGGGGGGGTTGGAGGAGGGAGGAGGGTAAAGAAGAGGTAGAAGACACTAACAAGATCATGCAATATTAATGAGGCGTGAGAGATGAGGGACATGCGAGGCAACTCGGCCACTGTATATGCAGGAAAATAATATCTCACACAAGCACGAGGACTTGTGTTTGTGAAAGAGAGTGATAAGTGAGTATAAAGAGGAAAAAGGGCAACGACAAGTGTGAACGTCAACTGAAAATAAAACAAGGAGGCAGTGATTCGGTCTGCACTGTCGGATCAGATACACAGTTAACATGTATATTTAAGTGGGGAAGCAACCCTGGAAAACACACACTCATTGGTAGAGTTAAAGGTGTTATTGGTAACATTCATCCACTGAATGCGTCGTCCCGTCTTCCCCCGACGCCACATTCATGTGACAACACGGCTGTTTCTTGTCCTATCCAACAACGCTATGACTACCTAATGTTAACATGAGCGGCTGTGGCTCAGGGGTAGAGCCAGCGTCTTGTTATCGGAAGGTCGCTGGTTTGATTCCCCTGGTCAGCATGTCAAAGTGTCCTTGGGCAAGATACTGAACCCCAAACTGCTCCTGACGTGCCTGAATGTATGTATGAATTACTGCAAGTCGCTTTGGACAAAAGTGTCTGCTAAATGTAAATGTAACACCGCTAATGCAAGCTAATGTCAACGTTGCTAACGCTAGCCAGCTAACATGGGGCAGTGCAGTAAACGAGGCACATACTGTAGAACTCGACCATTTTTTTCCTTTTTTTTCCACAAACTGGCAACGACCAAGACTGTTAATTGCTGATGAAACAGAAACCACATGACACCATCAGTGTTTTACTATCAGCTGACAAATTTAGTTCGAGGCCGTCAGACTTCTTACACAGAGACAAACAGGTCAATCATTTCGGACCTGATTACATTGCAAAATTAGGAATTCACAATTTATATTTTTTTAAAGGAAAATAGATGCTTTCTGTTCCATTCTGCACCTTTTTAAAAATATTTTGTCTACACTAAAGTTTTATCAATATGACCTTTAATACTCACAGATGAAAACTATGTATTGTAGAGTTTAAGAGGAATTAATTTAATGTTAACTGTTTGTATGAGAGTAACTCTTCAGTAATTGCACTTTTTAAATCTACACATCTTAATCTATGGTTGCTCTGGCTGCCAATAATCAGCCTTACCTTCAACTACCTTTCTTTATTTGCTTATTTACCACATGAAACATCAATATTTACTCATCAATGAAATTATGCAGGTTTTTAACAACATTTGCATTCTGCAGCTGGTAAAAAAAAAATAAGGTGGATTCACTTGTGATGAGAGAATCTGAGCCGGTTTGTGTAAAAGCAGCACTTTGCAGCCTGTACTGTCGGTGTACAGTAACAGATGGGAAGCTTCAACATTAGCTGACTTGACCAACAACCCACTTTCTGCCCGCTTGCCAAAGTAGGTCAGCAATCGCACACACTGGTCCAACATCTTTGTCCACTTTCATTTGAAACGTTACAGATTGACAAAAGATGAATATCCGCACAAATTCAAAAAGCAGACAGCATTAAAAACCCGTTTGTTAAATGCATTCGACGGCCGGCGTTTATCGGTGCTGTGAGTATTTGCAGGAGAGATGTTGGAGGAGAGAGCACTGCGACACTGCTGCACGTGAGAGCGACAGTCCCAGTGGGAGAAATGAGACCATCTGCCCCTCTGCAGGTGACCGTCCCCGGATGGAGGAAGGAGTTAAGCTGAGGCAGCGAAAGAGAGCAGCGGGGTGAGCTGTCCTGCTATGAGGCTGCTGTAGCAGGCGAAGCTCCATAATCGGCCCACTACCGTTGTTTTCCAAAGTGTCACGGTGATAAAATTTCATGTCGGAGCGATCATGTGTCGCAGGGGTCAGGACCCGCCGCGTCCGCCGCTGAATGACATCCTCCTGGGCGTCGCACGCCGGGCACGAGGCTGCAGCCAAGGGTTTGTCGCTGGGTTAGGAAGAGGCTGCGAGCGCCGCATGCCGGGAACACGACAACACAAAGAAACACATGAAACTAAAACACGGCAGAAGAAGAAGGCTGAAGGAGTCATAAGCCGTTTTTATTCTGGGCAGTAAGCCACCAATTTGCCGTCCTTTTGGTGGCTCCCTCCGCGGATTTAGACAGGAGGCGGCAATTGGGGTCTGTTTTGTTCCACCAATTTTGCGCCTCGGAGGGTAACGTTACACTTATTTGCGCCTCCATTGCTGTGTAAATCCGAGGTGGCAATGTGGTGGCATATCCTGAGATGGGCGGAGATGTGGATGACGTGCACTGCTGCACCCACAGCCGGGAGTTTTAAAACCAGGAAACAGCTGATCACAGCAGTCAGTTCGTCACTTCATCCACGAAGATGAGCAGCTGGAAAGCCGCTGAGATCCGGGAGATGCTAGCGTCTCCTCGCTCTCTGTAGCTGTCTCGGTTGTCCACTTGTTGTTGTAGCGGCGAGCTAATAGCGGTCGCTACTTTCAAATTAAAAGCCCCCCGCTAAGAACCCAGTTCTAAACTCCGATGGGGTGCAATGTAAAGCTCTTATTTTGAAGAAAAACTGTGAAAAATTTCCCATAAGGAATGAATGGGACGGGGTCAAAAAAGTCGCAAAATCATCGACGTTTTTCAAACATCTCCTGCTCTGGCAGACTTTGACCTAGAGACACCATTCAAACTTTAAAATGCAGGCACAAGTCTTATCTATTTGAGTTGTATTTGAACTTTCTTTCTACGTATGTTATAGTTTTTGAACGGTGACCCTTAATTGATCGTGAGTGATTTCTAAAAAATTCAGAAAAATTCAGGATTTTCAATGAGTGTGTATTGCGGAATGTTCGCGCAGCACCAACTGGCAGAGTGGGGGAGCCTGAAAAAAACTCTCCGAAAATGTTTCTTTAGATGACGATCCTAGCCACAGATTTCACACTACAATAGTGATATTTTCCAAGAACGTAGCCACACTCGTCTTCTGTCTGGCAACGTGTCCACTTTATCGGGAGGATGTACGGTTTTTGAATTATCTGCATCTAACGCGAAGAGGATTTTGGGAGAAAAGCAGAAACTGCCCTGCTTCTCTTCACGCCCAACTTCCTGCTTCACGTCACGTCACATGTTGACGCCTACCAGAGGAGGAAAAGTGGAGGCTTATTACACTTCCCTTTTAGATAGACAAGGCGGCACATTGCAGCCTTTACCTTGCTGCAAGATGTGCCATCTTTTCTATCTAAACAGTCGTGTGCTGTTAGAGGAATTTGGCCTCCAAAGCATCTGATTATAGCTGAAAAAGGTTGTCGTTGTATTGACCCTCATGGTCAAGCATCTCAGCGCTGTTTCAAAAGTTTATTTATTATAAATAAGCGAGCGGCTCTAATTCCAAGCCGATTGTCAGGAAACTTCCTCGGCCTCGCCCCCGTGCACTCGGCTCGACAATCGCTCTTTATGCAAATACGTAGCCTGAGGTGATGCAAACCTAAAGAGCCGGAGCGAATGAGACGACGCAATTCTGTGGAGTTAAGACACCACAATTAACATCTTACTTAACGATGTTACTCTATTTTGGATCAGAAAGCAGCGAGGGGGCTGCGAGATAACCTTGTTTTTCTCTTTCATGTTCAGATATGCCGGTCGGACACATATAGTTTATAATACGCCCAGAAGGAAGCAGCTCACCTAGCGAACGCCGCTGATAAGGAGACTTACAGCGATTCGACACGCTTCCGTTTATCAGCGACACAAACTGGGACAAACGTGGCCACTCCGTCGCTCCAAAGGAAGAATATAAGGTGCCGGGTAAATACATTAAATAAAACAATAGAATTAATTAGGCCGGGATTAATTCATGAAAGATAATTAAAGTTACCCTGTGGAGGTTTCATTGTTAACAAACATCTCGGGTTTGTTTTCTTTTTTTGTTCAGCCTTGCTCACCAAATGGTTTGTGTGTATATCTGTAAGGCTTTACAAACACGCCGAGCGCATTTCAGAGTTCACGGAACATTTTTACACAAAGGGCTTTTTAAAAGTTTTAAAACTGCAGTCTGAAGAAACGCACACGCCGGGATCACAGACTGTGAGAGCCGAGCTGCAAATCGGCCTTTAAAGGGATATTCCGGTGTAAATTTAATCCATGGTCTAACACACCTTGACACCGAGTAAGACTCCCCCTCGAGAGGTCAAGTTAGCTGACCGCTAGCTTAGCTAGTTTTAGCAACCTCAGAAAAGACCGCACGATAACAATACACTGCAGCTTATGTCTCCAACTAGAAACCGCCATCAAAAAGCCACAATTAATGGTGAGAACAGCAGCAAACTTCAGCAACAGTACATGTACAGTCCCAGCACACAGTACGAAGCATCAAACATCTGCTAGCTTTGCTGGATTTGTATTGAAAACACAGCACAACTCACCCTCTCCTCCAGCAGCCTGCCTGTGTGGGGAAGCCCTGACGAGTCGATTACCGAGTGCAGTAGATTTCTGCAGCTCAAGGATGAAAATGTATGATTATTACTCCATTACTTCCGTTATTCCCCACACAGGCAGGCTGCTGGAGGAGAGCGGTCTTTTCTGAGGTTGCTAAAACTAGCTAAGCTAGCGGTCAGCTAACTTGACCTCTCGAGGGGGAGTCTTACTCGGTGTCAAGGTGTGTTAGACCATGGATTAAATTTACACCGGAATATCCCTTTAAGATGAGTGCGTACTAGGCTTAGCTTATCTTCTAACCTATTTTTTTTTTTACCGTCACTGCAACTAATTCCTTGAGGACAGGTCACATTCTCTGGGTTGGTCTTTAGCTAACGTTACGTGAATTACACAGCTGCCAATGCTAGCAAACTGAAGTCACTTATTTGTCGGACACGTTGGGTTGAGACAGCGAAGCCGTCAAAATCATCTGTACTTGTGAATTTTTGCTGATTTTCCGACTCTGTGCAGTTTCAGTTCTTCTTGGTGCTTTTTCCAGACGGCAGAGGACAAACTAATTCCCACTCTGTGGCATACCTGAGTCGACTTCTGATTGTGAAATCAAGGCGATGTGAGTTGGACACAGAGCGGAGAAAAATGCATCTGCTTCAAATCTGTAAGCCGAATGTCTTCGTTCAGCTAAACAGCTAAACAGAGGCACGTAATGTGAAGACACGCTGGTTTTTTTGGTTTGTTTGTTTTGGGGAGGAAGTACATTTCTCTTCCACTTCCAGGTTTCCTAGTTCAGGAAGTTAACAGGAGGTCGGGAGAAAAGATTTGTCCTTCTCATGCACCGGGAAGAAAATGAGAGTAAACAAAGTGTGACGGCAGAAACTACAAGATACAAATCAGAAATAAGTTAAATGTGTCTAAATTATAAAGGCGGAGATGTTTGTGCACGTCAAACATTTGACTCCCAATTTGGACAAAAACCTCGAGGAGATATTTATAACGAAACGTCTTCTCCGGAGGAGTTTGTGTGCAACTGTGAAATCATGGAATGATTAAAGTGAAGGGGAAAAACATCTATCATTACACTAATTTCAATTAAGCAATGCAGCAGCACTTAAATTGTCTGCATGACATGTGCTGATGACATGACAACATGAGTCCTGAGCTTTTTTTCTCCCCTCCACCACCACCTGGGGTAAACAATTAGCAAACATTTCTATATTAGCGAAGGCGCTCGCTCTCCGTCTTTGTGAGGCTCCCATGCCAACATCTCTATTAACAGACAAACTCCATTAGCTAAAAGCATGTTGTTGTTTTTCTCTCTCTCTCTCTCTCTGCTCGTTCCATGTTTGACTATTATTAGCTCCAATACATCAACTGTAACATTATTCTAATATCGGAGCCTTTTTCACTAATGTCGCCCCAGACATCTCTGATAACGAGCAAACCCATTTCTTTAAAAAACAGAAATCATCAAATAATGCCTTGATTGCATTATAATGCCATAAAGAGATGAGGGTGTAATTGGTAAATGGGACGCGAATCCACAGAACAACAAACCGAAATGCATATCATCCGCTGATGGAAACATCTGTGAATCATTACGCAAACTTAGGTTAATTCTTTCGAGTTCGATTCATTAAGGAGTATTGTTAGTTTCAGTGGCTGAGCCCTTATTATCATGCATTTAGGAAATGAGGCAAATAGAAAAAGGCATAAGAGCCCAATCAATAGCTCTTTTCATTTTGCCTTAATGGCCACGTCTTCTCTCCCTCGTGGACTCAAAAGAACACGGGGGAGGTTGGTGTTACAACCATAAAATGTAATTTCTCCGCAGGAAAAACATCATAATGCCTCCGATCCCCCTTTCTGCATATTCCTATAACATTCTGCCAAATTGAGTATGGATTTAACATCAAAAGGTTACATGAATTTTTCAAATGAGATATTAAAGTCAATATTTCAAGCGGAGGATATTTCAGTTCGGAGGGAGCTTACGCGATCGGGGCCGTGTGCTCAGATGAGCTGGCTCGCAGGCACGGCGGCGGCTCTCTCCCAACAAAATTGACTCGCTGGAAGGAGTCAAACCCGGGGATTTTGATGTCAAACATGGCAGGAAGTCTAACAACGTTCAACTTTTGCTCCTCACGAGTGCGGCGGGGAAATAAACGTGCGTGTTAATACGGCGGAGATTCGCCCACCAACTGCTGTGAGAGAGAAGCCACTCTGGACTCGTGATGATGACAAGATTCTTTCAGTCTGTACACAACCAGCAGAACGAAGAACTGCAAAATGATAATGAACCAGATTTCCTGCATTGTTAAGTGTTACAAGTGAGCCTCAACACAACATCTCGATTACTGATTCAACATTATATTCACTGCAGCTCGGTGGCCATCAGGAGCAGCTATGAATACAAGCTACAAGTACAAACTAGATTCTCAATGTGTCTGAATTCTATAACTTCGTCTGGACGTACCGGAGCAGTTCTCGTTGTTGCTGGTAGAAGGTTACCTTCAAACTGTGTCTTCACACAACGAGGGGTTCACAGGCAGCGAGAGGACCGGAGGTGATGCAGAAGACGAAAGTTGGTGACTTCTTCAGCCTTCTTTATTAAAACTAAACGACATAATTAACCCTTCCAGCCTGTATTTCAGGGTATAAATATGGTACCTGCTCTTCTTTTTGTGCATTTCTGAGGAGCTGATCGAGGTGTTTGCAGCCCCCAGTGGTCACCAGCAGTAAACACAAGTGTCACTAATGCTAGCTTGCCACCAAAATTATTATTGACCTATTAACCACATTCCCACTTCCCACAGGCAACGCAGCCCATCTGTGATTTTCTTCTGAAGCCTTATGTTATACATCACTGACGTCACGTTTCACGTACAGTTGTAACAGAAGAGAAAACAACAACAGGCCTGCAACCCAAATTCCTTCCCTATTCACGCGCAATTCAACACTGGATGCTGATAACGTGTCATCACTTCACGCAGCGGGATGTACGTCAGACAATCGTCGCAATCAAAACAAGACACAAGTTCGATGACATTGTGAAGTAGCGTGGGATCCTGGGAGCTGATGGCTTCATTGTTCATAAACCAAACGAGTGTCTGAATAGCTTCTTTCCTCATATTTTCTGACATATCATCATGTGGTGTTCAGGTTACAGCAGCTGGAGAGGCTATAGTGGATATGATGTCATAGACAGGCGAACGATTGAAATGCAGCGTTACCTTGAAAAAAATGACTTAGGCCCGGTTGATTTCAGACATTTTAATTCACAAATGTTACAGATTTTCCCTTCGAGGCCTCACGAACATGTCAAATGCCTCTGTTTGAAAATCTGCATCATTTATAACCGCCTGTGGTCGTCCTCTCTTGTTCCATTCATGCATTCCCACCTATCACGTGTCATTACCGCCACCAGCTGTGCATGACATCACTGTGAGCTGATTGACCACAGGGTCCAAACACGGCTCGGCTTCTCCACTGGCGGTCAGAACTGACCTATTCTGGACATTTAATGGAAAACATGAACAAATCGTCATCTGAAATACGACTGAGGGTTTAATTCTCTCTGATGTTTCCCCACCAGCAGTATCTGCACTTCAACACGGCGATCTTTAATTGGACTGTGCAATAAACTGATACTTGTGTTAGAAAATTAAACTGTATTTTAGTTCCCAACCCCTCAAAACATGGTCTACCAGGCAAACATTTAACTGAAGCAGTTCCGCTCAGATTCGGTCTCATTAAGACCCGACAGAGAAGATCACAGTCCAAGAGGAGGCCCTTTATATGTTGTGTCTAATCACGCTCCGTAATCAAGTCCCAAGAAAAGATATGATACTCTGAACCCTGAGAGCTTTTATACCGATGTTCACTAGCAATTTCACTCCAGCCAGAGCAGACTGAGTGAGCGGACGTGTGATAGATCAGACCGCGACCGTGTGAAGGGGGCATAAATTAATCTTGCCGAGCGAAGCAACAATCGCTCCTCTATTCCCTCCAGATTAACAGCTGTATTTTCAATACGGCGTTCACCGGCTAATTAAGAAACGGGAGCTGCTGATTCCAGCGAGAAGTGATTCAAAAAAGAAAAGTTTTCGCCTCCTCCCTCGATCACCGGGGGGTATTCTTGGGGGGGAGCGGGTCGTGGGGGGGGTGCCCGCTCTTTCCCAAAATCCTCCACGCCTCATCCTTCATCTCGCGGCTGCTCGTCATGTCCCGTCACCGGCACAGTTACACCTGAACACTCCGCTGCTGCCAAACACCTGGCTCCATCTCCCACTGTCCAAATGAAAAATAAGCATAATCTGCCTTTCTGAGTATCCAGCAAATGAGGGATTTCATGACAAATTGGGTGGAGGTTCATTATGCAGAGGGGGGGGAAGGAGAGGCAGAACAGAGCCAGAGAGAGAGGCTGGAATAAAGGGATGTGTACTCGTGAATGGCAGAAATTGTGGTAATGACTTGTAAAATTTTGGCTCGGTCGCTAATTACTGTGCGTAAATTAAAATCCACGCCATGTTTTTTGTGAAAAAAGAAAACCCAACAGAGAGATTTACTCACAACTACAGTCGCTGCAAACTAAAAACACCATCAGCACATTATATATTAATGCTTATACATCTTATATATTTGAACAATATCTCGTGTAGGTCGGTCGGAAAAAGGTTTTTTTCCCCAAGAATAACTTTATTAAAATCTTTAATCCCATTTGTGCGAGAGCCCGGCGGAAAGTGATGAGAAATGTGTGCGTCGTCTGGAGGAGGAGGACTTCAGATTCCCTCTGCAATAGTGAATTAACTGCCTCGATAGCTTGATGGATGTGTTTCTTAAAACTTAATTAGTGTGAAGATAAGTGGCCGCTCAATAAATGTCTGGCAGTTAAACACAAGTGGCGTTCAAAAACATTTCAAATCGCATAAAAACCGAGAGGAGCACGTTCAGGAGGAGCGAAGACAAAGGCGACGAGACTCGTCCTCGGCTCTGATTCCTAAAAGCATAAGAAAATACCGTAGATTAACAATTACCTACTTAATTTCTTTTTTAGCCTATGCTTTGACATCTCTGCTAAGTGCTATGAAATGAATCCTGATGTTTAAATTAATGAAAAGAAGGAAGATAACCTTTAACATGTGTACAAGAAAAAAAAAATCAAACATTTGATTTGCATAATTAATCTGCCAGTTCCGTCACCGCCGCCCTCTCCTCGCTCTAATCGCTACTCGGAAATGCCACTTTTCTGATGTTGATGTTTATCTGACTCATCTTAAGCGTGCTGCATGAGAGCGCGAGCACAGGAAATTCTGGAAAAAAAATGTAAAATTCTGAGTTTGAAGTTCTTCTCCAAAACAACGTAGTGCCCCTTTAAGCCTTAATTTCATAATGAACTATTCAGAAAAAATGTCATTGTATAAATTCACATTGTGCATGTCTCCAATAGACACTTAAAGGGATATTCCGGTGTAAGTTTAATCCATGGTCTAACACACCGTGACACCGAGTAAGACTCCCCCTCGAGAGGTCAAGTTAGCTGACCGCTAGCTTAGCTAGTTTTAGCAACCTCAGAAAAGACCGCACGATAACAATACACTGCAGCTTATGTCTCCATTTAGAAACCGCCATCAAAAAGCCACAATTAATGGTGAGAACAGCAGCAAACTTCAGCAACAGTACATGTACAGTCCCAGCACACAGTACGAAGCATCAAACATCTGCTAGCTTTGCTGGATTTGTATTAAAAACACAGCACAACTCACCCTCTCCTCCAGCAGCCTGCCTGTGTGGGGAAGCCCTGACGAGTCGATTACCGAGTGCAGTAGATTTCCGCAGCTCAAGGATGAAAATGTCTGATTATTACTCCATTACTTCCCTTATTTTCCCTGTCAGCTCTCGATAATAAGAACTGAGCATTCCATGGAGTAATAATCAGACATTTACATACAATGCATTTATGTCTTGAGTAGACTTGTAGTCAAGACCGCCTAAACCGAGACCAAGACACTACCAAGACCAGAGAGTATCAAGACCAAGACCAAGACCAAAGACTGTCGAGGCCGTGACAAGACCAAGACCACGGAAAAGTGGTCTTGAGACCGAGACCGGTCTTGAGAACTACAAGTCTAGTATGAAGACGCTGATTTGAGGTAATAAATTACTAAAAACACTACACCGTGCACCTTTAAACACGACATGTTACCTTCAATGGTATTCTGACTTCTGGAAGCAGGCCTGGCGCTGAGGAACAGCAGCCCGGACCGATAAAGCCCACAAAGTTCACTTCACAGAGTATGCAAAGCACCCCGTCTCGTTAAGCCACCAAAGTAGATTATTAAGACAACACTAATGAAGTTAAACAAAGCGGCCTGACAGAGTGTGTAACTCCTGTTGAAACCCTAAACACAAGTGCAGATGAATAAATATCAAGTTAAGGAGCACCGGGGACAGATAAACAAACAGCGAGGGGGGGGAGCGGCGGCGCGTTCGCTCGCAAAATGGGACATTTAAAAAAAAAAACTGCTGACATCTAAAAGGCAATTGAATTTGCATACCACAAACTTTCATCTGGGGGGGATGTGAAGAAAGACTCCACACCACAGGAATCATTTAATATTTAATAAATTAGAAACAGTGGCTGTGGCTAATTAGAATTTGCACATTTACAAATCAGCCCTGATAGCAAAACAAATTATGAAATATAACGGTGCTCGGCGAGATTACCAGGGGAAAATCAGATGATAGACAAAGCAAATGGAGTATCACTAACAACATACTGTCAGAACACATCACACAGCTAATCCGGTTAGAGGGAGGGGGGGGGTGCCACAGAGGCTTTGCTTTTAAAATATTGATACGCTATTCCGTAAAAAGCTTCAAGACCGCATTCAGTATAACACTTGCTTATTGCTCATGGGTCATTAGCCTCTCATCCTCTGCCGCTCGGCCAGTTTGCTTTGAAAAGAGAAAAGCCCTGTGATTAAATGAATGTGTTTGCTCTGGTGCTCCATTAGGAGGAGGTCTGGATGCTCGGCCGCTCCATTGTTTAGATTACGGGTACAAAGGCGGGCAGTGTGTAAACTGTTGTTGGGTTCATTATTAAATTACTTCCCGGTGCAATGGCTTTTGGTAAAAGCCGTGGAATTTCTTGTAAGGGGGACTCGACGTGAACTCGGAGGGGAAAGCATTCATCAAACGATGAAGGCCGGGGCCGAGGCATATTCAAACTTAAGTAGTCATAGAGCAGACGCCGTGCGTAATCTACATCAATAACAGTCAAATAAAGGCGGAGCGTGGAGCGGCGCGGGCGGACCGGGGCTGTTCTGCATGTCAGGTTTCGGCTTTTAACATAAAAAGTGAGAGCGTATTTATCATAATGTAGCGGACGCATAATGTAACAGTTTAACTTCGTCGCGTTCACACTGCAGCGAGGGTCTCAACACGTACGGCGCCCGTCGGATAGAATCCTGCATCAGAGAGCGAATGAAGTGACGTCAGCGTGATAAAAAACACATGCTGAGACAGAACATGTTTGTGTACTTGGTGGCAATTCTGGTTTCATGAGTGCAGATTTTGTTCCATCATATGATTTGGGGGCTGGAAACTGATATTTTTGTTTATTTCGTTTTTCTTTTTTTGCCCAAGATGACCACACAAAACAAAACAACAACGCAAACAGCGAGTAGCACTGACACAAAAAACCAGCACTGCAGAAACAAACGGACCACAATTCAATTCAATACTTGGTGGAATGGTCTGTTTTAGTTTTCCCCCAGAACAGTTCAGTTCTTATCCCGTTCACGACCGCTAAGAGAAAGACCGAGAGAGTTCTCTTTCTTGCTCACTCCATATCAGGTTCTTCTTATGAGACTCATCACGGCCCCTGAATAAACTATAAGCACGCTTACGTTTTTTTTTCCGTTCTCACCAGCCTGCTCTTTTCTGTTGGGGCTCGAAGTTCTTTCTCTGTGAGTTCATTCGTACGGAGCCCCAGACATGACATGGTAAAAAAAAAATAAATAAATAAATTGTGGCCACAATATAGCTATAACGTGCGCACAAAAAACTAATTTGTGGCCACGAAGTTGGTTTAATGTGCGCACGAAATACTAATTAATAATATTAATATCATTCCTGGACAGCTGGGTAAGCAAAACGAGCGCACCTTCTCTAGAAACTGCAATAGCCTACGTGATGTCCTTAAGGTGAGCGTCTTTTCTTATTCTGTTCGTCAATATCTTAGGCAGTTATTTAATTAGGCTATTAGAATGTCTCTGTGGCTCATTCGCAGCCTAAAATAAAATTCAATCATACTATCCCTGTCCATCGTGTAGCTTTAGCCCCTCTACTGCCTCTACCTTAGACCTTAGAGAAGGTGCACTCGATTTGCTTACCCAGCTGTCCAGGAATGATATTATTATTAATTAGTATTTTGTGCACACGTTATACTTATTTCGTGGCCACAAATTAGTATTTCGTGGCCACGAATTAGTATTTTGTGCGCACATTATAGCTATATTGTGGCCACAATTAAATTTTTTTATGACCATGTCATGTCTGGGGCTCCGTACATTCGCCTTACTCGACATTGCACGACCTGAGATGTGGGTATCGGGCATGCACATCGCGATGTCGATGCTGAAATTATATATCGTACATCTCTAATATCATCAGATATCAGAATTTCATAATAATAATAAGTGTATGACACCATCGCCTGCACACTGTTGTCACATCAGATTATCCGATTTTCCAGTCTTCAACTCGACATCACATTCACGCCCTGGCTTGTAGTGGCCATAACCGGCTGCCTCTTTTATCCGTATGATGATGATGATGATGATGATGATGATGATGATGATGATGATGATGATGATATGTGTGTGGGTGCTCTTGACGTCAACTGACGGCTGGTGTGTGTTGTACTTTAGGCTGCCCTGACGGGTCAACGGGGGACCGACTCCCGACGCTGTGACGCCGGCTCGTCATCTCCTCGCTCTCAACAGTTACAGTAAAAATAATGGCACGTTTTATAAAAGATTCATGTTCTCTTCGACTCAAAGTTAGCATCATTCCCTACAGAGTCTTTAGTGAACACCTTGTGATATATATATATATATATTTTTTTTTTCACAGGGCTGTGATAATTAAAAAGGTAAGAGAGCTGGCGTAAGAGGGAGACGTGATGTTTTATTAAAGGCTGCTGTGGAAACCTTTGCACTCCTTTGACAGCGGGGGGTCAAATTATGCCCTTTGAAAGAAAAATGTGTTGTGACATTGTCAGCCTTAATCTGCAACTCTTATGATAGTGTGCTGTGATCGGTTAGAGGCAGGAGGGTGACGAGGGGAGCAGAACTACACATCGTATGGACCATAAATTTGCCAACTCCGGACAAAGGTAAGTAGTGATTTGAACAGAATGTTTACAATGACCCAGTTTCATGGATTTTCTTCTGTACAGGCTGTTTTGTTGCTTTGTCTTTAATTATGTTACGTTTGATAAGAGAAAAATATGTCATGTGATGTATTAACTCTCCAGTGGCATAACAGACATGGTTTTGCTGTACACTGATAACTATTAGCCAAATCCAGTGTCACACTGAATTTTAAACCACCTTTAACTGCTGAACCATGATTTAAGATCACCAGCTCCACGATCTCACTCACACATACCTGATCTTTTTCATTAATGCATTATTCCCTGAGAAATTAACGAAAAATGTCTAAAAACACGTCATCTCGCCACGTTCAAGAGAGGAGAACGGGCTCGCTGTAGCCGTCCCCGATCTGGATCTGTACCACGGGTCTCTTCCGAGCTGAGACCCGTCCTCCGTCCTTTCAGATATTTTTGTGTAATCAAAACAAACGGACACGGGTGGAAACCTCCTCGGCAGGACTGATAATATAGAGGGAATGCATTACATCAGAAAGTGTGCAACGAAGCTAAGCTAATTTTAGCATAGCCTATTCACAAACCTGGTTGTCCCCTCCGACTGCTGACATCACACCATTCAGGAACGTCTTTATCTCATCGGCTGCAGCAACCAAAGTCAAAGTTGAAATATTCCCAACTTTAAGTGCAGCGCTCAGCGTTTGAGCGGAACAGTTGCTGCCAGCGCAGAGTGCTTTTACAGTTGATCTGTTGATCATGCTGCCTATTAGCGCGTTCCTGAATAAAGCCTTTTCAGCTGCTGCAGAAGGCTTTCCTAAGTAAAATGTACTGTTAGTGATATGGCGTGGCATTACTTGGTATCCTTCACATTACTGCATGGTTTATGTTATTCTAATGTATAGAAGACACTTAGGAATTAATCTCTCGGGCTGTTAAGTCAGTTGTGCAGTAAATCTAAAGTCTGTCTGCATGTTGCTCTTAGTTATTGTTAATTTAAGACATAAGCATGTGGCGTATTTTCCGCATATAGCAGTTTTTCTGCATCTGGAAACGGCAGTTATTTATTCATGCCTGCTGTCTGAACTGAATCTAAGCAGAATTTTGAATCAAGGACCTTCAAATGGAGCGTCATTTGAGAAGACAGGGGAGAAAAACAAAAAAAATATTTGATCAGACGCACAAAAGATTTTAGGAAAATAAAAAAGATATGATTATGAAAAATAAATACGGACCGGAATCCTGCTAGCTTTTATAACTTAAAAGGCACGTCTAGCCGGAACTGTTAGAAAGTGTAGCCACTCGTACGCCGACTGAACTGCCTCCTCAGTGTCCCGCGAGGAATCTGTCATAGTTGGATATGCATTTCAACAAAAACTGCTCAATTACAGAGGAAATAGAAGTTTCTTGAATAATGAATTAACCTACACATGAATGGCGCAAAACTAATAATGCGGTGGACCAAATGGTTCAAATTGTAACTATTTAAAGAGGAATCTTTGAACGTATAGAACGCGCAGCACATTCCTCTAAAAAAAAGCTAAATGAATAATATACACACACATTTCCATCCACTTCTGTTGGAATATGTTGAAAATGGGAATATCAAGAGCTGTGAACATCAAGAGAAACGTTTTGTGGCGCTAATTCCGCAGTTAAGTGCCAATTAAACAATGGCAGAAGAAGAGGGAGCAGCAAGATCATGTAATTAAAAAAAAAAAAGCCCTGATAAAATCTCAAATGATTTAAAAACCAGGTAGAAAACGGGATCAAATTATGGTCCATATGATTGTTTCATGTATTCCTATGAGGAACGTTACAGTCGCCTCGTGTCTCATGTTTTCGTCCGTTGACAATTTTTGGACACATTTTTTTGTTTTGTTTCTAGAGCACCACATTCACTATTTCAACCTTAGGACTCATTCTCTGGACCATAACAGCAGTAAAGTATGTATGTATGAATTACTGTAAGTCGCTTTGTACAAAAGCATCTGCTAAATGTAAATGTAAAGTGACCTTTTATCTGCTTCTTTTCAGAGTTCTGTTTAGACTCGAGTACTATTTGGACTCAAAAGTCAAAAGCCAAGAGGGGCTGGAATGGTTGCAGTAGTCGAGGTCATGTCCAAAATAGTTTTACGTCATGTTTTAAATTTGTTGAATGTCAAGGTGAGAAGACATTTGGTATTTTGGGGGGTAAATGGTTCAGATCCAGATTTTCAACAGGCCCACTGGAGATGTCACTGCATTTGTCATGTCAGTGGTATTAATGAGATAATCTAAAACTTTATTTTGAGTTTTTAACCCGAATTTGTATTTGATATTTTTTACACGCAGGACAGGTGAAGAAGCAACTGATTTGTTGTATGACGGAGAAGTTTCATCTGTGAGATTTGGCTGGATGTCTGACATTGGCATATCTAGCCAACATCATCAACCCTTTTACCAACCCCCACCCTGCTTTTCCTATATCTCAGGCCCAAATATTAAAACAGGCACATCATGCAAAGTTCATGAATGTGTGCATGTTAAAGAAAAAAAAAAGCTCAAATTTTCTGATTCAACTTATTTTAAAAAACACATGAGGGCCTCTTTGCCAGCTGGCACTCTGTAAAGAATCAAATATTCTCTTGCCACTACTGATATCCTATTGATGTTATGAAATTAAGTTTAATATTTAATCAGCAGTTTAAACAACCACAGATCAAACTGTATAATTTAAAAGACAAGGGTCGGTCAGTCAGTGGATACTCACAATGATTCTCTTTCAAATGGAGGAGGTTTGGGTGTCATTTGGAATCACAGACGACATCCATTTAAAAGGGCACACTTATTTGATTAGCAGCCATGATGGGAAGGCCCAGAGAGGGCAAGGCATCCTTGATCAAAAGGGGGAAACTGGCTGAGGATTTAAAAACGACAAGTAAATCCATGCTGTTGGGTCCTCTGTGTCAAGGTAAGCAGGGAAATAAAATCATGGGTACTGCAAACTGAAGGGGTATTAAAAAAAAGTGGCAAGATACAAAACATAAACATTAAGCCTTTTGGAGCAATTTAAGATTAAACTACAGCAAAAAGACATCAAATAGGTTTATTAGTGCATTCGATTATTTTAATCACAATGTCAAACAACAGGCGAGATGGGCCACAGGATAAGCGAGAGGCCCAGACGCAGAGGCAGAAGAGGTTGAGATCTCAGAGGGATGAGAGAGAAATGGAAAAAGTACGGACAGAGAGGGTAAGAAGACAAACAATCAGGTTTTTAAGCCTTCCTCGTCTGTATAAATACTTCACAGGTTTGTAAGGAGTACAACCACAGTGTGGAATTGTTAAGCCCTCTCCTTGTGAAAGACCTGCATTGAAAATTAATATTTAAGTAAAAGTGTAAAAGTATTAGCATCAAAATATGCTTAAAGTAAAGCCTTATACTTAAAGTTGAAGTACTTATTATGGAGAATGGCCCATTTCAGAGTGATACATTATAATTATTAATTCATTAATGTGTTCATCACTTTGATGTTGAAGCAGATAAACGCTGAGCTAATTTGAATCTATTTTCATATATTTTTTATATTACTTAACATAATGCTGGGTAGCCTGTGAATGTTCCCCTTGAGGACCAACTCTTCCAAAATCCTGCAAAGAGTGAATGTGAGTAAAGCTGCTGGGCCTGATAACATCCCTGGCTGTGTACTAAAAAATGAGCTACCTGATGTTAGTACATTTTTCTTTTACATTGTTAACATATCATTGTCGTACAAGACTGCCCCCAACTGATTTAAGAAGTCTGCAGAGTCTAGTCTAAACAACTTCCACCCAGTGCCATTCACCCCCCGTCTGATGAAGTGCTTTGAGAAACTGGTTCCCGAGCACATCAAAGGCAACATCCCGGCCCGTCTGGACCTTCACCAGTTTGCAGTAGGGCTGGGCGATTTGGCCGAAAAATAAAATCTCGATTTTTTTCTAACTAATGGACAATTTTCGATTTAAACCTCGATTTTTTTCTGTTTTTCTCTAAACAAACTAAAAAGACCAAGGCAAATTTAAATACATATTTTCTTTATTAACACAATAAAAATAAATGAGATTACCAAGTAATCTAGGCCTATGTGAACAAATCAGTTGTTCAAGAATAAAAAAATAAATAAAAAATAAAAATAAAATCAGCACCACTTGGCTGTCATTATTGTGCAAAGATTTTTTTAAATAAAAAAAAAAATTCTCTTGTAGGCCATCCCTGAAAAAACTTGTAAAATGAAATACAACAAATAATAAATAATGATAATAAAATTTATAAAAAAAAAATACTCTCAAACAAAATAACATCCCTTTAACTTTCTAGGAAGTTGTCTACAGGTTTTTCGCGATGAAGACTGTGGTTGGCCGACAATCACGTCAGACATACACATGCGTTGCACGTGTATGTCTGATTGATTGACGTGATTGTCGGCCAACCACACAACATTTGGGTGGTCACGTGGTCTAAAAAACCCAACAAGACCCACCTCATGTGTATTTGAACCAATGACAGTGCATTATATGCTACATGCGTCATGAAAAAAATGACAACAAATCATCAATGTTGCGCTAAGCTGCAGCCGGCGGAGCTTCAAAGCTGCGTTACGCAGCAACCAGCGGTAAATGGAATGTAGCGCCGCGCCGCGCAGCATCCGGTACAAATGGTTTAAAGCAAAAACAAATCTGCAGAGTCTAGAACTGCTTTTAAATCGCGATTTTTCAGTTCAGCCATTTCACAAACGGTAGGAAAGTAAAAATGCAAATTAATCATTTAAACCGAAAAAATCGCCCAGCCCTAGTTTGCAGTTAGAACCAACAGATCCACAGTAGATGCCATCTCCACTATCCTCCAATTCAGTCTTCACAGATCTGAAAGACACCAGCAGCTACACAAGAATGCTGTTTGTTGAATTCAGCCCTGCATTCAACACAAACTCCCCAATGAATCTCATTGGCAAACTAAGCAATGTAGGTTTAAGTACATTACTCTGCAAGGATATTGGACTTCATCGCCCAAACAGTTTTGATTGGCGGTCAAATCTCCTGCACTCTAGTGCTTAACACTGGATCCCACCCAGGATTGTGTGCTTAGCCCCCTCCTGTTCACCCATGACTGCTAGTTTGTGGACAACAGTGCAAACCACCCCGGATTTCAAACAAAAATTAGAATTTATAGCAGGAGGAAATCTACAAGAGCAGTGCACACAAGCCTACTGCTCAACGTCAACCAAACGTGGGGAAGGTTTGTTAATTTTAGAGAAAAAAGGAGGCAAAAACACACACATCTGTCTACATCAGTGGAGCTGGGGTGGAGATGGTGAACAGTTTAAGGTTCAAGGGAATCAGAATCACAGAGAACCTGTCATTGTCATCTCATATCTCCACTCTGGTAGAGAGAAAGATCACAAACAACTCTAAAACAGCCCAAAGGAAAACACACCCTACCTTTACATGCTGTCTGGCAAAAGATAAGAAGTATCTGCTCCCGTGCCACCAGATTATATAGCCATTTTAGTTTTAGTTTTTTTGTTTTGTGAGCAGCATAAAGGCATGACGAGTAGCATCTTGTTATATTGTAAAACCATGTGTTGAAAAATGATAAATCAGCATCTACACTCAGCATCAGTTTGTTAGTGCTTTCTCTGTTGATGCAAAGTACAGCATGACTTACATCACAATCACGATCTCTCCCTTCATGCCAGTGACATGGATAGTGTGTTGTTAAGATACTGTATGTTATGTAGAGTAGATTATTTTGCCCTTCATGAGGAGCCCCTCCACAGGCACGAGCTGCGGGCTCCACCCCTCTATCCCCATGTGCCAACATGTCAATCAGCTGTAATTGCCATCCTGGAGGAACAATATCAGGCCGCCGAGCTCTAACCACACAGATTCATTGCAACACCTAATCTGCTAATGAGCTCAGCATGGCTATTTTCAGCATTGCCGCAGACATCATAGCCATTGCTGAGGAGGCCTGGCGCGGCTTCCAGTGACAGCAGAGGACAGTTGGCCTGTTGGAGGAGGTACAAAGCAGACCTCAGCCTGCACGCTTCAGGACAGCACAGTCACTCCAGATCCTGGTCGGAGGAATATGTGTGATCCGAGCACATCACACTTACTGCTTAATATTCTGATTTACACAGCCTCTTTTTCATTCCTTCAGAGGCTGCATGCTGTTATGCCACAGTAACAACACCTCAGTGTAGTTTGGGTTAGAACTGCTAGTTAGTTTCATCTTACAATCATATATTGCGATAGAATGATATATTAAATAATGGGCCAAAAAGACATCTGTTTGTTTTCCAGCAGGCTCTTGGAGCTCCAAGTTTCGCTGTTCAAGAACAAGAGCAAGAAGAGAAAAAAAAAGGCAACACAAACAATCCTTAATGGAACTGATACAAGAGGCTTTTTAATTATCTAACTCAATCAGCTAAAGACCAGTGGATCAATGAATCCCCATTACACTCCCCAGCTCTGTGCCCAGACAGCAGCAGTTTACATCAGTTCAAACAGCAAGGCATGCTGCAGCTAAGTGACAGATTACAGGTTGTGGCTAATCTAATGCGGCCACAGCATTTGTACAGAGTACATCTTTAATTCAGACTGCAAGCTTTTCTCATTGTGACCATGTCACTTAACTGATACAACCTCTCTGAAATATTTATTGTCCCCTGCAGGAGATTGGACTTTTGAGGGCTTGCGAGTTTGCTGGGTAACCCACATAATGGAGCTTGGAGAACAAAAGAGACCTCATTTTGATCCAATTTCCTTGTTTTCATACCACATTCATCATAAATACCCCTCACAAAATAAACAACTCATTAAAGGAGGGATCACACCACAAGTCAAAGTGCTGTGCAGAGCATTGATCACAAAATGTTTCGGTTTGGGTCCCAACACAAATAAACAATGTCTCTAAAATGTATCTGCAGTTATATTGTTCTGAATGCTTGTGTTTTCTATCATACAGTATGTTGTTGTTGTTGTTTTGTATTTAACCTAACCTCAAAAGTCACAATGTAGAAATATTATTAGGATCTACATTTAGACGAGAGCTAAATTGATTTTCATCCATTCCATTACTTAATTAATCAATTGAAAGAAAATGATCTGGAACTTTTATGATAATTGATTCTTTGTTAAAGTAATTTTCCAGTTCTTTGTCCCAGCTTTTGAACTGTGAGCATTTGCTGCCTCTTCATCTTATGTGATAGTTATGCCAATGTATTTTGAAATGCTGGTCGGTCAAACCAACATTACTGATGACGTCACCTGTTTTCTGACATTTGTAGACCAAATAATGAATTGATCATATAACAATTGTCAAATTAAACATGAATGATGAGTGAATGAATGGAAATAAGCATCAGTTTTTTTGCAATGTAGTTTATTGTTGTTATTTGATAGTGTAATAAGGAGTAACAAGCAGACAGTTCCAGTTGTTTAGAGATAACAGTGCTATTGTTAAAATTAAGGGTGCTCCGATTGATCGCGCGCCGATCATTATCAGCGGATACGTGTAGTAAAAAGTTTGATCGATGGTCTCTGTAGAGCCCAACCAGAAGAGTCAGTCAGATAAACACACAAGACAGTTTCTCTATGTGATGCTAAAATGCCCAACACTCTGGAGGACTCTGCTGCTCACTGGCTGCTAACAGCTCACTAGCTATCCCCCAGCCAATATCAATATGGATTCTCAGTACCCTGTTAGTTTAACCAGTACAATATATTTGCGAGTTCCTACCAGCCAGGCACGGATGGACCGGTACCAATTCTCACAATGTTACGTCTCGCGCTGAGATGTTATCAACTAACAACTATAGATGACGATAAAGCGAAGAAACGTCCTTCTGATCGGTATCGACTGATACTGCTGATCAGTGATCGGCCCTAAAAATCCTGATCGGACCACCCTTAGTTAAATTATCATTCTCTTTATATTCAATATAAGGAATGTATTGGTCTTTGTTAACTCATTGCAGATGCATCAGTGCACACTATGGTGTCCAACAGCAGTACATACCTGCTACCGATATGTTTGAGGTAGTTTAACAGGTAGATAACAGTGTCATCATCATATAGACGGATAACTCCAGAGGAACAAGTTTATTTTAAACTCTAAAATGTCTTTAAAACAATACATTTAAGGGATCCTTGAAACAATATTTTTATGGGTTTATTCTAAATATTATTAGTATATTGGCTGATATATGATTGACTGCATTTTGAACTCTCCAACATCAGTCGATAATATAAACCCTGTCTGACCTAAAACTTCTAGTACTTAATGCATCTAGACCAAAGACACTTTCTACATTGTTTTTTATTATTCAGCTGATGAATGTATACCCACTGGATTGTATTAGTCTTGAGTTTCAGTATGTCGATTCTGAGTGCAGAGTTATTTCCATCAGAGGATTGTTGAGGCCCAACATGTCGATCATGTTTGGATTGCAGAGAATTCAATATTTCTTCGGGAAATGATCGTGATTCAGACACATGGCACGACATAAAACATGCAAAAATTATATTCTAAAAACATAACTGCTTTATCAAAATCTGTCTCTTCTTTTCTCTGTGGACTTGAATTGGTCCTTTTGGATTAGGAAGTATACAAAGTGAACGCAAGATTAAATCAAGACAAAGTCAAATGCTCCGACTGTTTCATTGAAAGGACAACGCAGCGTGCGATATTGAATGGGCAGTGTTGCTTTTGTCCTGCCTCTGCCTCGCTGCAGAATTTGTTTCTCATTTGTAAGCATCCGCACAATTATTTTGGGTAGTGCCAATTGAATATCTGATTGGGGTTATGAATTCAGGGGATTAATTTCACTGCAACAATGCATCAATTGTTTCCAGTAAGAGACGCAGAGGCGGTGTTGTTGTTCAGTAAACTGATCATACACAGAGTGTACTAATGCTTCTGTGGTGGAATCCATTGATCTGCTGTCCCCCTGCATAGTACTTTCCTAATGATATCTGAGATGCCACTGTTACAGAAACGGAGAGCAGCATTTCCCCAGCCCTCTAGAGCAATTTATTGTGGGAAGGTAATAATAAGTCTATATTTGAAAAAATGGACTGGATGAGCCCCTGTCTGAATGTGGGCTCCGAGCCTGAAACCACAGCGGCTCATGGTGGCACTGGGAGTCATTTTCAATTTTTCTCCAGACTGAGACATCATTGACTGTAAGAGAGCAGTTAAAAGGAGAAGCTGCTTTGTATTTGTTAGAATTTGCACCGACTTTTTTCAGCTTTTTTTTCCCCCACTCTGTTAGGGAGTGTACACAAATGATCAGTGTGAGGATGGGGGATTGAATATACATATTTTTTTTAAAAACAATCCCTTTCGTTGGGGTTATTTTATTTGTGTTTTTTATTCCCATGACGTACAAAGAAAAATACATAACCCACGGCCCAATATCTCATTTGTGTATGAAGAACATTCGAGACAGATCAAATGGAGAACATTTGAGACACTAAAAGACAGTAAAGATAATACAACGTTGTCACAGAATTATTGAAACACATACAAGCAGCAGCTCTGTGGTTTTTGGTCGTCTTAAGTGCCCCCGTACTTTACCACAACTTCAGGATTCAATGCAATGAAAAATGTACAGTATATGAATTAAATACGATGTCTGACTACCCCTCAAATCAATTACAAGATGCCCGAGTCACATTTTAAAAAGGTGCAGTGTTAAATATCACAATCAAAGCTCTCTTTGTGGTGTAAGTACATTGTTTAACATTTTTTTATACAATTAAAATCTTTTGTGTTTGAGGCGACGATAAATCTGACAATGCCAAGTGAATTCTGGGGAATTCTGAATTGTACTTGTACAGCTGATAGACTGTCTTGTTTTACTAACACAATCAGGGATTTGTCATGTAGTTGAAAATTGAATAAACAGCGAAAACCACCATCAGCAGATGTATTTCCAGAGCCTGTTTTTTTTCCTCCCCGGGGTGAAGCATGTCAGTGGTGCAGCATCTGCCACAGTACGGTAAACATAACACTGAATCAAACCACAGTCAAGTTTCTGGCCATTGATCTTCAGTCATTAGCTATGAGCTCATGGCGCCACTCAATGACCAGCAGGACTCCCAGGGTAATATAAGCACGCATCTCCACTATCGATCCTCATTTTGTGTCAAACACTCCTAATAGTTGGTGTCAAAAACACGACGGCCAAACCAGGAAAAGTGGTTTAACCAGGCTGGGACTGAAGGTCAGCCTGCTTTATCATTCACTGTGGCAGACGGATAAACAAACACATTTATAAACAGCAGTTTACTTTGGTGCCTGATTCTGGTTTTCAGTGTTTGAGTCCTTGCCTTTGGACAAAAATCCAAAATAGTCATTCTTATTTCAGTCGTTTTGATACCGTTAGTTGTATACTAGTTTTAATCAACACAAATTAAGAATACTTTAAATATTAGTTTTGTGTAGGTGTAACCTTTACACAACAAGGAACCTAAAATTTGCAAATTAATTACCTAATTAATTAATTAATTTATTAATTACAAAAAGGTTCTATCCTGAGTTAATTTCTGAGTTGGTTCTACAATATAAGGTTCCATTTGCAAAGCACCAATCAGTGTCCGGCCTCTTTGACCGGGATAAAGGAAGGGAATAGATCATGAAATGATGCTCAATCTTAAATTTGATAAATAGTTAATTGTTATAATAGTTTTATGGATTACGCTTTAAATGACTGTTAATGTTAATTATGCAGTTTGACCTACTGGGTCCAAGAAAGACTAAATGTTATTATTGAGGATGTCCCAAGTAGATTCTTCGCTTTTGGGGCCAATTTTGACATATTTTAATGGATCAGCATCAGTTAAAATGAGGTCAATCAAAATCCAACCCTCTCTTTACTGAACTTCGCTGATCGTACGTCCACTTCAGCCTGCTGTGTGTTTCACAGTCAAGACTCTACATTCATTTGGCGCCATATGTGAATATGAATGAGAAAATATGATGTGTCCCCACCGGTGACTGACTCTGTCCTGACAGCTGGGTTTTTGGCGAAAATACAGGGATTCGCTTAACTCAGACGGTAACGACTCTACCATGTCCAGGCAAATAACTTTAAGTACAATTCTGAAGCAGAAAGGAGACGAGCCGAGGAAGCAGCGAAAAGAAGAACAGCAGACAGAAGCACAAGAGACGATGTGTCGATCTCAGGAGAATATCATGTATTTGATAATGATTTTGCTGATGCACGCAGGTGCTCGAAAAAGACTTAATAATTAAACCAAGTGTTTCATCCGTGTCTCTGTTTCCAGTGGTAACTTTTTATTTAGTTTAAGTTTTGTTGTCAAGGAAAAAAAGCCTGTCAACAAATATTTTTCATCGTAGTTTACATTGACGGAAAGTACCACACGCACAGTCAGACAGACAGACAGTCAGTCAGACAGACAGGTAGAAAGATAGACTCCAATAACCCAGAATGATTACCAGTAGCAATATGATAATCCAAGAGGAATTTATTTTTAAAAGAACTGCCAATCTAAGTCCATGCAATAAACATCAAGAAAACCCATCTCTGAGCATCAGCTTTTCCAATAAAATTTTCTCTCAGCGAAAAGATAATTGGATGACTTCCTGAGATCTATTATAGAAAAACAGTCACTTTCATTACACCAGACTTTGACATCATTTCAAGTTCTCATTTTACAAAAAAAAAAAAAAAAGAAAGAAAGAAAATAGTGAAGCTGGAATGGAGCACAGTTCAACCCCTGGGCTAATCGTGGGGCCTTTTATCTGCAGCAGAAAGAGTGTCTTTTGTCAGAAAGATGCACCCTCAGTCTGGAGTGAGGACGAGGAGGAGGAGGAGGAGGAGGAGGAGGTGGAGGAGGAGAAGGAGGGAAAGTTCTGGGTATTGTCTCTCCAGAGGACACTAATGGGTTTTGGTGTCATGTGTTTTTCACTCAACACTTGACACATGGAGCTGTTCTCCTTCAATCACTCCACTTTAATATCCATTACGATGACGTATGGCGAAGTAACAGGCGGACTATTGGTCACTTAGATCGTCCAAAAAGGAGAGTCTATTTTTATAAGACTTCCCTCCTCTACAACGCCGTCCTTTTCTCTGCATCTCGACACGGTAAGTTATCTTGGTAACGCTGTATCCGATGTGTGTGACACTTTTTTTGCGCAGGAGTCGACGTCTGAATACCTTTTGTGGCTGGCCATGTACAGTACGCGAGCAAACGAGACACTATTGCTTGTAATTCTCTTCTCAAGGCGCTCGACTGTCTAATGAACCCCTGAATGCCAATGAGGCTGGGGGAGGAGGCTTCACAGTATTTGGGGCAATAAAAGATGTATTCGGTGTGAAGGGAAAGGGAGAAAAAAAAATACATTCTCCTGAAATACAACTTCTCCTTGTCCTCACCTGGCACAATTTAAATTATTGCTCCATCCCGGTAAAGTAGGACACTCCATACCTCCTAATCCATTAGGCAATTAATTTGGGAACTTAAAACATTGCTGCGGATTTCTGCCGAGCAGTTTTCATAGTTCTACTAGACGGAGAGCACTCGGGGGCAGTCCCCTGAAACTTGAGTAGATGATTAAGTGCATTTCTGCTCCTGAGAAGAGATTATGTCTTGTGCCGGAGTCAGAGGATGGAGCAGGGCTGTGGAACTTGGCAATGGTCGAGGTACATTGAGATAATGATGTACCTGTCCTCAACAATAACGCTAATCATATCTCACCTCTAGGGTATCGCTTTAAGGTCAGAACAAATTCGCGACCATACATTAAGTCCTTGTATTGTTTTAATGAAGGTGCACGGATTCCTGCCGCCACGGATTGCACTTACACCTCAGATACCCCGCGTGTATAAATGCCTCCAAATCCTAATTCTCTTCTCACTTACCCAGAAAAAAAAAAAAAAGAAACGCTGGAATACGGTACACCTCGGAACTCCAAACATTATGAGTAAGGAGATTGTGACATATAAGCCTGCAGGCCCGTTTTTAATGAACGTGAAACCTGGCCTGAGTTTACACCGAACCACAGTCTAGCGCCCTAAAATTATAGCCATGCACCACCTTTTCACTCTGCACCACCATAAGGTGCAGCAGCGGCTCTCCAAATGTATGGGGGCCACTGAAACGAGCATCTGTGTTCCGACGCCGGGGCCTGATGGGAGTTTTTTTTTTTTTTCATAGAGGGAGCCGTAGAGATATATTTATGTTTCTCCCCCCATTACCAGAGCTTTAAATAATAAAGTAAAATAAATAGCATCCATTAAACTGATCACATTGTGCTAACTCAAATTGTGTTTATTATGCTAATGGTACATGAAATTAAGAAAAAGACCTTGATGCCAGTGGATTTAATTAATGGGCTTTGGGAAAGGCACTGAGACATAATTCATTTCTGAGTAAGTAAGTCTCATTTGCAGTTCCATGGGTCCTCATGCCGCTGATTGCCTGAGTTATTCTTGCAGATGTGCTGCTCACAGCATGTCCCTCCATTAGAAATGAACACCTCATTATATAAACTACCTAATTAAACATAATACAGCTCCGCATTGACTCATTAATGCGTAGCCCTCTTTTCTCTGAAGGAAAGAATGTGAGGGGGGGAAAAAGGGGAGAGAGAGAGAGACAGAGATAAAGCAAATGAGAGATAGAGGAAGAAGAAAAGACGCTGTGAACAGTACGACGAGTCCACTGTAGTCCCGTCGTACGAAAAAAAGGATTCACAGATTTAAGTCATTGTTGCAAACACAATAACAAAAGTGATGAAAACATTACAGGTCTGGCGGAACCGCTGAATCATCTTTCTACCCTCTCTTAATTGCTAATTATATTCGGTGGAACACAATAGGAGCCAAATTACAATTTTTAATGTCACCTTTTAATTATCAAACCAAAGGCTGAAACGCCGGACAAACACAAACTCGTGTCTCAGTCGCCGAAGAAGTGAGAAAAGTGGAGTGGAAAGAGCGCACTCAGGAGATCAATGAGTGTAAATGAGGCCGCCCCCCCTTCTGTGGCTCAATCAACCCCTTAACCCAAAGCAAACACTGGCTGGAGCCTCAGCAATTCAAAAGTAGTGTCGAAGACTCAAGGATACACAAGTTCCTTGAGTGCTGAGCCATCAATCGTTGACATGCACACATGTGGTGTTTACGCTGATGACACTGTGGTTTATGGTTGCATTTAGATACATGGAAATGTATAAATACAACTAAGATTTAGAAGGTTTACTTTAATAAATCTTTACTCAAGGTCCACTTACTTATTATTTCCTTTCATACAAGGTGGTAACACTGCTATTAAACCCTCATATTTAGAATTTATTATCCATATATATGCTCAATAGATGATTCATGATACGATTCTAAGGGTGCTCGGATTAGAGGTTTTGGGGCCGAAATCTTAATCAATATGTTGTTTCTTTACTCTATTATCATCATCTGTAGTTGTAAAAAGACACCATTAAAATGTTGAGGAAGGTTTTAAAACAAAAGTTATCTGAAAACTCTATAAAACAGAGTTAAGAAAAAATAAAGAGGCCACAAAATTTACTCAGTCTTCATACTTCGTCAGTGCTTGTATTTGGTTACTTGACAAAGGTTTGGTCAAATGTACACTGATATAAAATGTCTGCAACCCCAAACTGAAAGTACTTCTACCTCCAAACTAAGCTGAAGTACTTCAGTATATTTAGTCCGCCGTCAATGCTAACACCTAACGGCTAACTAGCTCTGCAGATTTGCCGTCTGGGTTTCATCAGTGCAACATATTTGCAAGGTCCTGCTAGTAAGCTGTGACTGACGGGATAGATAGAGTGGAACCGCCGAACATTTCTGTAGGTGAGCTGAGTAGCCAACCAGTGGCAGTAACTTGGAGGTCCTGCTACACTGTCGCATTTTAGCAGTGCATAAAGAAACTCGCCTGCATGTTATGCCTCATTTGATCGTCTCTTCCGATGGACCTTTATAGAGATCAAACAATGTAGAATGATTATCGACTGATGACGATTTGTTGTCGATCAGCCTGAGCACCCTTACTTAGCACATCATAATGTGTTTGGAGGTGTGATAGGCTGACCACTGTCCACCGTGGTCCTACTGTCAAATACTTTGGTCAAATATAAAATAAGTCATTTCAATAATATATTTTTTTAATATTTGGTCAAAATGCATTGATTTCTTTCATACAAAGAGCTGTATGAGTTCATTTACATTTCATCCACCCCTACGCGATGCCTGATTGCAGCAATGAGACTTAACAGGCTTCTATTATTAAGAATTTACTTTCTTAATTATGCTGCAGTTATGTCACAGCTTTATGGTTCAGTTGTGCCCTGTGGTGTTCTTGCAGACACACATAACCCAACAACTCAGCCCTGGACCATAAACTCTACATTAAAAGTTCCTGCGTAGTCACAAAGAGAATTCATAACAATTGCAAATGCAGATAATTAGTCTGCGATTGCTAGAAATTAGGCCATTATGAAAACTGCAGCCACCCCCGCTGACAACTTCACTCCATGATTAACTGTTAATAACGTTGCCTCCCTGCAAAAAAAACACTATTCCGAGTGACTTTGAGGCATCTGCAGCCTCGGTAACAGTACAAAGTGACAAACGGAGCCACGAAGACCGAGAGGATACATTCACATGATGTATATTCATCCACACTGCTGGATATCTTCTGTTATCAGTTTAGCTATGTCATCCCAGATCAACAGAGACGTCAAACCAAACCGGTGGAACCAAAGGTAATCATCAGATACTGCAATGAATTTAAGGGAACGCTGACACACATTTATTAAATATTCCTCAAAGCCTGAAAAGAGGCTCTTTAAACTTTGTAGTCTGCACCGTTTTTAGAGAGAGAAGAGCTGTGATCCGGCAAAGAAAGAGGAGCGTCATAATATTTGTAGAAAGTTTTCAGCACGATTCATTTCCCCACAGTTGATCCATGTGCTCAATAGATTTAGTAGAGGCTCAGATAGACCATCCTTAAAGATATAATATGTAAGAATTCTGCAATAATCTCAACAGGACAAGACCTCTATCGTATATTTTGTTGAGTCGTGTACTTACATTACTCCAAACGCCGCTAGGAGTGAGAAGGAAGTCTACGAACGCGACTTAGATCAAGTATCTGGATTGGGTTTCGGAATAAGCCAAGAAACGGGTGGAGTCAGATCTGATACAGGGGGGTGGAGACGATGTGTGGAGATGTTCAGATGAGGTGACATTTTAAAGTTTTATTCACGTTGTGTTTAGATTCTCTGGCTCTCTTTGAGAGAAAAATACAAAAAAAGTAAAATCTTCATATGTAAACAGAGATAAATGTTGTTAATAACGACATTTATGCTCTGAGTTTTAATTACAGAAGGTAGATTGTAATCTTTTTATGTTCTCTTTTCTTTAATCGGGTGTGTTTATGCTCTGTATGTGCTGTGTTGTGGATGTTGCAGCGAGGGCCTCTGGTCATTGCATGCCAGCCTTTTCAATGTAACGCAAGACCTTCCTGAAACTCTTGAAAGCTGACAGTGCTTTGACGTGAGCTGTGTTAATTACAGTAATGGCACGCACTCTCATTAAGTCATTGTTACGTATCCCGGGGCCTTATGGGAGCCTGAGTGGTGCTCCGGTCTGCTCGAGCACCGCCGCCTCGCTGGTCTGTGTGGCTATGGCCTCGTTAACGCAGACAGCTGTTCCTCCCAGCCACAGCCATGGCCGACATGACGAGTGGCGCCGGACACGCCGCCGAACACACCCACTGCGGGAGCAAACTGTCAGAAATAGAAGTATCCCACAAGGCAGGAAAACGTCAATGAGTAATCAGCGAGAAAGTGCTCCTCGGGTTATGTTTTTCAGGCCCAGCCCCCCTCCACCCTCCACCCAACCCCAACCCCTCGTGAACCAGCCGCTCCCCTTCACAAGACCATGAGGCTTGTCTCATGACCCCGTCCTATCCCTTTAAATTGGTGCAGTCAAAGGTGCAGTTGGTGTATAATTCCACCAGTGACCTGTGGTGAGGAGAGCCATGTGCAAGAGATAAACAGCGTCACAGGAATCCTATAAGATTTCTCAGACGGGGCATGAAGCCAAAAGGGCACGAAGAGGCAAAAGAAGCAATATTTATAAAACTAATAAACATAAAAGTGGAAGATTAAAGAAAAAACTACTTGTGAACTTGAGATTAAAAAAACTATTTATCACATTTCTTTTGAATTTGAAAATTCTCTTGAACTCACGGTTAGAGAATTTACCCAGAGATCCGTGAAGCTGCCGAGCTCAGATCCTCTGACGACTGCAGCACAGCAGCAGAGGTGAGCAGACACCTTCCCAGACCTGCTACGTCGTGACGGCACAAACTATCACTGACATTATGAATAATACATCAGCCGAAGCAATTAACATCGTTCTCAACATGGTAGTTTTCGCACAGCAGACGAGAATAAAGCTGACGCCAGTTTTGTTTGCCTTGACTCGACACTGGTCTTTATTGTCTGCACGCGATTCGATAAGTGCAACTTTAACATCGCCCAGATTGGTTTCGTTGAATATTTAACACATGATGTATGTTGCAGATTGTTCGTGAAATAGCAGATGTAGGGTAAAGTATCGCCTCTGATTGGCTGCTCTTCCTCCCAGATTGCATGTGATTGACCATGTGATCACTTGACAGCTTCTTAAAAGTCGCTCTGACACTTTGCTGTCAGCATTAGACACTATTGAAATAAACGTGTTTCATTTTCACGCTCAGCAAACGACATTTTAATCCTGAACTGGCTCTTTGTACCACTCTCAAGCATAATTATTTGTTGAGTTTGACAAACACTGACCCTGGTCTTGGTGCACATTAGAGCTGCAACCAACAATTATTTGCATTAATCTTGGCCTATAAAATAAAAAAATAACTCAACACACTCACCAAAAGGCCACTGTGACACCTTTAAGTGTCTCTTTTGCCCGACCGACACACCAGAGCCTGAAAGATGTTCACTTTACCGTCACATAAAAGCAATTATCATGTGACGGTATTAGGACGCTAATTCAATTATCAAAACAGTTGCAGATTTATTTTCCCATCCAATCTGGCGCGCACGGCTCCGAGGATGGCAGCGCTGGTCAGTGTGTGGCGTGGACAGCTGGTCGGTTCAGACCACTTTGGCCCGTGCGGCGCGTCGGCGGCAGCCACAAGCGGACGTTTCTCATTCCTATTCCTGTTTTCCATCCCAACCTGCAATCATCTTCCAATCATGTCCGGCTGCGCTGCTTTTTCCTAAATATTTTTGTTAGAAAGCTCGACTGTGGAAAAATTATGAAAACTTTGTGGGATCAATCGGTGCGATCGGCTCAATCGGTCCATCCTCTTCTGACAGTTTCCCCACAATCTAAAATATTAAAGCTTCATCAAATGCAGAAATTGATTAATGCTTTCTAAAAATGTATTGCAATATTAAAATTTCCAACTTATCATGTCAGAGGGAAGATGGCAGCGATGGCTTCGAGACACGGGGATTGAAATGTCTAATAAGGGAACACTGCCTTC
Source organism: Lagodon rhomboides (assembly GCA_039737535.1). Classification (NCBI taxonomy): domain Eukaryota; kingdom Metazoa; phylum Chordata; class Actinopteri; order Spariformes; family Sparidae; genus Lagodon; species Lagodon rhomboides. The sequence continues at coordinate 5,077,206 of CM077789.1, read as the reverse complement.
CCTCTGAATGTGTGAACTATAAAAGCTTTAATTTCCCTATCATCGCTCGGATCTAATACCAATCTGTATTCTTTATTCAGGCCGTATGTGTTGCTGCCAGACAAAGCCTTTGAAAAGCCAATTCCTGGGAATTAAAGAAAAAGAGATTAAAATATCATTAGGTGCTACATAATTGAATGTCAATTTTGAATAAACTTGAATTCAATTCCTGGCCATTACACCGAATGCGGCCTGCCTCTTTTCTTTTTTTTTTTTTTCCAATCACAGTTTTGAGCCTCGCAGATGAGAGCGAGGTACGAACTTCAAAATCATTAAACGGAGGGGAGTTTGTTTGGCCTTGGCAGCGCCAGACATGCTTTGATTCTGGCTCCGAGCGGAGGGATGAGCAGCTGGAGGAGAGATCAAATTGAAACAAAGCTTCGGAAAATTGAAGGAAACATGAGCATAATAATATTTAATAATTAAATTCTCGCAAACAATGGCAACCCGAATGAAGTAATCTGCAAAAGTGTGCAACATCATTTGCATAATTGACACAGTCCCCCCCGTCTCCCTCCTGTAAATGAATGATGACGACAATAAAAGATGTTGCTAAAATTGGGAACAATAACAGCAAAATTTCATCAAGGCCCCCATGCTCTGATTAATCTGCGCTTGCAAATCAGTGCAGGGGAAAGAGAGAGAGAGGGAGAGAAAGAACCAGAGAGAGGGGGGTGAGATTTGGGGTTGGTGGTTGTAGGGGGGAGGCAGGTGATTAACAACAGCAGGGATTGCCGCCGCGGACAACGTGCCCTGTTTTGCTCAGCTCGAGGGGCACCATACGAGCCGCTCCGCACAGCTGCTGCAGGCGCTGGCTAGCTCGATCATCCCCTGAAAGCCTGAATGAGTGCAATCATTTGTATTGTCATTAACCCCCAGCGCACTGTCTCCATGCCTCAGCACTTAGGAAACCCATAATTCCGCTCCTCAACCCCGAAAATCAGCTCAGACAGAAGGACGCGTCGGCAGACTTGGAAAAAAAACAAAAAAAAGTTCCATGACATGAAAAAACAAGCCGCTCGTATATCGACTGTGATATCATTTTATGGGACATTCCTAAATGTTTCTAATCTCTCTCAGCTAATTATTTGCTATCTGAGCGCACTGCCATTTTTAATTACTAAGTACGAAGGAACTGTATTAAATGAAAGCGCAACACAATGAGAGACCTATTTTATATTCAAGATTTCTAATTAACGGCTTCTTCTTTATACACATTTTCTATCGGCGCGATCGTTTAGATAACAGCCTTCATCATCATCATCTTTTGATGTTTGCAAAACACAAAAACAGGGGCATCATCCAGATTTATGCCGCGTGTTCGTCCCCGCTAATAGCATTTGCATTTACTAGTCAATTAACTTGATTAAATTCATATTCCAAGTCTGATTCAACTTTGGTTTGCGGGAGACAGTTATTGCTCGGTGAATTAAACGGCGGCGCGGGCGAAATGACGCAATGGAGAAAAGAATTGGTGTGTGTGTGTGTGTGTGTGTGGAGGGGGGGGGGTTTCTATTATGCTGTAAACAACACAGGACAACAGCAGTGACACATAACAAGCAGCACGACCCATGTAAGGCTCGTCTGTCTGAAATAAAGGGTCCTGTTGTGCAATTAAGTTTGTTCCTTTGCACTTCGTCTTCTTTTTTTCTAAATAATGATAACTTACGCTTTCGTGCATGCACGTCTTTAGCGCGAGCCCTGTCGGAGTCATTAGTAAACACATATGATGTTTTCACTACATTCCTCCCCAGACTATTCCCGCAAGCCACCACTATCTTGTAAATTCCACGCAATTAGTGGCCTTAACGCACCCAGAGACACTCATTTGATTTTAACCTCCTCTGTCCAATTAACAAAATGTAGGTTGGAAAATAAATGGCAGACGCCTAAGCAAATTAATTATGTGTCCACCAAGCTGTTAGCCCGTGTGCACAGAGCAGGGGCTGGCAATAAGAGCCGGGCGCACACTGCCATATGGCCTGTGTGAGAGCGGACATCGTTTGGGGGGTGCGGCGGTACACCCCTCAAATTCTCACACATATTTATGTCTCGGTCACAATGGAGGATACAAACATATGTTGTGAAAAGCTGCGGAATTAGTCGCATATAAATGTTTTTTTTTACGATTGTTGTTTTGATGATTAGCACTTCATTCTGACCCATCTGTGATCCCTCCAGGGGCTTTTACTTTCTATTGTGAGTTATATTCTGCTTTCACGTGGTTTTAATGCAAAAACAATTGAATGCTGCTTTTTGTTCGGTGCACTAAGAGAACTACTTCTCCTCTCTTACAGCAGGAATTAAAGGGGCAGTCCATCAAATGTTTAGTTTACTTGTCACTGCAGCAGCTTTCTTAAAATTTCAACTTTAGCCATCTGAGCACATGTCTGATACACAAACTCCAACAACATCCCTCGCACTGTCTACGTCAGTAACTTCAGGCCGTTTGGCAAAGTTTGGTTAGAGAGCAGGAGGAGGAAGGGCTCCTGTGCTCAGCTGTGATGTTTCACTTCAGAGTGTGACCAACGTGGCCACCTAGAGGTAAGAAAAAATACCACAAACATCTGGTCTCGTTCGAAGAGCAACAATAACCTAAATCCTGCCTCGTAACGAGATCAGGACATTAGATTATTGGCACAATAATTATAATCAACATAAATTATGACGGTATTATGCCGACAGACACCTAATCCACGGGGATCCGGTAACAGCCGACACAATAATCCCATTCGGATTTTTTTCTTCTTTTAACTGCAGTTGTTGTGTTCCCAGCAGCAGTCTTCACACTACGTTACAGCTACGTACCGATACTCCAAATTCACTCAACACGGCACATGAGTTAATGTTCGACACTGTTAAAATGAAAGACAAACTGATTAAATCTCACTAAACGCTGATCAGAAATAAGAGAAGCACTCTCACAGACCTCTCGTGTTATTACTGGAACATGCTGAGGGCGTGACATTTAAAAATGAGCTCCAAACATCAGCTGTGAGATGTTTTATAACAGGTGAAGCTTCTCTCCTATTGAGCAGATATTTTCCGGTCACGTTCAGGAGCCAAGACATGTGGCACGTTGGCCCGACGAAGGCATTCCGACGCCTGAAGCGCGTCTTTGTGCGCCCTGTAATAAACACCCAACTTAAAGATGTTTCCAGCCCCGTGATGCCCCCTCTAACCCCGACAGGAACATCTAGTCCATGACCGTGTGAACCTCTAAATGAATGCAGGCCGATGATGTCATGGAAACTAGCAAGTTCAGGGGTTTATGCAAGGTAATGCATAACTATGGGAACAATTACACCTGCCCGCCTGCGTCGACAAAAAGATCTGTTTCCTTTACATACACATTTCTGCAACCGAGGCCTCCTCCTCCTCCTCCTCCTCCTCCTCCTCTCCCTGCGCCGCGCCGACAGCCTCATGGTTATGGAATGTCAACAGCGAGCTCGTCAGGTAATCCGATCTCTCGCTCTGTGGTACTTTAGCCATCGAGGAATTATGAGGACGCATCTTGATAACTTCAAGTGCTTTCCTCCGGGGTGAGTTAAGTGAGAGAGTTGGAACATTAAACCGGTTAGATTGGAAAGGAGCATTCTCACTAATCTAACCGGAACACACTGTCACCGGAACATTTTGATTTTTGGTCCAGCTCACATTAGTTACATATAAACTTTGCGTTTTCTGGGACAGTGCATGTTTTTGTCCTTCAGATGTGAAGGTGACCATGCCAGATGCTTCCATATTCCAACCCTACAGAGGCAGCAGCCACGTTATATAGATATCAAAATAGTGGAAGTTTTGTTTCTTCTTTTGCATCCCTGCTGTAAAATGTGAGGACAGAAACTAAACGCCAGTCTGGTTTTGTTGCAGTCTGATGTACTTTGTCTCCCTCAAGTGGTCGGAGGGGAAACAAACACATCATTCACAGTGCAGCGAGGATCTCATGATGAAGAGTTTTATGATTTTTAACACATGAATAGACCTTTTTTAAAAGGAGACATATTGACAGGTTACAGCAGGGAAGCACAGGTGGAGCTAAGTACTTCATAGACTACTTGCATGCATAATATGAAGTACTTTTACTGTGTACTTTTAGAGTAATCTGACCAGATCACAAGAATAAGGATATTTCGCCCAACTTTGATGTGCAATAAAAAACATATTTTCCATAAGTAGTCCAAGATTCATGTACTGCTGAATCTAAGTACTTCATAGACTACTTGCATGTATAATAGGAAGTACTCTTACTGTGTACTTTTAGAGTAAACCTGGGTCAAAATCCTGACCAGATCACAAGAATAAGGATATTTCGCCCAACTTTGAGGTCGAATAAAAAACTTATTTTCCATAAGTTTTCCAAGATTCATATACTACTGAACTAAGTACTTCATAGACTACTTGCATGCATAATATGAAGTACTTTTACTGTGTATTTTTAGAGTAATCCTTTGTCAAAATCCTGACCAGATCACAAGAATAAGGATATTTCGCCTAACTTTGATGTGCAATAAAAAACATATTTTCCATAAGTAGTCCAAGATTCATGTACTGCTGAACTAAGTACTTCATAGACTACTTGCATGCATAATATAAAGTACTCTCACTGTGTACTTTTAGAGTAAACCTGGGTCAAAATCCTGACCAGATCACAAGAATAAGGATATTTCAGCCCAACTTTGATGTGCAATAAAAAACGTATTTTCCATAAGTAGTCCAAGATTCATGTACTACTGAACTAAGTACTTCATAGACTACTTGCATGCATAATATGAAGTACTCTCACTGTGTACTTTTAGAGTAATCCTGTGTCAAAATCCTGACCAGATCACAAGAATAAGGACATTTCACCCAACTTTGAGGTGCAATAAAAAACGTATTTTCCATAAGTTGTCCAAGATTCATATACTACTGAACTAAGTACTTCATATTACTACATGCATAGCAGTACTATGAAGTACTCTCACTGTGTGCTTTTAGAGTAAACCTGGGTCAAAATCCTGACCAAATCACAAGAATAAGGATATTTCAGCCAACTTTGATGTGCAAAAAAAACTTATTTTCCATAAGTTGTCCAAGATTCATGTACTACTAAACTAAGTACTTCATATTATACATGCAAGTTGGGCGAAATATCCTTATTCTTGTGATCTGGTCAGGATTTTGACAAAGTATTACTCTAAAAGTACACAGTAAAAGTACTTCATATTATGCATGCAAGTAGTCTATGAAGTACTTAGTTCAGTGGTATATATATATTGGACTATTTATGGAAAACAAGTTTTTTATTCCACATCAAAGTTGGGTGAAATATCCTTATTCCTTTTCTCTGTTAAGGATTTTGACAAACTATTACTCTACACAGTAAAAGTACTTCATATTATGTATGCAAGTAGTCTAGGAAGTACTTAGTTCAGCAGTGTATGAATCCAAAACTACTTGCACTGGCAGCATTCACATATTTCACCATATCTAGAAAATTCTCACGTCGTCCTTTACTTTGAAATCCGGAAGGATACCATCGTGATACCTTCAGCTCACTACCGGGAATAATTACTGTAAAAGTATCGTATGTTTCATGGGTCTGACTGAGAGACTGCAGTCTGCCCCACAGTCACAGTCACTACCAGCAGCTCTTCAGAGCGGTTTCATCACGAATACCGCAAAAGTTAGAAGATTCGTGCACTAGAACAAAATGTGCGGCTGATTTGACCAAGCAAACGCGAACCACGGCTGGCTTGACCGCAGTTCCGCGCATGCCTCCGCGGAATGACGTTGGTAGCCTACAGCTGCTAACTGTGCTGTGTGTAAGGGATAGCCTTATCCCCTACACACATGAAGCAGCCGGCTCGCTGTGTGTAGCGACACACAAGCAGCGAGTCTGAAAGGCACAGGCGAAAGCAAAGACGGCATATTGGGGGACAAAAACATCGTCTCTGACACGGGACTGCTGTGTGTTAGCAGCTAATGCTACTACACAGACACAAACAAACCGTTAGCATGTGGCTACAGCCAGCTGCTAACGTCACCTCCCGGATAACAGGTTGGGCTTTCGGTCCCATGTATAAAGGGACATATTTCTAACTATCCGGTTTCAGACTAAAGGACCGTTGAAAATGCGCAGTCTGTAACTATTCGGTGTTACACAGCGGTGGACTAAGCTACATGTTAGCAGCTAACGCTACTTTGCCCGTTAGGACACTCTGAGTCCTCGGTGATCTCATATTACATTTTATATTACTCATACATTTTCAAATCAAGCTGTAAACATGACCTGTAATGTTTTCTTACCTGGTATCTAGGAAATGAGCCATGTCAGCATCTGTTTTCAGTCCCAATTCAAGTTGAAGCTGCCTGCATGAGTCGAACCCATATCCAATGTTTATTTTGGTGCCAGTCCAGCTTTGGTCGTAATTCCGTTTCGACTCTCGACTTGCCGCTGATAAAACCTTAGTTGTCTTCTGAGTATGATTTTTTAGTGGACTCTGTGTGGTGGTGGTTCGTTTTCTGGCCGTAGCAGAATCCATTACTACCCAAACACTAGTTTGGGTCCACCGCGCTTGTCTCCTTCCTGTTTACAAGCCGTTGAGGACGCGCGTTCAGCGTCATCTGACGTCACGTCCGCAAGGCTGCGTGGGAAATTCGCCCCGAATTGCAGCACATTATGCAGCACACAGCCTGTTCAAGGTAACAGAGAGATACGTGGGTGGGCTCATTCTTTTTGTTTATGAACGCTTCATCACCCATTAGCATTAAAAAACTTAAAATGCATGTTTATTTTTTCACAAGTCCTGCCTCAAGTCCCTTTAATGATGACGCATCCCGTTTCCATGACAGTGAACCAGCGTGCACAGCAGAAACCACAGCTGCTGAATGGAATTCACCCATAAGTCATTTTATTATTAATTTTCACCTTTGTTACTGAGACGTGTCAAAACATCTAACGAGCTTCTCTTTGACGATGGTCGTGTTGCACTGTTATATGTTTACACACGAACACATCACGTACATCTTATTGTTAGAGGCTCCTCAGCGCATGTGCAGAACGTTAATGTCACTTAAATTCCTGCATGTCTTTATTCTCCATGTGCCTCGCAGAGCCCGTGACACACATGTCAAGACTGGTTAATTAACGTGATTCGAGTAAACAAAAAACCTCAGCCTCGGCTAATTAACATTGTGTTTTTCTAATTTAGTCAGTAACAATGTTAGAATGCCAGCCATCCCCCCCGAACAGATTTCACTTCTGTTGCCAGTCCTTATCAGGTAATACTCATCAGGTAGTTGTTGGAATGCTTACCGTTTTGAATATACTGTTTCCCATTGTGGTCACAACCCAGTCAGAATTAGTGTGTAGTTTGGAGAGAAACAATTCTATTTTTCTATTCTGACAAAAGGTCAACATGGACTTTGAAAAGCTTTCGCAAATCGGTTCGTCACAGCCGACATTTTGACAAGTCAAAGTAGGGAAAAGCACTCAACTGCTCCAGTAACCATGGCTCTAGATGCATTTGAGGTAACCTGCAGCTCCCCTGGAAAGTGGATCTGAGCAGTGTTCAGCACCAGGGGTCAGTCATACAGAAGCCACAGTCAAGACGGAAAGTCTGTGACAGTCTGATCCAGTCGGATCCTGATTTAATTAAATGTTATCAAACCAATCTATTCAGCTCGTACTCGGTCTGATGTAATTATTGTTTTAATGATGCCATCTGTGGCCATCGTGACCATGGTTTAAAACCCGTATTACAAAGTTATTTAACATTAAACTCTAGATGGGCTGAATTCATCATTCAAATAATAAGCCTGTGTCAGGTTGTTCACTCGAACTGTGGTCATGACTATTAAAATGCCTCGCCACTGATGATTTATCATCGTGGTTGTGAACAGATCACTTATGTTCACAAGTCCTGGTTTTTAACTCATGTTTCATTTGTTCCAACAGGAGACAAACTACATTTTAACAGGCAAACCACATATGTAGTACTGTGTGTAATTCAGGCCCAACACCAGACTTCTGATGTGTGAAGGGATGAAATATCAGTGTACACATTATACCTCCAGGGGGCCTTGATTTGACTTCACTAACCTAGATATTTGTGTAAGAGGTCTTCCAACTTGCGACCTCTTACAGAAATATCCAGGCAGAGTTTGAACTGAACTGGCAGTCTGAGAGTCACTTGGGTCATTATATGTCAGTGTCTACTCACTACTTGTTTAACTGACCTAGATATTGGACTGTAGGTGGAAACAAACGCATGACTCTGACAAGAGGTCTCACTCCGATTTATTGGCATCAGCATCTGCCAATACATGCTCGGTCAACTGAAATCAGCTTGTCGACAGATATTGTCAGCGGTTGATGTTAATCTATTGAGTTTCATTCATTTCTTTTCAATGTATAAAAAGGCTTTTGAAGGAGGGTTTTAATGGGAAAGGTTCAAATAAAGTGTGACTGACTTTGTGCTCTGATTCAAAGATATGTGTATTGAAGGGCTGGACGGCTTAAAACAGGTTAGTTATTTATTTATTTTTATAAAGAGGATTTCTTTGTTTTCTTGAGTAAAGTGTAAAAATACCGTTCATCAGCAAAAAATTGTTATTTCCAACATCGGTATCAGTAGCGGCCAAGAATTTCCGTACTGATTCATCCCTAATCCGTAGACCTGCAGAGTGTACACATTCCCATCACACACAAAAGCCTGATCTTAGCTGGTTTAAGTGGGATGTTTGACCAGTATAAAAGGGCTATTACAGCTATTTTATCATGCGTCACAATATGAAAATATCACCCATATTGTCAAGCTGAACCATTTTGCTGTATTGAAAATAGGACATGAAAAGAAATGTAGAAATTAAACTTCAGTAGCAAGATACCATCCAACATTGATATTTAGTCATCTGTCTCCACATGTCAACACTATCTGGGACCATAACAGCATTAAAGAGAGAGAGAGAAAGAAACATCCTGACACAACCGGCTTTCACAAAATATTCCTGACCAGGACTTGTGTCTGGGTTTCAGTTTTATTAGAAACTCAAGACATGGCACAGTCACAGCAAGGAGAAATATCAAATGTTAAAACCTAAAAAATATCTGAATCAATCAATACAGTATGACAACAGGAATGAACACTGGGTTGTTCACATCCACTGTGGGATGTTGGATAGAAATGGCATCTCATCTTAAATCAACAAGATCTCACAGCTTAAAGGATTTTTCACAGCAGCTCAGTTCAGTAACACTGATTTTTAGATTCTCTTCTTTGAAACCTGATTGTTTTGTGAGGCATTTCACTAGTGACAATTTTATTGTGATCATTTCATCAATGTGCAGTTTGTGTGCAATGTTGCAGTCGATGGCGTTGCTACAGTCTGACCCGAGTTCTGCAGACGCTGCCTTTCTTACTTTTTCCAGTTTTTCAGGATTTCCTCCGCAGCGTCGAGAGTACTATCTTGCTGTTAAGAGAAAAACAATCGAAGGTTATGAGAAAAGAGCCAACAATAATCTTTACTAGATCATTTTAGATGTTGACGATCTGTGTTTACCTTAATGAAGCAAAGGCGAATATATTTCTCAAAGTCCTTCTTGGATTCATCTCCAACAAACGCTGTGACTGGAATGGCTGCCAGTTTCTATATATAATATTTTATCATTATCAAGGACAGCATTAAAAAAATAAAAAACAAAGGGTGCAAAGTGAATGTAGCTACATTAGAATAAATAAGTATTACACATTGTAGGGAGCAAAATCAAATGAACTCAATCTACCTTTTCCTTTATCATCCACTTCACAAACTTGTAGTCGTAGGCTTCATCGTCATCGCCGACCTGCGACAAGTCCTGATCTGCAGTGAACACAGAGCACGGATTAATATTCATATGTTTAATTAAATTTCAGACTGTATAAAGATGTTCACCTGCTCTCTTCTTTTATTTGGCATGAGGCAATGCAAGAAACAGTAGTAGAAGTAGTAATTAATTTAAATACTGATCCAAGTTATCCAGGTATAACGATGTCTATGTCTAGTAAGTTATCTCTTCTAAGTGTTAACCTAAACATTGAAAGCTTTTTCATTTCAAACCCGTTTGACATAAATACATTTTTCTATATTTGCGTGTTTCAAACGAATCCCCCTGACCTACTTCAGTTTTAAAGGACACATATTATGCTCAGTTTCAGGTTCATAATTTTATTTATGTTTTTTCATACTGTCCAGTCCTGCAGCTCTGTATTCTCCCTCCTGTCTCTTTAAGGCTCCTCCTCCTGAATACCCAGTCTGCTCTGATTGGTCAGCTCACAAACGCCTGAGCCCAGCACCGCTCACCGTGTCTTCGGTGAAATTTGTATAAGAAAAACTATAACAGAGTTAGAATGAGCTACCAAGCTGTAATAATCCACAACACTTGCGAGCAACACCAGTGAAAATGTGCTAGCGATGTCAGTTTTAAATGTTCAGTCACTCACTGAGAGATGTGACGTCGACGAGCATGAAGTAGCCTCCCTCCGGGATGACAGGAGTCATGCCGACATCTTTTATAATGGCGGCCATGCGGTTCCTCTTGCCCTCCAGCTCCTCAGCCAGTGAGGAGAAGTAGCACTCTGGTTGACCCATCAGCTCGAAGTTCCGGAGCAAACCTTGTGCCACGGCCTCCTGAGGAAACAGCCGGAAGTGTCAGACTACAAATACAATTAAATGATCCTTTGCTTTCTTTAATGGATTTCATAGATGTGAGAGCGGTGCAAACTTACCTGTAGAGGTGTCGCACAGGTATACAGCGTGTTCTGCATGACGGTCTGAAGATGCTTGATCAAGTGCTCAGGTCCAACAGACCAACCGAGCTACAGAGAGAGACAGATTCCAACTACATGATGATGCAAGAACTGACTGTTGAGTATTAAATCTGTGTCTAAAGCCACAGATGTCTTACCTTCCATCCAGTAACACTGAACGTCTTCCCGGCACTGCCAATAGTGATTGTTCGATCCCACATTCCAGGCAGAGTGGCTACAGAGACAAAATAATAACCTCAGGAAACGGTTTGAATGATATTTTGTGTTTTAGGGCAAGTGACATTTTTTTCAATTGTCAATGTAAATAATATGATAAGAAGTAAAAATAAATGATTATTGGTTATAAATTGGTAACTGAGGGGGAGGTGTTGCATCTGGTGACATCACACGTCACCTCCCAATCTCAAGAACCCTGAAAACAAAGGATGAAACTCCTCTCATACTCTTGTTCTGTGTGGCTGCTGGAACACACTCCTTCTTCATCCTCAAACCTCATCAGACACACCAGCGCCAGGTAAACAGACTCTCAGGGTTGAATACGGTGGATTTCTAGGAAGAACTCGATTCAACCTCGGATTTCCTTTCTGCTAAAATGACTCAGCAGACTTCTAACTTTCCCAGAATTCATGCTCAACACTCAGTTGGTTGAATGATTGCACAGTCTGGCTTTGCTATTGCTTTACTTGAATTACAATTAATGATTTCCAATGAAGTAAAGGTTCAATGTGTACGAATTGTCCAGCTGTTGTTAGCTAGTTAGCTGGAGGTGCAGTCTGGGGGATAGGAGTACCAGGGGAAGGTTTTTGTGTTTACACTGCTATCAAAGTAATGTCAGAGCAGGACAGGCTGTTGCTAGCTGCTTAGCATGCTAACTGCAAGTCAATACATGAATGTAGCTGTGTGTAAAGACCGGACCAGCTTTTATACGTACTCTAATGTATTTTTATCAAACAAGTTTGTCGAGCTGAAAACGTACCGATCTTGATGTGTTGGTGTCCCCTGTAGATGAGCCACTCATAAACCTCGTCACTGAAGCACAGAGTGTCGTGTTTGATACAGAGGTCGGCGATCATCTGCAGCTCGTCTCTGGTGAAAACCTGCAGGAAGAGGACAGGAGCCACTGAGAGCACTTGTGTCTTCTGTCGTGTGGAGTCAACAAGTGTTTACATTCCTCAGGTGTAATGAGAGATGACTGATGGATACCGACCTTCCCAATTGGATTGTTGGGAGTGTTGATGATGATGGCCTTTGTCTTGGAGTTGAACTTACTGGAAAGCTCATCTGGGTCAAGATACCAGTCGGCGCTTGTGATTGTCTTCTTTCCAGACTTCTAAAATATTGTACAAGACATTTTGTGTCATGGTTCCTGAAAAACATCCTCAAGAGGTGCAGTAGGTAAAGTAAATACTTGTGTTATGTATCATGTATGAACATCATCAGTAGCTTTCGGTTCAACTCACAAGGCGTAGCGGTATCAACACAGGTTTGGCCCCGGCCATTCGCACCATTGGCACATAGCAATCAAAGAAAGGTTCGATTATGATGACCTGGAGAAAGAAGCGTTGCACTGTTAACATACCGTGAACACTGGCAGCATGTTTATGAATGCACATCACCTGTATGAGAGGTCCTTACCTCGTCTCCCACTTCCACCAGTCCCTGCATGCTGCTGAATAAGGAGCCATAACCTCCAACTGTGACCAGGATTTCTTTCAAGGGGTCGATCTGGCGCCCACAGACCGTCCCGTAAACCTGAGAAAGGGCCTTCACCAAGGATGGGTGACCCTTAGAGATAAACAGAGGACATAAGTTATACAAGGCTTATATTCTGTATAAAATACAGAGAAAATAGTGTATTTCCACCAAGTGTGTGGGCTCTGTTTATATACACAGTGTATTTTTCTACTATGGGACTCACAATTTAACTTCTAAGTCAAAAAACGATTGAAGTGAGTATTTGATTGTACAAATGGATTTCTGGAAAGGATTTCAGTTTCAGGAAGCTAGAGAGTTTCAGCTGGCAGTTAATCACAATACATGTCAGTTCTTGATGGACATAAGATGACAATAACTGACAGCAGTTCATTTAGTACATTGCCTAATCAGGGCGAATTATCAACTTTAACTTCTAAAATGTGTCCTGTAACTCGTACTGTACGTCACTTAATTTGCTCTGAATGACAGCTTACCACTTGTCATAACAAGTAATGATAGTTGAATTGTAGTTGGTTTACAGCACAACTCAGTTCCACACAAGGTCAACTGTCAACACTCAAAACTGTGCAGTGTAAAGGGGACTTTCGAGGAAAAATGGATAGTATTAAATTCTGTTTCAAGTCCCTCATCAACACTCAAGAAATGTTAAATACCAGTATTTAAAAAACTATTCTTCTTCTGTAGTAGTGACACACGAGTAAGCAGTACTATAGTTTCTGGGTCTTACGAAGCCTCTGGTGTACTGGTTCATCCTGTCCACTGATGCAGCCTCTGCTAGCGCCTGCTTGATGTAAGAAGGTGGAGGGATGTCTGGGAAGCCTTGACCCAGGTTAACGACGGATGGGTCCGCTGCCAGCGACGTAAACGCCACCCTGAACAGACAATGAAATAAACCATGCATTATAAACAATATCTGTGTTTTCCTTGCATGTCGTTAATACTTTATAATGGAAGAGAAACTTTAGAATCGCACAAATAAATGAATCATGTATCGAATAGGAAGTTCACTCTCTTCCTTTACATTGTGTTTATGACATGAATCTAATTCAAATTAAAATAATGAAGACTATAACAACAGAACTGTGTTGATTGTGAATCTGATCAGGGGTCTGTGAACAGAACTGCTCTCCTGCTGTGCGACACAAAGAGAGGAATGTCCCATTCTTTCACTCACCACACGTTCTTGTCCAGTCCCTCGATTCTTTTTGAGTGAGTGTGCCGTGACATCTTTATATGCTGCAACACAAAACCAAATGAAACCTGAATTAACAGCTTACTAAGTATCCTTTCAAAATTTCATCTTTAGCAACACTGACTGCTCACTTCCTTGTTCAACGAGCTGTGTGGTAGAAGTAAAATAATCAGCACACTCTCACAGATGGTGCTGGTCACTTGTTTTGTAACTGTTTCAGCTACAGAAAGTCCTGGCAATCAGATTATCACCGACCACCACATTTTACACAGAGCAGCTACATCTAAAGATCACTGAAGTGGACTTACCTGTGAAGTACAAAACTGCCTGCAGTTTATGCTAGCTGAATGACATCCAATCCTGGTGCGAGTCAGGACTTGTCGTGCTATGCTCATGCTGCACAAAAGAGAATGAAAATATTATTTATGTCACACTGGCCGTTTGCTCAGTTGCTCATGTGACTGATATCTTCCACTGCGTCTCTCTTTTGAGGACACCAATTCCTTCAAAAAGTCCCCCAAAATAACACTTCTCTTCTCACCATACATTTGTAGAAAAATAATTTTAAATAACAGTAGGCTGAACACCAGGTGTGGCTTGTTCCAAAGTCATTAGGAATTAGGCTAATCAAGGCTTCTGACTAACCTTTTAGCCTAACTTTTCATTTAGGTGCACCCAATAATGCTGTACATTTTGAATTTAATTTCTTTAAAGAAATATGTAAATGATTGTAAACAGGAATAAAAGGTGCAATTACATGTTAATACAGCACAATCAACAAGGAACTGCAATAACAAAACTGCATACCAACTGACTTGCTGCCACAATTGACTGATTTTTGGGTGAATATGCAACTTAAATAGTCCCAACCTGAAGCCCTGCTAATGGTTCATATATTAGATTTAGTCACTCATTCTTAGTTAGTGAATCTGGCAATGTAGCGTTGACTACAAGAAAGGAGAGCGCATAATAAAGTGAAAAATCAAAAACAGTCATATTGCCAAATGTGTAAAATAATAACTTCTCTGTGGTTGGACTTTTGTACCTTTCTACTAAGTTTTGGGTGAGAAAAATTCTGCATAGCTTCAACGGTCAACTGACTGGTCGAATGACAAAGATTTACTCAACAAATAAGATGATTATAAATTAATTATTTATAAAGGTAAAACATTACTAGCTCCAGCATTTCAAATGTGAGGATTAGCTGGTTTTCACTTTTTTAAATCATTGTACATTGAGCGTGTTTGTGCTCGCCAAAACATCTTTAATGAAAAAGAGTTCTAAAATAAAATACATTGTTGTACTGCACGTATGAGATGAAAATGAAGAAGGCAGTGAAAAGTTAATATTACCCAAACAATCAGTAGGTATAATGATAATACAGAAAGTCCTCTACATTCAGGAAGAATAACTAACAAGTACAGATAATTTCAATAATCTTACTAAACGGTTTTTTCTCATAGAATTTGACTGATGGATTGGAATAGAGCTGAATATCATTGACAATGAGTGAAGTTTCTTGAAAACACATCCAAGGATCGCTTTAACTCCTCCTGAAACCCTGCTATGTCTTATATTAATTAACTAAAATCCCTCCCTGTGAGTGATGGCATACTGTGACACACAATCTTATTATTAGTATTAATTATTAAACTGTCTCAGGTTGGGATTCACTGGGGTCATATGGGAAATGATATCTATGTTCTCTGACAAATCAAAAAAACACTATTTCTTATATTTCTACCATGCTCGCAATGAAATAGGTTTAAAAATAAGTAAAGTTGTGTACGGTGTACATCTGTACAGTGGTCAAAATACATAAATAACATAAAATAAAGGGCTCCAGGACACAGTGAATGGTAGCCATGGTTTTCATTTTAAAAACAGCACGACATGAACAGTAGGTGGCGCCAATGTGCTGCACATAAGGCTCCTGACGGTTCATCGTGACACGCAATGACAATAACACTGACCGTTATTGGCAGATTTAAACCACGTTATTTGCTTCAGTATTTATTTTTCTCTCCACTGTACCGCAGGAAACGTGCACGTTATCAGTACACCGAGTGCTTTCTTCAGCTACAGCTGCAGACACACCGACGGCTAACGCTAGCACCTCCTAGCCGTTAGCTAGCTTTGACCAACGGTAGCCGCACTTAAAATATGGCTGCTAAATGAGCCGACTGTCCCGGTAAGCTTTCTCTCGCATTGACCCACGGTGATGTCAGCTATTTTTTTTTTCTGTGAGTAGCACGTACCATGTACAGCTAGAAGTTAAGGCACCAGCGGCTCAGCAACCACAACTTACTTGTAGTGATACTGAAAGACTCACACACACACAGCTCAGTGAACAGCAGCGGTCAGGAGGAGGCGGGGCCAAGGACTGGAGAAAGTGATGCTGCGTTCAGAGCCGTCGGAAATTGGCAATGCTTCGATGTAAGGCCACGGACAATGGACGTCTGACGAAGCGAATATAGCGATGCTTAGGGAGCAAAACCCTGCAAGCATCAGCAGAAATAGAGCAGGGCTGCATTAACTGTTCCTCAAATTGGTCTTTTGAATAAGTCACATCACAGATGGGAAATGTTAACCTCATTCCGCAAGACAACCCAACAGTCACGTAACGGGACAGTCCGTGACTTTCTACATGACGACTGAAGGCAGCACTGTCACGATTGAACACACCTTCCACAGACCTCTGCTTTTACAAATCAAATCATGAGTTAGATAAGTCAGTTTTATCATTACTTAGCCTATTTAATTATATTTTGTATTTTTCAAGCAAGCCAGGATCCCGTTTTATTCTTGCTCTTTAGGACTGTAACCCCACTGATCCAGTTATAATCTTAAACCCAGCCAAACAGTCCCAACCCCTGTACATCCAGCCAGCACTGATGCTTTGTTGACATGACAGACAGCAAGTTGAACACAACATGTAAAGGATTATATCTGGAGAAAAGGTTGTCTTATTTTTAATAATAAAATAAAATAAAATAATATACAGTAAATAATATATGTATTTATATGCTTTTTTATTTTGCTTGTTTATTTTTTAGAGAATCTAATGACTTATTTTACATATGGGTTAAATCCAAAATTAGTGACGTGAATTTCATATTGATATTGCATGGAGCAACCATTAGGGACCGTACAAAAAATATTTGAGAGGGGGAGTAGGTCAGAAAAGGGGCACTATTTTAATTTTTTTTTCCCTGTTGGCTGAAAAAAGGGGCACATTCTGACTTTTGGAAAGCAGAGAGGGATCTTTTCATTGTAGACCTAAATTTACAGTTATTCCAAATTTTTCTTTCAAACACAGAAAATAGTTGAATTATTATGATTATGGTTCATAACGTTGTTCTTTGTCACATGCAGAGGACACAATCCTGTCTCTGGGTTAGGGTTTTATTCATGTGTACATCGGTGGCAAACATTAAAAGTTTAATTTGGATGTTAAGGTATCAATTGGGACACAGTTGTGTTAACAATTATGTTTTCCTGACATGTTGTTGAGAGGATGTTTCGGTCTTCAGTTTCAACGCCCTTTTTACCAAAATAATTTTTGTACAGTCCCTTACGTAAACAACAGACATGAGTTGAAAGGGGATGTCAGACTTTCTCCTTTCACATAATTGTATAGAATTACTTTTCAAAAAATGTTGTTGAAGCGTCCAAGTTGTCGACGTGTTTTCTGTGAAATGGACAGCAATTGTTCAGTGCAGCACAGTGGGTCTCAAGTATGAGAAACATATTGATCTGAAGGTCACAAACTATTAGAAACACCTCTCAGTAATAAAACGCAATAATCCGGTTAACGAATGTACACGTGTATATTTTGATATATTGCCCTCTAATTCTATCAGCCCTCTAATTAGAAGAGTTACACTTGAATAAAGATGGTGATGGAAAGTAAAAGACAATTTCCTTAAAAGGCAATAAGTCACATTTTGTATAATTACTGTGACACACTGTTCTTCTGTCTAACATCAGCTAAAGAAAATCTTTCTTTATAAAAGCTCTTAGGTCATAATAGTCTGATCAGCCCACACAGCTGTAACAGCTGACAGTGTTCCCAGCGACTGAAGGCTTCCTGCAGAGGGAACAGATGGAGAGGGTGAAGGGTGAGGAGCCAGACTCTTATAACATTATTAAGGGGATGGGAAACATCAGTCTTGTTTATGGCATCAGATGGCTAAACTGAAGTACCATTTTGATATAGACATACTACATGTGGGCTTCTTCATGTAGTCTAGTATTTTCTGTGTATCACTACTTCAGTGTTTGTTAGTATTGCTATACTCTACACACCCAACATCAGTCCCAGAGGGCAATGAGTACTTTTACTTCTGATTATTCCAATGTGCATTTTGCTGATGATACAGCTGCACTTTTACGTGCGATTTTGAAGAACAGCCTTTACTTGTAATGGAGTAATTTTACATTGTCTGTAGATACTTTTACTTAAAGTGACTACGAGGAACTTTGAAGTGTTTATGAAACAGTCTTGTGATTCCTCTGATGATTATAAATTAACTGTAACAGCAAGAAAAGACTGCTATTTTTTATATAGTTATTATTAACGTCTGTGCTCGTGTCCGATCACATACATCACATATAAAATCACATTACCACGCGATCCATCCTGTCGTACCACTTTGGTCAAAGGGGGCGCTAGAATCAACAAAAACTAAAAGTTCCTCGTCGTTACTTTAAAGGTCCCCTGTGGAGGTTGTGACTGCTAGTATCGCCATGGAGCAGTGTTTTTAATGAATGGGTAACCGAAGCACATCCACGAGCACAATTCATGAAGAATAAGACAAGCTAGCAAACTAGAATGGCTCTCAGTAGAGCGCATACCTCCGCCAAGGCCCAACAGCCCCCTTTAATTCAATCAAGCTGAACCCAATATCAGATAAACACATGTAGAGCTGCTAAATCTGGATTTATTAGGATCTGCCTCAAATTGTACTCACCTATAGATACCAGCCACCTGAATATGCCTGAGAATTACCCCATCAAGCAATGATTGAATGATTGAATGATTGAACCAACTTGTCAAAAACGGACACTTTGGGATGGTAGGACGGGTCGGCCTGCCATACCAAAGTATAGTTTTTTGACGAGTCGGGAAGGTAAGAAAACAAAAATTCCTATATCCATCCATTTATCCACCAAAAATTATTGAGCTCTATTCTGGGCCGAGACCCATCCTCACTCCAAGTTTCGTGAAAATCTGTTCAGCTGTTTTTGTGTAATCCTGCTCACAAACCAACACGCGGACACGGCTGATAACAAAATCCTTCGTAGAGGTAATAATGATGAATGTAAACAAACTGCGATTTCAAATATTTAGAAAAAAAACGAATGTATCCACACACTGTGTTCTGGCGACCAACCCTGAAGTTCTGCTTGTCTTTGTTCCGTAGCCGACAGGATGTGAGAACTTCTTCCACCGAGTCGGGAAGGTAAGAAAAAAAAATCCTATATCCGTCCACTTAGCCACCTAAAGTTATTGAGCTCTATTCTGGGCCGAGACCCATCCTCACTCCAATTTCCATGAAAATCCGTTCAGCTGTTTTTGTGTAACCCTGGTCACAAACCAACACACGGACACGGCTGATAACAAAACCTCCTTCGTAGAGGTAATAATGACGTACGTAAACAAACTGCGGTTTCAAATATTTAGAAAAAAAACTAATTCATCCACACAGTGTGTTTTGGTGAACGTAGACAGAAGTTCTGGTTGTTTTTGTTCCGTAGCCGACAGGATGTGAGAACTTCTTCCACCATACACTTGAAGTAAAAGTCATTTTAATAACCCTCATATTATTCTAACAATCCAAAATGATCATGTTGCTACTCTGGCTGTTGTTTCTGTCCAGTCCCTCCTCAGCTGTCTGGTAAACAACGTGCTCCTCCAACAGTAGCTACAGTCTCAGCCTGGCTTTTTTCCCCCCACAAGTCCACGCCCCTGTGGGCTGACAGTACATGCCTGCATGGGTCTGACTGGCCGAGGATCCAGGAAGGTTTCAGCGGACGCACAGTTGGAAAAAGAAGAAGAAGAAGAAGAAGGGGGGACCCGCCGCGCACATCATGATCCGAGACCTCATCGCGTGAGGAGCCGAGCAGTCCGATCCTCGAGTCCAGCGCTCATCTCCAGGGAGGTAAGTCTCCGCGATGGACTCTTCATATATGAGACATATCGGTCGTCATCTGCGAGTCGACCAACTAGTTTTCACTGAGATCACCGTTAGTTTACCTGCCGCGAACTAACAGTAACACGCGAGTCTTATAGATGCGTTCAAAGACGTCGCCCCCTAAACGCACCTCCAGTATTTTAAGGACTTATTGACGGTTTAGTGCTGATCACAGGATGAATCACAGCTTCTTCTCACTGTATTTGCACTTTTTTCCCTCCTCCTTCCGTTTCCTCATGAAGTCCACAGAAGAAGTGCGTCTCATTAATAACAGCCAACAGTCAGACAGTTTTTTTTTTTTTTTCTCCTGCATTGCGGGTAGTTTTTTTCCACGTCCCTCAACCAAGACAGGAGTTTTTGTGTTTTGTGTGCCCGGTGGGGCTGGGTGTGTTCACCAGCATGTCTGTTTTTGGATATCTGGGATTCAGACAAATTTCCTGTCAGGAAGGGGACAAGGATGTGGCCTGGTCAGGTCAGCTTCAGAGGCTGACTCATCCAGTGGAGAGACGGGGTTTAAGTGTTTAATACAAACTACAGACTTCAGCTGCTGAAGCCTCTTCAACCCCCCTCTGCTCTCTGCTATTTAATGAAAATGTTCATTAATCTGTCCTATTGTTATTAAAGGGCAGCACAGTTAAAATACAAAACACAGTAAACTAAATTTCCTCACTCAGCTCTTCTGGTTTCTAGCCGTCTAATGTGATTTTTATCAGCCCAAGTTTTAGGAAATGTGACCTTAAAGGGGCTCAGTCTACGTGTCACTGCCGATGATGTCATCAGGGTCGTCTGGTTGGGTCTGAGACATACAAACTGGAGCTGTGGTGTCTGTGGACTATAATTAAAGGTGCAATATGTAAGAACTTTAGTTAAAAAACATTTAAAAGACCATGTGAACAATTAACAGTTTGAAGCTATGACACCTATGTATAAAGTTAGCGTGCTAACCAGCTAGCCACAGCCCACCAGGGTCCAAAGCTCCGGTGGTTGGGATGTGAACACCAACTGCAAACTGTAGCTGTCGGTGGCTAGTTAGCTCAGTTAGCTGTGCAAATAGCGGTCCAGGCTGGGAGCTTGAAGCACTGGGCGAGTGTTGATGTTCACTCTAGTGACACTCTATTGATTTGGATAGGAATCTCACAGGTGGCCGATTCTTATATATTGCCAATTTAAGTGCGATTATGCCTGTAATGTTGCAGGACTTTACTTGAGTATTCCATTTTCGACTTTATACTTCCACACCACTATATTTTGGAGGCAGATGTTGTTTACTCCACTACACTCAATAATTTTAGTTCAGATTGCATTTTAAAATGTATTTATTTTATCGGTAGTTGGATTGAAAACATGGATTCCAATAACCGGAGAAGTGTTGGATATCTGAATAGGTCGACCAACAGTCCACAGTATATGTAGATTTACTTTTACTTGTACTCTTTATAGGCTACTTAAATACATTTATTGGCAATAATAATAACTTTTGATACTTAAATGTTCAATATGTGAGAACTGGCCATCTGTTGAATTCACACTCCAAACAAAAAGGGGGCAGCAGCATATCACCGCTAACTGCTGCTAACCGTAGCTGCCGTTAGCGAGTAAACTCAGTTCACCATGCAGCTAACGGTTTACTATCGGACTCTCACCTCTTGAGATTCAAACTGGCTAGGGGCTAGCTGGTTAGCATGCTAACTTCAGTAGATATCTCTGCCACACAGTAGATAGACGTCTTTGAAATAATGCACACTGACGCTTCTCCATTTTCTGTTGATGAGTTCAGTAATGTTTTAATGTTTTTGACTAAAATGCTTACGTACTTCACCTTTAACACTTCTCACTGGGACTGTGCCCTTATGTAATAAGTACTTCCAATGAAGGTCTTCGCAGCGAAGGTCTGTGGATCACCCAGACTCAGTAATTCAATAAACATTTACAATACCAGAAAACAGACGTCCTTGGAGATGGGTATCTCAGAGCAGGACACATCAAACTCTCTGCTCTCACAGCCAGACGCAAACTAGAGCTAAGTGAGAAAAACTAGTTCTTGTGATTTTGGCTGAACTTGACCCTTCAGAGTGAACCGCCGGTAAACACTTTGGTCTAAACATCCCTGCTGCTGTTATGACACTAAGATGGAAGAATCGATAGAGAACATTTTGTGTCGAGAAAAACTTAATTGAACTATCAAAAATACGACCTGTCTAAGAGCCCCGAGGCTTTCAGCAACATACCAGCAGTACCTTACAGCTTCACTCATTAATAATGAAGCGACGCTCGAGTGTGGATGAGCATTCAGCTATTGACAGCACTTGTCTCTTTGGCTCTGTGGAGCTGTGGATGATAAAAACACTGTATTTTATGGTCTGGCATCTTGTAGATTATTCATTATACCTGCTCAGACATGTAGAGGCGTTCTGCCCAGCGCTTGTTGGTATTTTATCGTTAAGAGAATCATGCTTACATTGCTTAGTATATTCCACACTGAGGCGCTTCGCTGTACAGATCAGCGCTGCTTGACTCGGCCTTTTCGCTCTGAATGACACTGCAGACAAACTCGTGCCAGACTCACACTGGAAACAGGACACCTGCAGCTGTGGTAAGCACTTTACAGAAGGTGACCACAGAGAGTCCAGAGCGCAGCATCAGGGATTCACCGCAGCTTTTCATGACGCCGCTGTTAACAAAGACAGCTTTTTAATTGTGTTTTAAGAGACTGATGGCTCGAAGGACCACGCTGTGTGTAAACGAAAAAAGAAAAAGGGCTTAGATTTGGTTTAATTCTAATTAAACCAAATGATTAACATCAGTCATTGTGGAGCTGCAGACACATGGGCTTCTGTTTTCTATTAACCCCTCTCGGGAAATTACATTTATTTATTTTCAAGGGAAATATTGTTTATTAATCCAGAAAAAAAAGTTGTAAAAAGTATAAATATTCTTTACTACACTACATTTATCTGATTACTTAAGTTACTAGTCAGTAAATAAGGTTTATTACATACAAAACAAAGAGTTTACAAAGTTTTTATTATATACACGTAGTAGCAGTCTGTCAATTTCTTGTCAAACTACAGTAGTCATGGTTCCTCCTCAAGATTTTTCTGCTTTTCCTTTTAATTGTTTTAATTTTTCATAATTTTTCAGAGGTTTTGAGTGCTCGTTCGACAAGACAAGGGATCTGAAGGTGTAACTTTGTGTTCTGGCGAGCTGTGAAGGCATTTTTATCAATATTATACGATTAATGGAGAAAACAATCAGCAGTGATGGAATGTAACTAAGTATATCTACTCAGGTTGTGTACTTGACTACAGTTTTGAGGTACTTTGGGTGTTTTTGTTTCTTCTACTTCTTCCACTACATGTTTGAGGCAAACATTCTACTTTTACTCGAATGCATTTTTAAATTAATCTATTTAATCAACAATCAGATAAAAAAATACAAAAATTTTTTTTTGCTTTTTGAAAAATGCTGAATTTCAGATTTGATAATCAGTTGACCCATAATATACAGCATTATACATACATGTATTTACTATATACTGTATGTGTAATATATAATAGATACATACATTTACTTTTACTTGTACTTTTGATATTTTAGTACATTTATTGCCGGGAAATGACTTTTGATACTGAGAGAATTTAACATTTACGTTTATTCAAACACTGTGAGTGACTTTCACTTTTACCAAAGTAATATTGTGACACAATATATATATATATATTTTACTTTTACTCAAGTATGGCTTCATAATTGAGATGATTGAGATCATTCCATAGTGAAAATAATCATTAGTTGCAGTCGTGTACAGAACAGTTCAGAAAGAGCTCCAGCTACAACAGTAAAATCCTGCGTTTGCATCAAAGTGTGAGTCATAATAATGTAATGATATAAACATATAATAGTGTAACAGTCACAGGGGACATTGTCTGCATACTTTTAATTCTTTCAAGGGCATTTTCCTGATTACACTTACATACTTCTATTTAGTAACATAGTATCAATGCAGGACCTTTACATGTTACAGTATTTTCACTACTTTCACTCAAGTAAGGATCCAAATACTTTCTTCACCACTGACGTAGACATGCATCAGTGGAGAGATGATCCCAGCGGCCCCCTCTCCTGTTATAGGCGTTAGTCTACTGACAATAAAATAACATCATTGTTTCAGCGCTCCATGATGGCCGAACCACTTCCTCCATTGTATAGACCGAAGGCCTCGCGGGTTAATTTCCCGTCTCTTTTGTAACAGGCATCATGATTCCTGTGATGGAATTCCGGCAGTTCTCTGAACAGCAGCCCGCGTTCAGAGTCCTGAAGCCGTGGTGGGACGTGTTCACCGACTACCTGTCCGTCATCATGCTCATGATCGGCGTCTTTGGATGCACGCTGCAGGTCAGTCATAATTCTGCACCATGATGTCTAATTAAAGGGTTACTCCACCAATTTTACACGTTCAAGTGTGTGTTAACAGGTCTTGGGAGAGTACTACTGCATTTTTTAAAGTGAAAAAGTAGTGTAAAGAAATGTATGACTTAGTTGCATTGTCGGTAATGTAGTCTGATGATTCTGAAAGGCTGATATCTCTGGTTCTGCTGTATTGAGTTTGATCATTTGTTTTCAAACTGTCCATAATGGAGTGCAACGCCAGACCAGCCGACTGCTTTTCCAAACCTGGTGCCTACATTACCGACAGCGGAACTTATCTTTGAGAGACATCACCGGACGCAATTTATCAGATTACATGCAGCTTCCTCTGCAGCCACAAATGGCTTCAGTAGTAGTATTTGCCTCGACCTTTCAACCCACTTTAGTGCGTGAAGTTGGTGGCGTTACC
Source organism: Lagodon rhomboides (assembly GCA_039737535.1). Lineage (NCBI taxonomy): Eukaryota > Metazoa > Chordata > Actinopteri > Spariformes > Sparidae > Lagodon > Lagodon rhomboides. Next base: position 5,052,432 of record CM077789.1, on the reverse strand, counting down.
CTTTAAGAGAACAGCCGTCATGTGTTACATAACGATTCGTAATGACTTGTGCTGCATGTTTTTCTGCTTCTCAGCTGTAGCCGTCCAAGTGAAAAGTGTGGCTAAGGCTCAGTAATGTAACTTGAGTTTGAACTGAGACACATTTATGAGTTATGATGAACTCGCCCTGCTTTTCTTTCCATTAAATCTGGAGTAATTGCATTTAGCCAGAGCAAAGGAGGCTTCAGGCTCCCTGATGCAACATGACTGCACTGCCTGCTGCTCTGGCACCAACTCAGAGCCACTAATTCCCTGCTTTTACAACCTGGACTCGGTGCAGCAAAGGAAGCATTGAGGAGAGTGCCAGTGGAAACATTTACCCACCCGCCCCTCTTCGTAAACATAAGATTCCAAACTCTTCGCAGCCAGGCGCTTTACTTCTCTCTCTGGGTGTGGAAACGGGAGCATATTTTGGCTCCTGCAGATCTCTGTAATCTAAATCCTGGAAATTATACCAAAACACTTTTAGAAAAACTGTTAACAAGATATTTATCAGGACACGTGCAGCCATTGTTTCCCTCTCGCTGTAGCAGTGTTTGGACACGATGGAGCTGTGAGTAAATCGAACGGATAATTGTTTATTCAGCCAAGTTTACTCTAGAAGTCAGCATTATCAACATGCCATTTTGTGGAATTACATCACTGTCTCGCACAATAATGTGAGTCAGAGGGAAGAAATACACAGTGGAAGCTGAGTTTGTAAAAATCAGCTCTTCGCTCTGCAGAACCTGACTGTGCATTTTAATCTGTGAAGCTGCAGCACCGCCGCGCCGCCCTTACTGGAGTAATAATGTCATTATGTACTCATTCCTCACAAAATGTGTTGCCTTAATAGTTTCAGATCATGTTACACAATGACGTGCTGAGTGGGAGTATCAAGCAGCTGAACAGAGTGGACAAAATGTCTCCCGCTCAGGAGTGCCCAATTCCTGTTATTATCATTGCTGAGCGAAGCAGCTGTTCCTCATCATTTACACAACAAGCAAACAAGAAACACTGAAGGCATTTGTTGTTTACCGAGGTCCACGTCAGGCCAGTATTCAGGACGCTTACATGCACTCAGTGAACAGGTTACTCAGAGAAATCAGGTACTGATTACGACGTACATTTATTAAAAGAAAGCTAAACATATTTCTAAAAAGAAACTGCAAAAACAATAAAAATATAGGTCAGACGTACCTTGACATAAAGCCTGTGGTGAAAGCCTTTTGTGTCTCCAGAGGAAGCTGCATGTAATAAAGATATAATAAAGATAAATTGCCTCCAATGATGTCACGCAGTGGCTTAGTTGCACTGTGGGTAATGTAGGCACCAGTTTTTTTGAAAAGCTGTCCACTGGTCTTGGACATTGTACTCCTGTTGGACTCATTATGGACGGTTTTAAAACAAATGATAATAGTCAACACAGCAGAACGAGAGATATCACCATTATATTCCACTCAGTGTTCTTCCTCTTCAAAACCTGGTGCCTACATTACCCACAGTGCAACTTCACCACTTCACCATCACTGCAGCTTCCTCTGGAGCCACAAAAATACTTTCTTCACGTATGCAGTAGTACTGCCCAAGACCTATAACGCCCACTCGAATGTGTAAAACTGGTGGAGTTGCCCTTTAGGTGAGTACATGTACTAGCTTGTACAGGTGTCACCTGCAGGCCTACTGCACACGGACTTAACATGTGCAGTCAAACACCTTACTTATCCTGCCTTTACATGTACTGATGATGTAACACTATGCGGGTCTATGGCTCGGGGTCGATGGTGTGTTGATTGAACATAAATATGTCTCTATCTTTACATACCACCACTCTGCTGTCACAGCCGTGCTCTCCCTCTCTGGAGACCTTGTCATGAGCATGTATAGAAGTAGAAAGTCTGTTTTTTTTGTGCACTTGGCCGAGAAACTTAACCTGACTCTCGGCAGATGAATTTCGTTCCGCCTCGCTCCACTCATCCACCTGGGATCGCTCCATTGGAGATGTGTTTCAGAAGGCTGGGCCTTATCAAAAATCCTTGCGTATGATTGGATAAACCACTTGTCAGTTGGAGCCATTTGGTAGATCAAGCTCTTGCCAAATCCGGTCGGGAGAAGGGCAAAAACATCGTTTCCACCGACAAAAGCCTTCAGAGCCGTTCTCTGATGTTCTTTTAACGAAAAAATATTGGGTAGATTGGACAACACGGATGAAATAGCAGCATCAATGTTGACGCTTGCTTCCTCGATGTGAGCCGCCAATGTTGTCTGAATCAAAACAGTCGCTTCTCCGCTACGTCACAACTATGAAACTCCCACCCGGCGGTCCTGATTGGCTCTGCCATAAAATCTGGTGCCGAAATCTCTCCCAACGGGAGCGATCCCAGATGTATGTGAGTGGAGCTAGGCGGAACGAAATGCATCTGGTGAGAGTCAGGTCACGAGAAACTGTCTTTCTGCAGGAGAAATCTAGCTGAAGTTTCTCGTATACTGCTTTACACCAAAATAACATGTATGTAAAAGAGGTTTTTTGACTACTTTCTGATTGCCAGGGGGTGAGTTTGTCTTTCAGTTTTTGTTTCCGTGTGTGTCATGTTTGTAATCACAAACACCTCAGAAAAAATAGAAAGCAGCAGATCCTCAAAGCATCGTGCCTGAGAAGGTGTTGTGTTTCTATCACAGCCGATCAGAGCGAGAGAGTGTTTTTAATTCCAGTCTGTAAGAAAGTTGACTGTAGCCCAGTTACTTAAGTCCATGTAAACACACCGATTATTGTCTCCAAGTCTTCTTTCCGTAATCTTGCTAATCTTTCTTTTTCTTTTGCACATTTTGTTTTAGGTAATGCAAGATAAGATCATATGCCTTCCTCAGAGAATATCACCGCCTCCAGAGAACTCAAGCGACGTGGAAGTGAAGTCCCTGTTACACCTGCAGCCCAACATCTCAGTAAGAGAGATGAGGGGCCTGAAAACCGATCTGGACCTTCAACAGTACAGTTTCATCAATCAGATGTGTTATGAGAGGGCTCTGCATTGGTATGCCAAGTACTTTCCTTATTTGGTTCTTATTCACACTCTAGTCTTCATGGTGTGCAGCAACTTCTGGTTCAAATTCCCCGGCTCGAGCTCTAAAATAGAGCATTTCATCTCTATGCTCGGCAAGTGTTTTGACTCTCCCTGGACCACGCGAGCATTGTCGGAGGTATCCGGAGAGAATACTGAAGAAAAGGACCATAAGAAGAGCGGCACGTCCAGGTCCAACATTACCGTGTCTCCTGGAGAGGGAAGTCTGGAGAAGACGCAGTCTCTCCGATCTATCCCGGAAAAGATAGTTGTAGCTGAAAAGCCATCAGCAAGTGTTCTTGATAAAAAAGAAGGTGAACAAGCTAAAGCTCTTTTTGAAAAGGTGAAGAAGTTCCGTCTGCACGTCGAGGAAGGCGACATCCTGTATCTTATGTATGTCCGGCAGACAGTGTTCAAGGTGTTTAAATTCCTCCTGATCATTGCCTACAACAGCTCTCTTGTGAATAAAGTGCGGAATAGAGTGCACTGCGAAGTCGAGATCCAGGACATGACAGGCTACAAACACTTTGAGTGCAATCACACCATGGCTCACCTGTTTTCTAAGCTTTCTTACTGTTACCTGTGTTTGGTGGCGGTCTACGGATTAACAAGCCTCTACACCTCCTACTGGCTGTTTTACCGCTCACTGAAAGAATACTCCTTTGAGTACGTGCGACAGGAAACAGGCATCAACGACATCCCAGACGTCAAGAACGACTTCGCTTTCATGCTACACATGATTGATCAGTACGACCCACTGTATTCCAAGCGATTCGCAGTTTTTCTCTCCGAGGTCAGCGAGAACAAACTGAAACAGCTCAACCTCAACCACGAGTGGACCGCTGAGAAACTGCGTCAGAGACTCCAGACCAACGCCAACAACAGACTCGAGCTTCAGCTGTTCATGCTCCCCGGGCTGCCCGACACTGTCTTTGAGTTGACCGAGCTGGAGTCGCTCAAGCTCGAGATCATCAACAATGTCACCATCCCCGCCTCTCTGTCTCAGCTGGAGCACCTTCAGGAGCTGTCACTCTACCAATGCTCTTTAAAGTTGCACACAGCAGCTACCTCCTTCCTCAAAGAGAACCTGAAAGTGCTTCGTGTGAAGTTCGACGACAACAGGGAACTTCCGCACTGGGTGTTCGGCCTTCGCAACTTAGAGGAGCTCTATCTCACCGGATCTCTTAGCCCCGACGCCTCCAAGAATACAGTTTTTGAGTCACTGCGGGAGATGAAGTGTTTGAAAACTCTCTCGCTCAAGACTAATTTGGCCAAGATACCCCAGTCTATAGTGGATGTTTCAAGCCACCTGCAGCGACTGTACTTACACAATGATGGCACTAAGCTAGTGATGCTCAACAACCTGAAAAAGATGTCCAACCTGATCGAGCTCGAGCTGGTGCGCTGTGATCTCGAGCGCATCCCGCACGCGATCTTCAGCCTGACGAATCTGCAAGAGATCGACCTGAAAGAGAACAACCTTCGCTCAATAGAGGAGATTATCAGCTTCCAGCATCTTCGGAAACTCACCTGCCTTAAACTTTGGTACAACGGTATCATGTACATCCCAGAGCATATCAAGAAGCTCGGCAGCTTGGAGCGCCTCTACTTCAGCCACAACAAGATCGAGATATTGCCTTCGCACCTGTTCCTGTGCAACAAGCTGCGCTACCTGGACCTGTCCAACAACGACATCCGGTTCATCCCTCCGGAAATCGGAGTCCTCCAGAGTCTACAGTATTTCTCTGTCACCTATAACAAACTCGAAAATCTACCAGATGAGCTCTTCTTCTGCAAAAAGCTCAAAACACTAAAGCTCGGCAGAAACTCACTGTCCATACTCTCGCCAAAGATATCCTACCTTGCTCTGCTGACATATCTGGACCTCAAAGGCAACCACTTTGAGCTTCTGCCACCAGAGCTCGGTTGCTGTCGTGCTTTGAAGCGCAGTGGCCTTATAGTGGAAGAGACACTGTTTGAAACTCTGCCTTCAGATGTCAGGGACCAAATGAAGGCCGAGTGAACTGCCTTACTGTAGCCACAGTGCCTGCTGTATGTTCTGTCTACCAGAGCAGAGCGTTTGTTTTGTATGAACTCGTTACCATACTTAGGTATTATACTACTGTTAAATAAGTTAAGAGCTATTTTTTCAGTTTCCTTGACGGAGGGAAGAATTACATGTTCGTATGCGTTAGAGTGTGGCTCCAACAGCAGAGCTCGCTCTGTTATTAACTTCTGACATAATATGTTCACTTTGTTGCTGAGAGTTACATGAAAGGATTGATATTAACCTCAGATCTGTAGGTTTAGGTGTAATTTGTAAAAGCTAGCTCCAAAACTATTACTGCTGCTCACTACTTTTTTCTGTAGCTGTCTGTAGCATTTACCTGCCGTTAGCAAGTAGCTCAGTTAGCTGTGGAGCTAAATCCAGCATCGCAACCTTGGATGATGGGAGGAGTAACCGTGGGCAACGGGTCTCCCTTTTTCAACTATTGGACTATCGCCTCTTGTGGTACAAAGGGGTACTACAAGAAAGGACAGGGCGGCGGCTAAAGGGTTAGCATGCTAACACAGTACATAGACATCTTTTACAAAACGTCAACACTGTTGTTTCTTCACACTCTGTTGATAATGTTAGTTTACTTTTTGAATGTTTCAAACTGATACTCTGGCCGTATCTTACGCATTGCTCCTTTAAAATTTGACTGAGCACATGATAAGCTTAGCTTAGCTTAGCACAAAGACAGGAAGCAGGAGGAAACAGCTAGCCTGGCTCTGTCCATAGGTGAAAAAAAACACACCCACCAGAACCTCTAAAGTGAGCTAGTAAGCGTCTAGTGAATGCATTATAGCATAATTTATTTAATCTGGACAAAAATAAATGTAAAAATGAGTTAAGTTTGGTTTTATAGGGAGTTACAGTCATTACTTTTCTTTTTGTTGATGGTGTAGTTTCTTTTCTTCTTAATTGGCGCTGGTTGACGGACACTGGTCAACTGGACGGGGCCAAGCTACAGTCGCTGTTTCCCCTGGCTTCAAGTCTTTATGCTAAGCTAACTGGCTGCTGGCTGTAGCTTTATATTTTGCATGGAGACATGAAAGTGATACTAATCTTCTCATCGTACTCTCAGCAAAAAAAAAAAGTAAGCCTATTTCCCCAAATGTCAGACTATTTTTAAGCACATTTCTTTTCACTGCTACATAAAATAAACATTTGAGTACTGAATGTAAATCTAAACTGAAGACCTCACTGAAATGTAGGCTAGAGGCCTTATATATGCTGTATTTTATATATTTTATGTTGCAGTAATGAAGCGTTTTGTTTTCCTCAAGAGAAAGTTAGTTTATATAGACCGCAGCAGGGAAAATGCAAAAAAACAAAGAATATATCATAATCATAATTCTGTATAATAGACATTTTAAAGTGCATTAAACTTGAGGGACTATATGCCATACCAGTGTTTTTCTTCTCTTGAAAGACCACAAGAAGTGTGCAACATGTATTTTTATAAACAGTATTTTTATGTTGTCAACCAATAAAAAAGGATTTACTTTCAAATTAATTTCTTAGGTTGGAATTTATGAAAGTTCACTCAGCACAAAAAATACACTTTTTCAAAAAACAAACAGATTTTGACAAAAAACACAATTTGTTCAATAGGACCAGTGATGCAGTTTGCTGAACTGACTGGAATTTTAGAGAAAAACAAGTTAATTTCCATCCATTATGCTTCTCTATAGCTGAAAGAGAAACCTGCACATTGTATGTTCTAAATTGTGTTGTGAGATAAGATATCACCGGCTGGCTGGTGAGGATTAATAAGCAAAGAAGATTAATCTATTATTATGCACACACAAGGCACCGATGAAAAAATAAAGTTGGCCTGAAGAGTGTATAACAAAAATTTAAAAATATATGTATACAAGGAAGGAAAGTAAAATTAGGTGACTTGTAATTAAAGCAACATTATGTAACTTTCTTACCTTAAAATAGCAGCTTCAAAATCTTCAAAATCATGTTGATGGTACAGAGTCTTGTAATAGGGTGAATGGTGTCTCTGTCTCAGCCACACTTGTTTCTGCACCATGTAACTTTTACAGACATGTTCACTTCAACATACAAGTTTTCAACACATGACATCGTTATGATGTAACGAGTTTAGTTTGTAGTTAGCACCCACGTTACATCTGACAAATTGTTACCAACCTGGGATTTGTATTTTTTTTTATCACAGTGGCATTGTAGTCAAAAAACACTGGGGCTGCAAATCGCACATAATGCCAATTTCTTCATAATGTTGCTTTTAAATATTGCTAACTCTATGGGAATATAGAGTTTATTAGTCTATAAGTAATTGAATTTATGAATGTGCTTAAAGCCGCTGTAAGCACCGTCGTCGTTTTAGCTAACTTCCTGTATGTTTTGCAGTTAGCAATCCCCTCCCTCCTCGCTACACCACAACATTAATGCGGAGCAGTGATAAACAAACAGGAGGATCCTGCCCTGAGCAGACAAGACCATGTCTCCTTATGGAGTTCTATGTCCTGATTGGATAAAGTGGGCAGGGATACCGGAAAAATTATTTTCTCTTTTACTGCATGAGCAGGTCAAGGAGAGATGTGGGTCACTGGCCAAACATTATCTGACACTGATTGTGATTACTGTAGGAATATGGAGCTATTTAACGATTATTTACATTAGAAAAAAATAATTCCTCTAACAGCTTTAATGTGCAAAGATACAGAACACATAAAGAAAGGTGGTTTGAAGTATGACAGAAGATATTATTAGTTAGATATTAGTTTCAAACGACTCTGATAACACAGGGCTTTTTTTTACTCTTAAATGTTGTAGGCCTATTTAAAAAAATAGAAAAAAATATGAATCTACAACAAGATTATTTTTACTGAGAGGTTTCATTTTGTCCTCATGTTTTCAAATAACAAAATTATGTTGTGCTGTGACTTACTTAAAGGTAATTAAATGGTACTCCATTGCTTTTACATCAACATCAAATGATCTGCCACCTCAAGTGGTTGCCAGTTTGCTGGCACTGGCTACTTTTATTAACACTAGCTAGCAAACTTTGACATCACTAACGCTAGCTAGCTAACGTTAACGTCACTGACACAATCCCCACATTAACATTGCTAACAGTAACTAACATTAACGTCACTAACACTAGCTAACAAATTAACTTTGCTAACAGTAACTTACATTAACATCACTAACAGTAGCTAACTTTAACATTGCTAATGCTAGCTAGCTAACCTTAGCAAGGACATTACATTAAAATCTGGAGTGTTGGAGACGGAGCCCCATTCACTATCAAGAAGTTATTTCATGAATTATGATGTGAAATAAGTCATTTTTGTGGGTTGTGACGCTCCAGAAAATATATCCGATGCGTCTTTCACAATGTTAGCTTATGTGAAAAAGTATTTTTGGGCCTTAGTGCATCACGCCTTGTTGTAATTACACAGTTTGGACGCTACGAAAACTGTTAACAACAGTGTTATTCTACTGGCTCACAACCCTTGTTAGAAGCTGGAACCAACCGTCAGAATTCTTACGCTGAGTTAAACAAAACAATCATTTTGGACCCAAATTTTTTAAAATGAATTGTATGAATCATTGTCAGTCGCATCCATGAGGCTTCTTCAGCTCTGAGCTCTTGGATGAGAATCATAATTATGATTTTTTTTTTTTTTTTTTTTTTTTTAGGATAAATCGATACGTTCACACCTTTTTACAAGCTCTGTAGATTAATGATCTATTTTACTTTTTTTTTTTTTTTTTTTTTTTGGAACACGTTAACATGACCTGTAAAATTTTCCCGCTGCGCACTTTGACGACGGTCCCTAACTTCAGCGGGTCATCATCTCTCCCTCTCCTCTGTCAATCCATCATATCTGCTCCTGATGTGAAATAAACAACACCTGCTGCTACATTAGTCCAGATTCATCCCGAGCACCGCGACAGAAACGATGCCGGTTGATGCTCATCATGAAACCCATTAATAAGAACCGACGACGACTGAGCGACTGAGCATCAGACCGAGTCCGCCTCCAGCAGCTGGTGCTGCCGCGCCGCCAGTCCGCGGCGGAGAGGACCCGACCATCTGAGGCGGAGTGGGGGGTAGTCGGCTAAGCTGCTTACAGCCCGGCCAGCAGGGCCCACGGTTGAACAGATGCGAAGAATGGACGGCTTCATCACCGCGGCGGAGCATGGCGTATAAAAGGAGGCGTTGTTCGGTACTGCCGCCATCGACATAACTGGACCGGACCTCCTGAAGGTGCGTATCTGTGGACCTCGAGTCTTATTCAACGTCTAGCAATGTAACCGTTACCAGTGTTAGCAAGCTAGTTAGTGTACAGAAGGGTTAGCTGGGTTTTTTTTGTTTGTTTTGGGTTGACTATTAAACAGACCCAGCAGTGATTGTGGCGCACTAATGGACCGTGAACGTGTCACGATGTTCTGTAACGGAACCCAGATTCGTGTGCTGCGTTTACGGACATCAGGTCCACCTCTTGTTCTGTGTCCGTGGATGGGTCTCGCTGCTGCAGCCGGTCTCAGCCTGCTGCAGCCTCACACACACACACACACACACACACACACACACACACACACACACACACACTGACCTTCACACACACAATGGATGTCAATCTCATCCAGTCGTGTGTTTTCTTTGTATTTATTAATAATGTCAAACACAGACAAAACACGTCGAGGCTCCATGGCTGTAAACTGTCTCATCATGGAGGAAGGTAACAGTTTAGTTTGTATGCACAGAACAGCACACTGCACTTAAAAGGTAAAGGCTGTGTTGTGAATAATTCACGCTACGTTAAAGGCCGGCAGAATTTGTGTTGCCCTGTTGGTATGCACCTCCTCCAGTCTACAGATAGTCTGCCCGTGTCCTAGTTCAAGGGCAGCGTCCGCTCTAAATCCATATCTGTCTGACAAGGCTGTTCTCTGTCCGGGGCCGCCTCCTTCACATGTGGCCTAAAATTGTCCTCAGTGTCCCAGAATCTGTTGTGCAATGGTCACTTTGCAGACACTGGATCTTTAGGGGCCAACGTATACGATTTGGAAGTTTAAAATCTGATATCGGCGTGTGATCCCTTAAATGTGGTAATCAAAGTCCAAGATATGTTACAAAAGCAGGATTTAACAATAAGGTTTATTGTCTAGAATGACATCAGTGCACTGAAACAGTAAACTTCATTGAGAATTTAATAATTAAAGCATATTTTTCTGCATTTTTATCTCTAAATAGAGGGTCTGCATATTGGGAAACATGGCAATAATAACATTGGTCACTATCGGCTGTGTAGCTCAGTTGCACACTCGTCCCCAATTACCAGAAAAGAAAGGAATTATAATTGATCTATGTGATGTACAAGTGACCAGATATAGTGTCTCAAATGGATTCCAGGGCCCTGTTTACTTTCTGGTTTCCTTCGTTCCCGGTGTTTTCTGTTTACATCCTGTGGTTTGTTCATGTGAGTGTATCTGAACAAACCGCTGGATGTAAACAGGACATTAACTCTGCTCCTTCACCGCAATACAGCAGCCTGTGTAAAGTGTTTACTAAACAGATTATTGTGTTAAAAGAATTGAGGTTATGGGGCGTATTCTCGTTAAACTGCAAGGTTTTTTTTGCAGTTATCCAGAATTATTTGAGCTGAAAGAAATGGGTCCACCGTTTTTTTACAGTGCTGATACTGATCCTGATTATTATTATCAAGCAGACCGAACTGATATATATATTTGCAGTAAAAATAAAAATCTTAGTGTCAAAGTTGAGAGTAACCAGTATAATTTTGAGGCACTTTCCTTGAGTATTTCCATTTTCACGCCTGTCTACGTCCTGTTAGGGAGCTAAAGCTAAGATAATATCAGCATCTTTGTCACATGCAATATCATCATCTTTATTGTCATTAATTCAGATTCAATGCATAAATAACTTGTACAGTACATGCTGCTGGTCACAACACAAAAAAAAGAAAATACCTTGTTAAAAATAGAATTCCAAAGACAAAGATGACATTGAAGATATCAGATGGACAGGATGAGAGATACTTTAGATTGAATAAGTGGATGAAGGCGGATACTTGTGCTAACATACATTACTGCAGAAAGGCAACTTACAGCTGCCTCTGACAAAGACTTTTTTTAAAAGCTTCTTGGCAATAACTTACACTTTCATTCCTGGAGTCATATTCACACTGGACTACTATTATCTGGGGACCGCTAGTAATTTGTAATAAATGCGGAAACTGTCTCTGATCTTAATCCTGAGTGAATCTGCGACGTCTGTAATATAAAAAACATTAAAACATATTTTACTAAACACAGATGTCATGTAATAATATAAGTCCCATGTGATTCAGTATCTCTGTGATTTGGGGTTGAATTTTGTTTAAAACATCTGTTCGCTGTTGTCAGACAACTGAACATGTAAGAAATTTGATCACGGTTCAAAATATGTTGAACAGCAGTCAGCAGCTGTGCTGTTAGATCACCTACAAGTGATGACAGCGAAGGTTGGGAGCAATGAAAGGTTGTTTAATTCAACTACAGCCACTAAGCATCTTTTATTTGGTCTAAATGAGCTGCGAATGTGTATTCATGCTTGCAACACATGCAGAAAGTGAGCAAACAACTGTAAACTAGATTATTAATGTGGCTGTGGAAGAACAGATGCTCCGTTTCTGAAACAATATTACGCTATTGCCTTGACATCATATTCGGGAGTAGATTCATTTAAAATACAGACTTTGCTTGTCCTGTGTGAATGCACCGCACAAAACACAGATGTTGGGAGTTAATTTCTAAATCACGTGAAGTCCCCTGGTAATTCTAGGAGAGGTTATGTGAAAAGAAATGAATAGGTCAGTGAAATTCCGAAAAAAAGATTGCAAACATCTACTGGGATAAAATCTCATGAGAATAATCACCATGTTCTCTGTTTCAGGAATGTTCACCCTCACAGAAGTAGCATCTCTGAATGACATCCAGCCAACTTATCGAATCCTGAAACCATGGTGGGATGTCTTCATGGATTATCTTGGCATCGTCATGTTGATGTTGGCCATATTTTCTGGAACGATGCAGTTGACGAAGGACCAAGTGGTTTGTCTTCCGATTCTGGAGCAAACTCCCGAAGCAACTGGGAGCTTCTTAGGAGCCCAACCGCCAGAGACCGCTGATAGTTTATGGAACAAAGAAAGCGCCATCGGAGAGCAAGCAGCTCCTCTGATGGCTAAAAGGCCTCCGGATCACATCGCCCCCACAATCCACTTCACGCAGTCGAGTACTTTAGGGCAGCCTCAGCCTACCGGTGTCAGGACCAAGCTGGATTTTCAACAGTATGTTTTCGTCAACCAGATGTGCTATCACGTCGCCCTTCCTTGGTATTCCAAATACTTCCCATACCTCGCCCTTATCCACACTATTGTATTAATGGTCAGTAGCAACTTCTGGTTCAAGTACCCAAAGACTAGTTCCAAGATAGAACATTTTGTGTCCATACTGGGAAAATGTTTCGAGTCACCGTGGACTACCAAAGCGCTGTCTGAGACCGCATGTGAGGATTCGGAGGAGAACAAGCAGAGACTGGCCGGTGCCTCCTCCCTCCTGAAGCATCTGTCCATGAGCAGCGAGGAGGGGAGTCCAAACCAGTCCGCCCCAATGCTGACTAAATCTGGGGTCACGTTTTCCGTAGAAAAGCTTGTGAGTGAAGTTCCCTCCATGACCATACTGGACAAGAAAGATGGCGAGCAGGCAAAAGCCCTGTTCGAGAAAGTCCGGAAGTTCCGTGCCCACGTTGAAGACAGTGACTTGATTTACAGGCTGTACGCCCTTCAGACGGTCATCAAAACGGTCAAATTCATTTTGATCCTGTGCTACACGATGACGTTTGTCGCCTCGATAGATTTTGACCATGTGTGTGAGCCTGAAATCAAGCATTTGACTGGATACGCCAGGTTCCATTGTACCCACAACATGGCGTTCATGTTGAAGAAACTCCTTGTTAGTTATATTGCTATCATATGCGTTTATGGTGTAATCTGTATCTACACACTGTTCTGGCTTTTTCGACGACCACTTAAGGAGTATTCCTTTGAAAAAGTCAGGGAGGAGAGCAGCTTTAGTGATATTCCAGATGTTAAGAATGACTTTGCGTTCCTCCTCCACATGGTCGATCAGTACGACCAGCTGTATTCCAAGCGTTTTGGTGTTTTTCTCTCCGAGGTGAGCGAGAACAAACTTCGGGAGATCAGCCTGAACCATGAGTGGACCTTTGAGAAGTTGCGGCAGCATGTGACTCGCAACCCTCAAGAAAAGTTGGAACTCCATCTCTTTATGCTCTCCGGAGTGCCAGACGCTGTGTTTGATCTCACCGATTTGGAAATCCTCAAACTAGAATTAATCCCCGAGGCCAGGATAACAGCGAAGATCTCACAAATGATAAACCTCCAGGAGCTGCACTTTTATCACTGTCCCGCCAAAGTTGAACAGACTGCTTTCATTTTCCTTCGTGATCACCTCCGGTGCCTTCATGTCAAATTTACAGATGTTGCAGAGATTCCTAGCTGGGTATACTTGTTGAAAAATTTAAGGGAACTGTACTTGGTTGGTAACCTGAACTCTGAAAACAACAAAATGATCGGACTCGAGTCTTTGCGAGACCTCAGGCACTTAAAGATTCTGCATCTCAAAAGCAACCTCACAAAGATCCCGACAAACATCACGGATCTGTCTCCGCATCTGGTCAAGCTGGTGGTTCATAACGATGGTACAAAGCTCTTAGTGCTGAATAGTTTGAAGAAAATAATGAATCTCGCTGAACTGGAGCTCCTTAACTGTGAGCTGGAGAGAATCCCCCATGCTATCTTCAGTTTGACCAACCTTCAAGAACTGGATCTGAAATCCAACAACATTCGTACCATCGAGGAGATCATCAGCTTTCAGCACCTTAAGAGACTGACGTGCCTCAAACTCTGGCACAATAAGATCATCACCATTCCATTGTCCATTAGCCACGTCAAGAACCTCGAGTCGCTCTATCTCTCACACAACAAGCTCGAGTCTCTACCCTCATCGTTGTTCACCCTTCTCAAGTTGAGGTACCTGGACGTTAGCCACAACTCTATCGTGGTAATACCACTGGAGGTCGGCTTTCTGCAGAACCTCCAACACTTTGCCATTAACGGCAACAAAGTCGAGGTGGTTCCCAAGCAACTGTTCAAGTGCACCAAACTGCGGACCTTATGCCTCGGCCACAACTGTATCTCCACCATTCCAGAGAAAATAAGCCAACTCTCGCAACTGACACATCTGGAACTGAAGGGAAACTGTCTGGATCGTCTCCCGGCTCAGCTCGGTCAGTGCGGCCTCCTGCGCAGGAGCTGCCTGATCGTGGAGGACCACCTCTTTGACTCGCTCCCCATGGAGGTCAAAGAGAGCATCAATCAGGAATCTAGTGTTTCTTTTCCAAACGGGTGCAAGTGTCTAAGTGACGGGCGGTAGTCACAAAGTCGTGCAGTTCATCTTAGATGTACAGAAGTCTTTTTTTTTCAAAACCATGTCATTAGAAAACAGTAGTTCAGAGTACAGTAATCACGCTTCATGATGTTTTAGCAACTTATAAAATGAATGCACCACAGCACATACAAGGTTGATACCACTGGAGAAGTTTTAAATTAACTTGAGAAATGATCATGGCTGATGTCAAAATTGTTTATTTTGTTTTTTTCGTCAATGTAGGTGCATAGTAGCAGTTAAATCACTCTGCTTATATTTTTTACCTTTTGTATGCAAAACTGGATCTATGGAAACGCGTATCATCTTGAAACAATCCACCTTTATACCTGTATTGCCTTTGGTTTTTCCTCACATTAACTAGATACACTTGATTGACCTCGACTTAAAGGCTCAGTTCTCTCAAATTACAACAAAACATCTCACTTTCCTGTAGTGCAGGAAATCTCAGTCAGGTTTTTGCCTCCACCCAAATAAAACGGATGGAAAAACAATTTTATCCGCAGTGTTTACATCAACAGCAACATTTCTTTCCAGAAACAGTGTCCACATTAACCTGGATAAGACCTTGCAGTTTTATTACACCGACTTTTGATCAATGAAATATTCTTAGTAAAACCTGTTTACAGCAAGTGTGTTAATTAACCAGAGTGACCAGGACATTGCTTCTGGGAAGATATAATG
The DNA here is from genome assembly GCA_039737535.1 of Lagodon rhomboides. Lineage (NCBI taxonomy): Eukaryota > Metazoa > Chordata > Actinopteri > Spariformes > Sparidae > Lagodon > Lagodon rhomboides. Next base: position 5,037,117 of record CM077789.1, on the reverse strand, counting down.
TTGTTGTTGCACTTTCAGTGCTGCAAACAACATAAACAAAATCCAAATCTATGAGACCATATTCACATGGCGGACAGCTTAAGTGTTGTACTGCTTGTGTTCTAAGTTGCAAGTCCTATAAAAGTGTGGAATCTGACAAATCATTGTAAAATGCACCGCCTCCTGGATAATCAGCAACTGAAAAGACAATGGTTAATGAGAATCTGAAAGGGCACTGGGCTGTATCTGAAGGTTAAACAACATATTTGACAACCGATTAGCCTCCATTAGACAACAATTATGTTAGCATTCAACCACTGCCTAGCTAATGTTAAAGTTCGATGGTGTTACACAGTTCAGGAGAAGCCTGTGAATATTCTCATTCATCCAGGTCATAGTTATCTCAAGGAAATTGAATCGAACGCAACTGGATTTGGTTTTTGTCTTTGAAGACGTTTCACCTCTCATCCAAGAGGCTTCATCAGTTCCTGCTCGCTTGACTAAACTGGGCTAGGCTAGTCTCAGCCTAGTCAGCGAGCAGGAACTGATGAAGCCTCTTGGATGAGAGGTGAAACGTCTTCAAAGACAAAAAACAAATCCAGTTGCGTTCGATTCAATTTCCTTGAGACAGTTCAGGAGGCAATAATTAATTCTTAAATATCAACACGCATCTTGAACACATTTGTTCAAACCTGGAATTGAATGTTACAGTAATGTTAACTAGGAAGTGGCTTAATGCTAACCATAGCTATGTTTTGACTTAAAAATATGGCCCAATGGTCCTCCAGATTTTCACTTTCAATCATCTTTTCATCCATCAGTAATTGCCAGATTCCCCACATGTATAGGACTTGCAACCTGGAACACAGCAGAATAACATTGTTCCAGCATTCGAGCTTCCAACCCCTGAGCATGACATCAGAGGAAAATGGCCGTCATGGTGTATAACAGGCGGAAACCTCAGATATAGATATCTAAAAACTAAAACAATCTGCATACATCAGTTAATTGGGTGAACTGACCCTTTTTAAAACTATGGTTTTAAATCTCAACCCAAGGTCCCAATCTGGTGACATACAGACAGCATCCGTGAGGAAGACTGGTTGAAAGACCATAAAAGGATAATAAGTGGACCTTGAGTTAAGAATATTACTGCTGCTATTGCTTCCAAGGTCAACATCGACTCTTTCACTCTACCACGGCACTGTAAACCACAAACTATCACATTTGCTGCACACAACAAATTGAACTGAACCGTGTAACCTTGTCTTCTTACTAACAGTATGCATTCCAATTTGAATATACTTGTGATACAGAACACACTGATCCAGGTTCACATCTGATCCTTTTCTCTACTTCTAGAAATGTTTTGAATCATGCCATTTTATTTTTGATACCTTTGTTTATTTTTTCACAGTAGACATTAGTTGTTTTTTTTGTTGTGTTGTTTTCTTTTATCTTGTGTACAGCCAACCCACAATGACCTTTTTTTCATTAGCTGCACATTTGCTTTAATTTTCAGTTACGTTTTATTCTTGTAAACAGTATTATAACATGCATTTTGTGTGTTTCTTTGTAAGTATTTATTATATCTTTGTGTTTTATCTGTTCTTCACTCTGCACAGCACTTTGTAAATCTGGTTTTAAAATGTGCTATATGAATAAAGGAATAACTTGATACACTATTATTACCACTACTACTATTTTATAACTCAAATTGACACACATTTGGAATTATTTGATACGATTCTACTGTTGAACCTTTATTTCTTAAAATACTGTAAACCCCATGAAATTCACATTTAAATTAATTGTTTAAACAGCGTGCATACAATATTTTCTCATCACTTATTATAAGTAACTGCTTAAAAACACTTTCAACAGGCACAATCAGCCCAGCAAGTCGTTTTAGAACCATTCATTTAAAGGGGTTTCTAAATATGGTGATTTTTTTTCGGTTAGCAGACAATAACAATAATAAGTTAGTATTAGATGTATTTGTCAGACTTTCTATGCTTCGTTAACACAAGACTTTACTACATATCAGTGATGTATTAACAATAGTTTAGGCTACATTTGTAAAATTGGTGTTTCAAGTTTGTATTTTAAAATCACTGCCCACAAGTTTCCTCTAACAGCTCAACATATAAAAACCCTGAACAGTGTCTTGACTTGACACAGTGCTCCTGAACTTCCCCTCTTCGTCTGTTCACTCAACAAACTAATTTAAATGATATAATTTCTTTAAACACAAGTGTTGAATGACTATAAGACATCTGTACTGTGTCTTACAAGACAGTTAAACTCATGTTACTCACACATAACTTTTAGCTATACCGTTCAGTGTGGGTTTGTGATTCTGATGCCTCCTTCAGCCACAAACAAGATCCAAAGCTTATTATGTTACATATATTTAATAGAGTATATATAGAAAGAGTGTTTTGGTTTGGAGACATACTTGGAGACATGTGCCTTTTCTCTGTAAAAATTAGTAACAGAGTGAGGTTAGAAAGAAGTCAGAAACTTCCTGTTCCAGTGGAATCAATGATTACAGTATTGCTTCAGTATTAGTCATGCAGTATATGCTGCCATATGAATTCCTGAGAAATTACAAATTTGGGGTTTCCCTCCCTGGTTTCCATGACATGACTTTCTCCAAACTTCCCTGTTTGCTGTCATACTAACATTTTACATATGTAAACTGTCATCACATGCCTCAATAGTTACACTAGTACACTTGTGATAAAGGAGACTAAAACAAATTTATATGTAGTTTAAATTGTACTTGGTCCAAAACTTGATCTGATCAGTAAATGCTGCTTTTAGTACAGTGGGTTACACATTTCTTGGTTAGTGCTGCTCTCTGGTGGAAACAAATCGTCATTACATGTTATAACACAAATCTTTGCAGCTGTAATGTTGAACGTCACTGGATTACGTTGTTTAGCATGTGAGCTAAATCTAAATGTTGTTTTCTGCCGACCAGACAATCATTCTGTTCAGGTCATTGTTAGTAATCAATTAACCCTTATTCTTCCTCTTATTGTTAAATTAATTAGGTGATTATTTATTGGTATCTTCATACTTAAATAAAAAAAAAGACTTTACAGCAGCTTTACATAGAAATTGGCATTTTGTGTGATTCGTCACCTGAGACAGATTCACCCTGTTACGAGACACCGTGCCATCAACATGATTTTGAAGCTGTTATTTTAAGGTGAAAACAGACCTATGAAAGCTGAAGACCTGCAGGTCAGGTTATCCTGGAACATAAAAGTGCAGTGTGTGCTGAGAGGCAGGGAAACTATCTCGGGCAGGTTCACAGGTTTGGTCTGATACAATACACCTTAAAACATTTTTTTAAAGTTACCTTACAAAACATGATATGTATCAACATGAGTCATTTTGTAGCAAACATTTAATATAGTTACAAGCATATATAAGGACTCTTTAAAGATATACGTAATATGTAACATTTCATGTCTAAAACCTCCAGACCTTTGGTACACATTTTGTTGACTTGTGCACTTTTATTACCCCAAATGTTCACAAGAATATTCAGACTCAGAGAATTCTATAATTTCATACAAAGTAAAGGTGCGTCTCATTTTGTTGCCTGTCGCTGTAAGTTCTCGGGGAAAGTCAGGGAGTGAGGAAGGAGGTCAGTGAACGTGACTATGTCACTACGTAACGTGGATAAAGCGACAATTCCCACGAATGATCCCACGCTTCTTCATGACATCATCAAATGACATCTATTGTATGACGCTGGATAACATAACATCAGCTCTAATCATATTTTTTAAGCTTCGAACAAATTTAAAAACAGTTAATAACCTGCCTGTAAATAACAGTTCATAAATACCTTCAGACACAATATAAGACATGTTCATACCTGTTACCACATGGCTTCATTATATAATGTTGTCAAGCCTCACCGACTGTTTATACACCTGTAACGTACGCTTCATAAGCAGAGTTATAATTGTTGACAACTACCACTGATAAGCACTTAAAATGTATTTAAAGGGGCAGTATGTAGTTTTAGAGAAGAAATCCAAACTCAACAAAATATTCATGTGGTAATAATACAAACTCAGGAATATTTATTTTGTCCATAACTGAGCAAACAAGCTGTTCTCAGAGGAAAATAAGCTCCCCAGAACACTGTCTGTTTATATTTGGCGGACCCCGCCACCTTGCTAGCTTGAGAGTGAAACAGTATGAAACTGTGTTGTCCTGTTGTTTGTTTATTCAGTCATGAAAACAAAAAAGAGGTTGGTTAAAGGGTCTAAAAATGTGTGTTTCTAGTGTTTATATGCTGCACATGAATGTTCAATAGTTAATAGCAAATCCTAGTTAACTTTAAATGTTATGCACCTTCTCAACATTATCCTGCTGATGGTCTTATATATAACTACGTCACCATCACAGCAATAATAATCTATACTGTGTTATAACGTTATCAGTTTTCCATCACTCGTGGGCATTTCTTTTCCGCCTGGCGCCTTCAGCCGAGGATCTTCCTTACATTCACAAATGTAAACAAACAGACTGAATCACACGGAGGGCACACATCATCAAACCGGACCCGATTGTGACCATTGTGCCATTTGGCTCCTCGGCTCCGGGCCGGGAGGAACAAACACATGTCGTGACAACTCTGGACGAGCAGCGGAGAGCGAGGACTCGTGACCGTAAGCCGGCCTGACACCGGGGCTGTTAGAAGTCTGCTCTCAGGTGGACGGAGGAAACACAGCGCCTACAGTCCAGCCTTCATTACTTCCTTGGAATCAAGCGATGGCCTTAGCGAGTCGTCACAAACACTTAGCGTGCGCTCGCCGCCCTCGCGGGGCCGCGCTGCCAGCCATGTTTGCATGAAGTGGTCATCACGGAGCCAATGGCCCGTCAAGGCCTCGCGCTGCAACCTGGGGGACAGGGCTAACACGCTTTCAATTTGAAAAAGCCTGACTGGCTCCTCAATCTGTGCGTCTGCGTTTCCTCACCGAGCACACGGTTTGACACATCAGCCGAGGAGACAAGTTATTGCTTTAACGACCTGCTGTGTATTCGCCGCTTCCTGTTTGATGAGCGCTGCCTGCCTCGTCCTTGGCAGACAACATATTTTTAACAAATGCAGGTGTTTATCGAGGATAATAAGCAGCTTGTAAGTAGCGATTTTCCGCGGCGAGAGAGATTCATTTGAATTCTGGGCTGTTGGGGCCAATTTATTTTCTTCCTGGTATTTCTGCTAATAAGACATAAGCATTTATTTTGAGTTAGCGCGGCTGCGCTGGGAATTTTTCGGGTCTGCATGTGGCCTGCTACTGCGCCGATGCCCCGAGGAAACCGGCAGATCGTCAGCGACAGCACTTTGTGAGCACTTGCACAGCTGATGAGCTGTAATTATGTTTTAATTATTTCTGTAGGGCATCATTCTCTCCCGACGTGAACCCCCCTCCACCCCCGCCACCACCACCGCCACCCCGCCTCCCCCAAATTAAGACGTTCAGTATTTTGAAAACATTTGGTGATGAAACTCTCCTCAGTGAAGTCCACTAATTACCGCGCAGCCTCGTGTCAGCGCCCATCGACGGCGGCTTTGATGTCGGCTGCCCAGGATGATAATCAAGGGCACAGATCGCATGTGATTGGCTGTAATTGGGACAAGTTGTTTTAAAAAAAGGGCACCACATGACTTTGACGGGCCGCCTCGCATCAGCCTGCCGCTCCGAGACTCTCACCCCAGCCCTCCCCCATCCCGTGCCCACGGGTGAGGAAGCCTTGTCACTTATTAAGCAGGCTGTTGCCATGAAGTGACAGATGTCCTGATGTGATCTGTCTGCATCTTTGGCCTCCATCTGTCTTGTTAGTACAAATAGTTAAGGATGGTGTGAGCAGGGAGCTGTTGTTCTTTCATATATGTTAAATGTATTGTGAGCTCTTGTTTTCTGGGAGCTGAAACCGGCTCCCCTGGCAATCCCTCCATCTCTCAGCTCCTCTTTTTCCACCCCGAGTTTTTTTTTTTTTTTTTTTTCCAAGGTTTGTCTGCCTCCTCCACCACTTTCTGCAGGCCCTGATGTTTAGGGTTCAGTGCCACTGAACCATATCTGAATCTCCATTTTTGCTCTGCTTTGCTCCCTGCTTGGCAGAGAAAGATTAGGGGCTCGGGTCCTGAGGTGCGTATCCCACCCTCTCTCTGGTCCTCACACCCTCCCTCTCCTCAGCCATCCTCCGAGATTCAAATCCTTTTAGCTTCTTCCTCAGGTAAAATTGCCAAGGACCTTGTGAGCCCTGGGTTCCCCTGGAGGTAAAATCTATAATGGAGTTTTGATTTGAGCAAGAACAGCCTTGAAAATGGACTTCTTTAACCAGGTAGCTGCCTCGCAGAAGGTCAACAGTACTCCAGGTGGACACAACATGCCACAACAGTGTTAGAAAAAGGCAGAACAAAGGAACAGTTTTATTCCAAAGAAAGTGACCTGTAGACACGGTTGTAAATAAAAAATCAAAGCGCTGCGTTTGCTTTTGTAAAATATCTCAAACTGAATTATTCAGCATCACTTTTAGCATCAGGTTATACATAACTCTCCGCTGGCAGAGGAATCTCTTATTCGCCCTCACGTCCATCATAGATTCACGTCCATCTGTCAGATGCAATGACTGCATTTAACAACAAACGGCTCCAAATGAATGAAATCGGCATGAAGCGGTTGATCAGTTTGCATTCGGTCACTGATGGGTTGTTTTGTTTCTTTGCCGCCTCGACTCAAAGATAGAGGGCACCACAGCCTCAGTTTTGGAGCGAGCGCTGCTGAAACATCAGCACTGAGGACTGGAATCGCTTTGTGTGTTTACAGTTTAGTGTTTTTTTCTTCTATTTTCATACCAACCCTAACCCCGACTCGCAGGGTCGGGGTTGGGTTCAGGGTGGGGTCGGGGTTTAGGGTTAGACACAGGAAGGGTTAGGAAATATCTTATTTTGGCTAAAAAATAGCTGCATCTGGTGTTTTTATTGTATTTTCTAATTTTATACCAAACACAACCTCAAGTCAGAGCCTCAGAATCGGGGTTAGGGTTACAGGTTTGGGTTCGGGTTAGCTACATTTGGTGTTTACTGTATTTTCTAATTGTATGCCGACTCTAAGTACAAGCCGGAGGGTCAAGGTTAGACGTATGAAGGTCGGGGAATATTTTATTTTGCATTAAACAGCTACATTTGGTGTTTACTGTATTTTCTAAGTCTATACTAACTGCAGACGAGAGGATTACAGCTGAGTACGGGTATATTGGTATATTTGACACCTAGTAAGATGTCGACTGTATTACTTGACTTAATTTCTTATTTTGAAACCCTTTTATTACAAGGCTATTATGTTTACTCATGTTTTATGCCTTCTAACTTATTGTTGTTTTTATATGTAACTTTGCACCTATGTGAGCTGTTATGTCTTATATTATGATGTCTTATTTATTTTGTCTGTACAGCACTTTGGTCAACTTTGGTTGTTTTAAAGTGCTTAACAAATAAAGTTGGATTGGACTGGATATATAAAGGTTAGGAAATATTCTATTTTGGATGAAATAGCGACATATCACGACGGAAAGATTGTACGCCATGGTGGTAAAAACAAAAACGATAATAATATTAATATAAGTATTTATGATTCGCTCCAGCAGCAGTTGTATTAAAGGTGCACTATGTAGTTTTGGGGAATAAACTGTAATTGGAAGAGAAAGCTGATTTTTTAAAATCTAAACAAACAATTTCAAACTGTTTTACTTTGTTTACTTGTGGCGGACCCTGCCACCTTTCCAAACAGTGTTCTGGGCACCTTATTTTCCTCTGAGAACATCTTATTTATCAGGTATAGAAATGATGAATATCTCTGAGTTTGTATTATCACCTCATTAATATTGTAAATATTAAAATTTGTATTTCTTCTCCAAACCGACACAGTGAAGCTTTAATGGCGTTACTGTTATTTTGGTTTTCCTTTAGAATTATTTTCCAGACGTTCGATTGAAAAGCCGCCGTTTTAATAGAAATCTGATTAACGCACAGTTAATCTTCACCACAACACCAGATGTTGCGGGCTCGCTCCAAGAGTGACAGAGTTTCGGGATTCGAAGATTTCACACAAATATGCTTCATTACCACTTTATTGATGTACCCTCTGCTGACTTTCAATTATTCATCAGCCACTCCAAAAAAAAAAAAAAAAAAAAAAACTGTTTGCTCTGCCTCAATTTATGCTCCGTATCAAAACAGAAATCACATCCCTGCCGCAGCTATAATCTTAGTTAATCAGCATCATTTAATGCACTTAGCAGCAGTGTTTCAAATTCAAATGAAACACTTGTGCAAAAGCAATCGCCCGTCTGCCCTAGTTCTCATCGATGGTGGGTTTGTCAAAATGATGCAATTGGTCATTACCTCACATCAGACGCCTCGGAGACATAATTCTGCCTGACAGTTGGATCCGAGCTTTGACAGCCTCAAACTTGTTGAGTTTTCTCTAAATACTTGCCACTGCAATGAGTTAAACATCCCCCGGAGGCACCGCCGAGTTTTCCTTTTGAACAAACACCCGAGGGACGCCAAGCTGGGACTGCACGAGGAACTGGAGGTCTTACGGAGAGGGCTGTTTGGGTTTATCTAATGGTACAATGGGTAATTTCTTCTGCCACTGCAGAGGGAGGGGAATAAAAGAGGGATGAAAAGAGAAGAAGAGAGTATGTTTAAGAGAGAATCTTTATCTGGGCTTAATATCCCATGCTCAAGCAGAGTGGAGGATTTTTTTGTTGTACAGATCTCTTTTGTCAGATCCTACCTACCCATGGAAGACCCAGGGGCACTCTAAGAACATACGCATCACCTAGATTTGCCTTCCAGCCCACTTCTCTCCAGCGATTGCACCCTCTCTCCCCGCTGGCTTCTTTGTGTAGAAGAGACGCGCGAGCATTTTGGAAATCAAATCTCGGTTTGTCGGCGCAAAACTGGAGCAGACTTTTCAATTTGAATAGATTTACTTCGACATAATTGTTCTGAGCACATAAACGCGCCGAGAACCCCCCTCTTCTTCTTCTCGCGCTTCGCCCCGGTTGTGATGCAAAACTGGGTTGAATGCGTCTCCCCGGCTCCCCTCAGAACGGGCAATCGGAAGTTATCAAAATATCTCAATTATAATCTTCTTTTTCCCCATCATCTCCTAGTTTTCTCGCTTAAATCGTCTTTTTTTTTGTGTGTGTCTCTCGACACCCCGGAGCGGCCCGAGACCTTGAACGCAGCGTGGCTGGTCTCCGAAGGCCGAGCCACTTTGCGAGGGAGAATTCCAGGCAGGTACAGTAGTCATCGTTGTCAAAAAGGAGTGCACAACACTGCTGGGACAAAAGGAAGGTGCCGGTGAAAACACGAGGTGAGTGGAAACAGGCTGAGGTGGAGATTGGAGATAGGCAGGGGGGGGGGAGGGAGGGAGGTTGAAGAGAGTCCCAAAGCTCCCTGCCAGTGATGACCAGAGTGTCCATCAGCGAGGTCTCACGGGTGCCCACTGAAACAGCAGCGCTGGCAGAACTAAAAAACACCCACCCTGGGAAAGTGCTTTTTCTCCCGCCAGACGCCGAGTGATGGATTGGGCCGGCCAGTGCACACAATGCATTTGTGAAGAGAGAGAGGGAGAGTGAGGAGGGCAGCATGGGGTGTGTGTGTGTGTGTGTGTGTGTGTGTGTGTGTGAGGGGGGGGGCGAGGTCTGTCAGAAAAACACTTCCACTTTACTCCTAGAATGCACTAAAATATTTAAGAGTTCGATATTTATTTCATTATTCCACACATCGGATGTGAGAATGGACGTACACACAAATGGAGAGCGTGCAACAAAAGGTTTAAAAGTCACATGCTGCAGACAAAGAAACGTCTGGGCGAACGTTTCAACGCGGCTGCCATGTTTGTTTTCTGACGGCGAAGTCGGAAATTAACAACTATTAAATGACGAGCGAGCGGGGGGCCTCGCAAAGTTCGAGGTTTTTCTTCCTCGCCGATGGAAACGCCTGTACATCTGCGAGACGTACGCGCCGACCGCACCTGCCAACCTCAAGAGTCAACAGTATTGATTAAACCGCCGCATCCTCTCAAATCCATCCCCATTTCCTTTGAAGGCGAAAATCATCCTTGATATCTGCCAACAGCTTACTTACTTAGGGATTTCTTCCCTTTCCATCTAGGTTATATTAATTAATGCATGCTTTTCTTAAATTAGCCCTCTGAGGAGCTATAACTCAAATTCCTGTATTTATGAAAGTAATAGGTTGGAAGGGGGGGTAAAAAAAAAAATGCTAAACTGAAATAATTATGCAGTCCAACACTTTGCTTTGAGAATAAACTGCGAGAAAGCCGATGAAATATGAATGTGCATTGGGTGCAAAGATAGTTAAATATTTACAATCCCGTGTTAGTCCACAACCCCAGTAAAGATGCTAGTCAACTGCAATAATTGCTTCACTGCAAAACTTTGCACTTGATCCAAGGATTCACGGGGGCGTTACACAAGTTCACGGCGCTCCCCTCTTCTCCCGTTTAGAGGTGTATATTCTTGAAAACTGCCGCCGCGGTGCCGCATACGCTCCCGTTTCTTCTACGTAACGCAATCAGGCAGGTAGTTGCATCTTAAGCAGCAGCCTGAGAAAGGGCACGCCGCGGTAAAGATGTTGAGCGAGCCCCCTCGGGGACTGATCTTATATCAGGAGACTGTATATTTCTACGCTAAAGAGGCTATTCAGACCCACCGACGCTTGAATTATTAAAGACACTGTATGTTTTTCAAAGCCTTGATTTAGCTTTTTTCAAGGGGGCGGGATGTGTTGGTGGTGGTGTGGCCAGGGGTCGGGGAGAGAGAGAGTCGTGGGCTATCAGACGCTGGATTGTTTCTGTTTTCACCCCTCCCTCTCTCCTCTGTTAGCCCCCCCCCGTCCGCTAAAATGGCCTTTTACCCGCTAAGCATGCTTTTACTGCCCGTGAAGGGTTATTTTTGTTGATGAAAAGGATACGCCGCCTGGGTTAAAGCGAAACCCCTCTATTCACAAGGTTGTTTAATACTTTCCCCTCAGTTTGGCTTATAAATTTATCATCAGTAAAGTATACCAGTGGTCTCATGCCGTCGTACAGGCTCCAAGCTAAGTGGCTCAGGTGGAGTGAGTGAACGGAGAGAGAGAGCGAGCGAGAGAGACGGACGGCGAGCAAAAACAGCGAGAGACAACGAATGAAAGAAAGCGGTTTAGCGGGCGGTTGATCCCGTTCCGGAGCGGAGGAGTGTGCACTCAAGGTTTTAAGACGTTAAAAGTCTTAAATTGGCTTTATCGATGGCCCTCTTGATTCGGAGATACAGTACAGAGGCCTCGCTTGTTAACAACGTGTATGTTAATGACTTGTATTAGAACTGATCAATCTGCTTTGGATGCAGGCGTTTCCCATCGCTTTGAAGTGAACGCATTGATTGGCGAGAATATAACAGAATTAAACAATCGGTCCCCCCAGAAGAAGTGCAGAGCGGAGCCGCCGCCTGGAAGAGGAAGGAAGGCTGCTTTCGCTCTCTATTAATAGATCTCCAAACAACATGGCTGCTCGAAGACAGGCGAGCACATCGACGCTGAACTGTAACTCACAGTATGTGACGGGAAGGAGTCGGCAAAACCCTGGATTACATGCACTGAAAATCTTTATTTTTTCGACATGTATGGCGAAGGAATGATCATGGTTAAAGGGACAGTTCACGCCAAAATAAAAAAAAACACATATTATTTTACCTGTAGTGCTATTTACGGTGTGAGTTGCCATGTTTAGGAGACATCGACTGTAGAGACGTCCGCCTTCTCTGGAATGTGATGTAGCTGGATGGCGCTCTGCTTGTAGCATCCACAAGCAGAGCGCCATCCAGGGCATAAATTTGAACCACAGCATCTCAACGTTTTTTTGGGAAATTAGGGTTGTAAAAGGAAATAAATATTGGACTTATGCTCCTCGGGTTGCCTGAAACACAACACATTATTGCTACATAGGCTACTGTTTGCTATCACATTAGCCGTTTCAACTTTATAAAATGATAATATGTCAATCCTGTGTGTGCAGCTTGTGTCTGCTGCCCCCAAGTGGTCGAAAATATAACGCAAGGTCTGAGATTTCATTTAGCTAAAACAAAGGGGCCAACAAAAACCATGAACCCTGAGTTTCTGGTGACACCTGATTGCTCTTCTCACCTACCGAGACTTCCTATTACTATCGTACACAGATGCTTCGATCGTAGCAGTCATTAAGAAGCCGGCGTAAGTGGTGTTAAAACTAGCAGATCCTGCGCATAAATACGTATAACCTCCACCGGCACCACCTCTGCTCTCTGCTCTCTGCATCCGAGCGCCGGGTGAAAAGACGGGGATGCTGTTTATGGATGCAATTCCAGGTGGAATATTGCTGATGCATTGCCCACCAACCAGATGTCTCTCCTGAATTAGTTACCTCAGGATCCTCCCTGAATACCAAATCAGGAGAAACATATAAGTTGGGCACAATTCTGATTTATTCCTGCAGTCCGGGCCTCCACGCTTCGATATATAGCATGTAAATCAATGACATTTATAACAATTTCATCATATATATATGGTATATAGTCGTATGGATATTGCAGTTTGATGCTTTATTGATTTGTCTCTTCATAGGAAATCATAGATGAATAAATGATGCGGCCTTGAATTAAAGGTGCTGCTGCTGCTGTATCTGACATCATCACACCTTTGGGTTTTTAAAACGACCGGTAAGAAACCTCTGAGCGCCCCGAACACAACGCAGGGTTGCAGTTGTGTTGCGGTGGCGCGACGAGGTGGTCTAGACTCGGCCCCCGTTCGATCACGCCTTACATCATTTCCTCTGTTAAAGTGGGAGGGCATGAAAACAAGTGGAACTCGTGATATCACCCCCCTCCTCCTCCTCCTCCTCCTCCTCCTCCTGTAGCCGACCAGCCTTCCTTTATTGATAGTGGAATGCTTGACAAAGCAGGGTAATTAAAGCAATAGTGCCGGTTGGGTTTCATTGATAAAGATTGGAGCCGATGCACCTCTCTGTGGTGTGTCAGCAGCAGAGAGCTCCCCGTCCCCTGGATCCCTCGTTCGCCTTTCATCTCCCCCACTCAGCCATGAAAAATTCATCCAAGACCTCCAGAAATATTTATTGTAAAATCTTAGGGAGAAGTGGTAGCACTGAAAAATTCATGGCCTTATTCGCCTCCAACAGCTGTGGACCCCTTAATTAATTTGATTGCTCACATTACACAATAAATTCATTTATACAATATTTATCTGTCCTTTTCCTCAACCTGGTCTAATCAAACAGACACACATACAAAGCCAGTCTGTTTTATTTTATTTTTTTTATTCTTTCCTCACATGCAGAGTGGAATATATTCCTGTTTCAATTTGGTTATCCTGTGAATATTACAATACCATAGTGTGGAAGACCCTGAAGGGTAGATGTGATATACAGTGTGCGAAACAGCTACAGATACTTTATCGAACAATATCATGAGAGTATATGTTTTTATCTGACATTTTATTGTGGTAAACACTGAATTACTTAAATAATCTGCAGAGTGTTAAAGCCTTTTCTAAACACAAGCATTTACATCTGAACAAACTTTAAAAATGTATTTAAAAAAAGATTTTATTAACGTATGCACACCGCTGCAGAGCATTTGTGCAGGGGAACACATATTGGGACGGACCTCGATGTCAGCAGATTTCCAGCCTATACCTTTGTTTTAGCTGACGTTCGGGTCAAAATGAGAGAAAACCTTATAAATTTGGTCTCACAACATCCAATACTGTATGACAGACGCCACAACGACTACCTCAACAACCAAGTAAAGACGTGAAGATGGAAATATGGCTGATATTCTCTTGATTAAGTTATACGTTGGTCACTGAAAGGGGAGGAACCTTATTAGACCTCATTCACAAAATGTAAATGACTAAATCTGATTGTGATGTGTACTTACAGGGCGAGGGGCGAAGATGGAACACGGGTCTTGCAGATTCGCAATGCAGAATATCCGATAATCTCATATCCGCAAAGTTGAGCTTCTCTTTGGCTTCATGCACCAATGAGCAGCTTCCATAGGAAAGATTGGGGCTGCACCACCGACCCTGTATCCAGATGTTCCTGCTGATAAATCCACGTGAGTAGAACCCACGACCCCGCTAATATAAAGGGCTCAATCTCAGGTCTACACTAAGAAAAACATAATTATGAATATTCAATTTCTGCCAAAAGATTCCCCTGAATCCTCCACAGTGGACCTCTGATGTGTAAGGTGACAAAAACTACTGCCATGCTAGCTTGCTTTGGGCTAAATGCTAACATCAGCATGCTAACATGCTCACAATGACAATGCTAACATGCTGAGGCTAATGTGTGTTAGTTTAACAAGGTTAGAAGTGAACCTAATTATTGGACAAATCAACAGTTTGACCTGATTAGGTTTCATCCTCTGGGGACCATGAATGTCTGTACTAAACTGCATTTCTTACAATAGTTGTTGAGTTGTGAAACACCTGACTGACGGACAAACACTGCTAGCGTGGCTTAAGAAGCCCTTTCATGAGGTAACCGGAACATTACAACAGTTCTTGATAATTTGACAGACTGTTAGATGAATTGTGGTAACGACCATCTGTGCTATATGCTACTTTCTACGGAGGATGTCCATTATCTTGCACCGTTTGATGTGTGTTTTTCTTCTCTTCACATGTAAAGCTTGACACCCATCAGTGCGGCAGCTGTTTATAACGATGACTGGTGACAGTCACGCTGCTCTGTTAACGCTCAAACGTGTCGTCACGACTAATTTAATGCTGATATATACTGCGGGACAATCGACATTTTGGACTCCCCGTCTCTCATCTCGATTGCACCTCGCAGCAACAAAACACCTCCACATTAAAAAAAACCTCCCAACTCCGGCTGAAAATGATTCACCGTTCAGCTCCAAATATCTGCAAAGTGATTCCAAATCACTTTCCAGACTCTGTAATTCCTTTGCTTCCTTTAGGCTGCGACGTTTTGTTTCTGAAATAGAGATTTCGGGCGCACACAAACAAAATTTTACACTTCAAGATTGGCTTTGTCATCTACGCATTCATATGAGCAGCAACCAATCTGTAGGAAGCCTTGACAGCTCGTAACAGCTAGTAACAGCTCCGTGTGACAGGTGTCTTCCTCCGCTATGTAATCACAGTGTGAGGAACCATGCTGTGCAAAACAGTCAACAACGGTTTTTATAATGATGGAATATCTACAGCGTGCAGACTTAAAACGGGGACTCTTGAGGATGCTTTCAGATGCACTGTTGAATCGTATTTTTAAGTCAACGGCGGCGTTGTGAGAAGCACAACCCCCGGTAATAACGCGCTGTCTCCTAAAGGTTGAATTTACACTTAGCACACCGGAGTAAATGAGAGATAATAGGGCCTATCAGACGATTCATTACCCGCGGACCCAGGTATTCAGTCTTGCTGCCCACTGAGATTTGGTACCGGTCCAGTCCTGCACCAGATGTAAGCCTGAGGGGAGCGCTGGGTCAGGGTTAATGGATATAGCATGGTATCATGTTCTGCTCTGTTGAAGGCCACCCTCTCACCCTGCCAAGAGGGCTCGGAGGTCAGCGGGGACATTAGTCTCGGCCCTATTCTTCATTAGCCTTGCTAATTACGGGGGCTCCTCTACGGGGATGGCAGCTCATGCCCGGGACGAGCCTGGCGCTCCTCTGCCTCCTGTCTTTACTTTACGCCACCACGGACCCGGCCATATGCTGTGCTCCGGCTTGCTCCGACGGAGGAGGCCGGGTTATTCTTGACTCAGTGCGTCTCCAGCCAGTTAGACATATGTCAAGTCAACACATATCCACACCCAAGATCGCTTGCTGGACTACACACTCTGACATGAAGCCCTAGAATTTTGCGCGTTGACAGGCCCTATTTTCTGCTACGAGAAAGCTCTCTTACAGGTCCTTTGCACTGTTATCGATGGAGGGGTGGCCTGTGACATTGCCTTTGGCCTCTATCGCCTGTTGTTGTTATGTGTAAGACAGCTCTTCTAGCGCCGCCGGTGCTCCGAGGAGCAGCGCTGCCTGCTGGGCGAGGTGTCAGGATGATGATTGCTTTCTGACCTTGGCCGGCTCTCCATTACATCCATAATGAAACCTGCACTTCCTCTACAGCTGCCTCTAAATGGTAAGAGGGGGCCCTCGCTGTATGTCTTCGCCTTTGATTTCTCGTGGTTTGCTGGCATTTGATCCTTAACGCGTTTCCTCTTTTGGTGACCGTGCACCTCCGGGACCTGCCATCATGGCGCAGTAGTTGGGTGCCTTCATTCATTCCTTCCATCCGTGGCCCTGTCTGCAGCGCTTTGATATGACACCCTCTTCTCTTAGACTTAAAGCAAGTCTGTGACCTTAATGTTGAAACTAACCCCATTATAATTCAAAGAATCTCTTCTGTCGCTCAAAAAGACGACAAAAATGTCACTTGGTGCTGGTTTTGTCACCTGGGCTGAATGATTCTGAGAAAATACATGGTTTAGACTTTAGAAATTTGCCAGCTATTCACTTTACAACTACGGAAGTAAAGTGCTGATCTGAAAATAACACGATGTCATCAGTTGTGTTTGCTCCTCACGGAACAAACCTTGCGTAAATAAGAACACTAGCATACGGAGACGTTCATTTTGTAGTTTGGCTACGTAACGTAAGCTAGCTAGAGCTGATGGATTCTCCCTCGTGATATTTGTCCTTTTATTTAGTGACATTAAGCAACTGTATTTAACTAAAACCAGGCGCTTACTGCTGCTAACTGTACAGTAGCTGCAGTTAGCTAGTTAGCTCAGGTAGCTGTGCCGCATAGCAATCCGGACTATAAGCATGCTGAAGGTTAGCATGCTAAATTCTGTAGATATCTCTGCGATACAATAGCGTACTTAGACGTCTTTGACATAACATCAACTCTTATTTCTTTCAGAATTGTGTTTGCTGCCTCACAGAACAAACCTTGCGTAAATAAGAACACTAGCATACGGAGACGTTCGTTTTGTAGTTTGGCTACGTAACGTAAGCTAGCTAGAGCTGATGGATTCCTCCCTCGTGGTATTTGTCCTTTTATTTAGTGACATTAAGCAACTGTATTTAACTGAACTGGCCGCTTACTGCTGCTAACTGTACAGTAGCTGCAGTTAGCTGGTTAGCTCAGGTAGCTGTGCAGCATAGTGACCCTGTACTATAAGCATGCTGAAGGTTAGCATGCTAAATTCTGTCACTGCGATACAATAGCGTACTTAGACGTCTTTGACATAACATCAACTCTTATTTCTTTCAGAGTTGTGTTTGCTCCTCACAGAACAAACCTTGCGTAAATAAGAACACTAGCATACGGAGACGTTCATTTTGTAGTTTGGCTACGTAACGTAAGCTAGCTAGAGCTGATGCATTCTCCCTCGTCATATTTGTCCTTTTATTTAGTGACATTAAGCAACTGTATTTAACTGAACTGGCCCCCTCTCAAAAAGCATATCATCATAGTAGCCGCTTACTGCTGCTAACTGTACAGTAGCTGCAGTTAGCTAGTTAGCTCAGGTAGCTGTGCTGCATAGCGATCCGGACTATAAGCATGCTGAAGGTTAGCATGCTAAAATCTGTAGATATCTCTGCGATACAATAGCGTACATACCGTATTTCACCAGTTAATAACCCGGGCGTTTAATACACAAAATCAACTTTGACTCCAGACGTTTAAAAGAACCAGGCGGCTGTTCGCTGCAGGCCTTTATTTATTTCTCCACAGACCTGCACCAGGCCATTATTGTGATGACAGTTGTATTTCACAACTCCAAGCTTAAACGTAGCGTCATACTTTTTATTTTTCTTCCTTCTTACGTTATCATTTATGTCCATTTGCTGTCCATTCTCCTCCGTGTTGACCTGTCCTCCGCTGTGTGAAGGTGGGGCGTTAAACTCAGAGTCGTTCTCTCTGACATTTCCGTTTTTTGTCAAAATAAGAGTTAGTCGGTCATCTAAGATTACGGTACACCCTTTTCTAACGTTAGCTACTTCTCTTATTTTGACAGAAAACGGAAGTGCCAACTGTTTACTTCTGCAAAAATAATGCAAATAATCGCCCCGGCGGTTATTCGGGTGGGCGTTTAATACGCAAAAAGGGTGCTGACCCCAGGCGTTTAAAAGAACCAGGCGGCTATTTGCGGCCCGGCGATTAATTGGTGAAATACGGTAGACGTCTTTGACATAACATCAACTCTTATTTCTTCACATTCTGTTGTGTATTTGTATCGATTTTTGAACATTTTACACTAAAATTCTTACATATCGCACCTTTAAAACTGAAACTCTCTCGATGTGACTCAATTTGAGCGACGAAAAGATCATTCAGCTTTATTTTCACCCTCCACCAGAGCAGCAACATCTGCTTGTTCTTTCTAATTAGTCACTTCTTGAACCAAACGCGGTGCGTGGGCGGCAGGTCAGCCTTCCGACGCTGCGTATGTACGTTGCTTTCATGTTGCACAAAACAAAAAAAAAGAGATGTGTGGTTATTAACAAGTGAGAAAGTGGAAAGGGGAGCTTTTTTGCGCGGCACAGAGGTACCATCCCATAACTTCTCTGCACACAGGCCTGTCTGAGGAGTCCCATTGATCAGCTCCGAGTCTCTTGTTCAGCACTAACCGCTATCCCTCATCCCAAACTGTCACGAAGCCATCAAGATCAAATCCCGCTCCTACATGGCAGGCCTGAGAGTGCGTTTCCCTCTGATACCATACAGCCCCAATAGACAGGGGAGCGATAGAAAGAGCCCAGTAGAAAACTAGAACTGCTGCCACATCTTTGGCAACCATTACTGCCTTTTTTTGTGACACGGTTTTTGATATGTCACCTTCTGATCTGATGCGGGTTTCTGCTGGTCTCGCCTCGAGGGGTCGGGGCGCCGGCTGCGCTTGCAGAAAAGTCAGCGAGAAAACGAGCACTTTGCATTCAATTGCTCCCCGTTTGGTGCTTCTTTCCCCCGCCGCATCTGAGGAAGCGAGCAGACAAACAGATATCCAGAGGAGCGCTCGCTCCTTTTTCATCCCCATTGTCAAGTTAATTTACAGCGGAATCGTCCTGGATGCAGGATGCCATGTGAGTTATTGATTATTTTTCCTTCCCCGCTCTCAGAGCCATCATCCTGAGCCTTGATGGAACAATGAGGGAGGGTTTGGGCCCCAGAGGAGCGGTATGTACAACTCCGTACACGCCACTTTACACTTGTACTCGCTGTTGGGAACATACAGCGGAATTCAATTTACACTGCTTTTAGACAAATGTAAACATCGCGCACGCAACGCGCCGGCTCAAATCTCAGTAGTCTGGAGTCATCAGAGGGAAGCGGGCAGGAATGTGAGCTGACTTTCACTAAAGCACGTGTAAATTAGAAAAAGGAAAAAGATACGTTTTGTGGGACGTAAACTCTCATAACAACAGCTGTGAAAACACTTTACTGGTTTCACTGCGAGACAGTAAATACAATTTGACAGCAGTAGGACGACAATAAAACCGCACAGTTTCGGAAGCGGCGCAGAATCTTCCTTTGAATTGTTGTTAATTTGAAGATAAGTAAATGAATTAGCTCCCTTGGGGAACGACGAGACTGTGAGAGCTGGTTTTCAGAAGGGGAAAGTGAGGAGGAGTGACCCCGGCGGAGCGCTGTCAGAATGTCAAAAAGCCTCCCTGACTCGACTAATCCCCTCGCCTATGAAGTACTCCCTCCTGTGATTAACCGTCTAATGAACATGCACAAAGGCGGCGGTGAAATAGGTCAGAATAATGCTTCCTAGGCAGTTTGATAAGACTTTTGTACTCTGATGTGGTACAGATTGAAAATTCTTTGCCGATTCCCTCGGAGCCGATCGCTTACCGGACGATTAGGGTACGTAAACACTCGGTCATCGATACTGTCGACCGTTTAACTCACCTCATAAACAACTGGAGCCGCCAAAAAACTAAATAATAACAACGTCAGATGTTCGACACGGTTGTTTCTGTCTGGTGATCGTATATAGCGCTCCTCAGTCTGAGGTTTACATCAGTGTTTGCTAACAGTCGGCCCGATCGGTTTTTATACTGTGTCATCAAAGGGAAATCAAACAGTAGGATTGTTGCTTTTGATGTGAACAGATTAAACCATCAAAGATTTTAATTGTTTCTAAAACGCTTTCAGATCTTTAGTATTCCCTTTGCTGAGACCGTCTTCCATCTGTCTCCCTGTACCATGAAGGGGGGAATACAACACACCCACACACACACACACACACACACACACACACAGAAACACACACACACACACACAGACACACACACAAACAGGCGCACCAGCAGACGACTGTGTGCGAGGCTCATTCATTAGAGGGTAAAAGTTCTGATACTCCCAATCATTTTTGAACTCCGATAATTGATTCGCTATTAAAGTATATGGTGCAGATGAAAGGATAAACATTTCAGCTTTGATTCGTTCCTTGTCACATTTGCACGGCGGCTGATGAAGCTCGAGCAACACGACCTTAATTCCTTCACGGTGTAAAGTCAGTTTATGAACGTTTTGAAGAAAAGAAAACAGCTTTTTAATTACTGGAGAACAAGCTAACAGCAGGTGCTTAATGAAACAATGTCGGCATCATCACATCTGAACATTATTTTACAGTAGTGATCAATTAATATATTTGAGTCACATTTATTAGCGCTTGGCTTGATCCTCTGATAACTTATGTCACGTGTATCTTAAATCCATGCCCTCAAAAAACTGCAGAAACTTGGCTAATGTTCTCCGTTTCATCTTGTCAGCGGCACTGCTACAAAATACGGAACGTATTCTGATTGACAGAAGACAAGTAGTTTGTTTTTAACAATGTGTAGACTCATGTTAATATCGTGTATGTGCTGTGTTAGTGCCGTGTTTAAGCCCGGATGTTGTTAGCCTAGCTTAGCGTAAAGACCAGAGTCAGAGGAAACAGCTAGCTAGCGTTTCTTCAAAACGTAACTGCCCCTAAAAAATTGCTATATTTTCATTTATATTCATGTAAAGGTAAATCAAACCTAATACATTGTTTAAAGAAGATATAATAGTGTTGGTACACATGATTTTAAACCGCTGTTTAGCCCTTCTAGTCTCAACGCTAAGTTTGGCTAAACACATTCTGACTCTGCAGTTGATTAAAACATTTTATACTTTAATACTTTTTCTGTATTTTTCCCCGCAAATGATAACGGTGGCCAAGGGCATAAGGATTTGTCCATCAGTCCATCCATCCCATTCTTGTGACTGCAAGATGTCAAGAATCCCTTGAGGTGATAAGCTGATTAGATTTTAGGGGTCAAAGGTCAAAGATCAATGTCACTGTGAGCTCACAAAACATGTTTTTTGGCCTTCACTCAACAATTCATATGATCAATATGATACACAAATGTCTGACAGGATGAAAACAATTAAGTTTTGAGATGTTATGTCCAAAAGGTCAAAGGTCAACTTCACTGTGACATCATAATATTCTAGAAACAATGTAGCAACTTGACTGGAGCCTGGAGGATGGAGTAAAACCAAAACAGAGCAGCCCCATAACGTCACTAATAGTCGCTAATTGCACAGGAAAACCCGACTGTGAAGTACTGAAAGTGCAGCAAGTTGTTGGCTTACTTTATCTCACAAAATCTTACTACAGAATATATTCCAGTATGTTGGGTATTCCAATACTTATAGTACTGTTTATGCAATTTTGCAAAATCAGCATGCTTTGGCCACAAGTAATACAATACAAGCAGCGTCAGACATCAGTCCAACATGAACAAATAGAACAAGAAAAAACTGTGAATTGAAAATTAAATTTCAGAAATAGGAAGGAAACTTTATTGACTTCTTTGTGGTCCGATGTCTTCATGAAGTCGTCTTTGTATATTTGGGTTATAATTATAATGTTAATCTGAGTTTTCTTCTCCTTAACAGATTTTCACTCACCTGGTGGGGGTTTGTTTACAACCTGTATGATCTGCTCCTCTCTTGCTCTGTTGGACCTATTGTTCACAATTTAGCGATGATCTTTAGCTTTGTTCTGAGATCTCTGCAATGGAGCTACCATCATTTATTAACGTATGGACGTATGGATCTGAGACAAGCATATTTCTCATATTGTGTACCTATACTCCTATAGTATGACACATAATCTCACCGTGACTGTGACGCCTGCCGCTCTTTTCCCGCCAAATTGGGGCAATTAGGAGCGTTGAAAGTTGCTGGAGTGGTAGAAGTGCGCAAACTTAGTGCTGGCAGTAATCTCGGCTTCACAGCGGGCCGCGGCCTCGGCTTCAACCTCTGTCTTTTATCTTCCCTTTGTTGGCGTGGCTGCATCGAAACAGAGGTTCAACGCGTCTCCTCCCTCCTCTGGTGTGGCTCCACAAAGATGATTGCCTTCTAGTAACGCGCCTCTGCCCCGCGCTCACCGCTACCATCACCACCGCACCTCCACCCCACCTCTTCCCCCTTTGCTCCCCTCTCCTTCTCCCTTGTTCCCTCGCTCTATGCTTAGCAAACATCAAAGGGACCTATCATACCCCAATGGCTTAAATCTTTTAACAGGGAATAACAGCCGGAGTACATCCAGACCCCTCGCGTCCCACAGTCATGTCACCATGTGTTCCCCGCAACGATCGCCAGGGGAGAGGCTCCGGCCGGGTGGAGAGCCCTTTCTGGTGGTGCGTGTTCTCTCCGCAGGACCGTGAGGGGAGCCCCGGCACTGTGATCAGGGGCCGGGCCAAATTCTGTTTGAAATGTGAATGGGCTAATTTTCATCAGCCCTCCCTTCACGCTAGGGGAGGTCCCAGGTGCCACAGCATGCCAAGGGTCATCATTAGAAGACGGCTGCCTTCAAAAAAATATATATATATATTGAAAAAAAAAGAAGAAGAAGAAGCAGGCACGCCACTGCATCTTGTGGCTGTTTCTCTTTTATTCTTTTTTATTATTTCTCTGTGTTAAATTCATAAACATTAATGAACAAAATTTATACAACCCACACACTCCTCCTCCTCCTCGCGAGGCTCCCACAACTTCTTTTCTTTTATTTCTTCATTTTTTTTCTCCTCGCCTGATGCATAAACAAACAAAATAGTGACTGAAAATGTGGAGACGACCTAGCTCGAGATATCAGGGTGGTGGTGTGTGTGTGTGTGTGTGTGTGTGTGTGTGTGTGTGTGTGGGTTGGGGGGGGGTTCATATCTGATTTGAAATTCAGACGGATTCCATGATCAAAGGAGGCTCAATATCTCTCAGCTGTTCAAAGGGACTCGTATAAAACAAATGTGATGTGACCAAGTGCAGAGGAGCACTCATTAAGCGCTAAAGCAGATAACGACAGGTAAGACGACGGAGACGGCGCCGCGCTCTAATTCTCTCCCCCCACTGAACAGGCGTTTGTTTGCTTTCGCGCGTGTTTTTGTGTGTCTTCCTCGCGCCTGCGTTTTTTGTTGCTTTTGATATTGATTAGGGAGGGAATAGGAGAAGAGGTACACGGAGGGGTTTCAGACGCCGCTCTCCTGCTCCCTTTTGTCGGAGACAAGCCCTTGAGTTCTCGCTGTTGTTCTCTGCCGTGCGCCGTGCGCGGGGAGTTTCGGAGGTTGCTTTGCACACAAAGTCACAAGGAAGCTAAACGCCTCCCTTTAGGGTCTGCAGGGTATAAACCACCCCATTGTTTTCTCTTTTGTGTTGTTAGGAGAGAAAGCGAGCGAATTTCACACCCACCTTCGTCGAAGGCTTTTCTATAATAAAGAGCAACTTTGTGCGTTCGCGACTAGAAGAAGAAATACATCAATCTAATGAACCGCCGGCTCTGGAGATCTCCAGTGATGCTTCAGAAGTAATACATGCACTGAGACGTTCGCGGCTTATAATCGCGCCGATGGAGCAAAACAAAAATATGATATTATTAAGCATTAGATGTATGTTTGATGTGCGCCCCCCCCCGCCGCCCCGCCTCTCTGTTTTCAGGTCCTGACCTTCAGCGAGCGCAGGGCTCCAAATGAGCCGGGTCAGTTTTGTAGTCTTTTTGTGCTTGGAGGAGCCATGAAATATTCAGGCTTAGTGCTTCCCTGAGACCAGGCTGGTGGCTGTGGCTTTGTTAGCACTCCCGTCCACTGTCCACCCCTTGCACCCTTGAACCCGGCGCCCGCCCGCCCGCTCCCTCCGACCACAACGTCCCATTTTTTCCGCCCGTCTCCACCGAAGGTTGCTTCCTGCACGAGACCTCTCGATGCCGTCATGCGATTCCTCCCACCTCATTGCTCGATAGCGGTATACATGTATGGCTATTTCCAGCAGGTGAGGGTGTGGGATATAGCTCTATGTGGACTTTGTCAATTCATGACCAATGGCGAGGTCCTGCATTATACACTAAGCTGAGCAGGAGAGCAGGTTTGTTTTATTCACAACCTTGTGGATTCAAACAGATTGCTCAGACTGGGGAATTGAAGCAGATACTATCATACAGGTCCAAGACATGGAGAGAGAACAGGTAGGAATAAACTATGTATAAAAGCACTGGTAAGCTTCAGCCTGAGGCAAAGCTACACGGGCTACAATGTTACCCTCCCCAAAGCCACAATCAATTCTTGGCTTCACCGTATCCAAATGTTTATTTTTTGCTCGGCTGAAATATAATGACACGTCGTTCTGAGATACAATTGTACCCTTGGCTCGCGTTGGTATTACAGAGCGCCTCGGCAAGATTTACCTCGGGTTTGGGATGAGTTCACGCTGATCACATTTAAACAGGGTCTAAATACCGAGAGCGATCATTACGAAACGGGAAATGTAAAGGATTCACGTCGTTCCATGTTTTAGAGCCGAGCGCACGCATTGCATTTTTCTACATAAGTTAACACCCAGCCGATTCCAACGATTCAGAATCACTCCAGATTCCAAATCCCGCGTGTCAGAGCTAACAGGTGTAACATATTACCGCTCTATCCCCCCTCCTCTATAAAATAATGCCCCATCACATCCAAAAAAAAATATTACCATCTCATTCAGATTCATAACACTGATGGCTTTCAAGCATCATCTATATAATCCTGGAATAATTTCCCCATGCGTCCGTCCATATCTGGAGTCATAAATAACTGTTCCGCCACGAAATCCTCCGTAAAAGGGCAGGATGTATGTGTGGATGCTGCCGCCGCCGCCGCGTGTCCGTCCTGTGTGATATATAAACCCGGGCTATCCCGCTCCATCTAGCCTGACATGCTCCTAATCCGGCCTGATGAAGGGATGCGCTCTGTCGGTTAGCGGGGGCTTCGCCGAGGCGCCGGGCGGAACCGCCAACCCCAAATCCCACCTCCACCCCAATCTCTCCCTCGGCCTCGCACACACTACATCCGTAAGTATTCCATTAACCCCGGTCCCGCCTGTCTGAAGGAGCCGAACGCGGCGAAATCAATGAGGATGTGTATGTCTGTTTGTGTCTTAATGTACAAATGTGACTCCGTGCATCATCGAGAGCCCGGCTGTAAACAAGATTGCTTATTAAAGTGCTCATTGGCTGCGGATACGCCCCGGCGTCTCTGGCTCCTGTAGGCCCTGTGCAGACCGCGGTCTCCTGCAAAGCAGCGTGGGGTCCATGGCAAGAGGCGGGGGGGGGGATTCACCTGCTCGGAGCTGGTTTTACCTCGGGGGGTTGAGTATGAAGGAGTGCATCACACCAAATGTTTATCAAAGCAGAGCACCATATTCCTGCCATAACTCCAACTCTGGCCTCAGCTTGATGAAGACACAGTCCATCTTTGGTTGAGTTTAAAGGAGCAGTACGTAGTTTTGACAAAGTAATAACATTATAATATTAATGAGGTGAAAATGCAAACTCAGAAATATTTATTTTTCACCGTAACAGAATAAACAAGCTGTTCTCAGAGGAAGATAAAGTCCACAGAACTGTGTTTGAAGGTAGAAAGAAGGTGGCAGGGTCCGCCACATATAAACAAAGTATTGTCCTTTAAGGTCAGTTTGTGTGTTCAGTTTATTCAGCTGTGAAAATGAAAAGAGTTTGTTTATTTGTTTCAGGCATGAAAAAAGCAACTAAACTACACATTGTTCTTTAAGTGCGCTGAGAGCAAATAGGAAAACAAATTATCCCCAATCAGGGAGGCTGGTTTGAATCCAAAAACGCTCTCCTTTTGTGGCATTGTTCAGAAAACACACACACACTCTCTCTCTCACACACACACACAACCAGAAAACAATTTTGGATAATCATGCATTTTCCTAAATTTATGCGTTGTATTCTTGCGTCGAAGCGTCTCTAAGCACAGCAGACTCTCTCCCACAGGAGCAGCACTGATTTACACCCTGCAGTACCTCACGCTCACACTAGGGGGCAGTATGTGACCTGAAAACATGGAGCCGATGCCTCGACAGGCCCCCCTCCAAAAAAATTAAATGAAAAATTTGAAGTCAAATTGATGTTATCCTCTGTAAAAAGCAATCCTCCCAGCACACATCAGCAACGTTCCTGCGAGCCGTGTTTACCGCTCGAGAATTTAACGCCATCTAAATAATTACATGTCCTCCATACGTGGAGGCCGTTCTGCACGCGGTACCTGAGCAGGACTCGTGGATAGTCGACATACTTTTACAGTCATTGTGTTGTGAGGTCTGTATCTCACAAGATGGTGAGCGTGCACAGAGACCTGTACGCAGCTGCACAATTATGTATTTAGATGAGAGCAATTTTTAAATGTTTAGTTTTTTAGTAAATGTACATTTAGTCCAGTGGGTGCAGACGTGGCGTTACACCTCTGTTACGGCCTCACACTGACGTCGGTTCTCCAAACACTGTTGCTCGGGTCCATCCGAGAAAAATCCCCCTGACTTCACGTTACGTGGTGAAAGGTTAACGTGAAATCGTTTCATTGTGAGGACGTCTTTACAGATCCAGATAATAATCTGCTCCGAAACAAAACACAACAACAAATGAATAATGGCACATTCGCGTTCCCGGTTTTAAAAACGCGGGCGGCCGTGTCCGCGGCGCTGACACATGCACCGCTCGGTGAACAGAGTCAATTAGGAGCGGCTGCAGATTATTTCTTAATTAAATAGGGGGCTACCTTAACCACAAAGGTACAGCGGCTCGCACCTCGCAGTGCAACACTAACAGCTGCCAGGCCTTGTTCTGCCGAGAGAGAGGGGGCTGTTCATTAAGCAGCGCCATCTCTCCTGGGCTTGTCCACCTGCCTTGATCACGTTTGCATTAATAATGCATCGCCGAGTGCAGTAATACAACCATTACATTCGCTGCTCTCCTCAGCCTCTCGCTGGCAGCTCTGCCACCTCAACATGGGGGGAAAATTGTAATCTTTTTCTCCTTTATCCGGGGCTCCCTCTCATATCGCCACCCCAAAGAACACATTTCTGCTGTATACACACACCAAAATGGCTTTACCCTTTTTCCTTTTGGGTTCACTACACTTTGAAAAACAATACAGTCGACGCAGGCTGCCGCCAGATGAAAGTTGACCATTTGGAGTCACAGTCTGAAGAGTGTTCATCCCTCCGACAATTCCTCATCTGCCGCGATACACATATAGATATTGTAGCGGGTGTTTGTGTCTGCGGCGCCGACTGATGGGAAATCTCTCTCTCCGCCGCGGACACGCCTTTTCAAGGTGACCATGAATTTTAATGGTCGCGAGGAGTTGTGTTTGGGAAGATTCCCCCCCTTCAATTACAAGGCTCGCCTGATAGGAATAGATTGGGGGAGATTTGCATAGATTTCAAACACCTGTAATTAAATCTAAAATGTGGCGTGGCCTTTTTTTGTCAAACAGTGAGAGAGGTCCAAAAAAAAAAAGGGGAAAGACACCAATTCCAGGGATCACATTCTTGTTAAAATTCACCGAATAATTGTCTTTGTATAGGAGAACAGTATATCCAAACAGTCAATAGGAGAAATTGAACGAGTTGGGGGGAGCAACCCCGTGACTGCTCGCCGCCTGGGTAAATATTACTTATTATTTTCTAATGTAACACTCCTAAGCCCGAGCTCAGATTTCCATTTGGAGGCAAACATTAAGGAGATTCAGGAGCCATCCAAGTGGCCAAGTAATTAATGTTACCGCGCACGCCCAAGATATTAGAATGTTAACAGTGTTGGAGCCATGTGATTCCGAATACAGAGTGAGGGCTTTATTACTGCGGCCCAGACAGGGGGTGACATCCCTCCTAATTGGGGACATCAGAGTTCCTGCTGCTGCGTCTTATCCTCAGTTCAGATCGCTCCTTTTTTTTTTAATTTATTCACTTTCCCTTCTCCCCCCCCCCTCTCTCTTTTGGTTCTCCCTCTCTCTCTCTCTCTCTCTCTCTCTCTCCCTCGCTCCTTATCACTGGGATCTGCTCTCATTAGCAGTCGGCAGCAGGCCCCCCTCGTTTGCATTTCAAGTGGCGGCGCTGTGCAGGAGCGGCCCCGCGTTACCGTCAGGCAGGGCGAGAGAGGGAGAGGGAGGCGAGAGAGAGAGAGAGAGAGAGAGAGAGAGAGGGAGCCGTCGCACGCGGTTGATGCTTCATCACGGCGCCGCATCCCGACATCTGGGGCCGTCTTTTTTTCCCATGAGCACCAGTGTGTCATTAACAGGATTAATCTGGGCCCTAATTTCCTAATGATCGCTGTTTTAATGTATGTGAACGAGCGCAGTCTCTTGACTCATTACCGCCAATTTGCCTG
The DNA here is from genome assembly GCA_039737535.1 of Lagodon rhomboides. Taxonomy (NCBI): domain Eukaryota; kingdom Metazoa; phylum Chordata; class Actinopteri; order Spariformes; family Sparidae; genus Lagodon; species Lagodon rhomboides. The sequence goes on along the minus strand of CM077789.1, from coordinate 5,008,300 downwards.
AGACACACATAATCAGACTCTCTAACAACCCACCAACATTTATTTTTGCTAATATGATTTTTTTTTCTCTTTTTTTCTTCCACTGTGGATAGAGCAAACACAGTTTAGTTCAGGCTGAGTGGATTCCCAATCAGTTGCTGACTACACGCTTTACCGACGATGATGACATGCAAATGAGGAAAAATCTCATTTATCTCTGGATGTGTGGCCGACTGTTACTGTACGAGGCTGCTTTATGTCGTCCCTTACGTTATAAACTACATCATCCTGACGTAACACCAACAAAAAAAAGACACAACCTCCTGTAATAAAGTTCGACTGTCCTGAACCCACACTACACAATGTGGTGGAGGACCAGTAAGCCCACTTAAACATTAACACCGACTGGGGCCGGGCTGACGGGGGAAATGGTCGGGGTTTTGTGGCTCGTGGTACCACACCGTCCAATAACCACACAGATGTATTCAAGCCCCGGGGCGGCTGCGGGGCAGACCTGTGAAACCTGGCCATGGTGTCTTGGTTTAAGGGAAGAGTCTCAAGGATCTTCACCCAGGAGGATCCTCTGTGGCTTCTGTGACAGTTGACCTTTGACCCCCCTCCGAAGCCTCTGGCGGTTGAAAAAAAAAAAAAAAAGTGGTTCAAGTTGCATCTTTGCAGGTCAGCAGCCCCGATGTGATTTGATAAAGCCGAACCTGGACAGAAAGTGAGGATGACACAATGTTTAATATTAATGTTTGATGCAGGACCGTGCAGGAAGGCGTGTTTGGAGCTCGAACGCACATGAAGTATTCAACAATTAGCTTTGTGGTTAGCTTCCGGTGGATCACAAACACAGGCATTTCATTTTGTGAAGATAAAATCCATTTTATGTTATATTGCTTATTATAGGATGACTAAAGGAGTTCTTCTGGAAATAAAAACTGGAGAGGAAACTTTTTTGTTTCGCAGAGTTTGGGACAGAAGAAGACGCTCCTTGTTAGTAATGTTATATATAAAGTTGTATTCTTGTCTGGAAATATTTCACGACTGCCGCTGCTTTTCTACCACCTAATAATCAACAGTGGAAGAAGTTTCAGATCCTTTAGAAATACCACAATTACTACTGTTCAAGAACCGGAGAGAACACATTTTATGGGACAGGATGACCTCTGACCCTTTATTATATGAACTGACATGTATATCCATCAGTATAATACTTGTATAAACACACTGGTGACCAAATGTGTGTTTTGTTCTGGAGTGTTTAAGTGTATTTCAATGTTTTCTTGAAAAAAATAAAGTATATAACACACACAATTAGGTCCTGCATTGACATACTTTCTTAAAATAAAGTAAAATAAGTTAATATTTATCTATATCTATATATATCTATATATCCATATAGATATAGATATACATAGACATGGACACATCTATCTATCTATCTATCTATCTATCTGTAATGTAATCTACATATTTTACAAAATGCAAAATTAAAAATTACAGCTGTGAGATGAATCAATTTGAGTAAAAGTTCTATTCTCGCTTCTGAAATGTCGTAGAGCAAAAGTATAAAGTATATTAACTAAATCAGATTAATCAGATAATTAATAAAAGGTAAGTTTATTCTTAAATAAACATCAGTTAATAGTTATTGCACTACAAATTGTATTAAGCGATTGTTTATTGTAAAGTTGCGACTGATGTTTAACAGTGAAATAACTCATAACTAATGTTTAATTAACGATACATTCACCGTTTATTAATGATGGTTATTATAAAGTGTTAGCAGATTATCTGCTGCTGTCGCACCAATCTGTAAAATGTAAACACCAATCAATAGTCATTTGGGTCATTCGATAGACGCTGCATGTGTATCGACTCACGTCAACAGCTGCCATTTAAAATCTTTACATGGGTTTTACATCCGACACACTGTTCTACAGTCATTATTTAAAAGTGAGCTGGTTACAAATCAGTACGAGTTTCTGTCAAACCAAATAAAAATGACATCTGCAGATTCTGATGGAGATGTGATATGCAGATGACAACCTAAAATAAATCCACGTTCATGTAATAAACTACATCATGTAACAACTTAGTTTTTTGAGCCGACGGCACACGTGTGAAAACGTGAGGTGTCAACAGGAGGAAGCTTCAAACCTCCAGCCGGCTGACGCACAGCTGCTAATAACGCAACACTCAGGAAAAACGGGTGCGAAAAGGTATTTAAACATAATTGATATCTGATTTCATCCATGACGAAATGTTAAAGTTCTTTAAATGCCAGCCCGCTAATTGGTTTGCGGCTGCAATACGAGGAGGAGCAGGTTTCCTGATTAATATTACCCCTCGACTCACCCCTCTATCCCCGGTAAAAACTCCCGGTACAAGTAGAGGAGTGCAGGGTAAATATTGAATCTGGGACTAAACTCCTGAGCAGAGCCGAGCAGGGGAAGGAGATGTGCGAGAGTTGAGAAAGCCGTCCTAATTAAGAAGCTGTAATCAGGCTCGGAGCTAGGGGGTAACTCCCTGGGTGTCATTTGTGATATTAAACCGCGCTGTCCTCCTCCTTCTGTTTGTTGTGCTTCGCTGGCTGGAGCTAATCCCTTTTAATATAGCCGCAAATATGCAAATGGCCGTTTCAATATACCGAAACCTTCGATAGCGATCCTCTTTTAATTCAACACGAGTTAAGAGCGAGACCTTGTCAGTCAAACTCCTCCTTTTTTTTTTTTCTCCCCTCATAACAATACTAATGTTTTCCCATTACGCACAGTCCAACTAATTAAGGGGAGGTTTGTGTGGAGAAGGATTTGCGGGGTTCCCAGGAGAACGCAGGACGTCGTGGCTTTTCAACACTTCTCGGGGGCCGGTGCCTCGGGCAGGGATCTGAAAGTTGTTTGCTTACACTCTTCAAATCTTTCATAAAAATAAAAGTGGGAAAAAAAAAAATGCACATAACAAACGGCTCGGGTCCGGTCTGGACCAGCTCCCCTGGCAGATGCAATAGCCTCCGCGTGAGCAGCGGCGGAATGAAAAGCTCAGCATCACTGTCTGTGAATAGATGGCGCAGTCTGTTGAGCGGGGTTCGAAAGGCCAAGTACCCCACAATGAGATAGCGGCATTTATATCCTTGCGACACAAGTCATAAATAATGGATGAGTCTGTAGATCTCTAGCACCCTGTGCATCTACATGTCACAAGTGACTCAATGATGATACCATAAAGCAGAGCTAAAGTGGTTTAAGGTCTATTCTGTGGAAGTCTCGGGATAAAGAGGGCTAAGAGAACCGAGGGACATACTTCCTCCAGTATTCCCCTGCCGCCTGCGGGGAATACTAGTGGAAGAAAAACTCTGCTCTCAGCTGCTTAACCTCCCAGCTAAAAGCAGCCCATGAACACTGTTACTGCCGGCGGATGGTGGGAGTTTCACAAACACAGGCCGGGTTTGCTGTTGAATTCACACCTTCGTGTTAGTAATGAAGTCACAACGAATAGGTGGATGAAACTCATGTTACCTTTCTGCAGCATTTATAAAGATCCTTTAGCTTGGTTATTGGTTGTGTACGGTTGCTTGTACCCCTTTCACACTGGACAAAAAACCCAACAATCGAAGGGTACAATCGGCATTCATGCCCAGGCGTTCCCCCATTCCTCTGTCAGATGCACCGGGCCCTGGTGAGGGATATTAGGGGGGTATTTGGCCGGGTTAATTGGCTCCAGCTCCGATTGGCTGTGATGCAAACACGCTAATTCACGCCCCCTTTCCAAAGTGATGCTATGAAGATGCTACGTGTCGAACACTGGTGGGTGTTTGTGGTTTTACATCAGCGGTCAAACAGCGCTTAAGATATTACAGTCGGCGTTGAATCTGAATCTGACTGGCCTCTATGCTTCTTTCTAACTTTCCTCATCTAATGGGTAAATACTGTTACTTAGGTTAGCATAAATTTTCCTGATTCTACAGCGTTGTTATATTCTTCATGTATGCACAAAAAAATGAATGAAAAAGGTAAAATCCTTCAGTACATAGAACGCATATTTATCAGCTATCGCGTGCATTCATCAAAGTCCAATTTTGCATCCAGGTGATCTTCTCTTTAACCTTTGTGTAGGGCAGATCAGGTGACCTTCTGCTGTAATGGTGACAAAAATAAATACATAGGGGTCACAGTTTGTTTTAGGAGTACGCTGCAAAACTACTTGGAGTACTACAGTCGGCGTTGAATTTGAAGGAGAGGCTGAGGTAAAAGATATGAAAAAAGTAACCACCGTGACATTCTGACTGGCCTCCATGCTTCTTTCTAACTTTCCTCGTCTAATGGCTAAATACTGTTACTTAGGTTAGCATAATTTTTCTTCATGTATGCACAAAAAAAATGAAATGAAAAAGGTAAAATCCTTCATTATCAGCTATTAAACTTACCATTTCACGTAACACAACTTGGCGTGACGTGTGTACGCCAAAGTCCAATTTTGCATCCAGGTGATCTCCTCCTTTGTGGAGGGCAGATCCATGGTCAGGTGACCTTTTGCTGTCATGGTGACAAAAATAAATACATAAGGGTCACAGTTTGTTTAGGAGTAAGCTGCAAAACTACTTGGTTAGGTTTTGGAAAAGGTGATCGTCTGTTACTCGAGTTAAGAATGTGATGTCTGTTAACGTACGGACGTATGTTCACACACGTCAATGTTGACTTTTGGTTTCTTGAACGCTCTCTGTCTGATTTTTTTATGCGTGGCATTTGAACGCATCTTGGTCTGTCTGTCTTAGAATTTAATGGGAAGAATTAGCATAACACATGCACCCAAAATTGCACTTTGGCGTATTTGCTTTATGCAATTTGACAGTGTAAAGACGGCTCGACTTCCTGTTCACATAGTTAACTGTTTTAGATTGAACCATTCTATAAATGCTTCCTTGCATCCACTTTATACCGTGCTACAATCGCCTCCCTAGCTAAATCACCAGTTTGAAACCAGCTAGACTTTTTTTTACATCCATTCATGAGTAGCTGATAAAACCAAATCCTGCTTTATACACATAAAATGCTGACAGGATCATGTTAAGTAATGTTCCCTTAGTTCAGCTTCTTCTACTCAACTTGCCGTGTTCCTGTATTTGTTTGCGGTTTCTCTATTAGCGCTGCTTTTCTCTATGCTTCTCCTGCACACGTGTTGAGAAACTGGACGTTTCCATCATTTGCTTGTTTCGTCTGTCGTCTCTGTCGAGTTACATACGTAGCCTATAAAGCCCGACTGGATTCACGGTTAGCCTCAATCACTGCGAGACCTTAATAGGCATCATGCCCGACTTGACAGTTGCTTGAAGGTGTTACCGCTCGTCGAGAGCAACGCTGGGCTATGACCTGTTGTTAATAGTACTCAGATGCATCCCCGTAGGTGTGAATGAGGTGAAAATGAGGATCGGATGGAAACGGCTGAGACCGTGCGTTTGCCGTGTTTGTATGTCATGTGCTGCTCCAAACAGATTTAGTGGATTAGGCTCAATACAGATGCCCGAAAAAGCCGGAAGAAGAATACACGGGTAAACTTGCCTCCCCTCCTGTATTCAGTCCGCCGGAGCTTTACGACGTGCATTTTCAACTCAGCCACCCTCGTGCCCCTTCAAATAGCTGTGGAAGAAGGCTCCTTCAGTGGCTTTTCAATTATTGATTGACAGTAAAAAGCTCGTGGGTTCATTAAGATCATAGATGTGCTGGGGGGGTAATGCTCCAAAACTGGGGTAACTGCACAGCACTTAGTCACAGATGGCCCGGTAACAGTGCTCAATAGCTGGGAGGAAGCAGCGCAGACAGGAGCCTCGGTATCACACTGAACCTGGTGTTGGTGTACCATTAAACACCGAGCCAGACTGTTTCTGCTAAGGATCTGTGTATCTGCTCGAGGGGAGCTCAAAGCAACAGCCACAGACAGCCTCCTCAAGGATGCCACATAAACGTCACCTCTTACTGCTGTTAGAAGGAAGCCTCCTCTGTCTCGCGATGCCGCATGCAGAATTAAGTCTGCCATGAATATCCATACGGCTGACGGGAGTCAAAGAGCCTCGCCGAAATTCTCTCTGAGAGCGCCGTCGTCGCCCAACGCGCTTCTGCCGCGCCACATCTGTACCGAGCGGCGCCGAATGACATTATCTGACAATCTCGCCTGATCGGCGCCGACACCGTAACCTCCAGAGTCAATTTATTGGGGGGGGAGTTTACATTTTTTTGTGGAGTCAGGGTGAAGGCTGGCAGGTAATGGGGTCTTCTCTCCATGGGAACAAGTGGAATATGAAAACAAGTAGAGTAGTTCATTAAAAAAAAACCTGCTATCTAGGTCACTTGAACTAACTGCATAAAGATCACTGAATTATTTACTATAATTGGAGCGCTTCGTAGACGAAAGATTGAATCAAATGAGGGAAAACCTTTAATGGTGAGTTAAAAAAAGGAATTCTGTTTATGACAATAGCGCCAATTATTACACCGAAAACACGTTCAGGGAGCTTATTTTCCTCCGAGAACGGCTTGTTTATTCAGTTATGGAAATATATAAATACTTCCGAGTTTGTATTATTACCTCATTAATACTGTAAATATTAAAATCTTCTCCTGAACTACACTTGACGTCACTCAATTTATTCAATTTATTCAGTCGTGAAAACAAAGAGAGTTTGTTCATTTAGTTTGTTTAGACATAGTCTTCCCCAAAACTACGTAGTGCTCCTTTAAGCCACAGAAACACGTCTTCATTTTGGTAATTTATGTTCTGAGAAGTACGATTGTTGTTTTTCCACACCGACGAGCGATAATCAGATCGTTAATACGAGAGGATTTTTTTTTTTCTTGACTTGCACTACTGTATGTTCATAATTAAGTCGGAGAGAGGACTTCTCCGCTCCCCCTCGAGGTAGGCCGGGTTAAATTGAGTTGAAAATGAGATTTTAGCATCTCCTGCAATAATAGCGGGGAGCTGAACTTGGGTATGATCTCTGTTAATAGAGTGAGAGCACAGGAGAATTTGGTGTTACGCCGTGAATAGAGGCAGAGCAGGTGGAAACCGGGATCTTTTTCATGAACAGGCATGAAGTCAATTAGACAGGAGAGAGGGAGTGTGAAGAGCGGTGGGAGGAACATGTGCGTATAGGCGGGGAGGAATCCGGAGGCCGTGGTTAAGCGAGGTTTTCGGTAGACGTCACGCGACAAAGATGAAGGAGAATCGGCGCATTTGAATCTTTTACTCTTAATTAGACAGTACCGAGTAGGAAAAGAGGTCATGTAAGTGCCTTTTTTTATTATTATCTCTCCAATTAGGCCTTTTAGTCAACATGTAATTGAGGACAGCTGCTGTAATCTCGTAATAGTGCGTTGCCTTTTGTGTTCTTCTAATTAGGGCTGACACCGACTACGGATACTCCTCGTCGACTTGTGGTCATTAGGTCAAACCATTAGTTGATGTTTATGACATTAATAATTTAAATATACTGGGGCACGGACTAAACAAGCCGCCCGTTAGTGACAATGAGAGGAGAGTGAAGATGTATTCCAACACGGTGTCACGCAAGTCGCCTTGTTCAAAATACAGGACTAAAAAAAACCTTGAACTTCACAAAAACAAATTGAACATACGAACAAAATAGACGACGCGTGGCCTCTGTCAGTCTCTGAGATGGTGTTTGTTCCAGGTCCGGCTTTGTTCACTGGGAGGCTGCTGAGCTTGGTTCCTTTACCCACCAGACTTTGGTTCTGGTGCTAATTTCTCAAAATCTCCTCCTCATGGCGGTCCAGAGCTCCTGTCCTTGCAGTGTAAACACCAACACTCCCAAAAATTATGCACGGCTAACTAGCAGACACAGTTAGCAACCGTTAGCATCGTGGCTTACTCTTGTCTCGGCCCTAAGGACAAAGTGTATGTTTTTATTTTTTTCTCCGACTAAGACACAAATGAAAACTTGGCCATCTAAGATTCTTCTAATCGATTCAGTCAACTGTCTCAAAGGTCCATTGTGTGGGTGAACATGTCTTTGTTTGTGTAGAATCACCTGAAACTAAGAGTCGTTGTTTGTATTACATTAGATTGAGCTTTTATATCTACAGGGGGAGCAGGTCTTCTTCCACAGAGTCCGCCACGTTGCACCGCCAAATTCTGCAGAAGCCCAGAAAAGACAAACCAAACACCGGGTCAGAGAGGATCTCTCAGGAACTTATTTTTCATTTTTAGCTGCCACTTTGTGCTTTTGAAGGGGGATGGGAGTATTCAGTTGGTTGCAATCTGAAAACCTCACCACTAGATGCCACTAAATCTCACAGACTGAACCTTTAAGTAATTAACATACGTGTTACAAATCTGTACTTTCATTTTAAAACGAGCAATTATCCTAAAACAGATGGGCAATTAATTTCTTTTATTTTTTTATATGTTGATGACAATTTAAAGCCCCAGATTTTTGCTTATTAGCAGGTTCTTACCGAGGAAGCGTATATGTGATCGGCTAAAAATACATTACATGTCACCCACTGTACCGTGCGAGTCGTCTTACTGAAATATTTAATAGTTTTTGGTACAGAGGATAAGATACATGAGGTGTTGGTTACGGATGCTTTCTATCTATATCTATACACAGTATTATGGTTGTGTGTGTGCACCTATACTCACATTGTGGGGACCTGCCGACCTTATGGGGACAAAATGCAAGTCCACTTAACGTAAAGCATTAAATATATGAGTGAGGACTCTCTAAAAAAACTGGTGTTATTGCAATAAGAGCCATTCTGTGTTTGTATGTTGTAAATGTTACGGCACACCGCGGTTCTATTTTGATCCCGTCAGTATGAAATCAGTCAGCGATCTCACGCTCATCCTCTCTGATGCATCGCCACATGTGTGCGGATGAGATTGTTTACAGCGCCGTCGCTGCGGGGGCTCGCCGCGCGTCTTTCAATTAAACCCTGTTGTCTTTAACATTCCAAATATGCAATTAAGCTAATTGGTAGGATGACTCCTTGTGATCCATTGTGGAGCGTGATGAGGGGCAGGTCTCACCGGTTCCCCTCTCAGCCCAAATTCGTTGGCCTTTCATTGTAATCTGCTTCACTAGGCGCACTCTTGCCCTCCCCATTAGGACTATCCCCAGTGGAGAGCCTTTTCCTGCATTACACTGTAACAGGCTTGTTAATAATACATTAATGAAGAGCTGCTCCTCCAGATTAGGTGGTGGCCCCTTGATAATGGGGAGCTGGAGGAGGGCCAGGCAATCACCTCACTGTTGTAATCTAACCTTGGGTTAAATAAGCTTTTGTTAGTGAGAGAGAGCACCAGAGACGAGGGGGTGGGAGGAGGGTGGGGGTGCGACAGAGAGCACTCGCCCAAGGAAATGTAAATGACTCTTTTGTCTCAGTCGTTGCTGGAAAATATGAAACGGTGAGGAAGCAGAACTAACGCTCGCTGCTGTTTGTGGGTTACCGTACATAATTGTGCGGTGAAAAACACAATTACCAGATACTTTGGGGGGATGACAGGTGATTGTTGCTCTCCGCCTGTGAAGTGCCGCAGACAGGGCGAAATGCAGCACTGTCAGCAAAGTGCGCGGCGGGGATCGCTCCGCGTACGTCAAAATCTTCCCCCCCTGTTCTCCGTGACTGACGGTCCGCGCTTTCGCGCGAGATGTACTGCCGGAATCCGCGCTCGCAAATGTATTCTGATGCCGGCAATCAACAAATAAACACGGGGAAAAAAACGCCAAAGAGTTTGGCTTAAATATTTTAAATACCCTCCGCTCTTTTTTGTGTGGTATCCCACTCTCAGGATGTATATACTTGTCGTGTCTGCGCGCTGTTTTGGCAGTCTCTTTCCCCTGTCTGTCTCCTAATAGAAATCTTGATAGATATATCAGAAGGAGATTTTAATCACAAGGGTGTTGTGCATGCTTACTTATCTGAACCACAAAGGAAGAAAAGATTTTTCCAGCCGATGCTGTCACCCTTCTCGCACGGCAGCCTCTGTCAAGAGAGAAATGTGCCTAAAGACACGTCTCCCATTCAGGCTATGTAACACTTGCCAAACTGCAGCAAACTTAACAGCCGCCGAGAACAAACGGAATGAGGAAGTGATAGGAAAATAAGATTGAATGAAATGTTTCCTAGAGTCAAATACAGTATGTTAAAGGAGAGCCTTGAGAGAAAACATTCAGGGGGAGAAGGTAAACACAACCATTAAGTTTCTAACTGAGACAGAGTGCACAGGGAATTTGAATTGTGCTTTCGTCTCCTGATCCTTCCCCCCCTCCTCCTCCTCCTCCTCCTCCTCATCCTCCTCCCAAACCCAGTCTTTGTTTTGTTTTGTTCCTTAGGGTGTTTTTGATGGGGACAAATTTTAAAATCCACCACTCAAGTATTTTAATTTCAAACTTCTGAAGATGAAACGCAGCCGCTGCTTCGAAAGAGGCGTCGACACTGTTTCTCTGCTCCTTCACCTCGACGCGGCGGCGGCGGCATTGTGGCGAGAAGCGTCTTGAATGTCCTCCGTCTGTAAAGTTGCTGCCAAGAAACTCCACCGAATCCAAGAACACGTCTTTTACTTTTGTCTGTAATAAATAAATAACGGCACAAATAAAACTTCCGGGAGTGGATTAAAAATAAAGACGGGCGGCTGGAGTAAAGTCAGTCATGTTCAATTAAGCCCAATGTTCTTTCTAAAGTTGGGGTAATTTGAAGCTCCCTGATGTTTTCATACAGGCCCTTTTCTACTCATCTCCACATAAAAGAGGCAGTTCAGAAATTGTTGTCCCAAAGTAAGTTCTAAAAGACCTTCAAATCATTAAGTATGAGTTTTCAAAGAGCTGCCGATTGAAAGCCAATGGGAAAGTCCTCACACTTTTATCTTGGATGTTAAAGAAAAAGATGAGGATCTTGAGCCTGGGCCTTTCAGATAAGTGAATATATTTAATTTTTGAAAGAATCACAGAGTTGGTGTCTTTGGTCCTCATGCCTACTGGGACCGAGGCGTGAAGAAGTCAAAGTTTTTTTTTTTTTTTCTTTCCTCCCCCCTTCTTTCCATGTCTCACCCTGCTGTACTCATAAAGAGGAATAGGCCCTGAAACCTCACTGGGCCTCTAAGTTGATTTATTTATCAGGTCTACTCTGCTCCCGAGTGATGGCTGTGTGTGATGGATACCCAGGGGTGGGTCTTCGCAGAGCATCCCCCCCCTCCCATCCTCCTCCTCCTCCTCCTCCTCGCTCCCTCGCCGTGGCATCAGAGCTCACGCCTGACACCGGGCTTTCATCGCGGGGGGCACGGCTCAGGCCTCTGCTCCTAATGAATACCGAGTGGGGCTGCTGCCGCCGCCGCCGCTGCTGCTGCTAGCATTTGCAAGAATGTGACTGACCAGGCCATTAAACAGAGGCAGGTTAGGTTTTTTTACATTCCCACAAGTCCCCCCCCCCCTCATCCCCGCTGCGGTGCGGCTCAGACGTGGCGCTGAGCTGTACGTCCTACCCATATGCCACAGCTGTTTGTTTAGCCCGGAGAGAGCTCTCTGTCACCCTGCCAAAACTGCACTCCAAGAGACTCCTGGAAACCACACATGCGATACAACCAAAAAAAAAAACTCCCTCATCAACCTGATACGGAGAGAAAAGACAGACAGACACGATGAAAAAACTGTAAAAAGTATGAAAAACAAGGGCACAAGTTTTAGGCCTCCCGCTGTCGAGAGTCCCCGAAAAAAGTCCTTTTGTTATTTGTTCCAAAATGGCCGCTGTTGGTAACAGAAAACACTTGTTTGTTGTTGTTTGGTTTTCGTCGCCGTGTTCCAACATGTTTACGGCGCAGGGACCCGGCTGATAGAAGGAACATCTGGCTTTTGTGCATAGCTGAAAGAGCACACATATATTATACATGACGTTCTGTACATCTGCCAAAGAGCCAGCCTGTATGTTCCTCAATCAGCGCGCAACAACCAGAACACATAATAACAACACACTCTTCTTCTCGGCTCAGACGCTCACATTTAGGCTTTCTCCGCATCATATTTCGTCTCGTTTAGTTTTTGCACGGGAATCTCTTTTTAATTGAATTCTTAGCCTGATGAGTTGTGTTGCACTTAGGGGCCGACGGAGTTAAATATTGAGCTTTCCAATTAGAGAAATTCTCACAGAAAGCAGATGGATTGCCAATGGTGTTACAGGCAACACCTGAGTTTTGTCAATAATTACACCGCGCTTGGGTTTGGAGGTGAATTAGCTGAAACTATCAACACTCCCTCACATCATGAGCTTTCTTATCTGCAGAAAATAAAAACCCTCGCAGTCTAATTTACTGCACTGAGGCCATGTTTCATGAAGATATACTGTAGTCACCCGTCCATCAGCTAACATTACAGCCTGTGGCAACGCAAAATTGTTCACATTAATTAATTGCCACTCAGGGACGTATAGCGGACATTCATCTACGTATAGACGAATGACCGTGCAGTATATAAAGGAATGTTCTCCAACGCATGAAATCACTTCAACTCGCCACATTTGAACACTGAATTGTCCGGTATTACGCGCGTGCCAGCCGTCTGAACACTCAACGGCAATTCCTCCGGGGTCTGAGTTAGTGAGGTTCCACTCGCCATCTGTTCGATGGCTGTTATGATGACAGGAACTCTCCCATCTTTTCCAAACAGCAGAAAGAAAACAAACTGCACCCAGGCAGATGCTGTATTTTTTTTTCTCTGAGACGCCGAGATCGACACAGAAATCGACCGATTAGACAGGAGAGCTGGAGAAGGAACGGGAAGATATATGTGTGTAGTAGTTCAATGTTTCTTATCAATATAACAAAATACTGGATAAAGTGTGTAGTGTATTTCAGTCGTACAGGTTGAAAACAATTATCCTCATCATCAACAAACATCAGTCACCCTTTACATTGACTGTGGCCGATGGTATTTTAGGTTATAGCTCCAATTAAAGTGTATTTAATCATTTAAAATTATAAACTTTTGGCTTGTTTGTTGATAAAGTTTCTCAGACAACCAGGTCACGGTACATCTAAGTGCTGTATTGTACACTCTTAGAAATAAAAGTTCTAAGTAGAACCATATAAGGTTCTTCGGCTTGTCCTCATAGGAGAACCCTTTTTGGCTCCAGGTAGAACCTTTTATAAAGGTGGAGGGTTCTACCTAGAACCCAACATAAAGGGTTATACCTAGAACTGTGTGTGTAAGGTTCCACCCAGAACCCCCCATGAGAGGTTCTACAAAGAACCCATACAGGATCTTATACCCATGCTTTCAACAATCCCTGAAGAACTCTTTCTCCAAAAAAGGGTTCTCTGGATCAAAATGGTTCTTACTGGAACCCTTTTAAAACACTTTATTCAGGAAAGGGTTTTTAAAGGGTTCTCTGGATCAATATGGTTCTTACTGGAACCATTAGTGTTATCAAGAACCCTTTTGGAACCCTTTATTCAGGAAAGGGTTTTTAAAGGGTTCTCTGGAACAAAATGGTTCTTACTGGAACTGTTAGTGTTACCAAGAACCCTTGAAAAACCATTTCTTCGGGAAAGGGTTTTTCAGAAGCAAATGGTTCCAGGTAGAACCTCAGCCCTTGTAGAAGAACCCTTTTGGAACCCTTATTTCTAAGAGTGTAGGCAACGTGGACGAGTTTCAGTTTCTTGAAGACTCATCCAAGAGGTTTCTTCAGTTCTAACTACCTGGAAGGGAGTCGCAGGCTTTTAAACCCAGTGTGGGAGTGTCCTTACAGAGCTGTAGGGCCGCTTGTGAGTCGTTGATCCAACCGGCCTTCATGTGGGTTGCTACAGCCAGGTGAGCCCAGGTGTGAATGGTTGTTTAGCTGTCTGGGGAGGGAACAGCATTGTAGGTGGGTGATAAGTAATGTCTTAGGCCACTGCCTCTGTTCATCGTGGCTAGTTCGTTATCTATGTTGCTGCAGTCCGAGATCTCAGGAGTTAGACAATAACTACTAGCACAGCGACTATAAATAAGACTCCGTTCATGATAAATTGGAGTTTCCCTTCAATCATCTCTAGAAAGAATGTAATTCTTGAAAAACGTAAGCAACATTATGTAGTAATTTATATTTTGTGCAATCTGGCGCCCACTGTTCTGAGCAACACAACTGTCATAAATGCAAAATCCCAGGTTTCTGTGAGGTAACTTCTGTCACACGCTAACTACAACATCAACGCAAGACATAGAACTTAGCAACCTGCTAATGTTACTTACTAGTCAACAGCAACAAGTCCAGCTCTCCGGCTCTCTGCAGCCTTTTATTTGGTGAGGCTGTTACCAACGACTAAAAAAAAGGCAGTCTGGGATTTAGTCTTGTCTCTCGCTTTTCTTAGCTTCATCTGTCAACGTCGTCTTTGGTCTCTTCACTTCTGTCACGACATCCGTAGAGGCTGCTGAGCTCGGCTCTGTTGTCCGCTCCCTCAGCTTCGGTTCTGGTACCCGCTCTGGCCCCCGCACCTGAAAACCTCCTCCTCCTCCTCCTCCTCCTCCGGCGGTCGAAATACTGCTGTGATAGCGACGTAAACTCAGCACACATGAGTCACAAGTTGCTCTCAGAGCAAAGAGGGGAAACCAGAAAACAGTTTCTCCGGAAAAGAACTCTAAAATGATGTCGCAGCTGGGATTTGAAGGCAAAATAGGGACATAATGTTGCTTTAGAGCTAAGTACAAGTACAAGATGGCTTGTTAACTTTTTCAACATTAAACCTCTCCCCCTCTCTCTCTCTAACCTAAAAGTCCATCTTAACACAACTCTCATATTCACATTGAAGGTATAACTGGGTTGACATTTCCTTCTCCAAACTGGCCATGGAGTCATTTCTTTATAGTGTGACGCCACTGTGGAGATGGTGGATAGAAATGGCCACATGGATAACATCCATATATATTGTGATAAGGTACATTTGTATGTATGGTCTATGTGTGTGCAGCTTGAAAGAACTACAAACTTCTGTTTCATTATGCAACCCCGTGTTTTAAGATGACAGATTACTCACACTGTTACCTGGAGTTCTCGTGGACAGTATTTCTTTTGATCGGGTGGTCGCCAGCACAAAACACCAAGAGTAAAACAGACAAGCGACCACCAGAGTGAGTATACATACTTAAAGACACACTGTGGAATTATTTCTCCCACCTAGTGGTTAGATTTTATTTTGCATTCAAACGAATACTGCTCTCTAGTGCCTCGCGTTTCCAAACGTGCGTTGCAACCTGTTGGAACTACGGCAGGCGGGATGTGTCAAGATTCAAGAAGCTCTGACAACAACATGTCTTCAAACAGCACTTCATCAAGTTTAGTTTCGGGTGATGAGGTACATTATTTCAAACCGACTTCAAACTGCAGCTGACGAGCGCGTCTGGCTAAGCTCCGTCTCCGTTCCACAGTCACGCTGGCTCTGAGTGAAAACGCCTTTAGCCTTATCTGTACCACGTAGAGCTTTTTGTCCCTCTCACCAGTTCATCGTTTTTTATAGAGCGGAAGGACATGGAAGCCTCCGTAGAGCTCGCCCGTCCTATGGAAATACAGAGAAGTGATTCTTCCCTCAGGAGGAGAAGTGAGATTGTTGGCAGAGATCATTTTACACCAATGAGGACGTATTTATGAATGAAGACGCTGATTTGAGGTAATAAATGACTTAAAACACAACACAGTGGACCTTTAACCTGACATATTAGCTTAAATTTTAGCACATTATTTGCTTTGGGAATGGATGACTTCAGTTTTATACAGAGAATGATTACAGCGACCAATAACTGTACAGAGCATCTCTATAACTCCGCTCCCTCACACTATAGACTCACAATTGTAAATAGATAAATTCAGTACTCCCGGTAATGCATCTCCCTGTTCCACTCACGGTCCAAAATATGTCACGCTGTCTCCCAACATAACGCGGCACACCTCTTGCCTTATGTGTCACATCCATTTGCCGTCAGACCGGGGCAAGAGTGTGCGCTCGACGTGTAGCAATGATCCGCACTTCTTGTTCTCGCAGGAAAGTTTCACTGTTCCGTGTCGTCGAAGCCGCGAGAGTGATAATTGGGTAATGAGTAAATAAACAGCTGGAGTCCCCGTGTTTGGGGCTCCTCGAGTAAGAAATGGTTAAATGTACAAGTTGAACTGTGTTGGAGCCGCACACACACACACACGAAGACACACACACAGTCCTCTCCGACACGTCTTCCAACAGTACCGAGGTAAACTTGTCACAGAGGGAGCAGCTATTTGGGGGCCATCTTGTTGTGTGTGTGTGTGTGTGTGTGTGTGTGTCTTCTTGGCTGAACTGCGGGGAACAATGACAGGAAGGAAGCAGGCTGGAGGTGAGTGAGGTGTGAGAGCCCTAAGAGTGTGTATCCAAGCCCTAATTAACTCTCTGCTGCTTCCTCCCTCCCTGGCATTCCTGCCTTCCTAGGGCACATGCCAGTTACACGGATGGTGTGTGTTTACGCATGTGTGTGTGTGTGTGTGTGTGTGTGTGTTTGCGAGCAGCGTAATATCACTGTCACCATCGTTTGTTCCTGTGCTCCCCCCCTCCCCTCCGCCTGGCACGCCTGCCCTCCTGTGTCAGGTTTTGTGAAGCATCCCGAAGCCACCGGATGGAGCATAATTACCCTCTGCTCGCCGTGAACCCATGTCCCCCCGAACAAGAGCTTTCTTACACTGTATCCATAAACAAAACCAGCACACACACCCCCTTCCTCCTCCTCCTCCTCCTCATCCTCCCCCCAGTGCCACCCACTCATTATGGGTGCTCTTCTCACTGCAGACCTGGTCAGAGAGTGGCCCCCGAGTCTGACAGCAGCTTTTTAATGACATCTCAACATGGTAAATGTTCTCTAACAATACTGTCTTGTATAGTAGGTTCTGACCCTCTTCTTTAAGCAGGAAAGTCAGCTATAAGTATAACCTAAGACAGGAGGGGGGGGGGGGCTTCTGCTCAGTGGAAATGTATAAGACTAAAACAAAAAAAATAAGCGATTTATCCCAAAGTGCACCAGCCCGCCCGGCCCCTCATTTTGCTAAGCCCCATCGCTTTAAGTAGCCCTGTCAGAACTTGATGCCAGCCATTAAAGGCGGTGATGATGCACAACGGCGCCCCCACTCTGACAGCCGCACTGTCGCCGCCAAGCTGCAAAGCTTTAATACATGACTAGGAAGGCGTCCAAAGACCAGAATAAATAAAGGAGGGAAAAGATGAAATACACGCGACAGTGAGGCAGACAGCTGAACAAACGCAATGACTTAGAAAATGGGCCTAACAGCTCACTCTTCCCCCACTCTTTACACAATCAACCATGTAAATTATTGAGATATCATGAAAAATAAATAGTTCAATAAAAAAAGGGGCTCCGCTAAGGCCCAATTATGCAGTTTAGCCGCATATATCAGTGTTTTTTTCCTCCGTGGTAATGAATGGGATGAAAAAGACGATTGTTTATGTGGGAAACAGTGGGGATCTAACGGATCCTGCAGTGTCTCGGAGAATGGAGAGGATCCAAAGCAAAGAAGGCTCGGACCACCGCACAACACACACACTCGCTGCCAAGCCTTTATCTCTCCATCCAACGAGGGTTGTCTGAGAAATCAAATCAGGTGAACTTGACAAGGCTCACTTCCAATCCGAGTCAGCGTAGCTCGGGAGCCGCGGCGTCGCTATCTTTGAAGCATTAGCTGAATGAGTCCAGGAGAAGGGAGAGTGCAAAAGGCTGTGTTAAATGTCCATTGTTTTAACGGTTTGAGGCTTTATCCCTGTGTTCTCCAGTGGCGCTTCCTCAAAGAGTAATACCCTGGGAGTCCAGGCGCTTTGAGCTGGGACTAGCCCTCTTCCTCTGGTCCTTACATGTGATCTCCTTGATTTTAATGAGGCCACATGGACCCCCTGTGATGTGCTTTGGAGGATGGGGAGATCCCGCGCTCGCTCTGAGGCCGCGGCGGTGGTTGAACACCAGTGACCCCGTCTCCCCCCGCCCCTCGTTTCAGCCGGGCCTCTCAGGCGCTTCTAATGTTTTATTAACCAGGTTCACTGGTTCACACTCTTCTGAGGAAATACAACAGCCTGTCAATCATCCATCTGTAAGTGCACTGCGGCTTCACAATGGGGCCTGCATGTATCACATTCAGCAGATCGATGAGGAATCTTTCTGACTGCTTCACAGAGGATGTTGACAACGCGCTGCACCTGAATATTAAGCAGACCTTGGGAGTCGGCCGTATACATCCACAACACAATGGCAGTAATTAAATAAAACCCACTAATAAGTCCTGTCATGTCAGCGGTAGACGATCACTGAGTGTATCAGCAGCACCAGTACAGTGTCAGTAAGTGCTGATCGTGTTTGTATCATAAGATATTTAGACAAATTCTGGCTCGGTTAAATGTGATGTGGATATTTAAAGCTTTTGATTCACATTCTTTAATTCATTTGGTGACCCTTTACAGTTGTCAAAAGTACAGATATTTCAATAATGTTCCCGTCGCACATGTTTAAAATGTACGATATACAAATTCAATAACATACAATATGTGTTAGTCTGTATTCTGCATCATATTTTGTGTGCTAAGGACTTTTTTTCTCTTTTGGCTGTGGTATGGAAGTGGTATTAAGTATTGTTTTGTTTTTATACTAATATTATATCTAAAATTCAGGTATCATGACAACCTTACCTCATTGAGCAGCAAAAGATGCGTTTCTCTGGAAGTGGTGGAGACCAAAATAAAGCTAAAAGGAGTAAATATTGACTAAGTGAACAGAAGCATGACTCTAAAGTAAAGCTAATGTTGGTCCATGTGTACTGGATGTGTAAACAGGCAGCTGTTCACTAACATATTCGGCACATATTTAACTTTTTGAAGTGATAACATGTCAGTGATATGTTTATAGAGTGTATTGTGCTGCAACCAAGAAGTCAAAAACATAAATTTAAGCAGCTTAAAAAGAAAATTGTACTTCCTAGAACTGTTTTACCAACACTGGATAGTAAAAGATTCAAATATTTATTCGTATATATACACATTAATACACATTTTTTGCAATTGTATCATATGTTTTTTTTTGTCCTTAGCATATTGGACAACTCATTAATTGATAGGACCGATCTGCGATAGGCTAATATTAGCCGCTAATATCGGATTACAGATACATATGTCAGGCTCTACTTCATTAATATTTGTGACTCTCTGACTTTAGCGCCACCACCAGGCCAAAAGTCTCAATTCTACATAACAAAGGTAAAAAAATCGGACAGGTAGATCACCGTTACTTTTGTCAAAGGTCTTCACGATCCCTGACTCCATCAAACAAGTTTGGATTATGTGTTGAACCATTGTCTTACTGTGTGTGTGTGTGTGTGTGTGTGTGTGTGTGCTTCTGCTGTGACTTGTTAGACCGAGAGATACAGGGGGGTGTCAGTGTCACAATATTGTGTATCATAACTCTGCAAGTGTGTCCCTTTTATTGTGTGCTTTCACGCACAAATCAGGAAATGGCACTGAGTCAGAGGTGACAGTGTTGAAGGTGAGACGGGAAGACAGAGGTAAGACATGGGAGAGAGGGAGCGGGCCCGGGCAGGATCTGAGACGGGCTTGTCATGTCAGCGTGGGGCTCTGCACCTCCTCTGACACAGCTGTACACAGGGCACAGTGTCTGGGGTGCTTAATTGTTCAAATGCTTACATCATTCAACGACACTGGATAGGGAGCTTCTCCGCTTAGACCGGCATTTAAGAATATTTGTCAAGATGCTGATTGGAGTAATTGAGACCGAGTGCAGAGAAAAAGCTAAATAATAGTGAGTAAAGGGGCTAAAGGCTAAAGACAGACTGCGTAATGTCAGATCAGTCAGACAACTCACGTCTGAAGTGTTTATTAGAGCAGCGAAACACGGTTAGAGTTTGGCGTCCAGGCTCCGACCTCATCGCTCCCCGTGGATGTGTTTACATAGAGATATTGGGGAGTGATGAGCAAAACATCCTCAACGCCCCAGTCGGAGCCTACAGGTGGATGCTGGGGTGGTGGTGAGGCTGAAAGAACATGCAGCAGTACCGACGCAGGGGAGCGGTGCATCGACAGGCAGAGGGAGAGATTGGAGATTTTTGCAGTTTAAGTAGAACGCCAAATTGGCGGTGCGTTTGGTAGATGAGTGTGGAGAGTGGGGCAGCTCGAGTTGCCTGCCTGAACCAGCTCACAGGCGTTGATCCATTAGTGGCTTTGACAAAAAGGACCTGCACCCACGTAAACTGATCGAAACGTTCGGGCGGAAGTTTTCAAAGTGCTCAAAGTGCGCGAGCTGTCTACGTTTAGCGAATTAGTCGACGTAATGAAAAGTTATGTGCGTAAGCCTGCAGACAGAAACAGGCCAACGTTACATCCAGAAAGCTGAAGTTAGCTAAAGTTAAAGCTTTATTTGCCTAAGTCAAATATAAAGCTGAAATTAGCTAAAGTTAAAGCTGAAGTTAGTTAAGTTTAAGCTAAAGTTAATGTTGAAGCTTAAGATAATGTTAAAGTTAAAGCTTTATTAGCTTAAGTCAAAGATAAGGCTGAAATTAGCTAAAGTTAAAGCTAAAGTTAATGTTGAAGCTTAAGATAATGTTAAAGTTAAAGCTTTATTTGCCTAAGTCAAATATAAAGCTGAAATTAGCTAAACTTAAAGCTAAAGTTAAAGTTAAAGCTTAAGATAATGCTAAAGTTAAAGCTTTATTAGCTTAAGTCAAAGATAAAGCTGACATTAGCTAAACTTAAAGCACAAGTCAAGTAAAGTTAAAGTTATAGCTAACGTCAGCCAAAGCTAAAACTAACATTAAAGTTAAAGCTCACGTTAGGTAAAGTTAAAATCAAAGCTAACGTTGGCTTAAGTTAAGCTTAAGGTAAAGCTAATGTTAGCTTAAGTTAAAGCTAAAGTTAAAGTTAAAGCTTAAGATAATGCTAAAGTTAAAATTTTATTAGCTTAAGTCAAAGATAAAGCTGAAGTTATAGCTTAAGTAAAAGTTAAAGCTAATGTTAGCTAAAGTTTAAAGCTCACGTTAGCTAAAGTTAAAGCTAATGTTAGCTAAAGTTTAAAGCTCACTTTAGCTAAAGTTAAAGCTAAAACTAAAGTTAGCTTTCAAGTTTATGGTTTTTATGTGTCTGTGTTGTACGCTGGTATGTCACTGACCATATATTTAATAATATAATATTAATTATAGTTTTAATTTATAATATTATAAAATATTAAGCCAAAATATAATTCACAGTGATGTAAAATAGTGATTTGTAATGTGAAAAAAAGAGAAACCACAGTGGCTCAGGCTCACTACCACCTACCAGGAGATTTAATTTTTTTTTTGAACAGCAACTATTTCCACTAAATTTTGCCCTTATGTCTTCTAAAACATAAAAAAGCCTGCATTAACTTTAAAATGGTCGTTTTCAGACAAGGTTAAGTCTAAATTTTGTAGACACTTTCATGTATCCAGAATACAAAGTGGAGTCATATCACAAAAAAATGCCATATATATGAAGACATTGCATTACATTATATTACATTCTTACCCTTACAATAACTGTAACCAGTAACCACGGTAACCCTGGAACTCACCTTAACCAACAGCCCTGAAATCAATCAAAAAATGTCTTCACAAAAACACTGGACTGTCAAAATTCCCACAAGCATAGACTTACCAAACATACACATCCCATCGGCAGAAGTCCGAGGAGAAGTGTATATGAAACATCTGTTCCAGTCACGGCGTCTCTTTCTCAATTACGCCAACATTTGAATCCACACAAGTCATTACCGCTCACCCGAAACCGCATCGCCGAGCAGAAGGAAAAGGGCCACACACCTCAACACTTGTTGTAAAATCTCATTTCTTTTCCTCTCCGGATCGGGTCAGCAGTTCGACGGCTGACTGCCTGCAACAGTCTGTTTTTCAATTGTTATTCTAAGTGGATAAACACAAACCTAAAGAAGCGGCGAGAGTTATTGAGTTCAGCTCAACTCCATCTCCTCAAACGCACCTTGATAGCTGTGTTTCGTACTTTTCATGGACTCGTGCGTTTTTCGGTTTGCCTCAGATTCCGCTGCTGATGGGCGCTATTAAGTCTGAAAAATTGACAAGTCTCTTTGTCAGTCCGGGGCGATAAACACATCAGTACTAACAGAGCGGGAGCCATTTTATTAAAAGAAAAAAGACCTCTTGACTCCATTCAGGCTGTAATATGTTCATATATATGTATTATTCTGCCTAAAAGTATTTTTAAATTCATAGCGTGAAGGTTTTGTTCTTCCCGCACAAGCACAGCGAGGAAAGTGCGTCTCTGTACGTTCATTTTATAATGTTGTATAGTTATTTGATGACCAGAAACAGCAATAACATCTATTTTAGACGACAATAATAATAATGATAATAATTCCAGATGCAAAATCCAGGAAATGACAATGACAGGAAACAAAAATGTATCCTAAAGAGGCCATAATTTGTCTTATTTGTCCTGTTTTTCTTCCGATGAATACTGCATGGAGAGTAAACAGACGGAGACGACAGTGATGGCCAGAGTGGTGACTTTACATCCTGCTTCCTTCTTCAAATGGACCCTCAGTGGGAGGAAAAAAGGGCCTCTCTCCATGTGACGTGTCCCACAACATCGCGGTGAAGGGCAGGCTCAGGAGAGGAAAGTGACATTTAGGAAGAGCTAAAACAATGGAACAGTAGTGCTTTAATGTCTCATAAGACGTCCTCTAAACATGGCTTTTCCATCTGAGAGCGTCTCCATGCTGAGTCAAGTGCACTAACTGTGCATGAAAGAGCCCGTTCCCTCAGGACAGCGCTGCCTGATACCCGCAAGAATAAACTGGCCTTTAACTGCCAAGCTCCGCACAGCGCAGGATACACAGAGTGAAGCTCTCTGCGCTAAAGGGACAAAACAACACCAGAACCGAGGCTACGTATCTGTGAAGACCCCACACGACATGTATAACCTCTACGAATACCGTCTGACTGAGACCTTAGAACTCGTGTCAGGAATAAATCTGTGTTGTGGTTTTCAGATTTATTAAATGCAAAGAGGTAAATAGAAATCTGTTGCAGATAAAAACTGTCAAGTGGTGATAGCAGCATACTGTCAAAGAGTGTAAAGGTTTGTACTTACTGCTACGTATAACAGCTAATAATACGTAATCGTGAGATTCTTTAGGAGGCAGCTGTTACCTGTTTAGCCGGACATATCACACCAATGGAATGTCTCTATCAAAAGGTTTTATTTTGTGTAACTGTGGTAACAGTTGTATGAAAGCACATTTTGGAGGAAGAGAGAGAGACAGAGAAAAGACACAGAGGGAGAAAATCAAAGTAAAGGAAAAAGGAAAACACTGAAAAATAATGAAGGGAATGTCAAAAATGAAATATTGAAGATTTCTTCAAAATTATGAGATGTTAAATTCTCTCTTTCTAAGTCAAAATTGTGAGTTATCAGTGCCTGGAGGAGGCCTGATACAATATCTGCAGTAGCCCATGAATGTTCAGATACAAAATACATTAAAACAGGAGAGTTGTCGAACTCAAAATGATAACCAAAGTCAATCAGTATGTGATTCCTTAACGCTCAAGTCTTCAACTGGTTCTTACTTGACAACAGCATGAAAGAATTCCTGAAATGATGTCATGGCTTTTAGTTTTGGTGGTGCCACTCCCAAGATCTTTAGTGGCCTGATCGAGCCATCCCAGTTAAATTAATTTCTAGGGGCACTGCTGTGATTTACAAAATCATACATATGAGATTTTGGCAAGTGAAAAGTTGATTTTCTGAGTCTCATTCCCGATTTATCAAATACCAAAACATGTCAAAAAGCGTCAGTACATGAGGAGTTGGGAATAAGACTCAAACTTTCTTACAAAGTGGACCTTTGAGACACAATTATCGCAAAATTGAATATGTAATATTTCTGCTTTAAAATGTCTAAAAGACCTTTGGTTATATATTTGATTGGGTTGTGTTTCTTACATTATCCCGAATGTTTCTAACAAATCCCAAAGATATCACAATTGTATTCAAGGTAACAGTGTTTCATTTGTTCACCTTTAACTGTTGTTTAACAATGAAGGCAACAATTCTCATGATCTCACAGTACTCGTGTCCCATGGCAGTAGAAATGACTACATATTGGTTTGTTCAGTCCACATGATATGATATGTGTTGGACCCAGTCGTCTAATAACTTAATCATGATTTAATAGAAATTCATTTGTACCGGCATAAACAACATACAGAGTTCATGGTTAAATATTTAAGAAGGCAACTGTTCCATCAAACAAAAACTAGAAAGATAGAAACAGTTGTTATGATTGTGATGGTGTGCTTTTGTAGTAAAAAATGCAACAAGGTTTTCACTGGAAAAGAACAAAATACAGAGGAAATGTTAGGAATGACTAAAAGTAAGTAAGTGCAGAACAAAAAGTTATATTTTTGTAATAGCATTAATATTTAGTAATAGTTAAGAATCCAATTCCTGCTATACGAAGTAATATGTTATATTAATTAACTTAATATGAAACTCATATGAACTCATATGAGAGAAGTCAAAACTTTCGACATCTCTCATAATTACTTAGTAAACGTGTCCTTTGACTTCCCACGAGTATTTCATGTCATTTCTAAAGTCTCATCTTTTTTCTTTTGTTCAGTTTTTCATATACAGTATAACCAGATTACATTGTTTAGCTAAATGGTTAACATGGTTACAATTGTATGGCCCATTGCCACCAGGAGAAAGTTAGGAATGGCACAAAAAATATCTAAATACTCACAGTAAGTCAAAATAATGTACTTTATTAATATACTCTTTTAATCAAAATGAGGTCAGAGGTCTCGTTTAAGAGGTCACAATAATCAGAAGTAAAACTTTGCATCTCTAATTAAACAAATGTGTTTAATTATTTTAATTTCTGTCACATTTCATCTACTTTTTATTTCCATCTACGCCGACGACTTACTTACGTACGTTTTAGTATCAGTGTTCGGTGTTTGGGTATTAGATCCAAACCTTGTGATGACGTGACCTTTGAATTATAAACACGACACTCTCAAAGCTTTGCTGCAATTGCGTATTCCATTTTTTTAACCAGCGCTTTCCAAGAATCTGCTTTTTTTTCGTCAAGGTAAGATTAAAATTAATGGAATAGACGGTCACCCCACACGCCCGGATGGATGGCTCACAACGGTTTGGAACGGGCTGCTCAGGAAAACAAATATTTTTTGCCAAGTGGCTGTGGTTGTGAAGTACATACGTCCCGCAGCTCTGATTTTACATCCTGTCACATTAATGATTCAAAGCACTCAATATAAATATTAAAAGTAATAGCTCCACTATTCAGCTATTACTCCATCATTCCCTGAAATCATCATAAAACATTCAGAGCCTTTTAGAAAATTTACACACTTGAATTTGATGGCAGGGAAAGCAGGCTGTCAGAGTGCGAGGTCCTGGAAGCTTAAATAATAGTGGAAAGCTGTTTATGGAACATGCTTTATTTATTCATCGTCTCAGAGTAAGGTCTTCAGTTTAGAGGGGGAGACAGAGGGAAGGGTGAGACAGGGAGGAAGACACACACGGCAACATACAGGGAGGGAGAAAAATCAAAGTAAGACCTATCTGGGGAAAAAGCTGAAACATAACTCTTCCCACAGTGCAAGAAAAGAGGGGAAAAATGCAGAGTCCATGAGATTCTCGGCACAAGGTCAATCAATGGAAGGACTCTGGGTCCAGGAGCAGCTAATGGATTGTGAAGACGCGTAGCAGGGTTATGAATTTTTAACCAGTTCCTCCTTCAGCCCAGACCTCCATAAATCAATGACGACTTATTGAAGAAGATCAATTATGCAAACTTAAAAACATTTAATGACAGATAATGAAGAGGTCCCTGGAGGCGGGCTGGCGGGGTGGAACCTGACTCGTATCCCAGGAATCGGTCGTGGCGCTGGAGCCAAACTGAGGTTCTGAGCACGACTTTCAAGGTCCACAACTTAAAACACCTCAGAGGTTACTGACGGGAGCATTAAACCATGAATCCGTCAGAAGTGCTGAACTGTTTTAAACATCATTATCTGAATGAGCAGTAATGTTTGGGACCAAGGACACCAACCTTATTATGTGACACCTGCAACAAGTCGAACCTGAGGAGACACCTGCTCAAACCAACACATCCTCAGACCTAAAAGAATGAATAGGTCGTTTGTCAGCATATCCCAAAACAACACACATACATTGTGTGGTCGCAGTCTGGTTTGGTTTAGGCACTAAAACTACTTGGTTAGGTTTAGGAAAACATCATGGTGCGAGTGAAAATCACTACTTTACTTCTGTAACTTCTATTACAAACGTATTCCTAAGTAATTTACTAGTGTAGTGAAGTGACATTACGTACGTTACGTAACGTAAGGTAAAAGAACTCACCATTGACTTCTGGTTTCACACTGGACACTAACAGTCTCCTGAATCAAAGTCACACAAAAGTATTTACCTTACGCATGCTTCTTAATGTCCGTTACTCGTCGGTAAACTCTGCATCCACCAAAGTATTGGACTCAATTACTCTCTGCAGCTTTGCACTTGTGGCTCGTCTGTGAGTCGTTATCATCTCATTAGCTCATTAATCTACAGGTTCAACATGGAAATCCCGCCCCTCTACCTTTCTGACAGGGCTGACGAGATCGTCACAACCAATGCAATTAACCAAAAATCTACGGATGAACAACGTAACGGCCTGAGATCAGGTTGTGAGCTGAGCTGACCACGCTACTCTTCTGTGCACTGTAAACAATCGTGTTTGAATTTCAATTAACTTTATCGACACAATGACAAAGACTTATTAGTC
This sequence comes from Lagodon rhomboides, assembly GCA_039737535.1. Lineage (NCBI taxonomy): Eukaryota > Metazoa > Chordata > Actinopteri > Spariformes > Sparidae > Lagodon > Lagodon rhomboides. The sequence goes on along the minus strand of CM077789.1, from coordinate 4,981,446 downwards.
TACTACAGCTCTGTTTTTAATCCATAATGAACAGTTTTTAACACTTACATGAACACATTTTAATTTAACATTTTATCTTTTTTAATTTGTCAACATTTGTCAATCTGAAATTACATTTTAACACATTCATTAGTCGTAAATTATGTATTTTAGACTGGGCTACATATGCTATAACAAACTTGGTATGAAACAAATAGTCCATGAATTGCACACTAATTTACATGGAAATATATCAGCAAGTACTTAAAGTAAATCTCGTAGATTTCTGGAAGTGGCAATTGCAGGTGTATTTTTGGACCCCACTGCTTCCCGGAGATGTGGCGTCAGTCACAACAACACCACATGAAAGCAATTTGCACCTTTTTTTTAAAGTTTTATTGTCGGCTGTTATCGGTCTAACAGCAACAAAATCCAGATCTATCTGGATCTAGATCTTTGTATATGTTTACTTGTTATTGGATCAGGCTTGATTGAATTAATGGGAACCTTGACGGAGGTTTGTGCTCCACTGATTTAGATATTTGTTAATAAATACAGAGCAAAGTACCCAAAAAAAGGTACCGTTGGTTACCAGTACCGGTAAATAAAAAAGATTTCCCCCTGCAGAAGAAAGACACAGCCACCTTAAAGAGCTCAGCCTGCTCTTGGCCACATCTTCCAAAAGCTCATCATAAAAATGCCCTCGGGCCGCCCCCTGTGGTCGTAATCTCAAATCACTGAGCTCTAAACAATGTTAAGCACAAGCGCGCACATTAAAAGACTCTCTGCAAATCTGTCCCCTCCACTCACATCGCGCACAGCGCCTGCGACCCTGTCACCACATGCTTTTATGTCGTCTGTGTCCTTCGAACAATTCATGTTTAATGTATCACTCCTCTTTTACTTGTCTAGCCATCCGCGCAGGCTGTTCAAAGGATTGTACGGCAGCTTTAGTGCTTGTTATATCTCTATAGGAAAGCAATAACGCACCATTTGCTTTTTTTAAATTCTGATATTTAAACCGGCGTTCCAAACACTGAGTCCGTACAATCCGGGGGACTGTTTGCGGTGTTCGACTTTGCTCAAACTGTGTGCACACTGCTTAAGAAACACATGATACTGGGGGGATCAAAGCGGATCTAAGCAAATGCATCCTGGCTCAGGTCATTTGTGTTTATATCTCGGCAGGGAGATTCATTTTTTATTACTCCAGGCACTATATCAATCCCATTGACAATTCCTTCCAGATGTGCGTGCGCGTCCCAGGGGTGTCTGAGCGGCATCCACGGGGCTGATGGAGAGACTGAGAACCGAACTCACATCTGTCCCTCTCGCCGTTTTTATTTTCTCGGGGAGAGCAACCTTTTCATCACTCTGACAGCGGAAGAGAAAGTGCTCCCCGACTGCACTGAATTCCTCTGTAAGCACACTACATCCCGAGAAAGTGTGCGTCTTCTGTGAGTGACGTGTGTTGGGTTTGTTTCTCCCCGTCGGTAATGCCAGAAGGTCATTTTTTTTTCTCTCCTCGTCTCTAGTGGCTGAAGGAGGTAAAGAGGCACTTAGCCGCTGATGGGCTCCACCTCGGACGGGCGTCGCTGTGATTTCTTTGCCCCATTTCCTCTTTGATTTTTTTTTTCCAAATGTACCTTTGAGACTTTGTAGTCACATAATTACGTATCATTTGGAATGACATTTCATTTACTCATTTGCGGTGTCATGGTGCCACGGCTTGTAAACCAAAACTCGCGTCGCTGTGATGGTTGTTTTTTTTCTTCGAGGCTTGAAAAGGGCACTTTTGGAGAAATTTAAACTCAGAATTTTAATATTTACAATATTATGAGCTCAGATATATGTATTTTTTTCCCATAACTGAATAAACAAGCTGTTCTCAGAGGAAAATAAGGTCCCCAGAACACAATTTGTAGCTAGAAAGGTGGCAGGGTCCGCCACATATAGACCAAGTAAAACAGTATGACATTGTTTTATATTATTTATTAACAGTTGCTGAGTTTATTTGGTTTGTCTCAGTCTCTTCTGATGAAAATCTCTCCCCCAAAACTACATACTGCCCCTTTAAATCAGAAAGTGAGCGGATCACAGTGATCGTCGGAAGATGCCCGGGGATGATGTGATTCAAACGATGCAGATTTTTTAGTTTTTGGAGGTGAGAAAAACCTTCAGAGTCCAGAAAATATTCTGCAGCGTTGTATGACTGTGACAATTAAGACGGAGGCGGCGGGGCTAAGAGGGAAAGTCTGAAGTGACTAAGTCCGTCTCGGGGTTTGTGCAGGTACATCTTCACGCTCCGCTGGCTCCGGTCGAGACGGGAGAGATGACCCAAAGTCAGGCCAAAATGTTTACTGGCAGATGTGTTTTAAAGGAGCTCTCCTTAGCTGGTCATGGCAGCGGAAAATACCCTGCTGTTCGGTGCATCTGCAATTCGCTGTTCTTCCCAATTCCACCTACAAAATCCTGACCTTTTAAAGGAATGATGGATGAGCTGGCCGCGCTACTATTTCTTCCCCTTTCTCATCTTTTTTCTTTCCCGTTTTTTTTTCTTCCATTCCATTGAAGATTGAAGCTCTGTCTATGTAAGGCTCCGAGGCAAATTCTGCCCCTCCTTTGCTCACTGTTTCAAATCACTTTAAAGTCTGATGCTGGCCTCGGCCAGAGCCCTTTGGCACTTGGCTTCTGTGCAGCGGTTCGCGTCAGGAGCTACGATTTGTGATTTGCAGATGACATGAGCAATGCCTCGCTTGTGGCTGTTGAGGTGGTTTTCGTAAAGCAAAGTCAGTAATGTGCGATATGATGTGACTGGGCTGCACATCACCGCTGCTGATAAATGGATTCACTTGTTAAAAAAACACTGTTTTCTGTTAGAAAGAGTCAGCACACTGTGTTTATGCTGCTGTCTGTACATTTAGATTAAGTCACGTGTGCGCTGAAGTGTGTTTTTATATTTCTGCATGCTCCGTGCATTATTTTTACAGTCTAACATTTATTCCAACAGTTCATATTAATATATTCTCATGATGTTCAATGTCTGTAATAATTTTCTTTTATACCTTTTTACCCCGTGAAGCATCCCATGAGAACAATACTACAAGAAAACTCACCTCCTGGATGATCACTATTTCAGACCGCGTTATAAATATTTTCAAACCAAAAAATGGAACTTCATTTTTCTACATCAATACTATTTACAAAATTAAAAGCACCATCAGACCTCGGGGTGGCTAAGACCGGCTATAAAATGATAAACTGTGTTTTTAAGCCCTTCCTGAGATTAAAAGGTAATCATTCTGCGTGCTAACTCTGCCTCTGACTGCCTGGAGAAACTTCACACGCCGATGAACATCATCGTCTCGGTGCGATGGAGCTCTCTCCGCTCTGCAGGTCTTTCCACCAGCTCCTGATCAGCTGCAGTGTGCAGCACAAAGCTGCAGCAATACGATGCATCAGCTGTGTTAGTGCTCTCTGTTTGTATAACTGCACAGACAAGCAGCACAAACTGAGCTTTAGCAAATATACAGAATACACTCGACTATCAAATCATGTGTTTCAGACGCTGCTGAGCTCTTGAAGGAATAAATAGAGCTGACATTTGGGAATTATTTACTTCCTTACAGAGGGATGAGGAAATCCATACCACTCTCATGTCTGTACACAGCCAGCAGCCGGTTAGCATAGCTTAGCACAACGACTGGAAACACAGGGAAACAGCTAGTAGTGTAAAGGACTTGGGTCGGATATTCTGCGACAGTGCAAAGGATGTGACTTTATGTACGTTCTCTATAGTCTTGTCTCGCTAACAGAGAGCAACAGTAGCTAATGTTAGCTTAGGAAACGGAGTCCGCTAACAAGAACAAACGACCGGCTTCCAGCACAGCAAAAATGTTCCACAGAGCACCTTTAAAAACACTTGGAGCTGCTTTTTCCACCTGTTTCCAGTCTTTGTGCTAAGCTACACAAACTGAGCTTTAGCAAATATACAGAATACACTCGACTATCAAATCATGTGTTTCAGACGCTGCTGAGCTCTTGAAGGAATAAATAGAGCTGACATTTGGGAATTATTTACTTCCTTACGGAGGGATGAGGAAATCCATACCACTCTCATGTCTGTACACAGCCAGCAGCTGGTTAGCATAGCTTAGCACAACGACTGGGAAACAGCTAGTTGTGCAGCAGCTAGTATGTGACTTTATGTATGTTCTCTATAGTCTTGTCTCGCTAACAGAGAGCAACAGCAGCTAATGTTAGCTTAGAAACGGAGTCTCGACTGAACATGAACAAACGACCGGCTTCCAGCACAACAAAAAACTTCCACAGAGCAGCCTTTAAAAACAGTCGGAGCTGCTGGTAGGCAAATCTTGTTTCCTGTTGACAGAGTCATGCTAGCTTTTTCCACCTGTTTCCAGTCTTTGTGCTAAGCTAAGCTAACCAAGATGTCAGGAAGTATCCTGGTATTTACAGCACAGACAAAAAGTTTGGTACCAATATTCTCATTTCACTCCGGATAAGAAACAAATGAAACAAAGCAAAATATGAATTACTATATATTATAGATTCACTTATATTCGGACTCATAATCGACACTGTGCTCGTGGACCTCTGTTATGTTACGTTCAACGTTCGGCCTTCTGGGAATTGAAGCGTATCTGACTTTGGCCAGCAGTTCTCCTGAGGATACAATACGCCCAGGGCATTGTTTAGTTTGAAAAAAATCCTCAACAGGAGCTTTTGCTGGATTCTATCGGCCCCCACCCCATCTCAAAGATGGAATTGACAGAGTGTGAGATGGAGCCAACACCAGAGAGAAAAGCCCTGACAGCGTCCCAGACAGCCAATCCCCAGTGACTGTGTCCGCTGATAATTTACTTTTCAGGAGAAGATGTGTTTACCAAGGGTTGTAATTGATGTGCTGAAATATTGATAGGGGACATTTTATAAGCTTGGGAAGAGGTGGGACGATTGACCCCGACGCAAAGGGCTGGGAGGGCGGAGAGAGTGTGTGCAGAGCCTATATGGAAAAAATACAATGTACAGAACAATGTGTACTTTAAGGTCGTCCTGAGAGCTCCGAGCCTGGAAACTTAAAGGCTCAGTGTGTGACCTGACACTAAGAATCATGTTTTTGTTACCTCAGAATGAGACTTTTTATATCTACATGTCGTCTTCCACCATGTTGCATCACCACGTCTCTACAGTAGCCTGTAAGAGACAAACCAAACACTGGCCCTTTAAGAAAAACATGCAACATATTCAAAATACAGACAAATCCAAGGAAAATATCTACCAACTTGACAACAGGTGAACAACATTGCTACCAAATAAGAAAAAAACAATCAAATTAATTGACCAATTTCTACATAATGTTGCTTTAATTTGCACGTGTTTCGTCTGTTTGCGTATGTTTTCCACGTCGCTGTCAAGGCCACCGTAGTCATCCTCTCTAAATATAAGAAACATGATAGAAATCTCCTAACAAGAAAAATTCAGCACAAAAGCATTTTTATTCCAAACTATGTATTTCTTTGTGAATTTGTGCTAAAATATCTGAGTAGAAAATGCAAAGTCCAACCATCACAGAGCAGTTTTACACTTTGTCTGATGTGGTAAAGTTGCAGTATAACAGGTCTTTTTATTAAATAAACTGTGATATACGTGAAACATGTGACAGAAACATCGCTCAAGCTGCCCACAAGAGACAGAAACATCACGTCTGTGTGAGGAGGAACATCATGTGGTTTAATTTAATACATGAACACAAACATTTAAACAATAATAACATTTTACACTATTTCAGGTTTGACCGATGCTCGTTTAGTTACATCATCCTTCGCACTCCTCGTCTTCTGTGGTGGTTTAAAAGCACCGGACTGGAGAATTAGCACCAGCAGCTGCTTAGCTCAATGAACCGACGCCTAATTTTCATGTACAGCTTTTATTTTTTTCTGATTTTCTACTCACATTTTCCAATTCTCCCCTTTTACATCGAGAGGATATTTTTTCTTTATTACCATTAAAATGTCCAATGAAAACAGTCAAGTGAACATGTGAGGGATATTTCTAAATTGTCTATTATAAATACAATTATAAATGCTTATAAATGATGGCGATAGCATCTATCAAACTGTGCCTTGTATTTTTGAAGTGCAAATGTGATGCCATGCTAGTATTGACGGCTATGCTCATGACACATGTGTCCTGGGGCGAGGTCAACAACAGTGAGCCCTTCATTGTAATGCCGGCTCTACAGGGACCCTCGGACACATGCCTCTGCCCCTGCAGCCCTTCTCCAGCCGGTGAAGCCCACAATCCCTCGCTGATGAGACGTGGACGCCGCCTTCTTTTGTCCAGTGGCCTTGTGGATCAGGAAGGTGTTACTCTTGCTGTCAGAACGGGGTGAGCAATATTGACTTAAATAAGTTGACCCGGCTCGTCCCTGATGGCTCTACCTTTTCACCCCAACCTCTGAACTCCTTCAGCCCACTGCATCATCCTCGCGGTGCGTTCACTGTCGAGCTGGAAGCCTGCCCAGCCTGCCCGACGGGTTGCCCCCTGTCCGAGTGAATTAAGCCGCGGGATGGGACAGCGAGAGTGGGAAGAGGAAGAAAGGACCCATGTCTCGACAGTTTAATTATCCAAGGCAGCTTTTTTTTATAAGGCCTTGAGAAACAGCAGGTTGGATTTGGTCTCCTTAATCCCAACCTGCCATAAACACATCCCAGACCTCCACCAGCTGGGCCAGAGAGGGAGGACCGGGTGGAGGAGACAAGGGACTGATAGTGTCCCTGATTACTGAGAGGAACTTCTCAGTTTTCTGCTAAAAAAAGATACATTTCTTGATTATTAATTTATATCAAAAGGTTACTTTTACATTTTATCTGACATCAGACTTTTACTCATTCATTCAATTTAGTTACATTTAAATCACATGGATACAATTAAAGTAACGTGTAGCCAGTATAATGTAGCCAAAATGTAACGGTTTTTGTTGAGAGACCTGTTTCTGGGTAAAAATAGCTAAAACTGATATGATGCAATAAGCTATTTTATGCTATATTTTATTTTAAAGGTGCAATATGTGAGAGTTTTAGTTCAAAACAATTCACCAGACATTATCTACAGAATGTAAAGAAAATAACAACTTTGACTTTATGTTAAAGATGTCACTGTATTGTCTAGAAGAGATATCTACTGAGGTTAGCATGCTAACCAGCTAAACCCCGGGCCTGAAAAACTCTGTGCAAGCAAAGCGCCAACACTCCCCTGGCGGTCTGGCTAGCTGCACGGCTAACTGAGCTAACAGTAGCTACCATCATGCATGTGTATAAAGATTACAGTTAGCAGAAGTTAGCAGTTATACCGGTGATTAGCTTAGCTTGCCCTATTTGTTTGGAATTCAAGGCATCTTTTAAAATTACAATATACACTTCCAGAAGGAAAAAAAAGGAAGTTGTCTTACAGTATTACATCACTGAAACAGAGAACGAAGCTCTTCCCTGTTTCAGGTGTTTATGTCTGTTTTCAGGTGTATGAAATGGAATATATTAATATATTTAAGTTTATTTAAAGTGATAACTAAACACAGCTACATTGCTTCATTCCCTGGGAACTTCCTCTAAATGTATTTATCACAAAAATAACAGCATTGTCAGCATCTTACAAATCTGACTACATGATAATCATGATAATGTTTTGATTTCATATTCAACTTTTTTTGTAAATCCCATCAAGTGTGGCTGCAGGACACCATTAGTTTCCACATGTGAGGTTTACCATGTATATTTAATCCCTCTCTCACCTTATTAGAGGCGTAATTTTATTGATTTCTTCCCGTCTCTTTTTCTCTTCCAGGGCCAAAAGCCGCGTTGGCTTGGGAAGCATTTAAGAGGCGCCGTTAATCAGCCCGAGTATCTCAGGGATGCCCTACAGAGAGCGAGCGGTGCACCTTTGTCCCGCGCCGACGAGCCGTAAGAACGGCGCGCGGCGATAATATACTCACGGAGATGATCAAAAAAACGTCCCGTCACGCTTCCTACACATCCTCCGTTCTGTCAGGCTGCAGCTCCTCTGTAGGACACGAATGTGGCGAGCGTGTCAACATGGTCAGATGAAACGCAAAAATAGCTCTCCGCGTGTACCGACAGCGATAATGACACGTAAATTGGCGAGGCTTTCTCCGTCGGCGCCATCTTTTCCCTTTACAAAACACATGGGAGAAGGGAGGCAAATGACAGAATAAATTGGACATCCAAAGTGATATTAACACTGCTTTACTTTTGAAGTGGCTGCCACATGTGTAATATCAGCTGACGTAAAACAGACAAGACAGGGAAATCACAGAAATATATACAGTTTTATATATATATATGTGTGTGTGTGTGTGTGTGTGTGTTGCCGGGGTGATAATTTGTATTGTCTTGCGTGGGGCAGGGGATGGTGGCGATGTGGAAATTATCTGCAGCACTCCCCCACAACGATCCACTTCTCTAAACTGATAGGGTGCATGTGTGGACAAGCATAGCTTTAGGGTCCAATAATTGTATCCTTGATGTGTCAAAACACGGTATTCTTCCAGTATCGTGGCCGAGGCCGAGCCGTCACGCTTCCCCCGGTGAAAGGTAGAGTTTAGATGTGCCCTGGCTTGCGAGGGGCCCCGGGTCTTTTTGCACCATGAGCTAATTGTGTATATTATCACACATTTTTGGTCTCTGTCCGGTCGACAGCGGCGAAACAAGCAGGACGCCTATCAAATCCATTATTCCCAGGTGTGAAAAGCTGTCACCTTCGTATGTGTCACTTTTGTCTCTCTGCCTTGTCCCACTTACTGGCCCATTTTGCCTGGGCAGGTGAAATATGTGCCACCTGCCACCGCTTGCCCGCGTGGCCGTCGGATTGATGGAACACGTTTCTCGGGGAAGGTGATGGTCACTGACAGGGTCTTTACATCATTCTGCGTGGAAGAGAGGGGCAATGACCATTAATCAATACTCTTTTCACGCATCGAGCAGAAAAAGACAGGGCTGATTCTATTTCCGAAACCTTGCCCTTTACCGTTCCCTCCCTCATGCTACAGTAAACAAGCGGAAAACAGAGAGAGAAATCAATTTCATTTTTTTTTTTTTTCTATAAAGAAGAATTATTATTTCCCGTCTCGCGGGCTGACACGGACTGTTGGCAGCGTCGCCGCGACACCACAATGAAGAGTGATAATTATCAAGCTACATCGTCTGATGACAGCGAATGCTTGTTTTGTGGTTACACGCTGTCATAACAGCTCCCAACCAAGAAATCCAGGCGATTTTATGCTACATTTCATCACTGACTGACCCGTAAACCGCGTGGTGAGTGCACAGAGCTGACTGCCACACCCTATTAAGTGAAGGCACGCACAAATGGGTGCCAACTTCCCGCTCAGACCACAATCTAATATGCACAGTAACCCCCCAAGCACCATTTACCAGCCTTTCCTGACAGTCGGAGCCAGGAACGCTTACTGATACTTCCTGGCAGGTCTCATCCTTAAAGAGCTCACCTACGCCAGCAGTCTACCTTTTAATTTCACTTTACAGAAACCTTTCATATTTCCGATCCGACGTCTGGGTTAAAAGTGAGTGAGTGCTGCCGGGGAGGAATTGCAACGCTGAGCAAAATCCAATCTGTTGATTAATCATCTAGCGTTACAGGCGAGATGACTTCCGCTCCAGCGCACCGTTCATGGAAAAGCTTTTGTCATGGTTTATTTAACAGGGAGTCATTTTGATTAGTGTGGAAAGATACTTTGAGAGGCACAATGACTAAATCAGACCTGTCAGTGGCTTTTACTTACCGAGGGCATGATATTGACAAGACAGGCGAAGGCAGCCGAGGAGGTGGCTACTCAGGGCAGAGCTGCCACAGAGGCAGAAGGTAAAGCATGTCCTTTTTCTGTATGATAACGTTACATCTATTTACAGATAACAGAAGATTACTATCATTACAAGTGCATTTTAACCATGTGCTGAAATAAGTAGGATTTCTAAGATTACAACAGTAAATAGATGAACAAAATGGCAAACAGTTAAACATGGCAGATTACGAAACACAACCACAAATCACAAAACACAACAAAAGATCACAAAACACACCAAAAAATAAGAAAACACAATAAAACATAAAAAAAACATCCACAAATCACAAAACACAACAAAAGATCACAAAACACATCAAAAAATAAAGACAAACACTCACAAAACATAAAAAACATCCACAAATCACAAAACACAACAAAAGATCACAAAACACAACCAAAAATAAGAAAACACAACAATACACAAAACACAAAACACAAATCACAACAGCAAATAGAAAAAAAAATGCACACACAGAAAGGGACAACAAAACACAAAACCCAACCACAAATCACAAAACACAACAAAAGATCACAAAACATAACAAAAGATCACAAAACACACGCAAAATGATAAAACACAACAAAACATCTAAAAACAACCACAAATCACAAAACACACGAAAAAATAATAAAACACAACAAAACATATAAAAACATCCACAAATCACAAAACACAACAAAAGATCACAAAACACACCAACAAAATAATAAAACACAACAAAACATAAAAGAAATGCACACAAAACACAAGAGATCAACAAAACACAACAGCAAATCAGAAAACACAGAAATGCACACACAGCAAAGTACAACAAAACACAACCACAGATATGATGGGTTGTGTTTTGTGATTATTTATTGTGTTTTCCTGTTTCATCATTGTTCTTTGGACTTCAGGGCCGCCGTAGATTTCCTTCAAGAGTCTTAATGTCAAACAGCCGAGAAACTATTTATTTGCTCCGTTCTTTTATGTCTTTCAGCACTTCATCCTCACAGAGTGCTTGTGAGAAAGGAAAAAAAAAACTGACACCCTGCCTTAATCTTTGCCATTCCAACAATCAATCAATCCTCCGACCGCTACAGGACGGCTCGACGTTTATGGGTTTTGCTCAGTCAGACGGCTTGACTGGCTGCTATCGATTCACGCCCCAGCCTCAAATGTCAATACCACCTCTTTTGGGTTGTGTCACTAGAAAAAAAAAAAAAAAAAAAAAATCATCTTCATTGATCACAGCGGTCGGTGAGCAGGTGGCTCTCTCGCAGTGTGCCACAACAATTGGAAACACCGGTTGGTATGCTGCCCGAAATGTTAGACAGGCAATTCATGGTCCAGTAGGTCACCTGTCAGCCGCCGACAACAGTTTTTGAAGACACATCTTCACTGACCTGTGGCCACCATTAAGAGGAACGCAGCACGAACCCCCGGCGCGCACACACGCGGGTGCACACGCACGACAGCACACACTCACCGACAAATATCTGCTTCGGTTAAGATTGTGTTTCATGTGTTTAGCAGGAAAGATAGTCAAGAAAAGGAGCATGAAATGTGTGTTTGGCGATGAAAAGTCAAGTGAAAAAGGTCAACGCTGAGGCTGCTCGGACGGAAATGTGCTCATCTAAAAATCCACATTGTTCTTCAGTCGGACCGAAACAAACGGGGCTGAACGTCTGTCAGTTTAATTTTGGCGCATCTTTAAGAAGAGGGAAGAGATTTAAGTGGCTCGCTTGGATTTATACTGAAATGAAACATTCATGCAAGATTAAAAAAAACAGCAACATAGCTTCTGTATGTCCCATATTTGTTTTCACAGAAATCTCATTTAGAATATTTATAAAGACAAACAAAAAGCAGTGCAGTGTAAAGAGAGCGATTCTAATTCAGTAAACAGTTCACAAGGCTTTTTATATTCCGCCGGTCAGAGTCACTGAGGCATCACAGGCTGAATTAGACACAATTATGCTATTCTCCGCATGCTAATGAATTTAAACACGACGAATGAAAAACATGCCGATGAATTAAACATTAAACCGGAGCAAAATATCATATTAATGTTATTATTGAATCACAGCAATGTTCAGTAGATTTATATTTACTTTTAGTATCAGTGTGACAGTACAGCACAAAGTAAATAAAAAGGACTACAAATCAAATTTAATTTCCTTAAAAGAAAGATTTCATTCTTACCCTTTTATCACGAGGGAGGTAAATATTTGCTAAACCTGAACCCTGATCGTCCTCATAGCTTTGAAACCTACTGTTCCGGACAGGTATGAAAGTAAAAAAACCTGGATTTAAAAAGGCTGATGGTGGTTTTTGTTTCTCAAAATCAAATCCGAACAAAAGCAACAAACAGTTAAGAAGGAAACTGATTAAATGAACATAAAATAATCAAATACTTTATTATTTTTATCTGCTTTGATGTGAGCTACAAATGTTAGCATCACGGCACACTAGCTAATGCAGTGTTAGCCATCTGAACAAGGGCTCTGGTGTGTTCGTGTCATTTTCAGAAGATTTGTAATCCAGCCTCGAACTTCAGCGTCTTTTAGGAGACTAAAATAAATCTACGATGATAAATTTGACATAGTGTCCTTGCAAAGTTAACGATGAAGGCACGGACCCAAATGTTAAAGCTGCTAACACGCTTGCAGGGGACATTTTTGCAGAAGCTAATGTTAGCGCAGAAGACGGGAGATCATCGATCGCTCTTGGAGAAAGTCTGCTGGGAGATTTGGAAAACCTGAAGGTGCTTCTGAGTTGGAATGAGTTGATCCTGGAGTAAACTCTTGATGGTGCCTTTTGTCAATTTTGTCGAACTCCATTGCTAACTTAACTAATGAAGCGACCTTTAGCCTGAGACGTTACGCTTTAGCCTCGGCCTTTGAGCACAGTTTCTATTCATGGGGCTAACATTAGCCTAATTAGCTTGCTTGAGGCGGCAAGTGACGGTTCTCTTTTTAGATGGAGGAATTGAGAAACGACAAACCTGCTTTTGTGTGTTTCTGACTTGCTGTTTCAAAAATCACCATGAATTTCGAGTTGACTCGGCGACGCTATCTTTGGTATCTGCATCTGTGTCTCGAGTCGAAAGGTGTGGAAGCGTCGGCCGAGGAGAGCCGATCGCAAAAGGTCACGTACACGCCTCTCAGTTTAACACACAATAAGAATTAACTGCAAGTCTGCGAATAAAGAAAAACACCTGGTCACAGCACCTGACAGGTGGAGAAAGGAGGGATCAAGATGTCAGCGCACTACCACTCCGAAGGTGTTATACAGTACATCCTCATTAAGGTAATATTCTAAGACGGTGAGCTGCATCACACGAGCATCGGCCCCTGTTGTCATCTTCAGCGCCACTCGGTGATGTTGCCTTCGTGGGTGTCGGCCAACTTCTCCCCACTTCACGCCTGAGAAAAAGGCAGCGATGGGAGACAAAGAGCCTCCTCTTCCTAATCATCGTGATAAACGATGAAAGCACTTTTCCCTTCCGAGTGTCATTCTCTCGCGGAGGAGAAATCTTTTTCCACTTTAGATTGGGGTGTTTGAAGTCGCTCTCCGTCTCCTTGTCTCATTAAACATAAAAAGAATGAGATAAAAATTCAAATGAACTGTTTACCCTGTTACTTTAAAATGTGTAATTTACCCTCACTTCCAGCGAAGAGAGCTCACAATTACAGCGGGTTGGCTTCCGTATCCGTTTAGTGTATTTTCTATAACAAACCCCTATTAATCATTTCGGAGATCAAAGTGACACCGTGGAAGAATTTTAAATATTTAAATCTCCACTATTCAAATCTTATATCAGATCAAAGAATTTTCGCTTTAATTTCAGGAGGCACGTTGCCAGTAGATACAGAGACGTACACAGGGATGCACACAAACTCCAATTAAATATTGCAAATTTCACTAAATCTCCATACTATTTTCATATCTGAGCACGCCTCACGCCGGGCGCCACTGAACCGCCGAAGAGGAGGCAGCCGCAGACGTAAATTGATGATTACGGTCGGCCTTCAAATGTTAACGCGGATGACAAGTAAGTTAAAAGTACGTACCATTTGTGACGGGATGACGGCTGCGGGGGTGGCGCCGCGCAAATACATATAATATGTTATATGACAAAAGGTGTTATTGTGTATTTGTGCGCTCGCACTCAAGACGCAGCCACGTTTTTCTTTTTCCTCGAGGCGTTCGTAACTGCAGATTTTAAGTTTCCCTTCCGTTCTTTGACTTTTTCACATACGTTTCGGGCCGAGCATGACCTCTGACATCGTGTTTTATGGCTTCTAGCTGAAAATGCATTAGTTTTTTTGTCCACAACAAACAAAGAAAGCTGTCGTCTGTGAGTTTTATTTGTTTTTCTCTGACTAATCTAACCTGCACATATACGTATATGAGATCTGCCTGCATACTTTTACTCACTTTACTATTATTTTCTACGCAGGGCCTTTACATAGTAGTGACACTTTCACATAAGTAAAGCTTCAGTAATTTCATTGTACCACAACTGCAGTAATTTCAGTTAATGAGTACAATCCATTAATCCTGATGGTAAAACAAGTTACATGTAGAGTAAATCTAAAGTTTGAGCTGTATTTCATTCACAATCACAACAAAACAAGAATCATGAGTCTGAGGCTGATGCCATCTCACCTTGGTGGCAGTAATGGATCCAAGAAGGAAAACACAGAGAAATCGAAGACTGAACCTGTTGGATGAAGCTGATCACTACCAACTAGTCGAAGTCAGCAGCTTGGTCGGCGGCTTTAAGCTTCAAAATACGATGCTCGTCCTGCCGCTCTAGTGTCAGTTCTGCAGTTGCGTTATTATTGCATGTTGGAAAGATATTTACGTTGTCAAATGGTCACGGTTTGATTCAGTTTAGGCAAAATAAACCACTTGGTTAAAGATCATTCTTTGGGGTTTAAAGGTGCTATTTGTAAGAAAAGTAGATTTTTGAGTTGTGTCCCAAATGGTAGAACTGAGGCATCGGGATTGTGGCCGACCCGTCCTACAATCCTAAAGCTCCCTACCATCAATTGGGAAAACCAGAGCATCGTTATTTGACCCTTAAAAAAATCTAACCCTAATCTACGTAAGCAGTGCGTCAGTTACGTAGTTATCTGACTTGTGTTACATAAATAAAAAACAAATCAC
Organism: Lagodon rhomboides; assembly: GCA_039737535.1. Classification (NCBI taxonomy): domain Eukaryota; kingdom Metazoa; phylum Chordata; class Actinopteri; order Spariformes; family Sparidae; genus Lagodon; species Lagodon rhomboides. The sequence continues at coordinate 4,966,408 of CM077789.1, read as the reverse complement.
TCTCGGTCACAAACGTGGATCCAAACCCTCGTCTCCGGTGGGAAAGTCCTATAAATAACCCAAACATGTAAGTGCAGTACAGTTTTCTGAGGACAAAAGTACAGCAGCAATGGTTGAACCTTGGGAACTGACAGTAACCTTCACTGTTTACACACAGTCCATCACAATAAATCATTTAGAGGAAGAGAAGAGCGAGAACACGAGCGCTTATAGAATATATGACGGATAAATTCACATATGACACAATGACTAACATGTTAAATGTTAGAACCATCATATGTTTAACACATTTGTGCATACACAATTATTACTTTACCAATGTATTTATATGAATGAGCTGGGTGGAGGTTCACTGAGTGGCTGCTGTCCAAGGTCCTGAAGTTTGTCAGATCCCTCCAACACTGATGGATTTAAAATTGGACTTTTTCCTGACTGTTGGTGATGAAGTTTGGATTAAACAGGCGATAAATAGTTTCCCCGTCTCTCAGGCAGCAGTCAAACTGTTTTCAGACTTTCTGACTGTAATGTTGTGAAATACACGTTTAAATTGAATGATCTTTATTCACACAGGGCCTCAGTGGCTGCGTGTAGATTAATGAAACACTGCAGATCAATCAGCTTCCGTCGATTTTCTTAACATCTGTCGTGCTTTATGGAAACAAATGACATAAAAATAAAAATAATATCTTTACACAGAAGCGTCACAATAAGTAATTTAAGTCGACTTTACATCTGAGTAAGCGTAAAGACACCAAAATGGGACAGAGCGATGTCGTACAACGTGACATGTGATGCAGCTGTATAACATGTAGTCAGTCGGGTATCTGGTATTTTGATGATGCAGTACCTCCACTGTGGTATAAAACACTAAAACAACACCTTAATTTGATGATTTGATTCTTGGTGAAACTTTTTCCATTGAACATAAGATTCAAATCAGATTGAGCTTTTCAATCTGACATAATAGACGTAATAATCACAAGAAAACTGCAAAGCTCTCTCCTTTCACAAAGGTTTGACGGTAAAGCGTGTCAAGTTTACATCATGAGGTCTCACATGACCGTGCCGTGACCATTAAAGGTGTTAACTAATATAACATTTAGTGACTTAATGTGTGAAGATAGTTTCTAACGTTGCTATCAATGTTAACATTGCTCACGCTATGTTGCTAATATAGCTAGCTAACGTTGATGTTTGCTAATGCTACTTAACACATCTACCATGACTCTTGATGGTAGATGAAACACAGATACCATGTGATATAAACGGCTTAAACCAACCATCAGAATTCTTACACAGACATAAACAAAACAATAATTCGGGATTTATTTTTAAAGAATAATTCACAATCATAATAACGCTTTCATTTTTGTGTGTTGGTTTTTTTTGACACTGCTGGTACAGGAGCTTTGGACCAGAACAAGCCCAGGTTAGCATATTAGCATGCTAACTTCAGTGGATGTCTCTGCAACACAATCTATAGATGTCCTAACGTCAAACCTTCGTCACATTCTCTCTATAATTTTAGTTCATTTCCTACTGAAACCTTTCATATTGCACCTCGAAGGCATTTTAATTGTTTTAAAAGCGCCTTGAAGTGTCTCCACGTATCTGGTGAAAATGACTAACCCCTATATTTTATTTGACATTTCAATCTGTACCATGACCCAGCCTCAGTCGTAGGTGACTGATATCTCCGACACCTCTGCTTTGCATTTCATCCAATCGTCTCTCCCAGTAGCAGGAACTAAGTAGTTAAAGGCTGAAGGCTCATCCATACATTTTGCCACTGATCTCACATTCCCCAAGATGATCATGGCCTCTCCGTCGCTCTCACCTTCACCTCCGCACTCCTCCTCTCTCTGTTGCACCAGCAGCCTGACGGGTAGACTCTTTGCCCAGGTGCCTGCTCCCGGCCTCGGGGCGATCAGCTGCTTCAAGATGCCGACATGTCTTCAGCATAACTGTGCTCACGCTGAAGAAAGGTGGTGGCACGACTCGAGGAAAGGTGGTGAAATAATTTTTAGAATAACAGAAAACAACGTGCGAGCCTGCTGAAACAGCTGTACCCCGCGTTCAGCTCGGTCTCGCGAAAAATAAGAGCACGATACGCAACACGGCGGGTTCAAATGAAATGCATAACCTCGTCTAATTAGACTGCGACACTATATGCCTCGCAAAGTAATTGCCGTTGTGTCCCTGTCAAGCTGTCTCATTACGAGCGCAAATTGGACGGATCTCTCCCAATCACATTACCGGCGAGCGATCAAACTTCTCAAAGGAGAAGCGCCGCAGCCTGGCAGGTGGAATACCTCCGTTTTCGCTGAAACGGTGGCCATGCAAATCAGTCAGCTGGCACACGCCGCTCCGAGGAGTTCCTCGTGAAAATTGCATAGAAAATTTTTTCTAAATAACGGAAGGCATGACACCCCCCTTTGAAAAATGCACAAGTGAACAGATGGATGTGTGCCACCAAAAAGCTCTCGTCGCGGCGGGCTAATGCTACGCCTTTGACTGCGATCCCCCGCTTGATGTTATCGGCTCAGCTTCCTTCTATTGTGTCTTTCCTTTTTGGAACGGGAGGAACATTTTCCCTGTGGATTGGAGGGTTTTCATGAGCAGGCAGAAGGAGAAAATATTGTTGACATTAAACTGTTCCTCTTTAAGGGAATTGTTGTGACAAGGTGGAGCTCCCATCACTCGAAATAGCAGCTGTGTGCTGTTTACAAAGGGGCCCAAAGCAATGTTTGTTTCCATTGAAACGGTGGCAACTTTTTCTGTCTTTGTAATGAAGAAGCTTCTGGCATTATATGTTTGCTCTCACATCTACTGTCACCATAATACAATATTTTTGTAGCAGCGCTGTTACGAATGTAAACTTCTGCTGTTGTGATGTTTTTTAATTATTATCACAGCCTTCCTGTTTCCCTTTTTCATTCTCATGCTGTATGAAAATGACTGCTGTGTGAAGGGCTGACAAACCATCCCAGCTTTATTAATTAAAAAAATAAAACTGAATTGATTTTGTGAAATGAACTCATTTCATATATATAAAAAAAAATATTTTGTGTGATTTGGCATCAACCAGCTTCTTCAGCACGTCACAACAATGTTATGTCTTGATGTAAACGTGCACGCTCAGGCATCTTGTGCCATGTGGAAGTCCAAATTGAAGTATTGATGACGATAAAGATAAAGATGTTCCCTTATTGATCCCCTTGGGAGAGATTTGCAGGTAACACAGCAGCACAGAGGGAAATAAACAGCAGCGCAAGAGTAAGTCTCAAAAAAAATAGGGACGATAATAAAGAGATATTGTAAAGAATAAAATGACAATTTGAATAAAAAGATATAATAAAAAACTATTAGAATAAAGATGCTGCACACAACTCAGAACAGTAACAGCACGCCGAGCTAACGTAACGTGAACCAGAGACGACGACACCTGGCTGAAACAGGCTGACTGGGCTCATGATCAAAAACTAGCGCGTTGCAAACTTTGCTAACAGCTAAACATCGAGCAAATGCAACGCCACGATCGCTGCAGAAACAAGCGATCCTGGGGCAGAGACACCGTTCACCCTATAATAATTTACTGTTAAAACCTTTTTGAAGCTGTTATTCTTGATTTGATAGCTACTTACTTAAAGGGATATTCCGGTGTAAGTTTAATCCATGGTCTAACACACCTTGACACCGAGTAAGACTCCCCCTCGAGAGGTCAAGTTAGCTGACCGCTAGCTTAGCTAGTTTTAGCAACCTCAGAAAAGACGGTCCACGAAAACAATACACTGCAGCTTATGTCTCCAACTAGAAACCGCCATCAAAAAGCCACAATTAATGGTGAGAACAGCACCAAACTTCAGCAACAGTACATGTACAGTCCCAGCACACAGTACGAAGCATCAAACATCTGCTAGCTTTGCCGGATTTGTATTAAAAACACAGCACAACTCACCCGTCGGCGGTTTCTAATTGGAGGCATAAGCTGCAGTATATTGTTTTCGTGCGGTCTTTTCTGAGGTTGCTAAAACTAGCTAAGGTAGCGGTCAGCTAACTTGACCTCTCGAGGGGGAGTCTTACTCTGTGTCAAGGTGTGTTAGACCATGGATTAAATTTACACCGGAATATCCCTTTAAGACTTGTTCTAACATCATCAGTGACTCAGTGAACCGTCCTCAGGAAGCAGCTCAAGGTCAGGCTGAAATTTGACAGTTTTATAATAAAATTCAAAGAACACTGGACTCCCAGATATTTCACACTGACCTCTCCACACACCCTGAAATGTTCACACCGCCCCTAAACTGCGGGGAGAAGCGTCTGCAGATATCCCGTCCGCCTTGTGTTTTTGTAAAAGGCGGTTTAAAAACACAAACTTGGCTTACTCGCTTGAACGACCCCTCGGGAGAAGCCGCAACGATTTGTCAGTGTGAAGTCTCAGGCAGGAAGCCGAATCAATGCGCCGGCCTGGGCTCTTAATTACTGCTCCTCTCGCCACTGTAAGGAGAAATCAATTATGTCAAGTATTCAAAGCAAAGAGACAAGGCTGCGGCGCGCTACACAGAGCAGACGCACTTCACAGAGCCCGAGTCACATCACGACTACAAAAGCAACGTCTTCTAGTTAACACGGCGCTTCTCCTCCGCGGCGCCGCTGATCCTGAGCCAGTCGATTCCGACGTATTGCTGCCACGACAATAGTATAATTGAAAGTGACAACAGACGACAGAGATGAATGTTAAGACAATCAATCAAGGTGTGTGAGTCAAGACTGATTTATTGATGTGATAATGTATATTGAGGAAATATTATGTTCAGCGCACGGCAGCCTCAGTGCTCACTAATAAACAAGGTGGAGACTTTTATTGTGAAAGAAAAAGGCCAATACTTCCTTGTTATGTGTGAAAATGGTCTAATGCAGAATTTGTTCACTTTCCTTCTGTTAATATATTTATTTTTTGCATTACATATGGACTTTCTCACTGGGGAGAGCGTTTCTGAAAGAGAGAGTCTGTGAATCTTCTTCTTCTTTTCCTTTTTTACAATAACAGGGAAGTTGTGCCGAAGCCAGCAGAGACCTTCCCCGGGACGCCTCCGGCACAAAAGGTTTTATTTATTTTTAGTTTTTAATGGAGCGTGTATAACACATCTGCTTGTGCTGGTACTGTAGTCGCCATCACGTGCCGGCTACTTAGACTTGAACAGATCATATTTCTCACACTCAGAGGAAGTGTGTAAACTCACCATCGATGGGGAACGCACCCTGTTTTGTCCCTGATGATGCCACATTGTGAACAACAAAACCTTTTTAAAATCAGCAGGAAGAGAGCTGGTCGTCTGTTAGCTGTTAGCAGCAGTGTGTTTAGCTAACAGCTAACTGAGCTAATCACACAGCAGGAGTGAGAGTTTCTGATCAGACGAATCAATAAAGAGTGATTACAGAGAATAAATGTAATGAAGTACTTCAGATTAGTTACACTTTGGATGTAAAAACAACCAGAGGTGGGTAGTAATCAGTGTTGGGCGAGTTACTTTCAAAATGAAATATATTACAATATAAATTACTGTCTGTGTAGAGTAATATATTACTTATTACACTACTATTTAGTTACTTTCAACAAAATACCCAAATGACCTTTATAGAACAGTTAAATAGCTGAGATTTCTTTTTTTAAAAGATTTTTTTCAGGCATAGACACCTTTATTTGACAGTAGACAGACCTTTTTTAAATAAAAGAATGTCCTTAGACAAAGGGATGAGCCTGAAGTCGGATATATTATGAGATAGGAATAAATATTTTTAATTGTAGGTTCAGTCATATGAAACACAGCAGACCTGTACCTTCTATAATGACAAGACAAAAATCTCTTTTTCTGTGACTTTTAGTCCACAGAACAAGGAACGCATAGCAATAAAATGCACTCGGAGGATTAAGCTTCATCATTAGGCTCATTTCAGTCACACAGAGACTAAACAAAGAACTTAAAGGCTCGGCTATATTAAACAAACGCGCATCTTATATTAATATGGTCATGTTTGTGTGTATGGATTCTTAAAAAAACAACAATAAATGCTTCATTTTGGTCGGTAATGCGGATTGTAACGCGTAACATGACATAACTGTATTAATATATAACTGAAATATTATTAGTAACGTGTTATAATACTCTGTTCGTGCTAAAAAAAAAACATATTACTGTAACATGCTGCTTTTGTAACACATTACCTCAACACTGGAGTCTGATATACACACAGTACATCATGTTTAGAAAAGAGATACCAAATTTTGTACATGATAAAAAAGACAAAGCTTTATTCATGTTGACATGACAGATATAATATGTCAGTCACACTTAACTCATGTAGTTATTTTGATGACTACTTTTAGTTTGAGTAATCGTTTCTAATAAATAAAGTAACAGTACCTACCTACCGACTCTGCCCATCTCAGCTACCATCTATAGACGACAACAACAAAGTAAAGAAACAGCATTTTGATTCTGGGACTCTTATTTTGAAGTTGTTTTCCAGGACGGTTCTGTGACGGCGGTGTCGTCTCAGGTGAATCTTCACTGCGAGCTTCCTCCTGCGTGTTCCACCGCCGGCGTTCCCACCGGAGCTCAACAACGACGGTACCTGAGTCCCACGTGGACTCCAAAGTGTAGCTGAACAGTCTACAGGTTTAATAAGAAATTTATAGGATGGTCATACAAAAAACTGGATTCAAACTTTTACTCCGACCGTCTGCGGTCAAATTCAAATTAAAAGCTTCAACTTGACTACTTTTTCTCTCTCTTATTAAAATCGTCTGTCTAATGGCTACTTTACGGGCTTTACGATGGCAGGCGATGAAATTTTCATGACCAGTGAACTATTCCGCTTTCACATTAAGAGCCCCACGAAGCTGCACCTGAAAGCACACGATGTGCATATCATCCGTCCTCATTAATGTATGCATCGGTCCACCCGCGATAGAAGTCGGCTTCCACGCTACGACACGATCCGCCATAAGAGACGACCGTACGGTTTATATACACCTGTAACGTGATCCCGTTCTCTGTTCTCTGGCTCTGAGCATAGAAACTACCGCAGTTCGAGCTCTCGTCTGAGAGCAGGAAGCTTGAGTTGAGCTGGGTGATGGACTCCTACTGCTGGTTCTTTATGACTCTTACGTGGACGTCATATTAATTCGTCTCCCTTCTACTCGTCTGGTTGTTGTACTTAGGTTTCTGCTTATGTTTTATATCTATAAGGGCTGGTGATATTACTGTTATATGATGGATCTGATGTTTATAACGCATAATGTGATTTGTTTTATTGTAGTATTTTTGTGTAATAAATCAGTGGTAGAATTGGAGCCCTAAACAAAGTCAGTTCTAAAACTTTTGGGTATTTTAAAGGGATAGTTCGGGTTTTTTGAAGTGGGGTCACATAAAGTACACATCTACAGTCGGTCTGTTCCCTACCGATATTGCCGATCAGCGTAACCTCACCTAAAACAAGGCCCACCATCTTTTGGCACTACCTTTTCTCAACCGTAGAACCTATTTGCTAATGCTAATGCTAATACGGAGACCCAAAACAGGTGATCTGCGAGCGACGAAATACAGTGCGAGGCCCAGTTGTGCTAATGCGTAGGGATACGGAGGTTCTACGGTTGAGAGAATGTACTGCCAAAACAATGGGCGGTCTGACGGCGATACAACGTACACTTGAACTGATATAGATTTTTTTAGGTGGGTCTTGTTTTAGGTGGTAAAAATTTGCTTTTCATCTGGTCTCCGTTGTCTGCAGCACAAGCTGGGCTGGAGCGGCTATAGATATGTACTTTATATGACCCCACTTCAAAAAACCCGAACTATCCCTTTAAGCAGCTGCACCTGAAAGCACACGATGTGCATATCATCCGTCCTCATTAATGTATGCATCGGTCCCACCCGTGATAGAAGTCGGCTTCCACGCTGACGGTACGAATCCGCCATAAGAGACGACCGTACGGTTTATATACACCTGTAACGTGATCACTTATTAAGTGATATTAAGTATCACTTAATAAGGCAGCGAGAGCCACGAATAATTCATTCAAACTCATCAGCACAAAAAGAGCCCCCAAGGTTAAATGTACCACTGAGTGCTCAGCGTGCATATCAAGGAAATGTTTTAACATGATGGATAAAGCAGTGAAATATCAAATGTGCTACGTTAAAGGGATATTCCGGTGTAAGTTTAATCCATGGTCTAACACACCTTGACACCGAGTAAGACTCCCCCTCGAGAGGTCAAGTTAGCTGACCGCTAGCTTAGCTAGTTTTAGCAACCTCAGAAAAGACCGCACGATAACAATACACTGCAGCTTATGTCTCCAACTAGAAACCGCCATCAAAAAGCCACAATTAATGGTGAGAACAGCACCAAACTTCAGCAACAGTACATGTACAGTCCCAGCACACAGTACGAAGCATCAAACATCTGCTAGCTTTGCCGGATTTGTATTAAAAACACAGCACAACTCACCCTCTCCTCCAGCAGCCTGCCTGTGTGGGGAAGCCCTGACGAGTCGATTACCGAGTGCAGTAGATTTCCGCAGCTGAAGGATGAAAATGTATGTTTATTACTCCATGGAATGCTCAGTTCTTATTATCGAGAGCTGACAGGGAAAATAACTGAAGTAATGGAGTAATAATCAGACATTTTCATCCTTGACCTGCGGAAATCTACTGCACTCGGTAATCGACTCGTCAGGGCTTCCCCACACAGGCAGCTGGAGGAGGGTGAGCTGCGTTTTAATACAAATCCAGCAAAGCTAGCAGAGGTTTGATGCTTCGTACTGTGTGCTGGGACTGTACATGTACTGTTGCTGAAGTTTGGTGCTGTTCTCACCATTAATTGTGGCTTTTTGATGGCGGTTTCTAGTTGGAGACATAAGCTGCAGTGTATTGTTATCATGTGGTCTTTTCTGAGGTTGCTAAAACTAGCTAAGCTAGCGGTCAGCAAACTTGACCTCTCGAGGGGGAGTCTTACTCGGTGTCAAGGATTAAATTTACACCGGAATATCCCTTTAAAGGACGTAATTGCAATTTATATCAACGCTGGAAATAACACTCTGTATTCTCAAACTAAAAATGCTGCAATTCCAAACACATAAACCACGTTCGATGATTCGGATTCAACGAAGAAGAAGAAGATGTTATACGTAGCATTTCTGACAAAAGCTTATATTCAAGTTCAAGTCAATTTCACGGCTGCCTTTATTCTCAAACAGGTTTTTATTCTACCGAGACATTCAAATGCATTCAGCTCCGCCGATCTTCCCAGCCAGTGTTTTCCAGACGATCTCTGGTGCTATTGTTTTCCTCGGAAAAAGAAATAAATAACTAAAACGAATGTGGCTTTAAGCCTCAGACCCTCAATCACACGCGGCTCCTCTTTCGTCCCCACACAGTGCCCGTGGCGTGCCCCGACTCGCTTTCTCGCTGACTTCCACCAAACAGCGAAGGCCAGGGCCAAAATAATTTGTATCTGTTCAATAAAACATTAAAGACCATCATGCCATGTCCTGCTCTCCTTCCCTCTCCCTCTCCCCTTCTCCCCTGCTCTCAAAGGTCTTGTTAATGTTTCAAAACTGCACATAAGACAGACCAGCCAGACGATTAATTTGAAAGATACCCACAGGGTACCTGCAGGATTTTTTTCTCGCTCCTCTTGCTTCTGTAGTGTTAACACCTAGCTGTCTTCAGAAACGAGCGTGGAGGGGTGGCAGGCCGGGGAAGGGGGTGAGGGTAAAAAGCGTACAAAGTGTACCCTGCAGTTATAAAACAGAGCGCTTTTCAAAAAAACAGCCCTTTTGATATGTGAAATACGGCGAAGTGGAATGGGATAAATGTTTTAAATGCAACAGTTTCTTATTTGTTAGAAGTGGGATGATTCGGAATATCCACACGAAGGAAGGCGCGTTGCTTTTTCTCCCCCCTTACGTTACGCTAATTGCTCCTTAACATTCCTGATAATATCATCACTTACACAGCGTTTATCCTTTTATTCAAAAGCATGAAACTATTCTTTTATATCGGCTGCTTTTCCATCTGATTTCAAAATAATCTCTTTAAGCAATCTGACCTGATTAAACGCGATTGGATTAAAAAAAAACAAAAACGAAGAGGACGTCGCTTCAAGAGGAATTAAATAAACAGAATCCTGACTCGGTTGCTTGCTGACTCGTGGAAAGCAGTCTTGAAATATTTAACGCGCCAAACAAGCTGCGGAGGAATTATATTTTTAATGCGCGACATGCAGGTCAGACGTGGTCGGTATCCTCAAAAGCAAAAAAAAAACAGCCTGTTTATTTCTTCAGCCGAGGTTCGAACGTGCTCCAACACCATGTTCTGCCTTATTGACATTGTCTGTGTTTTTTTTCGGCGGCGGCGGCGGCGGCGCATCGGTTATTCCACAGTTCCTCTTTTTAAAGCAGCTCTAAATGCTGAGCGATGAAAACTAATGCAGGGGTGCATTCATTTTAGATAAATAGTTTAAGCTCGGGTGAATAGATGATTTATTTAAACTCATAAATAATTTCATCACAATATCCCAAAGCACTTTTTGCCTCATTGTACATCATTTTTTTCTAAGTATGCGAGATGAGGCCCCTCATTTATTTTCAAATATCACACCATGTCTCTTGTAAATATGTATACTGGTCTTTCTACTTATTTATTTTACAGATCTGAGTTTAATATTTCATCCGCAGCATAAAGTTCTATTTGTTTCCAAGGGCATGATAGCATGAAATAAATATCAGAAGTATAATTCCCAGTCTTAACATATTGGAGGGCATGAATCATTTAGGAGAAACAGATTTTGTACATAAAGCCAAGGCCTAATTCTCGGAGCCGCGCAGTTTGAAAATGTTAATCAGCGAAGAAGCCTGTCTTGTGTTTCTGAAGAGGCTGCAGCTCGACAGCACAGTTTAGGTGGATGACTGGAGGGTTGCAGGCTCGCGCCATATGGTGACAAAACCTGGTGATGCCGCCCCGAGCCGAGGATTTACCGCGGCTTGCTTTGGTAAATATTCCTCTTAACTGTATAACGACGCACAACACAGAACCTAAAAGGAGGATTAACTGTTTGGACTCTGCCAGGAATTAAAAAACGACGCGCTCACTAAGAAAGAGTCTAATCGTGTGCTCGTTACACACAATAATAAGTGAATCGCTGCACTGATAAAAATACAGGTCTTGATCTACTTAAAAAAAGTAAGGCAACTTTTTGCATCATTTTATCTTGTAGATCAAACAAGAGTAGTCTTTGTTTGTACAACATTAATTTTGCAAGTAAAGTCAACTTACTTTTGCAAACAAAGTAAACTCGGTTGTGTTAAGTTGAATTTACTTGCAAAAGTAAGTTAACATGACTTGCAAGATTAATGTTGTACATACAAAGACTCTTGTTTCATCTACATGATAAAGTGATGCAAAAAGTTGCCTTACTTTTTCTCAGTAGATAAAACACATTATATTTTTGTCACGGTGAGCCACTTAAATCAATTATGTGATCTACGTGTTGGTCAATCTGTCCAATATAAAAATTACATGACATTTTTGCCTCATGGTGCTAGAAAAAAATGACAACAACAAAATTAAGAGGGTGAATTCCCTGGAAACCATAAGTACACTCAGCAAATTGTGTGAGAGTTGCACTAGAGGAAAGGTTATAATAAGGCATATTACCCATAAGTACCCAGAATGCACCACACAGGGCGGGGCGTAGTTGGAGCAGAGTAAATACAACAAGCAAATAGTGTGTTGTGTGGATCTGCATAAGAAAATGTGTTGAGCCACTTACATACAGCTTGTTAGGGAAAAAAATCAAAATGACTTGTGTTTTGAACAAATGTAGACTAATTCACAACTTGATATATTAAAGTCAAGAGACAAACTTTGTTTTTTATTGTTATTATCACAGGCTTAATTATGTTACAACTACATATTCTTATATTCACTTTTTTCAGTGTGTATCTCAGCTGTTCTCTCGGAGACTTTAATAAAACATTTAATGCCCCAGAGTTGGAAATATATGCTCATAATCTGCGAAGACAAAAAGTCAACATGCGTTGAGACGTACAGCTCGGCGGTTGACTTTTCTGAGGAGCGAGTGGGCGGACGTGTTACACTACAAGCTAACTTAAATGTCTGTGCTACTCGGAGGCAGACGTTTTTTTCTCGAGCGCTTTGCTACCGTATATATAGGAGGCTTTCAGACGACTGAGTGGGCTGACGGAGCGTTCACACGAGTACAGTAAACAAGCCGCAGCCTGCCCTGAGTGGGACACGGCATCCGTTTGACCGGCGCGATGCCTGTTGCTGCTGCAAACTGTTGAACTCCATAAAGCAGCGTGCTAAGACAGGAGGCCACGACAAGTTTTCTGTTACGAGATGAGAGACGGGTCGTGTTTCTGTCTCACCGTTAGCGAGTTAAGTGTGACGGGTCCAGACGAAGTTTAGCCGGGAGCGTATCTGAGCTCAACATCCTCTTAATATCTCACATTAAGAAGACCTCACAAACGGTTTCATGTGTTCAACAGTGTTACTTTCTTTAGGTCAGTATATTGAAATCATCCTCCTACAGCTTATAGTCCTCTCATGTTATACAGCTTGAAACCTACTGTAGCTACGCACTGACGCAGGACACTGATGTCTCAACAGTGGCAGAACAGATTGACATTTAAAACGCAGTTTGAATGCAACAATCAACTTTTGTTCATTTGCAACTTCACCAATCTGTTACAGTGTTGGTTCATATCAAGAGTCACACATGCCTAGCTTCAAACGGGGTCATCCCTTAGAAAAAAGGTCTTATGCTCCATGTTTTTCCCAAAAAGGGACCTATGTTCCCCTGTAGCAATACATTAAGGGGAGCTCTTTATCTGAAAAAGGGTCCTAGCTTAGGGTTAGGGTTAGCCCGTAGGCCTACATAGGCCTATTTGCCATGGAATTTTTCAGTAATGGTGGAAAAAGGACCCTTTTTTTAAAAAAGGGTCCTATGTTCCCCAGTCTCATACAAAGAGGGGAACATAGACACGCTCCCCTTCAAACAGTTAGCCTCTGTCAGAAGTTAAGACAGAGCTTTTCAACAATACACTGTCTAGTTTACATTTAGCTAGCAAGCTAGCTACTAAATATATTCAGGTGTCCACCTATATTTTCACTTCAGTTGCCTGATTAAACTCAAGACTGTGTGGTCGTAGCTGCTGATTAACTAAAATGGGACGAGTTTGACACACTAAGGAAGTCTTAGCTGTACTTTCAAAGGATTTGGTAAAAGTTTAGTCTACCAACTGTTTGCCAAAAAGATGAGGCACAGCAAAAACCCAGAGGTGATTGTTGTTTCTTTGTTGGTCGCTCTCATGGAGGAACACATCGAGGAAGCGACCAAAGATGTCTCGATCACTACCGTCGACACGTTTCCATTCATGGATGAAGTTCACGTTATTGTCTATTAAATCATGTCAAATGTCTGTGAGTAAAGTTGAACTACTGTAGATGCCACACGATTTGGTTGTTGGAACTTGCTAACTAACGAGCCTTGCAGCCTACAGGTAGTTTAACTACATCCCATCTCTTGTTTCTTCTGATTGGTTGGAAGTCTATCGAATTGTGAATATTGATAATAATAATACATTTTAAGTTGTGCATAATCAGTACGCACATATCAGAAATCCTGCAGTTATTTAAGACTATATATTCATGTGGTATGTTGTTACATTCATGATTTTGTCAGTGACATGTGTGAGGAACATGTCCAAAAGTTCAAACTATTAAAATACAAAACTTTTAAACAAATCAAAAAAGTCCCTCGTTCCGTCTTCCTCTCTGGGCCTGCAGACATTTTGACTTTGCCCTTCTGTGCTGCTGTGTTGGGTGTGGGCGTGGTGCTGCTGGTTTAAGGGGGTTAAGTTTTTCACGTCGGCCCTGATGTGTCTTTTTTGCCATCTCGGGGTCATGTGTGTATTTGGTGGCGTTCTGTCTGAGTGTGCTCCGATGTGCAGACAGTCTGTATCTGTGTGCTTCTGATTCGCCTCCAGTGTTGCCTGCAGTGTGGCACGCAGGTCAAAGAGCTCCAAAGGTTGTGAAAGCATGGAGGCCGACACCCTTCCTTAAAAGTGGCCGTCCTCCTCATCGGACATCAGATCAATCACGATGTCCCTCCAGAAGTCCGTGTCATCTGCAGCTAGTAAACTTCCAGCAGCTGTAAACACAACACTGACATGTTGTCACCTCATAAAGTTTTGTCCAATCAGGACAGAGAACTCCGTAAAGAGGCGGTCCTGTCTGCTCGTGAACATGCAGACAGCGACTCCTGTTCTGGTACCTGGAAATTGCTAAGCTACCGGTTCCAGAACTCCTGGTGACGACTTACACAACCGAACAGAAAACGCTTGAAGAAGAAGAAGAAGAGGTTCCTTGAAAAACCAAAGAAAGGGGTTGTGCATGTGTGTTGATGAAGGGATTTTGTTCAACACTTGCACGAAGCATCAGACATCTTTTATTCTGAAACAGTAAACACAACTACGGGACAAGTCGGAGTTTGGGCAGAGGACAGCAATAACACTTTAATAACTGTCCGCCATGAATGATTGAGCACGGTGTCACTTATAGCTCCGATGTTTCTGCTCAGCGATCGCCACAGTTTCAGATCAAAAACGAGGGGTCGCCTTCCGCCGGAGCGACCGACTAATGTACCTATAAAATGCTCCGAGCGCAGATTTTAAGCAGCGGTAATGTACGGATGGCACATTGTAAATCACTTATTGGATATTTTCCAGGGGTGTTACTTATGCTCGGCTGCGCGACGAGAAATCAAATATTCCGATGTTCTCTCCTGCCTCTCAGTCTGATGTGTGAGTGCTGAATCGTTAAGTTCGCAGCGAGATGTCCGCGGTGGTGTGGGACACAAGAAAGCACTGGAGTTAGTGCATTTACAGCAGCCAGAGGAGATAAATGCCTTTTCCTTCCAGAAGGTTTACCACAGAGCCGTCAACAAGAATCAACAGAGCTCTTCCCGTACAGTATGTGGGCCTCACATTGATACGGAAGCATAATATCCTGAGGGCACAGCGGCTTATATACAGTCACATAATTAAACACTTTCCTCAGGTACTGCTCCGACGTGAAAGACATAATCCACAGAAGATGTCATCACACATACTGCAGCTCACAGAATTACGTCTCACAGGGACTATTTCCAGCAGTGGAGCGCTACAAATCTCTAAAACTAAAAGTCTAAGAGTAAATAAACAAACAATTAGACAGGATATGTTTTATTAAATTACTATAAAAGCACGATTCAATGCGCGACACAGCATCTAATTAAAGGCGTACTATGAAGGATCTGGGCTCAAAGGGCAGAACAGAGAGAGACGGAGTCAGAATCAGATAAATATGGTTTTCCTCATTATTTCTTGGTGGTAATGAACTAAAGCAGAAGTAAACAGGCCCACACCTCCTCACAACCCTGCAGATTTATGTGTGAATGACGCCGTGAGTGGACGTTTTCATCCCCGCCCTCGGTCAAACAGCACCTCCACACACAGAGAGCAGACCTGCCTTAAAGTTGATGCCCAGAAACGTCCTAAACACAGTAAAATACTATGAAAAATAATCCTACTTGAATCGCCGTCGGCACTTGAAATAACTGCGTAGTATCGAATGCTGAATGTCTGAGCAGCAGTTGAGCGTAAAAAGGTGAAATAGTTTCACTGGGTCTTCTGTCTCCAGAGGCAAACTGAGAGTAAGTTTAACAGATTATACAGTCGGCACAGGTCTGTTTCTTTAGCTAGGAAATAAATCAAAAATCAGAGTTCAGTTCAAAGTGTAAATGCAGAGAAAATTTACTGTAGAGTTTATCCAAATATCAGTGGCTAACTTGCTATCTGATCTGTTAATTTGGTCAATAAATACATAAATTAAATGATATGCAGCTCAATAGCTCATGTTTCTGTGGCTAATGAGCTTTTCTTAAAGGGATGCAGTATATATCCTATAATGTGGTATGTGAAAGTGCATCTATCTCAGACTTTAATGCACAAATATTGACCACTTTGTCTAAAATCTGTGTCTATTTAGTTGTCAGTATTATATTATACCAGTTACTGCAGTCACAGCACCTGGTGCAGGTAAAGACAGCAGTCTCGGTTCATTAGTGAAAAAGTCAGAGCTGCCTTGAAGCTCGAGGCACAAAATGTTTACTTTATTAACATTTAACCAAAATCTTTTCCGAACCTTCAAGAGTTTCTGTTGCCTGAGAACCCAACCACATGCAGGAGTCCGGATGTGAACCGGGTCTGCAGAGTCAGAGTTCTGTAAAATAACATCCAGATGGTAAACTTAGCATAAAAAATAAAAAACTTGTTTTCCATAAATAGTCCAATGTATTACACTACTGAACTAAGTACTTCATAGACTGCGTGCATGCACAATATGAAGTACTTTTAGAGTAATACTTTGTCAAAATCTTGACCAGATCACAAGAATAAGGATATTTCGCCCAACTTTGATGTGCAATAAAAAACTTATTTTCCATAAGTTTTCCAAGAATATGTATACTACTGAACTAAGTACTTCATAGACTACTTGCATGCATAATATGAAGTACTTTTACTGTGTACTTTTCGAGTAATACTTTGTCAAAATCCTGACCAGATCACAAGAATAAGGATATTTCAGCCAACTTTGATGTGCAATAAAAAACTTGTTTTCCATAAATAGTCCAATATATTATACTACTGAACTAAGTACTTCATAGACTACTTGCATGTATAATATGAAGTACTCTTACTGTGTACTTTTAGAGTAAACCTGGGTCAAAATCCTGACCAGATCACAAGAATAAGGATATTTCGCCCAACTTTGATGTGCAATAAAAAACTTATTTTCCATAAGTAGTCCAAGATTTAAAGGCTAAATTGCCCAGTAGCTGGCCTCGTCTGTGGGAGGCCTCCAGTGCGCACGCTCTATGGGCCGTATGAGGCGGATGATCCAGGTAATTTTATACCTGGGAAGTCGAGACTTTTTGGACTTAATGTGACACTGATGCAGCTTTCATAGTAATGAACGGGGCTTTTCGCCTTGTTGTTGTAATCTCTCCAGTTCCTGTTACAGGTCCACGATCTTGGCCTGCACAGATATGTTCCAGCTGACTTTATTTAACAGTCTCCACTACAATGCATTAAGAGCTCTTGGAGGCGGTGAGCTGCGGTATATGAAGGGCTAAATGTCAAGTATTTTAAGTTGAGGGCACTCAGGATGACTGGAGGATATTAGGAAATTAATTATCATGTAAAGTACATTTTTATGGCAGGGAGAAACTGACACATTGATTAATGAGCCTGAAGGTGTTTGCTTGTAGGAATATCAATTAATTTTTTACATCCAAGTGGAGTCATTAAAATGAATGAGAAGACCTTGACTTAGCAAACCCAACAAACACGCGGGGAACCACAGCGTGATCAGAGCGAGAGACGGGCTGCGCGGCGGTCGGCGAGGCTCCCGGGTCACATGCTCGGCCCGCCCCCCCCTGACGTCTTCCCCGTCTGCGGCGCTCCACATCAAACCCACATGCCGTGCCAATTAGCAACGCGGCTGAAGCACCGGGGCCGTGCTTTATTTACCTCCTTAATGAAGCTCAATCATCACCTTAATTTCCCTCTAAAAGGACAAAGCAGGGAGCGGGATGAGCGGCGCGAACAGAGATAGAGATAATAAGAGTGTATCAAAGACGGGTATCGCCCCAGACAAGGTTTCTCTGGTTTAAAGCCTCAGCTGCACTGATATGAACCGGCCTCCCCCTCTCTCAGCGATGCACTTGATCCTTTGCATTTGGCTACCTGCTAGGGTTAAGAAAAGCCTTCCCATCGCGCACCGTTCTGATTATTTACGATGGGCTTAAGGTTGCATCTTGGGAACACACAGGGTTTTAAAGAAAGAAAAAAACAATCTCAAAGCCCCGCTCAATTACAACAGCGAGCGGGGCTGGAGGATGGAGCGAGGTGGGCCGCGGCAGCCTCTGCCGGTCACCGGGGGAGGGTTCCTCCGTGGGTCTGACAGCACAATGAAGAACAGGCCAGGTATCAAGGGCAAGCTGTTTCTCAAGACTACAGCACCGACTGTTTTCACCTGCCCTCGCACTCGACCCCGTGCCATCCTGTTCTCTGAAACTACGCAGGCAAAAAGCTGCTGCTCACAGACGAGCTAAAAGCACCGTAGCGTACCGTGTGTGGAGGAAAACGCCGAAACTGACGCTGCGAGGAGATGAAGACCTTTCACGATGGTAGCAAATTGGAAACAAAGCAGCTCCGTGCATTGATCTATCGCGGAAAAGCCGAGATTAAAGGTTTAATACGGCGTATATGTTGTCACATTTGCATCTTTTGAATGAAATGATGAATCGGTAAAATGTAAAAAGGCGTGTGTGCGTGTTTCATCTGCCGGACAGACGTCTTTTCTCGAGCATATAACTCAACATAGTGTACGACGCTTTGATAAATGCCGTAATCAAACAAAGTATAGGCCAGCGTCTCTCGTTTCTTTCATACAATAATAGACTTACCACTTTGATCTTTTGGTTTAAGTGGACGGCTGCGCGATTATCAAGGAACAAAATCCGTCGTATGGAAAATTATATTGTCACTTAACTTTAAATAAAAAATCAAGTATCACACGCGGCGCGAGACGCAGATCAAGGACAATCAAATGCTTCGACACGTACATCATCCACGGAGGGATCGTCAACATAATTCATAGTATTTTTTTTATATATTTAGCTTTTTGTTGGCAGGAAGAACACACACATTTGTAACACGAAGAAGCCAAATTGACTTTATTATACCAACAACCCTTTTTTGCACACTTCTTGTAAACCTAATATATTTGCAAAACACATTTATCTTCTATATACTGAGCATGAACAGTTGGATTTAAAGGGTCTCTGCTCCAGTCTCACTTATTTCCCTTTATTATGGGAATAGTTTGACATTTTGGGAGAAATGCTTATTTGCTTTCTTGTCAAGAGTTTAATAAATATAAGGCTACAGCCAGCAGCTGGTTAGCTTAGCTTAGCTTAGCTTAGCTTAGCAGACTGAAACATTTAGCTTGTGATTTTAAAATGTACACGAGACAAACTTTTAAAATGACGGTGCGAAAGCTGAATTTTGTTACCTCTTATTAAAATAGCCAGACTAGCTGTTTGCCCCTCGTTCCAGTCTTTATGCTAAGCTAAGCCAAGCTAAGCTAACTAGATACAAGCCCTATATTAAACCGACAGACATGAGAGTGGCATCGATGTGAATAAACTTTAATGCACGTTAGCTTATTTAATCTGTGCAAAAACTGATTTATTTCACCGCTCCTGTCAGGAAATAGTCCGGCACATAACTCCTGTCAAACTGTTGTTTTTCTTATTTAATTTTTGTTACATTTGGACAGAACCAAGCCAGCTATTTCCCACTGTTTCCAGTATTTATGCTAAGCTAAGCTAAGCTAACTAGATACTGGCTGTACCCCTATATTAAACCGACAGACATGAGAGTGGCATCGATGTGAATAAACTTTTATGCACAAGTTTTTTTTAGCTTATTATTGCCAGCTATTTCTCACTGTTTCCAGTATTTATGCTAAGCTACGCTAACTGACTGCTACACAGAGACCCTTTGAATTAAATCAGAATTAGGCACATAACCCACGAAACAGAAGATATAAATGAAGAGACTGCAGGAAACTCTCCTCCTGGACAGGCAGCCTGACTTCCTCCATCACTTACTTCCTTAAAATGTCTCTCCAGACGAGATATGGCGCTCTGTTTTTTTTTTTTTTTTCGGGTTGTTGGAGCCCAACACTGCTGCTAAGTATGGTATATATTTTTATGACATCCATCATTGGTGGAGATCCGCAGACAATAACCCCGGCATTACTCCACACATCACAAACCCCACCACCTCTTGATACCACGCGCTTGTTTGTGTCTCCATCTCTGTCAGGGGCCTCTCCACTTGTAACCCACTGCAGACGGCTCCTGAGGGCCGGGTGTTACCTACACGGAACAACGGTGCAAAGCCATCTTAAATAAGCAGATACTTTAGCGGGGCCCTGGGTGCAGCGGAGGATCATTATTTTGAGGTGGAAAAATCCAGTTTGACAGATGAACCGCGGCCGCAGAGAGACACATCGCTGATACGCCACATAACAAGATCTCAGAAGAGTGAAACACCGACTCATTACATATCAAAACAGACTGGGAGGAAGGATTTATTTGTTCTGTTGCAGGGGGTGATGATTCTATTTCATGGGAGCCAAAGCCGCGCACAAGACAGCCACAGGTTCAGGGGGTGTTATCTCTCGATCCGGTGATGAGTCCAAGGCAAGCCTCCCCCTCCCCCCCCCTCATCCTCAAACTGGGAATAGCACGGGATCAGCACAGATGTCAGGCCAATTTAATGGGTGAGTCACTTAGGTGTTATTAAAGTGTGCCTTTTGCTGCAGGGTGGGAGCAGTGATGTGGTGTTAAAGAGTAAACTTCAAATGACCAGCATGGAGGTACATACGTCTCTATGTGCTCCAACTTCTTCTCTCTAATTTTCTTTTTTTCTCTCCGTAACTTCTTCAAACATCCACATAGCAGTGTTGTTTTTGCTTTTTCCTGTCCTTTGATTACAACATGTTTCAGACGTAGCTGAAGTCAACTTGCTATCTTTTTTTTTTTGTTGTTCAGGGCTGGATTTCTAAATCTTCTCTGGACTGATTGCAGTGGATTCAGATCAGCTGTGTGTGCAGGAGGGTGGTGGAAGACTGACTCCTGATTAATGAGTGGAGGCAGCCTGGGCCGTTCCCCTCCCAGCCAATCAGGGTGTGACGGCAACCTCTTGTGAAGGTTTAAGCGAGGTGGGGAATCAACACAGGTTGGACTCGCTCTACTTCTGAATCTGTCCCTGACACGCTGAAGAACTCATCCCGATAGAGTGCCAGCCAGAAACTCTGGTCTGTTTAAGGCCCCTGTTGAGATTTCTTCAATGCCCCGTTTCATTCAAGTTGAGGGAAATTGAGTTTATTCTTCAGCCAAGTTCAGTGACCACAGAAAGTCACCAGTCAAACTAGTCTACCTGCAGGTTTTCTTTTGTTCGTTTATCTTAACTGAACCCCTTAAAACTGAAGCCCGAATACACCTCCAGTTTTTAAACATTGTATTTCATTGGGGACATTTCAGTTTGATTATCCCTTAAGAGGCATTTGTTTATTATCCAAGTAGCAGACATTTGGGATTCCCTCTAGATATACCTGTACATAATCTTTGCTTACATTTTCTTTGTAGGTTGGGGCTGGTTTCTAAGCATTTTACTGCCAGCACCACCACATGTTTATGTCACAACTGTGCACGATGCAGTCAGAAAACTTAGCAGGTGTGCAGTAGTGTGTTGTAGCCATTTTCCTCTGGAGCTAAAATGATGTACTGCAGGTTGAAAAGTCCTGTAAGCATAGAAAATCTTATAAACTGTTATCGTTCACCACTTCCTGATTGATCACCAACTAAAAAGACAATGAATAGTGAAAATCTGGAGGGACATTGGGCCATAGGTTAAAATAATATGTTAGATAAATCCTGTTAGCATCCTTTAGACAACAGCTAACATCAGCATCCAACCACTTCCTGGCTAATATTATCATTTGATAAAAGCTACATGTCGCTATAGAAAAGGCATAAATTGAATCTAAAATATCAACACACATCTTGGATGCATTTATTCAAACCAGGAGGTGGAACACACTGAACTAGGAAGTGGTTTAATGCTAATGCTAGCTAATCTCTGGTTGTTTCAGAAGCTACATGTCGCTCACTGATGCTATCAGCTGACTGAACTTAGCTTCAGGCAGCTAAATCATTTGATAACAAATACACAGTAAGATAGGATGCATTTATTCCATACATCTGTTATTATTTTCTTCCAAGAACTGCTAACGTTAGCTGATGTACAACACTGCAATGCAAGATGCTTCTTGCTAGTCTGACGGGGCAACCGGCTAATTAAACTTCTAGATATTGTTCAGGATGCTTTTTTTGTTTACACCAATTTGAAGCAAACGATGCATGTTGTACACATGCATGTAACACTGGAAAAAGCAATAATAATTTGCTAAATTTGTTCCATATTCACATGATAATTAAATATGCATCTTGTCATAGGACTCATTTTAAAAGGTCTCAAAACTGCCCCCTTGAAATCATCTGCTGGGGCTTAATGATATGTTTCTTAATGATATGTTTCTTCAAGACTTATTTGCAGGAAATTGCTGTGAGCCTGCCTTCACACCACACTACAATTACAAAAACGTTGATGCTTTATGACTCCAAAATACACACCGTGCTCAGCCGGCTTTGTGGAGGCCTAAATGTGTAGTTTAGAGGACGATTACAGTACCTGAGAGCGTCTGTCTATCCAGACGGTAGCATGACCAGTGGAGAGTGGGGTCTTAACCCTAACGTCCGTCAAAACTGATTAACGTCTCATCTGAATCAAGCCGCCATTTTCCACTATTGCTCTTTCCCTCAACCCTCCGTCCCTCTCTGCGCTCAAGACCTGGTGACTGTCATCAGATGTGACGGCGCTGGTATTCCCAGGGTCAGCCTGTGACTGCAGTTTAACCTTGTTTCTACACCCCTCGTCTGTCCGACCGCCCTGCCGTTCATTGTGCATCCATCTACTGGGGAAAAAAATGCATTTGTGATCCGTCTGGAAGTTTGTCCAGACTGAACTCAAAGCAAAACATTTGAGCAAAACTGCGTACATCGCTGGAATGGAAATGCAACGAGTGTAAATGTGAAGATGCAGATTCACACTATGTGGTGCTAATTGAGGGATTAATTAGAAATGTGAGAGCCAAAAATGTTCTTAGCTTAATTGAAATATTAGCACTGATCCCGAAAGCTCCACGACTCTACTTTGTGAATAAACAGAAATTTGCAGAGAAAATAACTGGGAAAAAGTCACACAAACACACACAGAGAGGATCAGGCAAGCTGCACACAAGTTGGTGCGCACTTTTATAGCTAGCGGCTAAAGCTAGCATCTGTACAGCTGGAGGCTGGTGGCAAATAAACATGGACTGCTGAAAAAAACAGGGTAACACTTTATAGTAAGGTACACAACAATGGATAACTACTCAGCATTACGTCACACTTTACTTGAAGGTACACTCTTAGAAATAAGGGTTCCAAAAGGGTTCTTCTACAAGGGCTGAGGTTCTACCTGGAACCATTTGCTTCTGAAAAACCCTTTCCTGAATAAAGGGTTTTAAAAGGGTTCTTGGTAACACTAACGGTTCCAGTAAGAACCATTTTGATCCAGAGAACCCTTTAAAAACCCTTTCCTGAATAAAGGGTTTTTAAAGGGTTCTTGGTAACACTAACGGTTCCAGTAGGAACCATTCTGATCCAGAGAACCCTTTAAAAACCCTTTCCTGAATAAAAGGGTTCTTGGTAACACTAAACGGTTCCAGTAAGAACCATTTTGATCCAGAGAACCCTTTAAAAACCCTTTCCTGAATAAAGGGTTTTAAAAGGGTTCTTGGTAACACTAACGGTTCCAGTAAGAACCATTTTTGATGCAGAGAACCCTTTTTTGGAGAAAGAGTTCTTCAGGGATTGTTGAAAGCATGGGTATAAGATCCTGAATGGGTTCTTTGTAGAACTTCTCATGGGGGGTTCTGGGTGGAACCTTACACACACACAGTTATAGGTATAACCCTTTATGTTGGGTTCTAGGTAGAACCCTCCACCTTTTATAAAAGGTTTTACCTGGAGCCAAAAAGGGTTCTCCTATGAGGACAAGCCGAAGAACCTTATATGGTTCTACTTAGAACTTTTATTTCTAAGAGTGTACACAAAAACAGTAACTAATGATTTAGTCATCAGTTATTGATAAGTCATCACTAGTTCGGGCCAATCAGCAGGTGGGTCAGTATGTTGATTCACAGATATTGAGGAACCAGTTATTAATGAGTAACTCATCATTAACTACTATATAAGTCCTGGAATCAGTTTTTGAGGAATTAGTCCTTAACAATTCATTAACTATGAAGTAGCTCCTCAGTAACTACTCACATTTTTGCGTACCTTATTTTAAAGTGTCACCAAAAACATCACAGTCGTCTAATTTATTGGAGGAAAACGAGATGTGACTGATGTCAGAACTCACCGGACACGTCTTCCTGTTCTCTTCCTCCTCTCTCTCTTTCTCTGTCCTGACATCTTTGTATATTTTGTGAGGGTATAGATTCATAAAAACATTGGGATATGTGCTTTTTTTATTATTATTATTTTGGTCCAGTTGAAAACTTTATAACTTGTGCTGGACGTTTTCTTTGGATCAATTTGTGCCGCCGCGGGCAAAATACACGTCTAACTGCATCTCTATTGACTCTTTAAATTAGCGTTCTGTCTGAACACACCTTTAGGGAAAAAGGTCGGGGCTGGATGTCTGGTAAACAAAACGCATAAGATGGTCGATGGAGACGACCTACAATCAGTTTTCTTGCTTTAGCCTCCTAAATAGTTCTTCTTACTAGGAACTTAAAGGTGCAATATGCAAGATTCAACCACCTTTCAAATAAAAATAGAATAAAATAAGGGGGCAGCACATTACTGAAGTAGCTAACTGTAGTTGTAGCTAGTGAGCTCAGTTAGCCGTGCAGCTAGCAGTCCGGGACTGTGACCTGTGTTTGAACCATTAGCACGGGAGCTTTAGACAAGGAAGGGTTATTGACATCAATGAAAAGCTTATATTTGTACTATTTCCTCCGGTATTTATTTTGTTTTCTGAAGACCCTGACAACGCAGGTGATTTAGTGTTTAGTCTGGAGGACAAAGCGAGCAGCGCCTCATGAAAAGTTTCCCAAATGTACAGATATATAAGCTCCGTGTCTCCCTCTGTTCTATCCACTTTGGCACTGAACAACTTTATCCTTTCAACTTTGCTTCTAATATTTTTTTAAATTGACTTTCAAACACTCTCTTGCCTTCAATTAAACTGGCGGGGCCTTTGATTTGAGCTGCAAGGTAAGAAGAGAAAAAAAAAAAACTTCTGTATCAATCAATTTGCCTCACTCCTTTCATTTGTAAAAACATGTAAAATACACTCTGGCACCTGATGGTGGGGGAGCAAGGCTTAAATCAAAGTGTATTAATAATTAACTCTAATTAGCAGTGTGTGGGAGCGGTGTGATGCCTGTTTTGATGGCAGCGCTTCCACTCCCTCCTCAACCTCCAGCCTGTTCTCAAGATCATCCGCGGCGAGAGATGACAGGCTGCAGAGAGACGAAGACAAACGTTTCACAGAGGAAAAAGGCGCCGGGTCAAAGAGACAGGACTGACTTTTTGTATCTTCTTTTTTTTTATTATTCATTATGTTCAGTCGAAGAAACTCAGAGAGAGAGAAACAAAGAGGAAAAAGCAAAAGATGGAGACAAAAGTGTAGCCATTTGTTACGACTTCAAGTTAATTAAGGAGCTTGTTGTGCGATGATGGGGGCACCTGCATACGCAGGTTTTAACTGAGCGAGAGCATTACGGGGGCAACTGCTGAAAAAAGGACCTGAAAGGAGCCTTAATTAACGTCTCAGCAGGGGTGGAGGGAACATTGAGACGGAGCTAAAACCCTCACAGGCCCAGATCCAAACTGGAGCTCGGCTAGCTGGGAGAGCGTCGTTTCATTTCAGGGTATTGCATCATCGCGGATTATCTAACAAGCACAAGTGTCACTAAGCCAATAAACATCTCTGGGACCTCGAGGGGTAAATTAGTCTCTTTCCTCACACCAAGTGTAAAAAAAAAAGTACTAAAACAAAATTCACCCAGTTCCTTTTATAAAAAGCAGGGACATGCCTTCACTGAAGACTTTAATTAGAAGTGTGTGTGTGTGTGTGTGTGTGTGTGTGTGTGTGTGTGTGTGTGTACAAAGCAGCAGATCCTCCGTTTCCACAGATACATTTTGCTAACAAAGACAATTCATCTCATATTTGGGGGGGGAGAAATCTGATTACGGCTAACACTTTGACCCTCGTTGCCGTGATGAATCGGGCGAGTCACGTATGCGGATTTTGATTTATCTCCCTGACCTTTTGTATGCAAAGGAGACGCGTTCCGTATAACCATAATGTGACACGTCAGAAAAAGAGGTCAGGCCTGTGAGAAAACAAGCCTCCCTCCTTCTCTGCTCCTCGGTGATGAGTCTATTGTTTTGCCTCGCAGTGGCCGCTTGTATATTGCTGAGCACTGGAAGTTTACCTCCGACTTAACATTCGTGCCTCGGCGTGAGGTGGCCTACGATCTGGGATGTTTCGATTACACACAGAAATCAGAGTGGACAAATATATGACTTTGTATCTCCGTGTTAGAGCAGACTGTCACTGATCATCTTTCCTTTTTAGTCTCTGCTTTCGAGAAGCATTCACTCTAAAGCTAAACATTTCAGTCTATTAAGTGACTATTACAGCTTTTCTAGTCATTTCTTTTCTTTTAAAGGTTTAAACGTGTGCTATGTAGTTTTGGGAAAGACATTTTAAACAGTCTGTGTAACACTATTTAAACAATCTAATCAGGCGCTCTCCATTGTTACTGAGTTTGCGTCTAATCCTAACCCTTAAATGTACGGAAGGCCAAGGAGGCCAAAATTTTAATTTAACATGTTTTTGGCCCCTTAGGCTTTCCATAGATGCAACTCCCTGTTGCTGTGAGTTTTGAAGGTTTGGTCCATAGACATAATATACGTAGACACCTCATGAGGTGCTGGAACGTAATCCAGCGTCGCCGCCATATTGGATGGGTCTCCTCACTCTAGGCTAGCACCAGAGTCAACGGAGAGCGAGCAACTATGCCCTGTATTTTGTGCAGTTTACGGTTGCAATAACTGGCGCAGTATTGTTACCAGATCGCGTGGGATTACCTTTGGGTGCGTCTACGTATATTATGTCTATGGTTTGGTTGCTAGCCGTCACCAAAGGAACATGGTTTTTGAATAGAACTGGATAGTGAACACCAAGATGGCGCCGATTCAGTCCAGTGGCTCGCCTGGTTCATACGCCAAAAACAATTCTAGCTTCAAGGTCAAACTGAGTTCCCACTTGGACTATTGACTTATACGTGAAAATACCTTTAAATGGCCAATACAACTCACAAATGGCAGTACTTCTCCTGCCAAAAAGTGATTACAGCTCCTACCTTCTGACCGAAAGGTTGTTTCTGCCTCAAAATTACTTGATTACACTCTTGATGGTTATATTTGATAGATTATAACCCTCTCACTGCTTTTTACCATGTACTTTACCTTGTGATGATGATGATGATGATGATGAGTTTTTGAGTGTTTTCTCAATTCAAGGAAAGTTGTATGAATAAAAAACACCCTGTATATTGTACATAGAAAGAAAATAACAAATTCACAATACAAAGAGTCATAATCGACCTCGTTTGCAATTCAAGGTGTCGACAATTGTAACAATGGTTTTTTGGGCCGTAAGGGAATTTTTTTTGCTTCAATACTCCCAGTGAAAGCAAGTCTGTGCAGCGGCCTCATATCCAGATCCATAATCAGGACGCATGAAAGACAGAAAGCTAACAGAAGCTAAATCAAAAACAGTAGCAAGACCCCGAAACAGAAGGTCCAGGATGATTCAGCAGTTTTTCAAAGTACATGATCGAGTTGGAATCAGTGTTAATGTAGCGAGCTAAGCTAACTCACGTCCAGCCAAATATTAGTCAGCTGCTAAAAAATATGTCTGAAACAATTTGAAAATTCTTCTTTGTCCTACATCAATGTAAAGTGTGTTATCAGCTGTATCGGTCACGTCACATGATTCATTTTACCCTCGGATTACAGAACGCACTTACATTTGAATGTTTCAGCAGTTCATGCATCAAGTGACACGCACATTACACCTCATCGTAAACCCCCCAAATCAGGACTGGATTAGGCCGAGGAGGTGTGTGTACATATGTGTAAGTGTGTGTGAGGGGATGGCAGCGAGCGCTTTAAATATTAATACCTTTTTTTTTTTTCTTGCCGTACTTCAAAAAGGCGACAATAATGCAGGGTTGCAAGGAGGCACCTCCTCTCAGAGGAGAGGTCTACAGAGAGAATGAGAACGAGAGAACGCAAGAGAGAGTGTGTCCTGTTATAATTAAACATGCATGGGCACTTTTTTTTTTTTTTTTCTTCCTCTTTCACAGACGCTGTTTGTTCCGCTGGCCTGGGTTTTGACAGGACGCCAAAACAAGCCCAGGTGGAACCGGGTGTGCAAACAAGCTTGTGAGTACAGGCATGAAACACACAAATTAGCACCTAGACCAGATGAATATGCAAGCGCTGGGATCAGGGCCAGCACGCCGTCCCGCCATCAGAGCGCGCAGCCAAGTCAGGTGAAAGTAAACAGAACAACAAAGACGGCGAGGCGTGCGTTTTCTCCAGGTAAATAGAGCACATTCCGCTGTTTGAGGTGGATTTTTTTCAGATTAACTGACTCATGCTAACTTCGGCGTGATGCCACCGACAGGCAGGTTCTCATTATCAGTCTGTTATCGGAGAGAGAAGCTGAGGAGGAAGTACGCAGGTGGAAAAAAAATCTTGAGATTGCGGCCTTTTGGTGGTTCGTCGGCCCCGCTCGACTCCATCTTGCCTCTCCAGTAATTGGTGCAAGAGAATCTGAAACATTGGTCAGCAGGCGGCAAACCATTTGTGAATACAGGCCCTGCCAAAGCTAAAAGGAAAAACAATAACAAGCCGGGAAGACAACAGATGGATGTGGGAGTCTGGTGATGGATGTGATGGGGGGGGGGAGGTAGAGAGGGGAAAAAATTAGGTTGAAAAAAAAAAAAAAATTGATAGAGTGGAAGGAGAAAGGAGACAGGGGAGGGGAGCTGAGGAGACGGATCGAGAAAGAGTGAGTGGTCGGCACCGAGTCCCACAAGAGAAATTGTAAAGTAAAGCTGAGTGAGCGAGCACCACCAGTCCGGGGACATCTCGCAGGTTTTTTTTTTTTTTTTTTTTCCGGGGCCGGACACTTCGGAGTGCATGTCAGGTCCCGCGGGCGCCCCGCAGCCGAGCCACTTCCTGACATAAGTAGCCTCCCAAAGATGAACAGCATCACCTCGGCTACAGTTAGAAGGTCGAGAAATTGCTCCCACCGCACACGGCCCTCCTTCCTCCTTACATCATGTGACCTCTCGGAGATGTTTCCCCCCCCCTCTCTCTCCTATCGCCGGTCCACTCTGGCCTCCTGAAAAAAAAGGCTGCTGTTACACTTCTTAACTCTTCCACTTGGCGGGACACGGAGACCAGCGCTGCCGCACAGCAGACCTTTTTCCACATGAGTTTACCCGTTAAGGCTGTTCTAAAATAAAGCCCTCTTAGTCACACATGAACTGAGGGTGAATTATGGATGTGGGCGCTCGGTGATGAAGTTGTGGGATATCTTAATGACACCCAACACGTCTCCCTTCGACTCCCAAGCTGCCGTGAATTAACTAGCTCTCATAATTAAACTGGGGGAAAAAGAACAAGCTCGGTCATCAATAAGTCATCTCTGGCAGCTTCAATTCGCTAAACCCGCACTCACCGATCGTGGCGTCGGAAGTGATTCGGCACGCTCCTCGGGGGTGGGTATGCTCTCTACCCTGAAGCCTCATTTCGCCAGCTAATAATAAGCAGCGAATGAATAACTTAAATTAAAACGCTGTTATTGTGGATTAAGCCACAATAAGCAACGGTGAATAATTCAGCCACAATGCTCCCCGTTCACACGTTAAAGCTCCGTTCCCGTAACCTGTGGCTACGGGCGCCGTCTCGGGGGCGTGTAACGACACTGTTGCCTCCGCTCGCCGCTCCATTAAGGCTTTTTGGAGCCTCATCAGCTCCGACTTGGAGACGCGGAACACGCGAAGGGGGTGGAACCGAGATCCATTTATTTGCGTTAGACGGAGCCGTCCTAAATAAGTTTGCGGTGTATACTTCAGCGCCCCCCATCCAACATTCATGTCTCCTTTTTATGCTTTTCTCACCTTAGATACGCCCGACTCAGCCAAGCGTGCGCGCTCTCCCTTATCTGCCAGCTCCGGGAACATCTCGCCGGGCCCCGCCAAAGTAAAACACATCCCGTGTGCGCAACTTTCGTTTTTTGCCATTTAGTGACACAAACATGGAGGCGGATTATACGGCTGATGGAAAACAGAAGCTGATCGTGGTGTTGTTCTTTTCCCCAACTATATGCAGTTATATACTGAATATAAAGTGTTTTAATTTTAGTTATATTGTACTAAAATTATATTTTTTAATGTTTTATACATGGAATTAATTAAATTTAAATATTAAAGGTGCATTATGTGTGTTTTGGGGAAGCGATTTTAATCAGAAGAGACAAACAAACTGAATAAACATTTCATAATGTTTACTTTGTTTATATGTGGCGGACCCTGCCACCTTTAATAGCTTCAAACAGTGTTCTGGGGACCTTATTTTCCTCTGAGAGCAGCTTCTATATTCAGCTTTGTATCATCACCTCATTGATATTGTAAATATAATAATAATTCCTCTTCCAAACCACATCGTGCCCCTTTAATGTCACGCGATGTCCCGTGTACGGTCTGGCTATTTAATTTCCCTTAATGAGCTCGGCAAAATAAATGAAAGCGTCCTCATTCGGTTTGGACGGTTAAAGCGCGTCCCACAAGCGTCTGCATGAAAGGAAGCGTAAGGCTGGAAGGCCTCGGCTCCGAGAGGCTGCCGAGTGTGAACAGAGTGCAGTAGTCAGGATGATTGAACTTGGCTGTCTTCGGGGAGGGGGGAGTACATGTGCTAATCCTAATCAGGACCTGTTCCCTGCCATGTTATGGAGGAGGAACAACCCCGAGCTCCGCGCTGGACACGCTGAGGCTACATTAGTGAATAATGTTTTCCAGCATGGGACACCGTTTCTATTACGCTCCACATGCGGGAGGAAGAGGAAGCTGTCACTGTGAATTAACCGCAGAGCGCGCCGTGCAAACATATCTTGTGTAATTGGAGTAAAAAAAAAGAAAAAGGAAAAAAGTGAGCGAGGGGAAGAGGAAGGCTTTTTAAAATAACACTCGGCTCCTCTACATCACTGAAGACGGTATGTTTGAGACATTATGAAGCTTTTAGCAAACTGTCAACCTTCAGGACAAAGGATTCTTACACTCCATCCTCCGGAGGCTGTTTTATTTACTCATTCTGCAGCGGTCGGTCTGTGGCTCGCCAGAAAAAGCTTCTGCTCGGTATTTGTTCGCTCTGAGCGCTGCTGCTGCTGCTGCTGCAGTGTTTCTCTCTCTCTCTCTCTTTCTCTCAACAACAAAAAAAAAAACCACACAACTGAAAAAAAAATGACCAGTTTACCTGATTATATCGACAGCTCTACTGTAAAAAATCTCCCGCCGTCAGAGGTCATCCAGACGATGTTTTTCTTATTGTCTCGCTGAATCTTCGCTTCCCATCTCGCGGAGAGCGAATCTCAGAGTGGAATCACTTTTCTGACAATAATTTATAAATTATGCACCGCTTGTGTTTGAATTGAGAAAGGCTTTCATATCTCTTCCATTAACTCAGATTAAGATTTCATAGTGATGCTGGGGAGAATGCTAGCAATATCCCCGTCTCATTTCAATGAAATTTTTATTAGTGCTTTTTTCTGTAGTACACTCCTATTGGGATGTCTGTGAATCTGAAGCTTGGCTTTGGACATGAACTCCCCTCAACCTGCCTGCCAGTGGCTCCGAAGGTTTCAATATTTTATGGGCTCCGGCTAACTCAGCCGTGAGATTCCAGCTGCAGAGATTTAACTCTAATGTAAAAAATTCTGAACGGATGAAAACTGGGGTGTCATAAGTAATACATCTGTTCCAAGAGGGGTCGTGGTTATCATCCACGAAGAAGGGGAAGGAGGGAAAAACAGGGGAAAAACAACCAATAATAAAATAAAATAAATAAAAGAACAGAGGAAAAAAGGCATTTAAGGCCGGACACTCTTCTCCATTCTGTCTCTTTGTGTTGCTAAAATGAAAAGACCTAAAGCTATAGGGCTAAAATATATCAACCTAATCTCCCGCTCCTTCAATTGACTCCTAATTGTGTGCACTTTTTACCCCTTTTTGTGCAGCCATCAATAAAACCGGGTCCCCTAATGTCATCCCTCCTGAACAAATGGGCATCACGCCACTTACACTTTATAGGCCAAATCCATTTCCTCCGAGCGTCTTGCCTTTTTCTTTCTCGCTCTCCTAACAGAATTCAAAGCATTTGGAAAATCTGTCTATTCAGCGCTCGCGTCCCGGCGCATTCTTCCCCAGAACCAACCGAGGTCAGACGAGATGGGTCTGATGAACTTTCCCAATTTTTTTTTTCCTCCCATCCCCGCAATCCATAGCGTTCTCCCTTGAGCCATATGTTGTCCAGTGTAGTCAAGACTGCTTGTAATGGCCCTGCTAACAATGCACTCTTTGTGCTGGATAAGGAAAGGAGAAAAGCCTGACGCCGAAGGGCACGAGAGGAGAAGAAACACTTTTAGTGCCTGCTTATATATATTTTTTTCATTCCATTATACGAGTGGACTCTGCTGGAAATATTTGTCTTGACAGTAGTTTAGCATCGCTCGCCGCTCCTCCGCCCTCGCCGAAAGATTAAACTATTGAAATTGTCATAAGCACAGATGCCACGCTCTTTTGTGCCGCGGAATCCGCCGTGTCCTCCGCTAACATCTCTCAACAAACTTGTTTGTTAGCTTTTGCACAAATGCTAAAAGGTTTTTTTTAATTTTATTCCTGTTGTTCTGGAGGGAAAGACGGACGGAAATTCGTCCACGGCAGCTCTCAGAGGTGCCTCCACCCAGCGGAGTGGAACTTCTACGGAGGCATACGTTGCTCTCACACTGTATTTATCGCTTCTTATTACCAATAATAACATTGCTCCTCTGGGAGCTCAAGGGTAAGTATGCCCCCTAGCACTCCAGCCCTTTTTAGAGGCTCGCTGTGCTGGACTGAACGCCGTCCTCGCACACTTGCTTTACAACACATCAGCTGCTGAAGCTTCTCAGGAGGATTTATCAGATTTATCTCCAGCAAAGATCAACAATTTTTATAGAATATTATATATAAAGATGTTTTCAGATCAATGCCTGCACTCTTTTGATAGCAACATATTTTAGATCTGTATTAGAAAAACAACAGAGCCGACACAGAAGAGAGTGATAACGAGACATCTGACAAAGATTACCACAACTTGC
Organism: Lagodon rhomboides; assembly: GCA_039737535.1. Lineage (NCBI taxonomy): Eukaryota > Metazoa > Chordata > Actinopteri > Spariformes > Sparidae > Lagodon > Lagodon rhomboides. The sequence goes on along the minus strand of CM077789.1, from coordinate 4,933,086 downwards.
TCCGCTGATATCTGGACACTAAAGCAACGCTTCCTATCCGAGGGAGTTCTCGTCTACGCAGGGTTCATCTGCACTTCTGGAACGAGTGGGTTCAATTCAAGGGCAAATGTGGTGAGGGCATAAAGGCTTAGATAAAGAAAAGACATGTACAGTTTTAGATGCAATAAGGTAACATATGAGGTCAGATTATATAATTACAGCAGGACAGAAATGCATAGTGGCGCATTTATAACACACATTTATAACTATTCATGTTTTTAAAGTGATGGTCCTCAGTGTAAAAGGTTAAAATCAGCTCAGCTGTATATGATTTGATAGTAACAATGTCCATGTTTGTATCAAGGAGGAAAATAAACATGCAAATAGGTTCACAAGCTGCAGGTTGAAATTGCAAGAAGCAGATCTTAAATGATTTTACTGTCACGATAATCAGCAACTGTCAGCTACAGTATGCTAACTGGATGAATAGGTTGTAACTCCTTTACACTGAGTGCTAGCAAGTTAGCAATACAATAACATTTTTAAGTACTTAGCCAAAAGAAATCTGATAAATGGAACTTATCTTAAAGTAATGGTTCACCAATTCAATGAGATGGCTAAAAGTGATGGAGAAGGCAAAATTGGACTAAACCAAGCTAACACTGACGATATAATTGTCTGGAAAAAATAAAACCACATCCACTTTTCATATTTCTACGTATCATCCCGTTTAAAATCAGTTGAATTGGACACATTTAAACACGGTGGGTGGTGCTGATGGAGTGGTACTTGAGCTCATCTGATAAGGATGTAGTGGTACATCGGATTAACAAGATGGTCATGCAGATAAGTGTCTCTCACTGAGAACTGACATTAAAGATAAAAAATGTTTCAGGCTAACTATTAAATGATTGTAGAGAATAAAACACGACACTATGCTTCATCTCTCTCAGAGCCTTTTGAGGCATTTAATAAGCTCCCAGTGTAATTGTCAGTATTGGAATAAGATATCGTTGACTCCTTGTTGTCGTGGTGGAAGCCGAGTCGGGTCTGTTGTAATTAAAGTCACGCTGACATATACATAAAGGCAGCGGAGACGCGGAGGCCAAGCAAGTAAATGTCCAGGTCACTGTGTAAACACGGCTGATTGTCTGGGACACCCTTGTTATCTAAAAGTCGTTTCCATCATTAACGCAGAAGGACACACGTCTCCTCTGGGAGTAGACGGACAGCTCCGGGGTTAAAAGGCACATGCTGGACTATCAATAACTTCCACTAATTGTATGCTTTGTAATTAGAAGCATAATCAATTACGTGATCGTTTGTTCTGTCACCGGGGCAAGATAACAACGGTCCACGTCTGAATCTGCTAAAAAAAAATAAATAAAGAAATAAATAATAAAGCCGTGCAGCAGCTCATGCGTGTGATTGCACAACACTGTATGTCAGTAAAAAAAAAACATTTGCATTTGTGAAAGGCGGCTCGTCGTTCCTGCGACAGAGGAGAACTTGATCGTTTGACCTCTACATTGTTGAACTGCAACTGATGCGCTTAATCGTCAGCTGTCACTTCCTATCTTAATTAATCCTAATTGACTATTGATGCGACACAACTGTTAGGCTTTATAATTAGTATTGCAATTTAGACCGGATAATCTAACAGGGCAGTCCAATTACTCCAGAGGAAATAGAAAGCTGTGAGGCAATAATTATGAAACAGTCGCTGCACAATGGAAAAAAAAAAAAAAAAAATCAAGAGCTTTTTTTTTTTTTTTTCTTTTGAAAGAGAAATCCATGCATACATTAAACAATAAATGACAAAACACTACCTCGGCTAATCTCATCAGCCATTCAGCGCACGGGAGACGACTAATTGAATTGATTGCTGCTATCAATAGCAAACAAATCTGTTGAGTTGTCCATGCTCATATAATCTGACCTGATTCCTTCAGCTGTCACTATCTGTGAGAAAGCTGCCATGCTTTTCTTTTTTTCTCTCTCTCTAAATCTGTCAGGGCTGGGGCATTTACATGTCTGTGTTTCAATGTTGATAGGGCAATTAATAAAATATATGTTAATAGGAGCTTAATTGTTTTACAACAGCGGTTTGACAAGGCTGAGGGAGAGGAGACGTGTCAGCGATGTGAAACCGCGTGGCGACTCTGGCGGCGGCGGCGGCGGCGGCGGCAGCATCGCCCTCAGCCCAACATATGGTCTCCTTTCCAGGCTTTAACTGTACCACATAATAGGAGCCTGCTGTTTATTTTTGAAACATTAGTGATGTCACTACTCCTTTTGTCTCCTCAAGACAATAGCTGCTGTCTCTGCCTCGCGAGCAAAAGACAGGCACACCCCCCCCCCCATCACCACCACCTCCACCACCACCACCACCCAGCCCTAAAGATGACATTTGAATAATAACAAATCCGTCACTAAAAGCTTCCACACAGCTCAATTACAAACACGAGGGTTATCGCTGTTTATTTGAAATGGTAAGGAGGGTTTTTTTTACAGAGCAACTCCTGTTTATTCACCAACCATTTTTAAATTAATGGGATTAATGTTGTAAGGTGCATAAAAATCAGGCAAATTATGATGCTATTTTTGAAAGTGTTTTTACATTTTTATTTTTTTTTTTTATTAAAGGATGTTTTACTAAATGTATTAAGAGAATGTGACACTCGACAGACAAACAGATTATCCCGTCGTGACACCCCAGAATAATAAAGTGGTTGTTAGTCTTCACTGTAGGTCAGGCTCATTTTTACAAATTAGTACGGCAAATATTAATCACTTAAAAAACTAATATAAAAATAATATCACACTCAGCCACTGCTTTTAACTTTGCACATGAATTATGGATAGGATCCCTCCTTTTTTTTTTTTTTTTTTTTTAAATGACACATCGAGCGGATGATATTAATGCTTTTGCTCTCAGTGTTTATGTGGGCCAGTTTCTGTGGCGGCGCTGTGCGTTTCGGTGCCGAGCGACTTGCCAAGTGATTCATACACAAATGACCTGAGGGAGGCAGCAGTGCAGCGAACAAATGTGAGCACAGCATCTCACACTCTGAGTGTGCTTTAAAGGCCATTTACATAGTGAAATCTAATTACCCCAGCTCTATGAGAGAGTATTTGATCTCAATCTTAAACAGAGCAGAACATATTATTAAGAAAAAAAAAAAAAAAAGGGAAAAAGAAGAAGGAGGAGGGGAGGCTTTTCTTAGATGAAGGTGGCTTACTGAACAGAGGAATCAGCTTGTACACAATTCAGCGCTCCCGTTTTAATTATTTTCCAACACAGATGAAAAGGGGGGGAAGAACACTGATTTATTTGTGTCCTGGGAGACAATGTGGGGCTTTTGAGACATGAAAAACCCCCCCAAAAAAGAGGGGAACTTGTGGTGGACAATGGTGGGAGAACAAAGTCTCGCTCGTTCTGTTGTTTCGGCTTTAAAGCAAATCTTGAAGTTGATCTATTAACAAGCTTATTTCTGAGTGATGTGCAGCAACACAGTCGTAATGACGCCAAAGCCACCGTACGTGACCGACGTCAGTGAGTCATCACATTTAATAATAACTGACTTTTCTTGTACTTTACAGGAATCTATACCTATAGATTCATGTATTTGTCCTGTTATTTACTATACAGTCAACTCAAGACAGAATATCTTCAACATAAACTGTACAAAGTGCAAAACACTTTATGATAAGCATCATTAATAAATGGTAAATCAAACATTAGCTCATAGTTATTACACTGTTCACATAATGAGTTTTCTTTATAAACCATTTATTAAGGAATGTGTGAATAGTTAATAAACACTGTAGTTCATCTATAAACAATATTTGAAGTTACAACAGATGTTTATAAACATTTACAATCACGTAATAGTCTATAAAGCATTTCATTGTTGTTACCGCTAAGTAGCTAATAACTAATGTTTAATTAACTATTAATTAATGACGGTCAAAATCTTAGTTCTGGTGACAGATTGCCAATCTAATGAATAACAAAGGTTGATGTGAAACATAACAATGTAATAACAATTTTAGTTGCACAATCGTTTGTAGCGCCGTGACTCCAAACCAGAATGAAATAATATCAAATTAACAGTATTTTTCTACATTGGGGTCCATTTATTTTTACTATCATCAAACCAAACATACAAAATCTTCAATAATTTAAGAAAAGATATGAATTTGAGTTTTAAGAATATGAGGAAATTGAGCATAATGGATATTTTCAATGTGATGGATTGTATATCACACGTGTTCGCTCCAATTCTGCTAATTTTCCAATGAAAACAAAGAAGAGCAAGTTCATGGAGGGGGGGAGCAGAAAATACCATGACTGTATTTTTTACTTTTGGCTGGTGTTGCAGCACAATGCATGGACGGGAATTATGAATTATGAATCGCTTCTCATCAGCTCTGCCTATGGACGAGCCGGCAGGACGGGGAACGTGGTGGACATATCGAAACGTGGACGCAATTAGACTCTACGCAGAGAACGCAGCTCTTCATGTTTACATTCATTCATATTGTATGCACATGTGTGTGTTATGTACAGTGGATGGACCGTGCATGTACCACTCTTATCCATATAGATGGAACATGTGCCATCGCGGGTCCAGATGTTCGGTGTGTATGCATGTGATTGCTCACAAACACACACTTTGCCTTCGTCTTTGCTTTCTGCCCCTCTTCCTTTGTTGTGTTAATACAATCCCAATGCTGCGCCAATTTTCCTACTCCACAATCTACAGGATGTTTTTTCCATTACTCGAGGATCGTCGAGTGCTTCTAACTTGCCCTTATTTTGTATTACAAAATTAGAGCTTTCGGAAAAAAATTACAGCGAAGGGGGGAGGAAAAGGAAAAGAAGAGGGAGCTCCTGTGCTCTTTCGGTTCTTTTGTTCCTGCACTTGCAAAAAAAAAAAAATCATATATAATTGTCGTCACTCACATGAAGATTTTTTAGCTTTGACCTTTAGTGCGCAGTAATACAGCGTATGATGGGGAGTAGGTTTCCTGCCTGAGCCTCCACTCCTTCCTCGCCCACATCTCCAATCTTTGAGGGATAGACGGGACTGTGCTGATACTCTTTTAGTGGTATTTACAACCACGATTACAAAAAAGTGGCATTAATAGTGGCTGTAATTGTACTTAGAGTTGACAAAATGGCATCAAAAGTAACAGAACCGTTATGTTTTCATCATATCTGAGTAAAAAAAGAGGTCTATCCCTTTAGTTTGATTTACATAATGAAGAAAAGAACACTAACATTACTATGAGATCACCTCAGAAGAGCAGGTGCACCTTGTATTCTTCAAAATCGACCCAACTACATGAAACTACAACATACAATCTTGTACTTTTCCTGCCTTTTCCTGCACTTGATGTCTTTCCCCCCCAAACACAAAACTGACTTTCTGTGCGGCCCAGCGGGGATCTTCGGCGTAATAACATCTGTAGGAGCCTATGGATTTGCCGTATAGAGAACTTGTCTGCTAGATGTTAGCCGCTGGAGCAGTGCATTGTGAAGCCAGCGTGTCTCTAGATCTAATGGCTTCACGAGGGAAAACAATCAGGATGACTTCACTGCATCATCCGGGGTGGTGGTAAGCTGCAGGAGAGTGCGGCGGAGCCCTCCGCTATTCCCTCGGAGCGATGTGAAGTTTGCTCCTTCTCAATAATCTGGGCTGGGGGAGCTCAAAGTCACGATGGGGAGCGGTGTTGTTCCCCTGGTCTATCCATGGACCCGACATGTGGTCGGCTGCTCATTTCCGTAGCTGCCCATGGCTTCTTGTGGACTTTTTCAAGCAGCCCATGAATACGGGTTTCTAAAACTCAGACTGTGAGGAGCCCCTTTTCTCACCAATTATAACATAGTAACGCCGGACGCCATTTTTAGGGCTTTTGACTCACAGACGGGACTGAAATTATCGTGTGACGAGAAACAGATTGTACAATGAAGACAGAACTTACGTATTTATACGTTAACTTCTGAACTTGCTGGCGGTGATTTATCTCTGAGAGCGTTGCAGACATTGAGTGAAGTTGTTGGACGGACTGGAAGAAATCATTTTTGTTTATGAAGCTGTAGCCGTTGAATACGTATCGATCGGCAGATCCAAGATAAATTCCACTGCTTCGACTTCGTATTTGAACTCTAAACTGATCGATTAATCAGCTCAGCTGCAGGTGCGACTACTCTGTTCCTTTTAATGCATTAAATTTATCATACTTTAATAATTTAGACCAATAATAATGAGTTTGAGTTACTTCAACTACTGGAATCACTTCAAAGCTCGTCTTCTTCATCATACATCTCTTTTAAAATTGCTGTAGATGTCTGATGGTCGATGTTATCGTCATAATCAGTGAAGGGTTAAGGTTTAATCAATATTTTGAGACTGTAGTTTTCTTCATTCTATAACTGAATGTAATGTAAATCATTCAACACACTATTGTTATCAGCTGAATGTGACAAAATAACTTTTTAACACTTGAAATAAGTAGTTTATACTCTTGAATGTGACCTCACAACAAGTCGGACTTGATTTAAAGCAACATTATGTCGTCGTTATGACGTAATGAGTTAAGACACATTGTTACAGACCTGTGATCTGTATGAACCACAGTGGTGTTGCACTCAGAAACCTCCGGGGGCGCCAAATTGCACAAAACGCCAATTTCCACATAATGTTGCTTTAAATCTAAATTTAAGATAATATCACTTATAATATGAAATGTAGCGCTTCAGATGAGATGTTTCTGTCTTGACATACTACACTTGGTGTTCAAAGTCTGGTATTAAAGGTGTAGTTTTTGTTTTTTTTAAGCACAATTTCATTTTTAACTTTGTTTATATGTGGCGGACCCTGCCACCTTTCTAGCTTCAGTGTTCTGGGACAGCTTGTTTATTCAGTTATGAATGAAAGTTTGTATTATTACCTCATAATATTGAATATAAATACAGTTCTGAGTTTGATTGTTTTTCTCCAAAACTACCCCTTTAATAACGTTATTGTATTATTATAACAAGTAAAAGTACTAAATTCTGAAAGAAGACGAGGTTAATTTATCCCCAATTTATCCAGTTATTAGTTTATTATCACTGATGCGTTAATCTGTAAGTAGTGTTTTGCTAACGTTGGTCAAAATGGAGCTAACTCTGAGTGTTTTACATGTTGTGTTACTGTTGTGTAGTTAAATCTACAACGATATGTAAGTTTTGTAAGATCATAATGTTTTGTATGTAAAATTTTAATTTAACCGCTCACTCCAGCTGTCAGACTGCGGTGGAGCAGCAGGTAGAATATCTGCCTGTGAAGTTTTAAAGTACCACGAGATGAAATAGTCTTTAGTGAACTTGCCTGTAACCAGATGAGATTTCTGTACGTGTCAGTGATTTTCTCACCTTCCTCCTTCCACTACACGAGCCGTAATGTATGCAGCTAATGACTTTTATCTTTAATGGCTCTTTCAGGTCATGTAATGAGGACTTACAACATAATTACCAAAAATTAGAGCTTTCGAGAAAGCACTATTTAAAACCCAGCGGCTGAAAGCAGATTTTAAATGTTAATCATTTTATGTGCGCAACCTGGGGCCTGCATCGACCTATGAACCGAAGCTTAGAGGGCTTCTTGCCTGGACATTGGTTGTTATGTGTTTTTTTTTTTCTTCTTCTTCTTTTTAAACCAAGCAGCAGAAAATCCAATTATTAGCAACAACCCAATTACTTTCCCCTCAGACTCAGCGGCTCAAATCCAAGGTTGGATTTGTGGATTAGCGAGGTTTACCGATAGACTCCTAAAAAGGGGAAGCAACAATGTCGAATTTCCTGGCCGCCTGCGCTCTTCCGGGATTTGGAGTCAGAGGGGTGACATGATCATTGAGAGGTGGGATAATGACAGAGCCAGAGAGGGAGAGAGAGAGAGAGGGAGGAAGGAAGAAGAAGGGCGAGACGAGAGCGGTCTCTGGACAGTAGATCACAGTTAGCCGGGGGTCAAAAGTGCAAGTACGGCCTGTCAATGGAGACCTCGCCGCTAATAAAGTCATATTGACTTTACAGCCATACTTAATACTGCGAGTTACTTGACACCGCAGCATTTGTAAGTCAATTAGAGGAGGGGGGGTGGATGAAGCGCGTGGTTCGGCTGTCACTCTCACCCGAGGAGGATAAAGCCGGACACTGACCTCTGACCTCGCCCGTCCTCTGACTTCTAACATCTGCAAGGCCACCTCTCTGGTTGTGAACGCGACTCCGACTCAGTGGTCGTATTGATCACAGCGGACGCCGATTCATAATTAAATGGAATATTTAAACAAAGATGAAGAAGTCGGGCGTCGCACTCAAGGTTACGAAACCGCCATTAAGTGTCTTCTTCTTTTTTCCTTTTTTCTCTTAAATGCGAGACGTCGTACTTCTACTTCTGTCAAAGTGGGTCAAAAAGTAGCAGGAAATGAATTACTCATTAAATGAAACACTTCAGTCCCCCTAATAAGGAGATCCACGAGTGATATGTGCCACCTGCTAAATTCGCAAATATCCCCTCTAAAAGCTTTGTAAGCTTCATCAAACTAATCGGAGTGGACAGCCACCAAATAGAAATCTATTCTGAATTCTCCATTTGTGACTGCGGCGGAGCAGGTGAAGTCTTTCGGCAATAATTGACTGGAAGGTAGGCCGTTCTCTATTAATGTGCACGGATTAAATTTAACACCCACCTTATAGCGTTCGCCCAGAAATCATATTGCACTAAAGCCCACAGTAACCCGAGGTATCTCTTTTCATTATTGCCTAATTAACCTGCTAATAGCCATGTCCTCACTGCTTCTTCTCTTTAATTATCCGCCGCCTGCACCGCGTTCACACCGAGATTACAACTGTGTCAGTCAGCTCCGCCGTCCCATCACATCTCTTATGAGATCAATTTCTGTTGGCTTTATTCTAAAAGACACTGTTTAATTAACAGCTATTTCCATCCTTGAGGAACACACTCGGTACAACTCCTCAGCTCAGACAGTCGTGGCGGCGAGGGGTCGTGCGGGTTGCAGACGGCGGAGGCTCAGCGAGTCGGTTGGGTGTCTAACCACTAGATGTCCTTTGCGGTAAAGCGATCGAGCCCTGACTGAGCCTGGCCCGGGAAGGGAAGAAAGAGTCATACCGCTTCGTCACGCGTTAGTCACTCGAGACGAGACGCTGTCATTAATTGTAATAACGACGGAGTGTCGAGTCTCTGATTCACAGCCAGCGACGTCGTGCAAACATTTCCGTCCACTCAGCAGAGTTTAATTTGAGTGTGACTGCATTTTGTCTCAAGTTTGAATCCCCTCAGAGCTCCGTGACGTAAACTGGCAGCAGTCTGATAAGTCACTCTTTGTAAAGGTGAAGTGTTACTATGATTTCATTAATGGTCAATACATCTTTTACTAATGCTGTACTGATAAAGTATAAGACATTTGAATATTAGGCCTTTTTGCATTGTTTCCAGTCCCTTTATTTAGAGGTTACTGCATGCTTTGATCAGGCAGGCCGTATATTGCAGATTAATAATAATGATTTTAATAACAAGTTTTACTTCACATGTTCTGGGACAGTTGTCATGAATGTAGAATTAGCTTCTAGCACTTCCTGTTTGCACTGTGACCATCGATGTACAGACTTCTGTCAATGAAGGACAACACTTTGAAACTCTGAAGCTAACAGGAGCGTCTTCTTTCTCCACATCAGAGTATTGAAATCCTCAGGAAGTGTAAATCATGCAGTAATTTAAGAATTTAGTTTGTGTGCTCTGATTGAAGCACTGTAAATTATGACTGGCCAGGTTGTGGAAAATCAGCAAGAAACTTGTTCGCTAAAATGCTACAATATCTTGACTCTTTAGTAATTACTCATATGTGTTGGTGCAGAAATAATGACTTGTTTCCCTTTATTATGGGGAATAGTTTGGCATTTTGGGGAATAACCTTATTAGCCTTTCTTGTCAAGCTTTAGGGGATTCAATTCTCAAATCTGTCTATGAAATATAAGGCTACATCCAGCAGCTTGTTAGCTTAGCTTAGCTTAGCTTAGCAGACTGGAACATTTAGCTTGTGAGTTTAAAATGTACAAAAGCAAAGGTTGTGAAATTAGGATGCAAAAGCTGGCTAGCTGTTAGGTAGCTGTGGCTCAGGGGTAGAGCCAGCGTCTTGTCATCGGAAGGTCGCTGGTTCCATTCCCCTGGTCTGCATGTCAAAGTGTCCTTGGGCAAGATACTGAACCCCAAACTGCTCCTGATGTGCTGGTCGGCACCTTGCATGGCAGCCACCACCATCAGTGTCTGAATGTATGTATGAATTACTGTGCACCTGGTTCCAGTCTTTACGCTAAGCTAAGCTAAGTTTAGCTAAGCAAACAAAATACTGGCTGTAGCTCTATTTTAAAAGGACAGACATTAAAGTTTACATCTGACTCTCTGCAAGGAGGTAAATAAACATATTTGCCAACAAGTCAAAGCAAATATAGAAACCACAATCTTTAAAAGCCGCTGCTCCCTGTAACACAACGCCATTGTTTGTTTTTATAGTTAGACATTTGCATCGACTAAAAAAAACCCAATTTATAACCTGTTAGTGAACTACGCTGTTAGACAAGCCGTGCTAGCTGTTACCCACTGTTTTCCAGTATTTATGCTAAGCTAAGCTAAGCTAAGCTAATAGCCTTTTATTGAACAGACGATTATAAAAGTGGTGTTCGTCTTTTTCATTTGACTCACAGGAAGGAGGTGAATAAGTGTATTAATCACAACCTGGCAATGAAATAAATTGTTCTTATGTATTAAAAAAAATGTAAATACTTTATTAAGCATTAGTGATGTACAGCACATTTAAGAGAATGTGGTACAGTGATATTTTATTAAAGGGTCCCTCCTTTTTTAATCCCTCAAATGTTTTCATATGAAAAGCCCCGTACAAACAGGAAGAGCTGTGATTTCGTAAAAGCAAAGATCATGTCAGTGTATAAAAAACCAGGACAGGAGGCAACAGTGCAAGTTAAAATGCTACTATCTGCTGTCATTTCCCTCTAGACATACAACCAGTGGAGCATTTAAGTCGCTAGACGCACAGCCAAGACTCAGACAAGTGAATTTATGTGTTAAGTTGGTGTCCCCCTCCCTCTCCCTCACTGTCTCAGAGGCCCAGCACAGATCGCGAGTTCCATTAGGAATTTCAACTCGAATTAAGGTGCTTGGGGAGGACACATTAACACATGTGCCGCTTCTGTAGTTAAATGTCAGAATGGGAATGAGGCCTGTGACTTTATATTCCATTAGCCACTGCCTCGTGTTTCCCTGCTGTGTATCTAAATAAATAATCAAGACAGCCTCCAAAACACGAATCATCTTTTCACAATAATAGAAAATTAATGGCTCTGCTTGGGTAAGTAAATTACACCGAAGGAACATCCCGCAAGCCTCAAATCACCGCCGAGAGATGATGACAAAGGGATGCATTATAGGCCGGAGGAGAAAAAAAAAAAAAAAAAAAGGAAAACCCACTCGTCCAGAAAATTCTGAAATCTGAATAAAAATGTCGGGGCTTTCAAGCTCTTTACAATCACCTTGCATGAAAGTCTAATTCAGTTTGGCTTCTTATTAATTCATAAGCCATTAGTAACATATTTCTCAAACAAAAAGCCCCTGACAAAGGAAAAAAAAAAGAAAAAGAGAGTGTGTTTGGGAGAGAGGTATGTGCAATTAACATTTAAGCATGGGCGATTAAAAAGAAGTCTCAAAGAAATGGCTTAGAGTGCGCTCCTGAAAGATTTAGACGGCAGGACTATTTTATGGGGCATTAGCCAGATATATTTAAATACAGCTGAAGTGTGTTCCTGCCATATACTAAGTATAACACCTGTCATGCTAAATCATGTACACAATCGGCTACTATTAAGAGAATAAAAGCCGGACTGGAACGGAGCCTAAACCATTAGTGAAGCAGCACACTGCGCATTTAACTGCAGTGTTTGTAGCTCCGAGCTGGAATAAAGCGCCAAAACAATTTAGAATATTTGAAAATACTTCAGATACTTTATTAGTAGATGCACATAAAATAATGGATGATTTTGTCTCAACATTTTGGCCTTTCAGTTACATATCAAAAGCATTTTAGAGTTACTGAAAATGGACAATTTGGGAAACTTCTTCCAGTGTGAAGATATTCTGAGAGTCAGTTTTCAGTTTTTTTTTATGTGTGGACAGGCAGAAACTGGGATCTTTGGATAGGATGACACCAGCGTTCGCTTCCTGACTGGATCCTGTCACATGTGATTTGTGCCCTCCCAGATTCTTTACACGCCAGAAGTAAAACAAAGACATCAGGCTCGACTCGGTCAGCCCGGCTGTGAAAGTACAAATGAAATAAAACAACGTATTTCAGACTGGAGAATAGTTTTGATATAAAATTGCCTGAACCAGTGAAATAGATTGTATTGAGTGTGTTTGTGGGAGTCAAAGCGTGACTGCACATGAGTTCTGATTGGATTCACACATCAAAAAACTAGGTCTTTCAGTATGTCGTAGGTTAAAAGTCCCAGTAAACACCAACTGGATTTTTTGGGGGGAGTGTCACGACTTGAAAAGCTTAAAGGGATATTCCGGTGTAAATTTAATCCATGGTCTAACACACCTTGACACCGAGTAAGACGTCAAGTTAGCTGACCGCTAGCTTAGCTAGTTTTAGCAACCTCAGAAAAGACCACACGAAAACAATACACTGCAGCTTATGCCTCCAACTAGAAACCGCCATCAAAAAGCCACAATTAATGGTGAGAACAGCACCAAACTTCAGCAACAGTACATGTACAGTCCCAGCACACAGTACGAAGCATCAAACATCTGCTAGCTTTGCTGGATTTGTATTAAAAACACAGCACAACTCACCCTCTCCTCCAGCAGCCTGCCTGTGTGGGGAAGCCCTGACGAGTCGATTACCGAGTGCAGTAGATTTCTGCAGCTCAAGGATGAAAATGTCTGATTATTACTCATACATTTTGATCCTTGAGCTGTGGAAATCTAGTTCTCACCATTAATTGTGGCTTTTTGATGGTGGTTTCTAGTTGGAGACATAAGCTGCAGTGTATTGTTATCGTGCGGTCTTTTCTGAGGTTGCTAAAACTAGCTAAGCTAGCGGTCAGCTAACTTGACCTCTCGAGGGGGAGTCTTACTCGGTGTCAAGGTGTGTTAGACCAGGGTTTCCCAATCCCAGTCCTCGAGGACCACTGCCCTGCATGTTTTAGATGTGTCCCTCCTCCACCACACCTGATTCAAATGAGTCGGCTCGTCATCAGGCCACTGCAGTAGCCTGATGAGGAGCTGACTCATTTGAATCAGGTGTGGTGGAGGAGGGACACATGTGTTAGACCATGGATTAAACTTACACTGGAATATCCCTTTAACAACCACTGGTCTATGATAGAAGCTGTTGTGCAGTTAAACTCTGCATTTTATAATGTCACAACTATTTACCTTCGCAGGAGGCAAGCTATTATTGAGTGATCAGTGTTCCCATGTACATCATCAAGTTTTGGGTGAGGCAGCTGAGGAGAACCAGCGCCCGGTGGGATCATTTTCAATAAAAACGATAATGCTAATAGCAGCTCTGATAGTCTACAGCCATGCTAGCAGTTCTATGATGCTGTTCTTTGACACCGTGGTGCTTTGAGCTTGAACATTTGTTGATTACAAAATGAGGCGCTAAAAATCAACACATTATCCTCGCGGGGGCGCTAGATGAAATGTTACAGCGTCACTCTTCACAGTAATTTGTTCTCTATTTCAGTCTGACCAGTGAACTGACATCCATCCACAGGGCTAAAAATATGAACTGTTTGTTACATCCAGCTTCTTAAAGCAGCGATATGGCAGAATTTAAGTTGAAAACGTGAAAATGAACTAAGTCAAGCCTGCTAACCAGCTAGCTGTTGCCTGTCCTGGTCTGAAGCTCCTGCAGCTAGCGGTGAAAACACTAAAAACTGAGCTAACTGAGCTAACTAGCTAACGGCAGCTACAGTTAGCAGCAGTTATAGCGGCTACTCTGGTAATATATCGCCCCCTATGTGTTTTGAGTATGAATGACAGGTGGCCAATTCTTACATAATGCACCTTTTTAAAGATATATGTAACATTTCTGTCTAAAAAGACCTTTGACCAATTTCAAACCCAGAGATATATGTGACTTTTTTATCGTTCAGGGTAACGATGTGTCACATTTAGCCGCCCGTCACTATAACTTCAGGGAGACGGGAGGTAAGAAGTCGGAGAATGTGACAAAACACATCAATAAAAAGACTTACGTGAACATTTCTACCCGAGTCATGTGGTATTTGGAGTTGTAATTGGCATTTTTGACTGATTTATTAATGAATCAAATCAAAGTATAATTGACAGATTGTTTGTTGGCTTCTCTGCCGGTTCAGGTTCACTTCTCCTGCTCTTTCCACCCTCGTCCTTGTAATGTCACCCAACCTCACGAGCTCACTTCCGCTAACCTGCTTCAAATTAACACCATCCCAGACGTTCACACCTGAGAGCTGACATGTGTTTTTTTTTTTGTCCTTTTTATTTCTGTTACAGTCCTAATATGTGCCTAATTACCGCGTTGAGAATGACCAGTCAAGCGGATAACAACGAACGGATCTCTGATGTACAAAAAAAAGGACAAACGCTGGAAAAGAGAGGTGACACGTGAGCGGTAAAGGCTGCGTTAACCCTTAACGGGAGCTCGTTCCATAGCGGTGGAGGTGTTAATGCCGTCTCATTTCCCCACATAAACACCTTTCGCTCTCCCCGCACATTAATTATTAGCGCCGATGCAACCCTACTGTTTACTTTTTAAACAGGATGAGCTGAGCTGCAGCGTACGAAAAAAGCCAAAGAGCCGGTGCCAACACGGGTTACAGTGCAGGCCCGGGACGGAGAGCACCGGGGAGAGTCATGAATAAGTCACACAGCCTCTGGACCTTCCTCTGAAGGTACCGGGGCGCTGACATGGAGCCGTTTCATCTGATCGGACCGAAATGTCCTAGAGACGTGGGGAATTCAGATACATGCAAGTGGATATACTGTATATGCAATGCTGGGCCTGTCTTGTGTATGTGTGTGAGATCACACACACACACACACACACCAGGCATCTTCATTCATCCTCCAGAGACTCCCGCAACATCCACTCAGTTTTTCAAAGCGCTTCTTCTTCTTCTTCTTCTTCTCTCTCTGTCTGTAAAGGCCAGCATGGTGTCATGGCGCCAGGTGATTTCTGCCCACAGTTCAAATAATGACTGTAATTAAGCAATTAAGACCCGAGAGGCCGAGAGGCCACGAGCCGGCTTTCGCTCGTAACATGCGAACAGACGGCAAATGAGGATTCACCGGGGAATACAAACATTACGGCGGAGGCATATGCTCGCTCCCTTTGGTGCTGATAGCAATAGCTGGTGTCAATGAGGAGAACAACAAGCGGTGGGTTGAAGTGATGTGGGAGATGTTTTAGAAACGTTTGTGTGTGTGTTTTTAAAAATAACCTCCGAAAAATCAGATATCATTTAGTCCTGCGTTTACTGCGCTCTACTCTTTTCAAACCGAACAGTATTTAGAGAATAATCTCTCGGTCATGGACTGTTTTCACTGAAGTACCAACCTCAGATACTGAGGGGTTTTTTCTTTTCTTTTTTTTTTTTCTTGGCTGCTTGAATAGCCTTTCAAGGACCGCAGCGAGACACCGGGCAGCAGCAGCGATGAGATATTTGGCATTTTCAGGTAGGAAAAAGTCCAAGCTGGCCTTACATTCAGAAATAACACAAGTTCTTAAACTATTGACTGCACTGAAGCAGCAGACTTCAAAAGGTCCCTCTGACCTGTTTGCTGAGGAGCCTCAAACCAAGTTTTTTTTTTTTTTTTTCCTCTCCTTCTTCTCCTTCTCCTTCTTCTTCTTCTTCTTCTTCTTTCCCTCCCCAGTACTATGCGTTTCATTATTAATTTGTTTTTTCTCAAGTTTCTCTCTGACCCAGGACATTAAATAAAACATTGTATGGTTCATGAAAGATTATGAAAGAGCAGCGCGTAAGCAGCAGGAGGTGTAAACTCAGCACAATTCATTCTGGTATATAATGTCAATGCCAGCAACCCCCCTCTCACCCTACCTCCATGCCCTGCAGGCATATTGGCGGAACTACCAATGGATGCTAAGCTTTTTCCGACAAAGCTCCGAAGATAAAGTATCTTCCTTTTATCCCTTCTGCAAATCAATTCTGGGCCTTACAGCAAAATCCCATAAAATAACTTCAAACACCACTACTTACTCCAAAAATTTGTATTATGGCTATATCTCTTTGAACCTCTACCAGTGAAGTTTCGGAGGAAAATGATTTAAGTGTTATCTGCTAAGACATCAGCATGTCAGCACTTCACCTCAGTTTTTCTTCACATGCCAACCTGAAACCTTGTATTTCTCTTCCCTGTGTTTGGTTTCTGATTGCTCCTAACCATCCAGGCCTGGTGATAAATACAAATGCTGCTTGTAAACTTAATGGCCGCGGTAAGTGCAAACAAGACGGCTGCGAAGCCCCTGCCGGTGCCTCCGCGCTCGCTCGCTCGCTCGCTCGGCTGCTGAAATATTCATCTGCCTTCACTCTTCTTCAACAATGTGATATAAACTGAGGCTGATAGGACGAGTTGCTGAAAGGCGGCGTGTCAGCCGAGGTGGGGATTACTGGGAGCGAGCTACAGCCCGCTAGTTGATTAGCTCGCGCCGAAGCAATCCTGACGTCGATATTAATTACTGGATATACATTTAAGTACACTAATTATTATCACAAAACACAGATTAAAACACAGGATGTGTCCTTATATATCACTCCGCATAATGAGTCTTTGCAGTTAGCATAAGTCGCTACCTGATAATTAGCTTCCCGATGGATAGATGAGCACATATCTTAATAAGAAGTCCTGACGGGGAATAGATGATTGCTCTTAACTACCACATTTGGAAGCCAAATGAGACGCTCCGAGAGGTCACTACTCGGTACATTTAGAAAAAGGGAAAAAAAATAAAGACTCCCACTTGTTATATTTTAATGCCAAATCCACACGGTGTTGCCCGAAGCTATATAAAACTGCTACAGCGCTCGTGTGTGAGATAGTGTAAGTGTTCTTACATTCAGAGTAGGCAGCGGTAGCAAAATTTAATCTCTCTCTCTCACACAAAACTGCAATTGATAGGCACTTCCCCCTGCTGCACAACACAACAGCGACTCATGCATAGGCACATCCAACCTTTATCTCCTCGGCTGGCCTATCTGTGGGCTGCGCGCAGAGCTCCGAGATCAGAGGAGGCTTGAAAAGGATGACCCGACAATCTTGTGCGCGGTCACATGGTCTTTCTGGGGCTCCTCTGACCCCTGTCAGTAACACGAGCGCCGAGAGTTCACCTTAAGGAGAAAAAAAGAGGAGACATCGGATGCCCACGAAATCAATAGCTTTACTTTTTCGGAGAGCTTAAACACAAACACAAAAACACACGAAAAAACACACATTCATGGAGAAATTTTGAAGTTGGTGGGGCCCCAAATTTTTACACACATGAGGAAAACATAAAAACATTTTACAGTAGCACAAAAAGAATACATATTTGGACTGTCTTACATGATTATTTTGTATTTTTTTATACTTTTATTACATATGTTGATTTTTATATAAAGTAAAGAGCTATTAAATCATTTTTTATTCAGACAACAGTTCAGTTTTTGTTAAATTAACAAAAAAAAAAGCATAGAACTCGTAAAAAAAAGAGAAGCAACAGCACAGAAAACATTAAAAGGTTATCAATCCAAAAGTGTTTGATTGATCAGTCTGATGATCAGACCTGAGGTGACCCTTCACATGAACAAGTCACTTACCAAGTGGCCTTTTAAACCCCATAAATCCCTCTCCGTGTCAAAACATGACCTAAACCTTCACAAAACGTCACGATACCGCAATCAAACTGACATAAACAATTAGGTAAGTGAAGGATCTGTCAAAGAGAATTAGATGTTACAAAACCATTTATTTCACGATAATATGCTCATTAACAACTTAGCTTACAATAGTTTGTGTTATTGAAAATGACTTTTCTCATGCCGACCATGATCAGCGGTGGATAAATGCACTAAAGTCCTCACACCGACTTAAAATGTTGCTCACATTGAGTACAAATACAGAATTATTGACAGTAAATGACAATGTGAACCAACATTTAGAGAATTATCATCTGAATCAACATCTCCTGCTTTGTTTTTTGGCCACAGGAGACTGAAAAGAATGAATTAAAGAAAAAGAAAGTAGACGAGCGAGTGTAAATAAGCAGCTGATTGCTAACTGAGTCATCTTAACAGTAAATGAAAGTGTTAGTTTCACAACTGCAGGTTTTAAATATTAAGTAATAGTGTTTTCTATGCAGAACAATGACTCTACAGTGTTATTGGATTATAGCTGCTGCATTACTGTATGTCTGTCGCAGTACCAAGGAAAATAAAATGAATTAAAGTATTTAATATGCTTTATTACATTTACTTTATAGTATATTTACTATACTATAATAAACTATACTATCTATGAGATTAAAAAAAAGGCGTTTTAAATATGTGGGATCCTTAATTGTTAATTATTTTCCATAATCTGAGAGTAATTGTGTTGCAAAGTCAGTCAATTAAAACTTTTGATTCTGGTTCCAATTTGTATTTTAACAGTCCAAATGGTGCTTGTTTCTGGCCTGTGGTCCACTTTTGCCCCTTTAACAGAATAAGTTTGGGACCCTTTGTTGTGGCTCAACATAAATCTAATTTCACGACTTTGTGTATTGTGGGAGGCGGATAATATATTTATGGTGGTTTTTTAGAAGTTGAGATATTTTCTACTCTTCCTGTTAATTACATATGATGGCCGGTTCAACAGGCTGATGTGTCCAAAACAAGCTTCTCCAAGGAGTTTTAAAGAAACTGCGCTTGAGCTTTGGATTGGGTGGGAAGATCTCAGAGAGTAGAGCGGGTCATCCAGTAATTAGAAATGTTGCTGGTTCGATTCCTCAGCTCCTCTGGCTGCATGTCGAAGTATCCTTGAGCAAGGTACTGAACCCTTACTTTCTCCTGATGAGCAGTGCCTGCCATCAGTGCATGACTGGGTGAATGTGAGCGTCTTTGAGTGGCCAGTAGACAGTCAGAAAGTCAATTTACCATTTGTATCGATGAGTCTCTGTGTGATCGGCCACCTGAGGTGGCTTAATTGGTAGCGAGGGCATCGTGTCTTATGAAATGATTGTATGTTTTGTCTATTAAACCTTAATCTTCAAAGCAAATAAGAACTTTGGCGGCCATATACATGTAGAAGTGGTGGTGAGGAGGCAGAAGTAGCATAAAAAGTACTCAAAGTATCTCAGAAGTGTACTTGCAGACATGTTCTGGTGACTTTCCACCACTTCACTTCCCCTTCAGATTTATCTTAGAGGCCCTTTGGGGAGTCCCAACCATCCGTTGGGGATCCACTGATTTACAGTACAGAGCAGGCAGCAGAATAAAACTGTGTGTTATTTACTTTATAGTAACGTCCAACCACACCCAAACCTCCAAATCTGAACAGTCCTCGGTACTGTGTCGAGTCAGAATTACAAAAGAGGATGTGTTACTCCATTTAGATAAGTGTTATTTGCCATCAACAGTGTTGTAAGCGGCACAAGTATTCATGAGAATGCATTTGAATAATTCAGAGTGCTCTTGCCAACTGCTAAGGGAGGCCAAGTGACAGTCTGTGCATTATCCTTTGATCAAGGGGTTCTATAAGAGCGCGGCATCGGCCACACCGGAGAGAGGAAAAAAAAAAAGCATATTTAGGCCAACGCGGATGCACAAATCCAAGATGACAGAGCAACAGAGCAGCGAGCGGCATCTAAATCTCTTTACCAGCTGCAGAGGAGTACGAGACGAGGCAGATAAAAGATCCGTCGAGTAAAACATCCCATCTGGTCGCAGCAGATTTAGTGACCAAAGAGCACAACCTCCATATTCCCCCCAAAAAAAGGTTATTGTCTTTTTGGGATTTGCTGCGTGAGCTTTACACAAATGCTACAGGTTCAGCTGAGGAGGGGGGGGGTTTGTGCACACGGGATCCATTTAGTTAACAAAGGATTGACTTGAATACAGAGGAAGAGCAACATTTACAGGATACAGCCCGAATATAAACCTCAAAACAACCCGCTTAAAAATATATATACTCGAGCCGCATTAGCTCACAGAGAATCATTAAAGGGAGGCTTGTTATCCGGCGAGCGTGAAGTGTTAAGACGAACAGAACAAAGGGAAGACGGAGCGCCGAAGAAGTGCTGCTCAAATTCCGGAGCCAACACCTTTGGACAGCAAATCCCCGGACGCGGCCCGCTACAAACTAAATCATTTCAATAAACTCTGTCACGGAATCAAGCGCCGCACCACCCAGGCATAAGCTACGACACAGGAAAAGTCACCCGCCGCCTCTGAAAAGCTTTGTCACCAAAATGAAATGTGATGCGGAGCGAGTTTTTCCATGCATTCGCCTCTCAATTATGGATCGTGATCGTAATTAGTTGCGATGGCGCCCCAAACACTGAACTTCTGTTCGGTCCCATTACAGTTTGGAGAGGATGAAAAATACATTAGGTGTGTGTGTGTGTGTGTGTGTGTATACGCTTTTTAAAGCAACACTTATGCCATGAAATCCCGCAGAGCCTCTTAAAGAGTTTTTCCAGAACGATCCGCGGCTGATCCTGAAACAATTAGAGGGTTTTGAGTAAATATTCAGCGGTCGTAGCCGGAGGACTCGGGGGGGCGTATCTGTGATGTTGACAACCCAAGGAAGGTTAAAAAAAATCCAGTTTGGGGATTTTGCACGAGTTGTGTGACAGGACTGCCGTTCTGCAGGAGATCCTTAATGGAGGATGATCTTTAGCTGACTGGTTCAGGGCCAACGCTTCGCTGTCTGCTTCTCAACAACAGGGCTCCGGGGTGGAGGAGTCTCTCTCTCTGTGTAACACGCCTGTAAGTGCTGTTTGTTGTCAAAAAAAATCTACTACCCCAATGTCCCGGATTAAAAATGCAGCATCTCCTGTTTCTCTTCGATCGCTGCCAGTTTGGGCTCCTGTAAATGAGCTCGGTCAGGTTAAATAAGAGATGCAGATTGAGTGTAACAGCGATCTGGGCGTAAATAGACATGTGCAATCCGACTCCGCTCTCATTTTTTGACTTGTGTTACAAGGGAAGCTGTTTCAGGGCGGATGTAACCTGTCTTTTATTTTTTACATCCGTAAATGTCACACCACAGATTTCCTATGGAGTCAGAGGAGCGCCAAAATGATCACCAGTTTTCTACCCTTGAGAAGAGAAATATCTGAAAACACAATATTATACTCTCTCTATATATATTATATGCACAAAACGACAAGCTTGCTAGCGCCAGTGCTAGCTCGTCCCTCCAGAGTCTCCCCCCTTAACAAGTAGCAAGTCCAGATGTCTCCCGCTAGCTTTAGCAGCCAAATAAAAAACAAACAATTCTCTAAACTTTTAAACTTCTCGAGTTGTTAGGCTAATTATCCTCTCTGGATTGAGGCTGCTAGTTAAGGCCAATCCCAAAATATTTCAGCGATAGCAAAAGTGACAGGAACTCGATTCTCTGATGAATGACTTTGTGACGAGGGCGTTGTCATTAGAGGGACGGTGGCCTGTGAAGTAAAAATGCACATGAAAAGTAGCCTAGATAGACGAAATAAAGCTAAATGCTGCAACAACATGTAACAGTAGAACAAGGTAGAGATGTGTCAGGGACCTTAACACGTGCTCAAATAAAAGTTAGTCCCCTTCATGCTTCACATTTGGAACAGATGCTTTATTCATTATAATACAAATATACATACAGTATAAACAGTATATACAGTATAGAGCAGTTGTGGTGAAATTTTATGATACTTTGAAGCATGTGATGGAAGATGAGTCAAGGCTAGGTCCATAAAGGAGAAGGACCACATGACAAGGTTAGCTCTATAAAGGAGAGGGTCTTCAAGACAAAGGTTAGGTCTTTTATAGAGATGAGCCCCTTTGGACTTGTTTTTCAGAGTTTAACGAACTTTAACTATATGCTACATTCTGGTTTAGATACGATGAGGTAATGGTAGGTGGGCTTTGTGCCTTGGGAATTGATAAGACATTGGCTATAAAAAAGTGTGGTCTGTGTGAAGATCGAGAGAGATCCATATTGGCATCGGATCTTCTCACAGGCAATTTTTGGTGCTCGTTCAGATGCTGTACTTCTTGTAATAAACCTTTTTATATACAACTAAGTCAGTGTCAGCGGAGACTCCTTCATCTTCTTCACAACATCGCTATAGAATAAACGACACAGTGTCGAGCATTTTTCACTCCTGCACACTGTTCATCTCACGTGCGATCAAGAATTCAGTTTAATAACAAGGTTTCGGTACAAAGACCTTCAGCAGGTTTTCTTACAAGACAATAGAGACCATCTTCAAATATGCTGGTGGAACCATGTGGACCAATAAAGTCCCGTTACTGAATGAAAACACTTCTGAATCAGACGAGATGCTATGCTAGGTAGATTTTTGCGTATACATTTCTGATGTTTTTCCACCGTGGCTGAACGCTGAGCTAATTTTTCACAAATTCATGATAGTGTGGTGGTTTGTGCCAGAGCAGGGAGACATTATTACAGTTATGTCACAGTATGTGAGCCCGAACCGGACCACAGAACCTTTACTCTTGTGGAACCAGACGTGTCGCGATGCTGGAGGAAACATCAATGCATGTGGTCCTGGCGTTGGTCTACCTGGAGACAGTCACAGTGACTTAATCCGGATTGTGACTCTGATAATTAATGATGATGATGATGGGATGACTCAGCATCATTGTTTCCTCGATCGTTAACAGCAGAGCTCGAGCCACGGCGCGACGTGTCCAACCGGCTGCCGTTCCCTCGCCGCCGCCATCCACTAGAAAGAGCAGCAGTAAACTGTGTTATCTCATCTGGGCCTTCTGTGCCGCGTACGCAGCGAGCAGAGGCTTGGTGGGGAGGCTCTGTAAACACAGCGTTACAGGGAGCAACGCGTGTCTACCTTCTGAAACATCAGTCTCACACTGAGGCTGTCAAAGAAAAAGCGAGGGAACAGACTCGCAGCACAGCGCACACGCACGATGGGAACGGACCTGTGGCGTCACTTTCAAATGCAATCAGAGCTCGGCAATGCGAAACGATAAAGTCTGAGCGTGTTTTAGCTGAATGTGTCACATCAGAAAAGTGAAACCGTGACCCGCGTTTACGGCGGGTGAACGGAAACAACTCATCGTCTTAAATCTCGCGACGCGGCGAACCCGAACAGGTCGGTTCAGACGGGCTGATCTGAGGGGGTGTGTTGAGGAAACGTAATGACTGTGATACCCGAAATGAAAATAGTCGCTTTGCTCGCGCTGACATGAGAGGAAATATGCAAAGCGCTCCGCCGCGCGGCGCTGAGAAGTAGTATAATCGTTCGTAAACTTGAGATTTTACCAAAACTAGCAGGTTCTCCTGTCGCTGTTTCAACAGCCGCCCACTCAGAAGCCAAAAAAAGCAAGACAGCAAGAGAGTGAAAACGGAGCCATTTATGGGGATGTCTCGTACGCCGAGCACACACTCTGCCATCAATCTGAATGTTTGGAGCCGTTAGATGCTGTAAAAGCACCGGATAATGATTGTCGGAGACTCGCTGTTGTTCCTCTCGCAGAGACTCTTAGTGTCACCCGTCACTTTTTTCCTGCCTTTAATTGAAAACCATTTCCTCCGTTATGTCTCGACGCCTCATCACGGGTCTCCGATGAGCTTCGGCGAGGTGCTCCGAGGCAGCCCCGACGCTAAAAGGATCAGACCTCTGGGGGTGAGGGGAGAAGACGGCGTTTTAAAGTGGCTGTTTTCCTGCCTGGCTGTGACTGGCTTTGGTCCGGGCTTCCTGTGACTGGGACGGTCGGGGGAGCCGACGCGGTGCAGCCGCTGTGATGTCCTCATTTAAAAAAAAGTTCTGGCTCTGAGTTGTGTGCTGTACGATCCCCTCGCCACTTAGGGAGAAAACAGCCGCTTGAGAGCGCTTTGATATGTAGAAATATGAAGGCGTCATATTTATCCCCCATCGCCTTCGTGGAGGACGCCTCGGATGAAAGCGGCGGTGGGAGCACGCTGAAGGCTGAGGCTTAACAATGACATAACATGAAGAGGGGTCTGTCAGCGCGGTGACACCTCGTTTCGCCCGCCATTGTCTGATTACCCCAACAGCAGCCCACCAATGACAGGGATGATCACAGGAAGGCGGGAAGAACACAACTGTCAGGCTTAGGCTGCAAAGCCAATTCCCACCATCTCTGCTGCTTCAAACCAGATTTTCAAGACGAGAAGAAACAAGAGAGCAGTGGAGAGCGAGCGAGAAAGGGTGGAGGAGGAGGAGAAAGAGAAAGAGAGTGAGGGAAAAGGACACACGGACAGCTTACAGGGGATACAAACCAAAAGATTATGGTAATCTTCCCTCCTTTGTCCCCCGCGAAATGTTTTCGTACTACGCCTTTTATCTGTGTAAGAAGGGATGTGAACCTCTTCAGTTAGTGACAGTGGGCACTTTCTGTGTGGTTTCTGGGTAATTAGCACCAGTAGCAGGCCCTTTCTTTTTCTCTGCTCAAGCTTATGGTCTTCTTAGGGACAGCAACAGGGGATTTTCCCCCTGCAACCCTCTGTCTGCTCTTCAGGAGCGATTCCCAGCCCCGGCCGAGCCACAACAACCATCTGTTAGCGCTGGAAGGATCAAAAAAAAAGAAAAACCTTCAGAGAGCTCCAGCAACCACTGACAATCAAATGGACAGCTTAAGTTCAGACAGGTGACCGAATTAATTATTCTATTCAGCGTCGCGGCGGAGATGTTTTCAATGGAGCGGTCAATGGACTGCTCATATGCTCCGCTCGGCTTTTTCTGTTACTGTGTCCACACGGCGAGAAACAATTAAAGGTCCGATTCGCGTTTACCGCGAGAAAATCGTTAAAATCCAATCGGTGTGAGATTTTTTTTCGAGCTCCGTCGGCCTCCTGCGAGCGAATCAAGTGAATCAATTAGAGGCACAAAAAGTTTTCTGATATCTTTTTTTTTTTGGGAAGTCCGTGACTTTTCAATTCCCCTCGGTGGTCATTTTGCAGAGGTGTGTGTGTGTGTGTGTGTGTTGGGGGGTTTGACTGAGGGGAGGCTAATCTTTTTTTCCCATGCAGAGTGACAGAAGCCAAAGGATAAATTGGACCGCTGGCACCACAAACACGCCTTTTCAATTTGGGATAGCACCAATATAGGATCTAAAAAGAACACCCAAAGCTTACGCTCATCATATCAACCGGGGGCTTTTCAGCGGGGGGTCAAAGGTGGCCCTCAGATAAAGTGCCATACAAGAGATCAGTGGGGCCCGGAGCCGTCCACACCTCATAAAAGCACTCGCGGTGTTAATGGCGATAAATTTTCTTGATCAGAAGGAGTGTTGGCACTTCTCTGAGAATTTGTCTTCTTTTTCTTCCTCCTTTGATGTTTTTTTTTTTTTGCACCTCTTCTCTCCACTCCACTGGATGAAACCCTCTTTTTGTTGTGGTTCAAGCTGCATCTTATTGTCTCTGTCACGGGTGCTTTGTCTTACCGAGGCCTGCTGCACCCACAGAAAAAAAAAAAAGCAGGAGGAGGAGGAGGAGGAGGAGGTGGGGGGTGGTGGCTTCATCAAAGCTGGGGGCGAGATGGACTCAACAACAGTGGATTAAGGTCTTCTGCATGATAAAGTCCCTACCTAGGGGTGGAATTAACTTAATATGTGAAAGAATGTTATTGAGAGGGAATAAAGTGCCAAAAAGCTCTGTCATTCTCTTCTTAATGTCCTAATCCAGCGCCTGACACAGAGACCTTGGGCTGGAGTTTGTTAATCACAGAGATGCCCATCTGTATTGCCTGTCCTTTAAGCTATTTAAACTTCGCCTAAACTCAATTATTGTCCCTGGGAGACCAAAATGGCATATTAAGTTACGTGAAAGGGTATTCGACAGGGGTGGTGGGCGAGGGGAGGGGGGGAGGAGGGATCCCAGCTTTAAAAAACGAGAAGATGTCAACGCAGCCAATTTAAGTACAGCTAAACAGATTAGAGGCCGGATCTATAGACCTGAAAAACAACGTGACAATGAGTTAAAGAGAGGAGGAATCTCACTTTCAAAGCATCCTCTAAACTGTTAAGCAACCTAATCATGGAGGATCTGACGGACTGTGCCCCGGCATATATTTCTCTATTTACAGCTCACACATGGCTAAGATCACTGAAGACCTCAGATATCCCGGGGATAAACCGACTGTGGACAGCATTTATTCTCACACCACTAAGGATGTATGTTCGATTTAAAAGAAAAAAAACATCTCTTTCAGGTCAGATTTTGTAAATGTGAAGTCAGTATTTACATTTATTTTAGCTTGTAGGCAAAAACAGTAATAATACTGAAGCACCAGCTCTTCTTAACAAGATTTAGATATTTTTAAAATGCACTCTTACGATAATAACACAAGAAAACTGGTTGAATCGTCAGTGTTAAAGGTGCAATATTTAACATTACAGTAACTCCAACTGCTGCTAACTATAGCTGCTGTTAGCTAGCTAGCTGCTAGGGGAGCAGCACAGGGAGACAGGTCAGTGCTAGCTGTTTAGCATGCTAACTTCAGTACTTTTCTCTGCGACATAATACAAAGATGTCATGATGTATTCACATTCTGAAGATATATATATATATATTTTATGTTTTAAACCAAAAATCTTCCATATTGCACCTTTACAAATATTTGCAAGAAAATATTTTTATAACACAGACAATTACCGTATTTTTCGGGCGATAAGGCGCACCGGATTGTAAGGCGCATTAAGCAAAACAACACAGTCCGGTAAATCAAACTTTATTCAACTCAGTTGTAACAACAAATACCGCTTATTGATTCATTCCTCTTCCACAAATCCATCGAATTCTTCATCTTCAGTACACAAATGTACTGTAATATAATGTTGAAGCACAGTACGTATTAAGTATAAAAAGTGGCGGGGGTAAGCGTACTAAATACTGTTCTCTGATTGGTTTATTGTTGCTAGCGCGTACTCCGGGCCCGGACTGCCTCACATGAATGCACTTCTAGTTTAGACATTACAGTCAGGCAGTCTTGTAGGCTGCTCAGGGGTCCTGTTACTGGCCGATCAGGTAGTGACACCGCGTACCGTAATGCTCCGAATATCTCATTGAGCAGTGTGGCTTCGTTGCTTACCAAAGTCGTACTAACACATTTTTACAGAATTTTGAGCGCATTGTACCACATAAAATCAGTCAGTAAGCACAACAAGTAATCAGACATAAGGCGAACTGTCAATTTTTGAGAAAATTTAAGGATTTTAGGTGCGCCTTATAGTCCGAAAAATACGGTATCTACAAGCTAGCAGCCTGTGCTATTGTATTTTCATGGTTTGTAAGTGCATAGTATGTATTCAGCCAAACAAACGGCGCACGCAGCAAGGTATCATGGGAGCTGTAGTCTTCATCGTCACCATTATTTGACGTGACTCAGCCAGAAACGTTTACAGACAAGGTGAAGTTTTATTCATGCTCCGGCTCAGGCCTAATGGAGGAAAGAGTAGGATGTTTCTCTGTGCTGTAGGAGAGCAGAAGGATAAAGTAGCGTAAAATGTGAAACCCCCAAACTATAAATACGACTGTGAATGAGTTTCCACCGCTGAAGATGACTTCTCATTCACCGCCTCCTTTATGGATCAGCCTGTTTCATTAAAACGATCACACTCACTACAGGTGTGTAAAAATGGGCATATTGGCACATTTTGATTCCTAACACTCCAAAGTGCGGAACAACATGCACAAATTGGATGCAATTTCACATCCAGCAAAGCACGTGAGCAGCGAATGTACGCGGCGGCGGCGGTCCGGGCCTCCATATGTGGCCTAAATGTCCAGCGGTCGAGGCAAACGGACTCACTTTGCGGCACGCGATCGTGCCAGATTCGCTTAGGAAGAAGCCGAGCGAGCGCGGCGCCAAACACTTAAATGGGAGCATTTGTGCGGGAAAGCGGAGAGAAGTGCTGGCCTTTGTCAAACCATCCGTTTAAAAATGGCCACTCAAGACTCCAATGAGCGCGGTTTACATACTGTATCCTGTCATGCAGGCGGTAAATGACACGGGACCGTTACGGAGCTCCGGAGAGGCTCCACGTCTCCCCATGTGCCCTGAACAGTGTGATACCGCTCAACAAACTGTAAACAGGCAGATTAACAGGGTTTGCCACACCATGATTCACACGTTCGCTGCGAAAGACAAGGAATGTGACTCGTCCGCGTGACGCTGATGCGAATTTATCAGCGCCTGCGTAAAAAAGACGGGGATGATAAAATTAGATGACCACGGACACTTTGGCGAATAGACTAAATAGCTCAGAAAATAACCGCGGTGTCAAAATATGTCTTTGCATTTTTCGCTCTATGCACACGACAAACAACACCTCCTTTCTCACCTTCACTCAAACTCATATACCTCTGATTATACTGTCAGAATTATAAGAAAAAAAAAGAGAGAGAAACGTTTCCTGTGTTTTTTTTTGTTCCGGTGGAATATTCCCAGCAAACAGGTCGGATTCCAGCCGTCACACCGGTGTGCACATCTCGTGGAGAGGATGCCTCTGCTGACATGCTGTATGGAGACATTAACCTGGCCAACCATCGTGCCAACGGTGAAAGCTCCTGAATAAAAAGGAGGACACGATTGTCACAGCGTGTTTTCTCTCTCTGCCTCTCTCTCGTCTGAGCCGGAGAGCGAGCGAGAGAGAGAGAGGGAGGGAAGCCCGCGAAGGGGAAGCGCTCCGTAATGAAACGAGAGGCCGGCGAGACACCGAACACGCTTTAACATCAGCGTCAACTTAAAGGAGCACTCTGCAGATTTTTTTTTTCTGTCTAAACAAACTAAATAAACAAACTGTCTTTGCTTTCATGACCGCATGAACTGAAATAGACAAACTGACCTTAAAGGACGACACAGTTTCATACTGGCGGACCCCGCCACCTTTCTAGCTTCAGACGGCAGTTCTGTGGTCCTTATTTTGCTCTGAGAGCAGCTATGGGAAAAGATAAGTTTGTAATATCACCTCATTAAAATCTGAGTTTGAATTTCTTCTCCAAAAACTACGTAGCGCCCCTTTAATGTCCATGTAAACTGAATATCCTTGGATTTTGTGAGGTGGTTGAACGAAACAAGACATTTGAAGACGTCACCTTGGAAATTGTAATAAAGATTTGTCAATATTTTCTGACAAAACGTCGACACAGTTTCATACTGGCGGACCCCGCCACCTTTCTAGCACCTTATTTTGCTCTGAGAGCAGCTTATTTATTCAGATATGGGAAATGGAATATCACCTTGTTAAAACTGTATTTATTAAAAGTCTGAGTTTGAATTTCTTCTCCAAAAACTACGTAGCGCCCCTTTAATGTCCATGTAAACTGAATATCCTTGGATTTTGTGAGGTGGTCAAACAAAAACAAGACATTTGAAGACATCACCTTGGAAATTGTAACTCTGAAAACACGTCGCTATCAGATGACAATCAACGCAGCTAAACATTCAGTAAATATTAAAATTCAGAGTTTGCATTCCTTCTTTAAATCTGCATAGTGCCCCTTTAAAAACTGACTTCTTCTCTGCAGATGCTAGAAAAACCTGAACAAATTCCCCGTTTAAGCGCAGTAACGGTTAACGCTACACATCCATAGTGGTAATCCAGAGGAGAATAAACAACAGAGGAGTGCTAACAGAGTCGTGTGAACGTCGGCTCCTCTTCCCTCTGGATAAACCTTTGAGCAAAAACACCACGGGCTACGAGAGAGATGTGTGTGTCTGCTTAAGAGCCGAGCGAGTTTAATTACTGTGAATAAAATGGTTACGCCCGTGTGGCCTAAAGGGAACGCTGCGGCTTCTACTTCAAGTCTAAATGTTGCTTTATCATTACAACTTCTAATGCTTTT
Source organism: Lagodon rhomboides (assembly GCA_039737535.1). Taxonomy (NCBI): domain Eukaryota; kingdom Metazoa; phylum Chordata; class Actinopteri; order Spariformes; family Sparidae; genus Lagodon; species Lagodon rhomboides. The sequence continues at coordinate 4,902,949 of CM077789.1, read as the reverse complement.
AAAACATCGGAGTTAATGGAAAATATTCATGTCTGGCTTTTGTTTGAACAACTTCCACATTCCCCCGTTTACGAGTCACGTTCGTCTTAATAATACGACTCCGGCTGTGGTTCTTATATTTGTCTTTTATGACGGTGATACAGTCGGAAAACTCGTGCTCCAATTTGTCTCGGTGGTCATCTCGCCTCGGACACGCCACCGTAGACGAGCCGGGCCCCCGGAAAAAGTATGGATCTCCTCCTGTGCCCTCCGGTCTCGAGGACGACGCAGATATCGCTCTTTCGTACGTCGGACCGATGTCAGACATCCACGCGACTCTTCTGTTTACACCCAATTTCTATAACTCGCGTGTCTCGCTCGTGAGGACAGTAATTAAAGAGAGAAAAACAAGAGTGAAGCTAACGGGAGAGAAGAAATGACCTTAGGACAGTCAAGACAGAAAAGAAAGCACACGTCTCTAACTGACCACTCATGCTCCATCAGAATCATATTTTTTCCACTTCATGCTTGGTTTGCCGATGAACCTTCCCCCCCCCTCCTCCGTAAACAAAACACATATTTGCACAGAAAATTACGTATACAAGGAAGATGTGCGTTTTACACTCAATGCTTTGGACACCGCGGCTCCTCCAAATGGAGCAAAACAAGGGCCTTTATATCTAGTTACGGACAAAAGTGCACTTCAGCATGGCTAAGTGGTTTTAGACGGAGGGGGGGGGAGGGTTGGGACGGAGGTGGAGTCAAGATCCGTCTTGACATTTCTTGCGCCCCGCGATTCTGTAGGACGGAGAATTCAAAGACAGATGTGAAGACTCGCGGAGACAAGCTTTAAAGAGCATTAAACAAATACACTTTGGAACTCAAACCAAGGGGTGTCACAAGTGCGTTTTTTTTTTCCCGAAACAGCTGCGTCGGGAGACCGCAAGAAAACATTTTTGATGTTTATAGGTTATAATGTGGCCTCCTCGTCGAGCGAGTCCGGGACGTCGCTGGAGCACACGGCACAGGAGCCGGAACGGAATCCCATCCGACATGTATATATTCCAACTACGATTTATAAATAGCTTAATAAATGTTATGCTCTCCCGCACCACAATACTATTACCGCGGAAGCAAATGAAAGGAGACGTTCGCCCTCTGTCTCCGAAGAAAGAAAGGAGAGTTGTTAGTAGGTAGGCACGCCGGCGTCTAATACGGAAGGTTAGAGGAATCGGAGAGTCTCCTCATTTAACTCGAATCCTCCTCGAAATAAAAAATAAGCCGTAAAGAAACAAAGTTCTTCACGCGCGCTCTCGAAACGTTTCCTCTCGGCTTAAGACAGCGGCGAGCGAGCCAGTGACGGGGAAAAAGGTCAATTAGCTTATTAGAGCCTATTCAGGTAAAGGTGGTTTCATGCTGTTGACACGTAATATTCCTCCTCCTCCTCCTCCCCCCATCTCTGATTTGACAGTGTGCTTACAGTCAGTAACATTTGCCATTTACACTTAAATTAAATGCGAAACCTGCAGTCCAGCCTCCAAGATAGATAGATAGATAGATAGATAGATAGATAGATAGATAGATGGACGGAGAGACGAGGACGAGCGCTGCCGTCCACGGTTCGTACCTCAACAGCTTCTAACACACCGGGAATAAATTGTGGCAAGGTGAAGAAAAGAAGAAAAAACACACAATTGGAAAAATACCTGCTGGCATGAGCTGCAGAGAGGTCAGCTCATTGATACCGCCGGCCTGTCAACTGTGTTCTTTTCGAAACAAGTCCAGTCCCGGGGGTCACCGCGGGGCAGCCACTGCCCGCCGACATTTGTGTTACTTTTTTTTTTTCTCGACGCCAGCCTCCCAAACACAGACTTGAGACAATTTCCTGCTTTCCCTTTTTTTCCCTTTTTGCTTTTTACTGATTACAATGATACACACTAAGAAAAATGTGTGTACTCAACAACACTTTAGCCTGAGCTTTAATACCTTTATTCAGGTATATCGTCACTTAAGTGCCATAAATATTAGCAGCAACAATAGAAATCAAGTCAACTGCTGTATGAAACATCTTAAACCTTTTTCTCTTCTATATAAGCTTTACGGTCCTATAATGAAGATCTTGATCTGGCTAGCATGTGCATTTGTTTTGAATGAAAGAAAGAAAGACACATTTTTAATATTATTTATATTTTGTTAAACACAGGATGTTTTCAGGATGACGATGAGGTAACGTATCTTTTTGTGGCGTTTTAATCACCGTAACATGACGAGGGTGAGACAAAGTGAACTTTGTTTTAGTCCACCTAGGGTCCATGTAATTCTACAGCTAACGCGGTAAAAGTAATTTTGTTGAGCTGAAGCTACAGTTATCAACATTCCCGTGTCGTGTTACGTCTCCATGATAATAAGGCGACAGCAAGAAACAGCTCGTTTATATTTAACTTTACGTTATTTGCCCGTTTTTCTGCTGGAGAAGAATCTGCCGTAACACCAGACTACAGAACAGCTTCTTTCCCTCAGGCTGTCGGACCATAAATTCATCCTCAGCGCTCAAAATAGTTCTAATTTTATGACAAATAAAACGATATTCAACATTTAGTCTCCTCGCTGAAGGCCTCGCAGGTCATATAGAGACATCGGTGTTGAATTAAGACTGTTTCATAACCAGTTAAAGTTCCTTGTAGTACATTTAAAATGCATTAATCCCAAAAGTCTAGCTCCACATCTGCTCTCACAAACTGTTTGCAGTTGTAGCAGCAAGATTAGTAATCCAACAATTATTGATTTATTGATGCAGACCTGAAATTGTCAGAGTTGATTACCACAGTGGAGGTCAGTCCAAGGTTAGAATGTGAGGAGGTACTCTTGTGAAATGTTTAAATGTCTGTTCTGTTGTTGTTGTTTTCCTGATATTGATGCTGTTTATTGTCTTTTTTTCTCGATTTACCTGATTTCACCATCAGAGGAGCTTCGTTTCACGTGTTCAATAATGACATTAGAGAAAAACTTTGATTCCTCACAACTTAAAAACAAGCTTCCGGCGCTTTACCACTTCCAGTATCATGTTGTCATCGTACTGTAGCGGCGACGCACAACCCCGGCGCGCCTCTGTTCCTCCAGCGCTCTGAGGATAAAACAGTTTTTTAAGGAAGATGTCATCTTAATATAGCCGCCGTTGTTCTGCTCCTTGCGACGGGATTTAACGCTAACGCAGGCAGCCAGGCCCGCTCCGTCACGGCGTCTCCCCCTAATGAACAGTGAAGCGCTCCATTGACCAGGAGAAGGGGAGGGCGCCGGTTTGAGATCGCAGCAGATCTGTCCACAACGCTAATGATCATTGCGGTTAAATCCGACTAATTAGCCACATGCACGCCCTGCTGAATTCGCTTGCTGGTTTCAGACGCGCGGCGAGTAAAACACTGAGCTTGTGGTTTGTGGAAACGCGGAGACGTCTTGAAGTGCAAAAAAAAAAAAAAAAAGATTCCCCCCCAAAGGCTCCCGCGGCCCGTGTTCATGGCACCCAATATAAGTTAAAGACATTCTCATGCTTATGAGAGAGAGCAGGCAGTGTAATTTAAATTCTGTTGACATTTACTGTCAAGGAGTATTAATTCACAGGCATCCTCTGCTGCTCGGGCTTACTCAGCACCAGCGGGCCGCGGGCTCTGGAGAAAGACATGCTCCCGTTACTGTACTCTTAGCAGATTCCCCCCTCAGACTGTTGCTGTGATCGGAGGCACACAACCCCCCCAACCCATAGGTCACCGCGGCAAAACGCATGGATATAGCCCGGTGGAATGTCATATATACAGGTTGTGTCCTCTAAAGCACGGAGACACCTTCACACCGCATTTCAGCCGATGTTGCCTCTCTCATCGCACAGTGTCGCAGAGGAGAGGATCCCGTGTTTCTACGGCGCTCCACTTTAGCGAGGGGAAAATATCAACCCAGTTCTGCATAGTGTGAGATCTATTTCTGGTCAAACTACGACTATTATCCGGCTAAGCGTCACAGGACATTTCCAGAGGGGAACAGCAGCACGGAAACACATCAGTTTGAGACGTTATAGCGTCTATCTGCTCTCTGAACACTCCTGTAATTCATGTCAGGCGTCAACACGGGAGTTTAAAATAATAAAATGTGTCCAATCCTTGAGCTCATTTTATTTAGATTTATATATCTATCTATCTCTGTGATGCATGCTCGTACAAAAATGTGCATGCCCACATGTGTTCATATGCTCCTTAAAGCGCGATTTACCCCGTTGCGCATGTACATTTAACCGTTGAGGCAGAGTCGGTCGGACAGGGCTCGCGCTTGGTTTAGCTCCTGGCGATGACACAATCTTGGGTGAATAATGCGGCCCTAATCAGCGGATGATCTGCAGGCTGGAAAAAAAAAAAAAAAAAAAACTTGAGGGGAGAATCAGGAGCCTTTAAATGTAACAGAGAACAATTACTTATTTGCGCGAGGGCCGATGCATAATTGACTATATTTAAGGAAATGTGTATTATGTGCGGAGAGGAAAATCCAGTTTGCGAAATCAAAGAGCATGGAGAGAAACGAAGTGGTTGTATTAATATGTGCTCAAATAAAACACAGAGTGAAGCAGAGGGACGCTTCTGCTCTTCAGCCATTATTTATTTCTTTTTGCACATTTAAATATTCCGGATGCAGGAGTAGCCAGGAAACAGGGAAATATTAAAAGCTAAAGCTGATAATAAAAAAAAAGCTCATTTTTAAAACAGCGAGGGGGAATTGTGCTCTCTCTCTTTCTTTTTTTTATTATTTCATTTTCTCGAATTAAGACACGTCTGAACATAAACCCCATTTTTGCTGGTGGATTGTGACCTAAATGGAGGATTAAACTGTGCATAACAGAGCCTTTAACTGCCTGCGCCGGAGCTGTGACAGGTCCTTGGGAGATACACAGAGACTGCTTGCAACACATGTCATATATCATAGCTTCAATCTGTACCCCAACCACTACCTGCGAGCTACAAATGTGCACTTCTCCTGTCATTTCTGTGGAGACAGAAGAAGAGGGGAAAAAAGAGAGGAGGAGGGGAGGGAAGGGGGGTTGCGAGCTAAAAAACCAAATAGCTTTGCATTGTTTTTGTCTAGACTACATTGTTTGAATCCGGGAGAAAAAGGGGAAAACGCTGTGATTTGGAAACACATCCATGCTTTTTGTTTGTTTTTTTTTATAACCAGAATGATGCCGTTTGACTGCATTTACATCACGAGCGCTGATCGCATAGATGTAAATATAGTTGTGAGGAATAACACTGTAGGTGTATATCTTTAAAAATATCACATGAAGTCACAATAATTCCAGACTAATTTCTTAAAGATCAATTATCCAGCTCTTCTGTGATATACTTCTGAGGGAAATGTATGTTTTTGTGAGTTGATGTCCGTCTACACGCTGCAGAAACAGCAAAAACTCTCAGGTGTCTTCAGCTGATTTGACAGAAGAAAATCTTCTTCCAAACTTGTTTCATGAATATTTACATTTTTACCTTTTTAGAGGCTTCTGCTCAGACCGGCGGCACCTCGCTCAGATATGAGACGTATGCATCACTTTGCCCGTGCACTTTTTTTTTGGCTGTAGGGAAACAGCATAAATAGTTTCTTGCTGATGTAATTTCTCGCGCCGCCGGGTCAACTGTTGTAATGTTTGATAAACAAGCCCACATGTCATGATAAAATATGTTTTGTACGCTACACGGAGCTATGGGACATCATCAAATATGGACATTTTATTATTTTATGTTATATATTCAGTTTACTTCTGTAGGTACTCGGGGCAAAGCTGGTGTCTTTTTCTGGATCTCTGTTATTAGAAATATCTATTTGTATCTCTATTCAGATTTATACTGGAAGTGGGCTGGTATAACAGGAAGTTGTTAGAAATAAACCATTTTCTGTTTTTTTTTAATTGTTCATTGATACTTTTATGTAAATGTAGAAGTTTAGCTGCCAACCAAATAAATTAAACATAATATTTTAATCATGTACCAAAATTACCCAAACAATAAAGCATCCTTTCCATTTGTAAGCCTCCTTCAAACAGAAGAGCTACTCTGAATAAAGCTATGTTCATTTTCAGTGGTCCAGGTGGAATTAAAGTATGAACTGGCCTTCTGTCAAATTTATGCTCAAAACAAATATTAATTAGGTTTTTACCAGAGTAACGGCTAACTGCTGCTAACTGTAGCCGTTCAGACTGGGAGCTCAGAGACCAACGGAAGTGTTTGAGTTATCTGTTGACATTCTGTTGATCATTTTGGTAAATTTTTGAAGGTTTTCAATTGAAATTCTTACATATTGCTCCTTTAAATTGTGAATATACAACAGTGGTTTTAACAGATGTAAAAAGCAAGACAAAACTACAAGTAGTAGCTTCACTCCAGCTTGCTTCCAATTTTACCCAGTGGCCACTTTGGGTATTGCAGTAACAAGTAAAAAAATTAAAAAATCGAACTACAAACAAGAATCAATAATGACTCTTTCTATTACACATTTTCATCAATTTTATATAGGTAAGACTTTTCTTAGGCCGGGAAAAGCATCTTAAAGTCCATGACATCATCACAGTGTAGAGTCTGTGGGCGGAGCCAGTGCACTGAGTGGGCCACATAACCAGGAAGTGAACCTGGAAGCTAGAAAACTTTATAGCTATAGTTGTGATATTCTAAATCATTGGTCTAAATTATATTTTATCCAAGAAATAAAAAGCTAATATTAAACCATAATAGCTAATTGGGCAAGAGTGTATAATTTATTTTCAAGAGGTCGTGAAATTAGTCAAGATGAAGATACAGTTGGTCTTTAGTGTCCCTGAACCAAAAAAGCAGAACAGTATGGACCACCCAGTACGCAGTCTAATGCAACATACAGCAATAAATACGACCACCAAGAGCGTTATAATGTTCAGTTTTTGTTGAAACTTAAATCATTTTGGAGGCTGCTGTTTGCCAAGGTGTCAAATTGTATGAGAGATGTTTCATTTTCATGTTTTGCACCTTATTCATATCGGCGAGGGCGGTGGACTAAATATTAGAAAGTAAAATGAGTTTTGTCTGAGCATCGGGTGTTAGGAGTTTGTATCCCAGAACTTGAATTTTGAATTTATCACATTTTAAATAAGTATGTTTACCCAAAATCTTCCCTGACAATTACCCAAAATGGGAAACAGTCAGCCCAGCTGTGAATGAGGACGCTCGGGTCAGTTTGTGATATTGTGTAATTCGCTGCTACTGAGCGCGCTGGACACCAACAGCGCCTGCAAATTAAATCATGCACTAACCAATCATACCACTCAAGCTTCAAGTGCAATATGAGTCACACTGAAAATCAGAATCCTTTATGGCAGACCCAACACCTGCCAGTTGACTTAACTTGGTGGATAAACAATTTTTTTTCCTCCCCTTTTTCTCAGTCGGTATCTAATCATACCGTGCTGCAGCAAATCCAATGGGCATGAGGAAGGAGAGCATAACACACCATGTTGCTGCAGAAGAGCCTTGGCTGGATGAACAGGCGTTATGGCTGAATACCAATGCAACTTCAGAGGAAGAAGAAATGCTGTAAGGCTAAATCCCACACTGCAGTGACTCATTTATTTCCAAATGAGCATTTAAGATCGCTAAACTAAAACAGAGGAGAAACATCCATCGGTGAAAATTTTGCATTTATAAGAACGTAATTAAAGAGAAGCCTCTCGCTGTGTGCTAAATCAGTTTGTGCTGCCCTCTTGAATTAAACAGAAATGAAGAGTCCAGGTGGTGAATTTCATGCAGGTACTTTCACTCAGCTTTTGTACTGTTTACAATTTTACTGAATGTTTTTTGAATGCTCTGTGTGTAATGTACTTTCTGCCCAGAGCAGCAACATGATCCTTTCTTCACAGAAGTTAGAAAAAACCATCATGTTTTTGTTTTGTTTTTGTTTTTCTTAGTTGTTGTCTTTTTTTAATTAGTTATACTCGGTAAGATCTTTTTTAAAGGTCGCTTAAGGCAAGTGTGATGAGATAAACTAGTGCTCATCATTTAGACCAGGCAAAGATTCAGTGGGGTTCACTTTAGGTTTGTAATTTGGGGATTTTATCTCTTATAAGTTTGTGTAATATTTTACTATTCACGTGTAAAGGTCACATGACACTCATATAAAAATGATTTTGGTTGTGGTGAATGTAATAAAATGCTGTAGAGGAAGCTTTAAGAGGAAGTTTGATGGCAAAATATTTGATAAATTATTAAACTGCACAGAAACTATGAGCTGATATTCTACACGCTTGAATATTCACAGTGCAATATGTGATAAATGACAATTACTTAGTCAAATGGTTTGAATATAATATAATAATAAATGTTAAAAACCTCACTGTTTCAAATGTCTCCAATGCTGAAGGACATGTATGTAATGGTGTCATCTGCATATAGAGAGAGCCACTGCATTTCTGGAAATTGGTTCAAATATTGTCATTTGTGTGGATTCACAATAGCTTTTTCTTTTAGGACCATCAACTGACTCTCTTTAGTTTTATGGCCTCGTAAACCAAAAGGTAAATTAACTGGTGAACATAGTAGTCGAGCAATTAGCAGCTTTTTCTAAGGATCTGGAGGAGACCAAAACAGAGATAAAAGGAGAGTGAATTTCTGACTTTCAGTCACCAAGTAGCCAAACTCTTCATATATATTATATATTGAAGGCAACTGTTGACTAACAAGTTTGCCAGATACATTTTTGGTAATTGTATGTCCATCAAAGAATCCATCAACAAGCTACTTCCAGCAATCTTTGAAAGGATATTTACTGTAAGTCACACGCTTCATGTACGTCATTATTTTCTGTGTCCATTCCTGGTGTCATGTTTTGTTTTTGTCAATAAATCAACTCTTCCAACTTAGCCAGATATTTTGAGATATTTTTAAATTTTCGGTGTTTCCAATTGTAGATGTATTTTCGTACGGAAATTAAAAATGCACATGAAAATGGGTAGTTGAAATACATCTATAGAAAGATTTAGAAATCTCACTGTGTTTATACCCTTCTACTGTATATATCAAAAACCAGGGGCCCTGCCTCACTAATTGTGATGTTAGCTTCAAAGCTACACCAATAGAAAATCACTGTTAAGGCCATGTTCCAGGTTTGAAGTTTTCGCAAATGTCCTCAACAAAATTACCCCATCTGAATCTAAAGCATGTTCATCAAGCACCTAGATTAGTGCTGTTTTGTGCTGTGATGCTGGCAAATATATCAGCAACAGATCGAGCTAATGAACTTGAGAGCAAGTTTGCAAGTTACCATAACATTTGGAATTTCCTAAATATTTCAATGCTAATGGAACAGCCTACCGCAACCATTTTGGATTATGTATTTGATCCTGAAATAGCTGTATAAATAAGCTAATCTGAGCTGTTTTGCATGTCAGGTTTCAAGGTAGAAAACCATGTACAGGTGGCACAGGTGATCTTAAGACTATTCACTCATTTTCATATGAAAAATTGACTAAAAGTTTTTGGTTTTCTTTGGCTGTAACACTTAACATCATATTTACACATTTCAGGTGAATGTGTTGCTAAAAGTCCTCTTGCTAACTAAGCTAGTTCCTACTTGGCTATGTCAAGAATGACAAAGTAATACTCAATCATTTTAATATCAAACAACACTTTATGGTTAAGGACAGTGCTATAAAAATTAATTTGTGATGCAGCCAACCGCAAAGCTATTGTCTTCATGAAGAACAAGTTCTGATTGGATTCATTACAGTCAAAAAGCTTAAAAAACCTCTCACATACAGACAAGCTACTTATTTCCATATCAAAAATATGTGTTTCTCAGCTTTAGTTAACTTTAGCTTACGTCTGTAGTTTTTTTTCTTTTTTTGTGCTGTGTGATGCTGCTTGCTGATTGTGCATGCTACCAAAATACATCACTTGAAGGTCAGACAGGTGACAGCAGACGCTGCATAGGTAATCAAACTGCAATGGCATTTATATTTAAAGCCCCTGTCTTAAACCCACCTTTAAGCTAACTATCATCACTGGAGCTGGACATCCGTTGGACAGAGCAGCCAGGTTTAAGTTATTCCATTTGTGTTAATTAAAGTCTTCACTTCATACCTGTCTGATTTTCAAGTTTTGGTCGAAAGCCGTTCCTATTTATTGTACCAGTACCACACAATTATACTAATCTTAGCAAAGAACAAGAACGCCGGGGTTATTAAATCAACGGTGTTCCTTTTTTCAAAAGAAAATCACACGCTGCTCCTGCACGGTCGACTTTTTTATTTTATTAAAGGTTTGAGTGACATCGTGATCATCTCATGCCAGAAAACTTTTATTTCCTGAATTCTAATCTGATCCCTGCCACGGAGAATGAGCCGGCTCACGCTGGCTTCTTAACTGCTGACACTGACCGTCAAGGAGATGATTTTTTTTCTCCCTCTCCGCGGGTGATTTTCGACTTGAAATAGAGTGCATTGGCAGGACTTAAATTGGTGGCATTTTGTGGTCTCTAAGAAAAGGGGACTCATTAAAACCAACCCAGTGAAGCCTTCAAGTTTCCTCCATCATTAGCCAGTGTAACAGCAGATAAGAGAAGTATAATTATAGATCTGGGTAACTTGTGTTGTCAATTTAAAAGTGATGGAGCTGCATAATCCCCAACCTTGTAATTGGCCGATGGCCCCTGCAGCGTCATCCCTGTTTTTAATGAGTGTTAGCCCGAGCAGAGGTACGCTCACACAACTGGTCACACGCGTGATAATACTTCTGTTATAATTCACCTAGTGCTAATCTTGTCACTTTCAAGTCTTGCTACCTGTTTTGTTTAATATGACTTACAATATACTGAAAACCTATTTGAATGAGACATTGCAGCTGCGTACGTCCATCCAACAACACAAAGAAAAATACAGACGCTGTGGAGGATTTTCAAGAGTAACAGCCAGTGTAAAAGATCTAAATGATGAGTTAACTTGTCATTTCATGCATTTCAGTTTAATTAGTAACTTCTGCTACCTCCTCTGAACACTGAGATTTCAAAATCGCTTTTCATTCACTGTCAATACAGCAATCAATTAGCCAGCAAACACAGTAGTAATTTATAAAACCTTACTTTGATGTGAAAATGATCTTATATCCAAGAAAAGTCTACACTTGCAAATCGTAAGTGAGTTCCCCTGCTGGTTATGTAAGGGTATTGCAGTTTAGGATGCATACGTATCACCTCAGCACGTTACGTTTACGTAATATGCAGAGGTGATACGAGGTCTTTGTTTGTCAACCGACTATTTAGTCCAGTGAATACTACGTGTTGACTGGCTTCAAGCAAAAAAGTTAGATTTTCTCCTTTGGTCCATGGCTAACTGGTGGCTTTATATAAGTGGAAATAACAACGCATGTCTGGTCGATTTAAGTTGATTGATCACACGTTCAGGGGATTCTTCGAACCTACTTAAGCAAGTTTTTAGCATCTTCTGCATCTTTTATGAATCACACATCATCAGAAATTATCTTGGGCCTTGGTTTCCCTCTGAAAAAAGTCAGTAATATATATTTTATTTTATTCCAAAATACAACTAACCTGATTTTCTGTGATTCTGTAACTTCTAGAGTGTCATTGTTCTGTCATGGAGTTAGTAACTAAACATTTAAGCATGTTCCTTTTGTTCTTTTTGTCCCATTTTTCACTCTGTTGTTCCACAAACTAGCAGAAATGGCTGTGAGTGGAGGACACCATGTATGTTTTACTACAGTTTAGTAGAACAGCTCCTGGATAAAAGACCAAACATCTGGTCTTTTTCATTGAGAACTTTAGAGGGTATTTAGATTTATTCAGATGTTATTACAGTTATCATTGGCACAACACTGGAGGGCATCTGCATCCCTGACTTTACATGTTAATGGGAATATCCATTGCCTACAGTTTTGCAAATTGTATGATCTGCAATTCAAGCTTAAAGCTACATAAATTTGTTTGTTTTTTGTTTTTTGCCACTTGCCGACAGACAGACACGTTTTAAAACACACAAAACATCATCATCTTAGAAAGTTTAGCCTAAATGATGGACGTTGTGTGTGTGTGTGTTTGTATGTGGGACAAAATATTTTAAACGAAGTCAGTGAAATCGTCCACCGTAGAAACAAGTCTTTTCCTCTGTCCGGAGGATTCTTGACTTGCTGCCGACGTGCTCTGCTGGAACGACTTGTTCTGCTGCGCGTGTCCCTTTTTACACATCCAGCTAACACAATCAACTTTAACATTCATTTGGAGCCGTGTTTGTAGAAACTTGACGAATGTTAAGTCCAATATTCGCTCTGCTTTTAGCTTCGCTTTAGTCCACTCGAACTCCTACCGGAACATATCAACAACTGCGTTTCCCACTTTGTTCACCAGCTAGTTGCTAAGTTTGTCTATAAGCGTTTTTATTCTTTTAATTATTTTTTTTACGACTCTTTTGCAGAATACAGGCTCAATACAGACTTAAAGAGTCCCTATCATTACAGTTTGATCCATTGATTGATCATTGTCAACCTTTAAAATATTGATTAAAATTACATCTTTCTGAAATTAAGGTAATTATTTAACTGATTTAAAAGCTAATGTCATTGTATCATATTACATTGTTTGATTTGATGGTCTGATCAAAGTTAAAGATCTGAGGTCATTTTCAGAAGTCTGAATAAAGTCGACGACAGATTATTTAACTTCTATAAAGCGTCTAGACTACTGGAAAAGTCAGAGCTCCATTTTTAGTGGAGCCACAGTTCCTATAATAGATCAGATATTCAGATACAGTCTGGATAATCAGCCCTGGAGTTTGAGGGGAAAAACACAACTCATAGAGAAGAAGAATACTTCTACTATATCAATAAAGCAGTTGAGCTGTTGACCCAAAACCGAGGAATTTAATTGGCTTGGGGATAAAGCCCCGAAGAATAATCTCTGTGTCATATTAAATTACGGAGGCAACTTTAATTACAGCCATTAGAAGTTATTTCATCGCATTATTTGGGAAACACTAAGCGTGATTAAACATTAGAGGATATGGCTCAAGTAGGCATTTTACCATAAAATTGCAGTCACCCCCCGCCTCCCCCACCTCCCCTCGCACACAGATCAAAAAGAGAGGAGAAAGGGAGCTACACAGTAGTGCCACACATGTGGTCGAGGGTTTAAAAAATTAGCAATGCTCAACTGGAACGGAAGTAGCTTGCGGTGACGGCCACAGCAGAGTTCCTCTAATCATATGTAACATCTACCTTTGGAACGTAGCGGAGGGAGTTTACAATGAGCTTAACCCCTACTTTTATATTGCACTCAGCAGGTTCCCCCCTCCATGTTGGGCACTTTGAACACTATTTTGTTATTCTGACTTCACTTGGTTTAATAATCCGCAGTTCCCCCTTCTTTTTTTTTTTTTTTTTTGTAAAACTCTACCTCGCAGGGCTTTGATGTTTTGGTCGAATACACACTGTAGCCGCTTTTAGTCGTCCGGCCGTTTGACGGGTTAACCGCTAAAAAACAGAAACAAAAACTTAGGTTTTCTCGCTAAAGTATAACCAGAATGACGTGAGCGTGAAAGCTGAATTTTTTTTTGGAGAGGTCATGGAAGGTAATTTGTTGATGGCGAGAGAGTTGGGGGGGGGAATTAGGGGAAAAAGTTCCCTCCCACCGACCCGTTTGATATCACACAACGGAGGCTGTTTGAGAATTTTGGCAGCCGTCGTGGCGCGTTTAGCGAGGGGTCGAACTTTTAGGAGGGTCTGTGGAAAACGTGGGAAGAGAGAGACAGAGAGAGAGAGAGAGAGCTGGAAAGTGTGATGCGAATTAATTGAAGTCTGTACATAATTCTGCGTCAATGGCCTCCTCTGTCCGCCGCGCCGAGGGCTGAGAAAGAGACAGGGTTCGATTGCTCAATATTCATCTACATTTTTTCCCCTGGATGGGCACAATATGGCGGGCTTAATTAACTTCTCTCAAAGGTGAAGCAGTGCGCACCATCTGCTGTGAGACAATCACATTTGTATGCCTCTCTCTGAATAATCCCGTTACTCTATTAAGGCAGAGCCGTATGCAGGCTGAAGAGAGGTCTGGCTGGAATTTACGCAACTTCTCCGTCGTATATCGCTTTGAAAGCTAAAGAGTAAATCGCTGCTTGTTTGTTTTTGGGGTTTTTTTATTTTTTAGGTTGCACGCTGAAAACACAAAGCTTTGCATTTCCACAAAAAGGGAACGTTTAATGTCGTTTTGGAGAAGAAACTGAAACTCCGAATTTTGATATTTACAATATTAATGAGGTAGTGACACATTTATTTCTCCCGTAACTGAAAAAACAAGCTGTTTTTAGAGGACAATAAGGTCCCCAGTACTCTGTTTGAAGCTAGAAAGGTGGCGGGGTCCGCCACATATAAACAAAGTCAAACAGTATGAGATTGCGTCGTCCTTTAAGGTCACTTTGTTTATTCGGTTTATTCAGTCGTGAAGACAAAGAGCGTCTGTTTATTTAGTTCGTTTAGGCATAAAAAAAATATATAAAGAGAATCAATCGATGAAGATCTTTCTCTTCTGATTAAAATGTCTTCCGCCATCACAGTCCATCACATACTTCTCTGATCGTCATACATGTTCTGGGCGAGACGATTTGAATTCTTTAATATATCTGAAGGACCACACATCGCAATCAAGGGCCTGCTGAACTTGCCCTAAAGCCGGGTCATTATTTGATCTTTGTGCATCTTAATCTGATTATCTCATTGTGGAGGTAAACTTCAGACTCAATCTTGTTAGCAGCTGGCCGAGATGGATTACGACGGCCAGTGAGGTGGAAAATGAACTGAGCAGTTCAGCTTTGGCCTTGCTCTCTTTCAAGATACTCACCACCACTACTTCAACTCCTTCTGCTTTTCTTTCTGCTGGCCCTTCAAACGAGATATTATCCTCAAGGAAAAAGCATCGGGCGCCCACCACCACCACCTCCGCCGCCCCTCCCCTCCCTCCCCCTGCACACCCTTTTCTTTATCTCCCATGCTTTAACTAAGCGAGGACAATGGCGGAAAAAAAAAAAAAATCCTGACCCCTCTTAAACATTCAGATTTTTCAGACGCACCGTGTTATGAGAGGACGGTTAAAGTGGGCTCAAAACCTTAACTCCACAAAAAGACGAATTTCGCCCCCCGAAAGGCTTAAAAACTCTAAGACTTTGTGTTGTTGGGCCATTTTGAGCAAAACACGCAGTAACCCCGATAGGTCGAGAGAGGTATGCGTTGCCTCGATTCTCATCTTAAATGAAGAGGGTTGGTTTTTTTGCCTTTTTCTTTTCCTTTTTTTTTTTCCTCCCCTCCTTAAATTATGCAAATGCCTTAGATGTGTGGTCCCGCTTAAGACACTCAGTTTTGCTTGTGGTCTTATTGCGGTATTGAGTGCCTTTACAGTGAATGCACACCACAGTCCACAGCACAAAAAGTCCCCCTAAAGGCTGAAAGGAGTTCAAAGCATTCAAAAGACAAAAAAGGGACTAAGCTGGGATTTTTTTTATGTACACTGAAAAGAAGAATAAAATATAAGTTCCCCCCATTGGTGCCTGTTATGGCGGTGGCACCCATATTAAGGCATTATGTTACGACATAAAGGCACCCGGCTGAAAATTTTTTCGTGCGCACCATATGCGGAGAAGAAAACGGGGGGAATAACTTTAGAAAAAAAGGGCGCTGATTTTCTGAACACGAACCGCTGAATGCTCTTTTTGACACACCATTGAAGGGAACAAGGAATTCAAAAGAGGTTATATTCGATCAGGTTTTCTGCCTCAATAGGTTATAATCACTCCTAAAGTATTGAGCACTACACAGAGAAGAGAGCTTCTAAGGAGGCTAATCAGCAGGTTTTCTCCCTATTATCGTTTCCCATCTGAGGGTAACAGCGCACAGAAGTACCCCCTTCTATTGATTATCTGGACTGGAATTTAAATATTAATACACTGCCCGGCCCTGCTTGGCACTCTCTCTAGAGCTGGGCTGCATGGCAAAGCACTCATTCCCCAGATTAAAAACCCCCTCGTTCTTTTTTTTTTTTTTTTAAGCACAATCCTGCTCTCTCTTTTCAGCTATAAGAAAAAAAAAAAAAACTTCAAGGGGGAAGTTGAGAGGAGAAAGGGGCCAGAGCTCTGTGTCTCCGCAGCGAATTCAAAGACGACACTTTTCCTCCAGGCCTGGGTCTCTTGCTGAAGATGCAGGAATCACACGGCAGCCATTTAACCACTGCCGTCTGCTTTACAGAAACAAGAGACTCAGCAGCCATGTCCTCTGTTTGGCTGGCCGGGTAAAAACTAAAGGATTCGTTGAGCTTTTTAGCCCGTTTTAGCACATGAATTACACGAGAAAATGAGGAAAAACATCTTCTGAATCGGGGGAAAAGTTGTTGATGTAAACACTTCTCAACAAGAGCCGGCTAGAAGCAAGCCGACGTAAATATAATGTGATCGTTTCACCCCCCCCGCGCGTTCCGTACGTCCACGAGCCCGAAGAGCCTCGTCCACTCGACCTCGTTGAATGAGCGCATTTGCCTCCAGGGCCCGGTTCTGCACAGAGGGGACAGAAGCGTGTTGACATCAGTATCGGTGGGGCGACCCGAACGCACAAGTTGTGGCCCCACTTGACACAAGAGTAGTGAGCCGCAACGGAGGAAATAATGTGTCGCGCCGACTGAATAAGAGGGATAAAAGCCTAAAAATGTGTTGAGGAGTTTTAAAAAAAAGAAGAAAACAGATAAAAAGGTGCGTGCGACTTTAAAAGTCCATTTAATATCGTCCCTTCCGTCTCATTTCCCCGTATGCCACTTCAATATACACCTCGCCGTTGTTTTCACCGTTCACATTATGAGTCGGAGGGATCGCCCAAATCCTGGAGTAATCCTCCGAGAGCCATATAATGAAGAGATCAGCCCGGAGCACAAGACAAACAATTTAGCATGACGTTAAGTCCCCCGTCTCATACAGTGAGAGAGATGTCCATTAATACACCTGCCTTGATTTGCATTCACTCTCGCCGAGGTTCATTGAAAGAAAGGGAAAAAATTGGTCGGGGCCCCTTAAGTCAATCAGCTCCTTTCACTCTGAAATTGGGTCCTAAGATACATAAAGCTTTGCCTCTCCGTATGAGACGTATTCAGGCTGTAATGGAAACTGTTGCTGAATGTGGAATGACAGACTTCCTCTCCGCTGAGGCAGCGCTACTGTCATTTCTGGAGATTAGCTTCTTTTTTGCACAGCACACAGTCTTCTTGCTGTAATATCCCTTTTTATTTTAAGCAGAAAACAAGCAAAAAAAAGGCACAAAAATCCTCAATTCTACCCCGTTAAATGTACCCGTGTTCCCCCGACACTTAGCTAAATAGTTGAGCATTTTGCAGAATAGGCTTTTTTTCGGTTTCTTTAGGAGAATGAGACGAGAAGATCGACATCAACCTTGTGTTTGTGCGCAGCACTGAGACGGAGTTGGGAAGTAAGTTAGCCTAGCTTAGCATGAAGACTGGAGGCAGCTGGAAATAGCTAGCTAGCATCTGTCCCAACTGGAAAAATGGGCTTAACAAGACTTATAATGCTAACTCATTCTCGCAAATGTATTCGCCTGTGACACTATCTGTGAGCAAAGATCGACATCAACCTTGTGTTTGTGCGCAGCACTGAGACGGAGTTGGGAAGTAAGTTAGCCTAGCTTAGCATGAAGACTGGAAGCAGCTGGAAATAGCTAGCTAGCATCTGTCCCAACTGGAAAAAGGGCTTAACAAGACTTATAATGCTAACTCATTCTCGCAATGTAATCGCCTGTGACTCACTATCTGTGAGCAATAGGCAGGGGTAGCAAAGCGAGCACTAGCAAGCTAATCTGCTAGCATGAATATTTTTAGGGACTGCTGAGGAGGAAGTGAGCAGAAGTAAGGACTTTGATTCCTGAGACTGCTGTTTGTGTCCCGTGTGAAACCAGAAGTCAACAGTGAGTTCGTTTGACTTATTTACGTAGTTACGTCACGTAGGTACATTTGTAACTGAAGTTGTAGTAGCCCAAACATTGATGTTGAAAAAGGTCCAGGACGTCTGTCGCCTATTCAGTCGTTTTGGTGTGAGGATGTGTTGTACATGAGATATAAATCTTTTCATCCATCGATTGAACTCTCCTTTATACATGGAGAGCTAATTCTGCTTATCGTATACGTGTGGTCCTATTAATATCATTTACAAACACCCTCTGACTGAATTGTGGGTGAATACGGAACTTTTTCTGTCCCGTGCCGCCATCGGAGTTGTTCATCCCCTGCACGTCCTAATTATCTCTAACCTCATTCCGAGTATTAGTACAGCTTTTTCTGATTAAAGGTGAGGACCTCTTCATACACCTCTGCCACATGATAATGTGACAGCAAAGGCCATTAATGCAAGAGCACAGAGGTCATTAGCATCGCTCCATGGTGTAGCATAAAGTAATCACCTCCTGAGATCTGTCTCCTGTGACTGCTGTACTGTCTGTCCTCCCCCTGTGGTTATTCTCTACACGTGTAAGGTCAGTTAATGATGGTGGACAGAGATATCTGACCAGGGGAGCACTCTGGCAGCTGATTATGCGCCGCTCCCGACACTTTTTAACCAGCCACGAGATGACAAGGCCAACACTGTTGAGGATTTTTAACATTCCTCGCCGCTCATCAAAGATTGTGCAATGAGAGCAGGCTCGGCCATAAATTGAGATTTAGCTGGTGGGTGTGAAACTCTGCTTTTTTCCAGATTTCTAGGGGGTTTAATGAACAATGTCTCAGCATACCGGAAGATACAAATAACATTTTCCTGAAACCTACGAGTGTAACTGTGGTTTTTATCCCAATTTGTCCATCTGATAATGGCCCAATTTAATGACACTGAGCTTTACAGGAGGAGGGGTTGGTGTGATCCCTTCCACACGTTGTAATTATCCACTGCCGAGGGACAAGTTAGCGAGGCTTATATGTAGCAAAGTGGAAATTGAGGTAGTCAGGGTGGTTGATCGTCAAGCTTTTGTCCAGAGTTTGCGTCCTTTTACGCTAATAAATGTTTTTTTCTGACATTTCTTGTTAGGCAACGACCTCTAGTGGCCATAAAAACTCATATGGCAAAGGAGGAAGTCAGGATGGATGGTTTAAATAAACATGAACGTTATTTGTGTCCTGTTTGAAACCAAAAAGTCAAACTAGTAGTTAAGTTATTTCACATACTTAGGTAACTGAAGCAACATAAGTAATGTATTCGTTCTGACCGACACCGCAATAATATCCTCAACCTAACCAAGTAGTTTTCTGACCTTAACCCAACCAAACTGCGAGCGTATGACGAAGGTTTTCTACGCGTCACTGTCAGTCATGTTGGTTCTACTTGACTAAAACTTCTTTCACCATTATTCATTTACCATATAACCAGGATCTTTCTTCAACTTTGCACAGATATTAAAGGGATAGTTTGGGTTTTTTGAAGTGGGGTCATATAAAGTACATATCTATAGTCGGTCTGTTCCCTACCGTAGTTGCCGATCAGCGCAGCCTCAGTTTGGAGAAGCAGAGAGCCGCTCCAGCCCAGACGCTCAGCTTTGTACTGCAGTGAACACAGGGTTCAGATGCAAAGCGAATTTAAACCACGTATAACAAGGCCCACCTAAAATAATCTATATCAGTTCAAGTGTACGTTCTATAGAGAAAATTCAACATTTTCCGCAGTATTCCCATTTCAAACCGTAGAACCTCCGTATCCCTTCGCATTAGTGCAACTGGGCCTCGCACTGTATGTTGCCGCTCGCGTAGGTTCTACGGTTGAGAAAATGTAGTGCCAAAAGAACGGGGGTGGTCTGACAGCCTGATGTAAAGTGGTGTGAATTTTACTCTATACAACATACACTTGA
Organism: Lagodon rhomboides; assembly: GCA_039737535.1. NCBI lineage: Eukaryota > Metazoa > Chordata > Actinopteri > Spariformes > Sparidae > Lagodon > Lagodon rhomboides. Next base: position 4,883,036 of record CM077789.1, on the reverse strand, counting down.
ACTGATATAGATTATTTTAGGTGGACCTTGTTATAGGTGGTTAAAATTCGCTTTGCATCTGGTCTCTGTTCACTGCAGTACAAAGCTGAGCGTCTGGGCTGGAGCGGCTATAGATATGTACTTTATATGACCCCACTTCAAAAAACCCGAACTATCCCTTTAAGATTTGGCAGATCGATAGTATAAATACCTAAAGTACAGATTCTACTGATGGTAGTAAGTCTTGTTTCTATTATCAATACTCTCATTTCAATCATAACGCTGTTTTTAGTTCTGCAGTCTTTGCCTCTCGTTTTCTGCTTGTGCACACTGTACATGTGAATAAGTGTTTAAAGGCGAATAGTAAAAATAAATACTCAACTCAATCATTCATTCTTTCTACTTCTGCTGCATTACAAATATTGTACTTTTCACTTTACATGTATCTGACAGCTTTAGTTACTAGTTGCTTCACATTGTTAATACAAAAGATAAATGATGATATATTGTTATAGATGCAGAACCATCCAGTGATTGGCATTCTGGGTAATTCGCCACATAATAGCAACATAACTGATGAACATAATGAACATCGTAAATTTGATTCTTTAGCATATAATCTCATCAGCGTCGTGTCTGAATAGGATGTGTCACTACTATGACGTGGATTTGATCGCCTGGAACCATCTCTGACTGATTTCTGCTGATTTAGCAGTAAGTAACTTGTTGTGACGCGACAGTGGGCAGCCTTGGTGTCTCGTCTCGTCATTCATATTTTCCGAGCGCGTGGTCTGAGCATCAAGGGCGCGATCGGATCAAAGCAGACGAAAATTCTCCAGATCTAAAAAACCCAAGTTCCTTTAAGCACCTTCAAGAAAAACCCAGAGTGGCGTGTTAACATCCCTGTTGCTGTGGGGGAGAGCGAAACAAAAGGAGACAGCGGTGACAGTTTAGCACGGATGACAAACAAAGATACAAAAGAGAACATCACACCAGAACAATATATCACTACAGCTGATGTTTCTCCTTCACACAAATGGCATCCCAGTCATTTTTCTCTGAGATGTGTGAATGATGTTTGCAGCCATCCATCATAAAAGGACATAATGGAGGGTTGGGGAAGTCGGAGAGACTTGGACACTCCAGGGAGCTCATTACTGGACCTATTAATCTGTTATTTGACCCCTGCGAGAGCACTCCCCAATCTAAAAAAGACCTATGCTTCCATAATCCAAAGATAAAAACAAAACCTCCACTGTGTCTCGGGGATCAACGCTCCAATTCAGACAACAAAGCAGAGAAATAACATCAATGCCTTAGATTGGTTTGTTCTCAGTGTTAGATAAAAGCGAGTTGATACATTTCTTCATCTGACTGAGTGCTTTGAAAATGAACTCCAAGCAGGAGCTAAATTATTGATATTCAAGAGAAAATCTTAATGTTGATGTCTGCGCTGAACCGCAGTGCAAATATAAAACGAAGCCGGGGAAAACGGAGGGTATGAAAATCACCGTCCGGCAGACCTTTGTTATGACGGAGGATCTAACCACGGCAGCGTCGGACGGTGAGTGCTCACCACTTTCCCTTTAAAGAAGAGTCCTCCCTGCCATTCTGTGTATGCATCCTTCCTTCAGGGGTTATTGTCTCCTTGTTAGTGGTCTGCTGTTGAGCTCAGCACTTTGCCAAGTCAAAAACAATGTCATGCCTCGGAGGGCTGTGTGTCTCTCTCTGTCCTTTAGTAAGGCTTCTGCACTGCTCAATTAAATTTCCTGTATGTAGCAGACAATAGACACAGGTACTATCAGACAGTTCATGTGTTCCACCATCATTTCTCTTCCCCCCAGAGAGAGACGGCTTCACGTGAACTCTAATGAATTTATTAAGTGACACAGTTTCCCAACCATTCACACCTTAATCATATTATCTCACTGAAATTAAGGCTTTCTCTGAATAGATTTAACAGGAATGGATTGTTTAACAATCGTTCTAATTAACCTTGTCACATACACACCTTCAGTGATTTCCATCTGCATTTTTCACAAAAGGTAAGTCAAGACGCCCAAAGCAATGTGTTTGAGGCGAATAGATCAATATTATCCCTTGTTTTCTGTCATAACTTGTCGTGTGGAATATCACACATCCTCGCAGAAATAATTTTTCTTAAAGGTGCAATATATATTTTTAAAAAAGACTAAACTGATCAACAGAATGTGAACAAATAACAGTTTTGACTTTATGACGTCTACATATTGTGTTGCAGAGATATCTACTGAAGTTAGCATGCTAACCAGCTAGCCCGGGGCCCATACCGGTTCAAAGCTCCTTTGCTAGTGCTGTAAACACCAACACATCCTCAGTAATCCAAGTCTGAACTGCTAGATGCACTGCTAACTGAGCTAACCAGCTAATGGTTCAAGTATGTTTTGAGTATGAAATCGACAGGACACCAAGTCTTATATATCTCATATCACGTAATCACATATCACATGTCTACAACATGCTTATATACTTTAACATGTGAGACTTCCTTGACAATTAACTTAAATTTAAACTTTCGTCAAACTATTCCCTTAATCTGTAATTGACAGCAATCAAGCTAATTGTCCACATGTAAATATACTGTCTCTGTCTTTGTGTATTCTAACATTTCAGTTAGGATATGAAGTTCAGTTTTTCCAGTTTCTATAAGAGTAGAAACATAAACGCAACCAAGGAAGAACTATAATGAATTAAAAATGAACAAGCTTTATTTACCCAAGCTAGCCACATTAGAGAATGACTATGTGGGGTGAGCAACATCATCTACAAAGCTAGCTGATTTTATGAATATTTTTTATTGTAAATGAACGTCTGTCGTTATTCATTTCAGTGTCTGTGAATGAGTCATTTAACACCAATTTTATATGTAAATATATATATATATATATATATATATATATATATATATATATATATATATATATATATATATGCCAGGGATAGCTGGTTAGCATGCTAACATCTGTAGCTCTCTCTGCAACACAATACATAGATGTCATGATGTCAAATTGCTATTTTTTTCTAATTGTGTTGATGATTTTAATGTTTTTTTATGACACAAAAGTATAATTAGGATTCAATTCTAATGATTTTAACTTATTAGAGATGGCATGTTACGTTTCTGCAAAGCGAGGATACGTTCAAATTTGTACATTTCATGATTTAGCGCGTGACGGTACTTCACATTAATATAAAAAGAGCTTAGACTAGGATGTAAAGATAAATAATAAAGACGTAACCAGCCCATCTGCTCCTGATTTACCTGAAAATATTCACGTCTACACGATCGGAACACACGATTCTGTATTTTGATATTTCCTCTGCGATCAGCGATGCTCAGCCTGTAGTGGATGTTCCTGTTTTTGGAGGTCATGAAGGGCTCCGTGCCAGGAAGCAGGTTAAGAAATGATGACACTGTGTGGACACTCCATTTCAAACTGATTCTCACAGAAACTTCTGGCTTTGATTTTCCCCCCTCAGATGGCTGGAATGAAAAGGACAGTTATACATATTTCAAGGCCCAAGGATCCACAAAGGGACTTAGGAATAAAGAGGTATGAACCTTTGAACTAAACAAAGGTCCATCACCCACATATCATATCAGATGTGCTGTGTAGCCCTTGTAAAGATATGGAAGGAGAGGAGAGAGGAACCAGCATGCCCTTGCAGACAGGTTGTCTGAGTGTTGTCTGCATGTCCCATGACCCCCATCTTTCCCCCGCCGCCTCCATCTCTAACCCACATAGCACTTGTTGGCCGCGGAGGTCTGCCGAAAAGCCTCGGCAGCGTCGTCCATCTGTGGGCCTCTTTGAATTGGACCAGAAGGCTCACAACAACAGGCGGTATCAGTTGCATTAAGTTGATTAAAGTGGTCGGCGGACGCGGGCACTTGTGCTCTCAACAACGCTAGATGAAAGAGCAGCAGCGAGCCCCCTTTCTCCCGGTTGTCAGAGAATCCGCCTTTGCTCTCAGCAGAGGTCAACAAAAGAAGACGAGAGTGAAAGCAATCGAAAGCTTCTTTGCCAAATGATCTCTAATTGGCCCTTTCTTCCCCCCGCGGATCAGTCATATGATTTTGGTGGTGACAGTCGACTTACCCACAATTCTACCTTTAAAAGCTTCTCTTGAAAGTGGACTACTTGAAAGAAGTGACCATTACCTAAACTACAGTTGAGAGGGGTAAAAAAAAAAAGAAACAACCTAACCCTGAGGTAAAAAAAAAAAAGAAATGGAAGATTTCCACTAGCTGAATTACAGTTATCAAAAGCAATCCATAATTGAATTGCATTTATTTAATAAGAAGAAATATTGCAGTCAAAGGGAGCAGATGACACGTAATTAAAAAAAAAAAAAACAGGCTTCTGTGAATCTGAGGTTGTATTTTTTTTTTAAAAGAACTGCGCACGGAAAGAAGAGGAAAAAAAACTGAATCTGATCAAGATCTGACAGCACTTCGGTTTCATTTATCAGTGCTCCGCGGTAATTTATTCAAATAATTACGATGCCAGATGCCATCCCCTCTTTAACCATCAAAACAAACTACAAGCTTTGTCCCTCCCATGCAGCTGAAGGGGGTGTCATGTGAGGCAAGCTTTCCTTTTCATTACAGATACGACTTGAGGAACACGCCACGTTCCACTTCTGGAGAGGAGTCAAGACAGAAACTGACAGTATTGTTCTGGTATCAGTGTAGAGAAAAAACAACAGGAAGAGAAAAAAACAAACAAAAGCTTTGGCACTAAGGAGCTGTTCCGCGGATGATAACAATAAAAAAAAAAAAAGGGAAAAGGAGAGGTGATCAATGCTGTTCTAGGATTTTTGATAACACATTGCTCACGCCTGAGACAAATGATGGAAATTCTTAAGGAGAGAGGGCCTGCAATATGCCAAATATGCTCCAAATTAGCCTTCAAGAGCGGCTCTCGGTGCGTATACGGGAGCCGCGCGAGTAAATAAAGGGCCAGCATAAATTACCTTTGGATGTCAATCGTGATAGCACACCCTGTTTTTCTTTTTGTTATCGTGTCGCCTATTCGTCTCGCTGGCGGATGACATGAAATGAAAGTCTTCTCTCTCTCTAGCACCACCAACAGTACTCAGAGCGCTTTCTGACACTTGAAAAACGCTACGGGTTCGCGAAAAACCACAGCTGGGCCCCCGCTGATTGGCTCGCCGGCGCAGGCTGCCACTAAACTTTCGCTGCTTGAGGAGTTGTCTGCGCCGGGACAGGTGGTGTTTATGCAGATGAATGAACACATTACTGTGTGCTCTTCCTTTTGGTTTAAACATTAGCGTTTCAAATGTGACAAATCAGATGCTCGTCTCCCCGCTATACGCTGCCATTGTGCACGCTGCCGGGAGACCTTTCGTATATGGATTTTCCGTACACCATCCATAACGTACGGACAACGTATACAGCCTCAGACTGTGATGTATTCAGGGGAATTTTCTTTGAATATCTGCATTGAGACACAGAGTTTCAGCTCCATCTCATACCTGATGTCGTAGCTGCTGTACTGTATATTGTAATGATAACCGGAGGCGGGCTTCGCAGTGTTTCTGAGGCTGGAACGAGCGAGCTGAGATGTATTTTTCATGCCGCAGCTGAGTGGAGAGTTAGCTGCTGGGTCTCGAGATGAACACCGTGCAATTATCTCCCCATTATCGCACATATGTTGGGTTATAATTGGGCCTCAGTCATTTCTGAGGGGCGGATCAGTGACAGCGAATAGAAACCTGTCATCATATTACACTGAAACCTAAAGGTCAGACAACAAAAACACTGTTTCTGTCTGTGTAAGGGTTTGTAAACTCATGTAAGTTATCTTCTTCAGGGCTCCAATAACAATTACTGTCATTATTAAGTCATCTGCTCGGTAGTTTTTAGATTAATTGATTTATATTTTGGTCCTTTAAATGGACAGATAATGGTGAATGATGCCCATGAGTCCAAGCAGACATGTTTAAATGTCCAAAACCCAAAGACATGAAGTTTTTCATGTGAAATTTGTCCTTTTACAAGTTAAAATTACAATTTCATACGTGAATTGAGTATTTTCACATGTGAAAAGAACATAATGTCACATGTAAACTGAACATTTCCACTTTTTTCATTTCACTTTTTCAGGTGATCAGCTTTATTCACTTATGCAAAAACTTTGTGAATGAATGTGAATCGCATACATTCATTCATGTGCTCGGCTTTTTACACATGTAGAAACAAAACAATGCACACAAAATCACATAAATGAACTTCTTCACATCTGAATTCCTCATTTTCACATGTTTTTCATATGTGAACAAAAATTTAAACGGTAAAAATGAAATAATATCACATGTGAAATGGGGCATTGACTTTCTTCAAATCTGAATCAAAATTGTTTCTTCTCTGCCCAGCATCACAATATTGATAAGAGAAAATATTACACAGGTTTAACTCCACAATAATATCCACAGTGGAAGTTGTTAATTTCCCTCACAGCACTTTAAAACATCGTACCGGCTGAGCTCAGCACGAATCCACTGAAAATTTAAGTTTGAACATCTTCCCTCAACATTCAAATTGATGTTCGACTTATTTATGGGATTTTTAAAGAAAGATAATCAACTTCATCTACCAATTAAGGCATGATGAATATGTGTAACTGTGACGTCTCGATGGTTTCCACGGCAAATGTTGTGTTTCCAGCTCTGACAGAAAAAAAGATCTGTGGGTGTTTTCCTTGACATACTATAAAATATAATTCATTATCGGTTAAAACATGAACATGAATAACTCTGAATGTTTCACCGGAGAACAGAATTGTGTAAAGCAATAACTATATATATCGTACGATTTCACGGCGGGAGTCGTATTTAATGAACATCTCTAATATGGAACGATCACACGGACCTATTTCAAGATTTCCACGGCAAAGCTCACAATAATAAGATAACAATGGTTTGAGAAAAGATTCTCTGCAGGTTCCAGATCATAAAAAGAATTTGGCATAAGAACGTAATGTGGTGTGATATTTTGCCAAATATTGATTTTTTTTATTTTTTTTGTTGCTCAACAAAGTCTGAAAACGGATGAAAGGTCTTCTTGATGAGAACTCGCAGATTAGAACGGACATTTATAGACTGAGGCCGCGACTTTATGAAATGTTTGCTCCACTTGCAGCGAGCTGCTTTGTTTCCGCGACACTCGGTGCTGTGGGTGAGACACTAAAGTCCCTATTGTCTGAGTCAACTTGACCTGACCTAGCTGGTTAAGCTGAGGCATTGTGAACAGCAAATCGCTTCAACTAGGGGGGTAGCTGCTTTGTGTGGCTACGGGGAAAATAACCTTATAAAAAAAAAGCCCGTAGCCACAGTTAATGCGGAGAAAGACCAGTTTTGTCCCTGGAAGAGCTCTGTTTATTTCCCAACCGCCGGCGAAAAAACACTGTTTCAACGAAGCATTATGACTTCCCTGGTGATCGTCTCCTTCCTTATCCATTTAGCAACACTTTTAGCAAATTCCACTTGTTTATGCACACGCATCCCTCCATGTTTCTCACCACTTAATGTGCAGGAGACGCCGACATATGTCTGCATATGCACGTGTGAGAAATGCCGCCGTTTCCCCCGATTCTTGAAGGAGATGACGGTTGTGAAATGTCTCGAAGCGCGGCGCCAATCAGCTCGCGTCCTGGCCCGCAGCCTGCGGCGGCGGAGTTGCGAGAGGGCCGAGCGGTGCTTAGCACAAGCTCCTAATCACATTTCAGCACTCGGCAGGCCCGTGCTTGCACGTCGCGGGTTCTTGTGAACTCCTATCAGTCCTTCTCTTCACACCGAGCGTCGCGCTCCGTGCCACTCTTACACCGAGCTGATCTGGAGACGGCTTTAATTTAAAAATGTAATTAACTGCGCCGCAACACAACCTCCGGGAAGCTCTCGCCGCCGATTCCTGTGATTCAAAACAAAAACAAACAATGCGACTGAAATGAGGTTAACGACACCACCTTTGCTCGGGTCCTGTCGTAGAATCTGATCCAGCTCTGGTTCTGTTTAGACAAGAATTCTTCTGCTGCTTCTCTGGATGTTGTTTAGTGTTACAACACGGTGTTGATTTTTATTTCAACAGTTCTTTTACGACTGTCTCCGGAGCAATTTCATCACCGTATGTAAACACTGTTGTTCTTTAATAGATGTGATGCTTGAACAATGACAATAAATGACAACTGTTGCCTTATAAAGACATAAAAATCACCCAGCAAACCACAGCTGCGTTCAAACTTTACATGTCTTCGCATTCAATTTTTCAGTTTTTATGTGGTGTCGATGCTGTTTTTATGGTCCGGTTAGGTTTAGGCACAAAAACCACTCGGTTAGGGCGAGAAAAAGATCATGTTTGGGCTTAAAATACATGTTTTTGTTGCCACAAATATGGTGTGACATTTTTTTGGTACATGGCTAAAAATGGTCTCAGGATGATGAAAATATCCAGTGTTGTCACGCTTACAAATATTGAAACTCTGTCTAGAACTGCGGTCATTGGCTCGGCCCGTCTTCTCAACATTAACTCCATCATTACCTCCAACTCCTAATAAGAGAGATGGGTCATAAAATAACAACGTGAACGTGATATGACACGAATTGTAGAAATGTCAGTATGATACACGTGAACGTATCAGTCGTTAAGAAACGTAAATTGCCAACATATTATTCTGGTGACTGGGCTGGATGCATAAAGAGCACTACTACCTCCAAAGAAGACATAAAAAAACACCCAATCACCAGAATAAATGTTGGCACTTTCAATTTTAACCCGTGACGATGTTGTGCTGATGGTCTGGTTAGGTTTGGGCACAAAAAAAAGATCATGTTTGGACTTTAAACACCTGCTTTGGTTGCCACGGACTCAAAAATATAAAATTGTTGTCCCCACACACGGGTGTAAACTTTCCCAAGGTGTCCTTAAAAATATCCAGTGGGGTCACGCTTACAGATGTTGATGACTCACCAGGCTTAACTCCATCACCATCTCCTCCACCTTCCAATATGAACACCAGGTCATAAACATGTAATGTGAACATGATATGGATTTTGTAAAAATGCCGACTGGACTGGATTAGATGTAGAACACTATTTTTTAAGTTTTAATAGATGTGTTGTTTGCTTGAATAATGAAAAATGACCATATATAACAACTCTCCGCCTCTAAAAGACATATAAATCTTTACTAACCCTGGTCAGAGCTGTGTGTGTTGACACACACAATCACACCAACACCACGGATCGCCTGTGAAGACTATCAAAAGCAGTATTGCTGGCGGTTTAGTCCAGACCAGTCCAAACTTGTATGATTGTCTGAACTGGGCACAGCTCTTGTTTGTGGTCTCCCACAGTCTACCGAGTGGGCACAGAAGGGGGACAGCCTTTCTCTCCCCATAGGCCCCGTGCCATCTCCTCATTTCCTGCTGGACCTCGCCACTAGACACCTCCCCGACTCTAATTACCGCGGCGTTAGTTCCAGTTCCAGCAGCGGCGGTCCTCCCCAGCAGCGGCACCTTATCCCCGCCATGAACCACACCGCTAATTGTTCCATTACATCAACAATAACGCATCTTAAGAAGAACAAAAGAGAGAGGAAAAAAAGAGAAAACACAGAGGTAGGGACTAACTTGACATGCTAATTTTCATTAACCCTGATCTTTCTGTTCTTTCATCATCCGCCCTCCTCCCCGTCCTCTCGGCTCGTACAGGGTGGCGAAGCACTCAAATTATCCACAAGCATTCCAGCTATCACTAATTATCCAAAGAGTTCCTCATTAGGCTATTTCAAATCCAACCTTAGATCAACACTTACTCAGACCTCGGGGATTCTTGATTCCCAGCAGCGGTTAAACAAACAATCGGTTCAAAGGATCAGGTATTCTACTACAAGAGGAGGAAAAAGCCAAGGGTAAACAACTGCTCATTTGAAAGGAACGACTCCAGCGGCTCTCTGGCATGGATGCGCCGATCTATAATTCATTTTGCTCAAATAGATTCGATTTCTCTCTTAAATTGGGTCATTAAGTTATGAAAAGGTCTAAATACGAGGGTGCTAGCTTAGCTCCAGATTAAAGCCGAAGCTCTTTGCTGCTTATGCTCGCTGTTGCCGCGTCTTTAAAAGGCTATAATCAATATTTTACATTAACAATGGATCACAGAAGACGGCCTGATTGTGAAAGGGATTGCCTGTAGTGATGAATCCACAGGAAAAAATAGTGCAGTTCCCAACGGTTTTACTGCATTTCATCACAACTTTCAGCTCGCTGCTTTGATAGTCGATGGTTCAGTCTCACCGCTCTCGTAGCGTCGTTTCTGCTCAGCACAGCAGACGATGTTTTAAGCAAAAACGCTCGAAAAACTTGCCGTATGCTAGCTGCCCAGCACTGAATGATCGGAGTTACTAGACAAGGTTAGCAGCTAGCTGGTGAACATAGTGGAGCGTGATATCTGCCGCCCGCCATCGAGTCCGAGTCTGGTTCCTCTCCGAGGTTTCTGCCTGTTAAAGGGTAGTTTTTTCTCGCCACTGTCGCCAAGTGCCTGCTCATGGGGGAAATGTTGGGTCTCTGGAAATAAATTAATCAAGGAGTATGATCTAGACCTGCTCAATTTGGAAAGTTTCATGAGATGACTTTTGTTGTGAATTGGCGCTATACAAATAAAGATTGATTGAACATTTGCCAGGTGGCCATATAAACACCAAAATGAATGCTAATGTTGCTCCATGTCTGCTTGATGAGTAAATTGGAAAGTCTTTGCTAACACGCTCATAATCCAGACTGTCCAAGCAGCTCATTTCATCCCAAATGTACGTTGATTCTTACGTGGCGACCTCTAGTGGCTTTAGTAATTTTGACGGGAGCAAAGGAGGAAGTCAGGTGACGTAGTAGAAAGAGCGACGTAAGGAGGAGGTTGGGTTGATGGAGGGGTCAAACACAGGACTTTCCCCCAGGAGACCGCTGGTATGGAAGCAAAAGTCAACGTTGACTTATTTCTAACTTAATTAAGTTAAAGTGGAAACAGACAACTTTTGTATTATCGTCGGCGCCGCTGTCGCAAAGACAACTGGATCACATTCTGTTTTCGTGAGAGTAGCAACTAGTCACAACACAGGAACAAAGGGAAAGTTTATTCATTCATTTCATTTTTTCCCAGGAGATTTTTTAATCTAATCTTAACGCCATGGTGTTTATTATTTACATTATTCTGTTGCCATCACATTGTGTGATCCACATTTACTTCATATGATTTGTAAAAGCAAAAAACTTTAACTTAATTTACGTAACTAACCAACTTATTGGAACCCGGACCACGATCTTATCCTAAACTTAACCGAGCTGGGACTGTTTTACGTCGACCACAAGGTCTGGTAGCCTGTCGCTGATATACTCTCTGATATCTACAGTTGTTGTTTTTAAGAGTCATTCGCAAAACTGTTTTAATCTTTCATGTATGAGGATGTGTTGGTACGAACATGACCCCTGACCTGGGGATGATCAGACACCTCACACATGATCACAGGCAGATAGAATATTTCCTTATTTCGTAAAATGCAAAAGCAAAATTCGAATGAATGAATCTGAGATACGGATGTGACTCGACCTGTGACGTACGCTCCCTGAGAGATGTTGCTTCGAGATAACCTGTCACGAGTGAAGCGGGTCGGGAACCACGTGAGCTCCCAGCAACACGACAAACAGCCGAAGCTGCTGAGCAACACAAAATTAGATATTCCATCAGTTTCACATAATGGGTCAATACTTTATACCCACGAGGGCCCGTAGACGGTTCAAGAATGGAGAACTTGAAAGGATGTTTGCGAAGCACATGTAACACTGTCCTTTGTTTCCCCTTACAGAGGTAGAACCCAAACACTCGTCCCTATATATATGTTCCTCAGAGACTCGCTGCCTCTCCACCCAATCACATTTCCTAATGTGCAGTAATTTCTATTGCTTCCTCAGCCGCCATCCTCCCGAGCACACTCCCTTAATGTCAGCGCTGTGCTCTGTGAAACACCACCAGAATTTGAGTCTGTCACTTAAAATATAATGCCGTCAGATCTGTTACTTTAACCTTGAAGCAATTAGCTGTTGCCGAGCCGTAATGAATCCTGACATCACTCCGCTGTGATGAAACCCCTAATTGCTCTGTAAAAACTGAAGCTTTTGACATCGCTGCTGACAGACTTTTTTCTTCTTGGTTGTGCGGTCGCATGTGACGGCGCCTGGTTGAAAACTTGAAAGGTAGCGGAGCTTCTCTGCCATCAGCTGTCCTGTCACTTGACAAAAAAGAGAGAAGGGAAACTGGCTGGATTTGCTGAAATGATGAGGCCATTTAAACTATGATATGTCGCAGCTATACGGCATCATTCAGCGGGACTGCTGCAGATGTCCGTGCTAGTCTGGGCTCAGCCGTGAGGCGGCTGTTTATCAGATGACAAGTGGACGGCTTACAGCCTCCCGTGTCAACAAGTCTGCTCGCCGGGTACTCGGCGCTCTTAACAACCAAACTTTAAGAGCATTTTTCTAGTTAGGTGGGAAGCTATATAGCACTTTATATCACTAATACGTCCTGCCACTAATTTGGTATACGAACACAGAGGGAGTAGAGGTAGCATGTTGCCAGGTCAGAGAAAATGGCAACGTGTGCACACGAGGGAAGCGTCTTTGATAATCGACTGTGCGTATTTCAGTCGCAGAGTCGTGACCTCGCTGCACTTTTAGTATCTTGGATCGCGAAATAACATGTGAATAAAACCACGTAGGCAACTGTTATGGATTTTTCACATCCAGGAGTTACAAAATCATAATATCAGCACATTTTCAAAATAGCTTTTTGGCCAATTCTATATTTTTGGACAATGATAAAAACAATTTTTTACTTATTTTATCTGCTTAGAAGTCGTCTGGATGAGCCACGGCTAGTTTTGTATTAATAACTTAAATATAGAAACCATATAAATAATTAAATGTTTAATATTCAGGTGGGCTGAGGCTTTAGGAATATGCTTCTCGTGGTCCATAACGCCTCCCCGAACAAGTGTGATGTTGCATCATGGCTGCACATGTTTTAGCATTTACATTGAGAGTAAAAAAATTAATGCTAATTAATGCTAAGAGACAGGGGTTTCCCTCGCTTTAAGCTTTTTTTCTTCTTCTTCTTTTCCTTCTGCTAAATATAATTGAAGAGCTTTCACACAAAAAAATGCTGTTCAGTGCGACACCATGAAGAACACAGCGTGCAGCCTGTTTATTTAAAACACGTGGAGCCAGACTGCAGACAGCAGCTAGAGGCTAACGCTCCGAGTTTAAGGGTCCAACATTTTGGAAAATTGGAAGCACACTCTCAGGTTTATGGTATTTATTTATTTTCTAAAGGAGCGCTGATGATTGGGAAAGTAGTCAAAGAAGAAGTGCCCGCTGAGGAAATATCAAGGCTGACCGTCTCAGTCGAGTTTCTCCGAGGTTGTTTTATATATTTTCATGTGTTTTGGAGTGTGATCAGTGCGTTTGGTGGCGAAGCAGCCCGGTACGTAACCCCTCCAACGTGTCCATCTGATGCTTCTCCTCTAACAGTTGAAGTTTTTTTTGTAAAAATAGAAATGTGCCTGTTGGTCGAGCTATTAAACTCTCCTGCAGGCTTCTTAATGAAAACAAGGCGCATCAACACAGACAGGAGGGGGGAACCGGCAGACAGCAGCTGTTGATGATAGTGTACAAGACCTATAGGAGAACTTAACCAAGATCTTTTTTTTTCTTTTTTTTTGGGCCATGAGGAGGGGGTGGGGTTAAATTTGTGTTTAGTGAGTGATGTAGGAGATGTGATAATGAGAGGCCAAGGAGAGCAAGTGTTACCTCATTATTGTAATGAAAAAGATATCCCACCATTACATCAGTTGGAAAAAGTGGCAATTAAAGTGCCCAACAAGGTTCCTCGAGGCAAGAAGAGGAAAGAAAACGACTCTCTAAAGCCCATCTGTTCTGGATAATATGCGCCATGTAAAAGAAAAGGCCTAATCCTCTTTATTCAAGTCTGCTGCCCTTTTTTTTCTCCTTTTTTTTTCCACCAGTGATTGTGTTTTCTCAAGTATTGCTCATCTTCCTCCCCCCTCCCTGAAAAAAAAAAAAAAAAAAAACTGGCCTCAGCAGCGAAATCACACGAAGTTTTAGCCCCAGATTTTAATAATCATATTAGGAAATCTCGTGTTCGTGCGAGGACGGTGCGTAAAAAGTATCTGACGTGTTTGCGCGTTTATATTTCTATCGGCTGACATATATTTTATTTTCTATAATAATAAAAATGATAATAGATTAAATTACAAATGGTGCCAGTTGGACTCAGAAGCACTGTGGCCCACTTTAAACCTCTTTGTTTCCACACACACACACAAAAAGAAACACAACACACACAAAAAAATCTGATTATAGCAACGCCCAAAAAAATTACCAGGTAGCAGGAGCCGGTAGCAGCCTATTAATTCAGTGCTGCTGTACGGCTTAGGCTATTATTAATGAATTGGAACAGCCCGCACAACCGCCGACACCCCCACCCCTCCCACCCGCAGAGCGCAATAAATAAATAATGCTGCAGAAGTCATGCATATGAACAACGTGCGTCGGCAGTATATACTGCAGTAATGGGGAGAGGCTGTAGGGTCAATATGGTAGGCTAATATTTTCCAACATTTGGCGATATAGGCCAGAGCTGCTCGCGCAATCTTTCTCCAGAAAGGCCAAGAAGAAAAGGGAGCGATTCATCCTCCCAGCAGCCAGCGCGCTGATGTCGATCCACAAACTCCCGAGATTTTTAATTTTTTTAACGAGAATGGATCCTGTGTTTAAAATTATAATTACTGTGAATGTATGAAGAGCGATGCGTAATTACGCACGAGCCAATAATAATAATAATCATCGTGGCAAATTTGGTTAAATGGAGGAGAGAAGAACAAAAAAACGCGCGTAATGGTCCTTTCCAAAAAAACGCAAGCAGCAGCAGCCTGAGAGGTGTCCATGCAGGGAATGACAAGCAGGGCGGCTTAAACAGGCGACATTAACATGTGTCCAAAGTATTAAGAAACAGATAAACTTAAGCCTGGTGTTTCCTGCGTCTGCTGCCAAAGTGACACCGCTGTCATGTGTGGTGGAGCTGAGCAGGACCGCTGTGCTCTGCAGGATTTTATTATTATTATTATTATTATTATTATTATTATTATTATAAAACCGAGATTTAAAATTAAGCTTCGTTCTTGTTTTCTCTCTTAATCCGAGCGGAATTTAAAATAAAGCGCGCCGAAGAAAAACTGGAAATGTAAAAAAAAAAAAAAAAAATGAAATGTTTATAGCGAGTGAAAGGTTTGTGCGCATTCCTCGTGTTTTACAGAGCGGCAAAAGGTCAATTTGGCTCACTGTAATAAGAAAATGGGTTCAAAGACGAGAGAAAAAACCCAAACAAACGGGCCCCGAGGCGCTAATTCACACCGTGCGCCTCCACGCCATATTCTCCCGGGGCGCGTGCGCGCTCTTATAGGAAGGCTAAATAGAAAAATCAAAGTATTTTTCATAACATTTAATTTTCAGTCCCGAGCTGTGTGTGTTTAAGCTTCTGCTGCTGAATCTCGCCGCAGCACAGACACGTTTCAGAGGGAGGAAAAAAGATGTTGATCGTTTAGAAAAACATGAAAAATAAGAGTTTTTGGTGGTCAAAGCAGGATGACGCAAAATTAAAAATGACGTGACGCTGAAAAAAAAAGTGCGCTGAGGTCACTGGAGATTATTTCCCCCTGAAAACTTCCTGGGACAAGTTCACTAACGGCTACTGGTTATTGAGAATGAGCAGATTATCAGCAGGTTTTTCTTTTTCTTTTTTCTTGCAGACTTCTTCTTCTCCTTCTTCGTCTTCTTCGTCTCCTGATCCTTGCGCCTGATCGCTCACGCTGAGAAATTCAGGCTTATTGTCTGCTGTGCGCTCCCAGATGAACAGCTGCTAAGCCAAGGCCACATTTCCCAGTCTACCCCGACTCATCAGAAACCATTCATCCCACCACCACCACCAATCAGCTGCTGCTGCGCATCCATATGTATATACGTGCTGGTAAACACAAATATAAAGAAACAAGTGACCTCCCTGCGACTGAAGCTAAATTAAATATCAGCCAGTTTAAGCACCATATGCCCCCAAATAACTAATTATTTACGTTGATCCATTTATGTCATGAAAAATTATGTCAGCCTTCAAGAGACCGTGTGTGTTGGACAGCATTATAATTATGGTTAAATATCAATAAATATAATATACACTACTGCATTAGTGTGTTAACAAAATAAAAGCCAAAGAATAGATGTGGATTACTTTTTAGAATTTGAAAAATAGATTTCAGTGCTTTTATTTTGATAAATATTTTGAAAAGTATTTTGATAAATATTTTTGATAAATAATCCCGGGTTTTTTATTTCATTTGATAGATTTGACTTTTTTTTCCTTTGCTGTATAAAAGTTTGCAAAAATGAAAAAAAAAAAAGAATGTAATTTTTTGAAGTTTCAATAGAAGCGTCTGCAAAAATTCAATTAGTATCATTACTTCTTTATTCATTCCGTTCCTTCTCCATCTAATAAACTTTATAAGTTTATTTGCTAATGTAAGTGTATTTGTACAAAAGACAAACAAACAAACAATCAGACACGAGCAGTCCTTGTGTTCCGGTTCTGTCTCGGCCCGGACAGAGAGTCTTTCAGCCTGTCGGGGCCTATATTAAATACCTCCTTTACTTCTGTAAAATGTCTTTAAATGTGTCTTTCTGGGGGGGGAGAGGGGGAGAACAAGTCCTGCAATGTGGTTCCGATGCAGTTACTCACATCACGTGTTCAACCAGGTTTTTTTTCTGGTCATCGTCTTTTCTCGTCTTGTTTCGTGTGTGTGTTTTTTACCGCGGGTGCGGTGTGCCGGCCATGGGGTTAGACAGGGGGTTTAGCGCCGGTTGCCCCCCCGGCCCAAGGCCATGAATGAGCACCCTCGGGACCAGAGGTCTCTGGAGGCCGGGATGCGGCGCGGTAGGAGTCCGGTACATACTGCTGTACATGGCCGCGGCCGCAGCGGCTGCCGTCGTGCTGTCCACGGTGCCCAGCAGGCTCGGGTGGTAGAAATAGGGCGACGGGAACATTCTCTGTAAGGCCGAGTAGTTTCCTGCTTCAGCCAGGAGCTCTAATCCGACCGCCGTTTGCCTCTTCCACTTCGTCCTGGAAAAATCAGATCAAAATACAACAGATGAATTATTTAATCAGCTCGCTCTCTCCTGCTAATTCCCCAAACGCCCCCCCTCCTTTAATTGGTATGCAGAGGCCCTAATTATTGCAGGCACCAATTTACGGTTAAGGTTTAATTAGGCAAGAGGAAAGAAAAAAAGGAAATATCAAGACGCACTCCTTCACGACGGTCCAAACTTAATCACGAGTCTACTTCTCCTCTCACACCTGTGCAATTAATGCAGCCTCTGTGATGAAGTGTTCGAGCGGAGCTTTATTTTGAAAAGTCGCAGGTGAAATGTCAAAGATTTTAAATGAAGTTCCGCGAGTGAAAAAGTATTTTTGTGCATAATAAACAGGAAGTAAGAAAAAACATATATATACACATTTATTTTTAATATTCCAAAACATAAACGCATGCGTTGATTCTTTAAAAAACAAAATGTAAGAAATAGACTGAAGGTGTAAACGAGCATTCAGAACTCCATAACAAAAAAGGGGATTTTAAGAAAACTTGTAATGTCATTTTTCTGCAATATCCACTCCTGACAGGACTTTTATTTTGAATTTGGCCACAATGTCTCAGCCTCGAATGTGTTTATTCAGCAGCCGAAATCAAACCAAAGACATCTTTATTTATATTTTTTGGTGTTGCTCAAAATGCAAATGAAATAAAATCAGCGGGCCTTCAGGAGACGATTTAAACTAAAGTTTTGCATATGGCCTTCTGAGTAGCCACACAGCGAGTCTGCGTGGATTAGAATAGAAGCAGCAGCTGAATACAGGCCTGTCAAACGTGCAATGAAAACAATAATAATAGAATAAAAATAACATTTCTTTATAGATGTGATACAAATTAAAAAAGTGAGGTTTATTTTGGAGTGTTTCACATGTTAATATCATTTTTGTTAAATTATGAAATTCCCAAATGGAGTTCCGGTTTGTTTTCATATCATCCCTCTAAGAAATCAGAACCAGGCTCAGCTGTGTGTGTGTGTGTTGTGATGATGATGATAATAACGACGGTGTGTGTGTGTGTGTTTTTCCTACCGTCTGTTTTGGTACCAGGTCTTGACTTGTGTGTCTGTCAGGTTGAGAGCCGCGGCCAGGTCCATGCGGTCCTGCACGCTGAGGTATTTTTGTCGCTCGAAGCTCCTCTCCAGCTGGTTGAGCTGGTGGTCCGTAAAGGCTGTCCGTGCTTTGCGAGGCTTTTTCGTGCGCATCGGCGGACTGTCTCTGCTACTGGAGATCTCTCGGTCGCCCTCTTCTTTAGTCCCTGAACACAAGGCAAGAATTAGGGCCTGAGTGGAAATTTATAACTGAGCCACGTTCAGTCCGTCTTTAAATAAAACACAATAAACATACTGAGGTGTGTTCAAGGTCTTCAAGCCTGCAGTCAAAACTTTTTTTTTTGCTGTTGTTGTCGCTCTGACACGTGTGGCACCAAAGCAAAAAAAAGAAAGCGAGAAGCAATAAATAAAATAAAAGGAAAAAAAAAAAAGGAAATTTGTGCGTATTTGTCACCTGAAGTTTTTTTTTCTCCTTTTTTTTTTTTTTTTTTGAGGGGGCTTCAGAAAACGAGAAATCAATACGTCAATCCATCTCTATTTGTAGCTGTTTTTTCACTGCTCCGTGATCCCCCCTCTAGGAAGAACAATAATCTCTCTAATTGACCCACTAGGGAGGCCCGCGCGCACCGGGAACATCACCGGGCTTACATCTGTTTTCACATCTATTAGACTAATAAAGGAGGCAGGGAGCAAAGACAAAGAATCAGACGTTATTACTATCATTATTATTGTAATTATTATTAGTCTGATCATCTCTTAGTTTTGGTTCCGTCCCTGCTCTGTGTGAGTTTCTGCCGTCATCTCTCTCTAAAAACACACCAACTTCTCCACACGGCGACTAAAAAACACAAACATTCTCACGAGCTCCTACCGTTGCATTTCATTTCGCTCTGAATGTCGTCCCTTTTGTCCAACTTGCTCCTGTTCTCGTCCTGTTCCAGCTTGGGCCTGAAGCCGTCCGGAGCCGTGGCAC
The DNA here is from genome assembly GCA_039737535.1 of Lagodon rhomboides. Classification (NCBI taxonomy): domain Eukaryota; kingdom Metazoa; phylum Chordata; class Actinopteri; order Spariformes; family Sparidae; genus Lagodon; species Lagodon rhomboides. The sequence continues at coordinate 4,863,716 of CM077789.1, read as the reverse complement.
TTTCTGGTTTTGGCGTGTGATGGGGTGAGGAGACGCTGGTGCTGTAAGGTGCGCAGGCTGCCAGCGGTTTACTGTCGCCCAGAATGTCTTTGATTAGAAACGAGGAGGTGGCAGTCCTCGGGGCGCAGCCGGCCCCGGCGAGCGGCTGCTGCTGCTGAGGCGACAGCGGCAAACTCTGCGGCTGGTTGTGGTGATGGTGGTGATGCTGAAGGCTGTCCTGGACCAGATGCGCATCGGCGGCGTGCTCCATGGTGACCGAGATGGGGGATGAGGGGGCTGTTCCCACCGTGTCTATCTCCGAGCATGGTGACGGGGTTGCCTGGCTCCTGAAATCCGCTGTCCTGCTGTCGCCGAGCCGAAAATCTCCGTTCATTAGCACGGGGTTACCAGAGTTAGACGCGCTGGATAAAATAGTGTCTATCCCAAAACTCGACCCGCTGGATCCTTCCATGTTAAGAAAGGAGGGATGGAGCCTTCATAACAACAGTGAGATGCTTCTCCTCCGGCGCGAATCAGGCAAAGAAAAAGGAAAGAAAAGAAACTCAGCAGCAACAAACCAACAAAAAAAAAAAATTAACTCTGAGTTGGAGCCGAACAAACAAACAACTGAAAAAAATAAAAAATAAAAAAAAGACGAGAGTTGGAGAATAAAACCCAGGAGAGAAACAAAAAAATCCACGCAGATGGTCCAAGATGTTACATTCAGTGACAATGCGGGGAGCAAAGTGTGGGTCTGCGTAGTCCACGTCGCTTTTTGTATTTGGATATTGAACTTTGTGTTAAAAGTTGAGGCGTGTACAGAGATATACATGGGGCTGACTCCTCGACATCAGGCTCCCCCTTTTTGCTGCTAATCGCTCCAGTGTTGCTCTACAATGACTTCCTATACTGACGTCACGGCCCACGGCGAGGGGGAATTAATATTTTCTCCTTTATAATAAACACTCGACGCCTTTTTCTCTCTCTTCTCCCCCTCCGCGCTCCCCTCCTCCTCCAGCCTCCCCGCCGCCGCCATTGGCTCCGCGTCCTGACCGGCTCCGGCGGCGCACCAATCAGGGAGTTGTTTCTTTATCTAGACAGTTGGAGCCGACCACTGAGTTGAGTTTAATTCGAGAATAGCTCTTTAAAAAAGAGGGGAGGAAGGAAGAAAAAAAAAAAAACGAAAAAACCGTGCGTGCGCTGCGAGGCCACGCTGTAAACAGGGTTTTTATATGAAGCATCCGAGCTGCGACAGAAAAGATGAGGAAGTGGGGAAACAAAAAAAATACAAAAAGAGAAAAAAAGAAAGGAAAGAAGAGGAAAATAATAAATTATGAGATTTTAACAGTGTGATTTAAAGTCCAGCAGCTGCAGCACTATGGTAGGATTCATTTCTATTCCAGCTACAAGTTTATTGACTCTCTGAAGAATATATCTTTTTATTTATTTAACTTTTAATAAGCTGCGTGTGACACTTTAAAAAAAAAAAAAAAAGGCTCGATTGATGCCACTTCTTAAATTCGTCAAATTTCAAACCGGGTTTTGAATGGGGAGAAAAAAAAAATAATTTCGCAAAAAAACAAACAAACAAAAAACTACTATTTCAGGGCCACGATCTTGTCCTGATGTGCGGGGTTTGCGGTGTCACGCACGCCATCCATCCATCTTCCACGCATACATCCTCAGAGCCGCAAGGTCGGCATATTTAGGCGCGCGGAGGAGGAGTGCCGGTGACTGTCATGACAGCGCATCTTGTTAATAACCATGTCATCCTAATTAGTAAAGTAATTATGAGGTGCTAATGAGCGTTCAAAGGTAGTAAGAAAATTCAGCACTTTTTTTTCCTTCTTCTTCTTCTTCTTCTTCCTCCCCCTCGACGTGGATTTGAAGGATGCGGAGGGGAGAAAATGTGCGGGGCGGCTGACAGACAGAGTGCGTGCGGTGCGGGGAGAAGGCTGCAGGTCTGTACGTGTGCACGCGGCTCTCCTCTCTGGCATGATGCGTTCATGGGAACCGCCACTTCTCACAGACAGCTGAATGTAAGATCCTGCTGCACTTTTCTTTTCTTTTCTCTCAGATGGATTTTTCGTCTTTTTCTCCACAGTTTTTCTACATTTCACCGGAATCAGAGGATGAATTGTCGACGAGTTTAGTTTATTTTCATCGTTCTTCTTCCTCTTCTCCTTCTTCAGCAGGTTGATGGTGCTGACGATGACTACTGATGTGAGGCGGATGAAGATTTTATGCTGTTGTTGAGGAAATCGGGAATTGTAGGTTTGTTCCTTATTTAATCCTTCATTTTTTCCATTTTAAAAAAACGGACTTAATAATTATTGCGCATTTCTTCTTATCATCATTTCTTTTTTCTATTTCGTGTTTGCATGCACATTCTTAAGAAAGCTGTGATAATAATAATAGGAGGAGAATTTCCTTTTTCTCCTGGTGTTATAATAAAAATGTCAGATTTTTTTTAAACTTAATTTCGTCGATGTTTTAAATTTTCTTTTCACTCAAACCAGAAAATGAAAAATGGTGGACTTTTTTTTTATTAACATGTCAAATGTTTTGAATCACTAACGAGCTTGTGGAGCAGATAATTAACTACCTTTAATATGTTGATTATTCACATGTTACAAAACGTTAAATACTGAGTGTTTTATTTGTCTGATTCTGGAACATTTAAATAAATAAAAAAAAACGCTTCACATTTTAATTTTCAACATTTAATTCAAAAAACAAATATTCAGTTTTATATCAGGCTTTACCAGGAATAAATTAAATGAGTTTATTTCAGTTAAACATCCTCGAATGTGACAGATATTACACTGATTTTTTTATTTTTATTCCTCTGGCAGTGATGATCTGCACATGCACTCTCCTCTCTGTGCTTCCTCCGTCAGGGATGCAGGCGCAGTCTGAGCGCAAGGCGGCGACAAAAGCGAGTGTGCGGTGGAGCGGTGATGGTTCGCTGAGCCCGACTGGAGGCCTCAGCTGAACCTCTGACGACTTCACATCCCAGCGTCACAACTTGATATGAAATTAACACGGACTCGGAGATAATTACCGACCAGTCAGCCGTTAGGTGGAGCTCGGCCTGGAAGCGAAGTGACAGTCAGAGAACAGCAAAGTGGCACAAATATATAAAGAAATTAAAAAAAAAAAAAAAAAAAACACACCATCTCCACAGTGGAAGCCAATTAGAATAATCAGGCCTTTTCAAAATAAAACCCCTCTCCCCTGCTCGTGCCTGCGTCCGGATCAAAGCGATGCTCGGACGCGTCAGTCAGCGCGCGAGGCTGAGAGGCTCATCAGCTGCGAACAAGCGGCCCGATCAATCGCTTTATTAGCTTTAAGGCGCCGCAGGAGCGACATTGAACGCGACCAGTTAGTGTATCGTCTTATCGGCCCTCAGCTGATGGTCGATGATGGGACGCGGGAGCGGTGGCTGGCACCATATTGATTCTCTGGCGGCTTTGCGTGTAAGCTGTCACTTCACCGCTGGCGACCTTTTGGGTTGCACAGTTGCAGCGTTTACAGAGAGACACCCCGCGTTTAGACTGTCAATCAGTGCGGGGAAGGGCTCGCTGCTGCTGGACCGCCGGACACGCACGGAGGGTGCGGGGAGGGGGGGCGCGTGAGGTTTAGTGCAAGTTTTAAAAAAATAAAATAAGACAGAGTCAAGGTTGGAATAAGTTTTCAGAGAGAGAAGATAGTTGTAGCCCGTGTTCTCATCTTCATTATCTAAAGGTCTGACTTTTTTTTTTTTTTTTTTTAATTACACGAAGATCAACGTCATGAAAAGCAGCAGCCAATCAGGAGCTGTATGGGAGATTGCTTGTGACGAAAATATGCAAGCAGGAAAATGATTCGTTATTGTTTTTTGGCAGGATTTTTCTAAAAACATAGCATCAAATTTAAATCAACCTTCACTACAGTATCTTTTAAATTTAAGTGTTTCATAGTTTTGCTTTTAAAATTAAAAATTAAAAGTAAGAAGGTCACACATCTGTTCATTTCACACAGGATACAGCAAGAAAAATGACAATTTAACTCCAAAGTCCATCTTTTTATTTCCTGTTTTTAACATTTAATAATAAAAAAATTTAAAAATCAAGTTATATTTACCATAAACATAATCAAGCTACTAAACATTTACATTTACATTTAGCAGACGCTTTTGTCCAAAGCGACTCACAATAAGTAGCTACATTTGTCACAAGAAAGAACATTTCACCGTCTATAAAGTAAAAAAGAAAACTAAAGAAAATAATCCAAATGATTTTATAGACATATTTTATAAATTAAAACCAAAAAAAAAAATTACATTTTCAGGAATCAAACTTCATCAAACGTACAAATCTTCATTTAAAAAACTCACATTTTTACACAAGTTTTTGCTACATTCAGAATTAGCTTAAGAAAACGCTGAATTTAAGCAAATAGTTTTTTTTTTCTCTCTCTCTCTCGCAAATCTCTGTGGGGACGTTTCAAATTAGGAACAGCTGAGACAAATCTGGGCTGACTAATTGCTTTCATATTGTCGTGGCATGAAAGTGGCAGAGCGGTGGCATGTGTGTGCGCCGGGCCGCCGTCTCATGTCCGAGCGACCGTCCCATCAAAGTGCCGTTGTCCTTGACAGATGGTCAGGGAATTACATTGATTAAAAAAAAGCTGCAAAAAAAAAGGGGGACAAGCTGTCTGAGGGTATGCGCAAAGTCAGAAGATCATAGCGAGCAATCAAACCTGTATCACCCAGATGTCTCCTCTGTTCGGCGGTCAGCGTTCGAGCAGGAGATGATTTATTTAAAAAAAAAAGCTAGAATAAGTGCCAGAAGACGGAGCAACTGGCTGTCAAACCTCCATCGGGGTACTTTATAAAATGTTCGCCCTGCTGGATTATTCACAATCCCAAAAATCAAATCCTTTAAAGTCTCAGAACCGTGTTGGTGCAAATCACTCTGCTGCGATGAAGACTTACTTTTACTAGAAGGAAGAGAAAGAAAAAGAAAAGTGAAAATGAACCTCTGTGAAAATTTTCCTCCCAGACTTCAAGACCATTTTAACACCTGGGCACGCGGAGAGGTCTCGTGTGTTCAGAAGAAATCTGGCTCCGGCAAATATCACACGCTTAATCTTTTTTTGTGTGTGTGTGTGTGTTTGTGTCATTCCCGAGAGGTCACGCCGGTAAAGCCGAGACGGTTTAGACGAGGACGACTGCTGGAAACAGGGGGAAAGGTAAACTGGGTGGTTAGAGCACTTCTGAAAAATCTCCAATGAAGTTCAGAGAGAATTAGAAACATCTTCATCTGTCAGCTGGTCCAAAGAACCACAGCTGATATCAAAGATCCTGCTGATGATCTGTCTGGATGTTGGTCCCCACCGAAACACATCCTGGAATAAAAAACTTTTATTAATAATATCGCTTTGATTAGAGACAAACGTTTGGAAGAAATGGTTTTGTGTCTGTCAAGATGTTTTGGTCATGTTTTCTTCATTCACGTCATTCCCACAGTTTGTCGAGCAGCTCCAGGAATCAATTATTCATCCGCGTGAAGTCACAGGTCAGAATGAAAATCAGTGTATCGGCGACTTCTTCTTTCAGAACCTTCCACTTGCACTTTTCTTTTTCTTTTCTGGTATAATTGCCCCGACGGTGCTCGTGTAATGTCTCGGAGTTTGGAAGCGATCGGTGCAACAGCTTTTATTTGACTTGCAGACAACTTTGTGAATGATGTTGGTGCAACTGTGGCGAGCATGGAGGGAATGATGACAAAATTATACATCCACTAGAAACTGTTTTCACTCAGTATTATTTCAGTTGAGTTGCCAAGGTATGAACGCTACACCATACGTACTATATCGTACGCCGTTATTGGGAATTATTGGCTATTTTATCAGCATCTGTGAATGTTTTAGCTGCTACTATAGACACAAAAATATGACGCTAAAGTTGCAAGTGCAGCTCCTCTCTGCGCTCACAGATACAGTAGGTGACAGTTTGCACCAAATCAGCTGGTTTGCAGTCCGCCTGTAATAGAAGAAGAAGAAGAAGAAGTGCGGAGCGTCGTACATGTTTTAACAAGCTCACTGCATCTTACCGTCAGGTGTGGATAAAACGACACTTAAGGAACTTTTTATTCAACGTGCAAAACTGGTTATGTTATCGGTGTTGGCGACGGGAAGCAGGTAATTATCGGTTGTAGGTATCGGCTGAAAAAAATCTATATCGTGACTCTTGTGTATGACGTTGGCCGTGACTATATGAATGTTTAAAGGCGTCTGTCGCTGTTTTATAAACATCTAATGAGCTGTTATCATATTTAAACAACATAAGCACACACACGTTATGAAGCATTTTCTGATATTCTATATAGTCGAACTGCTGAGGATGAAACGTCTTTCAAATTTCTCCAAAAGTCCACTTTCCTGATTCGTCCCGGACGTTCAGCCACATCTAACGGACTCCATCTCTCACTGTGCTCAGCTGTCTTGATCAATAAATTAACCATTAAAAAATAAAAACTTAAACTATAAATAGGCTAAATGAACATTGTGATAGTGTAATTAGTACACAATGAATTAATACTTCAAGATTCATAATCACATATGACTTTAAGACTGTTTACATGATTTACATGATATATTGTCTGTTTGTACACCAGTTAATGCTTCATACAAGTTAGAACTGTTGACAGTTACATTAATAATGTAATTTAACGTAGCTGTAAGCAAATATAACAAGTGTATCAACAACAGTTACGAGTCTGAATGTGTCTCCTGTTTTCAATTAGCATTTTCTGATCCTTTCAGTCAAACAAGCCAACAAACTGATCACGTGTCTGCCACGGCGAGCTGATGAACCGACACCACGTCAGCCTTCTGTAGTCGATCAGATATAAACCTGTTTAAAGCCGGAGCGTGTTGCCGTATCGGTATCGGTGCTGGAGGATGCTGTGATGGTGTGATATCCTCTTAGATACATTAGTGATCAGCATCAGGACCACTCTGGCACAACATGCGTAACATCATTCATCCCCCTCGTCGATGGAAAGGAGGCTATAAGATGATGATGGGAATCAAATTCACGATTGCAAAAATTACATCCCCGGGAGCTTCCGGAATGAAAGGTTGCGAGCGTGAGAGCGATGTGACATTTAGGAAACGGACATATTGTATGTTATTCCGCCCGCCCGGACGTCATTTCCCACTCGTGCAGTAATGAAACATTTGACATTCAAGTTCAATTTTTGAAGTGCAGGGTTAGTGTTATTCCATACCATTCAGAAAATATGATCAAACGGGAGGGGAGAGTGAGCGTTAACATTTTAAAACAAATATCCAAATCCTGGAGCGTCGCACTCACACGATGTTATTTACCGCTGCGGCGAGTATTCAAGGCCAGCATCCTCTCTGCTCCTCTGGTTTTTTTTCCCTCCTCCTCCTGTGTGAAGGTACATGATCGGGAATACTCAGGGAGCGGATAACACATTGATTTGAGTGTGTTCCCAAACGCAGACTGGCCCTGACAAGGTTGTTATAACAGTCGGAGGGGTCTATACAATCACTTAATTACCAAAGCTGTCAGTCAAAGAGGGTCGCTGCTGGCTCCGTCCATGGCTGCGAGCGGCGTTCCACTCGCAGCCTCCCTGAGTGATTGATCCAGGCTGATGGCGCCGCAAAAATAATTACAACTCGTCTCCTGATGTGTGATTCCGTACCACATTCACGCTTCACAAAGGTAATCGGGGGGATCAGGAGGGGTCAGTGCCATTTCCTATTACCTGAAGTCCGAGCGAAAGGGTAAAACAATGCAAACAGAGCGAGGGCGAGGAGGAAAAGACGGAGAAGAGGGAGGTGGGGGAGGAGGAGGAGGAGAGGTGGCCGACGGACATCGGGAATAGCCGTGGAAAACACTTTGTCAAATTGTGCCGTGTGGTTTTTTCCCTCCTCCCCAGAGCCAGCAACAGCAAACACACTGTAACAGATTGATGGTGTCCAACACGCGGTAACGGAAATTCAAAACAATCACAGGGTCATTAAGTTGATTGGCGTCACAATTGTCAAGCTGTCGGAGGCTAAATGGGGAGGAGGAGTAGCTCATTCACAAGAGCCTTTTTTCGCTTCTGGTGCTCCAAGTGCTCCATTCAGGGCGTTCAGGGAGGGAAAGTTTGCAGAATCACAGTCCGACCGCGATCACAAGCCCCTGCAGCCTGCATGAAAACAGGAAATCCTGCACGTTTGAAGCACTTTCCTCTCGTTTCCATGACAATTAATAAGATTTAAAAGAATATATCGTGTAAAAGATATTCAAGTTATTTGTCTTATTGTTTTATGTGTCAGGTTAGTCGTCTGTTTCCTGGTTTTAAAGGCTGAATTACAAGAAGTTTTCTGAATTTACCCAATTGTCCTTATTCACTTAGTCATTATATCCTCATTACTGATGATTGTCTATCAAAAGTCTTATTAGAGCCTTGAGCGATATATTGGTTGGTAGATATCGGCCTATTACAGATCGGTATCGCTTTACGTTGCCCGATATGCAGCTATATGAACACTTTTAGAGATGATAATACAGAAAAAAGATGCATTTAATATCTTTGTCACAACCATATCTGAGGGATTTTTGCAAAAAACACACGTGTATCATCGGCCTGTATATCAATAACTGAATCTTTTCCTTTCTAATATTGGTATCGGCCAACAAAGTACAGGAAATGTACAAATAATATTCCAGCTGCTCTGTAGTCTGGTGGCAGCGGATGCTTCTGTATCTCTTGGCAGATTAGAGGGGCATTACAGTAAAGTGATCTTCTGAACATACCACACTGTTCTACTTGTTCTAAAACTTGTCTTTACTCACTTTATATCCACATTATTGATGATTATTTATCAAAAAACTCATAATGTTAATATTTTGTGTAATAGTCATCCCTACAATATTGTCGCAAATTGATGTCAAAGTCTTGCTTTGTTTGATTTTGTCGCCCAGTCTCAACGTTTATGAAGTGCTTTTGAGGAGATTTCAAAATATCTACTATCTAAAACTAGAACTGAACTCAGTAGAGTGCATACCTCCGCCAATCTACTGCACTACTGGAGAAATCTGGACAATCCTCACCCACTTTAAAATCGGTCTGGTTCTGATTCGAGGCCCAGCTGCTAGATCCAGATTTTTATTTGGATTCACATTAATCTGTACTCACTCACAGACACCAGCCACCTAAATATGCCTGATTTTTTTTTTTTTTTCTCAGTGGGATCCATGATTTATTCCCCGAGAAACGAACGAAAACGTTGAATAATGCTCAACGCTAATCTCCCGATGTTAAAGACGGCGAGAATTCCTGGATCCGTCTCTTTATCTGGAACCGCAGCAGAAAAAAAAATAATAAAAAATGGGGTCTGTTGCTATCACACTTCACTCTCACACTCCAGTACAGGAAGTGGTGGTGTCTCGACAATCTGCCAGTAAACACAGAGAAGAAGAAGAAGGACAAGAAGAAGAAGAAGAAGAAGAAGAACTGCAGCACCCAACACATGTTCCTCTAAGGAGAGGAGGGAATAAGTCCTTAAACATAAATCCTCCATGTTTTAGCCTTTCCTACCCTCAAGTGTGATTAATCTACAGGTTATAAACTTCTTTTTAAAACAGAAAAATGTGAAATTATCCTTTAACTCACTATTATCGATATCAGCCATGAGAAGCAGGTAATTATCGGTTATTATAATTATGTCCGTTATAAATATTTCTTGGGATTTATTTGGTTTGGCGCCCTCTGATAACGCACCAATCCACCTTCATCCACGAAGATATTTAGAATATGCTCAGCATCAGTGGCTCCATGGCAACTGACAGGCAAAAGGAGCCCGGATCACAAGTGGAATCTGCCATATGGCTCCAGATGCGCTTTGTGGAGGCATTCATATTCATGGCGAAGGCATTAACCATCGTTAGCCGTCTCCCTGGTCTTGACACAGAACCGCAGCATCAGGACGCGTTTGTGCCACGCGTTACCCATCCGACAGCTCACGGTGGAGGAACGGCGGCGAGGAAAACACAGACAACACAATGTAAATTGTGAATCAAGCGAGTAAACAATGTATGGTATCTGCACCTGAAGGGGCCATCAGCGCTTCTCCCCGCGTTACCGTAGGAGCGGGCGAGAGTGGAGGCATGATGTCACTAATGAAGCCCCGGCAAAACACGGCGCTGAATAATGAAACACAACATTGCATTTTGCAACAGAAAGAATAAAAGGTGAAATCGTCAGCGAGCGAGGGAGGAAGGAGTGAAAGAAAGCAAGCAATGATTAAATGATCAAAAGCTGGCAGAGCGAGTCTCTGTGTCACTGCGAGGCACACTCATCTACCCACAAGTGAAAGTTAGGTTTCAAGCACAGTGTAATTATAGCTGGGGATGTCAGTTTGACATTAATGCAGCCAGCAGAAATTCCCTAATTGGCCTCAGAGGAGAAAGTGAACCAGAAAATATATTAACATTTTAAAAAAGCATATTTTGCCTAATCCTTTCACTTTCCAACAATATTTGAAGACCAAAATGCCCCAGGCATGAGAATTTAAATGAGCAATTTTGTTTTTGAAGGAAACGGCCAATGAGACAGAAAATAGACTAAAGGGAAATCATTAGTGTATGAGAGATCCTGACAGGCTCGCCTTGCTGACTGGCTGGCCTGTCACTAGGAGTCTGTGTTCTTCAGCTCCACGCTATGAGCTAAGCTGATAACATGAAAAGACCCATAAACGTGCAGCCAGAAGTCAAAGCCTATTATCTGGAAATTCAAATGCGGGGGTAAGGATGAGGAGAAAAAAACGGGGAGGGGGAGGCCGAGCTCTCCGTGTCTCCTGTAGGGGAGAACTGGCCGGATCGAGAGATCTTGTAATAGGCCCTGTTACCCGACACAAACGTGTGGCAGCGGCGCTGCCAGAAAATATTGCAACAAATCATAACATCACTCAAAAAAGGAGGGGGGAAGATAAAAGCGGAGGGAACATGGATGGCAACAAACTGCTTAAAGTTAGGAAGAGATGCAATGTCACATGTGCCCAGGCTGATGTGATATGACCGTATCAGAGAAACACAGCTAAGTGCAGTCAGGAGACGTTAGCCCGGTCCCCCGGTGATGAAGCAGCTGAGGCAAGCATCGCCCCTGGCGCCGGACTGCAGGGCAAACTGCTCAGGCTGGAGAGCCTTGCCCTTTTGAAACAAAACAGAGAGGAATGGCCAGGGGAAGCTCGCCGGCCTCAGCAAAAGGGGCCAGGTTTATTTCCTCCAGCCATGGAGAGAAAAAAAGAATGATTGAGAAGACAGAGGAAAGTGAGAACAACAACAGATCTCGGCGCTCGCGTCTCTTTTTGCGCGACAACAAAGGGCATATGATATCTCAGCCTCCTTTGCAGCCGGCCGGTCAGAGGTTTCTCCTGGCGCCTCGGTTTCCCCCCACGCTTTATTCCGCGCACAATCGCACGAGGACGGCTCGCCGAGGTACGAGGATTTGATTTTTTTTTTCTTCTTTCTATTAGGCTGTTACCCTGAACACAGCAATTTAATCAGGCCCTTTGATAAACATTTGACACAAAGCAGTGGGCTTCTGTCTCGGCTGCCTACAGCCCAGGGCAAGAGATTGAGACTGACGAATTTTCATCCACAATTTTCTCTATTTTAACTCCACCTGTCAAACAGTATGCCAGTCAGCGTGACACAAAGATGGGGGAAATCAAAGCCGCTCTCATCTTAAAGGAACACAGACGTGCAGAGGGGCTGCGAGTGAGTTTAGCGATGGGATTACAACGCCGCGCAGACAATGAACCTCCATGCAGATCAGATTTTTCCCTGCGTGTATATTATGAATGAACATAAACAGTGACATAACGTTAATCACCAATCAGCAGCAAAGAAAGAAAGCACAACGCGAAGATGGAAGCACAATCACCTCCTCGAGCGAGAGTGTCAAGAAAAACATCCCGGACCCCTCCCCTCGCTCCGCTATCAGCCCGAATCCTCCCAGTTCTCAGCAGTCATTTGCAACAAACATCTAACTAGAGGAAACTACAAACTACAAACCATTTGACCCTGCAGCACCGAGTATGGAGCAGCCCTCTCTCGCCCAATGGAGGCAGGCTCGGGTCGCCAGGGTCAACACCTTCTTTACTGAGCCTACAGCGGGATGGAAGCTGCCTCAGCCTCGCGCAAACATCGGGGGGATTCAACATGGCCTGAGAGCTCTGCAGACCCGCAGCGACGCTCCCCGGAGACCGCGCGGGAAATGCGCGCCACACCAACGCTAACGCAGGGCGGCGAATCCGAAATGCAAAAAAATGTGATTATCTGTTCATTAACTCCCATAATTGAGGTGAGCAAACGGCTAGTTACCACACTTGTCGTAGAGGCTGCTCTTTATTTGCCCCTCTGGTACCAGCATGCACTGCAACTACGCAGGGGAAGCGAGGAAAAAAAAACAGGAGACATAGAGCATTCCAGAGGCGTCAACGCTGAGAATAAATGATATGACCTCTGGCTATAGCATGGCCTTCAAATCTAAATCCCTACCTGACCAGCAAGAATCATCCTCCTTTATTCATTCTTCCTGCATACCAAACAGTTTCTGCAGCGAGCGCCGCATCCCCGCGAATCTTTTGATTCCTTTCAATCAGTTTCAAGGACTGTAAACAATGGCGCCGCGAATGTGATAGGGAAGGAAATCTACCTCAGCTCAATTAAGGAGCCGCCCCGCAGCCTCCCGCGGCCCTGAGAGATGGGAGCTATAATTAGAAGAGGGCAGTTAACTTGCAGACATTATTGATGATCCGCCGCTGACACCTCCCCTCATGTTAGCATTAGCATTTTTCCCTGAGCCGGGGCTCATGTCAAGAGAGGCCGGTCTCTCGGAGTCCGTGTCGGCGGGGGGGCTGTATATGAGCTACACGGCGAGGCCACATTATGGCTGCAGAGAGAGAGAGACGGCGGCGCTCTCCGCCGGGCCCCTCTCGGCGCTCGTCCACCTGATGGGAACACGGAGACTCGGCTGTTCTCCCCCTCATCAATACAGCAGGGCTCTTTTGTCAGTAATTTGCAATAAGTGTCCGCGCCACATCTTAAGGGACCTGGAAATCATTACCGGCTGAGGCCCTGCTCGGCCGCTAATTGGATGCGTTGGGCCTTATCAGCGGAGGATTTTCCGAGACCTTTGACGGATACCAATTCGAAAATCATTGTTCAGTTGTCAATTTAAGAGACCGTTAAAAGAGCTTATTTTAATTTTAATTGGAACTTCCTCCCGCCTTCACAGTGTGCCGCGAGAATTAAAAATGAGCTCGGGGCGCGCGTGTGTGTGTGTGTGTGTGTGTGTGCTCCCTTTAGAAAGAAGAGGGGGGAAACTACGCAGGTCAAATTGACGGGTAACAGTTCTGACCGGCGTACGAAACGGAGACGGCACGCACGCACATTTAGTTTACAAGAATCCCCCCAGCTTTCCTGGGACTTCATCATCAACATCAAATAAGTCGGGAATCCGAGCTGCAAAGCTCCCAATTAAGCAAAAAAAAAAACCCGCATCCGCTTAAAGATGTTTGTTGGGGGCGAGTGTGCTGGGACCATCATCGATCACCCCCAGTAAACTGACCGGCTGATAGCGCCGCCCTAACATATTTATGTGCTGCTCTCTCCCGATGACCCTGAACCGAAGCGCTCTCTCGGCTTTAATAAGGCCTGGGAAGGCTTCGGCCCCGACTCTGTATGCAGCTGTGCGCAGGGGGAACGGCTGCGAACGCTGGCAGATGCGGCGAAAAAACCTAATATGCGTAAACGGGCGTAGGGCTCCAATGAGGGCGCTGAGGGTGACGTGGCCACCCAGGAGCGGCGGCGGCGGGGGGGCGAGGGGACGAGGCTTGGCAACGAAAGGGAACTGAATTGTTTTGACACCGCTGATGATTTAAGACGCCAGTGATCCCTTTTTTTTCATCGTGGCGTCTCGCTTTGCCAAGTATCGCCCCGACGCACGACCCGATTCAAACAGTCGTCGTGTGAAAGCGTGTAAAAAAAGCATGTTTTTCCTTCCTCTTTCTTTTCTTTTTTTTTTTAAGTAAATAGAGCTGTCATTTGATAATAAACCTGGCATTAATGTTAATTCTACCATCCAGTATTTGCAGTATTAGGAGGCTTAGAGCAGGAGAGCAATACTGTTCAGAGGGTAATAAGTGTCTAATTAAGGACTAGACAGGAGGGAAATTGCGAAGGTATAAAAGAGCTTTTTTTCTCTCTCTCTCTCTCTCTCTCGCTCCTGATTTTTCACAACCATGTCTCTGGGAGCGGCGTTTGTGTTCGCCGGCTGTTTTACTCGCTGTCAGAAAGGATTTGAGGCGAGGAGCCATCTAAGCATGCGTACGAGGGGATTCATTTGACCTCATTATACATCAATAAAGAAGGAAGCCGGTTTACTAAATATCACCATGCTGCCCGCACTTCATGTCAGATCATGCAGGAGTGTGCTAAAAAGATGATTCCAGAAACGTCTGGTGAGCAGGGGAGGGGAGGGGAGGGTAGGGGGAGGAAGAGGGGGGAGGAGGGGAGGATGGAGGGGGGGTTGAATCCTGACTAGCCAGGAGGGATTCTGACAAGCACAGAAAAAAAAAAAGGAAAAAAAAAGCAGATACGCAAAGCCCTGTTTAAGAGCAGAGCAACTGAAGAAAAAGATTTATGCTTTTAATTAATGGCAATTAAACCGTGCCTGTCGGGCTGGCCTATGGCAATTGTTCTCAGTAAAAAGGAGGCCGAGCTGGTGACAAGCATTTGAATCCACTAAGTTCTACCAGGGGAGCTGACACTGCAGGCATCAAACCTAAACTAAATCAATAAAAGAATTAAACTTTTATTAAATCGCATTTTGACAAGTATCAGATAGCGGCTGAGCTTTGATATTTTCACGAATTCCTCCGAGGTGACGCAAACGAGGAGAGGCGCACTTAGAGATCCAAACAATCAAAGGGTTTTCTCGTTAGCGTGTGCTGTCAGACGGCGGCGGCGCTATTAATTACTACAAATTAATGTGACTCTCCGCACCTCCGCTGATTGGAATGATAATCAAGCTCGGCTCGGCGGCGGGGGAACATATGCAACCCTGCCAAAAATAATAAGGACGCGAACCAACAGACGCTCCTCTATGGCTGTGTTTACAAGCCCAAAATGCTTGTTGCTTATTTTTATCCTGCAGCCACACACACAGACACACACACACACACACACATACATATGCAATCCTGCTCTGCTTTGCTAATTTACAATGTATGTACATAAATGTACATAATGCATTTCTTCATTTGATTTTTTTCTCCATGAGCCCACTGAATCAGCGGTAAACAGACTTCAAGGTTGCGGTTTGCTGCACACACACACACACACACATTCGTAAGACAAAAAAAAAAAAAGAGTAGCAGTTAAACTGAGCAATATGTGTTCAGACAAAAGTGGGCGTGACGGCGTCTGGAAGGGGAGCGCCGACAAAAAAAAAGGGGGGAAACACAGGAAGTGTTCAGAGCTGGCACGACAGCTCACACGTCCTGTCACTTAAATCACTGCTCGTCTCTGCACGTCACGAATCCAGAAACGCATCCGGCATCGCGGTGACATCACGCTCCCGAGCGCCAACAGGCTCCCTAAATGAGACTGAGAGCGGTAATTACTGCACGCCCCCCCTCCCCGCGCTAAATTGTTTACCATGAGACTGATCCGGCTCGCTGGTGCTGCTGCTTACTCACCCAATTTTTCATCCTTAACGTCGAGATCTTTGGTGGCAGTCGAGCTAACGCGGGGAGCCGGGGCACGCCGCCGCTCGCACCAGTCTAATTTGCTCGGCGCTGATGTATTATTCATTATTATTCAACGCACTTTCAGAGTGATTTGCAAATTCCTATCAGTACACTTAAGTTTACACACATAATACAAAATGTAAGATTTTATGTTTCCCTACAAGACACAATCGCTTTAAGGGGAATACATTTTGCAAAAAGTCGGCAATGTAAATTTAATGGCACGGATAAATTGCGAGCGTTAATATGTGGGGATATATTTTAAATAACTGCAGACGGCGAGTGCCCAGCGAGGCGTTTGGAGGGAGAGCGAGGCCGGGTAACGAACTGTGGTGGAAATATCTTCATCCTTTATTGGCAGGTGAGTGCTGTCAGCGCCGCCGAGCCCCAGCTGGCCTGCAGGTGTTCGCCCTTGTTGACGCTACTTTTTTAAGCGGAGGCCTACATGATCTCATTCCCCTTCGTGAATTTGTCCCAGACTCCACCTGGCGTTGGTGACCTCCTGACCCCCGCCGCCGGATCCGAGCAACCCCAGAGGACCCTAATCGTGACCTTAATGGAGACCGGGAGCATGTTATTAGCTACTGTTTGTGTGTGTACACGCCTCTGCAGAGCGATTTGACTGAGCCTGTCGGGGTCCCGGCGGCCGAGAAGATAACCTCTCGTCTCCCGCCTCTAACCGAGGGGAACTTAGGAAGGGATGGCTCCACTTTCGGGCTAATTTCTATGCAATTCTCCCTCTCTGATCTCGAGTTAAAAGACAACGTCGACACTCTTAAGAGCACGCTTCGACTCTTTTGTGCATAATACGCCTGAAATTCAGGTCATCTGTTGTATTTTTAATTTTTTTGACAAAGCGTCCCACCTTTACGCGGAAAGTATGCAAAACAGACGCCCGATCATTACCCATTCCCACTGTCGGGGAGGCGTTTTAACAATCGTGAGATGAGCCGCGATGCAAATTAATGTTACAATATCAAGCGAGGGAGCCTATAGAAACACGACGCACCTATACGGAGACGGCGTGCAGTTTGAAATAAAGTATGTATCACATTATGTGTAACCTCCTCCTCTGATTTTAATGCTTAGCATTTATATGCAGTTAGACCTCATTATGATAATTTGATATTTTGACTGAATGGCTGCAGGCAGGATTATAAGAGAAGTCTGTTTTAGAATGTTAATGTCTGCCTTTGAAACTAATGCATGTATTTATTGATTTTTCACTCCTAAATCTATCCTTCTTAAGTTGTCATGGTGTAGTCGTCGTCGGAGGAGGCGGAGGAGGAGGAGGAGGAGGGGGGGTTTTTTTTTTTAACAAAGTGGTCAGGGCCCGATCTGGGGAACCGTGCGTGATCATTAACATCGAATCCCTCGCAATCGTGTGTTACGCCTCGTCTCTTTTCTCTTTTTTTCTCTTAACTCGCACCTTCAATGTCACATCTCACCAGATGTAGTATTAGCTACGAGACACAAGCAAAGGCAGGAACGCAGAGGAGGAGAAGGAGGGTGGAGAGAGAAAAAAAACCTGGCGGAGGAGAGAATCTGAGAGACAGATTAATGCCTCGCTGGTACTTCAGTGTATCAGGACAAGGATTACTGCGGTAACAGCTGCGCCCATGAGTCCCCTGACTGAGAAGAATTACAAGTATTATCACCTACATCATTAAAGTAGGGTTCATAGATGTGGAATGGCTTCAATCAATTCATCCCCAGATAACACCGAGCCAGCTGGACCCCCTGCGTGAGAACTTGACTTAATTGGCCAATAAGTGGTGGGGAAGGGTGCATGCTATTTGATCAAATTACAGCGCCCCAGCGAAGGGATTACAATTTTCGGATGAGTGCGGGGAGGAGGCTGGCTGGCGGAGGCGGACCGCGGGTCAGGGCGACCGTTAGCGCGGGCCCAAATAAGCCTGTCCGTGGCTAAGTGTGAGGCCGGTGAAAAATGGTGGCCCACTTGGCACCGGGGAAGGGGAGGAAGGAAGCCGTATCCAGGTCAGCCTTTTGCTTGGGGAAATATACTCATTCATCATCCCCCCTTGGCCTCATTTCTGTGCTGGTGATACTTGTAAACTAATAAGTTCCTTGTGCTATTTAGTTCGGATCATTATGCTACAAATTCAGGAACTTTTCATGACTTCATACGGCGCGGGGAGACGACGATACAGAGGAGGAAGGAGGACAGGGAAATAATGAAGAATGAGAAAGAAGTACATTTAAATCAAACTGTAACTGGTACAAAAATATGAATATTAGGCTGCATCGCTAACACAGTTTACATCTTGATGGTTTGAAATCTCCTCAATATCGTGACAATATTTTAGGAATTTCACAAAATGTTAAAGGTTTTGAGAAGAAATTTTAATCACGAGAGAAAAATCTTCATTGACAATCTTTTCTTCTTTCTAACGCCTTAACAAACTGACCTTAAAGAACATACATATGGATATATATATATATATATATATATATATATATATATATACATGTATGTATATATATACATGCACACCTTTCCAGCCTGTTTATATGTGGCGGACCCTGCCACCTTTCTAGCCTGTTTATATGTGGCGGACCCTGCCACCTTTCTAGCCTGTTTATATTTGGCGGACCCTGCCACCTTTGGTTTGAAATCTCCGCAAAAGCCTCAATAAATGCACGATATGACCAAACACCTTGATATCGTGACAATATTTTAGGAATTTCACAAAATGTTAAAGGTGCAATGTGCAGTTTTTTGAGAAGAAATTTTAATCAGAAGAGAAAAACTATTTTTTTCTTCTTTTTAACGCCTTAACAAGCTAACCTTAAAGAACGACAGGATTTCATACTGTTTTACATTATTTATATGTGGCGGACCCTGCCACCTTTCTAGCCTGTTTATATGTGGCGGACCCTGCCACCTTTCTAGCTTCAAACAGTGTTCTGAGAACAGCTTGTTTATTCAGTTATGGGGAAAAACAAAATACATATATCTGAGTTTGTGTTATTACCTCAGTCATAATGTAAATATTAAAATTCTGAGTTTGAATTTCTTCTCCAAAACTACATAGTGCCGCTTTAACATATTGAATTTTATGATAAATAATCATGTCGATATAAAGACTAGGTGGTACAGAAGGTTGTTAGAACAAGTAGAACAGTCCAGGTAAGTCCAGAATATTATATAATTTTCCTGTAATGCCAAAAGATACATAAGTATCCGTTGCCGTACCATCAGACTACGGTTGAGTTTCTTGTAGTATCTTGTATAATGAGAATTAAACATCTTAACGCTTGTCTTGAATCTTAAAACCAAGAAAAAGTGAACACTTAAGCCACATTACAATATAATGATATCCAAAACTTCCAGACAAACATCAGGATAACGATATAACAGATATATTCCCCGGCCCTGCCCGAGATGCTTAGATGTTAGACCGCGAGTCGCGTTCTCCATGTTGTACTAGTGTTTTCAGCTGATTATTCAAATGTTTAATTAGCATTCAGATGTATGGTTAGGCTCTTGTGGCCATAATGCATACACAAGTAATTCTGCTCCAGTAAACCATAAAAAAACCCAGCCAAAATATCAGAGCGATAACAGGAATTTAAATTAGTTAAAATGCCAACGCTTCTCTGGAATTACCTCTTTGCAATATTCATGGGTGAAGCGGCTTGGCTGAGAGGCATTTGCATTATCATTATTCCTAAGTAGAGTACAATTTAGTCATCAGTGCCCGACTCGGTTTGCTGTTCTTTTTTTTTCGGAGGTGGGAAGGAATTCACCTCTACAGGACACGAGGGTAAAGAGAGTCTAATTAGCGGCGGGGCCCTGAAAGGCGATCGCATATCTAAAAATGAGTTGGACTGGACTCTGTTTACAAAATGGGGATTCATGATGCAATTTCAGCTTGTGCTCGTGTGTGTGTGTATGTGTGTGTGTGTGTGTGTGTGTGTGTGTGAGGGGAGGAAGAGAGGGAAGAGCTGTGTCTCCGCAGCCATTTCTCAAGATAATTCCTTTGCTGGAGAGCATGTTTGTCATCGCCGTTAAAGTGTGGCGCACATTAATTCTAGTTTTGCCGGAGTGTAATTCTGGCAAAATGAGCGGCCCTCCAGGGGGCCCGGCGTGTAGACTAACTACCGGACAGAATTAGACTCCACAGTCGCCGCTATTCATAATGTCATTAATATAAAGGCAATTAAATGAGTTTTTAACCTCCCACCTCTTATCGTTATTAATGAACAAGCGGATGGAACAAAAACCCACCCGAGATGAGGCTGGTAATTATCTTTGCATCGTGGGCCTTTGAAAACAGGTTTTTTTTTTGAAAATTAAAGCTTAGCGAGTGAATTGTTGGGGTTTGTTTCCAGGCGGACCCAGAGGGAGATGATGTGGTTTAATTTAATCACATGATGTCATACCAGGAGGGTTAATTAGATGGGTTTTTACTGTCGCCGGGCTCGGTGGCCGACGCGCTGGCATTCTCAAACACACACACACACAGCATCTCCCCTCCTCCACCCTCCATCCTCCACCCCCTCCGCTATCAAACTGTCAAACTGGTCATTAGTAGCTCGTGTGATTTCACTGTAAAGAACACTTGTGCGAAAAAAAAATCCAGTATGATCAGGATAATTAAAAAAAAAAAAAAGCGGTAGAGATGGAGCGCCTGGAGGTCGTGTTTTTTTTTTTTATATGCTCATTATGGCCTTATTACAATAGCAATTATGTAAGTGATTGTGCAGCTCAGCCAGTGTTATCAAGTTCCCAACACGATGACATCACGAAGCACCGTGGGTCAACTTCACAGTGAGAAACAGAGGAAATATTGCTCTCGCGGCCCCGTCGTCGCATTTTATGTTTCTGCAAACCGTACGTTCAAAATCGTATGTGTCATATTGACATTTCTACGAATACGCGCCGTATTACGTTCACGTTACATGCGTAGTGTGAGCCGACTTTCATGTCGTACGACGGCTGCCAAGCCAGAGACCACTGTTCTAGACGGTGTTTCAACATTTGTAAGCATGAAACCACTGGATATTTTTAACGAGAAGTTGGGGACATTCACGGCTATGTTTTTACAGCTGCCAAGCCAGAGACCACTGTTCAAGACATTGTCTCAATATTTGTAAGGGTGACTGCCGATCAAGATAGTGTTAACTGTTTTTAAGCATGAAACCACTAGATTTTTTTAACGACGTGGGACATATTTTTTGGTTTTAAGCCCTGTCATGATACTTTAAGTAAGTAAGTCATGATCTTTTCAAACCCCTAGATGGTGTTTCAACATTTGTAAGCATGAAACCACTGGATATTTTTAACGAGAAGTTGGGGACATTCACGGCTATGTTTTTACTGCTGCCAAGCCAGAGACCACTGTTCAAGACATTGTCTCAATATTTGTAAGGGATAGTGTTAACTATTTTTAAGCATGAAACCACTGGATGTCTTTGAGGAGATGTGTTTTTTACAGCTAGGCGAGACAGCTGCCGAGCCAGAGACCGCTATTCATGACAGTGTAAGCATGAAACCACTAGATTTATTTAACGACGTGGGACATTTTCCGGCATGTTTTTTTGTTTTAAGCCCTGTCATGATCTTTTTCAAACCCCTAGATGGTGTTTCAACATTTGTAAGCATGAAACCACTGGATGTTTTTAACGGGAAGTCGGGGACATTCACGGCTATGTTTTCACAGCTGTCAAGCCAGAGACCACTGTTCAAGACATTGTCTCAATATTTGTAAGGGATAGTGTTAGCTATTTTTAAGCATGAAACCACTGGATGTCTTTGAGGAGATGTGTTTTTTTCAGCTAGGTGAGACAGCTGCCGAGCCAGAGACCACTATTCATGACAGTATAAGCATGAAACCACGAGATTTATTTAACGACGTGGGACATGTTTTTTTGTTTTAAGCCCTGTCATGATCTTTTTCAAACCCCTAGATGGTGTTTCAACATTTGTAAGCATGAAACCACTGGATGTTTTTAACGAGAAGTCGGGGACATTCACGGCTATGTTTTTACTGCTAGGCGAGACGGCTGCCAAGCCAGAGACCACTGTTCAAGACATTGTCTCAATATTTGTAAGGGTGACCGCCTATCGAGATAGTGTTAACTATTTTTAAGCATGAAACCACTGGATGTCTTTGAGGAGGACATTTCCAATAATTGTTTTTACAGCTAGGCGAGACAGCTGCCGAGCCAGAGACCGCTATTCATGACAGTGTAAGCATGAAACCACTAGATTTATTTAACGACGTGGGACATTTTCCGGCATGTTTTTTTGTTTTAAGCCCTGTCATGATCTTTTTCAAACCCCTAGATGGTGTTTCAACGTTTGTAAGCGTGAAACCACTGGATGTTTTTAACGAGAAGTCGGGGACATTCACGGCTATGTTTCTACTGCTACCAAGCCAGAAACCACTGTTCAAGACATTGTCTCAATATTTGTAAGGGATAGTGTTAACTGTTTTTGAGCATGAAACCACTGGATGTCTTTGAGGAGATATCATTTCCAATAACTCTTTTTACAGCTAGGCGAGACAGCTGCCGAGCCAGAGACCGCTATTCATGACAGTGTAAGCATGAAACCACTAGATTTATTTAACGACGAGGGACATTTCCAGCATGTTTTTAGCAAACAAGCCCTGTCATGATCTTTTTCTAACCCCGATCAAGAGTTTTGTGAACCTAAACCTAACAAGACCATAATCATAGCATTGTTACAACATAAAACTGAGAAATTGAACATTAATAAATGTGAAGTTTCAACATATCTGTGGTTGGTAGAATTGTCTCTCTGAGGTAGAAAATACCTGAGAAGCGGCAGAAACGAGGGCAGAGTCACAAAACTCGTTTGACCAGGAGCACAGAGTGACGGAGCAGCACGGATAGGGCAGGTTTTTCTTCTCTAACCCCTCGCTGCTCCCCAGACGGTGTGGGTGAAGGTCAGGGGTCACTGTCACTGTGTACCCAGTTCTGCAAACAGCTCATTAGCGAGTCGGCAGCCTCACAACAGACAGCACCCTCGGGAGCGGGGTCGCGTCGGTACCTGCTCCACGCCCCGTTTGTTTAGGGGGTCTCTTTAGGGACTCTTTCGTGCTTTTTCTCTCTTCTGCTTCATGTTTAATTAATAATTAACTTATGTCAACTGCTTGTTTACCCACATGGGGCAACACAAAAAGAGATGAAACTGCAGCGATGCACACGCCGAAGATAATTCACATTTATTGCTAGCTTGTTAGCCGAGCCCTTCTGGTCTTGTAATTACTGCCCTTTGGTTGCAAAATGTCTTATTTATAGAACATACAGGAAGTGCCTTTTGTGTTTTATCGACGGCAATAAATGGAAACAAAACACGTAAAAACTTTAATTCAAGGTCACAAATATTTCTTATTGTGAAAGATATGACATATGCCCGGTGGGTGCTGCGGCTGTCAGCGGCCTGATCTCACAATTTCCAGTCTCACATTCCCTGCATGGCTCTCAAATTGGAAAAATAGGTGTGAGTGTGATATTTCACAAGTCCTTGGACTGCTAACTAAGCTGTCAAACGGGTAAACTGCGCTCCAGTCTCGCTGACAACAATCCGCAAATGAGCTACAAGTAATTTACTGTGATTATACCGGCAAATGAGTCACGTTGTGTGTTTTTTTTTCCAAACAGCAAGTCTCTGACAGGAAGACAGAAAGGGCTACCCGTCAAAGTCCTCACCTCTCCCTCATTTGGCTAATGCATTTGTTTGAAATCTGTGCGTTATTCGGCAATCGTGACAATTACCGGCGGAATGAAGAGTGACAGGGGTCAAAGTCTGACGTCTTTATTACAGTTGTCTCCGATCACAGGAGGCACGGCTGTGGCGGGAGCACCGAGACTCACGGAGAGACTTGACAGTGCATAAATCTGTCTGTCTGAAGGTCAACAGAAGTGAAGAGGTTCCCCGACCCGGCGACCCGCAGGTCCGACTTGACATCTCTATCTATAGCCTGTGTGCCCATGACAAAGGCACCGCTGACAGATGGAGAGAGAAAAATAAAAGAGCAGGCTGCACTTCTGATGATCGTGTCGGTATCTTCTCTACGACGGTGACCACATGGTTAAATGTCAGCTCGATAGTTTGATTCTTTTTGTGCGTTTGATGAATAAATGTCGGATGTAAATGGGTTTCTCACAGTCTTAATTTGAAATGTAATGGTGGAAAGTACAATTATGAAGTACTTGAGTATTTGCAGCTTATTTTTACTGTTGGGAAATTAACTTAAAGGCGTACGATGTAGTTTTGGCAAAGAAATTCAGAAACTACAATATTATAATAATACAAGCTCAGAAATATTTATTTTTATCTCAGAGGAAAATAAGATCCAAGAAGACTGTTTGAAGCTAGAGAGGTGGCAGGGTCCGCCACATATAAACAAAGTAAAACAGCATGTTGTCCTTTAAGGTCAGTTTGTTTATTCAGTCATGAAAACAAAGAGAGTTTGTTTATTTGGTTTTGTTTGTTTGTCTTTCTCTTCTGATTAGAATTTCTTCCCAAAAACTGCATATTGCACCTTTAACATTTTGTGAAATACCAAAAGTCATCCCCGAAGTAATAATGACAGTCACGATATCAAGGTGTTCGGTCAAAGATATTGTGATATTTGAGTTTGTGGCCTGGTTTTAACCTTTATTGAGGCTTCTGAGGAGATTTCAAACTGTTTGGTCGTACGAACAAACCGCCAATGAGGATCTTTCTCTTTTGGTTATACTTTCTTCTCATAAACTACACAGGGCACCTTTAAACTTCACTGTTGTTATCTGCCAGCTTAAGTTACCAGTCACTAAGCCAATTAAGATTTTATACATAAAAAATGTGATGATGATTATATGATCATATCAGATGCACTGTTAGATAGCCAGCAACGTATCAGTATCAAGTTATAATGTGAAAAGTTTGTTGTTATAAAAAATATCTTTTCACGTCATGACATAGAAACACAATCAAAACAACAAAAAACCTTTCTTGTGATAATTTATTGTTCATCTTGTTTCGACGTGAAAGGTTCGATGTTAAAACGTGATGACTTATTGCTACATTTCATGTTGTTGAATGATAACTTACACTGTTGTAACACGAAACCTTTCTTGTGATAATGTGATAATATAAAGTGCCGATATCTTCTTAGAGTATGACAGTAACACAACAACATAACATATAACAAGATAAATAGCCAATTCTTACAGTATAATAACAGTTTGTTGTTATAATGTGAAAATGTGTTATATTAATGTGATACCTCTTCTGTCATGGCAGCAGTATGCTTTCGTACACGAAGCCTGTTGACCAGCTACGATAAAATGTTGCTTACATGTTAACACATTAGTAACAATGAAATAATGATCCACTGATATAATGAATACCTTTTAGTACCTTTATTTGACGAACACTTTAGAAAATTAATTCAATTAAGGAAATTAACTGAATACGTTTAACTAAACCCATACTATATCTTTATATGAGAACAAGAAAATGTTTTGATATTCATATTTAATCCCGATATGGAGAATATACTGTGTGTAAAATAAAAATGTGAAACTGACATTTAAAGCTATTTGAACTTTATTCTACTGTCATTATATTAGATTTACCGTCTCACATGTGTAAAACATTGACTTCACAACTAACGTTGTAAGTTTTAAATGATAACTGACTTCAGACATTTGTTGGATGATCTCCACAAAATGATTCAGCTGAATGATTATACTGAATTATCACGCAGCCCTCACTATCAAAACATGATATATAAGAGGAGCATGAGGAAATTCTTACCCCGTAAAACATAAAAAGACATACTAACTGAAGTGATACTGGACCTGGTACCTGAAGTTTCCCAGGTGAGCTGTCACCGTCCGCACCAACCTGGAGGTCATCCCTCGGTCCACTGGACAACATCTCCTCGCCCTCTGCAGCCATGTTTGAGAGACTGTTGATTAATTGCAGCCACACTTAAAACAGAAAGTGTCCTCTGACGCGTCGGGGTATTATTTCGCCCGCACAGGCTTCTGGCTCCGGCCCCCGTGCCTCTGATGGCTTTAATTGACTGTCTCCGCTGTGATTAATGGTCACATGTTAAACATGCACATCGTGGACATTCTTACACAGATGCGGAAGGCAATTTGAGGGAGAGGGGGCATCTCTGGAGAAGCACTTATCTCTGACTGTGAGCTCAGCATTTGGGATGCGATGGGGAGAGAGCAGCGCTGCTCTGGTCTGCAGGCCCCAGAGCCGACCTACGCTGCATCGCAGTGACATTGAGGATATTTAAAGAAATGGCCTCCCCCCACCGGGCCTCAGACAATGGGCTCTGGTAGCGAGGAAATTCATGGCTGAGGCAAGCTAAAAGGTTGGAAAACAGAGGCAGTCAGACTTTGAAGCTCTCTGAAAGAAAAAAGGAAGCATAAGTACTCAGAAATAAGGCTCATAAAAAAGTACCCAGACATAAATGTGAAATATTACACCAATTCTTAATATTTCACCTCACAAGCTACATGAAAATCCTCAGACACTATCAAGTTACACGTGTGATCCCAGTCCTGTGATCCCCTCTCCGCCCTCCTTCTGGTCACGGCTGCAGATTACAAAGCTTGCCACTGATCCGGGCTTTAAGGAACTAAGGGATTCACCACAGTGACAGTGTTTACACAGTGGGGTCCACATGGCAGGGCTCTGTATGGAGGCTCAGGCCAGCATCAATCAACCCAGCACCAGGCAGCCACCAGCCATCAGGACCGACCACTGTTCAGACTGATTATCGGGGGTTGCTTTTACATCATTAGCCCAACCCCTCCTTCCCCTGCCCCCTTTTACCCCACCTCCTGATGACCAACGAGGCTTGGCAGGCCGCTGCTGAAATGTCTTGGCTAACACAAAACCACGGACCGACCATCACCTGGAGCCACATCAACACCCAACAATTTGACCCTGCTCAGCCGAGGGGGCGGCCGAGGCAACGTGCGGGAGACGGGAAAACGCAGCGAAAGACAAAGCCCTTGAATGAGAGAGGTCAGTATTGGAGCATGTGATTGAGCTAATTGAAATCAACATCCATGATTGGGCACGTAGGCCGGGGCACTTGGCAGCGCGTCTCATGCCAACATCAGTCACCGTTTCGCGCGGCCCTGCCGGCGGTGAGGGCGGCCTGCTGAGGAGTGGCAGGGGTCGCATGCCTGTCATGAGCGCGCCGAGCGAGGGAGCTTCTGTTGGCGTCACCGCTGCACGGGCGGCTCCTTCACAAGGACATTGAAGATATGGATCGGAGGGAGCTCGGAGCCTTCAACCCCGAGTCTGGACCCGACTGGGTCTGGAGCACTCTCACCTCCCAGCAGGCTGCCCACGGGGCCAGCGTTAATGGTGGCTGCTCCGCCGAGCCACGCCAGCCCCCACACTCCCCCAGCAACTCCTCTCTGGCACCACTCTGGCCCAGGGCTGCGCACATTAATGCTACACTAATTAGCGAAGGAGCTGACCAACCAATTATGCACAGTTCAGTCAAGATTCAGAGGTTAAAGGGTCTCCTAATGCCGCATCACACACTTCAAAATGATCTAAATGTACAGTCCAAACGAGCCAGCTGTGGGGGTCACACGCCGCGTCCCAAACCGAGCATCCACACCCAAACAAGACAGCCGAGACGCAGGAGCAAGTCCAACACAACGGTTTAAATAAA
This sequence comes from Lagodon rhomboides, assembly GCA_039737535.1. Taxonomy (NCBI): domain Eukaryota; kingdom Metazoa; phylum Chordata; class Actinopteri; order Spariformes; family Sparidae; genus Lagodon; species Lagodon rhomboides. The sequence goes on along the minus strand of CM077789.1, from coordinate 4,836,219 downwards.
TCAGATCGTGTTTAACACTCGCAGGTTGTGTTTAGGCTGGACGGAGAGAAAATTTGTTTGTTACATGAGTTGCACAACAGAAGCTGAGTTGCCAGCAGCAGCCTCCCGGTCGGAGAGACTCTCAGCGCCGAGGCATAATGTGATCTCACATTTAATACAAATTATTAACCGTAAACAATCTGAACGAGGTATTCTATTAGCGTGATGTGATGATCACACTGAGTTTCCTCGTCTGCTTCTGTTATTTCAACGTAACCTGAAGAAAAGGACATCAGCTCTATTCATCGGCTTTATTTAAGGTACAAAAGAAATAAAAAATACAGTGACCCATTTCTGCCACATGCTTTTGTCGGGGGTTGTCACACACTAACGCTACGTTACCCGAACGCCGCAGCGTATCGCGCTGACAAAATGTGACAGAAGACGGGCCTTTGTTTGAATTCGCTGAACGACAGCTGACCAATCTCAGTCACAATACGCTGACACGCAAGGAATTACACAAACGCTGGCCCCGTAACCGGAGATTATAACCGTATCATTTCATGTGAGCATCAAAAAAGCACAAAGGCAATTTGGATGCTATTGAACAGTTTGACCTTACACAGACCTTCCATTGGGATTCATCCAAAAAAATAAAGTCGTATTGAATCTTTAAAGCTATAATCAATAAGATTTCAGTTTTGTTTTTTGTTTGTTCTGTGTTTAACGGTAGAGATGCTAACAATGCCGCGATGACAGCCCACAATCCATCCAGGACGACATGTTTATTGATCACTTTGCAGGCCGCAGTACTCGTTTTAAGAAGCTGCCGTGTCAGACGATGTAACATAACCAGACAATAGTCTCGTCCTTCAGCTCCTTCAGATTACCTTGTTACTTAAAGAACGTGCAATGTGCACATGCTTCAGCTCAGGTCATGTACGTGTCATTTCCTGTGAATCCTCTGTGAGCAAGAGCAAGCAAATTTCAAATCCGGTGTGCAAAAGGCGAAACCCACCGCTGCATGAAAAACTCCTACACTGACAGATGAATAAGTACCAGTTATAGATAGCATAGAATAGAATAGCATAGAATGGCACTCAGTCGAGCTCATACCTCCACCAAGGCCGAAAAAAGTCTCCTTTAATTCAATCAAGTCTGATAGATTATCAAATAAAACGTATCTAAAGGTGCAGTATGTAAGAAGTTTAGTTAAAAACACAAATTATGAACAGACTGTGAAGAAACAACAGTTTTTCTAACCAGTCAGCCTCCAAAGCTCCTGTGCAAGCAGAGTAAACACCAGCACACCAACAGCTCCCAGTTCGCATTGCGAGATGAACGGCTAACCGAGCTAACTAGCTGACAGAAGCCAAAGCTAGCAGCAGTTAGCGGTTACCCTGGTCACATGCTGCTCCCTGTCAATTCTGACATATTACCGCTTTAAATCCCCTAGATCCAGATTTTTATTTGGCTCTGCATGAAATACAACACACTCTTAAATACCAGACACCTAAATATGCTTGTTGTTTTCATCAAGATCCACAAATTATTTGCTGGCAAACAACAACAAAAAAATTAAATCCAGATCCACACCAGAAGTCAGCGGGGTCTATTCTGGGCTGAGACCAGTCCTCCATCCAAGTTTTGTGGAAATCTGCTCAGTAGCTTTTGTGTAATCCTGCTGACAAACCAACAAACAGACATGATGTCCTTAGAGAAGGTAACACAACAAAGACAGAAGAAAATGTTAAATGGGATTAAATTCTTTACAATCTATGCAAATAAATGAACCTTAACTTCCTTTCTTGTGGCATTGACTGCTGTTAAAGGCCTTCATATACTTGTAACCGTGATAGATGGTGATAATAGAACCAAGAGATTTGCTTGTTACAGAGCGGTGTCGTCAAACTTTGCATCTGGCACTGGTAACCAAGGGAAAGCTGGTCTCCCGAACAATTTTCTGAAATCTACCCACAGCCCAATTAGCAGGGATGTTTAAAAGACCAGACTTGTGACCAGAAGGTTGGAATCCCAGCTGGGACGCTGCTGTGTATCTAAGGTACTTAACCCGAATTGCCTCAGTAAATATCCAGCTGTATTAACAGATATAGGACATACAATGGCAACACACTTACCCTTCATATGGGATTTAATAGGCAACACGAGCACACTGTCGGTTTTGCAGCTTTCTGCAAATAAACTTCAATAACTTTGCACAAATGAAAAGTTTGCTGTCATAAAAGCAGCAACAGCAGACGGCTATGTATTATCCCAGAGGCGGTCATTACTGCGCCTTTGTCCTAACGGGATCCGCGGTTCACTCCATCGGACTGCAGTCATTTGTATTCTGTTCACACGGCACTGATCATCTGCCACCATCTGCATAGTTTTACTGCCTGTGATCATGGTGCTGTTCTGAGGGGCTGTCATTATGCTTTACGGCATTGTTAAAGCCTGCCCGGGTGCAGCATCAGAAGAAATGGCTCATTCAAACGCCGCTCTCTGCTGCCCCTCTCTCTCTCTTCGTATACGTCTCGGTCGAGGGCTACAAAACGCACCTCTTTCTGCAACGCGAGAGCCTAAAGACAAAAACTGACCAACATTTTGCAAAGTGATACGCGGAGCCACCGAGGCGAGCCCGGACTGCTTCCAGAGCTGTGAGCATCAGAGACACAACACATAAAACATCCCCTCAGACAGCAGCACAGTCACACAGCTGCTTATGTATATTGTAAATTGCTTCAATGTGAAATATATCAGGCCGTGGGTTATGATATGTAATACCGTATTACCTATTCAATGTAGATAAATCATGTGTTTTAGTGTGCTATGAAAACAAAAAAAATATAGAACTTCTTTGAATAATGACTTTCCAGTGATTTAATGCTGAAGTCTACTTCCTTTTGAGAGTCCCAGGTGCGAGCACTTTGCATATTGTTGTGAATAACATCCGTTTGTGTGATGGGGGAGAAACCCAGCGTTGCCCCTTCGGCTATGTAAAGCAGTCCTTTAGTGAGAATCACATAGCCGGAGGTTACCGGCTTCAAATGCTTGAAGTTCGAGGCGAATCAAAGGCCTGATGTAAATGTAATTATTCAAAAGACAGTCAACGATTTTGTCGAGGTGGGTGTTCATCCAGCTAAACAGTTTAGATCCATCTCATCTGGAGCTGTGCTTTTAATAGTTTGAATCGAGTTATTAGTATGACACGAGTAATGTGACGCTCGTAGACGAGGTGCGAGCTTCTTACTTTACAAGAGAGACTAGAAAATGCAGGTGTGACTTTTAATAAAGTGTTCCTTGTCATAATTCTGTTTAGTTGGCTTCTTTTAAATACTACAAATTAAAAACTAATATTCATTCTTCAATGGTCTTCTGTCTGCAGCTGTAACTTAAACGTACTAAAAGGAACTTGTAACTGGTTGTGAAACACTCTCGGTTTAAAACTAATAACTCTTCATGACCTACATAAGCAAACAAGACCATCAGCGAGAAGACTGGCTATTTATATATGGTTATAGTTATTCTTAATGTCTGTCACCAGGTTGGATTATGACTTATCTGGGTTGAATCAGTTATAAAAATTGGTACTATTTTTGACGGCAGAGTGCCGAGGAGCCTCACAGGCAGAGGAGCGAAGCTGCTGTCGTCTGCCGGTGCAGCACCCAAACACGGGTAATTTTGTTTCACCGTCGTCGCCGTTACTCGTCCACAGACGGTGCTAGAATCAACAAAATGTGAAAGTTCCTTGTCGTAGCTTCAATCATCATCTCCTTTATATTCCAAATCTGAACTACCTACTTCTACTATTACTACAACTATCAGCCGAGGCTTTGCTCACACAAACGCAGTTCAACATTTGTGTGAAAACGTTGGACGTTGTTGTCGAGAGGCCATAGCTTTCCATTCCATTTGTAAGCGAGACACCACTGGATATTTTTGAGGAGACCTCGGGACAATATCCAGACGTGATCGTGGCAACAAAATCCAGAGATTTTTGATAGAAAGTCGAGAAATTGACTGTTGTTTGTGGCAACCTCAGGACATCTCCAGCCATGGACGGCTATTTTATCAGATATCTTGAGCCAAAACATGATGTTTTAATCAGACTATAATCATAAATTGCGAGATATTTATTTATTCTGACAATTGGGTTGATCTGTATTTCAAGTAACCCCAAGTTAGATAAATATATTCATTCAGCAGTAGTATGTTGAAGTAGTACCTGTGTTCTGCTTTCTTCTTTATTATCTTTCAATAGTGCTAATTTGACTCAGTGAGATAAAGTCAGACTTTGAAGGAATTTGTGGCAAATGAGAAGCTAAGAAACAGGAGGTGGTGGGCTCGGGAAGTCCTATTGATTTCTAAAATACATTCTAAAAGGTCCCATGCCTAGCGTTAGTTTGACAGGCGGATTTGTGAAGACTTTGAACTACTCCAGAACAAGGGTGCGGGGATAACTCCCGAAAAGACAGCGCTGCTGTGGACGGGGCTAAGAGGGCCTTAAGGAGACGTTCAGAATCAGTTGACGACTCTGCTTCAACCGGCACGGAGGACCGACCGTGGGCCACAGCCGTTAATGGTATGGGAGGATGCTGGAAAAACGCTTGGCCCAAATTTGCATGTGAAAAACCGCCAATGGCAGATTCGGATAACAAGACAACAGAGGAGGAGGAGGAGGAGGAGGAGGATGGAGGATGAGGCAGGGTGGGAAGAGTCAGCAGCATCTTTAATAATATCAGGGAAAACTCAGAAAATGAAAACTCTGCCTATAGGTATGGCGCTAATTAACAAAGTTTTTGTCTGAGAGAGGAATCCGGGGCAAAAGAGAATGGTTAGATTCAATATTCCCCAAAGATTGTCTTCAAAGCTTAAACCGAGGATATTAAATGCATCAGAAATAATAATAATGCGAGCGCGTGTGTCACTGCTGGCGGCTTCCATCTCTCTCCGACGCTGTGTGTGTGTGTGTGTGTGTGTGTTAACATCTACATGAGGCTTTTAAACCGAAACGCTGTATTGTTCGCAATCAGCAAACAACAGTTTTCATGCAAAGGAGGAATGTTTTCTTACATGAACACATTCACAGACGACACACACACACACACCCGTCCCCTCCATGAGACCCGTCCCCCTGGAGATCTCCCATTACTAATTAAAACTCTTGATAAACCGTCTGTCTGCCTGGGACATGGTCACCGTAGGACCCCCGCGCGTTGATGAGATGATGAACAACGCAGATGAGCAGAAGTTTATTTTCTAACACGTCGTCCTCCCCGTCAGACGACAGCCACATTTATCTCCCCGATAATTGAACCGGCCCGCGTCAGTCTTTCAATTCATCACCGGTCAGGACAGCTCGTCTGGTGGACACGTGCTCTCATGAAGACAATAACATACGACACTGCATTGTCTTTATCAAAATGTTTTCCTTTTGCGAATTGCTCCACAAAGAGTTAAAGGTTCAGTTCACCAAATTACAAATGACATATTTTTCACAGTAAAACAGAAAAAGCTTGGCAAAACTCAATCTCAAGAAAACCAACAAAAAAATGTACTACACTCTTAGAAATAAAAGTTCTAAGTAGAACCATATAAGGTTCTTCGGCTTGTCCTCATAGGAGAACCCTTTTTGGCTCCAGGTAGAACCTTTTATAAAGGCGGAGGGTTCTACCTAGAACCCAACATAAAGGTTTCTACCTAGAACTGTGTGTGTAAGGTTCCACCCAGAACCCCCCAATGAGAGGTTCTACAAAGAACCCATACAGGATCTTATACCCATGCTTTCAACAATCCCTGAAGAACTCTTTCTCCAAAAAAGGTTTCTCTGGATCAAAATGGTTCTTACTGGAACCGTTAGTGTTACCAAGAACCCTTTTAAAACCCTTTATTCAGGAAAGGGTTTTTAAAGGGTTCTCTGGATCAAAATGGTTCTTACTGGAACCGTTAGTGTTACCAAGAACCCTTTTAAAACCCTTTATTCAGGAAAGGGTTTTTAAAGGGTTCTCTGGATAAAAATGGTTCTTACTGGAACCATTAGTGTTACCAAGAACCCTTTTAAAACCCTTTATTCAGGAAAGGGTTTTTCAGGAGCAAATGGTTCCAGGTAGAACCTCAGCCCTTGTAGAAGAACCCTTTTGGAACCCTTATTTCTAAGAGTGTACTTGATCCCTTTTAAAGAATGAAATTACACTATTGCCTGCTTTGTTTTTCTTATTGGAATTTGAAAATAGTAAAACCACAGAACTAGAATGGCGTTCAGTAGAGCGCATACCTCTGCCGAGACCTATAGTGCCCTTTAATTAAACAAGCCTAATCCAATCATCGTCACCGGATCTGTTACAGCGAACCACTATATGACAACACAACAATCCAGATGGCATCATAATCTCCGTGGTGGTGCGGAAGGATCATAGATTTCTGTCAGGATCTGCACCAAATTGTTCTCACTCGGAGATCCCAACCACCTGAATACACCTGATCTTTGCATTATTCCCTGAGAAATTAAAGAAAATGTCAATGTTAAAGAAACTGAGAGGATCCGTCCCTTTATCCGGATCACATCGTCCGTCCGAATTTTGTGGAAAATCTGTTGTTTTTGTGTCATCCTGCTCACAAACTGACCAAACGGCCGAGAGAACATAACCTCCTTGGCAGAAGTTATAACGCCGGCCTCATCCTTCAAGGTTTCTTTTTTATTATTATGTCAAAACTACTATTTTCATGGTCAAGGATGAACTTTCACACTCAGTTTTTGGTTTTATTGGCTCAAGTCTCCAAGATTTCTGCCTCCACACAACAATACAGTGGAGGTGAAATCTCTGCGCTTCTCACAGAATTGAAAAATCACGTTTGAAAACACTCAACACCAACATCTCTTTCCAGAAAACAGTCGACAGAGCAGAACAGCGATCCAACACGGTGTCAGGGCAGTTTGTGAAATTGTCACAATGTGTAAATCTACAGGATTCGTGTACGTGGACACGGTGTGAAATCGTTTTCATGATGGATTTTCTACACAGGGATTCCTATAATTTACATTTCATCTCTATCTCACGAAATACTCTGATACTATGATGATTAACCAACACATTGCTTGTTAGAGCACTTTTTAAATTGTTGTATTTTGCTTTTTTGCTTTCTTTTTTATTATTTGAGCAACACAAACAATCTTTACTGTCATTGTATTGGAACCTATCTGGGTCATTCCATGAAATCGGTGCCTTTTCAACTTTGAAAAGTTAAAATTTAAATTATATTTAATTGCTATTTTTTCAGTAGCCAGGAATTAAAGACAGTTTAAAATGACAAGAAATTATATTGTGCCATCTCAGCTATGGAATTTCATATTTTATAACTGTTTTAGTCAAGTCCTGTTACTGGAAAGGTAACAGGGTTGACAGTAACAGGGTTGACCATTTCAAGCTAATTTGCCCATTGCTAGCTAAAACAAATGTTAGCTAAAGCACATGCTATGTACTTTGAAAGGAAATTACATGTACATATTGATTATATTATGAGAAATAAATAATTGTTTGGATTTATATGTTAAAAAATGGTAACACCCTCACCCTCATCAGCTTAAAAAATTTTATTGAGGAGAGAAGACATGGTAATGTTTCAAATTACATCTTTGTTTGTTGTTACTGTAATTTTATGACTGATAATTTCTTGGGGACACAAAAGGCACCGATTTCATGGAATGACCCATCTAAGCTTAGGGGCAATACAACAACATTGATCTTGAGGACTTTATATCACAAGAAGTAATTCAGAACGACTATTTTTCGTAGATTGGGCGAACCAAACCTTTTACGATCCCTTGCAGTGGATGGGAACTATCTTAAAGTGCACACTACTGTATCATGTCTGTGACTGGTGCTGTAGCCGCAGCAAACACTTGCGTGGTTCGCTCGCAACAGCTCTCCTGTTTTTGAGGCAGCCCTCAAATATCCGAGGCCAATGCAGCATGGCAATAAGTGAAGAATTACCATGGAAGCACTCTTGATTCGAGCCCTTTAGGTTTCCTCCAGCAGCTTGTTTACAGTCGGGCTCGCTGAAGGTTGACCCCGGCTCTTGTCAACCTTGAGCAGGTCTCTGACTCCAGGCCTGTCCCGTCCGACGCCTCCGTCCATTTGTGGATCTTGGAGGGCTGAGGGGTCAGCTCCGTTCTTACACCGTCAAGCCCCCTCGCCTGGATCCTCACTCTGCCAACTCCACTTACCGTCTCCCGCCGCGTCTCCTGCTCCCTTCTCCAATCTGCCGCTACCTCCGACCGACCCCGATACATGGCAGAGCAACTACGAGACGTGTTTCCCTCTCAGCCAGCGAGGAAGGGTTATGTGGTGTGTTATCTTCCACTATCTGTGCCTTTCTCCATTTTTTTTTCTCTCCCTAACTGTCGACTCACATTGCATTACAGCTGCGTGCTATAAGACTGGGAGCCATTGCAGAAGGATCAGCTTCTATTAGGGCGCCTATTATCATCCCAAATCAGTCGCATTTTAGCATTTAAGTGTCGAAAGTTCGCGCTGAATTTTCCAGCGCCGTGCCTCAAGGTATAGAAGGCACATCAGGCAGCCGCCGATAACATGTTCTCTCTCTCTCTCTCTTTTTCTCTCCCCCCCCCCCGCCGCCTCTCTAACACACTGACTGTTTGCGATATTACAAGGGATTTCACAGGGCCAGAGTTGGGCGTGATGAAATGCTTGCTGAAAGTTCCTGGCACTAGCAATAAATGTTCACAATGTTCAGCCAGTGTTGCTTTTGTGCAACAAATATTAAGCTAATCATCAGTCACTTTTGTCTTCTAGGCAACGCTGGAGCCCTCTTCATAATCCTATTTACCATTTCCAGCGAGGCCACCCCCTCCCGTACCCACTGCCCACCCCCTGCATCCACACACACACACACACACACACACACACACACCCCCGCCAATCCAACCCGAGGCTGTTCATCTCTAATGAAAGAGAAGATAACGCACAGACAGTCGGGATCACACACTAAGATGCCTGCCCTACATAGTGCCTCTTTCTCTTTCCACCAAATACTTCACAAGATGTCACTGACGTTATTTAAAGTGATTACATTTAGCAGAAGTGAATGCCACGGAGCAGCGCAATTACTCTCGTGGCAAATTTAGCCCTTTTGACAATCTCCCCTACAGGTTAGCCCCGCCCCGACGCCGTGCCCGATCACTGAGGGCGCACACACACAACCTTTTAACACACAGACAAACAACAAAATGCCCTGTCATCCATACTGTGAAGTGTGTACATCAGAAAACAAAGGGGGAAAACGCTGGCTTATGTTTCAACCCGAGAGGAAAACATTCGTTGTCGGGCGAGTTCATTTTCAATAAGCCACGTGAGGACGTTGGTTACAGATTAACGATTAAAAAAAACAACTTTATTTATAAATGCTGTCTGTTAATCTGATTTTTTCAGCTGTTTTTTGGCTTTTTTTTTTACTAAAATGTAAAAAATACATGAACATACTTCTGATAAATAAGTTGTTACATCCATTATGTCTGGTGCATCATTTTAAAAATTCTAACATCAGTGTAGAAAATCTCTCTGAAAAAAAAAAAAATTAGGCAGACGTGCACAGACACACACATATTCATCCTCGCTGCACACACACACACACACAAATAATTGATATTTTTTGCACAAGGACATGCAGAGCCTGGAGCCAGCGCTTAATTGCACGAGCTATCATTACACGGAAAATCAACAATTTTAAAAATACACCGAACACCTTTCATCTTCACCCTCCTCTAATCGCACCAGTAAGAGCCGTCTGGAAGGGAGCTTGATGTAGTCAAACTATCTAAACAGCGCCAGCGGGTGCCTCACAATCAGCGCCGCTGATGCAGATACTTTTGGACACGGCGGAGGGCTGCAACGCCGCCTCGCGCCGCTGCCATCCTCTCGCCATCTCGTCTCCAATGGGGAATCAGATGTGACCCCGCGTGCCATGTTTGCCTGTTTCGCCCATGGTGAACAGCAGACAAATGAACCAGAATCGCAGACACCGACACAAATCTCTCCCCACTGTGTTGCTCTCCGTTCGCTTTTTTTTTTTTTTTTTTTTTGAAGAGCCATTTGGAGATTGGTGTTGAAACCAAACTGTTACTCGTCTCGTGTCTTTTGCGGAGGAGCGGGGCGAGGATGCGCACGTCTTCCCTCCTTTTTCCCCAGCTGAAGCGCTGCCCTCGGCCCTCGGGGAAATGATATAATGAGGATCTCTATGCCTACACTCTGCCTCATTTCAATTGTAAACGCTGCACACACCCTGCACTTTGGACCGGTGATGGTTGCATTATGGGCCGCGCTCAGAATCTGACAGTCCATCATGTCCGCACAATGTGCCGCTTCTCTTCTCGCCGCTGTCTCCTGCACTTTATTTCACGTGGACTGTTTCTTTTTCTTTTTTTTTTATTATGCTCGAGCTGCTTTATGAAAGTTTGAAATAAACGTGAGCGCCGTCAGTGATGAAACAACCTGCAAACGTGGCGCACGCTCAATAATTGCCGGATAGCTAACAACATTAACAAAAGCTAAACCCAGTTGTGCGAGCGTTCACACGTAGAAACCTACTTATAAAAATTGCTCCGGTACTTCTGGTGTAATTGAATAAGCGAGCGGGCGCCGGCGAGGCCGAACGCGGCAATTAGCGCAAACAAGGTTAGCGGATGAGTGACACGCCGGGTTAAAGGTCAACCCACATTTGAGGCGAGCAACGGCGGCAAACTCCCAATTTACACACACTGGTCCAACCTCTTAGCCTTAATATTGACAAATGCATAACAGCAGTGTCAAGTGCTCAAGGGTGATCTACTTTTCTCCTGATGTGGGGCTCCCTGGAGTACGGTGCAGAAACATATTCTCTTCAAACAATCCCAATGACAGCCAAATAGCCTGCTTGTCGCTTGTAAAAAACCTTCTAATGATGCGTGTCGAGGGAGCGCCCTGCCTTCTTGTAGCAGACGACTCCCCTGTGTACGAGGAAAAGCAGAAGGGGAAAAAAATAATCATGTTTCCCCCCCAAATCATTCCTCCTCGTGAAAACCCAACGACACCCGAGCATCTAAACAAACCTCCTGCTTCTCTCAGGATTCACGCGCATTTCCTTTTTCTTCCTCCTGCTTTTTCTGATCCGCTAAGTCAACATTCATTACAATAACCATTAAATTTCCCCGTTTTCAAACAGTATTTGCACATGTGCGCAGACTGGAATATGCATCGGGAAAAAAATTGGACATGATAGGTACATGAGTGCAGGCGCAGGGGTCGTCATGCCGCCGTTGCATCAACGTAACGCGGAGGCAACTGTTCCATCCCTGTGCAAACATCTCAGGTTCCCCCCCTTCACCTTTCATATTATAATTAGAACAAGAATGAGAGGAAGCTGGATCATGTTTGCTGTCTGGGGCTTAATGTTCCCTCGTGAAATATCGGGGAAGGAACACAAAATCACATTCATGTTCTCCTCGTATTACTTCTTGTTGAAAATTGAAGTCTGCGGCGCCGACAGTAACCGCCGTCGTGCCACCTCCGCGTAACAGTTCAGGTTCGTAACGCGACCAACTTAATTATTTTCCATGATCAATTAATCTGGTGACTATTTCTGTTGATTTATCCTGATCTGAAAAATGGCAAAGAACAAGTTCCCAGTGCGTAAATCGACGCGGAACAGTCGGAAATCTAAAGATATTCTGTATCACTGTGACACAAGACAAAGAAAACCAGAGGCTGGAACCAGAGATCGTTCGCATTTCTGCTCAAATAACGTCTCACGTGATTCATCAATTATGAAAACATTTGCCTACTAATTTTCTTTGATCGCCTCGGCTCACATTCGTATGAAATCTACACGTATACGTACAATTTAAAGCTAACCCCAATTAGTCCGAGCGTAACTGTCACGAGAAAACGGGCTCGGATTTCATGAAACAGTAATTCACCAAAGAAGTTCAGCGGTTGATAAGATCATCAGAGGAGCAATAGAGCGGTTTCTCGATCTTGAGTCGGGGGGAGCAGGCTGGTTCATTGTCAGATCACAGAGCCGCTCTATTAAAAACATATCTTTTTCATGTTCGCTGAACAGATGACAGCGCGGCCAATGAGAGAGCAGGAGGCTCCGTGTCTTAATGCCAAGAAAGTGGGAGTGCTAACGGGCCCTGATTAGCTCCGTTTATCTCTAATTAATTACCTTTACCTAATTAGATGCTCTGTTTCAGCGAGACAGGGAGTCAAGTAGACTAGATTATTAGTGTGCTCATCGGGCCTTTATAAAGGGCTGAAATTAATGTTACGTGCAAAAGAATCCGCCGCTTTAATTGCACAGGTGTTGCCTTATGGCAACACTTCATCATCCACCGGCTACCCAAGATTATTAGCGGGGATTCATACAAAGGGACGATTCTGTGAACTGCACCGTCGCAACAGCTCATTAGTTAGGCTTGTTATTGTATTATTTATTACATTTGGCCTTCCCCCAATGCCCATATTGATTCATAGACCCTATTTTTTTTCAACCTCCCCTTCTCCTTGGCTGTCTGTTATTTCATAGCCAGTTAGTGAGTCTAATTTCAAAGCCTGTTTTTTTTTTTTTTTGCAGAACACCAGAAGCCATAAAGACGGAAGAAGTGGAAGAGTGTGTTTTTTGGCGCTTGCATCTCTTTTATGAAGAAGAAAAAAAAAAAGCCCCGATACATTTTCAAATAGCTTTTCCTTGATAAACAAGAAAGAACACAACACAAAGGCTGTGGAAATTAATTTGATGATAACTAACTTAACATTGATAAAATTACATATTTAAATCCCTCGTGTGGGTTTTAGTGGTGAATATTTTGAGAACACACGCAGATTTGTGATGATTTAGGCTAACGGATAGCAAACAAGCTCTTTGTATTTGCTTCATTGTGACCCCAAATATCCATCTTTTACACATACAGTGTGTTTTAAACAGAAAATATCAAGTTACTGCTGCAAAATGTGTTTTCTATATTATATTAAAGGTCATTTTCTTCAACCAAAAACCCAGACAGTCCAAGTGAATTCGAGGAAAGTGTGATGCTAACATTTTGGGGGTTCAACAATCTGAGCTAGGAACAACAAGCTAGCAAGAAAGAGTGCACAAATACTAGACAACAAAAGGTATGAAAAACATTTGGCTCTCTTGTCAGCATTTGTTGTTAAACTTAAAGTATTTACAATTTTAGAAATCTACGTTTTTGCAGAACACCAGAAGCCATAAAGACGGAAGAAGTGGAAGAGTGTGTTTTTTGGCGCTTGCATCTCTTTTATGAAGAAGAAAAAAAAAAGCCCCGATACATTTTCAAATAGCTTTTCCTCCTTGATAAACAAGAAAGAACACAACACAAAGGCTGCGGAAATTAATTTGATGATAACTAACTTAACATTGATAAAATTACATATTTAAATCCCTCGTGTGGGTTTTAGTGGTGAATATTTTGAGAACACACGCAGATTTATGATGATTTAGGCTAACGGATAGCAAACAAGCTCTTTGTATTTGCTTCATCGTGACCCCAAATATCCATCTGTTACACATACAGTGTGTTTTAAACAGAAAATATCAAGTTACTGCTGCAAAATGTGTTTCCTATATTATATTAAAGGTCATATTCTTCAACCAAAAACCCCGACAGTCCAGTGGATTCGAGGAAAGTGTGATGCTAACATTTTGGAGGTTCAACAATCTGAGCTAGGAACAACAAGCTAGCAAGAAAGAGTGCACAAATACTAGACAACAAAAGGTACGTAAAACATTTGGCTCTCTTGTCAGCATTTGAAAATCTACGTTTTCACTTTCTTGTGGAGAGTCTGTGAAATATAAGACTTTGACTAGCAGATGGTTAGCTCGGCTTAGTTAAGCGCAAAGACTACAAATGTGGAAACAGCTAGCTTGGCTCTGTCCAAAAGGCGACGAAATCTGCCAACTGGCTTTGCTAAAGCTCAGACAGAGCGAGGTTAGCGGTTTCCCCCTCTCTTCTAAATTCAAGCTAACTGGTTTGCAAATTGCTTGTTCGCTCCCTAAAATGACGCCGATACATCGCAAAACAGATCAAATCAACTCCACCGTAATAGCGATTTTGTTACGACGGGCTAGTAATAGGCGTGGAGGAGGATCCAGATGCACGGACACTAGGCTGATCAAGGGATTCAGGGATTCAAAAGGTATTTATTTAATTTAAAGGAAGCTAAGCAACATGGCATTAAGACAAACAATGAAGAGCACAGACAGAACAAAAACCAGGACTTAAATACATGACGCACTTGATTAGGGAACGAGACACAGGTGAGACACGAGAGGGCAGGTGCACGTAATCAAAACAGAACCGGGAAGACGAGACGTGAGACAAGACCTACAAAATAAAACAGGAAGTGACAAGAACTAAAAACATGAAACTTGACAAAACAAAAACACAGAACCGTGACAGATTTGATGCAACGTTCCATGTTTGAACGTTCAGCAGTTTTAGTCGCTAACATTTCAACGTAAGGTAGGCTACTTGTGTTTTTTCTGCGCCATGGAAAGCATTTAAGGGCCTCAGACAAGTTATTAGAGAGGGCTAACATGATTTCAGAAAGTAGTTATGATTGAAAATTGTAATAGTTTATAATAATATTCATTTAGAGGTGCTGAGATGAAGTTACCAGTCATTTAGCACTACTAAGAGTCAGAAATTGCCAATGTTTCAGTTACATATTTAGCGTACATACGTGAGATTCATATCAATCTTCTCTTCTAACTCTCCCCAAGAAAGTGATGCATTCCAGTGGCATGTTCTGAAACCCAAGAGAAAATCTTACTGATTCTAATGGACACGTATGTCTCTATCATCAGACAGTGCAAGGTTAGCGGTTTCCCCCTCTCTTCTATGTCTGCGCGCTAAATCAAGCTAACTGGTTTGCTTGTTCGCTCTCTAAAATGACGCCGATACATCGCAAAACAGATCCAATCAACTCCACCGAAATAGCGATTCGATCCAGCGTTCCATGTTTGAACGTTCAGCAGTTTTAGTCGCTAACATTTCAACTTAAGGTGTTTTTTCTGCGCCATGGAAAGCATTTAAGGGCCTCAGACAAGTTATTAGAGAGGCCTAACATGATTTCAGAGAATAGTTATGATTGAAATTGTAATAGTTTATAATAATATTCATTTAGAGGTGCTGAGATGAAGTTACCGGTCATTTAGCACTACTAAGAGTCAGAAATTGCCAATGCTTCAGTTACATATTTAGGTACAGACGTGAGATTCATATCAATCTGCTCTTCTAATTCTCCCCAAGAAAGTGATGCATTCCAGTGGCATGTACTGAAACCCAAGACAAAATCTTACTGATTTTCTGAACCTCCATCTACATTGTTTTGGGTTATATTGGGTCTTACAGCCGGTACGAGAGACTGTAACCATTTGTAAAATATGTCTCACAGTGGACGTTCAGTTAAAAACGGTGAAGGTAAAATAAGACATGAGACATGCTTTGCTAAAGCTTAGCTTCTAATTGTCACGTATGTCTCTATCATCAGACAGAGCGAGGTTAGCGGTTTCCCCCTCTCTTCTATATCAAGCTAACTAATTTGCAAATTGCTTGTTTCGCTCTCTAAAATGACGCCGATACATCGCAAAACAGATCCAATCAACTCCACCGTGATAACGATTTGATCCAACATTCCATGTTTGAACATTCAGCAGTTTTAGTCGCTAACATTTCAACGTAAGGTGTTTTTTCTGCGCCATGGAAAGCATCTAAGGGCCTCAGACAAGTTATTAGAGAGGCCTAACATGATTTCAGAAAGTATTTATGATTGAAATTGTAATATTTTATAATAATATTCATTTAGAGGTGCTGAGATGAAGTTACCGGTCATTTAGCACTACTAAGAGTTTCTAATGTGCAGCTGACATGTGCATTACAATGGCACGTACTGAAACCCAAGAAGAAATCTTACTGATTGTCTGAACCTCCATCTACATTGTTTTGGGTTATATTTGGTCTACGACAGACTGTAACCATTTGTAAAATACGTCTCACGGTGCACGTTCAGTTAAAATGACTCCGACACTGTACGGTGAAGGTAGAATAAGACGTGTGACATGTAGGTCGTAGTGAGGAAAATGCCCTCTAACCGGCGATGGCAGCGGCTGAAGCTACCTCGATCTGATCGCCGGGGCCTCCATCGCTCTCCAGCTCCACCAGCTGTTTTTCTCCTCCTCTTTCCTCCAATCTCACATTGCTGTTGTTGTGGAGGTTTGGGTGGGGGGGGGGAGGAGAAGAAAGCAAGGCTGACAGCTTGAGGAAGTCTGATGTCCTGGCACTTATAGCCTTGGCGAAGGAGTGGATAATGCAGTGAAGTGAGGGGATGTTGCAGAGAGAGAGAGAGAGAGAGAGAGAGCCTGAGGGAAGCAGTCTACTGGACATGCATATGGTCCTCTCCTGGTTAGCTTCTCCACCGCTCTCCTCCTCACCACTTACGGGCCCCTCGCAACCCCCGTCTTATGGCACCTTTGCCAATAAGAATGGGCAAGGCAGCTGTAACCAAGCATGCTCAAGGCCACTGACCTGGAAACGTGGCTCCAACCCAGCAAGCCTACTCACTAGCCCCTACTGGATTTACATGGCCGGGAGAATGTGAACACCCCCCCCACCTCCCCTCCTCACTTCCACCTCATATCACGCTGCCCATAACCCTCAGCTTACTGGCAGTGTTATTATTGTCCTAAAATGCATGTGTGAAATGCTCAGTCTAAATATGTACGCGAGCATGACAGGGCGGATTAAAATGTCAATATCCCGCGACACATTTTGTCATGTTAGCATCGAGTATTAGCCGCCGAAGAAGTGAAGTGAACGCTTCAAAAAAGCTCAGCGAGTCAAGAGTCTGCGTTTGAGGGTTTCTTTAAGGTGCTCGACTATAATGCTCTTTAGTCGCCGTGATGGATATATTAAGATAAACTTCCGACTGCAACCCCCCCTACTCCCATCTCTACTTTATCTCATCACATGTCTGTTAGATATCACACGGTGTGACAATTTCTTAACAAGGCACACTTCAGATTTATTCAACAATAGCCCATCACTTCAGAAATTTCTCTCTCAGAGAGAGAAAGAAAAAAAGAAAACGGGCACGCCATGTTTGTTCAACGGCTCGGAATGAGTGAAATTAACAAAGATGATGTGACACTATCTGTCATCAGCCATTACAAATCAATGGGCTCTCCACCCGCTCGGGCATATTCCCAGTGGTTTTACTTCCTTAAAAGTACAGCAGGTATTTTAATGCGTGATGAAAGGCTCGTTTCATAGCCGAGCATGAAATATGAGGGACATGTGACGACTGCGACGCGACCTCCTGTCTCAGAAGCCGCTCGCGGAGACGAGGCGGCGAATCAAGCGTCACTTTTGAGATGTGACGACGGGCTTTAAACTGAAGTATCTTAACTTGTGTCACGTTTAGAAACAATTAGAGCGCATTGATGTTTGATGGCGGAGCGGGGGGGGCGCCGCTCATTTCAGACGTTTAGCATTTCAAGTACGCCGACACATTCGACTTAAGACAAAAGAGGCCGCGTTCGACTGATAGTGTAATGACAGACATTGCTTTAGCTTGTCGTACACCTGCGTCGTAATCAACCCGCTTCGGCATGAAACAAGGAGACGCTGACCTGAATGTGCTCCATATCGCCCATTGATGTTACTGCTTTCATTCTATTATGATACACATACATATGACAACATGGCACCGATTTGAAGTCGGATGTTCAACCTCGCTGTTGTGCAGTGGCGGTTCTGGTGGGAGGCCAGCGCCCCCGTAACTCTGAGTCCGGACCCCCCGTGACAGATTGAAATGTAAATGATTGAAATGTTGACATTGTAAACACTGTTTTAAGTCTTTCTTGTCTGAACGAGGCATTTGTCTTGTTTTCCTGGGTTGTATGTGCCCCTCTAACAAAAAAACCCGGCCCCCACTATTAAAAACGGTCTAGAACCGCCACTGCAGTTCTAGACCGTTTTTTTACACCACTTTTGCCGTTTTTCCACAGACAGTACCAGCTCGCCTCGCCTCGACTTAGCTCGCCTTTTTTGCGTTCCCATTGCCGAAATCTGGTACCTGGTACCTAACCTGACTCTCGCCAGATGCATTTCGTTCCGCCTCGCTCCACTCACATACATCTGGGATCGCTCCCGTTGGGAGGGATTTGGGCACCAGATTTTCAGGTCGAGCCAATCAGGACCGCCGGGCGGGAGTTTCATAGATGTGACGTAGCGGAGAAGCGACTGTTTTGATTCAGACAACAATGGCGGCTCACATCGAGGAAGCAAGCGTCAACATTGATGCTGCTATTTCATCCGTGTCGTCCAATCTACCCAATATTTTTTCGTTAAAAGAACGTCGCTCTCATCGACGTCACAGGTTGGTTTCGATGTGAGTGGTTGAAGTAGCGCGTCAATAAAGATGACAGACAAGTGGTTTATCCAATCATATGCAAGGATTTTGAAACACATCTCCAATGGAGCGATCCCAGATGGATGAGTGGAGCTAGGTGGAACGAAATTCATCTGGCGAGAGTCAGGGTACCTGGTACCTGCTAAAGTGGAGCTTTTTTAGTATCACCTCCGTGTAAGTTCCAACCGAGCTGAGCTGATACTTCTGTGTGACGTAAGCTGGCAGCCGGCCACTGATTGGACAGAGAGCGACGCCACTTGACGACTCATGACGAGCGCGACGTCCGAGCCTGACACCCGCTACCTTTAAAAACTAGCATCTGCGTTCAGTCAACATAGCGATTACATGGAAGGAACAACGCGCAGGAACACGGCGTGGACCGTGGCAGAGGTGGAGACGCTCCTGAGTGTTCTCGCATCCAGAACGAGCTTGATAGCGAGCTAGCGTTAGCGACCGTTTGCGTACCTGAATGGTCCTACGTCTCTTGAGCGTGTCTCCTCTCGTCTTCGGATTCACACTGTTGTAGGTCGTCTACGAGCATGTTTGCCTGTACGCCTACAGTCTTCAACCCGCCCACGTTGAAGAGATGCTAATTCTAGATGGAAACGCAACGCGACTGAAACCAAACCAAGTAGAGCCACGCTAAGCCGAGGCGAGCTGGTACTGTTGGTGGAAAAACTGCATAACAAAAAAGCCCCCCTATTAAAACCGGTCTAGAACCACCACTGCAAGTTTTTTTACACCACTTTTTTACGCCAAGAAGTTCAGAAATGGATGATCGAGCGCTCGATCATCCATTTCTGAACTTCTTGGCGTAAAAAAGTTGGACGAAGGCCCCTCGGCCAGACAAAGGTCACTCGCGGCAGACATCCTCCCACTTCCCATCCCGTTTCCTTCGGAGGTGTGTGGGTGGAGCGTGGGGGTGTCTCTCACACTCTCTCCCTCTCTCCCTGACACACTCCCGCCGCACTGCTGTCCTCAGCATCTCCGTGGGGCGGTGACTAATTGCCCCCGTAAATCACTGTGCGGGCCGCGCGATCCTCCGTTTATTTTTCCTGACAGTAATTTAGTGCTTGCTCTTTTACACACTTGTCATCGCGTGTTTTTCCTCACATTAGAGGCTGGTGGAAAAAGGACGGTAATTAACGGGCGCGACGCGCGCTCGCCACGGCTCTTTCATCATGGTGTGATAATTGTGCTCCTTGTCTGTCACGGTAACCTCTCAGTTTCCCCTGGAACTTCCCCGGCGCTATTTGTCAACCCTGAGAAATAGGCAGGATTCTGGGGGCCCGGCTGCGATCCGGGCTCGCCTCGCCGTACCCACGTTCTCCTATTTGTACCGAGACTGGGTCATTTATATTTCACACAAAAACTTGTCAGAAATATTAGCCTTATCCCGCGCGGGGGAAGATAAAAGATGTATGGTAAACACGAGTGAGTGCTTGATGGCTGAGGAGTTCCACAACCCGCCTCCGCTTCCTTAGTCTTTCTTGTTTCCTGAGCGGAGGGGAGGTCGCGGAGGAGTCGGCGGGGACAGCCTAATAAACAGTCCCTCCGTTCGTAGTGCTGAGATGCAAAAGCCGGGGCGTGCGGCGGGGAACGCGCCCGAACAGCTGAGGCCGTAGAAAACCCCGTTCAACGAACTAATCTATTTACAGGAAAGCCCGGTTCGCTCGTCTCTTTAGGGTGTGCGGCGGGATAATGCGGCGTGTATGCTGCAGAAACATGTCATATTCTATTTTTATCAGCCGTGGGCAGGTGATTCACTGTCTACCTTGTTATCCTCTGCTGTTCCACGCTGGGGATGCACAGTATCCATCACCCATAACCTGCACCCCAGAGGTTAAGTCATCAATAACTTTGCTGCTGAAAATATTGCAGAGGACTCGGAGGTTTGCGTTAAGGTCCTTTGACTGGCTGTCCACGTCCCGGCGCCGCGTCCCCGCGCTCCCCCCCCCTTCTCCCTCAACTTCTCCCGGGTTTTTTAATATCTTTATTCTCCTGTCACAGACAGGGGCTAATGGGATGTGTGGTCAAGATTTCAGGATCCATCACTGGCTTGCTGAAGAATTAGCATGGGCCCCATGCATCACCTGCCAGAGCTGTCAGGCCTGCTGTCTGCCGCGCTTCATTATAGCGCTGGCACCGCGCTGCCTGTCTCCCCTCTGCGCTCGCTTCTCCCCAGCCACAAACCACAGCCGAGGGGGAGAGGAAAAAAAAAAAGAGAAGGCCCTACCACGCCCCTCAATGTCAGCCCCGGTCACCAGCCACTAAATTAGGATACACTGTCGCGCTTTTTAGAAATTAGGAAGAGGAGCGGACGGAGCTTCTTTCCGTCTGCCGAGGATGCTCTCGGAGACAAGCGATTCTCCCTCCCTCCTCTTATCCTTTCACTCCTCCTCCTCCTCCTCCTCCTCTCTGTGTCATAGCTTTAAGTGTTTCTCTCTCTTTTTATCAGGAAAAAAAAAGTCTTTAAAAACTATTAGGGTAATTAAGCAGCATTTGGCCCCTGTCGCGCTGAAGGAACTATTTGATTACTCATGTCCCTCCGGTTGGGGAGCACCGGGGGTACCGCTCTCATTTTTTTTTTTTTTTTTGGTGGCTAACCCCCTCGTGCCTCATTCAGAGCCCGGACCCCAGAAAACCCCCTCGAGAGCCATTCTTTATGTCTCCTCTGCAGCGCAGATTAGACCGGCAGTGCTAAGAAGGTCACCGCGAAAATGAAGAGAGCAAAGCAGGACTACAGCTGGGGACCCTGCCCCGGTTCCTCTCTCGCTCCCCTCTCTCTCCCTCTTATTAGCAAATCAAAGCTGCCTCCAGAAAAGATTCACACTCCTCACCTGATTTTGTCCTTTTCCGCTAATCACATAGCCACTTTGCCTTGACTGACAGTTTTCTTTATAATTGGCCCATGATCTGGCAAGGATCTAATAACCAGAAAATCCCCTCTGAGGGTCCGCCGGGCTTGGGCGACCTGTCTACACACACACACACACACACACACACACACACACATGCACGCACGCACACACACACTGCCTCCACCATCCCCCCCCCCTGTAACACCATCTGCAGAGGGCCGTTGCCATGCCACACTGTTTGTGCACAACAGCGGCGAGCTAATCTTAACGTTCAATAATGGTGTGAATATTCAATGAGCGGCCCGGGCAGAGGATCCACAGTAGCGCTCTCTAATTACTGTTCATTTGCCAGAGTATCAAAGCCTAATTACTGTTCATTTTAATGCTCCAGAGAGAGAGAGAGAGGAGGGGAGGGAGAGTCGAGGCAGGGTTAGAGGAAGATGCCCTCGAGAGATCACCGTGGCAGTCGGTCTTTATCCGTCTCCGTCTCATTGTCTGTGTACATCCTGTGTTAGCTCGTAGCTACGTCTATCTCGTCTGTGTGTTTTTATTGTGCGAGCAAACATTCTGAATTTTCTTCAAACAAACACGTTAATCAATCACAGAGACAGCTTAGAGGAGAGGAGGGAGAGAGAAGAGAAGCACGAGACGAAGGCGAGAGACAGGGTCCGTAATCCCGAGCTCGCTGTTTCCTCTCTCTTCTTTATCTGTTTAATGTGTTTTGGGTAAATATCAGACGAGGGGAGGGAGGGGACCGCCGTCACGTCGTCTTTGCCTTCACCAGAAGAAAGCTCCTGTTTTTTTTCTCCCTTTTCCTTTCCCTCTCACCTAATCCTGACAGGAGCCACCACAATCACTACCTGCCACCCGTTTGACAGCTTCTGTCACCAATTAGCAGCTAAATCAGCATCTCTCCCCAAACAAGAGAGCGAAGCAATTTATATGTCTTATAAATCATTATTTAGCGCTTGTCTGAGTGGGTTTTCTTCTCTCTCTCTCTCTTTTTTTTTTCATTCACACTCTCGACAACAGACGACGGCGGTGCAGGTGGAGGCTCGCCGGTCCTCTCAGATCCAACGGGCCCCTCGCATCAGCACCGGAGGCCCCTGTGGACGAGGTGGGGGGGGGGGGACAAACCCTGTCTTCCCTCATCAGGAAGTTTGTCTCGTGAATTTCTCGCCCCCTTGCTCCGCCACGAGAATTTACAAGGCATCGACAAGCCCTTTTAATGAGGCGCGCCAAGCTGTTCGCCGGCTTTTTTCCCCGTGATAGGATGTTAAATGAAAAGCCGCGTGCAACACGCGCGGTTTGTTATCATTCAATCTGCTGCGAGACCGCAGCCCGGTCATTATCCAGCCATTATTTTCCTTGATTTACAGTCGCGGGTGGAGGAGGCGATCGCTGCGGCTTGTCCTCCCCTCGGTGGGACGGATGGGAACCAGCTTGGAAATTTGCATTTACATGATCCGGCTGAGCAGCTTATTAGATCTGGATATTTATTTTCCACTTAAAGCGATGTTTGATTACACTTTAATAAAGAACAGGAAAACCGCTGAGCTGCCTGGGACTAACTGATCCTGCCCGGTGGTTTTATGTGTTAATGAAGTGAGAGGGACACGAGACGCAGGGTGGAGACGTGGCATCCATCCCCTCAGTGCTGCTGGAGCGTTATTGTCAGAGGGGAAGAAAAAAAGGCAATCAGAAGGGATAACGAGGAGATTCAAAAACCAACATTCAGATCAGACGAAGATGCCACTTCAGACAGGTCGAACCTGCTGTTAGGAAGAAAACACCCAAACATCCGGCCTATAAAACATGTCATGACCCGATAACAGCAAACAACTCTGCAGAGGTGTAACAATAAAAAGCACAAGTCTACATGAATGTAACCTCTAGTTAAAAGGGATTTCACCTTAAAAGTGTTGTAATATAATGATTTACTCGGCTTAATTGCTGAAATGACTCCTGGATAGATATCAGAGCAGCCGGGCAACTTGAATGTCCGGACTGATGGAAATAATCCGACATGTTTGCTGTTGTACATGGCTGTGACTGCACATGCGATGTGACGAGAGCCAGTGCGAGCACGCTCAGAGCAGCACATTTGCGTTTGACGGCACTTTACGACGGTGAACGCGTCGTTAAGATTTCCACTCTGGAGGGTGGGTTCATTTTTTTGTGTTTTTAAGCCCCAAAAACGCTGTCGCCGTTTAAACGAAAGGCACATCTGATAAAATATTTTGTCGGTTTCACCCGGAGCCTTGTCGTGTAAAGCCAGCCTGAAGATGATATCAGTCGGGTTGGTTGATATCGACTTAGTGTCGATAGCTGTTTTTACAGCAGTCACAGTTATAAAATTCAGTTTAGTTTGTGTCATTATAGAGCAATCTGCCTTGTAGATGGATATAAAGATGGTTATATAAGTGCAGTGTGATGTCATCAAATACATGTTCGTAACCTACGTATTCAGATTTTAACCAAGAAAATCAAAGAAGAGCTCCCAGTCCAACCTCCAGTTAGCTGCACGGCTAACTGAGCTAACTAGCTAACAACAGGCACAGTTAGTAGCAGTAAGCGGTTTATCTGGTGACATGCTACCCCCGACTTGTTTTAAGTATGGTGGCACCTTTTAATTTATATTTTCATGCATTTTGCGATCAACTTTTCTCTTTACAATCCAACTACGTCTGAGAGTTTGAACCGTAGATACAACTTAACGAGATACTCTGCTCAGCTAAAACCCTTTGACTCGGCCATTAGCAACTGAGCTAATGTTTCAATCGACAAACCACAAATATAATTAGCTACGTTAACAACAAGTCGAGCTAGCTAGCTCGGCTTGTTGTTAAACATAACGCCAAATTATAGCGAATGAAATAGTGATATGATTGCTTGATACCAGTAGCTTCAGAAGGGCAGCGTACATATATCAGAATTATCTTTTTTTTTTGCCCCAAAACAATATAATGGCTCTGAATGACTCAAATATTGTGACCACGTCTCTGAGGTCCGAGTTAAAAACTCCAAAGTCCTGGTTATTGAATAACTATTGACGCCGACTGTACAGAAACAAACCCCGTCTCGTCTGACAGGACTTATGGGAATATAAAACAAATGAGGATGTCAGGCGAAGCAAAAATGGAAAATACTACGCGACCGCGCGCCGTAATTGCTTATGGACATTTGCTTTAAGCCAAGTGATGTTACACTTGACTCAATCAATATTTGCCTCGAGAAGCCATTCATAACCGAGTCACAGTTGATGAATAAGTCGCGGATAGTCGCGCGTACGTATCTCCAGTGTAAAGCGGAAAGGTCATGATCCGCGATGGGGGCGGTGCAGCTTCTCCGACACGGGAGCTCGTTTCTGGACTTCGGGATGATGCATGTGATCCGAACAATAGGCTGATTTACGCCACAGACAAAAGGTTGATGGAGCACTTTCTGAAATCTCAAATTAGAGTTAAAACTTCACTACAAGGGTCGGACACACACACCTTTTCCCACACATACATGATTCCCGTCTTCCAGTTGCTGTAACTACGGCTCGTTGTCCACCGAGGAGCCCAGGCACACAGAGAGAAAATGCAGAGGTGAGCCTTTGGCCTGGAGTGCCCCTCATTTAAGACGATCGACAAAATCAATAAAGTGAAGTATGTTTCCTCGCTCTTTTGGCTCCGTTCCCGCTCCCGAAGCATTCCCTCAAGTAACCTACTCCAGCTGAGTTCTGTTACTGCAGCTCTTCCCCCATGTGTATACATCCTCAACCACTCTGTCTTCCCCTCAGCAAACTGAAAACTCCACCAACACAAGCTACGCGCCGTAATCTTAGCGGTTAAGGCAGGAGTGGAAAAAACAAGCCCGGGCTCGACACAAACGCCGGAGAACGATCTGAAAAGCTTCTGTTTTAGACCGGAACGCTGTGTCGACAATGGAACGTGATGTTTATTATCCAAGTCAGACAGAAACTAATGAAACACCTCAATTACAGGAGCAGAGAAAATGTTATCGAGACAAATATGCTTGTTTTTTAGTATTACTTATTTATTTTCTGTATGTTTGAGCAGTTTTTTTTATTTAATCTCACCTGATGCAGGACTATTTAATTACAAATGCACCCAAAGATCTGCGGTGACTATATAATTGGTTGCACCGGTGCACCTGAAGTTCAGAAGATCAGATTAAAAAATGTAGGCTTTAAAAATATATATAAGAAAACACCAACTGGGTGTGTAGACAGTTGCTTTTGAACAAATACTGGCCTATAAACACAGTTTCTGTTGATAAGACTGTAGCTTTGTCATACTTCAGCTAAATGCTAATGCTAACATGCTGTGACGTTGAGCATGATTTTCACCAGGTCAACCCAATTTACCAGTTTAGCATGTTAGCATGCTAACATTTTCTAAGTAGCGCTACAGGTGAGACTTATGGGAATTTCATCAGTTTTGCTGGTATACGGTCATAAACGATACCAGTCTGTCATACTGGACAAATTGAGTTGAATTTGACTTAAAGGGATATTCCGGTGTAAGTTTAATCCATGGTCTAACACACCTTGACACCGAGTAAGACTCCCCCTCGAGAGGTCAAGTTAGCTGACCGCTAGCTTAGCTAGTTTTAGCAACCTCAGAAAAGACCGCACGATAACAATACACTGCAGCTTATGTCTCCAACTAGAAACCACCATCAAAAAGCCACAATTAATGGTGAGAACAGCACCAAACTTCAGCAACAGTACATGTACAGTCCCAGCACACAGTACGAAGCATCAAACATCTGCTAGCTTTGCTGGATTTGTATTAAAAACACAGCTCAACTCACCCTCTCCTCCAGCAGCCTGCCTGTGTGGGGAAGCCCTGACGAGTCGATTACCGAGTGCAGTAGATTTCTGCAGCTCAAGGATGAAAATGTCTGATTATTACTCCATTACTTCCGTTATTTTCCCTGTCAGCTCTCGATAATAAGAACTGAGCATTCCATGGAGTAATAATCATACATTTTCTTACTTTCTTACCGAGTCTTACTCGGTGTCAAGGTGTGTTAGACCATGGACTAAATTTACACCGGAATATCCCTTGAATGAAAAGTCAAAGGACCACAAAAGTTATCACAATTCATCCAGCAGGGACGTTGCTGTGTCTACACTAATTTTCATGGGAAGCCATCTAACGATTGTCAAGACATCTTACTAAAAAAAACAAAAATGGTGGAGGAAATAGAGGAAATGCTATGCAGGAAATCACCAAAGTCATTATGGATTTAACCTCTGAGAACAATGAATAACTGGACAAAACGTTGTACCAATCCTTCTTATAGTTGTGTTATATTTTACTTGGTAACTAAAAAAAAAAACGCTGGTGGTGCTACACAAGCACAAGAAAAGTCAGCAGATCACCAAAAGTGACTGTCTGTACACAATGTATTGATGATCCACAGCTGATGAGTTATAAATAAATTAAACCGATCCCAACTCTGGGATTAGAAAGTGAAGTTCTGTGAGTCTGCCTCTCCACATCGCCCCCCCCCCTCTCAAACCATTTCCTGTTTACCTCTCTGCCGCTAAGAAGCAAAAAAAACATCTTAAAGATAATATTTTAAAACAGATGATGCTTCACTACAAAGCTCCCACAGAAAGCTTTGTGCTGAACCATCAGCACTTTCAGTAAATATCACATAAGAGAGAAGGGTGCTGCTTCTCCTCTTGTTTTTATTCCCAGTGTACCCAATTAGCGAGCACCTTGCTGGGTGTGCACCGTCACCATTGGATACTGTACGAATGGGAGGGGGGACTGAATACATTTTGGGATTTTCAAGCCTTTGATTGACACGCAGGCGTCCCCGGGCTGTGTACCCGCCGTCATAAAAGTAAATCAACAGTGAATATACAAGGTGCTAAAAACCGCAGCTCTGTTTTAAAACGTTTTAGTCGATGAAATTGTGTCTGATAACAAGATTACCGCCTATAACACACAGGAAGTGGCTCTGTTTTCTTATTAAATGTGTTGTATTGTAGTCGTACATATTATATTTGTCATCTGTCAAAACATACGTGTGTATGCTGTGATTTTTTTAATTTTATAACTCAGAAATAGTTTTTAAGGAATTAGCTTTCTTGTCAGTAGTTAGACAAGAAGATTGATATCACTCTCATGTGTGTGCACGACATGAGGAGACGGTTAGCTTAGCTTAGCATAAAGGCTAGCCTGGTTTTAGCAGACAAAATACCAGCAGCTCTAAAGTTCTTGTGTGTTTTATATTTGTACAAAGAAACACGCTGTGGTTTTATATGTGCAAGACAGAGTTGTTTGAGCTAAGCTAATAGACTCAAGGCAGCTTCATATTTGCAATACAGACGTGAGATTTATATCAGCCTCCTCCGTCTTATTCTTGACAAGAAGGCAAATAAATATACAACATCATTTCCCACATACGTCAAACTATTACTTTATTATATATTTCACAAATATATATTATATTAGGCACTTCAAATTACAGCCTGGTTGATATATCTTTTGTCCTATATTACAGATATATTGGTATATACTGTATATCGCCATGTAGGTTGTCATTATATGAGATAAGCTAAGATTTATACATACATAAAAAACATACTGCAGAAAAAGTAGTTTTTATAGAAATAATTAAAGTAGTAATTATGAAATTCAAAGTGAAATTTTGTGCTTAAAGTATATTTTATTTAGTTTTCTTGTTTAGATGTAAAAAGAAAAAATTGTATTTATGTATATATTCTGTGTATATTCAAATATTTATTTTACTAATCCCTAATATCAATATTGGCATCAGCCCAAATCCTGTATCAGTATAATAACAATGTCATTGTAAGTATTTTATAGTTTCTTGACAGTTTAATTGGACTAATTTATGAATTCTTGTGTTTTTGGCACCAGAAACATTTGATTACGTCCCTCTATGTGAGTTCTTTGTGCTAAGCTAATAGACTCACGGCTGTACAGCATATGTCAAACTATTACTTTATTATTTATTTCACAAACATATATTATATTGGGCACTTAAAATTACAGCCTGGTTGACATATCTTTTGGCCTATATTACAGATATATTGGTATATACTGTATATTGCGATGTAGGTTGTCATACATGAGATTTATACATACATAAAAATATATGCAGAACAAGTAGTTTTATAGAAATAATTAAAGTAGTAATTATGAATTTCAAAGTGAAATTTACTGTTTAAAGTATATTTTATCTGGTTTTCTTGGTCAGTTGTTAGAAAAATCTTGGCAAAAAATTTGTAGTTATGTATATATTCTGTGTATATTCAAATATTAGTCAATATATTGATATCAGGATTTTTTTTATATTCCCTAATATCAATATTGGCATCAGCCCAAAAAATCCTGTATCAGTCAGGCTCTACTTAAGTTATAATAACAATGTCACTGTATGTATTTTATAGTTTCTTGACAGTTTAATTTGACTAATTCATGAATTCTTCAGAAACATTTGATTACATCCCTCTATGCGTCTAAAAAATCAACTTTAAAACACCTTTCTTCCGTGTTCTAATAAGTGCTCGTCGAAGTGTGAAAGATGAGGGGAGGAAACAAAGCTCGAGTCTGCAAGGTCAAATCTTTGGGTTCATAGACCCCGAGGAGGTAAATTGATTGTTGAGTGTTCGGGGAGGGGCGGGAGGTAAGCATTTAACTGCTGACAGACAAACTCTGGCCCTGCAGGGGAGAGCAGGCAGCGCATTGCTTGACATCGTTTCCACAGGCCTGTGTTCCACAATCCTCTTCTGTTCAATGGGGCAAGACCCTGTGCTTTTGTTACAATTAACCTATTAGGAGAAGCCTTTCATTGGCAGGTGATTCCACGCTCCCTCGCGTGCCTCTATAACGCTATTTTGATCCGGGGGACGGCGGCCTACGGACATTTTTCCGGATAAATTCCGTCGAAAAAGTGGAAGACGTTTCATCAGAAGCGATGGGTCAGCCGCCGCAGCAGCGTGGCTCGATCGGATCTTAACCACATTTTTGTTGAAATAAACAACATTAAGCACACTTTATATCCCTCGCCGTTAAGAATAAATGTGTTGTTTCTGCGGCGAGTGTGTAGTATACGGCCGACGATAAAAACAAATGACTCTCACCCTCGGTGAAAGACATAAAAGTATTTAAAAATTGACCCCAAGGGTCTGCTTTGTCCGTGGCTGGAGGCATTATTATACCCTGGTTGTCACAAAGTACCCCCTCAGGTCATTACTCGCGGGCAGCCGCGGACCCTTTGGCAGACAGAAGCTGAGCTCCATTATCTGGGACGCGGAGAGTGGAGCAAAGAGGAGAGGGTGAACGAGGGGGACGCACTGGCCGCGGATCTGAGGAAAGCGGAGATGTAGCGGGAGATGGCACCGTTCTGATGTGACGTTTTCTGGGGCCTCGCCCAGGCCTGGAAGCCGCCCATTTGGGACAGGTTCTAGTGGTAGCTGGCGTGCGCTGGCAGAGAAATACTTAACCCAATCAGGAACATAATTGCATATTTTTTCATCTGCTTTTCATTTGATGCATATATTCTCTTTAGTTAAACTGCGCGTTTCTCGCCAGTTTCCGGCCCATTGGAGTGCAGATGAGAGCGATACGCATTAAATCAAAGCACAGGCCTATTGTAAAATACAGCAGCGCTACCGTTTCCGAGGGCCAAACAAAGAAATATGTGTCAGGCCACGCAGCCATCACAACGCTCACTGCATAATGTATACTAAAACAATGAATTAAGTCTTTAAGATCAAAAACAGGGTACGTATCCGCAGCATACAGAGCGCTGCCCGCGGGTTTATCTGGACCGCACACTGTTGTTGTGTAGGAGTCGTACTCCAGCACACCGGATCTGAAACTAAACAAGTGTGGTGTCGACTTGAGCGTGTTTGAAGGTGTTCGTATCCATACAGAGTGAGCAGTGTGAGCTTTTTTATTCACTGTATCAGATATAAGAACAATGCATAAGGACAGAAGGCAATGATCATGTGTTTCCCTTCATGAGTGTCTGCGTGAGTTATTACCAAATATTAAATATAAATACTTTGTCTAAGTTGGCGTAAGCTTGCGAGGACTATAAACTAGATTCACTGAGAATCTACAGTCACGTTAGTGCTGGATGATGTGGAAGGTGGCTAAGAAAACATATAATGTGAATGTGATGTGTCACGTTTGGTTCAAATCTCAACCCTGGACGTATCTGTGGTTTGCAGAAACTTGAACCGCTGACATTATTATCCTGGCGACTGGGCTGTTGTATTGAGCTAAATGCTAATGTCAGCATGCTGATGTGTAGCAGGGACGTTAGATCTGTGGGACCTTACAAAGTCTCAAAACATCAGAAATTTGCATCTTTTGGGTCGTAATTGCCACAAACATTGAATTTAATATCATCTATTCATCTTTAAGTCAAAATGAGACAAGTGCTTCTGTGTGAACATGTCAAATGTTATAAATCTTTAAACCTACCACTGAACCTGATACTGTCTGTTTACTTTCTGTCTTTTCACTTGCATATTAACTCACTTTAAGAACCATATTCCTGCATGAAACCTAAACTCTGCACCGTCTGAACCACATATATACCTCATACCTTTGTACTTACCTGCAATACTTGAATAAGAAAAAGATCCATTGTCATAAATCGTCTAAACGTGGTCAAAGTGATCTTGAACAGGTCTTAAGCATTAAATTTAAGTGTCTGATACCTGTAGACACCCTGATGCCATTTTAGCATTATGCTAACATTTGCTAGTTAGCACGAGACCACTTTTCTGTGGTCTTGGTCTTGTCATGGCCTCGACAGTCTTTGGTCTCGGTCTTGTCGGTCTCGGGCCTCTCAGTCTCGCAATGTCTCGGACTGGCCGAGCGGTCTCGAAGGGATTTGTAACCTATAATATCCAGGCAGGCACAGTTTTTTTTTTTTCCATATCATTATGCGTCCCCTTCAAGCACCAATCAGATGCATTTTGTGACACAGACGGCGTCAAGAGTCAATCCTCAAATAGTGTAGAAATAGCGGTCATGCAATTGCTACACATATTTGATTTTTAGCCAATTGATGAAAACATTTGTAGTGAGTTCACACACAAGACATGCACTGTCTGTGTATTATTGTGCCTGTAGTTGAAATAATACAATCTCATATTTATACTAAGCAGCTGAACCCAGTATGGTGCTTAGGTTCTACAACTCATGCAAAATAGCAAAAAAACTGGTCTTTTTTTGGTCTCGGTCTCGAGCTGAACTAGTCTTGGTCTTGATTTGGTCTGTCTTGGTCTTGGTCTTGGTCTTGATACTCTCTGGTCTTGGTAGTGTCTTGGTCTCGGTTTAGGCGGTCTTGACTACAAGTCTAGTTAGCACTAGCACAAAACACAGCTGAGGCTGATGGGAGTGTCATTAATTTAGCTGGTGCTAAGTTATTAGGATTTATCCTCTGTGAACATCTGGACCACAGACCCTGGCAGTAGGTTGGTAGACAGCTTGGTACTACAGATCAGTAGGTAGGTTGATAGGCAGGTAGGTTCTGTGGGCAGGTGCTGTAGATCGGTAGGTAGATATACACAGCACACAGTTTGCCATGCGAGTGTTCCTTCTCTGTTTATTCACAGAACCAGGATCTTTCCTAGAATCATCATTACTTTTAGTTAAATGTAATAAAACATGGTTTCACAGTGTAAACATGCTTGGTACAACAGATTTCATATCATAGTTAGCAATTATGATGTGTAACTTTAAGCTTAATTGTGCTCCGGGGGCTCCACAGGCGATTCCAAAGCTGAGCAGAGCCGCGCTGCGAGGTGATTGGACGAGAGAAAGCAACGAAGAAAGTGATGACTTTTATGTTTTATGTAACTAAAGCGAATTCGAATATGAACCCAGTTTGTGAAATGCCGAGATCTGTATCACTGTTGCAAGATTTAAAGCCAATAATGTGGATCCAAATCTGGAAACAGTGTGAGCCGTTAAGGAATTTATGCAAATGTCTCCGCGTGAACTGTGAGAAATCTCATCCGAGGAAATGTAGAACAGCGTCGGATTATGTGTAATTACTCATTCATTACGTCTTCGGTTTGAAAGGCTGTAAGAACCAGCGTGTGCCGCGTTCTCACCGCGTCTCTTCCCCCCTCTGCCGGGGCATCGCATGTGCACGTCAGAGCGTCAATCAAACATGACAGCTATTTACACTCGCTGGGTGAGATGAAAGGTTCCGGCTCCATCACTCAGGCCCCCGTTCACCTAAGAGAATGTGGAAGGAGACAGACAAAGCAGGAAAAGGGCCTGTAAGTTTTTATATTCCGGGCTGTCTCGGATGCTTTCCTATGGCAGGCACACGGACGTGCATGCAGCCATACGGATGTGTGTGTGAGCGTGAAACACACACACACACACACACACAGTGTTACTAATACTGCGGTGCGGGCCTTTGATGTTCAAGGTGCTGTATCTGTTGTGCATGTCTGTCCTCTCAAATCATTTTCCAGCACCGGGAGTAAAACATGGAAACAAAGGCAAACAACATATTCAAAAAGTGTCAAACGACACATCTGGCGTTTCATGTTAGCTGGATTACGGTGACACGGAGGCAGCTTCAGTCGGTTAAGACGCAGGACGGGCTAATTGACAGTGGCTGCCGCGGGAGGACGAGAGGTTAGAGAGGCGGGGACGATCCGTCTCTGTCACGGACCGTCCCTCCGGCTAAACTAACTCTAATTAGACCGAGGAAGAACAGTTACGAGCTTCAAATTAACCATCACGGAGACGGATAAAGACTCTAACCTGATGGGCAGAGCGGTGATGTTTATAACACCATTTCAGATGTATTTCACATTTCGTAGGCTCAATAAATCAAGAGATTAATCGATAGATTGAATAAAAAAAGATAAACTAGAAGGCTCAACAGTTTTGTACTCACTCATAGATACCAGCCACCTAAATACGGCAAAAAAAAAATTCACAACATCCAGGGTTTATTCCCTGAGAAATGTAATGTTGAAAACTCTGTATATCTGTTTCCGCACCAAAGTTAACTGGGTCTATTCTGGGCCGAGACTCATCCTCCAGTCAAGTTTTGTGGAAATCCATTTAGTAGTTTTTGTGTAATCCTGCCTACAAACCAACCAACAATCAGATTTAATAGTGTTTCCCACACATGGACTTCAGAGATTGCTACCAGTTATGTCACTCAAATGGTTGTGGCAGTTGCATTGTGGGTAATGTAGGATCTAGGTTTCTTGAAAAGGAAGATGAATGCACGGAATAATCTGCTGTATTGATTTGTGACGGTCTGTTTTAAAACTGTCCATGCAGGATATCTATTGAAGTTAGCATGCTAACCCGCTAGCCCCTTTTTTGTACCTCAAGAGTTGATAATCTGGTACGATCGGCATGACTACAATGCTAGTTAAGCATACTAGCTAACAATTAGCGGTTACTCTGGTCATTTGCTGTCCCCCTATTTGTTTGATTTCAACCCAAGGCCAACTCTTACATATTGTACCTTTAATGTTCTGTAAATTGAATCGCTAACCCTGCACGGCTGACTCCACAGCTTTAACATTTTAGTTTACAATCACACAAAGGTGTGTGAATGAGATTGTTGTTTTAATATCTAGCTAGAATATTGTGTCCTTTCACTAATGGCAGCAGTGTGTCTGAGCAGCTCGCTTCAATTTTGTTGTTCTAAAGAATATCCTACCATTAGTATTGTGTATTTTTATTATTCTTCCTGTGAGGTGACTGACTGTCTGACTGACTGTCCAAGCTCTCTCTGCACTTCATGGAAATAAAGGGCCCTGGCTGCTATTTGTGAATTTATAGTAGTGTACTGTATGTTCAAACACAACATCCCAGTTAGATCTGTATATTAAGTGGCAATTTATGGAAAGAGAATTTCTTAAGGCACATGTTTTCCCGGTCCGACCACAGGTGAGGATATTCCTCCTTCTTCAAACGCTGTTGGTTTAAACACAATTACGAGTAAATGCTTGTGATTTAAAAAAAAAAACGTAACCGGTGACTCCTCGAGCGCGATGTCTTTCACGGGGAGACGGAGCTGATCAGTGGCTCCCCCGCTAAAGGACAGCTGTGACTTTCAGCTCCAGTAATAACTGCTCACTTCTGTGCGAAACAAACACAAAGGCATCCGTCTCGTCGCGCGTGCCAAACACCGGCTTCAGAAATGATAATGAAATGACTCCGAGAGGTGTGGAGGAAGAAAAAAACAAAAAAACAACCGCGTCTGCTTTACACATCACTTCAGAAAATGATAATAGATGCTGAAATAAATTTGACAATTATTGGCTGAGGTGGAAACTTTTCAAATAAACAGGTTTATGGTAAGTCATATCGCTTGGCAGTTGATCATCATGATCACTCCTGGATTGTCCCAGAAGGTGGCATATTTATTAGCATGCAACAGATGGGAAGCATGCGTTTTTCCCTGCTACGGCGCGCGGAATTGGTCTTTTGGTGGCAGTATAAATATGATGAACTGGAGCCCATAACAGGCACTGGTTTCCCGCACAAGGACAAAAAAAAAGTCCAAATGAGCAGCAAAGAGGCGTGTTGTCGCTGCTTTACGGCGGTGCCATCGATGATTGATCTACACCCCGCTGAGCCACTACAGGAAATAAAGTACAGAGCCTATAATTTAGCCGGAAAAAAACAATGCATGCGACCGTCGGCTCGCGCATCCATTTCGACACACAAGCATTCCCCGGTGCAGATAGATCATTAAACTACCAGGCGCTTTGCAATATGGTGCAGTCAATGTCACTGAAAAGATGGGACAATAAAGTGAGGAGGGGGGTCGGGGGGGGTTGCAACAGCAGGGAGAGAGAGCATGGAGATGTATTAATGTCACATAGGCTTTAGCCTGCCTCCTTAAGCCCTGCAAAGAGTCACCCAAGCCAATTTCCATTATCATATTGATTGAAATAGTTCATCATAGTGTAATTTTAGGTTTATCGCCACCCGGTTGGGAATAAGACCAAAGCATTATCCAACAAAAGCTATTGTTCCAGGGGACGTTTCGCTGTTCCAGTTCATTGATGGAGTTGATTAAGTTTAAATGAAGCAGACACTGGATAAAAGTGAGGGTATTGACCAGCGAGCGGTGCGCCGCGCTCGAAAAAAGCCCCCGCTACACGCGGAAAAGCAAGATTTGCTAAATGCTCTAATCTTCAATCAAATCTAACATCAATACAGACAAAGTTTGGTAATGAGAGATTCAATGAAGCATGCAGCAGAGAGAATTAATCCCCCTCGCCTAAACTGAGTTCAACTTTGAAGCTTGCTCCTCAGGATAGATAGTTATCTAAATGCTAAATAAGAAACGTATTGTACTTTTCACAGCATACTAATCATTTGTTCATTTTGTCTCCATTATTTGTTCTCTCACACATCCCCGCTTGTTGATCTGGTGATTAGATCAACCTTGGATGGTGGAGGAGAATGGAATAATGAGGCTGCCGGGGGAGATTTGACGCACAGCGGCGTGTAATGTTTTTCCGGCCTTGCGAGGACGCGGCCACCGCACAGCGCTACAGTTCACAGAGTGGGAAATTGGGCAGGAACAGAAAAAAAAATGAAGAGCGTTTAAAGGGTAGTGTGAAGATGACTTCGTACTGGTCTGCAGGTTTTACACGGGAAATAATGCTGTGTTTGTTTGGTGCAAGAAAACTAATTCTCAGTTTTTTTGGAGAGGCTCATGTTCTTATGTCAGGAAAAAAATCAACAATTAGGAAACCGAACGTGCTCGTTAATCTCCGATGTGTTGAAGCTCATTCTCACAGATTAGAGCAGCGGTTTCCCAACATCCATGGCTTCTAATAATACCGATATTAGAGCGTGAATGACTCTGATATCGACACACCGGCCGATACGCGCCCACATCTTTTGAAATGTGACGGAGGCAGGATATTTTTACAGTTTAACAATAAACTCTGTTGTTTAAAGTGACACCAGTGGACTGAAAACAAGCCTCACTGGGAATTTAACACTTTTTCTGCATTATATATTCTCAGTTTTCTTATCCGTGCATATCGTACAACATGTAGGCCAACATCAGCCTTTAATATCAGCATAGCAATATATCAGTCAGGTTTTGATTTAGTCGTTTTTTCCGTTTAAAAAGTTCAAATAATTAGTTAACAATAAAAAAAAACCCTAAAAAATCCAGAACCTGCAAATATCTAAACATGGTTAAGTTACACAACACGTCTCTGTCTTCGCTGTAAAGTCAACGCTCAGATTCACGGGAGGCTCGAAGTCCTCACATCACCACTGTTCGCTCCAGCGCCAGTTGTGATGTCACCAAGTAACACTCATCCGATTTTAACAGAGAAGCGTTCCACCTTGTGCAGAAACAAGTGCAGCGACTGTTAGCTGAACGCATTTTTAAGCAAAGGGGGCCTTTAAAATGAAGCCGTGTGTATTGTGTGTTACGACCGCTGAGTCTGAATCTTGTAATTCACGGAAAAAATAAACAAAAAATGTAATTTCGTGTCGCATAATTAAGCTGTTTTTTTCTCTCCTGTCACTAATCAGCTCGTGACCCTTCAGACCTGTCGGGGGGTCTCGACCAGAAGGTTGGGAACCACTCGCCTCCATCAGAAGTGCGCTGTACGCAGGCAACATCTGGGCCCTTAGTATGCTAATTCGGAGCGAACGAGCGATGCAGTCGCCTATAAGGAAGTGTTGATTGCCACTCTTGTGTTGTTTAATGTGGGGAGGGTGTAAAGTCAGAAGTGCCTTTACCTCCGTTCAGCCTGAAGGTCCCATCTACGTCCCCCGTAAAGAAAAAAAAACAGTTTTCACATAACTTCCTGCGTCTAACTTCGCCAACTATCGCGATATTCTCATATTAATCAACTACGGATGTAACAAAGGGTCCCAAACAGGTTTATGCTAACAATTAGCCTAGCAAAAAACGATTAAAATCCTTAAAAATACCCAAAACATATATTTTATGAATTAGTTTATGTATTTATGGAGTTGAAACAACCCTCTCTTACAAATTTAACTTGATAAAAAATAATAGCTAAAACAGAAATGCAATATAAATGCATATAAATAAAACTTGCATCAATATTTGTATCTATTTATTTGTTTGAGATGACTTACGTTACGCACGTTAAATTCACTTATGTTTCCAGAACAACAGTGAACGTCCCCTCTTTTAATATATAGCAGCACATCTTCATGGGGGACTTTCTAGAGGTTTCTCCGGGGCCCAGCAGCAGCATGAAGGTGTGTGTGAAGGTGTGTGTGAAGGTGTGCGTGCATGTGTGTGTGTGTATGAGGTGTGTGTGTTCAGGCCTGTTCTGGCAGTCCACAGTGGAGCAGCAGCCTCCTGGAAGAAGGTGAGTGAGTGAGTGAGTGTGTGAGGAGGAAGGTGGAGGCTGCTGCTGCTGCTGACATGTAGCCTGGTAGCACATAACAGGTGACAACTCCCTGCACTTGAAGTCAATGTTCCACATGCCTTGTGAGGTCTGATTTTTCTCTTCTTTAGAAAAAGGCTTCCTGCTGGCGACGCCCAAATCCACTGTGCGTCATGTGAAGACAGACTTTTGTTTTTTTTCCTCTCTCTCTCTGGGTGGAGTGGAGGTTTAATTTCTATTTTAGAAAATACAAATAAATAATAATAACACATGTGCTGCACCAAATCCGTCAAATCCACGTTTATCACACTCTATTTTGTTATTATTAGACTATTTTATTTCGTGTTTATGCCCCTTGAAACGTCTCGGGGATTTCCAGCGGGTCTTCAGAGGACCGGAGTTGATATCAGTTTGTCTTTAACTTCCTCTATTTATTTTCCACATGCCACCTCATTATTTGCATTTATTTTTATTTATCTATCTATTTTTTTGTGTGTGTGTGTGTGCAGGATGACGGTTAAGTGTTGTCAGCCACCGCGCTGGAGTGGATCTTTCCCCCCAACCCCTTCTGCTTTCTCTCATTGTTCGGAGATATGAGCTGTGGGACATGAAGTCTGAGCCGCGTGTGTTGTCAGAATCCCATCTAATCTGCATGTTTGTTTCTTAAACAGGGCATGTTCACTTATCTTCTCCCCTCCTCCTCCTCCTCCTCCTCCTTCGTTCTCTCTTTTTTTTCCTCTTCCTGCAAATCGACAGGAGATGCAACCCGGGAGAAGTGCAATAAAACAAACTCTTGCTCTCAAAGGTGTGCGCGGCTTTGTACCGGCGCGTTTTGCCTGTTAGCTGCACATCCTCCGTCTTTTCATCTGTCAGTTATTCCCCCTCATGTTTTGTCATTCGCTCTGTATATTCATTTGTCGCCTGGTATTCTTTTTTTTCTCTCTCTCTCTTTCCCCTCCTTATTATTATTATTATTCCAATGCCTGCATGCATACACCCGCGGTTGTAATTAAATCTCTCCCTCAAATGCGTCAAAAGAAAAAAAGGAGGATTTTTCTTTTTCTTGTTCTGGGATCTGTTTGATTGAGACGATCTGCAGACTTCTTGTGCGTCCTGAGAGCAAAGGCATGAAGGGATGTGATCTCTGACTAGCCACAGCAGATTAATAATAATTATACAAATGCTAATAATAAAAAAAAAAATGAGAGAGAGGAATCACCTGCAAACATGTTGGAGGTCAGTGCTTGGAGCTCACAGAGAAAAGGGGAAAATCCGTGCAGGAATTCCAGGAATGTTGTATCATTTAAAACACTGGACAGGAAACAAACAGCTTGGAAAGGTGCAAAAACACCCACACACAAATAAATAAAATCCAACATTACGCGCTGATTCAGAGACTTTTATTTTGCTAAATTACCAGCTTAATTTCCTGCCATTATTCCACTCTGCCCCCTCATTTAATTCATTATTATTGTTTGCCGTCTATTTCAGGAGGTGTATAAACACGTTTTGTGGCTGGTGCGCTTCTTTTTCTCCTCCTTCCTTCCCGGCTCTCAGAACGAAATGAGCAGCGCCCCCTACCGTCCGCCGGCTGACGCTGCTGCGGCGCAGTGGCACCAGCACATTAAAGGCTCCTGGGCCCTGTGGTTACTAAACACTTCTTCTTTTTTTTTTTTTAATCCCATAGAGCCGCTTCACACTCACTCTTAAGTGATTACCGGATACAAATCACATGCGTAAATACGCGCCTTTTTTTTTCGTGTGAGAGATTTGACGCAAAGGTTTGTGGGATTTTATTTGGGGTGCAAAGATGGACAAAAAGGGAAGTGAATGAGTGAGGATGGGAAGTCCATATTGAAGCGGTTTCCAGCAGTCCGGCTGTAATCTGATGGATCAGTACAGACACGAGGACACACACACGCACGCACACGCACGCACTCAGTTAAAGATTTTTTTTCCTCCTTCTCGTCAGTTTAAACCGAAATCCTGCCTGACTCGTCATTTCTGGCTCATATTCTACATTTCTCCCCTCATCCAAATCAAAAAAGCCTGCGCGCTCTCCTTGTCAAGCCTCCAGTTTAGTGATGTAAAAAAAAAAAAAAAAAAAGGAGGTCAGTGTGAGCCCGGCGGGATGCAGGGCAGCTGCTCCCTGACCAGTCCTCCCCCTCCTCCTCCCCCTCCTCCTCCTCCCCACCGTCACACCTACTGCTGCTGCAGCTCTCTGTTCTAAAGGCATTCGCTTGGCGTGTAATTAATAGGAAATAATGATGTTGCCGAAAGGTGCGGCGTCGCTACCCGAGGAACGTCAGAGACCCGGCATATTGTTGGCTGCATTATTAATCTGCTTACTGTAAATGACACGGTGACGCGCGCGGGCTTTATACTCGATTCACCAGAAGTGATGGACGCGTTACAAAATAAGAACAGTGGAAATAAAATAATAAATAAATCAGATTCTCACGCACCATCACCTCATCACTCTCCCTCTCCTCCTTCTCCTCCTTCCTCCTCTTCCCTCTGACTCAGGTAATTACAGGCAGATAATGTAGCCGCGCCATAACGCACTTGTCTGCCCAATTAGCCGAAACAATTATTGCAACTTTGACTTTAATTACGTCTCAATTTGAAGGCCCGGCGCTGGTCTATAATTCAGTGATTAAAACCCCTCTTTGCCCCCGGTGCCTTTAGGGCAGCGCGTGATTAGGACCTGTCAGCTGCCGGAGTGAGCGCGCGCAGCCATGCGTGTTGTGCAACATGACCCGCTGTTGTTAAACCTTGTCAACATATTAACCTGAATTCCCCAGTCATTATGGACCGAGGCTGCTGCGCATGAAGGGGGGAAGAAAAAATACTCCACATATGTGTGCGTAATTGAAAAGAAAAAGGGGAAATAACAATGTAGGGTGGCGTCTCCTCGAGTGTATTAGCTGGGGGTGTGTGACGTCACAGGGTGTCCCAAGGGGGGGCCTGGGTTCAACAATAAAAAGCTTGAATGAAAACAGTGCAAGTGGAAAATATATGGTTATTGTTATTATACTATAACATATTATTGTGGGTTTTTATGGTCAAAGAAGATAAATAATACAAATTATTTAAAGGTGCAGTACGTAGAGCTTTTAATCAGAAGAGAACTAAATCTTCATTGACTGATTTTCAATCCTTAATAACACCATCTTCACTTTCATGACGGAATAAACTGAATAAACAAACTGACCTTAAAGGACAGGTTTATATGTGGCGGACCCTGCCACCTCTCTAGCTCCAAACAGTGACCTTGTTTCCCTTAAAAACAGCTCGTTTACTCAGTTATGGAAAAAATACATAATTAAATTAAAATTCTGAGATTAAATTCTAAACGTCTTAGACGTATAAACTCATAAAAACAAGACAAACTGTTCACTTTTAAGATGAAACGACTTAGAATCTAAATTACACTTCGCTGGCTGATAACCAAACAAACCAAAACACAAAGTAACTCAAGGTTTTTCCAGCGTTTCCTCCCATTTTAATCATTTTGTGATATTTCTTATTATTACCACTTTAATATTGTAAATGTTACATTTCTGAGTTTGAATCGCTTCTTCAAAACTCCACGCTGCCCCTTTAATTTCGCTGCTAAAGGTGATTTTAAGAAATCCTGAGTCGGGGGATGTGCGATCGTTGCATGTAGACAAACCAAAATAAAGAGGTTTGACAAGAGGAGAACGAGTGTTTTGGAAGGAGTCAAAAGGTTCATCTGAAGCACATTTGATCCTTGTCAGAATATATTGATTCGTGTTCTTTCAAGGAGACAGTTGATGTCTTCCTTAATTTCTTGACTGGCCATCTGGACTTGACTGATGAGGGGCGCACTCTTGTTTTTCTCTGTAAGCTGAGAGCTAATATGTCAGGAAGCTAATAAGTCAGTTAATAACTATGGAAATGATCAGCGCCCCGTCACATCTGAGATACGACATGACATTTCCCCGCTGAAGAAAGACTTACTGTTATCATTTCATGTATAATCCAGCGCTTCACACACGCTGCAGGAAGGGTTTGCATAAGTTTTTTTTGTGCGGGAGTGGCCGAGCGGTTCATGC
This sequence comes from Lagodon rhomboides, assembly GCA_039737535.1. NCBI lineage: Eukaryota > Metazoa > Chordata > Actinopteri > Spariformes > Sparidae > Lagodon > Lagodon rhomboides. The sequence goes on along the minus strand of CM077789.1, from coordinate 4,794,410 downwards.
AGACCGGGCTTTAGGTTTTTATGAATTTCCCCTCAGCCACAATCAGTGCAGCCGAGTTTCCTTTGGTGTATCCAGAGGTGAATAATTTATGGGAGGATAAAAGCGTTTGTGGTAGAGAGCTAGACAGTCAGACAGTAGAAGGAGGCTGGCTGGGAACCCCCCCCTTCACAACCACTCCACACCAGAACCCCTCCGCCCTCCGCCCTCCGCCCTCCGCCCCGGCTGAGCTCGCCCCTCGCCGCGTGGTGGCCTTGCACGATACCTCCTCGGACGGCTGCTTGAAGTGCAAATCTGTGTTCCAACTTGTTCCCGGTGCCTGTCAGCATGTTTTCCTCTTGTCAGCAGCGATTGAGTGTGGGCCTGTGTCACCCTTGTACCGCCGCTGTAACAGGATCATTGACAGACCAGTGACACCGCCCAACCAGATAATGGAAACCTATTGATTTTTCTGCTTTTTTTTTTTCTCTCCTCCCTTTCTCCCACAGGCCGTCTGTGGCACTTCTGAATAACTGGCCAAAGGACAGGTCATGATCAATGGTCCTGATCCCTGGATCACCGCTGCCAAAGACACTGAATGAGAAAAAAAACACAAGACCAGCTGACAGAAAAGTATTTTACGTTAAAGGAGCAGTACGTAGTTTTAATCAGCAGAGTGACTGACTTTTTTTAAAAGGCTAAACAAACTAAATAAACAAACTCTTCGTTTTCTGACTGAATAAACAAACTGATCATACTGTTTAACTTTGTTTATATGTGGCGGACCCTGCCACCTTTCTACGTTAAAGGAGCAGTATGTAGTTTTTAATCAGCAGAGTGACTTTCTTTAAAGGTTAAACTAAACTTAAAGGCTAAACAAACTCTTCGTTTTCTGACTGAACAAACAAACTGATCTTAAAGGACAACACACTTTCATACTGTTTTAATTTGTTTACATGTGGCGGACCCTGCCACCTTTCTACGTTAAAGGAGCAGTATGTAGTTTTAATCAGCAGAGTGGCTGACTTTTTTTAAAGGCTAAACAAACTAAATAAACAAACTCTTCGTTTTCTGACTGAATAAACAAACTGATCTTAAAGGACAACACACTTTCATACTGTTTTACTTTGTTGATATGTGGCGGACCCTGCCACCTTTCTACGTTAAAGGAGCAGTATGTTGTTTTAATCAGCAGAGAAAGATCTTCACTGACTGACTTTTTTTAAAGGCTAAACAAACTCTTCGTTTTCTGACTGAATAAACAAACTGATCATACTGTTTTACTTTGTTTACATGTGGCGGACCCTGCCACCTTTCTACCTTCAAACAGTCTTCTGGGACCTCTGAGAACAGCTTGTTTATTCAATTATGGGAAAAATAAATACATATTTCTCAGTTTGTATAATTACCTCATTAATATTGTAAATACTAAAATTCTGAGATTGAATCTCTTCCCCAAAAATTACACAGTGACCCTTTAATGCGAAGGTCTTCAGGATCCAGCGTCATAAAAACAAGACAAACTGTTCACTTTTCAAATGAAACGACTCAGAATCTAAATTACGCTTCGCTGGCTGATAACCAAAACACACCAAAAAACACAAAGTAACTCAAGGTTTTTCCAGCGTTTCCTCCCATTTTAATTAGCCGAATCAATAGCAAGCGTTACTTGTGAATTAAAAGCAGGTTTTTTTCCTGTGTTTTGTGCGTACACGGACCGGCGTTTGCAGTTTTAATGGAGCAATCTCCAGAGAGGAGGCCCCTTTGATACCCATGGCAATGATAAGCATGCATTGGCTGCCTACCATTGGACCCCCGTGGCAGATGGTGAGTGTGGGTCCTGCAACAACACATTTCTTTATGTCAGCCTTGTCCCTCACTCTCTCTCTCTCTCTCTCTCTCTCCCTCCCTCTTCAGCCAGTGGAATAATGAAAAGCCCAATTCTGGTCATGGCTAACTCAATCTCATTATAATCTCTCCTTTTTTATTCATTCGGCCCCTCGGGATGCTGTCTGCCAGCGATGTGGCTTTCAACCTCCAGAGAGAACATCTTTTGAAACAGCCAGGAGACCTAATGAAGTCACAGAGTGGCACAATTATTTCCCAAAGAAGGAGCATTAATGTACTTCAAAATTCCCTCCGGAGGAGCGTGATGACAATTGGTTTGTACAGCTTTGATCGCTGCTTTAAATACTGCCCAAGATAAACTGCAGGGTTAGCCCCCTTTGCCACTGGTAAGTAGAAAAACCCAGAAGTGGCTATCAAGCACTGGATACATCAAATACAAAGCCTGTGACGCTAAAAAGTGGAGTTTAAAATAGCACATAGCCCTAAAAATCACGTTCTGTTGGGAATAACGGGGCAAGAATCACGCTGAACTCTGAATGTTTCACCCAAAAGAAACTGCAACAGATAACACGAGCCTGCGTGGTGCCGGCAGGGAACGCTCCATCAGCACAGAACGCACATTTAAACAACTGAGAGGGTCAACAGCTGCTGCCACGAGTTGTGTTAGTGCTCCGGAATAAAAGCAGCAACACTGACTTTTATTAAACTCCCTTCTGACTCGAAATAAATCTGTATTTTTTACAAGTTTGTCTGTTTCCAAAAGTGGTACTTCAGACAAAGTAAAGATATTCAGCTCAAAAATAACTTTGATAAAAGCGAAAGTCACCCATTGACACAGTACTGGATTATAAGTCTTAAAGTTTGTGTTATTAAACTTACTTAAGTTAAATTCTGGCAATAAATGTACCTAAGTATAAAAAGTACAAGTAAAAGTAAAATTACACATACATTTACATGAATGTACTGTGTTCTGGGTTGACTGACTCTACACCAGGATCATTATCGGTTCCATATTTTGTATTTATATCCAGCTGCCAATAAAATAAATACATTTACAAATTCACTACTTTGGCTCTGATGCAGCTGCAATCTACAAAAGTAACTAGTAACAAAGGTTATCAAATATAAGAGTAATGTAGCGGAGTGAAAGTACATTAAAGTTACATTACATCACTGTATTTACAGGAACATCATCACAACTGAAGTGAACTCAGACAGTAATAGATTACATAATCAACAAACAAGACAAAATAAAAACTGTATCCATAAACACACACCAGAAATTCATCTGTTGTTTTTATTTTACCGAGATGGTTATTTAATAATTGATCACATGATACTCGAAGTGTGGAGCAGCAGAGTTAAAGCCATCACTGTATTTAGGTAGCAACATGGTAATCCACTGACATCAAAATGTGAATAATTATCTTTATATATACACTATTTCTGTACAGATAAAGAAAAATGAAGCATATAATCATCATGGAACAATTGTAGATTTTTCTGGCTGGTCTCAAAAACATTAATGGCATCACTGATAAATGCTTTACTGTATTTGTACAGAATAATTCACTGAACGTATTTAACTTACACTTTTGTATCATGCAAGTTTAATAATCAATGTCACTGATTTCTGTACAAACATTTATCTACATCAGGTCGTATCAAAATATGACTAACGCTCAGTCTAAAGACTATCAAGCCTGAGGAGGGAGTGACACTTATTCTATAGAAACATTTCTTAATTTAATAACTTGTACTGTTCAAGAAAGATAAATATATAAAATACCTAAAGTGACATTTGCTCATTAAAGCTTAGCTTTGTTTTATGTAAATCTACGGCTCTATTTGCTTTTGTCACATGTTATAGTTGTTGGCTTTTAATAGAATGTGAAAAACTGATCATGGGCCAAATTACAGAAAGCAATATATACATTTATATTCATTCAATACAGATGTGAAAGCACATATTCATGTTTGTCTTTCTAATAAAGAACTTAGACGGGTCAAAGGAGGACAAACTGTAACATTTGTGTATGACGTGCACACAGAACAGGAAAACAAAGTAAATGTCCTGGGACAAAGGAAAAGTGCTATTATTCCAGAGACAATCCCTGAAAAACATTCAAACATCACTTCGACATGTATGTCGTCTGTGAACATTGCATAGCCATTTTCCTGTCTGTATGGAAATCTGGAACAGTCTCTGCGACCCAGCAAAATAAGCACCGAGTGTACAAGTTGTGAACAAGTTTGTTGAACATGCAAACGTTCAGTACCAGTTCAGTACCAGTGGTCTTTACACTGTTGATGATGTCACTAATTACAACACCTTCTCACTCCTGTGAGAAAAATAATTCGACCAATATGTTGCTATAATTCTTGTTATCAATAGAGTTTCCTCATCATAAAAAGCTGCTGCCGGGGCAATAATGAGCAGCGGGGCTTTCAGAAATTACACCGATGGTTGAAGGTTAAGCAGCAGAACGGTGACAGAACACGCTGTCCCAACATAATGCAACATCTTGAATGTCACTCTGATTAAGAGCGCCGCTCCCTCTGATACAGACTCAGAGAGGCGAAATCCTTCAAAGCATCCACAAACTAATGACAGCCGTGTGTACACTGCTTACCGTGAGCACACTTTTATTTTATGTTGGCTCAAACAGAAAGTGAGACGGGAGCTTAATTGAACTGCTCAGGCTCGTGTATTTTGCCAATATGGGAGTGACACGCTCCTTTGAACTGCTCTCGTTCTGACGAAAAGTTTCTCATAAAAAGATGGTGAGGTGTTTCTGAAAAGTTTCTTTTTATAATGACAAAGTTTTGTGTGCAAGAAAACTGTGATATTTGTATTTTTTTTTTCATTTTATAATGAAATGTTTTTTTATAATAACAAAATGCCTTTGTCATAATAGTAAGGCACTTTTTTTATCATTACAAACTTAGGAAAACAATGTTTTTTTTTTACAGAGCAGCTTGTAATGAAAAAAGAAATCCTCAGTTGTATGATGTAAGTTGATAAGGCAAAGCATAGCATTAAATATCATCTAATATCGTTTTTGATCAAATATAGAGCATCATCAACGTACACATATATTATCAAGTTGTCTGGATTTACTATCATATATTTCTATAAACAGAACTAACCTAAAAAACAAAAAATGTGCTGATTAAACGTATAAACAGTGTGCAAATTCAGGCCACTGGATCTGCGTGCTCACCAGACATGCCTATCTGTATTTTGTGATGAAGACCCAAAACCTCGACCATCCCTGTTCCTGAGTGGGGCACCGCGGTGTGCAGGAGGTGCCTCTGTAAATGCTTGATCCAGTCCTCCTGGACGGACAGGGGACCCTGGAAGACGAGATCACAGAATCTGTGGAAACAGGAGGAAAAGTCAGTCATCGTTTCTTGAGTTAATCTACAACCACCTTCATCCAGTGTGAAGTATAAGATGCCCTTTACTGTATCATTTGTCATGATGGTAGTAAGGTCTCTCCAGCACCCAGTTACATATTCCATATATGGATGCAAAATTGGTAGGTTTATTGATACCAATGCCATTCTTGATTCTGCTTTGGGTGTCCGATTCTTTATTGGTTCCCCTAGTTCTTATTCTTGATCAAGGATGGGCGACACAAGCATTGCACATTGTACAACTAGTGATGCACCGATGTGAAAATTGTGGCCGCAATTTTTTTCAATTTTGTCATTTATTTTCAGAAATGACTGATATTTTGAAACAATTTAAGGCCAAAAAAAACATGTTAAATAAAAATGAATATTCATATAAAAATATTTTTTTTATAAAGGAAAGATACAAGTGTGCCCTGAAGTCACACTATTTTGATATCGGACCGATACCGATGTGTAAAAAAATGACCATATCGACAGCCGATATATCGTGCACCACTATGTACAACATCTGAAAAAATCTGAAGCCTATGTTGTGTAGAAAGATGTTTCAGCATATTGTTCTGTTGTTTCCACCCTTGAAATCATCATTTTACAGACATTAATCAGCACTGTTGTCATGATTCTTCGTGAAATAAAGCCACGTTTTGGACCGTTTATTCTCTCTGCCACAACTCCTTGTTGCAAGTTTTCAGCACTGTGGACGAGAGAGTTTGATGTCACCGTTCTTGATCCCTATCCCTTATTCGATATGTACATGGACTGGCTCGGGTGGGTCAGATTAAGGGCACAGCCACCTATTCCATAACTGCATGTTAAAATGTGTTTGTGTATATAGTAAGAGATGTACAGTAGGTTTACTGAAGGGGACAACCTCAGCAATTTATTAGTAAAAGAGAGAATTCTGAAGTTAATTCCCTCATGAAAGTTTGGCCAGTCTTGGAGCTTATTATGTAAAAATTGAACCAGACATGTTCAATCGGCCCACATACCATGTGGAACGATGGCACGTGGCCACATGCGGGTGAATAAATCAGGACTGGCCCAAGTCTGTGCCAGATACAGCCCACCAGAATAGAAACGAACAGTGGCCATGGTATGACCTGCTGGTGACTCAGATCTGGCAGGAGGAGTCGACCGCCCATGTGCCGTCAGAAGACACAGTCATTTCAAATGACCGTGTCGGGGGGTCTACCTGGGTCTACCTAGTACTCTGGTGACTTGAGGTCCAGCTTACAAACCAACAAGCAGACCAGAGTGAGAAGTAAGAGCATAAAGTGTAGGAGAGCCTGAGGCACGGTTCTGTCCATTCCTGGCCCAGCAAGCCTTAGAGCAAGGAATTCATTTTCTCTGAGGGTCTTTAAAATGATGACCCTTGATAATGAGAGTCAGTTTGCCCATGGATCACCTGTCTGGAGGTCACCAGTGATCTTGTTTGTGACTGATCCAGACAAAAATTGTTTGAAAAGCAGACCATCATAGAGGCTCCACACGGGTTGTACTTGGAACTGCCTCTTCAGGCTGGCCATCATGAGGACTTACAATCAGTTTTGGCTGATGTTTTGCCTTATGCATCTCGCCATCTCTTTCATTTCAAGCCAACATATGAAATGTAAGCGGGTAGAGAGCGCCCTCACTTCTCTCCTCACTGAGAGACTCGTGGTTACATATCTAACCTTGCATTCAATGTACCTGCAGGTGAGTGTGTAGATCTCAGCATTCAAGGAGGGTAAGATCTTCTTTTTCAGCCCAGGCCTTGGTCTTGGCTTCTTCTGTTTATAATCATAGCCTAAAAAGACAAAACACTGCGCTGCTTTATCTGCGGGAATGTATTGAGTTATCACTGACAAGAGGCATAAATAAAAAATCCCAAAACAAACTATGATTCACTACTGACAGTTGATGCTGACTAGAAATGTCGAGTAAGACATATGTTGTCAACAAACTAATTCATCTATTGCCTGCAGATGCATCATCTGGAATATTTCTTCTTTAATTTGGTAGCACAGTTTGTGCCACATGATTCCTACTCTCAAACCCCAGTTTTATGGCACAGGAGACACATACGTTTTTATTCACATTCTATTTTTGGATACTGTCTGAAACATACCCGGTTCTTCAAAAATGCCAAGTCTCTTCCTGTGTGCATAGGCTCGAAAGTGTCCAGGAAGCCTGGGGAAGGTGCCGTTACACTGAATACAAATCTTATTTGGATCACATTCTTCTGAAAGACAGAACATGGAAAAATGAAATTAAACTCAAAGAGAATAAGGCGGATGGATCAAGACATTTAGGTTGAAATTATGTGATTACATTTTCCATTTACTTAATCCTTAAGCTCTGATGGAAAATTTGATTGGATGACGTTCATTTTAATACAATTTAGCTGATACTTAGGTCTCAAATAAAAGATCATCAGAAGTTAGATACTGTAGTATTTAAGGAGAAAGGCACTGAAGGATAGTGTTTGAGTTCATACAGTAATTTTATTATCAACCCAAACTGTTACTCCCAGCGTGCTCCAAAGCCTTCCTCCACCTGCTTTCATTCCAAGCATCTGATTTGCACTTCCCTGTTTGAAAAGTGTTACTGGTGAAGTTTAACACAATTCCGAGTCTTTAGGGGGGCTATTTTCACATACCACCACCTCGCAAGAGTCGCAGAGGATTCATAAACCACACGGAAAAAAAAAATCACAGACTGTTAGTCCAATGACAGAAAGCTGGCGACGACACCGCTGTGCACCATATTCAGAACCGGAGTGGTTCCGTCGTTACCGTGAAATTAAAAATAATCTGATTCAACTTTTCATTTTAACTTTAGCTCAATGAAAAACTGAGAACAACTTACCACAGATATAAAATGTCATAACAGAAAGAATACAGATATTAAAAGAAAAATATAGAGTCTTCATTCTGAGAGACTCATTTGTGAGTTGTCTTGGACTTGAGGTGTTCGTACGACAGCAGCACATGATGAAAATGTATTATCATTAACACCCTGCAGACTGTAATGTAAATCAGTTTTACAGGACAGGACACACACAGCAGAAAGCTATCTTTAGGAGTAAAAGCATAATAACATTTAATTTAAAATAGAACCTCGAAAAAAAGTGCAATCTGACTCTAAATCTTTACCCACATCTTTTTCAGCGCCTGACTGAAAGTTTGATTTGGACAAACATTAAACGAAATTGTGTAAACACGGATGATGGGCTTCCAACTAAACATCAAGAGGATCTCATGACTTTTTAATATGAACTTCAAAAGCACTGAAATCTAAATGTAGGTGGGTTTTTTCCCCCACAAATCAAATGATTGTGAACTATTCTCACATTGTTTAACCGGCTTCTACCTGCAGTAAAGAGATACTGAAAATATGTGATAAAATATTGATGAAAATCAGAGGACTGGATGTTAGTGTCTAAATAGTAAACAGTGGACTAAATAGTGCACTTGAGTATCAACACAACAAACAGTGGACTTTGAGTGGAATTAAGCAAAAAAGCTAAAAATGCACCTATTTTTCACAAAGGGAAAAATAGATATAGTTTGATTCTAGTTACACTTATTTTTGCATTGTCAAATTTTATTACCGCCAAATCTTTAATAGCAGAGGTAACACATTCCAATCTCCAGTTCAAATTAAACAGCACAGGAGGAGAGCGTCCCATCAAGCAATACAGAAATCTGGACCAATTATATTTACATACTAGGGGCTCGTATAAACTTTCACTTTAACTAAATTAACCTGATGAAGTGAAAAATGTAGTATATCATATAATTTAAGATATGTCCCTTTGTCAAGCTACCAATGGTCTCACATATTACTCTATTGATAATTCACTGAAAAATATAGAGAGAGCAGGTGACCATAACCAAAGTCTAAATCATTTGAGAGGACTCGGCAAAGCTTATACAAATATTTTGTCAACCTCCCAGATATTATCCATTAATAACACATAAGCAGTTAGTACAAAATACACGTTTTGGACATTTTCATATGTATAACACATACATAGAGTTAGGGTTCCAACTTTCTTTAAAGACAAAGGTTAAGGGGCGTGTCTTCAAATGCTTCTTGTGTCTTATGGGTGGTAAATGTTGATCATTTTCCAAGTTTTAAGATTAATTACCCTCGCCAAGCAGGTTACGTTTTCACCTGTTGTCCATTTGTTTGCTGGTTTGTCAGCAGGATTAAACACAAACTACTAAACTGATTTCCACAAAACTTGGATGCGAGGATCTGTCTTGGCCCAGAATTGACCCAGTTACCTTTTGGTACGGATCCGGATAAAGGGATGGATCCAGGAAGTTATTCGCACTTTTAAGATCAGAGGGCGTTTTTCAACAAATTAATAATTCATAGATGTTGATGGGAACAAAAAAGCAGATGTATTTAGGTGGCTGGTATCTATGAGTCAGTACAAAAGGGGACTATTGGCAGAGGTATGCACTATACTGAATACCATTCTAGTTTGCTACTGTACCTCATCCTGTGAATATCAACTTGCAGAAACTTGAAATTTAACAATGGCCCTTTAAGAAACATCGAATACCATCAAGTCAAGTGATGAGTCTCCTTACCATGAGCCCAGCCTGGTTCCACACTGGTTATCTGTGTCTCCTCCATGTATTCTTTGGTCAAATCACAGAGCTTCCTGCTTGCATAAACTTCCTGGTTGTTCCTCGCTGTCAGCTCCAAACTTTCCTGTCTCATCTTCAGCAGTTCAACTAAAGTGCTTGAGGAGGCCTTACTGCCTCTTTTTGCTTCTACCGGAAGCTTCTTCCTTTCTGAGAAGGCCTCTGCCTCCTGTTTTGGTACAAAGCTGTCCGACAAGGGATGTGGACTCCTCATCTCATGCTTGATTTTCACTGGGATGCCCGTGCTCATCAGGACCAGGTCCTTGCTGCTGATGAGCTTTGGAGGGACAAAGGATCTTGAGGGGTATTGGCTCTTGCTGAGGACCTGCAGGATGTTCCGATGCTCCGTTTTGTCTTGTAGGAGTTCATTTAGGATGCACAGCGGGGACTTACTAGCGCTGGTGAAACTTCTTCCAATGCGTTTCAGATGTCCCCTCACATGGTTGGAGAGGCCCGTCTTCGTATCAAACCACCCACAGCACAGGGGACATGTGTGCTCTTCTTGGGTTTCTGGTTTAACAGCTGTAACATAGGATATAGTGTGTCATAAAAATTGAAAAGAAAGAAAAAAACAAGCTTAAATTTACTGATTACACGACCTTCTCAGCCTCAAATAGCAGACAGACAAAGTTAGAGACTAGCTGGTGAACATACTGCAGCAGTGAGCAGCTAAAGAGCCAGATATTTCCATCTGGAGATGGTAGAGGCCAAAAACAGAGCTGAAAGAGCAACTGCTGGATATGCAAATAAACTGTTAGGGTAATATGTCTAGTTGTGTTCACAGTTTTGTCCACATGCCCCGTCAAGTGGCCATTGCCATTTAGTAAAGACATTACAATAAAAACCCTTTTGTGTTGTTAGTAATTCATTAATATTAGTTAGACTCGTACCTTTTCTCATTTTCCTCGTGCCACAGGGGATCCTTCTGCGGATTCGTGGGTGATAGTCCCGCAGTGCCACTTGCTCGGGGGAGACCATGTGCCGGGCGTTATAGCTCAAGCCAACCCGGTGAAGGTGCCCTCGCACATGATTAGACAGACCCACACCAGACTCGAACATGGCGGGGCAGTACGGACAGGGCTTGTGTTCTGCCCCTGGAGAGGGGAAAACATCAAAGCTGTCACTTGTAGACGTGCGAGGCGACCCTGGGGAATCATCGCACACTGTAGCTTCCATGTACTCCTCCTTGATTACGAGTTGTTCTATGTCACTGCAGTCTTCATCTCCATCATCTTCATCCTTGAGTACATGAGGGCTTTGGTCTTCGGCTGAAAACCTCTGCCTTTTTCTGAAATGCCTCCGAGCATGCGGGTTCCTTTCATTCTCGCTGCTTTCCAAGAAGCTGCCTGTAGCTCCACTGGTGTCATCACTGAAGTTGCTGCTGCCCTCGCAGCCTTTCTTCAACTCCTGATCTGCAGACTGCTTGTTTAGCCTCTGGCTAAGCCTTGGCGATACATTAACATTCAAATTGTCAATAGTGTTATGCAAGGGCGTTGACATTGCTCTCATTGATGGAGATTTTTGCTTTGCTTGTGCTTGTAAACTCCCGCTTGCCCGGTCGTTCTCGCTACCCTGATAGAACATCTGGTCTAATTTAAGATTCCTGGCTGATAGTAAAAAATCGACGGTTGCAGGACAGTTTGCCTGCTTTGGGCTGCCAAAAGCCCCACAGTCATTGTTTTCAGCATCTTTCTCCACATAGGTGAGATCAGTTGACACATCTAATTTTTCTGCTGGTTGCAGGAGTAATTTTCCATGCCTGTTGACCCTCCACAACGAGGGTGAGAGCATGTTTTTGGTGCAGCCAACGCGGCACTTAAACTGTGGAGGATTTACAGTTTTGTCGAGGGACTTCTGGATGTAAACGTCCCCTTTTTTACCAGAACAGCGGTGGGAAACGGGCTGTTTCTCCAAAAGTCAACCGATTTGGTTTAGACCCAGCAATTTTGGCTGGGTTGACAACATTTTTATAATTAACATAGCCAGGTCGTTGCTCAGAACGTCTCTCCAATTCCACTTTGTCTCTGCTAGTGAGAAAATCCATTTTACGCTGAACACCGCCTGCTTCCTTTGGATCATTAGTACGAGTCCTTTTCCTACATTGAGACCGGTGTGTGACATGCAAGTGTGCTTCAAGTGCCTGCTGTGTCAGTGTAATGTAGTTACACTCCTCGCAGAAGTAGTAGTGCTTGAGATTATCGTGTGTTTTGGCGTGCTGGACAAAGATTTTAGGGCAGTTACAGTCAAACACACACTGAGGGCACTGCCTGTCTTCCAATTCAGTGTTTTTGAGACCTTTGATTTCCTCCATAAGTTTTTCCAGCCTGCCTTGGTGAATAATGATGTGGCTCAGGAGGGAGCTGCTATCACAGAACAAACGCCCACACTCCCTGCATATAAAGGGCTGCGAAACATTCTCACTGTTCACCTGATTATGCTTGCCTAAATGATACATCATATGTCTATGGAAATGTACTTTTTCCTTGAAATTAACATTGCATATTGTGCATGAAAAGAAAAGTGGCTCTTGTTCAACTTGTTCCGCCTTCAACTGTTCCACTTTTGGACTAAAAGTGTCTTCGTCTTCAGGGTCATTTCCCTCATTACAGCCTTCCTGCACTGTGCTATAAATACGCTCAGAGTCTGAAGCTGCGTTCTTGGAAAGATCTTTGACTGGCACAACAGAATATTTAACATCGGATTGTGTACCCAAAGAATCATCTTTGTCGGCAATGTCAACGTTTTCAACATCATTACCACTGTGGAAGCAGAAGCGTCTGTATGTGTCATTTAAGCTGTTGTTCACCTTTTCCGGAGAGCCTGACACGCTCCGTACATGTGTATTGTGCTTCGTGTCTCTTTGGTGCATCACTTTGGTCTCCAGCCTTCTGTCGTCGCGCAAGACGCGCTCTCTCGCTGAATCCCATCTGATTACCTCGGCATCATCATAATCATCCGAGGAGCTTTCTGAACGTTCTACGTCCCGTCGAGATCTTGTTTTCATTGTCTGTTCCGTCAAAGGTTGGCTAATGTGCATTTGCTCTGCACTGTCACCCGACAGTGTGGAATAGGCCAGTTTAGACTCATTCTCCTCCGAGTGAGACAGTGGCGTGTTGACACCTGGCTGTGTGGCCAGTGTTTTTACGACGGGCCCCGCTGTGTTCTTCCAAGCGTCTGATTGAAGCTCACTAGGTGGTGGCAACACCTCGGGGCTTGTGTCCTTCTCCGCTTGCCACTCGGCATCCAGGACATTGTTGGATAAAACAGAGCCTTTGTTCAGGACACAGTGTACCTCTGAGGTGGGGTGTGAACCAGGTCCATTAACAAGTGCTCCTGAAGGCAATGAATTGCCTGCATGGGGAACAGCAGGGACACTGCTGTATACAAATGGATTCGGCTGGGTTCCATTTAAAGGGTTTTCGTGTTCATCTGAGGACAGACCTGCAGCATTGTTCTTCAGGGAGAATGTGTGACTCTGTAATGGCTCCAGAGTACGACCTGGGCTGTCAGACACAGATTCCACGTCTTTGTCCTCTTGTGCATTTGGCTTCGGATTAGACATAGTAGCAATGCTTTCTGAAACAGAGAAGAAAATCAAGTCTATATTTCAAAAAAAACATTTCAAGCAAGCCAAGTAGAGCAAGCAGTGTATTACAAGCATAATATTTTCTTTATCCAAGTGCAGTATTCAACCATCTGAAGACAAGAAACAATGCAGATGTAAATTACAAACTGAAACACTGTTGCACAACAGGTTTAATAAAAACACGCTGTTTAAAAAATAGACTTTTGGGCTATTCTCCATAAAATGAGAGCGGTTTTATTCTGTGCCGCATTATGATTTCCCAACACCCTCTTTTGCCACCTCTATTCACAACAAACCCTGCTGTTAGCCTCTGAATACCCTGGCGAGGATGCTTAATTATGTGAGCGTACCTCTGGGAGAAAACCTTCCTGCTTCTCCACATAAAGTTCTCAGTCGTCTGCTAAAATTGACCAATTTCCATGGGAACAAAGTACACCTCCAATGAGATCATATTGCGTCTTATCACTCTGTGATGGTGCCAACACAGATCCCAGCATGAGACTGTTGTTACTTGAATCCTGACAAATTGGCAGGCACACAATCTGTCTAAAACACAAACACAGAGCCGCACAAAGAAAACATATGCCTCCGCGCATACACATTCAATAAATCATTTATTCCATATCTATTTGGATAAACCTATATAATACGACCGCTTTGAGTCATTAAATAGGATTATAATCAGCAGACAATCTAACATGTGTATGCTCCGTCTTACAACAGATTACACTTTGCGGTCCAGAGCTGGTTTAGTTTAAAATGTATGCTCAGTGGATTTGACATCCAGGGCTGGTCGCTCTCCGCAGGAAGCAGCGTTGCTAACGAAGTGGTAAATTCAGTGTTAATGAGTGGTTTCACTGTTACCACCTCAGAGGTAAAACCTTCCGAGCTCCATATTCTTCCCATCTGTTGTGGTGTTAGAGGTTCGAAAGGGGAACAGACGCTCTACATTTAGAGCCAGCTTCACTGTTACCCTCAAACGGCAGGGTGGCAAAACCATCAAAATATCTTGGTTCAGAATGTGTAAGGCTCATTAGCAGCCAACTCACACAACTCGCTTCTAAATATATATATATACACATATATATATTTATTTATAACGAACAGGGGTTCAACATAAATATATTTTTCTAAAAAAATTCATTTGCTTCTATTTACTTCATTTAGTCAATGTTAAAAGGCTGACTTTGCCTTGCCTGAAGATATTTACAGGGATTATAAGATTTAATACAGTTGAGCTGTATGCACAGATCAATCTGCTATGAGCCTCTACTAACCCTGTCTGCTATCTTCCCCAAGACACTTGCCTCGTTTTCAGTTTGGTAAATAAGATTTAGGAGCAGCGTCATCGTCATTGTTCACTGTTGGACAATAGAAAGTTGTTTTTTTGTTTTAACTTAATTTTTTAGGTAAAAACATGTTTGCAGATTTTATCTCTCAATATATCTGATGTTATCTTCCACAACAGCCCTGCAAATAATTATAACCTTCTGAAGCTCAGAGGGGTTACAGTGGGAGTTGCCTTTTTAAATATTGAAAATAGTCGTTACAAGCTCAGTGGCCACTTTATCAGGAGCAATGGTACAATCTAATGAAATCCAATACAACAGCACTGCCATCATCCATCTGCTCACCTCTACCCTTTAACTTATAATGTTTCAGTTTTCTTAGCTCGTGGTGGTGTCAAAATAGGCTTTATTAAGTCCAGGTCCAGTCGATTGACAGTAACTCCAGACACGAAATATATCACCACAAGTGCAGCGTACCAGCAGCAGGCATGCCCAGACCATTGTTGTACACTCGTGGTTCGGTTAGGTTTTTGCTAGGTGTAGTCACCGAAACTACTTGGTTAGGTTCAGGAAAACATTGTGGTTTGGCTCATAATACCTACATTGCTTATGAAACTTTAGTTACATTATGTACGCAACCTCACTTAACTACGTTAGTGAGTTAAAATAACTCACTGTTGACTTTCCCCTTCACACTGGACACAAAGAGTGATCTCCTGGGTGTAGGTCCTGTGCTTGTTTGGCCCTACCATCCATTGATACTGCTTCACTTGACTTCCTCTTTGCTGCTGTAATAATAACTACGCCCACTAGCCTAACAAAAAATGTAAATGTGGGTCACAATAAGCTGCTTTCACAGTCAACCTAAATGTTTTTTTTTCCTAATGATTTGAACACCTCTCGTCTCTACCTTCTCTACTGTGGCCACTAAAAATGTGAGGATCTGCTCTTTCTGTAGATATAAAAGACTCATTCTAAGGTGACAAAAACACAATGGTGATTTTACACTAATGAAAACATAACTATGAATATTATATTCCCTTTCAGCCAATATCACAGATTAATTGTTAGGTTCGGATTGCAATAAATTGTATAGGTGTGTGTAATAAACTACTTAAAAATAATAAAAGCTGTCACTTGTACCAGTAGCAACAATGAACACGTTATAGAGTTAAACATGATTTCCTGCAGCATGCACTGATAGTTGGTGGGCTGGGAAGCATGCCATGTCCTCACATCAGTCTGGCTCACAACCTCAGAGCATGTCAAGCCCTATTCTCTTTCATCCCGCTGTCATTCTCCGCGTGTACAATCTAATGCCATGACATTCGCCTGCAAAAGTTTTCCCTTAATTACTTATTTTACTACACTAGTAGTCATTTTACATGTTCTTCAAATCAAATGTACGATAACAGCAGGTGTAAATGACGAGCGACAAGACAACAGCTGCAATCTGACAATCTATCTTGTGTTCTGACTGAACACACCAATATTTTAAGACTATAATGCGCTACACAGAATCAATATCACGATTGCAATAATTGATAGTATGTATATCCCAGCCCTGATAAAAAAGGCCTGAAAGTATATAGAACATTTAACAGCATATACATCAATACTTGTCAAGAGCTGGTACAGAAGAACATTAACTGATTAGTCAGTTGTCAGGAAATTAATCAGCAATCATTTGAGTCAGTTATCAAAATATTTCTGGTACCAGCTACTTATTTGCTGCTTCCATTGCTCTGTTTTGTATCATTGTCAATGTAACCTTGGGCTCAAGAAATTTGCAAAAGACATTTTATAGACAAAACGATTTGAAAATAACTTACAACTAAAATGATTGTTAGTTGTAAACCAAGACAAAGTCAAAATACGAAGACCATTCCGTAAAAAATACAAGCTATATTCAGTTTGACATTGTTTTCATCTTTAGCAATTATTTAATGGAAACAGCTGTAACACCCAAACTTCAGCTTTATAAGGACAACGGGCAGGAAAAGTTTGGTGCTGTAGGCTTGTGAGGCTGTGAATGTCTAAGCGAATTCCTCCTTCCAGTTCAACTGAAGACCCGGGCTGGCAGCACAGAGGAGACAGAGCTAAAAACCAACTGGGACCAGTCAGCCAAACCATTTCAACTGCTGGAGCTGTCTGTATGGATCAACAGCCAACCTTATATTCCTCTGCCATCGCCTTTGCTGGAGAAATGTCTAAACAAGGGGAACCGCGGTCCCTCAAGTACTGCACTACACAACTTCCTCAGCTAATGGGATCTATTGATTTATTTGACACAATGTGAATTTATGAAGCTGCCTCTTAAGTGTGAGAGTATCAAAGTGTGGCTCAAAACAAACAGATATTCGGCTTGACACTCCAGTAATCCCAAGGTGAGTGTGTTCTCTCAGCGAAGGTGCCACAGTGAAAAGAAAAGAGAAAAAAAAAAAGAAACACACTGTTAACTTCTTTTTTTTTTTTTTTGCTTTCTTAGCCGTGCACTTGCTCGCAGTATCAAACAGTGGAAACGCAGGAAGAAATTAGCAATACGCCACAATACAAATCCCACTTCCCTCATTGTGAATAACACAGAAAAACGTGAAAGTAAAAAAAAAAAAAATTATAACAGATTCACGAAACCCTCTAAATTTCTGAAATTTGCAGAGGAGAAAATGAAGCAAGTGGCTTCACACGATGTCTTTGTCTGGATTACATACTCTTTTATCCCACTGAATTCCTGTCACCCAAAGGTCATTTCCATAATAATGGTCTCCATTCTCCCTAATGGGATTTTGGCTGTGATTATGTATGCCAGCGCCTTGTGCAGACACTATCAGTCCTGTCATCCTGAATCGCACAAATGTAATTACACAAAGCCTTTGATAACTAAACAATGTAATTTACTGCTTGAGTGAAAATATATACTGGAGTTATATGACTCAAATTATACACTAAAAGAAGAACATATGAGTACCATAGGTGGTGCGTTGTGAAAGAAAATTGTGTTCTTTATAGTAAGAACGAATTAAATGCTAATGAATGCTTTAACAGTAATATTTAAGATATAAAAGAAGATTTACAGATAAGTAGCGTACATATCTTGTATTTTTAATGCATTAAAAAAAAAAAAAAGTATTTTTTGTCACTTCTGACAGAGCCAAGCTATCGGCTATCTGACATGCTAACCGGCTTAGCTTCATATTTAGCGGATAGACATTTATTTAATTCTTGACAAGAAAGTGAATAAGTGCATTTCCCAAAATGTTGAACTATATTACTTTCACAAATAATCTTATAATCTAACAATCTATAAAATAATGTTTAGAATATCTAAGGAAGGGATATTCTCTTACAGTGCATTATAAACACTTGCACTTGCAGTGGAGTCCAAAAAAAAGGACATATGGAGACAGGACGTAGGTTAACTGGGGAGAGTAGAACGACAGGTGAGGCTGATTCTTGCAAACCAAAAGACAACCGCACCCTTTGGCCGAGGTTCAACACAAGCAAAACACATGTAGAAAAAAAAAACACGTCTGAACCTGCCCACAACAAACTTCTCCTTGGCCCCGCTCTAAAAAAAAAAAAAATGACTGTGATGGTAGATTTACTGATGAAAAAAGGTGAAGCGAGAACATTCGGAGTGATAAAAGGGGACAGGGAGCGAGTGACAGTTGGGTTAAGACAGAAGTCATGTTCAATAGCAGGTAGAAACATCAAACAGTGAGTTCACAGGAAACCCATGCAACCTTGTCTTGAAGGAGGATTTTCTGTTGTGTGGAGTAGATTATATCTGTTCAAGCTGCTGACACGGCCTCATTTGCTGCCCGTAGTGTTGGAGGGGGATTAAACGATATAAACTTTAAAGCTTTAAACAATACCTTTCAAAATTAAATGGATTAAGGGAGGGATGTCTGATGGGGATTTCCCAAGGCTTTGTTAGTTTTAAACTCTACTCCTTTTAAAAGAGGGGAAGAAGGGGAAGGAGGAAAAAAAAAAAACAGCAGTTAGAAATTTCTCAGGCATGTGACCGTTTTAATGAGGCTGCTCTCACGTTGAGGAGGGCAGTGGGCACAGGAGGGCTGCCAAGCAGATGGCTCTCATAAACATCATATCTGCTCTGTTTAGATACATGACTTCTCATCTCCCAACACTGAGAGGGAAAACAAACCCGACCATCACCACAAGCACTACCCACTTGCCCGCTTTTGGCAAGCTGCGCCGGCTCGTTTAAATGGCACATTTCCATTTCTTGCATTTCTCCCTCATAACGGTATGCATGAGCTGCGCAGTTGATATACATAACCTTTAATGTGTTATAAGTATGCAGAGAGGATGCAGCATTTGCGGCGGTGGGTATTTTTGTTTGGTGGCAGTTAGGATGTTGACTTTTATTAAATGTTATTATTACCATATAACGGAGAGTATACAAATACTAAGGGAGACAGAAGCTGTTGCTATGATTAGGCGTGCTCACATGCTTCCCTCTCCGTCTGAGATGGAAGAAACACATATAAATATATATTTCAAAGTTTGTAGCTGCCGCTTTGCCGTAGACATGTGACCATTCAGATGAAAGGGAGTCGGTGTCAAACTGCTCTCCAAATTGAGGACGGGCTCCACACTGCCGAGCAGACATCAGTGAGCTTAAATATGGAGGCATGTCAAGCGTCGCAGGTATTAGGATGAAATCTCTCATTATCTTTCTTTAAAACATAATGTGAGTTCGCTGCGGCGGGAGCAGGCGCGGTGGCCTCGCAGTCACTAATGGCAACACAAAGTGAGTCCTCGGCAGTCACCTTGAGTTCTATTATTAGACCAGGACAAACAACTCTAAACAGTAACTGGATCAAGTGCGTCGTTTGCAGCCGCTGAATGGGGGTTTTCGAGACCTAGACGTGGCTAAAATAAGCACCGCTGTGATCACATGGGGTCAAAGAGATGACAAGGAGCAGCGGAGCCTATAGTAGAACAAAGAAGGAGCCGGCCTCAGAAGAGAAAGCGCCAAAACTGCGGCTGTCAAAAAGTCGCGAGGAATTCATGGGCCAACAAAAGCCTATTTATCTAACTCTATCAGGGAGAGTGGACAGCTTGAGCGCAGTAGCCTTGACAGCAGTGGGATTCCCTTGTCATTTCCCAAGGTCCACGCACACACACACGCACACGCACGTACACACACACAGACGCATGTAAGGCGATTATTCAGTACTGCTTGTCAATTGTACCTTTTCAACCCGGATCAATGAGTCGTCTTGCACCAGGGGCCTGTATCAGCGCCAGTCATTAACATGTGAGTGCCACTCTATCAGCTCCAGCTCCAAATAAATCAAAGGGTCAGCCACAGAAGAAAAGGGGCTAATATTTCCTCAATAACCCCAGAGAGACACCATGGAGAGATGCAAATTGCCTCCCAGGAGACCCCGGGGGATGTGAAGGAGAAACTCGCTGGGAGGCAACGGGAAGCTAATGAGTATAATGGTAAATGTATACAAGGAGAGGGAGAAAACCCTCTCTATTCATACCAATTAATACAATCTTATCAATGGAGGTGTACTGTAGGAGGAGGGCCCGTGTCTAACCCCTCTGCCCTCCTCCCCACTTCCACCTCGCGAGCGTCTGTATTATTCAACACGGGCCAGGCTACGGTCATTAGCCCTGTGGGAGACCGGGCCAGGCCTGGGGAGTTAAGGAGATTTTAAAAACCACTCACTCCTCACATCAAAACAAATCGGGCCAAATCAAAGGGGTTCAAAAATGTCCCTTTCTCCGAGGGGCGAGGGAGGGAGGCTGCCATTGTTGCGGGAGCTTTTCGGCAGCGTCGACGTACAAACACACAGGAAAGAAAAAACAAGGTAACACCAGACAGGAGCTGCTTCATCAATCACCCTGCGCTGGAGGAAAAAAAGGATTACTGGTGACTATCATGTCGTGACATGAAATAATATAATTTAAAACCGTAATAGTGTTAAATATCTTCGCATAATAACTAGAAAATGATGGCATCGATGCTTTTAATTAATTAAATGGTGCTTAACTGTGACAATTGAGCTTTAATTCTTTCTTTTTTCTCTGTATCATTAGCAGATTAACAGGATTTTTTTCAGTTTCCTGTTAAAAGAGACACTGAGTTCAGTGAAGGTGCAGCTGCTGACACCACGCCGAAGACCCGAACTAAAAAAACAAACCCACACGTCAGGTGAAAAATCAGTTAACAGGGATACGATTGTTTTACTTCATTACCTGTTCCTCATTAAAAAGACGGAAAACAGTTGTTTAAATAAGTGTCAGTTTCTTTCTTATTGTATCTTGTAGACGTAGGTGGTTAGAATGATCTCAGCCCACTGGTAGATTTTAACTTTTTAGTTTTTAATAAAATTGCTTTATAGACCATTTATCGAGTAACTGTTTATTGTAAAGTTGCAACTGATGTCACATGGGCAGGCTGCATTTCACTAACAGAATTTGAAAATTTGGAAAAGTCTAGAGGAGTCGCAGGATTAAATCATGTTATCTCAAGTAAAATTAGTATTAAACAATTTAGCCTGCTTGGTCGTGGGAAGTCTCGAGTACACAACTCAACAAAAGATAAAACAATAGTCTTCTCGTTTTTAGACATTTTAATACAGAAATGCTACAGATAATATCTTCGACGTTGCCCTGGAGAGTTTTCTTGTTAACAAAGTTTACACATATGTGTGCACGATACAAACAAAACAGGGAGCTAATCTAAAGTTGCTCCATGGCGCCACCACTGGTCACGATCTGCACAGGGGACCTTTAAGTTCTGTCTGAATATGTGTCCGCACAGCTGAAATAAAATCGCAGTGGTATGTAGTTTAAGGGAGCACTTGAACTTCCTAAAAGGGCAAACAAATGCTTCAAAAGCACAAGAAGATGAAGAAGGAATGCCTCGATCCATCATTTTGAAGGTCATTTATCAGGGAAAAATATACCTGACAGCAGCTGATTGGTGGAGGATTTGCCTCCTAGAGATCACTGAGGGGACTGAAATGAAGGTTAATCACTATATAACTTTCTACACGTATAATCCTATACTCCAGACTTCACTGAGCACAGCTGTAAAAGCCCTCCGTCAGCATAATTGCGCCTAACCTGTGCCCCGCATGCTCAAATCTCTAAAATATCACATCCAACTCCAAGAATAAGTGGGAAATTAATGAGGAAAGTGCTGAGCTCAACCTCAGATAGGTATCACAGGAAGGGTTAGCCGCCTCGCAGCTCATGTACAATAGAAGCTCGCTAATCCAAACCCTCAAAGACAGAGGTTGTTTGGACTGGTGAAATGTTCTGAGGGATAAATACAAGACCGTGGTGATTTTACATTCTTGCAGACTCGGGCGCATCTGAATCAAACGTTTATCAAAGACAGCAAGTATTTTTAGTAGAACTACATCGATTCATTTATTAGTTGTCAATTAATCTGCAACTTCGTAATCGATTCATTGGTTTTGAGTAAGTCATAAATCTCTGATTCCAGCTGCTTAAACGTGAATATTGTCTGGTTTCTTTACTCCTCTATGACAGTAAACTGAATATCTTTGGATTGTGGACAAAAGAAAGACATTTGAGGACGTCATCTGGGGCTTTTTGGAAACACTAATCGACATATTCCAACATTTCCTGCCATGTTTTACACCAAATTACTATCTAATTGAGAAAATAATTGACGGATTAATCAGCAATGAACATATTCATTAATTGCAGCCCCAATTTTAAGATTTAGTCTGATTTAGATTTAGATTAAGTTGCATTGTGAATGAAACCGAAATTAACGTTTTATACAAATAATGAAAGTGCACTAGATGCAGATATATGCACTAAATTAATAGTATTATCATATTATAAGTATTATTATTATTCATCAGTATGTTCTTTTCTACAGGTAATCATGATCTTTATAAACATGCAAGTTGCTTTTACCTTTGTACATTTTTTACAGTAAATTTTATATAACTAACAATCCTGGTCATCAATTATTTTTTAAATTATCTTCTATTCAATGTAATGTGGTTAAACAGGCCATGTTAGCTGATGTTGCTTTTAACATATCCTCCCTCTGAGTGAGAACTGAGAGCATCAGTGATCATATTCTGCCCCTTAGTGGAGGAAATGGTCCATAACCTGAGTGAAGCAGGATGACAGGAGGTTTGATCTGCAGAGGCTGAGCAGCAGGCTGGATTGTGGACATCTGCAGCCCATAGACTTACTGCTTCACTCAGCCTTTGATGGACCAAAGCAATCTCACCTGCCCGTCCCTGAGATTTAAGTAGCTGAAATCGGTCTCTCTTTTAAAACAAATTCCTCTCCATAAGAGGTCACTCCCATGGCTCTGGAAAAAAGAGAGTCCCACGCAGGGTTTGTGAAGATGAAAAAAAACATCCCAAACTACAAACTAAAAAAAAAAAAGAATGGAAATCCGAGTCTGGATTTTGTCATGACATAAACTTTGTTTTTGTCTTCAATAGATTCTTGCTTGAGGGCTTTTGTAAAAATCAGGCTGCATCATGTGTCAGAGAATCAGAACCAGAGAGTCAAGTGCCATCCCTGGAAATTTATCCAAAACATGCTTCTGTGAATCCCTCTCAGTAGAGCTGCCGTCACAAATTAAGGAAGCAAACGCTTTTTCTCGTGTCTCCATACTGTATGCTACAGCGGCAGCAGTGAATGTTCACTGATATGAACTGGAGTATAAACTATAAACAAATATGAAAGTTCAAATTACAGTATGAGGGTTGATATCAATAGATATGTGTGTGTGTAAAACTGATTACATGTCTATAAAAGTGTATTACAATTGGATGCTTGAAACCTGATCCTCCCTCATACAACATACGGATGCAAAAATTATGAAGCAAATAACATCAGGCTCCAAAAACCCAAATGCATAAAGAGGTGGAGTCGTATATCTGTATTTTAATGCATTCAGGCAGTGTTTTTCAGTCCTGTTCCTGGAGGCATCCTGCCCTGCATGTGTTCAGATGTTTCCCTGCTCCAACACACCTGATTCGAATGATCAGCTCGTCATCGAGCTCTGCTGAAGCCCGATAACGACCGATGCAGTTGGATCAGGTGTGTTGGGGCAATGACGCGTCTAAAACATGCAGGGCAGGTGCTCCAGGAGCAAGAAAAAGTACTGCATTAAGGTTATAAACTGCCATCATGCCGTAGTTTAATACTACGTGCATAGTCTGACTTTTAATGTATTAGTATATGAAAACAGCTGAAAAATGTTTAAAGACTGAACTAGGGACCCTGGTGGTTACGTTGTTTGCAGATTCTTTATATTTCGCCATTTTCACTGTAATTGACATTTTACATCGCTGGTCTATGGGGATGTAAAAGTACGATTTTACTGCAAGAAAAAAAAGAGTGAGGATAAGTTGATGGTGAGTTCATTTATCAGGATAATCATAAATAAATATCCTCACATGAGTGACTTAAAAAACTGTCTAGCTCATTAACGTACGGTCTTATATTATTACTAATGTATTCTGTGTTGCCACAAGGGGGAGCCTGCATGTTTACAGTCGTTCCGAAATCTGTTGTTTTCGTCCCATGGCTACTGATGTTTTATCGAAACCTGCATGTTGTCTCTCATTCATTCCACTTCTGTCATGCATACATGCTGGACACACAGACCCCCGACTAACGTTGTCACAATACTGTCATTTCTAACTTTGATACAATACCATGTTTGATGCCACAAGGAAAAACTGACGTAAAACTGAAATATATCAAGGCTTACTTGTGTACTGTGTGTTGTGCACAACAGCATCCAAGTTAATTTTGCTAGTACGGGTGTATTGATACGGCTTCAAATAGTCAGAACTGATATCGATATTAAAACATTTCTGACAACACTACCCCAGACATACTTGCCAAAGATCTGCAGAACTCTTTCAGTTATTAATAAATCTAAAAAACTATTTTCTTGGTAAAGTGTTGCAATTTCAAGCTCAAGGTGACCATCTGCTTGTTTGTTTTGTCTATTTTTTTTTTTTGTCAGAGAGTCTAGGAATACAAAATGTTCTGTTTTTCTGCTCGACAAATGTTCAAGTAGTTAACATTTTATTTTCTTTCACTTAAAAAACAGGCCTGTCCTCAATGAATGAAATATGATCGGTAACAAAGACCCTTATTGGAAGGGCAAACATCATAAATATTGAGTAAGAATAAGTGGAATTAACTTCTAAACACACGGCGCCTTGTGTAAACAAAGCCTGTGTGTTGCCAGGTTTAGTAACAACGAGCTGAATTAACTTGTCAATAAAATTTCTATGGCTGATAACGATTTAGTGGATATTTCACAGAAATCCAGAAGAAAAATGTGTTGCCTTTCAGCAAATGCTGCCGATTTAATGATTATAACACGATGGTACGATTTTAATATGGTGATAATTTCATCAGTTTCATTCCCAATCGTGGCTCACATTTTAGGAAAATCAAACAAAGACTAGAGGATGGTAAACACTCGTTGTGTGTCAGTGATTTGGGTTTCACACTGGAAAATAATCAACAGCCAGCTTGTCACTCCCTACAACCTGCCAGGCGTAGGAGTGGAAGCACTGACACATGTAACTGACATCTCAGATTTAATTTGACTGGTAATCACACCCAGCTATAGTTTCAGAGCATTTCACACATCTGAGCTACAGTTTCAGGTGTTAAGCTGGTAAGGAGACACACAACTGTGCCGCTGAATGATAACACCTCTTCAAAGACGGTCACATTTTAGGTTTATGCTCTGCCATCATGATTATAATAATGATGAAACTAACATGAGCATTAGACTCCGAGCGACGCACATGTTCTTGTTATTCAATTAGAAAGCAAACAACACTCGTTTGGAGCTCAGCTGTACCCGCGGCAGCTCGATGGCTATTAGACACAAATTATTAACGTGTGTCGCTTCACAGCAGGTCACCTTGTTGTGATTCTTGTCTGAATCCTAAACTGATAATATCACTTCTAATAAGAGACAATATTCTGCCACATGTGTCTTCCAGATTTGCAAAAAGTGGCTCCAATAACCGTCCAGAACTTTTAACAAGATAAAACAAAAGACAGGCACAGTGGATGTGTACTTACCGGTCTTTGTTGGAGCGCTGACTCCACCACATGGCTCTTAGAAGACACACCTGTAACAGAGACACAAGCAGCAAGAAAATGTTCTTTAACTCTGTTGATAAAGTTGAAAGCTGCTCACTACAAGGATCGTTTCAGGTTTAAGGAAGACTCCGTGATCACATCTGACATCACACTGCCTCGGGGAATCTGTCCCTGCGATTCAGACTCTGTTTTGAAACCATAACTGAAAGCTGAGGACATTATTTCTTCAAAAATACATCCACACAAGGACATGAGGGAGGATGATTTTAGCAGGGTCAGATTAATACTGAAATAATTAGTTAAAAAATTATAATTAAAAGGGAATTTTTTTTTGAACATCCTCAGCGTTTAAGGACACAGACCCCCGTGCAATATAATAATTGCAAAATCAACCTTATTTTCTTGACCATAAAGCACCAAATGTTTTATTACACATATTTACGTCCCATTGATTTGTCATAAAGTCATTAAAAGACAACGAAACCTATGTACCACTATGTTATGCCTTTTAAACCTCTTATAAACTTGAATACCACTCAGTAGAGCACTGAACTCCACCAAGGTCCAACAGTCCCCTCTTATTTAATCAAGCCTAATCCAATATCAAACTCAATAGTCCTATCACTCTAAACGTTTAAACTGTAATTCAAGATCGATCACCAGATCTGTAACAGCCAACCACAAGGACAACAAGACAATGCAGATGGAAACATAATAGAATAATTGGTTGATAAAAACAGAAATGAAGTTACACTTCGAATACTTTTGTTTCAGGTTTCTATCCCTATTTTTATGAGGATCCACATCAAATTGACCCACCAATCACTCATAGATACCAGCCACCTGAATACGTCTGATTCATTTCATATAAAATGTCGAAAAAAATGCATGTCACAAAAAAATTCCTGGATCCCTCGATCCAGATCCACACCAAAAGTTATTGGGATCTATTCTGGGCTGAGACTCATCCTCCATCCAAGTTTCGTGGAAATATGTTCAGTAGTTTTTGTGTAATCCTGTTCACAAACCAACAAACCAACCAACGAAAAAAACAAAGAAGATGCAAACATAAACCCCTTGGCAGAGGTAATTAGCGCTATTCATTAAGTACAGCTGAGGCTGATGGGAACATCATTAGTCTTGTAGGATTTTGTGCCAATTCAAGTATAGGTTGAGATATTTGACAGAATCATACAACCCTGTGACCTGCTGGTGGCACCACAGGAAAGGCGAGTCATTCGGATTCATCCCTACAGAACTGTGGGTATGTGTGCAACTGAAGTAAACGTGGAAGAACCAAAAACTGCAGTTCCTCAAACGGCCACTTGAGGCCGGCTCCTAAAAGTGAGTCAAACCCCGTAAGACTGCAGCAGAGATCAACATGTTTACAGCCTAATACAAAAAACAGTTTGGGTCTCTAAAGCTAATTTCCTTGAAAACACAACCTCGCTGGCAGATGGGAACAAACTGTTACAAAAACTCCAATAACATGAATCCTAGTTATATTTTGGGTTTGGGAGTGTAGTGCTGCATGAAAAGGGTTGTAAACACCAGGCAGAGATAATGAGCACAATAAATCCATTGTGTTTAATCATGTTTTATGGCTGGACTCTTAAAAGCACCTAAATAATTCAGCATTTTCATCTGAAAACAGGTCATCAATTAGTTATTATGTTTATAAGCAATTCTCGAAACTTAGCAGACGTCATAAAATATCAAGATGAAAAAAATCAATGCTTTTGTCTGTTTTACATCATTGTTTATTTAATATATTTGAATTTGGACTGTTGTTTGGTCAAAACAAATAATCTGAAGACATCACCTTGGGGTTAATTTTTCAGTATTGAAAACTAGTTCACTCCTGCTGGTCATATTGCCACAGTACCGTATGTCACAGCATCAGTATAATTTGTCAGTAAAGCGCAGGTAAGCATCACAAAGCTATCAGGGACATCCAATAATGTAGCCTGTTTATTCATTAACTTAAACCTCAATTTGAACATTAAAAATATTCAGCGGCCGCAGAGTTAAGTATGTTAACAGGATGGAGGGAGCTGAAATGTTTTGTCAATTAATTCATTTCTCAATCAACAAAAAAGTAATCTGCAACAAAACAAATCTCTCATTACAATTTACAACAGCAATTTGGCTTTTGGATAAAAAAAAACAAGTGTTCACTGATGCACTGTTGGCCTCCAGGAAATTGTGCCAGACGATTTTTTTTTTTTTTTTTCCCAACAATTTAGCACCGTAATGAAAATATTCTGTGATTGCAGCTCTAATGGGAACTGGCATTTATATTTTCATATCGTAAGAGTGAAAACTGCAAAAACTGAACGGCTCAATATGTTCGAAACAACTGTTAGTTATTAATTTCATGCAGATGATTTAATGAGTCGTAGATTGATTCAGTTGATGTGAATCTGTGAAAACATGGCGCCCTTATTTCCTTCGCCTCTGATGTATTTTTCTGCAGACCTCAATGTTCTTGGTAGATCCACCTGATTACTAAAATATCTCTTCTCTGCAGCTGCTCCTCAGCTGAGTTGCTAATTCAGGCCAGTGTACTCCCATTTAAGTAGTCCCAGGTGTCTTCATTTATAGCTGTGTAAGCAGCCAGCCAGGCCAACAGAGAACACATAACTGTTTGCTATGCTGAGCATTCAGGGACTTCGGGCATCTTGGTTAAAATATTTGACCTTGTCAAGTGACATATAATCAATTTGTGGATAACACGCCTCAACCATCTGATTTATTTAGTCGAGCAGTTGACTCCTTTACTCTCTGTGGTATACTAATGCAGTAAAACCTACACTAGGCTGTTAAGCTGCCACTGACTTCTTCCATGAAAGCCGTGAGCGCTCACCCTTAAGACACCTGCAGGGAGCGATGGACTCACTTATGTCGGTCTGCACTTTGATTTTTACAAAACCCCTATTTCTGAGATGATAACAACTACAATGTAAATAAACTCCCCCAGATCAGACCGAGGTTATGGTAGTTCTTCAACTGCAAAACTACTGAGCCAGCCACAGAAATACCAATGATGCTTTCTTGCACCATCCAGGAAGTGTGCCATCTAGCAACCTTAAGAAAAACCTCAAGAACAGTTCAATCAATGCCTGCATTATTTGTGTTTTGTGGAATCTGCAACCTGAACGCAGCATTTCACAATTTCACACTGATGCTCTTGTTTTGTCTTGTGTTATAAATCCAGTGATAAATCTGTGGCATTTCCAAACTCATTTAGTAAAAATATAATATACTCAGGATTTCAAAATCGACTAATAAAAGTGTGAATAGGACTTTTGTCATAATGGAGCAGGGCTATTACATTATACACTGCAGTTCAGAACCAATTCTTTGAGCCCCCTTCAAATACAATAGACATAGATTTCAAAAAATCAAGGTTGAACTATTTTCAAATGAGAAGCAATTTGTCTGAATGAATGTGATTGCTGCCGCCGGCGGAACACACGGACTGTCATTTGTTCATGGACATCTTGATATTGATTTGGGGACGTTGTCTAGACGACGGCGTCAAATTATACATACCGTTTGTCAATATTACTGACTTTGAATCACACTAGCATAACGTTAGCTTTCTGGCTATTAGCTATACCAGTTTATCTCCCATTGCTAAGTCGTTTCTAAGGTTTGTCCTATTTACTGGAGTAGTTAACTACATTTTTATTGCATAAGAATCTTATGCAACTGTATTACCTGTTCCAACTATTAGTCAAACCCTCAGGTGTTGCCAGGGAAACTGAGTTATTGCTTGTGAAAAACTTTACGTTTTGATCACAAATTAGTGGTCTTCTTTATTCCACTTCTTTGGTAAGTAACCACAGTATAAGTTGGATAATGCCCTTCAAGGTGTCCATTATCAGGAATTAATGGAAGATGCCTTTGTGTCGTGCATTAATCCCTGATAATGGACAACTCATCACTTTACGTATGTGTTCTTATTTTCATTCGTTTCACACTGCAATACAAAAAAGACTTATAATGGCCCTGCACACTGACACAGGTGCTTTTAATTAATTAGCTGATTAGGTTTGTAGACTGTGCCTGAAATCAATCTCTTACTTAGTCATTCACCGCTCCATAGAAATCCAGTGGTTTACTCTGTAGTGAGCAGTAAATTGAGACTCTGGACACTTGCTATTCAAAGCCATTTTGGTCGTTACTGACCCACTGTACTGCAATTTCCATAAAATCTATAAAACACAACATTGTGGTTTTGTTAGAGGAAAGTAGAAGTAAAGTATTGCACTTGCCATGGACGCACGCTTTTTCCCTCTGTTGTGGGAATGTTTGAGGTCACTTACGTAGCAGATCGATTCCACAGCATTTGGACACTGAAGTAAAATTTGTGAAGGTAAATATTGGGGATGCACAATATGGATTTTATATTATAACCACCTGCCTTTCATTGCCAATACTGATAAAATAACCGATAATAAAAACCAACATTTTTATGCTTTTTCATGCACACCTGAGTGTAAGAAAGGCTCAGATGTAGTGAGCAAAGATTGTTTACTTGATATCCCATAGCTACAGTCCCCTCCAGAACTATTGGAACAGCAAGGCTGTACACTGAAAACATTTGGCTTTGACACCAAAAGATGAATATGAGACAAGAGATCAGTATGTCAGCTTCGATTTCCAGGTATTTACATCTAGATCTGTTTAAAAAAACTTAGAAGATAGCACCTTTAGCGACAACAACATGTGACTTTGTGTTCTCTGCTGCCCAGGTGTGTTTTATTACATTGATTATTCAGACAATAAATAGTAATGAATGTCTATGTTCAGTTTCAGCTTTGGGTTTTGCCTTTGCTGACTGCATTTATAGTTAAAAAAGGTGTAACCAACATGAAGACCAGAGAGCTGTCTATGGGAGAAAAGCAAGCAATATATTGAAAGCTGAGAGAAGATGGAAAATCAATCAGAGCCACTGCACAAACATTGGCCAAAGCCAAGAAAGAAACCGCTGGTGTACTCAGCAACAGATGTCGAACTGGTAGACGAAGGAAAACATCACAAGTGACGACAAAACATTGTGAGCTGTAAAGAAAAACCCTGAAACAACCGTCAGTGACATCACCAACGACCTCCAGAGGGCAGGAGCGAAGGTATCACAATCCACTAACTGTAAAGGTGCAAACCACCATCTTCTGTGTGTAGATGCTGCACTTGTTAAGCCAATTTTAATCTGATCACTTATGACAGTTACTTATGTAGTATATAAATTCCACAGCATTTGGACGATGAAATAAAATTTGTGAAGGTAAATATTGGGGGATGCACGATATGGATTTTATTTAGCCAATAACTGATAACAGAAACCAACACCGGAGTGTAAGAAAGGCTCAGATGTAGTGAGCAAAGATAATGTATATCTTTATATTACTGGACTGATAATTTATCAGTCCGATATACATCATGCATCCCTAGTAAATATAGTGTCTTAATAGTATATTGGGAGGGATAGGGAGTTCAACTTTGCTTTTGGCATTAAATAACTTACATACATGTCTCCTCTCTCTAATAATCACTGTTCCTAATGAGTC
Source organism: Lagodon rhomboides (assembly GCA_039737535.1). Classification (NCBI taxonomy): domain Eukaryota; kingdom Metazoa; phylum Chordata; class Actinopteri; order Spariformes; family Sparidae; genus Lagodon; species Lagodon rhomboides. The sequence continues at coordinate 4,762,951 of CM077789.1, read as the reverse complement.
ATTTACAGTCAGAGATATTAAACTTAAGTAACCAAGTCTACTGTGGAACCATGCTTTTAAAAGGCTTTATCCGACAAAATGATCAATGTTATGATGAAATTTAAACGTCTTTGCAATTTATTTCCACTGTTATTGTTACTCTGAACACTTGCAATTCAAAGTCACTTTGCATCATTACTGACAAGTATATTATTGAACCACTGTACTGTCATTTTCTATAAAATCTATAAAACACATTTCATTGTGGGATTGTTAGAAGAAAGTAGAAAGAAAGTATTGTACTTGTCATGGACGCACACTTGTTCACTCTGTTGTGTTGTACTTATGAAGTAGATAAATACCACAGCATTTAGACACTAAAGTATAATTTGTGAAGGTAAATATGGTCCAATATTAGTGAATGGGGAGTGATTTCAGACACTTAGTCAGGTTGATTAGAGTTCAACTTTGCTTTTGGCATTAAATAACTTACATACATGTCTCCTCTCTCTAATAATCACTGTTCCTAATGAGCCATTTACGGTCAGATAGAGATATTAAACTTAAACGACCAAGTCTACTGTGGAACCATGCTTTTAAAAGGCTTAATCCGAAAAAATTATCAATGTTACGATGAAATTTAAATGTCTTTGCGATTTATTTCTACTATTATTGTTACTCTGGACACTTGCAGTTCAAAGTCACTTTGCATCATATCTGACCGGTATAGTATCGAACCACTGTACTGTCATTTCTATAAAATCTACAAAACACATTTTATTGTGGGACTGTTTGAAGAAAGTATTGCACTTGCCATGGACGCATGCTTGTTTGCTCTGTTGTGGGAAGGTTCGAGGTCACTTATGAAGTAGATAAATACCACAGCATTTGGACACTTAAGTATAATTTGTGAAGATAAATATGGACCAATTTTAGTAAATGGGGAGTGATTTCAGACACTTAGTCAGGTTGATTAGCGTTAAACTTTGCTTTTGGCATTAAATAAAATACATACATGTCTCCTCTCTCTAATAATCACTGTTCCTAAGTCTGAGAGAGAGATTAAACTTAATAAATCAAGTTTACAGTAGAATCATGCTTTAAAATGATTAAATACACACAAACAGTAGTAAATTATGACTGTAACTCTGAACTTTAGCTCAGCTCTTCTCCCAGTTTTCCCACCAACGGCTCGTCCTTCACAACAAACTGACCAACTGACAAAACAGTTTAGCTAGTTTTCAAACCGCCACCTTTAGCTTCGCGTGCGCGTTCACACCGACTATGCGGCAGTTAGCTGGAGAGCTGCTCTGACCCACAAACACTGAACTGCCTCGGCAAAGTGTCAGTGTCGGAGCCACTTTAAGAGGTGAGCACTTAGCTTCCCCTCAGTCATCAGCCCCACTGCGGTGTTTTCATACCTTCACGTCGGCGGCTAACGACACAACGCACCTGGCTCCTCCGCGGTGTCACCGTGAGGCTGGCTGTGAACGCCTACCTCCGCCTCCTCTCGACGACCGCTCGCGTCCTCAAGTTTGTCATTGCACTTGACACCGTCGCCTTCTTCCCCTCCTCTTCCTCTTCTTCTTCTTTACACTGTCGCCATTTTGCTTTTAAAAAATCACGCAGGTTGCGCTCCGGTCCGGAGGAGAGAGGGAGATGTACAGAGAGGAGTGAGCGTCACCCTGGAGTGCACACGGAGCCCCGAGGTCCAGTGTCGCCCCCCTTCCTCCACCGCCCTCCGGTTCCGAACACACACACACACACCTGGACCAGCTCACCTACAGAACTACAGTAAAGAATGAGCCCAACATTTTAAATTGGAGGAAAAATATCACAGCATAGCATTTTGTTTTATGTTTGTGAACTAGGTGCATGACTTAAAGTGTATGTGACATTTACCCTAATTAAGATTAAAGGACAAGCACCCCAAAAATAACAAATTAAGTAGTTTTGTGGTCTGGAAAGAAACATGAAATGATGTAATTCAAGTCTTCCAAAAACCCCAAAATGTATTTGAAAAGATGTTATTTACACCCTCAGTGTGTGTTTGAGCTTGTCGACCCAATGGACCTATAACTAGTAGACACAGTTCTCCAGGTGGAGCCCCGGTCTTTCCTACGAAAGCTACGAAAGCCACGAAAGTGGTGCTTGAAGCCAAAAATGTCCGCCAGGGTTCTTCCGCATGCTCACTAGAGCCGGCTAACTTCCAGTTTAGCGCCCAGCTAACTTGAATGAGGATAAAATAATTGAGTCGTGCGGCTCTTCTAGACTTTCCTCATGTTATTGGACTGAATGGTTGAAATTATGACAGTGAAACGAGTCATTCTGAGGGGGTTGTGACCATAGACATAATATACGTAGACGCCATCCATCCACGCTCATCCAAGATGGCGGCTGCGCTGATACGTCAGCTTCAATAGGCAGCGTCAGTCTATGATACGTCTACGTATATTATGTCTATGGTTGTGACACTCAAAAAAAAATCTATGCACCGTTTTACAGCCCCTTCTTTCACAATGCCAACAATGTTAAGTCTTTTTTTTTAGCCACAGCGCCTCAGGTGATGATGTAACTTGGCTTCAGAGCCTGGCGCTCCTCCTCAGGGCTCGGTCTACCCACATTAGACAGTGTGCGCAAATGCTTTTAGCTTAGCAGCTAGCCTACAGTGAAGATTTTGTCCTTTAAAAAGGCGTAAATAAAGTCTTTTCAAATCATTTTGGGATCTCTAATGAGTCATCTTTGTATGTTTCGTGTTTAGAAACGAGTCCTATCTACTTCAGTTGTTGCTGTTAAGCTCCAGAAATGTTCTGACGGACTGTTCTTCAGTTCTTCCATCAGCATGGAGTGATTAGACAATGACTGAATTTTTATTTTCGGGAGAACTTATCCTTTAAATCCGTATTTGCCAAACCCTTTATTGACCAGAGACTCACAGACGTGGCCTAATGAATGCTCTGTTACTGTGATATGGTTCATCCAAAATGTAAAATTAAAGTACATTTAATGCATTTTATCTATTATTTATTGAGGCTGGCCTATATATTACTGCAATCAGGGAAGAGTAGCTCCTGTTGGTCGGCTCTGTCCTACAAGCAGGACGGGACCGACAGGGTTAAATCTGTCTTATGTGACCATGAACTGAATATGAAAATGGTTGTAATGACAGTTTCACTGGGGGAAAATACGCTACTGTTGTATATTTAATGTTCAATTGCTCTTGTACCAGTAAAGCAGTGAGCTTTAACCCTCATTTGAATTGTAGAATAATGATGCAGAATGCATGCTGAGGATGCATTATTAATACCGTTGCATGTTTTTTTTCTCGCCCAAGTTGCTGTATTTCCATGATTCGACAGGAAAACCATCAGGCGTTTGAAACCTCATGAGTCAGGGGGAAGAAACCGTGTCATCAGCAATGTGTTTTACATCAGGTGATGTTTATTGCACTGATCGCTCCTCTTCGTGGTGTTTTTTTTTCCTTAACATGATTCCCATTCCCAAACTTTCCAGGAACACAAGCTTTAAGCGTGGTTAACTTCATTTCTGATCATAACAATGATGAGCTAATGTGTTTTAATTCACCTTCTGTCCCTTCTAAGACATCCAAAATGACTGGATCATGTTTATATGCATGTTTTCTTAAACTGACTGGAAACTGGAAGCCTAGTGTGGTGAATTATATATTGCCGTAACTCAACTTAAAGGATAAGTTTACCAAAAAGTCCAGAAAAGTCCTTAGTTCTTAGTCCAGAAAACATTTTTGGAGCTTCACAGCAAAACAGCTTTGCAGCATTTGACGAAACAACTCAAGTAGACGAGGACTAGTTTTAAAACAACGACCGAAAAACATCACATAATGGCTCCATACAGCTTGTCAGGTGTAATCGAAGTTTCTGGAAGCATGAAATAATGTTATTTACACCCTGTTTTGAGCAGAAATCGTCACTTTAGCTGCTCAGCTAGCTCGAGAGCGCGTCAAAGGTTTAATGTCGCCTTTCAAATCAGTTTGGGATCAGAGGGTTTCTGGAGACTTCGATTACGCCAGACGAGCTTGTATAGAGTCAATATAAGGTTGTTATTTCCTTTTTTCAGTTGTTTATTAACGTTTTAAAACAAATCCCCATCTACTTCAGTTGTTTAGGAGAATGCTGCGACGCTGTTTTACTCCAGAAGAATGTTTTGGGGACTAAGAAGCTTCACCCGACTCTTCATCGGCGTAGTGGTGAGTAGATAATGACTGACTTTTCATTTTGGGGGCGAACTTATCCTTTAATTCCACTTAAATGCTGCTACAGACTCAAACAAACCATAATAACAAACCATAATCGTGCACAATATTAGTCCATTCTTGCTCAGCGCATCGAGGAAACCGTGGTCTGTGTGTGCGGTGATTGGAGTGGTAATTCTCATTTTCATACGCACATGAAATATTGATTGGATTAAGCAAACAACTAACAGATCTGTGGATGTACATTTGCTCCAGTGACTGCTATTATCAACACGAAGTAGTCGTCTGCAGACAACTAAAAAAAAAAATCCCCTCCAAAATCTGCTGAATATTTATAGAGTGGGCGAAAATATGACTTATTTATTTTCGCTAAATTATTAAATGTGTGGAATGCAGATCATTAATCATTAATATTGATATATTGAGAAACTGTAAGACATAAATATTTGTGCATAAATATTTATCCACTCCACGCCAGTGTGTATTAACTCTAGGTTTAGCTCCTTATTCAGCGGAGATATGTTTCTTTCAAAGCTATTTCCAAGTCACTTACTGTATTTGCGCTCGCCTCACTGATCTCAGCTTATCACCGCACCCACCTAGATGGCAGAAAACACAAAGCAGTTCCGAGGGAGTTGCGTTGTCTTTTTTTTTTTGGCGCGCGTGTGAGATATAGGGATTGACACAAGCCCTCTGTTTTCAGAGCATGAAGTAATTCTTTTAATGGCCTGCCAGCTGTGCAACTCCAAAGTTTGATTTTGCTCTGCAGAATGAGAGCAAGAAAAAAAAAAATCTCGAACAATTTATTATGCTGTTTGTGCCTCGCTTCACTAGTTATCGTCTGCAATTTATTTCCTACCTTGGGGTACTGCGAGCCATTTTTCTCCATTTTTCAGTGGCTCACTTTTTCTTTTTTTTTTTGTCTTGATCCTGCACGCTGCTGACTAAACTCCTGCCTCCAGCCATGGTGTTGGAACATCACAGAAAACTACATCATTATGCTGAAGCTAGTTAACAAAGAGAGGCAGAGAAACCGGTTTAAATCACAGGGCACAATGCTGTGTGAGGAATTACCGACTTCACCGGCTCAGATGCGGCCGTTCACGGCCCGTCTTCCCTCTCTGCAGCTGCACAGGTGATGCTGCTCCGCTAATGAAGGCTGTTTCGAAACCTCATTTTCAATTCAAGGTCGGCACCTGACCACTCTGCGCTATTTGAAATTCATTTTTTTCTATAATAAATTAAGCTTTGGTCCAAACGTGAGTCCCATGTCTGCATCGGCTGCAGGTGATGACCTTTTTTCCAGACATTACTGACGCCTGTGCGTTTTCCTACTGCGGCATGTCATAATGTCTTTCTTGAATAAAAACATGATATAGTCTTTGATTTAAAAGACGACATTAATGGTAATTTCTAAAGCAGCTGATCTCACAGCAAAGACTTCAGAGTCAGCAGAGGAGCTTTGCCCAGTGCTGCACTCAAGCACAACATGCAGCTATTGCAGCTGACGCACATCATTTAATGAGTGAAATCCTCAAATTCATTCTGAAAGTGGAGCGCAAGCAGCAAAGAGGAAATAATCAGTGTGAAAATATGAGCAGTATCCATCACTCGATGTATTTAATAATCTACAGCGGAGAGAGGATGAGCTCAAAAAGTCCTGGACTTGAATTATTAAGTAGAAAGTATTATCAGCCAAATTTCATTAAAGCATCAAAAGTTAAACATTTATTATTCAGCAGAGCGGCCTCTGATAATGTTGTGTAAATATATATCACATTGTTTGATGATGAACATGTAAGCAAACGCTTTAAAGTGAGTGAATTTGAAACAAAGTGTGGGCGACCGTATGCAGTAGTGTTGTTTAATCTTTAAAATGCATCATATTTTAAAAAGCGATCAAAGGCTGTCTAAGTAAAATCTGCAAAGTAAATGCAGTGTTGTTAAAAGTACCCAAAAGAAAAGACACATATTACTTTATTACTTCACCAATGCAAATAGTACTTGAGTAAAAGTCCCAAAGCATCTGATATTAAATGTTTGTACACAGTGTCTCTTGCATTCGAGGGGTCAACCAGCCTTGCTAATTGAATTAGCATTTTAAGCATTTATCTGATTATTAGAATCAGTGTTGTGATAAAATAAATATGTGCTTCTTTAGCTCCGAGGTGACATGTAATCTGCAAAGTAACTAGTAACTAAAGTCATCAAATGACATTTAGAGGATATAAGCACAATATTTGCCTCCAAAATGTGGTGGAGAGGAAGTATAAAGTAGCTGAAAATGAAAATACTCAAGTACAAGCACCTCGAAATTGTACTCAAGTACAGTACTTGAGTAAATGTACTTGCTTACATTCCATCACTGGGTAACTGTAACTGTCAAATAAATGTGGTGAAGTCAAGATTACAATATTATCTTTGAGATGTAGCAAAGTAAAATGGAACAAGACTTCGTTACATCCCACCACTTATAAATAAATATGAAATAAGTTGTGTCAGAGCTACAAAACATTTATATGAAACACTTAACTTATACAAAAGAATGTGTTGAAAGCTTTTGGATATCATCATATCAGCATCAAACTGCACACATTTGTAACACACAATGCTCGAGTCTCCAATCTCAGAGCTGAATAACTACGATGGCTGAGATCTCCTCCAGAGCCGCAGCAGACAGGTTGACCTACACTCGTTATGATCATCGTAAAAACAGTGGCTTGCCCCTTTAACTCACAACTAGACTTGCACAAATACACCCCCACAATTAAGATAATGCTAATAGATATTTAAAACACTCCTGTATCCCTGCAGTGGTGCGGGACGACCACAGGGTGGCAGAGGGAGGCCTGCTGTGTCCATCCCTGCTATTCCTTTTGAAATGAGTCTTATTAACTACCATTAAATCGCTGCTCACAAATTGTATTTTGATATGCAAAACGATTTTTAAACGCATATTATATGCTGTTTTAATCCTTAATATCAGTAAATATGGCATATTAGAGCTTTTAATATTCTTAAGAGATTACCAGGCACTCATTGGCTGTGTGCTTATGCAGGGCTTCAGCATTATCAAATATTAATTCTTCTAAACTCGCTCTTTTAAGCGGACTTCTTTGATGTTGATGTAATTTTTTTTTTTTTTCTCTCATCGGCTAAGCAGATCTGCAGTATCTTTTCAGAAAAAGCAGCGGAGGGCTATAATTCATTGATGAGCCACGGTGGAGCGCAGATACTCACCAACCCCTTAATGCTCATGCAAGATCTTAAACAGTTCTGGATGTTAGCAGCGGCGGTGTGGTGCCGCCGACTGATTGAGAAGGGCTAAGTAGGGGGCGAGGAAAAACTAAGCTGTGTGAACTCGGCGTTCATTTAAAAAGCAAAGTCATTTAAGAAAAAAAAAAAGTTGTGCAGACATCAGGACGGATTAGGAGACGTCATCACGGCTCCACGCCGACGATGAAGCTTCTGCAGGCCTCGATTCCAAATCTGGTAACAGCTGAAGGTCAAAGTCATTAGAAATACACAACATTTTTTTTGTCATCACTGTGAAATAAACAAGCTGCACCGCTTTGATTCCAGTCATGTCGATTTGGCAGAAAAAAAAAAACACTCGGGAAGAATATTACAGAGGCAATTATAGCAAAAACAGAAAGTTTAAGGTTATCATTATTAAATTATTCATTTTTGACAATGTCGGCCCTCGGAGTTTGGGAATTGATCTCTCTGTAAACACGTTAGAGCAAGCGAGATTGACACAAATTGCGAAGACGAAGCCATCTTTTGAGCTGCTCCGCTCTCGCCTTTCATGTCCGCCTCACTGTGGGGGCCGAACATCTCGCTAATGAAAAAATGGGAAGACCTTGGGCGAGCAGCAAGCGCCGGGCTGATTAGTTTTGTACACTGGAGACGAGCTGGACGCTTTGGAGTCTGCGCCGATATTTGTTTTTTTTCCTCTCTCTCGCAAACATATCTGAGGAAGAGAAATAAAGGGAATGCTTAAAGTTTCACCGATGTGTTTGTTCTCTTCAAAGCCGAGAGAAGAAATCTGCAGAGTCCGTGTCAGATGTTTGTGTGTGTGCATGCTCATTATTTCAATAAGCCCCATTTTGCCTCTCGTGATTGCTATATAAAGAGAATAGCGGATGACCCTGGCTCTGTTGTTAAGTTAATGCTTTTGTGCAATAAGAAAAAAAGAAATAACAGATGCTGGTTTGGGTACCAGCGAGGTCACCGTGGGACCCTCCCCGTCCGCCTTGTTATCCCGGACCACTGCCTCAAATGGACTCGACTCGTTGTCTTCTTGAGTCGGTAATCACACAAGACAAACAAAAGGCCCCTTCTCTAAAGTTTTTTCACTAATGGGATAATTGATTGACAGACTTTGAGCCCCTCGTGCAGCTGGATTGCTTTCTCTTGCACTCGCGCGCCGCAACACTTTCAATTTAATCGAGAAACAATGGGGGCATAAGGGGGCCGCGCCGCCATCGGGGAAATCAAGCGATGGGACTCTTTTAATGATTCCCTCCCCACCACCCCGCCTGAAAGTTAGATCCACAGTGAACCAGAGTCTCTCTGCACTCTGATCTCACAATGACAGTACACTGCGAGTTCTTCATAGTCATCTTTTTCTTCTTCTTCTTCTGTGAAATCACATCCCAGTTGGATATGCGTGTTGGCATCCAGCCGCCTGCTTCATGTCAATTTCAGTATCGCAGATTAATTCTTTTGTTTCTCAGACAGTTTGTTGGTTGGTGGTTTGCAGGACTCTTCGCTCGTGTTTCTTTTCCAGCAGGAGCGTGGCAGCATACGATGTACTTTTCAGTTACTCCCCAACACTTTGGCACGGGAAGGCGCGCGCGACGAGCCAAGCAGCTTCCTGTACATCAGCTGCCGTAATAAATGTGCCACGGTTCCCGGGACTGTACTGTACCGCCGCGGAATGCAGACTTTGGCTGCGGGGTCAGGCCGTCTGCACTCCTCCGCACACTCATCCCTCCTCCTCTCGCTGCAGAAGTGTCTGTCTGCGCCGGAGGGGTTCAATCAAGTTCAGATGCATCTCAAAGTATACTGCACCATTTCTCTTTTCACTGGAGAGGGGCTCAGTACGCTGCTGTGTGCGCCAGTTCAAAGACTATAAACACTTTGAAGGAAGAACTGCCTCATTTGCCGAGTAAATCCTGGAAGATGAGATGTTATATTTGACCGGCCGTTATTTGTTTAAGTTTCAAATTGTTTTGGCTGGAAGTTCTTCTCTTACACGTCTGTGATGCACACAGCAGCTGGTGTGGTAACAAGAGAAAAGAAAGGCAGGTGTGTGTGTGTGTGTAAGACATCTCGTAAAAAACAGTCAAGCCAAATATAACGGAATTATATAATGATGTTACGGAATCTGAGATGAAGCCACTTCTGTCTTTGGGTAAATGGTTTTCCAAGCTGCAGCAACACAAAGTTCAGGGTTCGAGGTTCATTTAGTGTTTTATTCTACCACACAGGGACGTAAGACGAAATTCAAGTTGTAGTCCCTTTATGCAACGCGAGAAACATCTTGTTTTCGTGGTGAAGTGTTGAGGAAGAGTTCAAGAGTCTCACAGCCCGAGTAAAGAAGCTTCTCTGTGGTCTGATGGTGAGGCAGCGGGTACTTCTGTATCTCCTGTCAGATTGTAATGTTTGTGGTCCGGATGCTCCTCTGTTGTTGACGAGACGAGAATTTGGTTATGGAATCGAGCCTTTTTGAGTTTCCTTCGGAGGTAGAGCCTTTATATAATTTCATATAATTCTTTTTAGCTGTATCTACGGACACTTTGATTTCCTCCTTCCTGTCTACAGAGTTACGAGAGTTATTTTTCAGATACGACAAAGAAAGAAACAGGTAGAAGTACTTAATTACATCAACCCAAATCACTGTACTGAGCAGAGTTCATGTTTTGTTTTCCTGCCTTGTCTGCGTGGATGTAAGCGGTGTACTTTTTACTGAAATGTCCTCCATTTATCCTGATTTCTCTTGGTTTGGTGATTATGAAAAACCTAAGCTGTCCTTCAGGAAGGGAACCTTTGCTGTAGCAGATGATGTTTGCCAGGCTCTGGAGCTAAGACGAGAATATGCAGAATAATCTGTCATTTTGAAATGTAATGATTGACTGCAGAACTGAACATGAGGTGACTTGTAAACCCCTCCACACATGAATATTAAAGAAATCAAATCAGTCGTATAATAATCGTTTACGCCCGCTTTGGTATCCCCTCGTCTTAAATTTCTTCTTAAACACATATAATTCAGGAGATGTTGATGAAGCTCTCTCTTGCTGTGTTTGGTTTACCACTGAAATGTGCAGCTGAGGCGTTTTCTATCCTCCTGCTGTGTCACTTTACGTCCACTAGAGGGTGCTGCAGATGAGCAAATCCATCTGAGTGGCTTCTCCCTGCTGCCCTCACATTTAACGGTTACCTGAGCAATAAGATAAATAAGCAGAGCAGCCTGGAGCAAATCGTGGCGCCATGTAATTTTTTTGCCTTTGATGATGCTGCATTAACTACGTGTACCTCTCTGTTAATCTCCGTGCACACTTGCATCAGTGGTTGCTTCATGCACGAACAAATGTATGCTTTCTGGCACACGGTTTGTGCATCTGGTAAGCATGTGTGTGTGCAGCTACAGAGAACTGGGTCGGTGCCAGTGTGTGTGCAGCACACCTGAATTTTGTATTGATGATACTGTTGGATAACGTGATGCCGTGTGTGTCTGTGTGTGTGTGTTGGCGTTATCTCATCGCAGTTTTGTCCCGACGGAGTTGAAGATGAGCTCATTGTTACACTTTCACCTCTCCGACTGTCTCCCTTTATCTCCTGGACACACTGACACATGTATACACACTTGGCTCGCCGGCCTCGGCTTACTCTGACAAAGTCTGTACGACAAAGTCTGACTTACACTCCACTCATCACCTTTTTATTAGGAGTGGATTTGGACCGGTAGCCTCGCGGGACAGCTTGGCTGCCCTTCCCCTTCCATCCGTTTGTGAGTTTTCGCTCTTTGTCTGCAGCCTCTGTCCCTCCTCGTCCCAGATATTGTGCAGGGGTGAGCTCAGCCTAATATTGCGCAACCTTCCCTCTCTCCTGGTTCTCGTCCAACACAAACCTTTTTCCTGCCTCTACAGTGTGTTACCACGGCCCCCTCGGCAGTGCCAACGAACACACTCAGGCAGCGGCAGAAACTACACTTTGTGCCATCTGTAATCCCGGGGAGGTTTCTCTAAGCAAACAAGAACAAGTGATGGCTTCGGTGCCCCGCTTATAATGAGCAGATTTGAATGATCAATAAACAGGAATTATATGTGTTTGCGTTGGAACCCGAGCCGCGCTCCTCCCCGACCTTTCATTAAGCCGTTGAACAGTGATCACCAGCTCTGGTCTTATTAAGAGTTATTAGATCATTGGACGTGTTGAATGATGCCACTCCTCTTTTTTGGAGGGGTACCAAGCACAACTGGCTGATGGAAACCCTGGTAGTGAGCCAGGACTTGGTGGAAGGACTCCATCTCCCAGCTGGCCTCTGGAGCAGCAGGGGGAAGGTGCATGAAGTGGGTTTTTTTGCCTCTGTAACCACCACCTGGGCACGGATAGGCAAAATAAATTCAAAGAGAAACCAGAAGTCTGCAGAGTAACTTCAAAGCTCCCTGACATCTTGTACTTATGAACACTAGTAGCCTTGAGGTGATCTACTTTTTTGGGTATCCTAGTTATGTGCTGCAGATGTAAACATCTTGTGGACTCACCAGTGGAAACCACGATGGGCTACTGTGGCATGTTAACAGCAAATCTAATTTTCTGAGTATTGTTTGTTGGTATTGACGGAGATGGGGAGAAATAACATACGACTGCACACTGGTAATCAGAAAGATGTATACAGGGACCTGAATAACAGGGTCCTGCAGGTTCCATTGTTGACATCGTATCAAAAATGAAATCGAAACCAGGATGAGTTTCAAACAAGTGAGATACAAGTGTGCACGGACACATTTCCAAGACTCTGGAATTCGACTGGAGCAGCGTTTGGTGTTTTGATGACGGCGGTGCAGAGAAATGTCAAAAATGTTGCCTCAGAATCTCCTTACGCCTGTCGAGGAACTGTGCATATCGAGAGATCGAGTTCATTCAGGCCTGTTTGTCAGTTAACTACACCGTCAGTGCACAACAAAATGAGCATTGTGGCCTCTTCATGCTAGGCTACACACATGCATGAGAACAGGTTAATGAAAAATAACCCAACAACCAACAAAATGTGTGTTACGTTTCTCCCCCAAAACAAAATCACAAACTGAGGTCGCAATGGGGAAACTAACAAGAAAACACTGGAAAGGGGTCCTTGAGGTCTATAAGGCGATGGAGAAAACTCGCAACGCCCACTAAATCTATCAAAAGGATAGAGGAACAAAAACAAAAGGACCCAAAAACCAAAAGTAAAGAGTCACTGGGAGGAGGGATTTTCTGTCTGGATATACAGGGAAAATAAACACTTGTCACACAAAAACATGAAACATGCACACACACACACACACACACACACACAAGAGAGCAAACTGATGGTGTTTACCCTCCGGTGTCACTCTCACATCTGAGCTGCTGGACCCAGCCTGCTTTTCTAACCCAGGCAGGCTGATCGGCTGCAGCTGTGCAACGAGTGCAGGTGCACTCGATCAAGGTGGATCAGGCAGGGGTGGAGTCTAACCTACCTCCACCCATAACAATGTGGCACTCAAAATTGTTAGCAGCTTTAGAGACGATTAGTTCCTTTATTTGAGACCGAGGTCGACCAAAAGTTGACTCCTGGCAGTTTTTTCAGCTATTGCTAGCCAGCTAACAGCTCAGTGGCCTGGATATAATGTTAGCAGCAAATGTCTCTGCAAACCTCAGATGTGTCCAAGGTTGACATTTGTAGTGGCATATCATTTTCATATTATATGCTTATTAGCTGACTTACACATTGAGAGGTGGAGGAGGTCGGTGGTGTCTTTCGTACAAGCCACAAGGCTTCCAAACGGCCGACCACAGTTTGACTCGGTATGCAGATTTGTAGCTGGTTTTGTGGCGACCAAAGCCGAACGCGGATTGTAATAGCCATAATGAGAGTGTTTTAATAGTTCAGCTGCAAATGTTGAAATGCTCCTTTAAGTGGATAGTTAGTGATGTCACAGCCACTTAAACATCAGATACGGTTAAGCAGCCTAAGGAGCAACACAGTTTTTTGACGGTTCAGTTAAGATTGAATCTTGTAAATTTGTTTTTGCTTTTCAAGTAAAGTTTTTGAACAGAGTTACTTCGTCTGAAGATTCATTACCAGTCAAGCTTATTGCCGAAGGTTTTGCTTAATAGTGGCAGTAAAGAGGATTATTGGAGCGATAAAAGATCGCCGCTACACGGATCATCTCGATTGTTCCAGGTGTTTTTTTCGAGAAGACCTGGGGACATTTCCAGCCATTTTAGTGGTTAGCAAAACAGGTAGGATGTTTCAAGCCAAACCATGATGTTTTTGCGCATAAACCTATACAAACCATAAGCACAGTGTTGTGAGGGGAGAGAAATGTAAAATTCAGCCTGAACAAACGTAACGTAGCAACATAAAAACACATCAGGTTTCAACTTATCTGTGGTTTTGCAAAAACAAAAGAAACAGCAGGACAGAGCAGCTAATGTTAGCTTAGCTATGATAGCATCCCGGACCAGCTTCCTACAGTGGACAGACACTACACAGAGTAAATGTGCTAGCTTCATGTGTGCTCATTACTTGGCCAAGAAAGAAGGCTACGACCTGTTTTCCAGGCTACTATTGGTAGCTTCATTAGCTCGTTAGCACTACTACACATTGTTCAGGACTAATTCAGTTCAAACACTTCTGCTCGATTGCGGTTTTGGTTTTTGGAAAGGCACGGTGGAAGTCAGAAAGACGTTATTTACTCTGATCTGACCCCATCTTTTTTTGGATAATTCAGTGGGGGGATGGAGGCTGATCGCTAGACATCCACAGCGACCCTTTGGCCCAAGCACAACGCACGCAGCGTCTGCAGCGTCTGCAGCGCTCATGTGAGGATGAATTATTCCTCTCCGTCCCGTCTCCAGGCAGGAGTTTCCCCCTGGGACTCCCTTCCTCCCCACATCTGGATCCCTGAGCCTTTTTTTTTTTTTTCCTGTCCTTGCACCAGGGTTATTAGCATTAATCTGCGATGCAACATCTGTGAGTCTCTTTTTATTTCTCCTTTTTTTTTCCTCTCTATGATTTGGTGTCTGCTCACTGGGCTTACACAAGGGCAGCCAAGTCTCTGCAGGTCCCAGATGTTTCGCCGCTCCGTGGGGAAGAGCAGGTGGCCGCCGGACAACAGGTGATCGCAGCTTCCAGGAGAGGAGCCGTCTGGGAAGACGCCAGAAATGGTTTCAGAGCCGTGAAAGACGCCACATTCACAAAGAATGAAAACATATACCCAGAAATACTTTTGCAGTGATTTTCTTTGGATATCATTCTGTTCATACGCTTCATCTTCTCCCAGTTAGGCGAGTAATAAAAAGAGCACACCTTCGTTTAGTCCTCTGCAGCTCATGGAGCTCGTTAAAATGATTTGTTACTCTCTCCGAGCCGGTTCCTGTTTACTGGGCTGAGCGTGGGGACACATGTGACAGTAGTCTGTCTGTGAAACCGAAGACAGCTGATGTAATTTCCTTTACTTAACACCCCGAAAGTCACATGGGCTAAAATGGCCTCAACCTGGAAACATCTGGCTCAGATAAGATGGCCTCCACATGCACGTTCGAACCGTCGCACACAAAGAAACTCAACAACAATTCGGTGCGTGACAGGATTAATTCCCTGCATGGATCGTCACAGAGTCAACATTTTGAACAGCTATAAAAACTTAAAGAGTTTGATAAGGCGGCCTGTTGCTCGCTCCGTGCAAAGATTGCGTCTAAAATGTGAACCAGGCCGAGGAGAATGTGTGTGGGAGAGACTGCCAGCAGCCTAATTGTCAGTTGTGGCTTATCTAATGGTCTAAATATGCTTTATAAGAGCAGGGGGAGCGCCGTGTGTGCACGCCGCAGTTTTGATCACAACACAGCCCCGCGTCTTAATGATTAACCACGTGATTACGCTCGCCCCTGGGAACGGAGATTCGGCGCGGCGCGGCCACCACACGAGCTGCACGCTGGCGTCATTAACCGTGCAGTTTATAGCAAAGAGGGTCCCCTATCCGCTTTGAGGCCGCCATAGGCACGCGGTCTGCCGTTTTAACACAACACGACTGCATTTCCTCGGCACCACAGTGCGTCAGATGCTGCAATCAGGCCACAATCTGCGAGGCAGACTGGCGCTAAACTGGCATGATGTGACGCTAAATCCCGTAAACAGTCGCGAATATGTTTTATCAGTATCAAAGTCCCGCTGAAATACATCAACGAAAAGCCTGTTTATTTCAGAATCTGACCTCCCTCTGCAGATAATATCTTGGCACTATTTTCTTTTCTTAGCTCAGTACCTGGCAGGCATGCAAATAACACAGCTCTGGCACAAATAGGATCGTTATCCCCCCAAAAAATCACCATTCATCTCAGCAGATTTAAGTCCTTGGGGTGAGTTATAAGAGGTGGGCACTCTGCAGCTTTTCTGCAGAGATTACTCTAATTGTACAGTACGCACATCAAAAAAGCTGCTCTTTCTATACGGGGATTGTGTAAAGAAAGAAAGTTAAAGGGGGATACTTACTTTTAAGGGCTGACAACAAAGCGTCAGATCACTCAGACAAAGTTCACGTGGATTAGAAGGAATATGCAGGATCGCTGCTGAATGTTTGATAGCGTCCATGAAAGAGACTTTGCATCTGCGAGTAACTGACCACTGAAGTCTGTGGATCAACAGCGGAGCCAGAGATGAAGCGCAGCGCCGATGCGTCCTGCAGGGCGCCGACGGAGCTCTTGAAGGACTACAGAGACCCCGGCGGGGTCGCAGAGAAACCTGTCAAATCAAAGCGGGCTGCCCATGTCCCCGGTGACATGGACGGCACAGCCCACAGTTCCCCATTCGCCTCAAAGGGCTGCTTTGAATTCTCGAGTACATATCGTACATACTGTACATGAATCTGGAGGCCCACATTATCAGGAGGTCACACGGAGGGCCGGGCTGATGTTTTAGTTTATATTCTGGTAAATCCTAAACTTGTTTTTAGTTTTTTTACAGAAATCAAAGACAATCGGGGAAAACCTCCAGAATTAAAGGATTCTTTTAATGATTTTTTTCCTAATTTGTGTGAATTCTGTCAATATCTGTAAACACGACATCTTTAACATCTTACAAATTACTTGAGTGAAGCAAATCTATCATGCTCTTTTCCTTCAGTGTTTTATTTATGTTCTTGCATGTAGAAGAAACATTAGTGGCCCCGCCTTTTATTCTGTGACATCACACTACATCACAATGTCACGCAGTTGCATAATTTATGTCTAACAGCTAGTTTGTCACGTAGCATAGCTGCTCTGTTGTTGTTAGCAGTGCTGGGTCAGGCATTTGTCAGCTGACCAATCAGAGCAGACTGATTCTGGAAGGGGGGGGGGTTCTTAAAGAGACAGGAGCGTAAACGGGGGGAATATGAAAACAGAGGGAAACAGTTTGGAGAGTGTACAACATTATATAGTGCAAGGAAAATAAGAATGAAACAATGGTGAAGTAAAGAAAATACAGAACTGAATGAGAATGAGGTTCAAACATAATTTGTGCAAATAACCGGCTCATACAACTTACATCTGACAGAAATACAGCTTTTCCTCCACATTGATAATGGAGGTAATCATTCAATAAGGAGCCACATTAAACACAATCACATCATTCATCAGTCATTTGTACAAATAGTACTTCAGGCTTTCATGTACAAAATTTAGAGGTCAGATCTGAAGATTTGCAAACTTCAGCTCGCACAGATGCGGGAGGCGGCGTGCCAACAACAACAGGAAGAAGGGAACGTATCACTTGAGTGCTCGCCTCCCTACACCGGCTGCCTGAGTGTCTGTCAGACTGCACTCCGGCTTCACTACGGTCGTCTTGACTATTAACAGTTTCAAGGACTTACAACAAAAATGAAGAGGTGAAACCTTGCAGGAGGAGCCTGCAAGTTTAATCTCTCAGATAAAAGCTCGACTCCTCCAACTTTACACATCAAAGTGTTCACAGGTCTCTGCGAGCGCGACTGCATGTGTGAAAAATGCAGTCGTGGCATAAAACCTCCTGTGGCTCCAGAGGAAGCTGCATGTAATCTCACAAATCAACCTCAAGGTGCATTGTGGGTAAACTTGGGTAAGGTTTTGAAAAGCAGTACTCTGTACGAGCGTTGCACGCCGATACAGCAGAAACACAGTGTCATGCATTCTTCTTCCTTTTCAAAACCTGGCGACAACATTACCCACAATGCAACTTTAGGCAATTTGTCAGATTACATGCAGCTTCCTCCAGAGTTTTTCTTTAAGCTTTACCCTTTAAGTCACCCTTTACGAACCTCATCTTGGACCTGATTAATGGCTTCTGCTGCTGATTTTGACCTGACCTTGTTTCATTGGCTGTGTCTTTTTAGTCGTGTCTCTTGGTCTTTTTTCATGTTTTATTATTTTATGCATCTTTATCCTACTTTTAACTCTTAAGGCCCCTACCGAATGCCCATTCTGCTCTGATTGGTCAACTCACACATGCCTGAGCAAGCACTGCTCACTGCTCATAGACATAAGCCGTTTTTATTCTGGGCAGTAAGCCGTCCTCTTGGTGGCTCGCTCCGCGGATTTAGACAGAAGGCGGCAAACTGGTGGTCTGTTTTGTTCCACCAATTTTGCGCCTCAGAGGGTAACGTTACACTTATTTGAAGATGAGCAGCTGGAAAGCCGCTGAGATCCGGGAGATGCTAGCGTCTCCTCGCTCTCTGTAGCTGTCTCGGTTGTCCGCTTGTTGTTGTAGCGGCGAGCTAATAGCGGTCGCTACTTTCAAATTAAAAGCCCCCCGCTAAGAACCCAGTTCTAAACTCCGATGGGGTGCAATGTAAAGCTCTTATTTTGAAGACAAATTCGACCTGCTTCTCTTCACGCCCAACTTCCTGCTTCACGTCACGTCACATGTTGACGCCTACCAGAGGAGGAAAAGTGGTGGCTTATTTAGATAGACAAGGCGGCACATTGCAGCCTTTACCTTGCTGCAAATGTGCCACCTTTTCTATCTAAAAGGGGCTATAAATTATGGAAATGTGTGACATGGTGACGGGCGGACTACTGACGAGGTGTATCAGTGTTTTCTGTAGGAGAAGAGGAGCTCCCGTTAGCACAGACTCTGGCCCAGGTGGCATTAGAATAAAAAGACTGTCTCACCCTCGCTGTTGCAACCCCAGCAGAGGAGACATTTGAAAAAAACTAGATTTGCTGCTGCTGTTTTGCTTCCAATGTCGTGCACTGTGAGGGAGAAATCTTGAATCATTCTGAGAAAAAAAACCTCCAAGTCAGCAGGAGTTAAAATCCTTCATGTCAACGTTCGTGGTTACTATACAAAGGAACAGCTGGAGAAGATGCTGACAGAGTCGAGAGGGCTAACCTTGATGGGCGCGGCGCCGACAATAGCAGCGGGGCAAAAAATGGAACTTGAGAGAGCCGGTCAGTCAGCGCTCAGACAGCAGGAGCGGCGAGGATACAACAAATGAAGGGAGGTTTAGAGCCAGAAATATGGCAGCCTTCATGCAGTCAGGCTGGAGAGTAAATACATTGTCAGGAGGAAGGGCAGAGGTGTGTCAAGGCTGTTTCTCTGACAACACCAGCGTGAGTCATTATAGCTGCAGCCAGCCGCCTAAAAGTGAACTCTCTGCCGGTAGCATTCAATAAAGATAGCACGCATTTGATTTTGTCTTTTGGAGACCTTAATTCCTTGTGAGAACAGGACACAGTCGCTTACAGGAGGCATGTGAGAATCTGAGGCTAACACACACTGAGCTGGCAGCTGGAGGTGGAACATTTTGAGAAGTTAAGGCTTTTTCCCACGGGATCGGGACGCTGAGGGTTTGTGACACGGGGAACTTTACAAGAGAGTTCATGGATTTTGAGCGAAAGCAGTAAAGCTGATGTTTGAGTGGCTCTTACCGGATGACAACGTGCCAGCTCGAGTCTGAAATATGGAAATGTTTCTTATGACCAGAGTGTTATATAGTGAAGCTCGGGTGGGCGAGCTGTGCTGTGTAATCCATCCTCTCTGAATAACTGAGCACACTGACAAATCAGTCGAAGGCTGGGGGTGCCAACAGCATGGTTGAAATTTGATGTCACTAATGACATAACTAAATTTAAACACTTAATTTTCAAACATTAGATCATCTGCCTCATGTGTTTACTTTTTTTTGGTATAACTTTGGCTTCTGTGTGGAGTTACAGCTCAGTCGATCATTGAATCACATGCTGCGCTCTGGTTGATATTATTCTTGGTAACATTACAGTTATAGTACTTTATCTCTAATAAATGTTCGTCAGAGTTTTATCTCTTTACTGTATTTGTTTTTAAAATGACCCAAGCCTTGATGAGCAGAGCTGTCAGAGAGGTTGGTAGCGGACATGGAGGAAGGACCCAGATGCACAGACGGGAAGCAGATCAAGGGTTACAGGGTTCAAAAAAGGATTTAATTATCTCAAAAAAAGCAAAAACATGAACAGGAACATGGCATGGTACAAGACGAGACGTGAATACAAATTACAATTAATGACCAGACACAGAACAAAAACCAAGACTTAAATACACGACACAAATGAGGGAACAAGAAACAGGTGAGACAGGAGAGGGCAGGTGCACATAATCAGAACAGAACAGGGAAGACAAGACATGAGACAAGACTACAAAATAAAACAGGAAGTGACCAGAACTAAAAACATGAAACTTGACGAGACAAAAACACAGAACGTGACAAGAGCCAGAGCTAAGACAAGCAGTTCATTTCCACAGCATGAAACACGGGCTATCACACAATCAAAGCATGTGTCCATTATGCAAACGTAAGCTAATGCTGCTAACGCTAGCTATCAAATGTTAACATTTGGCCTACAAACCTTCACAGAAGCTGGAACCAACCGTCAGAATTATTACACGGTCATTAACAAAAGAATCATTTTGGATGCGACAAACATTTTTACAATTTTGGATTCACACTCATAATTGTCAGGAAGGGGCTAGTAATAGGTGTGGAGGAAGGACCCAGATGCACAGATGGGAGACCGAGGTTGCGGGGATTCAAAGAGTATTTAATTTTTTCAAAATCAAAAGGGCAAACAAGCATGAAGACAAATAATGACAAGACACAGACTGAACAAAAACCAGGACTTAAATACACGACACAAACGAGGGAACAAGAAACAGGTGAGACACGAGAGGGCAGGTGCACATAATCAAAACAGAACAGGGAAGACGAGACGTGACACAAGACCTACAAAATAAAACAGGAAGTGACTAGAACTAAAACTAGAACTAGAACTTTGATTTTATGCTGCACCTTTCTACAAGCTTTGTATATTTAATATGTTTTATATAAATGTTTTCAATCTGACCAATAAGACCGCCCTCCAAAAAAAAGCCTAAAGTCAGCTCTGATTGGTCGGCGCTCACAGGCCTGAGAAGACTCCGCCCACCATGTTTTTGGAACCACAGCTGGAGCACGACTCGAGCTGCTGCTGGCTCATTTGAAGGCACAGTTTCCAAATATGTGAATTTCTCCATCGACTGAGCTTTTTTCGCTACGTTCACAGTTTTTATAAAGCACCTGACCCTGAGTAAAAATCAAAAAAACGCATAAAAAGTCTCACTTTCTACGATATAGGACCTTTAATTTATTATAAAAGTAGTTTAAAGAATGAGAAAAAAGAAAAGAGACGAGACTGTGATATGTAAAAGCTTTCTCCTCCTGTCACAGAGATACTTCACAGCAGCACTTTTGATAAGGCCAACCTTCCTTCCAGGGCCGCTGACACGAGACCTCCATAATAAGAGCGTGTGGGTGGCTCCAGCTGGGTAACGCATTATCCGATCGGCCCGACACCGTCTGTGTGTCTAGTAGCTGTCACTGCTCCCCGGCAGGGTCACAAGGCCCTGCTCTGCATCGTATCCACGTCTGATTTATTCCTGCGCTGAGGTGTTAGCATGCCAATAAATCCCCCCCCCCCGTTATTGGAAACTGCTTAACAAATGAAACACATGTGTAACGCTTAATAAGCCGAGCGGCTGATGGAGGCCTAATGGCGAGCAACATCTGCTGGTACGAGGAGGTCTCGCAGGTGCCGGGGAGCGCGTGGTCGCTTTCACGGATGTCAGCTTCAATCCTGCGTACGTGACGTATGGATCATGAGGGATTTATGGCATTGAGATGTGCGGTTAGATCTGAATGCACGAGCATACGTTGGCCGCAGGGGTTAATGCTTCACTCTCTTGAAGTCTTGAACAGCTGGGCTCCAAGCAGAGGACAGAAACCCTTGCAAAAATGTGAAACTTCGAGACGGTGACACTTCCATAAACAGAGGTCCCTGTGAATAATTTGTTTTGGGTCCTAACCCCGAGTGTTTTTACTACGCTTACCATATAGGGTGTAGAGTCTCTGCAGGGCAGCGGAGCGTGGCTCGATCTGGAAGAGCGGGGACAGAACTGTTTACACCAGAGCAATCAGGCCGGCAGGACTTTTATAAGAATCAGAGGGGATCTGTTCATAAATTAGCTCCCGACAGACAGCTCCCCGAGTAAAAGCAGCGTGCGTCGTGGCGTGAAAGGTGCTGCCGCGGAGCTGCGATGCTGTATATGGGAGCCCCTCGTCATGAGAGCTGTTTATGTAATCTCACCATGGCTGTCTGCAGGACATTATTGATCTTCGGGGGGAACTCAAGAGCAAAGTCAAGCCAGCCGGTCAGACTGCATAAACAAGTACATTCATAATGAGGAGCTTTTCGAATTGCACGACTCTGCTGCTTCGAAACGCCAGGAATCTTTGCACCGATTCCTGGAGGACGAATTACAGCAGACGATGAATTGTGTTCGGTAAGAGCAGGGTCGGGCCTGCGACGGCAGATGGAGCAGAAGAGAAGAAGAGACAAAGCGAAGCCAGGTCTGACCTAACTATGGCTGCGCTGCGTGGAAGATTCTGCTATTAAGATTAAGAGGAGAAATGAAATCTCCTCTGGGAGTCTTTACGGTAACGTGTCTGTGGAATTTAGCTGGGCTCAGCCAGCGTAGAGGGCCCTTTAAGGGAGACTCTTGACGAATGTACTCTGATATTTTTCTCTGCTAGGCACGTGACCAATAGTAGAAAAATATTCCATGTCCTTGAGCTACCCTGAAAACAGACGTCAGCTTCCCCTCTGAGGCTCAGTGGTGCCACTCGCTGCAGGTTATTAGGCTGCCAGCTGCTGGAGACTGGTTTTAATGTAAGATAGGAGCCATACAAGACACTGACCAACGAGTCACAGGTCAGGATATACAGGTCCCAAGTCAAAACCGATAGGTCAGAAGTAAAGACATAGATCTCAAGTCAAGACCAAGTCAAGACCAAGTCCCGAGTCAAGACCAACAAGTCACAAGTCAGGACATACAGGTCCCAAGTAAAGAGCAATAGAGTCTACAAGTCCAGGACAAATAGGTCCCAAGTCAAAACCAATAGGTCACAAGGTCAAGACATACAGGTCCCAAGTCAAGACCAACGAGTCACAGGTCAGGATATACAGGTCCCAAGTCAAGACCAATGAGTCACAGGTCAGGATATACAGGTCCCAAGTCAAGACCAACGAGTCACAGGTCAGGATATACAGGTCCCAAGTCAAGACCAACAAGTCACAGGTCAGGATATACAGCACCCAAGTCAAAACCGATAGGTCAGAAGTAAAGACATAGATCTCAAGTCAAGACCAACAGGACACAAGTCGATACTACATGGGTCCCTAGTCAAGACCAACGAGTCACAGGTCAGGATATACAGGTCCCAAGTCAAGACCAACAAGTCACAGGTCAGGACATACAGGTCCCAAGTCAAGAGCAATAGATCTAAAGTCCAGACAAACAGGTCCCAAGTCAAAACCGATAGGTCAGAAGTAAAGACATAGATCTCAAGTCAAGACCAACAGGACACAAGTCAATACTAATGGGTCCCAAGTCAAGACCAACGAGTCACAGGTCAGGATATACAGGTCCCTAGTCAAAACCAACAGGTCCAAACAGGAGCATATCAAGTCATTGGAACTTAAAGTCCAATTGATGTCAAGAGTCATTGGTGTTAAAGTCGAGTCACTTGAAGTCTGATCTGTGTTCAAGTCATCTGACTCAACAACAAACAAACACTTACAAACAAGTCCAGACATGCAGATTTTTTAGTTGTATTTATCCAGATTTCAAATATTCTTCTGAGAAACTTCTGCCTCCAACAACACACTGGAGATGAGTAGAGTTTTGGTTTTGGTTCTGACCACGGACTGTGCTTATCTGCAGTGACACATAGTTTCATAAGAACACATTTTCCTTTCTGTGTTTTAGGTGAAACGACCCTTTAACCAGAAATTCTGTTTATTTCAAACCGAGTCAGAGTCCAAAGGTTTGAGTTTGTCTGTTAGTCGACTTGCTGCCGTCTTCTCGAGGGCAAATCCATCAAGCATCACATCATGTGTCATCGCTCTCCTCCCACCTCGTATAAAATGATTAAAAGCTCGTCGTTAGTATTCAGGTGTTCTCTCTGGATCCTCACCACTCAGCCCTGAAGTGTGTGTTTAAGTCTTGTTGTCAATATAACAGCAAACCTGACAACACACACACACACACACACACACAATGGTCTTTATGTGAGTGTGTGTCTCTCAGCCTCGGGGCCGCCTCGGGCTCCGTGGGCCACTTTGTGAAATCTGATTTGTTGCCTCCCACCTGACCCACGCTGAGGCTGTTAATCTGATCCGTCATGTCAGCCACCAACCAGACAGTAAACAGTTTAATCAGTCGGGCCCATCAATTATCAATGAATTAGTGATCGTTTGTTTACTGGGGAAAGGTCTTTGGGCAAACCTTAAATCTCGTCTGAAGGCTCTGCTCCTCTTCTTTCATCGTCAACGTCAGCTGCAGACTCTTTGCGGAGCAGCTTTTCCTCTCCGTGCCATATTTCACTATTTTCCTTAACTACACCTCTGCTCCATTCACCTTTCACTGCTGCCTCGGGCCGCGAGCGTAAATTTCTACGCACAGGCCGCACATCTGTTTTCTGGATGACAGCTTTCACTGATCAGCTGGGGCTTCCTCTGGACCAATCGTAGGAAAGGTCTGTATTTTCTCTGATTATTAGCGGAGGGCAGACATCTGGTTGTATTCAGCAAGCGGGTACTTGGACCCGGATTATTTGGTTTGGTGTGCAGCGCAGATCTGAACTCTGGAGGTCTGGCGAGGCGGCGCTCCGTGCAGGACTCTGGATGGAAAAACACAATCTTAATGAAGTCTGGCCCGTCCCTCCTGCTGCAACTTGTGCCGTGTGTCGCTCGTGGAGCCCTGACAAGCGAATAGAGCTGTTTTCATCGGGACGGGGAGGAAAATTTAAGAGGAACCATGAGTGGTTAGATGGAAAATTACTCGGCGAATAGTTGCAGCATGTGTCAAAAGGTTTGTTTGTGCTTTTTTGCAGGATGATTCAACTTCAGTGTTGAAATCCCAAATAATTGGGATGATTTGGCTCCAGTCTGAAGGAATCTGAAGCAGCCAAACATCCCGGAGACGACTGAAAAGGTCTTATAAGGATTTAAGATCTATGTATCAGTGATATATCTGCCAGTTTTAAACAGCTAAACCCCGAAATACAATCTTCCAAACAGTCTTTTTGCGTCAGTCGCTGGATTGAATTGAATGTTTCCAGACGTTCCCGGAGAAACAACATCTGTGCACAACATCGTCTATAGACTCTGTCCTCATCAATATCAATAACGGCCCCGCGTATGAAAAACCTTTCATAAAAGATATGAATGTCAAAGTTTCAGTATTGTGACAAGTGTACAGATACAACATGTCCTGCCTGCAGTGAAAATAAGGCCAAAAGATAGAAAAAGCCACTTTCACAATAAAAAAAGCTTCGGATTTTTTTATCGTCGACGACAAAATTCATAAATCACCGACGAGAACATTCGCCGCAGAAATCAGAAGGAGTTATAAACGAACAGTAAATCCTGCCTCGTTTTCCAAGTCACCAAACTCCAGTCCATGAAAATTAAACAGCTTCATCTGTGCACCAGAAGATTTCAGGGTTTTTTGTTGAGCCATTCATGGAAAATCAGCTCTTAAATCATCATTATTTGTGCGGTCCAGAAGAAAATGGGACTCACTTTCCACTTCAAACACGTCACTCACACAATCTGGAATCTACCAGCCTGAAGAGGAAGAACACGGCGCTCGACCGTGCAGCCAGACAAATGACCTTTGGCTCCTCGACGGATTAGATTATCTTTTTTCTTTTATATGCACGTATAATTTTGTAATTTGCATGATGTGTCATGATGCATAGAAACATAACGTCAAAGTGTCCTTGAGCAAGGTATCCCAAATTACTCCTGACAAGTGTTGCACAAGTGTTGGACACTGAGGTTTATTACTTATTTAACATTACACAGGATTCTTGGATGGATGTTTTTTATTTCATTTAACTCAGCAGAACTACAGGGTAAAAAAAATATATGTTACTGAACTGGAATTCAGATGATCTGAATGTGAAAGATGATGAATGAACAATGAAGCTCCTCCTGCTGTTCTCCAGAGAAGATTTTCTGTCATGTATTAATAAAAAATTATAGTTATTGATGCCTCAGTTAAATCTGATTGTGTTTTTGTCCTCAATGTCTTTATTTGAGTCCAATCCACTTTATTCTATGAACACAATCTTCTTTTATAGAAAAGATCTATTCAGTAACGCTAACAGAATAGCACTCTTGTTTGTTTGTTTGTTTCTTTCTTTCTTTCTTTCTCCTGTCCGTCCGACCTTCCTTCCTCCCTTCCTTCCTTCCCTTCTTTCTTTCTTCCGCCCCTCCTCCTTCCTTTCTTCCTTCCTTCCTTCCTTCCTTCCTTCCTTCCTTCCCTTCTTTCTTTCTTGCGTCCGTCCCCCTCTTTCCTTCCTTCCTTCCTTCTTCCTTTTTCTTTCTTTCTTTCTTTCTTCCTTCCATCCTTCCTTCCTCCCTTTCTTTCTTTCTTTCTTTCTTTCTTTCTTTCTTTCTTTCTTTAACACCAAACAGTAGGTGGAAAATGTTTGATTCAGTTGATTCAACCTGATCACTTTCTGCGAGTTTATGAGTTTATTCCTACTGTCACGTTTCTGTTTTGTCAAGTTTCTGTTTCATGTTGTGTTTAGTTCAAGTCACTTCCTGTTTTATTTTGTAGTTCTTGTGTTCCACGTCTCGTCTTCCCTGTTCTGTTTTGATTATTTGCACCTGTCCTTTTGTGTCTCACCTGTGCCTTGTTCCCTCGTTTGTCTCTGGGTATTTAAGTTCTGTTTTTTTGTCGCTTCATTGTTTGTAGTAGTTGTTGTTTGTAGTTGATAGTATTTGTTAGTATTCATATCATGCCACGTTCATGTCGCCCTTCATTTGATCTTGGAGGATTAAAGAACCTTTTTGAATCCCTGCAACCCCTCAGTCTATTGTCCGTGCGTCTACCACCAACCCTGACACTTACATTCAGTCTATAATGGAGACGTTTAGCAGCGGTGCCAGGCTGCCAGCCTGACTGGATCAGCAGTCAGCCTTCATTTTCCTTGGAAATGTCGTGCCTGGTGGCAGACGAAGTTGCTCTGTCAGAATAAAGTTTGTAGGGAACCAGTCTGAATGCTGACGGTGTCATTATTCTGTAACTGTTATATTGTGTTATCAACAATCACTTCATAATGATACGTTAGAGCAAAAAACTTGTTTACTGCCAGTTTACGTAACCAAACAGTCACATGCAACACAACGTCTTGACTACTTTGGGTCATTTCACCTCCAATAAATAGATTTCACACAAAGAAACCGTGCGGTCTCATATGTTTACAAATGTGTTCCCTCACTTTTTGATAATCTAAGGTTGGCTCGCTGCAGATAAACACGTCTTTCACTCGTATCTTTGATGAGGATGAAAGTTGCACTTCAAGCCTATTGAATAACTCATCGTCTTCAAATCCAAAACGCTGGCCGACAAACCATCACGCACGGAGAGAGAGAGGGATTTTAAACCAGCGTGCACGCAGGCGGCGTCTGCAGCGTGTCATCTGTGGAGCAGATGATCTGCTTGTGTTGGCGCGAATCCAAATGAGCGCTGCAAAAAGTTCCCTCCATTAAAAACAAACAGCGTCCGTCTCTGTATGAGCTGCGGAGTAATAACAGTCACTCACGACTGCTCAGCAATCAAAGTGTTCAAAAGAAAGTCCAAGCTCATTTCAACTGGCAGCTCTTGGATCTATATGAGTCGTATAAATGCAACCAATGCACATAACTCTGACTCTGGATTCTCATTTTATTCATGTGTTACGTGTATTTATATATATATATATCACACGCCGTCTCCCAAGGTGGTTTGCAACACTTTGGGGTCGAGGCCACAAGTTGGTCGAGTGTAAATGAACGATGTGTCTGCAGGAGCCACGTGCGCCGCCGTGCTCCTCCTAAAAAGTTACGACTCCAACCACACCAGCGGAAACATTAACTCCCAGCCACCTCGGATGAAAAAAGAAAAACACACACACACAAAACCGTTTGGTCGCTGCAATCAGACTTGTGCTGTGTGTGACGAGGGGAGACGTGGCCAGGTGTGAATAAAAACTCAGCGGACGAGAGGAGCAGCGAGCGTGATGAGTCCAATGAGCAGTTTCTCTTTAAATCGCTGGAAGCTGTCGCCTCCAACATCCGATTGAAAAGCAGATTTACGAGCGGCTCTCTCAGATAAGACACTTTGTCCAAACAGTAAATCCTGGCTCATTTTCTCCAGTTTGTTTTCATATTTCAGTTTGGATTTGTGGCTTGGCCGTCAGACCGGTCGCTAAAAAAATTAAGTGCACGGAGGAATGAGTGTGTTCGGTGCACATACTGCACATGTGCATGCAAAGGATGAAGAAAAAACGGGTACAGGAATAAAAAAAAATTTTAAAAAAGACTTTAACATTAATTGAGCAGGAGATGTTTGTGGTGCAAAGCGATGTTATGATCCGGCTTTTTCATTATGAGCAGTGTAATTTCAGGCTGCGGAGGGTTTTTTTTTTTAAATTTTCCTTTTCTTTTCTTCCAACTGGAAACACTCGCGTGTTTTCCAGCAATAAGTTGGAGCGCCTCGAGTGTCTAAAAAAAAATACACACATGCAGTACCCATGTGCCACAATCAAAACAGGCTTTGCAATTCAGCAGAATGAGACGGTTTTATGGATTCTGGCAGCGGTATGAAACGTAGCGTAGTCATATTTCGGCGCAGCACAAGAACCAGCTGTGATGGGAGGCTAAAGATAGCGTACCTCAGGCGGGGGGGAGAAGAATTCCCCCCAACAGGAAAATAAGAGTAAGTGGACCAGATAAGAACTTTTATTGCTTAATACGTTCAACTTGTTGGAACTCAAATTTGAGGGATATCTCACCAGAGACTTTCGTAGCTGCACTGATGTTTAGATCATATAAACTGCATCTGTATTACTGCGTGTCTGTGAATAGTGGGAATCCTCCTTCCATCACCTCAACGCTTCAGTTCTCCGCGGCTCGAGAGCGTTCTGGACCGGCCTCGACCGCACGTATATCTACAGGGCGTTTTGTTTTAAAACAGGGGATTTCCTCCTTTGTTCTAAAAAAGTCCACATGAGGACCGTTCGCGCCCAAAACACGCTGTTAGGCGTTGTCGAGAGCATGCCGGATCAACAGGCGGTGATATAACCCTCGCCCCTGAGGCATGTTGGCCAACCAGAATGCTAAAAACAAAAAAGTTATTACCCATCGGATACCTGCAGCTGGAGGTCCGGCTGGGTCTCGTCCAGTCGGCAGTTGGCTCGGTGTCGTGGGAGCGACCTACGTAGACGCCTCTGTTCCTCAGTGTAGCAGAACAGTATAATAGGAATTGTACATTTATGTTTAAACACACACAGGAGACTAGAAGAAAGTCCTGTTAGCATGGTAAGAGCCGGCGCTATCTCCATAAATGTAAAAATAAAGCCTTGTGTGTGTGAATAACGGAGATAATAACGTTGCGTACTCTGCATCACAGCCAAAAGGTCACTATTCAGGAGGCCGCCACTGCTTTTCAGTGACCCGAAACGCAGTTTGTGTGCGGACAAAAGGCCAAAACACATTTAAAAAATTCAATTTTTTAAAAAAAACATGTGGACTCTGGATTAGCGAGCTCATTATTCAGTTAATAACCAGCTTATGAGGCATGTTGGCTGTTGGACGTAGCGGTGCTGAATGTGTTGCTCATCAGTTTATCATGCAACTGTTTCAAACTTTTATCAAGATGTTTTCCATCTTTTACTCCAGTAAAAAGCAGCTAAAGAGCCAGATATTTCCTTCAGGAGTTGAATTTATGAACAGGAGTTTGCTAACATGTTAGTCAGTTGCTGGTTTACCTTTTCTTTCTTTCCACTTTGTCCTCATTGTTCTTCAACAAACACGTAACTGTGATACCCATGAGACACTCGTGAAGCTGAAACATCTTCAAAACTTCTTACAGTTTAAAACAAAACACAGTGGCAAATGTAAAGTGCTCATTGTGTTATCAGTTTTCTTTAGTTGAGCTGACTGTAAACCAGAAGCAGCAGCAGCAGACGTAACGTAACCGACGAAGACTCTGCTTTCAACCTCAGGTACTTTTCTGCAGCGCGAAACCGGCTCCATCCTCGCGGCGAGGGTGTGGTTCGATCGGATTTCGTTGACGTTGGAACCGGAGACGCGAGGAAACAGCCGCGCAGCGCTCTGATCGTGTTTTCATTTAAATGTTGCCAAATCATGATTGGTGCGTGGAGGACGATGTCATCATGTTCTTACATCCCTCTTCAAACCGGTGAGATCACCGCCGAAGGCACGAACGCAGAAACTCCTCAGGGGAAATGTGTGTGAAGAGTCCATCATCGACTGAGAGAAGACATTTTCAGAGCACAGTGGAGTCAGGAAGGTTTTACATTAAGGTTTACTGCAGATTTCTAGTATGAATTAGACTTTTTTTTTAATAAAAATCCAAGAACCATACAGTTTCAGATGCAGTGGTTGGTGTTTTGTGTTGCTGAGTTTCACGTGGCAGTGCTTCACCTAATATCGTCCACGGAGGAACTGAGCAGAACTTGAACTTCCAGAACTGAAGTGGCTGTTTCCCACTTGGCAACTGCGAGAAGTGATAATATGCGAGAAGCTGTGCACAGAATTAAATTAGAATACCGCAAAGGACTTTATTTCCCATTTGTTCGAGTTATCGGAACATTATTTCGACCGCTTTTATTTTCTGCAGAAGAGAGCGGGAGACGGTGGCCATGTTTCCGCTGGTGTCGCGCTCAGGGTGGGAAGATCAGCGCCGGGTTAATGTTGTGCAGCTGTGTTCTGGGCTACAAGTCGCATAAACACAAAGGGAGTCTGGCAAAGTGTTGTTTCACCACTTCTCGATTGATTGATTGACTTGAACTGAATAGACAATGGATGAAAAATACATCTGGAGGGACATCAGCCGTCTTTCAAGATTAAACAACATATTTGATAACCTTTTAACGAACGTTAGCATCCAATAGCTTCCTAGCTAACATTCCTGTTTGACAGTGTTAGAGTGACACATTTCTTTAAAGGTCCACTGTGTAGTGTTTTAAGTAATTTATTACCTCAAATCAGCGTCTTCATTCATAAATAAGTCCTCATTGGTGTAAAATGATCTCTGCCAACAATCTCACTTCTCCTCCTGAGGGAAGAATCACTTCTCTGTATTTCCATAGGACGGGCGAGCTCTACGGAGGCTTCCATGTCCTTCCGCTCTATAAAAAACGATGAACTGGTGAGAGGGACAAAAAGCTCTACGTGGTACAGATAAGGCTAAAGGCGTTTTCACTCAGAGCCAGCGTGACTGTGGAACGGAGAAGGAGCTTAGCCAGACGCGCTCGTCAGCTGCAGTTTGAAGTCTGTTTGAAATAACGTACCTCATCACCCGAAACTAAACTTGATGAAGTGCTGTTTGAAGACATGTTGTTGTCACAGCTTCTTGAATCTTGACACATCCCGCCTGCCGTAGTTCCAACAGGCTGCAACGCACGTTTGAAAACGCGAGGCGCTAGAGAGCAGTATTCGTTTGGATGCAAAATAAAATTTAACCACTAGATGGGAGAAATAATTCCACAGTGTGTCTTTAAGCCTGGAAATAAAACGCTGGATGTAATCAAACAGTAGCCGTTTTTATTCTGGGCAGTAAGCCACCAATTTGCCGTCCTTTTGGCGGCTCGCTCCGCGGATTTAGACAGAAGGCGGCAAATTGGTGGTCTGTTTTGTTCCGCCAACGTCTCGGAGGGTAACGTTACACTTATTTCCACCTCCATTGCTGTGTAAATCCGAGGTGGCAATGTGGTGGCAAATGCTGAGATGGGCGGAGGTGTGGATGACGTGCGCTGCTGCGCACCCACAGCCGGGAGTTTTAAAACCAGGAAACAGCTGATCACAGCAGTCAGTTCGTCACTTCATCCACGAAGATGAGCAGCTGGAAAGCCGCTGAGATCCGGGAGATGCTAGCGTCTCCTCGCTCTCTGTAGCTGTCTTGGTTGTCCGCTTGTTGTTGTAGCGGCGAGCTAATAGCGGTCGCTACTTTCACATTAAAAGCCCCCCGCTAAGAACCCAGTTCTAAACTCCGATGGGGTGCAATGTAAAGCTCTTATTTTGAAGACAAATTCGATCTCTTCTCTTCACGCCCAACTTCCTGCTTCCCGTCACGTCACATGTTGACGCCTACCAGAGGAGGAAAAGTGGAGGCTTTTTGGAAAAGGAGGAATATTACACCTCCGTTTTAGAGAGACAAGGCGGCACATTGCAGCCTTTACCTTGCTGCAGATGTGCCACCTTTTCTATCTAAAAGGGGCTAGTAACATCAGCTAGGAAGTGGTTGGATGCTAACGTCAGCTAACGGGTTATCAAATATGAAGTTTTACCTTAAAATATGGCCCAATTTCTCTCTAGACTTTTGCCGTCCAGTAACTTTTAAGTCGTAAATAAGGTCAGCTGTCTTTTCAGGTGCTCAATAAGTCAATAAGAAAGTGGTGCAACGAAAAGTATTTGTCAGATTACGTACGTTTATATGACGTCCAGCCTGGAACTCAGCCTAGAGCATGATGTCAGAGAAAAATGGCCGCCGTGGGATTAAGGGTTTTAGCAAATCTCCTCTTATATCGAGGGTACAATACAAATATATTATCACTAAAGACATCAGAACTTTGTTAAGGAAGGTTTCAACATCTCCTCAACGTCATATGAAGTATTTGATTTGTAATCAATCTGCAAAAATTGACATCTTTATACTCTTTTTTTCAGCGATCCTGTGAAGCAACATCGGCGTCTGTTTCCTCGGCCCTGGTTCATGGCAGGACGTGCTGTTATTGTTCCGACCACAGTACAGTTATGTGCCACAGGACAGGAAGAGGTGCTGTGAGGGTAGGTACACACCGCCTGTTAACCTCGTCTCATCCCCCCCCCTCCCCCCCGACCGACGCTGTAAACCAGCCAAGAAGTTCCACAACATCTCACTTAACTTAATTCAAGTAATCACGTTTCGGAGCAAAGGTCTGGTCTATATTAGTCTGGCCTCCCCAGCGTCAGCGTTCGGAGGCCTCGTCCAGAAAGCCTCTCTTAATTTAATCCTGTATTTGTCATGCACTATTGTCTGGGGCACACGCAATCAGTGACTGAATGGATTAGCTGCGCAGTGCAAAAAACAAACAACAAATTTGTCTTCCCGAAGGGGGGAAAAGCTGGAAATGGAAATAATCACATCACAGTCCGAGTTAATGATTTGGATGAGTATTTTGTTTAAGAATTCAATAAATTAGTCATTAGTTGGATGGGAGCGTCTCAGCGTGAGGATGCCTCCGTAGGGGGCAGGAAAAAAAGATACAGATGTGACTCGCGGAGGCCTTAAAGGGGTCAGAAGGATTTGGGACATGTGGACCAGTCGAGTCTAACCTGAGCTGGCACCACGAGAGGCGGCTTCACCGCTCGCCCTTGGCCTCTTTCTCTTGTGCTATAATCACGGAGCCTCTTGAATCTACTCCAAGGCACGCTGCCTGCTCAGAGCCATCTCGAGGGAGCTCTAATCAAAAGCAAAGACGGAGGGGAGGGGAGGGAGGTAAGGACTCACCCCCCCCGACCAAACCGTCGAAAAACCTCCAGCCACATGGTCTGTATCACGTTATGAGCTCACCAGAGACGAGTCATGACTTCACCGCAGCCGAGCCAGGCCTGACACGTCGTTATTACAGCTCATTGTTCTAAACCAGATCCATACAGGAGGCGTCCACGCTGCTCGCCATCCGGAAATAAAGAAACACACACACACACCAAACAACAGGCTTGTAAATTATTATGAAAATTTATTGGACATAATGGGTATACAAAGATCATGCGTATTTACAGCATATAAAACGTTTTCAAAGGAAACAATAACGGCTAATCAAAGTTTTTTTTTACATTTACATAACCCCCAAGAAAATAAAAAAGAAAAAGGCAATCTTGGCATCACGGGAAAGAAGCTCA
This sequence comes from Lagodon rhomboides, assembly GCA_039737535.1. Taxonomy (NCBI): domain Eukaryota; kingdom Metazoa; phylum Chordata; class Actinopteri; order Spariformes; family Sparidae; genus Lagodon; species Lagodon rhomboides. The sequence continues at coordinate 4,728,996 of CM077789.1, read as the reverse complement.
AACTCTTCATTGTTTGCTTTGAGATTGGAGAAACAAAAAAAAAGTGAAACTGCAATAAAAACCACGTAAGGGCCCTCGAATCATCCGACTGCAGTCTAACCTACGAACATATAAACAACACACACACACACACACAAAGTACACATTCATAGAAAAAAAACAACACATGAGGTAGTCAAATGGTTAAAAAACAAAATACAATCAATGACTAGATGTATGGATTTGTGCTCCGGTTACAGCTGTTCCCAGTTCAGCATTGACTTTGAGTCCGATCGTGAAAATGATCTTTTTACTTATGATAACGTTACATTATTTCATACCGATAACATATTATGGTAACACTTTATAATAACCATCATTCATAAATGATACATGTGTGGTTCATTAAACTTTAGTTATTAGTTAATGCTTTATAAAACATTTATTAAAGGTGCTATATGTAAGAATTAGCCACCTGTTGGATTCCTACTCCGAACCTATAGGGGGCAGCATATCACCAACCGCTAAATGATGCTAACTGTAGATGCTGTTAGCTTGTGAGGTCATTTAACCACACAGCTAGCGCTTTGATTAGCAGATTTTCTCTGGTTGGTGTTGTTTACTTTCGGACTATCACCTCTTGAGGTACAGCGTAGCTAGGAGCTAGCTGGTTAGCATGCTAAATTCAATAGCTATCCCTGCAACACCAAAACAAAGACGTCAGAACTGTTATTTCCACACATTCTGTTGATAATTTGAGCAATTGTTTATTGGTTAATCAATCGTTTATATTTCATTGTTAGTTAGAGGTTAGGGGTTAGGGTTGTCCACAGTCCAGTGACTATTAACTAACATTTAATCAACTGTAAATATACCAATTATTAATGATTGTTATTGTAAAGTGTTACCCATATTATCTTTGCATACTTCACTGTCATGTGGGGGGAAGTGGTGGAGTTTTCCTGGCATGCTCCGGGGTCAAAGGCAGGGAGGAATGTTGATACGGCAACTCTCGCGAATCGTATTGTTAGTTTGGAGGGGGAAGAGAAAAAAAAAACCCAAATGATCACAAATGGGAAGATTAAATCCAGATCATAACTCAAGGCTCAGCCACTAAACGGCATGACTTCAGGGGGGTGGAGGAGATGATTACATGTGGGAGATGGATGAACCACAGTCGATAAGAGAAAACCTCAAAACTACAGGAATGTCAGAAAGCCCTCATCCCACAGCGACCGCTGATTATAGGCTGCAGATCCTCCACTGCTCCGTACACGGCGGGACACGGCTGTTGTTGTTCACCGTGATGCCGCCTGATAACGGCAGCTGAGCATCACCGCTGTGTATTTACCGTAGACGAGTCAGCTTCACTGACGAGAGGTTTTCTGCTGGGTTCTGGCACTGACGCGCCTTGGCAACGGGCCCGATCAAACAAACAAGCTCTAATGTTGCTCTAAGACCAAGTGGTTCTGATACAACTCGAATAAAAAAGATTTCTCGAGTGTTATTGAAAACAGTTTCCAGAAAACAAAATAACATCGCTGGATCCTCTCCACCCCTCCACGCTAAGTGAACGCACGCACGCTTCAACGGACATTCCACTCCGGTTTAAACGCGGCCATCGGTGGTTTCAGTTTTCATTTTTTCTAAAAGGATTTTATTGGGATAAACATCGTTGCCGTGACGACAGACGGACATAAACAAGCTGGCGATCTGAGTTTTGCAGTTACAGTAACCGAGCATCGAGTTTGTGGGGGAATAGACTCACGTTAAAATGTAGTTTAAAGGAACAGTTCACCCAAAAATGTTAAAATTCTGTCATTATGCACTCAACCCTCGTGATGATGGAGAGTCAGGGGAAGTTTCGTAGTCTGCGAAACATCTCTGGAGCTACACAGTTAAACAGCATTGCAGCATTCTCCTAAACTACTGAAGTAGATGAGATGGGACAACAGACAAATATAACATTATAAGGCTCAATTCAGCTCGTCCGGTAGTTCCGTAATCGATTTTAAAAGATATTACTTACACCCTTGCTAATAGGGAAGGGCTAACGCTATTAGCTCAGTGTCTTAAACAAGATAAACATCTCTTCAATTCAATTTGGGATCTTGGGGCTTCTGGAGATTGGGATTATTCTGGATAAGATGTACGGATCCATCTATTTGAATCTATCTATTCTATTCCATCTGCTTCAGTTGTTTAGGAGAACAGCTGCAACGCTGTTTTTTTTGGAAGCTCCAGAAATGTTTTGCGGACTACAAAACTTCCCCCGACTTTCCATCTGCAGGAGGACGAGTAGACAATGACAGAATTATTATTTTTCTTTAATATTCATCACGTCAGCTTATCTTCAATGATACGAAATTACATATTTAAGATATATTAACTTTGCAAAGTTGTATAATAAACTGATTTCTTTACTTCACATGAAAATATATCAGTTAACGTTTTAGATAAAATCTGTGATCAACAAAAGATGAACTATAATTATGTTTAAACAAAACACAGAGAGTTGTATTCCACGTACAGAAGAAGGTGATGTTTTGTTTAAAAGGCATTTATATATGAGACTCATAACATGTTTTATGACACAATCTTCTATTAACTACTGAAATATAAAAGTTTAAAAGCTTAATAAACATGATGTCAGTGCAGAGGCAAATTTCTTCAAAAGAAACGGTTAGATTTAAAAAAAAAAAACGAAACTTTTTTAAACATTAACAGACTCAATGTGATTCTTCAAAAACAAAAGCTTAAGCTGAATAATTTTGAATTTGCAAATATGAGTTTCTCCTCTTTAAGTGTCATAAAACATGTCACGAGGCGTTTTATGAATACACCGAACAATCCCCCAACAAACGTTACGTTACGTTACGTATGAGCACATCCACAATTCACAGTACTTACACACACACACACATAGACGACGATAAATTTCTCTCGGTAAATATATTCCAAAATATAATTCTATACACAAATATATATATTTATACTCTGTTCCCTCTGTAAAAAGCTTTATACATGTTTACATAAGAAAAAAAAATCAAAAAGCTTTGAGATAATATACATTCTGTTTTTCTTGTCATGGTTAAAACGGTTACAGGGAGACTTCCCTTCTCAATGCAAAGAGCCCAGTTAGTCCCACAAACACACAATATTAACACATACGGGTTAAAGAAAAGGCGCTACAGCAAACATTCATATTATTCTGAGGCGGTGGGGAAGTCGTGGTGTTGCAGTTTACAGAAAAACATGAAAATATATGTCCGTAATGAGCTTCAGCTACAGCTTATTAAACACTGTCAGTGCCAAGATTTATACAAAAAGATAGAAAAGAAATTTGTTTTTTAAAAAATCCATAAACTGTACATTTGGCTTGATAGTGTAACAAATCTACTTTTCCTCGGGACAAACAGCTGATGTATCAAGAAGTTTAGTTGAATAATCGATTTATTAAAGGGGGAAAGGCCACATTTTTTAAAGAGTTTCTAAATTGTGAGGATTTGCTGCCTTTCCCTGTTTTGAATGAATTGATATCTTTGGGTTTTGGACCCTTTTTACGTAGACTAAATAATCGATTAACTATAAAAGTAATCAACAGATAAATCAATGATGAAATGATGAACTTTTACCAAAAGTTGAACCTGTCGTTCGACACTGTGATTCTTATTTCACTGCTTTTTTTTAAATGAGAATTTGAATAAACTTGCACCTCACACTGGTCAATCTGTCTAAATCCAGAAGCCCCAAAACAGAATTTGCACACACTCTGTCTCATAACACTTTCGAGTATTTACAATATTCACAAAAATATACAGGTGTTAAAGAATAGTTTGCCGTTTTGGAAAATCAGGGCTGTACGTCGAGTACGGAGCTGGAGCCCGGAGGTGATTAGCCTAGCTTAGCATAAACGTTGGAGGCGGGGGAAAAGCTAGCCAGACTGTGTCTAAGGCTGGTGGAGTTTTTAGCTTCGGACAGAGGCAGGCTAACTGTTGCTACAAGCCTGCTAATCAGCTCACTAATTCAAAATCCCTGTCTTGAAGGTATAAACCACAAGAAAACCTTCCAAGCTAGCAACCTACTGGTCGCTAACAATGTGAAGCTAAACAAGCTAGCAGCTTTTACCTTTTCTTGTGCAAGGATGCAGCCATTGCCTCCCAAATGTTCAAATGTTAAAGAAGAACAAGTTTCCCCACCAACTCTTAAAACTGCAGGAGCATCTTGAGCTTTGAAAATGTAAAAATGTCAAGTCTTCATGCTAAGCTAGGCTGTTCACCGCCTGAATCACGCTCCGTACTTAACGTGCAGACAAGGCACAGATATCAATATTCTCATCAAATTTCTTTGCATACAAGTAAATAAACACATTTCCCAAAATGTTAAACTATTCCCTTAACGATAACGAGTAAAAGGGAACCCATAATGCCCCTCTGAAGTTGTGTAACTACTGTTTAGAAAAACACTGGTAATATATGTTTTTTATCGAGGGAAGGAGTGAAATGAGTACACTGTAAAAATGTGGCTTTTTTTTTTTATCAGCACGTCTTTCACATTTTTCTTTCACATTTTTTGGCGTTTACTCTTCTGTTTACATTCAATACCTACACTGTCTCTGAAAAAAAGCCATCGCCTCTCTCTCTCCGTGTCAAGATGACGACTTCACCGCTCATACTGCACTTTTTGTCCGCATGTTAATAGTGGTTTCTTTGCTCCGCCGCCGCCGCCCTCGGGGTCGCATGTCGTAAAAGTAACGTGTCATAGTCCAGCCATAAACATCTTACTTTTTCTGATACTGCAGCTTGATTTGCTCTAAGTACACCTTCTTGTTACAACGAGCCTAAATCACACCATTTAAGGTAAAAAAAAAAAGAGGCGGTGTTGTGGTCTGAACAAAAAGCAGCATTTTGATTAAAAAGAAATGCCTGGTTCGAGCTCGTCTCGTGCTGGAGGTGAGGCTCTATTCTATTACAGACCGATAACACCAGGACAGCATATTTATCTGCACACGACTGAAGTGGCACAAAGGGAATTTACACAAGGAACCGAACGTGTTATTGTGTGTCTTCTGTTTTCATAATCTTACTTTTTCCCTTCCTGTCATGTCACCCCCCCCAAAAAAATAATTCCTTTTATGGAAGGAGATCAACAAACCGGCCCCCTTGTGAACCGTCGTGCCCTTCCTGGTGAAGCGGCGGGGCTTTGCGTCCAGCTGGGTCGTAGTCCTGGGCTACGCCGTGCTGCTGCTGGAGCAGGGCGTGCTCTGCGTGCTGCCGATGCTGTGCGCCGCGCTGCTGTTCTCCGACGCCGGCTGCGACTTCTGGATTGGCTGTGTGCTCGCCGTCTCACCTAGAGCCGGAGGAGGGGAGGAGGGAGGGAGGAGGGAGAAATTGATATAAATGACGGGAATTCAGGGGTAGGCAAGAACATGAGGAATCGATTTGGGTGAAGCTACAAATTGCGCTCCTCGAGGATGCTGGAAGCTCCATTGTTCCTCTGTAGTCTTACATTTTACAAGAAAAATGTACTGTTTAATCCCCGACTATTTACTACGACTGTCACCGCTTGACATAAACCTTATGCTTCAGTTAAAATAAAATTCTTTATCCCAGTGTTTTGTGCACGTCCTCGTGTAGATTTACACGTCTTATTCGAGCGAAAGCAGTCTGGTGGTTTAAGTACAGAGCGCTTGGCAAAGGAGCAAAGCAACACAATCAGAACTCTGGACTTCATCTGCGTTAACTTTTACCGTATCAATCATAATCTGTCACAGCTTCACAAACTGCTAGGACCCAAAAGCTTTCCCCAGAAACAACCGGCTCACATCCTATCTGACAGATGACGTTTTGAAAATCAAGAAAAAGAAGAGGATTCCCGATCGTGGAGTTCATTTCTTTAAGTTATCTGGAGTCAATTAGCCTGGATTTAGCAGATAAAGCAGAACAAACAGAAGACGGGGCCTTCTGACTTCAGCTCTGACCGAGACCGGTTTATTGTTCTACGTCTAAATAAGCATTTCATTTCGTGGACTCTCGGGATCCAGCGCTCAAAAATGAAGAGGCCAGTGAAAGTTGTTTCATTTGTTTACTGAATATGTCTCTGACAGACAATGAACAGCTTCTGACACGAAGCCAAGTCTGTGTTTAATTTTGGTATTTGGCACAATTATTACCGAGGGCCGTTCTCTGGTTGCTTCCTGGCTTTATTCCTCCTGAAGAGAAACAGTCGGGGCACGATAGAAAGTTCTGTCTCAGATAAAGGTTTTTTCTGGGGGACAGTTCATTCTGTACTAAAAGTAGTACGTGCACGTACGTACGAGCGCTCGCATATATGGCAGGCATATGTGTCCACAGGCGATCTCGCATCCCCCGCTCCCTCTCCGAGGCCCCTGAGTTCTGTTAATGTTTACCAGAGCAGAGCTGCCAGGGGTCTTTTCCCTCGCAGGGACCGAGAGCTCCACAAAACAAAGGGACTCGGATTCACCTCAGCTGTCGGAGGAAATATAAATTCTCGAGTCCAATATTATCTTTCTAGATAGAGAGATACAGGAACATACTGCGTATGAAAACTCTGTGTGCAGCAGCAGCAGATGTTTGACAGCTTGAGTGCCTGGAAATACTGAGATTGTGCTTCTGCCTCAACCAGTGGTTGAGGCAGAAGCACAATCTCAGTGTTTTCAGGCACAGTCGACACTCGAAATGTACAAAATCCTCAACAAAGTGTCCCAGGATATGATACAGAAAACGTTTTAGACATTTGTCTTTCTGAAATTGACTAGTTTCACAAGTTACAATGACTAAAGCGTCGGTTATGGTTCCGCGTAGTGATCACGCAGTTGCTTGGACGCAGTCATGAGACCGTGATGGTTCTGCGTGGGGTTTACTTGTCGAAATGCAATTCAATGCCACACCGGTAGAGGGCGCTATGTTTTGTTGTAAAGACTCTTGTGACGTATATCGTCGTTCGCCTCAGCCTATTTGTTTACCTTCCGGCTTTTCTCCCAGTCACGGTGAACGATGGAGACCGAGACAGAGAGACTGGCGTTGAACTCTTGCACTCAACCAACCAACTCGAACTGACTCGAAAACTTTTAAAAATGGCGGTGTTTATGAGTGGAAACCGGTAAAAGCGGTCTCCAGCGGATGTAGTTAGCGAAACCAATCACAGCCAATACCGCTGCGTTGGTGTTTGCGTCGCCTCAACGCACGTCTAGGATTTTTGGGAGGTGCACGTCAGATCCTTGTGGTGAATGCAAGGGGGTCGCAGGACGTAACGGGTCCGTAAGCCCCCTTGCATTGTGTCAACGCGGAAGCATAAAGGCAGCGTTACACTTCTGCAACTGCGTAATGCGCTATCCAACTGCGTAACCACGGAGACCCCTCGAGCCCTCATAGTTCTCCGTCGTGGTGCCGGATACGCAATGCAATTTCCAATCGTAGCCCTTGCCGTCTCCGTTGTCGCTTGACGGAGTGACGGACACTTAAAAAAATATTTTGTGCCGCCGGAGACGACGGAGAGGCTCTCCGACTACGTAGAGGGCTCTCCGCGACCTACGTACAGCACTTTACGCAGTAGTAAAAATTAGGCTTAATTTACGCTTAACAACTGTTGTAAAAAGTATCCAAAAGTCAAACTTGACTAAAAGTAAAGATATCATGTGAAATATTACTTTGGTAAATGTGATAATCATCCATACAAATACTACTTGAGCAAAGGTTTTTAAGGATCTGATGCTTAATTTTCATACATTTATTTATGGGTCGACCAATTATTCAGCAATTTTTCCGATAATGGGAATCGGAAAATGGAAATACTCAAGTAAAGTAGAGGTACCTCAAAATGGTACTTCAGTACAGTACTTTTATTGACTTCCATCACTGACCTTGTCTTAGTTTAGCCTTACAGCATGCTAACATTTGCTAACTAGCTCAACACAAAGTACAGCTCGGGCAGATGGGAATGTATCTGTTCATAACTCAAAGTATTTAACAAATTATAGTTTTGACCTGATGATGACGCTAGATTTGAGCAAAGTGCACTCAAATCCTTTAAAGCTGGACACAAACATTTGTACCAAACGTCGTGGCACTGGAGGAAAACTCAGACGATCACCACAAAATCATTCATTTCACAATCTAGCAGAATATGTTTGTGATTTTCAGAGCAGATAACGTGTGAAATTTCCTCCCTCGTGTGAGTGGTTCGGCCTGTTTCCCAAAATTGGTTTAGAATTGTTTCATTTGTGTGTTATTTCACAAATTGAGCCGAGGTGGAGAGCAGATCTCTTGGCAGGCGTGACTGCAGCCCCTGGCAGAGCGCAGACCTATTATAAGTGCCAAGATAATGAGCAAAATGTCAAATAACAATATCGTACGGTGCCTTTTAAAGCATTTACACTTCTAATTGCCTTATAAGGAGTCAAACTGTAATGGGATACAAAAACCCCCAAAATAATGCCAATGAGTGTATGTAACTTTAAAAAAAAAAAATGTTTCTCTCTGGAGAGGGCTGGAACATTGTCCTCAGACCCTGAGGGGATAGACTCAAATCTGTTTTCATGTTTCATCTCTGCGTACGAGGTTTAAAATACACTCTGAACTGATATTTTTGGTGGTTGTTTTTTGGGGGATCTACATTCTTGGGGTTTACATGGAACTGCCAATATGGCCATGTAAGGTCATTTTCAGCCAAGACAGCAGCTCGACACGCCCAACTAAGGCCTGTTTTAATAACTGGAACATGCGCCTTTATCTCTACGTTTAGAAAGTGTTTCCATAGCGACTATCCTTACACCTGTTTCTTTTATACACGCTCACTTTTGTCCTCTGGTAAACCAGTCAGCTACGAGGCATGTGTGTCTCTTTGTCACTCGAGGAAACCCATAAAGCTTAAATAAAGTGGCTTCCCGAAGAGGAGCCAATACCAATATTGTGTTAAAGATAAGGGCACTAAAATCCGACAACTGATCTTTTCTTCCACATGAAATCCCGTTCGGTAAACACTTGTGACTCAGCATGACTGGAACTTTAAACATTTTCTAACAGTTCTGACAAGTGGCTGTGTCTTTGCCGCTTTCACAACAGGATGATTTACCGACAACCATTTAAGACTTGTGAGCTTCTTCCAAACTGTAAACTAAACTTAAACACTCACATTGTTGTATTTTCAGAAAAGGCCCCGACTTCTAAAAGTCAAACATCCTCGCCCCGCTTATGAAAGACGTCCATGGAGAACGCATCAGCCACGGGGCAACAGGTCAACGGCATGGCAGGTCGCCGTTCAAGCAGTCGGGCCAAGCGAGAACAGGGCAGCTCTATGCGACGGTGAACTCGAGGGCTGCTGGGAGCGCACTTCCTCTCGGGGGTCGGCTCGGGTCAGCAGGCTGGGGACGATGGGGAAGGTCTTGGCATCTAATGGACAGATTGTATGTCTTTTCCGGCGAGTGCCGCTCAAACCAAAAAGGGGAATTTCCAACTCGTCTCCAGCCATTGTACTGAGAATATTCGCTGACCACCCTGCAGCCCCCGAAACATTCAAAGGCAGGAAAGAGAAGAGCTCTTGCTGCTGACCAACAGGATATATTTACAGTCAAGGAGTCAATATGTTATTGTGAACTGGCCTCTGTCAGCAGCAGGATGTTTTGGCAATCCCAGCGGCACATTTCTGGCACCGAGACTCTCGGACATTCCTCCGCATCTTATCTTTTTCATTAATTTAGAGAGGTGGGCCGGGGGCCACGGAGCAGCAGGTGAAGGACCTACCTGTGTGCGAGTAGATAAACCAGAGGGCTCCGGTCAACAGGGCCCCGATCACAAAGGCGGCGAATGCGATTCCCACCACTGTCGGAGTGTCCAGCACGTAGTCTACAGGATTGTCTACGAAAGAAAACAGAACACAGTTTATACATGTTGGATACACACAGAAACACACAGTCTGAGATCTAAAGTGTTCAATATTAAGAAATATATATATATAAAGGACATAATTAAAGAAACTAACATGAATAAGACAATGATGAAAGTCAAAGGTTCGCGGTCAGCGCTGAAACTCTCCGATCACGAGGGTGTCTTTTATCTCAGGAAGTCATTTTATAACACCGCGTTTCATCCTGTCACTTTAAATGACCTCTTCCAGGAAGGTTATGTTTTCATCACTGTCCATTTGTTGGTCGGTTGTTTTGTCAGCGGGATTACACAACAATTGAACGGACGGACGATGACCTAGAATAGACCTCATTAACTTTCGGTGCCGATCGTGATAAAGGGACGGATCCAGGTTTTTTCTTTGCTTGCTTTCTTTATATTACATTGGCATTTTCAGCCTTTTCATTGATCTGAAAGTGCAATTTAAGAGAATCTGAGATCTGGTGATCTTGGTATGGCGTTTGTTACTGGATGAGGCATGATTGAATTAAAGAGGACTGTTGGGTGGACGTAGTTTCATCATGTCTCTTTTGATTTTCCCCTAAAAATTATTTCTCAGAATGAAGCAGTAACTTCTAACAAATCTATTCTGAATCCACCAGCTACACTCTTGGAAATAAGGGTTCCAAAAGGGTTCTTCTACAAGGGCTGAGGTTCTACCTGGAACCATTTGCTTCTGAAAAACCCTTTCCTGAAGAAACAGTTTTAAAAGGGTTCTTGGTAACACTAACGGTTCCAGTAAGAACCATTTTGATCCAGAGAACCCTTTAAAAACCCTTTCCTGAATAAAGGGTTTTAAAAGGGTTCTTGGTAACACTAACGGTTCCAGTAAGAACCATTTTGATCCAGAGAACCCTTTAAAAACCCTTTCCTGAATAAAGGGTTTTAAAAGGGTTCTTGGTAACACTAACGGTTCCAGTAAGAACCATTTTGATCCAGAGAACCCTTTAAAAACCCTTTCCTGAATAAAGGGTTTTAAAAGGGTTCTTGGTAACACTAACGGTTCCAGTAAGAACCATTTTGATCCAGAGAACCCTTTTTTGGAGAAAGAGTTCGTCATGGGTAAATATGTGTGAAAGCATGGGTATAAGATCCTGTATGGGTTCTTTGTAGAGCCTCTCATGGGGGGTTCTGGGTGGAACCTTACACACACAGTTCTAGGTATAACCCTTTATGTTGGGTTCTAGGTAGAACCCTCCACCTTTATAAAAGGTTCTACCTGGAGCCAAAAAGGGTTCTCCTATGAGGACAAGCAGAAGAACCTTATATGGTTCTACTTAGAACTTTTATTTCTAAGAGTGTAGATGATATGCTGTGTTATGAGCTAACTGGTTAAGTACTGTAACTCGTTGGGGGCACGTGATTGGCTGAAAGGTGAGATGACTTGAAATAAAATGTGACATGAAAATTAAGTGTCTCTGAGACAAAAAAGTTCTTTAAAAAAGGGCATTTAAATTAAAAAAAACTGTATCATAAAGTCAAATGAACTTAATAAAGGACAAATAAGATATTACAGAATAATTAAATTGTATTGGTTCATCTATAAACACCATCTATTCTGGGCTATGTATTTGTATAAAACTAATCATTTTTAACCATTAAGCTATTCAATACTGAACACTGCATACAATGTACATTCATAGACACACATGAAAGTATAAAGAGAGAAGTGAGATAGTGAGAAATACAACTTACTGTCCCTATTCGTAGGAACCGGTGGGGTTTGGGGTTCTGCATAAAAGAAAAGTTTTGAAGAGATTATAATGATGATCAGGTATCTTGATGCACAGTACACTCTGAGTTTTAATTATTTAGAAAAAAAAAAACACAATACATATCCTGAGTCAGGCTGTCAGCCACAGGCCAGAGGATCAGCAGATTGCTGATATTGCCCTGTGTTGATAAGCAACTCTCTGTGGAATGTGATACAGAAACCTGAGGCAGAAAAACGCTGAAAGAGCAGCTATCCTGTGAGCTGACGGCGTCCTAAAGGATGAACCTACTGACTCCGACCGGTTCTGCTTACTCATTTATTTCGAGCCATCTGGAAGGCTTTCAAAAGTGAACTTAGCTGTAATGATGTCTTAACAAACAACACAAAGGCGCTTGTGTACGCGGCGAACTCAAGAGGCGAGCCTGGTCCGCGTCCAAGGCTCCGGCACAATGGGTGCTATTCTTGGAAAGAACACCTTTGAGTTATCATCTGGCATAATGGATGATGACAGGTCATCAGAGAGGACTTTAATTTCAGAGGGGACGATGGCCAGAGGACGTCCTCTCTGCCACCCTTCACCCCGATCCCATCGCTCCCGTGTTATCTGTCCCATGTGACTTGTTATGCTAAGAATGCAGAGAGCGGCCGCTAATGCTTTCAGCTCCGCGAGCAAAAACAGAGGAAGAGCGCACTTAACCGAGGCGTGCGAAGAGAGAGAGAGTGGTGTGCAACGCTTCCCTGTAAATCTGATTTTGTTTTGGTAAATGTGAAGAAATGTATATGACTCTTGTCTAACAACGCCCAGAGCTAAAAAACTCAATGTACCTTTTCAAATAAAGCCTTGATGTCTGTGGGGACCGATACTCTTGAGTTAAACCCATGACTTATGTTTGCAGCTTCGGGCTGTTGCCAAAAGTTGGAACAGCTCTGATATCTCTGCGAACGTCATTTGTTTATGCAAGTTTACTCGCTATGGAATGAGGGCGCACCCCCGCGTAATGACTTGTTTTTGTTCAACTCTGACCTTTCCTTAAGGGAACCACCGATGGCCTCTTGACGCTGGTTGCTTGTACGTTCAGAGCCGACAACAGCTGAACTTCACAGTTCAAAGCTTGTTACCACATCAGGCCATTAGCACCACATAAAACGGACAGTATGCGGCGGTTTAATACGAGACAGAAGGATGGGTCATTACGTCACCGAGTCGTGCTTGGTTGTATTGAAGCCTATGGGAGAAACACACTCTCTGAAGTGTGTTCGTTCACTTTCTGGAGGCATTTCTTAATCAGATAGATAGATAAGTTAGGTTTTAGTGTGTTTCTCCATGCATCTATCATAGACTCCAATACAGCTGTCATCACAATCTGGCAAGATTCAGTGACATAATGACCGTTTCTTCTTTTTAGGTTCCTTGGTTTTGTGCAGTTCCACTCGGTTCTCATGATGAATCTGCTCACACATTTTTCTCCTCAGTGTACTTAGTGAGAAAAGTAAAAAAGTGTTGGAAGATTTACACTTCTCTAATGATTGCAATCTGCCGCGGCACGAATCCAAACCCATGTACGAGCAGAAACGTCACTTTCTTTTGGTTTTTATGAAAATGTGAATGATAAAGTAAGCTGCTTGACATTCAGCCAGTGAACACAGCAGCAAAAAAAAAGCAAAAAAACAACTAATTCAGCAGGTTTTGAGGGCGATGCATCATCGCAGACATTTATCAAAGATACCAGCTGCTTAGAAAAGCTCAGCAATCTGAAAGGGTCAACACTTTCACTTACAGAGTATATTTCACACAGCACAGCTTCAGCCTGTCTGATGTGATGTATAATACAATAACCCTGACATTAAAGGCACTTTACATCTTATTCATTGTAATGTAAATACACCAAACTCTCATTACAGGCTTTGTATCTGCTTCCTTTAGTCATTTCAGACTTTAAACTAAAGCACTACTACTTGTACTGGTGTAAGGATATAACCTGCACTGCCAGCCTCCCAAATCAAAGATACTTTTCAACTTTTCCCGAAGGTTACCAGATCCATTATAAGAGCTAGAATTTATTGATGTTGTGAAGCAGTAAATCTACTTTTGATGGCAGGGCTTTGAGGCTGTTATGTTTTTTCCATGCACCAAGTTGGCCACAAGTGGCCCCCTTTGATTTGTAGATCGAGTTCGGCTCTCTGGGACGCCGTCCAGCGCAGAACTGTGGCTGTTTGTTTTGTTTGCCATCCTAGCATAAAAGATGCCTTTGTGTCATAAAACAGGGCCTTTGAAATGCTGCTTTGCTTTTTTTTTTTTCACCGTGTTTATTGCATATCTGTGTTTACTTAATGTGCTCCATGGAAAATAAACCCGCTGCACTGGCAGCGTAGTGGGCAGGGGGCACGTCGCTGCCTACTCTGAACTGGCTGAGCTCACTTTCTGTTCACCAGCATCCTCCAAAGCTTCTTAAACATCAATACTTTGACTTTCTGGGCGAAAAAAGTGACTGCATCTACGTCGCTGCCAAGCACCAAAATCCAATGTCCAACTGAAATGTCTCGTAATAAATCCACCCACTTCTGCTCGGCAGTTTTCAGCAATGACAACTCTGACTAGTCGCAGTCTCTAGAGCCTTTTCAGGCTGGTACCTTAATGTAACTTAAAAAAACATAATATAAAGTGTCTCCATGCAGCTCGTCAGATGTAATCCAAGTTTCTGAAAAGCCCCGAGATCCATAATTGATTTGAGAAGACGTTATTTACACCCTCGACGCACGGTCAAGCTTGTCCACCCACACGAGACGGGACGCTTTGAGCTTAGCGGCTACAGCGTGAATGTTGTCATCTCAAATCAATTTGGGATCTTGGGGGGCTTTCGGAGACTTGGATTACAGCGGACAAGCTGTTTTCTCTTTTTTTTTGTCATCAATACAGTTGTTGTTGAGAATACTTCACAGAAATGTTTTGTGGACCAGGGAACATCACCCGACATTCCATCAGCGTTGGGGGGGAGCAGATAACGACTGTATTTTCATTTTTGGGTGAGCTGCTTCTTTAACATTGGCTTCTGCCTCCTTGCAGGGCGGGTGTTTAACCCTCCAGTTCTCATTACCATCTTTGTACTGATGTGTTATAGCCAAGAGAAAAGTCCAGAACTGGACTGGCTTAGCTCACTCACTCAGTCATTACTGCAGACTTTCTGTTCACCAGCATCCTCCAAAGCTTCTTAAACATCAATACTTTGACTTTCTGGGCTAAAAAAGTGACTGCATCTACGTCGCTGCCAAGCACCAAAATCCAATGTCCAACTAAAATGTCTCGTAATAAATCCGCCCACTTCTGCTCGGCAGTTTTCAACTATGACAACTCTGACTAGTCGCAGTCTCTAGAGCCTTTTCAGGCTGGTACCTTAATGTAGATGGGGTTTTGAAACATTACACGAAGTGTAATCCAAGTTTCTGAAGAGCCCCGAGATCCATAATTGACTTGAGAAGACGTTATTTACACCCTCGACGCACGGTCAGGCTTGTCCACCCACACGAGACGGGACGCTTTGAGCTTAGCGGCTACAGCGTGAATGTTGTCATCTCAAATCAATTTGGGATCTTGGGGGGCTTTCGGAGACTTGGATCACAGCGGACGAGCTGTTTTCTCTTTTTTTGTTGTCATCAATACAGTTGTTGTTGAGAATACCCGACATTCCATCAGTGTGGGGGGTGGCAGATAACGACCGTATTTTCATTTTTGGGTGAGCTGCTTCTTTAACATTGGCTTCTGCCTCCTTGCAGGGCGGGTGTTTAACCCTCCAGTTCTCATTACCATCTTTGTACTGATGTGTTCAGACACCCTGACTCGACCCAAATCAAACACCCTCGTGCTGTCAGTGCTTTCTGGAGGATCATCTATGTACGTGACACCGTTGTAAATGTGCCATAAACATGTCATTTTTCATACTGTAGTACTTACAACATATCCCCAATAAGCCCGGGTTGGTCATTATTGGCCAATGCTGATGTGTCAGTCGGGTTCTGTCCCACACTGATTAAAATGATGTGATTTATATTAAAGTTATGAGTCAGTATAGTTGAGTCAAACTGACCACAGCGCTCGCTGATGTCATTGCTCGGAGGGGATGCTGATTTGAAAAAGCACTGGCAGTCCACCAGAGATCGGGCACTCATGATATCACCGCGTCTCGGTTTAAGTCATAATTAGTAAAATGTGACGGTGGTTACCTCAGCGCCCCCCCCGGCCTCTATCTGCTGGCTGCTCCCTGGATCACACTCGCGGCCCCAGAGACCCGGCAGAACAGCGACTGAATGAATGAGTGACTAAACAAGTGATGATCGAGGGGCCCTCAGGCCATGGCTGGACTCCCAAAGCCAACAAGAGGACCACCACTCCCCTCACACACACACACACTCCTCCCTTCTCCCCCTCTCTAGTGGAAAGCAGAGGCCACAGTGAAGGTTTCTAAGTGAAAACAACTGGAGCTCGGTTCTGTGTGACTCTTTTTTCCACCTCTCCCACAGCATGAGCCGGTCCAGAGGAGCCGAACTGGGCCTCAGCGTTCGCATACTCCCCTTTCACGGCAGTCGACCGCACGGTAGTGTGTACACACACACCCCGAAACGCACTCTTGTGTACAGGCATTAATGCAAACAGATACACACGCCGATTGTGTATCCACACGCACCTGCGTACGAAATCACACAACGCGCACACACACACAGGCCGCAGTTAATGAAGAGCAGATGTGGGGAAGTGATGTGCAGAGGTTTGCGGTTTGTGTAGCACCGGACCGAGCTTTCTCCGGCTCCTTCGCACTCAGACCGGCCTCTCTCTCTCTTTACTCCGGTTTCCTTATCGCACTTCATACTCAAAACAATGGCAACCGGAGCCTAATTCAAAATGTGTAGCACTGATAAAACGGAAACACCAATGAGAGTGACGGACTCAAGTTGAGTTAAGCGTTGGCAGAAGGTCTGAGTCCGTGTAAAATATGTTTTTTTGTCTTCTGAACTGACCTGTTGGCGGTGGATCATGTCCATCTAACACAACCAGTGGCTTGGTGGACGTCTTGGTGTTCATCATCATCATCATGATGTTGTCCACAGAAAGCGAATCGCAGTTCTCAGTGGGTTGTAGGCACTGTGTGGATCACATGTGAGAAACAAAAGTGAATTAATTAATTAATAAAAGTGTAAGTAGACATATTATGCTCCTTTTCAGGCTCTTAACTTTATTTTAGGTCGCTACTAGAAAAGGTTTATATGCAAGGAAAGGAGAAAAAACATGAATAAGCATAACAGGTCTCCTTTAAAGGTCTCTGTGGCGGTGGTTTTGTAAAAATAAACATTCACAACCGTCAACCTCAATTAAATTCCCTCCGTCACACCTGACCGAAAGCACAAACCTGGAAGTCAAACAAATGACAAACTCGTGAGCCTGACACTGATTGTAATCAGAATATAACAATTAGCTTCGCTGTCAAACGGCAGCCGGAGGCCACTGCTTTATCTCATGTTCATGTGAAAACGTTACTAAAAGGAAAAAGTTGTGGAAAGTGTTTGCAAGAGCGTTGGACAGAGAAGTGAGAGTGAGAGAAAAAACTAAAATGATGGCTAAGATGGATGCTTATTTTCTCCTGCAGCTGGATACTTGGCAAATTGTACACTGATTCATGCTTCAAGCTTAGCTTCAGGTGCAGACCTGATAGTGATTGGCTCAGGTCAGCCAGAGCAAAGTTAGTGCACTTAAATCATTTCAAACAAACTCTGAAACTACATACTGTACCTCAGGAGAGACTAAAGACACACTGATGGCCTGTTTAGTCAAATCATTAAACATACAAGAGGATGGGAGTCATGTGAAGAAGAGTCGACTGCATACCCGCGGTAGTCTCTGGTTGTTCTGAGCTCTCTTGGAGCACAGAGACAGCTCACAGTGAAGGAAGAGCAGGGACATGTTGAACTTTGAGTTGAAGGTGAAGCTGAACATCTTCTTCTCCAGCTGTGTGTGAGGGACGGGGAAGTCCCTCTGAGGATAGTACTTGACGGAGTCATCGTTGGGGCAGACCGTCTCGATGAGCGTGTAGTCGGAGGGCACGCTCGGGTTGGAATTGGGAGAAATTAAGCACGACACGATGGTGAACCCCAGCTCCGGGTCCGACGCGGGTGATGTGACCTAAAGCGCGAGAGAGAAGGGAAAAAAAACATTTATTCTTCAAATGCAAGAATCCGTGAAAAGTCTTTAAAGGGGTAAACTTTGCGAAATACACTTATTCGCTCTCTTGCTGAGAGTTTGATGATGAGATTGATACCACGCTCACATTCCAGTAAATGTGAAGCTACAGCCAGGAGAAGAAAACATCAGCAGAAATACTCGAAGAAGGGGGAACGAGCTCGCTGACAGGACTCCGGGAGGTCATTGTTCCCGGCCAAGAAATAAACCCCTTAAAACAATAACTCGCTGTATTCACAACACGCACATAATGTGTTGATTAGAGAGCTTTTAGACAGCTTTTTTGCTTCTTTTTGCTACTTCTATACCTATATGTTGGAGACAAATAATGTACTTTTACTCCACTACATTCATTTGATAACTGTAGTTACGTGTTACTTTGCAGATCAAAGCCAGAACAACTCAAATGTATTTATTTTTAATGGCAACCAGACAAAAAAATAGGTTTATACTTCTTACTTCCTACGTTTTAATATGTAATATCTCATTTGGGTTGATGAGAATTTGTTCATTGAGTTGTTTTTATCGTTGTTCTTCTTTTTATGCTCTGTTCTGTTTTGTTTTTTATTGTTTTTACATGTTCGAAAATCAAATACATCACTCAATCTGGAATGCATATTTTTGCCTTTATGCTAAGCTAAGCTAAGATGACCATCTCGTGGGTTTTAGAGAATAAGATGTTAGATAAAAGCTGCACGTATCAATATTTTCTTTATTTTATATATACGTATGTTGATTCTCACAGAGACCAGCGCAGTTCCTCTCTGCTCTACCAGATTTCCAGCATGTTTCACCTCATGGTTTCAGTTTTATGGTAGCAACTCAAATGTTTAGTTTACTCTCACTGCTCCCGTTGATCCCTATTCCAGTCACAGCGGGCAGCTGTTTACCTGTTTACACTACCTGTCCAGCACCCAGACACCAGACAGACAGAGTTAGAGACAAGCTAGTGAACATAGTGGAGCATATAGCAGCTAAAGATCCATATATTTCCCTCAGGAGCTGGCAGAGACCCAAACAGAGCTAAAAGGAGAGTGAATATTGGAGTTTAATTCATCAGGTGGACGTGAAAATGACCCCAAATGAATGCATATGTTGCTTTATCTGTTGGATGTGTAGCAGCTGTTTGCTAAAACGCTCGTCAACCACAACATCTTTCTTCAGTTATTTCAGTCATTTCAGTTATGTTGGTCGTAATATCTTTCCTTCCACGAGGAAGTCCCTCGAGTTGCTTCTCTCCTCTTTCCTTCCACTGGATCGTCAGCGATGGTATCCTCATTTGAAAGGTCTCGCGTACACATCCGTACAAAGCTCTCTCAAAAAACATCTGTCCCTGCGTCCACACTGTCAGCGAGGCATCTCCTGCTGATATCATTATAAATCAGCTCTTCAAGCAGGAGAGTCTCTGCCATCTCTTACATGACCTCCGCAATCACTGTTGCGAAACAGACGGACAGGATCTCGAGCCAGATAGATACAGGATACAGAGACACGTAGAGAGGAGACGCGACGTAGATACGAGGGGTGAAAGTGAGTGTTAGCTTTTCGAAGACAAATACAAACTGACCTTGTGCACGCCACACTAAGAGATCAAAGCAGGAAGCGCTAAAGTCCCAGACAGAGAGCACACAGAGCCGTATTCCTGCTAAAGTCTTCATTCAGGGGGCAAAAACACAAGTTGCGTAAGACAGAAATAAGAGGTAATGTGTTGGAAATGCAGAGCATACCTCCACAAAGACTTGCTGATTCTGTGAGACGGTGTAGAAGGGCGGGCGTGACGGGTTGTTGGACGGCAGCGTGTTGTACAGCTCCATGCTAAACGTCATGTTCTTGACCGGCTGAATCGCCGGTCCCGGTACAATCCTGGGAAGCGTTTTTGAGGTTTCCTGGTTCTTTCTGTACGTGCAGTTGAACTAGGAGGAGAGAAAAAAAAAAAAAAGACAAAGCCAACACAAATATCAGCAGGGCTCTGACTTCGGATTCCACGGCTGAGCAACCTCTTACTTCATGTTCGACCACATTACGATGGGGCAGAAAACAGGGAAGGAACATTAGGGATGCTGTATAAACAAGAACAATAAGTGGGAGATGAGGAATGGATGAGACAAAGGAAAATAAGTCAGCGGAGGGGGAGAAAGATGGAGAAACTTCAAAATGGAAAAATGTCAGGTCAAGTTCATAAAACAGACATCATGGAAACAGAGAGAGATCGCAGGAGCCAGATGAGTCTTTAGTGGCACCGAGGGACTTTGTTCCATCTCTACATGATTTACACCGAGATGTAGATGATCGGTGGTCTTGGCTTGTTGACCTGTCACAGAACCACAGTGATTCAAAGGTCTTACCACTATGGTAGAGTGGTGCTCTGTGGGCTCCGTAAACGTCCTCTCTAACTCCACCGGGTCCCTCGGAAACACCAGGTCTCCAGATTCCAGGTCGTCGTAATCCAGCGGCCCACCGCTCCCATCCTTTGACTCAGAGTGACTTATCAAAACCTGAAATCCACAGAGAGGTCCGTTAGTCACACAAGCCAAAGCCACACCACCAGTGAGTAGGTACAAGGAAAACTTTCACAAAAATCAGTTCCAGACTTTATTTTTTTAGCAGATCCGATTGTGAGCAGTGTTGCTTAATTCAGGGGTGTTCCGAGAGCCAAAGGCTCGGACATCTGAATATCTGAGAGGGGTTGCCAAAACATTCTGTAACCAGCGAGTTGGATTTAAAAATGTGGGAATGTCCTGTGGCTTCAGCGCTGGGACACAAACATAAAACATGATTTTAATTTCTCAGCAGAGCGGAGGAATGTCAGGGGTCCAGGATGAGTTCACGCCGGTTTAAGAACAGCTTGATTTAACGAGGCGAGAGTACAATCTCAATCACACTAACAGTGTTTTTCTTAAGTCCGGTCACATGTTAGTTGACCTGCCACTGCTGCCACAGCTGTATTAAATCAACATGTCACCGGACAGGAGGAACAACAAGCTCGAAACACTGTTATCATTATCTTTTGATGTACACAATGAAAATGTATGTCTTGTAGCTGGAGGTCAGAGGTTATCCCCCCGCGTCCAACCGCTCGCACAAAAGACAACCTTGGACGTGTGCCCGGGGTTTTTCAATCTGCATCGGACAGAAAATGTGTTGTTTCCAAAAAAGTTCCACCACAAAAGATTTCAAAAGGTTGGGGAGGAAGTGATTCATCCCTGCTTGTTAGAACAAACACGCTGAATGAGTGCATTCCATAATGATGAAGATAACTGAGGATGTCAGACGCGAGTGCTGAGTCCCAATGCGAGCGAAGCGCCACATGAAAAATAAACTTTAAAGATAAATGGAACATTGATTTCTCCCACGTTTTGTGTTAGGAAATATAAACTGTAATGCCCATTTTTCCATTTTTGATTCACACAACAAAAAAAAAAAAAGGATAAAACAATATGTGGAAACAGTGGAAAAGCTTCAGGGTGTTTCCCATCAGCCGCTGACTGACGTCTGATAGCTGGCAGTGCTCGGAAACTCTCCGTTCACTTCGGTGGTGCTCCACTGACTGAAGCACATCGTAGCCGTTTATAGCCTACAACTGTCCATAAAGGAAGTTTTTCGTCCTCGTTTTCAAGCAACCCACTGACCTCGGTTATGTACTCTCAGAGATTTATAAAAACTTGTACTCTACTCAAAAAATGGAAGCTGGTAAGAACAGCTAACTAGCTTTCATTCAGAAAGTGTTTTCACTCTATAGGTGGAAGATAATTAGCCTAGCAGACGTTAGCATTGATTAGCACTAGACCATTACTTACTACAGAAAAATGAAACTAGATAAAACTTGAATTTCTTATATTTTTAATATAAACTTTGAACCAAAGTGCACACATCTAACTAAACACCAAGAAGGCTAATTTCTTAGCAATAGCTTAAAGGGACACTGTGGAATTATTTCTCCCATCTAGTGGTTAAATGTTATTCTGCATCCAAACGAATACTGCTCTCTAGCGCCTCGCGTTTTCAAACGTGCGTTGCAACCTGTTGGAACTACGGCAGGCGGGATGTGTCAAGATTCAAGAAGCTCTGACAACAACGTGTCTTCAAACAGCACTTCATCAAGTTTAGTTTCGGGTGATGAGGTACGTTATTTCAAACAGACTTCAAACTGCAGCTGACGAGCGCGTCTGGCTAAGCTCCTTCTCCGTTCCACAGTCACGCTGGCTCTGAGTGAAAACGCCTTTAGCCTTATCTGTACCACGTAGAGCTTTTTGTCCCTCTCACCAGTTCATCGTTTTTTATAGAGCGGAAGGACATGGAAGCCTCCGTAGAGCCCAGAGATAATTTTACACCAATGAGGACTTATTTATGAATGAAGACGTTGATTTGAGGTATTAAATTACTTAAAACACTGCACAGTGGACCTTTAACATTTTAAATTCAGTTTAACCTAACCTATTCTTTGTACCCCCATTTGTTCTTACATTTTTTAATGATCCTGGTGAAGCAGCTTGAACCTAAAATGTAATAATAGGTACTGTACTCACAGAGTTGATGTAGAGGGCCATTGGGCTGCCCTGCATGGGATATACGGTGGTCTGACAGCCAGTCAGAGGAGTTTCCAGGGTGTAGTGGGTGGCATTGACTGTCGCTCTGCAGGCTGGGTCTTGCAGCGTTAGGTTGGCATGGGTGAACCCGTTCGCCTGTGGAAATTACAACAAAAAAAACCCAAGATTGGATAAAGATCAAATAATTTTCTCTTTATTATCTTTTTTTCAGAATTGTAAAAAAAAAAAAGGGAAAGTCAGAGGGGTTGTGTAAGACTTGGAGTTCTCAGGAATAAACAAATCCCACAAGGTGGTCTCGCTCCAGCCCCAGCTTCTTCTAATTATAGTCTATGCCAGTTTCCATTCTGTGATGTGGGCTGACTGTTCCGTCCCCGTGTTCAGACGCCAAACGCTGGAAACTGTCCTGTTTGCCTCAGTGTCGGCCTGTGTAGAACAGCGACGCTGGCGTTTAAATAAAGAGCAATAAAATAATGACAACATTTCGCACAGCGTCGAACAGAGTTTCTTTTATGTTTTTACTTCTGTAGAACTCAAACTCGGATGAGGTTGTGTTTATATTTAGCTCGTATCCTCACAGTTAAAGGCTCACATAGTATTCAACAAGTGAGCTTTATTGTGTTGTATATTTGTATTACACAAATGCATGAACACTGTGGATGCTTTTCATGTTGCCATTTTTTAATCGTAGTGCAGAAAACGTTCGTTCAGCCTCCCTGATTGATCCAGACGCTGGTATTCTCTTTGGCTATCCTCCATGTTTGTTGTTTTTCCTCTCTCCTTGTCACAATTTGTCACATCATCAAGTCTTTGTCAAAAGAGCAGAGACGTAAACAACTAAGTACCCCAAAGCAAATCTGAACGATCAGACCGGGAAACAGTTTTCAGATGTGCGACTTGAATCCCAATTCAAATTATTTATGACGGCAGGATTTAGTCTGGATGGAAAACAAATGACTTGATTGAGTTGAGTTTTTTCCTGTTCAGTCTTGACTGTAAATTATGATCAAGCATCGAATATGAGGAAAAAATATGCTCGGTCTGTCTGTCATTAGAGAGGAACGATCCTAAACTGCTTATGTGACGTAGAAATCTGTTGCTTAATCCAACAGCTGATTCCATAAATGTACTGATTTAATATGATGAGTAATTATTTTTAATGCTATGATCTGATAGCTGTCCACTCACCTGCAGGCTCTCTTTTTCGATGCTGACCACCATCCTCTTGTCCTCACACTGCACGCTGAGGCCGACGTTCAGAGCGCTCTGACCCTCCTCGGGCTCGCCGTGCTCCCAGGGCTGCTCGTCGAGGGCGGAGGGCAGAGGCAGAGGTTTCGGGAAGGAAAAGGGCATGCTGGAGCGCCGCGACGCCGTTCCCACTCCTGGATGAGGGCTGGAGTTGCGCAGGATGGAGAGCTCTGGAGGAAACATGCTCTCCAGAGGATCGACCACATCTGGAAGTCACACATGGGTAAGAGCTCATGAGGCTGATTTTACAGGCGGGGAAATTACACGGGGCTGTGACTATAAAACCATTTAACAATGCCACGCTAGTTACGCTACGAGGCCAGTGAAATGTGCAATATTAGTCATGAAAACAATCGTAGCAGCTGCTTAAATGCAAGTCTTGTGCTTGGTGTTTTAACAGTACTGTAAATGAAAATGCTATTTTTCTTTCTGCTACACTGTAATTCAGTCTGAGTGGAGAGTGGAGAGGACGTCTCTTCAGTTTACCTGGCTCTCTAAGCCGGATATTGAAGTGGTTCGCCACAGGAGTGCCGGTGTAGGACGTGACTGGACCGTAGCCGTGCTCCCCCGCCCACTTGATCAAAGCCTGTGACCCCGACGGCAAGTGCTGCTTGGGGGATTTAGACACTTGCACCAGTCTCTCTGTATTTGAGCTAACACTCACGGTGTCGGAGGCCTGCGGAGAAGAAAGCAGAAAAATAAAAAGATATAATTTCTAAAAGATACATAGATTTTTCAAAGAAGCTACTTTTATGTTCTTCTGAAGCAAATGACATGATTAACTGTTCAAGTATTACATGAGTCAACTTCAAGTACAGTCCTGCTCTCGTTCTGTGTCAGGGGTGAATCATGTGCATGAGCGTGAGGTAATGGGCGTGTCGCCATTAAAGCTGAGAAACCGACATGTTCGTTTGCGCCTAAAGCTCACGTCCTGCCCTGCTGCGTGCCCTCCCTGAGTCAGGGAGCAATGATTCTTTCTCACAGCCAAGTTCCCACACATTCGAGTCTCTTGAGCAACCCTGAGGAAAACCCACTTTCTGATAGGAGCGAGGGGTGAGATTTTTACGAGCCTATCATATCACATACGGAGCTGACACAGCTCCCGAACAGCGGTTGCATAATCGAGGCATCCTGTGTACCGCCGCTGTCAAATAAAAAGCAAAAGTGTCAGCTACGTGGGAACAAAGTATATGGCTTTCTGTTTCGATGGACCGTCCTCCTGTGGTATAACACTGACAGTAATGTGTAGCAGCAATTCTAAGTCTTGTTCGTAAGAGGTTTCGGTTTCAACCCAGCATTTAAAAATGTATTTATCTCTAAAGTAACCAATTGAACACATTCACTATGCATTTCAAAAACGATTCCATATAACTCATCTCCTTCAGCCTGGAGATCCCAAATTGATTTGAAGAGACGTTATTTACACTCAAGTAAAAATCTTCACTGTCGCTGCTAAGCAAACAAGTTTACGGCTTTTTTCCCATCTACGTCAGTTGTTTAGGAGAATGCTTTCGACTCTGTTCTTCTGTGAAGGTCCACAGATGTTTTGTGGACGATGAAACTTCACCTGACTTTCCATCGGCATGGTGGTGAGTAGATAATGACTGAAATTCCAGTTTTGGGTGAA
Organism: Lagodon rhomboides; assembly: GCA_039737535.1. NCBI lineage: Eukaryota > Metazoa > Chordata > Actinopteri > Spariformes > Sparidae > Lagodon > Lagodon rhomboides. The sequence continues at coordinate 4,703,735 of CM077789.1, read as the reverse complement.
CTTATCCTTTAATTTGTAGACGCCCTAATGGACCAATTAGTAAGAACTGTACTTAGGCTTTGATAGAAATGATAGTGTCGGCAGGCTATCATGTTCACAATGACTATTTGATGTTAAGCAGGTGTCATTTTTACCATCTAAGTTTATCATGGTAGTTTGTTAGCGTTAGCTTGTAGCAGTAGACACAAAGTAGAGCTGTTTGTTCATATACCAAAGCCGTGAATGCATTAAAATTGTGCCAGATTTAATTGCAATCCATCTGATAACAACAACAGCCTCATTGTGGTACAATAGGATGTCAGGTCAGGGGATCACTTACGTCAATAGGATTCATCGTCTGACGGCAAAATCTAATATGTTTACAATATGGCGAGTTATTTCAGTCAGGATATTCAATCAAGCCTATCTGAAAATGATCTACATTCCTCACCTGAGCTGCTCTATTGTTGTGCGAGGTGGGTATTACAGGCCCGTCTGAGCTGTTCTGTCAGTACCGCGGGCCGTGACCTGGCATCACACTCTCACAACCTGACTGACTTACTGTACGGCGCTGACCAGGCAGCTGTGCAAACACGCCACGCCTGGCAAAACTGCAGTGTCATGGCTGCAGCAGCCCTGTAGGGGTATCAGCATTACACCGTGAGGGAACACAGAGCCCCGGGCGCACCTCCACTGACACCAGTACGGAGCTAACAGCAGATGTATCGGAGGTACAGATATTTTTGGGAATATATGTTCCATAATGGGGTTTAATTTTCCATCTTTGAAGCAGTTACAGCCGTTGGATAACCGCCAACTCTCCATCAAGATGATCTATAGCTCAACTTTTCCTCCGTAGGTGTCATATTCTTGTATTTCCTCAGGATCCTGACAGACTTAAGTAACACTAATGAAGATTTAATATCAAAACTGTAAATTCTCGCTCAGTTGATAAGTGTAAAACCACATTTCTGAGTAAAGGAAACTCTGATATATGGCGGTAATTAGCCGGTGTTTGTATAATGGTGTGTGCTGCGGAGGTTCTGTACAAACGCTGCCCATAATTCACATTATGACTGATGGGAAGCAGCTCAGTAGCCTCTGAAAGTATGTGACGCCCCCTCAACTGCCGCCCCCGGCTCTCCGACTGCGATGACAGTCCCCGGAGCTGCCGCGATGAAATCTCACAGCTCCTCCTAACCTGTTATTCCCACCCCATCCTGCAGCGGAGGGCACCAGGCGCCAATTCAACACACATTCTGGTGTGACAACATCTTCGGTCAGCAGTGCAAAGTGATGACATTTCACTTGTCTGTGACACGACTTGTGGGGCTCTGCGACGTGTGATAAGACTATGTAACATCTCAGGGGTGAAGTCTGTGATGGAAAAAAAAAAAGGGAAGATGTTCCTGGATGAGAAGCTTTTATCAGCTGTCACGCTGCTTGCTTACCACAACATCCAGCTTTCCTATCACGCTGTGGGCCTTGATGACCCAGTTGACAGACTTGGCGCACTTGAGCACCAGGACGACGTCACGGTGCAGCGGGCCGTCGTCCTCCAGAGGCCGTAGTTCCACTATGACATCCACCTGGAAAGCGCTGCAGAAAAGGGAGAGGGGGGAAAAAAAAAAAAGGATTTTGGATTGGTTCGGTCGGCATTGTGCTTTTCGTGCCCCGTGTGTCTGGCCAACTAATTAAAAAGCTGGATGCGTTCCCAGAAAAAAAGCAAGACATATGCGCTACAGACCAGATAGCAACGGAGTGAGATACAGCACAGATACCAACACGTTCCCAGATCTGCGGTCTTCTGGGTGTACAATAATCACTCCTCTGAGGGAGTGAGGAGATTATCTGGAAACCTGAACTTTGAGGCCCCGTTTTGAAATATCTCTCTCGAAAGAACACCGCTAAGTGAGCAGTACCCCCCTCTTACTCACAGCCTTCGTGGTTAGTTTCCATCCAAAACAAACTCCGTGGAGATTTGTGCGAGCATCTTGACCTCAAAAATAAACTCTGACGACATGCTTTCTCGGCTCTGGCCGCTCACCTGCTGGAGTTGGGGGCCTGCAGCTCGATGATGTGGACTTCTCGGTCCTTGTCGGGGCCGGACAGGACGCAGCCCTTCGACACCTGCGGCTCCACGTAGCCGCCCAGGTAGTTCAGAGACAGGAACTTGGTGTCAATCCTGCAGGTGTCAGAAAACACTGGATCTGAAAGTGGAGAGAAGTTTATGTTAGTCTTCGGAGGAGGCTATTTTGATCCCCCGAAGGAGAAAAAAACTGCTTTTTGTTGCCCATCGACCACAGGGAGGTCAGAGCGAGAGGTCAGCTGCAGAACAGCACGCTCCTGCTCACAGAGACTTCAGTAGGGTGGATGTTTGCTGAAGAACTGTGTCTCTGCTCACTTCTCTACACTTCATCCCTGCAGCTGGTATTCCCATTGACTCAGCAAAAGCTAGGTCCAGACCTGTGCTGGATGAGGTTGGGCACGCTGCGATCGGTATGTGCTGTCTTCTTATCAACAGGGAAATTTATGTTCTGGTGGGAAAACTAAGCAACCCTCTTTACCAGAACCTGCTCCACAATAACAGGACAATAATATTCATAAACACATTGAATCAAACCTTTCGAGTGTTTTTTCCTCCGCTTCTGCGATTCTCCATAAATTCGTTAACTGCTAAGAAAGCACCTTCAGAAATAAAAAAAAGCTATGCCCCCTTCTCGGCGCCCAGAGAAAACACGAGACAGCTGCTTCCTTATTTGGCAAACAGAGCCTCGGACAAAGTGTAAACTGAAGGTTGGCACCTTCCTCTCCGGAACCCCTGTGGCACTGGTGCGGGCCCGGTTAGGAAGCAAGGAGAGAATCTGTCCATCTTCATGAAACACCACTAATGATGTGAAGGAGTGGAAATCCACAGCTCCGCGTAAACATCACGGCACTCTGGGCCGGTGCCAGACCACAACCCCCCTAATGACACAAGCCAAACGCTTGAAGGCTGAGTAACCACTCTGTCCTCCGCAGTAGTTAACAACACAGAGAGAGGACTTATCACCGGCAGTAGTGGAGACATTATTCCTCTCCAGACGTGAGATTTGTGTAGTGAAAGATGCTCATTAAAAACAAGACGTCCTGTCTGAGAGGCCGATGCGTTTTGAAGTCGGACGTGCCGTCTGCTCGCTGTGTGGAGCGGCCGGCAGAGAGTTGAGGATGGAAAAGTCCGCCGCTCAATCGTGCGTGAAGATCAATCACAGTCTCCCCTGAGAATCCGCTGGCGCTTCTTCACTGTACGTACTCCCACCTCACCTCCCTGACTGAAAAATGTAACAGCTACAGTCGATCTCCTGCTCGCCTCTGCTTTTTCCACTTCACATTTGGTCAACGTATACGACTTTCACCACAGACAGACACTTTCAAGATTTGTATCCCGGGACAAGATGCTGTCAGTGACTATCTGCCAACCTGTTTAAATCTAAATTCAACCTTTCCAAAGCCTTAAATAAGCCTTAAAATAAGTTGTATTTTATAATCTTTGCTCCAATAACTATCCTGGCTTCATATTTTAGTTTCTTCAACATCTCTATTGTCTCACACTTACTCACAGACTCACAGCACATTCAAACAAGGACATTTGGCAGCATGTTAGCGTGCGTTTATGTTAAGATTGGATGATTTTGAATATTTGAAAAGTTGGTGAGTTTTAATAAATTATGTTTTAGACCTCACTGACACAAACAAATCTACACATTTAGATAGTTACCATACAGTAATATATGTCACACATAAAAAGCATTATCTCTATCTGCCAATTATTTTGTCATTAAATCGGTTATTCATTTGGTTTATTAAGATATCATAAAAATAAGAAATACAAATATTTCCATCTTGAGATTGCTTGTTTTGGACTCGAGTCACTGTTTTGATGATTTGCAACTTGACTTGCGTCTCAACTTGGACTTGAAAATTAAAGACTCATGACTTGACTTGAGACGTGATGACTCGAATGAACTGTCCGCGTTCAATTTATGTTTTCAGTTAAAATACTTTGTCAATAATCATCCTTATTGTACACGGATGAACAAGAAATCTGCATGCACATAAAGCTTAAGGCCTGAATCTGGTCATAACTAAGTAATTCTGCAAACAGGCGTCATACTTCTTGAACAAGTTGGATAAATTGGCCAAAAATATCATGAAACGGATATTGGAGATTGTGGATTTAAGGAAATTTAAACATTGTGCTTTACAAATGTATTTAATGATTGATTAATTCTCAAAATAGTTTCCCGTTACGTTTTTCTCAATGGATTTAATGATTAATAAAGTCATTGTTTAACCTCTAATAAAAGCCTCTAGCCAAAATACACAAACGCTTCCAATAGCCTGTGCACTTTGTTTATTTTTCCAGTCCAATAGTTTCTTGAGGAGCAACAACTCAGAATTACCACAAGCAGCCTGTTAAAGAGTATAAAAGGGTGAGATGCCTACTGATGGAAGGAAAGTGCATGTAAAACTGCAGCAATAGCTCAAACACAAAAGTCAAGTTAAGTTATGGGAGCTGAAGGTGGGACAGCGAGGCCTGCCCTGGGGCCAAGAGCTATGTTGGGAATTCAGGGAATCCAGTACACACCTTCTCCCACTTTGATGTAGATGTCTTGAGTCATCCTGAGCTCAGAGAAGGAGGTGACGGCCCTGTACTTCTTCTGGGCCCAGTTGAGGAGGTGCTCGTTGCCATGGGGAAGGTTCTCCTTCTGGATCTGGCACAAGAGGGAGAAGTTTCCTGGCTGAAAGTGGACCTCTGAGCCTTCGGATACCTGGAGGGAGGAAAAGACGGGAGCGTTAGAGGATGAAAAACCCCAATTATTAATCAAATACTTACCATTTCACTTAACAGTATATCTTTTTAAGAGTTTACAACAGTAGGACAACACATAAAAGCTGACAGAGCGACACTCATCCCTGTGAGATTGTAAAAATGAAGAACCTGCAGGCGGACTGAAAAAAGAGCTCAACCTTTCCAAAATTAAACCTGCTTTCCCAAACACTGGTGAAACCCATCCTTCACACTCCACCCCGACCGTTATTTCAGAGCTCCTACAAATATGCACGGCGTATTTTTACACATGTTCCTCTACACAATAGGGTGTCTGGTTTCCAGTGGTTTAAACAGTGGACTGCGTTGTAGTGCGTCATCGCAAAATGTGTAGGTCTGCTTCGAAAAAACAGCCACAGCGGGGAAAGGACACAGACAGACTGACACATGTCAGAGAGGAAGGCTAAAAACATACACCAAAGTTGACTGGTAGCATAAATAAAACGTTTTTTAATATATTCAGTACATTTTTGACCTGGAAAGTATCTTTTTGCACATCATACATCCCGAAAATACCAAACTGATACAAGCTGGTGGTTGCTATCCTGATCCCAGCTGTCAAAAACATACAAAAACGAGGGCGAAGCCTGAAATAAATGGAGGGCAAAGAGGTGCTGATTGGCGTTTGACAGGGAGCTGGCCTGGCCGTATTGAGGAGGGACCACCCCTTTGGCACTTAATGGAGCTCGGCCCATATGCTTCGTTTCAGAGGAGATAAACATTCACATGTGCTGAAAAACGTACCCAACAACCGAAAGAGTCAGAGCGCTCGGTCTAGACAGCCTACCTCATTTTATTTCCGTGCTTGTTTTTCTTCCTCCCTAGGTATCCTATCTGTATGCATGAGCTGCGCTGGTGCTGGCAGGCCCAATTAAAACATTAAAATCCGTCTGAGTCCAAGACGAATACGTCAGACCACCTCTTCGTGATGATGTTATGAAGTTGTCCCTAAATTGCAATCATACTTTAATGATAATAGAATCACGTCCCTTCGGGGTGTTTAGGTTTTTCAGACATAACTATTCCAATCCTCTCATGCACAACATCTGTCTGACCTCTGGACGCTCCTCTCGGTGTTCCTGGCATTGTCACCAGAGGCAGTAAATACTGGAGCCTAACAGACAGACACTGTCGAAGAATTCAGGTTGATTTTTTATTTTTAGCGTGTTTACTACGACAAGAAGTAACAGAAAGAAAAAGATGGCGAGGAGGTGGTTCCCTGAGCCGGAGAGAGGAGGGGCTGGGGTTTCTTCGCCAGCCCTGCCAAGCTCGGCAGAGTTTATCAGTTTAATTGCGGGAATACGACTGTAATTAGTCGCAAAGAATTAGAGGGGAAAGCCTGAAAGCCAAATTAGCTCCAGGCCTTCCAGAGCGCTGAAAACCTCAGGAATTTGAAACAGGGAAGCGAGGGACCCACTCTGGGCTTTAACAAACTCTCTCTCCCTCACTCTCCGTCTCCCCTGTTGCATGCCCGGTTGACAGACCGAAAAAAAGAGCTCTATTTTCCTGCAGGCGCGAAGCCAGGGCGAGAGAAAATGCTGTTTTTGTGCAATTTTTCCTGCCGTGCAAATCTATCTTTTTGCATCCGCGCCTGTTTGTTAATTTCCTGGCATAAAACGAGCGCATTTGAACCAAAGTGGGAAGAGAGGCATAGCCGAGGCTGTGTTTATGCTGAATAGGTGGCGCGGCGAGACTTCTGATGCTCGTTTTTCCATGAAATTGCATTTGCATTAAAACCTGCATGGCAAATGCAGACGATGGCAATTTTGGCGGCACCTTTCATTTATGTTGAGTTTGGTCTGTTAGAGTTTGTTATATTCTGTTGTGCAACACACTTAAAGAGGTGCAACAATGCACGATTGAGCACATCATAATGCTATATTCGGTGAAATAGTCCATGTGACCTGAGGAGGGTTTTAGCAATACATTATGTATTCAGAACAAGTAGCTGTGAATATTCTCATTCATCCAGGTCATAGTTGACCTCAAGGAAATTGAATCTGAACGCAACTGGATTTGGCTTTTCTCGTCCTCTCATCGTGAGAGGCCTTCATGTCCAGTCTCCTCCGCACGTGCGCGTCGTTCACTGAGGCTGGAACTAGTCAGCACACTCCTGGCAGACCGAGATTGGTTGGCAGAGAAAATGCAGCCACGCTACTTCTACCACCTCCGTTAAGGAAGGCAAGAGTCAGCAAAGGCCACTGAAATGCCTGATAGGGTCGGATATGTGCTCCATTATTGCGCAGACGACAGTCGTTGAGTATGGTCGTTGGGGATGGTGGAAAGTTGGTTTCGACTTCGTTAGTGCTCTATTGTGTTGTAACGACAGTCGTTGGAGTCACATGAGGCCCTTTGTGCACAGCCGTTGTATCATCGACATGACTGGAATCTGATTAGCCAGACTTCCATAGGACGTTAATATTGGTGAATATAATATATGTACTTATGATGAGCTGCCCCAAAGAGCTTGTGGCATATCAATTATTTTCCATGCAGTCAAACAAACCCTCGTCTTCATCACACAGCAACAGGAACGATGTGTTCCTCATTTACAGTCTCTGATTTGAGAGGGATGTCATTTACTAACGTAGCAACTTTATTAAATATTTGAATATTTAAAACGGTGACAGGATGGGTCACGGCCTAAAGGTAAATAATGTTCCGCGTTCGTCTAAACATCAGACTGGAAAGCATTTAATCAGAGATTCAAAGTATGTCGGGCAAAATCATCACAGCTGTCCTCACGCAAGGTATTTGATATTTTCATCATAAGCAAAAGTCTAAATATTTTTTTTCCCTGTCACATCAAGAGGATTATTATAGTGAATTTCCATTTTGCATTTTTAACTCGGTCTCCTGTTTATAAATATTTGTGATTATGGCGTACGCACATGGAAGCATATTCCATATTGGAAACACCGCAAAATCCTCCATCAGACAAACAAATAAAACAAGTTATTGGAAATATTTACACACAAATGTGAGGTTATTTTTTGGATCCAGTGTCCATAATAGGGCCCAGTTTGCAAACCTGCACCCATCTCTCAACGGGAACCAATTTGTTGCAACTGGTCAGTGAAGGCATGATCTCAGGGTGCAGGACACTGTTGCTATGCACAACGGCATTACATAATAATTGATACAAGTGAATAAAAAATGCACTGTCTGCAGATTGTGGAGGCAGAAACACCCTCCATGTTTTCAGTGGATCATGTTCCCCTTCTGCTCGGAAGAGACTCCAGGCTCACTCTCACACCTCTCCAAAATCCTGGCAACAGATGCAAATTAGCTGCTCCCAAGCTCTGGTGCAATTACGTTTAATTGTGCGCTGTTACTGAAAAATGAAACAATAACAAATCCTGCTTACTTTTTAGCACTGCTGGCACAAAAATGGATAGCTTCAAGAATTATATACACCTTCGTGCATCAGAAAATTCTAGAAAAAGGGATTCGTGTTGGAGTTATGATAGTCCGTCGTGTTTGCAGCAAAGCTCTGGTGTCTATCCAGTTCCTGTGAGCTACAAGAGGTTCCTGTGAGCTACAAGAGGTAGCCTACTGCCAAGTAAAGCACAACCTCACAATAAATGAAAATAGAGCTCATCTCTTACAAAGCGATCTGTATCTGTTGCTGCCAAAAACTGCCCCGAAGTTAGATTTGGTTAGCTGTGAAAGCCTTGTAATGTGTACTGGAGTTGAAATACGTGAACACAGGAGATTACCTCGACTTTAGAGGAATTCCTCAGACTTGGCAGTTGAGTGCAAACAAAGAATGTAGGAGAAGTCGGCTACATACCATGGGGACTGCAGCTCCTGCTTTCATGTACATAATGGTAGAAACTCGTGTACTCCGTGTGTTTGTAATGGTATTTGCAGGCGGGCGTGTTACTCAACTTACTTCACAACTCGAATAGTGCTCTCAACAGCTGTCTTCACTAGCATGAAAATCAGTCAGTTCAGTGATTATATATGTTTAAAGCTCTACTGTAATGCACTTTTAAACTGTAAGACAGCACAAGTCTTCATTGTCTTTTGTGATAAAAGCACATCTGCCAGTTTCGACGTAATCCAAAACATCTCACAGTGTGTTTCCGGCCCTTTCTGCCTATAAGCGTCAACATATTACAGCCATGTGTGCGATAAAAAAAAAGGAACAGGCCTGCCAAATGTTTGAGATCAATTATCATAGAGCTGTAATCCTCGCGCTGAGCAACACCCCGAGCCTGGGAGATCGCAAAAGGCTGTTTGGAAATCAAGAGGTGTTGCAAACAGATGAGGATGATGGCAATATGACTCTCTGGTGATGTGAAGTGATAAATGCTTTTGTGGCTGATTAGGTCGAGGCTCTCCTGACGGGATACGCGCAGCCGCTCGCGCCGCTCGCTGCAAATGTATGCATGTTCCTGCGAACTGGCACGCTGTGTTGTGGAGAAAACAATACCATATGTCTCAGCGCCATTTCTCTCCCATTCCTGCCTCCATATAAAAACCAATAGTGGCTACCCATGGTTTCCATTAACGGTTACGCCGAGGAGAGAGCGCTCGGCAAAAAGAACTCGCACTACAAGCCTTCAGCTAATGAAAGAAATACAGTGAGTGAAAGGCGAAGCTTGGCAAACAAACAATAGGTAACGCAAGCCAACAGCAAAACTACAGTGTTGTTCCATCAAGTCATAAAACATGCGATCCAGATGAAGCCTTTCAAGCAGAGATGCAACACAGCCCTCCTCCCCCAAACCCCAAAAAGAAATATATACATTTGGCCACAAAGTCAACACAGTACGCTCCCCCACATGCGTCTCACTCGGTGTGCTAGTGTCCCTTGGTAAAATAAAATTTGGCCCGATGTCAACGTTCACATTACATGTCATTCAAGACTCATAATGACTCCTGCCTGCTGCTGACTGACATGGAGTACTGCAGAGAGCATGTTTTACAATAAAAGTCTGGATTCTGGCGTTTTAAAAAAGGAAGGCCGGCGTCCAGTGGCCAACAGCAACAGTGTGCTCAGCGTCTCTGAAGCTTTTCCAGGCAGCCCATCTGTGTCCGCGGAGCCCAGAGCGCTGGAAGAGACCAGGAAACAAGGACTGGCAGGATGGATTCAGAGTCCAATTAGTAGGAAACAGCCTCTCCAATGGAAAGGCAGTGTGAGGGAGGTCTGGCAGAGGGTTTCTGCTCTTAAGTGTTAAGCTCAAAACCATTTTTTTTTTTTTTCGACTCTGTGAGTGTAAGCTCTCGGCACAGCAGCTTCTCCACCTGAGAGGCACGGATCAGAAAGTGTGAGAACTGGCACGGTGACGCTGAGATTTCTACATCTGCTGTCGGGGGGGGAAAGTGTGTCCTTGTGTGGCCTGATGCGAGTGTTGAACTTTATTGACTGTTCGTCTAACCCCTCACCTAAGTCGTTGTTCAACATTAGTGTAGTAAAAGTGTAAGGAACGGATTAAACATTGTGTTTATTGGCTGTCACGTAATCTCTGATTGTTGCATGTAAAACTGACTCAGTCCGGGATGTGATCAGAGTTTACAGACGTTAGCAGCTCCGTCCTGCTCCTTATTGGATTTAGCTAAGTTTACACGGCAGCGACCGCAGCCAACCCAAACTATACTTGCGAAACACGTTGGTCGGTCCTCATCCTGATGGCTTTCTCTCTCATGTAAAATGAGAAAACATTAAAGTAGTTAAGCTAAGTACAAGGTCATGCTTTACTCCTGATAATACTTTGACTAACTAGCTCTACATTGCAATACAGAAATGTTGTTTCTGTGCTAACCTGCCCACTACACTTATTGTCTTGTACATAACCTGTTCTTTAGCCACAGTTTTTCAAGCACAATGTCATGTAAGTCATCAAAGCACCTTTTACTATAGGATATGCGATCGTCTCCTCTGATAGATGCTTTATTGTCCATTTTAACTCTAAATGGGTCCATATTTTACCAAATTAACATCGTGCTATATTGAAGAAGACTTGAAACAAGAGACTGAGACGATAAAGTTATTTGGAAAAAGGTTTACTGAGTTAATAAATTAAATGAAAAGTAGAGTCACTTTTTCATAAGCTTACATAGAATGGGAGCTCTTTTTGAAACCAGTGAGGCCATTAGAAAGAATGCAGGTTTAAGGTACTTCAGTGTTGGCTTCAAACCTCAAAGCTTCATCTATATTTTATAAAGTCAATGCTTAAAATCATTAAAAGGTTGAGATGGCTTTTTAAACCAATTGTTAGCTTAATTAGCTAGCTAGCTAGATGTCTCTGACTGAAACCAAGGACCTATAGTTTGAAAACGTACTTTGAATTTCGAGTGGTAAATACGTCACTATCATAACTGTAAACACATGTGCCATACAAGAACGTGAAGCTTTACAGTAACAGTGTCAGTAATTTAAGTTGGCAGCGCTTAGAGAACGGTCAACTGTAATTTATTATTGAAGAAAAGAGCGAATCTTAACATCGAACAGTCGGCTGGTGGTGTTTGAGTTGTGTGGCATGTTAAGGAGGTGTCACTGTGGAGAAAACCTGAGAAGAGGAGCAGCGTCTGGGACTCCTCCGGGTTACAGCCAGTTCAGTCGGGCTGGTGGATAAGATACCAACAGCTCGCAGTGCCAGCGGCTCAGCGCTGTCACTCAAACACGAAATACTTAACACCTAAACGGGGGGAGGGGGGGTCCCCACAGTCAGTCAAAACCATTAGCTCAGCTTGTCTGACTGCAGGGCCTCCTTCACTTTTAACAATCCCTTTATCTCTTCTCGCCCCACTTGAAAAACTTCAATTATGTGTCAGACGAGTAACACGCTGAAAGGCAGTTAGAGAAAGTGAATATCTCAGTTTTGTCTCAGAGAATCCAGTCAGACGGATAGCTGAGTGTGTGTGGCAGCTACTGTAAATTAAACTGAGGATTAATCTAAAGACATCCTCGTCTTTTACGGAGATGTATCTTATCATTTAGAAAAGTACATCCAGAGCAGCATCTTTTTCATGCGGGATTAAGACGAAGAGGGAAACTCCTTGCTCTGCAAAATGTCCAACATCATTAGACACTCAGCAACAGCTCTTCCTGGACTGTACGCTTTAGCGATGGTTGTCAGCTGTTTCCCGTCTGCCACCGCTGACAAGGGGAGACGTTTACTGTGATGCTGACCTGCTGCTCTCTCCAGAAAAACACCCATCTGACGAGCCACGCGTTATTACAGCTTTAGAAAACAGATGCACGTCCATCTCCGTGACACGTATCTGTTTCTCTTGACATGAGAACATAACTGGAGAGAAAATACTTTACAGGAGTATTTTTTGCGCCTGCCTCACGTCTTCGCTCCCGCACAATGAGACTATAAAAAGATTCCTGGTGCATTCCTGTTCACTTAACATAGTGGTTATTAGATTTTTGCAGGGAGAAACGAGTAGAAAACAACCCTGTCCTCAAACAAAGCAACAATCTTTAGTGTAAAGTGTCGATGATTTATGAATATGTCAGCTCGATGAAAGTGATGTCAGATAAGGCTTAAAAAAGTTTTGCATGGCTGAGAATGCACATATTAATAATCTGGCTGTTCTAAATGTCACAGGGGCGGGGACACTGAGAATATGTACGCGGAACACAAGGCTCTTTATATAATAAGTGTGTGTGTGTGTGTGTGTGCATGTGTATAGATGAGCCTGTGCATAACAGAGGGATTTAGTAATACATTACATTTTTTTCTCCGTGTCACACTGGCTTTTCCCGGCAGGATGTTTTGCCCATGAGAAGTAAGCAGGAAAACACCGGACCGCATATGGAAAAAATTTGTGTACCTGATGCCGCATTCTTGCAGAAATGCTGCGGTGTTAACTTACAATTGAAAAAGATTACTTCAGGGAAGCCCGAAAAACACAGAAAAGCATTCAGAGCATATGAAGGCGGGGAAAGTTTTCAGCGCAATATTGCACGGTTAAGTCCAAGGCCGAGGCTTCTGGGTCTCATCTTACTACGATTTTCTCATGTGATGCACGGCCTTTGAACGAGGGCACTGAAGCAGTCTGTTTTTAAATGTTTTATTAAGTTTCCCAGTGAGGCCCCATGGTACCTTTACTAAATATGGCTGGCTCTCCAGGGGGCCAGGCTCCGACTACGCTGGGACGCCCCGCACCAAAACATCGTGTCTTCCTCCCCCATATGTACCCTTGTCCCAGTAAAGATCTCCGCTGAGTTATTTCGATGTTGTTGATGACTTTAAACACATGAGAATTAGAACACTGATACAGCCATAAACAAGTACTTGCTACAACAACATACAGCAGAGTGATACACAGAACGGACAATGACGTCATGTGCATGTAAGTGCATGTGAGTCCCTCTTTCAACAATATAACAGCTTAAAGGGATATTCCGGTGTAAGTTTAATCCATGGTTCAAAATGCATGTTTATTACTCCATTACTTCCCTTATTTTCCCTGTCAGCTCTCGATAATAAGAACTGAGCATTCCATGGAGTAATAATCAGACATTTTCATCCTTGAGCTGCGGAAATCTACTGCACTCGGTAATCGACTCGTCAGGGCTTCCCCACACAGGCAGGCTGCTGGAGGAGAGGGTGAGTTGTGCTGTGTTTTTAATACAAATCCAGCAAAGCTAGCAGATGTTTGATGCTTCGTACTGTGTGCTGGGACTGTACATGTACTGTTGCTGAAGTTTGCTGCTGTTCTCACCATTAATTGTGGCTTTTTGATGGCGGTTTCTAGTTGGAGACATAAGCTGCAGTGTATTGTTTTCATGCGGTCTTTTCTGAGGTTGCTAAAACTAGCTAAGCTAGCGGTCAGCTAACTTGACCTCTCGAGGGGGAGTCTTACTCGGTGTCAAGGTGTGTTAGACCATGGATTAAATTTACACCGGAATATCCCTTTAACAGCACATTAAAATGTGTTTCTGAAAACATTTAAAGCAAGAAATAGGCTATGCAGAAGCAAAATATTTAATATTTATTTATTTAAATTGAATGAATGAAATGAATGGCGTATATCTAACCCTAAAAGTAAACAATGTAACTTTTAAAATAAGAAAATATTGAATTTATAGACTTTTTCACTGTCATCTACACTGCACATGTCTGTAGGCTGCACATGTCTTTAACTTGTGACAGGCAGGTTGTAACCTGTTTTACTTATTGTGACCATTTGCTGATTTTATGACTTTTCTCTGCTCGCGCTCAGGCATGTCACAGATGTAACATGTGGACGTCTTTGGACACCGAATGCATCTATTGAGATGATCGTTATTTACAAACTATTTTGAATATAATCCAGGATTTCAGCAAACATGTGAAGGTGAGAGAGCGACTCCTTCCTCAGCAGAGCTTTGGTGGTTTAGTGTTTGCTTCCAAACATTCCCCCTTGTTAGGGTTTCTGTGGTATACGGATACGCCCTGTCAGATTTGAACAGCTGCCAAGCTATCAACAGGACTGTTTGGAGGAGGGGGGAGGAAGTGGGGATATGACCCCGTGGTTATGGAGTGTGAATAAAGCTGACAAAGCACACTCGATCTCATTGGATAAATACCTTTTACACCACGGTGTGGAGGTGATACTGGTTTGGCTTTAGCAAAGTGATGATAGTCCAAAAACAAAAACAAAACTCAAATAATCACCGTCTGAATCCTTCGATACACACCAAAGAATATCAGTATTAATCAAACTTGCACTAACCCAAAACCAAAATGCGCATGCAGAGATTATTGCCTCGCTTCAGTGACTGTGCATGCAAAACATCAAATCCTGGGAAACCTCTCGTGGAGTGTGGAAGGGCTTCCGCTGCACATTTATACCACTTTCAATATTCCTCAGAGGGGAAGACTACCGAACGGCTACAGTTGAGCCCGTGAGGAAATGAATACACGGTATTAGGAAGTAGGATTTAAAGGCTTTTAATGATGCTGGACTCACATGAAAGGTATGCCTGATGCCCGGGGCGAGGTTCTCCGTCTTGATCTTCCAGATCAGTGGCTGGGGGGAGTTGAGCACGAAGGCCAGTGGCTTCTGGTGGCGCAGCAAAGACTGGATGGGTTTCAGATGCAGCTCAACCTGGTATAGCGATGAATGAAAAAAAAAAAAAAAGGATTTGAGTCATAAAGCAACAACAGACATCATACTGAGGGAGACGTAAGGGCATAGACGGAGAACAGTCAGTACAAGATCACAGTATGTAACGTGATCCCATTTCACACAGCGACAATGCAACAAAGCTTTGATTTTCTCATGTTTACTGAAATACAACTAAAAATACCAGGCGATACAGCTTCCACCCTGGTGTGATCGCAGAGCTATAATGTTGTAGATTGTTCTTCTTTATCAGGCGTTGTGGTTGTTTATGTACTCACTTAGCTGATAAACTCACAAAGACGGCGTGCTGTGTTCTCCCTAAAAGGCACTTGCTTCGCTCTGATATGTACCCTCAGCGGGATCTGAACTTTCACACAGTGGAGTCTTTGTTAGCAGAGGGAAAAAAATAGTAAGTGGCGGGTCTCTGTTACCATCTCTACAGCATGCAGCTATGCCTTTGGTTCTCAGGCGGCCATTAAAATAGATTTTCACAGTCTGGTAGTCAGACGGGGAAAACAAAGTCGTTGTTGATGTTTTGGGACCTAAACTGTTGTGATCTCGGTTCAGCGTTGGACCTGTCTGGACCATTTGGACCGAAATCTAGTCAGGTGGTCCGTGGCCTGAGCGTGCACTGACCTCAGAGTCATCTGAGGAAAGGGGTCTGGATTTCAATCTTCCTCCGAGATTAGCTAAACTTTTGAAATACTGCTATAACCAAAGCTAACTCGGAGAGATGAGAAGTGATACTCTTGAGGATACGCTGGCCTATGTGACGCTCTTCTTCTTTAAACTTCCTCCCCTCTGTATTCCCAGCCTAATCGCATTAACCCCATCCTGCGTGTCAGCAGTTGAGGACTGTAAATTACTAATTCAACCCACAAGGATTCACATTATATGACACATCGAGCCGAACAGTAACTTAATCAGTCACAGCTCGCAAAAAGATATTGGCTCGTCGCTCCTCTCAATAAATAGGGCCTTTGTACTTCCACTCAGGCTAATAATGGAACGAATTATCTGCAATTACAATGATGGAGATTGTAAAACTGAGTTGACAGTTTAATATTAAGAGTGTTTGAATGAGTTAGAACCATGAAAAACTGAAGGGACCATTCATAGCAGATAATTTGTTTGAAAGGGGTTTTAGCATGTATTCTATCAAGACACGGATCTCCATCGTTAATAGGAACCATTACCATTGTTCTGGTACGGTGCATTTTTTCGCTTCCCAAATCAAACCACAAATCAACAGCAACATCAACAAACAACACTCTATTCTTTTATACTGATTTTTTTAAGGACAAAGTAAATTGTTTCTGTGACGGTCTGCCATGGCCGCTTGAACAGACTGAATGCTGAACAGAGTGAGAAACATTTTCCACACTTCCCTCTGCTGTACTGATTGTTTCCACACTGTGAGTGAGGCTGAATTCGGAAAACAACGCAATTTCCAAATCTGTTCTGTCACAGATCATGAACAGTGTTGTAAAAAGAAGTAAGGATTTGCTTGCTAACATTACCAGCAAATGGTAAGCTAGTCAGTTGTAGTACGATAAAGGTAAGTGTTGGCAATGTAGCCCCAATAGCGGCTGTATTGCTAAAGCGATTAGCGAGTTAGCCGCATGAGAATGACTTCCCAATGCTAGCATGCTAGCTTGACAGCAAACGTTACCACCTCTAACTTTAATGTGATCTCCTGAAGATGATCAATTACATTACACACAGCATTACTCCCACTTGACCTTGTTTCTTTCTTCTTTTTTTTCAGTAGTCTGGTTAATGTGCTCTTTGCGTGCCTGTGTCTCGACTATTCGCGCCAAAGATAGTAGAGGAAAAGACTCCACTCCGTATCACTGCAATGTTTATAAAGATAAAGACTTTACTGTGTTTTTAGCTGTACAAAAAGACCAACAGATGGGTGAGTCTGAGTCTAGATAAAAAATGCAGGTGATCACCGAGATAGCTCGTTAAGTAGTTGAACCTGAAGCTCAGCGATTGCCTCACAAGCTACTGGGGCTTGTTAGAGCAAAGTACCAACAGCTGGTCGATAGGGAGCGATACTCCAAATCTTCCAGTTACGCTTTAAAAGTACATTGTTTGACCTTAAAATCTCCAGAACAAGCTACCAATTTAATCCTTAGCTGAGGGTTTTTTTGTCAGTTGCTGTTTCCAAGATCAAGAATGAAAACTCAACAATCCCATATTATCTTTTTCAGTGCTGCTCAGACCGCAGAATAGAACCATGTAATTCATCTCACAGATACTGATCACAATTCAAATCGCCACATTGGTCAGATGAATGGTAATTATCATGTCAGTGGGAAAAGATATAAGATTCAGTGATCTATATATCTCCCTCACATCCACACACTCGATGCTTCACTGAGCCAACTGCATGCCAGACTCCTGTCTTCCCTCTGAAGAGATCTATTCTATCCAGCGAAAAAAGTGATTTTCATCTTCTGGCAGATGCTCAGTGTTCAAAGACTTGTCACTGTGATGCTGCGTGAAGCGTTTAACAAGAGACATCGCCTGCACAGACGGAGTGAACATGAAGCATCAAAGCCTAATTATCAGTCCCTCCACAGATGTAACCCTGGAGGAGAGCAGCACAAATGAGTGTTTAGAGACGTGGTCCATGAAAGTGCTGCGAAAATCATTAGAGAGTCCCTCTGAGACGGGAAAGTGGAAGAAATTACTAAACAGCTATCTATGAGGCAAACTGGTTGTTGATCCAAACAAGCAGATCAGAGACTCTGCTCTCTCTAGCTTTCTTTTTCCCTTTTTTTTTTTGCATATTTGCGTCTTCCTCCGTCCAGACTCTGGAAAAAGCGTGTGCATCGCTCCTCGGAGAATAACAACAACCAAGATATAATCATACCTGGCTTGGCTTTCGAGGCCCTGGCTTTGAGAGATGGAAGAGGCAGACAGATGAAGAATGAGAGTGAGGCAGAGTGTTGTAAAAAGACGAGGAAATTAAACCCAGACAGAGACATTTCCAGAAGACGTGAGTCACCTGAACACATAAACACAAACAGAGTGCTAAGGAGAGGAAGTGCCAAGCGCCGCTGACGTTGAAGGAGAGAAAGCTGTGGTAACTATCTGCTGTTTAAAAAGGTTCAGCAGGTAAACAGAGATAATACCGAGCTCTATCAGCTCCGACGGAGCAGCGTTGCGCCATCCAAGCGATGACGAGGATTCAGCAGCAGCTGGTGTGCGTCTCTGCCCACAGAGTTGCTGTCATAAAAAGTTTGGTAAGACCGGTGCGCATAGCAACAGACCCTGTTACACAGCCAGGGTGTCGAGAGAAGAGGTGCAGAAACACCAGTGCCTCTAATGGTGTTTGCAGGGATCAGGTGGCGCTGAGTTGTCCCTGGTGCCGCTACCTTTATCGGACCCTGCGGAGAGGGTCCGTCGGGGACAGGAGGCCACGTCTGATTGATTATCAGAAGGCTGGCAAAGGGATTTGGAGGTCCAGGGTCCGTTACAGTTATAGGGCGCATTTGCCAGCAACCAGGGATGGAGACCTATCGTGTTACTGAAACTACACTCCACACAAGGGACGACAGCTGTAGCAGGATAAGCAAAAGCCCGTCACAGAGCATACCATTAGTGTTAGTAGCATGTGTAAACAATGGAAATGCTGCAGAGAAAACAATACAGCTTCAACTTTAGGCTCTAAATCAACTCCAACAACAAACACGGTGCCAGCTGGAACAAAAACCCAAAATGACAATAATCATATACGATCCTTTATAGCACTACAAAGCCGCGAGGTTAGATTTAGAGCACGCCGACGTCTCCGACAGTGTAATTGTAAAGGCTGATTTGTTTGTCCTGTCTCGAGCATGTGGTTGCAATTTCACGAACCTTTTCAAGCCAATTAAATCACGCTAAGTTTCAAAAGTGCTGCATAAAACACTCATAGACAAACACTGACACCCTGCAGTCAGAGCTCAGTATCAGGGAGGCTCAGTGTCCTTGCTGTTTCCTTTATTGACAGAGCTAATTAAGAGGCCCGGTGATCCCTGCTGATTCAGAGAAAACCCCAAACATCCTTTAATTAGGCAAAAAGTAAGACTTATCTGGAAACACACTCTCCCTCCCAGGAAATAACAATCACAGTCAATGACATGAGGCAGAGACGTTCTGAATAACAATGACTGGCTGGCGAGTTTAAAATGGGAATCAGCGAAGGTTAAAATAGATCAATATCCAAGGAAGCCTGGAACATTGTAAAAAGCTGAAAACAAACAAAGCCCGGCTAGGAACTGAATAGTCATGGCTTCGGGAGAAGAAAGGCACACTGCCTGGGACCAATCATACGCCGTTATCTGATGTGTGCGTATGTGCGTGTGTCTTGTCTGTCTGGATCTTGGTTCTTTCTGGATCACTGAGGGTGTACAGAGGAGAGCCAGGGCGAAGGAGCTAAATGATGGAGGGGAGGCGGACCAAAACCTGTTGACCGCTCTTATCAGTGCCACCCACATATTTGAGCGCGATGGAGATGCTACCTGGAGCCTTTTTCCCCTGAACTGCGATGGTAATCAGTCTGCACTCAGCGCCGCGCCGAGCTGCGAGAGGCCCGAGCAGCCCTGAAAAGACGTCAAAGCGAGGCGGGGCCTCTGGATAGCAATCTTTCAGTGATATGGCAGAATGGCAGGACATGTTGGAGAAAATAATACAGCATGGAGGCGGAGGGAGCCGGGTCAGGAGGAAGGAGCATGATTACACTCTGATTAGATTAAGTCTCGCTCAAATGTAAATCCATTTTTCTGCAGCGGTAGTGTTCGCCCGGTTTCAACTGTTGATACTGTAAGTTCATTGGTGATATCTGTGCAGGCAGGCAAAAATAAAAGCTACAACAGCCACACAGGCTTAACAATGGCATAACATTGCAATAACAATTATTTACCAGTTCGTTTTTTGTTTGGAGGGTACAAGGAGCTCCCCGACCTCATCGTCTCCCCAATTTGCAGACATTTCCTGCTGCTGTTCTACTTTGAGTTAGCCGCTACATGCTGCTAGCTGCTTGCGCAAAAACAGTGTGAAAGGTCACATACAAAGCATCAAACCCCCGTCCCATCCTCCATCTCTCCATCTCATCTCGCTTCGTAGATGTTCAGTTCAGTTCAACGCGGACGTCATTATCATAAAATCTGAGGGAAACATTTGTCCTAGTGAGCAAAAGCTCTAAGGCATTCAATAACAGCGTAAGGCCACACAAAAGCCTACAAGCGAGTTTGAAAATAAAAATCTCGCCGGCTTTGTGTGTTGTGTGTGATCTCCACTCGTATCTGACGCCGCGCTCTCGCCAGATGCTCGCGCCTGGTGAGCTCCTCCAGCCAGTCACTCGCACAGCCGAAGATATCCGCGAATTCCAGCTGATAAAACATCATCTGCTCTGCCTCACCCTGATTCAGAGCCAGTGGCCGTGTTTGATGTTTGCCTTCGGGTTAAGCTGATTAGAGCAAGATGGGCGTTTCGAGATACCGCCGGCCCCCTTTTGTTTATGTTCTACGCCGCCACCCGATTATACGCCCGGACGGTCGTCTTTTTTTAGCCGCTTGTGCTCTATATGTTTGCAGCGAGCGAGGAACAAGGTGTCTGCCATGGCGCCAAGTTCTGCATTAACACACATGTGGCTGTGGCTTGTTAGCAGGGCGCAGAAGGCCAGTTTAAGTGTGCGACCGAGGGGAACATATGGACAAATGTTCAAACTTGATACCTACACTGTTGAACCAAAGCAGGGGGAGCAGAAAAGAACACTTCAGGATGAGGTCATTGTTTTGGTAGAACTTAAGTGGCAAAGCACCAACACCTTCAGGTCAATAGTCAACCCGACGAAAATATATTTTGCCTTCAAATCCCAGGGGCTTTAAAGCTTGGACGAAACTCGAGCAGCAGGTCTGGTCTGCGGCGCAGCTCACGCCGACTGTAACTCTCATTTGCTCTCTTGCCCTAGAAGATTAGATCTTTTTTATACAATCTAACTGAATATTGTAAAAATGAGAAAATTATTCGGCCGTAATTTTAGGAAATCACCACCCGCCAACACACACAGCCAACTTGGCACTTCAGGTCTTAACTATGAGTTGCCAACCCGGAGCAGTAACTAGTTCTATTCCAGGACGCTGCCTCACAGCCTGGGCTGTCTTTCCGTCAGAAGCCCCCGTGGGTATAAAACAGAGAAGGGGCTTCTGTTACTTCTGTTACGACCACGGGAGCTGAAGAAATCATCACTCTTTATTTCAGACAAATGCGAATAACACTATCGGAGCTAAGAATTATTGTCCAGCCGAGCCAGTTTCGGAGCTGGTCATTTTTTGGAAGCGGAGAGTTATGAATCCATGAAACAAACAGCCCACTGTCTAAAAGACACGCTGAGTAAAAATCCAGAGTATGATAAAAAAGGACATTATGAGCTCGAAACGGCAAAGTAGCCAAGTAAAGCCAGCCAACAGATCTACCTCATAGTTGTCTGTCAATGCTGAGTGGGCAATGTCTGGGCCAGGTTATGTGCTCTTATTTGTGAAATAGTACAAAAATAAAATATCCTCTTTAACTGATTGGACAAAACCAGTCTGCCATTACACATTAGATAAATATCTATTCTGGAAATGAGGAATTTCTCCTGAACAATCCACTGAAATCAGTTTCTACCAAGACTAACATTGTACCAAGTCTACCGCCATGCTACCCAGCTGGCACTAGACGTCAATTAGACGTCATAGAGACGTCTAATTGAGACGCCTCCGACGTTGAATAGACGTTAGTATTTAGTTGAAAATGAAAATCGGGTTAACGTCTGAACTTAACGTTGGTCCGACGTTGGATATCAGTTATGTAGGCTATCTTAAGTCAAATCAACGTTGTTGATAGATGTTGTCCAGACATTAGAATTTTGTCATCAAAAAGGTCATTATTCAACGTCAAAGTTGTGTGAGTACAAGACGTCTGACACACGTTGGGTTTTGGTTGCCAGACACCACAACATAAAAACAACAAAATATTAACGTCATTTGACGTCAATATTCCAAAAGATGTTGAAAGTAGATGTCAATGGACGTTGGGTTTTGGTCACCTGACGTCATGACTTGAATCCAACCAAAGACCAACGTCTATTGACGTCCGGTGGCAGCTGACTTAAGATAGCCTACATAACTGATATCCAACGTCGGACCAACGTTAAGTTCAGACGTTAACCCGATTTTCATTTTCAACTAAATACTAACGTCTATTCAACGTCGGAGGCGTCTCAATTAGACGTTTCTATGACATCTAATTGACTTCTAGTGCCAGCTGGGAAATATCTATTCTGGAAATGAGGAATTTCTCCTGAACAATCCACTGAAATCAGTTTCCACCAAGACTAACATTGTACCAAGTCTACCACCATGCTAGTGACCCCAAAAATCCAGCATCTGTCGGGCATTATTTTCTAGTTCCCAGTAATTCAACAATAAGGATATACTCACCTGCTCACGCGTGGGCATTATGGACAGTAACTGGGGAGTTAAATGCTGTACTTGACCACAGTTGTTGGGAAGCCATACTTGCTTTTAGTAATTCGATATCTGTGAGGAAACGCTTGCAAAACTAAGCTGAACCAAATTCATTATTTGATGTTGACACAAGAGGGTAACAGCTGCTGTTACTTATTATTCTAAATCAGCCGCACCTGTATTAAATACAAGTGGTTTTAAAGATCAGGTTATCTGGGATACATCAAGAACAATAAAAGAAAATGTAACTTATTCATTACTTGCTCCATTTTAGCCTCACTCTTACAACATTACACCTCTTTTAATAAAGCACAGACTGCTGTTCTACTTTTGCCTCAGCAGATTTGAACACATGGCTTCTACATCACCAGATCCAAAATATTATTGTGGATACTTCGAGCCTTAGGCTGCTTAAACGAATGATTAGCATATTTTCTGTGTTATTCTATGGTGACTGCGTGCCCTGTAAATGTGAGCACATGCCAGATGAAGCACGATGCACAGTCACTACTGAGGTGTTCTGTTGCACTTAATAACTCAGCTTCGGTGTGGAGACTGGCCAGGAGCCAAAGTGTGTATTCTGAGTCAGGTCCAGCTGTGCATTTCTTTCTGCGGGTAGCAGTTCATACCCTTCAGTTAATACCCACACGGAGCGGGTTCACTGGCACAGGCAGGAAACAATTCATTGCTCTCACGTCTTTACTGAAAATATGGACAAACTGCAAGCCGCGACTTTCACACATGGATGTGGAGGAGATGTGAAGCAGGCCTCACACATCGCAGCTGCAGGATGTGTGTGTATAAAACTGTCTGAAATTGACCATGTGATCCTCGTTGTCCACATTAGTCCGTGCACGCCATGTGCAGCAGGAGATTTATTCCCAACCTGGTCAAGGCTTGACTTTGCAGACACTTAGTAAGGAGTCACTTGGGCACATCGTGTTCTCCAGCAGCCCCTGAACCCAGACAGCCAAGGATCGGCCACAAGCACCTCCTGTGTTACGGGCCATCGTAGAAAACATCCAAATACAGTCTGCTGCTCTGTGGCCCAGACACCACATCCTCCCCCCTTCAACAGAGGTGAGGGAGAGAAAATCTACATAATCACACACTGACCAGCCACCTCTCTGCTGACTTTGAAAATAAGCAAAGGATACACATGCCAAAGCAAACACAGGAAAATACCAATTACTGAGAGTGAAATCAATTTGCAGGCTCCCACATCTGACACCCCCAATAGAATAAAACACTAACTAAAGGAGTAGTGGTTGTTTTCTTGCTGAGATTACACAATTGTCAATTTTTTACAACTTGTTTGTCTGGTTTAAACAAACAAGATGTTGTGTTTGTATTTGTACATTTTTAGAGGGGCGGATTTCAAGACTACTAATTTACTAATCCAATACAGGAATCAAATAGTGGAGATTTATCATATTTTTTCACCCAATAATAATGAATAATTCTAGTCAAAATGGTTTCAAATACAACCAGTAAAGGGTTGACAACTGTAGACAGGACCGACCCGGGGGTAGTAGGTGAAATAGCAAAGTTCTCGACTGGCTCTGAGAGGCTGTTCACAAGTCTTTCGTTCTCTATATATCTGAAATTCTGTTTTTTCGACATGAAATAACGTAGAACATTATGGTTTATACTAAAGTTATGTCCAACATCTGTTTTTCTGTCGTTACTATGACCCTTTATGATGTCACTTATCATTCTGTGAAAAGCCCTCGCTGCTACTGAAGATGCTGTTTTCTTTCAACAGAGCTGTTTCCCCGTTTCGAGTGTTGGTGCTCAACAGACATGCTATCGAGAGCGCTATCAACTGTTGAAAACAAAAGTAAACAGACATATTTCTTACAATGTCAAACTATTCCTTTAAGAGGGGGCCTTGAGATGTTTTCCAATGAGGTTATTGTTTACCTGGGCCAAACTTCCTAAAGACATCTCAAGTCTTAACCCTTAGACTTCAGACAGCGACCTTTTGATTGTTGGTGAGTAAATGACTCCAGCTGTATGCATGCATAGCCATATTTTAGTAAAACTATGACTGATTGGCACAAACTGAGCATACTGACGGACAGAGGAGAAATAGATTATGCTGCAAGAGCCGTTTGAGAAGTTTATGTGGGCGTCTTAGTTCACCATGAAACTGGGATGCTGTTAGAATCCACTTTAACTGCTGTGAATTCTTTTTAAAACCACATTTCAGGCATAAAGTGTGATAATCAACACTAATTTTCAATGGAATATTCCTTTAAGGAAGAGGTTGCTCAAGTTCATGTTCAATCTTCCACTCGACAAGATAAACCTCCATGCTTTCCTTGTTTTCAAATATAACGAGGAATAGTTTTCATGCTCGTGTTGCTGAAGGGTAAATAATAAAGAGCAATGAGCGTGCTTTTTCACAGGTGAGGGCATCCTTGCCCAAATGTGGCCAAGGATGTTAAACATGTTTAAATCCGCTCCGTTTAAAGCTGTAATTCTTTTTCCACTGGAGGATTATCACCTCCCGCTGTCACGAAAGATCAGGGGCAGATCGTGTCAATGAGACTGCAGTCTGACGCACCGTGTGCCCCTGCAGCAGCCTCGTTAAAGGCTGAGCACTTAGGAAGAGGCTGCTTGTGTCCGAGGAGGCCGATCTGTGCCCACGACTCCAGGTGGAAATGCAATCAAGGACCAGAGAGCGAGTGGGCAGAGGGGGATCTTATCTTATCACAAGCAGAAACATCCACTCACAGAACGAACTTCAGCAGGGCCACCTAATCTCACCCAGAGCCGGAGTGACCTTCTTCAGCCAAGGCTGTAGGCAGGGGAACCGACAGCTGGGTTTCTGCCTCCTCCACAAAAGTCCTCAGTTGACCATGGAGGTGACGGGTTACCAACAGCTGGATAAAGTGATGTAAAGAGATGGGATTCGCAGACTCTCAAACTAAAACTCCTACTATCCATCTATTCATAACAGTTGTGCTGCGAGTCTACAAAGAAAAAGGAGTCTATAAAGAGGACGAAATACCAAATAAATACCCATTTTTAGTCGCATAAATTCAGCACAGAGCCCAAAGCTAACAATTAAATATTCAAGTCTGGAGTTGGAATTTGTTTAATTTCACTGAAGCACTCATCTGTTTGATTTAAATCCTTGAAAATAAACTCTGTAGAGGACAGTAAAAATATTCACTTTGGACAAAATGTACAAAACGCATAGAAAAAAAATGTAATCTCCTGCCAGAGCTCGTCAGTTGACAGCGTTCATGAACCATTATTTGGTCCATTGCTACCAGCAGGAAGGTCACATGAGAGCCAGTGAAAATAAGATTTAACAGTTCGTCTCGTCGGTTGTGACAGCTTTAACAGCCTCAAGTTTCAAAACAGAGAGATCTTTGTCCTTAAAGTCAAGAAATCTAGAGCTATATCTAATGATTGTTTTCACTGTATATTAATCCAAAAAAATTGCTCAGCACAATTCCCAAGAACCCAAAGTAACGTCTTCAAATAGTTCCTTTCATCCAACTAGTCCAATCCATTCGCTGTCATGAATCACCATGAAAAACAACAAATCCTTAAGTGGATATATGGAAAACTATACAAACTTCATCGTCTGGAATAGATAGATGTTAATGAAAAAACACTAAACAATCAGAAACAAAACTTTTGGTGCTGTGAGGCCAACTGAGGCAACACAAATGACAGAATATCGCATGAATATCAAAACATGCTGTGTTGTCATATCTAATATTAGGGCAGAATCAGTAAATAACACTGTGATACTTTTGTTTCTGCAGTAAAAACTGCAGGACTCAAATTAAACAAAAGAAGTCCTTGTTTTTGTTCCAAATCCTTGTTCAAACTAAAACATTTCCCAATAACAGATGTGATATGTTTCGCAAAAACAATGTTCTTCCTTTTTTAGAGCTAGTTGCCCACGTCCATGTCAAAAAAATGTTTGTTAACTTGTTTTTTCCTTGTATGTGAAGCCAATTAGTCCATTTATTTTCAATATCTGCCGCTGCTACTGGTTATTTACTGCAAAGGCCCAGTGTACGCAGACCACACTGTAATTAAATAAATATCGATGGGGGAGTTTATCAGCTGGATTACACTGTTTGTAGACAGTGAAAAGTTGAGTTTAGCATCAGGCAGGAGAAATGTTTTGAATATTGCACTAGTTTGCTTCACTACAATGCATTTTTGTGTCTTTTGTGCAGGTGTCTGTTGCAATGCCAATGCTGAAACCACTGCTCAGCCCTCCCTGATGTTAAACATTGTAATCAAACAGAATTAGACAAATCGGTCCTGTGCTTTAAATCCTCTACATTACGCTGTGTGGAGTAAACATGAAAGATTACAACAAAAGACGCACGCATCTATCATTAAAGTTCATGCAGCTTCAGAACAAACACAGCCACTGAAACCGGAGGGATTTGGGGCTCATGCTAAATGCTCACACACACACAGCCTTTCTGTACGTTCAGCCTTGGCAGGGTCGGAGCTTATATCAGCAGTAAAACTGCGATGGCAAGTCCATACATGCTGCTTTTCACACCGCTGTGACTGAGGGGGCTGGGAATTCGGGACAGTCTAAAACCCAGACGCAGCGTATTTTTCACAGGTCCTGAGCTCATGATTCATCTTCCAACTATCGCTGACTTTGAAAGGTCCTGCCATGAGACGTGCTGTAAAACACCTGAAGACAGGGAGTGGTTTCACATCAACTTTAGGAACGGTTTCAGGGGATGAGATGTGCTGACAGTTTGAATGAGCCCAACAAAGGGATCTGCTAATAAAAAAAAAAAAAGAGAAGTTGGAAAGTACATGCACAGCCATGTGAATGACGAACTGATCACTGTCTTGTTATTCACCCTCTGGAAAGTCATGGTTAGGTCAGGTAAGCCTGATCATGAGGTCTGGAATAGGTTTATTTTAATGTACGTAATGAATAGTTCTAATACAGTCATGAGACAGGAGTCAATGGTGCACCTAAATAATAAATAGTGCAAACGTATTGCCCTGTTAGTAAGCTACTGAGTTTGCAAATGAACATGTAGTGAGCTTGCAAGCTCAGAAAGCTTTTCTTCCTCTTCAATACCTCTAAATTTATTGAAATAAAACAGGGCTGCAAGACATTTTCATATTGGGATATGAAAAAAATCAGGAATTTGCAGCTGGCAACTTGAATACCTCTATTTGGAAATAATTTATAGTTTCAGAAATTTTAATGTGATTTATCTTTTTAATATTTATTTCATCAAACAACCAAAGCGGGCAGTGCGATCAGAATCAGACTAAATTATTGGACAAACTTCTCTTGGAGATTAGTCATGGAAAAAGAAAACTCGTGAGTTTTCCTTTCGTATCAAGCACCAAAAAACTCATAGAATTACTTGTTTGAGTAAATCTTGCACGTCCCATTGTGCATGCACACATGACGATGACAATTCTGAAACAATATATCATGCAGCCATAAAATGATATGACTATAAACAGCGTCACAAGGCCTGAAAAGAGCACACAAAACAGAAAGAAACTTTCACCTTTACAAATATCAGCATGTTCCCGGGCTTGCAAGTGTGTTAGCCATTAGCGCACCAAATCACCAACTAATCCTGAGATAATCCTTGGCTGACAATGCTCTAAATGGACTGTAATTAAATTGTGCTTTTCGAGTCTTACCGACCACATTACAACACACGACTGCAGGCTTTTACGGTTCAAAGTCTAATCTTAACAGTTTTTATTGTGGAGTGAATTGTGGTGGTGGAGAATAGAACTCAGGATGACTCACTTCTGCCGGGGTGTTGTCTGGTCCTCCTGGAGCGTGTCCTCTCAGGTTGATGATGTGGACCTCCTGAGGGAGACTGGTGGTGCCTCTGCTTGCACAGCCTGACAGGGCGGTGAAGCTCCTCGACGTGGCCTGCACCGGGTGTCCCGTCCCCACTGGCAGCAGCTCACATGGGCTGCGGAAAAGCGGCCCTACGGGGAAGAGAACAACACTGTGTGAATCAAACACGACAGTATGTGCAGGGATTCAAATGCCAAGACTCGTATGATGTATGAGCCCTCTCTTATTATGTACACAATGATGTCCCTTGACCATTAAGATTATAATTTTAGTGTCATCAGTCTTGATGGATGGGGTAAGTTGTCACACTAGAATATTGTAGCTGAGGTGTATGTGCACCTTGAAGCAGCAAACTGTGCACTTTTTCCCAGTCCTCTAAATTGTCGTGTCGGTTTTTCCTCTGTAAAATGTCGTCTTACCGCCATACGCTGAGTAACATGTCAGACATATAATCAGTCCCATAAGGTAATTTCATCCACTCTTATTTTCCTTGACTGGTCAAATTTGACCTTCTTTAATCACTTCTCTAAGAACCAGGCTTTACACTTTGCACTCCTGTAACCGTCCATTAGCTGCAGCCTTCACTAGTTGCCTTGGAAATGTGACAAGCTCCCGGACAATTTGAGGAGCAAAAACCTGCCAGCTTGGTCTACTTTAATGATGCGGTTCATGCTGTTCAACTCTCCGTGTGTCGTACTGCACGAGGCAAATCACTGAACAGTCTAAACCGCTAAAGCAGACATATTTGATTGCTATCACAAAGCTAGCAAGGAGCAAATCCCTGTTCTGAAAAAGGTCACGTCAGGGGAGTTTTCCGCATTATCTCTCAATGGGAAAGCCATATTTCATATTATTACACTTTGAGGCTAACTTTTTGACTTACAGATTTCAATCTTCATTTTGTCTTACACAAGGGACAAGTAGTGCAATAATGTATTGATTTATTAACATAGGATGATTCTCCAAATAGTAGGGATGCATGATAATTTAGCTGCTAATGTTTTATTGTAAATATTGTAAATAAATAAGTCTGGTAAGGGGGAGCTTTTTCTCCAATGTGCTTCTGTGACTGTGAAATGCTGCAACCTGAGTCTCTGCCCACACTGTCTGTGCTCCAGTTGCATTGTGGGTAATGAAAAGATGTTATCTTGGGTTCTGATGAATCAGTTTTGACGATGATTATGATGAAGAACTGTTGAGAAAGACTGAGTACAAAACCTCTCTATCTTATCGTAAGTACTTCTTGTTATGAGTAATTGTAGGGGTGTCACTATATAAGCCCATGTTAGACTATTACATCTGGATTTGTAAAGATAAAGAGTTACAGATAAAGGTCTTCATGTCCTGACAACAGCTTTGTCAAATTATTTTTTAATTCTTCTTTCTTCTTCTTTCTCATATCTGTCCTGGGTAAAGTAGTGGTATGCTCTCATTTCAGTCAGAGACATCACAGCAGCAGAGAACAGTGACTGAGCCCGGCCGATCAAGCAAAGCAGCTCTCAGCAGGGTGTCAGGACACTGCAGCTCGGCCCGTTGGGTCTCTTTCTGTGTTTTGTCTACTGCACAGTCAGCTTTAATGAACAGTTCAGTGACCTGTGAACGACTGGACTACTTGACTTAAACACAGATTCGCTTGTGTGAAGGATGGTACATGGCATCCACATTTGCTCTTGCGTGACGTTAGACTTCCTTTCAATTCACCGCAAAGGTTTTAGGTGGTTAACAAGCTTCACTGCAGTCTGAGCTCAACCTCTTTTTGACAGGTTTGACCCACTTAAACAACATACATACAGGGTGTAACATACACATAAGGATACACCCATCTCACATGGAGTCAGGGTGGCACAAACAGCGAGTGAGATGCCAAACAGCTCGTTTCCATTAAAGAGTCGCGTATCCGATGACAACGCCTGTGGTCAGACTTATTTCTCCGGGTCAGACCTCGTCTTGTACCCTAGAGACTTGTGCCAGCTAAGGCCCGTTAACATTTCAAACACATCACGCTAAACACACCGAGGTTGCCCAATGGCAATCAGATGGAACATTTGGAAATCATTACAAGTCTAAGTGAAAGACAGTTAGATAACAATGTTCAACTCTCTCCAACTGACTCCAAAAACACAGTGCCTCAGCAGTGGGGTACAGCGAGGGGGAAACTTTTCTTTTTTTTCTTTTTGCTCAGAACACATAGCTATTGTTTTCTCTTTCCGTGCCGTCCAATAAGCCTATGCTCGCTCATCATAAAGCCAGAGACCATGTATGGCATAGCGCCCCTCTCCTTGTTGTGAGAAAAACACAGAGGCTTTATTGTTACCATATTTGTCTCTTGAGACAAATCCAAAGCCCTTGACAGATGTCTCAACCTGAACTGTGATGTCTCTTGCTGCTTGTGAATTCAAGCCCAGATTATCTTTAAAAAAAAAAACGCATCGGGGGCGCACATATATTAAAAAATGGCAGTGATAAAAGGACATGGCTTAATGGCAAAAACCTGTGGTGCATCAGTATTTCAACTCCCGCCCAGCCCCCCTACTCCCTTTTCCTCCCACAGGACCGAGGCCTATTCCCTCTCTAACCATGTCATCAAGTCTCACTCCCACAAACACGTCTGAGGCCTCTCCAACTCACTTTTTCCCCTCACACATGGAGAATAACAAACAACTGCCAGACAAACAAAGAAAAACGTAGTTCTTTCTGGGAGACTGCCAAAAGATTACGCTACATGTTGGGCAATGGGTTTTTTTTTCAAAATTGCTTGAGAGAGAAAAGGGAGGCAATGGGGGAGACAAAAGTTATCACATGGGTAGAAAAATAGGGAATTCAAGGTTTCATGGTGTTGTTGTGCTTAGCCTATAAAAGGTAATATCCGTCAGTCTGTCCAAAACTTTACTTCAAAGATACAAATCTCAACAAACTGGCTAGGCTTTTAAGAAAATATTCCCCAGCTATTCATAGTCCCAAGAAGATGATTCCTAAAGATTATGGTGACTTTCGTGACCTTTCCTCTGAACCATTTGGCAAAATGAGTAACACTTTACACTCAATGACAAAGAATCACCACAGCTAATGCTTGGATTTTCATGGAAATTGGCAACATATAGTCCCCAGAGGATGAATGCTAATGTTTTGGATGATCCCTGTTCCTGTCGTGCCACAATCACCATCATTAACTTTATGCAAATGAGGAGCGATGTGACGCAACGCCCCAACTCTCAACGACTGATCCGGTGTCAGGCGATGTCAGACGAACCACTTATGATCAGGTTCACAGAAATCCTTTACTGCACTTGACTTACTGACCTTATAACCTTTGTAATAAACTTTTAAATGATACATAACAGCAGACAAAGACCTTCACTATTCACCTTCATCCAATCACATATGCTATCACCATCAGCCAGCAACCTCCGCAGACAGAGAAAAATGTTTTGGACGGGAAAACAGTTGCATCTGTTTGCCCTGCCACAGCTTTGTGTCTTCTGTCACCTTGTCTGTCTGTCTGTCTGTCTGTCTGCCTTTCTTCCTCGCTTCTGTTTCCTCGGTCATCGATGGGAGTACAGAGTGTGTCCTGTCCAGCTGCTACTATTGCCTTATAGCCGGCCAGGCCAAACGCCCACAGCAGACGAATGAGAGAAGCTCTTGTTCGATCTGCCCGAAAAACAAGTCCAGCCTGGGTCCAGCAGACACTCCGCAAACCATACCGCAAATACCACCCCGACCCAACAGATACAGCAAGATCAGATAGTAAATATGACGCTTCAGCTGTACCAGTAATATCTCACATTTATTAAATGTCTCCAGTAATGAGAGTAGCAATTGTATAAAGGATGAATGGCAGAGAGTGTAACCCGAACTACATCCTGAAGTTAAATATGCAGAAAAAAGTTGCCAAATTACTGTGGTTTACTTAGTTTACAACTGCATTGTGGTGAGCTACAATAATACCTCCAAAACCTCAGCAAATTAGATGGCAATTATCTACTGCTAGGGTAACTTTTTGGGCTTAACATTTATTGTGAAAACAGTGGAATCAAGTGTCGAGATGCTTCATTTCCCCAGGACCTGGCAAAATCTGGGCTGTGATATCTGATATAGCATATGTTGCACAAAGATGAATGATTCTATACAAAACGCTCATTAATGAGCATCAATCTCAATCAAGACAACCTATTATATGATAGACATATTAGACTCTGCAGTAAATGTCAGGAGAACTCTACCTATCCCCCTTCCTGACTTTCAACCCTGATGGATCACTTTGTTAACATTCATGGAAGGGAGGCTTGGTTCTCATAGGACTCTCTGGGTCAGGCAAAATCGGTCTACGGACGAGGCTCAAGGAACAAAAGCTAACACGGACGAGATCCTGATCCGGCCCAACAGACTCAACATCAACATCTCATTCTCGCCCGAATCCCACCCCCTGCCCAGCTCTGAGGTCAAGACACATCCACGGCTTAACTGAAATTATGACTTGAATCGTAAAACTTTAATCTAAATCCAGTATTAAATAGGATTCCAAAACTTCAAAGTAGGATCTAAATGTCCTCTAAGTGACCTAATATTTTTTTTTTATAATATCTGCAATGTTACAAATGTTTAAATGAAGGGGCTCAAAGGTTTAGCCAATAGGATCCGTCAAAAGATGCTTGTTGCCGCTGATCCAGAATACCGCAGACATCTCACATTGAAAATAAAAAGGTGCCTTTAACATTTCATGACTGTCATCACTGGAGTCAGCAGACAGGCAGCACTTCACTGATCCTGTTGAATATTAGGTTTTCAAAGTTACAGGTGTCAGAACTAGTAGCTATGACAAATGTCACAGGTGTAAAAACCTCATGTGACAGTCCAAGATAGGGTGGCTTTCAGATGTGAAAGTGAGAAGGGAGTTTACCAGTTGGAAAAACTTACTCAGATCGTAAACTTTCATCACCACTCTCTGCCTCTTTCACTGTGGGTGGGCACAGTCACGGGAAGTTAGATTTTACTTGAGCTGGAGTTCACCCAAACCACTTGAGCTTAGTACTCCACCTATATTTGGCTTAAACATGTCGGTATTACAATGGGTAACTGAGTATCAGGTAAAAAAGTACATACTGAAGTCTGTTTCTGCATCAGAGACCTATATATAAAATGTTTCTCAGTCTTACCTTTTGGCTACACTGAACACGAAACATATACGGGACGTTCGTGGACTCGCTGCTGCAACACTACACTTACACTATAGTCATGTAAGTGGTGCATTTGTTTCATAGAGATCCACACTATAAACATAAAAGAAGGCCAGTCTTCTATTAATATTTTTAGATTAGAGCCTAAGCTTGATTCTAAAAATAGGTAATATTATCTATATTTCCTTTATGAGGAAGTCACTCAAGTTTATTGGCAAATTTGATTTTGGGCGTTTCTGTTAATATCAACTGTTTCCTGTCACCTGTTTCCTTTAATAATCGCTGACCAGAGAGATTGAGATGGACAGGATGCCGGGAAAATGATAAAACGAAATTGAAAAAAGCAAACGTAAGCGATCAGAGCTTACTGAGCTTTCGTTACCCGGGTGACTCTGATAGACATGTCGCCATGGAGATGACAGATCGGTGCTTGGGCTGCAACTTTTTGGCCAAATTTCTGTCAGATATTTTATTGGTGGTCCGTCCCGTCTACACCGGAAGTAAAGGAAAAGGACATGAAAGACTCACCCTCATGATTGAAACACACCTCAGTCGGTTTATTTTTCTTCTAGGTTCCCATTTAAATGTTTTTTTCAACACTGGATATGGACAAGGCAGACATGTACAAGGGGAATTTATTTTCTGCCAAAAGATATGAATGATACTATTACTCTTTATCATTGTTTTACATTGGCTAATATTCATTCAGACTGTGACAGAGTTAGAGGTAAGAGGGGAAGTGAACACAGTAAATCCCAAATTAAGGAGGGAGAGACTAGAGATACTCACTTCTGATATATTCTAACAGTGTGAGGTCACCAGACACTTTTCACATTCTTTGGCAGGCTCCTTTTGGACTATAACCTCGTCTATGATTTAAGTACTAATACTTCTTTCAGATATGTTGAATTTTAAACTATCATCAACGGTGATAAAATAGAGGTGCTTTCATTTTCACATCTTATAAACATGTGCAACCACATTGTATATTAAGGGAGGAAACTATACACTATGTAGAGTGACACTTTGCAGACTACTGGTGGACTTAAGTGGGCTTGGAGTCACAACACAATGCTGGGATTAATTTATGATAATCCAATCCAAAGTGTTCTGTGTTTATACTTTCCCTGAATCCACGCAAGCACATATGAAGTGCCTGTCACTGTAACTTCCAGGAGAGAGTCAGGAGTGAATCAACCGTAACCCTTACCATCAGCAATGCTGGCTGGTTAACAAATGAACTACTAACATCTTTTGTTTTGTTTTGATTGAGAGACCCTAGTGGCAGAAAATTACATACACTGCGTTTAAAGCCTGAGATTTACCCGTATAGATGAACACCTAAAAGTATTCACTATACTTTCTCACTGGATAAAGAAAAGCTTAAACTCCTTTTGATTAAAGAGCTGTAAATAATAAAAATTACTTGCTTACTTGCTGGTTACTTTTCTTAATGACTGCCCAATTGTTTAATCATTTCATATCCATATTTTACATTGTATCAGCAAAGCTTCTATCAGTTCTGGTTGAACTACAAGTTAATTCAACATAATTCATTCAGGACATAAAACTGGGAGGTGGAACGTTGATATCTATCTTTTAGTTTAAAAATACAAAAGCAGGACCCCCTCTTGCAATGTGCATTCATCAATAGAGCCTCCTCCTATCTTATTCGAGATAAACGCCTCTGTTTCCAAAGAATCCACTTTGTTTGCCGTCCGCACCGTGGCACCGGGCCAAGATTTGGGTACAGGAAGTGATGTCAGCCTGTGTGCCAGTTAGGGACAAATCTGATATTCCCACAAAGCCATTTCCGAAGATAAACAAACAGAACCTTCCCCTGTGTGTGTGTACACATCCTCACATGTCCAGTTCCCAGTATCCTTCAGTAAGCAGGGAAAATTGTGTTTCTTCTCCAGATACATAAGACAGCCAAAGCAGGGAAGATTACCTCGCATATGTCAACGCAGGCTTCATAAAGCAAAGAAATGATGCATTGTGGATACGCTTGTCCAATAATGTAAAGATAGCATAAGGCCAATTTAATTACAATAAATACAAAGTAGCACAAAGGGGCCTCTTGTTTCAATATACAGTATCTACTCCCTACCTAAGATATCCCAGTTCCCATATGAACTACAGGATTAAATGAATCCTCTGCTCTCCTTTCTTTGTTACTGCAGGGCATGATTCCCATGGACCAGGAACCACGCAAGCCAGTTTAGGGAACGTAATATTCTGCCCGCTCTTGTTTTCCTAAGGGGTTTGGACTAAAGAACCACTAGCTCTGCAGTGTTGACATTAGCGCAGCCCACTCACCCCTGAACCTTCAGTCACTACTACAGGAAGTGAGTAAAGCCTTTCATAAGGGTAGTGTGAGTTCACTCCATCGGGCTGCCTATGAAAAAGGATTTATCTCTGGACTGTAACGTCGGAGGAATAAGAGAAGGAAGCTGGAATGGGATGAAGGGAGGAGTGCAGGGGTGAGCCTCGGCTCCATTAGGGAAGTCGTAAACTCCCCCCATCAAAGTGTGAAATCTGAAGTTAGATATCCCGCAAACCCCCTCCGTAACCTAATATCAACCCAAACACACTTCATTGGGAGATTCATCGATCGTAATCTTGTCAGCTGGCATATAATTGAAAAAACAGCTTAAAGACAGGAGTTTCACTGGATTATATTTTATCTATGTGGGTGATGTGGTGCAGATGCATGTATGGGTATATAGGCAAAGCTTTTTTTTCAGCTCTTAAGTAGGTTAACAGGTGTTCAGACAGTAAATTACATCCCCGTGTGTGTAGAAACTTCAGCAACAGTGAAGGCACTGAATACAAAGGAAGACGGTACCAGTAAAAATGCATCTCACAATGAGATTTTTCATAAATAATCACCAGTAAAGTGGATATAAACCGGGAACACTTACGCTGATTCACGATATAATGAAATCAAATACCTAAGACATGCATAATATCATATCACAATAACCATATATATCTTATATATTGTCCAACCCTAGCTAAACGTTCAATCACGTTGTTATGTACATAAATTAATAATCTATTTCCATCTTTACTTGAAAACAGTACAGTAATTTACTGCCTCAATATGTGAGGGATGTTCAGTTGCACCATCTTTTCTGGGGCTTGTTAACTGAAATGAAAAAGTAGATTAAATCATTTTCTCTTTGACCCAAAAACGTACCGAGGAGTTTTAAGTATTTATTTCAGCTCTGAGCAGCGCTTGCAGTCTTCCTCTCAGGTTAAATTAGTGGCCAAACAACCTCCACTTAATTTATGTTGCCTGAGGGG
Organism: Lagodon rhomboides; assembly: GCA_039737535.1. Taxonomy (NCBI): domain Eukaryota; kingdom Metazoa; phylum Chordata; class Actinopteri; order Spariformes; family Sparidae; genus Lagodon; species Lagodon rhomboides. The sequence continues at coordinate 4,666,985 of CM077789.1, read as the reverse complement.
CAAAACCCAGGGCACAAGAGCAATGTAAGGACGCAGTAATAAACATTACAGCTTCTTACAGTAATCTAAATAAAGATTTGCTGGGTTTTCTTTGTTATTCATGACAGTAAATGAAGAATCTTTGGGCTTTGGACTGGTGATTGGACTAAAAAAGCAATTGTGACGAGCATTTAGGTTCTAGAAGTAGGTGTATATAGAAACTATTGATCTAACACAATATTAAACTGCTCTGTTTGCCAAAGATGCACTAATTCATACATCTTGTGCAATGAAAGGTAAGTAAAACAAGTTGCCCCGACTGAAACTGAGCCCACTTATTATTCATCAGCCCTGACAGATGACGTGGCCACCTGTTGGCGAGCCATCACCATTACTTTGAAAAAAAATACTTGACCAATTACGAGCAGCATCTCAAGCCACAGGCAAACAGAGGAGATGGAAGTGGGCACATTTCTCTACACCTCTAAACGCAGGCATAAATCAGAGGGCTTTGAAGAGATGGATGACAAGGCTCGTTCCCAGAGGAACACAGGAGCCACTGTGTAAAGTGAGACAGCTGGGAGAGACCGAGCATGTGTGCGTATAGGACTGAAGACTTTACTGGCTTCGCTACCACTGTATGTCTTTACTGATGGGTGCTGACATGTGCTGTCTGGACCTATAATATCAAAGAACAAAAAAGTTGTCAGCGCAGTCACGAAACAAGAACAGGCTGTTCGTGTATCGGAAACGTAGTCTAGTTAAGACTCACCACAAACCACAAACTGGTCCAGTTTGTCAACTGGTACTATCATCTGTGAGCTAAATCAGCGTAGGTAGGAGTATAAAAGTAGCAGATGTCAACTAGTCAAGGATGAAAAACATGAAATACATTTCTTTATAATTCTTTTTAAAGGAGCAAACAGATAGAAATAAATTATTGTCGAATCCTTAACCAAAACAAGTGAGGGCTTTGTCGGCGACGAAGTGTATATTGGAGCTATTACGCAGTGGTTATGTGGTTTTCAATCAGTCTTGACTTTGTTGAAATACCATAAGTCGCCTGCATCAGTCGTACCCGAGCTGAAATGCCTTTTCTGGTTAAACGGGACAATGGAGAGAAATATCTGTCCTGCTGCTCCAACGGCATCTCGCTCATCAATCATAAAAGCCTGCAAAAGCCACGCTGTCTGACAGCAGCTTGGTAGGGGTTCTGGAGCAGCCGCTTCATCTACATTCACTAAAATTCAAACCCAGCGGGGGGATGCGGGGAGGTGTGCCCTGGAGCCTCTCGTCTTGTCCTACTTGATATCGGCCTCATTTCATTTGTGTCGGATCATCTGCCTCGCCATACAATACCCAATATCGTCCACCGGCCTTGATGGAAAGTCAATATGTCAGACGGGCTGGGGGTAAAAGGTCAGCCGAAAGCTCCAAGGACGCTTGTTGAGTTACAATCCTTAAGTCCGGAAATTCTAAAAGCCCACAGAATGTAAAGAGGTTTGGAGAAATGTTGTAGAGCCGACACGATACTGTAAATCCTAGTGCGCTCGCGTTTGAAATTTTATTATGCTGCATTTCATCTACGTCAAGTCTCAATGGGATGATCCGGATCACAACCGTACTGTTTATGGATATCAAGAAGAGCCCTAATTAACCATATCTTTTCTAATCTTGGATCCAAATTGACAAACACACACACACACACACCCTTGTATGCCCAGGGAAATCAACAGATAAGTCTGGACTTGTTTGGGGCATGAGGAAAGGATTTCACTAAATCAAGAATATTAAGCACTGAGGCTGACAAGATGCTTTAAAGCTTTGATGCTTTGCCTACCGTCGCCTCCACAGTGACATTTCAGAGGTGAAAATCCCATTCATATTCTGAATCAAGGATGCTGATTATCAGCCATTATGTTCAAAACATCCAAGACAGACTTACCAGCAGCTATGCGATGCCGTGGAGAAGAACTGGACACCCTACGATCTGAAAGTCTAACAGAGACGTCTCTGATTGGTGGAGCTCACTGTATCTATGGAAATGTTTACCACACCCGCAAAAGTCATGTCGGCTAGGGGAGTTGCTACTGCCACGATCAGATCGTTACCGTTACGTTTATCAGGAAGCACCCATGATTTCCTTTCTGGCATGTTCTGGAGTGAGAATCACTACAAGTCCGGCCATGTATTGGTGTTTGTGAGTTGCTATGGAAGTGGGAAAGGAATAATTTGCAATGGTTTGTAGGATGAGTCTCAAGGAAATTGAATCGAACGCAAGAGGCTTCATCACTTCCTGCTCGCTTGACTAGGCTGGGACTAGTGATGAAGCCTCTTGGATGAGAGGTGAAACGTCTTCAAAGACAAAAACCAAATCCAGTTGCTTTCGATTCAATTTCCTTGAGATAACTATGACCTGGATGAATGAGAATATTCACAGGTTTGTAGGATGAGTAGTCTTTGTACTCTATGAATTATTATGCACACAGTCTTGTACAATTGACTTTTTTTGTTTTCCAAATGTTTTCTTTTCTCTTCATCAATTGTTTTATGGTTACAACGTATCTCATGGCAGTCAATGTTGAGGTCTTAAAAAGTAAGCAGATGTCAGCTGCACCAAAAACAAGGCAAAAGACAGATTAAGGAGAACGAGATGTATAATATATATAACTCAGTGGAGTTTAAGTAGTCTCTAAACCTGCACACATTTCTGTTGTGATGAGCCCAAACCCAACCCTCCATGCTCAATCCTGCTCAACACTCACTCGCTCATCAAGACTGCAAGTGGCTGACATTTCTAATCCTGTCCTCGTCCCTCATTAGACTCTTAATTACAAAATAGCAAGCATATGACTGATGTTAAAGCTTTGGATATTCGCGAGTAATTCATGAAGCTTCAAAGCCTCAAAAACTGCACGTTGTCTGCACTGATGTCTTTTTTTTTTTATTCTGGCCATCAATCAAATGGCAACTCTAAAAGATGTCTTTGATCCTGTGATATTTTACAAAAACATCATCACTCAGATGTGATAATGGGGGCCTTTGAGAAGCAGCAGGTTGCCATCAACAGAAAGCGGCGAGTGAAACAATGCCGGGCCTTTGTGCCAGTGTGTGAGCCCAGTGTGAAGGAGCCACGGAGGTGAGAAAGGGCAAGGCGGACAGCGTTTTCACACTAGCTGGAAAAGGCTGCATTCCTCCGGGGTTCTTCATCTTCAGGAAAGGAAGGGCGAAGAAAAAAAAAGAAGGAAGAATGACCTGTCAAATGCCATGCTGCCTCGTGTATTGACACGCACAAAGGCTGCCGGAGGGGCCTCTTTACTGCACAGTTAACCAACCGAAAGTATGATGAATAATATGTTTGGTACACCAGTCACCAGACAATCAACTAGTTATGAGTAGATGTCTCGTAAAAAAAAAAACAAAGTCAGCAGATAATATACATGAAGTCATGTGAATGCTATAAACTGAAAACACTGCTAGATGATACTTTTATAACAGTTTTTATTGCTCTTTTGTTGCGCAGATCCTTCAAGTAATGACAGGAGTAGGCTATATTCAAGCTACCAATAACTCTTTTTAAAGGAATTCCACAGCGGCTAATGATTATTTGATTTCCTACAACCACCTCCACCACAACCACTATTGGATTGGTGAAATCGAATTGTGGAAAAAAGAGCGTTTCTAAGTGCGTGTGTTTGTGATCTAACCCAAACAGCTCTTATTTAGGACAAAGTAAAGGGCCTGCTGTCATTTCTTGGACAGGCACTCCTGTTTTCCAAAGGACCGTTCCAAAAATTGGGACAGGGTCTTTCAGCAGGACTCATCTGGTGGAAATGGAGTGGGGAAGGTGAGGCCCCTGGAGGGGTTGGTCTGATGAGAGACACCACCTGGACGCCTTTAGCTAGAATCCCATATTAGGACTGCTTTTTTGCAGACAAACGGCCGTGCACTCAAGTTGGCACCTTTGCAGAATGATTAGGTAACTGAAGTTCTGATGAACTCACACTGGCAATGACTAAAAATGTTTTTTAAAAAAGCACCTCATCGAACGCTGCGTGATAGCGCACCATCATTTTTTCTGGCAGCCTCCAAAGGTTATCTGAAAAAGAGGGACTGTGTTTTTTTACGATTACTTTCTCTTTCTTCAATGAAGTCACTCTCTCTTACTATTACTCTCCCCAGCTCCAGTGGCTTTTTTTTCACGGGGCCGTGAAACACAATGGAAAACGCACGATCACCCCAGCTGTCTCCCATTACTGGCTTTGACCGAAATTATTTACACGCCTGCTTACTGGAACTATGGAGAGAGAGGGGATGAGACAGAGACAGGGGGAGAGGGGAAGGGGGCGGCGATTCGGTTTACTCCTGCAGATTTGCGCAAGCGTTCCTCGTAACGGGAGGCTAATAAGAAATTATGGACTTGGACGGAGATACGAGTCGATCTGTAAGGACGTGTCTGCTGCACTTCATTCAAGTCTTCCCTCAGTGACAGACAGAGCCAGAGAGCAACAGTGAGCAAATACAATAAATATCCCATAATCTAATTTATAAACTGCTGTTAATTAAGCTGGGTAATAGTAGGGTGACCTTTATTCAATAAGCAAAAGATATAAACAGACAGTGCCAGGATGGCTGCCTCCTCCTTGACAGCGCTGTTAAGATAAAGGCCTCACCATGGGGGACAGCAGACCTGTAATTAGACACACACGGGACTCCCGTTGCTATGTAAACATCCCGACCACTCTGCCTAGCAGCACACTGCCTCTGTGCTGCTCGGCCTCCTCGCATGAATCACAGGGCAACATCTGGTTTAGCGCGCTGGAAGGGACTTTGTCGGTTTGGCACGCTGTACGTGTGTGGAGTGTGTCGATTTGGACCGGGCGACCCACGCCTGCGCCTGCCTCTCTCCTCCCCCTGGCTACCCCACCTCTCAGATTACAGCGGTTGCACAATGCCTTTTGGCAGTCCCCCCCTCTCTCTCTCTCGCTGGCCCTAAGAAAGGACTGTGGATATAAAGAAGAACCTTTTGCTCAACTGTGGGGGGAAAAAACATTACAACCACTTTTGGCCTCACAGTGACTCTCGTCTGCCAAGAGTATACAAATATGCAGACAGAGAGAAAGTTGTTTACTTTACTGTACGTATGGACTGTGACTACCAGCACGATTCAATCCCTCCTTCCAGTTATTGTTTTATTTAACAATTCCGTTGTTGGACCATATGGTTCCGTGATGGATGGCTGTAGACAGATTCGCATTAATGGCGTCATCATTCATCAAGTCGCCCCATAAGTACGATCAGTGAAGGCCTTAATAGGAGCAGAAAGTACTTCTCTAATCAACAACGCTGGTGTGTTTTTCAGTCAGCCCGGCGTTGTGCCTCCAGTACAACCAGCACGCTGCCAGGGCTGTTTCTGGCAAGTGCCTCAAATTAATATCTGGCACGGCTCCGACGAGACTCTATTTCACAGCGAAACCCAAACTCAGCCCAAACGTCCATAATATATCCTTCACAAAATAACCATTTTGGCAAGCTAAAAACAGGCAACCACAAAATGGTAGCAAGGATATGAAGAAGGAAAAAAAAAAAAAAAGTTATAAACAGTGAAAGAGTGAAGCAGCAGAGCCGAGATTTGAAGTATGGATGTCAAGGTGCTCTCCGTCTGACTTTTAAGAGTTATGGGAGGCCCAGATCCTGGATTGCGTTACACTGAGAGAAGACTCATTGCAGACTTATCTAAACATTACGCAAGAGCTCTCCTGACAAGTTTAGAGGGCAGATGTGACTGTTTACACAGATGCTGCGAGATGATAGAAATAAGACAGAAAAAGAGAGAGAGGTGAAAGATAAGCTGAAGTGGTGGTGAATAAAAAATATGAAGAAACAAGATTGATAAGCTCGGGAGACGGGAGAATATCTTTTAATCTAAAAAAAATGTGTTTATTGGACTGCAATTTACCTGTTCAAAAATCAACTATTTGGATAACTCGAGAGCATCTCAAGATTTGTCCATAAATCACGTGAGTGCGCTCGCTGCCAGCGGACTTCGGAGGAAAGGGCATTTGGTTGTCTTACTGTAAATACCTGTCCCTTGTGACACAGTACAACAATGTGTTGTGCCGCATGAGGAAGAATTTAGAGGAAAACTTCGTACGTGACTTCATTGTGTTGGAGATCCTGGCATTGTGGGAGAAATTATGTTTGCTCTGCCCACAGCGCACTCTGACTACACTGCTATTGTTTGACTAAAAGTCAACTCTCCAGAGTGCGGTTCAAGCCTCCAGAGAACCTTTCAAATAATAACCCATGTTGGCAATTAGATGGAAGGCATGAAAAATGCGAACCACACATTTTTTTCGAGTGCGAGCTGCGTAGCAATGCCTCCTACTGGGTAATTATTCCTGTGCTACCACAGAAAAACAACACGGGATGTTTCAGATTAAAGCTGGACTGAGTTCAGGTCCAGAGCTGTATATTGTGAAACCAGTCTCTGTAAACAGGACATCTGACAATATGACAAATGGATGTATGAATGTACAGTAGATTGTGTGTCAGATTTTTGCCAACTTGACAGATTTTTTTTTACCCAAACTGCAGGTTAGGGCTGAGTGGCTTTGGTCGGTACATTGAATATTTTGGTGAAGTTACCAAACGACATAAACCGCTGCTGCCTTTTTCGAAGCCAATGTGGAAATTACAGCAGTAACAGTTTCTCTAATTACATCTCGTGGCCAACTCCACAACAACTTGAAACTCGCCCAACTTTTAGTTTGGGCTTGGTGCCGCTCACATTTAAACCAAAACTGGTAATTTTTCAGTTGTAAGCTAACATCAACCGAGACAGTGACAGGCTATCTTACGCGGCAATCTCGTCAACTTTTAGATATATTTGACTCTGGTGTTTCCCCAGGTTAAATGTGTTGCCTTGGCCAGCTTTGCATTTTGTATTTTAAATACTGCAGCGAATGTCATCAAAGTGTACCCTCATTGGCTACGGTTCGGTATGCTACACTATTTCTAGCCGGTACATTTACGACCACAACCCAACTTCACATTCGAAACATTTTTTTTTTACCATTCGAAACTTGAAATTTGTTTGAGGCTATAAAGTTAGAGCAATCATCTGTGACATATTTGAATTATTTTGGTCGCACGAGCACCAGGGCTCATTTTGGTCCAGACTAAAATATCTCGGCAACCATAAAAGTGATCACCATGTAATCAGATACAGAAATGAATGGTCCCCACAGGGTTTGTCCTGATGACTCTCGTGATCCCCAGACATTTTTTCTAGGACCACCAGCAGGTTAATGTTATTAGTTTAGTTTAGAAGCTTGCCTTAAAATGTTATCCATAGGAATATGGTACATCATCTAGCACGACAACTATTTCTAAGTCAGAATGAGCTGAATCCCCATCAACTACTTTGCCAATGTGCCAAATGTGCTTCATTTAGGCCACACCAAACCATGAACCGTATCGACTTTGGTTTTCCTCTGTCTTTTCATGTGGTTCTATTATCAGGTCACAATTTCAATTTGATAAGTGATACTTTGGTTTAGGCCTCAGCTTCAGTCGTGCTTTTGCTGTGTCCCAAATCCATAGCGAATCTGACGAAGCTGCATGCGAAATGTGTAGTTCGCTGATTTTTGTTTTTTTATGTAATGGATGTTAAAATAGTGTCAATCCATTTCTGGTGTGCACTGGAATATTATAATTTTTATCTACTGTATAAAAGATATGTTAATCTCTTTAAGGGTACTGATTTTTGCAATTATTATACAAGAAATCAAACACAATCTGTTTATACTGCTGGGAATGCGCCTTTAACATCAATCAAGCTGCAGCATTAGAAGCATTCTACATCTAACTTTACGAATAAAAGCAAATGTTTGGATGCTATCATGCTAAACTGAAACTCCAGAACATGGTAAACAACAGCATGTTAGCATTCTGATATTAGCCTTTAGCTCAAAGCATTCCTGTGCCAAACAGACCCACTAGTGTGGCTGTAGCGTCTTGACTACCTGTGTTGCAGAGGATGTTTCCAGGGGTCTGACTGTCCTACACCACGAGAAACAGCCATTTTTAATTACTATTTAATGGTCATTTCATGAGGACTATTATTAGATTTGATTATTTTGTGCATAATTATTTCTATGTCGTAGTACAGTCAGTCATTCCCTTCTGCGGCCAGAAACAATCTCAGCGCTGTGCAGAAACAAAGAGCGCAATCTGAAGAAGATAGTGGTAGAGTGTCACAGATATTAATCTAAGCACTGTAGGAAACTGTTTTTTATATTTACAAGAACATATTTGAGTATAAACGGTCACACGTCATGTGCACATTGCTCAAAGTGAGAGGTGCAGTATTAACTATTAATGACATGAGGTTAAGGACGGTTTGTGGCAGGAAATGACATTATCTGGATTATCACACATGCATTACACTCCCTTCATCTCTTCTGTTTGCCAGTTTAACGGCTGTAAATTTCTGAGTATCTGGCAGGATCTGATTCTCATTCCAATCAATCTGACAGTTACGTGTAAGCCTGCTGACTGTTTGTATTCTGAGATTGAACCTGTCAGCACTTTCTTAAACAAAAATCCCCCCTTAAACACAACTCTGACAAGCACTGTCTAGAAAGGCATGCTGGGAGTACACACGGAAAATCCCATGGGTATGGGCAAAGTTGCGGTTGTCTGACAAGACAGCAGTGCGAGGGCTTGGTGCATAGTTAATATAATCTGTTCCTAATACCAGATGGATTCATGGGTTTGGCTCCAAACAATAAAAACTGAATTTGACAGCAATCACTTTCACATGTAGCTAAGCGGTGCGAGAAACTTACCTGCAGATGCCAGGGAGCATATTGCAAGAAGTATTAAGGTTACGGAGGATCTTCTTGCCATTTTGTAATTTTCCTGGAGCTTCCAGTCTGACGAACAGGCCTCTCTCCTGCTTTTCGCACAGGTTTTCCCTCTTGATGAAGCGGTCTACAGGAAGTCGGCTTCAGGCCTCAGCTGCAAAGTGAACAAAAGCAGAGAAAGTCAACCAGAAGAAGGACGCTGAGGCATTGAGCGTGGACAAACAGCCGGGAGCTGGCCTCTAACTTAATACACCCCGTGGGAGTGATGAGATGAGACAAGAGAGGTAGCAGTTTGGAGAGCGGGGGATTAATCCTGGCGGGTTAATTGGGGGGTCTTGCATGCTTCAAAGGACCGTGCTGCACACACCTTCCCGTGCCCATGGCCAGTCTGAGTGGGTGAGCAGTGCGGGACGGCTGAATGACTCGCTGGGTGTGAAGCACTTTGGAACAAGCCACAGGTTATTAACACAATTTAATTGAGAGCGCCGGAAAACACTGAATGCTCCAGTGGGGTCCTCAGTAAGCAGCTTAATACCACCCCGCTAATCAGCACGGCCTCGTCTGAAGCTTTCACTTCTTTTTGTTGTTGTTTTTTTCAGGTTTTCTATTGTCCAGCACCGAGTGTTTAATGTGCTTGGATGTGAGCGCTTTCTTTAAATTTTCTGATGAGTCTGATTGATGGGTGTTTGGAGCATAGAGGGAAAACAGATAGACCAGTTTAAAGAATCAGTGGATTTAACATTTTCAGGAGGCAGATTAGGAACACATACTTACCGCAAGTGTTGACGTAATTTGTAAATTTACAGCCTATCACATCCAAAATATTGTTTGATTCTTGAGAATCATTTAAACAGTGTGTTTCTGGCTCTGACTAATTCTAGATAGTTACCCGGCGTGTTTGGCAGCCACAACCAAAACATTTATTTTAGAAAGATATGGTCCACGGACAAAGTTATGCAAACTTACTTCACTGAGTGGTTTCTTTATGACAACAAAACTGTTACTGTATCTGCAGTGAAGGTGCTGTGACAGGAATTGCACTCGTTCACGGTTTAAAGGCGGCACATGTGACTCGAGAACGGTGCCGCGTGGAAAGAACAGATGTGCACGCATCTGACTCGTGGTGAACCATCCAGGGTGAGGGAGGTGATGCACGGAGGCACCAAAGGTGCATCGCTCTGCTGTGCAAGCAGCTCACGCAAGACAAAAGGGCCTTTCACTGTGTGGCAGCTGCAGTGGCTGAGGAGTCATTTTGGAAGATCATGACAAATATTACACTTTCAGCCATCCAAGGAGAGCCAGTGCCTTCTGTTTGATTTATGCCCCTCCTTGACCTTTATCTCCTTGCTGACTCAACAGAGGTTTGTTGCAAAACCTTCGGTGAGGCCAAGTCCAAATCAAAGGGAAGCGACAGTCAAGCCTTAAAGAAAGTATCTTACTCTGTTAGTGAAAAATATGGCTGAAGATTGAAAGACCTGCTGTCAAAAGAGCTCATATTATACAGAGAGATCACAGTGTTTTGAAAAGATTTTATCTCGGTGAAAGTCAAATTTAGGGCAGCCCTTTTTCTACCTTGTTTTGGGTTAGGCTGGTCGGGTTTTACTCCAAAAGCTCCACAACACGGTGCTGGTTTTGTTGCAGCAACAACTCAAATCACCTCATGTGACTTCTATTCAACCCTGACTGTCTAAGCCGAGCAACTATTTCACCCGGAGAAGATCTGGAAAGCCCATCAGAACATGCAGACCCCAGACTGAACGCACTGCACATTACCGAAACCAAGCTCCATATTTGTGGTCACTTCAATGTTAAAGGCCTGGCTTATATCTGTGTCATCACGCATGCATACGCTGGAGTTAAGTGTTGTTACATCCTAAGGGCATACACTGTGTTCCCCTGATCACAAAGCCAGAAGTGAAGAGAGGAGCGCCACTGAAGACCGAGGCAGCGTCAGAGTTACCTTCACTGCATCTTGTGGTTCACGAGTAAAATGTGAGACTTTCTAATTTGACTTCAGTTTGCTTCACAAGTCAACTGGAGGTTCGTGTGGTCATACGACCTGGTGAACGTTCTCAAATGAGCTCTTCTCATCTTTCAGTGTGAATGTGTACAGGCTCAGCACTGACAAACCACCAAACCTCCCACTCCTTGCATCGCAAAAGCAGAGCTCTGAATGACTGATCACCAGTTTGACTCGCAGTCACAAAGCCTGTCCACACACTGTACACAGAAACCATGAGGCACGACATGCTACAAACATCCTGGACTGAGCTAAGGCTCTGATACCTCTGCATGATGTGCGTCTTTCTAGTTCTCCAACTATAGTAGCAGTCTACAACTATAACACACTCTGACATGTCAAAGCACAGTTGTCAACAATACTGTTAAGGACGGCTCTATTAAGTATCCCAGTAAGCCATGTCAGTGAGTGAGCATGCACAATACCAGAGCTTCCTACCTGAAACTAGCTAACCTAAATCGGACGCAGCCAAATGTTAAAGAATTACACCTGTGCTATTCCAGCTTTGACAAGTCGAAATGTCTGCTGTGAAAATGGTCTTTTGTCAGTTGCAGCTAATTGATGTGGCTTCTAAGTATCAATATTGATGCCACATGTCTTGAATAAGAGCTAAAATGATTAGTTGAGTCAGAAAATTAAATCATTTTAATATATTTCAGGGTTGTTGTTTTTCTTCTTCTGCTGCTTCTTCCAGCTTCTGAAATGTGAAGATTTGCTGCTTGTCTCTGTTACGTAGCATTTCACCTTGAATATCTTCAGATTAAGGACTGAAAATAAGCATTTGAAGATTTAATTTTGAGTTTAAAGGGCATTTTATACATTTTTTTTTACATTTAAGGTAATTGGCAATGAATTGTTTGAAAAGAAATGACCAGCAGACTAATGTATAGACTATATACGACGCTCAATGTCTAGACTTAGGGCTACAATTACAACATGATTAATCAAGTGCAAAAAACAAAGGCAAAAATTCATATTTTCAGTCATTTTGGGGCAAAAATAGTAACTTTTGCTTGTTCCAGCTTCTCAAATTGGCAGCTTTTGTCTTTTATGTATCATTTTTAACTTAAATATCTTCTATCTATCTATTGTTATAATCATTTACTCAATCAAGAAGTTATCAGCAGACTAATTTATATGTACATCATTGTTATTTGCAGCAATACCAATAAATTTGAGCTAAAACAGACAGGTGATTAATTCATTGAAAGATTCTTTTACAAAAAATGACCAACAATTGCTGGTTCCAGCTTCTAAACTGTGAGTATTTGCTGCTTTAATGTTTGTTGCATTGAATATCTTCGGACACAGGACTGTTGATGAGTCAAAATAAGGAATCGGAAGATGTCACCTTCTCTCTGAGAAAGTATGATGGGCTTTTTTCAAAGAAATAACCAGCAAGACTGATTTACAAGCAATAATAATCATTAGCTGTAGTTCAATGTCAAAAACAATGAATTGGCTGAGTAGAATTCAAATGTCTCTGCGTAAATACCCCTGAACTGGCCATTCAGATCAGATAACAACTCAATAAACATGCATCAATAAAGTCAAGTCTGTGTCACATCAGATAACAGCTGAGAAGTGCTGGTTAATTGGACTCATCTACACTCTGATGCGTCTCCAGGGTCCAAAACAACAATCCCAAAACATGATCCTCTATCGCAGCAACACTGACTGACATTTGTGGTCAGAGACACACAGCAGCAGCCCACCACTTGATTGCAGGTTATTTCCACTGCCGTGCAAATAAACTCAAAACACTGGCTACCATCTGAACCGCATCAGACTCCCGTCAGTCACGTCTCATCCCGCAGGAGCTGCCCGGACTCGGTCCGCTGTCACGCTGCTTCTCCCGTCTATCTGTAACGGGAACACCTCTGTACACGCTCTGTTTACCTGCGTGTCACGTTTGTTTCTCCTGACTAAAAACGAGAACGGGAGAAAACGTGGATATCAACACGACCAACTCTGTTTTTTTTAAGCTAACAGCCAGAGGAAGCAGGAAAGCTGCATGTCAGCGGAGTCAAGACACAGATGTTCAGCGGGATTTATGGGCGGTTCGGATGGCTGGAAAAGTACATTTCTAACAGTATTCATAGACGTCGTGTGCAAAGACAGCGTTCTTTATACCAACCTAGCTCTTCTGGAAAACTTAAGCTAAAGCTGTGCGGTTGTTAGTTAGCCGTTAGAGCGGACGTACCAAGGCAGAGTCTCCAGAAAATGTCCAAGTAAACTTGGTTGAAGTTTGAAGTCGCTCCGGAGGGCTGCGGATGTCAGAGCGGTTCTTCTCTCGGCCGGACATTCACACCATCCCGTAGCTTTTGAGAGGAGAAAACAGCTCGTCGGGGTGATACCGTGTGGATAAACGGCTCCTGTCGCTCAAACTTTGAGACGGTTTACTAAATACTATCTATCTGCCGTTACTGCGGGCTTCATCTGGGGGGGCGGGGCCTAGAGGGAGGAGGCTGAGCTGTGCGCGAGATGATGGGCTGCTGCGGAGCTTCCTAAAGCGGGGTGCACGGGCTCCTCGGGGGTCCGCGCGAGAGGGTCTGCAGGTCCAATCTCACTCACTGTCACTTGATCCTGCTTTATCACACTTTAGTTGAGAATGCAAGCTCTTCACAGTCAGTCCCCATTCACAGCTCAGGTACCGGTGCAATTCTATACAGAACTTATTGTATAGGGTTCCTATAGGTCACTGTTATCACATGAGGGCCCACACAGTGATCTGTATCTGCATGGGGGCTCTTGATGCCAGATTTGGGGGAATGTCTGGGCAAAGCGAGACTCCTGTCACCGATCACTGCACACCTCAGCTGAGCACTGAGGCATCTGTTGCTGCAGATAAGAGGCGATAATACGGATGTAGGTAAATCAACAGATACTGCATTTGTGTTTATATTCACTTGAGCATTTACTTCTTCTTCACCACCAAATTTCAGAGGCTTGATTGTATTTTTTTTTTCACTTTACTATAGGCATAAGATAGCTATGACCAATTTACAGATATGTTTATGAAATATGAAACACTGCTATATGTTGCAGGACATGGTAATTCTATCGTGGGCAACTGGACTTGTTTCAGTTTCTTGAAGTCGTTTCATCTCTCATCAGAGAGGCTTCTTCAGTTCTGACTCATTGAGGGGAGTTTGCAGGCTTTTAAACTCTGTGTGGGTGTGTCTTTACAGAGTCACTGCTGAACACAGCTATAGATTAATTTAAAGTTGTGTGCATTTCTTACAAAATATTTTGTTGACCTTCTGTCACAACATCAGAAATGACATCAAGATGACATTTTCTAAATATGTAGATTACATTTTCAGACACGCTCATGGAAGAATGAACATCAAAATATGTAAGAATTGGCCACCTGTCAAATTTATACTCAAACAAATAGCCACATATCACCAGAGAACCGCTAACTGCTGCTAACTGTAGCTGCCGTTAGCTAATTAGCTTGGCGAGCTATGAAGTCCGAGGCCTGAGCTACACGGTTGACCTTTGAACTATGACCTCTTGACTCAAAAGTGGTGTTATGAGACAGGACAGGCGAGGGCTAGCTAGTTAGCATGCTAACTTCAGTAGATATCTCTGCAACCAACAAAGAGATGACCTTGACATAGATCAAAACTGTTGTTTCTTCACATTCTTTTGATAATTTTAGTTAGCACCTTTACATTATTGCATTAGTGAGCTACCATAGGGGGAAAAAATAGTTAGTAAGGGATTGAAAAAGTTCACAAACCACTCGATTGAAGTCCGCGAGTGGAGTGTTTTTACCTTGTGGTGTTATTTAGTGTGCTTATGATAAAGTACTTTTCCACCACTTATGAGTGAAAAGGTAAGAGTGCAGTGCTTTGCTTAAGGACACAGCTGTTAGTGCTGTTAGAGCGCTAACAGCTGTAGGGATCCAACCTGGCTTTTTTATATTGAAAATGTATCCATCCATCCAATATTTAGCCCACACCTGGGACTGGAATCTATCTCAGCACACAATAAAGGGCTGTAGTAATGAGAATCAGTTAGCATTTTGCACTTATTTTTGAGCTTATTCTCTGCAATAATCAAAAATCTCAGAGGATTTTTTTGTTGAGGGAACCAGGGTGGTGCTAAATATCTCATCCCTGAACCACTTTATGGGTGAGGGGCATGGTCAGTCTATCACAGGGCACATATGAACAATCAAAAATCCACACCATGATATCCTACATGGTCTATAGTCTCCAATTCACTAAAAACATACGTGTTTTTCAACTGTGGAAGGCGAGCAGAGAAGCTGAACACACTCTGAATATACATATTGTTAGCTTATCCTCCGTATTTAACAGAATTAATATAGTGTAAGCACACAGGCATGTGCCGCTCATTGGCATGACTTCTTAATTTACGCCCTGTACATTCGTCTCCTGCGAGGCTCCGGAGAAAGTCCCTTCTGTAAGGCACCGAGAACACGACACAGAAAAACATATTATTTTTCATGAAATATTTTGTTTTCACGGGAGGCAGAGAAACCTTTGGAAGGCCTGCACACACTGCAGCGGTTTAAAATGCTCGGATGGCCAATAACTAAAGCCCAAACAACCAATTTGAGAGGCATGTCTCCATGTGGTATTGTCATGGATTAGGTCATTTGGTTATTCAAATGTTTAGGTAATGTTTGGCTGTGGGGAGAGAGAAGCACTCGCCTAGATTACGTTACATTCATTTGGCAGATGCTTTCACTCAACGAAACTTCACTTACAATAAATCAATTCAAACCTCCATGAGAAGTGCACACAATATATAGATGCTAAACATTTCCTTTTGTACATTACTGCTCTTGATATTTAGGTGAAGAGGAGTTGAGATGAACTTGCTTTTCATTGTGATCAGATTAAACATGTTTAAGTTTTTTGGTGGCTTCTAATATTAGGATGTAAAATGTGTTTTTTCAGCTCTCGTAAGACATTTTTTGTCACACACTTTCAATTCTCCACCCCGCCACCCCAATCACAAGCACTAAACTGTGTGCAGACTGATTTCTGTGTGTGAAATCACTCGTACCCTCCTGAACAAACACCGCCTCGCTCTGCTGTGATATCAGACTTCCAGTGAAAAGGAGAATGCTGCGTGACTCGGAACAACGTAAATGTCAGCTCAGTGATCTACCACTAATGAGATGGCACCTGTGACAAGAGGGAAGGAAACTTTTGTTGTGGAAAACACAAACACACACACACACTCGTGCTGCTTTTGAGAGTTGACAAGGAAACGCTCAAAGGGATCAAATAATTTTACATCTCATACATATGCATGTCTCCGTTAAAGTGTTCCACTTTGTTTATTTACACTGTGTTAGGGTTGTGAACACAGCTGAGAGGAAGGGGAATAAAAGCGTAACAGTGCATCAAAGGTACGTGCAATCTGAAGCATCTTCACTTTCTATTAATGTAACTCAGGTCCTTGAGTTTTATTGACCTAGTTGACTGAACTCGCTGTCAAGTCCAACAATGCTCTGTCAGAGACATCACCCTTCCTCTCAGTGCAAATGGCACCAAGTACAACTGCAGGAAATAACAAATGATCTCAGTATTTGGTTGGATTCTATTACAGGCAATTAAGATACTGCATTTTTAGACAGTTTCGTGCAGCGAGTGGGTTTTATTGTTACGGGTTGCGTAGATATTTATTTTCGTTGTACCATAATATTCAACGGAACCATTATGTGTCAAAAATGATGTGTTAAAATATTAAGTTATCATAATGATTGCACTCTGGAAAGTAGTAAGAAACCAAAACTTAGACGCTGTAATGTGATAGTTTATTATTATATTAAAGGTAGTTATATGCCGAAATTTCAATTTGATTGAAAGCGGAGTAAAAAACAAAGTGATTTTTTTTGTTGTCAACTGATATTTGGATTGCTCCTTTAAAAAAGGAGTACCTAATTCAAAGTATTTAATAGGAGGAAGAGAAATGTACAAACAGAAACTTCAAATTGATCAGCTCCGGAGCCCCCCTGGGCTGTGTGCTCAGCCCCCTCCTGTTCACACTGCACACCCATGACTGCACTCCCAGACACCAGGAGAACTCTGTTGTGAAGTCTGCAGGCGACACCGTTACAAACAGTAATTCGGAGTTCTTATCAGGAGGAAATCCACAATCTTGCAGAGTGGTGCACAGAGAACAGTCTAAAGCTCGGCATCAGCAAAACCAAGGAGCTGACTGAGCAGGTGGTTAAAAACTGCCCAGAGGTGAGGTGAGAGAAGAAAGAAAGAAAGAAAGAAAGAAAGAAAGAAAGAAAGAAAGAAAGAAAGAAAGAAAGAAAGAAAGAAAGAAAGAAAGAAAGAAAGAAAACCAAACAGTCTTTAAAGGGTTAATCAACCAAGCTTGTGTAATATTGTGTCATCGGCTGACAGTCAGAACCAATAAACAGATGTCAGAACAGTATATATTTTTTATTCATTATGACTGAGCGTTTATGTCATGTAGATTTGATAGTGTAGTGCCGTTCCAAAGACTGTTGCCATCATGTATGGCTTTGATAGAAGAACTAAATTAAGTTTATATCAATTTCATATGGACATTTGCTGACTCTGCCCAACTTTTAATGCTTTTATAAAAACTGTTTGTTTAAAAAACCCTGTGTGACTAGCAGCACCGCACATTAACCGCATTAAGTTGTAAATAAAAGGAGGTTGCAGTTGTTAATTGAGTTTAAACACGCTTTTAAATCATGATCCAATAACCATGGAGACATGGTACAATAGGATTCTTAACTCTTGTACACATGCATTGTAATGACCTGCTTTTCTCTGACTGTGTAATGCTTTTTTTTCTGAATAGAATACCTTCCCATCGCTGTGAGAATCCCCCTTTGCTTTGTGTCGGTTCCAGCAACGCCTCTGGGACACTCTAAATATTTGATTTGGGCAGGGATTGTTATTGGACTGCTGCTGACTTGAGTTGCAGGGAGTTATCAGAGTGAAGAAAGGATCTGCTGTCTCATACTTTTCTCAAGTCGCACAACAGCCACGAAAAAAAAGGCATATCCAATGTTAAGACTTTACTCTAGCTGGCTCTCGGTGCTATACCATGACTCTGAATGGACCGGGACAGTTTTGCACATGGCCTCACTTTGATTTAACATACCTATCAGTAGCAGGAAAGATGAGATGAATTTCATTGTTGCACAGCATATTACTTTCTGTAATACTGGGTTTTATGCCTTAAATCAAAGCAGGAACACATCTGAGTTCTATTTGAATACAGACTTTCCTTTTAATTCAGTAAAAAACCAAACCACATGCTACTGGACCACTCCAAACATCTTTAGTTATTTGAAAGGGCTCCCCATCTTTTTACCAGCAACATATGGCGCACATTAAGAACAAACTTCAACTCAAAAGCCGGTTAATAACAGATTCCTGGGTGTGTCGAGCATGCTTTTCCCCGTCTATTTCAGGTTCCTGTAAAAATAGTCAATTTTGAAAATGCATTTTTAAACCATTTGAACTATTTCCATCAGCAGTGGTGGACTCAAGATGTTTGAGGGGCTGGGGTGAAAAGAGTCAAAAGGGTCAAAAGTCATAGATTTATAGTGAAGAGAGGGCACTTCATCACCTTTTCTCCACTGGAAGGGCACCTTATCATGTTTTATCTACCATAGGGGCATCAAAGAGGGGATTCTCACAGCGTCTTTTGAGTTTATGAGTCCACCAGTGTCTGTCAGCACCTATTCCACCTGCCCACCTTACCAAAGTGGATTGAACGTACTCACTAATTCAGGCCGTCGAGCGCCTTTGTGCCTTTGAGAATCATTCATTTACAAAAGACATAGTTTGATGATGTCGCAAAGTAACGTAGATGTGTAATCATGTTAGGAATAGCTCGCTGACTTCCTTCATCGCTCTATGGTGTATCATCGGCGTGGACAGCAAATGAGACGCCCCATTGCTGGAAACATTAATGTAAGTACACAACTCAAAAAAAAGCTGAAAGCAAAAAATACTCCATTATGGTGCAGAAGTACAGCAGTGAAGTGTACTTAATGTATCAAAAGTAAATCCTCATTATGCAGGAGGAAAGAAAGTGAGTTTTATATCATTACATATCAAATTATTGGATTAATTAACACTGATGTGTCACCACTGAAGCTGGAAGTCAGTCACAGCTGGAGGTGCTGCGGGGTCAGTCTAAATGATGACATCATAGCTGCGACATGCTTGTATAGGTTTGAATAACTTATATCTAATAGTTATTAACAATTTGAGAACATTTTGCATTACAGAGACAGCGAACATGAGCACCAACATATAACAAGGTCAAGGCC
The DNA here is from genome assembly GCA_039737535.1 of Lagodon rhomboides. NCBI lineage: Eukaryota > Metazoa > Chordata > Actinopteri > Spariformes > Sparidae > Lagodon > Lagodon rhomboides. The sequence continues at coordinate 4,647,802 of CM077789.1, read as the reverse complement.
GCCACAGCGACTGCAGCGGACATGAAGAGGGAGACTCCCTTATAAAATCTTGAGTCGTCTTGAGTTGTTGAGTCAGGAGAATGTGAACCTTTGAGACACACTGTCCGTGACAAATGCTTAATCATTTGGGCCTTCTTGTAAATCCAGCATCTGTTATACATCAAGTTATTTCTTTCCCTGCGTAAAAAAAACATTGTGTCCGAGATGGACGCTTCATAGAGGACGGGAGCATGTATGACGCTGATCTGCCTGTTTGTCACTCTCAACAGAGACTCCAGTCCGCAGTATAGTTTATACACTTGACCGATGAACCGGAGAATTGTCGCGTGACATTTAGCGCGTGCTGCAGCCCCCTCAGCACCTTTACTTCCTGTGTCCATGTGCGCTACTGTGTGAGCAGCATTTTAAAGTTGTAGGTGCTGAGGTGGAGCTAATTTTAACTACTTTACTCTAGTGCTGGTTTGTTTAATATAATAAGGATAGGATTATCACATCGTAATCCAGAGAGCGTAAACACATTATGTTAGTTGAAATTATAGAAGTATAAAGTAATGAAATGAAATTAAAATGCTGATTTTTTCTAAATCATACAGTACATGTGACGTACATTACTTGAGTAAATGCACTTGGTTATTTTCTGCCAGCGGTAGTAGGTGCAAACTTTCCTTGTTCCCTCACTTGGTTTGAAGAGTTTATATTTATTCATTCAATAACAAATACCCATTGTTAGTCCTCACATTTGAAACATCAGGGGGCAGATCCTTTTCCTATATGACCTCCTCCCCTCTGAACAAGCTTCCTGTCATTGTCAGGGGAGCAGACACTGTGTCAGTATTTACGGTCAGATTCAACACTCATTTAGGACAGCTGACAATCGGACATACCAATCATTCCTTTCACTTTCTAAGTCCCCCCGGCACTCAACTGTTTTGCTACAAAACAACACCAAATATGACTGCAGGATCTTCAGGAGCTACTGTAGAAACTGTGGATGGGCCTGTAGCATGAAGTGCAGAGCAGCTGACGACACAGAGGAAGGGCGGAAATCTCATCGGTCATGTGGTTTAGCTGTGGGAGCTACCACCGACTGACTGAACAAAAAAGCAATATGCAGCATTTCCCTTGATGTTCATGTAAAAATTGACAGTTGTTCCTTGTATGTGACAAATTAAACTTGTCATTACAGAGTTTACCTCACTTTCTGTTTCCTTCCAGACATTAAATATCATGATGTCACACCGCAGTCCTATTTCTTTGGTCTATAGAAAACTGGAAATGTTTCAGTAAATCACTCAAAACACAAACCACAACAACATCCTTCATGCCTCTTCCGTTACAGCTCCCTCCTTTGGAGCACAGTTTTAACCCCACATTTTTGCCGATGGCTCCATCTTGTGGACAAAAATTGTCATACCTTTCTTTTATGAGTTAAAATATTGGAGGCGTTCTGAAGGCTGAAGTTTTCCAAGCCTCAAGATTTTTTTTCATGTTTGTCTGAATTATTTGTATTGTGGTTACATGTAAATGTGTAAGGCACTCATGGTCTAAGGCTGGAAATATTTTTTTTTTTACAGCAGCCTCTTACCTTTAAAATTAAAGATAATAATCTAAAAAAGTGACATAATACAGCATTTTGAAGACTGCTGCACTAGATGTATGTAGGTATCAACTACTCACCTAAATGTGCTGAAATTATATTTTAAGTTTAGATTTATGGCAAAGCTACAAGGCCAAGGAAAATAAATATCAAATGTATATCATACTGACTTTTCTTGCAGAATATGATTTGGATTTATGCTCATCAAAGCTGTCTTCTTCTTTATAGCTGGTATACCAATCCTGACATATAAACAGTATGTGAGTATATTCACACCATCATGGGTCAACATGTTTGATATTTAGGTTTGTAGTGTGTGTATAAACTGTTTTGTGGTATTGTTTCTTGATTTGGGAATTATTAATTACCTATTATTTCCCATGAGCTAAGATAGTTAATTGGTGATCCTAGTCATCTTGGGCTGGGTCAGGAACAATGCTGTGGTTCAAATCCACATTGTGATATTTAGGTATAATAATACACTTCAGCTGGTCTCAGTACATTTATGCTAATTCAAGACATGAATGGAAACTGAAAATATGAAACTTAATACTACTACTAATTTGTACAGAAATCAAAAACTGTCTGAGTTTTTCAGGATTTCCATTTCACAGGAAGTGAATGTATGCCTAGTTCAAGGTACCTTGGGAAATTACCAACTCGTCAGTACATTTTAATAATCTGATCGCTTTACATTGTATACAAAGACATTTTCTTTTGTCAAACTGCTATGATTCTTCATGTCAGTCGTATTAATTCTTCCATTTTTATCGTGGAGAGAGGTTGGTACCTTTTGTGTTCAGTGAACCCAGATTTTCCGCTCCTGGATCAGCACGTGAAATCACCACTCCGCCCACAACCCTCTTTTCCGTTCCTGTCTGTCCACACACGCACGTTAGCCCTCCTGTGGCAGTCAGAAAGCCACTGGCTGTCTGAACACGCAGACACTCAAACAACTGACATTATTTACAGCAGGTTGGTGACTTTCCACCGATTAAATCGCTAATCTCATCGAGACATACCCCCGCAAGGACACGTCCGGGACACGGAGTTGCCATTTTGTTCGGAAGTCCACAAAAATCTTTACAAAATGCTTAAAAAAAAACAGGTTGCTAGCTAATGTAACACACTCTCAGGGAGCACAGCAGGTTGAATTTTTTTTTTGTCTAAAACAAATGTTTCTGGCGCGTTTCTCCGCAGAATAGCCCTCTGTAACACGTGTAGGTCGTGTTTTGACCAATCAGTTCTAGAGGCTCGAGCAGAGGGGTATAAATCTGAGGCGGTTGCCGTAGAGACGTCTGCCACCGAGGAGTTGAACGCAAGAGCCCGTGATATCTCGTAAGGTAATGCTAGCCCGGTAATGCTTAATGAATGCCATGTTTTTACAAACATTAGCTTATGTTACGGAAGCTGGTGTATTCCTGTAAACGAGTGAATCATTTGCGAAAGCTGACATCAGTTGACAAGGAGCCCATAACGGTAACGCGACCACATCTTTACAGCTAACTAAGGCTGGCTAAACGTTAGCTGTGCTAACAAGATGCTTGCATGGGGGATTCTTGAGTCAAAATGTACCTGGTAGGACTTATTTCGTTAGACAAAACAAAACTGCAGAAAAGTAAAAATGACTTGTTCTGCAGTACCATTTGCCAGTTAGCTAGCAAGCTAGCTAATGTGTACAGAGTCGCCTGGCGGCATTAGCATTTTCGGCATTTTTCAGAATAGCCTCTGTCGGCTAATGTGACTGCGTGCGTTACCATTCGGCCGTTGCCATAGCTAGTTCTTTGAACGAAATCGAAGCGAATGAAATAACCGAAGCGAAGCTCGGATAAACACTTAACTCGCTCTCTGTTATCATGTCAACGTCCTCTCTGCGGTGTGCTAGTTAGCTAACCTGCTAACACAAGTTGCTAAACTAACCGGTGGGCGTGGTGGTGGCGGCTTCACGTGTTGGCCCGAGGACTGTCAACAGTGCAGCATGCCGCCATGCCTTCTGTCAAAACGATGCGTGGCGCTTAAAAAGCAATGACACAAGTCTTCAGTTCATATTGGCTTCAAGATAAATCAGTGTATCTCCAACGTCTAGATGTAAGTGTAGAGCAGCATTAAAACTCGAGGCAGGTGAAGTGATGCTTCACTTTCATATGGCATGTAACGTTACGAGGGCGCCAACATACATTAAAAGACAACCTCGTGTCTTCTTACATCTTGCATCTCTCCTTCATCCTGGTTTGAAAATCAGTGTTTGATTGGTAATTTTACCTGGTACATGACTTTAATAATTCATAAACGGTACTAACACTAATATTTGAGTACAGCTTCTTTTCTGTCAATCACTTGATTCATCCCTACATTGTTCAATAATGTCAGAATAATACTGTCTGTATGAAATAATTGTCAACATCAAATACCATATGACCCCTACTCTTTCAACTGACTGATAAACCCAGTACCAGGTTATTGTGACAGCAAGACTGAGGAGCTCATCATTTAGTCACTTAAGAGTGGGTCATATGCTACTTGAAATTCACTTTGCACCCAACAACCGGACAAAAATATGATGCGTTGGATTTATGAGTGCATGAAAAAATTGTGTTCATTTGTCATCTTTTAAAAATAAAAATGAAAATAAGATACAGAACTTGCAATGTAAATTTATTTGGGTTGGGATTTCAAATGATAATTGTGACAATATTTCAAACTTGTATGTTGAAAAATATCATTTTTTAAGTAGTAAGAATGTCACTTCAATCTTCAGTATAAATCGAGTCCCCTTTTTCTTTTTACCCTCTTGGCTTTTTGCATCATTAAACATTTATATAGAGTTTAGTTGCTCTTTGAAAGGGCTCAGAAGGTTTACTCTGAACTTAGTTCACATGGATACACAATAAGATAAACCTTCAGTTCAGCCTACTTGTGCCTTCTATTACCATGTGACGGTGTTTATAGGACATACTGTCTGTCAGTACGGCATTGCATTGATAATGTTTTAGTATATATAGTATATCATGTATAACCCTTATTCCCGAAAATGATGTGTATCACATTATAAAAACAGAATGCAATCATTTGCTAACTGTTTTTACCAACAGTGTTTATACGACGTGTTCCTGAGCCCATGTACCCAAGCCTATCCTAGTTTGTTAGCAACTGAGCCTTGTCACAGATCCCCCTTTCATACCCAATCATGATGCTATCGCCTGTTACCAATGAACCTGTTTACCTGTGGAATGTTCCAAACAGGTGGTTTTGATCATTCCATAACTTTCCCAGTGTTTTGTTGCCCGTGTCCTAACATGGTTGAAATGTGTTGCTGCTATCATATTCAGAATAAGAATATATTTACAACAATCAATGAAGTTGATGAGGTAAACATTTAAATATATTGTCTTTGTACTGTTTTCAATTGAGTATATGTAAAAAATTATTAGCAAATTATTACATTCTGTTTTTATTTATGCATAACACAGCATCACAACTTCTTTTGGAGTATGGGAAGTACAATAGTCAATTTCTTTTTCCTGAGCTAAAGTGCTGAATGGAACAATATCTGAGACATGCAGCAGGTGGCAGTATTAGCCATGCTTATGCTCATTCTCTGCTCTCTTATACTGTAGATATCCATTTGACTGGCATTTTTTAAATATGTCAGTGTTGATCTGGGATCTCTTTGGTTTTACATGGAGAGCAATGAAGTGTGCAGACGTCTGGTCAATGGAATAATTTGTTAAGATTGAATGAATAAGAGAATCGATGATTGTGCACTTTTTTGGCACCGTTTGTTATTTTGCATTACTTTTAGCAGTGCCGTTCGCCCATAAGATCAAATATCCGTTTGAGTGAATAATTAATACAGGGAGGTTTTGATTTCATAGCCCGTGGGCGATATTGATCATACTGTAATCGATACGCTATTTTCTCCCTATGCCATACCAGAGAGGTGGATGAGAGTGCTTTTGGTACTTCTTGGCATGTTTTTTTTTCTTCTTCTTTTCACTTGATTTGTTCCAAGTAGATTTAAACCTGCTCGTGGGTGTTCTAACTGTAGTGCCAGTTGTTGAAGAGCATTTAACACAGGATACAAGTGCAGATAATCATTTCCCACCTGCAGGATCATTGATCTTCATTAGTTTATGTCTTATGAGAGATGGCTCTCAAAGATGTACCTAATTTAAATCATGATACATTTTTGCAGTTTAATTCAATCAATGTAGATTTGCATTAGATGACATAGATATTTTAGGATGGAGGCTTGACTTTTTAATTTCAAGACTATTAATCTGTAACTTCCAGCTATTAAAAGATAAAGCAGGTGTTGTTCTGTATTTTTCTTATGGTCAAAAAATACCATGGAGACCAAAATAAAAGCTAGAAGCTACATTTGTCGCTACCAGCATGACCCATCCAAGTGTCGGACCTAACTGTTGGCACTTGTGGGTTTTGTAGGCACCAGGTTTAAGGATGTCTTGCAAGTAGGTCAGAACTCTGCGTCACAATTTTAGTGGGAGTCTGTACCAAACAAGCATGTTCCCTTATATCTGGAGAGTGTAATCTGTAGGCCGAGTTTCTCTGTAGCACCATGATGATTGATTTATGGTGGTATGTGACACATTTTACCTCCTTTTTAAAAAAACAAATTGCAGCTCTTGCGATTTGAATATTGGACTTTGCCATATTGCAATTATGATAACATTTTGATTAATTGTTCAGCCCAATTTCCATTTTTACTGAAGCACTGGAAACTACTCTTCACTCCTTTGTTTAGGAAAACGTGTGATGAGAGCCAAGCTGCAGTACAGCAAACTACCTACACTTTCCCCCTTCATGGCGTTTGGACGTCACGATGTCTGATGTGAAAGTGTGTCCCGCCGTGAGTGGAAACCCCCCTCCGCCTGAGGTCATCAATCATAAGAAGCCTGGACGTGCGACCAATCAGCTGCAGTATCTGGAGAAGGTGGTGGTCAAAGCTTTATGGAGGCATCAGTTCTCGTGGCCCTTTCGCCAGCCAGTTGATGCGGTGGAACTGTCTCTCCCAGTAAGTGACAGAATTGTTATTGTGGTATCATGTGGGGATGCCATCATTCTATCAAACCGTAGGATTTTAGTGTTTGAACCTTATATAAGGTGAGGACTTTGCCTGCTGGATCAAGATCTGGTGCATTCATGCCAGTCTCTTTGTTGTCTTTCAGGATTATTATACAATTATTACAAATCCCATGGATCTGGGCACCATTAACAAGCGTCTGCAAAACCAATATTACTGGCAAGCCCTCGAATGTATTCAAGACTTCAACACCATGTTCACCAACTGCTATGTGTACAATCGGGTAAGAGAATACAGCTTGTAACACACCAGCTGTAGTACATGCAGCTACAAAGTGCATTTCAGTCTGCCCACGCAGACACAGTATAGTGGAAAAATAGCCAGGAGGAAGTTTTGTAATGCAGAAGTAGGTCTGCAAACTGACACAATGTTAACTAATCCTGATTAGTGTTCTGTCTTACTGTAATGAGATAATTCACATTCACCCCAACCGGCATTTCTTAAGCTATGACAGTGCTAAAGGTTCTCTTAAAATATACTCTATAATTGAAACTGGGTCACTATAAGAGTGCATGCTACATTGAGTGCTTTTACCTTCTTGTAATATACTTTTTATACATTTTCTTTCCACAGCCTGGAGACGACATTGTTTTTATGGCCCAGACTCTGGAGAAGATTTTTCTGCAGAAAGTGTCCCAAATGCCTAAGGAAGAGTTTCAGGTTGCATCAATTACTGCTAAGGAACCAGTGAAAGGGAGAAAGATGAATACAGGTAACTTGCCCAAGATGTTATTGCATATTTATTTTTGGGATTTATTGAAGTACGTCAGATTGTTTTTGACAAATTCACTTTACCTCCTGCCGTGCAGGTGCAATAAAGCAGAGGTCCCTTGTGTCAGAAGTTGTTCTCCAGCAGACAGTGACAGTCATTCCTCCTGATGGGCCTCAGTTCATCCAGCCCATCCAGCTCTCAGCACAAATTGATGCAACGGTAAGTATTTTATGAGTTCGCAAGCAACTTTCACAGTATACGTGCTGACATTAAACCTTGAAATTAACAGTGTGAAAATATGTAGAGGTTGTCTGTCTTTTTAGCCTGATTGTTACCATTGATTGGGTATCAAAGAGTTTATGACTTCTTTCTGATGCTTGTGTGTTTTAGTGAGAAAATTAATCAAAATCTGTTTTAATTTTTGTCCTAATTTACATTTTCTTCCCATTTCTAATAAAGGGTAAAATAAATGTTAAACATTTCAGTCAGATGCTCTGCAGTAGCTCATTCTGCGCTGACTGTGGACATTATATACTTTATTTATTCTACAATATAATAAAGACTTCTTTATTGACAGACTTTCTCCATAGCATACAATTAGTTGATGTGTTTCACAAACTTGAATCGTTGTGAACGAATACTAATGTTAAATCACATTACAGATTCCATAGCCTGTTTTCAGCCTTCAAACGTTTTAATGCCAAAATGCAAAATTGAAAATTGCTTGTCCCACTTCTTCCCACTTCATTTATTGTTTATGTTAAATCTTTCTCTAATTTTTCAGATTAAAAAAGGTTTTAAGAGGAAAGCGGACTCTACACCCTTCACCACCTCAGCGATCACCGGCGGCGAGGCGCCCCAGGCTGAGGATCATTCAGCACCTTGTACGTTATTCTCTAGGAGAGGCGGTGGAAGGCCAATTAAACCTCCTAAGAAAGACTTGCCGACCTTTGAGGGCAAGAGGGTCAAACTGTCTACACAGCTCCGGCACTGCAACGATATCCTGAAGGAAATGCTCTCAAAGAGACACTATCCATACGCCTGGCCCTTTTACGCCCCTGTTGATGCAGTTGCGTTGGGCTTGCACGACTACCACAACATCATCAAGCAGCCTATGGACCTGAGCACCATCAGGGTAAAATGATTATGATGCTGCAGATTAATAGATTTTTCATAATTTCACATCAGTTTTCATGACAATGTGTTATTTCCTCAGAAAAAAATGGATCAACGAGAGTATGCATGTGCAAAGGAATTTGCTGCCGATGTCCGACTGATGTTCTCCAACTGTTACAAATACAATCCACCTTCGCATGAGGTGGTCTACATGGCAAGAAAACTGCAGGTAATTTATTATTATTATTATTTTTGTCAACAAATCAGTATGGCAGTAATTAAAGGTAACATAAGGACCAAAAATGCATTGGGAAAGTCTTTAAAACCTAATGAATCTATTTTTCTCTGTGTAAAACGTGCAGACACAATTTTTTTGTTATTAATCCTGTGTTTGGCAAACATGCTGCAGGAGTTACTTTATAATAATATTACTCTAAGCAGTAGCAGAGTAATATAACACGTTTTAATGGTATTTGCTGTAATATTACTACATCAAATATGTCCAGTAACATGTTACCACCCAAAATGAAGTGTTTTTTCAGCCTGCTCTGATCAACTGCGTCACTGGGAACCCATTTAACCTCGTTCAAAGCGGCTCATAATGATATATAAATGATTTAGAATAATGGACATGCTATACATGGCTCGATCTGCGTTTGTGTCGACAGGAAGTTTTTGAGGCCCGATATCTGAAGGTTCCCCAGGAGGCAGAGCATTGTTCCATACCTCAGCAGCGGGCTGACAAGGGGAAAGGAGACAGAGTTGGTAGTCTGTCGACCTCAGTAAGTTCTGAGAGTGAGAGCTCCTCAGAGGCAGAGGGCACGTCAGAGGTGGTGGCCACGCAGCTGGCGGATCTAAAGGAGCGGGTTGGTATCACATGCCAGTAACCGTGCACAAATGGCTTTTGAGAAATTCACTCACTTCGGTGCATTTCACTTAATTTTCTCATTGATGGCTGGCTTCTCAGTTGATATCTGTCACGGATGAGTTGAAGAAGCTCACTCAAGAGCCCCTGATGAAACCAAAGAAGAAAGACAAGCTGAAAAAGGAGAAGAGAACCAAAGAAAAGCATATTGCTAGACTCAAGCACAAATCTTCAAAATACAAATCTATCGTGGAAAAAATAACCAACAGCAAGAGCTCTGCTTTGTAAGTGACCCTACTTGTTCTCTTAATATGGTTTATATTTTATAGCTATTATATTTATATGCTTTATTCTAAAACCTGGCTAACATTATATGTTTTGCGTGTACATCTAGGCACGGCAACAGACCTTTAAAATGTGAGGATGAGCTCGCATCAACACCGGTGACTTACCAGGAGAAGAAGCAGTTGAAATTGGACATCAACAAGTTGCCTGGCGACAAACTGGGCAAGCTGGTGAACATCATCCATGCCAGGGAGTCCTGTCTGCGGGGCTCCACTCTGGAGGAGATCGAGGTTGACTTTGAAATGCTGAAGCCCTCCACACTGAGAGCGCTGCAGAGGTTCGTTGCAGCGTGTCTGAAGAAAGACAACAAGAACGTTAGCCGTAAGTAACTTCAGCACTTCCTGTAGCTTCGTTTTCAATTCGACTGGAGGGTAATTATCTCTTCTGTCCTGCAGAAAAGAAGCTGGTGAAGCCCACAGGAGGAGTGAAGACTGTGAAACCTAAGGATGCTGGTAAACCTCAGGTTGCCAGTAAAGAGCAGAACCTGATCAAGAAAAAAAAGCCAGAAGGTATGAACTGAATTTAACGACGCAATCATCGGAGTAAAGCTTCCACATGTGAGATGTAAAAATTACACATTTTTTCTTGTTTACAGCTAAAGTCATTACGTCTCCTGACTACAGCTGCTTTCCACTGCTCAGTGAAAGCAGCAGCAGCAGCAGCAGCAGCTCGTCTTCCAGCTCCGACAGCAGCAGTGATTCTAGCAGTTCTGATAGCAGTGACTCTGAATCAGGTTAGCTGCTCTGCCCCTCAGCACTCTGCCTTGTTATACCCGACCCTTCGCTCCTTTTATAAAATAAAGAGATAAGCCATAGGCACAATTCACCAGAGCGACTTACTACTACATTTCAAACCCCATTTCTCTTGGTTGACACCAAATATTAAATTGTTTTATATCTTTTCACACTCATGAGGCGTTTTCTGTTTTAATTCTCACACACACTTTCAATAACCTGTCATTATGGAGGAGGTGCACATGTCTTACCTAATGACATCTGAGACTATTGGGAGGGAAAAGGTTTAAGCTTTATTTTTTATCTGTAATGGCATCAATAAGTCAACACTAAAGAATGTCATGCTGAAAAGCAGAGTTTCATCGCCCTCTGTGGCTGAATGTTGCACCTCAGGCATCACACAGAATCACCAATGCTTTGTTTCCTGTAACCACACCCCACAGTTGTATTCTGGGCTCATAATTTGCATCAACCACCAGCCAAATGTTATGTAAAATATGCAAGGATCACTCACCAGCTCCTAGAAAATGAATATTGAGTGGCTGGGAAAACAAGACATTCACTAGCCATTTAGCAAGTAGAGATTAGAGGTCATTTAGCACTCAGGTCATATCACAAATTCTGGAGAACACTTCTACACGACATTAAGTTGAAATACTAACCCACTGGAGGTCAGCCAGACAAGGTTTTTAGCTTCTATCAAAGATTAAGACTTCATATCAGTCCTACAGCAATGCTTACTTGCCCTCATGAACACGCATAAACAGCTTGTTTATTCATTGTATTTCAGAGTTTTGTATTCTTACCTCAATAATACACTTAATATGACAATTCTGAGCTTGAATTTCTTATGTAATAAATACAATAATTAAATGTACAGGATTGTGTTATCTCACATAACTTTCAATATTAATCAAGAGAAACATTGTGAAATGAATTACATTAACGTTTTTTGAGAGCAAATGTCTGATGCCTGCCTCTGTAGACTGTGATCTACTAATGTCTTTCAGTGCCAAAAACAAAGAAGCAGAAAAGTAAAGACTCGTGCCAAAAGCTTAAGAAGGTAAATACATAAATTATTTGCCTGCTGTAATCAAGAGTTTCGTGGTATTACAGCCTTGCTGATGACAAAGAGAAGTAAGAATGTGATCTCCTCTTAAGTCAAAGGTTACTCGTGCTGCCTGCGGTAAGCCGATATCGGACACTAAAGACTTGACAAAAGCCTCGGTCAAGACTTGTCAGCCTCTTCTTGCTGTGCAGTCGTCGGTAGCAGAAACCAAAGCCCACCCACCGCATCATAATGCCGACCAGACCAGCAAGGAGCTGACTTTATCACCTCCAGGTACTGCCACGATCTGTCAAAATATAAATGAAGATTTACACTCGTCTTTCTTTTTTCTGTTGTTATTCTGCATTAACTCCTCATTCTTTCCCAGCCTTTTTGTAGCATTCCTGTTCAAACCAGCAGAAACCCTGAAACCCTGTACTTACAGATCACCTTAGTCAGCTTCTTAACGCACACCTCTCACTGAGATTCCTTCTTCCTCCCTCCCTCATTTGACAGATTTGTCTGCCCTCTTGTCCCCCATGGCATCTCCAGGAGTTTTGATGGACTGGGCTGCTACCAGGTTTGAGGTACTTCTAATGAAACTACAACACCGTACAAACACTGTCGGCCATTCTGACACAATCGATTTGTGAATGATTTTAAAGCTTCTGTCAGCTCTGAAACGACCTGTGGATCAGTAAGATCACACAACCCATTATTTAATTGTTTTATAGTTATGCAGCACAGTTGCCTTGTATTAAGTAAAGTTCAGACAAGCACCAAAGCTGCAGATACGAATTAAATGGTCTAAATCAGGGGTCTCAAACTCCAGTTAGCTTGGGGCAAATCTTTTTTTCTTTATGAATAACTTATTTAAACCATGCACTCAGCGTTACACTGTGGTCCGGCTTACACAGATTACATTACTTGTCCACTGCTCGCACCGTAGACTTACTTTAAAATAAATCAATAGTTAATCGACAGACGCTACAATTACAAACTGCCAGAGGTGTACTTGGTGCAGCAGTGGGCCCAGCAGCAGAGTTGCAGCAGAGAGTAACAGGAGTCACATTTTACTTTGAGCTTGGAGAGAGCTGATGGAAAAGATGATGGTGCAGGATTTGTTGTCAAAGAAAAAAGTGCTTTTTGCAATACGTTGGATTTAAACTCAGTGATGATGTTAATTTGGCAGAAGAAGTTAAAGATGGAGGTTCGCATCCTGTTGTCTGCAGCTCTTCATAAAACATCTCCTTCTTGTTCAGCACTCCCAAAGACTGAATACAGCTACACCCTGACATTTTAAAATTGATCCACTGTCCACAAATGCCAAAAATGGCCTGGTGACAGTTTGAGACCTCTGGTCTAAATCAAGAGTGTTGTTCTTCATTTAACTGTTTTCACAGATTTAGTCCATCAGCTGAGATTTTTTAAAAAGTATTCAAAGTCCATCAGAATTGCAATGGGAAAGATCCAAAAGCAACATGACCTAGTGACATGTTCCTGTGCTGTCCCATGTTATATGCACAACTATAATATCTGGAATATTTAAATGTGTAGCATATGATAATCATAGTGTGCAGTACTTTTAAATGTTGGCTACATTGGTGTTAAAATATCAGAGATTCCCATTAAGCATGAAGGAATTTTAAATGTTAAAACTAAATCTCACCTGTCAGCAGGGACCGGTGCTGTCACCTCTGAGAGAAAGCCCATGGCGGTCCAACGACGAGACAAGTAAGTCAGTAGAAGTTTGACGATATATATATTTATTTATTTTAATTACTGTTACTTTAGCAGAACCCTTATGTTTGTGATTCTGCCAGATTTCAGATACCCGGAGGATTTTCCTGACAGTCAGGTGACTAAGGTTCCTTACACCAACACAGCAAGTAAATCTGCTGAAGAGGAAAAATCCCACATTCCCAAAAAGGTTGGCGTTCTTTAATTGGGTTTACTGTTACTAATAATTGCTGATTGCATGTTTATTCTTGACTCTTCCTGAATTCTGCAGCTCAGGATGCAGAGGCTGGGCTGCACCAGACATGATTTAAGTGTAGAATTAAAAATGAGAAACTACAGTGACATTAGTTCAGTCACATACTTTTATGCCCCCGTAGAAGCTAAAAATCAATGATCGAAGCTTTAAATTTGATCTCAGTGCCACCCGCTCTCGCCACGCTCGCAGTTTATTGCATGGACATTTTTCTTGTTCAGGACCTCGTTCTGAAAAATGCTGAGTCTTGGGCGAAACTGGTGAGACAATCAGTCACTCCAACTGCGATCAAGTCCTCAAAGGAAAGCTTCCAGCAGTTCCGCAAGGCTGCCATAGAAAAGGAAGAACGTGAAAAGGCGCTGAGGAAGAAGCAGGAGGAAGGAAACAAGGAGAGGGAGGCTCCCGAAAAGAGCAGGTAGATTTGCTTTAAAATCGTATTTCTTTATTTGATTTTCTCCAGATTTTGATTTAAAGAGAGCAGCTTCTGATTAAAAGGACATTCTCCTTCTAGCTTACCAGGTCCGTGTAAAGCAGAATCGAACCCACAACCTTTTAAAGAAGAACCTGATTCACCAGAGAGCATTTGCAAAGACGCTACCTCAGACTCTCCCAAAGATGTTGAGCAGCAAATGCCTCCCGAGTCTCCCACAGAAACACAAGCTGCTGCCACACAGTCCTCGCTGGACAGGGAACGAGAGATGGCTCGCAGGAGGGAGCAAGAGCGTCGCAGGCGAGAGGCTGTGAGTTCCTTCATCCGAGTTTTAGTGTTATATCGTTCTGGTATTGGTAAAATGGCCTTTTAACGACTGCTCTGTGGTTTTATTTCTCTCATTATAGATGTCTGGTATTGACATGACTATGCAGCGGGACATCATGACTTCGTTTGAGCTCAACCTGGACTGAAAAGCAACGGGGATTAACTAAAAACGCCCTTCGTGCAAGACTCGTGTGTCTTCTCAGAGAGCAACTGAGCCGTTCGTTCTTTCCTGGACACAGAAGACAACTTCACGTCAACCTTATGAATGTTCTCGAGAATAAAAAATAAAATGTTAATTGTGGAAAAGAAACACTAATGATAATAATAAATGGGCTTTGCCCTTAATTTGTATTTGAAATGGTTGTTAAATGTGTTCACTGACGCACTGTTGAATATGAGGTGATGGGATGAGGCTGTCGAAATTCATACCTGCATCACATTTGTTTGTTTGTTTGTTGGTTTGTATAATTTTTTGAGTCCTCCCAGCCTCGATGGCAGTATGACAAGCTAATTAACGCATCCATACACTGTAGTTAAAACCCCACCGTGTTGTCTTGTTGGCTGAATTGTGCAGTGTTTTGTTTTTTTGTTAAGTTCTCCCATTCGATGAACCTTTTTGCCACCATGTTTCATTTTATCCTCACTCAAAAAATGTACCGTGTAAACCAAATACTGATCTCTATGAATATGTAACACGCACGCACGACAAAATATTCTCGCACAGAAGTCAATTTCGAACAGAGATCGGTCGGTCTCCTTGCCAAAGTTTCCGACATGGAAAAGGAAGTGAATAATCTCAGTTCCTCACTCGCTCGACTACTTGAAAAATGCCATTCACTGTGTTGACTGTACTCGCACTGCACTTTGTTGTTCATACAGTTCTGGCTGTTCCAAAATTGTGTGTTGGAGATTATCAACATATTCTGTATGTTACAGTTGTATATGCTCGAATAAATCATTTCTTTTTTTTTTTTTTTTTACTCAAAATAAAACTATTTTCACTAAGCAACCTGCATCAGCTCGTCACTGCATCCAGTTATAACGGCAGTGGAGTCCAGAACACACGGATACTTTAATTTATTTTCAAATTCAACATTAGTTTTTTATGAGAATACACAAACAAGTATGTAGAAGAGAAGAGTGTTAAAGAAAGTAAACACAAATGTAGCTCGGGGAGGGTGAATTGATAAATATATGTGAAGACAATTTTAATTATTCAGGTGACTGTTACTTATTAATGATCTCAGTTGTTTTGTCGTCTTTGTGCTTCTTGTACTTGGAGCTGAAGAGGACAAAGGTCTTAATCTGTGACACATCCAGCCACGTGAGAGGGATTAGGCTAATCTGACATTGTTAACCTGCTTATTATGTGTGTTGCCTCGTCCGGGGTTGTGTTCACTGACGCAATAATTGACCTGCAGCACACCTGTGACCGCATTACAGCTCATTATAATAAGAATGCGTCACACCCAGGGCCGCAGCCACGCTGAGGTCATGACCCCCCACCTCCACCCGTCCATGGAGAACATTTTGAAGACTATATTCTTAAGTGATCTCAAGTGAAATTGAATGGAATGCAACTGGATTTGAAAAGAGACTTGAAGACGTATCACTTGTCCTCCACCTTTCCTGCTCGCTTGATTGAGGCTAGGATTAGTCCGTTAGTATGGATATCAGAAGCGTATTGCTGTTTTTCGTTCCAGTCTATTGTTTTTAGTCTAGCAGGTACTGATCGATATTGCCTGTTGGATGTGAGGTGAAATGTTTTGTCTGGACACCAGGAAGACTAGCTGTCGTCATTGCCGTCAGCTAATGAGGATCCTGTATGAATGAACAATATTCACAGGCTATATTCCAAGTGATGTATCACAGTCGCAGCACTTAGAAGAATTACCATCAGTATTTTGAAGACTAGAGTATAAATCTGTGCACTTCTCTGCGTGTTGACAGGACCAGTAATCATTCAGGAAATAATATGAGTGCCAACAAATAGAGACGAAGATAAGTAACAAAATGTGCCAATGAATTAATGGTAGTAGTTGATTTAGTTCAGTAATCTCACTGTTGAAAAAACAATAAAATGGTTCATAAAACATTTATTAAGCATTTGTAAAGGTTTAAACATCATCTAAGATCATGTTTTTATAATTGAACTACACAGTATTAATGAACCATTTACAGTGTTATGAACATAAAATACAACTTTCCAATAAATAAATAGTAATAAATAGTTTATAACGCATTTCATTGCTTGTTACCAGTGAAAGTTTAAGTTTAATTAACTATAAAATTGCCATTTTAATGATATAATAGATTCTATAAAGTGTGACCAACTACATAGGCTACATATATATAAATATATTTATATATATATGTTTGTATAAAGATATCAAAAGTACCGAGGACATGAGCTCCGTGTTATTCCTGCCTCACACACACCTGCTCTGGTGACACAGTTGATATCGATCCATAATATCTGAATCATTTGGAGCACGTGCACGCTCGCCTCTCGGATGCTGCGCTGTTGCCATGGCTGCGGGAAGCCTCGGTGAGCTCTGCAGTGATTTCTCGGGCTTCCTCTCTCTCCGTCCTCACACAGCGCCGCTCAGCTGTGCAGAAAATCAGCATTAAAAAAAGCAGCTCTGCATCCAGCGGCTTACCGCTCGGGTTCGGACTTGTATGGCCATGTATAGTCAACAGCAGCGTCTCCTGCCAAACAACCGCCGTTGTCACACGCAAGCGTGAAATCTGACGTGATGCTCTTGCCACCGTCCCATTCAGCAGCCGCGCGTCGGGATCCTCCCTTCAGACGGTCGTGCGTATGCGCTCGGGCAGCAGCAGACACAACGGCATTGTCGTTTTTAAAGCAGGAGCGAGCGATTAACGCGGGGAGGGAGGAGATCAATAGGTACAACTTGGAATCTGGATTTTGATTTTTTTTTTTTTTTTTTTAATGCGGCAATGTAAAGATGGCGAGAGTGCTCCACAACTTGCTGTTATTTCTGATCAGACTTGCGCTGAAAATCAGAGTTCTGGGGTATTGGTCGCTGATCTACGGTTACTGTGCCCTCTGCACCGTCGTAGCCCTGCTGAAACTTTGGTGGAACATCGTCCTGAGGCCGACGGCCACCTTCCAATGGGCGATTCGTGAAACTCCCCCGGCTTGTCTGAATGACACGTCCTTGGGAACCCACTGTTATGTTCGGATCAAGGTAAGACGCGCGCACACACGCACACATGCGCTTGGACATGAAAGGTGTCTGTGAAAAGGGGAAATGCCCCATTGTGTGTGTGTGAGGTGTAAAAAAAATAATAATGGTCCAACACCTTTTGCTCGTGTCGCGTCGTGAGGAGACAGCCGGGCCTGAGATCTGAGTGTGCGGATCATGAGGCGCCTGTTTGGCTTCATGTTTGGGTCGAGAGGGTTTTTGTTGGGCGCTGCGCTCAGGTGGTGCTGAAGGAACAGCTCCTCCACCTCCCACCTCACATCTCAACATGCACAAACCCTCCAACCAAAAACATCCTCTGTGTGCAAACACGATGTAATTAAACACCAGAGCATGAAACACATCCTCAGCCAGCCGGTCATCACAGTGATTCATGTGTCTGAAAGTACAGGAGTCAACAGTGCATCATCATCATAGTCAATCAGCTGATCTGTGTTTTTAAAATCATAATTTAAAAATGAACCACTTAATAAAGCAATTGAATTAATGTAGTGGAGTCAAAAACACAATACTTTCCTAATACAATGATGTGAAGTAGAAGAAGATGAGAACAAATAATGTATAAGTACCTCAAGACTGCACAGTACTTGAGTAAATGTGTACTTGTGTTATTTTTATGAACCACCCCTCTAGATTTCACGCAGCGTCGTTCAGCAATCTCGTCTTTCGGTTGTTTTTTTACAAGCCAGTGTTTGATTTTACTGATGCAGATGAAACTGAGTCAGAGACGAGACTCGGGTCCGTTTGAAGATTTTGAAGTGCAGGTGGAGTAAAAATAAGAATAAGCACAGTCAGACGAGAATAAAAAGGTTGCCTCGATATCAAGATGTTCAGTATCTGCAGTGTCAATATCCGCCTCGGTGGAAATGACCGTGCAGGCAGTGAGTATGTTTTCTAAAAGGTGACTGAGGCTGTTCAGATAAACAGACATTGTCATAAATTAACAAGTCGCAGTGGAGTCTGTCTGTCTTTTAGGACATTTTCAGCACAGGGACCCACAGATTCGAACAGATTTACAGTCCGAGGCTGATGATTGATCACTTCTGAAAACAGGGAGGTGGAAAGAAAGAACATCTTCAGTTTGACGTGATTTGTTTATCCGTCTACGAAACACAGCGATCTAGTGAATTGCACGTCAAAGTGAGGAGAAGATGTTAAAGACAGAACTTCATCAGTGCAAACTCATCCCAAAAACCTGCGACAGCCCGACCGATACATGGGTTTACTGATGTTATCGTCCAATATCGGCCATAGATCACAGATGTATCAATATCTGTGTTTACGTTGTCCGATACGTGTCCGAATAAGAGACAAAAAGATGCTTGATTTGATCGGAATTTTCTGTTTCAGTGCACTCAGTCATTTCTGATTATAAAGTTTATTGTTAAACTGTGAAAATATCCTGCAGACATTTAATAACCATAACTGAGGGAGTTTTTTAGGTTTACGAGGACTCTTGGCATCTTAAAAGAGTTAATGATACACTGATTCTCATGTATGTAAGTAAATTAGCCATTCCTGTGTTGGTTTCATTATCATCCACTCATTTCCAAGTGACTTCATTCAGTAATTCCTTGATCTATTGTGTCATCTTGATCCGTGTCTCTTCTTCCCACCCAGGAGTCCGGCCTCAGGTTTCACTATGTTGCAGCTGGAGAGCGAGGGAAGCCGCTCATGCTGTTTTTACACGGCTTCCCTGAGTTCTGGTAGGTCAAAGGGGACATTTTTAGGTGTTTTAGGGGGGGGCAGCTGCAGTAAGAGCATCGGCTCCACTGCACTCAGCACCAGCAGCCGCAGCCTCAGCGGACAACTTGATTTAAGATTATGCTCCTTCAGTCGCTTGGTGTTTGTTACATCGGTCACCTCCCCTACAAATTTTCCCCTGACTGTGAGAAAACCCTCGGCCGTAATCTATCGGCTCTCCCTGTTAAATCTCCGCCGTCTGGCCTCTGGGCTGCAAAAACAAATCCACGCCAGCGAGGGAGTCCTCATTCACAGGCGTGATTTGCCATCGGCGGAAAAAAGGGGTCCAAAGCGTTCAAGATCTCCTCCTCCTGATGTGAAATGAAAAAATGGTGCCGAGCGTTGTTCCTGGATTGGGGCCAAAGAGGTTGTCAAGAGCTGTAAGCCCGTCCATATCTCTAACATACTATCTGAGCTGCTGACAGGACCGGGATTAATTAAGGGTGGAGCTCTTTCTGCTTCACTTGAGGTATTCTTTACACAGACGATGAACTGTGCTGAGAGTGACACTGTTGGAAAGAACTCCTGACACTTTTCTTTTTTTTTACAAATGTGCTAATTCCCTCTTAGAAATGAGAAAGAGAGGAGTGTCAGGAGGAGGGTGGAGGGGTCCGAGGGGGCTTACTTCGCTTTAAACCTCATCTATATTCTAAGATCTGAGGGGCTGAGCGCCGGGATCTTATACTGACTCATCAGAATCACAGTCAGGGCTCTGCATCTTGCTTCCCCTTCGCTCGCAGGAGGAGGAGGAGGAGGTGGAGGAGGAGGAGGAGGAGGAGGAGGATTTCAGGCCTGATGAGGAGCCTCTACTGCAGACAAGATCTTCAATTAGGAAGTCATCCCGGCCCAGATGATCAGTGGGCGGATTAGAATCTAAAACAGCCTCTATTATACTGAGGTGACCTTCACTCGGCTGGAAAGAAAAGCTGAGTCCTGGCTTTAAAGAAAAAAAAAGTTTGTGATGTTAGTTTGCAAGTATCTCAGATTTGTGCCGTATGCAGAAATTTAAAGGGGCACCCCGATTGTTCAGTGGAATCATCATGGGAGTACCACCTGTGAAAACAGTTGATTAATGTGTCGTCTGGTTCCAAAAGGGGACGTCTACGGTCTGAAAAATACCCCTAATGATCTACTTTGGTTGTAGTAGGGAGACTCCGAATGGCTAAAAGTGCAATATGTAAGAATTTGCCACCTGTCAACTTGCAGCAGATCACCAGAGTAACTGCTAATTGCCTCTAACTGTACCTACCATTAGCTAGTTAGCTCGCTTAGCTGTGCATCTAGCGGTCTGGACAGGGAGCTCGGGAGATTTGGACAAGCTGGTTAGCATGCTAACCATAGTAGATATCTCAGCATCAACACAACACACCAACGTCATAACTCAAAACTGTTATGTCCTCACATTCTGTCGAGAATTATAGTGAGTTTTTGAACGTTTTCTATCAGGATCTCAACATGTTGCACCTCTTTAACTGAAAGCCTGTGTTACAAACTGGAGGTCGGAGTTGAAAAGACATGCAGATCAACCCGGCAGGGAGGAACAAATGAAGGACACTACTGAATTTCATTATGGGACATGTGGGAACCAGTGTTAGTCGCTTTTCAACCACTTGCAAGCAGCCCAACTTTATTTACTTAATTCCTGGAGTACACCTTCAAAACACATAAGTTAAGTAAAAAAAAAAGTCATCTTTGCATGTGTTTGTGTGCCTCAGGTTCTCCTGGCGCTACCAGCTGCGCGAGTTCAAGAGCGAATTCCGCGTGGTGGCCATCGACATGCGGGGCTACGGGGAGTCCGACCTGCCGCTCTCCGCTGAAAGTTACCGCTTCGATTACCTGGTCACCGACATCAAGGACATTGTGGAGTACTTAGGTGAGGGGACACTGTTGTGTGTTGGACTTTTTTTTTTAAAATAACTCCTCAGAGTGGAGACAGTGTTGTGACAGTTTGTCTTGAGTCAAAAATAAACTTGTTTATCAGTCTCAAACTGTGGACAGCCCTCGGGCCTGCAGCACAGCATGACAAACTCCCTGTGAGTCACTCCGGCTGAACACGGGACACTGTGCGGATACGGAGCCCACAGCTTGCTGACTGCATGCTAACATTAGCAGGGAGCTAGCCCGAGGCTGTCTGCGCACACCAGCATCCACTAATAATTATCTGGCCTGAATGGCATTTTTGTGCATTTTTGCAGTAGAATCACAGTTTCTCCTGTTTTAGCAACATACACCACATGATCACCTGTCTTAGGATTGAAATGTCAGTGCAGCTTCGCGAATGACTCAAAGTGAACTGTAGGTCTGTATTTGTTTCCTCCTTCACACTTGTCAGCTCGTATTCAAGTGTGTCACAGCTACTGATTCAGCACTAATTACAAGGAAACTGCGATAATTAAGTTGGCCATGTCTTGATTTAGTACATAGACACACTGATAAACCTCACTTGTTCAGTCTTCAGTCACAAGTTCATTCGAGTTTATCTTGGCGTCATCGTTTGTGAGTAATAACGACATCACACTGAAAAGGTAAATTGTAGAGATCTGGGACTGCAGCCATCATGAAAAAGAAGATTCAAACAGGTTGTAAACGAACACCTGAGATAGTGTCACTGAACCACTTTCAAACATTCTTGTTGACGTATTTTTTGGCCACTAGGGGGCAGTGGAACAAGCTGCACGCACAACAATGCAATATTACCGTTTTATAATGTTGTTGTTGCAAACGTGCTAGCAAACGGACACGTAGCAACATTAGCATTCATCTGGAGTTGTGCTCATGTCCACCCAGCAAATGTCAGTCCAAACTCTCCTTTTAGCTCCGTTTTTGGTCCCCACCAGCTCCAGATTAGCATGTTCACTAGCTAGTCGCTAACTTAGACCGCCTGCTGCATCTGGAAACAGGTTTGATGAGAGCAGCGAAGTTCTGGCTCAGTCCCTCGGCTCACTGTTCAGTTTGAAAACCAATGAGCTGAAAGAGGCATAAAAGGTCTGTAGAGTCCAGGGGAAACTGCAGAGTCAGATGATGATTCTGTGGGGGGTTCAAGACGAGCGACATCTTTTACATTATACATCATTTGGTCCGTTGCTATTATAAAAATATTGAGTGGTGCAGCTTTAGATAATGCCACAAGAGTAACCGAGTGAGAATCCAGCCCAGAGACACAGTTTCTGAACACATTGCTTATCAAAAATTTACATTCTCTTTTAAAAAAAGCTTCTCAGAGACGTCTGGTTGATGTTACGTAGCTTCTTACCACTGTTCTAGCTGTCATTGTTAATTTCTTAACAGGCTTTTAGGGGGGCCGAGCGCTCAATAATGCATATTGCTGCGCAGAGGATTTGCCTAATGGTCATTTCAGTGGAAGTGGGAGGCCTCGCATCGATCATACGATAACTGCCGTACTGTGATCTGTGATTGGACTGCGGGGCCCTGTTAACGCCGGCTGTTCAACCCACATGTTCCACATTGCAGTCCACATTCGCAGTCTGCTAATGGTGCTGCGCCAGTCAGAGGTTTGGCCTTTAAGCGTCCACGGTTAAAGCGACGTTGCCCCTCTTTCATTCCAGTAACCAGCATCGGTGTTCACAGCAGAAGCAGCCACAGCACCTCTGTCAGATTTAGATATATGGCTTTAAAAAGCACATGTGATATCAACGTTGAGACGAGGCTTGCTTGTGTGATTCATACCAGTGGGTGTAAATGGTGCTAGCATAGGTGCAGGGATTATTTTGTTGGAGCTGGAGCAGCGATGTGATCAGAATCCCTTTTAGACGGATGCCCTGACCTTGATCTGCATTTGGCTGTATGTCACGGAGTACATCCATTTGATGGGTGTAAAATGTCCTCAGAGGGAGGAAGCCAGCAATAAAAGAAGAAGTGAGAACAGTATCGATTTTCTGGGCACTGACATGCTTTAATAAGCAGCACAACATCAGCACGAGCGTCCAGCTGCTAATAGAGCCGATGTGTCTTCTGCTGCAGTAACAAAGCACCGTCTGATGTCCGTCTGCTTTCTCTTTCAAGGATACAACAGATGCTGTCTCGTCGGCCACGACTGGGGCGGGACCATCGCGTGGCTGTTCGCCATTCACTACCCCGAGATGGTGACGAAGCTCATCGTCCTCAACTGTCCTCATCCGTCTGTGTTTACAGGTGTGACTTCACCGTGAATGGATCAGACGTCACTCTTTATGTTGTGAAAGAAAAACCAATTTTCTTCACGCTAATTAGACAGACTCTGGTTTGGCTCTCGGATTATTACCGTAATTATTATTATCATTAATTAGGAAGTTATTATTACTTCAGTTTTCATGTTTGCATCCATCTGGCAAATCCTCTTCTGCCTTAAGGGGGAGATGATGAGGAGCTAATTACAGGAGGCTAATGTGAAGCTGGAACAGCTGGTTTCACCGGCGCAAACAGAGAAGCAAAGTCACCGAGAGTTATCACGTCCACGACCCCTCACAAACTTGGCCTTTAATTACCATCGACCACAACTGAACCTCTCCCTCTCCTGTCTTGTCCTCCAGATTACGCCCTGCGACATCCGAGCCAGCTGCTGAAATCCAGTCACTTCTTCTTCTTCCAGCTGCCCTGCTTCCCGGAGCTCATGCTCTCCATCAATGATTTCAAGGTGGTCTGTTATGTGTGGGCTTAAGCGCCTTCAAGGTCAAGGTCGTGTGTTGTTTGCGTCTCTGCTGCATGAGTGTGTGGTGGTGGTGTATATTGCATGTTAATAGAGCGTTCAGCGTATCAGTGCGGCGAGAAGAATAAGCAGCAGACGAGGTCGGATGGAATGAAACAAAAGGATCAGCTAATCCTGTAGGAAATGTAAAATGATAGATTAATACCGGCTCATGTGCTAAGCTGGATAAGGGTATTTTTTTCAGCAATTAGGTGATAATGTTGAATGTCTGATCTCAAGTTTATTACTCTGAATATTAAAATGTGCCGTTCAAAAATCAGTAACATCATTTATGACATTGAAACTTCATCATCAGTTTAATTAAATTGTAAAAGACGCATAACTCTCGGTTTGTTGTTTAATATAACGCTACAGCTGGGAGATGGTTAGCTTAGCTTAGCTTAGCATAATAAATGGGAGCAGGGGGAAAGGCTAATTAACACATAATATCTAATTTGTTTAATCAATAAAATTCCCATGAAACCAGAACCTGATGTATTTACACTTTGTACATGTTTTTTTTTCACTAAGCTAAGCTAAGCTAAGCTAACTGGCAGCTGGCTGTAGTGTCATATTAACAGTTTCATAAGAGAATGGATAAGGAAACTTCCCAAATTACTTCTTTAATTAAAGGAAGGAGTTTTGACATTAGGTTGGAAATACCTATATACTGTGTTGCAGAGATGTTTACTAAAGTTAGCATGCTAACCAGCTAGCCCTAGCTCGATACCACAAGAGGCGATAGTCGTGAGAGCCTTCCATGGTTTCAGCTGTGTCAGCATGTGAGCGGCAAGTTCTCTATTCTTCACAAGCTCTCAGCTTTTACTCTAATTATCTGATGAATAAACAAAATAAACTCACAACAAGTCAAAAAAGTTAATATTTTAACTCCTATTTTCGTTTTTTAAAACAGAAAATACAACCAAGTTTCTTTCTTTTACCAAACTTAGACAAGCGTAACTGCCTCATTCACTCATCGTAAAACTCAACGAAACAGACAAAACAAAGATGTTTTATTCAACAAGTAAGATGTCAAAATATTTTGTCTCTGCACTCTCCTCACTCCTCTCCTGCTTTATGCCTCTCCTGTTCCTGTCTGCTGTGCCTTCTCGTCTTGAAAGTCATAGTAGCTCCCTGATCAGAGCTGCTGTAAATCACCTCCTTACTCAGACCTCAGTCTGCTAATGTGGGGGCCACTTAGCTGCAAAGCTAACTGAGCTAACTTGCTTACGGCAGCTGGTCGTTACAGCAGAGCGTATGGTATGCAGCCGTTAGCGGTTTTGTTGTTGACTTATTGTAATGATTAAGTTTTGCGAGGCACTTTTAAATCCAAACGTTGGAAGTGAAATATTTGCAAGCTAGATGTTCAGTTTGGATGATGCTCCTTTGTGCCTGTGTTGGAGTTTTCAGAAGTAAAAGCGCAGCATGTAATGTTGTCGAACCAGCAGTAAGTCAGGGGGCCAGAGGTGCGGCCGAAGGTCGCCAGAGCTGATTTCACCACTTCTGACTCATATTACACTGACGCGGACGTCCCTCTGTAGATGTTTTCTGGATCAAATTGTACCAGACAGTCACATAAATTCACCCCGGTGTTTGCTCTCTCTGCTGCAGGCTCTGAAGGCCTTGTTCACCAGCCGCAGCACGGGCATCGGGAGGAAGGGCCGCTGGCTCACTGCGGAGGACCTGGAGGCCTATCTGTACGCACTCTCACAGCCGGGAGCTCTGACCGGAGCCCTCAACTATTACAGGAATGTCTTCAGGTGGGGAATAGTTCACCAGGAGATGGACTGTGCCTAAGATTGTCTTAGACACTTCATACAGGGGGATTATAAATAGCCGTGGTGGAAGAAATACCCCAGTCTTTTAGTTGAGTAAAAAGTAGCAATGCTGCAATATGAAAATACTGCATTATGGGTAAAAGTCCTGCAAACAGCATAGAGCTCATTTTAACTATTTAACATGTGGTTGTGTAGTTTATACGATAACAGTGCATCACATAAGAAGCATTATACAGTCGCTGCTGGAGCAGGCATGCTGTTGCCATAGGAGACCGTTTCACTGTTACTGCAGCACTTTGAGATGATTTTTAGTCGGTGTCAGTGTTTGGTTATTGAATGGGAAACCACACAGTCACTTTATGTGTATGTTGTGCATGTAGAGACTGTGCATAGTGTCGGCTTGCGAATTTAATATCGCAGTCTGCTGTCGGAGCTCCGGAGAGGCAGACACACGTCCCTCTGTCAAGGACCACAATACTGTCCAATATTTATATTTATATATCTACCTTTATTCTTTAGACTGACTCGCTGGCCGAGAGTGATCGGCACGGATCAGATCAAAGAAAAGTATCAGTGCATGCTTCTCTGACATGTGAACCGTATGTGCATGACTGAGCGCCATCTGCTCCCTTTTCTCAAGCAACGAGTCCTCTCAGAATAGCTTTTATTTGCTTACGTAAAAAGAAATATCACTGACCCATGTCCAATTAGTCTCTCCGCATCCGCGAGTGCATACTGTACCTAAGCACGAGGGACACAGACAGATAAACGCAGAGCAACATCCATCCATCCATCCAGTTTCTATATATCCATTTATCCTGTTCAGAGTGGTCGGGGCTGAAGCCTAGTCCAGCACATTTTGGGTAAAACACAAAGCAACATGAGATTTCTAATCTAAAATAGACATAAAAGTGAGAATTCTCATGATAGGATTCCTCGTCTTGTCAAGGTTGTCAGGTTTGATCGTTCAAGCTCGTGCAGTCACTACGAAACTTCACCCAACTTTCCTTCCATCGGCTCGGGGGGAGTGGATTTTTGTTCTTTTGTGTCAAAATTTCAGAAATCTGCTAAAACTAAAAGCTGCAGCGGTCAAACGGAAACATAACTACAGACAGTGGAGGTCAAGCCAGGGACAGATTCAGGCCGTGCACATGTTTCCAGGTGACATCAGATCGAATCTCTCAGGCCAACAGTCGTTCCGTAGGCCTTCTTCACAGAGGACATTTTGACTTGTTACCGTAGGAAAAGCACAGGTGTCACTTAAAGTATGAAGAACATCTCTGTTGTATTCAGATGTCACAGTGTTACAGTAAGTCAGCATGGACAGTAAGTAACAGGACCCTGAGACTGAAGCAGCGACATGGACATTCAGCCATCACAAGTCAAATCTCTAATATTAACTCTCTCATACCACAACATGTTGGCTGCACTCAGGTTTCGTCCTCTCTCTCCGCAGCTCCCTCCCCCTGAGCCACAACCACGTCAGGTCCCCGGTGCTGCTGCTGTGGGGCGAGCGGGACGCCTTCCTGGAGCAGGAGATGGCCGAGGCGTGCCGCATCTACATCCGGAACCACTTCCGCCTCAACATCATCTCCGGGGCCAGCCACTGGCTGCAGCAGGACCAGCCCGACATTGTGAACACCCTCATATGGACCTTCCTCAAGGAGGGCGAGGGACGCAAAAGCTACAGGAACTAAACTCAACACAGCGAGGCCTCCTCCTCCAGCACTCCCCCTTCCTCCCCTCCCCCTCCCGTCTCACTTGCCACACCTGGAAGCCTGGAATATGCCTGTGATACCAAGCGACATAGTGATAATGCAATCATTCTTTAAACCTTTTCACATTTCAGATATTTTTTTAAAGAAACAGCAGTAGAGGGAAGAATCAAAGCACACTTCACTGGGAGAGGACACCGGGCAGTACGTGTGACACATATTCAAGATGTTTTTTGCACATGACATCCGCCTTAAAGTTTGTCAGTTACAGCATTACAAATGTGTGGCGCAGAAATTCTCCTCGTGACTTGTATTGTGTGGTGCCTTTTAACTTTTTCGAAGCCGTCGCAGTGTAAAGATGTCCCCCCGAGAGAGACCGAGGACGCGGCGGCGTCCGCTACAACCTGTATGTTTCACCGGGGTCGCTCTGCTCTTCTTTAGGCACAGTCCTCTGGGAGCCATAACTCTCCCGTTCCCTTTATCAGGTAGTGTTGTCTAAAGGAGTTTTTTTTTTTCTTCTTCTTTTTTGTATTTCCTCCTCAGAGATACTCGCTCAGATGTAGAGAATGTCGTTATCTTGATCTTTATGTATAGAAACGTCAGTGATGGTTGACTATTGTACTATTTTGTATCTATTCCTACACACTTGCATTTTGAAAACTCACTGAGCCAGGTCTACACCGTTTTGATTTTATAAATAAACTAAGTGTCAATCTGTTGGACTGCACTGGTTTTTTTGAAGAAAAAAAGAAATGTCTGGCCTGTTTAAAGATAACAGTAGCAGTGGTGTGTTTGAAGCTGTGGCAGCGCGCCTCATGCCCCCATCTGTTTGGCACCGTCTCTCTTAAGCCTTTACACAGGAGGGATGAAAAAAAAACACACCAGAAATAGTCACGGAGGTGCTTTTTAAATATAGCACAGCTGACTGACGCAGCAGTTGATGTCGGTTACGTTGGGTCTACAAACATGTTTGATATGTTTTTTTTAAGCCTCATATTTATAGGCTACCTTCCCAGGCATGGTGTACACGCCAACAGAGATGCTGATGTGGATCATCACAGTGAAGGTGTGTATTCATCAGTCTTACATAATAAAACAGCACACAACCACACACACATTCACCGCTGAGCTATTTAGAGAGGACAGCACTCAGGCAACGCGTGATTACATCTGTTTAAAACATGCTCTTATACAAGCACTTTTTTTTTTATGTTTAACAAAATATTGCAGATTGGAAAGATGATCCAGTCAGGTGATGTGAATATGTGTTTATTTTTATTTTGTGCTTTTTACATAAGGGATGAGCTACACGTTGTCCTTAAATGGCCCATTGTCTATTATTTATAAGGAATTAATAAATTATTTACTGACATTAACAAACCCATTAGTTGCTGTTAAACCCTGTTAGGTATGCCCGAGTTGAGACGTGTACTGATGAAGCACTGAATCACTCTGCAGTGTCTCTACCTTCAGTCAGGTTGTACATCTTTTGTGTGTTTGGCTGTAATGCTGATTCAAACATTTGATCCAACATTTGCACTGACATCATGGGATAAGAGGAATGTTGCAGGAGGGGACAATGACATCATCGCCTGTCAGGGGTCAAGCTCTTTTGCTGCTTTCAGGGGCTGTCGGAAATATTTATTCTAGCCAATGAGGGTAGAAACCTGTCATTTCTTTCAGCTCAGGGATGTTTTTATGTGCTTATTTGCACAAAAGTCCTATAATATACAAAAAATAAACAGAAGTAAACATAAGGTAGCTGACATAATACAGCAAAAACATTTTTTACATTACATTACAATTTGACATTTGGTTAAACATATTTTTGTAGCAAATATCACATTTTCCCTTTCTTGTGAATAGAATTATTGGCTTTTAAGAAGTTAATTCATACAAATATAAATGAGTGAGACTGAAACATAAGTTCATGTGACACTTTTTAGTCGTCTATTTCAGAGTCAATTTTAGTTGTCATTAATTTATTTTTCTTATCATATCTTCTTGGCCTTCTCTCTCTTTTTTTCTGCCAAGAAACTGACAGAGATGAGTGAAGTGATCAAGTCAGCTTTGTGATACAGAGTTTCAATAATAACTAATGGCAAAGCTTTTCAAGTATAATTCTTTTACGGATCAAATTTAAATATTTATTTGAAAAATGTGTTTGAAGATAAGCTATAATTGGGATGGTATGCACAAATATATTTTTTTAAAAGCACCAACTTTAATATTATTTATTAACTGAAAGATCTGAGGGGCAGAGTTACCCTTACACAAAGGTGTAGTGAGGTAATGTCACCTGTTCCTATCTGAGAAAGAGGCTCCACCAGCAGAGGGCGCCTTTATCACATAACCTTCCCATTATCACCAAACCATAAGTGTTTGTTTTGAAAGGTTACCTTAAAATTTCGAGGTCCGGAACAGCACCTGAAGGCATCTCCGAGGGCACGGCTCCTTGCTCACTTGCACTGCGCAGGTGCGACAGCTTCCGGGCTGTGACAGCTCGTCCACTCCTTCTCCGTTTGGCGAGCCGTGTCTTAGAGGGTGGTGAACAGCGTGCAGCAGTGATGTCAACAACATCGGTCAGTGGGTCAGCCCTTTTATTAACATGCTTTTTCTTATCACCGAGCCTCATACTAACAGACAGTTAATTTAAATTAATTCGTACAGGTCTGTTGCTTCACCAGGCTTTGAGGTTATAAGGTTCAAGAGGGGAAATAACTACTAACGGTCGCTCGTGTTAGCTAGCGTTAGCATGCTAGCCGCCAGAGGAAAACGAGAGTAACGTAGTATTTTTTTTTTATCTTGCGGCAGAGACCAGCAGAGAGAGGGCAAATACATGTGTTAGCACAGGTATGTGTGTGTGTGGACGTGGCAGAGTGTGTTTTTATTTCGGACGAAGGCTGCTTTTGAATGAATCAAACTTATCTTGACACAGAGAGAAATCTGGGTGATGTTATCAGAGGTGTGTTCTCCTGGAAGCAGAGGGAAGCAGGTCGTGTTTGATTGAAGCTATTAATAGCACATGACCAAACGTCGGGCTAATAATACGGTTTAAAACATTTTCTTTCAGGTTATAGTAAATCTGTGTCGGGTTGTGACCTGTCAATCTGTTCCCATTCTCCTCAAACTGGTCAAACAGCGCCCCTCTGGGCTGCAGTGCTGGTAAACAGGTCAAGTGACCCAGGGGAGCCAGGTGGCATCACTATGTAACTAGCATCTGAAATATGATTTAAAAGCAGTGTTAGCTGGCATATGTGTCACAGTTGTGCAGTTTTTAGACGGCCTGTCTCTACATGTTTTTCCACAGCATGCCCCTGAGTCATTCTTGTCCTCTTCCTCTGCTTTTCAAACCCCCAGGCTGAGCTCTCTGTCTCGTCCCTGCCCCGGAGACAGCAGTAAAACCATGATCACCACCGAGGCTGCGAGAGAGTTCCAGGCCAAAGAGCGCAAGTACAAAGAGCAGCTGAAGAGATGCTTATCATCAGCGCTGTCTGCAGACCTCAACGGGTAAGAGGGGTGACGTAGTGCGCTGAAACTGCAAAGACCTGTGCCTCACACTGCAGTCAAGGCATTACAGGGCTTTTCAAACTGAAGAAACTCACAGATTTATGATCTTTTATTGCAGCTGCTCCCTCTCTTTTATGTATTCTGAAGGGTTTGACATAACTTAGTCAGTAATAGCTAACCGGTACAGAGAACCTACCAGATTATTCAGGATCGTTGTTTCTAACGTCAAAAAGTCTAACATCATGGACTGCTTCTAAGCTTTTAAAGGGGCACTCTGGCAATTCAATTATTTATGTTCACAAATAGTAGTACTCATCTTACAAAACAGTTCTACAATGTCTTCTCAAGTGAGCTTCTCGAAGTTTGAAAAGGCCTTTGCTTCAGAAACTGGAGGTGTGGACATTGAGAAACTTCAGCATTTAGGGAGCAGACATCAGCATTTAGGGAGCAGGGAGGGTCTAATGATTTAGTTGCAGTGTGGGAATTGTACGACTCAGCATTTTAAGATCTTGATCAATAGTTGGGTCTGAAAGTTAGGATATGTTTGGCCTCTGCTGCTTTAATTTTGACCATTAGTATTTCTCTCAATTGAAAGTTAAATACTAAATTACCCCTAACTGTATCTAAAAGTCTTCCTCAGATGCATTTTCTTCAGCTTTCATGGAAATTTACATCTTTTGGTTACTTTCAAATCAATTTTTTTATTCAAACCTCCACCGAGATAGACTGCTAGGACTAAAATACAGCGTTTAGTCACAAAATACATCCTTGAATGTGACAGAGTTTCATGTTTGTGTCATTTATGATATGTATACTGGAGTTGTTCCCTGTATGAAAGGATCAGTGGATGTTAAATGTTAAACTCAGCTCAGAGCGATTACAGTCGAATGAATTTCACTGATAACTGGACGCTCACGTGGATTTGAACAGTTCATTGGGTTTTCAGTCGCGAGTCTCTTTGTTGCACGAGTGATTCATGAGATCGGGAGCTTATCATCAGAGCGTTACATTAATGAACACAGCACCAACATTCGAACACACACCGCCCGATTGGCCTTGAGCTGGCTGATTTCTGGGTCACCCAGATCAGTCATCGAGGCAGGACGTGAACTGATGATGGGGATGAAGAAATGGACCGCCTCAGGACTGTGCTTGTGTTATTCTGAAGTGGAAAAGTAGGCCATAAGATTAATCTTTGCATCTCATAGATAGAGTCTGCTTAAGGGGGCCTTTGTTATTTGTCCATTTTCTATCTTGGGCTTTTTAATGGATGTTTAATGTGAACATTTTACCAACATTTCTCTAATTCCTGTTTGTTTTGTCTAGTCTACACCACTGATTCAAGGAGATGGGGTGTTTTTTTCTTTCATCAGTCAGTAAAGAGACACTTTGAGGGGACTGCTCCTGATAAAGTGTTGTCATGTGTTTCCCCAGGTTGCTGCAGGAGGAGTTGGAGGCCGATGTTACTCTGTACGCTGCCTCCGGCTCGCTCCGAGCACACAGAGCCATACTGCTGGCCAGAGCTCCGTATGTTCTTCAGGGACAGACGCACAACGACCCCGCCATCATCCACGTGCCTCAGTATGAGCTGTCTGGGCTCAGAGATTTTCTCAGGTAGGCAGTGGGCTCAAGTGATTGTTCATTTCATCATTATTGCATACATTTGTCTAGTATATACATATACAATCTATATTTGCCCCTTTTAAAGAAAGCTTCAGAAGGTTTTTTGAATGCCAGTCCGCAGTGGGGTTCATTTATTAGAGGATGTGACGGGAGCGCTGCAGTTTCACAGTCTGTCTGACAGAGGGCGCCAAGCACACCGTCTTTAATCTTGAGGATTCGCTGCTGTTTGCATGTTTGTGAAGCACTGCAGCTATTAAATAATAAATCGCGTATCATGTTTTGATATTAGCGGTGAGACACATGAATCCGGAGCTGTGTGAGTGTTTATAATCATCTGCTGTAAGTTTGTAGCGTAGCAGTGTGTGTACTCTTCATCACGACTCTGCAGTGCGCAGACGAGTCTTTGATCCACCGATTTTGAGTCTCGTGTCTCATTAGCAATTTATAATTAGGACAAGAAGAAAGAGTCGTCCTTGTTGTGGTTACACTTCAATGAAGGCTTAAAGTCTGTTTAAAGCTTCTTTTCCTCATGGATCCAGGTGAGATCCATTTTCTAGTACAGCTTCTTAAATGTGAATATTTCAGCCTTTTCCTCTGTTACATGATTGTAAATTAAATACTAAAGTTACAGTTATGGGTTCAATCAGGATCTATCCAACCTGGTAATAAGACATGTGAAACATTTAAGACATGACAGTTTTCAGTAATCTGTTCCATGGAAACAATTCGTCTGGTACCCAAGGTAGGCAGTAAATCTTGATGCCCAGCTCTTCCTAGGCCGTCTCCCATGGCAGATGTTGTGGGCATAACTGATCTGGGAGGAGACCCAGGACACACTGGAGGCGTTGCGTTCCTCAGCAGCATTTATAGATCCTTCTTGTCATTTCATGCCTACTCGCCCAAAATTCAAAACTTTTCCCAATTCATGTCATGGATTCTCTCAAGAAAACGTTCATGTAAAAACTTCTACTAAATTCACGGGACCTTGCAAAATCCTCTAGTTCTGCTCCATACACTTTTTTTTTTTAGTAATTCTTTAAGTTTGTCTTTTTCTGAGCCAATTTTAACATATTTGTGATTTTCTTTGTGTATGTAAGCTTCACCAGTTTCATATTTTTCACTGGATTAGTTTGAAATTTGGATTTAACATCAATGTTTTGACAGTGATCAAATTAATAAAATTCAATATTTTTTAGTAATTAGTATTTAATAAGTACTTCAGACCTCACTAAATGTTGCGTCGGAGCTGAGAAACCCACTTTTTGAGATATTTTGACAGCATTTATCCCAAGAAGGATTAACTTAAACTCCTGTAATTAGAAAGTGTTAATATCCAGTAACCTGACGTGCCAGATGGTTTTGTCACAGAGAACCATCTGGGAAAGCATCACTAGAAAGACGACTTGGCAGGTGATTGGATGAACCGTCTGTCTGTCAGCATCCATCACAGGCTTCCTTCGACCAATCAGATCAACGGTAGGAGAGCATGACCGCCAGTGGAGCCAGCTGTCATGAGAAGAGTGAAAACATCTTGACTGGCAAGAAAAGCCTTCAGTGCTGTTCTTTGCTCTTCTTTTTATAAAATACACTCACTAGTTTTGATATAACTGATGCTATAGCAGCAGCTACACTAACATCTTGAGGAACCACCAAACAGTCGCTTCTCTCGCTGACTATAACATCTAAATCAAGCCGGAGCTGCTGTCTCTAGCTCCCAGTAGTTCTTCACAGGACATTGATTTGTTCAACCACCACATGTTGGAGAGCTGGAAGCCAGGCAATATGGATTTGCGAGATCACTTGATCATGTGATCTTCAAGGCACCGTGAATGTAATAGAAGTTTTCACATGAATCTTTTCCAGAAAATCCATGACATGACCCGGGGGGACTTAGGTGAGTTGGTGTTAAATGAAGCCCGCTGCAGGATGTGGAGGATGTTTAGGATGCTCAGCTTACGCTCTTTGCTAAGATGGACATATGTATGAGCAGCGAGCAACATCACGCTCGGCAGAACTAGCAAGGACACTGCAGCGTGTTTCAAAAGTAGTTTTTTAAAAGTGCATCACTGAGTAAAAACACAAAATCCTGCACAGTTCAGGTTGTGTCTGGCCGCTGTGTACCGGAGTCACCGTGCATCAAATGAGATTTTAATTTAAATACGTGTGAAGGGCCTTGTTTTAATTAACCTTTCGAGTTTCACCCCTGCAGGCGAGTGTACACAGCAGACCAGAGCATGCGCTCGTCTAAAATAATCCCAGACACGGAGGGCTCGCTGCCAGAAAGTGCTCCGTCTGCTCCCGACCCGTCAGGCCTGACCCGTTCCACTGACTCAGGTAAACAGATGAACACGCTTTTCCATGGAGGGTTTATTCCAGGTTACGTGTCCGTTCCCTCGCGCCCATCCCTCCCCTTTCTTCACATCATGTTATCTGAGCCATAATCCACTTAAGAGCTAATCTCATTTGCATCCATGTTGTCGTTGCTGCTAATTTACAGCGCGGCCATGCTATGGATGATGCACGGTTTAGCCGTCCTTTAACATTTCCTTTCACCGTTTGAGGTATTTTTAGCAAAGTGGTTTAATTATAGCTGCCTCTGCTTTACCCTCGTTATGTGTCTCGCACACTTAAAGCCGTTCTTCATCACTCACCCCCTCCTGCTCCTCCTCCTCATCCATCTTAACCTCTCTCCAGATGCTGTTCCTGAGCCGGCCTCGGGCCTCGGAGCTGACTTGCTGGATCTGTACCAAAGGGGCGAGCAGTGTGACATCACCATCCAAGTGGCTGAGCAGGTCTTCTCCTGCCACAGGTA
The DNA here is from genome assembly GCA_039737535.1 of Lagodon rhomboides. Taxonomy (NCBI): domain Eukaryota; kingdom Metazoa; phylum Chordata; class Actinopteri; order Spariformes; family Sparidae; genus Lagodon; species Lagodon rhomboides. The sequence continues at coordinate 4,612,439 of CM077789.1, read as the reverse complement.
TAAACATTCATGGTGGCCTTTCAACCCCCATATCCATACTTCTGGAATCCAAACGCAGCATCTGTTTTTTTTTTTTTTGTGTGTGTCATCATAGGTGGCATGCTTGGTGAGAGCATGTCCACATTTACACAGTAAAAAAAAAAACTCCAGAGGTCGCACATCTGCTCTTGACTCCTGCCAGTGGTGGGTGGCCGTTCAGTGATGCAGAGGTAGTAGTAGCAGCTGGTAACCATGGAGACAGATTTCTCCCAGCTCGTGCTCAGGGGAGCAGCAGCAGCCAGCCAGAGCTAGCCGCTCTGCGGCAGAGAGCAGCTAACAGCACAGAGGCTTGTCAAGCCCCACGCCCATACTGTATGTGTCCAGAGAGGCATAAAGCAGACAGCCAGGCATCGAACCACGTTTTAAATGATGGATAGACAACAGTGTTTCAAAATGAGCATAAAACCTTACTGATAAAACCACTCATGTAAACAGATTTAAAGACAACTCAAGTATTTTGAATTTCTGAACAAGAATTTAAGAGTTGTCCAGACCTGCACCCTGTCTCTCTTCACAGTCAAATATGTTACTAAAATCAACTTAAATAAGATAAATAAAAGGAAACAAAAATATTCTTAATTCAAGATTAATATACAGTTCAACATATTCTCAACATCGTGCCTTATACATCAACTGAGGAAGTTTAGGTTTTTATTGACATTTTTATGGCGACATAAAAGTGAAGTAGTTTCCGTAACGTCATAAGTGTCAAGAGAGACATTGTGAAACTCAGTGTGGCGACTCTGGCTGTTGCCATCTTGGCAGTCACTGAGTTGAGTCTGTTCCACACAACTTGGAAATCGAAAAGTTCCCACCTCCTACAAGAAAACGTACTGCATGTCAGAATTCTTACTTCTAATTCTTACTTGGAGTTTTTAGATACGTTTCCAAGTATAAAAGTGATAAAAAATCAAATCTGTAAGGTGTCTGTTCCCTTGTGTCGTCTTCCTTGCTCTGTTTCATGTATATATGCAAGGAGGCTGCACTGCTGAAGGTTCACACTCGCCAAAGAGACAAAAAACTTGCCAGGAGACATCATTTTTATTACGGTCAGCAACTTGAGCACTCGGAGGGAGGGTGGCTAGCAGCTACCTGCCACTGGAAGCAGCCATGCCCTTAATTATTCATAACTTTAAGGCTTAATAGGATTCAGATGAGTAAGTTATATAAAATATAACCCTTACTGTCGTCCCTAACGAGGAAATTAGCTATAGAGACAGAAAACTGTTTTTTTTTACCAGGCTATGAAAAAAGTTTATTTCTGCTTTAAAAGTTTGGCATTTTATTATGTGGACCGCTGGTGCAGATAGAAGAGTTAGTGAATCTGACTTGGAAGAGAGAGATGAGAGAGAGAGCTGCTATTACAGCATGATTGCAACCAACCCTTCATTAAGACTTTGCAGTGTATTTAAAGAAAAGGCTGGCGTTATTCTACATTCTTCATCCCATGAAATCACAAAACAAAACCAACCGTGCGTCACTGCATCCGCTTTCCCTCCTCTGTCCGTGAGTTTAAGCCTCAAGCATATTGGTTCCTGCTGAAGACTTAAATCTTTAAAAAAAAACAGATTATATAAATATATAGTTTTCATTTTCACTGTCATTTTTAGCAATAGGAGGAAGGGAGGAAGTGGTGCATTTGTTGTGGACTATTTTCAGCTGCTTAATACATTTGGCATGCTGGTAAGTATTTCTGGCAGCAGGATGTGGGATATGAAACTACAGTGTGTGTGCTCAAGGTAGCAGTGTTCACAGCGCAGCTGATCATTGATGTGTTTTTAATCTTTTTTGGATGACATCGGAGCTCTGCGGCTCAGAGGAGGAGGATGTATCAGGTTTTGGATACGCACATCACATGTTGGTAGGATCAATTCACGATTGGTTTCATGAGCTTTAGAATATCAGCTTTATCTTTTATAGCGGAGCCAATTAAGTACGATAAACACCTCAGCAGCAGAGTATTTCCATATCAGTGACGGGCCATTTGTGTGAAGCCATGGAGAATATAAACACTCTCTCCAGAGAAAACAGAACACACACTGTAATTTTTCTGTCCTCCGGCGTGTCACTTCAAAGCCACTTAAAACACACACAGGCCCGCCAGATGACACTTGAAATATTAAAAGGCTGGGTGGATCTGACACGCAACTGCCTGCTTTACTGGGTTTCTAGGGCGATCCTGTGCGCGAGGTCCCAGTACTTCCGAGCCATGCTGAGCGGGAGCTGGATGGAGAGCTCCAGACAGTGCATCACTCTGCAAGGGTAAGACCGGCGCATCAGCATCAGCATCATCCAGCAGCGGGTCGCTGGGATCAATAACACACCTCCGCTCCTGGGCGAACAATTCCACAATTCATTTCTGAACAGTGGCGTCTGCACATGCCGCATCAATTATTCATGCGGCGCAACAGAGGTGGCTCTGTACAGGATGGGGTTTCACTCACAATGCCATGTTTCAACTCGACACACCCAAACACACACACACACACACACACACAGAGCCACCACCCACTGCCAGTGGAATCTCAAATGGCTCGCTCAGATTTCCACCAAACGAGGTTGTGATGTTTCCTGTGTAAGGCTGCATAAATGTCTCCTCATCCACTGGCTGCTGCACCTCCACCCCCACCCGCAGTCTCCTTTCAGAGCAGCAGAGGCGGATGAAGCCCCTTTTTTTTCCCTCCGGGGGTAGACGTGCCACTCGCCTCAGCATCACTGATCTGAGGGTAACGGGGGAAGACGCGGCTGTCAGCGTGGAGAGCGGCTGCGTTGATGCGGGGGGGGGGGGGGATCTGTGAAGTAGCCCTCAGGCTGCAGTCACATGGGCCGAGTGCTGCATGATATACGGAGTGTGTTTACAGCATTCTCAGTCGTTTGTTTTATTCCTGGAAAAAAAATGTGCAGTATAAACAGAAAAGAAATTCCTCGACTCACGTAGACTGAAATAGTAGACTGTTGGCTTGTAAACAGATTATTTTATTAACCATTTCAGCTTAAGGCCAGATGAGATGGAGATATTGCTCCAGTTCATGTACGGCGCCATTGTGGATCTGCCAGCTGGAGCCAGTTCCAGGTACGGTGTGTGTGTGTGAACGGACTAAAATTAGACCAAATTTAAGAATACAGGCCCAGAAAACAAACTGACCTGTATTTGGTGTCCCCTGTCCCGCAGTCAGGTGGTGCTGGCAGCAGACATGTTGGGTTTGGAGGGGCTGAAAGACGTGGTGGAGATGGTTCTGACCAGGGACTACTGCCGCTTCTTCCCCAAGGTCAGCTACTGTATACAGAAGGAGAACGAGTGAACGCCTTGCAGGATGTTTGCACAGTCGTATTACCTTTGTGTGCGTCAGGAAGTTTCACATGTGTAGCATTTTTTTATCTTTCAATTATGTCGACTCTTCGGCTGCACAAATATGACTGAATGTGAAGTTATTTCCAGTATTCACACTTTCATTATTCCTTCACCTTTGAAATGACAAATTTAACATCTTTCACCTTCATATTGCTCTTTGTCTGCAAATGTATGAAGCTCCCTTCTCCCTCCGTACAGCAAATAAGTGCTTGCATCCAACCAGATGAAAAGATTTAATACCATATGTAAACAGTGAAGTTAGATTACACTTGCATGTGTCGCATGTACTGAAAAATCTGCTTGCAACTGAGTTTGTGAAGCAGTACAATGTTAATCCCCGTCATCCTATTTTTTTGTCAGTGTTTTCACAAGTCATTCAGTCATGTCAGGCCTCAGAATCAGTTTTCAGCACCACAGGGGATGTTTACCCAATTAATGACATTATTACAGAACATTTAGAGCTGAACAAACAGTTAAAGGGGTTGTATTTTAATACAATTTTTAATTTTTGTTCAGTTTCTAGGGATCCACTCAGAACAGGAAATGTTGACAGACTACACCGATAAACTTCCTACATAATTAGTTAACCAAAATTGGTTTCCATCACATTCTATTAAACGTTTTCCTTCTACAACCTACCCACCTCACCAATACTGTTCTGAGAATTAACACTTTAATCCCTCTTTGCTCAAATGCCAGTGTAGACCAGCCAAACAGTATTAATAAGTTGCTTTTTAAAATCCACTTGAAGTACTCTGTGCCAGGCAGTGAGGCCAAAAATGATTGGCAAGATCTGTTTGAAATAGCCAATAAATTTCTCCATTTGCACCATTCAAACGCAATATTGCGTTAAAGATGGTTCTTATTTTGCAGAAGCTCACTAGATATAATTCAGGTTATAGGTTCTGGAACAGAGAAAGTAGAACTACGCTAAAGACTCTCACACTAAACTGAACTGAAACAAGTGCACATAAATTAGGTAAAGAACATAAATAAAATATTTTGTTCATTTCAAGGGGGTTGCAGCGCCTCAGGCAACGGCAGGGAAAACACTTTGTGCACTTCAGTTAGTTTAGCGATCCCTCGTAGTCCGATACAACAGTGATTCAGCAGAATGTGGAGAATCGCAGCTGAAACACCAAGAACAAATACCATGTTTGTTCCCTTGGCTTTACACTTGTTGATTTTTTGTTTGGTGCCGCGTACTCGGTGTCAATAATAGTGTTGTTTCACTCCTCTCAACACCTTTTCGTTCCCGTTTTACTATGCGCCAGTTTACTCTCGATCACAGAGCACCACTTTCTGCCATTACTGTTTAAATATAAATACCCCTTTTCTGTTTTTTCCCCGCTGTGTTTGCAGCCGATTGACGGGGTTCAGAGAACGGTTCTCGAGTGTCTGTCCCTCACGCACGCTGTAGGCCTTCAACATCTCCATATGCTGTGCAAGAGGTGAGTCTCGGCTGCTTTTTCTATAAATGTGCTGCAGCTTGGAATCGTCAAAAATGTTACATCACCACGTTTTAATTAATGGTCGTAAAAAACTTTAACTGCTGTCGAGCTTGACCGTAAAATGAATAATTAATGCAGTTTGAACACACACACATTTCTACCTGTCGCTGTTCCGCCGCCACACGTTACATCTGCATCTTGTTGCTAGGTAACCGGCATGTGGGTTCATACTTCAGTCTTATTAAGTAGCCTGGGGTCTGATCGCTGTGTAAAGCAATTTGCTTTAATGGGCTTCAAAACAGCACTCAGATGAGAAAAATGTAATCAATATTTACAATCCGTTTCATTAATTACTCTTCAGGCACATTCCCTGACTGTTTTCATTGCTTTAACCTAAACACTAGTATGTATTGCAAGCTTGCCTGTGCACTTGAATTACTTTGTGTTTATACTTCTGTAGGTTATAGTTCACTTTGCTCTCTTTTCATTTATTGTGCACACAAACTAAACTCAGCATATTTTGCTTTGACGTCTCCCGTTATCTGATAATGCTGCAAGCTAACTGCACTCCGGCCCGCTGCGGTGAGCGAGCAAAAAGTGTGTGAATGTAGGTCAGGAGGATAGGATGTGTCGAGCGAGTCTCTGAGCCGGTTCTGATTTGATGTGGTGTGTGGGTGTGTGTTGGGACGTGGCCTCACCGCGTTGTCTCCTCCGAGTCTGATGAGTCACGCGAGTGTGACGGCGGGCCGAGCTGCGCTGCCGTGTGCAGCAGCGCGTTACTGACCTTCTCATCCTCACACGTTCCTGCTGCTCCCTCAAGCAAAGCTCTGCAGACTGCTGCTTAAAGCCTCAGAGCCTCGTCTGGGTTACGCTGCAGAAACATATACTGTAAAAGGCCTCCGTGAGTTTGTGAATTTAACCCCCGACACCGAGCTGGGTCATTCCATGAAATCGGTGCCTTTTCAACTTTGAAAAGTTAAAATTTAAATTATATTTAATTGCTATTTTTTCAGTAGCCAGGAATTAAAGACAGTTTAAAATGACAAGAAATTATATTGTGCCATCTCAGCTATGGAATTTCATATTTTATAACTGTTTTAGTCAAGTCCTGTTACTGGAAAGGTAACAGGGTTGACAGTAACAGGGTTGACCATTTCAAGCTAATTTGCCCATTGCTAGCTAAAACAAATGTTAGCTAAAGCACATGTTATGTACTTTGAAAGGAAGTTACATGTACATATTGATTATATTATGAGAAATAAATAATTGTTTGGATTTATATGTTAAAAAGTGGTAACAGGGTTGACGTTGTATGCTTGTCTCCCTGGTTCAACCTTGAAAAAACATCAAAAATAGCACATCAGAGATGATTACTTGTCACTGAGCTGTTAGCATCCTGGTTCAGAGATGATGCAACCTCCTGTAAATCATGTCAAATCTAGAATGTACCGTTATTTTGATAGGGTTTTTTGGTTAGGGTAACAGGGTTAACATAAAATTAGGGGACACCGATAAATTGGTAAATATTTATTACAATTAATATTTATTTTTACCAAAAACACTGTTTCACAATAAGATCAATATGTAAATGTGAACATTTTAACATTTTGGCAATATTTTACAAATTAAAAGTCCTGCTGACGTACAACAACAACAGTGAGGGACAGGCCAAAAACCTCACCCTCATCAGCTTAAAAATAATTTTTATTATTTAAAATAATATTTAATTGATTTTAATTTGATGTTTTATTGAGGAGAGCAGACATGGTAATGTTATATTTTCCAGTTACATCTTTGTTTGTAGTTACTGTAATTTTATGACTGATTTCTTAGGGACACAAAAGGCACCGATTTCATGGAATGACCCAGCTGTCCTTTTTAGAATGACCTAAAAGCAAGTCGTCTCCAGTGACTCTTGGGTGTGTGTTTTCAGATGGGTTGCTGATCATTACGTGAAGACGTGGTGCGAGAGAAACTTTTCTCTCTTGTCCCCTGAGCTCCACAGAGCCTGTCTGACAGCTGTAACCGACACCATGGTGAGTTCCTCCCTCAGAGTCATCAGCTCTGCTGTATTCATGTAATTGCACAAATATCATCAACCCGTTCGGCAGTGTGTTTTTTTTTCCACAGGAAGGGAAGTCAAACATGATCTAATCAAAGATGACCTTTATTAAATTCTCAGTTATTAAAGGCAGACTCATTTAGAATAGGATTGTGGATGCAGACAGATGGGGAGTGATCCAGCTCGAAATTGATAATTGAATCTAGAGTCTGTCTCTCATCACTCCAAAGGAGGTGGTGCGCATTCTGTTAGCAGAGAAGACAGATGTACTATTGTTCACTCTTGGCAAGTCTTGAGATTCAGAGCTGGCCAAGAAGCATTACACAACTTGGGGAGTCCCTCCGCTGATCAATAGGTCCTGGGCAGCAGTAAAAGAATGCTTTGTGTGTGTGTGGGATTGTGTTCGTATGACTTTATTTTGTATTCTCACCCCGAGAGTTTCTTTAGCTCATAGATGTTTCCACTCAGACTGTACAGAACGCAGTGACCACGCTCTGTGGCACTGAGCAGTTGATTGGCAGCCTCCCAGAAGTCAAGTGGGCCCAACAAGTGAGGAGTCTCGCCACGGAGCTGCAGGAGGAGAGCCTCGGCGTCATCGTCCAGAATCTGCCCAGAGTCATCCGCACTCAGGCCTTCCAGGACCTTCGCAGGGTAAACTTGACTGTCGCCATGCTAATACCGTCTCCTTTACTGTACTTATATGGTTTTCAGTATCTGTTCCTGCATCCTGTTACAGAGGGAAGAGTTTACCAGAGAGCCCACGTTGCTGAAGAAGCTCTGCTCAGCCATCAGAGAAGGTGTGACCGTGGACAACTGCTGTGATCTTTTCGCTGCCGTCTACCTTCTGTGCGGCGATGACATGGACGACGACTCTCTGCTGGAGCTGGAGAGACAAAAACAAGAAGAGGTGAGACGAAGCAGATTCTGCGTGCTGAACCATTTGTCTTCTTGAGAACAGACAGCGACCATTAACACTAATCTGTTTAGTGCGGTTTCCCATTCAGTCCTGTTCATTAAGGATATTGTGAATGTAGTCAAACCAGAATACCAACAGAAACAACCACACGTTGGACAAACTCAGGTCTCGTGGCCACATAGTGTTTTTTACAGGCAGAAAAGTGCCGGCAGAGCGTTTGGGAGCATCAGGTTGAAGCACTTGTGCTGTGAGGAGAAAAAAAAGCTGCACTCTGGTTTTGATTGACATCTGTTAAAACTATGGTAACAGAGGGCTGACCATACAAGCACAGCACTCAGTAGAAACACTTGACGTGTCCAGACAGTCTGCTCTCCACAAATAGGCTTTTCTGTCTCTGTTTATGTTATGATGTCTGATAAAGCTCAGGATAGACGGACACAGCCGTACAAGCTTTTTCTGCATTTTCTTGGTTACCAGGGTGACGCCTGAAGAGTACCACCACAAATAGATTGATTGATTGGTTGACAGAACAAGAGCGGCGGTGATAAGCTTAGCACCTTTCTAAAAATTTGGGAGATTTCAAACTAGAAGGGCTCAAGGGCAGCCGCACAAATAAGGTGGAGTGCTCTGAAAAAAGAGACTGGGCCTGAACTCCTACTGTCTAATTTTAATCATAGATTGAAGAGAAACCTCTCAGAGGAACTAACCTCACCTGTCGCACTTCGATGTCGAGCGCCTCTGAATTTTTGGATACCCACGACAACGGTGGCTTTACACGCTGACGTGACTTTGGCCTCACTGTCTGCCGATTTGTGTCTTTTGTAAATGAATTATTGTAATTTAATTTGGTTGAATCTTCAGAAGTCTATCTTGTGAATGTCAGTTATCAGTTCACAGGGATACAACATTTGAAATTGGTGTTTGCTTAAGAAAATATTGGTGGTATACAAGAAATGATGCTTTTCTAAGATGTGCATAAAACAACTTCCTGCCCCTGTCTACATTTAAAGGGACCTTGTAGAGTTTACATTCAGTGGTCAGGCCTTCACACACAGCGGATGTGACAAATAAACAACAGTAATATGCGTAATACTCGCATCAAAGCTGTTCACAACATCAGTGACATGAATTTCCAATGCAAAGCTGCAAAATGTGTGAATCTGCAACCCTGGTATGTTATCAAAGTGACTCGTTGTGTTGTGACGTGATGTTTGTTTCGCACATTTCACACATGACTGGTTGATGCATTCATCTGCAGTGTGAAAGCTCAGAAAAATCAACCTCACTCTGAAAAAAAATGATGTTACTTGTTTGCTACGTAAAATTAACAAAAAGCTATTGACGTGTAAATACATTTTGTTCCTCCTGAAACTTTTCCCAAGCCAGTTCATCGCTCCCAGCTTTTCCCTGTGGTTTTACTGTCGGTGCCGCTGTCTCAAACGCAGCATTAGCAGTACGTCTACAGCTAGCAGCCTGGCTACTGTCCAAAGCAAAAAAACAACCCTAAGAATCTCAATTTGACCTAGAAACACAGATCTCAGTGCTGTGACAAGGCGAAGGAAGACACCTGGTTGTATTAATACGTCAGCAGGTTTTGTTACTTTCTGAACTAGTAGAAACATTGTTGGTTTTTAGCCACCTTGGGCCCAGACTCTGGCACAATACTAACACACTCTCCATTGAGTGAATGCCCATCCGTTCACTCGTGTTTTAAGTCGGTTACTTTCATTCTCCCTCTTTTCCTTCTTTGCCTCCTCTGTCAGTGGATTTATTTTGCTTTTGCAGTGTAGAGTTTCCACAGTTATTCCAGTTGTTCCAGCGATAATTGGCGATCGTGACCGGGGAAAACAATGTCTCTTCTTGTGTCGATTGCAGAACTGCTGATGCTTTCCTTTGCACTGTAATGCCGCCTTCTTTATTGTGGGAAACATCCGTCCTGCTGGGCAGGCTGAATAGAGCAAAGTGAAAAAGAGTAACCAGCCTATATGCGGATGGTTACAGTTTTATACAACCATTAAACTGCTATCAGTAGATGGAAAAAGTCGTCTAATGCCAGATTAAAGCATTGTTTGCTTTCATGTTAGCAGCTAGCCGTCTTCTTCTTCTCCTCCTTCGCTGGTGCATTGCAGCATATAAATCAGTGATAAAGTGTAAAAGCATTGGCAGGAACCTGTGTGCATGTGCGTCCTTGTGCACATGCAGGGAGCTACTAAGAAAACCTGCCACATAGTGCTGCTAGAGGTCAAAAACTCTGCAGGTCACCTTTAAAAACACACGACAGAGATGAGACAGCCCTCCCCCCCGAGCTCGTGAGTTACACAAATATCATCCCTCCCATCCCAATTTTCATCAAAATCTGACCTTTAACAGAGCAAATTACTTTTTTGAAATGCCAGAATAAATCATTTCTCCAACAACCAACTCCTGTTATTCACCTTAGATGTCTTCAGATACATGTAGATAAAAAAGTGACTTGCATGTAACGTTTAAATTGCGCAGTTGAAGTCGTGAACTGTAAGCTGCGTTCGCGTAACAAAGCGTATTGTGTGAGCGGGGCAGGTTAAGCTCGTGAGATGACTTCCAGGCGAAAGTGACCCCGGCTGCACAAGTTAAAGCGCATAACCCCTGTAAATACGGTACAGTATGGCAGAATGGATTAGACTGTGACATGTGCCAGCGGCCTTCGCTAATCTGGCTGTGTGTGTGTGTGTGTGTGTGTTGGTGAGCGGTGTGTGTGCGGCGAGTGCAGAGGAGGAGGTAGCGGTGGCTCCTCCCCACCTTCCAGCCCTGTTTTTATAATCAGGCGTGGAAACAGGAGTATGGGCATCAGCCGCTGACATCACTGATTTCACTCAAGGCAGCTCAAGTGGATTCTGCAACGAAGACCGAGGGGGGAGGGAGGGACCGAGAGAAAGGGAGGAGGGAGGAGGGAGGGGTATTTGTTGCCATGGCGAAAGGTTCTTCAAGCAGCTGCTGATTCGCCTGCGCCGTAGCGCACCCCTTTTCCATTCTTCTCCACTCCCTCTCTCTCTCTCTCTCCAGCCGTTCAGACGGGAGATTTGTACGCTTCGCGGTCGGCTGTGGACGTTCCTGCTCCAGAGCTTCTACGCAGTCCGCCACACGCAGGGATGGGAGACCCTGTCCTCCAAACACAGGGAGAGGATACTAGCAGGTAAGGAAGGATATCCTTGTTTTTAATCCCACACAGGATATTCATGCTGCGGTGTGTGTGTGTGTGTGTGTGTGTGTGGATGTTTTTTTCTTTTTTTCTCCCTAACCCAGTCTGGCGCTGAAGCAGTGGCTCTGCATCATTACAGATGAACTGGAGCCCTCGGAGCATATGCTGTCGGCTGATTTAACATTTAATGACTTATTTCTACACAGCTGCTTGACCACTACTAACACATTTATTGATGTTGTTGTACATTTTTTTGCTTTATGTGAGCTACCTTTTTTAACTGTCCTGGGCAGATGAGTGGACGCTAACATGGTAAATGCACCAGACACGCCATGCTTGTTTAAATGGGTGGGAGTGAGTGAAAGGCAGGATTCCCGTCTTTGTGGCTCTGCACATGATCAGAAGCCTCCACAAAGACAAAATAACATCTTGTTTTCTCACTGCTGACCTAGTAATGTGTTGAAATGCACTGCATGAATAATTGATCTGGCTGGTATCAGCCTGTGCCTATTACTGGTACATTTCTTGCCAGTGTAATCGGATTCCACGTCTCGCATGCAAACATTACAAATGTACTTCAGCGAATAGAGTAAAATTCAACTCATTCGCTTTTGATTGAATTAAGTAAATCAAGAGGGTCTGACATTGTTTTTATCTGAAGTATAGAGATGAATGTGCTTTGTTTGGACAGTCCTTGCCAGACATGGCGGACTGATCGATCCATTGATTGGATGTTTCCGAATGGTCAAGCAACCAGAGGGTAAACACAGGGTGTGGGAAGGAGGATTTGTGAATGAAAAGGATTGCTCCTCTGGCTCACGTAATGACGGTCTTCAGTGGCGTGTTGATAAAAAATGGTGCAGCCCTTTTCATCTGTGTTATTCTTAGATTTGAATCTGTTCAGCTGGCAAAATATTAACTGGTTCATTTTGTCTACCTTGTTTTGACAGATGCTATTGATAAAGGCGACAATCGACGACTCGGTAAAAAGCCCGTATTCACTAGCTCACAGGTAATATCATCTAAAGATGCATTTAAAGTTGTATTTATGTTTCAGAGGCAGGAAGAGACTGAAGTTGTGTTTATCAATCAGGACGCTGACTCTGATTTATCTGATGATGTAAACTTATGATGCTGTTTTTAGCTCAGAGAAATCCATGTTCATTTGTGTAATCCCTGACAGTGATTACAGCTTGTGGCCCTCAGATGCCATATGTCATAAATGCCCCACCCTCACAGCTAAGAGAGATATCGTATGAAATGAGCAGCAGGGCTTCTCTAAGCAGATGTATGGCTAAGATAAGCTCGGCTGAAGTGATCCAGACAGTGGACTGCCAAGATGTTAGGCATGAGTGGTTAAGAGCAGTGGAGCTCCCACAGACCTCTCAGGAGTGGTTTGATGCGATCCAAACAGGAACTTTCCTCTGCTCTCCAGGCTTTCTCTGAACCTGCAAGACACAGTTCACTGCAGTAATTGTTCCACTGACACTGAGAGGCAATTATGAGCTCCCAGTCTGATTAGTCGACTTGCAAAAGTTTGCAAAAGTAGAACAAGAAAGAAGCAAAGTTTCTTCTTCTGATCCTCGTCTGCTAAGTCCTGAAAGTAAGAAATCAGATTATCAAATTGAACAATTTAAGAATAAATGCAACCGGAGGATCCGACTCGAGTCAGTCTCAAGTCATACATTCGATGACTTGACAAAATGAAGAAAGATTTGCGACTCGGCCTGCAACTAAACATCTGAATCAACTAACTTTAACACTATTAATTCCCAGCTTTCAACGCTTTATTCCCTATATTCACTTTATTTTAATCAATTCAAGTTGCTGGGGAAAAACATGAAGAACTAACGTTATGTTAAAGCTCCTGTTAGAGATTATAGATTACACCAAGTCTTATTTGGTTTGCATCTATGCGCTGCTCAACAAAAAGTGAATTGCAGTATGCAAAACTTTTGGGTCAAAATTAACACATGGAGTTGCAGCAACCTCTAATTAGTTGGACATTTGAAGTTGCACAAAGATTTGCTACTTGAGACTTTAATTGTGACTTTAATGATTTGGTCCCTCCTCTGCTGATTAGACTATAGAAGAATGAGAATAGACTGGAGGTGGTGAGGAGATGGTAAACAGCATCTTTTCCAGTGGCGTGTTCCAGGGGCTTGTGCTAATCTGCTCTAATGTTATTCAGTTTCCTGTGACTGCCCTCTGGTTATTTGCTGATTAATCCAAGCCTACAGTTCCATGACTAACGAGTTTATTTTTTATCCCGTAGTCGAGGGCCGTAAGATGCCCTTCATCTGCACCTGAGAGTCCTCCTGTGCACAGGACCCACAGGGTGTCTGAAAACACCACATCCTCCTCCCGTAGCGCTGCATCAGCCATGAAGTCTGATGGACTGGGCACAGCTAACAAACAGGGCGACGGCCACACGTCTAAGGCGAAGAACGTGAAGAAACCAGGAGACCGAAGTGTAGCAACAAAAGCAAAGACTGCATCAGCTGGCGCGCCGGTTGTTAACGGCACGGGAGCCGCGGGGGCCAGGCGAGACGTAGCCAGCGCCAACGGCCCCAGAAGCTCTCATGGAGCCAAAGAGCAGGAAAAGAAGCCGAACCCAGGTGCACGGCCTAAAACATCTCCCCCGAGCTGCACGTCTACGAGCCAGACGACGGTGATGAAGGCTCAGAAGAGTTCAGCGGGGAGGGCTGACAGCGCTGCTGGCACCACCCATGCTCAGCCCAGCGCTTCACCCACATCAGGCAGCGCCTCGCCAGAGAACGGTGCCAGCAGCCCTCGCAACGACACTCACTCCATCCCAGGTTTACACTCTTTATTGACTTCTTTACATTTTAATCACTGTGACTGACACCAATTACAAGGCAGGACGTCGCTGTAGCCGAGCCGGCTCCAGGCGTAGTGTTGGAGCTGGAATATGAACGAACCTGCAGACTGATTAGTATGATGAATACTGTGCTGTGGCCGAGAGGGATTTTTTGGAAGACAAGGGCGGTGTCATGTATGAATGTTGATTCATCGGGAAACAAAGCGCACGGGGCTGTCCTTGGCAGCCCGCTGGGATCAGTGTACAAACTTACAGCAGAGGTCAAAGCCCTGTACAGCTGTCACACGGGGGGGTGTGACTGATCACTCTGAGCCTTTGTGGTGAGGATGGGTTGAGGGCGGTGGGTAATCCCGATTGATATGACTATCCCCGGCTGAAGTGGGCCTCAGCTGTCTGCCCTGCTGGTGCTGGCGCAGCATGTGTCCCTGCACCCCACCCTGAAAGTGACGTCTGTGATGTGAGCTCACTCGGCAACAGCACACTACCCCACCCTAATATGCATCCCTGCTCCTCTGAAGATTATTCGGTTCATTTTTGAGGAAAATGGAGGGTTATATGTTGAGGACTGACGTGTAGTCTTGTTTTTTTGTGCTCAAAACTGCCTGCTCTGACAAACTTTTGTGCGTGTGGTTCATTGTCTGCTTTTTTAGGTGCAAAGCCCAAACACCAGACTAAGCCGGTGAACAAATCCCCACTGACAAAACCTCAGAAATCAGACACAACAAAGACGAGCAGGTGAGCCCTACACTAAGCATCACCGTGCTTATCTGTGTGCTTTCTCATCCGTTCCCTGTATTCAACGAGTTGCTTGGTGTAACATTTAAAGGACTAATTGATGTCCTTGTGTACTGTTTGATACCTAAAAACTCAAGTGAAGGTTTGGGAGATTTCCTTTCACAATCTTTCAAGCACTGGTTAACATTTAAGCCAGCATAAATGTAAGTGTAGTTAACAACTGTATAAAAATAAATCATTTTCAAATCAGAATTCTCATTTTCGAGACAGATGAACTCTGCTGCACCCACCACTTGGACTGAAAGGGCAGTGGAATTAAATTAAAATTAAACTTTACTTGCAAAACACTTGAGATACATCACAAGGACAGAAACGATTCAGTGAGTCAGAGACATTAAGAGAATCCAACTCTTGAAATATGAGCGGCAATTGATAAGGTCATGGCCTAAGGTAGTTGAAGATTAAACAAGCTCTCGTTCCATGTACGCACTTTTCTAGTGATCATGCAGAAAGTTTGAGGTTATAGCTTTTGTGGTATTTCTGTTAAGTTAATTGAAAATTGTCCCCCCAAAACAATATGATGGGAAAAAGAGAATGGACATCCAGGAATTTGGATTTGAACTTGTCCAACACCCGCCCTGTTCACATGATTTGACACCCTTAGACAGCTTCCTCTTCCCCAAGATCTAGAAGGAGCTCAGTGCTCGCCATTTTGACAGTGAGGGTGACATTATCGCTGCTGCTGAGATCTTTCTGGTGGTCTACGACAGCGACTTCTATAAAGAAGGGATCTGTGTGCTTCAAAACCGTGGATTAAATGTGTAAATGTAGGAGGGGATTATGTTGCAAAATAAAGTGCTAGGTTTTCTGATTCCTTCTACCTTCGGCCATGAACTTATTAATCACCCCTCGTAGAGCTTAAACATGTTTGTTATCCAGACAGAATGAAAAAAAGGTTGACTTTTGTCTATAACACAGTCACCTACACTAAAATTAGCATTTAAGATACTCAAGCAGGTTACACTGAAGCCTGACCAGCTGCAGTTTGAACCTAAAACAAGTTGCCTGCATCCTCACAGCAGTTTTAACAGGACCAGACCAAGTTGCAATATGAGCTTAATGCCAATGCATCCAGCCCCCATTATCTTAAATCACTTAGGGCCTCGGAAACAAAGCAACAAACATACCTGAGACTGCCTGCTCAGTTACGTCAGTGCAGGCCTGATAAGATGGATGATGCAGCACAGTGTCAGCTTGTTGTTTTTTTAGGCCACATGTGGCTGTCAGGAGGATAAAAGCAGCTGTGTTTTGTTTTCTGACAAGCCTTATTATCTGTTCTTCAAAAAGGTGTTAAAAATATCCGTTTTACAGTCGCCAGCATCCAAACTCCATCTGTCCTGGAAGCACATTAATATTTAATAGTTTCCCTGGAAGGCAACCAAACAAGTTAGCCAATAAAGAGCTGAAACATATCTTGGTTGCATCTTCGAATTGGCGTCTTTTGCAAAGAAACAGATGGTGCAGTTAGAAGTTTATCTACGTAGTTTCCAGATGTCACCATTCTGGATTTTGGTGATGTCAGCTGTATGACGCGCTAAAAAACGAAGGTGCTCTGGGATAGCAGGTAACATTGACCTCACCTCTAACCTCAAATCAGGTGACAAAATTCATTATTTGTAAGTATTTTTACAGTCTGACCTGTAATATCATCAACTATCATGACAATCTTAAGTTAGGTTCTTAAAATCTGCAGTGGGTAAACTCACTCTGAGATGTCACATAGTGAAAAATGTGCTCTCTTTTCTTTTGTTCCTTTTTATTTTATTGAAAACCAGGCAGGAACATCCTTCACAAGGGCACAAGGAACAACTTAAAATTCTTTGGCATTGATAATCAGCTCATGTCTCAGAAGCTTGACCTTGACTAAATGGGAGAAAAGCCTCTGCTGCCCCCTGCTGGTGTGAAGTATTAATTCACGACATACTCTCTCTGCAGCTCTTCTCATAAATATCTGTCGGTGGTGATGTGAGTAAGGGGTATCGGTTGATCGGGATATTGTGGTTAAAGCATTTGTGGTCACGTTGATTTCTTTATGGTTTCCACAGTCCCACCAATAAGTCAAGCCTGAGAGAAAGTGGCAAAGGGAAGACTGCTGCAGCAGAGAAATCATCTGCCGGAGCAGCAAGAGCAGACACTAAGGGGCGAGGCACGCCAGACCACCATGGTGAGCTGTTTAACGTCAGATGGATTCAAATGTCTGTCAGTTTACTGTAACGATGAATTAATGCTGTGTTCTGTCTTTGTTAAAGTCTCCAAGCATGGCCCCTCCATGAAAAAGCCAGCCTCCCCCAGGAAAGAAGACAGCAAGGATGGATTGAAATCCTCAGCAGCAGAGAAAGCTGCGGGTGAAGCGTCTAAAAAGAAGATCACAAAACCCGTTTCAGCTACTGGAGCCTCGTCTAAATCCAGTGCTAAACCAGCCAAGGCGTCTTCGGCCCCCTCCAAGCAATCTTCTGTAGCCGCTGCCAAGTCTGGATCAAAGCCGAAGAGTACTACTGAATTATCGATGGAGAAAGCTTCTCCAAAGTCTGGAGGCACTTCCAAAACCTCAGCTGCTGTTGCTGCCTCCAAGAAACCTGGAACCAAAGGAAAGGAGGCAGCGAGTGGTAAAAATTTAGATAGTAAACCTGAGCTTGCTCAGAAAGATAGTACAGAGGCTGCGCTTTCTGATCATCCTGCACAGCCAACAAGCCAGGGCGGAGGGGATCCTCTGACCCTACAAGAGGGATCAAGCCTGAAGCAGAAGACTGAAATACAGCCAGGAAATATCACCGGTGTTACACCAACAGCTAACAACATCCCCCAGATAAAGGCTGCCAGTGCAGGCGCTGGCAAACAGTCTTCGAGCGCTGGCATCTCTGCTAATACCCCAAATTCGCCGAGAGACACTGAACGCCCCATAGACACCCCCTGCAGCATGGGAAGTACCGACACTCCCTTAGAAGACTCCTGGAGCGGCATCCACCACCAGGTCAGCCCGGAGTCTGAGACCGGCAGCACGCACACCACCTCCTCCGACGACATCAAGCCGCGCTCGGAGGACTACGACGCGGGAGGCTCGCAAGACGACGACTGCTCCAACGACAGGGGCGTCTCCAAATGCGGCACCATGCGCTGCCACGACTTCCTGGGTCGCAGCAGCAGCGACACGAGCACCCCGGAGGAGTTAAAGATGTACGAAGGCGGCGCGGGTTTGAGGGTGGAGGTGCGGGTGCGTGGGCGAGAAACGGAGACCACCAGCGAGGAGGAGGGAGTGAGACAGCGTCCTCGCTCCTGGCTGCAGAGAGAGGAGGTTGCCTGTAGAGGAGGAGCACTCGGAGGTCGAGGCCACGGTGACTGTAAAGAGCGTGCCCGACCACCAGCTCTTCTCCTCAGAGGAGGAAGAGGAAGATGAAGATGAGGAGGCGACAGAGGATGAGAGGTCTGAAGTTGAGGTGATTCCAGGTCAGGCTCCTCCACCAACCGAACCCTCACCGCACTATCAGGGAATTATCAACCTCGCTTTTGACGACGACGTCGCGGACCAGGACAACGACCAGCCCGACTACCAGTCGTCTTCTAACTTCCGCCGCTCGGTGTTGCTCTCCGTCGACGAGTGCGAGGAGCTGGGCTCGGAGGAGGGGGCGTCCAGACTCCACCTCAGCAGCCCGACGACGCCGTGACTCCCTGCGATGTTTTCGAGTCTGACTCAACAGTTACCAGCGACCAACAGAACCACCTGCCGTGCCATCTTGAAAACGAAGGTGTGAAGCACAAACAACACGACGAGGAACAGGAAGAGAAATCCTCCGTGTTCCTCACAGAGCTCGAGGAGCCCGTGCGGGAGGAGAGTAACCACATCCAGGAGGACGGAGTGAAGTCCAGCAGTCCTCTCCTCGATGTGGACGCGAGAGACCTCCCTCCCCAGGAGCGCCCGTGCCACCTCGACCTGCGGCACACTGAACAATACAACGGAGGGCCGCGCAAAAACCCCTCAGAAAGCAAGAAAGCCGATTTACATCTAGACTTAAATGAGCCTCAGCTGACAGGGGACTCTCCTGTACATGCTGCACAATCTCCAGCAGGTAATGTATGATCTACGGACTCTTCCTAGACCCCAAATCTGAACCCATCTCTTTTCCCTAGACTCCATCAGTGAAGCTGTAGTCTGTCCCTGCAAGAGTCATTCCCTTTTGCTCTGATCCTTAGACCTTACCCACATCCAGCATACACCTATCCCTCTTTCAGAAAAAAGGATATCATTGAGCAAAACTAGTTTAATAACTAGTTATAAATAAAAGTTCAAATTCAAATAAATCAGTGGGGATCATATTTTCATAGCTCAAAGCTTTCTCTCATTTCAACCCATTGATGTGTAGCTGTTGTGAATTTGAATTTGCAACGTCCATATCCTTTTAAAGACGGAGATCGGTCTCATCATAACAGATAACCGAAACTTTAAAGCAACTGAACTACCTTTAGTCAGAGGCGTTAGGCCTTGGTAACTCAGTTTACACAAAAAAGGGAAAAGCAGTGTACTCTTCACTAAGACTGATCGTACAATTGTATTTGTCAAAAAGAATCTGCCTTGTGACAAGGCCTGTGACATAGATATACAGTATAAATGCACTTTTATGTACATAAAGATAAGATTTTTTGATTATTTTTGTCATTTCTTTTATGCAGTGGAACAGTCGTTGGCCTTTTTAAGCCATAAATAATTTGACATATTTGAAGGTGCGACGTGTAGCATTCTAACATCAATACATCATTGCCAAATTAATTGTGGTTTGTTGGTATAAATACTGTTACGGTTACAGACCATTCTTGAGAGAGTGTCATGTCATGCCACTGAGAGCGACATTGATAAGAGCTTATGCTTTCTTAAAATTCAAACCTTGTCTCAGAAGATGTTGCCCCAGTATGTCTCTTCTCTCGGTTCCTTTTTCTTTAGCGTTACTGTAAAGGATAAACATGTTTGGCTTTTCCTCCGCTACACCCACGGCGTTTTGAGAAACACGAGCTTCTGGCTCTTTAAGCTCCTCATCTCTAGCGGCACACAGCACAAACAAATCTGTAGATTGTGGTGCACAAGTGTATCATCACGGCGCCGCTTTTCGCTCCTCAGCGATGGTCTGTTGGTTTTTCAGTAATTACACCAACATCTCGTAATTAATTTCCAAGGGTTTGTTGATTTTAAATGCTACGCGTCGCACCTTTAAAATTTGTGTTCAGGTAAAATTAAAAAAGCGAGTACAGATTTTTTTCAAACTTGTGTAGAGTTGAAGCCACTGCTTCTCAGAAAAGTGTGTTACGCTGGGAAACTTTTCCCGTGCATCTCCTTGCTGTTTATTTTTCTTCGAGAATGTACCTCTTCCTCAGTTTGTTTTGTCTTGAGTTTTTGCACTGCACATATGCATGCCACTATTTATATTTATTTGTCATATCCCTATACCATGCATCATTTTTATTTTTATTTTTCTGTTATGCATTACCTTCTGTCATGCCCGGTAGACCTGTGTCTAGATAGTCTTTAAGAAGATTTGTTTTGTTGTCTATAAGCTTTTGTTCAGTAGGTTTGTGTAGTGTCAGTAGCCTCCTCTGTAAAGTACGTGACGTGTCTCTAGAGCAGCTGCCATGTCTCTCTTTTTTCACTACCATATTCACAAAAAGAAATCCTGCTGCACCATCACCGAAGGTCTGTCCCGATGCAAACATGTAAATCATTTTGTTTTCTAAAAATCAAACGGTGATCAGTTCCCTTCATCTTTCTACCTTTCTGAAATTGTTGAAAATAGAAAAAAAACCACAACGAATGTCAAAAAGAAAAACTGGGTGGTGTTCCATCTTTTGTGCTGCTACGTAAAGCTTGCGTTTTTTAGTTTTTTTGTGACAGTATTTAAGTCTGTTCATGAGGTCTGCTCGTTCAAAGACCCTGCACGTAAAAAATCTCAAAACATATCACTGTTACTTCCTGACAAATGCAGAGATCACTGGTGCTGGCAATGCATGGCTTACTTTGTTTGAACAGGTGGATAAAGAGATGCATTCAGAAAAGCATTCCTCTGTGCGTTACCTTTAAGGCAACTGTTTACCCTTGACGTCCATATCTGAAGTGATGGGTGAATTTTTAAGGATTTAAAATTGGTTTTGCCATCTAACTGACCATAATGTGACCAACAACGTCACTGCTTCCACACGGTTCTGTCCTCACCCAACTTCACTATGGTATATCTTTTAAAGGACACAGTTGCATTAAGGGTAAACTTTCAGTAATCAGTGTTTTTATTGTAGTGGGCAGTGAATAGTCTCTGAGATAAAAAAAAAAAAAACAGAACAAAAACACGATTGTGGAGGAGAATGCCAGTTTGTCATTTTGCAGTATTGTCAATTGTTTTTAGGGGAGAATGGTTGTGACAGATTGGATCAAAGCTGCAAACATGACCGCCGGCCATCCAAAGCCCTCTCTCCCATTTACGAGATGGATGTGGGGGAAGCCTTTGAGCACTGCTCGGACAAGGACAGGAAAGTTAAACTGCAGGCAGAGGAAGAAAAGCAGAGAAGGGACGATGACAAGAGCAGTGAGTTTGCGGAGCGGGACTGGAGCCTGCTCAGGCAGCTCCTCTCGGACCACGAGTCCAATCTGGGCGTCATTAACCCCGTGCCTGAGGAGCTCAACCTGGCCCAGTACCTTATCAAGCAGACGCTGTCCTTGTCACGTGACTGCCTGGACTCGAACAGCTTCCTGTCCCCGGAGAAGGAGACCTTCAAACGCTGGGCGGAGCTCATCTCGCCCATGGAGGACTCCTCCACCAGCATCACGGTGACCAGCTTCTCCCCTGAAGACGCTGCATCTCCACAGGGGGAGTGGACCATCGTGGAACTGGAAACACATCACTGACCGCACAGAGGAGAGCCCTGCCGGACAATTGACGCCTTCTCTTTGAACTTTGAACGTCTTTACATCAAGTTTGTCTTAATTTATCATTATTTATGAAGAATTATTCTGTCTCTCGCTTTTTGACATCTGTTCCTTTCTAGACTCTGCAGAACTGTGGACTTTGCAGCAGCTTATTGCCATTCCCCGTCACGCCCTCTGGACTGTTTCTGGACACAGATGGGCTCGTATGCATGCTGATATTTTTGTATGTTTGACTGTTCAATCGATGTTGCTTCAAAGCTCCGGAAAAGAATAGAGTAAGAAAAAAAAATCATTTCTTTCTCATGGCAGTCTTCTGATAATATGGTTGACTGGAGTTTCTTAAAGAAAAATAATATTGGCCGACTGGCTTGCATTTAATGTCATATTGAAAATAAAGATTTGTGTTTCTGAAAAATGAAAAGTTCTCCTCACTGTTAAGTGATTATTTGGTGCACATGGAAATATTGTAGTGATTTAGATTTGAGGAACCAGAATGAGGTTGTTAACCCTCGGGGCCATCAGTTGGATAGGTCTGGTTTATACCCAAACAAGTGGAGGGATATTTAATCATACAAGAGCACCAACACACAGCTGCATGAGGAAAAAATACACATACCTGTGAGAAAAAAAAAAAGGTGTGTCAGAGACCGAGGTTGCATTCTCAGTATTTTTCCTCTGTATTTCTCTCTATATTATTGGTAACACTTTAAATAAACAATGACATATAAATAAAGACGGCAAGTTAATAGTTAATTAAACTTTATTTAACATTTATCTGACTGTCAATAAGCAATGAAATGCTTCATAAACGATTTATTAGCAATTTTTTATTGGAAAGTTGCAGTTGATGTTCAAAATACTTTATAAATGGTTATATTATAAATACTACTATAAATGGTTAATAAATACTGTAGTTTATTTATAAACAGTATTTGAATGAGATGAATCTGTTTTTTTTAACCTTTACAATCATTGTTTTATGAACCATTTTATTATTTCTCAACAGTAAAATTAGTCTTATTAACAATAAATGTACCATTTATTAATGATAGTTATTATAAAGTGTTTATAAGTTCTTGTTTGCATAGAAATAAGTTGAATAAATTTAAGTCAAAATTGGACATATTTATTACTTCTTCTGTCGGAGTCCAGTTTTCATCTTTGTGTTGGCAGTGATATTATTTCCTCAGCCATTATTGGTCGTGTCAAAATCCAGAGAAATTCACAGATTTATACTGGTAGTTTTCAACATTTTTTGGATGTATAGGTGGGAGGCATGACCTCAGTATTTCTAAAATCCTGGCTACAACCCTGTTCACAGGCCTGAACCACTGCTTTTGCTGTGAATAGCAGCCTGAAGGTGTTAAATGACACCACAGCGACCTCTCGTGGCCTTCTGTTAACACTACAACCAACGGCTCGCGCTGCGTTCACGGACACCCACCGCTAATATAACGTTTTGTGCACGAGACCAAAAGAAAGTTTAACGGTCTCATTAAAAAAACAAAACTGCGCGATTAATGTCCTCTTCTGCGAGCAGCGGGTAATGGCAGCTTACAGAGAAGCGACTCCTGCGTGGAAAACGACAATAATAGCCAGCACATCACTTCAGGTAGAGGCTAACTGTCAAACATTTTGAGTTTGGGCTTAATTAAAACGTAGAATTTTGGTTTGCTAGCTACCGAGCTAGCTAATGCAGTAGCGTTAGCACAAAATGTAACGGCTAATAAAATAACGGTCGACAGAATATGATTTATTCAACCTAGTCTGACTTTTAACAGGCTTTAGAAGCTACGTTATTTAAATTCAGGGTGTCTGCGGGGTGTTTAAAAAGTGTTAAATGCCATTTTCAAGGTATTTAATTTGATATCTCGTTTTCAATCTGTATATTTATCCAAATAGGTAAAGTTTGTCTGAATGTAATCACTGCCATGAGTTGCTACCAGACATTTCCCCTCTTAACTCCTCATATGGTGTAATTTAAATAGATATCTGAGGCTCTTAGAGGTAAAACTCAAGATTTGACAAGAAAAAAAAAGACAAGATTAGATTAAAGTTCTGGAAATAAATACAATCCCAAACCCATTAATAATCTCAGCGACCCTCAGATTTATCTTGTGAACCTTTGGAGGGGCCCGACCTCTAGGTTGGGAACCACTGGATGAAACCACCTAATAAAGTAATTACAGCTACAACAGAATTGATGCAATATTGATAATCTTATGATAAATTATCTAATAATATATCAGTCACAGGGCCAATTTTCTACAGAACAAGTTTTACTTTTGATACTTTAAACTGACAATACTGTACTTTTATTGAAGTAGGATTTTGAATGCAGGACTTTTACATTGTTGTTTTGCTACTTTGACTTAAGTTAAAGATTTTAATACTTCTTCCACCAATGGGTCTTTGTGAGGGAGTTCCTACGTGTAAGACCCTCCTGAAGCACACCAAAGTTTAATACTTTTCATTTTTGGTTTTGTCAGTTGGTCAAATACTGGTTTCTAATGGTTTCTTTCTAATAAACCCTGCAGTGGGTTAGTCACTCAGTTCATTCTCTTGTGCTTTGTTCCCACCCCGCTTATTTGAATTATGTTGTATTGATGAGGAGTTACCACAAACTAAGACTGTGTCGCTGATGTAACCGGTTAGACCTCGAAGTGGCGATGAGGTCTTAAAATGTATGGAAGGGGTCTTAAAAGGTATTGAAAGGTATTGAATTTAACTTCCTGCACGTACCCTGTAATTATTTGTGTTCGTTTTTTACCAGAACCACGATACATGCCGGATGCTCAGCGCGCAGCAGCACCGAATCAGATTTTCAGACAGCGTTGAGTCTGGAGCCTTTATTTTTCCTCTGTCAGGTAAACTGTTGTATTTACTGCTGTCAGCGAGCCTCATCTTCATTAACAAAAAGCTTAATAAGGCCCTCTAAACAATGACCCTCTAAGCTGCTATTGGATCCTTGCCTTAACTTGAAAATACATGAATACCAGCTCAACATTATTAGCTTGTGACTGTTTATAACTTACTTGTCTAGGTACTGCCTTTCTGTTGGTCGACCCTCAAGACCTCCCAGAACGTTTTGAGGACTCGGGACTCATTGAGAGGATAGAGACATTTGTGCAAGTTCACCGCAACAGCTTCCTTCTTCTGTATGCCCCGTTCAATGGGAAAAAGGAGCTGGAAATCTTGTCTCTGATTCAGGACAGGTACATAAATTGCCTGTGTTATATCTCTAATCTTGTGTTCTTTGACTGACACAGACAGTTTATGTTATTTATACTTCTAATAACTGAGGAAGTCTGTTTCTCATTCAGATTCTTTGGCAGTAATCTCAGGATCTTGCCTGTGCGAAACAATACTGAGATTGTCAAAGGACTGCTGACGATTGCCAAGGTAAAGATGGAGGCAGCGCACTGATGTTGTTCTTGATAATAAATAAGACAGGCTGTTATTCCCCTGTGATACTTGGAAGTAACCCGAGGCTCATTTGTCTGCAGGCCACCAGTAAGCCCCATGTAGACAGTATCCGCGACCGCATGACTCTGGCTCGGGCTCACATCCTCGAGAGCAGTCCTGTGTGGGAGATGCTAAGAGACTTTCTGTAAAAGTCAGCAGGTGATCCAGCACAAACACCTCTGTAGTTTTATTTGATGCTGACCTGTACAACTGTACTTGGTGGATATACAAAAGCAAATGTAAAAGATGTGTTTCAATATATTAGCACAGTTGACTCTGTTTTTACATTATTGAGAGTAACAAAATCACACTTTATTCAATGCATGTTTTTTGAGCAGTCAGAGCAGTAAAATAAAACCGTGTTTAGAAAAAAAATAACCCAGTCATCTGACGTGACACTTGAGCACAGGCCTTGGTTTAGGTCGGGATCTTCCGCTTTTCTGCCGTGATCTCTTCAATCCGCACGATAAGACTCTCCATCAGGTCAAATGTCACCAAAGCGCTCTGCAGCACCTGTGACACGTGAGAACAGTCAGCTTGACGGTCGCATAGAGGCCAAAACTGAAATAATAATGAAGAGGAAGGACAGTTTCTGTACCTGGTGCTGGACCTCTGGGGACATTTTAGACACATTCTCATGTCTCACTGTTATGCTTTTGACTAATCTCGTGGATCGAGCAGCATCTCTGGCTTCTGAAGGAGGAAAATAGAGACAGACTATTATAACGCTGTTTTTGCAAGGTTGTTTGAAAGTCATTTTGTTGCACAGATTAGCAGCTAATGCCTACCTTTTGCTTTTAGCTTTTGATCCTCCCTCAGCGCCTTCACTTCAGCGGAATAATAGCCTCTTGATATGCCGATACACACGCGCAGCATTTTAAGGTATTCGTCTTTGATCCTGCTCAGCTTTTCCCACACATCTGTCTGAAGGAAGGAGAAGTACACCGTCAGCTTCGAGCATTAACCGGGCCGGCTGGCAGAAGAGCAGTGACAGTGTTGAATTAGGCTGACTTACAGGGCTCCTCAGTTCTTTGTCTCTGATAACGAGGTAACGCAGAAGACTCAGACTCTCCATTATCCTGGATAAAACAGAGACAGGGCATTGCTTAATGGCTCAGTGTGGATGGAGTGTCCTAGTTCTCATATTTAGAGACCTTTTGTCTTTCAATTTCAGCAGAAAAGATAGCCACACAGGTCTGCAATTTGATGAGATCTGAGGTGGATTATGTCACATAGATGTTAACATCTAAATCTATCTACATTAATTTAGCTTCATATTTCATGAAAAGCAGAATTTATTTAAGTTATAGGTATGGGTTTACATTTCTAAAGCAGGGGTCTTCAGGGTTAACTGATAGACGGAGCTGGCAAACTATGAGGAAAACATGCTATACTATGTACGTTTGGGATAATAATACAGATAACTGGCCAAAATGTTTCAATAATACGTACTTAGCTGACTTGTTTGTCACTAAGGATTTGTCAGACTGCAGCCGATGCAGATTTGTTATTATCAAGTCAGATCTTTAAGGCAGACTGTCAGCACTTGCATTTGCATGCGGTCAGGATTTGTGTGTCCTGACATCTCCTTTTTATCTGCATTGGTTGCTGTGGCAACCGTGTAGGTGTCAGTAACTACGTCCGCTCTGATGCACATCCGTCACTCTGGATTTGACGTCATCATCGTGTTTCGTTGTGAGTGGCGTAAAAGACACTCAGAACTCTGATTTACATGCCAGACTGTGACGCATTTGTAGAAATTTGATTGGAATCAAATCTGGATAAAAATCTGTAAAAACCACATTTCATTTCCTGACTTTCTAAAATCAATCTGGATATGCCAAAAAACAAGATTTGGGTAGGCTGGCAGCGTAAACAAGGCAGAAGGGACTTCTTCCAAACCGCAATGCCTCCAGGCTGGCAAATATTTGTGGCAAGCTTGGACAATATTGAATATACAGTATGTTGTCTGTAGTGTACCGATTATGTTGAGTGTAGACTCTGCAACACATCTAACAACATATGAGCTGGCCTGTCTGTACGTCTTGTTCGTGTTACTTACCTGTCCATACTGTTAAGCAAATCAGTCTGTGGACCTTGTGGCAAACACAACACGAGTCCCAACAACGAGAGAAGCTCCTCTCCTAGGAACCATTTGTTGGTGTTACCCGGCTGGAGGAGAGTTAGGAAAGATTAAATATATTCAAATAGATAATAACATGATGTCTGTAGGTCTAAGTCATCCCTTTTATCTCACCTTCATAGAAAATTCTACTTGATTCCTGATGTTCTTTACGACATAACTCTCTACTCCTGCATGGTTGCTGGTTTTTAACATGCACCTGCAACAGAAAATATGACATTTGTTAATAGACTTCAGATCAGTAAACGATGTAGCTGCAGACAATACTGAGAGAAAACAACTGAGAAAAAAATACATAGATATAGTTTCATTCTGTCAAATGGAGTTATATAAACGTGCAACAGTCGAAGCACATTGACCGCTCCAGCACAGACGATTCAAATCATCAGCTCATCATCGAGCACTACTGAAGCCTGAAAACGACCCATTCATTGGAATCAACTGTGATGGTGCAGGGTAACATATAAAACATGCAGGGCAGGAGACCCCCAGGATTAAAACAAAAACACTGGCCTAAGAAGTTTATTTATGCATTTATGCAGAAATTTCTTCTCTGATGATTTTCTCACCTGAAGAACTTGTGCTTTGCTTCAGCATCTAATTTATTGATGAAGAGCTGGAAAACCTGCAGCCCCGATTCTCTCTGGGGGAGACGTGATCACACACACAAAAAAAGAAAACTCAGCAAATGAATTCAGCTTCGCAGTATCACAGATGGAGAATATGCTTCTCTCGTCAAGCATATTGTACTCACCAAATGTTGTATCGGGCAGTCAGTCAGAAGTTTCCGCAGGTTCTGTGGATTTCAGCACAACACGAGTCACTGATTGGTAAAAAGTACTTCTTTAGTAGATCTGTGTGCTCCTCATTTTTGTAAATCAACAAGCAGGCTGGCCCGCAGAAATAAGTGATATTTTGATGGTTGCTGCAGTAGTATAGCCGGAGATTTACTGCTTTTACATTTTACTAAAGGTATTATATTTTCCTACAACCCGTTTACAACTGATCCCAGACACCCAGAAGTGATTCCTCAGTGATTCATTTGGACTGTGATTCCCCAACCAGACCCCTGCAGATAAACAGCTAATTTTGTGATGTGTGAAATTCCTCATGCATCTCTTAAGACTGTAACACCGAGGCTGATGACATGCTTGTCTCACCTGTGGTACATCGTAGAAGCTCTTCAGGTCCAGTAGACTCACTGGAAGGCTGTTGTCTTCCACACTCTCCAAGCTTTTTGTGAACAGAGCCTGCATGAAAATATAGTTACTCTTAAGATAAATGACCTCAGGTTTCTGCTTTCATACGTTGTCTAATCTCATCTCTAATAATGTTTGTGAATTGATTGATGTGGTCTTACCAGTCCTTTGAGTAAGTGCGATTCATTTTTGCTGCCAAACAAACAAGATTATAGATTCAATTATAAAATCAATCCTTTCCACAAAAAAAAGCTAATATTGTATAAACAGAATACCTTTTGAGAAGTTGATTGATGTGCTCCATGTTGCACTGAAGAACAAATACAGGGCTGGAACAGGAGGAAACAGCACAGTGTTAATAGTTTGTTGCTGGACAGTTAAAATGCACACTGTCTCCTCTGTGTGTGGTGACTGTGCGTCATCACATCACGTTTCATCTCACCGGAATACTGCTGGGAAGCTGTCTAAGGTGATGAGCTGCACAAACAATAGATATGCCAGACAGGCTCTTGACTCCCTGGACTGACTGTTGTCAGTCTGGGTGCTTTTCTTCAGAGAGTTGAAGAACAGGAGCTCTGAGACAGACACTTGGATTGCAGGTAATGTGACCTGATGCACGGAGACATTGTTAAAGTCACTAAATCACAATAAAAATACAACTTCATTGTAAGACCATTGATGGAAAAGGAAGAAAGACTTGCTCTTACCATTATCTCCGTCGCAAAGAGCCACAGGGACGTTTTTCTGTCTCGGTTCAGTTCGGCCTCAAGCAAAGGATCTCTCAAGCTCCTCATGCAGCTGCAGATAATCATAAAGAAACCCTTTACAACCCAAACTATCCATCATCTTGTCAGGTTCAATATCAAGTTCATATCATTTTTAATCTTTCTTAAACATTGGTAAAAATGAACAAAGATCAACACATAGATAAACATGATAAATAACAATAATTTAAGTATCTGAAACAATAATTTAATGACATCCCAACACAAACCAAACACAAACAGACACCTACAACTTGAAAAGCTCCATCCTGAGCTCCTCTTCCTCGGAGGTGGTGATGTAGTTTCCATTTCTCCTCATCGCCACCTCTATGAATGGCTTCGTAAACGCAGCCAAGGCGTTGCAGCAGCGACACAGGCCGTGCTCGTCGGCCTCCACCTGCTGCTGGGTGTACGGGACGGGCAGCCGGGACAGCTGCTTCTGCAGAGCGGACAGAGCCGAGCCCACACCTGCCGCCTTCCTCTCCTCCAGGCAAAGCAGCACTTAAAGAGACATGAAGTTGTTGTTAGCACGATTGTACAGCAGGGGGAGCCAAATACCATTCTTTCAAACAACAGTTGACCATCCATAAATACGTCTGGCCTTAGTCAACAAAATGGCTTATCTGCTCTTTTCATAAATTATGCAAGAGTTGTAGATGTTATCCAGTGTGTTGCTGTGCTGCTTCTCCCTCTCTCTTTGGGTTGATGATATGTGTGAAGCTAATACTATCGCGTCAAGAGCTCTGTTACCTGTTTGAAGATGTGGAACTAGGACCAAGATGGTCTCAGAAATGAAGCTTGGGTCAATGTCTTCAATGACTTCCAGGAAGCTGTGCAGGAGTTCATCTGGGCGGCAAGCCTAGACAACGGAACGGACGTTAAACATAATGTAATAGGAAGCGTGCAACATTATATAGATTGGTATTGTTGTTTGTACCTACCCAACTCAGATGAGTGATGACTGCCTGGCAGCGATCAAAACTCTTCTTTTTCTTTACTGCCTCGTTTACAAGAGGTGCCATGAGAACACATCCCATAGACTTCACGATCCCCTAAGTGCAAGAGAGAACAATGAGTATACTTCATCAGTAACCAGAGAAACGGATTCGCCGGGTCCTTTCTATGTGCAAGCATTGCTTCATAAACAGGTGCATGCAGCAACAACAACAACTGCAGTTTCACACTTGCTTCGCATGCGAAAATACCAACTGCAGTGTAAAGTGTGATCTGACAGACTGAAAAACAATGTCATTGCGTGTACCGGGAGGGCAGGTTTGGGCATCTCCAAGGTGGCAGAGCTGCAGAGCTTTTCACAGCCTTACGATGCAACACGTACAGTTAACGGACCTAAACTCGAGATGCATCATCAGAATGTTTGTTACATCTGATCGTATGAATGTAGGAGGTGTTGGGTAGGAAGGATGACATCATCCGAAGTACGTACACTGACTGAAACACTCTCTAGGTTGCATGTGCAATTAATTAGACACTGCCTCTCTCTCTCAATCCAGTTGCCAGAATGAATGTTAGAAATGCACATTTCTAAATATGTTGCAACTTTTCCTTTTCTTAATATTGGTGTTGTGATGTGTCATTATAAATATCCAGTGGTTTCACTCTTACAGATGTTGAAACACCATCTCAAACAGCAGTCTCTTGCTTCAGAGCCTCCAGTATGTTAATACTTTACGTTTCTTAATTTCGTTGTCTAGTTGAAAATATCCATTGGTTTGACCCATACGAATATCAGTACTCCATCTCAAACGGTGGTCTCTCGCTTGGCAGCCACCAATTTGTTGAGACTTGACGCTTTACATGTTGAAACAAGGTCCTGTCATCCAGTGGTTTTGTATTAACACTTTCTCGAACAGTGTTTTCTGGCATTAGCAAACATCTCGCCTAGCTGTCACACCAACACCATCCCCTCCTCTTCTTCCTGGCGTGAAAGTCGTTGTCAGATTTAACGTATTTGTGCCTCGCAAAAATGTAAAAAGCCAACATTTTATTCAGGTTACTTGGCTGCTGTTTGACTCTACGTTTTCAGATGCCACACTGGAAAGAAAAAGTTACCAGCCACATTGGAAAGTTTGTCATGTACATACTACATCACAGCTCATGATGCAGTTAAATCAGTTGTTAGCGGAATGCAATCCCATCACTGTATATATAATATAGATGCATTGTTCTGCCCTGCCTGTATCTCCCTCAATGTCCAAGTTTTATTCTCCATGTCCATGTTGAAAGCCCGGGATTTCTCATTTGATAATCAATCATTTGAACCCCTCGAGATTGTTTCGGCCTCAGAAAGAGCAGAGAATAAGAAATGACACACGCTTCTGAAAGTACGCTACACACAACTGCGCCAAGCGTGGAGAGAAGGGACAGCCAAGGGCACTTAGAGGACCATCGTATTGAAGAGAGTTATCAGTGGAGCGAGAAATCTGACTGAATATCTGCTTCTTCTTTTTTTTTTTCCGCCCCACACCTCCGGGTCAAGAGGCCAACAGGCAGAGGAGCGGCTGCTTGTTCTTGTTTAGCATAGTCGGGTTGCAGGAAAGTGGCTGCTGTTTGCCGCTCGCTTCACTAGCTACTGCTGCAGTGTGACTGTGTTTGTGCTTTTAGTGCTGTATGACAGATTAACACTGTCAATCTGCTGTCACTTCCTGTCTCTTAAGGTGTGACTACCACTACAGTCAGCATGAAGCACATCTGTCTCTATGAGTCAGTTTTGTATGTAGTAGAAGAAAAGTACCTGGTTCTTCTCATTCTGGAGGAATTTCAGTAGTTGTGCGCCGTCGCCCTCGTTGAGACAGGCGGAGCCCAAACTCTTGAACTGTTGGTAGTCCTCTGGCTTCAGATCTTCTTCTGGAGTGTCTCGCTGAGCATAGGATGGAGGCAGAACATTGTTGTTATCAGCCGGGTGAAAAACATAAACATATTTAATGAAACAGATTTTATTCACTGATGAGGACAATGGTTTGAGAACCACTAGTTTGCCAGCTCTTGTTCATTTTGACACCAGCAGCTAATTAATCAATGTATGTGTGCTATTTGATTGATTTCTTTAAAGTACAAACTTCAAAAGTTCCCCTCACTTAAAGGTCATAGCCTGTGGCATCATTATGAAAGAAGACAATGAGTATGATTCGCTCAACTAATATGCACTACAGTGATAGAATATTGTTGACTTACCCATCTCCGGATTATGTCATTCACCTGATCTTCATTCATCGTCATCAGTGTATCCTCAGCCCTCACAGGCAATCCAATTATCAATATGTCTTCCTTTTCAATGCTGCACAATAGGAAGCTGTGGCAGCTATAAGAACCGGCGTCAGCACCGGTATCAGAATGACAAAATGTGCAGCTCTGCTCTTGTCTCGAGGGAGAGAGATTCACTCTGTAAGGCACTCGGACATAAACCTCTTATCTCCCTTTGTGCATGACATGTAATAGGATTAAACCAGAGCACTTCTGTGTGGTGACAGAAAATGTGGAAGTGTCTAGAAGGATCCAGTCAAATGACACTGTGAACACTTTTAGTTCTGTATATATATAAAATAAAAAATAGTGCAGAGGTGGCCACACTTTGAAAGGACCCCAAATCTATGACACCAGGGACCCCTCTGTAGAAAGTTTTGTAATCCAGACAAAGTCCACTGAGAGTGTTTCTGCTCATGCAGCGCGCTCTGCTACCCACTCAGACATCCACTCACTGAAATATTTGCCTGGCTTCCTGCTCTGTAGGTGGGGATATGCCACTAACACAGTCACTTTAGTGGGCTATTTAGATCAATTTGTGTGGAATTGAAAGTTGTTCGTCTTTTTCAGTTCACCACGTAAACGCCCACGTCTGTTATTATGATTGTCCAATATATAGGTTACATTAATTTGTGGTCATGCAGATGGATGAACGCAACTTCTACACAACAGGAACTTAAGTGCGATAAAAACAGAATGAAAGCAGACGTGATATCTTCGAACAATCTCTTAAGCTCTACACTCAGATGAAAGTTTGAGGGTAGCAACTAGCTAGAACTTAAACGCACTCTCGCAATAAACACTGACTTAAAGCGGCTACCAGGAACTTAAAGATCTTGATCTGGCTCGCGCATGCACTCGAAAGCGAGTGAACAACAAATGCGACGTATTTTTAATACTATTTTCCTGTTTTGAACACAGCTGCTTGCAGGTTGCGTGGCGATGGCGTAATCTGTTTTTAGTCTATGTAAGATCAGTAAATGCAGTAAGACTATGGTGAAACAGAAGTGTGGTTCATCCACTTAGGTTACAGTGTTTTCATGTTTTCATAATATTAAGCAAACAGCAAGATATAGCTCGTTAGCAAGGCCAAAAAAACCCCATTATAAGCCGGTTGTTCTGCTGCCGTACCACCAGACGACAGAGCAGCTTCTTTCCTCAGGCTGTGAGACTGAATCTGACCCAGTGAACAGCATTAGGAATAACCTTAATACAGAAATAGCAAATCTTCTCACTGATGGTGTTGTTTCCTTCCTCTATTCGTAGTTTCTTGTTTCTAGCTCTAGTTTTGCACTGCCGTTGTATTGAGCTATCCTGAGATCCTCTTAATATGTTTTGCCAGTTAATACACCAGGAAACCTCCCAGATGCCCGTAAAGTAGAGGTTTTTATTGTAGAACTTTTGTTTTATAACGCATTGTAAGTAAGTTATAATGGTATGATTTGGAAAAAAGGTCAACAAAAACTTTGATTTCAGGACGGATGAAACATTTGTTTAGAATGTATAACATTAGCAGCATTTGTCTGAGACTCAAAGTGAATTGATTTAAGTATATTAGACAAAAGAAAGAAATCCACCGGGTCGTGAGCTCGGTACTCCAGAGTTTTTGATATAACTAATTGGACAAGCCTGCTGTACGGAGAAGCACGAGGATTAAGAATGCTTCTCCATGATTGCTTAATGACAACATATTGCTCCTCTGTGTAAACACAAAGGCTTCAAAGGCCCCCCCACCCACCCCCAGCATCATTGTGTGTGTGTGCATGTGTGTGTGTGTGTGTAATATAATAGAAGTACAATCACTGACTTCCTGCTCCAGGCTGGAGAGCTTCAGCAAAGGAGCAGCTCAAGTCCTGATTTCAGATGAATAGGGGAGCGACGCGTGTTTGAACGGTCGGATTTAGCTGACATCTGCCGCTCAGGTTTGCTCTCTGTATTGCCGTGTGATGAAAGCCTTAAACAAAAGCCACAAAGCAAACACAGTACAGACTCCTGCTCGCTGCCTGTTTGTCACTGATTTTGTCGTCTGTAATTGCCGGCTGATGAGGTTTTATTTTGACAGTGGCTCATGGTGCGGGGAAATAAAGTAAATAACATCTAGGATCACGATGTGTTTGTGACACTGCTCATGTCTTCTTATGCTTTCAGTTTCATGTCAAATTATTGCTCAGATCTGTTTCCTATTTGTTTTACTTCAAGAGAAACCATGTTTAGATTGAATCCTCAGCTTTGACAGCCTTAATCAAATTACTATATTGATTTCCTGCTGTTTTTATAGTCAAGGGTACAAATAATTGGAAAACATGGCAGGAAAAAAAGCTTTACATGAAAAATCACCACTCCGTATACATAATGCGTCTGGATTGTAATTTTTCATTACAGTGAATTTGAAAGGCCAAATGATAAGTGAGTAAAAGCAGTGATCACTCTCCAACTCAGGAGGGCACTGTTTGCCAGAGGGCAGTATTTTATTTACATATTCTATACTGTAGAGTAAATCTACGTATAACATGCTGAAAGACGTGTCCTACAAGGAACTTATAACTAGTTATCAATTTAGAATAACTATAATAGTAATTATATTTATCCTTAATGTCTTAATATTTGGCACTGGGTTGGATTCCGACTTATCCGGTTTGGATAAGTCATAAAATTAAAAGTGTTTTTTATGGCGGTGTGCTGAGGATGAATTAAAGGGTCTCACAGGCTGAGGAAACAAGCTGCTCTGTAGTCTGGTGGTACGGTCCTTAAACAAAGTTCACCTTTATCATCTTTTGTCCGCAGGGGTCACCAGAATCAACACAACATGACAGTTTCTTGTTGTAGCTTTTACATAAATGTAGAAAAACCATAATGTAAACATACTCTTGTACCAGTAAAAGTCCTGATTTGAAACTTTGCTCTGTAAAACCACAGAAATCTTATCAGAAACATGCACTTCAAGACCCTGAAAACGTAAAATGAAAGTATTTCTGTGTAGCCTTGATTTCCATGATTATATGAGTTGAAATAATAGAATATTGCGATGACAATATAACTTTCGTTAAATAAACAAATATTGGACATATATAACCTCTTCTCTCCTTCATCAGCCATCGTGCTGGCTACCTTCGCAGTCACCACCAAATTCATACCAGTTAATGGTTAGCTGACCTTTAGCTGTAGCTTTTCCATTGGTCGAATGATGTGAATGCATTCTAGGTGTGATGCACAGGGCTGGTACATAAAATGATTCTTCTTATTTATCGTGCTTCAGGCAGTATTTTGCAATGTGTTTTGTATCACAATGACGGTGAAAATACAACTTATCAGTCAGCAATTAAAAACTTTGATCCAGTTAGATTGACAGTGACCAAACAGCCCGACAACACTAGTTTCAAATGTTTCAAAATCCTGTGTGACATCACCTTTTCCCAGCTAAACCCTGAAAGGTCACAGAAAACAAAAATACAGATATTTTTTTTATCTCATATGAAATTATCCAAACGGATCCAGCTTTGGCAGAAGAATTGTGTTCAGGACGGACGCCATCACTGACTGAGAATAGGTGATTAAGAAAACGCATCTTCAGGCCCTTTAAAATGACCAAAATTAACAAAGGGCTTTTATCCACTTCAAAGACTTATTGAAGCTTTAATGTTTCTAATCGACTTTGCTGTATACGGACTTGTATACAGATAATGTATAACTACATGTTCTGTCAGAACCACTCTCTTAGTTTGATGATTAAATGATGACCTGTATCATGGAGATATAATGTTCCAGTGTGAAATAAGACACACAGTCTGCAGCTTTACACCCGCAGTTTATCTCAGCGTAGCAGGGAAATTTATGTGGAAGCTCCGACTGAAGTATCCATTTCCATAAATGAATATCCTGAGCTATATTCAGGTCAGGTGAAGATACTGTACGGCAGTCTGTGTGCTGTCTAGGCATGTGGGGAGCGTTCGCCAGTGTTCAGAGGCAACACATCTCAGGTCACTGATATCACATATCCATTTATATTTCATTAGCTGGACGACAACAACACAGTCATGTAACAAGGTGTGTAGAGGAGTCTCTTGTATAAGTTCCAGCTCCAGTCGATGAGTCTAAGATCAGACTTTATGTTTATTTTTTTCTGTAATGACATTTGAAGTTGTTTTTGAGTGTGTAGCTCTATTACATGTTTATCCGTCCTGAGATACAGTGACGTGACTTTGTTCTTTGATTGAAGGAAAAAGCGGGAATGAGGACGACTGTCTATCATTTTCAGTCGTGCGGCAGATGCGGTGCAGTATTTATGGAGCAGTCTAGTATACAAACAGGCAGCAATCCTATGAGAGCGAGATAAAGCCTCTCCATTTTCCCTTTCCCTCCCATATTTCCTTGGTGACCTCTTAGAGAGCAAGAGGTTCTAAGTGAGCTGTTTATCCAGTCGGCTTCCCCCGGAGGCCTCCGCAGACTGCTGCAAGCGCTCGTGTCTGCCCCAAAACCTCCCCAGGCCCCGCTGTGCTTGTCAGGAAAAACTGCCATGTTTAGGGCCTCTCCCGCGGGTGCTGCTTCAGCTTCACTGCGACGGGCACATGAATTTGATTTTAAGATATTTTTTTATACAGTCGGTCCAGATTTGCTTTATGTGATTGCTGCTTTTCCGTTTTAAATGATTCATTGCCCTGAATTTGAAGAGTTACCCAAATCACACGCAGCAGTCGAAGGCAAAGAGCTGTTTATTAAAACCCTGAGAACTTAAATTTAAGGGAGGAAATTACCGAGAAAGCAACTACATGCAATTTCATCATCAAAGCCACCCAGCTGTTAAGTTGTAAGAGTATCCAGAAGCAGCAGTGTGAGAGGAAATCTGATTTAGAACGACCGCACGATGAACCTCCTGCCTTTAAAGTCTTACGTAAAAGCACAAATATTACAAGAAATATTTACTGTAAGTATTCCTTATACGTAGCGGCCCCCTCTCATTCCTTTTAGTTTTACAGACTTCATATGCTATTAAGTAATTTATGCAGTACATCATATTTTATAAGATCATTATATCTTTTGTCTGCAGATTTTTTTATTTGCAAGCTAACTATTAAATAAAAGCTGTCCACTAAATATAGTAAAAAGGTTGTAAATTTATGTTTTTCTCAGCATTGTTGTGATCTAATAGGTTTTATAAGTCCTTCTTTCTTTAACTCCTAATGTAGATACATAAATACTTTCGGATCTATTGATGAGGAAACTATACATCGTCTACGCGTCCTACATAATGTATAATGTGTTCAGATGATGGTGATTACACGTTACATTTTGGTGTCAGTCTCGACCTTCATCTTCGTGTCAGCCGTACATATGGATGTGTTTTTACGCGTGGTTGCTGGATGATGATAAATATTGAATATCAAATGTCAAATATAGAAAACCAGAGGCAATCCAGACACTCCAAACATAAGAACATGTATCAAATAGGTCCTGCCTCAGCTACACAAAACTGATTTGGAGCCCTAATGAAGACCTACTGGTTGATTTAGCCAGTACAATAAAGGTTTTCTGATATTTCCTTCCTGGTTTGATGCATTTTCTTATTCTTGGAGTGTCTGGAGAGCCTCTGGTTTTCAAAATACGATTTTTCCTGTTTTCCAAGAGCACCTGACACAATGTTTATGGTCCAACCAGTCATCTCCTTAGCCATTAGCTTAAAAAAAAGCATTCAAAAATGAATCAAACACCATTCCTGTTCTGACAGGATGATATACAGACAGTGAATTTATTGAGAAATTAGTTCCAACTAACTTTCCTGAGTAACACTGCTGCAGTACGTTTCTGAGTAGAGAAGTTGCTTTTGAGCTTTTGACAAATAAAATCTTACCTCTTGCTTCATTTGTTTTCAGTCTAAAGCTTTTCAGCACTGCAGAATTAAGTTCATCTCAGTACGTATTGTGACTCAGCGTAGCAGGAAAAGCACCAGCGTTACTAAAAAAATGAATCATGGCTCTGTTCTGTTACCAGTAAGTTACACATCTCAAAACCTCTTCAGGTAAAAGTGAAACTACCTGCATGGCCAGATAGTCGGTGTCCTAATGATGTGGAGGCCACTTTTTTTTTTCTCTCACTGATGATGCTAGTCTGGAAGTGTTGTCTAAAAGTAGAATATCTTTTATTGGGAAAGAGATACCCCAGTGAACTGAGAGCTAATGGAGATGGTGGTCTCACCAGGGAAAATCTTGACCTTGGCCCCTTTTTGTAAAAGCTTTGCCCCTGTAGCAAACAATTGCAGGGAGGGGCCGTGTGGGTGCAGTCTGAGTGTGTGCGCCTGTTTGGTGAACATTTGTTTGTGCTCTGGCGGAGGCTGTTGTGCTAATGTAGTCCAGTCTTTTTCACGTCTTTCAACATGGTGTAGAGCCGCTTTATCTACCAGTGTACTGTGAGGTGAAAGCTCCCCAGGTGAGACAAAGGCCCAGGCCGGACGCCTCAGTCTTTCCTGAGCCGCCGCGTCTGTCTGGTTTCAAGCGCCGCTGGGGGGAACCGCATCAACAAATCCATACTGCCCGGGCCGCGTAGACTTCACCACCGCCTGCTCAACCTTTTGTAAATCGGCATTTTGATGACAGTTCCCTGTGTCGAGTTGTTCCCGATCAATACACACAGAGCGGACGCCTTAATAGACACAGATAACTGCTGCTTGCCTCGCTGTATCTCAGGGCTGTGGAGACTGACACCCTGTCTGACTCTGATCAATAAGCGGCACGTGGCGCGGCGCACAAGCTCGGCCACTACCCACTCTGCTATCACACACGGGGCTTGGTTTCCCCCGGCAGCGGGGGAAAAACTGCCCAGCAACTCCCCGAGGTGGATGAATCGGAGATGTTACATGTGAACTGGCTGTCAAAACGATTCTGTCATCTCCCCTCCTCTCCGGTGTTTAAAGATGCTGACACACTGTGTTTAGGGTACCAATGTCTTGTTGGAAGTGATGGAGGCTTTTAGCCTTTTTTTTTCTTCCTCCAAACCCCCCTTTATCCGTTTAAGTGTTCACTCGAGTGTTAGAATTTCTATTTCACCTGCCACAGATGTCTCCTGGCACTTCCTGCCCACTCATGGCTTCCTTTCAGGTCATCTGATCTGGACCCTTCTTTGAATTTACTTTACAACTTTTGTGTGGAATCTTTTCTTTCACTTTAATTTGTGAAGTTCAAGTTGTTTTTAACATACTGTATTATATGCTAATTTTCTTTTTTTATTCTGAGAAGATTTTACACAACTAATTAGTTATATTTATCTCCACAATTAATATTATTAGTGGGTAGACACTTCTGAGTAAAGATAGAACGGGGAGTGCAGAAAGCCAGATCAGATTCAGCTTGGGGTCATTAATGTTTCAGAGGATGCCAGAGGGAGAATGGGAGAGTCTGTGCACTGCCGGGATCCATTTCCTTTGACTGTGGCTTTGTCATTCTGGATCAATCCCTCTGTGTGCAGACCTATTGTAAAGTGCGTCGTCTCTAATGGATTGATTGGCAACGTACTGGCACGTGATGAAAAGACCTTGAGATGTTGGGTTAGTGTTATGCTTCAGAGATAGGCGGGCTGGTGATGCAGCCAGTGTCACATTTCATTTCGATAAATGAACCTTTAATTTAAATTAAAAACACCTTTTCTCCTGTATATAGTTATTATTTCCCCCACTTTCTCGGTTCATCCTCCCCGGCCAGCAGAGGCCTCTGGGGCTGTGGAAGTACTTACCATCCTACTCCTCTATGCTGCGATCCCCACAATGGCATTACTCTTGTTTGATCCTGCTGCAGTCTGACACATGACCACACAGACCCCTGAATGGGCATTAGCGCAGGCTTCAGCAAACCCAACATCTGTGCCTCCCAGCACCGCCACCGCTCAAATCATTCATTAAATCAGAACACAAAAAGTAACTTTACTTGAATGCCTCAGCATAAATATTTGATCATGGCTGAGAATAAATCTTTGTCATTTTGTACTCCTTCCGCCGACTGCCGGCTCCTCTTATAGATCTCGCCGGCCTCGCTCTCTCTCTCTCTCTTCGCTGTTTGGATACAGGCGCATGCTTGGCTTGGTCATTTGTGAAATGGATCTTATGAATTTTTAAAAAAGATTCATAGCCGCAATCAGGCCTGGTTAAGGGACTGACTGTATCACAAAGTAACATCTTGTGCTGCCATGCTCGCTCACAAATCATATGCCGCCTGCATAGATAATATAGGCTGAGAGAGGTTTTGTGTGTTTATCTGACAGAGGTACTAAACATTCCTCTGTTCTGGCACATCGTACTACTTCATTAACACTTTGGCTACACAACAGTGAGTTGTTCAGTACCTGGGTTGTTTATTTATGCATAGAGTCGAGTGGAATTTGTAACATTCTGGTTTTGTACAACACTGAATCAAACTAAGGATGTGCGATACATATCGGGCTGATAAAGAATTCACATCATCGGCATATGATTAAATTATAGCCGACAAATAGAACCATTCATACAAAGCCAGGTTGCTTTGGTTGACTTAACAAATGCAGCATTTACACACAGTATGTGGTGGTATGCACGTTTATAGCTGCCAAAAAAACACAGAGAAGAAGAAGAACAACAACAATGCTGTTGTCACGTTCATGACGTAGAGCTGCTGCACCTGTGTAGAGCCACGCGATGTAGACAAGAGCCACACATGTCATCGCTGGAGTGGGCGTTGTTCAGAAGTTCAGAAGAAGACAACGTAATTGTAACTTGCAACATGTGCTCCGCAAGTGTTCAGAGAGGAGGGAGAAAGTCTATGAGTTTAACACAATGAATCTTATTAGAGCTATGAATAATAAATCATCCATCTCTGCCCAGTACATCTCAGTCTTTTTACCCTCAGGGGTGCATAAACTACAGGTGATGAACTTATTATATTTATCGGTATCTGCCTTGAGAAGCAGGTAATTATCAGTTATCTGTATCTGAAGAAACCCGTATCGTGCTTCCTTAAATCAAACTAACTTCAATGTGGCTTTTTGTCAGTATTTAGTAGATGCACATCTGGGAGCATGTATGGAAAGTCTCCACCAGCCTGGCACATCTGGACACACACAGTTTTCTCCCGTTCTTCTGTGCAGAAACTGCTCCAGCTCTGTCAGGCTGCACAGGGACTGTGAATGAAGAGCCTTTCTCGAGGTCCAGCCACCAGCTATTGTTTGAATCAAGATCAGACTCTGATCTGATTTAACCACCCCAGGACATTCACATTTTGGTTTTTATGCCATTCCTGGACATATTTACACTTAATGACTGATTTAACTTGACTTTAACTGGACTGAACATTTCCAAGTTCAGTGACTTGGAAATGTTCTTATATCTATACTCTCACTTTTCACTTTTCAGTTTCAGCTGTAGCCTGTATTGCTTGTATTATTTTCATTATACTAGTTAATATAGATGTACTCCCTCACTTTTTAGTATTTAAAATGATCAGTACCTTTACTTTGAGATGTATAAACATGCTCAGAACCCCTTTACAATTAGTAAAACCAGCCGCACAAGTAAAAACACAAGCATTTATTATGATTTCACAAAATGTTCACATATTTATGGTTATACAATAAAA
Organism: Lagodon rhomboides; assembly: GCA_039737535.1. Taxonomy (NCBI): domain Eukaryota; kingdom Metazoa; phylum Chordata; class Actinopteri; order Spariformes; family Sparidae; genus Lagodon; species Lagodon rhomboides. The sequence continues at coordinate 4,570,481 of CM077789.1, read as the reverse complement.
GCAACTGTACCTTTAAAACAATAACTGCAACCCTGGTCACCAAAAAAGCATTGATTTCAAATTTAGTTCAATCTCCAGCCTTACCAGAGCGTCACTTCTGTTATTAAACTGCACAGTGAACAGTAAAGTCTTATTCTCACATTAACCGCATAGCAAGCAAGGATTTGTGCATGAATCTGCTTTACGTCCCACACATTAAATTGTCAGCGATGTGAAACCTTTTACGAGCGAACAAGAGTATCATCGTCACACTAAAAGGCTACAAAGCTCCCTTTTCTTGTCACAAGATCTCTCTTTTATGTGTTTTTTCTTTCCCCTAAAGAAAAGAGAATCTGTTGTTATGAAGCCTTTTAGCCGGAGTGGATCCTTTTAATGTCACCTCCAGGATTCATATGTTATTAGACATGACTCCGGAGTAGGAGATCAAACCAGGCCAACAAGGCGAGAGCGGGTTGTGGGAGCAGAAGCACTCTGAACTCTGTTTTTTTTTTTGTACAGTTACAGAATAAAAAAGATATGTGTAAAAACTAGGCAGCGAATGGGGGACTGTGACACCGACACTGACAGAGCAGCCTTTTTTTGTTCCTGAGTGGCAGCTCACATCCAAATATGTCCAGTGATATGTAATGCTAAATGAACCGGAAAAACATGTCTTTAAATGAGCGGACAGCCTCACCGACCCCCCCTTTCTTTCGTCAAACCTGTGGGTCCCCATCCCAGCCAGCCCCCACACATCCACCCCCACCCACCACCACCACCACCACCAGCCCTCCACGGACTCACGCTGTTCAGGGCCCCAGACCCGTACAACAGAGCCTGGCTAATGGAAAGCTTTCAAGGAGGCCAGAGGAAAACGTCGGTTATCATTTGGCCTGTGTGTGTGTGTGGGGTCACGTATTCAGAATCACACACACACACACACACAAACACCTTGGGACAGGCCATTATAAACAGGCCTGAAAACTGAAAACAACAACAGTGTACACCCCCCGTTACACGAGGTAGTTGGATACAGTCATCGATGACAGCTATGCGCTTTAGCTTCCTCTCGCTGGTTTCAGTCTTACCAACCCCACCTTTAAAAGAGGTTTGTGTAGTTCACTGGTGTAGTTGCTCCAAAATGAGCAGGCAGTCAGTGTAGAGAAGCTGAAATGGGTTTGATATCACCCCATCTCTGAGTTCTAAGTAAAAACCAGTCTGTCCTTTATTAAAGGCAATTGAGAAAGTTTAAAAGCATGTATGTGTGTTTTAGTATCTTCAAAATTAATTAGGTGGAATCGTTGTTTTGTTGCTAAGTCGATAAAATCAGAGCTGAATAAGCTCAGCAACATGGTGACAGAGTTCAAGCTTGGGTCATGTTTGATCAGTTTTCAGCGATGGGTTAAATGATGAGAATCATTTATACCTGATCAGAAACATGTTGACGGTTAATAATAACAATTACCGTCCATCCGGATTTAAAGGTCCAGTGTTTAGGATGTAGCAGAAATAGAATGTAATATGAATCACCATGTTTGTATTAGTCATAATCAACTAAGAATAATTTTGTGTTCGTCACTCTAAAATTAGCTTTTCATATCTACAAAGGGATCCGGTCCTCTTCCAAGAAGTCCGCCATGTTGCGCCGCTGTGTTTCTACAGTGGCCCAGGACAGACAAACCAAACACCGGCTTCAGGCTTTCACATTTTTTAGGGTGAGATGAGGAGTATGCAGTTGGTTGCAGTTTGCAGCGTCAAAGCTAGATGCCACTTAATCCCACACACCGGGCCTTCAACCAGAGACAATTGTTTTTTGATGTAATGAGCAGCAGACTGTAACACTACATTTCATCAGCAGAAAAATGAAATGAGATGCCATCTTATTAAGACTACCATGAGGGAGTAAGAGAGAAATAAAATAGCACCCAGAATTGATCCTAGTATGATTTCCTATACTTTTGCAACCATTCTCTAAACCCCTTTTTTTATTCAGATTGATGAAGCGAGAATGCAATGGGCAAGAAAAAAAATCTCTAAAACAATACAAAAGTTTGAGGCAAACGTCCGTCCTCGTCCCGTCTCCGCCACACCGTTAAAGTCTCTATGTGGTGTGTGAGAGCAGTCTGGGGGAAGTGTGGCGCTGCAGGATGAGGCTTGTCAGCCCGGAGAGGTCGGCTCTCCCCACACGTGTTCAGCCCGTCAGCTGCCTCGCTGATGTCTCTTGTTATTATTTTCCTCTCATTCTGCTGCCTTTTCTTTGCCGAGTCATGAATAATTTGTGTCTACGCCTTGTTGCTCGATGACAGCTGTGCAGTTGGTTTGCAGTCTGTTTTTCACATCAGGTGAATAATGAATAAGCCCCGGCAACAAAAGAGCTATGTCCTATATGAGCCCTTCCTCCTTTGGTCTGTCCCGGCTTAGCTGGCCTGTCAGCCACCGGGGAGAGGACAGGTGAGGGGGGGGAGTCTCTCTGCTGCACAAAGTAAAGGAAATGAAATGCCTCACATCTTTGAAGAACTTCTCGCTATCATTTCCTGCATCTGAGTATATTAATCAGTGCTTTTTCTCCCAACGCCTGCTGTTAGAAATCCTGTATCTCCTCTCAGGTTATCTCTCGTTCTAACTCGCCAAACCTGTGTGAAATCTGCTGATCAGAGCACGAGAGCAAACACCACTTTATTATCACAGTATACACAACAGGTCCGCTCGCCCTCAGGGGAGTAATCACATTTGCACTCTCTGCGCGCCGTCTTTTCCACCATCTCGCTCGCGAACAGCACAACATATCAATCTGTCTGCTCGCCAGATGCTGCCGATTATTGACGCTAAGCCGCGTGGGTGTGATTTTAATCTGTGTTCTGTTTATCTGTGAAGTATTGCGTGTGATGTTTGAATCAGATTGGCGTATTCAGTGTGTCATGCAGTTGCACATCAGGAGTTTCAAAGGCGTCGTTTCAAACGTGTTTTTTTCCCTTTACGTGAAAAATAAAAGGTTATGAAGAGGTTTTTTGTAGCTTTATCTAAACTCTTTTACACAGCATGATGGATGAACCCATAAAAGATTAGGGCTGCAAGTAATGATTATTTTCATTTTTGATTAATCAAGTAATCGTAATATGTAAGAAAATGTCAAAACATTCCAAATTGCAGTCAAAAAAACAAAAATGTTTGATACTATTGCTTGAAAAATGACAGAAAGGATTCACATCTATTATCCAGATAGCTGGCAACTAATTTGCTCTCCAGCTAATCAGTTAATCGATTCACCTCTGCAGCTCCGAGTCTCGACTGAGAGTTTGTGCGGCTTGTTTAATCAGTAGAAGATTGCAGGAGAAAAAAAAAATCAAAATCAAGCACCAGAGTGTGTCTCTGAAATCTCGTCTTTTATTATTCATGTTTAATTTCAGATTAATAATGAATCATCCAAAAAACCGCACAAAACCCAGACGCTGAACTTTCTAATTGCACAACTGTGTCTGTCAGGAGAAACGAAGGCACTCACAACCTCTGGGCGGATGCACGTGTGGTTGTGTGCCGTTATGGGCCGAGATGCAGGTCTAGATTTTTTAAAGCCTCAGACTGCAATGCTCTGATTACTCGCCCACTCGAAATCGATTGAGCCCTTTTCTATTCATATTTGATATGCCTCGGGGCAGTGGGGTAATGCTTAAAAAAAAAGTCCACCAGTGCCCTTGGAGGAAATCTGGTCAGCCTAATGGCTCGTTTGAAGACTATTTTGCTCGAGGAGCTTCTCTCTGAGATTGTGCTTGAGGAGTGTGTCGATCTCAGAGGAAATTATGCAACATCCTAAGAGATAAAACAGGAGCTGCACGACAATTTCTAACCAACAAGCCGCCGTTGGGTACGCTTAAAAGAAGTTAGGGAGTTGCATGTCCAAAGTTCAGCTGAAGTCGACCCCGTTCTGCACGGCGGTGAGAACGTCACACCTAAAAAATTGCCCACTTGTCCGTTTGCTTCAAAGGGCCACGGTCAGGCGCGTGGCTCCAGGCTGCCTCGGAGTGTTTAAGGCACTTAATGGCAAACTCAACCTTCATTCCAACAGAAATTCCCCCGTGACCACATTCAGCATCACTGAGGCTGAACAGAGAGTCTGCCCTTTATAGAACGGTAACATTGTCTCTGTAACGCTCAGTAATTTCCTGTATAAACTGCACATTTCCTGTTAAGCGAGCCACCATCTTTCGACACGTCGTTCGAGATTGTTTTTTTTTTTTTTAATTAGCTCTGTGCTGCACGGGGAGTTTATTTTTGATACAAGGAGAATAAATGAAGCGCAGCACACAGCACCGAGGTGCAGAGCTCCATTAAGTCTCGCTTTAAAATGAGCCTGCCTTTTTTCCCTGTTCTCCCTTCGTCTTGTTCATCTTGGGGTTTAAAATATTCAGTATTTTCGCAGGCCTGGATGTTGTACGATTTTGGGGGAAGTGAGGCAGAGAAAATCCTTGTGAGTCAGTGATTTCAATCAATGTTCCGGGAAGAAGACAAACTGATTGTTCCCCCTTTTTTCCCCTCTTTTGCCCAAATCATGAGACAATGAGAGAATCTGGGGCTGTAATTAACAAATTACTGTCATTACAGATGATTTTTAATCAAGTAGTTGTCACCCAGAGCCCAGGACACCGTCCTCAAATGTCTTGTTTTGTCCACAACATAAAGATGTTCAGTTAACTGTCACAGAGGAGGAAAGAACCAGAAAATATCCACTTTTAAGAAGCTGGAATCAGATCATTTTGACTTTGTTGTGTTTAAAAAATTGCTCAAACTGATTCATTGATGATCAAAATTGTTGCAACTAATCGATTAGTTATCGCGGCTCTACAAATGGTGATTCTCGAGCCAGCTGAGGTGAAAAATGTAGGAGCCGCTTTTCTGCTAAGATGATTCATTTGGTTTCAGACGTGTGGTTTAAAACCTTCTGATGGTGTCATTCTTCTCCTTATAACTTCACAATGTGGTAACGAAGAATCATACAGGGATTTTTTTTGTAAATGACAAATATCAAGATAAGTTGGAATATCATTTTCACCGAAGGGAACTATTGAAATCACGATGACGTGTCGGGATGTGGACCAGACAGACATGTCATCTTCCATCAGCACCGCAGCACGTCATCATGATGCACATTTGACCTTTTATCAGAAAAAAGCAGCTACTGTGATTTTGTTTATTGCACTCGTTCAAAACTCAGGTTTATTCACCACCATACTTTGTGTTTATATTCTGCCACTATCTTCACATTTGTTGTGATTTAATTAACTTTATTGTCTTCCAACTACACATCCTGTCATCCACTCAGAGGCCTCATATTAAACCACTTTTTTTTCGAAAACTCCTTGAAAAAAAACTCTGAAACTCCATCCAACCCCTCAGAGGATCACAGCTGCTGCCTGTGCTTTCCTGCCCCAAACTTTTCTTTTTTTCTTTTTCTGAATAACAGCCATGAGGGTAACAGACATGTGGTTAACGGTTAAATCTGCTCCGACTGTTTAAGGTCCAAACACACGGCTGCAGTGGTCAAAACAAACAAGAGACTGCAGCCTCCAGGCGTCACAGTCACAATCACAGTCACAGCAGCTGGATGGTGAGGAGACCTCTCAGCTCATTCTGCTGTTCTGTAGGTGGAAATGTTTTAATGAAGCAGTTTACTTGCATTCGACATGGTTTAAAATAGCGCATAATAAATTACACTTACGGAGTCCGCAGGGGGTCAAAAAGGCTCATTTTTGGTGACGAAAGTTAAGTAAAACTGGCCCACAATCATTTCTTACATTATTCCACTGATTTTATTGCATTTTTAATTTCAATAAAACCAACCAGAAAATAAAAAACAGATCGGAGGCAAAGGTTTTTTTTAGATTTTTTTTTTTTTTTTTAAAGTTCATTCTGACAATAAAAAGTGCAAAATGGACAAAGTGGAAGATAACAGCTTCGTGAGTGAGTCAGTCCCCCTCCTGTTTATTAAATCACACGGTGTGTTTTGCCAGCACGTCTCCGCGCTGGAAACAAAACGGCCTTTGGAGAAGCGCAGATTTTCATCTCTGTTGACGTTTACTGTCGATCCGGTTTATTTAAAGTGTGCGTGAGGACAAATATTTGGGGGGTTTGTTGCCCACTGAGGCTGATTTTTATCCGGTTTTCGTCACAGTCCGCAGCTTATCTCTGGTTGTCTGGACATGTAGAACAATCTGCAGTAGGAGGGTAAAATGATTAGTGTTGCTGACCTTCACAAAATGTTCCGTCCGAAGAAGACGATGGTTTAAATCTTATTTATGAGACCTTTCCCTTAGTAAAATAAATAAATAATCTGCCTCTCGGCGGACATAACTATATATATATATATTTCCAATGCACCTTCACATGAATTTTTACAAAGCTAAAAGTGGATCCAAATCGATCCAAGAAATGTCCTCAAGTGTGGCGATTGGAAAGAAAAAGGCGCAAATGTCTTCTCAGGCGTCCTCGCTCCGTTCAAGAGGAATAATTTAAAGACTCTAAAGTCAGACAACAGGACACATTTTGTGCGGTGATGGCGGCTCGTCCCGCTTCACTTCAGTCCGTGCTGCGTCTCTTTGTGCCTCCTCAGGTCCACTTTCCTCTGGAAACCTTTGCCGCAGAGGTCGCAGCCGAACGGTTTGTATCCGGTGTGTTTCCTGCTGTGCGTGATGAGGTTGGAGCTCTGGCTGAACGCTTTCCCGCACACCTGACATTTGTGCGGCTTCTCACCTGAAAAACACAACGAGGAAATATTTTTTTTTAGGTTGGGTTATGTCTGATCGGTTCCACGGGCTTTTACGCACAATTTACGCACAGATTATTTTTCTTCCCGCTTGATCCAACAACAACAATTCAACTTCAATCCGCCTTTTTTTTCTCCACTTGCCTGTGTGGATGAAAGTGTGCTTCTTCATGTCCGACTTCTGGTGGAACCTCTTCCCGCAGTACTGGCAGGGGTACGGCCGCGTGTCGGAGTGGATGAGCAGGTGCGTCGACAGGGTGGACGACCTTTTGAAACTTTTACCACATATCTTGCAGTCGAAACTTCTTTCCTGAAAACGTGAGCAGACGCGGCATTTTTTTTTAGTCACGGTTAGTCACAGCCTTGACAGAAAAACAGGCTGGTGACAACAAGATGCAGCCTCGGAGAAGAAGGTGTGAACTGCAGGATGCGGTTTAAAAAAATAACAAAACAAAACAAAAAAAGAGCGTGCGATGTTACCTGCGAGTGCACCGCTTTGTGTTGCTCCAGGCTGACTGCGTGTCCGAAGGTTTTCCCGCACATTTCACACGCAAATGGCCTCGTGCCGCTGTGCGACCTGCGGACGTGGACTTCCAAACCGTGCGGAGTGGAAAACACCTGGAGGAGAGAGGAAAATGAGTTGTGGACGTTTTTGAAAAAAAAAAAAAAAAGAAGAAAGATTTGCTGAAAAAATAAAAAACATAGTTCAATAAACAGTTAATTGATTTCACTTTGGAAATCTCTTCACGATCAGGAGGTCAGAGGTCAGCTAGAGACACTCAGAGCTTTATTAAAGGACACTTCCGCAGTGTGTGTCATCTTAAAGTCACACTGCAGGCAGGAAACATTTCTGTCTTCTTATTTTAATGACCATCTCCATCCTCACCTTACTGCACTTGACACACTTGTAAGCGCCGTTCAGGATGAGACTGGAGCACAGCAGGTCCGACTGGCCCTTCACGCTGTGGCTCTTGGCGTGCAGCCCCCCCTCAGGAAACAGCAGCGCCGCGGCGTGCCTCCTGTAGTCGCCGTAGGCCTCCTCGCCCAGAGTGCGCTCTGAGTACAGGGCCGGGTGGGCGCTGCTCCTGTCCCCGTAGAAGGCCATCGCCGCCGGGCCCCTGTCCACCTCCACGCCAGGGTGGAGGCCCTGCGGCACCAGGGGCCTCAGCCCCGGCGCCGGGTAGCTGCTCCAGGCGTACGGCCGGAAGGGGACGGTGAAGGGCTGGGTCTCGTCCACCAGAGGAGACAAGGACTTCTCAGAATCTACTGGAGAGAGGAGCAGATTAAATTTTAATGAAACCACTGACATGGTTAAAGAGGGGCGTTTCCAGGGCCCCACGGGGCCCGGCGGGGGACAGGGAGTCATGCAATGTTCTTTCAGAGAATTCCCAGATGATGATACTGTTGGAGACACCAGGAATATCAGATGGAAAAGAGGCAGGACGTAAAGGAGCGTTGAGATATTTAAGATTTTAAGTTCTTCCAAGGCCAAACATGATTTAATATAGAAAAAAATAAACACGCTCTGATAAAAAATAGCTTAATCAGTTATAAAAGGATACAGGAGTCACACAGTGTGACAGCATTCTGACATAGAATCATATGAAAAACGTGTGGATAGCATGTTAAATATTGAAACTCGTTATAAAGAAGGCCCTTATTTTAACGTGAGGGAATTTATCCAAATGTGATCATCTTAAGAACTATTACAGAAGTATGATTTCAAAAATGTGCTTTAAAAAAATCACAGTACATTTCTGTTAGACATGAATGACAATAAAATAAAAGACAGTGGCATCTTGGAGTCGTTGCGGTGTGAGTTTAACATCACCTCTGTGGTTTCTCTTCACTGGGCTCAGGTTTCAGTTTTCCCCTCCGGGTCTTTAATGTGTGTTCACTGTTTATGAGTTGCAGAACAATAAACAATGTGTGTGTCCGTGTGTGTGTGTGTGTGTGTCGGTCTCCTTACCCGGCGAGGCAGAGGGGGACGGAGGCCTCCAGAAGTCCTCGTAGTCCGTGGAGCGGCCGCACAGACTGTCGGCGCAGCTCAGAGGAGACTTCGGGGAGAAATCCGCAGCGTCGGTCGGGTGGAAGTCCGGAGAGAGGCCGTACCTGTCCACCGAGGGGTCCGCGTCTTCTGGGAGCTTGTCCGCTTCTGAGGAGAGGACGTCAAGGAGGACAAGTCAGCATCTTAACGACGATGAAGTAAGAGATTTCTACTGTTGTTTGAAAACGAATTCTTTATTAATTGGAAATTTAAAAAGCATAAAATATAGTGGAGGTCACTGTTTGGCACTTATGTTTAATTACAGTGCCCATATAGAAGAATTGGCACAATGAAAGAGGATTATTAGATGAACAAAAATAGAAAGCGTTGGAGCAGCATGGCCTCTCTTCTTTTAACAATAACCCGTAATGTATTTTAATAGAGAAAAAAATAAAAATGCGTCGCCATAAATATCCTGTTTTATTCGTGGAAGTGATTTTTCGTTAACGTGAAATCTCAGTACGATTTAGCAACCATCAGAAATTCCACTTTCATTTTTGTTTCCGCATTTTTAGAAAAACAAAAAGGACAGATTCTCACAAACAGCACCGACGCTTTCCATGAATTCAAACTGGAAAATCATTCATGTTTGTATCCACGCACTTTCTATTTCTGTCTCACGCCTTTAATCATAATAATTCAACTGGAAAATCAAAAAATACATTTAAAAAAATCTGGTTTTAAAAAAAAACACAAATGGGATAAAAATGCAACATCTAAAGACGCATTTTACGCAGCAAAGGGGATCATTTCTGCACAAACCTGAGCATATGTGCGCCAGGATGGTGTCCAGCCGGCTGTAGTCATCCTCTAAACTCCGGGGCTGGTGGTAACTGTGCGCCTTCTTACTCTTCACCATGAAGGACCGAGGCATCTCTGCTTCTGTGCGCGGACAGGTGAGCGCTAATAATCCAGCTGTGGAGACTCGAGGCGTCCTCTGGTGCTGCTCGCTCTGGACTCTGCAAAGATTTGATCTCCTCTGGTGGAGAGACGCGACTCCAGGCGCTTTAAGGGGGTTGTCAACCTGAAAACGGAGCATGCGCACAGAGTCCGCCCCGTCTGCCAGGTGTTGCGCGGACAGGTGTCACTGCTGCGGCTCTTCCGCTCGCCACACTGAAAAAAATACGCGTATGCGGTGAATTAGTCAGCGCGTCTGTGGCCACAGGTAATAAGAAATTAGTCTGAAAGCGGGGGCGACTTGTTGTCATTTCTCCTCAATGCAAATGCACGTATGACGGAGTGTTTGGCCTTTGTTTTCAGGAAACACCAGGGGGATTATCATCACATCGCTTTAGTGCAATTTTAAAAAAATGGCAATAAGATAGAATCGAAGTGACTTTTTTTTGCAGCGTGGAGCCCGGGGTGGCCCGGGGCTGCTGGTGCCCCCCGGATCAGGCTGCAGCTCTTCTCCTGGCAATCAGGAGAAGTGATACCAACCTTATCAGCGCCGAACTCAAGCAGACAGCAGGGAGGAAAGGCGGAGGCGCACCCCAGGGTGTTATTTACCGAGTGCCTATATATATATATATATAGGTGTCCTTAATTTAGCCCGTACACCTCTGCATGTCTGTATGGAGCGTGTTTGGTCATAACTGTCCACGACAACACATTTAAATAAAATACATGCACAAACACTTCAGTGCGCGCCCACGCGTTAAAGACGCCTTCATCTTGGGGTCCCCGCACGAGCTTTGTCCCGGTCGGGTGGTCAGTCAGGCCGCAGACTGTCATTAAGCGACAGACACTTGACGTCCTCACGCCCGCGGTGACAGTTTCACATTACCCACGAGCATTATTTAGAGAAGAAAAGACGCCCAAAACAGAGACAACTTGTTTTCTGTTCTGCTGCAGGTCTCTGATTGTAGCGCCTGTTAGGCGTCATTACGCACGGAACAATAGGAGAGAGTCATGCGCCCTGGTGCCTTTTATCCACTGCAGGTGCAACAAAACGGATTTTACAGTGATGGAGGAAGAGGAGCTCTGATTGTCACGAGGAAAAAAACAAAATCGTTAATATTTGATCGTGGATGTGTTTGTAGTCTGTATTGTTTTGGTGCTAATTTTCTTTTAGATTAAAAAAGACGCGTCTGAATTTAAATCACATTTTGTAAACCACAGAATTTTGGATTTAACATATTCGACACCCACATTCACTTATCAGTTAATCAGCTCGAGTCAAATCTTCCATAACTGTAAAGATTTCCTGCACGAACACACACACAAACACACACACGCACACATTCGGAGGCCCAGATTGGTTCAGGGACCGTCTCAGCCTGCACTCATCGCGGACACGATTTTTTCCAAATCGGTCTTGTAAGTCTGAACGCATCTCCACTTGTCGGCTCCAGGCAAACCAGCCTAATCAGCACACGAAGCAGCAGGAAATCAAAGCGCCACATGCTCCGGCTCGATTAGACATGACGGCCGCGGCATCCGGACACCGCGCTGCTGCAGATATGGAGCTCGGACCGATAAAAGCCGAACCGATAGGCCGACACGGAGCGCTTTCGTAACAGCAACCAACTGTGGCATCCTGTCATTACGGCAAAGCGTTAAACAGGCACATTGCGCAGAGTTCTAATAAAATTAATAATGATGTTTCAGCATTTTTTTCTTTCTGCAGAAGCCAAATCTTTTGAAAAATTAAAACGGATTGTTGTCCACGATTGATGACTAAATTCATTTCCTTATCGTTTCTGCATAATTTGGTCGAACGTGTCTCGCTCTCTATTGAAATTTCAACTTTAAAAAACGCCTCTACATGTGAAAACACCAAATGATTCATGCCTCCCACACACTCTGACTATAGTGGACGCTTCAAAGTACACGTTTCATAGTGCACCGCACAACTCGGACGAATATGAGGTTAGTAAAAGAATAATATACATATATATATTATTTTAACAAACTGCAGTACTTTCCTGTGCGGCTCGCATCTTTTTACATGATGGGGATCTGATCTCAAATTATGTCAATTCATTTTAAATCCAAACTTACCGATTAAAGCCGAAATGTCGGGCGTTTTTTTGTGGCACGTGTCTGTTTGCTAGTTGCCAAAAATGAGCTGAAGTTGAGTTTTTTTCGAGCCAATCAGTTTAATCAAATTTTTTTTTTTGCCAAACTGCCCTTCACTGCGCCACGAAACGCACGTTCAAAACATCCGCATCATCTCCAATCAGTGCAGTATAAAATATAAAAAAAACACACAACTCACAGTACTTTTTTGAAAAAAATACTACTAAATATCCAATAAACCAACCTCTCATCAGCATTTAGCAGTAATACAAACCTTGGTTTAGTCTGTCAGCGTGCCCGAGGAGAAAAGCTCTTTTTAAAAACTGTGGTTTTCTGCATGAAATGATTAGTAGTTGAGGCTCAGCTCTGAAAACCGCGAGAAAAATCACTTCCTGAAAGCAGTCAATCTAAGCGAGCATCTTCACAGAGGAAGGCAGCGTCCCACATGTGCTCACACTCATCTCTTAACCACTGCAGGTTAACAAGACACATCAGTCCAGGAGTTTACCAAACATGTTTTTATTGTGAACTCATCACACACACACACACACGCACACAACAATCTCATGTAGTCTCCAGAGTGTGCCCGACTGCTCTATAGTGTTGCCATGTGTGTGTCCTTTACTGCACTGCAGACTCACAAAGTGCCATAACGTGTTCCTCCTCCTCCTCCTCCTCCTTCCCTCACACACATCTTGTTCATCAAAAAAAAAAAAAAAAAGAAGGGGGACATTATCATCATCAACTCAAAGAGTCACAATCTTTTCTGCTTCCTGGACACGACAGGCGAGAGACTGCTGCTCACTTCCACCTCGTCTTCCACTCGATACAGGAGTTAGTGTTCAATACAGACATTCAGAGAAAATTCAAAGTCTTTTTACGCCTCCAGGTCCTTGTGCCGTGAAATGGAGTGGAACTGGCCCCCTGCCGATGAGCACCATACAGATACAGTGCTTTGCTTTGGTAACACTTGGCAGCTCCTGGTTTACTCTCCACGTTTTTTGTTTTTTTTTCTCTATTTAATGTTATCTCAGCTTGATCTCCCAGTTTTAGAGTTCCCTACAGCCGTCATCCATTTCCGTGCAAATTTGTGATACACAAAACATATGATGGACATTACTCATGTTTGACTCATCAGCAGATGTGACGACTGACGGCAGGGTGGGGGCGGGAGGTCATCTTGAAGGTAAAGTCAGGATGCGTCAGAGAACTCAGTACATCAGCAACAGTGGTTAAAAAGTCGCTTTATAAAAAGCATTATTAATAGATGTTACATTTATGGTTCATTAAACATTAGTTAATAGCTATTTGACTGTTAACAACGAAATGCTTATGTCAATGTAAACAATCGCTTAATAAATGACTCAAAGCATTTCATTGTTAACAGTAAAATAACTATTAACTAACGATTAATCAACTATAAATGAACCTTTTATTAATGATACTTATTACAAAGTGTTACCAAAAAATAAATCTGTCCCCTCGTCTGCGCTAATTAATCACGTTAACTGCTCTGAACACAGCGAGCTGAAGATCAGTTCCTCTTTTTTTTCACCTCGCTCGTCTCAAAAAAAAAAAAAAAAAAACAGGATTCGTCATTCGTGTTACCGTATTAAACCAACTCGTATGTCCCTTTTTTCTCAGTTGTACAATATATTCTAAACATCAGATATGCAATAGATACATATTTTCAAGTTCAAAAGGAATTGAAAACAAAAAAAAACATAATACACATTTACATATCTACAGGTATGCAGATGTCACACTGACCTCGTGGTACACCGGCCCTGGTGAAAGGCATGCGGCATGTGCTAAGGCCAAATCGGTCAGGTCGACGCTGGTCTGCTCTGATACCAGCCTCTGACCAAGCCCCTCCGCACAATAGATATATATACACACATAGCACTTATACAATTCTGCCCTTTGCATGATGGACACTTAGTAGTAACGGCATCAATACAATTTTGATGTTCATTTTATAAAATGCTTAAAAATATAAAAACACATTGGATGAAGTGTGTAATATAGCATAAAAGGTCGTTGTTTTTTGTGTTTTATTGCACAGTCTCTTTCTCTGTGTTGTACCTACAGGAGGGGGTCAGGATCAGACCCCCCCTCCTCCTCCCACAGTAGAGTTTGATACGCTCCACATGTCTTATTCTCTGTCAGTGGTGCTCAGACAGACAGGCCGGTGTTTGCTGCCCTCGGGAAGAAAAGAAAAATACAAACTAAACAAACTAAATCTGTAAGTGTGATTCTCATGATATGAAATGATGATGCATTTCCTTTCTGATATTCAGAACTCCAGATCGTCTTGATGGGCTGCCGGAAACACCTCCTCTTCCTCAGCGGGTGCTGGTCACACGGTGGTGGACTTGTGGCTGCCGCTCTGAGGCACAGAGAGTCGCAGGGCCTCGTCGTCCTCCTCCTCCTCTTCCTCGCTGTCGGTGTCCCCGAGGTTGGGCTGCAGTCTGATACGGCCCCCGCTCCTCTGCTGGCTGTCCCGGAGGGTGGGGACCTTGACTCCATCCTCATCCGAAGACTGGTAAGACCCATCATCCCCCGCATAGTGATTGACGATGTGGATCCCATCAAAAGTGGGCTGATTGGCCAAGCCCTTCTGTCCTTTTATACAGCAGATCTGGGAGAGGAAGCACGATGAGTGTTAGGGGAAACGCAGAGGATGTTTAATCACGCATGCAAAAAATTGAGCTCAACACTTAAATGTGACTCCTGAAGGAGAAAACACTGATGTAAAAAATGGTTTCACACAACATGGGCCACTCTCAGGCAGGCAGTGATATTTAAACAGTATCACTGGCACGAGTAGAATGAGGCGTCTGTCACAGATCTAACATGCAACAACCAAAAGGGAACAATGTGACCAGATATGAGCTGGGTCCCAACTCCATACTACATATATATGTGATGATGTACAGTGGTGTTTACTGTACAGAATGGGTTTATACTGTTAAGAAATCAGTTTCATTCACCATTCTGTACTGACAGGCACCAACAAACAAACAACAACTTTTGAATGCCAAACTCGGAAAAAAACAAAAAGGTTTTGCAAAGATTTTAAACTTTATGTTTTGCTCGTATATATAGATTTATATTTTTCCACCTCAGTTAGTTAGGTAGGACTTTTTGTTCCAGCTATGAGTATTTTCCATTTCCTGTGATAGGTCAATACTGTCTATAAACTGCACACTGGCTGTATACTCACATCTTTCTTGAGTATATTATAATTAGACACTTTAGCAGTTTGAATGCACCACATATTCAAATCTTCCTCAGAATGAGTATGTAGCATGGAAATGGGACAACAAATTTTTTTAGTTTCTTCATGGGTGACGACGGGCAGCTCCATTTGGGGTAGCATGACAGTCCTGAATGTGTCCTGGAAGTTAAACAAATGCATCTTTACCAAACAAACCCGTTAATCCCTTAATCAAAGTCTTTTCTCTGACACCGTCACGTCTCTGAACGTTTTCTACGGAAGCATCCAGGACCGTCTCCCATGCTGTGAATCAAACAAACCGAATGGAGGTAGGCTGGCGAGGGGGCAACACGATGGGTGGGGTCAAACAACTGGAGGTTACACAGCACATCTGCACCAACTTACCTGAGTCAGCCTGCCAATGCGACAGACAGACATGTGGGAGAAGATGCATTCAGAGGCCAGTTCAGAGCACAATACACAATGAACACAAGCACAATAAGCCTACACGTACCTACACCTGTCTGTCTAAACTTGGCTCTCTGCCTTCCTGTCGTCGTCAGGCAGAAAGGAAATTGTGACTTAATCAACATCTGACTGGCTGCAGTCACAATTTCCAGCAATATGATGCAGTTTTTTGAGTAAGGGAGGGAAGATGGTGGGACGTGTTTTTAAGCTACTTTCTACAACTGACACTTGCGTTAGCATGATTCATAACAGGCCACTCTTAACCCAAGTCACCCACCATGCAAACCAGGGGAGAGGTGACAAGATGCTACAGCCTGATATAGAGTCAGATGTAGCCTGTAGCATGCAGCTCAGTTCAAATTAAGCTTTTTGTTCTTGCTTGTTTTGATTCAGTAAAGGCCTCAGCATCAAGATATGGTGTTCTTCCTGTAAATAACTGATCCGTTAGAAGAAAACAAGGACCTCAACCTGCAGTTTTATAAACCGCATCAACACAGAAGATAGGTTGCTCACTCATTAGTGAGTACAAAGGCATCATTAGAGGACAAACGTTCATGCATCTCAAACAACTGCTCAGACCAAACTAAACAAAGAATAAGGGTGAATGTCAAAGATAGTAAGATTCTCTGATGGTAATCGTACAAATCCTCAGTCATCTTTTTTAAGCGCTTTGTTCTCTCTCTGAGTGAAACCCTCTTGTAGTGTCATCTGTAGGTTATCATCTCTGAAGGTATGTGCAAGAAGAGATATACAATGTCAACTCCACACAGGAAGTCTCTGGGTGTAGTTAACACTTATGCTAATCGGTTAGCCTCAAAGTCAACCATATCTGAGAGAATTGTGAGAAATGCTAGATCAAAGAGAAAACAACAACAAAATCTGAATCTACACTGAAAAAAACAGTTGTAGAATAAGGTGGAGCGAATACTCGTGGACCTATTGTTTGTTTCACAAGCCTCACCTCGTGTTTGAGATCTGCTATCTGGTCTTTGAGGTCGCGGATGTACTGGCTCGAGTCTGTGTGGTTCAGCTGGCCTTGGACCTTTCCTTCTTCTTTCTGTTGGTAGAAGACACGAGTATAAACATTAGCTGCATAACTCAGGAGGCTTTTGTTAATACTGAGGAGGGTGAAGAAGCATTTGTCTGAAGAACTTAATGATATATGCAGCATCCACGTCAAAACCACTGAACAGCAGGCTTATTAAATCTTGACCCGGTCACTCAAGATAATCCACAGACCTTGTTGTGAGCAGTTTCACTAACTTTAGGAACTATACTTCTATCCGTATCACCGTGCAGAGTGAAGCCTGCATCTTCTTATGGTCGACAGGCTAACTAACTAAGCTAACAGCACAGCTCAGCAGAGGATGACGCCATTAGCGTTTACATCCACTGCTGTCGTGAGCACATGTTTGCTTCTTTCTGCGTGGTGAATGAAAATAGTTCCTACATGAAACTACTCACAACAAGGTCTGTGAATTATCTTGAGTAACCGGGTCATGATTTTTGGGAAGAGAGTGCCTTCTAGTTACATTATATTCGAGAGAAGGCTGACATCTGTATGAGCCAATATGTCCAAAACTCAGAACTTCTGTACAGACAGGACAAACGCTGGCAGGTACTACAGCCGCGCTGCTGTCACAAAGTGCCCTCTTTGTTTGGCGGGAGAGCAGAGCGACAGATGTCAGAGGAAACACAAAACGCTGTCATTTGTGCTTGATTTCCTCCCGGGGCCCTGGGGATGAGGCTGGTTGTTGGCTTTAACAGTTAAACAGTGATGTTTACCTTCCTCACTGAAGACATCTGCAGACACTGGAGACAAACACATACTCTATTTCAAACCTCAATCACACCCCTGAACCTGCCAGTTCTACAGTGAGCCCAGTGCACAGAGGAGTTCAAACCACAGGCTGCAGCACGGGAACACTGAGACAGAAAGGGAAGATGTGTGCACACACAGCATACGGCAGGGGTGGGGTGTAGAGGTAGATGCATGATACTGAGTGTTCTCTCGCTCGCCAACACCCCAAAATACAGATAGGGTTTTTGATTACTGTGGTAAAGTGGGGCTGAATATGGCAGGTCCCTCTTGGCTTGGCACTCGGCCCTAAACAAGTGCGATTATTCCAAGAATCTGTTGTTTTTGAGGTTTCGCTCATCCAAAACACTGCAACGACAAGGGGCAGGCAGTTAGTGGGACTTCCTTATGTTCAGCTGTGTGAATCGGCAGGTGTCAGGCTGTGGCCGAGGACGCCAAACAGTCTCGCTGACATGTCCTCCCTCATGTGCCTGCACCCTCGAGGTCTGTTTGACTCTGTTGACTTCTAACAGGAGAAAAATAGAAAGAAGGGGAGGAAAAGCTACTTATAATGACGTAAAGGACCAGGGCAAGTTCTAATTGTTTGTTGCACCAACAGCAGTGAAGTGCACGCAGCTGATCTAATCTTTAATAGTCGTCCTTTGAACATCACAAGTATCGCTACCATCACATCCTGAGCAAAATCACAGCTCGTAGAAAAGAAATTCCCCACGAAATGCGTCGGAATTCGTCTGACAGCATGCGTCACATACATTCACAGTATTTTTACGCTTCTTCGCTGCAATGACAAATAGCTTATTTTAAATCTGCTGCAAAATCTGAAATTGTATGATTCAAGTTATATTTTTACTATGATCAAACATTTAAGACGTCAATTAGCCGCCTGTCAGAAAAAAAGATATGATTTACGCAAAATGACTCATCTTATTCCTGAGCGTATTTAACACGTGAGTGACCACTCATAAAAATACACTTTCCGCAAACACAGTCAAGGCGAGAATGTCCTTTACACGCGTAAAACATTTAGTATAAATCTCTGGGCATGTCATAGAAACCTCAAAATAAACCATGCATGTCACCTTTGGTAGAGTTTCTGCTTCAAGTTGAGAAACCACTTCCTATCAGCGCAGAGACAGTGGAGCTGTGGCATTAAACGGAGGCTATGACTGTGGTAGTGAAAGAGTCCTACACAGAAACCTTTCTAGACATCTTAGTTTCACTGATGTTTTCCATCATCGGTTGTTATCATTAACTTGTATCTTTTCATTCAACCTCTGCGGGATAATCTGCGTCGTTCCTGCAGGATGATAACAGTCACCAGAGTGAGTGTATCTGACGCTACTCTGTCTTCTGTTCTCAGTATTGAGACACAGACAGAGTAAATCTGATCATACAGTGACCTGTGACATCACAAAGCAGGCTGTCACCACCAAAATGCGTCAAACCATCCCCAGACCAGGAAGGCAAGATTTTCTATCTGTTTTTTTTCTTTCACATTTCCCTCTAATTGAAGCAGTTTACCCACAACTTATTGGGTAGGTAACCAAACCACAGACCAAGAAGCCAACACACAGTGATTTCAGCTCAGACAAGTTGGATTTAAAACCCTGCTTTCGAAAAAGCTCCCTGTGCAAAACATTGTACTGATACTGATCATAACTAAAAAGAAAGTAGGGTGTAAGTGTGAGACTATTGCATTTCACCGACATGCTCAAATGAGAGTTCATTGCGCAGATTCTGCAAGGTTTGAGAGCGGTAGTGGTGAATATCTGGTGTTGCATGTTTTTGCTCTATCACTTAGTAACCAAACCTCAGACCACACTGTGTGATCGGGTGTGCCTACGAAGGAGAACGAGGAGGGGGAGTTTGTAGGTGTCATACTTATAAATAGTCCTGGCCTCCAGCTCAAACTATCTGCAACACCTTAAACTACATTTGACATGGTACTTTAAAAAAAACCTGCTACAGCGGCTGACAAGTCACAACTGTTTCCAACAGGGCAGTCTGTAAGCAACTCAAGGCAACGATGACCAAAGCTCTTGGTCTAATATGGTTTATAACACACTAAAAATTCCGTCATATGCCGTTCATTCGCCGAACTACTTTTTTCTCTCGATAAGGTCACCAACTCCAACATAGCTGTCCCCTTGACACAGAAAGAAAGTTTTGTGAGCTAGCTGAAAGTACAGCACCATCTCAACAAGGTTTCGGTGAGCGTTAATGAGACGACAAACTGTGACTTCGAACAAGAGTTGAAGAATGATTTTTCAAATAGACAAACGTATGTGACATTAATGGCAAAGGAACAGGAACAAAGGATTATTTGTCTCTCCTTTTTCTGAAATAAGGGAAGGGTACAGCCCCTCCACTTATAGGTGCCCACAGGAGGAGTTATAGATGTTGACAAATACAGTAATGAACACTTTTATCTGCTCGTATCTACATTATATTGTGTTATAGACCATTTATTCAATGTTTGTGTATGGCTCCTAAGTGCTCAATATGGTTGCTCTCAAAAGTTAAGTTGAAGTAGCACTGCAGCCAACCAATACTCCATTTACAATTCTTTGTTTTTTTGCAGCTTTGTTTAGTTTTCCGATCTGCATGGTTGATTTTAAACACACAAAAGCAAAACAGTGGGCAGCCAAAGTAAATGGGTAGTTTGCAACATACTGAGTGGAACGCATTTCCACTGCAACAGCGACTAATGAGTGACAAGGTGTCAGAAACTTCTCTGTATTTCATCCTCATCCTTTACTGCAGTCATTCACAAAGAAACAGAAGTGAGAGAAAGTTCTTGCAGGAACATCAGTAGAACATTGGGAGTTTCAGATATGTTAAGATTTGATTAATTCTGAGTTTCTTACTGGCTGAATTTAGCAGAAACACATCCAGAGTGTCTTAAGGTGGCCGAGACTGAGACATCCATCCAGGCCCAGATGTACATGAAAAGTTCCCACTCAAACACTCAGTACAGCATGTGCAAAGCCATACAGACCTTCCAGACAGTGAACGGTGCCAGACGTGTCTCTGTGAAGTTCTGACTGGAAGGGAGGTGCTATGAATACAATCACTGCTTCTGAGATTTATACACATTCATCATCTATCTTAAGAGATTTTTTTTCCACACCTGATCTGTGGGTTTAGTACCAAGAAAGAAAGTGTCACTCATTTGTAATGAAACAAAAAGTCTGATGACTAATCTACAACCATTCAACTATCCAACCTGCTGAAGTCTCACTGAAAGATTTCCTAAAAAGGCAACATATGACAAACACAATGGAACAAGCTCAATGATGCGTCTTGTGTCTGGCCTCTAGTAAAGTCACCGCATTTTACAACCAACCAGTTACCAGAACTGACACGCTGAATTACATCATTAACACAATCATCTTCAGACACATTAAAAGTGTATAAAAGATATATTCTCACCCCCTATAAGCCTGTTTACCCACAACATTATCTGTCTGTTCGTAACACAGATTTACTCTTATGAAAAGTGCGGTGTTCGAAATGTTGAGCCCACAAACAAGCCTCGAACTATTTATGATCGGTATCAATCAGAACAGCTGAGTGTTGGCAATAGAAGAACAGGCCTGTATTTGTTTTGGTCACCCTTGTTGTGTGTAGCGTTACATTTGTTTGGGGATAAATACTGTTGTCTTCACTCCTGCTTGTTGAGACTGACTCATACAGGGTCTAAGTATTATATGCACGTCTTTTAAACTTCACTAAATGCCATCGTAGTGAATTCATGTGCTGCGATAATTCTTTTTTGTGGTAGAGAGGATTTTAGGTTTGGAAATTATCTGATTTCCTGTTTACCTTACGTATATAACTTACTGTCAAAGTTAGAAAACCTCAGCTGAACTGCATCATCGATACTGCACTGTGTGGGAGTGGTTTAATCAGATTTGATTGACTCTGGCGTCTCCTTGGCAACACACAGCAAAGAAAACATCGGCTGCTAACAGATTCAGACTCTTATATGGTGACGTTCTGATTGGCGGGAGGAAATGAGTGACATCAGCCTTTTTCTATCAGAGCCCTGCCTATTATTAACAAGTGAGATGAGTTCAGACCAAACCACAAGTACAGAAATCTGTCACGTTAGATAACCACTATAGTTCTTACTTTGGCAGATCATGTCTATGTGAGCCCATCACTATTTGTTAGACGCTAACTGAGAAACATACGGACCAACCAAACCATCAATACAAATCAGAAAATACTTTCTATGTCTGAAGGCAGCTTCATTAGTTCTTAATAATGTGGTTTGCGAGGGAGTTTAAGAAATTCCAAGCTTGACACAGACGAAGGGGCGTGATGTTGGAGACAGCAAAGGTTGTGTTGGGACTTCACCTGAATCTCCAGCTCTGAGATCTGTTGCTGGAGTTCAGCCATAGCAGCAATGTTGTCAGCTTCTCTCAGCCTCACTGCCATCACCTCTTCCTTACTCTGCAGAAAAACAAACATTATTTCAACAACAGTCCTACCAAAAAGGACCCCGGGGAGGTGAAATGATAAATGGCCAGTATGAAAACACGCATTGTGCAACATTTGTGTATTTCCTATCTGTTTGAATCTTGCAGAGGGAAATTCCTGAGAGACTGGGAGCGTTATAGAGAGAAACAACAGAACAAGTCACTTCCTCTGTCTAGATCTGGATTATGAGCTCATCAATTTTACATGTCAACACAAACTTCTATTTATATTTTGCCACAACACAGCTGTGTAGCGGTTTGTGCACACAGTGCTCAGTGCAGCAGATCAGCAGCAGGGTTGTACCTTGCATTCAATCTCAGCTTGTCTCCGCTTGATTTCTTGAAGCTGCCCATTCAGGTCTTTATTTTGCAGCGTCAGTGTTTGCACACACTCCTGGAGACAACGGCTCTCCTGCTCCGCCCGTCGCAGCTGGTTACTGTGAATCTGATTCTGTGTGAGACAACAAGTGGACATTTAGAAAAATGAAAAACATATTCCTATACTTGGATTAATGATCAATTCAATCTAAAACAAAAACTACAAGACAAAATCTGATGAACTGCCTGCACTGCTTCACACTTGTTGTCACAAGTTGTTTAGCACAGATGACTGATGCCCTCTAAAGGACGCTGCCTGACATTACAGGCAGAGAACGTACTTCCAGCTCATTTAATGTTTGACAATTTGTAGATACATATCCACCCAACTAACTAAAGTATAAACCTTTCATGTCCTACTATTAATGGTGTTATGTTAAGAAAGCTAGTGTGGCTTCTGACCTGCGTCTCCATCTCCAGCATCCTCTGCCGCGTCTCTCGCAGCTCCGCCTGGGCCTCCGCCTCACGCAGCCTCACGCTCATCAGCTCGTCTTGCAGCTCGCTCAGCGCGTTCTTCCTGGGGCTGTCCTTCCAGCGACCAGCTGTGCGTGCCAAGTGACGCTGAGGAGAGACGTTACAGTCAGTCACCTTTCCCTCACGTTTTGCACTTTGAAGAAAAAGATAATGTGTCGATCAAATTGTCCTGTGTGCTGACATGTCCGTGCTCACCTGCCAGTGCTCTTCCAAGTCTCTGACTTGCTGCCTCAGCTCTTTGAGGCCGGTCAGAGCCTCCGCCTCTCTCAGCTTCACCCCTATCAGCTCCTCTTGAAGACGCGCCACGTTGGTGTCATCTGGTAGTGATGTGTTCCTCTAAGGAAGGAGTGTAGGGATTATATGTTTGCAGCAACAGATGTATATAGGTGTAAAATAAAAAAAATAAAAAACAAGATTGAAGCAGTGCATCATGCCTGAGGTAACCCACCTTCTCCATGTCCAGGATCTTGTCCTGCATCTCCTTGAGGGCACACTGAGACTCTGCCTCCTTCAGCCGGGCCTGCACCAGCTCTCTCTCCAGCTGCAGGACCGACTCCTCGGAGTACCGAGGGGCTCCCTTCTACAACAGGACACGTGTGTGAGTCCAATCCATTAAACAGTCTCATATAATATATTTTTTCTCTTTAAAGAAAACACAACTCAATGCCTCTTTACACTCCCTTTTTTTCCTTTCACATTAATAATTCATGTCTGCTCATTGTGGAGTACGATAGCAAATTATGTAAAACATTGTAATGCCTGAACATTATCATGTATTTGCATTGATCAATAATTAACAAGGTCGATAGATATGCAGCGAGAGGCTTCTGTGAACAGAGTGCAATGTGTGAAATCTACCGGCCTGTGAGACAGCTGCTTATAAATTCATGAATGCATTTCTGAGGAAGCAGTAGAATGTAAATGGTGGCTGTAGTACTCTGTGTCCCAATTTGAATTCATGCATACCAAAACAGATCATTACCCAAAGCTGGTGTGAAGAGTGAGAAAAGCCCTGCGCTCCCTCTGTTGCTAAATGCTAACTGGGCGGGGGGGATAACCGTGATGCACCTGAACTGTGGTCAAACACATTTTTACAGGCCCAGGTGTCACTTCTAGCACACCACAGGGTCTTGACATTGTCAGCCTGATGTTTCCGTACCGCACAACACAAACCGATCTGGGAAACATCCCAGTTTCAAAGTCACGGCGGCTCCTGTCCTGCAGGATCTGAGCCGGTGCAACCTGCCAGCTGGGGACACTGTGGTCCTCCTTACCGCGTGTGGCTGCTGCTGCTGCTGGAGCTGCCTGATGGTGTTCTTGGCCTGCTCCAGCTGAGCACTGGCCTCCTCGCTCTGCTGTTTGACCGTGGCCAGCTCCCGCTTGACCAGGTAGTTCTCCTCGGCCTCCTGAGCTCGAGTCACTTGTCCCTTGGGACATAACCAACCGAGGAGGGGTGGAGTGAGCACGACAAAGAGTGAGACGAGAGGGCGGGCAAATCAGAGGTGAAGATGAGGGATTGGGTTTTCTACGGACATGCTTGTTTTAGCTCTCTCAGTGTGTGATTTATAGTTTAATTCCTTAGCTTTCTACAGCATGATTTGTGACTCCCTCGCTTTGTTTTGCCACAATGTGGTACTTCATGCACTTAATCGATACTGTAATCAGCTATAGTCAGAGAATCGTTATAGTCATCAGATTCTGCATCATTACTGTGTCCCTCATTGTGCTAATCATAAGCATGCAACGCTACAGAGAGAGAAAGAGGAAAAAAGAAAGATGCAACTTAAGTAATAAGGGTCAAGAGAAAATGAGGATTATACCTGGATCAATCTATCTGCCAAGGAAGCACTTTCCTACAAAACAGAAATATCAACAAGAGACAGCAGAGAGAGAGAGAGACAATCCAGGGGACAGTTTAAAGCACACAAAAGAACAATCGATTGTTTAAAAGAAAAAAAATGCAATGCTCCTTTACCCTCCACAGATATTTGTTTATCGACTACAGATACTGATGTTTGCATTCAAGGGTGGAAAAGGAACATTGCATGCAGGTGTGGTGAAAAAGGTGCAAATAAGCTGGTGACAAAGTGAAAAATGAGGCGGTGCTGATGACACAGTGAGGTTTCAGACAGGAAAAAGCACAGGACAGCGCTACATCTAGCAGAGAGTGACGTATGGTGCAACAACAGCACAGTGATGGTGTTAGGGAGCCATGTGTTGTTTCGCTGGGCCTTGAGATGTATCATGCTTTCTGACATTTCAGTTAGTAAAGAGTTAAACGATTCTGTGAGTTTCGGGGACAGAGACAGGTCGGATAGCAGCAGCCTCGAGCTGGTTTTAAGTAACGGTCTCGATTAGATCAGTGTTCCTCCCTGCAGGCGAACGCGGCGGAGCAGACACCCTTTCTACGATGGCAGACCTCATGCATGGTGCCGTCACCTGCAGCAGTACTGCCCGTTCCAAGAGACGCAAAGAAGGTGCAGAACGATACAAACTGTGCAACGTGGCATGCAGTGCTTTGTATCAGCTGTAACAGCATGAAGCAACCACTTTAGCATTCCAAACAGGCCGATTAAAGTCCTCAGTGGTGCCTGGTGAATTTTAAAATTCACTACAGCAAGTTAATCGAGCCACACAGTCGCCATGACACCAAGACAACCTTCAAGTCCAGAATCTGGCTCCAGTCGGAAGCTTCTGTAAATTCACCATACTGTACCAGTCAACCAGCAACGGTTGATCACATACATGGACTTTCAACTAACACAGCCCAGTTAGTGAAAGACAAGACTCCATCATTAGGAGGAGATGCATGATGTATGAGCATACACAGCCAGGTGGGTTAATGTAATGTTGATGAGCGGGGGAGCGGTGTCTGTTTGGTTTCTCTGGTGACAAACACCGGTGCACTCACTTTCTCTAGCGTGTCAATCCTCTGCTTCAGGAGCCTGTTTTCTGTCCGCAGCCTCTGTAAAAACAACATATTATAAAATCACATACACACAGCAGACCCGCTCAGGACATATCTTTAAACATTCAATCTCCACGCACCTTTATCTCCACCTGCTCCTCCATCTCTTTAGTTTTGATTGTAGTGTAGTCTTTCTCTAACCTTAAACAAAGACACAGACAAACAGTGAAGACAAGAACATTAGTGTCGGTCACAAAATGAAGACATAATCGAATTTGTCTAGAGGTAATGAATAAAATTGCAATAAAAACAAAACCAATTAAAATCAACATTCTGCAAGATTTAATTTACAGAGCTATAATTTCCCAAAAATACATTTCTTAGAAAAATTAACTCCATTTAAGTGCTAAAATGACCCAGAAAGGCGTGGAAGAATGGGAATTTTCCCTACAATTGGCACCAATTAACCAACTAATTTATAGTAAACTTGCAAAGAATTTATTAGGTAATTGCAGATTATACAGTATAAAATAAAGTGTGACCCAACAAAAAATATTCCAAACATAAAAAACAAGATAACAAATACGTTTATAGGTTTTTCAGAATTAATTAATTAAGACTGACAGTGTTCTTCTTATGTGTCTAAATGAACATGTCCAGGGTTTTATGTGAATATAAATGTGTCGACAGCAGGAGAGGTGTGTAGATGTGGATGAAGTGAAAGTTGTGCTTACTTTTTCATCTTCTTGGCGTTGTATTTAACCTGATAAGCAGCCTGGATGACCTTATCTGGTCCACTGTCAAGCTGGTGCGGGATGACCCTCTGAAAGTGCTGCAGCACCGGAGGAAACAAAGGAAAGTTAAGTGCCGCACATCTATAAACGCACCCTGATGTCTGAGTCAGGCATTTCTCTGACCTCAAAAGCACTTCATCAAATGTCAGCATGTTCTCAGCTACAGTTTGGAAGGACACACGTTTCAATTATCTGGGTGTGGTCCAGGTTCGTTCCTTGAGGGTGCTGCATATTTTGAACCAGAAATCTGAGCTGCTTGTGTGACAGGTTATGTCGAGGCTGTGCTGATTTACCTGTAACATTCCCTCCATGTCGAGCTGGATGAGTTCGGTCTGGTTCATCTGAAGGATGGCCAGTCCCACACGGAAAACTATCTCCAGACCCTGAAGAACGAGATCACCAGCTGTTCAATGTGTTCTTAAATGGACTGATAATTAAAATGCGCTCTAGCAGGTCTCAAGGGAGTAATGAAACGACTCAAACTGTGACTATTCAATGTGGACGCTAGTGTTTGTGTTCTCCAACAGGTGGCGCTAAAGGATAACCTTTCAATGACAGTCTGTATTTTAAATGTGGTCATTCTCAAAGCAGTAGAGGAAATGTTAACCTCACATCTTAACCGTGAAAAAACTTCAACAAGTTTGTTTTTTTTAGATTTCACACCTGCATTTTAGACCGTTTTTCGGAGGTTATTCGCACCAGTGACATACAGTAGGTGCAAAAGTAATAAGTGCAAGACTCAGATGATACATTGGGAGTAAATACATAAAATATGCAAACTCTTGATATACATGTATAGTAGATACAGGATGTCATATTCTTTTATCTAACCTCGCACATGAAGATGTCAAAGATCCTCGTGGCGACAGGCAGAGGGAAGGAGGTGAGGAAGATGGTGAGAAACCAGGAGGATGCGTACATGGAGGTGTGAAAACTCTGAGCCTGGAAATGCATATGCAGCTCGGGGAGTTGCTCCTGCAGGGTGGAAATCGTACGGTTTTACACTGTTAACGCTGTGCATGACAATATTTTGACAGTCCTGCTACAAAGTCTGAGGTGCTTACCTGGATCATATACTCAAACTGGTACATGCAGAGTCCCAGCTCAGCCATGCTGGGTTTGAACAGCTCTCGTAGTCTGTAGTCTTGCATCAGCTTCACAAACACACAGAAAGCTTCTTCTTCTGGCATCTGCAAAACATAAGAGGATGACAACAAACCTCAAATCTGTTAATCACTAAACATGTCAAGGTTTTTGCTGGGAGCCGGTGAATCAGTGTGTTTTTGTGCATGTGCGTGTGAGGACAGATTTATTACCTGCATGAGCAACAGTCCTACAATGAAGGCACTCCCTTGACAATAGCCAACCTCTCGGTCAACCAGAGAATATGCCTGAGGTGGAAGAGATTAGCTTTAGTTTCACTGATGGTCAAAGGCACAAGTTTCAACAAGAGTTTCTTTCCCAAACAACTGAAAATCTCTTTTTGTGTGATCTGTGCACACGACTATCAGTTCATCTGTATACAATCATGTTCCTCAAACACAAACGGGAATTTACCTTCATGACGTTGAAGAGCACTTCCTGGCCCAAGCTGTCCTTCTCTTTGAAGAATTCGTGTTCAGGGTACGTACGAGCGATGTCTCTGCGAATCAGCTTCTCGCAGGGTGACGTCATCTTCAGCAGTTCAGAGTATTGATCCTTGATGGGCATATTCTGGGCGTTGCACAGCAGCTGCCACACTATCGCCCGAAAGTGGTGAGGAACCCCTTTTCTGACAAGATCCTGTGAGACAAGAAAAGAACAGACGCTTTGTGAAATTGACATTAATCGAACTGCATTTATAAGTATTAATTGGGAATTTAAAAGGACATTTGGGAACTGTCTGAGTGTGAAACAAAACATGCTCCCTGTGGAGAAAAAGAACAGACACTAGCATTTCTAACAAGATACAGACAGACGGGCTCAGCTCTCTCCTGTTTATCTTCCCGTTTCAGCACAGTGTGCAACTCATAATAATACGATTTCCACCGCCAAATATAATCTTGTCAGTGAGGCACTTTTTTACTCTTTCCATATATCACTGCTGATACAATTTGGTTAAGCAATTTCCTGTGCTGACAGTGAACACTGGTCTTTCCTGCTGTGATGGGATTGTGTGTGTGTGTGTGTGTGTGTGTGTGTGTGTGCATCTGGTCAGTCCAGGGTGCATCTGGAGCAGAGGTCCACCCACACAGGCTTTCAGCAGGGGATCCCTCTCCCCTCTCAGAGGTTAGACAAGACAAACCGAGCTTTGTGCTGGAACAATGCGCCGCCTCATATCTTCACTGTATGTGAGCGAAAGCTGCTTTCTGAGACACACCACTGCTTTACACTCATGCTTGGTGACAGGCTCCAACAGAGATATCATGTAAATCAACAATGATTTCAATGTTTTGTGCTTTTCAGAACTGGTGTAGCTGTGCAGAAACATTTCAACATCGAACACATCGGGGGTTTTGCTGACAAGGACAGAAAAGTCAACGTTCCTTCCTTCGTGCAACAGAAACGAGGTTTGTGTGCGAGCTAACGGGAAGAAAACATCACATTTATGGAGGCCTCAGCAGTTATGATTAATATCCCAGGCGAGCTGCAACCATCTGGTCATTACAACTTCTGTTAGTAACACCCATGCATGTTCACAGGTCCTTCACAACACTTCCCCTTTTATAGACGAAGTGGCAAGAAAAACAGAAACCCTGCCCCTGCAGAAGAGGCTCTGTGTGATTTACATATGTGGCTGTCATCAACAGTTTCATGCAACAGTAACTTCATGTTTGCACCTGTTTTCACATGTAAACAGGTGTTAAAAAGTACCACAAAGTCACGCTTGAATGAAAGCCTTGCTATCAAGTTAAAATAATGTATTACTTTGGTAAAAATGAAAGTCACCCATACCATTAGTACTTAAGTAATATCTGATATTAAATGTACTTAAGTACCCAAACTGAATGTGCTGCTTTGGCTCTGATGCAGCTGCAAAGTAACTGGTAACTAATGTTGATGCCGTAAGAAATGCACGTGTCTAATGTTGTTAGAAATGTAGCAGAGTAGAAGTATAAAGGAGCAGAAAATGAGTACAAGTACCTCGAAATTGTACTTGAGTACATGTACTAAGTCACAGCACATTCCATCACTGCATGTGCACGTGTCACCGTGACTGTAATGCTGCAATTTCAAAGCTAAACACTGAAACAAATGGACCACAAAGTATGCTTCCTGTTATAGAGCATCCAGGAATGTTTTGAGGTGACACGATGATCCGGTCACAGCTTTAAACTTCTGCAGCTGCACCAGGCAGTCAAACATTTGGAGGCTACAGTTACCCAGTCGGTACCATGACTTGTGCCTGTTATCAGAATTATCCAACAAAGTGCTGGACAGTGTTTACACAAAAATCCACTGTTCATAATGCAGTTCAAATCAAACTGCCTCCGACAGTGACTGAGCCTGGAGTTATCACAAGGCCTCAGCGAGTTACTGTAGAAACAAGCACCCTAAAATTAGCTTCAAATGTCAAGAACTTAAAATAACAAGTTCAATGACAACACCGCAGGGTCACCAAGGACAAAGATAGCCCGAGAAATTATTCCTGGACCATGTAAACATTCACACAGATAGGACCATTGTAGCTTTCAGGCCAGAGCGCGATACAAATGCACACGTGTGTCACAAGATAACGTGTCGGCTGGAATTTAACTTTCTTATAAAGTTTGAAGCAGTGTAATTGGAGCTCCTGTTTCCTTCTTCTTCTTCTTCGTGTCAAATGGGCAGTTATCAAAAATGTATTTCACCCCCACGAGTGTCTTAACCTCGTCGTCAGTGCCCAGGTCAAATGTGTCTCAGTAAGCTGTTAAAGCGTGTTGTGCTTCAGTAAGCTCTTAAGCGGGTCTGCACGAGACTCGGCTGTCACTTCACAGGTAGTCTTGTGCACGAGCCTCACCTTAAGCTGCTTCTCCTTCTTTTTGCGCACATCCTCCCACTCGTTGACGATTCTTCCCCACAGGATCCAAGTGTCCTCCTCCAGGTGAGAGAGGTTGGAGGAGGCCGAGGAGCTGGACACCAGGGAGGAGCCGCTGTTTCGCCTGGAGCCGTTCATGGAGCGCAGCGACTTGCTGTCCGTCTCCAGCAGCCTGTAGACAAGGCAAGAGGTAGGATGTAGTGTTAACAACGTGAATTCACAGTTAAAAATAAATCCTTGCAGTTAATCAACAAGATGATTCAAAGTTGGCAGCAGAAACATTAGTCAATTAAAGTTATTTGTGTTCAGTGTTTTCTTACTTTCAGACAGGCTTACGAGTAAGTGAAAACAGGCAAACCACACGTTTTGAACAACAGTATGCTAAACTAACATCTTTATGAAACAAGCATGTGAATCTGAACAACATGAGTCCTAAGGGGGCATCCTGGTGGCCTAGTGATAAATTCACAGAACATATAACCATCCCTGGTTCATCTGCTAGGAACCGTTGTTGCGTCTCCTATCCGCCTCCCTCTCCATGTTTCCTGCCCGTCTCTATGTTGTCAGTTGTCCAGCAAAGGCAAAAATAGCACAAAACAATATTTTTTTAAAAAAAGAAGTGTTCTCGCCCATTAGCAGCCTTAGTAACTAGGCATAATGGCAAAATTAGCTTTTGCCAAGACACTTTTTCAACAAAGCAAGTTGAAATGTTTGGCAGCCGAAGCACCAAGAATGTCACTACACAAACACATGAATCCAAGTTTTAACTTAACACTTGCAATAAGATGGAAAAAACTTATTATCAAAATGTGTCATAGTGTTTCTTTTGTTCCTTTTATTGTTACTTGTACTGAATCAGCTACACATTGAGCGAGGTGTTTGAGCAAAGTGGTTTAATCCGTCATGGTCTAATGTTGTTTAAAAGAGAAGTAATGTTCCGGGAAAACCATTAGATATGAGCTCGACATGAAGCACTGATAGCTTTGCTTTCCCGCTCACCAATCTCACAAACACACAGATGTGCTGGAGGAGTGCAGGGGTGCTAATATGAGTAGAATAAATGTAGAATCTGTGCCAGACCATTTGCAAGCCGTGACTGAGTCAAACCGACGAAACCACATCCAGTGTCAAAATCAAAGCAGCCCACATTTCTAGGGCAGCGCTAAAAATGGGGACCTTATTTAAGCAGCCACTCTGCACTCATGCATTACAGCTTTTAAGACTGTAAAATAACCCACTGCACCCAGTGACTGTCACAGAACGATTAGCAGTCAGTGAGCAATTAATTCCCCTCTCCAGCTGTCAAGTCTCAACACTCACACCTGATTCAAGAATAGCTCAGAATCAGAATAAACAACAGCTTGACTTTATCCTGGTATATTTCTGCAGATTAGGGTTAGATCAGTTTTCTGAGTAAACCCTCGTCCCAAACAAATCAATAAAGGGTTACCCAACATCTCTGATGCTGTCTGAGTTCAGTGTGTAAGCTTTAGGGATCTACTGGCAAATATAAAACATTATAATCATAAATCATGTTTTCATTCGTGTATAATCACCTGAAACAAAGAATCCTTATCGTTACATCTATAGAGGAAGCAAGTCCTCTTCCACAAACCCTCTGTTGCACCACCATGTTTCTACAGCAGCGCAGAACATACAAACCAAACACCGACTCTAGAGACGAGCTTTTGTGCATTTAGAGGCAGGAGGGTGAGAGAGATGTTCAGTTGGTTCTTATTTACCACCCCAATGCCACTAAATCCTACAAACTGGACCTTTAAAATACTGAAAAGAATCTCAACAGGTCTGTTACATCATCAACAATGAATCCACCGGAGGTCACTAACTTATTTTCAGACTAGTTATGTATATTTCATCCATGGTTGGGATATAAAGTGCACTGAGTGCACTGAAAAGCTCACGCAGTGTGTTGTTCAGCAGGTTAATCTAGCACTGTATCACTCTGATCAGTTTATCACTGAAGTTAATGACAGTGACCTGATCAAGGATCAGCGTGCAGAGAAAACGACCTGTACGCCACCGACCAGCTCATGACAAACACACAAAGGCTCAGACACCTGATCTCGGAAAAAAAAGCCGGGGCCTCTTCACTGAAGCCCGTGACGTCACTGTGGGTGCTCCCAGAATGTCTAGGGTTACAGCCAAATTTGGGTCGTGTGGGAGGGCGTGAAATGGACGACCAGAAAGACCAGCCTGCCGCAGAGCTTCTTCGCTAAAAGCTGAATAAAAGGAACATATCGTAGCTGGAATTTGGCAGGAATTGCCTTTTTTTTTTTTAAGCATTTCAGTTAACTTGTCACAAACTGTCAGTACCAAGCTCTGCTACACATGAACCTGAACGTACTCCCATCTCTGCTAATAATTCACCAGTAGACAAACACAAAGTCTGAAGCTTCACAAACACAAAACATGATAAAAACGACAAAGAATCAGTTTTGTTCAAGCAAAGTTTGCAGTGATTGAAAATTATATTTTGAACTAGAACAAGTCGCCAAACAATTAGAGCTAAATTATCTTCCAAGTGTGTGGCTGATTTCAACATCATGACTTCAAGTCGCGGCTCATTACAGCAGGAGAACAAGCTCAAAACACTCGATACCCGATACTCTACGTCTTACCAAGATAAACTCATGATGAATTCCTCATGTCTCTGCTTTTCAGGAGCTCTGGAGTGATGACATGCCAGATCTACAGATTTCAGCAGTCAGCATGTAACTTCCTTGTCTGTGTGAGGCTGCTGAACCAGTGCTCAGGCCTTTTATCTGCTCTGTAGGGTACAAAGGCCTCAGCAAACACACAAACACCTGGTAAGCGAGTGCAGTGAAACATCCACCCAAATACCAATGTCCTCGCTCGTGTTGTTGCACCTGTCTTGTAAACAACGTGATAAGAACTGTGTGTTTGGTAGATATCCGTAAGTTGCTACGGGGTGGTTTAGAAAGACGAGGCTGCAGTCGTCAGTCAGAAGCAAAAGCGCGGCAGCAGAGAAATGCGTCTTCTGAAAAGGCCCAGCTGTGTGTTGGGGTGGAGGCAGGGGTCAAAGGGCAGGTGAACTATGAGCCCCTCGACAATATGACTTCTGTTCACCAGATGGGAGTCTGCTCAGAGCTTTATAGAGGACATAAGGGAGAAAATGAAATGTTTCCCTGGTTGAGTTTGATCTCCCTTAATGAGGGAAAGCATCACAACAAGTGCCACTTGGCATTCTGGAGCGGTGGCCGTTGTGGGCGTAGCGATGAGTCACCGATTTTCTGCATTCAACAGAGCTTTGCTGTCTTCTTCACCGGAGTTAACAGTGACACAATCCCGAACGCTGAACTGCACGCCTGGTTTCCATGCTGACACAGAGTGCACTAGCCATGGGTGAGAGTCACAACGGAGGAAGAATTCACTAAGTTGGCAATAGAGGCGGCGTTACGTCATCCTCTAGCAGTCCTTTAATCTGGTGTGAACAATGAGCACACAGAGTACATCTTACTTTTCCAACGACTTTTACAGCTCAATGTGTGGCTTTTCTTACCACAAATGAGCAATAACCAAAAGTACCCTTCTTTTTGTAGTATACACAGTAAAATATACACATTGTAGAGTTAAATGAAAACTTTAAGAACTCCAACAAGTTCTGGATCTTGTTCCAAGAGGCAGGTTAACTGACTTATCTGCTCAACTTGCGTGAGGAAAACCAGGAAACACCTTCAATCTGGATCTGTTCTTGGTTTTACTTACTTGCACACTTCAGATTAGCCAGCAAATAAGCCAAATATTGTGTAAAGTGGCGATCTCTGGGGCTGAAAAATGAAGCCAATGCTGAATAAATGCAGTTTCTCGAATGGCCACTTGAGGCCGGCTCCAAAAGCAAGTCATTCACAATAAAACCGCATGTTAAACCAACTTCATAGCCAACTACACATGGGGTGAATTTTTATAAAGCTCACCTCAAATGATATTAGGGCTCAAAGTTAGGCACAATTAAAGACATGGCTTCTTTGAGTGAAACACTGCCACCAGCCCTCAGTAACTAGGCTCCAGTTCAGCCCGCCTAAGCCTTACCCACACTCCACCTCCTTGGCCATTGGATTAGCCAGGAGTTAAGGTGGAGTCAGGTTTTGCCAAGATGGCAACGGCCTGAGGCGCCACACTGAGCTTCACAATGGCTCGTCTAGACTGATGGGTGACGCTACAGAGACTACGTTCATGTTTCACACGTTCCATGGTGAATACAGCCAGCATGCAAATACATCTGGCTTGACACCTCACAGAGTGAAATGCTGAGAAGAAGAAAGGAAGCATTCTATAGGATATCGCTCGAAAAACAGGGCCACTTAGCCAACGGAAGAGACAGTCTCAAATGAGGATAGAGCCTAGTGAGCCAACCGTCACACACACAGAGGGAATGACTACATCAAGGTTACCAAGGGCTAGGTCAAACACCCTCCCTATAAAAGACAAACAAGCCAATGAGTGACTCAGTAATAGTACATTAAAACTGACTCACAACTTTGCCTCTAATGCAGAAGCACATGATGACAAAAAAGAGGACAAACCCAGGAAGAACAAAAGCTTAAAATCTTTTATGATCAGTGAATCCAAAAATCCTCCAGAACCAGACGAACTGGAGACTAATAAATTTTCTTCCATCAGTACTCTTTGTATTCTCCGGTTAGCTGGCAAGTTGCAACCTGTTGGACATCACTCTCGTGTGTCTGTGTAGATCAGGAGGGGGATGGTGGGGTCGTGCACACCGACTCTCAAGCAGGAGTAATAATAATAATAAGATAAACAAAACTTTGAATACTTAAATGAATGAAAATGTAATCGAACAATATCTAAATCTTTATATAGCTTTATATGAAAGTTCTGAAAGATAACTATTTTTAGTAGTACATAAGAAATCAGGCAGTGTACAGCTCTATCACATTTCTGAGCATGCGTATCTGTCTACTGGTGACAAGAACAAGCTGTACAGTGAAGTGAGTGGTGAGTATCCACTCTATACCTCCTCATGTGCAATCTGAGTGGCTTCCCTCAGGACTTGCATTTAGGTTGTCATGTGCTGGGTCAAACCCGGTCAAACGCTTCAGCAAGATGATGAAGATTTATCATTTAATTGTAAAACATAGATTTTGTTTTGAGGAAGACCCCCAAAGTCTTCTCTCCCACTAGTTTGCAATCATGATGAGGTAGACGGTAGTGCATTTTTTAATCAATTTATTTAATCTAATCAGAAAAATACTGTATATCAGATTGGATAATCATCCAGGGCGATAATCGGATGACCTATAATAGCATACAGACCATACATGTAAATCTATTTATATTTACATTTACATGTACTTTTAATGCGTAACTGAGTTTAATATCAGATACGTCAGAAACTTTTTTTTCGTGTGGGTGACTTTTACTTTCAATACAATACTTTATTAATCATGTTTTCTGACATTATGTTACTATGTTAGAAGAAAACTGCTAACCAGCGGCAGCTTCAAGTACCTCACGATAATGATCATCCAAAAAACCAGAGGCGAAATACCTCAACATGTCCCCACATTTTTGAATGTTTAAAACATTTAAATCAGTCAGACTGTGTTCTCCTTCCCTGTGTAACCACAGTACACATGGAATTGAATTGGTTTCTGAAGAAAACCTTCCCTCGACAGCCTCAAATCAACAATAATTAAGTTGACGGGTGGGAGAAGCCTCAGACACAGTGAGCTTACCTGTTTTGCTCCTCGAGCTTGGCGAGCAGCTCCACATCGTCAGGACTGAGCTGCGCCGGCGAGGACGGCGAGAGGGCAGGCGAGGACAGGGACGTAGAGGAGGACGTGGTAGTGGTCTGCAGGGACGTGGGCGTGGCCACCTGACTAGCCATCTGACTGACCGTGTGGGACACCGAGTTCTTCACCCATGAGAGAGTAGAACTCAGCTTACCAGCAACCTTGTCTGTCGCCACCTGCAGAGGATGGAGAGCACCTCTTAAATCTGTAATAGCATCTAAGTAGTAAAACTTTATGTTTAGCAACAGGCTGAAGTGAAGAGATTTACTCTCATAGGACAAACAACTTCTTAACTCCTCTAGCTGTCAATTACCTGAAGCTTAACTTGTTAACACTGATTAGGGCTCAACAATAGTGAAATTGGCAACCGATTCATAGTGGTTGTCCAACAGTGACAACCACTTTTCAACTTATAGAAAATAGGAACAGCAAACACGAAGCATGCACCCAAAACAAATGAACCTTAAATGTTCGTTGCATTGAAAATTTAAATATTGCTGTTACAGTCAAAAACAACAACCAGACAACTCTTCAAGTCAATTGGTGTGTTTACTGGTATGAGCACAATATCAGATAAAACACAATTTTAAATCGCATTTTCGTTTTCAAGCTGATGTTTGACTGCATTAGTATCTTAACTACTCAAACTGAAGCCCAGTTGCCAGCCTCTTAAACACTTTGAATACTTGACTAAGCATCTAATTCCTTTCAGAACCACGACTGAAAAGGTTTCATCGTTCTTCTCTTGCAGCTTCTGGAGCCAGCCGTCGTTATCATCTGGATCGATACAGCTGCTTAGTTTTCAAACTCAGCATCAGCAAACGAATTTGTTCAGTTCAGTTTCCACAATCAATACCGTAAATGACTTGCTCATTTCCCAGTAAGAGTTTTTTTTAGAAGGGATTGAATAGCAATCAATAATAATTAACTATAATCACGTCAATTTGTTAATTAAAAAAAGGATAATTATTCTATTTGCAGATTTTTACTCTGCTATATATACACATATGAAACTTCTACCCATGAATTACACAAGTCCAGACTACTCTAGTGTTTCCCATCACGTGTAATATTTCATTTTAACCGGGGAAAACACCACCACAATGAATCACAGCAGATTCTCTCAGATCATTATTTGACAGGCAGGAAGTAAAATTTTATTTTCATGACTACCATGTACTAGTGTGGTCAGAAATATCAACATGCGGATACACATCGATACTGAGCATTTTATTACTCTCGCTTCTCTCTGACAGTGAAGTTAGAAATCCGAGTATCGTGACAACACTACGGTGTACTCGGATCAGTGCGCAGCAATGGCCGGTCTACAAAACGAAAGACCATAAAGACGATAAGTAGCATATTAATGATGATTTCTAAATAAGGCCAAGTCAAAAGTGAACTGATATACATTCCTACCTGCTATTCCAAACAATCCAAAATCATTGTTTTCAAGTTGCTAACACACTCCGTGAGGAAATCCAGTGTATATTCATCAAGAGAACACCACTAATCAAAAAATGTATTAAACTGAAATGTCAGAAACACGTTCTTATCCTGAAGGTAATCCACTCTTCCTGAACCTTCGACCGGCTTAATGACACACTGCTCTGCAGTCATATGCTGATCATACTGTCAGGAAGGGTCAAAGTGCTCCAGGCTTCTCTAAGTCTCCTGCTGAAATCATTCTAACACAGGAAGTGGCTCGCTGCGCTCAGCGAAAAAAAAAACTTTCCTAAATTCCCCTCACACCTGAGAACAAAAACCATATGAGCATTCAGTTTCACCCCAGCAGGAAGTCTGGACCCTGCCACCAGGCAGGAAACAAATCATTTCATGCATCTTAGTCTCTATAAAATGATGAGTCATTTCTCTGAGTAGCAGGTCATACAGGCAAAAGACATGAAGGAGAAGGAGAGCAAAGCAAAGGAGGTGGAAAGACACTGTGGTGAGTGTGGTGACAGGACTGTGCTACAGTACAGGCTGAAAAAATGCTCCCTAAGCTTCTTTTATCCTCCTGCACACAGACAGAAACTCTTAGTGACTTTACTGTAACCACACAACACAGACATGGACTTACATTTCACATTACAGTTCATCGTCTTTAACCTCCTGTTATTTCATGATAATGACCTCCTGACATTTCATGACGCATAATGATATTTATTGTGCCTAGAACATTTACGATTGAAAGCAAATGTAGGCTAAAACCTCAACAGGTAAATCAGAAAAGACATTAGATAATAGCTTTTTTTATGGCTTATATAAATGTGCAGTTTAGTGGAATGCACGTCAGTTCAACGTGGGATTTTCTTCCATGGGCAGATGGAAAAATTTCATGTTTTGTCCACAACCCAAAAGATATTTAGTTTACTGTCACAGAGAATTAAAGAAACTCAAAAATATTCCTGGAATCAAATAATTTGGCCTTTTTTGTTTCGATTATCAAAATATTTGACGATTAATTTAATAGTTTTTGACTTACTGATTAAATGTTGCGGTTCTACACTTGACCCAAATTGCAGTAATTGCAAAATAATATTTCTTTTTGGTCAAATTATGAACTAATCACTGCGGCTCTGATGAAATCCCTCTCTATATCCTCACATTTCCTGTCTGCATCTTCACCGTGACCTATTCACTGTAATTAAGGCAAAAATGTCCCAACATTACGTTCGGAAGTTAAACTATCATTTACTGGCAGTTGTGAAAATCCAATTCTACCTCAGGGTTTTTTTTTTATTACCTGTGCCAGGTTTATTCTGAAATGAAGAGAAACAGGAAGTTGCTACACGTAACCTTTACTGTTATCCTAACAACACCCTGTTCCTGGGCTGCCACTGTGGGTGGGTGGGGGCATATTTACTGGCTGTCATCAACAATATGACATTACAGCTAAACCAACAGATTCTTATCCTGCAGATCCTACAGGCTGGATGATGGATGATACCACGCTACAAGAAGACAACACTCAACACAAGCGACTACAGAATAGATGCACCAATCCAATGTACATGTAGATTTTGTTAAAAGTAAAAAAAAACCTGCAAATTCCAATGATTCACTTACTACGTTATTTTCTTCTTCTGTATACAAAGAATTGAAAAGAAGAGAAGGCAGTGAGCTGGGCGGAATAACAGTAATTGTTCACCGTAGATCACTGTAATTGTATTGTAGGATGTTACCACATATATTTAAACTACAAAGAACGAAGTAAGCCAAATGTATCCCTACATGTTTTCTTTCACACCAACTGCTGTAATAGACAAACAAAATAGTGATTAATCTGACATCAATATGGGAATAAATCTTCACGACTTTCATTGTTTCCCATACAAACCAGCACACTGCTCACACAAACAGTGATTCGGCGATAATAGGTGTGAAAATGCAGGTTATATTTACCCACTCAGACTGGCTTTAACGTAAATAACAGGATCCACAGCCGTCACAGACGTATCCTTATCCTGCGCAGGATAACAATATCACATGGTTGTGTGCAGCGCAAACTGACTCAGAGACGTGGATCAGCACATTTTCCACACCAACAGCAGGAAAGTAAAAGCATATAGCCCTTCACCTGAACAGAACAATAAATACAGGACATCTAATCTACCTGACAGCCAAGTTAATCCACTTACAGATAACTGCAATTCACTCAATTTATTAGATTTAAAGGACATCGTAAATTAATTACATAACAAAAACTTGTGATCCTGAAAAGCTTCTCTCCCCAGTTTGTATCTTACATGAACGATTCTCTTCCCCCTACACAACTCTGTTTTTTTGCCCCACTGAGCCAGGCTACCATTGTGTCTGTACTCTCTCTCTGAAAGCCGAGAAGAGAATGTAAAGCCACGAGGTTTCTTCACAGACGGACTCCAAATGTGGGGGATGCCATTGCTCAACTAACAGGGCAGAGAAAAGACGATCATGCAGACTAAAGATCATATCGAACCAAGTCATGTGTTGTTCTTATTCTTATCAGCTCTGATTGATGGTAGACAAAAAGAAACACTGTGCCATCATGTAGCTTTCTAAGCAGACTAACAACAGTCTGAATGCCACATTCATGGAGCAAAATATGAGCAGACCTAAACTTTATTCAGCTCAGTCAGGACAAGGGGAGGCCATGCTTTGAGAGATGCCAATATCCAGGTGGCCTTAGAAGACATTCCTGTTTGCAAGCCCAGCCAAGTGAAGCCC
This sequence comes from Lagodon rhomboides, assembly GCA_039737535.1. Taxonomy (NCBI): domain Eukaryota; kingdom Metazoa; phylum Chordata; class Actinopteri; order Spariformes; family Sparidae; genus Lagodon; species Lagodon rhomboides. The sequence continues at coordinate 4,530,137 of CM077789.1, read as the reverse complement.
TATAAATCCTGGATACAGAGATTGTTTCTGCTTTTGTTTGCCAGAGAAACTCAAAAGGGGCCCTGAGATGCAGCGCGCATAGCTAATGAAACCCACAGCGAGGCACGAAGAAAGCCTCAGCGAAATAACTTCAAGACGATTGGGGAACTGAGAAAACAACAATGGCGGAACACAGAGGCATTTTCTTTCTCCTAATTCAAACTGCACAGCACCCAGCAGATACCTCGCGGTACAGTAAAACACGCCGGGGCAAAAAGACTTCCAACAAAAACTCCAACGATTCTGTCCATATGGTCTTTACAGCCCTCATCTGATGTGAAAATAAGGCTAATTTCTCTCGCTTTTCACCTTCACTCTTCTTTCATCACATGCCATTTCCAGACTGTGAAAGAGAACAAAATCGTCTGGCCCAGCAGGAAAGAGCATGGCTATCTTCAGGGGGGGAAATGCCGTCCATGTGGTGTGTGAGGGTATTAAAACACAGGCACGACTTACAATAACACACTCACACTGGAGGTAGAAAGGCCTTTCACTTCACACACACAGAGGGGGAAGCTCAGATTTTCCCAGTGTACAATCAGCATTTCAATGCTCTTGCTTCGGGCTATTCTTCCTCATTCAGCAACATAATGAGAGCTACGACCACCAGCTAATGTATTACACTGCAGAACGTAGCCTTACAGCAGTTTAGGAAATTAAATGTTTCAATCAATAACACCAAAATATAAATGTCAGGCCTGGCTGGTTTATTCTGTAGTTAATCTAAAACACCAACTACTGAGCGAGTCTGTGAAAGTGTGTGTTCTCTACTGTCTACATCAGTGACAGGCTGCTTCTACACCCCTGAGATATGTCCATATGTGGTGTTATACAAAAGTTAATTCCTTTCTTTGACAGATGTTCACCTAAAAATGAAAATTCAGTCATTAATTACCTCCATGCCAGTGTGAAGTGGAATTAAGTTTTATAGTCCATAAAACATTTCTGGAGCCTCACGGCAAAACAGTGCTGCGGGATTTTCCTCAACAACTGAAGCAGATTGTTTTGAAACGTTAAAAAAAGTCGAGCTTGTGCACCCACTTCAGCCGGGTTGCATGCTAACGCTTTTAGCTTAGCAAATACAGCGACGTCTTGGCTTTGAAAAGGGTTTAACTATGGTCTTCCAGAGACTTTGGTTACGCTGGATCAGCTGAATGGAGCCATTTAATGTTTCTTTGTTTGTGTTTTTATGTTTTAAAACAAGTCCCCATCTACTTCTGTTATTTAGTTGAATGCTGCGACGCTCCAGAAATGTTTTAGTGTGAATATGAAACTTCACCATCAGCATGAGGGTGAAAAGATGGTGACTGGATTAAAATGTTTACAATACTCTGATCTGAATGTGACACTTTCTAAATAAGACAACTGAAAAGCAGATACAAAATAGAATATGTATACTAACTCCCTGATGTACAGCATGTTCCTCAGCGCCTATACTGAGGCCGGGGGTCAGAGCGAAGCTTGTGAAGCCATCTGTCGTAACTACAACAAGTACCAACACGTGTGTCCTCTGACAAAGCACATCTGGTCTCGTAGAAACAACTTGCTGACAGACAAAAAAAAGTGAAGAGTTGCTCAGTGTTACTTACAGAAAAGAGACTTAAGCCTCGATCACAGAAGAAGAATCCTGAAAGCAGAAATTCATTAACCAGGTTTTGACTGGAGTCATCACTTGGCAGAGATGTACTGAAACTGAATGCATTTTAGAAGCACTTGTACTTTTCTTGGGCATTTCCATTTGGGGAGAATTAACACATTAACAATGAACCGTTCTGCTCGCGGGGAAAGTCCCATTTCTCACTGTGATTAATTAACACATATAAAAGGAGCGTTACTCAGCCTTTGACTATTAATACTCGTCTGTGTTATCGGTGCCTATGTTGCTATGTGATAAATTGTTCTCGTATGCGTTGTGCTTTAATATGCTATCGACCTGCCAGGGACAGCTGCCAGGTTATTGTACTTATCTGTGCTTATGTGTTCTTCTTCTTTAAATGCCATCCTGCTGCCAGGGACTGCAGTAGAAAATGCGCTTGTGTGGCTTGTTTAATGCTTGAACATGCTGTTAGACTTCCTGGCCTACATTGCTTTTCTCCCTTAAACATTATCCTCACATGTATTATTCAGCCTGACAGTCAATAAGGAGTACTCTCCATAGTTTTATTTTTTTAAAAGGTGTTCAACTTTGGTGTCAACAGAGCTGTGTTGTTGTTGCAGGTCACTTCCCTGCAGTCTGAGTTAAAGATACCCTTGGCTTCTTTAAATACTTTTGCTTGTGCTCTCACATATCAAAAACACATTTTAGTGTGCAGGCAGTCGACTTTACACAAAAGGAGAAGTCTCTGTTTCTTTACTGAGCTCGCTGGTGGTGGTGTTGTGGGCTGAAATGGAGATGTGGCATCAAATGCAACAGTATGAGAGAGTCTCACGTTGACGAGCTCGACGATGCTAACAGCAGCGCTACATGGTTGGATTAATTCTACATTAGCAAGCAGAAGAAGAAGAAAAGAAAAACTCACATCTAACAGTAAATTATGTTTTGTTTCCAGACGATAGCTCGAGTCCAACGCGAGCAGATCAACCAACTTCCACTTAACATGTAGTGACAGCACTAACGAGAAGTGATAAAAGCTAACATCGCTGCTAGCTGTGTTATAAAGTTCCGTTTTAACACGGTCCGTGTTTTAAATGTGGTGTCACTCCACTCACTCGGACGGACACGGTGATAATTAGCAGTCGTTTTTACGACTCATTCCAGCAAGTAGACAGAGCCCGAAAAAAGAAAAACACACAAGGACATAATTTTACCTTGAAGCTTTTTCAACCAGCCGCACCAGACGTCGTCCGCTTCCCATGCACGAAAGTATAGTCCGACTATCGCGAGAAAACGACTGTTTTTCCAACACTTTAACCGAATACATATGAGCTATGTTTTCCAAGTTAGCATAGCTAGGTTTCCAGCAGAAAGCTAGCCCAGCGTTGAGTTAGCTAGTTCCCATTGACTCCTCGCTGGGTTCAGCCCATGCAGCCGTATAATACGTGGACACAAACGTCTGCGGGGCTCGGACAGACGGCGGCGGCCTACCAAATGTTTACATCGCACGGAGCATGCGCAGGCGGCTCCAACGTGACGCAACACTGCCACCACGCGTTCGCGGTGAGGAACTGCACCTCTGAGATCTTTATATGGAAACACTACAGGGTGGAAGTACAATTAGTGAAACTACTCAAAAGGTCCTAAAGGATTTTCAGAAGAACGTTTGGTTCTTTCAGGATTTTACTAAATGCTATTGGGAATTTATTTTTATTCTACTGATTCTAATAAAATCCTTTCTGATTCCCAAACATTTCTAAAACTCCTATTGGGATTCTTTATGAGGAAGTTTTAATTATTTAGGATTGGAAATCAGTCTTTTTCTGTAAACCTCTCAATAGCTGTTCTGTTTTGGAGGCAAATATTGTACTTTTTACCCACTATGTTTATTTAATATTTTTAGTAACTAGGGACATCAGAGCCAAAATAGCATATTTTGAAATACATTTTATTTTTCAGTATTCCGATATAGAAAAAAAATCTGATCTTCTGAAAAAATACTGAATATTGGATCCCCATAATCCTCCAGGCCAATTCATGGTATACATATACACATACATACATGTAAATATATGTATAATATACTATCTCTCATACTTTCTCATACATTTAATAACAGGTACTTTAAGACTTTTACTCAAGTATGGGTGGGTGACTTTCACTTATACCAAAGTATGACTGTAGGGTACATTTAACAACACTGCACTCAAGTAAAGTACAAGAACCTCAAACTAGTACTTAAGAACCACGACTGTCTTACACTCATTTTGGTAATGTGCCGAAATGGCTTAAATACACAGTCTGCTTTGTGGTAGTAAGTTAGCAATCCTGGTCCATCCTGGCTGCACCATAACAACATCACTGAAGGCTACTCTGTGATATTTGGTACTAGTGGAGTACCATACTGTATCTATTGTAGTTAAAACAGATTTATTTGTATTCGAACATTTTTAACAAACCCTAACAAGAGCTCTCTCCACCTTTCAGGAGACTGCTTGGTACATGTAATTGAGGGTATCAAGGGATGACATCAATTAAGATGAATAATAACCTTATATATTCAGGTATTTCATACTTTTTATACTAAATTTTAAGCTTATTTTAAATCCCTAATTACCTCAACACATTATTATTGTACTCAGATCTGACGACACTGTCGGAGCACAGAGCAGGGAGAAAATCATATCATATAATCTGTCCAGGAAACAGGACAACAAGAAAATGGAGCATTCTTTCATTCTTCCACCATGATGACGAATCACTTCACGTTGAGATTATTCATTCAGCTTTGTAACAGTGAACTTGTTAGAATGTACCAAGTTGTTCAATTTAAACCCAGCATACAATGAGCGCTTTACTCAAAGAAAAGAATCTCAAGCTTCCCGTGGCTCTACATTTGCAGTGTTTATCTTATCAGCATCAGATCCTGAATAACTCACCAGAGGTTCATTGCTGAGAGAAAGATTTCTTCTGTTAGAGCAGACTGGAGGTTAGAACACTGTTGTTTTAAAGCTCTCTCATGTGTGGCATGTTGTCGTCATAGTAGAATCATAAAATACCTTTAATCCATCCGTAAAAAAGTCCTCACACACACAAAAAAATAAATAAATCCAAATAAATATACAACAAAAAGGAAGGTAAAACGGATTATACTGAACTAGAAACTGGCTAGAAGCAGCATCGCTACATTTCTGGGTTAACACACCTGCCTTTCACTGTGCGGGAGCAGTCGATAGAAACTGACAATGAAGTAACCACATCAGAGCACAAGTTCAGTGATGAAAATGTGACTAAGCAGGCGGCCTCGATTCACATACCAACCAGCCATAAAACCTACTTTTCAGGTTTCACATGGGAGCAGTGACGCATGTCTACTGTTGTTTGTTAGACACTCCCCTACTCATAGAAGCAGCTGACGTTACGGGCCATTCAATCTGCTACACTGACAGAAACATCACATTCCAGTCTGTCGGATATAAATAACTAGAGAGCTGTGAACACACAAGGAAACGGAAAATCTCTGCGATGAGGGAGTCTGTGAAGCGATCGAGAAGCATCAAGTGTTATGATTAGAAAGTGACAAGTAATTTTATGTTTTTTTAATAATTCCACATCGATCATCTGTGCTACAGTAGCTGTGCTGTGTTGGGAGAGCTGGCAGAGGCCAAAACCATTATGTGGCAGGTGCATCAGGTTGACTTCATATTACTCACCAGTCCTGGCATTGTTTGCTGCCACACCCACATCCCCAAAGACATCCGACTGTCTGCACCACCCCTTCTGATTAATGTCTAAATATTGACTACTTATGTAATTCATCTGTTCTGAAATGCTGGACTTCTGGGCAGGTAATACCAAACAGTTTGCTGGTATCATCCCTGGAGTACACAATTAAAAACATGTGATGCCCTCCGACTGCCCAGTAGGTTCCCTGCGAGAGTGGACCGCACTGGGTTTTCAGCCACGTTGAACCGCTGGGAGCAGAACATGTTCAGTTCAAAGGGAAGTGAACTGCGTAGGGAACAACTGAACATCAGTTCATCACTTCACTTCAGCTGACAAGCAAGATTACCCATCAGGCATTGTGCTCAATCACTAAGCTTGATATCAACTCACATTAGCAGTGGTTAAGTTACTTAAAAACACTGATGCTCAAATAACTTTTAATATTCACATTTTTTAGTATGTATTTTAATATTTCTCTGATATTTATAGGGAAACAATCTATCATTGACCTCTTGACTACTCCAGTAGTTGTTGCTCATAAATTAAGTGTTACATTGACAATGGTGACAGCAGGGTGCAGGACACCTGGCATAAATTTTGTGTGCCATTCACAAGTATCAAAGATGACACGATATAATCATTATGTAGTAATCATTAGGAATAACACTGTTGGCAACATCTTGTCAAATCACATTTATTCACATGTTTTCAACAGAGTACGTTTAGGTAATGGTATCAGTTTTGGTTTTATTCATTCATTTATTCATTTTCAGTAGTGTAACATTTCCACAGTAGCAGTAACAGGTATCCAAGGTAATCACGTTACCGGGGTAACGCACAGAAGAGGTGATGGTGATGTAGCAGGTTGTTCCGCATGGAGGAATTTCTTCTGGGGAAGTTCCCTTAGCTCACATTCCCTGCACAAGGAGCAGGAAGTAGGAACTACTGTTGATGTTCACTGTGGAAAAGAAAAAAAACATTATAAAAATGGAGCTATCTGTTTTTACAACAATCTCTTCATATATTCCTGAACCTTATGTTACAGGGTGGGTTCACCTGAAAGTCAAAATATGAATTAATATCTGACCATGCAGCTAATTTTAGTTCTTATTTGCAATGAATCTGAAGGTGGATGCAGAGGCTGCAGGTCCAGAGATGTAGGCTGCTGGCACATGCTGTAGGTGGAGGTTCAGGTTGCACTTGTCTGCTAGAATTTTGAGGTGGAGACAGCGAGGCAGGTTTCTGGAACAGACTGTGGGTGGAGTTCTGGGCTGCAGTTGTCTGCTCAAATCCTGAGGTCACAACTGCAATGCAGGCTGGTCTGAGAGGCTTTGGGTGGAGGTTCAGTTTTCTTTTACAATCTGTAAGTGGAAGGAGCGTTTCAGGTTGCTGAATAGAGCTATGGGTGGAGCTGCCGTGGCTGCTTAAATGATGGGGTGGAGCTGGAAGCTGCAGGTACAGTGATGAATGTTGCTGGCATATGCTGTGGGTGGAGGTTCAGGTTGCAGTTCTCTGCTACAATCCGGAGGTGGAGGCAGTGACGCAGGTGGCTGGCATAGGCAGTGGGTGGAGGTTCAGGTTGCAGTTGTCTGCTGGAATCTGGAGGTGGCAGGAGCTGTGGGTGGAGGTTCAAACTGGAGCTTTCTGTTGGGAGATCGCCATACAGGTTCCTGGAGGAAGCTATGGGTGGAGGTTCAGGCTGCAGGTGTCTGCTGAAATCTGAAGGTGGAGGCAGAAGCTGCAGGTGAGGAGATGTAGGTGACCGGCATATGCTGTGGGTGGAGGTTCAGGCTGCAGTTCTCTGCTAGAATCTGAAGGTGGAGGCAGAAGCTGCAGGTGAGGAGATGTAGGTGACCGGCATATGGCTGGAGGTGGAGGTGGAGGTTTAGGCTGCAGATGTCTGCTCAAATCTGGAGGGGACATCTGTAATGCAGGCTGGTTGCAGAGGCTGTGGGTGGAGGTTCAGGTTCAAGTCCTCTGCTAGAATCTGGAGGTGGAGGGAGCAAAGCAGGTTACCAGACATTGCCTGCGGGTGGAGATTTAAGCTGCAGGTGAGGAGATGTAGGTGACCGGCATATGCTGTGGGTGGAGGTTCAGGCTGCAGTTCTCTGCTAGAATCTGAAGCTGGAGGCATCGGCTGTGGGTGGAGGTGGAGGTTTAGGCTGCAGATGTCTGCTAAAATCTGGAGGGGACATCTGTAATGCAGGCTGGTTGCAGAGGCTGTGGGTGGAGGTTCAGGTTCAAGGACGTCTTCATCATCAGTTTCAGTGAGTCTTTAGCTTTGCTTGATTCTCAACTCTGTTTTTAAAGGTGCTACATAAATAAAGTTTATTATAAATGTATATATTATGTTATTATGCAGGTGCACAGCCGCCCCAGCTCGCTAGGGGGCAGCGTGGTGAATCCTCTGCAGCATGGCGTCTCCGCTGCTCATCCTGTGACACGGTATTTACGGCGCATGCGCATCGCGTTCTTCCTTTTTCCAGTGCAGCGGAGTCAAGCCCCAGTCTTTGGCTCCGGGCTCCTTCATAAGGAGACAAAAAGACTGCAAAAATGGTTTGTAATTCGTCCCAATATGTGCCTACATGTATACTTAAGACATACAACGAGTGATGTGTGCTGTCAGACGTTTAAAAACATGCCGCCGATGCTCAGATGAAGTTAGATTATGTCCGGCTAACGCTCACCCGGGTCTGCTTAAACGTGGCCTAATGGCTGCCTTCCCAAACTCACTGCTTCCTTTTGTCCGTAGTCTGCTTTGTTGTGAAATGTTAATTAGCATGTGTCCTGTGAGTATGTAAATTCACATCCCCTGACTATCCGTTTTATATAGTTTACCATCAGCATGTTTCCTGATTGTCAACCCTGCCTAGCTATCATGCTAACTCCTGTCGTTCATTCCCATTGGCCTCAGCTTGCTAATGTTAGCCGTGGCTAACGTTACCCAGTGACAGCCAGACTAATACAAGACACCAACGCGTTAAACTAACGTGAAGTTAGCTTCTGGTTATATAAAACGTAAACAAAGTAACTTACTCTGACACGTTGATTTCTCTCTCGCAGGGTTTTGTTAAAGTGGTGAAGAACAAGGCCTACTTCAAGAGGTACCAGGTCAAATTCAGGAGGAGGAGAGGTGAGGCGCCCTGTTCCGTCTTCTTCCTCCAAATGTTTTGAGTTATTTTTAAGTATCTTTAAGTGACTGAAGTGTGTTTTTCCTTCCAGAGGGAAAGACTGACTTCTTTGCCCGCAAGCGCTTGGTCGTACAAGATAAGAACAAGTACAACACACCCAAGTACCGGATGATCGTCCGCTTCTCCAACAGGGACATTGTCTGCCAGGTGAGTGCATGCTGACAGTGTCCTGTTTTTATCCCGAGAGTCGGGGCTCAGTATTTACTTGTCAACATCTCCAAACAGAACGTGTACATGTTTATGGTCTTGGATCGACCTCAGTAACGAAACAGATTGCAAAAAGCCTTTTCTGACTAACTAAAGCGTAATCTAAACATACGGGGGTTAAATCAAGACGTGGGAAGCTCCCAACTACTTTTAAATGCAACATAACATCAATCTGTGCTACTTTGCAAAGTGTGAATGTGAAAGTTTTGTTGTGTCAGAGATGTCAACACCTAAGCGATGTATATGAACGTGTCATGACTTGTGATTGCAGATCGCCTATGCCAAGATCGAGGGCGATATGATTGTGTGCGCGGCCTACTCACACGAGCTGCCAAAATACGGAATCTCTGTGGGTCTGACAAACTACGCAGCAGCCTACTGCACTGGTCTGCTGGTGGCCCGCAGAGTAAGTATGAACTTTGTTGTATAGACTGTTCCTCTATCTCATATTGAGCCAGAATGTGAAGGGATTACCGCTCCAAAATAAGTTTTTAGATGTATTTGGGTGTGTCTGAAATCAGAGTTGCCCTCAGAAAAATGTGTGGTTTGCATAGCCAGGATATAAGGATATAGAACTTAGTGGCTGCCGAACCAGATGTCCTCGAATCTCAAACGTCGCCATTTTCCTCTCCCCAGCTCCTGAACAAGTTCGGCCTGGATAAGGTGTACGAAGGCCAGGTCGAGGTGACAGGCGATGAGTTCAACGTGGAGAGCATTGACGGTCAGCCAGGCGCTTTCACCTGCTACCTGGATGCTGGACTCGCCAGAACCACCACAGGCAACAAGGTGTTCGGTGCCCTGAAGGGAGCCGTGGATGGAGGCCTGTCCATCCCACACAGGTAACATGTCCCACTTCCTGTCACACACAGTGGATTAGAAGTGCTGTGCATTGAGTATACACTCGAATAGAGCAGCCATGGTTAACGTTACTGGTAGCACCTGTGCTTTTCCCATCATGAAAACTCTGAGCTGTGTAAAGGCCTATTCATGTAGACGATCTGTTAACCTTGTTTCCTCTTCAGTGAATGTTTTTTTACTCTTAATTGACACTCAGAAGCTCTTAACATGAAGTGTGTCAGGCTACCTGTCAGCAGGGAAGCTGCACAAATGACACTGAAAAAGTGAGGTGTGCAGTTAGTGCATGTGGTGAATGCAGTTTTGGAATTAAACCGTTGCACTTGGTCTTATCTGTGCCAAGACTTCTTGGTGAGATACTGAACGACGATTGGTTTTATCACTGCCGGCTACTTAAACACTGATATTACCCTTTTTTTGCATGGAGTATCTTTATGGGCCTTCAAGAAATCAGTTAAATGCTTGAAATCACTTGTCTATTATAGGGAAGCGCTGATTGTGAAATTCTGGGCCAGTAATTGTTTATTTACTCGTCCATTTGTGTTTGGGAAACAAATCTGCATGAATATAAAGAGCTTAATTCAGCCCTATATTACACCATTTGAAAGGGCAAATTCCTTTAAGCTCCCTGACACTTCATACTAAATAAGAACCTTTACAGTCGTTGCATAGCCTTACAAACTGGTAGCAGGGATGTCATAAGCCAGAACCTCAATGTGCCGCCGCAAATTCGATGCAACAGATAAACATCAGCCACTGCTATGGGAATGTCATCTTATTGAAGGCCCATAAATCAGCGTGTCCTTAGTCATTAGCTCATACGTCATTCAGGCAGACACAGCGATGTGATCATACCCACAGGGATCGTATCTCTCCAGCCACACGGGGTAAACGGGCATCGCTGTTAGAGTTGGAAAAATGTGATACTGATGTGTTAAAGAGAGTGGGGGAAGTGAATGAGTTGTATGAATGGGTCTAGCACAGGTTGACTGCTTGGGCTTACGTTACCTGTTGAATTGCTGTTCAGAGGTCTGTCAATTCTGGTTTCGTCAGCCCCCTACATCCTGTCAGATGTGTCTTGTAGCAGTGGAAAATGACGAGTTTAATTGGATAAAAAGGCAAAGCTTGCACGTTTGCCACTCTGTTGCTCCCCTTGTGCAGTTTTTAATGACACTTACTTGGCGTACACGGATCTGCTTTTTAAACTTGCAGATCTGAGAACACCTTCAAAGAATGAATCTGTCGGAGGGTGCATTGAAAGAAAATGATGCTCAAACACCTTGTTTGCATATAAAATAAAAATACACTATGCATTTCAGATGCTGTGTACTGAATCTGTGTAGCCACAGTTGGACGCTCGTGTGTGTTTGTACATTGACTTTATATTCTCAGCCAAGTTTAAATGCAGTCTGTACAGTTTGATTTCATGAGTCAGTTGGAAACAGCAGCTGGCAGTTGACAAATCTGCTCGTCTTTGTTTTCACATGCTGAGATCGAGTGGTTACGATATTGCATAAAAGATGGATTTAACGTGCCGTGATGCCGAGCTGTGCTCACTGTGCCTTGACATAATGTCTGAAGTTTCTGCTTGGTGTTTGTTTGAATCTGCTCTGTTTGATATTTACCTTTTTTTTTTTTATATTTACCTCCCCCCAGCACCAAGCGCTTCCCTGGTTATGATCCAGAGAGCAAGGAGTTCAACGCTGAGGTCCACCGCAAGCACATCATGGGCATCAACGTGTCCGAGTACATGAGCTACCTGATGGAGGAGGATGAGGACGCTTACAAGAAGCAGTTCTCCCGCTTCATCAAGAATGGCGTCACCCCTGACTCGGCAAGTCCTCTTGTTTTTTAGCAAACCGGCTTTTCGACTCAGTTACATGGTGCAAAAACAGTCAGTAGGCAGATGGTGTTATGACTTGGCTGGTGTTCTGAGTAGCGTGGGACATGTATATAACGTGGCAGCCAGGAATTCGAGTAATGTTTTTAATGTTTTTCGGACTTGTCCTTGTGTGAACTTACTGGCTCATGAGCTAAGAGCTTCCAACTATGAGCCATCTCTCATTAGTGGCTAGTTTCACACATGCCCATTAGTAATCTCTCGTGAGGCAGCGCTCAGGGTCATCAGGGTGCCGTGACCACATCATTCACTCTGGGGGAAATAAAAACACAATCAATCTTAATTGTCGACGCTTGTAATGGATGATGCATCTTTTCTAATTTTAAGAAAAGACTTTAATTCAGACATAGCCCTTGTGTGATTAGGGCAGTGGCTCTTGTTGTCAAAGTAATTTGTATTAATGACTTCAGGCTGGAGAAATTCATAATCCCAGTGACACAACGAATGTTGCATTTTATAAACGCATGCAGGGCTTAGTAGCTTCAGTTCTGCGACAGTCCTGATCCTTCCCTCAACAGGATCAGGATTGCCTCTTTCAGATTGCTTGACATGTCCTCTAGACTAGATGGGTTATGAATCCCTTGAGCAGTCATATTAATCCCTGCCTTATTAATCACTACATGAAGTCGGAAGGGAATTTCTAGTGTTGACACTTAAAATATTAGCTGTAAGCTAAACCGGCTGTAAGCAGGAGTAGAGCAGGGTGAAGCAATCTAGAAAATACAGTTGCTTGGTTCAAGATTTGCACTCAACGGTCGATAATGGGAAACATCTTAGAATACGATAACATACGGACTTGGTGAAACTGATATGGTGTGAGAAGGAAGATGATTGTAGAGTAGGAGTAAGTTTGACTGTCGATCTGTCTTTCAGATTGAGGAAATGTACAAAAAGGCTCACGCTTCCATTCGTGAGAACCCAGTCCACGAAAAGAAGCCTCCCAAAGAAGTCAAGAAGAAGAGGTGAGAAATATTGACATCAAAATCTGACTCGTCTTTTTGAACCAGTCTTGCATAGAAACTGTGATACACCTATTAAAAAAAACCTGCAAATGCTAATTGTGCTTGTTTTGTGACCTAGGTGGAACCGTGCCAAGCTCTCTCTGGCCCAGAGGAAAGACCGCGTCGCCCAGAAGAAGGCCAGCTTCCTCCGGGCTCAGGAACAAGAGGCTTCAGACTGAGGCGTTTGTCGGCTCAGAAATTTGTTCTAATAAATCTATCGAAAAAGAGTCAAATCCTCTTGTGTACTTTGTTATGTTGCACTTCATTTACTTAATTAGCAGTGCCAGGAGCCTCTTGATCACTTATTAGAGGATTTATATTTTTATGGGTTTTTATTTAATTGAACCCCTGAGTGGTACCATGGCTTAAAGACTGATTAGCTAGTCATAAAAAGTGCTTGAGTAATGCGATTAAAGACTTTTTGCCATTTCTGCACAAAACTATAATTTATCTAGGTGAGTTTTGTGCCAACTGTAACTGATATTTGTCAGTAAATGTGAATCAACAAGTTGTAGTACTCGAAGTGCAAAGGCTTAAAAATCCCCTTCACATGTCTGAAGGCATAACGATAAATGTGATTTGTAATTAACCATGCCTAATTACTGGCAACTTGCACACAAGATGTCTTGTACTACACTGTAATGCTTGTTCTCTGTGCACTGGAGACTTCCAAGTCTCCATATCCAGTCTTGGACCAGGAGTGTCTTCCTAACTATGTCACAAATTCTTGTAGGACACCCATCTTAAATATCAGATTTTCAAAGAGCACAGAAAAACTTTGAGCAATGACTGAAAACTGCCCTCTAGTGTCAAACATCCCACTGCAGGAACTGAAGGAGGACTCCTGACGTACAGTTCTGAGTCAAATTTATTGATTTGTCACGGTTTCCAAAAAAATTGCACTTGCTCATTTTGTTCCAGTATATTAACGGATACTTAATACATCATTAAATATGAAAGTGACATTCCTTGACATCTTGCTTCTGGGTAAAATACGTCAGTTATACATGTAAAGTTAAATACAAGGAGAATCGTATACGTCTGTTTCCACAGTGAAAATATGTCCATTGATATTTTATTTAAAAACTTAAGAGGACAGGAATCGGTCTTTGTGCTTATTTATTAGGAGTCTTTTGTATGAGAGATTTTCTTCCATAGCAAAGTCTTGAGATTGTTCAGAATCAGCGAGTGCTCAATTTCCATCTGCTCAGCTGAGCCTTTTAGCGCGATGCAAGCGTACAGCTGCTTCTCGAGTTCCTCTCGTACGTCAGATGGCGCACCTCTAAGAATATAGTCCTTGAGTGCTTCGCAGGCTTTGGCTAAGTTTGGCCTGGTGACCTCAGGAATGCAGCGGTGTTTGGTGAGGTCACAGGAAGTGAGGCAGTCTGCACCGTAGAGACAATCCTCGTCGACGTCGCAGCGCTGCTGCCTAATGTCCTCTTGGAAGATGGCTTCAGGAACGATGTACCGTGCGTCCATCACCTTTAGGTCGTGCCGATCATTATAACCAAAACTGGTTGCGCTCACATCGCACATGAGGAAGCTGCCAAAAGTGCCGTGGAAAACGTCCTCGACCAGTTCTAGCAGTCCGATGGAGATCTTTGCCTTGTGTGGCCACGACGGGGTGAACCATTGGTCCATGCTGCGGCGCAGACCGGCAGGAATCCACACCTCGATGATCCAGGGTAGACTGATCCCATACAGAGGAGAGTATGGCACCTTCTCCATCACGTACAGGTCCCCGCAGAAGCCCAGTAACTTGGGCGTGTGGTCTCTGTCTTCCAGGACTAACGCTAACAGGAATTCATTTAGCTGCAGCAGAGCCCATGTGGACCGAGCCTCGGGCAGTGAGATGTGACCGTCCTTATTGGCGTCTGTTATAGACAATACTTGGCTTGCCAAGTCTGCAAGGTTGGCCTGATCCCCCACTTTAGCCTGAACAGAGAGAAAACAGTTAAAAGACGAACCACAGCTTTTAAGTCAGACCCTGATTCTATGAAAGCGTCCTCACCTTTAGGTGGTTGTGGATCATCTCTCTGAATTTTTCCACAGAGGTCCCCTTGGTGGGCTTGTTGAAGGCTGAAGCTTCCTTCCTGGGCTCAATCTCACTTCCTAAATCATAATGAGGAGCATCCTCCATCTGGCACTTAATTACTCCCTCAAGGTCTCCCCAGCTCCCAGAGTACACCTAAAATAAAATAAAAAAGCCTGAGGTGCAGCTGGATTGATAACAAGGAGACTGAAGAAGTGTTTTTGGTTGGAAGACTGACCTGGCTGTTGGGTTTGGCAGTGAAGCACTTCCCCAGGTAGAGTGTGTCCTTCTCACACAGGCTGCTGCAGGCTGAGCCATCAATGACTCCTTTTCTGAATTTGTCACACTGAAAATACGATGGGAAAAGTTGTAAACTGCACAAAGGGAACTTGAAAAAGATCACAGTCTAGTCTGGAGTTTTCGATATAAGACACAGGACAAGGTCTCTGAAGTGAATGACATTGATTATCTCCCTACAAATCCCAGGGTCCTTGCTGAATCTTACTTCGACACACACCACCTACCAATACACCGTTGCAGACCAAGTACAACCCTCATGACAACAGCAGACTCTGATTGCAATGGCTGCCCAAAGCGAGACAATGCACCCGCCCTGCCATATTACAAAAACTGCCCAGGGAGCGTCAGAATAAGGTGAAAAATAGCTGAAGGCATCGACCTGGCCTCCAATTTCCCTAGATCCCAATCCAATCAAGCATCCGTGGGATGTTCCAGACCTTGTCCGATCGCTTGAAGCCCCACCTCACAGCCCACAGGACTCAAAATGATCCGCCACCGATGCCCTGATGCCAAACACCACAGAGCAGCGCCAGAGGTCCTGTGTCCATGCCTCAATGGGTCAGAGCAAGTCTGATCCATGGTGGGGCCGCCGTGGGCAGGACTTGTTCTGGCCCGTCCAACGGATGCTTGATCAGATTGGGATCTGGGGAACCTGAAGGCCAGATTGATGCCTTGAACTCTTTATCTCAAGGAAATTGAATCGAAAGCAACTGGATTTGGTTTTTGTCTTTGAAGACGTTTCTTACACCTCAAGGAAAAAGCTCACTCCTTTGATGACAATAATGTTCACATCTTGGACAGAGAGGATAGATGGTTTGAAAGAGGAGTAAAGGAAGCCATCTATGCAAAAATTGAAAAACCATCTCTAAACAGAGGAGGGGGTCTGCGACACCACCTATCTCCAATTTACAATGCTGCCCTTTCATGTCTTCCCAGGAGATTCAACAACTTGGCCTCTAAGAACAACGGCTGTGCACAAAGGGCCTCATGTGACTCCAACGACTGTCGTTACAACACAATAGAGCACTAACGAAGTCGAAACCAACTTTCCACCATCCCCAACGACCATACTAACGACTGTCGTTGGCAATAATGGAGCACATACGACCCATAGACATCAGTGGCCTTGTGACCGCCTCCTAAGAGGTTAAATAGCTGGACCTCCACACCGGCTAGTTGGACTAGTCCCAGCCTAGTCAAGCGAGCAGGAACTGATGAAGCCTCTTGGATGAGAGGTGAAACGTCTTCAAAGACAAAAACCAAATCCAGTTGCTTTCGATTCAATTTCCTTGAGATAACTATGACCTGGATGAATGAGAATATTCACAGGCTTCTTGAACTCTTTCACTCACAATCCTTGGGTCATTCCTGTGCAGTTTTTGTCATCTGCATTGTCCTGCAGTCGGGGGGAAACTGCTGCCATGAGGGGATGTACACAGTCTGCAACAGTGCTTGGATGGATGGTGCATGTCAAATGACAGCCACTTGAGCTCGAGGACCCAAGTTTCCCCAGCAGATCATTGCATTGTGACAAGATGATCAATGTTATTCACTTCACTTGTCAGTCGTTTTAATGTTGTGGCTCATTGGTGCATGAGAGGTAAAATACTCACTATTGAATTCTTGCAGTCGTGCCCACGACACAGCTCTGTGTAGGCCGAGTACTCTACATACACTATCCAGCTCCCCACGAACACTGCCAGCCAGGAGAAGAACAGGTACTTCATATGTAGGTAGGAAAATCTGGCCTGTTGGAAAACACATTTAAAAGCTTAAAAAATGGCATAAAAACTGTGTTAAAGATTCAGTGCGCTCATATCTTAGGGTTCAGAGTCCTTAATAAATTATTTGCAATGCACTCCATTATGATCTGTGGAGTTTTTATTGCATTAGAATGGCCAGGCTGATCTGAGGCCAGCCTGACAAGATTAATTTTTCAGATGACACACATCATAATGGAGATTAACGAGAGGATGAGATTCACGTTTTGTTGCCTCAGGTTGGAATATCCTTTCCTTCCTTCTCTCATCTGAGAGCACACATCGTACCCTTACCATGGAAATGTTATTTGAAAAAAAAAAAAGTTCTAGCAAAGCAGTGACCTGTGCGTTAACCTGAATGTTCTTTGAGGCAATGTTGAATATGGAGACTTGCAAAAAAAATAACCAAATTTGGTGTCCAGCACATTTTTTCTGAAGTCACTGCACGAACACACTGAGGCCACGTTTATACGTAGCAGGGTATTTAGAGAAACGAATATTTCCCCCCTTCGTTTTCAAAAAGTTGTCATTTACATCAACCCGCATAAATACGCCGTCGAGCGCCGTTATAACTCTGCCAAACCTCTGGGCGGCAGTGTAGGGAGAAGGATAAAGCCATGCAAGCCAATCAGAATCCTCAGAATCAACAACAACGAATAACACGAGCGACTTCCTGTTCCTTTCAAAATAACACTCACATGACGTTAAGCATTTTCTAGCGCATAGCCTAATGAGCGTGAGAACCTAAAACCCCGTTTCTCCCAGCTGACACGACAACACATAACCGGAGTTTTCCAAATTCTCCACTTTGCCCGGAGGTTTTAGAAATAATCGTTTTCTGTGATAAAAACGGGGTTTTCGTGTAAATGAGAGGCCAAACCGCCTGGAAATATCTGGGTTTTCCCTTCGTGTAAACGGGGCATGAAAGAACAACACTGAAAATTGCCTATAATCACATCCAGGAGACATAGCGGTCATTCTGAATCTTCTCTGTGGCCACTCAACAACTATTTAAGTCAAACATCCTGAGAAAGAATCAGTATCTTTAGCTGCTAAATGCTCCACTGTGTTCAACAGCTGGGCGCTAACTTTGGAGATCGGTGAGCGTAAACTAAAACCGAACAGCTGTGGGCCGTAAAACCAAAACAGTGCACAAAGATGCCAAAACGTCACAGCACAGTTTTTACAGTTTTATCTACTACAAATGATGGAAAGAATAAATGTCCAGACTTCTCAGGAAGCGTAACACTCAGGTCTGTCAACCACAACTATATAAAACATTTGTAGAGACCAATTATAAAATGCTAAAAGTCAGCAGAGCATCTTGTCATTTGTGTTTACAATGAGGTCTTTTGGACCGTGAGCGAGGGACGAGGCCAGTAAATGGAACACAAATCAGCTACAAAACTGAGTAGCACGTCATTAATGCAATTGCTTCCAAATAGGTGTTCGGTAATTAACAGTAAATGTGGTCTTGGCACAGACACAGTGGAGCATTTAGAGCGTCTCCAGACTCATTACCTTGTCCTTTGATTTTCTTTCTAATTCCCCAGCTGATAAATACAGTCTGCTCGGATCCATAATGGCATTCGTCCAACTGTACAACATTAGTGAAAAAATAAGAGACTTTTTAGCAGTCCTACTTTCCCATCTATTAATGATTTTTGCACTCAGCGCTTGACAGTGATGGACTCCCCCGGCTTGCCCACTCTGCCCCTTTCAGTTCCAATTTTCTTCACTGGCGTAAGTCTCTCTATCTCCCTCCTCTCTTCCTCTGCACTCCCATTTTCCCCAGCGACCTTTCCGACCCAACTTTACAGTTTATAGGAAATAGCTGGGTGGTCACCGTGCTCTTCTCTCATACGTGCAACCTAATCAAAATGCAAACTTAGCAGCACAAGCTGTGAGGTCTATTTCCAGTATTGGGGAGGGGGAGAAGGATTACATTTGTGTCCGTCTCTAAATGGATCCTCCATCCCTTTTCTGCTTTTCACACCACAGATAATGCAGAAATCAAGCTTTCAGGCAGCCTCTGTATGTCCCTCTGTAATCTAATTTCCCTCCATGCAGTGGCCTTTAATCTCATGTGAGTCAATATTATCCTCTTTTGAGGAAAAAGCCTGTCGGTACTCTGCGTTGGTCACCAGGACAGTAGCTACCGGCGAGGACGCTGAGGTCACCTTGCGTTACGTAGTGACACAGGATTGTATTTGAAGGCTAATTCTGATCTTTCTAAGGCCAAATATCTTCAAACCTGCATTCACAGATTTTCTTTGCGTATTTCAGGCAGCCACACTGACATACTATCACTATATAAAGTTGTTGTGGTGAGCATGTTAGCCACGGGTTACCATTTTGCGCATCCAGCAGATAGGCAGCCATATTTAAGTTCATGGTTCTTGTCACCTGATCAATATAAGCCAGATATTCACCATTATTCTCCGTTTGGCTCTGTTAGTCTCCTCTGGCTCAGCATTTAGGTGCTAAATGCTGAGCCATGCTCACCAGCCGGGCCCTAATACCATTTTACACCAGATGTGCAGGTTTTTTGAACATGCCCAGCTGGCACTAGACGTCAATTAGACGTCATAGAGACGTCTAATTGAGACGCCTCCGACGTTGAATAGACGTTTAGTTGAAAATGAAAATCGGGTTAACGTCTGAACTTAACGTTGGTCCGACGTTGGATATCAGTTATGTAGGCTATCTTAAGTCAAATCAACGTTGTTGATAGATGTTGTCCAGACATTAGAATTTTGTCATCAAAAATGTCAGTATTCAACGTCAAAGTTGTGAGTACAAGACGTCTGACACACGTTGGGTTTTGGTTGCCAGACACCACAACATAAAAACAACAAAATATTAACGTCATGACTTGAATCCAACCAAAGACCAACGTCTATTGACGTCCGGTGCCAGCTGGGTGGTTAAACCCTTCCTGCTTTTTTTCCTGGTGTGTCACGTTTGATCAGTAACGCAGCGTAAAATCTGGACCAGTGACAATGTTACATTCAGTTGTTACTTTTGAATATTTATGTTTTCAGTCTCAGACTCAACTCCGACTCATTGAGTGCTGCTTTAACAGAGATGGATGGAAAAGTATTTACAAAGCCACGCCATGCACCATGTTCATCACTGCTGATTGGAGCTGTTATATACCTGGGACTTCTTCAAAGTAAAAACAAAAGCCATGTGTCAGTCCGTGTTAGTGGGTGTTGGTGGGTTTCTGTCCAGTGGGGTTTAACGGAGCTATCTGGTTGAAAACAGCCGCCTCCGGCAACTGAAAACACCGACAAGAGCGATGAGACCGAATCAAAACAGTTAAGAAGCGGCTCATAAAACCACAACAATGAGCCGAAAGACTCTAAAACGCTGCATAAAGCTGAGAGGAACTGCAGGAGTTGAGTGATAATTCTCGTGGGTTCATCTCCGAGCTATTCATGTCATTGATCAATTGTATGTGGAGGATTATTGATCAGCTGACCCGCACAGAAAACATGCAGATTTTCTGCATATTTTAAATAAGTAGAGTTGCTGCTTGTAAAACTTAGATCATAAACAACACGTCTCCACTTCCTTTTGCATGTGAGGGACATTTTCATTTAGCATTGAGTGTGACGGTATGTACAAAATTAGATTTACAGCTGAGGAACTAATACCAACTATACGTTTCAACGTGCTTAAAATCATTTTATGTCTGTTTATTTTTGCTCAACAACAGACTTTTGTAACTGAATTATGCAGATTTTCATTCCGGTTCCCCGCTGAAAAGTGTAGAAACATCCGCAGACTCTGTTTGGGTTTGTTGATCCGTGCAGCTTTAAATTCAGCTGGTTTGGCCATTAAAATCAAATGAATTACAGTATCATGCAGAGATTTTGTGTTTTTCCCTTTTGAATTATATTCTGGCAGTGTGGAGAAGCCATATTTACAGCCATGACACTCAGTCACATCTTTGTTTACGATCTGCTCACACCTCCTTTGTATTTTCTGGTTTACGATCCTAATTACAACCCTACAGCGATCAATATACACATTTATGTCCATATAATCCATCTTACAAAACACCTGACAGAAACAGAATAATGATCCGATTATCAATGACAAGCTATTCATCCCATTAGTATTTAAATATGACTTCTGCTGCTTTGTTTTATTGCTTGGTTTACTTACAAATCTGACCAGACCGACCCACAAGCAAGCTTTAACAGCGGTGACCACACGAGTAAGTGCTGCGCGTTACCTCCCATCGATCGTTCCGTAGGTGAAATGCATCAACAGCAGAAGCATTATGGAAATAACACTCTACGGGGGGGAAACAAATGTATGGTTGGCCCGTGTTCCGATCGATAGTTTTGCGGCTTTCATTTCAAACTCTCGGCCGGTTCATTTCTGTCTCTGGGATTACATATTGACCCCCCGTGAAGTGAGAGGGTTACACAAACATGGCTAATGAGGCGATATTGATTGTGGCTGCTGTGACAGCTATTAATTAGGCCGCTGACTGGGAACTGTGGCCATATGCTGAGGTGGGCGGAATCAAACCGTCCGTCATGAACTGCTTCCTCTACATCCACCCACGGCCCTGTTAGAGGAGCCGGCGTGTTCAGACCATTTTCTACCCTGAACGTCTCTGTGACTGAGAATCGAGAACACACTGTTCGGTTTACAGAGCGCTACCTGATGTTAAACTTCCGAGGCGGAGATTAAAGCTCGATCAGGAGCAGCACAATACTGTTCTGACAGTTGGTTTTTGCAGCCTGCACACCAGTCATCCATTATGCATGCTTATAAAGCAATCCCTCAGAGGCCGCCGGTTAATGGGCTGCTGAGCCGAGCCGAGAAAGACACGAAAACAGAGAAACAAAAGACGGAGAGGAGAGGGGCTGGAGGAGTGAGTGACGGGAGATATTAATGTTTTTGCCTGATTTTACCGAAAAAATACATAACAGGCGTTACAGTCTGTGGATGAAGAGCGATCCAGGTGAAAACGCTGAAGGAAGGCGACCACCTGACAGAGTCCAGCGTGCCTCCACGCTTGTCACAGACTCTCAGTCACGCTGTCGGCACAGACACTACAAAGATCTGACTCATCACGGTCCAGACAGCAGGCAACCCCCCCCCACCGCACACACACACACACACACACACACACCCTCACACACCCCCACGCGCACACACAGAGCGCGCTTTTCCATGCTGACTCAATCCTGCGACATCAACACATGTGAACATTACTTTATCAGCACTTGTTCCGTTCCGCCTCGATGCCGCAAATCAAACAATGCAACGTCGAGAGGACGGCGTCCATGAAACAACACACACTGGAAATGCAGGCAGGCACGTGTTATTCCTGCAGCTTCCTGTCAGGGGAAGAAGAAGAAAACCCCTCCTCCCCTTCCCATATCTGGAACCAACAAGTTAGAGCTGTACTGTGCAAAATGTCTGAGAAGGGCTGCTGAAGATTTATCTGATTCAACATCAGCTCGGTTTTTAAGGCGATGGGGAAGATTTATAAAGCCTTTAAAATAATTACTAAAATCAGTCGAATTGGATGCAAACCAAATTATTAGTAGTAATTTATAACTTCAGCCTCAGCAGCAGCTCCAGTCTCTCTCTCTCTCTCTCTCTCTCTCTCTCTCTCTCTCTCTCTCTCTCTCTCTCTCTCGCTGTCTCTTGTCTGGGATGTGGACTGCATGCTAGTAGTGTTTTTGTTGCATTAATATGCAGGAGCAGTCGTAAAAGGACCAACAAAATATCACCAATTGGCAGTTTATGTAACTCATTTATGAGCGAGAGTTAAAGTTTTTTTGACGCCGTGCACTCACTGACAGAGAAAATGTGCTTAACGTCTGAATTAGGCCGCGATGAAAAGCTCCATTTAGGAGGCAACTGTTTTTCTGTATCCGCAGTCCTTCACCCACCATTGCTGGTGGCTTTTTGTACAAAAAAATATGATTTAATAATTCCTGTTATTAACAATGAGACTAGAATAATGTTAGCATGCCATGGTAACTGTTAGAATTGCTGTCAGAAAGCGAAAATTATTAGATACTCTAACAAAGATAAATCTCAATAGATGTTACTGCACAGCAACTGCCTCCAGTGATGTCATTCAGTAGCATTGTGGGTAATGTAGGCACCAGGTTTTTCAAAAGGATGAAGAATGCGTTCAATCAAAAAGCAAAAAGGCGATATATCTCTGGTTCCGTATCAATTTTGCATTCAAACTATCCTTAACAAGTCCAACAGTGTTACACTGCTTTTCAAAACCCGGCCGCCTTCATTACCCACAATGCATTTAAGCTACTGAGTGACTTCACTGGAGGCAGTTTATCAGATTACATGCAGCTTCCTCCGGAGCTACAAAAGGTTTTATACCATTATTTCAGACATCCAGTAGTGGAGACCTGTAAACACGCATTAATGTGTAAAATTGGCGGAGTTGCCCTTTAAGTTTCAAACTGCCACTATATGCTTTTGTTTGAAACATCTCTGCAGGAGGATACGAAAAAAATAAGATAATCTTTTGTCACTTGTGAACAGAATCAAACACGAGCAATAAAATAAATTGTGCTCAATCAAACATGTTCGTGTTTGATTATAATATCTGTACTCGATTGTAAAAAAAAAATATACAAATCTGCAGAGGAACCAGACAAATATTTCTGTCGTACAGGACTTTGCATTTCAGTGGAAATAGCTTCTCTCCAAGGATCACTGAATGACACTTCTTAAGTTGTCACTGGAAGGCTGAGGTGGCCTAGAAAAACTGAGCGATGCTGCTGGCTGTCCCTGGAGACGGGCTGTTTCTCCTCCCAGTCGCTGCGCTTGACACTTTTTGCCTCCAACATGCAAGGACACACGCAGGAAGCACCAGCAGCTGCCGACATGAGACTAAATTCGACCCAAGAAAAAAAAAAATAAGTGAAGCAAATGTCTCCGAATGCAATAATAGATACAAGAAGTGAAAACACGTTCAGTTTGAATAGTTTGACACCGTGGAGGGATTTCACCGCTTCAGTCTGACTTCCTATTTAAGATTTAACTCTGAGATCAGACATCTGGGTTCCTGAGACCTCCACACGTCCTTGAGGGGCTTCCCCTCGCAGAGTTTAATTTTACTTATGAGGGGCGCCACTGTGGACTTCACCTAATTTCACTCACAGCAAACTGTTACATAATGTTCTTCAACAGCTTCACACACAGGTCTGGGATTATTATTATCTTTTTTTATTATCAATTTGCTGGACATGAAATGATAAATCCGAGCCACACAATGCACATGCATGCAGAAATAAAAACAAAAAACAAAGGAGAATCACAGATGGACACAGTGATTCTGCCTTTTATGTAATGAATGGAGATAATAAACTTTTGCAGCATCAGAAGCAGCCTCTGACTGGAGCAGCTACATGCATCATGGACGTGGTTGCTACAGCAACGGGGATCAGGAGGATGTCGAGCATCAAGTGACTTTAAGATCCAGTCCAGAAAAAAAAAACTTTTTTACATTAACACCTCAACAACCAAATCCACAGTGAGAGGATGAATAATATAATCTGTTATCAACAGTAATCAGTCGCATCATCGCTCCTATCAACCAATAACATCCGCGTGCAGTCAGATCCTGTCGCCTTGGCTACACGGACGGAGCCGGGGGGAACATTCCCAGTTGGACTTCTCACAGCAGAGTGAGGAGGGATTTCCCTCAAGCTTACCTGGATGCACAGAGGCTTTCTGAAGAACCCCCATGGAAACAGATCTCTCGCCATGGCAAGCGCAGGACATCTCACACAACAAGCTGCAGAAAGGAGGGAAAAATTCGGCTCCACGCGATGTCAGACGACGCCTGTCGGACCGAACCGGGACGCTTCCCACATGTTAAACATGTTGGGTTCGTGTCGGCGCTGCGGCGTCGGCGCGCGTTCGGACGCGGCGGAGGCTGAGCGGCAGACTGAGCTGACTGCGGAGAAGTGAGCCTCATATTGGCCACGAGCTCTTCTGGGGCGCTCTGACCAATTAGAGGAGGAGGATGGGAGGATGTTTGGATCCTCCTGTTGTTCATTCCGAAAAAAAAAAAAAAAAGATGGCTCACATGCTGATTATATCAAGACAATTCTGTTTATATAGCCCCAAAAATCACAATCACATTTTACAGTCTGCAGTGTGTGATTGTAACAAAAACATCTTTTAATCTTCAAGGTTGTTTTCTCTCTTCTTCTTAGCAACCGTTCCAATTTTAGCACGTGTGCCACAAGGACAATGTGGGTTAAATGCAAATTAAACACAGGTTAAAGTGGTAGTCTCCTTCTCTTCGGCGACACCGATGGCGATAAGCTGCAATTGCAGGTGTATTTTTGTCTAGCTCGCTAATAAATTAGCCCTGAAACGGGCGCGTTCGTTGTTTGGCTAATGGCTTCTGCAAAGTTTCATGAAAAAATGGGGCCAAATCCAAAATCCTGCTGACAAACAAGCAGCACCGGGAATATAAAAGCTCCTTGGCGGAGAGGTGATGAACTCAACCTGTGTGGTGAAGGTCCACAATTTATGTAGAGTCGATTTTATATTTGACTTTATAAATTTTAGCTGTTCCTACCAGTCCAAGAGAAAGAGAGCAACATTTTTATCTACCTTCAGTCCCTTTTCTTCTTTGAGTGCTCTCATCCTTGGCAAGGCAACGTCCATACAAACTCGCTGATGGTCGTTTTCCTTTTAAGACCATTTGCCTAATTGCTCTTTGGATGAGGTAACACAATGATGATTGAGCCCACTGATAATAAGCCCTCGCGTTTGCTGTAATACCAAAGATGTACACTAGGTGTCGATGGCGACTCTCCCGGAAAATGTCACAAGCGGCGCACAGCTAGCGGCGCCTTCACCCAGCAGTGGTTGGTCGGCCAGAGACAGTTTTGTTTGTCCTGGTCTCTGCTAGCGTCGAGAGAAACCGGTTAACGTTACTGTTAACGGTCGAACAAGCAAAGAAAAGACCGATAACAACGCTTCGCTATCAGAGAGCAACAGTAGCTAACGTCAGGTTAGAAATCGATTCCACTAATGAACCCCTTTAATTTGAGCCCAAATTATAATATTGAAGAAGTTGTGGAAAATAGGAAACAACAACAACTGCCACAGCGGAAAAAACGTTAAAACCTCCGTCTCACTTCTCCTCCGTTGCCTAGGTTACTCCTAACAACTCTTCGTTGTCATGGTTACTGACGCTTACTAGGGGGCATTGCCCAACGGTCAGTTGTCAGTGAGAGGGAAACAAACTAATGGTGAATTATGTTCGTTCAGTCCACTACAATATAATATAATATAATATAATATAATATAATATAATATAATATAATATAATATAATATAATATAATATAATATGATATATTATAATATAATAAAATATAATATAACATAATTATCATCTGACATGTAAAAGTGTACAATTTATTTTTTGCACGACAAGGATTTCACATGTTAATTTAACACTTGTAGCCGAACACCAGTTACCATTTACATATAAGCACTGAGCATAATCAGATCAGAGATGCTCACCACCCACATGTGCATATATTACACTAGAGGGCATTGCGTCAGCAGTGATTTAATGCATGCTCATTTGTGTTTCACGTGTCGTGCTTTACAGTATTGTAACGAGTCTTTACAGCAGCACACATCTAAAAAACTCCTCTTCAAAGCTGCACTTAGACATATTTTTGGAATAACAATAGCTCAGATGACTGGATGTAATTTAGAAGAGGGTCACTCTTCACCGGCACGTGATCATTTGTGTTTCCACTCTCAGTTGAGTCTTTTCCCTGAGATGAACCCTCTCTGGAGTGAAGGGACTGAAGGGCGCCCGCCGCCCGCCCGCCCTGCCTCCGAGCAGGCTGCAGTGACGACTCGCAACCGCAGCCAACCTGTGACTCACGTCTGTGCAGGAGACCAGAGGAGAAGATGTTTTTAGAAGTGTCTGTGTGTTCGGCTCTCAGTGCTTTGTCTCTTCTCTCCTGCGTCGCTGTTAGAAATCTGCTTTATTTGACTGTTTCATCACGTTCGAATCATGTCAAGTTGCTAGTGGAAACCCAGCATTTACACAAAGCCTTTATAGGCGATAAGGGAAGGTAGAGTTATTTCTGCTTTCATGTTGTGTCCACATGTATATGGAAAAGCCTCATAGTGACAAAGATATACAGAAATATCCTCAGACTCTGAAGTTCCTCTCAGTTCTCCAGAGCTTTTTTAGCATCTTTCAGGTCATTGTTTCGGTTTTACGGTCCACGGCGACACTGTTTTAGTCCATTTCAAAGCAGACAGCTATTAAAATGTTGTACACTTCCTCTTCAGCATCAACTGAGACAGACGCTGTCAGCAACTATCTGGTGAACATGGTGGAGCGTTTAGCTAAAGAGCCAGATATTTCCCACAGGAGTTGGTAGAGAAAACAAAAGCAGATCTAAAAGGAGGGGGGGGTGAACATGACTCCAAATGAATCCTAATGTTGCTCTGTATCTGCAGGAGGTTTTATAGGCAATTATTAATTCATCATACAAAAACTTTGTAAGGTTGTAAGATACAGTTATCAGAGTGTCTGACCTTATTAAGCTCGCCTGAAGATAAAGATAATTTAGCAGGATGTCGAGTTGTAGTGCGAGTCAGAGGTGGAGAGATGGTTCTTGTGGATGTTCAGCTCAATGGGAACCTCAAGAAAACTGGCTTTCGGGGAGATTTGTAACGCCTCGCCGGTTTGGAGAAATAACACACAAGGCAAAGACCAGAAGTAATTTCAGGCGGACTATCGCAGTCTTAATGGAGATGAGACGGATCTCTTGAGGTTTCTGTTAGAGACACGTCTCACAGCTCAGAGGGAAGCTGACAGCAGAGTGGGAGGACGGAGAGCGAGAAGCTGTCGATTCTTATATAAGATCACAAATGACTTTCTGCTTGTTTTGATTGATATCCTATTATGCATCATAATTTATAGGGTTAGCCTACATCCGTATTTAATGCATGTACTTATTCTGTCTTAAGAGCAGAGGAGGAGAACAGGTGCAGCATCCTCTTATTT
This sequence comes from Lagodon rhomboides, assembly GCA_039737535.1. Lineage (NCBI taxonomy): Eukaryota > Metazoa > Chordata > Actinopteri > Spariformes > Sparidae > Lagodon > Lagodon rhomboides. Next base: position 4,502,465 of record CM077789.1, on the reverse strand, counting down.
ATGAGCTCAAGTGACAGAGATTTGCAGTTTAATATGATGGATGATGAGCATAAATGAAATTCAGCCCATAACTCTGTGCTAAATGTAAAGTTCTTCCCCTCTTACATTTAAAAAGGCTCCTGTTCTTGATCCTGCCGTTCGGATGTGAGACGTCTCGCTGGCATCTTATCAATGAAGACGTACAAGACTGTAAGTCTCGAGGGAGACGCAGCAACAAAAAAGGTAATGGGCACTCAGTCATACAGCACATTAACGTGTGCATCATCATCATCCATCAAAAACAGACAACGCTCTAATTTTCTGTGATTGTACTTGGTGAAAAATTGCCGCCGAGTGTGAAAACACAAACACAATCTGTCTTTTACGCTGGGAAACGACAGATTTAATTACACAAGAATAAAGAATTCATGCAGCAACAACAGAGCTGTGACGGCTGCGGCGCTAAAGAGAGGAACATTAGAGGAGGCAGAAACAAAGCTGGCATCGACGCCTGGAATATTGGATTTGCTGGGAAAGGCGCTTAGAGTTCGGAGGAGAGTTACAGGAGCCTAGAAGACACAGAATGGGTGCAGATAAGGTATTTTCCTCTGATTATGTAATGCTGATTACCTTGAGGCGCTCTGAGTGGGCAGATAAAGGATTCTATCTCCATATAAGAACAAACAAACAAACAAACAAACAACAACCTCGCTGAGGCAGCGATGAAGGCAGCGGCACCACTGTAGTGCAATACAGCAGAGAAATACTGAGATGGATGAGCTTTTTCCAGTCGGATATACTCCTCCTGGGTCGCCTAATTAAGACAAATACAGATAATCATATGCACAGTGTCTGAAATAACAAAGGCCTCCTCTACAAACACAACCATCCAGATTAATTAACACTGGAAAACATCTGCAGAGATTTCAAATTTCCATGCCTGCAATTCAGTTTACCTTTCATTAACGGCATTCATCCCCCCGTTAAGTCGTGCAGCCCACACCTGCTCATTACCTTTGTCGCTCCAATAACATCCGTCAAAACCCAATAAGTTGCCAGGGCAACAAATGACAGGATGTTCCTGTCACACAGACAGGCACCAGGAATAATTCCAACATTCCTGATTAGGAGCAATTTGTACCTGAGCTGCCGTTATCACTGCCGGAGATTGCGAAGGGACAATCATGGGGCAGGTGCTCGTGATAGACGATGTTTTTGAGATATTCTAAAACTGGAAATTGATCTCAAAAAAGGAATATTGCTTTATTAAAGCTGTTTTGTTGACAGAAGATGGGCAGGCTTATAAGAAATAGCTGTTGTTAGCCCTCCCCCTCATGGTGACACTCCTGTATTACAGCTTTACAGCCGTTTCCAGCTCTCTTATGTCACTCTGAATAGAAAAGACATGAATATTCAGACTGTGTGACAGTTTGTTTCACTCTGAAAATCACACCAAGAATGTGTGAAGTGGCAAATCTTTTTTGTCAGATCGAGAAAGACATCTAAGTATTAAAGAGGAGGGAAGGAGTCCTGCGTGGATCAGAGTAATCTTACCAGACCTTTAAAGTGTTAGTCTGGTGATATTCTATATTATTTGTGTTTGTCAGTGAATCTCATTTAAAGACAACAATGAAATGATCACACACACACACACACACACACACACACACACACACTGTCCTGCTGCTGTGAAGACTGGAGCCTGACCGATAATGGATTGTTTTTGGGCCGATGGCCAAAAACCCCATTATCTCTAAAACTCAACTAAAAAAATGATTGATTATTAAATCTAATGCATTATCACATCGCCTCACGTTGTCACGTTGTATATTTACATGTCAGACTACTGGCCAACATGATATATCTGATACAGGCCACTGTGTTTGAACTATGACATGTAGTTTGTGTTCATTTGTCATTAATAGGGTGAAATGTTCATGTCTGGTCATGTTGAACGTCGTTTGAAAGGAGAGAGTCTCGTCATTTGGTCAAAGCCAACCGTTCTAAGCTTACGGAGACTCAACACAAACCAAACCAACACAAGACAGGACATCCCGACCTTCAACATCGTCTGGAAATCCCAAAACAACATGATCCTGGTGTCCAGATAAAGATCTCCAAAGACCCATAATGTCATCTGGTTACCAGGTGTCCATCTGGAGTCTCCAAACAGCCTCGCCTAAACATTACCCAACAAAAAACACTGCTAAACACTCATTTTGTGTTGTTTTTCCATCTTCTTTGAACATGTCAGGCCTGTAGCTCCATTAAATAGGCCGAAACACCACAGCCTCAGGTAACTGTCCACATTGAAAGTGTAGTTTTGTTTTTAGGCATTTGAGCTGGTGTTCCTCATTGTCAGAAACACTTAGATCTGAAACTTGGAGAAGAAACTTCCAAGGCTTAGCTTTCAGGAATGATCAGTCACAGGGGGTTCAAGAAGAGTTACCATTTTATTTTGGGAATGTCGCTTTCAGTCTTGTCTTCAAAAAATAGGACGGCCATCCAAAGGGTTCAGGGACACAGTATTTCGATATCGATATCGCTTTTTTACATCTATATTTGGTTATCAAACACCTCTGACAAAGATCTGTAATGGAACCCTTTTGGAGGGTTCTACCTAGAACCCAACATAAAGGGTTATACCTAGAACTGTGTGTGTAAGGTTCCACCCAGAACCCCCCATGAGAGGTTCTACAAAGAACCCATACAGGATCTTATACCCATGCTTTCAACAATCCCTGAAGAACTCTTTCTCCAAAAAAGGGTTCTCTGGATCAAAATAGTTCTTACTGGAACCGTTAGTGTTACCAAGAACCCTTTTAGAACCCTTTTATTCAGGAAAGGGTTTTTAAAGGGTTCTCTGGATAAAAATGGTTCTTACTGGAACTGTTAGTGTGACCAAGAACCCTTTTAAAACCCTTTATTCAGGAAAGGGTTTTTAAAGGGTTCTCTGGATCAAAATGGTTCTTACTGGAACCGTTAGTGTGACCAAGAACCCTTTTAAAACCCTTTATTCAGGAAAGGGTTTTTAAAGGGTTCTCTGGATCAGAATGGTTCTTACTGGAACCGTTAGTGTTACCAAGAACCCTTTTAAAACCCTTTGTTCAGGAAAGGGTTTTTAAAGGGTTCTCTGGATAAAAATGGTTCTTACTGGAACCGTTAGTGTTACCAAGAACCCTTTTAAAACCCTTTATTCAGGAAAGGGTTTTTAAAGGGTTCTCTGGATCAAAATGGTTCTTACTGGAACCGTTAGTGTTACCAAGAACCCTTTTAAAACCCTATATTCAGGAAAGGGTTTTTATAGGGTTCTCTGGATCAAAATGGTTCTTACTGGAACCGTTAGTGTTACCAAGAACCCTTTGAAAACCCTTTATTCAGGAAAGGGTTTTTAAAGGGTTCTCTGGATCAAAATAGTTCTTACTGGAACCATTAGTGTTACCAAGAACCCTTGAAAAACCGTTTCTTCGGGAAAGGGTTTTTCAGAAGCAAATGGTTCCAGGTAGAACCTCAGCCCTTGTAGAAGAACCCTTTTGAAACCCTTATTTCTAAGAGTGTGTGAGGCCAGTATTATAACTCTATTTTAACTACGTGTGCGATTATCCATCGACTGAGTGTTTTATATAGCACGTAGACCTGCTTTGCTCACTTTCTATGATATGAGACCTTGACTGATTTGCGTCTTTCTCGAATTGATTTGGGAGGCTAACACTGACTGAACAGTAACACAAGTATTGCGGATGGACTAACAACATATTGCTCGTTTTCGTTCTTTCGACGGGGTTTGCCGGCGGTGATATAAAGCCAGAATATTCCCGGCCTTATCCTTATTATTGTAGCATAGACAGCTTCTAGTACCACCTCTTTATGAAACAGGCACATTGCGTAGGAGTGCTGAGAGTGCTCGGTTAAGTGTCGATAGGACACTCTGTGAATTATACGGGGAAAGCACCTTAACATAATGGTCACTTGAAAAACAGGCTACGGCCGCATATAAACCCGAATTATACCAATTAAGCCGCCACTCTCCCCCTGCTCTGTAACATCTCTCAGTCCAGCATCAGTAATAAATGTTTGCTCAGCACGTTGGACGTCGGTTTGAGAGTTCCCTTAATATATTTCACACGTCGCATATGGAAAGACGTTTATTTATGGGACAGAGCTGCCTGAAATATGCCGTTCTCTTATAAAATTTCCATAACAGATGGCGTGCTTCGCTTTAAGTGTTTTATGTGAATGTGATGACGCATGTTTTCAGGATGAGCATGTGGAATGAGACAGCGAAATATTATTTACAGTTACCCTTTTTTGCTCTCGTTCCTCAAACGCGGATGGATTTTTTGAGACCTTGATTTAACTTCAGAGCCCGAAGACTTCAGAGCTGCTGGGTCAGATGTGATCAGCGATGCTATATTGTTTTGTCATGTGCGTGTACAGGGGCTTTTCCTGGAACACAATCACTTCATTGTAGGAAAAAGTGTATCAAATGTATTCTCAGACATTCAAACACAGCGGCCTTTAATAGATCGCTTCTCAGGCCGGATCACCCCGAGGGAAGAGGTGTTTCTTCTCGCAGTAGAAGATCTCATAAACATTTGTTTCTGTCTCCTTTTTCTGTTTTCTTTCTCGCTCCAACGACTGAGCGAAAATGCTTTTTTAAATTGAAATTGAGCCACGTAGGAACAGAGGTTCAGCGGTTGTGAGTGTGTGTGTGTGAAGAAAATGAGAGCAAACACACCTGAAGGCCACAGAACAAATGATTTAACATTCAGTCTCAAGTATCAGATCAGTAACTGAAAGTTATAATTCCTCTCGTGACGCCTCCAATCTGTTTACATCTAAGAAATTCTTCTCAATAAAGACCTTGTTGATGGGAAGCGTGTCGGATCCTGATTTCTCCACAGACGCTCGGCTGTACATATCACGGTTTGGGTTTAGGTTGTGTTAAATATAAAAGTGATTTTGTTTGTGTCGGTGCATCTGGGCGGCCCGGAGGAAGGAGACAGAAAGTGCTAGTCACGCTGCGGGAACAAGAAGGCCCAGGAGGTGAGTGACCTTCATGTAGGAACATGTGGCCCAGTAATAATAGCACAGGAAGTTGAGAACTTAAAGCACGGCCTTCAACGTGAATTCATCTGTATATAATGAATCACGGATCAGTCTATGTTTATGTCCTAAGCTAATGATTAGCCCACCGGAGAGATGTGCATATATGACATAGGGGGAGCTGGAGGAAAGGAAAACTGTGCTTGGCCACCAGCAACCCAGTTTTCATCATGAAGGATGTGATGGCTCCCTGTTGTGTCGTGAAACCATAAATTTGGAAAAAAAAACAGCCTGACAGCCAGAGACACTCCCCCTGCTGCTCCTCTCCTCCCACTACAGCGCACAGCCAGTCACCAAAACACCAAACAGGCTGAGACCAGACAAAAAAAACACAAAAACAAACCCACTGTGCCTCAAGAAAATATCACTTTGAAATGGGCCCTCATGAGAAAAATGCTGTAACTGTGGATAAAAAGCATCAAACCGCTGCCAGAATTCAAAACACAGGACTGCTTCCCACCGTGACTCCCAGAGACTCTGACAGGCGTGGGCTAACTCGAGACAGTTTCATAAGGCTGTTCAAGGCTTCTCATTGATAATGTTTGTAAACTATGAAATCTAAAAATGCACACAATAAATCAATACTTTAATTCAGTAAAGAAATGTGGCATCCATCTCCCCCTTCCATTGCATTCACAAAACAATGCCGCTGTTGTTTGAATCATCTGCTGCTTCAAGTGGCTGCCAGTTTGTTGTGCTACCTAAGGTCGCTAACGCTAGCTAGCTGACGTTACTTACCCTACTTAACATTAGCTTTTATAATGCTAGCTATCTACACAGTATGCCATAGCCATTTTTATGTTTCATCAATCATCTGTCCCTTAAAGCGGTTGCCAGTTTGTTGTGCTACCTAAGGTCGACTAAGGCTAGCTAGCTAACGTTACTAATGCTACTTAACATTAGCTTTTATAATGCTAGCTAGCTACACAGTATCCCATGTTTCAGCAATCATCTGTCCCTTAAAGCGGTTGCCAGTTTGTTGTACTAGCCTACCTAACACTGCTAACTCCAGCGAGCGATTGTTAAAGTTGCTAATGCTAGCAAGACAATGATAATGTTGATAATGCCAGCTTTTGTTAATGCTGCTACGTTATTAACGCTACCTAACATTAATGTTACTAACGCTAGCTAATGTTAATGTTGTTAATAGCTAGCAAGACAATGATAATGTTGATAATGCCAGCTTTTGTTAATGCTGCTACATTACTAACGCTACCATGTTACTAATGCTACCTAAGATTAATGTTACTAACGCTAGCTAATATTAATGTTGCCAATAGCTAACAAGACAATGATAATGTTGATAATGCCAGCTTTTGTTAATGCTGCTATGTTACTAATGCTACCTAACATTAATGTTACTAATGCTAGCTAATATTAATGTTGCTAATGCTAGCAAGACAATGATAATGTTGATAATGCCAGCTTTTGTTAATGCTGCTACGTTACTAACGCTACCTAACATTAATGTTACTAACGCTAGCTAATGTTAATGTTGCCAACAGTAGCTAGATAACGATAACGTTGATAATGCCAGCTTTTGTTAATGCTGCTACGTTATTAACGCTACCTAACATTAATGTTACTAACGCTAGCTAATGTTAATGTTGCTAATGCTAGCTAGATAACGATAACGTTGATAACACCAGTTTTTGTTAATGCTGCTACGTTACTAATGCTACCTAATATTAATGTTGCTAATGCTAGCTAATGTTAATGTTGCTAATGCTAGCAAGACAATGATAATGTTGATAATGCCAGCTTTTGTTAATGCTGCTACGTTATTAACGCTACCTAACATTAATGTTACTAACGCTAGCTAATATTAATGTTGCTAATGCTAGCTAGCTACACGGTATGCCTTAGCCATTTTATAGGATAAACAAAGATAGATAAACAAAGTAATCATTTTGGACCTGACAGTTTTTTAAAAACATTCAACAAGCTCTTTAGGCTAGATGAATTATTTAAAAATGTTATCAATATGACCTTTAAATAACAATTTTCTTTCTTGAACACAGTCGTGTGCAGGATGCATAGCAATGAGCTATCAGGTCATCAAAGACCCTTCCAGCGGACAGCTCAACCACTTACTTTTTTGAATCTCCATTTACTGACATCTACAGGAACAGTTTGTCATTTTGGGAAATACTCTCATTTGTTTTTTTCCACTGAGAGTAAGATGAGATGATCAATACCATCCCCATATTTGTCCATTAGATATGAAGCGACAGCCAGGAAACAATTAGTCTAGATCAGCGCAAAACCCGAAAACAGGGGAAAACAGCTATCGTGGCACCGCCGACGCTCGCTAATAACACGAGCCGATTCGATCTGTTTCCTCCTGTTTCCAGTCTCGAAGATAAACATCTCCTGGCTGTAGCTTCGATGCTATCGAGTGGTATCGATCTGCTCATTTGTAAAATGGTACTTGGAGTCTTTTTCCTGATTTTGTCGGCCTTCGGTCTTCTCCTACGCACCCGTCGACCTTAAGGTGTGCAAGAAGTGAATCCGACAACACAAAGAATAAAACAGCATAATTTGTTTTTATTTTATTTTTTTGATGTAAGCATTTTTCAGTCCAGATCGAACCTTATAGACCGGATTCACACGGTGGCCATTTTCTTTGACAATCACGCTCAGGGTGGGAAGATGTTATGCTGTTGTGTTCCAGGTTTCAAGTCATAGAAACAGAAGGGATCTGACAAATTCTTACCAATTCACAGCTTCCTGATTGATCAGCGACTTGAAAGAGGATGATAGTGGACATGTGGAGGGACGCCGGGCTGTAGATCATCAGCTAACCTGATCAGCCAACCACTTCCAAGCTAATGTTAGCATTGGATTACATCCAGTTTGTTTCACTTTCAGGCTTAAATAAATGTTTTAAATAAAGACGTGCTTTGATATTTTAGACACACTGTGTAGCAGTATCATGGTAATGTAGGAAATAGTTGAACGCTAGCATAAGCTGTTGACCAAGGGAAGCTAATGAGTTATCAAATATGTTGTTTTACCTTGAAATATGGCTCAATATCCCTTCTGGATTTTCCCCATTGATTTTCTTTTGATTTTCTTTACGATCTGTCAGATTCCCAACATTTATAGGTCTTTAAACCTGAAACAAAGCTTTGTGACGGTTGAGTTTCCCCACCCTGAGCGTGACATCGGAGGAAAATGGCCACCACGTGAATATCTATGTTGCCTCCCTCCATTGTGTGTCGAAGGTGCTGATCCCAGGACAGCCACGAAACAAATGCTTGTATGTTTTGCGTTGCACGCGGGGAATAAGCATGACTGTTGTGAAGCTCACCCTCCATTTACTTCTCTAAGTAGGTCGCGGACACACACAAACACAGTGAATGACTTGTATTTAACACAATCACACTGTGTTATTCTGCGGTTATTGTTATGTGATGCCGTAACAGAGAAAGCATAGTGTGTTTGTCTTGTGTCCAGTGTTGGACGCATCATTCATCATCACGCCGATGGTTTTTACGTTGTTGTTATTGACTTATTGCTCATCCGTGAATGATTTGTTTTCCTACCTAAAGGACAATCTGACGAACTTCTGCTCTCCATCAGTACTTTGTCACTCTTGACTAAGTGTGCAGATCATCCATTCTGCTCGAGGGCACTTGTGAAGCCGGTCTTATGACTCGCGCAATTGTGAGGCCGTGTACTATGAGATGGCTGTTTATAGATGACCTCCAGACATGTGCTGAGGTTAAGGCGTATAAAAAGCTAACTATCACCGGCAGTGCACTTCATTTGCAAACAAACGGTATTTCATGCGCTACAGCCGCGGGAGGAGAGCTCGATGTTCCAGGGAGGAATATTATTGGCGTCATCCTCGTGTCTCATGCTCACTGAGGGTTGCTGTTCTGTCGTGTAGCAGGTCGCTCGTGTTAAAACTGAAGGTTTTGCTTTTATAGATTTCAAACCCCTCAAGATGAGTAGGTATCACGGTGAGCTGAGCAAGAGGGAGCAGGATTTACTGAAAATCCGTCGGGACAGCGACACGAAGGCCGCCGAACTTGTCAAGATGGAGAAGATGATGCAGCAGACCAAGAACCTGATGGAGAAGAAGACAGAGTTGAGCACAGACAGCATGGGCTACCAGGAGAACATGGGTCTGTATCTCTAACCAAACCTTTGTAAATTCATATTTCAGATGTGCCTTGACTTGTTGGTAGTTGTGATGTGTGACCGTGTCTTCTGGTTGCCTCTGACAGTGGAGGACCTGGAGGAAAAAGTCCGCATGAGCAGACGATACAGGAGAAACTCCCTGCACCACACGCAGATGCTGGAGAGCCAGATGAAGACGGTGAAAGGCGAGCTGGTGGGCACGCTGGACCACCTCCAGGAGCTGAGGAACGTCCTGCGCCGCTCGCAGCAGAAAGCCGAAGAGCGCAAAGCCACGATGGAGAAGCTGGCGGCGGGACTCAGGTGAACCAATCGGCAATTCTAATCAAGGTTTTGACCTTTTTCAAGCTCCAATACACCAACTGAACGTCGCACGAAAAGAAAGAAGCCGAGCTGGTTTTACGGTGGAAGGAAGAGACTGGAGCTGCTGTGTTGGTCCTCAAGCTGTTCTCCTCAGTCTCGGCAGGGAGGCCTGTGTTTTGGCATCCAGAGACTAAAAAAAAGACTCTGACAAATGATTAAAAATCGCCCTTTCTTCCTTTTATTCCCCATTTTTTGTCCCGCTGTTATTACGCTCATATTTTAAAGGCTTCTCCTTCTTCTTCTGTGCTGTCGCTCCTTGAAACAATATGAAGATGATTATACAAACACAGCTGCTTATACCACAGGGAAACAGTTTTCACACCACATTTAATTACATTATTTGTGAGGCTTTTCAGCTTCTAAGATCCATATTTCCGAGCAGCCGATACGATAAGGAAAATATCTGTATGATCGACGACACGGATGAAATCCTCCGTCTGCAGCTCGGGAACCACCTCCACGTTATCGCTTCACGAAAACCCGACTGTAATGAATTTAATGGCGTGTAAGTTGTACTTTTGTAATGTAATTCTGTAAGTTAATCAACTAATTAGTCTCAAATTGTATGAGTTGTTTCTTGAACAATAATAGCTATGTTTGCATGTGTATGTGTAATATATCAACAGAAAGTATGTAATAAACAGGAGAGAGTTCATTTTGCTGTCATGCATTTGTAGGATTAGCACCATTCTGTCTTTTAAATTAACCGACATCACATATAAATGCTTGTGTTACAGGCAGATCTGAAGAGGGACAAACGCTGCATGTCTGCATTTTTCCTCCCTCCAGATGACGAGAAAGTGTCTTCTGGTGTTTGGACTCCCTCTGGGATCAATAGCCTGTTGTCAGTTTCCTGCGGTGACACGTCTGAAAGCTGTATTTGTGCCTTTTTTCCCCGTGGCTGAGACGTGATCACACCTAATTTAGCACAGCTTGTTTCACGCAGTGTCACATGCTGGGAGGCTGACCCGGACCTCAGCGTTTTACTGTATTTATAACACCAAGACAGGGCAGAGACGCACAGACTGTTCATTATGTGCAGCTGCTTTCTCAGATTCTTCCTGTCTTCGTCTAAAAATGCAAAACACATTCAAACTTACTGCATGATATGGATATTATTTGGGCACATGTCTTTGATCTGAGATTGCTGTATATTCAGCTGAGTGACAGAAAAGTTGTAATATCCATCCAAAATATCCATAATCACGTTTACGATTTTTTCCTTTCGTCTTTATCGTTTCATCCTGACAGAATGATTTTGTTGAGCTTGTTGGCAAATAGATGTGGTTTTACACTCATATCTCAAAGATCACTGAACAAACGACCCTGCAGGGGGCGCTGGAGACTTCTCAGAGAGCAGCCTGGGAATGAAACACGTCCTCCTTCTAAAACTACATAATCGGTTATGTTTATGATGCTGTATTGAACTGTCTGGGTTACACTTTGTAAATATTTATATGCATGTAATGGCTTTAGGGAGATAATAATTACACTATGCATCATATTTAAGCTTTATTCATACACATGAACAAACACATCCCTTTTAACCCTTTTATTATAGCTGATCAGGGTCTAATCATAACCTCACATGTCATTTATGTTTATGAGCTAAGCAGTTCAACCAAGCAATAATTCTCCCTTCTCACATTGTTTAATAAAAATAGTTTTTAACAGGCTGGAAGAAGTAAAACTGCTGTCAACCTTTATCCTTTGTTAGCCATGGAGGGAACAAATCCAGAAAACAGGGAGCCTGCAAGGGCGAGAGAGAGGGAAAGACACAAACTTAAATACCATCTGAGCTAACGAGGGGATGAGGAGCAGATGGAGAGACGCTGGGAACAGATGTGAGACAGCTGTGTGTGTGTGTGTGTGTGTGTGTGTGTGTGTGTCTTCCGTAATAAACATATTGCGGTCGCGTGATTTAAACGTCACCACCAGTAAGCGTACACGTTTTCTGCAACAGAAGTAGCTGCCTGTAGACGAGTCTCTGAGTTCAGTGTGATGACGTTTGATGTAGAAATATATCACAGTCGAAGCGATCGTGCTTCACCCACAGCTCGGCTATTTAAACATTAATAACCCCATAAACACCGACATTTCCTTTCTCGCTGAGAGTTATGGAGCGGTGCTGCACCTCCAGTTCCCTCGTCTCAAAGTCTGTGAGGTTTTTGAATTTTGTTTCACGGTTCCACAGGCTTAAGATACTTACATGTTTTGTTGTACATAAAATACTTAATTTAAGTCTAACACTTTAATTAGAAATTGCTTACGTGCCAACGAGTGTCTACATGAAACTACGGAAGTGTCACAGACATACAACAGGAGGGGGAGGTGACGGGTTCGTCTGCCTGCCAACAATACAGTTCTGTGTTTTAGTCTGACGATTCCTTGAATCTTTTCAAAGGATTTCCTTTTATGTACCGGGGCACCACCTACACATGAGTCACTAACATTATGAAATGAGTGAGTGACACCTCGCACCACTTTCCAGCTGCCAGATTATTCTGTAACACACTTGTGTTGCACAAGGAACCCGCTGTGAGATCAGGCAAGCCCCGGCGACACACCTCCAGAAGGTGGATTCAGTGGTTGGTATATTGTTTGTGTGAGTTTACTGTACATGCAGGCGAGACAAAAACATATTGTGTCGGCCAGCGATGACAGATGTCTTTGTTATGACAGTCTGACTACATTCTCTGAAGCCAGAAAGGCCAGAAGCAGGCATCACAACAATGGATGTAGTGACCACAGCCTTGTTATCAATGTTTTGGTTTTAAATACTTTCATAAGTTAAAGCATCCATCAGTTCATTTTCCAAAAAGAAACTGCAGCTTGTTTTGTTCATTGTCTTGGAGACATCTGCTGCTTCCTCAGTACGAAAAAAAACATCTGCGTGGCTCTGAATATTAAACTGTCTGCTGATTATTAGTTTGTTCACAGTCACTGTTCACAGTGACGTCTATCCAGAGTAGGAGGACGTTGTTTTTGGATACCACTGTGTTGGGGTGGAGGCAGAAATCTCAAAACATGGTCTAATAAGATCAAACCATCTACGTAGCAAGATGCTATGTTATGAGTGCTTTTTGATAATTTCTCAACCAATGGCAATGGCAGAACTACCATCATCATCGTGTTTTGGATCAAGAGCAGCAGACTTTTGCCGTTTTTCCACCGACAGTACCAGCTCGCCTCGCCTCGACTTAGCTCGCCTTTCTTGCGTTCCCATTACTGAAATCTGGTACCTGGTACCTGCTAAAGTGGTGCTTTTTTAGTATCACCTCCGTATAAGTTCCAACCGAGCTGAGCTGATACTTCTGTGTGACGTAAGCTGGCAGCCGGCCACTGATTGGACAGAGAGCGACGCCACTTGATGACTTGTGACGAGCGCGACGTCCGAGCCTGACACCCGCTACCTTTAAAAACTAGCATCTGCGTTCAGTCAACATAGCGATTACATGGAAGGAACAACGTGCAGGAACACGGCGTGGACCGTGGCAGAGGTGGAGACGCTCCTGAGTGTTGTCGCTGAAGACGCATCCAGAACGAGCTTGATGGTGCGACAAGAAATGAAAAGGTGGACGTGTTTTGCGTAGCCCACAGCTAGCCCTGTTTATGTGTCGCGTGGATAAGTACGTCACTGATGAAGACCCGCCCACGTTGATGACGACCCGCCGACGCTGATGATGACCCGCCCACGTTGATGACGACCCGCCCACGTTGAAGAGATACTAATTCTAGATGGAAACGCAACGCGTCTGAAACCAAACCAAGTAGAGCCACGCTGAGCCGAGGCGAGGCGAGCTGGTACTGTCGGTGGAAAAACGGCATTTGAGACCATCACGGTCCCGTGGCGTCTTTCGAACATCCAACATGACCGTTCTCACAGAAAAATAATGGCTCTTAATTGTTTCTTCAAAAGGCTCTCTTGTTCTTTAAAGAACCATCACCAACTGAAGAAGAAACCTTTTCATATAGGGGATGGTTCTTTGCATAATTTATGTGGTTCTTACTAAAGGTTCTTCATTTTTATTGGAGTTATTTGCTGATATTTTATTGGTATTAGCAACTAACTATTTTCATTAATCGATTAATCTGCAGATTATTTTTGATGGAACCATTTGATGGTTCTTTGAGGCACCTTTGGGGGTTCTTTTAAGAACCGTTTGCAGGAATGGTTCTTCAAAGAACCTCTTGCTAAAAGGTAATTTGGGGAACTAAAAATGGTTCTTCTATGGCATCACTCCAAAGAACCACTTTTGGTTCCAGTTAGCGCCTTTATTTTTCTGTGTGTTGGCACCACCTCAGGGAGGAAGAGATGCTAATCCAGCCTGGTTAAAGGCTCCTGGCTGATGTCTGGATGCAGGAAAAGGAAAATGGAGAAACTTGGACTCAGGCTGGCAAAACCACATGAAATCAGACAAATGGTTCTTTATAGAACCCCCAAAGGTGCCTCAAAGAACCATTGCATGGTTGTTTGACCATTACATGGTTCTTTGAGGCACCTTTGGGGGTTCTATAAAGAACCATTTGCAGGAATGGTTCTTCAAAGAACCTCTTGCTAAAAAGGTTCTTTGTGGAACTAAAAATGGTTCTTCTATGGCATCACTCACTTTAGCACCTTTATTTTTCTGTGTGTTGGCACCACCGCAGGGAGGAAGAGATGCTAATCCAGCCTGGTTTAAGGCTCCTGGCTGATGTCTGGATGCAGGAAAAGGACCATTTCCTTTTCCTGCATCCAGAAACTGGGACTCAGGCTGGCAAAACTACATGAAATCAGACACAGAGACCCGTCTCCACCTCAACACCACCCTGTTCTGAGCAGACAGAGTGCAGGACTACAGCTGGATGAGGCGAAGGTGGATCAATATTGACACTTGGCGTTCACAAGCCGTCAAAGTGTTTCTTTCATACACCCTGATGCAGATTCAAAAGATACACTACAGCTTCACCTGTATTTCTTTATCTATAACTGTATATATGTTTTGTAATTTGCATAGCATGCAGTTGTTTACAAACTTTCATTTCGTTACGCAACCCTGTGTTGTTTAATGACGAGTAAATGAATTTGCAGAAGTCGACGCCCTTTTTCAGGGAAGTGAGAGCGAGACGGTTGGGGTGATGGATTGACGTGTGGCATCTAAAACAATGCATCCAACCTGCATTCACCTGTTTAAAAAAGCAGTCTAACTGGAAACATCACAAACAGACATGGTTGGTGTTCGGCCCAGCTTTTAATATAGAGAGTGATGATTAAATTAATCTTGAATCTTGAAGTGTTTAAGTTGCATATCCAAACCAGTTAGATGGTTTAGTGGCATAACCAGACTGTTATCATAATTCATTTACGTACTGTAGCTGCCACGCAAAGATATTGTTGGACATTAAAGATGCACCATGTAGTTTTGGTTAGAAGTCACTGCCCTTCCAAGATAATTGTGCATAAACTCACACTCACTCACACAGAAGACAGCTCCTGTCCTGACCTGCACTTCAACTTTCTTCTCTTCAGCTGAACTCACACAACCTCAAATACCTTGACCCCTGCAGCATTAAGCAGTTTTCCAGCCAGGTTATTGTTCCCCTCGCTCGTATCCCGGATAAATCCCAAATACATTAAAAGTAAACCTTGTTAAATGAGGAGCGGTGTGTTATAAGGGGCTCTGGTTGGGTATTGCAGATAATCAAGGAATATTGTTTCAGAATATGCAGCTCAGTATATATAATACGAGGCAGACTGCTGTGTTTTACTGTGTTATATTTTATTTTTTCTTACTTTTGAACACTCTTACGTCTATATGCCACAAGTGAAGCTAAGACAAAGTTAGCTTAGCTTAAATTAGTGTACAGTTTGATGGTTTTTGGTGCTTGGTGTAAAGACTAGAGGCAGGAGGAAACGGCGAGGTTGGCTCCGTCCAAAGGTTAAAAAAATATCTGCCTACCAGCAACTTTAAATGAAAAAGTCTTTTAACACTTAACATATATTGTTTGTTTAACTTCAACTCTCATATCTGTCGAGCTAGCCAGCTTTCAGTCTTGATGTCAAGCAAAGCTGAGTGGCTGCTGGTTTATTATACAGACATAAATCTTCTATAGTATCAAACTATTCATTTAATATACCTTTAACCTGTTAAGCTTTGAGCACCTATGGTAACATATAAGTGAAATATATAGTTTGGTACCTGAGAAATGTTTAATGGCACAGATGGTGCTAAAATGTGGAGATTCTTCCTGAGTACTTTGGTACTAAAACCTCTCTAATTTTGTTCTGATTCACTTCATTAGCATAAAAGTTGTCAGAGGTGATGTTCAGATGTTTTGCTCAAGATTTGGAGCTGCAGCTGAATCATTCCTCAGGGTTATTTATTCTAAAAATTGTAATTTTTTAGAAAGAAATCTTTTATTTATGCTGTTTGCAAACTTCATTTACTCAGACCCAGTGACATAAATATTTATACTTACACATCTGAACAAATATTTCAAGTGTTCCCTTTGGTTTGATAGCTTGATTATTCAAATAGACCTTGTAGTTGCAGAGACACAAAATAGAGGCTAGTTCTTGACAGGTTAATCGTATCTATAGGATTCTACAGGACTACCTAACCAACGACCATGACAGGCAAGTGAAATGCCTTTGGAGGCTGCAAAAGTTCCTCTTCACGAGTTTTTGAACAACTGCTGTGGTAAAATCAAAACTCGTGAGACACATCTGCAGGCAATCTTCAGCAGTCAGTGGTTCATGTATCAGCATGCATCCTGTGCCGGAGCAGAAAGAAGCCCTGTTATCAGACCCGTGGTTGTTGCCATACGCTTTATAACAGTGTTCCAGCAAAACAATGCTGAGGGCGGTTCGTCTTCATTTAAAATTTTGTGGCCCTGTGGGAAATGAGAGCTGCCAACGTCGTTCGTAGTTATACAACATGAACATGAAGTGCAGGATTGTTCAGTCCTACTAGTTCGAACAGGTAGTCTGTAGTTGGCAGCCTTTATTGTGTGTGTGTATTTGTGTGCATGTGTGTGTCTGTGTGTGTGTGTTTAGTCTTGTGCGGGCACGGTGGTATGCCCCACACAGGGAACACAAAGAGACAGAATGTGCTGATGCAGCTCCGACAGAAGGAGCGATGGACCCGGCCCTAACCTGAGGCGACTGCCGCAGCTCAGAGGAGCGATTTACAGCCTTCCTTCCCTTTCCGTCAAGCTGCCACACGGGAGTCAGAGGGGCGACACGCTCCAGCTGAGGACGGGAGGGTGACATACAATCACACCCAGGACCCAGCACTTTGCATAAATAACAACAATGTCAGTGCCAAAGTGACTCCTTCATGCAACCAGTCAGGACAAGTGGCCGGTTGTTCCTGCCATGACAGATCCGCTGCAGACAGAGGAAACATGACTCAGCAGCCCACATTAGGTCCAGTGTTTCTGCTGCTTACTGTAAATCAGATTATGCATGTTGGTGGATTATTTTTTGGAATAAAATCAGTCTTCATTTTGTCTGGATTTGAAATGTTAGAGAAATAAGAGATGGCTTTCCTTCTCACTTCTGCAGTTTTTCTTCCCGCTGGGCCTGCGATCACAGCAGCAGCTCAAGTATTTGGCTCTTTTATAACTCTGTGAGTTTCCTTCATTGTTTGCTGGGAACGCTGACAAGTTAATCTGATGACTACAGGGCAGACACATGGCTCTGAATGGTCCTCAGCATGACATCTTTTGTGTCATTGAGTTTAATTTGCTCCATTCACTCACTATCAGGCCTTCAATGCAAATGTGCATGAGTTTAAATTTTTGTTCGGTCCACCACTTTGTCTCTATCAGATACTCTGATTTCTGATTTCTGTGAACTTTGGTGGAGACATTCATGATCCTAAGAGCATGAATTCATCTTTCTTGCTGCCACTTTCTGTCACGAGCCCCCATGAGGTTGAAATGTGCCTCGCTTGTTACCATGTTGGTATTGTTTTCACCCTGTGGGCCTGCGTGTGTGTCATCATGGAATTTTTATTTCCCGGAGACGCCTATTGTAGTGAGAACTAATTAAAAAGAGGTTTTGCAACTTCTGTCGAGCTTGACTGATGTCTCTCAGTCTGATCTGTGGACAGACCTTGTCAGTGGAAGACTAATTAACAATTTCTCATATACTTTATTCGCCACCATTACAGTGTCTCAGTTTCTTACAGTTTTGTGTGAATATGCTTTATTTTTTGTTATGTCACTTTCAAACTTGTGTTTTTAATGTTGATTTTCTTGGTTTCATACAGTTTTTGGACACTTTAAAGACACAACACATTACATAATTTGTGAGCTGAGGTGCTGTTTTGCAGATTTTGTTACCTTTGGACGGAACCAGTCTCACTGTTTCCCCCTTTTTTTTAGTCTTTATGCAAAGGAACGCTAACTGAAAGACTGTAACAAAAAAAAGAAGTGCATTCACTGATAAGATTTTTAATTGGTTTTCCTTTTGCAAATCATAAAAAACACTCTGATTTGCATATTAAAATCACATTGCATAAGACAATTTCTTAGAGTTTTTCTCTGATAATGAGGCTTTAGGAGTGGTACCATGTGAACTGTGATGCGTTCTTATTCATCCAGCACGCTTTGCTTCACCCAGGATTTGTCCCTGCATGAATTGAGTTCCTCATGCAGCAGCACTGTTGCAGAATAGGTCGGGTTGGAATGCAGCCTGACACGCCTCTTTGTTTCTCCGGAGTATATAGCAGACCTGAGCGCAGACAACCTGGGCGGAAACCTGGACGAGCAGCAGTGCAGCAGTTCAAGCTTCTCCACAGCCAGCATCTGTCTTCTCTCCTCTCCTCACTAGGTAAAGGAAAATCCTTATTTCTATCCATAATGCATGTTTTTGCAAAGAGAGTGCTCTGTAGCTATTCAGATGGCATCTATTAAATCAGCTACTGCCAACAACAAGTATCTGCAAGACTGATCACGCTCACACTGACATGAACTGTTTCTGATTCTGCAACAAGGGAAGTAAAATATTTTGACAATGCATGTGTGAAATACTTTTTGAATGTGTATAGTAAGTCTTTTTAAGGACAAAGAAAGAGTTCAGGAATAAAAAGTGGTATATTTTTCTCTGGGATTAGTTTCTGGAAATTTGAAATTGAACCAAAGTCAATCAGAAATATTCATATTCTCGGTCAGTAAAAAACAAAACGTCCAACACTGGGTGGAAACTCTGCAGGGCAATAATTACAGCATAAGATACATGTTTTTTTGGTCCTTGGCTGTGGGGAGTGGCTCTTCCTGCCTCCAGAATACCAGACCAACACTTTGCTTTGCAGTTTGGCAGTGAGAGGAGAGGACACTCCCTGGTACATCAGGTGTTTTTTTTTCACCACTTTAAATCAACACTCTTCCAATTATCGACTGGTACCTGTATTACAGGTTCAGCAACAAATGCTGCAGAGTAAATAGAAGGTGGACCTGGAAGATCAAGAACTTCAGAATGCTATTGCACTATTGATGAAATGGTAGATAAGATAAATAAGATGAGATAGAATTTTATTAATCTTGCAGGAAATTCTTGTGTCAGAGATTGCTCAGTAACTGCTCTAGTGAACTTTTGAATGCTTCATGATGTGCATGAATTTGAGGAGTATCTAAAGTGTTTCTATAGCAATGACGAGGGCTTTTTCTCAGTTTTGGCTGTTTTTTTTCCCCCCATCTGATCCAAACATGACGGGAACAGTTTCCTGACTTCGAGTCTCGGTGGCAGATATAAAATCTGTATGAAACTGTTGATGCAACAATCCAATATTCTCATTAATTGAGTATCTAATCGTTTCGTCTATAAAAAACACTTTCCAGTTTCCAGTTCATTTTCTTCTTCTTACGATTTGAGAAATCTCTGAACTTTGTTTCTGAATGTGTTTTAATGTACTTAGCTTTCGAGCTCTGTCCTGATGGGTTGATTGTTAATGAAGACGTGTCTCCCCTCAGGACCTGAGCACTATGGTTCACCACAAAGAGTTCGAGAATGCAGGGAAGGAGAACGGCCTGCAGGTGTGGCGGATAGAGAAAATGAACATCGTCCCCGTCCCGAAGGGACTTCAAGGAAGCTTCTTCGAGGGAGATGCTTACATAGTGCTCTTCACCCATGAGCGTACTCACTACCTTCACTCATGGATGGGTATTGAGCTCAGATTTCTTTGCTGATATCTCAAAGCAATCCCTGGTTTGTATCTAATATCTAATTCTCTTTTATTTCAAAACTACTATCTGTTATACCACAGGCAACAAAGCTACCCAGGATGAGAGGGGGGCCGCCGCCATCTTCATGATGCAGCTGGACGACTTCCTTGGTGGAGGCCCAACACAGTATACTGAGTATCAAGGCCAAGAGTCGAAAACCTTCATAAGCTACTTCAAGAAAGGCATCACGTACAAGGTGAGACATGAGTCATGCACACGTGTTTTGTTGTTTAAGTGTTGTATGTTTAAACAGGAAGTAGAACTCGTCACGGTGATGTTTTGGAGCCAGGGTTGATTGCTCCCTCAGGTTTTTCCGCTGAAGGTCTCAATGGAGAGTTTGAACCGGCAAACAAGCCGAGCGGAGAGCTGCTCACTAATGCCCAAACACCAGAGGGCTGCAGATGTGATTAGATGAACTGGGCCACTGGAAAACATGTCTTTTGTCTTTTTATCCAAGAGGTAGATGAGAAGATTGATATAATTCTTATGCATGTACACAAAATATGAACGGTTCGTTAGCTTACAGACTGGAAACAGGGAAACAGCCAGCCTAGTTAATGTATTTTTTAAACTTTGCTTGTTCAAAAGAGTTAAGTAAATCAGATATAACGTGTCAATTAGTGACCTGAAGAGGTACGTTAGACGTTTTCTAACCTTGGACAGAGCCAGGCTAGCCGCTTCCCCATGTTTTTCCAGGCCATCCCAAGTTAACTTTCTTGTCTGTAGTTTTATTTTTAGCGTACAAACATGAGAGCGGTAGCAATCTTCTCATCTAAGTCTCAGCAAGAGAAGCAAACAAGTGTACATTTCCTAGGAGTCAGTGTTTCTTGAATATCAACACTTTTTAATCTACATAATATTTACAGTTCTGATGCTTTATTCATCTTGACTTGCTTTCCAAAGAAAGGTGGAGTCGCCTCTGGCTTTAAGATGGTGGTGACCAACGAGGCCAACCAGAAACGCTTGCTGCACGTTAAAGGTCGTAGGAACATCAAAGCCACGGAGGTGGACTTGAGCTGGGACAGCTTCAACACAGATGACTGCTTCATCATTGTCCTGGGAGAGGTAATCTACAAGAGGGACCAGATACCCAAATATATTCTAATTAATTAATACAGGCCTCAGGTGTTGCAAAGCTTTATTTCCATCTTATATACACTAGAACATCTACCACTGGTCCGGCTCCGAATGCAATCGTTTTGAGCGCCTGAAGACAACTGAGCTGGCCATTGACATCAAGGACAACGAGCTGAGGGGCCGTGGCAAAATAGAAATGATTGACGAAGGCTCTGAACCGGAAGAAGTCCTTAAGGTGAGCTTTTATTTTTTGTGTGGCTGTAACTGTGACTTTGACTTCATGGCTTATTTGTCTGCTAGGAAGAATGCAAATGCGATGATGCAATCTGTGTGTGTGTTTACTGATAGGAGCTCGGACCTAAGCCTGACCTCCAATCTTCAACTTCTGAAGACGATCACACTGATGTGAAGAACGCATCGAATGCATCTCTCTATGTGGTGAATATACAGCCTTTAAATGATTTCCTGTAATGTCACAGTCTCTTAAAATGCAGGTGATAAATGCACGTGTTGTTCTCTTTCTAGTTTTCTGATGCCTCTGGCACCATGAAGACGACCATGGTGGCTGAGAAAAACCCATTCCAACAAAAAATGCTCTGCATGAATGAATGCTACATTTTGGATAACGGCGGAAACAAAAAGATATTTGTGTGGAAAGGTAAAAGACCGCGACGTCTATGCATTTTCTGCAACCTCTTTAGTTTGTTTTGTGTTATTTATCAATGCTCCGACTTGGGAGAGTGTGATTTGTTTAGTTGGAACCATAGTCTAACCACAGTACCACACTCATCTACAGGGAAAGATGCTAGTCCGGAGGAGCGCAAAGCAGCAAGGATGGCCGCAGACAAGTTCATCAAAGAGAAGAAGTACGACCCAAAAACTCAGGTAATGTGGCCATGCGGTGAAAAAAAAAACGGAACTTGATTGTTTGGCTACGTATTTAAGAATCTCCTCTGTCTATATCTGACATGAACAGATCCAGATCCTGGCGGCGGGGGCTGAGACCATGCTGTTTAAGCAGTTCTTCTTCAACTGGTTGGACAAGGACGAGACCACAGGCCCAAGAAAGCCGTTCATCATGGGTCGGATCGCCAAGGTGGAACAGATTCCCTTCGACGCCTCCAAACTCCACGAGACAGCTGCCATGGCCGCCCAGTACAGCATGGTGGACGATGGCTCCGGGACAGTCCAGGTATGGTCACTAGCCTAACTGCACTCATGCTGTATATTCATGTCTGCAAACATGTCAGTGTGTGTGGATGTGACACTGGTGATTCTCTGCAGATTTGGCGTGTGGAAGGAAAAGGTAAAGTACTGGTGGACCCATCCACCCATGGACAATTCTTTGGAGGTGACTGTTACCTGGTGCAGTACACCTACAACACGGGAGGCAGAGAGAAGCATATCATCTACACCTGGTGAGTGCAACTGTTTCAGCATGGCCGGATTAACCTGTAAGGCGGGGCCGGGGCAAGATGTTGTTGTTGGGCCTCGACTGGACCAGAGACAAGCCTGCTTGAGTCACGTAGATAGATGCTCACTGGTAGTGGTGGTTGTTTTGTTTTGATAGAGAGCCCCCTGGCTGCAGAAACTGCATACTGCGCGCTTGAATTAGTTTCTAATATGTCTGCTGTTTTTAGGCAAGGGCGGAAGTGCTCTCGGGACGAACTTGGGGCTTCAGCCATCCTCACCATCGACCTGGACAACTCCATGGGCGGAGTGGCTACCCAGGTAAGATATCTACTGTGAAAACAATGTATGGTATTACACAGGTCTTTCTTGAAAGGAATATTTCACTTCTTGGGAAATATGCTTACTTGGCAAGTGTTGATGAGAAGGTCAATACCATTCGCATATATGTGCATTGAATATGACCCCTGTCTTCAGTACATGTACGATCTGTTTAGCTGCTGCTGTGTCTCGGCAGGTTCGCGTCACTCAGGGCCAAGAACCTCCTCATTTCGTGAGCATGTTCAAGGACAAGTTTTTGGTCGTCCACCTGGGTGGGACAAGCCGCGAGGGTGGCCAGAGTGAGCCTGGCAGCAAACAACTCTTCCACATCCGCCAGTCCTCCACCAAGGCCACACGGGCCGTTGAGGTCAGCCTCGCTCATTACAATGAATGTGAATAAACTGGTGCTTTCTAATGAGCGATTCACACCGAAACCCTCCCTCTGTTTGTGTCTCGCCAACCCAGGTGGAGCCCACTGCCTCTGCCCTGAATACAAATGATGTGTTCGTGCTGAAGACTCCCGAGTCCCTGTACTTATGGAAGGGGAAGGGACAAACTGGAGAGGAGATGGATGCGGCTCGGTATGTTGCCAGCCTGCTCGGAGGAGCCGTCACGGAGGTGGAGGAGGGCGAGGAGCCAGGTGAGAGCCGGAAAAAAAGCTTTGATCTGTGCAGGATAACAGCGTGAGATATTTCCCGTGGCAAAACTGTTGTTTTTTCTTTGTTGTCAGCTCCTTTCTGGGCAACACTGGGTGGAAAGAAGGAGTACCAGACCTCCAAGACCCTGCAGATGCCAGTCAGGGCCCCAAGACTGTTTTCCTGTTCAAACAAGACTGGCCGGCTGATTGTAAGCATTTAAGTGTTCAACTTTTTAATTCCCAATTTTAATAAATACACTGTTTGTGGCTACTGTGTAAACATGTGTCGCTCCATATTTAGGTAGAGGAGGTGCCTGGTGATTTCACACAGGCCGATCTCTTACCTGATGATGTCATGATTCTTGACACGGGGGCTCAGGTGAGTTGCCTTCGCTTTTAAAGTGAAGCTCCATCAATTTTTACACATTAAAGTGTGTCAGCGTCAGTTCTTGTAGAGCTAATTTTTGTTGCTGCCTTCCCCGAATCTAGATCTTCGTTTGGATTGGAAACGAGGCCAATGAGACCGAGAAAACTGGATCAGCCAAGATCGGTAAGACAAACAGGAGATATACGAAATTAGGAGAAAATACACCCGACTTTGTTCACACATGGATCCTTATTTTCTTTTCAGTGCAAGACTATTTGGACTCGGACCCCTCTGGTCGCAAAGGTATCCCCATCATCACCATTAAGCAGAAGGAGGAGCCTCGCATCTTCACGGGATGGTTCCATGCCTGGGACACCAAGTTTTGGCAGCAAGACTTCGAGAAGCTCCTGAAACAACGTCTCGATTAGTAGAAAAACACAAAGCAGAAGACACCTGCAAATATCCATCAATCAGCAATTATTACTGGAATGACATAGTCTCAAAGACGAGATATTGGCGTTTTAAACCTCACAAATCTCTGTTCACGACAAAAGAATGTATGTTTCTATGTAGAATTGACCTTTCTGCTGCCAAATTTAGATTGTGAAACACTCAGTTTTAATAAAAATGACCTTTTTTTGAAGATTGTCTTGTCTGATTGACCATATTTTTCACATCTTACAATTCACTGCGACAATAAACTTGTTATCATGAGCCTAAATCCTCACTCGGCAGCAGCACCATGCGTAGGCCACGCCGGATGGTAATCTGTAGCTCATGTGCATGAGGCTTCTGCTGAGTTGCAGACCAGTGGATTAAGGAGGGGGCTATAAAGGTGCCTCCACGTCGCCCGTCTGCCTCTACTGCCACACATCTTATGTTTACTCTCTTCGCTCTCTCTGCTACGGGATCTGCAAGACAAACACTGAGCAGGCACAATGAACCAGAAGGTGGTCCTCATCACGGGATGCTCCTCGGGGATCGGCCTCGCCCTCGCTGTCCGCATCGCTAAAGATGAGAAGAAGAGGTTTATGGGTAAATCTGCCACATTTTGAAATGTACATTTTTCCATTATTGACGACCTTAATACTGGACGTGTTAAGTGAGTGTAAAGTTATCACAAAAACCCAAACACAGGGTCGTTGCAGTGTTGACAATTATATGTTACTTTTGATATAGTACATGATTTGAATTATATATGCACGTCTTTATGATCTCCCAGGTTTTTATTATTAGCTACACCAATTCAATTCAAAGATATTAGAGGGTGAAGTGAAGAATATCAAACACAAACGGAACAACAACTGGTGTGTTCAGAGTAAAATACTGGCATTAAATGTTTGTGCACACCACAGATACGTTAAGTTTACATTTGTCTAACATATGTGTATCATATATGAGTAGGAGAGGATGGTGGTGGTGTGGCTGCTGGGTAAGAGGGCCGCCGAGCTGGAGACCACCGCTTGAGACAGTGTTTTTGTAGGCGTGAAATCTGTGCTGGACTGAGGCGCGTCGCACATAGAAACATAATGTTGCAACATAAAAAACTGCAAATGTAAACGTCTGCAGGTTATCCTGATACTGCTTCTGGAAAAGTTGTTGCACTTCGAGTTTAGCAGCTGCCAAATGAATGCATGATTGTGTTTTTTCTTGTAGTGTACGCCACCATGAGGAACGTCAGTAAGGCCGAGGCGCTGGTCGAGGCGGCGGGTCGGACTCTGGGCAGGACTCTGGAGATCAAACAGCTGGACGTGTGTGATGAGGCCTCCATCAAAGCCTGCGTGGACAGCCTGCCTGATCGCAAGGTGGACATTCTTAGTAAGTCCAAACCATTCGGGTTCAATGCTGTCAGAAAATCTGCAAGTGGAGCTGTCGGTTCTGCAAATATGCATATTTTGTGTAACATTTCTTGTCATGCTTGACTGCCTCTCGCAGTAAGTAACGCTGGGATGGGTCTGATCGGACCCCTCGAGTGTCTGTCCATTGACGAGATGAAGACCGTGATGGACACCAACTTCTTTGGGCTCGTGCGGTTGCTGAAGGAAGTCTTTCCTGACATGAAGAGGAGGAAAAAGGGCCATATTGTGGTTATGAGCAGTGTCATGGGCATCCAGGGTGAGGGCGGTTACATCTGTTCATCATAAGAGTGTTTGTTGATAGTGTCTAAACACTGTTTTAACGATGTCTCACTCTTTCAGGAATTCTATTCAATGACATCTACGCAGCGTCCAAGTTTGCAGTGGAAGGCTTTTGTGAAAGTTTGGCGGTACAAGCCCTGAGGTTTAACCTCAAGTAAGAAACTCATTCTTCTCGGTCATTTCTTTTTGTGCTGGTTTTCTCAGTGAGATTCAGATTGCGCTCTCAGAGCTCAGTGAGGGAAACAACAACAGAGCTGACATGAACAAACCTGCAAAACACTTATCTCTGTCTGAAACATCTGCACACTCCGATTGCACAACCATAACCACCACTGTCTTTACATTCAGAGGAAAATATGCCAGCCAAAATAAGTCATCATGAAAACAACCGTAGCACACCCTGGTCTGAGGCGAGTGCTAACACAGTATTATTACGTAACAGAGTATTAAAGGGATAGCTCTGCAGGGTGGTGTCCAACAAGAGACTAAATTTAGCATTAGCTTTGTAGCATTCAGTGACATTGTAACATAACATGCTGCTCTTTAGTTTCCTATTGAGAGATTATGTTTGTATGTACTTCTCTTCCTCTCCTCCCTCAGTATCAGCCTGATAGAGCCCGGGCCAGTGTTAACAGAGTTCGAGCGTAAAGTCTATGACGAGGGCGTGAAGACTGATCTCAGCAAAGCTGACAAAGTGACTGCGGACATGTTCTTCAGGATCTACTTAACGAACTGGAAGCAGATCTTTGAGAGCCTCGGACAGACCCCTGAGGACATAGCAGAGGTTAATGTCTTCTCCTGAAAGCTCTAAGATAAACTGATCTACAAACGGTCCGCACCGATTTAAGTTCACGTTTGTTCTGTGCTTTTCCTCCTAGCAAACCTTCAAGATCATCACCATGGAGGACCCCCCTTTCCGTCATCAGACAAACACGCTTTACACCCCCATGACCACGCTCAAATACGCCGACCCCAGTGGTGACCTCCCGATTGACACGTTTTACAAAATGGTGTTCGAGCACGACAAGGTCTTCAGCGCCAGCCTGAACTTCGTCAAAATGCTGCGCTGGAGAAGTCGAAAGAGCTTCATCTTGGAAAAGGACAAGCCCAGCTCATAGAGTCCACACTCATCTTTGTTATCTCTGTAGAGATACATTCAACCATGCATAAGTTTTCTTGTAGATTTCCTTTGCTTCATTTTTAGCCGTAGTGCTGCTTTGTGATGACGCAATGATTCCTGTGAGCAAATAAAAAAAAACTAAAGCCATAAATAATTGTGAAAATTGCAATCTGTTTTTATGTGAGCTCCTCCCGGTGGTTTTAAGCCACAGACCACCACCCTGACACATTCAGCTGACGACCACAACTCTCTTAATTCTTTAAGCCTCCAAGCCCCATATTACACAGTATGTAAGTAGTGTAGTAAGCAAAACTTTGAAGGGCAGCGACTAAGTCAGTGCACCAGATGAAGCATTTGGATAATCCAGATAGTTAAGGGTTAATTTGTATTTTTCTTATTGCATTTTAAAAGAGATCAATAAATAAATAAATAAATAATTATGTATTACTTTGCAAAACCAGTCATGACACCAGCCTAGGCTGTTATGTTTGAGGGACTGGATTATGTGGGCTATTTACACACAGGCCTAATCTGGGATTCAGCAGTTTGCTCTGAGCCTCACACCACGCGGACTTCCTGAGGACCCTTTTTTTTTTTTTTATAAAAACACGACAGTGAAAACAGAAGAACAGAATAAAAAAATTAAAAAATAAACACATGATTAAAAGAGAAAATAAATAGAAATATGTAATTCTCTCCACGGACAGCAGGTGGCGGTACACACGAGCAGCGCGACCTCAAACACATCCTGGTGACGTCATTTCCGGTTCTTCGGCTTGACGCCGTATCCGCATATATTTAAGCTAATGCTACACAAAATATACAATTATAAATGCATTTAAAGTACCTTTAAGAGTGTTTGACACGTTTGGCTCTTTTTGTCGATGCATGGGAGAATAACCTGCAGTGTTGTGGCGACTTTATTCAACCCAGCCGAAACTATTTGGGCCACATTCGTCAGGGGCAGTTCATTGTTAGCCTAGCTTTAGCCATGCTCTCGAGCTCCGCTTTCACTTGTCTTCTGGGTTGCGGCTTGCTTGCGACAGGGACCACAGCTACTAGCTAGCTTGTTAGCTAGCTAGCTGAGCATAATTTCCCCCAGTATTGACGGTTTTTGTGTGTTGTTGTTGTTTTTTTTTTGTTTGTGTTTGAGCGTTTCCCGGACATCCAATTCCTTCGTAACATGTCAGTGTAGCGGCGGTGGACTGCAGACACAGCACCTCGTTTTTTTGTTTTGTTTTAACACGTATATACGCTGTTAGCTTAGTTAGCAAGGCTAGCACCGCCGGCTAACATTGTGGAAACGTCATTTTTGATGACATTTAAGTTGGTGTTGTGTTGAACTGGGTGAGTAAACGTTAACTCCATCAACTCGAGAAGGTGTGTCGACGTCTGTTTTCACCACCCGGTCAAGGAAACGGAGACTTTTTTTCCTCCCTCATTTGTTTTTGGATTGTGGTCATATGCCTGCCACGATGGCTTCCTCCTCTGGAAACGACGACGACCTCACCATCCCCAGAGCAGCTATCAACAAGATGATAAAAGAAACTCTCCCCAACGTACGAGTGGCTAACGACGCCCGGGAGCTTGTGGTTAACTGCTGCACGGAGTTCATCCACCTCATATCCTCAGAAGCCAATGAAATATGCAACAAGTCCGACAAGAAGACCATATCTCCAGAGCATGTCATCAATGGTGAGTGCTGGTTTTGCTCCCGTCTTTTACTCAGGGGACCAGTGTTTTGAGGGATATTGCAGGGGGGGTGTGTCCATCTCCCTGCCAAGACTTTTAAACCACAGAGAGTAATTATATCGCTTTCGCACCACAGCCCTTGAGAGCCTCGGTTTCGCATCGTACATCACCGAGGTGAAAGACGTGCTGCAGGAGTGTAAAACTGTCGCCCTGAAGAGGAGGAAGGCGAGCTCTCGACTGGAGAACCTGGGCATCCCGGAGGAAGAGCTGCTCAGACAACAGCAGGAATTGTTTGCCAAGGTACGAGAAGGAAAAAAGTTTAAACTAAGCTTGAATTACTTTTATGTGTGTGTGTGTGTGTGTGTGTGTGTGGTTAAATGCAAATGAGTATGATAATATCAGGACCTGCAGTAACATTTAGGATTGCAACACAAGTCATTTAGCAACATGTGGTGTCCTTTAAAGAAGCACTATGTAGTTTTGAGGAAGACATTTTAATCAGAAGAGAAAGATCTTGAAATAAACAAACTTTTTTCGCGCTAACTGACCTTAAAGGACAACACAATGTCATCCTCTTTCACTTTGTTTATATTTGGCGGACCCTGCCACCTTTTCTAGCTTAGGGGACCTTATCTTCACCTGAGAACAGCTTGTTTATTCAGTTATGGAAAAAAGTTTGGTATTATTACCTTGTTAGTATTGTTAATATCAGAATTAGTTTGATTTCTTCTACAAAACCACACAGTGCACCTTTTAAGAGTACAGTTTTGGGTTCATCTTCAGTTTAAATAAGTGTTTGTATTTTTTCCTATTGGGGCATTTTCAACATATTGGCGAGGTGGTCACCCCTTTTACACAATTTGGAAAGGTTAATAACATAGTTATCTAGCCATAAACACGTTTGATTCACAGTGTAATTGCTATAGACTATTGATGCCATCAGCGTTTTAGACTGGTTCTCTATAAAACTCACTTTCACCGTATACTTTCGTCAAATAAAACCTCCTGGGAGAATGAAGGCTCACTGGCGTTTGAGTCAGTAACCATTTCTATCTGCTTTCATGTCTCCATCACAGACTGAACGAATGAATACACTGGGGATGCATAACAAAGTAATATCTCTGTATTTTCTGTGAGTGGGTTCAGTGTTTGGTTGTAAGTCACAGCCACAGTTGAGATGTTACCAGCAACTTTATTAAAACAGACTGTGATGCAAAACAAAATGCAAAGAGACAGGTGTGGCCACTGTGCTGCATGTTTATAAGCACACCTGTTGCCCTCAATGTTTCCACTTTACACATTACATTTTGTGTACAAATAGTAAAGAAAGCCTGCATTTTAACAGGCTAATGTTACGGTTAATAGGCAACATGTGCATTTAATAGGATAAATAATACAGGTGATAGTCTAATGAAAGCAAAATACACTAAAAGGAGTGCAGTCACACAAGGTTGCACATAGATGTGTTGTCTGAGCAAGAATATGTATTATAACTGTAGTGTACAATGTGTCTATAAATTAATTTGGGATGTGCCTTTAGAAAAATATGATAAACACTGTGGTGAAGTTCATGGAGCTCCGTTAAATATAACAAACTGAAGTGCAGTGAAGCTACCCGCCTGCCTCGGTGTCACAGTTGAACACACTGAAGTGTTTTGGCACCTGAAAACGCTTTTTTATAAAAGACACGACTCAAGTTTACATTTTGTGATTTAGCAAAGCCATTTCCAGCGCAGACTGTTTTCCTGCTCAGCTTGTTGTTTTCTAAGCAAATGGGAAACATGTCTACTTTATCCACATTAAAAATGCACAGCGACGTCTGATAATGCATGGCACTTTCATTTAGCACTTACACCAGGAAACCGGCAGCAGCACCATAATCAATTCTTGCAGAATGTAATGTAAAATATAATTCAGCCTCAGTTATGTGTTGTGATGCGTAATGTGATTCTCATGTCTAATGACATCATTTGTCTCGTGTTATTTGACATCAGATCTCATCATCAACATCCTTTTTGTAATCGCCTAACAAGCTCTTCAGTTGTCTCATGTCTCTGCTTTGGTTTGTTGTTGTTGCTGCAGGCGCGGCAGCAGCAGGCGGAGCTCGCCCAGCAGGAGTGGCTACAGATGCAGCAGGCCGCCCAACAGGCACAGATGGCAGCAGCATCTGCCAGCGCCGCCCAGCAGGCCGGTTCCTCTCAGGACGAAGACGAAGAGGATGACATGTGATCCCCCACGGACGCCGTTCACCTTGTCCGAATCCCTCCCTGGGATAGTGTTGGCGCACAAATCTCCCCGTGCTGTCATCGTCAGAGACATGAGACCGCTGGTATCACATCAGTGTAACATGAGAAATGCACATCGGAATGGACAGTGAAGAGAGAGATGACGGGGGATTTCAAGATAGCCACACATTCTGATACCAGTACCTGAAAACGATTTGGATTGAGAGGCTGTTAGTGAAGTTTTTGATTAATCTCTTATTCCCCCCTCCCCTTTTTTTCCCCCCCCAGTTGCTTCTGTTGAATTATGTCTTGACATTATGTTGTGAGTAATTTTGTAGATTTCTGGATGTGATGTAACGTGGACGCACCGAAGGCAGACACTGCCTTGGATATGTCAGTGAATTTTTTTGGTGATAAACGCAGCAAGTGTTCGCTCCTTCAGGTACTGCACCAGATAGCTTCTGTTATCCGTTGTACTAGATCACTTTTGGTGGTTTAGGAGAACTGCTCTAGAATAATTTCAGAGCAGTGGATTTCTCCTTTCTTGTGGTTTTGATGGTCATTTTTACAGAGACTATTTTCTTTACCCCCCTCATTGGTATATTTGTTCAACACAAGATCTTGTTGGGGGTTGTTGAATATTGGAATTTTTTTGGTTAAGTATAGGAATAAATTGACATTTTGTTTAATTTTAGCACCTTCAGATACTTTCTGTTGCATTTTTCTTTCTCCCTTTGGACCACACACAGTATTGATAATTAGCCACACCTTTCAGAAACAGAATATTTTTGTCTCATAGAACCAAAGATCGATGACAGACTAACAGCTCGGAGTTAGTGTTTTCTTTTCTTTTTTTTTCTCTCTCGTGTTTTTAAAGGTGTAGGTGCTACTGTGATTCTCGTCGCTGACGCCAGGTCAGTGTAAACAATGTTAAGGATTATTAACCTTTGACTTTGTAAGACGCTTTGATATCCAGGCTAAATTTGTTATTTCCTCTCCCCCCCCTCGGGTGCAGTATCAAAACATTTGCATTGTGACTGTGGTCAAACCTCAGTGTAAAGACAAGTAACCTAGTTGTGACACACATTCACTCGCCTATGCTACAACGTTGTATTCTTTAAGCAATAAAGGAACCATGTTTTATAGACAACGGTTTTGTTTTTTTGAATCATACGGCACCAAATGGTTACACCCCCACCTCCCCCCCCTGCACTCACTCTGTTGAACCATGATTTCTTACTCGTGGGAGTCTCAGATGTCCGTCAGCGACGGAGGAGCACTTACCTTCCTGTGTGTCGCTGTTCCAGATCATCTTATAAAAAATGGCAGGAGCAATCATAGAGCACATGAGCACTAAGAAGCTGGCACTCTTGGCTGCCTTTATTCTTGTTTGCCAAATTCTTTCCATCATGGTTGGAGCATTAATTGGTAAGTAGACAGATTTTTGTTTCTCAGTGTAATTGTTGTGGAAGCCTCTGATGGATTATTCGCCCTTTTGCTGTAGCTCCCAATCCCACCAGCGCCATTCGCTACTTGGCTACCAAATGCATTAATCGCCACAGGGCACGCGACTGGCTCGTGCCGTGGGGGTCAAATCGGTGCCAGCAGGTCCGCAGCTTCGACGAGCCTCTGGCCAAAATGCTGGACGCCAACGACATCGTTTTCGCCGTGCACATACCTCTTCCCAACCAGCAGATGAGCCCCTGGTTTCAGTACATGCTGGCTGTGCTGCAGTTCGACATCGCGTTCAAAATGATCAATCAGATCGGTAAGAGGCGAGTCTTCGTCAGAAACATGAATATAACGCAGTGTGTAATCTAACGAAGCGAATCGTGTCCTTGTCTGCATAGAAGATGATGTGACCATCACTGTTGACGTCGGCCTGGCCTACAGGGACGAATTAAAATCTGAGTGGACCACGAAGTTTCGTTCGGTGGAGCAAAGGCCACTCAGGTGCACATTTGCAGTCCCCAAGGTAAACCTGTGTGGCAGCATCCAATACATGTAAATAAACTGATATCAGACGTTGTTTATTAAGCGATAACACTCCGTACATTTGCAGATTTATGAAAATGAAGGCCGCTTTTATCACTGTGACCCGATACCGTTCATGGAGCTGGGAAGCGTGGCGCACAAATACTTTCTGATTAACCTGCGCTTGCCTGTGAACGACACGGTGAACACCGGCATTGGAGAAATAAAGGACATCCAAATAGTGGTGAGTGCAGTTCTTGGTTTATGATTTAATTTAAATCCAAGGCTGCACGTGTTGAAAGTCCCTCTTCTCTTAAGGGCATCCACCAGAACGGAGGCTTCACTAAAGTGTGGATCAGCATGAAGACCGCGTACAGTCCCTGGATATTCGGGGCGACAGTTTGGTACTGGCACAGGATCGGCCTCATGGCGAGACCTCCAGTCCTTTTGGAAAGGTTTGAAGAGCAGATAAATGTATTCATCCAACAACTGCTTCACTTTAATGACACCAGTAACGCTATTCTATAATAATACACTGAGACATCTGTGCATCTTTACAGGCTTTAGATGTTTTAGTAGAGTCAAAAGTAGAGTGAAGTTGCACAACACAGCTCCGTTGCTCTTAAGTTGAAATACTGAGTGCAAACTGAAAAAGCCAAACGCACTTCACCACCTTCTGTTGTACTTTGAAGAGGTACGCAGGGCTTCAGGGGAGACGTGTGGAGAGCAGGGGAAATGAAAAATGCTCGATCCAAAGTGCAAGATCGGCCTGCTGGAACCAGGTCAAAACTGTGCCTGCAGCACAAAGTTGCTGTTCTTTTAAGAGCCAGTTTTAAAGTGTAAGTCACTACGGTGTGTGTGCTCGCCCTGCACAGGGTGATTTTAGCTCTGGGTGTCTCCATGACGTTCCTGAACGTACCCGTGGAGTGGCTCTCCCTGGGCTCCGAGTGGACGTGGATGCTGCTGTTCGAAGACGTTCAACAAGGCGTCTTCTACTCGACGCTCTTCTGCTTCTGGATCATCTTCTGTGGCGAACACCTCATGGTGAGCACCTTTTACTTTTTGCCATACTGTGCTTTTTCTCCGTACGTTCATCCCGATTTCTTTCAACGACAAATCCTTTAGGACCAAAGTCGGAGGAATCGTCTCTCGGCGTACTGGTGGCAGGTTGGGCTGGTGGTGTTCTGCTCTTCTGTTCTCCTCATATTTGACCTGAGTGAAAGGTGATGACACAGCTGCTTTGATAGAATATTTTATTTATTATGGTTGTATCTTTTCTTTTAAATATGAATGTTCTCTATTCCTTATAAAGGGGGGTTCATTTGGCCAACCCTTTCTACAGCGTTTGGGCGTCAGAAATTGGGACAAAGGTGGCAGTATCCTTCAGAAATTTACTGTATAATGAACTTTTTCCTTAGAAGAACTTACTTTAAATGTGGGTGTCTTTTTCCTTGACTGCCATCACAGATCACCTTCATCATTGTGGCAGGGATTTCTGTTGCTCTGTATTTTCTCTCCCTGTGTGCCATGGTGCTTTGTGTGTTCAGGAACATCGGTGGGAAATTACAGCAGCTTCCTGCGATGCCAGAGGCCAGGAGACTGCGTTATAAGGCATGATTTATTCATTTTAATATCTGAATCACAAGCAAAAAGGGAAATATCGGGAGAAAAATAACTTCCTGGATGTTTTTCCACTCTCCAGGGAATCATCTTCAGGTTCAGGTTTTTGATGCTGGTGACTCTCGCGTGTGCTGCCGTCACCGTCGTCTCCTTCATATTAAATCAAGTTAGTGGTTCCTAAATCCTAACCGCTGGTTTCATGATCATCACGTTTAGGCTCTAATAAAATACTCCCAACGTTTCTTGTTTTTCACCAGGTCAGCGAAGGCCACTGGCACTGCGGAGACTACACCCTCCAAGTCCACAGTGCTTTTCTCACGGGGGTCTACGGCATGTGGAACCTGTACGTCTTCACCATCATCTTCCTCTACGCTCCCTCGCACAAACACAGCAGAGACAAGTCAGCAGACAGTCTACAGACAGGTCGGTCACATCACGACTTCATAATCCAATTCTGGAATGAAAAAAACAAATGAACACATCAGACTTGTTCCGTAGCAGCGGATGTTTTTCTAAGGTTATGTTCACTGTTGACAGATACGCTGGCGAGGCCGGAAAGCCGAGAGAGCCGGCTGACGTGTGGAGAGCAGGGCCCGACGGAGACCTACAGGATGACCGGGAAGGTGGCTGAAGAGTGACTGTCGGGAACAATATCATTTAGAAAACTATACTTTTATCATGCAGTTGTTGTTTCTGTAAACTGTCTAGAAAAATATAATGTTTATACAGCAGTGAAGTCCGTCTGATGAACCCGTGTTGCCCCACTGGCAACAATTGTTGCCAAAGTGTATCACTGTCATTTTCGACTCACAATAAAAAATCTCAAAGGTACTCATGCAACTTTTTCCACTTATATGCTAGTAGACAACTTAGACAAAGGTTTTGATTTATAAAAAATCGTTTCCAAGTGCTTCCTATTGCATGACATCATCTGCTTCCTGCTCCTTCCGGCTGAAGACATGGCGGTTGCAAATCCTCCTGGAAAGAGGTCATTTTCATACATTTCTTATGATTTTCCCCGCAAACATATTATAATTATTTAATCATTCAAGTCTCTAGAGTAACCCTACCCTCAAAAATTTTACCTAGGATGAATATTTTTTTGTTCATGGGCAGTTCAAATTGTTTGTTGTTTTGAATTTTATACAGGGGGAACCAAGGTTTGAACCACGATCATTAGCTACCTTCCTGGAATGATGATATCCATTGGTATCCATGTACAGTTTTACGTATTTTCTTTTGTTTTACCCGCTCCACCTTTTTGTTATTATTTATTATGACTATATTAATATTTTGTTATTACTATATCATTGTTATTATTTCTATATTATTATTAGGTGACATTTGACCGAGTGACAAGCTGTGTGACTACTGGCAACAATTGTCGCCAGTAAAAGTGCCATTTTCTTCAAAACAGTACAAAATCGAAAAAATAAATGCATAACATGATTCAGAGGGACTCAACTGATAAAATGATATGCCTTACAACTGTGAAAAAATCTGGGCACAAATGGGTTAAACATGGATGATGGGGCAAAGTGAAAGTTACAGGAGGATTTAAAGCTGCTAGAATAACACTGTGACTTCCACAGGGGGCCCCAGCAGTACGTTGGGCCCTGAATGCACCGTGCTCACTTCATGGCAACTGAACTGTGGTGACTTGGTTTATTCTAAGTGTTTGGTAAGATGGAAACATTTATTGCTAATTATAGCACGCTATAAACTTACATAACAACGACCTAAGTAGGATGACAGAGAGGCGGAACAGAGGTTAAGACGGCCCAACAACAAAATTTGTGCCCTCGGGGCTCCTAAATCTGACTCTGCTCCCAGAGACGGAGTTATAATGTAGAGTTTTGTCTTAAGCTTGGGAGCAAAGTGAAAGAGTATGAGACAATGATGTCACAGTACGTGGTCAAACATTTGTATTTTTATTCATATTGTTCTGAACAATGTGTCACTAACGGTTGTTGAAATCTTGTAGTTTTAGAGATATTTAATGTGATATACAAATAAACTAACTTGGAGATGGAGAAAACTTCTCTGCTCTTGGTTTTATTCACTCTAGTTTGTGTGGATAAAGTCATATAAAGCAACCAGAAACATACATCAGATCCTTTTAAATTAACCCCACACACACTTAATTGTTTTTGAATTGTTTGGCCTGTTTAAACTTTGAGACTGAGACTTCCTTATGGTTTCACTGATTATGGAAACTTCATATAAAATTGTAAATAATTGCCAGCGTGGCTCCACCGAGCTTTGATCTGAGCAGTGTGTGTGGCTTCACGAGACTGTTAATTGTTCATAAATCACGTTTTTGTAATTTCCTTTAGAAGGCCTTTTATCTGTAATATCTATCGTTATAACAGCAGCTTTAAAAGATGATTCCACCTCTTGCTGTGCTGTTGTGTTGGTTTTGGCTTCCTGGCTCCCACTTTGATTCCAGTTATAATTTCATAAAGGAAAAAGCCACAACTGGTATCCTTATCATCCTTTTCACGGTAAGAAAAACACAGCTGTTCCTAATAACATTAACAAGAGGTTCTATTCGAGTGTCCCAGTAAGACGGTGTGACGGTGAGTCAGCACCACCGATACCAGGATGCTGAAGCTGAATTTAGTGTTTACAGCTGTGCTTCTTTTCTAAGCCTTCGTTGTCGTTGTGTTGTTGAAATATGACAAACCCAAGTACAATTTTAAATGCAGGGCCTTCTATTTAAAATTGCACATTGGTACGACACTGTAAAAGACAATATTTGTCAGGTTGTAAACAACTGATTTCCTTTTTGTGTGGGATATCCTGTCACATGTTTTTATTTTTACAGATTGTTTCCACGCTGCTGCCTTTTGGTTTGATTTACAGAAATTACCTTTCAGAAATGCACAAAGATTGATATTTTACTCATCTTTAAATCCAACTTCTTCCAGATAAAATTAATTTAAATATTATAGACATTCACAAATGAGGTGTCTAATGATTGCCCTCCTGTCATATTTTTTTTTTATTTAAAGATAAATATTTTAAACTATATTTGGCTTCTATTTAAAACTTAAAAACTAAAAAAAACAGAAATTGGAAAAACCAAAAATGTGTCTGTTTTGTATATTACGTTTTAACATTTCTGCATTTTAATCATTTTTATAACTTTAAATTCGTAAACAAACAAACAGTGAGTGCAGTGTGACGCGGCCGCCGCCAGAGGGCGCTGCTGCCTCCGCTCAGCCGGCGGGCAGATAAGAGTCCAGCCCCGCAGCTCAGCAGCAGATGTCCGCGTCCTCGTCCTCCTCCCGCCGCTGAGCTGCACACCGACACGGCTCCATGTTTCACTTTCTGCGTCGTCAAACTTTTTTCCTCTCGACGCAGCGACGAGTAAACTGCGCGTCTGAATGAAACGAGCTCCCCCTCTGCTGCTGCTGCTGGTTTTTCATGGCTGGACTTTGGAAAGGAAACAACAACAAGTGAGTCGGATCCAGAGAGGCCAGGTGAGTCTCAGCAGCACAGAGATTACATGAATAATCTTTTGTACCAAGTGTAACATGACATGAGGACAATAATGCTGCGGTTTTAATAACACCAGCTGGTTGAAACTGTGGCCTCCTGGTCGATCACCGTGATCAGAACAGAGGTTCATGTCAAGAAAAACACCATGATTGTTGTTTTTCATGAGGTGGACAGGTGCCTGTGAGGTTTGTGTGTTTGTCTGTGGCACTGGTTGGTTCACAGCACAGCAGTAAGTGACACTGAGGAGGAATTAGGGAGCAGAGGACCTGCTTCTCAGTCACATCATGGAGGTATATCTCTGAGAAGAGTTACAGCAGATATGTCCTGAGTTTAAAAGTTTAAAAGTGCCTAAATGTCAGGTGTGGCTCCTGTCACAGTCTTACATTGTGGATTATTCCTAACAAATTCATATAAGAGCATTTTAATTCATCGTGGAGCCAATTAAAAACACTTTGTATGCTACTGGGTAGATCACAAGTATAGTATTGTGTCATAACTTATAAGCATTTCACCTGTTTTATATGTATAAAGTAACTAAAGTGTCAAAAAAGTCACCAAAAATGTGCCTCAGAAATGTTCTGGAATAGAAGTATAGAAGCATAAAATGGGATTACTCAAGTAAAGTACACGTGTGGCAGATTTATACTTAAATACTTGAGTAAATATACTCAAGGACAGATTCAAAAGTTGACAATGTGACAATAAACTGAGTACGTGGAGGTCTTGGACCGAACAAGCATCTAGTGGCGTCACCTCTGGTTGATGGAAACTGCTGTGGACACTTTCCAATGATGTTTTGACATGTTGTAAACCAAATGAGTAATCGATGACCCGAGACAGTATGACGTAAATAATCCCGATAATAGCAGAAAATTCAAACAACTGTTAGATGCCGTCTTTGAAATGCAGTGAACAACATTCTGTTGTCATTGCGACGCTGATGTACGTCAAAACAAATAGTCAGTGGTGTTTTTAATCTAGATAAATCATCTAGGCGACACATGCAGAAGTCCAGAAACCCTCCCCCCAAAAAATACCAGATACAAGAATAGCCGCTGACCCTGTTCAGACCTGCTATCAACATGTGTCCAGAGTGATCCGATCACAAGTGGACAGCTCTGAGTACAGGTGTGAACACCCCAGGACGCATTCAGCAAGCATTTGTGATCCGATCACTCAGACTAGGCTGTGGTCACGTTCTTTTAGCCGTGTGTACACACATGTGTCATGTGCCACATTGAAGATCCGCCTACACAGCTGATGTCCTCCATAAAACACACAAGAAGCTACAACAACCGGAATGACAAATTAGCCTACACACTGTCTGACTTCCATGTGGTGTGACCACACTGTCTCAACTCACCTCAAAGTACCCAGAGTCCCTTTGAATTTGCGTGATCTTAAACAAAATAGCCACAGCAAATAGCAACATAACAATTTATGAAGAAGCCAACATGTTATTGATAGTAAACAGGTTAAAATTTGACAAATAAAATAAACGGTAACCAATATAGGGAACTTCTTTGTCGCTTGTGGAGAAAGTCCCCAGACTCCCTTTAAAAATCGCTCAATTTTGTGAGTTGTTGAGTAAGAAGACACTTTATAAGCTTCGTGAAACACTTTCTACAACACATTCTGAACTATTTGGGCCTTCTTGTGAATTCGGCAAAGTTTATACATGTACTTTGTCGTGTAAAAAAAACATGGTGTCCGTCTGTCCCGGTGATGTACGTGTCAATTTGTTTATAGAGATTGGATCGTTGCATGTCGAGACAAATCTTAATGCCAGGTCTGAATTCCCTCTATCACACTTTTATAAATGTAGTGATCGTTGTTGTTGTTGGCAGCTGGATCGACATCCAGGTGTTCCCATTAGATAATAATAATCACTATTCTTATTATCATTATTTTGCTGTCTGAACCAGGCTGCTCTGTGTTTACTTCCACAGACAGTAATTACAGTAGCAGAGCCCACAAGTGGTAGATCCGGCAGATCGCTTCAGTCGGCAGCAGTGACATGGAATGCAGTGTAACGCTGGAGGGCAACTTTGACCGTCAAGGTCCACTAGAAGTTCTCGTTAATGGGTTAATGTGTGACAACATTATTTAAAAAGTCCCAAAAGAGTTTGACCTTTTAGTTCATAGGGTTAGATCCTTTTTGTTCAACCAGGAACAGTTGCTATCGCTCCACCAGACTCCATTCATCAGTCCATACAAGACATCAGCATCATTCACAAAACTCACCACCGCTATCTTTGTTACTCCTCTCACCAATCACCAACTATGATTTACGCTGTTCTTTACCCTCATGTTCTCTGATGTCCGCCCTCCTGACTGTTTTTGTTGTTAATTGGAGCTTTTGGACTTTACACTTTAACAAAAGATCTTTCTCTGTTGGGATTCTTTCTGTAATGTTGTCAGTAACTAACAATGTGAGCCGGTCAGTAGTTTATCAAAACCGGCTCTTTCAGTGGACTTCAGTTGTTGCAGCCATTGCAGACAGTTTCATTTATTGAGTATCTATTAATGATTTACACACCAAACTTAGTAAACTCTAGGGTCTTTTTGCATAACACAACTGAAATACACAAAGTTTCTCACACTGGCTACAAGTCTGTGCTGTTGATTTGCTTTAAAGACCTGAATTATTCAGTACTGTAGAACTATATGTATCAAATGTGCATATTTATTGTACTTGTGTATGTATAAGTTAGTTAAACATCTGCTCCTCTAAATCTTAGGTATAATACATGAGTGTGGTGTCATGTTTCAAACTGAGCTCCATCATAAGACTCTCTGACAGTGAAAGAGTCCAGAAAAAGGGAGCAGTCGCAGTGTTTCTGAACGCACACCAGACTATTTCTCTGGTTATTTTTTTCAGTTTTGTGGGAGATTTATCTTCTGGGCAGTAACATGGCTTCTGGCAGCGTGACTCTA
The DNA here is from genome assembly GCA_039737535.1 of Lagodon rhomboides. Taxonomy (NCBI): domain Eukaryota; kingdom Metazoa; phylum Chordata; class Actinopteri; order Spariformes; family Sparidae; genus Lagodon; species Lagodon rhomboides. The sequence goes on along the minus strand of CM077789.1, from coordinate 4,461,640 downwards.
CCTGAGTGGGCTTCTGGTGCTGACGTGGGTTCGGCTGTGTTGCCTGGTTACACCACAGTCACCGGTTTGCAGACCTTAGCGTGGTTCAATCTCGTGAGAGCGCCGACCCCCCCCCCCCCCTCCCCGCTTCTGTCCCTCGACTCGAATTCCACGCTCAGCCTCCAGGGAGCTGGTGTGTGCGTCAGCGGCCTGGTCACAAAGACCTTCAGAGAATGCTTCCAGTCAACACAGCGGAGCCGGCGGCCCTCGAGCCTTGTTAGTCCACAGCAATATGTGAAATATGCTCTGCTGTTCGACACACGTCAGAGCTCTCTCAGCCTCCTCGCTGGAGCGTAACCCGGTGATGAAGGCATTATACACTCAGCGAGGACGAGTGGATGTGTCACAGATGTGAGTCTGCTTAGTACACAAAGCATCGCTGCTTATCAACGAGTGATGACGGCTTTCACAATGGACCCTGGGAGCTGTTTTGGCTGTAGTGTGTGAAATCATATTCGAGATGGAACAACAAGCGACATGTTGTGCAGCAGTGACCAAGCATATTGTTATTATGTCGTTTTTAAAGTTGCTGAGTCGGATCAACTCCTTTTTTTAAATTTGACAGTCCATGAAATGAGATTTATCAATTAAGTCCTTAGTCAGAAACTTAATCATCAACATTTTGGATATTTTAAGTCGTTCATTATTCAAAAAAATGCTTGCAGCTCCTCAAATATTAAGAATCGTTACTTTAACATCACAATAAATACATTTGGGTTTTAAACTGTTGCTGGTAAGTCAGGACAGACTATTAATGTGACTTTGTGCTGTGAGAAGTTTTTTGGCAGTTGTGATGTTTTTTCTCCATTTAACAATTAATCAGTGAGCCTGAAAAACAAATTAACAGAATGAAAATAATCACTAGTTTTAACTGTAAACCTCTGAAATGAGTCAGCTTTGACCTGAAAGTGCATAACTTTATTTCCAGGGTAACCAAGTTGAGGAGAAAGTAAAAAATTGAATGATCAATCTGACGAGTCGATGGAAGGAAAATTAATTGCCGGATATACTGGTAATCGATTCATTTCAGTCATTATTTTAAGTAATATGTCAAACATTTGCTGGTTCCAGGATTTACTACTTTTCTCTTACTCATTTATGACGGTAAATGAAGAGTCTTTGAGTAAATTTTGAGCATTTTCTTAACATTCTCTGACACTTTATTTAGACGAAACAATTGAATAATCGTGAAAATAACCGGCAGATTTACCAATAATGAAAGTGATTGTTAGTTGCAGCCCCACCTGTACGTGACATACAATCAGAAATTCTGCACAAGGTTAACAATAACATCCTGCTTTCTTAGAAATGTCATAGTACGTATTAAAACCTGATCATAACAACAATAAAGTGCTTGTAAGTAAACATACAAAAAAGGCCGTGCTGATTCTGCTTCATTGACCTTTTGTTACATCAGATGAACCTTAATACAACTTTTTTTAAACAAAGCACTTTGGCTTTTATTGGTACAACGTCAGCTGGTTGAGGACGATATGGAGGTTGAGGGTGTTCCCTTGTGTTTTTGGGAATAAAAGCAAAGATGTGTGTGGCAGCGGCGGGATACTGATGTCAAATGGCTGAGTGCTGCTATAGCAACCTGGCCGAGGCGTTGATGAAATGAGCCTTCCAGCTCTCCTCGCTGACGTTAGCGGGTTAGCAGACTGCCACACATGCATGCTGGGTCGTCTGTGTCTCTGATTGAATGCAGTCTACTGAGATGTTTAAGAAACGTGGTATTTTTTTGCAAATTGTTCTCCCTGCATAGCTTTGGCAGAGTATTGATCGGAGAAGATCTCTGAATCATTGCAATGTTGGTTTAAATTCTATGAATGAACTCTGATGGAACCCCTGAGACTTACTGGAAACTCTGTGACCGTACGATCTCTTTCTAAACGGTTTATCCTTTGATCCGATGTGCAGGAGTGAGGAGAAAGTGCTGCCTCACTGCTGCTCTCTCTGTCCCCGGTCATGTCCTTACAGCTCCCAGGTCAGCCCGCCCTCGCAGAGTGACACACAGGCCTGTCTGACAGTAGCCAGGTCACCGGCCGGTGTCATCCTGTGCAAGGGCGAAAGTAAAGGACGACGGATTCATGTACTGCTGAACTAAGTACTTCCTAGACTACTTGCATGTATAATATGAAGTACTTTTACTGTGTACTTTTAGAGTAATCCTTTGTCAAAATCCTGACCAGATCACAAGAATAAGGATATTTCGCCCAACTTTGAGGTCGAATAAAAAACTTATTTTCCATAAGTAGTCTAAGATTTATATACTACTGAACTAAGTAGTTCATAGACTGCTTGCATGCATAATATGAAGTACTCTTGCTGTGTACTTTTAGAGTAATCCTGGGTCAAAAAATCAAAAATCACCTTTCATTAACTGTATTTGGTCTTCAATCAATTTATGGCAGGTGAAAAGACCCATTTTGTGTTGTAATGGTCCTTTAAAAGGATTCCAAGCTGTCCTGTGAGCTCAGATCTTTACATTATGAAGCTCATGAATGAGATCAAGTCATATTTAGGCAGAAATCACCTTTCATTAACTGTATTTGGCCTTCAATCAATTTTTACAGGTGAAAACTGATTGAAAACTGCAAAACACATCCAAACATGGGAAGCAAATGCTATGTATAGTTCCCAGATCAGATAAAAACAATGCAGAGTCACGAGGATCATTGCAAAAGTTATCATATCTTTATTGAAAACCCACCAATAAATCATATTCATTATAGTCTAATTTCCGAAGACGGGGCTAAACAAAGTCATCAGACATACCAAGCACAGACACGTATATCACGTAATTGCCATGTCTGATTTCGCTACAAACTACACTTCTTTTGGTCACAGTTGTAATAATTAGCCTACGTAACAACAAACGTTAAACTTTCGAAGACACATGCCTTTGCCAAAATATTGGTAGGGACAACTCCCTCCCTCCCAAACTGTGGTTGTGACTTGTCCCTATCGTCCCTATGCAAACTTAGGCCCGTGATCCTGTGTATGATCACGCTGACACTGTTGGACTGCTGTCATATCGCTGCAGTGGGATATTTATAGACGTGTGCTTTGTGCAGTCCCACATGACATGCAGCTCGACTGACACAATTACACGAAGCAGCTCCGGGTCTCTGCGGTGCGTCTGTGCAGCGTCAGGGGAACGAGTCTCCTGATGAAGCCACAGTCGTTAAATTTAATTATCTTCAGTGAGCTGGTTCCTGTGGGCGAGGTATGCACCCATGTAATTGTTTGGTTGGGTTGTACTATAGATATGTCTCAGTGTGCTTTAATGAAGCTGCAACACATGGGACTAATATTCCTGGATGTGCAAATTGAGAAACCACCTGATGTCTTCGTGTTGGTGTTGTTCCTGCAGTATCTTCATTAACGTTGCCAGAGGACCGTCATTGCAACTCACGTTTTTGTAATGTCATAGTTCTGCTACTCGAGGCAAAAGACCATAGAAATACACAAGTGGAAGAGTTTATCAGTCCTAACACAGGGCTGTGAAAGGATCTATTATAACTCCAACCATCTCTTCCTAAACCTAACCAAACATTTTTGTTGCCTAAACTTGCAAGTTGAACCGATGGTGCTACTGGAACCACGTTAAGTATGATGGCGTTCCAGAAACGACGCCAACACAAGTCGCAAACCTCTTGACAACAAAACAACGTGATCTGTCAGTTGCAGAGATGATCCTGGAAGATGTTAAAGGTACAACACCAACACAGCGAGACGTGAGACGCAAACACAAGCACAATGTCCTACATTAGTAAAATAAATGGTTTATTTCAATAAAAAGATGCACGAATGAATGAATAATAACTAGAAGGGTGCAACTCTTACGCTAGTGAGGGAGCTACTGCGACTGTGTCTCACCTGAGAGGAAAAGGTGTTATTGTCTTGATGACATCACAGGCAGTGAGTCTTAAGATAAGTATGTGTTGTTGTGTGCACAGCGCAGATTTTGAAAATACTCATTGTGCGAAGCTTTAAAATTAAGTCGCATACTCTATTATACGGTGTTAAGTTCCCGTTAGCCTTCATTATTGTTTATACCGACCTGAAACACACGGCGACGCTCCGCTGCCCTGCAGCGACACCAGACAGGAGGGTAAATTATGAGCTACTCAAGGAAGTAAGAGATCGCTTAGCAACTGAAACACAGCAGATAATAAATCATCTTTGGGTTCAGCGTTGTGCACTAACAGACCTCAGACCTGTTGGTTTAACAGATCAGCAGTTCTACTCAGTTTACTCTGGTATTATTTTCTGTGTGTAGCATACACAGATTTAATTTGTTCCTCCTTCACCTTTGCTTTAGATTGAAATGATTCAGACAAGCCAGAGTTTTCCCATTTTCTCAAACAAACCACTTAAACGATAAAGTTACAGCTCGTCTCTGTCCTCGTCCAGGACTCACACAGCTTATTGATTCAGCCAGAAGGTTTCTGACCAGCATGGTTGGGACAGTAGCAGATCTCGACTGTAAAACCATTTAATGATTAGGTTTACTCACATATTCAGTGCAAGATCGACTTTCTGAGTACATTAATAATGTACCAACTTTATGTAATTAATAGTCTGTGGAGTATGTTAGCAGGATCCTACTTAAAGCTTTTGTTGACGCTTTCACAAATTGTGCATTTAATGAAATGTTGGGGACAAAAGGCCAACGATGTGTCGCTCATAACTGCAGACGCACAGAGAATAAACAGCTCAGTTCCTTTCAGCTCCTTTCCGAAGCGTTTTAGTGTCTTTCAGCCCATTGCTTTGAATTTACGGCCCATAATTGTGCTGTTGTGATCAACTTTCACTGTTTCCAGCCTCTATTCTTTGATAATCGATCAATAATTTCAGTCATTTTTCTTGCAAAAATGTCGAACACTTGCTGTTTCCTGCTTCTTAAATGTAGGAATTGCTGTGTTTCTTTGTCATACATGATAGTAATTAAAAGAGCTGGCGTAAGTGGGCTCGGCCTGACTGAAGCGAGGGGTTTACTCGCTCTGCTCTGGGGCAGGATTTGCCCTGAGTGTGTGGGGTAAAGCTTGGGTTAAAAAATTGTGTGTGAAAAGGGGCTAAATTATCTCAGAGTCAGCTTTGAGCCGAGTGCTCAGGACGGCCCGAGGATAAGAACATGCAGGGTGAAAAGCCCTGAAGAGTCTTTGGGTTTTGGTTGGAGAAGAAGTAATATGATGAACTCGCTTTGGGCTCGAAGAATAAGAAGAGAGAGAAGTTTTCTTTTTCTTTTAGTGGCCAAAATGAATCATCACAGCTTTAAGAAGTTGCTACTATCAAGTGACCTCCTGACCCTGAGGTCCTGGAAGTCTGCTTCATAAAGACAGTTATTCTGACGACTCATCTGTGCAGGAAAGGTGCCCTGTGCAATTAATAGACTAAATATAAGGCTGTTTGATGAATTAGGCCTTTCAAATGGAGGAGAAATGGGACGGCTGTCAGCTCTGTCGTTCACACCACCAGACCCCTTCTCCACTTGTTGTATGGAGACGCAGCTCTCGGACCGAAGGACTGGCCCATCGAACTCGTTTCGCTGGAATGCGGCGGTGAATGCAGATGAAGCGGGAGCCGGAGTATTTTCATTCACGGCAGATTTCTCACGGCGACAACAAGCTGCCGTCAGCGGGCTGGTATTCATCACTCTGTGGGGGCTCGCGCTCTCACGGCCGTGATAAATGAACAGTTTCCTTAAGTCGGACGGATCTGTCAGTGCTTCTGATTAGGTTAAAAAAATGTATTTTCACCACCTTTCCACTTCAGTGCGCTCTGAAAAACTCCCCCGGTGTTAAAAAGCCGTTGGTATGTGAGTGTTGGATTCGCTGTCACGGCTCGCTTGTAACGTAAACACTCTTTTGCTTTTCTTTCAGGATTAATGCCGTTCGCCCAGACCGGGACTTCAACACATGCTCTCTGAGATCTCTTCCCACACAGGTCAGTGTCGGTCGACCGGCTCCCATCTGCGTCAGCTGTTGCCTCCAGCGTCCCCGGCCTTCACTGTAATTGAGAGAAGGATCGGATAACAAACATTGCTTCACCGGTCCATCCATTATTAATCGCTCACAGTTCCCTACAGTCTTTCATATCTCCAGTAACTCCGTCGGCCGACTGCCTGCTGGGTGCTGCCGTCTGGTGGTAACGAGTGGAAAGCAAATTACAGCAAATGTTCTGAATCATCCTGTAGGTAGATGAACGAACAAACTGCTGTCGTAGAAGAAAATTAGTTCCCTAGCTACAGTATATGTTCTTCAGACTTGTGACTCGAGACTTAAAAACTAAAACCAAACTGAAAACAAAGAAAATAAGAAATATAATCAACACAGACGAGTCTTTCTAGTCATCATGTCTCAAGTCAGGTCATCAGTCTTTAACTTCCAAATCCAAAACACACTGAGTTGAATCCACATCTCTGGTACGCTGTTGTTCACTTATTACATTATTGAGTTTTTACTATAAAAGAATAATTCAACTAGAAACTCGATTAAAGGTTAGAATATGATCCACACATTCAAAATTGGAGGTTTCTTTTTTCAGTGCTCATTTTCAGGTTCATCATTTTATTTTGGGTTACTACCTGGATATGTTTACATTCTTAAATGTTCAAAAAACACACCAGTTGTCTCGTACTGACCAGTAGCAGCACTGTATTCCCCCTCTGTTTCAGCTCCTGTCTCTTTAAGGCCCCTCCTCCTGAATACCCAGTCTGCTCTGATTGGTCAGCTCACACATGCCTGAGCCAGCACCGCTACCAACAACAGACACACCAAAAAGGGTAGTTTGGTGTGTGAGAATTAATTCAGCTAGGCATAAATTATGCAAATGTGTGACTCTGTGACGTAGTGTGATGTCACAACGTCACTGAATTAAAGGCAGGACTGCTGATGAGGCGTTTCAGGAGCTTCTGTTGGGGTGGCGATGACCTTTTTAACTTTAAAGGTCCACTGTGTAGTGTTTTAAGTAATTTATTACCTCAAATCAGCGTCTTCATTCATAAATAAGTCCTCATTGGTGTAAAATGATCTCTGCCAACAATCTCACTTCTCCTCCTGAGGGAAGAATCACTTCTCTGTATTTCCATAGGACGGGCGAGCTCTACGGAGGCTTCCATGTCCTTCCGCTCTATAAAAAACGATGAACTGGTGAGAGGGACAAAAAGCTCTACGTGGTACAGATAAGGCTAAAGGCGTTTTCACTCAGAGCCAGCGTGACTGTGGAACGGAGAAGGAGCTTAGCCAGACGCGCTCATCAGCTGCAGTTTGAAGTCTGTTTGAAATAACGTACCTCATCACCCGAAACTAAACTTGATGAAGTGCTGTTTGAAGACACGTTGTTGTCACAGCTTCTTGAATCTTGACACATCCCGCCTGCCGTAGTTCCAACAGGCTGCAACGCACATTTGAAAACGCGAGGCGCTAGAGAGCAGTATTCGTTTGAATGCAGAATAACATTTAACCACTAGATGGGAGAAATAATTCCACAGTGTGTCTTTAAAGATCTTTTACATGCACAAGAGCATAATGACACACTGAAAGAAAGGAAAAAACAAGAAGGTGTCAGAGGTCTCCTTGAAGAAAGGATTGAAAACATGTGAACCAGCACTTTAAATCAGTACAGGATGTCACCAGTGTTCACAGAGCTACAGTCACTGTGTTCATCCAAACCCTCCTCAGATCTGCTCATCAGCACATGATGCTGCTCGCTCTGAGGTCACCCTCTCCCCTCTCCTCTGTGCTGACACATGTTCTCCACACGATGGCAGTGTTGGTCAGTCTATCATGATCCGTCCCCAGATTCAGAGATAACCCTCTGTCCTCGCAGTGCACTGCACTCTACATTAAATGATTGGGCAACTCACTAAGTTGATATACAAGCCAAACAACACGCTGTCGTTGTACATATATGGTCGGGTTTTGCTGAACCGTGATCAAGAGAGTCGTCTGTTTGTTGAGCAGAAGCCAAAATGTTGCTGTAGTGTCTAACTCTATTTTTGTGGTTGTCTGGATGTGTGGCGGACATTTAACAGCTCATTACTACAGTGTAGTGTCTCTAACAACCGTACATGTGTTAATTAAGGACAAGATACTACGGGGGGATACAATGTCTTCGTGCACGAGTCAGTTTTGAGATTTTGGGCTGTTTTGCTCGTCTTCTTTCATACTAGTGGGAATAAAAACTACAAAAAATAATACACGACTACAACACAGTAAAGCTTCTTTGCATTGGGGGACGTGTGAGGACACTGGAGTGAGTTGCAGTAGATTTATAGAGAAAGCTTTGAGCTCTGTGTGACTGCGATGTAGAATAAAAAATAACCAGCCGGCGGCTCAGGAGGTCGAGTGGTCCGTGCAGTCTGCATGCTGAGGTGTCCTTGGGCAAGATACTGATCGGGTGGCTCCTCCATCGTGTGAATGGTGAATCAATACCGACGAGGAGGCGGCGTCTTGCACTGTAGCCTCTAGCCACGAGTGTGTGAATGGCTGAATGCTATTATATACACTCACAGGAGCCCTTTCTCTGCTTTGTGTACATTAACTCTACGTTCATTTTAACAATAAAATGGCAGAATTGTATCTTGAAAGTGAGGTTTATAGAGAACCAATGTTCTGTATCAATTACAAACCTGCTTATTGCTATTTTAACTAACATTTTATGCATGATTCTTAATGTTTTTTTGCATTATTAATACTTCCTCCAACACTTAGTGGAATATAGTGTCATTAGTTGGAGTTCAGTCACTTAACAGCATGCGAGGAACAAGAAAAATGGTAAAATGATTCCTCAAATCAGTTTCAGTTCAGGTAGAAGGGATCATTTTTCATGTAGCTTCCCAGAGGCAGCTTTTTGTTATGATTGATTGCACGAACACCACGAACAGGAGGGTGAGCCCAGTCCACACGCAGGTGTTGCACAGAGGCTCTTTTTGCCGGCGTGCAGGTGTGTTGCTAAGCGGCTGCAGGACGTCGGCCTGTTCTGCACAGCTGGCAGAAACCTGCTCTCCGTTAATGAACCCGGCGATGAAACACCTTCTGTTGATCATTCACATTAACAGCAGAGTCTCAGGTAGTAGGACGGACCGTCGCTGAACGGAAACCTTGTGCTCGATGCAACTCGAGCTCTGGAGAGCTCAGGGTGTGTGTTTATGCGTGTAGGAGGAGGTTTACACATTTACTGCATTATCGTCGCACCCGAGGGAGATCCGAGGCCTCTTCAGGCATGTCCTCCATCCTGTTTCATAAGCGTCTGCTCATATATGGACATCTTCCTTCCTTCTGCTCGGTCGCACTACGTCCGCTTCCTGAACAACCTCCCCCCTCTCCCCTCCCTCCACACGCTCGTCCTCCAAATCTCCTTCCCACTCCCCACCATCACACACATGCATACACACTCCTACTCATGTTGGTTAGCCATGGGCAGAGGCGGGAGTGTCTCTTCCTCTGTACAGGAAGCAGTGTGGTTAATACTCATTTGATCACCGGTTCTGATGGCTCGCGCCGGTTGTGTTATTTTGGTGGTTGCAGCTTCCAGCGGATGAAATTAGCTCGTATGTCTGCACCGGGAGCTGCATAATTCCTCCGTGCAACATGTGTCACACTTCAGTGGTAGGAAGAAAGAAAAAAAACCTGTTTGATCTGTGCGCAATATCTTGGCAGCCGTCTCTTGTTCTCGGGAACTACGAGTCTGCACTTCCTGTAAAAATAAATCATCGACTTCCAGAGATTTACATGTTTTTTTTTTATGTACGTGCACCTCTGACTCTGGGAATTCAAACCAGGACCGGTGTGTGTGTGTGTGTGTGCCGGGTGGCCTCCGGGTGCCCTGGATGCATGCAGATCTCACTCGAGATTAGCCGTCCTATCTGCACGGCCCTAACGCAGACACATGTCGCCTTTGAAGTAGGACAAACAGCCTCATCGAGTTTTTTTTTTTTGCCACAGGGCGCAGAAAGTATCAGCAGCTGGAGCTCCCTCAGCACACTCAGCTCTACTTTTCCTCTCGTTCACCTGGAAAAATATTTACAATTCAAACACCACGCTGTAGATTTTTCTCATTATGCAGCGCGTTTGCGGGAACATTTTCCCGTGTGATGCTTCGTGGGAAGAAAACAGGATGAGCCTCCGCAAAACCATTAGCGTGAATGAATTATTGCTGCAGTTTCACATGTGTAATTACCACGTCCCCCCTCCTTCCCCCCCCCACCTCCTCCTCCTCCTTGTTGCCCCCCTTGTGACATATTATCAGCCCACTCAACAACTAGGTCACTGCAGATCCCGTTTCCATGGATAGAGTTTTCACACAACAGCCTGCCAGGTGCTGACTTCACCGCTGTCTGCGAGGAGGGTTACACGTATGGACTGTTTTTAGCCGTGCTAGCGTCGTGTCTCCAGGGACGTCCACCGTTTAGGTCCAGACTGAAATATCTCAACGATTACTGCGTGTGTTAAGATGCAGTCCCCTGACGATGAAGCCTAATGAGTTGAGTAAAAGGATTCTACAGCTCTAGTGATCCCTTCAGTTTTCTTCTAGCGCCATCATCAGGCTAAAATTTGAGTTTGTCTGATACTTTGGTTTGTCAAACTAAAGACGTTCCCACCAGCCTCAGCCCTGCTTTGTGTTTAGCGCTAATTAGCTAATGCTAACGTGCTAAAACAATTCAACCGAGATGGTAAACATGGTAAACATTATACCTGCTAAACATCAGTATGTTAGCATGCTACCATTAGCAATTATCGGATAGTACAGCCCGTTTTATGTATTTAAAGATGGCCGACATGATGGCTCCCTGGATCTAATAAGGGAAGTTCATTCCTATGGAGGCTGTTCTGTGGTGCATGAAGGCAAAAAAGCTCTACTACAGGTTTATAGAAGTAGCTGAATCCTCCACTTCCCATTTATACCCTGGCTGACTGGAATAGAGATAAAATGATTTAATTTTGCAGCTCTCCAGGTTTTCCAGATGTTATCGGACCAAATCGACCAAATTGTTATTGTGACATGAGTCATTCTGCAGGGTTGTCATGCTTAAAATAATGTAACCAGTCTTTTACAATCACAATGTTAGCTTATTGGAAAAAGGTACGTTTGGGTCCCTGTGCATCTGATGATGTAATTACACAGTTTGGCCACTGTGGATAACTGGCTTCACAGCTAAAGCTGAGCAGATGATGACTAAATGTTCCTTTTTGGGGCGGACTTCACCTTTAAGCCTTGTGTCATTTCCTATTTGTCATTAACTTGCAGATTCACGGAAGGCCTTTTCGGAGGAAAGTCCCTCCGCATAGCAACACTGTGCCTGTAGAAGAAACCCCCCTCATCATGACCGCAGGGTCCTGACAATAAACAGTCCACACAGCTCGCTTTATCTCTCTCTGCGCGACTGTGTCCACTTCGAGACGCTCCTGTGCCACGTGTCTGGCCAGACAAGAATTCCACCCTGATCTTTTCCTGCGGGAGCCGTCCAGGGAATGTCGGCTTCCAGTTAACAAACATGAGGGTCTGGCAGTAAAGAAAGGAAGACCGAGTAGGAGTCAGGATGTCACCCTGCCCAGAAAGTCTGCCCGGCCGCTGGTTACATGCCTGGGATTCTTCCCTACAAACTGCGCTTTCCTGCTTTGATTTTTTTTTTTCTCTCTGAAACATTTTCCTCCACCAGACAGTGGCAAAGGAAATATTTTCCAGTCCAGAAATAAGTTGCTTTTAATTGCATTGCCTTTCGCGAGTATACACTCGGTGGTCTGTGCCGCTGTAAGAATGCGCCTTTGATTGATGTTCATTAGGGGCGAAACAGGGTGGTATGCTGCTCGGCATCGCAGCCGCGTTCCATTGGAGTTACACTGTTCTGAAAACAAACCGCTGCAACCGGCCCGCACATACTTTCCCTGTGAGATCCTGGTCGCTGCCGTGAATGAATACGGCATTATAATGCTCCGAAATGCACGACTGAGAAAGGCTCAGTCATCATTTTAACTCTCTGCACCAGAATAGGTTTGAATATCACATCATGTAGGTCATCGTCGGCGGACATGAAGCAGGAGCTCTCACTGCATTAAACCTGCACGTGTGCCCTTTTAAGGAACAGATCGTCTCACATGTTAATGATTCACCGCGGTGTGATAACGTGGATTCAAAAGTGTTTTGTCTTGAGAACAGCTGTTCAGTTTTACCTCCAGACGACGACCGAGCGGGTCAGAACGCTTGAGAAACAGACTTGTTGACATTAAAGCTGTGAAGCCCTGCAAGAAAAATCCTGTGACTGGATTTCACGGGGGTTGCGGTCGCTGGCATGCATGCAGTCAGCCCTTTAGATTATCATACACACATCATAAGATTCCAGCATTCCTGCCCTGAAAATGCAAATCTCCCTCGGTAGCACGTGTTAGCAATCATCTGCTGCTTAGCATCCCTGCACGCATGAGCTAAACATGTGCCTGTGTGCATGTGAGAGAGGAAATACCATTCACATGTGTCCGAGCATGGCTTTTGTATGGCGGTGTCACACCCTGGTGATGCACCGTGGGCTCGGCTGCACACACACAAACAAGTTCCTCAAGAATGTCAGATTCTCCGGCCTTTCTGATTTTGCACAACAACCTCAGCAGGACATGTGTCGTTTTTTTATAGCATTATGGACTCTTATCTCTCGGCCTTGTCACAGATGTCTTTGCCCTTCCTGCTACAGAAGCTCTTTTACTTTTGGTTGTCTAAAAATGAAACTCCCCAGTGATTGAGCTGTAATCAATATGAGAATGGCTGCTCATAGTCGCCTAACGAACCCACAGAGAGCTATCGCCTGATTCTGCAGCTCCACTCAGCTTTATCTGGAGTTTCAGCTCATTGTTCAGCTGCCCCGGCTGCAACTTCACCGCTTTGCTTCATTCTTGCCGTTCTCATTGTGCTATTATTAGCCGCGGCAGCTGCTCTAAAAACAGCTCCTCTACCTTCCAGTACCTGCTCGGCACCAAATACCAGACAGCTGCTAAACATAGAGTGGTGTTTAACTCACGCTCGAGTGCCAGCTATTTCCCCCAGGAGCCTGTAGAGTCCAGAATCTGGGGCGTTTTTGCCCTTTATTTGAAATATGACAGCATAAAGAAGGGTTTATGCAACAAATGACCCCATCTGGAATCTAACCTGGGGAGGTGTAGCATGTCCCCCAACCGTTCATCCAACAAAGCTTTTAAATTGTTTCGTTAACAAGTAAGAAGCATCTAAATGTTGCAGCTCTGTGAGGCTGTACCTGTGCACAGTGTCAGAATGCTAACATACTTGGAATGACAGCAACATGCTAATGTTTAGCAGGGACTGTCTTTGGCATGTTCACTGTCTTAGTCTAGCGTATTAGCATGCTAACATTTGATGATGTTGATATGCTGCTAGCATCGCTGAAATGCATCATGTGTTAATCGGCTAAGTAACTGGAATCTGTTCATGCTGTTCATAGCTGCAATATGGAGTTAGGATCAGTATACTGTGTAAGTACAACTCTGCCAATAAACAATCAACTCTTACAGCTGTTATTCAGACCAGTTGAACATGCATTTCAACTTTATTTTGAAATGCACGTTTCAATGGTTGAACATGCATTTCAACTTTATTTTGAAATGCACGTTTCATGGTTGAACATGCATTTCAACTTTATTTTGAAATGCACGTTTCAATGGTTGAACATGCATTTCAGCTTTATTTTGAAATGCACGTTTCAATGGTTGTTCATTCATTTCAACTTTATTTTGAAATGCACGTTTCAATGGTTGAACATGCATTTCAGCTTTATTTTGAAATGCACGTTTCATTTCAACTTTATTTTGAAATGCACGTTTCAATAGTTGAACATGCATTTCAACTTTATTTTGAAATGCACGTTTCGATAGTTGAACATGCATTTCAACTTTATTTTGAAATGCACGTTTCAATAGTTGAACGTGCATTTCAAAATAAAGTTGAAATGCACGTTCAACTATTGAAACGTGGTTGAACGTGAATTTCTAGCAAAATGCAGGAAACTAAATCCACAGTCATCAAACTAAATTGTGACATTCATGCTTTTCCAAATCCTCCCCTGAAACGAGTGATTGCATCCAGCAGGGAGAACTTGAAACTTTCCCGTGCGCTCGCTCTGAAGCTGTGCTCTCTGTCTGCCGTGACCCTTGCGCACAGCTGGGCGAGGTGCATGTTTGGGATTCTTTCTCGGTTAATAATACCTGTTTGATTGCTCAGAATCTCTCAGCTCACTGTGTATGCAAACTCCCCGGTAATAACGTGCGGGGCCAAAGGGCGGATTACTAATGCTTCAGGACTGCAGGCTCGCAATCAGGTGGCTTCCAGACAGCGAGAAGTCATGAGACAGAAGCTGCAGTCACTCGCGGAGCCTCCCTAAAAGGACACTTTGGACGTGGTGTCCACCCCAGCGCCTCTTACGTACGCAGCCCTCTCCCCCCCCACGGCTGCTCATTATGTGCAGTTTAGTGCTCACTCAGCTCTGGGGTGCTCCAAAGTTCACAGGAAGGAGAGGAGAAGGGGGGGTTAGTGTGTGAGAGCCATTCCTGGTACTGAGGTCAGAAGGATTGTGTTTTCTTTCCCAGACCTCCCCTCGTTCTGTCTCTCCCTCTGTCTTTTGTTCGTCATGATAAGAAGAAGTCAGGTGGCAGCGGTGAGGAAGCCTCACAATCACCTCCCGCCACCTTCCGTCAGCGTTGGACGTGTGCTGATTAGATCAGCCTTGTTAACGACTCAATGCACAGGGAAACTTTCATTTTCTATCTATGCAGCTGATACTCCAATTGTTTTGTTTTTTTGTTGTTTTTTATTGCTTTATGACTCTTGCATGCTCGCATCTTATCTAAATATAACCAGTTCTGGTTATATTTAGATAAGATGGCCTCGTGCAAGAGTCATATAGCAGTAAAAAATAACTGCCAGTAAATTCAAATGTACTAACAGGAAGTTTTAACTGGTTATGATACAGTCTCACTGGATGCCTCCAGATGACCATCAGCAGAAATCATAGTTGCATGAAGCAGCTGAAACATGAAACGTGAGGTGAAACCTTCTTTTGGGTGTCCGCCAGGTGTCACTGATGTTAACAGCGTCTGCAAAATCCTTGCTACGGCCCTGCATGAAAGGTTATCAGCTATTCTGCTAGAATATGTGGCAAAACCTGAATAAACAGAATCAACAACAGCGAGAGCACAAAGAAACTCCAGCGTGCATGTGAAGGGATGAGTGTGCGTTTGAGAATTTGCGGAATTTTGTCCGTTAGACTCGCGAGTGTGGGCGAAAGGTGAGCAGACGAGATGTTGGTAACCGTGGAGGAATGAAAACATCATGTGTAATGATAAGTCTGGGGAGGAAAGAGAGTCACTAATGTTTATCCTTAAGCAGCAGACCGTGGCGGGAAAAGCGTCGCGGCGTCTTCGATCGACATCACGTTGCATTCCTAACGCCCTCGACATCGCGCCGAATGCATCCCGTGTTGGCGGTTGTAAAGGCGTGATCCGGAGCGAGCAGAACGTGATCGGCGCGTGTTGCAGTTAAAGAAGGAATGAGAGGAATTCTCTGCAGCCCGTCGGAAGCACAACGGGCTGGTTTCCATGCACAGTGTGCACCTTGTCTCGCAAAAACGCACCGATTTTTCTGTTATTTTTCATGAATGACATTTAGCTGGAGGGTAAATGCTGGATTATTCGTAACAATGAGAGCTGTGACTTGGTCGTTCGGTGCGCTGTGAGAGCGGCAGGCTAAAGGTGGTGTGAGAACGAGGGGCTGTGGGTTTACTGAATTCCTATCCGGTGAGCGGAGCGTTGGTTTCTGTCTAGACAAAGCTCAGTTGTCGGGGAGACCCATGCAGATCCAGGACTGCCCCGGGCTCCAGGAAGTATTGGTGGGAGAGAGTGGGGCTTTTTTTTTCCCTCTCCCTGCTCACTTTTCCCTCCTTAGGGGATTTCAACGAATGCAGTCGACTGCTGAGAGCGGGCTTTTTTTTTTGTTTTTGTGGTGGGAGTTTTTCTCCCATGATAGGGTGGAGACAGCTTGGTGCGCTTGTGTGGAGATATCAACGGCAACAAGAATCTCACCGCTTTCATGTCTCCCACTCGGCAGGAAATAGCAGCCTTGGCCCACCTTGCACGCAAAAACCATTCACAGTCCCAGATGCACAAACTGCACACTCACTCACTCGCTCACGACACGACACTGTGTGTAGGAGACAACGTGGAATCCCTCTTGTTTTACAAAGAAGAAGCGTCACCTGTAGGTGTCTGTGCCGTGGAGCCACTCTGTGAGCTCTATTGTCTTTGAGTGACTGTGTAAAGCGAGATAAGACAAAGACAGGCGGCGTGACGGCTCCCACAGCACCGGATCAGGGAGCAGACAGGGCTGACTAAGGGCTCATTAACTGTTACACTCAGCTGCGCCCCGAGGGCTCGTCCTCGGAGCCGGTGCGCCGTTCCACTGCAGCCGAGACACTTCGCTCTCTTCAGAGGATTTGAGGTGATGACAGAAGAGTTATTGTGTGTTTCCAATATCTAAGTGAAGATAAAGACAGTCTGGAAAAAGACAGAAATAAAACAGCAGACCCTCTGCTGGAAAGTTCCTCACCTTAGTTTTTTGAATAAGGGTTTGGAAAGAGTGAAACTGTTCAGCCATACAGGATGCAGGACCTCGTTAATGCCAACGAAGTTTAGTTTGGGCCGTTATTAGTCATAGAGTGGCGGTTTGTTTGCCAGGAAGTCATCTTATTACCGTTTAACAGAATAGACCTGCAGCTATTGTCAAATAGCACTCTTTAATCAAGGTAACTGGATCATGAAATGATCTACGATGAATGAATTCATAGATTTGACTTCATGAGAATACCTCAGCCACCTAAATGCTTATTTTGTTCTTATTGTTGCAGTGTTTCCTGCACTGCTGGTCCTTGTCGTTGGCTTTTCAGTCGACTGTGTGCATTGACTCAGTGAGAGAAATCAAACACTAAGTACAGCTGAGGTTAATTGGCGTGTGGGTTAAATTGAAATGTTCACCTGATGATGGCGGCAGATAAAAAAGTCATGAGATCACCAAACAGAGGGAAACATGAATCTTTGTAATGAATTTTATGGCTGTGTATCCGGCAGTCGTCAAGGCATTTCACGACTCATGACTGAGAAACTGCTGGTGGCGCTACAGGTAGAAGTAAAGGGACCATCAGAGACATTAGGATCCCTCCTCTGGGGACCACGAATGTCTGAACAAAGATATCGTTGCATTCAACCCAAGATATGATATTTCAGTGTGGAGCTGTGGAGCCGTTGTGTCAGCGTGGCTTAAAGGGATATTCCGGTGTAAGTTTAATCCATGGTCTAACACACCATGACACCGAGTAAGACTCCCCCTCGAGAGGTCAAGTTAGCTGACCGCTAGCTTAGCTAGTTTTAGCAACCTCAGAAAAGACAGCACGATAACAATGACACTGCAGCTTATGTCTCCAGCTAGAAACTGCCATCAAAAAGCCACAATTAATGGTGAGAACAGCAGCAAACTTCAGCAACAGTACATGTACAGTCCCAGCACACAGTACGAAGCATCAAACATCTGCTAGCTTTGCTGGATTTGTATTAAAAACACAGCACAACTCACCCTCTCCTCCAGCAGCCTGCCTGTGTGGGGAAGCCCTGACGAGTCGATTACTGAGTGCAGTAGATTTCCAGCAGCTGAAGGATGAAAATGTATGATTATTACTCCATTACTTCCCTTATTTTCCCTGTCAGCTCTCGGTAATAAGAACTGAGCATTCCATGGAGTAATAATCAGACATTTTCATCCTTGAGCTTTGGAAATCTACTGCACTCGGTAATCGACTCGTCAGGGCTTCCCCACACAGGCAGGCTGCTGGAGGAGAGGGAGAGTTGAGCTGTGTTTTTAATACAAATCCGGCAAAGCTAGCAGATGTTTGATGCTTCGTACTGTGTGCTGGGACTGTACATGTACTGTTGCTGAAGTTTGCTGCTGTTCTCACCATTAATTGCTGCTTTTTGATGGCGGTTTCTAAATGGAGACATAAGCTGCAGTGTATTGTTATCGTGTGGTCTTTCCTGAGGTTGCTAAAACTAGCTAAGCTAGCGGTCAGCAAACTTGACCTCTCGAGGGGGAGTCTTACTCGGTGTCAAGGTGTGTTAGACCATGGATTAAACTTACACCGGAATATCCCTTTAACACACTGTAAACCCACAGGTCACAGAATTAAACGGTCTTGCGAGAGAGCCGCCTCGATCCTCTTTTTATTACACTTGTTCAAAGCGAGCGTTCTGCGTGCAACAGGTTTGCGTGATCGCCCACGTTCATCTGCATGACAGCGCTTTTTCTTATTAATAGAAGCAGCTGGTGGCACAATGCTTTGCATCTGGCCCCTCCAGATTTTCTGTAGCTGCAGACGCGGCGGAGCGTTTTTTCTTTTGTGTCAGCTTTTCATTTCTCCGCTCCGCGCAAACCAAATCAAAGCGATATCTCTCCGAGCCAAATCCACAGTTTTTCTTGGAGAACAATCAAAGAAGAAGAAGAAACTCCGAGCACACGCACGGCGAGGTGCAGCGGAGGAGAGCGGCACCTGGTTCAGGGGTTTTTTCAGCCGCTTGTCTTCTGTTGACTTCCAAACACATGAAAGGAGAAGTCACCCGGACTTCAAAGAGAGCCCTAATCCGTGTACGTTACTCACTGTACCTCGCTGTAGATGAACTTATTTCTCAGGCAATCAGACGCACATTACTCAGAGCTTTGAACTTTAAGAAGTGTCAGCCTGAACACACACACACACACACTTACTAACACCCACTCAGAGAAACCTGTTTTCCTGCACATGGGGCCCAGGTGGGGATAAAAAAAGGACAGGATGACAGAAACTGGAGTGAGAGATCTTGTTGTCCCGCAGCTGACCTCACCCAGGGCGAAGGTGTTGCATGCCGCTGCAGGTGAAAGGTGTTCGGTCTGTGACTCAGCACCCGGGAACGCTCACCTCCTGTTTCAGCGAGCGGCGGAAGCACCGACGCCTCCTGTGTTTCTTTTCAAGTCGGCTTCCCACAGCGGGCTTTCAAAGCATTTTTTTGCGCCGCCGCACGTTCGGCGACTTCACAGTCTGTCACCATCAAAGCTCGATTATCGATGATGTTTCGTGCAAAGATCGGACGTTTCGCAGCCTGAGTCACACGGCTCCGTCTCCGCCTGAACTCGGGAGTGACGCCGTGTGTTTGTTTCTCTTTGGGAGGCCTCTGTCTCTTTCCTCTGCACGCCTCGCTGGACCGCCTGGCTGCCAGATAGCATCAGCCCGTCTGAGATTAACGCTCATGAGGGCGCAGTTAAACTTGTAAAAGCTCCGGACTCCTGTCCCGGTGCCTCTGTTGCTCCACACAATGCCAAAATAGCAATTGTGAGCGTGGCACAATGCTGATAGCCCGTCTGCATTGTCACCGTTCCACTCAAAGCCCTCGGAGCTTATTGTCGAGGCGGCCACGGATCCCGGTCCAGGAGCCCGTCGCTGTTGTTGCCAGGCAGTTTAGCGGTGCGGCGGACAGATAATGGAGCTGCTCAGCGTCCCACGGCCCAACATTTAGGGAAACTGGACAGCTGATAGCTAATCATTGAGGCTGCAGCGCTCCGTCTGCCGTCTGTTAATCAGACACCTCTGTAATCTGTGACCACAATGCACCTTGGTGTGTTTGTGTTGTCTTTCAGCGCACTATAAATATAATCCATGCAAAGAGTTTATATTTGGGTGAGATGAGTCAGATGAGGTGCATAAACAGGTTGTTGCATTTATAGACTCGCATTTTCTCTCAAGGCTGTCTCAGAACATTACTCACACGCAACACAACAGTTTGCTTTATTTGTCCCTGGTCCGTCCTTGTTCGGTGCAAAAGTGTCATTTAATCTCACAAAAACTATCTTTTTTTTGTCCAACATAGTCCAAAATCTCCAAAAAATTAAAAAAATTAGAAGAAAAGTGAAGAGCATCCAGTTTGAGAGTCTAAACCAGGGAACACTTGGCATTATTGCATTCAGAAAACTTTATTAATTGACTTATTGTTATGTTATTCTGTAATAAATGTAATAGGTAGCGCTGAAATTATGGCCCTGTTCACATGAGAGCAGTTTAGCTAGAGCTGAATAGTTTATCTGTCATTGTTCGGGATCACCTTTATCCCTCGAAGCTGTCTCTTGCAGGATGACAATGCGTCCATCACTCACTGAACGGTTTGATGACTCTGAAAATGATGTGAATCATATGCCAAGGCCTTTATAGTCACAATATCTCCATCCAGCTGAACACCAGTGGGAGATCAAAACACCGGATTAGGGAATATATGTTGGAAGGATGCTGTTCTATCCCTCAGGTTGAGATCCAGAGACTTGTAGAGTCAGAAGAAGCCTTTTGTCCGACTGTTCAGCACACAAAATCCAGTCACGCAGTTGATTTGAATCCGGTCTAACAAACTTATGACTGTATTTGTTCTGGCGGCAGATCCGAGCGCGGCGCAGCTTCACACCACAGGGCAGAACCTCACTGTCGTAAACTCTGCAGAACCTCTGTGTTGGCACGGCGGCGGCCCACCTGTGCAAACCCCCGCAGCCACATCAGAGACACGGCGCCGCTGCACGACTTCAAATATATCTCCATCAGTGCCTCCAGTGTGCCACATGTTTACATCCACCACACATGAGTACACATGCTGCATGCAGACAGGCACGCCGCAGCTGAAGGCATAGCACACATTCTTTTGGCTGGAAGGACTTTAAAGGCTCAGTCCGCACACAAAGACTCAGTGACAAAGTGCTCTGTTTGTTTGTGTTCCTCTTACCGGAGTTAACGCTGCTTTCACACATGCATTTGTTTGACTGAGGTGTTGATTTCAAAATAGAACGATGTGGCGATAGCTTAAAATATAGTTTGTGTTTTCCTCAGATTTAGCAGTTGATGTACTGTTTCAAGTGTTTAATGCAGAGTTGTCCATTTAACAGTGAGAAGACTGATATGAATCTTGCATTTCTGCTAAGCTTCGCTCTGCAGACTGGAAACAGCGAGCCTGGCTCGTAAGTCCCCATAAACCACAAACCATTTGTTGTTTTTTACAGCTTCACAGCTGCTGGAAGGCAGATTTTTTTAACCTTTGGATCGAGCTCGGCTCGCTGTGTCCCCCCTGCTTCGAGTCTTAATGACAAACAAAGCAAACCAGCTGCCTGCTTCTATTTTAGTGAAGCCTACAGATATGAGAACGTCTCTGCATCGTAATCTCAGCAAGTTGAGTTTCACCGACATTAGTGGAGCTGAGAGAGACTCCACATGTCTTTCAGGTTCATCATTTTATTTTGAGTCACTACCAGAACGGGTTTACGTTGTCTCATACTGTCCAGTGCTGCAGCTCTGTTTGAGCTCCTGTCTCTTTAAGGCCCCTCCTGAACAGTCTCCTCTGATTGGTCGGCTCGTACACGTCTGAGCTGCGCCGCTAACATCAACAGAGCGGCTGTGCTAAATCAATTCTTACCTGCCAAAATAGCCGCTATGCATAAATTATGCAATGTGATGTCACAAAAGCCCCTTTTAGATAGAAAAGGTGGCACATCTGCAGCAAGGTAAAGGTTGCAATGTGCCGCCTTGTCTATCTAAAAGGGAGGTGTAATATTCCTCCTTTTCCTTCCTCCACTTTTCCTCCTCTGGTCGGCGTCAACATGTGACGTGACGTGAAGCAGGAAGTTGGGCGTGAAGAGAAGCAGGGCAGTTTCTGCTTTTCTCCCAAAATCCTCTTCCCGTTTAACATTGGGGCTTATGGGGCAGTTGCTGGAGTTTGTGTCGGTTAGACGCAGATAATTCAAAAACCGTAGATCCTACCGATAAAGTGGACACGTTGCCAGACAGAAGACAAGTGTGGCTACGTTCTTGGAAAATATCACTATTGTAGTGTGAAATCTGTGGCTAGGATCGTCATCTAAAGAAACATTTTCGGAGAGTTTTTTTCAGGCTCCCCCACTCTGCCAGTTGGTGCTGCGCGAACATTCCGCAATACACACTCATTGAAAATCCTGAATTTTTTCGAAATCACTCACGATCAATTAAGGGTCACCGTTCAAAAACTAAACATCATAGAAAGAAAGTTCAAATACAGCTCAAATAGATAAGACTTGTGCCTACATTTTAAAGTTTGAATGGTGTCTCTAGGTCAAAGTCTGCCAGAGCAGGAGATGTTTGAAAAACGTCGATGATTTTGCGACTTTTTTGACCCCGTCCCATTCATTCCTTATGGGAAATTTTTTGCAGTTTTTCTTCAAAATAAGAGCTTTACATTGCACCCCATCGGAGTTTAGAACTGGGTTCTTAGCGGTTGGCTTTTAATTTGAAAGTAGCGACCGCTATTAGCTCGCCGCTACAACAACAAGCGGACAACCAAGACAGCTACAGAGAGCGAGGAGACGCTAGCATCTCCCGGATCTCAGCGGCTTTCCAGCTGCTCGTCTTCGTGGATGAAGTGACGAACTGACTGCTGTGATCAGCTGTTTCCTGGTTTTAAAACTCCCAGCTGTGGGTGCGCAGCAGTGCACGTCATCCACACCTCCGCCCATCTCAGCATCTGCCACCACATTGCCGCCTCGGATTTACAGCAATGGAGGCGCAATAAGTGTAACGTTACCCTCCGAGGCAAAACTGGCGGAACAAAACAGACCACCAATTTGCCGCCTTCTGTCTGAATCCGCGGAGCGAGCCGCCAAAAGGACGGCAGATTGGTGGCTTACTGCCCAGTATAAAAACGGCTAAAGTCACAGGAGCAGTGTTTCCTTCTTTGACCTTTTTATAACTTTCAAGATCTTTTACACGCTCGAGAAGAAAACACAGAAGGAGAGTGGAAAGAAAACAAAAAAACATAATCGGGCTGCTTGTAAGTTGCATATTGGATCGCAGCAATGTTCCTGCTAATGCCGCTGCACGTCAGCTGAGCAGGTCATTAGACCAAATTAGCGTGTGTTATATAAGATAATTGACTTAATCGCCTCCATGATGGGAAGCGTTGCAACTTCAAGGAAGAGTTCTGTCTGTTTTCCATCTTCTTTTAGGATCGATGTTACTCGCTCACACCTGGACGAGTGCTGCCGAGAGGACAGCTTAAAAAGATTTCAGTTTGCACATCAGCTCGTCATTGTTCTCTCTTTCAAAGTGTGATTTGGAATCGAACGCCACGTTCCTTTTAGCGATAGACTAGCATGTACTGTTCTCTGTTTCATCTGGCGGCCACGAGTCCACAAACAAGTTAAATCATGAGAACCTGAACAATGAGAGCTTCTTCTGCTCGGAAAATCCCCCCCACCGACATCAGACAGACCAAAAGTGCACGTTGATGAGGCCCATTAAAAGTAGATATAGTCTCTGAGAATGTTATAATCCCTCAGACGCAGCAGGGTTACTGTAAAACTGACCGCCGCGTTTCCCTGAAACAGAGGATTACTTGAAATTCAGCACATTTGGGGCTCGGGACCTCACCGGATTAGACCGCTTCTCCAGAGGAGCTGCACAGCGGAGTCTGTGTTGCGCCCACACCAGGAGGACGAGCCAATCCCCACGCCGGTGTGTGTTTTCTAAACTCGCTCACCTCTGCCCCGCTGTTTACTGCACAGGACATGCCACATCTGGCAGCAGCCCGTCTGAGGGGGAGAGGCTCCACGGCCAGGCAGGCAGTCGTTCTGTGACTGCTGCTGCTGCTGCAGCTGAGTTTCTATGAAATGTTTGTGTGTGTTTGTGTCAATTCTGGTACTGAGTGCTGTATCGTAGGCAACTGGACTGGTTTTAGTAGTGAAAGCTGCAACATGCACATACATACATGTCTATATCAACAACGACTTGAAATCAATGCTCTTGGGGTTTGACTGCACAAAAAGCCAAATGGGATGTTTCACTGCAACTTTTATCATCCAGCTTCAGCGAGACAAATGCACACGACTTGGCCCAGATTGCAATTCTTGTGTGAGCAAACAACAAGCTGCAGACACTAGTTGAGTGACTAAAGGTGCAATATGTAAGAATTGGCCACCTGTCGAATACATACAACAGATAAGGTGCAGCATGTCGCCAGAGGAACCGCTAACTGCCTCAAGCTGCAGCTGCTGTTAGCTAGTTTGCTCGTTTAGCCGTGCAGCTGGCGGTCCAGACCCGGAGCTCGTGGAACAGTTGTGTTGGGAGAGTCTCCACAGGCCGTCGGTCGTTTTGTGACTGCTGCTGCTGCTGCAGCTGAGTTTCTATGAATTGTTTGTGTCGATTATTTATTTTGTTGCATCCGTTCTGGTACTGAGTGCTGTATCGTAGGCAACTGGACTGAAAGCTGCAACAACGACTTGAAATCAATGCTATTGGGGTTTGACTGCACAAAGCCAAATGGGATGTTTCACTGCAACTTTTATCATCCAGCTTCAGCGAGACAAATGCACACGACTTGGCTCAGATTGCAAAGAAGCGCTCAAAGAAACAAGCTGCAGATTAAAGGTGCAATATGCAAGAATTGGCCGCCTGTCGAATGCATACGACAGATAACGTGCAGCATGTCACCAGAGGAACCGCTAACTGCCTCAAGCTGCAGCTGCCGTTTGCTCATTTTAGCTCAGTTAGCCGCTCAGTTAGCAGTTAGCTTAGAGCTCGAGGTCCAGTTGTGTGTTGGTATTTACACCGCTAGCACAGAAGCTAGGAGCAGTTTTTACACTGATTAAAACATTCTTATATATTATCTTTAGGATTGCATCCAAAAAAATGTAATTTTTAATCTTTAATCTGTAAGCTCGCACCGTTTTATCTTCCGAAAAACATAAAAGTGGAGCGTGAATCAGCTGTGATCGAGTGCTGCCAGGTTACGAGTCTGCACAAGTGCCACTTTAAAGACGATACAGCGACCGCAGACACAACAATGGAGCAGTAAAAGCAGAAAACACTCAGCCCTGTTAATGTGTTTTTACAGCTCATTACGCCTCTCGTGCCTCCTCCCAAACGTATAGAGCTCTATAGTAGCTGCTGGCGTCACTCAGCGTCTGTGCAGACGTTGTTCGGAGGGGGGAGGACGAGGACCGGCCCTCGTGTGACGCTGCTCTCCCTTCTCCTGCGTCCACTCATGCCTCGCCGGTGCAGCTGAGGACTTACAAACTACAGCTGTGTTGACAAGAGAGTCACAAGCGTTAAGTGTCAAGTTCCCTGGAAAGACCGGCGCAGGGGTCAAGAAAGCAGAAGCTACGAAAGCAAGCAACAGTTGTTTTAATGTCAGATCCCTTCGGATCCCTCAGCGGCCACGTTTTCAGTTTCCTCTCGGCCGCTGCCCTGCATGTGCAGCTTCTATTTTTAAAACCTCCACCCCGTATTTTGTCATTTAGACTTTAGAGGCTAACTGGCGATGCTGCTTCCTGCGGAGGAAGCGGAAGGGAGTGTGTGGGGGGATTAAAGGGATGCATGGTCGCGTCTCCCTTCTGTAGTCGGTCCTGTCGTCCATGTTTCATCTCTCTTCCGTTTCAGAGTGTCCCCCTCCTCTGTAATATCCTGCACCAGAGCACAAACATTTACCACGCCACATGTCAAAGATCGTTTCTATCAGTCCCACGGAGACCCTTTTTTGTTCGACGTACTTTCTTGATTTTGCTCAAGGCACAACAAGTTCTCCGTGCCAAGCCATCGTTGGGTACACAGAGTGATTCTCATGTATTGCTCAACAGCATTTGCACCCTGTTCTACTTTAACTTGCACACATGGTGTTCCTCCTGCAGGAGAAGATGTTCCCTATTCTTCTAAGAAATCATGCTCGTGCATAAAACAAGTTGTGACTGTGCAGCCGCTCTTCTGAGTAGTTCAAGGCGTGACGTAATGAGCCTGCAACAGCAGCCCATTGTGTCCTGGAAGTGGGGGATTGTGAAGCAAGAGTCCGTTAGGTTGGGCCACTGCTTTTTACGCACATTGAGTCAATTCCAGATTATGTCAACCGTCACTTCTGGTAAGTTGCACAGAGATATACACAAGACATTTGTGCAGAAACACTTTGGCTTTTTATTATTTCTGCAACGCTGTGCAAAGCTGCTCATTCAGTAAATGATGTGCTGCAGCCTGAGGTGCAGATTTGGCATCAACATGAACTAATGACGTTCCTACCAGCTGTACTTTGTCCTTAGGGCTGATTAGCAAATGATAGCATGCTAACACACTTAGCTAAGGGAAGGATAACGGTAAACATCGCCTGCTAAGCGTCAGCATGTAATAGGTGTTATGGTTTAAGTAAGGTGAGGACCCAAATGCACACACACACAAACACACACACAGAAGGACACACACTGAATGAATACAAAAAAAACCAAGGGATCCAAACACAAAAAGCTAGACCAAAAGACAAAGTAGTAACTAAAAGCTCAAAGAAAGTGCAAAGAAAAAGCAAAGTTCAAATCAAAAGGAGAAGCAAGAAACCAAAACCAGAAACATACCACACGAGGAGACACGAGGAACGACAGACCGAGACGGAGTAACACTGAACGAGACAGACAGACTGAGTCACGGGGGAACGAACTGACAAACACACGAGGGAGAACAAAGACTATATACACAGGGACGCTGACGAGGGGAGATCAGGAACAGGTGAGGACAGGTGAGGTAATGAACGGAAAAACACAGAGAGGGGAAAAAAAAACCACACAGGAGAAACTGAAAAGCAAGAAGAGACACACGAGGGCTCGGTTTCAGAATAAAACCGGAAATAAAACAGTCAAACACAGGATCACGACCACAGGTGTCGTTCTGAGAGCTGTGTCGCAGGTCAGCGGTCCGGCCGTGTTTACTTGGTAGCTGCTGAGTCCCGGTTCCGTCGTCCGCTCAATTAGCAGACATTCAGGTTGTAAACTGCCCCCGTTTGTTTGCATATTGCAACTTTAACCTTAGATTATACCACTTACCTTGAAAGACTTACTACGACGTACTACGACTTCTTTTAATCAGGTTAATTTTTAAACAGCTTTCAAGCTACAAATCTATCAGCAGAGATCTTGCTGTCTTAAATAAAGTTTCTAGTTAACAATACCAAACTCAAATCCAAGAAATAACCATTGGACACTGTGATCTTGTTGACTTTGTGTAAAGCCTCAGCGGTTCTCGGAGCGGCAGCAGCCAGACCTCGGCGCTTGTTCTCAGGCCGCAGGAATATGTTGCTTCCAGGAATCATTTGAATAGATTTGCGATCCCTTGTGGCTTTGTCGGTTTCCCCTGTGAGAAGGTCAACTGCATCGACGTCTCTAATCATGCGAACGCACTGAGCCACAGTTTCTCTCCCTGTTCTAGGTTTGAGCACAGCTGTCCAGAGACCGCGATGTCCTCGAAGATGCAGAGCTCCAGCAGCATAGCTCAGGCCCGGCGGACGGTGCACCAGCTGAGGATAGAGGCCAGCATCGAGAGGATAAAGGTACCTTTCATGTTCACTGGCTCTACTTCTTCTACATGCATGTCGAGGTAGATCACCCTGTGGACTGATTTCTCCGCAGGTGTCCAAGGCTTCGTCGGACCTGATGCGCTACTGCGGAGAACACGCCAAGAACGACCCGCTGCTCATGGGCATCCCCGCCTCAGAAAACCCTTTCAAGGACAAGAAGCCTTGCACTGTTCTGTAGAGGAAACACCTGAACTCTTTCCTTTTCATTTTCTTATATGGGAGGGAGGGAAAAAGCTGATAGGAATATTGTTCACAGCTTATCTTCAGGCCAGTGTTCTCCCCTTAATCTTTCCACAAGCCCGCTGCAGTTCAGGGAGTGAATCCCTCTCCGCCTTGAAACAGAAACACCAAAGAACAGGCAGGAGTCTGAAGCTGCGGCTCAAACAAAGACGAGTAAAACCCAATATAGCTGAGATGCGGAGGGCCGCAGAGTTCCCGACTCTCTAATTATAACAGCGAACCGTAAACAAACCCCCTCAATCACTGGTCCAATCGGATTCAGGCTTTCAGCTTTCACCTCTCGCTTTCATCAGGCCTGCTTCAGGAAACGGTTGTTGGAGTTTGTGTGCTGCTGATAATGAGCAGCCCGAGATAATGACATCCTGTCGCTGGGAGAGAAGACTGCGCCGTCCGTCACGCGAAGACGGACTGGTGCACATCTCCCTGCTTTAGATTTTGCAATCTGGTCACAGTCAGAAACATAAAGTCATAAAGTCAAAGTTCATATCGACAACAACTCCTAAAAAAACAAATACTACATCTACAGGTGCAGAATAAAAGTATTGCTTGTCCGAGGTTTGTCAGACAGTATCGTACCGCCGCAGGTGATATCTGTGTCTCGGTAGTTGCCAGTTTGTGGGGGAAAAAAAGCTTAGTTAGCTAGCTAGCGTTAGCAACTTTAGCTAGTGCACAAACTGGCAACCACTCGAGGGGGCAGATGATTCAAACAACATGGAGTGGGAGGATCAATCATCAATAACACCTTTAATAATATACTTTATATATATTAAATTATTCCACACTCGTGTTAAATTGGTTCAGATTGTCCTGACAAGTATGATGTAATCTTTCCTCAGAAAAATGATTCAGTTCAAATGTTGATAGGATGTTTTTATTTTAAAGATATTGGGAGTTTCTTGATCTTTTATTGCTTTCGGATGTAGTAAAGTTTACGTACAGTGTAGACGTGGAGTGTTGGGATTATTTGAGCTAGTTGCATTCTTTCAATACTAACTTTAATTTAATCCAATTCTCCTGACAAAACACTCTACATGTCTCTTTTAGTTTTTACGCTTTCTGTTTACATTTGCCTTAAAAATGAATGTAAAGCTTTCAGTCCTACAAATATGTACCATTTCACTGCACATTGTGCACGACGAGGGTGTTCCTTGATTAATATGATGAAGAAATATGAATGATCCGGCCATCATTGCTAAGAAAAAGAAAAGGTTTTGAGATCAATCTGTGCCATCGTGTCAGATCTACCTGTTCAGTGTCCCGACTGTTCTGCGTTCAGTCTGAGCCGAGGCTTATCACGGTACGATTCAGGCACTTTGAAAAACACCAGACGACTGTTAAACTCTTGAGTTTTGAACCATTCCGTGTTTTACTACGAGGACGTGCGACTGGCAGCGTCAGTTTTTGTGTCGGTGCTCATGCAAAACTATTAGCAACTAATCTTCGCTGTTTTTTACCAGCCAGGGCCTTAAAGATGAAGTGATCCCATTTCAACCTTCGACTACCTTTTTAGTCACATAAGTGCTGTTTGTCTTATACTGTGAATAACGAAGGCCCTTAGGTGAAGGGAGGATATCTCACTGCAGGCTGTTAACTTCATGTGTGGCGTCATGTTGAATAATAAATAGCATGTCTCATGTTGTATGTCCATGAATATTGTAGCGCAGGATGATGTGCTCGCTTTTAGCTCTCTGCTGAACTTCAGTCAGCTTTTCATTTCTGTTCTGTGACATTAATTCAACTTTTTGAATTAAAACTGTTCTGTTTGGATTAATGGTGTATTTGTGTGTTTTTATTAAAGAGATTCTGACAGTGAATGTGGTTTCTCACACCTGGCGAGTCAAGGTAACAACTTAGTGTGAATGTCATATTCTGCACCGTCATTTATACAGTTTTTTTCCTACGAATGTACGATAAAAGAAAATGACTGAACCTCGCAGGAGAATCAGATGTTTGAGCTTCACTGTGTAGAATGATGTACGTGCAGAGTTTGACACCAGAAGGATATTTTCACATTCATTGCTTAAAGGGATATTCCGGTGTAAGTTTAATCCATGGTCTAAGACTCCCCCTCGAGAGGTCAAGTTTGCTAACCGCTAGCTTAGCTAGTTTTAGCAACCTCAGAAAAGACCGCACG
Organism: Lagodon rhomboides; assembly: GCA_039737535.1. Lineage (NCBI taxonomy): Eukaryota > Metazoa > Chordata > Actinopteri > Spariformes > Sparidae > Lagodon > Lagodon rhomboides. The sequence continues at coordinate 4,431,760 of CM077789.1, read as the reverse complement.
ATAACAATACACTGCCGCTTATGTCTCCAACTAGAAACCGCCATCAAAAAGCCACAATTAATGGTGAGAACGGCACCAAACTTCAGCAACAGTACATGTACAGTCCCAGCACACAGTACGAAGCATCAAACATCTGCTAGCTTTGCCGGATTTGTATTAAAAACACAGCACAACTCACCCTCTCCTCCAGCAGCCTGCCTGTGTGGGGAAGCCCTGACGAGTCGATTACCGAGTGCAGTAGATTTCTGCAGCTCAAGGATGAAAATGTATAATTATTACTCCATTACTTCCGTTATTTTCCCTGTCAGCTCTCGATAATAAGAACTGAGCGTTCCATGGAGTAATAATCAGACATTTTCATCCTTCAGCTGCGGAAATCTACTGCACTCGGTAATCGACTCGTCAGGGCTTCCCCACACAGGCAGGCTGCTGGAGGAGAGGGTGAGTTGTGCTGTGTTTTTAATACAAATCCAGCAAAGCTAGCAGATGTTTGATGCTTCGTACTGTGTGCTGGGACTGTACATGTACTGTTGCTGAAGTTTGCTGCTGTTCTCACCATTAATTGTGGCTTTTTGATGGTGGTTTCTAGTTGGAGACATAAGCTGCAGTGTATTGTTATCGTGTGGTCTTTTCTGAGGTTGCTAAAACTAGCTAAGCTAGCGGTCAGCTAACTTGACCTCTCGAGGGGGAGTCTTACTCGGTGTCAAGGTGTGTTAGACCATGGATTAAACTTACACCGGAATATCCCTTTAAAGCGCAGATTGTCTCCGTGCTTATAAGAGGGACTTTTAGTGTTTTTCAGCTCGTTGTCTTGGTTTTACACTTTACTGCTCTTATCAAACCTTCCTTGTCAGCTGCTCTGAAAACTCAACCGTCCACTAACTATCCCCAGCTCTCACACCGACTAGCCCGTAAACACGGCGTCGCATTCGGCAGCTAAAGAAACCAGATATGTTAGAGACAGCAAAGTCTCTGTTCCAGTAATCTTGACCCGGTATTCAAGTAAATCCTTGAACCTGCACGCTGTAGTAGGAGATCTAATCAGTTTAAAGTACCCTGTCCTCATTTGCACCCGTAAGTCCAACAAGTTGTTAACTAGTCGTCTTTTGTCGGACTCGCAGGTCACCGTGTTCAGACGAGTAGATGAGTATCTCTAGTATCGGGTCAGGAGCACATAAACATTCTGGTTTGCTCTAATTTGTCCCCCCGGAGCCACGACCGGCCCGTTATGCAATAATCCCGGCTCTTCTCAGCAGCCCTTTCTGTCCTTTATCACTCTGCTCAGGTGTGATGTTACATCCACAACCAGGTCAGGCCATATTTGTTGGCCCACATCGATGTAACCCCCCTCTCGTTGGGAGTCAGATGATGGATAGCGCAGGCTTTGTAGCCGCGCTGTTTGCGGTGATTGTGTTACCTGTCAGCGCGGTGGAGAAGCTCCAGGATAAGCCAATAATCCAGTATCGCCAATATCTCATGCGGCCCCTCCCTGTGTGAAAGGGAGGCTGCGGCCGAGGTGGAAAATCGTGGGTTTTGTCTTTTAAAAGATGAAATTGGCTTTCAGGTGTCACTTTACACATGCTGCTCTGGTATTTCTGGTATTATTGTTCCACTTTCCGAGGAAAAATCTCCTTTTTTATTGCCGTTTTTTTATCTGTCTCGTCTAGAAGTGTTTCCACAGAGCCGAGTGAACACTGGACTGTTCTGCCATCGTAGTGGCTCGGGTTCACATGTGCACGTTTTGCCCTCTGTGCACATTTTATCACATTTTGCAGACTGCACCCTTTAACTTCAGTCGATTAAACGCGACCACAAAAACCCTCCAGCAACTCCGTCACACCCACACACCACACACACACACTCCTCCCCCGTCTCCCAGTCGGTCCTGCATTTTGACCCAGTTTCCTCTCCCCGTCCGCCACTTGATGGGACCACCAGAGAGGACTGTTGTCCTCTTCATCTCCCTGCAGCAGGTCAGCCTCTCTGCTGCCTGTTAATTACAAGTGCTACTATTGTGAGTGGTCAGGGGGGGACGCCTCTATTCACAGGGCTATTTTTTGCCATGAGGCTAAAGTACTGTACGGCTCTAGCAATGGAGACCTGAATAGCCCTGACTCATGCATCCATTGTCTTGTGACCCCTCTGTGTAGAAAGGCTTTGTCCCTCCCCTATTCTGCGCAAGCACCAATAATTTCTGGCTTTCTCTTTTTCGCAGTCTGGAAACGAGTCTTCGGCAAGGTTTTTTTCTCTTCTTCCCTCTGTGCTATTTTTAATCCGGTCAGCAGTAAATTTAGCTCTGATGGCGTGGATGCGGAAAGGCTGTGAAGAATGAGCTGTCACGAAGAGCCCCGTCCCACTCAGATTTATACTACAATGGGAATACTCCTCCCCTCGATGTAACAGGATCCTCAAAATGTGCAAAAGGTCACAGTTTACAGCCGTTCCCATGCAGGAGTGATGCTGATTTCAAGGAACTGCAAAGGTTTTGGCTCAGATCAGCTCGACTATGTTGGAAAAAAACAATATTTTCAACTCTGTGCTCAAGTTCCAGGAATCCAAAAACCCCCGAAAAGAGTTTTGCTTTTTGGTTCAAGCTGCAGAAGAAGGTCAGAAAATGTGTCAAGTTAATGCTCAAACCTGCCCGGCGACATGCCGGGAGGACGTCAGAACCAAGTGGGGCGACACGCTGAGCCTCATGTGTTATGTGGGTGTGTGACTTCCTGCAAGCAGTGCTCAACCTGTAGTACCTGGAAATCATCGAGGCGGAACCACTCTGTGAGCTGCTGTTTGTTTTATTTCATTCAACTCAACAAGGCAGAATTCCATGAACTATGCACAATAAATATAATTCCTTAAATTAATAACACGTAAAAACATCAGTTAGTGGACAAGTCTGAACATTGCATTGCCCTTGAAATAATAATAATAATAATATAATAATAAACTGTGAAAACTTTCCCTTTTGTGTTATCAAAGTGACACATCTTTAAATACTATTAAATAAATGTGCTGTTAAAAGAAATGGTTTGGTCGAATTCTCATGAGTTCGTTTAAGCCGAGAGCTCCGACTGGTCCACTCCAGCGTGGTCCAGCTCTTGGGAGACTTATCAACTGAGGCTCTCTGTCTGCTTTCTCCCCTCCAGTCCAGTCCAGTCCAGCGCCTGTGCTCACCACCACGTGTACTTGTCCGCTCACATGATTCAGTTTCCTGTAAAGGCTTCTTTCTCGGGAAGAGAAAGGCGCAGTCATACGTTTGGAAATCCTGGAACTTGGACTGCTGAGTCACACTTCCTTGGCCCACGAGTCCACTCTGACCTGGTAAATTTGTTGGAACGTTTGGCCTCCTTTTTCTTTCTGGTGTTTTCTTTTTTTCCCTGCCCCTCCCGTCTCCTCTCTCGCTCTCGCTTCACTCTCTCTCTCTGGGGCACTTTCCAAAGAAGGAGTCCAACACAGACATTAACACAGGCCTTGTGCAGTTGCTTTTTCCCCCAATGCACACAATACATTAATATTCCAAGCGCTTTTTTCATCGGTCGGGCAGGTTGATCACAGGCACCCACTGATCCAAACAGCGGCTGTCTCTGCAGAATCTGTTCACTTTGTTCAGCGCCGGGTCCTTCCACAGCGACGACTGGGGATTCTGCAGGAGGAGGAGGAGGAGGAGGGGGACAAAAGCATTAACGTCTAGCTCCGAGTGCAAAACAGATACAAATTATGCAGATTGCACAACAGCTCCACACGCAGGTACCGACAATGACCTTGGCGCTAAAAGTAACGCTGGCTCAGTGTGGGCAAAACAAGCCGCGTCACAGTCTGGAGGGAAGTGAGCAATGCACAGAAGTGCGATAGTAAGCAGGCATGAGTAATGACACTTACAGTAACTAGAACACAGTGCAGGTCCATGGGCTCCCCTCCAGGTTTCACCCCTCCGAGTATTTCTGCCAGACGCCTCATGTTGCTCACCCGCAGGATGTTGATGTCGTTCTCGCAGCAGAACGCCTGGATTAAGGTGAAATGGATCTGGAGGGCCACGTCCTCCTCATCGTCCGTGGCCAGCAGACACAGCACCACATTGTCTGGGTCCCTGAAAGGAAGGAGGAAAAAAAAAAAGGAGGTGTGAGGAAAGAGGACATCTATCTCAGGTTTTTATACATTTTGTGTACTGGAGCTGATGCAAACCTACAGTTATCTATTTTTTTTTAGAAACTTACGCATTGAGTGACTTTGCTGCCTCATAGACTCCAACAGTGATGCAACCCTGAGGTAACGCCGAGCTCAGGACCTCCTCCAGCGCTTTGGCCACCGATTCCATCCTGAGGAAAACACACATTTACACACGTTTATTACAAAAAACATACACAAAACACTCCACACGGACATAGATAACTTGTCATTTCACACATGTCATGTGGTTATATTATGCAAATTAAGTGGGTGGTGGCTAATAATGTAACCTTGCATCATAAACCAACACATAACTAAAATGCGTCTCATTAACAGTGATACTAGCTTAAACAGCTAGTAGCTAGCATAAGTTAACTTTAGCTTGACGTTAGCCGACCGTTGCACTCGCGTTAGCTTACATTAGAGTACAGTATAATAGAAAAAAATACATTTATCTACACGACAGCGAGAGAGAAACCTCAGTAAAATAACAATAATGTCCACGTTAAAGCATTTGCAGATTTTTCTTCCATCCAAAAGTCTTAAAAAATCGTGTCAAAATCACATAAAAAACGAAGCAAAATGTGCAAAAATAAATAAAAAGCAGCACGAGCTCACCTTTCTGATGAATTATCTCCACTGGTTTCTTCAAAAGTCATATTGCACATCCGAGCGGCTCGTGTGTTCAGTAATATATCCAGAGCGAAGCGTGTGCGACCGATCCTGAGAGCTGAGCCTGTCAGTGTGAGCCGGTGAGTCCGGAGTCTGCAGGAGTCAAACCCTCAGTCCGTCCCCGCGGCTCATCTGCATAAACCGGTCCCACCGGTCACATGGACCCGCAGCGCCCCTCCGGTGCGTGTTGTGAGTGTGGCGACACCCGGTGGCCGGAACCGGACACTGCAGCTGGGAAATAATATGGAAGAACTTCTCACAGATGGTTCATCACAAAATAACAGAACAAAACCTCTGAGTTGACTCTGATTGAGGATTTTACTTTGATTTTTTTTTTTTAATTTAACAGTATATCAGCTGTCTGAGCAGGCACATGCACATCAGCACACACACACACAGACATGTCATCAAAAAAGTGATTCATTAGGCTACAAGTCTGCTCCCAAAACCAGACCAATCCAGACCAAACCAGAAAACAATATTTCAAAATTTTATTTGTATTTTTTGGTTCAAATCATCTGAGGGTGCAAACTGAACCTTATGATAGGCAAGCTTTGGCCTCCGGGCCCCACTTGGGCAGCCCTGGTCTCGAAATACCATCTTATAGAACTTATAAAAACATGAGCAGAAGGACTTTAGAGAGGTTCTGCACCAGTACGCCATCACAAAGGTGATTTAGTAAAGGTCAAGATAGTTCCATATCTCTTAATCCTCCTCCTCCTCCTCCTGTGAAATATAGGAAACCAGCTTCTCACAGATGGTTCATCACAAAATAATAGAACAATACCTCTGAGTTGACTTTGATTTTTTTTTATTTGACAGCTGTCTCAAGTGTAGGGAGCAGGCTGTCCATGCACATCAGCACACACACACACACAGACATGTCATCAAAAAAGTGATTCATTACAAGTCTGCTCCCAAATCCAGACCAAACCAGAAAACAATATTTCAAAATTTGATTTGTATTTTTGGGTTCAAATCATCTGAGGGAGCAAACTGAACCTTATGACAGCAGCTTTGGCCTCCGGGCCCCACTTGGCAGTGGCGGTTCTAGACCAGTTTTAATAGGGGGGCCAGGTTGGGGCCGGCTTTTTTGTTAGAGGGGCACATATGACCCGGGAAAACAAGACAAATGCCTCATTCAGACAGATACATGAGACTTAAAATAGTGTTTACAATTTCAACATTTTTAATTGGATAGTAAACTGCTGAGACAATTTATTTCTGCCTTTCCCTTCAGTACAAAATCATCGCAAGAAATCTGTCATTTTATTATTGATGCAGACCCTTCGTTCGGGAGCCACAGGGGGGTCCAGACTCAGAGTTACAGAGACACTGGCTCCTGTTGCCCCATGGAACTGACACTGGTCTCGAAATACCATCTTATGAAACTTGAGGTTCTGCACCAGTGCGCACATCACAAAGGTTACAATTATTAATTACAAGTCCGCTCCCAAAACCAGACACCTATTGCACTGTGTTTCATTGTTAAGATGCAAACTGGTCAAAACAGTCAAAACAGTATTTCTAAAACATCTGAGGGGACAAACTGAACCTCATGACGGGCCAGCTTTGGCCTCTGGGCCCAACCTTGGCAGCCTGGTCTTTATATACTGTCTTATAAAACATGAGCAGAAGGGTGAGACTGACTTCCTGCATCTCTTGGACCCACTTGGGCAGCTCCAAGTTGAAAAGTCAGCATGTAATCTGCAAAGTAACTAGTAACTCCAAAATGTGGTGAAAAGTGTAAAGTGGTAGAAAATGGAAATACTCAAGTAAAGTACAAGTACCTCAAAAGTGTCCTTCAGAGCTGAGTGAATGTACTTAGTTACTTTCTATTACTGAGTTTACAGCAGCCTGAATTAAAAAAAAAAGAAAGTCATTATTTGAAATTGGAAACAGAAAAACTTAAAGTGGCCTATATGAAGAGTCAAACATCAAATACAAAATAAATATATATACACAAAAGTATATAAAGCAATGTAATGTGTTAGAGCGCCCTCTGGTGGACATGTAACACCTTTTTCTTTTTCTTTTCTTTTTTTTTTTTTACAACAAACATTCCTCTTTGGAAGTTTTCCCCGCTGACTTGGGATCAGTTTCCACGAGCTTCTCTTCACCGACCACCATCGCAGCACCTGACCTCAGACCAGCTCAGCTCAGCTCTCCTCAGCCCGCCTGTGACGGTTCCTCTCTGCATCTTCACGACCGGCAACGTGGCAAAACTCAACACTTCAAAGTTGCGGGTTGTTTTTTTTGCTCTTCCAAATGTTTTCCTACAGTTTGAAGGAAGGACACAGAAATAAGTGGGAATATCGTTTCCTGTTGGATTTCTCCTGAAGATGGACGAGGTTTGTTCTGTTGCAGCTCGGCGGCTGTCAGCCTGCTCAGGGCGTGCTGCTGTGTTTACAGCTGAGCTCTCAGCTGGAGTCTGACATCAAGGATCATCCACATTTATACTCTGAATGGCGTGACTTTGATTTTTTTTAAACTTTTCTTCTCCCTCCTCTCTTTGGGATAATTGACAGCACTGCTTCCTGTCCAGTAACAACTCTTGCATATGTGAACTTTATCCTCTTGTTATCACGCTGACTCGTTATCAGCTCATGTTGTGACTTTCCTGTGAAATGATGTGGCAGTCGTTGATGCACTTTGACTGTGTGTGGCGTGTGACAGCTGCAGGAACCTAAACACAACTTTGGAGTAAGAAACAGGAACTGCAAGACTCCTACTTTTGTTCCAGTACTTACCTGATCCCTGTGTGAAGGGGGGTCAACATGGATCACAGAGGTCACCACCCGCCCGACTCTGGCCATCACAGAACCAAAGACAGAGAGGACTACTACAGGTATTCTCAGCAGGACCGGGAGCAGAGCTACCCACCACCGAACCCCAGAGAGAGGGACCGGCACTGGGCCCACCCTGATCCCCGATACAGGGCTCATTACACCAGCCCTCCTGCCAGACCGGATCCCTACAGCACACAGCAGTATCCTTACGTTCACGGCCACCCAGAACACCAAAGGCCCCAATCCAGGTGTGTACGCTCATGGGACGGGTCATGGTTTTTCTTAATATTAGGAAGAAGTTAAAGGAGTAATATGTTAGAACTGGACACCTGTCGAATTCATACTCCAAACAAATAGGGGGCAGCATGTCATGTTTTGGGTGAACTGTTTGAGGAAGAAGAGGGATGTGAAACACTCCATAAATCAGCGTTTCAGCACATAATACCTCCTTTTATTTCCAGGCACGGGTACGAGTATCAGCCCCACAGCCAGTGGGACTACAGAGACAGCTATGGTTACTATGACTACGACTACTACAGAGGACAGCACGGACGACAAGGTACAGTCATACGAAACAACTCCAGCAGCTTTTATCAGTTAAAAACAAATAAAATCATACGTATGTCGCTCCGATCTTAAAAGATGCCGGCCAGTGGGCTGCACAGGACTCCTGGAGGACGGACCGGTACCATGACAGAACATACAAGCAGGAACATTCAGCGGGGTCCAACACTGACGAGTACAGGTGAGCCGCAAAAAAGTCCTTTATTGATTTGTAATTTATTTGAGAGCAGAAAGCTGATGAATTTCGATTGTAGTCATTGATATGTGTGTTTTTGCACCACACATTTTGTTTCCTGTACTGTAATGCTTGTGTGTTTTAAGAATCAGAACAGGAGAGAAAGTCTTGTAATCCTTAACGTACATATACCTGTGTGCTTTTTCATCCTGAAACGTCAAAGCTGCTACTCACCTGGATTTGTATTTCTATGAACATCCAGCTTTAATCCTCTCAGGTACGACCAAAGGACAGACGGCTCCCAGCATTACCTCAATGACGGTGAGGAGAATCCCTCCAGAGACAATGAGGAGGTCTCCTCTTATTACCTGGGGACGCTAGAAAGCTCCAAGAACTCAGGGTTGTCCTCCAGCAGCTACGAGCTGAGTCAGTACATTAACGGAGCTGAGCACAGCGACGCCGCAGGTGAGTGTACAGGTGAAGCTTTCTTCTCTCTTCGCTCAGTTTTTCTATCATAATGACACATGTTCTCCTTTGTGATCAGAACATGGACCTGTGCATCCGACGTCAGCTCCTCTCAAGTACTCAATCCCTCACGCGATCGTCAGCTTTGGGCCTGCAGGCCAGCTGATCCGGGTCACTCCACAGGAGAACGTCAGCCAGCTGGAAATCCACAGTCTGGAGGTAGATTAGTTTATATATTCTTCATTTTAACCACTATGTTCTTGAATAAGACTACAAGAGATGGTTTGTTTTGTCTCTATGTGTGCACAGGTCATTCTTTGTGAGACAAAAGAACAGCAGGAGATGAGAAACTTCCCAGGACCTCTGACCCGGTACTGCAGCATCATTTATTGTGTAATTCTAAAACTGAAAACACTCACTGTGAGATTTGTGAAGGCTATTTTTTAAAAGTCAGTCTTTAAATGTGTCTGATGTGTTTTCATGTTTTGAAGGGAGGATCTGCACAAAGTGGATGCTATCGAGTTTGCCCACCAGAGGGCAGCCGCCTGCACGAGAGCCGACGAGCTGCATGATAAGAGATCTGCTGCCCTCTTGTGGAACCTGCTGATACTGCTCTGCAGGCAGAATGGAGTAAGGAGACAGCAACCCAACATCACATTCATCATGTTTTCTCTCTGATACACTCGTCACTAAATGTCCAATTGTTGCAGCAAATCGTCGGCTCAGATATCGCAGAGCTGCTGATGCAGGGCTCACACTCGGACGGCAGCTGGGCGTCAGAGGCTCCCACACTCATCGACTTCAGCGACGGCACGACGGCCGAAGCGGCGCCCTGTAAAGGAGACGACCTGCTCACAGGAGACTCCAGCAGCTTCAGCTCGGAGAGCTCTGAGAAGGCCCTGCAGAGCTACACTCAGCTGTTACTGGCAGGAAGGAAAAAGGTTGTTTTATTTAGTTCCTTATTTAAATAAATGTAGCAGTGCCACAATGTGAAAATATTCCATGACAAGTAAAAGTTATGCATTTAAAAATCCTACTGAAGTAAAAAGAGAAGCACCGTCAAAAACAGAAAACAAAACATAAAAAACAGACAAATATCTTGTTTTAAAGAAATTGCAAAAATATGAAATACATTTTTTTCATCAGGTTTACAGAGAAAGACTGTTATTTCACCAGATTTTCCTTTATCACTTAAAGTATGACAAGTAAAAGTACTTGAACATTTTCACGAGAGGATCAATGGGAAGGAAGGAAGAAAAATTATGCATTTTTTGGACTATTCGCTAATCTTTCCATCTCGGAGATGTTTTCTTTTAGGGACCTTAAATTCAAATAAAACTGTCTTAGAAGTTCAGGGAGGAAGTCATTCCACTTTGGTTGAGCTGTTAACAATGAATTGTGTTTCACAAGTTATATATAATATGTCATAATAGGATAAATATTAAATATGCTCCTTTTTAATGTTAAATCTTAATCTGAAAAGTCAGCAGTGACTACAGCTGTCAGATAAATGAAGTGTTTTTTTGTCTCAAATGTAGTGAAGTAAAAGTATAAAGTAGTATAGAATGAAATGCTCAAGTACAAGTAGTAAATTGTACTTGTAAAGTACCACTCTTCAGGGCAGGATATGAGTCCAGTGTGTAATAATCCCCATGAAATAGTTTAAATCCAGACACATTCTGTCACTGAGTGGCCTCATAGCTTTATGTAACATCTGCGTTTGTCCCCATATGTTTCCCAGGAGGCCTTGGAGTCGGCCATGAGCAGCGGCCTGTGGGGACACGCGCTTTTTCTGGCCAGCAAGATGGACAACAGGTCCTATACCACTGTGCTGAACAGGTGAGACAAGTGAAGTCATTTGAGACCCGACAGCTGCGAGAAGTTCAGCGCACTATACAACCTCAACACATGGGTGGTAACGTGCGAAGAAATAAACTTGGATACTTATGGCTTTGAATGTATGTGACAGCTACGAGGAAGTGTTGGGAGTATTTCCGTCACTTGTATGTGGGGAACAGTGTTTCCCACAGAATCAGACTTTAATTGTGACGGGGAATGTGTCTGCTAACCTCTGGTTTAGCGCAGAGCTAACTTGGATGGGGATAAAATGTAATCAGGCGGCTCTTCTAGACTCTCCAGATTTTATTGGACCGAATTGCCCAAATTCTGACAGTAAAACGAGTCATTTCATTGGGGTTGTGAGGCTTCTATAACCGCTATCACTGACGCCTCTTTCACAATGTTAGCTTGTGGGAAAAAAATCCCCAGTGCATCACATGACTATGTAATTTCACGGCTTGGCCACAACAAACACTGGCTTCAAGGCCTGGCGCTCTTTGTTGGGGCTTGATCTCGACAAGGAGGCCAGCCGTCTTCTTTGCAGAGGAAGAACCAGCTGCGTTAAATAGTCCTCCTAGTCCTGCATAGCCATCTATGCAAAAATTGAAAAGCCATCTCTAAACAGAGGTCTTCCCAGGAGATTCAACAACTTAGCCTCTAAGAACAACGGCTGTGCACAAAGGGCCTCATGTGACTCCAACGACTGTCGTTACAACACAATAGAGCACTAACGAAGTCGAAACCAACTTTCCACCATCCCCAACGATCGTACTAACGACTGTCGTTGGCAATAATGGAGCACATACGACCCATAGACATCCTCCTGAGAGGTTAAATAGCTGGACCTCCACACCGGCTAGTTGGACTAGTCCCAGCCTAGTCAAGCGAGCAGGAACTGATGAAGCCTCTTGGATGAGAGGTGAAACGTCTTCAAGACAAAAACCAAATCCAGTTGCGTTCGATTCAATTTCCTTGAGATAACTATGACCTGGATGAATGAGAATATTCACGGATTAGTCCTCCTCCTCTTCTTCGGACCGCCACAAATAAGTTAATGTGTGGGAAACACTGGGGTATATCCTCAGCTTCCTGTGTGTGGGTCGTATTCAAACCCCCAGGAGCCCAGAATGGCGAGGTCAAGAACAGCTCTACTTAGCCTCTGATTGGCTAGTACTTGGTTTTGGTTAAGGTTAGGTTGAGAAAGCCAATCAGAGAGCAGAAAAAGGCGGGTCATTCCCAAAGCTGAAACCCGTGGTGACGTCACCCATTGGTTCGTGGACTACCGTTCCAAAGCTTCGAGTCTGGCGTTTTGGTTATTTCTCATTAGCTTCCATGCAGTCGGAGTTCTTTGTGCAACCAGTACAGTTTCCCCCTGCTGGCTGTTAGAAAGAGAAACTGAGAAACTTCTGCATCGTCGTCACTTTTCAGACCTTCAAGCTCTGTCTTTGCCGTCCAGGAGAATATAGTTACACTCTTAAAAACTTTTGTGTCCATCAAGTAATGACACACTGGCCTAAAAAAAGGCTTGACCATACACGGTCATCACTTACCGTCAACTAACCCCTCAAAATGAAAGTAATGAGCTAAGCTTAGACTTGTGACTTTTGACTTATGTAGCACGTGGACATGAAAGGACATCTACTCCATCCAACAGGTCCTTTGGCTTTCCCACAGTCCTGTGTCCAAAAGGAATGGCCTTTATGTAGAGGAGGGTAATTAGTGTTTAAGTGTATAACTTTGCTATTTCTGACCTGTATTAGTCAAAAGTGCAAACAATCATCAGGAGGAAAGCAATAATGAGTTCTTGTTTCTTTGAGTTCACTAAATGTCATTATTTATAACCTTGTTTTTATGCCTCGGACCAGTCGAGGAGGTTTAATGTTTAATGGTCGTCCAACTGTTCCGTTCTTGTGAAAGTGATATATCCAAAATGCCTCGAGGGAACATCGTTCAAATCTGGCACAAACAACGACTTGAATTGGACTCAGGGGTGATATTATTAGAAATCGGCCCACATAAGGTCACTGTGACCTCAGAGGACAAACAGACGAAGTGATGACACTTTGTATCCAAAAGGTCAAAGGTCAACTTCACTGTGACATCATAACGTTGTTCAGAAACACTTTATTCTGTCATTGTTCAACACCGTAACTCCGGAACAGAGATACCAGATACCACATTTGGTCCGATACTGATGTGGTGACGCTCGTCTTGGCTACCAACCTTGAAGCTGTTTCTGATTGTGAAGATCGTCCATGTGGTCAGGTTGAACTGTCATGTACATACAAGGACAGTTACTGTAAATAGCATGTTTATCTTTATTCTAATAGTTTTCAAATTGCTATTTTATTCTTTCCAATATCTCTCTATTGTTGTCTCTGTTGATGCTACTTATTTCCTTCTGTACTGCTGTGTTACCTGCCAATTTTTACCAAGGGGATCAATAAAAAGGAACATCTTAATCTTAATCTTAATCTTGATTGACACGCTGATCGCCACACAGCAGTGCAGCCTCACAGTCTTCCACAAACTCATAGGTGTTGCTTGTGTTGAGCTTCAGGTGACTGATTATCTGTCAGTCCTCTGTAGAAATGGTCTCTACTACAAATTATTCACTAGAATCGTACAAAAGTACACTTTATTTAATTGCTTTTTAGTCTTTACAACACATATTATGTGATTCTTGACGGACGTGGATGTAAACCACAACTCGACTGGTTGAGTGCGAGGTGGTAATCCTAGTTCGGCGTTTATCTTGGCATCTGGGTTATTTATAATTTACAACCGGTATTCTTATTATAGTACATAACGGAGCATTAACACTTTCCTGCGGAGCGTAAATAATCTGTCTCGACGCACAATAAACTATGTTAATACCTTTTAATCTCCAAAAACTCAGTTTCGGAGAAATATTTATCATGTAATCCGATCTGTGGTTAACAGACTATTTTGGCTTCGTCAGTATGTCCCACGCTGCACGTGTCCTCCCGTGACTCCAGAGGAATGTGTGTCGGGAGGGCTGACAGATAGCCAGGCCGATTTTTGATTTGTTATTGACAGTGGTGGCAGGATTTGTGCTATTGACGAGTGCTCTTTTGGCAGGTTTACAGGCCAGCTGACGCCCAGCGATCCCCTCCAGACCATCTTCCAGCTGCTGTCGGGGAGAGTCCCTGCTGTGGCCACGGTAAAACACCCAGAGCATTAATACAATTTCTGTTATTGTATTCTTGAAACATCATCAGCCAGGAAGTGTTCTGATGGTGATGTTCTCCTCCCAGTGCTGTGGAAGTGAAAAGTGGGGAGACTGGAGGCCACATCTGGCTGTCATGCTCTCCAATGAGACCGGAGATCCCGTCGTCCAGCAGAGGGCCATCGTCACCATGGGAGACACTCTCGGTACGAGCGCATTCGCCGACTGATTGACGGTTTCTACTGTTGTTTCTACAAGCTAGACTTGTAGTTCTCGAGACCGGTCTCGGTCTCAAGACCACTTTTCCGTGGTCTTGGTCTTGTCACGGCCTCGACAGTCTTTGGTCTTGGTCTTGGTCTTGATACTCTCTGGTCTTGGTAGTGTCTTGGTCTCGGTTTAGGCGGTCTTGACTACAAGTCTACTCAAGACATAAATGCATTCATGATGTAGTATGCCTTTTGTTCTACAGTTTGAATGTATATGTTTATGTATCTGTTCTTTGTGATGTCTGTGTTATATTGTTCTTGTCCCACTGAACTACAGCTACAACTACAACTTGATAAAGTGTGTTATAATTGAGATGCCATTGCACACATCAAGGTGACCAGTTCTTCCTCTTGTTAATGTACAATTTGAAGTACAATTTTGTACTATTTGTACTATAAACTATTTGTATTTTGCATTTAATTTAATGCATTTTTTGGTGCACCTGCGTGCGGGTTCTACAACTCATGCAAAATGGCAAAAAACTAGTCTTTTTTCGGTATCGGTCTCGGTCTCGAGCTGAACAAGTCTTTGGTCTTGGTCTTGGTCTTGGTCTTGATACTCTCTGGTCTTGGTAGTGTCTTGGTCTCGGTTTAGGCGGTCTTGACTACAAGTCTACTACAAGCTGATTGTTTTCTGTTGCGCTCCCCCTTGCAGCCTCCAAAGGCCTCTTGCACGCCGCCCATGTGTGCTACCTGACGGCCGGCGCTCCCTTTGGGGTGTTCACGCAGAAGGTGGACAGGCTGGTGCTCCTCGGCAGCAGCCACAGGTGAGCTGAGAGACTGTTCGACTGTCGTGCATGTAGTCAAAACTATGATGGAGACACAAGGCAAGAGGTAAATGTCTTTCAATGTTTCTTAATTTTAGGCAATCCTTCAAACACTTCGCCACAAATCCTGCCATCCAGTGCACCGAGCTGTACGAGTACTGCCAGACACTTGTGGGACAAAGGCTTTTCAATACCGTCCTTTCAGGTAGCTCTTTTTTATAAATAATTCACATCTCATTTGCAGTCATGTTGGATTAAATCTGATGAATGTTGCATTCAGGTGTATAAGTTCCTGTATGCCAGTCGACTGCTGGACTGTGGGCTCGCATCTCAGGCCTTTCATTACTGCGAGGTGGTGGGACAGGCGATCCTCAGACAGAGGGAGCCTTTCTTTGTGCTCACTGGAGAGGTTATTAAGGTATGTTCGTTTACACACATACCTGTTAAACATACCGTACACTGCACAGTGTTTTGGTGTGTATCAGTTGAGTTTAAGGTCCTTTCTCCTGCAGCTGTCAGACAGGCTGAGACACTCCGAGGGTCAGTTCAGCGAAGGAGGGGTGAGCGGAACCGGGCAGGAACCCGACTGGCTGAAACAGCTCCGTGCGAGGTACCATAGTTTACAGGTGAGTGCTCCAGAACAGCTGCTGCAGGGCCGTCATTTCAGAACCATGTGTAGTATTAATGAAAAATAGGAAGATAAGACAAATTGTTACAGACCTGGGATCTGTATATACGACAGTGGTAACTGTGGGGGGCGCCAGATTTCACAAAATGTTCCTTTAAACCACCCACAACTTAAATTGTAATCTAGGATCTGCATCAGATTGTATTCACTCAAAGATATCAGCTACCTAAACTCTTGTTCGTCTAATAATATATATATTATAACTCAAGCCTGTGTTATTTTACTCAGACGGGGAGTTACGACTGTACTGAAACATACCAGCCACCTCCTGAAAGAAATGCCCATGAGGATGGAAAAGTGTGCTCAGGTAAACTCTTATCCTCTCATTACCTCAAATAATTCCATGTGTGGCTTTCAGAGGAGTTTCTTCTGCTTCTGCTGTCAAAGTAAACACAAATTTTGGGCCCATTTTTCACGAGACAAGAAAAAGATCTGAAGCTTTCCTCTCCACAAAAAGGAAAAACAATTTCTTTCACATTATGAACCCAATTTTGTTGACAAGATTAGTGCACAGGTGTGCTTTGGACTGGTCACAATGAAAGGCAGTTTTACCACACAACAAGGTGTCACAGTACATCCAGTTGGCCTCACAACCACAGGTCACATGTAGCCACGTCAGCCCGCGACCTCCATCTTCAGCTTCTTCGCCTGCAAGAGAGAAGCATGAAGCAAAGGCCTTTTATTGTGACCAGTTCAAGACACACCTGTGCACTAATCATGCTGTTTAATGAGCATCTTGATACGTCACACCTGTCAGGTGGATGGATTATCTTGACAAAAGAGAAGTGCTGCTCGCTGGCATGGATTTCAACAAAGGTATACTCAAAATTTAAGATAATCTACTTCAACTCGTGAAAAATAGGAGCAAAAACAAAAGTGTTGCGTGTATTTTTTCTGTAAATCTGCTAATAAATACTCTTAAAGATATGTTAGAATGTCGCTGTCATTTTTATTTTCCTGCAGAATCAGACCTGGATTTGGACGATCCGAGCCGTGACATCCAGAGTCCAGAGCCTGAGCTCCTTTATTACAGAGGCGGCGAGGATCAGGAGAGCTTTGAGCGTCGAGTTGACGGAGACACAGAGGAAATGACAGCACCGTCATGGGACGCGAGCGGAGCCCAGAGCTGGTACACAATGTTCAGAAGCTTGCCTTATTCAATTCAGCCACATAGACGAGAACCCTTAGCCTGCTGCACATGTGATACCCAGTCTGAATGAACGCTGTTATGTCACTGATCCCTCCTTGTTCTCCCCATCCAGGCCACACGCCAATTATACACTGCCCGTACCGATGGTTTATGCTTCCCCAGCGGCCACAGTGGCTGCGGGCCAAGACTTCAGTTATCATAACACAGATAGCGCTGAGGTCAGAGCAGCCCCGCCACATTGTCCTCAGAGTGATCTACCATCAGCGGCAGCGGGTGAGAAGAAGCACTAATGTCAGACAGCATGCATGTCCCTGTTCTGATGATTATAATGGGCTCTGGGAAGGCGGCGTGTTTGTGTGATATTCTGATTTTATTGCTCTTACAGGGGTTGACTTGTCCTCTGGAGCAGGCCCCGTAAGTAATCTGTCTAATATTCTGTACTGATAGAAAAGCAAGAATTACAAAGATGGCAATCTCCTGGTTCAATGTCTTCATTTTATTTCTTTACATTGCCATAATTGAATTCCTTGTTATAAAATGTAAATGTTTTACTGCTATAAATAGTGTGTTTCAAACATATACTGAAAAACATAATGTTATATATTTTAAATACATTGTATATTAAGAGTGTTGCAGGAAAGAGTCCCAAAAAGGTGAAATCTGTTCTCAAAGCGAATCGGTATTTTGAACGGGGTTTGGTTAGATGCCTGAAACAAGGTCTTTGGTTACCACAAGCTTAAGACATAAACATGTTTTGTTTTATGTTTAGGCCTCCGTGTCTTTAAAAAAGACGGTCGCTAACAAGCGGCTAAATGAGACTACAGAGGTCATCAGGGACATTAAACATCTGATAACATATTGGATAGATAACAAACTCTTACTACAGTAGATTAAACAATGTACTTGGAAAATATATGATAATATTTCTTACAATATATGAAAAATGGCAATAATCTTATATAGAGAAATGCATCATTGTTATATTCAATAATGAATTAAGGGGGAAAAATATTGGCTTATAAACGTGTCTTTGTCTCTAACTGCTTTTTAAAGACGGGGGGTCAGATGCTGGAAGTCGGCGTCAGTCAGCACAGCACCCCGCAGGGTCCAGAGGCCTCCGAGCAGAACGACGGGCCTCCTCAACAGGTGGGTGGAGCCTCCGTCGGTGACAACATATTAAAACCACACCGCAGTCATTGTCGTCATTTGACATGTGTGCGTTATCTGTGTGTTTTTACGTAGAGCGCAAAGGCCGGATGGTTCAGTGGTTGGTTCAAATCAAAACCCAAAGATGCTCAAAAGGAGAGTCCAGAACGGGGAAGCTCAGCTCAGACAGTAAGTGTAGAGACTGAATATGCTCGAGTATTCATGTGTCATTAAGTTCAATCTGGTGATGTAAGATATGGATTTTTTTTTGTTTTCTCAGAAGCTGCCACCAACTACTAGTCTCTCTCCTCCGCCTCCTCCCCTGCCTGGCATCGCCCCTCCTGGCATGTTCCCATCACAGCCTCCCCCTGCAGGGATTAATCCATTTTCAAGGAAAGCAGGTGAATTATCATGAATATGTTGCCATGTTCAGAGTATGAATTATACAATGACAGTTGGGGGGGTCAACCTTTTCTCAAGGATGTAAAGGGAACCCATGACAAGTCTTACAATCCTTACAGTATCTTGCTTGTTCAACATAATATCTAAAGTCTAGATGATGTTGAATCCATTAAACCAGCTCACAGGGAAAGTACCACACCAACAAAGTATTGTGGATCAAAACTGCGAGCAAGACCACCATCTCCACTCTAATGCAGAACCACACAATGCACAAAGGACCAAATAATCCATCAATATGCCAAAGAGGCAGACAGATATGTTACTACCATACAGCATTCAGGCCTGACTAGCATTAAAGATATAGAAGAATAAATCAACAGTCTACATTGGAGAGCTAATACTGGTCCCAATACCAACATGACTGGATAAGACAGGACTCAACCTATAGGCTCAAAAGCCATTAATTCAGAAGTGAGAAACATATGGATCCTGTATGGACTCTCTATTAGACTATTTTCAGGGCAAGAAAACTGATATTTGTGTGGTCTATGCCTTTAAGCAGTAGCTAGGCTAATGTTTCAGTCTTCAGTCTTACCTTTTAAAAAAAAAGACCGGAGAGGTTAGGTTTGACTCTACTTGGCTTTCCTCCCTGTCACCCATGATATTGAAAGCTCATCATCCTCGTGTCTGTCCTCGTGGCTGCTGACCTCCTTCTGATTCCTTAAAAACAACAAGCACATACATGTAAAAAACTCACCATCAGCCACACCTGTCCTGCTCAGTGTTCGACCTGCGTGACAACCACACAAAGCATTGGTTTGCATTATCATCTCTAAGCCATTTTCAACTGACTCTTTTTTTAGCACTGATAAGATGCCTGATATCTCCCACCATCAGGCTCCATATAAGGTCCAGAAATACTCTTGATGGACTCACATAGTAACTCTTATCTGACTGAAACAGCTGAGTTGAGCTGATGGCAGCTAACTTACCAGTGGACGCAGGACATTGACCCCAGTTAACCATCAGCCACTCAAAAGGCTAATAACATGAAATAATGAAGTCTACCTTCAATGGTGGAAAGAAACTAAGTACATTTACTCATGTACTGCACTTAAGTACAATTTTAAGGTACTTGAGTATTGTTTTATGCTACTTTATACTTCCACTCAAATACATTTGTACTTTCTACTCTTTGACAGCTTTTTATTCCTTAGACAGTCTTATACATTACACTGCTTTATTAAAGATTAAACCAATGATTCACAAACTCTTAGGCTTGTGAGCCCTGACAAAGAAACCAGTGTGGATTTGTTTTTGTCAAGTTGTGAACTCATACCCTACCCTAACCCTAACCCCTAACCCCCCTAACCCTAACTCTACCCTGACCCTAACCCTAAATAACTATTTGAGGCCCAAAGAGGTAAAACTCTATAATATTTCACAAAAATGCAAAGAAGAATCTGAAGTATGGATCCAAAGTTATGTAGCAGAACTTTGTTTTTCTTCTTTTCTACCCGATCTATCATCTTGTGACCCCTTAGCAAACATTAGATGACATTTTGGAAGTGCTGAGCCATAGACACACGTTAGTGTAGCCAGATAGCTACTTACATTATCCTACAGCGTTTTGCACGACGTGCTAGAATGCAGGCCAACAGCTGATGGGAGCGACGCAGGCAGATCAGTGATTCACCTAATGAAAGGTTAACAAATGGTTCGGTCCACTTTAGGGGTGTCTAAAATTGTAATGAAAGATTGTTTTAGGCATGTATATGGAAAATATATGGTAATGTTTGCAATTACAGGTAAGAAGGATAAATGTTTCAACCCCCTCCAACTTCCTGTTTTAACCTCTTTTGGGGGTTGTTGGGCAGTGGAAAAGGAGTTTGCCCGTACAGTCTTGTGGACTTATTGTGGAGAACGTCTATGACCATGTTTCCTAGAGAGTACTGTGGAGGACACTACGGGAGTATGGGGCGCCGGGTTCATTACTACGAGCTATCCGGTTCCTATAAAACCAGAGTGAGAGCTGTCGTCGTATACTCGGCACAAAGTCAGACATTCCCAGTGGGTTTTAGACTTCGCCGGGGATGTCCCTTGTCCCCGATCCTGTTTGTGATATTCATGGACATGATCACAAGGTGCAGCTTGGTAGGCAGAGTGTACGGTTCGGGAACCGCAGATTTGTTTCTATGCCGATGACATGGTTCTGTTGGCTTCCTCGGTCTGTGACCTCGACTGGCGAGGTTTGCAGCCAAGTGTGAAGCAGTTCAGATGAGGGTCACCATCACTAAGTCCAAGGTCATGGTTTTCTACTGGAAAACAGTGGTGGTTGGGGGGGTTAGACCCCTGCCTCAAGTGAAGGAGGTTAAGTATCTTGGGGTGTTGTTCACGAGAGATGGGAAGATGGAGTGTGAGATGGACAGGTGGTTTGGTGCGGCGTCAGCAGTTCCGTAGGGGTTGAACCGGACCGTTGTGGCTAGTCACCAAAAGAATGAGACTGAGGACACAAGCAGACAAATGAGCAACAAAGCACCAACAAAGTATTGTGGATCAAAACTGCCAGGAAGACCACCATCTCCACTCTAATGCAGAACCACACAATGCACAAAGGACCAAATACTCCATCAACATGCCGAAGAGGCAGACAGATATGCTACTACCACACAGCATTCAGGCCTGACTAGCATTAAAGGCACAGAAGAATAAATCAACAGTCTACTTTGTTGAGCTAATACTGGTCCCAATACCAACATGACTGGATAAGACAGGACTCAACCTATAGGCTCAAAAGCCATTAATTCAGAAGTGAGAACCATATGGATCCTGTATGGACTCTCTATTAGACTATTTTCAGGGCAAGAAAACTGCTGATATTTGTGTGGTCTATGCCTTTAAGCAGTAGCTAGGCTAATGTTTCAGTCTTCAGTCGTACCTTTAAAAAAGAGACCAGAGGGGTTTGGTTTGACCCCTCCCTGTCACCCATGATGTTGAAAGCTCATCATCCTCGTGTCTGTCCTCATGGCTGCTGACCTCCTTCTGATTCCTTAAAAACAACAAGCACAAACATGTAAAAACTCACCATCAGCCATACCTGTCCTGCTCAGTGTTCGACCTGAGTGACAACCACACAAAGCATTGGTTTGCATTATCATCTCTAAGCCATTTTCTCAACTGACTCTTTTTTTAGCACTGATAAGATGCCTGATATCTCCCACCATCAGGCTCCATATAAGGTCCAGAAATACTCTTGATGGACTCGCATAGTAACTCTTATCTGACTGAAACAGCTGAGTTGAGCTGACAGCAGCTAACTTACCAGTGGACGCAGGACATTGACCCCAGTTAACCATCAGCCACTCAAAAGGCTAATAACATGAAATAATGAAGTCTACCTTCAATGGTGGAAAGAAACTAAGTATATTTACTCATGTACTGCACTTAAGTACAATTTTAAGGTACTTCAGTATTGTTTTATGCTACTTTATACTTCCACTCAACTACATTTGTACTTTCTACTCTTTGACAGCTTTTTATTCCTTAGACAATCTTATACATTACACTGCTTTATCAAAGATTAAACCAATGATTCACCAATGATTTGAGGCCCAAAGAGGTAAAACTCTATAATATTTCATAAAAATGCAAAGAAGAATCTGAAATATGGATCCAAACGTATGTAGCAGAACTTTGTTTTTCTTCTTTTCAACCTGATCTGTCATCTCGTGACCCCTTAGCAAACATTAGGTGACATTTTGGAAATGCTGAGCCATAGACACACGTTAGTGTAGCCAGATAGCTACTGTACATTATTCTACAGTGTTTTGCACGACGTGCTAGAATGCGGGCCAGCAGCTGACGGGATTGACGCCGGCAGATCAGTGATTCACCTAATGAAAGGTTAACAAGTGGTGCGGTCCACTTTAGGGGTGTCTGAAATGGTATTGAAAGATTCTTTTAGGCAAGTATATGGAAAATATATGGTAATGTTTGTGATTACAGGTAAGAAGGATAAATGTTTCAACCCCCTCCAACTTCCTGTTTTAACCTCTTTTGGGGGTGTCCAAGTCTTAATTCGGGGGTCAGTCCCCCCAAATCACCCCTGTAATTCAAACCCTGGCCATGATCCACATTCTTCTGGTGTAATGTGAAATTTCTAAGGTCACCGACCATTTTAGAGGAGCCGTGTTCTCTTCTGTTTTGCTGTCATTAACACAGTCGCTGACCAACGTGTCTGATTTCATATTTCCGCTGAAGCAAATAAGATTCAGCATGCATTTTTTTTAAGCACTGAAATTTAAAACAGGCTGACACACATGACATTTTACCAACATTAAACTATGCAAATGTCTATAAATATCCTTCTTTATAGGCCAGCAGCTGGGGTAGAAACCATGACACAGTGTCACAGGTAAGTTAATCCACTAAGACATGAATATATCTCTACCATATTTTGGATTTTTGAAGGATTCACTTTAATCACCTTCACATGTTACATTGTTGTTTTTAGGACCACTGACACCACTTAAACCAAAGTGGGGACATCATTCCACCTGCCACCACGCGTGCCTTCATGTCTAATGGGAGTTTGACCTGAGCCTGGATGAAGACCACGAAGATCCATACAACTCCTCACAGTCAACAATTCTTTTTTAAGGATGCCCTTTCACAACCCCAGCTTGTCCACCATCATGTCCCATATTAGGTCCAGAAATACTCTGGATGGACTGACATAGTAACTCATATGTGACTGAAACAGCTGAGTTGTGTTTCCCTAAAGCTGACGGCAGGGAACTTACCAGTGGACATATTGACCCTGATACCCGGTATATCAAGTATGAGGGATTAGACCTTGTGGAAAAGGTTTTGGACAGCAACTGTGAGCACTTCAAAGTGGGATTGTATGTCAAGAGACTCACAGCTCTGGTCACCCGTTAATGATTATCCATTCAATATGACGCAAGAGAATCGGCTAACCTTGAGTTTAAGTAGCATAAAGTACGTTATGATCATACAATGTCTGTGCACTTAAATAATACAGCCAACCAATGATTAAAAATACATGAAAACACATATGAGATCTCTTAGATATAAAGGTGATACCCTCACAGAGGCTATCTTTAATCTTCCAAGCAGCGTTTGTCGTAGGGATGTTATTGATAAATGTTAACCGATGTTAATGTTATTAAATTACAAATGCCTGCTTATCAAATATACCAAAACAAAATACAAATTGGTGGTTTGAGAACATTGATTACATTATTAGGATTAAATTGAAGACTATCAACTGATATCATAACATTTGGATTTTGTTGGGCCGGTCATTGAATACCACAGATGCTATGGAGACTTTCTGTCGGCCTCAAGGAAGTTCTGGCAAACAAACCATTCGGTGACTCACGAAGGGAAAGCAGTTCTGAGCCCCGGCTGTGTTGAGCCGGGGATGAGAACTGCTAACCCGGACTGCGGACTGGGGAGTTTGCCCGTACAGTCTTGTGGACTTATTGTGGAGAACGCTTACGACCACGTTTCCTGGAAGGTACCGTGGAGGAAACTACGGGAGTATGAGTATGGGCGCCAGGTTCATTACTACGAGCTATCCGGTTCCTATAAAATCAGAGTGAGAGCTGTGATCGTATACTTGGCACAAAGTCAAACATTCCCAGTGGGTGTTGGACTCTGCCAGGGATGTCTCTTGTCCCCGATCCTGTTTGTGATATTCATGGACATGATCGCAAGGTGCAGCTTGGTAGGGAGAGTGTACGGTTCGGAAACCGCAGATTTGTTTCTATGCCGATGGCATGGTTCTGCTGGCTTCCCTCAGTCGGTGACCTCAACGGGCGAGGTTTGCAAGGTTGCCAAGTGTGAAGCAGTTCAGATAAGGTTCACCATCGCTAAGTCCAAGGCCATGGTTTTCTACTGGAAAACAGTGGTGGTTGGGGGGGTTAGACCCCTGCCCCAAGTGTAGGAGGTTAAGTATCTTGGGGTCTTGTTCACAAGAGATGGGAAGATGGAGTGTGAGATGGACAGGTGGTTTGGTGCGGCGTCAGCCGTTCCGTAGGGGTTGAACTGGGCCGTTGTGGGTAGTCACCAAAAGAATGACACTGAGGACACAAGCAGACAAATGAGCTTCATTCGTAGGCTCGCTTGGCTTTGCCTTAGAGATAGGGTGAGGAGCTCGGACATCCGGAGGGAGCTCGAAGTAGAACTGCTGCTCCTTTGCATTGAAGGAGCCAGCTGAGGTGGTTCGGGAATCTGATTAGGATGCCTCCTGGGTTCTTCCCTTTGGGGTTTTTTGAGTACAATCAACTGGGAGAAGACCCCGGGACAGACCCAGAACTTGCCGAAGGGATGTCTAATTTTCTTATTATCTCACCTGGCATGGGAATGCCGTGCGATCCCCAAGGAGGAAGTGGAAAGTGTTGATGGTGAGAATGACCCCGCTCAGCCTGCTGCCACCACTAGCCGAACCCGGATAAGCGGAAGTTGTTGAGTAGTGACAGATAGGAGATCCGCAAGTCATTATTTGGTTAATCTTTCAAGATACCTGGGTTTTCATTTCTTTCAACTACCAGCCTCCTCTGATTTTGCATCAAACATATAATCAGTCAGTGGTTAAAACTGTTTTCTAATCGAAAAGCATCCAATATAATCTTAATGATTGATGACTGAACGTTTTCAGATCCTAGTTTGCCGACTTTGCAGTGCTTAGTAAATTATGGCATTTTGTGAACAACAGCAGATTGTTGCACCGACCCTGAAGTGGAAGTGGTCGGAAGCATTCAGGGGAAAAAAATGAAATGGAGGATTGTGTTGTCATGATGTCATGCTGCCTAGATGGATCATACCACATGCAGGGTGGGAGGGGGCAGGGAAAGACCTCTGTCAGGCAAACAGTCAACACAAGCTACAACGCTAGCTAGCAGATTCTTGTAGGATCAGACTGTTTGTGTGCTGGTGATATTTAAAGTGCCTCCGCCCTCGAAAGGGCGTTATTAATAGTTCTGTTTTGTGTGACGACAGAGCTAGTTTGGCTCCTTATATTGTTTATAAACCACACAGTAATATATACTCATGGAAGATATTTTAAGGTAATATTTTTATCACTGTGTCACCTTTTTATACATGTTCTGATTTTTTATCTGTCTTATGGCTTCTGCTTAATGTTTTATGTCAATGTTGTTTTTGTACCTCTGTACCAGCACATGCACATTATGTATTAATTACCAATTCATTAGTCCCATATAGAATCAATACATCTTGCCAACAAATAGCAGGGATTCCAAATGGGGCCGCTCAGTTAATGGGGAGCAGTGACAACACAACAGGTGCTGTCTCCTTTTACCATTAGTCTGCAGTTGCCAAGTGTATATGGGACAAACTGTCACACACACACACACACACACACACAGACAGCCAAGATTATCCAACAGCCTCTGCTTACTGCCTTCCATTAACATATCAGAGAATAAAAACATTCAGGGAGCCAGTTTTATGAAAGACAGTTTCAAAAAGTGTCCAGAATATCTGTCCTTCTTGTTTGGGGGGTTGCATCAATATAATGTGTGTTTATTGTTTTAAATGAGTTCACGGTGAGCAAACATGAGTAAAAACTGATGCTGAAATGAACATTTTGTTAAAAAAAAATGTTTTATTGCACTTCATCTTCTGAAATATAATCACACTACAGATTTGAAATGTTGTTTCCCTATAATCCACCACAGCTTGAGCTCCTACATGGTCGAGATTGAAAGACCCTCTTAGTATGAATGTACCAACAAAATAAGAATACAGTGCTTGCAGTTCAACATTTACTGCATATGTTCAAAGTTTTCTGGGTAATTTCCCTCTTTGTAACGGGGTAAATACTATGCACTGTCATAGTAAGTGACCTCTGCAGTTAGAGCCTCTGTAAGCTCCTGTTTGGACTGCTAACAAGTTTCTTGAAAAAGACATTCAATTTGTTGCGTATGTTACAGTATAATCACCTGAATCTAATAAATTAAATTGAACCACAGAACCCAAACTGTAAAACTACGTAAACAGCTGTAATGCCAAACACAATTCAAAAAAACTGCATCCTGAGAACGACATCACCAAACTGTCACACTGGTAGAAAACAGCAAAAAAAAACTGATTAGCAAGGTTCCCTAAACCATTTCAACTCTTCTGGTCTATTAATGTGATCACAGGGATTGCCTGATGGCAAAGTTATGATGGACCTACGAGCATGTTACAAATCTTTTTGCAGCTATCGCTGCTTGTGTGTCAACAAAAAGTGCATCAAAACTCACTGCAACTCACCAGACAATAAAACAGTCTGCACCTGAGGAAGCATCAGTGTTATTATTTGTATGTGTATGGCAGGTGATGATGGGTTGAAAACATTAATGATTGTTGAATTGTAATAATTTTAGTTTACAACGTTCAGAAATGAACGAAAATCATCAACAGAATGTGAAGAAATTTAAGTTCTGATGAGGTCAAAGATGTTTATGTATTATGATGCACAAATATCTAAAAATATCCCAGTTTGGATCACTAGCAGAACGGCTAACTTAGCAAACTACGTAGCGGCAGCTACAGTTAGCAACAGTTAACGATTACTCTGGTGATATGCTGCCCGCCATGTTCTTGCATTATGCATTTAAGAGGAGGCCAAATCTTACTTATACCATGGTCTGGGGGAATACTCCATTCTGATTGGCTGCAGGGTGTAGATTAATCCCTGGTATATGGACACCTACTCAGTAGTTCCAGTCAAATTGTCTGTTCACCATCTAAATTAATGCGCTGGCTGGCGTAACCATAGCGACGGGAACGCAGTCAAAGCCTCTGTTTACAATTTATTTCCAGCACTGAGTGCAGTCCGTCAGTCCTTCAGAGCCTTATCCTCTGACCACCACAGGATGGCGACTGTAACACACAAGCTGCAGAAAGTACACTTGCCCTCTAAACTTACTTATACTTTTTTATATCACATAAGTGAATAATCTCACATCCCGTTGGCTGTTCAGCTCTCTGCTTCAGGCTGCGGCCACAGTAACGTTACACGCGGCCGATCATTTGTTCGTGAAAATCTTGACGTTGATTTGGGGACAATGACATGACTGGTAAGCTAGCTAGTCTTGTTGTTAAACATACTGTCAAATTATATTTACTGTTCGTCGACCGTACGCAATGTTATCGACTTTGAATATCGCGAGCATAGCGTTAGCTTCCTGGCTCACCGCTGAGCGGACTAGAATATCTCCCGTTGCCAAGTCGTATCTAAGGTCCGTCCTATTTACTGGAGAGGTGAACAACGTTTCCGTTGCATAAGAACCTTACGGGAGGGTAATGGTTGTTCCAGGTATTAGTCAAACCCTCAGGCGTTACCAGGGAAACTAAGTTATTGCCTGTGAAAAACTTTATATTTTGATTGTAAAATGCATGAAAATATAAATTAATGGTCTTAATTTATTTTCTTTGGCAAGTGACCATGGTATCAGCGGGATAATGCCCTTCGAGGTGTCCATAATCAGGAATTGATGGACTTCACGGAGGCAACCCGCGTCGCCCATTAATTCCTGATTATGGACACCTCGTCGGGCATTATCCCTTACATATTGCACATTTAAAGTGTGTCTACAGGTCTGTGGGAGTAGAACCAGAGATATCTCCTTTGTGTTCCACACAGGCTTCTTCCTTCTCTAAACCTGGTGCCGACGTTACCCACATTTAACCTGCCACTTTATCTGTCAGGACAATATAACTTAGCAGCTTCCTGCCAACATTTGTTATCGAGGCTGTCATCTCCTGTGTGATGCTAAACTCGGGCACGTAAATCCCTGGGCGTCTACAAAGCCAGGATGATGAAGCAGCGGGCCGTTTGAAATGCCACTGAGTGCCATCCGTGCCTTAAATGAGTCAGCATGTGCTACCTTGGCCACCGTACACAGAATGACCCAGGCGTGCGGTTACATCACTGGCTGCCATGTATCATTATCAACTACCTGCGTTTCCTAGATCCCCTTTTATGTCCTAACTAACGTGGCAAAGTTGATGCTCAGTATAAGCTACATTTACACTCTAAATGCTCTTGTATGCTCATAAATTTTACACTGTTAAGCTGTCAGCTCCTGTGTCGATGCTGCGGTGAACTTTTAACCCACAGCATTCTGAAGTTAAGAGCCAGGTTTAAAAGCATTTAAGGCACAGTCATCAAACATACATACCTTGACATTAACAAAATGGTAACCTTTGACCTTGAATGGATCCGATTAGTCTGGAAGTGATTATTTTTAAAAAATGATCCCATCGCATTTAGATTTACAGTTCGAGTAAATTGCGCTCACACAGTTCCGATCAGACGTTGTCCCCGTGGTTCAGCATATGCTGTGTCAGCTTTGCGGCACACTGGAAAGACTTGTCACACTCTGCACACACAAAGATCCTCCCGGCGCAGGTTTGCTCCTGGTGGAGCTGCAGCGCGGATAGGTGGCTAAAGTTCTTGCTGCAGCCGGTGCAGCTGTGGAGTTTCTCTTTATTGTGGATGTACTGGTGTCGAACGAGGCGGGAGACCATGGCGAACGCCACGCCGCACTCTCCACACTTGTGCGGCCGCTCTCCGCTGTGGATGGCCTCGTGCTCGGTCAGGTTGGACGACTTTGTGAAACACTTGGCGCACACGGAGCAGGCGAACGGACGCACTCCCCTGTGGATCTTCTGGTGCTCCGCCATGCGACTTTCCAGAGCGAAGGCCTTCCCGCAGTCGGGGCAGGAGAAAGGTCTTTCTCCCAGGTGCTTGCGCTCGTGACGCTTCAGGGAGAGGGGTTTATTGAAGGTCTTGCCACATTGCGTGCACGGGAAGGGCTTGTCATTGGTGTGGATGTTCCGCTCGTGCTTCCGCAGGTCAGAGGATCGGATGAAATCCTTGCCGCACGTGTCGCAGACGTAGGGCTTTTCACCCGTGTGTGTGCGGATATGCTTGCGGTAATCTGAGGACCAGATATAGGTCTTGACACAGAAGGGGCAGTGATATGGTCTTTCACCTGTGTGCAGGCGCTTGTGCTGCTGCAGCGTTCCCTGGTGAGAGTAAGCCTTGCCACATATATCACACACATGTGGCTTGAGGCCAGAATGCGTCTGTAAGTGACTCTGTAGGTTGCAGAACTTCTTGAACGCCCAGTGGCAGCGTGTGCACTTGAAGGGACGCTGCTCCGTGTCGTCTCCGCCGCGTTTCTTCATCGCGACCAAAAGTCGAGCGATCTTGTCTTCTCCGTGCTTTTTAAGCGATTTCTTCACAGGACGACTATTCGCTTTCTTCTTTTTGGTCTTATTCCCACCTCCACCTAGATTATAGTCCTCAACATTGAGCTCTTTGAGCTTTGACGCTCTCTGTTTGACTGGAGGATCACTTTGCACCTTGTGGCTCTTGAGGTACTTTGAGCATTTTCTTTCCTTCTTTTGCGCAGCATCGGTAGACCCATTTATTTTGTTGCTTTCCGAATTTTTAGTGCATTGTAACAACTCTGGACTGCTGCACTCTTCGATCGTCATGAAGGCTCGTTTCGTCTACCGGTGAAAGCTCAGAAAACTTCTCCACAAGGCACCACTTCGGCACCTGGGGGTTCAGATAAAGGATTCCAGTGTCGCTGCTCTCCGGAAGTGAGTTCACACCGACACAAATGCTTCCTAATGAAGAATCAGCCTCCGTTTTATGAGTGCTGATTAAGATCTGTCCATCCGGGGGAGAAGGAGTGGTACAACGCCTTTCTTGACGTTTCTCTTCACTCCTCTTTTCGACAACTTGTCTGTCAGACATCCCTGGGGAGGTTTCATCAGCCATGGTCACTTGTGCATCGAGGCATGAAATCATCTGCATGAGTTTGAAGCTGTTCGGGGAATTCCTGGTGCCGCCTTGAAAAGACCTGGAAAACGCAGCAGACAGAGCATGTTATCACCATCCTCGTCCGATCTTTATGTCTTTATCATTCCACTCCTGTCTGAATATAAATGATGATATCATGTTTAGGTATAATTTCATCACATGACCTGACAGACCTGTCTGCTAAACTTAGCTGCTGTCACCAAAGTATCTTGGGCATATTCTTCACATCAGCATGCACCTTGCACACCTAAAGTCCCGACCTTCAGCAGTCTCAGCACTCAGAAACACGCTCAGTTGTCCATTTCAAACCTAACAAACTGAAAACTTCAAGCTACTTACCCTGTGGTCTTCTTCCAAGCAGGGGGGAGATTTATGCTAGCTCCAGTGTAACACTACGGGAGATGTTCAGTGAGTGGTGTTAACAGGCGGGGTTTGGCAACAGCCGTCTCTGGGTCAGCATCTATCCGGCTAGTCAGCACAGCCGTGATATCTTAACGGCCGGGCTCAGCTTACCGTTCACTGACTTAGCTTACCGCCCGCCAGTGTACAGCCCCGCTGAGTAATCAATATCACAGGCTGAGAGGTTTAAACTCCTGTAAAGTTGATGAAATCACACTGCGAGGAACGTTTAACTGTCGAGGAAACAGTCGGAATTTGATAATGATGAACAAACTAGACCATTATTGAGAAGTTATTTCTAGAAAGGTATGAAAGATATTCTCGCTGCCTGTCACCGGCTCTGATTCTGACTGAGTCATAAAATTAAAACTACTCTCGGTGGTGGAGTGCTGAAGGCGAACTGAGAAGGAGTCTCACAGCCTGATGATAGAAGCTGTCCCAAACACATGCACCACCTTTTGACACAGGGCAGCAGGACTCAGACCGCTTTGGTCCACAGGAGTCGCCCAGTGCCGGCCAAAGCCTTTTAGGGGCCCTGAGCAGAATTTGATTTGGGGCCCCCCACAGGATACAACTGTGCTTGACAATTTTTTGACACAAATGTAAATGGAGTCGCCAGAATCAACAAAAAAATGAATGCTCCTCTGTTTTTGTTTTATTTTTTATCCTAAAGCTGCAGTATGTTAGAATTGGCAAGCTGTTGAAATGATACTCCAAACAAATAGGGGGCAGTATATCACCAGAGTAACTGCTAACTGTGTCTGTCATTTGCTAGACCATAGACAAAATATACGTAGACGCCTCATGAGCGTCGCCATATTGGATGGGTCTCCTCACTCTAGGCTAGCACCAGAGTCAACGGAGAGCGAGCAACTATGCCCGTATTTTGTGCATCTTACGGTTGCAATAACCGACGCAGTATTGTTATCAGATCGCGTGGGATTACTTTCCAACAAGTACGATTGAAAAAAATAACAATTTAATAATTTTTGTGACAGCGTCCTGTATCATAACTAAATCTCTGCCGTTTGTAACAAACCAAACCGTGAAAATCCGTAAAAAATTTGGGGAGTTATGATTATTAGGCAGCGTCAGTCTATGAGGCGTCTACGTATATTATGTCATATCTCTATTATGACAGCTTAGTTAGCCGTTTTGCTAGCGGTCCTATCAGCTGAGTTCAGTATTCTCGGACTGGGAGCTCAGAGAAAAGGTGTAGTTCTTGTGTTGTCACCGCTTACAAATGGGCTGCCTGGAGCTAACTGGTTAGCATGCTAGTTTCAGTAGATATCTCGGTAACACGTTCGCTGTCTTTGACATCACGTCAGCTTACACTTCTTCAGATTCTGTTGATAATTTTATTTCAAAAATTCCTACATATTACCCCTTTAGGTGGCTTAGAGTAGCTGTTAAGTGTTTTTCTTCGAATGCTGGCAGCTTTTCATTTTTATTTTATTTTATTTTTTACATTTTTACATTTTTTAAAGAAACTTTAAAGGGGTGTGAAGCTCACGTGGGTTTTACCTCCTTTAAAGATGTGTTTAAAGGTCCAGTGTGCAGGATTTAGGAGGATATTTTGGGACACACTGAATATGATATTCAGATTTACATGGCCATCAGTGTATAATAATCACCTGAAAGTAAGAATTGTTGTGTTTTTATATCTACAGTGAGAGCATATCCAGAACTGACTCTGGCTCTAAAACGAGAACCCTTCAGGTTTCTTTGAGTTTTGTGGTCGCTGTCGGTTCTCACACATGTTTCGGGGGAGGAAGGGTGAGGCGAGAGGTGGGAGGTTAGTTGTAACCTGCAAACTCACCACTAGATGGCACTAAAATCTCACACACTGGACATTTAAAATAATTATTTTTGACTGAAACTGAACAGCCATGACATATTTCTTTAGGTTGAATGACTAAATTAGATTAAAATTAGCTAAATATTGTTTAAATGTTTTGTAAAATATTCACTGTTTCCTTTTAATCTACGTCTGTTTCTTTTTATCAACAAAGACACTATAGAGGAGCCGACCACTGTTTTTCCCAGACTAGAACTAATCAATTACATCAGCCAGTTTTGGTTTAATACTTCTTGTGGGGATTTGAGTTACTGACTTAAATGTGTGCTTCACTGTGAGTCTCATAAAGTCAAAGTTAAAAGTCAAAATTATCACTCTGGTAACAGTGATTATGAAAAGTACTCGAGTAAAACATATTTACATATTTTTACATGTATGTGTTTCCTGTATATTCTTTGTAAACTGATTATTGACCCGGCTGATTATCAGATATTCAGCATTAGCAGAATCTGTGTGTGTTATTTTATTTGATTGTTGATAAAAATAAATGAATTTACAAATGTGCTACTGATGCAGCATCCAATCTGCAGAGTAACTAATTACTTAAGTCTGTCAAATAAATGTAGTGGAGTAAAACTAAGATATTTGCTGCAAAAATGCAGCTGAGTGGAAGTTTAAAATACCTTTTAAAGTGCCTCAGTACTTGAGTAAATGTACGTATAGTGGTTTGTATTTAGGTCTTCTGTTGAAACTCTACAGTCTTTTATTTCTTTAATTGCCAATAAAATCAATATTTTTGCTATAGCAGTCTCTGGCTCCCGTTTATTCACCATCTTGTGTCTTTATTTTATTTTTTTTTAATTACTTTTATTGAATTAAGTTCATATTTCAGTACAGCCGTAATATTTTTGGGTAATTTCTTTCTTCCTTTTAAACACCCAGTCCTACAAGAATCAAACTACATTATCCACATATTTATATACACATGGACACATCCTATAAATACATTTATGAACCTGCATGTCTGAAAACACACGACATGTTTTCATCCATGTCTACGTACAGATTTACAAAGAACCTTGTAAATTAAATGCTGTCATGTATCTGGACAGACCTACAAAAAATGCCTCTATCTTTTCTGTGATTTCTTTTTCTTTTTTAGGTAAAAGATTAAATAAATACTTTTTATTGTAATGTGTGTTGCGTATCCTCCGGCTACAAAAGGGAAAAGATAAAGTCAATATGTAAACTTCTGATCTTCTGACATGTTGGTGTAACACATTAGCTGCGTATTGGGGTCATTCCATGAAATCGGTGCCTTTTCAACTTTGAAAAGTTAAAATTTAAATTATATTTAATTGCTATTTTTTCAGTAGCACATCAGAGATGAGCAAAACTTACTTGTCACTGAGCTGTTAGCATCCTGGTTCAGAGATGATGCAACCTCCTGTAAATCATGTCAAATCTAGAATGTACCGTTATTTTGATAGGGTTTTTTGGTTAGGGTAACAGGGTTGACATAAAATTAGGGGACACCGATAAATTGGTAAATATTTATTACAATTAATATATATTTTTACCAAAAACACTGTTTCACAATAAGATCATACTTAAAACAATATGTAAATGTGAACATTTTAACATTTTGCCAACATTTTACAAATTAAAAGTCCTGCTGACGTACAACAACAGCAGTGAGGGACAGGCCAAAAACCTCAGCCTCATCAGCTTAAAAATCATTTTTATTATTTAAAATAATATTTAATTATTTAATAATTACATCTTTGTTTGTTGTTACTGTAATTTTATGACTGATAATTTCTTGGGGACACAAAAGGCACCGATTTCATGGAATGACCCATTGATATTTAAACGGTCTATTACGATGCCACATGTGCTCAAAATCAGAGTTTGACTGGCATTTCTATTAAACTGCTGGCTTTATATTGTTTTATTACATCTGTACAGTATGTAACCACAGTATATTCACTCATGATGCTTCAGATCACAGGAGCTTTCGCTCTATTTTCCAATTTCAGGTGTAATTTCCTGCTGTGGCCTCTGTGTGGCGCTGTTTACCTCTTCTTTGATGAGCACATGCACCACAGACTGTGGAAAATCACCGGCTCCACACACACTTACATAAAAAAAAAACCCTGAGTAGTATCTTTGAAAACATCTCAGTGTGGCCATGTGTGTTCCTAAACAATAACAGAAGGGTTTTCCTCTTAACTTATTGGAAAAAGAGAGAAGAGGATGTGAATCAGCTCTCTTTATCTCTTCCCACAGAACAAAAGGGGTCTTTGTCTTAAATTTCCAATCTTGAAGAACTTTAGTTGTCCAGTTTTTTGCGCTTTAAAAGCTCAGAACGGGGGACTGGCTTTAACTCAGCGTGACAGAGTTTGAGGACACCGTGTGCACCTCTTGGTTTCAGACCATAAATAAGCTGCAGTTCGGCTGATTTGTCGGTAGATGGCCTGGTGTCCCTTCACCGCTGGTGTTCAGAATAATACTGGAAGCAGTGAGTGATGAGGAGTTTCTGGGAATCCACTGGCGGTATATTTAATCTTCAAGCCTACCACTTTTATTCACAAGAACACTGTGTACCCACCGGTTTTTGTATTCCTTGCTCTTCTGTTATTGTTTCTTTTTCTGAAGTAATTGATTTTTTATCAGATAGAGTCATTCTGTGACTGTTAATGACTGAGAGGAGGCTTTTTGTTTACCTCAGACGTCTCTTTAACACTGCAGAGACAGACAGGCTGCGTGAGAGGATCTCATGAGACTAATGTCATAATGAAATGGACGTTGCTGGTCTGCAATCAGTGCTTTTTTTTTTCTCCACTCCCAGTAGAGCAGGTTGGAAACCGGACACCTAACAATTCACCTTAACAAAAGCTCTGTTTTGAATTCAGATGCACTTTGTTCGTCGACGCGTCTCGAGTTCAGTCTCTGCGGAGGTTATCGTGCAGTTTCCCAGACACCAAAAAACCAAAGATGTTCGGGTACATTTACAAAAGTAATCTCTCAGAAACAATGAACAATATTATGAGTAAAAACAGAATGAACGTCTTAAAGAAAGCGGCAGTATAAGTTACACAAACCGGGTCGGTGAAATTAAAAATGACCTCTGGAATTGTTCCCGACTTTGTGACGGGAAACCTGATTCTTTCTGATTTTTATCCGTTGCACTTACACAAGTCTGTCTTTGTGCATATGTGCTGTTGTATAACAACGTATTTTCAGTTTCAAAATGAAGTCTGACCTTTTAAAAGCAAAACTTAACTTGTGTCTAATAGGACTCTTGCTTTGAACTGCCGAACACGAACCTCCGTGTACGTAAATGACGAGCGATATAAAAGCTGAGGTGGTCAGAGGGCGTTGAAATGTTCCCTGACTTTATGTTTGTTAACTGGAAGCTGTCACAACAAAAGCTGTGGTGGGGCCGTTACGTAAGTGTCTACGCAAGAAACAAACCCGGATGGCGAAGCTGTACTAACAACAAGCTTAGGGAGCATCACCTAGGAAGTCCCTGTTGGGATCAGAAAGGCTGCGGTTTGTTGGTTTACTGGGTGTTTGTGTTCCTACGGGAAAGTGTTCCCTCATGACTGCTCCGGAGGAATAAAGAGAGGACACATGCACGCACGCTTACGGAGACTGTTGTCCATTCATCGAACATATAGCTTCACATCATTACATGTTTGTATTCATCCCGAAGGTGACTTAGTCTGTCAATGAATACCAACAGATTTGAAGAAGTTTAATTATAGGCTTTGCCCAAAAAAAAAAGGTTGGACATGAACGATTATGTCACCGATGTATACATAACCATCTGGCACGCTGCACAGAAAAAGTGCCGAGTCATTGTGGAGGTGGTTCTTGAGTTTCACAGTGGAGGAGGCCGCGCTTTAATTGAGAACATGCCCCGATCTTGGAATTTTCCACAGAGAACCCAGTTTCCCCGGCTATGGAAATTGTCGGATTTGCTCCGCTATGCATCCAGTTGTATAACTTTTTAACATACAACACATTGACCCACATTGTCCCCCTAAAATGTGGGGCTCGATGTCGTTATACGAGAATACGGTGTGTTTCTCCTGTGAAGATTTGGCTTTTTTTGGCCGAGTGTTTTGTGTCGTTGCACCAATGATTTTCTTCGTGTCTTTACGGCTGCACGTTGAGGCTTTGGACAAGATAACACAAACACTTAAAGGTGACCTTTCAGAAGATAAAGATCTTTATTGACTGTTTTTTTATAGCAAACTAAACTGAAAACTCTCTTTGTTTGAATGACTCAATAAACACTTACTTTGTTTATACGTGGCGGACCCTGCCACCTTTTCTAGCTTCAAACGGTGTTCTGGAGACCTTATTTCCCACTAAGAAAAGCTGGTTTTATTCAGTTATGGAAGAGAATAATAATAATAATTGCCTCATTAATAAATATTAAGACTCTAAGTTTGAATTTACCCGCCAAAACTGCATAGTGCCCCTTTAAAACTACTGAATGACCTCAAAAATGATCATCATGAGGAGGATGCGACCTACTTTCCTAATGACAGTCAGCGGAAACAGAGACAGTAAGTACATACTGAACCGCTGGGTCAAGTCATTTCCAGCTTGCAGACACTTTGGCCCGTGCACGGTCTCGTGCCGCCAACGGCAACATGACACCGGAACGTGCTAAGAACTGACCTGTGGTACCAACTAACTGCAGGAGGAACGTGCCAGTAAATATAGCGAGGGGGTCAGACAAGTTAGGAGTGTGTGGATCTGATACCAGGAGGATCCTGATCCCTCCTCCACGCTGTTCGTGACTTTGAATTTGACCTACAACTGTGGAAGTGAAATTAAGGACTGATGGGAGCAGATAAGGTCCTAAAGTGCATCAACAGGGTAACAATTCTTCATTTAATGCACAAGAAGACTTAATCAATCACACCTCCTTTAACCTCTTTTCTCTTTAAGCGTCAGTTGGACTCCTTTCCCTCCGGCTCCGATCACACCTGTATTTTCCCTCGTCATGACAGCACATATGTTTTCTTTAACCGGATCTGAATGGAAGCTTGAAAATAAGGCAAGACTGAACTTGCCCCGAATCTAATTCCCCTTTGTTTGTTCTTCACATCTGTCGCTGGCAAGTGAATAAAACAAACACGTAATAGTGATGGAGTTTAATCTGACAGGTGTCAGATTTAGTGCCATTAAAGGCTTACAGTAAATTGCAGGTGTACTTAAATACTATATAATAATCCAATAATCCACTTGGAGGGAAAAATGTTCCTATGTTTTCATCATATTGATTAAAAGGTGTGTTAGTCCACATGTTGTTGACACACCAGGTCTGTGGTGAGAGTTTTGTGGTGTGTCCTGCATTAATGGCACTAAGTTGACACTAGACTTGTAGTTCTCGAGACCACTTTTCCGTGGTCTTGGTCTTGTCACGGCCTCGACAGTCTTTGGTCTCGGTCTCGCAATGTCTCGAGCGGTCTCGAAGGGATTTGTAACCTATAATATCCAGGCAGGCCCCCTTCAAGCACCAATCAGATGCATTTTGTGACACAGACGGCGTTGGCGCTCGTCCTCTCATGTCCTCGTCCCCCCACCCCCCCGAAGCACAGTCACGGATCCATGAAGAAGGACGCAAAATGTCGGCGAATTCGTCAGTCGTCAGGTTCAGTTTCACAGACCATAAAGAGTTCAACAACTCATGCAAAATGGCAAAAAACTAGTCTTTTTTTGGTCTCGGTCTCGGTCTCGAGCTGAACTAGTCTTGGTCTTGACTTGGTCTGTCTTGGTCTTGGTCTTGGTCTTGATACTCTCTGGTCTTGGTAGTGTCTTGGTCTCGGTTTAGGCGGTCTTGACTACAAGTCTAGTTGACACCAGCACTTTTCGGATAAGCCGGTCAATGAGAGAAATCACATCAGGGAACAGGTAGAGAAGTGGAAGCCTTAGCTTGCCTACCTGTTCTCATCAGACGATACAGTCCAGGTAGTTAGTGCTTTGCCTCTGAGTGACAGGATAAGATAAGATAATTATCTGATAAGAAATGAGCAGGAAAGAGTGAGAGAGAGAGACTAAACTAACGTTAGCGAGTGTTGCTCGAGGGCCGAGGCACTCAAAAACATGCACTGTCAGGGAAGATCTGACCCAATTCCTTCACATCCACGGCCCGGCGTCATTAAACAACTTCCACAGGCTCGTATAGACGACCGAGAGAGACGTTATTTTATGATCCACTCACATGTGGTCGATGAAAAAGTGATTCATACATGTAAATGAATTGTTTCATAGAGCCTCTTTTGCTCCAGCTCTCAACACGAGGCCCCAAGTGTCTTATCCCTGATGTCCTCCATTCAGGTGTTTTTATTTATACCTGACATTTTAGTGAGAGTGGCGGTGATGTGAGCGGTGTGACTGTGGGAGGCAAAACACTGCTCTGAGTTTAATTTTCTCACGTAAGCGCAGAATGTACGAGCTCTTGTGGTGTGTTCATGTGCAGCTTTTTGAGTTGAGGTGACAGTCGGCCTTTACCGCGGCACCGTTCTTTGATGGTGTTTAGTGTCGTCCAGGACCATAACATAAAAAACTAACTTTCACTACTACTTTTTTGCCACTTTGTTTACATCACAGATTGCAGCTTTAAAGGTACAGTCCGTCATATAGTCCCAGAAAGACCCCCGTCTTTCCAAAATGAAGGTGGATTTTGTGGCATTTTGGACGGAGCTGGTCCTTCCTATTGATTCAGAGAAAGCAAAAATATTCCTTAACTCGCCGTGTGAATGTGTCTATGAAATGAAATACTTTACAATTTCTGAATCTTTTGACTTTTACGTATGTTTAATCGATGGTAAGCCTTCACCAGGACTACATCCGAGCCTCAGATCGCCCCGTCCTCGGCTGAACTCCCCTCTGAGGCAAACAATAACATCCTACATTTGTCCCGGGGTAGTTTTCTCTGAGCACAGGACAGCATGTGGTCCGCTGAAGCATGCACAAACATGAACATGGTTGAGACTTTTTAAAATAACCGCTAACAACATATCGGATAAACAAAACTCCATCTTATGTGATGAAATGTGTTTTCTGATATTTCCTATGTGGAAACCTTAAAGGTACATTGCTACATTTCCCGAGAACTGATGACTGAGGTGTTTTTGTGTTATCTCACGCTCGTTAGGCCCACAGGCGTTGCTCCGTCTGGTTTGCGCTCACCCTGTGCTTACTTGTGTGACCTTTGTAAAATTCCACTATCTTTGTTGGCTGGAGGATGGGGGTTGTGTTGCCTTCACGGTTCCTGAAGGTCTTGGGGTTTTGGGGGCAGGGAGGGGGGCTTGTAAACTGCAACTGCAGGATGGGAACTGACAGCTGGGGAGGAAGAAAACAGCGGTGATAAAAACAGTCGAGAAGGAAAGTCCACGTAAAACCAAACGGCTCGTATCGATCCTGTAATTTAGCAACAACCGACTGACGTTGATTCAGTCTGTTCAGATAAACTGTGACAAAAAGCAAAGATAATTCACGGGCGGTTTACTGACAGATTAGTTTGTCCAGCGAGGCAAAGACTTGTTTGTCACGTGAAGTCGTTGCAAAATGCTTCTTAAAAACCGGGCTGAGCCTTTAGGCGAACGTTACAGTGTACATGTTTCCCAGGAACAAAACGCACTTGAGCAGCGGACGCAAGCGTAGAGAGAACTCTTTGTCCTCGCTGTGTATGAGTAACTCGACACCAGCAAAATAGGAAAAGCGGAGAAAGAAAAAAAAGAATCTAGCCTGGTCTTGTCAGCCGCAGAAGAGAAGAACAACTGGAGCTTCCCTCCATGTTTACCATGTCTCAGGTTTGCAGGGACTTTTGATGCAAGTCAAGTTACTTCACATCAGCCTCTCATGTTTCTTATTACTGTACCAGATCAGCTGTGGTGCGCGTGCAGCGAGACGGACAGGATAAGCACACAAGGAGTCTTCTTGTACGAGCGTGAGGGGACTTAATTTAAATTTAACCAAATATCCTCCTAATTATTTCAGTGATTGGATTCAAGGCTCAGATCAAAGTCATTGATAAGATGTAAAGGTGCTTTACGTAAGAGTCGGCCACCTTGAGTTCATACTCCCAGCACACATGGTAGAAACTGCTTACCGTTGCTAACTGTAGCCCCTTTTAGATAGAAAAGGTGGCACATCTGCAGCAAGGTAAAGGCTGCAATGTGCCGCCTTGTCTATCTAAAAGGGAGGTGTAATATTCCTCCTTTTCCAAAAAGCCTCCACTTTTCCT
This sequence comes from Lagodon rhomboides, assembly GCA_039737535.1. Lineage (NCBI taxonomy): Eukaryota > Metazoa > Chordata > Actinopteri > Spariformes > Sparidae > Lagodon > Lagodon rhomboides. The sequence goes on along the minus strand of CM077789.1, from coordinate 4,391,139 downwards.
CCTCTGGTAGGCGTCAACATGTGACGTGACGTGAAGCAGGAAGTTGGGCGTGAAGAGAAGCAGGGCAGTTTCTGCTTTTCTCCCAAAATCCTCTTCCCGTTTAACATTGGGGCTTATGGGGCAGTTGCTGGAGTTTGTGTCGGTCAGACGCATAATTCAAAAACCGTACATCCTCCCGATAAAGTGGACACGTTGCCAGACAGAAGACAAGTGTGGCTATGTTCTTGGAAAATATCACTATTGTAGTGTGAAATCTGTGGCTAGGATCGTCATCTAAAGAAACATTTTCGGAGAGTTTTTTTCAGGCTCCCCCACTCTGCCAGTTGGTGCTGCGCGAACATTCCGCAATACACACACATTGAAAATCCTGAATTTTTCTGATTTTTTTCGAAATCGCTCACGATCAATTAAGGGTCACCGTTCAAAAACTAAACATCGTAGAAAGAAAGTTCAAATACAACTCAAATAGATCAGACTTGTGCCTACATTTTAAAGTTTGAATGGTGTCTCTAGGTCAAAGTCTGCCAGAGCAGGAGATGTTTGAAAAACGTTGATGATTTTGCGACTTTTTTGACCCCGTCCCATTCATTCCTTATGGGACGATTTTTCACAGTTTTTCTTCAAAATAAGAGCTATTAGCTATTAGCTCGCCGCTACAACAACAAGCGGACAACCAAGACAGCTACAGAGAGCGAGGAGACGCTAGCATCTCCCGGATCTCAGCGGCTTTCCAGCTGCTCATCTTCGTGGATGAAGTGACGAACTGACTGCTGTGATCAGCTGTTTCCTGGTTTTAAAACTCCCGGCTGTGGGTGCGCAGCAGTGCACGTCATCCACACCTCCGCCCATCTCAGCATTTGCCACCACATTGCCGCCTCGGATTTACACAGCAATGGCGGAAATTGGCGGACCAAAACAGACCACCAATTTGCCGCCTTCTGTCTAAATCCTCGGAGCGAGCCACCAAAAGAACGGCAAATTGGTGGCTTACTGCCCCATATAAAAACGGCTACTAGTTAGCTGACCAGCTAGCTCCCAGCTAACTACCAGGAGAGGTTTGGTGTTTACGCCACTGGCACAGGAGCTTTTTTTTTACCATTGAACACGAACAACAATGGAGGAGAGGATACTTGTCACTAATCGTGGCTGTTTGCGGACACCCAGAGCTGAACGATAGGCTAACACATCTACTGTGAGCAAGTGAGCAAGAAATTTTGAAAATACGTCTTAGCACAGCACAGCTCTTATCGATCCCAACTCCATTCAGGGAGTGATTGTTGTTATTTCGGCGTCCTTCTGATCCATTTATTGCAGTATTACCGATATGGTATGACAGATTAATTCAGTCTACTTCTACTTTGCTGGTCACAGTTACTATTTATTGATTTGAACACACCAATGGACTGACACCGGCACCAGTCAGGCTCAGGTAGCGCTGGAAGCTGCAGTCATTCAGATGCAGCTTCGATAACGCAAGACAAATATTCTCTTTATGTTTGTTTGAACGTGGTATTACATAATACGAGAATGCGGGGGAACGAGACAAGCTGGTTTATGAAAGTCCCTGCTACGGCGCATCAAACAGAGGCGGATGTAATGGCAATAGTTGGGCTAGCCAAAATCGCTCTGTGGTTTCATTAACACTTAACAAATATACAAACAAGCTAACAGTTTGTTTTGCAGCTTTATAAGCTAACAGATGATTGTTTGTGCCTTTAACACTGACAGTGAGCTAACGTTACTCACACTTTGGCTAGCTGATATAAACTTTTTGATTAATTTGAAATTTAAAACACCTGTTTTCCACATTTTTGCTAAATCTTGCCTCCTCTACTGCAGCCACATGCTACTCGGGCTAGCTAGTTAGCATGCTAACTTCACCAGATGTTGCTTCAAGTCAACAGACGTTTTTCGACATCACAAATTGAACTTTTAATGAGTTAATTTCTGAATGTTTTGAGCTAAAGTTGTTACATATTGCAACTTCAAAGCAACAAAATGTAACTTCTTGGAGAAGGATAGTTGCTAGTTGATAGTTTGATAGACGTCAGCCCAAAGTATCAGTATTGGTCGACCAAGGGAAGAGGCTCAACAATCAGCTATCGTTCTCCAGGACGTTACATTTTATTGCTTTAAGGTCACATTGAATCGGGCCGGTTCATAACCGCCGTGTGTTTATTTTAAAGGCCGATGACGTTGGTCACACTTTGTGGTGGTCTGATCTCCGTCCATGCGGCTTGATCCGGGGGTCTCTAACCTCTCCGTCTCACTGTGCCGCTCTGCTTTCACAGCTGCCCGAGTTTTCCGACCATCAGGCCAGGCAACGCTGCGACACTCTTTTACTGCGTGTCCCCGAAACACACCGCTGGTGGGGGGAAGGGTGAAGCTCCGGGGCGGAGGAGGGGTGAGACAGAGAAGCCAGCCCGTTGTCCGGTGATAGCTGGGGTGAAAGAGAACACAAGTCATGTGAGGAAATTAGTGCTAACATGGTCAAGGATGGTGCTTCATGTGCTGTTTGGACCCAAGATATCTGATTAGGTCTCGAGCCTCTGATTAAACTGCAGTTCAGATGGCTCTTTATTTCCTGTGAATACTCCGTGTTGTGTGATGAGAACGGCAGAGTGATATAACGTCCGAATATTCGATCCTACGCTGCCCTTTTTCTGCATTTATTTAAAAGAAAGAGCCACATTTGTAGTTTCCAAACTCCTCTCTTTGTTCTGTGCGCCTATACATACTCATGCAGGGCTGTTGTTATGTAACAGCCTGGCGTCCAACCCCACCCCCGCCTCTCCTCCTCGCACCAGATTGCCTCCGTTTAGACGCTGGTTTCCATGAGAACGAGGCTCGAGGCCTGAAGCTTTCCTTCGCGAGACCCCCCTCTTTTTGTCCGTAAGGGTTATCGTATCTGAACATATCTATAAATGTTTATCCTTTCGATGGTCATGAAGTGGTGCATTCACACACTCACACACGCCTCTGTGCAAAACAGGACAATGGGGTCAGATTACGTAGGAGAACCTGAGAGGGGGAGCGTTTCTATAGGTTGTGCAACAGTAAATATGCAGAACAATACTTGCACACAAAAGGAAAAAAAGGCATTTCAGCCCACTACAGAGTCTGTTAGTAGTGACTCTCTCTCTCGATTGAATTTGACTCTGACTGAATGTGTTTCTTTACAAGTTGCAGTGAGATTTTCCTGAGCTCAGGTTGTGGAAATGATTTAAGGAGGCCAGCGTGATGTGGGACATCTTTGTCTCGAAGTAAATCGCGAGACAAATCAAATTAGGTGGGTTTCAGACTGCTGTCAAATACATACAAGACCACTGCACGCAATGCTGCTCCAGGTTTTTCTAAGGCCATCTATACCAAATCAAGAAAAAACTAAACGTGGAGCTTTACTAGAACTGTTGTACGGTAACTTTATAGAAGAAACTGGACTGGACAGAACGTCTTACCTGTGAGAACATGCAAAAATTGATTTAATTCAGAACAAACTGTGCCAAAATTATACACCGAATCACCAGACTACAGGTATTTTTTTGTCTACACAGGCCTCTCAAACCTATAACACAGTTTCCTGTTGTAATGAATCAAGTCTACATGTACTCTTTCCACCCCTTGATCCATAATCTCACACCGCTCAAGACAGATTTTGGTTCAACCTTTGCACACCCAGTTGTTTCGATAAGGCAACAAACACACCTGAAACTACACCTACGCAGCTTTAATGTAACCTCACCTTACCTTTCATTATATAATCTGTCTGTCTGTCTGTCTGTCTACGAGACAATACAACCAACAGAGCGAGCTACAGGTTGCAGCTAATACATTTTCAGCACTCCCGGTCGTTCATGTTTAAATTAGGCTAAAATGACAAATTTGGAATATTCTCTAATACGACGGTCTTAGTTGAAAGCAGCGACTTTAATCATCTTTTGCATCGTCTGCTAATCTGCTTTTTTTTAACTTCTTGCAACATCGACTGCAGCCTTTCTGAGATCAAAGCGGACACGAGGTCCTCTGTGATGATGCTCTCCGAACTCAAGCATGTTTCAGATCTTTGAAAAATTGATTTTCGTGCTCGAGTCGAGTACATGAACACCAGCGGCTGCCTGCAGGGTCGGAAAAATACATTGTGGCATGACATGAGAACACTGATATAGTCAGCAATAGTCTATAATTGTATGATGCAGAAAAAAAGTTGGCGTCCTTGTTTTTTTCTATCAAATGAAAACCAAAACAAAAGAAATGATGCTCGGTGGTCTAAACATGTTTCAAAAAGCATCTGATTCATTTATTTTGGCAAGAAAACGGCGTGAGTGTGAAGAGTGACTCACCCTCCTCAGATCGGTACACACCGAGTGTTTATTCTGATCAACACGTTCGTTCTCTGAAGTCAAACGAAACCGGAGGCAGTCGTCTGAACGAGACGGTGTCAGGTACAATCAAAACAACGTGCCGGGGAGTTTTTAAAGTACAGTAGATAGCGTGCATGTGCTTTTTTTAATGTGATGTCCGAGGTTAACAATCAGCTTCACGTGTGTAGATCTTATGCAACCGTGTTAATCAAGATAATTTAACAATGTTAGTTACCTAAACTTGTTTAAGAAGCTAATGCAATAACGGTGAGGTAGACAGGCATCTGTGGAAGCGCTCACACACAGAGAGCTCCGGGCCTCAAATAGATTTTGGAAGAACTCCCTGTCTTGCCTCCGTGGCCTACTTCAGAGAACTAGTGCAAAGGTTACCCTCTCCTGTGTCTGAACAACATACCGGGAAGAAAGTCACACACGCTTATTTTCGTGTCGAGCGTCGGGCCCCGAGGCCTCGGCCAAGTTTGCCCTCACGTGCGATTCAGACAATGTTGTTTCACTGTAACTGTAAATCTGCCAGGACAGCTTCAGATGTTTTGATGACTTAAGGTTTGTGCGTCTGTTAACTCGCGTCACGTTTCAAGAGATTCGTATCAGCTGTTCCTCCGGGGGGGAGACAAAAACCGGTTCGTGCCAGAATCTCACGTGAGGGAGAAAAACAGGAAGCACGTGGGAGTGAAAGAGGAGTCCAGAGTCAGACGTAAAAATGTTAGCTGTTTATTCAAGGTTTTTTTTTTTAGGTTTTTTGGCATGTGACATTTCAAGTGGAAAATTCAGACATGCATCATTTATATAAAAAAAAACATACAAAAGTAGGCGTACACGTCTATGCACAACATGATAACGACAATATTGTGGCCAAGACTGATAAAAACATTCAAATTGCTTTGAGATCCTTTGGGTCAGAGTTACAAGATCTGCAGCAAGACTCCCGCTGCACGTGGACAGTTAGTACAAATTAAACACATTACACACACATTGTAGTTCTATACAAATCATCAGCTACCATGACATCGTGACTAAAGTGTTGTCGGAAAGAAACGGCAGTGTTTGTGTGCCGGAGGTAAACCTGCTGCTTACAACTGAACGTAAAAAAACAGGAACCCCCCGCCCTCGGTTATGATTTCATCTGTCAAGTATAAAAAATCACCCCCCAAAAAAAAGGTAAATCTGTCAAGTCTTGAAACAGAGAAAAACTAAATACAGTTCCGGTAATGACACTTGGCCTTAGACTGTTCATTTGCTGTAATCTGTGGGCTCCTCGCCTTCCTCTTTGAGTAAACACGTGCGCACCAGAGCCTCCGTGACGATGTACGGGTCGCAGTTGGCGGACGGACGGCGGTCCTCGAAGTAGCCCTTCTTGTCCTGGCCGACGGCGCGAGGGATGCGGATGCTGGCGCCGCGGTTGGCCACGCCGGCCGAGAACTCGTCGATGCTCGAGGTTTCGTGGCGACCGGTGAGGCGCCTGGCGTTGTCGAGCCCGCCTTTGGGATCGTAGGCGCGGATGTGATACCGGTGCCTCTTCGCTAGCCTCTCGATGGAGTCCTCGATGACCCTGCGGAGAAAAGACAGAGTTAGGAACTGAAAAATCCCAAAACAGTTAGAAATCATTTAATAGCAAGATTCGAAGACGTATTCTTACTTCAGTCCGCCGTCGTCTCTCATCTCCTTCGTGCTGAAGTTGGTGTGGCAGCCGGCGCCGTTCCAGTTCCCGGTGATCGGTTTGGGGTCGAAGGTCGCGACCACGCCGAAGTCTTCACACACTCGGTGGAGGATGAAGCGAGCGATCCACAGATGGTCTCCCATGTTGATGCCTTCACAGGGCCCGATCTGGAACTCCCACTGAAACACAACAGAGACATTTTAACATTATTAACTGATTATTAATTGGTATTTGATTAAAAAAGCAAAGTGAAAGGAGAAGCGGGTTCGTACCTGAGCTGGCATGACTTCCGCATTGGTGCCACAGATGTCGACTCCAGCGTAGAGACAGGCTTTGTAGTGAGCCTCCACGATGTCTCGGCCGTACGCCTTATCTGCTCCCACTCCGCAGTAATACGGACCTGATCAGGAGGAAAGACACCGATCATTAACTCTGCTGGCCTTTATCATTGTAATGTTTTATATGAAACAACGCGAGACCCGATAATCACCTTGTGGACCCGGGAAGCCGTTGGAGGGCCAGCCGAAGGGATGTCCGTCCGTCCCCAGGATGGTGTACTCCTGCTCCATCCCGAACCACGGGTGGTTGTTCTCCACCATGCTCATGATCTGCTTGCAGGTGCGCCGCAGATTGGTCTCTGTGGGGACAACGACAGGGATTAGCTGAAATACGAGACGGCCTCGGATTAGCTTTGACCTTTTCGGGGGGGTTTGTTCTCGTGCGCGCACCTGCTGGCTTGCGGTTGTACTTGAGCACCTCGCAGAGCACCAGCTTGTTGGGGTCTTTCCTGAACGGGTCCCTGAACATGGCGGCGGGGATCAGGAACATGTCGCTGTTGGAGCCCTCCGACTGGTAGGTGCTGGAGCCGTCGAAGTTCCACTCGGGAAGATCTGGACAATTCAAATCAGTCGTCAGCTTCAAATTCTTAATAATCATATTCTGGATGTTTTTCATCGATGGTACCAGAGTCGGATCTTACCCTCGATCGTCTTGGGTTCAGAGTCCAAAGTTCTGGTCTTGCAGCGAAGTCCCTCTCCAGAGCCATCGATCCAGATGTACATGGCCTGGACCTTGTCCCCCTGAGGGAGGCTCATGTACTGCTGCTTGACAGCTTTGTTCAGTTTTGAACTGGCTGAGGTGGCCATTTTCTTGACCCTGGACGCCTGCAGAGAGTTGAAGAGGGCCGAGGATGAGCTTCAGACTCCCAATCTCCAAACATTTTCAAAACCAGAGAGGATGTCGTGCAATCACACAAAAGGCTGACACAACTACATGTTATTATTAAAAATGCCATGGCAACAGCAGCATCAGTGATTCAGACTATATAACCTGTCTGATCAGCTGTTGCTCTCACACACACGCTTAGTAAATAAAAGCTCATGAGCAAGATGAGTGTAAAAGAACATTATTATACTAAATTACATTCATGTTTAACAGATTAAAACACAGAAAAGTGCCAATTTCGCCTCATAGAAAATACATCCAGCTGCAGATTTTCTATAAATGTGACCAAAACGCGGGAAATTCTTACCTCGTGTTAAGTGTAGAAGAATATCAAAAGGTTAAAAGAGTCTTTAGACGAGTGGTCAGTGTGAAGCTTTCTATTGTTTTTCATTCCTGCCTCTCGCGGTGCCTCCACGGAGGATTTATAGAGCTGCCGAGCGTCTCCGCCGCCTCTGATTGGCCGAAGCGAAACGTGACCAGCCAGTGATGAGGAGTCACTGTGGAGAACAACAGAAGGACCAGTTTCTCTCCACAAAAACACTTTCTCACCCTCAAAAAACCCTTTCATCAGCTTCTGTGAAGTGAAGAGTGGCAAAAAAACCAGAGAAAGCGAATCAAATAGGATTTTAAAAAAGGACAAAAGAGAGAAAACGACACGTGTTGAGCTCTTTTTGAAGTCTGCAGGGAGAATAAACAAGCGGTGCGCCCTCTAGTGGCCACAGCTGGATCCTGCAGACAGAACAGTTTGTTCCCAAAAGTTCAAATATTCACTTAAAGGCAGAATATGATAAACAAAGATCAATAAATCTTTCAGTAAATAAGTTTTACACACATATGGTTTCATATTAAAATAATTTGCCCAAAACAATGACTATTTTAAATTTAATGTGCATGTTTTACTTAATTTTACTTAATTTTATTACATAAGTTAAATGTAAATTGTCACATTTAATCAGCCATAGAAAGTAACTAAGTACATTTACATAACTCAGTATTTTTAATACCTCAGTATTTTATTTTATAGCTACTTAAGCATTTACTGTATATAGTACTTTCTATCTATCTATCTATCTATCTATCTATCTATCTATCTATCTATCTATCTATTCTGAGGTACCTTATAATCATTTACTGCTACTTTATGCCTCCATCTATATTATCTAGGCCACTATTGTACTTTTCTAGTCCACTACATCTATCTGATCACATTTGTTTACTCGTTGTGTTGCAGATTGCATCCTACATTATTTTTAAATTAATACATTTTTACCAGAAATTGTATTTCTGTGTCTGATAATCAGAAAAAATGCTGAATTTCTAATCTGATAATCTGGCAGGCGGATAATCAGTCGACCCACATTCAGTATAAACATACATGGAAAGTGTAATTTACTTTTTTCTTTTTTACATTAACATTTAATATCTGATATCTTTAGACTTTTACTTAAGTGCTATTATTCATACGGGTTACTTTCACTTTTTGCCAAACTAAAATGTCAACATAATATCTTTACTTAAACTCAAGTTTGACTTTTGGGTCAGTGTGTATAAATTAAATAACCTGATCTGGGATTTATGAATTACTTTTAAGTATAATCAGTGAAAAAAACAACACTTGAAAAACGTTTATAATAAGTAGAAGTTCATTATCTTGCGCTGCCTGCCGTCTTCCAGGTCACCACGCTGGAGCGTCTTGTCGTATCAGATATTCTGTCAGTGTGATCTGGACACTGTGTGATTCAGTTGTTCTGTTCTGTACATGTGACATCTGTCGCATGTGTGTCTGACCTCAGAGAGGGATCCCTCTCCTGTGGCTCGTCCTTTCTTTTCCCAACGCTACAAGGATTTTGTTTCCCCAAGGAGTTTTTTTCTTTACTTGAATCGAGCTCCTAAAAGTTGGAGGATGTCTTTCAGTGTACAGATTGTAAAAACCCACCGAGGCAATGTGATTGTAATTTGGGGCTGTATAGATAAAACTGACTTGGCTTGACTGTATCAGTGGTGGAATGTAAATAAACACACTAACTGCACCACGTAGATGTCGACTAAAGAAAACTAAACGATTTAAAAACCCTCTTGGTGGAAACTGCCCTACAAACACTCGATGATCTTATAGAACATAATGTGTTGCTGAAGATTAAACTACCCAACAGATTAGAAAGTAGTTAAAACTCGTTCAACCATAAACATCTACAGCAGTAAAATGCAACGTACACGTTAATGCAGCTGTAATACAAATCCAGAAGTGTATATATGACAGTAAAACCCTGACAGAGTACTTTTCCTCTTGATATTTTAATTACATTTTGCTGATAATACTTTAATAATACTTTTGGTTCAGTGAGGTTTTGAATGCATGAATCTCACAGTGTGGTATTAGTTCACTAAAGTAAAGGATAAGAACGACTATCTCCCAGTGATTTGATATGTTTTAACCGGGCCACGCAGATTAGATTTGGGTTTGGACGCTCCACAGTAGACTTTGAAGTTGTGAAGCCAAATAAATAGAAAGTAGAAAAAAAGAGGGTCGAGTTACAGAATTAAAACGAGGTATTAAATCGACAGCAGATGGTTGGTTAGAGAGAGAACCGTGGTTGTACTAAAGTACAGAACGTAGACGGAAAATCAGATGTGAACTGTGTCATGATTCTGGTTTTTGTTTCTGTTTTATTTTGAAGTTTTGACATTTTGCCCTCACGTGTCGTGTTTTGCTTTGAAATTCTCCTGTCGTGTCATTTTCCTTGCGGGAAAACCCTGGTTTTCTTGCGGTCCATCGTCCTCCTTCCAGTGTCTCCAGCTTTTTCCAGCCCATCAGCCTCTTCCCTGTTTTTCTGTTTATTTCCCTCCTCTGTGTTGATCCACCTCGTCCCCTCGTTAGTCTACATGCTTCCTCTTGTCTTTGTCAGTTTGTACAGCGTCATCCTGTTTCTTCTCCTGTGTTTCACCTCATCTGTACCTGTTTTTACTGGTTTGTACTTTAGCTTTTGTTTTGCGACTTACACTTCTTAGTTTTTTGGATTTTTCTTTGTGTATTATTTTCAGCTTTTGTCAATAAAAGCTCGCCTTTAATTCCTAAAACTAAACTTTAACAAATTGGTCATTTTAAACTGTGAATATGAATTTCATTGCTCAGATTTACATTAACAAAATAAAATGTGAAATAGCCCTTTTTCCACCCAACACTTGTGCTGTTTTGAGCAACTTATTTGCAAATACTATATTACATAAAGCAAATATTTATGTGTTTATGCACATGTAGGATATTTGCCTCTAAATAGTGGAGTCGAAGTAAAGCAGCAGAAAATAGAAATACAAGTGAAGTACATGTACCTCATTACTGTACTCATTTTTATATATTTATTATAAAATATATACACTCCAGTCAGTCAGCAGACATACAGTTGCTACTGCTGCAGCGCCGTTATTTTAGATCACACTACCTTGCTCGGCATGACCCTCCCTACTTTGCCTCTGATTGGCCCGTTGAGTAATGAGCATGTGCAAACTACACCAACCTACCCTACACCTATTCTACGAGGACCCCCAAATAAAAGTATGAACCTGAAAATTTGCCTAATATGACCTCTTTAAGGTTTATACTGTTGGTCAGTTTGTTCAGTAATAATCTTCATATTTCATAGGCTGATTATATTTTTCGTATAATACACAGTTTGCGTTTAAAATCGTGATTCATGTACAAAAGCTTTAATCTTCGCTGGTGATCTCAGTGGAGAAGAAGTATAAAATGAAAACACTCATGCAAGTACTTATGCCTCAAAAAGTAGAGTAAAAGTACGCTTACTTTTCCACCATTGTATTATATAACTCTTGTGCTTTTGATGGACCAACACCCTGCTGGGAAACTTAAAGCCATCTGTACATCCGTGATAAGCTGTTCTGTTCTGTTTTACAACCGCCCGTTCAGTATGTCGGCATCTAACCTGATATTTACAAGCAGATACTTGATCTGAGTCTTTAATGCTCGATGTATTTGCCTCAGTTCATGTTTTGTTTACCGCCGGTACCAGACAAGCTTTTCTTTTCGGTGAACTAATTATAGTGTGCAGTTGTACACAAGCATTTACAGGATAGGATGGAATGGAAAAAGAAACTTGGCAGACGTGTCACTGAGAGATTGCTACCGGTAAGCAGACAACAGGCTCCTCTGAAACAAGTTTGTCCACTTCCAGCTCGGTGAACAATCGTAGCTGTAAGCTGATAGGAAGTTTCATCGCCAATGAACGTATGTTGGCCTCTAGTCTTGCATGGCAACGGTGAGAGGTTATGAAAATGTGCTACATGACGTCTAAGATGTGTTTTCACTTGCCTGCCAGCTTCGCAGCAGAGGGATTAATGTATTGCTCAAGGATGGTGAAGCAGGTTGGGCCAGGTTGGTGACCTGGCTGAGAACGATACGGTTCAGGTACAAGGTGAGGACACGAGCTACGGAGTCAAAGAAAGGCCTTCGTAATCTGATTGTCTCAGCAAACAAAAAACTGATTGTGAATCTCATTCACTGGTAAATAGTTTAAATGTAAACACCTCTGAATTCAAAGCACTGAAATATTTTACAATGATGTTTTGCGGTCATTTTAAATTTACATTTTGTAAGTTTTTATCAGTGTTCGGTATGAAAGAAGAAAAAAAAACACCTTCTGACGGCTTAAATTCAACAGGATGTTTTGAATCTAAAAGTTCAAGTCATTTTAAAGGTGCCGTACGTAAGAATTGGCCAACTGCTGCTAACTCTAGCTGCTGTTAGCTTGTTAGCTCAGTTAGCTGTGCAGTTAGAGGTTCAGATTGGGAGCATAGGCATAATAAAAGCTTTTAAATGACTAAATGACCGGGGGGCTTTTATTGTGAAGAGGTTATAGTGAATGAAACGTCTTTGTAAGTGAATTAGCAGAGCTGTTTTCTTAGCAGTGATTCTTCGATAGTGCTGCAGGGATTGGGACAAGTGCGTCATTTGGTTATTTGGTTTAAGACACACCTTCGAGCAGGTAGACCAGTTGTGGTGGAATTTGCAAAAGGCCGGGTCAGGCCAGGCCGGACCGGCAGATGTAATGGAAAAACGTCATTAGTGTTCACAAAGGACAAAGGTAGTACTATTTTGGGACTGGGGTGAGCCAGGGCTAGCTTATAAGCATGCTAACGTCATTAGATACCTCTGCAATACAATAAATAGATAATGTGTCATAATGTCCAAACTGTCCAAAAAATTCCACAAAATAAACGTTTCAATTCGATATTTGCTTGTTAAATCAAAATATTAATCACAGCCTGTGTCTTCGGTCACATACAAGGCCGTCAGTCGACCTGAGGAGAGTACTCCCCTACGTTACGTACTGTAGCTCCCAAATAACCAACTAATATATTTACAGAAACATCAAATCATGACATACAAAGATGCCCAACAAATCTATACCTTCAAATTAAAAGCACTCTAAATGGTTGCTGTAAGACAAAGGAGTAGCCTTCAGCTATAAGGTTGTTTACTAAACTACAGAAAACTAATAATTGAAGAACAATAGCGTAGTGCTGCCTCAAAGCTCAAATCAGCTGAAAAATGACCAGTTTCTCTTGCCAGTGGCTTTATGTTGGCAGCAGAGTGATGAAGGAAAAAGCGTGTTTCCGCAGTTACTCTGTACCTGTAAGGTCGTTAATGGAAGCAGCGAGACTATTAATAGCTTATTAATAGCTGTGTGTGTTTTAAGTTTAAGTTTGCACATAATAAATTCCTAATTAAAAACATGTGGACCAAATCTGTGTAAAGCCTCTTTATTTTTGGATTCTGGGAGACAGATTTAGGTCGGTGAGATGAGGATTGAGCCCCCTGGTAGCGCCAACTTGCCCAACTTTTCACAGCTAATGCCGTGTGCAGACAAAAACAACCAACTCGACCAATTTAATAAACAATACAGGAAGTAAACAAGCTTCATTCTGTCTATGTAAACTAACCAAGTTAAATGAAACCGTCAGAACAAGCTGAGTCCACACACCTGTGTACCAAAGTTGGTGTCTGGTCACAGTTGTTTTAACATTGTCACAGCAGTAAACCTATGGTGACACAAACACTGACGGCTTGTCGTGTGTGTGTCCTTGTTTGTCGACCGGAGGCCTCGCTGCAGCTGCTGACCCCTCTGGCCCTCCGGAGCGTCTACGGAGCGTCTACGGAGGGGTCCTCGTCTGTATATGTCGTCTAACACGCAGACCTGCAGGATCTCTACACGCCGCTCAGCGTTATTTCACAACCAGAGCTTTGTGTCACACATTGTTCACAACCTGATTAATCCAAACAAACTGTGGAGTTACGTAATTATCTAAAAACTGTAAAACATTTAAATCTCCTTTCATTGGAAAATCACTGAACAATGTTTTGTCAACACTTGAGCAGTTGTGTGTGCAAAGATGTGTGGTCAGACAGCGACACCTAGTGGCTGACATGTAGAATACATTTGTGTATTTGTTAAAAATAATATGAGCTACAATCTGACTTTACTCTTTATTATTAAGAGGTATAATGTATACTTACACAGAAGTAAAACTACAGACTTGAACAAATACTACTAAATAAATATAAAAGTACAATTACTTGAAGAAAGTGACTTAATTATAGTAATTCCAGCAGATGTAGTTAATTAATTCTACCTCTGTCAAAGACTCGTAGAAGGCAGAATTGGTTTTATATTGATTTAATGTATTCAAGCTACAGTTCTCAATGAAATCCACATTGTTTAGTTTTAATGGATCAAGTTTATTTACAGTATATAGCATCATTCAGACACATTACACAGACATAGAAATGCATTAAAATAAGACGTTAAAACATTAAGAACATGTCACAATTGCATTTAAAAGTCTACGTGTCTTTACGGAGGACGCTTTTCCAGGCAGCCTGAACTGTTTTCTGATTTTCATGTGAATCCACGAAACATTACAAAACCATTTTTTCCTCCAGATCAGCTGCAGTAGAGATTATTATTCCCTAAATGTGTTTTAGTTCTTTAGTTTTTTCGTCATATAAAACAAAAACAGAATCATCAAATCACATTTCACAGCAGATCTGAATAAAAATTGGGTAACATGCTATTTTGTTTTTGTCTCTTTGGACGTGATGAAGACTTTGAGGCCGAGACGGATCCTCACAGCCGTGTTTTATCACTCCTGCATTCATTTCCTATAGGGAGCACGGTATGAATAATATCTGTTGTCGCTCTTACGATTAGTTCTGCCGCAGCAAAATCACAAAATCTGGTCTGCACAGACATGTTCTGACAGGACTGTGAGAAGAAGCTCTGAGTGACACCCTAAAGAATAAACCAACATAGAGACGCTCCGTAAGGTGTTGTTCCACAGCGAGCGCCCAGAATAGCTTCAGTGCTTCTTGTCATCGATTCTCCGAGTGTGTCTGAATTCAGTTCTTCAAGTTGTTCCATTAGTTTGTCACCTACGTTGTACTGCGCATCTGACTTCCGCAGCAGATGGCCTGTGTTGCATTCAGAGTTTGATGCACAGTGTCATCAATCAGTGGAGCACTTTGGAGAAACCGACGTGATGTCTGACTCTTAAGCAGATGTTTAAAGATGAAGAGCACCCTCTGCTTTAAACGTATAGTATGTACATGTCTGCATCCAAATGTCTAAAAAGACTAGACCTTTCGTATGTTGTTGAAGTTCACCAGCATTTTCCCAAATGTTAACAACAATGTTCAGACCCAGAGCGTAACAGGAAATGTTCAGTGGCTTAGTTAGAAAACTCTTAATCTTAAATCTTAAATCTCAATCTTACATTTTGGACCTGGATTAACTCCAAACTACTGACTTGTGACGTCTCAAAACTCGCATGTCCACATGTTAAACTGAGATTTGAATGCTCAGTATGCAATTTCTGCTTTCTTCTGCTCTCTCTCAATCATAATAAAACACCTAAGAAGCATGGGATCATGGGAGTTGTTGTCTTGATTGTAAAAAAACAACCATTGGTGATGACAATATATCTTCATGACCCAGACAAGTTATATTTTAAAGTTTTATTCACGTTATGTTCTTGTTTGTCGACTTCCCTCCTCACTCTCTGACTCTCTCGTTAAAGCGACTAAATAAAGAATGTTACCTCGAGCAAACTTATGGATTTCTCTGGTTTGAACACTGTTGGAAACATTATAGATAATTGAGTACTCAACTCAACAAAATATATAATAAAGGTCTGGTTGTTGTAATGCAGAAATGTTTCACATCATATCTTTATGCAACTTATTTTGAATAGAGACAAGCTCTTGATATAAGGAATAGCAGTTTGCAGAAGCTAACATTAGTTTCTGATGTTCTTTAAACTCTATATTTATTTGTGTATTTGTAAACATTGGTGGAAAAAAAGGCTTTTTTGGGGGGGAGTTATGCCCATAGGCGGAAATCACAGGGGGGATACAGACCCTCTCTTTCTAGGAAAAAGAGATTTGTCCCCATCAATAACCTTTATCAGTGAAAACACATAATTTGAAAGTAAATAAGAATATGCAATTAAACAGTTATGCAAATTAAAGATGCGGAATGATGTGTTTTTAAGTTTCTAAACATCGCCCCCCCTCCATTTACCTCACAGTGGTACGGTCCACTGCCAATCAACCTGCAGCTCACACACCTGTCCCTGTGGAAGTCTCTCAGTGTGCTGCTGGATCGTAGTAAGTAGATATTTTTGCAACAGTTCACGTTAAAGAAAGCTGCTATTTTTCTCTTCTCACAAAGTTTTAGATTTAAGCACAAAAATCGCTGGTTTGTGTCAGAAAAACAGTGTTTTAGCTTAAAATAGCTCCTGGTTTTGTCGTGACAAACGGGGACAGAAAATGTCCTCGGTTGTCCACTTCAGGAACTCTTGAGAGTGTTTTCTGTGAAGAGAAATATCCATCCTTGGTCATGGTGACAACAAGAAGAGCACATTGCCTCTGTAGATGTTCTACAGTTCAGGAACATAAGACTGTGTAACCAAAAACTGTGGGCGACAAATCAGCCATTTAAAAAAAGTGTTGGGGACCTATGACACCCAATAAGAAAAACACATTTTTGAGTGAGCAATTCAAATGAGTTCAGTCACTGCATGAGGATGAATCAGGTCTCCAGTAGCTCAGTTGGTAGAGCTGATCTGTGATCTGTGGCACCATTTCCTGTCAGTCTTTAGCAGTTCTGTCCAACAAAGATATGAAAAAGGTAAAAAACATATAAGGTCTGAGGCTGTGTCCGACCCTCTCATTCCATATCCTGTCGCTCTTCAGCTGTTCTGTCCAATAGAGACGTGGAAAAAGGTTCTGGTCTCCCACCGGCCCAGTTGGTAGAGCTGATCTGTGATCTGTGGCACCATTTCCTGTCAGTCTTTAGCAGTTCTGTCCAACAAAGATATGAAAAAGGTAAAAAACATATACGGTCTGAGGCTGTGTCCTCGGGGTTTGAAGCCGACCCTCTCATTCCTGTCGCTCTTCAGCTGTTCTGTCCAATAGAGACATGGAAAAAGGTTCTGGTCTCCCACCGGCCCAGTTGGTAGAGTGTGCATAGACCCCATTTATAGAAGCTGTTTCCTGGTTCTGACCCATTGCTGCATCTCATCCAGCCTCTCTTTCATCACATTTCCTGTCAGTCTTCAGCTGCTCCGTCCAATATAGCCATGAAAAAGTCCTAAAAAGAATAAATATCAGAAAAAGAATAAGGTGTTGTATCCACTCTGACCACCAGGTGGTGTAATTACTCCACCTACAGTCCAGACAGTATTCTTACTCTTAACGCCTCTGAAAGACTGATGGGAGCCTGAAACATCAGGGACAGTTTCCTCCTTATCATGTCAAATGAATCTGATTGTAAAAGTCTGGACACACTGACAGCTTTATGTTTTACACTGCGTGATAAATAAGTTTGTCATTGGCAGGAAAATTCAAAAAGATTATTCTTTATTTGCTTGATAACATTTCTACAAAAACAGAAAAAGCAAGTAGAGAATTCTCTTTTTTATTGGTGGACTTTAACAGTAACTCATGTTCGAGGACGGATATATTGGCTCGGTAATTTGCTCTCCGTCTCTCTCTTTTGGCTTGGAATACTAAATATTTGGGGGGGGATTTAAAAAACCATTAAGTGGGCCACATAAAAGAGAGCCCGGCGCAGTGATGGTCATTTCACCCCTCAAACGGGAATGGTAATTGGCTAATTTCTGTTCTAACGTGTGCCATAAAAGCCCTGCCAGCCCTTTTAATTACGCCGCCGTGAAAAGACTTGCTTTGCACAATAAAAAAACGGTGTCAATTAGTATGCAGAACAATGTTTAACATATCAGAAAATTAATCTACACAGCACTTTGAATTAAAAGTTTCTTTCTGGAATAACTAGGGCAGGCCAGCTGAGAATGCTATTGTATGTGGTCTAAATTACTCCTTTGTTACCGCTGTTGAAAAGCAATTAAAACAGGGATTCGAGTGTGGTTCGTATTCTCCACGAACCTGTCAGTATTATATACTGGAAATAAAAAGAAAAAAGAAGCTCTATGTCTGCTATCTGTTCCAGCTGGAGCTCGGGCTCATTTATGTCGAAGCCTTGAAGTGAATTGGATTCTGAAAGGAGGAAGTATTGAGAAATTGGAGGCTCCAAACGCAGAGTCGGGGATGATTCTTGCCAAAGGAGGTCCTGTTTACTCGTGTTATTGTTACGGAGGAGATGAGCTTATCTGATACCTCGCTCTTATTAATGATGAGGGACTGTGCCGCTTGAATTTAAAAGCTGCCTCGGGCCGTGTTTTTATGCTGCTGGACTGTATTTCTCCTCCGCACATCCTCCACACTCGTCTCACGGCGGTTTTACAGCTTCGGGTTTTCGCTTTAAAGATGTTTTATTTGTTGTTTTTATTATATCCTATTGTTCGACTATCTATGTGATCAGATTATCAAATTATAAACCAGCTAATGACGATTAAACACCCCAAACAACTGCAGTTTTCACCAGGTCTCAGGTCTGATCAATGTCACCTGGCTTCTCCATCTAAATGCCAGCAGCCCGCTTCCCGGTGAGAACCACCCCAGAGGCGGTCGGCGGCGGCTCATTTCCCTAAAACACACTCTTTTAATTAAACAAACGAGCATAATAAAGGAGAGAAAAGAAAAGGGAGATGCTCCGGCGATTCCCGTGTGAGGAGAAGTTCATTAATATTTAGAGACCCTGTGGGCTTCCCGGGATTTTCTTGCCGCTCCGCTCGGCCTTTGCCAGTAATAAGGCGGCAGTCGTGCGGGCGGCGTGCTGGTTACCGCGGCGCCTAAACGACTGCAGCTCTTGTTAGAGGCAGAGTTACTGTTAAACATGATGAAGATGCTCCGGATCATCCTGAATGCACTTGGTACTTCTGGAATATGGGCATGTTGGACACCGAAAATAAGTTGTGTTGCATTTGATCGTTTTTAAACAACACGTCAACGGCTGTTTCCAGGGTTTGGTAAAAAGGTTTCTTCACATTAACCCCAATAGTTACTTTCGTCTGCCATGTTTCAGCGTCATATGACAGCGACTCGGCAACCCGTGTACCAAAACGTCCGAGTTGTTGTTTCCGACTTGCGAGGGGCGTTCGTATGAATTCTTGCAGTCGAAAACACGTTTTCCGATCATTCCAACAGCACATGTAAGCACAATTACACCGGTATCTTATCTGTCTGTTAAATTTGAAGCTACAGTCGGGAGTTGATTAGCTTAGCTTAGCTTAGCATAAAGAATGGATGAAGGAAGGAAAAAATCCCGTAAACTACCGTAAAACCAAAGCTTGTAGTTGCACCACTAAAGAAAAAGGGATTTAATGTGTCACTAAGAGAGATTTAGAGGTGCTGGCTGATGAATTATTCTTTTAGTTTTTTTAGCCTTTGGACGGAGCCATGCTGGACGTTTCCTCCCGCTGTCAGTGTTTTTGCTAAGCTAACTATCCCCTGGCTAAAGCTTCATGATATCTGGACAGATATTAGCAGTACGTATTTTGCTTTTTCGTTTTCTGTCCTTTCCTTCAGTGTGTTAAATCTGTTCTTGTGCATGTAAAAGATCTTTAAAGTTAAAAAGTTCAACAGAAGCTGCTCTCTCCCACAGAAAACGCTGCTCCTGAAACGCCTCGTCAGTAGTCCCGCCTTTAATTCCGTGACTTTGTGACATCACACTATATCATTTATGCTTAGCTGCTAGTCGGCAACGTAGGAATTGATTTAGCAAAGCTGCTTTTGTTGTTGTTAGCGCTGCCCGGTCAGGCATGTATGAGCTGACCAATCAGAGGAGACTAGGTATTTGGAAGGGGGTCCTTAAAGAGACAGGCGCTAAAACAGAGCGTTTCAGAGAGAGAGGTGGAATACAGAGCTGCAGTACTGGACAGTATGAGAGAACTGCAATATATTCAATCTCCTACTGATTATGAGGGATATGTGTTGCAGAGTTTTGGATCTCTCATCTAGAAAAAGTTTAATTTAACCTTTTAAAAGTGTTTAGCTCTCTAGCTTTGTTCTGAACCATTAATCTTAACAGCTCAAATAAAGGTCATTAAGATTTTGAAACGATTAATCCCAACGCCTGTGGTTTTATATCGTCCTCGTAAATCTGCGAGAAAGATTCGTACGAAAATATTTGGCGACAGAGAAGTTACAGACTTCTGTACAATCCCACATGTAGACAAACCTTATTTTCCTACAGAGCTTGTAGAAAAGATGCAGAATAAAAGTGTCTCTTTCCTTAAAAACATTGTTATGATTGTGAATTAATTTACCAAACTTAGGAACTAGCTGGTGAACACGGTGCAGCATTCAGCAGCTAATGAGCCAGATATTTATCTCAGGAGTCAGTGGAGACCAAAACTGGAGCTAAAAGGAGAGTGAATATTGGTGTTAAATCCATCAGGTGGACATGAAACATGATCCTAAATGATCTGCTGGATATGTAAGTAAAAAACTGTTTGCGAAGCGAGATGATAATACGTCACCGTTGTGTTTTACAGCAAGCAAAATTTATGGCACAAATTGTGTTTGGAGATGACTGTGCGAGTACAGTGTAGCATTTGTTGCATTTGGAAGCTATTTCAGGAGGTTTCAGTTCAAGGAAGTTCACCGAGCGAAGCACTATACATCATGTTTGTGTTCACCTGAAGTATTTTAAGTACCTAACAGTGAAATATTCAGGGGAAGGTTACTGAAAATAACACTGCCGTTTCCGTTTTCTGGAGAATACATTTGATTTCTCCTCAGGGGCTCGACGCAACTTTTTTGAAAACCCGACTTTGATATCAGAGGAAGCTGTTGGTTGTGTTGGGCAGGCGTTCCATACTGTAGGCTTGTTGTGCGCCTTTGTAGTCATGTTGTTGCTCGTCTCTTAATTGACAGAGAAAGTAGACCGGGATGTTATGGATTGTGGGTGTTATCTCCAGTCTAGCATCCCCTCAGCGCGCCGCGCAACTCATTTCTCACTTTGCTTGCAGGGGCTCGGAGCGCGTCTCTTTCTTACAGCCCCTCAGAAGTCAGGTGGCCCTCAGCCATTCCAGCTGTCTGTCGGGTGTCATTGTGAATCAGCGTCACGCCGGGGTGTAAAAGACAATCACACAGCTTTACATGCTACATTTGCCTTTAATCGAGGGGAAATCGTGTGCGGAGCCGAGCCCCCCGAATAGAAAATCTCCAGAAACACACTTCTGTGCATGTGTAATTAGGACAGTAAATCTCCTAATTAGCTTGTTGCGTTGTCAGTGGTTATAGCAGCATCCGGATGGGGAAGTGGGTGGAGGGTCTTGGGTGTGGCGGCGGCGGTGGTGGGGATCCAGCAGATGGCTGCATGTTGTCTTGCAGGCACAGAGTGGTGGAGCGGAGAGGCTGAGGCTGTGTCAGACGTTCCTCCGTCAGGCCACCGCCAGGAGCCCGCCGACCCCCCCCTCCCCTCCCTCCAACCCCATCATGCCTCCGACCCTGCTCTCCTCCACCCCGGCAGCCACAGAAGCAGAAGTTAAGAATAGAGGAAGTCTTGTCACATCGCATGTAAAGGCATCCCGTGTTCTGAGGGGTGATACACGCTGGAAACAAACAGTCTGCGCTCGGCTGTGCGACCCTCGTGTTCGTGTTTTTTTCCCCTAGTTATTAGTCCCTTTCGGTCAGATACTGTCACAGATCTGCGCTGCTTACAGTTGAGTTTCGCCCTCAAGTTGACATAATCCAACACGGGCCCCTGCTGTTGGGTCCTTTTTTATTGAGCCGAGTCTGAATTTACCACCGGATTAAAGTACCTATGCTGTATCATTAAAGATTTCATGCTGTCAAGTCTTCTCTTTTCAACGGTATTTGTCAGGGGAGAGTGGAGGAAAATGTTTTAATGAGATGACAAAGATGCTTTGTGTGAGATGTGTGTGTGTCTTATTCAAAAACTTTAACACACTGAAGACTGGATGTGCTGCGGTTTAGGGAATACAAAAAAAAATCCCTGTAAATACAGACGGATGCAGTATCAGTCAGTAGTTGGTCGCTGCTAAAAAATCCTCCCTATTTAGGACGAATCATCGCAGCTGCCCTGAGTCGTGCCTCAACCCGTCTGAAATCTGTTCTGACGCAGAGAACAAAAGCAGTTTCGGGGACTTCTTCCTCCTCCAGATGTTGAACTTGATTCGAAAAGAAAAGGTGATTTTGAGGGGGGTTGGGGTAGAAAAAGGGAGGGAGGGAGGGAGGGGGACAACGGCAGCTGCTGCAAAGAAAGGGAGCAGACAGGGATGGAGCATTACAGTGCGATGCCGAAAAGGTGAGACAAAAGCACAAAAACATTTCACGGCGGCAGCGGCATCGGGTGAAGTGCGCGCTTTGTTTGTCAGATGTTGTTGTGTCTGATGGATTTCTCGCTGCGCCTTCTTGTTTTTCCTCCCCTCAGCTCACCCTTCGTCCTCACATACATGGCAGCCCACACAAATGCAATCAACCCGGAGCGATCGCTGCTTATTGTTCGATAATGAAAAGTAAACGCCGGCTTTACCGATGAACTCGCTACACTAAATGGAAGACACGAGATATTTTTTTTGTAGAAGCAAGAATCACCTTGTTTTTATTGTTTGTTTTGTTTATGTTTGAAATAAACATTCTTTCTATACAATTAATCATTTTAACAAAACAACAGTAGTAACCAGGGTCGAGACTAATGAATGAACTGTGGCGTCCCCCAAGGATCAATTTTGGGTCCTCTTTTTTGTCATGTTATCCTTTACGACAACCTTTTTTTGTTGTTGTTCTTCAATCATCCAATACAAAAAGAATTAGCTCAGAATAGGGCTGTTATATTTCACTTCAACCTACCTGACAACCAGGTTTACAAGGTGGTACAATCATCCTTCATTCAGATGTGGACAACAACGCAGTATCTTTGGACTTGAACTATAACAGGCTCACTTCCAGCTCATTCAAAGTAAAGTCAGGAGGCAAATTTCTACGGATTTATGAACACATACAACACTAGATTTTCAAAAACCAAACTAGGTTTGAGTCTTTTTATGCTGTATTTATAGGGGAAACCACAAACAGTCAATGGTGAAGGATGAATTGAGGAGTCCCACAGCCTGGGGAGTGAAGCTGCTGTAGACTACACAGCAGCTTCACTCCCCAGACTGTCTGGTGGTACGACAGCAGATACTTCTGTATCTTTTAACAGACTGTAGCCGGGTTGGGACGTTGTCTTTGAGTATCCTTTGAGATCTGCAGACATCTCACTTCACCAATACTAAGCATCACTTATTAGAATATATTTTTATTCAACAGCATTTCTTCTACTTTAACTTTCTGAGTTACGTTGCTCGCTAGCTTACGGCTAATGTGCACTAAGGCCACCTGGCTGTTTTTTGGGGTCGTAAAACACGGCATTAAACAACGGACAAAGTAAAGTTGAGAGTAAAGTTATAAAGTTTCACTCATGCTAGATTTAGTCTCTGTCGCTGACTTCCTTCCTTCCTTCACTCTCTGGCTCTCTCCAGGAAGTTGTAGTGATATGCAACCAAATGAAACGCACCGTTACTTTTAGTAAAACTGTGGATTTCTCTGGAAGCATTCAAGGTAATGTAAGTGCACAACTCGACAAAACAAAAAGATTCAAGGCAGAAATGTTACGTACTATACCTTTAAACATCTGCAGTTGTCTGGCTTACTCTGTTATTGTTCTGATTATTATATATATATTATATCTCAAAACTTAAAGTAGTGTATCATGTAGTGTATAAATATATTATAATGTAACTGTAGATTTACTGTAACATCCCTATTTTACTACAATTAATAATTTGATGACAAGTTTGATGTGAATATTATTTTTGTCAGATGTCGGTTTGCTAAAATTAAAAAAAATTTAAAAATCCCGAAAGTGTCACAAACCAACCGAACACAATTTGCGACGCGGGGTGTCCTATATATATCTCATATAGTTTAATTAAATGACATCCAGTGATTGAAAAAGATATAGTTTCAATTAAAGAGCTTTAATTGAAAAAGGTCATTTCAAAAACTAAATGTTCTATTAGAAATTCAATTACCTCGCAGAGAAAAGGAATATAATATAATTCTACATAATGGACTCTGGAATGTAATAAGTCGGCCAATTAACTATTTTTTATTTGATTTAGGTAGATTTTATGATCTTTGTTCACAATATCAATTACATGGAGAGCTTTGTGTAGGCAATGTTCATAATGGCTGTAAATGGCAGAGGAGGAAAGAACCCTTGACTAATTAATGCATCCCTAACCAGCTTTCAATTATAACACAAATCATGCACTAACACACATCTAGGTCAGGATTCTCAGCCTTTGTTCAACGCAGAGAAAACTTATCTCTTCTCTCTCAAACTGAAGCTGACATCAGGACCCGAATGTGGTGAAAGGTTGTAACGCCTCACGTGTACGTCGGGTTAGTTCGCAGAGGTCGTAGCTCGGTGCCTTTTTTTTAAAAACCCCCGTCAGGTGAATCTCTGCTCCGTCTGGCTGCTGGTGCACGTTTGACAGATATCAATCAATCCACAGATGAGGTCAGCTGTTTTAATTTGCTCACGCGGCGTCCTGGGAAATGAATATTCAGCACTTTGATGATAAAGCTTTGCTGTTTATGCACACTGACCACATTAATTTGCTGCCACTGGTACTTTTTTTTCCTACGGCACGTTTACTACAACATACTGTACACGCTGCCGTTACAGGCGAAGCTGTGCTGAGAAGAAAATATGAATGTTTAGTGATGCCTTGGAGGTCATTTTCCTTTTTTAACCCAGGACAGTCGGCTTTCTTTTCTTATCTTTTCTTTTTTTCCCAGCGAAGCTCAGTTCTTCTTTCTTTTTTGGTAACCTCTAAGGACAGGACAGGCTAAGAATGGCAGGAAATGGGGGAGACAGGGACAGAAAACATCTGCCAGGGAGAAACACAGTCTTAAGTCATGAATAAGTCACATTAAAATAAATCAAATGGGAAAACTGTTCATTGATTTTGAATAAAAAGACTGACGATCGTCTTAAAGGCCGACCAACTGCAAAACTAAGAAAAATATGTTCACCAAATAGAGTTCCATCGTGAGGGAATGTACGTAAGTGAGATATATTGTAGTTTTTAATCAAATTACATTCATTTAATAGCTATTGATTATTGTCAACTTCTTAAAATAAATGTTTATAATGAACATTTTTGTTATGATGTTGCACATACAGCTGTCACCAGCCCCCAGAATCAGTTAAAATTAGCTCACAGCCTGACTTTACCCCAAAATAACCCCAAAAGATATAATATCTTGTGTAAGACGGTCAGGACAGTCTGAGTCTGCGTCCTTAAAGCAGTTTATTCTGATTTCTTGTGTTATTTCTATCAGGTCAACAGTATTTCCCAACACTAAGGTCTCAATGTGGTTTCAACAGAATATAATGCTGATGCAGAAATAACAAATCTTTGATCTTAAAGCAGTCAAATATCTAAAGATCCTTCTACTGGAATTAGCTTGTAAACTCAGATTATAATTAAACAAAGAAAGAAGGAAGAATCCAGAAAGATCACAGAGGACGTCACGACCTCTGTGGTTCAGGCTGTATGTTGGAAGCTATAGTCACATTTCTGCAGAAGTATTGATTCTTACATACGTTGTCTTTACATACTTTCACTTGTAACGGTGTTTTTACAGTGTGGCGTTGACAAATTCGACTTCAGTAAACAATCATGTGTCGTGACAAAAAGCCAGATCCAACATCTTCTGTGACTGAGTTTGTTAAACGAGACACAATGAGTTGACTTTGCTTCATCAACCTTAACACTTGAAAACAACTGAATTACATGGATGGCAGACAAAAACATTTCCAAATCTCATTTTACTTTACTGTCTCCTTGATCAATTGATGGATCTCCACCCAAACCTGCCGCCTGTGTGACGTCGACACGTAACATTATCTGCTTTCACCTGGAGCCGAAGTGATCAGATGATTAACTGATCAACAGTTAATTATGTCTAAACTACTTTTAACTTTGTAATTACTAAACTTTAATCTTGAAAATGTCCTTGTTACAACTTCTTCAGAGTGAACACGAACCGTTTCTCTCTGTTTTATATTATAAATGGCTGGTTTTGAACCGTCGGCTACACAAAACAAGCGACTTGAAGACCTGGACTCACTGTCACGAGCAGTTTTCACGATGTTTCCTGACGACGTTTTGTAACTCGACACTTAATCGTTAATCAGGATAATTGTTAGTTGCAGCCTCGTCTTTAAGGCTTGAGATGAAGCCACAGTACTGAAGGTGCAGAGAGCTTAGAGATGGAGTTGTTTTCCAGCAGGGGGCAATGTTAGCCAGCGAGGGAGGAGAATCAGGGAGGAGATGCTCTTATTTATATTCTTTTTTACTACAAACCAAAACAGTGCAATGAAATTATACGTTGCCTGATATCAGCTCGACTATAAACTCTACTATGATGTGTGGCGAGCTGTAACAACCATCCCTGATTACAACACACGCACACAAACTGATTTGACTGTACAGGATGAAGTGAACTGGCCCTTTACGTCGAGGATCCACCTCACATGCACAAACGGAGCGTGTTCGTGATCACATCGTCTCCGCGAGAGTCACGAGACAAACAAACACCTGCTTCACAGGAAACAGACGCTTTGATAAACCACATCAGCCCACACAACTGACTTTATTACACGTTTAGTCTCAAATCAACACACACACACACGAACACACACACACACACACACACACACACGGTGTATCACTACGAGCTGAATAATTTTCACAGCACTTCCCGAGGCAGAGAGGAGGAGTGCGACTACCACACGAGCGAGCGAGCGAGCAGTGGATTATTATCACTGCATAATGTATTTTCACCTTCGTAGCTGAAGTGAGAGTGTCGGGAAATTATTCAGAAGTATTACCCAAAAAAAAAAAAACACAGAGCAGGAATCCAAAACATCACCTGTCTTTTGAGGAGAAACAGGCTGGGAACAGAAAAGTGTTTTTGCACACACACACACACACACACACACACACACACACACACACACACACACACACACACACATTTATTATCATCAGGCCTGTACTTTTGCTTTGGCTATAACTCCCTTCTAGTCAGCTTTGGAAAGGTAACTAATTACATTTTCTCAATCGCTGTACTTAAAGGAGCACTATGTTGTTTTAGAGAAACATCTAAAACAATCTGAATAATCAAACTGTTAGTTTTCCTGACTGAATAAACAAACTGATCTTAAAGGACGACACAGTTTCATACTGTCTGTACTTTGTTTACATGTGGCGGACCCTGCCACCTTTCTAGCTTCTTGTTCTGTGGACCTTATTTTCCTCTGAGAACAGCTTTTACATTTACTCAGTTATATCAGCAATATCAATATTTCTGAGTTTGTATTCTTGCCTTGTTAATATTGTAAATATTAAGTTTGTACTTTTCCTCCATGATATTCATTATGTTTTATACATGTAGGTGAAAGTAACCAGTTATTGTAGCATCTCAGACAGCTACAGAGGAATAAAATTGTACAATAATTAGTCACTCTAAAATGTTGTGTTGTTGAAGTAGAAATAGCACCTCGAAGGGCACTGTGGCAGTAAGAAACTACAAAGTTTGCTTTAGTAACCTGACAAGCTACAAATTAAAATGTTACCTAAATGTTACTGCATTAATAATCAGGGTTGAGAGGTAACAGTCACCTAATCCAAGTATCACATTATTAAAGTAATGTAACTTGATTACCTTCCGGTACTTTTGGATTACCTCAGTATGAAACATAAGCAAACAAAGAGAAATTGAGTATAAATAAAACTGACTTTTATTTAATCTTAATACAAAAGTGTGTTGTCGTGTGTGTCGAGTTCATGGCTCACAGACTAGAACTGTATTTTATTCTTTATTTTTTAATTATAATCTCGTCAGTAATCCCCTTTTTACTGAATGTATCTGTAATCTAATTACATCTTTTCATGTAACTTTAACTTTTTGTCTCCTTATTACATCTGATCCAAGCTTGTTAATACTAATAATAGAATAACATCTCTTCTGAAGGAGACCAGTCTGCATATTTTGATACAGTAAATATTAAATGACTGTTAGTCTGTTACTGATAGGCCAGACTGAGTCAAGAGGCTGGTTTTCATCTGTCGTCCCTCGGCAGGTGAAACGCTGTCGACCTAAAATCGTTCTTTTATCTAAAATAAACATTTTAAATGCAGGACTTTGACATTTAAATGTGCATTCTTACATTACGTTACTGCTCCTTTCACTTACGTAAAGGACATGTGTCCTTCTTTCAGTGCTGCCTCTCGTGTATACGAGGCACAAGTCGAATATATAACATTAAAAATACTAACTGGATGTTTAAACGATGTTTTTAAATCCGTCGTCAAATTCACATATTTACTGTGAGAGTGTATTTTATTGTTTCTCCTTCTTTGTTCAGCCTCTGAAGCATCGTGTCTCCGCCGGGCCACGGGGTGTCCGTCAGAGTTAAGTTGTGGAGGGAGATTAAGCTTCTTCTGTGTGTGTGTGTGTGTGTGTGTGTGTGTGTGTGTACACTGTGTGTTCATGTACTCCTGTGTGTGTGTGTGTGTGTGTTTGTGTATGAGTGAAGGGTCGGGGCGGCAGCTGGCCGGGGCTTTTTTTCAGCGCGCCCGCCTTGGGGAGCCCCCACTCCAGCTGTGATTGATGCGCTCCTGTTGCTGACCGTGCAGAGGCCAGAGCACAGGGACCCGCCGAGGCTGATGTTTATTTGTGGTCAGAAACCGCCTCGGTCAGGGGGCCCCGCTCGTCAAACATCTTAATCCTCACAAACACAGCTCTGGGTCTGATTTTCTCCTCGTAAAAAAAAAGGACACATCAAGTCTCCTTTTCGCAGTCGACCGGAGGACACCGAGCTCCGTCTCTGCTGTCGTTGTTTGAATGTGAAATATTATATCATCAGCGCCGCGTCTGACATTCCTTCCGTAGGTAAATCCTGTGTTGAGATCCCTGCGTGTGTGTGTGTTGCTCTGACGCAGCCGTGGACGCTGGAGTCTAAACACCGAGGACTTATGTTTCTGTGAGAGAGCGGGAGAGTGCCAAGTGCACTCACGTCTCTTTGATCGCGGTGGACGTCGGCTCCTCGGCGCTGAATGAAGAATGCTTTTTGTATGTGACATTCTGGAGCACTTAGAGGAAATGATCGGTCAAAGTGCAATCAACAGGCGCAGCCAGGGCTTCATACCTAACTCCCTGCGGGGCTATCGAGGTAAAAGAAAAAAACACCAGGTCCCAGATCAGTCGGGGGGAGGAGAGTTTGTTTTGGTTCGAGTCAACTTGTGTTCAGACGGAGGGAAGAGCCTCCACAATCACAGAACCCTGATTGTGTTTGCGGAGCGCCGGTAATTATTCAGTTGATTGCATGAGGCTCATAAGGCAAAACTATTTAATTGTTATCGGGGATAATGAGACAACAGACATTTATGAACACTCACTGCACAGCTTATTGGTCTTTATGTTAATGATTAAATAAAAAAACAATTGTAAATGTCAGAGTGAAAGCAATCTCCCGCTTCCGAGAGGAAATCAACCAATTAACTATTGTTTCTTTGTGCGGGATTGTGCGTGAGGGACTACTTTGTCTCTACGGGGTCAGCGGAGGTCAGTGACTGAGCACATTTAATCAGAATTGTACTTAAATACCTCAAGTTTTTCCATTTAATACTATAATTTCATCATACAGTTTATAATAGTACTCTACTGAAATAGTGAGAGAGACTTGATTATACTTTGACAGCTGTAGAGTTCAGATCTACGGCTGCAACTAACTTTCTCTTTCTCGATTAATCGATTAGTTGTTTGGTGTATAAAATGGTGAAAAATGTTGATCAGGGTTTCCAAAGCCCAACATGATGCCCACCAACGTCTCAGTTTTGTCTACAACACAAAGATATCCAGTTCAGTGTCACAGAGGAGTCAAGAAACAGGAAAATATTCACATTTAAGAAGCTGGAATCAGAGAATTTAGACTCTAATTGATTAATCTCTTATCAGAATAGTTGGAGATTAATGTGGTTAAGTTAACAGTTAAAGTACTTACTTGGAAAGTAAAAGCAATACTGCGATATGTAAGCATTATTAGCAAATGTACTTGATGTTTTAAAAGCAAAAGTCTTCATAATACAGAAAAAATATAGCAGCAAACAACTTACATACGTTGCTATATAAAGATATAGTGGGGTGATTTCATCCTGACCACAGAATAAAGTCTCACTTCCGATGAGTTTCTTGAAATCCAAACTCCTCCGTTCTTTGTTTTGGTAGCCGTGTGTGAATGTTAGTTCATGTGAGCTACATGCTACGAGCTGCTAAAGGCTCCAACTTGACTCTGGGGTTTTCTTCTCCTCGACCAGCAAGTGACATGATGGGAACATACCTGCATACTACAGTTGGCATGATAGTTAATACTGTATATTATAATTTGTATCTGCAAATGTTGTCACTGAATATTGTATATAGCACCTTTAATCTATGTCATATTTGATAAGTTGATCACATCTGTAGTCGTCAAATGAATGTAGTAAAGTAGAAGTATAAAGCACAAGTACAAGGACCTCAAATATATTCTTCAATATGTGATGATACAATGTAACAAGTTACATTCTACCACCTCAGTAATCACTTTGAAGGTTCGTTTCATTAAAGACTTGAGGAAAAGTATAGTTATTATCACATTTAAATATTACTTTGAGTTACGATTTGTATAAGTCACCTATACAGATAAAACTCCAAAGTATCTGATATTAAATGTACTTAAATATCAAGTCAAAGTAAATTACACATATATTTAATTGTACGAATATTCTGTAAATACCAACCTTTATCAGAATCATCAAATCATTATTTCTTTATCTGATTGCCACTAAAATAAATCAGTTACTTTAAACTCTTTGGCTCTGATGCAGCATGTAATCGCAATGGAACCAGTGAACTATCAGTTACCTCAAATGTGCAGTAACTGAGTAAATGTACTTTGTTACGTTCCGTCGGTGCAGTTAATCACACGTACGTTCCAGGATCAGTTTATGATACCAGATAGGTTGTTAGAGATTAATCTACCTGTCAGTGCAGCCATGACATTTAAATGCTCCATATATTTTAAGGCAGCTGTGATAATTAAATAATAATTGAACGCCGCGGCAGGACTTTCACTTGTAACTGAGTCATTATTCTGCAGCAGTAGTTCTACTTCACTGTTATTAATGCAGAGCGTTTGTCTCCTCGCGGAGCATCGTGAGTTTGTTTCTACAGTGAACCTGCCTCACACCTCCTCTCTCGTCCCACGTTACAGCGCGGGGTTAATGGTCTGACTTTTAAAATTAACGACCCCTAAAAGAAATACAAGCTCCCGGAGGTTAAAGGCGGTGATGTATAATTTCATGTCATCGTTTACCGTTGTGGGCCGCAAATTTCAAATCTGATCTCAAAGCCAAGAGAGAGAAAGAGAGAAATAATGTTGTGTTTCGTTGCCTGATTTATGTTATCGTGCAACACATCCGGCAATTATCGCGCTCGGTTTGTGTTTAAAATATACATCAGCTTCTCTTCTTTCCCCCTCTGATTGCCTTTGAATTGTTATCTAAATTGACTAAATCGTCGAGAAACAAGGGGGCCAGCGTGAAGGCTAAAACAAATGCAAAGTGATTTCGGCAGTGTTTTATTGATTAAGATCACGCCGGGCCTCGGCGCCGCACGCTGACAACAGATGCTATACATCCTTCCAGGTTCAAATTAAGCCTCCTCCTCCTCTTGGCGAGCCGGAGTGTGACAGTGATGCTCTCGCCACACTGTCTAAAACATTCAGTGGATTACCAGGAATAATAAAACCAACATCCCCGCACTTTAAACTGGATGTGCCTATCTGATGCGAGCGAGAGGAGGGAGGGGGGGTGAGATTGATCTCCCATAATGCTTTGTCTTGATGAGACAATGAAAAATGGCCCTAGCCGGCGACATGTCAATATCGGGGCTGGAGATGCACCCACGGTCCGGGGTTTCTTATTTAATCCGGTTTTCTTTAAGATGATAGCTCTTGTTACATTTTCACTGCCTGTCTGTCAGCTTGACATCGCAATATTCCCCCTCTCCTCACTCTCCTGCTCGGTTTCATTTATTTTAAAAACGCCATTTCACACACGGCTGACTTTAACAAGGCATTATACAGCACTGAGGGAAGGTCCGGGAGATAGAATTGTGACAGATACAACATTTTTTACGGCGGGAAAAGACAGAATATTGTAAACAGCGGAGTGTATAAACGTGGCGGAGTTCAGAGAGGAGAGCTGCTCGTGTATGTATAGACGTCATTCAGCCTCCTCTGCCGTGTGGAAACGATGCTCACTGTCACTACTCCTGTTTTTTTTTTTTGTCATTTAGGGTTCACGAGCAGATTGTTCAGGCTTCATTCATTAAAATGCAAACCTTATAATTCACTGAACATTGATTGCTGAGGATTGATTGTGTGCCGTTTAGCTACAAGGTGTTATTGGAAAAACATAAAGTACGTCGCACAGGCAAATATATGCAAATAGGCAATTTCACCAGCAAATATTCTGAGACATGCAGCCTCATCCGCCCTGACCACGAAGATATTGAGAATTTGTGTGCAGATTATTCAAAGCACAGGTATTTTGCCTATAATATCTGAGGTCATAGCAGAATTCCCATGATATTCCCAGGAAAAGAAGCTTCCCCCTCATATTAACGCTCCATTATCCCCCCCTACGTCTGGTCTGGATGTAACCACCACAGCCTTTTACCGCGAGAGTGCAGTGACAGTAAGGGGTGCAGTTGCTCCCTGCAACCCTCCACGACGCAGCTGTGGGTGAAACACGCCGTGGCTGACATATCAGTGATGTTTATTAAGAGACGAGTCTATCAGGTCTCATAAGCCGGCTCTCGCAGGCGGCAGATCTTTTGTTTCTTCCGGAGGGTGTCATCAATCTTGCGTGGCTGCGCTCTCCTGAGCGCCTGATGGGAGATCACGGATTCCTCCCCGCTATTGCAATGGGTTCAGTGGTGGAGGCAGGTAGACACACACACACACACACACACACACACACACACACACACACACACACACACACAGTGAAACCTACATGCTCTGTGGAGCATCTCCAGTCTGGGATGAAAAACACTGAGGGAGGCTCAGTTGTAGACATGACACTGTAATTCTCTCTGTTACCGAGAGGAATAACTCTGCCAATAAACCACAGTGGGAGAAGAAAAAAATCCAGTATTTATATTTGTGTTGTTGACACGATGTCTTTGCTTTAAATATCTGCTCTCATCACGTATTCAGAATGCATTCAGTAGAGGTTTTATTGTCAGCTGTTGTAGCCGATGCAACTGCAGATTTCATACTAAATAAATGACTTTCATTTCTTTGGTTTCTGTCAATCTGCATGATTTTCCTTCCTTATGAGGCTCCTTGACATTTTTTTATAGCTCCGGTTGTGTCGAGAAACAGAGCAGGGACCCCCGACTGCATGACTTCTGTTTCATATTAAACCGGGCCTGCAGTAATGTGTTTGACAGCCGATGGTGCCGTGTATAAACAGGTCAGCAGCAGCTGTAGCATGGCTGATGTTAGCAGCGTTAGCATATTTCTCCTGTGGTTTCTGAGGTGGAGGATGTGTCAGAGTCTCAGTAAGTTACAAAATGATCCATTGTGGCTCACAAGACTGTCCCTACAATACAAACTGTGTGTTTCAGTGGTAAGTAGTTCGCTAATCAGTTCACTATTATGGATCGCTGCTGCATTTAGCATGAAAGTTTAGCATAGTTTGCAGCTAACATGATTGCAGGATGAGTCGTATGTTGAATTCACATTAAAGGTCGAGAACGATGTGAAGAAATAAGAGTTTTAATGTCACTTCATTATGTTTAAGAGACATCTACTGAAGTTAGCATGCTAATGCTGCACGGCTTACTGAGCTAACTAGTTAATGACAGCTACAGTTAGCAGCAGTTAGCGCTGGTGTTTTTAGTCTGCATACAAGAGGAGACCACTTCTGACATATTGCTCGTTTTAATGTTCAAGTTACAAAATGATCCATTGTGGCTCACGAGAATGTCCCTACAATACAAACTGTGTGTTTCAGTGGTAAGTAGTTAGCTGATCAGTTTAATATTATGGATCGCTGCTGCATTTAGCATGAAAGTTTAGCATAGTTTGCAGCTAACGTGATTGCAGGATGAGTCGTATGTTGAATCCACATTAAAGGTAGAGAACGATGTGAAGAAATAAGAGTTTTAATGTCACTTCATTGTGTTTAAGAGACAGCTACTGAAGTTAGCATGCTAACCAGCTAGCCCCGGCTCATCTGTTCACGTAATATCACTCTGAGCTGCCAGTGTGGACCGCTAGCTGCACGGCTTACTGAGCTAACTAGTTAATGACAGCTACAGTTAGCAGCAGTTAGCGCTTACTCCGTGTTTTAGAGGAGACCACTTCTGACATATTTCACCTTTTAATGTGTATTTTCAGACACAATTGTTTGCTGTTCAAACAAAAACATGCACAATGTACAATTGTATTTTTATTTTTCGAAAAATGATTTATTGGGGGTCTTATAATTTTAGATCTTGATGATTTGGCTTGATGAAGTCATCATTAATCAGACTGTAGCCCCAGTTATTATCAATAGTTTTATATTTTCCGCTCTTCTACGAACAGCAACAGACGGAGAACTTGGTATCTACATGATATATAATTGTCACATATTACACAGATGAGAACTGAGGCTGCTGCACATTAATGGGAGCGCAGAATATGTTAAAATGAGAAACATAACGTTTAAGCAGCAGTAAAATCGAGGTACATCCAACTAAAGTAAGTACCCACTGAAATGTTTTTATGGCGCGGCCCTGCAGCGATGTCTCCTGCCTGTAATATGAAATTGATATACTTGGCATGTAGAGACTTGGATAAAAAGTGCCCTCTGCACCAGCTAAAACCAAATGAAAGTAGATAACGGCATCGACTCGGAGCCTCCCGCAGTGTCATAACTTGTATGTAAATCTCTGCGGCCGGGATCGTAGACCTTCATTAAGTGCGCTTTAGTAGATTTATGAAGTGATCTGTGCAGGAGTCGTTTGTAGACGCTGCTCGCTTTAGACCTGGACATGATGAATATACTCCACTTGGCTCTGGCTGGACTGCTGAATCTGAAATTGGTGCTGTCCAGAGAAACGCTGCTTGTTTCCAGAGCTGGATGGAGCACTGCTGTTTATTCTCCGACTCGACTCCACCGCGTTGACCTTTAGCAAAAATATGCCACCACTCCCGTAAAGGGCATTCATTGCTTTAAGTATATATTTTTTTTGCCATTATGATTCTTTTACAGTCTCTGCTGCTTCAACACGGTTTTACTTTTGTCAAGAATATTAACTGTGCAACATTAAGCAGCTCTCAGTGCTTCGGTTCTTATTACAAAGGGTATTCAAACGGCGTAGAAAGGTTAGCGTGTTAGCGCCGATTCCTCGTCTCTCTCTCGCGCTTGTAATGAATTGGAGGGATCATTTCATACTAATTGCTTTTTCAGGATGATAATCCAAGCAATAAACTGCAAGGAGGCGTTGCTCGTCTGCAGGGAAATACGCCCAAATGAAATAAACACCCGTTCGCTCTTGATTGGAATCAGTTCGAGCTCTCGCGAAAAAAGAACACATGCCGGCGCCCCGGACAGAGAGACGGCGAGCAAGTTTGAATCAATATTTCCTATTAGAGACGCTGATGCCTAAACCAACAATGACCGGCGCTGAATGAGGTCCAAAGCATTGTGTGTTCAGGTGTGTGAAGTAATTGAATTCTCCATTGAAAAGGCTCCTCTGATTAAACCCGAAGAATAAAAGGAAAATGCAATCAAAGCGACGGTTGCGCGGGACAAAGAGTTACCTTCAAGAGTTTGTCATCAAAGTTATTTTTGATTAATGTGCGACTCGGTTTCCTCCAGTGAGAACGTATGGGAGGGAACATAACACACACACTTCTGCTTTCAACTATTCTTGTATTTTTTGCAAGTTTTTTTTTCCCCTAAAGTGTATTTTGCACAACACGCGCTCTCATTTACGTGTGTTTATGGCTACCAGGTGGTGCATTGTGTTAATAGACGGATAAAAATCGGCGAGGAAATGGCCCTCCCCAGCGCTGACCCTTCCACCACCCCGGCTCTATCTGTCAAGCTGTCCTCCCTCTGACTTTTCACCCTCTGATCCCCATCTCCTGCTCTGGAGTAAGAGAAAACAGACCAGCACTCCCAGAGCACACGGCGAAGAAGGCCGGCCTAAGAATGCTGTGGAAAAATGTCTCGAAAACACAAATGCTGCACAGTCTGGTCCGGAGAACACAGGGAGGTGCATTAGAAAATAAAATGATTTGTTCTTGTTTCCACACTCTTTGTGAGAGGAAACACACACTTTGTGCATATTTTGCCATCTTTTTTTTTAAAAAAGAGGCAAAATCATGTAAATATTTGTGGCTGCTGTGTCGAGAACTCGCTGTGTCGTCTGGTCGGGTGTTTCCCACGGCGCTGATTGACTGACGTTTGAGAGCCAGCTTTGACGACATGTTTGTCAGCTTCCATGATGTGTCACAGTCCTGCACACACACACACACACACACACACACACACACACACACAACACACACGACATCCCCCCTCTCTTTTCCAAACATATCATATCATTGGCAATTTTGTGTTGTCCCTCGACAACATTCAACATGTAGAAGAACCCGACGCGTGGGTGCGTTTGATTCTCGGGTAACTGTGGCGACGGCAGCGAACCTTGTATTTGAAAGGTTTCTACATAAATAAAGTTTATTATTGATATTATTATTTTTATTAAGTCAGCTTCCATCATAATTCCAGTGCTAATTTGTATTTTACAAAAAAACCCTCAAAATATGAGGAGTGAGGTTTTTTGTTTTTGTGCATCAATCAGAATAAAATGTGCGACCGAAACATTCAATGAATAAATCATTACGAGCATGAAGCTCCACTCGAGAGATGAAAAATACCAGGTGATCAAACATCAGATGTGTGTGGAGCGATAATAAAGGCATGTAACAAACAGAAATGCTATATTTTCATCATGTTTTCTACAATTTCTCCCCACAGTTTAAGGTTCGACCAGCGCTTGGCTACCTGCCCATTTGGTCATTTGAGCAAGCAGCTTGTAACAACCCATATTTATTTACAGACAGTGACATCTAGTGGTCGCAGTAATTATGACAGGAGCAAAGGAGGAAGTCGACCAGGTACAAATATGGAAGCGAAGGGGTCAGACTTGCAACCAGGTGACCACAGCAAAATTCAACATTGAGGGAAGAAATTCAAACTCAGAATTTTAGTATTTACAATATTAATGAGGTAATAACACAAACTCAGACCTATGTATTTTTTCAATAACTGAATAAACAAGCTGTTTTCAGAGGAAAATAAGGTTCCCAGAACACTGTTTTGAAGGTAGAAGAGTGGCAGGGTCCGCCACATATAAACAAACTGTGTGTTTATTCAGTCAGTGAAGATCTTTCTGATCTGATTCAAACTCCCTCGCCAGAACTACACAGTGCAGCTTTAAGTACTTTATCGGGTGCATGACGTAAGTGAAGTTAGTGTGCTTATTTTAATTTCCATGGGTCGTATATGTAGTTTTGGGATACACAGTTGTTTAGGTTTGACGACGTGTTGAGTATTTGCAGTAGGGAACATATAAATTGCATAAATTTGCGTTTTTCTTCAGATTTTCTGAGAATTTGGAGGAATAAACAGCCAACAGTACGTTTATCCAGCTGTTATGATGCATAATATGTAGGTAAAATCAGATTTGAGTCCAGGTGTATATTTCTCCCCATGTCCTTTGATATCTCTGAATCTGTTGTAGATAAAAATTTGCTGTGATAAAATGCTGGTGCAGGGAAAAAGTACGAACTGGCTGCTGTGCTGATTGCTTTCCTGCTGCCTGTGTGTCAGATAGTGGTCAGCAAGAAAGTCTTTAGTGTGCTTCATCCCGTCTCCACCTGCCCACCGCCGTCCCTCCATCCGTCCGTCCGTCCGTCCGTCCATCCGTCCGTCTGTCTGCAGCCTCATTCTGTGGGCCCGGCAGAGCAGAGAGGAGACGAGCAGGACTGAATGGACGTCTCGACGGCTGAGGGAGACCTCTCTTTTTAAACTCCCATCTGATAGGACAGCACAAAGGAGCCAATCACGGTTCTGCTGAAGTCGGTGTATTGCAGACACATACATTACAGGGCGAAAGAGAGCGAAAGGTGAGAAACAGAGAAATTAGACGGACTACTCTGTAAACCTGGTGATTTTTTTGCTCCTGCTGTCTTTTTTAAACTCAAACTGAAGGGCAGTTTTGATTATTTTATTATCTTCCTCTTAGCTTTCGCTCTTTGTGAGGCTGCTTATGTTGAGAAAGTATCTTCATTCACAGTCTCTCAGTTTGTTTTTTACCGTACTGCTAGTTAACGTCTGACCTTGTTACAGACAGCAGCTTCTGGTGGCTCATGGGGAAAACTGCAGGAGCGTCTGAGCTGCAGGTGAATCAACTGTTATACAATATACTGTACATATAAAGTTATAGCTACAGGAGTAAATTGTGCTTTTCAAGGACTATTTTCAGCAGTGGATTAATACACATTGGATGCTTTACGCCTCACGTGAAGTCCATTCCTATTGTTTAAACCTTTTTTAAACTCCTCCGTATATTTTCAGCCTTGTTTATGTTTATTAAAATGTTATAACATAAAGAAATGAGCAAACTGATGAATGTGATGCAGCTCCAAGTGATAAGTTCATGTTATATAATGAAAGGTCAAATTAATACTCAAAACCAACAGGGGGCAGTATATCACTAGAGTAACCCGCTAACTAGGCACTAGGCATCAGGCTAGGCTAGCTGGTTAGCATGCTAACTTCTGTAGATATCTCTGCAACACATTACATTGTAATGTTGAATTTATCATTTTCACACATTCTGTTGATAATTTTGGTTAATATTTGAATGTTTTTTACTTAAATTCTTACATAGAGCCACTTCACCCAAATAAAGTCTCTAGTCTATAAAAATAAAATCGTTGACAGTGTGAATTATTCATATAATGAGAGTGACATTGTTTCTGAAAGACAAGTTACTATTGACAATTTTAAATGTTTATTTGCTTGATAACAATAAAGGTGAGTGAGAAAATGTTTTTGGGGTAATTTAGGTGAACTGACCCTTTAATCAACACAGAAGCATTAGTGATATTTTTAGAGGAAAATATTAAATGCGTAACGAAAATGCATCTGAATTTCCAGCAGAGGAGCTTTGTACTGGCATCAGCCTAGGCTAACTGGTTAGCATGCTAACGTCAGTACTCTGCAACACATTACAGAGACATTTTAATGTTGAAATGATCATTTTCACACATTCTGTTGATAATTTTGGTTAATTTCTGAATGTTTTTTAACTTAACTTCTAACAGAGAGCCATTTCACCCAAATAAAGTCTCTAGTCTATAAAAGACAAGTTACTATTGACATTTTTAAATGTTTATTTGTTAGATAACAATAAAGATGAATGAGAAAATGTTTTTGGGGTAATTTAGGTGAACTGCCCCTTTAATCAACACAGAATCACAGAAGCATTAGTGGTATTTTTCAGATGAAAATATTAAATGCGTAACGGAAATGCATCTGAATTTCCAGCAGAGGAGCTTTGTACTGGCATCAGCCGAGGCTAACTGGTTAGCATGCTAACGTCAGTACTCTGCAACACATTATAGAGACATTTTAATGTTGAAATGATCATTTTCACACATTCTGTTGATAATTTTGGTTAATATTCAAATGTTTTTTACTTAAATTCTTACATAGAGCCACTTCACCCAAATAAAGTCTCTAGTCTAGAAAAGACAAGTTACTATTGACATTTTTAAATGTTTATTTGCTGGGTAACAATAAAGGTGAGTGAGAAAATGTTTTGGGGGTAATTTAGATGAACTGACCCTTTAATCAACACATTATTATTTTTTGATTTTGTATTAGTTTTGGTAGAATCACACAGAATCACAGAAGCATTTGTGGTGTTTTTCAGATGAAAATATTAAATGCGTAACGAAAATGCATCTGAATTTCCAGCAGAGGAGCTTTGTACTGGCATCAGCCTAGGCTAACTGGTTAGCATGCTAACGTCAGTACTCTGCAACACATTACAGAGACATTGTAATGTTGAAATGATCATTTTCACACATTCTGTTGATAATTTGGGTTAATTTCTGAATGTTTTTTTACTTAAATTCTAACATAGAGCCACTTCACCCAAATAAAGTCTCTAGTCTATAAAAGAAAAGTTACTATTGACATTTTTAAATGTTTATTTGCTGGATAACAATAAAGTTGAGTGAGAAAATGTTTTTGGGGTAATTTAAGTTAACTGCCCCTTTAATCAACACATTATTATTTTTTGATTTTGTATCAGTTTTGGTAGAATCACACAGAATCACAGAAGCATTAGTGGTATTTTTCAGATGAAAATATTAAATGCGTAACGAAAATGCATCTGAATTTCCAGCAGAGGAGCTTTGTACTGGCATCAGCCTAGGCTAACTGGTTAGCATGCTAACGTCAGTACTCTGCAACACATTACGAGACATTGTAATGTTGAAATGATCATTTTCACACATTCTGTTGATAATTTTGGTTAATATTCAAATGTTTTTTACTTAAATTCTTACATAGAGCCACTTCACCCAAATAAAGTCTCTAGTCTGTAAAAGACAAGTTATTATTGACATTTTTAAATGTTTATTTGTTAGATAACAATAAAGGTGAGTGAGAAAATGTTTTTGGGGTAATTTAGGTGAACTGACCCTTTAATCAACACAGAATCACAGAAGCATTAGTGGTATTTTTTTAGAGGAAAATATTAAACGTGTAACGAAAATGCATCTGAATTTCCAGCCCCGCTGTCATGACTGAACACTTCAACAGACAGTCGGCCGGCGTTCACTCGCAGCCACATCCGCGCTGCCTCCGAGAGGAAATATTAGGCCGAAGCATCTCAGGCGTGATGTGCCTATTAGATTATTCCAGAGACCAAACAACAGAGCTGGGAGAGGATTCAGCGGAGGGAGAGAGAGAGGGTGGCAGACTGGGAGCAAAGCCTCTCTGAGCGCTGGCAATCAGGTGGTATTAGGCTCTACCAGTTAGAAGCATCAGCGAGGCAGACACAGCGCGGCGGCGGCGGCGGCGGCCGCACATGTGTACACACTCCCAGCCATCATCCCAGACACAATAATGGAAAACCAGATACCTTATCAAGCTCGACTGTCAGAGTTGAGGCCGAGCCGTGGAGATTAAGTGCGGGATATGTGTGACGGTGCGATGCATGTGGTCGGGAATTGGGGTGTTTGGGAGGAGAGGAAGTGTGTGTGGATGTTGCAACTTACTGAGGTTTGGTTGCAGAGGAGTCCCAACTGTATTATGTCTGCTTTGTTACGGAGACACACTGCAGCGCGGTTTTCGTTCGCCTCTTTATCCTTCTGGGAGATCCTTAGAGTGTTTCTTGATTGACGCCGGAGATCCACCCACTCCGGGTTGCTAATGAGAAAAGCCCCGAGGACACAGAAATTCAGCAGACATTACTCCCTGACCTTTGTGGGGTTTTTTTATTTGCTGGGGACGCCGCGGCAAGGCGTTCATGCAGCCACGGCGTCGTACGCGTGTCAGGCTGCTCGGGGCTCCGCTCGGGGACGGGGACTAACACTAGGGAGCCTCGTTATGTGCGCAACATCAAAACGAATCAGACTCCGGCCGCCACCCCTCATCCCGGGCCCCCACTGCGGGCTGCAGGGTGAGTGTGTGGAGGTAATGAGACCGTGGCGCTCCTCGGCCCCCACCGCCACCTCCACTGCAAGACACTAACAACTACTGGTGCCCCGGGGATGTCCGTGAGACAGGCAGCGAGAGAAAAGAAAGAGTGAAATGGGGGGAAAAAAAAGAGTGTGAGAGAGAAAGAGAGAGACCAGGCAGTCCACCTAACCAGCTGAAGTGGAAGTTATCCTTATGAAGTGTGTGTGTGTGTGTGTGTGTGTGTGTGTGTGTGTGACTCATGCACTGCCAGGGGTTTTCAGAGGTCTTGGAGGAGCCGTGCCAAGTTGTGTGGAAGTTTCTCTCGTTGCCAACAGGCGCTGAGCAGTCGAGCCGCCTCCCTCCGGTCACACACACACAAGAAAAGCATTAATGACTCTTTTCGCTAATTACAAATTTATGTGCACATTTAATCTTCCACTAAACTGTATTTCTGTTTTGGGCTGCGGTAAATATTGCACAGAATTGGACGTCCCTCGTCAGATCTGTGTCTGCAATCGGAAAGGAAACAGACCCAGACAGACAAATCAGCAAACGAAATCTCACGTATGTTCGTCCCAGCAGCGGCTTCGATTATTTCAAGGTTCTTCTCTCTGGTCCGACCGAGACGTTCCTCGATAACCTGCAGATCAGCCGGCGGCAGCAACGAAGCAGCAGCTCGTCTGCCAACACGAAGCAGACAGAGACGAACACGGCGTTTTACTCCGGATGGGAGTATCTTCATTGGTTTCTTGCTAGTTTTAGGATACGATATGATTATTCTGTGTCTGGTTTTAAGGTCAGTTGGTGGAGTGATGCCAAAACATGCTTTTTAGGCAGATTTTTTGTTCATAGGATGATGAAGAGACAGGTTTTAAGGTCTTTGTAGCAGCAAGTCAAAGGAACTCAAGGCATCAAAATCTGTCTGTACTGTGCCTCTTTGTATTACACTCGAATGGAAGTAACCGTGATTACAGTTCTCCAAGTTGTAAACCAATACAATTGAATACAATTCTGCAGTCGCCAAAGTAAACATTGGCAATGTATGTTCCTCCAAACTATGGACATGTTGGAACTGCTGCAACTTAATATTTCTTTAGGATCCATTTTCAGTTTTATATTGTGACAACGCTGTGCTCATGGACAGGTTAGGTTTCAGCACAAAGCCTGAAAAATATCCAGCGGTGTCGAGCTTAAATGTAAATGTTCAAACACTGTCTCGAACAGTTGTCTCTGGCCTTCTCGTCCAGCTGTATCAGCACCACCATCCCCTCCACCTCCTGACATTTAAAGGTCCACTGTGTAATTTATGACCTCAAATCAGCGTCTTCATTCATAAATAAGTCCTCATTGGTGTAAAATGATCTCTGCCAAC
Source organism: Lagodon rhomboides (assembly GCA_039737535.1). Lineage (NCBI taxonomy): Eukaryota > Metazoa > Chordata > Actinopteri > Spariformes > Sparidae > Lagodon > Lagodon rhomboides. The sequence goes on along the minus strand of CM077789.1, from coordinate 4,348,115 downwards.
AATCTCACTTCTCCTCCTGAGGGAAGAATCACTTCTCTGTATTTCCATAGGACGGGCGAGCTCTACGGAGGCTTCCATGTCCTTCCGCTCTATAAAAAACGATGAACTGGTGAGAGGGACAAAAAGCTCTACGTGGTACAGATAAGGCTAAAGGCGTTTTCACTCAGAGCCAGCGTGACTGTGGAACGGAGAAGGAGCTTAGCCAGACGCGCTCGTCAGCTGCAGTTTGAAGTCTGTTTGAAATAACGTACCTCATCACCCGAAACTAAACTTGATGAAGTGCTGTTTGAAGACACGTTGTTGTCACAGCTTCTTGAATCTTGACACATCCCGCCTGCCGTAGTTCCAACAGGCTGCAACGCACGTTTGAAAACGCGAGGCGCTAGAGAGCAGTATTCGTTTGAATGCAAAATAAAATTTAACCACTAGATGGGAGAAATAATTCCACAGTGTGTCTTTAAGTCAACTGATGTACAAGTAATGTGAACGTGATATGACACATACTCATTTGAATGTATCTGATGTGTCGCTGTTGAACTGTTAGCAACACATTTGGGTTAAAATGACGACTTTGCTCAGGTTAGTGGACCTTTATCGTCATGGTGACATCCATCCACCTCGACCTCTTCCCTATGTGAACTCTGTCACTGTACAACAACATCACCTGACTTCCTCTTTTGCTTCCGTCAGGCTGATGCTGACAGAACAGTCGGGAGGACAGTTTCCACAAACTCTGCCCATCATATAGCTGCAGCTCGTCTTTAGGTAGATATCCATTCACCGTGCAAACAACGCTGACAGTCACCATCTGTAGTCGTCCAAAACCGTGAGTCATAACTGTGGGAATCTTTTCTGTCGCTAACTGCCTTCCCACATGAAGCAAATGTGGCGCTGGCTTCCACATAATTAAAAGGTCGGCTCACCCAGGATACAAAACAGCAGATTCTGTCCCTGCACCGTGCAGAGAGTTTGGGTATTTTTGTTCAAATTATGAGATTTATTTTCCCCTCAACCCCAAAAGCCTCAGGAACTCTGCCCCACTTACTAATGCACACACCTCCATGTCAACAAAGCTACTGTCTACAACACAACTCTAATTGTTCTTTGCTGTTGTCAGCAATTATTTTCAGGCCACAACCAAATCAAACTTTACTATCTAGTTTGATTCCTTTATCTTCTTCTTCTTCTTCTTCCTTATTGTCACTTTTCTGAGAGCGCGAAAGGCAGATCTCGCCCTCGCTGAGTAAGTGTTGGCATACTGGAGCGTTTGTTTATGTCATAATTAGTGGGCAACTGTCTGCGAGGCAGAGAGATGGCACCGCAAACCATCTTCTGAAAAAAATCTTCCCACATACAGCATGCCATGTGTTTTCCTCGGGTACGCCTCTGCTGCTCTGCCGAGTCACTAGATGTAAAGTCTAATGCAAACATAGCACCATTCAGTAGTGATGAAGTCATATAATACAGACATCAGGTTATCTACATGTTATCACTATAATTAAATCACATAATATTAATAATAGTTTTTTATTTTATCTCAAACATTGGCTACACCCTCAATGCTTGTGCACCCACATCAGCTAACGCGTTTAGCTTAGCAGCTACAAGATTTCGGTTCAACAAAAGGATGTAAATAACGTTTTTTTTTTTCAATCATTCGATCTCATGTTGAAGTTGAAGTGTTGGGTGAACAAATACAAGATGCTAAGAGATAAATGCTGAAGCTGGAGTCTCTACACAACTACAAACTGACTACACAGGTAGGTTAGCTGTCTTTCTATATCATACTAGCTAGTTAAGTGAAATGCTAGCTAAAGTTTGAACAGGTTAGGTATTGAATTAGCTAAAATTCTGATGTCTCATTAGCTGTATAAAACCTAAATCTAACCTTCTTTGCTAGTTGATACTATAATATTCATTAGCTTAGCTTCTGTTAATCAGATATTAGCAAATTATCCCATGAGAGCGGATCAAGCTAGCACTTCTAGAAGTGACCACAGCTACCACTGTTCTGGTAGCATTAGCTCACTAAGCTAAATGGACAAAACTTGAAATTAGCACTAAAAAGGATTTTCAGGATTTTAGTCCATCCAATATTTTGTTAACAGCAATCAGTGCATTTCTAACACTTTCATGGGGGACGGTGGATTCATAGGTTAAAACAATTAGCGCTTATTTAAAAAGAAAAAACTGTTAGCCTACTTTCTCACATGTCGCATTTGGATTTGTCAAACACAGGCGTTAGCACCGGCATGAGCGATCAGAGTATTTGGTTCCTGATTTGATAACGCTGCTGCGACATGTCAAAGTGTTTTCCTGCAACGGAAGTCTATTAAAACATTTACTGGTATTGTCTTATATCAATTACTGTCGGGGTAACAGAATATTAGAGTATTAAGCAGCTTTAATATCAGTTTTGGATTAATTCCACAAGCATATTTGACAATTCAAAGCAGACAAACCACTAAAACTAATTGTGCGAGTGTGTCGTTCTATTCAGATTCACCAGTTTCAGGGCCGTGGTGCTGCGCTTGACTCGGCAGTATTGTTCACCGGAGCAGCTAAACAAAGACATTGTTAATGTTATTAGCAACACTTGTGCTTCACTTGTTCAGCTGGTTACCAATAGGCTGACATTTTTGACTTGTCGACGCAGGAAGAGCACAGGTGTGACGGATAACGTTAACGACGGCTCTGTTCCATTAGGTTTCCCCCAGTAAGTCCTCAGTCAGTGAGTGAGCACGTTCGACGCCACAGCCCCGTAACTAGCTCACCTTAATGGAGCGCAGCCATCATTAATGTTCCACCTGCCAAGATGTCTGCGGTGAAAAGGGTCTATTCCTCTTGAGCTCTAATTTTGAGGTCTTGAGCACCGTCCGTGAAGATTCACCGTAACAAGGTGACGCCTTTATAACCTCAACACGACTGCTGTGTCAAACATAAACTTCCACATGTGAATTTACGGTGGGAACGATACTTGTGTGAAGCGAGTCGATGCTGTTTGACTGACCTGAATTTGGCCTCTGATAAAAAAAAAAACATCTTGAGCTGTGGAACAATAAGCTGCATCCTTCACAAGTTTATTCTAGGTCTATTGTTCGGTTTGCATGGTGGCAGTTTCATCGTCGCCTCCGAAGAAGTGCTGCTTCCTGCGCAGGGACTTAAATTCTGTACTGTGGGACTGGAAAAGGTCAGCACAGGTCTCACATTTCAACGTCTGTGTCTATATACTGAAGTGTTAAAGGTCATATTGGTGAAGGTTTTTATCCCCACAAATAATAATACATCTACAGAGATCTTTTCCTTCCGTGTGATGATGATCAGTGATTAATAATTTGAAAATCGAGTCCGAAATAATTATTTTGTTGATCTCTGTGTCTGATCGGTTGGTTCCCGGTGTTGGTATCCGTGTTTTGTCCTCGCTGAGAGTCTTGGTGGTTGCCAGTTTGTGGAATAAAACGTAAAAATGCAGTTCTTAAGTACTTTCTAATATTAGCTAGCTAGCATAAGCAACGTTAACTTTTAGTGAGCATCAGTGACGTTAACATTAGCAGTGGTGTTGTGACGTGAGTGCAACGGTGGAGTGGAAGATGAAATGTGGCGTTTAGAGGCTGAATTTGATCAATAACACCTTTAAAATGAAAAATCAAACACCAAACTACCGCTAATTAAAATAATAAATACATATTAAATACACTGAACCCACAGAATCTGTGTGACAAGTCAAAATGTGTCGCCTTCTTAAGCCGAACATCACTGCGGAGACACCTGGTGGGTCTCAAGTAACCCACTATGTTGCCATGGCAACAAAATGTGATGCACAGTGCAGGTACGAGTCGAGCTTTCCACTAATAAACCTGTCCAGTCAAAAAAATCTGTCTCTTTCACTCCCGATGGAAATAACTGTTGTGGAGACGGCGTCTGCTCCCGTCGAATAAACTTATTTCATACTGGTCAAAAATATGAAAAACGTGATGTTCACATATTCACAGCAGTTATATCCGTGTTTATTATAGGGATGGATGAATAAACAAATACTGTAACTGATCACAAAGCAGCTAAATTCCACTTCATCATTAGATTATTCTGTTGTAGCTGTAATTAACAAATCTTCAGAGGTTCACAAGATAAATCTGAGGGTCGCTGAGATTATTAATGGAGCAGAAAATAAGAAAGAATACTCAAATTTGTATTATTTTTTTCTTGAACTTTGGACTTATCTAATTTTTGGTGAAGTATTTTACCTCGAAGAGCCTCAGATATCTATTTAAATTAAACCGTATGAGGTATTAAATTCCAGTTGTTAGCAGACATTTCACCTCTTAACTCCTCAGACTATTAAAGGGCTTTAATTTTGTTTAAATTAATACTTTTTACGAGCCCACAGACACGCTGGTGTAAACACACCTGAGCTTCCCTCTCACAGTTCCTACCTCCACTCCTGTGTAAGCTGTGAAGTCTCGTTTCATCTCCTGGAGATATTCAGCGTCACAGCGAAGCCTCTCATGACAAATTACTAGTTTGTGGAATAAAACGTAAAAATGTAGTTTCCTCTCATAGTTCATTAGATTATTCTGTTGTAGCTGTAATTAACAAATCTTCAGAGGTTCACAAGATAAATGTGAGGGTCGCTGAGATTATTAATGGGGCAGAAAATAAGAAAAAATACACACATTTGTATTATTTTTCCTGAACTTATCTAATTTTTGGTGAAATATTTTACCTCTAAGAGCCTCAGATATCTATTTAAATTACACCGTATGAGGAGTTAGGAGGGGAAATGTCTGCTAACAACTGGAATTTAATACCTTAGACTATTAAAGGGCTTTAATTTTGTTTAAATTAATACTTTTTAAGAGCCCACAGAGTCAGACACGCTGGTGTAAACACACCTGAGCTTCCCTCTCACAGTTCGTACCTCCACTCCTGTGTAAGCTGTGAAGTCTCGTTTCACCTCCTGGAGATATTCAGCGTCACAACGAAGCCTCTCATGACAAATTCCATTAATTGCTTATTAATTATATACTTACAGTCTAGGATTTGCTTCTATACAGCCGATTCAAACACATTAATTCAGTTTCGTTTACTACACTAATAATGCTGAATGCAGTTTTTCTGTGTAGCTCCTCTTGTTCCGGTCCGGTCAGTCATTTTGAACCTGCTTAGATTTTGGCTGTTCTCTAATTTCAGCACAAATTAAACTGGTGAACAGGAGGAAGTGTCTCCGGCAGCATGTGGCACAGCAGCTCAAGCTGTTAGCAGCTGAACAGGCGCAGCTGAGGAGCAGTCTCCTCGGGTCTCGGGGGGCTGCAGCAGCAGTCTGTCTGTCCTTACCTATTTCACTTCTTCCCTGCTCTCTTTGGGGACTTCTCCTGTTAGTGCGGTGTTTGCTGTAAGAGACGCGTCTGCCTTTCCATCTGTGCCCAGTTTTGAGAGTGAGCTAAACTGCAGTCAATGTCACACAAGAAGTTGCTGAATTATTAAGAGTTCCAGATTTGCTGTGCACTGCACATCTTTGATCCATCTGTTGGAGGAGCATTCATATATGGCAAAGTGTGTACCTGCTGCAGTCGCCGGCAATCTGTCGCGGATCAAAATTTGATGGTTCATACATTCGTTGTCACCAGGAGAAGAAGTTTTGGCTCTCGTGGTCTCAAGCTTTGCTCCCACTTTTCAAGTCCTTCCCCGAAAACTCTGAATATTTTAAAGGGAAGCGAGCTGAAAGGCCGTTATGCCACCTCGGCCGGCACTTATTAAGAGTTTGCTTCCTGCGACGACGAGGAGAAAAGAGATAATAAGACAGACAAAGAGGGAGAGAGAGAGGAACAAGTTTAAAAATAGCAGTACACTAACACCTTCCTAATCATCTGGCCCATTTTCCTCAAGGTGATGTGGGAGAAAGAAAGGTTAGTGCCGCGTGTCCTCTCCGAGAGCACGGGGACATGTATCACCTCTGGTTTAATCACTGCGGCTTTAATCAACAGATTTTTATTAAGCAGCCTTTTGTCGAACGAGCTGTGGGGTACGTCTCAGTCGTCTAAATGTCATCTCCTGACCTATACCTATCGGACGCATCATTATTCTTACCTTAGACGGAACAGCGGGTGTAGCACAGGACGCTAGGCTACCTGAGTACAGCTAGCGGATATGGCTGAACCCAGAATGGACGAACCAAACGTTGGCTTTAGAAGCGGGTCTTTTCTCAAGAGTGGCCTTTGAGCAGGTGTGAGAAAGGGAGGGTGTAAAAATCGAGGGTTGTTCAGTTGGTTGCAATCGCCGTTCTCGCTGCTAGATTAACACTTAAAGGGATATTCCGGTGTAAATTTAATCCATGGTCTAACACACCTTGACACCGAGTAAGACTCCCCCTCGAGAGGTCAAGTTAGCTGACCGCTAGCTTAGCTAGTTTCAGCAACCTCAGAAAAGGCCACACGATAACAATACACTGCTGCTTACGACTCCATTTAGAAACCACCATCAAAAAGCCACAATTAATGGTGAGAACAGCACCAAACTTCAGCAACAGTACATGTACAGTCCCAGCACACAGTACGAAGCATCAAACATCTGCTAGCTTTGCTGGATTTGTATTAAAAACACAGCACAACTCACCCTCTCCTCCAGCAGCCCGCCTGTGTGGGGAAGCCCTGACGAGTCGATTACCGAGTGCAGTAGATTTCCGCAGCTCAAGGATGAAAATGTCTGATTATTACTCCAGTTACTTCCGTTCTTTTCCCTGTCAGCTCTCGATAATAAGAACTGAGCATTCCATGGAGTAATAATCAGACATTTTCATCCTTGAGCTGCAGAAATCTACTGCACTCGGTAATCGACTCGTCAGGGCTTCCCCACACAGGCAGGCTGCTGGAGGAGAGGGTGAGTTGTGCTGTGTTTTCAATACAAATCCAGCAAAGCTAGCAGATGTTTGATGCTTCGTACTGTGTGCTGGGACTGTACATGTACTGTTGCTGAAGTTTGCTGCTGTTCTCACCATTAATTGTGGCTTTTTGATGGCGGTTTCTAGTTGGAGACATAAGCTGCAGTGTATTGTTATCGTGCTGTCTTTTCTGAGGTTGCTAAAACTAGCTAAGCTAGCGGTCAGCTAACTTGACCTCTCGAGGGGGAGTCTTACTCGGTGTCAAGGTGTGTTAGACCATGGATTAAATTTACACCGGAATATCCCTTTAACCCCACTAACACACACTTTAATAATTAATTACCATCCTGTCTATATATCATCTTAGATTTTGAAACTAACCAGACTGTTCTACTTGTTCTAATACTTCTTCTGTACACACTTAGTCATTAAATCCACATTACAGATGATTACTGATCAAAACTACCTTCTCAAAGTACCAACAGTCTAACCTGACTCTCGCCAGATGAATTTCGCTCCGCCTAGCTCCACTCATCCATCTGGGATCGCTCCATTGTAGATGTGTTTCATCAAAAATCCTCTCATATGACTGGATAAACCACTTGTCTGTCGGAGCCATTTGGTAGATCAAGCTCTTGCCAAATCCGGTCGAAAGAAGGGCAAAAACATGGTTTCCACCAACAAAAGCCTTCAGAGCCGTTCTCTGATGTTCTTTTAACGAAAAAATATTGGGTAGATTGGACAACACGGATGAAATGGCAGCATCAACGTTGACGCTTGCTTCCTCGATGCGAGCCGCCATTGTTGTCTGAATCAAAACAGTCGCTTCTCCGCTACGTCACATCTATGAAACTCCCGCCCGGCGGTCCTGATTGGCTCTACCTGAAAATCTGGTACCAAAATCCCTCTCAGATGTATGTGAGTGGAGCTAGGCGGAACAAAATGCATCTGGTGAGAGTCAGGTTACCAACAGTCATCCCTGTGACATTATCACGTGATCAATATGGAGGTGTTTGGTCCAAAAATAGTGACATGTGATTTTATGACTGGCCTTTGTGAAGTGATTTAAACATATTGAGATCTATATATTATTTAAGATCTCACCGGCCAGCAGCAGTGTGCATGGCGTGTTGGATACCAACATAACCTCCGTATCCCTGGTCTGATTCCAGCGAGCGACCATTGTTGCACGTCTAAACACTCTCTCAACACGCCATTAGACACACTTTCATTCTGCCGTTTTCCTCCCCTGCTCTGCTCCTCGGTGTGCGTTCGCATCCATCGGAAGGAGGTGGACTTCCTGTCCATTCAGAGACACGAAGAGTATTGTCTTTGTCAAGATGGTCAGGATACACTGAATCCCCCCACGATCCCACTGGTGTTGGTGGCGATCTCCAACAGGATGACTCATACGCGCGAGCTGACTCATACAAAGCTAATAAAATCACCTCTGATGATTTTCCAAATCTCCGTCCGCAACAGTTTTTCACACTCGGTTATATTAGGAGCACTTTCACTCCGCTGCAGTTAAACAGATCATCGTTTCTGCGTCGTGCTTTCCGTTGAGGGAACACTGTAAATCCGCTCCGCCACAATAACGTCACGCTGATTATGTTTGTCGTAAAGAAAAAGAAGAAAAAACACCCGAGGTAATAAATGTTGTAGCTCCGCTGACGCCGACGCCGTCGCGGCGGTCGCTGCCTCCCAGTACGCGGAGGCTCTTCTCTCTGTTCTGTGGCAGACTTTGTACTTGACATTTCCATGATTCATGCCTGGTATGATGGCCGGCCTGGAGGCTCGCAGAACCTTTACTGAGACAGAACCAGGCTGCGTTTGTTTGCATGGCCAGAGAGCATCATCAGACCGCAGTGTATTGTGTGCATTGCTGCCGCCGCCGTTAAAAATTCAGGCTTTTTGTGCTTCTGTTCTGATCCATTGTGTGTGATTTACTTTAATTTCTGGCTTTGGTCCGGCCTGGTGTCAGTGTTATACAGTAGTTATAGTGCTCGGAGTTCAGCACACGCAGCTCATAGTGAACTTTTCTCCTTCTTCTTCTTTACAGAACAGTTCAGAGCGGTACTCAGTACTTTTGAGAAACCCACACAGCGCACGCTTTCTTTTCATGTTTTAGAGAAATCATGAAGTCGGCTCCGCATGCATATGTTTCGGCGCTTTGGGGAAATGATAGTGGCTATGAATAACAAATAGATGTGAGTCAGTGCGGTTGGAAAAAAAAAGCCTCGGCTTTGTTGCCGTTATTAAAGCCATGGTAGCTGGAGAAATGGATCCAAAGTATGCTGTTGATCTTTTCCGCGAGCAGATATCAAAGCCTGGACAGCAAACGAGTGGTAAGTACTGGGGGACAGGGGGGATCCCTGGAGCAAACCAAGGGTAAAGATGAAGGGATGTGGAGGAGATGAAAGAGGGGAGGAGGGAGAGAGACACTGAGGAAGAGGAGGGAGAGCGAGCCTCGGTGCCTTTGTGTGAGTCTGTGCACCAGTGTCTGCTGGAGGAAGGACTTCAAAGAGCCGGCAGAGCAAAGGCTGCTTCGCTTTTTCACTTCTCTCTCTCAACCAAAAGCTCCTCTCGCGTTGGATCCCCCCCTCCTCTCCTTTCTGATTATTCATCTGTCTCTCCTCAAAGGCAGCAGCCGGGCCTATTGGATTCTGTAGGGCACCGCCGACATGAATATTTCTGCTGCATCAGAGACGTTTCGCTGTCGTCGCCTCGCAGTGCTTCAGCCGTAATTGAGCGCGTGGTGCCCGAAGCTTCCCGCAAGAAAAAAAAAAAGTTTATTGGCTGCATTATTGGCTGCGTTACAGACTGCACTGCTGCTGTCAGGTGGAGCTATTAAACATGCCTTTTTTTCTCTCATTGGAGGAACTGTATTGTGTTTCTGAATAGAACAGCATTCACCAAACCACTCGTCATCAATTTTAAAAAAAATGACAAGGACATCTAATCAATGAGTCTTGGATTTTAGCAGACATAGCAGACGCCTTAAATACATTACAGGACGGGTGTCTGCAAGGTGAAACTCCCTCCTGATTGTATTTATCACACAAATAACTAATCATTTTCTTCTTGCTTTGTGTGCATTTGGCTTCATTAACGAAGTATTAAAGGTGTTATTTGTAAAATATTGCCAAAATTCAAATGTAGGGGGCTGCGTATCACAACAACTGTGGTTTCTTTGCTAGCTACCGTTCGCTAATTAGCTCGTGGCTCAGTGAACACGGCTGGACGCTGGACTGGGACTAAATCCTGCCTCTGAAATTATTACAAATCAGTAGCCCCTTTAGGCTGCAATGTGCCTCCTTGTCTATCTGAAAGGGAGGTGTAATATTCCTCCTTTTCCAAACAGCCTCCACTTTTCCTCCTCTGGTAGGCGTCAACATGTGACGTGACGTGAAGCAGGAAGTTGGGCGTGAAGAGAAGCAGGGCAGTTTCTGCTTTTCTCCCAAAATCCTCTTCCCGTTTAACATTGGGGCTTATGGGGCAGTTGCTGGAGTTTGTGTCGGTTAGACGCAGATAATTCAAAAACCGTACATCCTCCCGATAAAGTGGACACGTTGCCAGACAGAAGACAAGTGTGGCTACGTTCTTGGAAAATATCACTATTGTAGTGTGAAATCTGTGGCTAGGATCGTCATCTAAAGAAACATTTTCGGAGAGTTTTTTTCAGGCTCCCCCACTCTGCCAGTTGGTGCTGCGCGAACATTCCGCAATACACACTCATTGAAAATCCTGAATTTTCTGAATTTTTCGAAATCACTCACGATCAATTAAGGGTCACCGTTCAAAAACTAAACATCGTAGAAAGAAAGTTCAAATACAACTCAAATAGATCAGACTTGTGCCTACATTTTAAAGTTTGAATGGTGTCTCTAGGTCAAAGTCTGCCAGAGCAGGAGATGTTTGAAAAACGTCGATGATTTTGCGACTTTTTGACCCCGTCCCATTCATTCCTTATGGGACATTTTTCGCAGTTTGTCTTCAAAATAAGAGCTTTACATTGCACCCCATCGGAGTTTAGAACTGGGTTCTTAGCGGGGGGCTTTTAATTTGAAAGTAGCGACCGCTATTAGCTCGCTGCTACAACAACAAGCGGACAACCAAGACAGCTACAGAGAGCGAGGAGACGCTGAGCATCTCCCGGATCTCAGCGGCTTTCCAGCTGCTCATCTTCGTGGATGAAGTGACGAACTGACTGCTGTGATCAGCTGTTTCCTGGTTTTAAACTCCCGGCTGTGGGTGCGCAGCAGTGCACGTCATCCACACCTCCGCCCATCGCAGCATTTGCCACCACATTGCCGCCTCGGATTTACACAGCAATGAGCGGAAAGTACCTCGAGCGGAACTGGCAAAACAGACCACCAGTTTGCCGCCTTCTGTCTAAATCCGCGGAGCGAGCCACCAAAAGGACGGCAAATTGGTGGCTTACTGCCCAGAATAAAAACGGCTAATGAGTTGTTGAAGTTGTTGTCTTTCACCTGCGTCTGTTCGATGGTTAGTTGGTTTGTCAGCAGGATTACACAAAAACTACGTGACGGATTTCCACGAAACTAGGATGGAGGACGGGTCTCGTCCCAGAATAGACCCCATTAACTTTTGGTGTTGATCTGAAAAAACCCTCATAATTATCTTTATCATCGTGAGATAGGTTGGTAATTTTGTTAATTTCTCAGGGAATAATGCAGAATCTTACTTATCGTCGTGATCTACGTCTTTAGGTGTCTGGTATCTAGTTTATTTTATGAGTCGTCCTTAACTTGGCTCGAGGATTACGAATTCGACACGCGTTTTGTTTTTTAAATGATTCACCCGCGTTACATTTTAATCAAACAAATGTTCAGCGGAAGCGTTCCTGTGTTCATCCTCTACAGTGCAGCTTGAACAGGTGACATCCAGTCTGAAGAACAGGACACAGTGCGTTTAAAGTTTTTAGGCGGCTCGCAGCCTCGCTGTGGGTGTTGACATGCCTTTCTCCGAGCGTGTCAGTCTTCAGCTATGTGACTGATTTACTCTCCCCGGTCCTGAAGAGAGTCTTTCAGATGCCATAATGCTGATCATGTCGCTCTTTGAAGAAGAAGCAGCTTCCCCGGAGGTACAGATGGCTACGCGCCTTCTCAGATTGTGTTAGGGGAGACGAGGGGCGGCGGGGTGGAGTGTGTTGTCGTCGTTGTGCTACGCATAAAAGGAGGCGGGCGGGAGGGGAGGAGGGGGTTTACTTTTGGGGGAATATGAGGAAATCAAAGCTTTGTTTGTGCTTAGAGGCATAGGTGAGTGGGTACAACTGTGCCTGCTGCTGTCACAGAGGCTGTCAGGGCTCTGATGGAGCTCATGGTTGTCTAATTTTGACTGCTGCTCCTTTGCGACACACTCAAGAAGTATTTGTGTCTCCTCGTCTCAAAAGCTCGGTGTAATTTTTTTATGTCGCCTTAACTCAGGAGTCAAAAAGGAGTCCGCAAAACCCCCCCGAACAAGTCACAATGTAAGTGGGGCTTGAAAGGGTGTCGCAGCCGATTAACGTCCCGAAATGTTAAATTCGTACGTATGGGCGTCAAAGTATCTTTATCTGGCACGCTGTGAAGAGAGACACAGTTCGATTTTATGGAATTATCAGTTATTTTTCAAGTGATTTCACGGCTGGAGCGTCGACTTAACAATGTCCCTTTGGATGTGCGTCAAAAGTCGGGTTGTGGAGCAACAGTCACGCTTCCTACGGCTTCCTCTCTCGTCCCGAGCCGATATATCAAGCGCTCCTCTCGGGCCTCTCGTCTCAACGCTGCCTTTGACGGATAGATAGATCGTCTCGCGTAAGTTTTTAGAGCACCCGAAGGACTTGATTGACTTGTGAGCGCCGTATACTGGGCCCGCTGGTTGTCAAGGTGAAACACTCGCCGCTCATCAAGTCAGGTTGTTATTACGCCGCCGACCGGCGAAGACGGGGCTCATCGCGCGGCGGATCAACAAAGGGGACGGGCCGTATAGCACGAGTGCACAGTTGTTAACATTTAGAGGGGGTGAAATAGTTACGAGCGTATAAAATTTGATTGCCCCCTTTAGAGAACTTAGCAGCAAGTGTAAAGTTTGCACTCGGCGGGATCAATGGCTCCCCTTTTCCTATTGTACACTATATCTCAATATCCGTCTGTTACGTCTCTCCGGTGGGCCGTAGATCTGAGTTCACGTTGAAGTAATAGCTCCCTCTCTCAGAAATACTGTCTTTTGATGCCGCGTGCTTTAGATCCACACTGTATTTATTACGGCGAGGACGCTGTAAAACACATATTCCGTGAGCGAGGGGCCGACCTTTTCCTTGTTTCTAATATCGGCTCGACTCGAAAAAAAACCTTCATATCAGTGTGTGAAATAACCATAATTCCCTCTCATTGTCTATAAAGTGATATCTATATCGTTTTTTATGGCGTGTGAGTGCCACAGGCGTGAAGTACAGATTGAAAAATGGCGCCCCGGGGGGCTTTTGTAAAACACACGACCACGTACTCAAACCCTGGATTTACCCGATTCCACGCTGTGTGTACATGCTCCCTCGCACCCAAGGGGAGGCTTGTAAAGTTTTTATTTGGGAAGGTAGGGCTGTAATTAGGAGCGAACACAAAGGCAGTTTAAGAGAGGGGGGGGGCGACGTGTTAATGGGTTGATGTGCGGAGAGCTAATCACCGCTCGGCCGTTAACCACACGCCGGCACCACTGGGCTCGTTCCAGGGGTTAACTAAACTGAGCCGTGACACATGGCTGGGCTTTATGGGGTCCGGGCAGCCAGCGAGCTGAGCGAGAGCGAGGAGGCCCACGGATGACGCTAAAGAGCCCCATAATAATGACAGCAATTACCGCAATCCGCTTAAACAAATGGGGAGCGCGCCGAAAAAACCTCATCATACTCTGATCAGATTGGCCCTAATGAGATAAAGATGCCAATTAATCCTGTGTTAATTGCCGCGCGGCGCGTTCTCGGAAAAAAAAAAAAACACTGAAATATGCACATGCAAATGCAAGACGGGCCCTGCTGTGCCGCCGTCCAGGATCCAAACAGCTAAATGTTGAGAGCGTATTTACATAATGATTATGATGATGATGGTCGTGCGGGTAATGATGGCGATGATGATGATGATGCAGATGAGTATTTACTGTAGATTTTGAATGATGACCTTCCTCTAACGGATCACGAGGGGGGCCGAGCGTTTTCAGAAGACGGAGACACCAAAGTCAAGACTGACGTTTGCATTAAGGTAATGTTTTGGTGAGTGATGCCGTCTTCTAATGATTCAGAAGCAGCCGGGGCCAGGTAACCTCTCTCAACCGCCGTGTCTCCACCTCCGCAAAGTGCTGAGATGACACTGTACAGTCGGTGACCTCATTATCGCTATTACCGCAGTCGGGGGGGAAATTTATAACATACATGTCCGCGATGACAAATTCTATAAATCACTGCATTAACTCCTGCTCAGAAGTCCTTCTGCCGCGCGGGCCGACGCCGCCGCGATCCATTTTCTCTCATGTTCTCTAATTGCCGCCCTCATAGTTTTGCTCTTTTTCTTGCCCGTGTTGACGTGCCCGTAATAGTCGAGTCCGTCCAAAGTGGCTGCGTTTGTCGCTTCTGCCATTATACGGGGGCCATTTTCATTTCATCCTGCAGAGGTCCTGGCTCCGTACCGCAGTGACAGCATCCCTCTAAATCATCCTCATGTGTAATTGCTCCCTACTTACCCAAATGGCTATGGCCTTCTCTATTTGCCTAAGAGCATTTACTCAGGCTTCTCAGGAATTCACGCTCGCGGTTCAGAGCTCTTCGACTAGTCCTTTATGCCGAACTCGGTGTCAGTCGCTTCTTTACTATCACTCACTGTTATGTCAACCTAAATGTGTTGTTTTGCATATTGTGACTGTTGAGGGAAATGATGTTGTGCCCTTTGTGTGAAGAGATTTTCATCTCTCTCCGTGAAATCTTTCACCAAAAGTATATTCCTGAAGGGAAAACTATACTTTATTACAAATTTTGGTTTGATTTTCACGGCTGCAGGCATCACTTACACCAGCCATAAAAAAAAAATGGAGCCCACCGAAGTGATTTGCTGAGATCTCAGAACACAACAACAACGACACCAGAATAGGTCCAGTGTGGCAACAAGCACCAGGCACAATTTTGATAATACTGCTTTATTGCGCAGGAAAACTGTGCGCTGTCTGGTTTTACACTGGTGGACACTTTGGCTCGTAATTTCACCAGGCTGCATTTCTTATTCCTTCGAATGTTTTGATGGCTTGTGTTTGTCGCCCTGATGTCTCCAGGTTCAGCTTCGGTGCTACAACGATCGAATCTAACCTAGTTTTCCTCAAGATTTGATTGATTTGGGTGATTAGTAGTTGTAGATACTGGTCCCGTAGTCGTAAATGACTTGTGTATCAACCACTAGGGGCAGGAAATGCACCGTGATTGGCTGCTTTGTTAGAAATACCTTGTCTATTTTGCAGCACACCCAAAGAAAACCATTGCAAGGAAAGATTGATCAGTTCGTCTTCACACTCTTGAATAAATAGTTTCTCCAACATCACGCAAAATTTGCAGATGAACAAGCTTTCGTCCTTCTGGTTCACGTCAAATATGTCTGCATAAAAGCTGCTGTAGGTCGTTTTTAGCTAACTCCCTGTCAGATATCCCCTCCCTCCTCTCTACGTCACTACATTTGCTCGCCTCCTATCTTTTTCCCGGCGGCTCTGTTTGCCTCCTTCTTTTCTTCAAGCTCGGTGTGTTTGGTAATATAATACTAATAATAGGGATACTCTTGTTATAGCATTAAAGACACACTGTGGAATTATTTCTCCCATCTAGTGGTTAAATGTTATTTTGCATTCAAATGAATACTGCTCTCTAGCGCCTCGCGTTTTCAAATGTGCGTTGCAACCTGTTGGAACTACGGCAGGCGGGATGTGTCAAGATTCAAGAAGCTGTGACAACAACATGTCTTCAAACAGCACTTCATCAAGTTTAGTTTCGGGTGATGAGGTACGTTATTTCAAACAGACTTCAAACTGCAGCTGACGAGCGCGTCTGGCTAAGCTCCTTCTCCGTTCCACAGTCACGCTGGCTCTGAGTGAAAACGCCTTTAGCCTTATCTGTACCACGTAGAGCTTTTTGTCCCTCTCACCAGTTCATCGTTTTTTATAGAGCGGAAGGACATGGAAGCCTCCGTAGAGCTCGCCCGTCCTATGGAAATACAGAGAAGTGATTCTTCCCTCAGGAGGAGAAGTGAGATTGTTGGCAGAGATCATTTTACACCAATGAGGACTTATTTATGAATGAAGACGCTAATTTGAGGTAATAAATTACTTAATACATATACAGTATAATATGACAATAATATGTTTATTATGAATATATATATATATATATATATATATATATATATATATATATATATATATATATATATATACAGCTATGGACTGTGCTTTGCTTACGAGGCAGCGTACTGTATCCATCTGCTCTTCTGGCAGGTCTCGGTGTGACGACCGGCGAGAGAAGCTAACTGTTCGTTAGCAAACAACAATGGCGGCTCCTCAGTGGTTAGCACAGATGCTGCTATAGCATCAGTCATATCAGAACTGGAGAGTGTATTTCATTGAAACAGGAGCAAAGAACGGCACCGAATGCTTTTCTCGATGGATGGATGGATACTTTCAAGTGTCTTTCTACCTTTTTCCAAACAGTTTCCAACGGTGACTTCCCAGATGGATCCATGCAGGGTTGGATTTGTGGTTAGAGTTCACGGTTTGGCTTAAATTAACCACTTGGAACATTGGCATGGTTAAAATAAAAACTACTCATTGAGGTTAGAGTTCAGAAACAGTCAGAGGAAACATCGTCTCACAGTTAGGAAACAGGAAAGAACGGCACTTGCTCGACTCGTTCCTCTTTGTGCAGACTTTTAATGTCGGCGCGCTTCAACCAAAGTGCTCGTCAGACGATCGCAGAGCGTCTCAGCTGGAACTGGGGGAACTGCGTCGGACCATTTTCATAATTTACTGAGACGACAGTGCAACACAATGAATCCCGTTAAGGAAAAGTTGTTGTGATTGCCATCTGAGGGATTACATTCATCTCTACTTTCAAGCGTGGCCACTTGCATCAGCTCTAAACATATTTACCCAACTTGATCCTTTTGAGCACACTGACACCTTTAGGCTCTTTAATGTCAGGCTGCTTCCTGTATTTCCTCCTGACAGACGGTAATTCTCACGATGGCCTTTGGTCGCGCCGTCCTTTCTGAGAGGAGAAGTATCGACACAATGCAAACGAAGCACGCCGGTTATAAATAGCATCAAAGATTGGATTAAATCTCGCGGAAATCTTCAGGATTATAACTTTAAACTAACTGACACTTCCTGTCAAGTTGACATTTTGGAGATTTTCCCGCCCGACAGCCGTGATATTTATCTCGTATTTATATTTATTCATTAGATAAAAAGGTGACAAGAGGGAAGAGACAAAGATCACACACACACACACACACACACACACACACACACACACACGCAGCTGGCCGGTTGTGGCGACCCATTACAATGATAATAGCCGTGTCCATTGTGATGTCCCACTTTTTAATTTTGATTTCGGGAGGTGAGTGAAGTCATTATGTTTGCAGCCCTCGCTCGGTTTTTATGAACAATCCGAAGCCCCAGAGACTTTCTCCAACACACACACACACACACAAACAAACAGCTACACATGGACAATAGATAAGCACACACACACACACACACACACAGCGAGTCGGTCTCCTTCCCCCCAGCGATTTGCCCTGCCATTAGGCCCGCGAGTTCCAGAGGGCTGCCGAGCGAACGGGGTGTCCCAGACCCACTCAGCGTCAGAAACACATCACTTAACCCCAACGCTCTCGCAGCACGGAAAAAAGCCAAAAGCCTTTTCCAGTTAGGCCCCCGCCTGTCTCGCCTCCATCGATTTTGTGACAATGGGGAAAGTCCAGCGTCAAATCAAGTAGCAAATCATTGAGAGAAAGTTTCAATTAGGTTTTTTTTCTTTCTTCCTTTGCTCTCCTGAAATTAAAGGCTACGGCGGATTCTGCTCCGTCCTGTCACGGGTAATAGGGCTGATGGTAAAGGCTACACAGGAAGAAGAAGAAGAAGAAGAAGAAGAGGTACAAGCCCACAGGCCAAAAGTACGGAAGCGTATTGCATTCACTTGATATATTTATTTTTGGTTTGTTTTCCGGAATAATTATTTCTGTTTTTCTGAGTAATTTTTTTTTTCTGTTTTTCTGAGTAATTTTTTTCCTGAAATATCGAGATACTTCGAACTCCCGCGAGAACATCCAACCTGTAACAGACTCCCGTTCTCCCGTGAACCATGTCGTGGACCTATGGTGACTCCTGCCCGCGCATACATAACCTGACTCTCGCCAGTGAGTGAAGCCAGGCGGAGCCAGGCGGAACGAAATGCATCTGGCGAGAGTCAGGTTAGCGTATACATGCCTTGACAAACTAATGATAATACCATCTATATGACTTAAAGACAGGACTATCTCCCAGTGTCTTAAACCCAGATCAAAGTAAAACTTGATTAAACTGAACAAGTCGGTCATGTTTGTAACCATGAAGTCGAGCTCTCAATGAATGAATGGATCTTCAAATGCTCTGTAAACTCAGGAAAAAAAATTGGTCTGAAAAACAGAAAAAATAAAAAATTTATTCAGAAAATCAGAGAAAACAATTACTCAGAAAAACAGAAATAATAATTACGAAAAACAAACCAAAAAATAAATTTATTAAGTGAATGTAACACTTCTAGAAGCTGCCACACAAGGAAAAAGGGGCTCAGTATCACGTAATTACGTGATAAGTTTATTGTTATAACAATATCTTTTTCACGTTATAACGTGAAACTATCACGTTATTTCAAGTTATGACATTTTCACGTTATAAGGTGAAAACACCTTGTCACGAAATTGTCACGGTTCTGTGTTTTGTCAAGTTTCATGTTTTTAGTTCTGGTCACTTCCTGTTTTATTTTGTAGGTCTCGTGTCATGTCTCGTCTTCCCTGTTCTGGTTTGATTATGTGCACCTGCCCTCTCGTGTCTCACCTGTTTCTCGTTTCCTCATTTGTGTCATGTATTTAAGTCCTGGTTTTTGTTCAGTCTGTCTCTCGTCATTGTTTATCTTTGTTTGTCTTAGCGTCTGTCATGTTCATGTTTTTTGCCTTATGGAAATAAACCTTTTTTGAAATGCAACCCGTGATCTTGATCTCCCGTCTGTGCATCTGGGTCCTCCTCCACGTCCTCTACTAGCTACATGACAGAAATAACATGAAAGTGGCGGTTTTACGTTATTTCAAAATAAGATTCACGTCATAACATTCTACGCTTCTTCCACTGTGAACTGGCATGTGTTCCAGTGAGCTCGTACGTCGATATGAATCAAAATGTGGATTCTCCACATGATCTTGCTCCATGCGAAGGAGACAGTCTTCTGGCACACCACGAACTCGAAGAAATCTCGACCGTGGAGAATTCACATTCACGTTATAACGTGAAAAAGATATTGCTATAACAATAAACTTATCACGTAATTACGTGATACTGAGCCCCTTTTTTTTTTCTCGGTGTGGCAGCAATACGCTTCCGTACAAAAGCCTTTTGGCAAAACTTGCCCGGATAGCACAAAAAAATGTTCGCAGCAAATGGTGGCATTCATCAGCGAAGCACGTAGCCAACAATAATTAGAGACCAGCTCTGTGTAATCTGTCACAAACCAAAGAACCTAAAAATAAAAGCAGGAAAACAATCCAAGTGAAACATGAAAAAAAAAAAAAAAAAAGTTGAGATGTAGCTGCGATTCTAAACCTATTTGTGCACACCGCGGTTGCATTTGATTATTTGTCGTCCTCACATGTCGCGGCGCACGACGAGCAGTGTGGGTTCAGAGCGGTGTGATTGGATTAGTCGAGGTTCCACGTCTCTTTACTTCTGCGCACTTCTAATGGAGACGGAGCTGGCTCCAAAGTGATTACTGTCTTATTTAATCATTTCAGGGAAAAAAATTTGTTCTAATCAACTGTGCGAGTGTGCAGCCAGATGTTTGGAGTTTCTATAATTGAGTTATTTCAGTCAGACAAACAGAGACATGTTTGGTCTAATTAGACGCCGTTGTCAGGGAAATCAAAAATTCTTCAAGCGGGAGCTGAACGCTTTTAATACGCCGTTGAGTGATGTATCATTTTTAGAATTAATTTCTGATGCAATAAAAACTTGTCTGATCTTTGGATGTTCCTGTTCATCAAGAGCTGTCAGTTATTTCTGTCATGATTCTCTCAGAACAAACTGTTTAGAAAGTACATTGTTTGTCTCCGTCTGATCTTCCCGGAGCAATCAGGCGGTCACAGATATTTATAGCGCTCTTTCCTCAATCTTCGATGGAATTAATATTCGTACAAATGAACGAAGCTTCTCTACTTCTGTCAGCGCGTGTTGGGACGGAGATGATGTGTGTTGTTGTGATGTTAAAGCGTATCGGAGCATCTTATGGCGCTCTCTCGTTTCATCCGTCCGTGTACGTACGAAAGCTTTGAAGGGGAACCGTCTTTATTTGGACTGGAATCATTTTCTTCCTGGCAGCTCTTAGCCTGCGTGACTTCATTACCCCCGTCAGGCCCGCCAAGCACATTGGCTAATTACTCAGTCAGTCCGGCATTGGCAGGTAGTTGCACACATATTGATCAAAGTGCTTAAGGCTGGACTCTCGAGCAGAAATTAATCAGGCATTTTTTTTTTTTTTTTTTGCTGAGGGAAAATATTAAATCTCAAACTGGTCCGCGCTCGATGTCGTGAGGATGATGTGGTGTTTACATTTTTTCTGATCACGAAAATATAATCTGCAGGATTTGTGCACGTGGGCTTGAATACAAATGTGCAGTCGAAGGGTTCACATCACCCAGGATGTTTAGGAAATGCAAGGAAAAGATATTCTCATTTTGTGAAACAGTCATAACATGTAATCTGTAGGATTCACTCTGGTTGAGGCTATATGTAGGAGTTTTAGTTGAAAAGTGAACTAAAAGTGTCACCTGCATATAAAGACGGCCGTGTGCTGAGTTGTAGAGATGATATGCTGAAGTTAACATGCTAACCAGCTAGCTACGTTATGCCGTTTTTCCACCGACAGTACCAGCTCGCCTCGCCTCGACTTAGCTCGCCTTTTTTGCGTTCCCATTACTGAAATCTGGTACCTGGTACCTGCTAAAGTGGTACTTTTTTAGCATCACCTCCGTATAAGTTCCAACCGAGCTGAGCTGATACTTCTGTGTGACGTAAGCTGGCAGCCGGCCACTGATTGGACAGAGAGCGACGCCACTTGACGACTCGTGACGAGCGCGACGTCCGAGCCTGACACCCGCTACCTTTAAAAACTAGCATCTGCGTTCAGTCAACATAGCGATTACATGGAAGGAACAACGCGCAGGAACACGGCGTGGACCGTGGCAGAGGTGGAGACGCTCCTGAGTGTTGTCGCTGAAGACGCATCCAGAACGAGCTTGATGCTGCGACAAGAAATGAAAGGTGGACGTGTTTTGCGTAGCCCACAGCTAGCCCTGTTTATGTGTCGCGTGGATCAGTACGTCACTGATGACGACCCGCCCACGTTGATGACGCCCCGCCCACGTTGATGACGACCCGCCCACGTTGAAGAGATACTAATTCTAGATGGAAACGCAACGCGACTGAAACCAAACCAAGAAGAGCCACGTTAAGCCGAGGCGAGCTGGTACTGTCGGTGGAAAAACGGCATTAGCGTCCGGTCTGCCCTCAGTCCAAAATGAGAGGATGAAGAAGAGGTGACAGAAATAGAGGCAAAATAAAAGTTTACATGAACTCTTGGTGAGTAAACTTACATATAGCACCTTTAAAGTGATTTCAGTTACATCATTTAATCTTTAGGTTTCACGTACATTAACACGAGTTTCCAATTTGAATTTGTGCTGTAGCAAAAAAAGCAATGACAATATGTTTCCATGTACGCAATACCGATTACATCTTGTCACTTTTTCAGGAACTGCTGTGCTAGTTTGCGAGCAGACTTGTCAAAAAGTTTCAGATTTGTGGAAATCTAATAAGTGGGTCCAAAATATCCAACCACTGTCACAGATATACCTCTCAGTGAACCATAGTCACTGATATGACCGTAGAGTTGGTGAAAGATCAAACTAGAATGGCACTCAGTAGAGCGCATACCTCCGCCAAGGCCCAACAGTCTCATTTTGTAGTCATCAATAGATACCAGCCACCTAAATCCACCTGATTTTTTTCATAGCAAGCATTATATGCTTATAATATCATGCAACTCGTAACCCAAGTGTCAGTATTTGTCAGTAAATCAAGTTGGAGATGAGACTCAACAATCAACTATATTTGCAAACTGGACCTTTTTAAAGAAAGTAAGAAAACATCCTGATCCGTCACTTTTATCTGGGTCTGCACCGAAAGCTAATGGCTAAGCTAACAAATCAACCAACCGAGAGACAAAACAAATGAACACGCGTGTAAAAAAAAAATAACCTAATCATAGGCAGTAATCATATCATCATTTTAAAACAATAATTCTGCCCAGAACATCTAACGCCTGCCAGACAGATGCATTATGGGTTAAAAAAAATAAACAGATAAAAAAGAGGCGGAGGGGTCATATTGTGACAACTCCTCAAATCTGATTACATCTCCTCAAACTCTAAATAAGGGTTGAGGCTTGTGTTGTGGCGTGAAGCTGATTAGGTCTCATGATTTAATGAACACTTCACTGACACAATGTAAACACGGGTTTTATTGCAGGGCTGTGACGAATATATACCTAATCACTAATCCTCATCAGCTTATAGTATAAGAGCATTGTCTTCTGGTTTCACACTGGACTTTCTGACTCTTTCTACTAGATCACATGACATTTTCTATTTTCCACAGAACTTAAAGGGATATTCCGGTGTAAGTTTAATCCATGGTCTAACACACCTTGACACCGAGTAAGACTCAAGTTAGCTGACCGCTAGCTTAGCTAGTTTTAGCAACCTCAGAAAAGACTGCATGATAACAATACACTGCAGCTTATGTCTCCAACTAGAAACCGCCATCAAAAAGCCACAATTAATGGTGAGAACAGCACCAAACTAAACTGAGCATTCCATGGAGTAATAATCAGACATTTTCATCCTTGAGCTGCAGAAATCTACTGCACTCGGTAATCGACTCGTCAGGGCTTCCCCACACAGGCAGGCTGCTGGAGGAGAGGGTGAGTTGTGCTGTGTTTTTAATACAAATCCAGCAAAGCTAGCAGATGTTTGATGCTTCGTACTGTGTGCTGGGACTGTACATGTACTGTTGCTGAAGTTTGGTGCTGTTCTCACCATTGATTGTGGCTTTTTGATGGCGGTTTCTAGTTGGAGACATAAGCTGCAGTGTATTGTTATCGTGCAGTCTTTTCTGAGGTTGCTAAAACTAGCTAAGCTAGCGGTCAGCTAACTTGACCTCTCGAGGGGGAGTCTTACTCGGTGTCAAGGATTAAACTTACACCGGAATATCCCTTTAAAGTGAACGTATGGCGTCATAGCTGGTTTAGAAAAAAGTGGACTTTTTATTGTGAGTGTCCAAAATTACAACATTTCTGCAAGTCGACCTCAACAATTCCCACAGCATAATGAAAAGAGAAAACAAATGTCCACAGCATGAACGCTGCTTTAATCTGACAATCCCACAGTGCCATGTGTTGCATTTTGGCAGATGCAAACACCAAACATGTCAGTGATGGCGCAAAAGGATTTATAACGTGTCCAAAATTTCAATTTGCTGCACAGGTGTACGGTAAGGTTGTCGGAGGTGTCAGATACTTGTGAAATGAAATCCAATTTTGTGTGCCGAGGACTTTTCCTTCGTGCCATGGTATCAAAAGAGGTACTGGGTATCCTTTATTGACACTAATACTATCTTGTCTTTACTGTGAAGTATATCAGCCCCCCTTTACATACGAAAAATAGGTCCATCGTAACTGCCCACATGCTTCCAATGCGTCCTTTACTTCGGTGTGGAAGTTAAACAATAGATCCACTAGAGGGCAGCTCAGAGTCGAGAGTTAACTGAGATCAACAAACATGGCGATGGCGGAGGAGGAGGACTGTTTTGTACGTCCGAAAGCTTTAAGAGAATGTGCACACGTAGCAGATTAAATGAAGGGAGACTACGTACGTAGAGATACGTAACTATTCGTATACGTATCTAACTTTGAGTGTAAATGAGCCTCAAGACGGCGTTAACCACTGCATCGTTCAAGTGCTTATTTGAAAATTTGATGATCTATGAATCATCAAAAGACTCAAGTTAAAGGTTTCAGAAGTCCAGTAACGTGACGATCTTGCTCAACAGCCGATCTTCAGCTTAATTCCTCTGTAATGTCTCCTCACATTTCACGCGTCTAGTTTATAGTCGGTGTCATAATCTGTAGGCTCGGCGCATCTGTCCTGATAAGCAGCGTGATGAGTTTCAGTGTGTGAGTTTCGGGTTAGCGTCTGGAGTCAAAACGAAGGTGTGTGTGTGTGTGTGTGCTCCGTAGCCCTGTAGTGGATTTATCTGAGGTCATTTATGTAGCTTGGTGGGCTGCCAAGAAGCCTGGATTGAAAGGTACGTCAGCGGCGTGATTAACGGATAATGACAGACCCGGGTGTCGATATGTTCTGCGCTCAGATTTGTAGTGTGGGCATTATCACGGGCTCAGGACCAGTATATCATCCGAAGGGAGTCGGGAGAGGAGTGTGGTGGGAGAGCGGCACAACTATTCTCAGGAAGGAAAAAAAAAATGAAGAGAGAAGACTGGAGGCTCCCCCGGTGCCGAGTGGAAACTTATTTCTCATTTTCGTGCCCAGACAGTAAATACCTTGCTTTTTTTTTTCCCTCCCGCCCGTGCTCCTGACCTGAACCCGTGACCCGCCCTTGGTCTCTGATGATGCTCTCGCGGTCCCCCCCCCTTTTGCTCAAGGCTGCCGAGCAGGCCGGATCCGGGCCTTGTAATTCACCGGCTTCTAGATCGCCTGCCACGAGCGTATTGATTTTTGTTTCCCCAATCTCCAGGAGAGAAGCAAAGAAAAGATTAAAAACACTGTCAGTTTGAAGTTGAATAAGAATCCTGCGCAGGGGGGAGATACCTTAGAGAGCACGGGGTCACAGCTGAGGTACGTATATCTCTTTATAGGTTTAACCCGTCCGCGGCCCGGAATCCAATTATCAGCACGGAGAAAAAACGAGACGACGAGGGCCGAGAACGTGATTATCACTTTCTTCACATCTGCATTTTTTATCATCGCTAACGATCACAGGCAGCCGTAAAACACTTACACAGACTCTGGGTCACATTGCAAATCTAATCTAATCTAACTGTAATCTAATATTTTTTAACTTTTAAGGGATTTTTCTCAAACCTTTTTTTAAAAAAATTCTCATGACATGAATTTGGGATCTATTCATAGGAGCGTGGACGGAGCTTCAAATGGAAACGTGTAAGTACCGTATTTCACCAATTAATCGCCGGGCCGCAAATAGCCGCCTGGTTCTTTTAAACGCCTGGGGTCAGCACCCTCTTTGCGTATTAAACGGCCACCCGAATAACCGCCGGGGCGATTATTTGCATTATTTTTGCAGAAGTAAACAGTTGGCACTTCCGTTTTTTGTCAAAATAAGAGAAGTAGCTAACGTTAGAAACCGTGTACCGTAATCTTACATGACCAACTAACTCTTATTTTGACAAAAAAACGGAAGCGAGTTTAACGACAGGTCAACACGGAGGAGAACGGACAGCAAATGGATATAAATGATAACGTAAGAAGGAAGAAAAATAGAAAGTATGACGCTACGTTTAAGTTTGGAGTTGTGAAATACAACTGTCATCACAATAATGGCCTGGTGCAGGTCTGTGTAGAAATAAATAAAGGCCTGCAGCGAATAGCCGCCTGCTTCTTTTAAACGCCTGGGGTCAAAGTTGATTTTGCATATTAAACGCCCGGCTATTAATTGGTGAAATACGGTATTTAACGTGTTTTTGTCAGTTTTATAAGTATTAAAGGTGCAATATGTCAAATTTATACTCAAAACGAGTAGGGGGGCGACATACAGTATCACCGGAGTGACCGCTAACTGCTGCTAACTGTAGCTGGGTCATTCCATGAAATCGGTGCCTTTTGTGTCCCCAAGAAATTACCAAAATAATGGTACATTCTAGATTTGACATGATTTACAGGAGGTTGCATCATCTCTGAACCAGGATGCTAACAGCTCAGTGACAAGTAAGTTTTGCTCATCTCTGATGTGCTATTTTTGATGTTTTTTCAAGGTTGAACCAGGGGGGACAAGCATACAACGTCAACCCTGTTACCATTTTTTAACATATAAATCCAAACAATTATTTATTTCTCATAATATAATCAATATGTACATGTAATTTCCTTTCAAAGTACATAGCATGTGGTTTAGCTAACATTTGTTTTAGCTAGCAATGGGCAAATTAGCTTGAAATGGTCGACCCTGTTACTGTCAACCCTGTTACCTTTCCAGTAACAGGACTTGACTAAAACAGTTATAAAATATGAAATTCCATAGCTGAGATGGCACAATATAGTTTCTTGTCAATTTAAACTGTCTTTAATTCCTGGCTACTGAAAAAATAGCAATTAAATATAATTTAAATTTTAACTTTTCAAAGTTGAAAAGGCACCGATTTCATGGAATGACCCAGCTACCGTTAGCCGCTTAGCTTAGCTAGACGTGCAACTTCTGATTCAAATATGTACAATTTGAAATATGTAAATACCGACATATATTTCTCTTAATCTAAATCAACGCTCGGCTTTAATAAGCAGTCTCATTAAACTGAAACAGCCTCGTTAAGTCGAATCGTTACAGTTAGAGCGTTACGTTACGTCGTTTAAGCGAAAGCCTCGAAGAGTCGCCGTCGCCCGTGTTGCATTCCCACTTTCTCCTCCGTTAGAACAAAGCGAGCTGTTGTTATATCAGCTCTCGGTCCTCTTCAGCCTCGCTGCACACACACAATGACCTGATTGCACCCTCTCAGTCGGTTTGTGATAGCATGTATTATCATCAGTAAGTGCTGTTCTTTATCCCTCCCACATGTTTTACATCCTCAGGACTCTGTGTGTGTGTGTGTGTGTGTGTGTGTGTGTGCGTGCTGGCATTTTGATCATGGCAGTCAGGCCCTATTCATCTCCGCGGTGTTGAAAAGGCTCCTTATTGGCACTGACCCTACACGAAATATTGTCTTATCAGCTGAGCACGAGTTGCCATAAGGCATTAGGGCTGGCACATTTCTCCCGCTCCCCCCCTCCCTCCGACGATCCCCATCCACTGGAAAGAGATCACAAATCCAGCGCTGTCACTCCCCGTCCGCTCTGTTTACTTGATTTCTATCTATCTATGGTCAAAACAAGGATGTCAAATCGAGTCAGGCTCCGTGTGGATGCCTCCGAACGCTACTGAAGTTTTTAATTTATCGAACATTTGTTTAAAACTCTTCTCGATAAATTTAAACATAACGCGAATTAAACGTAAACGCACGGAACCGCGTGACTCACTGTACAAGGCGAGCACAGGTGATAACTCTAATAAAAGATGACAGAAGACATAAGAAAACAAATTAGAGGGTGACAATTTCCCTCAGACGCCGTCAGCCCAAGGTTCAAATGGCAGCCACTGTGTTCTATTATTTATTGAGCTAGTTGATGAAATGTCATCTCTGATGATGTGATGTTCACAGGGAAGGCTGACGTCTAAGAAGTTTAACTGACACGCCGTCGCCGTAGCCTTGCCAAAAAAAAACATGTACTCTTCTTTAAATATTGAAGGCCTACATGAGGAGGAACACGGAGTCCTTTGTGCCGCCTGTCATTACCAAACACACGTCGACTGGTGTAAATTAATTGGCTCGATAGCACCGTTTGTCGTCGTGTGCTGATTAAAGGAAACGGGATGCCTTATCCGAAAGCGAATTTTCTTATTTACACCATTATTTTCATCACAATAAAGCGTATGAATCTTCTAAAATTGCAGAGAACGCTGCTCATTCTCGTTCCCGATGTGTGTTTTTGACTGAATTATGAACGTCTGATATCGAACGCTGTAGTAAATGCTGCAAAAAATAAGCAGCAGAAGAGAGAAAAATGCATCTGACAGAAAACACAGCGCCGTAAAAAATGCTTCAATTTACCGCGCATGATATTGTATTTTATGTTATTCATAGGAATTTGCCTTCGGGCGTCTTCGCGAGCTTAAAGTCTTTGCACAATATGCCGGGCCTCCTCAAAGGGCATATTAGTGTTTGCTGTTGCATATTAATTTAGCATCCAGAATGACTGACTGGATACAACCCACCACGCTCCTTTATGCCTTCTTCCCTCCACCTGGAGGGGTAATATCGCAGGATTATGAGTCCTGTGTGTTATATTTATACATCCCCCCCCTCCTCTTTGCACTCCTTTTTATCTCAAGCAATTACGTCTTTCACCCCATCAATCTGTCACTCAACGTCTACTTATACCCACCACCGCGTTTTGCCAGGAGACTCGCTTGCTAAACACTCGACTCTTTGATCAAATCCTCATTTACTTTTCCGTGCGCGTGACACACACACACACACACACACACTACGACGGAGTATTAGGGCCATACTAAGAGTAAAAAAAATAAAAAAAATTGGGGGAAATTACGAGAATAAAGTCGTAATGTTACGACAATAAAGTCGGAATGTTACGAGAATAAAGTCGTAATAATACGAGAATAATGTAATAATAATACAAGGGGAAAAAAGTCGTTTTAATGAGAAAAAAGCTACTACTAAAATTACTACTTTAATCTCGTAATATTTTGACTTTAATCTCGTAATATTATGACTTTTTTCTCGTAATATTTTGACTTTTTTCTCGTAATATTATGACTTTATTCTCGTAATATTATGACTTTTTTCTCGTAATATTATGACTTTTTCTCGTAATATTTTGACTTTTTTCTCGTAATATTATGACTTTATTCTCGTAATATTATGACTTTTTTCTCATAATATTTTGACTTTATTCTCGTAACATTATGACTTTAATCTCGTAATATTTTGACTTTTTCTCGTAATATTATGACTTTTTTCTCGTAATATTTTGACTTTTTTCTCGTAACATTACGACTTTAATCTCGTAATATTATGACTTTAATCTCGTAATATTATGACTTTTTTCTCGTAATATTATGACTTTTTT
Source organism: Lagodon rhomboides (assembly GCA_039737535.1). Lineage (NCBI taxonomy): Eukaryota > Metazoa > Chordata > Actinopteri > Spariformes > Sparidae > Lagodon > Lagodon rhomboides. The sequence goes on along the minus strand of CM077789.1, from coordinate 4,318,910 downwards.
CTCGTAATATTTTGACTTTAATCTCGTAATATTATGACTTTTTTCTCGTAATATTTTGACTTTATTCTCGTAATATTATGACTTTAATCTTGTAATATTACGACTTTTTTCTCATAATATTTTGACTTTTTTCTCGTAATATTATGACTTTATTCTCGTAATGTTACGACTTTATTCTCGTAATATTTTGACTTTAATCTCGTAATATTATGACTTTTTTCTCGTAATATTTTGACTTTATTCCCGTAATATTTTGACTTTTTTCTCGTAATATTTTGACTTTATTCTCGTAATATTATGACTTTTTTCTCGTAATATTATGACTTTTTTCTCGTAATATTTTGACTTTATTCTCATAATATTTTGACTTTAATTCTCGTAATATTTTGACTTTAATCTCGTAATATTATGACTTTTTTCTCGTAATATTTTGACTTTAATCTCGTAATATTATGACTTTTTTCTCGTAATATTTTGACTTTATTCTCGTAATATTATGACTTTTTTCTCGTAATATTTTGACTTTATTCTCGTAATATTATGACTTTAATCTTGTAATATTATGACTTTTTTCTCGTAATATTTTGACTTTATCTCGTAATATTATGACTTTAATCTTGTAATATTATGACTTTATTCTCGTAATATTTTGACTTTAATCTCGTAATATTATGACTTTTTTCTCGTAATGTTTTGACTTTATTCTCGTAATATTTTGACTTTAATCTCGTAATATTTTGACTTTATTCTCGTAATATTTTGACTTTATTCTCGTAATATTTTGACTTTATTCTCGTAATATTATGACTTTAATCTCGTAATATTTTGACTTTATTCTCGTAATATTTTGACTTTATTCTCGTAATATTATGACTTTTTTCTCGTAATATTTTGACTTTTTTCTCGTAATATTTGACTTTATTCTCGTAATATTATGACTTTTTTCTTGTAATATTTTGACTTTATTCTCGTAATATTTTGACTTTAATCTCGTAATATTTTTACTTTTTTCTCGTAATATTATGACTTTTTTCTCATAATATTATGACTTTTTTCTCGAAATATTTTGACTTTTTCCTCATAATATTATGACTTTATTCTCGTAATTTGCCCTCCAAAATATTTTTATTTTTTTCTCTTAGTCTGGCCCTAATACTCCGTCGTACACACACACACGATCGGCTGAGAAATTAAAAGAAGATCGTTAATGTAAGTCGTTAAGACGTACAGTTTACGTCGTAACTGTGCGGAGAAAAGTAAAAGAATCAGACTTCCCGTGTTAGCCGAATGCTACGTTCAGCGTTTTACATCATGCTCAACAATCTCATTGAAAAGTTATTTCTCTGCCACGTTGACGTGTCTCCATATGGCTGTACAGGTGTGAGGGGAGCGCACGTGAGGAATCTATCACCACTGTACCGCGGCGGCGCTAGTTATTTTTGTTTGTCCCGTCCTCTTTGGTGGAACGCGGGGGGCTCGGGGAGCGCGCTGAGCGGAAAATGTGCGAGCGGAGGATCAATGGGAGAAAAAAAAAAACGCATAAAATGTGCATGTGCATAAAGGGAAGACAAGCCGCAAACAAAAACACACACACATCATAAAGACACACACACACACATGCAAACATTATAAATACACAGCATAAGCCCAGGTGGATTTGGTGCAAGCTGTTTTCGCTGGCAGCATCCTCCCCCTCTGCGCTCCCCCCGCCGTCCCCCACCCACCCCAGCCCTGTTCAGCAAAGCTGTCACAGCGGCAGCACTCATAATGAAGGGTAAAATATTTTATTCAGATTTATTAATTTGAAAATGAAGCATGCCTGTCGACAGAGGGACAGTTCTTCTCAATCTGTCAGCGCGGAGCCACTCGGCGCTGACACCAGGATTCATTTGTCTTGTCGGCTCTGACAGTCGGATTCTCCCAGTGCTCTACGGAGAGGGATCGCCCAGGGATTTTTTGAGCTGGATAAAACACATTCCGACAAGGAACAGCCTCTTTATTAATGCAAATTAGGCCAGAAAAATTCCAGCAACAGCTACTTGGCTCCAGAGCCCTGGCTTCTATTCTCCGTTATTTATTTATTATTTTGTTTTTTGGAGGGGGGGGGCGGTGTTAATAAAAGCAGCCTCGCGGTGTTTGTGAGCGTCGGGCCTGCAGGAGGACCTGTCACACCGCAGCTGTGACACTCTCCACACACATGGGACCACATTTTTGGAGCCTTTCCTGCACTTTTAGGTGTCCTCTCCAGGTATATTACCTCACAAATCAACTCCACTTTTCAAAAAAAAACAAAAAAACTTAGGGTTACTGTGCAGGAAGATGAAAATCCAAAGACACGGTTTGGACTTTTATATCAATTCACACAATCATAAATTAGGGATAAGCTGTTAAATTGCTTCTATTAATGAGTGGTTATTCACCCAAAAAATGAAAATTCAGTCATTATCTATTCACCCACATGCTGATGGAAAGTCAGGTGAAGTTTCGTTGTCCATAAAATATTTCTGGAACTGAAGTAGATGGGGACAGAAGCCTCGAGCTGCTTTGAAAAGATGTTTCCCCCTTTTTAAAGCCAAAATTGTCGCTATAGCTGCTAAGGTAACAGAATTAGCGCAAACCCAGTCGACCACACGTCTTCTCAAATCCGTTTGGGGCTTCTGGAGACTTCTGGATGACGACAGATGAGCTGTATGGACCCATTGAATGTTTTTTTTGGTTGCTTTTTTTTACGTCTGGTCAGTTTGACTTGGATTACGTCCAAGCCCAGGCTTCGAAGACAGTTTTCCGTAGTGGCCAAACTGTGTTACTACAGCGTCACGTGATGCACCGGGGCCAAGAAAGACTTTACCCGTTAGCTTACATCGTTAAAGAAAAATGACTCGCTTTACTATCATGATTTGAGCCATTCGTTCTGATAACATTCGGAAAGTCTAGAAGAGCGCAGGATTAAATCTTTGTAAGTTAAGCCGTTTTTATTCTGGGCAGTAAGCCACCAATTTGACGTCCTTTTGGTGGCTCACTCCGCAGATTTAGACAGAAGGCGGTAAACTGTTGGTCTGTTTTGTTCCACCAGTTTTGCCCCTCGGAGGGTAACGTTACACTTATTTGCGCCTCCATCGCTGTGTAAATCCGAGGCGGCAATGTGGTGGCAAATGCTGAGATGGGCGGAGGTGTGGATGACGTGCACTGCTGCGCACCCACAGCCGGGAGTTTTAAAACCAGGAAACAGCTGATCACAGCAGTCAGTTCGTCACTTCATCCACGAAGATGAGCAGCTGGAAAGCCGCTGAGATCCGGGAGATGCTAGCGTCTCCTCGCTCTCTGTAGCTGTCTTGGTTGTCCGCTTGTTGTTGTAGCGGCGAGCTAATAGCGGTCGCTACTTTCAAATTAAAAGCCCCCCGCTAAGAACCCAGTTCTAAACTCCGATGGGGTGCAATGTAAAGCTCTTATTTTGAAGACAAATTCGACTTGCTTCTCTTCACGCCCAACTTCCTGCTTCACGTCACGTCACATGTTGACGCCTACCAGAGGAGGAAAAGTGGAGGCTTTTTGGAAAAGGAGGAATATTACACCTCCCTTTTAGATAGACAAGGCGCCACATTGCAGCCTTTACCTTGCTGCAGATGTGCCACCTTTTCTATCTAAAAGGGGCTACAGTTAAACCGGTAGTTAGTCAGTGGAAGTCATGTGAGATCTTAACACCAGATCAGGTTCATTTTTTATCCCGGGAAGTCAAGTTCGATCGACCAGCTTTCCATCGTTACGTTGGTGCCTTAATAATGACTGAATTTTTTATTTTTGGATGAACTGTTCCTTTAAATAAATCCATATTCGTGCCCTCTATTTCCCCTTCTTCTTTGCATTTGGCTGTATAGAGCTTTATATAGGCTTTTTTTTTTACATTTTCCTCTGCTGTGTCTATTTAGACCAGAGGCCAGGAGACTCACGAACTGTGGCTGACTTGTGCTTGCCTGGATGAGTGCAGGCGAGTTGTTGTTTTATTTCGCCGAGAGTCCTTTGACATTTATCTCTCTTCACCTGCTCCGTGATGGTGATTCCAAGTGACAGGGTCTCCTCTCTCTCTTCCTCCTCTGTCTTTCTGTCTGTCCTTTCTCCCCCCCTTTTCTTCCTCACTGTTTCCATCTCTCTCTCTCGTTCCACCCCTCCTCCTCCTCCTCCTCCTCCTCCTCCTGAGCTCGTCTTTCTTTAGCCTCCAAACCTCGCCGCGGCTGCAGCTATGTGCATCCTAACCCTGGCTGCTGTTGCTGCTTGCACAAAGTGAATTGAACTTGGTGTGCCGTTGGACCCCTTGAAAAGCAAACGCTGTCAGTCAGAGACGAAGGGCGAAGACGTGCATGATGGGATTGCTCCCCTTATAATGTTTAAAATTCTCCAATCCTTAAATTACTTAAATGGACGAGATTGGGGGGGGGGAGGAGCGCCGTGCCGCGCCGCCACCGTAGCTCCACCGTAGAGCGGCTCGGCTTAGTTAATTGCTTATCCTCTGGAACAAGGTGGAGGTTGTATTTCACTCGGGCCGACAGGAGGCATCACTTATTCAGAGTCCTCCCACTGTCAATACACTGTAACAGAGAGGGGCTTCTCTCCGGCCTCCTGCCGTGTGGGTTTACTCTCGCTGGAAGATAGATGTGGCTCGTATGTACCCACCACAGGCTGCAGCTATTTCTGAGAGACGGGCTGCAAACATTGGAATAAAACGTCAGCGAGGAGTTTGGTGGCTGTTCCAATTTGTTGTATTTCTACCCCGTGTATTGACCAGCTCTTATGGGAAAAGTCACCTTAATTGCAAAGGCCTCCATATTTGACCTCACCGCGAGTTCATTAACCCAGCAATAAAAGAAGCCCTCATTCTGCCAGAACTGCACCCGGTCTGCCCATTTGAAAACCATCTCACTTCCGCAACCCCCCAGTTTCTCTACCCCCCCTCCAGAGCAACGTAACGCCTGCGCTCGCCACCCACTTTATCAATTGCCTTCATAATTTTAAAAGCCTTTTTTATGTTGTTGTTTTTCCTCTCATATAGTAAATGGAGCCATAATTTAATATTTTAATGCATGTTAATGTGTTGTTTAACCTTCTAGCAACAATCAGGCGTCTCTAAAAGGTTAACCTTGAACGTGAGCCAGTGCAGACAGCAGCACAATAACGCGTCAATCTTTGAAAAACATCTCTGTCTAATGGATTAGTGGTTGATTGCACAGCCCCATCTCGAGGTAGATGCCGTATATATTGGATAGGCATTAAAACGAGCATTTCTCAATTTTCTCGCTGCCGGCCCTCAGGGTCAATGGATCGCTAGGGCAACAAAACGCTGAGTCAACGCTTGCCTCTTAATTTATCTTGGGGAGGGGGGGGTTTGATTATAGCTTCATTTAAGTCTCTCCGGCAGCCCACCAGCACAAACATTAAACAGGTTGGATTTAAAAAGCGACGGAGGGAGGGAGGGAGGGATCGCTGGTTAGAGCGTAAGCTACTGTGAGAACGTGCCTGACATGAGAGGTAAACAGTGTTGTAAGAAATATGACAGGCAGCTAAAGGGAAGAAGAAAAAAAAAGGAGACGTCTCAGAAAGGAATGAGAGAAAGGGCATGCTGTGGGCTACTGGTGTGTGAAGGGTAACTAGACTGTCAGTAACCTTTACGTGACGGGTTGACGTTGTTTCTATCACATTAAGGATTGGTCAGGTGGAAAAGCAGTGATCAGGCACAGAGTTTAACGTCTCGCTCTAAAAAATGTTTCCGTGTAATCTGAGATAGCTCGTTTTGAATAAGAGTCACCGACGGCGTTCTTGTTTGATTGTCCGTTTTCTTAAACCTTGCGTAAGTTTTCATTCATCCTGATGCACGTTACTGGTTGGGAGCTATTACCTCTAATATGAAGCTAATCCGAACAAACTAGCCTTAATTCTCAATTCATCAGTTACTCATTATAATCACATTATTCCACATGATTAATCACATTATTTTCCATTACTTGGCCCGGCTGAATAACAGATCCGTGTAAAAAATAGAAAACAAGATATCTGGGGTTGAAAGGTCGTATTTGTAGTCTCACTACCAGCTCGTCAAAACGCTTTGGGATCGTCCTACAATCCCAAAGTGACAATTTTTGACAAGTTGGGAATGAAACTCAAAAATCAATGTCTGTGTGGTAAATATGAACATTTAGCAGATGCTTCTGTCCAAAGCGACTTACAGTAATTCACACACTGATAGCGATGGCTGCCATGCAAGGTGCCGACCAGCACATCAGGAGCAGTTCGGGGTTCAGTCTCTTGCCCAAGGACACTTCTGCATGCAGGCCAGGGGAATTGAACCAACGACCTTCTGATAACAAGACACTTAGCTTTGCTCCTGAGTTTATGAACATGAAGCCACTGCACGAAACTAAGCTAAACTAAGCTGCTGGCAAAGACGTGGAAGATGAGCTTTCTCCAAAGCTTTCAGACGTCACCTATCAGAAAACTCACAAAAAACCCAAAAAGAAATGTAACTAACTAAAACTTTCTGATTAATACGTTACCTCTAATTTGTTTAATTAATACATTTCATGCTAGTTTATGTGTTGAACTCTTTCTCGGCCTGGCAGTGTGACTTTGAAGGCTCGTTTCATAAACGGTCCCAAAACTCAAAATCAAAATGTTGCTTTGTTATCATCATTTAGAGCTGTTATGTAAAAGTATTAGCTTGACTGCTAAACGCTAACGTTAACGTTGTGTTGTCCCCATGAAAATTGCAGTTCACTATTTAAGGCAGAAACTCTCAGTCCTGCTGTGTCTTTAGCTTTTAGCTCTATTAGCAACATCGGCTGTGAGCTATTAGCTTCATAGTTCTTATCTACGTTAGCTAAAGTCACCGCAGGACTCAGGCTAGCTCAGCTACCTTCTCCTCTCTGCTGCTGTGAGGGACGAGCCTAAGAAGTCGCGCTCTTTCTTAATTAGCACTTTTGCTAAGTGATAGTTATACATACTCATTTTGTGTCCAAGCCTACAGCCTCCAGTTTGGAGGTGACTAACTGTATCCTTGGTGACCAGAGCAGCAGGTCCGGCCTCCATATGTGAAGACTGGACAGAACCAGGTGATATCTGAATGTATAGTATATCTGATTAGTTGGATCATCCAAACCCTGGTGAGAAAGCTCACAGGCCGATCCCAAAAATGTCATAATTTAATCACCAAACTTGAAACTGTAATTCCTTACACTGCTCATTAGTGAATAAAAGTAATCACATTACTGTAACAGGTCACTAAGTAAGGTGTTACTTAGATCCACTTTAATTCTAATATAACAAAGTTACAGAAGGCTGTGATAGAACAAAGTGTAGCCAAAGTAGCTCTGCTCGTCTCAGGAGTAGTTTATCTGTCTATCTGCTGCTGGTGTCTCAAGTTTCCCCAGTTTATCCGCCCGTGCTCACATCTGTCTTTATCCTTGTTCTGCGAGATGCATGTGAGATGCCTGTGATACACTGCTGTGACAGTGGTTGAGCAATGGGCCTGTCTTGTTCTGGGGCCCCTGCTGAAGCACAGCTCCCCTTTGTTCTGTGATGTATTGATCCATTCAGACCTCCTCCCGAATGCACTCCACTAGCTGCTCGCTCTGCTCGAGCCAGCTCGCGCCGCCGATCTCTCCGCGTAGCGCTCGCTCACACACGGCAGCTAAAAAAACCCCAGCCGTCAAAGACTCTGTTTTCTACCCAGCTGACGACTTAGTGAGCGGTGAGAACGCTGTGCATTTTATTTTTTTAAGCTATCGAATATAAAGCCTTCAAACTTTTGGCTGTCCGACGAATCACCTGCATCCTTAAAAGCAATGTGATCTCATTGGGAGGTCGTATGAAGAGCTTAAGAACATTTTGAGCTTTTCACATGTCAACTAACGGCCTTTTTTTTGAGTTTTGGACGTGCAGCAACTGACAAAGCCAGGTGATCATCATTTGTCATAGTCAGGTGACCTTCGTTGTCACGGTAACAGTGATAAACACCTGGTTAATGTTGTGAAACGCCTGCAGTTTGGTTGGGTTTAAGGAAAAAGGTCGTAGTTGAGGTTAAAATATCCTCCGTACGTTAAATGACTAAGGTGAAAAGCATTTTGTGAGTTCACTTATGGACGCTCTTCTCTCCCACAGAGAACGCTGCCCCTTAAACGCCTCGTCAGTAGTCCCGCCTTTAATCCTGTGACTTTGTGACATCACGCTCCATCACAGAGTCGCACCTTTTGCGTAATTTATGCCTCGTGGCAAGTTTGGCACCTAAGAATTGATTTTGCACAGATGCTCTGTTGATATTAGCAGTGCTGGCTCAGGCACGTGTGAGCTGGCCAATCAGACGAGACGGGAGGGGAGGGGCTTAAAGAGACAGTAGCTAAAACAGAGCATTGCAGTGCTGCAGCGTTGGACAACATACGAGCTTTAAAGCATGTAAACCTGTTATAATAGTGACCCAAAACAAAATTATGCAACTGAAAATGAGCATGAAATTGGTTTGTATCACAGAGTGAACGACTGTACAGGCTGATCAATTGATTGTCTCTTCCATGTCTCCACAGGAATGTGTCGTACCTTAAGGGATTGAGGGCGAGGGCTCATTTTTGCATCTGAAACTCTTGACGTCACACTTTCTGACCTGAAAAGAAAGCAGCTACTGTCTCTTATTGCCAGGTCACTCAAGTGTAATCTCCAAGCTATGGTGACTCATTTGTGTTGCACAAGGCAAAAGATTTTTTAATTTATATTAAAAAAAAAAGCACAGGTAATAAGTAGCCAAAGAGTCACCACCTCCTTCTTCCTCCAGCTCTGTTTTCCTCACGCGCTGCCGTACATACATGCAGCGTTGGCTGCGTGTTTGAAAACAGAGCAGACATGGAGCTCCCGTGAATTCGTTTCTCGGTCCAAACGTATTAAAATCAAAGAGAGGGTTATGTGTATGAATCCGTTCCATTAGTGCTGCCTCCACACAGGCCAAAAAGCCGAGCGGGATGAAAGGGAGGATTTATCTTCACAACCTCATCACATGGTGTGACCCGGGGCCCGGAGCAGAGAGGTCTTTCTCTCAGGTGCCATGGAAACCAGCCCGCCGCTGGCTGCTCGTCCTGTCCTCCAGCCGTCCTCTGTGCTTCCCCTGTGTGGACGGCAGGCCTGTTGAATGTCTGAGTTAGTTTTCAAACAGATTTTTTTACCAAAGCTGTGAAAACTCTGTCCTGTAGGGTTTTAAACTCTTCTGTTGATGTGCAACAAAATAATGTACCTCAAGAATCTGCTGGTGCTAATATATGTGATCCAACACATTTCTGGACCTTTGTCTCTTCTCTCCCAAATATAAAGGTCAGTAAATCCATGAAATGTTTGGCTCTTCTGCTTCTGTTTCTGAATCAGACGGGGTGAAACCATGAACCGTGTACGGAGGACAAAACACGACTTATTAGGTAAATAAATAATGCTGTTTTCCACCGACAGTACCAGCTCGCCTCGCCTCGGCTTAGCGTGGCTCTACTTGGTTTGGTTTCAGACGCGTTGCGTTTCCATCTAGAATTAGTATCTCTTCAACGTGGGCGGGTCGTCTTCAACGTGGGCGGGTCGTCATCAGTGACGTACTTATCCACGCGACACATAAACAGGGCTAGCTGTGGGCGACGCAAAACACGTCCACCTTTTCATTTCCTGTCGCACCATCAAGCTCGTTCTGGATGCGTCTTCAGCGACAACACTCAGGAGCGTCTCCACCTCTGCCACGGTCCACGCCGTGTTCCTGCGCGTTGTTCCTTCCATGTAATCGCTACGTTGACTGAACGCAGATGCTAGTTTTTAAAGGTAGCGGGTGTCGGGCTCGGACGTCGCGCTCGTCATGAGTCATCAAGTGGCGTCGCTCTCTGTCCAATCAGTGGCCGGCTGCCAGCTTACGTCACACAGAAGCATCAGCTCAGCTCGGTTGGAACGTATACGGAGGTGATACTAAAAAAGCTCCACTTTAGCAGGTACCAGGTACCAGATTTCAGTAATGGGAACGCAAAAAAGGTGAGCTCGAGGCGAGGCGAGCTGGTACTGTCGAGGGAAAAACGGCATAAGGTTCAAATAAAATGACAGAAACATAACAGATGACATGACTTAAATTGTCTATAGGTGTGAATGTGTTTGTGCGTTCCTTTCCACACATGCAGGAATCGCTATATATTTTATATAAATGTGCCAAATTTAAATGCAGCTAACCCAAACCCTGGAGAGCAGCGAGAGTCTCGACCTCTGAAGATGAGCGAAACCTTTCTCTCGGTCACCAAAGGTTTCTCTTGGTTGATGATATTGTTGTAACTTAACTGTCGAAGGTGTTTTTAGCTGTTAGCGAACAGCTCCAGGCACTTGAACGTCACTTTCTGGACTGGGGTGAATTACATTTAGTCCTGGAAACTCAGGACGGGTGCGTTAAGATTTATGATGCAGCAAACAGAAACGCATTTATTTGGGTAAGTGTGAACAAAGGTTTGTCAAATCGCCGCCTGATACAGGACAGTTAAAATGACAACTGTAAATGGGGCCTATGTGCCCTGTGATAGACAGACGACCTGTCCTCGGTGAATCCGACCTCTTGCCCTTTGTTTGCTCTGATAGCCTCCAGACCTCCAGACCTGGCAAACTTGTAGCGTTTTTACTGAAAAATATTGGCACACACATCAAATCAAATGTATTGATAAGGTAAATTATATAGTCCTAAAACTGAAGCTAATATATAATAAAATGCATAATTAAAACTGCAGTAGGAGGTCGGACCCAGGCTGAGGTGTGTGCAGTCGTGAGACTCAACATACCTGCCAACATTAGACTGTGAAACAATCCTAAAGTGACTCAGCACGATTTATATTATAAATGCTAACTCAAGAGAACAGTACGCAATTTGGAGCACGTAAGAGGAAGGATCTCAAAAAACACTTAGCCAGCGTCGTGTGAGGGGCAGAGTCGAGCGGCGATGGAGCCGGACCTTCTGGAGGAATAAACACCCGGAGAGACATCAGGTTCTGCTCTGATCTACGGAGGATAAACGGAAGTGAGAGAACCAGAATCTCCGGTGAGTGCTGAGTAAAGTGAGAGGTCGACCCTCCATGTGGAAAAATCACCACCATTGCTGATAAAATTCTGTCTGATGTGACTTAGGCGTAAATGTTCATGGACAAGGTCACGCTTCTAATTTGTTTGTCATGTTTGCTGATATCTTTCCTCACTTTCTGTCCTAGAAACTAGACGACGGACGGCCAAATGAAACCATCACCGTGAGTGAACTTGTGGTTTTCTCATGGTTTGAACATGTAAACTAGGGATGGCGAAAATTAAAAATATTTTTGACCGACCATCGAGCCTCATTAACCGGTTGAAACCGGTTAACCGATCAGATTAAAATGTGCTTGTCAAATCACGACAATGACCGCTTTAAGACGACGGAGCAACGAGATGCAGCCTCACTGATTCTCCGTTTCAACTTGTGGCGAAAGTGCGGACTTCAAACTATATACCAGTTTTTAAATTGTGTTGATAGGCCGAGTAAAACCGGACTTGTGATAAATGATGTGCGCGGCGCTTTTTCGCGAATATTGCCGCTACGTTTAGTGCGTGTTTGGTGCAGGAAGAAACGGTAAAAACAGACTTTTCTCAGTAACGTGTCCGCAAACAGGAAGTGCTTGCAAGCAAAAAAAAACGTGATACCCCCTTTCCTATTGGTGGAAAAAGCCACCACATCAACCAATCACAAAATGATATGGCAAATCACGTGATTTGGTTGCTGGGGAACAGGGGGAAGATTTGGGCGGCGGCGAAGAGTGACCGCAATACTGACAGCAACAGAGACAGCGTTTAATCATTTATTTATTTATTTATTATTTCTTTTAACCGACAAGATTGATCGGTTAACGTTGATACGGTCAACCATCGGTCAAACGGTCATCGGTTAACATCCCTGATGTAAACTGCAACATATAACACAGATTTAGTCATTTTTATACATTTTATTGCAGAAATGTTACAATGTTATTCTATATTTAATTAAATACACAACTGACTTATTTCTTTTTTATACTGTATGTGTTCATTTAAAAGGGCTATTTGTAAAAAAGGAGATTTTGAGTCTCAACTCGGATACTGATGCATTAGGATTGTAGGTCAAATCGCGATCCAAAGCGTCAATATTTGACGAGTTGGGAATGAGGCTCAAAAATCAACTTTTCTTACAAATAGGACCTTTAATGTGCTCTGGGTTTATTTCCAGTCTGCTCCTCAGCAGCTCAGGAGGATCTGCAGTGCAGAGGCGTGAGGTCCAAAGCTGCTGTCCCACACCTGGGCGTTATATTTGCCACCGCCGTTAGACTCTGCCTTTGTTACTTTTAATAACTGTGACTCCATCAGTGTTGATGGCTCTCATGTATTCAGCGTCGTGCCCCGCGATATATATATATAGCTTATTATCTCCGCTGCAAATTAAGCATTTCACAGGACCTCTATAAGCATTTCACTGTTTTATCACGAGCGAGTGTCTGATCGTACGTCAGCGCGGCAGCGACTGGATGGAGATCACCGCCGGCGCCGTGATTTGTTTGCCTCGCGTCGTAGCCCGAAAGTATCAGCATATATTTAGATTCCTAAAAGCCCCTCGCTAACGTAGCTTAGCAGATGTTGGGGAGTCATATGGATGTTGGTGTAACAGAGACCCCCTCAGGTATTCTCATTATTCTACTACTGAGCAGATGGCAGGGAAACTTACCACACTTACCATTATCCATCATACATATTCCGCTCCCCAATTTACATAGCCGGTGCTTCGCAGGAGCTCCTACGGGGGAGCGTACCTAGCTCCAGGATCGCACCGCCGCTCCACCTGAGGCTTGGGAAGACAGTCTGAGATGTCACTGCCGCTACGCCTCAAACTCAAATATGCTAATGGCTGTACAAGACGAATTCCAATGGGTGCGTCCCACTTGGATATTTTGAATTGTAAAGGAAAGAAAGGAAAGGAAAAGCTGCAGCTTGTTGGTTTTTTAAATAGTTTAATATCAATCAGGAGATGTTTCACTATGAAACAGCCTTAATAAGATGGTGAAACGTGGCTTTTGTTGTGTGCAGGAGCGGCACAAACACAGCCTGTCACTTATCGTGACAAAATTTCGTGAGGCCCTCGACCTCAAATTAGGAAAAACTCGCTTTGTCATTTAAAAAACACCCAGTTTCTCCCGTTTGTCTCAATCAGCTATTCTTACCGTGACAGACAAGCGCACGAGTCGTCTCCACCGTTCGGAACAGTTTTGGTTATTTATAAATGAGTTTTTCTATATTTTTTGATTTTGTCTGCGCTCATGTCGCTGCTCTAAAAGTGGGAGGGGCCTCAGTTAGAGCAAGATCGCGTCACGTATCGCGTCAGTTTCTTGTTAGGTGGCGACCTCTGGTGGCTGTAGTAAATATTACACCAGCAAAGGAGGAAGCCATGTGAAGGAGTATAAAGAGAAACTAATTCTGAACAGGGAGGACGACGGTCGTTGACGATGGAGTTAAACAAACGCAGGACTCTCGTCTGAGTCTCCAGGAACGGCGCCGGGCTTTGAAGCCAATTATAAAACAGTGTCCAAACTGTGTGAGGTTACATTGTGAAAGCAGCAGCTTTAAAAGATTTTTTTAAATTTGGCTTTACGACCTTGAATTTGATCCATTAGGTCCGATAACACTTGACAAGTCTAGAAGGGTCGGGGTTCCCGTTCGAGTTAGCGGAGCGCTAACCCGTAAAATTAGCCGCTCGACCGGCGGAGGACTCCATCAGGTCACACAATGCAGAAGATCCAGGTAGTTTTACACCCAGGAAGTCAAACTTGATTGGCTTCATGCATCACTGAGCAGCTTTCACAGTAACGAACGTGGATCTCGTCTTCTCTTATTCGATCCATGCTGCGTAACGTACGTAACCGAAGTCACAGAGGTCACGTTTTAGTAGTTTTCTTGCCCAAACCGTCATGTTGTTCTGGAAACGGTGATGTGTGTCGTTCTGGGAGTTACCTGTAATCGACCTGTTAGTTTCAAATTATGCTTCACGAATGTTTTATGAGGACGGAAATGCAGTCGACACGTTTATTAGACCTGGAGGACACACGTGAAGTGTTTTAGTGAGAAACACTGAACGTAAACAGAAACAGAAAATGCTGTCGGTCTGAAACCAAGTTCCAAAATATCAGATGTACTTATTATTTAATGTGATTTCTTGACCTCAGCCGTGGTTCATACAAGATGTCATCAACATCTTGTTTAAAACGTCTGGTTTGATTCTCAGCTGTGACGCTCTCGAGCCTTTACATACGTTCCTAATTATGTGTGTCACACGTGTACACATCCAGCTCTCTTCATACTTTAGTTCCACACTGATTTTTTTCCTTCTTTCACCCCACCTCCTCCTCCTCCTCCTCCTCCTCCACCTCCTCGCTTCCCTCTGAATGGCTCTCAGTGGTGGAGGGGAGCGGTGGCGGCGGCGGCAGCGAGGCAGCGCTGGGCCTGAAGGGCACTTTTCAGCCTGGCCAGACACACTCGGGCCTTGCTGCTTGGCTGCGCAACATGGGTCACCGCCTTACATTAGGAGGAACCCTGCCAAAGTCAGCCAAGCGGAGCCCTGCAACATACCTGGAAATGAATGAACAAAGTCGATGTTCCACCGACGAGGGGAGCGGCGAGATTCTTGTTTATAAGAAGGAGGGGTGGAGGAAAAAAATGAAATATAGGTGAAGGTGTCTCATCAGCGGATTGATTCCTCCAAGCCATAAATCTGCGATCACATTACCTGTCTGATAATTATATTAAACGAAGGAGCCGGCCAACGCTTTTGATTAGTGCAACCTCGTATCTTGGCACCGCTCTGAGATGAAATGGGTCTCCGGTGGAGCCGCCGGGGGCCCGAGCTGAGGTCAGAGGGGAGAGACTGAAGCAGACCTCTGGTGTCCAACGCCATTATTTATTTGGAGATCAGGCTCTATTCATCACGTCTCGCTTCTCCTCTGCATCCCCACCTTTACAGTCCAATGATCGACGTTTCACGAGAGGCACCTCAAGGTGGGGCTAAATGGTCTTATATTCCCAATCATGTCGCGTAGGCGGAGTCTGACTCCTCACGCGCTCTGCTGTGCTGCTGCTCGCTGCCTGCTCGGCCTGCACAGCCTCTACTGTACATGACAAAAGCCAAAGAGGATGGAGTGAGTGAAATAAATCCACACTTCTTATGCCTCACATGTTTTTTTTTCTCCTCCTCCTAATTTAAAGAGAGAGAGGAGAAGGGGAGGAGGGAGGAGGGAGATCAGAAGGAAACGTGTCCCACTTCATGTTAGTAGTAGAAAACCAAGGCAGCCTATCTCTCTCGCTCCTTTTTCTGCTTTACGCGCAGCCTGCTCCAGTGAAGGCGGCAGCAGTTCAGCTCAGGTTTCACATTCAGCTCCGACCAGCTGAGAGAGAGAGAGAGAGAGGAGAGAGAGACACAAGAGCAGGGAGGACTCCGCTTCTCCTCTCTCCTGCCGACAGCTCTCTCTGCGCGGCGAGCGCCTCACAAACCAGCCCGGCGACAAGGAAGCGACGCGGGCGCGCGGCGCAGATATTAACGCGCCACCGGGATTTTTTTTATATTTTATTTTTTTTATTCTTCTTCTTTTTTCTTCTTTTTTTTTTCTTTTTGATGTATGTTTTTGCAGGATTTGAGAGCAGCGACACGCAGAATTAGATAGAGAGAAGAAGCAGCAGCAGCAGCAGGAAGGCAGCAGACAGACGCGGGAGAGAGATGGACGAGCAGCCGAGGTTGATGCACTCTCACACGGGGGTGGGCATGGCAGGGCACCCCGGCCTGCCGCAGCACATGCAGGAAGGCACCGGAGGGACGGACGGCGACGGCAGGAAACAGGACATTGGAGACATTTTACAGCAAATTATGACCATCACGGATCAGAGTCTGGACGAAGCCCAAGCCAGGTAAAGCTCCAGCTCCTGCCTCCTTCTGCAAAGTGGACACACACACACACACACACACACACACAGCGCATGTAAATACGAGAAGGAGTCGAAGGGAAATACATGTTGAATTATCTGATTTGAGCTCAGCGTAGGTTGGAAGTGTGAGGGAGAGAATCGCGATGGCACGCCTTCCTTCAGCTCCTAGTTTGCTTCAGGTTGGAATAAGTCGCGAGCCGCGCGCCTCCAGGAGAGAATAAAAGTGTGTGTTTATTCCTGAGAGCTGCCAACGTGTCGGTGTGAAGCGCTTTCATTCATCAGAGCAGCACACACAGCTCAGATTTACTATATTTATATATTTAAATGTGAAATATAATTAGTGGGCTGTGTTGTTTTTTTAAGTGTCTTATTTCATCCATAATGTGTAATTCACATTAAATTCCAATGAAGCTGGAAGTGACTGATAAAAGTTATACATTTCATATATTTTTTATTTTTATATATATATAATTGGTCAGAAAAATCAATCTACACGTGATTGGTGCAGCACAATAGATAAAGCTGAATAAAATTGTAGGTTAGTGGATGTGTGTTCATCCGTTTGGAAATCAGTGCAATTCATGTTAAAAATATATATTTTTTTAAAAATAAAAATGCACGTAAAAGTGATAATTTAATAAGATTTAAGGCGCTGGAGGAGTTTCAGATTTAATAAACGTCTCTCTGTTGCAGGAAACACGCGCTGAACTGTCACAGAATGAAGCCAGCGCTTTTCAATGTCTTGTGCGAAATCAAAGAGAAAACAGGTACGTCTCACATTCATTCTAATAAGAGAAAAAAGCTCTCCGTGAAAGAGAAAACGCTCTCTGAAAGTGTCCTGCAGCAGGTTGACTCGGACACAAAGCTTTGCACACTGTATTTTCTCTCACTAATGGAGCTGGAAGAGGCCGGAGAGCTCTGTGTTGATCACCAGGAAGGAGGCTAATTTGCTCTTCACACTCCAGAGTCACAACCCGACGCTGGATTTTTCCCTCACAACACAACTCGCTAATATAAATTTCACTGACACGTTGTGAAGACGTGTGTTTCCTCCTGTAAGCTGTTTTTTTTTTTTTTTTTAGTTTTTTTTTTAAAAACTATTTCACAATAGGAGCTGTGGACAATTACCTCGAGCCGTCCCTATCAATTATCGTGTCAAAATATGAATGAGGCTCTTTTTTTTTGATGCTATTGTGGAATAATAGAGAGTATTGAGCAAAAAATTGTCACAAGCACGTTGATGTCTCCCCTTGTGAGTTAACTGTCAAGTCTGGTGAATACGTCTCTCTCCGCTCCGCATTGTGTCTCTCTATTAAAGCGGCTGTGAGAGGGAGCATGTCAGCGGAATAATTGCCGGGAGAGAAAATAACGTAACACGGGAGGCGTAAGTCATGTTTCCAAATCATTTTCCTCGTGACACTTTTGAAATTGGCACAGATGGAATTCGGTGCACTTCAGACTGATAGCGTGCGTCTCCTCTTTTATTTCCCTTTGTCTTCAGACTGATGTGCTGTTAGGACTCTTTCAAAACTTTGAGATATTGAGTCGCCAAAACATGCCAGTTTCTGCCGGTTGGCGGGAGGCGAGCCGGCTTCCCGCGCGTTTCACACTCGTTAGCGCGTGAAATCAAACGGGGGAGCTGGATGGAGACGTTGTTGTTGTCGTCATCGTAGCCGAAGTTGCTCATACTTGACCTTTTTTGCGTCGTTGACGTCGCCTCTCGCCTGGTAGCTTTCATGGATGTTTTCATTGAGGTTTCCATTGAAGTTCACCTCGCCGCCTGCCCCCCCCGAGCCCCGGCAGTTTATCTTGAATCGGCCAGCGCCTCGGGAGAGAGCGGGGGGCCGTTTGAAGCCTGCTGGCTCGCTCGTCTTTTTTGTTGTCTTGGTAGGTTTTTTTTTGGGGAGGGGGGGAGTGACACAGTTATGCATAGTGTTTTACTCCCCGGCGCTGCTCAGGAGTTCATCCAAAGTTCGGCTCTGCTGAGAGTACAAAGTAACTTGGACCTCTTCCTGCCTGCACAGCCATTCTTCTCCCTTTCAGCTGGCAACCTATAAATACAAGGTGCAGCTCGTGGAGCTTCTCACAGGAGATCTGCTGCTCCTCTCATTTTCTTTTTGTGTTTTTTAATTTCATCCACTTGGCTTTGTTGTGAGGAACATTTCACGTTCTGTAAACGTCCGACACACACGTTCAGAGGCGAGGCATATTTCCTCGCTCGTTGCCACGGCACAAAAAATCATCACGATCAACACACTTAAGAGTTAAGTGCCTGGAGCACTTCTTCACCTCCGTCGCTCTCAACACCTCGCAGTGTTTTAGTGTAAATAAAACGCAGAGTGTTAAAAAAGAGTTTCCACTCCGAGTCTGTCGTCAGGCTTCACACATTTTCCCTCATTACAGTCACTCATCGAGCGTGGAACACGGGCCCGATGATTAATAATTGATAATAAACACTCTCCTGGTGAGCTCAGGGTGTCGTGACACCGTCCAGAGTTCTGAGTTTCTTACTTAAAGGGGCAGTATGTAGTTTTGGAAAATAAATTCAATCTCAGAAATACGACATTTACAGTCGTACAAAGTTCTTAATAATTCAAACTCAGAAATATTTCTTTGATATTTTCCCAGAACTGAATAAATAAGATGTCCTCAGAAGTTAATATGGACCCCAGAACTCAGGTTAAAGCGAGTAAACAAATTTTCGTTGTCCGTGAAAGCAGATTTTTTCTCTTCTTATTAAAATCTCTTCCCCAAAAACTACGTAATGTACCTTTAATATCAATATTAACTTATCTAGAATTTGTGGAAATATCTGCAGCTTGTTGCTTCGTCGACTTCCAGAGTGAAAGGAAGAAATTTTAATTCACTGACTGAGTTTTTTACGCCTGAAGAAACAAAACAGTGTCACACTGTTGTACTTTGTTTATATGTGGCGGACCCTGCCACCTTTTATAGCTTCAGACAGAGTTCTGTGGACCTTGTTTACCTCTGAGAACAGCTTGATTATTCAGTTATGGAAAAAAATAAATATTCCTGAGTTTGAATTTCTTCTCTGAAACTACAAAGTTCTCCTGAAAGTTAAATTAAAGTGGTTGAAAAAATAATTGTGTTAAATTAGTGTATTTAATTACTTATTAAGTTTTTCTTTAATTATGGATAATTGGATTTTAGTTGTGATGGTCTGTGGCCATTTTCACTTCTGAAGGTGGGCGCTGCGTTAATGAAAGAATTCAGTCTTAACTGACTTTTTAATAAAACGTAAATGCAGGACTGCAAATTAAAGAATAAGTGATAAATAAATCAACTTATTAATTCACTTTCACAGATTTTAGAGACACAATCAGCTGTAATGTATCCGCTCGTTTCCCAAAATGCTTGGTTTAGATATTTTGTGTTATTTTTTTTCAGTCTTTCTGTCGTGAAATACTTGAAACGTTCTGTTTTTGCACAGTTTCCGCCCCTTAAATATTTCAGACTGCGTGTCGTCCGGTCCGGTCCGGTCCGGTCCGGTCCAGCAGCGTTAGCTCCTCGTCAGAGCTGCTGTAACTTTGTCCAGAGTATCTGAGCGCAGCAGAGACGGTGTGTATCCACAGAGCTGCTGCTGCTGTGTGTGTGTGTGTGTGTGTTTATGTGTGTGTGCTCGTGTATATTTTCCGTCCCCGGCTCGTCCCCGGAGCAGCTGACAGCACCTGCAGGACACAATGCCAGTGTTGATCTCGGGCCTGAACTTGTGACCCGCTCTGTGTATTTTTACTGGGATGAAGTGAAGGATGGCCGACAGAAAACACTGAGCAGCACAAACAAGCACCACGGTTCCTGCAGCAGCAGCAGCAGCCGGAGGAAGAGGACGAGGAAGGAACACTTTATTTAAACCTCCTCTTTTTTTTTTTCTTAATCTTTTTTTTGTCAGACGTCGGCTTCGTCTTCACCCAGATTCATTCCAGGAATATTTGGGTTGTCTTTTTTTACTTCAAAGGAATGATGTTTTTCAGACGCCGTGCACGATTCTGTGTGTGTGTGTGTGTGTGTGTGTGTGTGTGTGTGTGTGTGTGTGTGGCATAACGCATTCCTCGGAGGAGACGGAGCACGCGATATATAAAGCATATTAATTATGTCACTCGACGCGTCCAAAATGTGGAGCAAAGGTAAGAGCGGAGGGTTCTGCCTGTGTTCGCGTCGGGCCTAGCAACCGGGCCGAGTCTCTGCTCTGCTCGGCTCGGCTCTGTTATGAGAGGCTCTCTCTCGCACAGACTTTCCAAAAATACATCCAAACAATTTGCCTCGGCTGCTGTTGGCACATGAAACCTCATCCTTCCACTAACTGGATTTAAGTTAACGTATAATGGGACGCAGCTTTCTCTCCGAGCGCTCGCTCTCTGCATGAAACACTAATGTTTTGAAGGCTGTTTTTCTCTTCACCACCACCACTACTTTTTTTTTTTTTCTTTTTTTATATGATTGATGAAAAGGCCTCTTTAGATAAGCAAATGCTTGACAAACTGATTTGGAAAATGAGCCGCGTTGACCTCTGTAAACACTTCACCAACGTCATAAATCTCCCGGCGGTGTCAAACAAAACCACTCCTTGACGGAGCCGCTCGGTAAAATGCGCTGCTCTGACTTGCTGTTTAATTTTTTTCTTCCCTCCTCGACCTCAACAAAAGGCCGGCTTTCTCGTGGCCCGTGTTTGTGTAGTGTTGGGTTTCGAGCCTAGGGGATCCTCCATTTATAAAAAATGACTGGCCGAGTGATGTAATGTTATTTTGTGAAGGGTGAGAACAGGGTGTTTTACGGAGGGCGGCCGACTCGTGTTTGACAGGATGAAATGAGCCAGAGGTCTGATTATGGAAGGTGCATGGAAGCCGACGCTGCGTTGACTTGTCAGTCCGTTCAGATACTTTGGCATCTGCCTGTTTGCATTACGGAGGCTGAGCCGAGCTCGGCGCTGCACGTCACCGTGCAAACACGTGGAGGCGGCCTTCGTGGCGATCAGGTAGAAATCAGCCCGGATCAGGAGAACCCAGATCTCTTGATTCTGGCTCTTCTGATGAGATGATTTACAGCTTCTCTCTCTTTGATATCATTTAAATCTGAATGTCTGTCAGTTGAACAGAACTAAGGACGCCGTTAGACGTTAGTTTTATCATCCATTAGTCTGACATGGATCAGTCGATTTATCATTTAGTCTATAAAACACGAGGAAACTGTCAGCAGACGATCCGAGATGTCTTGTTTGTCCAGACGAGAAAACAAAAAGTAATATTCAGTTTATCTTATTATCGGCATCTTTGCTTTAAAGAAATGATTTACTCTTCGCAATATGTTGATTTTCATCGACGAATACATCGACTAATCGACGAAAAAAGATATAATAAGACTTGACCTTTGGCTCTGGGAACATTTACCAGACCACGCAACCAGATCTGCAACGACGAGCCGATCAATAGATTAGTCGCCAACTATTTTTGATAATCGATGAATGTCGATCTGTGTTCAGACGTCTTGTTTGTCCAGACGACAAAACAAAAAGTAATATTCAGTTTACTGGAGCCGAAGAACCTGGAAGAAATGATTTACTGTTCGCAATATGTTGATTTTCATCGACGAATTGACGAAAAAAGATATATTAAGACTTGACCTTTGGCTCTGGGAACATTTACCAGACCAGGTAACCAGATCTGTAACGACGAGCTGATCAATAGATTAGTCGCCAACTATTTTGGTAATCGATGAATGACGATCTGTGTTCAGATGTCTTGTTTTTGTCCACAACCCAACGATGTTCAGTTTACTGTCACAGATCAGGAAAGAAACCAGAACATCTTTACTTTTTCTCTTAAAAATGACCCAAATTAGTTGGTGATTGATTTGATAGTTGACAACTAATCGATCAGTTGCTGCAGCTCTGATTTTTGGATTTATCTGTCCTGAGGTGTTCTGATCCGGTTGGCTCAGTGCAGGTGTGTAAAACCAGCAGCAGGTAAAAAGCTCCTCTGTGTTACGAGACGTAGATGTCTTCCCCGATAGCGAGCGTCGTGTCACGGGAGCGCCTCCCCTCTGATAGCTTTTGTCTCCCTCCTCTGCTTCCTCCTCGATGCTGATACAGCAGCATTCGAGGTGGCGGCGGCGGCGCCGGCGGCGGTCGGGAGGAGAGGGAGGGAGGGGTGGATGTGGCGAAGGGGTGGAGGGTGGAGGGGGGTAGAAATGCCAAAGCTCGCCGCCACAGCTGTTTCCCCAATCTCTCTGCTTAATCATCCACTGAGAGCGAGAGGAAGAGCCGGAGTCTGATTCTGCTCCGAGGACGTAGACAAGTGTGGAAAAAATGTGTTTTGATTAACCGGCGCCGGGCGACTCCGGACCGCGTTCGACGCACAGTCTCTAATCACAGGATCATCTGTGAGCGACAGCATTGTAAATGGTGCGCTAATACCATTACAGTATAGAACAATGTGCTTACATTATACATTATGCAAATTGTCAGTCGGCTAATTGATACGTGTTAATCATATTAAGGAGCTTAATTATAAGAATCTTACTGTGCTGCGATTCGTTAATTAACACTGACATCACATGTACGAGAGAAGAAGTTTCTCTGCCATCGTCTCGTCCTCGAGGAGGAGCAGCACCATATTGTTTTTATATCTCTAACTGATATATTTTCAGGATTTCCCCGAACTGATGAATGATTCCTCTGCTCTCTTCCGAAGGCCACTGGAATGCGGTTTGTAGAGAAATTACATTTAGCTGGGAGCAGCCCTGCCAGTGTGGAGATTACGGAACGGAGGCGAGATCCGAGTCGACTTGTAAAAGAGCGCCGGCCTCAATCTTTTACCTGAATGTCGACTCCTGTGCTCGGCGCGTTGCTTAAATATCACATTTACCTCGTTCGAGGCTCTTTGCAATCTCGCTCCCTGCAGGTTTTGGTCTGGCTTTTTTTTTTTTTTTTTTTTGTGCACCGGCCTCCTTAATATGTTACGAATTTAATCAAGTCTGCAAATTTGTTATGCACGTTAAATTGAACATGCAATGGCACATTTGAATGTGGTTGCCATACCAACCCCCCAGGAGTTCATTTTCCATAATGTAGTGTTTGGAATCTCATTTCCTCCACTTTCCCCCGCCGCCGCTGCTGCTGCTTGCAGACGCCACCTCCAGGCTCCCACTGTATGTTCAGCGCGGCGAGCTCGGCTCGGCTTCGGCTGCCACGGCTCTCCGACACTGGAGGGAGGGAGAAAGAAAGGGAGAGAGAGAGAGAGAGAGGCCTCTCTCCACGTAGTGGAAATGACACAAATTAATATACACTACTTAAACCAGACCAAGATTAATGGTTCCCTTTCGCTGCAGCTTAGTCCCACTGTCAGTTGCCGGGTGCTCGTTGGACAAAATCAACACTAATCAACATTTATTCCACTTTTGCCCTGGGCTCTCAGGAGTCTGGCAGGACTGCGTGGCCCCCCCTCCTCCCCTCCTCCCTCCCCTTCCCTCCCAGCAATCCACCCCTCCCTCCCTTCGTCCGTCTCGCTACGCTTTTCACCTCTCATCCAGCTCCTCCATACATCACCCTCCTCACACCGCTCGGCTCCTCGGAGGAGAGTGCGCCCCCTCCTATCAGGCCACATTAGAGTCATGATAGATTTTCTCTTTTCATTTGCATCTGATATTTAACACAGCAAAGCAGTTGCTCTGTCACTTTACAGTACAAGTGTGTGTGTGTGTGTGTGCAGGCTTTTGTTCGTGTGTGTGTGTGTGTTCGAGGCAGTAATCTTATCTGCACTCAGTCGCCACTGCATTATGAGAAACAGGATATGCGTTCGCCGTTCGCTCGCGAGTGTGTGTCAGGTGGTGTATTTATACAACACTTCATTTTCTGGAAAGAAGCATTTTAAAAGCGGCCTGCTGCTGGGAAACCGAAGCCCAAGGTCACATGAGTGTTTCTCTATGTCTTTTTATTGCTAAAGGTAAATAATGGATGCTGTGAATCATAAATACTCTGTGAGTGGCAGCGCTGCCGTCCACGGATCTGCTGACTGTTTTTTTTATATTAGCAGAATAACATTAAGCAGCCGGCGAAGGCTCGTAATTGGCCGATCTAATTCAGGCAGCATCTCTTTGTCTGAGATAAAAAACACTCTCGGAGGGACGATTATTAAGAAAGATGCCTAAAATTAAACGTCCTCTACATCCTCCCAATGTAGTTTATTCTTATAGATGAGAGCGGCTGTATTATTGGGTCGACTCTGAAGATGTTAGGAGAATATCAGAGTTATAATATCACTGTGATGTGTACCAGCCTGACCGATATATCAGTATTTTCCAGTGATATTGGCCTATTACTGATATATATATATATATTAGTATCGGCGTATATGTATAATCACTGATGCTGAAACTTTTCCATGTTTATTGGAGGTTATAAGGCAGAAAAAAGATGCTTTGGGTAGTTTATAATGATTAAATTCCCAGATATTGTAGATTTACTCCCCAATATCGGCATCAGCACAGCCCCAAAAGTCCAGTATCAGTCGTCATATCTCATAATTTTACATTTTTGATGCTAACATACAAAGATTAGGATCCATAAAGTCAAATGAAAGTCTGATGCAAGCAGAAGAAACGTGTCAAAATACAAAAAAAAATGTGGTGCTTCAGATTCATAACATCAAACACAGCAGCTTCTTATATCTCTGTTACTGAGGAAATACTCGGAGGCACCAGGAAAATAAACAGAACAACGTCAATTCTGCATTTTTCAAACATGTTTAGTTGGAATTTGTTCAAAAAATATTCTTTTAATGATTTGATATCTGATCCCTTCTTCTTCTTTTAGCCAGACCGATATCACCCGCCGATATCGGTCCGTCACAGATCGATATCGGCGTCAGATATGAAAACTTTTTTTGATTATACTGAATAAAAAGATGCTTGTGGTCATTTATAATTATTAACCTCTCATTGAAGGTCACTGGTAAACATCCCAAGTGTCCAACTATCGACGGATTCATCCAATATCTTAATATTGCCATCGGCTCTACTTCTTTTCTATATTAAGACCAGTTCTACTATCGACCTTTACTATTTTTCAGATTTCCATTCACCCAGATATTGTCTTACCCGCTTGCTCCTATTCTGGGAGCTGCATATTCTGGATCTATTCCCAGCATGCATTGGGCGGGAGCCAGGGAAACACCCTAAACTGGAGAGCGAGTCGATCACGGCGGCTCAGATTTGATGCCCGCTCGGTAATCTGAGGTGGGATCCCTTCTTCCTCTCCGAGTCAGAGCTTGCGTGTCGCTTCGCTCCCCTGCGAGGGACGAAATTGTGCAAACAGCTGATGCCTCTTTTCCTACTTTGCCAAGATATGCGGCGCCGTGTTGTCCATCTTGTAGCGCTGCATGGCCAGCGGCATTGTCATGGCACCAACTGGCCTCATTGAAGTGACACCAAGTGCTTTGTCAGCTTTGTGTCTCAGGTGCCAAACCTGCGCTTCCCAAAATAAACTGTCATGCAATGTGGCAGCGCAGGAAAAATGTCGGAGCATGTTGGCTCCCCCCCCCCCCGAAAGGAAACAAATGTTCCATAGCAGAAATGCATTGTGGTTTTGGACGCCTTCCCGGCTCGGTGGTGGGGAACTCAAAGCGTGCGGCGTGATCGTCTGCGGCATCAGCAGGAGGTCACAGCAGGACAGACGTAAAAAAAAAAAGTGGAAGTTTCTCCGCGTTGACGTCCTTTTAATTTATGTTTTAAGTGATTTTGTGTCGCTGCGGACCTGTTACACTCTGACAGCTCTCTGCTATTTGCAGACATCCTCCTCCAGAAATAGCTTATGCTTACTGTAGTTAGCTCCACTTCCTGTTTTATAAATGGTCTGTCATTTTCTCTCTCTCGCGCGCGGTGCAACATTACACCTCGGAGGATGTGCACTCGGTTGAAGTCACTTTCAGGCCGGTGTCAGGAAGTTGGAGAGGGTGAGCGTGTAGAAAAGTCACACGCAGAGATTCCTCGGCGACCTCCAAACTGTAACCACCGGCCGTGTCTGCCCTGTTGGATTTGGCAGCGAGCGTGTGATTCCTGGGAGATCGCGGCGTGGCCCCGTGTGCTCTATAGCTGCCGTGACATTTTTATGACTAGTGGACTGAGGTAAAGGTGGGAGGCACAAAGGCTTGAAATGGAGGTTCTGTCCTCACCTCCGTAATGAGGAACCAGGAGCTAATCATGCAGACAAAGGGAAGGATTCTGTAGCCTGACAGCCGGAGAGGTATAATGATGTTTCACTAAACACGGACCGCAGAGCCGGAGAGGAGGGCTGCGATCTGAACTGTGTTGGAGCCACGAGTATCCAGGATTTTATAACAAATCAATACATTGAAAGATGGAATTGTATTTACTCGGGACTGCTGGCTGATGATTTAATCTGCTTTAAAGTAGAACTGAGGGATTCTGAAGAGCTAGCGATCTGCTAGCGATAGCTGTCGGTCAGTCCTGACTAGTGACAAATCATCTTTTGGTCAACAGTCTACGTCCGACAACAAACAGACACAATCCTCGCCTTCATTTTACGATCTTAATCTTCATCTAAATCTTCTGCGAAGTAAAAAAAAAATTCCACCACAAATTGCCCAAAACTCAAAGGTCATGTGATAAAATCTCTGTAATTTAGTTACAGATTTCTTCTCTGTTTCCAGTTGAATGTGAAAGTCGATGGCGGCTCGTAACATGTTGAACAGCAGTCAACAGCTGAGCTCTGAGTCCAAACCATATGTGGCTGCTGAAGATCAGACGTCAGATCAGATGATAGAGAGATAATGTCGGTGAATACGAGTAAAATGCAGACTTTGCTCGTCACATGCAAATGTCCTGCATGAAACACATGTGTAGCACCAATTCACAACAAAAGTCATCTCATGACACATTGAGCAGATCTAGAACAGACTCCTTGATTCATTTATTTACAGAGACCCAACATTTCCAGAGGCGAGAAACCTCGAGCAGAACCGAACTCAACGGTGGGCGGCCATGAATAGCAATGCATAACAAACCAATGCAATGCAAGCTAGCTAACGGCTAACACTTTAATTTTTTGTGGTTACGTTCATGTCATATCTTTTAAATAAAGTAAAGTAACGTGTGTGTCCACTGGTAATACTACACTCTTAGAAATAAGGGTTCCAAAAGGGTTCTTCTACAAGGGCTGAGGTTCTACCTGGAACCATTTGCTTCTGAAAAACCCTTTCCTGAAGAAACGGTTTTTCAAAGGGTTCTTGGTAACACTAACGGTTCCAGTGAGAACCATTTTGATCCAGAGAACCCTTTAAAAACCCTTTCCTGAATAAAGGGTTTTAAAAGGGTTCTTGGTAACACTAACGGTTCCAGTAAGAACCATTTTGATCCAGAGAACCCTTTAAAAACTCTTTCCTGAATAAAGGTTTTAAAAGGGTTCTCGGTAACACTAACAGTTCCAGTAAGAACCATTTTTATCCAGAGAA
The DNA here is from genome assembly GCA_039737535.1 of Lagodon rhomboides. Classification (NCBI taxonomy): domain Eukaryota; kingdom Metazoa; phylum Chordata; class Actinopteri; order Spariformes; family Sparidae; genus Lagodon; species Lagodon rhomboides. The sequence goes on along the minus strand of CM077789.1, from coordinate 4,291,431 downwards.
CCCTTTAAAAACCCTTTCCTGAATAAAGGGTTTTAAAAGGGTTCTTGGTAACACTAACGGTTCCAGTAAGAACCATGTTGATCCAGAGAACCCTTTAAAAACCCTTTCCTGAATAAAGGGTTTTAAAAGGGTTCTTGGTAACACTAACGGTTCCAGTAAGAACCATTTTGATCCAGAGAACCCTTTTTTGGAGAAAGAGTTCTTCAGGGGTTGTTGAAAGCATGGGTATAAGATCCTGTATGGGTTCTTTGTAGAACCTCTCATGGGGGGTTCTGGGTGGAACCTTACACACACAGTTCTAGGTATAACCCTTTATGTTGGGTTCTAGGTAGAACCCTCCACCTTTATAAAAGGTTCTACCTGGAGCCAGAAAGGGTTCTCCTATGAGGACAAGCCGAAGAACCTTATATGGTTCTACTTAGAACTTTTATTTCTAAGAGTGTAGTCCTGCTTGAATTAGGGGCTAAACAAACCAATGCAATGTAAGCTAGCTAACAGCTAACACTTTAATTTTGTCGTTACGTTCATGTCATATCATTTGAATAAAGTAAAGTAAATAAAGCAGCGGACAAACTATTTCACGTAAACCTTCCTACTTATAGTATTTGATAATAAAAACGATGGTAATTCTGAGTCGGCGGTATCGGTGACGTCCGACTACGCCAACATCTCCCACTTAGTGAGAAGAGCTGCAGGCATGTCATCAGACTGGCAGAAAGGCTGCGACGTCCGATATTAACACTGATGCAATTGATTCATCTCATTTTATAGCAGCCGTCAAATGTTTGTGTTTGGTTTCACTTAACAAACTGCTATAAATACACAACCAAAGCTAATTATAAGGCCGTTTAGAGAACAAGGTTTGAATCAAAGGTGTTTTGAATCACGTTGACCTGATCGGCCGGACAAGACACAAAACTCATCACCACTTTTATCATTTTCTCTCATTTTTATAGACGAAACGATTAATGAATCGATTAAAAAAAAACTAATTGATAATCAAAATAACCAGTTGTTAGCAGCCAGCTGGGCCTCGCTGTCACCGTCGCCGCTGATAGATTCCGACTTCCTCCCCACCGCCGCCGCCGTAAAGAGATTGCGTTGATAAGTTAATATTCCGACAACAGAGGCGAGATTAAGAGGTTTTAGGAGTTTGGAGGATAGCGTAACCTTGATAAAACGCTCATCTCAGTGACATTGATTTTCGCCATCCATCTTCATCTGATATGAAGTATGCAAATGGCGGCATCGGCTGGGAGTGGAGTACAGTGCTGCTGTTAAATGGGCCATTTCAAATGTTCTTTGTACTATGCTGACTTCCAAAAAAAATTCACTGTCAGCCCGGCTCCCGCGGCACGCCGGAGTCATTTTGGAGACATTTTTCCACCTTTATCCTACAGCTCCTTCCATCTCTCCCTCTCCTCTCCCTCCCTCCCTCCCTCACCCATCTCCTCCTCCTCCTCTCCTCTCCTTGCATGCCATACAAATTAGGTATGTACTGTCAGTGTCAGAATGGCTACTCATGAAATATTAACAGCTTGTAGAGGATTTTTTACATCGCTACGTTTCTCTTCATTTTTTAACTATGTCAGCGCAGGCGGTGGAACATTTATTTGTGCGAGTTCAGGGAGGCTGTTACCCCACCAGCTTTTTCTGCATGTTTTTTAGATGATACCCATCAACCCCTCTTTTCCCATTTGCCCCTCGGATACCCCTTTTTTTTGTGTGTGTTTACACTTACGCATGCCGGGTACGTCGTGATCTCAGGATCTCCGGATGTAACGAGGTGTTTATCGCCTTATGAAGCCGGTAATTATCCCTTTATGAGCGAGATAAGACCAAATAGTTCGCATTAAACAACATATGGGGGGTAGTTGTTAAAAATGCCTGCACGGAAGGTAAAACCGGAGCTGACGGTTATAAACCAGTCCAATTACAGGCCGCCTCGGATCAGTATTCCTGAACGTAGATGAGAATCTGTGTCGGTTTTTTTTTCCCCGTGTTTGTCTTTAAAGATGCTTTTTTATTCTATCTCGTCGATTCACCGCTGGTCTCCGAACACGCTCGGCTCGGTGGGCGGGGATGGCCTCTCTCTCTCGCTCTCTTTTTCTGCCTTTTTTTCTGTTGGATGGCCCCCGTAAAGATGGAGCTGTCAATCATCGGCGGGCTTCCCGAGTCCTGAGAGGCGACGTCAGTCCTCGGCGAGGGACTGGAACAATGACTTTTGTTGTCACGCGGGAGCGTTCTGTGGACAGTGCGTTACCCTTTAATTAAATTCATTCTCCCGGTTCTGAAAGGAGCTGAAGGGGAGGCGCACAGATGGCTGAAATGATTGAACTGATTGAATATAGTGGAGCGGCGAGTGGTCATTTAGATCCTGTGCTTTGAGTTAAATGCTTCTTTTTTTTAAAAAGGATAATTTCAATTTATTACAACTTGGGTCTTATTTTCAAGGGTTTTAACATAAAACCTCTGTTAGTTATTGTAATACGTGACGGTATTGTCGCCACGGAGCCGGATGACAACCAGTCAGTCTTTCATACAGCTTAGAAACAAGCTCACAGTAAAGCCAGATTAAACTACTTTATTGTGAGGTGAATCTAAAAGTGTGCACAGACAATGATTGTTACTACAGATAATTAAAAATCCCTTATGTGCAAAGGAAAACTGTTACCGGCCTGACCCGAATGCTTCCAATGCCATTGTGGTCGATATCCAAATCACTGTTTGAATGCAAATATGTAAGAACTGAAGCCACATACCGCTAACTGCTGCAGCTGCCACCAGCTAGTTAGCTCAGTTAGCAGTGCAGCTCGCGGAGCGGGACTGGGTTTTGGATAATTTTCACATGAGCAAAAACAACGTACACGCAGAACTGTGAGCGTGGCAACGTCACTAAAAATACGTGAGAGGTCAAAAGATCGGTGAGGTTTTTAGCATGTTTAGCATGCTAACCAGCTAGCTCGCAGCACCGGGGGAGCGTTGGTGTTAAAGCACAAGAGCTTTGAACCCAGGCGGGCTGGGAGCTAGCTGGTTAGCATGCTAAACATGCTAAAAACCTCACCGATCTTTTGACCTCTCACGTATTTACTGATGTTGCCTCGCTCACAGTTCTGCGTGTACGTTGTAGACAGATAGAAAGTCGACCTCAAGTTGTAGTGAGCCACAAAAAAAACGTACAAAAACAATTTTCATTGTCAAAATACTTGAAACAGACGGGAGTTAAAATGAAGGAATCACTGTTATTTGACAACCTTTACTGACTGGGTTTTGGATAATTTTCACATGAGCAAAAACACGTCACAACGTCACAAAAATACGTGAGAGGTCAAAGATCGGTGAGGTTTTAGCATGTTTAGCTTGCTAACCAGCTAGCTCCCAGCCTGTCTGGGTTCAAAGCTCTTGTCCTTTAACACCAACACTTCCCGGTGCTGCGAGCTAGCTGGTTAGCATGCTAAACATGCTAAAAACCTCACCAATCTTTTGACCTCTCACGTATTTTTAGTGACGTTGCCTCGCTCACAGTTCTGTGTGTACGTTGTTTTTGCTCATGTGAAAATTATCCAAAACTGTAGACAGACAGAAAGTCGACCTCAAGTTGTAGTGAGCCACAAAAAAAACGTACAAAAACAATTTTCATTGTCAGAATACTTGAAACAGACGGGAGTTAAAATGAAGGGATCATTATTATCTGACAACCTTTAATGACGGGTCACAAGTACGGCTTAACTCTAAAGGTTGAGAGTCAGTGATCCAGTAAACCAAAAGATAACAACCCTCTTTGTCATTTAATCCATAATACTGATTATTTATCAAATTCCCATTATGTTAAAGTACCAGTAGTCATCCCTACAATACTTTATCTAGATCAATATCAAGTATTTGGTCAAAAATGTCATGATGTTTGAGTTCAACATGTCAGGATATATCCTAAAAATATCATGATATCATTTTAAGACCATATGGCTCAGCTACATGTAGGTGTACTGATTTCTTTGTTGCTGTAAAAAAAAAAATAAAAATGGAGGGAAATGAGTTGATGAGGTGTATCCTCCTCTCTTATCATATGTAGCTGGGGCTTGCTCTCCTCTTGACTAATGATGATGTGTGGCACAGGTAGCTGTCAGCAAGGCGTGATTAATTAAAAGGGAAACTAGGCCAATTTGTCATATTGTTCTAACTGTGGTCAGAGAGCACGGCGAGTTGCGCCGCCGATGCCTCCGCACCCTCCGACCGTACCTAGACATCCATAACGCGCCGGCTTCTGCAGCTATTTGTGCAGAAGCCTCATCAGCTCCGGGGGAGTTTTTCTTTTCTTTTTTTTTTTTATCTGCGTCTCTCCTTCTCAGACTGTCTCAACACAGACCTGATAACAATTAGGAGGCGTCTGCTCCAGAACGGGGCTCAGAAATATGAGCGTGCCAAGCGAGGTTGACATAATGAACAGATCGAGCACGGAGGAGAGCGCTCTCGTGTCTGCCGAGCTCGAAGTCTTGAGGAGAAACCGCGGAGCCTTTTTTACCACGAACATACAAGTTAAAGCTGCGTTTGATTTCCTGTTGTGTGTTTTTTTGGAAGTCCACCCATGCAACAGTGATTAGCATTGTTGGGAGGCCGGTGGCTCGCAGCGCTGCACACAGGACTGAGGCTTCTCAGCTGCCAGCCGTGGGTCTCGCTGCCGGCCCGGCGAAGAGAGCAGAAGCCTTGTTTGTGTTGGACTGCAGCGTCGCTCCCAGCGTGCAGCCTGGCCCTTGTCAGCGGCCCTGTCATATCTGTCTCGGGCCTGTCCCGACAGCCAACCCGGGCTCCCACGTCACAAAGGCGGGCTCGTCCTGAGAGAGACAGGTGTCAGCAACCCCCCCTCCCCCTCCTTCTCACGCTCGTCCAGGCAGATGCCTGCTGCGACCGGGCCACATATTTGAAGCTGAGCAACACGGAAAGAAGGGTCATCTCTGCCACCCATTCACAGTCGCCATATCGCAAGAGACCGGAGCTCCATCAGAGCGCTCGTGTCAGATATGGAGCATCCACCAGAGGAGACTGTCCCAGTCCAAGAGCATTACAGACTGGGACTGAGTCCTGACTGACTGACACGCTGACTGACAGCTTTATTGTGTCCTTTGAGGAACGGGGATGAAAGGCTCTCATGAAGAGGCCGCACAAACACAGACCATACTCAGTCGTGCTCGGGAAGAATTACTTGTTCCTTTGTATGCATTGTTGTTTCTTTGTATAGAGTCCACGTCTTTTAGCTGACAACACTCTTTCTCTAATTGTACAAAAGCAGCCACGGAGGAATCTGACATGTTATATTCTGACTACAAAGCCTCTCAGCCCCAAGGACTCGGGAATCAGGAATTTCACGAGGAATTCTTGTGAGCTTCTTTTTTTTTTCCCCCGAGAACTTAATCAGAAAATTGTTCAAGATTACAGCGGTGCAGTGATAGTACGGTTAATACAGTTTGAGTGGGAATACTAGCCAAGCCAAGAGCTCAAATATGTGCATACACTGTTATGTAGAAGTATTTTGAGAGCGCTGCTAATCTCAGTTACAGATTGCGTTTCATAAAGCTGTTTCACAATAGAAGCCTTCCAGTGGTTTGTCAGTGGAAAGCTTTAAAACAAGCATTTTTAACGTTTGATAGAGTAACATTAACAAAAGTCGGGTCACTAAGGCCTAAAGTTGCTATCGTTAGCCAACATTAGCGACTGTAAGCTATTGGTTTAACAACACCTAGCAAGGCTGTAGCAGCAAAAGTGTATTAAGATAAGCTCTAGGTCTGTTTTAATTGCTGATTAACTCAATTTTTTATTTGTAAGAGAGAAGAATGTGTTATTTCTTCTTTTAAAAGTTACCCAGTCTCGCTTTAAATGTGAAGCAGCAGTAGCAGAAAACGCTCAGTTGTCATTAGCTGTAATGAAATGTTAGCTAACGCAGCAAACACACCAGTAAGGCCAATATCTGTCAGATATACGTAGGCTACACTTCTAGTTCTAGTAGAGCGAATTACAAGATCCAGTTACAAGTTACTACAGTGCTGAATGCAGCAGCTAGCTACATTTAGCTAAGCATAAAAAAAGGATTTGGACTGTAGCAGCAGCAGCAGCTAGCTACTTTGAGCTAAGCTTATAAAAGGGTTTTGTTCATAGTAGCAGCTAGCTACGTTTAGCTAAGCATAAAAAAAGGATTTGGACTGTAGCAGCAGCAGCAGCTAGCTACTTTGAGCTAAGCTTATAAAAGGGTTTTGTTCATAGTAGCAGCTAGCTACATTTAGCTAAGCATAAAAAAAGGATTTGGACTGTAGCAGCAGAAGCAGCAGCTAGCTACTTTGAGCTAAGCTTATAAAAGGGTTTTGTTCATAGTAGCAGCTAGCTACATTTAGCTAAGCATAAAAAAAGGATTTGGACTGTAGTAAAAGCTAGCTACATTTAGCTAAGTATGAATAAAGATGTTTTAGGAACTAATGTTAACACAACTTCTCATGAGATTTAACACCATGTTATGCTGTCATACAATCTATATTGTATATTGCCGGCCATCTACATCCATCTTTATCTGTATCTTATCTGTATCATCTATATCTGTAGAAGTGGATAACAAACGTGTGTTTTGGGTAAAGCTCAAGTCACTAAAGATTTCACTTTACTTCACTTTACAGCTAGCTTATTGTGTTTCGTGCAGAGGCAAAGAGAGAGATCGACACAGAAACAGATGCTAAAGTTCCATCGTTTTAGAAGCAAATCCGTCCGTATTTTATTTCTCTTCTCGGGTTCTACCTTCCAGTACGTGACATTTTTATTCAAAGAAACCAGCTCGTGAAAGCCAAATGACTAATGTACCCTTTTTCCTCTCCCCCCATCTCGTCCCTGTGTCTTCATACTCTGCGGCCGGCGTCCCTGTTTTCTCTCCGTGTTATTTTTGTAGTCATCTAAATTGATCCGCGGTGAAGCCAGACAAAGATTGCTGTATATTTAATGTCTTTCAGCAGCCACATTAAGAGTGCAGTGTGTGTGTGTGTGTGTGTGTGTGTGTGTGTGTGTGTGTGTGTGTGTGTGTGTGAGCTGTGTGACATTAATAATTTAATTGCAGTCGTGTATCTGAATGCTGCAGGAGCGCCAAGTGATGGATATTTTTAATGATATGAAGAGTGAAGCCCAGAAAGATCAATGCACACACACACACACACACACACACACACACACACACACACACACACACACACAGGCAGTGTCTGTCAATGTGAATCTAAGGGGCCTAGTGAGGATGATTGTGCTCCCACACTAATATTGTTTTGGTCCACATCCCGTCTGGTCTGATCTTCCGGGCTGAAGGTCTCCGGCCCAAATGACTCTGTCCCCTTTTGCCGGTGCTGTCAGAACTGACAGTCCTCATGTTTATTTCATTTTGCGTCTGGGCTGTCTCGTTTCCCTTATCCTCCAATGTCATTAACGCTCCGAGCCAGGACCCTGCAGTGGCGCGCCTAATGAATTCCTCTGCGGCTCCTCGCTCCCCACCTAGTTACCCCAGCTCAAGGTGTCAAATTAAAACAGCCTGGGAAAAGAGCGAGGAAGCCGCTCTTGTTTTGTACGTGCGGCTGGATGTTTGTTTCCAGTGCATGTATGTTCCTCTGTTGCGTTATTAAATAATTGTTTTGTTTTTTTAGCGCCGCGATTTGTTTTAAGTGCCCCTGATAATCGAGGAGACTCGCAAACAAGACGAACCTTTCACCTTCCAATTAGCAAACGAGGCGACGACAGTAGAGAGAAACACCTCTCCGCTGCAGAAATGAGTTTGATCCTGCTGTTTGTGATGTCGACGTGCCGCTCTAACCTTCCCTTTTGTTTCGTTTTATTTCCAATCGTTGATGAAGAATCGCTGCTTTTAACATTTTGGGATCTCCGGGATAATTTGGGGAATGAGATTAACGGCGGCGAGGACGCCTGGGTGACTGCTAATTGTGCTTATTTAGTTGTCATTGTGATAAGCGTAACGAGGCCAGACGTGTTATTGAGCTGTGCGGCTGCGGTGGGAGAGCAGATTTCTTACATTAACGGAGCCTTTACGACGAGGTTTGTGAGCATCTTTTCCGATCTTTGTACATTAAAGCGTGTACACTAGGCGTCTTGAGGTTAAGCGAGGCCGGCGCTCCTGTGCTTCAGTATGTGTCATTTCCCAGCGGAGACCCTTCAGAAGTGACCACGTTGCTGCTGCTGCTGCTGCTGCTGCTGGCTGAGTGTCAGGCGAGCAGGCCTCCCTCCTTGTGTGGCTCTCTCTCCTTCTCTGACAGCGCTGGAAGATGGAAAATGGTGTCAATCAATTCATCAGAGCAACACGGGTGGCTGTGCAGAGAGGAGAGCTGGGGGCGTGGTAATGGCAGCGTGCAGGAGGAGCGCGGCGCATGATTATGGCTCCCTGCTGCAACTATTTCCCCTCGCCGTCGTAGCTGATGCTGCAGAGCCTTAATGGACTGACTGACTGACTGACTGACTGTAGAGCCGGGTCGGTCCACGGCGGAGAAAAGGTTCCTGCAGGGGATCAACTTTTCTGAAAGCCCTCCTCCTCCTCCTCCTCCTCAGACGTGTCTCGGACCTCCTCGGCACTCAAAAAAGTCCACGGCTTGTTAAACTAAAAGAATGCGCCGCGTTAATTAAAGATGTGTAAATACGCTCGAATGGGCCGCATCCTCACATTAGGAGAGATTTGCGGAATCTGCGCTGTAATATATTTTAATTACGGATTAATTAAAAAATAATGGGGGTTTTATTTTGCCTGGCAGACCCGGGCGTTTGAAACGTGGATCCGGCGTCTGCTGTGAGCTCATCAGCGGAATATTGAGCACCTCGCCGGCTCCTCAGGAGCCTCTCAAGGTCCCTTCAAAACAAAAGCGCTGCCCTCTCCCCTGGAAATAAAAAAGAAAACACATTTACCGAGGGAGGGAGTGGCTAACGCGTTGGCTTAATTAAATTTTTTTCATCCCCCCTTCTCTCATCCTCCTCCATCCTCCCGCCTCCTCCTCCTCCTCCTCATCCTCACCCTCACCCATCCTCTCCTCTCTTTTTCGGCTGGCAGAGCAGCAGAGTGGCTCTGAGACACGGAACACTAGTTGTGCTGGCAATTATGTTAATGGGATGCTATTAGGCCATGATTCCGTATGAGCGATCGGGGAGAAGAAGAGCCCCGGCGGCAGAAAATGATAACGGAGCGTGCGCCTCGTTGATACCGCTCCAGCAGGATCATTTGCATAATGAACCCTCCCCACTAACGAGGGGTGTGGCCTCGACACCGAGCTACTTAGAAAGCTCAGGAGTCGCAGCGTGAGGCGAGCCGACAGTGAGAGCACAATGTGACAGGAAAGATTCATGGACTTCGCTAGTCGTTGCGAAAGCCATTTTGGCACGAGTGTAACTGTAGCATGCAAATTCCTCTTTGCAGACCCGGTTTTTACGGAGCTCTGCTCAGTGTTTCCTTCCACACGCAGACATGACAGTGCGATTTCTTCTGAGTGCGGTCTTATCTTGGAAGAAACGAGCGAGGTGATCTCCACATCGGTCTAATTCGGTCGTGTGTCTCGGACTCGACTGGAATCAGAGGTGTTTTGTATCGCGTATACGGCGTATATATTGTTATTTCTGGCAGCTACGTTTTTTAAAAATGTCTTCGGCTTCCATAAATAGTTACAAATCAAATATTCATTATGCTGCCATCGCCAATTTATTCATTTTTTTTTTTACTTTCAGCCTCTCAGCTCCGAGAGTCAACATTTTGCATTCCATGTACAGCTCACACACACACACACACACACACACACACACACACACACACACACACACTTCTTGGCTGTATGATTCACTAAGCATTAAGAGGGAAACTACCTTGGGGCACCAAAAGCCCTGTGGATTCCCTCAGCAGCTCAAATAAAACAAGCTGAGCAGGGATTGCTCCGCTTCGTTCACACTGCTGAAGCGTCCACACAGTCGCCCTCCTGCCTTATTTACCCAGCCGAGGTTATGCACCGACGCTATTGATCCCAATCCTAACAATTTATTATTAATTTGGCTGCACAGTGCGGCGTCTTTATTTATGCAGCGCTCCTCTCCCTCTTGATGTCTTGATGTATTATTTGTGTGTCCACGCGGCGTGTGCATGTGTGTTTTTTTTCCTTGCAGCCCTGTCGGCCTGTCGTCTTTAGACGCAGCCTCCAGGATTTGATCAGAATGATCTGGAGGCCCAGGGGAAGACATTAAACACCCAGAATGCCCCTCAGGCTGCTCTCCCCTCCTCTCCTTCTCAACCTTTCATTCTCCCTTAATGAGAACTCCTCCTAATTATTTCAGTGGCTGGAGCGCGGGGACACAGCCGGAGTTAGATCCCCCCGCGCTCGGACGTGACTGCTCTGCTGATGAAGGCAGGGGGGGATCAATAATTTAGGCTCTCGCCTTAATGGCGGGGTGAGGAGAAAGCGATACATCTGAGTCAGAGATTACATTTTAAAGGCGCAGGCCGGCGAGCACAGCGAGCTCGCAGCCTCGCCGAGCGTGTTCGCTGTAAACAGCTGACACATTTATGTTTACTGGAATTCTTATCGCTCTTCCTCTAAAGCTAAGTCTGTGTCTAAGTGCTTGTTTACCTAGCTTTGTGCATCCCCGCGTTCAATTATTGCAGTCTGCAGAGTCACTCCGAGAGCGTTTCGCCTGCCAAATGATTTGCATTTGAAGTACATGGGGATATAATTGATTTAGAGGCATGAATATTGATAGTATCTTATCAGCTCGGTGCCCATCCCTCAAACCGCTCTGTGGAGAATAATGGTCCTCTGAGCATTTTTCTGGTCATCTTGCTTTAGCGGATGCACACATAATCTTTAAGTGTACAGAGCCTTGGCTCCGCGAAGCCCTTCCATCTCCCTCTGGGGAGGCATCCATGCATCTTTTAAGGACTCCTCACATCAAGAAGGCCCGAGCAGAGTACCCTGCAGTCGCTCGCTCAATTATTAAAGCCAGGATTTTGATGCTCTGTTTTAACTTAGCCTTGGAAGAGGAGGAGAGAGGAGGAGAGGAGGAGAGGAGCCACATGTAGAGGACAGTAACCTGAGCCAAGCCTCACATCTCCTCCACCGGAGAGAAGACGAAGATGGTGACGATTCTCGCAATTTATTAGAAGAAGTCTTGTGTTTTTTTTAAGTGGAAACTTGGAGGAGGTCTTGAAACATTCATATGGATTTCATATTGTAGACATTCCCTCTTCAAACGGAATGATTCACTGCGGGTTGCGTTACAGTTTTCCCTGTCACTGTGCAAAAAAAAAAAAGAAGGGCTGCATCCAATTATAACAGGGGACACATTTGCTCACAATGTTTCCTGTGATTGATGCGCGAGGGCTGCGGTCGGAGCGCTAACGAAGTCCAAATGGCTCGGATTGAAACGTTACTTATCGACTGGGCCTGACAAACAATAACATCAGCGGCAGACGTCGGCGTCCTCGCCGCTGGTTGGGGAGAAAAGCGAGTGATGGATCAACTCCGCGCGAGACAGGATCTCACGTTCTCCTCATCATCGCTTGTAATGTAGGAAAACGCGGTTACTGCGCGCCGGCTTCGTCCCACTTGGCCTCGATTTGATGTCATTGTTTATTTTTTCCATTTAAGTGCCGAGGAAGTCGTTCGAACTCCGCAAATGGTCTCGGCTGATGGCCGCCGCGCTCCGCATAAACTCCATCCATTGTCTGCGTGAATTGCAGCTGCCTTTAACTCTGATTAAATATTGATATCCGTGTAAACACTCGTGCCATATTGAGCACTTTATTCCGAGTCGCGGTCTCCCTCCGCCGGCGTGGAGCGAGCCGCCGCTGGCTTTGAGAAATAGGCCCATTGTTCCCGGGCTCGCTGTTGATTTATGGTGACAAAATAAAGTGTTCTGACACCGAGCTGAAATTAAGACCCAACCGATTTCCAACTAAGGTGTCGCCGAGTTTGAATAAATCCTTTTTTTTCTTGCGAGCGAACACGTATGTCGTCGGCTCGCGGCGCACGTGAAGAGACGCCTGGCTGTCGCAGTAATTTAATATTGTCTTCCACAGACATAAATATCCTCCGGTTGAGGAAAGGCAGAGGATTAGTACGGCCTAATTGATAATGGACAAGATTTATTCAGCATCCGCAATCAATCAGGGCAACACTCTGTAAAGTGGTGTGTTACACGAAAAGCCAGGCGAGTCTTTGATTATTTGATTTGCACGAGTGTTCGTGTACATCCGTTCGTGTTTCCCTTTTACTTTACACCGAGGCGCAAAGGTAATAATGAGTTCTGGTGGGCATTTAATACCCTTAAACAAATATACACCATAAATCAAACGGGGAATTATTCACAATTATTATCAAGTCGCAGAAAGAAACAAGTCTTGTTTTGAAACAGCAGAGACACTTTGGTACTAATTATCTCTGTTCTACAAGTATATTTCCAAGTAATCTTTATCTAAATGCTTTTCTATTATATAAGGATAATATATTATGGATCGAGTGATACAGTTTTCAAGGGCCGATACTGATTCCAGTTATTAGAAACCAATGATTGATGCAGGATTTTTGGGGTCGATACCAATATTAGGTCTAATATTCACACAAACACAGTCAAACAAATAGATGCAGATCAAGATGCATTGTGGGAAATGTAAACTCCAGCATTTTGTTATGTCAATTTAGTCCTTATCTACTCATTCAGATGCAGTGTCGCAGTATTAAAATACGTCTCCAGCTTCTTCAGTGATTCAGGAGAATGCTGTGACGCCGTTTCGCCGTGAAGCTCCAGAAACGTTTCGTTAGATCACAAAACCTTCACCCCGACTCTCCGTCCGCACGAGGGCGAGCAGATAACGACTGAATATTCATTATGTAGGTGAACTTTATCCTTTAAGCTCGTGTAAATGAATCTCGACACTTAAGCGTACTAATTATCTCTGTTTTACAAGTATAGTTTCACGTAATCTTTATCTAAATGCTTTTCTATTATAAAGGATGATATATTATGGATCGAGCGATGCAGTTTTCAAGGGCCGATACTGATTCCAGTTATTAGAAACCAATGATTGATGCAGGATTTTTGGGGTCGATACCAATATTAGGTCTGATATTCACACAAACACAGTCAAACAAATAGATGCAGATCAATCATCGTGGAAAGAGACCCAAAATGACAATTTAGTCCTCATCTACTCCTTCAGATGCAGCGTGGCCGTATTAAAACACGTCTCCAGCTACGTCAGTGGTTCAGGAGAACGCTGCGACGCTGTTTCGCTCCAGAAATGTTTCGTTAGATCACAAAACCTTCACCTCGACTCTCCGTCCGCGCGAGGGCGAGCAGATAGCGACTGAATATTCATTATGTAGGTGAACTTTATCCTTTAAGCTCGTGTAAATGAATCTCGACACTTAAGCGTACTAATTATCTCTGTTTTACAAATATAGTTTCACGTTATCTTTATCTAAATGCTTTTCTATTATATAAGGATAATATATTATGGATCGAGCGATACAGTTTTCAAGGGCCGATACTGATTCCAGTTATTAGAAACCAATGATTGATGCAGGATTGTTGGGGTCGATACCGATATTAGGTCTGATATTCACACAAACACAGTCAAACAAATAGATGCAGATCAAGATGCATCGTGGAAAATGACCCAAACTCCAGCATTTTGTTATGACAATTTAGTCCTCATCTACTCATTCAGATGCACGTCTCCAGCTACGTCAGTGGTTTAGGAGAACGCTGCGACGCTGTTTCGCCGTGAAGCTCCAGAAATCTTTCGTTAGATCACAAAAACCTTCACCCCGACTCTCCGTCCGCACGAGGGCGAGCAGATAACGACTGAATATTCATTATGTAGGTGAACTTTATCCTTTAAGCTCGTGTAAATGAATCTGGACACTTAAGCGGCTCAGTTTGATCTGCGGGGAGCGTCGAGTTACATCAACTGTAGTTCAGCTGTAATTGAAAAGAAAAAGGCGAATTAGAGAAGCGATTGGAAACCCACGATGTTTTCAGCACCTGTACCTTTTATTTGTGTATTTGTCTTTATTTGGTGTTTATCCGAGAGTTTGCCGCACTCGACCATCAGGCGGATCGAGCGAGGATCCGGGGGACATCCTGGATGGCGTCCACAGATTAGCTGGCGGCGCGGCGGCGACGCTCGCTACCACCTGCGTCTTTCACCCCACACCGCAATAGTTGCCACATACTGAGATAATACTACGGCGAGAGGAGACATTTTCTCTCTCTCTGTTTTTCTCTCTTTGTCTTTTCTCTGAATAATAGATCTCCTGCCAGTAGACTTTCTTTTCTTTCTTTTTTTTCTTCCCCTTCCCTCAACGTCTGCCTGATGTCTCAGGGTCAACTCGACGGCTACGTGGAATAAAAACATTACAGAGCGTACGAACGGGTGCGTGTGTGCGTATACGGTATACGGCGAGCGAGTCGTGTCTGCGGCGCCGAGCTCCTGGGAGAGGGAAGCTATCCACATATAAGAAATGAATGAGGTAATGTGCTGGGAGGTAATGGGTTTATGCAACATACTGGAACAGAGAAGCTCATTAGGAGACTGGAGCCTTAACCCCAGAGCTGCTTGCCTTTACTCCCTTTGTCATCGCAGACTGGTGGAGGCCGGGGGAGTTTAGCGCCGGAGGGGGGAGGAGGGGGGAGGCGGTCCATTTTGGGGGGAAGGTGGAATTCAATACTGGGAGTCTTTGCACGGAGGCACAGGTGAGTTACTTTATGTATGAAATGGCCTGTCTCCAAGCAGCAAACCAGCCGTGTCGCCCTCACCGGCGTGGAAGCACAATCAATAGGAAAGCACTCAGTATTAATACTCTATAAGTGACTTATATTTCACGTTGAATGCGGAGAGAAGTCGAAGGCGGCGGTGATTCAAAATCGGGATCTCCACGCAAACAAGCGCTCGTGAGGGGCTGGGTGCTGAACCTCGACCGGAAGCTCTGACGGTCTTTTCACGATGTCACACTGTTTTATTTATCGAGAAGTTGGAGCCCTGAAGTCCGGCTCGTATCAGCTGACGTGTATCAGGTGTAAAGGTGTAATCTGAGTAATATTCCTTTATCGCACAGGAAAGCTGTGTCCACGTCGCCGCGGTGAGCACAGCAGGTCACACTGTTACTAGGTAACGGTTCATTTAGTCGCCCGCCGCTGTAACCTCCGGGAGAGAGTCAGGGAGCGAGGAAGGAAGTTGGCGACGTCACGAGGATAACACCTAAACACATCACCTCGTCCGTTAATATCCTCGCCTCCGTCACCTCGGATTGTAGGCGCCCACTGCTCACTTTTCATGTAGTCGTTTGGTGTCTCGGTGTCTCGGTGACGTCTTCAGATGCTTGTTTTGTCCGAGCAAAGATGTTCAGTTGAATCCACACGAGACCGAAGAATTAGAGGTGAAACATACGACATTCACTGCCACTAGGTGTCGCACCGGAGCAGACCAACACGAACGCAATCTTCGTTTACTCGAAACACAGCTGAAATTGTAAAATGTTATCAAATATGAATAAATATGACCTCAAATGTTTGGAGAAACATGTTTAAGTGAACGTATGCTACGCGGCAGTTTATCTTTATATACGACTCCGAGCAGTTGTTTTCTGCTATATTAAGTCAAAGTCTCGTATATTTAACCTTTAAGAAGCTGGAATTAGGGCGCGTTTGACATTTATGCTTGAAAAACAACTGAAACAAACATTCATCAATCACAAAATCTTTTTCTGTCCAAATATTTTTGGTATTGTTGATTCAACTTTAAGATTTCATGTTTATATTCGTCTTCCTAAAGACAGAAATCACGTCTCTGAGCACAATCTTTGTCTTTTTGAGCTCCCTTAAAGAGCAGGACATTAAATAATTTGCTATAAACGCTCAGTTTCTTTACAGAAGTGTCTGTGGTTGGTTAAATTTGGGGGTTTTCATTGAAAATCATGTCTGTATTTGTCAAACTGAGGTATTACTTTGCACCACTATCACAACATTTTGATCTTTGGATTCACTGTAACTGTAAACTCACATCCCCCTTTTTTTTTATTTATCCTGTTTTGTAACGGAGCAAATTCGTCCCTGACAGAAACACTCCCCGTGTTTTGACGAGGATCGTGTTGTACAGCGAGTGTAGTGCACACACCACGGACAGAGAGATCCGAGGATGGGCTTCGTGCCATCCGCGGCGTTATCACACATCAGTGGACAGCGCGTCAGCTGACTGGAGTGTGCTGCAGTGTGTGCACACTTCGCTCGCTGACGGTGTCAGCATTATAACTCGCTGGATAACATGCTTCGATCATGTTTGCTCTGTATGATTGAGACGTAGTTGGGGGGGTTTTGTCTCTCAGCGGTGGCAGGATTTGTTTGGCAGGCAGGCAGGCAGGCATCACCAGGTTTCTGGCCCGCGCGGAGGCTGCGTTTCCGGTCTATTTCCAGCGCTGCGTGTTCATTCTAGGTGACTGGGGGGACTGTGTGTCATTAAAGGCCCGTCCTCTGCCTCTACCCGAGTGTGAAATGCGGCGCCTTGGAGATGCTGGTCTGCTTTTGTTTGTTCGACCAGTTTGTCGCAACTCGGAAATCCTGGGCAGAAGGTTAGTGCTGCTTCCAGAGGTCAGGAACACGCTGCGTCGGTTGAATTCAGCACTTCTTTTGGCTATTTTTTCACCGTCCTTACACAACCTGAATATATATACTCACAATATATCATCGCTGGTTTACACTTAAAGGAGAGCTGTTGTGCTTTTCACCTTCCCTTCAGTTTGTTCTCGTGCATGTTAAAGATCTTGAGAGTTAAAGGGATATTCCGGTGTAAGTTTAATCCATGGTCTAACACACCTTGACACCGAGTAAGACTCCCCCTCGAGAGGTCAAGTTAGCTGACCGCTAGCTTAGCTAGTTTTAGCAACCTCAGAAAAGACCGCACGATAACAATACAGTGCAGCTTATGTCTCCAACTAGAAACCGCCATCAAAAAGCCAGCAATTAATGGTGAGAACAGCAGCAAACTTCAGCAACAGTACATGTACAGTCCCAGCACACAGTACGAAGCATCAAACATCTGCTAGCTTTGCTGGATTTGTATTAAAAACACAGCACAACTCACCCTCTCCTCCAGCAGCCTGCCTGTGTGGGGAAGCCCTGACGAGTCGATTACCGAGTGCAGTAGATTTCTGCAGCTCAAGGATGAAAATGCATGTTTATTACTTTTCGTGCGGTCTTTTCTGAGGTTGCTAAAACTAGCTAAGCTAGCGGTCAGCTAACTTGACCTCTCGAGGGGGAGTCTTACTCGGTGTCAAGATGTGTTAGACCATGGATTAAATTTACACCGGAATATCCCTTTAAAAAGGTCAACAGAAGCTCCGCTTTCCCACAGAAAACAGTGCTCCTTAAACGCCTCGTCGGTAGTCCCACCTTTATTTCTATGACTTTGTGACATCACAGAGTCACACATGTGCATAGATAATGCCAAAATTGATTTAGCACAGCTGCTCTGTTTTTGTTAGCGGTGCTGGCTCAGGCATGTATAAGTCGACCAATGAGAGCAGACCGGGTGTTCTTAAAGAGACAGGAGCTAAAACAGAGGGGTGCTGCGTCACTGGGCAGTATGAGAAAACTGATATTGTCCTGTAAGTTCTCATTTCAGTCACATCCTTCACTAAATATATATTAATTTGATCAACACGGACTTTATTCCATCACTTTCTGTTTTCTCATTTACTGTCAGAAAAGACAAATGAGCCTGTTGGGACTTATCGCCGTAACAATAAAGTCGGCCAATTATCCCCTTGTTGACAGTTTCCAAACCATTTTTATAGTTGATTCAAAGATATAAAACTTTATTGGATCAAAAGATAGGGGACGGAGCACGGTATGGTTTTCTTGGCTCCGGTTTATACTGTCTACATTATAGGCCCTTCATGACATTTAAAACTTTATTGGACAGGACTTGGAAATCTGGGGGCAGTATATAAAATGAGGAATTTATTAGACTTTGTGGCCTTTTGTTGTAGGCTGCGTTTGAAATACGGCGCGGAGAGACAGATGAGCCTCAGCCTGTGTGGTTTTAATGCTGCAGTCGGTCGGTAATGATGTGCAGTAAAGAGCAGGTAACAGATGCTGAAATAAAAGGAACATGATATATCAATATTTAGCATAACAGATGTGATGTGGCGTTTTATAATGCCAATAATCCCCGGCTGACCCCGCGAGACGGTAAACAGCTGAAAGATTAGTAATTTTTAGCAATATGGTGGTTGGAAACAGCCTCTCCGGTGTTTATTATTTCAGTTTATCAGATGCTCGGGATTTGATTTGTATGTTCAGGGTCGTCTTTCGGATAATGCACCGAGATGAGGTGTACGTTTCCTGCACCGAGAGTGATATGTTCTGGACGCGGTTCAGGGAAGGCTATAAAAGCCCCCGCGTTAAGCCGGGAGACCTTTTTTTTTTTTTTCTTCTTTCCTGAGGCAGGTGCGCATCCTCAGCCACGAGAGCAGAATTTAAAAGGAGCCGGGGAGGTAGGCTCTGCGGGGAAACCAAAGTAGGAAGTCAATAAGGCCTGAATCTTTTATGAAGGCAGAGGTATTCAGATCACAGCTCCGCCGACAGAAAGAGCAGCCTGCTGCTTATATGAGGAGACAGAGAGTAGTAGAGGGTCTAAATCTCCCCCTGATTTACCTCAATCCTCATTAACGCAGGAGCCGCCGCTCGTTACGCCTCGCGGAGGATGAGGTGAATGTTGGGGGTGTACAGTGTGGGTTTGTCACACTGTGAGGCAACACAGGAAATGGCGCCTTTGGCGTGTGTTTTCCGTCGTGTTTTGGTTGGTTAGATGTCACGAAAAAGCACGATTTAAAGGATAATTCTGGTTTATTACAACGTTCATTGTTTTTGCTATCATTCCTGTTGGTTTTAACACTCTGGCTTGGTCTTAAACGTCAAAAGATTATGAAAATCACTCTCATAATCACAGTTTCCTCACGTCTCTCTTGACCACGAGTCTAAAACAAAGAGTTATTCAAAAATCCACAAACACAACAAGGGAATCTTTGGCATTTTTTCCACAATTATTTGATTATCTTTCACGATTAATTATCTTCGACTAATTAACCGTTATAGCTCCAGATAGCACCGTACTCACAGAAGTAATTGTTGAGCGCAACGACAACATTATTACAGCGAAGTCTATTGGGGCAACAAAAACATGAGCAGTCAGACAATCAGAGACAAACAAGCCAGATTCTCCAACCACTTTACCTCGAGGTAATCAGGAAGTTAGTACACCCAAAGTATTGGTGGTGCCATAAGATACAATAAGAAACAAAGTGATACGATACGATAAGATACAATAGATAAGATACCATGCGTTATGTATAAGATACCATGTGTTACAATATGATATGATACATTACGATACGATACGATACAATGTACTTTATTGTCCCTGTGTGCTGATTTGTCTTCAACTCAAATGTTGTGCACATATAGTTGCCTTCATAGTGGCGATAATAGCAAAACTATAAAAAATAATATCCTTATACTCGCTGTCTTATTGATCCATGGCCATAAAATTTCACAAAATGTCGCATTACTTCCTGTTTTGTCAAAGCCTTAATGCTTAAAGCTGCATAATCGATATTTTGATATGAACACTGGATGAAATTACTACGTGTAATGTTTTAAAGTCACAACCTAGTTGCTCTCAGCTCTGCACTCTTAGAAATAAGGGTTCCAAAAGGGTTCTTCTACAAGGGCTGAGGTTCTACCTGGAACCATTTGCTTCTGAAAAACCCTTTCCCAAAGAAACGGTTTTTCAAGGGTTCTTGGTAACACTAACGGTTCCAGTAAGAACCATTTTGATCCAGAGAACCCTTTAAAAACCCTTTCCTGAATAAAGGGTTTTAAAAGGGTTCTTGGTAACACTAACGGTTCCAATAAGAACTATTCTGATCCAGAGAACCCTTTAAAAACCCTTTCCTGAATAAAGTGTTTTAAAAGGGTTCTTGGTAACACTAACGGTTCCAGTAAGAACCATTTTGATCCAGAGAACCCTTTAAAAACCCTTTCCTGAATAAAGGGTTTTAAAAGGGTTCTTGGTAACACTAACGGTTCCAGTAAGAACCATTTTGATCCAGAGAACCCTTTAAAAACCCTTTCCTGAAGAAACGGTTTTTCAAGGGTTCTTGGTAACACTAACGGTTCCAGTAAGAACCATTTTGATCCAGAGAACCCTTTTTTGGAGAAAGAGTTCTTCAGGGATTGTTGAAAGCATGGGTATAAGATCCTGTATGGGTTCTTTGTAGAACCTCTCATGGGGGGTTCTGGGTGGAACCTTACACACACAGTTCTAGGTATAACCCTTTATGTTGGGTTCTAGGTAGAACCCTCCACCTTTATAAAAGGTTCTACCTGGAGCCAAAAAGGGTTCTCCTATGAGGACAAGCCGAAGAACCTTATATGGTTCTACTTAGAACTTTTATTTCTAAGAGTGTACAGACCATTGTAGCACCTTTCAGCCTATTATTTTGTTTTTACAACCTTTATTGTTCTCATCAACCAACCAATCAATGAACTTTATAAGATGATAATATGTCGACGTTGTGTTCAGAAGTTGCTCCGCTGCCCCCAAGTGGCCAAAAAGTCGATTAATCGAGGCGTAGAGATTGTTGAATAACCTCCGTTAAAACTAGTTATTTCTCGGCCTCGGCTGTATAAACGTTCATATTCGTGTCTTATTTTCGGCCCAGTTCACCACACAGCTCCTGCAGGGCTGAAAGGCTCGAGTCCGCCCTCCATCATCTCCGTCTGCTGTCCTCGCTCCACTCAGACGCTCGGAGTGTGTTTGAGTGTGTGTTCTGCGCTGTAAAGACGGAGCGTCTGAGTGGCTCTTGTTTACTAAGACCACATCCGGGGAAAGTTTAAGTTTGTTATTGATTAAGGAGACGGGAGAGTGCATGAGAGCGCTGATGTTTTGTGTGAAGCCTCGGCGGAAGAATGGCCCGTGTGTTGTGTTGAGAACTGAAAATAGCCCATCAGCGCCTAATCAAATTAATGCATACTTACTGGCTGCCAAGATCTAATTAAGCATGCCGGCGAAACGCACAAAGACACCAAATGACATGGGATGAAAAGGGAAAATATTAATTTGAGAGGGAAACAAATATCCAGCAGGGCTTTAATAGATTCCTGGAAACGTGGCGTCGACGCCGGGCCCGGCTCGCTCGCTCGTGCTATCGCCCGGGCGCACAGGAAGGAGCAGGTGCAGCGCGGCGGAAAGGTCGAGGTTGGTCTTTGTGAATGTTGGCCGGCTGCGTCGGGGACGGGACACGTCCACAATAACAGACCTTTTTTATGTCCCCTTTTTTCTCTCTCCCAGCGATGCTCCGCTGGCTCTCATTGCAATTAAAACCAAGTGTCCATCAGAGGCTATCTCTGCTCTGTGTGGCCCATATGTTTGGGTGCTGATAGAGCGTGGATTACTCTGTTTGGGACACAGATAACAGGCTGTTTATAACCTTGGCAGAGTCTGGGGCCTAATCTGGCAGGAGCATATTTCCCCTTGCTCCCCGATAAAGGCCTGTTAGCAGCTTTATCACACGGGCAGATAGAAGTCGAGCCAGAGCGAGACGAGCACAGCACTGAGCCCAATCTGGCACCACACACACACACACACACACAGTTCTGCTGCTTTATTTTTAGACGCCTTGTCACACCCCCAAACACACACACACACACACACACACCACACATGTACACAAACACAAGCCCTACTCTTGTCAGAAAGAGCAATTAATTTCTACATCTGCCTTCTTCTTTCTTGGGCAACACGAGGACCAACAAACAAATTAAAAGGACAATGTCCTCATTCATCATCGCCGCGTTTTGGCGTCGCATTATGAGAAAAGAAACAAGAGCGAGGGAGATGGAAGCCCCTTTTTTCTTTCTCCTCCGTCGTTTGTTATATATAATGCAGAAGCTAAAAGTAATTAGCCCGAGCTGGGAACACACAATGTACCCGAGCTCTGACTGCGTTTGTGCGAGCTATCCCTTTATGAATGGGCAGGTTTTTATAGCTGTTTTCCTGCTTATACCTCTAAGTTGCTGTGGGATACGTGTGTCGCCCCGCTCTGCTATTTTCTGTATCCCCGTCTTGATGGCTCTGCGTAGGCACAATTAGAGAGAGCGCTCCTTTCACAGCCGGAGAAAATTGTCGTCCTCTGTAAATTGCTTTTGCCGCGGCTTAAAGAAGCTCTCTTGTTACCCTCTCATTCAGTCTTTCTCGGCGGCGGCCCCGCTCTCTCTCCCCCCTCTCTTTCAGGAAAATTGCTTTCTCGCAATCAACAGATTGCTTGCTGCACTTAGGGGTAAATACAGGTAGACTAGAGCATTAGCATAACATTATTCAGACAAGTGTCAACCTCCAGGCAGTTACCGCTGCATCTAAGCTCAGTGTGAGGTGAAATGAAGTGCTACAGAGTTGGAGGAGCCGCCGCCGCCGCCGCCGCCACCTCCACCGCTACTGCTGCTGCTGCTGAGGATTTTTAGAGAGGAGCTGGAATTTAGCAGAAGTGATAGAAGGATTAGAGGTTAGGTTCAGGGCTCGGGGTTGGAGTCAGGTGAGTTAGGATCCGGATGTTCGGCTCTAGTCGACACTGTGTGGCGCTAACAAGGTGCAGCAATTTGAGTTTGTGTGGAGCTTGTTTTCATTATTAACCTAAAAATTGCCTATTACCACCTACTTTATCAGAGTGTGTGGATGTGGAGCTAGTTAAAGGGATATTCCGGTGTAAGTTTAATCCATGGTCTAACACACCTTGACACCGAGTAAGACTCCCCCTCGAGAGGTCAAGTTAGCTGACCGCTAGCTTAGCTAGTTTTAGCAACCTCAGAAAAGACCGCACGATAACAATACACTGCAGCTTATGTCTCCAACTAGAAACCGCCATCAAAAAGCCACAATTAATGGTGAGAACAGCAGCAAACTTCAGCAACAGTACATGTACAGTCCCAGCACACAGTACGAAGCATCAAACATCTGCTAGCTTTGCTGGATTTGTATTAAAAACACAGCACAACTCACCCTCTCCTCCAGCAGCCTGCCTGTGTGGGGAAGCCCTGACGAGTCGATTACCGAGTGCAGTAGATTTCTGCAGCTCAAGGATGAAAATGTCTGATTATTACTCCATGGAATGCTCAGTTCTTATTATCGAGAGCTGACAGGGAAAATAACGTAATAAAGTAATGGAGTAATAAGTATACATGTATAATAATCAGACATTAGTATTTTGTCATCAAAAAGGTCATTATTCAACGTCAAAGTTGTGTGAGTACAAGACGTCTGACACACGTTGGGTTTTGGTTGCCAGACACCACAACATAAAAACAACAAAATATTAACGTCATTTGACGTCAATATTCCAAAAGATGTTGAAAGTAGATGTCAATGGACGTTGGGTTTTGGTCGCCTGACGTCATGACTTGAATCCAACCAAAGACCAACGTCTATTGACGTCCGGTGCCAGCTGGGATTATTGACGGAGCACAAACCAACCTAAAAACTGCCTATTACCACCTACTTTATCAGAGTGTGTGGATGTGGAGCTTGTTAAGTCAATGAAAACAATTCAGCATCATATTTTAGCTTTATTTATTGGCTATGATGTCACAGATACCAATTAACCCTCTGAGGACTAAGCCATGTTTGGCCCATTTTGACTACTTTTACATTTGGGCTTATAAACAATATGTAATGTACATAGAACATCATGTGTTTGGCATCTATAGATTCAGAACAACCTTGGCTATCATAAGCATGCATGTAATCTTCTTAGAAATTAAGTATGAGTGAAAAAATGTACAATATACTGAAGGCTTTCAAAAATGAAAAGTACATTTTTGTACTTTTTTATTCAAAATCACACCTCAAACAACAAGAGTGAAGACTTTTTACACAAAAATACTATTTTTCAATCCTTTGTGAATAGATACATGTGCAGTTTTTGCATGAAATCTGTCAAGAACAATACAATAATCCACACTCAATACAAACAGTCCTACTCGTTTTTTCCCCTCATTTTCAGGAAGTTGCAAAGCAAGAGAGAGAGTCACCTGTTAGTCTTGTTATAGACTCTAATTGACTTGCAGTATTATTGTATTACATAGTAATACAATGATAATAATGCTATTTTTTTATAAGGATGTCTTTTATCGCTCTGCTCCGTTGGCTAACTCACTCGCTCAATTCTCAATATCAGGCCGATAATTTATCCGGTCTGATGCCTGTTGTGCGTCACGATCCTAAAGGAATCCAGGCATGTAAATGTGACAGCACATCTCGCTTCAAGGTTGACGTCTCCTGTGCAGCTGAGGGCAGGTGGAGGAGTCCGATCCTGGACTCTCTGGAGGGTCTGCAGCATGTAGGTCAGGACGGCCTCGTCTTCCCAACTGCTGGACGGGAAGCAGCTTCACCCTGGTGATAAACGGTCCGGTGACACGAGACTGAACAACACAGAGCTCCACGTCGGATTCGGTCGCGCCACGGAAAAAATGTTAATGCTTTTTCGCCCCGCGTCAGTTAGCTCAAATTAACCTCACGAGCGTGAGTCTAATTAAGTTTCCTCATTGAAGCCGAGCGCCGCTCGCCTCCTCTGCCAGTGATTTGATAGCCTCTGTCCTCGGGGACGGGCGAGCAGGAGACGCTCTCCACGTCCTCCTCCGTCACGCCACCCTCTTCTCTCTCCTTTCTTTTGATTGACAACAGGGGTTCCTTCTGACCTACATTTGCATCTGCTCCCTGACCCAAATACGACCCACGTAATGAGCCGCTCGGCCATGTTTTTCTTGCGTCTTACAGCAGGAACTTGTGTGGTTTCACCCCGGCTGCAGGGGGGTGTTCAGCTGTGTCCCCGGGGGGCTTTGTGTCTGGAGCTTCACAAAGACACTTCCCTCCCTGCACGGCCACCCGGGCCATTCTGGGTCACCTGATTGCTCCTCGCGGTGATTACTAATCAGCGACTTGTGCTAATGTGCTGTATCACCGAGGCACAGGGGGGCGAAGCCATCACACAGATTTCTATCTTATTCGTCAGGCGCCGTGTCATCAGTTTTTCCTGGAGTGTCGTCCCAAATATGGCAATAAAGCCAAAATCCATTCAGAGTCCTCGCCGAGCCGGAGCTGTAATATAATCTGACTGTGCAATGAGGCTGTTATTGTTTCCTCCCAAACACACCGGGAAGAGTCGGCAGCTCGTACACAAACAGAGAGAGAGAGAGAGATCCCCTGGGATCCCACCGCGGATTCCACGAGCGAGCGTGAAAGCCGTTCGCCGCTCTCGAGACGTGTAGCTCGTGTTAGCGCAGCAGCCGTCGCAGCGCAACCTGTCTGATGAACACAACCATCACGGCGGAAGTATGAGCGGCGTCTCGATAAAGACGCTCTGTCAGAAAACAGAGAGGAGATCGTCGACACGTTACGGGGAACAAATCGCCCTTTTTCTGTTCTTTTACGGCGCCGTCGGATTAAACTCATACTCATGTACACACTCGTCTTACAGAGAGATGGTGAGATTGAACCAGCAGAAGTATAAATTTAGACGCGCAGGAACAACTCTGGAACTTGTTTCCTGGTTTCATTTCCTGTCTCTTCGCTGTGGGATATTTCCTCTTATCAGCGTGCGTGATATTATGTGAATAATCTCATTTTCCTGCTGCTTTCATAATGATGCATGTAATTTCCCCCCCTTTTTTTTTTTTTTCCAGATTTGGATGAACACCGTAAGTGTTACAGTCGCGCGAGATAAAGCCTTTGAGTGAGAAGCGAATGAGACATATTCACCTAGAAATTGCCTTTCTCCTCATTCATCCCGCTCCGGTTTTAGTCCACCTCATTTCAGATAATATTGCTCCCATCTGTGCTGAACAATCAGAAAGGAAACCTTTTCTAGCGGCCCGCGTTAGATGGCCTTTCATTTTCCTCGGGCCTGCTGCAATCAGAATGACATAATGTGCTCGCGAGCCTCTGCAGGGCTTCTTCTCTCCATCTCGAGCAGCTTCCTGATACGTAACACAAAAAAAAAACAAATCCTATTATTTCTCCGGCTAAATAACGCCGCTCCCAGAGGCGCCGTGTGATGTTTTAATGAGAGCCCAGATCCTCCGATGCTCGACGCCGTCCTCTCCTATGCATTTCCTTAAACTGCCAAGTAAGAGCCCCATTAATAATTCAGCTCATTAAAGTGTGTAATTAATCTGGAGCTGTGTAACGGGGAGAGACCGGGGCGCCGGGAGGAAACTCTCCAGGGGGCCGCGACAGAAACACTGGGCTGAGAGAAGCAGCTCACCCGCTGTGAGGGAACCAGTTCTCCAGCACACAAACCGGTTCCTCCTGCATCATTTATCTGGCAGGGGGAAAAAAGCGACTGAGAGGCGCCGGCGCCGCTGCTGCTGCACGAGACATCTTCAGGCAACTCAGCCAATCAACAATGCAGCAGTGTGTGTGTGTGTGTGTGTGTGTGTGTGTAGATGTTAAAGGTCACTTTCTGGTTTTATTGCGAGGCTGCACGCTAAAATGCACGTTTATTCATCGGACCTCATTGCAGCTCCGCTTAAATCGTCACGTGACGTAAGTGAAGTTCTGAACTCACCTGAGCGGTCGACCTGTTCTTCTACCTGCTTTCACCCTCTCAGTCATGTGTTCATATGTTGTACCGACAATATCGTGAAAATACTAAGTCAAAAATATCTTATATTTAATTTTGTCCCCCGGCATTTGAAGTGTTTAAATTTCAAGGTACAGTAAATATAATTTTGCACAATATAGCCTAAAAATATTGCAATTTAATTTCAAAGCTACATCACCCTCCGTTATCTGATCGTATATTGTCCGTCATAATCGATGTCCTGCATTTTAAGAGTCATTGGTACAACAGTGATTTATTATTAGACCTAAACAAATAGATTTAGACTTAAACAAAGAGGTCAATAGTCAACACACAACATCTTTCTATTCAAAGACGATCCGATCTTTCTATTATTATAAAATGTTGTTTGGATGGTGAAGACAGTTGAGTGGAGGCGCTCCTGGAAACTTCAGGTGTACTCTGCTTCTTCCACCTTGTAAAGGGCTCATTGCCAGGTGCACTTTGAGACTTGTGCACAATGAAAATGCCGATGTGTATTTAAAATGACCAACATGTATCTTCATCAGGCTCGTTGTCGTCTTCACACCTCGACTGTATTAATGAGACGAGGGGGGACGTTGTTCTCTTTCCTGTTGTTGTTCTAAATAGCTTCAGGTGACGAGGTCATGCTGACGTTTGTCGTCTGCAACAGAAACCAAAATAACAGGACGGAAGACCATGAGTGAAGAAGTCGCTCTTCTGTGCACTTAGTCACATTTACTGTACACCAGGTCACCTGTTCTAAAGCCGGGTGATAAATCGGCATCGAGGATGATATATTGTCCGATATTAGCTTCTCACGGACGCAATAAATCTGTATCGTCGTCCAGTAAGTGACGAGAAAGTGCCGACAGAGATGCTAAAGACGTGTTTGAGATCATTTAGAGACAGAACTCGGGTCACAGTTCTTTAAAACACCTCGTCTGAAGGATCCTGATCAAAAATATTTGTTGATGTCTTTATTTAAATAAACTAATATTGATTAGAGCCCAACTGATACTTCTACATGAGATGTGACGTTTTACAGTATGACATAAGTTTAAGAATATATCGCTTATCTGATATTATTGTCCTGTTATAGATATATTGATATTGATATCGATGTATATGTTGCTCTGATGTTAAAAAACTCTTGTTTTTTGTGATAATAATACAGAAAAAGATGTTTTATGATTATTAAATGTCAAGTAAAGTTTACTGTTAAACTGTAAAATATCCTGCCGGCGTTATATATCTTTGTCACTATTGTTTGATGATCACATTTTAGCGATCAGATTGCAAAATATGTCAGTATGAATCTGAATTTTTAACCTCCTAATATCTGTATCAGCCCCCAAAAATCAAGTATCAGTGATTTAAATGACCTCAGATATATTTTTTGCATTAAATTCTCTTCATATCGGCACAAATCTACCAACATGCCAACACTGACATGTCTGTGATAGATCAATATATCGTATATCGTTTTTATACCCTGTTAAATAACGATATCAGAACTGAAGCGTCGTCGGACTTTAATCAGTTTGTAACAACGCTGTGTTCAGTCTCTCTCAGTTTCTTACCTCTCAGCTCTGTTTTTTTTAGATTTTTTGGTTGTTTTTTTTCCTGTTTTTGGAGATTTAGTTCGTTTCACAACTCTGAAAGGAATCCGGCTCTTCAGTTTGGTTTCTTTCTGAATAGTCACAGAGCCCAAACAAGCTGATCTGAGCGCCGTGCTGCTGTTTGCTCTCAGATGTTTCAGGTAGACCTCGGTAAACAGCGGCGTTCGCTCTCAGCACGCCTGCTGCCACTCTGGAGCCCTCAGCTGCTCCAGATGTGGCTTAATTTACTGCGACTTGGCTAATCATGGTGATTAAGGATTAATTACTGTTAATCACTTTTACATAAACTGGTTGGCAGTGGGAGAGCTGCTCGGTGAAAAATGCCACGCGAGTGTGTGTGTGTGTGTAGCTGTTAGATGGGATGGGACGGCGCCGGAAGCCGCTGGGCTTCCCGGTCGGGTGTTTCTGCGGGTTTACTGGAGCTTTTTTACTCATGAGCACACCAGTCAGAGGACGTTACCCTCTGATGATCCTCTGCATCAGTTAGTGCTGGTCAGATAACGCGGGGACGAGTCGTACCGGAGGTGTGCGGCGGCGGGGACGTGTTGGAGTTTTCGGGCCCCCCTCTCGAACAGGAAGTCATCCTCGCTGACAGCGTCGACGTCGTCAATATTCGACGCAGCAGTTGTCTCCTGGTCAGCCGAGGCTGAACAGACACCGCCGGGCCGCGCCGCCGTCCTGCGACCGGAGATAAGAATGTGAAGGAGCATAACCGCGGCGAGTTCCATTAACGCGGACTGACAAGGGAATCACAGGGACATCAGGGGGTCCGGGACGAGGCTGACAACAAAGACGCCGCGCTGCGCCTCGTGTCCCCGCCGCCCCCGCCCTCCTCCGCCCTCCTGCCCCCTGCACGAGCTGAGGGTGGCAGCGTGGTCACCTTCCCTCCTTTGGCCTGGTTTCACGCTGACACGCTCGTCTGCTCTCCCGGAGGAATGGCTTTAATAAGGTGGAGCGGATCAAGGCGACTGTTAATGACACGGCAGGCCCAGTGGACGCGGCGCCCCGGGGCCACGGAGGGCTCCCAGTCTGGTGCGTGCTCGCCGGACGCCGGCTATCTCACGCGGGACACGCAGGACACTCGTCTGGATGCTCTTTAACTGCTTCCCATCCTTTATGTGGCCCGAGAGGTCGCACAGTGGAGTGAACCCGACCCGACTACGGCTTTACCACCTCTCGTCTCGGGTGAATTTTGGCAAAAATGCACATTTAATCTTCTATTTTGAGCTAATTTCTGCTTTATATAGACAATAAACTGCAATAAATTATTAAATTAAAGGGTTGGTGACGCTGTAGGATGCATCTGTGCTACTTCTAGAATATATAGAATATTGTAAAACAGACCACAGGAGGCGGTAACACTGACACTTGCCATGCAGAAAAAAAAAAAAAACAACAGACCACCTACTTTATATTCCGGCGAGCTTCGTCCGCAGCCGGAGCAGAGGGCCTGTCACACAGCCGAGCAGAGTGCCAGAGAAAGTGACGACGAGTCAAACCTCCGCTGCTGCTGCTGTTGTATCATCATCCAGCAACAGATTGTGATGGCCAATAAAACCGTAAAGACGATGTGACAGTGACGGATGGGTCCGGCAAACAGACGCGACCGTAACATCGCAGATACATGCAGAGTTTGGGCCGATGGTGTACTGAGTTTTATATTATAAGGGTTGCACTGTTTTGTGTCCTTAATCGGTCCGAACATGTTGTTGGTTGATGCTACGGAGCTGGAAGAGGTCGAGGTTACTACTTTATACATGTTCATGATGGGAAACCATGACCCCAGAATAAAATCTGAGGGGAAACAAGATGATTAACAGGATAAGAAAGAGAAAAAGGAAGGAAAACAATCGATATACATGATTCAAAAAGATGAGATCCTGAAGTTTAAGTTCATCTAAGATCAAAAATGAGCTGTCACGCTCACAGAAAAGCATTTCTGCGACAGCTTTAAGTAATTTTTTTAATTTGTCTGTCATGAAAAAGAAAAAGGAAGGAAAACAATCGATATACATGAGTCAAAAAATGAGATCCTGAAGTTAAGATTAAGTTCAAGTTCATCCGAGATCAAAAATGAGCTTTTAAAATTTGTCTTGTGAGAGTCTGGAGCCCTAGAAACCTGAAATCTGGTCAAACCTGGCAACCTGAGACGAGGGGGTCACAACAAGGCGACGTATTGATTTTTAACAGAAATCTTGATTACGAAACAAATTCCTCCTCTCAGAAACCGTCTGCACTCTTTTTGACTCCGCGCACATTTACAGAACAAAGCGCAGATGAATAGATGAAAGCCGGAGGGCTGCTGGTGTGAGATTAGATCAAGCATATCGTTCATCTGAGGAGAAAAAATAAGTGTGAATGATCACAAATAAAAAGCATTTTTCACGTGAGTTACAATACGTAGCATCCGTCCGTTGTACCGGAGCCGAGCGAGGCTGCTCGCGGCCCCGAGGCCGAGGCGGACCTCGCTGTAATTACCCTCATTAGTGGTGTGTGCAGATGACAGGAGTGTGTGTGATCGGTATTTCTCAACAAAGACGCCGCTGCTCCTTTTCTCTTGTGAACTGGTGGTTACAAAGCGGAGGGGCCACATCGAGGATGAGAAGGCAGCGCAGCACTTTAATGTGAAGCCTGTCAGCTCCACCTCCCCCCTCCTCCACCCTCCACCACCACCACCACCCGCTCTGCTTTTCACCCTCTGAAGAGCACAAGGCCTTATCGCTTTAATTGACTCTTTATCTTTTTTGGTTAATTTGCCCCTTTAGTGCCGCGGCTCCAGTTCTACCTTTTGATATGTCATTTTATTGTGTGACGTACAGGAAGTGAGCTGTGTAGATTACCATATTCCATATAAAGGGTGAGATTTCTTTCTAGCAACACTGTTGAGGAGCTCGCTCGCCTCTTAATTGTCTTCATTGTCCATTAACCTCTTTTTGATATTGTCTGTTAACCTTTAAATGAATTACGTGACTTTGCGTCTGTGCTTTTTTTTAGAATAAATGCAGTGGAATTATTTTATTCATTACACATATCCATTCATCTGCCGGGAATGATGATGATGATGATGATGCTGGTGGAATATTTTTGAAGTCTCGATATAAAAAAGACCGAAAACATTGTCTACAGATGAAGATTAGTGTGATTGATGATAATTACAAAAATAATGTTCCAGATGCTCTTGATGAATATAAAACATTGTTAGCTAACATGGCTAATGCCAGACATTAGCCTTGCTACCTGTCTTTGCGCTACCTTTTTCCTTTATGTCTTTATTTATTGAGTCTCATCGGGTAAAAGAATGTAACATATAATGACCCAACTTCCTTAAAGAAGGTTGTAACATCGACGCGGCTCCAGTTCTACCTTTTGATATGTCATTTTATTGTGTGACGTACAGGAAGTGGCTGTGTAGATTACCATATTCCGTATAAAGGGTGAGATTTCTTTCTAGCAACACTGTTGAGGAGCTCGCTCGCCTCTTAATTGTCTTCATTGTCCATTAACCTCTTTTTGATATTGTCTGTTAACCTTTAAATGAATTACGTGACTTT